>CM062818.1:2073250005-2078839530 GCA_031772625.1 Pinus tabuliformis
TCACCCCTCCTGGGCTACGTTTGCTGGGTCCAAAGCCCCCAACTGGGCTTGTCCTTGTTTCCATTAAATGCTCAAATTGAAAATACAGCTGAATAGCAGAATCTACAGAAGAAATAGATGGTAAAAATGGATTTAGAACACTTGAATTCTTCAGGATTGACTATTGGATCAACTCCAATGGATACCTGCAACCCTATACAGTCTTCACAAAATTGGGCCCTAGTGGCTCCTAGAACTTTCACGGCTCCAAGCCCTCTGCAAATGACCTCATATGGCTGTAAGAACTGCACTAATGGCTTCAGAAGGTCGAAAATACCCAAAATAAAAAAAAAAATCGTCCAAAACCGCCTTTCTTAGCCAAAGTTATGGCCATTTAATGATCCCCTCCAGTTTAGCCTAAAAGAACTCCAGCTAACTTTAGTTAATGTCCAGTTAGGCCCGCCAAATATGGCGGGCCCGCCAATTTTGGCATTCCTACCAGAATTTCTGCCAAAACTGCAGTTACATTTAATGTTGTCCTCGGAGTTCGTGCTGGCAGTTTGGCTGGTGGTTGGGGCTTAAGCCCTTGGTTCTGGGTCGTGGTCATATGAAAGGGGGGCTGGCCCCCTTTGGTTTCCGCCCCATGCAATTTTAAAGCTTTTAAATACATAACTCCACCTCATAATCAACAGGGCCTCCATAGCCTAACAGTAAGGCGGAGGGCTTGTGGCAGGCAGGTCACGAGTTCAAACCTTGCCCATGCCCACCAAAATTTTTCACAACGCACCCATGTCTGCTGATGTCATCTGGGGGGCCACGTGGTAGCCTCCGGGCCTGCCACATGGCAGCCTGTGATTGGTTGTTGAAAAGGGAATATTCCAAGGAATATTCTGCAGAATATTCCTTTTTAAATTTTTTTTCAAAAGTTAAAATTTCTAAGGTTATTGACAAATTCTTCTTTTTGCCATAACTTCCTCATACGACGACCGTTTTTCGAACCGTTTGCGGCGCCGGAATCGGGAGGACAAGAACTTTCCAGTAGTTTCACTTTGAACTAGTTCTGAGCACTTTGAATTTTGAGCATTTTACGACACTTAGGACATGAGCACCTGATCACGCCTCCCCATTGGGAAGCTTTTGGACTCCAAAAGCCTTCAACTACTTGTTAAAGAGGTGAGGGTACAGCTCCCTCACTCTGTCCACCTCCATCCACTTTGCCTTGTTCGATTTGCTGCCTCTGAAACCAACCTGAACATAATCTACACTGCCCCTTCTTGAAGTGCGTGTCCTTCTGTCAAGGATTGTATCTTATTTCAGCTCATCTAAGAATTCTGGCGAGAAATCTTCTATAGATGGCAGCTAAACAACATTTTCATGATCAGCAATCAAAGGAGTTTCATACAAACGTAAGTTCTCCACATTGACAATAGAATACATTTGCATGTAGGAAGACAAATCTAATTGAAAAGCATTATTTCCAACCTTCTTGAGGATTTTGAATGGACCATAACGAATAGGCTTCAGCTTTTTACCTTCTCCTTACATCCTTTCCTTACTAATGTACAGCCATACCTCATCCCCTTCTTGAAACTTGTGATCGACTCTATGCTTGTCGTGTCTTTCCTTGTACTTTCCTTGACTCTTCTCAAGCTGTTCTTGAATTTGTTGATTCATTTGCTGAATTCTTTCAATGAATGAACGAGTTTTGTCAATATCACTATGTCCCTCAATGGAAACATCTTTCTCAAGAATGAAATCAAGAGGTGATTTTGGCAAGTAACCAAAACAAGCTTCAAACAGTGAGGTGTTTGTGGAAGAGTGCTTGGCACGATTGTAAGCATGTTGTATGTAGTGCAAATGTTCATCCCAAAGCTTGGGATGCTTGCTGCAATAACCTCTCAAGAGGTGCACAATGGTTTTGTTCACAACTTCGGTTTGTCCATCTGTTTGCGGATGGAAAGCAGTACTTTTCTTCAACTTTGTGTCCATCATCTCCCATAGGTTGGACCTAAAATTCCCCACAAATCTGGAATCCCTGTCACTAATAATGGAAGTAGGCAAACCAAAGTGAATCCATACATGATGAAAAAATAATTCAGCGGTTTGTTCAGCAGTTATAGTTTTCTTACAAGGCATAAGTATACACATTTTGTTGAAACGATCAACTACTACATATAAATAATCATGTTGCTTTCTAGATTTTGGCAAACCTCCTACAAAATCCATAGAGATGCTCTCCCAGGTCTAGAAGGTACCGGCAAAGGAGTATACAAACCAAGCTTCCTATTGCTAGGCTTGCTTGTAGCACATAATGAACAACCTCTTATGAACCTTGAAACAGAATCTACCATGCGAGGCCAATAGCAATACCTCTGTAGATGTGCAACTGTTTTGCTCACACCAAAATGGCCAGCAATAAGAGAAGAATGAGCTTCTCTTATGACATTTATCCTCTCCCCCTGTGGTATACACAACTTGCCCAAATGAAACAGAAAATTGTTACGTTGTGATAGTCATTTTCCTCTACATGATTCCCTTTACTCAAGTTAGCATACACATTTTTAAAGTCTTCATCAGATGCATATTGTTCTATGTAACTATCATGTACAATGGAAGAATTCTTAAGTAAAGTAACAGCACCAATAATAGGCCTTGAAAGCATATCAACAACCTTATTCACAATACCTTTCTTGTACCTTATTACCAAATGGAACTGTTGCAAGAAGCCCATCCATCTGAAGTGTCGTGACTGTTGTAACTTGCTTTGTGATTGCAAGTACTGTAAGGGCTGATGGTCGGTATGTATAACAGTTTCTTTGCCCATCAAATAGTGTTTCCACTTTTTGACACTTTGTACCAACGCATACAACTCCTTATCATATGTAGGATAATTTACAACAGCACCATTAAAAGTTTCAGAATGAAAAGCAATAGGCTTACCATGCTGTAGAAGAAATGCACCCATAGCATAATCACTAGCATCAGTTTGTATCTCAAATGGCTGTCTCAAATCCGATAATGCAAGGACTGGAGTTGAACTAATCTTCGCTTTCAAAGATTCAAAAGCTTTTTGCTGCTTGCCTCCCCATTGGAAAGCATGCTTCACACTTGTCATTGCATGCATAGGAGCTGCTATAGAAGAGAAGTTAGAGATAAACTTCCTCCAATATTGAGCTGCACCCAAAAAACTTCTTACCTCTGTTATGGATTTGGGAGTAGGCCACTTCACAATAGCCTCAATCTTAGAAGGATCAATTCTCAAAGCACCTCCTCCTACTATGTGTCCCAAATAAACCAAAGAAGTCTTTCCAAATTCACACTTTGACATTTTAAGAAATAACTGATTCTTCTTCAAAACATCAAGTACTTTCCTAACATGCATGACATGATCTTCTCTAGACTTGCTGAAAATTAAGATGTCATCTAAGTAGACAATAACGAAATCATCAAGAAAAGGACACAAGACATCATCCATTACCCGCATGAAAGTTGCAGGTGCATTACACAAACCAAACGGCATCACAAGCCACTCAAAGAGTCCTTGTTTGGTTTTAAAGGTTGTCTTCCAAATGTCACTTTCTTCAATTCTTACTTGATGATATCCACTGCGCAAGTCTAGCTTAGTGAAATATCGAGCATCTTTCAGCTGGTCTAGCAAATCATCTATCCTTGGGAGTGGGTAATGATTCTTTACCGTTATCTTGTTCAAGGCCCTGAAATCAACACACATACACCAAGTGCCATCTTTCTTTGGAATCAATACAATCGATGACCCACATGGCGAAGTACTTGGCCTTATGAAACCCTTGTCCAACAAGTCCTTGATTTGCTTCTTTATTTCAGCATTCTCCATAATAGACATGCGGTACATGCCTATGTTTGGAAGAGGACAATCTGGATGCAAATGAATTTCATGCTAAATCTCCCTCTTAGGAGGCAAACCTGTTGGCTCCTGAAACATCTCATGATATGCATCAACTACATTATACAAATCTGATTTAAGTTTTGGATCACAATTGTCAAATGACTCATGATTCACATCAACCTTGGGCTTAATCATAAGAAGAACAAAATTCTTACTTGAATTGACCAGCCTTTTTACATGTCCTGCATTCACCATCGCTATATTTGTCTTCTTGCGATGAGCTCTAACAATGAACTCCTTGTCATCTTTGAAAAGATGATATTTGTTTTCATGGCGATGAAATATAGCTTTCCTGTCAAACAAGTAAGGACTTCCCAAAACAATTCCTGCTATATCAAAAGGTACCACATCAAGTTCAACTGTGTCAATAAAATGTGCAGTAATTGCAAAGCGCAATGTGCACTTTCTTGAAACTTGTAAATTTGCATCCTTGCAAATCCATCCAAGTGGATATGGCTTCGGATGTGGAACGGTCTCAAGTTTAAGTTGCTTGACCAAGTCCTCTGATATAAGGTTTGCTTGTGACCCACTATCAAAAAGTGTGTCAATTTTAGTATGTTTTGAAATCACCCTCACATGAAACAGTTCAATTCTTTCTTCCTCATTAGGAGCTTGTACATGGCAGTTTGAGGTACTAGTGCTGGCTTGAGTTTCAATTTCTTTTCCCTTCAAGTTTTTCAAACCCATGGCTGCAATTTTGGTTTCATCACCTGAATCTTCCCCTAAATCCTGTGGTGTAGATGTAGTAGCGGTAGTTTTCTATTTCCCTTTGGATTTGTTAAATTGAGGTCTTTTTCCAGGATATAATTTCCAACAGTTTTTCTCCTCATGGCCTAGTTTAGAACAGTGTTTACGGATCACTTTCTCACTCTCCTGTTTGACAGATGCATCCTTTTTGCGCTTTCCCTTAGAGGTTTTCTCTTTGTTTTTCCCCTTGGCGGGCTTGTTTCTACCCTCTTCAAATGTGTTTTTTCCCCTTGCCTCTAAATGGGTAGCTTGGACACAAACCTCGTCCAGGCTAGTAGGGTTAAACATCAAGATGGTGTGTCTAAGGTAGCTATACAAGCCACCGATGTATTTCAGCAAGGTTTCTTGGGTCTGTAAATCTACCCCTAACAAGAGAGCTCTTCTCCTAAATTCTTGGGTGTAGTTTTGGACACTCTGACCCTTAAGTTGTCTGAAATTTTGCCAATTCATAATGGCTTTCTGCATGTGAGCAAGAGGATAAAACTGTTTTTTAATGGCTAACAGAAATTCAGGCCATGTTAAGGTAACCTTACCAAATTTCTTGATCTCCTCTTTAGTCTTGGCCTCCCACCAGACCAATGCTGCTCCATCCATTCTCAAAGAAGCCAACTGAATCTTTGTGGCATCATCATGCATATTTTGGATCCTCAAGTAAACTTCCAACTGCCTAATCCAGTTGTCAAGATTTTCTACATTCACTTCACCATTAAACATAGGTAATTCGAATTTACATCAAGCTACAAAAAAGGACTTTTTCCAGAGGATCTATGCTTATGAACAAAAGAAGACGAGGATGAAGAGGAAGAAGGTGAAGATGGGGGTGGTGGATCACCATTTCCTCCATGTCCTTTCTTGGAATGATCATCATCCTTCTTACTGTAGAGCTGTAACAAGGGCCTTTTTCACCTCTAGTTATCTCACATTACAAGTCAATCCGGGAGCGTTTTGTTATTGCAAAGGGTATCTCAATTTGAGGCTATTTGTCAGAGTAATGCTTAGTAGTATAGGTCTAAGAAATACAAGAGTAAACGGATGCTAAACTATGGCTAGATTACTTTTGCAGAAAGAAATCACGCGCAGCAACTTTACCAGTCGAGGGTGCGGAAATAGTAACCCATCCCTCTAGAAACTGATGAAAGAAAAGAAATTAGAGTATGGATCATGGATCTGGGAGCATAATAGCGTCTGTTGTGTCTCACGACAGCCTTGATCCTCCTCTCACACCAAACCAATGAATGCGAGTAAAAAGGAACAGCAGGAAAGTAAAATGGAACGGCAATGCAGAAATGGAACAGCAGTAAAAGGAACAGCAGTAAGGAAACTAAGTCTCGCGAGTTCAACACTCTCAATCCTTTGCATCAACTTATATACAAAGACAGAGCAATCTTTTGTACAAGTAAACAGCTTAACCAAATGGAACAGCAAACCACCATAAACAGGAAACGTCAATCATATATAAAAGTAGACAGCTGAATCAAATAAACAGGAAACGTCAATCATATGTACAGATAATCTGAAATGATCACCAGTAGTCCACCTACAACTTTAATTCCATTTTCTTATGATCGTCACTCCAACCATATGTAGCTAAAGCATTCCACTTATAAATTCTGTAACAGAAGTGAACAACTTAGAACAACGTTACGTGACCAATTCTGGAAATATGATGTGAACTTGTTATAAAGATTTACAATAGGAAAAACTGCTGATGAACGAGTATGGAACAACATGTAAATACATCAGATTATTAAGAATGATAAACAAACCACACAAAGCCAAACTGTAATGATACAATCAACCAGTGTCAGTTGGAGCCAGGCCCTTAGCTTCCAATGGCACACCGCCGTAACTTACTTCAGACGCAGAGAGAAAGTAACACCAAATATATTATATTAACGCATCAACGATAGTACAGCAAAACTAAGTCTCAAAGAGACTCGATAGTCTGAGTTTCAGCTGACTGTGAAGTCTATAAACATAAAATAAAGATACAAGATAATAAGAGTTCTCCAAAGTCTTCAATGCTACCCTTTTTATACTAGTAATGGCGGAGTTAACCAAACAACAAAATAATTGAAAGTAACGATCCCTCAGGATCAAAGATCCTGAGGGATCTGTTAAACTGTTAACTCCTCTCTTTTCTTTGCCTAGTCTTCCGAACTGACAGTCCCTTATCTCGTCCCAGATTGATTTGCCGAGATTTGCTCGCCCTGGTCTGGACTTTAGTTAGTTTCGAAGGGACAACCGTTATCTTCTCATGGAACTCCAGTTTTGCACCGCGCCTTCCTACTTTTGTCTTTTTCTGCATAGAGAAGATAACTATTAGTGATTGGGTCATTCGTGCTCATTCTCATTACATTCTCCTTACTTTATAACAAAGAAAATATTACAAACATTGCTTGAAACATCACTAAATTATGCATTAAAACATACCTTTCCAATGCTCTACACACCCCCCGGCTTACTCTGTTTCATGGCCTCATGAAAACGTTATAATTAACATGGAGAGCGGTAAGAGAATAGGCGGGAGAGGGTATCTCATGAGGAGGTCTGCAACCATGGTGAGCAACCAGATTATCAAAGAAATAATTCAATTGATCTGCAGGCATATCATACAAGGCCTGGTATCCAGGTGCAGGGTGCCAAATAATTGGGCTACGGAACGGGTATCCCAACCAAGACGGCCCAGCTTGCAAAAGGCACTGGCCATAAAGGCTCAACCGTTCAGCAGCCAGCTCAAAATTCTCATATTTGAATGGCTCCCTGAGCTGGATGCTTGGGGTAGAAATCCGATAACGGAATTTGGCAGCATCCAGGGCAGAATCTTTAATAGCCAGAAAGAATTCCACGCTATTTCGGATCAAGTCCTCATGCATGGGTCCTAACAGTTCCATGACGCCCTGGGTTCTCATAAGGCTTTTGTGTGATTGCCATAGGTGAACTGGGTCTCTAGGCTCGGCTCTGACCCATAGATCTAGGCTGTGCTCCTGCCTCTGAAAGGCATTGTAAGCCTTGAGCCACTTTAACTGATTGACCCCAAACGAGACAAAGGCTTGGAGTTGTATATCTCCCACGAAGGGCCCAGGGTTTAAGTCAGTTTCCTGTTCGAGCACCATATTGTGCAAATAGAATTCACATAGCAACCGTTGAACCTTAACCCCATAATGTTTGCAACAATCAATAAAATCATTAACAGTATTAATCTGAATAGGGGCACCTGCCCTGACAGCTTTTATTTTCAATCTTAAGTATCTTTCAAGGAGAAATAAAGCATAATTCTTTGCAGGGGCCCTGCAAGTCAAAACATCATCATACAACGAACATACAGTGTCCAATTGTTTAATAACAGCATCTAGTCGACGTGTTACCTTGGCAGCCTTTTCCTGTTCCTTCTGCCATCCTTCAAAGGCCTAACTCTCTGATTGACTCATGTTCCGCAGTTGCTGCTGCAATTCTTCATATTTTGCTCGAGGGACCATTTGTTCTTTTAACTGCTCAACTTCCTGCTGCAACTCCTCGTATTTCTCCCGAGGGATCATTTGTTCCCTTAGCTGGTCAGCCTCCTGTCGGGCTTGTTTCATTTTGTGGTGCAAGGCCTTGGTTTTTGGATCCCTTTTCCATGAATTCTCAGAGGCAGGGAGTCTTACCTGTACCTTCACGTTTCGCTGCCTGGAATTCGTGTCCCGAATTATCCCTAACGGTGATGCCTCAGTTTGGACTTCTTTGTTTTCCCTTTCTTTCTTCACATGGATAAAGGGGTATGATGGCCCCTACGTAAATGGAATATCGTCTTGCGGCTCGATTTTGATTGGAACGGAAGTTGGTCCCAATGGGCTATTTGGGACAGCAGTCTGTTCCGGAACGACATTCTACTGTTCCATATCAGATGGAACGGCATTTTGTTCCTCAGTGCTGGTCGGAACAGTCGTAGGTCTATCAGCAGAGTATTGACCTACGAAACGCCTATAAGCCCCTTGCCTTCTCTTCTGACAGGACCCTGCTGCATTTGTTCTTCTTTTTCTCCTTACGGTCCTTCTTATTCTCAGACTGGCTTTCAAACTTTTAATTTTCTGCCGAAGCTGAGCTATAATATTCAGCAGTCTCTGCTGTTTCTTTCTCAATTTCTTAATTTCTCTTGCCTCGGTAGTGGGTGTATGAGTGGCCCTCAGTTCTGTTCCTCTTTCATCGAGGGTTTCTTCTGGCATTCTAGGAACGGACTGTTCCCGATAAGCGTTTTCATTCCCCACGTCATCAGCAGGTGGGTTTTCTTCTGGTGTCCTGGGAACGGATTGTTCCCAGTCGGTATTTACATTCTCTTCATCAACAACAGGGAGGTTTTCTCCTCCCGCCATCTCTTCATGCAATTCTTCATGCGCCTCTTCCCTAGAGAGTCCTTCAGGAGGGTTTGCTGAACCGGAAGGTGAAGCATAATCTCCCAGGCTGGCCAAGATAGTGGCCAGCTCTTCTTCCTCCATGGCGACCTGTGGAGGGCTGCCCCCCAATTGTTCCATCTCCTCCTCCTGAATTGGCTGCTCAGTGCCTGCCTTCGGATAGTCGGCTTCGGCCTCAGAGTCAAAAGGTTTCTTTCCTTCCTCGGCTTCTGCTTCGTCCTCAATTTGTTCCACATTTTCGCTCGAAGGTTCCTGTTCTGGCACTGGTGGCTCATCTGTTATTTCGATCGGCTGGTCAATGCTTGGCTGGATTTTCTCCAGCCTGCCTTTTATTCTTGCCAGCCGAGCTGACTTCCTAGGTCTCTCGGGTCGCTCAGGTGTACTGGCCGCCTGTTCTTCCACAACCACCTTTCTACGTTTTTTAGATTGTTCTGGCGTGCCAGCGGAATGCCTACGTTTCGAGGCAGCACACTCTTCTGCGGCCAGTTCCTTATGTTTTTCTGCATGTCCAGATGACCTAGAGGAACGTTTTCGTTTTACTAACTCCGTGCGTTTCTTGGGTAGCTCGGGTGTATCCGAGGGACGCTTAGGTTTTGGTGATTCTTTGGGCTCCTCGTGTGCTTCAGAGGTACTACCAGGCTGCTTAGCCTTTGGGGATGGTGATGCTCTGGGCTCCTTGGGTGCTTCAGAGGTACTAGCTGTTGGTCGCTCTAATTGTTTTCACAATTCGAGCTCCACATAAATTGTCAACCCGAGAAGGTCTTTTTATTCCAAAGGTAATAACGCACTGGATATGCTCAATTTCAAAAGCAGTTCAATGTTGTAGTAAAAGAAAGTCACACACAATTGTTAAATTCAGCAATCTATCAATTCACAGTCTACTTAATTAAAGCTGGAGTCAATTAACTTATAGCAGACACGATTTCTCTGTTACAGCAAAGGGAAATAAATGTATAAGAAAAGAAATCATTCAACTATAGCAGGAACAGGACCCTATTCCTTGGTGGGAACTTCAGCACCTGCTGCCTGGCACTAATCACACTGTAAAAGCAGTAACCTCAAGAGGTCAAGACCCTATTCCCAGGAACAGGAATCTTCAGCACTTGGCCTCTTGTTTCTAATCACACTGCAAGTAAAAGAAAGCAATCAATGGGAGCAAGACCCTATCCCTCTGTACAGGGATCTTCAGCACATGCTCTCATCATCCACTCGTGCAATCAATACATGTAGCGCTAAGAAACAGAGTATCACAAACCATGTAACTAGTGTTTCAGCAACAGAACTAAATACAATGCAAATACATAAGAAATAAACAACTACAGGAATAAAGGGGTGGATCTTGTGAGGAAGGCGGGCCCTTTCCTTCTCACAAGATTCCCCAAGAGAAAGAATTAAACTAGAATGCTCAAAACAGGTCTTTATTCATCTGTCAAGAAACTGGTACATACAAAAAGGAGACTAGCTCCTGTCTCACACAATGCTGTTCTCAAAATTACAGTTCGATCCCCCCTAATGATGATGTCTCCTCTTTTTAAAGAGGAGACATCATTTACAATTTTACACAAGAGCGGATATCTCGATTCTGTTCAAAACAAGACTATTCTGTTCTTCTTTAAAAAGAGATACTGTTACAACCGAGACAACAGTCATGCTATCTTTACAATAATTCAGGTAACCGTATCTTCGGCCTGCTGCTATTATCCACAAAAAGTTCTTCAGAATCGCAAATTACGCATAACGTTATTTGCGTGCTTTGTCGGCTGTTTCAGCAGCTGAGTTAACTGTTTCAGCATCGGGACCAGCTGTTTTAGCAACGGGACCAGCTGTTTTAGCAACAGGACCAGCTGTTTCAGCAACAGGACCAGCTGTTTCAGCTACAGCCGCTCGTTCTCATCAAGGCATATAACTTTATCTGCGATCTTCAACTTATGTTAGCAACAATGCACTTCAATAATTGATAAAATATAAGAGTATTATGGAATTAAATGTAAGACAGATTAACCATATAATAAAGAGAAGGTTTCCATATACCTTAGGATATAGTGAATGAAAAAGACATTGAAGCTTATGGTTTTGAGAGTAAAATGATATCAAAATATATAGCAAAATGGTACATATTGGAGTCCTAACATCCCCCCCAGCTAAAAATGTTGCATGTCCTCAGGCAACCCCTTCGTCTGAATCAGAGTCTGAGTACTGGGACTGGCAATGCAAATTACTCAGGCAGTAGCTGGAGAAAGTGGCGTCTGTAGGAGCTCGGAATCCGCTGTTGGTCTGCAACTGTTGCCATGCCAAGGCTTCCTCTTCGTCAGTCAACAGGTAATGATTTTGATATTTTTCTGAAGGCAGCCATAAGATTGGAAAACGGAAATGATACCCAAGCCAGTTGACTCCACAATGCTGAATGCAATCAATATACTTAGGGACTCTATACAATGCAGCGTGAAAATTGAGAGGGTTAAAAGGATGATAATCCTGTCTTTCCTTATCTGATTGCTGCCAAAAGAGATCATTGGCCTTCAGTGCAGTAGGACCCTTCATTCGAATATGCTCTTGACAATTAAAAAGGATTGAAGCCTGTAATTGCTCTATGTGCTCGTTCATACCTGGCTTCTGCAAGAATTCATAGTACTGTGCTATAAACATGGCTGGGCTTACCGGCTCTGGCCTAATCCACAGGAGTTTATTTTCCTCATTATGACTGCTTGTATTGAACGCAGTCTGCCAAGTGAGCTGATTAGACAAGAATGAAGCAAATGCCCTAAGTTGTATGTCACCTGCAATTGGAATAAGATTAATTCTTCTTTCTTCAGGCATGGCTTCATTATGAAGGTAGAGTTCGCACAGCAGATGCTGGTCGCTTTCAGGGGCCTCCTTAAAGGTTTCAACAAATTTTTCTGAAGTCAGTACTTCATGTGGTATACCATGTGCTATTGATTTAATTTGAAAATAAGCTAGTCGTTCAGCAAGAAAAAGAGCGTAGTTTATAGAAGGTTTCCGTGTAACCATCAACTTTCGCACCAATGAAAACATCAGGGCTATCCGTTCCTTAGACTGTCTGGCTTCCTTCTTATATTCCCTGTGCTCTTGCAGTAATTGCTCCAAGTTCTCCCAGTTAGTGTATACATAGTTTTGCCATTGCAACTTATGCTGTTGTAATACTATATCCTGTTTCTCAGCATGTTCCTTTTTCCATCTGTTGAATTGTTCCAATGGGTCCCATAGCCGAGTCTGTGTCTTTTTAACAGAAGTAGTGGGTTGGGACACTATTTCCTCTGTCTGAATGGCTGCCTCAGAGGTAATGCATTGGGGCATTATTTCTTCTGTCGGGATACTTGCACCAGTAGTGTGCTGAGGCAGTGTTTCTTCTGCCGAAACAGCTGTATCAATAGTAGTATGCTCTGGCGATGTTTCTTCAGCTGGAATATCTAAATCAATAATCATGTGCTCTGGCAATGTTTCTTCTGCTGGGATATCTGAATCAATAGTCATGTGCTCTGGCAATGTTTCTTCTGCTGGAATATCTGAGTTAATAGTGGTGTGCTCTGGCAGTGTTTCTTCTGCTGGAATATCTGCATCAGTCCCCAAAGGATGAGATATCTCTTGTTCGATTTCTTCTTCTTCTTCTTGCATCATAGGAGGTCCTACTGGTTCTTGTGGAGCAGTGGGGCATTCCTCTTGTGTTCCCTCCGTCATAATTGTCTCAGGGAGTGAAATTTCAACTACTTTATAGCCTGCATTCTGATAAATGATGCCACACTCTTTGCACATATATTCTATGCATGTCTCCCTGTTTTGCATTGCGGCTACTTGTGCTAATGTATGGAGATTGAGTTCTTTTTCAAAATCCTCTCGAGCCATGGCTAACTCAGCTTTGTAAGCTTCTATTTCAGACTTCAGGAACTCATTTTCCTGCAGTAGAGATGCCATCGTATGTGGGCCTTGTATGCTAGTTGTTTCTGCTGGAATATTTTGCTGATGCACAGTGGTAGCTGGTTGTTGCACCACAATGGGTGCCTCTTGTGTTTCATCCATCGTGCCAGGAATGGATTCTTGTTCACCAGTAACTAGTTCTGATACCACAGTAAATAGTCCTCGTGCTCTATCAGGAATAAATCCTTGTTCCTCAGCAACTAGTTCTGAAACCATGGTGAGTGGTGCTTGTATTTCCTCTATCGGACCAGTCATGAATTCTTGCTTCTCAGTGACTAATACTGGTACCACAGTGGGTGGTTCTTGTGTTTCATCCACCGGGTTAGGGATGGATTCCTGTGTTTCAATCTCCAATTCTGATATTTCAATCTCGAGTTCTGGTATTTCCATCTCCAGTTCTGGTATTTCAGTTTCTGGGCATTTCCCACTATCATCTTGCTTGTTGTGTTCCTGTGCCTCAGTGACTGGTTCTTGTGGGACAGTTACTGGGCATTCTTCAGTATTGATCTGCTCTGTAAATTCTTCTGCCTCAGTGACTGGTTCTTGTGGGACAGTCACTGGGCATTTTTCACTAACAACCTGCTCTGTAAATTCTTCTGCCTCAGTGACTGGTTCTTGTGGGACAGTCACTGGGCATTTTTCACTAACAACCTGCTCTGTAAATTCTTCTGCCTCAGTGACTGGTTCTTGTGGAACAGTCACTGGGCATTTCCCATTATCGACCTGCTTGGTGTATTCTTCTTCCTCAGTGACTGGTTCTTGTGTTACAGTCACTGGGCGAGTGACTGGTTCTTGTGGAGCAGTCACTCCTTGATCCATAACCAATGTCGTATTATCCCGAGGCACTGATTTTTGTGTGACAGTGTCTTCGGGCGAGGCCGGCTGGGGAGTTTGGGATGGGGATAAGGGTTTCAATACAATAGTGGCAGGGTTAGGGAAAATGGAGGTAGATTCTGCCTCAACAGTCTTTGTCCTCTTTCTTTTTGGTAGGAAGGCAGCAAAATCGCTGCCTTTCCTTTTTCTTCAGGACAGGGTTTTGCGGAGAGGTAGGAATTTTGGATGTGGACCTTGTCCGTGGTCTAGAACTTGTGACTGCTGGGGTTTTCCTTTTTTTCTTAATGGGTGAAGAAGGGGGTGTTGGAGAATCGTCACTCGGGACAGGAATAGTAGAGGGTGTTAGCTCTGCTAACTGAGGCGAGCTCGGGGTTGGGTTGACGGGAGAATTCAGGGTTTCCTCCTGTTGTTCTTTATGAGGATTTTCAGGCAATTGGGACGTTTTCTCTTGCTGAGGAGTTTCGGGCGGGGTTTGCAAAGGGACTTCAGGTGGTTGGGGAATTTCTGGTGGGGCTTGCAGAGGGACTTCAGGTAGGGCCTGCAGGGGGGGATTTTGCTGAGCAAAACCCCTCTGTATTAGCAGCTGGCATAAGCGGTGATGGGTAAGGGATGTCATTGGAGATTTGGCTTGCTTACAATAATACGACATGTTTTTAATACAACCAAGCAGATAATAAGGGATATTAACCAATCTTCCATTCCTCAAATGATTCAGCAGAACGAAGTCATGGTTGTACACTACCTGATAACGCCCTTCGCATGTGAGGTAGTGTTTGACGAATTCTGCCACTGATGGCCATGGTTGAGGAAGTGAATGTAGACTGACCCCACGGCCTCTAGGTTCCACTTGCTCGTCCGGGCGCAAAAAGTCTTGCTGCGCGTTAAGAACGACCGTCTTCGTGCTAAACCAGCGAATGCCCTCAGCTGGCAACCCTGATACCTGAACTATGTCATCCTCTGTCACTGAAATGCGAACCCCTCGGACCACTGAGAAATTGCCTTCAAAGTTCTGTGCGAATTCTAATACTTCTTCTGCGTTAAAATCTCCCAACCTTTCAAAATATGCTGTCCACCCTGCTTGTTGGAAGATCTGATATGCTTCAGGAAAGAGCTGCAGAAGACTTATGGAGCCGGGCTCATTTCTAATGGCCGCCTTTCCCATGGCTAAAGCTCTGAGTTTTTCCGCAGAGGCACAATTCAGTACCCTCAGACCCTGATCAGACTTAGTTGTTGCAACAATGGCTGCGTAGTCTAAATGACGGCAAAAATGGATATGATAACAGGCGGCAGGTTGGTGCATGCGAAAT
Organism: Pinus tabuliformis; assembly: GCA_031772625.1. Classification (NCBI taxonomy): domain Eukaryota; kingdom Viridiplantae; phylum Streptophyta; class Pinopsida; order Pinales; family Pinaceae; genus Pinus; species Pinus tabuliformis. Next base: position 2,073,265,122 of record CM062818.1, read on the forward strand.
AGTCATTCCCTTTTTGGAATTCCCCCCCCTACGTATGGTATAATAATGATTGGACGTGGGGAGATATGCAATCATTATGAAATGAAATCCTCTCTTTTAATATGATTTAACCGAATTACATTAAAACCATATACCTTATACTTTACCTTTAATTAATAATTCGAAGTGTCGGTTGCAATAGCCTTGAATGATCATAGAAGGGTCTGTGTAATTGATTCTGGTATATTGCAAATAATTTTCACCAAAAGGATCTGAAGTATGATCGTGAAGGACCAAAAAGCTTATATGTTGTCAAAGAGAGATGCTGCTTTGATAATAACAAGTTGCTGAGACTGATGTGTGAGCAACTGACAAATGAACGATACATTGCTGAAGCAGGTGTTTCATCAATCAGGGGAAATTGATAATGTATTGCTGAAACAGGTGTTTCAGCAATGGGTAGAATCAATGATATGTTGCTAAAACAGGTATTTCAGCAACGGAAAAAGTTGGTGTTACGTTGCTGAATCAGGTGTTTCGGCCACGGGAAAAATTGGTGTTACGTTGCTGAAACTGGTGTTTCAGCAACGGGAAAAATCAGAAAATTGTGATAACTGACTTAGGTCTGTGAATGATAAAGGTTTATTTCAGCAGTAAGGGATGGGTAACACAGACTGAAGGAAGATATTTCGGGAGTGGTGGGAATGATAGAAATAATGGAGGGATATTACTTTAGGGAAGAGGATAAAATGATGGGCGGAAGCTTCTTGATTTAAAGCTTCAGATCTTCTCATGATGAATCTGTCCTCCTTATTGCCTTTCCAGAATCTGCAAAATTCAATTGTAACATGCCAATCCTTGACAGGGATTATTAGTGCTAAATCTAATCTACTACTAAAAATATAGTGCAGAAAATTAAGTGCTGTGAGGAGCAGAAGACTCCCCTGGAAAAAGATAATGAATATCAGTCATGCAAGCAGTCTTGAAATCTTCTTTAGAAACAGGGCGCTCGTATACACGGAGCCTATGGCCATTGACTAGTAGAGGTGTTCTAGCATCATCAATTGTTACAAGTCTTACCGTTCCGTTTGGAAAGACATCTTCTACTTCATACGGTCCAAGCCAACGTGTACGTAGCTTTCCCTGAAAATTTTCAAACCGAGAATCATACAGCAAGGCCCAATTACCTTTTTGGAACTGCTTGTGTTTGATAATTTTGTCATGCCATTTCATCCTTTGTTGCTGAATCATGTTTGTTTGGTGAATGGCATCCAATCTCTTTTCATCCAACTCCAAAAGTTGCTGCAATCTAGCTGTCTGCACATCATTCAAATCAAGATTAACAGCTAAGGCAGTCTTTAAAGTTTTAATTTCAAATTCCACAGGAAAAATAGCATTTTTACCATAAACCAATTCATAGGGAGAAAAACCGGTAGTGTTTCTCCAAGTAGTCCTGTAAGCCCTTAATGCCTCAGGGAGCCTTTGGGACCAATCCTTTCGGTTGTCCTTTACTGTTTTAGTTAGAATGGCTTCTAAAACTTTGTTTGTGCTTTCCACCTGCCCATTGGCCTGGGGGTGGTATGGTGTGGTCATTCTATGTTGAATATGATATTTGTGAAGAGTAGATTTAAAACCATGAGAATTGAATGGAGGTCCTCCATCAGTAACTAGCTCTCTGGGGATTCCAAATCTAGTGAAAATATCTTCAAACAAGAAGGACAAAACAACCTCTTCATTGGCTCTAATAAGTGCTTTGGCTTCCACCCACTTAGTCATATAGTCTGTGCAGACTAATATATAGGTTCTTTGATTGGATGGAGGGTTAATGGGTCCTATGAAGTCCAAGGCCCATCTTTCAAATGGTTCAGAAACTACCTGGGGGTTTAGTGGCATTTGGTCTCTATGATTGGGTTGACCCATTCTCTGGCAGCTATCACAAGCCCTTACATACTTCTTTGCATCCTTGAATAGTGAGGGCCAATAGTAACCCATCCTCAGAATTTTATGCGCTGTTCTTTTATCAGCAAAATGGCCTCCACAAGGGCCATCATGACAAGCTTTCAGTATGTCATACACTTCATCTTCTCTAATGCATCTTCGAATCTCCTGATCAAGCCCAGTATAGAAGAGACATCCGCTGATCCAGCTATACCTGGCACTTTGTTGAACAATTCTTCTCTTTTCCCTATATGACAGGTGTGCTGGTAGTTTTCCTGCAACCAAGTAATTAGCAATATCTGCATACCATGGAGAATGAGCAGAAACTGCAAACAAATATTCGTCAGGAAAACTATCATCTACTGGAATATCATTATCAGTTTTTAACCGTGAAAGAAAATCAGCCACCACATTTTCCTTACCAGGCCGATCTACAATTGTAATATCAAATTCCTGCAATAGTAACAGCCATCTGGTAACTCTTGCATTTGTGACAGATTTGTTCATTAAGTATTTAATAGCTGAATGATCAGTGTGCACAAACGTAGGATAACCAGTAATATAGTGTCTGAATTTATTAATGGCATAGATTACTGCAAGGAACTCTTTCTCGGTAACTGTATAGTTAAGCTCAGCAGAGGTCATGTTCTTACTGATAAAGTATATAGCATAAGGAAGATGATTTTCCTCTTGTCCCAGGACTGCTCCAATAGCACTGTCTGAAGCATCAGAGGATATGTGAAATGGAAGATTCCAGTCAGGCCCCCTCAAAATAGGAGCAGTAGACAGCTGATGCTTCAGTTCTTCAAAAGCTTTTTGACAAGAACTAGTCCACTTGAATTCAGCATTTTTCATAAGCAATACAAACAATGGAGAAGCTATTTTAGAAAAATCTTTAATAAATCTCCTATAATAACCAGCATGTCCTAAAAAACTTCTCACATCAGTTTGAGTTTTAGGAACAGGAAGATTCTGAATGACTAATATTTTAGATGGATCTACCTGAATACCTAGAGATGAAATAAAATGTCCAAGCACTATTCCCTCACTCATCATCATGTGACATTTTTCGGTACTTAAGGAAAGGTGGGCTTGAATACATCTTTCTAGTACTTTCTCAAGGTTTTGTAATCCCTCTTCAAAAGACACACCATAGGGGGTAAAATCATCCATAAATATTTCCATACAGTCATTCAGCATATCTGAGAAAATTCCTATAACAGCTCTTTGAAAGGTTGCTGGTGCATTGCATAATCCAAATGGGAGAACTCTATAGGCGAAAGTTCCCCAAGGACTGGTGAAAGTGGTCTTGTCTTGATCCTGGGGTGCAATTTTTATCTGATTATAACCACTGAATCCATCTAGAAAAGAGAAGAATTTCTTCCCTGCAAGACTGTCCAACACCTAATCAATGAACGGTAAGGGAAAGTGATCCTTTTGGGTAGCTTTGTTTAAAGCTCTATAGTCAACACATACCCTCCATTTCCCGTTTTTCTTAGGAACAATTACTAACGGGGAAACCCATTCACTGTCAGATATGGGGTATATAAACCCTGCATTAAGCAATTTTTGAAGTTCTTCTTTAACAATTTCTCGTAAATTAGGATTCATCCGTCTTTGGGGTTGACAAACAGGTCGGCATCCTTCTTTAATGTAAATTCTATGAGTACATAATTCAGAAGAAATACCTTTCATGTCCGTGTAATCCCAGGCAAATGCCTCCTTATATTTGTGTAATAACTTCATTAGCTGCTCTGTTTCAGTGTCTGTTAAATCAGGATTTATGTTTAATGTCTTACCGGGTTCAATTTCAACTGTTACGCTCTTAGATGGGATCGTGTTTAAAATTTGAGATGAATCTTCAGGTTCAATCTTTTCTTGTATATCAGTTTCAAAAATTGCAGTTAATTGATTGTGTGTTTCAGCAATAACAGAAGAAGGTTCACAAATAAAATTATTGATTATTTCATCTTCTGTATTGTCTTTAAGAGTTAAAGCTTGTCCTATAGTTAAAATCGGCTGAACAGCATTATCATCATAATCCATCCATATAGAATCTTCATTATTGACTACTAGCGTAGCGTGAGGATAAAGAGTTAACTGTTTTGTTTCATAACCATTAGAAATTGTCATTGAACCAGATCTGCAACTTATAAATGCATCAGCTGTGGCCAACCATGGCCTTCCTAGAATTAAGGGATGTCCCCCCAGCTTTGTTTTAGTTTGCAATACAACAAAATCAGCTGGATATTTCCAGGATTCAACTGAAATGAGCAGGTCTTCAACAACCCCTTCTGGCTTAATTGTGGAACGGTCAGCTAACTCTAAAATGGTGGGTGTATCTCTGATTGTGTTATTCAGCTGTAACAATTGTGAAGTTTCCAGAGTCATTATATTAATTGCTGCACCTAAATCTACCAAAACCCGGGGGATTACTGCTTTACCAATCTGAACTGTAACAGTAGGATGGCCAGGATCACCATATTTTACAGGAGGGGTTTTTCCGGACATTAATGCAGACAAATCTCCCATCACATGTACTGTAAGGGGTTCCTTGGTTTTCCTACCAGGTTTCTTCACACAAATATCCCTTAATGTTTTGGCATAAATTGGTACATCTTTTAATGCTTGTAAAAGTGGAATCTTAATATACAAATATTGCAATTCCCCCATAAAATTAAAAGCAGGTGTTTCAGCTGTTTTGGTTAAAACCAAACGCTCGGGGAATGGAGGTTCTGTTAATTCAGCATTTTTGTTAGAAGGTGGTTGAGCTTCTTTTTGCTTTTCGGTTTCATTTTTATCTGAATCAGTTATATCATCAATAATAGGCTCTACTACTCTTCCAGATCTTAAGTGAATATCATTACATTGCATAGTAGGGGATATAGACTGATTCTGAATTTCAATAACTTGCACAGCTTTATTGTTGGGGTTAGGATTTGGTTGCGCGGGTAGTTGGGGTCTCATTTGGTTGTTTGGTGGGGCATTTGATGGCAGAGAGAGTGATTGTTGGAATTGAGGCATCTGATTTGGGTATGGAAGTGATTGATTATTCCAACTTGGGTTCCAAGGATTGAAAGGAGGTGGTTGCTGTGGAGGCCAAGGAGTCCACATTGAAGGATCAACAAAGGGAGGGTTTTGCATTTGCATGGGTGGGAAACTCATTTGATTGAAAAGTGGATATTGCATTTGGTTGAAGGGGGGGTAGCCTGTTTGGCCAAAAGAAGAATAATTGTTCCAACGATTAAATGGCATACCAGAATTCGTACCTTGCCCTTTAGGTTGCCACTGTCTTCTTTGAGTTAGCAGGTAGACTGCTTCAGCTTCTTCCTCTGTTGGCTGCATCGCTGCTTTTATCCCCGGTAGAGATGGACATTGTTCTGTCTCATGATCTTTCTCACAAAGGGTGCAAACTGGTACTTTATCTCTTGGGCACTCCCTTAGTGGATGTTTATCTCTACATTTCGGGCAGTAGACAGCCAGAGTTGCTTCTGCCTCAGCCTGCTTCTTCTTAACCTGCAAAGTGTCGATCTGCGAAGCAAAAGAACTTAGCATTTCGGTTTTAAATTCTTCAAGCAAATTACCTATCTCTGCTCTTGTTGCTCCTCCATTGGCTGATTTCTGTACCCTTGAATAGGTGGAATCTCTTATTCTGTTTCTTGCAGCTCCCCTAGAACATCTTTTAGCAAGTTCACAAATCTCATCATATGATTCTTTAGATATATCTCCCTTAGCAAGCATATTTAACATATTTAAACAATCATCCCTTAACCCTCTAAGTAATATTGTTTTACGAATTTCCTTACTTATATCTGGATGATCGGATCTCTGTATGTTGTATTGCAATCTTTCGATGTAGTCCTCCAAGCTTTCATTCGATTTTTGTGCCATATTGAATAATTCATCCTTCTTCTCTCTTGTCCGGCAGTAATCCTGATATTTAAGCAGAAATTTTTGTTTCATTTGCTCCCATGTTGTGATTACCTGGCTCCCAAGGCTCATGAACCATCTCAAGGCATTCCCTTTTAAGGTGGCTGGAAACAGTTTCAACTTTTGAGCATTAGTAACATAATCATAGCTTCTGCATAAAATATCAAATTCAAAAAGAAACTCGTCAGGATCCTCAGTAGATAAACCATGAAAGTTAGGTAGGGCAGACAATGGGATATTTTTCATTGTTCCTGCAGGAAGATCACTGATGGGAAATCCCAAGGTAGAAAGAGAATTTTCATCCCTTCTTTCTTCTTCAGGACCTGTACGTCCTCCTCCAAAGAGGAGATTATCATTGTTGTCTTCCATTGTTGGTCCTCCTACTGCACTTTCTCGATCGTCAGAATCCTCTATTGGTTCTTCAATATTTCCTACCGGTCGTCCAGCGCTTTCTACTATCTCCTCGATATGTTCTTCTATTCTGCTACTTTCCTCTGACTCTTCAGCGCTGACTGCTGGTTCTTCTGTATTTTCAGGACCCACAACTTCTTCTGTATGTTCAGGACCCACAACTTCTTCTGTTCTGTAATCTGACTGAGGGGAACGCTGAAATTTTGACTTTCGAGAACTCAGTCTTTGTGATGATTCAGCCTTTGATACGATTTCGTCAATAAACGTTTTTCGTCCTCCCCAGCCCTTGCCACCTGCGCGATTATTTTTCTTCTAGTTTCCTCGTCCTCTCATACAATCTGCACATTAGAAAAAATAGATAAATGCTTTTTGAAATCTATAATTACCTTCCCCGGCAACGGCGCCAAAATGTTGGTCGCTCTAATTGTTTTCACAATTCGAGCTCCACATAAATTGTCAACCCGAGAAGGTCTTTTTATTCCAACGGTAATAACGCACTGGATATGCTCAATTTCAAAAGCAGTTCAATGTTGTAGTAAAAGAAAGTCACACACAATTGTTAAATTCAGCAATCTATCAATTCACAGTCTACTTAATTAAAGCTGAAGTCAATTAACTTATAGCAGACACGATTTCTCTGTTACAGCAAAGGGAAATAAATGTATAAGAAAAGAAATCATTCAACTATAGCAGGAACAGGACCCTATTCCTTGGTGGGAACTTCAGCACCTGCTGCCTGGCACTAATCACACTGTAAAAGCAGTAACCTCAAGAGGTCAAGACCCTATTCCCAGGAACAGGAATCTTCAGCACTTGGCCTCTTGTTTCTAATCACACTGCAAGTAAAAGAAAGCAATCAATGGGAGCAAGACCCTATCCCTCTGTACAGGGATCTTCAGCACATGCTCTCATCATCCACTCGTGCAATCAATACATGTAGCGCTAAGAAACAGAGTATCACAAACCATGTAACTAGTGTTTCAGCAACAGAACTAAATACAATGCAAATACATAAGAAATAAACAACTACAGGAATAAAGGGGTGGATCTTGTGAGGAAGGCGGGCCCTTTCCTTCTCACAAGATTCCCCAAGAGAAAGAATTAAACTAGAATGCTCAAAACAGGTCTTTATTCATCTGTCAAGAAACTGGTACATACAAAAAGGAGACTAGCTCCTGTCTCACACAATGCTGTTCTCAAAATTACAGTTCGATCCCCCCTAATGATGATGTCTCCTCTTTTTAAAGAGGAGACATCATTTACAATTTTACACAAGAGCGGATATCTCGATTCTGTTCAAAACAAGACTATTTTGTTCTTCTTTAAAAAGAGATACTGTTACAACCGAGACAACAGTCATGCTATCTTTACAATAATTCAGGTAACCGTATCTTCGGCCTGCTGCTATTATCCACAAAAAGTTCTTCAGAATCGCAAATTACGCATAACGGAATTTGCGTGCTTTGTCGGCTGTTTCAGCAGCTGAGTTAACTGTTTCAGCATCGGGACCAGCTGTTTCAGCAACGGGACCAGCTGTTTCAGCAACAGGACCAGCTGTTTCAGCAACAGGACCAGCTGTTTCAGCTACAGCCGCTCGTTCTCATCAAGGCATATAACTTTATCTGCGATCTTCAACTTATGTTAGCAACAATGCACTTCAAAAATTGATAAAATATAAGAGTATTATGGAATTAAATGTAAGACAGATTAACCATATAATAAAGAGAAGGTTTCCATATACCTTAGGATATAGTGAATGAAAAAGACATTGAAGCTTATGGTTTTGAGAGTAAAATGATATCAAAATATATAGCAAAATGGTACATATTGGAGTCCTAACACTAGCAGGGTGCTTAGCCTTTGGGGATGGTGATGCCACTCCCCCTCCAATTGCTGTAATAAGCTCCCCCCAGCTACTCTGCTGCTCAGTGAGACTGTAGCTCACTATCAGGTGGATCAGCCCATGGTGGCTAACTACTGCGTCTTCATGGTGTGCCTTTTTCAGGCTCTGAGAGGCATCATGCAATAATGAATTTAACAATGCAGGGAGATGCACAGAGCATTTCCCTTTTAACACAGCCAAGAGCTTAAGGTGACGCGGTCTTACCACATCTTTTCGGCCCTCGCAGGTGATGTAGCTCTGCACCACTTTTGCAAATTCGCTCCAGGGTTCTCCTAACGTTGCCGGCAGCACTCCTTTTCCTTTTACTGTTAGATTCTGTCCTTCGTCTTGGAAAATCTCTATGATCTTCTGAAACCTCTCTTTCTTTGTCGTCCATATTGGTCCTGAGGCTGGTAATCCTGTTACCTCCACGATTATTTCCTTCGTGACCGTTATCTGCTTTCCACCCACCACGGAGTGTTCTTCTTTCAAATTCTGCAGGAATTCCATGGCCACAGTTTCATTTGATTCACGCAGGCGGCTAAAATAAGTTAACCACCCCGCCCTTTCTAGGATCTCCCGAGCAGCTTCGGAGACTACTAGCTCACTAGGCTCGCTTCTGATAGCATTGCCTCCCATGGTTCTGTTTCGGGCTCCTAGATGGAACAGCAATTACCTGTCGCAAAGAACGTAATCTCAGCTAGAAAAAACACAGAGCATGCATGAAAATTGATTGTAAATAACAACTTATTGCAAAAATAGTATTATCATGTCGTTAACCCATATCGTACCTTCGTACCATATCATTTCCGAATGGTGTGTTACCACGTGGCCGGCGGAGTAATGAGGTCACCTCCCCCCTCGCAATATGATAGGCTGTCCCAGCCGTCAAATGAAGGAGGAGCCGCCATCCCGTCACCAAGTCATTAAAGGAACAACATGTAGAGTTTTGCCATGTTTCAGATTAGACAAAGAAATACCGAGATCGAGGCAACAGGTAGATCGCGTTTTGCATAAGCCTTCGTGATGTGATGCAAAACAGGAGGATAGGACGTCTGGCACTCATATAAAGTCTAAGGTAGTCATAGTCAATACCTCTGCCATGATTGGTAGTGATAGATATTCATGCGACGTATCCATCAAAATGTAAGATATCATTATTACAAGGATAGAAGGAAGTATTTAATATCATCCAAATTGGTGTATATATTACGACTCTGATACCATTAACAGAGCTCTGCTGCCGACAGGTGTTCATAACCTTGGCAGAGTTGTTTATTTCACCCTGGAACCATGGTCCTTTGTGTGTTTTTGAAGAGCAATTCTTGTCAAAATGCAGGCCATCATGCTGGCTTGGTAACCAGATAACCATGATGCTATTCACCAGAGAGGCGCGAATCGTGGGCAGGCCGGCTCGTGATGAGACCCCCTGTTCCAAGGTTTGTTTATGTAGTGAACCTGTTGGACCATATCCCTGATGTGGTGGTCATGATGGGAATGCCACTTCGCTTCCAATCTTATGATCATAGTAGGCTGGTTCTTTAATGAAACCCCCTATCCTGCATTTGACAAATATATATATATATATATATATATATATATATATATATATATATATTTTAAGCAACAGATTTTTCTCTTGTATAATTACACACATAAGGGTGGTTCAGCCCTCCTTAAGAGTGGGAATGGCGGAAGAAGTCTTGTCATCTCAATTCGGAAGATATAAATCTTCTGTTCTTATTTCCAAGTAATAATAGAGAAAATTGTAGGAACTCAACATGATAAAATTATCCAACAAGGCAGAGGAGGTGAGACTATGACAACAAAAATGATGAGTGTGTGGATCCTTCCTTTGTTGTTGCATCAATACTAGGGCTTGTTAAAGATAGCGATTTATGATATTCTGATCTCGATATGTCCTGACTTTTATATTCATTGCATAAAGGTATAGCTGCTACTTATGACCTTGGAAAGAGGATGGACAACACATCCTTTATGTGAAAGGGACAAGAGCATACCACTTGTTTTTGAAAGGAAGGGTGAGGAGGAGTTCATTTGATGCATTGCCTAAAAAAAAATCAACAGAAGCACAGAAATGTTGTTTCCTTTTCAAAAGGAACAGCAAAAACCCAAAAGTGTTGTTCCTTTTGAAAAGGAACAGCAAAAACACTCAAGTGCTGTTCCTTTTGAAAAGGGACAGCAAAAACACAAAAGTGCTGTTCAAACACACAAGTGCTATTCCTTTTGAAAAGGAACAGCAAAACGCAAAAGTGTTGTTCCTTTTTGAAAAGGAACAGCAAAAACACACAAGTGCTGTTCCTTTTGAAAAGGAACAGCAAAACGCAAAAGTGCTGTTCCTTTTTGAAAAGGAACAACAAAAACACACAAGTGCTGTTCCTTTTGAAAAGGAACAACAAAACGCAAAAGTGTTGTTCCTTTTTGAAAAGGAACAACAAAAACACACAAGTGCTGTTCCTTTTGAAAAGGAACAGCAAAACGCAAAAGTGTTGTTCCTTGTTGAAAAGGAACAACAAAAACACACAAGTGCTGTTCCTTTTGAAAAGGAACAGCAAAACGCAAAAGTGTTGTTCCTTTTTGAAAAGGAACAGCAAAAACACACAAGTGATGTTCCTTTTGAAAATGAACAACAAAAACACACAAGTGTTGTTCCTTTTGAAAAGGAACAACAAAACGCAAAAGTGTTGTTCCTTTTTGAAAAGGAACAGCAAAAACACACAAGTGCTGTTCCTTTTGAAAAGGAACAACAAAACGAAAAAGTGTTGTTCCTTTTTGAAAAGGAACAACAAAAACACACAAGTGCTGTTCCTTTTGAAAAGGAACAACAAAACGCAAAAGTGTTGTTCCTTGTTGAAAAGGAACAGCAAAAACACACAAGTGTTGTTCCTTTTGAAAAGGAACAGCAAAACGCAAAAGTGCTGTTCCTTTTTGAAAAGGAACAGCAAAAACACACAAGTGTTGTTCCTTTTGAAAAGGAACAACAAAAACACACAAATGTTGTTCCTTTTGAAAAGGAACAGCAAAACGCAAAAGTGCTGTTCCTTTTTGAAAAGGAACAACAAAAACACACAAGTGCTGTTCCTTTTGAAAAGGAACAACAAAACGCAAAAGTGTTGTTCCTTTTTGAAAAGGAACAGCAAAAACACACAAGTGCTGTTCCTTTTGAAAAGGAACAACAAAACGCAAAAGTGTTGTTCCTTTTGAAAAGGAACATCACACACAGATACTAAAAACATATATACAGAATTTACAATTTTATATACAAAATGGTAATAAAAGGTGAATTATTACTGATCTATAGGTGAGGAAGTTTTTGCTTCCTCGCCCATAATCTCAATGTTAGTATCTTGGCGTAGCTGCTGACAAAAAGATTCCCGAGTGAGCGGTTTGCGATACAGACGAACTCGATGACCGTTTACCTTAAATGTATATCCAGACCCATCGATTGTGGTCAGTGTAAGGGTCCCATTGTCATGGACTTTTTGAATCTCGTATGGTCCCAACCAACGAGTCTGAAGCTTCCCCGGGAAATCCTGAAATCTAGAATCATATAACAGAGCCCAGTCTCCTTCATGAAATATCTTGTTTTTGATAAGTGCATCATGCCATTTGGCTCGCTGCTATTGAATGAGTGCTGTATTCTGTAATGCAGAGAGCCTTATTTCATCTAATTCATTAATTTGGTGTAATCGATTTTTCTGTGCTTCACTTAAATCCAATCCGACTTCTTGGGCCGTTCGCAGCGTTTGGATTTCGAATTCTATAGGAAAAATGGGCTGCTTTCCAAACACTAAGTGATATGGTGAATAGCCGGTGGTGCTTCTCCATGTGGTTCGATAAGCCAACAGTGCCTCGGGTAATCGGGCGGCCCAATCACGCCGATGTGAGGCAATTGTTTTTGTCAAAATCGACTCTATTACCTTATTGCTGCTCTCCACTTGCCCATTTGCCTGAGGATGGTATGGGGTAGTAATTTTATGCTGGACACGATAATTATTGAGTGTTGCAGCTAATTGGTGCCCTACAAATTGTGGTCCTCCGTCTGTAATTACTTCCCTTGGAAGACCATAACGTACGAACAAATGGAGCAAGAACTATATTACCGAATCTTTTGTAGCTCTAGTCAATGCCTCCGCTTTAACCCATTTGGTAACATATTCAGTTGCCACCAAAATGTATGTTCTTTGATTTGATGGCGGGCTGATGGGGCCGACGAAGTCCAGAGCCCATCGTTCGAAAGGTTCGATCACTAATTGAGGCCGCAAAGGCATTTCGTCGGCTGGACCAGGTCGTCCTGCACGGTGACAGCTATCACAGGCCTGGACAAATTTTTTCGCATCTTTGAAAATTGTAGGCCAGTAATATCCCGTTTGTAATACTTTATGTGCTGTTCTTCGTTCAGCAAAATGTCCTCCACATGGCCTGTCATGGCAGGCTTTCAAGATATCAAAGATTTCGTCCTCCCGAATACATCTTCTGATTTCCATATCTGCTCCTGTGTAAAACAAATAGCCCCCAACCCACGAAAATTGATTGCTTCTCTGAACAATCTGTTTCCGTTCATTGGGGGTTAAATGTTTTGGAAGCTTACCTACTGCAAGATAATTAGCAACATCAGCATACCAGGGAGTCTGAACAGCGACAGCGAATAAGTGTTCGTCTGGAAATTGGTCCTCGACTGCTGCTGCTTCAACTGATTTTGGTATTCGTGAGAGGAAATCGGCTACAGGATTCTCCTTCCCCGGTTGATCTCTGATTGTAATATCAAACTCCTGCAACAAGATCAACCACCTAGTTATTCTTCCATTTGTAATAGGCTTGTTTGCTAAGTACTTAATAGCAGAATGGTATGTATACAAAATAACAGGATAGCCTGTAATATAGTGTCTAAATTTATTAACAGCATGTATCACAGCTAAAAATTCTTTTTCGGTGACAGTGTAATTTAATTCAGCTGGAACCAAATTTTTGCTGATATAATAGATGGCGTATGGTTTTTTATCCTCTTCTTGGCCCAGAACTGCACCGATTGCTGTGTCTGAGGCGTCGGTTGAAATTTGGAATGGTAAATTCCAATTAGGTCCTCGGAGAACTGGAGCTGTAGATACCAGCTTCTTTAATTCTTTGAAGGCTCGATCACATTTCTCTGTCCATAAGAAGTCAACATTTCCAGTTAATGCATGTAAAGGTGCGGCAATATGTGAATAATGTTGTATGAATCGTCTATAATAGCCAGAAAAACCAAGAAAACTACGTACCTCTGTCTGATTAGTGGGGGTTGGAATAAGCAAAAGTATTTGAATTTTAGCCGGATCTACCTGAATACCAGCTGCTGAAATATAGTGTCCCAGAATGAGTCCTTCAGTCATCATCATGTAACACTTTTCGTGACTCAAGCAAAGTCTGGTAGCGATGCAGCGCTGTAGGACTTTTTCGAGAGTATCTAGAGATGGATCAAAGTCCTCTCCATATGGTGTGAAATCATCCATGTAGACTTCCAATCCATCATTAATTAAATCTGCAAAGATGCTAAGAACAGCCCTTTGGAATGTGGCTGGAGCATTACATAAACCAAAGGGTAAGACTCGATAAGCGAACGTTCCCCAGGGGCAAGTAAAGGTAGTCTTATCTCGGTCTTTAGGGGCAATCTGAATCTGATTGTATCCGCTGAAGCCATCCAGGAAAGAAAAGAATTTCTTGCCTGCTAAGGTGTCCAGTACCTGATCTATGAATGGAAGAGGGAAGTCATCTTTTTGTGTGGCTTTGTTTAATTCTCTATAATCCACACAGATCCTCCATTTCCCGTTCTTTTTAGGTACTACCACAAGTGGGGAGACCCATTTGCTGTCAGAAATAGGATAAATGAAATCAACATCTAAAAGTTTCTGAAGCTCATCTTTTACAACATCCTTTAAATGGGGGTTGAGTCTTCTTTGTGGTTGGCGAACCGGTCTTGCATCTTTTTCGATATAAATATGATGTGTGCATAGCTAGGGATCAATCCCTTTCATATCAGGATAGTCCCATGCAAATGCCTCCTGATACTTTCGTAACAGCTAGATGAGTTTTGTCTCTTGATCTGGTGTCAGATTAGCGTTAATATTTAAAGTTTTCCCCGGTTCAATTTGCACTACTTTGCTATTAGCGACAGAAGTCACCGGTATATTTTGGTCATGTTCGTCCTTCAGAGGATCCTCCTCTAATTCGTTGTCAAATGCCGCTTTTATCATAAAACATTGTGTATACGGTGTGGATTCTGTTTGATTAATGAATTTATTAATGGCATCGTCTTCGGTTTGATCTTTGAAATCTAGCGCTTCCTGGACTGTTAATGGGGGTCTAATGTTGTCAGTGATATATGAGGCAGGGCGCAGGTTGGCTTTCATCATCGTGATGCTTGGCTGAGCTGGAGGGTACAAAATTAAATTTTTGATATCCGGCCCTCTGGTTATGGTCATGTTTCCCTGCCTGCAACCAATGTAGGCGTCAACAGTAGCGAGCCACGGTCTACCTAGAATTAGCGGATGTCCATCTAGTCGAGTTTTCGGATTAATTATCAGGAAATCGGTCGGGTATTCCCAGGAATCTACTGAAACCATGACATCATACAAGGTGCCTTCTGGTCTAATTACTGATCGGTCAGCTAGTTCTAACAAAGTGGAAGTAGGTTCTACCGATGTAATTCCGAGCTTCTGGCAAGTCGATGTTGTCAGGATGTTAATTGCATCCCCTAGATCAACTAAGACGTTGGTCAAGGTCTGCCCATAGATTTGAACAGTGACAATTGGGTTTCCAGGGTCCTCATATTTAACTGGTGTTTATTTTCCTGATAGGAGGTCGGATAAGGTGCCGACTACCTGGACTCTTGGGTTAGAAGTTACATTTCTTTTTGGTTTTCTGCTACACAGGTCCTTTATGGTTTTTGCATATATGGGGATATCCTGTATAGCTTGAAGGAATGAAATTCTTATATACAAGTTTTGTAGTTCTCCCAGAATATCAAAGTCTGGATATTGTGTTGGTCGTGGAATGGCTAATCGTTCTGGGAATGGTGGAGGAGATGTAATTACTTGTTGATGAGCCTGGTCTTTATTTACATCTTCCTGTTGTGATGGCTATTCTATAGGTAACTGATCTTCAATGTGAGTTGTTCTATGTCCCTCAGTTTCTATTATTCGCCCAGATCTTAACTGAAGATCGTTGCACTCCCGCAGATCGGATTCAATTTCTGAGGATTCTATAATTTGAAGAGATTGAACTGGTCTATTATTTGGATTAGGGTTGGGTTGGGCTGGGAGCTGCAGTCTCAGATTAGGCTGGGGGTTTTGTTGTAAGGCTGGCAGAGTTGGTTGAGGGAATGGAATTGATCCTGCTGGCTGATATGTCGATCTTGGCCAGCTTGTCTGCCAGGATGATCTTTGCGAAGTAGAAGGGGTCCACTGCGGAGGGTATGAATTATTCTGCCAATATGGTGGAGGATAAGGGAAGTTTGGCCAACCAAATTGGGACATCCAAGGATTCGGAGTAGGAAACATTTGAGGTGACCAATTCGAAAACGGGGGTTGAGACTGGTTTTGCCACATATTCTGTTGCTGAGTATTGAACTGCGGGGGTTGAAAAGAAGAGGAGGGGTCTGAAAACATACCTGATTGCCTAGGCTGCCATTGACGACGCTGGTTAATAAAATATGCTGATTCTGGCTCCTCTTCTGCTTCTTTGTATACTGCCTTCAAACCAGGAAGTGAGGGGCAGCTTTCGGTCAGGTGGTCCTTGGTACAGATAGCACATATTTGGACTGTATCCAGCGGGCATTCCTTGTGGCTATGTTTCTTCCTGCATCGTGGGCAAAAAACTGCTAGATTCTGTTCCGCCTCTGCTTGCTTCTGTTTAGCCTGCATAATGTCAAGTTGTGTAGTTAATGTTGCCAGGATGTCAGTTTTAAAATTTTCTAGCAAATTTCCAAGTTCCACCCGTGTTACTCCCTCTGTTGATGTTCTGTTATCTCTGGTGAAGCGATCATATTCTGCTGGTTTTATCCTCGTGCTGCCTCTTGAGCTCCTGATACACAGATCAATGATATCAGCAAAATTTTCCTGATAAATGTTTCCTTTCCCCATAATATTTAACGTTTCAATCCATTGTTCTTTCATACCTCTAATTAATGTGGTTTTCAACACGTTATCAGGCAGAGGTAGCGATGCATAAGGAGATCTTTGCAAGTTATATTGGAAACGTTCCACATATTCTTCTAAGGTTTCGTTTGGTCTGGCTGACATTTGAAAAATTTCATCTTTTAGTTCTCTTGACCTACAGTAATCCTGATATTTCTTTAAAAAGGCTTCTTTCATTTGATCCCAATTGTTAATAACCCCACCGCCTAAGCCCATAAACCATCTTAACGCTGCCCCTTTTAATGTAGAGGGGAACAATTTCAGTTTCTGGGGATCGGTGGTGTAATCGTATCCTCTACATAATACATCAAATTCGAACAAGAATGCGTCCGGGTCTTCTGATGTAAGGCCATGAAATGTGGGGATATGCTGGAGAGGGATAGCTTTCATGGGCGCATTTGCTGCAGAATCTACTATAGGATATTGCAATGTGGAGGTCCGGGTGTTTGGCTGATTTTGAGCCATGGGATCGAATATATGCCAGTAATCTTCAGGAATTTCCAAGAGAGTATTCCTTGGTTGAGGAGGGGTAGTCTTAACAGGGATTGTCTTGACAACACTCCCTTGATCAGGGATGATAATGGCCCCAACTGTCTGCGGTGAATGGATTCCTTCAACGAGGATTTTTGCAGCGCTTCCCTTGTCCGGGCTATTTAAAGGCTGGTTTAATTCAATAGGAGCTCTAGGTTCCCCGATTTCCCCTGTTTCTCCTTCTCCTTCACAAAGGTTACTTTGGGTCCCTTCGTGCAATGGTCCAGGAGTCAAATTTTTAATTTCTTGAAAATCCTGCTCCTCTGTTTGACTGTACACTTCAGCAAAGGCTTCAGATGGTGATCCCGAGGCCTGAAGGGAACTAGCAGGCTGTTTAGAATTGACTTTCCTATAACCTACCGATGGCTGAGAGTCGGCTTTCTTATAGATTTCGTCTATGAAGGTCGTTCGTCCAAGGGTCACCGGCCCCTTGGCTTTGGATGGAGGCTTTTGATCTTTCTCTGGCTTTTTCTGCTTAGTCATGCACTCCAATTAAACTGCTAAATCCTATTTAACCAATCAATTCTGCTAGTAAAGCGGACAGTGGAGCAGGGCTTTTACATGCTCCGTACGCAGGTTCTTACCTTTCGTTTTTAAAATCCAACTCTCCCCTAGCAGATTCGTACACTACCCTGTTTAAAAGATAAATGGCTATACCCTTTCCCCGGCAACGGCGCCAAAATGTAGAGCTGTAACAAGGGCCTTTTTCACCTCTAGTTATCTCACATTACAAGTCAATCCGGGAGCATTTTGTTATTGCAAAGGGTATCTCAATATGAGGCTATTTTTCAGAGTAATGCTTAGTAGTATAGGTCTAAGAAATACAAGAGTAAATGGATGCTAAACTATGGCTAGATTACTTTTGCAGAAAGAAATCACGCGCAGCAACTTTACCAATCGAGGGTGCGGAAATAGTAACCCATCCCTCTAGAAACTGATGAAAGAAAAGAAATTAGAGTATGGATCATGGATCTGGGAGAATAATAGCATCTGCTGTGTCTCACGACAGCCTTGATCCTCCTCTCACACCAAACCAATGAATGCGAGTAAAAAGGAACAGCAGGAAAGTAAAATGGAACGACAATGCAGAAATGGAACAGCAGTAAAAGGAACAGCAGTAAGGAAACTAAGTCTCGCGAGTTCAACACTCTCAATCCTTTGCATCAACTTATATACAAAGATAGGACAATCTTTTGTACAAGTAAACAACTTAACCAAATGGAACAGCAAACCACCATAAACAGGAAACGTCAATCATATATAAAAGTAGACAGCTGAATCAAATAAACAGGAAACGTCAATCATATGTACAGATAATCTGAAATGATCACCAGTAGTCCACCTACAACTTTAATTCCATTTTCTTATGATCGTCACTCCAACCATATGTAGCTAAAGCATTCCACTTATAAATTCTGTAACAGAAGTGAACAACTTAGAACAACGTTACGTGACCAATTCTGGAAATATGATGTGAACTTGTTATAAAGATTTACAATAGGAAAAACTGCTGATGAACGAGTATGGAACAACATGTAAATATATCAGATTATTAAGAATGATAAACAAACCACACAAAGCCAAACTGTAATGATACAATCAGCCAGTGTCCGTTGGAGCCGGGCCCTTAGCTTCCAATGGCACACCGCCGTAACTTACTTCAGACGCAGAGAGAAAGTAACACCAAATATATTATATTAACGCATCAACGATAGTACAGCAAAACTAAGTCTCAAAGAGACTCGATAGTCTGAGTTTCAGCTGACTGTGAAGTCTATAAATAGAAAATAAAGATACAAGATAATAAGAGTTCTCCAAAGTCTTCAATGCTACCCTTTTTATACTAGTAATGGCGGAGTTAACCAGACAACAAAATAATTGAAAGTAACGATCCCTCAGGATCTTTGATCCTGAGGGATCTGTTAAACTGTTAACTCCTCTCTTTTCTTTTCCTAGTCTTCCGAACTGACAGTCCCTTATATCGTCCCAGATTGATTTGCCGAGATTTGCTCGCACTGGTCTGGACTTTAGTTAGTTTTGAAGGGACAACCGTTATCTTCTCATGGAACTCCAGTTTTGCACCGTGCCTTCCTACTTTTGTCTTTTTCTGCATAGAGAAGATAACTATTAGTGATTGGGTCATTCGTGCTCATTCTCATTACATTCTCCTTACTTTATAACAAAGAAAAGATTACAAACATTGCTTGAAACATCACTAAATTATGCATTAAAACATACCTTCCCAATGCTCTACACACCCCCCGGCTTACTCTGTTTCATGGCCTCATGAAAACGTTATAATTAACATGGAGAGCGGTAAGAGAATAGGCGGGAGAGGGTATCTCGTGAGGAGGTCTGCAACCATGGTGAGCAACCAGATTATCAAAGAAATAATTCAATTGATCTGCAGGCATATCATACAAGGCCTGGTATCCAGGTGCAGGGTGACAAATAATTGGGCTACTGAACGGGTATCCCAACCAAGACGGCCCAGCTTGCAAAAGGCACTGGCCATAAAGGCTCAACCGTTCAGCAGCCAGCTCAAAATTCTCATATTTGAATGGCTCCCTGAGCTGGATGCTTGGGGTAGAAATCCGATAACGGAATTTGGCAGCATCCAGGGCAGAATCTTTAATAGCCAGAAAGAATTCCATGCTATTTCGGATCAATTCCTCATGCATGGGTCCTAACAGTTCCATGACGCCCTGGGTTCTCATAAGGCTTTTGTGTGATTGCCATAGGTGAACTGGGTCTCTAGGCTCGGCTCTGACCCATAGATCTAGGCTGTGCTCCTGCCTCTGAAAGGCATTGTAAGCCTTGAGCCACTTTAACTGATTGACCCCAAACGAGACAAAGGCTTGGAGTTGTATATCTCCCACGAAGGGCCCAGGGTTTAAGTCAGTTTCCTGTTCGAGCACCATATTGTGCAAATAGAATTCACATAGCAACCGTTGAACCTTAACCCCATAATGTTTGCAACAATCAATAAAATCATTAACAGTATTAATCTGAATAGGGGAACCTGCCCGGACAGCTTTTATTTTCAATCTCAAGTATCTTTCAAGGAGAAATAAAGCATAATTCTTTGCAGGGGCCCTGCAAGTCAAAACATCATCATACAACGAACATACAGTGTCCAATTGTTTAATAACAACATCTAGTCGACGTGTTACCTTGGCAGCCTTTTCCTGTTCCTTCTGCCATCCTTCAAAGGCCTGACTCTCTGATTGACTCATGTTCCGTAGTTGCTGCTGCAATTCTTCATATTTTGCTCGAGGGATCATTTGTTCTTTTAACTGCTCAGCTTCCTGCTGCAACTCCTCGTATTTCTCCTGAGGGATCATTTGTTCCCTTAGCTGGTCAGCCTCCTGTCGGGTTTGTTTCATTTTGTGGTGCAAGGCCTTGGTTTTTGGATCCCTTTTCCATGAATTCTCAGAGGCAGGGAGTCTTACCTGTACCTTCACATTTCGCTGCCTGGAATTCGTGTCCCGAATTATCCCTAACGGTGATGCCTCAGTTTGGACTTCTTTGTTTTCCCTTTCTTTCTTCACATGGA
Source organism: Pinus tabuliformis (assembly GCA_031772625.1). Classification (NCBI taxonomy): domain Eukaryota; kingdom Viridiplantae; phylum Streptophyta; class Pinopsida; order Pinales; family Pinaceae; genus Pinus; species Pinus tabuliformis. The sequence goes on from CM062818.1 coordinate 2,073,285,541, forward strand.
TAAAGGGGTACGATGGCCCCTCTGTAAATGGAATATCGTCTTGCGGCTCGGTTTTGATTGGAACGACAGTTGGTCCCAATGGGCTATTTGGGACAGCAGTCTATTCCGGAACAACATTCTGCTGTTCCATATCAGATGGAACGGCATTTTGTTCCTCAGTTCTGGTCGGAACAGTCGTAGGTCTATCAGCAGAGTATTGACCTACGGAACGCCTATAAGCCCCTTGCCTTCTCTTCTGACAGGACCCTGCTGCATTTGTTCTTCTTTTTCTCCTTACGGTCCTTCTTATTCTCAGACTGGCTTTCAAACTTTTAATTTTCTGCCGAAGTTGAGCTATAATATTCAGCAGTCTCTGCTGTTTCTTTCTCAATTTCTTAATTTCTCTTGCCTCGGTAGTGGCCGTATGAGTGGCCCTCAGTTCTGTTCCTCTTTCATCGAGGGTTTCTTCTGGCATTCTGGGAACGGACTGTTCCCGATAAGCGTTTTCATTCCCCACGTCATCAGCAGGTGGGTTTTCTTCTGGTGTCCTGGGAACGGATTGTTCCCGGTCGGTATTTACATTCTCTCCGTCAACAACAGGGAGGTTTTCTCCTCCCGCCATCTCTTCATGCAATTCTTCATGCGCCTCTTCCCCAGAGAGTCCTTCAGGAGGGTTTGCTGGACTGGAAGGTGAAGCATAATCTCCCAGGCTGGCCAAGATAGTGGCCAGCTCTTCTTCCTCCATGGCGACCTGTGGAGGGCTGCCCCCCAATTGTTCCATCTCCTCCTCCTGAATTGGCTGCTCAGTGCCTGCCTTCGGATAGTCGGCTTCGGCCTCAGAGTCAGAAGGTTTCTTTCCTTCCTCGGCTTCTGCTTCGTCCTCAATTTGTTCCACATTTTCCCTCGAAGGTTCCTGTTCTGGCACTGGTGGCTCATCTGTTATTTCGATCGGCTGGTCAATGCTTGGCTGGATTTTCTCCAGCCTGCCTTTTATTCTTGCCAGCCGAGCTGACTTCCTAGGTCTCTCGGGTCGCTCAGGTGTACTGGCCGCCTGTTCTTCCACAACCACCTTTCTACGTTTTTTAGATTGTTCTGGCGTGCCAGAGGAATGCCTACGTTTCGAGGCAGCACGCTCTTCTGCGGCCAGTTCCTTATGTTTTTCTGCATGTCCAGATGCCCTAGAGGAACGTTTTCGTTTTACTAACTCCGTGCGTTTCTTGGGTTGCTCGGGTGTATCCGAGGGACGCTTAGGTTTTGGTGATTCTCTGGGCTCCTCGTGTGCTTCAGAGGTACTACCAGGGTGCTTAGCCTTTGGGGATGGTGATGCTCTGGGCTCCTTGGGTGCTTCAGAGGTACTAGCAGGGTGCTTAGCCTTTGGGGATGGTGATGCCACTCCCCCTCCAATTGCTGTAATAAGCTCCCCCCAGCTACTCTGCTGCTGAGTGAGACTGTAGCTCACTATCAGGCGGATCAACCCATGGTGGCTAACTACTGCGTCTTCATGGTGTGCCTTTTTCAGGCTCCGAGAGGCATCATGCAATAATGAATTTAACAATGCAGGGAGATGCACAGAGCATTTCCCTTTTAACACAGCCAAGAGCTTAAGGTGACGCGGTCTTACCACATCTTTTCGGCCCTCGCAGGTGATGTAGCTCTGCACCACTTTTGCCAATTCGCTCCAGGGTTCTCCTAACGTTGCCGGCAGCACTCCTTTTCCTTTTACTGTTAGATTCTGTCCTTCGTCTTGGAAAATCTCTATGATCTTCTGCAACCTCTCTTTCTTTGTCATCCATATTGGTCCTGAGGCTGGTAATCCTGTTACCTCCACGATTATTTCCTTCGTGACCGTTATCTGCTTTCCACCCACCACGGAGTGTTCTTCCTGCAAATTCTGCAGGAATTCCATGGCCACAGTTTCATTTGATTCACGCAGGCGGCTAAAATAAGTTAACCACCCCGCCCTTTCTAGGATCTCCCGAGCAGCTTCGGAGACTACTAGCTCACTAGGCTCGCTTCTGATAGCCTTGCCTCCCATGGTTCTGTTTCGGGCTCCTAGATGGAACAGCAATTACCTGTCGCAAAGAACGTAATCGCGGCTAGAAAAAACACAGAGCATGCATGAAAATTGATTGTAAATAACAACTTATTGCAAAAATAGTATTATCATGTCGTTAACCCATATCGTACCTTCGTACCATATCATTTCTGAATGGTGTGTTACCACGTGGACGGCACAGTAATGAGGTCACCTCCCCCCTCGCAATATGATAGGTTGTCCCAGCCGTCAAATGAAGGAGGAGCCACCATCCCGTCACCAAGTCATTAAAGGAACAACATGTAGAGTTTTTCCATGTTTCAGATTAGACAAAGAAATACCGAGATCGAGGCAACAGGTAGATCGCGTTTTGCATAAGCCTTCGTGATGTGATGCAAAACAGGAGGATAGGACGTCTGGCACTCATATAAAGTCTAAGGTAGTCATAGTCAATACCTCTGCCATGATTGGTAGTGATAGATATTCATGCGACGTATCCATCAAAATGTAAGATATCATTATTACAAGGATAGAAGGAAGTATTTAATATCATCCAAATTGATGTATATATTACGACTCCAATACCATTAACAGAGCTCTGCTGCCGACAGGTGTTCATAACCTTGGAAGAGTTGTTTATTTCACCCTGGAACCATGGTCCTTTGTGTGTTTTTGAAGATCAATTCTTGTCAAAATGCAGGCCATCATGCTGGCTTGGTAACCAGATAACCATGATGCTATTCACCAGAGAGGCGCGAATCGTGGGCAGGCCGGCTCGTGATGAGACCCCCTGTTCCAAGGTTTGTTTATGTAGTGAACCTGTTGGACCATATCCCTGATGTGGTGGTCATGATGGGAATGCCACTTCACTTCCAATCTTATGATCATAGTAGGCTGGTTCTTTAATGAAACCACCTATCCTGCATTTGACAAATATATATATATATATATATATATATATATTTTAAGCAACAGATTTTGCTCTTGTATAATTACACACATAAGGGTGGTTCAGCCCTCCTTAAGAGTGGGAATGGCGGAAGAAGTCTTGTCATCTCAATTCGGAAGATATAAATCTTCTGTTCTTATTTCCAAGTAATAATAGAGAAAATTGTAGGAACTCAACATGATAAAAATATCCAACAAGGCAGAGGAGGTGAGACTATGACAACAAAAATGATGAGTGTGTGGATCCTTCCTTTGTTGTTGCATCAATACTAGGGCTTGTTAAAGATAGCGATTTATGATATTCTGATCTCGATATGTCCTGACTTCTATATTCATTGCATAAAGGTATAGCTGCTACTTATGACCTTGGAAAGAGGATGGACAACACATCCTTTATGTGAAAGGGACAAGAGCATACCACTTGTTTTTGAAAGGAAGGGTGAGGAGGAGTTCATTTGATGCATTGCCTAAAAAAAAATCAACAGAAGCACAAAAATGTTGTTTCCTTTTCAAAAGGAACAGCAAAAACCCAAAAGTGTTGTTCCTTTTGAAAATGAACAGCAAAAACACTCAAATGCTGTTCCTTTTGAAAAGGGACAGCAAAAACGCAAAAGTGTTGTTCAAACACACAAGTGCTGTTCCTTTTGAAAAGGAACAACAAAACGCAAAAGTGTTGTTCCTTTTTGAAAAGGAACAGCAAAAACACACAAGTGCTGTTCCTTTTGAAAAGGAACAGCAAAACGCAAAAGTGTTGTTCCTTTTTGAAAAGGAACAGCAAAAACACACAAGTGATGTTCCTTTTGAAAAGGAACAGCAAAACGCAAAAGTGTTGTTCCTTTTTGAAAAGGAACAGCAAAAACACACAAGTGCTTTTCCTTTTGAAAAGGAATAGCAAAACGCAAAAGTGATGTTCCTTGTTGAAAAGGAACAGCAAAAACACACAAGTGTTGTTCCTTTTGAAAAGGAACAGCAAAACGCAAAAGTGCTGTTCCTTTTTGAAAAGGAACAGCAAAAACACACAAGTGTTGTTCCTTTTGAAAAGGTACATCAAAAACACACAATTGTTGTTCCTTTTGAAAAGGAACAGCAAAACGCAAAAGTGCTGTTCCTTTTTGAAAAGGAACAGCAAAAACACACAAGTGTTGTTCCTTTTGAAAAGGAACAGCAAAACGCAAAAGTGCTCTTCCTTTTTGAAAAGGAACAACAAAAACACACAAGTGCTGTTCCTTTTGAAAAGGAACAGCAAAACGCAAAAGTGTTGTTCCTTGTTGAAAAGGAACAGCAAAAACACACAAGTGCTGTTCCTTTTGAAAAGGAACAACAAAACGCAAAAGTGTTGTTCCTTTTTGAAAAGGAACAGCAAAAACACACAAGTGTTGTTCCTTTTGAAAAGGAACAGCAAAAACACACAAGTGCTGTTCCTTTTGAAAAGGAACAGCAAAACGCAAAAGTGTTGTTCCTTTTTGAAAAGGAACAGCAAAAACACACAAGTGCTGTTCCTTTTGAAAATGAACAGCAAAACGCAAAAGTGCTATTCCTTTTTGAAAAGGAACAACAAAAACACACAAGTGCTGTTCCTTTTGAAAAGGAACAGCAAAACGCAAAAGTGATGTTCCTTTTGAAAAGGAACAGCACACACAGATACTAAAAACATATATACAAAATTTACAATTTTATATACAAAATGGTAATAAAAGGTGAATTATTACTGATCTATAGGTGAGGAAGTTTTTGCTTCCTCGCCCATAATCTCAATGTTAGTATCTTGGCGTAGCTGCTGACAAAAAGATTCCCGAGTGAGCGGTTTGCGATACAGACGAACTCGATGACCGTTTACCTTAAATGTATATCCAGACCCATCGATTGTGGTCAGTGTAAGGGTCCCATTGTCATGGACTTTTTGAATCTCGTATGGTCCCAACCAACGAGTCTGAAGCTTCCCCGGGAAATCCTGAAATCTAGAATCATATAACAGAGCCCAGTCTCCTTCATGAAATATCTTGTTTTTGATAAGCGCATCATGCCATTTGGCTCGCTGTTGTTGAATGAGTTCTGTATTCTGTAATGCAGAGAGGCTTATTTCATCTAATTCATTAATTTGGTGTAATCGATTTTTCTGTGCTTCACTTAAATCCAATCCGACTTCCTGGGCCGTTTGCAGCGTTTGGATTTCGAATTCTATAGGAAAAATGGGCTGCTTTCCAAACACTAAGTGATATGGTGAATAGCCGGTGGTGCTTCTCCATGTGGTTCGATAAGCCCACAGTGCCTCGGGTAATCGGGCGGCCCAATCACGCCGATGTGAGGCAATTGTTTTTGTCAAAATCGACTCTATTACCTTATTGCTGCTCTCCACTTGCCCATTTGCCTGAGGATGGTATGGGGTAGTAATTTTATGCTGGACACGATAATTATTGAGTGTTGCAGCTAATTGGTGCCCTACAAATTGTGGTCCTCCGTCTGTAATTACTTCCCTTGGAAGACCATAACGTACGAACAAATGGAGCAAGAACTGTATTACCGAATCTTCTGTAGCTCTAGTCAATGCCTCCGCTTCAACCCATTTGGTAACATATTCAGTTGCCACCAAAATGTATGTTCTTTGATTTGATGGCGGGCTGATGGGGCCGACGAAGTCCAGAGCCCATCGTTCGAAAGGTTCGATCACTAATTGAGGCCGCAAAGGCATTTCGTCGGCTGCACCAGGTCGTCCTGCACGGTGACAGCTATCACAGGCCTGGACAAATTTTTTCGCATCTTTGAAAATTGTAGGCCAGTAATATCCCGTTTGTAATACTTTATGTGCTGTTCTTCGTTCAACAAAATGTCCTCCACATGGCCCGTCATGGCAGGCTTTCAAGATATCAAAGATTTCGTCCTCCCGAATACATCTTCTGATTTCCATATCTGCTCCTGTGTGAAACAAATAGCCCCCAACCCACGAAAATCGATTGCTTCTCTGAACAATCTGTTTCCGTTCATTGGGGGTTAAATGTTTTGGAAGCTTACCTACTGCAAGATAATTAGCAACATCAGCGTACCAGGGAGTCTGAACAGCGACAACGAATAAGTGTTCGTCTGGAAATTGGTCCTCGACTGCTGCTGCTTCAACTGATTTTGGTATTCGTGAGAGGAAATCGGCTACAGGATTCTCCTTCCCCGGTCGATCTCTGATTGTAATATCAAACTCCTGCAACAAGATCAACCACCTGGTTATTCTTCCATTTGTAACAGGCTTGTTTGCTAAGTACTTAATAGCAGAATGGTCTGTATACAAAATAACAGGATAGCCTATAATATAGTGTCTAAATTTATTAGCAGCGTGTATCACAGCTAAAAATTCTTTTTCGGTGACAGTGTAATTTAATTCAGCTGGAACCAAATTTTTGCTGATATAATAGATGGAGTATGGTTTTTTATCCTCTTCTTGGCCCAGAACTGCACCGATTGCTGTGTCTGAGGCGTCGGTTGAAATTTGGAATGGTAAATTCCAATTAGGTCCTCGGAGAACTGGAGTTGTAGATACCAGCTTCTTTAATTCTTTGAAGGCTCGATCACATTTCTCTGTCCATAAGAAGTCAACATTTCCAGTTAATGCATGTAAAGGTGCGGCAATATGTGAATAATGTTGTATGAATCGTCTATAATAGCCAGAAAAACCAAGAAAACTACGTACCTCTGTCTGATTAGTGGGGGTTGGAATAAGCAAAAGTATTTGAATTTTAGCCGGATCTACCTGAATACCAGCTGCTGAAATATAGTGTCCCAGAATGAGTCCTTCAGTCATCATCATGTAACACTTTTCGTGACTCAAGCAAAGTCTGGTAGCGATGCAGCGCTGTAGGACTTTTTCGAGAGTATCTAGAGATGGATCAAAGTCCTCTCCATATGGTGTGAAATCATCCATGTAGACTTCCAATCCATCATTAATTAAATCTGCAAAGATGCTAAGAACAGCCCTTTGGAATGTGGCTGGAGCATTACATAAACCAAAAGGTAAGACTCGATAAGCGAACGTTCCCCAGGGGCAAGTAAAGGTAGTCTTATCCTTGTCTTCAGGGGCAATCTGAATCTGATTGTATCCGCTGAAGCCATCCAGGAAAGAAAATAATTTCTTGCCTGCTAAGGTGTCCAGTACCTGATCTATGAATGGAAGAGGGAAGTGATATTTTTGTGTGGCTTTGTTTAATTCTCTATAATCCACACAGATCCTCCATTTCCCGTTCTTTTTAGGTACTACCACAAGTGGGGAGACCCATTTGCTGTCAGAAATAGGATAAATGAAATCAACATCTAAAAGTTTCTGAAGCTCATCTTTTACAACATCCTTTAAATGGGGGTTGAGTCTTCTTTGTGGTTGGCGAACCGGTCTTGCATCTTTTTCGATATAAATATCATGTGTGCATAGCTAGGGATCAATCCCTTTCATATCAGGATAGTCCCATGCAAATGCCTCCTGATACTTTCGTAACAGCTGGATGAGTTTTGTCTCTTGATCTGGTGTCAGATTAGCGTTAATATTTAAAGTTTTCCTCGGTTCAATTTGCACTACTTTTCTATTAGCGACAGAAGTCACCGGTATATTTTGGTCATGTTCGTCCTTCAGAGGATCCGCCTCTAATTCGTTGTCAAATGCCGCTTTTATCATAAAACATTGTGTATACGGTGTGGATTCTGTTTGATTAATGAATTTATTAATGGCATCGTCTTCGGTTTGATCTTTGAAATCTAGCGCTTCCTGGACTGTTAATGGGGGTCTAATGTTGTCAGTGATATATGAGGCAGGGCACTGGTTGGCTTTCATCATCGTGATGCTTGGCTGAGCTGGAGGGTACAAAATTAAATTTTTGATATCCGGCCCTCTGGTTATGGTCATGTTTCCCTGCCTGCAACCAATGTAGGCGTCAGCAGTAGCGAGCCACGGTCTACCTAGAATTAGCGGATGTCCATCTAGTCGGGTTTTCGGATTAATTATCAGGAAATCGGTCGGGTATTCCCAAGAATCTACTGAAACCATGACATCATACAAGGTGCCTTCTGGTCTAATTACTGATCGGTCAGCTAGTTCTAACAAAGTGGAAGTAGGTTCTACCGATGTAATTCCGAGCTTCTGGCAAGTCGATGTTGTTAGGATGTTAATTGCAGCCCCTAGATCAACTAAGATGTTGGTCAAGGTCTGCCCATAGATTTGAACAGTGACAATTGGGTTTCCAGGGTCCTCGTATTTAACTGGTGTTTCTTTTCCTGATAGGAGGTCGGATAAGGTGCCGACTACCTGGACTCTTGGGTTAGAAGTTACATTTCTTTTTGGTTTTCTGCTACACAGGTCCTTTATGGTTTTTGCATATATGGGGATATCCTGTATAGCTTGAAGGAATGGAATTCTTATATACAAGTTTTGTAGTTCTCCCAGAATATCAAAGTCTGGATATTGTGTTGGTCGTGGAATGGCTAATCGTTCTGGGAACGGTGGAGGAGATGTAATTACTTGTTGATCCTGAGGGATCTGTTAAACTGTTAACTCCTCTCTTTTCTTTGCCTAGTCTTCCGAACTGACAGTCCCTTATCTCGTCCCAGATTGATTTGCCGAGATTTTCTCGCCCTGGTCTGGACTTTAGTTAGTTTCGAAGGGACAACCGTTATCTTCTCATGGAACTCCAGTTTTGCACCGCGCCTTCCTACTTTTGTCTTTTTCTGCATAGAGAAGATAACTATTAGTGATTGGGTCATTCGTGCTCATTCTCATTACATTCTCCTTACTTTATAACAAAGAAAAGATTACAAACATTGCTTGAAACATCACTAAATTATGCATTAAAACATACCTTCCCAATGCTCTACACTTACCTCCTGAAGAGCCCTCTCCTTCATGTGGATGTTTGGACCCTTCTCCAGCCAATTTCTCATTTCTTTCTTGGTACAATATCCTCACCATTTCAGTGAGGTCTAAGAAAGCCTTTCTGAAGACTCTTTCTTCTTCTCTTGGATCTGTCTCTATAAGAATTTCTCCTTCATGTTCAGACATCCTTGAAGCTTCTGTTGAGACTCTTGAGGGTGAAATTGAAGGTGGAGGTGATGGCTCTCTGGCCTTCCTTGACTGAGGATTCTCTCGTTCTCTAGTCAACTGTCCTTCCCCTCTTTTAAGTTTCAACCTGGTAAGCATCAATACTTTGCAAGACAATTAGAAGATCTTTGCACAAAAACCCTGAGCTCTGATACCAACTTGATCTGAATTTGAAACTACTTGAAATTTGTTTGCAAGGTATTCAATTCAGAATTATACATGTTTAAAAGATTTCCATGTCTTGTAGAAAGAAAACACATGAAATTTTCAGCTGTTCATGACCCATTTAAGCATAGTAGATTTATTTCCTTTTATTGTTTAACACACTAAAACGAATTTGTTCTGCAAAATAACTCAACCACAGATGCAAAAGAAGTTGATAAAGCAGTTCGCCCCTCCTAGGCTACGTCTGTTGGGTCCAAAGCCCCCAACTGGGCTTGTCCTTGTTTTCATTAAATGATCAAATTGAAAATACAGCTGAATAGAAGCATTTACAGGAGAAATAGATGGTAAAAATGGATTCAGAACACTTGAATCCTTCAGGATTGACTATTGGATCACCTCCAATGGATACCTGCAACCCTATACAGTCTTCACAAAACTGGGCCCTAGTGGCTCCTAGAAATTTCACGGCTCCAAAACCTCTACAATCGACCTTAGATGGCTGTAAGACCTACACCAATGGCTTCAGAAGGTCGAAAATACCCAAAATCAAAAAAAAAATCGTCCAAAACCGCCTTTCCTAGCCAAAGTTATGGCCATTTAATGATCCCCTCCAGTTTAGCCTAAAAGAACTCCAGCTAACTTTAGTTAATGTCCAGTTAGGCCCGCCAAATATGGCGGGCCCGCCAATTTTGGCGCTCCTGCCAGAATTTTCGCCAAAACTGCAGTTACATTTAATGTTGTCCTCGGAGTTCGTGCTGGCAGTTTGGCTGGTGGTTGGGGCTTAAGCCCTTGGTTCTGGGTCGTGGTCATATGAAAGGGGGGCTGGCCCCCTTTGGTTTCCGCCCCACGCAATTTTAAAGCTTTTAAATACATAACTCCACCTCATAACCAACAGCGCCTCCATAGCCTAATGGTAAGGCAGAGGGCTTGTGGCAGGCAAGTCACGAGTTCAAACCTTGCCCATGCCAACCAAATTTTTTCACAATGCGCCCATGTCTGCTGATGTCATATGGGGGCAATGTGGCGGCCTCCGGGCCTGCCACGTGGCAGCCTGTGATTGGTTGCTGAAAAGGGAATATTCCCTGGAATATTCCAAGTAATATTTTTTTTAAATTTTTTTTCAAAAATTAAAATTTCTAAGGTTATTGACAAATTCTTCTTTTTGCCATAACTTCCTCATACGGCAACCGTTTTTTGAACCGTTTGCGGTGCCGGAATCAGGAGGACGAGCAATTTCCAGTCGTTCCACTTTGAACCAGTTCTGAGCACTTTGAATTTTGAGCATTTTACGACACTTAGGACATGAGCACCTGATCACTACAGATCCAGATTCTTGATATATTCTCAAATCTGGATTGGAGAGTATCACTGTTGCCTACCGGAAAGAATGTCATTCATTCTATCTTCAGCATGACAGGGAAATTACGACAAAAAATGAAGAAAAGCTCCAAAGGCTTTCTACAAGATTTCATGATAATCTTCGTGAACTTGCAGTTCCTTTTGCCAACATTCAGAGATGGGCTGCTCAAAATGCCCAAAATATTGCCCAGAAGGAAATTGCCAAGTAGGCCAATGACATTCCTCGTAAGGAAGCTATTTCTGTCTTGGTTCAAAGAGAAGTTTCCAAATCTCTTTAGGCCCAGCAACAGAAATTAGATGCAACCCTCAAACCACTCCAAGATCAACTGGCATTTCTCATAAGCCTGCAGACCGACAGTATGGCCTCCTCAGATCCCGCTTCAGCAACTCAGCATCAACAACAGCCTCAATAGCCAAGAAAACTGCATCAACAACCTCTGCGCAGTCAACCTCAGCAGCCCTCTCAGCTATGAAATCAACCCAAGAAGTTTGCTCAACTTCGCAGTCAGCCTCTCCAACAACAACAACAGCTTCAACAGGCTTGACAACCTCTGCCAAAAAACGGGGGGAAGCCGGGATCGCTACCGCAGAGGAAAGCAGAATCAGAATCGCTTCACTCCATCTGTAGTTGGGCAATCAGTCTCTCATCCAAACCAACATTTCCAGAACTCTAGTTTAAATCTGAAGGCTGCAGCATTTGCTCCACAACAGCAAAACAAGTCTCGAAATCATTTTGGGTTTCAAGACAAAGGAAAAGGTCCTATAATCTAAGCAGAAATTATCATCTGTACTGGTTGCCCTCTGTAAACCATGTCTCATACTTGCTGAATTTGTTAGGAAAAATGGCTCCCTCTAAGTTAGATCGTCAGATTAGCAATCTTGCTATCCACAATTTATCTTCAATCCATTTAACTTTCATTCAAGTCAAATTGCTGGGTCTAGGGCACAAGTACATTCCCAGGCCTCCCCCTATGGCCATAGATGACATTTTAAAAGAATATGCTATTTTTTCTAGACTTTGCAGGCTCAGGCAGTTCTTTAGACTCTCTGCTGAGAACTCCTATAATCCTTTCATATTGCCTAATCCTACTTGGGAACCCCCTATTAATGATCCCAATTTAAACCAAGCTCTTCTTTTTGGTTTAAATATTTTGCTTTCAAGACTTGCTTTTGTAGCTTTCAGTTCTAAACCCAGATTTTCTAGATCTCAGTTTTTTGCTCTTAGAAGTCTTCGTTGTCTTCCAATTGTAACTAAACCTACAGATAAAAATTTGGGCATTGCTATCATTGATAAAGAAAAATATCTTGCCGAAGCTCATCGACAACTATCTCATCCTAATGTCTACAAGCCAGTTGGAGCAGTTCATTGGGGTATGATCTGAGCTTCTCTCAGACAACTCCAAGCCAGATTCAAAAACTTGCTTTCTATTCAATAGTGGGATTATATTTTGCAAATTAAAATCCAACTTGCTAGATAAATAAGATAAGATAAGATAAGATAATTATATTTATGTCCAACTAATGACAACAAAGTAGGTCAAAGGGATTTTTGAGTACACTGACGTATATACAAAGCGGGAGAACCAAACGGTCTCCTATAAAAGATAAAATGCATAAAGTAAATCAAAGATACAATGCATGAAGTAAATCAACATCTAGCCCTAGCAGAGAAGATCCAGGAGCTAATAGGTTTGAGGATCAGACCCATCTCTCCTAACATTTGAGGCTGAATGAATAACATTGAAGAAACTCAACAAAGTCTGTTGATCCGATGAAGAGTCAAGGGCAAGTGCAGACTGTCCACTAAATTGTATCCTGGGGGGGTTCACACGCTGTTGAATGTTGGAGGACCTAGTCTGTCTCCGAGGAGTGGATGTGAGGCGAAACTGCTGCTGAGATCTCGTGTGGCAGAGTGAGGTCCCATGGATCCTCACTGATCTGGAGTTTAGATACGTATTGGTATCAATCGATCTCTTGGTGCCCCTGTCTGAAGGTAGTACCCTGAAAAATGTCGTGATCCTCTGTGTGGGGTCTGGTCTAATGGGAGGCTGAAGAATATGCGCTCAGAACCTAAGAGCCTCCTATATATATAGGGCCAAACATATCTGATCGGGGTACCTGAAAAAGTCAGTGAGGATTCGAGAATATCAAAATAAGCAATGAAACCTTCCTCTGATCTCGTAGTAGACAGGGCATCCAAGGATGAAGTGCACCTCGGTCTCCACTTCCTGTAAATGACATACCTGGCAAAGTCTGTCTAGTCTATCCATCTGGTGGTCTGTCTCTACCCAAAGTCTATGAGAACCTACTCTGAACTGGCCTAGAGGAATGGGAATAGCATGCATACAGTGGTGAAAGTACAAAAAAACCCTCCTGTGGGTCGGCCAATTTTCTCTTACAACGGTTTTATGTTAGAACCTCTCTCCAAGTTCTTGCATCACAAACTCTTGATCACTTTGCTGGCACAACCTAATCATCTGCTAGACTCTCTCGCTCTTCTGCAAGTTATAGAAATAGAATGATTTCCTGCTGATCCTTTTCTGGTAACTTTTGATGTAAAGTCCCTCTATCCGAGTATTCCTACTCATGAAGGTTTACGTGCTTTGTGTGAGATGCTCATTCAAAGTATGACAACCTTGTTTACTCTGGCAGATATTGACTTCCTGGTCAGTGTTGCAGAGCTGGTTCTCAGATGGCACTTTCTGTAGTTCGACGACTCCTTCTACCAGCAAATTCGAGGCACAACTATGGGCAACAACTTTGCTGTTGTTTATGCTTGTCTCTTCCTCTTCCACCTTGAGCAGGAAGTGAACAGAAGAATGCCCTCTCCAGAAATTAATCTCTTCAAGTGTTTCATTGATGACGGCTGTATGGTTTGGTTCGGCTCCAAAGACAGATTGGTTCAGTATCTTGATTGTTATCAGTCCATCTGTCCTGATAACATTCAGATTACCCCTTGTATTTCTTCCCCCAAAGTGAACTTGCTTGATGTAGTGCTTTTCAAGGGTTTGGATTTTTAGACATCTAGGAAGCTATCCACAAAGTGCTATCAGAAGCCTTCAAATGCATACCAGTACATTCCCTTCACTTCCTGGCACCCTCAACACTAGAAAGTGGCATTTGTGGTTGATGAACTACAACAATATCTGCTTCGAGAAAGCATCCAGACCGGTTTTTTGGAGCTCAGGAGACTTTTCTACACTCGGCTACAGTCCAAAGGATATCCACCTAATTTTCTTTAGGCTTGTTTATTAAAGGTTCACTGGGATCAGAGGGATGCTCTCTTGTAGCAGGTCTATGTGCGGGGTCCTCTTCATTATATAGGGCTCAAAAGGCCCCCCCTGGTGTTAAAGCTGGACTTCTGCGAAGCCGCTAGAGCTTTAAACCTTGGGGTAACCTTAAACCATAAACTACATGGAGATTTCCAGCGTTTCTCTTTGTTGCAACATATTCCTAGACCTCTGATCTGCTGGAGAAATCCACGCAAGCTCGGAACCTTCATCATGAGCAGCTCAGATCCTTGGAATTGATATTTTCTTTCAGCGACATCTCTCAGTTTCAATCTCTCCTTCAAAGAGATCTCATTTTTTAATTTTTATAATTTTTAATTTTTTAAAATTACTAAATTATTAAATGCTTTTTATAACGACTAGTTTTAGAATGACTAGTTTATAATGGCTAGTTTTATAACAACTAGTTTTATAAATGGCTAGTTTTTATGAGTGTTGCTCCTACTGAAGGACATCTTGTATTGGAAACATTTGTATTACTGATGAGTCCTCCAAGGATGAAACTAGTTTGATAATACAATATCATTTCATGTTTATTATGTGTCTCTTGCATAATAATTTTTAAGTGTCCTTTGTAGTTTATTTGCTTATCTGCTTATTTGCTTATTTACTTAGCATTTCAGCATTTCAGTTTTTTGTTTCTTGTTTTGGTATTTTCTACACAGTCTTATTCTCAATTTATTTTTAACCCTATAACTCAATCCATAGTATATGTTGGGAAATTTACCAAAAACAGTGCTTATCTCGAACCCATCACTCATTCTCATGCAGCTTTACTTACAGATGCACAAGGGCCAGACTCTAGCTCTACTATGATGGGAAACAACATAGTTGATGGAGACATTACTAGTCCCCTCAACCACGCAGTTCAGCTTCCTGAAGATCCTCTAGAAGGCCCTCCAGCAAATCAACCTGTTGTTGAGCCTATTGCTGAGCCAGCTCCAAAATATTCAAATGCTTATCAATTCCTGCGAGAAAATGAACTTCTGCCCATGCCAAAATCATGGGAGGAAGTTACTCTTTGTGTTGTTAAAGATTTTCAAAAATCTTCTGAAGTCTTTCTTCGATCTCAGTCGCTTGTAGAAAAACTTGAAGCTCTGGAGCAAGATGGTCAAGTTATTCAAAGTTTGATGGTCAAATATCCAGGTCTTGTTTCTATAAACCCGAATTCTTCATATATTCTCAAATATGGATTGGAGAGTATTATTGTCGCCTACTAGAAATAATGTCATTCATTCTATCTTTGACACGAAAGGGAAATTGCGACAAAAGATGAAGAAAAGTTCCAAAAGCTTTCTACAGTATTTCATGATAATATTCGTGAACTTGCAGTTCCTTTTGCCAGCATTCAGTATGCTAGCTCTTCCGGTCGTATTTCTGGGCAGACAATGTTTGATCAATGGGTAGAACTTGCTATTGCTTCATATAATTAGCAAGTCAACCAATTCCAAGCAGAATTGGTTGAGAGACAAGTTGCTCGATCCATTGCTCAAAATGCCCGAAATATTGCTCGAGAGGAAATTGCCAAGCAATCTAATGACATTCCTCGCGAGGAAGCTATTTATGTCTTGGTCCAAAGAGAAGTTTCCAAATCTCTTCAGGCCCAACAACATAAATTAGATGTAGCCCTTAAATCGTTGCAAGATCAGCTAGCATTTCTCATTAGCCTGCAGACCGATGGTATGGCCTCCTCAGATCCCGCTTCAGCAACTCAACATCAACAGCAGCCTCAACATCCAAGGAAATTGCGTCAGCAGCCCAGGCAATTGCATCAGCAGCCTCAACAGCCTCTTCGTAGTCAGCCTCAGCAGCCTTCTCAGCTGTGCAGTCAGCTCAAGCAGCTTGCCCAACCACGTAGTCAGCCTCTCCAACAACAATAACAACCTCAGCAGGCTGGACAACCTCTGCCAAAAAATGGGGGCAGCCGAGATCGCTAACGCAGAATCAAAATCACTTCACTCCATTTGTAGCTGGTAATCAGTCTCTCATCCAAACCAGCATTTCCAGAACTCTGGTTTAAATTCGGAGGCTGCAGCATTTGCTCCACAGCAACAAAACAAGTCTCAGAATCATTATGGGTTTCAAGACAAAGGAAAAGGTCCTCTAATCTAAGAAAAAATTGTCATCTGCACTAGTTGCCCTCTGTAAACCATGTCTCATACTTGCTGCATTTGTTAGGAAAAATGACTCCCTCTAAGTTAGATCGTCGGATTAGCAATCTTGCTATCCACAATTATCTTCTGCCCATTTAACTTTCAGTCAAGTAAAATTGTTGGGTCTAGGGCACAAGTACATTCCCAGGCCTCCTTCTATGGCCATAAATGACATTTTAAGAGAATATGTTGTTTTTTCCAAACTTTGCAACCAATATAGTTGGATAGAAATCAAAGACATTAATAATAAAAAGTCCTACATAGAAATATGTTATTTTCCCCCCATTAATTCTAACTTCTATAAGAAGAAGAATCTAGATAAAACTAACCCTTACAATGGTTTAGAGAATGATATTTCTAGCCTACGGAATGGCGATAATATCCTTTTAATAGGTGACTTTAATGCTCGAACTTCAAACAACCAAGCTATTATTCTAAGCAATCATTCCAACCCTAATCCTCTTTGGTTAGACGAAGACCCTACTCTGGCTAGCAGGTACAAAAGGAAATCTGAAGATGTCGGGGAAAATTTGTTTGGGTCGGAGCCAATCAAGCTCTGTAGTGCTCAGGATCTCATAATTTGCAACGGTCTAAAGAAGTGGCCCAATTCTAGCAAGATGACTTGCATCCATGGACTTGGTAGCAGCGTAGTAGACTACGTTATTTCCGATCTCCCATTATACAACGAAATAATAAATTTTGACATCTTAAACGACCATGAACCTGACTCTGATCATAGGCCTTTACTTATAACTCTCAATTTTGTTATGCATAGAATTCCCATAGAAAATAATACTTATAGCCAAAAGAACTTAATATTTGATAGAAATAAAAATGATCTCTTTCTAAATGAATTAAAAACTAATTTGCTTCCTTTATCTAATATAGACAACATAAAAGACCTCTATCATAATTTTATTACAATCCTCTCATATTCTATTAACAAGTTCTCAATTGAAGTTTCAAATAATAAAAGAAATAGCAAAACCAATCCATGGTATGACAAAGATTGTAAAAGTGCAAGGAGAGCAATTAAGGAAGCTGTTGATGAATCTCTTAAAATGGACAAGATAAAAATATACAAAGCCCTAACTAAAAGGAAAAAGAGGCAGTACATTCGTCAAAGACAGGAGAATCTCTTACACCTCTCTAAGGTAGCTCCTAAGAAATTTTGGAGGCAGATTCTAACTAGGAAGACTAAGGATAATAATAAAATTGCTCTTCACGATTGGAATTCATATCTTAAAAAGCTTTATGAATCTCCAAATGTCATGGATAATTTGGAAACCCTTCTTACAACGAAAGAAGTTCTCTCTTTAGAAGACATTAAGTTTGGGGTTAATCGCCTCGCTAATGGGAAAGCTAAGGACATTGAAGGTTACCAAGCGGAAATCTTAAAAATTGGAGGTCCTGTCCTCATCCCCCACATCCACAAGCTTTTCAATCAAGCAGTCAAGCAAGGGTTCCCTAAATCTTGGACTGAGAGCCTCATTATCCCTATTTTTAAAAGTGGGGATACAAATAACCCCTCTAATTATCGAACAATTATGATCAGCCCTCTCTTAGCCAAGTCATATGGTAGTATTTTGGAAAAGAAGTTAAGCATATGGCTTGAAAGTGAAGGTAAGCGGGCTAGAGGCCAAGCATGTTTCAGAAGGCATCACTCAACAACAGACCACCTTGTTACGCTTAGGATCATTGCGGAGGAATGTCGTAATGATAAATCCAATTTATTTTGTTGCTTTGTGGACTTTAGAAAGGCTTTCGATACGGTTCCTAGATACAACCTTTGGAATAGATTAGAAGAGCTAAAGGTTCCTCTCGAGTTGAGAGCTGCCGCTATAAGGTTATACGAGAATGTAATTGCCAAGCTGAAGAGCAATGAAGGGTGGTCGAAAGATATTAAGTGTAACATCGGAGTTAAACAAGGTTGCCCCCTCTCCCCTACCCTATTTGGCATTTACATCGATAAGCTCGAAGGCTATTTAGAGGAAGCAGGATGTGATGGCACGATCTTAGCTGGGATAGTCGTCATCCTTCTTCTTTATGCTGACGATATTGTTCTTTTGGCAAGGTGCCCATCTGATCTTAATAAGCAGCTCAGGCTTCTTAAGGATTTCTGCTCTACCATGGGTATGACTGTTAACACTAACAAAACAAAAGTTATGATTATCAAATCCAAGAAGGACACTCACGCTAATTTTATGTATGACAATAATAACTTGGAGGAAGTGTATACTTACAAGTACCTAGGAATTGATATTCATCACAAGCTCAACTGGAACCATAGCATTGAGAAAAGGATCAATGGGGGGTGGAAAGCTTACTTTGGTCTTGAAAATAATTGTAAAATAGCAAACCTTGTAATGTGGGATAAAAAGAAGTTCCTCTTTGAAACTTTAGTCACTCTTGTTATCTTATATGGCTGTGAGGTTTGGGGTTGCAGCATCTCCAAAGAATCATGGAGAAAGATTGAGCAAATCCAGAAGCGTTTTATAACTTATAACCTGAAAATTAAAAGTAATACACCCTATCTTATTCTCCATATAGAAGCAGGTCTTTCCCCTATTGAGAGCCTAGCTATGCTTAGGTTTATGTTGTACAAGCACAAAATCAGTAACATAGACGATCATAGACTTCCTAAGCTAGCTTTAAATTCTAGCCAAAACCACCTAAGGCTCAATCGAGGGTGGCATAAAGACACAAGGGCCTGGTTAAACTATTGGGAGATCAACGAAAATGATGCATTGAAAAACATAAATAACATTAAAGATATTGTTACTTCTAAGTTCAAAGAAAAAATGTGGTGTGAGAAAGACTTAGTGGCTAAAAGAAAATTAAGTTATTATAAGAAGGTCATCAACCCCACCCTAGAAGATCAAAAGTATCTCTCTATTTTAACTAGCTCAAAGAAGAAAATTAATATAGCAAAGATTAGAACGAATTCTCATGAGCTCCATAGTGAAACAGGTCGTTGGGTAGTTCCTAAAACGCCATGGATGGAAAGGATCTGCCATATATGTGAGAATAGGAACATCGAGGATGAAAACCACTTCCTCTTAGAGTGCCCCGCGTATAACCACATTAGATCTCAATTTCACAATCTTTGTTACAATACTGACCTTCCTAGCCTTTTACAATGTCAAAATTATAGTGAGCTCGGGAGGCTTCTCTCCAAGCTTTTTGAGCATAGGAATAAAATCTTAAATCAAAATAGATAATTTGTTTCTTTAGGTCCGATAGACCATTATTTGGTCTCAGTGGACGTTAACCATCATCATCATCATCATCAGTATGCAATGAGCAATTGCAGTGTGTGATCTCTCGATGATCAGTTTCTGATAATGGGGAAGTTTGTATTAGGTTTTCAAAATTTAGAAAAGTACGTTATTCAGGGTTAGTGGAGCTTTTGCTCATACCTGTCAATTAAGAATATTATTCAGCTAGTATAATGTCGCTTTTTTTATTAAATACCCTGCAATTCCATATTGCCTGCCCTGAGATGCAAACTAATTATCTGTACATGCTTTCATACCGGAAAGCTGCTGCCATGAATGCACCTTTGCACAAATTAAAACTTATGTTAATCAATTTAAGGTTAAGAGAGACATTAAGAAAGAGCTAAAGTGAAATGATGCATGAACATTGGGATGGTAATCGATGCAATTTTCAAATTTTTAGTATGTTATAAATTTATAATATTTTGGTTTAGCGTTTCTGTACTACTAAAAGCCAACATCTCGATTAAAGAACAATTTTGAAATTGTTATTATGTTGTTATTAATATTATAAGAAACTTATATTGAGGTATGATTGACCTAGTTTTAAAGGTGACGTGGAGATAAAATTAATACAGTTATATATATAAAAAATTAAATAAGTGTTTCAATTTGGATTATGCTTTAAACTAAATATCTTTAGATGGATTTTAAAGGTTATGGTTTTAATAAAATATAATGAAATAATTATAATAAAAATGATCGTTAATTGGAAAAATATAAAAATAATGTTAAATATAATTATGTATGAATTTTTGGAAAGTATAAAAAATATTGATATAAAAAAACATAAAAGTGAGTGTTTTTCTAGCCAATGTTGAGTTAGGAAATATGCAACAGAGCATATAATATAAACATAATAGATTCAAATGTTATTATGCACTCCTTTCTTATAGCTATTTTTTCCAAATATAATGTTGTAGGCATAACATGACACTACAAGAAGAATGCCCTTATCACAGGAAGAATGTCTATGATAGATTCAAATGTTACTATGCACTCCTTTCTTATAGCTACTTATTCCAAATATAATGCGGTAGACATAGTATGACATAATGCAAAAAGAAGAAGCACATGAACACATCATATACCTCACAACCAAGGGCCATCTGAAGAAGTTGATGTCTCACTGCTGAAGATGCTCGGACCATTGCTCTCAAGGCATCGATCTCATGAAGATGGCTGCTCACACATGAATGTGGACAACTGCACTAGCACTTAGAAAAGTGACGAGAAGAAGAAATGAGAGAATAATATATATGGAACCACCATCAACTTTGTGGCGTCGAGTGCTGAATCCACTGTCCAAAATCCGAATTCTGAGAAGTTGAGAATTCTAGGCTCAAGGAATCTCCTAGATTCCCCAGGGATTCCTCAAAGATTATGTTCCATGGATGGACTGTAAATCTGCAACTCAGATGACAAATTTGTTCTCGCCATTGCTATCCCTGCGGAAAACCATGAAAAACAAGTATAAACTTTATTGTATTCTAAAATGTCAAAATTTTACCTCCTTGGGAGAATTTCATGGCTCATGGTTCCACTCCTTGTTTTCGTTGAAATCATGGTTCCACGTGCATTCTGTAACTGACTGGAAAATGCAGACCTCTGATAAAGAAACGTACAACACCATTGTGTTCGTGGTGATGAGAGGTGTAAAAACCATATAAAACTTGTCAAATTTTGACAAAGTGAGAATTTTTCCATCCTGCAAAATTCATGGTTCTTGCATTAAAATACTAATTAATCTGCTGCCTTGAAATTCGTGCCTGCATTCTGCCTCAAAATTCGTGCTTGCAGTGTCTCATGTCTCGAACTGTGTGCAAAGGTGAAAACTTGAGTTTAATAAAACTCATCAGCGGATTCTTCAACAAATAGGTTGTTGGCCTAATGGTTAATATCGACTTACGGTTAAGGAGAGGTCGGGGAATCAAATCCTGCCTCTTCCATATATATATCCTTTTAAACCATAAATGTGTTGAAATAGAGGTCGAGTCCGCTTTGGGTGTCCCACCCCTTAAACCTCGCGCTTAACACCTTATCAGCGTTACTATATGTATACATAACGACACTTTTCCCATGATCAGGACGACGAGGTCTTCGATCTGGTCCTAGTCCAAGCGCAATCCAAACACTTTGATTCTTGAGCCATCTTTGTACTGTGTGTCTCTCTAGAGCCCCCTGGATCACCAATTTAAACCAAGCTCTCAGTTCTGGTTTAAATATTCTGCATTCTAGACTCGCTTATGTAGCTTTCAATTCTAAACCCAGATTTTCTAGATCTCAGTTTCTTGCTCTTAGAGGACTTCGTTGTCTTCCAATTGTAATTAAACGTATAGATAAAAATTTGGGCATTGCTATCATTGATAAAGAAAGATATCTCGTTGAAGCTCATTGGCAACTATATGATCCTAATGTCTAGAGGCCAATTGCAGCAGTTCCTTGGGGTATGATCCGAGCTTCTCTCAGACAACTCCAAGCCAGATTCAGAAACCTGCTTTCTATTCAACAGTGGGATTATATTTTGCAATCCAGCATGCTAGAGCTTGTTCTATGTATTTTATTTGGAGAGTACAGAAAAACCCTCCTGTGGGTCGGCCAATTTGCTCTTACAACAGTTTTATGTTAGAACCTCTCTCCAAGTTCTTGCATAAAAAACTCTTGAGCACTTTGCTGGCACAACCTAATCATCTGCCAGACTCTCTCACTCTTTTGCAAGTTATAGAAACAGAATGCTTTCTTGCTGATTCTTTTCTGGTAACTTTTGATGTAGAGCTCCTCTATTTGAGTATTCCTACTCGGGAAGGTTTACATGCTTTGCATGGGATGCTCATTCAAAGTACAACAACCTTGTATACTCTAGCAAATATCGACTTCCTGGTCAGCACTGCAGAGCTAGTTCTCAGATGGCACTTTCTTCAGTTCGAAAGCTCCTTCTACCAGCAAATTTGAGGCACAACTATGGGCAGCAACTTTGTTGTTGTTTATGCATGTCTCTTCCTCTGCCACCTTGAGCAGGAAGTGAACAGAAGAATGCTCTCTGTAGAAGTTAAGCTCTTCAAGCATTTCATTAATGACGGTTGTATGGTTTGGTTCGGCTCCAAAGACAGATTGGTTCAGTATCTTGATTGTTATCAGTCCATCTATCCTGATAACATTCAGATGACCTCTTGTATTTCTTCCACGAGTGTGAACTTGCTAGATGTAGTGCTTTTCAAAGGTCCGGATTTTCAGACCTCTGGGGAGTTATCCACAAAGTTCTATCAGAAGCCTTTGAATGCATACCAGTACATTCCCTTCACTTCTTGGCACCCTCGACACCAGAAAGTGGCATTTGTGGTTAATGAACTACAACGATATCTTCTTCGAGAAAGCAGCCAGTCTAGTTTTTTGGAGCTCAGGAGATTTTTCTACACTAGGCTACAATCTAGAGAATATCCGCCTGATTTTCTTCAGGCTTGTTTCTCAAAGGTTCACTGGGATCAGAGGGATGCTCTCTTGTAGCAGGTCTATGCGCGGGGTCCTCTTCATTATACAGGGCTCAAAAGGGCCCCCCCGGTGTTAAAGCTGGACTTCCGTGAAGCCACTAGAGCTTTAAACCTTGGGGGAACCATAAACCCTAAATTGCATGGAGATTTCCAGCATTTCCCTTTGTTGCAGCATATTCCTAGACCTTTGGTTTGCTGCAGAAATCCACGCAAGCTCGGAACCTTCATCATGAGCAGCTTAGATCCTCGAACTTCACATTTTCTTTCAGCAACATCTCTCAGTTTCGATCTCTCCTTCAAAGAGATCTCATTTTTTTATTTTTTTAAATGCTTTTTGTAATGGCTAGGTTTATAACAGCTAGTTTTATAAACTACTAGTTTTTTATGAGTGAGGCTCCTACTTAAGGACATCTTGTATCATAAACATTTGTATCACTGATGAGTCCTCCAAGGATGAAACTAGTTTGATGATACAATATCATTTCCTGTTTTTTATGCGTCTCTTGCATAATAATTTTTAAGTTTCCTTTGTAGTTTATTTGGTTATCTGCTTATTTGGTTATTTGCTTATTTACTTAGCATTTCAACATTTCAGTTTCTTGTTTCTGTTTCAATATTTTCTACACAACCTTATTCTCAGTTTATTTTTAACCCTAAACCCTAAAACCCAACCTAAACCCTAGACCCTAAACCCTAGATCCTAAATTATATATTATTAAAATAACCAAAACTATATTCTCTTTTATATATGTTTTAATATTTTTTCTTATTTAACATTATTTCAATTTTATAATATCTCAATAAATATAGAGTAAATTATGTTCTATCTCAATTATAAATTCCATGTCAAATTAATAACATAATTTAAAGTTAACGATAAAAATAAATTACCAACTTTACTCCATTACCATTAATTAAATGTAAACGGCTAGGGGAGGTTTTGTCTGCTCTCGTCCTTCTAAGAGTATTTGTATTTTGGGTTCTCTTCGTAATGAGCTCTAACAGAGACCAGAGGATTTTGACTTGCAAATCCATCATTTTGAGTGTTCATCAAAACTAAGTTAGGAGATCGAATTGAGTGGGCTCAGCAGTCGGCCTATGTATCCGGGCGCACGCGTAGAGGCATGATTGGTTCCACGAATCTCACTGCACTGACCGTGGCAAACTCCTTCTCGTTGCACCAAAATGGAAGTCTGATTCAAACGACCGGGTACAGCATCACATTTGACCCTCAATTCAAAAGGCTAGTCGATGAACCAAGGGCTTGTTCTCGCTTGCTGGTTGAACCCGAGGCTTGACGAAATCACTCGAAGCTGGTCGAAAACGAGGGTTGGCAGAAGAGGACCTTTAGGTGATCATACGAACATCACTCGGCCGTTATCACCTCATCTTACTATTCACAAGCCGCAGTTTACTCCGACGTTTCCAATTTACCATAGAATCCCCAGGGCTTTCCTAGCCACTATGGTTTCGTTCAGTCCCCCTTTTTGCCTGTTTTTGCAGCCTCACTTATGAGAATTTCTACCAACTTGCCTCAGGTTTCTCCGTCAATTTCCCGAAGTTAACTCTAAGCTTAGTCAATCTCACTTCATATGGGTAACGGAGTTCGTCATTCATGGTGGGTAATCATTAATAAATCTTTAAATTAAACCTAAAACTTCACTTTCAAAGTCATCACAAATTAAACTACTCTTAAAAACTTATAAATAATATTATATTAAAATTATTAATTTATATAAAAAATTAATATTATTATTTTTTGGTATCTATCGATTTTATCGCAATGAGTTACTTGATTAAGTGAATAAAAAAAATTAACAAGATGAATCAATAAATTGAATACATAATAATAACAGAAATAAAATGAAATTAATAATATTTTATTACGCAATAAAATAAATTATAAAATTGTTTAATAAACATTTTTTATTTTTTAAAAATTTATTTAAAATTTAATAAATTAGGTAAATTGTGATATATATAAAATATTTTTTTTTCAGCAAGAAAAAAAACTATATAGTTGATATTGAATTCATATAAAAAACATAAATCTATGAGCTATGTTGATATAGAGCAAGAGATATCTGAAAATGGTAGATAAGAAAGGCGGAATGTCGACATTGAGAGATATGGAGATAGTGCTGAGGCAGTTCAGATAAAAAAAACATACCGGATTGACAACATCAAAATGTGAAAAAACTATATACCGGGCAGGGAGAAATCCTGGATCAGGTGGCAGACATTGTCCACAGTGACCTGCATCCGCCCAGAACCATGAGGCAATGATAAACCCATCTTTGATAAAGCATCCGCTCTCGTATTTTTATCCCTGACTATATGGGAAATTGAGTAATCTTTGCTGCTGGACCACATTGCTTCAAGTCAATTTAACCATCCGGAGAGATGTATGTTTTTTATAATGTGTTTGGACAGCACATGATCGATGGTGATTTTCGAGTCTCCAAAAATATGAAGCTTTTGAAGACCAAGGAAGGCAGAGACGGAGAGAAGTCCAACCAGGGCCATGATTTCAGCTTTGTTATTTGTACCTGGACCACCGTTCCAATAGATGTCAATAGCCTGCCCATCTACAGGGAATATGGAAAATCCACATGCACATGAATTCTGCAGAGCAACACCATCAAAAAAAGCGCAGGGGTATTCATAAAAAAAGCGGCGCTGTTTGTTCCTATATATAAAATATAAATATCTTAAATTTAAGTGTGTTACACATCTTTCACAATATGACCCAAATATTCCATTTCTTGTACTCCAAAGAAACATTTGGAGGATTTTTCATACAATTGTTTATCCTTCAATAGTTTTAGCACCGTATCAACATGTTGAACATGATCTTTCCAAGACTTGCTATAGATTATTATATCATCAAAAAATACCAACATGAATTTTCTAAGGAATGGTTTGAAAGTGGAATTCATCAAACCTTGAAATGTGGAAGGTGCATTAGTAAGCCCAAAATGCATGACCAAAAATTCATAATGAGCTTCATGAGTTCTAAATGCTATTTTTAGAATTTCTTCTATATTCATTCTAATTTGATGGTATCTTTAATGAAGATCCATCTTTGTGAAGTAATTTGCTCCATGTAGTTCATCCAACAATTCATCAATGATAGGTTCAATGGGAAACTTATCTTTAATAATGAGCTTGTTGAGCTCTCTATAATTTTGAAACATACGCCATGATACATCCTTCTTATGCACCAATACTACTGGAGAAGAGAAAGAACTTTGGCTAGATTGAATTATACCTGCATCTAACATTTCTTTAACCATATGTTCAATTTCTCTCTTATGGGCATAAGGATATATGTAAAGTTGAATGTTTGGAGGAATACTTCCTGAACTCAAGTGAATATCATGATCATGATCATGAATCGGTGGGAGACCTTTCGATGTCTCAACAAGGACTTTTTGGAGATCTAGAGAAATGGATGACCTAGATGTTTGAACATCTAATGAACATAGTTGTACAATTAACCCCCATTGTTCCTTATTCAAAATCTTTGTCGTTCCATTAAATCCAATTATCTTCTCATGTTTCCCTGTGATACACCTTAATTCAATTTCCTTTACTTCCACTAAAAATTTCAAGAAACGTTCCTAAAAATTAAAAGCTACCATCCCCAAAGATTGTAACAATTGGACTCCTAATACAACATCTTCACCACTCATTAGAATGAAAATCATTAGACTATTCGATAATTATTCCCCCATGGTTAGATTTATATTATGGAAGTTCCCTGAGAAATTTATAGTTCCTCCATTCGCAACCATCACTTAACACTCAGGTACTAGGTATGGAAAGCAATTTAAATCTTTGGATATCTTACAATGAATAAAATTATGAGCACTACATGAATCAATCAACATTATTGCCCTTTTGCTCTTGATATATAATCTTATCTTGAGAGTTTGGGGAGTGGTAATTGCCACCAATGCATTACAATATATGGTTGGATTCATTTCTTTGTTTTCATACCCTGAGGTTGATTCCTAGTGTATATCTTCTTCTTTTGATGTTTCTCGTTCCTTTTCTTCCTCCTCTCCCCAATCTATGTAAAATATTTTGTTTTCGACACACTTATGACCTTTACTGTATTTTTTTATCATAATTGTAACAAAATTGTCTTTCTCTTTTTTCCTCTAGTTGTTGTGGTGTCAACCATGTAGTTTGTCAGAATCTAGGAGCGGAAACACTTCCATATTTATAGTTGTGAGCGTGAGACCTTCTTTTTGCCCCAATTTTTCTTGCCACCCTAAACGTGTTCTCCAGTGACTTAGGTTCCCAAAGGTGAACCTCATGTTGGATGTTATCCTTGAAATTCCCAATGAAGACATCAATTTGATTCTCCTTTGGAATATCAATTACCTTTATATTCAATCTTTGGAAGTCCACAATGTGCTCCCCAACTAAACACTTATGTTTGAGATTTATCATTTGGCTAAAGAAGGTATTCTCTTTATATCCTCATAATGTGTTATCACTTCCTCCATAAAAATTATCGAGTGACTAGTGCTTTAAGAGAACAAAGCCATTCATACCATACAAATTGATTGAGTTCTAAATATAAATATGCAATGTGTACCTTTTGTGTGTTGCACGTCATGTAGATCAAAAAACTGCTCCATATGCAGTATCCTTGTTACTGGATCCTTGCCATCAAACTTCCTCATATCTATATTTGGAATGTGATTAGTCTTCAACCCTTGGAGTCTTTAAAATAATCATTCATATTCCTTTTATCCTCATCCTTATTTTGATGGAATACCTTGTCACCACTAGGAAGCATTTTTTGCATCAACTTTGTCAAACCTTCCATCTTAACATTCACCATCACTTCCATGTTTTTTTTAAACCATACTTCAAAACTCCCATGACCCCTTTCATTGTTTCTTTTAACATCTAATTCTTTTTATTTTTGCTCTTTGTGAGAGTGAAATTTGTTGCACTTGGTCCTCTAATTTGGATATGTTATGTTGCATTTCTTCCTCTTCTTCAGGTGTCTTAGTAGAGCTTTCTATTGGCTTGCTAGGTGTATCAATTTTTTCGTAGAGACGCATATTGGAACCAAATAACTATATTTGTGCTTTAGTATGCCCTTTGAATCACTTCAAACTAATTTTTCAAACAAAAGTCAAGCAAATTTAAAAAAATACACACCTTTTCCTTTTTTGTTTTTGGAGCTTGATAATGAATTTATTGTGTCTTTGTAATTTTGGTCTGCTAAGGTCTTTTGGGGTATCTTTTTGTGTATTCTTTACAACAAGTTAAACTACATTTGGATTCTTCAAGACAGATTTACACCAAGTCTCCCACGATGACCTTATTATGGACTAGTTTAGTATATCAAACTTGTACAGATTTCCACGTGTCACTCTTTTTACCTTTAGCCCTAAAATTAATCCCTAAGAAAGTTAATCTTGTGCACTTTTAGCAAACTTTTACGAAATTCAAATTTGATGCTGGAAGAGAACTTTATGGATCATCCATGTGTCACTGCTTTACCTTTAGCCCTAAAATTAATCCCTAAGAAAGTTAATCTTGTGCACTTTTAACAAATTTTTACTAAATTCAAATTTGATGCTCGAAAAGAACATTATGAATCAAATTTGATGCTCGAAGAGAACATTATGAATGTGTCCATGGTATTTACAGTTGTACTGGACCATGGCATTTAAGGTTGTATTAGACCATGGTATTAGCTTAAAGGTAAAATAATAAAATAAAGTATCTAAAAAGTATATAAGCCTATAAAATTGAGTTATTTTTATCTATTTTGTCTCTGGACCATGGAATTTAAGGTTGTACTGGACCATGGTATTAGCTTAAAGGGAAAATTATAAAATAAAGTCTCTAAAAAGTATATAAGCCTATAAAATTGAGTTATTTTTATCTATTTTGTCTTTATTAAAAACTTCGCAAGGCTGGTTCTAATTCATCCCCTGGACGAAGTCTATAGGCCTATAAAAAGGTATAGAAACCTACAAGTGTGATCATATTAACTAATTTTTATCTATTTTGCCTTTATTAAAAACTTGGCAAGGCTGGTTCTAATTCATCCTAGGGACGAAACCCAGTAAGATGAAGTAATGGATCCATCCATCTATGATACTAAGAGTGTTGTGATTTACCATTTGATAAGCAACTTGCATACCATTAGGGAAGATTTCTTATGTTAAGGTTTGGGATCTTACAATTTCATCTATTTTTCCCCACATCCAACCACCTATTCTATTATTATAAAGGTTAAGGTTGACGAGGGGAAAAAGAGGGTAAGTTCTGTTGCATTTCCATCTCTGTTTTGAGTTACCGCAAAAGCCACCCATCAGGGTACACAAGTTTTAGCTTACAACAAGGTAATGCTCGCATTTTCAACTCTCAAGCGATCTTGTATTGTGTTGTAACCAGTGATGAAACTTCTCTGTTTTAATGGATCCTTCATGCTCCTTTTAATTTTCAAACTTCTCTAAGACAACTTAAAAATTAGTATCTGAGAGAGAATGTAAGACAAGCTAAAAATTGTAGAAACTTTTTCTACAATTATCTAGCTCTGATACCATGTAGAAATTTTGAATAATTTAACACATATTCATAGAGATTATCCTGATCATACAATTATACGCGGAACATGTATAATACATAATCTCCTCTACGTTGATCAAGAATATAGCAGCATCAATAACAATAAAACATCAAGAGCATTCACACATTAACACAGTATGTATCCCGGGGAAAGCATCTCGCTAAAAACCCCACACTATCTGTATATTAATGATTGAGTCATGTAACATTACACAGCATAATACTTCTCACAAGTATCTCCACCTCTGTTACACACAATACAGCTCAGATCTGATCTCCAAATCTCTTCCACTGCTTGCCTGCCTCCACTGCTCAATACCTGCTCAAGAACTGATGAGAATAGCTTCCCAAACTCGATTTTCACCTGCAAAATAGTCACTCACTCTTTGTGGACGTGAGCAAAGGCTAAAATGTGGGCCAAATACGTGAGCAAACTCATTGGCATACTCAATCCCTTGATTGTGCAAGATCTGGTGCACAACTATAGTCACAACTGATAGCAATCTGATTCTCTACCACCTGTCCCTGTTGAACTGAACATGCACTGACATGCAACTGAGTTAACTGATGTATTCTTTAGTTGTATTATGAGTTAATAATTAGTTTAACAACTCATCATTAGTCTATCTGCAGTTAGACTAACTACAACTAGTTTAACTAAGTTAAACTGAACACAACTCCATCAACTGTACCTCCAGTCCACTAAACTCAACTCACTTGAGTTCTAACTGAAGTCATGCATGCAACAACTCAACTGACTCATAATAAAAACGAATTTCCTTCTGACAGCTGCATGTGCCACTTCCGTAGCTCAAACTGAAGTGCTCCAAGAGAATAAGATTAAGTTTATAGTCCAAATATTATTGTGAGATAATAATATTTGACTTTTCTATTTTTGACAGCCAGTCTAAAAATAGACTTGATCACTCACACTGTGATCACTCACACTTTCATCAAAAATAGAAGTCCATCTATTTTTCCCAACTTGATCAATCATCCATAAACATAGACATGATCCATATGTCTAAAAATAGACATAGTCTAAAAATAGACTTGCGCCAAAAATAGCCTGCGGGCCCACTTAGTGAAGGCGACTCTTTTCACTAAGCTCCATTATCTTGTTGCAATCTCAACACTCCCTCTTGACAAGATATGGATTATCAGCAACCCCTATCCTGCCTCGGTGGTACTCGAATTTGCTCCTAGTGAGAGCCTTCGTCAGAATATCAGCATCCTGATCCTCCGTTGGAATGTACGAAAGTAACATGATCCTCCGTTGCACACAATCTCTGATATGATGGTACCTGATGTGCTTGGACCCGAAAAACCTGACCAGGATCATCCTCATCCACATAGATCGTTGCTTCCTGCTGTACCAAGAAACTATTGTCGATCCAATACTGAAGACCCCTCCTGATGTGCTCTTTCTGTCCGTTGGGCTCCCTACCCACTCTGCATCCTCCTGCCTGTACCAAGATCCATATCCCGATGTGCCTCTCAAGTGGCTCAATACATGCTTGTCCGCCTTCCAGAAGAGCTTGGTAGGCTTAACCATAGCTTGTGAAAGCTGGTTAACTGCATAACATATATCAGGTCGTGTATTGACCAAATACATCAGCGACCCCACCAACTGTCGATAAACAGTGGCATCCACTTCTTCTCCCGAAGTGGCATCCTCCTTCCTCCAACCTCCAGGAAGAGGAGTATCAACAGGCTTGCAGCCATGCATGTTGAACTTCTCCAGTATCTCCCGAGCATACTTGCCCTGAGAAACAAACAGTCCACCACTGCGCTGCCATATTTCCAATCCTAGGAAATAGTGAAGGAGGCCCAAATCCTTCATCTCAAACTCTATAGCAAGATCCTTCTTGCATGACAGTATCAACAACTCATCACCCGTTAGAATCAAATCATCAACATAAAGTACAATGATAAGCAACTTACCCTCCACCACAATCTGGTATAGGTTCGGATCCGCCTCGCTCTTGGAGAATCCAAGTCCTGTGAAATAGCTGTCTATCTGTGTGTACCAAGCACGTGGTGCTTGCTTCAACCCATACAGCGCTCTCTTGAGCCTGCACACATGCGACTCGCTGCTGAAGACTCCAAAGCCTTCGGGTTGCTCAATGTACACCTCCTCCTCAATGACTCCGTTGAGGAACGCAGTCTTCACATCCATCTGATGAATGTGCCATCCCATCTGCGCTGAGAGAGCAAGAATCGTCCGTATGGAAGAATACCTTGCGACAGGTGCAAAGGTCTCCTCATAATCGATCCCCTCAATCTGTGAAAAGCCTCGGGCAACAAATCTTGCCTTGTACTTCTCCACACTCCCGTCAGCTGCCTGCTTAACTTTGTAGATCCATCTCGAACCCACCACTGATTTCCCTTCCGGTCTAGGAACAATCTCCCATGCACTGTTTCTGATAATAGAATCATACTCTTCCACCATGGCGTCTACCCATGCGGGATCCTCCACAGCTTCCTCGAAAGAGGATGGCTCAGTCACAACACACTTGCTCATAAGAGCCATGTATCCAGTGTACCGATCAAGTGACTGTCTCTGCCTGCGTTGGGCTGTAGGTGGTCCTACAACTTTCTCTGCATCTTGAGCCAGTCGCTCAGCTTCTGTCAAGCGCTTTCGCCCTCTGATGGTTGGCGCTGCATGAGTGGTCTCTTCCACTCCATGAACCTCGTCCTGTGGCTGATCCACGTCCTGAAGCTCATCCTTAGGAACTAATAGCTCCTCATCTGCATGCAAGTGTAGCTCCCTCTCAAGCGAACACTTCATGGCTTTCTCCTCCTGAAATTTTATATCCCGTCGCACAACAGTTTTACCACTGTCTGGCAAATACACACGATAGTTGTGGGGCGTATCAGTGTACCCCACAAATATCCCAACCTTTGCAGTCGGCTCCAACTTCTTTCTGGCATCCTTCGTCACATGCATGTAAACGTTAGCACCAAAAATCCTCAAATGAGAAAGATCAGGCTTCTTACCAGAATAAGCCTCCTCGGGTGTACTCATGCCAAGTATCCTATGAGGACAACGGTTCTGCACATAAACTGCTGTATTGCATGCTTCCGCCCACAAGTGAAGGGGTAGGCCCTGATCATGCAACATTGCCCGTGCAGCACCCACAATCGTTCTGTTCTTCCGCTCAGCTACCCCGTTCTGCTGTGGGTTATGGGGAGCTATGAGCTCTCTACGAATCCCTTCTACCTTGCAGAAATCCTTGAACTCGTCCGAGATGTATTCACCACCATTATCGCTCCTAAGAGCCTTCACCTTCTTCCCCGACTCCTTCTCGACCAGTGCTTTGAATTCACAGAACTTTGAATATGTCTCGCTCTTCTTCTGCATGAAGAAGATCCAGCACTTACGAGAGAAATCATCAACAAAAATCACATAATACCTGTGTTTTGCTGTCGAAGCAACTGAGAAAGGTCCACACACGTCTGTGTGAATTCTCTCAAGGATCGTCGTGGCGCGACTATCCTTCTCGTGAAAGGTGGCTTTCACAAACTTCCCCAAAGTACACCCCTTACATTGATCTGACTGCGCAAGTGTGCCTTTAGGAAGCCCTGTAGTGATCTGCTGCAGTATCTTCAAGGCTCCATGGTGAAGGTGACCCAATCTCCTGTGCCACAACTCGCCATCATCCCGGCTCACCAATCCTTCTGCCTTGCCTGCCATTGCTGCGCATCCATCTACATGCAACTGATAAAGGTTCCTCACTCGAACCCCTATCTTCCGGGTCTCACCAGTTGTCTTGCTGCGCAGGAAGGCCTTTCCCTCGCTGAAAACAACATCATACCCCTTGTCTTCTAACATCGCCACTGAGATGAGATTCTTCTTCAATCCTGGAACATGCATGACTTCCTTCAATACAAAGGGTTTACTAGACTCCCTCTCAAAGGAAATGGTACCGATACCGGTCGCACTGTATCTACCATCATCGCCCATCTCGATGTGCACTCCAAGATCTTTGTCCTCCAGATCAGAGAACAAATCTCTATCTCCCGTCATGTGAAAAGACGCACCACTGTCCAGGAACCACACTGATCCCATCACACTTGAAACCAAGCATGCGATCAATGAAAAATCAAGCTCAAACTGAGAAGCTAAAGCCTCTCCCCCTGCAGATCCAGCAGCTTGCTTGTTCTTCTTCTTCTGCGGACAATTTGTGGCATAGTGTCCATGCTGGTGACAGTGAAAACACTTCACCTTAGACATATCCTGCTTCTTGCCTTTCGCACCAGACTGAGAAGCTTTCTTGCTCTTCCCTTTCTTTGCTTTTGCAGCCAAAGCACAATTCTCTTCATCAGCTCCCTTTGACGAAGATCCGTCCCTGGTACTCCGCCTGATCTCCTCCTGCACAAGATCTGACCATAGTCTTTCCCATCCTGGCAACTTCTCCCGACCATTGACAGAGTCCTGATAGGAATGCCAACTCTTCGGAAGACCAAGGAGAGCCAAGCTCACCAAGTCCTCATCATCGACAGTAACCCCCACACTTCCCAGCTCATCTCGACACTGAGTGAACTTCGTGAGATACTTGGGAATACTGTCTCCCTTCTCGCATTTGATGTTTCTGAGTTTATCTTTGAGCGCCAGCTTCCTCTGATCGCTCTTGCTTTGGAATAATTCTGTTAATGATTTCCACATCAAATATGGAGTAGCCTTTCCATGGAGGCTGGACACAATGTGATCCTTCACGCCCTCCAACAGAATTCTTCGACATTTTGCGATCTTCTTTTGCCAAGCATCAGCTTGAGTAGCATCAGTAGGCTTTGGGATATCCGTATCTATGAATTCCTTCAGCCCGTTATCATCCAATACTGCCTCCATCCTGTCCTTCCATGCAATATAGTTTGAGTTGCCCTCAAGAGCATACTCCAATCGCAATCCGTTGAAAGACATTGCTGCGTTGTCACCAAGAAAACACTGCTACAAATTCGAATTCCACCAGCAACCAACTCAACTGCTTCCGATCAACCCTCGCTTGATATCCTGTAAAAATCTCTTCTACAAATCAAGCCGCTCCGATACCATGTAGAAACTTTTTCTACAATTATCTAGCTCTGATACCATGTAGAAATTTTGAATAATTTAACACATATTCATAGAGATTATCCTGATCATACAATTATACGCGGAACATGTATAATACATAATCTCCTCTACGTTGATCAAGAATATAGCAGCATCAATAACAATAAAACATCAAGAGCATTCACACATTAACACAGTATGTATCCCGGGGAAAGCATCTCGCTAAAAACCCCACATTATCTGTATATTAATGATTGAGTCATGTAACATTACACAGCATAATACTTCTCACAAGTATCTCCACCTCTGTTACACACAATACAGCTCAGATCTGATCTCCAAATCTCTTCCACTGCTTGCCTGCCTCCACTGCTCAATACCTGCTCAAGAACTGATGAGAATAGCTTCCCAAACTCGATTTTCACCTGCAAAATAGTCACTCACTATTTGTGGACGTGAGCAAAGGCTAAAATGTGGGCCAAATACGTGAGCAAACTCATTGGCATACTCAATCCCTTGATTGTGCAAGATCTGGTGCACAACTATAGTCACAACTGATAGCAATCTGATTCTCTACCACCTGTCCCTGTTGAACTGAACATGCACTGACATGCAACTGAGTTAACTGATGTATTCTTTAGTTGTATTATGAGTTAATAATTAGTTTAACAACTCATCATTAGTCTATCTGCAGTTAGACTAACTACAACTAGTTTAACTAAGTTAAACTGAACACAACTCCATCAACTGTACCTCCAGTCCACTAAACTCAACTCACTTGAGTTCTAACTGAAGTCATGCATGCAACAACTCAACTGACTCATAAGAAAAACGAATTTCCTTCTGACAGCTGCATGTGCCACTTCCGTAGCTCAAACTGAAGTGCTCCAAGAGAATAAGATTAAGTTTATAGTCCAAATATTATTGTGAGATAATAATATTTGACTTTTCTATTTTTGACAGCCAGTCTAAAAATAGACTTGATCACTCACACTGTGATCACTCACACTTTCATCAAAAATAGAAGTCCATCTATTTTTCCCAACTTGATCAATCATCCATAAACATAGACATGATCCATATGTCTAAAAATAGACATAGTCTAAAAATAGACTTGCGCCAAAAATAGCATGCGGGCCCACTTAGTGAAGGCGACTCTTTTCACTAAGCTCCATCATCTTGTTGCAATCTCAACAAAAATTAGTGTCTGAGAATGCATTTGTTTCTTTTTGCTTATATGTGGTAAAATGCAATAACCATGCATGTGACTTTTTATGTGTTTCTTTCTAATTTTCTTTTCTTAGGGTTACAAGAATAGTCCGGAGCAAAAGGAACTGTTGGAAGTTGGAACTGTTCTGGGCGCAACGATGCTTGTCTGTGTTGAGGATAATTTGCAGTCATCAAAGGCCTGCCATACAGAAATTAAGGCCTGACATTCATGACAGCACTGTCCCTTAATTCTAGGAGTAAATTATGTAAATTTCTCTGCTAATTGATATGAAATTAGTATGTAATTATCTCTCTTTAATTATAAATAAAGATCCTCACCACAATTACAGTGTGGTGGTTTATTCAACCTTCTCATGGTATCAGATTTCAGGTTCTGTTTGTGTGTAGTCTGAAGGTTGATTGGTGGTCAAGTGTGGAGAAAGAAGACAGCTACCATCCGAGAGCTATTGAGCTGCTGTTGACCTGTGTTTGTAGTTGATTGAGCTTGCAAGAACAAGGAGTGTTCTGAAGTTTAGGCAGTGGTTTGCAGCTTGTTCCTTGCTTCCTTCTGCAAGTTTTTTTTTTTTTGTTCTATCCTTTCCTCCCCATGCCTACTGAAACCTCCCTTCTTTCTTTCAACACCTTAATTCATATGATCACCATTAAACTTTCCTCCACCAATTATCTCCTTTGGAAGAGTCAACTTCTTCCTCTTCTTGAGAGTCAGAATTTGTTGGGTTATGTTGATGGCACCATCGTACCGCCCCCTCAGTTTAATCCTGCTACTTCTCAGACACCCAATGACAAGCACCTAGAGTGGAAATCTGCAGATCAACGTCTTCTCTGCCTTCTTCGTTCCTCCCTCACCGAGGAAGCCCTGGCAGAGGTTGTTGGCCTCTCTACTGCACGTGAGGTTTGGCTTGCTCTGGAGAACACCTTCAACCACCGTTCGAAGGCCCGCGAAATCCATCTCAAGGACGAACTTCAGCTGATGAAACGCGGCACCAAATCTGTTGCCGACTATGCTCGTGCATTCAAAGCCCTCTGCGATCACCTTCATGCAATTGGTCGGCCCGTTGATGGCACTGATAAGGTGCACTGGTTTCTCCGCGGCCTCGGCACTGATTTCTCCAGCTTCTCCACTACGCAGATGGTACTCACGCCTCTTCCCAGCTTTGTCAACCTAGTTTCCAAAGCTGAGAGCTTTGAGATTTTCCAAAAGTCACTCGAGCCCACTGCTCCTCCTGCTGCCACGTTCACAGCTGCCAGTCGTGGTCCTGAACGGTCAACCCAGCGCAGCTCCTTCCGCAACTTCCATGGCCAAACCCCTGCAAATCGTGGTCGTGGTCGTCATTCCTCTTGTCCAGGACGTCACCCTCCCCGCTGCCAAATCTGCTGTCTTGATGGCCATTATGCTGGTCGCTGCAATCAGAGGTATGTTCACAGTGAGTCAACTGCTCATCTTGCCGAAGCCTTCACCAGTTCCTGTTCTCTCAATGATGCAGCGGTCTCTGATTGGTTCTTGGACACTGGAGCTTCAGCCCATATGTCTAATGACCCATCTCACTTGGACCAGTCCACTTAGTACAATGGTAAGGATTCTGTAATTGTGGGAAATGGTGCCTCCTTACCCATCACATATACTGGTACCCTCTCTCCTGCTCCAAATATTCATTTATTAGATGTCTTGGTTGTTCCCCATCTCACCAAAAATATTCTCTCAATTAGTAAATTAACCTCTGATTTTCCCTTATCTGTTACTTTTACTAATAATCATTTCTCTATTCAGAATCTTCAAACGGGAAAGGTGGTAGCAACTGGTAAGAGAGATGGCGGCCTATATGTGCTGGAGCGTAGCAACTCTGCTTTCTTTTCTGTCCTTAAAAATAAATCTTTACATGCTTCCTATGATTTATGGCATGCTCGCCTTGGACATGTAAATCACTCTGTTATTTCGCATTTAAATAAACAAGGACATCTTTATCTTACGTCTTCATCACCCTCTCCCACATTGTGCAGTACCTGTCAACTTGCGAAAAATCATCGCTTGCCTTATTCACGTAATGAACATAGGTCGTCTCATGTATTAGATCTTATTCATTGCGACTTATGGGGCCCTTCCCCCGTCAAATCCAATTTGGGGTTTGTCTATTATGTTATTTTCATTGATGATTATTCACGATTCACTTGGCTTTATCCTTTAAAATTCAAATCTGACTTTTATAATGTTTTCACTCAATTTCAAAAATTTGTGGAAACTCAATATTCTGCTCGCATTAAAATTTTTCAAAGTGATGGCGGAGGTGAATTCACTAGCACTAGCTTTCAAACTCATCTTCGTACAGCCGGCATTCACCATCAGCTTTCCTGTCCCTATACACCCGCCCAAAATGGTCGTGCTAAATGCAAACACTGCCACGCAATCGAGAATGGCCTAGCCCTTCTTTTTCACTCTCACCTTTCTCCTCGCTTCTAGTTTGATGCTTTTAGCACTGCAGCTTACATCATCAATTGGTTGCCAACACCGCTTCTTGGAGGTAAGTCACCATTTGAACTTTTATATGGTTCTTCTCCAAATTATGAAAATTTCCATCCCTTTGGTTGTCGTGTTTATCCTTGTTTACGTGCTTATATGCCTAACAAATTTTCCCCACGCAGCATTCCCTGCATTTTTTTGGGTTACAGTCCCTCTTATAAAGGGTTTCGTTGCCTTGACCCCGTCACCTCTCGGCTCTATATCACCCGACACGCTCAATTTGATGAAAATCATTTCCCTTTCATCGATACCTCTCATGCTCAGCCCCTTTCTTCTCTACAATTTTCCCACTTTCTGGAACCTTGTATTTTACATACTGACCCTCCTCCGTCATCCCCTGCACCACATTCTCCGCATATTACTCAATCCGGATTTTGTTAGAAAATTATATATTACGGAGCAATGGAACACATAAAATATTGCAAAAATATAAACACAGAAAACGCACAAAACAAGAGAGACACAGATATACGTGGTTCACCCAGTTTGGGCTACGTCCACCTCGAATAGCCAGTCCTTCCTTTCTATTATCCAGCAAAATGAAGAGACACAACCTACAACAAATCCGTTGTAATATCCTCTGTTTTCTCTCACAGTCTCACCTCTCTGTTTCTCGCTCACAGAATACACATCTGTCACACAGCCTCAAATACAATACCCTCATACAAAGAGAGGGGTTGCCTTCTAGGGCAAAAAACCCTAAACAAACATAAGTTCTACCGTCAGATCATCCGCCTAATGAACGGCCCAGATTGACTAGAAATTACTATACTTTTACAAGGCAATTTTAAAAGGGCCAGATCATCTGCTGGCCCCCGGACCCCCCAGCCGGGGGGGATGGGCCCCCCCGGACCCCCGCGGGGGGGACAAGTCCCCCCCGCACCCCCCCGCGTGGAGGGGTGTACAAAACATCCTGGGGTATACATCCGGCTGAAACAAATACCTTTGAACAATCATGCTCCACACACAACAATCTCCCACTTGGAGAATGATTGTAGCAACTCCACCACTGCTTCATTTGCTAGACAATGGCTCCTCTTTGGACCTGGCTGTTTCTCATCTTCATCGTCATCCTTGAAGACCAAATGAAACTGAGCATGTTCTCAGTTTCTCCCTGGTTACAACTTTTGTTAGCATATCTGCAGGATTCTGGCTAGTGTGTATCGTTTCCAGCTTCAACTCTCCATCTTCCAACACTGATCGTATGAAATGATACTTGAGTTGTATGTGTTTAGTCCTGGAATGAAATGCTGAGTTCTTTGCAAGTTGAATGGCACTTTGGCTATCACTGTATAACGTGCCCATATCATGCTTCTTACCCAACTCACCCATAAACCTTTGTAACCAAATCATTTCTTTACTAGCCTCTGTAGCAGCAACATACTCTGCTTCTGTTGTTGAAAGTGCAACAACACTTTGGATTTTTGAAACCCAACTGACAACTGTTCCTCCAACAGTAAATACATATCTTGTAGTGCTCCTCCTGTTATCTCTGTCACCTGCCATATCTGCATCAACATATCCTTGTAGGGAGATGTTTGAACCACCAAAGCATAATGCTTGATTTGTGGTACCTTTCAAATATCTGAGAATCCATTTCACTGCCATCCAATGTTCCTTTCTTGGATTGTTCATGTACCTGCTTACAACTCCCACTGCATGTGCAATATCAGGCCTTGTGCAGAACATTGCATACATTAAGCTTCCAACTGCTGATGCATATGGAACTTTAGACATATAATCCATGTCTTCTTGGGTCTTTGGGCACATTTCCTTGCTAAGTTTGAAATGGCTAGCAAAAGGTGTACTAACTGGTTTTGCATTGTGCATGTTAAATCTTTTCAACACCTTTTGTATGTACTCATTCTGAGACAATGTTAATTTACGATTTTTCCTGTCTCTGGTTATTCTCATACCAAGGATTTGTTTTGCAGCTCCCAAATCCTTCATTGCAAATGAATTTGCCAATTTTCTTTTGAGCACATTTATTTCCTGCATGTTAGATCCTGCAACAAGCATGTCATCTACATACAATAACAATATAATATAGCTGCCATCATTTTGCTTTTTCAAATAAACACAATGATCAGAGTGACATCTAGTATAACCTTGTTCAGACATAAACTTGTCAAATTTTAGATACCACTGCCTTGGAGCCTGTTTTAAGCCATACAAGCTCTTCTTCAACCTGCACACTAGTTTCTCCTTCCCTTTCACCTCATATCCTTGTGGCTGCTGCATATATATCTCTTCCTCCAAATCCCCATGGAGAAAGGCTATCTTTACATCTAACTGCTCAAGATGCAAATCCTCAGCTGCTACAAGACTTAAAATAGTTCTAATTGAAGTCATTTTAACAACAGGAGAAAATATTTCATCAAAATCAATACCTTTCTTCTATGTAAACCCCTTCACCACAAGTCTAGCTTTATACCTCTGTTTTCCTCCATCTTCTTCCTTCAGCCTGTAAACCCATTTATTATGCAATGATGTTTTACCTGCAGGCAACCTGACTAAGTCCCAAGTCTGGTTATGTGCTAAGGAGTCCATCTCTTCTTTCATGGCTTGTTCCCACTTCTTCCTGGTTTCTACCTACACTGCTTCTTCATAACATCCGGGTTCACCAGAATCAGTCAACAATAAATAATATAATGAAGGAGA
The DNA here is from genome assembly GCA_031772625.1 of Pinus tabuliformis. NCBI lineage: Eukaryota > Viridiplantae > Streptophyta > Pinopsida > Pinales > Pinaceae > Pinus > Pinus tabuliformis. The sequence goes on from CM062818.1 coordinate 2,073,326,368, forward strand.
GTATCGTTCAAGGGGTCTACTTATCCTGGTAGATCTTCTAACACCACTTTCAGGTGTTTGGGGTGCCTGTTGCTGTTGTGGTGGTTGCTGTTGTTGATTATTATTATTTTCAGGCACCTTTACCTTTTCAGTGATGTCATCAAGAACTGCGTATTCCTTGTTTTCGTTTTCTTTCTTCTTTTCCTGCAACTGATTCTTATACAAGACATTTTCATTGAATATTACATCTCTGCTCCTAATGATTTTGTGATTTTCATAATCATATAAGCGATAACCAAAATCATTAACACCATATCCAATAAAGGTACATTTCTTTGACTTTGCCTCAAGCTTTGTTCTATTTTCTTTATCAATATGGACAAAGGCCTCACAACCAAAAGGCTTTAAAAAAGAGTAGTTTACCTTTTTACCTGTCCATGCTTCCTCCGGAACACCACCATCCAAGGAACTTGAAGGCCCTCTGTTTATTAGATAAACAGCAGTATCTACAGCATCTGCCCAAAACTGTAAAGGCAATCCTGCATGCAATCTCATGCACCTTGCACGCTCCATGATTGTTCTGTTCATCCTTTCTGACACACCATTTTCTTGTGGTGTTCTTGGAACTGTCTTCTCTCTGCGAATTCCATGCTCTGAACAGTACCTATCAAACTCTTTGCTGCAATATTCACCTCCATTTTCTGATCTAAGACACTTCAATTTCTTTCCTGTCTCAATCTCAACCAAAGCTTTCCATTTCTTGAAAGTATCAAATACATCAGATTTATTCTTAATACAATAAATCCAAGTTTTTCTAGTTGCATCATCAATAAAGGTAACATAATAACGAGAGCCACCAAGAGATGATACCTGAGCAGGTCCCCATACGTCTGTATGCACAAGCTCTAATTTTTCGTTCTTCTTTTCTTTCCCAACTCTGAGAAATCCGACTCTCTTCTGTTTTCCATAAATGCAGTTCTCACAGAAGTCCAAATCAACATTCTTCAAACCCGGCAACAAATTCCTTGAGTGAAGAATATTCATCCCCTTTTCACTCATGTGTCCGAGCCTATGATGCCATAATGCTGCATCTGCTCCTTTGGAAGTTAAAGCATTAACAGAGTTAGAAATACCATTGCATAAATACAATATACCAACCTTTTCGCCTTTTGCTATTACCAGGGCTCCTTTGGTGACCTTCCAAGCTTTATCTGTGAAAGTTGTCACACAACCTTCACCGCCTAACTGCCCTGTTGAAATCAGATTTTTCTTTAGATTTGGAACATGCCTTACCTCCTTTAATAGCCATTGGTTTCCATTCTGCTGTTTTACAAGAACCTTACCCATTCCAATGATTTTACAGGGTTTATCATCACCCATACGAACTTGTCCAAAATCTCCTTGAACATAGTCATGAAAGTATTTCTTATCAAGTGTGGCATGGAATGAAGCCCATGAATCTACCACCCAGGAATCAGTAATATTTTCGAAAGAAAGAATCAAAGCATCTTGTAACACCTCACCTATCACATTTGCTTCATGATTGTTTTCTTGTTGTGCATCTCCTTCTTTTCCCTTCGGAGATCTACAGTCTTTCTTTAGGTGTCCTTTCTTTCCACATTTCCAGCACACTATTCCCGATCTGGACTTGGATCTGCCTTTCCTTGATTTACTGCGATATCCTGAGCTCTTTCCTCTTTCCATTTTTCTTCCTCTAGACTTTGCACTCAAAGCATTTCCCAATGTCTCATCGGAGCTTTTCCGTCGCATTTCCTCGCTAAGGATAGCACCGACAACATCATCAAACTTTAAAGTACTAGATCCAGAAACGGAGTTACTAATGGCCATTACCAAACCATTCCAACTTTCTGGTAATGAGCACAAGAATAAGAGAGCTCTAACTTCATCATCAAAGTTTACCCCTACAGAACTTAACTGACTTGTAACTGTATTATAATCATTTAAATGGTTTGCAACAGATCCACCTTCCGACATATTCATATTAAATAACCGTTTCATAAGAAATACCTTGTTTGAGGCCGAGGGTTTTTCATATAGTTTCGACAACGCTTGCATCAAACCCTCTGTCGTGGTTTCCTTCGAAATGTTGAAGGCAACTGACGCAGCAAGGCACAACCGTATTGTTCCGAGTGCCTTTCTATCAAGAAGGTTCCATTCTTCGTCTTTCGTACCCGTCGGCATCTTTGTTTTTCCGCCCAATGGTAGGTATAGATCTTTCTAATACAGATAATCTTCCATCTGCATCTTCCACAGCGAGAAGTTTTGGCCATTAAATTTCTCGACCCTAAACTTACCATCTTCTGCCATTGCTCCCACTCGAACCAGGAACCCTTCTTTCCTGCGAGTGTATCAGCCAAATAGACCTTCGACTCTGATACCAGTTGTTAGAAAATTATATATTACGGAGCAATGGAACACATAAAATATTGCAGAAATATAAACACAGAAAACACACAAAACAAGAGAGACACAGATATACGTGGTTCACCCAGTTTGGCCTACGTCCACCTCGAACAGCCAATCCTTCCTTTCTATTATCCAGCAAAATGAAGAGACACAACTTACAACAAATCCGTTGTAATATCCTCTGTTTTCTCTCACAGTCTCACCTCTCTGTTTCTCGCTCACAGAATACACATCTATCACACAGCCTCAAATACAATACCCTCATACAAAGAGAGGGGTTGCCTTCTAGGACAAAAAACCCTAAACAAACATAAGTTCTACCGTCAGATCATCTGCCTAATGAACGGCCCAGATTGACTAGAAATTACTATACTTTTACAAGGCAATTTTAAAAGGGCCAGATCATCCGCTGGCCCCCGGACCCCCCAGCCGGGGGGGATGGGCCCCCCCGGACCCCCGCGGGGGGGACAAGACCCCCCCGCACCCCCCCGCGTGGAGGGGTGTACAAAACATCCTGGGGTATACATCCGGCTGAAACAAAGACCTCTGAACAATCATGCTCCACACACAACAGATTTAACCCATGTGCTATCTGTACTGATCCAGTGGAAGAACCCTTGCAGGCTACTGATTCCTTTGCAGGTCCCTCTTCATCAGCACCAGCTTCTAGTCCACCTCCCACTGAGGCACGGACCGCTCCTCATGTTCCTGCGCCAACAATTTCGCTAGGCTCTCACCCTATGATCACACGAGCTAAAGCTGGTATTTTCAAAACTCGTCATCCAGCAAACCTTGGTGTCTTGGGCTCATCTGGACTTCTTTCTGCTCTTCTTGCCTCCACTGAACCTAAAGGATTCAAATCTGCTGCTAAGAATCCTGCCTGGCTTGCTGCCATGGATGAAGAAGTTCACGCTCTGCACAATAATCGCACCTGGATTTTGGTTCCTCGACCTGCAAACACCAATATTGTGGGCTCCAAATGGGTGTTCCGGACCAAATACCTTCCTGATGGATCCATTGAGCGATTCAAAGCTCGCCTTGTTGCCAAAGGATATACCCAGGTACCTGGTCTTGATTACACCGACACCTTTAGTCCTGTTATCAAGGCCACTACTGTCTGTGTTGTGCTTTCTCTTGCTATTACCAACAAGTGGCCTATTCGTCAACTTGACGTCAAGAATGCGTTCCTCAATGGCACTCTCACTGAAAATGTTTATATGGAACAACCGCCTGGGTACATTGATCCTCGCTTTCCTAATCATGTCTGTCTGTTAAAGAAAGCTCTCTATGGTCTCAAGCAAGCTCCTCGTGCCTGGTTCCAACACTTCAGCTCTTTTCTTATTCAACTTGGTTTCTATTGTAGCTGCGCTGACCCTTCTCTATTTGTCTTTCATAAGCAATCTGACATTATCTATTTGCTTCTTTATGTTGATGACATTATTGTTACTGGCAACAACACCTCTCTTCTTGACAGCTTTATTTGTAAACTCAATTCTGTGTTCGCCACTAAAGATTTGGGTCCTCTCAGTTACTTTCTTGGCCTTGAAGCTTCGCCAACTGCAGATGGTCTCTTTCTCAGTCAGCTGAAATATGCACGGGATATTCTTACTCGCGCTCAGTTACTTGACAGTAAACATGTCCATACTCCCACAGTTGTCTCCCAACACTTGTTTGCTGATGGCCCTCTATTTTCTGATCTCACTCTTTACAGGTCTCTCGTTGGAGCACTACAATACTTGACCATCACGCGCCCAGACATTGCTCATGCTGTCAACTCTGTTAGTCAATTTTTGCATGCTCCAACTGAAGATCACTTTCTTGCTGTTAAGCGTATTCTTTGCTATGTCAAGGGCACCCTCCATTTTGGCCTTACTTTTCACTCATCTGCTACTCCTGGTGCTCTAGTTGCTTACTCTGATGCTGACTGGGCAGGCTGTCCAGACACTCGTCGCTCTACCTCTGGCTACTCTATTTATCTTGGTGACAATTTGGTCTCTTGGAGTGCTAAGAAGCAACCTACTGTATCTCGTTCCAGTTGTGAATCTGAATATCGTGCTCTTGCAAACACTGCTGCCGAACTTATTTGGCTTACGCATCTCCTTCGTGACCTCCAGGTTCTCATTCCACAACGGCCTCTTCTCTTATGCGACAACAAGAGTGCTATTTTTTTGAGCTCCAATCCAGTTTCTCACAAGCGAGCCAAGCATGTTGCATTAGACTATCATTTTCTTCGCGAACTTGTTGTCGCTGGCAAACTTCACACGCAATATGTGCCCTCTCATCTACAGGTTGCTGACATCTTCACAAAAAGTGTTCCTCGACCCCTTTTTGAATTTTTCCGATCCAAGCTTCACGTTCATTCCAATCCGACGCTCAGCTTGCGGGGGGGTGTTGAGGATAATTTGCCATCATCAAAGGCCTGCCATACATAAATTAAGGCCTGACATTCATGACAACACTGTCCCTTAATTCTAGGAGTAAATTATGTAAATTTCTCTGCTAATTGATATGAAATTAATATGTAATTATCTCTCTTTAATTATAAATAAAGATCCTCACCACAATTACAGTGTGGTAGTTTATTCGACCTTCTCAATCTGTATGTATTTTTTGTGTCAATTATTAGAGTGAAAATACTTATATCTTTAATCGTAGATAGCGTGTGGTTTTTTGAGTTTCGGAGCCCACTTATTAATGGTAGATGTATTAATTGAAAACCAATTCAAAGACGAACCACTGTTTCGACATAACTGTGAGCAATTATGCATTCTATTTTAAACTGCAAGGGAACTGGATTCATGTGCAGAGGAAAGCTTTGACAGTGACATAAAACCTACTAGTCCTAAAACGGTATGGTCTCTGCTTCGTTTCCTCTCATGGATGTTCTATTATGTTCAATGAGTTTAACCTATTCGTTGTTGTAGGGTGAAAAGTATGGTGCATTCCACTCTTTCCCATTATATGGAGGGCCTGGGGGATATTTCTGGAATGACGGAACTTACTCGGGCATTAGGAGGATTACAGTAACGGTAAATCCACATACGCTAACTTCAGTACAACTGGATTATGGTATCGAAGGAGATAGGCACCAAGAAAGTGGTATGTTAGAAATGCAAAGTAAATTTATACGGCCTGGATAACGCATGCATTGCAGTTGTTAACTGTTTGAATATAATGCAGCATATGTGAAAAACAATTAGTTTTAATTTCTTGTACTCTGCCTGCAGTTCGAGTTGAAGTAACCCGGGGAATTTCTCACAAAGATTACCGGATTCTATGGCCAGCAAGGCCAGTGGGTTATCGTAAAATCGTTAACATTTCATACAAATAAAAGGGTACTTGGCCCATGTGGACGGGAAAATGGAACTTACTTTGAGACTGACAGAGTCAAGGGGAAGATTATTGGTATTCACGGATTAGCGGCTTTGTTGACTCAATCGGGTCTACATGCTCACACCAAGACCTTCTAAGTCAGGAGGGGGGGTTGAGTCAAGCATAATGCTTCAAATTTTGATCCCTCATTTTGTAAAAAGTGGGATTTGAGCGTTTTGTGAAGCATAATGCTTCAAATTTTGTTCCCTTATTTTGTAATAAGTGGGATTTTCTTGGTGATTGAGGGAACGTAGCCCTAGCTTTTCCAACCTTTTGAATGTTTGTCATATTTTTTTGATCCCTTATTTTGTAATAGGTGGGATTTTCTTGGTGAATGAGGGCACGTAGCCCTAGCTTTTCCAAACTTTCGAATGTTTGTCATATTTTTGCTGGCGGGCTCGGTAATTTCATGCAGTTATATCTATCGTCAAGTTTTGGAAGCATTTTGATTTTAAAGTTGAAATGGTTGTTCACAATTAAAGGTTAAATATCTTATATATCATGATGAAAGGAGAATCTTTTTTCCCCATGGAGTTCGTATATTCTAGTTTGATTTTTTGTTTCTTTTGAGTTTTGGACTTCGTAATTTATTACAAGTTTTATTTTTATTTCATGTGTGGTCTATACAAAAATTATTTTATGATAGAGCATGTTTGTGTGGGAATCACATTCGAAAGTATTGGTTTGATCATTAATTTAAATATCATACTAAAGATCGGGAAAACAAGCTCAATTTTTACACTTATCTGGCTGTTGCAGCACTTAATGGACTGCCCAAATTTTCCGTGGGTTTATTTCCTTCTGTAATTGCATTTATAGAAAAATGAAAACCTAAACCAAATCAGTGTCTTAGTTGTCTGCATTTAAATTCTCTATCGAAAAAGAAAACCCAAAGGAAGGAGTGCAAGACGTGCAAGTTCATTTGTGAAAACATGGAGATATCCTTTGCAAATAGTTTAGGGAAATTCAAATATGGGTTATAATTGTTCCCCTTAAAGACTCTATATATACTTCGGTGAAAGAGTTCTGAGGTTCGGTGAAAGAGTTAAAAACATACTCTATATATTCTTGGCATATATTCTTACTCTATATATTCTTCGCATATATTCTTCGGTGAAAGTGTTCTGAGGCTTGGTGAAAAAGTTAAACACGTACTCTATATATTCTTCGGTGAAAGTGTTCTGAGGCTCGGTAAAAGAGTTAAAAACATACTCTATATATTCTTGGCATATATTCTTACTCTATATATTCTTCGCATATATTCTTTGGTGAAAGTGTTTTGAGGCTCGGTGAAAGAGTTAAAAACATACTCTATATATTCTTGGCATATATTCTTACTCTATATATTCTTCGCATATATTCTTCGGTGAAAGAGTTCTGAGGCTCGGTGAAAGAGTTAAAAACATATTCTATATATTCTTCGGTGAAAGTGTTGAGGCTCAGTGAAAGAGTCTGCGGGTTGCAGTGGGCACGGGCGATTTGCAGTCAGTTACCAAAGATTACCAAGGGCAGACAGGCGATCTGCAGTCAAGTTTTCTGATATCAGGTGCACACATTCCTTATCTTTTTCTTTTTCTAATACATATTTGCTCATATAATTTCAAGTATGAATATTTCACCACAGTTACCAAAGATTACCAAGGGAATACCTAGCACAGTTACTCTACAAGGCCTTTATGAGTATATAGAGTCTTTAGAGAAACGTAGAGAAGAAAGAGAAGTCAAGCTACAAAAAGAGTTAGAAGCCATGCTGGAAAATAAATTTGCATCTCTTGAAGACACGATCCAAAAACAAATAGAAAATAAAATAGAGCTACTATAGAATAAAATGGAGGCAATGGAGACTAGACTGCAGGTTATAGAAAAACATAACCAAGATACTAACCAACCATCCCAGCAAGGAGATGCTGATACTTTAGAGAGTCTTAAAATGAAAGACATGATTAAAGAACTAGAAGAAAAAGTTAATAGCCGCCTCACCCTAAATAATGTGGTAGATAAGTTAGATATCAAACTAATTAAAGATGAAATGAAAAAATTAATAGAATTAGACCACGAACGTAACAAAACGGCCTTAAACCTTGTAATATTCGGTTTAAAAGAGGAAGTAGATGAGGATATTTTAGCCTTAGCCCAGACAGAACTACATAATAGATTACAAATTGAAACATTGTGTCTCACAGAAGCAACAAGGTTGGGGAAATTAACCGAGAATAAAGGAAGACTAATCCGCATAAAGGTGAGCTCCACTGATCATAAACACGACATACTTAGTAAAACCTCAAGTCTAAAAGGAACGGGAATATTCATAAATGAAGATCTCATTCGAGAAGACCAAGCAGAATTAAGAAAGGAGGTTCAAAAGGTAAAAGAAGCTAGAAAGGAAGGAAAATGGGCAATAATCAGAAATAGAAAAGCCTTTATTCGAGATAGAAACCAAAAAGATAGTAATCAATAGCAATTAAACATGCTCTGGATCCTTTCTTGGAATTGTCGGGGCTTCCCATGGAACAAAGGCCCCAAGCTAAGTTGGATTTCAAATGATGTTGATATTATTTTGCTTGTTGAAACTTGGGAGCACGAAGAATCTAAGGTCCCTAACATAGATGGCTTTACGCTATGGTCTACCTGGAACAAGCGATCCTCCCGTAGAGGCATTGGGGGAATAGCTTGTTACATTAAGAAGAACATCTCCCCCCATGTTAGGATTTATAAAAAAGACCCTCACAACCAATATAGTTGGATAGAGATCAAAGACATTAATAATAAAAAGTCCTACATAGCAATATGTTATTTCCCCCCCATTAATTCTAACTTCTATAAGAAGAAGAATCTAGATAAAACTAACCCTTACAATGGTTTAGAGAATGATATTTCTAGCCTACGGAATGACGGTAATATCCTTTTAATAGGTGACTTTAATGCTCAAACTTCAAACAACCAAGCTATTATTCTAAGCAATCATTCCAACCCTAATCCTCTTTGGTTAGACGAAGACCCTACTCTGGCTAGCAGGTACAAAAGGAACTCTGAAGATGTCGGGGAAAATTTGTTTGGGTTGGAGCTAGTCAAGCTCTGTAGTGCTCAGGATCTCATAATTTGCAACGGTCTAAAGAAGTGGCCCAATTCTAGCAAATGACTTGCATCCATGGACTTGGTAGCAACGTAGTAGACTGCGTTATTTCCGATCTCCCATTATACAACGAAATAATAAATTTTGACATCTTAAACGACCACGAACCTGACTCTGATCATAGACCTTTACTTATAACTCTCAATTTTGTTATGCATAGAGTTCCCATAGAAAATAATACTTATAGCCAAAAGAACTTAATATTTGATAGAAATAAAAATGATCTCTTTGTAAATGAATTAAAAACTAATTTGCTTCCTTTATCTAATATAGACAACATAAAAGACCTCTATCATAATTTTATTACAACCCTCTCATATTCTATTAACAAGTGAAGTTTCAAATAATAAAAGAAATAGCAAAACCAATCCATGGTATTACAAAGATTGTAAAAGTGCAAGGAGAGCAATTAAGGAAGCTGTTGATGAATCTCTTAAAATGGACAAGATAAAAATATACAAAGCCCTAACTAAAAGGAAAAAGAGGCAGTACATTCGTCAAAGACAGGAGAATCTCTTACACCTCTCTAAGGTAGCTCCTAAGAAATTTTGGAGGCAGATTCTAACTAGGAAGACTAAGGATAATAATAAAATTGCTCTTCGCAATTGGAATTCCTATCTTAAAAAGCTTTATGAATCTCCAAATGTCATGGATAATTTGGAAACCCTTCTCACAACGAAAGAAGTTTTCTCTTTAGAAGACATTAAGTTTGGGGTTAATCGCCTCGCTAATGGGAAAGCTAAGGACATTGAAGGTTACCAAGCGGAAATCTTAAAAATTGGAGGTCCTGTCCTCATCCCCCACATCCACAAGCTTTTCAATCAAGCAGTCAAGCAAGGGTTCCCTAAATCTTGGACTGAGAGCCTCATTATCCCTATTTTTAAAAGTGGGGATACAAATAACCCCTCTAATTATCGAACAATTATGATCAGCCCTCTCTTAGCCAAGTTATATGGTAGTATTTTGGAAAAGAAGTTAAGCATATGGCTTGAAAGTGAAGGTAAGCGGGTTAAAGGCCAAGCAGGTTTCAGAAGGCATCACTCAACAACAGACCACCTTGTTACGCTTAGGATCATTGCGGAGGAATGTCGTAATGATAAATCCAATTTATTTTGTTGCTTTGTGGACTTTAGAAAGGCTTTCGATACAGTTCCTAGATACAACCTTTGGAATAGATTAGAAGAGCTAAAGGTTCCTCTCGAGTTGAGAGCTGCCGCTATAAGGTTATACGAGAATGTAATTGCCAAGCTAAAGAGCAATGAAGGGTGGTCGAAAGATATTAAGTGTAACATCGGAGTTAAACAAGGTTGCCCCCTCTCCCCTACCCTATTTGGCATTTACATCGATAAGCTCGAAGGCTATTTATAGGAAACAGGATGTGATGGCACGATCTTAGCTGGGATAGTCGTCATCCTTCTTCTTTATGCTGACGATATTGTTCTTTTGGCAAGGTGCCCATCTGATCTTAATAAGCAACTCAGGCTTCTTAAGGATTTCTGCTCTACCATGGGTATGACTGTTAACACTGACAAAACAAAAGTTATGATTATCAAATCCAAGAAGGACACTCACGCTAATTTTATGTATGACAATAATAACTTGGAGGAAGTGTATTCTTACAAGTACCTAGGAATTGATATTCATCACAAGCTAAACTGGAACCATAGCATTGAGAAAAGGATCAATGGGGGGTGGAAAGCTTACTTTGGTCTTGAAAATAATTGTAAAATAGCAAACCTTGTAATGTGGAATAAAAAGAAGTTCCTCTTTGAAACTTTAGTCATTCCTGTTATCTTATATGGCTGTGAGGTTCGGGGTTGCAGCATCTCCAGAGAATCATGGAGAAAGATTGAGCAAATCCAGAAGCGTTTTATAACTTATAACATGAAAATTAAAAGTAATACACCCTATCCTATTCTCCTTATAGAAGCAGGTCTTTCCCCTATTGAGAGCCTAGCTATGCTTAGGTTTATGTTGTACAAGCACAAAATCAGTAACATAGACGATCATAGACTTCCTAAGCTAGCTTTAAATTCTAGCCAAAACCACCTAAGGCTCAATCGAGGGTGGCATAAAGACACAAGGGCCTGGTTAAACTATTGGGAGATCAACGAAAATGATGCATTGCAAAACATAAATAACATTAAAGATATTGTTACTTCTAAGTTCAAAGAAAAAATGTGATGTGAGAAAGACTTAGCAGCTAAAAGAAAATTAAGTTATTATAAGAAGGTCATCAACCCCACCCTAGAAGATCAAAAGTATCTCTCTATTTTAACTAGCTCAAAGAAGAAAATTAATATAGCAAAGATTAGAACGAATTCTCATGAGCTCCATAGTGAAACAGGTCGTTGGGTAGTTCCTAAAACGCCATGGATGGAAAGGATCTGCCATATATGTGAGAATAGGAACATCGAGGATGAAAACCACTTCCTCTTAGAGTGCCCCGCGTATAACCACATTAGATCTCAGTTTCACAATCTTTGTTACAATACTGACCTTCCTAGCCTTTTACAATGTCAAAATTATAGTGAGCTCGGGAGGCTTCTCTCCAAGCTTTTTGAGCATAGGAATAAAATCTTAAATCAAAATAGATAATTTGTTTCTTTAGGTCCGATAGACCATTATTTGGTCTCAGCGGACGTTAACAATCATCATCATCATCATCAGTATGCAATGAGCAATTGAAGTGTGTGATCTCTCGATGGGAAAGTTTGTATTTGGTTTTCAAAATTTAGAAAAGTACGTTATTCGGGGTTAGTGGAGCTTTTGCTCATACCTGTCAATTAAGAATATTATTCAGCTAATATAATGTCGCTTTTTTTATTAAATACCCTGCAATTCCATATTGCCTACCCTGAGATGCAAACTAATTATCTGTACATGCTTTCATACCGGAAAGCTGCTGCCATGAATGCACCTTTGCACAAATTAAAACTTATGTTAATCAATTTAAGGTTAAGAGAGACATTAAGAAAGAGCTAAAGTGAAATGATGCATGAACATTGGGATGGTAATCGATGCAATTTTCAACTTTTTAGTATGTTATAAATTTATAATATTTTGGTTTAGCGTTTTTGTACTACTAAAAGCCAACATCTCGATTAAAGAACAATTTTGAAATTGTTATTCTGTTGTTATTAATATTATAAGAAATTTATATTGAGGTATGATTGACCTAGTTTTAAAGGTGACGTGGAGATAAAATTAATACAGTTATATATAAAAAAAATTAAATAAGTGTTTCAATTTGGATTATGCTTTAAACTAAATATCTTTAGATGGATTTTAAAGGTTATGGTTTTAATAAAATATAATGAAATAATAATAATAAAAATGATCGTTAATTGGAAAAATACAAAATTAATTTTAAATATAATTATGTATGAATTTTTAGAAAGTATAATAAATATTGATATAAAAATACATAAAAGTGAGTGTTTTTAGCCAGTGTTGAGTTAGGAAATATGCAACAGAGCATATAATATAAACATAATAGATTCAAATGTTATTATGCACTCCTTTCTTATAGCTATTTTTGCCAAATATAATGTTGTAGGCATAACATGACACTACAAGAAGAATGCCCTTATCACAGGAAGAATGTCTATGATAGATTCAAATGTTACTATGCACTTCTTTCTTATAGCTATTTATTCCAAATATAATGCGGTAGACATAGTATGACATAATGCAGAAAGAAGAAGTACATGGACACATCATATACCTCACAACCAAGGGCCATCTGAAGAAGTTGATGTCTCACTGCTGAAGATGCTCGGACCATTGCTCTCAAGGCATCGATCTCATGAAGATGGCTGCTCGCACATGAATGTGGACAACTGCACTAGCACTTAGAAAAGTGACGAGAAGAAGAAATGAGAGAATAAGATATTTGGAGCCATCATCAACTTTGTGGCGTCGAGTAGTGCTGAATCGACTGTCCAAAATCCGAATTCTGAGAAGTTGAGAATTCTAGGCTCAAGGAATCTCCTAGGTTCCCCCGGGATTCCTCAAAGATTATGTTCCATGGATGGACTGTAAATCTGCAACTCAGATGACAAATTTGTTCTCGCCATTGCGATCCCTGCGGAAAACCATGAAAAACAAGTATAAACTTGATTGTATTCTAAAATGTCAAAATTTTACCTCCTTGGGAAAATTTCATGGCTCATGTTTCCACTCCCTGTTTTCGTTGAAATCATGGTTCCACGTGCATTCTGTAATTGACTGGAAAATGCAGACCTCTGATAAAGAAACGTACAACACCATTGTGTTCGTGGTGATGAGAGGTGTAAAAACCATATAAAACTTGTCAAATTTTGACAAAGTGAGAATTTTGCCATCCTGCAAAATTCATGGTTCTTGCATTAAAATACTAATTAATCTGCTGCCTTGAAATTCGTGCCTGCATTCTGCCTCAAAATTCGTGCCTGCAGTCTCTCATATCTCGAACTGTGTGCAAAGGTGAAAACTTGAGTTTAATAAAACTCATCAGCGGATTCTTCAACAAATAGGTTGTTGGCCTAATGGTTAATATCGGCTTACGGTTAAGGAGAGGTCGGGGAATCAAATCCTGCCTCTTCCATATATATATCCTTTTAAACCATAAATGTGTTGAAATAGAGGTTGGGTCCGCTTTGGGTGGCCCACCCCTTAAACCTCGCGCTTAACACCTTATCAGCGTTACTATATGTATACATAACGACACTTTTCCCATGATCAGGACGACGAGGTCTTCGATCTGGTCCTAGTTCAAGCGCAATCCAAACACTTTGATTCTTGAGCCATCTTTATCATGTGTGTCTCTCTGGAGCCTCCTGGATCACCAATTTAAACCAAGCTCTCTGTTCTGGTTTAAATATTCTGCATTCTAGACTCGCTTATGTAGCTTTCAATTCTAAACCCAGATTTTCTAGATCTCAATTTCTTGCTCTTAGAAGTCTTCGTTGTCTTCCAATTGTAATTAAACGTATAGATAAAAATTTGGGCATTGCTATCATTGATAAAGATAGATATCTCGTTGAAGCTCATTGGCAACTATATGATCCTAATGTCTAGAGGCCAATTGCAGCAGTTCCTTGGGGTATGATCCGAGCTTCTCTCAGACAACTCCAAGCCAGATTCAGAAACCTGCTTTCTATTCAACAGTGGGATTATATTTTGCAATCCAGCAAGCTAGAGCTTGTTCTATGTATTTCATTTGGAGAGTACAGAAAACCCTCCTGTGGGTCGGCCAATTTGCTCTTACAACAGTTTTATGTTAGAACCTCTCTCCAAGTTCTTGCATCAAAAACTCTTGAGCACTTCGCTGGCACAACCTAATCATCTGCCAGACTCTCTCACTCTTTTGCAAGTTATAGAAACAGAATGCTTTCTTGCTGATTCTTTTCTGGTAACTTTTGATGTAGAGCTCCTCTATTTGAGTATTCCTACTCGGGAAGGTTTACATGCTTTGCATGGGATGCTCATTCAAAGTACAACAACCTTGTATACTCTAGCAAATATCGACTTCCTGGTCAGCACTGCAGAGCTAGTTCTCAGATGGCACTTTCTTCAGTTCGAAAGCTCCTTCTACCAGCAAATTTGAGGCACAACTATGGGCAGCAACTTTGTTGTTGTTTATGCATGTCTCTTCCTCTGCCACCTTGAGCAGGAAGTGAACAGAAGAATGCTCTCTGTAGAAGTTAAGCTCTTCAAGCATTTCATTAATGACGGCTGTATGGTTTGGTTCGGCTCCAAAGACAGATTGGTTCAGTATCTTGATTGTTATCAGTCCATCTATCCTGATAACATTCAGATTACCTCTTGTATTTCTTCCACGAGTGTGAACTTGCTAGATGTAGTGCTTTTCAAAGGTCCGGATTTTCAGACCTCTGGGGAGTTATCCACAAAGTTCTATCAGAAGCCTTTGAATGCATACCAGTACATTCCCTTCACTTCTTGGCACCCTCGACACCAGAAAGTGGCATTTGTGGTTAATGAACTACAACGATATCTTCTTCGAGAAAGCAGTCAGTCTAGTTTTTTGGAGCTCAGGAGATTTTTCTACACTAGGCTACAATCTAGAGGATATCCGCCTGATTTTCTTCAGGCTTGTTTCTCAAAGGTTCACTGGGATCAGAGGGATGCTCTCTTATAGCAGGTCTATGTGCGGGGTCCTCTTCATTATACAGGGCTCAAAAGGCCCCCCTGGTGTTAAAGTTGGACTTCCGTGAAGCCACTAGAGCTTTAAACCTTGGGGGAACCCTAAACCATAAACTACATGGAGATTTCCAGCGTTTCCCTTTGTTGCAACATATTCCTAGACCTCTGATCTGCTGGAGAAATCCACGCAAGCTCGGAACCTTCATCATGAGCAGCTTAGATCCTCGAACTTCACATTTTCTTTCAGCAACATCTCTCAGTTTCGATCTCTCCTTCAAAGAGATCTCATTTTTTAATTTTTTTATTTTTGTAAATGCTTTTTGTAATGGCTAGGTTTATAACAGCTAGTTTTATAAACTACTAGTTTTTTATGAGTGAGGCTCCTACTTAAGGACATCTTGTATCATAAACATTTGTATCACTGATGAGTCATCCAAGGATGAAACTAGTTTGATAATACAATATCATTTCCTATTTATTATGTGTCTCTTGCATAATAATTTTTAAGTTTCCTTTGTAGTTTATTTGGTTATCTGCTTATTTGCTTATTTACTTAGCATTTCAACATTTCAGTTTCTTGTTTCTGTTTCAATATTTTCTACACAACCTTATTCTCAATTTATTTTTAACCCTAAACCCTAAAACCCAACCTAAACCCTAGACCCTAAACCCTAGATCCTAAATTATATATTATTAAAATAACCAAAACTATATTCTCTTTTATATATGTTTTAATATTTTTTCTTATTTAACATTATTTCAATTTTATAATTTTCATGAAAATATATCCATCTCAATAAATATAGAGTAAATTATGTTCTATCTCAATTATAAATTCCATGTCAAATTAATAACATAATTTAAAGTTAACGATAAAAATAAATTACCAACTTTACTCCATTACCATTAATTAAATGTGAACGGCTAGGGGAGGTTTTGTCTGCTCTCGTCCTTCTAAGAGTATTTGTATTTTGGGTTCTCTTCGTAATGAGCTCTAATAGAGACCAGAGGATTTTGACTTGCAAATCCATCATTTTGAGTGTTCATCAAAACTAAGTTAGGAGATCGAATTGAATGGGTTGATTTTAGTGTTACTATTGTAATATTTGGATGCTTATTACGAATGGAATATGTTTTTTTTTTTCTCGATAAAACTGAGCTAATTATATTACAAAAATGCCAAAATTACAGCAAAAATTTACATCTGGGCCGAGGCCCTGTTCCTTCAGAGAGATTTTCCCCATGAATTACCAATCATAGCAAAACTGGCACTGAGAGAGACCAGTTTACCTTCCTTCTGACATATCCGACATTTAGAAGTAACATGGTGGACATATGGGTTGACACAGTGGATACATAATTCGACACGGTGGATACATAATTCAACACTGTAGACATGTAGATTGACACGTAGACTGACACTGTGGTGATTTGGACCGACACGGTAGACATAAACCCCGTAACAAACATACAAAGTGAGCAAAATGAAATAGTCAGAGAGATGCATTCCTTGCCGCGAAGACAGAGCGTCTGCAAAGTTAGTCTTCATCCGTGGTATGAGGCTCGTCCATTGCTGGACCCTTAAGCTTCTTCGAATCTTCCGCGTCCGAGCGCGAGCTCCGCTGAACAGGTTCACTAGGGCCGGCATCATCCTTCTGAATTGGTCGCCTGAAGTCGACAGTGGGAGTTTCCATATCAACCTTCGGCACAGTCACATTTTCCAGACGCCCCCGTATATTGCTGCAATGCTCCACGGTGACCGAAACGATGAGGGTATTGTTCGCCAATGTGCAGGGGATTCGGTATCGAATGGCCGGGTGTTCCGTGTGACCACACTCCTGAATTCCCCTGCTGCCTCTTACATTGCTGCTCGGAGGCCTATTTTGCTCTGAGGTGATCTCCACTGAAGAGGAAGGCGAAATGTCAGGCCTCTGTGAGGCTGAACGACCCCTTGAACCTCCTCTGCGGCTGCTCATCCTGAGCCTTTCTCTGGTCATCCAACAATTGCCTCCCAAAACAGAATTCCCCTGAGAAACCTTACACCGGGCCAGAGAATGTTCTGCCTCTGCCAACACCCACTCAAATTGCTTGAAGGAATGCGGAAGAGTGGTTTGGGATTCAAACTTAATAACATCCATATTCCTCGAATGCTGCAGCGCATTGAATGGCGCCTGCACTGGACTGAACATTCCAACGACATCACCCTCCGCGAAAACCTTACCTTTCGAGCCCATTGCTTCACCTTCCGGCGAATTTAAGGGGCCTGCGTACTGGTGTGGCGTGGCTCGTCCGGGCTGACAGCTGCCCATGTGACGAGCCACATGCCCCTCACGCGTCATTAACACCCGCATCCGGGATACGAATGGAATATGTTGATTTCAACTTTATTACTATAATTTTTTTGGTCAAATTTTTCTAAAATCGGGGAGGAATTTATTGAAAACACAAGTTTGATGGGTAATTCTGTGCAATCGAAATGCCCTAGGGGTTTTCTAGGGTGCTAAATCCATATATACAATGAAAAATTAGTTTAAATAACACAAATCAAGATTCCACCTCAAATTTTTCTACATGATTCCGGCACGAGAAAGTCCAAAATTTCACATTAAAAACAACTCCATAATCTTTAAATACCTATTACTATAATTTTTATAAGCTTATTTATGCCATTTCAGTAATCATTAATAAATCTTTAAATTAAACCTAAAACTTCACTTTCAAAGTCATCACAAATTAAACTACTCTTAAAAACTTATAAATAATATTATATTAAAATTATTAATTTATATAAAAAAATTAATATTATTATTTTTTGGTATCTATCGATTTTATCGCAATGAGTTACTTGATTAAGTGAATAAAAAAAATTAACAAGATGAATCAATAAATTGAGTACATAATAATAACAGAAATAAAATGAAATTAATAATATTTTATTACGCAATAAAATAAATTATAAAATTGTTTAATAAACCTTTTTTATTTTTTAAAAATTTATTTAGAATTTAATAAATTAGGTAAATTATGATATATATAAAATATTTTTTTTTACCAAGAAAAAAAACTATATAGTTGATATTGAATTCATATAAAAAACATAAATGTACAAGCTATGTTGATATAGAGCAAGAGATATCTGAAAATGGTAGATAAGAAAGGCGGAATGTCGACATTGAGAGATATGGAGATAGTGCTGAGGCAGTTCAATTAATAAAAAAACATACCGGATTGACAGCATCAAAATGTGAAAAAAACTATATACTAGGCAGGGAGAAATCCTGGATCAAGTGGCAGACACTGTCCACAGTGAGCTGCATCCGCCCAGAACCATGAGGCAATGATAAACCCATCTTTGATCAAGCATCCACTCTCGTATTTTTATCCCTAACTATATGGGAAATTGAGTAATCTTTGCTGCTGGACCACATTGCTTCAGGTCAATTTAACCATCCGGAGAGATGTATGTTTTTTATAGTGTGTTTGGACAGCACATGATCGATAGTGATTTTCGAGTCTCCAAAAATATGAAACTTTTGAAGACCAAGGAAGGCAGAGACGGAGAGAAGTCCAACCAGGGCCATGATTTCAGCTTTGTTATTTGTACCCGGACCACCGTTCCAATAGATGTCAATAGCCTGCCCATCTACAGGGAATATGGAAAATCCACATGCACATGAATTCGGCAGAGCAGCACCATCAAAAAAAGCGCATGGGTATTCATAAAAAAAGCGTCGCTGTTTGTTCCTATATATAAAATATAAATATCTTAAATTTAAGTGTGTTACACATCTTTCACATTATTAAAAATTCATGTTTACATTATTCAAATATTGGAATCTCATTGAAATCTTCTAAAGAAAATTTAAATAACACCAGAATTATCCTAATAACACCAAAATTGTCCTAAGTAAACTGTTCCCTAAACTAATATAGCATCTTTGATCCTTCAAATGGTACGAATTGTAACCTTTTTCAACATGATAGCGAAACGATATCCACAATAAATTCAACATGATAGCGAAACGTATCCACAATAAATACCCGATGAAGCAGGATCATTGAAATGAACAGTGTTCCACGGGGACTCGCCCCCACCCCTAGTGTAAGGACCTCTGGTTGCGGGTGCAACGGGCGCCGGGCGGGCGATCGTGCACGGGCACGGGCGGGCGCGCGAGCGGGCGCACGGGCGCGCTGAACGACAGTTTGCGACAACACATGTGACATAAAATGTGACGATAATGTGAACACATAATACGACTAAGTGTGGAGCACATATGCGACAAGTAAAACTATGTAATATGGAGTTCATATATATGTGGAATAATAAAATATAATATAATCGAACCATGTAAAAGAAGTATACGAAGGTTTATGATAATTAAATATAATGGAGCATATGACAAAAGGTTATGGGGTGGTCGGCCATGGAACATCACATGTATATATGAGGACATACGATGGAATATAATATATTATATTATGTGAAGGGCTTCACCATTTAACATGTCGGCTTTGATTTATATCCTAAAGTAGAGTGTATATATATATGAGCATGAGAGCTCATTAAGACAAGGAACATTCGCTTAAGATCTTCGTATAAGAGGTAAAGAAGTGCGCAGTTTTAGGTGGGTAAATGCGCATACCTCATGCGCATTAAGCTTGAAGGAAGTGCGCAGTTTATCTTAGTTGGAGGTTGGCAAAGCGTGCCATTGCGAGTGGGTTCTTGTACACGGTTTTATGCAGGTTTTTATAGGGAGGTTGAGTGGCTCGGGTGAGCACTCTCTCTTATGCAAGGGTGCATGAAATGTTGTAAAAGGCAGGTGGCCTGTCTTTTGTAAAAATTGGTTAAGTGTGAGACTTGGTTCAGCCAAGACACACTTGTTGTAAAATCACATATTCTCAACATAATATTATTGTTGGGCAGACTGTTCAGGGAGTTGCCCCTCCCTTTATACTTGTATTGTTCTCGGTTTATTGTTGATGGCTAATGAATAAGAATGTTATTTGTTGAAGTATAAAGGATAACATTTTATTCGGTTATAAGAACACAAGTTAAGTAAGTTTATGTTGGAATAGGTGTAGCCCATAAACGTTAGTATTGTTAAAAAGAAAGTGTTCGGTGGTGCCGCACCTCGCTACAAGCGGTTGGAAGATCACCGCAGATGTAGGGGTGTGACACCTAGGGTCTAGTTTCCTAGCTCCCCTGCACTCCGGGGACTTGGGGACGAGATGGGGTCGTTTCCCCACGCTCCCAAAAAACAGGGTACGCAGGGGGACGTGCCAGGGGGACGTTTCCTTGTGCTGAGGGGTCGTTTCCAAAAAGGGGGTCATGGGGGGTCGAGGGGGCGGGGTCGAGGGGGAACGTGGGGGGTCGAGGGCCCTGATTTTTTTAAATAAACTTTTGTTTATAATTAAAATTTAACATTAGTTTTAATACTTTAGGGTTTCAATTCGTTTTCTTATAAATTTAATTCATTATTCACCCTGGCCCCTCACTCCATTCGCAAGACGCTCCTAGTTCCTCTCCAGCAGAGAGGAACTGGTCCACATATAACTTCATCCACTCTATCAAGAGGAACAAGCTTACCTCTAAAAGAGCGGAGAAATTAGTTGCTATGTGCATTGCCCTATGTCTTGAGCATAGGAAGACACCTGAGTATTTGAAGGGACCAACAACACGATGGGATGTTGATCTAGAGGATGATGCACAAGTAGATATAGAGGAGAGACTTGATGAGAGATAAATGGGGTTGGTTGGTGTGCCACTTAGCATGTTTGAGAATGCTAGTGATTCAGATTTAGATGGTGATATGATTGATCCTTATTTATTCATGCAGTAGCTAGATGCAGAGACTAGCGGGGCATTACCTTGAGACTTGAGCAAAATTATGCTCGTTTATCTTTCGATTTGTTGATGTTCTTATGTTATTCTGACTCTATAAAATTTTGACTCTTGATGTATCAGACTTGACTTTTATAATTTTCTGTCAATATTCATTATTCAGTGTTCAATGTTCATAGTCGGAAGTGGAACATCAATATGGTTTAAACTTTAATCATAATGTATGATGTATGATTATAAATTAGAATTTGAAATTTATATGATATTATATAATGATATTCATATCAATGATCATGTTTTGCAACTTTTCAATTCAAACCCAATTGTCATAGTGGACTCAATTTATAAATTATATTTTATATTTATAAGCTTTTAAAACCTTGACGTCCTCCACATTTCCTAAAAATTGGCGGGGAGCTTTTGCATAAGTTTCTCCCACGTATCCTCGCTCCATCGCCCTCGTATCCTCGCTCCATAGCCCCCTCGTCCAGGGACCTTGGTGGAACATTGGAAATGAGTGATAGAATATTTGTGAAAAAGAATCATTTGAATTGTCAATTTGGGACCCTCATCCTTCCGACCTATTAATATGCTAACGAATATATGGTGTTGTCATTTTGAATTCAACACCCAATTTGGATTAGATGCTTTAGTCAACTGTTCTTCTGATGGCATTCCTTCACCTCATCCACAGAAATTCTCATTCTTGCAAAAATGTGGGAGTTGTATTATCATCACACTAACATCATCTTGTGATTTTCTGGTTACTGCTACCTCTACAAGCTTTTTGCAGGCAGCTATAGGGCCTCCTCCTAATGGTGTCAAATTAGGTTGCTTCTCAACGCAGAAAGGCCTGGCAATATCCACTGCTTCCTGATTACTGACTTTATTCCACAACCCATCTGATGCCAAAATTAAAAATTCGCAATCAGATGTAATTTCAATCTTTCTAGTGTCTGGTTCAGCGGTTATCCATTCTTTCATGTGCGAATCCCCTATTGCCCTAGATACAGCTAGAGATCCCTGAACTCGCCAAACTCCGTGGCGGAGGTCCACAATTCCACCCAAATTCTCTATCCGTTGTCGCTCGTCCTCCCTTCCAGCTCGATGATCACATGTAAGGGCTTCAGAAGCACCGTTTCTGCTAATAACTGCTCGACAATCCCCAGCATTGGAAACCACTAAGTTACCATCTATAATCAGAGCAGTTACACAAGCAGTACCGCTGCCAACCTCCTGCTTCAAAAACTCTGCATCTGTTGTTAAGTATCCAGCTCTAACGGCCTGTTCGAGAGTGTTCTCTGTTTCATCTCCCAACCCGAGCATAGCATCTACAATATTTTGCCCAATATTTTGGGCAGCGAAAGACGCCAAAGAAAGCCTGTTTGGAATCACCCAGAACATTGACAATAACGTTGTGGGTATCCTCCATGAATTCTCGCCGACCCTTTTTGCACGCGACCGCATAATGGAAACCTTCCTCGTTGACCTCCATCGGCTGTTGCATCACTGCGCACATCGCATTCAGGCCCAGCGACTGGAGTGGAATACGTAGCCTCTGCGGCCGTTTCCTATCTAGCGGAGATGAATGGCACTTGCGGGCAATGTGACCATTCTCCTCCGGGACACTGACACAGGGAGAGACTACCTTCTTCTCCACCCTTTTGACCTGCTTCTCCTCGCTCTCGCTCTGCAGCAGATTCTCATCTCCGATGGTCAGCACAGACTTCAGCCGAGACTGCACAAAACTGCTCCTAGGCGTCTGGGAGCCATGGTTCCAGGGTGAACCTGACCGTATTTCAATATCAGAATCGTGTATAGAACGATGTCTGTAGGAGTCGAAGACAGCTGCAGTGCTTCCTGCTAAAATGCCAGCCATGTTCACAATGCTGCCTCTGAATGTCCGCGTCATAACAAGAAGGAAGTCTCTATAGAATAAAAAGACATATTCTTGTTATGCCGTTAGCTGTTTAGCTATACCCAGGTGGGACATGACCCAGAATCAACGAAACCACCTTCGTTCACCATCCATCAAAAGCAAGATAAGGTGCATTTGGCATGTCCCTTTTTCACCTTCAGGTGCTTGCAAAAAACATATATCCCTTTATTCTAGGGGTTCTCACAGGCAAGGAAACATTATTGATTTTCTATCTTGATCTTGTTTGCTTGGTAGGGATATTTAATTAATGGAAAAATATTAAGTTATGATTCGTTTGGTTGAATAAGAATAATTTGATACGCAATTAATGAGATGGAAAAACATTAAATTAATGATTAATTTACTGTTATAATTTTGTCTATTGATTAGCAACGCTATAATAGGTATAATTTTGAAGTTATAATAATAATAAATAAATTTAATATATTATTTTTTATGTGAAAATAATTGTATTTAGATGGATGACAAACCTCATAACATGTTATAACATTTGTAGCATATTGAGCTAGAGAAACTCTAGGTCTAATAATTATAATTATAATTAATAATTAAATTTATTTTGATTTTTAATCTATTAAATCTCTTTAAAATATAAATTTCTTTGATAGTGAAAAAATTGATTTCTTTAAATATTTAATAGATTCAAAATTATATAAATCTACACTAATAATTTTTAATTAAAAGAAAAATTATTATCATTATTATTTCGTATAAAATTAAAATTATAATTATCCACTATTAATACTACGAAATTTAAAGAGATCAAAAGATTTCAAAATTTTTATATACTATAAGAAAAGCCATTTAAAAAATTAAAAATGCAATTTGGACAAAGTTGTTATAACTAAATTTTGATAATGGCAAAAGAAGAAGAATTAAAATCACACAATTTTTAAGTTTTTTTAATTGATCGTGACTTTAGTAGTCCTTAAGTGTGGTATTTATTGTGTTGACTCCATATTGAAACGCTTTATTATAATTTTGCATGGATGTCATGACATTAATCTCACTGAGATGGCATGTGCATTTAAATTGTTTTTAGTTTTTTTTGAATGCTTAATAAAATTCAAATTAAGATAAATTTATGACGGTGTGCTTTAGTGTGCTTTATATATAAAAGATAAAAATGTGAAAAGTTGATACTAATTCATTCAAACTTTTTTCATATCGATATTATTATTATCACATAATATTACATATTTTTATTAAGTTTTAATATATATTCACTTTTTTCATATCTATATTATTAATATTACAAAATATTACATAGTTTTATTAGGTTTTAAGATATATTAAGTCTTTTATTTATATAATTTAGTTAGTTGAGAATATGTCAACCATACTTAAAACTAGGAACTAGGAGTTAACAAATAACCTTTTAATTAAATAAATCATTACAATAATTAATACATCTTATGATGAAGAATATCAAATATTTTTATTTGCTAGTTTCTGCGAGTTTTGAGATCACTGGCATGACTAACTTGTGGCTTGAGTAGCTGTGATAGAGGGATATCAAAGCAGTTAAAATAACTAAGAGATTGCACCCACTATGGGCTACACCAACCCTTAGCATGGATGGATATTTTCCCACAAAATTTTGAACTAGTGAACTTTACACCTCAAAGTTCCTTGACATAACACCTTGTCACCATCTGCTCTATGCCTCCTAGGGGAAAAATATCACATATTAAATGCCAGAAAAGTAGATTTAATATCTCCAACAATATATAAATTGGAATCTTTGATTTTGTATAAATTTAAATTCAATTAACACTACATGGGATTAGTAAAAATATAAATGTTATATCAAAAAGAAATTACATAGTATCTAATAATGTGTATTAGAATGCATCTCACTTCACTTCTCTTGATGCAATAGTAGTTGTTCAAAAGGTTTTGATACCTAATTATTCATACTAAGATTTTATATCTAATCATATTTTATGAAGAGTCAATGCATGTTCTTGTTAGTGGAATGCTTTTCACATTAACTGAAAACTTGTTAGTTAAAGACTTTGTTTCATGTTCATCATAATTTTGTGCAATAAGATATTAATCGTTATTTTTTTAGAGTGGTATTACTCGATTGTTACAATATTATTAATGGACTAGGGTTATTGAATATTCTTAACTTCAGAGAAACAAAGTGGTTTGAAGGCTATCGATATCGCTAAATATTGTCATCAATAAGAAAATGTGATTACAAGTTACAACTACTAGCATGCCAAACTAGCAGTTTGTTTCAATTCCTAATTACAACTAGCATGCCAAACTAGCAGTTTGTTTCAACTCCTAATTAAGGGATTGTGAGTCAATATCCCTCTCAAGGGGGCACTTTCCAATTAGAGGTAGTTTATACCATATTTGAGGGTTATCATTTTTCACAAGAGCAAGCTCTTAAATATAAGGAAAAATTTAGGGGATAAATTTAGCAAATTAATGAATTCTCTATACCTTTGGAAAAAAAAATTCACTAATTTCCATAATTTCTAAAAATTATTTGCCCAAAATTGATAGAATAAAATTATTATACCTTCAAAATCTTCAAAATTTTATATAAACTATACAAAATTATTATAAATTGGAATATTTGTGCAATTTTTTTTCCATAATAAGGACTTGTAAAATTCGCCAAAGTTTCAAAACTTTGTGACAAATTTACATCCTTAAAATTTTCCATAGTTAAGTACTATGAACATTGTTAGGTTAGTTAGTTTCTTATCAAATAATGCCTAAATTACACAATATCCTATTCATTTGTTATAAACAACCATTTTTCAACCTTCCCTATTAAAGTAGTTCTTCCTTCTATCCATATTTCATTGAATCCTTGGATGATTTAATGATGTCGTGAATGTGGTATCCTTCTTTTGTAGCCATGCTTGGCTCTACATCAACCAAACCATCTCAACTTGAAAAACAAATTCATATAAATATGGCATTCTTATTTTTGTGTATATGAAAAGAAAGCCACTTTCCATTATTCCTCATACTTTTGCTCCAAAGAAACTAAAATTGATCGCTTTAGTAAATTGAATTGAATTGTTGGTGGCATACTCCTAGCATAATAAAAAATGCAAGTGTGTAAGTTTTCATAGTTTTTCTTTTTCTTTTTTTTGGAAAAAAATCGTAACTTTCTATTATAGAAAAAAGTTACATGTAGTGTATGCATCAAAGTACACTCATGTCCATATCTGAGAAAATAAACTGTAAACTAGTATTTGTCATACTTCTTGTCAATGTGAGATAATATATACAAAAATGTTGTGTAATATAAAAACATCATACTCTTGAGATAAAGCTGAAAAGAACTAGGCTATGTACACCATCCACATAAAACTATGTAAATTAGAGAAAGATAATCCCATGATGAAGTGAGGATGTTGGAACTCCTTAATGGTCCTAGCTACATGCTCTGAAATCTGCCAAGTACTCGCAGGATATAGAATGTCCTCCTTAGAGAGGAGGTTTGTTGCATATTTTTGTTTTGTGTATGTGGAAGTGAGTATTATAATCAAAAGCCTATTTTATTTGTAGTACTTCCCCACTTATGCAGCAATGTGACGACTAAATCTCAATGCATTGGACTATTGAACTCTAGAATGAGATTGATTATCTAACCAGCATTTCTGGTACTTTGTGGAAGTAGCTCCTAAAACATCTCCTTCCTAAGATGTGTTCCCATCTGACACGGTTGTCTAAAATCCTCATGCCTCCTAAGATGTGTTCCCATCTGACACAGTTGTCTAAAATCCCTGGCATGAGGAGAGTGGTGTTTTGCGTAAATAGCAATGTTGGAGTAACTAGAAGCCTTTTGTAATGATTTCCACATTGATATTTTACCATACACAAAAGGATTGGTAACAAAAGGTTGGAGTTGATTTATGACAACGCTTTGGCTAATTGAAATGATTTCAGAAAGAGACTTTGAAGCTATGGGCATATCATCAAGACCACCTTGTTCTTGCAGCAACAAACTGTGAAAAATCAATTTTCTTATAAGTTCTTGCGTTATTGGCGGGGAAAGTAGTCGTGGTGGTACCTCCATTAATCAACCTTATGTATGACCAATTCTTGAAGTGTGGCCGATGGAGTTTTTCTTGTTTCCTCGGTTCAAGGAAGGTTGAAAAAAGCGTTGAAGATAGAGATATGGCAGGTTCTTGTTTGTATTAATAGAAACAAATTTCCATTCAAGGATCTTGAGTCGACAAAACATCACATACTAATTATGGAAGTTATTGCTACCGTAGCACATTGTGTTCGAGTAGACATTATGAATTCTTTGGGCACTAAGCCAAATGAAAAAAAATGTTCTTCAGTATCTGTGCCTATTAAATGCCTTGTCGAGGCATAAAAATACCTGTATAAATTTTGGTAAGCCATGAGGTGTTAGAATTAATGGAGAATAGGCTCTTATTGTTACGTAGTTGTGATTTTCCTTTTTATAGTTATTTAGTTCCTATTCTTCTAGGATATGGTTTTCTGTCCCTAACAAATTGTATCTATTTGATATTGGAGATTAATGTGAAGCCTCGTGTGGCGTTTTGCTTGAGGTAGCTCCTAGTGATCCGCACATGTGAGCTCCTCTTATTTGATTTATCATTTCATGGCTTCCCTGCACTACGCTTAACATGGTATCAGAGCTGCAAGACTGGCGATCCTGTATGCTGAGTGAAGGGTACGACTGAGGCGCAATTGTCGCGAAGTTTGGGTGGAAAAACGCGAGGATCACACTGTGGCGCTTCACTCATATTTCAATTTGAAAACTCGGTGTGACGTTGCGACTTCGTGCTGGATATCTGCGAAGAGCTTCGCGACACCCTAGTGGATAAGGGCGCCGATCGTCGTGGAAACAGGAAAAAAGGAGCTGCGTATATTTTTTTTCTATTGTGGTGAACTATGTGTTTGAGGACGTCTTGTTTCCTGGCGGTGAGAAGATTGTTGTGTACGCCAAGGAGGAGTCGGTAGTGTGGAGGTCGGATCGCCAAGTAGAACTGTTGAGGAGGTGAGGAGGCCAAGATCGCGAAAGAAGCCAGCTGCATGTGTATGCTGGTGAGGACTGCCATGGAGGCCGCATGCAAGAGTCACCCGCCAAGGGATTGCTTGGATCACTATCTAGCTGAGGGATTAGTGTGGACGACAGGATTCGAACTAGTGTGGGCCAACAAAATAGAGGAGGTTGGACTTGCTGGGAAGCCGCGAGGAGGAGGTTGGTTTCTGTTCTTTGCTTGCTGGCTGTGAAGAGATCAACAGTAGTGGAAAATAAATTTCCATTGAGGCCGCAGGAGGCGTGAGGAGATTACCATCCTCGGAGCAGCATGAGATCCTCATCCAAGAGGCCGCATTTTTTTTTTTTTTGTTGATCGCAACGTGGGATCCTCATTCAAGAGGCTACAGGGAGGAGGCGTTCAGGCCGATTTTTTTTTTTTTTTGGAGAAGCATGAGATCGATCAGCTACTCTTGACAGTTGCTACACTATTAAACATTTGCCCTCTCACTTTGGTTCATGGCTTGGTAATAAGCGGAAAATTTTGTTCATGTGCCATTTTGGAATAGTCTGTTGAAGTGGCCCTTGCAAGATTGCCATTCATTTGGTGTTTTCATAATTAAAGTTTTTTTCCCAAATCTTTAATTAAAAATATGGAGTTTCTTTAATTGAAGAGCTCTACATTATTTTGAAGGAATTATTATTTGATATAAGGGGGGTGTTTTAAAAGGAATTTGGGGTGAAGATCTGAGTTTTGTTTAAATTATTGATTTTTTTTATTCATTCAAAATGAATAATCAAATTGTTGAAGCTTATCTCAATGAGAGTAATAAGCTTGATGGTTCCAACTACACCAATTGGAAGTTTAAGCTATAGACCCTGCTTGAGGGACAGAATGCCTATGGCATTGCCACCAGTGATGAAGTCAAGCTGACTACTGCAATTGGTGGATCGAATACAACAATTCAAGACTAGGAGAAAAGGGAGATGAAGGCAAAGGTTCTCCTCAAGTTATCAGTCAAAGATTGCATCATCCCTCACATTCGAGAGTGCAAGACAACGAATGACATATGGACGATTCTCAAAGAAATGTATGATATCAAGAACACCAGTCGAACTTTGTACCTAGGGAAGAAGATTCTCTCCATCAAGATGGAGGAGAATGAGTCTGTTTCTTCATTCATATCCCGGATAAAGGAGGTTAAAGATAAACTAACTGATATCGGTCAGACTGTGGTGAATGATGATCTGGTGACGATTACCATGAATGGCATGACGGATGATTATCAGATGTTTATAACGGGATTGAACGCAACAGAAAAGCCTCCAGGCTTTGAAGAGCTTAATAGGATCCTGCTACAAGAAAAGTAAAGGAGGTTGTCTCTCAAACCTCAAAATCCAGATCTTGCATTGATGACCAAGTTCAGGCCAAAGGGGAAAGCAGTGGCTGATCACAGGAAGGGTAGTGTATCACAAAAAATGACACCACAAGGTATGACCTCACATAAACATGACTCTGCTCCTAAATGTTTTTATTGTGGTAAGATAGGCCATATTGCTAAATTTTTCCATAAGAAAAAGGCAGATGGGGAGAGGTACAAGCAGAGAAGACATGCAGGTCATCTGGCTGATGCAGATCAGAACCAGGATGTCAGATTATTTATGGTTGAGACTGCACTAGCCACTGAGGAGGATGAATCAGATATTTGGTTCGTAGATTCTGGAGCCTCCTCACATATGACAGGTAAAAAGAAATGGTTCAAAAATTTTAGAGAATCCAACACTGGAGTAAAAGTATACCTTGGAGATGATAGAGGGTATGAGATCAAGGGACATGGAGATGTCCTTGTCACTCTACCTGATGGAAACATCAGGAATATATCTGATGTGTAGTATGTACTTGGTATTAAGAAGAACCTAATTTATGTATCAAAGATTATAGATCAGGATCTCAAGGTAGAATTCTTTAAATCTTATTGTATTATTAAAGACTTGTTGGACCAGATGAAGCCTATTGCTACAGGTGTTCATATAGGAGGACTCTACAAACTGGATGTGAAGAGTACACCACAACAAGAATTGATGTCATCGGATAAGTCCGTTGAAAATTTGTGGCATCAACGACTTGGGCACATCAATTTCAGTGATCTTCTTCTATTGCAGAACAAAGATATGGTGAATGGTCTTCCTATTTTGAAAAAGTTGCATATTGATTGTGAAGCATGTGCATTCGGTAAACAACATAAAGATGAATTTCCTGCTATTAAAGATAGGAGACAGATGGATACACTTGAACTTATACACACTGATTTATGTGGCCCTATGAATACAAGATTGTTAGGTGGGGCCTACTATTTTCTAATCTTTGTTGATGATTGTACAAGATTCACATGGGTGTATATTCTTAGACAGAAGAGTCATGCCTTTGAGTATTTCAAGCAGTTAAGGAACATGATCGAAAAGCAGACATGAAATTTCATCAGGTTTCTTCGATCAGATCAAGGCGGAGAATTCAAGAAAGGTGATTTCATCAAATACTGCAAATAGCATGGGATACAACAACAATTTACTACACCTTACACTCCTCAGCAGAATGGAGTAGCTGAGAAGAAAAGCAGAACACTGGTGGAGTGTGCTCGCAGTATGTTGAAAGGTAAGAATCTAACTAATGGTTTTTGGGCAGAAGCTGTTAGTATTACACTGTATTTGAAGAATAGGAGTCCCACTAAAAGCCTTGATTATAAAACTCCTTTTGAAGCGTTGTTTGGCTTCAATCCTGCAGTAAGTCACCTTAAAATATTTGGTTGTAAATCTTATGTGCTCATGACTGGTATGTTAAACATTGCAAAACCTTCCAATTTTCATGAAGCTAGTAAGAGTTTTGAATGGAAGGAAGCAATGGAGGAGGAATATGAATTTATTATTAAGAATAATACTAGGGATCTAGTAAATCTTCCTCATGGTAAAAAACCCATAGGTTGCAGATGGTTATTTAAGCTTAAATCTAACACAGATGGGTATATTGATCAGTATAAAGCAAGATTGGTTGCAAAGGGGTATTCCTAGAAAGAAGGTATTGACTTTGAGGAAACATTTGCCTCTATTGCAAAATTAAATACCATTAGAATGATCATTGCTTTAGCCACTAAGCATCATTGGAAAATACATCAATCAAATGTTAAATTTTCTTTCTTAAATGGTGATATAAAAGAAGAAGTATACTTAGTGCAACCTGAGGGGTTTGTTAAGAAGGGAGAAGAGCATTTAGTATGTAGACCAAAGAAAGCTTTATATGGTTTAAAACAGGATCCTAGATCCTGGTACGAAAAAATTGATTCATTTTTCTCATGCATGGCTATAAACGGAGCAAAAATGATCATAATTTTATATTATGTTTAATGATGAGGGGCAGATAGTGTTGATTTCTTTATATGTAGATGATCTGATCATGACAGGGAGTGCAGACAACCTCATTGAAGAAATCAAGCAGCGGTTATCATAGAAATTTGAGATGAAGGACCTTGGAGAAATTCAAGCCAAACTTTCGTGTCCCAAGGTAAGTATGCTAAGAGTTTGTTGACTAAATTTAAAATGGATGAGTGCAAGGTTGCATTTGTACCTTTACAGCAGAATAACA
The DNA here is from genome assembly GCA_031772625.1 of Pinus tabuliformis. Lineage (NCBI taxonomy): Eukaryota > Viridiplantae > Streptophyta > Pinopsida > Pinales > Pinaceae > Pinus > Pinus tabuliformis. The sequence continues at coordinate 2,073,357,834 of CM062818.1, forward strand.
AACTTCAGGTGAATGATGGTTCGAAATATGCAGATGCAACATTGTATAAACAGTTGGTTGGTAGTCTTATCTATTTGACTATAATGAGACTAGATCTAGCTTATGCAGTGAGTGTTTTGAGCCAGTTCATGACTCAACCTCATGAGAACCATTGGCTTGCAGTGAAAGGAGTACTGAGGTATCTACAAGGAACTTCAGACTTTGGTATTTTGTATTCTGACTCATTTGATGTTAGCTTGACAGGTTATACAGACTCTGATTGGGCGAGAAATTTAGATGATAGAAGATCAATTACAGGTTACACCTTTAGCATTGGATCTGGGGTCATCTCTTGGTGCATCAAGAAGCAACATATTGTAGCCTTATCCTCAGCAGAAGCAGAATATCAATCTATGTGTGCAGCAGCATGTGAGGCAGTTTGGTTGCATAGACTTCTCCAAGATGCAGGGGAAGAATAGACAAAAGCTACAACTATCAATTGCGATAATCAAAGTTCCATAAAACTGGCTTACAATCCTGTGTTTCATAAAAACATTAAGCACATAGAGACTCAATTTCATTTTGTTAGGGAAAAGGTGCAGTCCAAAGAGATTTGTGTTGAATATTGTAATTCTTGTGATAATATGGCTGATATATTTACTAAGCCTCTGAGAAGACTGAAGTTTGAGATGTTTAGGGACATATTAGGTGTGTTTAAGAACCCTTTCTCCATTAAGGGGGAGTGTTAGAATTAATGGAGAATAGGCTCTTATTGTTACATAGTTGTGATTTTCCTTTTCATAGTTATTGAGTTCCTATTCTTCTAGGATATGATGTGCTGTCTCTAACAAATTGTATCTATTTAATATTAGAGATTAATGTGAAGCCTAGTGTGGCGTTTTTCTTGAGGTAGCTCCTGGTGATCCGCACCTGTGAGCTCCTCTTGTTTGATTCATCATTTCATGTCTTCCCTGCGCTACTCTTAACATGAGGCATGTAAGTGTGTAAGTGGGTGAGAGAGAGGAATGAGAGGCCAATGATTACGCTAATAATTCTCTTGTAAATATTTTATTTATTAATTAATTATTTATGAGATTTTATGTGTATACATATTGTGTGGTTTTCATAATTATGTTTTGTGTGTATTTTTAAGTTGCAGACAGTATGTCTTATGGCATCATTTTTTGTATCAGAGCCTCCTCAATGGACTAGAAAATGCTTGTGAGAGCTAAGGAAGATTGTGATTTGTTGACCGTAGAAGAGCATTTTCTATGGAGTATCTAGAGCCATGTGTGGAATGATTATCGCGGCTATGACGGGAATGTTACGAAGAGACTTTTGTGGTGAATTATTATGCGAAACTACTGTATGGAAATACTAAATGATGTTGCATGGAGTCGTATGAATTGTGGACAGAATCAAAACACAACTATTCCAATAAATTTAAGAAAATATATATGTTTCAAGTCATGTGGGATCCGAGTCTGAGGAGCTGTGTTTAAAAGGCATTTTGGCATTGGAGCTACGAATTGGAATGCTTGAGGAGTTAGGATAATTGCACAGATCTGCGTTAAAGTCCATATCCTGAAAGAAGGATTGTTTATTTGTGATAGTTGGATTGTCGAGAGATGAAAGAATGTTGTTGCGCAGAATAAAGTGGAAATGACAAGTGAAGATGAAAATGACAAGTGAAGATGACTTTATTAATAGAAGATCAAACCATCAAGATAGAGAACAGATTGGAGTAGAGAAGCAGTCTGAAGATCGACCGTTGAAAACAAAGAACCATGTTTGATGTATTCTTTGAATGAATTCTGTGTTGTTTGTTGCATTGTGTAAAGATGCTCTAGAAGCCATGAAGAGATAGTGCAAAAAGATCATGATCCAAGAACGGTCGAACTTATCTTGTCTGGAGGGCTGAGATCAATTTTCTCTGTAAGCATGTAAACATATGAAGCCATTACCTGCCATAAAAGGGAAATGATAAAAATTAAGATAATGGAAAGAATGATAAAGTGAAGTTTTAATGGAGGGATATGAATTGTTATAAAAATGATTTCAATAATGGAGTAATAAGGGAATGTATAAGGATATTTTGGAGTGAAAAGGTCTATTATTATTATAATATTTTGTTTTTGTTTTTATTTTTATTTTTTTATTATTATATGAAATATAATTAGTGGAGTGAATATTTTATATTATTTTAGAAGCTTGAAAAGTCTATGTGATGTATGAGTTGTGTAAGTATAGAGGGTGAGTTTATGTTAGGTAAAGAATGTGTTAAGGGTGGATGTCAAAGGTTAATGAAGAAAATTGTAATCAAGAAGTCAATGTTGTATAGCTTGAGTCAAATTAAGAATGAATTAAAGTTAGAGTCAAAGTTTACCATTAACCATTATAATTATTATAATGAAGTCAATATGTTTATCTTGAATTTGATCCAAAGTCAGATTTTATTGAATGTAATGGGTGCATGATCGATAGACCCTCACACCCAAAGTCTGGTCAATGTATTGTAAAGACAAGGGATATTGCACTTGTTTGTAGCAATGAAAGAAGAGTACAAAGGAGCTTATGCAAGGAAAAAAAGAGATGAAAATGACTATGGATAGTCATTTGCAGAATTCAGAGAAAAGCCACAGCGATTCCATAGCAGTTGGCGTAGGTGATGAAGAATTCGAGAAAGAGATGAGTTGAAGGCACAACTTGATGTGTTGATGACGCTGCTACAAATTCATAAACATGGATAGATAATGAAGAAGACAGTTAGATGGTCAAACAAGCAGTTGATAATAAGAAGACAAAAACGCAAGCTGAAAGTTTTGTTAAGGGAAGCAGAAAAACTCTAGATAACTGAGATGAGTGTATGCATTTGTGAACCAGAACAAGGACTGATGCTTGGTGAGGATGATGATGATGTTGAAATGAAGCATGTTGATATGAACGTGGGTTTGATTCCCACAGATGACACCACAAATTGTTTATAAGATTCGCATATGATGACTGAATCATCGATGGAAGATAAAAGCTATGTTGGTTTTAAATCTAACAATTGATGTGTGGTTGTAGGATATGTTCCAGATGATGGACAAGAAACTCATTCTGTTTCATGTAGGGATGAAGACCAATCTATTGAAATGATTTCTGTAAGAGACCATAAAATCATGATAAAATGTGAAGAATATCTACAATTGCTAGAGAAGATGTTAATGGAACCTGAATCCAGTCAAGTTGCGGATAAAGAGGAGAAATGTTCAAGTAGTAAAAATGTGGAACCTGAGATAAAATATAATTTGCAATTTAGTGATGGATATGGAGAATTGATGTTTCAAACTAGTAACACTAAAATTCAATCAGAAATTGTTCGATTAATGAAAAAGGTGTTATAGACTATGTGTGAATTCACTTATGTTACTTAGTGCAATGGATCGAAAATATTGTGAATAAAATAAACACATAAGAAAATTGAAAACATATTCAAACACATCAACACAAAAAAAAATTAATAAAGGAGTTCACTAGACTTCCTGGCTATGTCTCCTGGTCCTTTAGCTTCCAGTGTTGACCGCTTTATTTTGTCTTCAAAATGTTGTTGCACGTATGAGCTCAAAAACAGAGTCTTAAATGAGAAAATGGACCTCACCACTGCGTTCAGCTCGAAATTTCGAGTCAAACGAGTATAAACTTGACCATATTTGGCCACAGTGACTTCCAGACCCCCTGGAAAGTCAAAAACCACCTCTGTCTGCTGTAAAACCGCCTCTGCCTGTAAGAAAACCACTTCTCTGCAACAAAAATCGCTTCAGACTGCGCGTTGGTGGTTAGACTGGTTCAACATGTGCATAAACTTAAATGCAGTTGGGTGTCTTTGAATACCAAGCTCCACCGCTTGGTCTAATGGCTAGCGGACTTGTACGAAGACGTTATATATATAATATTTTGGAAGGTCGGTGGTTCGAAACCCCCGCCCGACCCTTCCTCCATATCTTCGTTGGTTATGATATATATATGGATATATATATATATATATATATAGATATATATATAATCTATATATATATATATATATATATATATAGATATATATATATATCTATATATATATATATATATATATATATATATATATATAGATTATATATATATATATATATATATATATATATATATATATATATATATATATATATATATATACGGCACATTAAAATGTAATAAATGTTAAGGGTCAGGCAGTCGTGGGGTTGACCCCAACTGTCTGGCCCTTTCCCAGTAAAAAATCACGATCACAATAAATATAAACTTATCAACTCTGATAACAAGACCTAACGTAGCCCGATTAGTGCACTGTTCCGACAAGATCTTAGTAGTTCCGGGAGGTCAGGGGTTCGATCCTCCCTGACCCCAAAAGTTTGGGATTTGACGCCAAATTAGGCAAAATCTGAGTTGCCACATGTCAAATTCGGATTGGCCCATATCAACTAATCAGATCACGACTGTAGATCTAGATTGTCATTAATGTCAATATGAAGCCAAGGAGCTATCAGAGCAGAGCTATCAAAGCAGAGAAGAGAAGCAAGTGTAAGAGCGGAAGATTGAGGAGGAGCCACATCGAAGGAGCCATATCGGGAGTATCACGTGTAATGTATGCCCAAGAAGAACTGAGAGGAAGAATTCATCAAAAGAAGAAAAGAGGAATCATAATGGGTCCATTGAATCCGGTTGAAGAATCAGAGTGAAGCTTAGAGAGAATCAACGATGTATGAATTCGCAGAAGGCAGGCTCAGAGAGAGGTGAAAAAGTGAAAGGCTGAAACCCTGAAGAAAACCCGAAACCACAGGAAAAAACACTGAAGAAATGAATCAAAGTCAAAGTGAGGAGACAGATGAAGATTGAACACACAGGAACCATTGGATCTCAGAGATCAACGGATGAGGTCGAAGGAAATGATAGGCCAAGATTAAATCGTGTAGATTGGTGTCAAGAAATGAATGGCGGAGATTGATTTAAGCAGTAGCGGAAGAGGAATCCGGAGAAGGCGTCGCAGCCGTCGATGGTAGAAGATCTATGGTCATCGAGTACAAACAAGCTCAGGCATTATTCAATGAAGGAAGGCAGATTTAAAGCTATAGCGGGATTTTGGGTGGATGCAAAATGGTAAGTGGTATTTAGAGGAGAGTGCCTGATCCAGGTGGATCTTCATATACAATGGCATGGAAAAGCTCAAAATTCAAAGTTACAGGAAGGCAAGTATCTTGACATCAGATCAAAGTGCTCGTCACCCTGATTCCAATGGTGCAAATGGCACTCCAATTCGAGTCCACATGATGAAGTTATGGTAGAAAGAAGATTGCCTTGTTCCTTTGGAAAATGAGGCTTTTTCCCTAAAAAAATAGGTTTTAGCCTTAAAAGTGAAAATCACATCGGAATAAGTGCTAAGGGCAGACTTAACACAAGGCCTTTAAAACCCCCAATTAGCGATTACTGATATATCGGGTCGGAGGAAGGCAGGCTATTGGTGATATCGGGGACTTCAAACATGTGATGGAGTGATCGACATCAGTGGATCAGGTCGATGAAACACAAGGCATAAGACCAGGACCTCTGGGTCGTTGCGATTGCGATATGTCGATCAGCGACGCGCGCCATCAGATCAAAAAACAGATCAACGGCCAGGATTAAATCGACAGTCGAGAGATTGACGATCCTAGATACCAAGGGGCGATGCGATAGCGACATGCGATGCAATCTGGACCGTCTGATCAAGGAACAAATCAACGGTCCAGATCTAATCATCATATCGGCGACTGGCGGATCGGTCTATCGGTGATTGGCGGATTAGCAATCGGAGATTGACGATCCCCCGATATACAGGGCCATTGACATCATTGATTTGCGATAAAGGACCGGACCCAATTGTGTTATAAAGCCCGATTTCATATATTTTGAAGTCCGGGGTTTTTAGTTTTTCAATGTTTCCGCGTGTATTGTTTGTTTAAACAAAAAAAGGCCATTTTGGGGTTTTTTTTGTGAAGGAAGGGCGAATTCATCGCGCCCGATTTATCCTCCGTTAGAACAACATTCTATTATAATCGGACAACCCCAATTTTCAAGCGACATTGTGTTATAAAACCCAATGCACGCAGAAGTGTAGAGGGGGAGACAGAGCTGCAGAGCAAGAGGGCCAGATAGAGCCAAGAAGTCCCGTAGAGAAGTGTAAAAGCCAGAGAGCTAGGAAGCCAGAGCCCCGCAGAGCTACAGAGCCAAAGATCTTGATGGAGACAGAATTATAAAACTCCCTTTTGTGATTGATGATTGTATTTCTCTTTCTGATGCCATTTAATGAATGAAGGCCTCCCCACTGATCGAGCAGGGCCTGGAGACGTAGTCCAAGTTTGATGAACTCCGTTAACAAGTCTTGTTGTCTTCTTCTCTCATGATTTTATGTGTTTCTTCTTCTTGTCTCATGGACACATTAGATTTCTATGGTAGCTGCAATTTTCTACATGTTATTCTTTTAATGCATCTATTAGAAAAAGATCCTTGGATCAAGTGGTATCAAAGCAGGTCTTTTTAGATGTGAATTGCATGTTTGTATGCTAATAAGAAATAGTCTCTGAAGAGGTGACGGGGAACTAGAGCCTTTCGATCCCGAAGTAGGGTGTGCACATCGAAGGAGAGACATGGCAGAAGACGAGGCTCGTCTTGAAGAGGAAGTAAACTTCCGCAAGACCTTCTATACAATGGCATATTGTGTTGAGAAGTTGTTCTCAAGACTTGAAAAAATTGAAAGTGCAGAGAAAAGAACTCCAAATGGACAAGGTTCGGTACACGGAGATGATGAGGAGATCCGCCTCATTCTCCTTCCACGAGTGAAAGTTCTTCTTCCTCCCATCACCATAATCATAGAAATCCCAGGGATGCATCTAAGAAACCCTTCTTTAAATTAGATGTTAAATTTGATCTTCCCATGTTTAATGGTTAAATTAACGCAGAGCAGCTTAATAATTGGATTAGGCAAATTGAGGTCTACTGCAGGATTCAGCAGATCGTGGAGGATGAGGCAAAGATTCAGCTGGCCTCTCTATGGCTGAGAAACACCTCTCTCGTTTGGTGGGAGAGAAAATTGCAGAGTAGTAAGAATGTGGGTAACCTTTTTCCTCATGGCCTGATTTTATTTCTGCGTTAAAGGAGCAATTTTATCCCTTGGGATACAAGCAAAAAGCTTTAATGAATTGACAGTATTTAAGGCAAGGCAAAGGTCAGGATGTTCAGATTTTTACATAGGAATTTAGAAAGAAAGAACTTAATTTGGGTATTGCACTTGATACACCTGAAGTAGTAACTAAGTACATTGGATCGCTACATAGATACATAAGGCATTCATTATTATTGTCTGAACCTACTACCATTGACTTGGCCAATGTAAAGGCCATTCCTCTGGAAAACAGGGGAACACATGGACAAGATGACCACTCAAAGAGAGCCACGACAGCTAAGAGAAGGGGAGAAAAGCCCTCTTGCACACATTTTGAGAAAGAGGGGCATGACGAAGAGAATTGTTGGAAGATGCACCATGAGTTGAGAACTCAGAGGAATGACAGAAAGGGGAAGCAGAAGGCCATCACCACCATGCAGCAAAGCCAAGATTTTGAGTCAGAGGAAGACGAGAAGGTCACGGCTACAGGATTTGCACGGGGTAGACCCATTGACTTAGGGTCTGACTCCGGTGGCGAGACGAAGTTTGCAGCCTTTGGGATCACGACAGGAGGACCCATAGAGTTGGGATCTGATTCTGGCGATGAATCAAGGATTTCCACCGACATAACACTCCCCGCAACAGGATGCCAGGAACTTGAGGAGATCAACCACCACGGCCAAGCAGAGAATGCGGAGCTAAGGAGGCTTCTACAGGAGGCAAGGGAAGAAAACAAAAGATTATTACACCAGTTGCAAGCCAAGGACGCGGCCTTCGAAAAGCTGCAACATAGCCGTCTGGAGGTAAAAAGAGATTCTCTGATTTCATATAATTTTCATGATGATGAGTTTGCTACCTTTGAAAAACATACTACAGGGATTGGATCCAAAATAATGAAGGAAATGAGATATCAAGGAAAGAGCCTCAACATCAAAGGCCAAGGCATCATAAGCCCCATCAAAGTCCAGGAATTGATGTGCCATGCAAGACTCAGATACACTGGAAAGGAGCTGGGGGAAAGCTCCGATATGGCCAGTAACCAACCAATGATAGGCGATGAAATCCCTTCCTCACAGTCCAACTATAGTGAAGGCTCCATGAACACTTATCGAAGGAACACCAAGGGAAAGCGCCCCAAGGCAGCCTCAAAAGTTTGGAGGAGAAAGAATCGTTGTAGCCATTGCAACAAAGAGGGACACCAAAAAACCACGTGCCTAATGCTCCATGTTCTGGAAACATCTCTAGAGGAGGAAAAAGGTGAACATGTTCAACAGATAAATCCACCCCATTCACGGTGGTCTGCTTTATTAAGTTGGATTTTTTAGGGGTAGTAGCTTGTTATGGCCACCATTGTAAATCATGTGTTGCAAGTAAATGTAAAAATTATGGTGTGTTTCCCATCACTTCAAAGATGCAATGATGATATTTTGGCCTTTCCTTATTAGTATTTGAGGCAGCAATTACTTTTATGTCATCCTTGGCCAATGAGTGTTTGCTATGAAATCTTGGCAAGGAGGGTTTGTTGAGTCATGTGTGGTGTGCATGACTGCAAGAAAGTGTGGATTGAGACAACATGCTAAGTGTAAATGCTTGTGGGGTCCAAAAGCTTTTTATTGGGGAGGATTGATCCAGGTGGATCTTTAGATACAATGGCATGGAAAAGATCAAAATTAAAACTGGCAGAAAGGAAAGTATCTTGACATTAGATCGAAGTGCTCGTCACCCTAATTCTAACGGTGTGAACGACACTCCAATCCGAGTCAGGATGATGAAGTTATGGCAGAAAGGAGATTGCCTTGTTCCTTTGGAAAATGAGGCTTTTTCCCTTAAAAAATGGGTTTTTAGCCTTAAAAGGGAAAATCACATCGAATGATCTGAAAATCACTCGTGAATGATCCCAGTTATTAATGAAGGTATTACAAACCCATGTGCTGGGGTGTGCCTATGTTATTTTAAGCAACCGATCGATAAGATTGCGAAATACACAAGCACTTGAAACAGTAAGCAAATACAAAAACAAAACAAATTTAATGAGGAGTTCACCCGATCCTCCTAGGCTACGTCTCCTGGTCTAGCCTTCAGTGGTGGTCTTTCTATTGTGTCTTAAAGCAGAGATTTTATAATAAGGAGCTCAATTTGAGTCTCACTTAATAGAGAATGACCAATAGGATTGTACTTGGATCCCCCAAGTCTCTAGAGTAGACAGACTCCCCTTATTGAATCTCGACCTCAACTGGTCTCAGTGGTATGAGTCCAATTTGTTACTCAATACCCAACAGGAATACACAAAGGAGTTACTTGAGCCTCTCAAGCCTTCTCTGGAGTTCACAAAATCTTGGACTCTCTCTGTTCTGTCTGCTTGATGCTGCCTTTGCTCTGCAGGTCAGCTCGGCTTCTCTATTCTCTGCAATTCACTTCTTTCTCTACTTCTGTCTCTTTCTGCTTGCTTTACTCTCTGTCTATTCATGGCTTAAAACCAATCCGCTCCCTGACTGTTCGTTTCCGCTTCCCAACTCTCTGGATCACCTACCTATTTCCACTGGAATTCCCCTGCTTTGCGTCATCATCGCTCTGTAACGCTTAACAGAGAGGTGGCCACCTGTTTCCTCAGGAACTGAGTGTTAGTTCTCTTTGAGTGGTCGTTATTTTAGTTTCTCCAAGATTGCTCGCGAAACTGATTCCTCTACCAACTCATCAGTCATGTCAGACCCAAAATCTCATGTACCTCAGTCTATTTCCCCGTCAAATCCAGTCTTCCATCGAGTTGATTCTCCACTGTTGATCTGGGGCCTCTATCTCCTAGGTCTCCGTCTATATCACGTGGGTAAGTTGCTTGATCGTTACTCACACAATGTAAGCGGTTTTCTCTCTCATCCGCTGGATGCGTGTCACTTGGTGTGTGGCATCGCGCTGAACTCGGCCAAACCCGCTTACCGCTCGAAGAGCACGCGGTATCCTGCCGGTTTTGGGCACGGGACCCGCCTTCTAACGGTTTCTGCATGGTTTCCTATTTTCCTCATGACCAAGCACTCGGGGCTTTCCTTCACTGAGAGTTTTTCCCTGGGATATGCGATTAGCGTATCAGAAACTACCTTTGTTTTTGGATCTGGGCTTTCGATTGCCAATTTTTTTCCATGCACGGTCTCCATGGGCCAACGGTCAATGCTCTTTGACCGAGGGTCCTCGTTGTTTCGTGTTGGCCACAAATTGCCATTGTCCAGAGGTCATTTCTGATAAGCTCGTTATTCATAAGATTTTGAAGCCTGACATAATTTGAACTAGTCATGGAAATGTTTAAGGATCCAATTTGGATCACGACCTTCCCATTGAAAAAGATTTTGAACCACCAAAAGTTGGTTTTCAAGCATTGACTAAGTGAGTGTATAGTTGTCTCACTACCTGGTGAATCTCTTGGATTTGTTCAATGAACTTGGTTGCCTTGTCCACATCATTGTGTCCATCAATTGCTATGTCTTTACCAAAGAAAAAATCCAAGGGAGACCTTGGTGTGAAACCAAAACAGGTCTCAAAATGAGATCTCTGTGTAGAAGAATGTTTTTCTCGGTTGTATGCATGCTACACATAACACAAATGTTCATCCCAAAGTTTGGTATGCTTGCTGCAATAGCCTCTGAGCAACTGTACCACTATCCTATTGACCACTTCTGTTTGGCCATCTGTCTGTGGATGAAAGGTTGTGCTTTTCTTCAGTTTGGTGTCCATCAGTTCCCACAGACTTGGCCAAAACTTCCCAACAAATCGGGTGTTTCAATTAGATACAATGGAAGTGGGTAATCCAAAATGAACCCATACATGTTGAAAGAACAACTTTGCAGTTTTTTCAACTGTAATTTGTTTATCACAAGGTATCAAAATACATATTTTGCTGAACCTATCCACAACAACATATAAATAGTCACGACATTTCCTAGATTTAGGCAGTCCTCCAACAAAGTCCATGGAAACACTTTCCAAAGGATGAGAACGAACAGGCAGTGGAGTGTACAAGCCTAGTTTTCTATTGTTGGGCTTACTTTTAGCACACATGGTACACCCTCTTACATATCTAGAAATTGTCTCATTCATTTTTGGCCAATAACAAAGCCTTTGCAGCTGTGCAACCATTTTACTTAACCCAAAGTGACTTGATATTAGAGAAGTGTGTGCTTCTTGAATTATCTTTATTCTTTCAGTTTGTGGAATGCATAGCGTCCCACAATGATACAAGAGTCTGTCCTTAACGTCTTAATCCAATTATTCTACTTGTTTGCCTTGACTTAAAGTTGCATATACATCTTTGAAATCTATATCTTGAGCATATTGTTCAATGTAGTTTCATGCAGTACTGAATTATGCTTAAGAATAGTGGATGCATTTATAATAGGTCTAGATAGCATATCTGCAATGTTATTGTGTATGCCCTTTTTATATCTGATGACTAAATGAAATTGTTGTAGAAAACCCATCCATCTATAGTGTCTTGATTTCCGCAACTTAGTTTGGGAGTGTATATAATGAAGTGGTCGATGATCAGTATGTATAATTGTCTCTTTGCCCATTAAGTAATGTTTCCACTTTTTCGCACTGTACTAATGCATACAATTCTTTATCATATGTGGGATAGTTAACTACTGCAGAACTAAATGTCTCAGAATGATAACATATGGGTTTACCGTGCTGAATCAACACTGCTCCCATGGCATAGTCACTAGCATCTGCTTAGATCTCTAATGGTCTTTGAAGATCAAGTAGTGCTAGTACTGGTGTTGTAGTAATCTTTTCTTTCAAGGTGTCGAAGGCTTTCTGTTGTTTGCCTCCCCACTAAAACACCTTGTTCAATCCTGTTAAAGCATGTAAGGGAGCTGCAATTAAGGAAAAGTTAGAAATGAACTTCTCCAATATTGTGTTGCTCCTAAGAAGCTTCTAAATTCTGTAGCAGATTTGGGTTTAGGCCAGTTTACAATGATTGCCACCTTAGAGGGATCTATCTTCAATTCACCACCCCCTGCTATATGACCAAAATAATTCAAAGATGTTTTGCCAAATTCGTATTTTGAGAGTTTAACATAAAGTTTTTCTCTTTTCAAAACATCTAGTGTCTGCTTAACATGCTTTAAATGTTCTTCCCACGTTTCGCTAAATATAATAATTTCATCCAAATATACAATAACAAAATCATCAAGAAAAGGTCTGAATACATCATTCATTATTCTCATGAAAGTATCAGGAGCATTATTTAAGCCAAAAGGCATAACCAGCCACTCATACAATCCTTGCTTTGTTTTGAAAGCAGTCTTCCATGCATCTTGCTCTGCAACTCTGACCTGATGATACCCACAATGCAAGTCTATCTTGGAAAAATAAACAGCTTCTTTCAATTGATCTAATAGATCATCTATGCGAGGAAGGGGATAATGATTTTTGATCGTTATCTTATTCAGTGCTCGGTAATCAATGCACATTCTCCATGAGCCATCTTTCTTTCTTACCAAAACGATTAGAGACCCACATGGTGATGTGCTAGGTCTGATGAACCCCTTCTTGAGAAACTCCTGCACCTGCTTCTTGATTTCTGCATTCTCTAAAGAGGACAACCTGTACATTCCGATGTTAGGCAACAGAGCATCTTGTTGCAAATTAATATCATGCACTATTTCCTTTTTGGGTGGCAGACCTTTAGGTTCTTGAAACAAGATATCATATTCTGAAACAAATTTCTCTAAATCAGCATGATGTTTAGCATCACAGCCCTCAAATACATTGGTTTTTTCAGGTTTCTTTTCCTTTACAACCATCAGTAAAAATTGTTTGCATGAATTTACAATTCGTTTCATCTGCCCCGAGTTTATGAGAGTATAATTATTCTTGAGCTTATGAGCTCTTACAAAGTATTTGATTCCATCTTTAACGAGTAGATACTTGTTCTCAGCTCTATAGAAAATAGCTTTTCTATCATACAAGTAAGGACTTCCTAAAACAATTCCACATATATCCAGAGGAACTATATCTAACTCAATCTTATCTACAAATGTTGACCCAAAGGAAAACTTAAGTTTACATTGTCTAGTCACTTGTAGTTGTGCTTTATCACTTAACCAATCTAATGGGTATGGTTTCTTGTGAGGTGTAGTCAGCAATCCCAACTTCTTTATAATTGCTTCAGAAATTAAATTTACTTGTGAGCCACTATCAAACAAAGTATCAATCTTTTGATGCTTGGAAATAACTCGAATATGGAAAAGCTCATGTCTTTTTCTCTCATTTTCTTCATCATTAATAGATTGTGTAGAATTACTAGTAGATGCTTCAGAATTTTTACCTTTTATACCCGTGGCTCCAATGGTTGTTTCATCTCCTGAGTTCGACCCCAAATATTTCTGAATAGCTGCAGCAGTCTTCTTCTTCTTGCCCTTGAACTTCTTAAGTCTCAGCTCCGGATGCAGAATCCAACAGTGCTCATCATCATGCCCATCCTTCTTACAGTGAGTGCATGAAGACTTGCTTTTCTGTGTAGTGTTGGCCTTCCTCTCTTTCCATTTCTATTTTCTTTTCTCCTTATTCTTGCTTGCAATGGGCTTAGATGATCCGCCAACTTCTGGGTTCCCATTCTTTCCTCTAGCTTCTAGATGTGCAGCTTGAACATATACCTCACCTATACTAGTGGGATTAAACATGAGGATAGTGTGCCTCATGTAGCTGTGTAGACCACCTATGTACTTCAACAGAGTCTCAGGTGAGTCTAATGAAATTCCTAGAATCAAAACTCTTTTCCTAAATTCTTGGGTGTAACCATGTACACTTTGCCCTTTCAATTGGCGAAGAGTTTGCCAGCTCATCATGGCTTGCTACTTGTAAGCTAGTGGATAGAACTACTTTTTGATTGTAGAAACAAATTCACTCCAGACAGAAATAATCTTACCATGTTTCTTCATGTCAGCTTGTGTCATGCCTTCCCACCATACCAAGGCAGTGCCTCTGAGGCGTAGACTGGCCAGCTGAATCTTACTTTTGTCTAATTCGACACTCTGCACTCTGCAATAAACATCAATTTGTCTGATCCAAGTATCCAGCTTCTCTGCATTCAACTCTCCATCATATATTGGTAAATCAAATTTAACATCTAATTTAATCAAATATGTCTTCTTTTTATGTTTAGGGTTATTAGGAGGTGTGAGAAAGCTTTCTTCTTTCCCTTTGCCTTTTGAGTGGTCATGGCCAAGAAACTATCTATAAAATTGGGATCTGGTCCCAAGGGACTTTCTTCTGACATTTTCTTCTGATGATAGACTCTTCCAATTTCTGGGTTAGTTTTGACCAACTCTCCTTCTCCTATTTTAAGCTTTGATCTATTTAGCATTCAACAACAAAATCTAGCACAAGCTTGTCTAACCTTAAACAACCTTTAAGCTCTGATACCACTTGATCTGAAAATCACTTGCGAATGATCTTAGTTAATTAATGAAGGTATTACAAACCCATGTGCTGGGGTGTGCCCATGTTATTTTAAGCAACATATCGATAATATTGCGAAATACACAAGCACTTGAAACAATAAGAGAAACATAGTAAGCAAATAAAAAAACACAACAAATTTAATGAGGAGTTCACCCAATCCTCCTGGGCTACGTCTCCTGGTCTAGCCTTTAGTGGTGGCCTTTCTATGGTGTCTTAAAGCAGAGATTTCACAATAAGGAGCTCAATTTGAGTCTCACTTAACAGAGAATGATCATTAGGATTGTACTTGGATACCCCAAGTCTCTAGAGTACACAGGCTCCCCTTACTGAATCTCGACCTCAACTGGTCTCAGTGGTATGAGTCTAATTTGGCACTCAATACCCGACTGGAATACACAGAGGAGTTGCTTGAGCCTCTCAAGCCTTCTCCAGAGTTCACAGACTCTCGGACTCTCTCTGTTCTGTCCGCTCGATGCTGCCTTTCCTTTACAGGTCAACTTGGCTTCTCTGTTCTCTACAATTCACTTCTTTCTCTACTTCTGTCTCTTTTTGCTTGCTTTACTTTCTGTCTGTTCGTGGCTTAAAACCATGAGTGTCAGTTCTCATTGAATGGTCAATATTTCCGTTGCTCCAAGATTGCCCGCGAAACTAATTCCTCTGCCAACTCATTGGTCATTTCAGACCCCAAATCTCATGTACCTCAGTCTATTTCCCCGTCAAATCTAGTCTTCCATCAGGTTGATTCTCCACCGTTGATCTTGGGCCTCCACATCCTATGGTCTCCGTCTATATCATGCGGGTAAGTTTCTCGACCGTTACTCACGCGATGTAAGCGGTTTTCTCTCTCATCTACTGGACGCTTGTCACTCGGTGTATGGCATCGCGCTGAGCTCGACCAAACCCACTTACTACTCGAAGTGCACGTGATATCTTGCCGCTTTTGGGCGCAGGGCCCACCTTTTGATGGTTTCCACAGGGTTTCCTATTTTCCTTGTGACCGAGTGCTCGGGGCTTTCCTTCACTGAGAGTTTTGCCCTACGATACACGATTATCATAAATTGCCTCTGTTTTTGGATCTGGGCTTCCGATTTCCAATTTGTGTCCATGCGCGGTCTCCATGGGCCAACGGTTTAGGATTCACTGCTGAGCATCCATATTATTGTACTCAAATTTTTACTGCTACACAAAAATAAAATAAATCCTCATCTACTGCACTGGTTTTCCCTTCAACTTTTTTTCGAGGACTATAGCCCAAAAATTATTGTGTCGATTTTATTGCGTGTGTGCATTATTTTCTCAGCTTCCAATTTATTTTCTTTAACATATTTTTGTTGGAAATACTGGGGGGGGTGAACCAGTATTTCTTTTCAATTGTTATTTTTACCAGTTAGATCACTCATATTTAGAACACAAAATGAACAATAAGAATAAAGGCTTTTATTAATTCCTTATTTGAAATAAATCAAGTACAATATATGTAGGGCTCCAATCCTAGATGAAGACACCGATATTCAATCTCCCAAGCTCCAACCTGTATTGTGCCAAGCACTGACTTGGACTTCCAAGGCTCCAACCTTGTCAATTTTGAGGCACCAGCCTCAAGGGCTCCAACCCTATATCTAGTTCAGGCTTCGACCTGGTTTCTTGAGGACTCTGATCCTCTATGGCTCCAAATCTATCCTCCAAGGCACCTACCTTGTTTGTTTGAGGCTCCAACCTTCCGAGCACCAACCCTCTGGGCTCCAACCCACTACTATACTTTGTCTAGATATGTTTGATAGTCATTCACAGCTCCCAATGTCTTCTTCACCAAGCCCTATCAATCTTCATCTCGAAATGTAGTCTCCATGCCACGTCATCAATGATAACCTTGATCTATTAGAAGGTGTCACCACTACTCTTCATCATATCCAACCGAATTCTCCAAGTCACCTCATGATGGCTTCATCATGGTCTTTAATAATTTTCAATATGTTGCTTCAAGTGATATCAATAAGTTTCTCCTCCAACTGAGGTATGTTACTCCAAGGTCCTTTGCTGGCTTCCAAGATCTTACACAAGTCCTCAAATCAATACAAGAGTTGTCTTCAAGAATTGGTCCAGAAGATGTTCTCAATCTTCTACAAATTCCTTCGATAAGATTGTAAGGAATGTTTCAAAGGTATGTCGCGATATTGTCTAGAGACTTGTTGCTTAAACAATGTCATGAAGAAAATGATTCACCTTAAAGGATATTACAACACTAAGCTCCACAAACCATTGTCCAACCACCTCCCCATAGGTTCAAGGTTATAGTATATATAACGCTTCCACTGTCTTAGTTCCTCCACAGGTGGTTGCCATAGATCCGAACCTGAAGTTGTCATCGTACCAAGCTCTTACACTCAAACTTGCAGATTTGAGGAGAATCATTACCACAGGATGACTGTTCCGAGATGTTTACCACACATCTGAGCTATGACCGTGACTGCGCTACTAATTTGAGGTCTGCACTTCAGGTTCGAGATGTTTACCACACATCTGATCTATGACAGTGACTGCGCTACTAATATGAGGTCTGCACTTCAAGTCCGAGATAAGGTGACTATATCTCCAAGGTCTTGAAAGACAGTCCATGGTCTAAGCTTATAGGCACTAACATTGTTCGGAGCTCCTACAATCAACAATCCGAACTATAATGGTGACTTCACAGGTAGGTATCTGATGTCTGCAATCCTTCTATAATTTTGGGCTATCTCCAAGCTTAACTCTGACTACCCAAATGTTTTGAGTATTAGCCCGAGCTACAAATCTGAGCAATTCGATGTACCACAGATAGGACTGCAGTACGAGCTTTTATCATGGGTTAACTGAGCATCCACGGGTGCATTACCATTATGTCATAAATGTGTGGCTATCTAGGCCATATAACACAGATCCGAGGGTATAAAAGCTTCTTAATTTTGGGTTGAGGTTCTATCAACAATCCTAACACCAAACTCTGCTTATTTTTTAGTGATCCGAGCTTAAGAGGTAATCATGGAATTTTCCCAACCAGTAATCTCGTTCTTCACGACATCTTATTTCTACTTCACTTGATCTCTTATATTCTTTTTGTCTTTTGTGCCTCTTCTACGAATATATCACCGAGTTAGATAATTTGAATGAGGAACTTAAACTCCAATATATACTAGTTTTTACCCTTTAATGAATAGACATGTCGATTGGGTTGGAGGGATGACATGACCATGGGGAAGCCGGCCCATATGTTTTCATTAAATATTGAATATATGTATTTTGAATCGAAATTTTTTGTGTGCTGCCTTTGCTAGAATAATTGACACGTAGGTTAATCACAACACCTATTTTTCTTCAGCCTGGGGACACCGAGAGTAACCTTTTTCCACTGTCCAACCTGATATGTATTTTTTATATGTTCAACATAGTTTACGACATATTCAAGAGAACATGTCAATCTTTGGTCTGCCATGTGATGCACATGCATTATATCTGTTTTCCATGTTAAAGATGGACCATATAAAACACCATGCAAAAAAGGCTTTGTCTGCCATGTGAGTGTTGTATCCCATCTTCCATCCATGTTTGCCATGTGAGTGATGTCTAACACCATGTTGCTGCATTATACATTATGTCTACCATGTATGGTCATAGGGAACCATGTTTGTCTGCCATTAAACAAAGCCATTTATTAATAAGGAATTTTTGATATTGTTTCAAAACATATTTGTTGCCAAGGATTATGTTTGTTTTAATAATATTTGGTAGTGTGTATTATGTTTTACATGGAGAGGCTACATGATATGAATGAATAATATGACATGATAAGAGGTAGGTGGGGTGTTTTAAGTAATTTTGAGGTGATTAAGATTTTATATTAGGATTTTAAGGAATTTATGAAATATGATATGGTTACGATAGGGCTTAGGGTAGGACTATGGGATTAATTTATTTAGAACTTCATTTATTTATGCTAGGGTGTGAGTATATATATATAGGGTTTTATTGGTATTTTTAGCAAGGCTGAGGTATCATGAAACTAGGGCTTGTCATCTAGGATTTCTTCATTTTTATTAATTTTCCTAGGGTTGACTTCAACAATAGATTGGATATGATTAGGATTAGTGTTTGCTTCAACTAGGGTTAGAACATTATGTAGAGCTAGGATTTCCCTAGGGTTAGGGCAACATCACGCATCACAAGAATATTTTCCATCCCAATAATGCCATATTGACATCAATGACAACCTTGATTAATAATTTTATTTTTGGTGAAGATTGCAATTGGGAGTTTATCAATATGTCTCTTAATAACAAATAAACTGTAATTCAGTTAGGAGATAAATTTCCAATTAATTGAAATCAAGGATTTTTCAAATGTTATCAGAGCATTGAAGATCATATCAAAGGCTTAGAAATGAGAGAAAAATTGTGCAACTTCAGAGGGAGATCTGGGCACAATTTCTCAAGATCTGTGCAAGCCATCCATAGGTGTGAATTGCACAGGCAGTGGGGTTTGATTTCCAGATCCAAGTGAAGCAAAAGTTTGAATAGCCTTAAAATCATAATTTGCAGGCAATGGTTTTTTCCGAATAGAGATTTCTTATTAGCAAATCAGTCAGTTCGTTGAGCATATATGGGTGGAGTGATTTTGTAGTGAGGGTTTCGGCTACAAATCTGTGTAGGGACAAGATGAGAAAAGCACGCAGATTTATACCTAGGGTGTTACTAGTAGATTTCTAAAATTTCTCTAGTATGGCCACAAAGAGATTTAACATTCAAGAGGTTGTAGATAATCTGTGATAGGTTAACCCGATAATGCAATATAAATCAAAGTAGAATACTATAACCTACTTCTACTATCAATTTGAGGAAGCTTAAAGATCGAGTTGAACAATAACCAGAAGAAGAAGAATCAATGACACAATACACATGAAAATACTTTGGGGAAAGCCTCAGCTAAAAACCCCACACTATTATATTATCATACATGGTGGAAATACATAGGAATTATACAAAGCCTTAGCTCTCACAGCTAGCCAGCTCTCAGTACAATCCTCACAGATGCTCACAGGAAATCTTGGCTTCTCTCCAACCTTCCTCTTTTCCCTCCAAGCTCCTATTTCCTTGCGTTGTTCCTTGTGGAAAACCAACCTACAAAATTGCGCAATCCTCAAGGATGAATCCTTGACTGCATGCATGATTTTCTCCATGAGAAAACACATGCAACTGATAGTACATTGTCCTTGAACATTAATATCAATTGGGTATTTCTCAGAATAGACATGCATGAGTTTCTGAAGAGGGAATCTTCAGTTAACTGGAGTAGCACTAGTTGAGTGCATTAATGCATCTACTGACTATTAACTCATTATTAGTTCCTCAAACAGTTTGGAACTAATTCAACTGGACTTAAATCAGTAAAATGAGTTAACTAATTACAACTCAAATATAACTCAATCTTATCTCCTTAATTTAAGGGACAACTCTTGCATGACTTCAGAAAGACTTCTAACTTGAATTTTTCCAACTAATTAATTTAAAAATAAATTAATTAATTATTTCCAAGTAGCTGTTAAGACTAAATTAAATTTTAATTCACAATTTAATTTAAGGACAAATTAAATTGGAATATTCATGTTGCCATATTTCAACACTCCCTCTCAACAAAAAAGGGATTATCTACCACCTCGATCCTGTCTCTATGGAACTTGAATTTACACTTTGGCAATGCCTTAGTCAAAATGTTAACATCTTGCTCCTCTGTCAAAATATACTGCAGCAACATGATCCTCTTGACCTGTGAAGAGCGACGGGCAACAAATCTTGCCTTATGCTTCTCCACACTACCATCAGCAACTTGCTTTACCTTGTAAAGCCGGCAGGAACTCACAACTGACTTGTTCTCCAGTCTCAGAACCACGTCCCAAACACTGTTACGAACTATGGAGTCGTACTCCTCCACCATAACATCAACCCAAATCTGCTGCTGCACTGCTTCCTCAAAGGAATATGGTTCGGTCTCAACACATTCCCCAGCAAGGTCCATGTATCCAGTGTACCTCTCACGTCACCTCCTCTGTCTATGCTGAGAATATGGTGCTCCCACATTCTCTCTCGCATCCTCCAACAATCTATCAGCTTCTCTTGTGCGCTTCCATCCATTTATGGAAGACTCTGCTTGAGTGGATGTCTCCACTCCTGGAACCTCTACATGTGGCTGCTTTGCATCAATCTGAGGCTCCTCCTCCTTAGGAACCAACAGTTCCTCCACAGCTTGTAGTTGGAACTCCCTCTCAAGGGGAACTCGCATGGCCTTCTGCTCATCAAACTTGAGATCCCTGCGAACCACTGTCCTCCGACTAGTAGGCAAGTACACCCGATAGTTGTGAGGTGTATCAGTGTACCCCACAAATATCCCCAACTCTGTTGTCGAATCAAGCTTCTTCCATGCATCCTTTGTCACATGGCAATATATCGATGAGCTAAAGATCCTAAAGTGACCCACATCTGATCTCTTACGAGAGAAATCTTCCTCTGGTGTCTTCATCCCAAGTATGCGATGCAGGCTTCTATTCTGCAAATAGACCGTTGTGTTGCATGCCTCGGCCCACAAGTGAAGTGGTAAGCCTTGGTCATGCAGCATTGCCCATGTTGCCCCTACAATAGTTATGTTCCTCCTCTCGGCCACCCCATTCTGTTGTGGGTTATTAGGTGCCGTCAAATCTCGTTTAATTCCTTCCGCTGCACAAATTCCTTAAAATCTCGAGAGACATATTCTCCACCGTTGTCGCTTCTCAAGGCCTTGATCTTCTTCCCTAACTCTTTCTCGACCAAAGATTTGAACTCAAAAAACTTTTTGAAAGTTTGGTCCTTCTTCTGTATGAAATAAATCTAGCATTTACGAGAATAGTCATCAATGAAAATCACATAATACTTTTGCTTCGCTATGGATGTCGTCAAGAATGATCCACAAAAATTAGTATGAACTCACTCTAAGATAGCCTCTGCTCGACTGTGTTGATCATGAAAGGAAGACTTGGTGTACTTTCCCAAGGTACAACCTTTGCATGTGTCAACTTGCTCAAGTTTACCTTTCGGAAGTCCTGTAGATATCTGTTGCATTATCTTCAAAGCCCCATGATGCAAATGGACCAACCGCCTATGCCACAACTCACCAATGTCTTGGCTTTGCACCAATTCTACTTTTGTACTCAATGTTGCACAATCATCTACCTCTAGTTTATAGAGATTCTTCACCTGAATCCCTATCCTCTTGGTCTGACCCGTGGCTATGTGTCTTAGGAACGCCTTTCCTTTACTGAAGCCAACATCATAGCCTTTGTCCTCCAACATCGCGACCAATACCAAGTTATTCTTCAGTCCATGCACATACATCACAGCTGTCAAGGTCAGAGGAGCTTCATGCTCCCTCTGAAAAGCAATTGTGCCCACTCCTGAAACACTATACCTTCCGTTGTCACCCATCTCTATGCGCATCTTGAGGTCTTTCTCCTCGAAGGCACTGAATAAATTTCTATCATTGGTCATGTGGAATGAGGCTCCACTATCACGATACCAGGCACAACCCCTCATCAGTGACACCATGCATGTAATGAGGGTAAAGTCCATTCCGAACTGAGAGGCTAATGCCTCACCTTCCGATCCTTCCGAGGATCCCTTCTTGGACTTCTTTGATGGGAAATTAGTCGCATAATGTCCCATATTGTGACAATGTCACTCTTCTTCCCTCCATGAGAAGAATTCGATTTGAAAAGGGAAGCCTTCCCCTTCCCTTTCCTTTCCTTATTTTCTAAGGCCAGATTTTATTCATCATCATTCTTGGATGAAGAACCATCTTGTGTGCTCCTCCTAATCTCCTCCTGCATAAGATCCGACTACATTCGTTCCCAATCTGGCAGTTTCTCCCTTCCATTCACAGAGTCCTGGTAGTTATTCCAACTCTTTGGAAGGCCAAGGAGAGAGAGGCTCACCATATCATCATCAGCAGTAGTTATTCCCACACTGCCAAGCTCATCTCTCTAGGTGGTGAGCTTGTTCAGATATGTGGAAATAGTATCACCCTTCTCCATATTGATTCTTCGAAGCTTATCCTTGAGCGCCAATTTCCTCTAGTCGCTAATGTTTTGGTAGAGGTCCTTCAATGTCTTCCACATTCAAAATGGAGTATCCTTCCCATGGAGACTTGAGACAATATGGCCGCGAACTCCCTCAAGGATGATCCGTCTCACCTTCGCCACACACTTCTTCCACTCATCCAACTCTTGTGCATTAGTTGAAGTTGGCTTTGGGATTTGTTTATCAATGAATTCCTTCAAGCCATTGTCTTCTAATATAGCCTCCATTCTATCTTTCCATTCTATGTAATTCGAGCTACCTTCCAAGGCATACTTGAGTCTCAAGCCATAGAACGTCGTTGGCCAACCTTTAAGTATGATATGAATTCGATGTGCACCTGCAACCCCGAACTTCAAACTTCAAATTTTCTTCTCAGTATATTGTTCACAGCTTTGATACCATGGAGATAATATGTGATAGGTTAACCCGATAATGCGATATAAATCAAAGTAGAATACTATAACCTACTTCTACTATTAATTGGCGAAAGCTTAAATATCGAGCTGAACAATATAACCAGAAGAAGAAGAATCAACGGCACAATACACATGAAAATACTTTGGGGAAAGCCTCAGCTAAAAACCCCACATGATCGTATTATCATACATGGTGGAAATACATAGGAATTATACAAAGCCTTAGCTCTCACAACTAGCAAGCTCTCAGTACAATCCTCACAGATGCTCACAAACAATCTTGGCTTCTCTCCAACCTTCCTCTCTACCGTCCAAACTCCTATTTCCTTGCAATGTTCCTTGTGGATGATTTACCCATTACCAAGTGGAAAACCAGCCTTCAAAATTGTGCAATCCTCAAGGATGAATCCTTGACTACATGCATGAGTTTTCTCCATGAGAAAACACATGCAACTGATAGTACACTGTCCTTGAACATTAATCTCAACTGAGTCTTTCTCATAATAGACATGCATGAGTTTCTGATGAGGGAATCTTCAGTTAACTGGAGTAGCACTAGTTGAGTTCATTAATGCATCAACTGATTGTTAACTCACTATTAGTTCCTCAAACATTTTGGAACTAATTCAACTGGAATTAACTCATTAAACTGAGTTAACTAATTATAACTCAATCTTATCTCCTTAATTAAGGGATAACTCTTGCATGACTTCAGAAAGACTTCTAACTTGAATTTCTCCAACTAATTAATTTAAAAATAAATTAATTAATTATTTCCAAGTAGTTGTCAAGACTAAATTCAATTTTAATTCACAATTTAATTCAAGGACAAATTAAATTGGAATATTCTTGTTGCCATATTTCAACAGAGGTTATGGATTTGTCTTCCATATTGGATGATGAATTCATTCAGATAACTTGCCCCTCTAGCTCAACTTCACAGGGTGTCTGGTATATAGAAAGTGTAGCATCAGCTCATATGATAGGATTTATAGAATACTTCTCCAACTATAAGAAGAAAATGGATTTCCAAATTCATATGGGAAACAAAAGTAAGTGCACTCCAGTTGGAGTAGGTACCATTGAGATGCAAAGGGAGTCAAGAGCAAGCACGAGTGTTACAGATGTGTTGCATGTGCCTGGCTTGGGTATGAACCTAATTTCAATATTCCATATACAAGATAAGGGATATGATGTCCACTTTGGAGGGAAGAATGTGTTCATCAAGCACCGGAACTGGAAGAAGGTGTAGCAGATTGGAGTTCATAGCAATAGGTTGTACAAGTTGCAGCTCGATTCTCCAAAGGAAATAGTTATCAGTATCAACAATGATAGAAGCAATAGTGGGAGAGATTGGTATGAACTATGGCAGAAAATAATGGGACATTTACACCATGGAGCACTCAAGATGCTGATGGATACAGTGACAAGTGTTCCAGAATTCAGCACAGAACACGATGATGTGTACAGAGGGTGAATGCTTGGTAAATATGCTAAGGAAACATTCCCAAGAAGTGACAGTAGATCATATGGTGTATTACAACTTATACACTCGGGCATTTGTGATCCCATATCCACTAGATCTCTTAGAGGGTACGAGTACTTTGTCACCTTCAACGATGACCATTCTAGGAAAACCTGGATCTATTTCTTGAAGACCAAAGATGTGGTCTTCAATTGCTTCTGTTGGTTATGGTTTGGGTTGACCCAAGTTCAATCTATGCTGTGCACAAACAAAACCCTTAATCATTGACCCTTTCGGCAATGACCTGCAAGCAAATCGTAGTCTCACCCAAAGTGACTATGGGAGGATGCAGAACCAGGTTTCTGCAGCCTTGAAGGATGTGGAGATGTGGTATGTTTACCATTAGGGGAATTTTGAGGTCTAAAATGGGCCTCCTAAGAAAAATGTACAACCAAATAAACTATATAAGAACCAATAGGATTCAAGATGATGATGTCAACCATGGGGATGATTCACCATTTTTGGAGTAAAAAAGTAAAAATATTAAAAAATAATAAAATAATAAAACTACTTTTTCAACTCATATTTTCAACTTATCTCCCAAAGGTTTTACTCAAACTTCGAGAGGGATTACTTATTGGATGCAAAATTTAATATCTCGTCTAAGGAGCACCCATGTTGCATACTTTCGATGGACCCTGCTACTTTCACTAATTTAACTTCAACAACTTAATGAAATAAAAGTAAAAGATAAAAGATGCAAGTATGTTATCCATTCAGTAAGTTTACTCCTCTGCCCCCTTCAGAGACCAAACCGCCTTCATTTTGTCTTTGTCCTGTCAGCAGATGTCCTGTCAGCCAAATGCTCCTGCATCAGTCACTCAGACGCTTTGCCTTTGATCCTTGATGCAATGTTGTTTTATGTGTTGTTGAACTATTGCAAAATGTCTATGACTTGCTTATCTTCATTGCACACTTCCTCCAGCAGTGCTTGTGTCACAAGTTCTGTAGCCTTCTGTATTATTGCTGCCTCTCTGTCGAAGCTCTTGAAGCTTCTCATCTACTGCTTGGGATAGTTGGAGAGCCTCATCCTGCCATGGCTGAGTTCTCTATATCAAAATCTATTCTTCCTTCCTCAGTTCCTCTATCTTCTTTTTGTGGGCATTTCCCTCATTGATCTTTGTGAGCTTCTGTGAGATTCGTAAATTCCTCACAATTGCTTGAATCTCCTCCAATTATTGTTGCTTCTACTAAAAAGAATGTAAACTTTGAAACTGGAACTCTATCGATTACCTGTTTTTTTGAGGTAGCAAAAAAATCATCTGATTTTGAAAAGTGTTGATTCATAATACATAGATTCTTTTTTTGAACATATTTTTTGACACTTTAAATTTTTTTATGTACATTATTTTTAAAATGTTACTGATTTTCATGTTGATTTTAAAAAGTGTTAATGCAGTGTCAAGCCCTTTTTTTAGAAGACTTGTTTCTTAACTTTAAATTTTCTAATGTATTAAATGTGAATAATTATTTTCAAAATTTAACAATTTTTGTAGTCATATTCTTCATATCTTTTTGTTTTTTTTTTCTTTTTCTTTTTCTTTTTTGTAGCAAGATCTTTAATTTTTGCATAGTTAAAATAAGGTCGATATTTTAAAATTTCGATCTTCTATATATTTATATATCGTTAATTAATATTTCAATGCACATCAAATAATTGTCTCTAAAAAACAATAATTTTTAACAATTGACATAAAAATACACATTTTGAATATAAATATAACAAAAAAATTACACATTTTGAGTCTTTTTTGCTAAAAATGACATGTCAAATAAACAATTTGTATAGGAAAAATTTAATAAAAAATGGTTTAAAATATCATTTTTTATGAATTTCATGTCAAAAAATAATAATACTCATAGTTTTTTTCAAAAGATAATGATTCACGTAAAAATTAAAGTGAAAATCACATAATACAAATATTAAACATATAACAATAATAATTGAATACTTATTCTTCTCATAAAATGTCAAAGTTGAAACATTACAAATATAACTAATTGATAGTTACAAAAAATGAGCTTGTTTCCAAGCATCACTTAAATTTAATCAATAATATCATGTAAGATACTCTTCATCTTCTAGAGTTTCATCATTGTTCTATTTCATAATATTTTCTGCTTCAGTTTGTTCATTTTCCTCTTTTGATGGATCTTTGATGTCTGTGAATATCCCAATGTATGCATTTCCAATCATTCCATCTAATGGTGGTTGAAGTTTCTTTGTCTTTTATGCCACACATGATTCATTAAAATCCTTTATCCTCAAACCAACTTCTTGCATTGCATTTCGAAGAAATTGAAGAGCATTAATTCTTTGTTGAATAAATTTGCGCTATACTGGGTCTTTTTCAATGGCAATGCAATTTCTTCCTTTTTGTAGGAAACATGCTAGTGTTGTACCTAATCATCAAGTACAAAATAAATAATGAAGTAAATTAGTATAATCACATAAAAATTAAAAAAGAAGATATTGAAATTCAATTTTGTATAATAAAACTTATTTAGGCCTGAGAATAAATCCAAAACCCAATCTCCTTCAGTTGAACATAAATCTATAAGATAGTTAATCAATGACGGTGGTTTTTTATAAATGTTAACTATCTCTCATTTTGCTTCTTTATCTTAAAATGTTAGTTTTTTAACAAAAACATCATGAACCAGTACTTGGCTTACAGTTATAATCTTTTGTCCAACTTTCAACATGGATGAACTCACAATCACTTATAATTGGTTGATCTCTGCATTTAATAAGATTTGACTTTTCTCTGTAACATGAAATAGTAAAAGTTCAATGAACTTGTACATAAATTATTTTCTTAACATTAATTAAAGATACAATTTCAACATCTTATCATGTAAGTTGCATCCTTGAGTTTGCTTTTCCCTTGAAGCCTGTCAACAACATTGCAAATTGTGTGTCTGAAAGAAATGTCACAAACCTCCATAATGGTGATGTTGTGACTTATACAAATCATGCAACCACTTTACTAAGAGCTTGATAAGTATAAGGGTCACTATCATACTCAAAGTTTGGGATATTGAAACCATGAGGAATATCTGCAATAACTAGGGAATAATATCTTTTCAGTATGAGTTTTGAAATGTCTTCACAATCACCTTGTATTATTTGATATTGGAGAGTCTCGAGCCCATTCCAAATGAAATGAATAAAACTAGGATCAAGTTCAACATTACTAAGACGTTTCTTTCTCAGTCTTTCCATCTTAATTTTTTCAATAAAGCTTCTAAAAATATCTGGTGCTCCATTTGCATCCTTCTTCATCTTTAATGAAATAAACAAATATATGTATAAGTTATAAAATAAAAATAGTATACACATGAATAAAAATGAATGTATAAATCAACATACCTTTTTAAATGCAAGATAAAAATATTTTAGTGTTGATGTAGAACTTGAATCTAGGTAGTTGCATACAACATCATCTCAACTATCTTCATTGAACAATTTAACCATTTGTTCTTGTATTCTCATATAAACTTTGTGACTGAATAAATAAAGTAAAAAATGTTAATATAATGATATGTATAACAAATACTACCAACAACAATATTTTATATTTAAAAGAAACTTATAATCTAGAAATAAGTAAAAATAATTCAACAAACTTACTTTTGAAATTCTTAACACATTTCGTCCAATGATAATTCACCTGACTTCACACGAGATAATATTGTTTTGACAAGATTTTCATCCTTCACTCCTTGCAATGATGTGAAGGTCGAAAGGAAAAAGGAGATCATATATATGCATGATTTATTAGAGACATGTTGGGTCTTTTATAAGAACAAGGGATGTAGTAAAATCATAACTACCTCACATGTTCATCCTTACAATAGCTTGTTTAATCTAACCTTGAACACTTATGTAGAATATTTTGCTTTAAGGCAATCTTTGTCACGCTTAGATCTCTTTGCCTTCCCCATCTTTTTCCTATGAGAATACTAGTTTTCCCTGTGTGGCTCCCCTAATGAGTTGTCTTTCATCACACTGATGATCTCTTGTTTTATTCCCTAATCTTTCTTCTTTCATCTCGCTTCCTTTAGTCCCTTTAATTTCCTATTTTTACACCTCACAATTTTTTTAAATCTTCGTTTGTGCACCCAAAGAACCAATGCGCACTTGTTCATTAGCAAATGTTGATGACGAATTTTGCCATCATTTTCTAATGTAGTCACGACTACATCTCTTGTCTCATTGCATTCTAAATCTTGCACCAAAATCTCGCAATCCACACTTACATGTCTTTATAGAATTATCACACGATATGTCTCCCTATTCTATTTGTGCGAATATGACATAAATTACCTATAGGTTTCAATGTATTTCTCTAAACCAACAAAAAAAACTTCACTTCTATATTCAAAAAGGCTACATTGAGGTGATTAGCAAATAATCACTAAAAGGGGTATATGTGTGTTCTTAGGCTTTTAGAAGTTCATTTTCATAGGTTCATTATATGAATGAAAGGTGAAAGGTGATATTATTGTGTGCTTAAAGAATGCCCTTTATGTATCCCTAAACCTTTGGGCTCTTCGATGAACATTATTATGAAACTCTAAGTTATTTTTTAACTTTTAAAAAAGTGTGTTCTCAGGCCTTTTCAGCTCCTATTTCATCTTCGAATCTATTTCAACCCAATGATGTTATAATTACCCCTTTTGAATCCCTTTATCATCATGAAAAGTCTAAAGTTTCATGAAAAGTAATGAAATGATTTTCCAAGTTCGATTTGCACCCAGAGGCATGGGCTTATGAACAAGGCTATTTTCATATACAAATTTTGAATCGCCAAAAGGAGTGTTGTGAGTTATCAAAGCACGACCCACATAACACCTCCAGGCATATAAATATTTATTCCAAGGCCTGCCAACATCGAAGGTCATTCGTATCATCATATTACATATACGTTGGCAGCCATATATATGTAATGTATTGTGCCTCGCTACTATCAATATGGGACATATCATTTCATTTGAACACAAAGTATGATTTTTAATTGTACGGTTCATATATATGTAATGTATTGTGCCTCGCTACTATCAATATGGGACATATCATTTCATTTGAACACAGTATGATTTTTAATTGTACGATTCAAAGCCTTGAATGAAAAAAATTAGAATGGAAGATGATAAAGGGCTCAAATTGATGAAGATCAAGGTAAGAGTCATCACTATAGTCTTAGATAGTTCTGCAAACACCAATTAAGCACTCATAGGTCATCGAGAAGTATCTTGTTATCGTCAATTTTAATCAATGTGTTCAATGGTAAATGAACATGTTGTTGTATTGGCCCGCGATATATGTGGGATGTCTCTTTTTTCATTTTGTAAAAATTAAAAAAGAAGAATAGGGTTACACATAAAGGTCGGCTATGGAAGAGACAAGGTAGTTGGGCTCATACATATGCAATTTTCAATTCAAAACTTTATTATCATTCAATGGACCCATCATCATCAAATGAGTTGAAAATGCGTTGCAACCTACCTGTCACATATGCGATTTTTATCTTTAGGTGGCAGATTTATCCTAGTTCAGTCTGTCCTATTTCAGCTTGCGGTATATTGGGCTCACCTTTATTATCTTCCTTCTTCTATTATCAACAAAATGGTTTCTATATCTGCAAATTTTCTATGGAGTGGCAGATCTCATCTTTCCAAGATTCACCTGGTAAAGATGGATTCTATCGCTAGATCAAAGAGGTCTGGCGGATGGGGACTGTTACATATGAGATCTTTCGGCAAGGCCCTCCTCTGTAATTCTCTTAAACGCGGTATCTTCGTTGTGGGCAAATGGAGCTCCATTATCAATCAAAAATATCTGAAAGGTAGGCATGTGGTACACTGGTACAGGAGAAAGTCACTGGGCTCTTCAAGGGGATCTGCTATATGGCTCGGCTTCAGAAAGATTCAGGAGCTCTTCTTCGATTTCCTTAGATGGCGCATCAATTCGGGCTCCAGCATCCTTATCGGTCTGGGACCCACCGTTCTTGGGTTGGAAGATTCTCTCTCACCCGAACTTGTTTCCTTCCTACACTCACGGGGTCTATTCACATGGAACAAACTGATTCAGTCATGGTCCTCATCGACGCCAATTTGGAAGAATGCAGAGGAACTCAGTATGCCTCCCTCTCTGTGTCATCTATGGGTATCCGCGGTAAAGAGTTTTGAGGATAAAGGTATTAAACAGTCAGGGATCATCGATGTTTTGGTATGGTCGAAGCCGCACTCCTCTCAGCCTGTCTCTGTAAAAGATTTGTATACAGCTGCTTCGTCAATTCTTCCGCCGTCTCCAATGCCCATCTTTCCTTCAAAGCTCTGGAAAGCTACATGCCTGCTCAAGACAATTTTATTTTCCTGGTTGGTTTTTTCCAATAGGAACCTCACATGGGAGGTCCTGCAAAGAAAAGGTTGGACGGGTCCTGGTAGATGTGTAATGTGTTGTCAAGCGCCCGAAACAAATATCCACATGTTTTTTCAATGTCCGGCATCGGCCCAAATCTGGTATGAACTCTCCTTAACTTATGGTTTTCCTCATCAAGTTTTCTCCTCTGTACAGGACGCATTCAAGTGG
Source organism: Pinus tabuliformis (assembly GCA_031772625.1). Lineage (NCBI taxonomy): Eukaryota > Viridiplantae > Streptophyta > Pinopsida > Pinales > Pinaceae > Pinus > Pinus tabuliformis. The sequence continues at coordinate 2,073,389,140 of CM062818.1, forward strand.
TGGAGCGATCAACGTCCAGCTTGGAGATCGATGTTTATCCTCACCTGTTGGTTTCTCTGGAAGTGGAGAAATGCCCGCATTTTCTAGGAGTCAAAGGCTCCAATTGATTCTGTGCTGGTGTACATATCTGCTCTGGTTGCTTCGGATTGATATGTTTTTCTTCTCTTCGGTTTTGCTTATGATCTATGTGGATTTCTTCTCATGGGTGTAATCTCTCCTTATTTTTGGATGGCTATTGTGAACATGTTTTGATTTTTGGTATGGTCCTCTGGACCTCTTTTGGAACAGCTCAATCTTATTTTCGGCTCTGAGCAGCCCCTCTATTGTCATCAGGAACAGTCGGCTGGTATATGGCCTTTCATGTTACAGCTCATTATATTTCCTTAATATAATATACATGTTGATTTTCTCTCTGAAAAAAAAAAATGTTGATACTCTCATTTCGATTCTCAAAGGAATGCATTGCTTCTAGGTGTAATCTAATGAAATCCTACAGTGATGAGCCATACGCCCATGCGACCCTGCAGGTTAATCCTAAAACCCTCAAAGTGCAGTTGGTGTCAAAGTGCATCAGCGTTGTAAATGGGATATATATAACTCTTCACATCAACCCATAGAACACCAGAGGAACTCATAAATGTCAAACTAGAGGAGCAGTGGACATAATGCATGATGGTAATGTGTATTAAGTCGACAAAGATTTTGTTCACTTACATCAACACTTCATTCAAGAATCAAAGCCACCGATAATTGCTCTCATCCTCAATTGATATGTCATATTATTTTAGTCTACCTGAGATACCATATTTGTTTTGCGTCTTCTCTATCACACATATTTTCTTGTGGATATGTGAGAGTTTGCATAACCTTCTAGACCAATTCGGAAAATTAGCTATCTTTCATTCGTCAACAATAAAATTAATATGGTATGGGGATTTATTGAGCAAGTAAAATTTTATTACATGAAGCAAGGTACATTTGGCAAAGATATTCAATGTGTATCACCCCATCAAGAAACCCACCAATCGTGACCTCAGTTTGTGTTAGAGATATATTACAGGCGACTTCAGCTTTATTAAAAAAAATAAAAAAATAAAAAAAAATCCTCAACCGCGGCTTTGCAAACGTTTTATTCAGTGAAGGAATGTGATATCCGGGAAGAAAGGAAATGTGTAGTTAAAAAGTAAGACACATTATTTTATACGGAGAAATTCAAGGCCTCGTCGTGATATTTGAGAGTTTTTCCATGCCATTTAATATCATGGAAAAGTAATTATTTTGGGAGATAATGTAATATGAGTATAAAGAAAATGTTTATAGATTAAAAACATGATTCAAATGGTTGTCAATTTGTTAAAACCATTGCAACCGCCCAGATCCATCTGAGATAAGCCTTCAAAAATGATCCGATTCATTCATATTTTCTCACAAGATCTATAAAAGGAGCTGACTACCTAGTTTTTGGGATTCCCACTCCTGATACCCAAGTGCTGGTCAAATCTTAAGTGGAGGCTTGAACCATTAAAGAGGATCCTTCTTGTTGTTTCCCTTCCCTTCTCCTGCATTTAATAATCTCTACAACTGATGATGATTTCCCATCTACAAACCTCTTTTCAATGCATCGAGAGAGGTGAACACATCTCTATGAATTGACAACATAGTGAAGGTAAAATCATTTCTTTTCTCTACATGATTTCTGCATTTTTGTCACCACTGTCATTGACAGCGATGGTTGTGCAAGGCATGGTTCTCCTTCAAACTACTGGGTCATTTAAACTGGCTATGTTCTACCTTCCCTTTCTATCTTCTCATGCCATCTTATGCTGAGATATGTACAGAGTTTTAAATCCTCTAAACGGTTCATATTTCCTCTTAGATTTTGCAGCTTTCTGGTTTCATTCTAGCTCTAGGTATACGGCTTGTTTTCGATACATTTCTTTCGGGCTTGTTTTCCATACATTTCTTTCCTTTGTATAACCTTCGACATCACTTGAATATGAATTATGTAGGTGTAAATCACTTTCTGGGTTTATTTTCCATATATGTGTGTGTAATTTGAAGTATATAGTTTTTTTATTTCTTAAAAAATTTTAGATGTGATCTTTCATTAATTGTTTAGGTTTTTTTTATTGTAATGTCGTTCATATAATTTTTGTTTTATCACTTTTATTTTTGCATAAAGAAAAAGAAAAATACAAATTGCAAAAAAAAAACTAACTTTCATTTACGTCATTTCCTTGTTACTTCAAGGTCTGTGTTTTATTTCATTCCAATTTTTATTTTTTTTCTTAAATTAGTCATTTCTATACCTGCTTGATCGCCATATATTGCAGATAGTTTGGACTACAACCTTTATCAATTTAATAGTTGTTTGTAAAATGCAATCTACTTTACATTCTTCATTTAATCAATATTCAACTCGATATTATAAACACTAAGGAGTGCAAAGCAACCATTAATGATAAGCAACAATTAAAGATAGCCCAGAAATAATATTTCACAAAATCCCTCTTTTCATTTGTACCTTTCGAGACATTTAATGTTTCATTTTTAAACAAGAGGGGTTCTATTTAATCTTGATGCTTGCATTTAACTAATATTGTGGTCCAATATTATACATGGATATGGTTAGGGTAGTTAGTTGTCATTTTATTTTATTTTCTTTCCTTCATTAAAGTTGTTAGCTCTAGGATTTTTCTTTGAGAGCTACAACTTTGACAAAGACAAGGTCGTGTGTTCTTGGATTCTTTCTTGTGGGCCATGAACCTCTAGGTTGTGGATATAGTTGTGCTAATCTTGGCATGGAATCCCTCTTATTGATCGGGATTTAAAATGGGTTACATTTCCATATGCTTGGCCTAGCCAGACTAAGGATTTAAAGTGTTGGTGTTTGGAGAAAAACATCAACATCTTTTGATGACCATACTGGGGAGTGAGATTAGTTTTTATCTCTAGTTTGTTTTTCTATATAACGTGCACAATTCTTTTCAATTTCTGATTAACAACTTTCCTTGGCATATCTGTCCCACTTTTATTGGTTATCCTACAATGTCTTTCGAGGATCATGTCAATAAGTTTATAAAAAATTCCCAATTTGCAGGGGTTCCTGAAATTTTTACCTCCTGTTTATTTCCCCTCATTCTTTCTAGAGAGGCAGAAGACTGATACTCTAATATTGTGGGGTCAGCCCTTTTCGACAAATTTATTAATGATTTCCCCCCTTTACCTTTTCCTCCACAACCACAATTTTGGCGTAGCTTCTATGGCAGTGCACATAACCCTTTGACATGTCTAATAGTATCTGAATCTAAGAAGCAATACAAACTTGAAAGGGAGAATCATATTGTTTCCTATGGATTGGAGTTTGTAGATCTTAAGCCTACGTCTCCTACTCCATGTGAAGAGGCAGCTCTTGATTCCTTCTTGGTTGACTCACCATCCATTAGGGGAATTTTGAGTTCTAAAATGCCTTCTAATGAAATTATAAAATAATAGTGGAAATAATAGAATAAGATTAGGTTACATCATCAAATTTTAGAGGAAAAAAAAAAAAAAAAAACTATTTTTCAACTTGTATTTTCAACTTATCTCCCTATGGGTTTACTCAAATTTCAATTGGAAACACTCATTATATGCATAATTTGATTCCTCATCCAAGGATTACTCATGTTGCATACTTTCGATGTACCATGCGACACGAAAAATGAAAAATACATGAAAAGTGTGATTGCAATCAAATTTTTTCATGTTTTTCTCATTTTTCATGTAGCGGGGTCCATCGAAAGTATGAAACATGGGTACTCCATAGATGAGGAATTAAATTTTGCATCCAACGAGTACCCCCTCTCAAAATTTGAGTAAAACCTTAGGGTTATAAGTTGAAAATACGAGTTGAAAAAATAGTTTATTATTTTATTATTTTTTAATCTTTTTACATTTTTACTCTAAAAATGGTGAATCATCCCCCATTGTTGACATAATCATATTTAATCATATTGGTTCTTATAAAGTTTATTTTGGTTGTACATTTTGCTTAGGAGGCTTATTTTAGACCTCAAAATTCCCCTAATTGGCCCATGTCATGTCAACTCATTCTTTCAAGAAGAATCCAAGCCTCACGTATATCATGATACCCAAGAACATCAAGCCAACTTTGTTCCTAGTTTTCTCTCGAATAATGATATTCATGGTGAGTATGATAAATAAGAGTTGAATCCTGACAACAAGGATACTCTTCCTGATTTGCATGACCTATATTTCCCTTTAGATACTAATAAAGAAGCTTCCACTTCTGATATTGAGGACGCTTTACATTTCTTGGATACCCATGATGATACATTCTTTAATGAACTCCCAATGGAAGTTCTTTCTTGTAAAGAATTGAGTTTTGATTGTGAAAACCTTTGTCATGGTAGGGATGATGATGCCATTATTTGACAAGCTTGAACAAGAAGTCTCCTCTTTTGATCTTAGAAACCCATTATGCTTTGTAGATGTGGATGATGAGACCTTCTTTGAAGAACTTGAAAAGGAAATCATTGTTTTCAATCCTAGGGATGCCTTGTCAATTGTTCTGATTGAATTTGAAAGATCTAAATTTGAAATGCCTAGGGCACTTTTTGATATGAGTGATATTCAAGATTATATTGAAAAAATTTCTAATGTGAATCTTGGGCATATCACGAATGAATCTTTTTGTTTATCCAATATGGTATGTGATTATCAGCACACCCTTGTTGGTTGGCGCGTCATACGTAATGGCCAACAATATTTCTATCTTCTAATTAATTCATTGTCACTGCTATGTATGATTGTTGGTTGGCAGGACAGTCATCCCTTCCTAACTGTCATCCAACAAGCCATAAATCTTGCATGTAAGACTCACGACTCCTTCCTTTACGTTGAATTTCATGTTGTGTGAGTGTTGGAGCTTGAAATCTTAATTTTCTACATAATATAATTTTAAATAAATAAAAAATGAAAATAAATAATAAAAACACAAAAAAAACCTTCCTTTCTATAGTTTCAAGATTTATTGTATTTTCATCTTGCTTGTTATTATGAATAAATAATGCATAAAAATAACATATATTGTTTAATCATTTTTAATTATTATTGATTATGGAGAGGAACATGAACCATCACCTTCGTGACCAGTCAATTCCTATATACAAAACCGTCACGAAGGCAATTGTAATCATCACCCATTTTTTCATTTAATATATATATATATAACACATTATGTGTCATTCAGCAACAAGTTCATCACAACATTGTTGCGTATATTATCTCAACTGTTCCACTACACAATCGTTGTATACATCCACTACTTACACTATTCGTTGTCCACTCCACTATACATGTTCATTCACTCCTATTATTTCTGTGTGTTATCTTCTATCGGGCTTTTCCATTGTCCCTACGCTTGTTCCTCGTCATTTTCCAGAGACCTGACAACCCCTAAACCCTGTCCCGCCTACCATGCTTTCCATCGTCCCTTAATTCGTTATCCACCGTACCGAACTTCCTTTCGAATAGTTGCACCTGTCAATGTTCGCATCATTCCAGCAACCCTATCTGCCCATGATTTTTCCCACCATCATCGACCAATCACCACCCTTCCTGCCCATTGTTACTTGTCCACCTCTGGCGAGTTGCAGTCGTGTTCTCCACTACCTTGACTATTCCCTGGTCAAAGCTTCTAACATCCTATGCTTTCGTCCATCCAGAATTTCCAATCATATATGTCTTTGACTTAATTCTTGTCTGTCGTGGCTTATTCCATTAAATTGCGCTGCCACGGTTAGTCAAAAATTCACGTGTGCAATTGGAATCGTTGGACTAGTTTTTATCGTGCCATTACATAGTGGTGGTTTTTTTAAATGCTATATATTAAAGTTATATAATAATTATTATATAACTTTATAATACATAATTATATATTTAATTTAATTTAAAAAAAAAAAAACAAACAAACAAACAAATAATGTGGATTCTGCCCAGAAGAAAAACAAATTGAAAATGGGAAATCATAATGATGAAGCCGACATCAATAAATAAAACTTGATAAGGTTCGTCATCGCCTTGACAATGTCAAAAAAGACAAATAGAGTTAGGGGAAGGACAAAAGAAGATGATTGAAACTCAAGAGGAATTAGCAAGTGATATAAAAAAGATAGACAACATTGAAAAAATGTTGTAAGGAATGCAAAATCAAGAAAAAAGGGATTTTGATTATCATTGGCAAGCCTTCTTAAAATTGAGGGATGAAGATAAGCGTGAATCATCCTGTAAGGTTAAAGAACAAGAAAAAATAATGGATCAGTTAATAGAAAGGGTGAATTCATTTTTTGTTAATCCCTTAAACGCTCAAGAACCAACTCAAAGTCCCAAAACTCTAGCTAGCGAAGATCCCCCAAATCATGAAATTCCGCAAATACACTTCTTAGATAGCTACTATTATACAAAATTTATAGAAAAAGACTATCAACAAATTAAAAAGGAGCTACCCAAGTACGATGGTAAAGACCATAAAGGTGTTATTGTTTGGGTTAATAAAATGGAAGCCATTTTTGAATCCAACCCACCATTAGGTGAATGTGAGAAAATCATGACGACTTCCAACAATTTAGAAGTAGAGGCATATGATAGGTTCCTATGATGGTCTGGAAAATGTGATGTATGTTCTTTTCATTGGAAGACTTTTGTGGATGCCTTGCTAAAAACATTTTTCGACGAAGAAGAAGATGATATCTCCAAAAGAATTGTTCATTTCAAGAAAAAATGGTTTGTAAGTTAATATACCCACTAATGGAAAGTATAAGCTACAAGATAAAGAGGATTTACTGGTAATCAACTACTTAAAATGTATAGATGTGGACTTTAAGATTATTTTCATGCAGACTTGATATTATACAAACCCCAAACTATTGAAGAAATGCAGCAAAGTTTATTGAACAAGAGTATAAATTCAATAGGTAATCATATACCAATTCAGAAAAATCAAGAAATTACTCAAAGGGAACACCAATATTCAAGCTCTTAAAAGAGGAAGAATGGAAAATGTTGGAAGTGTGGGGACAAATTTTCACCAGGACACAAATGCAACATGAAAATACTCTACAATTGTGAAGTAGAACAAGAAGAGGACTCCTAGAGTAGTGACTCAGATGAAGGTACTAACAAGGAAATGATGCTCCAAACATATAGTCAGAAGAAGAGGCTATCCAAAGAATTTCCCTAGCCGCAATCATGGGAATAGCACAACCACAAACCCTAAAGCTAAGAAAGAAAACGTCATTGTATTAATAGAAATAGGAAGCACCCACAATTCCATAGATGTTTTTTTTTTTTTTTTTTTTTTTTTTTTTTTTTTTTTTTTTCTGAATATGACTAATTCTATTATCGTACAAAACAAAGATACAAAATAGAGTACAATGGGCAAGGCTAAGAAATTTTGCCTGTCAGCCCTTGCCTTGCCCTGCTATCAGTTCCAAAATTGAAAAGTTCAAAATTGGAGTTGTTGCTTGACCATTGCCGACACAATTACATAACATGTATTAACTGAACAGACACCAGGGCCTTGGACTGACCCGGACAAAGACAAACATACAACAGGACAAAGACAATCGACACCTGAACAATTACAATTGACACCTGAACATTACAGCCGACACATTGACAGAGTTAATGTCGCCACTTAGCCGAGTTATACAACGAAATCCCAACAAAAATAGCAGAGATTACCGGGGCGAGTTCAATCATCTTCAGTAGTCTGGGGCACCTCTTCAATTCGGCACCCGAAACGGAGCGTGTCCTCGGAGTCAGAAAGCTGGATGACCGCGTCTGGGCTTCCCTCTTGGGCTGGCCTGCTCGGACCAGCAAGTGAATAACCAGCATGCGTAGAAGGGCCAGCGTCCGGGTTGAAATTGGTTGCTGGGCGCTCAAGATCCGGCCCATGTTCACGTCCAGGTGCCAACCAACCCGTTCCAGCTCCAACCGGAAGGCACGCAATTGTAGATTCTTCTCTGCTGGAGCGCTGCCCATCCGGCCGAGGCTCGACCTCCATGTTCTGAGTGACGCCAGGCTCTATCATTATAGAAACAACCAAAGTGGAATTAACTTGAGGGCAGGGGAGCCGATACCTGAGCATTGGGAGCTCCATCTGCCCTTCTTCAGAATTTGGGCTTCTGCCATTATGCCCTCCCTCCTCCTCATTGCTGCCCTGAAATCTCTGAGGCAGCGACATTACCTCAATGGAGGAAGAGGGTGAATTATAATCGTTCTGCTACGGGAGGGCCCTGCCTCTAATTCCCCCTCTTCGGCTACCCATTCGCGGCCTTTCCCTCGGCATTACAGCACTCCTTCCTCTCTGGAAACCAACACAAGCACTCTGAGCTCCTACAGCTGCAAGAACCAACACCAGCGCCCTCAGCTCCACACCGTTGCAGGTGGTGTGCTTTCTAGGCTCATAAACCGGCAGAATACCCCTCAGATTCTCACTCCCATTTCCGTCTGAGCGGAGCAGGGTCTCACTGCAATGTGCGCACATATTCTTCTGCCGATCCAGCTTGCTCTGTTTTAAACTTTTCTCTGCATCGAAAACCATCTTTCTCCCTCGAGCCGAGTAGACAGGCATTAATGCCGTCGGCCGTCTGCATTCAAGCGGGTTAATACCCTGCTGCTCGTGGTACCATCGGACACCGTAGGCATGCCACCTGCCCACGTGATGGCGCGTGCCATTACCATATCCCCTGTGCACCCGCATCCGGGATGATGAAATCCTTCTTCGCCAGAGAGATGCAGTCATTGTTGAGCTTATCATCTTCTGAGGTATCCAGTGGACCTGCAAAGTAAAGAATACACTGGGAAGCACCTTGGTTGGCTAATCTATCAGCCACCTTGTTCGTTGTTCTTCGTACGTGCTTGAACGTTAAACTTTGGGGAGTTTGTAGCTTTTCCTCCATAGATTCCAGCCTGCTTAATAGTCTTTAGCTTGTGGCGACCTTGACCGCGGGCGTACCTGCCTGGATTCTTTGGGCAGCACTGATAAGGATTAAGGAGTCTCCTTCTACTTCGAAAGGGAAGTAGTTATTCTGTTCTGCAAGGCATAAGCCCCTCCATAAGCCTTCTAATTCAACTACATTATTAGTATCTTTACCCAACGAGCCATAGAAAATCTGCATTATTTCCCCTGTGTGATTTCGAAAGAGTCCTCCATAACCCGCGAGCCCCGGATTACCTTTGGCTGCCCCATCGAAGTTTAACTTATAGGTGGCATAAGCTGGAGGGGACCAGCTGGAAGGAGAGGCGCTGCTGTTAGAGGATCGGGTGCCTTCTTTCTGTATCGCTGAGAGGTTTATGTTCCAAGCCTTCAGGATCCGGCATTCCAATGGGGAATCTGGCATATCCGCATCTGTCCAGGATTTGAGGGCCAGAGTTTCTTGCAGCTGTTTGTTGAGGATTAACCATAAGGCTTCAATGGGCCGGGAAGAGTTGTTGAAAATTCTGTGGTTTCTTTCTTTCCAAAGAGTCCAGTATATGAATCCTGGTAAGAGTCTCCACAGAGAGTTGAGAAGCTGACTCTTGAAGGGGGAAGTAACCCAATTCCTTAAGTTCTCGGCTATGTCTTCTGTTCTGGCTTCTGATCTCATGTTACAGCTCTCAACTTTCCTCCATATTTGCTCAGCTAGCGGGCAGGTTTCCATGAGATGTCCGATTGTCTCAGAGTGAATATTGCAATTCGGGCATCTTGATGGCCCCACGAATCCGCGCTTTACCAGGTTGTCCCAAGTGAGTATTCTTCTTTTGCTGAGCAACCATAAGAAAGTGGAGATTTTGGGCCAAATTCCTGGTTGCCAAATCTTTTCCCAGATTTGGTCCTTGTTGAGCTGGTTTCCAGTGTATCTGAGCTGGTGGGCTTCTTTAGTGGTAAATGTACCTTTATGCTTATGGCCCCATCTAAGGCGATCCTGTAGAGTGGAGTATCGAATTTTCCTGAATGATAATTCTTGCTCTATGTCCTCATATGTTTCTCCTTGCCAATCATTTTGCCAGAGACTGGCCTTCTTCCAGTTTCTGTAGTCGGTGCTTGCAGAATGTTGCCAAAATTGATTGACTTGAGTGAGGTGTGCTTGCTGCATCTGCTCTTGCCAGAGAGGCTTGTGAAATACTGTGGCAAGCTTGGGGAGCTGCTGCCACGAGTCCTCCCAAAATCTTGCTGTAGTACCGGAGTGTATTTCCCAGAAACTATGCTCTTGAATGAATTTGCTGTGAGGTTTGGCTGCGTTCCATATAGGTGATCCTTGAGTAGTGGAGTTGATTCTGATTAAATCATTCCATTGACTGCCTGGTGCATATTTGGCTTGCCATAGTTTGGCCCATGGTGCGTTGGGCTTAGTGATCCAATTCCACCACATTCGAGCTCCCATATTATTGTTGCTCTGTAAAGGGTCTCGAAGTCCCAGGCCTCCATCAGCTTTGGGTTTGCAGACATCTTGCCAATTTACGAGCGCCCATTTTCTGTTCAGGCCAGAAGATCCCCAGAGGAAGTTACGCTGGAGATTGCGGATAGATTTAAGAACCCATTTAGGTGCGGCCAACAGTGAAAAGAGGTACAATGGCATGGCTTGAAGGACCGATTTGATCAGGACGAGCCTGCTGGCAATATTGAGAGCTCGAAAGGTCCAAAGGGAGAGTTTGGATTCAAGCTTATCTAAAAGAGTCTATCAGGAGGAGTGTTTGATAGCTGCAGCAGCCAGGGGGGCCCCTAAGTAGGTCGACGGAATCTTGGAAATAGTGAACTGCAAAATTCGGGCTATGTTCCTTTGAGTGGAGAGGGGGGTATTAAAGAAATAGAGCTGAGATTTCGACGCATTGATGGAGGTACCTGAAGCTTTGGAAAATATAGAGAGCAGGGATTTGAAGACAGAGGCTTCTTGCGAGGATGGGTGGCCAAAGAGCATGGTGTCGTCAACAAATTGTTGGTGGGATTGGGGGGGAAGGCCATGAACAGAGATGCCTTTGAGCATTTGAGTGGAGACGACTGCCTTTAGCAATCTACCTAGCCCTTCTGCCATAAGAACAAAGAGGAAAGGCGACAATGGGTCCCCTTGTCTTATGCCTCTGGAAGGCCGAAAAGGATGAGAAGGAGAACCATTTAACAGAACAGAAAAGCTTGGAGAGGAGATCAAATTGGTGACCCATCTTGTCCAAGTATGACTGAAGCCAAAAGCTATAAGCACTTTTTGTATATAGTTCCAACTGAGCTTGTCAAATGCTTTGGATAAATCTAGTTTTAGAAGCATACCTGGCTTTTTTAGTATCTTGAGTGAATGAATCACCTCATTTGATAAGACGATGCCATCCATGATCTGCCTCCCTTCAACATATCCTGTTTGTTCCGGTGAAATGAGTAAGGGTAGAAGTGGTTTGAGCCGATTTGCGATGACCTTAGAGATAAGCTTGTATATGACATTGCATAAAGCAATGGGTCTATAGCTTTCGGGCTTGCTCGGTTCAACACATTTGGGAACTAGTGCGATGAAGGTAGTATTGAGGGCTGGAAGAATCCAATGCATGCTTCTTGATTCTTCCACCAGCTCCCAGACCTCTTCTTTGATTAACTCCCAGAATTCATGGTAGAAATTGGCAGTAAAACCGTCTGGCCCCGGGGCTTTTCCGTCCTTGAGCTGGTTCATCGCTTCTTCAATTTCTTTTAGGGATGTGGGCTGAAGTAATTTGTTGTTGTGCTCATCAGTTATTATTCTGGGAATATGCTGTGTGATGGCTCTGATTTCTGCGTCCCTGTTTCCTTCTGGCTCTTTAAGGATGTCTTGAAAGTAATGAGTTAATTCCTTTTCCATGTCTTCGTGGGCTTTGACTCGCTCTCCTTGTTGGTTGTTGATGAATGTGATGTTGTTATACATGCGCCGTTGAAGAGCTGTTCTATGAAAAAAATTTGTATTCTTTTCGCCCTCTTTTAGCCAGCTGATTCGTGATTTCTGTCGCCAGAGTATTTCTTCTTGCTTTCTCCGTTCTTCTAATCGATGCCAGAGGATTTGCTCTTGTTGGGACTGTTCCTCCGTGCGGCCTTCTTTGATGATAACTTGCTGAAGTGCTTCCATTTGCTTTTCCAACCTTTGTCGATCCTCCTGAATGTTGCCAAATTGAGTTTTGTTCCAATTCTTGAGTACTTGCTTTAGGTTTTTCAACTTTTGCTGGAATTGAAACATTTTGGCTCCTTCTGGTGGCCTATAGGACTTCCATGCCTCTTCTACTATCTGCCTGAACTTAGCGTTTGTGAGCCAAAATGCTTCAAAGCGGAAGGGCCTATTGCATCTTGTGCCGGGCCGAGACCATTGAAGCACGATGGGCCAGTGGTCCGAACCTCCGTGTGGCAAAATTGATGCATTGAAGTCTCCTCCTAGATGGATTGCATTGTCTGAGAGGAGGAACCTGTCAAGCCGAGAGGCAATATGATTGGCACCACTGCGCTTGTTGGTCCATGTGAAAATCCCATTGGTGGTTGGAATGTCCATTAAGTGGTTGTCCTGTATAAAATCTCTGAGTCCTTTGCTATCATTTTCTAATCTTGTTCTTCCCCCTGTCTTCTCCTCCAGTGCCTGAATGATGTTGAAATCGCCTCCACTAATCCAGAGCGGGAACTGTCTGTGCTCATTTAAACTGGAGATCGTGTTTAACAGGTCTAATTTCTGCTGAATGCTTTGCGGAAAGTAAACATTGGAAAGGTGCCCGTGTATGTTTGTTCCAATGAGATGAAAGGAAGCTTGAATGAGGAAATGGGTGGCGTGGAAATCGTAAAGATTGAGGATCTGTGGATTCCACAAAATGGCTAATCCACCTGAAGCCCCTGAAGCGTCTACCGACATTGAGCTGCTACCAGCCCAGATCTTGTTTCTTGCTTTGTCCATGGCAATTGTGCTACTTTTGGTTTCTTGAAGAAAAACTATAGAAGGTTTTTCTTGTTGTATCAAGTTCTTGATCATCCTAATTTTTGAGGGACTGTTGAGTCCTCTCACGTTCCAGGAGATAAGCTTCATTGTAAATGGGATGTAGGTTTGTAGTACTTGGTCAGCTTAGGGAATCTCCCTGATTCCATAAGCAATTCCCCCACTGCAATGGTCCTCTGCAAGTCAGTTTTGCGCCCCCTCTTCTTGGTTTCTTTGAGATTTTTTTTTATATGGACTTCCTCCCTATACGCCTAGATGTTTGTTGTGTTTTACTTTGGCTAGGACTCCTTCCAGCCGATCTATTTGCCAGGGAGGAATAGTATTGTATTCCTTTTGCTTGCAGGTTGTTTCAAGTTTTAAGATGTCGATTCCTTCAAGGATAATGTTCTCCGGATCTTGTTCCATGTTGCTAGGGGTATTTTGTTCATCTTCCTCTATGGTGTTCTGTAAGCTTAGCGCTAATGCTGCATCCATATCCATGTCGGAGGCCAGTTGCTTAGGATCTATTTTTGATTTCCCTTTGCCAGCGGATGGATCATTGGGATCGGTAACCGCCTTTGGAGCATCTTCAGAAGGTGAGAGGGGAGAATGAACAGAGCTGGGTTTAACTGATGGCTTGTGAGTTTGAGGATTAAGGGATGAAGAAGGCTGAGAGTCAGAGTCCAAAGGCTCCCCACTGGGAGATTCTTGGTTGGCAAGAGGCGAAAACTTGTTCCGAGAGTCTAATCTAGTAGAGATTTCAGGGGCTGCCTGATTTTTCTTGGGATGCCGGCGGCGGTTGGGGATTATGGTGAAGCCTTCTGAGTCAGTCTGAGTTTCTGAGGTAAAGGCTTTGGATTGCTGATTAAGAGGGCAGTCCCTGAACAGGTGCCCATGAGCATGGCACTTACGGCAACGAAAAGGGATGTGTTCATAATCAAGAGTTTGATCCCATTCGAAATCTTCATGAAAGAGACTTACCGTGTCTACCAGAGTCTTGGCAAGGTGCATCTTGACACAGATCCGTGCATAGGAAGTATATTTGCGCTTCTTTGTTTCCTCAGCAACTTTGATGAAGGTTCCCAGTCTATTTCCAATGTCTGCAAGCGTTTCTTCCTTCCAATATTCCACCGGGAGCCCATACATTCTGATCCATACTGGAGCCCAGCTGAAATCTTCTTTATCAGGGTTAAATCGTGGCTTCCATTCTGTGAGGTACAGTCCTGATGAGTTGAAGAAGTATGGGCCTCCCTCAAATACCTTGGTTTTGTCCTCCAGGCAGTTAAATATGGCCGTGAAGAAGCCTTTTGGACCCAGTTGCAGTGTAACTTGTCCCTTTGGTTTCCACTTTGATTCGATCCAGCCATTCAGGGCTCTTTCTGTCGGCCAGAAGCCCAAAAATTTGCCTATCAGTGCATGGTCCTGCATGTACTGTATTTCTCCATTGATTCGGTGACTGGGCAGTTCTATCCTGATGCGCTCTGTCGACTTGGGAATGCATGTAGCCGAGGTCGCCTTTGGCTGTGACGAAGAGGCGTTTTGGCGCTTTTCAATTTCTGGATCTGTGGCTGCAGTCTGATCTGCAGGGATCTCCTTATCGCTGGACTTCTGTCCTTCTTGCTCTGTTTCACGATTTGTGTCAGGAGGAGTCAGCGGCGTACTGTGCGTTTTCTCACCGGCGGTAGAGGCATTCGAAGGAGGGGGGGCAGAGCTCGCCCCTCCTGCAGGCGTTGCCATGGAAAGCCTTCAGTAAAGGACTGGCGGCTTAACGAGCTCTGTCAGGAACGAGCAGGTAGTAGGGTTCAGAAATGGCGGCAGGTACACAGGCATCCGTAGGGTTGCAGACTAACCTTTTTTTTTGGTAGTGTACTTATTGACAGTATCAAAAAGCTAGTTTATTTTATTCAATTCCATAGATGTTAATGTACCAAGGAGACCAAATATATTTGTATACCCTACAACAAATATAAGAGTTATGGTGGCAAATGGTAAGAGAATAGATGGAGTAGGGAAATTCAACAAGGTCAAATTTCAATTAACTGATTATGAAATGGAATCTAGATTTTACACAGTACACTTGGAGGTGTAGATGTTGTCTTGGGAATACAATGATTACAAACATTTGGAACATATTATGCAAATCGCCAGAAGAAATTTATATAGTTTGAATGGGCTAGAAGGAAATATAAATTTATTTTGTTTTCAAGCTCCTCCTACTCAAATCAGATCTGTGCAAAAAATTAAGAAACTTGTTCGAAAAGGAGCACCCATATTCATCGCACAATGTCAACAGTTAGAATTGTTATCTACAGAATGAATTCACCAACAACATGAAGTTACAACATGAATTATTTCAAGAGTTTCCTATGAAATTACCTCCAGAAAGGAAGATAAAACATATCATTGAAGTCAAACCAGATGTGGCACTCGTAAATGTCAAACCATATCACTGTCCTCATCATCACAAAACAGAGATAAAAAAACTAACTCAATACTCACTAAAATGTGGGGTTATTACAAAGAGTAGAAGCCCATATGTTGCTCTAGTAGTACAAGTTTGAAAAAATGATGGGTCTTTTAGACTTTGCATAGACTACCACAAATTGAACAAAATAACTATTAAAAACAAATTTCCAATTCCATTTATAGATGAATTGTTAGATGAGCTCCATGGCGCAAAGTATTTCTCAAAGTTAGATCTAAGATCAGGTTATTACCAAATTCGAGTAAGGCTGGAAGACGTCGATAAAACTGTATTCAGAATTCATGAAGGACAGTATGAGTTCAAAGTAATGCCATTCGGGTTAACCAATGCACCAGCCACCTTCCAAGCAACAATGAATGAGATTTTATGCCCATACTTACAGAAATTTGTACTATTTTTCTTTAATGGCATCATTATTTATAACAAAACTTGGAAGGAGCATCTCAAACATCTGGAAGAGGTACTTTCCTTACTAGAAAAGAATCAATTTTATGCCAAATTATCAAAGTGCACCTTTGGTAAAAAGGAAGTTGAATACCTCAGACACATCATATCCAAGGAAGGAGTTAGAGTAGACCCCAATAAGATTAAGGCAATCAGGGAATGGACAAAGCCAAAAAACATATCAAAATTACGAGGGTTTCTTGGATTAACAGGATATTACAGGAGGTTTATAAAATACTATGTGCAATTAACTGCACCCCTAACAAACCAGTTAAAGAAAAATGCCTTTCAATGGGATAACAAGGCAGATGAGTGTTTTGAGTCATTAAAATAAGTGACGTCATCTACTATGTTTCTAGCAACCCCATAATTCTCTAAACCATATGTGGTAGAGTGTGGTGCTTCAAGGTTTGGGATTGGAGCAGTGTTAATACAAGATAATCAACCTAGATTTCGAGAGTCAAAATCTCAACAAAAGAGAAAGATTGAAGTCTACTTACTGATTCTTGTTAAACATAGGGTGTGCAACTATATTTAAATTCAAATGGTTGAGTGGTTAGGGGGAAGGGTCGACCGGTGGGCGCACCTAACCGACCCAACCTCAAGTCATGTGGGAGTTCCTGGAACTGAAGATGGAGTTTGGATTCATGGCAAAGGGTTAAGAGCTAGCCCCAGGATTTATGGTGTGCACGCGACTACAAGATAGAAGTTCGGAGTGGCAAGGCGCGTGCCACCCTTCCCGCACCCCAAGCTCAAGTCATATGCCAACACAAGACTTAGAGTGGGGGAGCAGGGAGAGCACGTGGCCTATGGCCCATGCCCCTCGATCCCGTGGGCTTCATGTGACTAGCCACACAGAGGTTGGGAGAGGGCTTCAACCCAATGAATAAAAAAAATTTATAACAATCAAAACGCAACCATCACCAAGAATCAAGGATCAAACCCAGGACCTCCAGGTTTCGAACTAAGCGCCCAACAAATAGATGATGTGACACTTTTATTGCTCATTTTTTACAAATGAGATTCATTTGTAGATATTTTTGTAGGCGATTCGAAGAGGGAGGCTTATATTGATCATTTTTCAAATTTTTTAGCCCAAGAAGATCCTAGACATGGGTTTTTGGGCATTTTGGATGCAATGGTAGTGTTATTTTTTCAAATTGAAACTTGTATGTTGATGTATTTGATCATTTGAGCATACGATAATAATAAAAAGGCCACCATTGGAAGATGGGCCCAAAGACGTAGCCCAGGAGGGGTGAACTCCGTTATCAATTTGGTGTGTTTTATGTTGCATGTTGTCCATTTTAACTATTAAAAATTCTACCAAATTTACTTTAGTTTGTGTACTTTTGTAATCATAATCCATTACCTAAAAGATATGAACTAGCTTGCAAATCATTTCATGAAACCTTCACTTTTTAATTTTGGATCACATGCACTAAAAAAGTGGCATCAATATCTATTAGAAAGAAAACTCTCGATTTGTATAGATCACAACAGTGTTCAATTTTTGCTGCAACAAAAGACCTTATCAGCAGAACAACATAAGTGGATGGAGAAATTTTCTGCATTTGACATGGAAATTTTACACAAAATGGGAAGGATAATGTAGTCATTCACACTCTCTCGAAAAGACAAAGATATCACAATATGCACTGCATTGATAGTAATTCTGGATTGGCTAGATGGGATTCAGACTAAGTATGCCAAGGATCTAGATTTTTGTTCAATAATAAAAAATGTCAGACCAGGCAGTAACTCCTCAACCAAAAATTGATTTGTATGTTATTCCTTCAGGTAGGTCTTCATTATATACATGAGGGAGAGACTGTTCACTTCATCTCCCGATGACTGTTCATATTACTTATTTATCTATTTACATTATATTCACCCAATCCTGAGGATTAGGTTTCAACATTCCCCCCCTTAATCTAAAGGGATGTTGGTGAGTCCAAGCTTCATTATGAATCGTTCAAGCTTTTCTTTTCCAAGCGCTTTGGTGAAGATGTCTGCAATTTGCTCATTAGAGGAACAATGATGGAGATGGATTGTTTTGGCCTCAACATGATGTCGAATTAGACGATATTTAGTATTGATGTGCTTCGTTCGATAAAAGTGTCCTCATAATCGACCCCTTCCTTCTATGCAAAGCATTTTTCCACAAGCCTAGCTTTGTTCTTGTCAAGTGAGCCATTAGCTTTATACTTGTTCTTGTAGACCCACTTGCAGCCAATTGGTTTGGTTCCAAATGGAGGATCAACCAGCTTCTAAGTGTCGTTATTTATAAGGGCATCATACTCCGTTTGCATCGATTCTTTCCATTCATAATGAGAAGTAGCTTCTTTGAAGAAAGTTGGTTCAAAATCTGTAGACAAGTTCAATTCACAATCACAAGAAACATCCATATCAATAGGTGAATTAGAGTCATTCACATCACCTCCATTTTGCCGGTTTGAATTTCTAGTTCCTGTCTTCCCAACCTCATCAGGATGAACACTTTCAAGTGTCTTTGTCAGCCACTTTGGGGGATCTTTTTCAGATGGTCGAGGCTGCTCCGCTGATTGAGTTGGAACTGAATCAAGATTGAGTCTCCCAATTCTATCAATCACATCACTTAAAGCATCATCCGTTGTTGGAATTTCATGCAGGGGAGAGTGTTCTTTAGAAGAAGATTCCACATGCTGATCTAATATAAGAATCGCCCCTTCAAGATGTGGAATCTGAATATCAAATTCTTGAAATGATTTTGCTTTTGCGAATCTATCCAAGCGATCAAGTTGCCACTCAACAACATTGTTAGTTTTGGATCATTCAAGAAAAATTACATCTCTAGATACAACAAAATTTTTATTTACTTCATCATAGAGATGGTATGCTTTGGAGGTGTTTGAATACCCCAAGAAGATGCATTTACGACTTCTAGCACCAAGTTTATTTCTATGTACCTTTGGTATCAAGGCATAACAGGTGGAACCAAAGACCCTGAGATGCTTTACCGAAGGAACATTTCCATACCATATTTCATATGGAGTCTTGTTTCTAATAGCATTATATGGACATCTATTCTTTATATATGCAACACATAGAACAGCATCAGCCCAAAACATTATCTTTACATTTTTGAAGAAGAGCATGGATCGTACCATATTTAAGATTGTCCTATTCATTCTTTCAACTACACCATTATGTTGGGGATTATAAGGTACAATTGTTTGATGTTTGATCCCATGTTGGTGAAGATAGTTTTCAAATTCATTTGATGTGTATTATTTTCCATTATCAGTGCAAATAGACCCAATATGAGATTGTGCATCATTTTCAATCCATTTATGAAAGTTTTTAATGTTTGAAAAGTATCAGATTTGTTCTTCAATAAATAAACCCAACACATTCTGGTGTAGTCATCAATAAATGTCATCATATATTTATTTCCATTTGCAGAAGGAATGAGCATTGGACCACATAAATCTGAATGAATGAGTTCAAGTTTTCTATGTGCTCTTGAATGTGAATCATGAAAAGATTGTTTGCTATGATTTCCTAGAATTCAAGCATCACATTGCTTAAGTTTCCTAGGAATTGTAGGCAAACCAGCAACACCATTTTTCTTCAACAAGCAGAGACTGTCATAGTTCAAATGTCCAAATCTAGCATGCCATAATAAAATTGATGGAAGTGTACCTTCTTCATAATGAGAATTGTATGAGAAATGTTGTGCACGAGCAGAGGTTCCTTGCAGCTTGAGAAGTCTTTCTTCTTCTATTCCCCTCATGACAAGTGAGTGGTCAGATGCTTTTCTTACCTCAAGCTTGCCATCAAACATATGAATGGAGTGACCTTGCTGGCAGATGTGGACCAAGGACAACAAGTTTCTCTTGAGCTGTGGGAGATATAGAACATGATGCAGAAGAAAGTCTGGAAGACCAGGCAGTTTAAGCCTGATTGTGCCAAGCCCTGATGGCTTGATTTTTGATTGGTCTACAAAGTATACTACTCCATCAACATTGTCAGTAAATTCTTCAAAAAAATATTTTCTATGAGTCATGTGGCAGGTTGCTCCTGAATCAAGCAACCAATCATTTTTCCAAGAAGCAAGTGAAGCATTAAATAAATCTTCATTTACTCCAATATTACATTGTGCCACAACATAGTGAGCGGATTCAGGTGCTTTACCTTTGTTTGTATCATCATTTTTACCTTTATGTTGGTTTCTTTGCTGCTCAATTTTGTCCCATGGTAACTTGCATGTAGAGGCATCATGTGATCCATTTCTTTTGCAGCGTATGCAGTGCAAATCTTCCTTTTCTCCTTGAGAGTGTCTACCCCCCTTGCCTCTGAAATATCTTCCTATTCCTCTTCAACCACCTCTTCCTCTTGAAGAATCTTGAGCAGGATACTTTTCTTTATGAGCAAGGCACACAACCTCTTCAGAAGATTCAGGGGCTGTCTTCTTTCCAAAAGCTTTCTCTCTTTCAGCAAACTTTTTCACAAGATAGTCAAACGTGATATCTTTGAGATTTCCATTTGGTTGCAATGACTCAAGATAATTGGAGTAAGTAGGATAAAGTGCCTTGAGAAAAGCGATAAGAGGAATATCCAATTCAACCTTAGTGGATTTAATATCATGCATTATAGACTTTACTTCAGATGCAAGAACAAGAGGATCATTATTTTGCAGTTCAAGAGTGAAGAGTTTAATCATGAGTTGAACAACTTCAAGTGATGAATGTGAGTCATAGAGTTCTTTCAGCTTTTGTAAGGCTTCAAAGGCAGTTGAAAATGACGAAATATGGCGACTCACCTCTTCATTTACAGATGTTGTGATTAATGCATAAGCTTTATTGTTCTTGTTTTCCCAAATGACGAGCTCCTTGTCTGAGGTACGCTGTTCTGGTTCATTGTCTCCGTCTCTGACACACACTCCTTTCCACAACTTATTGAAAATGAGGGTGTGTTTTATCATCTGAGACCACTCAGGATATTTCTCCTTGCCAGTGAGAACTATTCCCACAATAGATATGATTGAATGCATACTGTAAAAAAAACTTCTGCTGATAGAAAAATACTTCTGCCAATATACAGTAAAATTGTACTTCTGGTGGTAATTTTTTTTTTAATTACAATTCAAATAAATATATTTTTGATATGGCTTGACAGAAAATTCAACTGTCAATATGTGAGACTAATCCTTAACTAATTGCATCAAGGTTCAAGATCTCTTCAACAAATATATTCTTATGTATCTTAGAACAACTATAACTACTCCGTAAGGTATGTCCATGCTACAGGCATTGTTTATAAATCATACTACGTTGTAGATTCATGCAAATGTATATGTATTGACATTCCACAGTGATCCTCCTCTTGTTGTAGCAATCCACATTATCACGGATTCCAAAAAAAAATAAGGGCCTTACACTTCCACGCAAATTACTATATACACACAAGCCCCACCACCAGATTTGTCGCATGCAATACATGCAATTCATGCGATGGAGAAAGCGTTAACTTACAGTATTTAACAACAACGTAAATACCATACCAAACAGCCTTGTTACAACTGCATAAATATGTGAACAGCTTCTGGACTATGTATATGGAGCAGTGTTCAACTCTTCCACTGCGCAACTCTTCACGTCAGGTTCACCACAGCAGGTCACATCAAAAGGAAGCCAGTCGTTGTCATTGTGGTTGGAATGGATGCGCACCAGTGGCAAGACAATGTTGTTGCATCGACTTATTGCTCACACAAAGACGTCAGAAATACAAGGATATGTTTTGAATCTTGACCCTCGGGATTTTTTATGGTCACAAATGCAGACAGAGCCTTGAATGATCTCAAAGAAAGAAGCCAAGGGGCGACTTTTACATAAGAGGACGCAGATGACCCAGCTGGAAATTGTTACGGTGACAATAAGCGACCAGCAAATTTCAAGATTTCAGAGGAGATAGAAACAACACATTTGAGGGCTAAAGGTGATGATCCATTCACACAGTGAACAACAGCACCATTCAACGCAGCAGCCTCAAGGGCATTCAACTCAGCGATTAAGAAGATTTTCAGGTCTGAGGCTGTCAAGTCAGAGAATTTAGAGTTAATTATGGCAGACAGAGCGCACAGGGGCAGTGGACAAAGAACAGTAGGCAGAAGGGAGTTACAACTATTTTGGGAGCTGGCTCTGATACCATGTCAGACCAGGCAGTAACTCCTCAACCAAAAATTGATTCGTATGTTATTCCTTCAGGTAGGTCTTCATTATATACATGAGGGAGAGACTGTTCTCTTCATCTCCCAATGATTGTTCATATTACTTATTTATCTATTTACATTATATTCACCCAATCCTGAGGATTAGGTATCAACAAAAAATATTAATCAAAACCCCCACTTTGAATGGAAAAATGACATATTGTGGTATAAAGGTAGAATTTATTTAAGTTTGTCATCCAAAATTGAAATTAAGGCTCTAAAAGAATCACACAAGTCCCCTGCAGTTGAGCATGTTAGGTTCTTCAAGACATACTACAACACACGTCAATCGTTCTATTAGAAGGGAATGAGTAAGGAAATTCAGAAGTACGTCATCGAATGTGACATCTGTCAAAGAAATAAAATTTAAAACATCCCAACCCCTGGGTTGTTACACCCTCTACATACTCCAAATCAGAAATGGGAGTAAATCTCAATGGATTTCATCGAAGGATTACCCATGTCTAATAATAAGGACAAGATATTTGTTGTGATGGATAGACTCGCTAAATATGCACATTTCATGGCAGTCAAGAGAACAGACTCAAGCAAGAAAATTATGTAAGTCTTTTGTAAAAACATCTACAAGTTATACGGTATTCTAATGGTCATTGTTAGTGATAGAAACATAATATTTAAGCGAAATTTCTGGAAATATTTTTGCAATCAAGCTAGAATGATCCTTAACATGAGTTTAGCATACCATCTACAAATAGATGGTCAACATAAATAGTAAATAAGTGCTTGGAAACATATATTTGATGCTTCATCACTGATAAGAAAAACAAATGGTCTCAATGGTTACACATAGCATAATGGTGGTACAATACCACCTATCATGCCTCAACTAAAATTACCCCATTGCAAGCTTTGTATGGTTATGAGCCCCTGAAGTGGAAGGATTTTGCATTAAATGACTCCAAGGTTCAAGCAGTGAAGAATCATTTGGAGGAAAGTCAAAGGATTATTAGAATATTAAGGGAAAAATTAACAACCACTAACAATTAAATGAAACAACAAATCGATCAGCACCATACTGATAGAGAATTCGAAGAAGGTAACTGGGTCTATGTAAGACTGCAACCCTACAAGCAATTATCCTTGAAACAATAAGGGAATAACAAGTTGGCTCCAAAATTTTATGGGCCTTTCCAAATAATCAGAAAGATTAATGACGTTGCTTATGAATTGAATTTACCAGATAACTATTGAATCCACAATGTATTCCATGTTTCATGTCTCAAAAAATGTTGGGAAAAAACTAATCATCTCAAATCGAGATACCTGAAATCAATGAAGAAGGAAAGATCAGTTTAGAACCAACATGTATCCTCACTACTCGAGAAAAGGTATTATGTTCCAAAACTATTAGAGAATATCTCATCAAGTGGAAAAAGCTTCTAGAAGAAGATTCATCATGGGAAACATAAAAGTTCTGACAACAATATCCCTCATTACCCCTGCTTCGAGGACAAAGCAATTTTAAGGGAGGGGAAATGCTATGAATTAATAATTCATAAAAATAATATACTTATAATCATTTTTAATTATTATTAATTATGAAGGGGTTTAATGGTAAAAAATACATGGCCCATCACCTTCATGACCAGTTAATGCCTATATAGGCAACCATCACGAAGGCAATTGTAATCATCATTAAATTTTTAATTAATAAAATATACATATTACACATTCTATGTCATTCAGCAACAAGTTTATTGCAACAATTGTACCTTTTAGTTTTGCATTCTTTTTACTTTCACTTTTGTTGTTGCAACGTTGAAGGTGTCCTAGTCAAGTTCAAATGAGTCGAAAAGAAAAAGTACATATTTATGCACGATATATCACTGACGTGTTGGTTTTTTATAGGAACAGGGAATGCAGGAAAATCATAACTACCTCACATGTTCATCCTTACAAGATCTTGCTTGATCTGACTTTGACCACTTATGTAAAATTTCTTGATTTACAACAATCTTCGTCGCATGCTTAGATCTCTTTGCCTTCCCCATCTTTTTCTTATGAGCATATTGGTTTGTTTTACATTGCACTTATGATCTCCTTTTTTCATCCCTAATCTTTCGTCCTCCATCCTACTTCCTTTATTCCCCTCTACTTTCTTGATTTTACACCTCACAATTTCTTGAACTCTTCGCTTGTGCACCCTTGGAACCAACGCACACTTGTTGGTTGGAAGATGTTGATGATGAATTTCATCATCATTTGCTAATGCAGTCTTGACTACATCTCTCACTTCACCACATTCTAAATCTTGAACCAAAGTCTTGCAATCCACACTTGCATGTCTTCATAGCGCTCTCACACAGTATGTCTCCCTATTCTATTTGTATGAATATGACATAAATGGTATATAGATTTGAATCTCTTTCTTTAGACCAGCGAAGAAATTCACTTCTATCTTGAAAAATGCTACATTGAGTCATAGTGCAAGACCCTTGGCCCTCGTCCTCACTATTCTCAATTTACAAATACTTCAGGTTCCCAATCTTTTGTCTCCATCTTGTGTCTCTATTATTATTGTTATAAAAGAGTGGTGCATATCCATGGTTCATTATTACTGCTCAAGTCAAACTCCTCCTTGTGAAATTTGTATTTGGGTTGGTGATTATCAATGTAATCAATAAAGGGAGTATATATGTGTTCTCGGGCTTTTAGAAATCCATTGTCATATGTTCATTGGGCAGGGTGGTAGGAGTTGGTTGTTGTGGTAGCACCATGTTTTTCCCTCTAGTATCCCTACTCCTTTCCGCTCCTCTTCTAGCCATGACACCTGTTTTAAATCAACATCAAGTTTCCTTAGCTCAATCAAAATAAGACAATAGTTTTAGGGCATGTTGAACACATGCAAGAATCCCAATATTGTATCCAAACTTGGCAGTGTTGCACTTCCACCATACATTAATACCAACATGAAATCACACATTACAACTCTACTCAACTTATCAAGGAATCGATGAGAATCATTTGGGAGTGTTTGCACCACAGGGTTTGATTTACTTAATAACTTATTAGGCGAAATGAGAATGTCGTTCCTTTGCAAGAACACGTGTACATCAAATATGTTTACTGTTGAAAATCATCATTTATTAAATCTTGCAAAGAAAGGAATTTGACAATCTCATTTACTAGTTGGCTTTTCATATAGTGTACTAAATAAAATTTGAAAGTTGTCACATATCTGATGGTGAAAATATCAACTATCAACTACCTTCACTTTCCAAAATTTCATTTTTTTGTTTAAAATTCGTTACTGAAACTCCTCGCAATCATGAGCCCACTTAAACTAGAATATATAATATATAATAATATAATATCCTTATCATATATATTTTAATTATAAAACTCATCTAATTAATTGTATTCCCTTATATAAATAAACACCATCTTTAAATTTAAACCATAATAATCATAATTATAATCATAATTATAAGGAATTTGAAAACATGTTAGATTAGCAATTTCATCACCATTTATATTTGGTTTAATTTCTTATATGTTAAAAATTGTATTGCAACTTAGCATATAATAATACAATTATGGTCTCATGTATGTAGGAGCCTCATAATCATTGTATTATTTTTAGGAAACATTAAAATATCCTCTATATATAATATGCACAAATGAACCACCTTAATTAATATTAAATTAAAATATATATATAATAAACTAATATACACATTACTTTCCTCAATTATATTCTTGAATGATTCTTCCCATAAGAAGCATTTTTAATTCAGCATTATTATTGCTTTCAAGCGCCCATCATGAATGGTCTCATAATCACACCAAATTTTTTTATAGGTAAAAAGTAGAGTGAAAGTTATATGAAAATAAATTATGTTTTTAGAGTGAAAATAAACTTAATGTAATCCATATCATATAATAATGATGACCATATTTTATTATTATTATTATTAAAATCGTGTAAAATTCAAAATTATATTTAAATAATTAATTTGCATAAACAAATTAATTAATTAATCAAAAAAATACCTAAATAAAAATGATTTTCTATTATTTTATTTTTATCTTGTTCCAAAATTCATCTTATTCCTTCCATGGATCCGACATTAATTATTATAATATGTTACCCAAACCTCGACTATAATGTGTTTTGATCTCCATCTTTGCAAGCCTTAACTAACCTCCTCATATTGCCAATACTCTACCTGATCGACATTGCCATACACAAGGATTGTGCATCGTGGCCCTGACGCGAAAAAAAAATGTATTTTAACGTCCAGAACCCAATAATCTCCGACCTTAGAACATAAATAAAATACACATAAAACTTTGATCAACATAAAACTAAACATATAATATTAATATTATAACATATAACTTGACCGAACAATATAACTATCTAAATACACATAAAACTTTGATCAACATAAAACTACACATATAATATTAATATTATAACATATAACTTGACCGAACAATATAACTATCTTTTGTTTAAAAAAAAATGAATTTTAACCCGATCGATAAGGAAAGGCCCAAATGACCTAGTACTAGAACATAATTTTAAAACAACAACCAAGCACCCTTTGAAAACATAAAAATGGCATGTCACCATTAACGATGAATCAAAAAGAGCAGTTGAATAGCCAAGACATTCACTAGAAAACACCAATCATCTATCTTGAAAGCTTCTACCCGCGAGCCAGGAAGTGTCAATGTTTTGTTTCACCATGGCTTTAATGATGATCTAGTAAAGCAACAGCAAAATGTTATTTTATATTATTCAGTACTTTCTGATTTGAGAAATACCGCTCTAGTCATTTTTACAAATGGAGATTGGAGTGGCAACACCACTACTAAGCTCACATTCAGAGGTCAATTATTATTATATCAGACTTAACATATCGTCACTTGAGTTTAACCTAAAGATGAGTTCAATATTGGAATTGCATTTCAATTCAGAGTAATCATAAAGTAATATTGAGTTATAATGATATGGCTTTGTGTTGCACTTTGAATGGTGAACCTAGAGTTATGATTGCCACGGTGTTTGGGCTATAGTTATTGGAGGTTACTAAACAAGAAAGAAAATGAAAATGAACACAACCATACAGGTAAAAACTCAAGATTTACGTGGTAAAACCCTGATAGGGTGTCAAGGAAACATCCACGGGGCAAGGGATTGGATCTTTATTAAATCAAGAATGATTATCCATTACAATAGTTCGGGCATTCATCAGTTTTATATGAGCCTCCTCAATTACATAACTATTGTTTCGGTATAAAACTAACTTGTCAATAAATAATACAATTTTACCCAAATTTACATTAATTAGTTGTCAATTTCCAACAAACTCCACCTTGACAACAATTTTCCTAATCCCTTGCCCATGCCCATTCATCATCTCTTTTGCAAGCAAAGAGAAGCTAAACACCATCGCAGCCTCTCTAATGTAATTGGCTTTGTTAATATGTCTGCACAATTCTCCCATGTATGGACCTTTTGAAGAACTACTTTTCCGCCATTGATCACATGTCTCAGAAAATGATACCTTACATCAATGTGTTTGGTTCTGTTGTGATAAGTAGGATTTGTAGCCAAGTGAATAGCACTCTGATTGTCACAAAGTACATTCACTTTCTCATGCGTCCTTCCAATATCATCAAGTAGACCCTTTAACCAGATTGCTTCTTTACTGGCATCTAAAGCAGCTATATATTTTGCTTTGGTAGTGGACAACGCAACTATTTCTTGAAGCTTTGACATCCAACTAATTGCTCCACCTGCAAGAGTAAAGACATAACTTGTAGTAGATCTTCTTTTGTCCAAATCACCTGCATAATCAACATCTACATATCCGCAGACTGATCCTTCACTACCATTAAAGATGATGCAATGGTCACTTGTGCCTCTTAGATATCAAAGCACCCATTTCACTTCTCGCCAATGTTCTTCACTTGGATTTGCCATGAACCTGCTGACAACTCCAACTGCATGTGAAATGTCAGGTCTTATAGATACCATCGCATACATTAAGTTGCCTACAACATTTGCATATGGTACATGAGACATATATTGCTTTTCTTCATTAGTTCTAGGACTCAAAACCAAATAAATCTTAAAATGGGAAGCTAATGGAACATTAACAAGTTTCACATTGTTCATACAAAACTTTTCAAGTACTTTCTCCACATACTTCTGTTGTGATAACCAAAGCTTACCATTTTTCCTATCTCTGTGTATCTCCATGCCCAAGATATGTTTTGCTACTCCAAGATCCTTCATATCAAACGTCCTAGAGAGTTGAGCCTTTAACCTGTTGATCTCTTCCATGCTTTTGCTTGCAATAAGCATATCGTCAACATACAAAGCTAAGATAATGAATATGCCATTGAAACTCTTGAGGTATACACAATGATCATACTCATTTCTAATAAAGTTCTGGCTCACCATGAAGGAGTCAAACTTCTTGTACCATTGTCTGGGAGACTGTCTCAGACCATACAATGATTTCCTGAGCTTGCAAACTAATCTTATGTTGCGACCTTGTACAAAACCTTCTGGTTGTTCCATATATAACTCTTCATTCAAATCACCATGTAGAAAATTTGTTTTAACATCTAACTGTTCTAACTCAAGGTTAATTAATGCAGTTGGTGCCAACATAGTACAAATAGAAACAAGTTTTACAACTAGTGAAAAAATCTCATGAAAGTCGATACCTTCAACCTGAGAATACCCTTTTTCTACAAGTCTCGCCTTATACCTTTCGACACTTCCATCAACTTTTTGTTTCAGTTTGAAGACCCATTTGCATCCGATAACACTTCTCCCTTCAGGAAGTTCTACAAGATCCCAGGTATTGTTCTTGGCTAAGGAATCCATTTCTTCTTCCATAGTCGTTTTCCATTTTTCGCTATCTGTATCATCTACTGCTTCCTGATAACAAGAAGGTTCCCCATCTTCAGTAATCAAAGCAAAAGATGAAGCAGAATTTTCATACCTTTTGGGAGTTTTTCTTTCCCTTGTAGACCTTCTTAGAGTGACTAGTTGTTGAACTGGTTCAAAAACTTCAACAGTATCTTCAACACCTTTTTCTCCAGAAGTCTCATATTCCTTTTGACTTTCACAGAAAGGTCTAGCCTCCAACTAAATTTGTTGATTTGGCGATACTTGTTCATGTTCAATTCTTTCAACATTTGATTTTAACAGAGAAGATTCATCAAATGTTACATCTCTGCTAATGACTATCTTTCGTGACGTAGGATCCCACAACCTGTACCCTTTCACCGCATAGTCATACCCAACAAAGACATAACATTTCGATTTTGGATCTAATTTTGAATGCTAATTTTTAACAGCATAAGCATCACAGCCAAATATGCTTAAATGTGAATAATCACAAGACTGACCTGACCAAACTTCTTCAAGAATTTTACATTTAATTGCTACTGAAGGTGATCTGTTAACTAAATAACAAGCAGTGGATATTGCTTCTGCCCACAACTCCTTTTGCAGGTTATCATTGCTCATCATGCTTCTGGCTCTTTCCATAAGAGTCTTTTTCATACGTTCAGCAACACCATTTTGCTGAGGAGTATAAACAGTAGTTTTGTGT
Organism: Pinus tabuliformis; assembly: GCA_031772625.1. Taxonomy (NCBI): domain Eukaryota; kingdom Viridiplantae; phylum Streptophyta; class Pinopsida; order Pinales; family Pinaceae; genus Pinus; species Pinus tabuliformis. The sequence goes on from CM062818.1 coordinate 2,073,418,876, forward strand.
CTAACAATTCCTTCATCCTTACAGTATTGTTCAAATTCTATTGAAGTAAATTCACCACCATTGTGAGCTCTTAAACATTTAAATGATTTGCATGTTCTTTTCTCTACCATTGTTTTAAATTGTTTAAAGATATTGAATACATCAGCTTTCTTTTTAAGCTTAAAGACCCAAACTTTATGGGAGAAATCATCAATAAACGTTAAAAAATATAGAGCACCTCCCTATGATACAACAGGAGATGGTCCCCACAGATCAGAATGAATATAGTCTAAAATATCTTTACTATTATGATTTCCAATTTTAAATCTCTGTTTGCACTGTTTTCCATACACACAATGTTTACAGAAATCCAACTTCAAAGATTTCAGATCAGGAAGTGATTTACGTTTAATCAGTATCTGAAGACCTTTCTCGTTCATGTGACCCAATCGTTGATGCCATAGGCAAGTACCTTCTTCTTCTTTTTCTGACACAATCGTTGCTTCACTGACCTGAGTACTTCCTTTGAGTTTGTAAATATTTCTGACCTTTTCTGCTTCCATAACAACTAGGGCGCCTTTAGAGACTTTCAGCACTCCATTCTGACCTGTAAACTTAACCATCCAAATCCAACACTCCCAAAGAAATCAATTTTTTCTTCAATTCAGGTACATGTCTAAAACTAGTTAACGTTCTAACTGTGTTATCATACATTTTAATCCTTATATATCCCATCCCAATAGTCTGAAATGTTACATTATTACCCATAAACACAGAACTACCATTTACATCTTCATATGAAGTAAACCAATTTCTGTGTGGACACATGTGATGAGAAGCACCAACTTTCAAAACCTTGAGAGACATTACATACAGGTAAAGTTTCATCTGTCATACATAATTCTTCAACAGATAAAACTTTGTCTATCACACTTAAATCAACCTGATTTGCTTCCTTCATCGGGTTATCAGACTCTTTTCATTTCCAACAATCTTTCTTAAGTGTCCAATTTTGTTGCAGTGCCAACATTTTGCCTTACACTTCTTTCCCTTTGATTTAGATCTGTAAGACCCCCTTGTTTTTTCTCCTATTTCCTTTCACCGTCCTCTAGCTATCATGGCTTCTGGTGTAGCTGTTTCAGTACTGGATTTCCTTCGTACTTCTTCATAAAAGAGAGTTCCCACAACTGATTCAAATTTCAAAGAATCAACGATGCTCAAACTGATTGAAGTTACGAAGTGGTCCCATGACTTGGGTAGAGAACACAACAAGGTTCTAGCTTTGTCTTCTTCCTGAATTTTAACTTCCACATTTGATAATTGGCATACAAGTGTATTTAAAACATTTAAATTCTCTGCAACTTTTGAACTCTCCTTCATTCGAAGACTGCACAATTGTCTTTTCAAATAAATTCTATTGGTTAACGACTTTGTCATATATAGTTTTTCCAGTTTTTCCTATAAGCCTGAAGTTGTACTCTCTTCAACAATGTTGAAAAGAACTTCATCCGCCAGGGATAACCTGGTGGTACTGAGGGCTCGGGCATCCAAGTCCTCCCAGTCTGAATCTTTCATGCTAGCAGGTTTCTTATTTGCCTCGTCCAAAGCTTTGTGCAACCCTTGTTGCACCAACAAATCCCTAACTTTCGGTTCCAAAGAGAAAAGTTGTTCTTGCCGGTGAATTTCTCCACCTCGAACTTTGCATTAGTCATCTTGGCCATTTCTTTCCTCTTAGGGTTTCAGCCTTTCAACTAGGGTTTCCTTCAAAAAAATTATTTTGATTGTCTTCTTCCAACAAAGAGCTTTCCAAGCTTTTTTTAATTTTTTCTACTTCAATTTTCTTGAAAAAAATTCACAAATTCCCCAGCAAAAAAAATTCAAAATTTTACTTTCCCAAAAAAAAAATCAAATTGACTTAGAAAACCTACAACATTTTTCTGAAAATTCCCTTTTGTTTAATTTCAGTTTCCTAAAAAAAAAATCTTTGTTCTTCAATTTAAAGAAACCCTTTAACAAACCCTGCTTCAGTATCCTAAAAAATTATTTTCTTCAACTCAATGAATTTATTCAACAAATTTTGCTGAAAAAAAAAAAAAAATACCCGACCTCCATAGTGAGAAACAATACTGGTTTTCCTTCAGAAATCCTCTTCACGCAGTATTTGCACACTGGACTTCCAACGATGGACAACGTTCCACCAATAATGAATGCTTTGCGGCACCAACGATGAATTCTCTGTGGCTTTGGATAGGCCAGCAGCTTCAATGCAATTCTGGGTAGCTCTGAACATAACGTTCCACCAACGATTTCACCTCTGCATTGGCTCCAAAGTTTGATCACGTAGAAACGTGATTTCACCTCTGCATTCGCCTCCAAAGATGATCACGCAGAGGGTCTTTACTCATGGAGGGAGTCTTCACGCACTGGCCACCATTTTTGCTACGCAGAGCAGAGACTGAGGTTCTGGTTTGGCAGCGTAGACTCCTCGCTCCTCGAATGTTCTGGATTTTACATGCAGAGAGTAGAGACACATGTTCTAGTTTGGCAGCGTAGACTTCTTTTTCTTTACACGCAGAGAGAAGAGTCCGTTCCATGCTCCTACTCCTTGCATACAACCTTTGATACCAATTGTAGTTATTGGAGGTTACTAAACAAGAAAGAAAATGCAATTGAACACAACCATACAAGTAAAAACTAAAGATTTACATGGTAAAACCCTGACAGGGTGTCAAGGAAACATCCACAGGGAAAGGGATTGGATCATTATTAAATCAAGAATGATTCTCCATTACAATAGTTCAGGCATTCATCAATTTGATATGAGCCTCCTCAGTTACATAATTGTTGTTTCGGTATAAAACTAATTTGTTAATAACTAATACAATTTTACCCAAAATTAGTTGTCAATTTCCAACATGGGCTTTTGCTCTCAAGAAAATAGACATCCAAGAGGTTTGAGATTCTACTCTCTACGAGGTTTTAGTGAGCCAGAGGTAAAGTCCAAGGTGACATGTTTCCAGTGTCCACTGGTTGGTTTAGGTTGAGCCAAGTTTATAAAAATCTCACGCAGGGGCATTAAAATTAAAACTACAATTAATACAATCTCTCCTACAAAAGAACGTTCAGGTCATTGTTCTTTGTGCACAATGATGCTACCAGTTGTTAAGGGATGCTAAGAATGACACTTGTAATTGTTAATGAAATCTCACACACTTTTTACAGCGATCGACATCGTTATAGAGCACTTAAGGTATATATATATATATATATATATATATATATATATATATATATATATATATATATATATCGTAATTAATTCATCGTAAATCATCAATGCCAATTTCTAAGATGTGTATCTAAATTCACTTCAACTACAACCTAAATTACCATTGTGACAAGTATAATCATGGATACTCATTGTAAACTACAAACTTAAGTTTAATTGTGACAAAAGTAATCACAAATACGAGTAAGCTACCATTTGGGCTAGGGTATTAGATGATGGACACCATAATTAAAGAATTACTACTACCATAATAATCTATTGATCATTGCCTAACATTGGTTTTATGGGATGTGAAGCTTGAAACTCTTTTACATTTTGATACAATCTTTACCAATCATTATATTATAGAACATTTTGGTGTCATTTGTATATCTTGATAATCTAGATTTTCTCCTAAATTATTTTATTTATTCCACATTTGGTTAGAGTGAAATAAAATTACAAGGAAATTGATTGTGGTTGAAAGTCACTTTCTAACATCTCCAATCAATTGACTTTGAACTTGTTACAGCGGTGTAGGCCAATTCGCAGCCAGTAGGCCAATAAACACCAAACTAAGAAAGGAATATCATGAGGATCAACGTATACAATGGAAATGATAGAAATGAAATGATATTTGAACCTCTACGAGACTAAAAATAGTCTATGGGACTATTAGTTCCCTGCTTTTGTCTTTTGCAATTCAATCATTTTCTTGTTCAAATTGATGATGAGCTGGCCCAACTTTCCAACAATCCCCTCACTAAAAAAGGCAATGCTAAGAAATGGATGCTAGCATATTCCCATAACTTTCTTTGATGTCCTTGAATGCACCACATTCCAAAACGAGTTGTTTATGTGATTCCACTTCCCCAGAGGTGCAAAATGTACACACCCATTCTTCCCAAGCTTCTTTAGGCCTTTTCCACCGTCTTGTTTCACACCGAAGTTTATGCGAGTTGGTTCTTAATTGAGCAATAAGAACCTTTGTCCTCCACGGAATACTAGCTCCAATGAAGTCTTTTTGTTGTAGATCACATGTAGGATTGAATTCTTCAATGTAGTACTTCTTCTTTCTACCCAACTATATTCCCCATACCCATTTACGAAACTTCTCCATAACAAAATCATTTAGCTCCTTGCTATTTGTGGGATAGACATTGAGGTAGATGTTCCATTTTTGCATCCATATGTAATTTTGTTTCATCCATGTTTTCTTTCATTCACTCATGCCTTTATTGAAGATAACATTAGGCCATCTACCTACACTCATTTGCTCAATTCTTTTTAGATATCTTATGAGCCGCACCATAGCAATTGCTTCAATGGGAGTTGCTCCTGTTTCACTCAACATTATCTCATAAGATATCAAATTTTTTTATTTTGAACTTGCTCATGATCAAGCGTTTTTGGATTTTCTCAATTTGCTTCCATTTTGAGATGTGGGTGTTGCTAGCCCACAATTCACACCCATATAGCATCACTGGACAAACTAGGAGTCCAAAAAGTGTTTTAGTTGTTTTCCAATCCCATAACTCTGCCTCTCTACATCTGTTTTGAAGAGCATATAATGCTTTCGACCCTCCTAAAATTCTCTTCTCTGCAGTCCTCCCAATTAAGTTTGTTGTTGAAATCAATCCCGAGGTACTTGTACTCATTTACTTCTTCAAGAATGTTGCCTTCAAAGAAAAAAATATGTTGGCTATGCTTCCTTTTATCAGAGAAAATCATTATTTTGGTCTTTCTAGTATTGACTTGCATCCCCACTTCTCTACAAAAATGCTCAAGGGCATATAGGTGCATTTGCAATCCATGGGCTGATTTAGAAATCAATACAAGATCATCCGCATATAAAAGAAGCTTTATCACAAGCTCCCCCAACCGAACACCGTCTCCACCTTGCAGATTTATCCACTCTTCTAGTTTATCAATATATAAGCCAAAAAGGTATGAAATAGATGGCAACCTTGCTTGACTCCAATGTCACTTCTAAAGCTTTCTGAAATGCATGTTGAAGTTCTAATTTTGACTTTCACCTCTTCATAAAGTCTATGGACAGCGACTCTATAATGCAAAGGAATTTCAAGTTCTTCCATTCTACGCCACAACTTATCTCTAGGGACTGTGTCAAATGCCTTTTTGAAGTCAACAAAGCAGCAAAATGCTTCTTCTTTGTCCTCCCAAACCTTTTCAACAATGTGTCTCAATGTGATACCATGATCCACTGTAGAATTCTTCGGCCTAAAAATCGCTTGTCCTCTTGCCCTCTTTTCTTTTACTTCTGCCCACTTACTGATTATATTTTCTACCATGCTACCGAAAAACTTTACAAACAAAGGATTGATCATAATGGTTCTATAATTGGAAGGATTATTGATGTCTCCACTTTTAAAAAGGGGTATTGCTAGGCTAGTTGTCCAATCCCTTGGGAATCGTTGCTGAATGATGTTGTTAAATATTTCCATGATGTGCGGTGCAAGAGTGTTCATTCCCCATTTTAGATATTCTGCTTGAAGCTCAACCAAGTCCTTTGTCTTTCTTGTTTTCAACTTCTTAATTTCAATCTCCTCCTCCTGTAATGTGGAGAGCTTTGTAGTTATGTTAATCTTGGAGGGAGGCTCCACCTTTGATTATTTCTCATAGAGTTGTTTTGCATATTCAAACCATTGAGTGGCTGTAATATTATTTTCGATTTGCTTCTTCCTTGGTTGAAGTTCCTGCCAGAAAAGCTTTGTGTTATTATTTCTTAGATATATTAACTTTTATCGCCTTGTTTGCATGAACTCATCTTTTTTCCTTTTTAGTATCTGCTTATATAACTTTACATTCATCTTCTCAGTGCCTGCCTTTTTCAAGGTTCTCCTTGCCATTTTGCATTCCTCATCAAACCAAGCATTTACAAGAAAACAATTTGATTCTGATTTCCTATATTTTGCTATTTTTCACTTCTCAAGTGCACTTTGGATTGTGTGTTAATGCATCACTGTTGAAGCTTTTGAAACCAGTTTTCTCCTTCTAAATTAATCTCTCTAACATTGTCTTGAAGATAATACTATTTTCTTGTGTTAAAAGAATTTTGCCCCTTGATAGTGATTGCCGAGAGCATTGGGTTTTTTTCCCATTCTATCTTTCTCCTAACCATGATAACTTTATATAAATTGGATTATGGTCTGATTTTAAATCCCAAATATGCTCTCCAATCTTAACTTCATCTATCTTTTCTATCAAACTTTGTGAACACATCACATAGTCAACGACACTTGCCCAATTATATGTGTTGCATGTGAAGTTTTCATACCTTTTCCATCTATCTAGACCATTGCAAATAATTAAGTTGAAAGCCCCAAATAGTGTAAGCAACTCCTCTCCAAAATGATTGCTAACTTTGTCATCTTCTGAACACCTCACCCATTGGGGATTCTCCTCTTCAGTGAGCCAAATAGGATTGTGATCCTCTTTACAAAGAATACTAGCTTTATCATTTAATGTTCTAGCATTGAAATATTCCACTAAAAGAACTTCTCCTCGCTAAGAGTACACGTCAATATCTTGCTTTAAAGATGCCCTTAGTTTTGTAAGTTTTTTAGACTTGAGTGGCAAAATAACATGCCGCAATTCTTATGTGATTCTCATTCTCTGATATTTTGAACCATAAATATTGTTTATTGTAGGAATTTACAGGGTAAGTTCCTCAGAGAGAACACCAAAGGACACCGCTCACAAACAGATCATAGATCAATACACCAGTATTCTTGATGTGGTTAAAACCATCAAAGAGGGAAACAGTCCATGGCCTGAGCCAACGCGGCCACTTCAGGCAATTTATTAATAAAAGAATGAAAATTTACATAAGCTTATCTCATGAACGGTTACCCTACAAATGACCCTCCATGCTCTTTAAATAGAGATCATGGACCAATCGGGTGTTAAGCCACAGATCAAGTGTCGGTAATACCGAGGAGAGAATGAACCGTCGGATCACTACATATCGTGACCGTCAGATTGTAAGTTACAAAAGTACATAGTAAAAAAACACACTTTACCTAACTCTACACTAGACCAAGTTATACTTAACTATTTCCTATGTGTCGGAATATCCTAACATCCCCCCATAAGAACAACTTGGGATAGGATAGAAGGATGTACAAATATGACACAATAGGAGAAGGAAGGAGGCATTAGAGCCTATCCCTCCTTAGTGACAACTTCTTGAACTCCAACCATAAATCGAAGTTTAGTAAAATTCGCCTCTGTGAGTACCTTTGTAAAGATGTCTGCAACTTGATCATCTGTTGAACAATATTGCACTTCAAGAACATGGTCGTGAATGAACTTTCCAATGAAGTGCATGTGCATTTCAATGTGTTTGTTGCGTTGATGTTGGATTGTATCTTTGCATAGTTGAATGGCACTTTGATTATCACACCAAAGTGTAGTTGGATGCTGTTGTTTAAAGACAAACTTTGACGGGATCTGACGAAGCCACAGGGCTTCTTACTAGCTTCTACAGCACCACGATACTCTTCTTCTGCTGAAGAAAGAGAAATGGCACTTTGTTTCTTGCAAGCCCATGTAATAGGTCCTGAACCAAGAGTGAACACATAACCTGCAGTAGACTTCTGATCATCAGGGTCACCAACCCAATCAAAATCAGTGAAACCAACCACTAGAGGAGATGCTTCTGCACTGTAATGAATCCCAAACTGAATTGTACCTCGAACATAACGAAGTATTCTTTTAGCTGATTTCCAATAACTTTCATGTGGGTTTTTCATAAACCGAGCAATAAGTCAAGCATCAAAGGAAAGGTCAGGACGAGTATGGGTCAGATACAAAAGTTTTCCTAAAAGTTGACGGTATAAGGTAGCATCAACTTCAGGGGAAGTACAAGTGACTAAAAGTTTGGCTCCAGACTGAAAAGGAGAAGGGGTTGGCTTATAGTCTTCCATGTGAAAATGGCGTAGAAGATCACATGCATACTTGGACTGGGAAAGGGAAATACCTTCCTTAGATTGCACGACTTGAAGACCAAGAAAATAATGCAAGTGTCCTAAGTCTGTCATTTCAAACTTCTTTTTAAGGCTAGAATTCACATGATTTATAAGGTTGGGATCACTACCAGTAAGGATAAGATCATCAACATAAAGAACAAGAATGATAAGAGACTTGCCCACTTTCTTGGTGTAGACAGTATTGTCAGAATGACACCTAGAAAATCCAGTTTCTAAAAGAAAGTTATCCATTTTGGCATACCAAGCCTGAGGGGCTTACTTGAGACCATAAAGGGATTTCTTAAGCAGACATACAAGGTTGGAGTCTGTTTGTATAAATCCAATAGGTTGTTCCATATAGATTTCTTCATGCAAGTCCCCATGCAAGAATGCAGATTTAACATCCATCTGATGGACTTCCCATTTGAAAGAGGCAGCAAAGGAAAGAACAAGGCAGATAGAGTTCATTTTGGCAATAGGGGAGAAGGTTTCAGTATAGTCAATGACTTCAACTTGTGAAAAGCCCTTAGCAACAAGACGAGATTTATGTTGATCAACTTTTCCATCTGTTCCATACTTGGTTATGTAAACCCATTTGCATCTAACAAGTTTTTGTCTCTTTGGAAGGGGAACAAGATCCCATGTATCATTTTCCAATAATGAATGATATTCTTCATTCATAGCTACGTCCCAATCTGTATGGCCTGAAGCTTCTGCAAAGGTATCAGGATCATAATTAGCTGAAGCTTGAGCCAGTAAAGAAGAGGCTCTATCGAACTGAGAACGTGTACGTCGCTCATCTATAGGATCACCTGCAAGAGCACCTATTGCATCCCGAGTAGCACGGACCCATTTTGGAAGCTGAGGAGCTGAAGGAGGATCCTGAGAAAGTGGGAGAGGATTTTCATCCTCATTGTCATCATCTGAAGAAGAAATATTTTTAGAAGTAGAAGGGATAGAGAGAGGTGGCACATATGTCGAACTAGGCTCGTAGGCCAATATATTTTTAGAAAACTTTACATCTCTTCTAATGATAACATTTTTGGACTTAAGTGGAATAATCCAAAAATGGATCCTAGATAAACCTCTAAGTCTAAAAGACTTCATATAAGAGGTAAAAGGTGCCAAATGGCACAAAACCTTTGTAAATCAGAGGAAAATGAAAATCGCAGGTTGCTCCCGGAAATAGTCTCACTGTAGAGATCTCCTCATTCTGAATCCAACGCAACTTGAATAGGTGAAAACAGACTTCAGATGAAGAAGTTATCATAAAAAGAAGTTCCCCTTTGTTCTTTGGGAAATAGGCAAAAACATGAGAAAACAACAAAAATGAGGCCTATCGGAGGCTTAAACCGATAATGAACAGGAACCATTAGATCTAGCCGATCAACGGTCCAAATATGATCGGTAATCGCAATTGGTGGTGGTAGTCGGCAAATATAGGAGCGTAATATATAACTATTGCAATCGCGACATCTCAATCGGCGATTGCAACGTAGCGATATCGCAATCGGCGACCATAGAGCACTACATCAACCCGGGGCATGAGCGATATGCGATTGCGATCAATCACATCACGATATCGCAATCGGCAAGCACAGTCGAGCAAGGCTTAGACAGTCCGATAGACCAATTTGGTCTCAGTGGACGTTAACCACCATCATCATCATCATCATATGCGCGATGCGGTTAGCCGGACCCGATGGGATAATAAACGATATTGCATAAGATTTGAGATCCGTCGAAAGGCATTTTTTAATGTATTTTCGTTATTAAACGAAATACAAAGGGGAAGCACAATGCGATGAAATCTGGACCCGAAAAGGTTTTGGAATGAAAACGAATAATATTTCAAATCCGTCATAAGCCATTTTTGTGATATTTTCATTGTTTTAATGCAATTCTAAGATACAAAGGGGAAGGCCCTTGCGACATGCGATGGCGACTCACAGGGAGACCCGATAATGTTATAAAGCGCAGTTATGAAAATTTGAAGTCCGGAACAGTGTTTTCTGTGGATTTTCCTGTGTTTTACAGCATTCTCTATGTAAAAAGGGAATGACTGTTTCTAAGGATTTCAAGCGCCGATAGTCCCCTTCTGTTACAGTATAGGTGGCATCCATCCCTGAGGGTGTTTAGCAATGATTTTTATCGCTCAGGGAAGGGATTTGAGCAGATTATGGCTGGAAGACAGACAGCCGAGAAGCGGAAATGAACCAACAACACCGATTTGGCTTAAAAGCCACAGAACGGCAGAGAACTATGAGAGGTTGGTTGCCGAGGGTGTTGTTGGGGTTTTTGTTGCTGGAAGTGAAGCCAAAGCAGGAGACTGAGGCGAAGGAGGCAGCGCAAAAGCAAAAGAGCAGCCAAGGGAGTCCCTTGGAAGCCAAGTGAAAAGCCAAGAAGGTTGTAAACTGATAGAGGGCATAAAGAAGCCAGAGCTAAAGAGCCAAAGCCAGAGCTAGAGCCAAAGAGCCAAAGTTAGAGCCAAGAGCCAGAACCAAGAGCCAAGAGCCAGAGCCAAGAGCCAAAGCTTCCAGAGCCAGGGGATAACATGGTGTCTGAACCCACTGTTTCGGTGTAAAAACAACAGGAGTTGAGCCAAGATCTTGTAAAAAGGACTTATACCATAATCCCAGAGAGCCTAGTTGAATTAACTAGAGCTCACGGAGATGTAGCCCAAGAGTTGTGGGTGAACTCCTAATTAAATTGTTGTTTTGTGTGTTTTGTTTATTGTTGCATTAGTATTTATTGTATGTATTTACATATCAGCATACACAACAGATTTTAAAGCACATAAACAACCAACAATAAATATAAGCATACACCTATAATTTCAAGCATTTCTTAATTCCGCATTGGTTAATCAATAAGACTTGGGAAAATTTAAAGCTTTGGAAGTGGGAGAGGTTCTTGTAAGTTAGACAAGAAGCCTAAGTGCCCCATTTTCAAATAAGGTGGTATCTGAGCTTAAGTTTGGTTAACCACACATTTAAGAAGGTTATAACAGAATGCTTGATTGACAAAGCAAACACTGCTTGTCTAAAAGGTGTTTGAACAACAAGAGGCTGATTGTATGCTTGTTTTGCAGACTGACTATTTTCTGAGTTTGCAGAGGTAAAGGGAAAGTTGTTGATAGCTCAGTCCAGGAAGGAAAAATAGGAAGAAGGCCTGAAGGCATTCTTCTATCCCAAGGACCTCAAGGCAATCCAAAGCACAAGAGGTTGCTTAAATAAGGTCTTTATTTATCTTGTTGAAGTTTTTTTTGTTCATTGGCATAATGACAACTTCTACAAGTGGGTCCTCAAATTCAGCGTTCTTCACAAGATTCTTTGATGAGACATGAAGCAAGAATTGTCCGCCATGATGGATATGGTGAGAGAAATGTATGAGGATGGAAGGAGGAGCAGCATGCTTAGAGAGCAGTTGAATTCCATGAAGGAAGAAAAGCAGTTTCTTTCTGACAAATTGTAGGAAATGGAGAGGCAACTTCATATTGCAAATATGAACCTGAAAATGATGCATGAGTTGGAGACACAGCTCTTTGTTGCCCAAGAAGCCTTAGTCAAGTATCAACTTGAAGAAGAGGTAAACCATTCGAGTTTGTCTTCAAATTATTCTGAGAATGCTTATATTGGTTCTTTTGAAAAACATACTAGAGGCATAGGTTCCAAGCTAATGTCCAAGATGGGCTATGAAGGAAAAGGCTTGGGTAGACATGCACAAGGTATTGTGAGCCAATAATGATTGAGGAAAGACCTAAGTATTTGGGTCTTGGTTAGGACAACCTTATAGAGAAAGTTCCAAGAACGGAGTTGCATTACATAGTGTGAAGATTTTATTCAGGAAGAATGCAATGGCTTGAAACATCACTTGCAGGATGCCGGTGTTCAGAAGCACACACTTGAACCAGAGAGTTGGGGAGACTCCAATAGCTTTGAAGAGATTGATGGTGTTCCAAAGGGGGCCACTTCTCCATTTGATTCACCTCCTCATGAGGGCAATAAAGGTGAAAGAGAAAGGTATAAATCTGGTTCTAAACATTTTCCTTTTGATTGTGCAAAGCATGATAAATTTCCACATATGTATGGGAAAAGAATTGCATGTTCCTTTTGTGGTTTGGATAACCATGATGTTTCTAGATGTTGGAAGAGAATGGCCACATACAGGAAGCAGAAGAAGGAAAAGAAGCAAGAAGCCAAAGGTTCATTGGACAAGGCAAATCATGCTATCAAGAGGATGCACATGCAGTGCACTTATTGCCATAAGCAAGGACACCTTGCTACAAAATGTTGGACACTGAATCCAGCAATGCTTCCACCAAAGCTGAAGAAAGTGGAAAGAGAAGATGGTAGAAATGGAAGTGAAGATTCCATGAATGATTTGTCTTAGAATGATTCACGTGATGACGCTGATGTGTAGACAAAGGTAGTACCTTTGAAAGGGATTGGTAAGGAACGGTTAGAGTTCTTATCCGATTGAGATTGCATGTCTATTGATGCATCTATATTATATTTCATTTCAGCTTCGAAAGTACAGTGTGCTTAAGTGAAAGTTGAATGATGAAATGCATGCATGAGCATGAGATGCATGAACACAGAGATGTTGATGATTTCCTTGTTTTTGAACACGTATGTGCAATTAACTTGCAGGGTCGATTGCTTTGACATGCATGTGCTGCCATGTTGACTTGGGAGAAGTTAACTTGGTCTCCAAATGGAGATAATGATGAAGTGTTTCATCTTTTTAAAAAGAGTCCTAATGGTCTTTTTCTACATGCTTGACTTGAAGGGTCATTTGTTTAAAGGCATGTTTTATGGGCTTGTTATCTAGTCCCTCATTTGTATGCAGATGTAAGACATGGAGGTGATCACAAGATGTGGAAATCTGTTTCTTTTGTTGAAGCAGGAGTTTAAGCCATCCAATTGTTGTTGTCCGTGTTTCTGTTGTTGTTAACAGTTGTTGTTGACAGCTTGTCAAACAGGTACAAATGAAAGTTTTGTGGAGCATATATACTTCACATTTGTTTGAGCCACCTTGGATCAATGATCAAGGCAGAGAAGCGCAAACTACCTTTTATAACTTTTTCAGCAAGAGTTCTACAAGAAGGCAAGAAGGAACACAGTTCTTCCCAGAAAGACTAGCCCATCCAAGAAGGGAAGTGGTCAGAAACTTTGGTTCAGAGGCACTATGTAAAGGCAAGTATAAGGAGGCTAAAAGAAGAGGGTGAATCACTCTCATTCACTGTTCAGATCAGTATATCAGTGTTTTGGAGCCCAAAAGTTCTCTTAGTGGGAAGGCGTGATCCAAAAATGGATCTTGGATAAACCTCTAAGTCTAAAAGACTTCATATAAGAGGTAAAAGGTGCCAAATGGCACAAATCCTTTGTAAATCAGAGGAAAATGAAAATCACAATCTGCTCTCAAAAATAGTCTCACTACAGAGATCTCCTCATTTTGAATCCAACGCAACTTGAATGGGTGAAAAAAGACTTCAGATGAAGAAGTTATCATAAAAAGAAGTCCCCCTTTATTCTTTGGGAAAGAGGCAAAAACATGAGAAAACAACGAAAATTAGGCCTATCGGAGGCTTAAACTGATAATGAACAGGAACCGTCTGTTACACTAAAAAATGTCACCATGACTTTTTACAGTTAGTATGGCTCAATCAACAGTCATGCTACCCTCTTAGGCAAGTCTTATGCCTCTGCTATCCATCTCAAACTCAAAGAAGAGAGAAAGTCTTGTAAAAAATGTGTTTATCTCTGGGGACGCAGGTTCTCTCAAGCCTTACTTGCGGGGACGCTCACAATGTTCACAAAAGCTGCGTCCTAGGACGCTCTGTATGTTAAGGGACAGGTGCGTCCTTCTGTAAAAGGCAAAATGCGCGAGTTTCATCTTAAAAAAGTTACTTGTGGTTACTTCTAGAACTTTCTAGAGGTCGGTTTGATGAAATGGATGCGCCTCCAGTTGGTTCATGTATCCCTATTAAGGAGGAACTTATCCCATCAATAAGGGAGCTATCCCACCCAAAGAGGGGGATTATCCCATTGATGGTGGACCTGAATAACCTCTTTACAGCACTATAAATAAAGGCATTGAGCCAGAGGGAGGAGAGGTTGGAGCTATACATTTTCTTTGGGTAAATGCTGCAGGATTTAGGTCTTCCATTAGAGCCTTTGTAAGGAGAGATTGTCTTTACTTGATTCTACTTGGAAGAGGGTGAGCTTTGTCAAAGTAGAGGAAAACCCTTGATGGACCCTGGGAGGAACTTGCACAACACCAAGGCCAGGTTGTAAGAGTTTCTTTGTTTCGTTATTAATACAAACTGGTTTATTTTTCTCAATAGCTTGTGTTGATAAGTTATTTCATGTGTTCCTTGGTCTGCATGTTGAATATATGTTTTATTATATGAAATGCAAGTGCTTGGTAATTGTTTGATTGTTTGTGGTTGCAGGAATTGACTTGAAGGAGGAGCTCATCCGGATCGTCAAGAACGGACCTCAACAACAGCGTTTTGGAATAAGGTAAGCCTAAACACTTGTAGTTTTCATGTTATAAAAGGTGTATTTAGAGAAAGATCACTCCATTTTGTCTTGTTTGTCATTAGAATGTCTTAGACTTCTAGGAAGGTCAGTTGTGTCCGCACCCTTGACCAATTCCGTGTGACAAATTGGCGACTCTGCTGGGGAATCCATTAATGAGAGAGTCTTTTCCTTTATATGAACTTTGCTCTGAGAAAATCATTTTTATTTTCTGGTTTTTGACTGTGAGAATTAGTATTTGGGTGGCTTAGCTTTAGATTTAGTTAGAGTTGGTTTTTCTTAACTTTTCCAGAAGGACGCACCCTCTGAGTACTGCACAGTGCGTCTTTGGACGCGCTGTTGCCGTTTGCACAAAGCGGGCCCGCGCCTGTTCTAACGGGTTGCCTGCGTCTTCCTGTAGAAATTTAGGAAAACTCCATTTTTGCTTTAATTGCTTTTAGATTTTGGTTTTTCTTAGTGTTTTCTGCCCAGATCCTTTAGTACCCTGTCAAAAATTTTCACCTGAACTTGTTTCATTAGCATTCCTGCTTTTAGCTTTCATCAATTGGGTTTTTTGAGTCTCTTTTTTGAGAAATTCTAAATTTGATTTCCTTTGATCATTACTTGGCGGTTTGTCTCAGTCCTTTCACAATTTTGCATCTTTTTGCTTTTGTTTTTGCAAAAAAAATAGGGGGGCTAAATTGCATATGAGTGTTAATCGCCTTTGAGTGTTTTTATATTTTGATCTTTGGAACTCGCACCCAATTTTCTCAACTTGCACTTGATTGGTTCTTAGATTACATTAGAATCATCTTGTGTCTGAGAATTCTCTTGCATAGATCACATTTGCGTAATTAGAATTCTCATTTTCAGAATATGAATGAAAAATGTGCATAGATTACATTTGCATACTTTTCGATTGAATTGTGCATAGATTACAATTGCATAGTTTACATTCTGGAAAATTAATCGTAGATTTAGATCAGTTTTCTTTGATTTGAATTTACACAAAAAATAAAAATAAAAAATGGTTTGGAATTGATTTGCATTAGTTTTTCTTGATAAAATTAGTGCATTAGAGAATTTGTTATATTTTCTCTTAGTGATCAATTTTTTGCATTGTTGGAAGTGAATGGAAACTCTCTCCTTACTTTAGTTAGGATTCATCGAATTGAAAAGATTACATTATCATATTCGATTGCATTCAGTTGAGTCGGGTCATAACACCATTGGTTTCGTATCCATTTACCCATTTGAGTAATAACAGCCTTAATAACACAGCGCTTAATTAAAATTCATCTAGTAATTTTTACATTTCTAGGGCTCTGAAGCACCAACATAGCTTAGGCTAGTGTCTTGGAGTAGGTGAGTACTTAACTCTCCAAGACAGTAAAACCAAACAAGTAGCTGATCTTGTGATAGAATCAAATCCAATTGTTGCATTTACACTCTGGGAAAGCTCCTCTTAAAGGAGAAGCACGAGCTCGTGTCCGAACCAGTGAGGGGATCCATCCTCCCTCGTTGGGAACGACGCCAGACAGTACGTATTACAAACGGTAAACCTCGGATTAACCATTGTCGAGGAGCCAGGGGTCACTTATCGGTAAACCTTGGATTACTGTCAAGGAGCCGGTAAGGGGATTGAGCTTGCTACTCTGCCCTTGCGTGCTGTCGGAGTTTAGACTGTTCCCCCAGGTGTACTTGTGGCCGTTGGTAACCTTAGTGACCATAATCTTTAGGATTCTACCCAAGGTGACGGTGGAGGGAAGATCCCACTGTACCTGGAACAGACGTCGGTTATACTCACTTGGATTTTCTGGGGGGTTCACTTCACTCGAGACGGTTAAAGTGGAGGAACTTGGTCCAGTCTATTCATTAAGCAGGTTGCCGGGGTAACTGTTCCACCCACCACTTCTGTACTGAATTCTGCGATGTTGGATTTCATCACCAACTAGTGTTTTCGGTCCGGAAGGCTACTGTTTGTGTGTGGTTTGACTCCTAGATTTGATAGCGCGTGTTAATTTGTTTGTTTTTACTTTTAGAGACCATAGGTGTGATTTGTGAATTTTAATTGTTAGGTGTGAATTGTGAATTGTTAATTTTAGTTTTAAATTTTTAATAAAATTCACAGAAGTTGAATATAATGGCAAATGTTCCGGAATTTATCAACCTAGGAACCCCTCCTAATGAGAATCCTAGTACTTTTCCTTACTTTGGAAATGTTGGTCCTCCTTATATGGCTACTTTGTCATTACCTGGATTTACAATAGGTTTACCGATATGGTTATTTTCAACTTCGTTGGCCCAAAGTACTCCAATTGTTCCACCTCAACCGGATGCTTCACCTCAACAGAGTTCACCATCTCAACATCACCAACCTTCTGTTGACCCTTTACCTTCTTCGCCTAATTTTTCTTCCTCCATTTCTTCCTCTTCGCCTGGTAAAAGCCTTGATGCTAGTAACCAGGAGGCTAAGAAGAAGAAGAAAGGGAAGAAGAAGAAGAAGAAAAAGAAGAAGCAAGCTAAGAAAGAAGTCAACCAACCAACCATGGCTGTAAATGTTAGTGGTGTTGAGGAAACCTCCAACATGCATCATAAACCCAAATACCCTTGCAGGCTTTGTAAGGGTGACCACTTCCTTGTCAATTGTCCTGGTATTCCAAAGGTCTTGGAAGTATGGTCAGAAAAATCCCATCAACTTTCCGTTGATCCATCAACCAGTGATAGTCAGGTTCCTGGGAAAAAGGGTAAAGTTAGGTTTCCTTGTAAGTTATGCAAAGGGAGTCATCAAACTCACATTTGCCCTCACATGGATGAAGCCTCAACATTGTTGGAAAACCTTACTGTTCCACAGCAAGAATTTCCAACTGGTTACTGTAAACTTTCTCCCAACCTACCGTCAACTGACGGAGTGATTAATCAAATTTCAAGTATGGTCAATCACACTCTTCCATTGGAGAGTGAAACTCATGTCACTCAGGTTGATGATCCTTTAGTTGATCAAGTGGTCGATTCAATTTCACATTCGGTCGATCACACTCTCCTTTTCGAGAGTAAATTTCATACCGCTGATGTTCTTCTTGTTACATCGGATTCTTCTATGCTGGGGGGCATTTCACCTGTTTCTACAGAACCCCCTCCAAGTACTGAGGTCTTTTCCTTTGATTGGAATAGACTGACAGAACCTCGTCTTCCTTCCTCCATCCCTTTCCAAATCATTGTCAAGGCTGGTGGTAGGGACATACATCGTACTCAGGTAGATGAAGGTGCTTCTGTTAGTATTTTATCCTCAGCTGTTTGGAAAGCTTTGGGTTCCCCTCAGCTTGCGCCTATTACGCAGAATCTGAAAGCTTTTAACAGAACCATTAGTGAACCTTTAGGGATCCTTCCTAAGTTTTCTATTACCTTGGAAGGTAAAACTGTCTGTGTTGATCTTATGGTAGTTCGAGGTCCCTTGGATTTCAATTTACTCCTTGGGCGAGACTATGTTTATGCAATGAAAGCTGTCGTATCGACACTCTTTCGCGTGATGTCTTTCCCTCACAATGGCAGTATTGTGACTGTAGACCAGCTTTCGTTCCCTAGTTTTTTTTCAACTACCAATAATATGACACCCCTAAATGTTCCTGATTCTAAAGTGGTATCTACCCTGCCACGGGTTAATTATGTGGCAACCGGTCCCATGATTTCAGTTACCGATGTAAGTGAGCCTCTCACTGTTTGCTCATCTTCCTTTGATTTAGCTCCGGTAATTGACATGGAAAACTCTATGGGATTACTTGAACACGATATTCTTATCCCTTTTGAGTCCCTTGACATGTGTTCCTTCCCAAGAAGTATTCTTCCTTCGGATGAAGACCTCTTGGAAGCCATGATCAAGGTGTGTCCATTGACATGTCTTTCCTCCAGTTGAAAGCCATGATCAATGTTGCGAGGATAGTTTTTTCCTGTACCAACCTCGTTAAAAAATGAAACTGGATGCAACGAGGATAGTTTTTTTTCCTGTCTCAACCTCGTTAAAAAATGAAATAGGTTGTAATGAGGATAGTTCTTTTACTGAGTCAACCTCATTAAAAAATGAATCAGGTAGATTTTAGGTTGTTAGGTAGATTGTAGAAAGTAGGGTTTTGAGGATAGTTCATGTTACTGAGTCAACCTCGTTAAAAAATGAATCAGGTATGAGGATAGTTCCTGTTACTGAGTCAACCTCGTTAAAAAATGAATCAGGTATGAGGATAGTTCTTTTCTTGTGTCAACCTCCTTAAAAATGAAACAACTCCCTTTTCAAGTTAAATATTGAAAGTAAACCTTCATTTCATCCAGCCGGTTGAATGCAATGAAGCCTGGGGGGCATGTACCTCGCTTTGCATCATTATGCTGGGGGCATGCGAACTTTTTGAGCATAGTTCCTTGTCTTGTGTCAAGCTCGTTAAAAAATGAAACAAGGGTAGGTTAAGTAGGTAAATTGTAGAGATTAGTTATGAGCATAGTTCCTTGTCTTGTGTCAAGCTCATTAAAAAATGAATCAAGGATTTTATGAGCATAGTTCCTGGTCTTGTGTCAAGCTCATAAAAAAATGAATCAAGGATTTTAGAGCATAGTTCCTTGTCTTGTGTCAAGCTCGTTAAAAAATCAATCAAGGTTTTTAGAGTAGAGTTTTTTGTTAGGTAGATTGTAGAGAGTAGTTACGAGCATAGTTCCTTATCTTGTGTCAAGCTCGTTTAAAAAATGAAACAACTCCCACAAGTCTTTCCAAGATCTTGAAAGTAAAGCTTCATTCCATCCACCTCATTGAATGCAATGAAGCTTGGGGGGCATGTACCTTGATTTGCATCATTATGCTGGGGGCATGTGAACTTGTAACAAGCATAGTTTTTCGTTTCAAGCTTGTGTAAACATGAAACCGAATTCGAGCATAGTTCTTTTCCTGTGTCAAGCTCGTTAAAAAATGAAACAAATCCTCCTCTACTTGAGTCGAGAGATTGACTAGATCTCGTACATGTTAAGTTTTTAGGTTAGTTATTTCAATTTTTGCATAATTTTCTTACAGTTTTAGGTCGAGTCTTTCAAATGATCTCGTACTTGAACCTTCATTTCACCCACCGTAGTTGAATGAAATGAAGCTGGGGGGGCATGCGCTCTAGAAGTTACGCTTAGGGGGCATCAAGCACAGTTTTCTCTCTGTTTCAAGCTTGTGAAAAAATGAAACTACTTTGAAGCATAGTTTTTCTCTGTTTCAAGCTTTTGTAAAAATGAAACCTATCTCGAGTCAATTTCAGTTATTTTCAAGACTCGTTAAACTCATGAAAATCTCGAGATTATTTTGCTATCTTTCATTCTCGTAAAACAAATGAAAATGCCGAGTTCTTTCCGTCTTTTCCTGCTCGTAAATTAAATTGAAAGTCGGCCATATGAGTACATTTTTATCATTTTTCAAGACTCGTTAAAACTTATGAAAAAGTGAAACCTCAGAGTCATCTTTTAAGCCCTTTTCTGACTCCTAAAATATGAAAAGATTGCCGAGCGTTTCTTTTACACTCGTTAAAACGGAATTAAAAGACGGTCCCCTTATAGCTCTTTTCTGACCGTAAAATCAGGAAAAGATTGCCGGGTTTTTGTCGTTTCAAACTCGATATGGAAATAAACGACGTGTCCTTGATCGCTTTTTACTTTTCAGGTCAGTGACACTAATTATGAAAGTACTCCTTGGTCGCAAGATCAAGCGGTTCCCCCAGGTATTATTTTATACTTTTTCGGGCTTGAGGGACACAAATGTACGAAAAAGTTCAACGTGGAGTCTCCTTTAGTTTTTTCAGACTCTCTAAAATTGAAAAACGCCGAGTTTCTCCTATACTGAGCTCGTTAAACTTTTACAGTAGAGGACCTGTTCAATTACAAACAGGAACGAACCACTCCTTCCTAGGGTTCGAATTTAAACTAGGTTGGACTCATCCGAAGGATGAGCTTATAATCAAGCATATGTTATCCTCCTCAAGCTTGTTAAAAATAAAGAGGTACTTGCCAGAAATGGTGGGGGAAAAGAGAGAAGAATGAACCTGTTTGTTACCTTTTGTCTCGAAAGAAACTTTATCACCGCTCTTGAACACGACACTTTTCATTCACCTGGGTTGGGAAATCTTTTACCTCACAGTTGATCAAACCACTTTGAAAGTCTTTAACCGGGTTCCGGGGATTAACTTTGAGTTATTCGTCACCAAGCCATCTGTCGTGTCGTTATGTGTTCAAGAGGTCTGCAAGCAAAACTTTCATCTGCAAAATACTTGTCATCCATTTGACCATCCCTGAGTCAGTCCTTACAGCAACATTTCTTCAACTTGAACAATGATTTCGTGTTGCAGGCTTGCCTGCAACGGGTCGCTTTCTATCGACATCGACACATTATCTAGAAAGATGACTTAGGAATCGACAGTACCTTGAAGTCTGCATGCATCAATGGCAGGTTTCTCGCCTTTGACGTCAGTTTACATCATTGACTTTCGATCAAAGGATTCCGTGAAGTGTTCGACATCAAAACATCTATTCACATTTCACGGGTTGTGCTTGGTACTTTGAGAACCATTGACATTACTGGTGGTCTCTCTCACGCTTGTTAACAGTTTACATCATCGACTCGTAATCAAGTGGTTTCTACCATGTTCGACATCAACTCATTTATTCGCATGGCTAGAATCGTACCAATTCGGGAAGTAGAAATGAAGACCCTGGATCTAGTTTCCACCATCCAGGCTGCGAGGAGTTTTGTATTCATTATCTAAGTAGACTAATCATAAACAGATGGCTGCGTCCATACTGTGTCTACAAAAGTCTATGATTGTGATGTACTGCAAGATCATTCCTGTATCAGAGTAGTTAGTCTGCTAGTTAAAGTTTTGAATCTGAGTATGGGAATGCCTACCTCAGTGATGATATAATCTTATACATGTATTTTGTGTTGAAAATTGCAGGTTCCAACCAGGACATCCACAAGACAATCCTTGAAATGATAAAGCGCTTCACCCTTCCTAGAATTACAAAACCCTAATCTATTCCAGGCTTCGCACTTTAGGGGGCAATCTGTTACACTAAAAAATGTCACCATGACTTTTTACAGTTAGTATGGCTCAATCAACAGTCATGCTACCCTCTTAGGCAAGTCTTATGCCTCTGCTATCCATCTCAAACTCAAAGAAGAGAGAAAGTCTTGTAAAAAATGTGTTTATCTCTGGGGACGCAGGTTCTCTCAAGCCTTACTTGCGGGGACACTCACAATGTTCACAAAAGCTGCGTCCTAGGACGCTCTGTATGTTAAGGGACAGGTGCGTCCTTCTGTAAAAGGCAAAATGTGCGAGTTTCATCTTAAAAAAGTTACTTGTGGTTACTTCTAGAACTTTCTAGAGGTCGGTTTGATGAAATGGATGCGCCTCCAGTTGGTTCATGTATCCCTATTAAGGAGGAACTTATCCCATCAATAAGGGAGCTATCCCACCCAAAGAGGGGGATTATCCCATTGATGGTGGACCTGAATAACCTCTTTACAGCACTATAAATAAAGGCATTGAGCCAGAGGGAGGAGAGGTTGGAGCTATACATTTTCTTTGGGTAAATGCTGCAGGATTTAGGTCTTCCATTAGAGCCTTTGTAAGGAGAGATTGTCTTTACTTGATTCTACTTGGAAGAGGGTGAGCTTTGTCAAAGTAGAGGAAAACCCTTGATGGACCCTGGGAGGAACTTGCACAACACCAAGGCCAGGTTGTAAGAGTTTCTTTGTTTCGTTATTAATACAAACTGGTTTATTTTTCTCAATAGCTTGTGTTGATAAGTTATTTCATGTGTTCCTTGGTCTGCATGTTGAATATATGTTTTATTATATGAAATGCAAGTGCTTGGTAATTGTTTGATTGTTTGTGGTTGCAGGAATTGACTTGAAGGAGGAGCTCATCCGGATCGTCAAGAACGGACCTCAACAACAGCGTTTTGGAATAAGGTAAGCCTAAACACTTGTAGTTTTCATGTTATAAAAGGTGTATTTAGAGAAAGATCACTCCATTTTGTCTTGTTTGTCATTAGAATGTCTTAGACTTCTAGGAAGGTCAGCTGTGTCCGCACCCTTGACCAATTCCGTGTGACACCGTCGGATCTGGACGATCAACGGTCCAGATCTGACCGGCAATCGCAATCGGCGGTGGCAATAGACGAATATCGGAAAGTAATATATAACTATTGCGATCGCAACATCACAATCGGTGATCACAACGAAGCGATATCGCAATTAGCGACCATAGAGCGCTACACCGTTCCGGGGCATGAGCGATATGCGATTGTGATCAATCACATCGCGATATCGCAATCGACAATCACGGTGGAGCGGGGCTATATATATATATATATATATATATATATATATACATGCAATGCAATTCGCCAGACCCGATGGGATAATAAATGATATTTCATAAGATTTGAGATCTGCTGAAAGCTAAGTAACCGGATTCGTCCTAAACCCCTTACGAATCTGAATCTTGCGAATTGGACACAATTCGCTAGGAATTTGAATCCTAGAACGGAACACGACATGTCTGTATGGGATTCGTATGAATCCCGTATGGACACATCATGTCCCAATTCTGGGATTCGAATCCCCTAAAAAGCAATCCGCGGACTTAAAATACGCACTGTTCCTTTGGTTTTTCACCTTATTTCTCATTCAGTTTTCTGTTGCTTCTATATATCACTATCAAACCATGGCAACCTCACTGTCACTGTCGCTGCTTCATCTATTCATTGCCTCTGAAATCATCAACAACAATCTTTCACAAGAAATGGCAAGTCAACCACATCACAAGAATAATATTGTTGGAACAAGAATAGTACTGCTGTCACAGGAATAACATTAGTGTAACAGGAACTTTGTCTTAGTTGTCAATGGGTTGCCACACATCCCTGTTCATATATTGCCACTATCACTGCTCTTGTTATATCACACAGTCAACTCTGCTTCTTCTTGATTGTACATTAACCCTTTGCTATCACAACCAATTCACTGCTCAACATTTCAGTGTAACAACACCACATTATCTGTTGAAAGTAATTCACTATGCATATCCGCTTGTACATTGCCCAATCAACTCTTGTTAACACATCATCAGGCTTTTACTGTCATAATTCTGCTGCAAGATTAGGCCACTTCTCAACAAGATGCTATTTCTTTTCTGAGATGACAACACACTGCAAAAGAACTACTTCAAGATAAAAACCCTAACTGTTGATAATAAAGACTTTGTACAATGAAACCTTTATAATTCAAGTAATGAGACCCCTATTGCCAACGTACTTATGAAGTAGTTGTAAGTTGTCTTTCATTTATGATTTATGAATCATGATTTATGTGACCACTGACATGTATTTGAATTTTGTATGTACTATGCATGCTATAGATGAAGATCTATGTTTGAAATCAATGAATTTGTATCATTAATTAGAATTTGTGTAAGAAATATCTAATTTCTAATCTAGATATATATATATATATATATAACGAATCCTACGTGTCCTGTTCCGGGGGGTCAATGTGTCCAAATCTGACACTTGAATCCCCGTATCCTACGAATCTTGAATCCCCGTGTCAGGTGACTTAGGCCAAAAGGCATTTTTTAATGTATTTTCGTTATTAAACAAAATACAAAGGGGAAGTGCGATGCGATGAAATCTGGACCCGAAAGCGTTTTGGAATGAAAACGAATAATATTTCAAATCCGTCATAAGCCATTTTGGCGATATTTGCACTATTTTAATGCAATTCTAAAATACAAAGGGGCAAGCCCTTGCGACATGCGATGGCGACTCACAGGCGGACCCAATAATGTTATAAAGCGCAGTTATAAAAATTTGAAGTCTGGAAAAGTGTTTTCTGCGGATTTTCCCGTGTTTTACAGTGTGTAAACAGGGAATCACTGTTTCTAAGGATTTCAAGTGTCGATAGTCCCCTTCCGTTACAGTATAGGTGGTATCTATCCCTGAGGGCATTTAGCAATGATTGCTAATGCTCAAGGAAGGGATTTGAGCGGATTGTGGCTAGAAGACAAAAAGTCGAGAAGCAGAAATTAACCAACAGCGCCAATTTGGCTTAAAAGCCACAGAATGACAGAGCACTGTGAGAGATTGGTTTCCAAGGGTGTTGTTGGGGTTTTTGTTGCTGATAGTGAATCCAAAGCAGGAGGCTGAGGCAAAGGAGGCAGTGCAGAAGCAAAAGAGCAGCCAAGGGAGTCCCTTGGAAACCAAGTGAAAATCCAAGAGGGTTGTAAATTGATAGAGGGCAGAAAGAAGCCAGAGCCGAAGAGCCAGAGCCAGAGCCAAAGAGCCAAAGTCAGAGCCGAGAGCCAGAACCAAAACCAAGAGCCAGAGCTTCCAAAGCTAGGGGATAACATGGTGTATGAACCCACTATTTTGGTGTAAAAACAGCAGAAGTTGAGCCAAGAGCTTGTAAAAGGACATATACCATAATTCCAGAGAGCCTAGTTGAATTAACTAGAGCTCACGGAGACATAGCCCAAGATTTGTGGGTGAACTCCTAATTAAATTGTTGTTCTATGTGTTTTGTTTATTGCTGCATTAGTATTTATTGCATGTATTTATATATCAACATACTGATCCGGATTTAAACAGGAACGCAACAAATCACAGAGATAACCATATACACAAAGATGCAGCGGAAATAATACTTCATTTCATTAATAGGAAATACTGAAATATGCTTACAATCAGAAATGGAAATAAACTAGCTAGGGCGATGGTAGCTTATCTCTGAGAAGAGATGTGATGGCTACATGCCTCTGAACTGTGTTACAATGAGGCTCGAAGGCCTATTTATTGTTGAGAAACAATGGAAAACCCTTAACATTCCAAAACCTAACCCTAGGAGATGAAATGCCAAACTGTGGGCCCCGTTTGGGGGTAAGTTGGTACATCAACTTCCCGGGGTCGTAACTTTGGCATATGATCTCCGTTTGACGCGTACAATAGCTCATTAGAAAGATCTATCCGAGCACTATCATTGTTGGAACGGGAAACACCAGTCCATTCTATGGACTCGTGTTGCCCCTGGATTCCCCAAAAAACGTCATTTAGGGTCTCAAAACGGCTCCGGAAGTTCAGGACCCGAAAAACTGCTAAAAATAGTAAGTTGTGCTATAATTAAGGAAACTGAAAATGCTGAGAAAGACAATGGTGGGGGTCCAGGTGGACTTGGCAGGTGGCCACCAATATCCACCTGGATCATTCCTCCCCCCTTAGGAAGCAATGGTCCCCATTGCGTTGAGCTCCTCCATGAGATGAGGAAACTTCTGCTGAACTTGTTCCCTGGTGAGCCACTTGCCCTGCTGAAGGAGTTGGCCTGCTTTGACAACTCGATACAGTTGGATATTCTGTTGGCGAGTGTTCTTGATCTGTGTGTCCATGATCCGATCAATTGCAGCTTGTTCCATGCAATCTGGATTTAATTCTGTGGGTTTGAGCTGTTCTGCAATGTCGGATGTGTCTAGCAATGGTGGAAAGTATGGCCGAAGGCGGTCCACATTGAACACTGGGTGCAGGCCAAGGAATGGGGGAATGTTGAGCTCAAATGCATTGTCTCCCATAGCCTTAGTAATGGTGTAAGGACCATATCGGAGTGGTCTCAATTTCCGATAGGCTCCAGTAAGGCGTTCCTTTTGCAAATGCAACCAGACTTTGTCGCCCACCTGAAACTTGTGTGGCACCCGATGTTGATCATGTCGCTGCTTGTACTTGGCATTTGATTTCTCAAGAATGTCATGGACCTGCTGGCGAATATGTTGGATGCGCTCAATGAAGCTGGTGGCCTTATCTGTTTCGGACTGGACATGAGCTGAATTCATGTGAGTAGCTGCAAGTGGCATGGCCACATCAATGGGACATAGTGGCTGGAATCCCAAACCCACCTGAAAAGGGCTATGGCCAGTGGAGCTGTGAAGAGCTCGGTTGTAGCTGTGCTGAACATAGGGGAGGCTCTCGTCCCATGTGCGTGGATGCTTTGAGTTATACATGCGCAGAATGTGCACAATCATCCTATTGACAACCTCTGTCTGGCCATCAGTTTGAGGATGGAAGGCTGTGGACTTCGTGAGTTTGGTGTCCAGCATTGACCAGAGACTGGACCAAAATGTGCTGAGAAACCGACTGTCCCGATCTGAGATGATAAACTGTGGGATCCCAAAGTGCACCCACACTCGTTCAAAGAAGAGTTTAGCAGTGGCTTCTGCTGTGATATTCTTCTTGCAGGCCATCATAATGGCCATCTTTGAGAACCTGTCGACGACCACAAAAACACAGTCATTTCCATGCTTAGTGGAAGGAAGGCCTGACATGTAATCCATGGAGATGGATTCCCAAGGTCGACTAGGGGTAGGCAACGGGGTATAGAGGCCTTGCTTCTTAATGGTCGGTTTGGCAATGGCACAGGCAGTACATGATCGGATGTACTTCCCAACATCCTGTCGAAGATTCGGCCAATAGAAATAATTTTGCAGTACTGCCACTGTTTTCTCGACCCCGAAATGCCCAGCAGCCCGACTGTAGTGTGCTTCCCAAATCATCTTGGCACGCTCGCTTGAAGGAACACAAAGGTGACCGAGGTGGCATAATAGGGCATCCTGGAGGTGAAAATCTGCAACCTGCCGACCCTCCAAGAGTGTCTGGTATGTGTGGCCGAATTCTGGGTCGCTTTTGTAGAGAAGTGGCCAATCAGAAGTCTCGTGCCCGCAAGAGTTGAGCACGGTGGTTAGCGCCATGATCGGTGGTCGACTGAGGCAATCTGCAACATTATTGGTGCTGCCCTTTTTATACTTGATATTCAAGTGAAACTGTTGCAGGTATGTAGACCACTTCTGATGGCGATCATTCTGCAATTTCCCTTGGGTCTGTATGAACTGCAGAGGTCGGTGGTCTGTGTGGATGACCGTTTCCTTCCCCAAAATGTAATGCTTCCATTGTCGGCAGGCCTGTACAATGGAATACATCTCTTTATCATAAGTGGGGTACTTCCGGACTGTGTCTGAAAGTGTTTCACTGTGATATGCCACTGGATGTCCATGTTGAGTAAGGACTGCCCCAATAGCATAGTCAGAGGCATCTGTCTCGACCTCAAATGGTTGTTGTAAATCTGGTAACGCGAGCACTGGTGCCGTGCAGAGGCGATCCTTCAACTCCCTGAATGCCTTCTGTTGAGATTCAGACCAAAAGAATTTTGCTTTCGCCCCGCCCTTGGTGACTTGACTCAAGGGCCAAGAAATATGAGAAAACCCCAACACAAACCTGCGGTAGAAGTTGGCAAGACCTAGAAAGCTGCGGAGCTCTGTTAGAGTGGTTGGAGAGGGCCAATCCCGAATGACTTGGACCTTGGCTGGATCGACATGCACCCCCTGTTCATCAATGATGTATCCCAGATACTGAACCTCGGTCATGCCAAAAGTGCATTTCTCCAAATTGGCACATAGCTTGTGTTGCCGCAGTGTTTGGAGAACCTGTCGGATGTGGTGGAGGTGCTCTTCCCAACTCTGGCTGAAGATCAGAATGTCATCCAAGTATACTACTACAAAGGAGTTGGTGAATGGCCGCAAGATGTCATCCATTAGCCTCATAAAGGTTGCAGGAGCATTCGTCAATCCGAAAGGCATGACCAACCATTCGAAGAGGCCCTCCTTGGATTTGAAGGCAGTCTTCCACACATCTAAGGGTTCGATTGGTACCTGGTGATATCCTGACTTCAGATCGATCTTGCTGAAATATTTCGCCCCCTTTAGTTGGTCTAGGAGGTCATCAATCCGCGGGATCGGGTACCTATTACGGACAGTGATCTTGTTCAGCGCCCGATAGTCAATACAGAGTCTCCACGTCCCATCCTTCTTCTGTACCAACACTATCGGGCTCCCACAGGGCGAAGAACTCGGACGGATGTGACCTTTCTGCAGGAGCTCCTGAATCTGCCTCTTGATTTCATTGTTCTCCAGAACGGAGCGCCGATAAATTGGTCCATTGGGTAGCGGCGCACCTGGGGTCAGATCGATGGAGTGCTTGACTTGACAGTGCAGAGGAACCCCTGCCGGGGAGGTGAAGATGTCTTCGTACTCCTCCACAATCTTGTCCATCTGTAGCTGCCGTGCAGAGGGACCCCGTTTGGAGGCCGCGGCCACTGTCTTCTTCTTCCCTTGAGGGCGTATCATCAGGAAAACAAATTTCCTGGTTTTGGAAATGATCTTACTGCATTGTTTTGCAGTAATCAAAGAGATGGCGGCAGGTGGTGCTACCTCTGGTATCCTGAACAACTTATTTCCCAATGTAATAATAACAGCACGGGGCCTTGATTCATACACAGCATGTCGCTTCCACAAGTATGGTTGTCCTAGTAATACATCACAAACTTCAAGGGGAGCAATGTCACACAATACCTCATCCGTGAAGGGCTTGATGTTGTATGGAAGGCGACACTGCTGGCTCACGCGAAGATCTCGTCCTTGGTGAAGCCACCCAATGGTGTATGGTTGTGGATGTGCTGTGGTCGGTAAGCCCAACCGCTTCACGACCTCTGCCGAAATGAGGTTCTTTTGACTCCCGCTATCAACAATGAACTGTATCGGGGAGCCCTTTACCCACATCTGGGAGTGAAGAGACGCTCCTCCTCCTCTGGATCTTCGGGTTCATTTTTCTGGATCTTTGCGGTAGCAACAGTGGCGCTGGGGTCCGCATCAATGATCTGCTTCCCTTTTTCATACCCCTTATCGGGTTCTGACTCAGAGTCGGAACATGCATCTGATTCTGAAACCTTTAGCTCAGCCACCAGTGACTGCTTGGCCCGACACTCACTTGTGTTGTGAGTGGAGCTCTTATGGAACTCGCACCATTTTCCAGTGTCCTTTCTCGGCTTGCGGCGTTGTTCTTTGCTTGCAGCTTCGGCTGGTTGTCTTGGGCTGTCCCGCCTTGGCTTTGTCCTTTGTTCTGTGGTTTAGGGGCACCTTTCCCCTGCTTTGGATTCGCAGATCCAAAGTCTCGCTTCTTTTGTTTAAACTTCTGCTCGACCTTGACGGCATACCGATATGCTGCACCGAGCGAGGGGATGTTTAGGAACTGTATTTCTTCCTGGATGTACTTGTGCAGGCAGCCACGGTATTTGAGTATCAAATGTTGCTCCGAATCCTTGATACCCAACTTTGTGCGAAGGGTATGGAAAAGATTGGTGAACTCCGGCACGTCTTGGTCCCTTCCCTGCCGCAGCGTGGTCCACTTTATGTATTCATCCTCATAGCTCCCGACAGGGTAGTACTGCTCCTTGATGGCATCCCGGAACGAATCCCAGGTGGGTGCGGCTGAAAATAGTGAGCCAGTACTTTCATCCTTCTGCTCGCAGTAGGTTTCCCACCAGTCCTTGACGTGGGGGGCTGCTTTGAGGAGAGCAAAAACAATCTTTTCCCGACTCGAAAATTCATGAACAGAAAATAACCCTCTAGCAGATTTAACCATTTATCTACGGCATCGGCGTCTATCTGACCCTCGAATATGGGGATTTCAAAATTAACTTGTACCTTAAAGGGTGTGGCGTTTCCAGAGGAGCTGCTGGAAGCCGATGCGCGGCTTCTGGGTAGCCGCTGAAGGATCTGCGCAAAGCTGTCCATCATCGCGTTCCGTTGTCGCTCGAGCGCTTCTTCGAGCAAGATTTTGATGGGATCTCCTGCCCCCTCGTCTTTCTTCTCGTCCGCCATGGGAGGCCGTCGGGATTTGCGAGGCTGATCTTGCAAAGGTTCAACCAGTTCAAGCCCTAACTCCTTATATCCCGACCTTGTTGGGGACATGCAAAGAAAAACAGAGAAAAAGCAGACCGCTCTGATACCACTGATCCGGATTTAAACAGGAACGCAACAAATCACAGAGATAACCATATACACAAAGATGCAGCGGAAATAATACTTCATTTCATTAATAGGAAATATTGAAATATGCTTACAATCAGAAATGGAAATAAACTAGCTAGGGCGATGGTAGCTTATCTCTGAGAAGAGATGTGATGGCTACATGCCTCTGAACTGTGTTACAATGAGGCTCGAAGGCCTATTTATTGTTGAGAAACAATGGAAAACCCTTAACATTCCAAAACCTAACCCTAGGAGATGAAACGCCAAACTGTGGGCCCCGTTTGGGGGTAAGTTGGTACATCAACTTCCCGGGGTCGTAACTTTGGCATATGATCTCCGTTTGACGTGTACAATAGCTCATTAGAAAGATCTATCCGAGCACTATCATTGTTGGAATGGACAACACCAGTCCAGATTCCCCAAAAAACATCGTTTAGGGCCTCAAAACGGCTCCGGAAGTTCAGGACTCGAAAAACTGCTAAAAATAGTAAGTTGTGCTATAATTAAGGAAACTGAAAATGCTGAGAAAGACAATGGTGGGGGTCCAGGTGGACTTGGCAGGTGGCCACTAATATCCACCTGGATCACATACACAACAGATTTTAAAGCACATAAACAGCCAACAATAAATATAGGCATACACCTATAATTTCAAGCATTTCTTAATTCCGCATTCGTTAATCAATAAGACTTGGGAAAATTTAAAGCTTTGGAAGTGGGAGAGGTTCTTGTAAGTTAGACAAGAAGCCTGAGTGCCCCATTTTCAAATCATGGAATAAGTCTGTATCCTTTGACATCTTCAGAATATCCAAGAAAAATACATTTTTCACTCTTAGGTTCTAAAGCTTTATGTTTCTCATCTGGAATATGGGCCCATGCTTCACTTCCAAAAACACGAAAGTGACTTACATTTGGTTTAATTGAGCTCCATGCTTCTTCTGGAGTGATATTCTTTAAAACCTTAGTAGGAGTGCGGTTTATTATGTAATTTGCACAGTTAATTTCTTCTGCCCAAAAATTAAGACTAAGTCCTTTAGATTGAAGCATACAGTTAGCCATTTCCTTTAAGATGTGATTCTTCGTTTCAGCTACACCATTTTGTTGTGGAGTATATGGAACAGTATGTTGCATTTGAATTCCATTCTCAGTGCAAAAGTTGATGAATTTGTTGTTAACATATTCTCCGTCATTATCAGATCTTAGCTTAAGAATTTGATGTCTGGATTGTTTTTCAACAAAGTCCTTAAAGGCCAAGAACATGTTAAATACTTCACTCTTGAGTTTTAAGAAGTATACCCAAAGTGCGTCTGGAGAAATCATCAATGAAAGTTAAGAAATACTTGTAGCCAGAGAATGAAACAACTGGAAGTGGACCACATAAATCACTATGCACAAGCTATAAAGGGGTTGAGGCGTGCCAAGAGGCAAGTTTTTCAAAACTATCCTGATGATGTTTTCCGAGTACACATCCGGAACAAACACCATCTCTGCAAGATACCATTGGAAGACCTGTCACCATATTTTCTTTACATAGATTTTGAAGGGAGCGATATTTTAAATGACCAAATCGCTCATGCCAAAGTTTGTTCACTTCATCATTATGAGCAAAAAATACCGAGGGAAGATTTGATGACCCAAAGTTGTTAAACTTATACAACCTTGTAGAATCATCAACAATGCCAGTAGCTAAAATCTGTCTAGGATCTCTTAGGTCCTTAATTACAACATCGTAAGGTGAAAATTCAACAATTTTACCTTCACCTGAATGAGTTATCTGATATACAGATAGAAGGTTGCAGGATAAGGTTGGAACACATAATACATCATTAAATTGACCATTGTCTATATGAATAGTTCCAGTCCCTACAACACTAAGAGATCTATCATCACCAACATATATATTTTTGGTATTACAATCATTTAAAGAAGAAAACATGGCTTTGTTTTTGGTCATGTGACAAGAAGCTCTAGAATCAATGAGCCACTCATGAGAATTAGAAGAAGAAGATACATTTAGTGCATATCCAGACTGAGATGTTTGACAACCACATGCAGAAAGTGATATTCCTGAAGATGAAGTTGAAGTTGAAGAGTGCTCCAAATGGATGTTATGCTTCTTCATTGCTGCTTCCAAGGCTTCCATCTTCTTAAAGCATTTGGATTCTAAGTGGCCATCTCGATTACAAAAGTGGCAATGTCTATCAATCTTCTTCCCTTTGTTTTTATTTGCTTTATCATTTTGTTGAAATGATTTTTCATTTTGACACTGAAATTGCTTAAGACCCTTGTTTGGTTTAGGACCATTCTTTTTAAGATACGGCTTCTTAGGATTCTTTGAATTTGGTTGTTTTTGGGCGGCTAAGGCTTTCTTAGAAGAGTTTCCAAGATTAAGAAGACCAAGGTGTAAGAGTTTTTCTTGTTCTCTTATTAAAGAATCACAAAAGGCATCAAAGGAAGGGGACTTGTAGTCTTGTCCTTGAGAAATGAAGGCTTCTCTTGTAGAATGGAAGGTGGAAACAAACACAGAGTAGGCTGGTCCCAACTTAGTAGGAATAGAATAGATAAGGTTACCATTTTTTTTCTTAACCTTAACACATTCCAAGAAAAGTCTAAGGGTCTTGAACTTGGACAAAAAACTTCAGTGGAAGAAAAATTATTGGGGTCCAATGTAAGCAACTCATTTTCGAGTTGATGGGCTCTAAGTTCATTTCTAATTCCAAAAACTTTAGTGATCTATTTCATTGCTTCATTAGGAGTATCAAGTTCTGCGATATGGAATCTAAGGTCTAGAGAAATAGACATCCCTATCAACCCACATGCTTGATCTTACCTATTTTCCCATTTGGATGCCTTATCTTCATTTTTCGGTTTGGTTTCTTGGCCTGATGCTATTCTGTAAAGACTTTTACTTCTAAGTAAATCCACAATGTAGGACCACCATTGGAAATAGTTGGTGCTATCAAAAATAACTTGGCATGGACTTTCCATTTTAGCAGAAACTGAAGCTATAGATGTTGAAACTAAGTGTTCCAATAGAAAGATCTCGAAAAAATGGGCTAATTAAAAAAAAACAGCTTCCGGATTAAGAAATAATGGCTTTTTGAAGAAAAGTTGTTGAAGATGTCGACGAAGTGCGAGAATGTGCAGAAATGAATGATAATGTTTTATTTAAAAAAAAATCTGCCCCTTTCCAAACGTAATATAATTAGCTCAACAAAGAGAAAGACTTGAACTCAAGACCTCTATTCTCATAAAGTAACTTTGGACCAAGTGAGCTAGTTTAAAAGGTTAGTAATTTTTGGAAAAGAGGAAGGGTTTTTTTTTTTTTTTTTAGTCACTGAAGCTTTGGGGTGCATGCTTACTTGAGAAAGCTCTTTTTTGCCTACAAAACAAAAACCACAAAACCCAAAATGGACATACCAAAAAAAAAACAAACAAACCTTATGGTTTGAAGTTAGCTTTACTCGGAAACTAACAATTTTCCTCAATGTTTCTAATTTTCCGAGATCACACTAAGGCGCAGCGGAAAAGAGCATACGCATGAGAAAAATCCTTCATTTTTGTTTCTGATTTGCCCAAATCGCACAGAGTCGCGGGGCAAAGAGCATACGCAAAAATGAAAGGTATAGATCCGGTAATAAAAGACAGAGCTAAATAAACTGAAATAAATAGAGAAAAAATAACTTAAAACTGCAAATAAACACTGTATACCTCCAGATCTTAAAAATGACATAGCTAGGGCTACCGGAAACCTTTTCGTGTCAAACAAAAGGGGTTCCTCACTGTAATAGATGCTCCTAGCACAATAGAGCAATCCTCTCGGCCCGAAAGCAGTCAGTAACAGTAGATCTAGGAAATGACAGTGGATGTAGTTCTATCGGCTTCAGATTTGGATCACGAACGGATGCGGCCCTCAAATAGCTCTGATACCATGTAGGAATTTACAGGGTAAGTTCCTCAGACAGAACACCAAAGGACACCACTCACAAATAGATCACAAATCAATACACCAGTATTCTTGACATGGTTAAAACCCTCAAAGAGGGAAACAGTCCACGGCCTAAGCCAACGCGGCCACTTTAGACAATTTATTAATAAAAATTTAAAAATTTACATAAGCTTCTCTCATGAACGGTTATCCTACAAATGACCCTCCATGCTCTTTAAATAGAGATCATGGACCAATCAGGTGTTAAGCCACGGATCAAATGTCGGTAATACCGAGGAGAGAATGAACCGTCGGATCACTATATATCATGACCGTCGGATTGTAAGTTACAAAAGTACATAGTAAAGAAACACACTTTACTTAACTCTACACTAGACCAAGTTATACTTAACTATTTCCTATGTGTCGGCGGAATATCCTAACATTTATTTGCATCTTCTTTAATTAACTGAATGTAACGACCTTATTTTTCTTTCACTAAAACTAGTATTCCCCCGTACGCTTTGCCATTTTATGCTACCTTATTCCATACTGCTAACTTCAAATAATCGTCAAACACAGGAGTTTTGCAACCATCATGTTCATGAGTTTCCGTGAGACAAATTATGTCTCTACCTTCCGCGATAGGCCCTAACGCAAGTCCCCTCATCCAAGGGTAACGTCTACAATTCCAACAAACTAAACTTAGGTAGACCTAGGTAGGATTTGATTGCTACGCAGTTTGGCACATAAGACTCAAATTTGAGTCTTCACCCCTTTTCATCCATGTTGATCTTGTTGTTTTCCTCCCTATCATTGAATTCTCTATTTTTCTTCACTGCCAGCTTGCTGCCCTGTTTTGCTCAGAGGTCCAAACACTGCAATAATTTATTTACCATTGTACAACCATGCCCTTTTCCCTTCATTTCTTGCTGCTTTGATTTTCTCCACTTCTTCACTTCTCTCCTCTTGTTGTTTGCTGGTTAAATCTTCATCTAGGAAGAAGTGTGAATCTTTCAAGAGTTTCTTTTTGCCCAAGAGTTGGTATCTGTCTTGCACGCTTGCCATGGTGACTTTTATGGGTCGAGGCCTCTCTTCACATATCTTCCCCACCCTCCTTGCTTGGCAGATTTTCCCTTTCCAATGCAGTTTTTCTTTTAGAAAATCTCTTATGAAATTGAGAGTACTTTCATTCTTCCCATAATCTCTTATTCCCCTGATAATAAAATTTGTTTCCCTATCTTTTCTTTCTTTGTGTTCTCTTTCATGTGCTCTACAGGAACTTGCATCTTCTTCTTCCTTTGTCCTTATGTAACCATTAGCGTCTTCATCTCTAACTTTGATTTATGTTGCACAGTCTTTCCTATTGTTCTTTTTTGTCTTCTCTTTTGAAAGGTATGTTTGATGAGATACTTGTGTATCTACCTGAGTTGCTTTAGCAATTATCACATCCTTGTTTGCTACTATTGATTCTTTCATGGTTTGTCACTCTGCCTTTATGATTTGCCATTCTTGTTTTCCTGTCTCTAAAGCCTCTTGTAATATTGTTAGTTGTTCTTTTAAAATTCTATTACCTTCCATTAAACACTGATTTGCAACTATGATATGTGAAATTTTATGGTCCCTTTCCTGTTCTTTGGCTTCCAAAATCTCCAGCCTTGTCTTGGCCTTCACCAGTTCTTGGACATAGAAATTCGATGACCAAGTAACAGGTGTAGATGTGGGACTGTAAATGGTTGATTCTTCTTTGTTCTTGCTTGTCTTATTTAGTTTCTTTCTCTGGAACGGTTTTTTTCTTCTTTGTTCCCATTTAAGGCGAGCAAGCTAATGCCTTAAAATGCCTCGATATTGCTTTGCATTTACCCAAATCCACTTTCTTGTTTTCTCTGTTAAAGCAATTTTGACTTGACCTTACTGATTTGTTTCCACAAAACCCTCCTCTCCAACTTCTGTGTTGTTTTCTTCTTGTATGGTTGGTCACTTGTCCCACTTAAGTGCTCCTTTCGGGACTTCTACGGCTTAGGCATGGCCAAGGGCTAACGAATTGAAAGTGGTAGAATTTGTTGTAAGTCGACCAAAAAGCACTGAACAAAGGTCCCAATAAAAAAAAATTACACGCAACACTACATTGAATGCCGAAAACGTTAAACTAGCTCAAAACGATAGCTGAAAACCCTGAAGCAACTCAAAATGACGGCCGAAAACTCGAGAATTGCTCTGGCAGCTGCTGAAAACTTCAATATAGCTTGAATTCACTGCCTAAAATCTCAAAACAAGTCAAAATAGGTTTGCAACATCGACCGCTGCATCAGTTTCTACCACTCTCCCATTTGAAAACTAGTTTAGGCAAAATGATCAAGCCATACATCATATCCTCTTTGAACAAATGTAGCTTGAAAGACCATGAATGGCCACCCGCTGAAGACTGGGGATTCCTTTGTCGTGGCCTCCAAGAGAACTGTATGATCCAAGATAGGGGGGAACTAGGATTAGCCCATTGATAAATTGTTATATTCTTTCTAGGAGGCAATGAGAATAGCATTGGTAAAGCAAAAGTCGTTGATATCCCTGTCCCTGTAAAGAGGGAAATTGAGCTAAGTCTTCTAGGGATTTTGATCTTCTAGCTTTTATTAACCATTTTAGCGTCTTACTCGCTAGTTGCTCCCATACACATCTTCTTGTTGGTCTCACGCAAGCATAGTAAATCATGTACAAGCAATAGATTTGAGATATGAGTGTTATGATAGAACCAAATGACAAAGGTGAAGCTCTACGAACACGAACCGTCCTCCAATTACCCTGCATTCCATGTTTGCTCGTGGCCCATCACGTGCTCCCAACATAGGCAAGCTGCATTTTCTATCACCAGAACAATGACAAGAAACAAATGATTGCATTTGTTGACAGAAGAGTCGATTTCGTTGTTGGATTAACAACTATGGGCAAGGACAAAAGCATAAGGGCAGACCCTGAGCAATAAACCAACGTCTCGGGCTATGTTAATGGCTAAGCTTGCTAATTTCTAAGTCATTCCTTCCCTCAGCTTTGAGAACTTATATAACCCTGCTTGTGAAGCCATGTCGATTTAAGCCAGAGCACGAGATTCCATATGCGCTTCAAGCAAAAGAGGTATGCAATTTACTCCTTTATGAAGATGATTCAAGGGATGAGAATTCAAGAAAGGAAAGTGGAGGTTTAGATGATAAAGAAGATGAAGCCCATAATGCTAGTTCAAGGGATAAGGAAAACTTAGGTTAATATAATAGCAGGTCCATTGTGACCTTCGAATCCCAATGTGAACTAGTAAAGGTCTTGATGAGGGGTATATACAGTGATATCGACGAGTTTTCATGTGTTAAACCAAAAACCAAATGTAGGGACCTTCCCTATCATGCCATTTTTTTCTTGTTCTTCATTTGTTTTTTTTAATAAAATTCAAGATAAAGGCAACAAGTTCTAGATGTAAGAACCAACTCATATTTAACTAAATACCAAGTGATGTGATTAAGATACGACATTGAAAAATAGGTAGTTAAGCAATCCATTTTATACAAGTCAATATTTAACCACATCCTTTATGAAGTCACATATTACTAAAAAATACAACATGGAAAACACATCAATTTGAGATACATCATGAATAATCATAAATTACAATTCAACCATTATAGCATTCACTTTTATAATAAGGTAGTTATAGATACATCAATAATCATATAACTTACTTTATGAATACACAAGGTACCGTTCACTATAGTATAGAATTTTGATTCTCTACTTTGTCGTTGTTTGCGCTCCCTTGCTTTCGTCTGCATCCACGTCTAAAGGATAATGTGTCCCGACTGAACGTTGGTGACTCACTGGTTGACCTCCTAGCCTAGTACCTTGGATCTTTTTCTTCCTCACGAACCCCCGAGCTACAATGGCTTTGTAAGTAGAGGAAGAAATACTAGTCGATGGATGTGAGCACTCCTAGCTGAAGAGCTCCCTCTCTAATCACCTCCACCTCACCAACTCACTATTGTCTTTGTAGTCACAGACAATAGCATTATCTCATCCATCCAACAATAGTGCCAAAAATATCTATTCACCCATAGCATGTTGCTCCTCTTATAGGAGGCTTCATAGGTAACACTTGGCACTTTATGCAAAAATAACTTTTTCTATATGATCAAAGTGACATTATTTTGGGTTCAACTTGGATGGAGACTCTACAAGATGTTATATTGAAGCTAGATCCAATAACACTAGAAAACATGCAAGATCTTTCAAAATTATTTTTTCAAGGAGGTAAAAAATTACTACAAAATATGCAAAAGAGAAGTTGACAAAATTACCATTGACAAGAATGAAAAAGTTTATCGGCTTAAATACAATAGTGAAAAACTACTAACGCAAATCAAGAAGCTTAAGAAGGACAAGAAGTCGTTGGAAAACAAGGTACAACACTTTACTAAGAAGGGTCGAAATCTTCAATTGTAGAAATTCAAGTTGAAGAGAAAGAAATGAACATTGATCTAGTGAATATCTCAACTCAAGAAGAAAAGTCAGTTGAAGAAAAGACACAATTATATGCTGCAGTTCAAATGATGAAAAATCCAAGTGAAGATTTTGTAACCAACTCAACAACATTAGAACTTGAAGTAAATCCGAATATTGTCACACACATGATAAGGGGAAGACAAACCAAAAGAACTCCTTATCTACATCTGAATCACAAGAACAAACATCTCAATCAATCTACGAATATGTATCACTTAGAACAAAAGCAACAAACTTATGTTTTGAAGAATAATGATATGAACACAATCCAATCTAATGATAACAATTTTTCTCAGCTATCAAGTAATTGCAAAGTTCCACAGAAGATTGATTTGAGATGGTCAGATCCTTTCTCAGTTCGACAATTTTATTTATCACTCCATGGATTTTATCAGCGTGTATCAACGAAGATGACAAATCGAAGAATTCCAAAATATGAAAATAGATTATAAAGACAAAGAACAGATGACACGCTCTGCCAGCAGAAAGCTTTGAGAACAAAGTTTTCTGAAGACGAAGTTAATGTTATGAATAAAATTTCTAAAGATAATATAAATTATATAAATTATAATGATTATAAATAATGACAATAATTAGTTATGAAGAGGCATGTCTCTAAGGACATGACCGTTTGTAACAGAGCCTCATTTGTAACAACTTCATCATCTCATATTTCTTATATATATATATATATATATATATATATATATATATATTATCCTATGATGGATACTTTTATATTTCAGATATTCTGAATCTCTCTTATGCATATACGAACTCTGTTCGTAACACAAACCCAATAGGCGTGGGTGGGGCATTTTTGTCGCAGGTTCCTTTGATGGAGGGGATCGCCGGCTAATGTTACAATAACAAAGAACACAGTAACTTCACCAATGAAAGCCCTTAACTTCACCGACCCTATGATGAGGAGGGGGGGGGGTTGATTCTTAAGAGTGCCACCTTACAAACCAACTATAACCTTGCTGCTGCTAGACAAGCTCACAATGAGAAGTGAGAGGACAATAGGAGGGGGAGGGTTGGCTGTTTTTATAGAAAATTGAGAGGTTAAGCAAATTGCCCTTTTTCACTAAAAATAGCCTATAAAATCATTTGAGGTCTGTGAGTGTGGGATCCATGTGTCATGTGCCCTAGAGCAACTCGGCCAGTTCTAAACTGGCACAAACCAGCCCATCAATCCACTTTATAGTCCAGTTTGATACCATGCCCTGTCCAACCGGCTGGTTTGACCAGTTCCGGTTCAGACAGGGCTGGTTTGACTGATTCTGTCAGACCGGGCTGGTTTTGAAAACTATGGTTTATATGCTATGTATTATGTAATTATTATAAAGTATAATTTATATACTATAGTATCTATTTGATGTTATTTATTATGCATATTATATATTAAATTGTTATTTATTATATATAATATATAAGCACATATAAATTTAAATTTTGAAAATATATATGTGAGCGAACCTAATGGTGAATCTTATCTAAATCTCATTGGGAAATTGAAATTCAAACCATATTTTATTGTTGCCGAACTCAAACTCGAACCTGAAACATCTCTCTCAGGTATAAAGATATGCCACATTTCACAGTTAGCATGTGTTTATCAAGAATGGGAATAAAGTTCTATATTATTCAAAAACACAGTCAAAGAAACCAATTTGTCCTAATTGAAGTGAAGTTGATCACTGTTTCATAAAAAGTCCTATTAAATAGGGTAACAAAAAGAAATTTGCTGAGGTTGGTCCTCCATGACAATTTAGATAGCTCACATTGCTGTGGTCTGACATATGATTGCCATGTGGTTTGTCACAAAAATGCAATGTTGCCAGAAAATTTAGGGCATGGCGCACTGCTGAGTACAGTATACTTTTCGTTGCCCAACTTCATTGGAAAGGGATCTTTGGGGAGACAGGTAAATGTTTCCAGGCAGGCAGAAGCATCTGGGATGTCATCAAAGTTACGAAGAATATATTTACTACAGTAATAATGATGTCATGCGACCCTTCATGAGGTGACTAACTCATTCCATTTTGAAGAAGCTGCAGCTTTTAGACCAGAGTCAAATGTAAAAATTTCTGCCTGGCTTGGCATTTTTCAGAAAAGGTGTAGATTGTATTGAGATGGGAACAAAAGTGAGCATGCTAGCTCTCCACTCATGTAGCAGAGCGCGAGGGAATATGTGATCACACTTTGGCTCCAGAATGTGTCATTCCTGATGTATTTTTATCGTTTAGTAAAGAAATGTAAGATGCATTTTCTGAAAATACAAAATTTGCATTTAATTACTAAACATGAAAATACCAAAATTCTCTAAGCATCAAGCATTCATTTCAGTGGATCAAAATATAAATTATTTAGATACGATCCTGAATATCATTAAAAGAATTGATGATTACATTTTTCATACATGAAAACCAACAACGCTACATCTTAATTTATTCTGGTATATTGCCTGCAATTATGAGAAATATATTTTCCAGCATTTTGCCAGATTACTTCATTAATCCTCATCACTCTCGCTAACTACAACCCTTCGGCGCTGAGCAGGTTTCCTGGGAGGAGACTCCTCAAAAGGAGATTCTTCCCTCATGTGCCTTTTTCTGCTGCTACTTCCTCCCCGTTCTTCCTCCTGCAGAGAACAATTAAATCCAAACACCCTATGAATTACTGTACGCAGAGATATATACTGCACCAAAGCACTACAACCATCAACAGAGTACAAACTTGAAAACTATATCTACTAGATGCAAGTAAACCCAGGCAAAGTTGTAAATGAAGCTTCAGTTTCAGAACTGAATGTTACTGATGCTGCCATGTTTTATCAGTTTCTAGAAGAATTAATACCCAATGCACATAATCCAATCAAGGCTTTTGTAACAAGAGACAGGCTCCTTCCAAAAGGAAAAGACATAATGAATTGGGAAGAATAATTTCTTACCTCTGATTCCCCTTCGTCATCCTCCTGCATTTCTTCCTCCTCTTCTTCATCTTCCTCAGGCTCTTCTTCTTCAGGCTCGTGCTCTTCAACTTCTTGTCCGGGCTCCTCATCCTCAAGGCCCTCAGTCTCATATTCAGATGCCTCCCCTTCACTCTCATCTGAGAAAGCTTCCTCAGACTCACGTCTTGAAGGTCTTATAGGGCGTCTATCCTTGGTATATTTAAGGCCGTGTTCCCTTGGAGGTAGTTGCTGCTGAAAAACAAAATAAAAATTGGAAATATGCCATAAATTCTACAAATCTTATCTACAAACATGATAAATTATGACAAAAATGGACTCATGAAAAACTGAGATTCCTGTGTAACTGAGGCTACAGCTCTCTATATACAGAAGCAATCAAAACAGGACTCCATCAGTAGGAAGCTAATTCCCAACCATTGCCTCTTCACCTAAATCAACTTTGTTGCTCTAGTAAGACGAGATTACTTATGAGAAATTAAGACAGAATCTTAAAAAAACACAAGACAACAGACCTTCTTAGCATTGATGATTCTTTTCTCAGCCCTGCCTTCTGCTTCTATTTCCTCTTGGAAGCGACGAGAATGAACTGCTTTGCGATTCTCAGCATATCCACCTGCTTCATCTTCCTATGTACACAAACCAGTAAAGCATTCTTACTAAGAGAAACATAAACAGTAAACATCCAAAAAACAGCTCAAGTGAGATTCTCATTAACTAGGTTTACAAATCCTACAAATTATAGACCCCTGCAAGCAAAAGCTAGTGAGATATGATTTGAATGAAAAGAATATTCTTCTGCAGCAGCAGGAAGACTGATTGAAGTCTGACATAAATTGGCTCAAATTCGATGATTTAGCAAATACAATACTGTAACAGTGTAATTATTTAAATACACAGCATATACCACAATCCTGCCCTTATAAAGGATATTAATTAAAAAATAGAATCTAGTCATTGTTCCTAAATGAAAAACCACAAACTAGAGATATGCTAAAAATCCATTTGCTCAGAACACTTCCAATATATTTCTACCT
Source organism: Pinus tabuliformis (assembly GCA_031772625.1). Classification (NCBI taxonomy): domain Eukaryota; kingdom Viridiplantae; phylum Streptophyta; class Pinopsida; order Pinales; family Pinaceae; genus Pinus; species Pinus tabuliformis. Next base: position 2,073,462,033 of record CM062818.1, read on the forward strand.
CCAAAAACCTTGCAGAGTAATAAAACAAAAAAATAATATAGTATCACCTCTTCCAATGCTTCCTCCAAATATCCAGGTGAAAGCTGGGGCTCCCTCTCACGAGCAGGTGTATACTTGCGACTAATTTTTTCCTGTTTCCGATGAAGGTCCTCCCTGCTTCGGATTCTTTGTTCAAGAGCCTGCATGATTAACAAAATTTTCAGTTATAAAAAGTCAACCTAATTGAAATTTCCCATGTGCCTTGTAATAATCACTCAAACTTTGATAATTCCCCTATACACTTCCTTTTCTAGTAGGGTTGGTTCCACACTACATTTTCTTTACACATGGTTCAAATTTGCAAAATGAAAAGGAGACATCATATCTGATGTATAGCATATGCAGAAAATTACAGTGGGTAATATTTTCCATTTGGCCTTCCATCATGATTTGCCAATCAAAAATAAAGATTTGCATATTTTCTATTTTTTTTCTAAATGTTTAGAAAAATGCCAATCTTTTTGTAATATACATGAAAACAAAAACTTCGAAATTTCTGGATAAGAACTCCACCATGTTAATAAAATTAATATTTGCAACCAATGAAGATTGAACAAAGTTTATATACTTCCCAAGAAAAAAGAGCTCCTGTTCCTGATAGCATATTTGAATCAATCATATACCTTTTCTTTCTCCTCTTTCTCTCTTTCTGGATCAGTGTTTGTAATGACATTTTTTACTTTATAGCTCTTCTTATGGCGAGAATCAACAAGAGCAGTCAACAACCGATGTGACTTTGAAGATAAAGAAGATGGCATAAATCTCATCTTATGTAGTAATCGTCCTTGAGACTGTAGGATTCCCTAATTAAGTCAAACAACAGTATAAAATCAAAGTAATCAGTCAAAATGGATCTCAACTCTCCAAAATCCATAACAAGCTCAGCTGACAGGCTTCAAAGAAAACATAGTCAACTACATGCATAAACCGTTCTCATATAAGTTTTACTTTTATTGCTTCTTACAAAATACCAATTAATGAAAAAGAACTGCTTTTGTCGCTTGAATACAGGCAAGACACTGAACAGAATGTTGTGTCACATGTACAATGGAACACTCATAACCATGCAACCGGTGCTTTACTCTGAAGGACATTATATTGAAACCCTTTCTTGGAATGGCAACAAGTTGAAAATATATCAGAACTAAAAACTTCAAGAAAACCCACTAGAGAATATACCTTTCCATGACGTAAAAAGAGATGAGCCTGGTCATGTCTTGCATCTTGAACATTTAGATCAAGCACCTCATTCCCTATAAGCAATTGCAAACTGCCATCTGACCATCTCACAAAGCGAGCATTGCTTTCATACTGCAGTTGAAAATCATTGAATATAAATATAATCAACAAACCCGGATACCAATACTTCCAAGAAAAATGAGATAAAGGACAATTTTCAAATTATATTGCAAAACAAATCATGTGCCAACAATATATTATATATATTACTCGTTTAGACAGCATCATATGTAAAGATAAAATTATAATTTTCATCTGCCAATTCAGAAATGTAACACAGCAGAAAGATTGCATAGCTTTGAAGAATAAGTAGAGTATTCATGGATTTTGCAACAAACAAATTACAGCTCAGACTAGCAACCATAGATTCCAAAGCAATATCATTGCCAAAAACATGGGAAAATGGCATAATAGATAAGATAATTATATTAATCTCCAACAAATGACCACAAAAGAAGGTCAATGAGACTGCAGAGCACAATTATGTCAATACAAGCAGAAGTACCAAACGGTCTCCTATATAAAGAACAAGAAAATAAAGTAGAAACAAAATGTGCATATGCTAAAACAGAAAAACCCTCAACTCCATCCACAGGCCACTGCAGAAAGGAACAAGGGAGTAGGTCATGATCCACTAGATCTAGGTCTCTCTCTCTTGACACTCGAGTTTGAATGAAATAAAACATAAAATAGAATGGTGCCCCCAAGCAGAGCTAGGGGAATATGTGGACCCTCTATTGCATTGTTGTCGGGAAGAAATAACTCGTTGCTAGTATCTAGATGACCTCGACTGTCTACTGGTAAGAGAACCAGTCTAATGATGTATATGAGGTCTCTAGGGAAGGGGAAGGGTCCTTTGGGTTTACATCAATCTGTAGTTTGAGGCAATGTTGTTGTCAGTCTATCTCTTGGTGCCCCTGGCTAATCTGGGGACAAAAAAGGACATAATCCATTGAATAGGATCTAGTCGAGGGGGGGCCTAGAGAATGTAGGCACGAAGATTGAGGGCTTCCTGCATGTAAATGGCTAGACATCTCTAGTTCGAGCATCGAAAGAAACTAGAAAGGGTCTGGATCCCCCTTAATAAGCAAAGAAATCTCCCATGGATCTCATAATAAATGGGGCAACTAAAGATGAAATAATCCTTAGTCTCAATCTCTTAGAGATGGCACTACTGGAAACACTGAGAGGTGTTGGAAAATGCAATATGGCAGCTATTAATTCAATTTTCCTTAACCTTAATACTTGCTTGTGAAGTTTATTATTCTTCTTGTATTTTTTATTAGATCTTTTCATCAAACAAATATCAGGAGAAAAACAATAAAGACAGTGGACACAGAAATTAGGCTCCAAGTCAGCGCTTCCAAGAGAACCAACTTCTAGCTGCAACTTCGACCACAGCTTCTACCTAGCAATTTAATCTTGCAACATCGTTTTGCAATTGCAACCCTGTAGCTGCTACAAAAACCCTAATCCAACTTCTCCAAGAGATCCTTCCTTGAGCAAGACAAATTCTCCAACATCAACAAGGTCAAGACAAAATATTCCTTCTCCCAACAACTTGATACTGCAATTTGTCCTATTGCAATTCGGACCTACAATTTCCGGCCCCCCTTTGCAGCTGCAGAAACCCTAAAACTTCGCACATGTGAGAGAGATAGAGCCCAAAAACATGTTTCCTTCTTTTCTTCTTCTAGACATTCGCTCTCCTTTTCTTCTTGCTTCCCAACTAAAGATCGAACTTCTTCTCTTGAGAATGAACTTGTCAGTGAGTGAGGGAAAAATGAGGTCGAATTGCTTGTATTTATAGCCTTTCTAAGGGGTCAAATTCCCTCCTTTAGGCCAACTTGAAGCTTCCAGAGCCAATTTGTACATTGGAGGTTTCCAGGACTTTCTAGACTCAAAATAAATTCTTTTACAAGATATAATTTGCCCGGAAAGGGGTCTTATAAACATGATGTTGACTCGCTTGACTCATGACAATAAATCCTATGACCTGACAAACCCTAGAAGCGTGAAGAACATGCTTTTATCTAGAAACCATTAATAAAGAGCATGAAACCCATGCTTTATAATAATATCTTTTTTCTTTTCTTCTTCTATTCATTACATAGAATACATATTGAAATGAGTACAACAAAAATTATGAAGACCGAAACTAGTTACATTTCCAACAAGACGGGGGTGAATCAGTATTTCACTTCAATTAGTCCTATTCTATGAGCACTGAATTGAAAACTCTAATCTAGTAAGGCAATAAATTCTAGTAAAGGCAATCTATTCTTAAAGCAATAATAAATCAAGTGACTATAATGAGATTATTGATGTGTGCATATCCAATTAGAAATATTCATGACTAGAAATCTGAGACTACGCAAATTAAGAGAAACTAAGCAAATGTTTTTAATTGTTTTCAGTTTACTCAAGCGTTTGACCTGTGGAAAATAAAGAGAAACAAGCGAGTGAAAAATAAAATGAATCTAGCTAAGAAAGCAAAGCATATAATCTTAAAACAAGACAAAGCATGAATCTAAAGTTTGTGTGTGAAACAAAGTATAAGAAATCGAACAAAAACTATTGTATAGCTTGCACTTCTACAAGGGGGCCTCCTGAGATGTACAAGTATGTGGAGACTTCATATCACAAACTTAAAATCAACACCAGATATTATAGCGACACGATCATAGAGATTTATTTTGTATGAAATGCGTGAAACAAAGTTCTCTTTAATAACAATATGTCTAAAATGTATCAACTTATGCATTGTACATTCGCTTCCAAATGAAGCATTTATATAGAATTTTCAAACTAACAACTCGAGAGTCTGTTGGCTATTATTAGAATACAAATTCAACATCTCAGTTTCTCAATTAAAATAGGAATCTTCCTTCTCAAAATTCGCTATCATAGAAGTGAATCGTAAGAAGACACACTATCAACTTCAATCTTTCAAATCTTCATTCTTGAACCTCGCTCGCTTGATGATAGACCTCGCTCGCTTGATATTTTGACTGCTACAGGTGTGCCATAACTGCTTTGACCGAAGGTTTGACTTGAGAGATGTGTTGAACCTATGAACTTCCACCTGTGGCTAATAGGTAGATCACCATCTTGGCAACATTTGACCATTGTGGATGTGCTCCAGCTGATTTAAAACACATGGGATCCTATAGAACCTTCGAATCAGCTGCAAAATGTTAGAGGAGCTATAAAATATGCACAATTTGGTAGCTTATGTCTAATCAAACCAATTTAATAAAGCAAAATGTATAGATTTGAGATGATAATGGACATTTACCTTATTAATGTATTTGCATGGCTCATCTAACTCTTAACTCATGGTAGAAGTATAATGGTATGAGAAAACATGACAAACATGGGTGAAAATGAGAGATAAACTGTCAAAAAGAAGGCAATTTTGGAGGCTCAACATTCCCCCATGCTCAGGGTTTTGCATGTCCTCATGCACCTATGGTTGAAAAAAATCCAAAATTGCAGTGATGTTCTTCAGAGAACTACTTCTGAAGCTTGAACCAAAACATCCAAATTTGATTGTATTCCTTTGCTCTTCACATTCACTAACCATCTTGGTTTCTTCATTAGCAACTTAGCTCATAATCCCTTGATCTTTTGTTGCAATATCTTGTTCTTCTTAAGCTTTTGAATCTTCTTATATCAATAACATATAAGTAGAAGCATTGTCTCACTCTATGCCTTGATCAATTGATTTTCATCTTTTATATGATTATTCAATAATTCAAGTTCAAATATCTCTTACTTCAATGTTTTAATAACTTCTTGTTCCTTAGGAGAAGGAATACTTGTTTCTAGTTCAGATTGATCAAAAACTAGAATGTCATTATGCAATTTTGGTTCAAAATGAGACTTTACCTTTTCTTGTTTTGTTCCTTCCTCCAGTGATTCAAAGTAATCATACTCTTGTTGCTAGACAACATCTACCTTTGGAGTTTTTCTTGTAGAAGATTTTGGTGGTACCTTTGTCTCTATCTCATCAATCTGTATACTTGAACTGGTTTGTCTTGTCATGCTTCTCGTTAACCTTTTGTTCTTCCTTTTTTGTTGCTCAAACTCCATTGTTTCTTGGTCGCTTTTCCTTTTAATACTCATGTTCTTTGGCGGATCTGCTTGTTCAATTTCACTGTCTTTCTTCCTTATAAAATCCTCTGGTCCATTCTTCTTTTGTGCTTGATTTCCTTATTTCTTCTTTTGTGCTTGATTTCCTTATTTCTTCTTTAGTCTACCCCTGGAGGGTTTTGTTTGCATTGCCAGTTCTTTGAGTGTGATATCTTCCTCCATGTCTTCAATATTATGAACCTTTGGTTCCATTACACCTTGGAAACCAAATATTCATTTTCATTAACTGCTTGTTCAGGGTTAGGTTTGAGGAAACCCTCCTTCGACTTCTTTTGGTTTTCTTGAATTTTTCCTCATCTGAACTTTCAATAAAATGATTTCTCACTACGAAGTCTTTCCAATTATAATTTTTAGCCTTTAATTCCACCTCAACAAGTATCTTGACTAAACCATGATGATACATAGCTTTGTCTATGTTTCTTGAGTCTTGTTCAATGTTAAAAGCCATCTTCTTTAGACTCCACATGAGATAATGTAAATTCAATTCCTTCCCTTTTATAAAATGCATCAATAACCGGGCGCGATAAAACAATAGGGTTCCATATCTTCCTTCACAAGTAAGAAACTTTTGCAAAACAAACAATAGCTTTCGCCATTTTTATTTTAATGCAAAGACTGGAATGCCCTTTTTAAATGATGAAGTATCCATACCTGGGTTATGCAAGAAAGACTTCCACATTTCATCTTTTATCCTCTGATTCTTGAACCAATGTTCACCATTTCTAGGGAGCTTTGTCGCTTTTGCTATAAACGATTATGTCTACTTTAATCTAATATCCCCAATTTCGGCTTCGACCCCATCAAATCCCTGTGCAAACGCTCCAGTCACCTCTATGTCATAACCCTCAAATTTCTCAAAGAATTTTAACCAACTCACTTTCTGTAACTGCTTCTTGACTTTTGGATAGGCAACCAGGAATTTTGCACCCACAGGCTCATGTTGGATGATGACTCCCATTGTTGTGAAAGAAGTCTCGCCCTTGAATTTCCTATTCAACAATCTATTGCAGGGATCAATGGAGGAAAATGGGTGGTGAAATGAAATTTGGTAAGGGATGATGGTTTTTAATGGAAACGAGCAATTTTGGTGATGATATTATGATAGGACTCTCACTTTTAAATCATAATTTACCATAAATCATGTAGATATGATCCTCTAATGTCGATATGGGCTTTGGAGCTTTGAACTCTCCAGATAGAATAGGAAGATTTTCTAATATATGATGAAACAGAATGATAGCGAATGATTTATAATAGGTGTCATCATTGAAACATATGAACCTTTAAAACTTTTACAATCAATCCATCAACTCAAATATCTATAGTTTATACTTTAATAAAATTGATTGGCTATTCAAATAGTTACCTTCTTGCATTACCTCACTTTTGTGCTTTGATCTTGCTCTGCTTGCAAGTCCAAAGTAATTTTTTGATGAATCAACTACGAAATGTTAGTATTCTTTAAAGATTTGCTTCAATTCTTCAGAATACTTTTTGTTGCTAACGCTAATAATGTTAATAATCACTGATGATGTTGATAAATGCTAATGAATTTCTCTTTAAAAGAGAAACAAATTCTTCAAATTGATTTATTTGAACTGAAGATTTATTTTGCAAAGAAAGGGAAAAGAGAAAAGTAAAAAAGGAAAGGGAAAGGAAAATCCAAGTTGCCAAAAAGATTTGGTTTTCAACTAGGATTTTCTGCATAGTGTATGCCAGCAATGTTGGTTTTCATAACTATGCTTTTTATTATTTCTTTCTTTTTTTTAAATTATTATTATTATTATATTATAAAGAAATCAAGTTTCTTTTGGTAGAAGAGGAGAAGGATCCCCTTTTCCTACCAACTTCAAATTAGAACTTTCTTGCAGACTTTGAACAAATTCTTCTCTTATTGAGGGCTTATGATATAGCTTTAGTCTATGCCCATTGTTAAGAAAAGTGGTTCATTTTTCATCAACGGTCTTACTTCAGACTACTCCATTGTCAAAAAAAAATTCTATCTCATAGGGACCCAACCAATGTGTTTGAAATTTCCCTTGAAAAGCTTTAACCTTGGAATCAAAGAGGAACCAATCACCTAGTTTGAATTTTTTGACTTCGATGAATTTATCATGCCATCTTGTCCTTTGTTGCTAGATTATACTTGTCCTTTGAATGGCATCTTGTCTGATCTCATCCAATTCATTCAATTGTGCCAATTTTTGCTTTTGGGCTTCAGAAAGATCTAGCCCCAATTTTGTTGTTTTCTTGTAGGTCTCCACTTTGAATTCGCTACTGAGCTCTCCAGCGGATCATCTGCTACTGAGCTCTAGGTCCATTGGCTTGTGGATGATATGGAGTGGATTTGCAATGCCTAATCTTGTATTGTTCTATGATCTTCTACACTAGCTTGGACGTAAATTCTGCACCATGATCTGTTACAATTTCTCTTGGAACTCTAAAACGAGTGAAAATATTCTCAAAAAGAAATGTAACAACAACATTTTCAGTTGCAAAATTTAGTGGCAGTAACTATTAGAATAATGCTATTTAGTGATAAATGCAATGCTCATTCTTATTAGTTGTTTCTATTTTGCAGTTGCTTAGAAGAAACTGGTTGTTTCTATTTCCTAATAGAAACTTGATGTTTCTATTTCTGTAAATATCTCTGTATTACTCATTGAGCTTCATTTTGCTCATGTAAATTAATTCAATTCATTCATTGATTATGGTATCAGAGCTTAGGTATTTTTCGAAATAATTTTTCATTATCTGAAAAATTTTGCTTCATTTCGAAATAGCTCTCTAGGAATTTGGAATTTTTTTTGGGCGTTGTTGACCTCTACTGGTCAACTACCCATGCAGTGCACCCCGTTTTTCTTGACAGAAAGAAGCAGCACCTGATCAGCATGACCGTGCCATCCTGCCATCATCAGCAACTTGATCATTTTTTTTTTTTGTAAACCCAGTCTGCATGTATTAATTGTAAATAATCTTAGCAGACATGAGTCATGTATGTAATTTGCCTAGGTGGACCTAACTTTCTGATGATAATCTACGTCCCGGAAGGTTTTTTGTCTCACCGATCCACGGATCGGCAGAGTTTTCCTTCAAACCTGACCCCAAAGCCGGGATTGATTTTGTCATTAGAACTTTAGGAGAATCCTAGTGTGTTGATCTGCTAGATTATCGTTGTGTCGCAGAACTGGGTGTTTTTGTGAGGGTCTGTATTAAATGGGTTTGTCCCTTAAGATGTATTTTTGTAAAAAATCATGATGTAATGTGTCTTGAGGGTCGAGAAATGTTTTAAATCCCCTCATGAGTCCTAAGTTCTAGGTCCTAGGTGATGTTTCCAACGGCTTAGTTTGATGATCCATCTTAAAATGAATTAAAAAATAAAAAATTGAATAAAAATAATAAAATAATAAAAAATTAAAAAATGAAGCAAAAACCCTAACTAATAAAATAATAATATTTTAAGTTAATAAATCGACGGATGAGATCAAGAGATGTCTTGATCCTCATCAACGGTCGAGATCAGTTCTACATGGATCACCCAAAACTAGCCGTTGGGATCATTTCCTTTTTATAGGGTCTTAGGGAGTCATTTGAGATCATCTGATCTGTGAGTCTGTACTGAAAGCTCTCTTGTAATCTGATTTCTGATTAATAAAGAAGACTTTGGGGTTCAAACTGGCTGGTGTTACTCTCTGGGATTGCTGTGAGATCTTTAATTTTCTGCATATTCAGTTTTCAGCCATTAATCATAGCTTGTTTTTTTTGAGTAGTGTGAGCACAGGTATCTTGTTCACCTGCTAGGGTTTGAGGGCTGCTAGGGTTTCTGAAATAATGGCAGGTATCTCCATTATTTCCTGAGACCTAGCAGCTTTCTCTCTCTCTTTGCTGATGGTTGCTTGAGATGTGCAGGAAAGCATTTTTGAGGGAAATTTTGTGGGCGTTCGGGGAAGTTCTCGGCTGAACCAGCCAACTCCCGCAAGCACTTTCTGTGCAGAGCCCAACTGATTGTTCCCTGGGTTAATCATTAAGGGTTTATTTTCTGTTTTACATGGAGAGATTTTCTTTATGATTCACAGTGAAGTTCAAATTTTCTGATATTCTGAAAGCATTACTGCAATTATTGTTAAATCTGGCTGTGTAGGGGCCAAAATCTGTACATTAATTAGCTGTTCTAGGGTTTCAAGTTTATTTTTTGGCAGTCTTCATTAGGGTTTCTTCTGAAGATGCGATTAGGGTAATTTTTTGAAGGGCTTTACTCTGAAAATTTGCATATATCTGCCGAGAATTTGTTGTCTGGCTTTCAGGGTTATTGTACTGCTGCCCTGAGAATAAATGTTTTTGGGAGCTGGCAATAGCAGGAATTGTTTTGTCACCGAGTAAAAGGGACCAGCGCTAGATAGTGGAGCTCCCATCCGCCAATACTCGAAGCTGCCAAGTGTGTTAAGGGGAAAACATATCCATTTCTGCGGCTACCTGTCAGACAAAAGGAAATATATACATATATATCGCTGAAGCAAACGAGGAATTCCAGCGCAGTGGTTTCCAGGAAACCCAATTCGACATTTAAATGGCCATCTGCGTAACTACTTCATGACGTGGATCTGGCAGCATCAAAATTGTTTTTAGAGTTATATGAACTCAGCCGACTCGTACTCCTCACCGCCATTTGCTTTTCAAATACCCGCATGAGATTTTGTCAAAGCGTTCTCGGTCCAGGGAGTTTGGCGTTCGATCTGATACAGCTCCTCTGCTCTCACGGTTTCATCCCGTCACCAAGCCAGTCCAAATCATCCAAATCGAAATCATTTGCTGCAGAAACTCCTCAGGTGAATTGAGCGTTTTATGGTCATATAGACGTATTGCGGCTATGGTGAAATCGATTGACTGTGCTCTGCGTGTTCTCAAGCCCGCCGGATCAGTTCATTGTTCATAACGTCACGATTTTGGGCAAACCCGTGGAAGCTCCAGGTAACAAAACCAACTTCTATTCGATCCTCAACCCCTGCAATCCGTCCGCTGTCATTTCTCTCGGGTCAGGTATGCTGCGTATCGATTCATTTTTGTAAGCGTGAATGAAGTCCTGAGAGGTTACGGCTCAGTGTTTTTTTTTAGTTTTTGGTAGATTGTATTAATTTTTGACATTACGCTTTTTTAATATTTACATAGTTCGTGAATCTTTTAGATTTAAATTTTAATTGTGTTTAGTGTAGTTACGTTTTAGTCATAGTTTTTAGTTAGATTTTATTTCGTTTTGTTTTAATTAAGTTTTTAAATGTTAGCGTTAGTGCTTTAAGTTAGATTTTTAGTTTAGACTTTAGTATTTAGTCTTTAGATTTTATGTTTATAGTTTTAGATTTTAATTATTTTAGATTTTAATTTTAGACTTTAATATTTAGTTTTTTTAGATTTTCATTATTATAGACTTTAAGTTTTGTTTTATTTTTGATTTTTTTCGAATAAAAAATAAAAAATGAAAAAAATATATATTTTTAGTTTTAATGATTAGAATTTAGCTTTAGAATTTTAACCCTTTTTTTTGGATTTTTTAAAATTTCCATAATATTGAAAAATTAAAAAAAATAAAAAATAAAAAAAATAAAAAATAAAAAATAAAAAAATTCGAAAAAATATAAAATTTTCGTGGAAAATTATTTTTAATAGTCTCAGTGGTTTTCATGTTATATCTTTCATGCTGGGATCTAAGTTTTCAAGCCGAGATGCGAAATTGATATCTGGTTAATGGTTTATAATTCTCGTGGTATTTTAAGGCATTTATCTTTTAAAATTTTCAGTTGCTGGATATCGTTTTGGTCATTCTAAGAGCATTGTGATTTCGCTGATGATAGATGATTGTTGTTCATGGTCCATATCTTTTTTATATCATTTAACAAGTAATCGTTTTAACCACAATCTCTTAAGGCACTGGTCTGCTAAATTAATCAAATCAATCAAGTGCTTTTTCATATCGTATCTCGTGTCTCCCAACCAACTGGTCGACAGTTGGTCTCATCATCTCACAGGGTCTACCCCCCTTAGCCGCGGGAGATAGGCTTAAACGGAGGGATCGGGGTTCAGAGTGACAGCCCCCGGTCCGAGCGTTGTCGTGCCAATCCGCGCGACAACATTTTTGGCGCCGTTGCCGGGGATACTTTTTCTCGGTGTTTCAACGACTTTTCATGCATCTTCTCATCTTCTCATCTCTCATTTGAGCTGGCAGATTCAATATTTTGCATCTTTTCATCACGTATCAGCAGTACCTCTTGGGTTTGTTTCTTGTTTGGGTGGCGACTCCATTTTCTTATTTTTTCCCAGACAAGAAGCCTACCACATATCTGTTTGTTGACTGCTTCTCGGATCTTAGAATCAGATTCATTGTTCAAGTGGCGACTCCACTTCTTTCATCTTTTGATTTTCTTGAGCAAAGATCTAGTTCTATCATCCCTTATTGTTCATCATGGATTATTCGTTTAAACCATGTCGTTTTACTCACCGTCTCCATGATTTTCCGGAGGAGGCTCTTCCTGAATTGCCTATTTTTTCAGATGGTGATCCAATCGCTACTAAAAGGCATATTGACTTGTTTATTCGCTTCATGATCATATATTGCAGACCCCCTCAGTTTCATCATGGTGATATCAAAATGCGTCTATTTGTCCTTTCTTTAGAAGATGATGCTTTGAATTGGTTTAACAATTTTCCTAAGGATTCTTTCTCTTCTTTGGCTGATATTATCAATGCTTTTGAAGATAGATATGGTTATCCAAACAGCTTGCCTTCTTCCCCTAAAATTGTGCAACAGAATGTAAGTAATTTGATAGGAGGTCCAGCTGAAAGATCCCAGGACGATTCTTTATGTCAAAATGTGTCATCCACCGAAAATATTGCAAATCAAGTTCATGAAAAAGAAGAGCAAAACCAAATTATACGAGATCTAATGATGCTGGTAAGAAATATGGAAATCAATCAAACTAATTATGTCAATGATGTGAAAACTTTATGCACTCACCTGGAGAAACGTGATAGAGAGATTGAGGTCACGCAAAACCAGCATGCTAAGGAAATTGAGGCCATAAAAACTAATTATGAAACAGAAATTAGAATCATGCAAAGCAGGTTGTCTATCTTAGAGGAAAATATGGTGACCATGAAAGCTGATCATGATAGGGAAATTGACTCTATGCAAAACAAGCTATTAACCATGGATGAGGAAATGACCATCATGACGCTCAACCATAATAATCAAGTGGCTGACATGCAAGCGAACCATAAAGAAGAAATAAATTTTATACAGCATTGCTTGATGGACATAAAGGAAAAGAATGTTAAAGTAATAAAAGACATGCAAGAACACCATGCCAGACAAATCAGTGATATAAAGGTTCAACATTCTAGTCAGATGGATGCCATTAGAATACAAGTTCAAAGGTTTCAGCGATTGGAAGATGAGAGAAACCAGCTAACATCAACAGATCAGGAGCCTTCTCATTTGCTGCAACAAGATTCATCTTATTATTGGGAGGTTGTTGATTCGGTTGAAAGACGGTTGATTGAGGGTGATCCGGACAGACTTAAGAATGATAGAGATCAGATGCAAGATGAAGAAAGACATAGCATGCATATCTTACATACTTCATCTGATAGCTTTGAAACAGAAAGTACCAGGTCATCAGTAATTCAACCTGCCAGAAAGAAAAAGCGTAAGAGAAAGAAGATGAGACGAAGATTTGATGCATCAGACGGCCGTGAGCAGCTTGATTTTCGGATAGGAAGGAGTCCTACCATATGCAAAATTGGACATGGCACATCCGACAAGCAGCCGACAGATTTGCCTGAAAGCAGGCAAATGCTCAGTATGCACTATATTGAACACATCTGATGCCGTGAGGCATTTTTGTATTGTATTTCTAACTCTACTCCTTGTCTTTTCAGCATTTCATTTCTGTTTTAGGATTAGATTTACTTTTCATGTTATTAGATAGTTAATAAATGAAGAGCTTTTATCTTTCCTGTGCTTAATGTATATGCTGATTTATGGATGGACGCTACTTATTTTTGTGTTGTATGGATGCAGATTCTGGATTCTCACATTCCTGCAAGCAGCAATGTGTCCCCAAGTAGAGCCAGATGTTGACCTCTACTGGTCAACTACCCATGCAGTGCACCCCGTTTTTCTTGACAGAAAGAAGCAGCACCTGATCAGCATGACCGTGCCATCCTGCCATCATCAGCAACTTGATCATTTTTTTTTTTTTGTAAACCCAGTCTGCATGTATTAATTGTAAATAATCTTAGCAGACATGAGTCATGTATGTAATTTGCCTAGGTGGACCTAATTTTCTGATGATAATCTACGTCCCGGAAGGTTTTTTGTCTCACCGATCCACGGATCGGCAGAGTTTTCCTTCAAACCTGACCCCAAAGCCGGGATTGATTTTGTCATTAGAACTTTAGGAGAATCCTAGTGTGTTGATCTGCTAGATTATCGTTGTGTCGCAGAACTGGGTGTTTTTGTGAGGGTCTGTATTAAATGGGTTTGTCCCTTAAGATGTATTTTTGTAAAAAATCATGATGTAATGTGTCTTGAGGGTCGAGAAATGTTTTAAATCCCCTCATAAGTCCTAAGTTCTAGGTCCTAGGTGATGTTTCCAACGGCTTAGTTTGATGATCCATCTTAAAATGAATTAAAAAATAAAAAATTGAATAAAAATAATAAAATAATAAAAAATTAAAAAATGAAGCAAAAACCCTAACTAATAAAATAATAATATTTTAAGTTAATAAATCGACGGATGAGATCAAGAGATGTCTTGATCCTCATCAACGGTCGAGATCAGTTCTACATGGATCACCCAAAACTAGCCGTTGGGATCATTTCCTTTTTATAGGGTCTTAGGGAGTCATTTGAGAGGATCTGATCTGTGAGTCTGTACTGAAAGCTCTCTTGTAATCTGATTTCTGATTAATAAAGAAGACTTTGGGGTTCAAACTGGCTGGTGTTACTCTCTGGGATTGCTGTGAGATCTTTAATTTTCTGCATATTCAGTTTTCAGCCATTAATCATAGCTTGTTTTTTTTGAGTAGTGTGAGCACAGGTATCTTGTTCACCTGCTAGGGTTTGAGGGCTGCTAGGGTTTCTGAAATAATGGCAGGTATCTCCATTATTTCCTGAGACCTAGCAGCTTTCTCTCTCTCTTTGCTGATGGTTGCTTGAGATGTGCAGGAAAGCATTTTTGAGGGAAATTTTGTGGGCGTTCGGGGAAGTTCTCGGCTGAACCAGCCAACTCCCGCAAGCACTTTCTGTGCAGAGCCCAGCTGATTGTTCCCTGGGTTAATCATTAAGGGTTTATTTTCTGTTTTACATGGAGAGATTTTCTTTATGATTCACAGTGAAGTTCAAATTTTCTGATATTCTGAAAGCATTACTGCAATTATTGTTAAATCTGGCTGTGTAGGGGCCAAAATCTGTACATTAATTAGCTGTTCTAGGGTTTCAAGTTTATTTTTTGGCAGTCTTCATTAGGGTTTCTTCTGAAGATGCGATTAGGGTAATTTTTTGAAGGGCTTTACTCTGAAAATTTGCATATATCTGCCGAGAATTTGTTGTCTGGCTTTCAGGGTTATTGTACTGCTGCCCTGAGAATAAATGTTTTTGGGAGCTGGCAATAGCAGGAATTGTTTTGTCACCGAGTAAAAGGGACCAGCGCTAGATAGTGGAGCTCCCATCCGCCAATACTCGAAGCTGCCAAGTGTGTTAAGGGGAAAACATATCCATTTTTGCGGCTACCTGTCAGACAAAAGGAAATATATACATATATATCGCTGAAGCAAACGAGGAATTCCAGCGCAGTGGTTTCCAGGAAACCCAATTCGACATTTAAATGGCCATCTGCGTAACTACTTCATGACGTGGATCTGGCAGCATCAAAATTGTTTTTAGAGTTATATGAACTCAGCCGACTCGTACTCCTCACCGCCATTTGCTTTTCAAATACCCGCATGAGATTTTGTCAAAGCGTTCTCGGTCCAGGGAGTTTGGCGTTCGATCTGATACAGCTCCTCTGCTCTCACGGTTTCATCCCGTCACCAAGCCAGTCCAAATCATCCAAATCGAAATCATTTGCTGCAGAAACTCCTCAGGTGAATTGAGCGTTTTATGGTCATATAGACGTATTGCGGCTATGGTGAAATCGATTGACTGTGCTCTGCGTGTTCTCAAGCCCGCCGGATCAGTTCATTGTTCATAACGTCACGATTTTGGGCAAACCCGTGGAAGCTCCAGGTAACAAAACCAACTTCTATTCGATCCTCAACCCCTGCAATCCGTCCGCTGTCATTTCTCTCGGGTCAGGTATGCTGCGTATCGATTCATTTTTGTAAGCGTGAATGAAGTCCTGAGAGGTTACGGCTCAGTGTTTTTTTTTAGTTTTTGGTAGATTGTATTAATTTTTGACATTACGCTTTTTTAATATTTACATAGTTCGTGAATCTTTTAGATTTAAATTTTAATTGTGTTTAGTGTAGTTACGTTTTAGTCATAGTTTTTAGTTAGATTTTATTTCGTTTTGTTTTAATTAAGTTTTTAAATGTTAGCGTTAGTGCTTTAAGTTAGATTTTTAGTTTAGACTTTAGTATTTAGTCTTTAGATTTTATGTTTATAGTTTTAGATTTTAATTATTTTAGATTTTAATTTTAGACTTTAATATTTAGTTTTTTTAGATTTTCATTATTATAGACTTTAAGTTTTGTTTTATTTTTGATTTTTTTCTTTTTGAATAAAAAATAAAAAATGAAAAAAATATATATTTTTAGTTTTAATGATTAGAATTTAGCTTTAGAATTTTAACCCTTTTTGGATTTTTAAAATTTCCATAATATTGAAAAATTAAAAAAAAAATAAAAATAAAAAAAATATAAAATTTTCGTGGAAAATTATTTTTAATAGTCTCAGTGGTTTTCATGTTATATCTTTCATGCTGGGATCTAAGTTTTCAAGCCGAGTTGCGAAATTGATATCTGGTTAATGGTTTATAATTCTCGTGGTATTTTAAGGCATTTATCTTTTAAAATTTTCAGTTGCTGGATATCGTTTTGGTCATTCTAAGAGCATTGTGATTTCGCTGATGATAGATGATTGCTGTTCATGGTCCATATCCTTTTTATATCATTTAACAAGTAATCGTTTTAAACACAATCTCTTAAGGCACTGGTCTGCTAAATTAATCAAATCAATCAAGTGTTTTTTCATATCGTATCTCGTGTCTCCCAACCAACTGGTCGACAGTTGGTCTCATCATCTCACAGGGTCTACCCCCCTTAGCCGCGGGAGATAGGCTTAAACTGAGGGATCGGGGTTCAGAGTGACAGCCCCCGGTCCGAGCGTTGTCGTGCCAATCCGCGCGACAACAGGCGTCATAATTTCTACGTTGCAAGAGGTTTCGTTCTGATTAGCGCAGTAATCGAAGGTTTTTTCCGCTCCTATCTCCAGTGCCTGAAGGATAAGTCGTGGGGATCGAACCTGGGAGTTTCATTGTTTGCTGTATAGGCGGTATTCCTTCTTTTTCCCTCAACTCGCTGCTTAATTCGCTCAATTGTATCATTGGGTTCAATATCAAATCTCGATTTCTTTTTTTCTGCAAGAGTGCGCCCTTCTTCTAGCTGTCTCCTCGCAAATATTAATCTCTGTTGATCTGGAGGGATAGCTTACGGGATAGCTGTTGATTTTATATTATCAACGGTATCGTTGCATCGAGAGTGATCAGTCTTTCCTGTGATAGTCTTCGCATCTGCCAAATTTCCGAAATCAGTGTTCCAACCAGTCTTTAGTTCGCTGCCGTCTGCTGATCCCTTCGACAGTCGCCCCTTGCTGACTTCTCCATCATTTCGAAAATCTGTATGCAATTTTAATCTTTCACCAGTGGTTGTTGTTTTCCTTGGGCGACTCACCCGTACCGGCGATAGGCTCGGACCCACATTCGTAATCGTAGTTGTGAGGCAGCTCGAGAACACTTCGATGGAATATCCAGGGGTTCGATCTAGGTGCGGAAGATTATAGATGGGCTCCCACTCTCATATTCCTCGTACCTTGACTATGACTTGCGTCCATTTATCAGCAATCGAAACAAGAATGAGGATAGAGGGGAGTCTATCCAATCCTACTTCATGAGGATTACCGAAATCAAGAATGATCTTCTATCTATCGGAGAAGTTGTTGTTGACAATGAGCTCACTCTCATCGCTCTTGGAGGTCTCACAAGAGCATGGGATGTGTTTAACACCACTATTCTTAACAATGACAGGATTCTGAGTTTCGATGAATTATTGGCTAGATGCACACAAGAAGAGACAAGGATGATGGAGAGAGACAAGCCTTCAAATGGAAATGAACCTACTGCTTTCTCCATTCATGCAAAGAGGAAGAACAATGTTGGTTCAAAAAGACAAGGTCAACGATTCAAGCAGGGATTCAAAGAAGAAAGAAAAGGAAGGTGCTACAATTGCAACAGGGTTGGCCACTATGCTAGAGAGTGTCCTCACAAGCAGGATACTCCACAGGATGACGACAACAACAACAACAATTTCAAAGGCAATGGAAATCAAAGCAACAACATGTTCAACAATAAAGGAAAGAGGAATTCTCCCGCTACTCGATATGGTAATGGTCGACTTCCCAAAAGGATGAGAAATTTTAGGTATGAGGAATCTAATGTTGTAAAAAAACAAAAGGAATTTTATCTTATTTCCGCCCTCACTATTGCCTCTCCTCCGGATACTCTGGATCATTGGTTGATTCATAGTGGAGCCTAAAGGCACTTCACTGGGTACAAGGAGGCCCTCTCAAATTTGATTGAAAAGAAGACTAATTTGGAGATCATACTTGGAGACAGTGCCACCTATCCCGTGAAAGGAATAGGGACTGTCACTCTTCACTTAAATCAAAGTCAAACTCTTCATCTACAAGAAGTATTGTATGTACACGATTTGAAGAAGAACATGGTGTCTATTTCTGCAATGGAAGATAAAGGCTTCAAGGTAGCATTCATTGATGGAAAGGTACGCATTTGGGAAAGAAAACCTAAAGATGCATTTACACTTGGACTTAGGGTTGAAGGTCTCTATCAAGTTGGAGGAAGTCCTTTGGGAGCTTTGACTTGTGATACTTCTCTTCAGTCTGAATTATGGCACCAGAGATTCGCCCACGTTCATTACAAAGCCTTATCGGGGTAAGGAATATGTTCACAGGTATGCCTGAATTCAACATAGATCATGAAGGTGTTTGTCAGGGTTGTGTAGCTAGAAAACTTACAAGGGGACCATTCCCTTCAAGTGAAAGTCAAACTAGAGACATCCTTCAATTGGTCCATTCTGATCTATTTGGTATGTTGCCCATAACATCATTAGGAGGATATTTATACTATTCAATTTTTGTGGAAGACTTCTCTCACAAAACTTGGATCTACTTCTTGAAGAAGGATGAAGTGTTCAAATGGTTTTGTTCTTTCAAATCCTTGGTTGAAAATCAAACAGGGAAGAAGATCAAGATATTGAGGACCAACAATGGAACCAAATATGAATCAAACGAATTCAATGACTTTTGCAGAGAGGCTGGCATTAAGAGGGAGACAATCGTTGCATACACTCTTGAGAAAAATGGTGTTGCCAAAAGGAAGAATCGAACAATCGTGGAAGCCACCCATGCTATGCTCCATGATCAAGGTCTACCGAAGTTCTTATGGGAGAAGTTACCAACACTGTCGTGTATGTTCAAAATAGGAGCCCGCATCAAGCATTGGATCCCAAGACACCTAAAGAAGTTTTCACTGGTAAGAAACATGATGTTTCTCATTTTAGAATATTTGGTTGTCCCGTGTATTTTTGTTAAAGTTGGCAACTAGGGCCAAGCTCCATATGGGTCACGTTATTTATGATAGTTGATATTTTTCTTGGATTCCTCTCTCTGAGAGGTGTAGGATTGATCTAAAGATCATCCAATTCTGACATGTAAAAATGAATATATGAATTTATTTGTATTATTGACAAATTGTCAAGGTCGGCCAGCAAGCAAAACAAGCATTTTAACCCCCAACTCATCCTCAACGTTGCATATAAAAAGAGGAGACCATCAAGTCATTATTTCATCATATCATCTCATGATCTCTCTCTCCACTCGTTTGGGTATGTCTTCTCCAAAGGAGGACTTGGTGGAAAGAAGGATCTCAAGCCCTAGCCGCAGCAAGAAGTAGCCCTAGACGCAACAAAGAAGAAGCCCTAGCCGCAACAAAGAGGAAGCCCTAGCCGCAGCAAGAAGGAGCCTTAAGGACAGCGTGGGAATTTCGGTTTGTTGTAGGTGACAGCATGGTGAAAGAGGCTGCTCTAGGGCATGGGTTTAGGTGTGTTTGCTAGGTAGGGAAGCCACAACCACAAGGAGAAGAAATTCGTTGAAGACAGGTCAACATAGAGCTGGATATGCATGCGGTTGGGTGTTGGCAAGTGCAATCAGCTAGGCTGAGTTCATGAAGCCCTGATGATGGATCCCAGTTGGGATTTGAAACGTTGACGAAAAATGGTTTTTGTTGTCGCGCGGATTGACACGACAACGCTCAGACCGGGGGCTGTCACCCTGATCCCCGGTCTCTCCGTTTAAGCCTGTCTCCCGCGGCTAAGGGGGGTAGACCCTATGAGATGATGAAGACCAACTGCCAAACAGTTGGGCTGGGAGACACGAAACACGATATGATAAGCACTAGATGGATTTAGAAGTTAAAAAGACCAGTGCCTTGTGGAGAAAATATTTAATCGTTAGATTGTCAGATGCTGCAACAATGTAAACCATGCAGAGCAAGCATTTATCATGAAAGCTAGAATGACACCGGATATCAATTGAAACAACAACGATTACCAAAACGAGAGAAGACGCTTAAACGATGATCCAGGGATTAAAGCTTCAAAAGATAAAACTTGATTTTAAACACTAGCCAGATATCACATTTACGTAGCAAAATTTTTTAAATGGTCATTCAAGCATACGCAAGTAATAAACATTAATCCCACATCATAAAATTTCCCGAGAACAACAGCATCTCGCTGACAAGAAAATTTTCCAATTTTTTTTTTTTTTATAAAAGAAAATCAAACAAAACCTAAGAATTAAAAAAATAATCTAAGCCAATTTTTTATTTTTTTTTAAATAAATCTTTTTATTTTTTATTAATTTTTTATATTAGAAAAATCCTAAAAAAAAAAGGGAAAGCGATTTATTATAAAAATTAAAATCTAACAAAAGTTAAATCTAAACACTAATTAAAATATAAAACAAAACTATGCAAATTTTAAATTTTAAATCTACGTTAAAAATGAAAAAGGCAAAATCGCATTTTTATTTTCATAATATAATTTTAAAAGAAACAAAAACAAATCTAAAATCTAATCCTAAAAACATCATAACGTTAAAACCAAACCTAAAATCTAAATTTAAGTAACCTAATGTCACACAAAATCTAAAACAACGAAAATCGATTTCAAAACAATGGCACTCTACGACTTACCATAGCCGCATACCTGAAGGGAAAACAATATTAACTTAGCCGCCGAAAATGGAAACCGAATCACCTGAGCATTTGCTCACGGGCTGAGAAGACTTTTGCAGGTGATGGCATAGCAGGGTTTTGCGTGATCGAGGGTAAACGTTATGCATACAATGACCAGATGCGTAGAGCATCAAAGCCCTGTCAAACACCAGCCATAACGTCTTTCTGATGCCCACGCTGAAGACTGATGCGACTGGGGCTTCCACGCGAAATATCCACAGCTGTTTCACTGCTCAAGCTGGCCACTGAAATTTACATGTGCTGCAACCGCTGATGAAAATTTCGATGCCGTACGAGAATGCATAAAAAGACCAGAGCATGACCTTCTCCAAGGTAATGCATGAAAAGGATTTGCATAACAATTTTAAATGGCGTGATCGATTTGAAACAAATGTATGAACAGGACTTGCGTAACAGCCTTTTTTTTATGGCGTGATCGATCTGGGCTTATGGCTGGACGCCTGCAATGATAAATTCAACACGTGAAAACTCTTACCAGAACCCTGACTGCGAGGGAAATAAATCCGTTGATTTCTTTGGGGGATTTCACGCTAATCACGTCTGGAACCACCGTCGCAAAGACCACCCTTTGGAAAAAAAAAAAAAATTGCACAGATATATGAAACGATGTATAGTTTAGGCGATGCTTGAAAAGGCTCAGAATGGCATTAACAAACAGTTGATGCATGTAGCAGAATAATACGATCCTCCGAAAGATAGAAAGTCTTTGAAACAGTAGGGCTTCTCACAGACTTATGCTTGGCAAACCCTTGAAGAAAAACCCGGCTCCTGCAAGTTGCAAGGAAACAAAGCACTGATGATATATGCCTCAGACCGAAAACTGAAAACCCTAAACCCTAAATGAAGACTGCATAAAGCAAAAATTTGAAACCCTAGATCAGCTTGATTAATTTACAGATTTGGCCCCTTAACAGCCAGATTCAGCAATAAGAACAGAAATATTTTAAAGAATAAAAATTTCAGGTTTTCACTGTGAAGAACTTCAGAAAATCTCTCATGCAAATTAGAAAAATAAACTGAATGATAGACCCAGGATCAAATCCGACTGGGCTCAGCAAAAAATGCTTGCGGGAGTTGTCTGGTTCAGCCGAGAACTTCCCCAAACGCCCGCTAATCTTCTTTAGTAAGGGTTTTCTGCACAGCTCAAAACAACCATTAGTAAAGAGGGCAAAAATGCTGCTAGATCTCAGAAAGTAATGGAGATACCTGCCATTACTTCAGAAACCCTAACAACACTCAAACCCTAGCAAGTGAACAAGATACCTATGCTCACAATACTCTACAATTAGCTATTATTAATGGCTGAAAATAAAATATGCAGAAAATTAAACAATCTCACAGCATTTCCAGAGAGTAACACCAGCGAAATTTGGACCCCAAAGTCTTCTTTTATTAACCAGAAACAGTTTACAAGAGAGCTTCTTCAGTACCAGACTCACAGATCCTCTTATCTGAAATGACCCCTAGCACCCTATTTAAAGGAAATGATTCCAACGGCTAGTTCGAGTGACCCATGTCGAAATGATCTCGACCGTCGATGAGGATCAAGACATCTCTTAATCTCATCCGTCGAAATTGTTAACTTATTATTAAAAATAATATTTTGCATGCATTCACTTAAAATATTATTATTTTATTATTTTAGGGTTTTTGCTCTATTTTATAATTTTTTATTATTTTTTATTTATTTCATTTTTTAATTTTTTAATTTTTATTTATTTTATTATTTTATTATTTTTATTTATTTTCTCAAATGGATCATCGAACTAAGCCTTCGGAAACATCACCTAGGACCTAGGACTTAGGACTCATGAGGGGATTTAAAACATTTTTCAACCCTCAAGACACATTACATCATGACTTTTACAATTTACATCTTAAGGGGACAAACCCACTTAACATAGACCCTCATAAACCACCCAGTTCTGCGACACAACTATAATCTAGCAGATTAACACACTAGGATTCTCCTAAAATTCTATTGACAAAATCCATCCCGGCTTTGGGGTCAGGTTGAAGGAAAACTCTGCCGATCATGGATCGGTGAGACGAAAAACCTTCCAGGACGTAGATTACCACTAGAAAGTTAGGTCCACCTAGGCAATTTACATACACGACTCATATCTGCTAGGATTATTTACAATTCATACATGCAGATTGGGTTTACAATTAAAATGATCAAGCTGCTGATGACTGCAGGATGGCACAGACACGTCGATCAGGTGCAACCCCTTTCTGCCAAGAAAAGAGGGGAGGTACTGCATGGGGAGTTGACCGGTAGTGGTCAACAGTTTTCACTATGGATTCTCCGGTAACTAAGTTAGAAGATATAAACCACAGATGTCTTAGAAACGTTGACGAAAAATGGTTTTCACTGTGGATTCTCCGGTAACTAAGTCAGAAGAAGATAATGTTGTTGTTTGGGATTGTTTGGGTGACATTTGTGAAGGCTGAAAGCTACAGCAAGTTGTTGTGCTAGGCTGCAGGCCATAGCACACAGCTGGAGGTTGTGTTAAGGGTTGTCATGGGTGGACAACACCTTTAGGAGGCAGCGTGGCATGAGAGGAAGGTCTCCAAGGTGGACCGCAGCCCTACAAGGGCTTGTTTGCTGACTGTGTGGTGGAACTAGGGCTGCAGGACATGCCCTAACCAGGAGTGCAACAAACAGCAGTGCAAACAATGTTGCAGCAGTGTTTTGTGGAGGGCTGCTGGATTGATGAACTCCTCAAGGGTATGTCACAGCTCTCTTAGGGACTGTTTGGAGACTGTCAAGGGAGTTTAGGGCTGCAACAAGTACCCTAACCAGAACAACAATCAACAGCGGAATGAAATCAGAATTATGAGCAGTGTTTTGGGCTGATTGAGCTTACTGTTGAAGGCCGAAGTTGACTGGGCTTGACCGAGCTACCTAGAGGAAGATTTCCATCCTTTTTGATCAGCATTGACTTTTCTGGTCTAGGCTTTACTGCTGCTGTTATAAATTATCAGATTTGTAAATTTGTACTCTCTCTGCTGAACTATTGAAGAATATAAGAAGAATTGATCAAGGGTTTCCCCACATTGGGGTTTGTCCCTGGCTGGTGCCACATCCTGTGTCCTCTTGTCTTGGCTTGTCTTCTATTGTATATGTTTGTGTTTTATCTGCATTTTACTATCATGCTGATCTGATTGCTAATCTAAATATTGATATTGGGCTAATTAAGAAATTCAAGTAAATTTCTCTTAAGCATAGAACATACCAAAAATTAACATGGTATCAGACTGAGGTGAAGACAAAGCCCAAGCAAGAGTGAAAGAGCAATCACCAAAGACAGTTGGACAAGGACAAAGGCTCAATGGGTTCCTCATCCCACTTCCCTGCTGAAGACAAGCTCTATGAAAAGTCTGACTATCATGGATGGAAGATGTCTCTTGATCTGACATTGTAAGAACAAGAAGTGTTGGATTATGTGAAGGGTAAAATCCCTGAGTCTCCTTCAAATGCACCGGCTGCTATAAAGAACAAGTACAACAAGGTTGAAGGCAAAGTGAAGCAAATTATCAGAGATTACATTGACAAGCGCCTGGTGGCCTACATCTTCGATTTGAACAACTCCAAGGAGATCTACGACAGATTGGTCAGAATGTTCAAGGTTAGTGATGCAAATCAAATTTTATTTCTCAAAAAAAAATTGAAAAATATTAATAAGGGCAAGGATGAGGATATTTAATCCTACTTCTTAAGAATCATTGGGATCAAGAGTGATCTTCTGTCGATTGGAGAGGTCATTCCTGACAGGGAGCTTACTATCACTACCCTTGGAGGACTCCCACCAAAGTGGTATATATTTAAAACCACTATTCTCAATAATGATCGAATTCTGAGATTTGAAGAATTGATGTTGAGATGCATTCAAGAAGAGACAAGAATGGTGGAGCAAGAAATGCCTTCAAATAGAGGCAACCCCACTGCTTTCTCCGCTCATGCCCAAAGGAGAAATAATGCAAAGTCTAAAGGTCATTTCAATTGAAAGCCCGGATCTAAGGGTGGAAGGAAGGGAAGGTGCTTTGTTTGCAATAAGTTTGGCCACTATGCAAGGGAGTGTCCAAATAAAAGGGACACATCACATGATGATGATCACAACCATTCCAGGGGCAACTTCAACAACAACAATCAAAGGAATGGCAGGTTCAATGGCAAAGGAAAAAGGAATGTGGGACATCAAGGAAATGGTCAACCCTCCAAGAAAGCAAGGAACTCCAGGTATGAAGAATCAAATGTTGTTAACAATAAGCAAAAGGAGTACTATCTTATATCGGCCCTCTCCACTACCTCTCCTCTGGACACTCTGGGAATTGGCTAATTGATAGTGGTGCCTCAAGGCACTTCACCTGATACAAGGAAGCTCTCTCTAATCTGATAGAGAAGGAGACAAACTTGGAGATTATTCTTAGGAGAGCAATGCCACCTATCCCGTGAAGGGTGTAGGGAATGTTACCCTTCAATTGAATCAAGGTAACACGATTCATTTACAAGAAGTTATTTATGTACCTGATCTCAAGAAGAACCTGTTGTCCATTTCGGCAATGGAAGATAAAGGATACAAGGTGGCATTCATCGATGGAAATGTACGTGTTTGGAAAAGAAATTTTAAAGATGCTTTTACTCTTGGGTTCCGGGTTGACACTTTGTACCAAGTTGGAGGAAGTCCATTGGGAGCCATGTCTTGCGACACATCTCTACAATCTGAACTATGGAACCAAAGGTTTGCCCATCTTCATTATAAGGCTTTTCCCGATGTAAGACAGATGGTGACAGGTATGCCCGAGTTCAAAGTAGAGCATGAAGGTATATGTCCGGGATGTGCCGAAGGAAAACTTACAAGGGGGGCATTCCCCTCAAGTAATAGCAAGACCACAGATATATTGCAATTGATCCACACAGATATATCTGGTATGATGCCCGTAAACTCTTTGGGAAGATACTTATATTATCTCACCTTTACGGATGACTATTCTCGCAAGACTTGGAAGGATGAAGTATTCACCTGGTTCCATCACTTCAAATTCTATGTGGAACAATCAAAGGGGTTTGAGGTTCATGACCTGGAATCCCATGTATGCACGTTGAAGAAGGCTCTTTATGGCTTGAAGCAAGCACCCCGAGCTTGGTATGAAAGGATTGATAGCTATCAGATGAAGCTGAGATTCACTAGGAGTGAAGCCGATCCGAACCTTTACTTTAAGGTTGAAGATGATAAACCTCTCATACTGGTACTTTATGTGGACGACCTCTTTCTGACAGGTGCAGACCCTCTCATTCACAAATGTAAGAGGGAGTTGGCTTCCGAATTTGAGATGAAGGACCTAGGACTGATGCACTACTTCCTAGGGTTGGAGGTCTGGCAAAAGCCAGGAGAAATTTTCCTATCTCAAGGAAAATATGTTGTGAAGATATTGGAAAGATTTGGGATGGTGGACTGCAAGCCTGTGACTACCCTGATGGAACTTAACTTCAAGAAGTTATGTGGTAGTGTTGCCGGACCTGTATTGGGAAATGCTTCTGAGTATCGTCAACTCATAGGAGCGTTGATGTTCTTGGTGAACTCTCGTCTGGATATATGTTTTGCAGTTAATATGTTGAGCCTCAACACACACATTAGATTGGTGCCAAGAATCTTCTGAGATATCTTCGGGGCACAATCACTCATGCACTGAGATACACTATCGGAGATGTGAGGCTGCATGGTTATTCAAATGTTGCTTGAGTCGGCAGTGTGGTGGATCGCAAGAGAACTTCTAGGTGTTGTTTCTCTTTGGGTTCTGCTTCGATATCCTAGATGAGCAGGAAGCAGAAGTCGATTGTCTTGAGCCCCACTGAGGCCGAATACATGGCAGGCCTCCTGTGAAGTTCTCTGATTGAGGAAGCTCTTCAGTGAGTTGTTTGGACATGTGTTGGATACCACCATGATCCTCTGCGACAACCAGAGTGGGATCCGATTAGCAGAGAATCCTGTATTTCATGATCGCTCTAAGCACATAGATATCAGGTACCATTTTATCCAGGATATGGTACAACGAGGAGCAATAAGGCTCTATCACATTGGGACCGATGAGCAGGTCGCCGACATTCTGACAAAGCCCTTGGGAAAGGTCAAATTATTGACTTTCCGAGAACAACTAGGAGTCATGGAGAGACCCTCTTATGAAGGTCCTGTATGATATGGACATTGAGCTCTGGGAGCTCCGGGGGGGCTTGGGGTACTTCTTGGAGAAATGAGCAACCATAGGGTGAGTGGTTCAGCCTTCCCCTAATGGTTTGCTGTGTACAGGGTGAGTGGTTCAGCCTTCCCCTGTGATACCCTGTGGCGACATGTAGGCAAGATGAGTGGTTCATCCTTCTCCTGTTGAGACATCCTACCCATGCAGTCTAGGACTCATGGGAAGTACCTCTCATCTGGCCAATGAGTAGGGAAATGAGGATAGGGACCATAGTACTACCGATGGACACATCGTGTACTACTATACTCCCTATGCTAGGATGATATTGATCTGGGATCAATTGGAACTGACTTCGGGTCAGTAAGAGTGGTATGACACACTCTATTGGAACTGACTTCGGGTTAGTAAGAGTGGTATGACACACTCTCTTTTATTTGGGACTGACTTCAGATCAGTAGAGAATGGTATGACACATTCTCAATCACTTCTTCTTCTTCATGGTTCAGCAAAGCAGAGCAGTGCAAAGCAGTGCATTGATGGCAAAGATAGTACCAACTGGCAGATGGCTTAGCAGATGGAGATCTCCCTAGTTGAGAGGGAGTGTTAAAATTGGCAACTAGGACCAAACTCCATATGGGTCACTTTATTTATGACAATTGATACTTTTCTTGGATTCCTCTCTCCGAGAGGTGTAGGATTGATCTAAACTTGATATCATGCCATATAAGAGTAGTGAGGCCATCTCTTTGAACTTAGGAAACCATGATACGACGCTTCCATAATCTGATGTAATTAATAATGTTGCCATACTTTTGCAACGCACCTCAGGAAGCAACCTATGATGGTATCTTCAGGGCCATGCTAAGAGAAATTTACTTCACACCCAATTGCACTCAATGATTGATGCACGACGACTGCTCATTTTCGACAACAATCTCTCCATGCTAATATTCTTTCCCACAACATTAATTCAAATAATGAACGTTGCATACATTTGGTCAAATATCAACAATAATGTTGTGAATTAATATCAATGTTGCTAGTGTCATGAAGAATGCCTCAGACTACAACAATTTCATCAGCCATGAGAAGCGAATGTATGGCCTACGACCCAGGCGCTTTAGCAATGAAAATTTCCCCAAGTATTCAAAGAAGAGAACATTACAGCTCTATTAGAATAATTCTACACGTCCATCAACTCTAGTTTGATTAATGTATCGACTCCTCTTTTCTTTTTCCCATATTGACTTCCTTGACTTCCTTGCTTCCTTGCACATGCAAATCCTTCTGTCGAAAACCACCATGAGAGCATATCTCTACACCAAGCATAGATCCTCATGAGAATTTGAAGTTAAGCAATGACATGCAGTAACACCACCCACAACAAGTGCAACGCCAATGCCACCAACATATTCACCAAGATATTATTCACCAATGTTGGACAAACGTGGAAAACGCCTTTGCCAATATATAATGTAAAATTGCACTCCAGCTTATCCATGAACAAGGAGGGTCTTGTCTTCTTGAGTTGAAATAATCTGATAGCCAAGTCTGTAGATACCAGCAGTAGACAAATTTGTCAGCCACTTATACATGGTATGCAGTGGTGAACGCACAGACAAATGCCAATTGTTTCGTTCACCACCATACATGGGGATGCGAGCTCCTACAGTTGGGTCGTTGAGGGGCGCACAATTTGGTTGCCTGTCCTACACAAATCTCATAAAACTAACGTGGCGATCGAATTGTTTTTTGTATGTTGTTGTGTGGCAATAGTTGTATTTAGGGATAGAAAAAAAAACATGGCAATGGAGGCTGCGAATATGTGGAGGGCAAGGAGCAGGCACAGCAGCGTTTCAAGAACATGGAGGGCAGGGGACGACGTGTTCTCCAGATCCTATAGGGATAGGGATGACATGGACAACAAAGAGGCCTTGAAGTGGGAGGCCTTAGAGAAATTGTCCACTTACGACCGAATCCACAAGGGGATTATCCATATTGTTACAGGTCATCATGAGGAATGTTAAAAGATATCAGCCGCAGAGCTAATTGAAAACAATAATATGGAAGCAATTATGGATTGACCAACGCTGCAATTATGCATTAAAGATTGACCATTATGCATTAAAGATTAACCATTTAAAAACCCCTGCATAAAGCCTTATCATAATAAGAACGTTGCAATAATAAGAACGAATTGCTACATAATAAGAACGTTGCTTCATGAAATAATATATGGATTCAAATAATCCATACACTCTCCAAATTAGGGCATAAAACCCTAAACAATGTTGCCAAATTCTGCAAACAGAAGATTCAATGTTGTGCCAATGTATGAATTGTTGTTGCAATGTATAAACGGCGACATAAAATATCCTACAAAGCACTGGTAAACCAAAAAAAAAAATGGCACCTTATCGTGCATATATATATATATATATACATATATATATATACATATATATATATATATACATATATATATATATATATACACACACACACATATATATATATATATATATATATATATATATATATATATATATTTTCAACGTAAAGAATATAATATTCAAAGCCATCTACACCATACCATAGACACCACTCCATATTAATCTAATCTCTAATGTGATAAATGAAAATATACAATGCCTTCCTTCTTAAAACATCGATAGGAATAATGGTCCTTCTAAGCGAGAAATATGCAACCATATTCTTCATAATGAGGTATCCTCATAGAGTCTGCTTCAGCCAGCTACCATAATGTATTCCTGGTTCACTATACCTCTGACATCTTAATTCTAACATTCGCATTCTTAATTAACGTTCCACAGAGTAGCATTGTATCCAAAAGCTATTTTTGGTGTGAATCCCTCCACTGGTCTACTGTAACTTTGTCACTTCAATAACACTAACGCTCAAGTCTGCATAGTGAAATGATTTTGGTTTGTAACACTTCTATGACCAATGTGATGGTGGATGCCAGATTATGTAACGTTCGTTGTCATATTTCATTAGTAATATTCACATGCATACTCTCAAGTGTGAAAATTTCTAGATAGAAATCCAACTGCAGTGACTGATATTATTTCTTCTACTTATTAATTCATAAATAAGTTATTCATAGTGTTTCTATAGCAAATATTGAAATAAATTCTACTGTAGCCTTCGCAATTAAAACACTGAGGAAAATAAATGCAAGGAAAAATACTAGCACAAGTAAAATCACTTGACATAGTTATTTTTGGAAAATTGTCCCCGGAAAAACCCAATGCGGGAAAACCAGTGCAGCAGATGAGGGTTTCTTTATTAATCTTCAGCAAAAATCTCATGTACAAGATACAACCAGTAGAATAGAAGAGAAATCTCTATGAGAAATTTACGAACAGTTCTCTCACACTTCCAGGCGAGATTCTGATCCAGAAGAGGACCTGATGCCCCTTCTGCTTCTCACTGCATCTGCTTTTGCATGAGGACTGCGCAGTCCCAGCGTCAGCCTCTATGTTGTCCCTCTGCATCACAGCTTCTGCAATGTCCCTTCTCTACTTTGTGTCTTCTGCTCTTGCACTCCCGACTGATGCTGCTACCTTCTCTCTCCTCCTCACTTGCAACTCTCCCTTTGAATCGATTTCCTCTTGCCGAACTTCGACCAGTGAGAAAATCAATTTTACTCAAGTAACTGAGTATTTCCCTGGTGTGTTTTCTAAATGCCCATCAAAGTCCTTATAATCCTCCAGTTGAAAACCAACGGCCCAAATTAGATTTTAATCAATGGCTCAAATCATTTGGACTCGATCTATGTCTTCTTCTAGAAGTTTCACCCGCAGTTTAGATTAATACCCTTTAATTATTTTAATTCCCTAAGTTTAGACTTAGGCCTCTATTAAAAATAATTAATCATTTTAATAAAACAATCTCTGAGTGGAATTTCCCAAAACGATTTCTGGGTATTGTGGAATACATATGTCCAAGCCTCCCTGCAAATTTTGAAGCTTAGAGCGCAACATCCGATGCTACCAAAAATCAATACTCCCTATTAGCGAGGAATGTGCTCTAGTAATGCAACATGTTGAAGCATCACCCTGTTCTGTAAGATCTCCCTCTGCGCTATTGATGTCTGACATCGTTGCCCACCAACTACTGCGCAAATGCTGCATTCGTACTGCTTCTGACTTTGCCACTGCCAACACTGCATTTGTACTGCAACTTTTTGCTATTGCAACTGAGAAACCATCTGTTTCTGCTACTGAAACGAATTCTCTACCTTACCCATCTGCTCCCTGAACTAAATGAACTTAGCTCTTCCTAGAGCTTTTGTGAGTACGTATGCTACCTGATTTCCTGTGGAGACATACTGCACCTGTACTGCCCCGCGATGAACAAAGTCTCTGATAAAGTGACATCTAATATCAACGTGTTTCGACCAATCATGAAATACTGAATTCTCAGATAATTTAATACAACTCTGATTATCACAGAAAATACTGGTCGCCTCCATCTTTTTCCTGAACAGACTGACAAGCAATTTTCTAAGCCATATAGCTTCACACGTAGCTGTGTTGGCCGCCATATATTTTGCTTCTCTTGAGCTTAGATCTACCAACTTCTGCTTCCTACTACACCAAGAGATCATTCCTCATCCAACACTGAAGCAATACCCGGAGGTACTTTTTCCGATCTACTGAACTACTTACCCAATCTGCATCTGTGAATCCATTTAATATGACGTCATCTTCTCGGGTGTATTTCAACTCATATCCGACTGTTCCACGCACATATCTAAGAATGTACCTAGTTGCTGCCCAATGCACCCTTTTCGATTCCACCATGAACTAACTAAGGGTGTTGATAACAAAGCAAATGTTTGGCCTAGTGTTGACCAGATACATGAGCGACCCAATGAGTTGTCTGTACAAGGTGGGGTCCACCTCCTTGTCTCCTGATGCATCTATTTTCTTCCAGTTGGTGATCATGGGCGTAGCCATGGGCCGACAATCCTGCATTCTGAATCTCTTCAGAATCTCTATAGCATATCTTCCTTGTCCAAGGAAGATCTCCCCATCCTTCTGCCATACTTCCAACCCTAGAAAATAATGCATCAACCCCATATCCTTCATGTCGAATTATGCTTCAAGATTCTTCTTGCAGTCCTTTATGAGCCTAGATGACCTTGTTAGAAACAAGTCGTCCACATATAGTACCAGAATAAGTGGCTCATTCTCTACCATTAGATAGTAGAGATTGGGATTAGGATCACTCTTGACAAATCCCAACTTCTGCAAGTAACTATCAATCCGACCATACCATGCTCTGGGTGCCTGCTTGAGCCCATACAAGGCTTTCTTTAACCTACATACATGAGTTCTCTTCTCATGAGTTTCGAAGCCTTCAGGTTGTTCTATATACACCTCTTCTTCTATCACCCCGTTCAAGAATGTTGTCTTGACATCCATCTGGTGAATCTCCCATCCCATTTGAGCTACTAGGGATATAACATATCTGATAGAGGTATATCTGGCTACTGGGGCGAAGGTCTCTTCATAGTCTATTCCTTCTTTTTGTGCGTACCCCTTTGCTATGAACCTAGCCTTGTACTTCTCTATACTGCCATCTGCAGCATACTTGATCTTGTAGATCCATCTTGATCCTACAACTGATCTATCCTCTGGCCTAGGTACCACTTCCCAGACATCATTCGTCATGATAGAACTATAGTCTTCTACCATGGCACCACCCATATTTGGTGTTGTACAGCTTCTTGAAAACTAGTGGGTTCTTCAACCTGTGCTACCAAGGCTTGGTACCTGTCAAGATGTCTATGCTGCCTTTCCTCGGTTCTAGGAGCTCCGACAAACTCCTCTGCGTCCCTCAATGTCTGTCATACTTCTCTACTAGTTCTGCCACTGGTGGTGGGAGGCTCGATCAAATCCCCCTCTTGTTCTTGTTGTTTCACCTGCTGAGAACTACTTAGATTTCCTTCTTCTGATGAAATACTCGTATTGGTCACTCTGCTAGTTCCAAGTGTCTGTCCTCCTGCTTGTCCTCCTAATTGGCCTCCTTGTTTCCCCTGTTACTGTTGGACTAAAGGAATATCTATTGATGATCTTCTGCTGGCATCTCTCAGGATTTCCTGAAAGCTCTATCATCCATGAACTTCGCATCCTATCTTACTACAATCTTCCTACTACTAGGAATGTAGATTATGTATGCTTTCGAGGTCTCACTATATGCTACGAGGTACCCCTTTTCTGCAATCTAATCCAGTTACTACGCTTCTCGTATGGAATGTGACAATATGCCACACTTCTGAATATTCTGAGATGACTGACTTCCGGCTTCTTCCCCGTGAAAACATCTTCGGGCGTTTTCTTCCCCAAATCTTTGTGAGGAGTTCTATTCTGGATATACACCGTTAGGTTACAAGCTTATGGCCATAAGAATCTATGCAAATCCTGATCATACAACACAGCCTTTGTCGCCCCAACAATAGTTCTATTCAATGTTCCACCAAGACTCTGGTGTGGGGAGACGCGGGTGCGGGGAGGGGCATAGGGGGGACGTGTGGGAGTACCCTCAAATTTTAGGGAAATTTTGTGGGTGCGGGGAGACATCGAGGGTTTATAATTTTTAATGTTGTATATATATATATATATATATATTTCAAGTTCAAATTCATTGTTCAATAATGAAAGCAGAATATTAAATAGACTAATAGTAATATGGATAACAATACATTGAAAATTGAAATTTGATCCACATAAAATTTAAACTCATTATTGAATTAAATAATGACATACATTGATCCATCCTCATCATTCATTTTGATACATACATCATTCATATGACATACTCATTATTCATCCATACCATGAGATTCAATAATGAAATATTCAAATACATTGATCCATATCATTCATCATTCAACATTCTACAATCTACATTGATTTAAAAATTAAATTCATCATTCAGCATTCTAGAATCTAAATTGAAAGAAAAACTTACTAGTATATTACCATATACTATATACTAGATACTGAAGTTTTGAGGGGGGCGCCTAAACGCACCTCTTTTGGGGAGTCTCGTCCCCCACACTGGGGAAACCCACCCCCTTGCGTCTCCCCAAGACTCCCCAAAAAGGGTGTGTGGGGAACGCACCCCCAATAGACTCCTCGCCCCGGGTGCGTGGGATGCGAGGGGTGCGTGAACCCGACCCTGCGGGATGCGTCCCTATGGAACACTGGTTCTATTCTTACGCTCTGCTACTCCATTCTGCTCCGGATTATATGGAGTTGTCCATTCTCTTTTGATGCCTTCTTTTGTGCAGAAACCTATGAAGTCTTTGTCCGTATATTCTCCACCATTATCTGAACGCAATACCTTTATCTTTTTCCCTGTCATGTTCTCAACGAGAGCCTTAAACTCTCTGAACCGATCAAAGACCTCATCCTTGGTCTTTAAGAAATAGATCCAAGTTTCCC
The DNA here is from genome assembly GCA_031772625.1 of Pinus tabuliformis. Taxonomy (NCBI): domain Eukaryota; kingdom Viridiplantae; phylum Streptophyta; class Pinopsida; order Pinales; family Pinaceae; genus Pinus; species Pinus tabuliformis. The sequence goes on from CM062818.1 coordinate 2,073,496,750, forward strand.
TAAAGTGATCATCAATAAAGGTGACGAAGTATTCGCCACCACTAAGAGCTCTTGTGGACATTGGACCACAGATATCTAAGTGTATCAATCCCAATACACCCTCTGCTCTGTTTTTACTCCTGGAAAAAGTTGCTTTAGCGTACTTCCCTAGTACACATCCTCTACATATATCATCATGCTCAATACTAAGAACTAGAACTCCTGTAACAGTCTCTCTGAGCATCCTCAGTGCTCCATGGTGTAAGTGTCCCATTCGCCTGTGCCATAGCTCATTCAGTTCCTTTTCACCATTAAGATTGTTGCCTATTAGTGCCATTGGAGACTTGAGCTGCAACCTATACAATCTGTTGCTTCGAGCTCCAATTTGTCTCTTCTTCTTCCAGCTTGGATGTTTGACATATACTTTCTTTCCAATGAAGTATACATCATATCCCTTGTCCTGTAACTGGGACACTGAAATCATATTCATTCCTAACTCGGGCACATGCAAAACATTAGTGGCTCGAATGCTGGTTCCTGCTTCTGTCTGAAATGTTATGGTGCCTCTCCCTACTAGAGTACACTTCGTTCTGTTTCCCACAGTAATCTGGAAGTCCATTTTCTCTTCTTGATAGCTAAAGAAATATTCTCGTACTCCAGTCATATGGGCTAAAGCCCCACTATCAATGTACCAAACATCTGTTGATGTTGAACTTGCCAAACATGCAAAGTCTTCTTATAATCTAGAAGACAATCCAGAGACATCGTGACTTTCCATCCTTCTTTGTGCTTATTTTCCTATCTGAGGCTTTTCTACCCCAGCAACTGCTGGAAAATATTTGCGTCCCAGCTGAAGATTTGCTCTACAAGAAAAAATACATTGCTCCCTTCTACCTCTGGTAAGCTTTAATCTGGAGATCGAATTTCTCTATCGACTCACTCAAAGAAATTGATTTCTCCTTAAAACTTTGTCCTTCTTGGCCTTCGAACTGCGTTGCCTCTGGGGTTTGGAATTCTTGCCTCTACAATAATTTCAAAATTCATTTCCTCTCTGCTTCTGAGCTCTTTTGCTTACGTTCTGCGCTCCGATACCATGTGAATATTCTAGATAGAAATCCAACCGCAATGACTAATATTATTTCTTCTACTTATTAATTCAAAAATAAGTTATTCACAATGTTTCTACGGCAAATATCGAAATAAATTCTACTACAACCTTCACAATTAAAATACTACGGAAAATAAATGCAAGGAAAAATACTAGCACAAGTACAATCACAATGACAGTTATTTTTGGACAATTGTCCCCAGAAAAACCCAATGCGGGAAAATCGGTGCAGCAGATGAGGGTTTCTTTATTAATCTTCAACAAAAATCTCATGTACAAGATACAACCAGCAAAATAGAAGAGAAATCTCTGTGAGAAATTTACTGACAGTTCTCTCACACTTCCCAGCGAGATTCTGATCCAGGAGAGGACCTGTTGCCCCCTCTGCTTCTCACTACATCAGCTTCTGCGTGAGGATTGCGCAGTCCTAGCATCAGCCTCTGCGTTGTCCCTCTACTTCATAGCTTTTGCGTTGTTCCTACTATGCTCTGCGTCTTCTGCTCTTGCACTCACGACTGATGTTGCTACCCTCTCTCTCCTCCTCACCTGCAACTCTCCCTCTGAATCGATTTCCTCTTGCCGATCTTCGACTAGTGAGAAAATCGATTTTACTCGGTAACTGAGTATCTACGTAGTGTGTTTTCCAAATGCCCATCAAAGTCCTTCTTATAATCCTCCAGTTGAGAACCAACAGCCCAGATTAGATTCTAATCAATAACTCGGATCATTTGGACTCGACCTTCGTCTTCTTCTAGAAGTTTCACCCACAGTTTAGATTAATACACTTTAATTCTTTTAATTCCTTAAGTTTAGGCTTAGGCCTCTATTAAAGATAATCAATTATTTTAATAGAGTTGTCTCCGGGTACAATTTCCCAAACGATTTCTAGGTATTGTGGAATACATGTGTCCAAGCCTCCCTGCAAATTTTGAGGCTTAGAGCACATTCGATGTTACCAGAAATCAACATCAAGTTCATCCATTAGTGTACCTCTGGATCTCTGTCCACCTAGCATTTCTCCTTTTTGTGTAACGCACGTAAACATGCTTATTTTGAAGCAGGCGTTATTGCACAAAGAGCCAGTAGTCTAGCCCACCAAACATTCTACCAGCCACAATTGAAGAGAAGTTTTATGCAATAATCAACTACTATCATAGGACTTGTAGAGAGATGTTGCCCCCTTAGTTATAATCTATCAGCTATTATATTTTGCCATTCCTTGTCAATCACATCATTTTTTATAGTTTTATTTTTTGGCTTTTGACTATCTTCTTCTTCCTCGTTCTCAGAATTTCAAGTTGTTTCTTGTATTCAAAATAGTGAAGTCCAACGTGCAGTTCCAGTTCTTGTGCTCGTTTCCTTTCAATCAAACATACTCTTTGTTCCAAAGAAAAACTGAAAGTCCATGGTGTCTTTCAAATGTAAAATCATAGCTAACACCTCTTGCCTGGTATATAAGAAATTGCAATCGTTCTCTCCATAACCAATACCTTCACTGCATCCCCTTTTCATAAGTGGTCAATGATATGCATTGAGTCCTACTCAAAAGCTTCTCTTTTCTGAATTATTGAGACGTCAACTATGTCTCCAAGTTGTTAATTAATACAGTAAATTTGTGCATTTATAAGTCAAGTCATCGAAGCCTACATCCTTCACACGATGAAGATTCTTAATGCTTATTATATCTGTTTGAATGATCGTTGTACATAGAGTCACATATGCCTTCATTTGTTTTATTCACATGCTTAAAGTCAGAGAGGGATTATTTAAATGTTTATTTTATTTTAACCAACATTTCTTGTCTCATAGAATATTAGTTTTCGTTGTCACTCTGTGCCTGGGAAATAAAAGTCATGCATTCACCAAATTTCTTGCAAATTTGTTGTCATTGAAACACCATTTTTGGACCAAATCGTAACATATCCTATTCATGCTTTGACTGATGAATCAAATAATCTCTTTTTCTTCATGTACATGAAATATGCACCGCAAGAGTAAATTTGATATTTTTCAAGATGTGTTGGGCTTGCACTCCCCTTGAGATGTTGTTGCTCCTAAATGAATTCTTCTTTTACTTTCTTGAGCAACTCCCCCTAAGGTTATGATGACTTCATTTTGATATTGAAGTCTTAAGCTGCTCCTTTTTCTTCCTCTTCCATACTTTAGTTGGTCGCTTTTTGTTGTTGTCTACATTTCCTTTTGGCTCATTGTCTCGTCTGCTTGGTTTTGCTTCCATCATTTGTTTTGAATCCTTTAGAGTATTTGTCAACATGCAATCTTTGGCTTTGTGGCCAAGATTTCTACATACATAACATTTTGCGTTGCCAAGAAATGAAAGAAATGGTGTGCTCCTTGTTGAGTTCATGCTTTTCTTTGTGTACAATTTGCATTCAAACGATTTATGTCCAAATTCATTACACATATAACAATTACCATAGAAAGAGTTTATGTACTTGGTTTCTAATGTTCTCATTTGTTTGCTTGCTCAATAGTACCTTCTTGTTTGTTGCATCTTTTGCTGAATAGTCTTGATTTTCTTGTTCTTACAATATGCTATTATGTGTCCAGGTTCATGGCAATGGAAGCATGAGATATATTCTCTCCTTTGAAATTTTCCAAATTTGCTCAATTCATCTCTAGGAGCAAATGACCTTCTTGTATATGACCATTTCTTCGCCTTATTTTTTGGTTCTTGATGTTGTTGCTTGTTTTTATTTGTTTCTTTACAAAACATGTTGTTGTTGGACTCTTCTTTTGTAGGTCTTTTTAGAGTTGCTTCATTATCTTTTATGGCTTCCTTTGATCTACTGCACTTTTCTGAGTTTTTCATAGAGACAACCTCCTCTTCTAGCTGCTTACACAACATTTTCTTTTCATCTAACTCACTTTTAGCTGAATTAATCTCGACCTCTAACCTTGCACATTGTACCTCTTTCTCCTTTATCTGACTATTCATCATCTCTTCTATTCTTCTTGCTTCTTCAAGTTGTGTCCTTAGGCTAATGATTCCCTCCTTGTATTCATGCTCTCTTTCATCACATATCTGCACCAATTTCTTCAAATCTTTGTTTTCATTCTTCAATCTTTCTATTTCAGTCAAGGCTATGTCAAGCTTGGCTTGTTCTTCAGTTGTCTTTTCTTCATGGCAATAAGGTCCATTCACACTAGCAGAGACCTCATTTAACTGAACACTTTCTTTCTGACAGGGTTTTTTCTTCTTCCTCTTTCTCTTCTCTTTTTCTGCACTAGTCTCTCCTTCATGAATAAGCTGCAATCTATCCCATATTTCTTTTGCAGATGTTAAATCTATTACTGTATCAAGATCCTTATTATGAAGATTGTTAAACATAACACATTTTGCCTTAGCATTCCACTGTTGTTCTTGCGTAGAGGGGGAGTCTTTACAGTAGCCATCACATACAAGTTTCCATACACCAGGTCCATAAGCTATCAGTTCAGATTTTACCTTATCTCTCCATTCATGAAAGTTTGTTGCACTCAACATAGGTACACTTTGATAGTCCATGACTCAACCAGACCTACCTTCAAGCTATTAGGCTTATACAAAAGGAACCCGCTCTGATACCAATTGATGAAAACTTGACTAAACTAAGAGGAGGGGTGAATCAATTTAGTATATTCATGGACATTAAAATTCTTTTCATTAAACTCATTAACTAAAACATTACATGAGCAGCTTAACAAATAATGACCAGCAGATTGAATATGTGAACAAGTAATAAGCAAACCAAAACATCACATCAGCACATAATAAAAACACATATTGACACCAGATATATGTGGAAACCCATAAAGGGAGAAAACCACGATTTTATTATTGTTGTGATGCAAAGGCAAGCTCCTACTCCTTATTACATCTGATTTTTTGTAGGCTCCAACCTATAGGAGGTTGCTACCTCAATTTTTCTGCAAGCTACAACATGCAAGGAAGCTCCAACTCCCATATGTTTTCTGCAGGCTACAACCCACAAGAGACTCCTACTTCAACCAGCTCCAACTGGATATTCTACATGACATCTTCTTGTAGGTATCAACATCCTGCATGCAGATTGACACATCTCCCATAGATATCCATTGTCAAGGGTCTCTATCTTTTTCTGACTTCCATAAGAGTCTTCACATCTTTCTGAGAGATCTTCTAGTCAAATCTTCTTGGACTTCGGATGTTGAATGCCTTCTTCCTTCATTGCATATTATTCCAATCTCTTCCTTTCTTTTATCACACATTTTATTCCCAGGAGCTTCCAATCATAGTTCCTTGATTGTAGTCAGCTTCCTCATGATTCATATGAGAATATATATTATGTTGATTTCATCTAGTGCGACTTGTGTTTTTGCTGCAATCTTTCGGAGGAGGAGATCCTTTCTTTTCTTGATCATATTTCCTAGGATGGAAATAGTGATCCATATTATCTGCAACCATATGACTTTCATAATAATCTATGCAAGCATACATACCTCATCTTTCTTTTGGTCATTCAGACTTCTTGCAGCAGCTTCATTCGAAAGGACTTTATCCTTTAGACCTTCTTTCTTGTTATGTCATCATACAATCATTCCTTGAATCTCACGAATTGGAATTCCTGATGAAAACCTTTGCTTCCTTTCTACATTGGGGAATCCTTTGATGAGAATTCTATCAGAGAAACTTGAGGATGTTTCACATCCTCACCCGATGGATGTTTTCTTCTATGATGAACCCAGTCGATGGCTACCTCTGCTTCTATAAGTATTAATGAGGTTTCCTAAGAGCTTCCTATTCTTTGTAATCAGTAGGATTTGCACCAAACATACTTATGTTTCCCATGTCACGAGCTATTACTTCTAATGCTTCTATTACAATTCTTCTTTCTAATATGATGCATCCTATCTTATTTACATTGCTTCATATCTATAACTTACAAGTGAAAGTACCTTCTAGAGAAGAAGATCATCTCAGTCATAGTAGAGATCTTTTACTTCTTCATTCTTAGGCTTCTTTGACTCGGGTTCTTTCACTTCTTCAGTAATGTGTGCTTCTTCCCTATTCCTCTTGTCCTTACTACAATTAGGACAATCTATTTTATAATGCCCAAGTTCATGACATCCATAGCATCTTATCTTATCCATGTTCTTCCTTTTCTTTGGAGGACCGAACTTTCCAAATTTTCCTTTTCTTCTTGTCATTGTAGCATATGCTTGATTCTGCTCACTTGGTCCGACATCAATCTTTGCCTTCAGTCTGGTTTCTTCAATCTTACAGAGTGACCATAGATCTTGAAATGAAGTCTCTTTCTTCCCATATAGACTTGAAGTGAAGTTACCCCATTCTTCCGATAGTGCATTTAGTACCACTATGGTCATCTCTCGATCAGACATAACTTCTCCTAGTTCTTGTAGTTGATCTCGAATTTTTGATATCCTCATGAAGTATGAGGCTATTCCATCTTGGATATCTTCATTTTGTAGATTTCTTGCCTTAAGGAGATTACTTCTCCTGCAGTACTTACGGAAAACAACTCTACCAGTTTGTCATATATAGCTTTTGCATTCTCCAATTTTGATACATATGGGATTAGAGAGTCTTTTATAGATTCTATAAGAATCCTTTGGGCTCTCACTTCCCCCCTCATGTATCTAGCATGAGCTTGAGTATCTTCTTTGGGGGTCGGGTTACTGAACCCTTAATGTGATCCATGACCTCATTCTCAATGAGATTTAGGTCAACCCTTTCCTTCCATGCAAGGAAATTTACAACCCCAACCAATTTATTGCTTCCCTTGAAAAAGACATTTTGATATCATCAGATATGGTCATAGATAGACTTGTAAGATTGTTGCTTGCTTCCTCTTTAATCTCGATGTTTATAGAGGGCCTTCTTCTTGAGTGATTGATGAGAGAGAGCTTGATTCACAATCCTTCTTGAATTGAAGAGCTTTCACTCCTTTGATGATGTGATGATATCTGAAGTGCTTCTAGGGTTTTGGTCTTTCTTTCTGCCTTCTTCGATCTAGGGTTTCTTTGATGTAGATCTTGATCTCGTTGATAGCCTTCGACTTGCTTTGATGCCTTCTTTGAAGATTGATTCTTGTGTGTCAACTTGCTTTTGACTGCCCCTTCTTGTCTTCAGCACCTAAGCTCTGATACCATGTTGAGAAATCTAGGGCATTCAAAGTTAACAATTTCTCTTCTTGATAATTGCTTGTGATGCACTTTTACTTCTTATCTTATAGTCTTTTCTTTGTTAGCTTATTAATGTGTTCTTTCATCAAGAAAATTACCAAAATGCATAATAAAAGACAAGTGACACAATATGTAGGCTTCTCCAGCCAAGGCCAAAACCTCTCACCTCTTGAGAGGAAAACCCGATCAAAATTCTTCTTCTAGATCTTCAATTGATAAGTACCAAGACCATGACACAGACCCTTGACTATAGTCTCCTCTCAAGAACTTTGTCATCAACCTTGATGCTCTGCCTCTTCCCTCCTTTGCCTTTCCTTTTGATCTGAAGACACTTCTCCTCGACTCCTTCTAGAGAAACTCGGTCTCTATCTTTTCCACTGCTTCTTCTCAACTTCCCTACAGAATCTCGGTCTCTAGGTCTTCTCTAGTGAAACTCGGTCTCTAGGTCTTTTCTAGAGAAACTCAGTCTCTACTTTGATCACCCAGAAGAGTCCTTCTCTTGCTGCCCCAGAAGAAGCTTTGCTTCCCTAACTTCACATTGCCCAGAAGAAACTTCGCTATACCCAGAAGATAGTCTTCTAGAAGAAACTTCGCACTTCTTTTTGTTGCTTCTTCTTCGCACTCCTTTTTACCCTCTCTTCGCACTTTTGTCTAGACCGAATTCAGGTCGAACTTCTTGTCCGAATTGTATATGACCAAATGAGGTCGAGTTGGGCTATTTATACACTTCTTCACTTGACCTTTAGGCTGACTTGACAGCTGGAGTTAGGCCGACTTTATCTAGCAGCTTCTTCATCGTTTGTAGGCCGACTTGAAGAGGTTATGTGACAAGTTCTTGGAGGATACTTTACCTAGACAATATTGACCTTTTACAAAGTGTAACATGACTTCATTTATATGACAATGACTCTCAAAACGAAAGAGGCGATTTCAGGGAGAGATTTTCAAATATAATTCTATTCTAATTGGCCAATGGTTTGATCCTAGGCAAGGCAAGATCTTCTCTTCAACAAATATGTCTCGACCCAACAGAGATTCTAACACCCAAAAAATGAACTAGGCGGCTCACTACTTGATGTTTTCCACCCCTACAGTTATTCCACATAAAAACTCCATTAATTGTGTCCAAATATGCCACCCTTAACCCATAAATCAGATTGGCAGACTATTGACATTCAGAGTCAAGCCTTCGAATCCCCCCTTTATTTTCCTCCATGCATTTAATAAGATTGAAATCTCCCCTTGTAATCCAGAGTTCAACTAGTTGCAGCAATTTAATTAAGCAGAGGTTGGATAAAAATGCTGCCTTTTCTGCTAGGAGATGAGGTCCATAGATAGCAATCAAACCAACAACCTCCTTGGTTCCAATATATCTAAATCTACCTGATAAAATAAATGGGCAAGCAATCCAGTCTAGGAAAGAAACCGCAAGAGGGTTCCAGAGGATCGCAAGACCTCCAGCACTACCTTTAGCATCCAATGCCATAGATTCAGAGTCTTTCCAACAACACAATGCAATTTCTTTAACCTTCTCACTTGAGATCTTTGCCTCCTGCACATTACAATTTCAAGGAGTTCTTTATTTATCCTATCCTTAAGATGCCTCTACTTACCTCTGCTATTGAGGCCGCAAATGTTCCATGTGATGATATTCATTGAGTTGAGTTTCTAGAGAAGGAAAACACCTCTGAAAGCACAAACACCTGCCCAGAGTTGACAAGATGTTCTCCTACCGTTTGGATTGATTCTTTAATAGTTTTACACCCTCTTTTTTTGTTTTCTATAATTGTTGTCCTTTGTCAAGCCCAATCTGGGCTTGAGTTCCTGATCCCTTGTTAGCCATTCCCTTTTCCCCACCTCCCAGTCTACCTTGGCTTTGCAATTTTTTATAGAGCTCTTAAAATTGGTGCTTTTGTTGCTCCGGGATAAACCTCGAATCCAAATGTTGCCATTTCGCTAGCATCCTAGCCAAAATTTGTTCCTCACTGCTGAGGATTTCCACAGTCTCCTCGGTTTCCATTCTCTCCATTTCACCCATGGGTATTTCCCATAGTTTTAAAACTCTGACTCCGACTCCGACTCGGCCGAGGATCGACTCCGACTCCGACTCCGAAATGGTAATGACTCGGTCGGCTCGATTTCAATGACTCGGTCGTTGTAAAAAATACATTAAATATTTATTTTTTTATAAAAAAACATAATTTTAAAGATTTTAAACATAATTTTAGAGATTTTCATTCATGTTTCCAAACACACAGCATTATAATATAGATGGAAGACAACATATGATCAAAGTAGGCTCATGAACCAATCCATTATATCAAAATGGTACCCAATGGCAATACATAGTCAACTGTCATACATGATCAAAGACTCAAAACAAAAAACACATAACCAAGGAGGCTAGAAATGGCCTCTACAACAAAAGTAAACTGCAACCAGACTCCAGTACTAGTACTACAGCTACTGGCTAGTAGCTACTGCCAGAGGAGCCAAGATCATGTCGATCAATCTCTGGATCATCATCAGAGTCAGACAGGGGGTCCATGGCTCCTCCTCATCATCATCATCTCCAACTGCAGCTGTAGAAGTGGTACCACTAGCAGGCTGTGCAACTGCAGCAGATGCAAGCTGAGATAGAGTAGATATGCGGCTGCGCTTCTGTCGTGGCTGAGCAGAGGAAGCACCTACAACTAGAGTCCTTGCTGGTTGTGAGACTAAGGATGGTGGATTGGGATCTGCATTCAATTGAACAGCATATTCAAGTTCAATTGATGTCTCGATATCTAAATCTAAATCAAGATCCTCATCAAGATCAAACTCTGCTGGACGACTCTCCACTACCCAATCTAATGTTGGATCAATGTCTTCCAACACAATGGGATCTAAATCAGGTCTTTTGTTCAGCAAATGGTTTCGTCTGAGCCGGAGGTTGTATTGGACATAAACTAGATCATTTAACTATTTTTGATCCAAACGGTTTCTCTTCTTTGTGTTACTTGGGAGCAAGAGCGAAAATGGGAGCGGGAGCAACATTTTCAGAAGCTCCTGGTTTGGGAGCGAATCCCAAAGGAGTTCGACAACCAATGTCACTAACATCAAGGTACATAGAGGGATTGGTGCTCTTGATTAAATACGAGTTCCATACCCTAATACATGACAAAATTCAATGGAAACATTGCAATCCTCCAATCCTGAAATCCTGAAAAACTGATAAGTCTGCTGGATTTTGAATGAAATCTAAAATTCTACTTTCTCCATATGAAATCCAATGAGGCCGAAACCACTCTCAAACATCCTGAGTCATTTCATGGTAATGTTAAAAATTTAAGTAAAAGGATGAAAATGAAGATTAAGGAGAATGTCACTTTTACTTTAAGAATTTAACATTACCATGAAATTTGAATAGCATATCAATAGTAGAGAGCATTTGAGTGTGTTAAATAGGGTTTGGGAGGGGGAATGGACCCCAAATGACATTTAGCAAATTCATATAACACCTTGGAGTCCAAACCAATCAGAAATCACCTTAAAAATCCATTAAAAAAATATTAAATTGTTGTTTAACGTGTTCTGGGCCGGCTTTTTGTGACTCGGCCGAGTCATAACAGAAACGGCCGAGTTGGCCGAGTCATGGCTGACTCGGCCAAACGTACCGTTTCAAAGGCCGAGTCATGGCTGAGGGTATCGGCTCGGATCAACTCGGCCGTTTCGGTATCAAAACGGCCGTTTTTTAAAACAATGGTATTTCCCCTCAATCCAAGATTTCTAATGGGGCCTCTAGGGCTTTTCTCGTAGGCGTAGCTTTCGCCTGGGGGATATCTCCTTCCTAATCTAAGTTTCCTGCATATTTGTTTCCAAACGGGTTTTTGTTTGCCGTCACTTTAGTTGGTTAAATTTTAGGGTTTTTTCTCTTATTGACCACTTTTTGCAACCTTTCAGCATCCTTCTTTGCTGCAGTTTCTTGTATTTCATCTTTATTTCGCAGACAATCACGAAAAAAATTGCCCATACTCATGGCATCACCTACACAGAACCGACACATGCTCATGGTCCAGAGGTTGGCACCATACCTCGTCATGACAATCAATCTCTATTGATTCTAGCAGAGGCTGTGTTATATTCATGTATACGCAAATCCTAGCATAAGAGGAATAACAACCTCTCTTGGTGACATCTGAAATCTTAACAAACATTCCAATGGAAGTACCTATTCCAGGTATTCCTTATAGAATCTCAAGATACCAAAAATCTTCAAGCAAAGAAAACAGTCTCACCCAAATTGGAGCCACCAATAATTTTTCCTTCTATGGATTGTAACACTCCTCTCAGTACCGCATGAACAAACCGGCATTATTAAAGAAATATTGCCTGTTTTCAAAAATCCAGGTCCTGTCCCCCGGATTAGAGAATATCACCGTAAAAAAACCCTTCGCCCTCAGTTTCAACTCAATATGGCCCTTGGGTTGCCATTTGTTCTTAGATACATTTAACAAGATCCCTCTCAGTCGATTAGATCCCTTTGAATTTGCAGATGAGTGCATGATTTTTAATATACTGATGGTACCCTTCCAGCTTATTGTTTGGAACCACGTACTTAAGATTGCAGCAGCTTTAGGAAGGCATCTTCCCTTGAGACGGGATTTCCATTGAGCTCCGAGAACAGGCTTTTCCTGGCTGCTGCCATTTCCCCTGCTAGTGCCTTCTCCATTTGGATTGGACTGGTGATCCCCAGTCACCACAGCATTATAGGAGGGGGGCTGCCACCCCTCCCCAGGTGCCCACTTATGGGTTCAATCAGTAATGGTAGCAATACTAATCACCTTAAGGCAAAACTGAATCAAACTGGAAACTCAGTTCCGTCAGCAGACGACAGATGATTCACAAAATCCTTCGGAGCTCAAAGATGTGACTTTATCTCACTGGCACATGTGAATTTTTTTCCCGATTATGAAAATTAACAAATGATTAACAAAAAAAATTAATCTGCTTGCCTATTTTGCATGCTGTTACAATGTTATAGTCAGTTAGGCTCTCACAATGACTCTAACAATGATTTCACCTTTGAGATACTGAATATAATCTTTTTATGGAAAAAAATTGGCAATATTGTACTTACAGTCATGGTACCATTACGATTCTGGACCTTCCTCCAGCACACTATATTATCTTCCAATCTAATCCGTTTCTTAGTTCCAGATTCATCTGTCTCAAAAGTTTCCTCTTCAACAAATGTCTTCGGGTCAAACGGTTTTGGCTCAATTCCCATGATATTTGACACTCGCACAATATTCATCTGTTACACAAACCAGACTATGTACAATCAAGAAACTTGCAAGAGAGGAAAATCATTAACAATGAGAAAACACTAAAATAATGCAACAAAACCACACTAACAAAGGAAAATGAAGGAATTTCTCATTTAATTGTAAATGATGAAATAAATTAAAATGCTGAATGGTGATAACACTTCTGCCTTTAGTTAGTGTAATGAGTTTAAAAATAAATCAAGAAACTCGGCTACAAGCTCTAATTACAGAACCATGCCAAAATACATTCAATTGCAGCAGACTTCATCTTAGATATGATAACTAATGAACCAAATGGCATATTATATTAACAGGTTAATTCACAGTGGTATGTAAATCTGTAAGCTTTCAAGCTCCAAATATTTTGGCTTTCCAGTTCTTTCACTTCATGCAATACAGAAGTTGCTCTTCAATGAAATAAATTCCTTTGAATAGCAGGAACACTTATACCTCCAGAAGCCAGTTGAAGAACAGACTTCAAAGAATCATCTCAAGATTCGCAACTATGCTTAGAGTGATATTTCACTTCATGTCCGCCAGTTGAACTTTAAAGGAGGCACGAAAGGCCACACAGGACCAGAGGGAAAAGGTGTCATAAGGAATTCTCAGGGGTTTTCAGTAATTACATATTGCAACGGCTTAGAAAAAACTTCAACATACAAAGCAGAGATAACAGCAATAATTGAATGACTAAAGCTAAGAATAAGCTTGGGAATTGGAAAGGTTATTGTAAAGCAAAAATTTCCCCTATTTCTGAATATTCATGAGCAACCATCAAGGAAAATATAAAAAAAATCAATAGACTTTGTAAACATGGCATAGAAACTTCTGATTCAGTATGAGGATTTAATAAAAAATAAAAGAAGAGGAAGATCTAGTTTAACACCTAGAGGCTAGTTAGGAAAGCTACAGTGCAGGGTCAATGGCCTTTGGCTATCAATTAGAGGCAACAAGATTTGGTTGTTTAAGACTCGGGAAATTTTTTATGAAGATCTCATTCTTTGCCAATAGATATTATGTTGTTGGGTTCAAAGAACGTGAGCAGAAGGGGGGCTATGAGAGCGGACTCGTGGTTCTAAGGCAGAGTGGTTTTCTATTTATGAATCAGTTAAAGAATACGAGGCACAAAGTGGCGATGAGTGTATATAGGAGGTTCACATGTTGGCAAAGGAAGACCAAAATGGAACAGTGTGTTGAAGTTTCTAAGTTTACTTAGTTTAGAAACCCTTCATGCACTTTTTTCTAATTTATTCCTACCTACTTGTTATTTTTCTTTAACAAGTTATTTACAAAATAAATACGGAAAATAAACACCAATGCATGCTCAACATATTACAGATCGCAACTAAAAGAAACAAGAACAAACACACCACATGACACCATTATTTTTGGATCAATGTCCCCAGAAAAACCCAATGCAGGAAAACCGGTGCAGCTATATGAGGGTTTTCTTATTAAGCAATATCAGAGTACAATCTGGGTGCCGAAACTGGTCTACCCAATGGAGAATATCCTTAGCAGCTATACCTCACAGTTTGAGAGAAATCTCCTGGCTGAAACCCTGGAAAATCCTTCCAGCAACACCTCAGCACAAAACCGCTCTACAACCCTAGCGTCTGCCCAATCTGGACTGCTTCAACCCCTCTTTGTCTCACGTTGGCCTTGCGCCAGCTTTCTGGGCCTCTACGTCAGACACGCTGGCCTCTCTGGTGCTCTGCAGAGCACTTGGCTACCTCTGCGTGGCCCTGCGTGAGCCTTTGCTGGCTCTGCATCACTCTCCTTGGCTGCTGTGCTACTCTCCCGGCACAATCTCTGCCTTCTTTGTTTCTCTGTACTCAATGCCCCTCAACTGCTCTCCCAATCACTGATTCTATCTCTCTTAGCAAACCCCGCTCTAGAGAATAGAATGATTGATCACTCTGGTGTCCTCTCCAAGTGACCCTCAAGCCTCCTCTTATACTTTTCCTGTTGACATCTCAACGGCCGAGATTAAGTCCCTAATCAACGGCTAAGATTAGATCTGGCTTGATCCATGTCTTTTGGACCATTCTAACACAGATTCATATTAATACACATTAATATTTTATTTTCCCTAAGTTTAGACTTAAGGACTCCATTAAAAATATTAATTATTTTAATATCTCCTAATCTGTTTAGAATCTGTCCAAACCCTTTCTGGGTATTGGACATCTCATGTGCCCCAACCTCTCCACCAAATTTCATGGCTAGAGCACATCCGATGCTACCCCAAATCAACACTCCCTCTTAGCGAGGACTATGCTCTAGCAATACTCCTCATTGAGTATTACTCTGATCATCCGGCATCGGTACCTGTGCTGATGCTAGGCCTTCCTACCCAACATCCTCTGCACTACTACCTCCTATACTGTTGCCCATGGTTCTGCCACTGCCACTGTTGCATCTGTACGACAGCTCCCTCTGCATCCATGATGTTGCTGGTCCTTCCTCCCAACACTGCATTCGCATTGCACCTCCTCTCATCAAGCTGCATCATGCTGCCCACTGTTGCATTGCAACTCAGTTACTGAGAAGTAAGTAACTGATCTCCCAACAAACCTCCCTGTTGGGCTAGAAACATCCACTGATGCTAAAGCTCCCTCTGCCGCTAACAAGTACTCCCTTTCTGACCTCTGCGCTGTTGCAACAACTCTCTTGCATCTCACACCATTGCACACCTCTGTGCCTTCCTGCACTGGTGCAACACTCCTATGCCTCTCACACTGCTGAGCCTACTAGCTCTGCACTGTCTCGAGACTCCTGCACTATAGCTCTCTTTGTCACTCAAAACGCATCCATCTCTACCCACTCAGCCAATCCTGCTACTCCTCGTCGGGGCTCCCGTAGCAAGGTCTAATCCAAGAGGTTTGGTACCTCAAGGATCCTGCCCCTCATCGCCTGTAGTCCGCCTGACTACAACTCGATATCTCCCCACTTCCACTCAAGTGGCGTGTGTGCACTCATGGCACAGTCATCGTCTGTCAAAACTTCCTTCTCTGCCCATGCTGGCGCTGCCTTAGTCTCAGAAGACTCTCCCTTTCTCTTCTTCCTTGGGCTATGGGTCGCATAATGACCCATCTCCTCACAATGAAAGCACTTGATCTTGGAGAGATCTTTCTTCTTCCGCTTCTCCTACTTTCCCTCAAATGTTAGGCCACATCCTCCTCCTCCTGCTGAACTTTAATCCCTTTGCTGCTGCTACCTGTTTTCGACTGCCGTCTGATCTCTTCCTGGCGAAGAGCCGCCCACATCTCATCCCAAGGTAGGAGAGTCCATCTGCCCAAGAAACTTTGGACAAACACTTCACAATCTTCTGAGACAACATTCAGGGTTGTCCTCACCATAAGTTCTCGATCCGGTGTCGCTCTTATAGCAGTCAACTGGTCTTGGATCTCATTCAGTTCTCCAAGGAAGGTGTCAATCAATTGACCCTTCTTCATGTGATACAACCTCATCTGATTCTCGAACAGCATTCTTCTCTGCACAAAAGTATGCTGGTACAAGTTCTTGAGAGCCTCCCACATCTCAACTGTTGTTTCCTTCTCGGCTATATGTGGTACCACATGATCCTTGACCCCGTCAAGGATAATGCACTTGGCCCTCGCCATCGCCTCTTTGTACCTTTCATTTTCATTGGGGTCGACTGGGACAACTATAACCTTCAAGGCGAAGTTCTTAACACGATTCCTATCAAGCACTGATAAGATTTTGGCCTTCCAGACTGCGAAGTTCGATGCTCCGTCCAATCTATCCAGTCTCTTACCCCGTGTAGTGCCATGACTCTCCTTTACTTCCCTCCTATAAGTTCTCTGTTCCACTCCTCTGAGTCTCTACTTCCTGTCTGGAAGTTCTCTTCTGGACTCCCTCTAAGTCCTGATTTCCCTCCTGGAAATCCTTCTGTCGCTTGTCGAGATGCCCCCTACTCTGATCGTCTTGTGCAACTGCACTGCTAATCCAAGTTCCTTGGCTAGAAACCTTCGGTAACAACTCCTCTGGCCCTACTCTGCCAGGTATTGTTTTGACTACAATACCTCACCAGCTCCACTCTGCAATATTTCTGCAGCCTTCTAGACTCCAGCAACTGCCTCTCTGTGAACTGCGTCAACCCCTCTCTGCCTCACGCTGGCTCTGCGTCACCCTAGATGGATTTGCGTCAGCCCTAGGATACCCTGCGTCAACTCTCTGGCCCTCTACGTTAGCAACGCCGGCCTCTCTAAGGCTCTGCACAGCTCCTGGCTTCTTCTGCGTGGCTCTAGCTGGCTCTGTGTCACACTTCTTGGCTTCTGCGCTGCTAGAAACAACTTTTGTCACCTCAAGACTGTTATTTTCTGCTGCTATTGCTCCACTCTATTGATGTCTTTTAGTCCTCTTGTGATCTGCAATCACGCTCCGATAACATGTTGAAGTTTCTAAGTTTACTTAGTTTAGAAACCCTTCATGCACCTTTTTTTTATTTATTCCTACCTACTTGTTATTTTTCTTTAACAAGTTATTTACAAAGTAAATACTGAAAATAAACACCAGTGCATGCTCAACATATTACAGATCAGCAACTAAAAGAAACAAGAACAAACACACTACATGACACCATTAGTTTTGGACCAATGTCCTCGGAAAAACCTAATGCGAGAAAACCGGTGCAGCTATCTGAGGGTTTTCTTATTAAGCAATATCAAAGTACAATCTGGGTGCCGAAACTGGCCTACCCAACAGAGAATTTCCTTAGCAGCTATACCTCACAGTTTAAGAGAAATCTCCTGGCTAAAACCCCGGAAAATCCTTCCAGCAACTCCTCAGCACAAAACTACTCTGCAACCCCAGCATCTGCCCAATATGGACTGCGTTAGCCCTTCTTTGTCTCATGCTGGCCCTACGTCAGCCTTTCTTGGCCTGCGTCAGCGCCAGGAGGCCCTACGTCAGCTTTTTGGGCCTCTGCGTCAGACACGCTGGCCTCTTTGGTTCTCTGCGCAGCACTTGGCTACCTCTGCATGGCCCTGCATCACTCTCCTTGGTTGTTGCGCTGCTCTCCCAACACAATCTTTGCCTCCTCTGTTTCTCTATACTCAATGCCCCTCAGTTGCTTACCCGATCACTGATTCTATCTCTCTTAGCAAACCCCACTAGAGAATAGAATGGCTGATCACTCTGGTGTCCTCTCCAAGTGACCCTCAAGCCTCCTCTTATACTTTTCCTGTTGACATCTCAACGGCCGAGATTAAGCCCCTAATCAACGGCTAAATTAGATCTGGCTTGATCCCATGTCTTTTGGACCATTCTAACACAGATTCATATTAATACGCATTAATATTTTATTTTCCCTAAGTTTAGACTTAGGGACTCCATTAAAAATATTAATTATTTTAATATCTCCTAATCTGTTTAGAATCTATCCAAACCCTTTCTGGGTATTGGAGATCTCATGTGCCCCAACCTCTCCACCAAATTTCATGGCTAGAGCAAAGGCAACCACCCCAAATCAACACGGTGTGATCATTTGAAGCTCAATGGAAACCAGACTTAGCTAATCCAGGCCAATGCCAAAAAGGCTTCAACAAAAAGCTCTAATTTTTTGCAAGTTATAGCGCCTACACAAAAGGGATATTGATAGATGAATAATTGATCAAGAATATGAGGTTTCCAAAGAGAAAAGAACAAAATTCATCGATGTGTTAGAAAAGATGAAAAATCAAAAAGAATTGTGTTGGGATTAGGATTGTCGTTACCACCAAAACCCACAGGTGTTAGAAAACGGACACATCACCAAAGTTAGAGGATCCTCGATCGGCAGTTAAGCACATGTCATGAAACACATGGGGAGCGTTGCCAAGTCCAACAATCTCCCTGTCAGCACGAGCTAGGGGTGCTTTGAAATTGAGACCTTTGGCTTTGATACCACTTGTTGGAGTCGCGATTGTCGTTACACCAAAATCTACAAGTGTTAATAAACAGATGCATCGCCAGAGTTAACGGATCCTCGAGAGGCGGTTAAGCACAAGTAGCTCTGCCAAGTCCAACAAATCAATTGTATTTTGGGTATCTTACATTCTATTGAAGAAATGGAGGGGGAGTACCTCCGATGATGCCCAATAAAGGTTGCAACACACACTGACAAAAGTTGAGTAATTGTGAAAGCAGAAGCACAAAAATGCATGTTGGGCCTTGCATCAGCATGGATCTGAGTTGGACATTTGCGGATATAACAGGCTGAAGATGCAATGTTTAATTACTGGGAGGGCAGAGTCACTTGAGCAATTTTATACCAAGTTGAGCAGATCAACCAAAAAATATCGAGAATTGCAAGAGAGAGCAAGGACCAAATGAAACCAACTAGGAAACCCTAATGCTGCATTAAAGCAAAAATAAGCCAGCAGAAGTGCTCTAGAGAAAGAAAGCACAAGTGCGCTAGAAAAACATAATGAAAAGAAAATGCACTAGGAAGAAAAATAACACATGAATAATAGAGCACCACTTTATGTTCTAAGTCACCAGATTCGCCGAATTTTATCCATTAAATTCGAAATTCGGCGATTTTCATTGGCAAACGAACATATTCGTTCGAGTTCGCCGAATTTAATGGCGAACTCGAATTTCAAGTCGAATTCGATTTTTTGTCGAACAAAATCGCATGAAATTCGTTTAAATTCGTTGAAATTCCATTAAATTCGTTTTTTTTTTCGCGCGCCCGCGGGTTTTATTGTTCCTGTTTGGGTTTCATTGTTTCATTGTTTCATTGGCGCCGGCGGTCCAGACTCGTCACTCAGCAGACTTCACGACTCGTAACTTGTAAGGGCTTGTGTTTACCAGTCTCCATACCGACTCCTGGATCTGAAGCTTCAGAACGCTGTCCAGTCTCCATACCGATCGGCGATAGGCGATACCGGATACGTAGTTCAGTTATTCTAAAACAGAACAGAAACAGCTATAGACGAAAACATGATTAACTACAAATTTACAGGCAAAGAAGCAGCTTTTTCAAGATTATATTTATTGTCCCCTCTTCCGTTTATTTAAAGGCAGCATTAAAGTTGTTAAACTGCCCCCTATTTAATATGAAATAAACTGAAAGTAAATTTCAACATGAAGTTGTTTGTGCCTAAAAGCCAGGCATGTTGTAGGATTTCCAGGGTTTACATTTATTGACTTTCCTCTCATTTATTTAGTAGGCAGAATTAAAGTTGTTAAACTGTCCATATTCAATCTGCAACTGCAAGAAAGATTCAATAGGCACCCATGACTCCATCCATGATTCGCTAAACTAAAATGAAGCAAACTACCATAATACTAAATAACAAGGACATGTTTGACCGTCACTGATTCAGATCAGTAACATGGGCAGAGGTTACTAAGTCAAATCAGTGATATGAGGAGAATTTACTGGTACAAATCTGGTTGCATAACAATTTAGTTTTTGTAAGCAGGGCTGTGGTCCAGTGGTAGGTCGATTGATAATCACCAATGACAATTGTCAATAACAGAAATAAAGCAGTTTGTACTGTTTCTAAATCAAGACTTTAAACGCATTTGAAGTTGCCATACCATTTCTCATATGCATATGATATATCTGTCTTTAATATACATTTTTTTTTTCGAATTTCTATATGTCGAATTTTATCGACAAAATTTTAGTTGCCGAACTTTATTCGAATTTCATGGTCCTCGAACTCGAACTCGAACTCAAACCTGGTGACTTAGTTTATGTTGCCTGTAGAGTAAATTACTTATATAAGGAGAGAATGAGTGATCACAAGATATCTGAAATTATAAATGAGAGTTGTGTATATAATATATATACACCATTGAAGAGTAGACCATTTTTCCCAAGAGCAGTTATGGGCCCACATTGACTAGGTCAGCAGCCATAATCAAACCTAGAAATACAATAAATGAATGTTGACTAGGTCTGGTTTGTCCAATCCTAGAAATACATAATATATTGATTACAATATGATATTGATCGTGGCTAAAACTGAAGCTTACACCATTCTCAACAGGAAACACAGAAGTAATCAGCTACAGCCTGCTACTCCTCTCCTTAACAGAGGTATCCAAATGCATGTTGATGAACAGGAGTGCTTTGTTGATGTGGCAATGCATTCTTTGGACTGCTGGTTTCATTTTGATTCCTGGGCATTTTCACCTTTTTCAAGGCAGCTCATATATCCCGAGGTTTCAGTCACACCTTCCAAAGTATTTTTGGGCTATATATGCATACATGGACATCCTTATCACATGCTACGTGGAAGAGTGAAGAGTGCTCTTCCAAAATTGCATCTTTGAGCCTCCTTTCATTATTTATGAGGGCCAACCTGTCTCTTGAGAGACCATGACAACTATGGGGGTAACTTGGATGACATGGATGGTTCACTTAGGTGACATTTTGAAGTATCAATGCTTGGAGAGAAGATGTGGCACTTACCTCAAACAATTAGGATGGTGTGGACATGACAACTTGAAGACTAATGAGCCAAACTTAAAGATCAACCCCATTGTATTTGGATGTCAATATGGCTGTTTGAGGGTTTCATGGCTAATTTTTGACTTGGAAAATCATCTCTATGCTTCATGGAGGTCCCTTGACCTAAGATATGACTATGGGCACTCAATTTAGACCTATTTTGAAGGTAATGAAGCATCATATTACACCTTTATGGAGCTGTTTTGGAAGAGCAGCCCCATTTGGAGGCTTTAAGTCAGTATTTTGGAAGATCGATTTGCCTTTTTATGAGGTGGCTTGAACATTGTTGAAAATAGTAGCGAGAAAGGTTCCTTGATTTGTGCCTTAATCAGAGGGACCTCAACGAGTTTCTCCTTGACATGCTCGAGTTCCCTATAAGTTAGACGAATTCCTATAATTTATGATTTGCTCCTAAAAGTTAGGATGAGTTATGAAGCAATGAGTTATGATTTGCTCCTAACTAATGTACAAAAGTGGAAGGCCGAGTTTATTGTCTTCTAGTGTGAGTTAATTTGGGAAAAGGACAAGTGATTGAATCTCAAGTTCTAGAATTGAGATGAGACGAGTTGCATGAGTTAGTTCAAATCAATTAACTTATCAATCACAAAACCAATTTCCTATAATATACTTTGTCAAATTTAGCCATTTGAATTGCTTATAAGGAGGAACAAAGGCACAATTGTATTCATTCTTGAGCACGAGTTTTCTGTTTGAGCTTGTGAGAGAGCGAGTCAAGCAGGAGGCTTGTGCGAGTTGATAGAGGGAAGAATTGCCTTGGGAATGCGCTAGGAAATAGGAGGAAATTCCTACGAAATAGGAGTTCCTTGTGCGCTAGGAAATAGGAGGCTATTTCCAGGATTTACGCAAGGATTTCGGGCTCGTTCAGGCAAGGCAAGAAAGCAAGCAGATCAAGGGTCTTGCAGATTTGTTCAAGCTTAGTTCAATCAAGGAGATCATTGTATTCTCTATTGAAACAAAGTAGTTTTGTAAGAGATTTATTGCTCCAAGCAAGGAAAGAGCTTTCCCAGTTGGGTTCCCTAGAAAAATTGTGTTGTTGAATTGTGTGATTGTGTCTTTATTTCTGTTCCTATTCCGCTGCAAAATAAGTGGAGAAATTATGTGTTTGTATGAAAAGAAATTAGTTTCACATTGTTCATATTAGCTGTTGCAGAATTTCGTGGATGCATGTTGATGAACAGGAGTGCTTTGTTGATGTGGCAATGCATTCTTTGGACTGCTGGTTTCATTCTAATTCCTGGGCATTTTCACCTTTTTCAAGGCAGCTCACATATCCCGAGGTTTCAGTCACACCTTCCAAAGTATTTTTGGGCTATACATGCATACATGGACATCCATATCACATGCTATGTGGAAGAGTGAAGAGTGCTCTTCCAAAATTGCATCTTTGAGCCTCCTTTCATTATTTATGAGGGCCAACCTGTCTCATGAGAGACTATGACAACTATGGGGTAACTTGGATGACATGTATGGTTCACTTAGGTGACTTTTTGAAGTATCAATGCTTGGAGAGAACATGCGGCACTTACCTCAAACAATTAGGATGGTGTGGACATAACAACTTGAAGACTAATGAGCCAAACTTAAAGATCAACCCCATTGTATTTGGATGTCAATATGGCTGTTTGAGGGTTTCATGGCTAATTTTTGACTTGGAAAATCATCTCCATGCTTCATGGAGATCCCTTGACCTAAGATATGACTATGGGCACACAATTTAGACCTATCTTGAAGGTAATGAAGCATCATATTACACCTTTTATGGAGCTGTTTTGGAAAAGCAGCCCCATTTGGAGGCTTTAAGTCACTATTTTGGAGGATCGATTTGCACTTTTTATGAGGTGGCTTGAAGATTGTTGAAAATAGTAGCGAGAAAGGTTCCTTGATTTGTGCCTTAATCAAAGGGACCTCAACTAGTTTCTCCTTGACGTGCTTGAGTTCCCTATAAGTTAGACGAATTCCTATAATTTATGATTTGTTCCTAAAAGTTAGGATGAGTTATGAAGCAATTAACTAATGTACAAAAGTGGAAGGCCGAGTTTATTGTCTTCTAGTGTGAGTTAATTTGGGAAAAGGACAAGTGATTGAATCTCAAGTTCTAGAATTGAGATGAGACGAGTTGCATGAGTTAGTTCAAATCAATTAACTTATCAATCACAAAACCAATTTCCTATAATATACTTTGTCAAATTTAGCCATTTGAATTGCTTATAAGGAGGAACGAAGGCACAATTGTATTCATTCTTGAGCACGAGTTTTGTGTGTGAGCTTGTGAGAGAGCGAGTCAAGCAGGAGGCTTGTGCGAGTTGATAAAGGGAAGAATTGCCTTGGGAATGCGCTAGGAAATAGGAGGAAATTCCTACGAAATAGGAGTTCCTTGTGCGTTAGGAAATAGGAGGCTATTTCCAGGATTTACGCAAGGATTTCAAGCTCGTTCAGGGAAGGCAAGAAAGCAAGCAGATCAAGGGTCTTGCAGATTTGTTCAAGCTTAGTTCAATCAAGGAGATCATTGTATTCTCTATTGAAACAAAGTAGTTTTGTAAGAGATTTATTGCTCATTCTTCTATCAATAAAATTCTCAAGCAAGGAAAGGGCTTTCCCAATTGGGTTCCAGAGAAAAATTGTGTTGTTGAATTGTGTGATTGTGTCTTTATTTCTGTTCCTATTCCGCTGCAAAATAAGTGGAGAAATTATGTGTTTGTATGAAAAGAAATTAGTTTCACATTGTTCATATTAGCTGTTGCGGAATTTCGTGGATGCATGTTGATGAACAGGAGTGCTTTGTTGATGTGGCAATGCATTCTTTGGACTGCTGGTTTCATTCTGATTCCTGGGCACCTTCACCTTTTTCAAGGCAGCTCACATATCCCGAGGCTTCAGTCACACCTTCCAAAGTATTTTTGGGCTATACATGCATACATGGACATCCATATCACATGCTATGTGGAAGAGTGAAGAGTGCTCTTCCGAAATTGCATCTTTGA
Source organism: Pinus tabuliformis (assembly GCA_031772625.1). Classification (NCBI taxonomy): domain Eukaryota; kingdom Viridiplantae; phylum Streptophyta; class Pinopsida; order Pinales; family Pinaceae; genus Pinus; species Pinus tabuliformis. The sequence continues at coordinate 2,073,520,804 of CM062818.1, forward strand.
GCCTCATTTCATTATTTATGAGGGCCAACCTGTCTCATGAGAGACTATGACAACTATGGGGTAACTTGGATGACATGTATGGTTCACTTAGGTAACTTTTTGAAGTATCAATGCTTGGAGAGAAGATGTGGCACTTACCTCAAACAATTAGGATGGTGTGGACATAACAACTTGAAGACTAATGAGACAAACTTAAAGATCGACCCCATTGTATTTGGATGTCAATATGGCTGTTTGAGGGTTTCATGGCTAATTTTTGACTTGGAAAATCATCTCCATGCTTCATGGAGATCCCTTGACCTAATATGTGACTATGGGCACTCAATTTAGACCTATTTTGAAGGTAATGAAGCATCATATTACACCTTTATGGAGCTGTTTTGGAAGAGCAGCCCCATTTGGAGGCTTTAAGTCACTATTTTGGAGGATCGATTTGCACTTTTTATGAGGTGGCTTGAAGATTGTTGAAAATAGTAGCGAGAAAGGTTCCCTGATTTATGCCTTAATCAAATGGACCTCAACTAGTTTCTCCTTGACGTGTTCGAGTTCCCTATAAGTTAGACGAATTCCTATAATTTATGATTTGTTCCTAAAAGTTAGAATGAGTTATGAAACAATTAACTAATGTACAAAAGTGGAAGGCCGAGTTTATTGTCTTCTAGTGTGAGTTAATTTGGGTAAAGGACAAGTGATTGAATCTCAAGTTCTAGAATTGGGATGAGACTAGTTGCATGAGTTAGTTCAACTCAATTAACGCATCAATCACAAAATCAATTTCCTATAATATACTTTGTCAAATTCAGCCATTTGAATTGCTTATAAGGAGGAACGAAGGCACAATTGTATTCATTCTTGAGCACGAGTTTTGTGTGTGAGCTTGTGAGAGAGCAAGTCGAGTAGGAGGCTTGTGCAAGTTGATAGAGGGAAGAATTACCTTGGGAATGCGCTAGGAAATAGGAGGAAATTCCTAAGAAATAGGAGTTCCTTATGCGCTAGGAAATAGGAGGCTATTTCCAGGATTTGCGCAAGGATTTCGAGCTCATTCAGGCAAGGCAAGAAAGCAAGCAGATCAAGGGTCTTGCAGATTTGTTCAAGCTTAGTTCAAGCAAGGAGATCATTGTATTCTCTATTGAAACAAAGTTGTTTTGTAAGAGATTTATATCTCATTCTTCTATCAATAAAATTCTCAAGCAAGGAAAGGGCTTTCCCAGTTGGGTTCCCTAGAAAAATTGTGTTGTTGAATTGTGTGATTGTGTCTTTATTTATGTTCCTATTCCGCTGCAAAATAAGTGGAGAAATTATGTGTCTGCATGAAAAGAAATTAGTTTCACATTGTTCATATTAACAGTTGCAGAATTTCGTGGATTTTCTACATGGTATCAAAGCAGTGAAAGATTTGATAGATGGCCACAACAGAATTGAGAGATCAAGGTAGACTTGATGGCGCCTCGAACTTTGGTGTTGGAAAGTTTGGATGTCATTCTTGTTAGACAAGTTTGGACTGAAAGATTATGCAGAAAAAGGTATTGCAAAACCTTTAGATCCAAACTAGTTACGGCAGTTCCAAAGGGAGATGTCCAAGCCAAGATGATGATCCTAGATGGAGTTCAGGATCATATAGTTCTACATGTTTCTGGTAAGGATACCGCAAAGGAAATGTGGGATGTCGTAGTGAAGTTATATGAAGATCCCTCCAAAAATCGTAAAATGATTCTCAAGGAAAAGTTGAGGACAACCAAGATGCAAAGGGTGAGAACGTAACTTCCTATCTCACCAAAGTCCAAAACGTTCATGATGAGCATGCAACCATAGGGGAGAAACCAGATGACAGAGAACTGGTGCAGGTTGCTATAAACGAGTTTACCAAGGAGTGGGCTACCTTCGTTCAAGGGATTACTGAACGAGATAAACTGCCAAATTGGGAACACGTGTGAAGTGATTTCACTCAGGAGTAGCTCAAACTCAATCTTTTCGAGAGCAGCAATGGCAAGGGGTCGAAGGTTGAGAAGGAAGAGGAGAATTTTGCTATGTTCCACCAAGACTCCGGTGTGGGGAGACACGGGTGCAGGGAGGCGTGTGGGAGTACCCTCAAATTTTAGGGAAATTTCGGGGGTGCAGGTGGACATCAAGGTGTATAATTTTTAATTTTATATATATATATATATATATATATATAGATATTTCAAGTTCATATTCAATAATGAAAGCATAAATAGTTAGGGAATTTAGACTTCTGTGATCCATAACATTGTTAAGATAGTCTTCGGCAAAATCACATAACCAATCTTTTGTCAACGCGTTTCGAACCAACCAGTGTGGTTCATCGTCAGGACAAGTTGAAGAACCAATCTGGCTAAGCTAGATTAAATAGAGCGTGCAGAGACTCCAACAGCTATAATGCTAACGGCTAATTTGACCTAATGACCTAGTCAAACTACTAAAATAGTTAACTAATATTTCTAGAAATAGGTAAATAAAAGAATTCATTTGTTAATAATATTAATATTTTAATCATAATGGTCATTATATAATATATATTCAATGATTTAATATTATTCAATTATTATTTAAATAAAAGAATAATAAATTAATTTAAAAATAGATATATTATTAATATTATTTCGAATCTTAAGAGTATAATATTAATATTTTAATTATAAAGGTTATTATATAATATATATTCTAAATGATTTATTATTATATAATTATATTATCAAATAGTTATTATTAATAAATGGATATATTAAATAATTAAATTTTATTTGTTAGTTTAAAATAGATATATTATTAATAATATTTCAATTATTAAGAGAATCTATAGTATAATATTAATATTTTAATTATAGTGGTCATTATATAATATATATTAATTGATTTACTAATATTCAATTACTATTTAATTACACGTGCATGGTAATAAATCACTACTATTATTTTTTTTATAACTAAGTTACATTAGGTAATTATGTAATGATTACTTAATGGTCCATTGGTAAGTTAGTTCTTCATTATTTTAAATACAATGGTCATTAAAATAATAAGTTATATAAATTAATATATGTTTATTAATACTCTATAACTACTAACTAATTAGTATTAATAAACATATATTAATTTATATAGCTTATTATTTTAATGACCATTATATTTAAAATAATGAAGAACTAACTTACCAATGGACCATTAAGTAATCATTACATAATTACCTAATGTAACTTAGTTATAAAAAAAAATAGTAGTGATTTATTACCATGCACGTGTAATTAAATAGTAATTGAATATTAGTAAATCAATTAATATATATTATATAATGACCACTATAATTAAAATATTAATATTATACTATAGATTCTCTTAATAATTGAAATATTATTAATAATATATCTATTTTAAACTAACAAATAAAATTTAATTATTTAATATATCCATTTATTAATAATAACTATTTGATAATATAATTATATAATAATAAATCATTTAGAATATATATTATATTCTAACATTTATAATTAAAATATTAATATTATACTCTTAAGATTCGAAATAATATTAATAATATATCTATTTTTAAATTAATTTATTATTCTTTTATTTAAATAATAATTGAATAATATTAAATCATTGAATATAAATTATATAATGATCATTATGATTAAAATATTAATATTATTAACAAATGAATTCTTTTATTTACCTATTTCTAGAAATATTAGTTAACTATTTTAGTAGTTTGACTAGGTCATTAGGTCAAATTAGCCGTTAGCATTATAGCTGTTGGAGTCTCTGCACGCTCTATTTAATCTAGCTTAGCCAGATTGGTTCTTCAACTTGTCCTGACGATGAACCACACTGGTTGGTTCGAAACGCGTTGACAAAAGATTGGTTATGTGATTTTGCCGAAGACTATCTTAACAAAGCATAAATAGTCCCGGGAGCGGCTCAATTGGTTAATCCGAGAAATGTGAAATCGATGAAACTCTAAATACCCAGGTTCAAAATTCAAATCCCCCCTATTGTGACCCAGTCTACGGGGAGGAGGACATATCGTAGCTCCCCAGAGGTCTACTAGTAGTTACTTTTCAAGCGAGCTACTGGGTTCCTCTGGGTTACAAATAACAAAATAATGAAAGCATAAATAGACTAATAGCAATACATTCATCCACACATAAAATTTAAATTCATAATTAAATTAAATAATGACATACATTGATCCATCCTCATCATTCATTTTGATACATACATCATTCATATGACATACTCATCATTCATCCATACCATGAGATTCAATAATGAAATATTCAAATACATTGATCCATATCATTCATCTTTCATCATTCTATAATCTACATTGATTTAAAAATTAAATTCATCATTCATCATTCTAGAAGAGCTTGATGGCAAGGAAGAGAGCACAGCTCGACAGCAGGAGAGCATAGCTCGACGGCGGGCAAGAGAGCACAGCTTGACAGCGGGCAAGAGAGCACAGCTCGATGGCGGCAAGAGAGCACAGCTCGACGACAGCAAGAGAGCACTCAGCAAAGCTCGAAGACGAGCAAGAGACTTTGGGAAATGAATAGGTAAGTTAACCTCGGTAAATTTTAACTTTTTAATTTTTAGTTTTGTTTTATTTTTCATATTTTATTTTTAAGTTTTGTTTTATTTTTTTTTTTTAAGTTTTTTAATGTGAATTTTCAAAAATTTTATTATTGAGTGTTATTAGACAAATTCGAGGGGGGGACGCCCAAAAGCACCCCTTTGGGGAGTCGGGTCCTACACACAGAGGAAACGCACCCCCTGTGTCTCCCCACGACTCCCCAAAAGGGGTGCATGGGGAAACACACCCCCAAACACCCCCCTGTCCTGGGTACATGGGGTGTGAGGGGTGTGTGCACCCGACCCGTGGAACATTGGAATTTTGCTCTTGCAGGTAAGGCCAAGGGCAAGAAGGACCAAGGAGAGGCCAAGTCCAATCAGAAGGGCAAGAAGAAGGATCTAAGCAAGTGTTGAAATTTGGTACCGGAGGACAGGTGGTTCCCTTAGGCTTTGATCTTTGGCCTAGGGAAAAGTGTCCAAAAGAATTTAATTTTTCTCCTAAAGTGACTTTATAATTTTATAAAGTTAAATCTAATTTAAAAGTGACTTTAAGTGATAAAGTTACTAAGTCTAATTTTAAAGTAAATGAAAAATTAGAAAGGAAAAGTGACTTTGGAAATAAATGACTAAGTGGGTCTTTATTAAAGTGGGGTGAATTAAAAAATAGAAAGTGAGATTTAAATGAGCATTTAATCTCAGCCATTGATCTAAATCTATTTCAACCATTGGATTTAGAAATCACCCAAAAGTCACTTGGAGTTATATTAAAGGAGGAAAAGATCATTCATTCTTTCATGAGCAGATTGGGAGAAGGAGAGCAAGAGAGCAAGAGAGATTTTTGAGCAGGGAGGAGAAGGAGACAGCAGCTTGGCACACATTCCAAGGCAGCAGTTGAGCAGATTTGTACAGCTGATTCAGCACATAGTGAAAGACAGATTTTTGCACAAAAATCGAGGAGCAGTTTGCTGATTTTTCTGCACACAAAACGGAGGCCGTACAGCATTTATTGCTGTCCTGTTTGCTGTAATTTCCAGATTGCTGTGAGGCACGGGAAAGGAGATAAGTTGTAAATTTGCTTGCTGATTTTTTGCTGAATAATTCTCACTGTAAAAAGGCAATTTTCAGAAATAAAGAAGAGCTCTCAAACTGGTTTTCCCCAAGAGTTGTAGGGGGTTTTTCCAGGGTCACGTTGACCAAAAATATCAGTGTTTTAATGTGTTTTAATGGCTGTTTTTGATTGCTGATTTTTAATTCTGCAATTTCCAGCATTCTGAAAAATTTCCAGAATTTGTGTTTTCAGCAATATTTATTTTTTTCAGTCTGTTAAATGTATGGTTATGGGAATGGGCATTTAACTACATGGGAGAAATAAGGAGAAACTGAAAACCTAGGTGGGAAAACAGAAATTTCTACATGGTATCAAAGCTTGAGTGCTGAAAGGCAGTTTGGGACAGCAAAAGGAAAAATTACAGTTGCTGATTTTTCACTCAGAAAATTCCAGCAAGCTGATTTTTTCATAAACAGCAGTTTTATCTTTACTACAGCAGTGTTATTTTTTCAGTTTTAGGACAGCAGGATGTCATTGGGATTGAGGGTGGAAGATAGGCTGGATGGGCATATAAATTACAGTGTTTGGAAGGAGAGAATGCAGAGTATCTTTGAGGAGGCAGAAGTCTGGGATATCATGGTGCATACCGCACAGAACCCTGTTGTTGTGCCCACTGATGTTACTTAGTTGGCTGAGTATAAAAAGAAGAACAATAAGGGTAAGAGGCTGATTCTAGACGGAATCAAAGACCATTGCATTCCTCATGTGAAAGGAAAGAGCAATGCCCATGAGATGTGGACAGCATTGTCCAATCTCTACCAGAGTACCAATGAGAACCGGAAGATGGTCCTAAAGGAGAAGCTGAAGAACATTAAGATGGGGAATGATAGTGCAGCTGGATATCTCACAAAGATTACCAATGTGAGAGATGAGTTGGCAGCGATTGGAGAGGCCATTCCATCCACTGAGTTGGTGCGTATTGCAGTGAATGGCCTCCCCCGTTCATGGTTGAACTTTGTTGATGGGGTTTGTGCACGTGAGACCCTTCCCACATGGGAGAGGTTTTGGGATGATTGCATTCAGACAGAGATCAGGAAAGGACAGCTTGGGGCAGCCAAGCCAGTTGAGCAGGATGAGGACGTAGCACTGGTGGCAGGAGGCAAGAAAGGCAAAGGAAAAAAGCAGGCTTCCACAAGCAGTGGTGGGGGCAAAGGCAAAGGTAAAGGTAAACAGGGGAACACACAGAAGGACTATTCCAAGGTGAAGTGTTGGAATTGTCAAAAGATGGGACACTATGCAGTTGTGTGTCCGGAGAAGAAGAAGAAGAAGGGGAAGAACCAGAACGTGGCAGCTTCAGCAGAGATTAAGGACTTTGCTGGTCGTTTTGACCGAGAGTTTGCGTTCACTACGTGTGAGTCCTCTAGTGCAGGATCACTTGCCACACAGGTTCAGAGGGAGCATGCTTTTCCCTCGATTAGCGGAGCATCTTCAGGTATCTGGTATGTGGACAGTGGGGCTTCGCGTCACATGACAGGAGTCCGTGAGTACTTCTCAGAGCTTTCAGAGAGTGGCACTGATATTGAGGTAGTACTCGGTGATGACAGAGTTGTTAGAGCAGTCGGGGTGGGGACAGTGACATTTCAGAGGGAGTCCAAACCTCCCTTGAAGGTGTCAGAGGTTTCTTTATGTGCCAGGGATGAGGAAGAACCTCATATCCGTCTCAGCTTTGGAGGATAGAGGATATGACGTACTGTTCAGGGGAGGACAGGTGTTGATGTATCCCAGGGGCACTCCAGCTGATTCAACTAGAGTGATAGGTGTACGCCATGCAAAGGTGTACAAGTTTGCATTCCAACCCCTTTTGGCATTGAGCAGTAGTACCGACAACAGAGCTAGCAGTTCTGAGCTGTGGGAGATTTGGCACCGCAGGATGGGACATATGTATCATGGAGCCTTGAGGACATTGCGGGAGATCACTACAGGTGTGCCAGATTTCAGTATTGATCACTTTGATACTTGCAGAGGTTATGCGATGGGCAAGTTTGCCAAATCCCCTTTTCCCAGCAGTGACAGCAGAGCGACGGGGATACTTGATTTGATTCATTCCGATGTGAGCGGTCGGATGTCTCATGTTTCCTTGAGTGGATATGAGTACTATGTTTTATTCATTGATGATCACTCTAGGAGGACCTGGATTTATTTTTTGAAGACCAAGAGTGAGGTCTTCAAGCGGTTTCAGGAGTTCAGAGCTCTTGTGGAGACTCAGACAGGTCGAAAGATCAAGTCCTTGAGGTCGGACAATGGAGGAGAGTACACCCTTGGAGAGTTTGTTGACTATTGTGCGGAGGCAGGCATTAGGAGGGAGTTCACTGTTCCTTACAACCCCCAGCAAAACGGGGTTGCAGAGAGGAAGAACAGATCCATCATAGGGGCTGCCAAAGCCATGTTACATGATCAGGGGTTGTCATTGTTCTTGTGGGCAGAGGCCTGCAACACAGCTATTTACTTGCAGAACAGGAGTCCGCATCATGCCTTGGGGCACATGACTCCGGAGGAGGCTTTCTCTGGGAAGAAGCCTGATATTGGTCATCTTCATATCTTTGGATGCATAACATACTCCTATATACCCAAGGAGAAGAGGACCAAACTAAAGCCCACCGCAGAGAAGAGTATCTTTGTGGGCTACAGTGAGACCTCAAAGGCCTTTTGGATTTACATTCCTGCACAGAGGAGAGTTGTTGTCAGACGGGATGTGAAGTTCGAGGAGGACAGGGCCTTTAGGAGGTCACGGGAGTTAGAGTATCTGGATCAGCCAGACCCTCAGCAGCAGTTGAGTCAGTGGCAGGGATCCAGTGGGCAGGGATCAGGAGGATCCGGAGGTACATCTATGAGGATGTCAGGTCCATCAGTGAGCAGTGGCTCGCCGAGCCAGAGGGGTGGTGCTCCGGGCAGCATGCAGAGCAATTCACAGAGCAGTTCACTAGGGAGTCCACTGATGGACAGTTCACACGGGTGACGGTACCTCAGCTTCTACAAGTTCAGGTGCAGGCAGGAGGACAGCAGACAGACAGTCAGGAGTTCAGGCTACTGATGATGATGAGGAGGAGGAGTTTCATTCTCCAGTGGGAGAAGTGCGCTCAGGGAAGAGGAAGCCCAAGTGGCTTCATGACACCTTGAGAGATGCCACATCTGTTGCTGAGCCGAAGAGGCTGGTCAGAGAGAGTAGACCACCTGAGAGGTTTTGTAGCTATATGGCGACGGTTACCAGCATCCTTGACTCTGAGCCTTCTAGCTATGAGAAGGCAGCTAGCCAGCAGGTCTGGAGAGAGGCCATGCAGGAGGAGTATTCTTCTATCATGAAGAATGATGTTTGGGAGGTGGTGCCGAGGCCTGAGGGCAAATCCGTGGTTACTTCCAGATGGCAGCATTGAGAAATTCAAAGCGAGGTTTGTGGCTAGAGGGTTCTCCCAGGTAGAGGGAGTTGATTATGAGGAGACCTTCGCTCCCGTGGCTCGATATACTTCGATCCGCTCCATTATATCGATAGCAGCAGAGATGGGTTGGAAGATCCACCAGATGGATGTGAAGACCGCATTTCTCAATGGCTTCATACAGGAGGAGGTGTACATTGAGCAGCCACAGGGCTTTGAGGTGCATGGAAAGGAGTCCCATGTGTGCAGATTGAAGAAGGCCCTTTATGGCCTGAAGCAAGCTCCCAGAGCTTGGTACTCCAGGATAGATACATACTTGCAGGGGATGGGTTTCACAAAGAGTGAGGCAGATCCGAACCTTTACTTTATTGTGATTAGTGAGGAGCCTCTCATTCTGGTGCTGTATGTGGATGACTTGATCATTACAGGTGCAGAGAGACTCATAGAGCACTGCAAGAGAGATCTTGCGGTGGAGTTTGAGATGAAGGACATCCGCTTGATGCATTACTTTTTGGGTTTGGAGGTGTGGCAGGAGGAGGGGCATTTCTTCCTGGGGCAGGGGAAGTATATTGTGGACATCCTTAGCAGATTCCACATGGAGGATTGTAGACCCATGTCGACACCGATGATCACCAACTGGAAGAAGCTTCATGCTTCGGATTCCGAGTTGGTGGATCCCACATTGTACAGGCAGCTGATTGGTTCCTTGATGTATTTGATCAACACTAGACCAGATATCTGTTTTGCAGTCAACACGATGAGTCAGTTTATGTGTGAGCCTAGGAAAGTTCACTGGGTGGCTGCAAAACACATTTTGCGGTACTTGCAGGGGACAGTGGATTATGGTCTGAACTACAGGCAGGGAGATGGAGTGAGATTGGCAGGATACACTGATTCTGATTGGGCAGGTTGTGCTTCTGATAGGAAGAGCACTTCAGGGTGCTGTTTTGGGTTGGGTTCAGCAGTAGTGTCATGGTTCAGTGGGAAGCAGCAGTCAGTAGCACTGAGTTCAGCGAAAGCAGAGTATATGGCAGTCAGTCTAGCTAGTTGTGAGGCTATCTGGCTTCGCAAAATGTTGTTTGGCTTATTTGGTCAGCCGTTGAGACCTTCAGTGATTTACTGTGATAATCAGAGTTGCATTAAACTCACGGAGAATCCAGTATTTCATGACAGGTCAAAGCATATCGGCATCAGATATCATTTCATCAGAGACTATATTCAGAAGGGAGCTGTGAAGCTTGAGTATATTTCCACTGATGAGCAGGTTGCAGATATCCTTACCAAAGCCTTACCACGGGGCAAGCATGTCTACTTCAGAGACAAGATGGGTGTGGTGAGGAACACCTTCCTCGGTAAGAGGGAGTGTTGAAATTTGGTACCGGAGGACAGGTGGTTCCCTTAGGCTTTGATCTTTGGCCTAGGTAAAAGTGTCCAAAAGAATTTAATTTCTCCTAAAGTGACTTTATAATTTTATAAAGTTAAATCTAATTTAAAAGTGACTTTAAGTGATAAAGTTACTAAGTCTAATTTTAAAGTAAATGAAAAATTAGAAAGGAAAAGTGACTTTGGAAATAAATGACTAAGTGGGTCTTTATTAAAGTGGGGTGAATTAAAAAATAAAAAGTGAGATTCAAATGAGCATTTAATCTCAGCCATTGATCTAAATCTATTTCAGCCATTGGATTTAGAAATCACCCAAAAGTCACTTGGATCACCCAAAAGTCACTTGGAGTTATATTAAAGGAGGAAAAGGAAGAAAAGATCATTCATTCTTTCATGAGCAGATTGGGAGAAGGAGAGCAAGAGAGCAAGAGAGATTTCTGAGCAGAGAGGAGAAGGAGACAGCAGCTTGGCACACATTCCAAGGCAGCAGTTGAGCAGATTTGTACAGCTGATTCAGCACATAGTGAAAGGCAGATTTTTGCACAAAAATCGAGGAGCAGTTTGCTGATTTTTCTGCACACAAAATGGAGGCCGTACAGCATTTATTGTTGTCCTGTTTGCTGTAATTTCCAGATTGCTATGAGGCACGGGAAAGGAGATAAGTTGTAAATTTGTTTGTTGATTTTTTGCTGAATAATTCTCACTGTAAAAAGGTAATTTTCAGAAATAAAGAAGAGTTCTCAAACTGGTTTTCCCCAAGAGTTGCAGGGGGTTTTTCCAGGGTCACGTTGACCAAAAATATCAGTGTTTTAATGTGTTTTAATCGCTGTTTTTGATTGCTGATTTTTAATTCTGCAATTTCCAGCATTCTGAAAAATTTCCAGAATTTGTGTTTTCAGCAATTTTTATTTTTTTCAGTCTGTTAAATGTATGGTTATGGGAATGGGCATTTAACTACATGGGAGAAATAAGGAGAAACTGAAAACCGGGGTGTGAAAACAGAAATTTCTACAGCAAGATCAAGTGCTTCCATTGCCATGAGTTTGGACACTATGCCACTAAGTGTCCTAAACGGAAGGAGTCTAGTAAGGATCATATAGTTGCATCAGCAAAGGTAAATGCATTTTTTCCCAGTTTGAGAAAAATATTTCATTGATAGCTTGCATGGCAAGCTCGAAAAATAGCAATATATGGTATATTGATTCAAAAGCATCCTTCCACATGACCGGGAACAAGAAGAGTTTCAGCCACCTGAAGGAGAAGGACATGCAGTTTCAGATTGAGCTAGGAGATGATGGTCAATATGCAGCTAGAGGAGTTAGTACTGTCAATTTTCAGAGGGAGTCAAGTAATCCTTTTAATCTTAGAGATGTTCTCTATGTTCCAGGATTGAGGCAGAATCTTGTTTTGATAGCTAACCTTGAGGACAAGGGATATGATATCATCTTCAGCAGAGGTAAGGCTTACCTCCAACACTAAGCTAGACCTAAGGAATCATGAGATATAATATTATTTTATTGTAAAGGAAGTTTAGCATCATTTATATAACAAATGCACTTCCTTAATTGTACTCATGGTTGGATCTTGGAGAGCTCTCCCTTATTGAAGCCTAATCAATATATCTTTCCTGGAGCATTTATGGTGTTAAGGGTTCTTTCTTTATGGATGAATGTTGTCAACTATTGAAGCTTTTCCTACATGATTTTATTTTGGTGCATGAAAATTAAAGGTGGAACGTTCAAATCTTCTATGAGCCTTTCAAGATCAATCCATTGAAGGATAACTTTATCACTTGGAAGGAAGAAGTTTATGTTTTGTCTGCATTCTTCCTTTATTAATTTGATGAACATTTAATACCATGCTTTGCTCTTCCTTGTGGTTCCTTGGTTGAAGTATTACGCGATTTCATCAAGTCATAGTTGACTTTGGATGGTGAAGGTTGCCTTCCATTGAAGCCCCTTCTTGTAGACCTTATGTTCATTGTAGATGTTATTTGGTTGAGAGATTGTTTAGCCTTGTGGTTCTAGTCTCAAATCCTAATTCCTGAAGGAAATAAGCCAACTCCTTGGAGGGTTTTCTCCTTCACCTCATTGCCGTTGGATTTAGCACTGATCTCTATGTCCTTCCATCACTTATTATAGCATAAAGTGTGAGAAAGCATTGTTATGAGCCCAAGAGCTGTATTGTCAGAGTATTGTTATGATGTTTTGACATTAAGTAATTGTTGTGTTGCATGTTTTCAGCTGAATAGAGTTTAGTCATTCTACAAATTGTTGAGCAACACAACCTTATGGTGTCTTCTGTTGAGAATTTCTTGTGGTGATCATTTAAGTATTTGATGTTCATTCAGATTTCAAGTCCTTCCTGTGACATGCTAGCACTCGCACTTGTGGACACAAGCAACTACACGCAACAGCAGTTGGGGCCAGGTGCAAGTCCTGGGTGACTTTGGAAGAATAGATACCTCCCATTCGCAGCTGCTTAGCTAAAAAGTCACCAAAATGGCTTGTGCTAATGGATACCTCATAAAGCTAAATATGGGAACATTAACCTCAACCATGATAAGAGGAAGTTTGTTCAAAATAAAAACCTATAACAGATCTTAGTTGTCTACAGTGACACAGACATCTGCTGTTGTTGTAACAGAGAAGAACAGTACAACACTTTAATTAAAAAATAAAAGCCAGTGGATTTTGACTGCCTCTTAAAGAGACCAATATAAAAGATTAATGTGAAAATGACCACTGTTGTTGATAAAACTCCAAGTATTTTGAATAGCGGTGCACAGTCCATGAACTGCATCCACTTTTGAATTTCCAAGCACAAGAGAAGAAAAGTGGATCCAAGTTGCACAAAAGGTGAAAATCTGGACTAGGTAAAATTTATGCCTGACAAAACATCTCTGATGATTCACCTTGTCTGGTTGACCTGGAGGTGGGCGTAATGGAAACTCCAGCTCTAAGGGAGGACCTACTGGACTAGGTAAAATTTATGCCTGACAAAACATCTCTGATGATTCACCTTGTCTGGTTGACCTGGAGGTGGGCGTAATGGAAACTCCAGCTCTAAGGGAGGACCTACTGGTTTCTCTTTTTGCCTTTGCTCGTATTGTTGTTCTTCTTCTGATTCATACTGATCCACTTCATCGTGTATTATATCTTCCGGATGTAATCCCCTTTGTTCACTTCCTCCCTCCTCTGAAGCAGCCCTCTGCAAATTAATAAAGAAATCAATTTCATTAAACATTATTTATACCACCATGCAGTTTAGTGATGAAAATAAATATGGTATTATAGAAATAAGACGTGTCAATGGGAGTGCTGGCCAAACAGTTCCAATCAGTCTAGACTTTAACCTATAAGAAACATTATTAAACAAAAGTGGAGACAATCCTTACTCATCATGTTCTAACAATGATTGAATATAATATTTGATTATATTTCTATCATGAGTTGAACATCTTTGTACTTACACCCGCACTTTGCTCTGGACTATGCTGAGCAGCATATTCTGGTTGTTCTTCCTCATCAGAATAACCAAAAACATCACGCATATCTGCTGCTGAACGAGTTACGTGGTGACCATCACCTTGATCACTGAGTTCCACAAAGAAAATAAAATTTATGTCATAGAAACAAAATGAAGTGATTTATTCATGTCTGATTTTGGATCACAATATAAATAAGAAATAGTTATTCTAACTAGTAAAACACAATGTCCAGATGAAAATCTAGCCTTTATACTAGAAGGAAAGAAAATGTCCTGATTAAATCAAGTTGAGTTCTGCATAAATTCAATATAGCAACCAGAGACATCTAGCAATGTACTTGAATCTAGTTCATTGTTACATTATAGTGACTTATCAAAAATGACAACCTGCACCAGCTCTTGTTATATGGATAACCAAATACCTGGATAGATGAGAAACATGTCTGGACTCAGACAGAAAGGAAGCAAAACAAAAGGAATAAGTTTTAGCCTACTATAATATCTTCTTCCTACAAAAGCTGGAGGCATACGATTTAAAAAACGGCTTCCTCCACCAGATGATTAGGCAGACAGTAACAGTAGCGACATTAAATATATGCTAAATTGAAATGTGCAAGACTTGAATCACCTTAGTTCTCTGACTTGTTCAACTTCTCCATCCTCATCCTCTAGATCTTTTTGTTCATGAGATCTTTCAGAGACACTTAGACTGATTTCTTGTCTTCTACTGGTTGCCTCTCTTGCATCATATCCTTCTGCATCACTCTCTGCTTCCTTTCCTTCACTCTCAACCCTTTGATCGCTAGTATCTCTTTCTGGTGAGCTTCTAACCATTTTTTCTTCACTCTCTTCTCTTTCGGGTTCGGTATCTGCTCTTTCTCCTTCACTTTCAACATCAACTTCCCCTTCCCCTTCAACGTCAGCTTGGCCTTCAGCTTCCCCTTCGCCTTCATCCTATGATGCAAGTTACATTACCAGAAGCAAATCCATCAGGCTCAGTTACACGTGATAAGCAAAGCATAGAGGGGAAGATATGATATTATATGAATTGAAAAGGAAAATAAATTGCAGATTTCAGACCTCTGTCAAATCCCAGAAGTTAATATTGGCATTTATTAGGTCTCTAAATCCAAGTCCATAAAACTTTAATATGGTTCAAACAAAGCATTTCTCGGATTTCCAATCCCTGATAGCACAGGAGCTTTCTCTAATATCACCCCACATTTTGAGCATTCGACAGACTACAGGAACACAGGAACAAATAATGAGTATGATAATAATTTGTAGGTGCAGATTAACTCACGGAAACATATGCTGATTGTCGAACAGCTTCTTGCTCGGAGTCTACTTCATCCTCTGATTGGTCTTCTCCAAACAAATTCTGCATCATTTCTTGGCGTCTCTCTTCCCCCATGATGGCCTGTTTCATGGATTTTGATATTAATATACTCAGAGAAGTATAATACACAAACTTCCATCGCAATCAGTCCTTCCAAAAAACAAGTCCTCTACGAGATCCTAGCAACCTTGACAACTTGTAAACTAAACAAAAGAAAAATAAAGATTTCTAGCGAGCTTGACAACTTAGTAAGACCTTGAATAATAAATGTTTTTAAAAAAGCTCCCGAGGACATGGAATCTATCATTCTAAAAAATAATATTAACAGGCCATTCTATTGACGCATAAGGGTCAATCTCGGAACGCATTTGTAGTAGAAGCCCAAATGCCTATCGAATATGATACCAAGGACTATAAGAGGCAAAAAAATCCCAAGGTAATGCCCATTGTATACAGCGCATGTAAAAAAACATTGCCGGAGAGTTTCTTATAATTTCATTTCACCAAAAGCCCTCTGATTTTGTGCCTCAATTAATCATTTGCATGCAATTCAATTAATGTTGCCCACATTTTTACAGTCTCGATTAATTCAATAAAATCAATAGCTCACTTATTGTAGTTTGTGAAGGGACAATCCTTCTGATAATCTTCGGAACAACAAAACACTACATTGGTTCTGAAATAAAGCACACCTCGTATGAATAACCCTCCCGGCCGAGGGAAATGGGCGAATCCTCGGCGAATGAGGTGGACCTTGATTGTTTGCTTGAGGTTAGTAAAGCACGCTTTGATGGTTTGTTTGCAGATAGTAAAACACCCTTTACTTGAAGTTAGTTAAACTCTCGCAGGTTTACAGAAATTCACGGACCTGAATATCTGTTCGGAATTTCGTTTTTTTTAATTGTTTTTGGAAATCTGGAATCCAAAAACCTTCCCAGTCCTTACCTTTATTTATTTATTTATGTTCGAATACCATGGTTTATTTAACTTTTCAATTTATGAGCTGGATCATGTTTTTTAACTAAGCTTCCGTGCGAAAAAAGATTATGTTTTTTTAACTAAGCTTCCGTGCGAAAAAAGATTGAATCGACGCTCATCTCAATTCTTCGTTCATATGTCCGCACCCGTACTTTCTACAAATGAAAGTTTCATTATTTGTGGTTTAACACATGTTATCGATTTTTTTAATTGGTTATACGTGAAGTGAAAATTTCATTATTTGTGGTTTAACGATGGTTAATGATTTTTTTTTATTGGTTATATATTTGTTAGAAAGAAGAGAATTTCATAAGGGTGGAAAAAGATTATGTTTTTTTAACTAAGCTTCCGTGCGAAAAAAGATTGAATCGACGCTCATCTCAATTCTTCGTTCATATGTCAGCACCCGTACTTTCTACAAATGAAAGTTTCATTATTTGTGGGTTAACACATGTTATCGATTTTTTTAATTGGTTATACGTGAAGTGAAAATTTCATTATTTGTGGTTTAACGATGGTTAATGATTTTTTTTTATTGGTTATATATTTGTTAGAAAGAAGAGAATTTTAGAAGGGTGAAAAGTATTATAGAAAAAAAAAAAAAATGAATAAATAATAAAAAAAAAAAATTATTTTAATGTTCACAAGGTTAAAGATAGTCTATGGGAGAGATTGCTTCTTCATGATGCATTTTGCCCTTTTTCTGTGAAGCTTCACAATAAATGCTCCCAGCTTTTCGACAAACCCCTCGCTAAATAAATTATCCCTAGAGCTAGCTGCTAGCATATCTGCATAACTTTCCCTGTTGCCTTTGAAGGCCTCACATTCTAAAATGAAATATTTTTCTGTTTCCACTTTTCCGAAAGAACAAAAAATGCATACCCTTTCCTCCCACACTTCCTTTGGCCTTTTCCAGCGCCCTGTTTCACAACTGAGTTGATGAGAATTAGTCCTTAACTGAGCAATAAGAATTTTGGCTCTGCAAGAAATATTGGCCTCTATGTATGCTTTTGGTTGATGATTATGAGTGGGATTAAACACTTCAATATAGTAATTTTTCTTTCTTCCTAGCTCCTTTATCCAAAGTACATGTGTGGAACTTTTCCATAACAAAAGCTTTTATCTCTTTGTTGTTTATGGGACACGCGTTCAAGCAAATACCCCATTTACTAAACCATTTGTTATTTTGGTGCATCCAAGTTTTTTTGCTCTTGCACAATCTATCATTAAAGACAACCTTAGGCCATCTACCCTCTTCCATTTGCTCAATTTTTTTTAAATACCTTACGACCTGCACCATAGCAATTGCTTCAATAGGAGCAGTCCATGTTTCACTTAACAAGATATCATAAGGAACTGCGCTTTTAATCTTAAATTTGTTTGTAATCAAACGCTTCTAAATTTTCTCAATTTGTTTCCACTGCATGTCGGAGGTACTACTAGCCCACAGTTCACAAACATAGAGAATCACCGAAATCACTAGAAGCCCAAAAAGAGTTTGAGTGGTCTTCCAGTCCCATAACTCTGCCTCTCTACACCTATTTTGAAAAGCATAGAATGCTTTCCAACCCCCCAAAGTTCTTTTCTTTCTACAACCATTCCAGCTTAGATTTTTGTTGAAGTCAATCCCAAGGTATTTGTAATCCGCAACTTCTTCCAAAATGTTGCCTTCAAAGTATAACTTATGCTGGTTATGTTTTATTTTCTTAGAGAAGACCACTACTTTCGTTTTGTTGATATTGACTTGCATCCCCACACTTCTACAAAAATGCTCAAGGGATAGTAAGTGCTCTTGCAAACCAAGAGCCAATTTAGCAATCAGAATAAGGTAATCTGCATACAAAAGAAGCCTTATAACAAACTTGCACGATAGATACCATCACCCCCTTGCAAATTTAACCACTCCTCAAGCTTGTCTATATATAAAGCAAAAAGGATAGGAGACAGTGGGCAACCTTGCTTGACCCCAATATCGCTTCTAAAACTTTCAGAAATGCCTGTTGAAGTTCTAATTTTGACTTTCACATCTTCATACAGCCTATGCATAGCTGCTCTCAAATGTTTAGGAACCCCAAGTTCCTCCATTCTCTGCCAAAGTTTATCCCTAGGAACCGAGTCAAACGCTTTTCTGAAATCAACAAAGCAACAAAAGACTTCTTCCTTTTTCTCCCAAACTTTTTCAATGATGTGCCTTAAAGTTATGCAATGATCAACTGTGGAATGTTTAGGTCTAAAACCTGCTTGCCCTTTAGCACGCTTATCTCTTTCTTCTGCCCACTTGCTAATTTTGTTTTCTAGCATGCAAACAAAGGGTTTATCATGATGGTCCTATAATTGGAGGGAATATTGACGTCACCGCTCTTGAAAAGAGGTATTTCCAAACTAGTTGACCAATCTATGGGAAGCCCTTGTTGTATGATGTTGTTGAAGATTTTTGTAATGTGAGGTGCAAGAATCTTTGAGCCCCACTTTAGATATTCTGCTTGGAGTTCAGCTAAGTCTTTTGCTTTTCCAACACCCAACTTCTTGATACCCATCTCTACCTCTTGTACTGTGAAGAGTTCAGTATCAATGTTGACCAAGGGGGGAGGGTCAACCTTGGGAACCTACTCATAGAGTTGTCTTGCATAGTCAAACCATTTAGAAGTTGTAATATTATTTCCAATTTGTGTCTTTTTCTATTGGAGTTCCTTCCAAAATAATTTGGGATTATTTTTCCCAAGGAAGATTAGTTCTTTCCTCCTTGAAACCATGAAATCAACCTTTTTCTTGCTTAATAATTGCTTGTATGATTTGAGCTTTATGTTATCCTTGTTTGACTCTTTCCACATTCTCCTTGCCTTTTTGCATTCCTCGTCAAACCAAGCATTAACCGGAAAGCAATTTGTTTCAGACTTCTTAATTTTTGTTCTTTTGCACTTTGTAAGTGCGCATTGAATTAAATGTGTTAATTCATGACTATGAAGGCCGTGAATTGTAATTTTCTCCTTCTCACATAGCCTCTCTAGCGTCATTTTGAAGGTATTACAATTTTCTGGCGTCAAAAGAATTCTGCCCTGTGGGAGATTTTGTTGGACATGCTGAATTTTTTACTCTAATTGTTTTTTTCCAATCTAAGAGAAACATAAATAAATTGGCTTGTGATCTAATTTCAAATCCCACGGCTGATCTCCAACCAAAACTTCTTCAATTTTCTCACACAAACCATGCAAGCAAATTACATAATCTACCACACTTGCTCCATTGTAAGTATTGCAAGTGAAATTACCAAACTTTTCCCATCTAGTCAAGCCATTACAAATGACTAAATCAAAGGCCCCACATAGAGTAAGCAATTGTTCACCAAAGAGATTGCAGCCCTTGTCCTCTGAAATTCTTTCCCACTAATGATTACTTTCTTCTGTAAGCCAAATGGGGTCACAATCATCTTCACAACAAAGAATTCTAGCTCGCTCACTTGCAGTCCTAGCATTGAAATCAACCACTATAAGGACTTCACCTAGCTACGAATATGTTGCAATATCCGCTTTTAAAGCTACAAATGCGTCTTTGTGGTCAAGCCCTCTACCTTTGTAGATTTTTGAAACCTGTGGTGCAAAATAGCATGTTGCAATTCTGATGTGGTTTCCATTTCTGATACTGTAAACCAAATGAATTGCTTATCTGAGTCTTCTTTTTCTAACTAAATAAGACGACCTTCTTTCTCCCTTACTAAAACCGTGATACCCCCGTTCCCTTTGCCATTCCTTGCTACCTTGTTCCACACTGCCATCTTCCAGTATCCTCCAAACAAAGGTGTCTTGCACCCTTCATGCTCATGTGTTTCTATGAGGCAAATTATGTCTCTATTTTCCACAATAGGCCCTAACCCAAGTCCTCGTCTCCATGGGTAACCTCTGCAGTTCCAACAAACTAATCTTAAGGAAACCTGGGTATGACTTGATTGCTATTTATTTTGACATGCAAGACTCACATTTGGGTCTTTGTCCCTGTTTTTCCATAACGACCTTGCTTTCTGATTTCCTGTTGAAGAGTTTGTTGCCTCTTCTTTATTACCATCTTGCTGCTATGTTCTGGAAGGATGTCCAAATTGTGCTATCACAACTTTGCTTTATAAATCCATGCTCTCTTTCCTTCATCTCTTGTTGCCCTAACCTTTAAAATTTCCTCTTTTCTTTCCCCCTGTTGTTTTACAGTTAAATCTTCTTCTAAGAAAAAACAAGAACCCCTCAAGAGATATTTCTTGCTTAGAATAATATATTTATCACGCAAGTTAGGCATAATGACTTTTATGGGCCTGGCTCTCTCCCCGTTAAACTTACCCACCCTCCATGCTTGACATATTTGTCCTTGCCATAGCAACTTGTCTTTCAAGAAGTCTCTTGCAAGGTCAAGAGTACATTCATTTTTCCCATAGTCTTCCACCCCTTTAATAATTATGTTTGCTGCCCTATTTTGTCTTTCCTTGCCTTCATTATCTTGCATGTTGTCAACCTGAATATTTGTTTCTCTTTTCTTATTAGCAGAATTTCTAATAACTTGAGCCCAAGTTTTGGAAACTCAGGTGGAATCTCCTTTTGTTTCTTCTCTTGCGTTCTCTTCATGGTTGTTTATTTGGGCAATCATTTTCCCTTTATCCTAGGATGATTTCACATTCACAACCTTTGTACTTTCCATTATAGATTTCTTTATGTTTTGCACATCTGCCTTCATGCGTTGTCATTCTGTCTTCGTATTTCAAAACAGATGTAGAGAGGTAGAGTTGTGGGATTGGAAAATGATTAAAGTGTTTTTTGGACTCCTAATTTATCTAGTGATATTACATGGATGTGAACTGTGGGCTAGTAGCATCCCTGTTTCAAAATGGAAACAAATTGAGAAAATCTAAAAACGCTTGATCATGAGCAAGTTCAAAATAAAAAGTCTAGTTCCTTATGAGATAATGTTGAGTGAAATAGGAGCAGTTCTCATCGAAGCAATTGCTATGGTGCATCTTATAATGTATCTGAAAAGAATTGAGCAAATAGGATTTTTTTAATTGGTTATAAGTGAAGTGAAAATTTCATTATTTGTGGGTTAACACTAGTTAACGATTTTTTTTATTGGTTGTATATTTGTTAGAAAGAAGAAAAATTTAGAAGGGTGGAAAGCATTATATGCATTTCAAAACAGATGTAGAAAGGCAGAGTGATGGGATTGGAAAACAATTAAAGTGTTTTTTGGACTCCTAATTTGTCTAGTGATATTACATGGGTGTGAACTGTGGCCTCGCAGCATCCCTCTTTCAAAATGGAAACAAATTGAGAAAATTCAAACATGCTTGATCATGAGCAAGTTCAAAATAAAAAGTTCAGCTCCTTATGAGATAATGTTGAGTGAAATAGGAGTAGTTCTCATCGAAGCAATTGCTATGGTGCATCTTATAAGGTATCTAAAACGAATTGAGCAAATGGGAGTAGGTAGATGGCCGAAAGTTATCTTCAATGAAGGCATGAGTGAAAGAAAGAAATCATGGACGAGACAAAACAATAAATGGATGCAAAAATAGAGTATTTACCTTAATGCATGTCCCTCAAATAGCAAGGAATTAAAGAATTTTGTTATGGAGAAGTTATGTAAGCGTATATGGGCAAAAGAGTTGGGTAGAAAGAGGAAGTACTATGTTTAAGAATTCAACCCCGCTTGTGATCTCCAACAAAAAGAGTACATTGGAGCTAGCATTTCGTGGAGAGAAAAGATTCTTATTGCTCAATTAAGAACTAACTCACATCAATTTCGGTGTGAAAAGGGACAGTGGAAGAGACCTAAAGAAGCTTGGGAATAACAAGTGTGTGTTTTTTGCACTTCTAGGGTAGTGGAATCGGAAAAGCATTTCATTTTGGAATGTGGTGCTTTCAGAGACATCATGGACAGTTATAGCAGTAAGTTAGCATCAATTCTTTGGCATTGTCTTTTCAGTGAGGGGACTGTTAGAAGATTGGGTCAACTCATCATCAATTTGAGTAAAAAAAGGGATTGAATTGCAAAAGACAAAAGACAAGGAGGAGAGTAGTCCCATAGACTATTTTTAGTCTCGTGGATGTTAAAATAGCATTCATTCATTCATACTTGAAGTGAAAATTTCGTTAATTGTGGGTTAACTCGGGTTAATATGTTTTCTTGGGTTGGTTTCTTGGAAAACCAAGAGGAAGAAATAATTTAAACGGTTTTTTTGGGTTGGTTTTTTGGCCTTTTTAGAAGAAGAAATTTTAATGTTAACGAGGTTAAAGATAGCCTATGGGATAGACTGCCTCACTATTGGATATCGGGATTTAGCCTTTGCCTATGAATGAATTATATTTTAATGTCCACGAGACTAAAAATAGTTCATGGGACCACCAACATCTCTGTTTTTTTCCTTTTGCAATTCAATCATTTTCTTATTCAATTTGATGATGAGTTGACTCGACCTTCTAACAGCCCTCTTGCTGAAAAGATAATGCCAAGAGACCAATGCTAACATATTACCATAGTTGTCTCTATTGTCTCTGAAAGCATCACATTCCAAAATGATGTTTTTCTGATTCCACTACCCCAAAAGTTCAAAAAGTACACACTCATTCTTCCCAAACTTCTTTAGGTCATCTCCACCGTCTCATTTGACATCGAAGTTGATGCGAGTTAGTTCTTAATTGAGCAATAAGATCTTTGCTCTCCGCCGAATGTTAACTCCAATGTACTCGTTTTGTTGGAGATCACAAGTGGGGTTGAATTCCCCAACATAGTGCTTCTTCTTTCTACCCAACTCCTTTCCCCATATACGCTTACAAAACTTCTCCATAACAAAATTATTTAACTCCTTGCTATTTGTGGGATAGACATTGAGGTAGCGTTATGAAACCAGCTCACAAAAAGATAGAAAAGATAGATCAACGCCTTAGAAATCAACCTCTTCGAGGGGGCAACCTCCTTTACATTACACAAATGAACAATTCTTGGATGATACAAATGGCAAGACCTCCTTTCTATATATAGGAGCCTAAGGGGTCATAATATAATCAGAGCCAACATAACAATAATAATGTAAGGGCACAACAATAGCGATAGTGGGCTTCTATGGGGCACAACAATAACAATAGTGGGCTTCTATGGGGCACAATAATAACAATGTAGGGACTACATGGGCACAACAATATAATAAGGGGGTTGCACTAATAACAATAAGGGGTTTGCACTAATAACAATAAGGGGTTACACTAGTAGTATAGGGACCTAACAGGTAGATATTCCATTTTTGCATTTTTTTGTTGTTTTGTCTCATCCATGTTTTCTTTCTTTCACTCATGCCTTTATTGAAGATAATTTTAGGCCATCTACCTACTCCCATTTGCTTAATTCTTTTTATATATCTTATGAGACACACCATAGCAATTGCTTCGATGGGAGTTGCTCCTATTTCACTCAACATTATGTCATAACAAACCAAACTTTTTTATTTTGAACTTGCTCGTGATCAAGCATTTTTGGGTTTTCTCAATTTGTTTCCATTTTGAGACGAGGATGTTGCTAGCCCATAATTCACACACATCTAACATCAATGGAAAAACTAGGAATCCAAAAAGCACTTTAATCGTTTTCCAATCCCATAACTCTACCTCACTACATTTGTTTTGAAGAGCATATAATGTTTTCCACCCTCCTAAAATTCTCTTCTTTTTGCAATTCTCCCAATTAAGCGTTGTTGAAATCAATCATGAGGTACTTGTACTCATTTACTTCTTCAAGAATGTTGCCTTCAAAGAAGAATGTATTTTGGCTATGTTTCCTTTTTTATAGAAAATCATTATTTTGGTCTTGTTGGTATTGACTTGCATCCTCACTACTCTAAAAAAATGCTCTAGTGCATATAGGTGCATCTGCAATCCATGGGTTGATTTAGCAATCAATACAAGGTCATTAGCATATAAAATAAGCTTTATCACAAACTCCCCCAATTGAACACCATCTCCACCTTGCAGATTTAGCCACCTTGCAACATGACAATGGGTGCTCTCAATTTCTCAAGAGTCCCCTCGCGAATAAATTGTCCCAAGAACTAGTTGTCGAGATATTTACATAATTGTCTTTGTTGTCTTTGAAGGCCTGACATTCTAAAATGAAATGTTTTTATGTTTCCACTTTTTCAACAGTGCCAAAAACACACTCTTTCTCCCCATACTTCTTTTGGTCTTTTGCAATGTCTTGTTTCACAATGAAGTTGATGAGAGTTAGTTCTTAATTGAGCAATAAGAATTTTGGATCTCTTGAGATTTATGAGATATTGGCCCATATGTGCGTCTTTTTATGATGATTATGAGTGGGATTAAAATCTTCAATATAGTACTTTCTCTTTCTCCCTAACTCTTTATTCCAAATACACTTGTGGGACTTATCCATAACAAAAATCTTTATCTCTTTATTATTTGTGGGGCACATGTCTAAGTGAATACCCAATTTACTAAATCATTTGTTATTTTGACACATCCAAATCTTCTTTGTTTTGCATAATTTGTCATTGATGACAAGTTTAGGTCGTCATCCCTCTTTTATTTGCTCAATTTCTTTAATATCTTATAGGTTGCACCATAACAATTGCTTCAATAGGAGTAGCCCCCACTTCACTTAGCAAGATATCATAAGGAATTGAACTTTTGGTTTTGAACTTATGTGTAACCAAACATTTTTTAATTTTCTAAATTTGCTTCCACTAAATTTTCTAATATTCAAATATTAATGTAAAATATTTGTTTATTATTACTATTTTTTTTAGTTTGTTAGGTTATGTGAGTCCTGAGGTAACAGGAACACCTAACTTGTGGCTTCAATAGCTGCGACCTAGGGGCATATAGGCCATCAAAATCACCCGGGGATCACACCCAACTTGGGCCACACTAAACCTTAGCATGGTTGGACTACACCCCACCCCACATTCACCCACTCTTACATGCCTACTAGGGTAAACATGAGCTGAGAGTTATTATGCAGGACCCAACTCCCAAGATTCAGTTATGGAAATGGGGTATGCTTAACCAGAACACACTACAAACACCCAGGAAGACATGATCACACAAATATCAACCTAGTTTCACTAGTGATCATTTTCCCTGAGTTGTAACCATTCTCTGACCTAATTCACTTCCCAAGCACACACATACAGGCATGTTAGTGCAGCCGGAGGACTCCAACCGCATGCACAACCCATCCTTTATGCGGTTGTGGCTGAAATTTCTCAGATATAACAGTGCGGTCACAGAATTATGCTCAATACCAATTAACCACTCCTAAACCAAACACTGAATCAAATCATCCAATCATTGAACAAACCAAGAGTCATAGAATATTGAATCACCATAACCAGATCATACCAATGCACAACACTCATCAATATACCAAGCTATAAATCAATCCACTAAGTAACCAGTCATGCATAAATATAATAGCCATTCTATCATCAACACAGTTAGTGTAGACCCTTATCAAATCTACTTCAAAATGTATATGCGATTGTTCTAAAGTTTAAAACCCGAGTGTTGGCTCTCTTGGCTGCCAATTAAATTTATGAAGTCTACCATAAAATTAAATTTAATGGTTCATGTAGTGTTGGCTCACTTGGATACAAAAGTTTGGATGCCAATTAAATTTATGAAGTCTATATTATTTTTTATTGTCTGTTAATGAAGTCTTGATATGTTTGGTTGTGGATTGGTATTGATCAGTTATAATGTTGCATAAGTGTGATTGGGTATGGTTCAATGATCTGTGATTGGTTCAATACTTGATTCAGAAGGTTGGTTCAGTGTTACAGTGATTTAGTTTTTTAAATTGACATATCGAGACTTCATTGACAAACAATAGCAAATAAAACAATCTTCATAAATTTAATTGGCATCTAAACATTTGTATCCAAGTGAGCCAGCACTGCATTAACCATTAAATTTAAATTTATGGTAGACTTCATAAATTTTATTGGCAGCCAAGTGAGCCAGCACCGATCACCTCCATGCCCTACCCCCTCAAAATATAAATCCATAGTATCCTAATAATTCAACATTGCTCCCATTGGCTAGGTCTAACTCTAGACTTTACCGGTGATTTCCCAGGGGTATGCATGCCTTAACATGTCTTACAATCGTATGCCCATTTACATGAAATAACATTCAACTCCATAATTTATTTTTTTTTGTTTTTAAATTTTTGTTGTCATAGCCCTTATGCCACCTATCCTCATGCTTTGGTGCACCTGCTTATGCTAGGTACTTTCGCATATTGCTTTATCATAACTATCATTCTATGCAATTTTGAGAGCATATGTTCTAAAACTCCCCATACCAAACAAATTACATTCCAAGGCAATTACCTCGATTAATCATTTTGTAAAACAACTTGCAAGCATTCTCCAAAGGACCATATTTTATGCACACTACTTTTGTTAAAAAATTAACATGCGTGCTCCACTCTTTGTCAAACACTAATCTCCAACAACCAAGGCCATTTTCATAGTCACTATCGATCCTCACAGATCCACGAGTTCTGTTATGTTGAACATCTCACCCATTACTCATACCTATTGTGTATGAATAATCAACACAACAAATAGGTCTTCTTGTTTGCATAATATATCCTCTTTTCTAGTGTTGAAACCATACATTCTCACAGTGTTGTCAGTGCTTCCACTAAAACCCGATGCATCATCATAAAAATACAATCTAAAGTCGCACATGTATCAAATTTACTTCAGAATGTATATGCGATTGTTATGAAGAAAACATGCATATATGCGCGCTTCCTTTGCATACAACCTGCGTACAAATCTCAAATCACTGAACATTGAGCCATTTAACTAATTGAATCACTATAGCACTGAACCAACCTTTGAATCAAGTACTGAACCAAACACAGATCATTGAACCATACCCAATCACACTTTTGCAACATTATAACTGATCAATATACTAATCCACAACCAAACATATCAAGACTTCATTGATAGAAAATAGCAAATAATATACAATTCATAAATTTAATTGGCATCCAAACATCTGTAAACAACCCAGATCAAGCAACAATCTAAAGGCAAATTATCTCAGTATATATATGTGACTATTGTGAAGCATATTCACATATGTACGTGACTATCATGAAGCAAACCAACATACAAATCTTAAATTACTAAATCAAATTCTTCGTTGATACATGGCAAACCCATATCTTGTGCATATACTGTCAACATCACATATTGTTGCACAATCAGATCATACCATCACTATAACCACACATTTAGCATTGTTAGTTACAAATACATAAATAGATCAAGCAAGTTATTCATTAGTATTCACTGCACTTTTGTATCTATCAAATCACATATCACTACACAATCAAATCATACCATCACTATAACCACAAATTTAGCATTGTTAGTTACAAATACCTAAATAGATCAAGCAAGTATATTCATTAGTCTTCATTGCACTTTCGTATCTATCAAATCTGAGCCATCTCCTTACTTCTTGGTGCACACCTATTCTAGATCAAATCACCAGGATCCAAAATCTATCGGCATCCAAAGCTCAACCAAACAAGGAACCCACTATATCATGGCTATCCAACAAATGGCATAAGGCAAGGTTGTACATGACTGTCACTCCAGGCAAACCCCATGCCAATGATATAAAAAATTACTAGCAAACCAATGCATGAACCATGCATTCAAATCCCAGCAAGATAATCACACATGCAAATTGTTACCCGCAAAAAATTCTCTTGCTAGATGTGTTAGTTTTTATAGCATTGTATGGTGTTTAGTCTCGAGACTTTGTGGAGAGGATAAAACACATGAGATCTCTAAAACCATAAATTGTTTATGGAAATTCAACCTAGAAATGTCTCAATTAAATTAATTAGCCATCATTTAATTTTTCCTAAGTCTAACTTAGGAAAAAGGGGTTAATTAATAGAAATTAATTGAGAAAGTTGCGAGTTATCTAAAAACTCACACGGATCAACTCAGATATAATCTCAACCATTGATTAAGTTTTAATCACATCCATTGAAGTCTCAACTGGAGATTATAAGAAGAAGTAGATGGGAAGATGGAGGATACACTTTGGAGAACACTTGAAGGTGAAAAGCACTTGAGAGTGTGACCAATTGCAGATATTCAGTGATCTAGATAGATTGATTCTCCAGTGCAAGTGATTCAGTAGGAGTGATAAAATCAAAGATCGAGTAGAAAAAAGTCAGAAAGGCAAAGACAGTGATTCGGAGGAGGATTTCCAGTCCTGGAAGAAGAAAAAGTGAGTGACTGAAGCATTCCACAACACAGCTATCCCAAATCAACTGCAAGGGTCACGTGGAATTTCCTTACGGGTTGCAGTTACGGTCGCATGTTTTCCTAATACAACTGCAAGGATCGCATGGGTTTCCCCAACACAACCGCACAGATCGATTAGAAGCTGCGAAGGGCTACACAGAGGTAGGACAACTAATTTTCAGAGGTCAGGGTTTGCTTGTGCAAGGAGAGAACCTTCTCTCCAAATATTTTATGCCAGATCTTGCTGATTGGATAGCAAATTGGGCTTCCAAAGATTGTACTCTGAATTCACTGCTACATAATAAAATATACCCTCAACTGCTACACCGATTTTCCCACATTGAGTTTTTTCGAGGACTTTTGTCCAAAAACAATCGTGTTAATTTTGTGTTTGTGTTAGCATTTCTCAGTTCATATTTTGCTTCCTTAATATTTTATTTTTTGTGGTGAAGAAATTGCAATGTGATTAATTCGGTATTAATTAGAAAATTAATAAATTCTTAATCAAGTAGGAGAATTAATTATAGTTGTTGCATTTCAAGGGAATTTTCACATGATATCAAAGCTTATTTGATGGACATGAAGCTCAGAGGCAAAGGGAAATATTTATGGCTCAGAGGGAGTTGCAGTACAATTTTTTTGGAGGGCCACGCAGGTTAGATCAAAACAGCCATGAGGAACCTCGCGAGATTTTCTTGTACACATGCGTGGATCGCATGAGTTCAAACTGGACAACTACATGGGTATGGAAAAGTCGCGAGTGCTGCACAAAAATGACTCATATTTTCACAAAGTATATTCTTGTGTAAGCACAAAAGGTTTGCAACAGTTTGCTAGAGAATATTCAGTGTCAGGTGGAAGAGAAAGTGCACACACAAAGGGAGAATTTTTTATCTCACTTTCGAGTATTGCATAAATGGCCACAGTCGGGCTTAGAGATCAAGACAGGATGGAGGGAACCTTCAAATACATCATCCAGAAGCCTAGGATGTCCTTCCTACTAGATGAATTTGGATTGAATACCTATGGAGAGGATGTTGTGGTAGTATCATATGATGTAGATCAGTTGAAGGAATATAGGAAAGAGATGGTAAAGGCGAAGCAAATTATCTTGGATAGAGTCCGGGGCCATATAGTTTCACATATATTTAATAAGAATACTGCCAAGGAGATGTGGGATGCTCTCACATAGCCATACAAGAATCCCCCCGAGTAGTGGAAGATGTTCCTGAAGGAGAAGCTTAGAAACATCATGATGTATACGGGTGAAGGCATTGATCCCTTTCTCACCATAATTCAGGAAATCTAGGATCAGCTTGCAGCAGTTGGGGAGGTGCTTCAGGACACAAAGCTTGTACGTTTGGCACTAAATAGTGTCTTAGAGGAATGGGAGATTTTCGTCCAAGGAATTTTAGGGCAAGATACCCTGCTTAGGTGGGATAGCATGTGGTCGACTTGCAATAGGAGGAAATGAGGTGAGCTCTAGTAAATAGCTCCATCAACGGAAGCACCAACAAGGGTTTGGAGGGCTCAAAGGAAGAAGAAAATATGGCCCTTGCATCAAAGGGTCCCAGTAGGGGACAAGGGGAGAAGAAGAAGTACCTATCTAAGGTCAAGTGCTTCAGGTGTGGTGAGTTTGGCCGCTACAGTACTTAATGTCCTCTCAGGAAGAAGAATAAGTATGAGAAGCAGGACCAAGCGGTAGCATCTACAAAGATAGACAAATTGTCCTCCAAGTTGGAGGACTACTTCGCCATGTTTGCAGCTATACCTCTAGAGAGAGGTGGGGCAACACATAGTTATAATCCCATAGATGCGCAGAGTTTGGGTAGGGTCCATTGAGGTATCCTCCTCATCAATCATTACCTTGCTATTGGGGCCCACAATATTTAGTAGCAGGATGATTCAGTGTCGGTGATGCAGTCATATTCCCGAGTGATAATTACTTACTAATTAGAGTCAAGTTCTGAGGAGCACAAAGTAGTGTTGACAACAGAGCAAGAGGCTCAGTTGTAGAGTCAGCAACATCGCAAATTCCCAGTGGACAGTGCAGGGGCTAGCAATAGTCAGATGCTTAGGAGACATATGTAGCATAGAGACACAATCGATTCAATATTTCGGTTGGTTCTCAATTGCAGTAGTTGCAATAACAACAACAACAATTGAGAGGGAGTTGCAGTGCATATGCATAGTTGGCAGCAATATAACAGTATTAGCAACAACACAGATGCAACATCAAAGTTGCACATTAGTTGTTGGGTAGTCGCAGGCAGTCACAGTGGCCAAACATCAATAGTGTGTATAGAGGGTGATGTAGAGACAAAGTGTTGGAGTAGTTTCAGCACTAGAGCACATTCCTCACTAAGAGGGAGTGTTAGTTTTTGTAGCATAAGATGGTGTTCTAGTGTCGATACTTTGTGGAGAAGCTAAAACACATGAGATCTCCAAAACCCAGAAATCATTTATAAAATTTAACCTATAAATGGCTCAATTAAAGTAATTTTCCATTTCCTAAGTCTAACTTAGGAAAATGGGTTAATTAATAGAAATTGATTGAGAAAGGTGTGAATTATTTAGAAACTCACATGATCATCTTAGAGATAATCTCAACCATTGATTAAGTTTTAATCATGGTCGTTGAAGTCTCAACTAGAGATTATAAGAACAAGTCAATGGTTAGACGGAGGATACACTTTGGAGAACACTTGAAGGGGAGAAGCACTTGAGAGTTGATCCCAAAAAACTTTTCCTTGTGATGCATTAAGGAATTACATATTAAGCTTGCGTTTAACCATGAAATTACAAGTGCATAAAAGAAGAGGAAGAGAGGAATAGCAAGTCACGCATAGAAGACACAGGATTGATATCAAAGTTCGTCCAGGAGGTACTACGTCTCCGAGCCCTGCTCGAATTAGTGGGGAGGCCCTGTTTTCATTAGATGGCAAAATAATGAAAGTACATCAAAATCAAAATGACGACCTTATACCTCCAAAATTGAAGAAGCCTGAAAATTGCAGATCTCTGATGGAGAAACGAATAGCACTGTTGAGTTCGTGGCGTCGAGAAATGCTGAAACCATATAAAATTTGTCGAAAATTGACAAAGTGAAAATCTGGCCCCCTAGAGAAATTGCTCAAATCATGGTTCTGCCACCTGTAATGGATCTGCCTCGAACTACGTGCGTGACCTTCTCCTCCTCGCGCACTAAGAAAATAAGTTCATTTAAGGTTTGGAGGGCGGATCCACCAAGAAGGTGGTTGTGGCGCAATGACAATTATAAGCAGTTCATTGAGGAGGGGTCGGGTGGTCAAACCCCGCCCCTCCCATTTAATACATTATAGTTTTGATGTTTTAATTATGGGGCGGCAGGTCCACTATTTTGGTGGCCCGCGCCCCTTTTCCCGCCGACGATCGCTGCGTATATAGGAGGTGGAGAGTTCGGTGGCGTTGACAGCCCGCGCCCC
Organism: Pinus tabuliformis; assembly: GCA_031772625.1. NCBI lineage: Eukaryota > Viridiplantae > Streptophyta > Pinopsida > Pinales > Pinaceae > Pinus > Pinus tabuliformis. The sequence continues at coordinate 2,073,552,857 of CM062818.1, forward strand.
CACCATTAACATAAGAGTTTGTTTGAGAGGGCTCCGGGGGTGGCAGGGTAATGGCCGCCCACCCCTTATTAAGGTTTTGGTTACGTTTGGTGGTTGAGAGAGGGCCGACAGGGTCATGGCTCGCCACCCCAAAATTATATATATATATTTTTTGTTTTATAAAAGATCCATGGCCGCTTTTGAAAAATCGGAAAATTAGTCGAAGGAGACAAATTAAACATGCCACAAATTCACCCGGAATCTGGCCCAGGTTGGCCAAAATTCGGTGGCCGGGTTTTGTCCAAATTGTTGCCTCCTTGAGCCTGCCCAGTGACCCAAGTCAACCTTGAAATTTGACTTCTCCTAACTTTCACATACAGACTTGGTTTGACGAACTGTTTGCACCACTGCGATCATGATGACAAGATCTTCAACATGAGCCTAGTTCGAGCACAATCCAAACATTTGATTTTTGACCCTTCCTGAGTCCTCTTGGACTTCTGCATGTGTCTGGAGCCACCTGGATCAATCCTCCCGTGGACCACCGTGAATGGGGTGGATTCATTTGTTGAACATGTTCACCTTTCGGCTCCTCTGACGATGTTTCCGGAGCATGGAGCATCAGACACGTGGTTTGTTGGTGTCTCGCTTTGTTGCAAGGACTACAATGATTCTTTTTCCTCCAAACTTTCGGGGCCGCCTTGAGGCGCTTTCCCCTGGTGTTCCTCCGATAAGTGTTCGTGGATCCCTCACTATCGTTGGAATGTGAGGAAGGAGTTTCATCGTATGTCGTTGGATGTTTACTAGCTGTATTGGAGCTTTCTCCCATTTCCCTTCTAGCATATCCGAGTCCTGCACGATGCAGCATTTCCTTAACTTCGATGGGGTTTACGATGCCTTGGCCTTTGATGCCGAGGCCCTTTCCCTAATACCCCATTTTCTTCAATAGTTTGGATCCAATCCCTATAGTATGTTTTTCAAAAGTAGCGAATTCATCATCATGAAAATCATATGAAATCGGAGAATCATTTTTTACCTCTAGATAGCGATTCTGCGGCTTTTCCAAGGCTGCATCCTTGGCTTGCAACTAGCGTAGTAATCTTTTTTTTCTTCCCTTGACTCCTGTAGAAGCCCTCTGCTTGGATGTGGTGGTTGATCTCCTCAATTTCTTGGAGTCCTGCTACGGGAAGTGCCCTTTTCGCTATGTTTATTGAAACCCTTGACTCATTGCCGGAATCAGACCCCAAATCTATGGGTCCTTCTGCCACGATCCCAAGGGTTGCAAACATCATTTCATTTCTGGAATCAGACCCCAAGTCAATGGGCCTACCTCGTGCAAATCTCGGAGCTGTGACCTTCTCGTCTTCCTCTGACTCGGAATCTTGGTTTTGCTACACGGTGGTGACGACCTTCTGCTTCCCCTTTTTGTCATTTATTTCAGGTTTCATCTCAGGGTGCAACTTCCAGAAACTTTCTTCGTCATGCCCCTCTTTCTCACAATGTGTACAAGAGGGCTTTGCTCCCCTTCTCTTGGCTGCTGCGGTTCTCTTTGGGTGGTCATCTCGTCCATGTGTTCCCCTGTTTTCCAGATGAATGGCCTTTACACTGGCCGAGTCAATGGTAGTAGGTTCAAACAATAATAATGAATGTCTAATGTACCTATGTAATGATCCAATATACTTAGTTACGACTTTAGGTGAGTCAAGTGCAATGCCCAAATTAAGTGCTTGTTTTCTAAACTCCTCGGTAAAGCTCTAAACATCTTGACCTCTGCCTTGCCTTAAGTATTGCCAATCCATTAAGGCTTGTTGCTTATAACCCAAGGGATAAAATTGTTCTTTTAATGCAGAAATGAAACTAGGCCATGAGGAAAGAAGATTACCCACACTCTTACTGCTTCGCAATTTGCTCTCCCACCAGACAAGAGCGGTGCCACTCAACCAAAGAGAGGCCAATTGAATCTTTGCCTCTTCCTCTTCGATTTGCTGAATCCTGCAATAGATCTCAATTTTCCTAATCCAATTATTAAGCTTTTCTGCATTACTTTCACCATTATACATGGGCAGATCAAATTTGACATCTAATTTAAAGAAAGGTTTCTTAGATGCTCCCCTTGAATTTCTATGATGATGGTGATGAGAGGAAGAAGAGCTTTCACTCGTGGAAGGAGAAGGAGGGGGTTCTTCTCCACCATTTCCATGCACTGAACCTTGTTCTTCTACCTTTTTCCCTTCTGCTTTCTCTAGCCTTGAAAGCAATTGACCGACATTTTATGCCATTGTATAGAAGGTTTTGCAGAAATTAAGTTCCTCTTCATAACGAGCCTCTTCATCTGCCATGCTTCTCCTTCGATGTGCACGCCCCGCTTCAAGATCGAAAGACTTTAGTTTCTCTTTGCCTCTTCGAAGCCTGTTTCTTGTTAGCATACAAACATGCAATTCACATCTACAAGGACCAGCTCTGCTACCACTGGATCCCAAAAATCTTTTCCTTGTGATGCATTAAGGAATTACATATTAAGCTTGTGTTTAACCATGAAATTACAAGTGAATAAAAGAAGAGGAAGAGAGGAATAGCAAGTTACACATAGAAGACATAGGATTGATATCGGAGTTCGTCTAGGAGGGACTACGTCTCCGGGCCCTGCTCGAATTAGTGGGGAGGCCCTGTTTTCATTAGATGGAAAAATAATGAAAGTACATCAAAATCAAAATGATGACCTTATACCTCCAAAATTGAAGAAGCTGGAAAATTGTAGATCTCTAATGGAGAAACGGATAACACCGTTGATTTCATGGCATCGAGAAACGCTGAAACCATATAAAATTTGTCGAAAACTGACAAAGTGAAAATCTGGCCCCCTAGAGAAATTGCTCAGATCATGGTTCCGCCACCTGCAATGGATCTGCCTCGAACTGCATGCGCGCCCTTCTCCTCCTCGTGCATTGAGAAAATAAGTTCATTCAAGGTTTGGAGGGCGGATCCACCAAGAAGGCGGTTGTGGCGCAATGGCAATTATAAGCAGTTCGTTGAGGAGGGGTCGGGTGGTCAAACCCCGCCCCTCCCATCTAATACATTATAGTTTTGATGTTTTAATTATGGGGCAGCGGGTCAACTATTTTGGTGGCCCGCGCCCCTTTTTTCGCTGGTGATCTCTGCGTATATAGGAGGTGGAGATGGCGGTGGGGTTGACAGCCCGCGTCCCCACCATTAACATAAGAATTCGTTTAAGTGGGCTCCAGGGGTGGCAGGGTCATGGCCGCCCACCCCTTATTAAGGTTTTGGTTACCTTTGGTGGTTGAGGGAGGGCCGGCGGGATTATGGCCCATCTGCCCATAATTAAATATTTTTTTGATTTGATACTTTGGGTATGGGGGGTTGGTGAGGTTGGTGGCTCGCCACCCCAAAACTATATTTTTTTGTTTTATAAAAGATCCATGGCCGTTTTAAAAATAGGAAAATTGGCCGAAGGAGACAAATTAAATAGGCCACAAATTCACCCAGAATTTGGCCCAGGTTGGCCATAATCCAGTGGCTGAGTTTTGTCCAAATTGTTGCATCCTTAAGCCTACCCAGTCACCCAAGTCAACCTGAACTTTGACTTCTCCTAACTTTCGCATATGGACTCAGTTTGACGAACCATTCGCACCACCACAATCACGACGACGAGATCTTCAACATGAGCCTAGTTCAAGCACAATCCAAACACTTTGATTTTTGACCCTTCCTGAGTCCTCTTGGACTTCTGCATGTGTCTCGAGCCACCTGGATCAAGAGTGTTGCCAGTTGCAAATACCCAGTGATCTAGACAAATTGATTCTCTAGTGCAGGTTATTCAGTAAGAGTGATCAAGTCAAATATTAAGTAGCAACGTGTCAGAGGGGCAGAGATGGAAATCTGGAGGAGGATTTCCAGTTCCAAAAGAGGCAGAAGTGAGTGACTGAAGTAATCCACAGTGCAGCTGGCCCAAACTAGCTGCAAGGGTTGTGCAAAATTTCCTGACGGGTCACAGTTATGGTTGTGCGAGTTTTCCCAGTATAGCCACAAGGATAAAATGATTCGCGTGAATTGATCAGAAGCCGCAAGGGCCTGCGCAAAGGTTGGAAGACCAATTTTTAGAGGTTGAGTTTTGCTTGTGGAGGGAGAGTACCTTCTCGCCAAATATTTTATGTTAGATCTTGCTGATTGGATAGCTAGTTGGGCTTTCAAAGGTTGTACTCAAAATATATTGTTGCATAATAAAATAAACCCTCAATTGTTGCACTGGTTTTCCCACATTGGGTTTTACTGCAGACTTTTGTCCAAAAACAACCATGTTAATTTTGTGTGTGTGCTAACATTTCTCAGTTCAAATTTTTACTTCCGCAATATTCTATTTTTTGTGGTGAAGAAATTGAAGTGTGGTTAATTAAGTATTAATCTAGAAAATTAATAAATCGTTAATCAGTTAGGAGAATTAATTCTAGTTGTTGCATTTCAAGGGAATTTTCACAGGTTGCTCTTTTCTTTGTTCTCTTTTGTCCTTGCTAGCTACTGATCCAATTCCTCTTGTGTTATGTGCTTGTCTCCTACTTGTCTTGCTTGTTCCTTGTGTTGTAGTGTTCTCTCTCCTTTTTCCTCATTTTCCCCAAAGAGAATACCAAAATCCATTTTTTTTTTCCTTGCATGCATATTCTTTGATTATTTTTATCCTTTTATTGTCTCTTCCTCTTCCCCACTTGCTAAAGTAGAATTTCTTTCATTTTCCCCTTATTTCTTTTGCTTTCTCCTCATGTGCTTACTGCCCTGTAATAATTAATTTGTCATTTATTGTCTCTTGCCTCTTTCCAATGCTAGTTTCCATATCCAATAAATAATTAACACCACAAGTGGATTCCAATGTAATGTTTTTTCCCCTCATTCAACTTGGAATACGTGTCCCATTACCTTGGTTTGATTTTTGATTTTATAATATCCACACATTATTTATTTACATGGAAATTTAACCGGGGTTGTTACAAACCCCTCCCCTTTGGGGGAACACCATCCTCGATGTTCTATGACTCTTTTGGAAAGACAAAATTGTTGAAAACATGACAAACATACTGCTTATTGGAGCTTTATAAACACAACTCGATACACTATTTTCAATGATATATATATATATATATATATATATATATACACATATGTGTATATATATATATACATATGTGTATATATATATATACACATATGTGTATATATATATATACATATGTGTATATATATATATACACATATGTATATATATATATACACATATGTGTATATATATATATATATATATATATATATATATATATATATATATATACACATATGTGTATATATATATATATATATATATATATATATATATATATATATATATATATATATCTAAGCACATTTGCTTCAACCAACAAATAAAGAAGGATATAATGCCTGCATCTGATCAACCATCTCCCATGTAGCTTTCTCAGGACCAAGTTACTTTCATTGCACTTTAACGTTCTCTATTGCTCGACTCTGGAGCATGAGCTTCTTCCACTGCAAGATGCATTGAGGTTCTAGCTAGAACTCTCCCTCTGGTTCCATCTGCAATACAGATCAATCAATCACATGATCAACATCCAGTACAAAGAAGAGAAACACGAAAAACATCATAGATTTTGTAGCTTTATATTAAATTAATGGTTTAATTATATTAATTAAATTATTGGTTTAATTAATTAAATTAAATTAACCTAATTAACTTAATTATATTAATTAAATTAATTAAATTAATGGTTTAATTAATTAAATTAATCTAATTAATTTAATTTAATTAATTTAATCTAATTTAATTTAATTAATTAACTATATTAATTTAATTGATTTAATTAAATTAAATTTAATTAATTTAATTTAATTAATTAAATTAATGATTTAATTCTTAAATAAAAAGAAATGAATTTGGAGTTAATATTTTGTATAATAATTTTAATTATGTATAATAATTTTAATTATATCAAAAAAAAAAAAATCAAATAATTTAATTTAATTTAATTTGATTTAACCTATGAAATTTTTTAATAAAAGTAAAAATTTAATGTAATAGAAAATTAAATATAAATTTAGTGGAAAAAAAAAAAAATTCAATTAGTATGAAAGTTTTTAAATAATTTAAAAATTTTTAATTTAAAAATTAAAAGGAGAGAAAATTTTTTAATGATATTTAATAAAGTCTTATTGATTAATAAAATAATAATAGAATTAATAAAAAACTAATTTAATTAATAAAAAGAATTAATCAAATAAAATTTATACAAATAAAATTTAAAATAAAATTATATCATGTGTCGGCCATTATATAATATTAGGGTTTTTAGTGTATTTATATCCAGGTCGCTTGCTCTCTTCTCTCAATAACAATTTCTCATTCATATTCTTTCTGTTTTGTCCTGATGATGGACCCCCTTTGGGGTTTGAAACGTTGGCAGAATAAACAAGAAACTGTGGATAATCCGGGTCATGAAGCTACAATCATAGATTTTCACTGGTGGAGGTAAAGCAAGCCCATATGCCACTAGCTCAATCCTTTCAAGGATTTTAAAGGGTCCACAATTGCGAGGTGCCAACTTGGCACATGACCCAATATTCAAAGAACTCTTCTTGGGCTTGATACACAAATACACATGCTCTCCAACTTGAAACTCCTTGATTACTCTATGCTAATTCACATAACTCTTATGCCTATCTTAAGCTGCTTTCAAATTATTTTGATAACTTGCATCTCTTGCTCCATCTCTTTCAACATATCAGGTCCAATCAACACCCTGCTCATTGGATCACTCCAGCTAATAGGAGTATTAAAACTCCTCCCATATAGAGATTCAAATGGACTCATTTTCAAAGATTCTTGATACCCATTATTATAAGCAAACTCCACTGATCCAGGTGGCTCCAAAAAGACACACAGGACAAAGGTGGCTCAAAAATCAAAAGTGTTTGGATTATGCTCAAACTAGGACCAGATCGAAGACCTTGTCGTCATGATCGTGGTGGTGCGAATGGCTCGTCAAACTGAGCTCGTATGCGAAAGATAGAGCTCTTCAAAGTTTGACATGACAGGGAAAAAGTGGGGCCCATAGCATGCCACATGGCATCCCAGTAAGCAGGTGGGACCCACATGGCAGCCCATCAGCCTTTGACACTTGGCATTCTCTCATTTGTCTCCTAAAACTGGCATAAGAGACAAAATCATAGAGAATGGTTAATGAATAACCATATAACGAAATGTGCCAATATAGTTATTAAAATAACTATATAAAAATAATAAAAACACATAGTTTCGGGATTGGCGGCAACAAACCCGCCAAACCCTTTGAACAACCTCATAAATCATAATCGCATTTCTATATGGGATCGGGATCGGCGGCAATAACCTCCGTCGAACCCTCCACAACTGCTGTAACACTTAATATGTTATATATATATATATATATATATATTTATTGGCCGATCGCCGAATTACAATACTGCAACCGCCGTAACTTCCGATCCCCGATATAGATAGTGGCGGGACCTCACATTTCACGCCGATACCTTCATCGTGCCGATCGCCGATAAGAGCGATAGCCGATATGGATATCGGCGGAGTCCCGAAAATCGGGCCAATATATGCGCCAGTGCCCATTTTAGTTGCCAGTTGCAACTTCCGATCGTCGATATGGATTAATGCGGGGTTTAAGGGGACTGCCGCCTTATTTCAAACATATATATATATATATATATATATATATATATATATATATATATATATATATAGATGGAAGAGGCAGAGTTTGGTCCCCCGACGTCTCCTCAACGACTCCTATTATTTACCATTAGGCCAACGACCTATACGTTGAGAAATCCGCCGATGAGTTTTTTTATAAACTCAGACTTTTGCCTTTGCGTGCAGTTCGAGGAGCAGAGAGGCTACAGGCACAAATTTCGAGGTAGAATGCAAGCACAAATTTCAAGGCAGATTAATTAATATTTTAATGTAGGAACCGTGAATTTTGTTGGAGGGCAAAGTTCTCACTTTGTCAGAATTTGACAAGTTTTATATGGTTTTTACACCTCTCATCACCACGAACATAATGGTGTTGTTTGTTTCTTCAGCAGTGAGACATCCACTTCTTCAGATGGCCCTTGGTTGTGAGGTATATGATGTGTTCATGTACTTCTTCTTTCTGCATTATATTGTACAGATCCATGATTGATCTTGATGCAAGATCTTGTTTATTACATGTTGTCATGATTCCTTGCTTCATGTTATGCAGAATCTTTCATATGATGTACTTTCTGTGATAATTCTTCATGTTATGTTTTGATATCCCTTATTGTATATTGCTGGGATACTCTTGTTGTCGTCATGCATGTGTTTTTCTTTGACATCCCTTTTGTGCCATGTTGGCGGGATGCGCACCATGCTTGTTTTTGTGTCATACTGATAGGAGTCTTTTGATTGAGAGTTCTAGCTGTGGAACATCTCTTAGAGCCACTCCTGCATGAGGGCATTCTTCCTTGTATGATTGAGACATCATCTCTGTGTACATCATCTTTATTGACAACACATAATGTAGCGGCCTACACCATCTTGACACCGAGGCCCAGAGACGTAGTCCCTCCTGGACGAACTCCATTATCAATGGCTTATGTTTTCATGTACTGATGATTGTTATGTTCCTATTCTTTACAGTCTGTAGCTGTATTTGTTAATGTTCTTTTAAAATGCAATTTTAACACATCACGAAAGTAAAAGGTCTTGGAAGGGTCCTTCTTCACACCTGGACCCGGATCAAGTGGTATCAGAGCAGGTTTTAACGTTGATATGAATTGCATCGTGAACAATGAAAGAGGATGAAAGAGCAATGCTTAACATTTCCAAGAAGGTGGAAATTATGTATAAAACTCTACAGAAAGAAATAGAGGAAAAGGAGCGATTACAACTTCAGTTGAAAGCCACAGAAGAGGCCATGAAAGAACCAAAGCAAGAAAAACATAATCTTCAAACAAAGAATGATGAATTGAAGATGTGTCTACATGAAGAGAAAGAGGAGAAGTAGAGTTTGCTACTACAACTGCAAGCAAAGGACGAGGCCTTGGAAAAGCTATAGTGAGACCCGTGTGAGGTAAAAAGTAGTTCTCCATCTTCATGTATGTTCCCTGATGATGATTTTTCTGTGTTTGAAAATCATACCACAGGAATTGGTTCCAAACTATTGAAGAGAATGGGATATGAAGGGAAAGGCTTGGGCGTTAATGGCCAAGGCATTGTCAATCCCATCAAAGTAGAGGAATTACCCCATCAGGCAGGACTTGGGTATGTCAGGAAAGAAGTTGGGGAATTCGACCCACCAACAACGAATGATGAGAAACCCTCATCAGTTCTTTCCAAATCGAAAGAGAAGGTAAAAGATGTTGATTTCCTTTTGATTTCATCTTCTCATAGTATGATGTCTGTTGGAGATTTGGAGATCCCAATTATAGGGACAAATATGAGGATCCTTACAAAGACAAGGCAGGAGGAGAAAGAACTTGGTGCTAACAACCAAGGCATAACTCGACCTTTGGAGGTTGTGCATGAGCATCGATTTGCAGGCTCGAGATACACTAAAGGAGAGTGCTCAAAGGTGTCAAATTCGTCCGAGACATTGTCAAGGAAAGAGAATGATGGGAAAACATCCCCATCATCCCATGGTAGTTTCCATCGCAGGGAGAGAGCTGAGGCAAGCCCTCATCGCCATACTGACATCAACGACATCAAAGGAAGGTATAGTCACTTTTGATCTTCAAATGTTCATTTTGATTATGATCATGTTGTTAATAATGAACGAAGACAAAGGCATCGAAAATCATGCACTTTTTGTGGCATACCTAACCATACCTTTTCCAAGTGTTGGAAAAGAATGACAATGCTCATAAGGCGTGAAAGACCCTCTCAACAAGATGAAAAGAAACTGGTTAAGCAGATATGGAGGAAGAAAGCCTACTGCAATTATTGCGATAGAAATGGCCATCAAAGAGCCACTTGCTGGAAGCTCCATCCAGAGCAGCGCCATAAAGACAAAGCGTCGGTGCGTGAAGCAAGAAGAGCAGTTATTCGACAAGCAAAACCACCTCAAGGAGGTGACCCATTCACGTTATTCAGTGAAAAGTGGTTTTATTGACATGATGTCATTTCATGGTCATTCTTTGTAAATCATTTGTTGCATTTTAAAAATGTGAAAGTGATGATGTATTTCCATCACTTGGTCAACAACAATGATGTCTGGTCATGTTTTGATTCGTATTTTGAGTTGCATGTTAAAACTCTGAAAGTGATGTTATGTTTCCGTCACTTGTCAAACAATAGTGTCTAGCCTTATGAATGTAAATCATGTGTTGCATTCAGGATGTGTTTTCCATCACTTTTGAAGCAACCATGATGAGTTGGCCTTGTTGTCATAGCCGGAGTATTACGTCCATCTTATTGTAAACTTGACCACCAAGTATGAGTTATAAACTCATGGAAAGTATGGGACGTTTGAGTCTTTAGTTTGGTCATGTAATTCAAAGCATGTCATTTGCAAAACAATGCACTACAGGTGGCAAAAGTAGCAGGTGTCGGTTTGTCGCTTAAGGCTCCAAAGAACAAAGGTGAAGGAGATGGAAGTGAGACCTTTTCAGGATGCTTGTGATGCAAACAGGGTACAGATAGAGATGCAGATTATTTTTCATGCTTTTGGAGGACCAAAAGCTCCTCAGTGGGGAGGATTGATCCAGGTGGCTCCAGAAAGACACACAGGACAAAGATGGCTCAAAAATCAAAGTGTTTGGATTGTGCTCAAACCAGGACCAGATCGAAGACCTCGTCGTCCTGATCGTGGTGGTGCGAACGGCTCGTCAAACTGAGCTCGTATGCGAAAGATAGAGCTCTTCAAAGTTTGACATGACAGGGGAAAATGGGGCCCACAACATGCCACATGGCATCCCAGTAAGCAGGTGGGACCCACATGGCAGCCGGTCAGCCTTTGACACTTGGCATTCTCTCATTTGTCTCCTAAAACTGGCATAAGAGACAAAATTAGAGAGAATGGTTATAATGAATAATCATATAACGAAATGTGCCAATATAGTTATTAAAATAACTATATAAAAACAATAGAAACACATGGTTTCGGGATCGGCAGCAACAAACCCCACCGAACCCTTTGAAAAACCTCATAAATTGCTGAATTACAATACTACCACCACCGTAACTGCCGATCGTTGATATAGATATCGGCGGGACCTCACATTTCGTGCTGATACCTCCGTCATGCTGACTGTCGATATGGATATCGGTGGAGTCCCGGAAATCGGGCCGATATATGCGCCAGCGCCCATTTTAGTCGCCGATTGCAACTGTTGATCGCCGATATGGATTAATGCGGGGTTTAAGGGGACTGCTGCCTTATTTCAAACATATTTTGGTTTATAAAAGGATATATATATATATATATATATATATATATATATATATATATATATATATATATATATATATGGAAGAGGCGGGATTTGATCCCCTGACCTCTCCTCAACGACTCCTATTATTTACCATTAGGCCAATGGCCTATATGTTGAGAAATCCGCCGATGAGTTTCTTTATAAACTCAAACTTTTGCCTCTGCACGTAGTTCGAGGAGGAGAGAGGCTGCAGGCACAGATTTCAAGGCACAATGCAGGCACGAATTCGAAGGCAGATTAATTAATATTTTGATGCAGGAACCATGAATTTTGCTAGAGGGCAAAATTCTCACTTTGTCAGAATTTGACAAGTTTTATATGGTTTTTACACGTCTCATCGCCACGAACACAATGGTGTTGTTCGTTTCTTCATCAGAGGTCTGCATTTTCCAGTCAGTTCTAGGATGCATGTGGAACCATGATTTCAGCGAAAACAGGGAGCAGAACCATGAGCCATGAAATTTCCCCAAGGAGGTAAAATTTTGACATTTCAGAATATAGTCAAGTTTATACTTGTTTTTCATGGTTTTCTGCAGGGATCGCAATGGTGAGATGAGATTTGTCATCTGAGTTGCAGATTTACAATCCATCCATGGAACAAAATCTTTGAGGAATCTCGGGGGAATCTAGAAGATTCCTTGAGCCTAGAATTCTCAACTTCTTAGAATTCAGATTTTGGACAGTCGATTCAGCACTACTCGACGCCACAAGTCTAATGGTGGCTTCAGATTTCTTATTCTCTCATTTATTCTACTAGTCACTTTTGTAAGTGCCAGTGCAGATGTCCACATTCATGTGCGAGCAACCATCTTCATGAGATCGATACCTTGAGAGCATTGGCTCGAGCAGCTTCAGCAATGAGACATCCACTTCTTTAGATGGCCCTTGGTTGTGAGGTATATGATGTGTTCATATACTTCTTCTTTCTGCATTATGTTGTACATATCCATGATTGATGTTGATGCAAGATCTTGTTTATTACATGTTGTCATGATTCCTTTCTTCATGTTATGCAGAATCTTTCATATGATGTACTTTATGTCACTCTTCATGCTATGTTTTGAGATACCTTATTATATGTTGTTGGGATACTCTTGTTGTCGCCATGCATGTGTTTTGCTTTGACATCCGTTTTGTGCCATGTTGGCGGGATGTGCACCATGCTTGTTTTTGTGTCATACTGATAAGATTCTTTTGATTGAGAGTTCTAGTTGTGGAACATCTCTTAGAGCCACTCCTGCATGAGGGCATTCTTCCTTGTATGATCGAGACATCATCTTTGTGTACATCATCTTTATTGACAACACATAATGCAACGGCCTACACCATCTTGACACCGGGGCTCGGAGACGTAGTCCCTCCTGGATGAACTCCATTATCAACGGCTTATGTTTTCATGTGCTGATGATTGTTATGTTCCTCTTCCTTACAGTCTGCAGCTGTATTTGTTAATGTTCTTTTAAAATGCAATTTTAACACATCACGAAAGTAAAAGGTCTTGGAAGGGTCCTTCTTCACACCCGGACCTGGATCATCCACTGGTGGAAGATACTCCTCCCACTTCCTTTGTTGATGCATGACATACATCCTCAACATATCCTCAAGGATCCTATTAATCCTCTTTGTCTACCCATTTGTTTGCAGATGATAAGTTGTATTGAAAGCTAGCTTTGTCCCCAAGCCTGCAAACAATTCCTTCCAAAACTTAGAAGTGAACTTGGCATCTCTATCTAATATAATCCTCTTGGGAACTCCATGCAACCTCACTATCTCCTTAATGAAGATTTGAGCCACTTCACTAGCTGAATTAGTAGACTTTACTACAATGAAGTGAGCTACCTTGCTCAACCTATCAACCACAACCATGATGGAGTCATGCTACCTTGATGTCCTTAGAAATCTTGTAATGAAATCCATGGAAATAACCTCCCATTTCCATTCTGGAATCGGAATATGCTGCAACAAACTAGCTGGATGCTTGCATTCAACTTTCCCCTGTTGGCCATCCAAGCACTTAGCAACAAACTTAGTCACCTCTTTCTTCAAATTAGGCCAATAGTATAAGTTCTTGATAGTTGTCAAAGTCTTATGGTATCCTGGATGACCTAAATATGGCTTGACATGAAGCTCGCTCAAAATAATATTCTTTAATTCACTACCATCAGGCACATAGATATTGCTTCTGAATCTAACCAAGCCATTTACTTTGAGGTGGTACTCCTCATCTTATCACCCTCACCTCGTTGTTGTAATCTTTGCTTCAGTTGCTGGTACCTCTCATCATGTTGCCCTACATGTAAGATCCATTCCTTCAAATTTGCCCCATAAGAGCTGACAACTAAAATATGATTCACCTGTAGTCTCCTACTAAGTGCATCCACAACTTGGTTCTCTTTACCTATGATATACTTGATTTCAAAGTCAAACTCACTAAGAATAGCCAACCATATAGCTTGCCCTTAATTCAAAATTGGGTTGGTCAAACAAGTACCTTAGTCCACTATGGTCACTCATCAAAATGAACTTCCTACCAAGGAGATAATGTCTCCACATATTCAATGCACAAATGATAGTTTCCAACTCAAGATCACGAGTCACATAATTATGATCATGCTCATTCAGGTTTCGTGATTCATAGCAAACCACTTGCCTTTCCTGCATTAGGACTCCACCAAGTCCTTCCTTCCATTTGTACATACCACAAACTCCTTATCAAAATCTAGAATCCTTAAAACGGAAGCATTGGTAAGCAATTACTTCAATTGACCAAAGCTAGTTGCACACTCACTAGTCCATTCAAACTTCTTTCCTTTCCTCTACAAAGATGTGATGGGATAACCAATCTTGGAGAAATTCCAGATGAACCTCTTGTAATAACCTATTAGTCCCATGAATAATATCACCTCATTCACATTCTTTGGAGTTGGCCACTCTATGATAACCTTAATCTTTTTTGGATCCATTGCTACCCCCTCCTTGGAAACAACACGTCCCAAGTAATTAATCTGAGACTGAAAGAAACTACACTTATTGAACTTGGCATACAACTTATGCTCTCTCAACAACCTCAATACTATTGTTAGGTGCTCTGCATGCTCTTCCTCGTTCTTTGAATATACCAATTTATCATCAACAAAGATTATCACAAACTTATCCTGGTAAGGGTGCGACACATTATTCATTAAACACAGGAAGGTGGTTGGAGCATTGTTAAGACCAAAAGGAACCACCACAAAATCATAGTTCCCATACCTTGTACAAAATGTGGTCTTATAGATGTCTTCTTATTTGATGTGCACAGGATGATATCCTAATCTCAAATCGATCTTTGAAAATACTATACATCCCTTCAGCTGGTCAAATAAATCATCAATTCGAGGCAATGGATACATGTTCTTGATGGTCACCTTTTTCAACTGCTTGTAATCAATACACAATCTGAGATTACCTTCCTTCTTCTTTAAAAACAACACTGGTGCTCCCCAAGGAGATATACTTGGTCTTATGTATACTTTATCAAGCATCACTTTAAGATGTAACTTTAGTTCCACCAACTTGGGAGTGTTCATCCTATATGGTGTCTTAGGTGTTGGTATTGCTCTTGGCATCAACTCAATAGAGAAATCCACTGCCCTATGAGGGGGAAACTCTATAATATTTATAGGAAACACATCCTAAAAATATTGTAGGATAAGATACCTCCTCAAAACTTTACCATCCTCATCATCGAACCCTTTTTTGGTGTAAATATGCACTACAAATAACAAACATCCTTTTCTGTGGTTGCGCTTAGCTTGCATGGTTGTAACCATCCTCACTAATGTAGGCTTCTGCTTTCCCTTCAAGACTCTCTTTTCTCCAGATTCATCCAGGCACTCAATGTCCTTCTCATAACAATCTACCTTGGTCTTGTGAATAAATAGCCAACCCATACCCAAAAGCATACTATATGCACCTAAAGGAAGCAAATTCAGGTTTGTTGTTGTACGCATGCCATTAAGCTCAAATGCACAAGATTTCACCCAAAGATGAACTCTTCTCTTGGTCCTTTTTTTTTTTTTTTTCCGAAGAAAAAGCGAACCTTTTATTGAAATAATAAAAGTTACATTGTATATGCATAGCATTCCTTTGCTGTTATGGGGTAGTCCATACAGCTGCTGCGATCAAAACTATCCTTCCTTTAAGAAGGACCACCTGTCCATGAGAAAAAAAAGCTAAAACCTGTTCAAGCCTTAAGCTTTAGAACTTTCCCAGCCATAGTCTATAAGAAATCCTCCCAAAAAGGGCGTAAAAACAGTCAAAATGCGGGTCTCCTCAAGAGAGGAAAACAACCCTTACATATAAAGATGTTTAGCTGAAAAGTTTTGTAGTTTTGTGTTTTCATTTTTCAAAATTCAAAAAAGAGACAAAAAACAGAAAACAACTGCATCCATGTATCTAAATATGGGGAGGGAGCTCTGACACACGGATCTGTCCGTGTTCTTCTTCTACGATTTTCCAGCTGCCCAGATTCTGCTGCAAACCTTCCTTAGAAAGTTTGTCTGCTGTATCATTGCGATCCCTGTATATATGACATAAAAAGAAACTGTTAAAAGAAGTTTTTAGATCCTGAATTTCTTCAAGCAAAGAATTTAATATATAATTTCTGCACGTGCTTTGACCATTAACCCAGTTAATAACATTTAGAGAATCTCCGAAGATCTGAATCGTGAAAATGTTCCTTTGGATGAGCCAACAGAGAAGGAGTTTTAAGGCAGACAGCTCTGCAAAGTTGTTGGATCCTGTTCCTAGTCCGACTGAAGCTTTGTAAGACTGATATGCGTTTACATGTATGATCATTCCTGCACCTGCCCTATTGTTCTGTGAGGCCCCGTCAAAATATGCCCAGGGGATGCCTTCTTTTATTTGTTCTGCCCTGATCTATCTTGGTGTTTTGTTCTCCTCTGGTTCAGGGATATTTGAGTAGATCGAAACGCTTTGGATTGCTATGGATGATGCCTGGGTTTCCTTGTCTTGAAAAATACTCCGGTTCCGGGCGATCCATACCCCCCAACAAATGATAAGAGGTAAGTTCCGCATGTTGCCTTCTGGATATTGATGCCACCATTTGTCCCAGGCTTCGTGCAGATTCCCTCCAACCCAGTCCATCTTTTTGTTCATCAATTTTTCTGCCTCCACCCATACATTTTTGGCTCTTCTATTGGTCCTTGTAGCCAACTGCACCAACCAAAATTCTACATGCACTTCCTCGTCTAAACGACACTAATCCACTAGTTCAGGACTAAAAAACTATAATTTGATCCTAAATCAATCAAAATGGAAACAAATTGATCACAAAGCTTACCTTCCATCTTGATGATGGATGCTTGGTGGTCTGTCTGCCTGTTATCAACAGCTGCATGAATTTGAGGAATGCTTTGAGCTACATCCCCAACTACATGCACCTCCAAAGCACTCTAGATCAAAGTCCTGGTTGTTGGAATCACAATTTCCATGAGACCAAAACTCGCAGGTGTTATTCAATGATCACATTGCCAGAGATAAGGATCCATGAGAGGTGGTTATTCCATGTCATGAAACACAAGGGGAGTGTTGGTTTATCCAATGTCCAACAATATCCCCCCCAATGTGAGTTGGATGTGTATTGAACTCGTGACCACTTGTTGGAATCACGATTGCCGTTAGACCAAAGCCAATAGGTGTTAGTCAACGAATGCATCACTTGAGATAAGGATCCACGAGAGGCGGTTAGTCCATGTCGTGAAACACACAGGGAGCATTGGTTTATCCAATGTCCAAAATTGGATCCCTGATATTATGGACAATCCTTCTTGCAATGGTCTCTACCACAAATCCAATACTTCAATGGTTATCTACCACTACCTTTATTCTGCTACTCCAGAGGCCGAGACCCATGTCCTTTATTAGCTATATTGAACATCTTATGAGGAGCCATATTTTCCTTCTCCTACATCCTGAGATCTTCCTCACTTCTTGAGCCATTTTCCCTTATTCTCGCTACCGTTCTAATAACACTTGAACTCAAGCTTTGACTGTTCATAGCAATGCTTCAACTTTCAGATGGCTTCCTCCAATAATTGAGGCTCATTAAACTCAATCATGTTTTTAAATGATAATGGAAATCAACTGATGAACCTTTGGATCTTTGCTTTCTCATCCTTGACACAAGGAACATACCTCAATAACTTTAGAAATCTGGTTGTATATTCTTCATCTAACATGGAACCCATCCTAAGCTTATAGAATTCCTTGGTCTTCCCATCATAATACCTCTCAGATAGGT
This sequence comes from Pinus tabuliformis, assembly GCA_031772625.1. Classification (NCBI taxonomy): domain Eukaryota; kingdom Viridiplantae; phylum Streptophyta; class Pinopsida; order Pinales; family Pinaceae; genus Pinus; species Pinus tabuliformis. The sequence goes on from CM062818.1 coordinate 2,073,570,660, forward strand.
ACTTCTTTCTGAAGATTCTTTCAAATTCTTCCCAAGTCATCTTCTCTTCCCTAATTCCCCTGACATGCTTGACATCTTCCCACCAGATATTTGCTTTTCCTTTGAGACTAAAAGTAGCTATCTTGCCTTTCATATTCTCTGAGCAGTTATGAAATCTAATTTTTTTTCTCATTCCAAGTAGCCATGCTTCTGCATCTTCTGATTTTGTCATCTCACCATCAAAAGTAGGAGGCTTGGTTTTCTTGAATTCATTTGGAAAATACTCCTTCTTGCTCCTCTTATGATGATGTTGGTAGTGATGGCGATGATGTCTCCTATAAGTATATCTAGAATAAAATCCAAGCATACTAGCCCTCTTCTCAATTGTACCCAAGAGTCTGCCACTCTTTATTGTATCATCATGGTTCATCCTATACTTTTTTTGAGACTAGCTTCCATATGCTGTATTAGCCTTTTATTCCTGTCTATATCCATGAGAAATCCCCAACTTTCCATGTTTCTATTTCAAGAATAAATGCATTAACCTCAACTTGCTTTTCTTGAGCTTTTGCAAGCCTTTTTTGTCCTTTAATCAACCACTCATTATCAAATTTACAACTTCCGATCTTTGCTCTCAAACTTCTTAATGTGTCTACTAGATCAGGAGAGTCTCCCTCTCTCTGTTGCTCAACTGATTTCCCCCATTCCACTAATTTATCTTCTAGGATGTGTGGGGAGTCATATGAACTAGACTTAACCATTTTTCCCTTCATCTCTTGGCCTTCTATTTTCCTACAACATAGCATTGTTAGATAAACCAAATGAAAGGGCATAACCAAAAGCATTACCTCAATTTATTGTTGGTGAGGACATTGCATCTGCACAAGTCAATCCAGTTTAACACGACACATAATAATATCAAGACCATATCAGTTCATGCATGAATAAAATAATGACACCAAAACTGCAAGAACATCATGTACATGGATATAATAGAAATAACAATAAAATAATTGACGTGCATGCATGTCATTCATATAGATTTGCATAACCATTTGCATTTACCCCAAGGTCCAATGCTGTGAACTTGCTCTGATACCACTCTATAACACCCCACCCCACATTCACCCACTCTTACATGTCTGCCAGGGTAACACATGAGCTGAGAGTTACTATGCATGACCAACTTCCAAGATTCAGTTATGGAAATGCGTCAGCTTAACCATAACACATTGCAAATACCTAGGAACACATAAGCACACAAATATTACCCTAGTTTCACAGGTGACCATTTTCCCTAAGCTATAACCATTCTCTAACCTAATTCACTTCCCAGCTACACACATACAGGCCTATCGGTGTAGTCATATGGCTCTATCCGCATGCACAATCCATCCTTCGCGCTGTCATGGCTGAAATTTCTCAGTTATGACAATGCAACCACATACCTCTATTCTACAATTTTAGGGCCAACACTTAACCAATTGTCCTGAACTATCTAAAAATCTGGAAACAAGGTTCCTGAGTCTTCATGCTCTATTCCTAAGTTTTGTTCTTGCGCAAACTTGTCTCATACAAGTTATTCATTTTTGCAAACATATTGTAACCAAGGTGCCTATAGTCTTGGATGCATAATTTGTTCAATGTTTCATTAATTATGCCAAAGATTCACCAAGGAGGCTTACTGCCCTCTCAAGATAGTTGCAATAGACTAGGTTAGCTCATACATCCATATAAAACACCTAAGAGCCTATCAATCATGAGCAAGATCAATAACAAGAAAATTTCATATCATAAGAAATATACATTCATGTAACTTGCACTTAACCAGTAAAGGAGCCATGACAAACCAGTCACATGAGCAACACATTAAAACAAAACTTATGCTCATTGATCTTCATTAAAGAATAACACATATTAACATATGCATAGTACTAACAAAGTTAGAGACTTCCATGTTTTGCCTGACCATAGATTGGGCTGAACCAATTCTTTTTGTCCACCCAATCACCCCCGTGCCATATTCCAAGCTTGAATTTTGGATCACATGGGATTAAGCAAAACATAACCAAACAAGGTATCCAAAGGAAAACCACCTCCACCTTCAAGGCACCATGATTTCATCAAAACTACTCCATAAATCACCAAAACTAATACATATTTGGATGCCCTAGAATCTCTTCACCATACCCAAAGGAATTTTCTTGTCTCTACCCACCTATCAAAGGCTTACCCAAAGAAAAGCATTTCCACCTTCAACCTTGGGATTTTCCTAAGACCACCTCAACCAAGATCCAAAATCTATCGACATCCAAAGCTCAACCAAATAGGGAACCCACTACATCATGGCTATCCAGGAAACAATATAAGATAAGGTTGTACATGACTATCACTCCAAGAAAAATCCAATGCCAATGACATAAAAAAATGACCAGCAAACTAATGCATGAACCATGCATTCAAACCCTAGCAAGATAATCACACATGCAAACTATTACCTGCAAGAAATCCTCATGTTCGTTGTTCTTTTCTCTGTTCTCTTCTGTCCTTGCTAGTAGTTAATCCAATTCCTCTTGCACTCCCTACTTGTCTCATGCATGTCTTGCTTGTTCCTTGTGCTGTAGTGTTCTCTCTCGTTCTTCGTCTCTTTTCCCAAAGAGAATGCTAGAATGTTCTCTCTCTCATTTTTTTTTCTTCATCTTTCCTTGCATGCATATTATTTTACTATTTTTATCCTTTTCTTTTATCTACATCTTCTATAATTTCTAAAGTGGAATTTATTTCATTTTCCATTTATTTCTTTTGCATTTTTCCTCATGTCCTTGCTGCCCTGTAATAGTTATTTTTCCATTTATTGCCTTTTGCCTCTCGCCAATGCCAATTTCCAAAGCCAAATAATAATTAACACCATAAGTGGATCTCAATGTAATGCTTTTTTTCGCTCATTCAACTTGGAATACATGTCCCATGATCTTGGTTTGATTTTTTCTTTTATAATGTCCACACACACACACTTACCATTGTGAGGGAGACGTATAATTTGGCCCTTGCATCAAAGGGTCCCAATGGGGGACAAGGGGAGAAGAAGAAGAAGAAGGACCTATCTAAGGTCAAGTGTTTCATGTGTGGTGAGTTTGGCCACTACAATACTCAATGTCTTCTCAGGAAGAAGAACAAGTAAGAGAAGCAGGACCAAGCAGTAACATCTACAAAGATAGACAAATTGCCATCCAAGTTGGAGGAAGACTTCATCACATTTGCAGCTATACCTCTAGGAGAGAGGTGGGGCGACATGGAGTTATAATCCCAGAGATGCACATAGTTTGGGTATGGTCCATTTAGGTATCCTCCTCATGGATCATTACCTTGCTATGGGGGCCCACAATATTCAGTAGCAGGATGAATTAGTGTCAGTGATGCAGTCAGATTCTCGAGTGATAATTGCAGGCTGAGTCAGGTGTTGAGGAGTGCAGAGTAGTGTTGACAGTAGAGCAGGAGGCTTAGTTGCAAAGTCAACAACAACGCAAATTTCTAGTGGACAGTGTAGGGGATACTAACAGTCAGATGCTTAGGAGATAGGTGTAGCACAAAGAAACAATTGATTCAATATTTGGGTTGCTTCTGAGTTGCAGTAGTTGCAATAACAACAACAACCGTTGAGAGGGAGTTGCAGTGCAGATATAGAGTTGGCAGCAGTATAGCCATATTAGCAACAACACAGATGAAACATCAAAGTTACACAATAGTTGCTGGGTAGTGGCAGGCAACGATAGTAGCCAGACTTCAACAACATGTATAGAAGGTGACGTAGAGACAAAGTATTGGAGCAGTTCAACACTAGAATACATTCGTCACTAAGAGGGAGTGTTAGTTTTTGTAGTATCAAATGGTGTTCTAGTATCGAGACTTTTTGGAGAGGCTAAAACACATGAGATCTCCAAAACTCATAAATTGTTTCTAGAAATTTAATGGCTCAATTAAATTAATTAGCCATCATTTAATTTTTCCTAAGTCTAACTTAGGAAAAGGGGTTAATTAATAGAAATTAATTGAGAAATGTGTGAATTATCTAGAAACTCACACAAATCAACTTAGAGGTAATCTCAACCATTCATGAAGTTTTAATCGTGGTCGTTGAAGTCTCACCTGGAGATTATAAGAAGAAGTTGATGGGTAAACAGAGGTTACAATTTGGAGAACACTTGAAGGTGAGAAACACTTGAGAGTGTGGCCATTTGTTGATACCCAGTGATCTAGACAAATTGATTCTCCAGTGCAAGTGATTCAACAAGAGTGATCAAGTCAAATATTGAGTAGCAAAGTGTCAGAGGGGCAGAGATAAAGATCTGGAGGAGGATTTCTAGTTCCGGAAGAGGAAGAATTGAGTGACCAAAGTAATCCATAGCGCAACTAGCCTAAATTAGCCGCAAGGGTTGTATGGAATTTATGAATGGGTCACATTTATGGTCGTGCAAGTTTTCCTAGTAGAGTTGCAAGGATCGCGTGAGTTTTCCCAACACAGTCGCACAAATCGATCGGAAGCCACAAGGAACTGCGTAGAGGGCAAACGACCAATTTTTGGAGGCTAGGGTTTTCTTGTGGAGGGAGAGTACCTTCTCTCCAAATATTTTATGTCAGATCTTGTTGATTGGATAGCCAACTGGGCTTTCAAAGATTGTACTCATAATATAATATTGCATAATAAAATAAGCCCTCGGTTATTGCATCGATTTTCCCACGTTGGGTTTTACCGTGGAATTTTGCCCAAAAACAACCATGTTAGCTTTGTGTGTGTGTGCTAGCATTTCTCAGTTCATATTTTGCTTTCGCAATATTTTATTTTTTGTGGTGAACTTAATTGCAGTGTGATTAATTTAGTATTAATCAGAAAATTAATAAATTGTTAATTAGTTAGGAGAATTAATTCTAGTTGCTGCATTTTAAGGAAATTTTCACAGGCTTCTCTTTTCTCTATTCTCTTTTGTCCTTTCTAGCTACCGATCCAATTCCTCTTATGCTCCTTCCTTGTCTCTACTTGTCTCCTACTTGTCTTGCTTGTTCCTTGTGTTGTAGTGTTCTCTCTCCTTTTCCCTCTTTTTTCCCAAAGAGAATGCCAAAATCCGAATCTTCTCTCTCATTTCTTTTTCTTTTCATTTGTCCTTCCATGCATATTCTTTGATTATTTTTATCCTTTTATTGTCTCTTCCTCTTGCCCACTTGTTGAAGTAGATTTTATTTCATTTTCCCCTTATTTCTTTTGCTTTTTGCCTTGTGTCCTTGTTGGCCTGTAATAATTAATTTGTCAATTATTGTCTTTTACCTCTTTCCAATGCCAATTTCCATAGCCAATAAATAATTAACACCACAAGTGGATCCCAATGTAATGTTTTTTTTTTTTTGTCAGCTTGGAATACGTGTCCCATGACCTTGGTTTGATTTTTGCTTTTATAATATCCATATATTATTTATTTACATGGAAATTTAACCCGGGGTTGTTACAAACCCCTCCCCCTTGGGGGAACACCATCCTCGGTGTTCTATGACTCTTTTGACAAGACAAAACTGTTGAAAACATAACAAAAATATTGCTTATTGGAGCTTTATAAACACAACTCGATACACTATTTTCAATTATATATATATATATAGCGAGAGAGAGAGAGAGAGAGAGAGAGAGAGAGAGAGAGAGAGAGAGAGAGAGAGAGAGAGAGAGAAGCACATTTGCTTCAACCAACAAATAAAGAAGGATATAATGCTCACAACTGATCAACCATCTCCCTTGTAGCTTTCTCGGGTCCAAAGTAATTTCATTTCACTTTAACTTGCTATATTGCTCGGTTCTGGAGCATGAGCTTCTTCAACTGCAAGATGCATTGAGGTTCTAGCTAAAACTCTCCCTCTGGTTCCACGTACAATACAGACCATTCAATCACATGATCAACATCTCGTACAAAGCAGAGAAACATGAAAAACATCATAGATTTTCACTGGTGGAGGCAAAGCAAACCCATATGCCACTAGTTCAATCCTTTCAATAATTTCAAAGGGTCCACAATAGCGAGGTGTCAACTTGGCACATGACCTAATCTTCAAGGAACTTTTCTTGGGCTTGATACGTAAATACACATGCTCTCCAACCTGAAACTACTTGATTACTCTATGCTAATCCACATAACTCTTATGCCTATTCTGAGTTGCCTTCAAATTATTTTGATAACTTGTACCTCTTACTCCATCTCTTTTGACATATTAGGTCTAATCAACACCCTGCTCACTAGATCACTCGAGCTGATAGGTGTCTTGTAACTTCTCCCATACAGAGCCTCAAATGTACTCATTTTCGAAGATTCATGATACCCATTATTATAAGAAAACTCCACTAGTGGAAGATACTCCTCCCACTTCCTTTGTTGATGCATGACATACATCCTCAACATATCTGCAATGATCCTATTAATCCTCTATGTCTGTCCATATGTTTACAAATGATAAGTTGTATTGAAAGTTAGCTTTGTCCCCAATCTTGCAAACAATTCTTTCCAAAACTTGGAAGTGAACTTGGAATCTCTATCTGATATAATCCTCTTGGGAACTCCATGCAACCTCACTATCTCCTTAATGAAGATTTCAGCCACTTCATTAGCTGAATTAGTAGACTTTACTGCAATGAGGTGAGCTACCTTGCTCAACTTGTCAACCTAGTCTCTAGGCTTTACTGTATATCCCACCATACAATGGTCGAGGATTCTTAGGTCTAATCAATGTGAAAATATGGAAATTCCAAATCCTACTACAACAACTGATAATCTTCTATTTGTTAATTTACTTAAACAAATTATTTGCAGTTGTCTACGACAAATGTCGAAATACATACACTGCAATTTTCTCAAGTTAATTACTCCAAAAAATAAATGCAAATAAAATACTAGCATAACAATAACACATTAACACAATTGTTTTTGGACAATTGTCTAAAGAAAAACCCAATGTGGGAAAACCAGTGCAACAGATGAGGGTTTCTTTTATTATTCTTCAGCAAAATCTCATGTACAATCTACAAATAGCAGAACATAAGAAGAATCACTTAGAGAAATTTTACAAACAAATTTCCCCACTCCACAGTGAATTTCTGACACCTGAGAGGACCTATTTCCCTCACGCTAGCCACATTGCTTCACCCTCTACACAGTGACTGCGTTGTCCCTATGTCACTGCCTCTGCGCTAGTGATCTGCGTCCCTCTTTTGCGCTACCTCTTCCTGTTGTTTCCTACACTCTCGATTATTGCTGATACCCTCTCTCTCTCACCTGTAACTCACCCTTTGATTCGATTTCCTCTTGCCGGACTTCAGTTGGTAAGAAAATTGATCTACTTGGGAAACTGAGTATCTACCTGGTGTATCTTCCAAATGCCCGTCAAAGTCCTTCTTATAATCTTCTCGCTGAATAATCAATGACCCAGATTAAATTCTATTCAATGGCTCAAATCATATTGACTTGATCTCCATCTTTTTCTAGAAGATTCACACTCAATTTTATTAATACCCTTTAATTATTTTAATTTCCTAAGTTTAGACTTAGGCGTCCATTAAAAATAATTAATTATTTTAATAAAATTGTCTCCGAGTGGAATTTCCCAAAACGATTTCTAGGTATTCAGGAATACATATGTTCTAGCCTCCCTGCAAATTTTGAGGCTTAGATCACATCTGATGCTACCAGAAATCAACACTGCCTCTTAGCAAGGAATGTGCTCTAGTAATGCAACCTGCTAAAGCATCACTCTGACTCAGTATCATCTCCCTCTAGGTTGTTGATGTCTAACATTACTGTCCGCCAAATACTACACAAATGTTGCATCTGTGCTGCAACTGCCTCTCATCTGTTGTTGTTGAACTAAGAAATCATTTGTTTCTGCTATTGAAATGGGTTCTCTACCATACCGTGTACTCCTTGAACTGGGTGAACTTAGCTCTTCCTAGAGCCTTTGTAAGTAAGTCTGCTACTTGATCTCCTGTGGGGACATACTGCAGTTGTACTGCCCCACACTGAACACCATCTCTGATGAACTGACATCTGATATCAATGTGTTTCGACTGATCATGAAATACTGGATTCTCATAGAGTTTGATACAACTTTGAATATCGTAATAAACTTTGGTTGCTTACATCCTCTTCCTGAACAAACTCACAAGTAGTTTCTAAGTCATATATCTTTGCACATAGTTGTGATGGCTGCTATATATTTTGCATCTACTGAGCTAAGAGCTACCGACTTCTGCTTCTTGTTGCACCAAGAGATCATTCCTAATCCAATGCTGAAGCAATACTAGAAGGTATTTTTTCGGTCCATTGAACTACCTGCCCAATCTACATTTGTGAATCCTCTCAATCTGACATCATCTCCTCGGGTGTATTTCAACCTATATCCGACTGTTCCACGCACATTTCTAAGACTGTTCCTAGTTGTTGCCCAATGTACCCTTTTCAGTTCACCATGAACTAAATAAGGGTGTTGACAACGAAACAAATGCCTGGCCTAGTGTTGACCAGATACATAAGTGACCCAATGAGTTGTCTATACAAGGTGGGGCCTACTTCCTTGTCTCTTGATGCATCTATTTTCTTCCAATTGGTGATCATACGTGTAGCCATGGGCCGACAGTCTTGCATTCTGAATCTCTTCAAAATCTCTATAGCATATCTTCCTTGCCTAAGGAAGATCTCCCCATTCTTCTACCAATCTTCCAACCCTAGAAAATAATGCATCAACCCCATATCCTTCATGTCGAATTCTGCTTCAGGATTCTTCTTGCAGTCCTTTATAAGCCTAGATGACCTTGTTAGAAATAAGTCATCTACATATAATACCAGAATAAGTGGACCATTCTCCACCATTAGATAGTAGAGATTGAGATCAACATCACTCATGATGAATCCCAACTGTTGCAAGTAACTATTAATCCGACCATACCATGCTTTGTGTGCCTTCTTGAGCCCATATATGGCTTTGTTTAACCTGCATACATGAGTTCTCTTTTCATGAGTCTCAAATCCTTCAGATTGTTTTATATACACCTCTTCTTCTATCACCCCATTCAAGAATGTTGTCTTGACATCCATCTGGTGAATCTCCCATTCCATTTGAGTTGTTAGGGATATAACGGGTCTAATAGAGGTATATCTAGCTACTGGGGTGAAGGTCTCCTCATAGTCTATTCCTTCCTTTTGTGTGTATCCCTTTGCCACAAACCTAGCCTTATACTTCTCTATAATGCCATCTGCAACGTACTTGATCTTGTATATCCACCTTGATCCTATAACTAATCTATCCTCTGGTTTAGTTACCACTTCCCACATATCATTTGTCATGATAGAATTGCACCCTTCTGCCATGGAATCCACCCAAACTTGGTGCTGTACAACTTCCTTAAAACTTGAGGGTTCTCCAACTTGTGCTACCAAGGCTTGGTACCTGTTATGTTGTCCATGCTGCCTCTTGTCGGTTCTAGGAGCTATGACAAAATCCTTTGCGTCCCTCAACGTCTGCCATAATTCCTTGCTAGTTCTACCGTTGGTGGTGGGAGGTTCAATCAAATCCTCCTCTTGTTCCTACTGTTCCATATGCTGAGAACTACCTGGATCTCCTACTCAAGCGAAAATATTGTTGCTGGTTACGGTACTCAATCCTGATATCTGTCCTCCTTCTTGTCCTTCTTACTGCCCCTGTTGCGGTTGGAATAATGGAACATCTGTTGACTGACCTTCTGCTGGTATCTCTCGATATTTTCTGAAAGCTCTATCTTCCATGAAATTTGCATCTCGTCTTACTACAATTTTCCCACTACTTGGAATGTAGATTATGTATCCTTTTGAGGTCTCACTATACCCTACGAGGTACCCTTTTTCTACAGTTTGATCTAGCTTACTATGCTTCGTGTCTGGAATGTGACAATATGCCACACTTCTGAATATCCTGAGGTGACTCACCTCTGATTTTTCCCCTGTGGAGACTCCTTCATGTGTTTTCTTCCCCAATGCGCTGTGAAGAGTTCTATTCTAGATATACACCATTGTGTTGCATGCCTCTACCCATAAGAATCTAGGCAAGTCCTGGTCATATAACATAGCCTTTTTTGCCCCGAAAATCGTTCTATTCTTCTTCTCTGCTACTCCATTCTGTTGTGGATTGTAAGGAGTTGTCCACTCTCTTTTGATGCCCTCCTTTACACAGAAATTTGTGAATTTTTTATCTGTATATTCTCCACCATTATCTAAATGTAATACCTTTATCTTTTTCCCTGTCATGTTTTCTATGAGAGCCTTAAACTCTATAAGCCGATCAAATACCTCATCCCTGGTTGTTAAGAAATAGATCCAGGTTTTTCTAGAGTGATCATCAATAAAGGTGACAAAGTACTCACTGTCGCTAAGATATTTTGTGGACATCGGGCCATAAATATCTTAGTGTATCAATCCCAACATGCCTTTTTCTCTTTTTTCACTTCTGGGAAAAGTTGCCTTAACGTATTTCCCTAGTACACATCCTCTGCATACATCATCATGCTCAGTACTGAGGACTAGAACTCCTGTAATAGTCTCTTTGAGCATCCTTAGTGCTCCATGGTGTAAGTGTCCCATTTGGCTATGCCATAGTTCATTAAGTTCCTTTTTACCATTATGATTAATGCCTATCAACGCAGTTGGAGATTCGAGCTGCAATCTATACAATCTGTTGCTTCGAGGTCCAATTTGTCTCTTCTCCTTCCAGTTGGGATGTTTGACATACACCTTCCTTCCAATGAAGTATACATTGTACCCCTTGTCCTGTAATTAGGACATTGAAATCAGATTCATTCCTAACCCTGGCACATGCAACACATTAGTGGCTTTTATGCTGGTTCCTGATTCCTTCTGAAACGCTATGGTGCCTCTCCCTACTGGAGTACACTTCGTTCTGTTTCCCATAGTGATCTGTGTTATCACCTACCGCCTACACCTACCTACAAGTTAGTGAGAAAAGCCTTCAACCCCACAAGGTGTGGTTAGTAGCAGGGAACTCAGAGAAGGGGTTGTCACACTAATCTCAACTCTCTCTTGTTGGAAATACTGAGGGGGGGGGGGGTGAATCAATATTTCTTTTTTTTAATTGTTCTTTTTATCACCAAAACATTTATATATGGAACACATAAATAGATAGCTGGAATAAATGCTTTTATTAACACAAACAATGCAATGAAATAGATACAATATATAAATGGTTGCAATCAGTTGCCAAGCACCAACTTGGACTTTTGTGAGGCTCCAACCTCTAGAGCACCAACTCTGTTTTGCCAAGGCAACAGTCCTGGACTTAGGAGCACCAACTCCCAAGGATTCCAATCCTTTCAGTTTTGAGGCTCCAACCCCGCGGGCTCCAACCCTTTATGATCAACTGTTATAAATTGTTTTTTTGTAGTTCTTTGCTCCCAAGCCTGCGGAGCTTATGCTTCACTCCTATTTTCCTGATTCTCCTCCCTCTACCTGAACTTCGACTTTCTCTTGCTCTGATTATATGCACACCAAAACCCTTTCCTTGTTTTTCCTGTTTTATATGTTCCTGATGCCTCTGACTGTTGGTTTCCGCGTTCCGTTGGCTCTTCGGCTTCCTCAACACTCGCTTCAGCTTCCTCTGTGCTGGCTTGTCCTTTGGCTTCCCTCTTCTTCATCGCTTTGGCTTCCTCTGCGCTAGTTGGTCCTTCGGCTTCCCGACTTTTCAGTTTCCTCTGCGCTGGCTTGTCCTTCAGCTTCCCAGCTTTTCGGCTTCCTCTGTCTTTTTGTGTTCACCAACACTTCAGGGAGACGTTGATTCAACAACGAGGACCGAAAATACTCAGAGAAGATTGTTGCACATTAAAAAACTGTAACAGAGGCCCTTTTTAATAATAATGTGCATCCAACGGATTTCATTGTTTACGGAGAGATTTTATTGGAGGGATAATACCAACGAGGAGGCCCCACCTGCCACGTCACCATCGGAATCACAATCAGCTTTCTTCATCTCTATTGAACTATCAGAACCCAAATTATAAGATTTTTTGTCCCAAAAACCCCGGGCAACACAAATACAGAAATACACAGGAAATATATGAAAATCCTGACCAAAACGCTTAAGGGCGGACTTCAAAGAACTTTACACCTGCATCTATAACTGCTTCGGTCCACCTTTGGTCGCTATCGCGAGCCCACCGTCGATCGACGAGATCCTTAATCCAACGTTCGATATTCATTTTCGGGTGGCCTAGAAGTACGGAGGTTACCTGCCCGAAGAAAGCAGTTTCTCTCTTTCCTCCGCCAGCCATGCGTCACCCATTATATGGGATTGGGCAGAGCCAGCCCAATACCATTTACCACCTAAGGCCCGCCCAAAATCCCACTTACGGAACTTAAGTACTATAGGGCCACTTCTAAAAATCCTTTCAGGTTCGGTCTTTATCGCTTCAGGGCTTTTCCTTTGTATTTCGGTTTTTACACCAAAACCCGCCAATACACAGAAAAACCATTTATGCGTGGAACTTAAAATTTATAAAGTCAGGTTTATAAAAGCCATCGGGTCCACCTGTGTAATCGCAATCGACAGTAGCATGTGTTATTGGCCCCACTCCTTTGCATCGCGACGATGCGATATTGCGATCGCCGATCATCGTAATCGCATGTCACATGGCCCTGGGGGTCTTTCCCTTGCCTCGTGGCATCGCCGACGCTGATCCACCGATATATATGTATTTTCCACCTCCGACAATGTATTTCGAAATATACACCCTTTTCCGCCTCCGATAGTGATATTGCATATATATGTGTGTGTGTGTGTTTTTGGCCTCTTTTAACTCTTCCGCCTCCTTTAACTCTTTTGTGGCATATATTGCTCCTAATAGTGTATTCTTTGGCATACCTTGCTCTCGATATGGCTCCTCCTGAGCTTCGATAGCTCTGTTTTGCTCCTCCGATAGGTTCTTCTTAGGCATATATATATGACATATATATATTGCTCCTCCTGTAGCTCTGATAGCTCTGCTTGGCTTCCTCTGGCTCCTAAAATATTGCCATATTGACATCAATGACAATCTATGTCAACAATCTCCCCCTTTGTTATTGATGGCAATATTCTTCTTCTATCCCCCTTTGACATCAATGGCAAAGGATTGCATACAGACTCCCCCTGTTGAACTGCTCCCCTTGTAGAACTGCTCCCCATGTCCTACAACATATTTATGAATGAATTTGAGTGATGCTAAAGAGATAACCCGCATCTTTTGACGAAGATGTTCAAATGCTTCTCGAGGAAGAGGTTCTTAGAAAATATCAGCTATCTGTTCCTTAGTATCGATACATTCCAAGATGATGTTTTGTTCGGCTAGTTATTCACGAAGGAAATGATACTTTATTGGTATGTGTTTGGTCTTTGAGTGCATCGTTGGATTTTTTCTAAGACTGATAGCACTTGTGTTATCACAATAGATGGTAATTGGTTGATCTGTACCTATGTTGACATCATTTAGAGCTTCCTTCATCCATAGTATTTGAGTACAACAGTCTGTTGCAACTATATACTTGGCTTCGGCCGTGTTTTAACTATATACTTGCCATTTCTTGAACTGTTTGGTTTCTTCTTTCAACTACCCCATTCTGCTGGGGTGTTCTGGCAATAGATAATTCTCTTTTAATTTCATGTATTTTACAGAACTCAATAAATTCTTTTGATGTGAATTCTCCCCCTCTATCTGTTCTGAGGCACTTAATCATTGTATCCTTTTCATTTTCTACAAGAGCTTTAATATTGTTAAAACACTCAAATGATTGAGATTTATATTTTATAAAAAAATCCACATCATTCTAGTATAGTCATCAACAAACAAAACAAAGTACCTTTCTTCTTGGAGTGCCTGATTTCTAGTTGGTCCACATAAATCGGCATGGATGATCTCCAAAGACTTTGATGTAGAGAACTCCTTGGTCTTGTGGTTGGTTCTGGTTTGCTTTCCATGTTGACATGGACCACATATTCCTTATTTTGGTTTGAATAACTTTGGAATGTCTCATACAACTTTAATTTTGTTGATATTGATCAAGTTCTCGAAGCTTGTATGTCCAAGTCCCTTGTGCCACAACCAACTTTCGTCTGTTTGACTTAAGTAGCATTTATCTTCTTGAATCTTGTTCAGAATGTAAATGTTGTCTGGTTTTATAACTCCTTTCGCCACAAGTTCCCCTAAGGAAGAGTTCCTTATTTCACAGTCTTTGGTGCTAAAGACAACATTATGTCCTTGATCACAAATTTCGCTAACACTCAGGAGGTTGTGTTTGAGCCCATTTACTAGCAGAGCATTTTGGGATTTTCCTTTTCCATTGATAAGAGTAACAGTTCCTTTTCTAGCAATTCTAGTAGATCCACTTCCAAAGGATACTTTTCCTTCCTTTTTGCTCAATAAGACAAACTTCCTTTTGTCCCCTGCCATGTGTCTGGAGCACCCACTATCCACAAACCAATGATTTTCATTATTTTTGAGCATATAGAACCAGGCCACATTTATCCGTGTTGGGATTCTCACTACTTGCTTTTCCTCTTTTGAGTGAGCAATCTTGTTCATAGTGTCCATTATTGTAGCAGAATGAGCAAATCATATCAAATTTGGTCAAGGGATCAAACGAATTGTAGGTCTTGATTTGTTCCTGCCTTTTTGGGCCATATGGTTTGATTACTTGATCCTTTAGTTTTGGTGTTTCATTCTTGCAAGCCATGCAATGTCTATCTTGATGACCAAAGTTTTTACAATGGAAACAATGTCCAAGAAAGATAGTTTTGTACCTATTGTAGTAGCTACGGTTTGAATCAACTTCCTTCCTTGGAATTACTCCCGCTTCATTATTTGGACTTGAGATGGGTCTTTGATGGAATACTGGTTTGTATCTATTGTAATATCCATGATTCGAATCCACATTCTTCTTTGGAGTGATTCTCTCTTCATTCTTTGGATTTGGGATGCGCTTTTGATGAGATACTCTTTCTTCTTTTGGGTTGCTGGAAAGTGCATTGGCATAACTTTTCGCAGTATTCTTAGCGCTTGATGATTCTCCTTTAAAACCTATTTCAGATTTGTCATGTTGAGGTTTTTGACTTTTTAGGAAAGTCTCAAGTATTTGAGAGCTTTTCCAACCCTTTTTAACTTGCTCCAATTCCTTCCTCAGAGATACTATTTCGGCTTCACGTTCTTTGCAAGTTTCTTCTTTTTCTTTTAGATTTTTTTCCAAGAGATCTTCCCTTCTCTTTGTTTCCTCGTTTTCTACCTTGAGAGAAATGATTTTGTTCCGTGATTTATCATTTTCCTCAATGGCACTTATTAACAACTCATCTACATTTCCTTCTAGCACTGAGTCATTATCATTTGTGAATGCCATGAATAATGTTTCTTGGCTTTCAGCATGGTCACTTTCTTCATTTGATTTCTTTTTGATGACTACAAATTCATCTTCATCAGACTCATCTTGCTTAGAGAAGAGGTTCTTCTTATTGATCCCTTTCTTTTTGTATATCATTCTTTTAGAATTTTCTTCATCATCACTATCATGCTTATGAGGACATTTTGCAGCATAATGACCTATTTTTCCACATTTGAAGTAGATAAGAGGGTACTTACCTTTTAGCTTAGATCCTTTCTTCAGCTTTCATACAAATTGTGCCAATTCGGATTCCACATCGGAGTCATCACTACAGTCATTCCTTTCTTTCCCCTTCTTTGATTTTGAAGCCTTGAATGCTGCATCTTTGGAGCTTGGGCCACCTTTTCTCATCTCATAGGCAGTGAGGATTCCATGGAGTTCATCCATCTTGAGAGTATATAGATCCTTTATTTCTTATATGGCGCTTATTTTGGAGTCAAATCTATCTGGAAGAGATCTTAAGACCTTTTGAACAATGGTGCTTTCTTCAATCTTTTCGTCCAATCCTTTAAGAGAGTTGACCAATTCAACTACTCAGAGAAAGTATTGTAGGAATTTACAGGGTAAGTTCCTCAGAAAGAATACCAAAAGGACACCTCTCACAACCAGATCTCAAATCAATACACCAGTATTTTTGACGTGGTTAAAACCCTCAGAGTGCAAGGAGGGAAACAGTCCACGGCCTGTCCCAACGTGGGTACTACAGGCAATTTATTAATCAAAGAATGAAAATTTACATAAGCTTCTCTCATGCACGGATTACCCGAACAATGACCCTCCATGCGCTTTAAATAGAACTCATGGACCAATCGGGTGTCAAGCCACGGATCAAGTGTCGATAATACCGAGGTGAGAGTGAACCGTCGGATCACTACATATCGTGACCGTCGGATTGTAAGTTACAATATGTACAACGGTAAAGAAACACACTTTACCTAACTCTATACCTAACTCTAAACTAGACCAAGTTGAACTTAACTATATCCTATGTGTCGGAATATCCTAACATCCCCCCTTAAGAACAACTTGGGATATGATTGAAGGATTTACAAATATGACACAATAGGAGAAGGAAGGAGGCACTAGAGCCTATCCCCCCTTAGTGACAACTTCCTGAACTCCGAGCATATATCGAAGTTTAGTGAACTTCGCCTCTGTGAGAGCCTTTGTGAAGATGTCTGCAACCTGATCATCTGTTGGACAATATTGCACTTCAAGAACATGGTCATGAATGAGCTTTCTGATGAAGTGCATGTGTAGTTCGATGTGTTTGCTGCGCTGATGCTGAACTGGATCTTTGCATAGCTGAATGGCACTTTGATTATCACACCAAAGTGTGGTTGGATGCTGCTGCTCAAAGCCAAACTCTGATAGGATCTGACGAAGCCACAAGGCTTCCTTACTAGCTTCCACGGCACCACGATACTCTGCTTCTGCTGACGAAAGAGAAATGGCAGCCTGTTTCTTACAAGCCCATGTAATAGGTCCTGAACCAAGAGTGAAGACATAACCGGCAGTAGACTTCCGATCATCAGGGTCACCAGCCCAATCAGAATCAGTGAAACCAACTAACAAAGGAGCTGCTTTGGCACTGTAATGAATCCCAAACTGTACTGTACCTCGAACATAACGAAGTATTCTTTTGGCTGCTTTCCAATGACTTTCACGGGGGTTTTGCATAAAACGAGCAACAAGGCCAACAGCAAAGGAAAGATCAGGACGAGTATGGGTTAAGTACAAGAGTTTTCCTACAAGTTGACGGTATAAGGTAGCATCAACTTCAGGAGAAGTACAAGAGACTGAAAGTTTGACTCCAGACTGAAAGGGAGAAGGGGCTGGCTTACAGTCTTCCATGTGAAAATGACGAAGAATATCACAAGCATACTTGGACTGGGAAAGGGAAATACCCTCCTTGGATTGCAAGACTTGAAGACCGAGAAAATAGTGTAAGTGTCCTAAGTCTGTCATTTCAAATTTCTTTTTAAGGATAGACTTCACATGGTTTATAAGGTTGGGATCACTACCAGTAAGGATAAGATCATCAACATAAAGAACAAGGATGATAAGAGAGTCACCCACTTTCTTGGTGTAGACAGTATTGTCAGAATGACACCTAGAAAAGCCAGATTCTAAAAGAAAGCTATCCATTTTGGCATACCAAGCCTGAGGAGCTTGCTTGAGACCATAAAGGGATTTTTTAAGTCGACACACAAGGCTGGAGTCTGTTTGTATGAAGCCAATGGGTTGTTCCATATAGATTTCTTCCTGCAAGTCCCCATGCAAGAAGGCAGATTTAACATCCATCTGATGGACTTCCCATTTTAAAGAGGCAGCAAGGGAAAGAACAAGGCGGATAGAGTTCATTTTGGCAACAGGGGCGAAGGTTTCAGTGTAGTCAATGCCTTCAACCTGTGAAAAGCCCTTAGCAACAAGACGAGCTTTATGTTTATCAATTTTGCCATCTGGTCCATACTTGGTTCTGTAAACCCATTTACATCTTACAAGTTTTCGTCCCTTTGGTAGAGGAACAAGATCCCATGTATCATTTGTCATCAATGAATGATATTCTTCATTCATAGCTGCTTCCCAATGTGGATGGCCTGAAGCTTCTGCAAAAGTGTCAGGATCATGATTTACTGGAGCTTGAGCCAGTAAAGAAGAGGCTCTTTCAAACTGAGAACGTGTACGTCGCTGATCTGTAGGATCACCGGCAAGATCACCTGCTGCATCTCGAGTAGCACGGACCCATCTTGGAAGTTGAGGATCCTGAGAAGGTGGGGGAGGAATGTCATCCTCACTTTCATCATCTGAAGAAGAAATGTTTTCAAAAGTAGAAGAGATAGGAAGAGGTGGCACATCCGCCGGACTAGGCTCGCAGGCCGATTTATTTTCATCAAATTTTACATCTCTTCTAATGATAACATTTTTGGACTTAAATGGAATAAGTCTATAACCTTTTACATCTTCAGAATATCCAACAAAAGTGCATTTCTCACTCTTAGGTTCTAAAGCTTTATGCTTTTCATCTGGAATATGGGCCCATGCTTCACTTCCAAACACACGAAAGTGACTTACATCTGGTTTAATGGAACTCCAAGCTTCTTCTGGAGTGATATTCTCTAGAACCTTAGTAGGAGTGCGATTGATTATATAATTTGCACAATTAATTGCTTCGGCCCAAAAACTAAGACTGAGTCCTTTAGATTGCAGCATACAATTAGCCATTTCCTTTAAGGTGCGATTTTTCCTTTCAGCTACACCATTTTGTTGTGGAGTGTATGGAACAGTATGTTGCATTTGAATTCCATTTTCAGTGCAAAAGTTGATGAATGTGTTTTTAACATATTCTCCACCATTATCAGTTCGTAGCTTAAGAATTTGATGTCCAGATTGTTTTTCAACAAAGGCTTTGAAGGCCAAAAAAGTGTTAAATACTTCGCTCTTGAGTTTTAAGAAGTATACCCAAGTGCGTCTGGAGAAATCATCAATGAAAGTTAAGAAGTACTTGCAGCCAGAGAATGAAGCAACATGAAGAGGACCACATAAATCACTGTGCACAAGTTGTAAAGGGGCTGAGGCGTGCCAAGAGGCACGTTTGTCAAAACTGTCCCGATGATGTTTTCCGAGTACACATCCGGAACAAACACCATCTCTGCAAGATACCATAGGAAGACCTGTCACCATATTTTCTTTACATAGATGCTGAAGGGAGCGATAGTTTAAGTGACCAAATCGCTCATGCCAAAGTTTGCTCACTTCATCATTATGAGCAACAAATACTGAGGGAAGATTTGATGACCCAAAGGTGTGAAACTTATACAACCTTTTGGAATCATCAGCAAGACTAGTAGCTAGAATCTGTTTAGGATCTTTTAGATCCTTGATTACAACATCATGAGGTGAAAATTCAACAATTTTACCTTCACCTGAATGAGTTATCTGATAGACAGATAGAAGGTTGCAGGATAAGGTTGGAACACATAATACATCATTAAACTGACCATTGTCTAGATGAACAGTTCCAGTCCCTACAACATTAAGAGATCTATCATCACCAATATATATATTTTTGGTGTTACAATCATTTAAAGAAGAAAACATGGCTTGATTTTTGGCCATGTGACAAGAGGCTCCAGAATCAATGAGCCACTCATGAGAATGAGAAGAAGAAGAAGATACATTTAATGCATAACCAGACTGAGATGATTGATAATGACATGCAGAAAGTGCCATTCCGGAAGTTGAAGTTGAAGTAGGCTCCACATGGATGTTATGTTTCTTCATTGCGGCTTCCAAGGCTTCCATCTTCTTAAAGCATTTAGATTCTAAGTGGCCATCTCGATTACAAAAGTTACAATGTCTATCAGACTTCTTCCATTTGTTTTTAGTGGTCTTATCATTTTGCTGAAATGATCTTTCATTTTGAGGCTGAGATGGTTTAGGACCATTGTTTTGAGGATATGACTTCTTAGGATTCTTTGAATTTGGTTGCTGCTGGGCGGCTAATGCTTTCGTGGAAGAGTTTCCAAGATTAAGAAGACCAAGGTGTAAGAGTTTTTCTTGTTCTCTTATTAAGGAATCACAAAAGGAGTCAAAGGAAGGGGCCTTGTATTCTTGTCCTTGACAAATGAAAGCTTCCCTTGTAGAATGGAAAGTGGAAACAAATACAGAGTAGGCTGGTCCCAACTTAGTAAGGATGGAATAAATAAGGTTACCATCTTCTTTCTTAACTTTAACACCTTCCAAGAGATATCTAAGGGTCTTGAATTTGGACAAGAAATCTTCAATGCAAGAAAAATTATTAGGATCCAAAGTAAGCAGCTCATTTTCAAGTTGATGGGCTCTAATTTCATTTTTAATTCCAAAAACTTTAGCAAGTTTTTCTAATGCTTCATGAGGAGTCTCAAGTTCTGCAATGTGGAATCTAAGATCAGGAGAAACAGACATCCCTATCAAACCACGTGCTTGATCTTGTCTATTTTCCCATTTTGCCGCCTTGTCTTCATCTTTTGGTTTCTTCTCTTGGTCTGTGGCTATTCTGTAGAGACCTTTACTTCTAAGTAAATCTCCCATGTAGGCTACCCATTGGAAGTAGTTAGTGCTGTCAAGAATGACTTGGCATGGACTTTCCATTTTTTGAAGAAAAACTGAAGCTGAAGATGCTGAAAGTAAGTGGTCCAATGGATAGATCTCGAAAAAATAGGCGGTTTTAAAAAAAACGGCTCTGAAAAAGGCTTCCGGATGAAGAAGTTATGGCTTTTTAAAAAAAATTGTTGACGATGCCGGCAAAGTGCGCGAATGTGCGGGAATGAAAAAATCCGCCCCCACAAAATGGAGACTTGAACCCAAGACCTCTACTCTCTTAAAATAGCTTTGAACCAATTGATCTATACAAAAAATTTGAGAGAGAGAGAGAGAGCGAGGGGGGGGGGGGGCCTTGATTTGCGTGCTTGCCTTGAGAAAGCTCTTTTTCCCTACAAAACACAAAACACAAAACCCAACACGAATATGCAAAGAAAAACGAACCTTGCGGCTCGAAGTTAGCTTTAGCCAAAAAACTAGAAATTTAAAAAAAAAATCTCAAAGTTAGCTTTAGCCGAAAAACTAAATATTTTTCTCAATGTTTCTGATTTTCCGAGATCACACTAAGGTGCAGGGAAAAGAGCATACGCATGAGAAAAATCCTTCCTTTCTGTTTCTGATTTGCCCAGATCGCACAGAGTCGCAGGGCAAAGAGCATACGCAGAAATGAAAGGTATAGATCCGGTTAAAAAAAAAGGCTAAATAAACCGAAACCGAAATAAGCAGAGAGAAAATAACAGTAAGCTGCAAAAAACACTGTATACCTCCCGATCTGAAAAATGACGCAGCTAGGGCTACCGGAAACCTTTTCGCGTGAAACGAAAGGGGTTCCTCACTGAAACAGATGCTCCGAACGCAACAGAGCAGTCCTCTCGGCCCGAAAGCAGTCAGAAACAGCAGATCTAGGAAACAACAGCCGCATGCAGTTCTACCGGCTTCAGATTTGGATCACCAACAGACGCGGCCCTCAAATAGCTCTGATACCATGTAGGAATTTACAGGGTAAGTTCCTCAGAAAGAATACCAAAAGGACACCGCTCACAACCAGATCTCAAATCAATACACCAGTATTTTTGACGTGGTTAAAACCCTCAGAGTGCAAGGAGGGAAACAGTCCACGGCCTGTCCCAACGTGGGTACTACAGGCAATTTATTAATCAAAGAATGAAAATTTACATAAGATTCTCTCATGCACGGATTACCCGAACAATGACCCTCCATGCGCTTTAAATAGAACTCATGGACCAATCGGGTGTCAAGCCACGGATCAAGTGTCGATAATACCGAGGTGAGAGTGAACCGTCGGATCACTACATATCGTGACCGTCGGATTGTAAGTTACAATATGTACAACGGTAAAGAAACACACTTTACCTAACTCTATACCTAACTCTAAACTAGACCAAGTTGAACTTAACTATATCCTATGTGTCGGAATATCCTAACAAGTATGATGCAATATCTTCTTCATCTTCCATTTTCAGACTTTCAAATTGCCTTCTATGAGTTTGAAGCTTTGTCTTCTTGACTTTTGAGTCCCCATTGTATAGGCCAATTAGCTTATCCCACATTTCTTTGGCAAAGTTATAATTCACGACTTTTGTAAAATTGGAATCAGTGATTCCACTAGTGATGGAGTTCAAGGCTTTTGCATTTGCAATGTAGGCTTTCCTCTCGTCTTGATCTGTTGGAAGAGTGGGAGGAATTGGGTACTCATTTAGAATGAAATGCCAGACTTCAGGTCCAAGGGACATTAAGTAGTAGGTCATTCTCTTTTTCCAAAAACCAAAATTGGTGCCGTCGAATAGAGGAGGTTTTCTTGACGCTTCATGATTTCTCATCATGACTACGAATCCTTCTTCAAGTTGTTAGGCTAATATGAAGAAGCCCGCTCTCATACCAATTGTTGGAAATACTGAGAGGGGGGGTGAATCAGTACTTCTTTTTTAATTTTTCTTTTTATCACTAAAACATTTATATATGGAACACATAAATAAATAATTGTAATAAATGCTATTATTAACACAAAAGTGCAATGAAATAGATACAATATATAGATGGTTGCAATCAATTGCCAAGCACCAACTTGGACTTTTGTGAGGCTCCAACCTCCAGAGCACCAACTCTGTTTTTCCATGGCAACAATCCTGGACTTAGGAGCACCAACTCCCAAGGATTCCAATCCTTTTAGTTTTAAGGCTCCAACCCCACGGGCTCCAACCCTTTATGATCAATTGTTATAAACTGTTTTGCTGTAGTTCTCTGCTCCGAAGCCTGTTGAGCTTATGATTCCCTCCTATTTTCCTGCTTCCCCTGCCTCTACCTGAACTTCGGCTTTCTCTTGCTATGGTTATACGCACACCAAAACCCTTTCCTTGTTTTTCCTGTTTTATATGTTCATGATGCCTCTAACTGTTGATTTCCGCATTCCGCTAGCTCTTCGGCTTCCTCAATGCTCGCTTCAGATTCCTCTATGCTGGCTTGTCCTTTGGCTTCCCTCTTCTTCATCACTTTGGCTTCCTCTGCGTTGGCTGCTCCTTCGATTTCCTGGCTTTTCGGTTTCCTCTGCGCTGGCTTGTGCTTCGGCTTCCCAGCTTTTCGGCTTCCTCTGTCTCTTCATGTTCACCAACACTTTAGGGACACATTGATCAATATCGAGGACCGAAAATACTCAAAGAAGACTGTTGCACATTAAAAAAATGTAACAGAGGCCCTTTTTAATAATAATGTGCATCTAGCGGACTTTATTGTTTACGGAGAGAGTTTATTGGAGAGATAGTACCAACAAGGAGGCCCCACTTTCCATGTCACCATCGCAATCACAATCGGCTTTGTTCAGGTCTACTGAACTAGCGGAACCCCAATTATAAGCTTTTCTAGCCTAAAAACCTCGGGCAACACAAATACTGAAATACACAAGAAATATATAAAAATCCCGACCAAAACGCTTAAGGGCGAACTTCAAAGAACTT
Organism: Pinus tabuliformis; assembly: GCA_031772625.1. Classification (NCBI taxonomy): domain Eukaryota; kingdom Viridiplantae; phylum Streptophyta; class Pinopsida; order Pinales; family Pinaceae; genus Pinus; species Pinus tabuliformis. Next base: position 2,073,594,169 of record CM062818.1, read on the forward strand.
TACACCCACATCTATAACTGCTTCGGGTCCACCTTTGGTGGCTATCGCGAGCCCACCGTCGATCTGCGGGATCCTCAATCTAGCGGTCGATATTCATTTTCGGGTGGCCCAAAAGTACGGAGGTTACCTGCTCGAAGAAAGCGGTTTCTCTCTTTCCTCCACCAGCCACGCGTCACCCATTATATGGGATCAGGCAGAGCCAACCCAATACCATTTACCGCATAAGGCCCGCCCGAAATCCTGCTTATGGAGCTTAAGTACTATAGGGCAGCTTCTAAAAATCCTTTCGGGTTCGGTCTTCATCGCTTCGGGGCTTTTCCGTTGTATTTCGGTTTTTACATTGAAACCCACAAATACACAAAAAAACCATTTATGCATGGAACTTAAAATTTATAAAGTCAAGTTTATAAAACCCATTGGGTCCGCCTGTGTAATTGCAATTGGCAGTAGCATGTGTTATTGGCCCCGCTCCTTTGCATCGCGACGATGCGATATTGCAATCGTCGATCATCGCAATCACATGTCGCATGGCCCTGGGGGTCGTTCCCTTGTCTCGTGGCATCGTCGACACCGATCCACCGATATATATGTATTTGTCACCTCCGATAGTGTATTCCTAAATATACACCCTTTTCCACCTCCAATAGTGATATTGCATATATATATATATATATGTGTTTTCGGCCTCTTTTAACTCTTCCGCCTCCTTTAACTCTTTTATGGCATATATTGCTCCCGATAATGTATTCTTTGGCATACCTTGCTCCCGATATGGCTCCTCCTGAGCTCTGATAGCTCTGTTTTTCTCCTCTGATAGGTTCTTCTTATATATATATATATATATATATAGCTCCTCCTGTAGCTCCGATAGTTCTGCTTGGCTTCCTATGGCTCCTAGAATATTGCCATATTGACATCAATGACAATCTATGTCAACATCTCTGTTTGAGCTATCTCCTAGGTTAACTAAGGGGGGTTGGTCCCTAATGAAAATTTAAGTTAAAAGATGTGAGTTTCTAGGAGAGTATTATAGTGAAAATGGATTACTTTTAAGGATTTGTGAGCAAATATGATGTGAGAAACTTGAAATAACAATGGCAATCATTAACATGAGAAAAACAATAAAACTAGTGCCTTATAGGGAATTTTCTCAACAATCTAAAGATATATTTTCTCAAAGTAAAATGCAATGCTCTCAAAAGAAAAAGCAAAGAAACCCTGAAAAGTTTAAACCAAATATTGTTAACACAAGATATTACAAGATACAAAAATGCTTTTGAGATAATCAACTTTATGAATCAAAACATGCGAAACATATCTTGCCAAAACCCAACAATTAGTAATTAACTTGGAAATGTAAAAGAAAGGAAGTGCTAAACCAAGACATCAATATGCAATTAGACTTGAAGCATGAAAAGAAAGCACTTGTTTGAAAGGATTAAAATACTTGCTTTTGGAATAGACTTTGCATATGAAAACTAAAACCATCAAGAGACAAGTAAAGTAAATGTAATGGAAAGTGCTCTTGGTTAATTTTATTTATTACCTCTACAACAAGATTGCAGTTGAACTCTTCAGTCCTCATACCTCACCCTCGCCCAAAGATATGGATCTCACAGTGAGGAGTCAATAGAAGAGTACAGGTTCCCTAAGATGTCTACTTCAACCAATTTATGTTGGAGGTAAAATTTTAATGTCGTTTGAGGTCTTCCTATACTAAAATGCCCAGATGAAGTGCAAATTGTGTTAATTCCCCAATTTAAAATAATGCAAATGTAAATGCTTCAAAGAGAAATAATATAGTTACAAAACTTGAGAAACTAGGATGTAAATGAGTTCATATGTGTTTGCACCATTAAATGGAAAATAGGCAAGTAAAATGGAAGAGATTGCTTTAAGCTACAATTGCTTCAAATAAATGATAGTGCTCCAATAATTTCCATGACATATAGCATAAATTGACCAAGTATTGAAGCATATACTTGAAAAAATTGCGAAACAATTAAAACTTGCCAAAGTATGAAATGTTTACACATAAGATAAGATTTGCTCAAGTTTACAATTTGGAAGCTTATGCATGTGGGAAATTAAATACAAGATTAATAAAAATTCCATGTGGAGTTAAATGTGTTGATTTTAAGCATGCACAAAATGAAATTAAATGTTATAAAGCTAAGAAATACTAGAAGCAAAATTAGGCCACCCACAAGAATCTCTCCTCTCAATGAGGAAGGGGGATGCCATGGGAAAAATCCCAAGCTCCCTCAAACAATTTTTTTTTAGCGTTGAAAACCGGTAAAAATACCTCTAAGAGGGTTGCCCACAATATGAGAGGGATCTTTACAAAGATAGGAATACAACAAAACTAGACTCTCTCCAAAAAAAAATATAACAACAACAAACTTGAAGATGGAAAAAACTCTCCAAAAGAGATTCACAAGGCTCAAAAGGCCCACGACCTAGATGAGTTTGCAACTCTCTCCCAAGTGCTTATAACCTCCCTAGAAATCAGTCTTTGGATAACGTGAGGGGGTCCTGCATACACATGAGTGAGTATCTTGCCAAAGTTTCTCCTCAAGCTCCTTGTTGCCCAATGCTCAAGCCTATGGGCTGAAAAACATGAAACCAATTGTTAGTGTGAAATTAGGAAAAAGAAGCCAAAACTAATCGACAAGTTAATATACAAAATACTAGATCAAGTAATGGGAGTGAACCCCCATACTTGCCTAGCTTTGTAAATGACTCTTGAATAGGAGATATCACTTTGAAAGAACTAGAACCAAAGAAGTATTATAAATTTAAATGGATTATCAAGTAGCTATAGAGTAAGAAAACTCCCTTTTACTCTTCGTTGGATGGAAGATGTGGAGCGAAAAAATGGTTGAGTCTTAAATCGTTGTGACTACAAGAGTGAGTTGATCTAATTGATATTTCTCCCACTTCCTACACACTTCAACAAGTATTAGTTTGCAAAGGATTAGAGCAATATAATGAATAATATAGACCAAGCATTCCTCCTAAAATGAATTGGCAAGCTTATCCCTAGAATACTACTCTAAATCAATGATATGTGCAAGATAGTTTGCACACATCAATCCAAGCAAGATGGCAAGTATAAACTAATATTAATTCAATATGCAAAAGAAATTAAACACAATAGCAATAGCATGAAAAGACATCACCTCATAACGTCAAGAGAACACCAACCAGATAGCCCCAAAGTCTTGATTATATTAAGAAAGTATGCAAGTACAAAATGACAGAGTTTCCTCAAGCCCAATAGCTCATAACATGATACAATATGAGAGCACATAGCCTCATTATATAGAGAGTTGGGAGAAAATCCCAAGGCAGAATGCATGTGAGAACTGAACTTGGAGCAAATCCCAAGAAAGAGCAAGTCGAGTTCCAAGCGGAGATGACAGAGACACCAAGGCAAATCGAATTCCTCATTGGCACCCAAGGAAAATCGAATTCTCTTATATGGCATAGTAAACATATCCATGAGTGAACCAAAGCAATGAGATAACTCCAGTCAAACCAAATCAAACTCGAACCAAGTGCCGCCACTTCAAATGATGATCCCAAAGATGCTCTGTGCAGATCCCTAAGAACTGCGTGATTTCCTCAAGTGAAACTCGTAATCCTCCATGTGAAGTGCTAAGTGTAGAAGAAACTTGAGCTAACAGTGAGAGAATGCCCCATGAAATCCTCAGTCTAAATATTCTGTAGAATATTCCTTCAGTACATGAGTTCCTCTAATAAATTCGATTTTCCACATGTGCAACTGCTGCTTTATCTCTGGGAAATTCGATTTTGCCAAATAATGGTGTATTTATGATGCAGTGTGCTCAATGATCTTCCACATGTCCGTTGACTCAACTCTTTGACTTAGGATAGTTTCCAAGTCATTTCCACGTCATTCTGTCACATGGAATAATTTATTTCTTTCTATTTTATTTAATTCTAGCCTGCTTAAATGCCACAATTTCCACTAAACTTAGGAAATGTGGGTTTTGAGGGTCCAAAACCCATTATCAATGCCTCAAAGTGTGTCATAGTAGAAATTTGAGGGTGAGAGGTGTAATTTTTATTACTCATACCTCATACAACTTCTCTAGACTACGCCTATTACAATTTAAATACAATTTTATTTGTAACTTTTGACTAGCGGGAAATCTAAAAATAAAAATAAAAAATAGCTACCTAGACCTAACCAAATTCCACAATTTTTTTTGTGTGATCTAGTATCGTAATATGCATCGACTCTAGACACTAAATTGTTTTAGGGGCTCAACCTTCAAACCGTCACCCCGACTTTGGGTAAAAAGTGAGTGAAAAAAACCCTGAAAATTATTCGTCTCGGAAAAAGAAGGGATAATTAACCAAATAAAAAAAAACACTCCAAGGTGTACTCGTTTTCTGATCAAGTCCCAACATCCTAGGCCTGTTACATACTCAAAACTCATCATTACTAGTTTCAGTTATTACAATTTCCTGCAGAGTGTGGAATCTGGGTATAAGAAAGATGATGAGAAAATAGAAGTAGAGTTAAAAAACTTTGTTGACTGATGATATCTGATGGTACAAGTCTCCTTTGGATCATCCTTGGGCATGGAGTCTTTCATATAATAATCAGGTGCCACTCGAGTGGTCAACAATCTGGAAGTCCATTTGCTCTTCTTGATAGCTAGAGAAATACTCTTGTACTCCAGTCATGTGAGTTGAAGCCCCATTATCAATATACCAAACACTTCCTGATGTGGAACTTGACAAACATGTGAATTATTCTTCCAGTATGAAAGATAATACATCTTGAATATCCACGTTGTTCGTGCTATTCTCCTTCTCAACGTTGTACTTACTACTGCAAGATACTGCGTTTTAGCTAGAGATATTCTTTGCAAAAGAACCACAGTTTCTCCCTCTGGCTCTGACAACCCTCCGATCTGGAGATTGATTCTTTTCTGACTCACTCAAGAATTAACTCGCCCTCAAAATCTTACCTGCCTGGCCTAAGGATTGCGCAGCCTTCTAGGGACTTCAAGCAACTGCTTAAGCAGTGCTACGCTCCTCCCTCTTCTTCTGCACAAGATCTCTCCTGCCTCCTGTCTATGCTCTGATATTCCAAATCCTAATGTAGCAACTCATAATGTTTCTTCTATTTGTTAATTTAATAAAGCAAATTATTTGCAGCTGTCTACAACAAATATCAAAATACATACACTGCAGTATTAACAAATTAATTAATGCGGAAAATAAATATAAGGAAAATACTAGCACAACAATAACACATTAACACAACTGTTTTTGGACAATTGTCCCCGGAAAAACCCAATGTCGGAAAACTAGTGCAACATATGAGGGTTTCTTTTGTTATTCTTCAACAATTAAATTCGGTACAGAAGGTCTTACCTGTAGGTCCTATGTTTGAGGTTGTTCCCATAGGGTTGAAACCCTCTGCTTCTTCCTTGCGCTTTAAGACCTGCGATTCATTCAAGGCAAAGCATATACACCAAAAATAACTGAAAGCATGTTCATGGTATCAATGTTATATCATATAAGCATGTAAGCAAATAAGCATTAACATGAGATTTTATAAGCAAATCATGACATAAATTAATGCATAAAGACCATAATCATTAAGAACAAGACATTACCTCTTTATTAATGTAAGCTAAAAAATTACGGAAGAAATACAACCCGAGTCATCTTCCTGCTCCAAGCGAAACCGTTCTCTGGATCCATCCTACCTAGGCCTCAACAGTCTTCCTCCATAAGTATACACAAGGATGTCATGAAGCGATGATGAACATCTCAAGAAGGAAACAGGGGTTTCCTATGAATGGGAGTGCAGAAGGCACAGGGATATCTTCAGACTTGATCAGGGATGTAATCAACTATAATATCAATATCTAATCCTTCCTCCCCCCCTTAGGCCTTCCCATGGAGATGTATTTATACTTCTCCAAATTAGTTTTTTCAGTTGGGAAATAGGTAGGCCATAGGCTATAGTCGGTGGGTATCCAGTCAAACTCGTAAACCCCGCCCGAATTAAGGGAGATTATATATATTTTTAATGTTTTGACACATATATGTGGGTTGGGTATAGGCTGACCCGCGTGTACATGCGCTTTATATAGGGCATAATCGCGTATGGGATTTAAAACATTGTTTTTTAGAAAATGGACCAAGTCTGGTAGGGAACGGTTTCCCTAGGCCATATCATAGAGCATCAAATATACCAAAGGTGGTAAATGGTGCTATAACAAACCCTATGATAAAGTCCATGGAAATGACCTCCCATTTCCACTATGGATTCACAATCAGTTGTAGCAGTCCACCTAGATGCCTACAATCTACCTTCACACGCTGACAATCAAAATGCCTAGCCATAAACTCTGCTACATCCTTCTTCAGATTCGACCAATAATAAAACTTATTCAGTACGGTCAATGTCTTCTGATAGCCTAGGTGATCTAAATATGGTTTCGCATGAAAATATCTCAAGATCACCTTATTGAGTTCACTACTATCTAGCACATATATCATGTCTCTAAATATAACCAATGTAAGACAATAATCCACATCATGTGCACCTGCACCTGCACCTGTACCTGTACTACCACCTATACATGTACCTCTACTCTACTGCAACCTGTGCACAATCTCCATATACTTGACATCCTACTGACCTACCTGCAATATCCTATCATGTACGTTTATCCCATAGGATCTCGTAACTGCTAAGTGATTTACCTGTACCCGTCTGCTAAGAGCATTTGCCACCCTGTTCTCTTTTCCTTTGATGTACCTGATCTCGAAGTCCAATTCCCTGATCATGGCCCACCATCTATCCTGTCAAGCATTCAGATTCGGTTGGTTAAACAAATAACACAACCTAATGTGATCACTCATTAGTACAAACCTCCTGCCAAGAAGATAATTCTTCCACATCTTCCATGCAAGTATGATCATTGCTAGCTCAAGATCATGCGTTGGGTAGTTCAACTTGTGCTCATTTAGTTTTCGTGACTCATAACATACCACCTGTCGATCCTGCATAAGGACTCCACCAAGTGCTGTTTTGAAAGCATCTATGCATACTACAAACTCTTTGTCTGGAGCTGCAATATTTAACACTGGTGCATGCGTCAACAACTGCTTAAGCTTCTCAAAACTGGCCTCACGCTCTTCTGTCCATTCAAACTTCTTACCTTTCCTGTGCAATGATGTAATAGGATAATCATTCTGTGAGAAGTTCTTGATGAACCTCCTATAATAGCCTGCCAACCCCATGAAATACCTCACCTCATCTACATTCCTTGGAGCTACCCACTCCATAGTGGCCCTTATCTTTTCTAGATCTACTGCAATGCCCTCCTTGGAAACAACATGTCCCAAGTAGTGTACCTCAGTCTGAAAGAAATTGCACTTACTGAGCTTAGCATACAATTGATTCTCTCTCAACAATCTCAACACTGTTGATAAATTCTTGGTATGATCTTCCTCATTTTTGGAATATACCAATATTTCATTAATGAATACAATAACAAAATTGTCCAAATACAGACACAACATGCTATTCATCAAGAACATAAATGTAGCTAGAGCATTATTCAAACTGAATGGAACTACAACAAACTTATAATGCCCATACTTGGTTCGGAAAGATGTATTGTAAATGTCCTCCTCTTTGATGCATACCTGGTGGTATCCTGATCTCAAATCAATCTTCAAGAACACTACTGCTTCCTTCAACTAATCGAACAAGTCATCAATCCTCGGTAACAAATACCTATTCTTTATGGTCACTTTGTTCAACTTCATGTAGTCAATGCATAATCTGAGATTACCATATTTCTCTTTACAAACAATACGGTGCACCCCAAGGTGATACACTTGGGCTAATGTATCCTTTGTCCAACATTTTCTTCAACTATAACTTCAACTCTACCAACTAAGGCATGCTCATCCTTTAAGGTGCTTTTGATGTTGGAGCTTCCCTTGGCACTAAATCAATAGAAAAGTATACTTCCTTGTGAGGTGGGAACCCTGAGATCTCTTCCGGAAACACATCATGAAACTGTTGTAGACTGGATATCTGTTCAAAATATCTACATCCTCAACTTCCTTACCTTTGTCACTAGAAATATGCACTGCGAATAACACACACCCTTTTCTACGACTACGCTTTGCCTGCATAGCTGTCACCATCTTAACTGATGTAGATTTCTTCTCTCCCTGCAAGACTCTTGGTTCCCCATTGTCATCCACACACTCAATGCCTTTTTGATAACAATCCATATTGGTTCTATGAAGGTACAACCAATCCATTCCCAACAACATATTGTATCATCCCAATGGTAATACATTCAAATTTGTTGTTGTAGGATACCATTTAAATCGAATGCATAAGCTCTTACCCAATGATGAACTCGCTTCTTTGTACCTATAGCCAATTGCACTAACCAATATTTTGCATGCAATTCCTTACTCAAACCACACTTATCCACTAAGTCAGGACTAACATAACTATAATTAGATCCAGGGTCAACCAAAATAGAAATAACTTGATGAAAAAGCTTACCACCCATCTCAATGATAAATGCCTGATGGTATGCCTGGTTGTTATCCAATGTTGCATAAATACGAGGAACACTCTGACCAACATCCCCAATAGTTTGTGCCTCCTGCGCACTATATATCTGAGGCCTACCACCCTGATTTTGTGGACAATCTCTCTTAAGATGCTCCTTACCGCATGTCCAACACTCCAACCGACCAATACCCTCACCTCTATGCTGCTGCTGTGACCCATGTCCCTATCTAGCTGCATTGAACCTCTTTTGCAGTGCCACATTTTCTTTCTCATCTACATTTTGAGGCCTTGTTCTTTTCGGCTGCCATTTACCTTTACCTTTGTCTTTTCCTTTCCATCCTTGTTGAGATTCATTCTTACGCTTTGATTGTTCATAACAATGCTTCAATTTCCCAATAACTTCCTCAAGTGATCGAGGCTCATCATACTCAATCCAATCTCTAAATGCTGATGGAAATCCATTGACAAATTGCTAAAATTTAGCCTTCTCATCTTTAAGATATGATACATACCTCAATAGCTCCATAAACTTAGTTGTGTACTCTTCATCTGTAATTGATCCCATCTTCAGCTCATAGAATTATTTGGCCATACTATTGTAGTACCTTTGTGACAAGTATTTCTTCTTGAAAAGCCTCTTGAACTCATGCCAACTCAAGTCCTCTATCCTGATGTCTCTGACCCGCTTCACATCTTCCCACCAAATGTCTACTTTACCTTTCAAACTGAAGATAACAATTCTATCCTTCATGTTTTCTGTGTACTCATGCAACTCAAAGAATTTTTTCATCCCAAGTATCCAAGCCTCTACATCTTCTGGTTTCTTCAAGTCTCCATCAAAAGTAGGTGGCTTTGCTTTCTTAAACTCATTTGGCAAGTATCCCCTATCACTCCTCTTGTAAGGATGATAACGATGACAATCATGATTCCTGTCAGAACCAGAACTAGAATAGTACCTGTATCCATCACCTCTCCTATCCAGAGTATCCAACAACCTGCCATCTCTAATAGTGTCATCTCTATTTGAAATGTGACCACCATGAGACGTACTACCATATGCCCCATTAGTTTTGTCCTCCTATCCATGGTTGATTCGAAGTGGCCCTTGTCGCTACAATTTTGACAAACTTTGATCTGAATTGGATCCATAAAGAACTATCAAAGAACCATGACTGTATCAGGTCGGGAAAAATCTCTAAAAATTCCAAAACAACGATCAAAAACACCCTGAACTAGTGGCAATGGCAGCCAGCGTGGAACGACGAGGACCTCGGTCAAAGCGCACTAACCGAGGCCCATGGAGACTGCACGGGAGGTCGAATTAGCCCCTGGGAGCCCCGTATCGGGAAAAGGAGGTGATTTTTGATGGGTGATTCGCTGGGCGAACAGGGCTGAAATGGAGAGCCCCGAGCACTCGAATGCATGGGGGAGTCGAAGAACCGCGGTGAAAAGAGCTAAAAGGACAAAGGTGGGACCAACGCTTTGGAAACCGATGGTATTGATCGGGGCGCCCTCAAACGGTAAGCGGTTTTGGATGGGAGCGGAGCGATCCCACTCAACAATCAACATGTGGCAAGCGGAGGTGAGAGAAAACCGCTGTTGATCGCACGTTAACAATCGAGCAAGTCAACCGCGTGAAACATGCGTATGGCGTCAGATTTGGAGGCCCCAGATCAGATGGCTGAGATTGCGCCTAATGGGGGAAGCGGAATCGACGAAGGAATGAGCCGCGATTTAGAAGGATTTGAAGTTCGTTTTGACCGCCATGGTGGAGGAAGACTTCATCCATGATGTAACCGAAGAAATGAACCGATGAAACAGGTTGGCATGAGTTACAGGAGGACATGTGGCCACTCCCTACGAGCTGATGATGACGCCGAGCCAGGGAACTCCAAGCGTAGCTGTAGAAGGTGATTCAACGGAGGCGGAAGAGGAACCGAATAGGCATGGGAACGAATGGCTTCAAAGCCATGAACAGAGACAGAATACACAGTAAAGTCAGAGTCAGTTAGAGAGAGGGACAGAGAACCCCGAGAGATAGAGAAAGACACCAGAAAATCGAGAGGAGGACAGGAAAACAGAGAGAAGAAGATAGTGAAGCAAAAAGCAGAAGAAGACAGAGGGCCGAGCTGACCAAAGGCAGCGTCGAGCACCACAGAGCTTGAGAGATTCAAGCCATCCCAGAGAGGATCTATCTGGATTGAGCACCACATTGGCTCTTTCCATTGTAGACCAGAAGGTCACAGAGCTGGTAGGCAAACAGAGTCTATGCACTCCAGTGGCTTGGGGAATCCAAGAACCACCCTGCCAAGCAAATATGCTTCAGGAGAACTCACATTGAGTCCTTGAATTGTATTTCTTTGCTTAAAGACACAATAAAACAAGGCCACCACTGAAAACTGGACCAGAGATGTAGCCCTAGAGGATAGGGTGAACTCCTTATTAATTTCTTGTTTTCTTGTATTTGCTTTCCGTATTTCTCTGCTGTCTTTCCATTTAATTGTCTGTGTATTGGCAATCTGATCGATCCATTACTTCAGTAACACAGAACACACACCAACACATGAGTTTGTAATACCTTTAATCAATAAATCTTTAATTGATAACACTCATAGGGTGGATATCAGATCAAGTGGTATCAGAGCTCTAGGCTATAAGACAATGTCAGAGAAAGGTTCTGTGGGGCCAGACCCTCAATTCGTAGAAAGTTTCCTAGCTATAAAGTCTATGGTCGAAGAAATGTATAGGGACTTTAGAAAGCATAACGTTGGATACTCCTCAGGTTCTAAACAAGATAAAGAAGAAGATGAGTCTCACTTCCATGACCACTCCAAAGGAAAGGGGAAAGAGGAAAGCTTTCTCACACCTCCTAATAGCCCTGTGCATAATAAGAAAGCATCTTTGATTAAGCTAGATTTTAAATTTGATTTGCTTATATATGATGGAGAGCTAAACGCTGAAAAGTTGGAAAATTGGATTAGACAAATTGATGTGTATTGGAGGGTACATAACATAGACTTAGATAAGAGTAAGATTCAGCTGGCAAGCCTATGCCTAGGAGGCACTGCCTTGGTTTGGTGGGAAGGCAGGACCCAAGCTGATATGAAAAGACATGGTAAGACCATCTCTGTCTGGAGTGAATTTGTTGCTGCAATAAAAAAGCAGTTCTATCCATTGGCCTACATGCAACAAGCCATGATGAGTTGGCAAACTCTTCGACAGTTGAAAGGGCAAAGTGTGCAAGGGTATACTCAAGAATTTAGAAAAAGAGCATTGATGTTGGGTATCTCATTAGACTCACCAGAGACTCTTTTGAAGTACATTGGTGGTCTACACAGCTACATGAGGCATACCATCCTCATGTTTAATCCCACTAGTATAGATGAGGTATCTGTACAAGCTACTCATCTAGAAGCTAGAGGAAAGAATGGAAATCCAGAAGTTGGGGGACCATCCCAACCCACTGTAAGCAAGAGCAAGGAGAAAAGAAAGCAGAATTGGAAAGCAAGGAAGGCTAACATTGCACAAAAAAGCAAAGCTTCATGCACTCACTATAAAAAGGATGGGCATGATGATGAGCATTGTTGGATTCTGCATCCAGAGCTGAGACCTAAGAAGTCCGAGGGCAAGAAGAAGAAGACTGCTGCAACTATTCAGAAAGATTTGGGGTCAGACTCAGGAGATGAAACAACTATAGCAGCCACATGTATAAAAGGTAAGAATTTTGAAGCATCTACTAGTAATTCTGCTCAATCTGTTATTGATGAAGAAAATGAGAGAAAAATACATGAGCTTTTCCATATTCGAGTTATTTCCAAAATTCAAAAGATTGATACTTTGTTTGATAGTGGCTCACAAGTAAATTTAATTTCTGAAGCAATTGCAAAGAGATTGGGATTAGCAACTACACCTCACAAGAAACCATACCCATTAGGATGGTTGAATGATAAAGCGCAACTACAAGTGACTAGATAGTGCAAACTCAAGTTTTCTTTTGGGTCAACATTTGTAGATGAGGTTGATTTAGACATAATTCCTTTGGATATATGTGGAATTGTTTTAGGAAGTCCTTACTTGTATGATAGAAAGGCTATTTTCTATAGAGTTGAGAACAAGTATCTAATTGTCAAAGATGGAATCGAATACTTTGTAAGAGCTCATAAGCTCAAGAATAATTATACTCTCATAAACTCAGGGCAGATGAAAAGAATGATAAATTCATGTAAACAATTCTCACTGATGGTTGTAAAGGGAAAGAAACGTGATAAACCAATGTATTTGAGGGCTGTAATACTGAACAACAAGCTGATATAGAAAATTTTGTTTCTGAGTATGATGTCTTATTTCAGGAAGCTAAAGGTCTGCCGCCCAAAAAGGGAATAGTACATGATATTATTTTGCAGCAAGATGTTCCATTGCCTAACATTGGGATGTACAGGTTGTCTTCTTTAGAAAATGTTGAAATCAAGAAGCAAGTGTAGGAGTTGCTTGAGAAAGTTTTCATCAGGCCTAACACATCACCATGTGGGTCAACAATCGTTTTGGTGAGAAAGAAAGATGGCTCGTGGAGAATGTGAATTGATTACCAAGCACTAAATAAGATAAAAATAAAAAATCGTTATCCCCTTCCTCGCATAGATGATCTTTTAGATCAATTCAAGGAGGCTGTTTATTTCACCAAGCTGGATTTGCACAGTGGATACCATCAGGTCAGAGTTGTAGAGCAAGATGCATGGAAGACTGCTTTCAAAACAAAGTAGGGATTGTATGAATGACTGGTTATGCCTTTTGGCTTGACCAATGCTCCTGCTACTTTCATGAGATTAATGAATGATGTACTCAGACCTTTTCTTGATTATTTTGTTATTGTGTACCTGGATGACATTATGATTTTTATCAAAACGTGGGAAGAAAATTTAAAGCATGTTAAGCAGACATTAGATGTTTTGAAAAGAGAAAAACTTTATGTTAAACTCTCAAAATGTGAATTTGGCAAAACATCTCTAAACTACTTGGGTCATATAGTAGGGGGAGGTGAATTGAAAATAGATCCCTCTAAAGTGGCAGTCATTGTGAACTGGCCTAAACCCAGGTCTGCTAAAACAGTGAGAAGCTTCTTAGGAGCAACACAATATTGGAGGAAGTTCATTTCTAACTTTTCCTCAATTGCAACTCCCTTACATGCTTTAAGAGGATTGAATAAGGTGTTTCAGTGGGGAGGCAAACATCAGAAAGCCTTCGACACCTTGAAAGAAAAGATTAGTAGAGCACCTGTACTAGCACTGCCAGATCTGAAAAGACCATTTGAGATCCAAACTGATGCCAGTGACTACGCCATAGGAGCAGTGTTGACACAACACGATAAACCCATATGTTATCATTCTGAGACTTTTAATCCGTAGTAGTTAACTATCCTACATATGATAAAGAATTGTATGCATTAGTTCAAAGTGTGAAAAAGTGGAAACATTACTTAATGGGTAAAGAGACAGTGATACATACTGATCATCAACCACTTCAATATCTGCACTCCCAAACTAAGTTGCAGCAATCAAGACATTACAGATGGATGGGCTTTCTACAATAGTTTCATTTAGTCATCAGATATAAAAAGGGCATACATAACAAGGTTGTAGACATGTTATCTAGACCCATTATAAATGCATCTACCATACTTAAGCATAATTTTGTGCTACATGAAAGCTACATTGAACAATATGCTCAGGATATGGACTTTAAAGATGTATATGCAACTTTGAGTCAAGGCAAAAGAGTAGAAGAATTGGACTATCACATGAAGGACCGACTCTTATATCATTGTGGGAAACTTTGCATTCCACAAACTGAGAGAGTAAAGATAATTAGGGAAGCACACACTTCTCTGATATCAGGTCACTTTGGGGTAAGTAAAATAGCTGCACAGCTGCAAAGGTTCTGCTATTGGCCGAAAATGAAGGAAATAGTTTCTAGATATGTAAGAGGGTGCGCTATGTGTGCTAAAAGCAAGCCCAACAACAGAAAACTAGGCTTGTACACTCCATTGCCAGTTCCTTTTCACCCTTGGGAGAGTATTTCCACGGATTTTGTTGGAGGACTGCCTAAATCTAGGAAAGGTCATGATTATCTATATGTTGTTGTGGATAGGTTCAACAAAATGTGTATTTTGATACCTTGTAATAAATAGATTACAGCTGAACAGACTGCAAAATTGTTCTTTGAACATGTATGGGTTCATTTTGGATTACCCACTTCCATTGTATCTGATCGAGACACCCGATTTATGGGGAAGTTTTGGTTGAGTCTGTGGGAACTGATGGACACCAAACTGAAGAAAAGCACAGCTTTTCATCCACAAACAGATGGCCAGACAAAAGTAGTTAATAGGACAATGATCCAGTTACTGAGAGGATATTGCAACAAACATCCTAAGCTTCGGGACGAACACTTGTGTTATGTGCAACATACTTACAACAGATCAAAACACTCTTCTACATAGAGATCTCCTTTTGAGACCTGTTTTGGTTTCACACCAAGGTCTCCTTTGGATTTTTTCTTTGGTAAAGATACCATGGTTGATGGAGACAGTGATGTGAACAGGGCAACTAGGTTCATTGAACAGATCCCGAAGATCCACCAGGCAGTACAGGAACAGCTGGAAAAGAGCCAAGCCAAGTACAAGGCTAGGCATGAAAAGCATCAGATGGAGCATAGTTTTCAAGTTGGAGACCAAGTCTGGCTATATATCAGCAAGGACAAGATGCAAGGTGAAGGTAAAAAGCTAAAGCCTATCAAGTATGGACCCTTTAGGATACTTGAGAAGATTGGTGCAAATGCTTTTCGCCTTGATCTACCAGCTTACATGCACATCTACTCAGTTGTAAATGCAGATTACTTGATATTTTTTGAACCTTCAATGATTGAGGACCCTGAAGAGCATAGTCAATTGCCTTCTATTGATGACCTGCTACCTCAATATCTTAATGAATTGCAGGAAGACACAGTGCTGGACAGGAAGGTGAGGACAACGCACAGGGGAGATGTTGAGTACCTCAGGATTGGGCTCAAAGGTTCGAAGCCAAGCAGTGCAAAGTGGATTGAGATTGGACAAGTGAGAAGACAATACCTTCACTTAGTCGATGCTTGAAAACCAACTTTTGGTGGTCCAAAAGCTTTTTCAGTGGGAAGGCTGTGATCCAAATTGGATCCATAAAGAACTGTCAAAGAACCATGACTGTATCAAGTCGGGACAAATCTCTAAAAAATTCCAAAACAACAATAAAAAACACCTTGAACTAGTGGCAATGGCAGCCAGCGTGGAACGACGAGGACCTCGGTCAAAGCGCGCTGACTGAGGCCCATGGAGATTGCATGGGAGGCCGAATTAGCCCCTGGGAGCCCTGGATCGGGAAAAGGAGGTGATTTTTGATGCGTGATCGTGCATCACTGGGTGAACAGGGCCAAAATGGAGAGCCCCGAGCACTCGGACGCATGGGGGAGTCGGAGAACTGTGGGCGAAAAGCGCTAAAAGGACAAAGGCGGGACCCGTGCTCTGAAAACCGGTGGTATTGATTGGGGCGCCCTCAAACGGTAAGAGGTTTTGGATGGAAGCAGAGCAATCACACTCAACGATCAATGCGTGGCAAGCAGAGGTGAGAGAAAACCGCCGTTGATCGCGCGTTAACAGTCGAGCAAGTCAACTGGGCGAAACGTGCGTATGGTGTCGAATCTGGAGGCCCCAGATCGGACGGTTGAGATTGCGCTCGATGGGAGAAGCGGAATTGATGAAGGAATGAGCCGTGATTTAGAAGGATTTGAAGTCTGTTTTGACCGCCACGGTGGAGGAAGACTTCATCCACGATGTAACTGAAGAAACGAACTGACAAAGCTGGCTGGCGTGAGTTACAGGAGGACATGTGGCCACTCCCTGCGAGTTGATGATGACGCCGAGCCAGGGAACTCTAAGCACAGCTGTAGAAGGTGATTCGATGGAGGCAGAAGAGGAATAAAACATGCATGGGAACGAATGGCTTCAAAGCCATGAATAGAGATAGAATACACAGTAAAGTCAGAGTCAGTCAGAGAGAGGGACAGAGAACCCCGAGAGACAGAGAAAGACACTAGAACTCCGAGAGGAGACGGAAAACAGAGAGAAGAAGACAGTGAAGCAAAAAGCAGAAGAAGACAGAGGGCCGAGTTGACCAAAGGCAGCGTCGAGCACCAGAGAGATTAAGAGATTCAAGCCATCCCAGAGAGGATCTGTCTGGACTGAGCACCACATTGGCTCTTTCCATTGTAGACCAGAAGGTCACAAAGCTAGTAGGCAAACAGAGTCTGTGCACTCCAGTGGCTTGGGGAATCCAAGAACCACCCTGCCAAGCAAATCTACTTCAGGAGAACTCACATTGAGTCCCTGCATTGTATTTCTCTGCTTAAAGACACAATAAAACAAGGCCACCACTGAAAGCTAGACCAGAGATGTAGCCCTAGAGGATAGGGTGAACTCCTTATTAATTTCTTGTGTTCTTGTATTTGCTTACTGTATTTCTCTACTGTCTTTCCATTTAATTGTCTGTGTATTGGAAATCTGATCGATCCGTTGCTTCAATAACACAGAACACACCCCAACACATGAGTCTGTAATACCTTTAATCAATAAATCTTTAATTGATAACACTCATAGGGTGGATATCAGATCAAACGCTGAAGAAGTATAACATTAACCTCTACTTGTTTCTCTTATGCCTGTATGATCCTGTCATTGTTTGCCTTACAACTCCTTATTTCTTCCTTCAAGCTTCTCAATGTGTCTGCCAAATCAAAAGAATGCCCAACACCATGCCGCTCATCTGATTCATAGGGAGAGTCTTTGTAGTCTACCATCTTGCTAGACATTTTGATCTTTCTCATGCATGGCATACTATGTCAGCTAAACCAAACCATAATAAACCAACATACCTTAGCAAAATTTGGGGAGGATATCTCATATGCAAGATCATCTAATTAGTGTGATACATGTCTGAACATAGTCATAACAACATATAGACATATAATACATAAGCACATAACCATGTAACCATCAGTCTAGCGAGATCCCAGTCATTAGTGCATGACCATATCAACTATGCATACCATGACCTCATGCATGACAACAACAAACATACTGACGTACACTGACAATACACAAGCATAAATGACATGTAACCAATCATACACTCATGGCGGCATACTTCATAATAACAACATCCTCTTCCACATGGCGACATCTCTACAACCATGACTGACACCATTCATATGCAACAAGCACATAGACCACAAGGATGATTAATCACACATGCAAAAGATATGAATGCATGACCAACACACTGCCCATCTAGTCCGAGGGGTGAACCATGCTCTGATACCACTCTGTAACACCATGTTTTGACATCTACCCAAGTAACCAACCAATTGGGCTAAACATGTGACGAGAGGCTACTATGATTAGATTCAACCTCCTATGTGACCTTAAGGAAGTGGAATCAATAGAAACACAACATACAAACCTTCCACATAAACTACAAGACTCCTAGGAACCATCCCAACCACTTAGGTGGCTAGCCCCTGGGTCCCACTAAAGTTTTTGACCACTTGACCTCTGGACACTCCCATGCTATAGGCCTGCCAGCGTCTAGGAGGCTCTGGATGCTCTCATAACAAGGCATGCCAACGTCTAGGGACTATTTTGCTCAGTGTTGTGCCAACATCCCCAATATTTGAGCCACTTTTTCAGGCCCATAGCCCAGGTCACTGCCCATAATTGAATGACACCTTCACAACAGTAAGATAATAGGAAAAATTGATGCAAAAGTAAATACTTGAAGAAGCCCTTAACCAAACCCCTACAAGCCATGACAGGCATTTCGTCAAACATATCACAGATATGTAATCTGCAGGTGTAAACAACAGATTTAAGCATAGGGATCTCACACTTATTTGAGAATCGCTAAGAACCTTTGTTCCTTCATATCATTTGCTGCATTGTCATCTATTACGTCATAGATACATTGTCCATTCATTTACAAGTAAAAGTATGAGGAGAGCCATACATATCCACTGCCATAAAACACATACATAACTAGCATAATATCAAAAAAATGCCAATGAATCACAACCATATGATCCACATATAAACCAATATAATACTCATAGAAATACAAGGAGAAATAACCTCATATTGATGATGCAAAATCTAAACTCGGGATGGGACTACCGCGTTCCACTCGACCATAGAATGGCTGAGCCAATTCTCTCTTCAACCATTCACCCCATGCCATATTCCAAGCATGAATGTGGGACTCGAACCAAAAGAACCAACTAGGGCATCCCGAGGCTAAACCACCTCACCCTCATCAATAGAAACCAAGCTTTACCGTAATCCATCCTGGATCACTAGGCCAATACAATGAACATGTAATAACATGCTTTACCATGATCTCCACTAGATCACTAGGACCAACAAGCATGGATTCCACCGGATTTCTCCACCTACACCATGAGGAATTTTCCTGTCTCCTAGTCTCTCAGGCTTTACCATAATCCATAGTTCGATCCAGGGATCACTAGGCCCTAAACCAAGACACCACCCTCTAGGATTTATCATATATCCCACCATTCACTGACAAGGATTTGTGGGCCCTTCGAGGCAACACTCCTGGCTTTACTGCAACCTACAGTCTGGCTGAGTGGTCACTACGCCAGTGGCTTTACCATGATCCATAGTCCATTTTAGGGACCACTAGGGCATGTGCTCTATCATTCGGAGATCCACCTCACTCAGCTTCAAATCCATCTGGAAATCCATCTCAACCAAAACATGAGAACCCCATCACACCATGGCTATCCAGAAATGGCAAGGTTAGGTAAAAAACACTGTCACACCTAGCAAAACCATGCCATAACAACAAAAAGAACAACATGCAATACCATGCATGCCAAATCTAGTAAGAAAAATACACATGCAAATCGATACCTGCAAAGAATACTGCTATAACTGCTTGATCCTACTCTTCCTTGCTTGATATCTGCTTCCTCTTACCTTCTTTGTCTTTCTTGATCCAATGCCAAAGTGCTCCAAGAAAAAATCTAAGTGTCCAGGAGTGAGAGAGAGAGAGAATAATGAGAGAACCCCAAAACTGAATTGAAAAAAGGTTACAAACTAATCCTCAGAAGCCTTTTTATCAATTAGGCCTGTATTTTCTTCATTTTCCATTATTTTCCTTCATTTTTCTCCTCACATGCAACCTATGACCTTTCACCTTCCTTTTCTCCTAATTTCCATTATTTTTCATAAATGATTGTGCAAAAAATGCATTTTGCCTTTCCAAAGACTTATCCATTGCCTTTGCCAATTTCCTTAGCCATTAATAAACCAAATGAACACCCACACTAGGATATCTTGCCCAACATTCAACTCGGAATAAGTCCCATCAACTGTGGTTATTATTTTGCATTTATTAACTTTTATTACATGGAATTTTCACGAGGGATGTTACAATAGATATCATCATCAACAAAAAGGGGAGATTGAGGTATTATTCAACATAATAAGAGTTCATTTTAAACGCCAATAATGATATTGAGAGAAAAAAAATTATTGGATGATGTGTGCTGATTATAAAGATATTGTCAAAATCACAACTAAGGATAAATTCCCTATTCGAGATATTGATGAGCTTCATAGAGTGGCTTATTTTGCAAAGCTTGATCTTAATTGAATAGACCACCATATCGAATTAAGGAAATAAGACATCCCCCAAGCAACTTTTAGAACATACAAAGGGTACTATGAATTCTTGGTCATGCCTTTTGCATTAACTAATGCTCCTACTTTTCAAAGCCTAATGCACAAGATTTTTCAACCCCATCTTAGAAAAAATGTGTTAGTTTTCTTTGATGATATTATTGTCTATAGAAAATCATGGGAAGGACACATTAAACATGTGAATAGATTTCTACAAATCCTTGAGAACAATAAATTATATGTAAAAAGATCCAAATATGCTTTCATGAAACAAAAAGCAAAGTAATTGGGCCATATTATTTCAAAATAGGAAGTTAAGATGGACCCTCAAAAGATCTAGGTTATTACAAAATGGCCTATTCTTAAGAAAATTAAGAGTCTTGGAGTATTTTTGGGACATATAGGATATTAGCATAAATTTGTTAAGAATTATGCACGCATTGCATGCCCACTCACATCTATCTTGAAAAAAAAATCATTTACATGGAATGATGAGGCTATTTTGGAATTTTCTCTATGAAAATATGTCGTGTCTTCTACATTAGTATTGGCAACACCTAATTTTGGTAAAACATTCATGGTAGAATGTGATGCATCGAGGCAAGGAATTAGAGCAATGTTGACACATGAAGGTAGACATTAGCTTTTGAGAGCAAACAATTTAAGGGAAGATATTTGGTGAAATAAACATATGAAAAAGAAATCGAAGCAATTATACATGCAATTAAAAATGTCAACAATATATCATTAAGCGACATTTTAAAGTCAAGAGAGACCATGATAGCCTAAAGTACTTTTTGGAGCAAATATTGTCATCAAAACAATAACAAAAATGGGTAAAAAAAATTGTAGAGACTTGATTTTGAAATAATCTACAGGGAGGTGAAGGACAATGTGGTAGTGGATGTTATTTCTATAGTATAAAAATCCTCAAGCTTATATTCGATTACATCTATCCCAGTATGGAAGGAAGAAGCTTGCCATGAATACAATGTATAAAGGAAGGAATAAACTTCGTGGAACATTGGGAGTGGAAATGAGATATACTTTGGTACAAGGGTAAGTTATGTTTATGCCCTCAATCAAAGTTGAAGCAACAAATATTAAGGGAGTCCCATGACTCTCCAATGGTAGGACATGCAGGGTTATTTAAAACATATCAAAGGATCAAAAAGGAATTTTGATTTTGTGAAGGGTGACGAAAGATATTAAAAAAATTGTAAGTGAATGTCGGGCTTGCCAAATAAATAAATGAGAGACGGTAAACTCTCTAGGATTACTTCAACCATTACACATGCCTAATCAAATTTGGCAAGAAATACCATTGGACTTCATTATAGGGTTACCAAAATTTTAAGGTAAAGATTCCATTTTTGTAGTTGTTGATAGACTCGCAAAATATCCACATTTTTGTGGAATTCAAAATATATACACAACAAGCCAGGTGGAAAAGTGTTTCTGATGGTCTTCCTAAGGTAATAGTAAGTGAAGAGATCCAAAATTCACAAGTAATTTTTTGCAGGAATGACGGAAGATGAGTGGAACAACACTAGCAATGAGTTTAATATATCATCCACAAACAAATCGTCAAACAAAAAAAAAACAAATGTTTAGAGGGTTATCTACACTTTTATTCTTTAGATAAGAAATTTGAATTGATGAAGAAACTTCATATGGAAGAATTTTGGTATAATACTACCTATCATACATCTGCTAAATGACTCCATTTGAGGCTTTTTATGGATTTCTAGCTCCCGGTATCTCATATTTATTCCAAAGTACAAGCAATAGAGTCACATATGGAGAATGCTAAAGAAAATTCTACAATTATTAAGGAACACCTTCAAATGGTGCAAACCAAGATGAAGCCACAAACATATTAACATTGAAGTGAAAGGCAATTTGAGGAGGGTGATTGAGTATTTCTAAGATGACAACCTTATAAGAAATATACACTCGAGCAAAAGAATAATAATGAATTAGCTCCAAAATTTTATGGGCCCTACAAGATTATTTGCATGATTGGACAAGTGGTGTATGAGTTAGATTTTCATTCTTCTCACATTCATAAGGTTTTTCATATATCTTTCTTAAAAAAGGTTGTGGGACAAGCTATACCAGTTCAAACAAAACTTCCAAAATTAGATGAAGGAGGAAGGTTGATTCTTGAACTAGAAACAATTATGGATCAAAGTTCTCTATCTCTTTGAATAGAAACATTATGGAGTACCTATTCAAGTGGAAGATCATGCCTCTAGAAGAAGCTAATTGGGAAAATATGAGTAGTTCATGAAGAAACACCCTCAACTATAGGTTTTGAGGATAATTTTTTTTCAGAAGAGGGGTCTTGTGTTATGGCCCTTGGAACCTATATTAAGGCCCGAATAAACACTCATTAATTTTTTAGTTGTTATATTAGGAGGTTGGATAGAACCTTTCATGGCCCCATTTGATTATAATGATATCATTTGTCTCCTATATATATACTGAGGAGATATACTCTTAGGATCATCAAATGTTGTCTTATACACTATATTCATTTTAAAAGGAGGTTTCCGCCTCAAAGTGTGTTACAATTTTTGGTTTCTTATCATTTTTAAGGCACAAGGTTCATAACATGGATTTTGTAAAGGATGTGTGCGAGGAAAGCATACACCCTTTGACTTTAAGAAAGCATGGTGAGTTTAAAAACAATTGGAGCTTGTTCACACTAATGTTTGTTGTATGATTAAGCCTCCATTCAAAAAAACCAACTTAACATCCATTTGATAGACTTGGAACTTTCTGAAACATATTATGATCGCTTCAAGTCTGGTAGTTGGAGCAAAAATTTCTTCAAAAATGAACATATCCTTTGGAAACCAATATAGTCTTATTTATCATTACTTGTCCATCCTCATTCAATTTATTTATGAATACCCACTTGGTGCCAATTAGGTTCTTATATTTTGGTCTAGGCACAAATTCCCTTGTCTCATTTTGCTCAATGTTATTTAGCTCTTCGTTTATAGCATTGATCTAAATGGGGGTTTGATAACTTGTTATGCTTACAAGAACCTCCCACTCAGTTAAACAAATAAATGATCTAGCTTATATACGACATTTGTGGAATTGAATACTTGAAACAGGTGTATGTTTTCTTTTAACTGTTTAAGCACTTTCATTCCATTTGTTTCTGCTGATATTAAACACATATAATAGCCATATAATGTAGCAAATAAACATCAACACATAACAACAAATTTAATCTAGGAGTTCACCCAAATATCATGGGCTACGTCTCCTTGAGCTTTTGTCATCTTGACTTGGCTCTTTGGGATTATGGCAAAGTTTCTTTTACAAGTTCCACACTTAACTCCAAAGTTTATTAAACTAAACCAATGGGCTTAGAATACCATCTATATCCCTGTCATGGCTGTCATCACTTTGCAAACAGATCTAAGCTCCCTTAGACTTGATTCCTTCAATCAGTGCTCTAAGCTACCCTGAGCTTATTGATGGCACTAACTCCTTCATAATTATTTAACTATCACTGAAACCTCAACTACTATCTCCATCACATATCATACACCAAAAATAGACTGATCATTTGCTCAAAATGAGCACTGCATCTCCAAACTAGGCCTTCCTCCACAGTTGGCACTGGGCTACTTGAAACTTCCCTGTAGCATCTCGGCCTTTAGAAGTCTTCAAATTCTTATGAAAATCCTCACAATGGATTCATAATGCTCTTTACAGTTAGGAATGACTATTGGTTCATTGAGAACGAGTACTGGTAGCTCCTACAACTGCCTCCAACTCCTGGTGGCGTTGAGTTCCAAAATCTCCCTAGATGAAAATCTCTATGAAGGTGACTTCTTTAGCTTCTTTGGACTGTTCCATTGGCTTCAGAAGGCTCCAATTACCCTAGCTAGCCTCTTGTTTCACTCTCTCTCTGGTTGAAAAATGCTTTTGAAGTGCATTTAGTCCATATCCCCTAGGGATACTCCACCAATTTTGGAGAACTGCACCTAACTTTAGTTAAACTTGGCATAACCCCTATGTTTAGCTGCTCCACCAGGCTGATCGTCGGAGGTATCCATTAACAGAACTGTTTGGGCATGCATATGAGGTGGTATAATCCCGGTGGTTAGGGATAACCCTCCATAGAGTTGGCGGTCATGCAACTGCGTGTCAACCATTTGCAACCGAAGATTACGTATACATCAGAAGAATTTCAAATAGCGGAATCTCCACCATTGATCTATCATGCTCGATCCAACGGATATCACGTCGTCTGCTCACCAACTAACCCGGACGATCTCCACGGTCAATTTGACCGTCCAATCGAACGACTGTCACGCAATCTCACGCAGATTCTTGCACGACCGATATCAGGTCAAGGGTGCACGAGAAAATTAGTTTTCCCATGCTACGTGTCAACCGCTAAGTTTAATCACATGAAATCGTAGAATACCATTTACAACTTTTTGTCCGCGCGAGATACAATTTCCCACATTTCACATATTACCCACGTGATCAATACGGAACTTAAAGAAAGACGTTTAAGGAAAGGTTTAGCGCTTACCCCCAAAAGGGAATATTATAGGGAATATTCCAAGGTATATTCCTTAGAATATACTTTTTTTTTAATATTTCCAAAAATCAAATTATTCTCGGTCAAATGTCCATAAACTGCAGTTTACTGGACTTTTTTTCAAATTGCGATAACTCCTTCATACGGTGTTGGTTTTTTGAACCATTCACGGCGCCAGAATCAAGAAGACGAGATCTATCCGGTTGCTTAGGTTCAACACTCTTTCAAAAAATTTGAAATTTGAGCTATCACTTAGGGAATTGATCAATATATGATCACTCCTCCCCACTAGGAATCTTTTGGACCCCAAAAGACTGATATACTGATCTGTATAGTAGATGAGAGTACAAAACCCTCTTATTTCAGCCTCCATACACTTGCCTTGCATGGCTAGTGCCTTTGAACTAAAACTTGAAGGTAGTCGACACTTCCTTCCTAGATGCGCTTATCCTCCTTTTAAGAACTGTCTTCCTTGAACTCATTCAGAATTTCTATTGAGAAGTTTACAGAAGGTAGTTGAACATCACTTCCTTGATCATCAACCCAAGGTGGCTCAAACAAACGTAAGATTACATCATAAATACATGCATACTTAACTAAAATTTGCATATGTACTAATGAAAGTATGTTTTACTAGGTCAAGAAGTCAAACCACTTCTTACCAAACCACTTCTATGGCGACTTTTGCTGCTGCAAATCTTCTTCTGACATCTTGTCAAAAACAACATAATGCAAGAAACAAATTGACGACATAAATTCACATCATGTGAATCATCATTATGTCTCTTACATCTTTTACAAAAATGTTCGACTAAATCACAAGTCGACAAAACATACCTTTTCCAAACAACCGACTCTCCAAGTCAAGCATGTACAAAAAGAACTTGACGATTCTTTTTCAAAATAGAAAGAATTCTACCTCTTATGAAACACTTTATCATTATCTCCCTTTTTCAATCTTGGAGACAAAATAAACTTTTCCAAGTTGATATGACATTGCATGCATATTTAAACAAAGTAATCGACCATCAAGTCAGTTACACATACATGTTCAAATACAATGAAATCATTAACATTCCTTTGTTCATACATACCATTCTCATGTATGTATTCCATTCTTCAACTTTCTCTCTATCACAATCATAAGTTCAAGATCCTCAATCATATGTACATGTACTTACAAAGCTGAAATGAATATAATTTTTCTGCAATAAAGCGAGTCTCATACTCAACTTTTCCATTCACCTTTTTGGTAAAACCCTGCAACTTGCATTCCATTGGCAAAGAAATGTATCAAATCAAAAGACATGTAACTTTAATTGGATAAGAAATCTAACCATTTCTTACCAATCCACATCAAAGGCGCTTCCTTTAACTACACATCGACATCAACATGTGAGTCATCCTGAAACACATCAATTATGGAAACTTCCTTTCCATTCTTGCCATTCTCTTTTTCCACCTTCTTCAAATTTAGTGGAAGCATTGTTGGATTCAAAATCCAACATTTTTCAGCAATATGTCCTTGCTTATGGAAATAATTGCAACACATGTTCATCCTCTTTACAACATAATTTGCCTTTTCCAATGGACCTTTGGCTTCTTGCCTCCTTTTCTTCAAAAGTTTCCTGTATGTGGCCATTTTCTTCCAACATCTAGAAACACTATGGTTAACCAAACCACAAAAGGAACATGCAATTTTTTTCCAATGCTTATGTGGAAATTTACCATGCTTAACATAATCAAAAGAAATATGATTGAAATCAGATTTATACCTTTCCCTTTCACCTTTGTTACCTTCATGAGAAGGTGAATTGAATGAAGAAGTGGCTCCCTTTGGAACACCATCAATCTCTTCAATGATTTTAGAGCTTTCACAACTCCCTTGTTCGAGTGCATTCTTATGAACACCTTCTTCTTGCAAAGTATGTTTCAAACAATTGCATTCCCCATGAATACAATCTTTACAAACTTGAGGTAGATAACCTAAATGAAACTCCCTCTAGGAACTCTTTGAATTGCCTTCATGGCTTCTTTGGAACTTTCTCCATAAGATTGTCCATAACCAAGACCCAAATACTTAGGGCTTTCCTCAACCATTATTGGCTCAGCAATGCCTTGTGCATGTTTTCCCAATCCTTTTCCTTCATAACCCATTTTTGACATCAACTTGGACCCTATGCCTCTTGTATGTTTTTCAAAAGAACCAACATAAACATTCATAGAGGAAATTGAAGACAAAATAGGATTGTTTACTTCTTCTTCAAACTGATGCTTGACGAAGGCTTCTTTGGCAACAAGGAGCTGTGTCTCCAACTCATGCGTCCTTTCTAGGTTCATATTTGCAATATGAAGTTGGCTCTCCATTTCCTGCAATTTTTCAAAAAGAAACTGCCTCTCTTCCTTCATGGAATTCAACTACTCTCGTAGTTTGGTGCTCTTCCTTTCATCTTCATACATTTGTTTAACCATATCCATCATGATGAACAAGTCTCGATTCATGTCTTCATCAAAGAATCTTGTGAAGGAGGAGGATTTTGAAAATTCACTTGTAGAAGTTGTCATTATCAAAATTAACAAAAGAACTTCAAAAAAATTCACAAAGCTTTCAAAATCTATTGACAAAACTTTTGATCTGAATGGTTGTAGAGTCAAACTCTTATTCAAGAAAACTTTTGCAAACAAACCCTCTTGTGCTTCAAGGGTTGCCTTGAGGTCCTTTGGGTAAGGAGAATGCCTTCAACTCTTGTTCCTTCTTTTCCTCTCATGGACTTAGCTATTAGTAGTTTTCCCTTCACCTTCGCAAACTCAAGCAACAGTCAGTTTACAAATAGTCAAACAGTCAAATGCTTTATACTATTTAAACACCTTTCAAGTCAAACAAGCAACCTATTGCTCTGTCAATCAAGCAACCTGATCTGATACCACTTGATCTAAAATGGAGGTTTGATAACTTGTTATGCTTACAAGAACCTCCCACTCAGTTAAACAAATAAATGATCTAGCTTATATATGACATTTGCGAAATTGAATACTTGAAACAAGTGTTTGTTTTCTTTTAACTGTTTAAGTTCTTTAAGTCCATTTGTTTCTGTTTATATTAAACGCATATAACAACCATATAATGTAGCAAATAAACATCAACACATAACAACAAATTTAATTTAGGAGTTCACGCGAATATCGTGGGCTACGTCTCCTTGAGCTTTTGTCATCTTGACTTGAATCTTTGGGATTATGAAAAGTTTCTTTTACAAGTTCCACACTTAACTCCAAAGGTTACTGAACTGAACCAATGGGATTAGAATACCATCTATAACCTTTTCATGGCTATCATCACTTTATAAATAGATCTAATCTCCCTTAGACTTGATTCCTTCAATCAGTGCTCTGAGCTACCCTGAGCTTCTTGATGGCACTAACTCCTTTCGAATTATTTAATTGCCACTGAAACCTCATCTACTATATCCAACACATATTAGACACCAAAAATAGACTGATTATTTGCTCAAAATGAGCACTGCATCCCCAAACTAGGCCTTCCTCCACGGTTGGCACTAGGCTGCCTAAAACTTCCCCTGTAGCATCTCGGGCTTTATAATTCTTCAAGTGCTTCTGAAAATCCCTGCAATGGATTCAAAATGCTCTTTACAGTCAGGAATGACTAATTTTTCACTGAGAACGAGTACTGGTAGCTCCTACAACTTCCTCTAACTCCTGGTGGCCTTGAGCTCCAAAATCTCCCTAGATGAAAATCTGTTAAGACACATACATGTCAAACACAAAAGATGAATGATAAACATGAGTGTGTGTTTATTATTGACAATGATAGACATTTATAGTACATTCACATGAACTTTGGTTTTGTATTCCAAGGTCTCTTGGACTTAGACTATTCAGCTTCCACACCAACCCTTAGAGGATTAGGCGTCCAACATTCCCCCCCTTAATCCGAAGGGTTATATATGAGTCCAAGAAGAGAGCTGTAATACAAAACATGCAAAAATGCATGGCAGCACTAGGCTGAATGTGCTCTCTAAAATGTTGGTATAAGGGAGGTGGTTTAGGGATGACCACCAACACTGGAACACTTAGTGCAGTTCCTAGAACTCTTCCAAGTCTGGCATGAAGCACAAGTATTCTGCTAGAGGAAGTGCTCCTAATGTTTTTAAGAGGGAAACCTTCAACCATGAAAGGGAGGTCTTAACCTATGATGGTTTATGGATGACCAACAACTCTAGAATGCTTAATGCAATTCTTGGAACTCTTCCAAAACTGGCAAGAAGCTGAAGTCTTCTGCTAGAGGAAGTGTCCCCAATTCTTTGAAGAGGTATCACCAACTGAAGGCTTGCTAAAGGGCATATTTGTCTCTAGCTCCAGCTCTGAATCTGGTATGGCAGGTTGTGGCTTCTTGATGTGGCTTTGAAGCCTATAGATGACCATCATTTCCCCCTTGTCATACAAGGTGAGAAGATGGAGAGATCTCAACTGCAAGACTTTTCAATATTCGAGAACAAATCATGTTGTATGAGCGAAATATCTTCTTGGCTGTTGAAGCCCATTGCCAAGAAGCGATCCATCCAAGATGAAACTTTGTTCTTGTAGGATGTTTGTTTCTAAAGAACCTGTTTGAAGAATGACTGGTTTTATGACAGTGCTTACATGGATGAAGATCAAAACAATGATCTTTCATGTGGCCAACTCGGTCACAGTGTTGGCATTTCACAATTTGTTGTTGTTGCTGTGGAAGAGGGGCAGAATCTGGAACAGCTGAAGGTGAACTGTCATGAAGGAATCCAACACTCTGAAACTGGATGGGCTTTGAGTAATCTGGAATATGAAAGGACACGTCCTTGTCATATCCAAGACCAATTTTGTTCTTGTTGTGGACAAGCTCTTCCCAAGGTCTAATGACCAACTTGGGAAGTGCAGACTGAATTTTTGCATCTGCATGTACAACTGTTGCTTCATTGGGTACTAAATCTGAATGAACTTCAACAATATGGGAGTTTATCTCAATGTTCTGAATAGAATGATGCTTACCATGTTGTAGCTCTTCTTGTTGTAGCTTTGTCTCTAGATGTAAAAACTCAATATTCTCTTGTGCATTTTGGAGGACAAATTTTAATATTGGAAAGAGAGGTTTTGTTGATCTTAACCATCT
This sequence comes from Pinus tabuliformis, assembly GCA_031772625.1. Taxonomy (NCBI): domain Eukaryota; kingdom Viridiplantae; phylum Streptophyta; class Pinopsida; order Pinales; family Pinaceae; genus Pinus; species Pinus tabuliformis. The sequence goes on from CM062818.1 coordinate 2,073,624,290, forward strand.
CATTGACTGTGGAATGTATTAAATTATTTAGTATTTCAATACATCATCCATTCGATCCATTTCAAATCAATATAATGATGTTATCTTCAACTACAAATTGTCCTATAAAATGATAAATAGATACAAATATTAGATGAGTAGAAGGATACCAATATCACTGTAGCAGATAGTACAGTATCAATTTCAACGTAGCAAATGACTCGTTGCTACAATGTACTTACTTCTCAAATTATTCAAACTACTCACACTGTGAAAAAGAGAGTCAATCTTTGACTTTCTTTGCAAATGAAATTTGTCGACATTTCTAGTAGAGCCTAGTTTATGTCATCAAGATATCAAAGAAAATCAATTCCAAGGAAGTTAGATCAAAGCCTGCGAACTGATTTCTCATCATCGAACTAAAGCTTCAAAAGAATCAAGTACCTTCACCCAGTGCTAGAATGAGGAAAATCCTGAAACGATCAACGAAGTATCTTTAACGTAGTGATTTGTGAAGCCTCTTTTTTGAAGGTCGACATTCAATAATTCTTCAAATTTAACATTTGTTTGCAAAGTAATGGCGTCATTGGTTTCAAATCCTCAACCAGCGATGGCCCCTGGATTTGTCCCCTTGGAAAATGCAACACAAGGGATACAATTTAGATGCAGAGCACTTGAGAAAGCAAATGCAAGAGGTCGCTGTTGGTGATTATAGAGCATTGGTTACTGTAGTTGACGCGTTGAAATCAATTAGGGAAGAAGTGAGTTCAATTGACAAACATTTGGAGTCATTGATATCAGAAGTGCCAAGGCTTACTAGTAGATGTAGTGAGTTTATGGACTCAGCTCAGCAAATATTAGAGAAGCGAAGGTTAAACCATACTCTTCTAGCAAATCATAGTACACTACTTGATTTGCTTGAAATTCCTCAGCTTATGGACACGTGTGTACAAAATGGAAATTATGATGAGGCTCTTGACTTAGAAGCTTTTGTCCTGAAGTTAGCAACCATGCATTTGAAATTGCCTGTGATTCAATCATTAGCAGAAGAAGTTAGGAAAACAACACAATCTATGCTATCACAGCTTCTTTAGAGACTTAGAGCAAATATTCAGTTGCCGGAATGTCTTCGAGTGATTGGATACCTTCGTTGTTTAGGAGTATTTAATGAGCATGAAATGCGCTTATAGTTCTTGAAATGCAGAGAAGCATGGCTTGCAACTATCATTGACGATTTGGACCAAGGGAATGTATATGAGTTCTTAAAACGAATGGCAGATTTCCACAGAGTGCATCTTTTTGATGTTGTTACACAATACCGGGCTATATTTGCTGATGACACGTCTGGGAATGAAGAGAACTATGATGGTGGTTTGATGACATGTCTGGAGATACTTTACAACATCCAGACCATCGAAGCGAAGCACCCCGCGACTATTGAGGCGGGAACAAAGGGCCCCTGCTTGATCAATATTCCTCGCTCTTCATCAAAACATACACGGTGGTTAGTGCATGTGGTGGAGTAGCCAACCAAGGTGGCAGAGCCGCTTCCTTCCTTTTATTGCCTGCAACAAAAGGCTCATTCGGTTTAGCTAGATTAACCTTTTTAGAGAGAGGGCTATGCTCCCGATGGATTTCACAGCTATCAGCTGCCAACGAATTCCATAGACGGAGTGTATTATTCAGAGGACCAAGCATACGCCACTGCCATTCCAAAGATCATTTCAGTGTATGAGGCCTACGACGATGAGCAGGAAGAACTTCGTAACATTGCTACCACCAAAGGGTTGTCTCTCAAGAAGAGAATGGAGAGAATAATGGCGTCGACTCTAGATATTTACGATGTGGAGGAGACCAGTTTCAGTGTTTACAAGAGTCAACTATTCCCCATGGAAAATGTGGATGAGAGCAGATTGCTCGAGTAGCTGAAACCTACAAAACCCCTGCAAAGCGATTCTGATTATTCAAGAGACGGTGCTGCCTCTTCATCTTCTGATGGTCGGGACCTTTGTTATGAAATATTGTTTTAAGTACTCAATACTCTTTTTGTATTTTCTGGTTAATCGTTTTGCTAGTGTGCAACAATGTATAGATAGCTATTATGGCTTGGGATTTTGGGGACAGGAGATATGAGAAACGCAGGTTTACACATGCCACCAAAATAAGTGGCTCACACAAGATTGAGTGAAATAACCAGGTTTTGAACATAGAGATTAGGTGTTACAATGCAAAGAATGAAGTAATCATATTCCATCGCTGGCAAGAATGGAGCAATGGATAAATGGCAGAGGTGTTTTTCCTATTTGAGACAAGAATGAAGCAATGGAGAAATGGCAGAGGCGTTTTTTCTATTTGAGACAGTGGATAGAGAACCCAACACAAATCTAGCTGAGAGAGGTCAGTCGGACAGTGCACAACATGAAATAGGCATGCACACAATAATGGCAATTCTACAAGCAGGAATGCAGAACTGACATGTACAGAGAGGTCACAAAACAAGTGGCTCAAATTTGGGCAAGGCGGGAATACACCTGTAGCTCTAATACCATGTTAAGACACATACATGGAAAACACAAAAGATGAATGATAAACATGAGTGTGTGTTTATTATTGACAATGATATACATTTATAGTATATTCACATGACCTTTGGTTTCGTATTCCAAGGTCTCTTGGACTTCCTTAGACTATTCAGCTTCCACACCAACCCTTAGAGGATTAGGTGTCCAACAAAATCTCTATGAAGATGACTTCTTCAGCTTCTCTGGACTGTTCCATTGGCTTCAAAAGGCTCCAATTAGCCTAGCTAGCCTCTTGTTTCACTCTCTCTGGTCGAAAACTGCTCCTGGAGTGCATTTAGTCCATATCCCCTAGGGATACTCCACCAATTTTGGCGAACTGCACCTAACTTCAGTTAAACTTGGCATAAACCCTAAGTTTAGCCACTCCACTAGGCTGACCGTCAGAGGTAGCCATTAACATAACTGTTTGGGCGCGCATATGAGGCGGTATAATCCTGACGGTTATGGATAATCCTCTGTAGACCTGGAGGTCATGCAACCGGGTGTCAACCATTTGCAATCGACAGTTACGTATACATTGGAAGCATTTCAAATAGTGGAATCTCCACCATTGATCTATCCCACTCGATCCAATGGATATCACGTCGCCTGCTCACCAACTAACCCAGGCGATCTCCACCGTCGATGTGACCCGTCCAATCGAACGACTGTCGTGTAATCTCGCTTAGATTCTTGCACGACCAATATTAGGTCAAGAGCACACGAGAAAAGTAGTTTTCCCATGCTAAGTGTCGACCGCGAAGATTAATCGCGTGAAATCATAGAATACCATTTACAACTTTTTGTCCGAGCGAGATATCGTTTCCCACTTTTTGGATGCTACCCACGTGCTCAATACAAAACTTAAAGAAAGATGTTTAAGGAAAGGTTTAGCACTTATCCCAAAAGGTAATATTCCAAGGTATATTCCTTGGAATATTCTTTTTTTAATATTTCCAAAAATCAAATTATTCTTGGTCAAATGTCCATAAATTGCAGTTTACTGGACTTTTTTTCAAATTGTGATAACTCCTTCATACGGTGTCGGTTTTTTGAACCGTTCACGGTGCCAGAATCAGGAAGACGAGATCTATCTAGTTGCTCAAGTTTGACACTCTTTTGAACACTTTGAAATTTGAGCTATCACTTAGGGCATTGATCAATATCTGATCAAGCATTGACCTAATGCTCATCTTCATTAGCTTGTGCAAAATTCTTGGATTCTATTTTTGATAACAAGGCAAAGTTTTCATACTTTGATGATATTGTTAATCTCCTTTTTGTATGAACTCTTGAATATTTATTACCAAAGATTTGATTTCTGGATGATTTTTCTAAACATACTTGGATGGAGTCTTTGAATGTTGATACTCTCTATCTCTTCTTCATCTTCCTCTTTTTATTTCTTTTTTGTTGTTGTTGTTCTTCTTTTCCTTTTCATGCTTTATGTCAATTGTCTCCTCTAAATCTTTATTTTCTTTTGGCTTCTTCTTTTGAGGTAACGCTTCATCTACCTTTACATCAACGTTTTCTACTACTTTTCATAGTCTTTTGTTGTAACAGTTATGTCCCTTGCTCCTATATTGATGCAGGAGGCTGATGAAATCAATGTGGTAGTCTTACTTTTTAGATCGTGTTCAATCTAGTTGGGCTTATCGCATCTCGCATGCAAGAGGAGGAGTCTTAGGAACGCGATGAAGAGTCACATGTTTGTGCGATCTGCAATATTGCGATGGATTTCTGCGAAGGAAACTTCGGCCACAGGAACGAGATCTTTGCACTTTGATCAACGGTGGATAGTGATATCGGGAAAGCTACTTGCACAATGTTTAACTGCCCTTATGGAGCCGATAAGGAATATAATTCCTTGATCTATAAAATTTCGGGTCCATTTTTGGGATTAAAGTCCGAGAACTTGATGACCCGATATCTGTTGGATAACAGAGGCCATCAAATCCTATGCCTTGTGGTTCTTCAACTAACACACATGTTAAAAATAGGGCTAACCCCGCCGTTGACTGTGACCCAAAAGTTTGAAATTGAGATCGAAGGCTAGGAGTGAGTGCGGGTCTCCAACCACGATCAAGAATTTCCGTGCTCTCCTTCCCGCACCATTAATACTAAATGACCGCGATTAACACATAAACACTGCGATTCACAATTTAAAGTGGGAAAACAGAGAAAATACTCGGTTAAGTTTCAGAACACAGATACACAAAGGTAAACGAGAGTCTTCACCAGGATTAACACACAATTGCACACTGAACCAATTTCTTCAATATAATAATAGTTACAGAGTCTTGGCCCTCTCGGCTCAATTACAACAATTTATCTGACCTCTGTCTCAATCCCAAAACCCTATCTATCACTCAACTCTCGCCTCTCAGTCAATGCTCAATCATCTCAACTAATCCCTTTCCATTACTTTTTTTTTTCTCTTTTATGAGTCAAATCCTATTCTAATTGTACTAACAACTCGATCTCTATTTTAATCAATCTAATAGTCAAATCTCTATTTTTAAGCTCTATTACACACCTATGCTAAAAAATTATCCCTTAGTCTAAAATAAGACAATTTCCTAACTATTACAATAATGAAGTAAAGCTCATCTTCGAGAGATCCAACCCTCTCTACTAAAACTGACTTTTGACCACTTAGGTCAATGAAATTCACTCATTTAGACACACCATGTGAACAAACCATCACATTGCTGGCTAAGTCCAGATGCTCCTGGATCAGACTCCCAGGGAAGAAAAGAATCATCCCTCAGCCTTTTAGGCTTTACTCCATACTTCTGCAACTCTGCTGCTGTCAACCAAGCACCCTCCACTGACTGTCCTTTCCATTTGACTAGATATTGAAAATAAACCTGTCCTCTAGTTCTTTTGGATACTCTTTTCTCCAAAACAACTTCCACCTCTTTCTTAACTGTCTTTGGCATTTGTTCTTCCCAGTTCAAAGTTTGAACTTCATCTTTTGTAGTTTCCTCCTGTAGCTCTATCTCTGTCTCTTTGTATGGATACAAATCTGCAACATTGAAGATAGGTGATATTCCAATCCCTTCTGGCAATTCAATTTCATAAGCATTAGTTGAAAACTTTCTTACAATTCTACATGGTCCTATCTTTTTCATTTTTAGTTTATTGTAAGTCTTAGTAGGAAATCTTTCTTTTCTCAAATACACCATCACTAAATCTCCCACTTGGAATTATTTCTCTCTTCTTTTCATATCTACTCTCTGTTTGTATTTTCCACTGCTTTCCTACAATCTGCCTTTGACATCTTCTTGTAGTCTCTGCATCTGCTCTGCAAACTCTTCAACTTTTGCACTTCTTGTCTCTTGTTTACCCAAATTTCTGAGCTCATACACACCTCTTGGATTCATTCCAAAAACAATCTGAAATGGACTCATTCCAGTACTTCGGTTTGGAGTGTCATTATAAGCAAACTCAGCCTGAGCTAGTGCTAAATCCCACTGCTTAGGATTTTGATACACTAAACTTCTCAATATGTTCCCCAAGATTCTATTTACCACTTTGGTCTGTCCATCTGTTTGAGGATGGTATGTTGAATTGAAACTGAGGTTAAATCCTAGTTTCTTCCAAAGAGTTCTCCAAAAATTCCCTACAAACTTTGTATCTCTATCAGACACAATACTTACAGGAAATCCATGTAGTTTTACAATTTCTGAAAAAAAAATATTAGCAATATGTGTTGCATCACTAGTCTTCGTACATGCAATGAAATGTTCCATCTTGAAAAATCTATCTACCACAACATAAATGGAATCATTCCCCCTCTGAGTTTTAGGTAACCCTAAAACAAAATCCATGCTAACTGCACCCCATGGTCGGTCTGGTATTGGCAATGGCTGGTACAATCCTATATTATGGATTCTCCCTTTAGCATGCTGACATATCCTGCACTTCTCAACAAATCTCTTAACATCAGTTTGCATCTTTGGCCAATATTAAGAAGTATTTACTTGAGCAAAGGTTTTGTCTTGTCCAAAGTGACCAAATAATCCTCCACTGTGTTTCTCCTTTATTATGTTTTCCCTCATAGAACATTTGGGAATGCACAACTTGTTGCCTTTAAACAATAAACCTCCTTGGATAAGATAATCTAACCACTGAATTCTGTTATGAACTATTGGATTTTGTATTTTTGTATAAATATCTTTGAAATCTGCATCATCTTTATACATTTCAACCATTTCTTCAAATCCTACAACACTAACTTTTAATTCTTGCACAATGAAATTTACCTTGCTTAAAGCATCAACAACTTTGTTCAACTTACCACTGGTGTGTTTTATCACAAAAGTAAAGCTCTGCAAAAATTCTACCCACTTGGCATGTTTCTGGTTCAATTTTGGTTGGTTGTTTATGAATTGTATTACATGATTGCCATAATACAATATAAACTCCTCTGGTAGCAAATAATGTCTCCATTTCTTTAAGGCTTGTACAATAGCATACAATTCTTTATCATAAGAAGAATACTTCTTCTTAGCTTCATTTAGTTTCTCACTAAAGTATGCTACTGGTCTCTGTTCCTGACTCAAAACTGCTCCAATTTCAACTCCACTAGCATCTGTTTCAACTTGAAATACTTTTTCAAAATCAAGTAAAACTAAAACTGGTTTTTTTGTGATTTTCTTCTTCAGCAACTTAAAATTCCTGTCTGCTGCTTCTATCCACCTGAATGGCTGATTAGTCTCCTTGATTGTTTCAAGAATTGGCGCACAAATCTGATTAAAACCTCTCATAAATTTCCTATAAAAACTTGCAAGACCATGAAAACTTCTTACCTCAAATAAATTCCTTAGAATAGGCCAGTCCCAAATTGCTTGGACTTTCTCTGGATCCATTTTCAACCCTTCTTTAGAAACTACAAATCCCAAGTAAATTAATTCTTCTTTCATGAAACTACATTTCTTCAGATTTATCAGTAGTTTCTCTTTCTACAGAGTTCTTAAAACCAATTTAAGATGCTTTAGATGTTCTTCTTTACTTCTACTAAAGACTAGAATATCATCAAGATAAACAATAACAAAATTGCCTACATATTCCTTCAAGACTTCATTCATCAATCTCATGAATGTGCTAGGTGCATTAGTGAGTCCAAAAGGCATCACTAACCACTCATACAACCCACTGTTTATTTTAAATGCAGTCTTCCATTCATCTCCTTCTCTAATTCTTATTTGATGATATCCACTCTTCATATCTATTTTAGTAAAATACTTTGACCCACTCAAACAATCCATCAAATCATCCATGCATGGTAAAGGAAACCTATACCTGATAGTGATCTTGTTTATGGCTCTAGAATTTGTACACATATGCCATTCACCTCCTTTCTTTGGACTGAGTACTATTGGTACAACACATGGACTAAGACTCTCTCTGATTAGTCCCTTATCCATCAGTTCTTGCACTTGTTTTCCAATTTCTGCATTCCCTTGAGGAGTTAATCTGTATGCTGCTTTGTTTGGCAAACTTGCTCCTGGTATTAGATCAATATGATGACTAATACTCCTGATTTGTGGCAATGCATTTGGCAACTCATCCACAATAATATCAGCAAAATCATTCAACAGAGTTTTGATTTCTTCAGGTAAATCATCTAAATTTGTGGAAGTCAAAATTACCTTAGGTCTCCCTATGATAGCAAAATGCATTTCTTCACCTTTTCCAACCTCTTGCAACAACTCCTTTCCACTCATCAGCATAACATTGTTTTCGGGTGCTCCTTTGTCAACTTCATCCTTCAATGGTAGCAGTGTATGTTTATTTCCATCCTTCTCCAGAGTATAACTATTTTTCTTCCCATCATGAATATCTTTCTGATCAAACTGCCAAGGTCTTCCCAGCAATACATGGCATACATCCATTGGCATTACATCACACAATATCACATCTTTATAAGTACCAATATGTATCTCTACCTTGCATTGTTCTGTCACAATAATCTGATGTCCTTTCTGCAACCATGACACTTTGTAAGGAGTAGGGTGTAAGGTCTTCACTAATCCTAGCTTGTCCACCATCTATGTAGAAAGAAGGTTATCAATGCTTCCACTGTCAATTATCACTTTACAACATTTACCTTTGGATTTGCATGTAGTTTTGAATAAACTCTTCCTCTGAGCTGGTTCTTCAGTCCCTTTCTCTGCCTTAAGCAATGCCCTTTTCAACAACAGGGATTCTCCTACTTCAGGGGATTCTTCATTTTCTATAATTTGAGGTGTTTCTTTCTTTGCCTCAGCCACATTCACATTCCTCTGACTTGTTGTTCTATTATGAGGACAGTCCCACGATCCATGTCCCCATTCTCCACATGTGTAACACTGAATATCTCTTCCTCGACCTCTTCCTCTGGGTGCAAATCTTCCTCTATTAAAATCTCCCCTCTATGGTGGTCTGCTACTTGAACTTCCTACTTCATTCTGATGTTGCTGAACCCTTGGTCTGGTAGTTCCTCTACCTCTTACTGAACTTTTCCCTCTATTCCTCTGATTTTGTTTTCTCAACATCTTCTCTTCTGCCTTCAAACCTGCTTGATAGGCATCTTCAATGGTCTTTAGACTCAGCAAGCTGATCTCATCCTGTATGTCATATCTTAAGCCATTGATATATCTGGCTACCTTCTCCATGTCATCCTCTGCATGTCCTGCTCTAATACTCAATCTATAAAACTCTTCTGTATATTCTTTAACAAACATTCCTTTTTGCCTTAAATTCTGTAACTGTTTGAAAAGATTTAACTGATAATATTTTGGCATAAATTTAGCTTTCATTTTACTCACCATTTTGTCCCATTACTTGATCTTGGACTTTCCTTTTCTTGTTCTGGATGTTTGTAGTTCATCCCACCAAATAGCTGCATGACCCTTCAATCTGGTAACTGCAAATTTCACCTTCTTTTTGTCATCAACCTCCTCATAGTCAAAATATTTGTCCAATGAACTGATCCAATCCATTAGCTCTTCTACATTGAGACTCCCTTCATACACAAGAATTTCCACCTTTTTTTTTCCTCCTACTTTAGCCAACATATTGATAACTTTGGTAGTTTCATTTTCCTCCTCTTCTTCTTCCTCAGAAGATTCTTCTGCAACACTGTCAACTCCTTCATCAGGTGTTCTCCTCTGATCAATCTCTATTGTGTCCATCCTTGTACGCAGACTCTAGATCTCCTCCAGTAGAACTACGTTTACTTCAGGTCTTCCCCGACCTATCAGCTTCTCTCCTTGGTGGCATGTTTATTGCAATCAACTCAATATCTGTGCTCTGATACCAAAAATGACGCAGAAGGCTGATGAAATTTGTTGGGTTGTGTTATATTCTTTCCACGACTAACCTACGTAGTTAAACGGGGCGTTAGAGGGGGGCGGTAGCCCCCCCTGTCCGGGGGGTTTGAGGGGGGCGGGTAGCCCCCGTCTACGGGGTCCGGGGCAGCGCCCCGGGAAATTTTTTTTTGGACCCTATATTAGGTTGGGCGAACCTACCTATGGTTTTGTGCATGATTTTCGCACATGGTATTGGACGCGATGGTTTTTTGGTCCATGGTATTGGATGCTTCGGCATGTATAAATATGTATTGTAACATTGAAAGGAACATAATGAAAAATCAAGCTAGTAGTCCCGGTTTTGGGATCCAGGGAAAAATCTCTGTGCATATGTGTTTTATGGGTTATGCTCTCGCATTGTTTATTTTCTTTGTTTAAGAATTCGTATGCAGGTAATTTCTGTACAGGGTTAAAACCTACATTTGGTATCAAAGCTGTTTTGGCTTCAAGGGGACGCTTTTGTTGCTGAGGGGTTTCGCTCGGGCCTGTGGTAGACCTTGTTCAGTGGGAGATCTGCGAGATCGATTCTGGTGGTGAAAGAAGATGGCGAGCAGTGGAAAGATCGAGATTGAGAAGTTCAATGGTCAGAGTTTTGAGTTGTGGAAACTCAAGATGGAGGGTCTGTTGGTCGATAAAGATCAGTGGATCGCGGTAGATCCGGGTACTAAACCATCGAGAGTGACCGATGAAGAATGGAAGAAATTGGATCGGAAGGCAAAGAGCACAATACGATTGTGTATCTCAGATTCAGTATTGCTGAATGTATCAGGGGAAGCTACGGCAAAGGCTTTGTGGGTCAAGTTAGGGACTTTGTACCAATCTAAGTCTCTGGTGAATAAACTGTTCCTGCGGAAAAAGCTGTATAACCTGAGGATGAAAGATGGAGACTCGGTGACAGAGCATCTGAATGCATTTAATATTGTGGTAAGTCAATTATTATCTGTTGATATTAAAATTTCAGATGAAGATAAGTGCATCAGTCTATTGTGTTCTCTACCAGATTCGTGGGATAGTCTGGTTATTGCAATAGGTAGCAATGCAACTGCTTTGCAGTTTGATGAAATAGTCTCAGCCTTGCTGACGGAGGAGATGAGACGGAAGAATATGGACAACCAGAATGGTGATGCCTTGTCTGTACGAGGACGGTCCCAGAACAGAAACAAAAATAAGTCATCGACTGGGAGATCTAAATCTAGAGGGAGATCTAAATCTCTAGGAAAACCTACAAAGGTGGTGTGCTGGAAATGCAGAAAGGAAGGGCACTTCAGAAGGGATTGTAAATCTAAAGCTCCTGATAAAGGAAAGGGATCTGATGATGCTCCTTCTGCAGAGGCGAAAACCACCTCAGATGAAGGTGGGGATGTGTACTTGGCTTCTTCAAGTACACATGTAGATCATGAGGCATGGTTGATTGACTCAGGTGCATCCTTTCACTTCACTCCCCATAGAGAGTGGTTCTGCGAGTATGAGAAATACGATGGTGGTGATGTCTTCTTAGGAGATGATAGGAAGGCTAGAATCATTGGTCGGGGAAAAGTAAAGTTGAAGTTGCAAGGTGGAAGGGTTAGAACACTTCTGGGTGTTCTACATATTCCTGCATTGGCCAGAAATCTGATTTCTGTAAGCAAGTTGGATGATGCAGGTGTAAAGACAGTGTTCGAGAAAGATACCTGCAAGATGGTTCGAGGAGCACTGATATTGATGCGGGGAGTTCGGATTGGAACTCTGTACAAGCTGCAAGGTAGCACTGTTGTTGATGGGTGCAATAGTTCTATGGTTCCTGAAAATGGAGTAGAAAATCTAGTGGTCTCTGGAGAGAAGACCATGTTGTGGCATCAAAGGCTTGGACATATTGGAGAGAAGTGCCTTCGAATACTTCATGGTAAAGGTATGGTAGAAGGTATGAATGATAGCTCTCTGGATTTTGATTTCTGTGAAAATTGTGTGTATGGGAAGCAGAATCGAGTGAGTTTCCCCTCTGGTGGTAAGAGGACGAAACAGATATTAGAGCTTGTGCACAATGATGTGTTTGGACCTATGAAGGTTCCATCACTGGGTAAGTTTGTGTACTATGTATCATTCATAGATGACTTCTCAAGGAATACATGGATATATTTCCTTAAGAAGAAATCTGAAGTCTTTGACAGGTTTAAAGAATTTAAGGCTCTGGTGGAAAATCAGACAGAGAAGAAGATAAAGGTGTTGAGGACAGATAATGGTGGAGAATTTTGCAGCAACGAATTTGAAGAATTTTGTAAGAAGTGTGGTATAGCACGGCAGAAGACTACTCCATATACACGTCAGCAAAATGGAGTCGCAGAAAGAATGAACAAGACGTTGATGGAAAGGGCAAGAAGCATGCTCAGTGGTGCCGGGTTAGGACAGGAATTCTGGGCAGAGGCGGTGGATACTGCACGTTACCTGATCAACAGATCACCCTCATCAGCGTTGGAGGATAAGACTCCACAAGAAGTATGGACTGGTAAGAAACCCTCTCTTTCACATCTGAGGGTATTTGGATGTGATGCATATGTACATGTTCCAAAGGAGAAACGAACCAAGTTGGATAGTAAATCTGAAAAGTGCATCTTTATTGGGTATAAGGATGGTTTAAAGGGTTATAAGCTTTGGAACCCAGTCACATGGAAGGTTGTGTATAGCCGAGATGTGGTGTTCAGAGAGGTAAAAGATGTTATTCAATCTGAAGTCCAACCAAAGGAACCTGAGAAGATAGAGTTTGAGCCAAAGGAGGAAGAATCAGACTCTGCAGCAGAGGAGGAATCAGAAGATGAAGAGCCACAAACTCCGGCTGTGAGAAGATCAGGTCGAGAAAGAAGGCAGCCAGAAAGGTATAGTCCATCTGCTTTCGGTTCAAATTTTGCTTTGTCTATTACTGATGATGATCCCAGAACTGTGAAGGAAGCAGTGGATTCAGAGGATGGAAAACTCTGGAAAGAGGCCATGGTTGATGAAATGGCATCTTTACACAAAAATGAGGCTTGGGATCTGGTAGAGTTGCCGGCTGGAAGGAAACCCATTGGCAGCAAATGGGTGTTCAAGAAGAAGACTAATGCAGAAGGAAAGGTGGAGAAATACAAAGCTCGGTTGGTAGCAAAAGGTTATTCCCAGGTGCCGGGAATTGATTTTGGTGATATTTTTTCTCCTGTTGCCAAGGTAGCTTCTATTAGATTACTTTTATCTGTTGCTGCTGCTTTTGATTTTGAGGTAGAATAGATGGATGTGAAGACAACATTTCTTCACGGGGATTTGGAAGAGGAAATCTACATGAGGCAACCTGAAGGCTTTGCGGTGAAGGGTAAGAAAGAACTGGTATGCAAGTTAAAGAAGTCTCTGTATGGGTTAAAACAGTCACCAAGGATGTGGTATCAGAAATTTGATACATTTATACGGGGACTTGGCTTCACCAGAAGCAAAGCAGATCATTGTGTGTATTTTAAATTAATTGGTGACCGTGTTATTTATCTGGTCTTGTATGTGGATGATATGTTGCTGGTTGGAAATGACAAAGAAATTATCCAGGATTTGAAGACCCAATTGTCCTCCAAATTTGACATGAAAGATCTTGGTGCTGCAAACTATATTTTGGGCATGGAAATTAAAAGAGATCAGGCAAAGAGGAAGCTCTGGTTAAACCAGAGGAAGTATGTTGAGACAATACTGCAGAGGTTTAATATGCAGGATAGTAAACCGGTGAAGGTTCCTATTCCTGTAGGTGTGAGGTTATCTGCTGAACAGTGTCCCAAGACACAAGAAGAGGAAGAGGACATGTCCCGTGTTCCATATGCAAGTGCAGTCGGTAGCCTGATGTATGCAATGGTCTGTACTAGACCAGACATTGCATATGCAGTGGGAGTATTGAGCATGTTTATGTCAAAACCTGGGAAGGAGCACTGGACAGCAGTGAAGCGGGTTTTCAGGTATTTGCGTGGCACTAGTGATTATGGTTTGTGCTACCAAGGAAGACCAGGATTGGACAGAGTGTTGGATATTCATGGTTTTGTTGATGCAGACTGGGCTGGAGATCTGGATCAGAGAAGATCTACAAGTGGGTATGTGTTTAACCTATTTGGAGGTGCAGTCAGTTGGATGAGTAAGAAACAATCTGTAGTGGCACTATCAACTACAGAGGCAGAATACATGGCAGCCACTCATGCAAGCAAGGAAGCAGTTTGGTTGCAGAGATTGTGTTCAAGTATGGGGTTAGTACAGGGAGCTATCAGAATAGACTGTGACAGCCAAAGTGCAATTTTCTTGGCAAAGAACCTTGCTTATCATTCAAAGACAAAGCACATTGATGTTCAGTATCACTTTGTGAGGGATATGATAGAAGACAAAAAGGTGTTGCTGGTAAAGGTGGACACTTTGAAGAATACTGCAGATGCATTGACAAAATCTGTGAGCTCTGAGAAGTTCTCTTGGTGTAGAGAAACAATGGGTGTTTCAGGGCTGGAAAAATGACTAAGCTCTCCTGTGGCCCCCTGTGGAAAGAAAACAACAAGTGGGATATTGTTGGGTTATATTCTTTCCACGACTAACCTACATAGTTAAACGGGGGGTTAGAGGGGGGCGGGTAGCCCCTGTCTACGGGGTTCGGGGCAGCGCCCCGGGAATTTTTTTTTTGGACCCTATATTAGGTTGGGCGAACCTACCTATGGTTTTGTGCATGATTTTCGCACATGGTATTGGACGCGATGGTTTTTCGGTCCATGGTATTGGATGCTTTGGCATGTATAAATATGTATTGTAACATTGAAAGGAACATAATGAAAAATCAAGCTGGTAGTCCCGGTTTTGGGATCCAGGGAAAAATCTCTATGCATATGTGTTTTATGGGTTATGCTCTCACCTTGTTTATTTTCTTTGTTTAAGAATTCGTATGCAGGTAATTTCTGTACAGGGTTAAAACCTACAAAATCAAGGTGGTAGTCTTACTTTTTAGATCATGTTCAATCCGGTTGGGCTTATCGCATCTTGCATGCAAGAGGAGTCTTAGGAATGCAATGAAGAGTCACATGTTTGTGCGATCTACGATATTGAGATGGAGATGGATTTCTGTGAAGGAAACTTCGGCCACAAGAACGAGATCTTTTCACTTTGATTAGCGGTGGATAGTGATATCAGGTAAGCTACTTGCGCAATGTTTAACTGCCCTTATAGAGCTGATAAGTAATATAATTCCTTGATCTATAAAAGTTCGGGTCCGTTTTTGGGATTAAAGTCTGAGCACTTGATGACCCGATATCCATTGGATAACAGAGGCCATCAAATCCTATGGCTTGCGGTTCTTCAACTAGCACATGGGTTAAAAACAAGCCTAACCCCCGCCATTGACTGTGACCCAAAAGTTTGAAATTGAGATCGATGGCTAGGAGTAAGTGTGGGTCTCCAACCGCGATCAAGAACATCCGTGCTCTCCTACCCCCACCATTAATACTAAATGACCGCGATTAACACATAAACACTGCGATTTACAATTTAAAGTGGGAAAATAGAGAAAATACCCGGTTAAGTTTCAGAACGTAGATACACAGAGGTAAACGAGAGTCTTCACCAGGATTAACACACAGTTGCACACTGAATCATTTTCTTCAATATAATAGTAGTTACAGAGTCTTGGCCCTCTCGGCTTAATTACAACAATTTATCTGACCTCTGTCTCAATCCCAAAACCATATCTATCACCCAACTCTCGCCTCTCACTCAATTCTAAATCATCTCAACTAATCCCTTTCCATTACATTTTTTTTCTCTTTTATGAGTCAAATCCTATTCTAACTGCACTAACAAATTGATCTCTATTTTAATCAATCTAACAATCAAATCTATGTTTTTAAGCTCTATTACACACCTATGCTAACAAATTATCCCTTAGTCTAAAATAAGACAATTTCCTAACTATTACAATAATGAAGTAAAGCTCATCTTCGAGAGATCCAACCGTCTCTACTAAAACTAAATTTTGACCACTCAGGTCAATGAAATTCACTCATTTAGCCACAACATGTGAACAAAATATCACATTGCTGGCTAAGTCTAGATGCTCCTGCATCATATATGAATAACTGAGGAAGATTCTGTCATGAGTCCTAGAATCAAACTTCCTTAAATTGTCATCATTTATCTTGATGTATCTTTTACTTCCACACACATTGAAGTACTTGAATGTAGCTAGTATGCCTCTCCATAGTCCATAAGGAGTCTTTCTGTTATTTACTCTGGTTTGTGCTCTATTCAAAATGTAAATTGTTGTATTAATTGCTTCTCCCTAAAAAGTGTCTATGAGATTTGGTTCATTGAGCATTTATTCTTTCCATCTCCTACATAGTTCTATTCTCTCTTTCGACAACGCTAATTTACTGTGGAGTATTTGGTATTAAGAAATGTCTTCTTATCCCACATATTTCACTTAATTCATTGAATTCATCAACAATAATTTCACCTCCTCTATTTGATATCAAGCATTTGATATTTAGATAAATTTCATTATCAACAAGAGCTTTCAATGTTTTAAACTTCTCAAATGCTTCAAATTTCTTTTTAAGGAAAGTGACCCATGTCATTCTTGTGTAATCATCAATCATAAGCATAAAATATCTCTCACCTCTCAATGTTTGTGTTCTCGCTAGCCCACATTGATTGACATGAACAATTTCCAATGGCTTCACTGATGAGTACTATTTCGCTTTCCATGTTGACATCGCTTGCAAATAGTGTCATTCGATTTTTAAAACTTTGACATGTCTCTCACTACTTGTGATTTTTTCATTGGATAACCAAAGTTGATATGACCCATCCTTCTAAGCCATAACCAACTTTCATTCAATTTTCCCATACAACATTCTTCTCTCTTTACTCATCTAGCATATATACATTGCTTCAGGTTTTAGCTACATTTGCCACTAATATTTCTGATCATGCTTTCCTTATTTCCCATCCTTTAGAATGAAATGTGAGATCATATTATTGATCACACATTTGAATAACACAAAGAAGATAATGTTTTAAGCCTTCAACATACACGATATTTCAATTTTTAATCCTTCCATTATCAACACTGATGGTGCACTTTCCAACTATCCTTGTCGATGCATTATTTCTGAGAATCATGCTGCCTACTTTTTTTTTTTTTAGTAAGAAATTTACTATGGTATCCTATCATATCCCTTGAGAATCCATTATCAGCATACCATTGACTCTCTTTATTTTAAGCATATAGTAAAAAACCACATTCTTCTTATTTTTCTTGCTTTTTTTCATACCTTTGTTTGTCCATTTTTGTTGTTTTGTTGAGAATCCCTATTGTGTTGTGTCTACATTCACTTGCCTAGTGCCCATAGTTATTCCACTCAAAACATTCAACACGATCCAATAGATGAACAAATGAATAGTCATTTCTAACAACATTCTTATTCAAACCTCTAGGTTTGTTATTCACATAACTATTCCTTGAGTTCTTATATGATTCTTTTTTTCTATCTCTCATGCGATTATTTCTGATATAAGCTTTACAATTCATTGCTTTATGACCATAATTATTACAGGTGAAGCAATATCCTAAGAAGAGATTTAGATATCTGGATGAGAAAGGTCTTCTTGAAGAAATAGTACTTGTGGACCCATTCTAATTGTCTTTGTGAGAAAACTTAGGTCTCTTATAGTTTCTGGTGTTGCTTGTATTATTGTTAGGGTCATGTCTATGTTGGTCTTTAACTTCATTTATGACATTTCTTGTATTTTTTATAAGGTCATGTCTTTGTTGATCCTTAACTTCATTGTTGATGTTGCTTGTGTTGTGTATAGAGCCTGTTGAGAAGTCATGTTTCTATTGGTCCTCATCTCCTTTCGTAGAATTTTTTTCATTGTTTATAGAAATCTTGAGCATGTTAGCAAAGCTTTTAGGTTCTTCTTTACATTCCTACTCTGATGTCATTATGCTTGATACCCCTTAAAATTCACATGGTTTTCTTTATAGGCAAGACCCTTTTTTAATGAAAGGAGACCTCTCATAGTTGAGAATGTCATCTCATATTTCAATATTTTTGCTAAATTTCAAGCTTTGATTCAACTTAGCATTTTCCTTTTCTAGTTCCTTAAAAAGACGACTTATGCATCTAGCTTCTCACAATTTCCTCGTTTTTCTTACAACTTTCTTTTTAATCCTTCTTCTATTAAGACTGTTTAGTGTTCAAAAATACCATAGTAGCCATTTATGAGTCGACGTTTCGAGTCTATAACAAGACTCATCATTAGGACAAATGTCTACAGAGAAGAGTGCAGAATACAGGAAATTAATATAGAATGGAAGGATATGAAATATGAAAAGAGCTGACTATATAATAAATTTACTTATTTAAGGAAAATTAATAAAGTATCATAAATTTTTATTAGATTCCTTAATAGAGTAAATTATTATAATGATGCAAGGAAGGCCACGCCCCATGCATGCCGTTACCACAGCAGTGCTAATGTTGGAAGGCGTATTAATCTACGTGGGCGTTCTAAGATTCGCTTGCCTGCCGTATTGCGAGAGAGCACTTGCTTGAGGGTGCCTCGCTGGGATTTATTTAGGGTGCGTTAGCACGCTCGACTAATAAGGCCGCCATCGCCCCTACTCCTTTATAGGGGTTAATAATTGATAATTAATTATAATAAAGTGAATAATTAAAATTCAAATTATTGTTATTGTTATTATATTTATTATTATTATTAGTATTAATTACTTAATTAATACTAATAATGAATCTAATTAATAATAAAAATAATAATTATTAACCTTATTATCATTTATTTATTTAAGGGGAATTTAATAAGTTATAATTTATATTAGTTTTATTATTAGTGTTAATTAATATTGTTGATAATTAATAATTATAATTATAATTATTGTTATTATTCATTAATTACTATTATTAGTATTAATTACTTAATAAAAACTAATAATAAAGTTGATTAATAATAATAAAAATGATAATAATATTATAATTAACCTTATGAGATAATAATGATGAGCCTTGTTATAGACTCGAAACCTCAATTCATAAATGGCTACTATGGTATTTCCGAACACTAAACAATCTTAAGATACCCTCCAGAGAAATCTTCAAACAATCACTTCTTCTATTCTTTTTGCCTCTTATATTTTTGCCTTTAGGAGGATGATTGTTGTTTCATCATAATTATGATCTTCCTCTTCATATTTCTGCAATGTTTCCTTCTACTTTTTAATGTTTCCTTTGAGTCTATCTATTTCATCCAGGCACAAACAAGTTTTGTGTCCTCAAGATTTACGTTTCCATCAATATCTTCTTCCTTTGAATATTATTTATCTTTTTAGTTCATTATTTCAAGCATCTATGGCTATCAATAGGAAATTTTCCTTTTTAATATCAGATGTATATCTATTACTTTCTTTAGAAGAGCAACTATCTTCTTTAGAATATAAACATTTCATCTTGATTTATCTTCCATTTTTGTGTCTATGGTATTTGCTTCTATTTTTATATTCTCATTCATCATCATCGCCTTCTCACCCTGCACATGGAAACTTAGCAACAAAATGACATATTCTACCAAAATTTAAACATTTGAATGGAAGCTTACATTTGTACTTTCTAGATCCTCTTTTCAACTTTCTCACAAAATGAGCTTCTTCTACATCTCAAACATACCTAGAGTAATCATAAGTTTTAAGTCTTCTTGTCTTCTTTGAAGATTTGAAGGATACTTCCTTTAATCCTTACTTCTCTTTATCTATCCTCATTTCATATGCAGTGAGGATCCCATGCAATTAATCCATCTTTAGGTTTACAAATATTTCATTTATTTAATAATTGAAACCTTTGAATTAAATCTCAAGGAAAGAATTCTCAACACTTTCCATACAACTACCGATTCCTCAACCTTTTCAGCAAGTCCTCTAATAATTTTAACAATATCATCTACATGAGCAAAGAATCTTGCAATATTTTCTTCTTCATTCATCTTCAAACTCTCAAACTGTGTTCTATGAGATTAAAGCTTTCCCTTTTTCCCTTTTCATCTCCTTCATATTTGTTTTGAAGCTTTTCCCATGTGTCTTTTACAAACCCACACTACAAGAATTTGAAAAAAAATGGTTTTACTAGGCCTGAAAAAATAACATTAATTTCTTTCGCATTATTCACAAAGGCCTTTTTACCATCTTGATTATTTAGAGTCATTGGAGCATTATAACAATCCATGACATATAGCCAAATGTGAGGACCAAGATCCATCAAATATGTCCCATCCTTATATTAAAAAAGCATAACTTGTTCCATTAAATAGTGGGGCTCTATTTGTGAAAGAACCATCTTGACTAGCCATTAGTCCCTTTGAGATCTTCCTTTCAGATGTTAGGCTACTCCTAAAGGAACTTGTTTTGGTACCAATTGCTGGATTCACACTTTTTCTAAACCATAAGAAAATAATCTCATAAGTAGTTTAATAAACATAAGATATATGTGGAAAACATTTAGGGAGAAAAACCATAAACTTCCTTGATAGTTCTTTGTATAACGTACAAGAGGCACAAATCACCTTAATTTTTTAAAATCATAGGCACCAACCTACATGAGACACCGATTCCCTCAAATTAAAGACTTCATATACCACAACCTACAGGAGACACCAATATCCTATGTTGTTTTTTAGGCACCAACCTACAAGAGACACAAATTCCCTCTATTATCTATTATGTAATTCATTCTGCAATGGTAAATTCTGCTTCTATGATGTAACATTGATCCGGATTTAAACAAGAACACAACAAATTACAGATATAACCATAAATACAAAGATGCAACAAAAATAATACTTCATTTCATTAATGTAAAATACTTAAATATGCTTACAAACATAAATGAAAATAAACCAGCTAGGGCGATGGTAGCTTATCTATGAGAAGAGATGTGGCGGCTACATGCCTTTGAATTATGTTAAAATGAGGCTCGAAGGCATATTTATTTTTGAGAAACAATGGAAAACCTTAAACATCCAAAAAACTAACCCTAGGAGATGAAACGCCAAACTATGGGCCCTTTTTTGGGTAAATTGGTACATCAACTTCCCAGGGTTGTAACTTTGGCATACGATCTCCGTTTGACGCGCACAATAGCTTGTTAGAAAGATCTATCTGAGGATTACAACTGGGAAGGGAAACATTTGTCCATGGCCCCATGTTGCTCCCAAATTTCCCAAAAAATTTCGTTTAGGGCCTTAAAGCGACTTTGGAAGTTTAGGACCCGAAAAACTGCTAAAAATAGTAAATTGTGCTGCAAACAAGGAAACTGAAAAACTGAAAGAGACAGTTGTGGGGGTCCAAGTGAGATATGTGGGTGGCCACCTGGATCATTCCTCCCCCCTTAGGAAGCAATGGTACCCATTGTGTTGAGTTCCTCCATCTACTGAACTTGGTCCCTGGTGAGCTGTTCTACAATCTCAGATGTATCCAGTAATGGTGGGAAGCATGGTCGAGGGCTGTACCCATTGAACACTTGGTGTAGGCGAAGGAATGAGGGAATGTCACACTCCAAAGAATTGTTTCCCACAGCCTTGGTAATGGTGTAAGGACCATGTCGGAGTGGGCTGCGCTTCTGATGGGTTCTGGTAAGGCATTCTTTTTGCCAATGCAACCAGATTTGTTGCCCACCTGAAACTTGTGTGGTACCCCTATGGGTGAGGAGAAGCTGTTCCTATTTCTTTCATGACCGTATCCCTTTGTTGCTGCTGCTGCTGTGTGGAGGAACCCTTCGCGAGGGTCATGGATGTGGCGATGATCTTCCCCTTACTTTGGGAGCGAACCAGAAAGAAAATGAATTTCCTAGTCTGGGAGATGAGCATGCTGCATTTCTTAGTAGTGTTCAAAGAGGTGGCAGTAGGTGGGGCTACCTCTGGTATCCTGTATAATGAATTGCCCAAAGAAATAATAACAGCGCCAAGCCTTAACTCATACACAACATGTTTCCTCCATAAGTATGGTTGGCGTAATAAGACATCACAAACATCAAGCGGTGCAACGTCACACAATACCTCGTCTGTGAAGGGCTTGATGTTGTAGGGAAGGTGACACTGCTAGTGGATTCGGAGATCTCGTCCTTCGTGAAGCCACCCAATACTGTACGGCTGCAGGTGTGGTGTAGTTGGTAGGCCCAACCGCTTCACGACATTTGTTGAAATGAAGTTCTTTTGGTTGTCATTGTCGACAATGAATTGCAGCGGTGAACCCTTCACCCACATCTGGCTCATTCTTCTGGATCTTGGCAGTGGCAACAGTGGCGTTGGGCTCTGCATCAATGATCTGCTTCCCTTTCCATTCCCCTTATCGGGTTCTGACTCAGGGTTGGAACATGCATCTGATTCTGAAGCCTTCAACTCCGCCACCAGTGACTGCTTGGTCCGCGCTTGTGTTATGAGTGGGACTCTTATGGAACTCACACCACTTCCCTATGTCCTTTTTCGAATTCGTGGTGTTGTTCTTTTCTTGCAACTTCGACGGGTTGTCTTGGGTCACCCCGCCTTGGCTTTGTCCTTTAGTCTTCGGATTTGCAGATCCAAAGTCTCACTTCTTCTATTTAAACTTCTATTCAATTTTGACAGCGTATTGGTATGCCGTGCCGAGTGAAGAGATGTTCAGGAACTCCATCTCATCCTAGATGTACCTGTGTAGGTAGCCGCGGTACTTGAGTACCAAATGCAGCTCAAAGTCCTTGATAACCAACTGTGTACGAAGGGTATGAAAAATGTTTGTGAACTCCGACATATCTTGGTCCCTTCCCTACCACAGCGTGGTCCACTTTATGTATTTGTCCTCATACATTTTGACAGGGTAGTACTGCTCCTTGATGGCATCTCGGAATGAATTCCAAGTGTGTGCACCTAAAAATAGTGAGCCCGTACTTTCATTCTTCTGCTCATAGTAGGTTTCCCACTAGTCTTTAACGTGGGGGGATACTTTGAGAAGAGCGAAAATAATCTTTTCCCGATTGGAAAAATCATGAACAAAAAAATACCCATCTAGCATATTTAACCATTTATCTATGGCATCTGCGTCTATCTGACCCTCAAATATGGGGATTTCAAAATTAACTTGTACCTTAAACAGTGTGGCATTTCTAGAGTAGCTGTTGGAAGCCAATGCGTCGCCTCTGGGTAGCCGCTGAAGGATCTGGGTAAAGTTGTCCATCATCGCGTTCCTTTGTCGCTTGAGGGCTTCTTCGAGCAAGATTTTGATAGGATCTCCTGCCCCTTCATATTTATTTTCATCTACCATGGGAGGCCGTCGGCATTTTCGAGGCTGGTCTTACAAAGGTTCGACCAGTTCAAGTCCTAACTCCTTATATCCTGACCTCGTTGGGGACATGCAAAGAAAAATAGAGAAAAAGTAGACCGCTTTGATACCACTGATCCGGATTTAAACAGGAACGCAACAGATTACAGATATAACCATAAATACAGAGATGCAGTGGAAATAATACTTCATTTCATTAATGTAA
Organism: Pinus tabuliformis; assembly: GCA_031772625.1. NCBI lineage: Eukaryota > Viridiplantae > Streptophyta > Pinopsida > Pinales > Pinaceae > Pinus > Pinus tabuliformis. The sequence continues at coordinate 2,073,647,720 of CM062818.1, forward strand.
ATACTGAAATATGCTTACAAACAGAAATGGAAATAAAACAGCTAGGGTGATGGTAGCTTATCTCTGAGAAGAGATGTGGCGGCTACATGCCTATGAACTGTGTTACAATGAGGTTCGAAGGCCTATTTATTGTTGAGATACAATGGAAAATCCTAAACATCCAAAAACCTAACCCTAGGAGGTGAAACACCAAACTATGGGCCCCGTTTTGGGTAAATTGGTACATCAACTTCCCGGGGTCGTAACTTTGGCATATGATCTCCGTTTGACGCACACAATAGCTTGTTAGAAATATCTACCCGAGGAATACAACTTTGGGAAGAGAAACATCGGTCCATCTACCCATGTTGCTCCCAAATTTCCTAAAAAATGTCTTTTAGGGCCTCAAAACGGCTTTGGAAGTTCAGGACTCGAAAAAATGATAAAAATAGTAAATTGTGCTACAAATAAGGAAACTGAAAAACTAAAAGAGACGGTTGTGGGGGTCCAAGTGGGATAGGTGGGTGGCCACTTGGATCAAACACCCTCCTCCCACATCTACCCAAGTAGCTGACCAACCAGGGTAAACATGTGACGAGAAGTTACTATGCTATGATTCGACTCCCTATGTGTCAGTTAAGGAATTGGAACCGACGAAACACATAACATAGACCTTCCACAGCATCAACAAAACTCCAAGGAGCCATCACAATCCCTCAGTTAACCAACCCCTTATAGCAACCGAAGTATAATGCATCAAACCCTTGGACGCTCCCTTGGGATAGACCATGGTGTGTCTAAGGGGGTCCATATGCTCCCACATCTAGGGTAAGGGAGCGTATGGGGAATTTTTTCCCCTAGTATTGTGCCTGCGACTCCAGGATTTCTGCACTTTTTGAGGCCCATAGCCTAGGTCACTTCCCAAAACTCAATGACACCTTCATAAATGAAATTTCACAGCGAAAAAATATACATCTGCAAAAACATCAATAAGGACTAGACTAGACCCCTACTAGCCATGACAGGCATTTCGTAAAACATGTTGCAAACATGAAAAATACAGGTCTTAAAAACATAACTGAGAATATGGGTCTCATATTTATCTGAGAATCACTAAGAAGCATTGATGCCTCAACACATTAGCTGCAATTTCATCTATTAGGCCATAGACACATTGTTCATTCATTTACAAGTAAAAATATGATGAGAGCCATACATAGCCACTGTCATAATACATGTTCATAACCGGCATAATAACAATAGAAATATCAAGGAAACAACAACCATATAATCCACACATGAACCAATATAATACTCATGAAATAACAAGGAGTAATAACCTCATATTGATGATGTAAAGGCCAACTAGGTTTGGGACTTCCACAAACCACCCAACCATAGACTAGGATGAACCAAATCTTCCTTTCAGCCTGTCAACCTCGTGCCATATTCCAAGCATGAATGTGGGATCTCATAAAACACATCAATCAAAAACATCTAGGGCTTCTAGAGGCCAAACCACCTCAACCCTCAACTAGTGATTCCACCTCACGACCGGACATCACTAACCATCACCAGATTGGTCTCTACCTGTTGAGTCTCAAAATTATCATCCATATTTCCATCATTTCATAACTATTTAGCCCTCATTTCATAACTATCTAGCCTAAAACCCTACATCAAGTGACCATCTTCATGATTATATGGGTTAGGATCCTTGTTTTCCAAAGTTATTTATTTTATGTATTTAAAGTGAATTCATGATTAAAAACTAGGAAATTAACATGGTTTCATCTATCTATCTATATATATGTGTGTGTGTGTCTGTGTTATGAGTTTTGTGACATGTGTAGATCATTTGGAAGCTTCCAAGGCACCCTTATGTGGTATCCCAAGATCAAATTCGAATTTCAACTCAAGAGGTGGACCATATTCCAAGGAGAAATATCATGGAGATCTTTATGAGTCTTGGGATTTATATCTAGTATTTAGGGATAGGTTGAGACAAGTATGGACCTAGTAGATATTTAAGGGATCTACATTTATTAAGTAGATATCCCTAATTCATGTATAAATAGGACGAGCATCCTTCAAAGGAAGCTAATAGTACTCATTTTATTCATTAGCATAAGATTTATGATTGTTCATCCAACATGAATAATGCCATTTTCTCCAAATCATGAGTTATGAGTGTTGTTTGATTCTTAAGATGTGATAGTTGTTCTTGTGTTCTCATTGAGGAATGGAAGGATCCCCATCAACCACAATCTGCATATAACTGTAACATAGTTTGATATATGTTATTTCCTTTCATGCAAGTGTGCTTTACTTTCTATAAGTGTGATTTTATTTCCGCAAGTTTGATTTAATTTCTTACATTTGATTTGATTGTCATTAAACCGCTTTCTTACTAGTTATCTTAGTTTGCTTGCTTGACAACTAAATCACTAATTTCTATTTACTGTTTTCTCGATTAATTTACTGCTTTCTAGATTATCATAGTTTGCTTCTTATAGTTGTTCATAGATTAGTTTGCTTTTGAATAGTTTAAAAAGGCCATGGAGTTAATTCATTCGTTCCAGCTTTAGACTTTAATTTATTTTACTTGCATGAGATTCCTTTTGCAGTTTTCTTTAGTTATATTTGTAATATGTATTTCCTTTCTCTCTTTCCATCCTAAACAAACTTTCTACAACAGTTTCATATGAGGTCCCATATATTTTGGTTTGCTTCTAAGTTTATGAAACCGAAGGTTGACATATTAAAATGACAAGGGATTTAACATACCATTAAATCACCCTACACCTTCCCACATGTAGTCCTCTCGACTACAGCTCAACATCACCCCATTTCTCTCCTGGAGATTTGTGGGCACTGATGGAAAACTCATCTTCGTCAATTTTTGCTGGAGAGCCTTAGGATCATGTTTCTCATCCTTATCCTTTTGCTTCAAAGGACACTGGGATGAAAAGTGGCCCATCTCGCCACAGCTGAAACATTTCACCTTCGAAATGTCCTTCTTCTGCTTCTACTTCTGCTGTCCCTTTGATATTAGAGCTGCATTATCCTCTTCCTCCTTGGTCTTTGTGCCACTCCCACTACTGCCATTGAGGTTTACCTTAAATAGGTCCTGTTAGCACTTGAGATTTCACCCTAGGTTGAGGAAGGTAAACCTTCAAGGCAACATCAAACCATTTCACCTCGTAGCTAGCCCTACGGGGTATGAGAAGGCTCTCTCCGGTCTATCTCGGCAAAATTCAATGGGGTGAGATGACCAATCAAAGGCAACACTGATATTAGGCTAGTAAACTGATTAAAAGGTTGATTTGGGGGTTTTTGGGGTTTTTTGGTGGCAAATTGAGGATCTGCAATTTTAGGGTGCGGGGATTTGACACAGTTTCTGCAGGTGGGTCTTTGGGGCAAGGTAGGAGTCTGTGCTGATGCCTTTAGCTGAGATGGATGATCAAGGAAGAAAAAGGAGAAGCTAAAGAGGGCAAACAATGACTTTGAATCCTCTCTAGACAGTGGAAAACATAAACATTAAACAAATTTGAAAGCTGAGCATGGCAAGCATGAATTCAAACTTTATCACTTCATTTGTTTAATAAGCTGCAGTAAAGAAAGAGATGGAACGCATAAACACACTTAAAATTACAATAAGAGAACACACCATCAACACAAGAGTCCACAAGAATCCCAATGATGTCTGCAAAACCCTGGTCTTCCCTTTCCTCAAATTGCAGAGATACAAGTAAAATATACAATAGGAGCTTCTCCCTCAAGAGTCCAACCTCTCCAACCATGAAAATGATTGAGAAAATACATAATATAGGCAAGCCAACCTCTTCCCTTGCCTCTAGGGGTCGAGCTCATCCTTCTAGGAGCTGTTTCAACTAATTCCAAACTAAGCACTAGATAATAGGCAGTCAAAACAACTTGCCTCTAAAACTTAGGAAACCTATCCATGCATTAAATATTTACCATTTACATTCAAGAAACTTCTAGAAGTGATCAAGGAGAGTAAAAGTATCTTAGAGCCATGAAAGTTACATAAAATTCCATGATTTACATGCCCAAAACATTAAACCAAGTGAAAACTGTACTTTTCTGGCCGAACTGGTCAAAACAGGCGATTTTCCTTGACGGGTAGCGCACATCTGCTTGACGTGTAGCGCACAGTGAGAGGCCTGTTTGAGGGCCTTCCCGGTGTCCAAATAAGGTGAAAGATAGCTCATTGGAAAGGTCTGCGAGTCTATTTTCCAACCCCACCGGAAGTTTTGAATTTAGAGTTCATTTGACCCCTCAAAACTCAATTCTCCCAAGACAGCTTTCTGCAACTCAAAATAGGGGCAAAAAGTCAAAATTTGCATGTGTTTTGACCTTTTGGAGGCCCAAATCTCCATAAAAACTGAAGTCCATCCATAGGTAGGTGTAACTTTGCATGAAAATTCCAAAAATGCTGAGTTTTCCCCGTTCTGAGTTGCCCCCATGTAGGGTAGCGCACGGGGCGCTACCCGTTAAAAGGCCAAAACCTGTCAATTTCCCAAAAAATTCACAAATGACAAAATTTTCTCCAAATTTCTTGAAATTTGGGCTGGGAGTCCCCAATCAAGTACCATGCTCAGTCAAAGAGGCTTTGGCCAAAATTTGGAGTGGATCGGGCGTTTTCCTTCGTTTTTGTGCTTTGGCCAACCGTCCTTGGAGCACCTTCGTTCTCGCCGGTATTTTTGACATTTTTCTCAAACCATGACACCTGTGTAAAACGTGAAGGAGGTTTTTCTTCCTTGGCATGTTGTGGACAAAAACCTCTCTCAGTTTTGAAAAATTCATCTCTGATTTCTCAGAAACGGCTTTTGAGTGAAACTTGTCCCGATGTGTGAAACAAGGAATTTTGTCGAAATGAAGCGGAATGAAGGGGATAGAAGGCTTCTAAATTCTTGGGGAAATTTTTGGGAGTGAGGAGGGATGTTAGGAAGTAGGGGAAAGTGGAATCTCAGAGATTGAGTGAGGGGAAGGGGTCCAAAAGGGCAAAACACAGGCCCAACCTAGAAAATTGCCAGGTTGTAGCTAGAAACTAGGGTTTGTGGAAAAATGAGGAATTTGGCGGATCTAAGGGATGGGAAGTGTTTGGTAAGGTACTTTAAGGATAGGGGAAGGTGTATGAACATCAGGAAACAAGTTTTGCCGGTGATTTGACCATCCAAGAGAAATTGGCTTTCAAAACCCTAGGAGAGGGAAATGACCTTGCCAAGGCACAACTGAAGCATGAACAAGGTGTGAAATGACTCATTCGACACTGACATGATAATGAAAACCCTCTGAATGATGATAGGCTCAGCTGAATGATGACATGGACTGACATTTGGGCAAACCCTAGACCTAATGCCTAGTGACCAAATTTTGCTTGAAGACTCACTGAAATGACAAAATTTGACCTTGACACTCTGAGACCACTTTGTAAGAGCATATTTGATCACTGTAGGAAGGCTGGGAAGACTGACACTAACATTGGCTCCAATGGGGATGGTAGCTCCTTGGAGGTGCCAAGAATCTCAGACCTCTGGGAGAGCAGACCAGTGCTTTCAACCATTGGGCGATGGAGTCATTATTTCGGCAAATGACACAAGACTTTGACTCATTTATTGAATGAAAACTTGACTGAAAACTGACTGAAACTTAACTGAAGCTTGACTCAAACCGACTCGATGGCAAACTGAAATAACTTGAAAAAACTCACTCAACAGACCAAACACAAATGACTCATAACTGACTTAACTAAAACAAGAACTTACAAAGCTTGTTGAAGGGCAGCAGTCCATCAAGATGTGAAATCATGATGACAACCACTTGTGTTTCTTACAAGACAATATACATCAAACTATATCAAAATGCCAATGCAACCAATCAAGAATATGCCTTCTTGACTGATTCTGCCAATCAGATCTCATGATCAACAATAGATACTGGTAACTGGGCATCCAAAAACATAGTTGACCATGATCTCCTTCATCACTGAACACATCAATATTCACTTTCACTGTTGACTGTAACAAATCTGCCATTGGATCTTGAAAAAAATGAAGACTTGACATTGCCACCTCCTGCTGAAAGAACAAGGTATCCTTTGCTTCAAATTCGGATATGCCTTCATCATGTGCTTCGGAAAGAGTATGTTCCTGGTCCTCAAAAAATTCTGAACAAGTAGATGAGCAGACCTCCTCTTGAAATAACATTTCAAAACATGAGACATATGAAGAATCTGAAAGGGAATCCTGTATGCTCTGATCTTCGGTAGTCAGACAATATGGTAAGTGATCTTCATATGATATGACAGCCGGATTATCATCTTTGTGAAGGAAAACATTATCGGTTTGCTACTCTACAAGACAATCATCTTCTTCAACGGAGGAAGAAATTTCCCCAACGCTTTCCTGACTATGTGTGCATTGCAAATCTGCTATAGATTGACCTTTCAAAAGCTGATCTATCTCCTCTTCAGACAAAGGAGACAATGCCTTTTGTTTTCTTCTGTTTAAACAATAATTATCCTCATCACCATCGGATAAGGCAGCAATCAAGTTGATGTCAAGGGCATGAAGGTTTGTTTCAGCCATCAACTTTGCGAGACCTTGGCCTTTAATCAGCTTGGTAGGCTTGATTTCAACATCATATTCCAAAAGAGCGGCAATCCACTTACCCCTCCTTCCTTCCGGCTCCGTTTGTACCAAAACATCTTTTACGGCTGCACTAGGAACATATGCCAATACTTGAGAGTTGAGTATGTATACCCGGAAATCTTTCAGAGCCTTAATCAGTGCCAACGCTTGCTTCTCAATGATATTATAATTCAGCGCCCCGTCTCTTATGATTCGGCTGAAAAATGCAATTGGTCTCTCAACTCCTTCTCTCTTTTGCATCAATACGGCTGCCAATGTATGCTCAGAAGTGAAAGAAAACAAAATGAAATCCTGAGTATAATCGGGGCTGATCAAGGTTGGGGCTGAAGACAAGATTACCTTGATTAAATTGAAAGATTTGACCGCCTCCTCGGTCCATTTGATCTCGCTGTCCTTCCGAAGCATATTAGTTATCTCTCTAAGGTGCTCTGCAAGGTTAGGAATGAAGCGGCGCAGAAAATTTAATTTGCCATTAAACAATTGTATTTCCTTCTTGTTTCGGGGCTGCTCTAGCTGCTGAATTGCTTCCACCCGTGCAGGATCGATTCGAATACCATCTTTGGAAATGATATGTCCCAGCAACTTGCCTTCACTCATGGCAAAAAGACTCTTTTTCGGATTCAAGGAAATGCCATATTTTCTGCATTTTTGGAACACTTTAGTCAAATGAAACAAATGCTCTTCATCTGATTTGGAAAACACGGTTAGATCATCAAGATAAACAACTAAGAATACATCCTTTTCATTGGCAAAGGCCATGTCCATTGCCCGCTGAAATGTAGCACCGACATTCTTCAATCCAAACGGCATTTTGGCATAGTGAAATGTTCCCCAAGGTGTAGTGAAGGCTGTCTTATCACGATCATCTTCGTGCACTAAAATCTGATTGTAGCCGGAGTATCCATCTAGCAATGACATCCTTGAAGCGCCCACTACCCGCTGCAATATGTGGTCCATTTTGGGTAGCGGATAGTTGTCCTTGAGAGATACTTTGTTCAAATTTCTGAAGTCTATGCACAAGCGTATTTCACCGGTCTTCTTTCTCACAGGCACTAGATTGGAGATCCAATCAGAAAAGCGAATAGGGACTATAATTCCAGACTTGTAGAGCCTATTGACTTCCTTCTCGATCAATGGCAGCAACTTAGGATTAATTCTCCGCAACTTTTGTCGAAAAGGCTTTTGATTTGGCTTTATGGGAATTGTGTGTTGAATAATGCTTGTATCATAGGTCTTTAAATCTGAATAATCCCAAGCAAACACATTAGAAAACGATGACAATAATCTAATGTATTGATTCTTTACCTTGGGCGGCAATGCTTTTGATAACTTCACCATCTTTGGATTTTCGGCTGTCCCAAGATTCACATCTTCCACACCTGCGTCTGTTGGCATCAAAGTTGGCTTGCGGGCCACATCATCTTGATCAAAAAGTTCCTCTAAAGGAATTAACCCCTTAGGAATATAATTGTCTTTCAGCTGCAAAACATCCATTTGATTCACTCCTTCAGGCTCCAGATCTATTGAGATTTCTTCAAATTTACCTTCTCCATGTAAAAAGTCTTTGATTTCTTCGTCATCTTGGAAGACTTGCCAACACCTTTGATTATCCGGGATTGTAGGACGATGCTTCACATAGATTTCGAACTTGTTGCTTGAATTCATTGGTATTTTCAGATTACTTGCCGCCTTAGCCAATGCATCCGCAACACCATTTTGAATCCGGGGCACACATGTCAAAGTATGTTCAGAAAATCTTTTCAGGATATCTAAAACAACATTTCTATAAGCTCTCATGCGAGGGTGTTTGGCCTGAAATTCACCTTTCACTTGTTTGATAACTAGTTCGGAGTCGCCATATACTGCTATTTTCTTTGCCTTTAACTTCAGAAGGATTTTCAAACCAGCAATAAGAGCTTCATATTCTGCCTCATTATTCGAGCAATCAAATGCTAATTTATAAGAACATACCCGTACCTTGCTTGGAACTCGATCTTGGGCTGAGAATGGACTTCGAATCCACACACCGATACCAGCGCCATCGCTGCCCACTGCACCATCAAAATCCATAGTCCAAAGACCCTCTTCATCATCTTCAAGGTGCTGAAAATCTGATGTTGTTGCAGTCATGATTTGCTGCCCATTTGTTTCAGCGATTGACCTTATGACAACAGTCCTTTCTTCACTTTCCGTTCTCAATACTTCTCTGAAATTTTCTGCAATGCCTGGGATATCTTCCACCTGAACTAACTGACTATCTATCTCATTGAAATTTTCCGCAAACAAAACAAAAGATTCTAAATCTGTTTGTACATAATTTACAGGATGATTCACGGGCTTTTCCTTACTAGTGATCATGTATTTCATCTTCTGTTCCCGATATAGCTTCCTCATTTGACCGAAAACTGGAATTGAAGCATATGAAAAATCAAGCTGAATCGTACCTTTGAGTTTGGCTCCCCATGACCTCGACAACAACATGCCAAATCGTGGAGGAATGTCCACCACCACCACATCCATCAAAACATTCTTTGCTGGAATTTGATCTAGACTCACCACCAAGTCTTTGATCAAGCCAATACATCTTACCCGGCTGGAATCAAATGAATACAAATCATGATATTTCCTAGTGATATTAAGCCCCAACTTCTCCATGATGGTTTTCGACATCAAATTATGTGAAGCTCCCGAGTCAAACATGGCATTATGCAACACAAACTCATGCAGACGCAAACTGATATAAAAGGGAGGAATATCACTCTCAGGAGACTCACCATTTAAAGCTGGCCCAAAGATTAACTCCGGCTGATCATCTTGTACATTTACCATGTCTAGCATTGGGTCAAAATTCAGCAACTTGGAGATTTGGCTTCGATAAGTGGTGTTCCTTATGACCTCTGTCAAAGGAATGGATATCTTCAACTTTGCAATCTCATTTTCCAAATTGAAAACTGGAAGCTTCTCACCTTCTTTTGCCGGATTATCTCTTTTTTCAGTTTTATCCTTTGGTGCATTTGATGGCTGATCCAACTTTGTTGCTGATGATGATGGAGTTGTTGAAGAACCGACTATGTCTATTCCTTTTGATGAAACAGAGTCATTCTTTGCTGCAATATCTTTCTTTTTCTGCAAAGGATTTATAGGAATAGTCTGACCTCTCAATTGCCTTTGCTGTCCTTGCTGAGCTGATAATGCATTCAAGTACCCTCTTTGATATTCTTCAGTTTCTTCTTCAAGCATTGTATCACTTGACAAAATATAATGCTCATCTTGGGGAAAGACGGAATTACTCACCAACTCATCTTCTTCCGTGATATATGTAGGCATATCATCAGGGGTGAAAAAATGATTTTCCTCACCAACATTGTCACCCTCATCTTCAGAGTCTTGACTAACAAAATTCTGCTGAAAAGGTGGCTTGATTTGCTGCTGAACTGCCGTGTCTTGTGCCTTTGTTTCACGCTGCTTGATCCTATATTGTTGCTGCTGACCTCTGAAATTTGGGTTACGAATCTGAGGTTCCGGCTTGTCAATTGTGACCCTTTCAAGTAACCTCTTCACCTGTTCAACTGACTGAAGAACCTGATTTGATGTGGATGCTTCCTCCTTGATTGTAACTCGCTTTTCTGCCTTCATCCTTGCTCTCTTGTCATTCAAATTTGCCTCAACACTGACTGCAATTTTCTGCATATCCTCCAAGGTAGGGGGATCTCGGTCCCTTAGTGAATAAGCCATCTCCGGATCAAAACCATCTGGGAATTTGAGAAGTGCTGATTTTCTAGATGGCCTCAAATCATCGGGAATAGCATTATACACTGAATTGAATCTGATTATATAATCTTGAACTGACTCACCCAGATTGCGCTTGAGGTTATTGTATTCGGCATTGATTTGCAGCGGGCCTTTTCTTATTTCGCATCGATCCAAGAATTGATTCTCAAGTGCTTCCAAGGTGGTGATGCTGTTAGCTGCCAACCCTCTGAACCATTTTCTTACTTCTCCGGCAAATGTTTGCACGAACAACCGCATGGTAACATCTTCTTCATCTAACTCATATAGATCAAAGAAAGTGGACATTTTATCGATATGTTGCTGTGCTGTAATACTTTGTGGAGTGCCATCAAACATGGGAATTTTACTTTGGTAATCAGCAGGCATATCATGAAGATTAGCAGGCAATACAAGTGGGGCAAACCGGGCTGCCATTTTTCTTGGTAATGTAGGTCTTGGAGTAGCAGGCGGAGTAGGTGTGGCAGTATGAGGAGTAGGCGGAGGAGAAGCAGTGTGTGAAGCCGAAGGTGAAACAACTGTAGATGGGGGATGAGTAACTATGGGAGTGATAGCAATATAAGGGGGATTTGCCTGTTCATGCGCCGTGATAGAAGATCCAATATGACCAGAGATATTTTCAAGGAAATCAGCAAGAGTTGTAGCTTGTACACGTGTCTGGAGATTCCTCAAAATGAAATTTTCAACTAATTTATTATGCCTCTCAAATTCAATAGCAGCTGCAAAATCAGGATTAGGAACTAGAGTAGCAAGTGCACTTTCAGATTTAGTCTTGAACAAGGACAACTCGAAGCTTTCGTCGAAATCAAGATCTTCAAGATACTCAAAAATAGCTGGGCATGAATGAGATTTCAGTATGCGGCTAGAATTAGAAGCCAGTTTGGAAATCAAGGAACGAAAAACCAATAAGCCTATAAAACTCTCAACTCAATCACCCGAAAGTTTAGAGTTTATAAACACACTGGGTTAAAAGCGCAAATTGCCATGTTACCTTCACTAGCTCACGGAGATTGACTGAAGCAGCGTTTATCTACTAACGCTGATGTAAAACAAGAGCGTTTTCGAAGGCTACCTGGCGTATCTTCAGGCTCCGTCTAAGCTTATGAATTAAACACGCCAATAAGCAAACAATCAATTTGTTCTCCCCAGTATGGTCGCCAGTATGTTAGCACTTGAGATTTCACCCTAGGCTGAGGAAGGTAAACCTTCAAGGCAACATCAAACCATTTCACCTCGTAGCTAGCCCTACGGGGTATGAGAAGGCTCTCTCCGGTCTATCTCGGCAAATTTTCAATGGGGTGAGATGACCAATCAAAGGCAACACTGATATTAGGCTAGTAAACTGATTAAAAGGTTGATTTGGGGGTTTTTGGGGTTTTTTGGTGGCAAATTGAGGATCTGCAATTTTAGGGTGCGGGGATTTGACACAGTTTCTGCAGGTGGGTCTTTGGGGCAAGGTAGGAGTCTGTGCTGATGCCTTTAGCTGAGATGGATGATCAAGGAAGAAAAAGGAGAAGCTAAAGAGGGCAAACAATGACTTTGAATCCTCTCTAGACAGTGGAAAACATAAACATTAAACAAATTTGAAAGCTGAGCATGGAAAGCATGAATTCAAACTTTATCACTTCATTTGTTTAATAAGCTGCAGTAAAGAAAGAGATGGAACACATAAACACACTTACAATTACAATAAGAGAACACACCATCAACACAAGAGTCCACAAGAATCCCAATGATGTCTGCAAAACCCTGGTCTTCCCTTTCCTCAAATTGCAGAGATACAAGTAAAATATACAATAGGAGCTTCTCCCTCAAGAGTCCAACCTCTCCAACCATGAAAATGATTGAGAAAATACATAATATAGGCAAGCCAACCTCTTCCCTTGCCTCTAGGGGTCGAGCTCATCCTTCTAGGAGCTGTTTCAACTAATTCCAAACTAAGCACTAGATAATAGGCAGTCAAAACAACTTGCCTCTAAAACTTAGGAAACCTATCCATGCATTAAATATTTACCATTTACATTCAAGAAACTTCTAGAAGTGATCAAGGAGAGTAAAAGTATCTTAGAGCCATGAAAGTTACATAAAAATCCATGATTTACATGCCCAAAAAGGTAACCCAAGTCAAAACTGTACTTTTCTGGCCGAACTGGTCAAAACAGGCAATTTTCCTTGACGGGTAGCGCACATCTGCTTGACGGGTAGCGCACATTGAGAGGCCTGTTTGAGGGCCTTCCCGGTGTCCAAATCAGGTGCAAGATAGCTCATTGGAAAGGTCTGCGAGTCTATTTTCCAACCCCACCAGAATTTTTGAATTTGGAGTTCATTTGACCCCTCAAAACTCAATTCTCCCAAGACAGCTTTCTGCAACTCAAAATAGGGGCAGAAAGTCAAAATTTGCATGTGTTTTGACCTTTTGGAGGCCCAAATCTCCATAAAAACTGAAGTCCATCCATAGGTAGGTGTAAATTTGCATGAAAATTCCAAAAATGCTGAGTTTTCCCCGTTCTGAGTTGCCCCCATGTAGGGTAGCGCACGGGGCGCTACCCGTTAAAAGGCCAAAACCTGTCAATTTCCCAAAAAATTCACAAATGACAAAATTTTCTCCAAATTTCTTGAAATTTGGGCTGGGAGTCCCCAATCAAGTACCATGCTCAGTCAAAGAGGCTTTGGCCAAAATTTGGAGTGGATCGGGCGTTTTCCTTCGTTTTTGTGCTTTGGCCAACCGTCCTTGGAGCACCTTCGTTCTCGCCGGTATTTTTGACATTTTTCTCAAACCATGACACCTGTGTAAAAAGTGAAGGAGGTTTTTCTTCCTTGGCATGTTGTGGAAAAAAATCTCTCTCAGTTTTGAAAAATTCATCTATGATTGCTCAGAAACAGCTTTTGAGTGAAACTTGTCCCGATGTGTGAAACAAGGAATTTTGTCGAAATGAAGCGGAATGAAGGGGATAGAGGGCTTCTAAATTCTTGGGGAAATTTTTGGGAGTGAGGAGGGATGTTAGGAAGCAGGGGAAAGTGGAATCTCAGAGATTGAGTGAGGGGAAGGGGTCCAAAAGGGAAAAACACAGGCCCAACCTAGAAAATTGCCAGGTTGTAGCTAGAAACTAGGGTTTGTGGAAAAATGAGGAATTTGGCGGATCTAAGGGATGGGAAGTGTTTGGTAAGGTACTTTAAGGATAGGGGAAGGTGTATGAACATTAGGAAACAAGTTTTGCCGGTGATTTGACCATCCAAGAGAAATTGGCTTTCAAAACCCTAGGAGAGGGAAATGACTTTGCCAAGGCACAACTGAAGCATGAACAAGGTGTGAAATGACTCATTCGACACTGACATGATAATGAAAACCCTCTGAATGATGATAGGCTCAGCTAAATGATGACATGGACTGACGTTTGGGCAAACCCTAGACCTAATGCCTAGTGACCAAATTTTGCTTGAAGACTCATTGAAATGACAAAATTTGACCTTGACACTCTGAGACCACTTTGTAAGAGCATATTTGATCACTGTAGGAAGGCTGGGAAGACTGACACTAACAGGTCCCTCATTAATTCTTCCTAGTGAAGAACTGCCCACATCTTCTACCATGAAGGCAGTCTTTCCCTACCCAATATACTTTGGATGAAGACTTGCCATTCATCTGAGACTCCATTCAGGGCCGTCCTTACCGTCGCATTATACTGAGGAGTAGAATCCATTGCAGCAAACTGGTCTCTAGTGTCATGAAGATGATGAAGGTAGGAGTTAACCCCTTATGCCTTTTGCATCAATGTCCACTGCAAGTTTTGTTCTAAGTACATCTTCCGCTATTTGGAAGATCCTTCATACTGTGAAGACAAATCTTCCCACATCTCTCGGGCTGTAACTTTTCACTGCAAGTGTGAGACCACATGATATCGAACTCCATCGAGTATGAACCTCTTCACCTTCCCCTGCTCAGCATTGTACTTTTTCCTCTGATCATTGTCTACGGGAACAACCACAACACTCTTGACGTAAGCTTCGAGATCGTACTCCTCCAGAACAACTAAGATTTTGGTCTTCCATATGACATAGTTGGAAGCTCCTTCCAACCTGTCCTGATATCTGAGCCCCTGTGATGCCATCTCACCCAAATTGTCGAACTGAATCCTCCAGTCACTGCTCAACATTGATCTGTTGTCCGACAAGTGAAGAATTCAGACTTTTGGCAAGAAAAGTCCTTTGAGGAGAAAATTCCCCTTCTATGTGTCTTCGTTCTTTTCTGACAGATTTCTACCCTGGCAGAAACTATGCCCTTCAAGCACTGCACCGAGGCTTTGCGTCACTCCCTTTTCCTCTGCAACCTCACGAACTGGAAATCGTACCTCTCTGTTGACTCTCTCAGAGAGAGATTTCCTCAGAATCTTTGCTTCCCAACAAGGATTGTGCAATCCATTCAAGGGGATTCGAATTGCTACCAAATGCAACTATTGGCCTCTCTTCTTAGCACTGGATTTGCTCTTCCTATTTCAAAATCAATGCTCTAATACCATGTGAAAATTCCTAGTCCAAAGAACGCCTACTGCAGCAAAAACTCAATTTACTTATTCTACTTGATTATACTATACATTTATCAAGTTTATGAATACTGAAGATTACTTTTGCATTCCACACTACTTGAAATTTGATTACATGAAACATAAAACTGAGCAAAGAACAAGATACATAGGACACAATTGTTTTTGGACAAAATAGTCCCCGAAAAAACCCAATGCAGGAAAACTGGTGCAACAGTTCTGAGGGTTTTATATTATTAAGCAGTAATTTTGAATATAATGTTGGATACCCTCCTAGTAATCCAGTGACAAAGAAAATATAATGAACAAGAACTGAGTGAGTTTTACCTCATTTCACCTTGAAAATTCCAACTGATCTGACAGTAGAACTGGCTAACCTTGATTATCTCTGTACTGGCCCTACGTAGGCCCTGCGTCAGCCTTATAGGCTCTGCGTCAGCCTCTGTGCTATCTCTTCTGCCTTTTGTGTCAAAATTCCCAGATGTTCCGACATTTCCTTGGCTGTTCTGACTTTCTGCGTGGAGGGAAATTTCTGCTTTGCGCTGGCCCTTCTGACTCTGCGTCAGGCCTGCGTAGGCCCAGATTGGCCCAACATCAGTCCTTCTAGCTATTGTGTTTCCTCCATTGGTTTCTCTCCGCATCTCCATCTAGTATTCCCAAAATATCCCTGCCCCTCTACTGTAGAATGATCTCTTAGTTTGAATTCTCAGCTTCCTAGCCCTAGAAATCAAACTCCAGATCAATTCGTTCTCTCTGTGTGTCTTTCTAAATTAACCATAAGCCTCCTTCTTATACTTTTATCATTGAGACTTCAATGGTCAAGATTAAATATCTAATCAACGACTAAGATTAAAACTTGACTTGATCCGATTTCTAGAACATTCTCACCCATATTTTGATTAATACCCATTAATACTTTAATTTTCCAAAGTTTAGATTTAGGAACCCCATTAAAAGTATTAATTATTTTAATAAAATACAATGCAGGTGGAATTTCACCAAACGATTTATGGGTTCTTTAGAACTCATCTTCCTTAGCCTCTCCACCAATTTTCATGGCTAGATCACATCTGATTCTACAAAAAATAACATTGCTAATATCTAATATTATTACATCCTAGATATTCAAGCAATAAACTTACTAAATAAAAACTCCTAATATTCTTCTAGCTTTAAAAAACACAAAGACTAGTGGAACACATGTTGATTGTTTGCCTCCTCCTATCTAACAATACATAGGAGGTAATTTTGCTACTTCATTTCCATAACATCTTTCATTTGGCATATCGTTTACTCCTCATTCAAATCTAATTGAACATAGTTGATGGACATATATTTTGAGAATGAAGGGTGAGAGTCTTCCCTAACATTATTTGACAAGATCCTTAACATGTTACACCCTAGCTCTAGAGCATTTACCTTCTACCTTTGTTGGACTGAAAGATTCATGATTATCATGTGTTGTGAAGCATATTGATGTTTATGACAACCAAATATGGCTTACCAATAAAATATCCAAAATACTTGGAATATAAAGAAATCTATTTAGGATAAAATAATATACATTAAATAAATGTATGAAAAATGGTATTATATGATATGATTGATTACAAATGAGGGCCCCAAATATACAGCTAGGTGGAAGCACCCTTTTATTAGGAGTCATGTATTTTAGTTGGGACATGTCTTTTATAAGTTATTATTTATATTATTTTATATATATTTATGTTCATCACATTGTCCTCCCCTTTGGAAATGTTTTGTCCTAAAGCATATAGATGAAAATGATTTTATGTCTATACTCTTGCTTGTAATGTTTTCACATGATTCTCTGTTCTTGGTGTTGTCGTGGTTGATGATACGAGACAATATGAACCTTTAAGATTTGAATATAATTGACGAACTGTAAAATGAATTAAGCATCCTAATTCGATCCTCTATGAAACATTGCATTCATAAGCTTCCCAAGATGAATTCTTATGATGAGACTTGATATACTAGTATTAATATGCTTTTGAAGATAGGTTAATTATTTCCATTTTGAGTGATGTTGATAAAATGATTGGTTGATGTACCTACTTTTGTGATTAGGATGTCAATAATGTGTCTTTGCAATGTTTCTTTGATTTGCTTTTGGATTTTTATTTTCTTTATGCACTGATGTCGCATTATTAATTGCTGAGCTTTTATTGATAAGTACACTTGAAATTTATATTGTTTGTAATCTAGCATCTAAGTATGCCTTTACTTCAATTGCTTTGGCATATTCTTGCATTGTGATATTAATTGCATCTATATTTGTTCCTTTCTCCACAACTTTTATTTTCACATTTGAATCCTTCAATTCTTCCCTCTCGATAAATTTTTGTACTTTGTCTTTTAACAACTTCCTATCCTTCCCAAGTTTCTTAACTTGCGTAAGTAATTTTTGGCTATGTTCCTTGAGCCAATAAATTCCTTGTTTTTTTATCCATAATAAATTTTCCTTTTTCCTTCTGCAACTCTGATATTGACCATTGATTTTCATGAAGGATTTCCTTTGAGATATTTTTAAGGTCTTTTGGTGTTAGTGAATCTAGCTTTGACATAGTGACTTGTAATGTTTTTTATTTATTTATTGGGAAAATTCTAAGAACTTCTTCTTCCTGTTTAAAATGAGGATCCCTAGTGCTTCCATATAGGGAGATCCTAGAACTATGTCACTATCATCGCAAAATAAAGTTTTAATGGTCAATTGTGAGACAAAAGTATAGTCTCCAATGCTCAATTGTAATTTGTTCATGTCATATTGTTTTTTAGTCTCTAGGTCTATAATTTCAATTATATTTTACTCAAGAATCACTAATTGGTTTGCACATTTGATATTAGCATAATTATTATCTTGAGTAAGAGTGATAGAGATAATAATATCCTTTCCTACAAGAGTTCATTCGATTCTTAATAGTGTGATTTGTTTTTATTTTATTTTATATAAAAATAAACTTTTAGGAAATGTTTCATTACTACTCTCCATTTTGTATTTGTCAAAATCCCATATTTCACTTAAAATTAATACTTTATGATTTGGGTATTATCCCATAATACCCTTTTCTATTAATAAGAAAAATGTTTTGATAATTCTCCTTATACTTTCCTTTATCCTCTCTTTTTACTCTTTTTTAATCCAAAGAAAAGTATTATACTTTATTTCTTTTTTTTTAGATAACTTAAAAGCAATTTAAATATACTTATTATCAAGTATTTTAATATTTAATGTATATTTTTTCTTTTTAATAATTACAATAGCGATCTTTGTAAACACTTCAACGTAATGTTAATCCCTATATAAGCCCCATGTTAACCCAAAAACCCCTTATCAAGCCTTGCATATTTGAGTGATTACATTTATATTGTTATATTGTTATCTAGGTTAGAAACCCTCATGGTCCCATTTTACTATAATTGTACCCTTTGTCTCCTATATATATATATATATATATATATATATATATATATATATATTAAGGAGACCTAGTCTTATGATCATCAAATATTGTCTTCTTCATTCTATTTATTGTAAAAAGAGGTTTCTTCCTCAAAATGGATTGTAATTATTAGTTTCTTATCATTTTAAAGGTGCAATGATCATAAAATTTGGTATCATAGTTCTTGATCCTAGGATTTTGTTGCTTCAAACAAGTTATTGTGGAATTTTTAAGATAACTTTTTTCCTATGAGGTTTCAGATGGTGAAATCTAGAGAAGATTAAGAAGACGTCTTTGGAAATCTTTGGTTCAAGTTACAAATATTGGTTTGGTATATTTTCTGAAATATGGTATAAGTAGTTTAGGGTTTTTCAATGCTCCTAAATTCTGTCTCAAATAGGTAAGTTTGGAATATTGCTATAAATTTTGTTTTGTGAAGCTTCAGAACATCAAACTTGGATCACATTGAGCCGAAATTGTGGTGAGCATTTGATCCAAGTTACAAATCTTGGTTCGTTATATTTTTGGAGATATGCTTCAAGGAAGTAGGGTTTTTTTATGTTCTATAAATCGGTCTCATAAAGTGAAACTTGAATCATAGTAAGGAGAAACCTCAAGGAATATCTAATTCCATTTTTAATATTTGTTTGGTATACTTTTGGAGTTATATCCTATGGAAGTTAGGGTTTGTGAACAATCATGAAATAAATTTTAAGTGAGTGAGCTTGGTATTTTTTCTATATCGTCATGTATGGAAATTTTTAGACTGTGAAATTTTCAAGAATTTCAGGAGATATATAGAACTACCTTATTTAGAAGTTCTAGAGTTATATTTCAAGAATTGGACATCTAGCACACTATACATATTTTTTCATGGGAAGAGACAAAAAAATAAGCGAGCTTTTGGAAAGTTACTATAAATTTCAATTGGCACATTAAATTTTGTTCACACCCATGGAATTGCATAAAATACATATCAAAATATTACAGAATAAATTTTCAGATTTGAAAGGCCTTAAATCTAAGAGATATATCAATAAAGCTTCAACCATTATAATATTCTCCAAATAAGGTACAAAACTTACAAGTGACCAAACTGTTCATTAGAAGATCCTTTTTTATTTTTTGTTGTAATAAGGAGGGAGGCTATTGTTATTTTCAAACATGCCTCAAAAGAAAGTTATTACACCAATTAAATCTACTAAAGGCCCTCCTTGGCTCATGAAGAAGGTGAAGACTTGGAATTTAGAATTTATGTTACCTCAATCAAAGAAGAAAGTTAATGAAATGGATGGTAATATGTTGAAAAAGGTGGATTTCTCAGGTTCTCTAGAAAAGCTTAAAAGAAAAATGGAAAAGAAGATGAATGAAAATAAGGAACAAAAAATAAGATGAATGAAAATAAGATAGAAGTACCAAAATCCATGATTACAATAGAAAATATTCTCTTGGAGAGGCTTCCTCAAAGGGATGTGGAGATCCAAGGAAATAGTAAACATAAGGAGAAACATATTGTTGAGAATTAATCTCATATGGGGAGTATGCTATCACAAATAAAAATCACAAAATTTGAATCACATAACCATAATCATTAATTTTAATCCAAGATTTAGATCATTAGGGCTCCAAGTCAGCACCAAGGAACTACTACATTCTAAAGATTAATACGAGGAACTTTGAAGGTAATGATCCTGTAACATGGATGTTTCAGGTGGAGAAATAATATGACATACACCGAATGACATCCTTACAAAAGGTAAATATTGCATCCATGTTCTTAGAACAAGACCAAGATGTATGATATCAATGGATTTGTGAAAGAAAAAAGGATTACGTTCTATCTTTGGCCATTTTTACAGAGGAATTTATAACATATTATGGGGATATTATGAGCGACAAATTCTTTGGTAAATTGGTAAATCTTTGAGAAAAAGGTTCATTTACAGAGCACATTCGACAATTCCAAAAGTAGAGTCTCATAGTAAAGAATATTTTAGGAGGATAACTTGTTAGACCTATTTACGGGAACTTTAAAGGAAAGCATCCAACATGAGGTGCATCTCTTTGAACCTAAATCTCTAGATAATTCTTTCAGTATGGAAAGGAAAGTTGAGAGTAAAAATATGGCCACT
The DNA here is from genome assembly GCA_031772625.1 of Pinus tabuliformis. Lineage (NCBI taxonomy): Eukaryota > Viridiplantae > Streptophyta > Pinopsida > Pinales > Pinaceae > Pinus > Pinus tabuliformis. The sequence continues at coordinate 2,073,668,302 of CM062818.1, forward strand.
AGAAAATTGACCGCTAATAACTATAAAGAAAATCACGCTTCCTTTCATAAAATGACAAGGTTGACTCTTTAGAAAATGGATGAAAGAAGAGAGAAGAGAGTATGTTTCAAGTGTGATGAAAAATATATTAAAGGTCATAAATGTAGTGAGAAGAAATTTTTCCACATAGAGTGTTCAGATGAAGAAGATCAAGAAGTGGAAATTTCACACGATCTAGAGCTATAAGAGACTTCTCCAACAATCTCTTGTCATGCATTGGACATACTCAGTACTCCACAAACCCTCAAGATAGAAGGATATATCAAAAGGAAAAGGGTAACAATATTGATTGATTTAGGTAGTAGCCATTGGAAAAACTTCTTAATTGCTTTCTATATCTAACACCAAAATTTGAAGTGATGATTGCAGATGGAGGCACCAAAAATTGTTTACGCAAGTGAAATAATATTAAGATGAATATGGGGGAGTATTCATTGATTAGTCCCATGATTGCAATCCAAATGAGTGGTGTTGATGTTGTATTAGGGGTCCAATAGTTACAATTGTTGGGAACAATGGCCCTTAATTTTCATGATCTTTTCATAATATTTTTCTTAGAAGGAAACAAAATTGAGCTTAGTGTTATCCAAGGGAAACCCAATAAAATAATAAACTCTAATAGCATGAAAAAATTGCTAAAAATGGGACACCGAGGTCTAATTGCACAACTGTGTTCATTAGGTGTTTAAAAATCTATATCCACTGCTCTGGTGGATCTTCAAAAAGTCATCAACAATCATGCTAAGGTATTTGGTGAAATGCCTAAAGATCTTCCACCTATCTGAGATAATGACCATGTTATTCATTTTCAACCTAGAAGTGTACCACCTAACATTAGGCTTATAGATATTTATATGTACAAAAGAGTGAGATTGATCATATGCTTCAAGAAATGTAAGAGGTGGGCATCATTCATCCTAGCTAGAGTTCTTTCTCTTCATCAATGGTGATGGTTATAAAAAAATATGGTTTGTGTCATACATGTCTAGACTACAGACAACTCAACAAAATGGCAATAAAAAATAAATTTCATAGTTTTGTCATTGATGAATTTTTAGGTGAATTGCATGAAGCAATTTTCTTTACTAAGTTGGATCTTTGTTCTAGATATCATCAAATCAAAATGAGGCAAGAATACACCCAAAAAAACTTTTATAACACATGAAGGTCATTATGAGTTTTTGGTTATGCCATTTGAACTTGAAAATTCACCTTCAACATTTTAAAGATTGATGAATCATATTTTCAAACCCTTCGTTAGAAAATTTGTGCTAGTATTTTTTGACGACATACTAATTTACAACAAATGTTGTGAAGAGCATGTACAACATGTTGACAATGTATTGAAACTATTACAAGAGAAAAAACTATATGCAAAGCCTTCCAAGTGTGCCTTTGGGGTGTAAGAATGGAATTTTTGGGTCATATTTTATCACATGATGGTGTCAAGGTGGATCCTAACAAAATTAAAGTTATTGGGGAAAGGCCAATCCCAAATAAATTGAATAAACTCAGAGGATCCTTAGGATTGAAAGGACATTATTGCAATTTTTTTCAGGAATGATGGTCAAATAGAAACACTTCTAACAAAATTATTCAATATGGAAGCATTTTCTTAAACTAAATAAGCAACCAAATCGTTTGAAGAACTTGTTGAGGGCCCCGAAATCGGGTCAACAACAAGGGGGATACCCACCCGGTTTGGAACCTGGTTGGCGGCTCCTTGCCCGTTTGGAGTAGCGGGTCCGACTGGGGGTAATGGGACCAGTTTCCCAATGTGAGGGGTGTGTGTGTGTGTAGAGTTTGATGGTATTGATCTAGGGGTATTTTAAGCTAATTTAATTCTAACTTCTAAACTAACTCTATGCTATTGTAATCTAATGAAAAACAATACATCTAATCTACGCTAACCCGGGGTATTTTTCTTCTATTATGCGATCTAAAAAGATTTCGAACAATAGCTGGTAATAAAGATCATTCAGCTATCATAAGAATAAAAATCCATTAAGATAAACCATTCTGCATAAAAAGTTAGGCAAAACAGTTGTGAACAGCATATCGCATAATTAGTTATTCATATGTCAAGCACAAATAAATGACTCCACCGTACAGAAGTGCCAAATGGTAATACACACATTCATACATTAACATATAAAGAACTCAGCTGCATATCACTTTAGGAATATAAGCATAAATTAGTCAAGAGATAAAAGTACCATTTATGACTGATTTCACTAATAAACTTCAAGAAATAACGATTTATTTCTACTTGTTCTAATATCTGCTAAGAGTACAGAAGTGCAACATCAGTAACAGACATTAAAATGCAAACATAAATAAATCTCGATCCATCCATTCATCAAAAACCCCCTCCGAGGGTGCAAAAGTGCATGTTCTGAGGACAAGTTTTTTGATAGATTTCCGGACCCTTCTCCAAATGCCATGAGAAGGGTTAAATACTACTAACTAATTAATCTTAGTTACACAAATTTAGGGAACGACTTCAAATGACCGCCCTTTTACTAAAAGAAAATTTATTTCTAAAAATCAAATCTAATTTATAACCGTTTCTGTATCTGCTCCTTAGTGCTATAAGCAATGCAACGTTTGCCTGGGAAGAGTCGGCTGGCTGTCTTCTTCTTTCGTTTGAGTGATAAAAGTGGAAACAACAAGAGCTGGCATCTCTTTCTGACAGATTAGAAGATATTTTCGAAAACCTTTCTCTAGCTGGGTGTATTCGCTGTGCGTATACTTAGTACAACCCAGGTTCCTTTCGAACTGATTTTGCTGTTGCTATTTCGGTTTCTGGTCGTGCGAATGACTCAATGAGTTAGGAGTCGCGTTGTCTGGACAATCCCCTGTATCGAGAATTGCTTCCGTTCTTTGTTCCAGGATTTTCTGGAGCGTCCTCCTTCTTTTGCGTTTCTCTTTTTGCTTTACCCAGTCTGAGCTTCAAGATCTTTTGCAAACACACTGCTTTTGTGCGCCTTTGACTCTGAGTCTTAGATAGTCTATTTTCATCAGCGCCTATTGGGTGATATTCTGGAATCCGCGGTCCTGCTTCATGCGGCATCCATTTGCGGAGGCATCTTCTCTCTGTTACTCCATTGGCGCTTTCCTCTTTTCCTTAGATGTTTCCTGTATATAGATTTATATCAATTACATGTCTTGCAGTTTACACAAAGAAGAAGAGAAATGACGAAAATATTGACATGAAAGCATTAAGTTCTAATGAATGCGTAATTCTGACACTCATCATGATTTGACTCTTCGAAAAACGCGATACAATCATTCTTGGATACTCAAGCATGCGATCATTAATTTCCCTTAAGGTGCGCGCTCAATCTTGGGTTTACCGTTTATGTCGGAGAATTCTTGCGATGAGTCCTTTCTGCGATTGGAATCGCAGTATCGAGGATTGCGACGTCATTAAGTGTTATCGCAAATTGCCAATATCGCAGATCGCAGATTTTCATTCAGTTACTTATGCTGTTTCAAGCGACGTTGCGATATGCGACGTCGCATATCGGCGATCGGCGATTCCTTAAGATTTTCTTTTTTAAGAGCGCTTTGAATGTATGCGACGCGATGAACTTCGCGTCGCTTCTTCGTAGCTTGTTTTTTGCACTTAGGAAACGCTTCACTCTCTCTTTGCGATGCGATCAAGCCTTAGGGAGTCTAAAACACAAAAACTTTAACAAAAATATTTTTTGGATTTTTTATTCAGGGTCCCCCCTTTGCTTGGTGTTATTGCTAATATCAAACAAAGGGGGGGGTTGTTGGTGACCACAACAATGGCGATTCACTGTGAAGAACCAATTATCTCTGCTTTTCTATTGCATTTTCACTTCCAAAACAGAAAAATTTTCGTATGTCTAAATTTTGTTATGGATAGATAGAGTATATTACCCCTTATCCTGTCAATGATATTTCGTCACAACCTTTTTATTCCGATTGTCTGCTTCCTCTGGGTTAGTTCTTGCATTCATACCAGACATTACTCGGTCCTTTTTAAAGGTAAAATAGGGTCTTCTCTGCGTACTGGCTTTCTAAAATATGCTCATTTGTCGTAGGTAGAGCCTCTGCTGCCCGCAAGTGTCCATAGCCTCGACAGGGTTACCAAGTTATCCAGCAATGATCCTTTTTCCTGCTTGAGGTTATTTACAACATTTCAGAGAAAAATCCTTTTGACACTTTTTTTTTTTTTTAATTCTCTAAAGAACAATGTCTTGGTTTGGTGGCCAAATTATGACACAGTCATTCACTTGATTTACACTTCTGCTGAACAAGCTGGCTCGTGATGAGACCCCTTGTCTTTTGATTGCAACAATCTTGAGTCGTTGCCCTGTTTTGATAGACAGTATTGGAAAAGTCAGCGAGTTATAATATCTGTGATCATGATAAGCCGGCTCGTGATGAGACCTCTTATTCTTTGAGATATAGTGTTTTCTCGGATTGTTTCTCTGGATGCTGCGATTTCCCTCAGCAGGGAGGAAGTCATTGTTTTTCCTTAAGAAAGCTCTGGACGACAATAATAGAGTTTGAAAACAACAGTTTTACAGAGAATATTTATTTTATTATTGATGATACCTTTCATTGTGTTGGCATAAAACAATATTTTACCAAAAGTTGCTTTCATCCAAGATTTTCGAAGTTGAAACTAACATCATATTCAGGTTAAAGTTAACTCTATTTGTCAATAATAAAAGTCAGATTTTTCGAAAAGTTTTGCTATTTATACAAGTGAAAATAAAATCTGATAGAGAAATGGTGTGCTCTTTCATGAATACTATTTATGATCATTCACAACCAGTCTTATTTATAAGAAAAGAAAAACAAAAATAAAACTAAAACTATCCTACAAAAAATAGAAGAATGATCTTCTATGGAAAATACATTTTGAGAATTTGTCCATTCACAGGCAGAGAATCTCTCCTGCCTGTTAAATCCTGCAACACAAAAGTCGATGGGCCTATGACCTCTACAATCTGAAAAGGACCAAGCCACAGCTTCTGGAATTTCGTATGTTTGCCCTTTTCTTCATGAGCCTTATCCCATTTTAAAACTAAATCTCCCATCTGAAAATTTTTTCTGGTCATTATGTTTGAGTCAAAAGAGGATTTTATTAGCGCTTGGTGGTGAGCATGGGTTTTCTTAGCTTGTTCTCGTCGTTCTTCTAGTTTGGTTATTTCCATTTGTCTTAATTGTAAGGAGGAAGTAGGTACTTCATCGATGTATTGAACTAAGGACAAAGAGGGGATGACTAAGTGAGTAGGAAGAACCGCTTCTCTCCCATAAACTAAATTAAAGGGAGAAGTGCCGATAGAAGCTTTATTTGTAATTCTATCTGCCCATAAGGCATTTACCAGCGCTTTGTGCCAATTCTTTTGGTTTTGGTCGACTGTCTTTTTAATAATCCAGATTAGGTTCTTGTTTGTTGATTCGGCCAACCCGTTACCTTGCGGATAGTAGTTGGCAGAATACTTCAGTTTGAACCCTCTTTTGAGCGCAAACTCAGTCATTGCATTTCCAGAAAAATATGATGCATTATCAAACATTAAGGCCGTTGGCAATCCAAACCTAGTGATGATAAACTGATCTATGAATTCAATAATGTTTTCAGAATTAGCTGTCTTGAGAGGAACTGCTTCTACCCATTTGGTAAAATAGTCAGTTGCCGTGAGGATATACCTATGTTGTTTAGAAGAGTGAGGAACGATCTCACCTATTATGTCTAGGCCCCATTGACTGAACGGTTGCTCAATGTTAACCGGCTGCAGTGGCATGGATGACTTCTTTTGTTTCCCTGCAGCAGTCTGGCAGACTTGGCATTTCCTTACGTAATTGTATGAGTCTTTGAACAGCGTGGGCTAGTAATATCCTGCACGCAAGATTTTATGTGCGGTGGCTTCTCCAGCATAGTGTCCACCTGCTGGTCCATCGTGAAGTTCCTGCAAAACCTTTTCGGCTTCAGTTTTCTCAAGACATCTAAGAAGCACATAATCGTAATTTCTTTTAAACAGAACATCATTTATGAGCTGGTATTGTTTAGCTTTCAATCTCAGGGCTCTCTTCTTGGTGTGATCCAGGTGAAATGGAGCATACCCGTTCTTAAGAAAATAAATGGTGTCAGCGTATAATGATTCTGCGTCGTTTAGGCTTACCTCATACGTGTGTACCTCTTCAGACGAGTTCTCAGGAATTTGCGATGCTCCAGCTAACATCTTGCAGAAGCCTTGACCTCTCACGATGTGTGCTGGCTTGATCTCAAGATCGTATTCTTGTAAGGCGGTGATCCAATTCGCTCTCTTTTCGCCCACATCCTTCTGTATCAGGAGGTTTCTTACCGCTGGGAACGGTACTATGACTTTGGTATGGGCTTTTAGCAAGAAAGGTCTGAAATATTTGATTGCTTTGAAAAAAGCATATGCCTATTTCTCCGCGTCTGAATAATTGAGTTCAGCACCTTGTAAGTTCGAGCTAAAAAATGCGATTGGAGCTTCTGCCTTTTCTTGATTCGCTTGAGTTAAAATCGCAGCATAAGATTTCTCTGAGGCAAACGTGTATAAGATAAAAGGTTCTGAAAAATTTGGGGTTGCTAAAGATGGAGCGTTGATGATGGCTTGTTTGATCAAGTTGAATGCTTCATTCTCGTCTAGACCCCATTTAAAGTTTGAATTTTTTTTTATCATTTTTTGTAAAGGAGAAATAATACGTGAAAAATCCGAGACAAACCTTTTTACAAAATTGATCTGTCCCAGGAAAGATTGCATGGTCTTTTTGTTATGGGGCATGGATATCTCGAAAATTTCTTTGATTTTGTCAGGTTCAATGTGAATACCAGATTTTGACACTATGAATCCTAGCAATTTCCCTTCACTTAATGCGAAAAAAGATTTCTTCGGGTTAAGTGAGATCCCATACCTTAAACATCTTTGAAAGATTTGTTTCAAATCTTTGAGGTGGTCGCTTCGGTTCTTGGAGTACACTGTTATATCGTCCAGGTAAATCACTACCGATTTATTGACTAAACCTTTAAATGCAATGTCCATGGCTCTTTGAAAGGTGGCGCCAGCATTGATTAGACCAAATGGCATCTTCCGATACGCGTAGGTACCCCATTTGGTTCGGAAGGTGGTTTTTAACTGATCATCGGGATGTACCAGCACTTGATTGTATCCTGAAAATCCATCCAGAAAAGACATTAACTCTGAGCCTGCTACTGCCTGTAATATTTGCTCCATAGGTGGGAGGGGAAAATTGTCTTTCTGGCAGGCTTTGTTGAGATTCCGGAAGTCGATACAGATCCTAATATCTCCGTTTTTCTTTCTAACGGGTACCATATTGGATACCCATTTGGAATGTCTGACCGGGAAAATTATTCTGGCTCTCAACAACTTGTTCAGCTCAGTCTTTATCTGATTTTCCAAGTTGGGGTGGATTTTCCTGAGCTTCTGTTGGACAGGTTTTTCATTGTCAATCATAGGGATAGTGTGTTGAATGATAGAAGTGTTGTAAGTCTTCAGCTCATCGTAATTCCAGGCAAAAACGTTTTTGTACTGTCTCAGAAGACGGATATATGCTGATTTTTCTTCAGGGGCTAGGTCCTGGCCTAGATTAACGTTTTGCGGCTTCTCATCAGTTCCTAGGTTCACCGATTCATAGTTCAGAGTTGAACTGTAGAGTTTGGCATTAGCTGACCTTTTGAACCGACTTTTCAAATCATATAGGTCTTCTAACTTGACCACCGATTTGGGTATAGCATTATCAGTGCTACTTTGTTGTATTTGGTGATCATGACAGTCTTCGTCGATTATCTGGTTTGAGTAGGATCCTTCAGAGGTGAGGAAACTTACGATGTCCGGATCGTCGTTGAATACTCTCCAGTTGGTGATGTTGTCAGGGATGGACGGTCTAAAGATTAATTCTATTGAGAATCTATCTGGACTGAAATCTTCGGAGGGAATAAGTCTAGAGGCTACGTTAGCTAACAGGTCTGCGCTTGCATTTTGGAGTCTCGGGATTGACGAAATATTGAATGCTATGAAATGTGCAGTCAGATCTTGTACTAAAGATTGATAGTGCTTCAAATGACTTGACAGGCAGTGTATGGTGTTACGTACCTGTTTGACGACAATCTCAGAATCTCCAAAGACTTGAAGATACTTAACGTTCAATCCGATTGCTTTGTATAGGCCTTGCACCAAGGCCTCGTATTCCACTGTATTGTTTGTACAATCGAACTCAAGTCTACATGTAAGCATGGTCTTATTTCCGTCTGGGCTAATCAGAACGCATCCTGCTCCTGCTCCCTCGTTGGACTTAGAGCCATCAAAATATAATTTCCAAAATAAAGATGTATTTACAGGGTTATCTAAAAAACTAACACATTTTGAATCATCAGTTCGGGATTGACGAAATATTGAATGCTATGAAATGTGCAGTCAGATCTTGTACTAAAGATTGATAGTGCTTCAAATGACTTGACAGGCAGTGTATGGTGTTACGTACCTGTTTGACGACAATCTCAGAATCTCCAAAGACTTAAAGATACTTAACGTTCAATCCGATTGCTTTGTATAGGTCTTGCACCAAGGCCTCGTATTCCGCTGTATTGTTTGTACAATCGAACTCAAGTCTGCATGTAAGCATGGCCTTATTTCCGTCTGGGCTAATCAGAACGCATCCTGCTCCTGCTCCCTCGTTGGACTTAGAGCCATCAAAATATAATTTCCAAAATAAAGATGTATTTACAGGGTTATCTAAAAAACTAACACATTTTGAATCATCAGTTTGGGAAAAGTTTTCTACTTGGGACAAAACTGAATTTTCCAAATAAGGTGATATATGAGCATTGAAATTTCCGAGGAAAGAATCTACTGAGTAGTTGCCTATGATGCTGCTGTTGTATGCTATTGCTTCATTCTCTCCTTCCAATTCCGTCACTATGTACTTTTGGTGCAACTCTCGTTCAACCTTTATTTGATTTGGTTTACCGTTGTAGGGTAACCACATGTGCGACCAGTCTGTTGAAAAGTATCCGTGGAGTTTTTCGGACCAGTCCCTGCTAAGAATAAAACCATAGAATTCAGGGATATCAGCTACTAGAATGTCGATAATCTGGCATACCTTGGGGTTAGACGACAGTCTTATGGTCACTTGATTAAGTTCACCTATCACTTCGACTTGCGATCGATCAAGTTGAACTATGCGCACTGCAGATTTTTGCGGTTGAACATTCAATTTGGCACATATTGACCTGGGTAAAATATTGGTTGAAGCACCAGAATCAACCAAGCAATTGTGCACATTTTTATTGAAAATTTCATAAGTGAGGAGAAAAGGAGGAGTATGAGATCTAGATCTTCCTCCAATTAAGGCGATGTCATTTGGATCAATCTTATTGATCGTGTTGATTGGAGGTCTTCCCACATTGTGGGAAGCTACAGCCGTAGGTAAAGGTGTAGTAGGCACGACATGTAATTCTTTCATCATTATTTTCTGTTGATGTTTCAATTTTCTCAACTCGTAAAGGGTGATATTAGCCCTAGTCTTTTTCATGTCATCGATGATGTTATACTCCATTTCATCCGAAACTATCAGTGTTCTTGATGGAGGCTATTGGTCTGATTGGACTGGGCTAAATTGGGTCGCTCTGGCGATTGTTTTCTTTGTTGCGACCTTATCTTTTGCTGCAGGGCTTGCGCCCTTCTGTTTAGGGGTAGTTTGGGGAGGATCAAGTTGATTTTTTCTTTGTGTGCTAACCGGAAATGCTTCTTGATCCTCTTCTTGTGGGAGGATGAAATCCCACATTCCTTGTAGTTCCACCACTTCTTCATCGTCGGTCTGTGCTTCGATGGTATTCTCTTCTTCTTCTTCTTCAGATTCAACGTTTGAGACAGCGTTGGGTGGCTTCGTCTCCATGGGAGGGTTTCTTTTAAAAGTCCTGAAAGGCTTTTTTGAAGACGTTTCTGCTACTTGTTTTCTTATATCAATCATCTCATTGGACATGGCCTTTAATACTTTTTGTAATCCTTCCATATCGAAAGGATCTTTCGTTTGTTTCTTCTTGGTGTCTTCTTTGAAAGAGATTTTCTTAGATTTACGTTCTTCAATTGCAGATCTCTTTTCAAGGGCTACTACGCGTTTTTCAACTGCTAACGCCTCTGTTAAGTTTTCAACTAAGGTTGTCTTGCTTGCCCTATCTATGAAGATGGCCAAGTTTGATGGTAAGGCCGTAATATACCATTCACATCTTACTTCCTCGCTAGGTTGAGAAGCAGCGGGGATTTTGTTGAGGATCTTATTGAACCGTAAATTGAAATCTTTAATGGGTTCTCTAGCCTCAGCTTTAAGATTGGATAAGTCGTTGATCAATGTCGCTGTTGATCTATCATCACCGAACTTGGTTAGAAATTGACTTTGAAAAATGTCCCAGCTCGTGATAGATCCGGAAGGTAACGAAAAGTACCATGACCCGGCTGTTCCTTGCATTGTATAGGGAAAAAGCCGGACAACAGCATCTTCGTTGGTAACTCCATTGAGATTAACAGAAAGCATGAAATTATTGATATGTTCTTCAGCTAGCATGCCTGTTTCTGGATTGAATTTAGGTAGCCATTTCTCAGGATGGGCCGGTATTGGACTCAGGGGTGGAGGCATTAAAACCGCCCCAGGGTTGTTCCATGGAGACTGGGCCATCGTTGAGCTGCTAGTTAATAGAAGTGCAGAAGATGATCTCTGATGCTGAGAAGATGGAGATATTATGATCTTCGATGATCGCGGAGGAAGGGTTGCGGAAGATGGATGAGTGATCTGGGGTGAAGATGTGGGTGGTTGACTTCGCGGTGAGGGAGTTGAAATGGACGAGGTAGATGAAAGAGTCTCTCTGTCAGACTCTGGAAGTGCTTTCCTTGCTCTTTTCCTAGTGGGGAGAGGGATTTCAGTTGGCTGGATGCCAAACTTTTCACTCTTCAATCTGGTCAGGGGATGAGCAGGATTGTACTGCGAAGTCACGCTGCCTTTAGATTTATCAGACCTCTGAGTAAAAATAGAGAATCCCTGGAGTTTACGAATCAAAGTTTGAAGTTCAGGGGGATCAATGATAAGTTGGTCTGATATATTAGGGTGTGTAGTAGCGGTGGATGCCCGAGCGACTTCTAGCTCCGAGTTTAATCGTACCGGAGAAGTCGGGGGAGTTGGTGAGGGTGATTTGCTCTCAGAATGGTATTTAGATTTTGATTTATGCGCCATTCATAGCTCGTGCCCTCCTTCTAGCGCCAAATATGTTGAGGGCCCCGAAATCGGGTCAACAACAAGGGGGATACCCACCCGGTCTGGAACCTGGTTGGCGGCTCCTTGCCCGTTTGGAGTAGCGGGTCCGACTGGGGGTAATGGGACCAGTTTCCCAATGTGAGGGGTGTGTGTGTGTGTGTAGAGTTTGATGGTATTGATCTAGGGGTATTTTAAGCTAATTTAATTCTAACTTCTAAACTAACTCTATGCTATTGTAATCTAATGAAAAACAATACATCTAATCTACGCTAACCCGGGGTATTTTTCTTCTATTATGCGATCTAAAAAGATTTCGAACAATAGCTGGTAATAAAGATCATTCAGCTATCATAAGAATAGAAATCCATTAAGATAAACCATTCTGCATAAAAAGTTAGGCAAAACAGTTGTGAACAACATATCGCATAATTAGTTATTCATATGTCAAGCACAAATAAATGACTCCACCATACAGAAGTTCCAAATGGTAATACACACATTCATACATTAACATATAAAGAACTCAGCTACATATCACTTTAGGAATATAAGCAGAAATTAGTCAAGAGATAAAAATACCATTTATGACTGATTTCACTAATAAACTTCAAGCAATAACGATTTATTTCTACTTGTTCTAATATCTGTTAAGAGTACAGAAGTGCAACATCAGTAACAGACATTAAAAATGCAAACATAAATAAATCTCGATCCATCCATTCATCAAAAACCCCCTCCGAGGGTGCAAAAGTGCATGTTCTGAGGACAAGTTTTTTGACAGATTTCCGGACCCTTCTCCAAATGCCATGAGAAGGGTTAAATACTACTAACTAATTAATCTTAATTACACAAATTTAGGGAACGACTTCAAATGACCGCCCTTTTACTAAAAGCAAATTTCTTTCTAAAAATCAAATCTAATTTCTAACCGTTTCTGTATCTACTCCTTAGTGCTGTAAGCAATGCAACGTTTGCCTGGGAAGAGTCGGCTGGCTGTCTTCTTCTTTCGTTTGAGTGATAAAAGTGGAAACAACAAGAGCTGGCACCTCTTTCTGACAGACTAGAAGATATTTTCGAAAACCTTTCTCTAGCTGGGTGTATTCGCTGTGCGTATACTTAGTACAACCCAGGTTCCTTTCGAACTGATTTTGCTGTTGCTATTTCGGTTTCTGGTCGTGCGAATGACTCAGTGAGTTAGGAGTCGCGTTGTCTGGACAATCCCCTGTATCGAGAATTGCTTCCGTTCTTTGTTCCAGGCTTTTCTGGAGCGTCCTCCTTCTTTTGCGTTTCTCTTTTTGCTTTACCCAGTCTGAGCTTCAAGATCTTTTGCAAACACGCTGCTTTTGTGCGCCTTTGACTCTGGGTCTTAGATAGTCTATTTTCATCAGCGCCTGTTGGGTGATATTCTGGAATCCGCGGTCGTGCTGCATGCGGCATCCATTTGCGGAGGCATCTTCTCTCTGTTACCCCATTGGTGCTTTCCTCTTTTCCTTAGATGTTTCCTGTATATAGATTTATATCAGTTACATGTCTTGCAGTTTACGCAAAGAAGAAGAGAAATGACGAAAAGATTGACATGAAAGCATTAAGTTCTAATGAATGCGTAATTCTGACACTCATCATGATTTGACTCTTCGAAAAACGCGATACAATCATTCTTGGATACTCAAGCATGCGATCATTAATTTCCCTTAAGGTGCGCGCTCAATCTTGGGTTTATCGTTTATGTCGGAGAATTCTTGCGATGAGTCCTTTCTGCGATTGGAATCGCAGTATCGAGGACTGCGACGTCATTAAGTGTTATCGCAAATTGCCAATATCGCAGATCGCAGATCGTTGATATCGCAGATCGCAGATTTTCATTCAGTTACTTATGCTGTTTCAAGCGACGTTGCGATATGCGACGTCGCATATCGGCGATTGACGATTCCTTAAGATTTTCTTTTTTAAGAGCGCTTTAAATGTATGTGACACGATGAACTTCGCGTCGCTTCTTCGTAGCTTGTTTTTTGCGCTTAGGAAACGCTTCACTCTCTCTTTGCGATGCGATCAAGCCTTAGGGAGTCTAAAACACAAAAACTTTAACAAAAATATTTTTTGGATTTTTTATTCAGGGTCCCCCCTTTGCTTGGTGTTATTGCTAATATCAAACAAAGGGGGGGGTTGTTGGTGACCACAACAGAACCCAAAGAGGCTATGTATACAAATCCCTTATTCGAAACACTTGAATTCATAAAAATATTCATTATGGAGTGTGATGCCTCAGGCCATGGCATTGGTGTTGTTTTGATGCAAGAAGGAAGGCCCATTTCCTTTGAAAGTAGTGAACTTAAAGGGAAAAACTTACTCATACACATCTATGAAAAATAAATTTTGGCCATACTGTAGAGAAATCTAGGGGTAGCTAGATTAGGTGATTTCTCTTCTTTGATAACTGCTTGTGATGAATTTTTACTTAACTTGATTATCTTCTTATTTCGCTTGATTATTATTAGTATTGTCTTTATCAAACAACTACCAAACCATAAAGAACAATGAGACAAAGAACACAAGATATAGGCGATCAACCAGGGCCAAAATCTCTCCAACTAAGAGGAAAACATGCAAGATTTTTTCTCTTCTTATAGAATATCCAATTCACAAATTCCAAGACCTATGACCCTTGAACAATACCCTCAAAGACCAAGTCAAACCTTTCTTCCTTAACGAGCTTTCCTTCTGCTAGCTTATGCAATTTCCAACTCCTAGTAAATTCTTCTACAACTTCGACCTGCTCATCAAATTCTTCTGCAACTTCGAATTGACCAACAAATTATTTTAGAACTTTGACCCAACATTTTCTTCTTAGCACTTCAACTCGCCCAACAACACTTCGACTTCCCATCAACGCTTCGAATTTCCCAACAAAACTTCAACTTTCCCAACAACACTTCGATTTGCCCAACAATAATTCGACTTCCCCGACAACACTTTGAATTGCCCAATTGTTGGGATGGGGTCCCCTAGGTCATTTTTGGTGTTAAAACCCTAATTTTTGATGTAATTTTTGTAAATAAACTCTCCGCGATTTGTGGATGTGGAGCACGTAGATGCTTAGGAGTCAAAAAGGGTTTTAGCCCTTGTTTATGTAAAGATGAGTCGGCTTTGAGATCCACCCATGGTCCACGGACCATGGGATTGTATAAATAGGCGTGTCTTAGAGAGTCTAATGCAGATAGAAGGTCATGATGAATAATGAATGAAGTCTTGGAAGTCTTAGCATAAAAAATTGGGTCAGATAGGAAAGAAAGGATCTGCAGCTGAGTGAGCAGAGGCCTAGATAGAGTCCGCATTTGAGTGCGCAAGGTAGTTTTGAGTCTGTAATACCATATTGAAGATCAATAAAGAAGATTATTGAAGAATTCCCGTGTTTATCTGTTTACTTCTGTTTATTTATGATTGCGATATATGCTATGAATGAATAATGTATTTATGAAATATTAATCTAATGACGCGTGACTCTATGGAATAAGTCTTAACAACTATATGCACTACATGTTAAGTACTTTCGCAAAGATTGTGATATATTATGTTATGTTCATTAAAACTCTTAAGTAGATCTGCACGAGCTCAGATCCAGGGTTATTCTCTGATGTGCGTAAGTGGATGATTTGACTCTTAAGGGTTCGCAAAGACCAAACGTAGACCTTCGTGAAGGTCTAGAGACTGTTTAAAGGAAGTTGCAGTACCAAGCCCTAAAGTCTTATAGATCTGCACGAAGGTAGATGTAAGGCACTTTAAGACATCACATTATTCTCTGGATGCGGATTTGATGGCTTAGGGGGTCTTGACCCAGGTTAAGAGTTAGTTGTGCCAACCAACAAAACCCTACATTACTGGCCCTTTTGGCAAGAACTCACATAACACAGGCTGTAGTCTCACCAGAACCAATATGGGGGGATACTGGAACCAAGTTTCCGCATCCAAAAAATAGTGTGATGTCTTAAAGTACCCTAGATCTGCCTTCACACAGATCTATAAGCCTTTAGGGCTTGGTACTGCAACTCCCTTTAAACAGTCTCTAGACCTTCGCGAAGGTCTACGATTGGTCTTTGCGGACCCTTAAGAGTCGAATCATCCACTTACACACATCAGAGAATAACCCTGGATTTGAGCTCGCGCAGATCTACTTAAGTGTTTTAATGAACATAACAAAATATATGAAAATCTTGACGAAAGTACTTAACATGCAGTGCATACAGTTATTAAGACTTATTCCATAGAGTCGCACATCATTAGATCAATATTTCATAAATAAATTATTCATTCACAACATATATCACAATCATAAATAAACAGAAGTAAACAGATAAACACAAGAATTATTCAACAATCTTCTTTATTGATCTTCAATATGGTATTACAGACTCAAAACTACCTTGCACACTCAGCTACAGGGGTCCATGCACTCAGTTGCGGATTCTATATAGGCCTCTATGCACTCAGCTGCAAACTCTATCTAGGCCTCCGCACACTCAGTTACAAAGCCTTTCTCTCCTATCTGACCCACTTTTATGCGCTAAGACTTCCAAGGCTTCATTCCTTATCCATTATGACCTTCTATCTGCCTTAGACGCTCTAAGACACGCCTATTTATACAATCCCATGGTTTGCGGACCATGGGTGGATCTCAAAGCCGACTCATCTTTACATAAACAAGGGCTAAAACCCTTTTGACTCCTAACCATCTACGCGCTCCGCATCCACAAATCGCGAAGACTTTATTTACAAAAATCACATCAAAACTTGGGTTTTTAACCCCAAAATTGACCTAGGGGACCCCATCCCAACAGGCCCCCAACAAAAATATCATGACTCGTCCTCGAGTCACTTGGATGGCGCGACGATCTTGCTGTGACCCCAGCTCTACCTGAACTACAATAACTTCGACAGTGCTCTGAGTGGTTGCCTGCTTGATCTCTTTTACTAGCATCTCTATAGCTGGTCCTTCTGCGACCATCTTTAGTGTTTGTTGCATCTGTTGCAACCATGTTAGCTTCTCCTAAATATTGGTCATGATCTGGTAAGCTTCGTCTAACCAAGGTCCCAACCTGGCCTTAAGTAAGGCTTCCTTCTTCTGTGCTGCTTCTACCTACGGGAGGAGATGCTTCCCCTCCTGCAACTTGACTAGGCACTATGTTGGAGCAATGGAACGTGTTGTTGCCCTGACTTCATCATAATGATTCTATAGCTCCCTAGCCTTTGTATTTAGTTTCTGCAAGTTTGGGTATTCCTGTAGAGTAGTCACCAACTCCATTGCCTGCTCAAATAATGTTGTTCAATCTACAACTGTGGCATCTAGAGTGGCGAGTCCTTCCTTAATCTCAACCCCATGCTGATCCCAGACATCCGGTAGAGTCGATGGCTGCATCTTCAATTGCAGCTCAGTTATCTTATATTGAGTTCAAATTGAACTCGACTAACCTTTGCCTTTTCTTTGTGCACAAAGTGGTGAACTTCCTGACCTTTTCTTCTGGCTGTGCGTCCTTGGGAATATGAAGTTCAGGTAGATTTCTTCATGCCTTTGCGACTGCTGACTCCAGTCGTGAAATGTGCACCTAGAGCGCCTCCTTTTCTTCCAAAATCCATGTCTTCTCGGTGAACAACTGTTGATTATTCACCTTGATCTCGCTGACAGAACTAAGTGCTCGCTGTTCCTAGAGGCGAAGCTCTCCTGCAATTCCATGTACTAATTCATGCAATGTCTCCAGCTACATCGCAACAAGGTTCAATCCCATCTTCGAGATGCGATCAAGGAGGGCGTGCTGTTCCTCAGTCTCGACATGTACTAAACCTATAGGCAAGGGGAAGACTTGCACATCCATCATCGGCCACAGAACTAGCTGTGCGCCAATAGTTTGTTCTTACGCTGAACTACCCGCAGCGCCACTCACTTTACTAACATTTGCTTGGAGCTGCAACTCTCGAAGATCCTTCTACACTCCTCCCAAGGTATGAATGTAGTGCTGTTCCAACTGTTGCAGTACTTCTATGGCGACATCCCTGAATTTATCACCAATCTCATCAAGATCGGTTTCTATGAGCACCATCGGCTCAACCTGTGTTTTGTGCACCTTCTGCTTTTTCCTCGACCCAGCTTGCTATTCCAATTTTTGCCTTTTCACCACGAAGGGGGTGCGATTCCATTCCTCACCTCCACCACCTTGCCCTATTTCTGTTTCTGTTGCTGTTGAAGATGACATGCTACCTTTCCGGGTCTCGCATTGCTCCTGCTCTGCCTTCTCCTTGGCATCGAGTTCCTCCTCGACCCAAGCCTTTTCTGCAACAGCTTTCTTCTTCTGCGCAACCTGCTTGGCTGCCTCCTTCCTTTTCTTTGGTTCTGCACTCTATGTACCTGTGCTTTGCCCAATAGCTAAATCAGAAGGAGCACGCCACTCTACTGTCCATCGTGAGATGATCTCCTGCACATCAGTCTCTGTTACCAAATAAGGCAAGTTGTGCCACTTCTGTGCTGGGTCCTTTCGTGCTTGGATATACACCCTATAAAAGTTAGCTTTGAAAGTTGCGTAGGATGACAACTATGTATACAAGGTTGGGTACAACCTTGGCCACTAGTTAACTGCCATGCGAAGACTTGCTTCCATCAGGACCTAAAAAGTCTTAATTTCCGTGACGCATGTAGGGTCCTTCGTAGCCCATAGGGAGGTGAACTGCATTGCCTCCGAAAATCCTTCTTCCAACAGAGGAAACTGGCTGTCCTCCGGTAGCTCCCATGCAACCAACATAATGGAGAGCAACAACCAAGTGTAATGAAACTACTTGGTTTCATGCTAGGCCTCGTAGCAATTCGCAAGGAACTCTTGGCATAAGTATCTGAACCAATTGAACAGCATGCCTCTCGCGCACTGAGCCGCTAGAGACACATCAGGCACCGAACTTCATCCGTGCAACACTTCCTCATCACCTTGCCAACCAAATTTGCGGGTCCAACTAAACTGCAGGGTCATTTATTGACAGGATGGAATACCCGTGTGCCTTCTTCACCAATTCATAATATTTTTTCATGCGCTCTGCGAGCTCCTTCTCTCCTGTCTTTCCGCCAAACTCCTTGGCTAGATTCAGCCCTTCATGCAGCAATTATGTAATCTTGTGAATCAACATATTTGTGATGGGTATAGGCCCTCCTAGCCATAAACACCCATCATGCACCAGAGTGAGCATCTGGCGTATGCAAGTTGTGTTAATTGGGGTGCAGTGGTAATGTGGCACCCAAAGCAAGTTGAGAAACCCAGATTGCTCAACACCGCAGGTCCATTCCTCTATTTCCAATGCTGTCACACCCGTGCCTTCATAATATACTCATTTCATGAAGTAATCCATCGCTAAGTGTGGGAATTTAGCATAATCCGCTAAATCCCAGTTCTCCATCTTCAGTAACGGGACTCGCACGAGCCACAGATCTTCAAAAGGCACCTTCTTAGGTAGTAGGGGTGTGGAAATGACAAATTTCATAGAGTCCGTGTCTTTTGGAACCTTCGCCTTTTCCTTCCTCGGAGGGATATACTGAGGGAGATTTGTGAGGGGCTTTGGTCCTTCCGCATCAACATCTTCTGTTCCCTGGCCTTCTTCGGTCTCCAGGTCTACAACCTTTTCTTTGCCTTTTACCGACTGCTTGTCTTTTTTTTTCTGGGTTGGTGTTTTGGTATGCTTCCTTGGGGAAGCATGTATTTGTACCGACTTCTTCTGCTTCTCCTTTGCCATGGATTGTTTTGACCTTGGCGACCTCGACGCCGTGGGCACTGCAGGCGTAGCTTCAGAACTGGATATTTCAGGGTCTGGGGCGTCATATACAGTGGCTTTTGTGGGGTTGGTGGCAGTCATCCTCTCCATAAATAGCTCATGGGATTCAAGAGAAACGTATGTGTGGGTGAATAACTCTTCCCAAAATGCTCAGCTCATAAACAACAGACAACAAATTACAAAAGAAACTCCAAGTGTGCAAAGTGTTCTTTGTTGGATTGACACACGTAATTTATAGGGGGTTTTGAATTTGAATCCGACTGTTCCCCCCAAATTTCGATCATTAATGCTGTTTTGGCGGAAAATATTCAAAGATTTTGGCCTTAAATGCCGCCAACCCACTTCTCTTAATCATCTTCTGGCTGTCCATTCATGAGAAATGACTCCAACGGTCACTTCTCGGTTGTGTTGCGCGACACCTCCCTCCGTGGCACAACTCCCTATGCACAAATCCATATACTGCAGCTTCACTCTTTTCCTCGCAGCCCACCTACTATAAAGCCCTCCAACCCTAGCAGTGTATTTTATAGTCCCGCGCTCCCTTGCAACTGCCTGGAGCACTAAGAATGTCCTGCCACCATGTAGTCATTGCATGGGATGCCCTGTATATAGCTTCATTCGAATTCCATTCACTCTTCCCGGAAAATGTTCTCCATTAATCTTCACGAGATGAATTGTGCCTCCATCTATAATTTCTTTGATAATATATGGCCCTAGCCAATGCATCTGAAATTTACCCAGAAATTTAGTGAACTTACTATCATATAGCAAAACTAGATCATTTACGTTGAACTTACGAAGCTTGATGTGTTGATGGTACCATGCTTTTTCACATTCCTTATGTACTTGCTGATGGAATCCAGCCAAGAATAGGTCCTCTTCAAGCTCCATCAACTGCACGAGTTATTTCTCCAAGGCCTCGCGATCCACCATATTCGTCAGTGATGCTATGCATAGACTAGGCACAATATATTCCATCGACATTACAACTTCTACACCATATACCAACCTCAAGGGTCTCTATCATGTCAGCTTTTTACACGTAGTTCTGTAAGCCCATAATACTGCGGGTACGCACACATCCCAATCATTTCGTTGTGCATTGCAAGTATTTTTTAGTGCGTTCTCCAAAATATTATTAAAAGCCTTAACTATCCCATTGGCCTGTGGATGATATGGAGTGCTCTTGTGATGATAGACTTGAAATTCCTCCGTCAACGCGCTAATCGTTTCATTCAAAAAGTGCGTACCTCAATCACTCATCAACACCTTCGGGCAACCAAATCTGGTTAAGACATACTCAAATAAAAACTTCACTGTTGTAGCCCCCATACAATCCTTAACCCACTATGCCTCTTCCCCTCTGGTTAGATATTATGTCGCGGTGATGATATAACGTGCACTAGTTTTCTTCCCTGGGGGCTAAATTGGCCCAATGAAATCAATCGCCCATTTTTCAAATGGCTGCAAAGATACTTGAGGATTCAGTGGCAACTCGTCCATCCGTAATGGTCTATTGGTTCTCTGACATGCATCGCATTCCCTACAATACGCTTTGGAATCTTTGTGCAATGTAGGTGACCATAAACCTGCGCACAAAATCTTCTGCGCAGTTGCCTTTCCTACATAATGTCCTCCCGCAACCCCTCCATGAGCTTGAACGAGAACACTATTTCTCTCAAAATCTGGCACATATCGTCGCAATATCTCATCTAAACCCATCTTATACAGATGTTCCGCTATCACTTAAAAGTCTGCCGCACGCACTACTAGCTCCTTATTTTGTTGACTTGTATACCCTTCGGGTGCCATCCTTGTAGTAAAAAAATGGATGATATCTGAAAAGTGATTATCTGCGATGTGCATCGCGAAGAGCTGCGCATATGGGAAACGTTCCTCCAAATTAGTAGGTTCCTCGCTTGTTTCAATCCGCGATAAATGGTTAGGTCCTGCATTCAACCTCCCTAGCTTCACAATGACCTCAAAGTCATACCCTTGGAATAACAACAACCATATGCAGATCTTCCCCCCAACACAAGGTTATTGACCAAGTATTTCAAGGCAGAATGATCTGTGTACATTTTGAAATGTCTACCCAATAGATAGTGCCTGAATTTTTGAAGTGCGTACACCATAACCAATCCTTCGTGCTCCATCGTTGAGTAATTCTTCTCGGCCTTTGATAATTTCCTACTTGTGAAGGCTATAGGATGGTCCATCTCTCCTTCACCGACCTGTGTTAGCACTACACCCAACGCAATGCAAGAAGCATCGACATGTACATGGAATTCCTTCTTCCAATCAGGGAAGACCAAGATTGGCGCGGTGACCATATTCTCTTTCAACACATCCAAACTGTGCTGACATTCTTCATCCCAACAGAATGTAGCGTCCTTCTTCAACAGTTTCTCCATGGGCACGGTAATCTGAGCATAAGCCTTGATGAACTTCCTGTAATATCCTGTATGTCCCAACATCACGTGCAGCTACTTAATGCTCCTTGGGGCCTCCAAATTTACTATCACTGCAATCTTTGCAGGGTCCACCATCAATCCTTGCTTGCATACCACGTGACCTAGCAAAATCCCAAAGGGAACACATAATAAACATTTCTTCAGATTCAGCGTGATCTGGTACCTGTGACACGTATCCAACATCAAGCACAAGCTTGCTACATGGAACTTCACTAAACTAAACATTGTCCAGTCATAAAAGCATACTTCCAAGAACTTATGACTAAAATCCTTGAACACCACAGGCGCATTCTTGAGTCAAAACAACATCACAGTGTATTGAAAGCAACCCCATTCCGTCGCGAAGGTTGTTCTGCTCATATCCTCTGGCATGATCTTTCTAATGGTACCCCGAAAATCCATCAGTGAATGAGTAGGGCTCCTGCCCTCCAACATTGTCTAATACTTCGTCTATAAACGACATCGGGAATGGGTCATGGACACAGGTATCATTAAGTTTCCTCAGATCTATGCAAATCCTTATTTCATCCTTCTATTTCTTCTCCTGAACCACCATGGGGCTCACCCAATTAGATTCTTCCACTGGTTCTATGATGCCCCTACCAGCATCTTATCCAATTCCAAGCAAACCTTTTCTTTATACTTAGGATTCAGGCGATACAGCCTCTGCTTAACAGGCTTCGCGTCTGGCTTTAGAGTGATTTTCATAACGCCCAAGTCTCCTATTATACCCTTGAAGTCCAAAAATGTAGTAGGGAACATATCTTGATATTCATGGAGTAACTCAACAACCTTATCCACAATAGCATCATCCAAATAATCCCCAATTTTTGCAAACTTTGGTTCTGCGTCAGTCCTAATGTTCACTTGCTTGGTTTTCAACGACGCAGTGATGTTTGGGTTCTCTATTTGTGGGCCCTCGACTGCGCGATCCCCTTTGGCCTCTGGAATATTAATATTTCTTGGATCTTCATCCTCCGCCTCAGCGGTCACATTATAGCATTCCAGTGCACGATGTAGCTGGGTGCTCTAATCTGGTTGGACCCATTCCAGAAGTTCTTGTGGTACTCCGAAGATCACTGCCTTAACCTCCTGTAGAGCTTCATCAATACTTTCGAGCCCATATTCAAAACTGAAGGTCATTAAGAATCCTTCCCTCAATATGTCCCACTCCATGGTGCCATGGCAAACCTCTGTCTCCAAATACCAGTTCATGGGGATTGTGTCTAAAGTATGGAAAAACAAGTGTACCCACTCCAACTGGGGTTCTGTTCCATAAGCTTTAGTACACTTTGCTAGGTGATTGTGCGAATCATCCCTCCCATCATATTTCTTAGTCAAATGAAGGTTAGGTCAACCAAACCGCAACCTCATCATTCTTCTATAGTCTCGCCATCCATCAAAGCTATCCTTGTGTGTACCCCACCATCGTCCGTGCGTAGCTCGCATTGCCAAATCTAACACTTGGAAGCGGTGATGCTTAGGGACTTCACGCTTAGATGCATCCAAAAACTTATCCACGCTAGTTAAAATATCATAATAAGGTAAATTCTTTAACTCCGACGAAACGCAACACAGTGATTTAGTCATCATATTGCAGCACATTGTAGATAGTTCATGCAGCCGATTCTGCCAATGCTCCAACTCTTCATCTGAATCATAGGTGCAGAAACTTTCTTGGTCCCATGCAATCTGTCCATCTTTTGTTGGATTGATCCAATCTTGATCCTACGCTATTATTTTGTAGATCTGGTCTAGATCATCCTCACTTTCCTCATAATTGCAGACTGGTTTAGTGTAGCGTGCCCCTTCTGCAAGGTCCAATGACACTACAACTCGGATCGATTTATTTTCAAATGACATTGTCCTCGTCTTCAAGTTGATGACTCCATTCATGTCAATGGACCAGTCAATTTTGAGGACCGCGAGTATGGATTACTGTCATCAACAATTTTTATTACTTCAAAATCAGCTAGCACGCTTGCACCTTTGATATCCACTGTTACTCCATGTAGTCGTCCCATAGGGATGATCTTGTTGGAAATCACGATTGCCGTTAGACCAAAACCTACAAGTGTTAGTCAATGATCGCATCACCAAAGAGAAGGATCCATGAGAGGTGGTTAGTCCATGTCACAAGACACAGAGAGGAGAGGAAGAGATAGAGGAATCATAATGGGTCTTTGAATCCAGTTGAAGAATCAGAGTGAAGCTCAGAGAGAATCAGTGATGTATGAATTCGCAGAAGGCAGGCTCAGAGAGAGTTGAGCAGCGGAAAAGTGAAAGGCCGAAACCCTGAAGAAAACCCGAAACCACAGGAAAAACAGTAAAGAAATGAATCAAAGTCAAAGTGAGGTGACAGATGAAGATTGAACGCACAGGAACTGTTGGATCTTGGAGATAAATGGATGAGATTGTTATGAAACCAACTCACAAAAAGATAGAAAAGATAGATCAACGCCTTAGAATTCAGCTTCTTCGAGGGGGCAACCTCCTTTACATTACACAAATGAACAATTCTTGGATGATTCAAATGGAAAAACCTCATTTCTATATATAGGAGTCTAAGGAGTCACAATATAACCCAGCTGACCTAACAGTAATAATATAAAGGCACAAAAATAACAATAGAGGGATTCTATGGGGCACAGTAATAACAATACGTGGACAATAGGGGCACAACAATATTAATAAGGGATACAACTACAATAGTAATGGGGTAATCACTAGTATTATAGGGACCTAACATGCCCCTCTCCTTAAAAAAAGTGTTGTCCTCAACGCTTGAGTAGTTCTGGATGCTTCTGTATAAAATTCTCATCCTCCCATGTGGAATCTTCAGCAGATAAGTTCTTCCACTTGATGAGATACTTCGAAATTGATCGATTTCGTAGCTTTCGAGTTCTTTTTTTTATGACTGCTTCCAGTTCCAATATAATTTTTCCTTCCTCGTCAGGTTCTGGCAATGTTGTTTGAACTGGGAGCTTGTCGCCTATAACCTTCTTTAAACATGAAACATGGAAAATTGGGTGCACTCGAGAAGCTATAGGAAGCTCCAATTTGTATGCCATAGTACCAATCTTTTGCAACACCTTGTACGGACCATAATACTTTGGTGATAATTTATTATCCTTCTTAGCTTGCTTGAGGGACATTTGTTTATATGGTTGTAGCCATAGGAATACCCAATCACCTACATCAAAAGTTATTTCATTGCGATGTTGATCTGCCTGTTGTTTCACTCTATTTTGCGCCAACACGAGGTTATCCTTTAAGAGTTGGAGGACTTGTTGTTGATGCTCGATGTGATGTTCCACTACTTGAACGTTAGAATTTTCTCTTAAATATGATGTGATGGATGGTGGATGATATCCATAAAGTGCCATAAATGGGGTCATTTTTGTTGTTGTATAGAAGGAAGTGTTATACCACCATTCAACCAGAGGCAACTATTTGACCCATTGTGTCTGTTTATCAGATACAAAGCAATGAAGATATCCTTCCAGACATTTGTTTACTATCTCAGTTTTCCCATCAAATTGAGGATGATAAGATGAGCTATGAGCTAATTGAGTACCAAGACAAGAAAATAATTCTGTCCAAAAATTTCCAGTGAAAATGGGATCTCTGTCACTTACAATAATCTTTGGGTTTCCATGTAGCTTTTGAATTGTTTCCATAAATGCAGTAGAAACTGTACTAGATTTAAATGGATGTGATAATGCACAAAAGTGTGCATACTTGGTAAGTCTGCCAACTACCACCATGATGACACTCTTTCCCTCAGACTTGGGTAAGCCTGTGATAAGATCCATTGAAACCTCCTCCCAACGTTGGCTTGGAATGGATAAAGGTTGTAATAGACCCAGGGTCTTAATTGTTTCAACTTTATTTTGTTGGAAAACCAAACATTCCGCCACAAACTTTTGAATATCTGATTTAAGGCCATCCCAAAAAAATTCCTTCTTAACCCTGTGGTAAGTTTTAAAAATCCTGAGTGCCCTCCTAAGGGAGAAGTGTGCAATTCCATAAGAATATTTTGTTTGAGTTGGGAATTCTTACAGAGGTATAAGCGATCTTTGTACCATAACGCATCATTTTGCCAGCTAAATGTATCAGATGTACTGGAATCTTGTTGTATATTTCGAATAAGTGCCCACACTTCTGCATCATTCTTCCATTCCTCCCTTGCTTTGTTTATCCAATCTGGTTGGATAATAGAAATGGCGCACAACAATGCTTCCACATCCTCATCCTTTCTTGAGAGTGCATCTACCACCACATTTTGCTTCCCTTTTTTGTAGATGATTTCAAAGTCATAACCCAACATCTTTGTGACCCACTTTTGTTTCTCTTCAGAGGATATTCTTTGTTCTAAAAAGTATTTAAGGCTATCATGATCCGTTTTTACCTTGAAGTGTCTTCCCATTAGGTAGGGTCGACATTTCTTAAGTGCATGTAGTATTGCCAACATTTCCTTCTCAAAAATAGCTTTGTGTAAAAACTTTCCCTTGATTGGACGACTTTCAAAAGCAACGGGTCTTTCATATTGCATTAAAACAGCACCAATTCCATTTCCTGAAGCATCAGATTCCACAATAAAAGTTTTTGTGAAGTCCGGTGTAGCTAAGGCCGGTGCTTGGCACATTGCCTCTTTAAGATGTTCGAAGATCTTTGTTGCTTCAGGAGTCCATGAAAATGCGTCTTTCTTCAATAATGTTGTTAGAGGTGCTGCTATTCTCCCATAATTCTTAACAAACTTGCGATAATACCCTGTCAACCCAAGAAATGCTCGCAAATGTTTTATGGATGTGGGAGTTTTCCATTCCTTAATGGCTTTAATTTTGCTAGGGTCTACCTTAACTCCTTCATGAGATACAATATGACCCAGATATTCCACCTCTTGCACTCCAAAGAAACATTTGGATCTTTTTGCATATAATTGTTTCTCCTCCAATAGTTGTAGCACCCTGTCAACATGTTCAACATGATCCTTCCAAGACTTTCTGTAGATTAGTATATCATCAAAAAATACTAAGGAAGGGATTGAAAATGGAATTCATCAAACCTTGAAATGTAAAAGGTGCATTGGTAAGACCAAAAGGCATGACCCTCATGAATTCTAAATGTTGTTTTCAGAATGTCTTCAATCTTCATTCTGATTTGATGATATCTGTTTAGTCAATTTGGTGTATCCTAAATTGCTACATTAATTATCAATTCGGGAGTCGTAGACTGATGAAGTGTGGTGCACTATATGTGCAAGACAACCCCTTTCTTACCTTTTTGTCGTTTTCAATTTTTATTTTGTTTTGGGGGTTTTTATCTTCGTTTATCTCCTAATATGAATGGAAATCCTATCCCTGAGTTTTAAGAATACTCTTAGAAGGCAAGTATGGATATAGATTTTAAGGCAATTATGTCTTCTATAATGATTTCCAGAACTTAACACTTCAGAGGGTCTTAGAACATACTAGTGGTGAAATTAATACTTGAACAAGAATAAAAATGTGTTGCTATTCAAATAAAGCAAATAATGAACTACTGATCATGAAACCATTATCTCTGCTGCTATCTAAATACAGAAAAATGAATTAAGCTACTACACTCAAACAAATCAAAAACTGTGATCTAGTAAAAATAAAATCAATTCACATCATTCATAGTCCCATACCTCGCTAGGTAGTCTAAGCCATGGCTTTCAGAGATAACGTCAATGATATCAGCAAGTTGATGTCTAATTGTAGAAAAGTAAAACTAAAATCAAATCACATCATTCATAGTCCGATACCTCGCCAGGTAGTCTAAGCTATGGCTTTCAGAGATAACGTCAATGATATGAGCAAGTTGATGTCTAATTGCAGAAAAGTAAAACTAAATTCAAATCACATCATTCATAGTCCGATACCTCGCCAGGTAGTCTAAGCTATGGCTTTCGGAGACAACGTCAATGATATGAGCAAGTTGATGTCTAATTGCAGAAAAGTAAAACTAAAATCAAATCACATCATTCATAGTCCGATACCTCGCTAGGTAGTCTAAGCTATGGATTTCGGAGATAACGTCAATGATATGAGCAAGTTGATATCTAAACTAACTAACAAAGCAAGTAAATAAGACTGAAATCAACAAAACAGAACTGGAATTAAAAAAATTAAGAAAAGCAAAGTCAGCAGAGAGGCTAATTCCATGTCACTAATTATTGCGAAAATTGTATGAAAACATCCGGGCCTACTCTATCCTGAAACATACACACACTGATCAGTGTTAACAACAATATATAGAACTTGAAGAATCATGTACAAGAATGAAATGTTAATACCATAGCAAATGAAATATACACAGGTGGATAACTATGAAATATGTGCAATGAAAATAAAGAAACAATGCATAAAACTTTACAACAATAAGGAAAACGAAACCTCAGCGTGCAGGGGCCCTCTGCACGGCCTTGGTCAACAGGCTATCAGTCCAAAATTATGCTCACGCAGTCATATAAAAACAAAGTCTTCTTTATAATTCAAAACAGAGGACGAATCCTCTCGTTACCACAGTGGGATTAGTGTCACGACACAATAGACTTAACAACAAAATTACATCAACAAAAGACTAACTCTATGCGTTTGGAAACGCGTTATTTATAACAAAAGCTTCATAACTGTTTTCCTGTGAAACTACGTCAACAGAGGACACGTAAAAGATAGCATCCATGAATTTAGCATAATGGTTGTCGAGATTATTCAATCTATCAAAAGTGGCTATTGGATTCGCATCGTGGGGCAGTCTACAGCTGTCAACATGACCCCAGGGATCTAGGAACGGCCACGAATCCTTCACGTGTTTGAAAACGGAGTCCTGTTGCTATAGGACTCCTCTGTTTGACCACCGCTTGACCACCGTTGACCACGACTTTCCTTAATGAATCTGGCTGAACCAATAGGACCTGATCCATGTCCAGGTCATTCTTGATCTACCCACGTGTCCTGTTTTTCCTGATGAAACATGCAACCTGGAGTTTAACAAAAACAATTGCGGAAAGTTGAATCAACTGTGGAAAGTGGCTGCATTCCGCAGCTAATGAGCAAAATCTAGGTCAAACAACAAACACAAAAACATAGTTAGAAAACCACTTAAGTGCTCTTTTAAAATCAATATGCAATGATTTTGATAGCTTATGAGGTCCAGGTGAGGGGAAAAAGTCTAGGAAAGTGTGTAGGAGATATGTAGTTTCAGGACTCAACATATCCCCATTGTGAAGGTGTTGCATGTCCCCATGCAACCAAAACTTTGACCCTCCTCCTTTCAGTTCATGTGTTTTGAGAGCTCTGCCAACACATCCAGCCTTCTTTTCTTCTTTCTTGGGACCACTGTCATCCTCGGCTTTCTCATTAGACACTTGAATTTGAGGTTGATGAGAGCCCTGCTCAACCTCCTATTCTTTTTCTTCAATTTTCTATTTTTCTTCTGCCATAGCCCAAGATGCAACATGGTGTTGTCGTGAATAATCTTATCTAACCTGCCCTATTCTTTCAATGTTTCATTTTCTCTTTTGATGTGTCTATTTAAGACCTCCAGCTCAAAAACTTCCTGTTTTAGTGATTGGATTTGAGCTTCTTAGGCTGTACTAGGCTTGGCAGATGAAGTGCCTTGGTCTGTGACCGGTTTCTCCAACGTCTCAATATAATCATACATTTCTTGCTGGATTGGATCTATCTTAGGTGTAGTCTTCCTTGGGCTGTCCCCAAAATCTGGTTGAGAAGGACTGATCTCAAAATCTGGCTGAGAAGGACTATTCTCAAAATATGGCTGAGGAATAGGAGTATGGTGTGGGCCACGACCAGGAGGGATTGCTAAAGTTTGTTCCGATGTTTCCCCTCCTAAATCAATAAAGTGGGGCCCTTTCATTTGTACTTTCCTCAATTTTCCTTTAAGTCTGGAGCTCCTCCTTAAATTTTGTGAACTAGTGTCTTCTTTCTCCACACTCTGTTTTTCTTTCCCTTTTCTCTTTGCTCCAGCTGACTATTCCTGAAGGTAGACTAGTATTTCAGACAATATTTGGTGGTCGTCTTTTGAGGAAGGTTCTAGGGTTTGATAGACAACCTCAATATTTCTTTTCCCTTTTGATTTTTCTTGGCTTCTTACCCTAAGTTCTTTCCTTCCTACTTTCAGACAGTTTTTCTTCCCTACTAGTTTCTTTAACTATGTTAGTAGGAGTGTCTTGAATTCTAACACTTGTTTTCTTTCTTCTGCTTCTCCTTGATGAGCTGCTTTCAGGTGTTTAATGTGGATCTTGAAAGAAATTTCTAACCAAAAACTGCTCCCAGGTATCCTTCTTTTCCTTTAATTATTTTTCAATCAAAATTTTCACAAGGCCATGATGGTACAGGTGGGGTTCTACATCCCCCAGATTATTTTGGATGGTGATGGACATTTTTTTTCAGGCTATTTAACAAAAAGTAGGGCAAATTAATAGTTTGATTTTCTAGAAAATTCATCAGCAACCGGGTGTGGTACATATACATTGACCCGAATCGTCCCTCACAGGTAATGAATTTCTGGATTATCAATAATAGACTAGCCCACTTTTCTTCTAAAGCAGAGACAGGGATTCCACGTTTGAAAATGGTTATATCCATACTTGGATTTTGTAGGATAACCCTCCATGCTCTCTCGTCAAAGCTTTTATTTTTGAACCACTGTTCTCCCTCCTGTGGGAGTTCTGTTGCGGCTGTTATGGATGCCTCTGTGACTGAGAATTTAAGGTCTCCAACCTCAGCTTCCACACCATCAAAAGACCTCGCAAAAGTCTTCGTAACTTCTTTGTTGTAGCCTCTGAATTTCTGAAGGAATTGTAGCCACCGTGCCTTCCTTAGCATGCTTTTCAATTGCGGATACCCTTCCATAAATTTGGGCCCTTTCGGTTCTTCTCTTAATAGAGGACCCATTCATTCCCCTGCTTTAAAATACGTCTGCGTGAGTGATAGACTGACAGGGGTGAGACGGTTGTGCTTGCGGGGGATGTAGAAGGACTGTGGAGAAAAACCAGTAGTCGTAAATGGAGGAACAGAGAATAGGTAGCGAGAATGAGTTCACAGAACGAAGGCTTATGTGAGCAGAATAGAAATATAAATGCAACTTCGATGGGGCAGTATGGAAATAGAGTGAACCCGACAAAGTTTTGAACTAGACGGCTGCGGAATAGACGTTAGCATGCTCACAAAATGGCTATGGAATTTGTGCGGTAGGAAAGAGCCGTGACCAAATTGATCACGTCCTCATAATTACCCAGTTTAACAGGTGGAGTGTCAAAGTACGATTAAATGCGAGTTAAGTTTAGAGATGGATCATAAGGCCGTTAAAAATTAATGCAAGGTTCGTGGTGGAATTATGTAAAGGCTATGGAGCGGTTATGGAAGCTATCAAGGCGAATCATTACATATAATGGAGCTGGTGGTTTCATAACTATGTAAAATGTGTTTTAAAACTCTATTTGAAATGAACTTTGCTCATACCTTGGAACTTACCACTTCCTTCCACTGACCTTTGATTGGCTGCTTCCTGATGATGCTTCTAGGTGCTTTATTTCTTCAGAATATCTTCCTTTTTCCATACCTGCATTTGATTTTCATGATCATTTAACTAACATCTGACTGTCAGCGTTGAAAAACAGAGTGATGGTTGGGGAATTAGCTTTTGGCTATGGAAACTGGGTTCAGCTGCGGAAACTGACACAGTGGTCATATGACTGAATGAAAATGGATAAATGATGACTAAGTGAATGAAAACTGGTCATAAAAGGAATTTTATTGGCGGAATGAGATGATGAAATGAAGTGAAATGAAATGAGGTGAAATGAAGTGAAGTGAGATGTCACGAAACTATGAATACAATGAGAAAAGATATTTTTTTGGAAAATATAGGGTGTCAGGAGTTCATAAAGACAGAAAAGAACAAAGGTTAGGCTGGTGGAGAAGAAGGATTCTTCTTCACCAGCCTTATTGCAGAACTATCTTGAAAGATTTTGACAAATTCCTCTTTTGAGAGTGGCTTATGATAGATCTTTAATCTGTGGCCATTCACAATAAGAGGAGTTTGATGTTCATCAATGGTTTTGATTCTTACTGCTCCATTGCTAAAGATTTTGTCAATCTCATATGGCCCAAGCCAATGAGTTTGAAATTTTCCTTTAAAATCTTTAAACTTGGAATCAAATAGCAATGCCCAATCTCCTTCTTGAAACTTTTTCTCCTTGATGTATTTGTCATGCCACTTAGCTCTTTGATATTGAACTAGATCAGTTCTTAGGATTGCTTCTTGTCTGATCTCATCTAGCTCATTCAACTGCTCCATTCTATGCTTTTGGGCTTCTGATAGATCCATTCCCAACTGAACTACCATCTTGAAAGTTTTGACTTGGAACTCAATGGGGAGTAGGACTTCTTTCCCATAAATAAGTTCATAGGGAGAATGTCCTATTGTATTTCTCCATGTAGTTCTGTAGGCCCACAAGGCTTCAGGAA
This sequence comes from Pinus tabuliformis, assembly GCA_031772625.1. Lineage (NCBI taxonomy): Eukaryota > Viridiplantae > Streptophyta > Pinopsida > Pinales > Pinaceae > Pinus > Pinus tabuliformis. The sequence goes on from CM062818.1 coordinate 2,073,700,409, forward strand.
GCCTTTTTGCCCAATCTCTTTTGTCTAGATGAACAGTCTTGGTGATGATGCCTTCAATAATTTTGTTTGTAGACTCCACTTGACCATTTGCTTGCGGATGGTAAGGAGTAGATTTTTGTGCTTGACTTTGTATTCTTCCATTAGCTTCTCCACCAGGTTGGTTGTGAATTGACTTCCTTGATTTGTCACAATTTCTCTTGGAACACTAAAGCGAGTAAAAATATCCTCAAAAAGAAAACTAACAACTGAATGCTCAGTAGCAGAAAATAATGCTTTGGCTTCTACCCATTTAGTGACATAATCAGTACATACCAATATATACTTTCTTTGTTGAGATGGTGGGTTAATAGGTCCAATGAAATCTAAAGCCCATTTTTCAAAGGGTTCAACGAGTACCTGTGGCTGCAATGGCATTTCATTTGAAAGGGTAGGTTTCCCTACTCTTTGACAACTGTCACACCTTTTGACATATTGTTTTGCATCTTTGAAGAGGGATGGCCAATAATATCCTAAAGAGAGGATTTTATAGGCTGTCCTTTTGTCAGCAAAGTGTCCGTCGCATGGTTCATCATGACATTCTTTGAGGATATCAGGCATTTCATCTTCCCTAACACATCTTCTGATCACAAGATCTGGTCCTGTTTTAAACAATTTGTTAGAAATCCATGAATATTTTGAACTCTCCTGAATAATCTTTCTTCTTTCACCGGGAAATAAATATGGAGGTAGTTTCCTTGTAACCAAATAGTTAGCTATATCTGCATACCAAGGGGACTTAATAGTTACTACAAATAAATATTCATCAGGAAACTTGTCCTCTACAGGAAAATCTTCTTTAGTATTCTGAATCCTAGACAAGAAATCAACTACTATATTTTGTTTCCTTGGTCTATCCAACACAGTAATATTGAATTCCTGTAAAAGTAGGAGCCACCTTGTAACTCTGCCATTAGTAATAGGTTTGTTCATTAGATATCTAATTGCAGAATGATCAATATGAATAAAAGTTTCATAGCCTGTTATATAATGTCTGAACTTATTGATTGCATGAACAACAACTAAGAACTCTTTTTCAGTCACAGTATAGTTCAACTTATTGGGAGTTAAATTTTTACTGGTAAAGTAAATGGCATAAGTAACTAAATATTTTTGACCCAACACAGCTCCTAAATTTGTATCTGAAGCATCTGTAGAAATATGGAAAGGAAGTTTCCAATTTGGTCCTCTCAAGATAGGCGCTTCAAATATTCTTGTTTTCAAAGTTTCAAATGCTGATTCGCAATCAGGATCCCATTTGAATTCATAGTCTTTTGTAAGCAGTTTGAAGAGTGGAGACGCTATTTTAGTGAAGTTTTCTATAAATCTTCTATAGTATCCAGTGAATCCCAAAAAACTTCTAATATCTTTTTGACAATTTGGAATAGGCAACTTGGAGATGACTTCAACTTTTGATCTATCAACTTTAATCCCATCCCCTGAGATATGATGTCCCAAAACAATACCTTCAGTAAACATCATAAAACATTTTTCATGGCTTAGTGAGAGGTTTGTTTCTTTACATCTTATAAGGACTTTTTCAAAAATTTCTAATGCCTCTTCAAACGAATCACCATAAACTGTAAAATCATCCATATAAACCTCTACACAATCATGGATTAGATCAGAAAAAATTCCTAGTACCGCTCTTTGGAATGTTGCGGGTGCATTACATAATCCAAAAGGAAGCACTTGATAAGCAAAAGTTCCCCATGGACAGGTAAATATGGTATTATCCCGATCTTCAGGTGCTACTTGAATTTGATTATAACCACTAAAACCATCCAGAAATGAAAAGTATTTTTTGCCTGCTAATGTATCTAATACTTGATCAATAAAGGGCAAAGGAAACTGACCCTTCAAAGTTGCTTTGTTTAATTCCCTATAATCAATGCATACCCTCCATTTACCATTCTTTTTGGGTACTATAACCAAAGGAGAAACCCATCGGCTATCTGAAATTGGATAAATGAAGTTTACATTGAGTAGTTTTTGGAGCTCTTCTTTCACTATATCCCTAAGATTTGGATTCATCCTTCTCTGAGGTTGTCTGATTGGTCTACTATTTTCCTCGATATAGATATGATGGATGCAAGTCTTAGGGTCAATACCTTTCATATCAGTATACTCCCATGCAAATGCAGTAGAATGTTTTTGCAAGATTTTGGTTAGCTCTTCCTGTTGTGATTTTTCCAAATTTTTGTTGATATTCAATGTTTTACCTGGAAGAATCTCAATGGTAGAACTACCAAACTCTTCCATAGAGTAAAGAGACATTTGTCTTGATGATAAGTACTCAATATCAAAATCTAACTGAAACTGTGTGTGGTCATATTCTGAAGATGTTTCAAATTTTTCCAATGTATTCAGAATTTGACTATCTTCATTGATTTCAGAAATGGTAAAGACAGGTTGTATAATGTCCTCATCATCGACCCATTCATTGTCTCCTACTTCTATAATTGCTTTTGCTGGAGGATATAGATTGAATTTCTTTGTCGAACTACCATTAGAAATGTACATATCTCCAGATCTACAACTAATGAAAGCATCAACTGTGGCTAGCCAAGGTCTTCCTAAGATGAGTGGGTGCCCTCCTAAATTACTCTTGGGAGTCAAAATCATGAAATCTACTGGATATTCCCAAGAACCTAAGGAGACTGAAATATCTTCTAATACACCATCTAGTTTGATTATTGATCTATCTGCAAGTTGCAGTAAGGTGGGTGTAAAAAGAAGATTAGGAAGTTTAAGTTGTTCCATAGTCTGTCTACTCATAATGTTGATAACAGCCCCTAATTCAATCAAAGTATTTGAAATTTCTATCCCATTTATAAGTGTCTTGACAATTGGACTACCTGGATCTACATATTTATGCATGGTAATTTTTCCCATCATGATATCTGCAATTTTTCCTACGAGGTGGATTCTTCTTGTATCTCTTGGTTTCCTTCCTGGTCTTTTAAGACTCAACTCCTTTATTGTTTTTGCTAGAATAGAAATCTCTCTAATGGCTTGTAGCAATGGAATCTTGATACAAACATTCTTTAATTCATCTAGAAAATCATAGTCAGGCAACAAGATTTTGTTTTTCCACCCCTTTGTCAATTTGTAATATTTCAGGGAAAGGAGGTGTGGATGAAGATGCAGGTTGATCAACTATAGGAGTTGTGGGGGTTGACTCTTTTTCTTTCTCTTTTTGAATGTTTGGGTTTTGAAGAGATGCTCCCTCAGAACCTTTATTGGCTTTAAGAGAATCCTCCTCATAGGTATCTTGCTCTTGAACATCTATAGAAGGTTTTTCTAAAACTCTACCAGACCTGAGTTGTACATCATTGAGAGGAACAATCATATAAGTAGGAAATTGTTGTCCTTCTACCATGTAAGAATTCTGAGGATTTTTGTTGTTGATTTGGCAATGGCTGGGCTGGTAGTTGATTTGTCTTTTGTTGAAATGGAAGCAAGAGTTGAGAATTTTGATTTTGTTGAGAAGGTTGTTGTTGCGGAAATGGCAATGAAAGTTGTGGGTTTTGATTTGGAAGTTGTGGATTTTGTTGATTTTGAAAAGATGGAGGATATTGATAAAATTGAGCAAATCTCCCATAAGGATTTTGCATTCCTTGTGCCCATGATTGGTATGGATTTTAAGATTGGGGCCAAGGTTGTTGCCAAGAATTCCAATTTGGCGGGAGCTGAAAGTTCATAGGATTGTTAAATCCTTGATTTTGTGGCCCTTGCCATGGTTTTCCTGAAACAAAAAAAAGGGACTCTACTGAATTGTATCTTCCTGAAAGACAGCTTTGAGCCCAGGAATTGAAGGACAATCCTTGGTCTCATGGCTTTCTGAGCAAACCACACATTTTTCTACAACTTTTGCATCCAAGGGACATTCCCTTAAAGCATGTTTCTTTCTACATTTTGGACAAAAGATGGCTAAGGCTTCAACTTCTTCTTTCTGTTTGTTTTGTATTTTAAGGGTGTCTAGTTGTTCACTAAGGCTCCCTAGAATATCAGTTTTGAACTCATCAAGCATATTGCCAATCTCTGCCCTACTTACTAATCTAGTTGTAGATTTGTTTGCTCTAATAAGAGAAGGATCTCTAGGCCCTTTTCCAGTTTTAGATTTTCCCCTTGAGAGATGTGTTAGCCTCCTGTTGCAATAGGGTATCATCTTTCATGATTGACATTTTTACATGCCAAATATGTCATACTTTGCAGGCTACAGTGTTCCATATCTCCACAAGGTGCCATGAAGTATGCTTAGTCCAAATACACTGCTGTATTCCAATTTTGATGAGTAGTTCCAGTTTTTGAAGAGTTTTCATTTAAGGTAGGTCCAAACATTTTAATCTTGGTCTCCCTAGGTTTCAATTTCCTGTTTTAAAATATAGAGAATGTTATCTGTCCAAACAGTTTAATCTTGGCAGATTTGTAGATAGGTAGAGAATCAAAGGGACCCAACTGTTTAATCCGGGCCCTGGAAGAAATAAGTGTAGATTTAGATAGGAAAAATTCAAAAGAAAATTTGTAAATCTAGGTTTGCAAGTCTAAGTGCACCCAATTCAAAAGAAGAAAAAATGTTAGGAAGGTAGGCTGGGTAGGTAGCTGTGTGGTTGCAGAAAGGCAATTTATGATCAATTTTGTGTTACAAAGTGCTTTATCTTTACAGATCACAGTGCAGGCAGTGTTCATGCAAGGGAGCTCAAAGGTGGACATAACTAACTCCCCCTTCTTCTAATTCCCCAAGTCACTTACTAACTTCCCCGAAGAGGTCAAGATCTGCTTGATTCCTCTTAGTTTCATCATCATCCATATCAGTTGCCTTGGTGAAGATCTGCTTCACTCAAGGATTTTATTCCTTTTCAAACTCTTTTCCCCAAAATTAGCCTAAGGTCCTTGACTTTGGCACCTACTTATCATCTTCATATTAACTACTAACAAGTATTATATAACTCCCTATCAGTTTTCCCCTTTCCCCTACTAAAACTTTGTATATAAAATTCCCCTATGTAAATATTCCCCCCTGGCAATATAACCATATTCTTTCTAAAGTCAGGGAAAGAACAGTCCATCTGGGGCTGCTTTTAGCCCATCCGTGTCCAAGCAGGGATTAATCTGACACCTGGCCAGATTAATAACCTCTTCCCTAGCCCTAAAACCCTCAAAAACCCATGTTCTACCCCCTCTTCCTAAGTCCTAACTGCAAATACATTAACCCGCGCTCGTATTAACCCCCCAAACCCACTAAACCTAAGCTTCAAACCCCACCTGCGCGCGTTATTAAAATTGGAATATTCTGCACGTATTCCTCGCCCGTATACCCCCGCCGACTCGCCATCGCCGCCCGCCGTTGGATCATCCGCCCCGCAGATCTACGGCTGACGGGCCCTCCCATCCCCGAACCGCACGAGCTTTAGCGTTCGGGAGACGGGCGGTATTACCGCCGTACTCCCGCCACGCGTCAGGCTCTGGGGTGTGGCGGATCCCCTCCCCCCAAAACCGCCCAGGCACTAAGGCGGTGCGCCCAAAATTGCTTACCACCCTCCCCTGTGACGTAAGCCCACGTCACCTGCCGAGTCACCTGCCATGTGGCCTCCTGCCACCGTACCCTGCCACTGTACATGCCATGTCACCGTCCATACATGATGACATCACCCGCTGACATCATCCTGCCACGTCATCATGCTGACATCATCGCTGACATCACCCGCCGTACGAAGTCACATCCGCTGATGTCATGCTGACGTCATCAGCACTTTTTGGCGCGAATGGCAAAAATCGCACTTTGGAGCCCCGAAATCGCACTTTTGGCGCAAATCACTCATCGCTAGATTTTTTGGGCCAGAATGGGGAATCTTCAGGGAATATTTTCATTCTGCGGCCCCCAGAAGCCCGAAAGGCGCCGAATGAACCATTTCTCTTCGCGAAGCACTCAGAAAGGAGTAGAAAACGGTTTTGAAGAAAACAGAGGCCGAACAGCGGCCATTAAATGATGATTTAACTCACAGCACGTCAGAACAACATCAGTTTATTGCCAAAGAGTATCAGAGGAAGATGAAGAGCCAAAGAGTATCAGCCGGAGATTTTTTAGGTGCTCGAAGCACCTGAACATTTATGAGCCCCCCCAGAAAGTCAAATCAAGAGGCGTAAGCCCATCCTTGCTCTCAAATCACAGTTAAAGCTTTAAATGCAGAGAGACAGCAGAGATGCAGAAACCCATACACATTTATTTCAGAAACACTGCAGCAAGCCACCAAGGACAACATCATTTACTCAATTTTGATACGGCGGCCCTGAGCACAGCCCGAGATATTTTTTGCATTTATTTCTGGATAGGATTAGGTTAAGTAATCATCTTTCTTTCATACCTGATTAGGTCAAGATGTAATAAAGGAACTCTGTAGATAGTTTTGCCCTATATATACTGCCCTCTATATTGTTACAAGGGTTGGTTGATTGAGAATTTTCACTAGAGACTCGCATTGTATACCTGAATTTTTCTATAATCAAAGATTGCTGAAAGCTTGGAGAGCAAACTGACTGTTGTAAATGAATGTTTTTAGAGATATGAAGATGGAATTCTCAGCCTGAAGCAATAAGTGCATCTTACCTCTGTTTATTGTTTACCACTATCTAAATAGCAGAAAGAAAGAATAGCTTAGAATTTGTTTAAATACACTCTATGCTCAATTTCTGCTATTTCTTTATGTTTTCCTCTGATTGAATTGGTTATGAATATGAATTCCTCCTGGCTCATGTTTACCCCGATTCACTTGTGTTGGCCAATTATCTAGGGATTCTTCACTGCCCCTAGGTAGAGCTCCGTTACCTCCACCTGTTAAGCTGATTGAGAGATTCTTAACTGCCTCTCATTACTTAGCATTCTTCCCATCATTTAAACCTGAAATATTGTTTCATGCTTAGCTATCTTGCTCCATTTTACCTCTCTTGTGACTGAAGAAATGCACCAGCAGTTCTCCTCCTCGACTCCACGCCCAATGGTTTGAAACTTCCAGACTATGCCTTGCCTCTCTGTCTGAAAACACCAATTTTCCCACCAAAACAAAACAAAAACCCCCTGAACTCAAAACCTAGCCTAAAATCCTTTTCAACAAAGCTAAATCATAAAGAGAGAGCCCTCTCTAATTGCAGGTTGGCTAGAACCTGCAGTCCAAATTTGGTCTGTGGTTACCTCGGCCGTATCATTTTCCGGAGCTTAAGGACAACCTGAGTGATAACATAATGGCGATTCCGCTGGGGAACTTCCTCAGATAGTTTCACGAAGAAGGTAAGAAAGCTCCGTTGAGACCATAAATCAAACTTTCAAACTCCTGTTTATCTCTTAAAACTACAGATGAAGCCTGAATGTCAGCCAGGAAGCCTTTGAAACTGTTTTTTGCTTTGCATTAACAGGAGTAAATAAATGCTGCTTTAGTCACTCTTCATGCTAGTTTTAAGTTACAAACAAGCTGTCCCATATTTTAATTAGTCCCTTGTTGATTACAAAAACATTCCCAGGAAAAATACCCAAAAGACAATTCGAAAGTTGGCTCCCAAGAAAAATCCACGATATACCAGATCAAATCCAGATCCCAACCCTCCAGCTATTTTTGAAAATCCTAACATAATCTCGAAAAACCTTAGGAAGCAAGAAAGACAGGAAAATTTTGCTGATTTGAGCCCTGAAACAGCTTACCCTAGTAGTATTCCAACTCCTGTCAAGGTTTTGTTCCGGTCAACCCCTATTTCCCTTAGTTCATCATCTACATCTCGTAGTACTCCTTCCACACCTTCATTCACTGTACATACTAACACTACTGTTGTTTCTAGCGTTCCAGTTACTCCTGTGATCCCCGTTACTCCAGCTGTTCCACTTATCCCCGTTGTTCCACCTATACCTGCCAATATGGCTAATAGATATGCACCCCTGCAATTACCTGCTAATGTTGGGGCTTTACCTCAAGAGTACCAATCGAAAATCACATATTTTGATAGCACCGGTCCTTTCACAGCCCTTCAGCACACCAAAAAGATGCAAGACTATTTTGAAAACTACGAAATAGATGATGATAGTGTGAGAATGAGAATTTTTGTTCAGAGTTTAACAGGTGATGTAAGAACTTGGTTCAGATCACTTGCTGCAAATTCCATAACCACCCCAGATGAGCTTTACCAATCCTTTACCAACAGATGGGAGAAAAAGAAAGACCCCTTGCACATACTAGCTAAATATGATACGATCAAACGAGGTCCTCAAGAAACTGTTTTGGAGTACTGTGCAAGATTCAATAATGTATATAACGCAATACCACAGAACTTAAGGCCTCCACCTGACCTTGCCTTGTACAAATTTCCCGATGGATTCGACCCAGATATGGAATACCAGTTAAAATAAAGAGCTCCTCAAACCCTTGCGGACATGCAAAATGTTGCCGTCAGCGTAGAAGCCAATTTAATTGCCAAAAGAAATAGAGCTAGAATGGAAAGAAGAACCACCTTTAAGGAAGAACCCTCAGCTTTTGATCAAAAGCTTGATGCTATCATCAGTGGCCTGCAAAGGCTGGGAGAAAGAGTAGAAAATGTTGAGAGAAAAGCATCATGGGAAGGACAACAGTCTAATACCATAAGGAACCCAAATTTTAGAAAAACACAGAACACAAATGCTGGTAGGCCTAACCAAGACCATGATATAAGACCCCCTTTCCAAGATAATTATGTCGAAGGATCTACTTCTAGTGAACCCATAGAGGACACTCACATGAACTTAATGGATCTAAAGGGTGAGCACCAAACTGTCCTGTCCCAAGAAGACCAAAATGAACCTGATTACAATCAGTTTCAGACTAGGTCTGGCGAGTCTTTTGATTTTAAACAAGGTTATGATACCGCTGTGTATGAAGTACACAAACAATATAATCTGAGAACTAGGACCATTGACATTTCCGAACCTAGTAAAACGAAGGATAGAAAACAGCCCAACAAGATCAAAGGCAAGGCTGTCATAACAGAACCAGCTGATATACCTATTCCAAACCCGCATCAAGTGACTGTAGAAGACATAACAGAAATACAGCCTTCCAAAGATCAGCCTTTGCCACCTTCTTCCTCGAAAGAAAGCTCGAACAGGGTCCCAAAAAACTTTCCTGAAGTTGAGAAACCGCAAGCAAAAACTTCCCATAACGCTGATAAACAAGAGCAAAACGCAGACAATTCAAATGAAACAGAAAAAACTACCATTATCAACACCAAGACTCCACTGGAAAAGCCATTTAATTTAGAAACAGAAATAGCTAAGTTAAAAATATCCATTCCCCTCTCAGAACTTGCCAAACATGACGTATATAGGCAGCAAATTCAAAGATCACTTCAATTGCCAGAGGTTAAGGATGATGTAAATGTTTTAGACGACACCCCAGAGCTCCTATTTGGCCCAGAAGTTAATGGAAAATCAACACATGGACCGGTCCCACCCTTTTATGTCAGTTTGCATATACACGACAAAGTTTTGCACAACGCTATGTTTGACTCAGGGGAATCACACAATCTTATGCCGAAAGCAGTTATGGAAAAACTGAATCTTGATGTTATAAGACCTTACAAAGATTTATACTCATTTGACTCAAGTCAAGTGAAATGTCTAGGCCTCATCAAAGACTTGTGTGTCTCCTTAGTCCAATATCCCAACAAGACCATCCTCATGGATGTAGTGGTTGCTGACATTCCAGCAAAATACAGTATTCTCCTGTCAAGATCATGGGGAGCAAAGCTCCAAGGATCCCTTCAATTAGACCTTTCCTATGCCACCATTTCAGTCTTTGGGCAACCAAAGAGACTGTATAGAGAAACGCTCATGAAATATGTGGTAAGTAGTGAGAGCAAGCCTGAAAATTTTCCCATTTACTCAATCCACTCTGATATGGATTCCTTTATTTTGTTTAATGATGATACAAATGTTCCAATTGATAATGAGCCCTTCACTCTAGAGCAACAAGCACACATCAACGAAGAGTCAGTTGCACACACTGACGAAACTTGCACAGCAGTTGATGCAACCAGCCTACCAAAAGAAGTTCCCCAAACAGAAATTTTAAATCTGCCCAATCCTAAAACAACTCAATCTCTTGATACTGACCATAAGAAAGAAATCACATGGTATTTAGAGTTTGATGGCTCTGTTAACAAGTTAGGAGTAGGGGCAGGTGTCTGGATTCACAACACATATAACAACCATGCAAAAGGTCATGCCTACAGACTGAATTTTAAATGCACAAACAACATGGCAGAATATGAGGCTCTGCTTTTAGGCCTTAAACTCCTCAGAGCTCTGGGAGCTGCAAAAGTGTCTATTTTAGGAGACTCTGATTTAATCATACAACAGATGAAAGGCAATTTCGTAACCAATGACAACAGAATGAGAGCCTATAGGACCGCTACTACTAATATACTCCAGGCATTCACTGAATTCAAGCTTGACAAGATTTCCAAAAATCACAACATTCATGCACACAGCCTAGCCACCTTTGCTAGTACATGCAAGCTTCCTTTTGACCCAAACCATCACTTCACAGCTGAAATAAAACATAGGCCCGCTGTCCCAAATAACGTTAAAGATTGGCAAGTATTCGAAAACGATGCCCAGATTAACAATTTCCTCACCCTTGAGCATGAGTTTTCGAATATTAACATCGACATGGATGCTATGACAGATCCAGAACACCAAACAACTGAAAATCAACAAGATGTAACAACTGCAATAGTCAAGCAAATCCTGAAACCAACTATTTTTGACAAAGACAACATAGAACAGCTGAAACAAATACACTTGGAAGATATAGCCAAAACAGAGGCAAACATCATTGACTTAAAGGATAACTTTCTGCCTGCTGGCCTAACCCCATTAGAAGACATGTTTGATGCTAATGATGTGCCAAGAAAGCCAAAACTGCAGCCTATAAACACTGATATAGAGGAACATAACATTGGGACAGCAGAAAAGCCAAAAATGATCAAACTGTCCAAAAATTTACCACCTGATCAAAAGCCCAAGTACATTGACTTATTCAAAGAGTTCCAAGATGTATTTGCTTGGAGCTATGAGGATCTGAAATCCTATGACACCTCGGTGATCCAACACACCATTCCTTTAAAACCAAACCAGAAACCCTTCAAGCAGAAACTTAGAAGAATTAACCCTATGCTTCTTCCCCCGATTGAGAAGGAAGTAAAGAGGATGTTTGAAGCAGGCATCATAGCACCCATCAGATTTTCTGAATGGGTGTCCAATCTTGTTCCTACGAGAAAAAAGATAGGCGAAATCAGACTTTGTGTAGATCTCAGAAATTTAAATCAAGTCTCCCTAAAAGATCATTACCCTTTGCCTAAAATGGACCACATCTTGCAAAGAGTAGTGGGATCATCTAGAATCTCTTTGCTAGATGGTTTTTCAGGTTTTAACCAAATACTTGTTCACCCGGACGACCAAGACAAAACAGCTTTTACTACACCCTGGGGAATATTCAAGTATGTAAAGATGCCATTTGGTCTTAAAAACGCTGGTGCTACCTTTCAACGTGCAATGGATATTGCTTTTTCCAAAGAAATACATGACTTCCTAGTTGTCTACCTTGATGACTTAACCCCATTTTCCAAATCTGATGAAGAACACCTCAAGCATCTCAGGCAAATTTTCATGACATGTAGGAAATATGGCATTTTCTTGAACCCCAAGAAGTCTCTGTTTGGCCTTGAAGAAGGCAAATTACTTGGCCACATCATATCAAAGGATGGGATCAGAATTGATCCTGAAAGAATACAAGCCATCCTCCAAATCCCATTTCCAAGAAACATTAAAGAGCTACAAGCATTCCTTGGTAAGATCAACTTCTTGAGAATATTTATTCCAAATCTAGCTCAGCTGATAAGATTTTTAAGCAACATGTTAAAGAAGGATGCCAAGGTAAAATGGTCTCTTGAAACCAAGCAAGCATTTGAGAGTATCAAATCAGCCTTAACGCAAACCCCTGTCCTAACTAGCCCACAATTTGACAAAGATTTTATCATATTTTCGTTTGCATCTGATCACACTATAGCCGCTGTCCTTTTGCAAAAGGATGAATAGGGAGGTGAAAAGCCAATTGCTTTTTTCAGCCGAGCTCTAAGAGACGCCCCTTTGAAGTACCCAATAATGGAAAAGCAGGCCTACGCACTTGTTAAGGCCATCAAGGGTTTCAGAGTGTACATTTTATATTCACACGTGATTGCCTATGTCCCACATGCTGCTGTAAAGGACATATTGACTAAAGAAGGATTAGAAGGCAAAATAGGCAAGTGGATTGCAAATATCCTTGAATATGACATAGAAATAAAACCAACCAAGCTGATAAAGGGACAAGGTTTAGCTAAAATAATGTCTGAAACAAATTTTCAAGCCTTAGAGATTAACCGGCTGGATAATGAACCGGAGCTGGCGACTCCACAGATCTGTGAAATCTTTTTACAATCCCCATGGTACGCTGATATATGCTTTGTATTGTTAAACCTGTGTGCTCCCCCAGGATTGTCCAGAACCAAGAAAAGATTTTTGAAAATGAAGGCTTTAAAGTTTTGTGTTATAGATGGTGCATTATTTTGGAGAAATCATGAAGGTATATTGCTTAATTGTTTAACCATGAATGAAACTAACAATGTCATGAAAGAATTCCATGCAGGTGACTGTGGAGGAAATCTATATTGGAAGTCCACTGCTGATAAAATTTTAAGGGCTGGTTTTTATTGGCCCTCTCTTTTTGCAGATGTAAAGAAGTTTGCCATGTCATGTCACAAATGCCAAATTTTTGAGGGAAAGAGAAAGTTATTGCCCCTGCCCCTTAAACCCATCTCAACCGAAAAACCTTTTCAACAATGGGGTCTTGACTTCATTGGAGAAATCCATCCCTCTTCCTCAGGCCAGCACAAATGGATCCTAACAGCCACCGACTATTTCACTAAGTGGGTTGAAGCCATTCCCTGTAGACAAGCCAATGACACCATCATTATCCAATTCCTTGAGTGTAATATCCTTTCCAGATTTGGTTGCCCTGAGAAAATCATCACTGACAACGCTGCTGCCTTTAAGTCCAAAAAGATGATCAATTTTTGCCACAGATTTCATATTACCTTGGGCCACTCCACAGCCTATTACCCTCAAGGTAATGGCTTGGCCGAATCATCTAACAAAAGCCTCATCAACATCATAAAGAAAGTGTTGGAAGAAAACAAGAAGAACTGGCACAAAAAACTGGTAAATTCCCTATGGGCAGACAGACTTTCAAGCAAAAGATCAATTGGGATGAGCCCTTATGAGCTAGTATATGGCATGGAGGCCAGATTTCCTTCATCCCTGGGCATTCCTACTATCAAGCTGTTACAAGAGATTCAAGCTGAACTGAATGACATTCAAAGAAGAATCAATCAGACCATCCATCTGCAGCAAACCAGAGAACAAGTTTATGACAGAGCTCAAATTGTGCAAGAAAAGCTCAAAAATATGTTTGATAAGAGAGCTAAGGCTGAGGATTTCAATGTTGGTGACAAAGTTCTAAGATGGGACTCAAGAAGAGAAGACAAGGGCAAACATGCCAAGTTTGATTTTCTATGGAGAGGTCCATTGGTTATTTCTGTTGTTCAGGGAAATAACACTTATTTTCTCAGATCTGTGGAGGATTGTTCTGCTGAAGAAGGCCCGGTCAATGGCCGTATGCTGAAGCATTACCATGACCCCTTTTAAAGGGACACAATGCAGTTTTGTATATATCTTTGTACAGTCTTATTTGTATATATCAGTACTTTGTTTTCATTTTTATAAACAAGCCGATTGTTTAAGAAGCAGCAGTAAATTCTGTGAAGACGTAACTAATGCAAGTGCCCCAGTTCTGAAAACTTTGTCTTTGCACCAAAGCACAAAACAACAAAAGGAAAACTGTCACATTACAAGCAATTAATGGTAGAAAAGAACTATTCGCAATCAAAGGCATGTTCCAGCAGCATTGTACATAATTATCAAGCACGCAGAAGAAAGCAGGCGATGCTGTACAGTTCACAGTAATTCAGTTGAGGAGGAGGTTGTTCATAGTTCAAAGTTTATATTTTCAGCAGCTAGAACAAAGAAATGTTTCCAGTTTACAGCAACAAATAGAAGATCAAGGCAATCTGACCTGATGTTCTTGACTTTTCACAAGGAAAAGCCATCCCCAAGTGGAGCCACTGTTAGCCTCCTGTTGCAACAGGGTATCATCTTTCATGATTGACATTTTTACATGCCAAATATGTCATACTTTGCAGGCTACATTGTTCCATATTTCCACAAGGTGCCATGAAGTATGCTTAGTCCAAATGCACTGTTGTATTCCAATTTTGATGAGTAGTTCCAGTTTTTGAAGAGTTTTCATTTAAGGGAGGTCCAAACAGTTTAATCTTGGTCTCCCTAGGTTTCAATTTCCTGTTTTAGAATATATAGAATGTTATCCGTCCAAATATTTTAATCTTGGCAGATTTGTAGATAGGTAGAGAATCAAAGGGACCCAACTGTTTAATCCGGGCCATGGCAGAAATAAGTGTAGATTTAGATAGGAAAAATTCAAAAGAAAATTTGTAAATCTGGGTTTGCAAGTCTAAGTGCACCCAATTCAAAAGAAGAAAAAATGTTAGGAAGGTAGGCTGGGTAGGTAGCTGTGTGGTTGCAGAAAGGCAATTTATGATCAATTTTGTGTTACAAAGTGCTTTATCTTTACAGATCACAGTGCAGGCAGTTTTCATGCAAGGGAGCTCAAAGGTGGACATAACTAACTCCCCCTTCTTCTAATTCCCCAAGTCACTTACTAACTTCCCAAAGAGGTCAAGATCTGCTTGATTCCTCTTAGTTTCATCATCATCCATATCAGTTGCCTTGGTGAAGATCTGCTTCACTCAAGGATTTTATTCCCTTTCAAACACTTTTCCCCAAAATTAGCCTAAGGTCCCTGACCTTGGCACCTGCTTATCATCTTCATATTAACTACTAACAAGTATTATATAACTCCCTATCAGTTTTCCCCTTTCCCCTACTAAAACTTTGTATATAAAATTCCCCTATGTAAATATTCCCCCTGGCAATATAGCCATATTCTTTCTAAAGTCAGGGAAAAAAAAGTCCATCTGGGGCTGCTTTTAGCCCATCCGTGTCCAAGCAGGGATTAATCTGACACCTGGCCAGATTAATAACCTCTTCCCTAGCCCTAAAACCCTCAAAAACCCATGTTCTACCCCTTTTTCCTAAGTCCTAACTGCAAATACATTAACCCGCGCTCGTATTAACCCCCCAAACCCACTAAACCTAAGTTTCAAACCCCACCTGCGCGCGTTATTAAAATTGGAATATTCTGCGCATATTCCCCGCCCGTATACCCCCGCCGACTCGCCATCGCCGCCAGCCGTTGGATCATCTGCCCCGCAGATCTAGGGCTGACGGGCCCTCCCATCCCTGAACCGCCCGAGCTTTAGCGTCCGGGAGATGGGTGGTATTACCGCCGTACTCCCGCCACGCGTCAGGCTCTGGGGTGTGGCGGAGCCCCTCCCCCCAAAACCGCCCAGGCGCTAAGGCGATGCGCCCAAAACTGCTTACCACCCTCCCCTGTGAAGTAAGCCCACGTCACCTGCCGATTCACCTGCCACGTGGCCTCTTGCCACCATACCCTGCCACTGTACATGCCACGTCACCGTCCGTACATGATGACATCACCTGCTGACGTCATCCCGCCACGTCATCATGCTGACGTCATCGCTGACATCACCTGCCGTACGAAGTCACATCCGCTGACATCATGCTGACGTCATCAACACTTTTTGGCGCGAAGGGCAAAAATCACACTTTGGAGCCCCGAAATCGCACTTTTGGCGCAAATCACTCATCGCTAGATTTTTTGGGCCAGAATGGGGAATCTTCAGGGAATCTTTTCATTTTGCAGCCCCCAGGAAGCCTGAAAGGCGCCGAATGAACCATTTCTCTTCGCGAAGCACTCAGAAAGGAGCATAAAACGGTTTTGAAGAAAACAGAGGCCGAACATCGGCCATTAAATGATGATTTAACACACAGCACGTCAGAACAGCATCGGTTTATTGCCAAAGAGTATCAGAGGAAGATGAAGAGCCAAAGAGTATCAACCGAAGATTTTTTAGGGGCTCGAAGCACCTGAACATTTATGAGCCCCCCCAGAAAGTCAAATCAAGAGGTTGTTGTGGCCAGCAACAACCCCCCTCGTTCAAACTAGTATCGACCACGATGCTAGAATGAATGGGGACCCTTAGTTAATTTTCGAAAAAACAAAGATTTCTTTTTGAAATTGCAAGCATCAGCTTAGGAAAGGTTTCTTGGACGACTTAAGCCTAAACCTATGTTCATAAAAGCAAATCTTTAAGATTGCATCACAAAAAGATAAGAAACGCCTTCGTTTCCCCTCTAAAAGCCAATATGCACATCGCCTCGGTGTTAGTGGACAACATCGCATCGCAATACACTAACATCCATGAACAAAAGCTTACAAGTCCGCCGATCTGCGATGTTGCGATCGCGCGATCGCATATCGCAGAAATGAGGCAGGGTACGTTGGCAAACATTGAATTATTGCGATCTGCGATGTTGCGATCACTAACACTTGCGATCGCGCGACATGCAAGGGTACGTTGGCGAGTCATAAAAGCACCTTAGTACGACTCCTTCGGGCGTGCCACCCAAAGAAAATCCACTTACTATAACCTGACTTGGAAATTATGCGCTTTTAATGATAGTAATAAATTTGGTTGTCAGTTATTAAGTGGAATAAAGACGCGTGCCTTAATGCGGATTTGCTTCACGTAAGGTGGCGTATCTGATTTATCTCTTGCATTTAAAACTCTCCCATCACCTTTCTGATCAATCTTTCCATTTCACTCATAACCTGCAGGAGCAAAGTGCGAAGGCAAAAATCAAACAGAAACGCTAAGCGAGATGGGGAAGAAGAACAAAGCTCAGAGCTCAGAGACAAGAGAAAAGACCAAGGAGATGGCACCCCTCTACACAGATACTGCATGCAATAAAGACACAGGCATCTCAACATGGGAAGGCATGTATAGGCTGTTAGAAGAAGAGAACCCTATAATAATCAAGGTAACTGTTGCCGTCGCAGGTGCATCACGTCCTTCAAAGGCATCCCTGGAAGACCTAGCGTGCTCTTTCCTCCACAGAATAGCGGCAAGGCCAAAGATCCTACCGTATACAGAAATGATCAAGTGGATTTTAGATGATGCGGAATTGCATCATAGACAGTTCAAAGTCCAGGGGCATGGGCTCGTGGGATCGTTTGCAGCTCAAGACCTGAAGCTCATGTATCATCTTCCTGAACCACAAAGCGACCTACAATGCAGAGTTTGTTAGGAAGTTCGTAGCAGAGAATCCAGACCTATCAGACACCACTAAGGAATGGTCAAGAAGAGATGAACCATTGAAAAAAGATAAGAACGGTATGTATAGCACTGGTTCTCTTACCTCTCCGTATTGTTTTGCTGCAACCATGCTCTGTAGGCTATTTGGTAAGCCCGATATCAATAAATTTTCATCTGAATGGCTACCGTTAATTGATGCCACGACTAACTCTGAGATAGTGGATTGGGCCAAAATCCTTTCTGACACTCTATACACGGCGGTTCTCCACTACCGTTCTAAGAGATCCTTCTCCCAAAGGGTCTATCCTCCTTTTTATTTGTCTGCCTATATAATGGACTCTGTCTGTCTTGTATCGAAATTCCCTACTATGGGCTGGCAATGGACTACCCAGGACCCATTGCCCATTCATGTCTATCATAAAGTCTTGTGGGATTCCCAGTTTGCCCCCCATTTTTACCAGATTTGCCATGGGCTCATATTGCCCATGCATAGAATGATATATGATAAGGACCCCCCAAGGTGCTCTCCCGAGGCACAAAACGATATCATCCCCATCGCAAGATGGTTTGGGGAAGAATGGTTTACCTATATTCGAGTTTTTGGAAGCACTGCACCTCCGCATGTCCTACCCTTGTATGTCCCGGATAAACTGTTGGCCCGAGAAATCGCTTATCAGACTTGTTCTGAAGGCGGTTTAACTAAGGACCTAAAGAACAAAAAGAAGGCCATTTGGCCTCAATTCCCCGTCACATGTGGGGCCTTCTCTTTGTTCGATGTGGGACACGCTTTTGGCGAGGTGGAGAATGTGACGTGTCTCCAACTATTTAAGTTCTCACCAAGACCATTCGACCCAAATAAAGTGGCCCAGGAATTTACAACCAATGTCAAGATAAGTGTGTTCTCTGGGAAGAAAGATCCGTTTGATGATCTCTTTCAAAGCAAGAACTCGCTCAAAGAAGTTTTGCAAGAAGCTCAGTCGAGGTTGTCCCCAGATGACCTCCGGAAATTCACGTTGTATAGAGAAAGAAGGCTGGCTAACATTCCACTGGAAAGACTGCGAGTAGCTACCAGAGAACCAACTCCGATCATCAGCCTCAGTGAACACTCCAGCGCTTCCAGATCTAATTCCAGCGCCGTAAAAGAAATATTTGAAAATCCTGAAGAGTTTGTTTACAAAGAAGAAAAGAACGAAGAAACAATCAAAGACACGGCTCAGTCTAGTACGATGGCTCAGCAACAAGTTATCGCCTCGCCACCAAGAGAAGTTCCCCCTCCCGTCGCCGAAACACCTCTTGTCACTAAAGAATTAGATAAAGAATGGGAGACCTTCAATGAACTCATAAATCTTGAAGGTTAAGTCCCGAAGACACCTGTGAGCAATACACAGGTGGTGCAAGAAGTCGTCTCGACCATGGTCAGTAGTGCCGCAGAAATGGAGCATCTTCCTATCGCTCCATCCTCAGAACTTCTACTCAGCATAGAAGAAATTCCTCCACTGGACGTATTCTACAGTCCACAGCACAGGTCAGTTGTAAGAAGACAAAGAAAGAAGAGGAAGCTTGAAGATGCACTGTCTCAAGATGCTGAACACCTAGATGTCTTATGGAAAGACCCGATAACAATCCAACTGAGAATCTCACGAAATTGTCTCAGATTGCAGGAGCATATGATTCTGCAACTATTGACAAGGCCTCTGAAGTTCAACAACTTCTAAAAGAATGTGAAAGTCAAATACAACTGCTACAACAACAGTTGCGACAAGCCAATGAGAACGCTGAAGCTTCCAAGCAGCTCGAAAAGCTACAGGAAGACTTTCGCCAGATGCAGGTGAACCATCAAAGAAGTATTGAAGAAAAGGAAAAGCAGCTGCAGACGGTGCAAGAAATGCATAAAGATGAACCTAAACTGACAGAGTTTATTTCAGAGTCCATCGGCTTGAACGACCAACTGTCACAGCAACAAGAAGATATGGTGCGCAGAATATCACAGTGGAGGCATTTTTGTGAACTAAGCGACAAGATCACCAACCAGGTGGTGGAATTGCGGAACGACTATGACCAGACCAACAAAAGAGTAACAGAATATCTGACTTGGCAAAATGACGAGGAAGGGAAAAGAGCAGGGGCACCCAAGATTAATGAAAATCATAAGGAACTGCTCTTTAATAAATGGGACGAACAAATCACACAGGCGGAGCAAGCAGCAGAGTCAGCGGCGACACAGGCGAGCATACTTATCGACTGTGTAAATGAAAATTTACACAGGGCCAATTTAATTTCAGAGTCCACTCCGGGGTACCTACCAATCGCGTCGCAACTGGAGGCAGAATGGAAGCAGAAAGCACAGGCAAACGGGGAGACAATCCAGGCATTGGCTAGACTAAACTGGGAAAGTTACTGGACTTAATTAGTTAAGCCTCACATCCAATGCATGACAGTAAGATGCATCATGAACGCAGCCGAGAAAGTAGTGCCAGCTCTTATGGATTCTGTTTTCGTAGCCCAGCTAAGCACAGAAATCAGCCAGCCTACTCTTCTCAAGCCTATGCTTGACAGCTGCAACTTCAGAGACCAAATTAAGAAGTAATTTCATTTAGAATGTTGTTTTTTCCTTTTTACTGAATTAGAAAAAGGGCGGTCATTTGAGAACCGCATCCTCAATTTTGTAATAATACTATTATTAGGATTAGGTAGTAGTATTTCAACCCTTCTCATTGCATTGGAGAAGGGTCCATAAATTTTTCAAAAACTTGTCCTCGGAACATGCACTTCTGCACCCTCAGAGGAGGTTTTGATGAATGGAAGGATCGAGATTTATTTATGTTTTCATTTTAATTTCTGCTACTGATGTTGCACTTCTGTACTCTTGATAGATATTAGAGCAAGTAGATATAGATCGTTATTGCTTGAAGTCTGTGAGTAGAAATTAGTTATAAATGGTACTTTTATCTCTTGACGAATTTCTGGTTATACTCTTAGAGTGATATACAGCTGATATTGTTTGTATGTTAATGTATGAGCATATGGGATATCATTTGGCACTTCTGTACGGTGGACTCATGTATTTATGCTTGACATATGAATGATTTGATTATGCGATATGTTGTTCACAATTGTTTTGTGTAACTTCTTATGCAGAACAGTTCATCTTAAATGGTTTATATTCTTATGATAGCTGAAAAATCTTTATTACCAGTTATTGTATGAAATCTTTCTAGATTGCATAATGGAAAATATACATCCCGGGTTAGTGTAGATTCTATATGTTGTTTCCACTAGATTTCAGTAGCTTAGAGTCAGTTTGCAAGTTAGATTTACAGTAGCTTTAGAATGCTTCCAGAATCAACATAATCAAACTCTACACACACTCACACATCCCATGCATCGGGAAGCTGGTCCCGTTATCCCCAGTCAGACCCGTTACTCCAAACAGGCAAGGAGCCGCCAACCAGGTTCCCGACCGGGTGGGTATCCCCCTTGTTGTCGACCCGATCTCGGGGCCCTCAACAGAGGCATAAGCCCATCCTTGCCCTAAAATCACAGTTAAAGCTTTAAATGCAGAGAGACAGCAGAGATGCAGAAACCCATACACATTTATTTCAGAAACACTGCAGCAAGCCACCAAGGACAACATCATTTACTCAATTTTGATACGGCGGCCCTGAGCGCAGCCCGAGATATTTTTTGCATTTATTTCTGATAGGATTAGGTTAAGTAATCATCTTTCTTTCATACCTGATTAGGTCAAGATGTAATAAAGGAACTCTGTAGATAGTTTTGCCCTATATATACCGCCCTCTACATTGTTACAAGGGTTGGTTGATTGAGAATTTTCACTAGAGACTCGCATTGTATACCTGAATTTTTCTATAATCAAAGATTACTGAAAGCTTGGAGAGCAAACTGACTGTTGTAAATGAATTTTTTTGGAGATATGAAGATGGAATTCTCGTGCTGAAGCCTGAAGCAATAAGTGCATCTTACCTCTGTTTATTGTTTACCACTATCTAAATAGCAGAAAGAAAGAATAGCTTAGAATTTGTTTAAATACACTCTATGCTCAATTTCTGCTATTTCTTTATGTTTTCCTCTGATTGAATTGGTTATGAATATGAATTCCTCCTGGCTCATGTTTACCCCGATTCACTTGTGTTGGCCAATTATCTAGGGATTCTTCACTGCCCCTAGGTAGAGCTCCGTTATCTCCATCTGTTAAGCTGAATGAGATATTCTTAACTTCCTCTCATTACTTAGCATTCTTCCCATCATTTAAACCTGAAATATTGTTTCATGCTCAGCTATCTTGCTCCATTTTACCTCTCTTGTGACCGAAGAAATGCACCAGCAGTTCTCCTCCTCGACTCCACACCCAATGGTTTGAAACTTCCAGACTATGCCTTGCCTCTCTGTCTGAAAACATCAATTTTCCCACCAAAACAAAACAAAAACCCCCTGAACTCAAAACCTAGCCTAAAATCCTTTTCAACAAAGCTAAATCATAAAGAGAGAGCCCTCTCTGATTGCAGGTTGGCTAGAACCTGCAGTCCAAAGTTGGTCTGTGGTTACCTCGGCTGTATCCTTTTTCGGAGCTTAAGGACAACCTGAGTGATAACAAGATGGACACATAATTCTGCTATGTCATGGAGTGGAAGTTGAGAAATATCTCCCTTCCCCATAATGTTTAAAATTTCTATCCATTCATCTCTAATGGCTTTTAATAGAAGGGCTTTCAAGGTTTTGTAACAGTCCAAAGTAAATATAAAATTAATTTCCTAATTAAAATCAGAATCAACAAATAAGTACATACCTATATTATCTGTGATCAATGTCTGCCAGATGACAACAAGGTTTTGGGGACGACTCTCCACCCAACCGTAGGCTCAATTGTGCAAGGATTTGCTACAACTGGCCACCCCCGAGCCCTCAATCAACGTACTACTGCCAGTGACTCCTAAGTCTTAGAACTCCATTCTCCCAAGAGAATGCAAGATAGAATCTCGGAATGATGGAATGCAGGAATGCCTCTCATCTTCCTCACCATCTATTAAATAGAACAACATTGGAAGGGGAACCACATGCACACACTCCATGTGTCTACATGCAACTTTCTTTTGATTTTTAGCTTTCTTGTTTTATTTCTTTACTTTTCTTTTGATTTTTAGCTTTTCTTGTTTTATTTCCTTCTTTTTGATATTTTTCTTGTTTTATTTCTATTTATTCTTATTTAGAGTTTTAGTATGGTTATTACTATTTTTATTTTTATTTATTTTCTTTGTATATATTTTTAATATCATTTATTATTTAACATTTATGATTTATTATTTTTATTATTTATTATTTATTATTAAGGGGAGGGATACTACAGGTTTCCTCATCTAAATTACTCATTTTTTCTCTCTTTAAGTTGTATTGAAATCTTTCAAGTAAATCCTCCAAGTTTTCATCTTCTTTTTGCATCATCTTGAATACCTCATCCTTACGATTGGTGGGCATACAATAATCCAGGTATCTATCCAAAAATGTTTGTTTCATATCATTCCAAGTCCTAATAGATTGAGTGACTAATCCCATGAACCATTTCAAAGCAGCTCCTTTCAATGTTGAAGGAAACAGTTTGAGTTTTTGAGAGTCTTCCATATAATCATAGGTTCGGCACAAGACTTCAAACTCAAATAGAAATGTTTCAAGATCCTCACTTCGCAACCCATAAAAGTTTGGAGGACAGATGGTGAAATTTTTTTCATTGTTGTATGGGTTTCCTCATCGACTATAGGGAATCCAAATGAGTTATCTCCATCCCTATTTCCCCCATTGTTACCTCTACCTTCTCCATTATTTCCTCCTCCTCTACCTCTACCTCTACCCTCTCCACCAAATCCATTCACTACTTCTCTGTCATGGTAGTTTCCTCAAAGTTCTCAGAGTCCTCTGGTTCTTCTATTAATGGCGAACGAGGAAGAGTTTCTCTCTCCTCTTCTTCAGGTAATTCTACTTCTTTGATTACAATATGTTCTCCCGTAGAAGTGAAGAAAGGTTCTTCTCCTAGGTCAGATTTAATGGATAGTGTGGGAGAGTCTCCTAATTCGGCTGCTGCCCCTTGAATTCCAAGAATCCTAAGGCTGAGAGTATGAGTCGGAGATGATGGAGGTGTATCTTGTCTATGCCTTGAAGTAGCTGGAGTTGTGAAAATCGAACTTTTTTCCCCTAGAATCTCTTGCTCTATGCATGTCATTTTTTTTATTTTTATTTTTTCAAGTCGGGCTAATAATTCTCTTTCTGATCTTCCAGGTCACACTAGGTGCAAGAAGAGAGCATAATCAAGAAATTATTGAACTAACAACTCTCTTTTCTGATCCTCCAGATCACACTAGGTGCAAGAGAAGAGCATACTTTAAGAAGTTATTAATTCCCCCCCCCCCCTTTTTTATGTAAGAGATCGGCTACCTAGTTACACTTCCCCGGTAACGGCGCCAAAATGTTTAGTCAATCTAGTGTGTCCTAAATTGCTACATTAATTATCAATCTGGGAGTCATAGATTGATGAAGTGTGGCACACTATATGTGCAAGATAACCCCTTTCTTACCTTTTTGTCGTTTTCAATTTTTATTTTTTTGGGGGGTTTTTATCTTCATTTATCTCCTAATATTAATGGAAATCCTATCCCTGAGTTTTAAGAATACTCTTAGAAGGCAAGTATGGATATATATTTTAAGGAAATTATGTCTTCTATAATGATTTCCAGAACTTAACACTTCAGAGGGTATTAGAACATACTAGTGGTGAAATTAATACTTGAACAAGAATAAAAATGTGCTGCTACTCAAATCAAGCAAATAGTGAACTACTGATCATGAAACCATTATCTCTGCTACTATCTAAATACAGAAAAATGAATTAAGCTACTACACTCAAACAAATCAAAAACTGTGATCTAGTAAAAGTAAAATCAATTCACATCATTCATAGTCCGATACCTCGCCAGGTAGTCTAAGCTATGGCTTTCGGAGATAACGTCAATGATATGAGCAAGTTGATGTCTAATTGCAAAAAAGTAAAACTAAAATCAAATCACATCATTCATAGTCCGATACCTCGCCAGGTAGTCTAAGCTATGGATTTCGGAGATAACGTCAATGATATGAGCAAGTTGATGTCTAATTGTAGAAAAGTAAAACTAAAATCAAATCACATCATTCATAGTCTGATACCTCGCCAGGTAGTCTAAGCTATGGCTTTCAAAGATAACGTCAATGATATGAGCAAGTTTATGTCTAACTGCATAAATTTAAAACTAAAATCAAATCACATCATTCATAGTCCGATACCTCGCGAGGTAGTCTAAGCTATGGCATTCGGAGATAACGTCAATGATATGAGAAAGTTGATATCTAAACTAACTAACAAAGCAAGTAAATAAGACTGAAATCAACAAAACAGAACTAGAATTAAAAAAATTAAGAAAATCAAAGTCAGCAGAGAGGCTAATTCCATGTCACTAATTATTGCGAAAATTGTATGAAAATGCCCGGGCCTACTCTATCCTGAAACATACACACACTGATCAGTGTTAACAACAATATACAGAACTTGAAAAATCATGTACAGGAATGAAATGTTAATACCATAGCAAATGAAATATACACAGGTGGATAACTATGAAATATGTGCAATGAAAATAAAGAAACAATGCATAAAACTTTACAGCAATAAGGAAAATGAAACCTCAGCGTGCAGGGGCCCTCTGCACGGCCTTGGTCAACAGGCTATCAATCCAAAATTATGCTCACGCAGTCATATAAAAACAGAGTCTTCTTTATAATTCAAAACAGAGGACGAATCCTCTCGTTACCACAGTGGGATTAGTGTCATGGCACAGTAGACTTAACAACAAAATACTAACTCTATGCGTTTGGAAATGTGTTATTTATAACAAAAGCTTCATAATTGTTTTCCTGTGAAACTACGTCAATAGAGGACACGTAAAAGACATCATCCATGAATTTAGCATAATGGTTACCGAGATTATTCAATCTATCGAAAGTGGCTGTTGGATTCGCATCGTGGGGTAGTCTACAGCTGTCAACATGACCCCAAGGATCTAGGAATGGCCACGAACCCTTCATGTGTTTGAAAACAGAGTCCTGTTGCTGTAGGACTCCTCTGTTTGACCACCGCTTGACCACCATTGACCACGGCTTTCCTTAATGAATCCGGCTGAACCAATAGGACCTGATCCATGTCTAGGTCATTCCTGATCTGCCCACGTGTCTTGTTTTTCCTGATGACACCTGCAACCTGGAGTTTAACAAAAACAACTACGGAAAGTTGAATCAACTGCGGAAAGTGGCTGCATTCCGCAGCTAATGAGCAAAATCTAGTTCAAACAACAAACACAAAAACATAGTTAGAAAACCACTTAAGTGCTCTTTTAAAATCAATATGCAATGATTTTGATAGCTTATGAGGTCCAGGTGAGGGGAAAAGGTTTAGGAAAGTGTGTAGGAGATATGTAGTTTCAGGACTCAACAATATCCTGAACAAAGATCCAACTTGGTGAAGTAAATTGATCCATGCAATTCATCCAGTAATTCATCAATGACAGGAATGGGAAACTTATCTTTAATAATGAGCTTGTTGGGCTCCCTATAATCCGAACACATGCGCCATGATCCATCCTTCTTGTGCACCAATACTACTGAAGCAGAGAAAGAACTTTGACTAGGTAGAATTATACCCGCCTCTAGCATTTCTGCAACCATACGTTCAATTTCACTCTTTTGGGCATAGGGATATATGTACGGCTTGATGTTGGAGGAACACTTCCTGGAATCAGATGAATAGCATGATCATGATCACGAATAGGTGGGAGACCTTTGGGAGTCTCAAATACCTTGGAATGAATGTCCAAGACTTTTTGGAGATCTGGAGAAATAGATGATTTCGATGTGGAAACATCTAGCGAACATAATTGTGCAATTACACCTATTTGTTCCTTTTTTAGAAGCTTTGTCATGCCGTTAGAGCTGATTATCTTTCCCAGTTTCCCTGCAATACCCCTTAATTCAACTTCCTTTCCTTCCGCAGAAAATTTCACGAAAAGTTCTTGAAAATTAATAGCTATTGTACCCAAGGATTGTAGCCATTGGACTCCTAGTACAACATCAGCGCCTCCCATTGGAATGGAAAGCATTGGGCTAGTCAACACATATTCTCCCATGGATAGCTTGATATTATGGCACTTTCCAGAGCAATTTATCGTTCCTCCATTTGCAACCATCACTTGACACTCTGGTGCTAGATATAGGAAGCAATTCAATTCTTTGGCTATCTTACAATGAATAAAATTGTGGGTACTTCCTAAATCAATCAACACTATTACCTTTTTCTTCTTGCTTTGTCCTTCTATCTTGATGGTTTGAGGAGTGGTAATTCCAGCCAATGCATTACAAGATATGGTTAGATTCATTTCTTCTTTATCTAGGCTTTGTTCCTGGAGTATATCCTCTTATTTTGACCTTTGTTGCTCCTTTTCTTCTTCCTCTTCACAATCTATGTAGAATAATTTCTTCTCAGCACACTTATGATCTTTAGCGTATTTGCTATCACAACTGTAACAAAGCCCTTTTTCTCTTCTTTTTTTTCCAATTTTTGTGGTTTCAACCTTATAGGTTGTGGAAGGCTAGGGGCAACAACACTTCCATCTTTATAGTTATGTGTGGTATGCTTCCGAGTTGCCATAATTTTGCTTTCCATTTTTCTTGCTAACCTGAATGCCTTCTCTAATGAATTAGGTTCCCAAAGGCGAATATCATGTTGGATATTATCCTTTAAATTCCCTACGAACACATCAATCCTATGCTCCTCTGGAATATTTTTTACCCTTATGTTCAATTTTTGGAACTCCTCAATGTGCTCCATTATTGAACCCTTTTGTTTGAGACTTATCAATTGGCTAAAATAAGTGTTGCTTTTTGTATCCTCATAATGTGATGTCAATTCTTTCGTAAAAATTGCCCAAGTGATAATTTGATTACGAGAGTAAAGCCATTGATACCATACAAACTGATTTGGTTCCAAATATAAAGATGCAGTATGTACCTTTTGTGTGTTTTGCACATTATTGAGATCGAAAAATTGCTCCATCTGTAATATCCATGTTGCGGGATCCTTGCCATCAAACTTCCTCATATCGATTTTTTGAATATGGTGGGTCTTTGATCCAACATTAGAGTCTATGAAATCATGATTAACATTTATTTTGTTCTCATCATGAGTTGCCTTTACTACCCTTTCACCCTTAGTGAGTATTTCTTGTAGAAAATTTGTCAAATCTGTCTTCAAAGCTTCCATGCGTGTCTTCAAATCTGTCTTCAAATCTATCTTCAAATCGTCCATATTAGCTTCCACGTCATTCATCTTAGCTTCTACATCTTTCTTTAAACCATCCATCTTAGATTCTGTTACTTTTTGTGCAAGTGACATTTGTTGCACTTGGTCTCGTAATTTTGATCTATCATGTTGCATTTCTTCCTCTTCTTCATAAGTCATGCTAGAGATTTCAGGTTGCTTACTAGGTGTTTGCATTTTCTTTCCTTGGGGCATCAGTTACCGATAATAATGCTCTACTATGCCCTTTGAATTCCTTCAAAATAATTTTTCAAACCAAGCTTAAGCAAAAGTTAAAAAAAATCTACACACCTTTTTTCACTTTGTAGGAGCTCAATATTGCCTCTGATGTATCTCTGTAATTTCGGATCATCCAGTTCTAAAATTGTGACCTGCAGTAGCCCTCTGTGTCCTCTTTCCAATGCCACCAGTCTGATCAATTTAGATTCTCCAAGACAGAGTTATGCACAATCTCCTAAGATGACCTGATTATAGACCTTTTCAGGAGAGCGAACTTGTAGGAAGTGCCACGTGTCACTATTTTGACCTTAAGATCTAAAAAATATACACAGGAAACTACAGTCTGTCCTCTTTCTGTAACTTCTTACGAAATTTCAATCTAATGCTCAAAACATCACTTTCTCTTTTCCCTCCATCTTGAGGCTTCCCAATTCTTCTAGTAGCATGTCTAGGGTCATGTCATCAGAAAACTTCTCAAGGAACATACGTTTGAAAGAACCCTAGTTCTGTATGGAGTTAGGTGGAAGGTTGTGATAGCAAGTAGCTATGTGGTCGTCCAAGGTACATGGGAACAATCTACATGCTACGTCGTCATAACGTAACTCAAGGGTCTGTAGTTGTAGGTAGAAGTTGTCTAAGTGGTCTTCTGCCTTCACCGTGCTGTCAGGGTTGAACTTGATGTTCATTCTCTTCACTCACTTTGGCATCTTGTGCAGAACAGCTGAGAGAGCCAATGGTCCCTGAGTCATCCATTCAAGATTTGGGTCAGCCATCTCTTTTTCTTTTCGTCCTCTTTGTCTTCTTCATCCTCTTGCTCTCCTTCATAGTCTGATGGTTCTGGATCTAATCTTGTTGGTTCGTCTCTGCCTCCACCTCCTCCACTGCCTTCCCCTCTGCCTCCTATACTGGAGTTCAATCCTAAGATCACAAGGGTGCCTTGTTCATCTTCAAGGAAGATTGGAGGTTCCTCTTCGTCTTCAATAACTTCTTCTAGACCTTCAAGCGTGGCAAGGACTGCTTCTTCCATTGATGATACAACAACTCTTGTGGGAGTGGCTTTTGGCTTCCTAGATGTGTGTGGAAGATGTTGTATGCCTAGGATCAGTCTGACTGCTTTCGCGAACTAGCGGGTGATGGGACAGACAGAGTGAAGGTGTTGATATGAAATATTGTGTTCAATTCTGGGAGGTGAGGAGTAACCAACTGTAGATTCATGTGTAGGTGAGAGGGAGTATGAATTACTACCTTGACCAGATGGTTGATGAGTGAGTATGAGGGTAATTTCATCCATGTACAACTGGCTTCACTACTTCTAGAGCCAGAAAGGTTGATGGTGTTGGACACGCCAACATTCAGGGGATCGCCTCGGTATGAAGTCAAAACTAGACCTCACACCGTTTTGTGTGGGAGTCCCATCGAGTATGATGGCCCGGTTGCCATTTTCTTAAGGATTTGCCTCAACTCTTGCTTGTCAGCATAGGAGAGTGGTCTGCTTTGTCTTCAAGAAGTGATTTCTGCATGTCTGGTAAGTGTAAGTGTACTCATGTCAATGGTTATTTCACTATAAAAGGGGAAGATGGTGAAGGTGAGTTCCAGGTTGGATGGGATGTAGTCCCAACTCGGCTAGGAACACACAACACAACAGGACATGCACAACTTCTGGAGGAGTAGTCCACACGGATGCGGTAGTCACAACATACAAGGTAAGATAACACATACAACACTCAACGGATCAATTCGAACGAGTGTAATGGTTGTTACAACAAGCTTCATGTGAAAGGTATGTCTGATGTCCAAGAGAGAAGTCTACATGAGCGAGACAACGTCAACAACATATACAACACATTTCCATTAATAGATTATGCATTACAACAAATGAAACAGTTCAGATGTAGAACACAGGTTAAAGAAAAATGCATTACAAGTGTTAAATATCAGTCTTACAAAAGATACAAGACATGTGTGAAAACGTGTTGGATTATAGCAGGCTTTTGAATTAAGCGAAAGTTCCAAGACACATCATTACACCATATATCACTAACCCCGATTGCGGGGCGTTGGAGCCACTACTTACTCCTCAAAGAAAATATTATAGACTCTCTTGGCTATGTGGGAGGAGCTAAGGTGAAAAAGTCCTCTGCATGTACAAATGAAGGGGTATTTATAGCCAAGGGTGAAATTGACCCTTGTGGTTGTTCGACTAACCTCATGACCGTTTGACTTCCATGAATGTTGGGTGACGGATGTTTTCATGGTGTATCATAGCTTCACCTCTGCATGGCAAAGTTCGCGGAGTCTTCGATGGTCCTTGTTTCACTTGATGAAGCTTTTGCATGATGTTTCTTGCTTGCATGTTGGGAGGCTTGATAGGCTCATCTGTTCGTGAAGGTGCATGTTCGTCGTGTTCGTCCATTTCACATGCATCGTTCATTTGTCCGTTGGTGAACCTATCCTTCTGCATGTTCTCCCTTTGTTCATCCCATTCATCACCTTGCCATGTTTGTTGATGTAACTGTACCTGCGGTCAGTCATGACGAGATGACATCAAATCCAAAACCTCCTAGTCTACGATGACACATGATCTTTCCGGATGCAGGTGACTGGGAGAGGCGACACGGTTGCGAAGCGGGATGATGGCTCCGAGAACTATTTATGAAAACTGCGCAAGAATCACTTAGTGATGGAGATGGGCAATCTGAGTTGACAATGACTATCTGCGGGGTCTAGCTCGGCTGGCAGGTAGAATTGTGCAAATTTTGGGAGGGACAGCCTGAGCTGCTGGAAGGCAAGGCAGGCATGCTCTATGCATTTTTAAGAACAAACGGGTAGCGGGGGATGGTCAGCCAGATTTGTGCAATTTTCCACAGGAACGGGGTAGGCTCCATGAAGGGTCAATAGGCACAAATTACGTAGTTTTTTGGGGGAACTGCCCTGGAGACTGGCAGCCAAAACTGGAAGTTGGCTACTGGGGTCACTAGCAATGAAAATTGCATAATTCCTAGAGGGAACTGGCAATTGGCTGCTCAGTGACTGACAACAGAAACTGCACAATTCCTAGAGGGAACTGGCATTCTGTTGCTAGGAGTTGCTGCCGAGAAAATTACACTGAAGTTGGGAAGATGGTCTGTTGATCATCTGTACGCAATTTATGAGTTGAGCGTACTGTTGGACAACAGAAAGCATGTTCATGAAAACTGTGCAATTTCTTGAATGAGCAGCCGGTAGACTGTCCGGATGACTGACTGGGAAAACTACATAATTTTCTGAAGGAGATAGGGACGAGAACTTGGTGTCTGTTGGGCCTGTCTACACAATTTCCTCAATTAGTTGAGTGAGTGAGGTCAGTCGCCTCTACGCAATATTTTAGGGGAGTCAGTCCCGGGGTGACTTCCGGGTCCGACTGTACAGGTGGCCAGCATGAAAGCTGATTGAATTGCTTGCAGGTAGGGTAGATTGAAAAGACTAACCTAGTGCTTCTACACTGTTCTGGCTGACAGTCAACCGATTCGATAGTGGGGTGATGGTCTAGCTATCAGAGGGGAGTCTGGTCGTCAGAACTTTAGTAAAGTGACTAAGTGTGTGAACAATCGAAAGATACATAGCTGATCATACAACACACACTCACACGACTCGACGATGAAACGACCCAAACCATCCAGAGACACACGTTCAACATGACTGACTGACGATGCAAGTGACAAGCGCAACACTTGTGATTGACCGTTCATTGAGACGACACTTGCGCGACAGTGAATTTGACTCCGTGTGTGTGTGACAGATGATTTCATAGAGAACACAACAAGAACATATGAAGCGAAGACTTTGAGCATAACAAAAACATGGTCGCAAGCATGACTTAGACACCAACATGTTGAAACTTGAATGAAATGAACAAGCAAGGCAGATGCAAAGACTCACACGAGCTTACGGAGTGAACCCAAGTGTGTGCAGTCATCAAGTGAAACTCTCAAGGGAGGCTATGAAATTGGTGCAGGCCAAAATTTTGGAGGGTGGTTGTAGCCGCTGCAACAGAGGACTAGATGAAAAGCTAAGCCCTCAAAGTCTATTTTGAATCTTTGCACATCATTCATGACTTACATTACAATTTTTGGAAATACTGGGGGGGTGAATCAGAGTTTCTTTTCAATTATTATTTTACCAGTTAAAACATTTATATTCAGAACACAAGATGAACAACAAGAATAAATGCTTTTATTAATATAATCTTTGCAATAAAATAGATGCAAATATATATGATTCCAATTTGTTTCCAAGCACCAACTTGAACTTTTGTGAGGCTCCAACCTCCAGAGCACCAACCTTAGACTTAGGAGCACCAACTCCCAGGACACCAATCCTTCCAATTCTGAGGCACCAACCTCAATGGCTCCAACCCTCTGCTGTCAAGGCACCAACTCCAAGAACACCAATCCTTCTAACTTCTGAGGCACCAACCCCAAGGGATCTGACCCAATCTTGTCAAGGCACGTTTGATAGGAATGTTCTGCGCCCAAAACTCTTCTTTACTGAATTTTGTCTATTTACGGCTTCACTGTAGTCTCCATACTACAACATCAATGTCAACCAATATTCTTATGAAGAAGTCTATACAACTCTTCATACTGTCCACACAGAGTCTGCAAAAGTTATCTCATGATGATATCAAATAGCCATCATGATCTCTGATAATGTCTCTACACAACTTTAGTGAGTCTGCTATTAGCTGCACTAAGCTCTGCACAAGAACCAACTCTCTGTTTCAAGCCTTTGTTCTAACTGTCACAGTAAATGCTTCAGGCGTGACTGCTTCTCTGCTGGCTACTTCTCCCTTCAAACGATGTCAGATAAAACTTTATTTATTACATCACATAATTGTTCTTCAGAATGCATTATGTACCTGATTAATTCATCACAGGTCTGAGTCTTTCACAGGGTAACATGATCAATAGAGTTGCTCGTCCTTCGACTGCCTCCTATCCTGCTGGACCTTCGTTTTCCTTTTGTCCTGTTGGACCTTCGACCCTTTCCTATTCTGCTAGACCTACAGCTTACTCCTTTCTTCTAGTTTTCCATCCTACTTTGAACCTTCCTTGTTCATTGTTATAGAAGCCTGATATGCTTGACCTTTTGGCTTCCTCCTTGCTCGCTTGAGCTTCGGCTTCCTCAACGCTCGCTCGACCTTTCGCATCCCCTCTTGATCGCTTGGTCTTCAGCTTCCCAATCTACGCTTTCTCATCCTTTCGTCTTCTTTTCATAATCACATATAGGTTTCACCAATGACCGGAAAGAAACGTTTATTGGAAATAGGCCAAATTGCATATTAAAAAACATATTGAAGAGTTTTTCATCCATAGACTTGATTATTCACGAAAACCATATAAGAGAGGCTATAGCCATATAGAGTTCCCACATGCCACGTCATCCTTTTATCGTAATCGTAAGTTCTGGAGGTCTTTTATAAGTCGTGCCCAAAACATAGCTGATGGCCGATTCCCCTTTTGGATGAGATATTATATTAACTCTAGAACTTTATCGCAATCGGTAGATTTGCACATAACATAGCCAATTCCCCGATACCCGGATGTGATATTATTATAAATTGTTTTTAATAACTCCGTTGGGTCTATATCTATATATATATATATATATATATATATATATATATATAGATATATATCGCAATCGGTGCTTTCAATGTGGAAAGGCTTTACAAGAGGCTTGTGATATGCGACAGATGCGATAATATATTAAATCATATTGCAATGGTCCAGTCGGGTCCGTACACATATCGCAATCGGCAGCCCGACGGTGTCAATTCTTTTGAACATTGCGATTCAACGGATGCGATATTTCAATAGGTCGTATTATAATGTTGCAGCAGGTCCGCATACATATCGCAATCGCATATTTAATGTTCCATCCCTTTATAACTTATGCTATGATATTAAGTGGTATTCCTTAGTGATCCTCCACCGTTGATCTGATCACAATCCGATGGTAAACACTTAACCCGATCAACCCAAAACCGTCCGTTGATCCTTCGCCATCGATTAACCCATGCTGGATCCAACAACCTGCATGAATTTCAGGTGGGTAATTTGCAAGGGAAATAAACACCCGAAAAAGTGGCTTTCTCTCTCCACCTGAGTGCTACGTGTCGCCCATTGAATGGAATCGGGCGCTCTCCTCTAAATACCACTTACCACCTAGCGTCCACCCGAAAACCACTGCCACTATTACAAACCCGCTTATAGTTGTTGAACGTGGATACACAGAGTAACGACTCTCCGCTCCAATAGCTCTTTCTGCTCTTCTCTGGTCTGATATGGCTCCACGATGGC
Source organism: Pinus tabuliformis (assembly GCA_031772625.1). Lineage (NCBI taxonomy): Eukaryota > Viridiplantae > Streptophyta > Pinopsida > Pinales > Pinaceae > Pinus > Pinus tabuliformis. Next base: position 2,073,734,846 of record CM062818.1, read on the forward strand.
TTCCAATACACTGCTCCAATAGCTCTTCTCTGATATTCCTCCTCTATCTCATGATATGGCTCCTCTGTTAACTGCTCTTCCGCTTATGCACCTTCGATATGTGTTTCTCTTTGTTTCTCATGGCTTCCAATGACCTCTTCCTCTTACGCTTTGGCTTCATGCTTTATGATGGCTTTTGATAGCTTCTTCTCTTGTTTCTCCTCATGGCTTCTTGCTCCGCTTCTCCTAGAATATTTCCATATTGACATCAATGACAATCTAGGTCAACAATCCCCCACTTTGTTATTGATGGCAATATTCTTCTTCTCTCCCCCTTTGACATCAATGTCAAAGGGATGCTCAGGGACTCCCCCTATCAAACTACTTCTATTATTTATGAATAGTAGATCTTCATGAGTATGTTACTCTCCCTTTAATAGCTCTCTTCTTTTTACTCAAGATAGAAGGATTGATGCTTTATCATCAATTAGCACATTATCCCCTCTTCATGTCTCAGAACTAATTTATCATGGCTTCAACAATGCTTAAAGATGCTCCACTTCAATGCTTTCAAACAGATTGCAAATAGCCACACACCAAGTGTCCAAGTCCAAGTTTTTATGCTTCAATCCATATTTTGTTGTCTCCACAATCATGATTAAGGGGCATTCATAGTCCGATCAAGAGAAAAATTTCCTTGAAATTGCTATCTTTCTTCAGATCCAAGTTCCTTTGTATCTCTATCCTTCTTCTTAAGTTACTGAGCTATATTCCACTGAACAACATTCTCCTTTCTATAGTATTTTTGATGAGCCATCTTTTCCTTGTGTTCTTGTGAAAGTTTCTGCAAGTTATCTCCACTGGCTGATTTTTATATCCAATTTGTGACTGTCTTTTAAATTCTTTTTGTTGATCGGCATTTTTTTGCAATGCTTTAGTTTTGTTAGATGTTGCCAACTGCTCTTGCTTCATACTTCATTCCCAGATGTATCTGTTTGTTTGAAGGTTGCCTTTATTTGTGTCCATAATTTATCTATTCTCCCATTCAATCCCTGAGTCAAGACATAAACTTTTGTAGTAGCAGCAACATAGTTATATGCCCTATTTCTCTAGTATTAGATGACCTTCTCTGTTGCTCCAATTTCTACTTAGTGATCAAGTGGAAAACATCTTCAACAACAGTCCAAAGAATTGTTACAAGATCATATTCTTCAACGGAGTACTCCTGAGAAATGATCTTTATCAAATAATGATTGTTAATATAGATCAACAAGGATTTTTATAAGGACCATTTCATGAATAGCTTATGCAATAATGATCAAGAATCACAGGCTCCCCCTGACTGCATGCATCATTTCTTTTGGCATAGTATTCCCATCAAATGCTAAGATTGTCGAACATCAGGTCAACAACATGTGTTGTTAGCTGGAGAGTTCAAGGGACTTTTGGATTGTATTTGATTCCTTCTCCATACTTGTGTAACTTTCTTCTTTTGCATGGTTCTAGCTTGTGTAAGAGCCCAAGTTAAGTTACAATAACATGTCATATGACCAATGTTATGACACTTGAAGCATTCTACATTGTTCATGAATAAGAATTCATGATTTCTTCCTGCAAAATTGTTCCTTGGAGATTGTTGGGGACCATAGTATCTATCTTTATGATATGGTTGGGGACCATAATATCTATCTTTATGATATTCTTTACAATCTTTTTCCATGTGACCACAATTTTTACAAGAATAGCAATAACCAAGAAATAAACTTTGGTACCTGGGAGATGGAGTTTTCCTTGATGTACTTCTGAAGTATTTCTATCTTGAGATCCTTTGATGATAACCATTGCTTCTAGCATCCTTGACATTATCTACATTTCTTCTTGGAGCAGGATTTCTTCCATTGTTGCCTTGATTTTTCTCCTTGCCTTTGCTGGAACTGGGAGCATCAACATTTATTTCTAGCTTCCTCACATCCATTTTTCTTGAAACATTACCATTCTTGTTTGAGGATTCACCTGCATACCCAAGACCTGATTTATCAAATGGAAATCTTTAATGGTTGAGCATTTCATCCAAGGCTTGAGAGCTCTTCAAGGTTTTTTCCATCCCTTCAACCTTTTTCCTGAGAGAGACAATCTCTTCTTCTAATCTTTCACACTCATTATTCTTCTTAGCAAGTTGTTTCTCAGTTTCTTCCTTGATATGAGAAACTTCATTTGATTCTATTTTAAGGGAGATATATCTGAATTCATTTTGAAGATTTCTTCATTTTCCTTTGCTAGATTGCTCTCCATTTCTTCCTTGATCCTTGTAGCTTTACATGTTTCGGCCTTGAGAAGTTTGATGTTAGATTTTAATTTGAAAATTTCTTCATCCTTTGCTTTTAGTTGACATATCATGGTGTTTCTCTCCTTTTCTGCTTCATCTACTTATTCTTCTATGATTGCCAATGCTTCCATTGTCTTCTCATCTCCTTGTGCTAACTTTCTTACTTCTTGTAGTTGAGATTTGAGAGAGGAGACCTCTACCTTGTACTGGCCAATCTCTTCTTCAAGTTTGTTCAAGCTCTTGTGCCTTTGTTCAAGTTGACTTGACAAGGCATCTTCCCGTTTCTTTGTTTTATCCAATTGATTTGTCATGGATATGACTTCTTCATGATGCTTTATTTTGCTTTGATGAAATTCCTTCTTAAGCTTGACAAGCTCTTCATCCCTTTCCTATATTTGAAGCCAGACAAGGTCAACTTTCTTCCTTGTTTCGTCTTGGTCACCAGCTAGTTCTTTCTTCTTAAGTTCCTTGTTTTCCTTTTTCAAATTGATAATCTCTTCCATGGCAGCTGTAAGTTGAGCGAGGAGATATTCTACAAAATCTTTTTCATTCTCTTCATCTTCTAAGTCTTCTTTAGCCTTTATGTCATCATTCTCACTTTCAATTTCTATGATGGGTTATGGATTTTCTTCTTGATTTCCATCAACTTCTAGACTGATGGTTATGATCAATGCTCCTTTTGAGTGAAGGTCATGAAGTTTGTCCCATATACCCTTTGTTGATGAACATTTTCCTAAATTGTTCTTTATAGAATCAGGTAGCCCATTCAAGATTTCCTTCACTGCTTTTTCATTGTACTCCTTCGATTCTTCATTCATCATGCTATCAACAATTATTGATTTCCAGATTTCAATGCCTTGAGTCTTTAAGAAATTCCTCATTCTTGCTTCCCACCCATCAAAGTTTCCATTGAACCATGGAGCCTTCTCAAATTGATTTTTCTTCTATTTCAGTGATAGAGGGAGACACATCTTTAGGAGGATTGGAGACTTTCTTCCTTGGCTTCGCCATTTGTGTTCTAAAGATCAAACTTCAAGCTGTTAGGCTTTGAGTGAGGGTACTGTATCTGATGGCAATTGTTGGAAATAATGAGGGGGGGGTGAATCAATATTTCTTTTCAATTGTTATTTTACCAGTTAAAACATTTATATTCAGAACAAAAGATGAACAAAAAGAATAAATGCTTTTATTAATATAATATTTGAAATAAAATGTATACAAATATATATGATTCCAATCTATTGCCAAGCACCAACTTGGAATTTTGTGAGGCTCTAACCTCCAGAGCACCAAATCTGTTTTGTCAAGGCACTAATCTTAGACTTAGGAGCACCAACTCCCAGGACACCAATTCTTCCAGTTCTGAGGCACCAACCTCAAGGGCTCCAACCCTCTATTGTCAAGGCACCAACCTTGGATATAGGAGCACCAACTCCAAGAACACCAATCCTTCCAACTTCTGAGGCACCAACCCCAAGGGCTCCGACCCAATCTTGTCAAGGCATGTTTGATAGTAATGTTCTGCTCCCAAAACTCTTCTTTACTGAATTCTGTCTGTTTACAGCTTCACTATAGTCTCCATGCTACAACATCAATGGAAACCAGTCTTCTTATGAAGAAGTCTATACAACTCTTCATACTGTCCACATAGAGTCTGCAAAAGTTATCTCATGATGATATCAAATAGCCATCATGATCTCTAATAATGTCTCTACATAGCTTTAGTGAGTCTGCTATTAGCTACACTAAGCTCTGCACAAGAACCAACTCTCTATTTCAAGCCTCTGTTTTAACTGTCACAGTAAATGCTTCAGGCATTGCTGCTTCTCTACTGGCTACTTTTCCCTTCAAATGTCAGATAAAACTTTATTTATTACATCATAGAATTGTTCTTAAGAATGCGTTATGTACCTGATTAATTCATCACAGGTCTAAATCTTTCACAGGGTAACACAATCAACAAAGTTGCTCGTCCTTCGACTGCCTCCTATCTTGCAATACCTTCGTCTTCCTTCTATCTTACTAAACCTTCAACCCTTTTCTGTTCTGTTGGACCTACAACTTACTTTTCTTCCAGTTTTCCAACTTGCTTTTAACCTTCCTTGTTCACTGTTATAGAATCTTGATACGCCTGACCTTTTGGCTTCCTCCTTGCTCGCTTGAGTTTTGGCTTCCTCAACGCTCGCTCGACCTTTTGCATCCCCTCTTGATCACTTGGTCTTTGGCTTCCCAATCTACGCTAGCTCATCCTTTCGTCTTCTTTTCATAATCACGTATGGGTTTCACCAATGACCGGAAAGACACGTTTATTGGAAAGAGGCCAACTTGCATATTAAAAAACATATTGAAGAGTTTTTCATCCATAGACTTGATTATTCATGGAAACCATATAAGAGAGGCTATAGCCATATAGAGGTCCCACATGCCATGTCATCCTTTTATCACAATTGTAAGTTCTGGAGGTATTTTATAAGTCATGCTCAAAACATAGCCGATGGCCGATTCCCCTTCTGGATGCAATATTATATTAACTCCACAACTTTATCACAATCGGCAGATTTGCACATAACATAGCCAATTCCTCGATACCCGGACGCGATATTATTATAAACTGTTTTTAATAACTCCGTCAGGTCCATATATATATATATATATCGCAATCGGTGCTCTCAATGTGGCAAGGCTTTACAAGAGGCTTGCGATATGTGACAGATGCGATAATATATTAAATCATATTGCAATGGTCTAGTCGAGTTTGTATACATATCGCAATCGGCAGTCTGGCGATGTCAATTCTTTTGAACATTGTGATTCAATGCATGCGATATTTCAATAGGTCGTATTATAATGTTGCAGCAGGTTCGCATACATATCGCAATCGGTGGTTCGAAGGTGACAGCCTTTTATAACTTGCGTTAAGAGAGTTATGATAGGCGGATGCAATATAACAATAGGGCAGTTTATAATGGTGCAGCGGGTCCGCATATATATATCACATCTATATATTATATACTCTTTTTCTCTTTGTTATAACCTTTTCATGTTCATGTATTATCACATCTATAATATATATATATGTATGTATCGCAATCGCATATTTAATGTGCCATCCCTTTATAACTTATGATATGATATTAAGCGGTATTCCTTAGCGATCCTCCACTGTTGATCTGCTCATGATCCAATGGTCAACACTTAACTCGATCAACCCAAAACCATCCATTGATCCTTCGCCATCGATCAACCCGCGCTGGATCCAACGACCTACATGAATTTTGGGTGAGAAATTTGCAAGGGAAATAACCACCCGAAAAAGTGATTTTCTCTCTCCACCCGAGTGCTATGTGTCACCCATTGAATGGAATCGGGTGCTCTCCTATAAATACCACTTACTGCCTAGCGTCCACTCGAAAACCATTGCCACTATTACAAACCCGCTTATAGTTGTTGAATGTGGATACACAGAGTAACAAATCTCCTCTCCAATAGCTCTTTCTGCTCTTCTCTGGTCTAATATGGCTCCACGATGGCTTCTGATACACTGCTCCAATAGCTCTTCTTTGATATTCCTCCTCTATCTCATGATATGGCTCCTTTATTAACTGCTCTTCCACTTATGCACCTTCGATATGTGTTTTTGTTTGTTTCTCGTGGCTTCCAATGACCTCTTCCTCTTACGCTTTGGCTTCATGCTTTATGATGGCTTTTGATAACTTCTTCTCTTGTTTCTCCTCATGGCTTCTTGCTCCGCTTCTCCTAGAATATTGCCATATTGACATCAATGACAATCTAGGTCAACAACAATCTCAACTCCGACATTTTATCTCATGCACATGATTTCGAAGTGTTGGAGGACGTCATTAATGACTTTTCACGAATTAAGTATGACGGTGAAGGTAGAGCAGTCCTGCTAAGGCACAGAGTTGTCTTTGCAGGATTTTGTCACAGGAATGAAGTCCCCTCGGACGATATTGCCTATGGGTTGTTCGCTTACACGCTCGATGGTAATGCTGACCAGTGGTGTCGCACATTTCCCGCAACATTCATTCACTCTTATGATCACATGCTTGATGAGTTATTTCATGATTCATATCATTATGATCGTAAAACACTCAAGAAAAAAATTTTTGGAATTACGGAAAGTGCCTGATGAATCTCTTGCGCAATTTTGGGTGTGCTTCTTGAATCTTGCTTTTCAAATCTTTGAAGATGAAATTGATTGGAAATTTCTCATGAGACATTTTCAGTATCTTCTTCACGTATATGAAAATTCTCACGTGTTATAATCATTTGAACCCCTCCCAGCATACCTTGATGTTAGAACTGCCAAATCTAAGATGAAAAAGGTTGTTGTCACAGGTGATCTGTTTTCCGCTCCTCATCAAACAACTCTAGCTCCACAGGACAAGGTGGGATAAGTTGCGGCCTGTGTGTTGAACCGTCACCTCCTCCCACCCCACCTACTCTAGTGTTTTGTGCAGATTTGGACTGCAAGCCTGTTGGTTGTCACATGAACTTTTTTTCTCAACCTCCGTCCTCTTGTTCTGTTGATCCTCCAGATTTTGTCTTGTGTTCATCCATTCTAGACTCCACATGTGTTGTTCACGAGGATCAAGTTGTCGATGGAGTTGGTGTTGAGTAGCCAACCTGTGTTGTCATTTTTATCTGTATGTGTGGGAATCTAAAGAAGAATTTTCGGTGAAGGATCACCTCCTTCTATCTGCACCTCGTCCTCTCTATCCAGAAATATTCGGTGACCCTACCATTTCTGATTTGTCTTGTGAAAATTCATTCTCGAATGTTTGTATTTTTGATCATTCACAAGACGCACAGGATGTCACTTCGTCATTTGATTGCGATGAGGAAAAATATTTCTTTCTGAATCCACTCAATCTGTCATCTTTCATTTCCGAAAATTCAGAGGGTGAAAATTTTTGTTTCTCATTAACCCCTCTGTATGATTTGTCAGATCCTGAGGATATCGATGTACATCTTGAATTTTCAAATCATGGTTGTCTTGATCTCTTCACTCCTTCATTTGATCATGGTGTTGATTCACTTATTGTTGTTCTTTCCAAGCCACAGGCCTTTGATGATCTACCTGCGAACGAAGTGGAAACCCCTCAAGCTGTCGAGGCACTTCATCCCGACCTGATGGTTATGTTACTTTCTCGCTATCTTGAGGTCATTTCCACTCCTGATCAAAAATATGTTGAAATACCCCAGGCTCATCATCACTCTCTTGTCTGCATTGAAAATCAATATGATCCACATATTTCACTTCCTCCACCAAAATCACACGATCATATCTCTCACGCATTGGAGGAGTCATATGTAGCAAGTCATGTTGCGAAGTGAAAGTTTTCTTCTTTCTGCATGTTCGCTCATTTGCAAAGTTCAAAAGAGTGTGCATGTTCATCATCTACGCACATTGTGATGCTTCGCCATGGTACGTCCGCAAAGTGTTTGTCTTGTGCTTTTACTTTTTTCTTTTATGTGGACGCATTCAAACTTCGAGCATGTTGGTTTTCATTGTTTTATCTTTCTTACATGTTGATTTGTTTAAATATCCTTCTTGACGACTGTGCCTTCACCAACATGGGCCAACCAATGCGCCAGTGGCTGCATTGGAAATATCACTTCCCATGGGTAGGCCCATGCACTATTTAGCTTAGAAGTAGGATTATTTTTTGCTTTCTTGTTTGCTTTACTTTCATGTTTTCTTTGCTTACTTGTTTTCTTTCGTTTTGCTTCTGTCCTTTGCTTTCTTGTTTGTTTGTTTGTTTTTCACCCGTAGGTTTAACTTCCCATTAAACTGTGTTTGGATCTTAAGACAAGCAGGGTGAAGTACAAGAGGACTTGTACAACTATCAACACATGGTTATCTTTTATCCCCTCTCTCTATGAAGAGCTTGCATTCTTTAGTCGATGATACCCTGATGGAAAATGCCTTATGTTTAGAGTGAGTCTTAGTGAAAACACAACGCTTGCACTTTTAACTAGTATCGCCTACTCTCAGTTGGTTTTTCTATATTCAGTTAACCCTTGTCAACTCAGCCAAGTAGAGTAAGGTGAGGGGGAAAACCTTAACAAGTATGTCAAAGGTATATATAACATACTTCTATGAAGGGAAAACCTCTTATGCTCTCAATAAGTCGGGATACCTCTTACGCCTCATGAATAAATAAAGGTGAAATAAGAGAAAGGATTCCTGCACAGAGAGGTGAAGCAAGTAACTCCCGACAAGGTATTGTCCAGGCCCGCTGGCAGTGCAGTGATGCTTATGTTCCTAAATTGACTCCGCTGGGTACTATCCAAGCCTTCTGGCAGTGGACCAACACCAGAGATGAAACTTAAACTTTGATAGTCTACATTACTTGTGCATCAAAATACCCCTCATCCCAAATTGAAAAAATGCAGTTGACTTCGCTTGCTATGTGAGTTGACTGATCAATAGAATGGCAGGTACTATATCTTTAACTCAAGCTAGTTTGGAATCCATGACAATCAAAGAATCGAACAATACTTCAGGAGGAGTTAGACTTGCTTTACACAAGACAAGGTCCATACAAAGAGCTGATGTTCTACCAGTGTGTCGCCAATGTTGTAGCATCTACAACCACCCTCCAAAATTTTTCCTTCACTTCGTTTTGGAGCCTCCCTCCTTAAATCTCAGCAACTTGTCTTGCATTGCTCAGGTGCTTGTGCTTTCATTTGAATTTATCTTTCGCTTTACAGCTTGTGTCGCTTACTTTCTTTGCTCTCCAACCACAAGCTAACCCTCGTGACTTGGTTGGATCTAGTTCTTGCATTTCCTTGGAAAATTGCGCAGTCCTAGAGGGCAGCCAACCTTGCTCTCAGGAATTGCGTAGAGCAGCCCAACAGTGAGCCTTACTCTCAAGAATTGCGTAGATCAGCCCAGCAGTGAGCTTTAGCTCCAGAACTTTTCATACACAACTGGTAGATTGTCTTTAGGTAGAAAACTATGTAGAGCATGAGAGGCATCCAAAGCCACTCAACCCAGGAATTGAGCAGAAGCATTCCCTCAGCTGTTGCCCGATGCATGTGCCGGAAAGTTGCCTGGTTCCCTCCAGAATTGCAATTTCTCCATGCATCCATGGAAGCCTTTCCCAAAAAAGAAAAAATAAAAATAAAAAAAATCATTCATAAAAAATAAGGATCTATTTTTAGCAGTGGGAGTTACACTTGAGCTAATTTAGAAAATTGTCGCCACTTCTCACTTTTTCCTAGCTTTTTGATATGCGCGTCATAAACCCTAAATTGAGCAAATATATTTAATGGATGCCACCAGATCTCATTTTCACATTTGATCTTGGATCTATGGAATTCTCGAAGCATCTAGGAACCTTCAACACGATCAACACAACTTTTCCTGGTAAGTTTTGTTTTTCAAGCCTTTTGCTGCTTTTTCTTTCGCTTTTGTTTTCTTAGCTTGTGTGAGTGTTGTTTTGAATGTTTTATTGGATGAACGCTGGTGTTTTAGTTTTTTTTAACTTGTATAAGTGTTGTTTCAAGTTTTGCAGTGTATTTCTTGAGCGTCGCATTCATAACCACGTTTTTGCACTAACGGTGGTTGTTGCGGCAACTCTCCCCACTAGCTTCGTTGTTCATCCATTTGAATGATTTATGCACTTTATTTGATTTCATATATGACCATCCACTTAGATCTGCACCATCCTTTTCTCATGCATTCATATCTACTCGATTTCAAGTTTCCCTTGGGCAGATCTAGGCTGCCTCGACCCAAATCTGGCTCTTCCCAGCATGCACTGCGTATTTCTGGAACTCAAGGCTCTACCTTGGATCTAGGAATTGCATATAGGCTTCCAGTGATTGGCTCCATCTACGCTCTACGCATTTCCAAGAGACATTCCCTAGTCTTTCCCATTGGGATTGCGCAATGCACAGTCCGAGCCAACATCAAGCTAGACTAAACTACATATTGTGTAGTTCCAGTCCACATCAAGCCATACTGGACTGCACTCTGCATAGTTCCAGTCATCAGTAACTCTCACTAGCAGCTGGGACTACACAATCCACATATCCATCTGACAGTCTCTCACCTCTAAGAGTCACAACTGCGCAATCTTACCCAACCGTTGTGCAGTTTGTTGGAGGATCGATCCTTGAAGTGATTTGTGCTTTTAAGTTGACATTTGCTTGTCGTGAGTGTTCGCTCTGTCTCTAGGTACATCATTTGTTGAAAATCTTCTCAGTAGTACCGGAAGCGTGGTTTCCAAGAGAGATAGATCAAAGGGTACTATAGAGAGAAACACTGGAGATGTGGTTGAACATGTACCAATGAAATTGCCCATCTATGTAGACATGCAACTGTTAGTAGAGAAGGACATGAGGATTACATGGTAGGAAATAAAGAAAATATTTGCAGGTAGCTTCAAGGAAGATTTGGAATATCGACAAGTCTATGTCAACATCCACAAGTCAGGCTTGTACAGGGTTGCATGCAGGTACCCCACCTTCCTGTGTATGGATATCATTCACTAGATTGTCTCACATACCAATCCTAAGACGATGACACTGAGCAGTACTAGTGGAAGACATCTTGCCACCTTCAGGATGGAAAACTACCATTAGATGTATCACTTGCCGTAGCCGGTGAACTACATGGATGCATTGTTCTACACTACCAACAAAAATGTGAACATTAGAGACATCATGAAGTGTTGGGTAAAAGAGCCATCGAAGTTCAGAGCGACACCCAACTAGGTCTACAAGACAAAGTCACTCAGGAAGTCTTACCAAATCTTCGTCATCTTGTCATGCTGCTTTTATGGCCAAGAGACAACAGAGACCTTGCTGCAAAGTTGGGTGGTTATGTTGGAGAAATTCGAAAATGAAAGAAGGCCATTCAATTGGTCTGACATGTTGGCTCTTTAGTTGAATGTGCATGTGTCTAAGGCCCAGAGTCTGCCTAAAGATGAGCAGGAAAGATTCCTTATGTCCATGTACCTGCTTGATGCAATCTGTGCCCAACAGCAGTTCCCTGGCATGGGTTGGACATGGACACCATTAGAGGATGTTGTGAACATCTATTGCAAGTTTCTCTATAAGTGCAACTACCGAGGATTCATGGCGAGGTTGTCTGACCACTTTATCACCCCACTGTATAGGATGATACTCGAACAAGATCCACCTTGCATTTCCCGAGAAGTGATGCAGACATTTCTTAACATTGCAGATTGGTATGCCTCACTCGGTGGCACCTTCATTAGGATGTTTGGCACAGAGAAGCCTCCGCATGAGCTACCAAGGTTTTCCACGGACAAGTTGGTCATGCAAGAGGTTGCATACCACATCTCCATAGGGTTATCAACAAGATTGCATAGGAGGAAGAAGGAACCATGGCCTACTCTTCCTTTGTGGATTGGGTTGTACAAGATCCATACCTTGAAGGATGTGGATGTCAAGGCCGGGGACATGAAGAAGTTTGGGTTTGGCACCAAGAGTTTCAATCTATATGATCCCCACTACATATGCAAGAACCACTATGTGAAGGTGTATTACCCATGGATCCACGGGGCATGTCATTGGCTAGAGGAAGATCCTTGGAGGTATTGCTACAACTCCTCTAGGCTCTGTTGTAAATTTTTTTTTTTTTTATAAGTTAGTATATTAGTCAAAAAATAATTTTAAAATGTTAAGTTAGGATATGTATGAAAAGGAAAAGAAAAGTTAAAATGTTAGGCAAATTTAATATTTTATAGGCATCCATATCAATAAAATGATTGGTGTTAGCTTCCCTAAACAAAGAAGGCAAAAGAGAAATAAAATGTTAGGGAAGAAAAAAGAAAAGAATGGCTTCATTTCATATTTCTATAAATGCACAGGCTGCTAGTCTAAATGTGCCACAATTCAAATATCAAATGTTATCTTCATGTGTAGAAGAAAAAATGCGAAGGAGTAAAGGTTTTTCTCTAAGGTTTTATATATCAATTAATTTTGGTATTAACCCTCTATTCCTATGTCTTAAAAACCCCCAAATCATCCCTCCTCTCATATTACCCTTCACCCACTTATCCCTAAGTTTTAACACCCCTCTCATACATTGCAAATATCCCTCTACGCATTAAATAATTCTCGCTGGCCCCATTGGGTGTCCCATCATGTCGCGATAACTTTCCACCACTTCTCACTCCATCTCCTCCCATCTCCCAAGATCTAACGGCCCACATGACATTTCGTCCCCCCCCCCACCATCTGAACTTTACTGTCAAGGGGGGTCCAAAATGGGTGGTATATGAAACTGCACCCACCCCTACGTGTCAACTCCACGACATTTCGGACCCCCCTCGGGTGAAACCGCTAACCGCTCCCCCCCCCCCCCCCCCTGAAAAGTTGTTTTCCTCACTCCTGATACTACTCTCCTACCTGTTGTGCTCCTTCCACTCACCTTCCACCAAGTCATTTTTCTGTGAAATCCACCAATCACCTTTGCTCCCTCTAGAATTAAGTCATTAAGAAATCAATTGGTTTAGTCGTTAATCCAATGGACCCGAGCCACCTTCAACGGAAAAACCAGATTGATTATATAAACCTCCCTTTCACTTATTAATAGGTTACCGAATTCATGCACTATCACTGTTATTACTTTGTTGTAGGTTTTCTCGACTAAAATTCGACATTTTCACCTGCCAGCGACACTATCTACTAATTTTTTTCAGCCTACTACCTATGTTCTTACCCCCAAAGCCTGACTTCTCTCTATGTATTGAAAATTCCAATCCAATTTCTACTACCTTCCTTAGCCTTATCCAAAATGCCTCCAAAGGACAAGGGACTAGAAGAACCCATCAATCCCCTGATCTATCCTCCCATAGATTTTCACAACATCCCTTTGGCTAACAAAGACCATAAAATTGATGAAACTCTTTGCGAATTTGATCTCTTTGAAATGTATTGTTGGCTTGAGGACAAATACATTGACAAATCCGATGACATCCAGCTATGGGAATCCAATCTACCCCATTACATTTTTCCTCGTACCCACAACACCCGAGAGTTTGTTAAGAAGTGTCATGCATCCTATTTGCCAAGCCAAAGGGCCATCATTACCCCCACTGGAGAAATTTTGTTTACTATTACTCCTCAAGCCATAGACTAGATGATGTAAGCCCCCACGGTAAAGAACGCTACCCCATTTTCCTATGAAGCAGTGGTTGAACTATACCAGAAATTAGACTTTGCTAAAAGGGCCAAAACATTGGAACTTTTCTTGATAGAAGATGCCTCATTTCCAAAGAAAAATCCTCCCTATCCCTCCTCCATTTTCCTTGAAAGAGCCAAGAAGATTATCACAGTTGTCTCATACCTCCTTGACTACTACTCAGATCAGTGGGTAGATGAGGCCATCATAGGATTTATGTCCATTTTTTCTATTGATTCTAAGCCATCAATTGTGTTTAACGTCAACCCATTTCTTGCAGAATCAATTCATCAGCAACTTATCAAATTCCCAACTAAAGAGACTTTCAATTATGCCTCTGTGTTATTTTACATGTTCTTATAGTTTCAAGGAGACAATATCAACCTTGATTTGCAAACGCTAGATGCAGAAGGGAACCAGCAGTTAGTCATATTTTGGACTACTCTGGTGATGAAGGAACAGAAGGAATTTACATATAAACAATTTACAGAAATGTTTGTTCATCCAACAATCAGTCTCCTAAGAAGCATGATAGAATTGAGGATCAATGAGGAAATTAGAAAGGTGTTGCAGCTATCAGACCAAGTTCAAACAGGAGATTGGTATCTCTACCAAAACTATACAGAACTAAGAATATTTGGGTGTGATCTTGCACCTTACAAGCTGCCTAAATTCCTCCCAATGAGGATTTTTTCTCTGGAGTACATAAGGAAGATTCTAAACATGGACGAGATCCACTTTGTGACTTCCAAGAAGAAGCCCAAATTTAAAATTAAGACACAGATTGGGATTTTCATTTCTAATAGTAGGGCAGTAGGGGAAGAAGCAGATAGGCTACTAAAGGAAATGTAGTTCAGCCTTAACTTTTCCTGGTCATATGATCCATTAGGGATCATTTCTAAATTAAGAGTAGAAACCAAATCTACTCCTTATTTTCACACAACTAGACTAGAGATAAAGAAATACAAAAACCAGTTGGAATGGGTTGAGAACACCCTATAGGAGGCAGAGAAGTAGGTGGCATCATCTTCTGCAGTACATAATCCTACCATGCAGGAGAAAACAACTAAGAGAACCATGGAAGAAGAGTCCCCTTCAAGGACTGGCATATTCAGTGAAGGATTCAAAATTATGTACAGAAATAATTCCATGCTTAGTTCCAAACTAAGCCTCAACAGAGACTTAGAGAAGGATAACATTATCACCACTAATGAGCCTCTTGTTTCATCATTAGTGGGTGATCAGACCACACTTTCTCCTATTACCTCTACAGCTTCACAAGAAAAGCAACAAATAATACAAACCAGCACATCTACTACAGGGGAGATAGAGAAGAGTATAATGGACACTTTCAAGGAGATAAAAGTAAGGAATGAAGCCTTGAAGATTATCACCTACAATCAGTTCTGGAAGCAAAATTTCAGTGCTCAAAGCAGGCTTCTTTCAGTCTTTGATTCAGAGAAAGGGAAAATGCAAATGGAATTTCTCCAGGCACAGGTTCCCCAGCCCAAGGTTGCATCAGACTACAAGAATACTGCCTTTGAGTTTCATGTAAAAGATATACATTCCATTGACCAAATGGAGATGCACAAGTAGTTTGGGGAAATGATATTTTCCACTGTCACCAACACTGATATGAGTTTATCAAAACTACAGGTTACATTAGCAAATGTCCAATCACAACTAAAGATGGAAAAGGTCTCTGCACTTTCCAAAGATACCATAATTAAAACTTTGGAGGACTTGATGATCAAAGTGGGTTATGACCCTGACAACATCAATGCTGCAGAAGAGCTTGTGAAGAAGAGGAATTTAGACATAGCAGCATCAAGGAAGCAGTTAAAACTGCCAGTTACAAAACATCCTCTAGCCTAGGATATTGAAGGGACAGAGACACAAAATGCAGATATGATGAAGCTCATCATGGAGCAGAGTGCACAATTGAAGCAAATGGAGACACAAATGGAAAAATTGATTAAATAAAAGGAGAAAGTTGCTAAAAAGAATGTTGTTCCTATGGAAGCACTCCCTATCAAAGCCATATCTTCTACAACAAGTACATGCGATGTTGCAGATCAGTTTGTCAATGCAGTACAAAACATGTCTCTCCAGACTGAAGAGATCAAAAAGTTGCAGGATCAAGTCAAAATTCTACAGGAGCATCAAATGAAGACTGAAACTTTTCATGCAGTAGAGCTACAGAGAGCTCAAAATCATATAAAGGCATGGAAGAAGTTAGCAATTGAGTCTTCTATTGGCTACACACTGGCCCATGTTAAAGAAATCATCTAGAATAATATCATTGAAGAAATAGATGAAATCTAGCCATGTATCCAGATTATATTCAAGCAGAAGGAGTTGATGGAGAAATCTAAGTAGATCATTGCCGTTGTCAATGCTTAATTGGGAGAATGCCTGCTATAGCCAACAGTATCATAAAGTTCCTCAATTTCAAAAAAATATATGAGCTGGATGATCTAGGAATAGATGACATAATAGAAACCATCTTGGAGGTGAAGAAAGTTCTAACAAAGAAGAACTTGGTTGTACAAATGACAGAGAAATGTCACAATCTGGAGGTAGTAGTTAACAGGTTTTTCACTAGGATAGATGCATTCAACAAGAAAGGCCTGCCTTCACTATTTGTAATCAATGAAAAATTAATGATCGGGGAAGACTACATGAAGAAGCTTCAAGACATTGCCAAGGATACAGCTAAATCTTACAACATCAAATGTTCCACGACAGGCAGAGTGCTTTACAAAGCTATCAACAATATAAGTTTTATCCAACATGAGATAAAACACATTTTTTCAGTAAAACCTACTTTTGCTTGGTATACTGAGGTGGATGAGATCTATTGTAATGTAACAAAGATTGCCATTCTAGATGAAGAACTGTGAGATAAGTTATGTGAATTTCAAGATTAAAGGACAAGTCAACTTCACCAGCGCAGCACCCGAATAGTGGCCACTCAGCAATTTTTCTCCTTCAAAACAGGGTTAGATGTTCAGATTCATTCCTTTGGCTCGCATTACTTCATTTATATTAGTTGTAAGTTAATAATTGAATGTCGTGTCACTCAGGCATTAATTGTAATATTGTTGCAAATTTTGTTTAAATACTTCATTCTGTCGAAGTATTGAGGTTTGAACCCTTGAACTAGTTATCAAGCAGAATTGTACTAA
This sequence comes from Pinus tabuliformis, assembly GCA_031772625.1. NCBI lineage: Eukaryota > Viridiplantae > Streptophyta > Pinopsida > Pinales > Pinaceae > Pinus > Pinus tabuliformis. The sequence continues at coordinate 2,073,751,524 of CM062818.1, forward strand.
GCTGGAGCATTTTTGAGATAATAAAAGATTCTGGATTTGACTCATATGGTCTGTCTCTCAGTGAGTTGTTTTCATCTTGTTTATTCATTATGTCTTCTTCATATAAATTAATTCTTTTAAAGTCATCCAATTTAAAATTTAATTGAATATCAGTTTCATTTTGAATCCTTTGTGAAGTTGTAATTTAAATAAGAGATTAATTTGCAGAACTATTTGTTATTGTAAATTCCTCTTTGAACATAAATTACACTAGATTTCTGTAATAGTTTAATTATATTCTGTTGATCAAGGAAACATTGTTTTCTTGATTTCTGCTTATAAATGGTTAAATACTCAGTTTGAATATCAAACGAATTATATTTCTCTATATTCTACTTATCCATCCCACTAAAATCAAAATAACCATGTGCATGTAAAGAACAACCTTTTATTTTATTGAAATTTTGTTTAAGTTTAAAGCAATTGTTTATAAGCAGTTCATTGGTCATCCAATCATTTAAAGCAACAAAATATTATAGATGCTTTGGCATAACTAATTGACCTTAGGTTATCTCAAAGGAAAACAGGCTCAATGAACTAGTCAGCATGGATCTAGAATGGAAAGCAGCACTGCAAGCAGCATCACCACAAGAAGCAACAACAACAACAAAAGTGAGCAGCGAACCAACGCAAGACAAAGTCAAGAGGAATATTTCTAAGAGCACAGAGGTTGAGCAAAGCTACAATTTTAGAGAAGATACTCTTGTTGAGAAAGTAGCTTTGGAGTTAGAGGCAAAGGGGCGACATCGTGAAAGGAGAGTAGAATGGAGAAAGAGAGAGAAGCAAAGGTTAGAAAATGCAGAGAGGAAGTAGCAGGAAACAGAAAATAAGTTGAAAGTAAAGCAAGATCTCTGCAGGAGAGGAAGGGAAGAAAAGAAGAAACAAGAACAGGAGGAAAGTAAAGGTGCACTAACAGATCAAACTGCGCCTATACAGGTTGAGACAACAGAGTAGCTATCAAATGAAGAAGAGGGTGAGTAGGTGCAAGTTCGGGAATTTTCTCAACAGGTTGAGCAGATTGTTGAGGCAATGGACATGGAGGCGGATTAGGAGCCACAGGGCTAAGACATTGATCTCATGATGAGAGCATCCGAGGTCGCACCATGGTCTTCGACACCCCAGAATAATAATTGGTCCCAAGCGAGCAAGGATAGGTTGTTCTCCTTGATGATAATCGAGAGATGGATGTGTACAACCTGTCATTCGACAAGTCACAACAGAAGATTTTACAGGCATGCAGAAAGCAGCTTCCGGATGATCACACATCACCTGTACACATAAAGGAAAGGGTGACTTTATCAGATGTTAGAAGATATCTAGATGCCATGGCCAAGGGTTCTTAGGCTTATGAAGAAGCCACGAGTTTGACGGTCAAGTTCTTGATAGCAGAGAATGATTGGATAACGAAGGACTTGCACGAGGCTAGGTAGAGAACAGAGCAGTCCAGAGGATCTGCTATGTTAGAAATGAAGAAAGAAATAGTTGTGGAGATATCAACTTTGGAGACCACCATGCAGAAGTTGTATAAAATATTTGTCATCGTTCACAAAATGGTTGTCCATCTCTACAGTTTTAAGCAGTAGTGCACAAAGGCAGCCCAAAATCTCAAAGACATCCACGCTACCATTGCACATGTACAATAATGGAAAATGAGGTACAAAGGGGCCCCGCTTTACTTGCACAAGATGATGAAGTCGTAGGCAGAGCTAGACAAAGCACAGATTCAGATGTTGATTCAGAACTATGAGAAACTCCCTCCGCTCATCAACAACATTGAGGCTTCCTATGCATGGTTGTACAAGAGTCTAGATGTCATAGTGAGGACACACATGATCCCTTCCATCGAAACCCTCACTCAAGCCATGAGGAAGAACCAAGTCATGCTGGAGGTCGATGGGTACATAGAGCAGTTGATGCGCAAAGCCACCAGTGATGACTTGCAATTGAGTGCAAAGAACATGCAGAAGTACATTGGTGGTCCAACCACACTTAGGAGAGTGTTGTGCATGCTTCAGGATGAGATTGACAGAAGTTTCAGAACAATATACCCGAAAGCCATGGAGGTGAGAGTCTGATTTGATAAATACATCACCAAATAGTATGAGGACATGATAGCACAGTACTAAGCTTGGTATCAGTTCGTCAACAAAGATCACCACTAGGAGGTCACCGAGTTGGTCTTTCTCCAAGACCCTGATTGATGTTCTTTGTCTTGTTAGGCTAACTCAACCCTATTTTGTCCCACATGGGTATATGTGGAAATTTTATTATTGTAAATATGTTGTAAGTGGGATTCCAAGTGTCACTAGTGGAATGTGAATAGTCACTATGCAATGTGAACAGTCATGAGGGTATTCCAAGAGTCAAAGGGGAATGGCAAGGGTCACCCCACCCTTTTCTATATATAGAACATCATAACTCATAGTAGTGGCTTTTTGGGAGCCAATTTTTTGGCTAGGCATTTCTTGGAAAAGGCTTGGAGAGTATTGTGACGAGCCTTGGCTTCTCCACAACGTAGAGCGAGTACATCTCTTTGGAGGAGCAGGCAGTGTTGACAGTAATGTTCCATTATTGGGGCTAGTGATTGTCAATGGTGTATGTATGGATAGAAATTTCACTTTATATATATATATATAACTGAGCCAACACATTTTCATGCATATGTTGTTATTGAAGTTCGACTATTCTGGTTACTTTAGCAATGTATGTTATTTCACTTATTGATGAGCCTCAATATTGCAACTAGAATGTTGCGACTCCCAAGGCTACCGACTTTAATTATCAACCCGAGGTTCATACAAAATTTAGAGGTATCGACACTATATGTGTGGCATATAATGTGTCCTTCCTTTGCTGTCATGATGAAATGGAGTGCATGTACTGAAGTCAAATCCTAAACTAATTGCAGAAAATGAAATGTTCGAAATGGAACCTTAACCTATTGCAAGAAAGAAAGTATAAGGAAAGAGACTGAAATCAAATGCTAAAACACACCATCTTCTAACTAACTGCTAAGAGGCTTTGCTTAAAAATAATGCTAAGTTAACATGTATGCAATCCTATTATCCTAAGCATGCAGGTTCAAACCATCAAACCTTCTACTGATGTGCATGAGAATGAATAAAATAAATATGTTTTTCTTTTTGTCTTTTTTTCATGTGAGATTGTGAAAGCTAATCTCTTTTGGTGTTGTGGCAGATGGCTTGGAGATGATTGTGGATCGTTGGAAGTCTTGGGAGACCCTTAGGTGACCTTGTGTGGATTCCTGGAGTTTTTCCCTCAATTCGGCCTCAAAACAGGCCACTACAGGAAAACCTACAGGATGTACTAAAAACCTACAGGATCCCCTCAAAACCTACAGGATATAGCCGAGAGAAAAACGATGGGTGCTGGAGGTGATGGAAGGCTTAGCAAAGGTGGTTGGTGGATGGAATGGAGTGATAAAATGCCTAGTATCACTCAGAACTCAAAACCAAAGTTGGGAGATGGATGGATTTGCTCAAAAATATTGGAGAAGTTTCCTTGTGAAATGATGAAATTGGTGAGGGTTTAATGACTAAGCAAATAAAATCCAAATTGGATGGGAAATTTTTTTTTATTAACTATGATGTCTTAGGTCCCTATTACAAGTGGAATCACTCAAAAATGCCTCTGTTAACCCATACAAAAAAAAAAAAAAAAACATCACTAGTCGAAAATCTAGAAATTCAAGAACTAGTGAGCTAATAAATCTAAAAAATGCCTAACGAAATCAAGTGCAAATGCAATGGGGCAATTTTTTTATGAACTAGAATTTTTTTGTCGAATTGAGGCTTCTGTGATCCATATCAATTTATGAGAGATTCTTCAACGTAAATCACATAGAATATCATTTGTCGACGCGTTTCGAACCAACGAGTGTGGTTCATCGTCGGGACAAGTTGGTTCGAAATGCATCGACAAATGATATTCTATGTGATTTACGTTGAAGAATCTCTCATAAATAGAATGTTTTTATGATCTAATGAAATTGGAACCAACTCAATTTAAGCTTGTTAGCATGCTCTAAAAAATAGCATAAATTTATTGTTCTTTGCTAAAAAGGAGGTCCAACAATCTAGATTTTGGGAATAAGAAGACTAATCCAAGCAGGTCAATAATACTATGAATATCAAAAGCTTTTACAAGGATGAAATAATGCTTGTGATCTTGAAAAGAACTTACATCAGCCATTTAATTCAATCCTACAACAACAAATCATTAATACTAAATGCAGAAATAGAAAGAAATAAAAACTAGAGATGCATGTGAATAAGTAGTGAAAAGAAGGAAAGAAAATGATACAAAAGGGTTGTGAGGTTCCCGGGATGGCCAAGCCCAAGGAAACTCAGAGACCTATGGAGGAGAACAAGATTTAGAAGCTGAACATGACGCCAATCTTCATTATTCCATCAATACGATTACATCCCTGCAAGAAAATACAATGGAGCTGCAGAAATACGAGTTCTCTCCACAAGAACACTAATGAAAATCTATCCCTAGAGGAAAATTTGACTTGGTACTTATATAAAATGGTTAGGAGTCATTCCCCATGAATGGAGGAATTTTTCCCCACCAAAATCCCTTGATTAATGGATCTAGTCCCCAATACTAGAAATCTGCATTAAATGGCAGGGAACATATTCCTAGATTTTCTCAATCATTCCCTAGAGGACAATTCGACTTGGTACTTATACAAAGGATAAGGAATAATTCCCCATGAATGGAGGAATCTTTCCCCACAAAAATCCCTTGATTAGTGGATCTGTTCCCTTGATTAGTGGAACACATTCCTAGATTTTCTCAATCATTGGAGTTCCACAGTCTGTGCCATAATTCCATAATATCTTGTTGATTTATTATTTATTATCGATCCTCCTATAGTAGGGAACAAGTCCCTAAATTATATCATCCTCCAAATCTTCATAATCTGCTCAATATTCTCATAATATTCCACAAAAATAAATAATATTAGGCACAAATATCCAATTATTCATAAACCTTCATAATGAATATATTAAAGTTAAAAATAAATTATCTAATGCAAGATGAGAGGTTTAATATGTTGAAGGATGGTTAGATGGACCTTAATTTATGTTTAATTTATAGGCATGGGCCTTAATTTATGTCTAATTTAGAGGCCCATCACTTATGCATTTGTGTATAAAAAATTTTGTATACGATTTTATGAATCTTGTTGAAGACGTGTTGTTGCGTTAAGCCATCACTTTGTATTATGGACTATTCCACTTCTAGCTTGTGATGTCATTTAGCTCATGTGTTACTTTTAGGTTGCGTACTAATACAAGCAACTTCCTTTTCCCATCTGTGTGTTATAACCCCCATGCATCTCACTTGACTCACTATAAGGTCACACACTTGCTTCCAACAAATTTATCATACTTACCTCTGTGTGCTACCACAGTCAAGGCACTACTATACTACCCACTGTTGGGACTCCTACTCCAAATGGTTTGAGGTCTAGTTGCGACTTATTACCAGGGAGATCCCCTGACATGTTGGCGGGTCCAAAACTGTCAACAGGTAGCAACAAGCCACATTTTGAGGTATATGCCTTGCATAGTCGAGTATGGGTTGAGATATACCCGAGGATATGATGTCAGATTACGTGGATTCACACATGCAAATTGTGCAAGCAGTTCAGCAGACAGGAAAAGTACCTATGGGTACTGCTTCAGTGTTGGATCAAGGATGGTTTCTTGGTGCGTTAGGAAGTAGAAGTCGGTAGCACTGAGATCTGCAGAAGAAAAATATATGGCAACAAGCACAACTACGTGCGAATCTATATGGCTTCAGAAGCTGCTAGTGAGCTTGTTCATACAGAGGATGGAGGCGACAAGTGTCTATTGTGATAATCTGAGTTGCATAAATCTCTATGAGAATTCAATGTTTCATGACAGGTCGAAACTCACAGATATTCGATGTCATTTCATCAGAAATTGTGTGTAACGTGGAGCAATCCAACTACAGTATGTTCCCACAGAAGTGTAGGTTGCATATATACTCACGAAAGCTCTAGGGAGAGATAAGTTCATATATTTTATAGAAAAGATGGATATGGTGGACAACCCATTTCAGTAGCAGAGGCAACTTATCTTGGATGATTCTCAGCTAGAATAGCATCAAATGAGAGGGAGTTGCAGTGCATATGCATTGTTGGTAGCAGTATGGCAGTGTCAGCATGAACACTGATGCAACGTATATCAGAGTTACGTAGTCTTTGGTGGGTAGTATGGCGAGACATCAGCAACATGACAGGAGATGATGCAGAGACATTGTATTGTGGCAGGGAGTGCAACATTACAACACGTTTCTCGCTAAGAGGGAGTGTTAGTTTTTGTAGCTTCGAATGTGTTCTAGCCACGAAATTTTGTGGAGAGGCTAGAATACATGAGATATCCAAAACCTATAAATCGTTTGTGGAAATTCCACCTAGAAGTGTCTCAATTAGATCATTAACGATTTTTTAAATATTTCCTAAGTCTAAACTTAGGGAATATGGCTAATTAATCATTATTAATTGAGATAAGGTGAGAATCATCTAGAAACTCACACAGATCGATACAGAGATAATCGTAGCCATTGATTACGTTTTAATATTGGTCGTTGGTATGGTAGGATTGACAATGACTTGAAATAGATGGGATTCGTCAAGAGTGAGGCATAAACCAACCTTTATTATTTGATGGTATAGGGTGAGCCACTCATCCTAGTTTTGTATGTGGATGATCTCTTTTTGACAAGATCATCAGGGCTCATAGAGGGCTATAAGAGGAACTTGGAACCAGAGTTTGACATGAAGGATTTGGAGTTGATGCACTATTTCCTAGGATTGGAAGTGTGGCAAAAGGATGGGGAGATCTTCCTTGGGAAAGGAAGATATGCTACAGATATTCTGAAGGGGTTCAGAATACAGGATTTCATACCCATGTCTATGCCCATGATCACCAACTGGAAGAAGATAGATGCATCAGATGACAAGGATGTCGACCCCACCTTGTATAGACAACTTATTGGATCTCTCATGTATCTAATCAATACTAGACCAGATATTTGCTTCGTAGTCAATACCCTTAGTCAGTTCATGGTCAAGCCAAAGAGGGTACATTGGGTAGTGTTGTAGTGGCTACAACCACCCTCCAAATTTTTTCCTTTGCTTTGTTTTGGAGCCTCCCTACTTAAATCTCAACAGCTTTTCTTGCACTGCTCAGGTACTTGTGCTTTCATTTGAATTTATATTTCACTTTACAGCTTGTGTCGCTTACATGCTTTAATCTCCAACCAAGAGCTGACCCCCATGACATGGTTGCATATGGTTCTTACACTGCCTTAGAAAACTGCATAGTCCTAAAGGGCATCCAACCTTTCTCTCAAGAATTTCATAGAGAAGCCCAACAATGAGCCTTGATCTCAAGAATTGCGCAGATCAGCCCAGCAGTTAGCTTCATCTCCACAACTGTGCAGACCCAGTTGGTAGTTTTTCTTTAGCTGGGAAACTGCACAGAGCACGAGAGGTAGCCAGAGCCACTCAGCCCAGGAATTGCGCAGAACCATTCCCTCAGCTATTGCCCGATGCATGTGCCGATAGGTTGCCCAGTTCCTTCCAGAATTGCGCAATTTCTCCATGCATGCATGATAACCTTTCTCGAAAAATAAAAAACTAAAAACATTCCTAAAAAATAGGGATCTGTTTTTAGCAGTAGAAGTTACACTTGAGCTAATTTTAGAAAATGCCGCCACATGTCGCTTTTTCTTATATTTTTGGCATGCGTGTCATAAACCCTAAATCGATAAAATTTATTTAATGGAAACTGCCATAGCTCATTTTCACATTCAATCTTGGAGCTCTGGCATTCCCGAAGAGTCTAGGAACCTTCGGCACAATCGACACAACTTTTTCGGGTAAGTTTTGTTTTTCAAGTATTTTGATGCTTTTTCTGTCACTTTTGTTTCCTTGGCTTGTGTGAGTGTTGTTTTGCATGTTTTATTGGATGACCACTGGTGTTTTATTTATTTTTAACTTATAGATGTGTTGTTTCAAGTTTTGCAGTGTCTTTCTTGAGCGTCACATACATAACCTCGTTTTTGCACTAATGGTCGTTGTTTCAGCGACCCTCCCCACCAGCTTCGTTGTTCATCTGTTTGAATGATCTATGCACTTTCAACGATTGCATGCATGACGATTCACTCATATCTACACCATCCTTTTCTCATATATTCAGATCTACTCATTTTCAAGTTTCCCTTAGGGAGATCTGGGCTGCCTCGACCCAAATCTAGCTCTTCCCGACATGCACTACGCATTTATGGAACTAAAGGCTCTACCTTGGCTCTAGGAATTGCGCAAAGGTAGCCAGTGACTAGCTCCAACTGCACTCTGTGTAGTTCCAAGAGACGGTTCCCAATATTTCCCACTGGGATTGCACAATGTGCAGTCCCAGCCAACATCAAGCTACATTGAACTGCGCATTGCGTAGTTCCAATCCACAACAAGTCATACTAGACTACGCTCTGCGTAGTTCCGGTCATCATTACCTCTCACTAACAACTGGGACTGCACAATATGCAGATCCAGCTGACAGTCTCTCACCTCTGAGAGTCACAACTACGCAATCTTTCCCAACAGTTTCCCAGTTTGTTGCATGATTGATCCTTGAAGTTCTTTGTGTTTTTAAGCTGACATTTGCTTGTCGTGAGTGTCTGCTCTATCTCCAGGTACATCAGTTGTTGAGCATCTTCTTAGCAGTACATGCAACATGGTTTCCAAGAGAGCTGGATCAAAGGATACTATAGAGAGAAACACTGGAGATGTGGTTGAACATGTGCCAATGAACTTTACCATCTATGAAGACATGCAATTGCTTGTAGAGAAGGACATGAGGATTACATGGCAGGAAATAAAGACATATTTTGTAGGTAGCTTCAAGGAAGATCTCGAAGATCGACAAGTCTATGTCAACATCCACAAGTCAGGCTTGTACAGGGTTGTATGTAGGTACCCACCTTCCCATGCACGGATATCATTCACTGGATTGTCTCACATACCAATCCCGAGATGATGACACCGAGAGGTACCAATGGAACACATCTTGTCACCTTCAGGACGAAAAACTACCATCAGATGTATCACTTGCTGTAGTTGGTGAACTACATGGATGCACTGTTCTACACTCCCAACAACAATGCGAACACTAGATACATCATGAAGCATTGGGTACAAGAGTCATCGAAGTTCAAAGCGACACCCAACTAGGTCTACAAGACGAAGTCACTCAGGAAGTCTTACCAAATCTAGGTCATCTTTTCATGCCGCTTGTATGGCCAAGAGAGCATGGAGACCTTCCAGTAGAGTTGGGTGGTTATGTTGGAGCAATTGGAAAATGAAGGAAGGCCATTCAACTGGTCTGACATGTTGGCTCTTTAGTTGAAATTGCATTTGTCTAATGCTCGGAGTCCGCCTAAGGGTGAGCAAGCAAGATTCCTTATGTTCGTGTACCTGCTTGATGCAATTTGTTCCCAGCAACAATTCTCTAGCATGGGTTGGAAATGGAAACCATTAGAGGATGTTGTGAACATCTATTGCAAGTTTCTCTCTGAGTGAAACTACTGAGGAGTCATGGCAAGGTTGTTTGACCACTTCATCACCTTGATGTATAGGAAGATATTCGAACAGGATCCACCTTGCATGTCCTGAGAAGCGATGCAGGCATTGCTTAACATTGCAGATTAGTATGCCTCACGCGGTGGCACCTTCATCGGGATGATTTCTGCAGAGAAGCCTTCACATGAACTACCGAGGTTTTCCATGGACAAGTTGGTCATGCAAGAGGTTGCATACCACATCTCCACATGGTTATCAGCAGGACTGCATAGGAGGAAAAAGGCACCATGGCCTACTCTTCCTTTATGGATTGGGTTGTACGAGATCCATACCTTGAAGGATGTGGATGGCGAGGCCAAGGACTTGAATAATTTTGGGTTCGGCACAAAGATTTTCAATCTATATAATCCCCACTGCATATGAAAGAACCATTGTGCGAAGGTGTATTACCCATGGATCCACGGGGCATGTCATTGGCCAGAGGAAGATCCTTGGAGGTATGATACAACTCCTTTAGGCTCAATGAACCGGTCAGCATGACTCTAGAATGGAAAGAAACACTGCAGGCAGCATCACCATAAGAAGAAACAACAACAACATAAGTGAGCAACAAACCAACGCAAGACAAAGGCAAGAGGAAGATTTCTGAGAGCATAGAGTTTGAGCAAAGCTACAAGTTCAGAGAAGATATTCTTGTTGAGAAAGTAGCTTTGGAGATAGAGGCAAAGGGGAGACATCGCAAAAGGAGAGTAGAATGGAGCAAGAGAGAGAAGCAAAGGTTGGAAGATGCAGAGAAGAAGTTGCAGGAAACAAAAAATAAGCTGAAAGTAAAGCAAGAGCTCCGGAGGAGAGAAAGGGAAGAAAAGAAGAAACAGGAACAGGAGGAAAGGAAAGGTGCACCAACAAAGAAAATTGTGCCTATACAGGTTGAGACACCAGAGCAGCCATTAAATGAAGAAGAGGGTGAACAGGTGCAGGTTTAGGAATTTTCTCAACAGTTTGAGCAAATGGTTGAGGCAACGGACATGGAGACGGAATAGGAGCCACATGAACAAGACACCAATCTCATGCTGAGAGCATCCGAGGTCGCATCAGAGTCTCCACGACCTCCAAAATCACAACAGATCCAGAGCGAGCAAGGAGAGGTTTTTCGCCTTGATGATGATCCATAGATGGATGTGTACAACCTATCATTCGACAAGTCACAACATAGGATTGTATAGGCATGAAGAAATCAACTCCTGGATAATCACACATCATCTGCATACATAGAGGAAAGGGTGATTGTATTAGATGTTAGAAGACATCCAGCTGCCATGGACGAGGCTTGTTGGGCTTATGCAGAAGCCACGAGTTCGAAAGTAAATTTATTGATAGTATAGAATGATCGAATTTCGAAGGACTTGCAAGAGGCTAGGTATAGAATAGAGCAGTCCGTAGGATCCACTATGGAAGAAATGAAGAAAGTTATACTTGCAGAGATATCAACTTTGGAGACCACCATGCAGATGTTATATAGAAGATCTATCACTATGCACAAAGTGGTTGTCCATCTATACGGTTTTAAGAAGCAGTGCACAAAGACAACCCAAACTCTCAAAGACATCCAACTTGCCATTGCGCATGTATAGGAATGGACAATGAGGTACAAAGGGGCCCCGCTTTCCTTGCACAAGATTATGAAGCTGCAAGCAGAGCTAGACAAAGCACAGATTTAAATGTTGATCCATAAATATGAGCATCTCCCTCTGCTCATCACCAACATTGACGTTTCCTATTCATGGTTGTACAAGAGTTTGGATGTCATAATGAGGACACACAGGATCCCTTCCATCGGAATTCTCACTCAAGCCATGAGGAAGAACCAATTCATCTTGGAGGTCGACGGTTACATAGAGCAGTCGATGCACGAAGCCACCAATGATGAATTGTAGTTGAGCGTAGAGAACATGCAAAAGTACATCGGTGGTCCATCCACACTCAGGACAGTGCTGTGCATGATTCAGGATGAGCTAGACAGAGGTTTCTGAACCATATACCCAGAAGCCATGGAGGCGAGATTCCACTTCGATAAAGACATCACCAAATAATACAGGGACACGATAGCGCAGTACCAAGCTTGGTATCAGTTTGTCACCAAAGATCTTCACGAGGAGGTTACCGAGTTGGTCTTTCTCCAAGACCCCGAGTAATGTTGTTTGTCTTGTTAGGTTGACTCAAGCCTATTTTTTCCCACATGGGTATATGTGGAAATTGTATTCTTGTAAATATGTTGTAAGTGGAATTCCAAGTGTCACTAGTGGAATGTGAACAGTCACGTGAAGATTCATGAGGGTAGTCCAAGAGTCAAAGGGGAATGTCAAGGGTCACCCCACCCTTTGGTATATGTAGAACCTCATAACTCATAGTAGTGGCTTTTTTGGAGCCAAGATTTTGGCTAGGCATTGCTTAGAAAAGGCTTGGAGAGTATTGTGACAAGCCTTGGCTTCTCCACAACGTAGAGCGAATACATCTCTTTGGAGAAGTAGGCGGTGTTGACTATAATGTTCCACTATTGGGGCTAGTGGTTGTCAATGGTGTATGTATGGATTTTAACTTTATATATAACTGAGCCAACATGTTTTCATGCATATGCTATTATGGTAGTTCGACTATTATGATTACCTTAACAATGTATGTTATTTCACTTACGCATTTGTGTATGAACTATTTAGTATATGATTGTATGAATCTTGTTGAAGACATGTTGTTGTATTAACCTGTCACTTTGGATTGTGGACTATTCCGCTTCTAGCCTATGATGTCATTCAGATCGTGTGTTCCTTTCAGGCTGCGTACTATTACAAGATTCTAAGGGAAACACTTTCGTTTCCCCTCTGTGTGTTAGAACCCCCCTACATCTCAGTTGACTCTCTACAAGGTCACACACTTTCTTCCAAAAAATTTATCATAATTACCTCTGCGTGCTACTCCAAATGGTCTGAGGTCTAGTTTGGACTTCTTACGGGGAAGATCCCCTGCCATGTTGGCGGGTCCAGCACCGTCAACATTTCTGGCGCTAGAAGGAGGGCTAGATGACAAGTTGAGTCCTCAAAGTCTATTTTGAATATTTGCACATCATTCATAACTTACATTACAATCTCAACTCGGACATGTTTTTCTCATGAACATGATTTCGAAGTGTTAGAGGACATCATTAATGACTTGTCACGAATTAAGTATGATGATGAAGGCAGATCAGTCCTGATAAGGGATAGAGTTTTGTTTGCAGGCTTCTGTCACAAGAATGAAGTCCCCTCAGATGATATTGCATGTGGGTTGTTCACTTACACGCTCAATGGGCATGCTGACCAGTGGTGTCGCACATTGCCCACAACATTCATTCACTCTTATGATCACATGCTTGATGACTTATTTCGTGATTTCTATCAGTATGAGTGTAAAACACTCAACAAAAAAATTCTGGAATTACGGAAAGCACCTGATGAATCTCTTGCGCAATTTTGGGTGCGCTTCTTGAATCTTGCTTTTGGAATCCTTGAATATGAAATTGATTGGAAATTTCTCAAGGAACAGTTTCAGTATCTTCTTCATGTATCTGAAAATCCTCACGTGTTAGAATCATTTGAACCCCTCCCATCATACCTCAGTGTTAGAGTTTCCAAATCTAAGAGGGAAAAGGTTGTTGTCACAGGTGACGATGTCCGCTCCTCATCAAACAACTCTAGCTCCGTAGGACGAGGTGGGATAAGTCGCGGCCCATTTTTTGAACCATCACCTTCTCTGTATTTTTGCACAAATGTGGACTGCAATCCTGTTGGTTGTCACGTGAACTTTTTTTCTCAACCTCCGTTCTCTCGTTCTATTGATCCTTCGAATTTTGGTGTCTTGTGTTCGCCCATTCTGGACTCCACATGTGATGTTCACGAGGATCAAGTTGTTGATGGAGTTGTTGTTGAGCAGCCAACCTGCGCTATCATTTTTTATGAGTATGTGTGCGAATCTAAAGAAGAACCTGCAGTGAAGGATCACCTCCTTCTGCCCGCACCTCGTCCACTCTATCCTGAAATCTTTTGTGATCCTGCCATTTCTGATTTTCCTTGTGAAAATTTATTCCCGAATGTTTCTATTTCTGATCATTCACAGGATGCATAGGATGTCAATCTGTCATTTGATTGTGATGGCGATAAATATTTCTTTTTGAATCCACTCAATCTGTCATCTTTCATTTCTGAAAAATTTAGAGGGTGGAAATTTATGTTTCTCATCAACCCCTTTATATGATTCATCAAATCAAGAGGATATCAATGTACATCTTGAATTTTCAGATCGTGGTTGTCTTGATCTCTTCACTCCTTCATTTCATATTGTTGATCTTTCCAAGCCACTAGTCTTTGATGATCTACCAGCTGACGAAGTGGAATCACCTCAAAGGCACTTCATTTCGAGATGATGGTTATGTCAGGTTCTCACTATCCTGAGGTCAGTTCCACTCCTAATCAGAAATTTGTTGAAATACCCCAAGCTCCTCATCACCCTCCTGTCTACATTGAAAATCAATATGATCCACAGATTTCACTTCCTCCACCATAATCACACGATCCTATCGCTCATGCAATGGAGGAGTCATACGTAGCAAGTCATGCTATGAAGCGAAAGTTTTCTTCTTCTTTCTTATTTGCTCATCTGCAAATATCAAAAGAGTGTGCATGTTTGTCATCTACGCACAGTGTGATGCTTCTCCATGGTATGTCTACAAAGTGTTTGTCTTTCCCTTTTACTTTTTTCTTTTCTGTGGACACATTCAAACTTTGAGCGTGTTGGTTTTCATTGTTTTATCTTTCTTGCATGTTGGTTTGTTTAAATATCTTTCTTGACGACCGTGCCTTCACCAACATAGGCCAACCAATGTGCCTGTTGCTGCATTGAAAATACCACTTCCCATTAGTAGGCCCATGCACTATTTAGCTTAGGAGTAGTTTTTTCTTTCTTGTTTGCATTTCTTTCATGTTTTCTTTTCTTACTTGTTTTTCTTTCGTTTTGCTTTTGTCCTTTGCTTGTTTGTTTGTTTGTTTTTTCACCCGTAGGTTTAACTTCCCATGAAACTATGTTCGGCTCGTAAGACAAGAGGGGTGGAGTACAAGAGGACTTGTACAACCATCAACATTTGGTTATATTTTATCCCCTCTCTTTATGAAGAGCTTGCATTCTTCAGTCGATGATACTACGATGGAACATATGTTCTGTTCAGGTTGATTCTTGGTGGAAACACAACGCTTGCACCTTTAACTAGTACCTCCTACTCTAAGTCGGTTTTCTATATTCAGTTAACCCTTATCAAATCAGCCAAGTAGATTAAGGTGAGGGGGAAAACCTTAAAAAGTATGTCAGAGGTATATATAACATATTTCTATGAAAGGACAACCTATTCTGCTCTCAATAAGTCGGGATCCCTCTTATGCCTCATGAAATAAATAAGTGCCTATATACAGTACTTTGAAAAATGAAAAATGAAAAATGAAAAATGAAAAAAATAATAAATAAAGAAGAAAGAAGAGAAAGGCTTCCTACGCAGAGAGGTGAAGCAAGTAACTCTGTTGGGGTATTGTCCAGGCTCGCTGGTAGTGGAGTGATGTTTGTGTTCCTGAATTGACTCTGCTGAGGTACTTTCTAGTCCTGCTGGCAGAAGAGCAACACCAGATATGAAACTTAAACTCTGACAGACTACATTACTTGTGCATCAATATACCCCTCATTCCCAATCGAAACAACTTAGTTGACTTCACTTGGTATGTGTGATGACCAATCAATAGAATGGCAGGGACTGTATCTTTAACTCAAGCTAGTGAGGAAGCCATGACGATCAAAGAATCAAACAATACTTCTGAAGGAGTTAGACTAGCTTTACATGAGACAAGGTCCATACAGAGAGCCGATGTTTTACCAGTGTTTCGTCAATGTTGTAGTGGCTACAACCACCCTCCAAAATTTTTCCTTCGCTTCATTTTGGGGCCTCCTTCCTTAAATCTCAGCAACTTATATTGTACTGTTCAAGTACTTGTGCTTTCATTTGAATTTATCTTTCACTTTACAACTTGTGTCGCTTACTTTCTTTTCTCTCCAACCACAAGTTGACCCCCATGACTTGGTTGCATCCAGTTCTTGCACCGCCTTGGAAAACTGCACAGTCCTAGAGGGAAGCCAGCCTTGCTCCCAAGAATTGCGTAGAGCAGCCCAGCAATGAGCCTTACTCTCAAGAATTGCGTAGATCAGCCCAGCAGTGAGATTCAACTCTAGAACTGCGCAGACCCAACTGGCAGCTTTTCTTCAGCTGAGAAATTATGAAGAGCATGAGAGGCATCCATAGCCACTCAACCTAGGAATTGAGCAAAAGCATTCCCTCAATTGTTTCCCGATGCATTTTCCGACAGGTTGCCCGGTTCCCCCCAAAATTGTCCAATTTCTCCATGCATCCATGGAAAACTTTCCCAAAAAAATAAAAAAGCAAAAAGCATTCATAAAAATAGGGATATATTTTTAGCAGTGGGAGTTACACTTGAGCTAATTTTAGAAAATTGTCGCCACTTGTCACTTTTTCCTAGATTTTTGGCATGTGCATCATAAACCCTAAATCGATCAAATATATTTAATGGATGCCACCAGAGCTCATTTTCACATTTGATCTTGGAGATATGGAATTCCTGAAGCATCTAGAAACCTTCGGCATGATCGACACAACTTTTCTGGGTAAGTTTTGTTTTTCAAGTCTTTTGTTGCTTTTTCTGTATTTTTTCTTTCCTTCACTTGTGTGAGTGTTGTTTTGAATGTTTTATTGGACGATTGCTGGTGTTTTAGTTTGTTTTAAGTTGTAGAAGTGTTGTTTCAAGTTTTTAGTGTATTTCTTGAGAGCCGCATTCATAACCCTGTTTTTGCACTAACGCTCGTCGTTGCGACGACCCTCCCCACCAGCTTCGTTGTTCGTCCATTTGAATGATTTCTTCACTTGCTTTGATTGCATGCATGACCATTCACTCAGATCTGCACAATCCTTTTCTCGTGCATTCAGATCTACTCGTTTTCAAGTTTCCCTTGGGCAGATCTAGGCTACCTCTACCCATATCTGGCTCTTCCCGGCATGCACTACGCATTTTTGGAACTCAAGGCTCTACCTTGGATCTAGGAATTACGTAGAGGCTGCCAGTGACTGGCTCCATCTATGCTCTGCGCAGTTCAAAGAGACAGTCCCTAGTCTTTCCCACTAAGATTGCACAATGCGTAGTCCCAGCTAGCATCAAGCAAGACTGAACTATGTATTATGCAGTTCCAGCCCACATCAAGCCATACTGGACTGTGCTCTGTACAGTTCCAATCATCAGTACCTCTCACTAGCAACTAGGACTACAAAATCCGTAGATCCAGCTGACAGTCTCTCACCTCTGAGAGTCACAAATGTGCAATCTTGCCCAACAGTTGAGAGTCATTTACGCACTTGTGTATAAAGTTTTTTGTATAAAATTTTACGAATCTTGTTGAAGACGTGTTCTTGTATTAACCCCTCACTTTGTATTGTAGATTATTCCACTTCTAGCTTGTGATGTCATTTAGCTCATGTGTTCCTTTCAGGCTGCGTACTATTACATGCTTCTAAGGGACACACTTCCTTTTCCCATCTGTGTTTTATTACCCCCATGCATCTCACTTGACTCACTACAAGGTCACACACTTGCTTTCGACAAAGTTATCATACTTACCTCTGCACACTACCGCGGTCAAGGCACTACTGTACTACCCACGACTGGGACTCTTACTCCAAACGGTTTGAGGTCTAGTTGTGACTTATTACCGGGGAGATCCCTTGACATGTTGGTGGGTCCAACATTGTCAACAGGTAGCAACAAGCCACATTCTGAGGTATATGCCTTTCATAGTCGAGTATGGGTTGAGATATACCTGAGGGGATGATGTCAGATTATGTGGATTCACGCATGCAGAATGTGCAAGCAGTTCAGCAGACAGGAAAAGTACCTATGGGTACTGCTTCAATGTTGGATCAAGGATGGTTTCTTAGTGCATCAGGAAGCAGAAGTCAGTAGCACTGAGCTCTGCAGAAGAAATATATATGGAAACAAACACAACTACATGTGAATCTATATGGCTTCAGAAGCTACTAGTGAGCTTGTTCATACAGAGGATGGAGGCGGCAAGTGTCAACTCTGATAATCTGAGTTGCATAAAGCTCTATGAGAATTCAATGTTTCATGACAGGTTGAAACTCACAGATATTCGATGTCATTTCATCAGAAATTGTGTGCAATGTGGAGCAATCCAACTACAATGTTCCCACAGAAGTGCAGGTTGCATATATACTCACGAAAGCTCTAACTTACCTTGGATGATTCTCAGCTAGGATAGCATCAAATGAGAGGGAGTTGAAGTGCATATGCATTGTTGGTAGCAATATGGAAGTGTTAGCAGCAACACTAATGTAGCGTATATCAGAGTTACGCAGTGTTTGGTGAGAAGTATGGCAAGACATCAGCAACATGATAGGAGATGATGCAGAGACAGTGTGTTGTGGCAGAGAGTGCAACACTAGAACACATTCCTTGCTAAGAGGGAGTGCTAGTTTTTGTAGCTTCGAATGTGTTCTAACCACGAAATTTGGTGGAGAGGCTAGAATATATGAGATCTCCAAAACCTAGAAATCGCTTATGGAAATTCCACCTAGAAGTGTATCAATTAGATGATTAACAATTTTTTAAATATTTCTGAAGTCTAAACTTACAGAATATGGTTAATTAATCAGTATTAATTGAGATAAGGTGAGAATCATCTAGAAACTCACACAAATCGATACAGAGATAATCGTAGCCATTGATTACGTTTTAATATTCGTCGTTGGTGCTCTAACAATGGATTATAAGACGAGATCAATGTGGTGATGAAGAATACACCAGTGCAAATACTCAGTTGCCCAGGTAGTTCGATCTTCAATTTTCTGGGAGGAAGTTTTCAGTTCCGGGAAGAGAAAGAGGAGGGAAGGCCGAAATCCCCACAGGGTCTACGTAGGCACCGTGCAGAGGGTGATACAGGGGGCTCAACGCAGATGATAGGGAGGTAGTTTCAGAGACAAACATCAATTGTTGGGTGAGAGAAAATTCTCACAACGATTTTGCCAGGATTTTCCTTAGATTAGATTTCAGGTTGAGCATCTAAATTATTATACTCAGAATTTTTGCTGAAGAATAATAAAAAAACCCTCATATGTTGCACTAGTTTTCCCACAATGGGTTTTTCCAAGAACATTTGTCCAAAAATAATTGTGTCAAAATTCTTGTGTGCTAGAATTCCTCAGTTTTCAATGTTTTATTTTCCATAGTATTTTTATGGTGAAAATTGCAGTTGTGATTTTATTCGTTGTTTATTGCAGCAAATAAACTGCATAATTAAATTTTCAATTAGAAGAATAATTTCCTGTTATTGCAATAGATAAAAAATTCACAAGTCGCTTCATTCATCTCAAAAAAAAGGGAAGTACATGCCAAAATCTATCATTATACCTCCAATCCTGGGAGTGATTTGAAATTCGATTGCTCAAAACACAACAATCACAACACCAATAGGTACATCTCATCCTCCTAATACTTTGGACTGTAAACATGACCCACTTCTGAAAGGTACATTTTTGTCTCGAACTTCGTGCCAAACAATTAATAAACAATGTGGGTTTCTGCCATGACCCTTGAAATCTATTGCTCATATGCAAAAAAAACTGCACGATTGAACTCCTTGTGAAATTCTGGTTAAAATGAGTATAAACTTGACTATATTCAGCCATTATCATCTTTGGACCCCCCAAAGAATCTTCAAGATTCCCCACAACATCTGAAAATAATATTCACTACAATATATTGCTAATTTTGCGTGCCCATGTGAGTTTCTCTTTGCGTCAAGGTTCCACTACGCATTAGATTTTCTCTTGGTCGGGTTTCGCTTGGCCTCCGTCATTCATCCTCATCAAATGACATGAGAGGGTTTATATAAGGTTGAATGGACAAACCAATAAACATATGGTCTGTTGGCCCAA
Source organism: Pinus tabuliformis (assembly GCA_031772625.1). Classification (NCBI taxonomy): domain Eukaryota; kingdom Viridiplantae; phylum Streptophyta; class Pinopsida; order Pinales; family Pinaceae; genus Pinus; species Pinus tabuliformis. The sequence continues at coordinate 2,073,771,290 of CM062818.1, forward strand.
TGGTCCTCTATGCTATGTTTTTTTCATTGCTTGGCGGGGAGGTCGCAGGTTCCAAACCGCCCAACCCCATTTTATATTACAAACAAATTATATAATTGTTCGCCGAAAATAACCGTTCAACATTGGCACATAAATAAACCTTGATCATCGTTATTTGGTTTTAACCACCACTGTTTCCAATGGTATTAACCATACATAATAACCATTTTTATAATATGGTGTATGGTTATATAATTGTAGAAATTTTGAATAATATGACACATATTCACAGAGATTATCCTGATCATACAATTATAAGCGGAACATGTATAATACATAATCTCCTCTACGTTGATCATCAATTTACAGAAGCAGAAACATTCACAGGCGCACATAGAAGCATCAATCAAACTCATAAACACAGTATGTATCCCGGGGAAAGCATCTCGCTAAAAACCCCACACTATCTGTATATTATATTGATTGAATCATGTAACAATACAAAGCATAATACTTCTCACAAGTATCTCCACCTCTGTTACACACAATACATCTCAGATCTGATCTCCAAATCTCTTCCACTGCTTGCCTGCCTCCACTGCTCAGTACCTACTCAAGAACTAATGAGAATAGCTTCCCAAACTTGTTTTTCACCTGCAAAATAGTCACTCACTCTTTGTGGACGTGAGCAAAGGCTAAAATGTGGGCCAAATACGTGAGCAAACTCATTGGCATACTCAATCCCTTGATTGTGCAAGATCTGATGCACAACTATAGTCACAACTGATAGCAATCTGATTCTCTACCACTTGTCCCTGTTGAACTGAACATGCACTGACATGCAACTGAGTTAACTGATGTATTCTTTTGTTATATTATGAGTTAATAATTAGTTTAACAACTCATCATTAGTCTATCTACAGTTAGACTAACTACAACTAGTTTAACTAAGTCAAACTGAACACAACTCCATCAACTGTACCTCCAGTCCACTAAACTCAACTCACTTGAGTTCTAACTGAAGTCATGCATGCAACAACTCAACTGACTCATAAGAAAAGCGTATTTCCTTCTGACAGCTGCATGTGCCACCTCTGTAGCTCAAACTGAAGTGCTCCAAGAGAATAAGATCAAGTTTATAGTCCAAATATTATTGTGAGATAATACTATTTGACTTTTCTATTTTTGACAGCCAGTCTAAAAATAGACTTTGATCACTCACACTTTCATCAAAAATAGAAGTCCATCTATTTTTCCCAACTTGATCAATCATCCATAAACATAGACATGATCCATATGTCTAAAAATAGACATAGTCTAAAAATAGACTTGCGCCAAAAATAGCCTGCGGGCCCACTTAGTGAAGGCGACTCTTTTCACTAAGCTCCATCATCTTGTTGCAATCTCAACAAGAATTTCTTGTTGCACACTTTTCAACAATAATAACCATTTTTATAGTTTTTATGTTATGAAACCAGCTCAAGAAAAGATAGAAAAGATAGATCAACGCCTTAGAATTCAGCCTCTTCGAGGGGGAAACCTCCTTTACATTACATAAATGAACAATTCTTGGATGATACAAATGAAAAGACCTCCTTTCTATGGGGCACAATAGTAATAATATGGGCACTACATGGGTACAACAATATAATAAGTGGGTTGTACTAATAACAATAAGGGGTTACACTAGTAGTATACGGGCCTAACATGCCCCTCTCCTTCAAAAAGTGTTGTCCTGAACGCTTCAGTAGTTCTTGATGCTTCTGTATAAAATTCTTGTCCTCCCATGTGGAATCTTTAGTGGGTAAGTTCTTCCACTTGATGAGATACTCTGAAATTGGTCGATTTCGCAGTTGTCGGGTTCTTGTTTCTGTGACTACTCCAGGTTCCAATATGATTTTTCCTTCCTCTTCAATTTCTAGCAATATTGTTTGAATTGGGATCTTTTGCAACTTTTGAATAAGTGGCCATACTTCTTTGTCCTTATTCCATTCATTCCTTGTTTCATTTATCCAATCTGGTTGGATAATAGAAATAGCACAAAACAATGCTTCCACATCCTCATCCTTGAAGAGTCTTCCCATTTGGTAAGGTCGCCATTTTTTAAGTGCATGTAGTGTTGCCAACATTTCCTTCTCATAAATAGCTTGCTTGAGATGTAGTAGTAAAAATACCCAATCACCTACATCAAAACATTTTTCACTACGATGTTGATCTACCTGTTGTTTCGTTTGATTTTGCACCAAAATGGCGTTATCCTTTAAAAGTTGGAGAACTTGTTGTTGATGCTCGATGTGATCTTTCACTGCTTGAACCTTTTTCTCCTTGATATGTCCTTCTATCTTTAGAGTTTGAGGAGTGTTAATTTCTTCCAATCCTTTACAAGATATGGTTAGATTCATTTCGTGATGCTCGATGTGATCTTTCACTTCTTGAACATTTTTCTTCTTTATATGTCTTTTTATCTTGATAGTTTGAGGGGTGGTAATTCCAACCAATGAATTACAAGATATGGTTGGATTCATTTCTTCTTTCTCGATGTGATCTTTCACTTCTTGCACATTTTTATTCTTGATATGTCCTTCTATATTGAGGGTTTGAGGAGTGGTAATTCTTGCCAATGCTTTACAAGATATGGCCTGGTTCATTTCTTCTTTCTTTGGGGTTGGGTCCTGGTGTATATCCTCTTCTTTTGATGTTTCTTGATTCTTTTCTTCCTCCTCTTCATACTCTATGTAAAATAATTTCTTCTCAGTACACTTATGACCTTTAGTGCATTTGCTATCACAATTGTAACAAAGCCCTTTTTCTTTTTTTCTTCCAATTGTTGTGGTGTAACCCTTGTAGGTTCTGGAAGGCTAGGAGAAACAACACTTCCATCTTTATAGTTGTGAGGGGTACACTTCCTTGTTGCCATAATTTTACTTTCCATTATGTAACAAATCCCTTTTACTATTTCCAATTGTTGTGGTGTTGCTCTAAAGAAGGTGTTGCTCTTTGTATCCTCATAATGTGCTATCATTTCCTCCGTGAAAATTGACCACGTAACAAGTTGTTTACGAGAACAAAGCCCTTTATACCATAAAAATTGATCCGGTTCTAAATATGAAGATGCAATACATACCTTTTGTAACAGTGGTACACCATGTAGATCAAAATATTGCTCCATCTGAAGTATCCAATTTACCGGATCCTTGCCATCAAACTTCCTCATCTTGCTTTTTCTTGATTTTAGGAGCTTGATCTTGAAACGACTGTAACTATTTACTTTTGGATCTTTAAGTTTTGAAATTGTGACCCACAGTAGCCCGTTGCGTCCTCTTTCCAATGCCACAATTCTGACCCAAATTGGATTCTCCAAGGAAGATTTATTCCAAATCTCCCACAGTGACCTGATTATAGACTAGTTCAGTAGAGCGAACTTGTACGACATGCCACGTGTCCCTGTTTCGACCTTTGGATCTGAAAAATGCATAAAAGAAACCAAAGTTTGTCCTCTTTCTATACCTTCTTATGAAATTTCAATCTAATCCCCAGAGAGAAAGTTATGATGATTTTCCCCAGGTCACTTGTTTGGAATGTAATTCAGGAGTCTGCAAAAAGACCAACTTCCTCAGATCATATCTCCGCAAATATAGCACGAAAAGCTCTGAAATTCGGAACCGAGGTTCAGCGCGACTTCTTCTCAAATGGGTTTTTTTTCAACTTCTGAAACGTCATAGAAAAAAAAGTTATAGCAAAAATTCCACGATGACCTGTTTGGAGCAGCGAAACCCTAGAATCTAAAGCTCTGATACCAAATGTTATGAAACCAGCTCAAGAAAAGATAGAAAAGATAGATCAATGCCTTAGAATTCAGCTTATTCAATGGGGCAACCTCCTTTAGATTACATAAATGAACAATTCTTGGATGATACAAATGAAAAGACCTCCTTTCTATATATAGGAGTATAAGGGGTCATAACATAATCAGAGCCGACATAACAATAATAATGTAAGGGCATAATGATAACAATAGCGGGCTTCTATGGGGCACAATAGTAACAATATGGGCACTACATGGGTACAACGATATAATAAGTGGGTTGTACTAATAACAATAAGGGGTTACACTAGTAGTATAGGGGCCTAACATTTTAAAATGGTTTTGGTTTTGTTTTTTAAATATATATATATATATATATATATATATATATATATATATATATATATATATATATATATATGACCTAATGATCTAGTGACAAGTGTCATTAAAGGTAGGCCACTAGTTGGCTGCCATGGAAGCTGTGGGTCCCATGTGTCTCACTGTGGGCCCGTTTTTCCTGCTTGTCTTGTCAAACTTCAAACTACGATAAGTTGGTCATATGGACTTTGATTGAAACGTCATTTGCATCCTTGGATTCCTTGTGACGAGCTATTCAATCTAACACTGGTTTCGCTTATTTTTGAAGTCTTTGATTTTTGAGCCATTAGGGATCCACTTCGATCATTCCTCCCCACTAAGGAGCTTTTGGTCCTCCAAAAACATAAATAGGTACTGCAATATGATGTACTCCCCTTGATTTGCATAAAAATGTCTCTGATAGGCCACATTCTCCTTTGCTTCACCTTTGTACTTCGGAACTAGAATGATGATGTTGACACCATTATCCATATGCAATATATAGTTGCCAATACATGTCCAACTTGCAAGATTACAAACAAGACCATACTTGCCAAGACTTTATAAAATAGTCATGGTCAAGTTTTAAAATAGAAACCATACCTTTAGCTATCAACTAAAGGCCACAATATCATTATGTTACATATACAAGTGATGTTTTACATTTATCACTTTTACAAACATTTTCACAACATGTGATTTACAATGGTGGCCAAGTTCAACTACTTAAAAAGGCTACCCATCTCTTACCTAATTAGCTAGTGGTTTTTTTCCTATAGTTGGCTTCCTTTCTGAATTGCTTCATCCTTCATAGGTGTTTTCATATGCTCTCGATCATTTTTTGGTCATAGCTCTGAATGGAGCTTCCAACATGTGGATCTTTGATGTCCACTCTTGTTGCAGTGGCTACAATGGTTCTTCTTCCTCTAGAATTTCTTGACCTTCTTTTGTGTCTCTTTCCTGGGAGACTTGGCTCGTCCTCTAAAATTCCCACCTCCCTTTGGAGATGACCTAAAACCACGATCGTTGGAATGGTGTGATGTAGCCTCAACTTGCATTGATTCAGATTCCCTTGCTTCTGCGGCTTTGAAGTGTCTTTCAAATGCACCAAAATCATCATCATAATGAGAACATGAAACTAAAGAATCACTAGCACTATTTACCTCATTGCTGATTCTAGAGTTGGTGTTGATGGTTTCACTGCACTTCAAATTTTCCAAGGTCACTTTTGTGGTTTGTAATTGAAGTTGCAATATTTTCTTCTACTCTTTTTCTTCTTGTAGCAGTATCCTCAATTCAACATTCTCTGCTTGAATGCTCTAGTTGATCTCCTCAAGTTCTTGGAGCCACGTAGTCTTTGGGGCTCTTCTCATATTTGGTACAACACCTGCTGCAACCTTAGTCTCATCACCTAAATTAGAACCCAAGTCAATTGGTCCATCACTTCCAATCACAACAACTGTGATGTTCATCTCATCATTTGAATCAAAATCCAGGTCATGTTGCACTGTAGCAACAATTTTATGTTTCCCTTTTCTACCATTCCTCTTTCGCTTCAATTTTGGATGAAGTTTCCAACAATGCTCCTCCTCATGCCCTTATTTCTTACAATGAGTGCAAGAGGTATTTTCCTCCTTTTTCTTTATTGCCACTATTTTCTTTCAATGGTTGTCTTATTCATACTTTCCCTTGCTTTCAAGGTGAATGGTTTTCACACTAGTCACATCGAGAGTATTGGATTCAAACAGAAAAGAATTCTAAAAGTAATTATGTAAATAGCCAATATATTTCATCAAATTATCATGGGAATCTAAAAGAACACCCAATACCAAATCTTGCTTCCTAGTCCCTTTGTGAAACTTTGAACGTCTTGACCTTTGCTTTGTCTCAAATGTTGTCATTCTATCATGGATTTCTGCCAATATCTCAATGGTTAAAATTATCCTTTAATGCAAAAATAAATTCATAACAAGAAGAAAGATGTTTACTCGTATGCTTGCTACCTTGTTAAAGTTTTCTCTCCCACCATACAAGAACGTTGCCTCATAGTTGAAGAGTTGCTAACTATATATTCGCCTCCTCATCCTCTTCGATCTATTGTATTTGACAATATACTTCAATCTGTCTGATCTAATTGTTTGACTTTTCTGCATCAGATTCTCCATTAAACATGGGAAAATCAAATTTTACATCCAATTTTAAAAAAGGATTTTTAGAAGCATTTCTATGTCAATGATTAGAATGATGAGAATGAGATGATGGAAAAAAAGATTCACTTGAAGATGGAGATGGAGGTTCAGGAGCTTCTTCTCCATTCCTTGATTTACCAAAGCGTTGTCCTCTGCTTTTTCTTCCTCCTTTTCCTTCTTTGCCAATTTCTCCTCATAATTTGCAAACAATTTGTCTACCTTATTTGCCATGTTGTAAAAAGCTTATAAAAAGATTGTTCATTCTTGGTACGGTCATCATCATCTGCCGTTTTTCTTTTTCGTGTTTCACATCCAATCTTTACTTATCATTCACATTCGCAATTCACATCAGTAAGAAGGGTGCTCTGATGCCAAACTTGATTCGATATTCCTTTCATACCAACATTATCCAAGATCTTTTCTTCAGTTGATGTTAGTAGAATTGCATGAAAGAGCATCTAAAAACCATATGTGCAAATACTTAAAGAAGTGACATAAAGGAGACCATAAAGACAATGCACATAAAAGTTTGATAATACAGTTCATCAAACGTGGACTAAATCTCTAGACCCTGCTTTAATGGTGGGGTGATCTGATTTAAAAATGATATTAGTTTGTAGTGCTAAGATCTTCCTCATATTATTAACAAAATGCTTTCATTATTCTTAAGAATTCATCAATTTTTGCAAGTAAAATAATGAGTTTTAGGTTAATTTTATGAGCAATTTAACATAAACTAGAAACTGAACAACAACATAAACATGTACAGAACATCATCAAAAACACATTACAACAAGCACATGATAAAGGAGTTCACCCCTCCTGGGCTACATCTCCTTGGTCCAGCTTCCAATGGCTTAGGTCTCTCTATTATGCTCAAAAGTGTAAAAATATGTGTTTACAATGCTCAAATGCTTTTGAAACTTGCTCCAATCAGTCCAAAATACTCAAAAAATGGCTATCTAGCCTCTTTTTGCATCCAATTTGGTGGAAAACTGAAGAAGTTATGACTTCCCCTTGTTTTCCCATTATTCGTTCCACAAATTGCTCCACATCCGACAGGAACCCACAATTTCGCTCCAAAAATCCGCTAACCGAGCGAGAATTTTGCCGCACGGTGGGCCATAATCCGTCAGCACCGACTATCCATCGCAAATCGCAATTGGCAGAGTCCTGCGGTCTTATGGACTGTGAACCAAGCGGGCGATATGTGATTGCAATTCAGCAGACCTGACGAAATTATTAACTGGAGCTTATAATTGTATTGCGTCTAGGATCCTTTCACAATCGGTGGAGTACCGAGGTCCTGTATATGCGGGGCTTCACACCGTGTTGCGATTTGTGATTGCGATATTGCATCGCAAATTGCAGCTGTCGGGGTTGATTCTGTAGTGTCGTGCAAGATGTGCGATATCGCATCGCAACCCAAACCTATCGGGGTCGATTCTGTAACACCTCCCTTCATTGATGTGCGATATATGAAATACGGGGACTAATGGCGACCTGCCACTTGGCGCCTCCCGATTCACTGATGGAACCTGCCACGTCATCCAATCCTGCCATGTGAGCAAGTCAAACATGAACTTTGACTTGCTCTAACTTTTGCATATGAACTCGGATTTGAGTGTCATTTGCATTGTTGGAATCAGAATGATGACCTCTTCGATATGAAGCTAAGTTTATCAAGATTCTAACACTTTTATTTTTGAGCCTAATTTTGAGCACCTAATCACTCCTCCCCACTGGAAGTCTTTTGGACCCTAAAATATCACTTTCAATTGACTAGCAGGTGAGGATACAATTCCCTCACCTTTCCAATCTCAATCCACTAATCATTGAATTGGAACTTGTGATCTGCATGATGCTTGTTGTGCCTTGTTGTGTGCTTGCCTTTAACCTTTTCAAGTTGCTCTTGCACTGTTTGATGTACCATTTGGAGTCGTTCAATGAACTCTTTGGCCTTGTCCATGTTACTATCATTAGCAATGTCCTTCTTACCAAAATGATACAATACATTTTGATACAAATGGTAAACAAATTCCTCCACTTGATTCCTTTGACTCAAGCTTGAATATACATCTTGAAAGTATCTATTTTTTTGAACATAACTTTCATGTAAAACAAAATGATGCTTGAGGAAAATAGTTATACAAACTATAGGCCTAGAAAGTACATCAACGAACTTTTCACTTATACCTTTCTTATACTTTTTGACTGAGTGGAATAGTAGAAGAAAACCCATCCAATGGAAGTGCCTTTGTCGCCTCAACTTAAACACTTTATCATTGAAAATTTCTGAATGAAAATAAATGGGCTTACCACATTGCAAAAAGACTGCGCCCGTGGCATAGTCACATACAGCAACCTGAAACTTAAATGACTTTTTCAAGTTTGGAAAAGCAAGCACTGGAACTGTACTCATCTTTTGTTTTAAAGCATCAAATGCCTCTCGTTGTTTGCCTCCCCACTGGAATAGATTTTGCACAACTACCAACGAATGAAAATGAGCTACAATAGAAGAAAAATTAACAAAATCTCTCCTCCAACATTGGGTTTCTCCCAAAAAACCTCTTATCCAAATTACTATCTTGAGCCTGCCTGCGTAAATTGCAAGCAAAGAAAAGGCATATGCGGCTTCATGGGGATGTATGATTCTTTCACATGTGTCTGCAGGAATGGAGTCAATACCACAACAGACTATTATGGCTTCAATCTTGGAGAGGACTAGCTTCAGCTCACCTTCTCCACATCCCACACAGACTGACAAAAAGCCCTTAGGAACCTGAACATGCTTGGAAGAACCAATTTCACGGCTCAAGTACATCAAAGAAGTTTTATCCAAACTATTCTTTGACATCTTCATAAACAAATGTTCTTGACATACGAAATCAAGTATTTTTTTCTCACACATGACATGTTCATAATGAAATTTCCTGAAAATGAAAATGTCATCCAAATAGACTATCTTGTCTAGAAATGGCTTCAACACATCTTTCTTCATATGCGTAAGATCAGTAGGCGCATGGGAAAGACCGAAAAGCATAATAAGCCATTCAAACAAACCTTGTCTGTTTTTGAGTCGTCTCCCCTGTATCTCCTTCAACAACTCTACTTTAATGAAAACCACTTCTTGAATCCCATTCAAGGAAATGCTTACCATTCTTCTTAGGCGCCAAAACAAGAGGTGCACCACACGGTAAAGGAGTAGGCTGAATGATCCTTTTATTCAACAATCCTTGGATTTACGTCTTAATTTTTGCGCTTTCCATCACTGACATCCTGTAAATGCCAACGTTAGGAAGAAGACACTTTTGCTACAATTGTAACCTAGGTTGGATTCCCCCCTTGGGAAGTAATCCCTTTGATTCCTTAAACATTTCATCAGATTGGTTAACAACGTCAACCAAATCAGTTTTCAAATTCGAATTACAACCATAAAATGCTTCATAATCATTATCATTCTCGGGTTTGATCATGAGAAGCACAATATTCTTACTCGAATTCACCAGTCTTTTCATCTCTCGTGCATTAACAATCGAAAGATTTGTTTTTTTTTGCGATCTCTCACAATATATTCTACTCCATTCTTGAATATGTGATATTTGTTTTCATGTCGATGGAAGATAAATTTTTGATCAAAAACGTATGGGTTACCCAAAATGATACCACAAATATCTAACAGCACAACGTCAAGCTCCACTTCATTTATGAGTTTTGCGTTGATGGTGAATCTCAACTTACACTTTCTCGTAACCTGCAAGTGCACATTGTAACACACCTATCCAAACAGATACGGTTTATGATGTGGAACAGTTTCCATATTTAAACTCTTGACAATGTTTTCTGAGATAAGATTGGCTTGAGAGCCGCTATCAAACAGCATATCAACCTTGCTATGTTTCGATATCACCCTTATATGAAAAAGTTCTATTCTCCTCTTTTCATTTGGAGTTTCATTTTGTGAGTTTGAAGAACTAGTGCTGGAAATGGATTCCTTTCCTTAAAACCCCATGGCTGTGATTTTAGTTCCATCGCCTGATTCGGATCCCAAATCCTCTTCTTGAGTGATTGCAGTTGTCTTTTCTTTTCCTTTGTTGTTGAATTTCTTTGGTTTCATTTCGAGATGAAGCTTCCAACAATGAGCTTCATCGGGACCCTCTTTGGAACAATGTTTACAGATTGTTTTCTCTCCTTTTTTAATGGATACATTTTTCTTTCCCTTGAAACCCTTTTCTTTCTCTTTACCTTAAATGGATTTTTACTGCCTTCTTCTAAGATGTTTTTCCCTCTTGCCTCAAGATGAGTGGCTTGCACACACACATCATCTAGATTATTGGGATTAAACATTAAGATAGTATGCCTAAAGCAACTGTGTAAACCCCCTATGTACTTCAGCAATGTGTCATGTGATTGCAAATCTACACCTACCATCACAAACCTTTTTGTGAATTCTTGGGTGTAATCTTGCACATTTTCACCTTTAAATTGTCTAAAGTTCTACCAATTCATGATGGCTTTCTGCATGTAAGCTAGAGGGTAGAATTTTCTTTTGATTGCAACAATGAAATCATTCCAAGAAATAGAGATCTTACCATGTTTTTTAATCTCCTCTTGAGTCTTTGATTCCCACCATACCAATGATGCACCCTCCATTCTCAATAAAGCTAACTGAATCTTTATGTCATCCTCTTGAAGGTTTTGAATCCTGCAATAGACCTCCAACTGATGAATCCAATTATCAAGATTCTATGCATTCACTTCACCATTATACATAAGCAACTCGAATTTAACATCAAGTTTTAAAAAAGATGATTTACGATTTTCTTTTAAGTATAATGATGAGTATGAGTAAGGTTTTTGTTAGTCGAAGAGGGTGAAGGTGCTTGTGAAAAAGAAGATGAAGAAGAGGGTGGAGAGGGTGGAGGCTTGTCTCCATTTCCATTACCTCCTCCTGAAGAGCCTTCTCTGTTGGGAGGTTTGGAACTTTTTCCTTGCAACCTGGTATTCCTCTCTTCATAGAGGATCTTCACTATCTCTGTCATATCAAAGAAATCCTTTCTGGAGGTCTTCTCATCTTCTGTCATGTTTGTAGGTTCTCCTTCATGAGACATGATCTCCGGAGTCTCAACTACAACTTGAGGTTGAACTGGTGTTGGAGATTGTGGCAACATTTCTCTCCTTCCCCTTGACCTAAATTCAAGGTTTTCAACTAGCTTTCCTTCACCTCTTTTGAGTTGTAACCTTGTAAGCATGACATAAACTTGCAAACAATTAAATCCTTCTTTCACAAAACAAAACCTAGGGCTTTGATACGAAATTTGATCTAATTTAGAATATTAGTTTTCAGTGCTAAGACATTCCTCAGACTATTAATAAAATTCTTTTAATGTGTTTAAGGATTCATCAATTTTTGCAAGTAAAATGAAGATGTTTTATGTTAAATTTATGAGCAATTTAACATGAACCAGAAAATGAACAACAGTATAAACATGTAGAAAACATCATCAAAAACACATTACAACAAGCACATGATAAAGGAGTTCACCATTCCTCGGCTATGTCTCCTTGGTCCAGCTTCCAATGGATTGGGTCTCTCTATTATGCTCAAAAGTGTAAAAATTTGTGTTTACAATGCTCAAATGCTTCTGAAACTTGCTCCAATCAGTCTAGAATACTCAAAAAATGGCTATCTAACCTCTTTTTGCAACCAATTTGGTGGAAAATTGAAGAATTTATGACTTCCCCTTATTTTCCCATTATTCGCTCCACAAATTGCTCCACATCCAACAGGAACCCACAATTTTGTTCCAAAAATCAGCTAACCGAGCGAGAATTCTGCCACGCAACGGGCCATAATTTTTCGGCATCAATTGTCCATCGCAAATCACAATCAACGAAGTCATGTGGTCTTATGGACTGTGAACCAGGCAGGTTATATGCGATTGCGATTCAGCGGACTCGACATAATTCTTAACCGGAGCTTATAATTGTATCACTTCCAGGAACCTTTCACAATCGGCGAAGTACCGGGGTCCTGTATATGCGGGACCTTTCGTCGTGTTGCAATTTGTGGTTGCGATTTGCGATTGTGATATCACATTGCAATCTAAACCTGTTGGGGTTGATTCGGTAGTGACGTGTAAGATGTGCGATATCACATCGCAACCCAAACCTATCGGGGCTAATTTTATAGCACCTCCCTTCGCCGATGTGCAATTTGCGAAATGCAGGGACCAATGGTGACCAGCCACTTGGTGCCTCCTGATTCACTGATGGAACCTGCCATGTCATCCAATCCTGTCATGTGAACAAGTCAAACCTTAACTTTGACTTGCTCTAATTTCTAAATATGAGCTCGAATTTGAGTGTCATTCGCACCGTTGAAATCAAAATGATGAGATCTTCGATCTGAAGTTAAGTTTATCAACATTATAACACTTTGATTTTTGAGCCTAATTTTGAGCACCTGATAATGGGGAGACCACTTCATTCATCTCATCAAAATGAAAGGCAGATGATGGGCCTCTAAATTAGACATAAATTAAGGCCCATGCCTCTAAATTAAACATAAATTGAGGCCTATAACCATCATTCAGTACATTAAACCTCTCTTTCTACATTAGATAATGTATTTTTAACTTTAATATATTAATTAGGTAGATTTATGAATAATTGCATATTTGTGTCAAATATTACTTATTTTTGTGGAATATTATAATAATATTGGGCATATTATGAAGATTTGGAGGAGGAGATAATTTAGGGACTTACTCCCTATTATAGGAGGATTAATAATAAATAATAAATCAATAAGATATTATGGAATTATGGCACAGATTATGGAACTCCAATGATTGAGAAAATCTAGGCATGTGTTCCTTGTCATTTAGTGCAGATTCCTAGTATTGGGGACCAAATCCACTAATCAAGGGATTTTGGTGGGGAAAGCTTCCTCCTTTCATGGGGAATGATTCCTAATCATTTTGTATAAGTATGAAGTCGAATTTGCCTCTAGGGAGAGATTTTCATTAGTGTTATTATGGAGAGAACTTATATTTTTGCAGCTCCATTGTATTTTATTGCAGGGATGTAATTGTATTGATGAAAATAATGAAGATTGGTGTCATGTTCAGCTTCTAAATCTTGTTCTCCTCCATAGGTCTCTGATTTTCCTTGGGCTTTGTCATCCCAGGAGCCTCAGAGCCCTTTTGTATCATTTTATTTCCTTCTTTTCACTTCTTATTCACATGCATCTCTTATTTTTATTTCTTTCTATTTCTATATTTAATATAAATGATTTCTTCTTGTAGGATTGAGTTAAATGGTTTATGTAAGTTTTTTTACAGGATCAAAAGCATCATTTCGTCTTTGGAAGGTCATAGTAATCATTGAGCTATTTGGATTAGCTTTCTTATTCCCAAATCTAGATTTCTGGAACTCCTTTGTGGCAAAGAACAGTGAATTTCTCTTATTTTTTAGAGCATGCTAACGATCTTCAATCGAGTTGGTTCCACTTGTATTAGATCACAAAAAAATTCTAGTTCATAACAAAAATTACCCCACTGCATTTGCACTTTATTAGGTTAGGAATTTTATAGATTTACTAGCTCACTAGTTCTCGAATTTCTAGATTTTCGATTAGTAATTTAGTGCTATTTTTTAACATGGGTTAACAGAGGTCTTTTTGAGTGATTCCACCTGGAATGGGGACCTAAGGCATCCTAGTCAATAACAAAATTTGTCCCATCCAATTTGGATTTTGATTTACTTGGTCATTCAATGAATTATAATTTCGTATAGTAAATATGTAACATCATGTAGTAAATCAAGGTCCTTTAGGAAATCCTATAGCATCATGTAGGAAAGTTTTTTTTTGAGCCCAAATTGAAAAAAATCATCATTGAAGTTGGGATTAGGCCTCTACTTGACTTCCATGCCATCAAGACCATTTTAACCCTCTTGCTCCACACTTGTTTCCCCTGCCAAAGATCAAGGAAAGATTAGCATTTGCATTTATAAAACAAAAGGATTTTAACAATGAATTCTTTTATATTTACACATGCACAGAGCAGTTGGTACTCTCTAGATCAGATTTCATGCTAAGTTAGTTTAAATCATCACATGTGATAAATAGAGTTAAGCTAAGTTTCTTTTGCATTTAGTTCGTGATCTTTATGCAATTAGAATAGGTTTCTTTCCTTGTACTTTCTTTCTTACAATAGGTTAAGGTTCCATTTCGAACATTTCATTTTCTGCAATTAGTTTAGGATTTGACTTCAGTATATGCACTCCATTACATCATGACAACAAAGGAATGACACATTGTATGCTGCACATATAGTGTCAATACCTTTTAAGTTTGTACGAACCCCAAATTGATAATTAAAGTCGGTAGCCTTGGGAGTTGCAACATTCTTGTTGCAATACTGAAGGTCATCAGCAAGCACATGACAAAATATATCATTATACCTCCAATTATGGAAGTGACTTGAATCAATTACTAAAAACACAATCACAGCAGTAACAGGTTTGGCTTGTCCTCTTAAGACTTTTGACTGTAAATATGACCCACTTTTGAAAGGTACATTGTTGTCTTAAACTTCTTGCCAATCAATTAATGAAGAATGTGGGTTTCTACCATGACCCCTCAAATTTGCTATTCAAATGAAAAAACAGATTGCACCATTGAAATCCTTGTGAAATTCTTGTTATAATGAGTATAAACTTGGCTATATTCTGCCACTGTCATCTCTAGACCCCCCAAAGAATTTTCAAGATTCCCCATAACATCTAAAAAGAATATTCCCTAAAAAATATTGCTCATTCCATACGCCCATGCAAGGTTCCCTCTAAGTTAAGATTCCACTGCACTTCGAGGTTCTGCTTAGTTAAGTCCCGCCCAAGCTCCACTGGTCCTCCCTGTCGAATGGCATGAGAGGGTTAATATAAGGTTGAATGGGTAGACCGATCAACGTATGGGTCGTTGGCCCAATGGTCCTCTATGTTATGTTTAGCTCATTGCCCAATGGGGAAGTAGAAAGTTCCAACCTACTCGACCTTGTTTTATATTACAAACAAATTATATAATTGTCCCTCAAAAATAAACGTTCAACATTGACACGTGAATAAACCCTGATCGTCATTATTTGGTTTTAACCACTACCTTCTTGTTGGTCTTAACCATATATAATAACCATTTTTATAATATGGCATATGGTTACATAATAACCATTTTTATATTTTTAAAATGGTTTTTTTTGTTTTTTTTTTTAAACCATATTTATTTTATATGGGCATTTATAATATATATATATTTGTTTTATATGGCCCAATGATCTAATGATCTAGTGACAAGTGCCATTCACTAGTAGGCCACTGGTTGGTTACCATGTAAGTCGTGGGTCCCATGTGGCTAACTCATAAGTTGGTCATCTAATTCGGATTGAAACATTGTTTGCACAGCTGGATTCTTTGTAATGAGCTCTTCAATTTGACGTTAGTTCTATTGAATTGTGAAGACTTTGATTTTTGAGTCATTAAAAATCCACCTAGATCAAATTGATTCACCCCCCTCTCAGTATTTCCAACACATAACAATAATATTTTATGACTAAGTCTTAAATTTAGATCTTTCATAACCCATATATTCAAATTAAAAGCTCACTTTTTTGTATCAAATCCACTAATTATGGGTGAAGTGCTCACACAACATAAAGAAGTTTTGTAATAAGTGATTGTTAGCATAGAACATCTAATTTTCAACACTTTATTTGGAAATTAGAGTGTAGAGTCTAAGGAGTAATTTGCATCTAAAATTTGGAAGAGAGAAATGCCATTTTGCAACTAGAAAAAGGGGCACATCACACCTTAAAAATAAAAGTGAAAGGTTAATCACACCCCAAAAACCGAAGGCAAAGAGTAAATCACATCCTCAAATACAAAGGTGAATAACCAACTAGACTATGAAAATGAAGGGGGAATAGCTAATCACAATGAAAAAATAAAGGTGAAAAGAGTAACTTGTATCCCAAAACACAAGAGGGGAAAATATACTATATCTTATCCCAAAAACTAAGGTGAAAAAGGAAAATTGTACCTCAAAAAATGAAGGCAAAAACAATAAATCACATCCCAAAAAAGAAGCAATTTGCAGCCGCATAATCAAAATACTTCATAGGTAGAAAGATGAATGATAATGCTAAATTGTTAAAATAGTCTTTGCTTTTCCTTTATACTCCTTTTCTTAAGCTTTTCTCGTTATCATTTACTATTTTGAGATCATGTTTAAGATTTGTTTCAACTCTACCAAGCTTCAAATAAAGAAAGTATAATTTCAAAATTTAACAATCTTAATTATTATCAATGTTTTAGCATTCAACACTCTAGGATGATACATTTTCAAGTATTTATGTGGAACACAATGGTTCAATACTTGAAACAAAGGTATCCGTTGGTATCAAGTCATATTTTGAGCTTGAAATGTTAAGTATCAATTTTATTTCAATTATGAATGAGTCATGCCCAATGTAGATTGCACTTATATCTATCTTGATAATAAAGTAGTTAAACTCAAGTTTGGAAGCTTAACTTATAAAGTCTTCCAAGGATTTCATTTTAGAAGAGAAAAACTCTCTTAGTGCTAGGAAGTTCTATTGATATCCACTTGTGGAGGCAAATATAGACAAAAAACCAACCATGAAATACAAAGGGCACTTGCTCTTGTAGATATTAATCTCTGTTAATTGATAGTAAAGAACCATAAAAACCATTTACTATATCCCCTATGAGAGCCAACCTTAACCCTTATCGACAACTAAGATAGCTAAGGGCTTAATAAATTTTAAAAAGGCCTGATATACACATGGACATGTTGAGGGATCAACAAAACACCAAAGACACTTTTATTATCATGAAAGGTTCCCATTTTGTATTGACAAAAAGGAAGATCAAAATTGATTATTTTAAAACAAAAATCTCAATTTTAATGGATAAATGCAGTTTTATTATAGCAAACAATATGCTAAATAGATAGATGTAAAGACTTGAGAGAGTTATAAATGATTGTTATATAGTTCAAACCCAACATTACAAACAAATATTTTTTCTAGCATTGGGAAGAAAAATGCTTATAAAACAAATAATACTATTTAATCATTATCATATTTTCATTCATAGATATATTTGCCCAGTATAATTGGAGAAAATGTAATGGCTACATGGGGAAGAAAGCTTGTGTTATCGGATGGAAGAGGTGCTTGGTGATGAACATTTATGATGGCACTCATACATACCATTTTAGGAGTACTATTTTATTTTAATTTACATAGATGGAGCCTCATATCACATATTGGAAAATTCGTTATGCACACAACTTTTGTGTCTCACACCTATATTATTATGAACAATTCTTATACACAATGAAAAGTTTATTTAATAGGAGGCATTTTATTGCGGAAATTGAAGGTGTTTTTCATGGAAAAAATAATGGTCACATATTTTAATAGTGAGGGATTGATCTTATGTCATTCATACCATGGAAGCGTCCTCACGTAATAACTTGGAGATTTTGTGCTACATGAGCAGAACTCATTATACCTTTGAGCTTGCAATATGAGGCCATACCATCACGTACGTTGAGGTCAGCTTATTTAGTGTTTCTACGGAGTGAGGAACAATGTTTACCTAGATGCCCATACCATGAGGTCAAACCATGACATTTTTAATCCTTTATGACTATGGCTAAGGTTGGATTGTTTTGAATCATTATGCCTATTCCCAAAGTGGTTTTATCCCCAAACCTTGTCCTAACTCTTGTTTATCTACAAAAGAATTCACCAGTGTTTGCAATTTGTTCTTCAGAAAACAATAACCTAGAACAGGAAATAACAAAGAAAAAAACAAGTAATTTCTTCCTCATAGCACCATGAAGATTAGTTCGTTGATAGAAACTATCGGTTTAGACAATTATGGAGCATATATAAAAGAAATCAAAGGAGCTTCAAATGGAAAATTATCCCAATATCTAACTATTGGCAATTTTTTTTGGGTGTTCTAATCACAATGGTTAAAAGAAGTGATAGGAACGTGATTAAATTGATTATCCTGGAGGTCTCAATTGTCACCCTGTATGCCTAGGACACCACCTGTTAAATGGCAACAAAATAGGGAAAAAAATTATAACGAATGAAATTTTTATAAAGTACTTGCCAACTATACATATTATGGAAACAGGAAAGAAAAGCTTCAATAACATTTCAAGATCAAGTAGATGCAAATTTATTTCCAACAGATTTTATAGAGTTCATAGTAGCTTAAAACAAACACTTCATTGGAATTTGTACAATTAAATTTAATGATCAGCAAGGAAATTTATTTTTCTGTCATGATTTGCACTATTTTAATCACTGTTGTCAGCATTTTTTTATTCAAAAAACCATAACCAAGTCAAGAAATAACAAAGGAAAAAGGATGGTCCAATCTCTCTTATACCACCATGAAGATTAGTTGGCGCGATAGAAACTATGCAATGAGATAATTATGGGGCATATCTAAAAGGAATCGAGTATTTTTCAAATGGAAAATTGTCCCGCTCAGAATAATTGGCGTCTTATTTTCTATGCTTATTCGCTTTATAGAATGATAAATCATCCATTCCACCTCTGAATTACATGAACATATAATTGATAATCAATGCAGAAGAGCCTGTCCTAACATCCTAATAAAAATGTACGATTTTACCAATAAAATTACAAGTTGCTCCACAAATATAGCCAAGCTTATATCCTGAAAGTACTAGATTAACCATGTAGCTATCCATGTCAATGATTTGTTCTATCCGAGACCTCCACACTACAGACTGGGCATATCTGCATCAGAAACAAGATTTTGACAGATAAATTACGTAGAATGTATGAAAATTTCAAACACTAAAAATAGCTTCCATAGTTTTTGATTAAAACAAGTAGTGCATGCAAGAAGTCATATTTAACATAATAAAAGCGTTCAAGTCACCTTATTTATTTGAAGCCAAATTTTGATGCAATCTGAATGGTATTGATGCTTGCATGGAAGGGTCTGTATTATGTCCCCTCCTTCATATTCCAGATGACAGATGACACACCTAAAAA
Organism: Pinus tabuliformis; assembly: GCA_031772625.1. Lineage (NCBI taxonomy): Eukaryota > Viridiplantae > Streptophyta > Pinopsida > Pinales > Pinaceae > Pinus > Pinus tabuliformis. Next base: position 2,073,790,750 of record CM062818.1, read on the forward strand.
ATGGTGGGGTAGATTTTAGCTCAATAAATAAATATATAATTAAAATCAGTAGCACGTAATAATCTAATTCTTCAACACAAATAAAAGAAAAAGTTCATTCTTAAGCAAAGACGGGAGAAACAATAACATGAACGAATCACAAGTCTGAATGTGGGCAAATGACAGTTCTAATCTTAAATAATAATTGAGATATATTTTAACCTAAAACCAAGTGAAAACATATACCAAGCCATTTACTTGGACAGTCTTATTTTGTTATCGGCAAAATATTGTTATGAATAAATATATTCTTCTCAATTTCTCCACCAATGGTTAGGTTTGTTGAGAAATCTAGGGCATTAGTAATTAAGAGATTTCTCTTCTTGATAATTGCTCGTGATATGCTTTTACTTCTTGTATTATGATCTTCTCTTCGTTATATTATCAATGTGTTCTTTTCATCAAGACAATTACCAAATAAACAATAGAGGACAAGCGACAATATGTAGGTTTGTCAGCTAGGGCCAAAACCTCTCACTCTTTGAGAGGAAAACCCAATCAAAAAATTCTTCTTATAGATCTTCAATTGACGAATACCAAGACCATGACAAAGACCCTTGACTCTAGTGTCCTTCCAAGACCCTTGTCACTAGCCTTGATGCTCTACCTCTTCCCTTTCTCGGCTTCTTCTAGATCTTGAACTGCTCTCCTCGGCTTTTTCTAGAGAATCTCAATCTCTACTATTTCACCTCAACTTCTTCTAGAGAATCTCGGTCTCTACTCTTTCACCGTGGCTTCTTCTAGAGAATCTCGGTCCCTACTTTCTCACACTACCCTTCTCGGCTTCCTTAGAAAATCTCGGTCTCTTAGGTTAACCCTATTTCAAAAACCCTAGAATAGTCTATGCTTCTTGATTAGTCTCTTCAAGAGAGAGACCTATTTCTCCTCAGCCTCTTCTTGCGAGATCAATACCCAAAAAAGGTCACCTCAATGTTGTAGTAATTTCTTTGACCTTCTTTTTGTGCCTTCCGACCTCCTTTCTTTGCATGTGGGAGAGTATATATGCCCAAAATAGATCTCCTAGAGTATCCCTTCCTTCGCTATCCTTTTTCTTGATCTTCACTTCTTTTCTCTAGCTCTTCTTCGCACTTATGCTTCTTCTCTTTCACCAAATTGCTTGCCTCTAAGTGAGGCCGAGTGTGGTTATATATACACGCTACCTCGTGTCCTTTAGGCCGGCATGATCATAAAGAGGAGAGTCGACATCATCTTCTAGTTTTATCATTCGTTGTAGGCCGACTTGATGAGGGCTAGTGACAAGGTCTTGGAGGATTACTTTACATAGACAAGTGTGACTCTTTACGATGTGTAACATGACTTCTTTTCATGACAATGACTCTTTTATTATTTTATGACTAGATGACAAAATTCCTAAAGGCTCTCAATGGAAGCCTTGACTCAAAAATAAAATCTTGTACTCCTGAAATCCATGATGCAAACATTACAATATTTTATTTTTCTTCTTTACATCTCTTCACATAAAATCACAATTACATGTCATTATGAAGAACAAACCTAGTTACACTTTTCAACACTCCCTCTTAACTAGGGAGGTATTCATAATGGTACTCAGTCATTCTCAATCTAAAGAATTTCTCATAAGACGAATCGAATTGGTCAACTAGCATTGTTACATAGCAAGGCCTTGACTAACAGCTCTATCTCTCCACAAGATCTGAGCTCACTACTGGTGAGACTAATGATTTATAAACACTCTCATCATTGTCTCTCTCAGAACATACCCTACCCGGGTACTCAGGGTATATTCCATGAGGACTATTCTTATCTTGGACTCCCCAACCCCCAAAGAATATCGGTCCTCCACGACTACTCTTCTATTGGATGCCCTATCTCATCCTCAAAGGGTATCAGATGCCAAATGATTACCCAATCCTCTCATTTTGTCTTCCCAGGTGAAGACCAGAATGATGTGTCGATCTCTCCATCTTAATTAGGGAGGACATATCTATTCCATGAAAGGAATTTACTCATTCCTGCATGTGAGAATTTGGAGACCCAAATCCCTATTGTAGCAAATTGATATTACTTCTCCTACTTGTTAGTTCATGCAATTTATTTACTATCTTACACTGTAAATATCGAAGTAAATACGACTGCGACCTTCACTAATTAAATTATATGAGGAAACAAGAACTGAGCAAGAAAAAATAACACACACAAGTGACATCGTTGTTTTTGGACAAATGTCCCCGGAAAAACCCAATGCAAGAGAACTGGTGCAGCAACTGAGGGTTTGTATTATTATGTATTAGTTTTTTAATATAATCTTTGGATGCCTTACTGGCTATCTGATACAGAGAATCTGACTAGCAGAAAAAATAGTGAGAAATACCTCACTATCAGTAGAGATTCAATACTGATCCAAGCTCTGGATGGCAAGCCCCACACTGCCTTTGCGCTGCCTCTACGTCAGCCTACGCAGTTCAGCGTCACAGCTACTAGGCTCTGCATCACCCTTCTTGTTGATCGATTTGCCTTTGTAACTTCGACTCTCTGCCCTTCCAGTCTCACACCCCAACTTCTGGCTCTAGAACTCGACTCTCCAGCAAATTTCGAATCTCCTCTTAGGCTCTGTGTTGCCTCTTCTGGATCTCTCTCTGCCTCCTTTGCAATGTATCCTCGAATCAGGAAACTCTCCAACCAGAGAACTAACCCTGCCCCTCACTGCAAGAAATCTCCTCAATGACCTCTCTGGCAACTATTGTGCTGCTCTCTTGAGAAAATCGATCTTTGATCTCTCACTCAATGTGTCTTCCAAATGCCCGTCAAAGTCCTTATAATCTTCTCGTTAAGTAGTCAACGACCCAAATTAAATTCTAATCAATGGCTCATAACATATTGACTCGATCCAATGTTTTAAAACTCCGACTTCGACACCGACTCGGCCAAGGGTCGACTCTAACTCCGACTCCAACATCGACTCGCCGCCGACACTAACTCAGCCTAGGGTCAACTCTGACTCCGACACCGACTTGGCTGAGGGTCGACTCCGACTCCGACTCAGTATCAACTCGGCCAACGCAATTTCAATGACTCGGTCGTTGTAAAAAATACATTAAATATTTAATTTTTTTATAAAAAGCATAATTTTAAAGATTTTCATTCATGTTTCCAAACACACAACATTAGAATATAGATAGAAGACAACATATGATCAAAGCAGACTCGTGTATATATCCATTATATCAAAATGGCACCCAGTGCACTGTCCAATACATACATGATTATGATATAGAGAATCGAGATCAAAACAAAAACACATAACAAATGATGCAAGATATTCTAATTATTAGAACATGGAAAATTCAATCCAAAAATTTGCACAGTAAGGATGAAATTACTTTTTTTTATTAAGCAGTGTCAGTCTGTTCATCCACTTCAAGTGGCTTTATTAACTTACCCTTAATCTCCATGTTCTATTTTGGATGTCCAGTTAATCCTTGAATTCTTTTTTGGAGGAAAAGGAGGATGCATAGAGAAAAACATTTATGTGCATGGGACATAAACTGTGCCTATTGCATGATGCATCAAAGGAGTGGATGCCACATTATTCTATAAAACTTAGGCATTGCTGATGATATTTCATGGATCAGAACAACTATTGTAGAAGGTGTGGTGACAAGAAGGAGAAAATGAACATAATATTGGATTTATAATTATATTAATCTGTACTTCATCAAACGGAGAGATTCTTCTATCACTATAATTATGTTTGTCTCTAAATTTCCTTTAGGCTTAAAATTGACACCTTTGTGTCAATACTTTTCAAAATAGCAGATGCGAAAGGTCGTGGTCTTTGTGAGGTCACTGGGATTTGGTGATGTGCTATATGCAGCTAGTCAACTGACACTTCTGCAGCAAATATTGCAACTAACACTTCTGCAGCGAATATTGATGTCTGAGTTGTGTTTTAGAAACTATACATTTTGCAAGGTGAAACTCAGTTTTCTATGGGATTCAATTTCTGATTTTGTAGGCTCCTAGTATATCATTTGTGATTCAAATAGCCAATAATCCGAAAGTCCGTTTACATGTTAAAATGTCACAGTGAATTCAGCTTTCGAAAGAACACTGAATCTTTTGATTGATGATACTTAAGTTATTCCAGGCAATTCATCCGTAGCCTGGGCCTCTTTTTCTAACCCGGCCAGGTTAATGCTAGCTCGATCGAGCCGGTCGGCCAGGTTAATACCGAGTTGGCCGAGTTGTTAGACAACTCGGTCGGCTCGATATTAACTCGACCGGCCGAACCGAATCCAAGGCCGAGTCAACTTTTTTTGGCCTAGCTCGAACCAACTTGACCGAGTCGGTTCCGAACCGGCCGATTTTGAAAACAGTGACTCGATCGTTGTCCTTTTCTAGAAGATTCACACCCAGTTTTATTAATACCCCTTGATTATTTTAATTTCCTAAGTTTAGACTTAGGCATCATTAAAAATAATTAATTATTTTAATAAAATTGTCTACGGGTGGAATTTCCCAAAACGATTTCTGGGTATTCTGGAATTCATGTGTCCTAGCCTCCCTGCAAATTTTGAGAGTTAGAGCACATCCGATGCTACCAGAAATCAACACTCCCTCTTATTGAAGAATGTGCTCTGATAATGCAACATGTTGAAGCATCACCCTGACTCTGTAACATCTCCCTCTGTTTTGCTGATGTCTGACATCATTGCCCACCAACTACTGCGCAAATGTTGCATTTGTGTTGTTGAATCTGCATGCTGCTGCCAAATGCATCTGCACTGCAACTCTGTTGTCATTGCAATAGAAAAACATCCAAAATACTGAACCAAAGGTGTTCAACGTGATGCATATGTTGCTGGAGTTCTCACTATTGCTAGTCTCTGTGTTGACCCTCTGAAGTCTCTGCGTTGTTGCTGACTTTGCACTGTGCCAACTGCACTGCTACCAACTCTGCTCTGCGTTGCTCAGTCTCTGGCGCTCCTAGCCACTGCAACTGTCACTCCGACATTCCTCTGCACCAACTGACACTGGTCCATCCTACTACTTCTGATATGGGCTCCTGTAGCAAGGTATTGATCCAAGAGGTGGACTCCTCAATGGAGCCTGCCCATTTGCAATTCTTTCAAGCTACAGTACTAGATCACCCCCCCTCTCCCCTGAAGGTATCTGGGCAATCATGGCAAACTCCTCCTCCTAGATCCTTGCGATTACAGCCTGCGGATCATGTTTCTCATCCTTGTCCTTCTTCTTGAGAGGACACTGCATAACGTAGTGACCAAATTCACCACACCGGAAACATTTGATCTTAGTAATATCCTTCTTCTTCCTCTGCTACCCCTTTGATGCAAGGGTTGCATTCTCCTCCTCCTCCTTAGGCTTCGTTCCACTGTTGTTGTTGCCATCAAGTTTTCACTTGACTAAGTTTCGCCTCATCTCTTCCCGTTGAAGAGTGGCCCACATCCCTTCCCAATCTAACAATTTCTCTTTACCCAGAATACTCTGGACAAATACTTGCCATTTTGCTAAGACTGAATTCAAGGCCAACCTCACCATCTCTGTAGGCTGAGGTGATGATACAGAGAATCTGACTGGCTATCCGATACAGAGAATCTGACTGGCAGAGAAATTAGTGAGAAATACCTCACACTATCACTGGAGATTCAACATTGATCCAGGCTCTGAATGGCAACCCCACACTGCCTCTGCGTCAGCCTACGCAATTCAGAGTCACAACTACTAGGCTCTGTGTCACCCTTCTTGCTAGTCGATTTGCCTCTGGAAATTCGACTCTCTGCCCTTCTGGTCTCACACCCTAGCTTTTGGCTCTAGAACTCGACTCTCCAGCAAATTTCGAATCTCCTCTCAGGCTCTGCGCTGCCTCAGCATGGCTCTACGCTGCCCAACGTGGCTCCGCACTACCTCTTCTGAATATCTCTCTGCAATGTATCACCGGATCAAGAAACTCTCCAACCAGAAAACTATCACTGCCCCTCACTACAAGAAATCTCCTCAATGACCTCTCCGGCAACTGCTGCGCTGCTCTCTTGAGAAAATCGATCTTTGATCTCTCACTCGATGTGTCTTCCAAATGCCCATCGAAGTCCTTATAATCTTCTCGTTGAGTAATCAACAACCCAAATTAAATTCTAATCAATGGATCAAATCATATTAACTCGATCTTCATCTTCGAGATTCATACCCAATTTTATTAATACCCTTTAATTATTTTAATTTCCTAAGTTTAGACTTAGGCATCCATTAAAAATAATTAATTATTTTAATAAAATTGTCTCCGCGTGGAATTTCCCAAAAATATTTCTGGGTATTCTAGAATACATGTGTCCTAGCCTCCCTGCAAATTTTGAGGCTTAGAACACATCTAATGCTACCAGAAATCAACACTACACAAGGCATGTACCTAAGCTCCCTCTTGGCTCAGGAATTTCCAAGTTTCTTCCAAGTAAGAAACTTTCTAGGCTCCCTCTCAAAATAGGGACCTTTAGCAGCTCCTTAGGTGGAGATGATGAGACAACCACCTGCTTTGAAGAACTCCTTTCTTCGATGTCATGAATTTCTTCTTTGTTGTGGAGTCTTCATCTTTTGGGACTTCTTCATAGGGCACATACCATCCATCACTTTCATTCATCAGTCATGTCATCATTCATTTCATTGGAAAGTGATCCATCAGTCTTCATCTAACATTGCTTCATGTTCTACTACCTTTATCAAGCTTTCTTTTCAGAAAGGTTCTTGCATCCTTCTACATGTTTCTTCATGGAAGACGTTCATAGTTCTTCCCTTCAGTAGTCCTACACAAGCCCATCTAGATACAAGTTCATAAATAATGAATACTTGAATCATAATTACCTTGTGATGGCCTTTTATCATGACAACTTCTTGTAGGCATCAACACCCTACATACATGTTGACACATCTCCTTAAAAATATGTATTGTCAAGGGTCTTCATCTTTTTCCAGCTCCCACCGAAGTCTTCATATCTTTCTGAGAGATTTCATAGTCAAATCTCCTTGGTCCTTCAGATGTTGACTTCCTTTACCATAGTTGCATAGCTTCATGATCTCTTCCTTCCTTTTTTCACATATTTCATTCCCAAGAGCTTCAGAGTTCCTCAATTGTAATCAGAACACCTCATACTTCTATATGAGGACATATTATGTTGATTTCATCTAATAAATATGTGACTCGTGCATTCTAGCATCCTTTTGAGGGAGGAGATTCCTTCTTTGATCATGCCTCTTAAGAGCAATGATCCATGTTATCTGTAACCATATGACATGACTTCCACAATATTAATTTTGAGCATACATACCTCATCTTTCCTTTGGGCCATCCATACTTCCTGCAACAGTTTCCTTTGAATGAAGGAATTTCATTCCCTTGATCTGCTTCACTATCATGTTATCATACCATCATTCTATGAATTCCACAAGATTGGAATTCTTGAAGAAACACTTACTTTTCCTCTTGATCGGTGAATCTTTACATTGAAGATTCCATTAGAGAATCTTTGAGGATCTTGCATATCCTTATCTTGTCGATGCTATCTTTTGTATGATAACCCTTTTTCCAAATGACTTCTATAACTATCACTTGAGCTTTCAATGAGGTTTCCAAGAGCTATACCCTACATAGTTGACTTCCATAGGTTTTGTTCCAGACATTCATCATATTACATATGTCACGAGCTCTTACTTCTAATGCTTCTACCATGATGTCATTTTCTACTATAATGCATCCTATCTTATTTACAATGCTTCCTATCTACAACAGAAGAGTACCTTTTTAGTGAAGGAGATTCTCTTAGTCATAGTAGAGATCTTTCACTTCCTCCTTCTTAGGCTTCTTTGTCTCAGGCTCTTCTACTTCTTCGATAATTTGGGCTTCTTTCTTATTTCTCTTGTTATTGTCCCTTTTAAGCTTAGTACAATTTCTTTGATAGTGCCCATATTCTTGACATCCATAGCACTATACCTTAGCCATGTTTTTCTTCTTCTTTTGAGGACCAAATTTTCCAAACTTTCCTTTTCTTCTTGACATAGCAGCATATGCTTGATTCTGATCATTTGATCCTACATCAGACTTTACTTTCAGTCTAGTTTCTCCGATATTACAAAGTGACCATAGATCTTGGAATGGAGTAGCTTCTTTCTTCCCATAAATACTTACCCCATTCTTCCGATAGTGCATTTAATACCACGTTGTCATTTCTCTATCAACGACAACTTCTCCCATACCTTGCAGTTGATCTCTTATCTCTGATTCCTCATAAAGAATGAGGCTATTCCATCTTCCTTTGTCCTTTTTAGCTTGTAAAGTTCCTGCCTTAATGAGATTACTCCTCCTGCAATGCTTACAGAAAACAACTCTACCAATTTGTCATATATAGCTTTTGCAATGTCTAATTTTGATACATATGGGATAGGAGAGTCTTTGATGGATACTATGAGAAACCTCTGGGCCCTCACTCCCCCCTTCTTGAATCTAGCATGTGCTTGAGTATCTTCTTTGGTAGGTTGGGTTATTAACCCCTTGATGTGATCCATGACCTCATTCTCAATGAGATTTAGGTCAGTTCTTTTCTTCCATGCAAGGAAGTTTGAAGCCCCAACCAATTTGTTGCTTTCCTTGCAAAAAGACATTTTTATAATATCAAATGAAGTCATAAACTTACTTGAGTGATTGATGCTTGCTTTCTCCTTAATCTTGATGTTGATTGAAGATTACTCCTTGAAGAATTGATGGGAGAGGGCTTGCTTCACAATCCTTCTTGAATGTTCTAGCCTTCTTTCGTTGATGATTTTGGAAATGCTTCTAGGGTTTTGGTATGATGAAGATCTTGGTCTCTTGCTTGGTGTTCCTTGACTTGCTTTGATCCTTCTTTGAAGTTCAATTCTCGTGTGTCTTCTTGCTTGAAAGCCCCTTCTTGACTTCAGCATGTAAGCTTCGATACCATGTTGAGAAATTTAGGGCATTAATAATTAAGAGATTTCTCTTCTTGATAATTGCTTGTGATATTCTTTTACTCCTTGTATTATGATCTTCTCTTTGTTATATTATCGATGTGTTCTTTTCATCAAGACAATTACCAAATAAACAATAGAAGACAAGAGACACAGTATGTAGGCTTGTCAGCCAGGGCAAAAACATCTCTCTTTGAGAGAAAAACTCAATCAGAAAATTCTCCTTATAGATCGTCAATTGACGAATACCAAGACCATGACAAAGACCCTTGACTCTAGTGTCCTTCCAAGACCCTTGTCACTAGCCTTGATGCTCTACCTCTTCCCCTTCTCGGCTTCTTCTAGATCTCAAACTGCTCTCCTCAGCTTCTTCTAGAGAATCTCGGTCTCTACTCTTTCACCTCGACTTCTTCTAGAGAGTCTCAGTCTCAACTCTTTCACCTTGGCTTCTTCTAGAGAATCTCGGTCTCTACTCTTTCACCTTGGCTTCTTTTAGAGAATCTCGGTCTCTACTTTCTCACACTGCCCTTCTTGGCTTTCCTAGAGAATCTTGATCTCTTAGGTTAACCCTACTTCAGAAACCCTAGAATAGTCTATGCTTCTTGATTAGTCTCTTCAAGAGAGAGACCTATTTCTCCTCGGCTTCTTCTTGCGAGATCAATACCCAAACAAGGTCACCTCGATGCAGAAGTAATTTCTTTGACCTTCTTTCTATGCCTTCGGACCTCCTTGCTTCGCACGTGGAAGATCTGTGCCCAAAACAGATCTCCCAAAAGTATCCCTTCCTTCGCTATCCTTTTTCTTGATCTTCGCTTCTTTTCTCTAGCTCTTCTTCGCACTTATGCTTCTTCTCTTTCACCGAATTGCTTGCCTCTAAGTGAGGCCGAGTGTGGCTATATATACACGCTGCCTCATGTCCTTTAGGCTGACATGATCATAAGGAGGAGAGTCGACATCATCTTCTAGTTTCTTCATTCGTTGTAGGCCGACTTGGAGAGGGCTAGTGACAAGGTCTTGGAGGATTACTTTACATAGACAAGTGTGACTCTTTACAATGTGTAACATGACTTCTTTACATGACAATGACTCTTTTATTCTTTTATGACTAGATGACAAAATTCCTAAAGGCTCTCAATGGGAGCCTTGACTCAAAAATAAAATCTCTTGCTCATGAAACCCATGATGCAAGCATTACAATATTTTATTTTTCTTCTTTACATCTCTTTACATAAAATCACAATTACATGTCATTATGAAGACCGAACCTAGTTACACTTTTCAACAAGGTTCCTCCTTTAAAGAAGCAAATAGCAAGATTCAAATTCTTAATGTGAAAGAAACATTATTCTATAATATATATATATCTGTGCAGTAGCTCTCTGTTGATGTTCAGACCAATAGAATTAATAGACAGAATTTTCAGTGCAATCCAGAAAAAGGAAAACCTGAATGACAAAATGATGTATTACCAGATAGTTTAACAATTTCTTAATAAGAAATTTGTTGCGACAATCCAAGACCATATTTCTTTATTCTGGGACATGGATCCATCTCCAAATATGTTTGAACTTCAGACTCAAGCATTTCACCTTATCATTACAATAACTTTTAATATTACTTTAATTAATCCTAATTGTTTATATTAAAACCAACTGGCACCAGTATTTTAGTTTGACATTAGTTAGCTAAAGAAATTCACATAATAATAGGTAAATTGAGATCTCACATATATTATTCTATTTATAATTATTTTATGACATTTTTCCAATGAAATGCACATTTCCAAGAAACCCGTGTCGCACTTCCCCTCATTCTGAGGATGGTAAACCAGTCAGTTGCAGTTTTGGCAACCTAACATGATGGACATCGAGTGAGGCAAATATTATTCAGACAGGCAGCCAGCCCAGTGATTTGACTCAATAACCTCCTGCTTGTAATTCAAGCACTCAACTACTTGAGCTAACCCACCAGACTTTTAATGACTATTTTTAATCTGTTGTTTGCAGAATTCTCTGAAGCATAAATACCACTTGGGATAGTTCCCTCCAATCAAATTGTGTCTGGAAAAATCTAGAAACTATGACAACGTTTTGCCTACTTAAATTCAACTCTTCCAATCAATCTGAAGTTTAGAAAAAATGTTAATTCGGTTTGTGAACATATAAGCGCAGTTCAAAATATATATTATGCCTGCAATAGGTTAATAAAGAGGAAACCAAACATACCAAAATTAGGGAACCACAAATGAAAATATCTAGAACAGGCACCGAGTTTCTTACTTCTCAGAGTTGCTTGAACTTGGACTTTCTGGCACATATTTAGACAAAGGCAAAGAAGAAATCAAATCTGGAGGAAGACCTCTACTCTGGGTGCCAACAACTTCGCTCAATGCAACGAGTTCCTGCATATTATAAAAATGCAAACCTTTATAACTAAAAAAAGAACTTCAAAAAGATACTTGAAATAATCAGACAACTTCCAATGGACGAATCCAGCTAAGCAGCACACCTCGTACAACATATTGTCAGGATCTATGTCTTGCCATGCATCCTGTAAAACACGTGTAAAATTAATTAAAGAACAATAAACTATCAGATATCCATGTCCAAGTTTTCAAGTAGTCACAAATCCATGTTCATTGTTTAGCCTTCCAGTTCCTCAGACAATAGAATATTATCATTAGCAGATAAAGAGAAGCAATTTAAGAGGAAACAATTAAGTGCTACCGATATCCAGGTCTATGCTTTCAAGGAGTCACAAATCCATGTGCATTGTTTAATCTTCAAGCTCTTCAAACAATAAACAAAAGAGGGACGATCAATCTCATGGTGATCGAAAACTCAACAAACGTATGCAAGCTTTTGGAAAACAATAATACTGATCCCTCCAAAAACATGCTAGTTCTGTTTCTTCTGATGTACTAAACTTTATCGAGGTAATAAGTTATAATTACTAAAGGATGCCTTTGCAAAACATGAATTTTTACCAAAAACAAATGCTTACAGAAACAAACACAGCCTTAATCTTGAATTTCATGATAATAACTATTTATGCTATTGCAACAGCTTCGGTAAATATTCTAACTAATTATTGCCCACATTTAATTGAAAAATTCATATATTGAATAGAATTTCATATCTGCATCAATAGATGCAAACTATCAAATTCACATATCTTTGATTTACTGGTGCCAATCTCTCTAGATTGGTTAATTTATGCAAAGACACTGCCTAGTACTGAAATCTCTGCAAATGATCCCTCATCTAATTTTAGCTTAGTAAATTATAATGATGATTCTCTACTCACAGGAAACTTGTTGCAACATTATCAACCTATGTTACAAGAACAGGAAACATGAAACATTATTGCAAAAGGCATAAGACTAACAAAGGGATCAGAGGGTTTTGGCTATAAAAAATAATCACCTGCAAAGTCTAGGATAAGAGGGCTCTGTGTTGATGTTTGTAGCTCAGACAGGTACTTTTGCAGAGGTCTAGTGTCGAAAGATATGGTAGTCATCCAAAAGGACCTTTCTTCAACTTTGGAAATTCACTTTAATTAAAGAAATTATTAAATTGAATAGTCTTTAATATTATTGAGTTAAGAAAATCTAATAAAGTGTAAGTTAATTGCATTAGTGATTTAGACTTAATCTCAACTGTGTTAAATTTCAAACCCTAGTAATTCTGGTAACTAGTCCCTAACAAATTTAGATCTACTGAATAAAAACATGGCTAGAGTTTTAACTTAAACAAAATATTCAATGGAAGCAGTAAAAATCAACCAATCTCACACACAGACACACAATTTTCTGCCCAATCAACAGTTCCTCATTTAATTAATCAGAACCTACTTGGGCTCCCCTTACTGGAAAAATGGCCCAAACTGAGGAAAATACATACAATAATCTAGATCTGATCCAGCTGATCAAGCCTTACACTTGGCTGATCTGGATCTCCTTGCTGCCCCCTTTGCATTTTCCTCGGACACAGCACACTCGAGTAGAGTCCTCCTCTACCCACCACTAAGATGCCTCACCCAATGCCTTGTGCCCCTCTGTGTTGTGTCTTCTCCCTTGGCCTAGTCCTTCTTTTATAAGCTTGAGTTATGACCAAACCCACAACCCTAATCTCCAAAGGGATTGACAACTGAGATTAGATCTCATCTCACTTGAGATCGATGGTTGAGATTCATCTAATTCACTAATGCAAATAACCTTTGCATTAGATTAGATTAATTCACTTTTCTCTTATAAAATAAATTACTTTAATCACTAAAGTAATTTGCTAAGGTTCAAGGGCTATTAGGTGACTTCTCACACGCCCAAACACTTAGGCTTGTGTAGAAGTACCTGCTTGACCTACAAATGTCAACAAACCATTGATCTCAAAGTGAGTGAGATTTAATCTCAGCCATCAATCACTTTGGAGAATAGGGTTAGGGATTTAACTTTATATTATATTATGAAAGAAAAAGACAAAAAGTGATTGAGACAAAGGATATTGGCTCAAGAAGAACAACAAAGGTGATAAAGGATCTTCATCCAACGTTTATGTCCAGAGAAGAGAGAAGACAAGAAGCAGTGCTTAGCAGCACAAGGGATCAGTTAGAAATCTGATCTACAGCAGGTCAAGGGTGATCGTACAAAGCAACAGGAGCAGGACAAGGGTAGCCATACAACAGAGCACACAAGCCATACAGTTTGCACAACAGCCAACTGAGGTTGAGGGGTGATTCAGAAATTTCTGGAGGGCCGTACGGCTGCTCAGATAAATTTCAGAAATTTGTTGTAGATTGTAATATTGTATTGTTTAAAGAGAGAGTCATTTGCCCTATAAGGGAGCCCTTGTAAGCTTGGAAATTATTTGAATGAAGAGCTGATTTTAAAGGGAAAATTTTGCTGTGTATGAATGTGGAAATTGGTTTCATTTACTTTTGCTATTTTTATTCAGTTAAAATTCCAGCCAGTATATTTTATTCTGTGAATAATTTAATTTTCAGCAAAGAAATAATTTATCTAGACATTGGGATTAAAATTTTAACATGGTATCAAAGTACACTCTAAAGAGGAAGCCGATTTCCAAGTTTGTATCGCTGATCACAGCAATAGATCTATTAACCAACAGTAAATCTTGTGGGTTCTTGAAGGACTTGTTACCCACCAAAAGTGGGTAACCCATAGCAGAAAACTTTTCTCCTCATTTGACAGCCTGCCAACCAATAGCCCCATCATGGTTAGCCCATAACACTATGCCAGAGTTCTCCACCCATTGCTTTGGTCAGATCAATCTGTCGTCTGGCATTTCTTCTTGAAGGAAAGTGGGTCATCTTAACAAGTACACTTCCCATTTTTTCAATCATGTGTTTTCAATTAATGTTATGGGCATAATGATATGAATCACAGGGAAAACTGGATGATTGACCGATCCCAATTGTATCTTTTTTGGCAGAAGCAATTAATTGTGCAAATTACATATTAAATAACACTCCTATTAAGGTTTTAAAGAATATCACTCCAGAAGAAGCATGGAGCTCAATTAAACTAGATGTAAATCACTTTCGTGTTTTTGGAAGTGAAGCACGGGCCCATATTCCAGATGAGAAACATAAAGCCTTAGAACCTAAGTGAAAAATGTATTTTTGTTGGATATTCTAAAGATGTCAAAGGATATAGACTTCTTCAACCTAAATCCAAAAATGTTATCATTAGAAGAGATGTAAAGTTTTCTGAAAATATATCGACCTACGAGCCTCGTTCGGCAGATGTGCCACCTCTCTCTATCCCTTCTACTTCTGAAAATATTCCTTCTTCAGATGATGACAGCAAGGATGACAATCCTCCCCCACCTTTCTCAAGATCCTCCTTCAGCTCCTCAACTTCCAAAATGGGTCCACTCTACTCGAGATGCAGCAGGTGCTCTTGCAAGTGATCCTACAAATCAGCATCTTACACGTTCTCAATTCGATAGAGCCTCTTCTTTAATGGCTCAAGCTTCAGCGAATTATGATCCTGACACTTTTGCAAAAGCTTCAGGCCATCCAGATTGGGACGCAACTATGAATGAAGAATATCGTTCATTATTAGCAAATAATACATGGGACCTTGTTCCTCTTCCAAAGGGACGAAAACTTGTTAGATGCAAATGGGTTTATAGAACCAAGTTTGGACCAGATGGAACAGTTAATAAACATAAGCTCGTCTTGTTGCTAAGGGTTTTTCACAACTTGAAGGCACTGACTATACTGAAACCTTCTCCCTTGTTGCCAAAATGAACTCTATCTGCCTTGTTATTTCCCTTGCTGCCTCTTTCAAATGGGAAGTCCATCAAATTGATGTTAAATCTGCCTTCTTGCATGGGGGCTTGCATGAAGAAATCTATATGGAACAACCTCCTGGCTTTATACAAACAAACTCCAACCTTGTATGTCAGTTAAGAAATCACTTTATGGTCTCAAGCAAGCCCCTCAAGCTTGGTATGCCAAAATGGATAGCTTTCTTTTAGATACTGGCTTTTCTAGGTGTCATTCTGACAATACTGTCTACACCAAGAAAGTGGGTAAGTCTCTTATCATTCTTGTTCTTTATGTTGATGATCTTATCCTTACTGGTAGTGATCCCAACCTTATAAACCATGTGAAGTCCAACCTTAAAAAGAAGTTTGAAATGACAGACTTAGGACACTTGCATTATTTTCTTGGTCTTCAAGTCTTGCAATCCAAAGAAGGTATTTCCCTTTCCCAGTCCAAGTATGCCTGTGATATTCTATGCCACTTTCACATGGAAGACTGTAAGCCAACCCCTTCTCCCTTTCAGTCTGGAGCCAAAATTTCAGTCACTTGTACTTCCCTTGAAGTTGATGCTACCTTATACCATCAACTTGTTGGAAAACTTTTGTATCTGACCCATACCCATCCTGACCTTTCCTTTGTTGTTGGCCTTGTTGCTCGGTTTATGCAAAACCCACATGAAAGTCATTGGAAAGCAGCTAAAAGAATACTTCGTTATGTTCGAGGTACAGTTCAGTTTGGGATTCATTACAATGCAGAAGCATCTCCTCTATTGGTTGGTTTCACTGATTTTGATTGGGTTGGTGACCCTGATGATCGGAAGTCTATTGCAGGTTATGTCTTCACTCTTGGTTCTGGACCTATTACATGGGCTTGCAAAAAACAAAGTGCCATTTCTCTTTCTTCAGCAGAAGCAGAGTATCATGGCATCATTGAAACTAGTAAGGAAGCCCTATGGCTTCATCGGATCCCGTCAAAGTTTGGTTTTCAGCAGCAACATTCGACTACACTTTGGAGCGATAATCAAAGTGCCATTCAACTATGCAAAGATCCATTCCAACATCAGTGCAGCAAACACATTGAACTACACATGCATTTCATCAGAAAGCTCATTCATGACCATGTCCTTGAAGTGCAATATTGTTCAACCGATGATCAAGTTGCAGACATCTTTACAAAGGCTCTCACAGAGGCAAAGTTTGCTAAACTTCAATTTATGGTTGGAGTTCAGGAAGTTGTCACTAAGGGGGGATAGGCTCTAATGCCTCCTTCCTTCTCCTATTGTGTCATCTTTGTACATCCTTCAATCCTATCCCAAGTTGTTCTTAAGGGGGGATGTCAAGATATTCCGACACGTAGGAAATAATTAAGTATAACTTGGTCTAGTGTATATTTAGGTAAAGTGTGTTTCTTTAGAATGTACTTTTTGTAACTTACAATTCGACGGTCATGATATGTTCTAGACATGCAGTGATCCGACGATTCATTCTCTCCTAGGTATTACCGACACTTGATCTGTTGCTTAACACCCGATTGGTCCATGATCTCTATTTAAAGAGCATGGAGGGTCATTTGTTAAGTGATTGTTCATGAGAGAAGCTTATGTAAATTTTATTTCTTTTACATTAATAAATTTCCTAAAGTGACCGCTTTGGCTCAGGTCGTGGATTGTTTCCCTCTTTGAGGGTTTTAACCACGTCAAGAATACTAGTGTACTGATCTGTGATCTGTTTGTGAGCGGTGTCCTTTGGTGTTCTATCTAAGGAACTTACCCTGTAAATTCCTACAATTTTTTCAATCATGTGCTTTCATTTAATGTTATGGGCATAATGATATGAATCACAGGGAAAATTGGATGATTGACCGATCCCAATTGTATCTTTGTTCCCTCACTTCACTTGGGAGGTTATTCTTTGACTCTAGTCGAGTGGGAGCTCCTTTAAGGCCTTAAGGTTTAGGAGAGGCACTACCAAGGAGGCACTGATTGATATAGTGTGTCCAAGGTAATCCATACTTACCACTTTCCATCATTCCCTGATATCCATCTCCATTCTTTGGTTTGGTAATCATTGATCTTTGGGTTTGGCACCCTATATCCACATTCTTGAGTCAAAGCCCAGAAACTTGGCCCCAAGAGGTTGATGAAAGAAAGATAAAAGCATATAAAGCCACAATAAAAGAAAATGTAAAATGCAAAAGATGGCTGGGAGAATTTTTAGCACATGGGAAAACGCCTAACATGAACTCTACCCCCCTTATTAGCCATCACCTAGTTCCTCAAACCATTCAATGCTTCATCTCAAATAAAGGAACTCTTGAATGTCCCAACCTAACGAGCAAGAAACTGCTACAATCTTAAAGGGAAACTGGAAATGTATAAAGCAAGCTTGGTCTCCTAAGCTATACATGAAATAAAGGAGACTCAAACTTCTAGAGGTGGTTATTTCTTGTTTTAACCACTTCCTCACTCTTGGGAGTTGGTTGGAGAGGCACTTTAGCTTTGGGCCATTGTTGACCTTGTATTCACCTATTTTGAAGGTCTTTGAAAATATTGGAGGGAAAACATGATCTAGCCACCATAGACCTACATCTGTTGGAGATACTTGTATCTCAGACCATTTTTGAGGGGCACTCTTGTATTGGAGATAAAGGAGGGTCATCTGGGCCCACTTATTATATTTTCTCCCCAAAATACTTCAAGCATACCTTTTCCCTTGTCACTCCACTCTCCCTCCTAACTATCAATCCATGTTTACCCATACTTCCTCCTTGTGTTATGTTCTTGGACAACCCACCATTCAGGTTACCTCTCCACTTACCTTCTTCATGCTATGGATAGCCACCTAACCGACTTGTTCAACCATGCAGTTTGCATGGATTTTCCAGTCTTGGTCACATCACATTATCCACCTAATTCACAAATCGGGCTCGATTATAGATCCCAACAACTACAAAGTGATAATGGTAAACCACACATTTTCTAAACTTTATGCTATAACCCTCCACTGAATGATTTTAGGGGAGCTTTAGAGGAGGTAACTCAAAGCTAGAGGACAAGTTGGATTCAAACCTAAGTAATGAACCATTGACCACATCCTACACTTCAAGCCATTATGGAGGAGGCACTATTGATTTGGGATAGCATCGGATGTGCTCTAAGCCTCAAATTTTGCAGGGACGCTTGGGCACAGGTATTCCAAAGAACCTAGAAAGTGTTTTGGGAAATTCCACCCAGAAGTGATTTTATTAAAATAATTAATACTTTTAATGGGGTTCCTAAAGTCTAAACTTAGGAAAAATAAAATATTAATGGGTATTAATCTAATAAGGAGTGAAACTTCTAGAAAAAACCATGGATCAAGTCAAAACGATCTTAGCCTTTGATTATGTTTTAATCTAGGTCGTTGGTTGTCCAACAAGAAGATATAAGAAGGGGCTTGAGGGTCATTTGGAAAACACGCATAGAGATCAAGGAAATCAATTTTCTGAAGTGAGAAGTTCTCAGGAGGAAAAATCGATTGAGGAGATCTTGCAGTAGAGGGGCAGTGAGAATCCGGGAGAAGGAATTTCCAGAGTACCAGGAATAGAGAGAACAGAAAGGTGTTCAAAGAAAGATTGATGCTGGCCTACACAGTGCTGATGCAGAGGCATCACAGTCCTTGAGGGGAAGTCGAGTTGCTGCTGAGGAAAGTCATAGTTCAATTGTCAGAAGTCAGGGTGTGAGTCTGGGAGGCAAAAAGTCGATCTCTCAGCGAGCAAAAGATCTAGAGGAGAGGCAATGTAAAACCCAGGAGGGGTGACATAGAAGTTGCCCAGGGTGACGCAGTTCTGCGCAGAGGGTAACGCAAAGCCTCCAGAGCAGTAGGATCAGTCACTGATTCTCTAGTGACAACGTGAGATCATTTCACCAGTCTTTTGTTTAGTATTCTCTCTGTATTGGATTGCCAGTTGAGCATCCTAGAATTGTACTCAAAATTTTCTCTTGCATAATAATAAACCCTTAGAGTTGTTGCACCGGTTTTCCCAAGTTGGGTTTTTCCGGGGACTATTTGTCCAAAAATAATTGTGTCCTATGTGTTGTATTTTTCTTTCTTGCTCAATATTTGTTTCTGCATATATGTAATTTAAGTGAAGGTTGCAGATGTATTTGCTTCGATATTCACCGTAGAACACAGTAAATAACTTGCATGAATAATCAAGTAGGATAAGTAACATTAGTTTGCTGCAGTAAGAGTTCCTCTAGTGGAATTTTCATAGGCACAACATCACTCTTTGAAAGCTTATTGCTACTTTGTGGACTTCTGAAAAGTTTTTGACTCCATCCCCCATGAGACTTTGTTTTAGAGACTCAAAGATATTGGTATATCCGATACCTTGTTGATAGTTATCATGTGCATTTACGTGTCAATTCTTGGTCGACTTCGATAGGACATCGATTATCAGACTTTATCAGGAGTACCATTGGGATCAAACAAGGTTGTTCCTTGTGCTCCACATTGTTTGGGATCGACATTGATGAGCTAGAGTCCTCTTTCTATGAACACATCTAGTCGGAAAATAGATGCGTACTCCACCATGTCTTGATATCTATCCTTCTTTATACTAATAATGTGATCCTTCTAACTCATTTCCCAAGGGGTTACAGAGATAGTTGGACGCCCCATCCCTCTTTCGTGACTTTCGATAATTGACAATCAAGTTGGGTAAAACCAAGATCATGATCTTGAATGGATCTAAGAAGACACTCTTTGATCACCATTTCTTTTTCGAAAGAAAGGCGATTGCAATCAATTGTACATACAGTTACTTGGGGGTAGTCTTCACAAGTCCTAGTTTTAGCCTATGCCATACATTGCAGTCTCAAATCAATAAAGGATATGGTTCCCTGCCCTTCTTGAGAGAGAGTGTTTCCATAACCACTTTGAGGACATATCAACCAAGTTGTCACTTTTGAATACTCTAGTTCGACCCACTATCCTATATGGTTCTAAGGTGTGGGGTCCTACGTTACTAGAGTCAAATTGGTCAACAAAGAGAGTACAAATCACACTGCTTTGCCACATATAAGGTGCAAGCAGTCAATCCCCAACCCATCATCCTTGCAGAGTTTGGAGCTTATCCCTTCCAACATGAGATAATGTAATATTCCTAATTAGCTATGGCTAATTGGAATATTCGATTTTGTTCAATTTTTGCCTTCTATAGTTATTTGTAAATAAAAAGTGAGGAAGGGGGGCATAACTCACTTTAGAATAAAAAGTCACTTCCTAGGTAGCACAACGTTGTGACTTAAAGGAGAGCCAAGGGGGCCAAAGGGGGACGCAGAAATGGAGCTCACGTAGACACATGGAGAGACTGCGCATGACGGAAGAACACGTGGCAAGAGGAGAAGCACGCAGGAGGAGGTGGGCCTAGGGATTGTGAGAGGTAGAGGCTATAAAATAGAGAGGAGCCCCCTCATTTTGGATCATTCAGTTATGTGCATTTTGAGCTAGTCGTTTCGACTTCTGAGCACGCTGGCTGTTTAGCTGGTCTGCAGCACTTTTTAGTGCATTGAGTGTCTCCGTTCGGAGATCTCACCCTTAGCCCCGGGGGACTTCGATTGCCTGCTCGGGCAAGGTAATTCCATCGGTATTTCAGCAATAGTTTTATCAGCATTTCAGCAGCAGTTTCATCAGCATTTTGGAGGATTGCGCAGTAGTTGGAGAGGGACGCAGTGCTTTTTGGTTGTAGTGCTGGATTGGGGTTTTGCAGGTGGATTTATGGTGGGAGTTTGAGCAAGGGTCCAGCTCTTGTGTCATTGGAGGATTTTTGGCAGGGTTTCAGGCAATGTTTCAGGCAGAGTTTAGAGGGGTTTTCTCCAGTGGTAGCGCAGGGCATTGAGGAACTGCGCAAAACCCCAAGAGGGGAGCAGCCCCAAATCATCATTTGTTTCCTAGCAACAGCAGCAGCACAACAGCAACATCCACACAGAGAGGCCATTCTTGTCATTCTGAGAGTATTTCTTCACTTGCCTTGTGCAAGTCGAGGTGCCATCTGTCTACTCACCTCTTGTACTCATTTTATTGCTCAGTATAATAAAATGGCTTAGCATTTCTCGCTGCATTTCTTGTGTATCTACTTATATTTTTGGTTTACATTATTATATGTTGTTCCACTGTTATTATATCACTTCTGGGATATTATATCATTTGCATATATTTGGTTGGAGTTTTTGTTGGGGTTTGAGGAATATTCTGGGTTAGGAATATTACAGATAATGTTTGGTTTCGTCTCACTCTTGCACCCCATTTGTAGTTTCATTGTTACAATGAAGGGACAGGACTAGTACCCTTACTTGGCCTATTGTTCATTTAAATCCATTGCATCCATAAGTTCTCTGGCTTGTTCTCAATGCTGCTAGAGGAGTCTCACCCAACAAAGTTTGTTTCTAATTTTGATATTGATGACTTAGAGTTGGGGGGAGGGGATTGGTTTGGATTCATATCCAATAGGAGGAGTTGAAGTAAGTGAAGCACCAATAATGGCACACGCAAGCATTGGTCATACAATTTAGCCAACTAGTGCTTATGCTTGGACTACTACTACTACTACAATTTCAAATGTTCCTGAAGAGTTCGAGTTCGAAGACTCTGATACAAATGATGATTTTGTATCTCATACTGAGGATCCCATTTCTAGCAATGGTTATGAGTTTGATGATTGATCATGTTGATCAATGATTTGTACCATGTATCATGTAGTAGGTCAATAGTTTGTAGCATGTTCTTTGGACTCTAGAACCCATTTAGTGTTTGACTGATGATGTATTTTGTTGTTGAAATGTATTGGCCTTGGTGTCATTTTGATATATTCACCCTTACATGGTATGTACATGAGTAGAGTTTACATATTTATCTCTAATTGCATTTTATCTCTAATTGCTTGGAATCTTCAAAATAAACTCTTGCACTAAAATTTATTTATTTTTACGTATTTTTTAATGAATAGAGTCAACAAAATCATATTGGTTCGACTCAATCCAAGTCCAAGCAAACCCTTAACCATTTTCAAGTTTGAAAATAATTTATAAAATTGTTTTTTAGGCTTCTTTCATGTGTGAAACCAAGGCTTTGGCCCTCCTTCTCATATCGCAATAGAATCCTTGACTTTTCTACCGTCTCTCCCAATCACTGTTTTTTGTATTCTCTAGGTTCTTTGAGAGATATTCTTTGCAATTTAATGCTTTGTAGTAAACATTGTAATACAAAAAACATATTAAATAATAATAACAATTATAAACATAAATCACTACATCAATGAAAGATCAAAGGGTACACACCCATCCACCTCATGGTTAGTTAATGAATATAATGTCATGAGGCTCATTGTAACATCATTAAGACATATCAATCAACCATTATTCAATATTCTAATATACAATCCTATTAGACTCTATCAGTCTTAGTAATAAACAAGGATTCAGAATAATTTTGGAGATATGGTCTAAGGAAGTTAGGCTTCCTCAATGCTCATCAAATAGGTCAGCTTGGTATTTTTGCTAAAACTTTTGTTCTGTGATGTTTTGGAACATAGGATATAGATAAAATATCTTCATGTACTTGTGATTCAAATTTTAGACCTTGATTCCCTATAATTTTAGAGATATGGACTAACAAAGTTAGGCTTCATGAATGCTCATCAAACAACTCATCTTGGCATTCTCACTATAACTTTTCTTCTGGAATGTTTCAAACGTGAAACCTGGAGGATACAAATAGAAGATCTTCATGTACCTGTGGTTCGAATTTCAGACCTTGATTCAGTATAATTTCAAAATTATGGTCCAAGGAAGGTAGGCTTCCTGAAAGCTCATCAAATACGTCAACCTGGCATTTTCGCTATAGCTTTTGTTCTAGGATGTTTGAAACTTGGAGGATACACATAGTATTGAGAAATCTAGGGCATCAATAGTTAGATTATTTCTCTACTTATGATAATTGCTTGTTATAGATTTTTGCTTCTTGATTATGATCTTCTCTTTCTTGTAATTATTATTGTGTTCTTTTTATCAAGACAATTACCATATCATGAACAAATAAAGAGACAAGAGACACAGTATATAGGTTTGTTAGCCAAGGCCAAAACCTCTCACTCTTTGACAGGAAAACCCACACGAAATTCTTCTTATAGATCTTCAAATGACAAACACCAAGAATATGACAAAGACCCTTGACACTAGAGTCCTCCAAGACCAAGTCACTAGCCTCCTCTCCAACATTGCTCTTCCTCTTTCCCTTCTCGGCTTCCTTGAGAATCTTGGTCTCCTTTTTGTAGGTCTGCAACCCTACCACAAAAACCCTAGAAGATTTTTGCTCCTTGAATAGCCTCTTTAAGAGAGAGACTATTGCACTTCTACTCGGCTCCTTATAGCGAGGTCTTCTACCCAAACACGATCTCCTCAATGTAGTTGCAAACCTTCGACCTTGTCTTGACACCTTCGGAACTGTTACCTTCACACGTGGGAGGATATACTACCTCAAAATATTCCACAACGAATTTTGCTCTCCTTCCCTCTTGCTTCCCTGAGATAGAGATTCTTTCTAGTATGTTTCTCTCACTTCTTTGTAGACTTGCTTGACCGAATTGCTTGCCTTCAAATGAGGCTGAGCACTGCTATATATACTCATTTGCCCATGTCCTTTAGGCTAACATGATCACTTGGAGGAGGGCCGACATCATCTTCTATATTTCTCCTTTCGTTGTAGGCCGACTTGAAGAGGGCTAGTGACAAGGTCTTGGAGGATGACTTTACATAGACAAGTGTGACTCTTTACAATGTGTAACATGTCTTCATTACATGACAATGACTCTTTAGACTTTTATGACTAGATGAAAAAATTCCTAAGGGCTCTCAATGGGAGCCTATACTAAAATAAAATCTCTTGCTCATGAAACCCATGATGCAAGCATTACAATAATTTTATTTTTCTTCTTTACATCTCTTACATAAAAATCACAATTACATGTCATTATGAAGACCGAACCTAGTTACACTTTTCAACACTCCCTCTTAACTAGGGAGGTATTCATAATGGTACTTGGTCATTCTCAATCTGAAGAATTTCTCATAAGAAGAATCAAATTGGTAACCCATTTGTTTAGCATCATATCAACCAGCATTGTTATATAGCAAGGCCTTGACTAACAACTCTATCTCTCCAC
The DNA here is from genome assembly GCA_031772625.1 of Pinus tabuliformis. NCBI lineage: Eukaryota > Viridiplantae > Streptophyta > Pinopsida > Pinales > Pinaceae > Pinus > Pinus tabuliformis. Next base: position 2,073,815,251 of record CM062818.1, read on the forward strand.
AAGATTTGAGCTCAATGCTAGCGAGACCAATGATTTATAGACACTCTCATCATTGTCTCTCTCGGAACATACCCCATCCAGGTTCTCAGGGTGTGTTCCATGAGGACTATTCTTACCTTGGACTCCCCAGTCCTCAAAGAATATCGGTCCTCCACAACTCCTTTTATCTTAGATGCCCTATCTCATCCTCAAAGAGTATCAGATGCCAAATGATTACCCAACACTCTATTCTGTCTTCCCAAGTGAAGACAAGAATGTGTCTATCTCTCCCTCTCAATTAGGGAGGAAATATCTATTCCAATAAAGGAATGTACTCATTCCTACAGAAGGAATGTACCTAAGCTCCCCCTTGGCTTAGGAATTTTCAAGTTTCTTTCAAGTAAGATACTTGTTTCTAGGCTCCCTATTAATTAGGGACCTACAACAACTTCTCAGGTGGAGATGATGGGACAACCAACTGCTAGAAGAAATCCTTCCTTCGATGTCATGGATTTTCTTGTCTCAGAATCTTCGTCTTTAGGGACTTCTTCATAGGGCACAGACCATCCATCACTTTCATCCATGAGTCAGTCATGTCATCATTCTCCTCATCAGAAAGTGATCTATCAGTCTACATCTGGCATTGCTTCAAGTTATGCTACCTTCATTATGCTTTCTTCTTTGGAAGGATCTTGTATCCTTCTACACTGGAAGACATCCATAGTTCTTCCCTTAGGTAGCCTTGCATAAGCCCATCCAGATACTAGTTCATAAATAAGAAATGAACACTTAAATCATAATTACCTTTGTGATGGTTTTTCATTATGACATCTTCCTGTAGGCTTCAGCATCTAGCATACATGTTGACACATCTCCTAAAGACGTATTGTCAAGGGTCACTATCTTTTTCAGACTTCCATTAGAGTCTTCATATCTTCCTGGGAGATATCATAGTCAAATCTTCTTGGTATTTCGAATGTTGACTACCTTTACCATTGTTGTTTATTCCACGAACTCTTCCTTCACATATTTCATTCCTAGGGACTTCCAATTAAAGTTCCTCAATTGTAGTCAATTACCTCATATTCCATATCAGGACATATTATGTTGATTTCATCTAGTAAATATGTGATTTATGCTTTCGTGCATCCTGGGAGGAGATCCTTTCACTGATCATTGATCCATGTTGTCTGCAACCATATGAGATCTGGGATGGGTGACCTCCCGGGAAGTCCTGGTTACCGGGTGCAAGCCCCGGAAGTGACGATTGATGCTATGTGATTCATTTCACTAGTTTCAATCCCACTTCTTCACCCCTGTGAGCATCACCCGATGCAATGAGTGCTAAGTGAACAATTCAAAAATCATGAGAAATTAGTCAGTTACGACTACCTCTCATGGAAATGGTCATACGTTAATGACTTACTTAACGCAGTTGAATCCCAAAAACGATATCTAATATAATGCACTGCGTAAACCCCTAATACTTAAATTCAAAAAGAGTGAAGGGATCTCTACTTGAATGGTTCATGAGGCACAATACTTGCTAAGGTTTTGCAAATGGGGTAGCAAGCTAAGTGGGCTTGATTGTGGGGAAAACTCCACAGTTAAGCACGCTTGAGCCAGAGGAGATCTGGGATGGGTGACCTCCCGGGAAGTCCTGGTTACCGGGTGCAAGCCCCGGAAGTGACGATTGATGCTATGTGATTCATTTCACTAGTTTCAATCCCACTTCTTCACCCCTGTGAGCATCACCCGATGCAATGAGTGCTAAGTGAACAATTCAAAAATCATGAGAAATTAGTCAGTTACGACTACCTCTCATGGAAATGGTCATACGTTAATGACTTACTTAACGCAGTGCAATCCCAAAAACAATATCTACCATATGACATTACTTCTATAATATCACCTGTGAGCATTCATACCTCATCTTTCCTTTGGGTCATCCAGACTTCTTACAACAACTTCCTCTGAATGAAGGAGCTTTATTCCATTGACCTGCTTCCCTGTTATGTCATCATGCCATCATACCATGAATTCCACAAGTTTGGATTTTTTATGAAACACTTGTCTCTGATTAGTGAACCTGAAGATTCCATCAGAGAGTCTGGAGGATCTAGCATATCCTATCCTACAGAGGTTATCTTATTGACTAATGTATGATGAGCCTTGTCTAGATGACTTCTTCCTTTTCCATAAGTATCTTCCAATGAGGTTTTCAATAGCTATACCCTACATAGCTATAGATTTTATCCCAGACATTTTTCATGTCACGTATGTCATGAGCTCTTATATCTAATGCTTCTACCATGATGCCATACTCTAATATGATGCATCCTATCTTATTTACAAAGCTTCCTATCTATAATTTACACAACAAAAGAATATATTTTAGTGAAGGAGGTCATCTCAGTCATAATAGAGATCTCTCACTTCCTCCTTCTTAGGCTTCTTCATTTCAGGTTCTTCCATTTCTTCGATAACATGAGCTTCTTCCTTGTTTCTCTTGTTATTGTCCCTTTTTAATTTAGGACAATCTCTTCTATAGTGCCCATATTCTTGACATCCATAGCACTGCACCTTAGCCAAGTTCTTCCTTATCTTTTGAGGACCAAATTTTCCGAATGTTCCCTTTCCTTTTGACATAGCAACATATGCTTGATTCTGCTCATTCGATCCCACATCAGTTTTTGCCTTTAGTCTGGTTTCTTCGATCTTGCATAATGACCATAGATCTTGGAAAGGGGTGGCTTCTTTCTTCCCATAAATACTTGAAGTGAAGTTGCCCCATTCCTTCGGTAGTGCATTTAATACTACAGTGGTCATTTCTTTGTCAGATATTATTTCACCCAGATCCTGAAGTTGATCTCTTATTTCTGAAATCCTCATAAAATATGAGGCTATTCCTTCTTCCCTTGAGATCTTCAATTTGTAGAGTTCTTTCCTTAGAGAGATAACTTCTCCTGTAGTACTTACGGAAAACAACTCTACCAATTTGTCATATATTGCTTTTGAAGTGTCTAATTTTGATGCATATGGGATGAGAAAGTCTTGATGGATTCTATGAGAATCCTCTGGGCCCTCACTTCCCCTTCCACATATTTAGCAAGTGCTTGAGTATCTTCTTTGGGAGGTTAGGTTATTGGCCCCTTGATGTAATCCATGACTTCATTCTCAATGAGGTTTAGGTCTATTATTTTCTTCCATGCAAGGAAATTTGAAGCCCCAACCAATTTGTTGCTCTCCTTGCAAAAAGACACTTTGATAGTTTTAGATGAAGTCATATACTTACTTGAGTAAATGTTGCTTCTTCCACTTGCTTCCTCCTTAATCTTCATGTTGATGTAGATAGTAGAAGATTTTGACAATGTTCTTTGATCTAGTCTTCCTTAGTCTTTAAAGAGCTTCCACTCCTTCGGTGATGTATGAATGATGATCTCGGAAATGCTTCAAGTGTTTTGACCCTTTCTTTCTACTTCCTCCTTAATGATTATTTCGAGACTCTTGCTTTCATCTAGGGTTTCGGTATGATGAAGATCTTGATCTCTTGCTTGATATGTTTTGTCTACATCTGATAAAGGAATTCCCTCAAAAAGTGTCTTCTTCCTTCTTCTGACATTTTTCATCATCATCGGCAATGATTTGTTGTTTATGGTCTGTTGCAACGTGTTATTCAAATGCTATCTTCTAATGTTATCTTGTTATGATCAATGAACCTTGTATTGTTGATTCGTTAGTCCGTAGCTCTTTTGTCTACATCTAAGAAAGGAATTCCCTAAAAAAGTGTCTTCTTCCTTCCTCTGAAGTTTTTCGTCATCACTGGCAATGATTTGTTGTCTATGGTTTGTTGCATCGTGTTATTCAAATGCTATCTTCTAATGTTATCTTGTTATGATCAAAGAACCTTGGATTGTTGATTCGTTAGTCCGTAGCTCTCCAGTTATTGTATTTTTCCTTGTATCTTTGTGGGTCCAAAACATAGATTCTCCAGATTAATAGATGATGGAGAATTGTTTTGGGTGAATTATTTTTGCACTCCAATCCACTAAGCCACTCACACTACAAAAAATCGCTCTCTGTGATGGCTCCCTCTCTTCAGTTCTTGTGTTATTTGTCTTCATCTCTTCAGTAGGCTTCCTTAAATTTTAATAATCTTCATTAAGTCTGTTAGCGCTTGAGATTTCACCCTAGGCTGAGGAAGGTAAACCTTCAAGGCAACATCAAACCATTTCACCTCGTAGCTAGCCCTACGGGGTATGAGAAGGCTCCCTCCGGTCTATCTCGGCAAATTTTCAATGGGGCGAGATGACCAATCAAAGGTAACACTGATATTAGGCTAGTAAACTGATTAAAAGGTTGATTTGGGGGTTTTTAGGGTTTTTTGGTGGCAAATTGAGGATCTGCAATTTTAGGGTGCGGGGATTTGACACAGTTTCTGCAGGTGGGTCTTTGGGGCAAGGTAGGAGTTTGTGCTGATGCCTTTAGCTGAAATGGATGATCAAGGAAGAAAAAAGAGAAGCTAAAGAGGGCAAACAATGACTTTGAATCCTCTCTAGACAGTGGAAAACATAAACATTAAACAAATTTGAAAGCTAAGCATGGCAAGCATGAATTCAAACTTTATCACTTCATTTGTTTAATAAGCTGCAGTAAAGAAAGAGATGGAACACATAAACACACTTACAATTACAATAAGAGAACACACCATCAACACAAGAGTCCACAAGAATCCCAATGATGTCTGCAAAACCCTGGTCTTCCTTTTCCTCAAATTGCAGAGATACAAGTAAAATATACAATAGGAGCTTCTCCCTCAAAAGTCCAACCATGAAAATGAGCAAGAGAAGGCATAATATAGATGATCTAACTCCTTTCCCCACCTCTAGGGGTCGAGCTCAGCTTCCTAGGAGCTGTTTCAACTAATTCTAAACTGAGCACTAGATAATAGGCAGTCAAAACAACTTGCCTCTAAAACTTAGGAAACCTATCCATGCATTAAATATTTACCATTTACATCAAAGAATCTTCTAGAAGTGTTCAAGGAGAGTAAAAGTATCTAAGTGCCATGAAAATTACACAAAAATCCATCATTTACATGCCTCAAAGGTCAACCAAGATGAAAACAGTGTTTTGTTGGCCGAACTGGTCAAAACAGGCAAATTTCCCTGACAGGTCGCGCACATCACTCTGACTGGTCGCGCACATTCACAACTCTGTTTGAGGGCCTTCCCGGTGTCCAAATCAGGTGCAAGATAGCTCGTTGGAAAGGTCTGCGAGTCTACTTTCCAACCCCACTGGAATTTCTGAATTTGGAGTTGATTTGACCCCTCAAAAGTCATTTCTCCCAAGACAGCTTTCTGCAACTCAAAATAGGGGCAGAAAGTCAAAAATTGCATGTATTTTGAGCTTTTGGAAGCCCAAATCTCCATAAAATCTGAAACCCATCCATAGGCAAGTGTATTTTTGCATGACAATTCCAAAAATGCAAAGTTTTCCCCGTTCTGAGTTGCCCCCATGTATAGTCGCGCGCGGGGTGAGACCAGTCAAATGGCCAAAACCTGTAAAATTCCCAAAAATGCCAAAAATGCTTCAAAACTCTCAAAATTTCTTGGGTTTGCTGCTAGGAGGATGCTAATGAGTATCATGGTGAGTGAGAGAGGCCTCAGCCAAGATACGGAGCGGGTTGGTCTTCTTCTTCCTCTTACGGGCCTCGGACAACCTCCTTTGGAACATCTTCATTTTCGCCTTGCAAACATGCATCCTCGCCCAATAGCGATTCTTCATGTTCCGTAGCAACCTCTTGTCCTCGTTTGCCTTCTCTAACAGCCTCTGCAAGTGTGCATTCACACGGATAAGCATGGATTCCCTCTCCTTAGGCAGCAAGTCACCGGGCCTCCTACGGTTGATGACTCGGTCACTTCGAATCCTCCACAGCTCATCCAACTCTTTCTCATCCTCAAGTTGCTTGTTGCGCTGCTCAAGATAGTTTATTGTCCATTGGGCCATGTCGAGCTTCTGCTGTAACAAGCGGTTTTCCGCCTCTCTTTGTCGGATGATCTCATGCAAATCTGAAGTGGGGGAGTGAGAATCAAGATTAATGATGTCAACCTGTGTGTCATCGGCTCTCTCCTCCTCTGTCATGGGCTGTTTGCCCTCCCGTACTACTGATGGAGAACGCGAGGCCCCTTCCACCTGGTGTGGAGATAACACTCGCTGACCTGTAGATGATGATGGCGAGACCCCTTCCACCTGCTGTGGAGAAAGTATTCGTCGAGCTGCTGCAAACAAGGTCCTGTGACCTCTCTGGTAGGTGACCTGAGGTGAGGAAGCAACCTGTCTCGGAACAATGATCTCAGGCTGGTGAGATGGACCTCCCTCCTCATAAATGACCTCTGGCTCTGGGTGTGGCTGTGGTGGCACTGTAAAGAACTCATGAGAAATGAAGTCTGCCCATGGAATGCCCTGCTGACTCAACTGATGGGAAACAATGAGCTGGATGAGACCATGATGGCACAAACTCCTATACTGCTGAGCTGGGGACCGCCTCTGAAACACGGACACCATCCTCTGAATGTCCTGGAAGAAGAAAACCGGGATGTTCATCATCCTCACTCGGGTAAAGTGCATCAACAGGCGAATGTGATAAGAGAAGACCTGTGAAAATCTCCCCTCACATGTGAAGTAATGCATGATAAGCCGCATGATCGGAGCATACTCCCCCCGGAGGAATCTGAAAGGAAAGACCCCCGACAAGTGGCTCATGAATGCTGGCCTGACATATGGCTCAAAATAAACATAATCCAGCATTTTGCGCTTGGGCCACACTTCACCCACATCTGGTATCCCGGTAGCCTCTGAAATCACCTCCGGAGATAGCACAAAATTCACCCCTGCAAGAGTGACCTGCCCATCATGAAGGTGCAAAACAAATAAGCGGGCCAACTCCCTGTGATGCTGGATCTGAGCAAGCCTCTCACAAAACTGCAAACATGACATGTATCGGAAACAATTCACTGCCAAAGGGCAGGCCTGTAATTCTGCTAAAGATGTGGGCTCTTCTCTCTTATGATGACCACCTTTGCCACCCCTACGAGGCCTCTGTTGTACCTCAACCTCTGTGGAAGAAGACCGGTCATCACCTTGCTCATAGGTTTCAGTGGTTGACATGGTGCTTTTGAGCAAAGTGGAGAAAATAGACAAAGTTAACTGCTGCCCTGTCTGCAAAAATGCTGAGAAGTATGCTGTTTTCAAGGGGGAAAAATCATGAAGGAAATGTTAGGGGAGGGACTTTTTTTTTAAATAGGGAATGGAAAATATGTAAAAACAGGGAATTTTCAAGGGACAATTCACAAAATGTTAAGCATATAATCTCATCTACATCATCGGGAAATCATTTGCAAAGAAATATTTTTATTAGGGAAAACATGTATGAGAATAACAAAGGGAAAGGACATGCATTTCAACAGGGGTATGGGACAGCATTGTTCATTTGATTTTTTGTCTTCTAATGTACATCATAAGGTAAACTCTGTTTTCAAAGGGATTCATGTACATTTAGTCATAGAGGAACAAGGCTTCTTTTACATTTGGTCATAAGGGAAAAGGAATTTTATTTAAACAGGGATATTAGGGATAAAAGGGAAAACAGGACTTTGTCTTTTGGGAGACACAGCAACATTCCTTTGTAAACAATATTCAAAGCAATATGTCTTTTTATAAATATATACAGCTGCATTTCTTTGTTTTTATTTTGAACATACACAGCCATCTTTTCTCTGTTTTGTAATAGCTATACACAGCCATATTGCCTCTGTTTTTTTTTTTTTTTTTTTTTTACCATTATATTGCTCTTTTCTTTTTACACAACATTTTTTAATCCTTGCTGTGTTTATTTTTTGTTCTTGTTGTGTGGAGGGCATTAGGGTTTTGGGAATGTATTTGAGAGGGGGATAGGGTTAGAAATTGGGAGATAGGAAATTTAATACTCTTTGCAAATGAGATAAGATAGAGACATATCATAACAATTGTGAATTTAATGGGAAACAATGGAGGGAATAAATGGGAGTTTAAAACCTTGAAAAAACACCAACCCTAGCACTATGCCTACATTGACAAGCCATAACTAAAATCCATTTCTCTTTACATCCTTGGTAGCAAATATATATGAACACAAGCCCATCATTCATATTTCAAGCATCCAACAGGTTAATAGACCCTACCTCGATCAATTTAGCAAGCAAGAGGGCGATTTGAGAAAATTTGAAGTGGTTCTGTGAGTGACAGGCTGACTGGTCGCGCACAGGCTTGGACAGGTCGCGCACAGCCTGACTGGTCGCGCCCGTTGAGTTTTTGCACTGCGGAGGGGCGCCTGATAGGTCGCGCACTGCCCAACAGGTCGCGCACGCCCTCTGACAAGTCGCGCACCTGAAAATGGTTCAAATTTGTTGCCCTTTGCCTCCTTTCGCCTTCTTCGCCCTCTCACTCTTCTTTGCGAGCTCTTAGATGCACAATGAGGGTGTTTTAGAGGGAATTTGACTCTTTATAAGCCCAATTTGAAAAATTTCCTTACCAAACCCACTTGCTAATGCTTTGTTTTGGCACTTTCTTTTAACACTGTTTTGAGTTTACTTTTGTCCTGAATTTGACTTTTTGAGTGCTTTAACTTCGTTCTTTTTGCAGGTAGACCATCTGATGGACTCTGGCGAGGAGACCAGGGTTATTGCCGGCATTGTGAAAATTTTTTGAAATTTCCTTATTTTTTACAAAATTGACATGACCTTGGCTTTAAAAACATGGTTTTTAAATCCAAGGTATAAATGAGCTGTACCTGATGAAAATATCAATGAAACATATTTACATACCTCCTTCCGGCTTGCTGGGGACCCATGGACCTCTGACTCATGATCTTGCAATGACATTTGACTGAAACCCTAGACCTAAGACTTTGGATTTCAAGACAAAGCAAAACAAATGTGACACAAGCTCATTAACTGATATGACCTGATCCAACAAAGCCAAGAAGGGAACAAGGACCAGCTCCTCCATCAGTTTTATGGCATGCCTAATGGAATGCAAAACTGACATCGATGAGACACCTACTTATGCATATGCAAAGAGTTTTTTGATCACTGATGGAGGGCATCATGACCGACACTAACAAAGTCCATATCCCTAACCCTAATATCCCTTCTAGAACATCTTGGAGATCAACGGTTGAGATTATTTCTAGGTCACTTAAACAATTAAATTATTTATCCTTAGAAAATGACTTAATATTCAACAATACTTAATTGACATTAAATATTGTACTTTTCCTATGTTAGACTTAAGAAAGAAGACATAAATCACTTACTCCACCAAGCAAGCACCTAAAGAAGCAATAAATCATCCCCCACATGCTAAGATACCAAGCCTATGCAGAAGACCTTCCAAAGCTACCACTAGCTTCGACAAATTTCCATCAAGAGGAGATAAGGAAAAATGCCAAGAGTGGTGGGTAGTGTGGTGGGGAAGAAGAGGAGAATGTTTCTCTTATGACAAAAGGAAAAGGTAAGGTAAAGGGAAGTGGGGATCTACTCCTGTGAAGGACATGAGAAAAGTGAAATGCTTTGCATGTCACAAGGTTGGTCACCATGCAAGCCAATGTCCATGAAAAAAAAGAAATGGGTGTTGAGAAATCAATAGGGCTACAATTGAAGTGATTTCTCTTAGACTTGATAATTTCTTGTGATATTCTTTTACTTTACTTTTTTATTAGCTTCTTCTTCTCGTATTATTATGTTGTTCTTATCATCAAAAATCTACCAAAACATTAAGATCAATAGTACACAAAGACACAAGATATACGCTGCTAGCTAGGGCTAAAACCTCTCCTAGAGATGAAAACCCACAAAATATCTTCTCTTCTTATAGATGCTTCAAATGATGAATTCCATGACCTCTAGACCAAGACCAAGACCCCTCCAAGACCAAGTCAAACCTTATTGATGGTGTGCTTCTTCTTTCCAAGTCAAACCAAGTCAAATCCCTTCCAATTGCACAACTTCGACCCCCATCTACAGATTTTTACCCTCACTGCAGGTCTGAAATTTTTGGCCCCCTACAGCAAGTTGCAAATTCACACATGTGGCTGAATTAGGGCTTCTTAAGCCTCCTCCTTCCTCCGCTTGAGTTGCTTCTTCTTCAAAGGTTTGCAAGTGATCAAATTGCCTTTCTTTCCTTAGATTTCGATCCTCCTTGTCTTCTTGAAAAAACTTCGACCTTGTAGCTACAAATCCTAGCCTCTTTTTCGCACGCAAGGGAGAGAGAGAAAAATCGAAATGTTGTCTTCCCTCTTCCTTCTAGTCCTTCGCTTGCCTTCCTCCTCCTCTTTCTTGCTTTCTTGAGTGAATCAGTGAGTGAGTCCAAAGGAGGTCGAATGATCTCTCATATATAGGCTTCCAAGGAGGACGACTTGCCTTAATTAGGTCGACTTCTTCACTGTCGGGCCAACTTGGTCTTAGAGGGGTAATTTGACACTTAAGACTCAAAAATAATTCTTTTGACATGTTACAAGATGCCTAATGGGGTCTTTTACATATGACAATGGCTCTTTGACGTCTTGACTTTATGACAAAAACCTAGAAGCACTTAATGGGTGCTTTGACCTAAAATAAATTGACCTTGAGCATGAAACCCATGCTACAAAATAAATAATAATAATTTCTTTTCTTTTTACAATATACAAGAATCAAGAGTACATTACATATTATGAAGATCAAACCTAGTTACATATTTCAACAAGGGGAATAGTTAGGAACATCGACAACAACTGAGATTAATGACTTTGTCGGGAAATTTAAGAAAGAGTTTTCTCTTATTGCATGTATTTTGGACAATATTACTACTGTGTATGAGGCTAGTCGGTTATGGCTAGCGGACAGTAATAAATCCAGTCACGTGACAGGGATGAGGTCAGTGTTCCGCAATATTTCAAAGACAAGCTCACACTGCCATGTGAGTTGTGGAGCTAGCACCATGCATGTAGTAAAGGGGGTTGGATGTGTTAGATGCTAGCTAAAGTCAGGAGGATTTTTGGAGGCGATAGGGATGTTCTTTGTTCCACGGCTGATGGTACACTTACTCTTAGTATCAGCGTTGAAGGATGATGGATATAGAGTTTTGTTCCAAGATGGACAAGTGTAGCTATATTCAAAGGGAGCAACCTTTGATAATGAGATGGAACTAGGTTCAAAGGGAGGAACTACAGATGATAAAATGGGCTTGGAGACAGATCAAGTGGTGGAGGTGCCAAAAGCACCTCCCTTGCTAAGAGGGAACATTAGTCTTTGGTAGCCCGAAGGTAATACTACATTGACAGTGGCTAGCATGTAGAAGTGACCGAGCACATTTCCTTCCCTAGACACTTTATAAAGTTGGAAAGTAAACTTTGTATATTTAATGACTAAAAAGTGACGTTTTATAAAGTAAGTTTAACTTTATAAAGTTTGGGTCACTTAAGTGATTTAAGTGGACCCAATGTGAAATTAAGTCATCATCATTGATCTTGAGATGGCCAGATTGAATCTCACCCATGGAGATCTAGGGTTAGGGATTTTAGTTTAATGGGAAATAAAAAGAGGAGAGGCAAAGGAAGAGCCAAATTCTTTGAGGAGAAAGGAAGAAGAGAGGAGTTGAAGAAAAGCAGAAGTGGGACCAGAGAGGGCACAAATCCCAAGGCATTTAGCAGCCAAATTGGGCATGCACTTCAAGGCAATTTTCAGCCATTATTTATAGGGTCATACAATTGGGCCATACAACAACAATTGGCAAGATTTTCGAGGATTGTTCAACAAGTCTTTGGCATAAAAATCAAAGGATGTACAATGCAATTATTGCTGATCTATTTGGCATGATTTTCAAGGGACCACCCAGCAAGCTATCACTGCACAATACAATGCATTTTTCGAGGGCTATATAGCTGAGAGAAGGGTGGTCGTACAATAAAAAAAATCGGACAGTATTACTACTGTGTATGAGGGTAGTGGGTTATGGCTAGCAGACAGTAAAAAATCCAGTCACGTGACAAGGATGAGGTCAGTGTTCCACAATATTTCAGAGACAAGCTCAGACTGCCATGTGAGTTGTGGAGCTAGCACCATGTATGTAGTAAAGGGGGTTGGATGTGTTAGATTCTAGCTAGAGTCAAGAGGATTTCGAGAGGCGATAGAGATGTTCTTTGTTCCACGGTTGATGGTACACTTGCTCTTAGTATCAGTGTTGAAGGATGATGGATATAGAGTTTTGTTCCAGGATGGACAAGTGTAGCTATATTCAAAGGGAGCAACCTTTGATAATGAGATAGAACTAGGTTCAAAGGGAGCAACTAGAGAGGATGAGATGGGCTTGGAGACGGATCAAGTGGTGGAGGTGCCAAAAGCACCTCCCTCACCAAGAGGGAGCGTTAGTCTTTGGTAGCTTGAAGGTAATACTACATTGACAGTGCCTAGCATGTAGAAGTGACCGAGCACATTTCCTTCCCTAGACACTTTATAAAGTTGGAAAGTGAACTTTTTATATTTAATGACTAAAAAGTGACATTTTATAAAGTTTGGATCACTTCAGTGATTTAAGTGGATTCAATGTGAAATTAAGTCATCATCATTGATCTTGAGATAGCCAGATTGAATATCACCCATGGAGATGTAGGGTTAGGGATTTTATTTATTAATGGGAAATAAAAAGAGGAAAGGCAAGGGAAGAGCCAAATTCTTTGAGGAGAAAGGAAGAAGAGAGGAGCTGAAGAAAAGCAGAAGTGCGGCCAGAGAGGGCACAAATCCCAAGGCATTTATGATCCAAATTGGGCATGCACTTCAAGGCAATTTTCATCCATTATTTATAGGGTCATACAATTGGGCCATACAACAACAATTGGAAAAAATTTCGAGGATTGTTCAACAAGTCTTTGGCACAAAAATCGAAGGATGTACAATGCAATTATTGCTGATCTATTTGGCATGATTTTCAAGGGACCAGCCAGCAAGCTATCACTGCACCATACAATGCATTTTTTGAGGGCTATATATGTGAGAGAAGGGTGGTCGTACAATAAAAAAATCGAGAGTGAAAGTGGCTTAATTTTAGAGATAAGTACTAAGCATTAATTGATAGAAATTGTATTTCTTGTAAACTCAGAAATTTTCTGTGTTATTTAATAAAATTCCTCTTCTATACTGGTTTTCCCTTGGGCGTTTTTATCCAGGGGCTTTGCCCAAAATCCCAAGTGTCAAATGTGTGGTGTTTACTGTTCATTTTTCAGCTTTTAAAGTATGATTTAGTCATGTTATTTCTGCGCATAAAATCAAATTGCATGTCTTTAGTTTAAAATGCAGTATTCGTGAATTTTTTTATTGGAGACAGAAATCAGAGTATTGGCTAAGTGTTTGATGAAAGTCCTACAAGATAGAATAGATTGTAGGTAAAATTTCAACAGGGAGTGTGACCAAAGCATCCATGCAGGGTGAAGGAAGCATGGTTCCAAGCTTTAAGACCGCCTTGGAAGTGCCACACTCACAAATTGGCAGGAAGCGCACCCAAAAGGTCTAAACGCTGCTGCTAAATTTTAGGAGCACAGTCCCATGGTCATTCCCTAAGCACACTCTCTTAGAGCATGGTCCCGGGGACAAAGTGGGCAAGGGGAATGCTTCTGGCAACTATTTTCCTAACATGGACATCTGGATTTTCTCCACAACCTTTATCAATTTTGTTATTGCATCTATGGCCAGATCAATAAAACTCATTGCTTTCAGTCATCTTTAGCTCTAGAACTTTTCCTAAGGCTGCCAGATTATGTTCTATGTTTATTGCCATTTCTTGAGCCTCCTTGAAATTCTTCAGAGTTTTCTTCCTTAGCCAAAAGGAAAATTGTCTATCAAATTCATCTATGTAATAAATAAGGATAGTTGCAACCAGAGGTTTAACAGCATTATGTAGCTTCTAAACCATGTGATCAAATCTCCTATTGAACTCTTTGATAGTTTCATTTCCATTTCTCTTTGACCATTCAAAGCAACAAATAGAAACCTACCATCTTTTCTTTCTTCCCGTGCTCAAGGAAAACCCATTTGCATTATTCTAACATGTTAATCCTATATCCACTAGGCTTGTAAACCAATCAATAACATCATCCTCTAGACACAAAAAATTAGCTTCCAGATAAAAGAATGTTGAATGAATTAATTCAGAATGAGCAAACAGCTCAATGATAATACAGAGATATTTACAATAATAGAAACATCAGGTTTCTATGTAGAATATGGAAACACTCAGTTTCGTCTAAGAAACTGCTTAAAAGAAAAAAATAGCAATATCTAAAAGGCTGAGTATTAAATACTAAATAGGAATATTCTAATACCCTCCCTTAATACTCAATCTATTTACAACACCAATAGACCCTCTGAATTTTACAAATTTATCAGGACCAAGAGGCTTGGTGAAGATTTCGGCGGGCTGCTCTGTTGTGGGAACATATTGCAACTAAACCGAGCCGTCTTCAACAAGCTGGCGAATGTAGTGGCAATGAGTTTCCACATGCTTTGTTCGTTCATGAAAGACTGGATTCTTGGCAAGTTTGAGCACTCCCTGATTATCACAAAACAAAGAAGTAGGCCCTGTCTGGGAAACATGCATATCTACTAGCATACGTCGAAGCCAAACTGCCTCACAGGATGCCTTAACTGCTCCCCGATACTCGGCTTCTGTTGAGGAGAGAGCCACTGCCTGTTGCTTCTTACTAGTCCAAGTAACAACACCAGATCCTAGATTAAACACATACCCAGCTGTAGATTTACGGTCATCAACCGAACCGGCCCAGTCAGAATCAGTGTAACCACTGAGAATAGGATTGGAACTTCGAGTGTATAGGAGGCCATAATCAGAAGTGCCACGCACATATCGTAGCACACGCTTTGCTGCTTGCCAATGATCAGCTTTAGGAGCGGACATGAAGCAAGAAATGTAGCTTACTGCAAAACTGATGTCAGGTCTGGTAGCAGTAAGATAGATGAGACTGCCCACTAATTGCCTGAATAAAGTTTCATCCACAAGGGGAGAGGATGACTGAGCTGAAAGTTTGAGCCCTGGTTCCATAGGGGTCGTGGCCGGTTTGCAATCCTGCATTCTGAATCTGTCCACAAGATTTTTGGCATACTTGGACTGAGAGAGAAAGATCTGATTTTCAGTCTGCCAAACTTCAACCCCCAGACAGTAATGAAGAAGTCCCAAGTCTGTCATCTCAAAAGTTCTGCATAAATCTTGTTTGATCCCATGGATCAAATGTGCAGAGCTGCCAGTAATGATAAGATCATCCACATAGACAACCACAAACAAGATATCATCACCAGTATGCTTGATGTACAGGTTTGCATCAGAAGGGCTCCGCTGAAAACCCTGATCTGTCAAGTACTGATCAATTTTCATGTACCAAGCCCGAGGAGCTTGTTTCAATCCATAGATTGCTTTAGCTAACCGACACACTTTCTGTTCTTGACCAGCAACCTTGAATCCTGGAGGCTGCGTCATGTAGACTTCTTCTTGGAGATCACCATTTAGGAAAGCACTTTTTACATCCATCTGATGAACTTTCCAATTGAACTGAGCTGCTAGGGCAAGTACAAGCCTTATGGTACTCATCTTGGTTGTAGGAGCAAAAGTCTCCTCATAGTTGATGCCTTCCTTCTGTGAGAACCCTCGAGCCACAAGCCGAGTTTTATACTTGTCTATGTTGAAATTTGGTACCGGAGGACAGGTGGTTCCCTAAGGCTTTGATCTTTGGCCTAGGGAAAAGTGTCCAAAAGAATTTAATTTTTCTCCTAAAGTAACTTTATAATTTTTATAAAGTTAAATCTAATTTGAAAGTGACTTTAAGTGATAAAGTTACTAAGTCTAATTTTAAAGTGACTTTATAAAGTCAATGAAAAATTAGAAAGGAAAAGTGACTTTGGAAATAAATGACTAAGTGGGTCTTTATTAAAGTGGGGTGAATTAAAAAATAGAAAGTGAGATTTAAATGAGCATTTAATCTCAGCCATTGATCTAAATCTATTTCAGCCATTGGATTTAGGGATCACCCAAAAGTCATTTAGGGTTGGGTTAAGGGAGGAAAAGGTGGAAAAGATCATTCAATTCTTTCATGAGCAGATTGGGAGAAGGAGAGCAAGAGAGCAAGGGAGATTTCTGGACAAGGAGGAGAAAGAGGCAGCAGTTTGGCACACACACCAAGGCAGCATTTCAGCAAATCTGAACAGCATAAAGAACAAGCAGAAAAAGGCAGATTTAGTGAGCAAAACAGTGAAAAAATTATTTTTCAGCACGAATATCGAGGAGGCGATTTTCTGCACTTTTCCCGAGGGCTGTCCGTACAAGTCCGTACGGTCGTCCGTACATTCCGTACAGTCCGTACGGTCCGTACATCCGTACGTCCGTACAGTCCGTACATCCGTACGGTCCGTACAGCTCTTCCAGCAGTTTTCAGATTGTCGTGTGGGCTGAAAACAGATAAGTTTTGCTTGCTGGAAAAATTTCTGTTTTGCTGATTTTTTTGCTGAAATATTTTCTCTGTAAAAGGCATTTTCCAGAAATAAAGAAGAGCTCTCAAACTGGTTTTCCCCAAGAGTTGTAGGGGGTTTTTCCAGGGTCAAGTTGACCAAAAATCACTGAGTTTAAATGTGTTTTTATGGCTGTTTTAATTGCTGATTTTTTATTTCTGCAATTTCCAGCACTCTGAAAAATTTCCAGAATTTGTGTTTTCAGCAATATTTATTTTTTTAGTCTGTTAAATGTATGGCTATGGGAATGGGCATTTAACTATATGGGAGAAATAAGGTGAAACTGAAAACCGGGGTGGGAAACAGAAAATTTTACATGGTATCAGAGCTTGAGTGCTGAAGGGCAGTTTGGGACAGCAAAAGAGAAAAAAAATACAGCTGCTGATTTTTTCACTCAGAAAATTCCAGCAAGCTGATTTTTCATAAACAGCAGGTTTATCTTTACCACAGCAGTGCTATTTTTCAGTTTTAGGACAGCAAGATGTCATTGGGATTGAGGGTGGAGGATAGGTTGGATGGGCATACAAATTACAGCGTTTGGAAGGAGAGAATGCAGAGTATCTTTGAGGAGGCAGAAGTCTGGGATATCATGGTGCATACAGCACAGCACCCTGTTGTTGTGCCTACTGATGCTACTCAGTTGGCAGCTTATAATAGAAAGAACAACAAGGGTAAGAGGCTGATTCTAGACGGAATCAAAGACCATTGCATTCCTCATGTGAGAGGAAAGAGCAATGCCCATGAGATGTGGACAGCATTGTCCAATCTCTACCAGAGTACCAATGAGAACCGGAAGATGGTCCTGAAGGAGAAGCTGAAGAACATTAAGATGGGGAATGATAGTGCAGTTGGATATCTCACAAAGATCACCAATGTGAGAGATGAGTTGGCAGCGATTGGAGAGGCCATTCCATCCACTGAGTTGGTGCGTATTGCAGTGAATGCCCTCCCCCGTTCATGGTTGAACTTTGCTGATGGGGTTTGTGCACGTGAGACCCTTCCCACATGGGAGAGGTTTTGGGATGATTGTATACAGACAGAGATCAGGAAAGGACAGCTTGGGGCAGCCAAGCCAGTTGAGCAGGATGAGGACGTAGCACTGGTGGCAGGAGGCAAGAAAGGCAAAGGGAAGAAGCAGGCTTCCACAAGCGGTGGTGGAGGCAAAGGCAAAGGTAAAGGTAAACAGGGTAACTCACAAAAGGACTATTCCAAAGTGAAGTGTTGGAATTGTCAGAAGATGGGACACTATGCAGTTGTGTGTCCGGAGAAGAAGAAGAAGAAGGGGAAGACCCAGGATGTGGCAGCGTCAGCTGAGATTGAGGACTTTGCAGGTCGTTTTGACCGGGAGTTTGCGTTCACTACATGTGAGTCCTCTAGTGCAGGATCACCTGCCACACAGGTTCAGAGGGAGCATGCTTTTCCCTCGATTAGCGGAGCATCTACAGGTATCTGGTATGTGGACAGTGGGGCTTCACGTCACATGACAGGAGTCCGGGAGTACTTCTCAGAGCTTTCAGAGAGTGGCACTGATATTGAGGTAGTACTCGGTGATGACAGAGTTGTTAGAGCAGTCGGGGTGGGGACAGTGACATTTCAGAGGGAGTCCAAACCTCCCTTGAAGGTGTCAGAGGTTCTTTATGTGCCAGGGATGAGGAAGAACCTCATATCCGTCTCAGCGTTGGAGGACAGAGGATATGAGGTACTGTTCAGGGAAGGACAGGTGTTGATGTATCCCAGGGGCTCTCCAACTGATTCAGCTAGAGTGATAGGTGTACGCCATGCAAAGGTGTACAAGTTTGCATTCCAGCCCTCTTTGGCATTGAGTTGTAGTACCGACAGCAGAGCTAGCAGTTCTGAGCTATGTGAGATTTGGCACCGCAGGATGGGGCACATGTCTCATGGAGCCTTGAGGACATTGCGGGAGATCACTACAGGTGTGCCAGATTTCAGTACTGATCACCATGATACTTGCAGAGGTTGTGCGATGGGCAAGTTTGCCAAATCCCCTTTTCCCAGCAGTGACAGCAGAGCGACGGGGATACTTGATTTGATTCATTCCGATGTGAGCGGTCGGATGTCTCATGTTTCCTTGAGTGGATATGAGTACTATGTCTTATTCATTGATGATCACTCCAGGAGGACCTGGATTTATTTCTTGAAGACCAAGAGTGAGGTCTTCAAGCGGTTTCAGGAGTTCAGAGCTCTTGTGGAGACTCAGACAGGTCGAAAGATCAAGTCCCTGAGGTCGGACAATGGAGGAGAGTACACCCTTGGAGAGTTTGTTGACTATTGTGCAGAGGCAGGCATTAGGAGGGAGTTCACTGTTCCTTACAACCCCCAGCAGAACGGGGTTGCGGAGAGGAAGAACAGATCCATCATAGGGGCTGCCAAAGCCATGTTATATGATCAGGGATTGCCATTGTTCTTGTGGGCAGAGGCCTGCAACACAGCTGTTTACTTGCAGAACAGGAGTCCGCATCGTGCCTTGGGGCACATGACTCCGGAGGAGGCTTTCTTTGGGAAGAAGCCTGATCTTGGTCATCTTCATATCCTTGGATGCATTACATACTCCTATATACCCAAGGAGGAGAGGACCAAACTAGAGCCCACCGCAGAGAAGGGTATCTTTGTGGGCTACAGTGAGACCTCAAAGGCCTTTCGGATTTACATTCCTGCACAGAGGAAAGTTGTTGTCAGACGGGATGTGAAGTTCGAGGAGGACAGGGCCTTTAGGAGGTCACGGGAGTTAGAGTATCTGGATCAGTCAGACCCTCAGCAGCAGTTGAGTCAGTCGCAGGGATCCAGTGGGCAGGGATCAGGAGGATCCGGAGGTACATCTATGAGGATGTCAGGTCCATCAGTGAGCAGTGGCTCGCCGAGCCAGAGGGGTGGTGCTCCGGGCAGCATGCAGAGCAGTTCACAGAGCAGTTCACTAGGGAGTCCACTGATGGACAGTTCACACGGTACCTCAGCTTCTACAGGTTCAGGTGCAGGCAGGAGGACAGCAGACAGACAGTCAGGAGTTCAGGCTACTGATGGGGATGAGGAGGAGGAGTTTCATTCTCCTATGGGAGAAGCATGCTCAGGGAAGAGGAAGCCCAAGTGGCTTCAGGACACCTTGAGAGATGCCACATCTGTTGCTGAGCCGAAGAGGCCAGTCAGAGAGAGTAGACCACCTGAGAGATTTTGTAGCTATATGGCGATGGTTACCAGCATCCTTGACTCTGAGCCTTCTAGCTATGAGGAGGCAGCTAGCCAGCAGGTCTGGAGAGAGGCCATGCAGGAGGAGTATTCTTCTATCATGAAGAATGATGTTTGGGAGGTGGTGCCGAGGCCTGAGGGCAAATCCGTGGTTACTTCCAGATGGCTTTACAAGGTAAAGCATGCTGCAGATGGCAGCATTGAGAAATTCAAAGCAAGGTTTGTGGCTAGAGGGTTCTCACAGGTAGAGGGAGTTGATTATGAGGAGACCTTCGCTCCCGTGGCTCGATATACTTCGATCCGCTCCATTATATCGATAGCAGCAGAGATGGGTTGGAAGATCCACCAGATGGATGTGAAGACCGCATTTCTCAATGGCTTCATACAGGAGGAGGTGTACATTGAGCAGCCACAGGGCTTTGAGGTGCATGGGAAGGAGTCCCATGTGTGCAGATTGAAGAAGGCCCTTTATGGCCTGAAGCAAGCTCCCAGAGCTTGGTACTCCAGGATAGATGCATACTTGCAGGGGATGGGTTTCACAAAGAGTGAGGCAGATCCGAACCTTTACTTTATTGTGATTGGTGAGGAGCCTCTCATTCTGGTGCTGTATGTGGATGACTTGATCATTACAGGTGCAGAGAGACTCATAGAGCACTGCAAGAGAGATCTTGCAGCGGAGTTTGAGATGAAGGACATCGGCTTGATGCATTACTTTTTGGGTTTGGAGGTGTGGCAGGAGGAGGGGCATTTCTTCCTGGGGCAGGGGAAGTATATTGTGGACATCCTTAGCAGATTCCACATGGAGGATTGTAGACCCATGTCGACACCGATGATCACCAACTGGAAGAAGCTTCATGCTTCGGATTCCGAGTTGGTGGATCCCACATTGTACAGGCAGCTGATTGGTTCCTTGATGTATTTGGTCAACACCAGACCAGATATCTGTTTTGCAGTCAACACGATGAGTCAGTTTATGTGTGAGCCTAGGAAGGTTCACTGGGTGGCTGCAAAACACATTTTGCGGTACTTGCAGGGGACAGTGGATTATGGTCTGGACTACAGGCAGGGAGATGGAGTGAGATTGGCAGGATACACTGATTCTGATTGGGCAGGTTGTGCTTCTGATAGGAAGAGCACTTCAGGGTGTTGTTTTGGGTTGGGTTCAGCAGTAGTGTCATGGTTCAGCCGGAAGCAGCAGTCAGTAGCACTGAGTTCAGCGGAAGCAGAGTATATGGCAGCCAGTCTAGCTAGTTGTGAGGCCATCTGGCTTCGCAAGATGTTGTTTGGCTTATTTGGTCAGCCGTTGAGACCTTCAGTGATTTACTGTGATAATCAGAGTTGCATTAAACTCACGGAGAATCCAGTATTTCATGACAGGTCAAAGCATATCGAGATCAGATATCATTTCATCAGAGACCATGTTCAGAAGGGAGCTGTAAAGCTTGAGTATATTTCCACTGATGAGCAGGTTGCAGATATTCTTACCAAAGCCTTACCACGGGGCAAGCATGTCTACTTCAGAGACAAGATGGGTGTGGTGAGGAACACCTTCCTCGGTAAGAGGGAGTGTTGAAATTTGGTACCGGAGGACAGGTGGTTCCCTAAGGCTTTGATCTTTGGCCTAGGGAAAAGTGTCCAAAAGAATTTAATTTTTCTCCTAAAGTAACTTTATAATTTTTATAAAGTTAAATCTAATTTGAAAGTGACTTTAAGTGATAAAGTTACTAAGTCTAATTTTAAAGTGACTTTATAAAGTCAATGAAAAATTAGAAAGGAAAAGTGACTTTGGAAATAAATGACTAAGTGGGTCTTTATTAAAGTGGGGTGAATTAAAAAATAGAAAGTGAGATTTAAATGAGCATTTAATCTCAGCCATTGATCTAAATCTATTTCAGCCATTGGATTTAGGGATCACCCAAAAGTCATTTAGGGTTGGGTTAAGGGAGGAAAAGGTGGAAAAGATCATTCAATTCTTTCATGAGCAGATTGGGAGAAGGAGAGCAAGAGAGCAAGGGAGATTTCTGGACAAGGAGGAGAAAGAGGCAGCAGTTTGGCACACACACCAAGGCAGCATTTCAGCAAATCTGAACAGCATAAAGAACAAGCAGAAAAAGGCAGATTTAGTGAGCAAAACAGTGAAAAAATTATTTTTCAGCACGAATATCGAGGAGGCGATTTTCTGCACTTTTCCCGAGGGCTGTCCGTACAAGTCCGTACGGCCGTCCGTACAGTCCGTACAGTCTGTACGGTCCGTACATCCGTACGTCCGTACAGTCCGTACATCCGTACGGTCCGTACAGCTCTTCCAGCAGTTTTCAGATTGTCGTGTGGGCTGAAAACAGATAAGTTTTGCTTGCTGGAAAAATTTCTGTTTTGCTGATTTTTTTGCTGAAATATTTTCTCTGTAAAAGGCATTTTCCAGAAATAAAGAAGAGCTCTCAAACTGGTTTTCCCCAAGAGTTGTAGGGGGTTTTTCCAGGGTCAAGTTGACCAAAAATCACTGAGTTTAAATGTGTTTTTATGGCTGTTTTAATTGCTGATTTTTTATTTCTGCAATTTCCAGCACTCTGAAAAATTTCCAGAATTTGTGTTTTCAGCAATATTTATTTTTTTAGTCTGTTAAATGTATGGCTATGGGAATGGGCATTTAACTATATGGGAGAAATAAGGTGAAACTGAAAACCGGGGTGGGAAACAGAAAATTTTACAGTCTATGGTTCCATCAGCTTTGTATTTCACTTTATACACCCATTTGCAACCTATGGGCTTTTTTCTGCAGGAAGATCAAAAAGTGTCCATGTGTGATTCTTCTAAAGACTCTGGAATTCGGCTTCCATAGCCTGTTCCCACTCAGATGTACCCTTAGCCTCTGAATAGGTTTGAGGCTCAAAAATATTGTGTAGGTTAGCCATAAGAGCAAAATTGACTGTAGACTGTTGTCTGTTCTTATGTCTAGAAGTTCTACCTTCAAGGAGCTCATCATCCCGGAGATCACCAATGGTTTTAGCCCACCATTTAGGCCGAAGAGTAGAAGAACCAATATCAGGAGTAGATGGAGAAGACTCAAGAGCAATAGGGGCCGCAAGAGGAGGGTTATTTTCTGGAGGAGGCTCAGATAGAGTAGTATCAAATACTGATGCTACATCATCCCTCCCATCAGGTGGACCAACCGGAAGACGAACACTGTGAGGCTGATCCTCAAAACACTGCTCAGAAGAAGAAGACTGAAAGAATCCTCTGTCTTCATCAAATACTACATCCCGACTGAAGCTAAGACGACCAGTGGCTATATCTATCAGCCTATAGGCCTTATGATGATCACTGTACCCTGTCATCATGAGTTTCTGGCTTTTGGAATCCAATTTAGAGCGCTTAGCAGCTGGAATCCAAACATATGCAACTGAGCCAAATACTTTGAGATGACTGATCTTAGGCTTACGACCAGACCAAACCTCTTCAGGAGTCTTCCCTGTAACAGCCTGAGTGGGTGATCGGTTAAGAAGGTAAACAGCAGTAAATACTGCTTCAGCCCAGAATCTGTTTGGAACACTCCTGTGTTGTAACATGGAACGAGCCATTTCAACAACCGTGCGGTTGCGACGCTCGACAACACTGTTCTGCTGGGGAGTGTAAGGTGTGGTTAATTGACGTTTGATGCCATGAATATCACAGAAGTTGGAAAAAGCTGAGGAACAAAATTCCCCCCCATTGTCGGTCCTAAGGGTCATGATATTACAACCAGATTCTTTTTCAACTAAGGTTTTAAACTTCTGAAAGGTACTAAGAGCATCAGATTTATTTTTTAGAAAATACACCCACATCTTTCTACTGAAATCATCTACAATAAGTAAAAAATATTTGCAAGCAGTGATAGAAGCTGTATTCATAGGACCACAAATATCAGCATGAATTAACTGAAGTACCTTAGATGCGCGCCAAGATTCTCCATCTTTGAATGAAGACCGATGTTGCTTTCCTGCTTGATAGGCGCTGCATACCCCCAACTGCTGAGTCTGAATATCAGGTAATCCTGACACAAGTCCCTCCCGAGAGAGCTGAGAGAGATACTGCATATTTAGATGCCCATATCGCTAATGCCATAGAGTGCTGATGGGAGAGACACGTGCTGCTAGAGCCACTTCTGGAGAGTCACCGGTATCAAGTAGCCTGTATAGACCATGGTCCTCTAGGCCAACAGCAATTGTTAGACTGGTCTCCCTGTCAATGATGGAGCACTTGTGTGCACTGAACACAACATCAAGCTGAGGAGAATTCCTCATAATCTGGCTGACAGATAGCAGATTAATTTCCATACCAGGAACATAGTATACATTCAAAAATATGAGTGTGCGTCCACCAGACTGAATTTGAACTGTTCCTCTGCCAGCTACTGTGTACTTCTCACCTCCTCCAAATACCACAGAATCACTGAAAGGTGAGAAGTCAATAAACCAGTCACGCCTGTGAGAGAAATGGCGTGATGCACTAGAATCAATGTACCATGCAAAGGAAGGAACATGATCTAAGGACCTTTTAGCCATAAAGGCATAAAAGGCAGACTCTGTCTGCTCGGAATGCTCTGCAACATTTGTTGTCTGATGTGGCCCTCCCTGCTTCTTCTGTTCAGAAGCAATCCTCTGTCGACAATCTTTCTTCATGTGACCGAACCTATGACAGTAATTACACTGCACACTTTTCTTCCTAGCAGGATCAAAACGCTGAGAAGAGCCTTTCTGCTGAAAGGACTGAGAGGACTGATATTTTGCAGCAAATGCATTTTCCGAGGACACTGATGAAGCACTACTACCAAACTGTTGTTTCCACCGATCCTGCTGCAGAAGTTTGGTACATAATTCTGGAAACTTCAGATCAACATTTGTGGTGGTAATGTTGAGTGTTTCGATGAAGTGTTCATAAGATTTCGGTAGACTTTTCAAAGTAATGACTACCATATCTTCTTCCTCCATGGTCCGACCAATGGCTTCGAGCTGATCTCGAATGTCTTTAATTTTGTTGAGATGTTCTTGTAAAGACATCTGTTCGTCCATCATGATGGAGAACAACTGATTTTTGAGAAAAAAGCTCTGCTTTTGTCAGATGTCTCGTGCAGTTCTTTCAACTGTTGCCAGATTTCGGCAGCTGTCTTGCCAGAAGGAATCTGTGGTAACTGATCATCAGCGACAGAGAGCTTGAGAAGCATAACAGCCTCTCGATTTCGATCATCAAATTTATCTTGATCGGTCCCAGCTGTACCGGGACGAAGCTCTTTTCCCAAAATGAGCTGATCAAGACGCCTGTATTCAAAAATGGTCAACATTCTTTGTTTCCAAATGTTATAGTTGCTGCCATTAAAGCGTTGATTTCCTTCTAGCATCAGATTGGTGAGCGTGGCCATTTTCCCAAAGAAAATACAGAAGTCTGACACACAAAAAATGTAGCTGCCTGTTTATCCTGGTGTAAATCAAAACAGACTTTGTTCTGCTAGAAAAAATATTTACCCAGCAAAAATATATCTCCCCAGTCTAAAAAAATAGCAATACTGTTGTAGTTGTACCCTTCTTTTAGTTAGGCAAATAACACAGGACAGAGCTTTAATAAATGTGACAGGTCCAAATCATAAGGTAAAGTTTGAGGTTCCTTTCTCTGTCCAGATCTGAGTTTTGTCCTAAGGTAAGCACAGGTCTGAGAATACAGTCTCCCACAGGTCTGAGAATGCAAGTCTACCACAAGTGTATACTGCTGCAATGTCCGAGCTATAAACAGGTGTCACAGGTATGCTCAGGTCCGTGGAGCTGCACCACAATCCGAGCTACAACAGGTGATTTTCCTTCAAGTCTGAGTTGTAATGGAGGTTGTCATGATCATGATGGAAAAAATCCGCTGATTGGGAAAAAACTGCCGGCAGACAAGACCGTTGATGTTAAAACAAATACGTAGATTGAACAAAGTGGACCCACGTGAGCCGTCGAATGCCGTCAAGGCTTCACGTCTCAGCTACGATTTTTTTTTTTTTCGGTCTCTTCTGTGTAAGTCCACAGTTCCGCGGTATAGTTCCACAGGTCCGAGGTGTATCCACAGGTTCGAAATATAACCCTTCCACAACTTCAAACCACAAGTTCGAGCCTCTAACGCTGCTGCTTAATTATCGGTCTTCAATGGCAAAATGACGTATCACGATGAGACCAATAGAAAATACGAGAGCCACGATGAGGTGACAGGGGTTCAAAAAACAAATATACTGTTGCCCATAACACGCAGAGCGTATTTTCAGACCAGCTCGATCACCAATCCAAAATAATTACACGACTCCGATTTTCAAAACAAATGAGATTTGAATGAGAAGAAACACCTGGGTCACCTTTGCCGAAGAAAATAGCCGGATTCGATTCACGATTCCAAGCCGAAAAGCCAAAATGACTTTCACGATTCCGAGCAAACTGGCCAGCCAAAAAAAATCCCGCTCCCACGAAACGGTCACCGCCACAAAGTTAATTCCTCAAAAAAATGATCATGCAGGAGAAGAATCCATTTCTGTATCGAGATGGACGACTGTAAGCTTTTATCATAGCGAGCAAAGCCGAGGCTAAGACTCAGTGAAGGCTACCTGGCTTATAGAGGGCTCGACCTTAGAAAGGACTCAAAAGATTAAGATGCAGAGAGAATAACTGTTCAAGAAATCTCTTAACCTCGCTCTGATACCATAAAAAAATGTTGAATGAATTAATTCAGAATGAGCAAACAGCTCAATGATAATACAGAGATATTTACAATAATAGAAACATCAGGTTTCTATGTAGAATATGGAAACACTCAGTTTCATCTAAGAAACTGCAAGAAACTGCTTAAAAGAAAAAAATAGCAATATCTAAAAGGTTGAGTATTAAATACTAAATAGGAATATTCTAATACCAGAAACATCTAGAAGTTTTATATTTGATTGTTGGATCACATTTTTTAACGCATTTAGGTGGTCTTGTGCTGAGATTGGATTGTTTCCTTGCAACCTAAGAAGCTTATCTATGGCTCCATCTTTTATATCATGAGAAGCTCCAATGAAGGTTGAAGGATCCAAAGCCTTATAGTTATCATCCAAACGGGGTATAGACATAGTGCTTGATATAATAGAATTCCTTAGAGTATTGGAAACAAGTACCTTATATCTTCAACAAACTCAAATGTCAGTAACTAAGTTATATGATGCCCGAGCTATAATTTGTTCACCCACCCTCTATAATATCTTTCTAGTTTAACCAAAGATGGAACAAGCGCTTTTGAGGAGCTTGAAGTGTATCTCTATGTCGAACTTCCTTCAAGTAGAGTAACTAGATAAGACTTTAGATTCAACTCTATCTCCGCTCATCAACTATAACAAAGCATAGTCTTCAACTTTCCACGTAATGGAGACTTTATCTTCAACAACAACACCAATTTGTTAGCTACCGAACTTGCACTTAAAGTTATAAATCCCTAAGAACAAGTTCAATGATAAGAGCAACTCAAGAAGGTTTCCCAATGTCACCTCAATGGAACTTTCTCACACTTTAGGCCACCTCTCCTATGGCACAAAGGGGAAATCCTTAAGAAATATTTATAATATTTTTTGAGGTAAATGGGTGAAAGAATAGATCAATATCGATTAGAGGTGATTAGATTACCTTATCAAGAGTAAACACCAACAACCTATCTTACAGTGATTAATTATGTAGATCATTTAACGCAACTTCCCACAGGTGAGTCATGCACATTGATCACAATGTGGTAAATCAAAATTTTCTAGCACACAACACTACACTTGCAAATTCAACTCCAATTGTAATTAGTATAGATTTCACCAATGACAAAGCTTTTAATCTCCAAGGATTTAAATTTTGTGCAGAATCAATGAACAATCTTTGATCCTACCATTAATGCCTAGGAGTTTTATTTGCTACCTGGGCAGTTCTGTGGATTATCTAACTTGAATTCCCTTGATTGTTTGACATTCAGATTTTCTACTATCTTCGCATGATTTTCCATCAATTTTAGTTTACATTCTACCAAGTTTCTAGGATAGGGGAGAGCAGAAGTGGGGAAACACACATGGGGGATGTGTGCAAGACACCCCCAAAATTTCAGCATTTTTTTTTGTTTGGGGGGGGGTGTCGATGTCGATGTCCCTAGCATAGGGGTCCCCATCTCTAAAATTATAAAAATAAAAGTAATGATAATGAAATCCCAACAATAACATTTCATCCAATGCAAATGCATCATTGCATAATGTAAAAAATACTATATAGTAAACAATAAAATACTAAATTCAAATTTGAAAATGATATAAACAAGATTCAAATGAAATCCATTGATTCATAAATGAAATCTTATATACATCGATTTAGATTCACAACTCATCATTCATCATGCTAGAATCTAATTAGTACTAAGCAAAACAGTAGATACCTTAGTTTGAAATCGCTTATTTTTATTTTTTACTTTCTTTTAGCCTTCAGACAAAAAAACATGGGGTGCCTAGACATCCCTGATTTTGAGGGGGCTGCCCAGGTGCCCCTTGCTTGGTAAAGACACTCCCCACATTAGGGACACATTTCCCCATTCATTCCTATTAGAATTGGCAACTAGGGCCAAATTCTACCTTCAGACAGCTCATATGATGGAGATGATTATTGCATTGGATTCCTCTTTTCGAGAGGTCCAAGTTTGATATAAAGATCATCTCATTCAGACAAGCAAAAGTGTGATTTTGAATTTATTCTCTCACATGTACAAATTGTTAAGGTCAGCCTCAGCTTAATGTAGGCTCAAGAAGCCCAATAGATGTGTCTCTTCACCCACATCAAAGTGTATAAATAGAAGAGACCTCTCTCCTCATTTGGACATCACTCACTTCATCATTATTCTCTCTCCACAACAGATTGGTTTGTACAGCTTGGGAATCTTCTCTCTCTCACACGTGAGGCTAGGACTGTTTTTCTAGGCTAAAACAGGACGAAAATTTCAAACTGTTGACCTGCATTGACCACTGCTGTTTTGACCGAGTTTGACTGTGTTTTCTGGGGCAGAATTTCACTCTCTTGAGGCCGCATTAATTGGCACAGAAATCAAGGTGTTTGGGACTGTTTGACCAGCATTGACCGCAGGGCTGACTGCTGTTTGACCGAGTTTGACCAGCATTTGTGGGACTGTTTTGGGTTGATTTATCTTCCTTTGACCGAGCTTCAAAGGGGATTACTTGCTGCTGATTTGACCAGTGTTGACTTTATGGTTGGGGCATAAGTCTGACTGCAGTTGACTGCAGTATTTGACAAGGCTGATTTGACTTTGTATTGGGCTAATCTATTTGACTTTTGTACTCTCTCTCTCTGCTGAAATATTGAATAATAATAAGAAGATTTTATCAAAGGGTTTTCCCTACGTCGGGGTTTTTCCTTGGCATCTGCCAAACCTGGTGTCCTCTTGTCTTGGCTTGTCTTCTGCAATGTTTATATGTTCTATCTGCATTTACTGTCGATGTGATTAATGGTTAATGTGATTGCTACTGGAAATTATTGGAAATTGTCATTGGGCCACTAAAGGAACATTGAAGTAAATTGTGCTAAGCATAGAACATACCACTCCGAAAATAGGGGGCAGGAGAAAATATTTCCCAATGCACCCCTCCACTCCCCCCTACCCTCAAAATGGGCAAGGGGGTATGCCCCCCACCTTTGTGTTATATCACTGGGTTTGACAAATTTCATGGTTCGATCTTCGACGGATTTAATATGCAACTAAATAAATTCCATAAAGTTCAGTTTTGTTATTCCCCTTTGAACCTAAAGGTCATTTAATTCTTAATCTTGAATGTGTTTTAAATGGTTCTTGAATGAAACAACCCTGGAATGCACCCCATGTTTAAATTTGACATAATATCATTGTGTAATGTGCCCTTTGCTCGTGCCTCTGATGCGCTTATCTATATGGATGTGAGGCTGTGACTGATCTTACAAATGAATTTAATTATAAATGAATATATCATGATATATATATAGAGTTCACCATATATAGTTCATTATATATATAATGAAAAAACAAAAGCAAATATATGTATATATATATATTGTTTAACAAAACATTTATTAAAAGTTAAAAGTTAAAAATTATATAAAATTTAATATATTACATTTTTTATTTTTTGAACTTAATGTCGAACTTTATCCATTACTTTTTATATGACTAATTTTTTTCGAATTTTATGGTTGCCAAATTTGAATACAAACACGAACCAAGTGACTAAGCCATGGGAGACACACCCCCATGGAACATTGGTTTTCGATTAGTGTAGGACAGCAACACATGGGTGTCAACTTCTTTTCTTATGTCATCCTAGCGGATTCCCAAAAATGAGCAGGGGAAAAGACAATGATTGTCCTCTTGTCATTTTCTAATGGTTCTTTTGTAAATTTCTTCCAAGATTCTCAGTGTAGATCTTATATGTAAACTTGTAAAGGACCTTTGGTTTAACCTTGAATTGTGTTAGCAACAATTTTCTAATTTTTCTCTTTAAATTTGCAACGGAATCTTTGGGATATAATTTGGCCACAAGCCAACAATGGTGTTTCCAATAGCAATGAATTTTGATCATAGCTCGGGGGGGACTGAACCCTCAATACCAGCCCAAGTTGGGGTTTGGTATCAATGCAATGCAATGTAATGAACCCAATTAGTTAATACACTAAATATCCAAAATGAATAGTCAAACAAACAGTTTATATGGATTTTAACCAAAAAAAATGCAAGATTAGCATACGAAGTTGTGTATAAATATACATTGAATGGTCACCTACCTGAATAGATGTGCCTTTTAGGCAAGTAATCTTTGGTTATTCAATATTGTTTTATTATGATTACTTTTATTATTATTATTATCTATTATCATTGTAGGTGTATTTATGAAGTTGTGTATAAATATACGTTGAATGGTCACCTACCTGAATAGATGTGCCTCTTAGGCAAGTAATCTTTGCTTATTCAATATTGTTTTATTATGGTTACTTTATTATTATTATTATTATCTATTATCATTGTAGGTGTATTTATGAATGGCACAGCAACAAGAAACAACCATGCACAAGCAAAGAAATGAACATTGTATAGATTTTATCAATAAAACAGGGAAGGACAAACATTTATCAAATATCCAAGAATGCCCAAGTAGAATGAGGAAGGACCTTAACCTTAAAGAGTTGACACTTATAATCCTTGGTAGTTGAGGTAAACGTTTTTCTCTTTCTAGATGCATTAAACAAGAGGATAGGTTTTAAATGATCAGAAAGTAGACGAGGATTAGAAGGCCGTATAAGTTGTTTTGACATTAAGATGTCTTGATTAGAGAATAGTGGAATAGGGTGGATGTCAATACAGCTATTGACCATATAGGAATAATTATTGCATGTGATGCCATTGAAGGATTATAGCTAGGCAAAAGGTTCCAAGACCACTTTGCATAGCATTGTTGTTTGGCTGGAAGCATCAAGAAAAATTTGAGCTGCACCCATAGTACAGCCTTCCCTCAGATTGGAAAGAACGATATGAGTCAACATTTGCAAAATTTACAATCCTCTAATAGAAAGAACACACTGGGAAAAACATGAAACAATGGTCATACCCGTGAAGTGCTATCATCATCTTCATTGTCATCCTCCTCCCCTGCAACAATTTACACTCAGAAAAAGCAGTTGTAATCGTGTGCAGAGATTATAGTTGGTACTCATAGCTAAAATCCATATAATTGAGTTCAAAATAAAGCAACAGCTATAGAAGCTTACGGTCATTAATGCCAGCCAAAGCCATCATTTGAGTTGTCAATAGACGGTCTTCAGCTTCCTGAAGTGTCCTGGCATATGCTTCGTCACTTTCAAATAAAGAGGCATCAACCTCTTCACAGTGACCATCAGCCAATCCTTCCCCTTCAAATTCACCGGCATTAGCAACAACCTCATCTTCATTTTCACCACTGTCATCTATATAATATTCATGATCATTATTCCCACTTCCAGAAGACTCATAGTCACTAAATTCTGCATTCCTTTGAAGTAGCATATATGCCCTTTCCTGAAAAATACAACATGTCAACACCAATAGAATATTGCAAAATGCCAGTATGACTTCCTAACATTGAAAAGAAAAATGCAAAAAATTGAAAATCGTGTCAAAAGAACACCTTTAAACTGTAGACAGAAATGTGCATAAAAAATCTCTTATAGAGATAGAGGAAGCAATGCAGTATTCTACCTGCACTTAAATAAAAAAATGCTAAACCAAACTCATAATTTTGTTTTCCCCACAATAAAAAATATATATTTATATTTCCAAACTTTAAGGTGGTTTTGCTTTGGCTCCTCTTAAGAAAAATATAGCAGACCACCTTTAGAATAGAAATGAATTTATGTTAAGGAGTTGTCTATAATGCGACTTTTTGGAGATTCCGGTGACGGAATCCGGCGGAAGAAATTGAGGTTAAATCTTGATTTGTTGCAGTTAAAATGGTTTTTTAACTGCACATTTGGATTCAGCACCCTAAAAAACCCTGGGACGCTTTGATTGTACAGAAACCAGCTATCAAACTTGCGATTCCAATAAATTGCTGCCGGATTTTGACCAGAAAAACCCACCGGAAAGGCTTCCAAAAAGTCGCATTATAGACAACTGCTTATGTTAATGTCAACTAACCCTCCATTAAATGACAGACAGATCATAAGGGCCAACATTAGCACCCAGCAGGTGTGGAGAAGCCCCAACGTAAGATTGGGTAAACTTTGATGAAGTAGTAAAATGGAAACCAGGACCAGATGGGGCAGGAGGTATTTTTAGAAATAAGAAGGCATAATCTGTTAGGATATTCCGATACATAGGAAATAGTTAAGTATAACTTGGTCTAGTGTAGAATTAGGTAAAGTGTGTTTCTTTACTATGTACTTTTGTAACTTACAATCTGACGGTCACGATATGTAGTGATCCGACGGTTCATTCTCTCTTCGGTATTACCGACACTTGATCCATGGCTTAACACCTGATTGGTCCATGATCTCTATTGAAAGAGCATGGAGGGTCATTTGTAGGGTAACGGTTCATGAGAGAAGCTTATGTAAATTTTCATTTTTTTATTAATAAATTGCTTGAAGTGGCCGCGTTGGCTCAGGCCATGGATTGTTTCCCTCTTTGAAGGTTTTAACCACATCAACAATATTGGTGTATTGATCTATGATTTGTTTGTGAGTGGTGTCCTTTAGTGTTCTGTCTGAGGAACTTATGTTGAAATTTGGTACCGGAGGACAGGTGGTTCCCTTAGGCTTTGATCTTTGGCCTAGGGAAAAGTGTCCAAAAGAATTTAATTTTTCTCCTAAAGTGACTTTATAATTTTATAAAGTTAAATCTAATTTAAAAGTGACTTTAAGTGATAAAATTACTAAGTCTAATTTTAAAGTGACTTTTATAAAGTCAATGAAAAATTAGAAAGGAAAAGTGACTTTGAAAATAAATGACTAAGTGGGTCTTTATTAAAGTGGGGTGAATTAAAAAATAAAAAGTGAGATTTAAATGAGCATTTAATCTCAGTCATTGATCTAAATCTATTTCAGCCATTGGATTTAGAGATCGCCCAAAAGTCACTTGGGTCACCCAAAAGTCATTTGGAGTTATATTAAGGGAGGAAAAGGAGGAAAAGATCACATTAGATTCAATTCTTTCATGAGCAGATTGGGAGAAGGAGAGCAAGAGAGCAAAAGAGATTTCTGAGCAGGGAAGAGAAAGAGACAACAGCTTGGCACACATTCCAAAGCAGCAGTTGAGCAGATTTGTACAGCTGATTCAGCACACAGTGAAAGGCAGATTTTGGCACGATTTTCGAGGAAAAGTTTGCACAAAAATCAAGCAGTTTGCTAGTTTTTCTGCACGCAAAACGAGGGCCATACAACAGCATTTAATGCTGAAAGTGGGCACAAAAATCGAGGAGACCGTCAGCGTTTATTGCTGTCCTGTTTGCTGTAATTTCCAGTTTGCTGTGAAGCATGGGAAAATAGACAAGTTGTAAATTTGCTTGCTGATTTTTTGCTAAAAATTTCTCACTGTAAAAGGCAATTTTCAGAAATAAAGAAGAGCTCTCAAACTGGTTTTCCCCAAGAGTTGTAGGGGGTTTTTTCAGGATCACATTGACCAAAAATCTCAGTGTTTAAATGTGTTTTAATGGTTGTTTATTACTGCTGATTTTTATTTCTGCAATTTCCAGCATTCTGTAAAATTTCCAGAATTTGTGTTTTCAGCAAATTTATTTTTTTCAGCTTGTTAAATGTATGGTTATGGGAAAGGGCATTTAACTATATGGGAGAAATAAGGAAAAACTGAAAACCGGGGTAGGAAAACAGAAATTTCTACATGGTATCAGAGCTTCAGTGCTGAAGGGCAATTTGGGGCAGCAAAAGGAAAAATTACAGTTGCTGATTTTTCACTCAGAAAATTCCAGCAAACTGATTTTTTTCATAAACAGCAGTTTTATCTTTACTACAGCAGTGCTATTTTTCAGTTTTAGGACAGCAGGATGTCGTTGGGATTGAAGGTGGAGGATAGGCTGGATGGGCATATAAATTACAGCGTTTGGAAGGAGAGAATGCAGAGTATCTTTGAGGAGGCAGAAGTCTGGGATATCATGGTGCATACCACACAGAACCCTATTGTTGTGCCTACTGATGCTACTCAGTTGACAGCTTATAATAAAAAGAACAACAAGGGTAAGAGGCTAATTCTGGACGGAATCAAAGACCATTGTATTCCTCATGTGAGAGGAAAGAGCAATGCCCATGAGATGTGGACAACATTGTCCAATCTCTACCAGAGTACCAATGAGAACCGGAAGATGGTCCTGAAGGAGAAGCTGAAGAACATTAAGATGGGTAATGATAGTGTAGCTGGATATCTCACAAAGATTACTAATGTGAGAGATGAGTTGGCAGCGATTGGAGAGGCCATTCCACCCACTTACTTGGTGCGGATTGCAGTGAATGGCCTCCCCTGTTCATGGTTGAACTTTGCTGATGGGGTTTGTACACGTGAGACCCTTCCCACATGGGAGAGGTTTTGGGATGATTGCATTCAGACAGAGATCAGGAAAGGTCAACTTGGGGCAGCCAAGCCAGTTGAGCAGGATGAGGATGTAGCACCGGTGGCAGGAGGCAAGAAAGGCAAAGGGAAGAAGCAGGCTTCCACAAGTAGTGGTGGGGGCAAAGGCAAAGGTAAAGGTAAACAGGGGAACACACAGAAGGACTATTCCAAGGTGAAGTGTTGGAATTGTCAAAAGATGGGACACAGTTGTGTGTCCGGAGAAGAAGAAGAAGAAGGGGAAGAACCGGGACGTGGCAGCTTCAGCAGAGATTGAGGACTTTGCTGGTCGTTTTGACCGAGAGTCTGCGTTCACTACGTGTGAGTCCTCTAGTGCAGGATCACCTACCACACAGGTTCAGAGGGAGCATGCTTTTTCCTCAATTAGCGGAGCATCTTCAGGTATCTGGTATGTGGACAGTGGGGCTTCACGTCATATGACAGGAGTCTGTGAGTACTTCTCAGAGCTTTCAGAGAGTGGCACTGATATTGAGGTAGTACTCAGTGATGACAGAGTTGCTAGAGCAGGCGGGGTGGGGACAGTGACATTTCAGAGGGAGTCCAAACCTCCCTTGAAGGTGTCAAAGGTTCTTTATGTGCCAGGGATGAGGAAGAACCTCATATCCATCTCAGCTTTGGAGGACAGAGGATATGAGGTACTGTTCAGGGGAGGACAGGTGTTGATGTATCCCAGGGGCACTCCAGCTGATTCAACTAGAGTGATAGGTGTACGCCATGCAAAGGTGTACAAGTTTGCATTCCAGCCCCTTTTGGCATTGAGCAGTAGTACCGACAGCAGAGCTAGCAGTTCTGAGCCGTGTGAGATTTGGCACCGCAAGATGGGACATATGTATCATGGAGCCTTGAGGACATTGCGGGAGATCACTACAGGTGTGCCAGATTTCAGTACTGATCACTTTGATACTTGCAGAGGTTGTGCGATGGGCAAGTTTTCCAAATCCCCTTTTCCCAGCAGTGACAGCAGAGCGACGGGGATACTTGATTTGATTCTTTCCGATGTGAGCGGTCGGATGTCTCATGCTTCCTTGAGTGGATATGAGTACTATGTTTTATTCATTGATGATCACTCCAGGAGGACCTGGATTTATTTTTTGAAGACCAAGAGTGAGGTCTTCAAGCGGTTTCAGGAGTTCAGAGCTCTTGTGGAGACTCAGACAGGTCGAAAGATCAAGTCCCTGAGGTCGGACAATGGAGGAGAGTACACCCTTGGAGAGTTTGTTGACTATTGTGCGGAGGCAGGTATTAGGAGGGAGTTCACTGTTCCTTACAACCCCCAGCAGAACGGGGTTGCAGAGAGAAAGAACATATCCATCATAGGGGCTGCCAAAGCCATGTTACATGATCAGGGGTTGCCATTGTTCTTGTGGGCAGAGGCCTGCAACACAGTTGTTTACTTGCAGAACAGGAGTCTGCATCGTGCCTTGGGGCACATGACTCCGGAGGAGGCTTTCTCTGGGAAGAAGCCTGATATTGGTCATCTTCATATCTTTGGATGCATTATATACTCCTATATACCCAAGGAGAAGAGGACCAAACTAGAGCCCACCGCAGAGAAGGGTATCTTTGAGGGCTACAGTGAGACCTCAAAGGCCTTTCGAATTTACATTCCTGCACAGAGGAGAATTGTTGTCAGACGGGATGTGAAGTTCGAGGAGGACAGGCCCTTTAGGAGGTCACGGGAGTTAGAGTATCTGGATCAGCCAGACCCTCAGCAGCAATTGGGTCAGTCGCAGAGATCCAGTGGGCAGGGATCGGGAGGATCCGAAGGTACATCTATGAGGATGTCAGGTCCGTCAGTGAGCAGTGGCTCGCCGAGCCAGAGGGGTGGTGCTCCAGGCAGCATGCAGAGCAGTTCACAGAGCAGTTCACTAGGGAGTCCATTGATGGACAGTTCACACGGTACCTCAGCTTCTACAGGTTCAGGTGCAGGCAGGAGGACAGCAGACAGACAGTCAGGATTTCAGGCTCCTAATGATGATGAGGAGGAGGAGTTTCATTCTCCAGTGGGAGAAGTGCGCTCAGGGAAGAGGAAGCCCAAGTGGCTTCAGGACACCTTGAAAGATGCCACATCTGTTGCTGAGCCGAAGAGGCCGGTCAGAGAGAGTAGACCACCTGAGAGGTTTTGTAGCTATATGGCGATGGTTACCAGCATCCTTGACTCTGAGCCTTCTAGCTATGAGGAGGCAGCTAACCAGCAGGTCTGGAGAGAGGCCATGCAGGAGGAGTATTCTTCTATCATGAAGAATGATGTTTGGGAGGTGGTGCCGAGGCCTGAGGGCAAATCCGTGGTTACTTCCAGATGGCTTTACAAGGTAAAGCATGCTGTAGATGGCAGCATTGAGAAATTCAAAGCGAGGTTTGTGGCTAGAGGGTTCTCCCAGGTAGAGGGAGTTGATTATGAGGAGACCTTCGCTCCCGTGGCTCGATATACTTCGATCCGCTCCATTATATCGATAGCAGCAGAGATGGGTTGGAAGACCCACCAGATGGATGTGAAGACCGCATTTCTCAATGGCTTCATACAGGAGGAGGTGTACATTGAGCAGCCACAGGGCTTTGAGGTGCATGGGAAAGAGTCCCATGTGTGCAGACTGAAGAAGGCCCTTTATGGCCTGAAGCAAGCTCCCAGAGCTTGGTACTCCAGGATAGATACATATTTGCAGGGGATGGGTTTCACAAAGAGTGAGGCAGATCCGAACCTTTACTTTATTGTGATTGGTGAGGAGCCTATCATTCTGGTGTTGTATGTGGATGACTTGATCATTACAGGTGCAGAGAGACTCATAGAGCACTGCAAGAGAGATCTTGCGACGGAGTTTGAGATGAAGGACATCGGCTTGATGCATTACTTTTTGGGTTTGGAGGTGTGGCAGGAGGAGGGGCATTTCTTCCTGGGGCAGGGGAAGTATATTGTGGACATCCTTAGCAGATTCCACATGGAGGATTGTAGACCCATGTCTACACCAATGATCACCAACTGGAAGAAGCTTCATGCTTCGGATTCCGAGTTGGTGGATCCCACATTGTACAGGCAGCTGATTGGTTCCTTGATGTATTTGGTCAACACTAGACCAGATATCTGTTTTGCAGTCAACACGATGAGTCAGTTTATGTGTGAGCCTAGGAAGGTTCACTGGATGGCTGCAAAACACATTTTGCGATACTTGCAGGGGACAGTGGATTATGGTCTGGACTACAGGCAGGGATATGGAGTGAAATTGGCAGGATACGCTGATTCTGATTGGGCAGGTTGTGCTTCTGATAAGAAGAGCACTTCAAGGTGTTGTTTTGGGTTGGGTTCAGCAGTAGTGTCATGGTTCAGCCGGAAGCAGCAGTCAGTAGCACTGAGTTCAGCGGAAGCAAAGTATATGGCAGCCAGTCTAGCTAGTTGTGAGGCTATCTCGCTTCGCAAGATGTTGTTTGGCTTATTTGGTCAGCCATTGAGACCTTCAGTGATTTACTGTGATAATCAGAGTTCCATTAAACTCACGGAAAATCCAGTGTTTCATGACAGGTCAAAGCATATCGGGATCAGATATCATTTCATTAGAGACTATGTTGAGAAGGGAGTTGTGAAGCTTGAGTATATTTCCACTGATGAGCGGTTGCAGATATCCTTACTAAAGCCTTACCACGGGGCAAGCATGTCTACTTCAGAGACAAGATGGGTGTGGTGAGGAACACCTTCCTCGGTAAGAGGGAGTGTTGAAATTTGGTACCGGAGGACAGGTGGTTCCCTTAGGCTTTGATCTTTGGCCTAGGGAAAAGTGTCCAAAAGAATTTAATTTTTCTCCTAAAGTGACTTTATAATTTTATAAAGTTAAATCTAATTTAAAAGTGACTTTAAGTGATAAAGTTACTAAGTCTAATTTTAAAGTGACTTTTATAAAGTCAATGAAAAATTAGAAAGGAAAAGTGACTTTGAAAATAAATGACTAAGTGGATCTTTATTAAAGTGGGGTGAATTAAAAAATGAAAAGTGAGATTTAAATGAGCATTTAATCTCAGCCATTGATCTAAATCTATTTCAGCCATTGGATTTAGAGATCACCCAAAAGTCATTTGGAGTTATATTAAGGGAGGAAAAGGAGGAAAAGATCACATTCGATTCAATTCTTTCATGAGCAGTTTGGGAGAAGGAGAGCAAGAGAGATTTCTGAGCAGGGAGGAGAAAGAGACAACAGCTTGGCACACATTCCAAGGCAACAGTTGAGCAGATTTGTACAGCTGATTCAGCACACAGTGAAAGGCAAATTTTGGCACGATTTTCGAGGAGAGGTTTGCACAAAAATCGAGGAGCAGTTTGCTGGTTTTCTGCACGCAAAACGAGGGCCATACAGCAGCATTTAATGCTGAAAGTGGGCACGAAAATCGAGGAGACCGTCAACATTTATTGCTATCTTGTTTGCTGTAATTTCCAGTTTGCTGTGAAGCATGGGAAAAGAGATCAGTTGTAAATTTGCTTGCTGATTTTTTGCTGCAAATTTCTCACTGTAAAAGGCAATTTTCAGAAATAAAGAAGAGCTCTCAAACTGGTTTTCCCCAAGAGTTGTAGGGGGTTTTTCCAAGGTCACATTGACCAAAAATCTCAGTGTTTAAATGTGTTTTAATGGTTGTTTATTACTGTTGATTTTTATTTCTGCGATTTCCAGCATTCTGTAAAATTTCCAAAATTTGTGTTTTCAGCAAATTTATTTTTTTCAGCTTGTTAAATGTATGGTTATGGGAAAGGGCATTTAACTATATGGGAGAAATAAGGAGAAACTGAAAACCGGGGTGGGAAAACAGAAATTCTACAACTTACCCTGTAAATTCCTACATGGTGTCAGAGATATTTGAGGGCCACATCCGTTGGTGATCCAAATCTAAAGCTGGTAGAACTGCATCTGACTGTTGTTTCCTAGATCTACTGTTACTGACTGCTTTCGGGCCAAGAGGACTTCTCTATTGTGTTAAGAGCATCTATTCCAGTGAGGAACCCCTTTCGTTTGAAGCGAAAACATTTCCGGTAGCCCTAGATACGTCATTTCTAAGATCTGGAGGTATACAGTGTTTATTTGCAATTTTTAGTTATTTTCTCTCTTTTTATTTCAGTTCATTTAGCTCTTTGTTTTTTTTATTACCAGATCTATACCATTCATTTCTGTGTATGCTCTTTGCCCCGCGACTCTGTGCGATCTGGGCAAATCAAAAACAGAAAGGAAGGATTTTTTTTCTCATGCATATCCTCTTTTCCACCGCGCCTTGGTGTGATCTCGAAAAATCAGAAACATTGAGAAAAATATTTAGGCTAAAGTTAACTTCAAGCCATAAGGTTTGTTTCTTTTGTATGTCCGTGTTGGGTTTTGTGTTTTTTTTTGTAGGCAAATAAGAGCTTTCTCAAGTAAGCATGCACCCCAAAGCTTCAGTGACTAAACTTTAAATTAAACAAACAAACAAACAAAAACCCCCTTCCTCTTTTCCAAAAATTACTAACCTTTTAATCTAGCTCACTTGGTCCAAAGCTACTTTATGAGAATAGAGGTCTTGAGTTCAAGTCTTTCTTTTTGTTGAGCTAATTAGATTAAGTTTGGAAATGGGGCGGATTTTTTTTAAATATAACATTATCATTCACTTCCGCACATTCCCGCACTTTGTCGGCATCTTCAACAACTTTTCTTCAAAAAACCATAACTTCTTCATCCGGAAGTCGTTTTCAGAGCCGTTTTTTAATCAGCCTAATTTTTCGAGATCTTTCCATTGGAACACTTAGTTTCAGCATCTATAGTTTCAGTTTCTATTAAAATGGAAAATCCATACCAAGTTATTCTTGACAGCACCAACTACTTCCATTGGTGGTCCTACATTGTGGATTTACTTATAAGTAAAGGTCTTTACAGAATAGGATCAAGCCAAGAAACCAAACCGAAAGATGAAGATAAGGCAGCCAAATGGGAAAATAGGCAAGATCAAGCACGTGGGTTGATAGGGATGTCTATTTCTCCAGACCTTAGATTCCATATCGCAGAACTTGATACTCCTAATGAAGCAATGAAACAAATCACTAAAGTTTTTGGAATTAAAAATTAACTTGAGCCCATCAACTCGAAAATGAGTTGCTTACATTGGACCCCAATAATTTTTCTTCCATTGAAGATTTTTGTTCCAAGTACAAGACCCGTAGACTTCTCTTGGAAGGTGTTAAGGTTAAGAAAGAAGATGGTAACCTTATCTATTCCATTCTTACTAAGTTGGGACCAGCCTACTCTGTGTTTGTTTCCACCTTCCATTCTACAAGAGAAGCCTTCATTTCTCAAGAACAAGACTACAAGTCCCCTTCCTTTGATGCCTTTTGTGATTCTTTAATAAGAGAACAAGAAAAACTCTTACATCTTGGTCTTCTTAATCTTGGAAACTCTTCTAAGAAAGCCT
Source organism: Pinus tabuliformis (assembly GCA_031772625.1). Classification (NCBI taxonomy): domain Eukaryota; kingdom Viridiplantae; phylum Streptophyta; class Pinopsida; order Pinales; family Pinaceae; genus Pinus; species Pinus tabuliformis. Next base: position 2,073,856,575 of record CM062818.1, read on the forward strand.
TAGCCGCCCAGCAGCAACCAAATTCAAAGAATCCTAAAAAGTCGTATCCTAAAAACAATGGTCCTAAACCAAACAAGGGTCCTAAGCCATTTCAGTCTCAAAATGAAAAATCATTTCAACAAAATGATAAGGCAAATAAAAACAAAGGGAAGAAGACTGGTAGACATTGCCACTCTTGTAATCGAGATAGCCACTTAGAATCCAAATGCTTTAAGAAGATGGAAGCCTTAGAAGCAGCAATGCAGAAGCATAACATCCATTTGGAGCACTCAACAACTTCAACTTCATCTTCAAGAATAGCACTTTCTGCATGTGGTTGTCAAGCATCTCGGTTTGGATATGCAATAAATGTATCTTCTTCTTCTCATACTCATGAGTGGCTCATTGATTCTGGAGCTTCTTATCACATGGCCAAAAACAAAGCCATGTTTTCTTCTTTAAATGATTGTAACACCAAAAATATATATGTTGGTAATGATAGATCTCTTAGTGTTGTAAGGACTGGAACTATTCATATAGACAATGGTCAATTCAATGATGTATTATGTGTTCCAACCTTATCCTGCAACCTTCTATCTGTATATCAGATAACTCATTCAGGTGAAGGTAAAATCGTTGAATTTTCACCTCACGATGTTGTAATTAAGGACCTAAGAGATCCTAGACAGATTTTAGCTATTGGCGTTGCTGATGATTCTACAAGGTTGTATAAGTTTAACAACTTTGGGTCATCAAATCTTCCCTCAGTACTTGTTGCTCATAATGATGAAGTGAGCAAACTTTGGCATGAGCGATTTGGTCACTTAAACTATCGTTCCCTTCAGAGTCTATGTAAAGAAAATATGGTGACAGGTCTTCCAATGGTATCTTGCAGAGATGGTGTTTGTTCCGGATGTGTACTCGGAAAACATCATCGGGATAGTTTTGAAAAACGTGCCTCTTGGCACGCCTTAGCCCCTTTACAGCTTGTGCATAGTGTTTAATGTGGTCCACTTCCAGTTGTTTCATTATCTGGCTACAAGTATTTCTTAACTTTCATTTATGATTTCTCCAGATGCACTTGGGTATACTTCTTAAAACTCAAGAGTGAAGTATTTAACATGTTCTTGGCCTTTAAGGCCTTTGTTAAAAAGCAATCTGGACATCAAATTCTTAAGCTAAAATCTGATCATGGCAGAATATGTTAACAACAAATTCATCAACTTTTGCACTGAGAATGGAATTCAAATGCAACATATTGTTCCATATACTCCACAACACAATGGTGTAGCTGAAAGGAAGAATCGCACCTTAAAGGAAATGGCTAATTGTATGCTTCAATCTAAAGAACTTAGTCTTAATTTTTGGGCAGAAGCAATTAATTGTGCAAATCACATAATAAATCGCACTCCTACTAAGGTTTTAAAGAATATCACTCCAGAAGAAGCATGGAGCTCAATTAAACCAGATGTAAGTCACTTTCGTGCTTTTGGAAGTGAAGCATGGGCCCATATTCCAGATGAGAAACATAAAGCTTTAGAACTTAAGAGCAAAAAAAATATTTTTGTTGGATATTCTAAAGATGTCAAAGGATACATACTTATTCTACTTAAGTCCAAAAATGTTATCATTAGAAGAGATGTAAAGTTTGTTGAAAATATATCGGCCTACGAGCCTAGTTCGGAAGATGTGCCACCTCTCTCTATCCCTTCTACTTCTGAAAATATTTCTTCTTCGGATGATGACAGCGAGGATGACAAACCTCCCCCACCTTCTTAGGATCCTCCTTCAACTCCTCAACTTCCAAAATGGGTCTGTGCTACTCGGGATGCAGCAGCCGCTCTTGTCGGTGATCCTACAGATCAGCGACATACACGTTCTCAGTTCGATAGAGCCTCTTCTTTACTAGCTCAAGCTTCAACTAATTATGATCCTGACACCTTTGCAGAAGCTTCAGGCCATCCAGATTGGGACGCAACTATGAATGAAGAATATCGTTTATTATTGGCAAATGATACATGGGATCTTGTTCCGCTTCCAAAGAGACAAAAACTTGTTAGATCCAAATGGGTTTACAGAACCAAGTATGGACCAGATGGAAAAGTTAATAAACATAAAGCTCGTCTTGTTGCTAATGGTTTTTCACAAGTTGAAGGCATTGACTATACTGAAACCTTCTCCCCTGTTGCCAAAATGAACTCTATTCGCCTTGTTCTTTCCCTTGTTGCCTCTTTCAAATGGGAAGTCCATCAGATGGATGCTAAATCTGCCTTCTTGCATGGGGACTTGCATGAAGAAATCTATATGGAACAACCTACTGGTTTTATACAAACAGACTCCAGCCTTGTATGTCAACTTAAGAAATCCCTTTATGGTCTCAAGCAAGCCCCTCGAGCTTGGTATGCCAAAATGGATAGCTTTCTTTTAGAAACTGGATTTTCTAAGTGTCATTCTGACAATACTGTCTACACCAAGAAAGTGGGCAAGTCTCTTATCATTCTTGTTCTTTATGTTGATGATCTTATCCTTACTAGTAGTGATCCCAACCTTATAAACCATGTGAAGTCCAGCCTTAAAAAGAAGTTTGAAATGACAGACTTGGGACACTTGCATTATTTTCTTGGTCTTCAAGTCTTGCAATCCAAGGAAGGTATTTCCCTTTCCCAGTCCAAGTATGCATGTGATCTTCTACGCCATTTTCACATGGAAGATTGTAAGCTAGCCCCTTCTCCCTTTCAGTCTAGAGCCAAACTTTCAATCACATGTACTTCCCCTGAAGTTCATGCTACTTTATACCGTCAGCTTGTAGGAAAACTTTTGTATATGACCCATACTCGTCCTGACCTTTCCTTTGTTGTTGGCCTTATTGCTCGGTTATGCAAAACCCACATGAAAGTCAATGGAAAGCAGCTAAAAGAATACTTCATTATGTTCGAGGTACAGTTCAGTTTGGGATTCATTACAGTGCAAAAGCATCTCCTCTATTGGCTGGTTTCACTGATTCTGATTGGGCTGGTGACCCTGATGATCGGAAGTGTACTCCAGGTTATGTGTTCACTCTTGGTTCAGGACCTATTACATGGGCTTGCAAGAAACAAAGTGCCATTTCTCTTTCTTCAACAGAAGCAGAGTATCGTGGTGCCGTAGAAGCTAGTAAGGAAGCCCTGTGGCTTCGTCAGATCCTGTCAGAGTTTGGCTTTCAGCAACAGATCCGACTACACTTTGGTGTGATAATCAAAGTGCCATTCAACTATGCAAAGATCCAATCCAACATCAGCGCAGCAAACACATTGAACTACACATGCACTTCATCAAAAAGCTCATTCACGACCATGTCCTTGAAGTGCAATATTGTTCAACAGATGATCAAGTTGCAGAAATCTTTACAAAGGCTCTCACAAAGGCGAAGTTTACTAAACTTCAATTTATGGTTGGAGTTCAGGAAATTGTCACTAAGGGCGGATAGGTTCTAATGCCTCCTTCCTTCTCCTATTGTGTCATATTTGTACATCCTTCAATCCTATCCCAAGTTGTTCTTAAGGGGGGATGTTAGGATATTCCGACACATAGGAAATAGTTAAGTATAACTTGGTCTAGTGTAGAGTTAGGTAAAGTGTGTTTATTTACTATGTACTTTTGTAACTTACAATCCGACGGTCCTGATATGTAGTGATCCGACGGTTCATTCTCTCCTTAGTATTACCGACACTTGATCCGTGGCTTAACACCCAATTGGTCCATGATCTCTATTAAAGAGCATGGAGGGTCATTTGTAGGGTAACGGTTCATGAGAGAAGCTTATGTAAATTTTCATTCTTTTATTAATAAATTGCCTGAAATGGTCGCGTTGGCTCAGGCCGTGGACTATTTCCCTCTTTGAGAGTTTTAACCACGTCACCAATACTGGTGTATTGGTCTGTGATCTATTTGTGAGCGGTGTCCTTTGGTGTTCTATCTGAGAACTTACCCTGTAAATTCCTACATAATCCTAATAATGTGCTAAAGTATCTACTGGCTACTAACCACAATCAAGAAGAAATTGAGGCCATACTGGTGGATTAAAAATCAGCTTAAAGTATGGAATCCCTATTCAAGAAATATAAGGGAATTCAAAAGTGATAATATATCTTCTTAACAAATCAAAGAAGGATAATGGTGCCAAAAAGAAAGATATATTGCGCTATGACATAAAACAAGATTGGACAGAGTGGTTGAGAAGAACAAGGAAATCTCAAGGGCTCAATAAAGAAATATTTGAACATAAAGTATGGAAAGCCTAGTTAGGAGAAGCATTAGCAGGCTATGAATCCTAACATCCATCTGGGCTCCTAAAATACTAAAAATTTAAAACCACTATCCATAACCAGCGAGAAATAAGTTTTTTCAAAAATGAGGAGAATTAATATTGGCCACCTTAATGAGACGATGAATTCCCTTATTGCAATTCTGAAAATCCCATCCCCCAACATCAAACTATAGATCATTTCAATCAAAATCAATCTGCACGAGGCAAACACAATTGTAATATCATGACAAAATACACAGTGATACTGAAAGGGGGGGTTGAATCATTATCGCATAGATTTAATGTTTAAACTCTTTTCACTTTATTAACCTTAAAAGTTAAAACAGAAATCTCATCACATGGTCAACCATTAACACAACGCACGAACACAGATTAAAGTGGAAATCTTCAAAGTACTTACCCTGCGCGCAGCTTTGCGGGCTTGACCTAGCCGCGCGCCCTCCTCCCCGAGCTGCCTCCTGCGGCCGCCCCGCCTGGCAGCCTCCAGCTGCTGGGCTCGCCTGCCCCTGCCTCCCCCCTGAGATCCCTCCTCGCATCAGCCTGATCGACTCTCCTCCTTGTTGTGCGTTTTGTGCAGCTGCGCCTGGCCATGGCTCCCCCTGGGGGCCCGGATCCTTTGGAACCTCCTCTGGCCCCTCCCTCGGAAGTATCAGCATTCAAAGCAATGATCGCTTCGAGCGGCAAGAGAGCGCCCTCTGTCAACCAGCAGAAGTTCGTCAAGAAGTTGGATTCCATCCCCACGGTAGCCCTCCCTGAAGAAGAAACCTGCAAAGCAGCCTTGAATCTTGCTGAGAGAGGCCTCATAGGCCAGTTCACGGGCCTCTGGCCTTCGCCCAAGTCGGTGGAGGACTGGACACAAAGGAACTGGAAGCCGTTAATCAAAGAGGGTATAAAAAGCTACTTCGTAGGTAAAGGTTTTTTTATCTTTGTATTTGAAAGTGCAGAGGACAAAAGCCTAATCTTCAAAAACGGACCTTATTTTATGGGCCCCCAAGGCCTATACTTAAATAAATGGTCACCAGACTTTAATCCAACCCAGGATGTCCCTTCAGCTGTACCGGTGTGGGTGCGGCTCCCTCATCTTCCCTTACACTGTTGGAACTAGAAGTCACTCCAAATCATCGGTAATGGATTAGGGAAATACATAGATCAAGCGGTAAGGAAAGACCAATATTCATGTGCACGCATCTGTGTCGAAGTCGATCTGGAAGAAGGCTTGCCAGAAGCCATAAAACTCACAGTCGCAGGCTGGACGCATGTCCAAGAGCTGGACTACGAACAACTGCCATTTAAATGCAGACACTGCCATGAATACGGGCATTTCGCCAAACACTGCAAGAAGAAGTCCGAAGAACAAGCAGACAAACAGAATGGCGAGCAATGGATCCAAGTACAAAAATCCACTAATCAAAAGAAAGGCAATGGCAAAGGCACAAAGAAAAGATCCAGAGCAAGACAGTCACAGCAACCCCAGAAAATGTGGACCAGATCGACCCTCCCAGCAACAACTCAGAAGATGCAGAAACGGAACACATGGAAGCCCCCCAAAGAAGCCCCACCAACCCTTCATACGTAGAAGTAGCAAGGAAAAAACCTGCTGAAAGCTCTGACTCCTCGGATGAGGAAACCTTCGAGCAACCTACAGGAAAAGTTGGAAGGAAATCTCGCAGAGAAGCAAGGGAAGAGGAGGCGGAAAGGCTCAAAACTCAAGGGAGCCAGCCTACAATAGAGATGTCAATCGGGAGAAACCCCAGGAACAGGCCCCCAAAGGGGGGATCCCACCCCACCCCTGGTAAATAATGCGCTTCATCTCTTATAACAGTAGAGGTCTAGGAAACCCCTCGAAAGCAGAAGCGGTCAAGGACCTCCTTAAAATAGAACCCTCAAACATTCTACTGCTCCAAGAAACTAAGATAGAGGGGAAAGCCCTGTTAGACATCAGCAAGAAGAAATGGAAGAAAAGTACAGGAATAACAGTTAGCGCAAGAGGATCATCTGGAGGGTTGGCAACTCTCTGGACAGAAGACCTTAGAAGACAGAAGAACAAGAATGATAAGAGACTTACCCACTTTCTTGGTGTAGACAGTATTGTCAGAATGACACCTAGAAAAGCCAATATCTAAAAGAAAGCTATCAATTTTGGCATACCAAGCCCGAGGGGCTTGCTTGAGACCATAAAGGGATTTCTTAAGCCGACATACAAGGTTGGAGTCTGTTTGTATAAAGCCAAGATGTTGTTCCATAAAGATTTCTTCATGCAAGTCCCCATGCAAGAAGGCAGATTTAACATCCATCTGATGGACTTCCCATTTGAAAGAGGCCGCAAGGGAAAAAACAAGGCAGATAGAGTTCATTTTAGGAACAAGGGAGAAGGTTTCAGTATAGTCAATGCCTTCAACTTATGAAAAACCCTTAGCAACAAGACAAGCTTTATGTTTATCAGCTTTTCCATTTGGTCCAAACTTGGTTCTGTAAACCCATTTGCATCTAACAAGTTTGCATCCCTTTGGAAGAGGAACAAGATCCCAGGTATCATTTGCCAATAATGAACGATATTCTTCATTCATAGTTGTGTCCCAATCTGGATGGCCTGAAGCTTCTGCAAATGTGTCAGGATCATAATTCATTGAAGCTTGAGCCAGTAAAGAAGAGGTTGTATCGAACTAAGAAAATGTACGTCGTTGATCTGTAGGATCACCTGCAAGAGCACTTGCTGTATCCTGAGTAGCACAAAACCATTTTGGAAGCCGAGGAGCTGAAGGAGGATCCCGAGAAGGTAGGGGAGAACTGTCATCCTCGCTATCATCATCTGAAGAAGAAATATTTTCAGAGGTAGAAGGGATAGAGAGAGGTGGCACATCCGTCGAACTAGGCTCGTAGGCCAATATAGTAGAATGGAAGGTGGAAACAAAAACAGAGTAGGTTGGTCCTAACTTAGCAAGAATGGAATAGATAAGGCTACCATCTTCTTTCTTAACCTTAACACCTTCCAAGAGAAATCTAAGAGTCTTGAACTTGGACAAAAAATCTTCAGTGGAAGAAAAATTATTAGGGTCCAACGTAAGCAACTCATTTTCGAGTTGATGGGCTCTAATTTCATTTTTAATTCCAAAAACTTTATTGAGTTGTTTCATTGCTTCATCAGGGGTCTCAAGTTCTGTGATATGGAATCTAAGGTCTGGAGAAACAGACATCCCTATCAACCCACGTGCTTGATCTTGCTTATTTTCCCATTTCACTGTCTTATCTTCATCTTTAGGTTTAGATTCTTGGCCTAAGGCTATTCTCTAAAGACCTTTACTTCTAAGTAAATCCTCCATGTAGGACACACATTGGAAGTAGTTGGGGCTGTCAAAAATAACTTGGCATGGACTTTCCATTTTAACAGAAACTGAAGTTGTAGATGTTGAAACTAAGTGTTCCAATGGAAAGATCTCGAAAAATTAGACTGATTCAAAAAAAATAGCTTCCAGATGAAAAATTTATGGCTTTTTGAAGAAAAGTTGTTGAAGATGTCGACGAAGTACGTGAATGCGCGGAAGTGAATGATAATGTTATATTTAAAAAAAAAATCATCCATCTTTCCAAACTTAATCTAAATTGTAACTTAAATAAAAGATAAAGAGACTTTAGAATTATAAGTGACTCACTTTTTATAATGGGTGAGAACGCTTTTACATAAAGTAACTTTAAAACATAAGTTACATGTGCTTTTTGAAAAAGTAACTCAACAAAAAAAAACACTTGAACCCAAGACTTCCATTCTCATAAAGTAACTTTGGACCAAGTGAGCTAGTTTAAAAGGTTAGTAATTTTTGGAAAAGATGAAGGGTTTTTTTAGTCACTAAAGCTTTGGAATGTGTGCTTACTTGAGAAAGCCCTTTTTGCCTACAAACAAAAAACCACACAACCCAAAATGGACATGCAAAAAAACCAAGCCTTGCAGCTTGAAGATAGATTTCGTCAAAAACTATATATTTTAGTCAATGTTTCTGATTTTCTGAGATCACACTAAGGAGTGGCAGAAAAGAGCATACGCATGAGAAAAATCCTTTCTTTTTATTTCTAATTTGCCCAGATCACACAGAGTTGTGGGGAAAAAAGCATATGCAGAAACGAAAGATATAAATCCGGTAATAAAAAACAAAGAGATAAATAAACCGAAATAAACATAGAAATAAATAACTAAAACTGCAAATAAAGACTGTATACCTCCAGATCTTAAAAATGACGTAGTTAGGGCTACCGGAAACCTTTGAACAGATGCTCCTAACACAATAGAGCAGTCCTCTTGGCCTGAAAGCGGGCAGAAATAGTAGATCTAGGAAACGACATTCGGATGTAGTTATACCGACTTCGGATTTGGATCACCAACGGATGCGGCCCTCAAATAGCTCTAATACCATGTATGAATTTACAAGGTAAGTTCCTCAGATAGAACACCAAAGGACACCGCTCACAAATAGATCATAGATCAATACACCAGTATTCTTGACGTGGTTAAAACCCTCAAAGATGGAAACAGTCCACGGCCTGAGCCAACACGACCACTTTAGGCAATTTATTAATGTAAAAGAAAGAAAATTTACATAAACTTCTCTCATGAACGGTCACCTTACAAATGACCCTCCATGCTCTTTAAATAGAGATCATGGACCAATCAGGTGTTAAGCCACAGATCAAGTGTCGATAATACCAAGGAGAGAATGAACCGTCGAATCACCTCATGTCTAGAACATATCGTGACCATCGAATTGTAAGTTACAAAAGTACATAGTAAAGAAACACACTTTACCTAACTCTACACTAGACCAAGTTATACTTAATTATTTCCTATGTGTCGGAATATCCTAACAATTGGTTGATTGATAGTGGAGACTCAAGGCACTTCACTAGGTACAAGGAGGCCCTCTCAAGTTTGATTGAAGAGAAGACTAATTCGGAGATCATACTTGGAGACAATGCCACCTGCCCCTTGAAACGAATAGGGACTGTCACTCTTCACTTAAATCAAGGTCAAACTCTTCATCTACAAGAAGCATTGTATGTACCCGATTTGAAGAAGAACCTGGTGTCTATTTCTGCGATGGAAGATAAAGGCTTCAGGGTATCATTCATTGATGGAAAGGTACGCATTTGGCAAAGAAACCCGAAATATGTATTTACACTTGTATTTAGGGTTGAAGATCTCTATCAAGTTGGAGGAAGTTCTTTAGGAGCTTTGACTTGTGATACTTCTCTTCAATCTGAATTATGGCACAGAGGATTTGCCCACCTTCATTACAAAGCCTTACCCGGGATAAGGAAGATGGTCACAAGTATGCCCAAGTTCAACATAGATCGTGAAGGTGTTGTCAGGGTTGTGCAGTTGAGAAACTTACAAGGGTACCATTCCCTTCAAGTGAAAGTCAAACTACCAACATTCTTCAATTGGTCCATTCTGATCTATCTGGTATGTTGCCTGTACATCATTAGGAGGATACTTATACTATGCAATTTTTGTGGATGAATTCTCTCGTAAAACGTGGATCTATTTCTTGAAGAAGAAGGACGAAGTGTTCAAATGGTTCCGTTCTTTCAAAGCCTTGGTTGAAAATCAAACAAGGAAGAAGATCAAAATATTGAGGACCAATAATGGAACTGAATATGAATCAAATGAATTCAATGACTTTTGTAGAGAGGCTGGCATTAAGAGGGAGGCCACCACTCCATATACTCTTGAGCAAAATGGAGTTGTTGAAAGGAAGAATCGAACAATCATAGAGGCCACTCGTGCCATGCTTCATGACCAAGGCCTACCAAAGTTCTTATGGGGAGAAGTTGTCAACACTGTCGTATATGTTCAAAATAGAAGCCCACATCAAGCATTGGATTTCAAGTCACCCAAAGAAATTTTCACTAGTAAGAAACCCGATGTTTCTCATTTTAGAATATTTGGTTGTTTGGTGTATTTTCATGTGCCTAAAGACAAAAGAAACAAGTTTGAAAAATCTGGGAAGAAAGGAACATTTGTAGGCTATAGTGAAAATTCGAAGGCATATAAAATCTATGTGCCTGGTCAAAGAGAAGTGGAAAAAAGCCATGATGTCACTTTCGATGAAGATTCTTCCCGTGGAAAAGCCAGAGATCTCTCTATTCCAAGGAAGGACAATGATGATGTTGCAAGAAAATAGGGTGAATCTCCGACATGTGAACTAATGCCCGATATTGAAGAACCAATGAATCCCATTGATCCACCACCTAGTGATCCCTCTACCTCAAGGAAAGGACCTTTATGGCTCAAAGACACTCTCGAAGATGCTGAAAGACATATTGCTCCAAGAGGGACATTTCGTGAAAGTAAGAAGAGAAACAAGTATCAAGTATACTTAGCTACTATGAGTACCATTGTCCAATCTGAGCCATGTATGTTCGTGGAAGTCGTGAAACACCAAGTATGAAAGGATGCGATGAATGAGGAGTATGAATCAACCATTAAGAATGAAGTCTGGGATGTGGTTCTTGAGATATCTTCATGGCACAATCAACTATAGACTGAGATACGCTGTCGGGAATTTGAGGCTACATGGATATACTGATGTTGATTGGGCTGGCAGTGTGGTGGATCGTAAGAGCACGTATGGATGTTGCTCCTCATTGGGGTCTGCTCCAATTTCTTGGATGAACAAGAAGCAGAAATCGGTTGCTCTAAGCATCGTCGAGGCCGAATACATTGCAACAAGTATGGTCTGTTGTGAAGTTGTTTGGTTGAGGAAGCTCTTTAATGAGCTATTTGCGCATGTGTTGGATACCACTGTGATCTACTGTGACAGCCAAAGTGGGATTTGTCTTGTTCCACGACCACTCCAAGCAAATTGATATCAAGTACCACTTTATTTGAGATATGCTACAGCGGGGAGCAATAAGGCTCCAACACATCAAGACTGATGAGTAGGTCATGGACATCCTCACGAAGCCCTTAGGAAAGGTCAAATTCTTAGCCTTCTGAGAGAGACTTGGAGTCGTGGAAAGACCCTCCTATGAGTTGGACATTGAGCTCTGGGAGCTCCTAGGGACTTGGGGTACTTCTTGAAGCTATGAGCGACCATAGGGTGAGTGGTCCACCTTCCCCTTGTGATACCTCATGATGTTTGACATGTGTGTAGGGTGAGTGGTTAACCTTCCCCTACGTATGATGACACGTGTGTAGGGTGAGTGGTTCACCTTCCCCTCGATTAACATATGCATAGGATGAGTGGTTCACCTTCTCCTGTTCATGCCCAAGCATACATCCTGCCCATGTAGTCTGGGACTCATGGGCAGTACCTCTCATCTAGCCAATGATGGGAAAAGTGGATAGGGACCATAGCACTACCGATGGACGTGTCATGTACTGCTCTACTCCCTATGTCTAGGATGCATGGTGTTCAAAAACTTGATCTGGGATCAATTAAGGTTCTACCTTTGGACTGACTTTTGTTAGTGGAGAGTGGTAAGGTCTTGTAACGCAGTCTCGATCAATTCTTCTTCATTATTACACATAATGGTTCAACAGAAGAGAGATGAGATGACAGAAATGGGACATGTCCACAGGATGCTATGATGATCGATGACATCAGATGGATTGGCAAGTGGAATTCTCCCTAGTTGAGAGGGAGTGTTAAAATTGGGCAACTAGGGCCAAATTCCACCTTGGGAGAGCTCATTTGATGGAGATGACGATTGCAATAAATTCCTCTTTTCGAGAGGACCAAAAATGATATAAAGATCATCTCATTTGGACAAGCAGAAGTGTGATTTTAAATTTATGCCCACACATGTGAAGGTTGGCCACATCATCATGTAGACTCAGAAAGCCCAACGGATATGTCACTTCACCCTGAACGACTTGTATAAATACAAGTGACCTCCCACCTCATTTGGCATCTTCATCACTCACACATTCTCTCCTCTCATTGGTTCGTACTACATTGGGCATTCTTCTCTCTCACACGTGTGGATCAAGAAGGACGAATTTCAAAAGCTGAATTACAGGGCCAAAATTATAGAGTTGACTGCAGTTTGACCAGCGTTGACTATTACCTTTTGGGCATCATTTGACTTCAATCTTTTAAGGATATTTCTGTCTCAGCAAGCTGAATATTTTGGCACAGAAACTGAGGTTTTCTGAGAACTTTGACCACAGACCAAATTACATGTTGACCGCAAATTTCAAAATAGCAATTTGACTGAGTTTGACTGTTGACTTTGTCACTGTTTTGGGTTGAATTTGACCTCCTGATCAGGCATAGTTTGACTAGGGAAGACCAAGTTGTTTTGAGGACATTCTACTGTTATTTTGACCAGCATTGACTTTCTAGTTAGGGTTGAATTTTGACTGCAGTTGACTGCAGAAATTGTCAGGGTTGTTTTGTCTTTGAATTGGGCAAGTCAATTTGACTTTTGTACTCTCTCTCTCTGCTGAACATTATGATATAATAATAAGAAGAATTGATTAAAGGGTTTTCCCCTCATTGGGGTTTTTCCCTGGCATCCACCAAATCTGGTATCCTTTTGTCTTGGCTTGTCTTCTGCATTTTGTTTCATGTTCTATCAGCTTTCACGGTCAATGTGATCATTATGATTGCTATTGGAAATTGGAAATTGTTAATGAGTTCTAAGGAAGATTGAAGTAAATTGTGCTAAGCATAGAACATACCATTGTTAATTAAAATTAACAGGTAGCCATTGCATACACCAAACTAGTGTAATTCATATGAGAGATGCACTATTCATTGATTGCGGCCTCATTAAATTAAACGAAAGAATGGAATACCTTGTAGTTTAGAAGTTGGGTTACTTTAATATGCCGAGAAGAGCCACAATCCATCAACACAGATTTTGAATCACTCATGGATCACTGCCATGACTTCACGTTCAACTTAGAACTATCAAACTTCTCAAGCATCAGCTACAAATTACAAATCCTCCATGAAAATCTATCATGGAATTACCAAGCCCTTAAAACTAAAGAAACTTTGATACCATGTTACGAATTAAAACGGGCAAGACAAGCAAGCAAATTGGCAAAAAAGGCTTAATGCTTTTATGTTATTTTCTATCGATCTCAATGTTTGATCATCATGACACCTTGTCAAGATGAAAATTACAAGTGAATTCTTGGACCTTGTGATTGTCTAGGGACTCACAATATAACAATGGAAACCATTCTATCGTGTGCATAGTTTGATTTGATGGTCCCTCATATTCTTGGTCTTATCAAGACTTTGATCCATGTCCTTTCACCTTATTGGTCCATGATCTCTATCTAAAGATCAAGGAAACTCATTTGTTAATGATGACCATAAACCGATCTGATACCACGTGACAAAGCCTCAATTAGAGTATTGCACCTAACTTTTCTTTCTCTGCATAGTAATACAACTTTCTTGTTGCTTTATGATGCCACATGGAAAAGACTTGATTAGGGCATCGAATATAACGTTTCTTCTTAGCATAGTAATACAACTTTCTTGTTGCTTTGCAGATGCTTCCCTCTCGCCACATGGAAAAGACTTGATTAGGGCATCGAATATAACGTTTCTTCTTAGCATAGTAATACAACTTTCTTGTTGCTTTGCAGATGCTTCCCTCTCGAACTTTTTTCCATGTAAATCTTGGTGCCCTAATCTTTGATTTGTGTGAGTTATTTCTCTAAGATGTTCATTCTTGTGGCTGCCCACTTGTTAATTTCACAATGACCAATGGTACATACTTCATTGATAAGACCCTCAAATACTGAACTATAGAACTAAGGCCCCTCATTTATTTCATGGTATGATTAGGTCCTAATTTAATGCACGATTGTACCATGGCATCTACATTATGAAAATGACAAATTTGTGGACTCCACAAAAAAAAAAATTGTGTACTATGCACAAACCTACAACATTTATAACCTTTGGCCAATGTATTTTGGCCTTCGAGGCTATTCCTATCTAGTATAAACATTTGTGACTTGGAACCTATACATTTGTAATAGTATTGATTCACAATGTCATTTTTGGTGCCTATTAAAAATAAGCATCCCTTTATTCTAGATCTTGAGTATTCATCTATACATATATGGCAGATTGGTGAAAAAAGGGACCAACAATATTTTTGGCTTAGTTTATTTTGCATTCTGGTACTTTCTATTACATTTCCCAAACTAATATGGATCCCTTTGCCAAAGGACCTATTTTGCAATTTACATGACATAGTTCTACTCCGTTATCAATGGTTTTTAATTTCTAGTCAGTAGAATAACGATTATTGATATAAAATTCATTATGTTATCATATTTAATGGTATGACAATATTATTTTTTTGGCATTATGTGCCATAGTTATAAACTACCTCATAATAGTTAGAATGCATTATGGACAAGAATTGGTCCATGTTGATCATGAGGACACCTAACTAAACAAAATAGTACATATTTATTTAATTGAAACTTTTAATCATGATTCAATGGACATCTACCTATGGTTGACTATATTCATCATCCACCCTTGCCACATACACAGTAATGGTAATTCCACTTGGGCTTTAACAAATATCAAGATTACGAAAGTTATAAAGTAGGGTCTAAGTACACATAACACCATCAAAACCTTAATAGGATCCCATGTACTTCAACATGAGATAAGCTCTAATAACATAACATGTACAACCCAGCAAATGCAGCAAAAACACTAACAGAATAATAACATGACATGAAACAAGGGGAGAAACAAAATGTCACAAAGAAGACCTGTTCTTGCAATGCCCGCGCAAGGGCCAAGTCTGAATATTCTTGACTAAGGGCAGTGAACGGTTGCCTTGAAGATTGCTCAACTGATAAATCTAACACTGAACTCATAGATGTTTCTGATTGTGCCCCTTTTTCATTCATGTCATCCTCTGTAAACTCTCTATGTTTAGCCTCAACATCCTCCCTCTTATCTTCCTCCATGAGAGAATAATTTGAGTGTAAGTTTCTCAACGCAAATACCTGCCACAAGGAATTTCACACTAAATCAATTAACATTTTGACTATAACCAAAGTAATAAAATTCTACATAAAGGCTATCTACTAAATTAGTGACCCTAATACAAATGAACATCATGCCTGGAAAAACATTGTAAGGTTGTTACAAAGCTAACATCATGCTCATCAATCCATCATAGATGTAGAATTAAAGTCAAATGTCACTTGTCTATTTTGCATTCATTTATTTTTCTTTTCTTTTTTATAATACTTGCCCTTTCTTCAAATAATACAATACTCATACTTCAACCTTGAATTTAGGTTAACAAAGTTTGAGTTTGTGTACAAAAAATTTCAAGTTGTGTGAGCATTGTATGTTGTAACCAAAGGTAGCACAAAGAAAAAATGAAAACATTTGATGTACTAGGAAGCAAATTTATAAATATCCATGTAAAATATAAGCCATTGCCTCTAAATAAGTAATCACAGTGATAATCCTTCATATAAGCCTCCAAATCTTGAAATACTCATGTATATATATGTACTAAGGAAAGCAGATAGGTGTGAGGATGAGGAAACTATACAAGTTGCAGGTAGAGACTTGCACAGCCTTGAGCAACAAGGTGAGTAGTGAGCAGAGTAGAGATATTGGAGAAATATGGCACAAGCGCATGGGACACTTGCAACATGGGGTGCTGAAGATTCTTCAGCAGATATCCACAGGATTACCAACATGCAGTTTTGACAAGAATGGAGTGTGCAACGGATGCACGCTTGGCAAGTATGCCAAGACTTCTTTTCAAGGCCAAGACAACAAAGCCAAAGGTATTTTGGAGCTAGTGCATTCAAATGTGTGTGGACCCTTCTCTTCTTCGTCTCTTATGAGACACAGGTATTATGTTACTTTCATTAATGATTATTCTCGGAAAACTTGGATATATTTTATGAAGAAGAAAGATGAAGTTTTAACCAAGTTCTTGGAGTTTAAGGCCTTGGTAGAACACCAGACATGGAAGAAGATCAACTCAATGAGAAGTGACAATCACGGAGAATATGTGTCCAATGCCTTCAACGAGTTGTGTGCAAAAGAGGGAATTAGTAGGGAGATGATTGCACCCCATAACCCTCAGTAGAATGGGGTGGTTGAGAGGAAGAACCACAACATTGTTGGAGCAGCCAAGGCCATGTTGCTTGATCAAGCACTGCCTATGTTCTTGTGGGCAGATGCATTTAACACTACAATATTCCTGCAAAACAAGAGTCCACACAAGGTTCTTGTATGAGTTACACCAAAGGGGCCATTCACAGGCAAGAAACCCGATGTTTCACACTTCTGTATCTTTGGCACAAAAACTTACTGCAATGTGTCCAAAGATAGCAGGAAGAAGTTGGAGCCCACAACGGAAAAGGGTATTTTTGTGGGATACAATGAGACAACTCAGACACACAAGTATCTATCAAGACTCAAGAAGACAATTTTGAGGCGAGATGTGAGGTTCGAGGAGGACAAAGCCTTGAGGAAGTCCCTAGAGAGAGAGAGCAAACAGCGATACCTCAGATGGACAAGCTACTCGCTCCTAAGGAGGAGCCTCAGGCAGGATCACAGACAAAGTCTCAGACAGGTGGCAAAAGACCTGCAAAGCAAGATCCACAATAGGATGCAGAGCAAGATGTTGAGGAGAAGAGACCAGGATGAGAACAAGCAACTACTAAAATGGAGACTCCTGGCACAGGGAGGAAGAAAGTCAAGTAGAATGAGAGTCAAGAGGCCCGTGAGCATGTTGAATCCCCTAGCAACATGTTCAGGCAGAGTAAACAACCACAGAGGTACACAGGTTATATGGCATTGATGACAGAGTTGGTGGACACTGAGCCTTCTTCTTATAAGGAGGCAGCTTATCAGCAGGTTTGGCAAGATGCCATGGTGGAGGAATATTCCTCCATCACGAAGAATGATGTATGGGAGATTGCGCCATGACCTGATGGCAAATCAATAGTTGGATCAAGATGGGTGTACAAGGTGAAGCATGGACCAAATTGGATTGTGGAGAAGTACAAGGCCAAGATTGTGGCCAAGGTCTTCTCATAGATTTAGTGCATGGACTATGATGAGACCTTTGCTCCAGTAACACAGTACACATCCATCAAGACTATTCTAGCACTTACAACACAAATGGGGTGGAAGATCCACCAGATGGACGTGAAGACACATGTGTGCAGGTTGAAGAGATCTCTTTATGGACTCAAGCAGGCTCTGAGAGCATGGTACACTCATATTGATAGCTACCTTCAAGGATTGGGCTTCACTAAGAGTGAGGTGGATACCAACCTATACTGTATCATGGTTGGAGGGCTTCCGCTCATTCTAGTGCTCTATGTTGATGACCTTATATTGACTAGAGCAAACAGCTTGATCCAGGATTGCAAGGAGGGCCTTGCAAGGGAGTTTGAGATGAAAAATATGGGGCTTATGCACTATTTCTTTAGCTGGGAGGTTTAACAAGGTGATGGTGAGATCTTCGGGACATGCGAAGTACACTATAGAGATTCTTCTGAGATTTCACATGCAAGATTGCAGGCCCATGGCCACGCCTATAGTCACAAACTAGAGAAGAGAGAATGCTAGCACAGCAGAGCGAAGGGATGCTACATTATACAAGCAACTCATCGAGTCGTTGATGTACTTGGTCAACACACGATCTGATATTTGTTTTGCAATCAACCAACTGAGTCAATTCTTGGTGGAACCGACCAGAGTTCACTGGGTTGCTGCAAAACATGTGTTGAGATATCCTAGAGGCACAATGGATTATGGATTGCGGTACAGACAAGTAGATAGTGTGAGGCTTGAGGGCTTCACAAATGCAGTTGGGCAGGGAGCTCCACAAACAGGAAGAGTACTTCAGGTGGCATCTTCAGCATTGGGTCAGCAGTTGTTTCTTGGTATTGTAGCAAACAAAGATCAGTTGCGCTCAGTTCAAGAGCGATCGAGTACATGGTTGCCAGTCTGGCAGCATGTGAGGCTATTTGGATGAGAAAGTTGCTTGTGGGACTTTTCAGACAGACGATGGAGCCTACCACGATACACTGTGATGATCAAAATTACATCAAGCTCTCTGAGAGCCCAAGTTTCATGATCAATCAAAGCATATCGAGATCAGGTATCATCATCTTAGAGATCGTGTGCAGAAAGGGATAGTAAAGCTACCATACATTCTCACAGAGGAGCAAACAGCAGATATCTTGACCAAGGCACTGGCAAGAAGCAATTTTGTTCATTTCGAAGATAAGTTGGGAGTTGTACAGAATACCTTCCTTGCTAAGAGAGAGTGTTGAAAAGTAGCGAGTGAAGGTCTTCTTTGACTTGTGCCTTAGTCAAAGAGACCTCAACGAGTTCTTCTTTAGCATGCTCAAGTTCCCTAAAATTTAGGACGAGTTATGAAGCAATTTAATTGATGTGCTGGAGTGGGAGGCTCAATTTATTGTCTCCTAGTGCGAGTTAGTTTTGGAAATTGACATGCGTGAGTCTCAAGATCTTAATTGGGGCAAGACGACTTACATGAGTCAGACTCAGTTAACTCATCAATCACAGGTTCGATTTCCAAAAAAAAAACTTGCCAGATTTAGCCTATTCAATTTGCTTATAAGGAGGACCAAGGCATGAGTTGTATCATTATTCTTGAGCACGAGTTTGTGTGTGGAGCTTGTGAGAGAGAGACGAGCCAAGGAGAGGCTTGTGCAAGCTTGATAGAAGGAGATTTTTCCTTGTGGAATGCGCTAGAGTTTAGGAGGAAATTCCTAAGAAATAGGAGCAACTCATGCGCTAGGAAATAGGAGCTAATTCCTCAACCATCGCAAGGAATTCAGAGCTCATCCAGACAAGGAAAGAAGGGAGCAGAGATCAAAATTCTTGCAAGGGTTTCAAGCTTAGAACAAGCAGGGAAGACAAGAGTGTTTTCTATTGAAACAAGACTGTATTTGTAAGAGATCTATTGCTTTAAATTTCAATCAATAAAATTCTCAATCAAGCAAAGGGTTTTCCCAATTGGGTTCCCTAGAAAAATATTGTGTTTTGTTATCACATGATTGAGTTTTATTTATGTTCTATTCCACTGCAAATAAGTAAAGAAATTTTGTGTCTTTATGAATAGAAACTAGTTTTCAGAATTGTTCATTGAAGCAGTTGCAAAATTTCAAGAAATTTCTATA
Organism: Pinus tabuliformis; assembly: GCA_031772625.1. NCBI lineage: Eukaryota > Viridiplantae > Streptophyta > Pinopsida > Pinales > Pinaceae > Pinus > Pinus tabuliformis. The sequence goes on from CM062818.1 coordinate 2,073,876,038, forward strand.
GAAATTGAATCCGTCCATCAGAGAGGATATCTACATATTGTACATTTAGGTCACTTGGACTTCCCCTCTCCCCTCCCCGTCAGACCTAGGCCTGAAGATGTCCTTCTACCTTGAGCATTTCTTGGAGTTACAAGATGGTATCATTGTTCGCCACCATACGCACGCAGCCATTGGATGCACTCACTCAAGATCCCTTTGGGCTAGCTTTGGGTTTGTTCTCATCGACTCTAAGTGGAGACTAACCACCATATACCACTATCTAATAGAATCTACCAGGTGTGTCATCTTCAGGAGCTAGAGACAAAGTAGCACCTCATTTTTAGGTGCCCTCTATACTACGAGATCAGGGGGTGTTATCACTGCCTCTATAGAGATTCAGGAGGATCCCTCTCTACCTTCTTCCAATATCCTAACCAGAGATGCCTAGCCCCCTTCATTAGGGAGATTTTCAAACACATATCTCAAATCCTACATACCTCGTCTCACTCGAGGACGATTCGAATGATTAGAGCAACAAGCAACGAACCAAGATCCAAAGTATTTAAGATAGTAGAGCGGTGAGATATCAGGTCTCACCTCATCCCCCCCCCCCATTGGGATACCAACCATATCCTCGATATTGTTACAGAGGTGCTAAACAGCACATCAATTTACTCATACGCAAACCATCAAAGGGATTAGTTCTAGACAGTTCTTGAACAAGGTGCCCCCCCTGGCGAGTCCCTCCCCAACCCCAGCAAAGCAACCAGAGACTTATCTAGAGCTACTTCCTTTGGCCTCGGACGCTAGTAAGATCCCTCACTCCTACATCCCCCCAGGATCCTGCAGCTAAACTCCTCGTTGGATCCAAAGGACTCTGATAGTGAGCCAACACAACTGTCGCCCCCTCACCATCAACTATTTGACTCAAGCATTCTTGACATCAACAACCTCAAGCCTTGGACTTATTCACTTAGTCTTCTACATCGTGGGGACCTTTGATCTAGTTATATACATGTTTATAAGGTTGTCCTATTGTTGCATTTCTTATTTACTTCATTTATCCTATATTTAACTTTGGCATTTTCCAGGAGTTGCGTTTGCACTCCCACATTGTACTTGTACTAGATGTATCCTTTAGTCCCATTGACCTAATTTTGTGGTCATTCATTGGACATTAATAAAATTATCTTTCGTTATCTTATCTTATACAAACTATTTAACAAGCCTGCCAAAAGTATATTGTTGACTCAATTATGATTTGTGTGGTATCCTTAACTTTCTTCATTTGTATGTTGATTTTTTAGGACAAAACCATCAGTTTAAAGCTCTATTCACCATACCTTAATATTTTATATCTTGATATCTGATTGAGCAAGCCCAAAATATGCATTTGAATTCAATATCTCAATGTTTTCTAACATTCGTCATACAAGTTGCAAGTAATGGGTTTATGAGTACATTTTTTAACAGATTAAATGTAGATGGTGGTTCCTAAATCTATAAATAGATCTTGCACACCCATGCACATCAAAAAAATGAAGATGTATCATACACTTTATGCTAATATTGTGCAAGCCAAAATACTAGAGTCTTGTTTAGGGAAGCCCACCTAATGATGATTAGATTCACCCTAAAGAGCAAAAAGACAAAACAAGGTGACAGTGGTTTGCCTTAAAGTTGCCCTTGATTTGCTTTGAAATACGTCGATACCTTGCATATCCAATAAAACAAATCAATTAGTAACAAAAGGTATACGTTGTCAAACATGCAACTCTCCAACCATATAAGGTTGAATGGAAGAATCTCTATGTAGATCACTGAGTAGAAGAGTTGGACTCAATTAACAAACAAGAAATAGAGTTTGGTTGTAACCAAAAACATATGTGGCTTAATTAATTCCTTATGTCACTTTACTTAACCTCTAACTCAAAATTAGCATGATCTCTAAAGCACATTATAATTTAACCACATCACCCTCCCTTGATGGCCATATGTGAAACTACACCAAGCATATCCTAAACTTTACAAACCTATATAAACCAAGAAGCTAGTTGAAAATGTATGCACCTTGCTCCTGAGTTGTAGAATATTATAGTTCTATTTCTTGTCTCTTAACAAGTTGTCTAATATAATGACAATGAAAACCACATGCTTCATTTGCTCATGAAACACCATCCTTTTTGCCAACTTCAACACACTTCAGTTGTCACAATTAAGTAAATTTGAGCCCAAAGACCTTTGAGACGTCACTACACCAGATCCCTTACAAATCAACAAAGATCACCTCAACATTAGCAATGAGTCATAGATACCATGCAGCAGCACAGTAGAGGGTCTAGAAAGTAGGGGTGTTATAAGTCAATTGGGTCTATCTCGAGTGGTTGAGAAGAATGATTGTTATCCCCCCCACCCATGTTCAAATCTCCCAAGTTACATGATGAGCATTGTTGCGATGGCTTCAAGCCTTGTTGAGTTTGAGCAGTCCCTCAAGGACAAAAACATATATATTCCTCACATGGAATATGAAGATATTTCTCATGGACAAAAAAAAAAACTCTCCAAGTGTTATAAGCTAAAGTCACCTGATTCGAGTTCGACAACCTTGAAATTCGACAATGAAAATACTGGTAATTAAATTTGGCATTAAGTTTGACTTGTTACAAAATTTGAAAATTAAAAAATATACGTGATAAAATGAAAATATATGTAATTAAACACATAAGATAGAAATGAAAATAGGATGCCAACATGAGTAAACATATATTTCAAAAACACATCATCTTGTTCAAAGTTGAAAACCACATTCTTGGAACATAACAATAAAAGCTTACACATGAACATCCAAAAAGAAAACTAGAATGGGAACACAAGTTTTATTCTTGATGTTCCCATGGCCTACTTGTTACATCAAAAAACTCTATATCATCTAGAGCACTCTGGCCAGTGAAACCACTAGAAGCATGATCACCACTGGATTCAACACTATCTCTATCACTCTCCATATCAAGATCATCTTCATCTTTTGATAGCATCTGGCACAAGCTTGAACCACGGAGTAGAAGAATTGGATGAGTCTTTAGCCACATTGTTTTAAAGCCAATTGCAAGTTACTGCAAACATAAACAAGAACTTCTAATTTTCTAGATAACAATCTATTTCTTTCCTTAGAATGAGTATGGTTAAAGGCACTCCAATTCTTTTCACGAGTTAATGCACTTGATCCCCACCACAAGACATAAATTACAAACTTTTGCAATTATAGGGCCACTAATGCATAAAAACCCCACCACACTAATAGGGCACTTTCAACCCTATCATACTCCACTTCTTTGGTTCCAAATATCCCTTCTTCTAACTTGGATGTCATAAATTGCAATTTGACCAAAGCTATAAATGACAAATTTGGATTAGCCTACTCATGAGTTCCTCATCTCCATGTCTTGATACCCCACATAATATAAGGTCCACACAACACATTGCATGTCAAAGGCTATGCATCATTTTCCATCTTCAATCAATTATCTCCCAAATCTCCTCGTAATCAACTTCCATATTGTCAAAAGCATTTGCCATAGCTTCCTTGCAATGGTCCATGCCCTCATAAACAAAACCAATAAGGTTTGTCACCATCAACAATGTGAACCACATCTTCAACCACGCATTTTTAAAACTATCATACCAATTTGCCAAAAGCTATTCCCTAGCATTATTTCTTCTACATTCTTTCCCTTTGGTTCTTTTTGAAAGGTGAGGCTCTCCCACTCATTATTGCAAAAACATAGCTCTTAGGCTTGTTTTTCTTCAAGAACCCTTTTAAAAGGCCTGTTTTTTCTTCTACAACTCTTTTAAAAGTAATGTAAAATGTGTCAAACCTTGTATCGAAAGGCCTCAACAACTCTCTAGTTGCATTTTTTATGTATATCCTCAATGTGAGGCAGTGCTTTATGACAGTTTACAATTGTTCTTGCTCTTTGAATCATCTCATTGATCCATGGATATTTGGCGAAGTCATGTAGCAATAAATCCAAACCATGAGCTGCAAAAAAGGTCCAACAAATGCTCTTATACTATACAATAATCTCTCATGACCGACACAATTTGAGGCATTGTCGATGCAACTTAGACAATATTTTCCTTGCCAATCTGTTGAATTGCTTCATCCAAAATTCTGAAAATATATTACGTTGTCTTCAATTGCTCCATTGCAGCAATTTTTCCTTCCAAAAATATACCCTTTGAGAGCAATAAACAAGCACATTAATCAATAGCCAATGACATAAATACAACCAGCCATCACTCAAAATTGTGCAACTCGAAGACTTTGAAGATCGTTTAATACCAGCCAACCTCTTTGTCACTCTTTCCTTTGTGTTCTTTAACAAGGTGATCCTTAAAGCCTTGAACCTAGAAGGAACATACCCCTTGCCAAGATCAACAACCTTCTTGAAAGTATCTTTAAAATATGGCCTTCTAGCCACATTAAACGAAATCGCACATGCATAAAAAAACTCATCAATAGCATCATCAACTTGTTGCTTCTCTATAGGTTTCCATAATGTAATTAATGTTGATATTTCACATGTTTTTGTTGGGGTGGAACTTGAGCCACTTAAGTTTGAAATGAAAGAAGGAATGCCACATGAAGAAGACATGGTAACCCCCGTTTGATTTTGTTGCATCTTCATTTCCTTTCTTCCCATTTTCACTTTTGATTTGTCATAGTCTCCTTGCACTATATCTTTCCTTTCTTCCACGCCACCACCATTTACATTAGAGATACTAAGAAGATGGTCCACTACTCTAGTTAAGGTACTAGTAAAAAGCATTTTCCAGATAACCAACAAATACAATTTGACCCTTCTTTCATCACATGTTTCCATGCCTTAGCAAATGACTTTTGAGCTATCATCTAATATAATTTGTACTCATTGAGCTCTACTCTACGCAAAAGCCTGGGTTTGGAACATTTTAAGAAATACGTTCAGTGCTAAGTTTTAACCAAAGTCATGAAAATCCAAATTCCGAATAACTAATATGTTAAATGATAAATACCAAATCCCAAAAACCAATACATGGCCAACAATAGTGCAGAAAGAGATTTTTTTTGTGTTGCCTTAAGCTTTAAAAAAATGCCATTGTCATGCACAGTACATAAAATCTGAAAATACATGAATCTATGACTCGTATGACTGCAAGGGCAGTCAATCTAAACTATTGACGATGGACCCTAAAGGCTGAAAACATGTCAATCTGGAAACTGGTGCAAACGCATTCTGCCTAGTGTGTCTAACAATTAATTCACGCCTAAAGGCTAGATTCTAGACTAAGCAAGAAACTCTAGTGATTGGAGGCAAAGGAATTGGCATCGAGCTCTAAAGTCTGGATGAAGGAAACTAGAAATGAAAATCAGCGTCAACCCTCATGTGATCTACCTGCCACCCACAATCCCTCACATCTACACGCCCATGAAGAAATCTATAAATAAGAGAGGAGTTGAGATCAAATCATCATCGAGTGCGGATCAATTCATTTGTTTTCTTTAGCATTAGCTCTGAGGGTTTTAAGACCCCTTCTGCCCTATCAATTTTGGTGGTGAAAGATTCTACCCTAGTTGATCAATCCTTTTCTATCTTGTTTTCTGTTTGGCACAGCAAGGGGTACTATTTTCTGAGGAGATTGAATTCTATAATTGAGCTCTCTATGATTTGTTCTGTTGATGGGGCCTGTTGCAAGCAGACCGAGTTCATCCCTGAGGCCAGCGAAGTGTCAAGAGGCATATCAAAACGATTTTCTGTGAATAAACCAAGCCAGAATCATACCCATTCTTCCTGTACCCATTTCTGAAGCAGACATAATGCCCTGGGGGCAGTAAAGGACTGAAGTTGGGTATCCTGTGACTTAATCTATGGCTTTCGAAGTGCATAGGATGAATTCTAGGCAAACGAATATCTTTCTGCTGGTGATCCACATCCTCTGAAGGTTAAAACCCTAGTATCAAATCAAAACCTCCCAAAGTACCCTGGAACAGGCTGCAGACCCTGAGGCTCTTCTGTAGCAGGTCGAAGTGAAGACTAATCCTGAGACAAATCAAAGGTTGTTAAAAGTCTCTGCTGACAAAATCCGAACTTCTGAAGGCTGAGCGAGGCTCCCTGTAGTCCTTTCCAACAGCAGATTCGTATTCTCCTTAAGATCATAGTCGTAACTCGTCCTAGGGTTTATTGCAGAGAGAACTCAGTTTGGAATTTAAAGGCAAGGTTTTATTTAAAAATTACCGAAGCTAATTGAAGGCATGAACTGAAACATAGGGCTGTCAAATTATAGGTAGTTTTATTCTCTGTTGAAGCACTGTTATATTTCCTATCTTGTTGTAGCACGTTGGGTGGCACTGGATTTCTATTTGTTGATAAACTGTTGAACTACATTGTTGAAATTATTACATTCCTGTTATTACATTTTTATATTGCAACTGTATCAGTTTAGGCAATAATGAGTGATGATCCTTCATGCATTATGAACGATCAAATATCTTAAAGGCATAAGATAACTCGATGCTCTTACATGCCTATGCAAATGTATACGATAAACTAGATGCAATTATTTCCAAGTGTGAGGTGTCATTGGTAGACTTTATACATGCTAGTTGATTGTGCTAATAAGCATTCATAATTGTTGGTGGGCACTCTATATAATTAAAATCCGAAATATTTGTAAGCGAGTAAAAGACTTCAACGTGCAAATACTCTGATGTAGATAAGAAATTGATATACATCGATCTATGCAAAGTTTGGGCTTGGCACAATAAAAGATTCCTTTAATACAAAAGAATTTAAGACTCTATGAAACAATCCCGCGTTATTTTAGGTTCACTGAACAGCAAGTGATATGTTGATTGGTCTCTAACAACTTCATATCGAAATGAGGTTACAGTAAATAAATGCAGTCCATGAATGTATGCTTGTGTGAGAAACTAAAAATGTTGCAACAGCTATTCTTTGAAATCTATGCTAAGGGTGGCAAAAGGGAAGGGTACTCTATGGCCCCAATGGAACTGAAGTAATGAAGTACTCATGGGAATTAGGAAAGATGACAAATAATCAGGCAGAAGTCTTTGGTCTTCTGCAAAGCCTCCTTACAGTTAAAGAAAATAATGTTCCTCCTCTTACTATGTTCGGAGATTCCTTTCTAATTATTCAGCACATGGTAGAAGGATCCTCTCCAAGGGATGAGAAATTAGAAAACCCATTAAATCACATCAGAAAGGTTGCAAAAGAAATCCCCTCAATTAACTATTTCCATGTCTTACGGGATAAAAACAAAGTAGATGAATGTACCAATGAGGTGAATTAAAGGTGGATGGCCAGTTAAAGCCATCCTTTGTTCCTTAAGTTTGGTCAACAGTTTGGTTATGAACATGAATGATTCTGCTAGCTCAGGTGGTCCAACAGTCAAGTACAATGTAATGAGGGATTTTCTCCTCAAATAGGTTGGATGTTTTTGCAGATTTTGCTTTTTTTTGGGGGTCTTTTTGGAAGGTTTTCACCTCCAAAAACACATACTTTGTCTGTCAGTTTAGCATCCCTCAACTGGGAATAATTTTGACACAGGTTATACTAGATATGCCTGAAGTATATGACAAAATTTGATTTGTAAACCCCAATGTAAAGCTGTGAACCAGGCACAGATCTTGAAATCAATATAAATATTCTCATTATTGTTTAAAATAAAAAACCACACTTCCAAAGAATAGAAGGTTTGCTCCGGAGGGAATAAAATCATTTTGGAAAATTCTACTCACTGTAAATTGTGTTGAGTAAAACTTAAAAGTGATCCTCAATAGAGGAGGTAGGAGGCAATCATCTACTGTAGAAGAACAGAAATCCCAACATTGGAACCAACCTCCCACTTATTCTTATTCTGATATGGTTCTCAAACCTTAGACAACCTTCTTTTCATTTACCCGTCTTTGCTCTTTTGGCTAATCCATAACTGCATTTGTTGATGAGTAGAAAAATACTTAAACTGAATAGAATCACCACTGAGAAGTAGGATCACTCACACCATGCGTTCATATATGGTCAATTGTGTATAGCAAATAAGTACCTGACTGGCTTCATTCATCTACTTTTTTTGTTCTCGTGTTCCATGCAAAGTAGTCCTAGATGAACCACTGTGAACTTTGTGAATGGATATCCCTTACTAGAGTAAGCAACTACCTTTGTTGTTCTTTGTCAATCATGCATGCAATGAGGCAAAAAATATACATACGAATATGGTGAGGATGAAGGCTAAAATTGAACTGTTCCATGCAGAGTAATACCAGACAGACCCCTGTCGCCTTGAGATTGGATAACTCTATAAAAATTATTAATCACCTAACTTTGTTGGTTAACTACACGTGGCATTGGTCCGGAAAAAATGTGAGCATGGTGAGGATGAAAACTGGAATTGAACTCATTGGGTTTTTCCGGAAAATGTGAAGAAGATAGGCTATGGGACATATTGTTTCCCCATCTGATTCCTGTATTCAGCCATTTTCTTGTGAAGCCTCATAATAAACACCCTCAGCTTCTCGACAAACCCCTCACTGAATAAATTATCCCAAGAGCTAGCTGTCAGAATATCTGCATAACTTTCCCTGCTGTCTTTGCAGGCCTTGCATTCTAAAATGAAATATTTTCTTGTTTCCACTTTTCCGGAAAAGTAAAAAATACACTCTTTCTTCCCACACTCCTTTTGGTCTTTTCCAGCCCCGTTTCACAACGGAGTTTATGAGAATTAGTCATTAATTTAGCACTGGCCCCATGTACGTTTTTTGTTGATAATTACGAGTGAGATTAAACTCTTCAATATAGTACTTTTTCTTTCTCCCGAGCTCCTTATCTCAAGTACTTATCCATAACAAGCATTTTTATCTTTTTACTGTTTGAGGGACACATGTTCAGGCAAATACCCCATTTACTAAACCATTGTTATTTTGCTGCAGCCAGGTCTTCTTTCTTTTGCACAATATGACATTAAAGACAACTTTAGGCCATTTGCCATGTTTTATTTGCTCAAAAAAAATTTAAATACCTTATGACTCACATCATAGCAATTGCTTCAATAGGAACAGCCTTGTTTCACTTAACAAGATAGCATAAGGCACTGCACTCTTAATTTTGAATTTGTTAAATTAAATTTGTTTGTGATTAAGTGCTTCTGAATTTTCTAAATTTATTTCCACTACATGTCAGATATCGAATGTCCGGTTATTAAATGATATTTCAAGATATAAGTTACCAGCGTACGAATATTGACAATGACCCTAGGGTCATATTTTGTTCTCCGGTGACAGCATATATGACAAGTGGACTTTTCGAGAGATGAAGCTGGGTGTCTATTACAATCTGGGAATCCCTTTTAATTTATTAAGGTAGAGCCAAGATCAGGTGCAACAAAAGCATGTGAAAGAAAGATCCGGATCTCTTGAACCAATAAAAAAGTGCAATTACAGTTGGATGTATAAGAATTCGAAGTGTAACAGAAAGGAAAAGGAATGCTGGAAGAAAAATCAAGACACAAATGTGAGCCTGGTATAGACTAATTGACAATTAAAACTCGAAAATAAAGGTAATAAAAAACTTACGAAGATGCACCCAAAAGACCAGATTGGAACGGTTGGGAAGAAGTGAGTAACCAGCAATGCAGCGGTTCAGGAATCTGATACCGAAGAGTCGCAATCTGCACTGAGAACCACAATTGTGTTAACCAAAAAAGAACCTCCGCTAGGATAGAGCCACTCAACGTAATAAGAATATCCGCGATCCCATCGCAAAAATAAAACAAATGAGAGCTGGTTTTACAGGAAAGAACTCAATAAAGCAGGAAAATGAACGTATAACCCATTTCATTAACTGCCAACTTTTATCCTTTTATGTGAACCCTAAATTTATGGAATTAACAACCGAGAATGAACAGCCATATTTTCTACAAAATCCGAACCAGAATGGAAGGGGGGAGATAGTTACACTGGACAGGACAGATTCGACTCCGGCAGGATTTCTCACGGGCAACTGAATTTTTCCGCGATTTTTCCCGTTCTGGGCCTCTACCTGTGGGGATTCTGTGGACAAGACCACAATGACAATGAAAGTTGGTAAAATTAAAAAACACCACGCGAAAAAAGAAAGTCGAAATGCCGGCACAGTGCGCACCTGTAACAGAGCGATTAGCCACCCATGTCTATATTTGATTTTAACCTTGGAAAAATATTGGCGCCAATATTGTAATTAAAACAATTTAGGAATTCTCAATTAACGGAGATAGTGAGACAAGGAAGTTTGGAGAAGCCCTTACGTATTTTTTCCTGGTACTAGGCGAATTGGTAGATTTACTCTTCTTATATTATAAGAGGTTTTGGTTCCGCATTGAATGCGGAGGGAGTTTTCTATATTTTTTAAGTCTAATGCAACTTGGTTAATGAGGTAGTTTTCTATATTTTTTAAGTTTAATGCAACTTGGTTAATGGAGTGAGTTTCAAATTTTGAAATGAAAGAAATAATATTTTAAAATTTATTAAATTAAAATAAATTAAAAATACATTTAGGTTTTTAAGTTCAATTTTGATGGAATGTTCAAATGATTTATTTTGTGGAAAGGCGTGTTTAGTATGGATATTTTCACTTTATTTTATTAGTTTGATGCGAAAGAGATTTATTTTGTGGAGAGAGGTGCTTAGTATTTATATTTTTAGGTTAGTTGATTTTATGCTTAGGGTCATAGTTATAATAATCAATTATGTGTAGGGTCATAGTTATAATAATCAATTGATTTATTTATCGTTAATTATTAATTAAATGATTTTTTTATAATTTTATATTGTATATAATATAAATAAAATAATTATTTTTATAATATTTAAATTATTTATAGTTTTGAAGGTTAGTTTAGTTGGTTGAGCTTTTGTTATTAAAGTACTTTTATTATTGAGAGGTCATAAGTTTAATTTTTTCACTTTCGAGGTTATTAAAGTATCTTTATTATTGTGTCTAATACAAATATTTTGTGGATGTAGTAGTCATTGAACCAAGAACCACATAAATAAATAAGTATATATGGGGTAACAATTTGGAAGGTTTTTTTGTCAAATTTACATATAATGTAATGTTAGAATTTAGGGTTATAGTTATCTATTTGTGTTGACTACTAATTACTTATCCTTTGTTTAAAAAGACAAAAAAGCAAAATTAGTTATCTAATATTGCATATAGCATAAATAAAATAATCGTTTATTTATAATGTTTAAATTACTTCTATAACAAATGTTATTATTTTACATGGTAACCCATCCCCTTTGGTTGTCATATATCCCAAGACGAAACACAATACATCCATATACATACATATATTATGTTCTCTCACACTTGTGTTGACTAATAATTACTTATCTATTTGTGTTGACTAATAATTACTTATCCTTTGTTTAAAAAGACAAAAAAGCAAAATTAGTTATCTAATATTGCATATAGCATAAATAAAATAATCGTTTATTTATAATGTTTAAATTACTTCTATAACAAATGTTATTATTTTACATGGTAACCCATCCCCTTTGGTTGTCATATATCCCAAGACGAAACACAATACATCCATATACATACATATATTATGTTCTCTCACACTTGCTCCCACTAGCCTCACCCATGTCTAATCAACCTCATCTACCCTAACACCACGTGGTGCCATAGCCCACTCCTCCCTCGTGTGAGCACTCAGTGAGAGCAAGCAAAAATAATGACATTTACAAACCATGCAATAGAAATTCAATACAACTATCTAGCTAGTTACCTTGACCTCCAGTCTGTCGAGTCTTCTCAGGAAAAACCACTTAGAGATCTAGTGGGAATCATTCTCTCACAGCAGGAAATGGCATGCTAGAAACAAATTTCGCCCTTCCGGATCCCTATTTCATGCCGAACTTGAACATCAACACTGTTCTTGGACTATCGATGGTCAAAGATAGAAAGGAATGTTGTTGGCTAGCAAGCACAACTCCATAGTGACAACCTTTTCTGATTTTACTAGCAATTGGCATCCTGATGTAGTAAAAAAAAACACTTTGTCAATTGGCTCTCATTTCACGCAGTTGGCTCGTCATAATTGTAGTGCAACTCTGTTATGAACGATGGCACTCTCCCCCGAACAAGTTTGGTTCTCCCTCCTCTGGATTTAGTATAACACTTTCTCCCTTGCATTTTTTGGTGGTGTTTGACTCTCTTTCTCGACATCGATGTTTTCTTCCTCACTTCTTCATTCTTCACTCGCCTCCCCTTAGGGACTCTCGCTCTCCCTCCCAACTTTTTGTTCTTGTTGACATCACTCTTCACTAACATTCTGTTAAAATTGGCAACTAGGGCAAAACTTCATGTGGGTCATCTTATTCATGGCCGATAATATTTTATTAGATTCCTCTCGTTGAGAGGTGTAGGATTGATATAAATATCATCCGATTTCGATAAGTATTCATGGAGATATGAATTTATTTTGATTATGGAATTATTATCAAGCCGACCTACAACTCATGTAGGCTCAGAAGCCCAACAGTCGCATCTATTCAAACACCAACGTTGTGTATAAATATAAGAGGACTTTTCCTCATTTGGACCCACTCACCTCATCACATTTCTCTCTCTCTACTGCGCAGAAAAGAGTCTCTTCTCTACTGCGCAGAAAAGGGTCTCTCCCTCACACATGTGAAGCCGGAAGCTGCTGAAACTGAAGTTGCAACTGCAGAAGTAAAGATTGACCTACATGGACTAGAATATCTCCTCATCTGAACTGCGTTATAGGTTCATCTGAACCTTCTCTGAAAGATGCAACTTTTGGTGGTGGAATCAAGTCAATCCGACGGACGGTTTGCGAGATATCGACTGCCCTAGTTTGAAACCAGAAACTGCCGAAACTGAAGCTAAAACTGCAGAAGTAAAGATTGACCTGGGTGGACTAGAAGATCCTCATCTGAACTGCGTTGTAGATTCATCTGAACCTCCTCTAGAAGCCGCAACTTTTGGTGGTGGAATCAAGCCGATCCGACAGTCGATTTGTGAGATATCGTCTGCCCTAGTTTGATGATGAAGCCGCTAATGCTGATGCTACTGATCTAGGGTTTGCTACTGCTGATATGAATCAAATTTATTGTACTATTTTTCTCTGTTGAATTATTGAAGATAACAGAAGATTTGATCATAGGGTTTCCCCACACATTGTGGGGTTTGTCCCTGGCTAGCCGCCACATCTTGTGTCTCTTGTCTTGGCTTGTTTTATGTCAATCATTTAATGTTTTATCTGCACTTTACTTTATGTACATATGATTGCTAATCTGTGGAATATAATAAGAAAAAGAAGTAAACTGTTATAAGCATAGAACATACCATAACTTAACATGGTATCAGAGCTGAGGTGAAGACAAAGCCTGAGCAAGAGCAAGAACAATAACCGAAGAGAAGATTGGCAAGGCTATCCTAAAAGAACGATGGGGTTCTCAACACTCTTTCCTGTCGAAGACAAGCTCCGTGAGAAAGCTGACTATCATGGATGGAAGATGTCTATCGATCTAACCCTTGAGGATCAAGGAGTGCTGGACCATGTAAGAGGCAATATTGTTGAGCCTCCATCAAATGCATCCGCTGCTGCCTGGAACAAATGGAAGAACGGAGAAGTCAAAACAAAGAAGATCATACGGGACTCTATCGACAAGCACTTGGTGGCCTACATCTCTGAACTGGACACATCCAAGGAAATCTACAATAGACTAGTGAGTTTATTTAAAGTCAATTATGCAAATCAAGTTTTGTTTCTTAGAAATAAGCTGAGGGAAATCAAGAAGGGTAAAGATGAGAGTATGCAAGCATACTTCTTAAGAATCACCGAGATCAGGAACGGTCTCCTATCTATTGGGCAAACTATTACTGATAGGGAAATGGCACTCACGACTCTTGGAGGATTACCATCCGAATGGTACGTGTTCAGGACTACTCTTCTAAACAATAATATAATTCTTGGTTTCGAGGAATTATTGGCTCGATGCATTCAAGAAGAAACAAGGGTAGAAGAGCAAGAAATGCCCATGCCTAAAGGTCCTCCTGCTGCCTTTTCTTCTCATGCTAAGAAAATAAATAATTCCGGACTAAATCGAAAAGAAAGGCTGGACCTAAGGGTGGAAGAAAAGGACAATGTTACATTTGCAAAAAACAAGGTCACTATGCAAGGGAATGCCCTGATATAAAGGACTCTCACCGTGATGATGATCAAAATCCCTCTCATGGTAATCGAAGGAATGGAAAATTCAATAGCAAAGGTAAGAGGAGAGCTAGGAATCAAGGAAGAGGACAACCATTCAAGAAGGCTAGAAATTCCAGGATGTATTAAATGCACTTGACCTCCGAAAGAACCTGGTGTCCATCTCGGCAATGGAAGACAAAGGCTACAAGGTAACCTTCAGCGATGGCAAGGTACGTGTATCGAAAAATAATGTTAAAGATGCCTTTACTCTTGGGTTTTGTGTTGATTCATTATATCAAGTCGATGGAAGTCCGCTAGGTGTCATGTTTTATGACACATCTCTTCAGTCTGAACTTTGGCATCGGAGGTTTTCCCCCCTTCATTATAAATCTCTACTCGGTGTAAGACAAATGGTGACAGGGATGCCCGAATTCCGAGTAGAGAAAGAAGGTGTATGTGCGGGATGTGCCAAAGGAAAGCTAAAAAGGGCACCATTCCCCTCAAGCCAAAGCAAGACCTCCGATATATTACAGTTGGTTCACTCAGGCGTACCTGAGGTTGGCATTAAGAGGGAGACTACTACATCACATACTCCAGAGAAGAATGGTGTGGCGGAAAGGAAGAACCGTACGATTGTGGAAGTTGTCCGGGCCATGCTACATGATCAAAGACTTCCGAAGTTTCTATGGGATGAAACTACAAACACCATCGTATATGTACAAAAGCGATGCCCTCATCAAGTATTGGGTTCCAAGACTCCTGAAGAAATGTTCACCAGTAGGAAACCTGATGTTTCTCATTTTTTGGAAGCCCTGTATATTTTCATGTGCCGAAAGAGAAAAGAAATAAATTGGGTGCATCTGGAAAGAAAGGAATTTTCGTGGGCTATGGTGAAAATACTAAAGGCTATAGAATCTATGTAGTCGGTCAAAGGGAAGTCGTTATTAGTCATGATGTCACCTTTGACGAAGATATGGCTCTCAGCAAGGTGAACAATCTTCCAACTTTGAGGAGCTCTCAAGAAGCCGACACCAGGGAACCGAAAGAAAAGAATGATGAATCAATGCCTGATGTAGAAGAACCCCTGGATCCGATTGATCCTCATCCACATGAGCCTTCCTCTTCTAGGAAGAGGCCTTCATGGCTTAGGGGGATACTTGATGATGCTGAAGGACATGTTGCACCCTGAGAAACCTTCCATCAAAGTAAGAAACCTAATAGGTATCAGGGATACCTGACCATCATGAACGATCATACAGAATGAGCCTTCATCAGTCTCAAATGTCGTCAAGCATCAAGTATGGAAGGATGCTATGATCGAAGAATATGAGTCTAGGACAAGACAGTTGTTACTTCCAAATGGCTTTATAAGATAAAGCATGCAACAGATGGAAGTATGGAAAAGTATAAGGCTCTTTTTGTTGCTCGTGGTTTCTCCCAGAAGGAAGGTATAGACTATGATGAGATATTTGCACCTGTTGCCAGATATATGACCATCTGCTCGATCATAGCCCTTGCCGCTTCACAAGGATGGAACCTACATTAGATGGATGTCAAGACTGCGTTCTTGCACGGCTCAATCAAAGAAGAGGTCTACATGGAGCAACCCGAAGGATTTGAAATTTATGATCGGAAATCTCATGTATGCAAGTTGAAGAAGGCTCTCTATGGGCTGAAGCAAGCACCCCGAGCATGGTATGAGAGGATCGACAGCTACTTGATGAAGTTGGGATTCACTAGGAGTGAAGTTGATCCTAAACTTTACTTTAAGGTTGAAGATGATAAACCTCTCATACTGGTGTTGTATGTGGATGACCTCTTTCTAACAGGTGCAGACCCTCTCATTCTCAAATGTAAGAGGGAATTGGCTTCTGAATTTGAAATGAAGGACCTAGGACTGATGCACTATTTCCTAGGACTTGAAGTGTGGCAGAAGCCAGGAGAAACTTTCCTATCTCAAGGAAAATATGTGGTGAAGATATTAGAAAGATTCGGTATGGTGGACTGCAACCCTATAACTACCTCGATGGAGCTTGACTTCAAGAAGTTAAGCGGTAGTGCTGCTGGACCTGTTTTACGAAATGCTACCGAGTATCAGCAACTCATCGAAGCATTAATGTTCTTAGTGAACTCCCGTCCAGATACAGTTGTTACTTCCAAATGGCTTTACAAGATAAAGCATGCAACAGATGGAAGTATGGAAAAGTATAAGGCTCTTTTTGTTGCTCGTGGTTTCTCCCAGAAGGAAGGTATAGACTATGATGAGATATTTGCACCTGTTGCCAGATATATGACCATCTGCTCGATCATAGCCCTTGCCGCTTCACAAGGATGGAACCTACATTAGATGGATGTCAAGACTGTGTTCTTGCACGACTCGATCAAAGAAGAGGTCTACATGGAGCAACCCGAAGGATTTGAAATTTATGATCGGAAATCTCATGTATGCAAGTTGAAGAAGGCTCTCTATGGGCTGAAGCAAGCACCCCGAGCATGGTATGAGAGGATCGACAACTACTTGATGAAGTTGGGATTCACTAGGAGTGAAGTTGATCCTAACCTTTACTTTAAGGTTGAAGATGATAAACCTCTCATACTGGTGTTGTATGTGGATGACCTCTTTCTAACAGGTGCAGACCCTCTCATTCTCAAATGTAAGAGGGAGTTGGCTTCTGAATTTGAAATGAAGGACCTATGATTGATGCACTACTTCCTAGGACTTGAAGTGTGGCAGAAGCCAGGAGAAACTTTCCTATCTCAAGGAAAATATGTGGTGAAGATATTAGAAAGATTTGGTATGGTGGACTGCAAGCCTATAACTACCTCGATGGAGCTTGACTTCAAGAAGTTAAGCGGTAGTGCTGCTGGACCTGTTTTACGAAATGCTACCGAGTATCAGCAACTCGTCGAAGCATTAATGTTCTTAGTGAACTCCCGTCCAGATATATGCTTCGCAGTCAACACGTTGAGTCAACATATGGTTGAACCCCACCACAGACATTGGATTGGTGCCAAGAATCTGCTGAGATATCTTCGTGGCACTATCACTTATGGGCTAAGATACACTGCCGGAGATGTGAGAGTATTTGGATACACTGATGTTGATTGGGTAGGCAGTGTGATGGACCATAAGAGCACTTCCGAGTGTTGTTTCTCCTTGGGATCTGCTTCGATATCTTGGATGAGCAGGAAGCAGAAGTTGGTGGCCTTGAGCATTGCCGAAGCAAGGTATATTGATGCCAGCATGGCCTCTTGTGAGGTAGTCTGGTTGTGAAAGCTCTTCAGTGAGTTGTTTGGATTTACATTGGATACCACTGTGATTCTCTGTAACAACCAGAGGTGGGATTCGATTATTGAGGAATCCCGTATTCGTCGATTGCTCCAGCAAATAGACATCATCTAGGATATGGTAAGTCGATGAGCAAGGAGGCTCCATCGCATTAAGATGATGTACAGGTCGATACACCTTGACAAAGCCCCAAGGAAAGATCTAATCTGTTATTTTCCCAAACGACTTGGAGTCGTCAAGAAACCCTTGTACAAGGGTCCTGCATGTTGTATACATTGAGCTCTGGGAGCTCTGAGGGCTTGTAGTTCTTACTGGAGCAACATACGACCACAGGGTGACTCACCCTCCCCTGGTGGTGCGCACTAAAACAAGATGATTCGCTCTCTGGTGGGACAAGATGATTCGCTCTCTTGTGGAACATGATGATTCACTCTCTTGTGTAGCAAGATGATTAGTTCTCCTGTGAGGCCTGGATTGATGTGTTCTCCATGGCGATTATAGCAGGATTGATGTGTTCTCCTGTGAGGCCTGGATTGATGTGTTCTCCATGGCAACTATAGCAGGATTGATGTGTTCTCCTATGAGGCCTGGATTGATGTGTTCTCCATGGCGGCCTGGATTGATGTGTTCTCCATGGCGATTGTAGCAGGATTGATGTGTTCTCCTGTGAGGACAGGATTGATTAGTTCTCCTATCAAGGCATCCTACCCATGCAGTCTAGGACTCATGGGAAGTACCTCTCATCTGATCAATGAGCAGGGAAATGAAGTTAGGGACCATAGTAGTACCGATGGACACATCATTGTATCTACTGTACTCCCTACGCTAGGATGACCTCCATTGATCTGGGATCAATGATACTGGTTTGGGACTAGTGGTAGGAGTTGTACCATACTATGACGTTGACTTCGGGTCGGTTGAGACTGGTCTAAGACCAGTGGTACATACTCTGAGACTGACCTTGTGTCAGTGCAGTAATGGTCTGGGACCAGTGAGAGTGGTACATATTATGACGCTGACTTCGAGTTGTTTGAGATTGGTCTGGGACCAGTGGTACATTCTCTGAGACTGCGATACTGGTCTGGGACCAGCGGTAGGAGTGGTACTTACTATGAAGCTGACTTTGGGTCAGTTGAGACTAGTCTAGGACCAGTGGTACGCACTCTGAGACTGACTTTGAGTCAGTGGAGTTGTACTCACTATGACGCTGACTTCGGGTTGGTTAAGACTAGTCTGGGACTAGTGGTACATACTCTGAGACTGACTTTGAGTCAGTATGATACATCCTAAATCATTTCTTCTTCTTCATAATACAGACAAAAGCATAGCAGAACAGAACAATGTAAGAGCAGAGCAGAACAAAGCAAAACAATACAGATCAGTACAGGGTAGAACAAGACAAAGCAGAACAGGCAGAATAGAGTAGAGCAGGGCAAGGGACAAGTTGTACAGGGCAGTGCATTTGATGGATGAATAGTAACGACCAATAGACAGATTGCAGATGAAGTTCTCCCTAGTTGAGAGGGAGTTAAAATTGGCAACTAGTGCAAAACTTCATGTGGGTCATCTTATTCATGGCTGATAATATTTTTACTAGATTCCTCTCGTCGAGAGGTGTAGGATTGATATAAAGATCATCTGATTCCAATAAGTATTCATTGAGATATGAATTTATTTTTGATTATGGAATTATTATCAAGCCGACCTACAACTCATGTAGGCTTAGAGGCCCAATATTCGCATCTATTCAAACACCAACGTTGTGTATAAATATAAGAGGAATTTTCCTCATTTGGACTCACTCATCTCATCACATCTCTCTCTCTCTACTGCGTAGAAAAGGGTCTCTCCCTCACACATGTGAAGCCGGAAGTTGCCGAAACTGAAGCTACAACTGTAGAAGTAAATATTAACCTACGTGGACTAGAAGATCTCCTCATCTGAACTTCGTTGTAGGTTCATCTTAACCTTCTCTGAAAGCCACAACTTTTTGTGGTGGAATCAAGTCAATCTGACGGACGGTTTGCAAGATATCGACTGCCCTAGTTTGAAGCCGGAAACTGCCGAAACTGAAGCTGAAACTGCAGAAAGATTGACCTATGTGGACTAGAAGATCTCCTCATCTGAACTATGTTGTAGGTTCATCTAAACCTCCTCTGGAAGCCACAACTTTTGGTGGTGGAATCAAGCCGATCCGACGGTCGGTTTGTGAGATATCATCTGCCCTAGTTTAATGATGAAGCCACTAATGCTGATGCTACTGATCTAGGGTTTGCTACTGCTGATATGAATTAGATTTATTATACTATTTCTCTCTGCTGGATTATTGAAGATAAAAGAAGATTTTATCAAAGGGTTTCCCCACACATTGTGGGGTTTGTCCCTCGCTAGCTGCCACATCTTGTGTCTCTTGTCTTGGCTTGTTTTCTGTCGATCGTTTAATGTTCTATCTGCACTTTACTTTATGTACATGTGATTGCTAATCTGTGGAATATAATAAGAAAAAGAAGTAAACTATTATAAGCATAAAACATACCATAACTTAACACATTCTCTCCATTGACCTCCCTCTCGCCTTTGTGGGCAACAGTTGACCTTAAGTCCTGGTTCATTTCTCTAACATGGCCTTGTTTAACCACTTTCAGCCTCTCCTTTTCCCTTGCCTATTATATTCCTGGCATCCTTCCTTTTGTCCTTTGGCTTGGTCTGCTCCCCTTTGATGCTCCCATGCCTCGTTAGCAAGATCATGTTAGACAGGACACTGCTTATTTTCGAGAGTGGACCAGTTGAGGAAGCGCTATAACCCACCACAGGTTGGCTTAAGTTGTTACACACTTTCAGGATATAACAATGGCCCCATCCAGATGAAACTTACACGATCTAAGAGGGAAGACCCAACGGGACCTTCTCTCAGACATTGAGGTACTTGTTGAGTTGGTATATTTGGTGCCCGACATGGGCCACACGTGAGACTACTTTAATCGATACATGCATATTATGGACCTATATTGCCACATGAAATTTCTCATGGGTAGGGTTCTATTGGATCATTGTGAGCAACAAGAGGATCTCATCCTCTCCATGGAGCATCTACGCCAACATATGGCAAATTTGGATCAGCGTCTAGAGTGAATCGAGAAGCACCTTGGCATTCCCCCCACCACTGACCACTCTCAGGGCAGCAATCAAGAGTGAATCCAAGTCGCAACTACAAACTCATATCCTACCTCCTAGCTTTATTTTTATGCTATGTCTCTAGTTTTCTAGTCTTATGGTAGTTTTATTTTGTTTCATGGCCACTGAAGGCCAAACAATAGTGCATGTATGTCTTATTTTGAACTTTTTGAAAACTTTTTGTCTTCATCCTCTCTTTGAAGAGTGCACTTTTAGATATGTTCTTTCCTTCCTAGTGACAACCCAATATAAAAATACTACCTCATTATGTCATCTCATGTTTTGAAGGCTATAAAATTTACTAAAAAAAAAAGGTTTTATTCTCTAACTCCACCATAATGTAATGTTACAATCTTAGATATCCTAAGTTTTAAGTTTTAATTATAACTTGAGCTAACATAATCTAATTTTACATTCTTAGGGTGTTTTAAACTTTTAAATAGGTTTCATCCCATCAAATGCCATGAGAAAATACTATGGGTTTCCCAATAACATGGGTTTCCAAACATCGATGATAAACTTATTAATAATCAAGTTGAGATTAACTCAATGTTAGTCTTTCTCTCTCTCTATATATATATAAAAGAATGGTTGCACACTCGTAAAAATTAATATGGATTCGTTGAATTATTATACAATTCTTTTGAAAATGAAAATCGCTTTATTGTACCATTTAGGTATTTATTGTTAATTACAAAATATTTGGTTTGACGACATGAAAGCAAAATGGATTTTAGCAAATTGATTAAAATATATTTTAAAAAAATTACGTAAATTCATTTAACATCAAAAAGAATTCAGTCATCCCTCGATCGGGGTGAGAGAGAAGGACAAGACGGTTAACATGACAATGTAGGGGAGAGGCTAGCAAGGTTGGCCACCAAATGATCTAATAATTACTCAGTGGGACGCGGAGGCATCATGCAGGCCTGCTGGAATCCCGAGGCGCCGAGGTGACAGGGGAGTGGAGGAAGAGGGAGTAGGAAATGGCGGCGGAAGAATGATGGGATGTAGAATATATGGGAGAGGGTTAATGAGGATGGCTAAGGGAGGAAGAGAGACCAGTACAAGGCAAAGGAAGGAGAAGATCGGCGCCAAGCGAAAGCTAGATTCTTTTGCGACTGAGCAACAGTCTGGGTATGTTTTCTCAGTGCTAATTCTTGCATCCCTTTCAACCTTTTGTTGTATGATGGAGAAGAGAGGGGAGATAGGATTTGTTGTGAGAGGAAGAAGCCCGCGCGAATTTGTAACCCTCCCTGTAGCGCACAATAAGAAGGCGGAGGGGGACAAGGCGAGGAATGCAAAGGGAGATTCTTGCACGGTAAAGAACCGCGAATATTAGAATGAACGCCTGGCGGGGTTCTGTAGGTGTTGGGTACAGGGGAAGGCTGAGGAGGTTAAACAAGCAGTCTGGGAGGTAGAAAAGATTATAGAGGGTATACACATGTCTGGCCCAAGGGGAGGGAATCCGGGGAGTAGCCAGACCATTGGGAGAACCTGGAGTGGGGAGGGAAAAATCTGGGACAGGGACACTCAGGAGATGGGAATAGGAGTAAATGCAGATAATCTAACCTTTGTTGTTGGTCATGGTAAACAGGTGGTTGTAAAACGCAAGATGACACGTTCAGGTCGAGGAAGGGGCCGAGGTGGAAGAGGTCGGCAAAGCCAGCCAGGACGTAATGACCCCACGACCTCTGCGCCTGCACTTCAGAGGCGTAGCCGGAAAACTATGAGGAAAACAGTACAGGAAGCTGCAAGGGCATATCGAGAAGGAACTGATGCGGATATACGCAAGCTCATTCAGGAATTGGAGGAAAATGTCATGGAAGAAGATTCAGAGCCCGAAATGGAGGAATGGGGAGATCTCATTCCTGACTCGGGAAACACCAGGGGAAGAATGACTCTATACAAGCAAGCCTTGCACGTTTACTGGGTGCTGAAACATTTACTTGCAAAGGCGCTGGAACAAGTAGCAGGTGAAATGGCAGAGCTTGCCCAGGGCATGCCCAACATGAAGAAAGAGATGAAAAATCTACAGATCATAATGATAATGCAGGACAGTAAGCTGGAGGAGATCCAGCAACAGTTGAAAAAGTTAACTCCAGCAGCGAGGGATGTGGCAACAACACTCGAGAACGTGGAAGACATAAAAGTTTAGCTCTTGTAGTTGTTTATTATGTTTGTTTCTGAGGATCGGTATTCTCTTTTCTTTTTACTGGTTTCATGACTGTCTGGAACATGTTTAGCATTTGCTAGTGTGCGGTTTATATTGCATGGATTGGTAGACTTATAAATTTGTTGGGTTGTGTTATATTCTTTCCACATAGTTAATAGGGGGTTTGAAGGGCACCCGTAAAAAAATTTGGTTTTGGACCATATGTTAGGTTGGGCGGACCCACCTATGGTTTTGTGCATGATTTTCGCACATGTTTTTTGGACGCGATGGTTTTCGGTCCATGGTATTGGATGCTTCGGTATGTATAAATATGTATTGTAACATTGAAAGGAACATAATGAAAAATCAAGCTGGTAGTCCCAGTTTTGGGATCCAGGGAAAAATCTCTGTGCATATGTGTTTTATGGGTTATGCTCTCGCATTGTTTATTTTCTTTGTTTAAGAATTCGTATGCAGGTAATTTCTGTACAGGGTTAAAACCTACATTTGGTATCGGAGCTGTTTTGGCTTCAAGGGGACGCCTTTGTTGCTTTCGTTCGGGCCTGTGGTAGACCCTGTTCAGTGGGAGATCTGCGAGATCGATTCTGGTGGTGAAAGAAGATGGTGAGCAGTGGAAAGATAGAGATTGAGAAGTTCAATGGTCAAAATTTTGAGTTGTGGAAACTCAAGATGGAGGATCTGTTGGTGGATAAAGATCAGTGGATCGCGGTAGATCCGGGTACTAAACCATCGGGAGTGACCGATGAAGAATGGAAGAAGTTGGATCGGAAGGCAAAGAGCCCAATACGATTATGTGTCTCAGATTCAGTATTGTTGAATGTATCAGAGGAAGCTACGGCAAAGGCTTTGTGGGTCAAGTTAGGGACTTTGTACCAATCTAAGTGTTGACACCTAATCCGAAACGGATGAGGTGAAGCCGGACAGTCATCTAGAAGATGAACTGATCCGTTTTTGTATTTGTATAAATAATAATAGTTGAATGAATAATATCACTCAGTTGTTTTGCGCTCATTAATTTCTGAGCTAACCTGGCCTGACATGGTATTAGAGCACAGGTCCCAGGTTCCAGAAATAGCGTAACTCCTCTGCTGCCTCTGCTCCCTGGCGGACCAGCGCTGCATACGCTCTTGCTATTCTGAATGGCCTAACATCCCTTCTGACATCGCTGCATACGCTGCGTTGAGGTTCGTTCAAGGAAGAGAAGGTGATGATGCTGTGACCTGCGTTTTTTTGCAACGTATTGAGGCCTGACAACGGTAAGATGACTGCGTTTAATGTATTGAAGACCTGCGTATGGTATATTGAAGACTGCGTTTAATGAATTGAAGACCTGCGTTTAATGTATTTCTTGTTATGGTATATTGAAGACCTGCGTTTTTATGTTTGTTGAACTGTGATATACTGCACTTGAAGTTGTTCGGTGTAGACCTTTGTGCTTGCGTCTCCCGGAATCACAGTGATTTCTCACTGGTGACTGCGCCTTTTATTAAAGCGCTGTGGTATTAAACGCTGTGGTATCAAAGCGTTGTGGATTGTCCCACATATATACTCTCTTCTTTGCGTTTTTCCTCGGCGGAGAAATCGTGCGCATTCTTCCCAAATACATAGAGGCACAGGAGGTTCCTGTCACAATCCGGAATGAGATGCGTTACATTTGTTTAGGAGATCGGCCATTTACATGTGTGTAGGATTGTGCTTGAATCTGGCAAGCAAGCAATCCGCAGTTGGGATTTTGCTTGTTGGGTGGTTGAGGATCGTTTTCTTGGTATCTGCTGTTCGCTGCGTTTTTATAGAACTGTGACTGCGCCTTTATTAAACGCTGTGGTGACTGCGCCTTTTTTTGCTGGATGCGTATTTTAATGGCAAGCTAACACTGCTTTTTTAAATGCTGGATGCGTATTTTAATGGTGTATTAATGCAAGCTAAGACTGCGTTGATGTATGATGACTGTGCGTTTCTAATACAGCGTTTTCATAACAGTGGTATTGGTCTTCCAGTGTCAGCGTTTTCATAACAGTGGTATTGGTCTTCCAGTATCAGCTTTCCCGAGTTTTTTTTTTAAAACAGTGATATACATATATATTTTCATATGAGCGCATTTTATTAAACACTGTGGTATACATATATACGTGAGAAATGATATGTATATGAGCGCCTTTTTGTTTGATATATGTAAGCAGTGAGCGCCCTTTTTTGTTCAGCAGTGATATATGTAAGCAGTCATATATATGTGAGCGCTATTTTTTGTTGAGATATTGATATCTGTAAGCAGTGAGCACCCTAGTTTTGTTGAACAGTGATATATATATGAGCAGTGATATATATATATGGAGAATGCATAAGGCTATCATATAAGGATTTTTTTTTTTCTCTCTCAACAGAAGTGTTTTTGGCAGAGATATTTTTTTTTTACAGAATGCATTCAATCATTTCAATGGTTGGAATAGTTCTCACTGGCAAGGAGAACTATCCTGAATGGTCTCGGATGGTGAAACACACCCTCATCTACAATGAGCTGTGGAAAGGTGTGTGTGTCGGAGAAGAAGACAGAGACCCTGTGCAGCCCACATCAGACAAAGAACTCGCCATTTGGGAAAACAAGAACAACAAAGCTTTTGCATTAATTGCAGCATCTGTAAATGAGGAAGTAAGTCGTCATATTTCATGCTATTCCACTGCCTTTGAAGCTTTACAAAAGCTTAAAGAACTCTATGATACACATTCTGCACTTGAAGTTGTTCAGCTCATGATTAAACTCTTCACTCTTGAACTGAAAAATAATGATCCTCTTGCTCTTGCATCTGAAATAAAGTCTATAATGCATGATATAAAATCCACTAAGGTTGAGCTGGATATCTCTCTTATTGCCTTTCTCAAAGCACTCTATCCTACTTACTCTAACTATCTTGAGTCTTTACAAGCAAATGGAAATCTTAAAGATATAACCTTTGACACTCTTGTGAAAAAGTTTGCTGAAAGAGAGAAAGCCTTTGGAAAGAAAACAGTCCCTGAATCTTCTGAAGAGACTGTTTGCCTTGCTCATAAAGAAAAGCAGCCTGCTCAAGATTCTACAAGAGGAAGAGGTGGACGAAGAGGAAGAGGAAGATACTTCAGAGGCAGGGGGGGCAGACATCCTCAAGCAGAAAAGGCAGATCTGCATTGCATTCGCTGCAAACGAAATGGATCACATGATGCTTCTACATGCAAGCTACCATGGGACAAAGTTGAGCAGAGAAGAAACCAGCAGAAAGGTAAAACTGATGACACAGACAAAGGTAAAGCACCTGAATCCGCTCACTATATTGAGGGACAATGTAACATTGGAGTAAATGAAGACTTGTTTAATGCTTCACTTGCTTCTTCGAAAAATGACTGGTTGCTTGATTCAGGAGCAACCTGTCATATGACTCATAGGAGATATTTCTTTGAAGATTTCACTAACAATGTTGATGGAGCAGTATACTTTGCAGATCAGTCAAAAATCAAGCCATCAGGGCTTGGCACAATCAGGCTTAAACTGCCTGGTCTTCCAGACTTTCTTCTGGATCATGTTCTATATCTCCCACAGCTCAAGAGAAACTTGCTGTCCCTGGTCCACATCCGCCAGCAAGGTCACTCCATTCATATGTTTGATGGAAAGCTTGAGGTAAGAAAGGCATATGACCAATCACTTGTCATGAGGGGTATAGAAGAAGAAAGACTTCTTAAACTGCAAGGAACCTCTGCTCATGCACAGCATTTCTCATATATTTCTCATCATGAAGAAGGTGCACTTCCATCAAGTTTATTATGGCATGCTAGATTTGGACATTTAAACTATGATAGTCTCCGCTTGTTGAAGAAAAATGGTGTTGCTGGTTTGCCTACAATTCCTAGAAAACATAAACAATGTGATGCTTGCATTCTAGGAAAGCATAGCAAACAGTCTTTTCATGATTCACATTCAAGAGCACATAGGAAGCTTGAACTTATTCATTCAGATTTATGTGGTCCAATGCCTGTTCCTTCTGCAAATGGAAATAAATATATCATGACATTTATTGATGATTACACCAGAATGTGTTGGGTTTACTTATTGAAGAACAAATCTGATGCTTTTCAAACATTTAAGAATTTTCATAAGTGGATTGAAAATGATGCACAATCTCATATTGGGTCTATTCGCACTGATAATGGAAAAGAATATACATCAAATGAATTTGAACACTATCTTCGCCAACATGGGATTAAACATCAAACAACTGTGCCTTATAATCCTCAACAGAATGGTGTAGCTGAAAGAATGAACAGAACAATTTTGAATATGGTACGATCAATGCTTTTCTTCAAAAATGTAAAGACAATGTTTTGGGCTGATGCTGTTCTATGTGCTGCATATATAAAGAATAGATGTCCATCTAGTACTATAAGAAACAAGACTCCTTATGAATTGTGGTATGGACATGTTCCTTCGGTAAAACATCTCAGGATATTTGGTTCCACCTGTTATGCTTTAATACCAAAGGTACATAGAAACAAACTTGGTGCTAGAAGTCGTAAGTGTATCTTCCTGGGGTATTCAAACACATCTAGCATACCGCCTTTATGATGAAGTAAATAAAAAGTTTGTTTTATCTAGAGATGTCATTTTTCTTGAATCATCCAAATCTGACAGTGTTGTTGAGCGGCAACTTGATCGCTTGGATAGATTCACAAAACCGAAATCATTTCAAGAGTTTGATAATCAGATTCCACATCTTGAAGGGGGGATTCCTATACTAGATCAACATGTGGAATCTTCTTCTGAAGAACAATCTCCCCTGCATGACACTCCAACAACGGATGATGCTTTAAGTGATGTAATTGATAGAATTGGGAGACTCAATCTTGATTCAGACCCAACTCAATCAACAGAACAGCCTGGACCATCTCAGAAAGGTCCCCCAAAGTGGCTGACAAAGACACTTGAAAAACAGGAACCAGAAATTCAAACCGACAAGATGGAGGTGATGTAGATAACTCTAATTCACCTATTGATATGAATGTTACTTATGATTGTGAATTGAACTTGTCTACAGATTTTGAACCAACTTCCTTCAAAGAAGCTGCTTCTCATGATGAATGGAAAGAAGCGATGCAGAAGGAGTATGATGCCCTCATAAAGAATGGCACTTGGAAGCTGGTTGATCCTCCATTTGGAACCAAACAATTGGCTGCAAGTGGGTCTACAAGAACAAGTACAAAGCTGATGGCTCACTTGACAAGCACAAAGCTAGGCTTGTGGCAAAAGGATTTGCACAGAAGGAAGGGGTCGATTATGAGGAAACTTTTGCTCCCACAGCAAAATGGGCCACCATCCGGACACTCTTTGCACTAGCTGCTCAGAACGGTTGGAAAGTCCATCAAATGGATGTAAAAACTGCATTCTTGAATGGAGATCTAAAAGAGAATGTTTTTATGTCCCAGCCTGAAGGATTTGCTGTGAAAGGACATGAACACAAAGTATGCAAACTTGTAAAGTCCTTGTATGGCCTCAAACAAGCACCACGAGCCTGGTATGAAAAACTAACTGAGCATCTTCTGAAACTCAACTTCAAACATTTTGATCTTGATGATGCAACTTTATTTGTCAAGAAAGTTGGCAAAACAGTTGTATATCTTGTGGTATATGTAGATGATCTTTTAATGACAGGGAACAATGAAAGCTATATTGCATCCATAAAGAAAGAATTAGGAAAATTTTTTGAAATGACTGATTTGGGCTATGTTCATTACTATCTTGGCATTGAAGTAACCCAACATCCAAAGTCCATATTTCTTTCTCAAAAGAAATACATTGGAGATTTTTTATACAGATTTGGCATGACAGAGTGCAATCCCCTTTCTACTCCAATGGAACAAAACTTGAAGCTCACATCTACTAAAGGAAAAGAATTTGAGGATGCAACAAAGTATAGACAGCTTGTAGGAAGTCTCATCTACCTCACTACTACCAGACCAGACATTTCATTTGTTGTTGGAATCCTCTCCAGGTTTATGCAAAAGCCTTGTGAGGGACATTGGTCTGCTGCAAAAAGAGTTCTAAGGTACTTGAAGGGAACTCAAGACCTTGGAATCAAGTATACACAGGTGGACGACTTCAACTTCATTGGATACTCTGATTCAGACTTCGATGGAGACAAAGAAACTGGGGTATCTACTTCAGGATATGCTATGAGTCTTGGATCAGGAGCTGTCTCCTGGAGATCACGCAAACAATCAGTACCAGCAGATTCCACAACAGAAGCAGAATACGTGGCAGCAGCTGAAGCAACGAAAGAAATTGTGTGGCTCAGGAAAATTCTTGAAGATTTGCAAGTAAAACAAATACAATCTACTCCACTCATGATTGATAACACATCTGCAATAAAGTTGGCCAAGAATCCAAAGTTCCATGATCGTACTAAGCACATCAATACTAAATATCATCTGATCCGACATCATGTTGAGGCCAAAACAATCCATCTCCGTCATTGTTCCACAAACGAGCAAATTGCAGACATCTTCACCAAAGCGCTTGGAAGAGAAAAGCTTGAAAGATTCAGAACGATGCTTGGACTCACCAACATCCCTTCAGATTAAGGGGGGGAATGTTGACACCTAATCCGAAACGGATGAGGTGAAGCCGGACAGTCATCTAGAAGATGAACTGATCCGTTTTTGTATTTGTATAAATAATAATAGTTGAATGAATAATATCACTCAGTTGTTTTGCGCTCATTAATTTCTGAGCTAACCTGGCCTGACACTAAGTCTCTGGTGAATAAACTGTTCCTGCAGAAAAAGCTATATAACCTGAGGATGAAAGATGGAGACTCAGTGACAGAGCATCTGAATGCGTTTAATACTGTGGTAAGTCAGTTATTATCTGTTGATATTAAAATTTCAGATGAAGATAAGAGCATCAGTCTGTTGTGTTCTCTACCAGATTCGTGGGATAGTCTGGTTATTGCAATAGGTAGCAATGCAACTGCTTTGCAGTTTGATGAAATAGTCTCAGCCTTGCTGACGGAGGAGATGAGACGGAAAAATATGGACAACCAGAATGGTGATGCCTTGTCTGTACGAGGACGGTCCCAGAACAGAAACAAAAATAAGTCATCGAGTGGGAGATCTAAATCTCCAGGAAAACCTACAAAGGTGGTGTGCTGGAAATGCGGAAAGGAAGGGCACTTCAGAAGGGATTGTAAATCTAAAGCTCCTGATAAAGGAAAGGGATCTGATGATGCTCCTTCTGCAGAGGCGAAAACCACCTCAGATGAAGGTGGGGATGTGTACTTGGCTTCTTCAAGTACACATGTAGATCATGAGGCATGGTTGATTGACTCAGGTGCATCCTTTCACTTCACTCCCCATAGAGAGTGGTTCTGCGAGTATGAGAAATACGATGGTGGTGATGTCTTCTTAGGAGATGATAGGAAGGCTAGAATCATTGGTCGGGGAAAAGTAAAGTTGAAGTTGCAAGGTGGAAGGGTTAGAACACTTCCGGGTGTTCTACATATTCCTGCATTAGCCAGAAATCTGATTTCTGTAAGCAAGTTGGACGATGCAGGTGTAAAGACGGTGTTCGAGAAAGATACCTGCAAGATGGTTCGAGGAGCACTGATATTAATGTGGGGAGTTCGGATTGGAACTCTGTACAAGCTGCAAGGTAGCACTGTTGTTGATGGGTGCAATAGTTCTATGGTTCCTGAAAATGGAGTAGAGAATCTAGTGGTCTCTGGAGAGAAGACCATGTTGTGGCATCAAAGGCTTGGACATATTGGAGAGAAGGGCCTTCGAATACTTCATGGTAAAGGTATGGTAGAAGGTATCAATAATAGCTCTCTGGATTTTGATTTCTGTGAAAATTGTGTATATGGGAAGCAGAATCGGATGAGTTTCCCCTCTGGTGGTAAGAGGATGAAACAGATATTAGAGCTTGTGCACAGTGATGCGTTTGGACCTGTGAAGGTTCCATCACTGGGTAAGTCTGTGTACTATGTATCATTCATAGATGACTTCTTAAGGAATACATGGATATATTTTCTTAAGAAGAAATTTGAAGTCTTTGACAGGTTTAAAGAATTTAAGGCTCTGGTGGAAAATCAGACAGAGAAGAAGATAAAGGTGTTGAGGACAGATAATGGTGGAGAATTTTGCAGCAAGGAATTTGAAGAATTTTGTAAGAAGTGTGGTATAGCACGGCAAAAGACTACTCCATATACACCTCAGCAAAATGGAGTCGCAGAAAGAATTAACAAGACGTTGATGGAAAGGGCAAGAAGCATGCTCAGTGGTGCCGGGTTAGAACAGGAATTCTGGGCAGAGGCGGTGGATACTGCATGTTACCTGATCAACAGATCACCTTCATCAGCGTTGGAGGATAAGACTCCACAAGAAGTATGGACTGGTAAGAAACCCTCTCTTTCACATCTAAGGGTATTTGGATGTGATGCATATGTACATTTTCCAGAGGAGAAACGAACCAAGTTGGATAGTAAATCTGAAAAGTGCATCTTTATTGGGTATAAGGATGGTTTAAAGGGTTATAAGCTTTGGAACCCAGTCACACGGAAGGTTGTGTACAGGCGAGATGTGTTGTTCAGAGAGGTAAAAGATGTTATTCAACATGAAGTCCAACCAGAGGAACCTGAGAAGATAGAGTTTGAGCCAAAGGAGGAAGAATCAGACTCTGCAGCAGAGGAGGAATCAGAAGATGAAGAGCCACAAACTCCGGCTGTGAGAAGATCAGTTCGAGAAAGAAGGCAGCGAGAAAGGTATAGTCCATCTGCTTTCAGTTCAAATTTTGCTTTGTCTGTTACTGATAATGATCACAGAACTGTGAAGGAAGCAGTGGATTCAGAGGATGGAAAACTCTGGAAAGAGGCCATGGTTGATGAAATGGCATCTTTGCACAAAAATGAGGCTTGGGATCTGGTGGAGTTGCCGGCTAGAAGGAAACCCATTGGCAGCAAATGGGTGTTCAAGAAAAGACAAATGCAGAAGGAAAGGTGGAGAAATACAAAGCTCGGTTGGTAGCAAAAGGTTATTCCCAGGTGCCGGGAATTGATTTTGGTGATATTTTTTCTCATGTTGCCAAGGTAACTTCTGTTATATTACTTTTATCTGTTGCTGCTGCTTTTGATTTTGAGGTAGAACAGATGGATGTGAAGACAGCATTTCTTCACGGGGATTTGGAAGAGGAAATCTACATGAAGCAACCTGAAGGCTTTGCGGTGAAGGGTAAGAAAGAATTGGTATGCAAGTTAAAGAAGTCTCTGTATGGGTTAAAACAGTCACCAAGGATGTGGTATCAGAAATTTGATACATTTATACGGGGACTTGGCTTCACCAGAAGCAAAGCAGATCATTGTGTGTATTTTAAATTAATTGGTGACCGTATTATTTATCTGGTCTTGTATGTGGATGATATGTTGCTGGTTGGAAATGACAAAGAAATTATCCAGGATTTGAAGACCCAATTGTCCTCCAAATTCGACATGAAATATCTTGGTGCTGCAAACTATATTTTGGGCATGGAAATTAAAAGAGATCGGTCAAAGAGGAAGCTCTGGCTAAACCAGAGGAAGTATGTTGAGATAATACTCCAGAGGTTTAATATGCAGGATAGTAAATCGTTGAAGGTTCCTATTCCTGTAGGTGTGAGGTTATCTGCTGAACAGTGTCCCAAGACACAAGAAGAGGAAGAGGACATGTCCCGTGTTCCATATGCAAGTGCAGTGGGTAGCCTGATGTATGCAATGGTCTGTACTAGACCAGACATTGCAAATGCAGTGGTAGTATTGAGCAGGTTTATGTCAAAACCTGGGAAGGAGCACTGGACAACAGTGAAGCGGGTTTTCAGGTATTTGTGTGGCACTAGTGATTATGGTTTGTGCTACCAAGGAAAACATGGATTGGATAGAGTTTTGGATATTCATGGCTTTGTTGATGCAGACTGGGCTGGAGATTTGGATCAGAGAAGATCTACAAGCGGGTATGTGTTTAACCTATTTGGAGGTGCAGTCAGTTGGATGAGTAAGAAACAATCTGTAGTGGCACTATCAACTACAGAGGCAGAATACATGGCAGCCACTCATGCAAGCAAGGAAGCAGTTTGGTTGCAGAGATTGTGTTCAAGTATGGGGTTAGTACATGGAGCTATAAGAATAGACTGTGACAGCCAAAGTGCAATTTTCTTGGCAAAGAACCCTGCTTATCATTCAAAGACAAAGCACATTGATGTTCAGTATCACTTTGTGAGGGATATGATAAAAGACAGAAAGGTGATGCTGGTAAAGGTGGACACTTTGAAGAATACTGCAGATGCATTGACAAAATCTGTGAGCTCTGAGAAGTTCTCTTGGTGTAGAGAAGCAATGGGAATCTCAGGGCTGAAAAAATGACTAAGCTCTCCTATGGCCCCCTGTGGAAAGAAAACAACAAGTGGGAGATTGTTGGGTTGTGTTATATTCTTTCCACGTAGTTAATAGGGGGTTTGAAGGGCACCCGTAACCCCACTTTATGGGGTCCTTTTGGACCATATGTTAGGTTGGGCGGACCCACCTATGGTTTTGTGCATGATTTTCGCACATGCTTTTTGGATGCGATGGTTTTCGGTACATGGTATTGGACGCGATGGTTTTTGGTCCATGGTATTGGATGCTTAGACATGTATAAATATGTATTGTAACATTGAAAGGAACATAATGAAAAATCAAGCTGGTAGTCCCGGTTTTGGGATCCAGGGAAAAATCTTTGTGCATATGTGTTTTATGGGTTATGCTCTCGCATTGTTTATTTTCTTTGTTTAAGAATTCGTATGCAGGTAATTTATGTACAGGGTTAAAACCTACAAAATTTTTGCTACTGGATGGCCTATAATAACTTGAGGTGGCCAACAGATCTGGTTTCCCATCTGGGTAGGTTGAGGCCACCAAATCGATGTATATGTTTTAACCTGTTTTTATATAAATAGAAAAATAAAGGCACTACCGCAACTTACAAAAAAAAAAAAAAATTAGTCACAAACTCAACTCGTGAAAGAGGCTTCATAAAGATGTTAAAGACATCATCATCTATCTTGCAATAAATAAGGTTAACAACATTTTTATGCACTATCTCAAATAATGAGTGTTATGAACCTTGCACCTTAAAAATGATAAGAAACCAATAATTACAATCCTCTTTAAGGGGGAAACCTCCATTTACAATGAATATAATGTACAAGACAATATTTGATGATCCTAAGACTAGGTCTCGTTAGTATTTATATAGGAGACAAAGGATACAATTATAATAAAATGGGACTATGGAAAGTTCTAGCCTACATAACAATGTAACAATAGAAATGTAATGACTCAATATCTTAGGGCTTAATAAAAGGTTTTAGGGTTAGCATAGGGATTATATATGGATTAACATGCCTCTCCCCTTCAAAGAAGTGTTGTCCTTAACACCTGACTATATGTGGATGTTCTTGCATGAACAACTCATCTTCCCATGTTGCTTATTCACTAGTAGGTTCTTCCATTTGATGAGGTGCTTAGTAATTGGTCGATATATCAGCTGCTTAGTGCTTGTTTTGAAGATTGTTTCTCGATCTAGTATTATTTTCCCTTTTCATTAATCTCTGGTAAAATAATTTGTTCCAATGTTATTGGAATTGAACTAGTGATCGAATTGGAAAACCCTTTGGATCAGGAATCGGTTGGAACTAGATCAAAATGTTGAAAAGTAGTGAGTGAAGGTCTTCTTGACTCGTGCCTTAGTCAAGATGACCACGATCAATGTTCCTTAGCATGCACGAGTCCCTAAGGAGTAGGACAAGTTCATGAAGCAGTTTGTCTTATGCGCAGAGATTGGAGAAGCAATAAAGCCAATCTCCAAGGTGCATGTTAGATTTGGAGAAGGACGCGTGAGAGTCTCAAGTTCTAAATTGAGGCTAGGACAAGTTACAAGAGTCGGTTAGACTTTGTCAACTAATCATTCACAAGTTCGATTTCCTAAAATAAACTTACCAACTTTAGTTAAATCGAATTGTTTATAAGGAGTTTGAAAGGCACAATTGTAATCAATTGTTGAACATGAGTTTTTGTGTAAGCTAGTTACTAGGAAGAATGTATAAGGAGCGGCCTATATGAAACCTTTTGATAGAGACAATTCTTGTTGTTGTGCGCTAGGAATTAGGGGAAATTCCTAGGAAATAGGAACCATTGTTGCGCTAGGAAATAGGAGGAGATTTCCAGGATCAACATAAATAAATAGAAGTTGAGCAACGCAAAAATTCAAGAGCTGGGACAGGATTTCTTGCACGCAGGTTTAATATATGAATTAGCAATGAGAATAGTGAGTTCTCTAGTGAAACATATTGCCTTGTAATAAATTATATTTGCTCAAACTTTTCAATACAATTTCTACAGCTAGCAAAGGGTTTTCCCAGTTCGGTTCCCTAGAAAATATTGTGTTCTTTGCTATCGTGTGACTGTGTTTATTTCTATTTCTATTCCGATGAAAATTGGTAGAGAAATTTTGTCTTGGTGCAATGAAATTGTTTTCAGGATTGCCATCATAGCAGTTCAAAATTTCAAGGAAATTCTACATGGTAGCAGAGCAAGGAACAACATAAAGGCCATCACACAGAGTTTAGATTTGTGAAGAACAGAGTGTAGATTTGTCAATAGCAGTCTTTGGACAAGGAGGATGGCGTACCAAGGACGGAGAGAAAATCACTGTCTAGAGGGAGCATCAAGCTTCATCTCTTGGAAAGGGAGGATCATGATAGTATTGAAGGATAATTAGGTAGGATATTTTGTCAAGCAGGCTATACCATCACCCCAAGATCCCCAATACTTGACTCAACACACTAAGAATGATATCAAGGCAACGAGGATTATTCTAGAAGGGGTCAAAGATCATATAGTTCCTCATATCCATGGGATGAAGGCAACTTTTGAGATTTACAAAACTATTTTATATTTATATCAGAGAATTAGTGATGCGAGGAAGCTTTCTCTTAAGGAGAAGCTAAGGAGTATCCGGACGAAACAAGGAGAGCTCATCCTCTCATATCTCACAAAATTCACTCAAGTACGAGATGATCCAGGAGGTGTGGGTTTCATTATACCTGAGAAGGACCTTGTGAGTTTTGCTTTACTAGGACTTCACAAGTCTTGGTATGGGTTACAGGATGTTGTCAATGGTAGAGAGAACATTCCCAGTTGGGTAAGGTTTTGTACTGACTGCATCTAGGAGAAAATCTAGAGAGGAACCTGAGATAGTACATTAGCTAAATCTGAAGATGAGGAAAATTTTGCTTTTGCAGGTAAGGCCAAGGGCAAGAAAGGCAAAGGGAAGGTCGAGTCTAGTTAGAAGGGTGAGAAGAATAAGAAGGGTCTAAGTAAGATAAAGTGATTCCATTGCCATGAGTTTCGGCACTATGCTACTAAATGTCCAAAACAAAAGAAGGGATCTTGTAAGGATCATGTTATTGCATCAAGCAAGGTAGATGGGTTTGCTTCTCAGTTTGAGAAAGATTTCTCATTGATAGCTTGCATGGCAAGCTTAGTAGGGAGAAACACATTGTATATTGATTTTGGAGCCTCCTTCCACGTGACCGGTAACATGGAGTACTTCAACTGGGTAGAGGAGAAGGACATGCAGGTTCATATTGAGCTTGGATAAAATGGAAAATATGCGACCGAGGGAGTTGCTATTGTCATCTTTGAGAGGGAGTTTAGGAACTCTCTCCATCTCAGAGTTGTTCTCTATGTTCCAACGCCAAAGAAGAACTTGGTTTCAGTAGTAACCCCTGAGGACAAGGGATATGATGTCATCTTCAACAGAGGCAAGGCATACCTCAAGTACCTATCTTCTTGAACGATGAAGCAGATAGGTGTGAGGATGAAGAACTTGTACAAGTTGTAGGTAGAGACTTGTGCAACCTTGAGCAACAAGGCAGGTGGTGAGAAAAGTAGAGATTTTGGAGAACTTTGGCATATGCACATGGGACACTTGCATCATGGAGCATTGAATATTCTTCAACAAATATCCATGGGATTACCATCATGCAACTTTGACAAGAATGGAGTGTGCAAGGGATGCACGCTTGGCAAGTATGCCAAGACTTATTTTCAGGGTTGAGACAACATAGCCAAAGGTATGATGCAAAGGCCAACCAAGTTTGGGACTTCGACGAACCACCCGACCATAGATTGGATGAACCAAATATTTCTTTCAGCCAATCACCCTCGTTCCATATTCCAAGCATGAATGTGGGACTTAAAACCAAACTCAACCAAGGCTTCCCGAGTCTAGACCACCTCACCCTCATCAATAGAACTAGGCTTTACCGCAATCCATCATGGATCACTAGGCCATAAAAAAATCATGGATGCCATCGCATTTCTCCACCTACACTGTGAGAAATTCTCCATCTCCTGGTCTTTAGGCTTTACCTCAATCCACAGTCTGATCTAGGGATCACTAAGCCATAACTGAGACACCAGTCATAGGCTTTACCGTAATCCACACCGGATCACTAGGCCCTAACTGAGACTCCATCCTCTAGGATTTACCATATATCCCACCATTCACTCACAAGGATTACTAGGCCTAATCAAGGGCAACCACCTCTAGGCTTTACCATATATCCCTCCATTAACTGGTTGAGGATTTCGAGGCACATAATACCTGGATTTACCGCAACCCACATTCCAGTTTAGGTGTCACTAGTCCAGTGGGTTTACCGTGATCCATAGTACAGTTCAGGGATCACTAGGTCATGTGTTCCTTCTTTTGGAGATCCACCTTACTTATCTTCAAATCCATCTAGAAATCAAGCTCAACCAAAACATGAGAACCCCATCACACCATGACTATCCGGATATGGTAAGGCTAGGCTAAAAACATTGTCACACCTGGAAAAACTCATGCCATGACAAAAAAGAACCACTTGCAATACCATGCATGCCAAATCTAGCAAGGAAATCACACATGAAAATCAATACCTGCAAATAATCATGTTGTAGATGCTTGATCTTGCTTGTCCTTTCTTGCTCCTTCGTTCCTCTTGCCTTCTTTTCCTTTCTTAATCCAATGCCAAAGTGCTCCAAGAAAACTTTAAGTGTCCAAGAGTGTGAGAGAGAGAGAATAATGAGAGAGCTCCAAAACCGAACTAACAAAAGGTACACTGACCAAGCCTGCCCACTAATCCTCAAAAGCCTTTTTATCAATGAGGCCTCTATTTTCTTCAATTTCCATTATTTTCCTTCATTTTCCTCATCACATGCAACCTGTGACCTTTCACCTTCCTTTTCTCCTAATTTCCATTATTTTCATAAATAAAATGTCAATTAATGCCTCATGCCTTTCCAAAGCCTTTGCCATTACCTTTTCCAATTTCCTTAGCGATAATAAAACGAAGTGACACCCACTAGGATGTTTTTCCCACCATTTAGCTTGGAATACGTGTCCCATGACCATGGTCTTATATTTTTTTACATGAATTTTTAACTAGGGTTGTTACATCTTGATAAACTACTACTAACATCATTGTGTCTAGCTTTCCTGAATCATAAAGATTCTTGATTGGGTGATTCATCATTAGATAAATCTACCCTCCTCATATTTTGATTACTCTTGTGGAACCTTGGAAAGGTTCTTTGTGAAAACCCTAACTTAAGGGTATGTCGATGATTATGTGTGAAACCCTAACCTACTTAGGGTTATTATTGAAATCTAGAGAAAATGTTTGATGCTTTGATAATGTCATGTTTGGGGTTTTGGTATAGTTATGAAAAAACCTAACCTATTAGGGTTAAATGGTGATGTCTGAAATCCCAAACCTTTGAAGTATTGATAATTTAGGGTTTGCTATGTTTTGTATTGAAACCCTAGATCATTAGGTTTGGTGGGGTTTATAAGCAAGACCCTTATTTTAGATAGTGTCCTAAAAATGAAATCCTCTCTATATATGTGTTTGTCTAATCGAAACCCTAGCCTGGTCAAGTTTGTTATATGTCTAAAATTAATATATTGATATTTATGTCATTAGATTTGATTAGAGCTGGTCCCACTTGAGGTCGGCCGGGTGGACTCGAACTACCGACTGCTCGATTAGAGCAAGTCTTTGTGGAACCTTCAGTGGAGGAGCTATGATGGAATGGACTCGTGATGATGATGATATGGTTGGGTGACCGAGTTCACTAGACCGAAGATTGCAGACTTGGATGAGGATGACCGATTGTTGTGATGGGTCTACCTAGTTGGACTACATGGGCAACTTAGTCATGGAAATCAGGTTGGAAACATGGAGCATGGCAGTCTTATGCAGGGACATTGTGCAGGAGCACTTATAGAGGTGTCACTTATGGGCATCTAATGAGGAGTGCCAAGGCAAGGATGTTGTGCAGGTGGATTTGCTTATGTGACATGGAGACTTATTATTTATGAGCCAATGGAGAGGTTGTGCACTCTTGTACAACAAG
This sequence comes from Pinus tabuliformis, assembly GCA_031772625.1. NCBI lineage: Eukaryota > Viridiplantae > Streptophyta > Pinopsida > Pinales > Pinaceae > Pinus > Pinus tabuliformis. The sequence continues at coordinate 2,073,915,405 of CM062818.1, forward strand.
GCCATGGACTTGGATGGAGTTGTGAGCAGACTATGGAGCATTCCTACTACATGGAGAGTTGAGGCATCTTGTAGAGACCTTTGGGCCGAGACTTGCATGCTTGCTAGAGTGTTGGTTGGAGATGACTCATGGAGCTCATGATGACATGAGATTGTTGTGACTTTTAGGGACTTCATATATGGTGGACTTGGAGGATCTGATGCATTGAGGAGCTGAGGTCAGAGACTTTGATGCAGGATGGGGTGCATACTTTCAAGTACATGTATGGGAATGGCTTGGAAGAGTGACTTGATGTGGAGGATCGATATGAGACACTTTGGAGTGATGGAGTTACAACGATGATGATGCCTTGGTGGCAACACTTGGGCATGGGTTGAGCCGAGACTCAACCACCTTTTGGCACATGGGAGCTGATTTATCTATGATCATGGGCAACACATGGATAGATGAGACAGGTGTATACTTGTTTCTATGGCAGACTTGAGGGATGGCACATTGCAGATATGATGGAGGTTGCTTCATGGACCTGGATGTGGCACATCGAGAGTCGAAGTTTGATGAGATGGTCTCTTCATGTTGAGGAGGCACACATATGGATGATGATGTTGGGGTAGATGTGGCTGATTTCATGCAGCACATTGGTACCAAACATCATGGACAACATGTTGCAGACGAGATGAGGATTACTTCATGGACCTGAGCATGGTTTATACTTGTATGGAGATGGATTCTTGATCGAGTTGAGGATGTGACGGGATGTTCTGAGAAACGAATGATGATGGCATGAGGATGTGCATTCTCATGGTTTGAGCATGACAGTTGGATTAGCTACCCAACTAGTTCGAGTCATGAGGGGATCCAATGTACAGAGATGTGTTAGCATTGTGTTGGAGTACCATGGCAGCAGTTCACGTGAGGACGATACATGATGAGGTCGACACGATATGTTGCAGGAAGCATGTAGCTTGTGATGGTGGGACCAGCCTTCCACGATGGGGAGCATCATGTGGAGATTGTGACAGGGTGGTTGATGATCATGGATTGAGATGATTTCCGATGTATGACATACTGATGGGGTGTATACCTTGGTATGGTGATCTTGGTGACAGATGGTTGCCGGGATGAGATATTGTCGAGGACAAAAATGACTTCCAGTGGGGGAGGATGTTAGGACATGCGATCCATGTGATGGGCAGCGCAAATCCACCGTGTGAAGTGCGTGAAAAATATGAAACGAAACGAGCCAAGAAACGAGTTTATAAGGTGTTGGGCAAGTTGAGGGGGTGGTCCCATGAGTTGGGCAGGCCGACCATCCTCTTGGGCAAAATAACACATGTTGAATGAGTCAGCTTGGGGGTTTGGTGTGGGTCGGCTAGGTGACACAACCCGCCACCCGCACGTATATATTGGAGGTCATTTGGAGGCAAACGAACATCATTCGATCAACACGAGTTCGAATAAGGAGTTTTGAAGTGCGTGGATGAACCTGCACGATGGTCGAAACTCGGGTGTAAACTTGTTCAAAAAAGTCGTTCGGGAAAATAGTTCAGACAATCGTTCGGGAAAGTCGTTCGGACATTCGTTCAGGAAAGTCGTTCGGGAAAGTCATTCAGACAATCGTTTGAGAAGTCATTCGGGAAGGTCATTCAGAAAATTCGTTCAGGCAGGTCGTTCAATAAAAACTCGGGCGAGGTTGTTCGGGCGACCCGGGCGAGGTCGTGTGGTGACCCGGGTGAGGTCGTTCGGGCGAAGTCGTGTGGCGACCTAGGTGAGGTCGTTCGGGCGAACCGGGTGAAGTCGTGTGGCAACTCGGGTGAAGGCGTGTGGCAACTCGGGTGAACGAAATTGGGTGAACGGGTGGACGGGTGGTCGGGCGAGGGTGCGCCGTGCACGTCGAAACGAGGAATCATGCGAATTGGCAACCGGGTGAGGGTGCACCGTGTGCGACGAAATGATGGAAATGGTGAAGTGTTGAGATTATGAACGAAGGTGTGACTCGTGCGGAGGCGCCGTTGTGTGGCGACTTGGTTATGATGAGACGCACCCAAGTTGGGCAAACAACACGATCGTGCGACGAGGTGAACGAAGGGTTGGTGAGTCGTGTGGCGACCGTGCGAAGGCACTGACGAGTTGGGCAATCGAGTTTGCCGAAGTTTGAAAATTGGCTAAGTGTAAATTTGGGGTTTCCCAAGATTTAACTTGTACTTTGTAAAAGTGAAGATTGTATAATATATTGATCCGGGCAGACTCATATTACAGGGAGTTTCCCCTCCCTTTATATTGTTGTGCATTTCTCTTGTATAATGTTGTTATGTGAATGTTATGGGCTTTCACTTGTATAAAGGAACACATTAATAATACTTGATAACGAAAATAAGACTAAGCATGGAATGTTAGGCGTAGTCTACAATCGTAAGTATTGGTGAAAAGAAAACGGTTGGTAGTGCCGCACCTCGCTATAAGCGGTTGAAAGACTACCGCAGGTGTAGGGGCGTGTCACGACCTCACCCGGGTCGCCACACGACCTCACCCGGGTTGCCCGAATGACCTCGCCCGAGTTCTGCCTGAACAACCTTCCTGAACGACTTTTCGAACGATTTTCCCGAACAACTGTTCGAACGAATTTCCTGAACTATTGTCCAAACGATTTTCCCGAACGACTGTCCAATATATACGCCAATGCAAATGCTCTATCTTCAAGTCGACCTGTTCTCCAAACGTATCACCCATCGTCGGCTTCACTACATTTGTTGGTCGGCCTCCATATGTTTTACACCATGCTCCCACGCGTATAAGTCCAGCTCGCCCTCCTCATATGCGTAACACATCTCCATCGCATAACCAAGGGAGCTCGCACTTAACCGGAACGCCGTTTGTTCACTTCCAACAGCGCACCCTCCGCGGTCGCACTTCGGGCGGAGCTGCAGGTCGTTACATCCTCCTCCACCTGAAATCGTTGTCGTCCTCGACAACATACCATCCTGGTAGCCATCCACCAAGATCATCATCAATATCTGTCTCATCCTTGGTCCATGATGTCAACTCCTCCACATACTGCAAACATCCCTGCAACATATGTAGAACTCCCATCTCCATCATGTGTCGTCCTCATCCTGTGAACTGTCCTCCTCGTCTGCCTGATGCCAGCATCTCTCCGTGCACTTCCAGACCCCATGTCTAAACTAGTTGGGTAGCTAATCCAATTGTCACGCTCAAGCCATGAGAGTGAACATCCTTATGCCTTCACCAGTCTATCTCGGATTCTGCCACATCCTGGACTCACCAAGAATCTCTCCACCATGTTCAAGTCCATGGAAACTCCATCCCATCTGCAACATGTCATGATGCTTGATGCCAAGCCATCCCTGCACCATCTGTCGTACCTGCTCAAATTGTTTTAAGGACTCACTGCCATGAGCAGCTAACACTGAGCCCCATCTTCTTGTCATCTAAGAAGATGTGGAGGGGGTAGAGCTTGAAGGCTCACCCTCACTAATCATCTCAATCCATCTGTTAAGATCTTCTATCTCCATCTTATGTAGATAAGTGACCCGATCCTCCTCCCAGACATTCGGCCTCACATATGCCTCATCATCATCATCATCGTCATCCTCGACCACTTCTAGCCTTCTTGACAAATCCAAGATGCTATCTGAAAGTGTCCTGATGACCAATGACTGCTCGGTAAGCTTTGTTCAACCGTAGACAACCGCTTACTCATGTCTTCCATTTGCTTCTCGTCCTCCATTTGCATCATTACCAACTTACAATCAGGCCTTGTCACTCCAATGGTTGGTACACCAATGGGTACATCTTCCCTTCCATCGTAAATGTACAACTTCTTCAAATGTGGAACAATCATAGCATCAAATTGTTTCATGAATTCCATTCCCAGCACAGCTTCATAGTCATCTATCTACATTATCGTGAAGTCGACCTTCCCTGTCCACTCACCTAGTGTTGTGTCCACTTTTTCAGCTACACCAAGAACATTGTCAGGAGGAGAATTAACTGTCTTCATCTGTGCCTTCACTGGTACAAATTTTAGCCCAATTCTTCTCACAGTATCTTCACCCATGAAGTTGTGAGAGGCCCAACTATCCACCATAGTGAGTATATCAACACCTCCAACCTTCATCCGAACATACTGCAAACTGTTCCTCTCAGGATCCCTCCGAGAGACCGCTTCCGTAGTAGCAGCAACACCAAGTATCTGCATCATCCCCACAAAAGCTTCTTCATTCTTCGTATTAGATTGTGCAATCGCATCCACTTTCGGTTTAGAAGGACAATTCTTCACCGTATGTGGTCCAGCACATATCCAACACTTCAAGGCTTTCTTCATCTTCGAATTATCATCCGATTTTGAAGCATCATCCTTCTTCTTATCTTTCGGCTTATCGGACTTCTTCTTCCTATCCTCAGAAGTCTCATCATAATGCTCCACCATCCTATCCACAGCAGCAAAAGCTTCTTCAAGTGCTCTAATCCTCTGCCTCTTCACTTCATTGCGTGCCCAAGGCTTCACGAGTCACACCTTCGTTCACAATCTCAACTTGTCCTGACGATGAACCACACTGGTTGGTTCGAAACGCGTCGGCAAAAATATTTCTATGTGATTTTCGCCGAAGATTCTTCTCAAAATCATTAGGTTTGACTAACACATGTTATTATATGCTTATGCATTATGATGGAATCCTATATATATGACCTAATTGTTGATGGTCATGAGTCCTAGGGTTTGGAACTAAGCCCCAGTCGAAGTTTAAGTCTCTGGGACGATAATGTTTGTGAATTCTAGGGGTTTTGTAACTAAACCTTAGTAGAAGTTCAAATTCTGTAATATGTGATGACTAGTGTGATAATCTAAGACCTACGAAATATTGTTGAAATTTGAATATGAGCTATGATTGGTTTTTATTTTTGGAGCATAGTGGCTCATGCATGAAATCTAGGATCTTGCACTAAATCATAGTGGAAGTCTAACATATGAGTTCTAAAGTTGTTCGATGCATGGTAGAACTATATTTGTTTGATTTGATTTTAGGGTTTGCAATATTTTGTAGTAGAGTATGTCATACCTTTGGAAGAAATATTTAAGCCTTAGTTAATGAAATGTGTTCTCTTAATTGAGGTGATTGAAGTCTTGATGATGAAATCTAGGGTTTATGACATGTTGTAGCTGCTGCAACACCCTCCAAAATTCTAGCTTACACTCAATTTCAGATCCTTCCTTGGTCTTTTACATTGTTCTTGCAAACACTAGAGCTCATTTCATGAGCTTTCTTGCAGTTCTTTGGTCCCATTTTCATGTTGGGTTAACTGTCGTCTTTTGGCATGTTTGGTTGTTGTGCAATTTTTGCAAGTCTATTTTGATGGTTTCAAAGGTCGGTGTTTGTGTATATGAGTTGTCTTAACCGTGTAAAGATCTATCACATCCATACACAATGTCTTGAGAACTGTCGCACAAGTGTTGTCACGGTTGTATTAAAGCTTATCTTAAGTGTTGCACTTGTCGTACCATGTCACGAGGCAGTCACACAGAGGGAAATGATTTATTAATGTGTTCGGATGATCTATGTTGTCATGTCGTCAAATTATGTTGTGTGTGTGATCACAATCAAGGTTCATCACCTATCCCATACTTAGCCATTTTTGGAAAATATTCTCGACCGAGCAACTTAGATTCACCAGGCCCCAACTAAACTATGTTCTACGCAGTCTCAACCCTCGAAGTTGTGAACTTTCTGCTTGGAACTTCACAATGTGTAATCCCTATCTCCCAGAGCTGTTGCACTACGCAATTACTGTGCCTGACTCCCGACCTTAACCCCCATAATTGTGCAGTTATCTATCCCAGCCTACCTTGAACTGCACACTTTGCATCTTCAACCCTCAAGCTCTTCCACTAGCTATTGGAACTATGGAATGCACAGAAGCCCAACCTCCCTTAACATCCAAAACTATGCAGTTGACTTTCCTAGTATCCATTCCCTTAGCCAGACCCCATTGTCTCCAGAAACTGCACAGTCTTGTCCTTCAGTCCTCCCTGAGCTGCACACTGTGTAGTGTTAGAGCTCAAGATCTCCCCCCTGACTACTAGAACTGCGTAATGCACAATCATTAAGACCCTCCCCCTAGCCTGTCACTTGTCCCAAGCTCAGTTGATGGATCATAATGCATCATCTTAGACTAGGGTGTTTTCGGATTGATGTTGTATTGTCATGAGTGAATTGCAAGAACATGTACACTATCATGTCATGTCAAGATGATGGAGAAGGAGAAGAAGGAGGGAAGCATGCCTAAAGAATCTCTTGTAGCTGAACTCACAAGTGGATCAATTGAGATAAAGTGAAGGGACACAAGTTTGCAACCACCATCCAAGACTAAAGATCATTGAAAATTTTACATCACCAAGCCATGCAGAGGTAAAGAGAAAGCATATCCAATAATACATCCAACATTTAGTAACTATAGTGACTTGACATTGCCACATCATCAAGCAATCCACGTCAGCAATTTCCTGTCATGTCATGTCATGAGTGGTCATATGCCAGATCATTATTGTGGACCATCTATATTGTATTTAAATGTATTGTAAAGTGGAATTCCAAGGGACACACATGGAATGCAAAGAGTCATGTAAGTTGAAAAGTCATAGGAAGTCAAACAATCATGAGGGTAGTCAAAGAGTCACCCTTGGTTATATATACTCCCTCATTGTATGAGCAAGGGACTTTTCACCTGGGCTCCTCCCGCAAGGCATTAGAGAGATCAACTAGTTCTTTGAGGAGCAAGCAATGGCTCCAATGTCCCACTATTGGGGCTAAGGATTTACATTGTAAACATGTTTCTTGAAACTTTTACTGAATAGCAAAATCCCTTAAGGCTAACACGTCCTTCATGCATGGACTATGAATGTTTGTAAGATTATTATGTGAATGTTTGTATTTCATGTTTGCTTTCACATGTGCTAAGATAGTTGAACTATTTCGGTTTTTTTAGTGCTTATCTTATTGAGAATGTGATGTAATGGTTGTTATTTCTATCCCATCCTTGTGGACTATTCTGCGGGATGCTAGACAAATTTTTCTTCATTTATTGGTTATAATGACCATCGCATCCGTTGTCGACTATTTCACTGGATGTTAAATGAATCTTTCTAGTTCATGTGTGTCTCTTCTTGGGTGGTACTATTACCTCTCACTAAGTGGCTCACTTTTCTTCCCCTCTGTAGTAGAAGAACCTCGACACAGTTGCAACTGAACACTCACCAGGCACACCCCCTTGCTTTTTGAAGATACCTTTGCACCCCTCTCTCTTAATGACTGTTAGAGCCAAGGCAAATATTTAAGAATTCAGTAACCAAGACTTTATTCCGGATGGGACTCCTACATCAAACAGTGTGAGGTCTAATTGGGACTTCACATTAGGGAAATGGCCTAAATGTTGGTGGGTCCAAGACCGTCAACATTTCTAGTGCTAAAAGGAGGGAAGCTAGTATTTTATGGCTAATAAACCCATCGACCCCATAATCCCTTATTCTAGTCAAGACAACAACGTTAATTTCACCTCCCCTACTCATGCTTTTGAAGTTGGTGACTCTTCTCAGCTCAAGCCTAAACGTGAAATTCCTTATGAATAGATTCGAGCCATCTGCCCTATGACCCAATAATTTTCAAAAGTTGTTGGTTTGGTCCCGAGAGTAATTAGTCTTGCATATTCTCCGAAGAAGAACAAGACCACCTCCACAGGAATAGTAGTTTTGACTCTTGATGACGTGGTTCTTGCCACTCTTAAAGAATTAGCAGACTTTGTGGAAAAACAAGAAGAGCCTCCACTCGAGACATGCGAAGAAGAAGAAGAGGAAGAAGAGCCATCAGATTCTAACAATGAAGAGTAGGACAATGAAGAAGAAGACATGGTAGACCAAAATCTGGATTGGATGACTCGGGGCCCACTCGCACTTCCGAGTGTTCTACATAAGATTCCAAGGCATTCATAGAAGCTCTTAACGAAGTATGACCCTGATAAGACAGTGAAATTCGAAGACAATATGGACAAATTTTACCTCCATCTGCAAACACTTGAAGCATGCTACGAGGATGTTACATGTAGACTTTTCCCATGTACCTTGGATGGTAAAGCAATTGTATGGTATCACAACCTTATACTAAAATCCATTCAGAATTGGAGGGGGTTTAAGAAGATCTTCCTCGAAAAAATTGCTGATGATAAGACCCCCGCCATGTTATTCAAACAGTTGGGTACTCTTAAGATGGAGCAAAAGGAAAAAGTGAAATATTTCAATCAGATGTTCAATTGCATCTTGAACAAATTTATGGAAAACACGAAACCTCGTGACTCCATCACTATAGACTACTACAATTCTACTTGCCAACAAGCATTGTGCAGTTTGTGAAGCGAACTACGAAACAAACACTAACAAACAATTATGAAGAGGCTATCGTTGTTGAGAAGGAATTGGGCGAAATCAGAGTAATCTCAGATGATGAACCAACAAAAGACTCCAAGGACACAGGTAAGAGGTCTCAGGGCTCTATGAGTAGGGCCAAAGAGAAAGAACCATCTAATCTTGAAAGCTTGGCTCGTCTCATCAAGTCTTTGTCTAATGAAATGGAAGAGCTCAAACATAGGTAAAGCAAGACCACAGTGAGCAACATGCCTCCCAAATTCAACCTATTTAGAAGGACTGCAACTTCTAGCAGTAGCAACAACCAAAAGACAAAGTCTGCGTAGAGCTCCAATGTTGTGTTGAACATTGAAAAGTTGGGCACATATCAATATTGTTCATATAATCAAGAAAACCATTGAGAGAAAATGTGCCCACAATGGAATCAAACAATGAGCATGCTTGCTACGCATGTTGTTGATTCGGTAATGGATGAAGAGAACACTGAGCCTACAAAAGAAAATGAGGAAGCTACTGTAGTCGATGAAACTCCAAGTGTGGGGCATGCAGTGAACATGTTTAACTATATACTCACAACCCAAAAGAGTACTGTTAATAAGAAGCCACCGAGTGATGGTCTAACCCAAAACAAGACCAATTGGTACAACTTGAGAAGCCAAGGGTCGGCCACTACAATTGAGTTTCTGAAGCAAAAATTTAAAGAAAATATGTTAATAAAAATCAACCCATTGGCCAACTCAACGCAGGACACTTAGAGCAAATATGGGAAAGCAATCTCAACAAAAAGTGTTTCCGTGAGCAGTAAGGACAAAACCATCACTCCAGAAACCAAAAACCAAGTTACATCCCCAAACACTTTGACCATTCTTCCCACTGTGGAGACACAATTGATGACATGAAGAAGGTTTGTGCGAACATTTCAATGTTTGAATTAACAAAGATCACGAGCTAACGAGACATCCCCTTACGAGCACTTGGGCAGACCTCTACAGGTAACACTACCTCTTAAGACAAGGGATCTGGTAAGTCTTCTGGTTCTCTCAAATCCATACTTAATTCTCTAGAAATGGATGCAAATACACTCTACCCACCTTTCTTGTTAAATTTTGAAATCTTCAATTTCAATGTAAACAATTACTTGGTTGATTATGGTGCATCGGTGAATGTAATGCCATTATTTTTTGCCAAGAAAATTAATGCTAAATGGGAAAGAACAAATGCATATATTATTCCGTTGGACAAGACTCATGTCTAGGAAATTGGTGAACTCAGAGATGTCTTCCGACAAACAAGTCCACCAATGTATCAACATAGTGATTGTGGACATTCCAGAAGCATATAAAGTGTTGATGAGCAGAGACTGGTCTAGCAAGCTACAAGGATCTTTGCCACAAATTGGTCACACTTATGCCTTCCGTATAAGGGCAGAAATAATCAGGTCCGGGTGGAATCAGAGAGATATATGAAATACACTGTCACTCCCTTGGACAGACATAATGAAATGATGGATTTCACAAAATTACTTTTCGGCAATTGCTTCCTTGAAACTCAATTGGGGTGTTATCTTGTACAACCATCGCTAGTTCCACCAGATGCACAATTGGATCTCCTTCCTTGTCCAGCTGGTGATAATGAACTTTGTATAGTTAGCAGTAGTTGTAGCAGTACTACTTCAGTTCCCAGTCCCTGTACATATGGTATTTGGACTTTGTACTTCGATGGTTCCAAAACGCAAGAGGGCTCGGAGATGGTTGTGTTTTAATAGACCCACTGCAGAAAAAGCATTTGATATCTAGCTGCTTGCAATTTGAGTGCACGAACAACACTGAAGTGACACCCTCATGCCTTTCCAAAGCCTTGGCCATTTCCTTAGTCATAATAAACTAAAGTGACACCCACTAGGATGTTTTTCCCACCATTCAACTTGGAATACACATCCCATGACCATGGTCTTATATTATTTTACATTAATTTTTAACCAAGGTTGTTACAAAACCCTCCCCCTTCGGGGAACACCATCCTCGGTGTTCAATGACAGTTATAAACCAACAAACCCCTGAAAACAAAACATACTACCTATGGAGCTTTATAACCCAGCTCATTGTAGTATATACAATGACCATTGCTGAAACATGACAAACATACCATTTACTGGAGCTTTATAACATAGCTCATTACAGTATTTATAATAACCGCATATGCACATTTTCTAAACCAACAGATAAAATGATACGATGCCTGCATCAACAACAAGGGAATCCAGAGGCTTACACCTCCATCCTCAAAAGTAATGCCAAGATTCACTTCCTTTCCAGGAAGTCCAGAATCCATTGCCAAAGTCAAAGTTCCATCCAATGTCCAATGCTACAATCATGTGCCACTTTTCCTCCTAACAAACAATTACCGTCTCATTGTTCTAGGGCACACTCCCAATGTTCATCTGATTTCATCTAGCAATGCTAATGACCAAAACAAATCCATCCCTGGTCTTCCCATATTTTCTACATAGTCACTCGAGCAATCCGGTCACCCCTTCCATGCAGTCACTCACCTTCCGATTTCGTTGACATCCCCTATTCTGGGTGATCCATCCCTTGGAAATACTTGCTCGCATCAGAAGGTCAAACAACCAAGGCATATACCTACCTCAAAACCACCATACCGGTCATAATATGTTCATGGAAATCAATGGACACTATTGGGTACCAGTGTCCCACAATGGCCCTGCTCCTGAAGTGCTTATCAGCATACTGCTAGCTATTCCAATGTCTTTCATTGTTGCTGCTAATTCTTGCAGTCGATTTCAACCACCCAACCTCGGCATTTCCCATTCTTTCCTATACCAAGCACATAATTTCCATTAGATTTAAAGTAAATTGAAATAAATTCACATCATACCTCATTGGTAGCTCGTCAATAAGGTACAATTGCAATCTTGTTTATTTCCTGTCACAACAAGTCAAATTAGCATCTTTGATCAAATCATTATGTATAAACATATCACATTATGTACACCGCACCACCCGTATAATGTGTACACAATACCACATGTACACAACACCACTTGCACACAACACTACATGTACATCTTGTAGACAACACCACATGCACACAAAACCACATGTACAATCATGCACACAACACCATATGTACATAACAATGCATATACAACATGTACATAGCATCATGTTGTAGACAACACCACATATCTGACATGCACACAACACCACATATCCAACATGCACACGATATGATACGTACACAACACTGCATATCCAACATGTACATGACATCATCTATATCTAGCACTACATATGAAATATACACACAACACGATATATACAACAGGCACACAACATCATATGTACACAATACTAGATATACAAAATTACACATCACCATAGGTACAATCACTAAATATACAACATGCACAACATATACACAACAATAGCACCGCACATCCAAAAACATGCTACCTCTACCAAGAAACCTTGCTTCTAGTGTCTCTATGCCATCCATGCTTATCTTATCATGCCACAGATCACGATGTTTGCATTTCGCTGATGTATCCCTCAAAGTTACCTATCATAACATAAATGTAGGCATAATACAAGCATACAATATCAATTCATATCCACACGATATTGACCTCGTAAATTTGTCGAGGCTACTCTTCCCACTTGATTCCCTATAAGACCAGGAACCTCTTTCATTCCCTTCACCTGCATAAGAAATCATTCCTCCACATAATGATCCGTGACAACCTTGTTAGACAGTGACATAGATAGATAGATACATACATACATAAAAACATTAGCATAAGACAATCATGACCCTATCAGATAATTACATACATACATACACACATACTTATATACATACAAACATTAGCATAAAAACAATCATGATCCATGATGACCCTATCATACATGACATAAATACATACATACATGTATACATATATAGACATCAACACAATCATGATCACAACATAATTACCATATACCATAAGGTCAAGGTTAAGAGAACTCCCTTTATCTGTTCACAACATGCACAACATTAAGAACAATGATTCCCAACATAGCCAAGGCATCTAATGCCTAAAATCTATTTACTTTACCTTTCCTTATTACTTTTCTCATGATTGTCCTGCCATTGTCCATTTACACCAATGGACCCAACCAATCCAACTATTTGTCATATTCTTGGCTTCGACTGCCCTTTACTCATGTACTAAGCTTCATCTAAGTATCATATTACCTTATGGGTTTCATTCATCTTCTCCCAAGCTCCATTAACTTTCCTCTTTCCCAACCAATTCCTAAGACTCAAAACTTAAAAGGTAACCACAAGAAACAAACAAGAAGAAGACCATGTGATCCGACTTGGATCCATGAAGATTATCAAGGTGCCATGACTGTATCCAAACAGGACAGACTTCGAATTTATGGATAAAGAGCGATTAGGAAAACCTCTGGACAGTGGCAGTTTGCAGCCAGCGAGGAACGACGAGGACCTCGGTCAAAGCGTGCTGACCGAGGCCCATGGAGATCGCGCAGGAGGCAAAACTGGCACTTGGGAAGCCCGGATCGAGAAACGGAGGCAATTTCTAATGGGGAAAACCCCTCGAAAAGGATAACCCCCGAGCACTTGGTCGCATGGGAAGTCGGGAAACTGTGGGAAGGCACTAAGGCAAAAGGCGGGACCCACGCTCCAAAACCGATAGTATATCAAGGGCATCCTTGGGTGGTAAGCGGATTTGGCTGAAAGCGAGCAATTCCATTCAGCGCACAATGCGTGTCCGGCGGATGAGAGAGAAAACTGCCTCTCACCACGTGTTAACGGTCAAGCAAGTCAACTGCGCGAAATGAGCAAATGACGTAGGATCTGGGGGCTCCAGATCTGACGGCGGAGATTGCGCCCGATGGAGGAACCGGATTTGACAGGGGATTAAGCCGTGACATAGAGAAGTTTGACGTCTGATTTGACTGCTGAGTTGGCAGATGAGTCATTCCATAGTGTAACTGAACTACCGAACCATTGAGGACGAGCTGGTGCAATTCGTGAGAGGACAAGTGGCCACTCCCTGTGAGACGTTGGCGATGACGCAGAGGCAGGGAACTCTAAACGAACAGTAGCAGGCGATCCGAAGGGGCGGAAGAGGAAGCGAACAATCAAAGACAGATTGGCTTTAAGCCATGAACAGACAGAGAACAGAGAAAAGAAGAGAAGAGAAGAGGATGAAGACAAAAAAAGTGAGAGCGAAGAAAAGATAGTAAAGCAAGAAGAAGAAACAAAGAGCCGAGCTGACCTAAGGCAACATCGAGCGTTCAAGCAATCCCTGAGAGGATTTGTCAGGAATTGAGCACCACATTGGGCTCCTCCCATTAAAGACCAGAGAGGTCAAGATCTGGTAAGGAAAAGAGTCTGTGCACTCTAGTGGCTTGGGGGATCCAAGAACCACCCTACCAAACATTATCTGTTTCAAGAGACTCAAAGTGAGCTCCTCATTGTAAATCTCTGCTTTAAAGACACAATAAAAGAAGGCCACCACTGAAAGTTGGACCAGAGACGTAGCCCTGGAGGATAGGGTGAACTCCTTATTAATTGTTGTGTTCTTGTATTTGCTTACTGTGTTTCTCTTACTGTTTTCCATTTTCCAGTGTCTGTGTATTTTGCAATTTGATCGATCCATTGCCTAAAATAACGTAGACACACACCAACACATGAGTCTATAATACCTTCATCTATTAATTATTTAACTGAGATCACTCACAAGTGAATTTCAGATCAAGTGGTATCAGAGCTTTAGGCTGTCAAGGTTAGACAAGCTTGTGTTCGTTTAGCTATTGAATGCTAACTAGATCAAAGCTCAAATTAGGAGAAGGAGAGTTGGTCGAAACTGATGCTGAGATTGGGAGAGTCTATCCTCGGAAGACAATGTCAGAGGAAGGTTCTATGGGGCCAGACCCTCAATTCATAGATAGTTTCCTAGCCATAAAATCCATGGTAGAAGAAATGTATAAGGACTTTAGAAAACATAAGGATGAAGATTCATCAGGCTCTAAACAAGACAAAGGAGAAGATGAGTCTCATTTCCAGGACCACTCAAAATTCAAGGGGAAAGAAGAAAGCTTCCTCACACCTCCTAATAACCCTGTATATAACAAGAAGGCATCTTTGATTAAACTAGATGTTAAATTTGATTTACCTATATATGATGGAGAGTTGAATGCAGAAAAGCTGGACAATTGGATTGGACAAATTGATGTTTATTGCAGAGTGCAGAGTATCGACTCAGACAAGAGCAAGATTCAGCTGGCAAACCTACGTCTTGGAGGCACTGCCTTGGTTTGGTGGGAAGGCAGAACCCAAGCTGACATGAAAAGACATGGTAAGACTATCTCTGTCTGGAGTGCATTTGTTTCTGCAATCAAAAAGCAATTATATCCATTGGCCTACATGCAGCAAGCCATGATGAGTTGGCAAACTCTTCGACAATTGAAAGGGCAAAGTGTGCAAGGGTACACTCAAGAATTTAGAAAGAGAGCATTGATTCTAGGAATCTCATTAGACTCACTTGAGACTCTGTTGAAGTACATTGGTGGCCTACACAGCTACATGAGGCACACTATCTTCATGTTTAATCCCACTAGAATAGATGAGGTATCTGTACAAGCTACTCATCTAGAAGCTAGAGGAAAGAATGGAAGTCCAGAAGTTGGGGGATCATCCCAACCCACTGCAAGCAAGAGTAAGGAGAAAAGAAAGTAGAAATGGAAAGCAAGGAAGGCTAACACTGCACAAAAAAGCAAGGCTACATGCACTCACTGTAAAAGGATGGGCATGATGACGAGCACTGTTGGATTCTGCATCTAGAGCTGAGACCTAACAAGTTCGAGGGTAAGAAGAAGAAGACAGCTGCAACTATTCAGAAAGATTTGGGGTCAGAATCAGGAGATGAAACAACTATTGTAGCCATAGGTATAAGAGGTAAGAATTCTGCACAATCTACCATTGATGAAGAAAATGAGAGAAAAAGACATGACTTTCCATATTCGAGTTATTTCCAAACATCAAAAGATTGATACTTTGTTTGATAATGGCTCACAAATAAATTTAATTTATGAAGCAATTGTAAAGAAATTGAGATTAGTGACTACACCTCACAAGAAAACATACCCATTAGGATGGTTAAATGATAAAGCACAACTACAAGTGACTAGACAATGCAAACTCAAGTTTTCTTTTGGGTTAGCATTTGTAGATGAGGTTGAGTTAGACATAATTCCTTTGGATATATGTGGAATTGTTTTAGGAAGTCCTTACTTGTATGACAAAAAAGCTATTTTCTAAAGAGCTGAGAACAAGTATCCACTTGTCAAAGATGGAATCACATACTTTGTAAGAGCTCATAAGCTCAAGAATAATTATACTCTCATAAACTCAGGGCAGATGAAAAGAATGATAAGTTCATGCAAACAATTCCTATTGATGGTTGTAAAGGAAAAAGAACTTGATAAAACCAATGTATTTGAAGGCAGTAATGCTAAACAATAAGCTGATTTAGAAAAGGTTGTTTTAGAGTATGATATCTTGTTTCAAGAACCTAAAGGTCTACCACCCAAAAAGGAAATAGTGCATGATGTTATTTTGCAGCAAGATGCTCCATTGCCTAACATTGGAATGTACAGGTTGTCAGCTTTAGAGAATGCTGAAATCAAGAAGCAGGTGCAGGAGTTGCTCGAGAAATGGTTCATCAAACCTAGCACATCACCATGTGGGTCACCAATCATTTTGGTGAGAAAGAAAGATGGCTCGTGGAGAATGTGCATTGATTACCGAGCACTGAATAAGATAACAATAAAAAATCGTTATCCCCTTCCTCGCATAGATGATCTTTTAAATCAATTGAAAGAAACTGTTTATTTCTCCAAGCTAGACTTGCATAGTGGATACCATTAGGTCAGAGTCGCAGAACAAGATGCATAGAAGACTGCTTTCAAAACAAAACAAGGATCGTATGAGTGGCTGGTTATGCCTTCTGGCTTAACTAATGCTCCTGCTACTTTCATGAGATTAATGAATGATGTACTCAAACCTGTTCTTGATGAATTTGTTATTGTGTATCTGGGTGTGTTGGTCAGGTAAATCCCCTCTGCGGACAGAGGCGATCCCACTAGCCTATAACAGAACTAGCCACAATCAAACCGCGCTGCTACGCAAGTTCCTAGTTATGCATCAAAGGTGAATCAAGAAGACCAACCTGGAGTCCAACGCTATGATTGAAGCAGAGTTGATATCCCCGCTCCCTCGCTCCAACAAATCATAAACGAGCACCTGCACATGCAAAGGAAGAGACAGATACCAACATAAAAACTACCAAGGCACAACTATATTTCAGTCAGAAAGGAAATAAATCAACACATCACCATAATAGACAATGAGATTGGAACTATAATAGCAGTCGCTCATCAATTAATAATAAACAGGAAAAGTTACAACCATTGTTCTGACGTTGACCCTTCTCCTGGCTGGGCGAGTAACTATATGTGTCTTGCAATGCATCTCCTCTCCGGCAACATAACCTCTCTAGCACTCACTAGCATCCCTCCAAGAACTCAAGAACTCAACATCTAACACTCCATGACTAACGATTATCACTACTATCACTAGCTTGTCCAATGCATAATGACAAGCTTATATAGATGAAGAAAGGAGGAGGATACGATGAACCAGGACACCTTTTGTGGATTAACATTATCCCCAAAAGCCATTAAAGATGGAGATAGGATAGAGCTCGACATAAAGCTGATTTTTTATCCTCAGAAAAGCTCCATGTAATGAAGGAAACAATAGTCGGACGTGCGTTAAGGCAAAAAGCATGACTAAACTTGGTTGGCGCGACTGTTGCTCTAAGACAGAGCGCCAATGGTCGCGCCCTCTTTTGAGGATCTCCATGATTGGCGCGGGTAAGATACTGTGGACTTGCGCCAATGGAAAAAGATCACTTTTCAGGGATAATCTGCAGAAGGTGTCTTCAGGGAACATGGAGTACATACTCAGGGGAACATAATGTAAGTGTTTTTAGACTTTGTCACTTCTTATAACTCCCGGGATGAGTCCTCCAAGGTACGACAAGAGGAGTAACAGGGATGGTGACAAATTACTGTGTAACAGGATGACATTCTGATTTTTAATAAAACATGGGAAGAACACTTAAAGCATGTTAAGCAGACACTAGATGTTTTGAAAAGAGAAAAACTTTATGTTAAACTCTCAAAATGTGAATTCGGCAAAACATCTCTGAATTATTTGGGTCATATAGTAGAGGGTGGTGAATTGAAGATAGATCCCTCTAAGGTGGCAGTCATTGTAAACTGGCCTAAACCCAAATCTACTACAGAAGTTAGAAGCTTCTTAGGAGCATCACAATATTGGAGGAAGTTCATTTCTAACTTTTCCTTAATTGCATCTCCCTTACATGCTTTAACAGGATTGAACAAGGTGTTTTAGTGGGGAGGCAAGTAGCAGAAAGCCTTCGACACCTTGAAAGAAAAGATTAGTACAACACCTATCTAGCAGTGCCTGATCTTCAAAGACCATTTGAGATCCAAACGAATGCCAGTGACTATGCCATGGGAGCAGTGTTGACACAGCACGGTAAACCCATATGTTATCATTCTGAGACGTTTAATTATGCAGTAGTTAACTATCCTACATATGATAAAGAATTGTATGCACTAGTACAGAGTGTGAAAAAGTGGAAACATTACTTAATGGGCAAAGAGACAGTAATACATACTGATCATCAACCACTTCAATATCTACACTCCCAAACCAAGTTGCAGCAATCAAGACACTATAGATGGATGGGGTTTCTGCAACAATTTCATCTAGTCATCAGATATAAAAGGGCATACATAATAAAGTTGCAGATATGCTATCTAGACCCATTATAAATGCATCTACTATACTTAAGCATAATTCTGTGTTACATGAGAGCTACATTGAACAATATCCTCAAGATATTGACTTTAAAGATGTATATGCAACTTTAAGTCAAGGCAAACGAGTAGAAGAATTCGATTATCATGTAAAGGACCGACTCTTATACCATTGTGGGAAGTTATGCATTCCACAAACCGAAAGAGTAAAGATAATTCGAGAAGCACACACTTCTCTAATATTAGGTCACTTTGGGGTAAGTAAAACAGTTGCACAGCTGCAAATATTTTGTTATTGGCCAAAGATGAATGAGACAGTTTCTAGATATGTAAGAGGATGTACTATGTGTGCTAAAAGCAAGCCCAACAACAGAAAACTAGGCTTGTATACTCCATTACTAGTTCCTTCTCACCCTTAGGAAAGTGTTTCCATGGATTTTGTTGGAGGACTACCTAAATCTAGGAAAGGTCATGATTATCTGTATGTTGTTGTGGATAGTTTCAATGAAATGTGTATTTTGATACCTTGTAATAAACAAATTACAGCTGAACAAACTGCAAAACTATTTTTTGAACATGTATGGGTTCATTTTGGATTACCCACTTCCATTGTATCTGATCGAGACACCGATTTGTGGGGAAGTTTTGGTCAAGTCTGTGGGAACTGATGGACGCCAAACTGAAGAAAAGCACTACTTTTCATCCACAAACTGATGGCCAGACAAAAGTAGTTAATAGGACAGTGATCCAATTACTCATAGGATATTGCAGTAAGCATCCTAAGCTTTGGGATGAACATTTGTGTTATGTGCAACATGCTTACAACAGAGCAAAACATTCTTCTACACAGAGATCTCCTTTTGAGACCTGTTTTGGTTTCACACCAAGGTCTCCTTTGGATTTTGTCTTTGGTAAAGACACAACAGTTGAGGGACATAGTGATGTGGACAGGGAAACTAGGTTCATTGAACAAATCCAAGAGATCCACCAGGCAGTCCAAGAACAGTTGGAAAGGAGCCAAGCCAAATACAAGGCAAGGCATGACAAGCATCAGATGAAGCATAGTTTCCAAGTTGGTGACCAAGTCTAGCTGTATATCAGCAAGGACAGGATGCAAGGTGAAGGTAAGAAGCTAAAGCCTATCAAGTATGGACCCTTCAAGATACTTGAGAAGATTGGTGAAAATGCTTTTCGCCTTGATCTACCAGCTTACATGCACATCTACTCAGTCGTAAATGCAGATTGCTTGAGATTGTTTGAACCCCCACTGGTTGAGGATCCTGAAGAGCAGAGTCAATTGCCTTCTATTGATGACCTGCTACCTGAATATCTTAATGAATTGCAGGAAGACACAGTTTTGGACAAGAAGGTGAGGACGACGCGCAGGGGAGATGTTGAGTACCTCAGAATTGGGCTCAAGGGTTCAAAGCCAAGTAGTGCAAAGTGGATAGAGATTGGACAAGTGAGACAATTGTATCCTCACTTAGTCGATGCTTGAAAACCAACTTTTGGTGGTCTAAAAGCTTTTTCAGTGGAAGGCCGTGATCTGACTTGGATCCATGAAGATTATCAAGGTGCCATGACTGTATCCAAACAGGTCAGACATCGAATTTATGGATAAAGAGCGATCACGAAAACCTCTGGACAGTGGCAGTTTGCAGCTAGCGAGGAACGACGAGGACCTCGGTCAAAGCGCGCTGACCGAGGCCCATGGAGACCGCGCATGAGGCAAAACTGGCACTTGGGAAGCCAGGATTAGGAAACAGAGGCCATTTCTAATGCGCGATTAGCGCATCATTGGGAAAAACCCCTTGAAAAGGAGAAGCCTCGAGTGCTCGGTCGCATGGGAAACCGTGGGGAAGGCGCTAAGATGAAAGGTGGGACCCGCACTCCAAAACTGGCGGTATATCGGGGGCATCCTTGGGCGGTAAGCGGATTTGGATGAAAGCGAGCGATTCCATTCAGTGCACGACGCGTGTCCGACGGAAGAGAGAGAAAACCGCCTCTCATCGCGTGCTAACGGTCAAGTAAGTCAACCACGCGAAATGAGCGAATGTCGTAGGATCTGGGGGCTCCAGATCTGATGGCGGAGATTGCGCCCGATGGAGGAACCGGATTTGACAGGGGATTAAGCCGCGGCATAGAGAAGTTTGACGTCCAATTTGACCGCTGAGTTGGTGGATGAGTCATTCCACAGTGTAACTAAACTACCGAACCGTTAAGGACGAGCTAGTGTAGTTCGTGAGAGGATAAGTGGCCACTCCCTGTGAGACGTTGGCGATGACGCAGAGGCAGGGAACTCCAAACGAACAACAACAGGTGATCTGAAGGGGCGGAAGAGGAAGTGAACAATCAAAGACAGATTGGCTTTAAGCCATGAACAGACAGAGAATAGAGAAAAGAAGAGAAGAGAAGAGAAGAGGAAGAAGACAGAAAAAGCGAGAGTGAAGAAAAGACAGTAAAGCAAGAAGCAAAAACAGAGAGCCGAGCTGACCTAAGGCAACATCGAGCAGACAGAAAGCTTGAGAGGTTCAAGCAATCCCTGAGAGGATCTGTTGGGAATTGAGCACCACATTGGGCTCCTCCCATTAAAGACCAGAGAGGTCAAGATCTGGTAAGGAAAAGAGTCTGTGCACTCTAGTGGCTTGGGGGATCCAAGAACCACCCTACCAAACATTATTTGTTTCAGGAGACTCAAAGTGAGCTCCTCATTGTAAATATTTGCTTTAAAGACACAATAAAAGAAGGCCACCACTGAAAGCTGGACCGGAGACGTAGCCCTAGAGGATAGCATTAATTATTGTGTTCTTGTATTTGCTTACTGTATTTCTCTTACTGTTTTCCATTTTCTAGTGTCTGTGTATTTTGCAATCAAATCGATCCGTTGCCTAAAATAACATAGACACACACCAGCACATGAGTCTGTAATACCTTCATCTATTAATTACTTAACTGAGATCACTCACGAGTGAATTTTGATCACCATGAAAACCAATAACAACACGACACCACAACAAAGTGGAAAGGCCTTGCACCAGACATAAACAAATCCGAAAATCAAGATCAACAAATCACAAAAGACCAGAAGGATAAGACTGGCAACATACACCATGACTCCATCCCCACGGGTTTCCAATGCTTCCAAGTGAAAGCTCAACCTGAGCCCTCTTTATGATTTCATGGGAATCTCTTTTGCCATGCAATCCCTTGCATCACTTCCATAAACACCTAATTGTCAATGCATAAGTAAACATAACAACATACTAGTTACCTTACCCTTGTCATAGACCAATCCAAATTAGTATGATACATATAACATCAAGATCTTAATGTAATAACCCTAATCATCAATTTAACTAACATATAACAACAATAAGTTAACATATAACATACTCAGCAACAAAATATAACATAATCATCAAGTCAACTAACATAAAATAACAACATCAATGCATACAACCACATGTTACTATCATTCATGACTATCTGACACGTGTGTATATGACTACACTGATCAGCTAGCATTTATCATATATAACCATTATAATAATAGAATGACAAACATATAAGTAACGCTAATGCTTACAAAAACCATGAATCACATACCTGAATGCCAAGCATACAAACCTGTATGATGACATGCTCTTGCCTCGAGGTCCAATGCTGCAACTTCATTTTGATGGTCTGCATCTCCTACTTTATCTCAAGCAACTCATTGGCATCATAACATACCAATAACATCATAATGACCTAATTGCATACAATGACCTCACAATGCATGTCTCACCTACCAAACATGCATAACCATAACCATAACCATGACAATGCATGCATAACAACATATAGACACTGACATGTATTCATGAAAAACACATCCCAACAACAACATCATCAACTCCTACATGGAAACACAACTGTAACAATGACCACTAACATGCATACATTACAAGCACATATACAACCTACATGCATCCATGACAAACACACTGCCAATCCAATCCAAGTGTTGAACCATGCTTTAATACCACCTTGTGGGATCAGATAACGCCCAAAGAGAACATAAACTAGACATCCCCCAAAGAGAATGAAATCTGCTCTTATACTACTCTGTAACACCCTCATCCCACATCTACCCAAGTAATCAACCAACCAAGGTAAATATAGAATGAGAGGACACTATAATGGGATTCAACCTCCTAAGTCACCTTAAGGAAGTGGAATCGAAGAAAACACACCACACATAACTTCTATACCCATTACAGAACTACCAAAAGCCTTCCCAGTCATTCCCATGACCAATCCCTGGGTCCCAGTGAGTTTTTTGACCATTAAACCCTTCAACGCTCCCTTGATATGGACAATGGTGCGTCTGGGAGGCTCTAGTCCCTCCCACAGCAAGGCATGGGTGTGTCTGGGGAATTTTCTCCTCAGTCCTATGCTCGTGACTCCGAGAATTGTGCCACTTTTTCATGCCCAAGTTACTACCTAGAACTCATTGATAGGTTCATAAATGAAATTTGATAGCGAAACAAAGATACATTTGCAAAACATCGTCAAGGACTAGACTAGACCCCTACTATCCATCACAGGCTTTTCATCGCACATGTCATAAACATGAAAGCTACGAGTCTGTTGTAGCTGCTGCAACAACCCCTCCAAAAATCCTGAAACCCTTAAAATTTTTGGAGCCCCTGTATCGTGCGGAACCTCCTGCACCATTGAGATCTGCTCAAAGAGTTCACCAATCTAGAAGAACCCTGTAAAAGACTAAGTTTTCCAGCTAAGTATAGCTAGGTCGCTAGATCCTGCCCAAAGTCAGTCAGTCGCAGATTTGGAGTGCGACTAAGCCAAATATTGCGACCGTTGCAACCTGTGCGGCCCACTAGTCGCACGGTCACATCGATCTCGCTTGTCCATCAATGCGACATGCGACCCTTGTGAACTCGCGACTACCTAGTCGCAAGGTTGCATAGGTCGCAAGGTCACATAGACCTCACTTTCCCATCAATGTGACCATGTGACCCTTGAGACCTCACGACTACCTAGTCGCAAGGTCGTATAGGTCGCACATTAGACCCATGCGACCTTCGCACGTGCGACCAAAGCTATAAAAGGGGAGGTCACCCCATTTCATTGTAACAACTCCTTTGGTCACACAAAAGACGAGGAAGGTCTGCGAATTGGGTGCGCACGCGGTTTTTTCTAGGTAAGTGACCTTTTGCTTTCCTGGCAATCATGATTTTCTCCCAAGTGTCATTTTCTGCATCCCCGACCTTCTACATCCCATTCATAAGGTGTTTTTTTATCACATTTTCTTGCTTTTTCACCTCAATCCTAAAAGAGCAGTTGCCCTGGCACGCTTCACTCTTCCATGACCAAACCTTGGCCATTATTTGACCCTAGACTTCCTGGTTTTCGCTAGTAAGCCTTAACAACCTATTGAAGCCCCGAAAATCGGGTCGACAACAAGGGGGATACCTGCCCGGTCCGGACCTTGGTTGGCAGCTCCTTATCCGTTTGGTATAGCGGGTCCGACTGGGAATAATGGGACCAGTTTCCCAATCTATGAGTGTGTGTGTGTAGAATTTGATGTTGCTGATCTAACAGTTCCTAACTAAGATATTCTAATTTAAACTTTAATCTAATTCTATGCTATTGTAATCTAATAAACATCACATCTAAATCTATACTAACCCGGGATGTAATTCTTCTATTATGCGATCTAAAGAGATTTCAAATAACAACTGGTAATACAGATCATTTAGCGATTATAAGAAAGGAAATCAATCAAGATGAACCACTTCGCATAAAAAGTTAGACGAAACAGTTGTGAACAGCATATCGCATAATGAGTTATTCATACATTAGGCATAAATAAATAGCTATCACCGTAAAAAAGTGCCAAATGATAACTCAAGCATTCATGCAATAACACATAAACAACTAAAAACTATATATCACTTTAACATATAAGCAGAAATGGTCAAGAGATAAAAGTACCATTTATGACTAGTCCTACTCATAAGCTTCAAGCAACAACGATTTATCTCTCCTTGCTCTAACATCCACTAAGAGTACAAAAGTGCAACATCAGTAGAAGATATCAAATGCAAACATCAACAAATCTTGATCCATTCATTCACCAAAACCTCCTCTGAGGGTGCAAAAGTGAATGTTATGAGGAGAAGTTTTTGATAAATTTCTGGACCCTTCTCTAAATGCATGAGAAGGGTTTAAATACTACTTCCTAAATCTAATAATAGCTTATTCACAAAAACTCAGGATGCGGTTTAAAATGACCGCCCTTTTTCTAAGCAAAATTTAAAGTGAAAATTAAATTCAGAACTAAACTACTTTTGTATCTGGTCTTTAAAACTGCATGTATTCAGCATTGGTTTAAGGAGAGTCGACTGGCTGACTTCTGCTTTGAGCTGGGCTGAGAAAACAGAATTGATGAGAGCTGGTACCATTTTTTTGGCCGCATTTATGATACACTTCACAGTCATCCACTGACTATGCGGCTTTACCAAGTATGTCTAGTAATATTCCCAATTTAACCTGTTCAGCGCTTGGATTGCTTTTGCCTTTTCTTGTGCTCTTTGTTTCCATCCCGCCTCTAGTTGTAGTTTGTTTGGTAAATATCCCGGGGTGGTTTCTGCGATCAAATTTTCCCTGTGCAAATTCTCATTTACACAGTCAATAAGAATGCTTTCTGTTGTTTCTGCGCTTGTTCTGCCTCCCTGATTTGATCGTCCCACTTGTTAAAGAGTAGCTCTTTATGGTTCTCATTTATCCTTGGTGCGCTTGCTCTTTTTCCCTTGTCTTCATCCTGCCAAGCCAAGTACTCAGTCACCCGTTTATCAATTAGATCATAGTCACTTCGTAAGTCGACCCCTTGATTAGTGATCTTGTCACTAATTTCGCAATAATAATTCCACTGTGATATCTTTTGGCCCAACACTTCTTGCTGCTGCAGTAATTGTTCATTCAAGGAAATAGATTCCGAAATAAACTCTGTAAGCTTAGGGTCGTCCTTGTGCATCTCTTGTAAATCCTGTAACTATTTTCCCTTCTCATCCAAACTTTTCTGATAACCTATCTGCATTTGTTGGAAGTCCTCCTGCAACTTTTCAAGCGATTTGTGTGCCTCATTATTGGTGTTGGCTTGTTGCAATTGTAGTTGCAGTACTTGTATTTGATCTTCCCGTTCTTTCAACGACTGTTGTACTTCTGATGTTTTATCAATAGTCGTAGAGGTGTACGCTCCTGCGATCTGAGATAGTTTGGTGAGATTTTCAGTAGGATTGCTGGTGGGATCTTTCCACAAGAAGTCTAATTGCTTTGCATCTTGAGAGAGTGTATTTTCTAATTTCCTTTTCTTTCTCTGTCTTCTTACCACTGCTTTATGTTGGGGACTATAAAATATGTCCAGAGGGGGAGTTTCTTCTATATTAGGTACAAGCTCAGAAGATGGGGCAACAGGAATATGCTCTGTATCTGAGACATCGCTGACTATTGTTGTGACTACTTCCTGTGTTACCTGTGTATTGCTCACGGGTGTTTTTAGGGCTTGTCCTTCAAGATTGATCAGTTCGTTGAAGGTTTCCCATTCCTTATGTAATTCAGTCGTGACTGGTGGTGCTTCAATGACGAGAAGAGGAGGATCTCTTTGCGGGGAGGCAATAACCTGCTGTTATAGAAGTTCCATTGACTGAGCGGTATCCTTAGCTGACTCTTCGCTCCTATCTTGGTCATTTCCGGATCTTTTAGAATGTTCAGGCATTTCTTGTTCAGACTTGGATTTAGATCCGTTAGTGCTTGAACTCTCACTGAGACTAACGCTTGGAGTTTGTTCTCTTGTAGACAGTCGTACCTTTTATAGAGGAATACTGGCTAATCTTCTTTCTTTGTATACCATGAACTTTTGAAAGTCTTATGGAGACAATTGTAATTGGGCTTCGCGCAAAATCGCTTGAAGTGAGTTTTTATGTTGGAATATATCATCAAATAAATCCTTTTTCCCAACAAACACTTTTATCTTGACTGTAGTTGTGAAATTCTAGGCAACCTCATTTGGGTCAAATGGTCTTCCCGGGAATTTAAATAGTTGTAAACATGTCATATTCTGTACTTCAGTGAACGCGTGACCTACATCAAATAGCGAAAAGGCCCCACAAGCCAGAGGAAACTGTGGCCATATAGCCTTCTTTTTGTCCTTTAAGTCTTTAGTTAGGCCGTCTTCTCCACAGGTTTGATATGCAATTTCTCGAGCTAGGAGTTTATCAAGGATATACAAAGGTAGAACATGAGGGAGTGCAGTACTTCCAAATACCCTAACATAACTGAACAATTCCTCTCCGAACCATCTTGCGATGGGGAGGATATCTATTTGTGCTTTAGGTGAGCACCACGGGGGTTCTTTATCATACAACATTCTATACAAGGGCAACATAAGTCCGTGACAAATCTGGTAGAAATATGGAGTGAACTGAGAGTCCCACAATATCTTATGATAGACATGGATGGGTAAGGGGTCTTGAGTTGTCCACTTCCAACCCATAAAAGGGAACTTAGAAACATAACATATTGAATCCATAACATATGCGGCTAGGTAAAAAGGAGGATAAATCCTTTGAGACGTAGCTCTTTTGGACCGGTAACTGACAATAGCCGTGATTAGGTTATCAGATAAAATTTTAGCCCAATCTACAATAGTGGCATTTGTGGCAGCATCTAGTAATGGTAACCATTCGGATGAAAATTTGTTGATATCTGGCATTCCAAATATTCTACAGAGCATGGCAGCAGCAAAGCAATATGGGGAGGTAAGGGAACCAGTCCTGTACATACCGTGTTTATCTTTCTTGAGCGGTTCGTCTTTCCTGGACTAGTCTTTGGTGGTTTCTGACAGGTTCTGGTTCTCCTTCACAAATTTTTCTATGAATTGCGTGTTATAAGTTGCCTGTGGCTCAAGCAGACGATACATGAGCTTTAAATCCTGCGCAGCGAATGACCCGATGAGCCCTTGACCATTAAAGTTGAACTATCTATTTTTTATTTCTGCGCTATCAAGTATCCACTTGACCATGTCTGTGTATGGGAGAATTTTGGGCCTTGCCGCTATCCGATTTAGGAATGAGCATGCTAGCTCTTCTAGGGATGCTTCAGAAGAACTCTGTGAGCCCGCAACAGCAGTAACTTTCATTACTCTGGGATTCTCCTCTTCGAGTAGACTGTACATGCCTTCCCACGTAGCTATTCCCGCGTCTCTGTTACAAGCCGTGTCTGTATACAAAGGTGCCATTTCTTTTTCTTCGGAGCTCGGGGCTTTGTTTTTCTTTCCCATTTCAACCTGAATATTGCTTTGTATCGTCCTCTGTTCTCCGTTCCTGCAATTCACAAGTGAAGTGGAAATGAATGACCAGGAAGGGTGATGGGAGAGTTTTAAATGCCGCAGACATACAAAATACACCAACTTACTTGAAGTGATTCTTTGAAAAGCACGCGTTCATATTTTATTAATAACTGACAACTAACTCCTTTATTAGCATTTAAAGCGCATAATCATGTGTCAGCTTATGGCAAATAGCTTTTCTTGAATATCGTGCCCGAAAGATCTGCGATGGAGCGATTTGCTTCGCAACATCGCAGATCGCACCATCGCATATTGCAACGTCGCAATATCATAAAATCGCACAGATATAACATCGCAGCGTTGATCTGGCTTAACATCGCAACCATCGCTATATCGCGATATTGCAATATCGCAGATCACAGAAGTTTTATGTATGACAAATTTCATTAACCTGTTTCCTACGATATGCGATCTTGTGATCAGCGTCACCGCAAATCGGTAAATCTTGAAGTTTTTCTTACTGCGACGCGATAGTTGTTCAATACCACAATCTCGCACATGCCGGGATTGCACTTGAATTGTGGCGTTCTACTACCGTTTTACGATGCGATTTTTTAAAGATTTTTCCCTTATTATAAACTTAGGTTTTAAGTATTCCAAGGAGTTTCCTAAGCTTACGATGGTAACTTTATTTTGCGAAAAAAGGAATTTAAGCACTACTCTTGCTTTTCCTACATTTTAACTAAGGGTCCCCACACATTTAGTATTTCGGATGACACTTAAATGAGAAGGCGGGGGGGTTGTTGCTGGTCACAACAATTGGCGATTCACTTGGAAGAACCAGTTATCTCTGTTTTTCTACCAAATTTTTCAAACTTCCAAAACAGAAAATTTTCCGAAAAGTTAAACTTTGTTATGGAAAGATAAAGTACAATATGCTTCTAATTTGTTAATGATATTTTGTTTCATTCTTCGACTTTGATTATTTGCTTCCTCAAGCTAGTCTTTGTATTTATATCAGTCATTACTTGGTCTTGTAAAGATAAAATAAATCTCCTCTGTAAACCAGTTTTAAATATGCTCATTTGTCGTAGGTAGAGCCTCTGCTGCCAGCAGGCGTTTATAGCGTCGACAGGGTTACCTGTTACCTAGCAATGATCCTGTATCCTACTTAAGGCAGCCGACAACTTTCAAAGAAAAATCCATATCCACACTTATTGCTTTGATTTTCTTTTTACTCTTAAAGAACAATGTCTTGGTTTGGTAGCCAAATTATGACACAATCATTCACTTGATTTATAACTTTGGTGAACAAGTTGGCTCGCGATGAGACCCCTTGTCTTTTCATTGCAACAATATTGAGTCATTGCCCTGTTGTGGTGTACAGTATTGGCAAAGCCAGCAAGTTATAACATCTGTGATAATGATAAGCCGTCTCGTGATGAGACCTCTTTTTCTTCAAGATACAGTGTATCCTTAGGTTGTTCCTCTAAAAGTTGCGATTTCCTTAGCAGGGAGGAAGTCATTTTTTCCTTAAGATAGCTCTGGACGACAATAATAGAGTTTTTTGGAAACAACTGTTCTACAGAGAATCTTTATTCTGTTATTAATACCTTTCATTGTACTGAGATAAAATAATTTCTTCACTAAAGGTTGTTTTCGTCAAAATTTATGAAGTTGAAACTAGTATCATATCTAGGCTAGAGTCTTTAACTGTATCTATCAATAATAAAGATTAGCTTTCCAAAAGATTTGCTATTTATACAAGCGAAAAGTTCAAAATCTGAAAGAGAATTGGTGTCTTTTAGTAATTGATTAGAATTGAAATTGAAGAAGTTCTACATTCCTTCGAAAAACTTCAATCTTCCAAAATGGTAAAACATCACTCGAATGTTTGTCGGTAAGGCGCTCAGTATGCCAGAGTAATCTATCAAAAGTCTGAAAATTAAAATTTAAAGCAAAATCCGGTTTTATACAAAATGAGTGCAAACGAAAAAGAATGCAATCACTATCAGTACAACTAGTGTTATAGCACAATTGGGATCGTTTTGAAATATTTCTCTTTCACAAGGATTGGCCAGAATTATGGGATTCTAGTTTCGAATTCCATCTTGTGAATTAGAAAACAAATTATGATTGTGAACGGGCGTGAAGGTTTGTTCATGATATGAATCATAGGTTGGAATACTCTCTTGGGTAGTGAAATCATGCAGATGATCTGCTACTTTGGAATGAGGATCGGCTGAAATAATTCTTGAATTAGAATATCTCTCATCCTCAGATTTCTGATGATTCACTCGAGATAAATCAACACCTTCAACACCAAAGTAGCTATCATAAATGACTTCACAGGATTCCCTAGATTGCTCTTTTTCATCCAGTATATTCAAACAAGGAGGGTCAAGCCGTTAATGTTTGTAAATGACAAAAGGGTGTTCTATAGCTGTTTCTCTATCTTAAAAACCTAATGGTGATTCATTTGGATGATCCTCTGTACTTTCTGAGAAATCGTTAATAATGAGGGGGGGAAATTATCATCATTAAAAATATCAGGATAAAGAGAAAAATGTGACTCTGAAATAATGCATTTAAAAATATCTCCCTGTGAAAACTCTTGTTCATCACATTCCTCGTAGATTTCAGGTTTTAGATCATACCTTTGTGTGCTCATGTTTTTTGGAAGAGGATTACTTTGCTGTTCTAACCCTGGCATTTGCATTTGTCGAGTTGCGATCATATTATCTGACTTTGTCTCAAAGTTGCTTTCCGATTCCAAGGAGGGCTTTCTTCCAACATTGCCACTTTTGTCTTCTTGTATTGGATCAGACATGTCCCCTAAGCATTGGGAAATTTCTTCATGATGACTTATTTGCACATCCAAATTGGAATTCTTATTTACATTAGAAGAAAATGGAACAAAGATTGGAATAATTTCTACTGGATCGGGGATAGGAGGCAAAGAATAATTATGATCAACACAATCTAATGATTATTCATTCATGAGTTCATTCTCAACATCATATTTCAAACAATTAAGATGAAATCGAATATTAAAATCTCTAACGGACTCATCTTCTTTGCGTAGATATTCAATTTCATCATATACCTTATCGTAATCATAGCAATCAAAATTTACAAATGAAAGCCGTGACAAATTGGTCCCAGTTGTGAATTGAGGCAACTGGGAGGGTTCTACACCAGTTTCTAGCTTCCGCTACAAATGTGAGAGTAAAAATTCTGCATAAAATGCCTTCATCAATTCCTTGAAAATTCGAATTTGAAACATTTTGAATAAATTGAAGGGCATGATTAAAAGCAGAAGAATTTCTCTTACCGTTAAATTTTACCTTAGACAAGAGTCTTACCACTTCGGGTGGAGTGTTGGAAGAGGCACGAACATGGATACAACTCCAAATGGGAAGTTTAAGAGAAGCCATCCTAATTCGAATGTTACAATTGAAAACAAACCCCAACAGACAACATGTTCAGGCCCTCCTTCTAGCGCCAAATATGTTGAAGCCCTGAAAATCGGGTCGACAACAAGGGGGATACCCGCCCGGTCCGGACCTTGGTTGGCAGCTCCTTATCCATTTGGTATAGCGGGTCCGACTGGGGATAATGGGACCAGTTTCCCAATCTATGAGTGTGTGTGTGTAGAATTTGATGTTGATGATCTAACAGTTCCTCACTAAGATATTCTAATTTAAACTTTAATCTAATTCTATGCTATTGTAATCTAATAAACATCACATCTAAATCTATACTAACCCGGGATGTAATTCTTCTATTATGCGATCTAAAGAGATTTCAAATAACAACTGGTAATAAAGATCATTCAGTGATTATAAGAAAGGAAATCAATCAAGATGAACCACTTTGCATAAAAAGTTAGACGAAACAGTTGTGAACAGTCGCATAATGAGCTATTCATACATTAGGCATAAATAAATAGCTATCACCGTACAAAAGTGTCAAATGATAACTCAAGCATTCATGCAATAATACATAAACAACTAAAAACTCTATATCACTTTAACATATAAGCAGAAATGGTCAAGAGATAAAAGTACCATTTATGACTAGTCCTACTCATAAGCTTCAAGCAACAATTATTTATCTCTCCTTGCTCTAACATCCACTAAGAGTACAGAAGTGCAACATCAGTAGTAGATATCAAATGCAAACATCAACAAATCTTGATCCATTCATTCACCAAAACCTCCTCTGAGGGTGCAAAAGTGCATGTTTTGAGGAGAAGTTTTTGATAAATTTATGGACCCTTCTCTAAATGCATGAGAAGGGTTTAAATACTACTTCCTAAATCTAATAATAGCTTATTTACGGAAATTCAGGATGCGGTTTAAAATGACCGCCCTTTTTCTAAGCAAAATTTAAAGTGAAAATTAAATTCAGAACTAAACTACTTTTGTATCTGGTCTTTAAAACTGCATGTATTCAGCATTGGTTTAAGGAGAGTCGGCTGGCTGACTTCTACTTTGAGCAGGGCTGAGAAAACGGAATCGATGAGAGTTGGTACCATTTTTTCGGCCGCATTTATGATACACTTCACAGTCATCCACTGACTATGCGGCTTTACCAAGTATGTCTAGTAATATTCCAAATTTAACCTGTTCAGCGCTTGGATTGCTTTTGCCTTTTCTTGTGCTCTCTGTTTCCATCCCGCCTCTAGTTGTAGTTTGTTTGGTAAATATCCCGGGGTGGTTTCTGGGATCAAATTTGCCATGTGCAAATTCTCATTTACACAGTCAATAAGAATGCTTGCTGTCGTGGCTGCTATTTCTGCCGCTTGTTTTGCCTCCCTCATTTGATCGTCCCACTTTTTAAAGAGTAGCTCTTTATGGTTCTCATTTATCCTTGGTGCGTATGCTCTTTTTCCCTCGTCTTCATCCTGCCAAGCCAAGTACTCAGTCACCCGTTTATCAATAAGATCATAGTCACTTCGTAAGTCGACCACTTGATTAGTGATCTTGTCACTAATTTCGCAATAATAATTCCACTGTGATATCTTTTGGCCCAACACTTGTTGCTGCTGCAGTAATTGTTCATTCAAGGAAATAGATTCCGAAATAAACTCTGTAAGCTTAGGGTCGTCCTTGTGCATCTCTTGTAAATCCTGTAACTATTTTCCCTTCTCATCCAAACTTTTCTGATAACCTATCTGCATTTGTTGGAAGTCCTCCTGCAACTTTTCAAACTGTTTGTGTGCCTCATTATTGGTGTTGGCTTGTTGCAATTTTAGTTGCAGTACTTGTATTTGATCTTCCCGTTCTTTCAACAACTGCTGTACTTCCGATGTTTTATCAATAGTCGTAGAGGCGTACGCTCCTGCGATCTGAGATAGTTTGGTGAGATTTTCAGTAGGATTGTTGGTGGGATCTTTCCACAAGACGTCTAATTGCTTTGCATCTTGAGAGAGTGTATTTTCTAATTTCCTTTTCTTTCTCTGTCTTCTTACCACTGCTTTATGTTGGGGACTATAAAATATGTCCAGAGGGGGAGTTTCTTCTATATTAGGTACAAGCTCAGAAGATGGGGCAACAGGAATATGCTCCGTATCTGAGACATCGCTGACTATTGTTGTGACTACTTCCTGTGTTACCTGTGTATTGCTCACGGGTGTTTTTAGGGTTTGTCCTTCAAGATTGATCAGTTCGTTGAAGGTTTCCCATTCCTTATCTAATTCAGTCGTGACTGGTGGTGCTTCAATGACGAGAGGAGGAGGATCTCTTTGCGGGGAGGCAATAACCTGCTGTTATAGAAGTTCCATTGACTGAGCGGTATCCTTAGCCGACTCTTCGCTCCTATCTTGGTCATTTCCGGATCTTTTAGAATGTTCAAGCATTTCTTGTTCAGACTTGGATTTAGATCCGTTAGTGCTTGAACTCTCACTGAGACTAACGCTTGGAGTTGGTTCTCTTGTAGACAGTCGTACCTTTTATAGAGGAATACTCGCTAATCTTCTTTCTCGGTATACCATGAACTTTTGAAAGTCTTATGGAGACAATTGTAATTGGGCTTCGCGCAAAATCTCTTGAAGTGAGCTTTTATGTTGGAATATATCATCAAATAAATCCTTTTTCCCAACAAACACTTTTATCTTGACTGTAGTTGTGAAATTCTAGGCAACCTCATTTGGGTCAAATGGTCTTCCCGGGAATTTAAATAGTTGTAAACATGTCATATTCTGTACTTCAGTGAACGCGTGACCTACATCAAATAGCGAAAAGGCCCCACAAGGCACAGGAAACTGTGGCCATATAACCTTCTTTTTGTCCTTTAAGTCTTTAGTTAGGCCGTCTTCTCCACAGGTTTGATATGCAATTTCTCGAGCTAGGAGTTTATCAGGGATATACAAAGGTAGAACATGAGGGAGTGCAGTACTTCCAAATACCCTAACATAAGTGAACAATTCCTCTCCGAACCATCTTGCGATGTGGAGGATATCTATCTGTGCTTTAGGTGAGCACCTCGGGGGTTCTTTATCATACAACATTCTATACAAGGGCAGGATAAGTCCGTGACAAATCTGGTAGAAATATGGAGTGAACTGAGAGTCCCACAATATCTTATGATAGACATGGATGGGTAAGGGGTCTTGAGTTGTCCACTTCCAACCCATAACAGGGAACTTAGAAACATAACATATTGAATCCATAACATATGCGGCTAGGTAAAAAGGAGGATAAATCCTTTGAGACGTAGCTCTTTTGGACCGGTAACTGACAATAGCCGTGATTAGGTTATCAGATAAAATTTTAACCCAATCTACAACAGTGGCATTTGTGGTAGCATCTAGTAATGGTAACCATTCGGATGAAAATTTGTTGATATCTGGCATTCCAAATATTCTACAGAGCATGGCAGCAGCAAAGCAATATGGGGAGGTAAGGGAACCAACCCTGTACATACCGTGTTTATCTTTCTTGAGCGGTTCGTCTTTCCTGGACCAGTCTTTGGTGGTTTCTGACAGGTTCTGGTTCTCCTTCACGAATTTTTCTATGAATTGCGTGTTATAAGTTGCCTGTGGCTCAGGCAGATGATACATGAGCTTTAATCCTGCGCAGCGAATGACCCGATGAGCCCTTGACCATGAACCTTGAACTGTCTATTTTTTATTTCTGCGCTATCAAGTATCCACTTGACCATGTCTGTGTATGGGAGAATTTTGGGCCTTGCCTCTATCCGATGTAGGAATGAGCACGCTAGCTCTTCTAGGGATGCTTCAGAAGAACTCTGTGAGCCCGCAACAATAATAACTTTCATTACTCTGGGATTCTCCTCTTCGAGCAGACTGTACATGCCTTCCCACGTAGCTATTCCCGCGTCTCTGTTACAAGCTGTGTCTGTATACAAAGGTGCCATTTCTTTTTCTTCGGAGCTCGGGGCTTTGTTTTTCTTTCCCATTTCAACCTGCATATTGCTTTGTATCGTCCTCTGTTCTCCGTTCCTGCAATTCACAAGTGAAGTGGAAATGAATGATCAGGAAGGGCGGTGAGAGAGTTTTAAATGCCGCAGACATACCAAATACACCACCTTACGTGAAGTGATTCTTTGAAAAGCACGCATTCATATTTTATTAATAACTGACAACTAACTCCTTTATTAGCATTTAAAGCGCATAATCATGTGTCAGCTTATGGAAAATAACTTTTCTTGAATATCGTGCCCGAGAGATCTGCGATTGAGCGATTTGCTTCACAACATCGTAGATCGCACCATCGCATATTGCAACGTCGCAATATCATAAAATCGCACAAATATAACATCGCAGCGTTGATCTGGCTTAACATCGCAACCATCGCTATATCGCGATATTGCAATATCGCAGATCGCAGAAGTTTTATGTATGACAAATTTCGTTAACCTGTTTCCTGCGATATGCGATCTTGTGATCAGCGTCATCGCAAATCGGTAAATCTTGAAGTTTTTCTTATTGCGACGCGATAGTTGTTCAATACCACAATCTCGCACATGCCGGGATTGCACTTGAATGGTGGCGTTCTACTACCGTTTTACGATGCGATTTTTTAAAGATTTTTCCCTTATCATAAACTTAGGTTTTAAGTATTCCAAGGAGTTTCCTAAGCTTACGATGGTAACTTTATTTTGCGAAAAAGGAATTTAAGCACTACTCTTGCTTTTCCTAAATTTTAACTAAGGGTCCCCACACATTTAGTATTTCGGATGACACTTAAATGAGAAGGGGGGGGGTTGTTGCTGGTCACAACAATTGGCGATTCACTTGGAAGAACCAGTTATCTCTGTTTTTCTACCGAATTTTTCAAACTTCCAAAACAGAAAATTTTCCGAAAAGTTAAACTTTGTTATGGAAAGATAAAGTACAATATGCTTCTAATTTGTCAATGATATTTTGTTTCATTCTTCGACTTTGATTATTTGCTTCCTCAAGCTAGTCTTTGTACTTGTAAAGATAAAACAAATCTCCTCTGTAAACCAGTTTTAAATATGCTCATTTGTCGTAGGTAGAGCATCTGCTGCCAGCAGGCGTTTATAGCGTCGACAGGCTTACCTGTTACCCAACAATGATGCTGTATCCTACTTAAGGCAACCCACAACGTTCAAAGAAAAATCCATATCCACACTTATTGCTTTGATTTTCTTTTTACTCTTAAAGAACAATGTCTTGGTTTGGTAGCCAAATTATGACACAATCATTCACTTGATTTATAACTTTGGTGAACAAGTTGGCTCGCGATGAGACCCCTTGTCTTTTGATTGCAACAATCTTGAGTCATTGCCCTGTTGTGGTGTACAGTATTGGCAAAGCCAGCAAGTTATAACATCTGTGATAATGATAAGCCGTCTCGTGATGAGACCTCTTTTTCTTCAAGATACAGTGTATCCTTAGGTTGTTCCTCTAAAAGTTGCGATTTCCTTAGCAGGGAGGAAGTCATTTTTTCCTTAAGATAGCTCTGGACGACAATAATAGAGTTTTTTGGCAACAGTTGTTCTACAAAGAATCTTTATTTTGTTATTAATACATTTCATTGTACTAAGATAAAATAATTTCTTCACTAAAGGTTGTTTTTGTCAAAATTTATGAAGTTGAAACTAGTATCATATCTAGGCTAGAGTCTTTAACTGTATCTATCAATAATAAAGATTAGCTTTCCAAAAGATTTGCTATTTATACAAGCGAAAAGTTCAAAATCTGAAAGAGAATTGGTGTCTTTTAGTAATTGTCAAATGTTGTTAATGACAACAGATTTTATTATGGAAATATTTTTTTAAGGAAACGAGAGGCAACTATTCCCTTGGAATGAATAGGGCTAATTACTTCTTTTATTTTGGCTACAAACTGTTAAAAATAAACTATCCACCTGACAACCTAGCTAAATTAATTCTACTCCTATTTTAACTATACACACAAAATTGCCTAGGTATAATGATATTTCCAGTGTAACCATTTTCTCATTTTTATTCCTACATGTGTATATATTTCAAATATCAGTATTAGGAATAAATTTTTTACTGAACTGAAAACGTTAAATGTGGAATTAGAAAGCGTAACTGCTGTCAGAATTTTTCCTGCGATCTCTTTCTTATGAAATTTTCTTTCCAATTGGATACCTATTGGATCAGAAAAATCAGGATGAGTTTCCATTATGGATTGGTAATCGTTCAATAGGAAAGATGAGAGGCTGGGTTGAGAATATGAATTTTTGGATTTAATAGCTTGTATCCTATTATTTTTTTTATGTGTGAAAGTTAGGCCTTTGACAATTTCTAATGAAAGGAAAGTTTCCCAATATATATTTCTGAATGAATCAATGAAGAATGGATGGAAATTTCTCAAAGGAAAATTATCAGTTAACTTGAATTGTTGGCAATTCTCCAAAAATACATTCTTTTGTTGATGCTGTTTTGGATAGGATAAAAGCTTTTAAAAAAAAACTGATATTGATTGGAATTGAAATTGAAAAAGTTCTACATTCCTTCGACAAACTTCAATCTTCCAAAATGGTAAAACATCACTCAAATGTTTGTCGGTAAGGCACTCAGTATGCCAGAGTAATCTATCAAAAGTCTGAAAATTAAAATTTAAAGCAAAATCCGGTTTTATACAAAATGAGTGCAAACGAAAAAGAATGCAATCACTATCTGTACAACTAGTGTTATAGCACAATTGGGATCATTTTGAAATATTTCTCTTTCACAAGGATTGGCCAGAATTATGGGATTCTAGTTTCGAATTCCATCTTGTGAATTAGAAAACAAATTATGATTGTGAACGTGCATGAAGGTTTGTTCATGATATGAATCATAGATTGGAATACTCTCTTGGGTAGTGAAATCATGCAGATGATCTGCTACTTTGGAATGAGGATCGGCTGAAATAATTCTTGAATTAGAATATCTCTCATCCTCAGATTTCTGATGATTCACTCGAGATAAATCAACACCTTCAACACCAAAGTAGCTATCATAAATGACTTCACAGGATTCCCTAGATTGCTCTTTTTCATCCAGTATATTCAAACAAGGAGGGTCAATCCGTTCATGTTTGTAAATGACAAAAGGGTGTTCTATAGCTGTCTCTCTATCTTGAAAACCTAATGGTGATTCATTTGGATGATCCTCTGTACTTTCTGAGATATCGTTAATACTGAGGGGGGGAAATTATCATCATTGAAATATCAGGATAAAGAGAAAAATGTGACTCTGAAATAATGCATTTAAAAATATCTCCCTGTGAAAACTCTTGTTCATCACATTCCTCGTAGATTTCACGTTTTAGATCATACCTTTGTGTACTCATGTTTTTTGGAAGAGGATTACTTTGTTGTTCTAACCTGGCATTTGCATTTGTCGAGTTGCGATCATATTATCTGACTTTGTCTCAAAGTTGCTTTCCGATTCCAAGGAGGGCTTTCTTCCAACATTGCCACTTTTGTCTTCTTGTATTGGATCAGACATGTCCCCTAAGCTTTGGGAAATTTCTTCATCATGACTTATTTGCACATCCAAATTGGAATTCTTATTTACATTAGAAGAAAATGGAACAAAGCTTGGAATAATTTCTACTGGATCGGGGATAGGAGGCAAAGAATAATTATGATCAACACAATCTAATGATTCTTCATTCATGAGTTCATTCTCAACATCATATTTCAAACAATTAAGATGAAATCGTATATTAAAATCCCTAACGGACTCATCTTCTTTGCGTAGATATTCAATTTCATCATATACCTTATCGTAATCATAGCAATCAAATTTACAAATGAAAGCCATGACAAATTGGTCCCAGTTGTGAATTGAGGCAACTGGGAGGGTTCTACACCAGTTTCTAGCTTCCGCTACAAATGTGAGAGTAAAAATTCTGCATAAAATGCCTTCATCAATTCCTTGAAAATTCGAATTTGAAACATTTTGAATAAATTGAAGGGCATGATTAAAAGCAGAAGAATTTCTCTTACCGTTAAATTTTACCTGAGACAAGAGTCTTACCACTTCGGGTGGAGTGTTGGAAGAGGCACGAACATGAATACAACTCCAAATGGGAAGTTTAAGAGAAGCCATCCTAATTCGAATGTTACAATTGAAAACAAACCCCAGCAGACAACATGTTCAGGCCCTCCTTCTAGCGCCAAATATGTTGAAGCCCCGAAAATCGGGTCGACAACAAGGGGGATACCCGCCCGATCCGGACCTTGGTTGGCAGCTCCTTATCCGTTTGGTATAGCGGGTCCGACTGGGGATAATGGGACCAATTTCCCAATCTATGAGTGTGTGTGTGTAGAATTTGATGTTGATGATCTAATAGTTCCTAACTAAGATATTCTAATTTAAACTTTAATCTAATTCTATGCTATTGTAATCTAATAAACATCACATCTAAATCTATACTAACCCAGGATGTAATTCTTCTATTATGCGATCTAAAGAGATTTCAAATAACAACTGGTAATAAAGATCATTCAGTGATTATAAGAAAGGAAATCAATCAAGATGAACCACTTCGCATAAAAAGTTAGACGAAACAGTTGTGAACAGTCGCATAATGAGCTATTCATACATTAGGCATAAATAAATAGCTATCACCGTACAAAAGTGTCAAATGATAACTCAAGCATTCATGCAATAATACATAAACAACTAAAAATTGTATATCACTTTAACATATAAGCAGAAATGGTCAAGAGATAAAAGTACCATTTATGACTAGTCCTACTCATAAGCTTCAAGCAACAATGATTTATCTCTCCTTGCTCTAACATCCACTAAGAGTACAGAAGTGCAACATCAGTAGTAGATATCAAATGCAAACATCAACAAATCTTGATCCATTCATTCACCAAAACCTCCTCTGAGGGTGCAAAAGTGCATGTTCTGAGGAGAAGTTTTTGATAAATTTCTGGACCCTTCTCTAAATGCATGAGAAGGGTTTAAATACTACTTCCTAAATCTAATAATAGCTTATTTACGAAAATTCAGGATGCGGTTTAAAATGACCGCCCTTTTTCTAAGCAAAATTTAAAGTGAAAATTAAATTCAGAACTAAACTACTTTTGTATCTGGTCTTTAAAACTGCATGTATTCAACATTGGTTTAAGGAGAGTCGGCTGGCTGACTTTGCTTTGAGCTGGGCTGAGAAAACGGAATCGATGAGAGCTGGTACCATTTTTTCGGCCGCATTTATGATACACTTCACAGTCATCCACTGACTATGCGGCTTTACCAAGTATGTCTAGTAATATTCCCAATTTAACCTGTTCAGCGCTTGGATTGCTTTTGCCTTTTCTTGTGCTCTCTGTTTCCATTCCGCCTCTAGTTGTAGTTTGTTTGGTAAATATCCCGGGGTGGTTTCTGCGATCAAATTTGCCCTGTGCAAATTCTCATTTACACAGTCAATAAGAATGCTTGCTGTCGTGGCTGCTGTTTCTGCCGCTTGTTCTGCCTCCCTGATTTGATCGTCCCACTTGTTAAAGAGTAGCTCTTTATGGTTCTCATTTATCCTTGGTGCGCCTGCTCTTTTTCCCTCGTCTTCATCCTGCCAAGCCAAGTACTCAGTCACCCATTTATCAATCAGATCATAGTCACTTCGTAAATCGACCACTTGATTAGTGATCTTGTCACTAATTTCGCAATAATAATTCCACTGTGATATCTTTTGGCCCAACACTTCTTGCTGCTGCAGTAATTGTTCATTCAAGGAAATAGATTCCAAAATAAACTCTGTAAGCTTAGGGTCGTCCTTGTGCATCTCTTGTAAATCTTGTAACTATTTTCCCTTCTCATCCA
This sequence comes from Pinus tabuliformis, assembly GCA_031772625.1. NCBI lineage: Eukaryota > Viridiplantae > Streptophyta > Pinopsida > Pinales > Pinaceae > Pinus > Pinus tabuliformis. The sequence goes on from CM062818.1 coordinate 2,073,956,428, forward strand.
AACTTTTCTGATAACCTATCTGCATTTGTTGGAAGTCCTCCTGCAACTTTTCAAGCTGTTTGTGTGCCTCATTATTGGTGTTGGCTTGTTGCAATTGTAGTTGCAGTACATGTATTTGATCTTCCCGTTCTTTCAAAAACTGCTGTACTTCCGATGTTTTATCAATAGTCCTAGAGGCGTACGCTCCTGCGATCTGAGATAGTTTGGTGAGATTTTCAGTAGGATTGCTGGTGGGATCTTTCCACAAGACGTCTAATTGCTTTGCATCTTGAGAGAGTGTATTTTCTAATTTCCTTTTCTTTCTCTGTCTTCTTACCACTGCTTTATGTTGGGGACTATAAAATATGTCCAGAGGGGGAGTTTCTTCTATATTAGGTACAAGCTCAGAAGATGGGGCAACAGGAATATGCTCCGTATCTGAGACATCGCTGACTATTGTTGTGACTACTTCCTGTGTTACCTGTGTATTGCTCACAGGTGTTTTTAGGGCTTGTCCTTCAAGATTGATCAGTTCGTTGAAGGTTTCCCATTCCTTATCTAATTCAGTCGTGACTGGTGGTGCTTCAATGATGAGAGGAGGAGGATCTCTTTGCGGGGAGGCAATAACCTGCTGTTATAGAAGTTCCATTGACTGAGCAGTATCCTTAGCTGACTCTTCGCTCCTATCTTGGTCATTTCCGGATCTTTTAGAATGTTCAGGCATTTCTTGTTCAGACTTGGATTTAGATCCGTTAGTGCTTGAACTCTCACTGAGACTAACGCTTGGAGTTGGTTCTCTTGTAGACAGTCGTAGCTTTTATAGAGGAATACTGGCTAATTTTCTTTCTCTGTATACCATGAACTTTTGAAAGTCTTATGGAGACAATTGTAATTGGGCTTCGCGCAAAATCTCTTGAAGTGAGCTTTTATGTTGGAATATATCATCAAATAAATCCCTTTTCCCAACAAACACTTTTATCTTGACTGTAGTTGTGAAATTCTAGGCAACCTCATTTGGGTCAAATGGTCTTCCCGGGAATTTAAATAGTTGTAAACACGTCATATTATGTACTTCAGTGAACGCGTGACCTACATCAAATAGCGAAAAGGCCCCACAAGCCACAGGAAACTGTGGCCATATAGCCTTCTTTTTGTCCTTTAAGTCTTTAGTTAGGCCGTCTTCTCCACAGGTTTGATATGCAATTTCTCGAGCTAGGAGTTTATCAGGAATATACAAAGGTAGAACATGAGGGAGTGCAGTACTTCCAAATACCCTAACATAAGTGAACAATTCCTCTCCGAACCATCTTGCGATGGGGAGGATATCTATCTGTGCTTCAGGTGAGCACCTCGGGGGTTCTTTATCATACAACATTCTATACAAGGGCAGCATAAGTCCGTGACAAATCTGGTAGAAATATGGAGTGAACTGAGAGTCCCACAATATCTTATGATAGACATGGATGGGTAAGGGGTCTTGAGTTGTCCACTTCCAACCCATAACAGGGAACTTAGAAACATAACATATTGAATCCATAACATATGCGGCTAGGTAAAAAGGAGGATAAATCCTTTGAGACGTAGCTCTTTTGGACCGGTAACTGACAATAGCCGTGATTAGGTTATCAGATAAAATTTTGGCCCAATCTACAATAGTGGCATTTGTGGTAGCATCTAGTAATGGTAACCATTCGGATGAAAATTTGTTGATATCTGGCATTCCAAATATTCTACAGAGCATGGCAGCAGCAAAGCAATATGGGGAGGTAAGGGAACCAGTACTGTACATACCGTGTTTATCTTTCTTGAGCGGTTCGTCTTTCCTGGACCAGTCTTTGGTGGTTTCTGACAGGTTCTGGTTCTCCTTCACGAATTTTTCTATGAATTGCGTGTTATAAGTTGCCTGTGGCTCAGGCAGATGATACATGAGCTTTAAATCCTGCGCAGCGAATGACCCGATGAGCCCTTGACCATGAACCTTGAACTGTCTATTTTTTATTTCTGCGCTATCAAGTATCCACTTGACCATGTCTGTGTATGGGAGAATTTTGGGCCTTGCCGCTATCCGATGTAGGAATGAGCACGCTAGCTCTTCTAGGGATGCTTCAGAAGAACTCTGTGAGCCCGCGACAGCAGTAACTTTCATTACTCTGGGATTCTCCTCTTCGAGCAGACTGTACATGCCTTCCCACGTAGCTATTCCCGCGTCTCTGTTACAAGCCGTGTCTGTATACAAAGGTGCCATTTCTTTTTCTTCGGAGCTCGGGGCTTTGTTTTTCTTTCCCATTTCAACCTGCATATTGCTTTGTATCGTCCTCTATTCTCCGTTCCTGCAATTCACAAGTGAAGTGGAAATGAATGACCAGGAAGGGTGATGGGAGAGTTTTAAATGCCGCAGACATACCAAATACACCACCTTACGTGAAGTGATTCTTTGAAAAGCACGCGTTCATATTTTATTAATAACTGACAACTAACTCCTTTATTAGCATTTAAAGCGCATAATCATGTGTCAGCTTATGGCAAATAGATTTTCTTGAATATCGTGCCCGAAAGATCTGCGATGGAGCGATTTTGCGATTTGCTTCGCAACATCGCAGATCGCACCATCGCATATTGCAACGTCGCAATATCATAAAATCGCACAAATATAACATCGCAAGGTTGATCTGGCTTAACATCGCAACCATCGCTATATCATGATATTGCAATATCGCAGATCACAGAAGTTTTATGTATGACAAATTTCGTTAACCTGTTTCCTGCGATATGCGATCTTGTGATCAGCGTTATCGCAAATCGGTAAATCTTGAAGTTTTTCTTATTGTGACGCGATAGTTGTTCAATACCACAATCTCGCACATGTCGGGATTGCACTTGAATTGTGGCGTTCTACTACCGTTTTACGATGCAATTTTTTAAAGATTTTTCCCTTATTATAAACTTAGGTTTTAAGTATTCCAAGGAGTTTCCTAAGCTTACGATGGTAACTTTATTTTGCGAAAAAGGAATTTAAGCACTACTCTTGCTTTTCCTAAATTTTAACTAAGGGTCCCCACACATTTAGTATTTCGGATGACACTTAAATGAGAAGGCGGGGGGGTTGTTGCTGGTCACAACAATTGGCGATTCACTTGGAAGAACCCGTTATCTCTGTTTTTCTACCGAATTTTTCAAACTTCCAAAACATAAAATTTTCCGAAAAGTTAAACTTTGTTATGGAAGGATAAAGTACAATATGCTTCTAATTTGTCAATGATATTTTGTTTCATTCTTCGACTTTGATTATTTGGTTCCTCAGGCTAGTATTTGTATTTATATCAGTCATTACTTGGTCTTGTAAAGATAAAACAAATCTCCTCTGTAAACCAGTTTTAAATATGCTCATTTGTCGTAGGTAGAGCTTCTGTTGCCAGCAGGCGTTTATAGCGTCGACAGGGTTACCTCTTACCCAGCAATGATCCTGTATCCTACTTAAGGCAGCCCACAACTTTCAAAGAAAAATCCATATCCACACTTATTGCTTTGATTTTCTTTTTACTCTTAAAGAACAATGTCTTGGTTTGGTAGCCAAATTATGACACAATCATTCACTTGATTTATAACTTTGGTGAACAAGTTGGCTCGCGATGAGACCCCTTGTCTTTTGATTGCAACAATCTTGAGTCATTGCCCTGTTGTGGTGTACAGTATTGGCAAAGACAACAAGTTATAACATCTGTGATAATGATAAGTCGTCTCGTGATGAGACCTCTTTTTCTTCAAGATACAGTGTATCCTTAGGTTGTTCCTCTAAAAGTTGCGATTTCCTTAGCAGGGAGGAAGTCATTTTTTCCTTAAGATAGCTCTGGACGACAATAATAGAGTTTTTTGGAAATAGTTGTTCTACAGAGAATCTTTATTTTGTTATTAATACCTTTCATTGTACTGAGATAAAATAATTTCTTCACTAAAGGTTGTTTTCGTCAAAATTTATGAAGTTGAAACTAGTATCATATCTAGGCTAGAGTCTTTAACTGTATCTATCAATAATAAAGATTAGCTTTCCAAAAGATTTGCTATTTATACAAGCGAAAAGTTCAAAATCTGAAAGAGAATTGGTGTCTTTTAGTAATTGTCAAATGTTGTTAATGACAACAGATTTTATTATGGAATTTTTTTTAAGGAAATGAGAGGCAACTATTCCCTTGGAATGAATAGGGCTAATTACTTCTTTTATTTTGGCTACAAACTGTTAAAAATAAACTATCCACCTGACAACCTAGCTAAATTAATTCTACTCCTATTTTAACTATACACACAAAATTGCCTAGGTATAATGATATTTCCAGTGTAACCATTTTCTCATTTTTATTCCTACATGTGTATATATTTCAAATATCAGTATTAGGAATAAATTTTTTACTGAACTGAAAACGTTAAATGTGGAATTAGAAAGCGTAACTGCTGTCAGAATTTTGCCTGCGATCTCCTTCTTATGAAATTTTCTTTCCAATTGGATACCTATTGGATCATAAAAATCAGGATGAGTTTCCATTATGGATTGGTAATCGTTCAATAGGAAAGATGAGAGGGTGGGTTGAGAATATGAATTTTTGGATTTAATAGCCTGTAACCTATTATTTTTGTTATGTGTGAAAGTTAGGCCTTTGACAATTTCTAATGAAAGGAAAGTTTCCCAATATATCTCTCTGAATGAATCAATGAAGAATGGATGGAAATTTCTCAAAGGAAAATTATCAATTAACTTGAATTGTTGGCAATTCTCCAAAAATACATTCTTTTGTTGATGCTGTTTTGGATAGGATAAAAGTTTAAAAAAAAAACTGATATTGATTGGAATTGAAATTGAAAAAGTTCTACATTCCTTCGACAAACTTCAATTTTCCAAAATGGTAAAACATCACTCGAATGTTTGTCGGTAAGGTGCTCAGTATGCCAGAGTAATCTATCAAGAGTCTGAAAATTAAAATTTAAAGCAAAATCCGGTTTTATACAAAATGAGTGCAAACGAAAAAGAATGCAATGACTATCTGTACAACTAGTGTTATAGCACAATTGGGATCGTTTTGAAATATTTTCTCTTTCACAAGGATTGGCCAGAATTATGGGATTCGAGTTTCGAATTCCATCTTGTGAATTAGAAAACAAATTATGATTGTGAACAGGCGTGAAGGTTTGTTCATGATATGAATCATAGATTGGAATACTCTCTTGGGTAGTGAAATCATGCAGATGATCTGCTACTTTGGAATGAGGATCGACTGAAATAATTCTTGAATTAGAATATCTCTCATTCTCAGATTTCTGATGATTCACTCGAGATAAATCAACATCTTCAACATCAAAGTAGCTATCATAAATGACTTCACAGGATTCCCTAGATTGCTCTTTTTCATCCAGTATATTCAAACAAGGAGGGTCAAGCCGTTCATGTTTGTAAATGACAAAAGGGTGTTCTATAGCTGCTTCTCTATCTTGAAAACCTAATGGTGATTCATTTGGATGATCCTCTGTACTTTCTGAGATATCGTTAATACTGAGGGGGGGAAATTATCATCATTAAAAATATCAGGATAAAGAGAAAAATGTGACTCTGAAATAATGCATTTAAAAATATCTCCCTGTGAAAACTCTTGTTCATCACATTCATCGTAGATTTCAGGTTTTAGATCATACCTTTGTGTGCTCATGTTTTTTGGAAGAGGATTACTTTGCTGTTCTAACCTTGGCATTTGCATTTGTCGAGTTGCGATCATATTATCTGACTTTGTCTCAAAGTTGCTTTCCGATTCCAAGGAGGGCTTTCTTCCAACATTGCCACTTTTGTCTTCTTGTATTGGATCAGACATGTCCCCTAAGCTTTGGGAAATTTCTTCATCATGACTTATTTGCACATCCAAATTGGAATTCTTATTTACATTAGAAGAAAATGGAACAAAGCTTGGAATAATTTCTACTGGATCGGGGATAGGAGGCAAAGAATAATTATGATCAACACAATCTAATGATTCTTCATTCATGAGTTCATTCTCAACATCATATTTCAAACAATTAAGATGAAATCGAATATTAAAATCTCTAACGGACTCATCTTCTTTGCGTAGATATTCAATTTCATCATATACCTTATCGTAATCATAGCAATCAAATTTACAAATGAAAGCCGTGACAAATTGGTCCCAGTTGTGAATTGAGGCAACTGGGAGGGTTCTACACCAGTTTCTAGCTTCCGCTACAAATGTGAGAGTAAAAATTCTGCATAAAATGCCTTCATCAATTCCTTGAAAATTCGAATTTGAAACATTTTGAATAAATTGAAGGGCATGATTAAAAGTAGAAGAATTTCTCTTACCGTTAAATTTTACCTCAGACAAGAGTCTTACCACTTCGGGTGGAGTGTTGGAAGAGGCACGAACATGGATACAACTCCAAATGGGAAGTTTAAGAGAAGCCATCCTAATTCGAATGTTACAATTGAAAACAAACCCCAACAGACAACATGTTCAGGCCCTCCTTCTAGCGCCAAATATGTTGAAGCCCCAAAAATCGGGTCGACAACAAGGGGGATACCCGCCTGGTCCGGACCTTGGTTGGCAGCTCCTTATCCGTTTGGTATAGCGGGTCCGACTGGGGATAATGGGACCAGTTTCCCAATCTATGAGTGTGTGTGTGTAGAATTTGATGTTGATGATCTAACAGTTCCTAACTAAGATATTCTAATTTAAACTTTAATCTAATTCTATGCTATTGTAATCTAATAAACATCACATCTAAATCTATACTAACCCGGGATGTAATTCTTCTATTATGCGATCTAAAGAGATTTCAAATAACAACTGGTAATAAAGATCATTCAGTGATTATAAGAAAGGAAATCAATCAAGATGAACCACTTCGCATAAAAAGTTAGACGAAACAGTTGTGAACAGTCGCATAATGAGCTATTCATACATTAGGCATAAATAAATAGCTATCACCGTACAAAAGTGTCAAATGATAACTCAAGCATTCATGCAATAATACATAAACAACTAAAAACTGTATATCACTTTAACATATAAGCAGAAATGGTCAAGAGATAAAAGTACCATTTATGACTAGTCCTACTCATAAGCTTCAAGCAACAATGATTTATCTCTCCTTGCTCTAACATCCACTAAGAGTACAGAAGTGCAACATCAGTAGTAGATATCAAATGCAAACATCAACAAATCTTGATCCATTCATTCACCAAAACCTCCTCTGAGGGTGCAAAAGTGCATGTTCTGAGGACAAGTTTTTGATAAATTTCTGGACCCTTCTCTAAATGCATGAGAAGGGTTTAAATACTACTTCCTAAATCTAATAATAGCTTATTTACAAAAATTCAGGATGCGGTTTAAAATGACCGCCCTTTTTCTAAGCAAAATTTAAAGTGAAAATTAAATTCAGAACTAAACTACTTTTGTATCTGGTCTTTAAAACTGCATGTATTCAGCATTGGTTTAAGGAGAGTCGGCTGGCTGACTTCTGCTTTGAGCTGGGCTGAGAAAACGGAATCGATGAGAGCTGGTACCATCTTTTCGGCCGCATTTATGATACACTTCACAGTCATCCACTGACTATGCGGCTTTACCAAGTATGTCTAGTAATATTCCCAATTTAACATGTTCAGCGCTTTGATTGCTTTTGCCTTTTCTTGTGCTCTCCGTTTCCATCCCGCCTCTAGTTGTAGTTTGTTTGGTAAATATCCCGGGGTGGTTTCTGCGATCAAATTTTCCCTGTGCAAATTCTCATTTACACAGTCAATAAGAATGCTTTCTGATGTTTCTGCCACTTGTTCTGCCTCCCTGATTTGATCGTCCCACTTGTTAAAGAGTAGCTCTTTATGGTTCTCATTTATCCTTGGTGCGCCTGCTCTTTTTCCCTCGTCTTCATCCTGCCAAGCCAAGTACTCAGTCACCCGTTTATCAATCAGATCATAGTCACTTCGTAAGTCGACCACTTGATTAGTGATCTTGTCACTAATTTCGCAATAATAATTCCATTGTGATATCTTTTGGCCCAACACTTCTTGCTGCTGCAGTAATTGTTCATTCAAGGAAATAGATTCCGAAATAAACTCTGTAAGCTTAGGGTCGTCCTTGTGCATCTCTTGTAAATCCTGTAATTGTTTTCCCTTCTCGTCCAAACTTTTCTGATAACCTATCTGCATTTGTTGGAAGTCCTCCTGCAAATTTTCAAGTTGTTTGTGTGCCTCATTATTGGTGTTGGCTTGTTGCAATTGTAGTTGCAGTACTTGTATTTGATCTTCCCATTCTTTCAACAATTGTTGTACTTCCGATGCTTTATCAATAGTCGCAGAGGTGTACGCTCCTGCGATCTGAGATAGTTTGGTGAGATTTTCAGTAGGATGGCTGGTGGGATCTCTCCACAAGACGTCTAATTGCTCTGCATCTTGAGAGAGTGTATTTTCTAATTTCCTTTTCTTTCTTTGTCTTCTTACCACTGCTTTATGTTGGGGACTATAAAATATGTCCAGAGGGGGAATTTCTTCTATATTAAGTACAAGCTCAGAAGATGGGGCAACAGGAATATGCTCCGTATCTGAGACATCGCTGACTATTGTTGTGACTACTTCCTGTGTTACCTGTGTATTGCTCACGGGTGTTTTTAGGGCTTGTCCTTCAAGATTGATCAGTTCGTTGAAGGTTTCCCATTCCTTATCTAATTCGGTCGTGACTGGTGGTGCTTCAATGACGAGAGGAGGAGGATCTCTTTGCGGGGAGGCAATAACCTCTGTTGTAGAAGTTCCATTGACTCAGCGGTATCCTTAGCTGACTCTTCGCTCCTATCTTGGTCATTTCCGGATCTTTTAGAATGTTCAGGCATTTCTTGTTCAGACTTGGATTTAGATCTGTTAGTGCTTGAACTCACACTGAGACTAACGCTTGGAGTTGGTTCTCTTGCAGACAGTCGTAGCTTTTCTAGAGGAATACTGGCTAATCTTCTTTCTCTGTATACCATGAACTTTTGAAAGTCTTATGGAGACAATTGTAATTGGGCTTCGCGCAAAATCTCTTGAAGTGATCTTTTATGTTGGAATATATCATCAAATAAATCCTTTTTCCCAACGAACACTTTTATCTTGACTGTAGTTTTGAAATTCTGGGCAACCTCATTTGGGTCAAATGGTCTTCTCGGGAATTTAAATAGTTGTAAACACGTCATATTCTGTACTTCAGTGAACGCGTGACCTACATCAAATAGCGAAAAGGCCCCACAAGCCACAGGAAACTGTGGCCATACAACCTTCTTTTTGTCCTTTAAGTCTTTAGTTAGGCCGCCTTCTCCACAGGTTTGATATGCAATTTCTCGAGCTAGGAGTTTATCAGGGATATACAAAGGTAAAACATGAGGGAGTGCAGTACTTCCAAATACCTTAACATAAGTGAACAATTCCTCTCCGAACCATCTTGCGATGGGGAGGATATCTATCTGTGCTTCAGGTGAGCACCTCGGGGGTTCTTTATCATACAACATTCTATACAAGGGCAGCATAAGTCCGTGACAAATCTGGTAGAAATATGGAGTGAACTGAGAGTCCCACAATATCTTATGATAAACATGGATGGGTAAGGGGTCTTGAGTTGTCCACTTCCAACCCATAATAGGGAACTTAGAAACATAACATATTGAATCCATAACATATGTGGCTAGGTAAAAAGGAGGATAAATCCTTTGAGACGTAGCTCTTTTGGACCGGTAACTGACAATAGCCGTGATTAGGTTATCAGATAAAATTTTGGCCCAATCTACAATAGTGGCATTTGTGGCAGCATCTAGTAATGGTAACCATTCGGATGAAAATTTGTTGATATCTGGCATTCCAAATATTCTACAGAGCATGGCAGCAGCAAAGCAATATGGGGAGGTAAGGGAACCAGTACTGTACATACCGTGTTTATCTTTCTTGAGCGGTTTGTCTTTCCTGGACCAGTCTTTGGTGGTTTCTGACAGGTTCTGGTTCTCCTTCACGAATTTTTCTATGAATTGCGTGTTATAAGTTGCCTGTGGCTCAGGCAGATGATACATGAGCTTTAAATCCTGCGCAGTGAATGACCCGATGAGCCCTTGACCATGAACCTTGAACTGTCTATTTTTGATTTCTGCGCTATCAAGTATCCACTTGACCATGTCTGTGTATGGGAGAATTTTGGGCCTTGCCGCTATCCAATGTAGGAATGAGCACGCTAGCTCTTCTAGGGATGCTTCAGAAGAACTCTGTGAGTCCGCGACAGTAGTAACTTTCATTACTTTGGGCTCCTCTTCGAGCAGACTGTACATGCCTTCCCACGTAGCTATTCCCGCGTCTCTGTTACAAGCCGTGTCTGTATACAAAGGTGCCATTTCTTTTTCTTCGGAGCTCGGGGCTTTGTTTTTCTTTCCCATTTCAACCTGCGTATTGCTTTGTATCGTCCTCCATTCTCCGTTCCTGCAATTCACAAGTGAAGTGGAAATTAATGACCAGGAAGGGTGATGGGAGAGTTTTTAATGCCGCAGACATACCAAATACACCACCTTACGTGAAGTGATTCTTTGAAAAGCACGCGTTCATATTTTATTAATAACTGACAACTAACTCCTTTATTAGCATTTAAAGCGCATAATCATGTGTCAGCTTATGGCAAATAGATTTTCTTGAATATCGTGCTCGAAAGATTTGCGATGGAGCGATTTTGCGATTTGCTTCGCAACATCGCAGATCGCACCATCGCATATTACAACGTCGCAATATCATAAAATCGCACAAATATAACATCGCAGCGTTGATCTGGCTTAACATCGCAACCATGGCTATATCGCGATATCACAAAATCGTCGATTGCAGAAGTTTTATGTATGACAAATTTCGTTAACCTGTTTCCTGCGATATGCGATCTTGCGATCGGCGTCATCGCAAATCAGTAAATCTTGAAGTTTTTCTTATAAGTTTTTCTTATTGCGACGCGATAGTTATTCAATACCACAATCTCACACATGCCGGGATTGCACTTGAATGGTGGCGTTCTACTACCATTTTACGATGCGATTTTTTAAAGATTTTTCCCTTATCATAAACTTAGGTTTTAAGTATTCCAAGGAGTTTCCTAAGCTTACGATGGTAACTTTATTTTGCGAAAAAGGAATTTAAGCACTACTCTTGCTTTTCCTAAATTTTAACTAAGGGTCCCCAGACATTTAGTATTTCGGATGACACTTCAATGAGAAGGGGGGGGGGGGGGGGTTGTTGCAATGTTAACATCAAACTATTTTTTTGGGTCCTCCCAAAACCTGGGTCGCACAACTTGAGACTGCGATACCTCTTTCTCCATGACTTCGTTTTCACTGCAACCGTGCGACCTCCATCAACCTGCGACCTTGCGACCTCCATCAACCCGCTACCTTGCGACCTGTGACCTTGCGACCTCCACAAGAAGTCGCTTAGTTGCCCTTCTAGATTTGCGACCTTTCGACCTGTCTCCTTATGTGACTTGCCTATCAAGTTCTAAAATTCCTTTTATTTTCGCAGTTTTGCGCGATTTTTCATGCCATCTCTCTCATCGTGGGATTGCATTCTCGACATGCCAGGTCACGTGGACCTCCGGTGCATATCCATCTCATCCTTCGAAGATGAGATGGCTCCCCCAACCACTAAGGCTGCTCACAGAGGCTCAAGAAGCGGTTCATGGGAGGTCTACCAAGACGATGACCCACCCATGTTTGGGGACACAGCCTGCAACATAAATGAAACCACGAAAATCTCATGGTACAACATCTACAAAGAGTTTTCGAAGCCAGACATACCAGAAACCGAGGAGTATTTCCCGGTATACATAAATGTCAAGAGGTCAAAGTTACACAAGGTAGCAACACACCCCCTGGTCTTCCCATGCACAAAAAATGATATTGATTGGAATTGAAATTGAAAAAGTTCTACATTCCTTCGACAAACTTCAATCTTCCAAAATGGTAAAACATCACTCGAATGTTTGTCGGTAAGGCGCTCAGTATGCCAGAGTAATCTATCAAAAGTCTGAAAATTAAAATTTAAAGCAAAATCCGGTTTTATACAAAATGAGTGCAAACGAAAAAGAATGCAATCACTATCTGTACAACTAGTGTTATAGCACAATTGGGATCGTTTTGAAATATTTCTCTTTCACAAGGATTGGCCAGAATTATGGGATTCTAGTTTCGAATTCCATCTTGTGAATTAGAAAACAAATTATGATTGTGAACGGGCGTGAAGGTTTGTTCATGATATGAATCATAGATTGGAATACTCTCTTGGGTAGTGAAATCATGCAGATGATCTGCTACTTTGGAATGAGGATCGACTGAAATAATTCTTGAATTAGAATATCTCTCATCCTCAGATTTCTGATGATTCACTCGAGATAAATCAACACCTTCAACACCAAAGTAGCTATCATAAATGACTTCACAGGATTCCCTAGATTGCTCTTTTTCATCCAGTATATTCAAACAAGGAGGGTCAAGCCGTTCATGTTTGTAAATGACAAAAGGGTGTTCTATAGCTATTTCTCTATCTTGAAAACCTAATGGTGATTCATTTGGATGATCCTCTGTACTTTCTGAGATATCGTTAATACTGAGGGGGGGAAATTATCATCATTAAAAATATCAGGATAAAGAGAAAAATGTGACTCTGAAATAATGCATTTAAAAATATCTCCCTGTGAAAACTCTTGTTCATCACATTCATCGTAGATTTCAGGTTTTAGATCATACCTTTGTGTGCTCATGTTTTTTGGAAGAGGATTACTTTGCTGTTCTAACCTTGGCATTTGCATTTGTCGAGTTGCGATCATATTATCTGACTTTGTCTCAAAGTTGCTTTCCGATTCCAAGGAGGGCTTTCTTCCAACATTGCCACTTTTGTCTTCTTGTATTGGATCAGACATGTCCCCTAAGCTTTGGGAAATTTCTTCATCATGACTTATTCGCACATCCAAATTGGAATTCTTATTTACATTAGAAGAAAATGGAACAAAGCTTGGACTAATTTCTACTGGATCGGGGATAGGAGGCAAAGAATAATTATGATCAACACAATCTAATGATTCTTCATTCATGAGTTCATTCTCAACATCATATTTCAAACAATTAAGATGAAATCGAATATTAAAATCTCTAACGGACTCATCTTCTTTATGTAGATATTCAATTTCATCATATACCTGATCGTAATCATAGCAATCAAATTTACAAATGAAAGCCGTGACAAATTGGTCCCAGTTGTGAATTGAGGCAACTGGGAGGGTTCTACACCAGTTTCTAGCTTCCGCTACAAATGTGAGAGTAAAAATTCTGCATAAAATGCCTTCATCAATTCCTTGAAAATTCGAATTTGAAACATTTTGAATAAATTGAAGGGCATGATTAAAAGTAGAAGAATTTCTCTTACCGTTAAATTTTACCTCAGACAAGAGTCTTACCACTTCGGGTGGAGTGTTGGAAGAGGCACGAACATGGATACAACTCCAAATGGGAAGTTTAAGAGAAGCCATCCTAATTCGAATGTTACAATTGAAAACAAACCCCAACAGACAACATGTTCAGGCCCTCCTTCTAGCGCCAAATATGTTGAAGCCCAGAAAATCGGGTCGACAACAAGGGGGATACCAGCCCGGTCCGGACCTTGGTTGGCAGCTCCTTATCCATTTGGTATAGCGGGTTCGACTGGGGATAATGGGACCAGTTTCCCAATCTATGAGTGTGTGTGTGTAGAATTTGATGTTGATGATCTAACAGTTCCTAACTAAGATATTCTAATTTAAACTTTAATCTAATTCTATGCTATTGTAATCTAATAAACATCACATCTAAATCTATACTAACCCAGGATGTAATTCTTCTATTATGCGATCTAAAGAGATTTCAAATAACAAGTGGTAATAAAGATCATTTAGTGATTATAAGAAAGGAAATCAATCAAGATGAACCACTTCGCATAAAAAGTTAGACGAAACAGTTGTGAACAGTCGCATAATGAGCTATTCATACATTAGGCATAAATAAATAGCTATCACCGTACAAAAGTGTCAAATGATAACTCAAGCATTCATGCAATAATACATAAACAACTAAAAACTGTATATCACTTTAACATATAAGCAGAAATGGTCAAGAGATAAAAGTACCATTTATGACTAGTCCTACTCATAAGCTTCAAGCAACAATGATTTATCTCTCATTGCTCTAACATCCACTAAGAGTACAGAAGTGCAACATCAGTAGTAGATATCAAATGCAAACATCAACAAATCTTGATCCATTCATTCACCAAAACCTCCTCTGAGGGTGCAAAAGTGCATGTTCTGAGGAGAAGTTTTTGATAAATTTCTGGACCCTTCTCTAAATGCATGAGAAGGGTTTAAATACTACTTCCTAAATCTAATAATAACTTATTTACGAAAATTCAGGATGCAGTTTAAAATGACCGCCCTTTTTCTAATCAAAATTTAAAGTGAGAATTAAATTCAGAACTAAACTACTTTTGTATCTGGTCTTTAAAACTGCATGTATTCAGCATTGGTTTAAGGAGAGTCGGCTGGCTGACTTCTGCTTTGAGCTGGGCTGAGAAAACGGAATCGATGAGAGCTGGTACCATTTTTTCGGCCGCATTTATGATACACTTCACAGTCATCCACTGACTATGCGGCTTTACCAAGTATGTCTAGTAATATTCCCAATTTAACTTGTTCAGCGCTTGGATTGCTTTTGCCTTTTCTTGTGCTCTCTGTTTCCATTCCGCCTCTAGTTGTAGTTTGTTTGGTAAATATCCCGGGGTGGTTTCTGCGATCAAATTTTCCCTGTGCAAATTCTCATTTACACAATCAATAAGAATGCTTTCTGCTGTTTCTGCCGCTTGTTCTGCCTCCCTGATTTGATCGTCCCACTTGTTAAAGAGTAGCTCTTTATGGTTCTCATTTATCCTTGGTGCGCCTGCTCTTTTTCCCTCGTCTTCATCCTGCCAAGCCAAGTACTCAGTCACCCGTTTATCAATCAGATCATAGTCACTTCGTAAGTCGACCACTTGATTAGTGATCTTATCACTAATTTCGCAATAATAATTCCACTGTGATATCTTTTGGCCCAACACTTCTTGCTGCTGCAGTAATTGTTCATTCAAGGAAATAGATTCCGAAATAAACTCTGTAAGCTTAGGGTCGTCCTTGTGCATCTCTTGTAAATCCTGTAACTGTTTTCCCTTCTCGTCCAAACTTTTCTGATAACCTATCTGCATTTGCTGGAAGTCCTCCTGCAACTTTTCAAGTTGTTTGTGTGCCTCATTATTGGTGTTGGCTTGTTGCAATTGTAGTTGCAGTACTTGTATTTGATCTTCCCATTCTTTCAACAATTGCTGTACTTCCGATGCTTGATCAATAGTCGCAGGGGCGTACGCTCCTGCGATCTGAGATGGTTTGGTGAGATTTTCAGTAGGATGGCTGGTGGGATCTCTCCACAAGACGTCTAAATGCTCTGCATCTTGAGAGAGTGTATTTTCTAATTTCCTTTTCTTTCTTTGTCTTCTTACCACTGCTTTATGTTGGGGACTATAAAATATGTCCAGAGGGGGAATTTCTTCTATATTAAGTACAAGCTCAGAAGATGGGGCAACATGAATATGCTCCGTATCTGAGACATCGCTGACTATTGTTGTGACTACTTCCTGTGTTACCTGTGTATTGCTCACGGGTGTTTTTAGGGCTTGTCCTTCAAGATTGATCAGTTCGTTGAAGGTTTCCCATTCCTTATCTAATTCGGTCGTGAATGGTGGTGCTTCAATGACGAGAGGAGGAGGATCTCTTTGCGGGGAGGCAATAACCTACTGTTGTAGAAGTTCCATTGACTGAGCGGTATCCTTAGCTGACTCTTCGCTCCTATCTTGGTCATTTCCGGATCTTTTAGAATGTTTAGGCATTTCTTGTTCAGACTTGGATTTAGATCCGTTAGTGCTTGAACTCCCACTGAGACTAACGCTTGCAGTTGGTTCTCTTGCAGACACTTGTAGCTTTTCTAGAGGAATACTGGCTAATCTTCTTTCTCTGTATACCATGAACTTTTGAAAGTCTTATGGAGACAATTGTAATTGGGCTTCGCGCAAAATCTCTTGAAGTGAGCTTTTATGTTGGAATATATCATCAAATAAATCCTTTTTCCCAACGAACACTTTTATCTTGACTGTAGTTTTGAAATTATGGGCAACCTCATTTGGGTCAAATGGTCTTCCTGGGTATTTGAATAGTTGTAAACACGTCATATTCTGTACTTCAGTGAACGCGTGACCTAAATCAAATAGCGAAAAGGCCCCACAAGCCACAGGAAATTGTGGCCATACAGCCTTCTTTTTGTCCTTTAAGTCTTTAGTTAGGCCACCTTCTCCACAGGTTTGATATGCAATTTTTCGAGCTAGGAGTTTATCAGGGATATACAAAGGTAAAAAATGAGGGAGTGCAGTACTTCCAAATACCTTAACATAAGTGAACAATTCCTCTCCGAACCATCTTGCGATGGGGAGGATATCTATTTGTGCTTCAGGTGAGCACCTCGGGGGTTCTTTATCATACAACATTCTATACAAGGGCAGCATAAGTCCGTGACAAATCTGGTAGAAATATGGAGTGAACTGAGAGTCCCACAATATCTTATGATAAACATGGATGGGTAAGGGGTCTTGAGTTGTCCACTTCCAACCCATAATAGGGAACTTAGAAACATAACATATTGAATCCATAACATATGTGGCTAGGTAAAAAGGAGGATAAATCCTTTGAGACGTAGCTCTTTTGGACCGGTAACTGACAATAGCCGTGATTAGGTTATCAGATAAAATTTTGGCCCAATCTACAATAGTGGCATTTGTGGCAGCATCTAGTAATGGTAACCATTCAGATGAAAATTTGTTGATATCTGGCATTCCAAATATTCTACAGAGCATGGCAGCAGCAAAGCAATATGGGGAGGTAAGGGAACCAGTACTGTACATACCGTGTTTATCTTTCTTGAGCGGTTCGTCTTTCCTGGACCAGTCTTTGGTGGTTTTTGACAGGTTCTGGTTCTTCTTCACGAATTTTTCTATGAATTGAGTGTTATAAGTTGCCTGTGGCTCAGGCAGATGATACATGAGCTTTAAATCCTGCGCAGTGAATGACCCGATGAGCCCTTGACCATGAACCTTGAACTGTCTATTTTTTATTTCTGCGCTATCAAGTATCCACTTGACCATGTCTGTGTATGGGAGAATTTTGGGCCTTGCCGCTATCCAATGTAGGAATGAGCACGCTAGCTCTTCTAGGGATGCTTCAGAAGAACTCTGTGAGTCCGCGACAGTAGTAAATTTCATTACTTTGGGCTCCTCTTCGAGCAGACTGTACATGCCTTCCCAGGTAGCTATTCTCGCGTCTCTGTTACAAGCCGTGTCTGTATACAAAGGTGCCATTTCCTTTTCTTCGGAGCTCGGGGCTTTGTTTTTCTTTCCCATTTCAACCTGCGTATTGCTTTGTATCGTCCTCCGTTCTCCGTTCCTGCAATTCACAAGTGAAGTGGAAATTAATGACCAGGAAGGGTGATGGGAGAGTTTTAAATGCTGCAGACATACCAAATACACCACCTTACGTGAAGTGATTCTTTGAAAAGCACGCGTTCATATTTTATTAATAACTGACAACTAACTCCTTTATTAGCATTTAAAGCGCATAATCATGTGTCAGCTTATGGCAAATAGCTTTTCTTGAATATCGTGCTCGAAAGATCTGCGATGGAGAGATTTTGCGATTTGCTTCGCAACATTGCAGATCGCACCATCGCATATTGCAACGTCGCAATATCATAAAATCGCACAAATATAACATTGCAGCGTTGATCTGGCTTAACATCGCAACCATGGCTATATCGCGATATCACAAAATCGTCGATCGCAGAAGTTTTATGTATGACAAATTTCGTTAACCTGTTTCCTGCGATATGCGATCTTGCGATCGGCGTCATCGCAAATCAGTAAATCTTGAAGTTTTTCTTATTGCGACACGATAGTTATTCAATACCACAATCTCACACATGCCGGGATCGCACTTGAATGGTGGCGTTCTACTACCATTTTACGATGTGATTTTTTAAAGATTTTTCCCTTATTATAAACTTAGGTTTTAAGTATTCCAAGGAGTTTCCTAAGCTTACGATGGTAACTTTATTTTGCGAAAAAGGAATTTAAGCACTACTCTTGCTTTTCCTAAATTTTAACTAAGGGTCCCCAGACATTTAGTATTTCGGATGACACTTAAATGAGAAGGGGGGGGGGGGGGGGGGGTTGTTGCAATGTTAAGATCAAAATATTTTTTTGGGTCCTCCCGAAACCTGGGTCGCACAGCTTGAGACTGCGATACCTCTTTTTCCATGACTTCGTTTTCGCTGCAACCTTGCGACCTCCATCAACCTGCGACCTTGCGACCTCCATCAACCCGCTACCTTGCGACCTGTGACCTTGCGACCTCCACAAGAAGTCGCTTAGTTTCCCTTCTAGATTTGCGACCTTTCGACCTGTCTCCTTATGTGACTTGCCTATCAAGTTCTAAAATTCCTTTTATTTTCGCAGTTTTGCGCGATTTTTCATGCCATATCTCTCATCGTGGGATTGCATTCTCGACATGCCAGGTGACGCGGACCTCTGGTGCATATCCATCTCATCCTTCGAAGATGAGATGGCTCCCCCAACCACTAAGGCTGCTCACAGAGGCTCAAGAAGCGGTTCATGGGAGGTCTACCAAGACGATGACCCACCCATGTTTGGGGACACAGCCTGCAACATAAATGAAACCACGAAAATCTCATGGTACAACATCTACAAAGAGTTTTCGAAGCCAGACATACTAGAAACCGAGGAGGATTTCCCGGTATACATAAATGTCAAGAGGTCAAAGTTACACAAGGTAGCAACACACCCCCTGGTCTTCCCATGCACAAAAACTGATATTGATTGGAATTGAAATTGAAAAAGTTCTACATTCCTTCGACAAACTTCAATCTTCCAAAATGGTAAAACATCACTCGAATGTTTGTCGGTAAGGCGCTTAGTATGCCAGAGTAATCTATCAAAAGTCTGAAAATTAAAATTTAAAGCAAAATCCGGTTTTATACAAAATGAGTGCAAACGAAAAAGAATGCAATCACTATCTGTACAACTAGTGTTATAGCACAATTGGGATCGTTTTGAAATATTTCTCTTTCACAAGGATTGGCCAGAATTATGGGATTCTAGTTTCGAATTCCATCTTGTGAATTAGAAAACAAATTATGATTGTGAACGGGCGTGAAGGTTTGTTCATGATATGAATCATAGATTGGAATACTCTCTTGGGTAGTGAAATCATGCAGATGATCTGCTACTTTGGAATGAGGATCGGATGAAATAATTCTTGAATTAGAATATCTCTCATCCTCAGATTTTTGATGATTCACTTGAGATAAATCAACACCTTCAACACCAAAGTAGTTATCATAAATGACTTCACAGGATTCCCTAGATTGCTCTTTTTCATCCAGTATATTCAAACAAGAAGGGCCAAGCCGTTCATGTTTGTAAATGACAAAAGGGTGTTCTATAGCTGTTTCTCTATCTTGAAAACCTAATGGTGATTCATTTGGATGATCCTCTATACTTTCTGAGATATCGTTAATACTGAGGGGGGGAAATTATCATCATTAAAAATATAAGGATAAAGAGAAAAATGTGACTCTGAAATAATGCATTTAAAAATATCTCCCTGTGAAAACTCTTGTTCATCACATTCCTCGTAGATTTCAGGTTTTAGATCATACCTATGTGTGCTCATGTTTTTTGGAAGAGGATTACTTTGCTGTTCTAACCTTGGCATTTGCATTTGTCGAGTTGCGATCATATTATCTACTTTGTCTCAAAGTTGCTTTCCGATTCCAAGGAGGGCTTTCTTCCAACATTGCCACTTTTGTCTTCTTGTATTGGATCAGACATGTCCCCTAAGCTTTGGGAAATTTCTTCATCATGACTTATTTGCACATCCAAATTGGAATTCTTATTTACATTAGAAGAAAATGGAACAAAGCTTGGAATAATTTCTACTGGATCGGGGATAGGAGGCAAAGAATAATTATGATCAACACAATCTAATGATTCTTCATTCATGAGTTCATTCTCAACATCATATTTCAAACAATTAAGATGAAATCGAATATTAAAATCTCTAACGGACTCATCTTCTTTGCGTAGATATTCGATTTCATCATATACCTGATTGTAATCATAGCAATCAAAATTACAAATGAAAGTTGTGACAAATTGGTCCCAATTGTGAATTGAGGCAACTGGGAGGGTTATACACCAGTTTCTAGCTTCCGCTACAAATGTGAGAGTAAAAATTCTGCATAAAATGCCTTCATCAATTCCTTGAAAATTCGAATTTGAAACATTTTGAATAAATTGAAGGGCATGATTAAAAGCAGCAGAATTTCTCTTACCGTTAAATTTTACCTGAGACAAGAGTCTTACCACTACGGGTGGAGTGTTGGAAGAGGCAAGAACGTGGATACAACTCCAAATGGGAAGTTTAAGAGAAGCCATCCTAATTCGAATGTTACAATTGAAAACAAACCCCAACAGACAACATGTTCAGGCCCTCCTTCTAGTGCCTAATATGTTGAAGCCCCGAAAATCGGGTCGACAACAAGGGGGATACCCGCCCGGTCCGGACCTTGGTTGGCAGCTCCTTATCCGTTTGGTATAGCGGGTCCGACTGGGGATAATGGGACCAGTTTCCCAATCTATGAGTGTGTGTGTGTAGAATTTGATGTTGATGATCTAACAGTTCCTAACTAAGATATTCTAATTTAAACTTTAATCTAATTCTATGCTATTGTAATATAATAAACATCACATCTAAATCTATACTAACCCGGGATGTAATTCTTCTATTATGCGATCTAAAGAGATTTCAAATAACAACTGGTAATAAAGATCATTTAGTGATTATAAGAAAGGAAATCAATCAAGATGAACCACTTCGCATAAAAAGTTAGACAAAACAGTTGTGAACAGTCGCATAATGAGCTATTCATACATTAGGCATAAATAAATAGCTATCACCGTCCAAAAGTGTCAAATGATAACTCAAGCATTCATGCAATAATACATAAACAACTAAAAACTGTATATCACTTTAACATATAAGCAAAAATGGTCAAAAGATAAAAGTACCATTTATGACTAGTCCTACTCATAAGCTTCAAGCAACAATGATTTATCTCTCATTGCTCTAACATCCACTAAGAGTACAGAAGTGCAACATCAGTAGTAGATATCAAATGCAAACATCAACAAATCTTGATCCATTCATTCACCAAAACCTCCTCTGAGGGTGCAAAAGTGCATGTTCTGAGGAGAAGTTTTTGATAAATTTCTGGACCCTTCTCTAAATGCATGAGAAGGGTTTAAATACTACTTCCTAAATCTAATAATAGCTTATTTACGAAAATTCAGGATGCGGTTTAAAATGACCGCCCTTTTTCTAAGCAAAATTTAAAGTGAAAATTAAATTCAGAACTAAACTACTTTTGTATCTGGTCTTTAAAACTGCATGTATTCAGCATTGGTTTAAGGAGAGTCGGCTGGCTGACTTCTGCTTTGAGCTGGGCTGAGAAAACGAAATCGATGAGAGCTGGTACCATTTTTTCGGCCGCATTTATGATACACTTCACTGTCATCCACTGACTATGCGGCTTTACCAAGTATGTCTAGTAATATTCCCAATTTAACCTGTTCAGCGCTTGGATTGCTTTTGCCTTTTCTTGTGCTCTCTGTTTCCATCCCGCCTCTAGTTGTAGTTTGTTTGGTAAATATCCCGGGGTGGTTTCTGCGATCAAATTTTCCCTGTGCAAATTCTCATTTACACAGTCAATAAGAATGCTTTCTGCTGTTTCTGCCGCTTGTTCTGCCTCCCTGATTTGATCGTCCCACTTGTTAAAGAGTAGCTCTTTATGGTTCTCATTTATCCTTAGTGCACCTGCTCTTTTTCCCTCGTCTTCATCCTACCAAGCCAAGTACTCAGTCACCCGTTTATCAATCAGATCATAGTCACTTCCTAAGTCGACCACTTGATTAGTGATCTTGTCACTAATTTCGCAATAATAATTCCATTGTGATATCTTTTGGCCCAACACTTCTTGCTGCTGCAGTAATTGTTCATTCAAGGAAATAAATTCCGAAATAAACTCTGTAAGCTTAGGGTCGTCCTTGTGCATCTCTTGTAAATCCTGTAACTGTTTTCCCTTCTTGTCCAAACTTTTCTGATAACCTATCTGCATTTGCTGGAAGTCCTCCTGCAACTTTTCAAGTTGTTTGTGTGCCTCATTATTGGTGTTGGCTTGTTGCAATTGTAGTTGCAGTACTTGTATTTGATCTTCCCATTCTTTCAACAATTGCTGTACTTCCGATGCTTTATCAATAGTCGCAGGGGTGTACGCTCCTGCGATCTAAGATAGTTTGGTGAGATTTTCAGTAGGATGGCTGGTGGGATCTCTCCACAAGAAGTCTAATTGCTCTGCATCTTGAGAGAGTGTATTTTCTAATTTCCTTTTCTTTCTTTGTCTTCTTACCACTGCTTTATGTTGGGGACTATAAAATATGTCCAGAGGGGGAATTTCTTCTATATTAAGTACAAGCTCAGAAGATGGGGCAACAAGAATTTGCTATGTATCTGAGACATCGTTGACTATTGTTGTGACTACTTCTTGTGTTACCTGTGTATTGCTCATGGGTGTTTTTAGGGCTTGTCCTTCAAGATTGATCAGTTCGTTGAAGGTTTCCATTCCTTATCTAATTCGGTCGTGACTGGTGGTGCTTCAATGACGAGAGGAGGAGGATCTCTTTGCGGGGAGGCAATAACCTCTGTTGTAGAAGTTCCATTGACTGAGCGGTATCCTTAGCTGACTCTTCGCTCCTATCTTGGTCATTTCCGGATATTTTAGAATGTTTAGGCATTTCTTGTTCAGACTTGGATTTAGATCCGTTAGTGCTTGAACTCCCACTGAGACTAACACTTGGAGTTGGTTCTCTTGCAGATAGTCGTAGCTTTTCTAGAGGAATACTGGCTAATCTTCTTTCTCTGTATACCATGAACTTTTGAAAGTCTTATGGAGACAATTGTAATTGGGCTTCGCGCAAAATCTCTTGAAGTGAGCTTTTATGTTGGAATATATCATCAAATAAATCCTTTTTCCCAACGGACACTTTTATCTTGACTGTAGTTTTGAAATTCTGGGCAACCTCATTTGGGTCAAATGGTCTTCCTGGGAATTTAAATAGTTGTAAACACGTCATATTCTGTACTTCAGTGAACGTGTGACCTACATCAAATAGCGAAAAGGCCCCACAAGCCACAGGAAACTGTGGCCATACAGCCTTCTTTTTGTCCTTTAAGTCTTTAGTTAGGCCGCCTTCTCCACAGGTTTGATATGCAATTTCTCGAGCTAGGAGTTTATCAGGGATATACAAAGGTAAAACATGAGGGAGTGCAGTACTTCCAGATACCTTAACATAAGTGAACAATTCCTCTTCGAACCATCTTGCGATGGGGAGGATATCTATCTGTGCTTCAGGTGAGCACCTCGGGGGTTCTTTATCATACAACATTCTATACAAGGGCAGCATAAGTCCGTGACAAATCTGGTAGAAATATGGAGTGAATTGAGAGTCCCACAATATCTTATGATAAACATGGATGGGTAAGGGGTCTTGAGTTGTCCACTTCCAACCCATAATAGGGAACTTAGAAACATAACATATTGAATCCATAACATATGTGGCTAGGTAAAAAGGAGGATAAATCCTTTGAGACGTAGCTCTTTTGGACCGGTAACTAACAATATCCGTGATTAGGTTATCAGATAAAATTTTGGCCCAATCTACAATAGTGGCATTTGTGGCAGCATCTAGTAATGGTAACCATTCGGATGAAAATTTGTTGATATCTGGCATTCCAAATATTCTACAGAGCATGGCAGCATCAAAGCAATATGGGGAGGTAAGGGAACTAGTCCTGTACATACCGTGTTTATCTTTCTTGAGCGGTTCGTCTTTCCTGGACCAGTCTTTGCTGGTTTCTGACAGGTTCTGGTTCTCCTTCACGAATTTTTCTATGAATTGAGTGTTATAAGTTGCCTGTGGCTCAAGCAGATGATACATGAGCTTTAAATCCTGCGCAGTGAATGACCCAATGAGCCCTTGACCATGAACCTTGAACTGTCTATTTTTGATTTCTGCGCTATCAAGTATCCACTTGACCATGTCTGTGTATGGGAGAATTTTGGGCCTTGCCGCTATCCAATGTAGGAATGAGCACGCTAGCTCTTCTAGGGATGCTTCAGAAGAACTCTGTGAGTCCGTGACAGTAGTAACTTTCATTACTTTGGGCTCCTCTTCGAGTAGACTGTACATGCCTTCCCACGTAGCTATTCCCGCGTCTCTGTTACAAGCCGTGTCTGTATACAAAGGTGCCATTTGTTTTTCTTCGGAGCTCGGGGCTTTGTTTTTCTTTCCCATTTCAACCTGCGTATTGCTTTGTATCGTCCTCCGTTCTCCGTTCCTGCAATTCACAAGTGAAGTGGAAATTAATGACCAGGAAGGGTGATGGGAGAGTTTTAAATGCCGCAGACATACCAAATACACCACCTTACGTGAAGTGATTCTTTGAAAAGCACGTGTTCATATTTTATTAATAACTGACAACTAACTCCTTTATTAGCATTTGAAGCGCATAATCATGTGTCAGATTATGGCAAATAGCTTTTCTTGAATATCGTGCTCGAAAGATCTGCGATGGAGCGATTTTGCGATTTGCTTCGCAACATCGCAGATCGCACCATTGGATATTGCAACGTTGCAATATCATAAAATCGCACAAATATAACATCGCAGCGTTGATCTGGCTTAACATCGCAACCATGGCTATATCGCAATATCACAATATCGCCGATTGCAGAAGTTTTATGTATGACAAATTTCGTTAACCTGTTTCCTGCGATATGCGATCTTGCGATCAGAGTCATCGCAAATCAGTAAATCTTGAAGTTTTTCTTATAAGTTTTTCTTATTGCGACGCGATAGTTATTCAATACCACAATCTCACACATGCCGAGATTGCACTTGAATGGTGGCGCTCTACTACCATTTTACGATGTGATTTTTTAAAGATTTTTCCCTTATTATAAACTTAGGTTTTAAGTATTCCAAGGAGTTTCCTAAGCTTACGATGGTAACTTTATTTTGCGAAAAAGGAATTTAAGCACTACTCTTGCTTTTCCTAAATTTTAACTAAGGGTCCCCAGACATTTAGTATTTAGGATTACACTTAAATGAGAAGGGGGGGAGGGTTGTTGCAATGTTAACATCAAACTATTTTTTTGGGTCCTCCCAAAACCTGGGTCGCACAGCTTGAGACTGCGATACCTCTTTTTCCATGACTTCGTTTTCGCTGCAACCTTGCGACCTCCATCAACCTGCGACCTTGCGACCTCCATCAACCCGCTACCTTGCGACCTGTGACCTTGCGACCTCCACAAGAAGTCGCTTAGTTGCCCTTCTAGATTTGCAACCTTTCGACCTGTCTCCTTATGTGACTTGCCTATTAAGTTCTAAAATTCCTTTTATTTTCGCAGTTTTGCTCTGATTTTTCATTCCATCTCTCTCATCGTGGGATTGCATTCTCGACACGCCAGATGACGTGGACCTCCGGTGCATATCCATCTTGTCCTTCGAAGATGAGATGGCTCCCCCAACCACTAAGGCTGCTCACAGAGGCTCAAGAAGCGGTTCATGGGAGGTCTACCAAGATGATGACCGACCCATGTTTGGGGACACAGCCTGCAACATAAATGAAACCACGAAAATCTCATGGTACAACATCTACAAAGAGTTTTCGAAGCCAGACATACCAGAAACCGAGGAGGATTTCCCGGTATACATAAATGTCAAGAGGTCAAAGTTACACAAGGTAGCAACACACCCCTGGTCTTCCCATGCACAAAAACTATTGAATGGATCTTGTAAAATACAGATACAGATTCATGGATGATCACGCACAACACTGGAGCATCCATAACCACAATCTCCTCTACAGATATCGCCACCTATTACAGATTCCCGAAGCGACAAGAGGTTTTCAATACCAAGTGGCTCTCTGAGTTTGTGATCCCAGTGAAAGACATCCTAAGGGAATGGTGGCAAGACCCATCAAAGTTCCAGGTCAGAACGGATTAGGCATACAAGACAGAGGGGTTGTGTAAGGTATATCAATTAATTGCTGCGATGATGTGTCGCTTATATGGTAAGGCGAACTGCGACGTATTTTATGGCACTTGGGTTCCTCTCATGTACGTCGTTGCCACCCGAGTGTTGAGGCCTCGAAAATCGTTGCATCAACATCGAGGAAAACCACCTAGTCTGGACCTTAAAGGCAACTCCTTTTCCATTTGGTGTGGTGGCTCCGACTGGATATAATGGGACCAGTTTCCCAATGGTTGTAAATAGGATGGATAAGTGATTGATATTCTATTATCTAATGATAATGATGTATGATTTATTCTATAATTCAAAATTATAAAAAATCCCGGGAAATTTCCATTTTAGTGCAACTTTTGATGATCTTTATCGACAAATAGGCATATATATGACTCTACTTATAAATAAAGACATTCATTCATATGATAATTATTTTGTTCAAGTAGTTGAACAAAGTAATAATTAAAACATTATTACACTATTCTTCATATATCATTGACATAAATATGATTGAAAGAATAACATTCCTTAAACATTCAATAGTGATAAATAAAAGGATTGTTGTTAAAACACATACATATATCTAATGATAGCAATAATTGAATAAACGCTGATTCATATAAAAGAATGGAACAAAGACATAGATAATAGTATCATATGTAATTTGAATCCCCTCTGATATCAATCGCATTCAGATCCCGTCTTTCAACTTAGAAATACTCTCACAAAAAGCAATAGTGCATATCTTATCAAAGCATTCTTCATTAAAATTCAGAATATAGGCCTAGTCTTCATAAAAAAAAATATCGAAAGCACAATAGTGCAACTCCCGATCCAAGTTTTGATACAAAAATTGAGGACCCTTTCTAAATACATGAAAGGGTCTATAAATACTTACTAACTAACTAACTATGAAATAAAAATGTTGTGAGGTGGTATAACCAAATCATGAAAATCTCCTTGAAATAGACATGCTTGCAGTCGGCAGAACGATTCACTATTTTGGCTGATTATCCTTTGGCTTGAGCTGGCATATAGTGAGCATTGGTTGCAATTCTGGAGGGTGACTCATACGCAAATGTAGTTGGGTTGAATACGTAGCATCATTAATTTCAGGAATCATGTAACTGATTGCATCGATTAAACATTTTATTGCTACCTTTTGACTATGGGGTTTAACCAGGAAGAACCAAAAGGTGTCCCAAGTTAAACTTTGGATGCCTGCGATTAATCTCTCCTTCTTTGCTAATTCTTGTTTGCATTTCTGCTCCAATGCTTTAGCTGATGGCAGTTTACCTGGGGTACATTCTGAAATCAAATTAGACAGATAAAGTGTATCATTGATTAATTCAATCAAATTACCAGTTGTTGATCTACATCTTGAAGTTGCCCGCTCTGCTTTCATCAATTGAGACTGCCATTCCAAGAAAAGAATTTCCTTGTGTGATTCCAGAATTTGAGGCAGATTTGCAGCTTGTCCCTCTTTGGTTTCTTGCCAAGCAAGAAAGTCTGTTAATGTCTCATCGGCCTGCTCCAAATTCTGTCTTGCTTCAACTGATTTATCAATCATTGATGAAGAAATCTCACAGAGGGGCTCAGCAAGAGAAATATTATGACATAGTAAATTTAATTGATTAATCAATGCTTTATTGATCTGGAGTGCTTCGGATTTGAATTCTGTTGTTTGAGGAAAACCCTTGAACCTCTCCATTTGTTGTGACAGTTGAGCGATTGCTCGTCTTTCGTTTTGCTCAATTGTTCGTTCATTGACTTTAGCTTGGCCAATGCTAAAGATAATTCTTTTTGCTTGTGAATTACACTTTGGTCTATCCTCTGCTTCTCCTTAAGCAATTGCTCGTTTAACTGGTTATTTAATTGCTGCTGCGCTGCTAATTGCTGCTCTATCCTTTGCTGTCTTTCGGATACGTGTGCCTCAAGTGAAATAATTGTTTGATCCTTTTCTTTGAGTAAATTGCTGACTTCCGATGCTTTATCCATAGTAGCTGCTGAATATGCCCCAGCATATTGAGAGAGTTTTGCAAGGTCTTCAGAAGGATTAACTTCCTCTCTCCATACCACATTAGCAATCTCCATTTGTGCAGGTAAAAGGGAAGGTTGATCAAGGTTTCTCCTTTTCCTTTGTCTTTTTATTATAGCCCCGTGCTTAGGGTTGTAGAAAACATCTAAAGGTGGTATTTTTTCTACATATAGGATGATTTCATCGAATGGATTCTTTGGAATTATCTCCATATCCTTTTGAGTGATTATCGCCATATCCTTTTGAGTGATTGGTGGGCCGCTGGTTCCTTCAGTTGGAACCATATTAGTTGTTGTTTTGTGACCAGTTGTCACTTCAGGTGTACTAAATTCCTATAAATTCTCAGTATTACTTATAATGGAATTGAACTGCTTCCATTCTTTAAGAAGCTTGGGATCAATCTGAGTATCTGTATCTGTGAATTGACTATCTTTTCCCTCTTCCTGTTCCTGTTAATTTTCCTTTTCGGAGACCTTTTCGATATCAAAAGTCTTACCAGTAACTATTTGTTTAGTTTGAGCAGATGACTAGAATGTAGGAGTTGTGACTAAGAGGTCTAAAGGCAGAGTTTGCAACCTCTGTTCTCTAAGCCTATTAAACACTTCCAGTCTTTCATCTTGATATTTGATTTTAGCCAATGCTTTAACTTGGAATAGTGATTCAAATGAGGCAAATAGATCATCGAAGACATCATCTTCATGATCAAATTTGGCAAGCTTGGCTTGGTCAAGAACATTATAGGCCACCTTTCTGGGATCATACTGTCTATTAGGAATTGTGGCAAGCTTTAGTGTCTACAATTTCTCTGTCTCCTTCTCTATGTGCTTATAATCATGAAGAGTGAAAATGCCGCATCGTAATGGGAATGTAGGCCATACCTGTTTCTTGGAATTTTTAAGGGTTTTGGATGTCCCATCTACTGTTATCTGATAAGCCAATTCCCAAGCTAACAGTTTATCGGGCACATATAGGGGAAGGACATAGGGTTTTTATTACTACCAAAAAGCCTTATATAAGTGAATTTTTCCTCCCCAAACCAACTGCCCACTGCTGTCAAATCTGTTTCTGCTTCTAGAGATATCCGGGGAGCAGGCTTATCAAAAATAGAGTAATAAATAGGCAAAATAAAACCATTGCAGATTTTATACAGGTGATTTTTGTAATTGGCCTTCCATAACTGTTCATGATAGATATGTATTGGTTTGGGGTCTGCGGGGGTCCATCTCCACCCGAGTAATGGAAATTCAGAATTAAAACAAATAGTGTCCATAATGAATGCACTATAATAGAATGGGGGAATGGTCCTAGTAGTATGATATACATTTGCCCTGTACTCTAGAATTGCTGTGGCTAGTTTATCAGATAAAATATTGGCCCAATCCATCACATAGCCATTGATTGCAACCTCCATTAGAGGGACCATTTCTATAGTAAATTTAGCGGAGTCATGTATTCCCCACATTCTACACATCATAGCTCCAACATAACAGTAAGGAGAAGCCAATGAGTCTACGGAGTACTTACTCGATGATTCATGCTTGTGCTTCTCAGGGAAGTGTCTCCACTGCTTAATCGGGGCTGATTCTGACTCGTTTTCCTTCGCAAAAGCTTCTAAGAATGCTTTGTTGTACCGCTTCTTAGGCTCAGGTAAGTGATACATTTTCCTTAGATCATCGGGCTGAAACGAGCCGAATATCCTCCTGTCAGTTGTGCAAAAGGTTCTGTTTGTAACTGGAATTTTTTCCACCACCCATCTCACGACATTAGTATATGGGAGGACTTTAGCTCGTGCTGCTATTCTGTGAAGAAAGGAGCATGCCAACTCTTTGAGAGTTCCTTCAGACTTATTAGTTGAATCAGCCGTGTCTTCTTTGGATAATTCTTCAGGCTCTTCTACTTCAATCAGATTATAGATACTCTCCCAGCTAGTGTTTCCCAGTTCGAGACACGTTATGTCTAATATCAATCCTTTTTTACTCGGTGCTGGATCTTTTGCTGGAGGAGCTGCTGTTGCAGATTTAGATTTCTTTCCCATTTTATTCAGATTTCTGGTTTTAGCAGAATTCTGCACAAGCAATTGAAAAACTGTGATATAGAGAAATGCTGCTATAGACCAATATGATAATGAAAAAGAGTTACGTCGATTGGCAGGTGATAATGGAATATAGTTAAAGTTTGCCGCAGATGAAATCTAAAGAAAATATCTACCCTTAACTTCTTCATTGAATAGCCATTTAACTTGTCAATCATGGTAAAGACGGTTTTAAATGCCCATCATGTCGTTTATATGCTGAATTATTAATTCAAGCGTGCCTTAGATTTCTTAGATGTATGATCAATGATAAATCTCTAATCGGCGATCAGGAATGTCAAGGTGTAGGATTTAACACTTGCTTTAAATATCTTCGATCACCGAAAGGTGATATAATGCATGCAAACCATTTTAGATACATTTTCGAGATGTGCGCCTAATTAATACATCGCAATCAGGAATGGGCTTGGCCTTTGTTGTTTTGTCAATGTGATTTCACCGATTGACGATTGCGATATGCTTTATCGCATCGGAGGTTTTGAGCATTCCTTGTTTATGTGTTGGCTTGTTGTTGTCATCGCCGATTTGCCGATTGCGATATGCTTTATCGCATCGGAGGAATTAAGGGGCTTGATTATATTGCGTTTGGCTTTTGGTTTCTCCGATTTGCTGATTGCGATTGCCTTTTTGGATCGGAGAGAATGGATAAGGGATTTCGTGGCTTTTGCATATGTTTCCTTTGTTATTGCGACATGCGATCTTCCGATCGCTTTATCGCAATGACGAAGAATTTTACAATATTTTTAAAAGTCATGCTTTATTTTCATTCAAAATGCTTTTATAATAATTCATTTACCTTAAGCCTTTTCCTAAGGGTTTTCCCTTATGATGGGTTAATACTGATTTTATTTATTAACACTCAAATCTTACCTAAGTTGATTTAAAGGGACCCATTTCTTATTTAAAAATTTATATAAATATTTTATAAGAAATGGGGGGTTGTTGTTTAGCACAACACCGAGGAACTATTTTTAATTGGGCAAGCATTCTCGCATCATCATTGAAAACAAACATAGCTGTGGCCAAGCTCCCATAGTCGGAACAACCTCCAGAATTCTATATGGCTTCATACCTCCTAGACACAGTTGCGAGAGATGCCAATTTGAGCACTGGAGCTATAACTGGGATTAATCAACAATTGATCTCGTGCACCGCCACTATAAGGTTTTCTGGGACACGACTTACAAAGGTATGATAGATGTAATTTCTGAATCTTTTATTGCCTCGTTGTACCAACTACTATTTGGGGAAGAGCCACCATGCATGTCAAAGAGGGCTATGAATACTGTGGTCAAGATAGCACATTGGTTTCACATTCAAGAAGGAACATTCATAATAGTGTTCGGTACCCATAAGGACCCGCATGCCCTACCCAAGTTCGTCACAGACAAAACGCTCCTACGAGAGGTCTACTACCAAATGACACATGGCTTTTCGAGGGTATTGAACAAAGGAAAAAAGAAACCATGACTCGCCTTCCCTCTCACCATCGGAGCATATGTGGTGGGGATTTTTAAACAAGTAGAGGCAGAGGCCAAGGCATTGAAGGGGAGCCATTTTGTGAGCCTCAACTACCGGACATATGATCCCGAGAAGGTCGTGGCCACCCATTGCAAAAAGGCAAAGTTCAGCTAGTCATATTCTCACACCAAACAAGATCACGAGGATGGGGTAAAAAATTGGTATAACACTATGAGGGAACTTAGCCCAAGCGAGCAGTAGGCCAGAGATGAGGAGCTCCTCGACGATTCCCAAGAAGATGTGAGCCTTAAAGAAAGAGCTTCCACCATCAAGAAAAAACAACACGAGGCACCGAAAGGCACAGGGGAATCCGAGAAGCGAAAAGGGAAAGAGGTTAAATACATCTTGAGCGACCACAAAGAGGAGGACATTAATGAAACGCTGGAACAAAGGAACGCCACCTTGGCAAGGAAAAAGCAAGAGCTTAAGAGGTAGAGAGAGCTAGAGATCAAACAATCTCAAGATTCCAGCGACCAAGGAAACCTCGAGAAAAGGAAGCGAAGATCGAGAAAAGGAGAAACAACTACAAGAAAAGTAGCAGGAAGAAAGAAGGGCACAAGAAGAAGTAGAGAAGAAAAAACAGGAGGAAGAAAGAAGGGCGCAGGAAGAAGCAGAGAAGAGAAAACAAGAGGAAGAAAGGAGGGCGCAGGAAGAAGCAAAGAAGAGAAAACAGGAAGAGGAACACAAGGCTAGAGAAGAAGGGGAGAAAAAGAGATTAGAGAAAGAGATTAGAGCAAGAGCTGAAAATTATGGAAGATGAGCTAAAGAGGCAATAAGTGCTTGCTGATCAAGAAAAGAGGTGACAGGAGGAAGAGCTAAGGAGGAACAAAGAAAAGGAAACTGGGGAAAGCGAACAAGGAGAAACTAGCAAAATAACCGAGCTAGGTACAGGGAAAAGTGAGCTACCCACATTGGATGTACCTACTTCTACTCCCCTCACTAGTGGGCACCTCCCCCTATAGGAACTGGGTTTCTCGAAGAGACAAGAAGAGGAGGTTCTAGATCTGACAAGGCTCACTTTCGACGAAGTTAGCCTCAAGATTGTGCAAGAAAGGAAAAAATATTGTGCCAGGAATCCAACTGAGCTTTTATCAGTCACCATGGCCAAGGAAATTGTGCCCAACATCATAGAAAACCCGCAGATGATCATCTTGGCCAGGAAAAATTTCGTTGCTGCCACAGAACATAATGTGGCCGAGATGAGCAAGGAGATTATAGACCTTTAGAACATGCTTTACGCATCTGAGCTAAGGGCCACCATAGCAGAGCAAGAGAGAAAGAAGGTAGAGGAAGAGAATGTGGCACTCTGTTTAATTCACCCGAGGGCGACAAAATTTCAGGTAGCAATCTAAGCAGAAATCGAGACCCTTCGGAAGGCCATGGGAATGGCTTACAAAGAGATGTCCAAACTGCATCACATAGTGTCCATAATCGTGGCAATCGAAGCCCACACAAAAGAAAGGGTCGCGATGCTAAAGGAGGCTATAATTTCTCTAGATAAGATACATGAATGGTCCGTCAAGTACCCAAGAGCACCAACGATGGTCCATAAGAAGGATTGAATCACCATGCAGAACGCCAAGGTTCAGCGCCGCATCAAGATTCAATCTAAAGACAAATTGGCCAAAGATGTGGACAGAGTATTAGCGTCCTACAGGCATCTTTTCAGCGGCTTGGAATCTATGATCCAACTTCATGGGGTCCCTTATATAGGAGAGTTTGGACAGGTAAGGAGCCAGGATGAGATCTTAAAGGAAGTACAGGCGTTTGTAGTTACATATAAACTAGCAACCCGTGCAGAGGACATGCCAATCACCAAAGAAAATATCACACATTATGTGGTAGAACCAGTGAGGATTTACACCAAACCGGTAACCTTGAAGAACCAAATGCATGCCAAACAGACCACCCTCATCCCGGACCCACTCGAGTACCTGCACCGACATGATGAAGATCAGCCGCAGATCACTCCCATTGCAGTTGAATAGAACCTATGGCACACCTATTTGACAAAACAACTCGATTTAGACATACCAAAACTTGCCATTGTTAAATTAATAAATTAGGTTGATATGTTATTTTTTGTGATGTATGTACTTCGGTAGCATAGAACATTTTTGAATACGAAAGGCCATGTGGGATACCAAAAGTCATCAGGTAGACGAAGAGTCATGAGGAAGTTCAAGAGTCAAGGGTAGGCCAAGAGTCACCCTCACTCTATAAATACACCCTCATGCCACATTTGTAAAGACAATTTGTTGGGGACATTTTTTAGAGATAATATATATTGCTTAAGAGAACTTATGCTCTTCTAATTATTGCAATGTGATTGCAAGACTCCACTATTGGATTCCTCAAGTCTTTTATGTCATAATGCCATGAGTTTTTTCTTCACTTGATTGGTCAGATGTTCCTAAGAGTCCTTTAATGCATGGTATCTTCATATGTTGTCTCATACTTCAAATTTTGTGTTGTTTCGCATGGATGGTATTTGATTCGCTAACTCTATGCTCCTTTTGATGAACTGTTTTGTTGGTATTGGTATATTCTATTTTGATTGCACATTTATTTATGCTCATAGTTGTTTGATCATTGCGAATTACTTTACAATCGTTAAGAACTTTATCTTATCAAACATGAGTCTTATTTGAAGCCTACTAATAGTTACTTTACATAAGGTTTATGTTGTTTATAGTCTGGCTATTCATGGTTTGTACGTTATAAGATATTTGTCAATTATTTCCTTGTGTTTATTGAAGTCCATGCTTTCAATTGAGTTAACATCTCACCTCCGTCTGAAGCAAGCTCAAAACACCTGAACGATAGTTGGGCCTACATACCGGAAGGGATCCCTAACACAAACAGTGCAGGCTCTAGTTGGGAACCTACACCGGGGAGATCCCCTTTACTGTTGGCAGAAAATTCCATCCCATCAACAGATTTGGCACTAGAAGGAGGGCCATGGCAAGTACTAATCCACGCCCTCACACCAAAACTTCTCATCAAGCTAGTAACCAACCTCATCCTCCCACGCCCCTTGAAATACCATACAACCCCCCTTATGGGCCAGCCTTCATGAGGCCACAACAAGAAGAATCCCAACCTCCCCCTCTTGAAGATGCTCTCGGAGGAGAGGAACTTCCCCTGTTCAAAGTCACCAATGAACAGCTCAGGGCCATGCGCCCTATTACTCGACAGTTCACCAGGGGTTTGAAATGCATTCCCGCCACTAACTCCCTATCCAACCCATGCACCTCCATGCTTCATCACACACGTCAAGGCATCCTCGTTAACTCCATATCGCAGTTAATCGGCCTAGCGCTAGATGACTATGTAGACGTTGTTGAGAGGCTCTCTATTGAAGGGTTGGAAATTCATCCTAAAGATGAGTGGGGTGACCCTAGGAATACCTTCACTGGCGAAAACAACCAGTCACAATGGGGGGAGACAGAGGGAAATGATCGATGCCTCATTGAAGAGACCCCAGTTAACAATCAACCTCTCACACAGAATCCTCAAGGGATCTTGGGGCAGGGAATCGAGGATTACCTTAGAGACTGTATGAATTTCTACAACAATCAACATCTCATGAGAAACCTGAGGAATACCAGGATTGTGAGAAACACTAGAGACCTAGGACACCTCAGGTTGCCTCGAGGGGAAGGCCGACGACCCCCTCACACCAGCAGGGAATCTGACACATAACAAATCAGAGGGTAATGACCGCCGTCTCCTTTTCCACCCTAGAGGAAATCACCGCCAACAATTGTTGGCCTGGATGGCTCAATCCCCATTAAACATTAGAGGCCAACTCCATGACATGCCCCGCCATTTTGAGAAGCACCTCCCGAAGTTCAACCCTGAAAAGGGGACCTCGGCTGACGACCATATTAGCAATTTCTACCTAGCATTGCAAATGATGAAGGTCTAGTACGATGATGTGGCTTGTCATTTATTCCCTCACACCCTTGAGAATAAGGCAACCACTTGGTATTGGTCACTTCCCGTCGCCTCCATTCGAACTTGGGATGAGTTCCGGAAAACCTTCCTTAACAATTTTTCAGAAGACAAGACACCTTCTATGCTCCTCACCGAGCTTAGCATGTTGAAGTGTCATAAGAAGGAGAAGGTGAAAGATTTCAATCAAAAATTCACCACCATTTTGAATAAGTTCCCCATGGATGTAGCCCTTGATGATTCCATCACGATTGATTATTACACTAGGGCCCTGCCATGGGATATTGTCGTGTTCGTTAAACGTGAAGCAAAACTCACCTTGGTAGAGAACTTCACTACTGCGCTCAAGGTCGAAAAGGACCTCCTTTCTATTGGCGCTCGAGAGAATGAGTCCTAGGAGGAGGTAAAACCATCCGGTAAGAAGAATCAAGCCTCATCAAGTAAAATCACAGACAAAGACAAAGATTCCTTTGATTTCGAAGGACTAGCCAAATCCTTAAAACAGTTGACTAACGAAGTGTTTGAATTAAAGAGAAGGACCAGTGATACTCTGGAGGAGGAAAACCTGCTAAACCCTTTTTTCGGAAAACTAACAATCCCCCTAAAGTATCGTAGGAATCCAATTCGAAATTCAATGTGGAAGAGCTAGGAAAGGATAACTTCTGCACTTTCCATCAGGCCTCTCACTTTGAGAAGACCTGTCCACAATGGCTCCATAACATGATTGTCGTAGTCACCTAGCTTTTAGAGGATCAGGCCGTAGGAGAGGGTGAAGAAGAAACTAACAATCTTGAAGAGGACAACTCCCCTCCCAACAATTATGCTCCATTTGTTGTGTTAACCTTCAAGGTCATCCATGGGGGAGAGGTGTTGACCGCTCAAGAGGCCATCGTTGGAGATGCTCCCCCCAAGCCCCCAAAAAGTTACAACCTCAGGAGTAAAGGTCCCGTGTCGAATGCTACGCTGGAAGATAAGAAAAGGGCATTGTTACGAAGGATTCTGCCACCCACCAATACCAGCCAGCCATCCACCTCTTCACCCAAAGGGACAAATGATCTAAGCTCTAAAGAGTCACCCCCAGTATGAGAGGAGACTCATCCACACCCAAAAGTTCGACCAAAGGGGTGACGGCTAAAACTACCTTGGTAACGCAGTGCTTGGCACAAGAGCCTTCGTCCATAGACTTGGATTACAATATCATCGAAGATTTGAAGAAGACTCGAGCTAATATCTCGTTGTACGAGTTATGCAAGTTGACTAGTCAGCGTGAGTTGATTGCCAAAACCTTTGCCATCTCTCCTACCCCTTCAAAACCCTCTACATCAAGCAAGCGAACTCCACAGGCTGATCCCTAGATGTGATCGACCTTCAAGCCATAGTGAATGTCACAAATGCAAACTCAAGAGGCTCAACCCCTCCTTTCCTCTTGACATTCGAGATGTTCAATTTTAATGTTCACAATTGCATTGCTGACTCTGGCATGTTGACCAACATCATGCCAAATCTAAACATCCAACTAGACAAAACTAATGCTAAAATAATCCAACTCGATAGGTCTCAAGTTCCAGCTGTGGGAGAATTAAATAACGTTATTATTTGGTTGTCTTCTGATTCTCGAGTTCACCAGTGCATCGACGTAATCATCATAGACATTCCAGAATCCTATGATTTACTTCTTAGCAGAGATTGGTCCTATAAGCTTCAATACTACTTCGCCACAGACTCGTCCCACTTATGGCTACCTTACAAGGGAAGGAATAACCAGATAAGGGTCAATAGTGATCCTTGAATGAAGCACACCGTAACTGACCTTGAGGGCTGTAACGAGTCGATCAGCTACACCTAGCAAGAGCTGTGGGTGTGTCTCATTGAGATCTTGTTTGGGTGCTATTAGCCTTAGACATCAACTGTTCCCCCAGATACCCAGTTGGAAATTCCAATGCGAACCCCAAGCCATAATAGTGAAGTCTATGCCTTAAACTTGCATAATTCGGGTATTCCCTCCCTCAATGCCGAAACATGGATGTTGTATTATTGTGGATCCAAGACTCATGACAGAGCTGGAGCAGGGTGTGTCCTCCTAGACCCTAAAGGGAGTAGATTCTTGATCCCTTGCAGATTAGAGTTCCAATGTACCAACAACACTGTAGAATATGAGGCATTGGTCATCGGCCTCAAAAGGGCCATCGACCTAAAAGAAAACTATCTCTCAAAAGGGCCATCGACCTAAAAGAGGACTATCTAAAGGTAATTGGGGATTCTAAAATTATTATGAGGCAGGTACACAATACGATTCACTGTTTGTCCCCTCACCTCAAGAACAACCATTAAGAGGTATGGAATCTGATAAACTTGTGTAAAGATTTCAATATCATTTCTGTTCCTAGATTTAATAATGCCATCGCTGACACTTCAGCTAACGCTGCAGCTAGATTCACACCCCTTAGGTACGTGTTTTCTATTTAACTTATGTATAAACCAGCAGTGCCCGACAACATAACTAACTTGTGCATTTTCAATGATGACCAACAGATTCTGGAGTTCATGACAAATGTGAAAGTGTTCAAAGATGCAACCATCGATGAAGAAGAACATGAGAGGTCCCTACAAGAAGAAGCAGATTCACGGAAAGGAAACCCCTTACCTAAGGGGGTGGTTATGTTAGAGAAATTGTTCGACCTACAGAATCGTTTCCGAGGCCCGCCGAACACCAAGACTCATAGTTCCACTCTCTCGCATGAACAGATCAACCTTGGGACCGAATCTGACCCCAAGTGTGTCAACATAGGGCTGGGATGCACCCCCGAGGAAAGACAGGCATTCATCAGCCTATTCAAAAGGTACCACGATATTTTCGCTTGGACATATGATGACCTGAAAATGTACGATACTCGAATTATTCAGCATGTCATCCCTACAAAATAAGGGGCCAAACCATTTCAGCAAAAATTGAGGAAAGTGCATCCTGTGTTAGAACCCCTCATCCAAAAGGAACTCAAGAAATTGTTAGATGCTCGCATCATCTTCAAGGTCAGACACTCTACGTGGGTATCCAATCTAGTTCCAGTACGAAAGAAATCCGGAGAGATATGTTTGTGCGTCGATTTTCAGAACCTCAACCGGGCATCAGATAAAGACAACTACCTGATTCCCTCCATGGAGCAGATTCTCCAAATCGTCTCAGGATCTAAATTTTTCTCCTTTTTAGATGGATTCTCTGGCTACAATTAAGTCCTGATAGCTGAACGTGATCAGATAAAAACAACGTTCCGAACAAAGTGGGGGACGTTTGCATTTCATTGTATGCCTTTTGGACTGATAAATGTTGGGATAACGTTCCAAAGAGCAATGGATATCACCTTCCAAGGTCTAATGGGTTAGAGCGTGGTGGTCTACCTTGATGATGTCACCATTTTCTCGAAGAAAAGGGGTGACCACCTTCACCATTTGAAGAAGATTTTTGAACGATGCCGGAAATATGGAATCTCCCTCAACCCTGAGAAGAGCATATTCACGGTTTTCAAAGGCAGCTTGCTTGGTCACATCATCACCAAAAACAGAATCACCATAGACCTTGACCGCGTAAAAGCTATAGCACATACCCCTCAGGCGAGCACCAAAAAGGTATGTAATCTTTCCTCGGTAAAATTAATTTTCTTCGCAAATTTATTTCAGATTTTGCTCAAATTGTCAAACTTTTACAGAATATGATAAATAAAGATGCAGTATTCAAATGGAATCAGGAAGAAAAGGAATCTTTTGATCTCATTAAAACAGTAATTGCAGAGGCTCCTTCCCTCTCTAGCCCAGATTTCAATTAGGACTTTATCTTATACACTTTCGCCTCAGACTTATCCTTGGGCGCGGTCCTCACAGAAAAGGATTGTGAGCACGATGAACGTCCTATATCTTTCATGAGTACATGGTTCCAAGGCGTAGATCTAAATTACCCGACATTGATAAGCAGGCGTATGCAGTGTACAAAGCGATAAACACTTCAGACCGTATATGTTAAAAAACTGCCTCACAGTAATGGTTCCACACTCGACCGTCAGATCCCTCTTCGTACAATAGGAGATGGGTGAGAGGAGAACCAATTGGATGACCTCCCTCCAAGAGTACGATTTGGATTTCAAACCCTCCCACACAATGAAAGGACACGGACTCTGTAAACTAACCACCGAGGCGGCAGATCAACAAAATGCAGAGACCGATCAACTGGTTTTGGAGGCAGAAGGCTGGGAAAATGAAATTGAAATGTACCAGAATGAACTCCTTGGCCCACACGACTCCTCTTCATGGTACTCTGACTTATGGAAATACGTAGTGAAAGGATCTCTACCCGAGACCATGTCCGCCAAACATAAGAGAGTCGTCAGGCTTAAGGCCGCCTCATACCAAATGGTTCAAGGAAACCTTTTCAGAAAGCACCACCTCGGCATGCTACTAATATTTTTGGAACACGATCAGGTTCAACGAGTTCTGAAAGATCTACATGATGGACCCACAGGAGGTCACTATGAGGGCGACACCACCCATAATATCATGCGGGCAGGTTTCTACTAGCCCACATTGTTTAAGGACGCACATGCCTATACCCGGAAATGTCCCATCTGCTAGAAGCACATAGGTAGGTAGGCGAGATCATCTGCTACACTCCAACCCATAACAGTTGAAGAGCATTTTCAACAATGGGGGTTGGATGTGATAGGTGATATCCTGCAAAACTCATCAAAACAACACAAGTATATACTCACAACCACCGATTATTTCACCCAGTGGGTAGAGGCAATTCCATTGCGGAAGATCAACGATGATGAGGTGATATCTTTCATTAATCAACACATCATAGCCAGGTTCGGTGTTCTAAACTCACTTGTCTTCGATAATGATACATATTTTTCGTCTTTAAAATTGTATGATTTTGCTTTAGAAAACAGTATCGTGTTAAAGCATTCAGCCATCCCCCAAAACATCCATTAGCACATCCCCCTACTTCCTGGTTTATGGGAAAGAAGCCATATTTCCACCTAACCTGTACCTCCCGGCCCTTAGACTAGCTCAAGAGTCACAAGGCTCCCTGTGTCCTGTCATTCAAAGCTGCATCGATACACTTGTGAGATTGGAAGAGGAGAGACTAAAGACCAAAGAGAAATTTTCCATTCATCAAGCTTGGATTAAGAGGTGGTTTGACAAGAAATCTGTAGGAACTTGTGAGTTTAATGTGGGTGATTTGGTTCTTAAATGGGATCGGGCCCATGAAGACAGGGGAAAACACATGAAGTTCCAAGCTTTATGGATTGGCCCCTTCCAAATCAAAGAGAAAATTGGCTAGCACACCTTTAAGTTGCAGACCCTAGGAGGGCGAGTAGAACCCCTCCCTGTGAATGGCCAAGACCTTAAGTTCTATTTTACCTAGCAGCCCCAAGGTTGCTAGCCCCATCTTGTACTATAGCTTCATTTTGTTTTCCTAGCTAGTCATCATTTTGTTTTCAACATAGTTTGTTGTTTCATTTCATTTCAAAATAAAAGTTTGGGATGGAAGGTAGAGGTTAGAACGACCCTGCACATTGGCTTCTGCAGATGCTCCACAGAACCGTTTGCTGACCGAAACTTAAGCCGCGACCAAAATATAGTGTGTAAGATTGGCGGTAGTGGGGAACTCAATGGTACACATAACCTCTGTTCCTTCTTGCTTCGGTCTGTCCCAGCTGATTGCATGGCCGATAAGTTTTGAATTTTTCTAGCTCACCTATGGTGCTGGGAATGAAGGGGAAACTGAAGAAACCTTTTGAGCATACATATATTTTGGGAAAACAATAAGTCTCTCAAAAACCGGAAACAATGTATTTGCAAGTCAAATAAGTCGGGATCCCTCGTCCGCCCAGGCTTTAAGCTACCATCGAATAAGTGCACATAAGCACAGACAAATAAGTGCCAATGAGCACATCCATCCATTCATAATAAGCGCTAAAGGACTAAGAAAGGCTTCTTGCACAAAGAGGTGAGGCAACGACTCTGCCGGGGTATTGAGCAGGCTCGCTAGTAGCGGAGCAACGTTCACGATTTCTAGGTAGTGACTCTGCCAGGATACTTTTTAGGCTCGCTGGTGGCGAAGCAACACCAAAGTACCATGACCACTATACCGAAAAAAAATTCATGCTCATATCATAACTTTAGGTTCCCTTTTCCTTCCCAGGACAACAAGAGGTAACACCCTACCTTATGTGATAATGACCAGTTTTCGCAGGATGGGACAACCAACTGGTTTGAAGGAGAGGCCCGAGTACCGTCAGTAGGACCTGTAGCTCTATAAGGCAACACTTATTTAAGTCCCCTTAAGTTAGGCCAGAAGGCGTCAGAGATCCTAGAGTTCTCCCAGTGAATCGCCAATTATTGTAGTTGTTTCAACAACCCCTCCAAAAACCCTGAAACCCTTAAAAATTTTGGAGCCCCTGTATCGTGCGGAACCTCCTGCGTCGTTGAGATCTACTCAAAGAGTTCACCAATCCAGAAGAACCCCGTAAAATACCAAGTTTTCTAGTTAAGTATAGCTAGGTTGCTAGATCTTGCCCAAAGTCAGTCAGTCATAGATTAAGAGTGTGACTAATTCTAAATCTTGGGACCATTGAGACCCGTGTGACCCACTAGTCGAATAGGTCGCAAGGTTGCATCGATCTTGCTTATCCATTAATGCGACCATGCGACCCTTGCAACCTCACGACTACCTGGTTTCGAGGTTGCAAGGTTGCATAGACCTCACTTTCCCATCAATGCGACCATGTGACCCTTGCGACCTCACAACTACCTGGTCGAATAGGTTGCACATTAGACCCATGCGACCTTCACACATGCAACCAAAGCTATAAAAGGGGAGGTCGCCCCGTTTCATTGTAACGACTCCTTTGGTCGCAAAGAAGATGAGGAAGGTTCGCGACTTGGGTGTGCATGAGGTTTTATCCAGGAAAGCAACCTTTCACCTTCCTTGAAATCATGATTTTCTCCCAAGTGTCATTTTCTACATCCCCGACCTTCTACATCCCATTCCTAAGGGGTTTTTTTATCCCATTTGCTTGGTTTTTCACCTCAATCCCAAAAGAGCAGTTGCCCTGGCCCCGTTCACTCTTCCTTGACCAAAACTTGGCCATTCTTCGACCCTAGCCTTCCCGGTTTTTGCCAGTAAGCCTTAACCACCTTGCCTGGAAGAATCCCAGACCTCCCAAAGCCTCAAATTGTTTTTCTTGGTCCTCTCAAAACCTAGATCGCACGATGTTGGCCCTCGATTTTGATCAATTTTTCTTATTAAAAATCCACTTAAATTCCATCATATTCCACCTTAAATCATCCATTTATGCCTTATTTTAACCTTACTATGCATATTCAGGTAAAGAAATTATGTTTTTCAATTTTTAGATATTTTTGCAATAAATTGGGTTTAAGAGTATTTTTGGACAAAACTGGAAATTCCTGTAATAGCTCCGTTAAAGTGATATATGCAGGACACCTGGGCTTGAGATGAATACATATTTGGAAATATTAGGAACCAATCATGGATGAACAGCTATTGGCTCAGTCAAAATGAGCAAATACGGGCCCAGTCAATGCTAGTCAAACTTGACCTGTCACCCAGAAATCCCTATTAAAAGGGGCAGTTTTAGGATTTTTTGGAA
Source organism: Pinus tabuliformis (assembly GCA_031772625.1). Taxonomy (NCBI): domain Eukaryota; kingdom Viridiplantae; phylum Streptophyta; class Pinopsida; order Pinales; family Pinaceae; genus Pinus; species Pinus tabuliformis. The sequence continues at coordinate 2,074,000,041 of CM062818.1, forward strand.
ATTTTCTAGATTTCTTGTAACTAATGGATGGCTTCGACCTGATGAAGTGGGATAACATTAATGATGGTTGTTTCAAACTTTTTAGCTTATATGGTTATCATTTTTCCTATTTCAAGAGAGGCATTCATAGTTAGACTATGTACACAAACTTATTATTTGAGATAATTGAAGAGAGAGCTTTTGTTTTATAATTTCTTTGTGTTTTTTGGAGTGAATGAGTTGTTGTAGCTGAGTATTTTAGCAGTGTATCAACAAGGTTGGAGGGCCCACATACCAAGCTAAGTATACTTTGTTGTATCATGTTTATATTTGTGCATATGCTAGTTTAATTATCCATGTTTATTATATTCATTTGCTGCAAATATTTGTAAATATCTGTAATGTGAATTCATTTTATGGAATGTGTTAAGTGAAGATTGCTTCCTTTTAGTGAATGTGGAAGGACAACCGAGTCTTTTTAAAAGTGTCTCTTCTCCCTGAGCTAGGACTAAGACTGAACAAGATTCACTTCTTTCAAGCTTTCTTAGATTAAGTTCTTATGCTTTCATTACATTCTTTTATGCTTACTTAGATATTGGCAATGTAATTATAGAATTGTTAAGGGAGGATAAAAAGGTCTCTTTGAAATAGCCTCTTCCTTGTTTTTCTAAAATAGCCTAAATTCAATGACCAATAATGCATGCTTTTATGGAATAGACTTAGATAGTTTTGCTTAATTTGTGAGTGATTTATATTTATAATATGTATTTCTATTCTTAGTTATGTAGAATGATTTATATTTGTAATATGCACTTATGTTCTCATAACTACTTTCTATATTAGTTCTTATCCAAAAATCCATAAGTTGTGGTTTTCTTCTAAGATTACCAACCTGGATTGATAGTAAAATACATGTCTTAACTTACACAATAAATTGAGCTGACACACAGCTTGAGACCACGATACCTCTTTTTCTGTGACTTTGCAACCTGCGACTTCGCTTCCGCCACGACCTTGCGACCGGCGACCTCGCGACCTCCATCAACCTGCAACCTTGTGACCTCCATCAACCCGCGACCTTGCGACCTGCACAACAAGTCACTCAGTCGCCCTTCTGGATTTGTGACCTTGCGACCTATCTCCTTATGCGACTTGCCTATCAGCTTCTGAAATTCCTTTTATTTTCGTAGTTTTTCTCGATTTTTCATGCCGTCTCTCTCATCGTGGGATTGTATTTTCGACATGCTAGGTGACATGGACCTCCAGTGCATATTCATCTCCTCCTTTGAAGATGAGATGGCTCCCCCAACCACTAAGGTTGCTCGCAAAGGCTCAGGAAGCAGTTCATGGGAGATCTACCAAGACGAGGAGCCACCCATCTTTAGGGACACATCCTGCAACATTAATAAAACAATGAAACTCTCTTGGTACAACATCTACAAAGAGTTTTCGAAGCTAGACATACCAGAAAACCAGGAGGATTTCCTGGTATACATAAATGTCAAGAGGTCAAAGTTACATAAGGTAACAACACACACCCCGGTATTCCCATGGAGAAAAGCTATTGAATGGATCTTGCAAAATATAGATATGGATTCATGGATGATTAGGGATCATCCTGGAGCATCCATAGCCGCAATATCCTCTACAGATATCGCCGCCTATTACAAACTCTCGGAGAGAAAGGAGGTTTTCAATACCAGGTGGCTCTCTAAGTTTGTGATCCTAGTGAAAGACATCCTAAGGGAATGGTGGCAAGACCCGTCAAAGTTCCAGGTCAGAACCGATCAAGCATACAAGACAGAGGGGTGCATGAGGTATATCAATTAATTACTGCGATGATGTGCCTCTTATATGGTAAGGTGGACTGCGACGTATTTTATGGCACCTGGGTTGCTCTCATGTACGTTGCTGCCACCCGAGGAACTATTTTTAATTGGGAAAGCATTCTCGCATCATCATTGAAAACAAACATAGCTGTGACTAAGGTCTCACAGCCAGAATAGCCTCAGGAATTATATATGGCTTCATACCTCTTAGACACGGTCTATGCGAGATGCCAATTTGAGCACTGGAGCTGTAACTGGGATTCATTAGCAACCGATCCCGTGCACTGACACTAGAAGGTTTTGTGGGACACGGCTTACAAAGGTATGATAGATGTGAGTTTTGAATCTTTTATCGGCCTCTTATACCAGCTTCTATTTGGGGAAGAGCCACCATGCATGTCAAAGAGGGATATGAAGACTGTGGTCAAGGTAGCACATTGATTTCCCATTCAAGAAGGAACATTCATAAGAGTGTTCAGTACCCATAAGGCCCCCCATGCCCTACCTTGGTGATCCAAATGGATCCAAGAAACACTCTGTGTCTTCAAAACTTAAAGAAATCATGCAAAAAAAAACCAACGAAAAATCGCATAAGGAAGCCTTTCAAACCACTATAAGGAGGCAAAAACCCATGAAATCAATGAAAAAACAGAGTATCAGAGGCGGAACAGGTAATACACAGTAGCCATCAGATCTGGCTGATCAACGGTCCAGATCTGAGCGGCGGTTTGCAATCAGCGGTGACCTTCGGCAGGGATCGGCGGGATCCACATAGGAGATGCAAAAACGATCAGTGGGTATTGGCGCAGAGCTCATGAAAGTTGCGACGGTAATTGGCGAAGTTAATTTGGACCATTGATCAAGCGTGCAGATCAACGACCCATATTACATCGCCAGATCGCTATCGGGGGATTGCAGAAGCGCTTACAATGACCCAAGGGTTATTGCGATGAGCGATTGCGATATCGCAATCGGAGCAGGCTAACGGAGCGGGTTTTATGGTACATGCATACATGTGATCCGATGGACCGGACCCGATGAATATTATAAGCCATATTATATGGATCTTGAGATCCGCCAAGCATCATTTTTAATGTATTTCATAGTTTCGTTTGTTAAACGAAATGCGAAGGGGAAAGCGTCGATGCAATACGCCAGACCCGAAAGGGTACCTTAAGGCTATCTGATATAGTTTCAAGTTCTGGAAGAAAGGCCATTTTAATGCATTTCGCGATTTTTAACATATTTCAAAAATAAAAAGGGGAACCTTAGAGCAAGATCGAAGCGATTTGCAATAGCAATGGAGGGCAGACTCGATAGGGAAAAAACCATGTTTAAGGACTTTTGAAGTTCGAAATGAATTGTGTGTGGCTGCATTTCACAGTTATGTAGGAGTTTTCCTGTGTTAAGTAGAAAACGACTATGTTTGTAATTCTGAAGGATTTCAAGGGACTGAGGCACTCTTACGACGCCGAATAGGTGGCCACCTACCCTTTGGGCATTATGCCATGATTATGTAACGCTGAAAGAGGGATTTGGACGGACAGAGGCCCGGGAGACAGAAAGCTGGGAAGGAGAAACACAGCCCAGATTGGCTTTAAAGCCACAAACAAAGAGCACACATAACAGAGGAAGTATTGCAGGAAAATGCCGAGACAGAGTCAGCACAGAGACAAAGAGCACTGGGGGAGTCTGTGTACTCATAGAAAACTTGAGAGGTTTAAGTAAAGCTCTTGATTTTGTATTCTGTTGTGTGTGAGGCTCGAATTGAGCTCACTGTTGTAAAAATAACTTTGCTTGAAGACATAATAGAGAGGCCACCATGCTGGACTAGGAGTATTGGGTGAACTACTTATTAAATTTGCTGTGTTATGTGTTGTCTATTATGTTTTGTTTACTGCTTCATTGTCTGTGCATTTCACAATATTATCGATCCATTTCCTAAAATGACATAGACAAATACATGCACATAAGTATGTAATACCTTATTATTGTCTTAGATCTCAGTATCAGATCAAGTGGTATCAGAGCTTTAGGTTGCTAAGGGTAAACAAGCTTGTGTTGGACTGTTAGTGAATGATAACTAGGTCAAAGCTTAAATTAGGAGAAGGAGAACTGGTTGAAACTAACCCAGAAATTGGTAGAGTCTATCCTAGGAGGAAAATGGCAGAAGAAATTCCCTTGGAATCAGACTCTTAGTTCATGGACAGTTTCATGACCATGAGAGCCATGGTAGAAGAAATGTATAGAGAATTTAAGAAAGGTCGAAGTGAATATTCTTCAACTTCCAAACAAGATAAAGGAATAGAAGAATCCCTTCAAGATGACCATTCTGAAGGAAAAAGGAAAGGAAAAGAGGCTCCTCTATCCACACCTCCTAATAGCCCTGAAAATACAAAGAAGAAAACATCTTTGATTAAATTAGATGTTAAATTTGATTTGCCAATATATGATGGAGAGTTAAATGCAGAGAAGCTAGATAATTGGATTAGACAGATTGATGTGTATTGCAGGTGCAGAGCATTGATTTAGATAGGATTAAAATTAAGCTGGCCAGCCTACGCCTTGGAGGAACTACCTTGGTATGGTGGGAAGGCAGGACACAAGCTGGCTTGAAGAAGCATGGTAAAACTCTTTCTGTCTGGAGTGAATTTGTTTCTACAATTAAAAAACAATTCTATCCACTAGCTTATATGCAGCAAGCTATGATGAGTTGGCAAACTCTTCGCCAATTAAAAGGGTAAAGTTTACAAAGTTACACTCAAGAATTTAGAAAAAGAGCTTTGATTCTAGGCATTTCTTTAAACTCACCTGAAACTTTGTTGAAGTATATAGGTGGTCTACATAGTTATTTGAGGCACACTATTCTCATGTTTAACCCGACTAGCATAGATGAGGTATTTGTTCAGGCTACCCATCTAGAGGCTAGAGGCAAGAATGTGAACCCAAAGATTGGGGGATCATCAAAACCCACTGCAAGAAAGAACAAGGAAAAGAGGAAGCATAAATTGAAAGAGAGGAAGGCAAATGTTGTACAAAAGGCCAAACCTTCATGCACTCACTACAAGAAGGATGGACATGATGATGAACCTTGCTGGTCTTTGCATCCGGAGCTGAAACCCAAGAAGTTCGATGGCAAGAAGAAGAAGGCCACTGCTGTTGTTCAGAAAGATTTGGGGTTAGACTCAGGCGATGAAACAACCATCACAACCACAGGTATACAAGGTAAAATTTTTGAAGCATCTACTAGTAATTCTGCCCAAACTATTGATGGTGAAGAAAATGAGAGAAGAAGACATGAGCTTTTTCATATTAGAGTTATTTCCAAGCATCAAAAGATTGATAATTTGTTTGATAGAAGTAAACTTAATTTCTAAAGCAATTGTAAAGAAGCTGGGATTACTAACCACACCTCACAAGAAGCCATATCCATTGGGTTGGTTATGTGATAAAGCAAAGCTACAAGTGACTAGACAATGTAAACTAAGGTTGCCATTGGTTCAACATTTGTAGATGAGGTTGAGTTAGATGTAATTCCCTTGGATATATGTGGAATTGTTTTAGGAAGGCCTTACTTGTATGATAGAAAAGCTATCTTCTATAGAGCTGAAAATAAGTATCAACTTGTTAAAGATGGAATAGAATATATTGTAAGAGCTCACAAACTCAAAAATAATTATAATCTCATAAACTTAGGGCAGATGAAAAGGATTGTAAATTCATGCAAACAATTTTTACTGATGGTTTTAAAGGAAAATAAACATGAAAAAACCAATGTATTTGAGGGCTGTGATGCTAAACAAAAGGCTGATTTAGAAAAGGTTATTTCAGAATATGATATCTTATTTCAAGAACCTAAAGGTCTGCCACCAAAAAGGGAAATTGTAAATGATATTAATTTGCAACAAGATGCTCCATTGCCTAACATTGGAATGTACATGTTATCTGCTTTAGAGAATGCAAAAATCAAGAAGCATGTGCAGGAGCTTCTCGAGAAAGGGTTCATAAGACCAAGCACATTGCCATGCAGATCTCCAATGTTGGTGAGAAAGAAGCATGGTTCATGGAGGATGTGCATTGATTACCAAGCACTGAATAAAATAACAATCAAGAATCATTATCCCCTTCCTTGCATTGATGATCTATTAAATCAACTGAAAGAGGTTGTTTACTTTTCCAAGTTGGACCTACGTAGTGGTTACCATCAGGTCAGAGTAGCAGAGCAAGATGCATGGAAGACTGCTTTCAAAACAAAGCAAGGGCTATATGAATGGCTAGTTATGCCTTTTGGCTGAACTAATGCTCCTGCCACTTTCATGAGAGTAACGAATGATGTAATCATGCCTTTTATTGATGATTTTGTAATTGTATATCTAGATGACATTCTTGTATTTAGTAAAACATGGGAAGAACATTTGAAGCATGTAAACTAGACTCTAGATGTTTTGAAAAAAGAAAATCTCTATGTTAAATTATCAAAGTGTGAATTTGGTAAAACATCTTTGAATTGTTTGGGTCATATTGTAGGGGGTAGTGATATGAAGATAGATCCCTCTAAGGTTGCAGTTATTGTAAATTGGCCTAAAACCAAGTCTGCTACAAAAGTTAGAAGCTTCCTAGGGGCAACACAATATTGGAGAAAGTTTATTGCTAACTTTTCCTTAATTGCAGCTCCCTTGCATGCTCTGATAGGATTGAACAAGGTGTTTCAGTGGGGAGGCAAATAGCAGAAAGCCTTCGACACCTTGAAAGAAAAAATTAGTACAGGACTAGTACTAGCATTGCCAAATCTTCAACAACCATTTGAGATCGAAACAGATGCCAGTGATTATGCCATGGGAGTAGTGTTGATTCAACATGGTAAACCCATGTGCTACCATTCTGAGACTTTTAATTTTGCAGTAGTTAATTATCCTACATATGATAAAGAACTGTATGCATTAGTTCAGAGTGGGAAGAAGTGGAAAAATTACTTAATGGGCAAAGAAACAATAATACACACTAATCATCAGCAACTTCAGTGCTTGCACTCACAAACTAAACTGCAACAATCAAGACACTATAGGTGGATGGGTTTCCTACAACAGTTTCATTTAGTCATCAGATATAAAAAGGGCATACACAATAAAGTTGCAGATATGTTGTCCAAACCAATCATAAATGCATCTACTACACTTAAGCATAACTCAGTAATGCATGAAAGCTACATTGAACAATATGCTCAAGATATAGACTTTAAAGATGTATATACAACTTTAAGTAATGGCAAAAATGTAGAAGAATTGGATTACTATGTTAAGGACCGACTCTTGTATCATTTCAGAAAGCTACGCATTCCACAAACAGAGAGAATTAACATGATTAGGGAGGCACTTACTTCCCTGATATCAGGTCATTTTGGTGTAAGTAAAACAGTTGCACAGTTGCAAAGATATTGCTATTGGCCAAAAATGCATGAAGCAATTTCTAGATATGTAAGAGGGTGTACCATGTGTGCTAAAAGCAAGCCCAACAATAGAAAACTAGGCTTGTACACTCCATTGCTAGTTCCTTCCTGTCCTTGGGAAATTGTTTCCATGGACTTTGTTGGGGGATTGCCAAAATCTAGAAGGGGACATGACTATTTATATTTTATTGTGGACAGGTTCAGCAAAATGTGTATTTTAATACCTTGTAATAAGTAGATTACAGTTGAACAAACAACTAAATTGTTCTTTCAACATGTCTGGGTGCATTTTGGGTTACCCACTTCCATAGTATTTGATCGAGACTCTCGAGAAGTTTTGGTCAAGTCTGTGGGACTTAATGGACACAAGACTGAAGAAAAGCATAACCTTTCATCTACAAACAGATGGCCAAACAGAGGTAGTCAACAAGACAGTGATCCAGTTGCTTAGGGGTTATTGCAGCAAGCATCCCAAGCTTTGGGATGAACACTTATGTTATGTTCAACATGCTTACAACCGTGCTAAACATTCTTTTACACAAAGATCTCCTTTTGAGACCTGTTTTGGTTTCATACCAAGGTCTCCCTTGGATTTTGTCTTTGAAAAAGACATAGCAGTTGCTGGACATAGTTATGTAGAAAAAGCAACCAGATTCATTGAACAGATCCAAGAAATTCACAAGGTAGTGCAGGAACAACTGGAAAAGAGCCAAGCCAAATACAAGGCAAGGCATGATAAACATCGGGTGGAGCACAGCTTCCAAGTTGGCAATCAAGTCTGGCTGTATATTAGCAAGGACAAAATGCAAGGTGAAGGAAAGAAGCTGAAGCCAATAAGGTATGGGCCTTTTAAGTTACTTGAGAAAATTGGTGAGAATGCTTTCTGCCTTGATCTGCCAGCATACATGCACATCTATTCAGTAGTAAATGCAGAAAATTTAAGACTGTTTGAACCTTCATTAATTGAAGATCCTAAAGAGCAAAGTCAATTGCCTTCCATTGATGATCTGTTGCCTGAATACCTCAATGAGCTACAGGAAGATATAGTTCTGGACAGGAAGGTGAGGACAATGCACAGAGGGGATGTAGAGTACCTTAGAATTGGACTCAAAGGTTCAAAACCTAGCAGTGCAAAATGGATAGAGATTGGGCAAGTGAGGCAGCTATATCCTCACTTAAACAATGCTTGAAACCAACTTTTGGTGGTCCAAAGTCCTTTTTAGTGGGAAGGTGTGATCCAAATGGATCCAAGAAACACTCTCTGTCTTCGAAACTTAAAGAAATCACGCCAAAAAAACCAAGGAAAAATCGCATAAGGAAGCCTTTCAAACCACTATTAGGAGGCAAAAACTCGTGAAATCAATGAAAACAACAGAGTATCGGAGGTAGAACAGGTAATAGACCGTAGCCGTCAGATCTGGCTGATCAATGGTCCATATCTGAGCGGCGGTTCGCAATTGGTGGTGACCTTCGACAAGGATCGGCGGGATCCACATAGGAGATGCGATAGCGATCAACGGGTATTGGCGCAGAGCTCATGAAAGTTGTGACGACGATTGGTGGAGTTAATATAGACTGTCGATCAAGCGCATAGATCGATGACCCATATTACATCGCCGGATCGCTATCGAGGGATTGCAAAAGTGCTTACAATGGACCAAGGGTTATTGCAATGAGACATTGTGATATCGCAATCAGAGTAGCCTAACGGAGCGAGGTTTATGGTACATGCATACATGCGATTTGATGGACCAGACCCAATGAATATCATAAGCCATATTATATGGATCTTGAGATCCTCTAAGCATCATTTTTAATGTATTTCGAAATTTCGTTTGTTAAACGAAATGCGAAGGGGAAAGCGCCAATGCGATACGCCGGACCCAAAAGGGTACCTTAAGGCTATCCGATATAGTTTCAAGTCCGGAAGAAAGGCCATTTTAATGCATTTCACGATTTTTAACATATTTCAAAAATACAAAGGGGAACCTCATAGCGAGATCGAAGCAATTTGCGATAGCGATGGAGGGCGGACCCGATAGGGAATAAACCATGTTTAAGGACTTTTGAAGTCTGAAATGAATTGTGTTTGGCGGCATTTCACAGTTATGCATGCATTTTCCTGTGTTAAGCAGAAAACGACTACGTTTGTAATTCTGAAGGATTTCAAGGGACTGAGGCACTCTTACGATGCCGAATAGGTGGCCACCTCCCCTTTGGGCGTTATGCCATGATTATGTAACGCTGAAAGAGGGATTCGGGCAGACAGAGGCCCGGGAGACAGAAAGCCGGGAAGGAGAAACATAGCCCAGATTGGCTTTAAAGCCACAGACAGAGAGCAAACAGAACAGAGGCAGTATTGCAGGCAAATGCCGAGACAGAGTTAGCACAGAGACAGAGAGCATTGAGGGAGTCTGTGTACTCATAGAAAACTTGAGAGGTTCAAGTAAAGCTCTTGATTTTGTATTCTGTTGTGTGTGAGGCTCAAATTGAGCTCAATGTTGTAAAAAGAACTCTGCTTGAAGACATAATAGAGAGGCCACCACAGAAGGCTGGACCAGGAGATATAGCCCAGGAGCATTGGGTGAACTCCTTATTAAATTTGTTGTGTTATGTGTTGTCTATTATGTTTTGTTTACTGCTTCATTGTCTGTGCATTTCGCAATCTTATCGATCCATTGCTTAAAATGACATAGACAAATCCATGCACATAAGTCTGTAATACCTTATTATTGTCTTATATCTCAGTATCAGATCACCAGGTTCGTCACAAACAAAATGCTTCTGCAAGAGGTCTGCTACCAAATGACACAGGGCTTTTCGAGGGTATTGAACAAAGGAAAAAAGAAACCATAGCCCACCTTCCCTCTCATCATCGGAGCATATGTGGTGGAAAATTTTAAACAAGTAGAGGTAGAGGCCGAGGCATTGAAGGAGATCCATTTTGTGAGCCTCAACTACTGGACATATGATCCCGAGAAGGTCGTGGCCGCCCACTGAAAAAAGGAAAAGTTCAACTGGTCATATTCTCACACCAAATAGGATCACGAGGAAGGGGTAAAAAATTGGTATAACGCAACGAGGGAAATTAGCCCAAGCGAGCAACATACCAGAGATGAGGAGCTACTCAATGATTCCCAAGAAGACGTGAGCCTTAAAGAGAGAGTTTCCACCATCAAGAAAAAAATAGCACGAGGCACCGAAAGGCGTAGGGGAATTCGAGAAGTGAAAAGGGAAGGAGGTCGAAGACATCTTGAGTGACCATGAAGAGGAGGATGTTAATGAAACACTGGAACAAAGGAATGCTACCTTGGCAAGGAAAAATCAAGAGCTTAAGAGGCAAAGAGAGCTAGAGATCAAACAATCTCAATATTCCAAAGACCAAGGCTAGCTTGAGAAAAGGAGGTGACAAGAAGAGCGATAAAAGGAGAAAACGATGCAAGAAAAGCAACAGGAAGAAAGAAGGGCGCATGAATAAGTAGAGAAGAAAAAACACGAGGAAGAAAGAAGGGCACAAGAAGAAGTAGAGAAGAGAAAACAGGAGGAAGAAAGGAGGGCACAGGAAGAAGCAGAGAAGAGAAAATAGGAAGAGGAACACAAAGGAGATTAGAGCAAGAGCTGAAAATTATAGAAGACGAATTAAAGAGGCAACAAGCACTCACTAATCAAGAAAAGAGGGGACAAGAGGAAGAGCTAAGGAGGAAAAAATAAAAGGAAACCGGGGAAAGCGAACAAGGAGAAACTAGAAAAACAACTGAACTAGGTACAGGGAAAAGTGAGCTACCCCCATTCGATGTACTTCTTTCTACTCCCCTCACTCGTGGACACCTCCCCCTATAGGAACTGGGTTTCTTGAAGAGACAAGAAGAGGAGGTTCTAGATCTCACAAAGCTCAATTTTGATGAAGTTAGCCTCAAGATTATGCAAGAAAGAAAAAAATATCGCATCCGTAATCTAGCTGAGCCTTTGTGAGTCGCCACGGCCAAGGAAATTGTGCTCAACATCACAATAAACCTGCAGATGAACTCCTCGGCCATAACAAATTTCGCCGCCACCACGGAACACAATGTGGTAGGAGCAAGCAAATTACAGACCCTCAGAACATTTTTTACGCATCTAAGCTAAGGGCAACCATAACAGAGCAAGATATAAAGAAGGTAGAGGAAGAGAATGAGGCACTCCATTTAGTTCACCCAAGCATGGCAGAATTTCAGGCAACAATCGAAGCAGAAACCGAGACCCTTGGGGAGGCCATGGCAATGGTGTATGAAGAGATGTCAAAACTGCATCACACAGTGGCCCCAATAGTGGCAATCCAAGCCCACACAAAAGAAAGGGTTGCGATGCTAAAGGAGGCTATGATTGCTCTAGATAAGATACATGAATTGTCCGTCAAGTACCCAGGAGCACCAGCGGTGGTCCCTAAGAAGGATTGGCTCACCATGCAGAATGCCAAGGTTCATCTCCACATCAAGATTCAATCTAAAGACAAATTGACCAAAGATGTGGATAGGGTAGTAGCGTACTACATGCATCTTTTCAGTGGCTTGGAATCTATGATCCAACTTCATGGGGTCCCTTCTATAGGAGAAGTTGGATAGGCAAGGAGGCAAGATGAGATCTCAAAGGAAGTACAGGTGTTCGTAGATACATATAAACAAGTATCCCACGCAGAGGACATGCCAATCACCAAATAAAATATCACATGTTATGTGGTAGAAACAGTGAGGATTTACACCAAACTGGTAACTCTGAACAACTAGGTGCATGCCAAACGGACCACCCTCATCCCGAACGCACTCGAGTGCCTGCACCGACATGATGAAGATCAACCGTAGATCACTCCCATCATAGCAGAATACAACCTATGGCACACCTATTTGACAAAACAACTCGATCTAGACATCCCAGAACTTGCCATTGTTAAATTAATAAATTAGGTTGATAACTTATTTTTTGTGATGTATGTACTTCGGTAGCATAAAACATTTTTGAATATGAAAGGTCATGTGGGATACCAAAAGTCATCAGGTAGATGAAGAGTCATAAGGAAGTTCAAGAGTCAAGGGTAGGCCAAGAGTAACCCTCACTCTATAAATACATCCTCATTCCACATTTGTAAAGAACTTTTGTTGAGGAAATTTTTTGGAGATAATATATATTGCTTAAGAGAACTTATTCTCTTCTAATTAATGCAAGGAGTGATTGCAAGACTCCACTATTGGATTCCTCAAATATTTTATGTCGTAATGCCATGAGTATTTTATTCACTTGATGGATCAGATGTTCCTGAGAGTCAATATATATGAGTAACTAAGTGGTAGATATTTCCATTAATGGATATCACAATCTTAACTGTTTTCCTAGAGTGATAATAGATGATAGAGACACCAAATTTGCACATAATTTCTGGGAGAATTGGAAGGATGGAACCAATATTACTACGAGTTCTACTTATTATCCATAGAAAATTGGGTAATATGAGATAATAAACAAATGTCTTGAGGGTTATCTTCATTATTATGATTTAGAGAAACATATATAGTGGCTCAAATAACTTCCACTAATAGAGTGATGGTAATAATGTAACTTATCCCTAGAACTCAGATGACTCTATTCAAGGCTCTCTATAGGAACCCAGCTTCAAATGTCACATATTTATTTAAGGGATATTGTATTACGATCTAGGAAATTAGTTCTCATCTTTAATATACTTCAGAGAAACTATATGTACTTAAGGAAAATATATGTTTGGCTCAAAATATGATGAAGCAACAAGTAAATCAAAATTGTAGTAATAATGGTTCTTACTTGGCCACTAGGTCCATCTAGAAAATACTACATTCGGGGTAAAAATCAACGTTTATTACAACACTGGTTTTTGTCGTAAGTTTTTTTGTCATTTTGAGTGCTAAATTTCACAACATATCTATTTTATTTTTGATTTTTTTTGACAAAAATTCTTTTTATTGACATCAATTTACATTTTTTATTATTGAAATTACAAGGTGTTTCATAAATTTTGACCTACTATTAACATAAGTAAATCAATTTTAGTTCGTTTAAGGCATTGTAGTGTCGTTGAAAGCACTTTATCTTGTATGGCCAATGTGTACATATGTTGACAGGATGAGGTAACATTGAAAATTGATGTTTAGATGAAAACAAATAATATTAAAAATAAATTAAGTTTTGATGATTACGAAATTTAGTGTTGCATGTATTTAAATAAATGAAAACATCCAATATTATTGGCAACACCAATGTGTGAAAATTTCTTAATCTTACAAACAAAAATCCTACTACAGTTACTGGTTTAGCATCTCCTACTTGTTATTTCATTCCACAAGTTATTTAACTTCATAAACAATGATGAAAAACACAACTGCAGACTACATAGACATACATATCATAAACTAAAACAATATATGAGACAAACACACAAGGGGCACTGTTATTTTTGGACAACACGTCCCCGGAAAAACCTAATCCGAGAAAACCAGTGCAGCAGATAGAGGGCTTGTATTATTAAGCAAGCAAAATCTGAGTACAACAGGTTGCCTCTCACATCGGTTAACCTTTCAGAGAAATCTCAGCAACAAGCAATACATGCGAGGTTTTACCTCGTTCTTCAAGTCACAACTAATAGACTGAGTGGCCTCACTCCGAAAAACACTGCGAAATCCCAACACAATCACTGCTTGGGCCAACGTCTTGCCTCTAAGAGACCGCGTCACCCCTTCTGCTAGATCGATTTGCTGGAGGAAGATTGTTGTTTAGCCCTCCCAGCTCAGAACCTCGCTTCTCCAACAAAATCTCAAACTTTCGACGAATATCTTGCACTTCCATTGCAAGAGACCCTCTTGGCCTGTGTTAGCACTGCGTGAGCCCCTTCCTGGGCTGTGTAGGCCTTTGTGCTACCTCTCTGATGCTACTGCTGCCTCTCTTCCCGGTACTCTTTGGCTCAGAACTCCTTTTCGATCCAAATCTCTGCTCCTGCCCATCTCACTGCAACTTAGATCACTGGTTCAATTTTCTTAGCAAACCACGACCCAAAAAAAATCGAATTGATTTGATCAACTTGGTGTATTCCAACTAACCCTTAAGCCTCCTCTTATACTTTTCCTGTTGATGAATCAATGGCCGAGATTAAGTCCCTAATCAATGACTAAGATTAAAACAGACTTCATCCTCGTCTCTTAGAAGCTTCTCACCCATATTTTTATTAATACCCATTAATATTTTTATTTTCCTAAGTTTAGACTTAGGAACCCCATTAAAAATATTAATTATTTCAATAACTCACAATCCGGGTGGAATTTCTTTAAACAATTTCTGGGTCTTGGAGATCTTATGCATTCTAGCCCCTCCATAAAATTTCGGAGCTAGAGCACATCCGATGCTACCCAAAATCAACACAATGCACATGCACTAAGAAATGCCATTCAGAGTCTCAAAAGTGTTGCAGATTCAAGCGATAATTGTTATTTTTATGGCTAGATTGTTCTCTGCTATAGACAATTGCACTATTAATTTTTTTTCAACATTTTCACATTACATTCACCCCATAACATCATATCATCATTAAAATTTATGTAAAGAGAACATAACATCAACAATGCAACAAAACAATAAGGAACAATAGAAGAAAAGTATAGACAATAGAGACACCAAGATTCTGGTTGAAGACTAGGGGAAAACTCCACAAGGGGGAAAACCATAATTAATTTTTCTTCTTCTATTAAATATTCATAAAATGTTCAATTAGGATACAAGGTACAATAAGAATGAGACATATGTCTTTCATCATCAATCACATTAGGCCTCATAAGGCCAACCTGGGAGCATACATGATCCTCATAAGTCAATCACAAGACGTATGATAGGGTTGCCTTCAAATCACTGTAGCTAGCATAGATCTTTGTCACAAGTAGCATTTTCAACACTGTCATGAGGAAATTGCCATAAAACATCGTCTATATCTCTATCATACTATTATACATCCCTTTCATGTGAACTCAATCCATGCCATAATAAGTATCACTGACATACACTGCCATAAAATTTCCATACATCAGGATAAGTATCACTACCATATACAGTCATATCATTGTTATTAAGACGCTACCATTAATCAATGTCACGTCAATGCCATATGTATATCATTGCCACCATTGCCACACAATCACTTCCATATATCACTATAATCATTATATTAAGGACACTGACCATATGGATATTGCCATCCATCACAGTCATAAAAACACAATTATATATTTGTCACATACTTTCATACATCATTGTCTTTCATACATCACTGTCATAAAAGGTTTTTTCCACACATCTCCGTCATAAGGACACTTTCGTCTATATTACAACAATTTATGCCAAGCATTTCTGCCATATGTTATTTCCATTCATCGTAGGTAACACTACCATATATCACTGTTGTGCATCATAGGAATCGTTGCCTTGAATCACTATCATAAGGACACTTATTGTCCAACCCTAGAAACTGTACACTGGAAACCATATAAGTTGTTCAACCAGAAAATTTTTCATCTTACGAAACATTAAACAAGGAAATCTAACATATCTTTTTATAAAAGACTTTTCTATCATCAAATTTTTTGCCTTGAGTACATATACCTGAAACTTCTCGACCCTGGTTAGGGCTTCCAATGATAGTCATGTCAGCCCTAGATCACGGTTTAAGTCTTCATCAAAACCTTATGATTTCCTTTGAGACTAACTCAGCCTCACCTCAAAAATGTGTGTTGCTAATCGACCTTCCAATGCATGCCTTACAATCCTTCATGCAAGGCACTATAGGGGCTCGACCGTATCTCCAAGACACTAAAACTTGGGGCCTAATTAACCAATACATTTACATCCAACCCATACTAAAAACTACCCAGGCTTGACCTCCTTCACTATGACATCAAGTAGCCTAACTCTACCCTCCAAACATGACCTCGGGGGCTCAACCCTACCTTTAATGCACAGAAATATCGACCTACAAATCAAATAATTTCTTCATAAAACTTGCACAAAATTTGCCTCCTCGGTTCAACTTGCAATCTTCCAAATTTGTCCAAGACCAAACACAAGAAAGAGGACCAACAATTGACTCTTCTCAAGCTCAACTAGGGCTACAAATAACTTAGGTCATACAAAACTTATATTAGAAGAGAATGTCATGTTGATGTGGGTTTGAATGAGATCCAAGGTGGTCTATTTATACCAAACGATAGAGGAGCCAAGAGGGGCTTATGAGATGAGGTCGACTTGAAATTTTCACCATTTTTCCCACACCATATTAATAAAAATTCTTTTAAATATATATTTTCCAAATTGCTTTCCCAAAATTGGACACATCAAATAATAATGAGAGAGTGCCTAACAAATAGTCAATAGTAATATTTCTTTTTTCCAATTTGAATTCTTCTTATGGGAAATATGGGATTCTTTTGGGGTGGATGGGTTTCTCAAGGGAAATTCATCCCATAGATGCCCCAAATTTCAACACTCCCTCTCATCTAGGAAGGAATTTTTGGCTAGATCATCAGTCTCATCAAAAAGTGTAAATGTCTCATCAAAACTGCATCAATAAGACATCCATATCATCACATCTCATCTCAACTCATATCTCCTTTTCTCATCAGCTGAACAATGATGTCTCAATCTAAAGAGAAAGAAGAATGATCCACTCGACCAAGTCCCAAACTTGAAAGTAGTGGGAGATACACACATACCACAAGTAGTAAGGATCATGCACATCCCTACATCAACAATAAGAGATATACACACTTACCATTCGCGGTGAGCATCAAACACATCCCTACATCGACAATAAGGGAGATATACACTTACCATTCCTCATATGAATCAGAAACATCCTATTGTCCATGGCTCACAAGTATCATCCTTAACCCCATGAGCTCTCCAACTCCATCTCCCCCCCCGCTAAAATAATGGAAGTCAAAAGACAAGGAGGAAGATCATAGCTCAGTGTTCTTGATTAGTCGTGATACCTTTCTAGAAGAGTCACATCCACCAATACAAGTTGTTCTCTGAATAATATGAATGGCTTGGGAGATAATGTCAACAATCTGCTCATCAAATGAGATGTGTTGGAGCCTCAATGCTCCTTTATGCACCATATCCCAAATGTAGTGATATCTAATCTCAATGTGCTTTAATATGGGATTATCTAAAAGTTGGATCCCACTCCAATTGCCACAATATATCATAGTTGTGTCCAACACATGCTCAAACAAATCTCCAAATAACTTATCAACCATACTTCCTTGCAACTAGCCATGCTAGTAGCAATGTACTCTTCCTCTGCTACACTCAAATCAACATACCTCTGTTTCTGGATTTTGTTAAGAAAATTTCCATCCCAATCAACATCAACATATCTTTTCGGTCACAATACTATCTCAATCCTTATAAATACTGGCTTTACAGTTTCCAATATACATGTCTAGGCTCTATCTAGCTCATGGAACATGTTGCGAAGCAAGGATCCATCTGGTTTCCTCCTCATTATGGGATCCATAAAAACTAAATCTGAAGAGGACTCTCCCTCAACTACTTTAGTGTAATTCATCATGCCAAACCTCTGTTAGTATAATTACCTTGACAAGAATGTTCTCATCATCTCTTTGTTACTCTTATAGTCTCAAGACATGGATCACCTTGGGTTAATACATCAACTCCCTCGGCTCTTCCTTTCCATCTATAGACATTAACGGTTGGCATGGAGGGCATGGAGCTCGATGTTGTGGACTACTCGCCGGATCCCTACTCTTAACAGGCTGTTTTTTGCAACCCTAACCCTAAAATGGCTCTCGTTTCATCTGCACCATCCTGCTGGACTCCGATGCCGGTTGTCTTCCTTCCTGGGCATAAGGACTCCACTCTTCGCATCAGGTCCCTCTCCATCGAATTGCCAGCTCTTGACTGCTCGCTGTTGTCCCCTAGCATCCTTAAACTACTAGCTTCCTGCTCATCACCATTGTTCGACCCCACGTCTCCCACTGACCTCTGCTTCTCCCAAAACCCACCCTCCCGCCTGGGCCCTGTACCTGTTGAGGCTGCACAGACTCAACATACCTCTGAACACCCTGGATTTGGTGAGAAATCTTAGGACCCTGCACATCCATCAGGTTGTTTCGATACCCTGGTAATCAGGGTTAGGTTGGCGGAGCCACAATCTGCATCAAATAAATCCTCAGACCCATTATAGGATCATCCCACTGTGCCGAGGACAAGGAAGAAGAAAACCAAGTGTATTAAGGCATCTGGTAAGGATTTGACCATTAAATTTGGCGAAGGTCTCACTATGGGGGAAGTCGCCGAGAGATCAGGGAAAGTGGTGGTGGGTAGGGTTCGCGGCATAACCTACACAGCAGAACAATTGGGGTTATGGGTAAAAGAGATTTGGGGATAGATCTTTTTACAGCTCCCGGAGGTTTAGACACTGCCTCGAGGGTGGTTTGCACTCCACTTTTCACTTGAAGAATACACGAACCTGGATCTGACTCAGTTTTGGC
Source organism: Pinus tabuliformis (assembly GCA_031772625.1). Classification (NCBI taxonomy): domain Eukaryota; kingdom Viridiplantae; phylum Streptophyta; class Pinopsida; order Pinales; family Pinaceae; genus Pinus; species Pinus tabuliformis. The sequence continues at coordinate 2,074,018,856 of CM062818.1, forward strand.
ATATAGAAATGGCGTCGGTCTTGCTCAAAAGATGGAGCCCTCTTTTCGATCCAAAAAGAGAGCAGATAGGAGCATGACCACTCTGGGTGCGTTACCAGGTTTACCCCTCCAGTACTGGTCAGAAGAAGTGTTCGTAAGGATAGGGAACACCCTTGGCACCTTTCTAGATTATGATAAATCCATTGTACAATAAAAAAAACCAAACACTAGCCCACATTCTGGTGCATCTGGACACCCAGGATGGCCTGGAAGAAAATAACCCTACAATGGCGAAATTTCACTAGGGTACAAATCTTAGATTATGAGGGTGTGCCTTTTAGATGTCGAAGGTGTCACAAGGTTGGGCATCTGTTCAAGGAATGCCCTCTGGTCCCGAAACCCCTGGATGCAGCAGTGGGACAAGAAGCTGGCAACGATAAAGGAACCACAGACAACATTAGGAAGCACTCCTTGGTTGCTCCAGATCCAATTCGGAAGGAGACTCCATCCAAGACGGTTCAACATGATGTAGAAATCTCTTCGGGCCCTCCATCCCCTCCTCTGACTCAAGCCAGGGCAGCTGCTAAAGCGGCTCGTTCAGTGGGTATTCCTCTTCCCTCTTCCCCTGTTCTATCTTCTGATTATGCGTCATCTGCACATAATATAATGTATCGTCTATGCATTGCTTCACCCCTCCTGCCTCCATTACATGCTCACTTAGCCCCCATCATCTGGTAGATTCCACCACCTCCCCAATTACCCATCCGGAACACTCTTCCTCTCCATCTCATTCTCCCTTGGCACCCCCTCATCCATATAATATCTGATCGCACACCTCCATTGGGGACCCACATCTATCGATCTCTGGCCTTGGCCTGACTCACTCCTCCACTTCAAATAAACGCCTACGGGGGCGCAAATCATACCTATCACATGCTATTCTTCAAGTTGGTGCTGAGGTGATCTTGGGAAGACAATCCTCATTGGACCAAGTTCTTAGAGAAAAGAAAACCCTTGATTTGGTTCCCCCATGAAATGCCTCTCCTTTAACCGCAGGGGTTTGGCCAGTACCCCCAAAAAACTAGCCCTCCGCAGACTTTTTACTGTTGAGCTTGTTGATATAATCCTTCTTCAAGAAACCCTGGGGGAAGCTCAACACACTACTAGGGTTCTGCAGAGTTTATGCCTGGGGTGGGAGTTCATTTCCCTTGATGCTATGGGTCATTCAGGTGGTTTGGCCTTGGGATATAATCCCCTTACTGTAAACCCTAAATCGACTTGGGGAGGGAAGGGATTCATTGGTATTGATTTTTTCTTTATGGAGATGGGAATGGAGTTCCATGTTATGAATGTATATGGGTTGTGCCAAGGGCGGGAGGCCTACTGGAATCATCTCCTTAATCTCTCCTCGCCTCATTTGACAACTTCATCTTGGGAGGGGACCTCAACTTTTCTATTGGATACAATGAGTCTTGGGGATCATCGGCTCAGATTGATCCACTCTCTGATATCATGGAAAATCTACTTGAACAGACCCACCTCACAAATGTTCCTATGAACAGGACACAACCTACTTGGAGGAATAGAAGGGTTGGGGAGGCAGCCCTTGCCAGAAGATTGGATCGTTTTGTCATTAAAAATCTGTTGATTCAACTTTTATCTCATTACAGGCAGTGGGTTGGGTCCGGAGGCATCTCTGACCACTCACCTATCTATCTGGAAATATCTGGTCCGCCAATCAAGCCCAAGGCCCCATTCAAATTCAACTCTATCTGGCTACAGGATCCCTCGTACATCGATCTGGTCACCAATCACTGGACACAAAACCCTCCCTCACAGTGTCACACTTGGGCTGAGGGATTTTGTCAAAATCTTCATCAACTAGAGAAGATAACTATCAAGTGGGCAAAGGAAAAACAACAAAAGGATATCCAAACCCTCTCCTCTGTAGAATCAGCCTTGGCGGACCTCAATGATGACAACAACAAAGGATTCTTAAGTGCTGAAGCCAAATTAAACCTGATTGATCTGGAAAACAAAAGAGAAAAAATCTTGAAGGATCGAGAGGAAACTTTGAGACTCAAGAGCCGTGCAATCTGGCTTAAAGCCGGGGATGAAAACACTAGATATTCCAAAACTTTGCCAAGGGAAGGAAAGCCTCCAATACTATTTGGCAATTGCCCACTCCTGATGGAGGTACTGCAAAAACCTTCCATCAGCTTTCTCAGCTGGGCATATCACATTTCCAACAACTTTTCAAGGAACCTCCTGTCACAAATCTTGCTGAGATCATTCAAGTAGCAGGGCATTTCCCCAGATTTGTTGACCAGGGAATGGCTGATGAGATTACTTCTCCAATCACCAGAGATGAACTTGAAGGGACATTAAAATGGTTTCAGAAAGATAAAAGCCCTGGTCCGGATGGTTGGCCCATTGAATTCTACTTAGCATTTTTTGACCTCATTGGGAATGATCTACTCAATGTTGTTGAAGAGTGCAAGACTACTGGAAGAATGTATGAGGCCATCAATGCCACCTTCATTGCCCTCATTCCGAAATCTGACTCACCTGCATCCTTCAATGATTTCCGTCCCATCTCACTCTGCAATACCCTATACAAAATCATCACAAAGATCATAACAAACCGTCTACGTCCCATACTCTCCCACCATATTTCCCTTGAGAAATTTGCATTTCTCCACAATAGGCAGATCCATGAAGCCATAGGCATGACCCAGGAAGCCATTCACTCTATCAAACCCAGGAATCAAACAAGCATAATCCTCAAGATTGATCTTGCCGAGGCTTTTGATCGGGTAAGCTGGCTCTTCATCAAGATGATCTTGATGCACTTAGGGTTCCCTTTAGCTTTCACAGATTGGATTATCTGTTGCATAAACACTGCCTCCTTCAGTATTTTGGTTAATGGCTCAGCATCCCAATTCTTTCATGCCGAACGTGGGCGGAGGCAAGGTTTCCCATTGTCTCCTCTTCTATTTCTACTAGTGATGGAAGGGTTCAGTAGGCTCATTGCCTTTGCAAAAAGGGATGGCAGACTCAAAGGATTGAGAATGAACAAACTCTACCACCTCACACATCTGCTCTTTGTAGATGATGTCTTGATCTTCCTCGATGGAAGCATCAGGGATTCAACCTCCTTCCATGATATTCTAACCCTCTTTGAAAAAGATATAGGCATGGTTGCAAACCAAATGAAATCTACTATTACTCTGATACATACCACCCACAGGAGGACAAAGCAGCCCATCAGTATTTTCATTACCAACCACACAACCTCTTGGATGGGCTCAAATACTTGGGTTTCCTGATAAAACCCCACAACTATCGGATTGCTGACTGGATCTGGTTAGTGATAAAAATTTAGAAGAGGTTGAAATCTGGAACCATAGATTACTTTCAAGAGTAGGGAGACTTGTCTTGATAAAATCAGTTCTGGAAGCTACCTTGGTATATTGGATGTCTCTTACCTGGATCCCTCGGGGAATTCTCAGTTGCATACAACAGTTATGCTGTCGATATCTATGGAATGGCCATAAGGAAGGCAAAACATTTTCTTGGGTAAGCTGGAAGAACATTGCTTTGCCAAAGAAATGGGGGGTGGGGGTGGGGGTTAAAAGATCTGCCTATATTTGCCCAAGCTCTAGCAACCAAGATGAGCTGGTCTCTTCTCACTGCAAAGAATATTTGGACGACTGTGACATACCATAAATACATTTGGCCGCAACAGACATTGGACTGGGTTCAATTACAAGACTGGCCTCGAGGGGGCATATCCATTGTATGGAAAGAAATCTTACAAACAATGCCTTTCATTAGAGCTGGCTTGGCTTGGCGCATCAACAATGGATCATCTGTTCGTTTGGGTATCGATCCATGGATAGGTGGGGGAAATAGATACCTACTGCATCCAGATCTTATACATTATCTCAATCACAGGAATATCATGATGATTGCTCAGATTGTCGATCATGAACACAGTACCATATTCAGACAACTTTGGTGATCTTCTCATGAGCTGAATATTCTTGTACAGTGGAAACATACCTGGGAATCATTTCTAGTGGCATTGTCCAAAGCACATGTAACTCTCAATCAAGACCCTGATGTATGAGTATGGATCCCAGTTGAGCATGGGAAATACACTCCTAAACTGGGCTATAACAATCTTCTACAGGACCATAAGCCCACGCACACTAATTCATGGTGGAAACATATATGTAAATTGAAAACTCCTCCACAGGCACGTCTCTTCATGTGGAGTGTTTTAAGTAATAAAATTCCCACTAGTGAAGCTCTCATGCACAGATCTATACACGGCCCAAATTGGTGTATATTATGTAAACAAGCATCTAAAACAAACGAGCACCTATTCTTTCTCTGTCTATCTACCACTCAATTTTGGCAAGCTGTTACACAACAACTCTCTATGCGGAATGCATGGCAGGGCTCTTCTATCCCACAAGCATGGAACAATTGGACTACTGCTCACCAGGGAGAAAAAGCACAATGCTTACCTCCAATTATTTGCTAGACCTTATGGCTCACTCGGAATCGCCTTATCTTCAAGAACGAATCTGCCTGCTGGCCACTGCTCATTGCAAAGGCAGTGGCTGTCTACCACGATATCCCTGATGAGGAAAAGCCACACACTCGTAAAATCTCGAGACCTGGTCGAATTGATAAATCATAGCCATGGGCATACTTTGATGGGGCTGCTCAACCACATGGCTGCGGAGGGGGTTTCTTGTTATACCTCTCGGAACAACATTACTACAAAGTTCAATTAGGACTAGGGGAGGGAACAAATAATTTTGCTGAGCTTATCACCCTCAGACACTTGCTCCATTTCGCACTTGCTCATAACTGCACTTCCATACAGATTTTTGGAGACTCACAAATCATCATCAATTGGTTCAATAACAAAAATCATTGTCATGCTATATCTCTTCAAAATATTTTGGACGAAGTATACAATCTTAAAGCAATTTTTAATACATCCTCTTATCATCATATATATACAGGGAACACAATGAAGATGTTGAAAAACTTTCCAAGGAGGGCTCGCTACTACCCCGAGGCTTATGAATAATTAATGAACAACATGGATTAGAGATCTATCAGTATCATCACAGGCCATACATAGACCAAGAATACTATAGGGTGGAAAGGCCTTAAAGTATATTTTTATTTATGTGTCAATACATAGTTAAAAACAATGTGTATATATTTATGATCTGCTGATAAAGAGACATACAGACTGAATTGGTACAGGAAATGGCAAGGCCATCTTTTGTTTTTTGATACAATTATTATTATGTAAAGGTCCTCGACCTACAGTTACTGCATATGTCTTCTGGCATCTACTACATGTAATTTTTCCTCATAATGAAAGATTACGATTTTTCCTTTGGAAAAAAATACATCAACTCCCTCTGCAATTGAACCTTGAGCTGATCTTATCCTATTAGAATTAAATTGTTAACATATATGAAACCAAATATCAAAGACATAAATGCAACCCTAAAGAGAGGTTGGAGTCCATCAAGCCAAGCATGGCAAGTCTAGGGGACTTGCTTGAGTTCATATGGTACTTTATTCAATCTAAAATCATGAGTCTCTTTCTTATGTTCCTCAAATCTCTGAGGTAGTTTCAACTATGCTTCTTTCTTAAGTACATCACAACGGAATCCAACTTCACATACATCTCATAATAGTGCATTTGGAAATAGGAGCTAAGATCTCATCATAGTCTTCTTTCTCATAGAGCATATTATTGTTGAATTCACTAACACTGCCACATCTTTGTTATCTAGAATGGTCCTTGCATGAAGGACATATTGCTCCCATCATCTCATCTCACTGTTGCATTTAATTTGATAGACTACTCCCTCTAAATAGGAAGCCTCTTCAATCATAGACATCAACCTGGGAGTCTGGGACCCTTCCTTCAAGGTCACCACTCTAAACATGGGATGACTCCTCAATCCCGATATTGAGAGTTAGGTCCTTAGACCCATCTGATGTGCCTGTTGACCCCAGAACAAGAGCAAGAGAAATAATAAGAAACTAAATAAACATAATGAAAATGTACCTGATGATGAGGTAGGATTGTCTTTCTTCTCTAGATATGAGAGTGGCTCCTTCATTTTCCTACACTAGCTCCCTCTTGATCGTTTTTTCCATGAATCACCACTGTTCATCAACCCTATGTCAATTTCGTCTTTAGAAGAAATGCATCCTCTTGAGCACCAACAAAATTCTCATTCCAAATTGTTTCAAGCTCGACTATCAATGTACAAGATGACCATTGGGTCTACATCATACCATTTCCTTATGGGGAGACTAGCCCTTATAGGGTTACTCTTGAATTTGTCATAGGTGCTTGAATAACCCAATAAATTCTGACTAATCATAATCACACTAGGGTTCCAATACTATAGAACCCAACCTTTCTCCATATCCAAGGCGACTCATAGGTTTTCTCTCAAACCCTAACCCCTATTGTAAGAACAAGGGATTCCTAGAGTTTCCTTCAAACCCTTGCATTCTTTTAGGTCTTTGTTGACGGTGCCAGACTCGCTAACATGTAAGGGGATCTCCTCGGTAAGATGTCCCAATCAGACCTTAGACCTTTTGGTGTAGGAGTCCCAACAATGGGTTGTATGGTAATGCCTTGATCACGATGTCACACAGAGGCAAGTAAGATAACTCTGTCAATAGCAAGGGTGTGACCGCTGCAGTGAGCCAAGGAAGGTGTATGAGAGGTTCTAACACAGGTGGGTTGAGAGGAGGGTGAAGGTGAATTTCAGGTTGAAAGGGATCAGTCCCAACTCGGCTAGGAACACACAACACACAAGACCTACATAGCTTCTGATGGAGCAGTCCACATGGATGCTGCAATCACAACATACAATGTAAGATAACACGTACAACACTCACGGTTCAGTCTGAATGAGTGCAATGGTTATTTCAGCGAGCTTCATATGAAAGGTCTGTCTGATGTCCGACAGAGTAGTCGACACAGATGGGACAACATTAACAACATATACAACACATTTCCATTAATAGATTATGCATTACAACAAATGAAACAGTTTAGATGTAGAACACAGGTTAAAGCAACATGCATTACAAGTGTTAAAGATCAGTCTTACAACAAATACAATACATGTGTGAAAACGTGTTGGCTCTTATTATATAAATAAGTGTAAGTTCCAATCATACAATACATCCATGTAAACTTGCTAGCCCCATCAGTGGAACGTTACAGCCACATCCGTCTGCTCCTCCAAAGAGATGAGCTAGCTCCGTGCAGTGGAGAAGCCAAGGGGCATTACACTACTGTCCAAGCTCTTTCTAAGATAGTCTTATCAGAAGCTTGGCTAACCAAAATCCCTTACAATGAGTTATGAGGGACTATTTATAACAAAGGGTGGGGTGACCCTTGACATTTCCCTTTGTGACAGTTCAACTATCCTCATGACTCTTCACCTACTCTATGACTGTTACATCCAACTATTGGCACTTACTTACACTTTACATGACTCAACATTACAATGAACATGTACTCATGTGAGGCAACATGGCTTGAGCAAGCCAAGCGAGACATCACTGACACTCGATCTACTGTGGTGAGACCAACCCTTTGACATGCTTGTGATGGTGAAGGTGGTGAGCTGATGCCAAGCTTAGTCATCCGTGATGGTGTGCATGCACCTCATCGTGACATCTTGCTGAAGCGAACTCTTGCCTCCATTGCAATTGGTGCATTGGTTTGGCTCCTTCATCCAACTCGTCTGCTAACGTGTGCATGGTATTCTTAGGTGCGGCTGAACTGACAACACACTGATGCATAATGTTCGTTCTGATCTTCAAGTGTGTGCTGGTGGTCATGCGCATCAACTTGCTGAAGTACATGTTCAACCTCAATTGGACTTTCTTCTTGTCTTCACCTTGGTGATTGTGTTAAATGGGTTGGGTTTCATGTGTGCACACAATGACATGCATGCTGATGAATCCCTTGCATGCAATCAACAACACTGGTCACCATGTCTGCTCCGTGTTAGTTGTTGGGATGGATCTTTAACTTGTACAGGCACAGTTTCATCCGTGAGTGCACATTGCGCCCACTGCTGTTCCTGATCCTGCTGCAACTCATTCATCTATCTGTACAGCTTCATGTTCTTCCTTGAGTTGGTGCTTCAACACATGCAACTCCTTCTTTGTTCCATTCCCTATCTTCGTGCGATCTTCATGTCGCGCCGTCACATGATAGCCTGAGTCTCCAAAGTTTCTTTCATCATCAGTGGATCTGCTTGAGCTTGCATCTTTGTTCTGCCTCTGTGTTGTCAACAACCTTCCTCTTGCATTCATTGCATCTACTGCAGTCGATGCATTTGCTGCGTCCACTGCATTCGTTGTGTTCGCTGCATTCAGTATGCTGCCTTCAGCTGCTGTTCATGATGTTTCTTGTTGTGATGTTGTTGCTGTCATATCTTGATGTCCTTGTCTTCGAACAACTTGATATCTTTTTGAGAAGTCAAGCTCATAAACATTTGATCGATTGCATCTTTAGGTGTGCTTTGGACGGTGTCTTCGAGTCTGCTCTCTTAGAAACCATTGTACCTACACTATGAGAGGCAGATGAATACCTGAAATACCTGGAGACATGGCAATACTCATGGCAAGCAACCTGTCAGTCGAAAATCAAAATAAACTTGAGAACCGACTTGCAACATACCTGTGTGACTGATCATGAAGGTTGTGTACCTACACTGTGAGAGGCAGATGAATACCTGAAATACCTGGAGACAAGGCAACACTCATGGCAAGCAACCTGTCAGTCAAAAACCAAAATGAACTTGAGAACTGACTTGCAACATACCTGTGTGACTGATCATGAAGGTTGCACAATTTCATTCAATAGGTCAGGAGACAGACTGCCAAGACTGCACAAGACACAGTCTGGGTTGCTGGGAGACTGACTGCCTACTGGAACTACGCAAATCATAGTCCAGTCTAGCTGCTGACTACTAGGATTGCGTAATGCGCAATCTCAACTGGCAATGACTGCAAGCTCAGTGACTGCATTGCTCAATTTTCTTGGCCAACAGTCACTGTCCCTTAGGATTGCGCAAAGCAGGCCTGAGGAACATCTGCTGGATAGAAATGCGCATTTCTAGAGAGGAAGGCAGAACCTTCCCTCTTCAGATTGCACAATGTTGTCTTGGTGAGGCAGAGTTTGGGGCGAGGCTGCCTAGACTCGCCGATGGGCAACTGAAAGTGAATGTGAGTGCAAATGCATGTTGATACTGAGTGTAAGCACAAGTGAATGATCATGCATGCAAATGGTGAATGAAAAATTCAGAAAATGGAACAACATGCAGGTGGGTGAGGGGAGTCGTTGAATCGACAACCATTCGAGAAAAAATAATTTCATGCATGCGACATCAGTGGGATGTTGAAAAAAATTGAAACGATGTTAGGACAAGTTAATATACATATAAGAAACAATAGGTGCTCAAGGAAATCAAGAAAACAATACTCATAAAAGCGAAAACACAAAAGCGACAGAAATGCAACACAAGGCATGGGAAGCAGGTTTACCCCAAAACAACTGAGCTGAATGTGCCGACTACTCCTAGATATGATGTGGGATGCTAGAGCTGTAAGGTTGATGTGAGGAATGAGCTCTGCAACGTCTGGTTGATGAGTTTTGATAACAACGAGGTTGTGACGCACATGCCACAAATCTAGGGAAAGCGGCACTGGTTGGAAGATTTATGAAATGATCCTTACATGTAACCTCCAACTGCTAAACATAGATCCTCGAAACATGGGATGCCTTTGCATGTTGCCTTGGGAGAAGCAGCCCATGCATGCAAGTTAGTTTTGCTCAGTCCCAGAGGTAACCGGTCAACTCAGCTGCACATGTAAGAGACTGCTAGACTGCTGGAGAAAAATGCGCATTTATGGCTGGGAGATGGGCTGGATGCCCTGGATATTTGCACAATTTCTGGGCAGAGCAGCTGACCGCTGCCTAGATTTACGCAAATTCTGGGCAGAGCAGCTGACCGCTGCCTAGATTTACGCAAATTCTGGGCTAAGTAGCGTTGCTGGGGAAAATTGCGCAATTCCAGCTGGGAGTGTTGACTGGCAGAATTGCGCAATCATGGAGCCCAACAGGTTGCGAGACAGGATTGCGCAAATTCTAGGGGAAAGGCTGGTTTCCCTCTAGAAATGCGCAATTTTCTTGGGGAAGCTGCTCAACGTGCAGGTAGACCAAGTCCGGGTGATCAGCCTATGAGGGTAGTGCATTAGGCTGTGATCGACAGGCTGCCTTTGTGTAAGAAAAACACTGAAGCTTGTGAACTTGACGAAGCAAGGCAAGCTGCTGTGAAGGTTGGAAGGGAGACTCCAAAACTAAGTTGAGGCAAAATTTTGGAGGGTGGTTGTAACCGCTACAACACTTGGTGACACACTGGTAGAACTCCAGCTCTCTGAATGGACCTTGTTCGTGAAAAGCGAGTCTAAGACCTCCAGAAGTATTGTTCAGCTCTCATCTCATCTTAGCTTCCACACTAACTTGATTGTAAGATGTAGCATCTTCCAAGCTCTTGGTCGATTGACACACATTCCAAGCCAAGGCAACACAATTGTTTCAATTGGGGTTGAGGGGTACATTGGTGCACAAGCAGTATAGTCATCAGAGTCTTAGTTTCATCTCTGGTGTTGCTCCACTGCTAGCAGGTCTGGAAAGTACCCCGGTGGAGTCACATAGGAACACAAGCATGGATCTGCTACCAGCGAGCCTGGTCAATACCCCAACGGAGTTACTTGCATCACTTCCCTGTGCAGGAAGCCTTTCTCTTCTTTCGCCTTATTCATTTTTCATTTTTTCAAACTTTTTTCATTTTTTCCATTTTGTAGTTGTGCACAACACTTACTCATTTCAGAGGGGGAAGAGGGATCCTGACTTATTGAGATCAGAAGAGGTTGTTGCAGCAGAGAAGTAGTTTATTATACCTCTGACGTGCCTGTTAAGGTTTCCCCCCTCACCTTACTCTATTTCACTGAGTTGACAAGGGTTAACCCAAAAAAAAACAACCGACTAGAGTAGGTGACACTAGTTAGCGTGCAAGCATTGTGTTTTCACCAAGGTTCACTTCGAACAGTACGTATTTTCCATCAATGTATCATGGACTGAAAGTAACAAGTTCTTCATACAGAGGCAGGATGACAGATAACCAAGTAGTGATAGCAGCACAAGGCCTCTTGTACTTTACCCAACTTTCTTCAAGAGTCATACATGGTTTCATGCAAAACTATCCTATGAAACGAAACAAGCGAACTAATAAACAACAAAGCAAAGAAAGAGCAGAAGCAAAAGAAAAAGCAAAGCAAGTAAGCAAACAAGTAAGTAGTCAAACAAACAAACAAAGCAAGTGAACAAGCATGCAAGCAAACAACTCAAAAGTAAACACTACTCCTACTCCTAAGTTAATAATGCATGGGTCATCTCACGTGAAGTGATACTTCCAATGCAGCCATTGACACATTGGTTGACCGTTGACCCATGTTGGTGAAGGCCTGGTTCGCGAACAAGACAGTTGTGCGAACCAGCAAACAAGAAAGATGTAACAGTGAAGACAAACACACTCCGAGCTTAGAAGCAACCACATAACAAAGATGAGTGAGTGTGCATGACATGCATTCTTTGGTGCTGCCATGATGTTTTGTTTCGATGTGTGCAAATGTTGTGTGTATGCATTCTCTTGACTGTGACATGCAAGCAAACGTGAGAAAGGTAGACCACTTGTGTTGTGCATGTGTGCTTGTTGTGTAAGATTCCTCCAACGCATGAGCGATGGGATCGTGTAGTTCAAGTGGAGGAAGTGAAATCTGGGTGTTTGGTTGATCTTCTATGCAAAGCAAAGAGTGATGAGGAGCCTTGAGTGTTTCAACAATTTCCTGACTGAAAGTGAAAGCAACCTCAGGACAACGAGGGCCTAACATAACCATTAGCTCGGGCTGAAGTGCCTTGACAGTCTAGGGGGTTTTGACCTCATTGACAAATAGATCATCGTAGACCAATATCTTGGATATATTAACAACGATTGAATCAACATCGTGATCGGATGAGAAAGTGAATAGATCACGACAACCAAGATCATAAAATTCGAGATGTTCGTCGGCATCCTCATGATTTGATGAATCGAGCAGAGGGGTAGATGAGAAGCGAAGATGTTCACCCTTTGTGTTTTCAAGAAAGATAGATGACAGATTGGATGGATTTTCCGAGGAAGATGTGTCCTCTCCGCGTTGTAATGATAGACTGACATCCGACGTGTCTTGTGAATGATTGGAAGTAGAAGCATTCGGAAGTGAGTTTTCACAAGGGAAATCAGTAGTGGCAGAATCACAAGGGATGTCAGGATGAAGCAGATGAGGCACGACTGGGAGGGATTCATCCTTCACCACGGTCTCTTCTTTAGATTCCCGCAAACACTCATCATTAATGATGGTGCATGTTGGCTGCATAACGCCAACTCCGTCAATAGCTTGATCCTCGTTCACAACAGGTGAGAAGTTTAGAATGGGAGAACACAAGACAATACAATCTGGAGGATTAACAGAACGTGAGGACGGAGGTCGAGGGAACGAGTCCATGTGACAACCAATAGGCTAGCAAGCCAAATCTGCACAAATCTCAAGAGCAGGTGGGGTGGGAGGACGTGACAATTCGACAAAGGTGTGTGCATGATCTCCCACATCACTTCGTGGTGGTCGAGCTGTTGGATGAGATGAAGGCGGATAGTCACTTATGACATTGTTATGAAACCAGCTCAAGAAAAGATAGAAAAGATAGATCAACACCTTAGAATTCAGCCTCTTCGAGGGGGAAACCTCCTTTACATTACATAAATGAACAATTCTTCGATGATACAAATGACAAGACCTCCTTTCTATATATAGGAGTCTAAGGAGTCATAATATAATCAGAGCCGACATAACAATAATAAGGTAAGGGCATAATAATAACAATAGTGGGCTTCTATGGGGCACAATAGTAACAATATGGGTACAACAATATAATAAGGGGGTTGTACTAATAACAATAAGGGGTTACACTAGTAGTATAGGGGCCTAACATGCCCCTCTCCTTCAAAAAGTGTTGTCCTCAACGCTTGAGTAGTTCTTGATGCTTCTGTAGAATATTCTTGTCCTCCCATGTGGAATCTTTAGCGGGTAAGTTCTTCCACTTGATGAGATACTTTGAAATTGATCGATTTCGTAGCTGTCGGGTTTCTGTTTCTGTGACTGCTCCAGATTCCAATATGATTTTTCCTTCCTCTTCAAGTTCCGGCAATATTGTTTGAATTGGGATCTTCTGCAACTTTTGAATGAGTGGCCACACTTCTTCATCCTCCTTCCATTCATTCGTTGCTTCATTTATCCAATCTGGTTGGATAATAGAAATAACACAAAACAATGCTTCCACGTCCTCATCATTTCTTGAGAGTGCATCTGCAAAAAAATTTTCTTCCCTTTCCTATAGATGATGTCAAACTCATAACCCAATATATTTGTGACCCATTTTTCTGTTCTTCTATAGATAATATTTGTTCTAAAAAGTATTTAAGACTATCATGATCCATTTTTACCTTGAAGTGTCTTCCCATTGGGTAAGGTTGCCATTTCTTAAGTGCATGTAGTATTGCCAACATTTCCTTCTCATAAATAGCTTGCTTGAGATGTAGCCGTAAAAATACCCAATCACCTACACCAAAACATTTTTCACTGTGATGTTGATGTACCAGTTGTTTCATTCGATTCTTCACCAAAGTGGCATTATCCTTTAAAAGTTGGAGAACTTGTTGTTGATGCTCGATGTTATCTTTTAGTGCTTGAACTTTTTTCTTCTTGATATGTCCTTCTAGCTTTAGGGTTTGACGAGTGGTAATTTCTTCCAATGCTTTACAAGATATGGTCGATTCATTTTTTGATGCTCAATGTGATCTTTCACTTCTTGAACATTTTTCTTCTTGATATGTCCTTCTATCTTGATAATTTGAGGAGTGGTAATTCTAGCCAATGCATTACAAGATATGGTTGGATTCATCTCTTCTTTCTCAATGTGATCTTTCACTTATTGAACCTTTTTCTTCTTGATATGTCCTTCTATCTTGAGAGTTTGAGGAGTGGTAATTCTTGCCAATGCTTTACAAGATATGGTCGAATTCATTTATTCTTTCTTAGGATTTGGGTCCTGGCGTATATCCTCTTCTTTTGATGTTTGTTGATCATTTTCTTCCTCCTCTTCATACTCTATGTAAAATAATTTCTTCTCAGCACACTTATGACCTTTACTGCATTTGCTATCACAATTGTAACAAAGCCCTTTTTCTCTTTTTTTTTCCAATTGTTGTGCTGTAACCCTTGTAGGTTGTGGAAGGCTAGGAGAAACAACACTTCCATTATTATAGTTGTGAGGGGTAGACTTCCTTGTTGCCGTAATTATACTTTCCATTTTGTAACAAAGCCCTTTTATTGTTTCCAATTGTTGTGGTGTTGCTCTTTGTATCCTCGTAATGTGCTATCATTTCCTCCGTGAAAATTGACCACGTAACAAATTGTTTACGAGAACAAAGCCCTTTATACCATAAAAATTGATCTGGTTCTAAATATGAAGATGCAATACATACCTTTTGTAACAATGGTACACCATGTAGATCAAAATATTTCTCCATCTGTAGTATCCAATTTACCAGATCATTGCCATCAAACTTCCTCATATCGCCTTTTCTTGATTTCAGGAGCTCGATCTTGAAATGACTGTAACCCTGTAATTTCAGATCATCCAGTTCTGAAATTGCGACATGTAGTAGCCCTCTATGTACTCTTTCCAATGCCACCAGTCTGATCCAAATTGAATTCTCCAAGGAAGAGTTATGCCAAATCTCCCACAGTGACCTGATTATAGACTAGTTCAGTAGAGCGAACTTGTACGACATGCCACATGTCCCTGTTTCGACCTTTTTCTTTGGAAAATATCTAAAAGAAACTAAAGTTTGTCCTCTTTCTGTACCTTCTTACGAAATTTCAATCCGATGCTCAGAGAGAAAGTTATGACGATTTTCCTCGGGTCACCTGTTTGAAATGTAATTCAGGAGTCTGCAAAAAGACCAACTTCCTCAGATCATATCTCCGCAAATATAGCGCGAAAAACTCTGAAATTTGGATCCGAGGTTCAGCGTGATTTCTTCTCAAATGGGCTTTTTTCTCACTTCTGAAACGTCGCAGAAAAAAAGTTATAGCGAAAATGCCACGATCACCTATTTGGAGCAGCGAAACCCTAGAATCCAAAGCTCTGATACCAAATGTTATGAAACCAGCTCAAGAAAGATAGAAAAGATAGATCAATACCTTAGAATTCAGCTTCTTCGAGGGGGCAACCTCCTTTACATTACATAAATGAACAATTCTTCGATGATACAAATGACAAGACCTCCTTTCTATATATAGGAGTCTAAGGAGTCATAATATAATCAAAGCCGACATAACAATAATAAGGTAAGGGCATAATAATAACAATATTGGGCTTCTATGGGGCACAATAGTAACAATATGGGTACAAAAATATAATAAGGGGGTTGTACTAATAACAATAAGGGGTTACACTAGTAGTATAGGGGCCTAACAGACATCAACTGTGCCTGCCTATGATTGCGCAGCGCCATCACCGAAGTGTGCTGAGTGGGGTTTAGATACGTGAATGAAATACTCAAATCGTCCATCAAGAAATTTCCAATCAATATCATTTTCAGGGAATTGGTATACAAGATTACAAAAGCGTGTGTGAAACTGTTCAACGGATTCATCGGGTGATTTTCGTAATTTTAGAATTTCTTTGTTGAGTGGTTTATGGTCATAGTGATTGAAAGCATGGTCTATCTCTACGACTAGATGAGCAAGAGAATGAATGGATTTTTCGGGAAGCGTGGCACACTAGTGCATTGGGTGCCCTCGAAGCATGTAGATGAACAATGCACAACTCATGTATTCTTCAAAGAATCCATGTCTTTTGCGTGAGCCAACAACGCCGACCGCGTGCCTTACCAAGGCAACGTAGCCTCCACCATAAAAATTTTTATGAGACAAGTTATCCGAGAGCTGTTCCAATATGATGAAATTGTTTCCATAAGACATACATTCCGGAAGAGCAACTTGGTAGCGAGTCATGATAGATGTGTAGAGATTCAAAATAGATGTGAGGACTTAGCTTGTCATCTCGCCCTCCTTCTAGCACCAAAATGTTGACGGTGCTGGACCTGCCAACATGTAAGGGGATCACCCCGGTAAGAAGTCTCAATTAGACCTCAGACCGTTTGGTGCAGGAGTCCCAGTAGTGGGTTGTATGGTAATGCCTTGACCGTGATGTCACATAGAGGCAAGTAAGATAACTCTGTCAGTAGCAAGGGTGTGACCGCTGCAGTGAGTCAAGGAAGGTGTATGAGAGGTTCTAACACAGGTGGGTTGAGATGAGGGTGAAGGTGAGTTCCAGGTTGAAAGGGATCAATCCCAATTTGGCTAGGAACACACAACACACAGGACATACACAGCTTCTGGCGGAGCAGTCCACACAAATGCGGCAGTCACAACATACAAGGTAAGATAACACGTACAACACTCACATATCAGTTCGAACGATGCAACAGTTGTTTCAGCGAGCTTCATATGAATGGTATGTCTGATGTCCAGCAGAGCAGTTGACATAGACATGACAACATTAACAACATATACAACACATTTCCATTAATAGATTATGCATTACAATAAATAAAACATTTCAGATGTAGAACACAGGTTAAACCAACATGCATTACATGTGTTAAAGATCAACCTTACAACAGATACAATATATGTGTGAAAACGTGTTGGCTCTTATTATATAAAGAAGTTTAAGTTTCAATCATACAATACATTCATATAAACTCGCTAGCCCCAACAGTGGAATGTTACAGCCACATCCGCCTGCTCCGTCAAAGAAATGAACTAGCTCCGTGTAGTTGAGAAGCCAAGGCACGTTACAATACTATCCAAGCTCTTTCCAAGATAGTCTTATCAAAAGCTTGGCTGACCAAAATCCCTTACAATGAGTCATGACTATTTATAGCAAAGGGTGGGGTGATCCTTGACATTCCCCTTTGTGACAGTTCAACTATCCTCATGACTCTTCACCTACTCTATGACTGTTACATTCAACTATTGACACATGACTTGCACTTGACATGACTCAACATTAGAATGCACATGTACCTATGTGAGACAACATGGCTTGAGCAAGCCAAGCGAGACATCACTGACACTCGGTCCACTGTGATGAGACCAACTCTTTGACATGCTTGTGATGGTGAAGGTGGTGAGTTGATGCCAAGCTTGGTCGTCCATGATGGTGTGCATGCACCTCATGGTGACATCTTGCTGAAGCGAACTCTTGCCTCCATTACAACTGGTGCATTGTTTTGTCTCCTTTATCTAACTCGTCTGCTAACATGCGCATGGTATTCTTGGTGCAACTGAACCAGAAACACACTGATGCATAATGTCTGTGCTAATCTTCAAGTGTGTGCTGGAGGTCATTCAAATCAACTTGCCGAAGTACATGTTCAGCTTCAGTTGGACTTGCTTCTTGTCTTCGCCTTAGTGAGTGTGCTAAATGGGTTGGGTTGCATGTGTGCACATAATGAAATCCATGCTGCTGAATCCCTTTCATGCGATCAATAACACTGCTCACCATGTCTGCTTGGTGTTAGTTGCTGGGATGGATCTTTAACTTGTACGGGCACAGTTTCATCTGTGAGTGCACGTTGCACCTACTGTTGTTCCTGATCCTGCTACAACTCATTCATCTATATGTGTATATTCATGTTCTTCCTTGAGTTGCTGCTTCAGCACATGCAACTCCATCTTTGTTCCATTCCCTATCTTCGCGCGATCTTCATGTCGCGTCGTCACCTCATAGCCTGAGTCTCCAAAGTTGCTTTCATCATTTGTGTATCTGCTTGAGCTTGCAACTTTGTTCCACCTCTATGTTTTCAACAACCTTCCTCTTGCATTCATTGTGTCTGCTACATTCGTCACGTTCGCTGCATTCATTGTGTTCGCTGCATTCGTTGTGTTCGCTGCATTTGGTATGCTGCCTTCAGCTACTGTTCATGATGCCTCTCGCTGTGATGTTGCTGCTGTCACTTCTTGATGTCCTTGTTTACGAACAACTTGATATCTTCGTGAGAAGGCAAGCTCGTAGACATTTGATCGATTGCATCTCCAGGTGTGCTTTAGACGGTGTCTTCAACTCTGGTCTCTTGGAAACCATTGTACCTGCACTGTTGAGAGGTAGATGAACACCTACAATACCTGGAGACATGGAAACACTCATGGAAAGCAACTTGTCAATCGAAAACCCTATGTGACTGATCATGAAGGTTACGTAATTTTGGCCGGGAGGTTGGGAGACTGACTGCCAAGACTACACAAGGCATAGTCTAGGCTGCTGGGAGACTGACTGATTGCTGGAACTATGAAATGCACAATCCAGTCTGGCTGCTGACTATTGGGATTATGCAGTGCACAATCTCAGCTGGTAATGGCTGCAGGCTCAGTGACTGCATTGCATAATTTTCTTTGCCAACCGTCATTGTCCCTCATGATTGCGCAAAGCAGGCCTGGGGAACAACTGTTGGGAAGAAATGTGCATTTCTAGAGAGGAAGGCAAAGCCTTCCCTCTCAGGATTGCGCAATGCTGTCTTGGTGAGGCTCTTAGTGAGGTAGAGTCCGGGAAAAAGGCTGCCCAGACTCGTCGACGGGCAACTGAAAGTGAATGTGAGTGCGAATGCATGCTGATACTGAGTGTAAGAATAAGCGAATGATCATGCATGAAACTGGTGAATGATAGATTCAGAAAATGGAAAAACATGCATGTGGGTGAGGTGATTCACTGAATCGACGACCGTTCGTGAAAAACAATTTCATGCATGCGACATCAGTGAGATGTTCATGAAAACTGAAACGGTACTAGGACAAGATAGTATACATGTAAACGACAGTAGGCACTCAAGGAAATCAAGAAAATAATACTCATTCAAGCAAAAACTCAAAAAGCGACAGAAATGCAACACAAGGCATGGGAAGTGGGTTTACCCCAAAACAGCTGAGCTGAATGTGCCGACTGCTCCTATATGTGATGTGGGATGTCAGAGCTGCAAGGTTGATGGGAATGATCTTTGGAGCGTCCGGTTGATGAGTTTGATAACATCGAGGTTGTGACGTGCATGCCACAAATCTAGGGAAAGCGACACTTGGTGGGAGGTTTCTGAAATGATCCTTGCATGTAACCTCCAACTGGCAAACGTAGATCCCTGAAACATGGGATGCCTTTGCATTCTTCCTTGGGAGAAGAAATCCATGCATGCAAGTCAAATTTTCTCGGTCCCAGAGGGAACCGATCAACTCAGCTGCACATGCAAGAGATTGCTCGACTGTTGGAGAAAAATGCACATTTCTGGCTAGGAGCTGGGCTGGCTTCCCAGGAGATTTGCGCAAATTCTAGGTAGAGTAGCTGACTGCTGCCTAGATTTGTGCAAATTTTGGGTTGAGCAGCCCTACTGGAGAAAATTGTGCAATTCCTATTGGGTGTGTTGACTAGCAGAATTGCGTAATCTTGGAGCCCAGCAGGCTACCAGACAGGATTGCACAATTTTTGGAGGGAAGGTTGGTTGCCCTCCAGAAATGCGCAATTTTCTTGGGGAAGCTGCTGAGCCTTCAGCTGGACCAAGTCTGGGTGATCAGCCTGTGAGGGGAGTGCATCAGGCTGTGATCGACAGGTTGCCTTTGTGTAAGAAAAACACTGAAGCTTGTGAACTTGACGAAGCAAGGCAAGTTGCTGTGAAGGTTGGAAGGGAGGCTCCAAAACAAAGCTGGGGCAAAATTTTGGAGGGTGGTTGTAGCCACTACAATAGTCTCCAACATCTTCATCTCTTTCACTCCGCTTGATCAAGAAATCCATCATAGGGTGATCTTAATGACTTTTCTTTAGCCTAACTATGAATCCATGTTAATTTTTAGGGCTAGATTGTTCTTTGATGTAGATAATTGCATCGTTAAAATTTCTCAACATTTTCACATTATATTCACCCCATAACATCATATCATCATTATCATTTATGTAGCAAGAACAATAACATCGACATTGTAGTGAAACAATAAGGAACAATAAAAGAAAATCATACACAATAAAGACATTAGGATTTTGTTCAGAGACCAGGGAAAAACCCCACAAGGGGGAAACCCATAGTCAATTCTTCTTCTTCTGTTAGATATTCATCAAATGTTCACTTGCGATACAAGGTGCAGTAAGAATGGGACATATGTATTTCATCATTAATCACATTAGGCTTCATAGGGCCAACTTGGGATCATACATGATCCTCATAAGTCAATCACAAGACCTTTGATTAGGCTGCCTCCAAATCACTATAACTAGCATAGATCTCTGTCTCAAGTAGCATTGTCAACACTGTCATGAGGACATTGCTATACTACATTGTCATATTGTCATATATCTCTGTCATACTATCATACATCCTTGTCATGTGAACTTAGTCCATACATCACTTGCCATAATAAGTATCATTGACATACACTGCCATACCATTGTCATACATCAAGATAAGTATCACTACCATATATTGTCATATCATTGTTATTATGATGCTACCATTAATTAATGCCACATCAATGCCATGTGTATATCATTGCCATCATTGTCACATGATCACTGCCACATATAGCTGTAATCATTATGTTAAGGACACTCATCATATAGATACTGCCATCCATCATAGTCATAAGAACACAACTATATATCTTTGTCACATACTATCATAAATCGTTGTCATTTAAGGTTTTTTCCACACATCTAATTCATAAGGACACTTTCATCTATATTACAAGAATTTTTGCCAAGTATTTCAATCATATGTTAATCGTAGGTAACACTACCATATATCACTATGTGCATCATAGGAATCGCTGAATTGAATCACTATCATAAGGACACTTATTGTCCAACCCTAACTATATATTGGAAGCCATATAAGTTGTTCAACTAGGATATTTTCCATTTTACAAAACATTAAACAAGGAAATATAACATACCTCTATGTAAAATACTTTTCTATAATCAACACTTTGACCTTGAGTACATATACTTGAAACTTATCGACCCTGGTTAGGGCTTCCAGTGACACTCATGTTAGCCCTAGATCAGGGCCCAAGTCTTCCTAAAATCCCTATGATTTCCTTCGAGATTAACTTAGCCTCAACTCAGAAATGTGTGTGACTTATCGACCTTCTAATACATGCCTTACGATCCTCCATGCTAAGAACTATAGGGGCTCAACCCTCTCTCCAAGACATTGAAACTTCCAACCTGATTAACCATAATATTTATAGCCAATCCATACACAAAACTGGCCATACTTGACCTCCTTCACTATGCCATCAAGTAGCCTAACTTGGACCTCCAAACATGTTAAATGAGAGAATTTATTCATAAAAATTGCATATAACTTGCCTCCTCAATTTGGCTCACAAGCTTCCAAATTTTTCCAAGACCAAACATAAGAAAGAGGACCAATGACTGACTCTTCTAAAGTTCAGTTAGGGTTGTGGTTACCTTAGGTCATACGAACCTCATATTAGAATAAAATGTGATGTGTTGATGCGGGTTTGAATGAGCTCCAAGGTGGTCTATTTATATCAAATGGTGGAGGAGCCAAGATGGGCTTATGTGATGAGGTCAACTTGAACTTTTCACCGTTTTTCCCACACCATATTAATAAAAATAATTTTAAATATATATTTACCAAATTGCTTGCCCAAAATTGGACACTTCAAATAATAATGAGAGAGTGCTTAAAACATCAATAATAATAATACTTCTTTTGTCCAGTTTGAATTCTTCTTGTGGGACAAGATGGGCTTCTTTTTGGGTAGATAGGTTTCTCATGGGAAATTCATCCCATAGCTACCCCAAATTCCAATAGTAATATGGTGAATTTGACAATTCTATACATTCTAACACAGTGCAAACACTAGCCCCAAAATTTGGAAAGGTGTTTTTCAATGTTATTGATGATGAAAAATTTGCAATAGCTTGGAAGTGAGAAGAATTTTAGTATTGTTAGCTAAAAATTATCAAATTAATGAACAATTCCCCTCATTTTAAGGACCCAATGTAGAACAAATTCTTTAAGGTTCAAGGTTGAAAGAATATTCTCATCGATAACTCAACATGTCAATTGTGAGAGTTGATCATAAGCGGAGAATCCTCTCAAGTTTTGGGGCTATACCCATTTAAAATTAGACCCCTTCCCCCCCGACCCTCTCTCAAGGTAAATCAGATTCTTTAGGGTTCAAGGCTGAAATAATTTCTCATCAGTAACTCAACATGTCAATTGTGAGAATTGATCCTAAGTGGAGAATCCTCTCAACTGTTGGGGCTATACCCATTTAGAATTATGGTCTATCCCCCACCCCATCTCTCACTCAACACAAATCATATTTCTTTATTTTTAATCATAATGAAAAATGTACCAACTATGGTTGAAAGGCGCAATTATGAAACTATATGAAATGAAGCTAATAATATGCCTACAAATTACAACTTTGGTGAATGCTCAAATGAAATGGAAAGTAGTGATAATGAGAAATTTGTGTACGATGGGATAAATAGAATGATCCATGACACCATTTCACCCATGAACGATGACGTTAGGTTAATTATAAACCTCCCATTAATATGACAAATAAACTCCTACACCAAGGGTCAAAGACTAGTCTTCTTTCCACCATTTGTTGTTGGTGAACTTGAAGGTTTGAATGATATTTCACACTTGTTTTCCACATAGATATTAAGGTATGCGTTGTTATATAAGACTAATTTGTTGATTATTTTCAATTATAATGCTAATTTGACAAAGTTTGGAATAATTTAAATCTAAGTCCCCTCATAGTTAGGTCAAAATTGTTGTTTCCATGTGTGAAATCAAAGTTCGAAAGTTTGAATACCTGTAGGAATTTACAGGGTAAGTTCCACAGAAAGAATACCAAAAAGGACACCGCTCACAACCAGATCTCAAATCAATACACCAGTATTTTTGACGTGGTTAAAACCCTCAGAGTGCAAGGAGGGAAACAGTTCACGACCTGTCCCAACGTGGGTACTACAGGCAATTTATTAATCAAAGAATGAAAATTTACATAAGCTTCTCTCATGCACGGATTACCCGAACAATGACCCTCCATGCGCTTTAAATAGAACTCATGGACCAATCGGGTGTCAAGCCACGGATCAAGTGTCGATAATACCGAGGTGAGAGTGAACCGTCGGATCACTACATATTGTGACCGTCGGATTGTAAGTTACAAAATGTACAACGGTAAAGAAACACACTTTACCTAACTCTAACCTAACTCTATACTAGACCAAGTTGAACTTAACTATATCCTATGTGTCGGAATATCCTAACATCCCCCCTTAAGAACAACTTGGGATAGGATTGAAGGATTTACAAATATGACACAATAGGAGAAGGAAGGAGGCACTAGAGCCTATCCCCCCTTAGTGACAACTTCTTGAACTCCAAGCATATATCGAAGTTTAGTGAACTTCGCCTCTGTGAGAGCCTTTGTGAAGATGTCTGCAACCTGATCATCTGTTGGACAATATTGCACTTAAAGAACATGGTCATGAATGAGCTTTCTGATGAAGTGCATGTGTAGTTCAATGTGTTTGCTGCGCTGATGCTGGACTGGATCTTTGCATAGCTGAATGGCACTTTGATTATCACACCAAAGTGTGGTTGGATGTTGCTACTCAAAGCCAAACTCTGATAGGATCTGACGAAGCCACAAGGCTTCCTTACTAGCTTCCACGGCACCACGATACTCTGCTTCTGCTGACGAAAGAGAAATGGCAGCCTGTTTCTTACAAGCCCATGTAATAGGTCCTGAACCAAGAGTGAAGACATAACCGGCAGTAGACTTCCGATCATCATGGTCACCAGCCCAATCAGAATCAGTGAAACCAACTAACAGAGGAGCTGCTTTGGCACTGTAATGAATCCCAAACTGTACTGTACCTCGAACATAACGAAGTATTCTTTTAGCTGCTTTCCAATGACTTTCACGGGGTTTTGCATAAAACGAGCAACAAGGCCAACAACAAAGGAAAGATCAGGACGAGTATGGGTTAAATACAAGAGTTTTCCGACAAGTTGACGGTATAAGGTAGCATCAACTTCAGGAGAAGTACAAGAGACTGAAATTTGACTCCAGACTGAAAGGGAGAAGGGGCTGGCTTACAGTCTTCCATGTGAAAATGACGAAGAATATCACAAGCATACTTGGACTGGGAAAGGAAAATACCCTCCCGGGATTGCAAGACTTGAAGACCGAGAAAATAGTGTAAGTGTCCTAAATCTGTCATTTCAAATTTCTTTTTAAGGTTGGACTTCACATGGTTTATAAGGTTGGGATCACTACCAGTAAGAATAAGATCATCAACATAAAGAACAAGGATGATAAGAGAGTTGCCCACTTTCTTGGTGTAGACAGTATTGTCAGAATGACACCTAGAAAAGCCAGATTCTAAAAGAAAGCTATCCATTTTGGCATACCAAGCCCGAGGAGCTTGCTTGAGGCCATAAAGGGATTTCTTAAGTCGAAAAACAAGGCTGGAGTCTGTTTGTATGAAGCCAATGGGTTGTTCCATATAGATTTCTTCCTGCAAGTCCCCATGCAAGAAGGCAGATTTAACATCCATCTGATGGACTTCCCATTTTAAAGAGGCACAAGGGAAAGAACAAGGCGGATAGAGTTCATTTTGGCAACAGGGGAGAAGGTTTCAGTGTAGTCAATGCCTTCAACCTGTGAAAAGCCCTTAGCAACGAGACGAGCTTTATGTTTATCAACTTTCCCATCTGGTCCATACTTGGTTCTGTAAACCCATTTACATCTAACAAGTTTGCGTCCCTTTGGTAGAGGAACAAGATCCCATGTATCATTTGTCATCAATGAATGATATTCTTCATTCATAGCTGCTTCCCAATGTGGATGGCCTGAAGCTTCTGCAAAAGTGTCAGGATCATGATTTACTGGAGCTTGAGCCAGTAAAGAAGAGGCTCTTTCAAACTGAGAACGTGTACGTCGCTGATCTGTAGGATCACCGGCAAGATCACCTGCTGCATCCCGAGTAGCACGGACCCATCTTGGAAGTTGAGGTTCCTGAGAAGGTGGGGGAGGATTATCATCCTCGCTTTCATCATCTGAAGAAGAAATGTTTTCAAAGGTAGAAGAGATAGGAAGAGGTGGCACATCCGCCGGACTAGGCTCGCAGGCCGATTTATTTTCATCAAATTTTACATCTCTTCTAATGATAACATTTTTGGACTTAAATGGAATAAGTCTATAACCTTTTACATCTTCAGAATATCCAACAAAAGTACATTTCTCACTCTTAGGTTCTAAAGCTTTATGCTTTTCATCTGGAATATGGGCCCATGCTTCACTTCCAAACACACGAAAGTGACTTACATCTGGTTTAATGGAACTCCAAGCTTCTTCTGGAGTGATATTCTCTAGAACCTTAGTAGGAGTGCGATTGATTATATAATTTGCACAATTAATTGCTTCGGCCCAAAAACTAAGACTGAGTCCTTTAGATTGCAGCATACAATTAGCCATTTCCTTTAAGGTGCGATTTTTCCTTTCAGCTACACCATTTTTTTGTGGAGTGTATGGAACAGCATGTTGCATTTGAATTCCATTTTCGGTGCAAAAGTTGATGAATGTGTTTTTAACATATTCTCCACCATTATCAGTTCTTAGCTTAAGAATTTGATGTCCAGATTGTTTTTCAACAAAGGCTTTGAAGGCCAAAAAAGTGTTAAATACTTCGCTCTTGAGTTTTAAGAAGTATACCCAAGTGCGTCTGGAGAAATCATCAATGAAAGTTAAGAAGTACTTGCAGCCAGAGAATGAAGCAACAGGAAGAGGACCACATAAATCACTGTGCACAAGCTGTAAAGGGGCTGAGGCGTGCCAAGAGGCACGTTTGTCAAAACTGTCCCGATGATGTTTTCCGAGTACACATCCGGAACAAACACCATCTCTGCAAGATACCATAGGAAGACCTGTCACCATATTTTCTTTACATAGATGCTGAAGGGAGCGATAGTTTAAGTGACCAAATCGCTCATGCCAAAGTTTGCTCACTTCATCATTATGAGCAACAAATACTGAGGGAAGATTTGATGACCCAAAGTTGTGAAACTTATACAACCTTTTGGAATCATCAGCAAGACCAGTAGCTAGAATCTGTTTAGGATCTTTTAGATCCTTGATTACAACATCATGAGGTGAAAATTCAACAATTTTACCTTCACCTGAATGAGTTATCTGATAGACAGATAGAAGGTTGCAGGATAAGGTTGGAACACATAATACATCATTAAACTGACCATTGTCTAGATGAACAGTTCCAGTCCCTACAACATTAAGAGATCTATCATCACCAATATATATATTTTTGGTGTTACAATCATTTAAAGAAGAAAACATGGCTTGGTTTTTGGCCATGTGACAAGAGGCTCCAGAATCAATGAGCCACTCATGAGAATGAGAAGAAGAAGAAGATACATTTAATGCATAACCAGACTGAGATGATTGATAATGACATGCAGAAAGTGCCATTCCGAAAGTTGAAGTTGAAGTAGGCTCCACATGGATGTTATGTTTCTTCATTGCGGCTTCCAAGGCTTCCATCTTCTTAAAGCATTTAGATTCTAAGTGGCCATCTCGATTACAAAAGTTACAATGTCTATCAGTCTTCTTCCATTTGTTTTTATTGGTCTTATCATTTTGCTGAAATGATCTTTCATTTTGAGGCTGAGATGGTTTAGGACCATTCTTTTGATGATATGACTTCTTAGGATTCTTTGAATTTGGTTGCTGTTGGGCGGCTAACGCTTTCGTGGAAGAGTTTCCAAGATTAAGAAGACCAAGGTGTAAGAGTTTTTCTTGTTCTCTTATTAAGGAATCACAAAAGGAGTCAAAGGAAGGGGCTTTGTAGTCTTGTCCTTGACAAATGAAAGCTTCTCTTGTAGAATGGAAAGTGGAAACAAATACAGAGTAGGCTGGTCCCAACTTAGTAAGGATGGAATAAATAAGGTTACCATCGTCTTTCTTAACTTTAACACCTTCCAGGAGATATCTAAGGGTCTTGAATTTGGACAAGAAATCTTCAATGCAAGAAAAATTATTAGGATCCAAAGTAAGCAGCTCATTTTCAAGTTGATGGGCTCTAATTTCATTTTTAATCCCAAAAACTTTAGCAAGTTTTTCTAATGCTTCATGAGGAGTCTCAAGTTCTGCAATGTAGAATCTAAGATTAGGAGAAATAGACATCCCTATCAAACCTCGTGCTTGATCTTGTCTATTTTCCCATTTTGCCGCCTTCTCTTCATCTTTTGGTTTCTTCTCTTGGTCTGTGGCTATTCTGAAGAGACCTTTACTTCTAAGTAAATCTTCGATGTAGGCTACCCATTGGAAGTAGTTAGTGCTGTCAAGAATGACTTGGCATGGACTTTCCATTTTTAAAAAAACTGAAGCTGAAGATGCTGAAAGTAAGTGTTCCAATGGATAGATCTCGAAAAAATAGGCGGTTTAAAAAAAAACGGCTCTGAAAAAGGCTTCCGGATGAAGAAGTTATGGCTTTTTGAAAAAAATTGTTGAAGTTGCCGGCAAAGTGCGCGAATGTGCGGGAATGAAAAAATCCGCCCCCACAAAATGGAGACTTGAACCCAAGACCTCTACTCTCTTAAAATAGCTTTGAACCAATTGATCTATACAAAAAATTTGAGAGAGAGAGAGAGAGAGAGAGAGAGAGAGGCCTTGGTTTGCGTGCTTGCCTTGAGAAACCTCTTTTTCCCTACAAAACACAAAACACAAAACCCAACACGAATATGCAAAGAAAAACGAACCTTGCGGCTCGAAGTTAGCTTTAGCCAAAAAAACTAGAAATAAAAAAAAAAAATCTCAAAGTTAGCTTTAGCCGAAAAACTAAATATTTTTCTCAATGTTTCTGATTTTCCGAGATCACACTAAGGTGCAGGGAAAAGAGCATACACATGAGAAAAATCATTCCTTTCTGTTTCTGATTTGCCCAGATCGCACAGAGTCGCAGGGCAAAGAGCATACGCAGAAATGAAAGGTATAGATCCGGTTAAAAAAAAAGGCTAAATAAACCGAAACCAAAATAAGCAGAGAGAAAATAACAGTAAACTGCAAAAAAACACTGTATACCTCCCGATCTGAAAAATGACGCAGCTAGGGCTACCGGAAACCTTTTCGCGTGAAACGAAAGTGGTTCATCACTGGAACAGATGCTCCGAACGCAACAGAGCAGTCCTCTCGGCCCGAAAGCAGTCAGAAACAGCAGATCTAGGAAACGACAGCCGCATGCAGTTCTACCAGCTTCAGATTTGGATCACCAACGGACGCGGCCCTCAAATAGCTCTGATACCATATAGGAATTTACAGGGTAAGTTCCACAGAAAGAATACCAAAAAGGACACCGCTCACAACCAGATCTCAAATCAATACACCAGTATTTTTGACGTGGTTAAAACCCTTAGAGTGCAAGGAGGGAAACAGTCCACGGCCTGTCCCAACGTGGGTACTACAGGCAATTTATTAATCAAAGAATGAAAATTTACATAAGCTTCTCTCATGCACGGATTACCCGAACAATGACCCTCCATGCGCTTTAAATAGAACTCATGGACCAATCAGGTGTCAAGCCACGGATCAAGTGTCGATAATACCGAGGTGAGAGTGAACCGACGGATCACTACATATCGTGACCGTCGGATTGTAAGTTACAAAATGTACAACGGTAAAGAAACACACTTTACCTAACTCTAACCTAACTCTATACTAGACCAAGTTGAACTTAACTATATCCTATGTGTCGGAATATCCTAACAATACCAAATTTGAAAATTGTGAAATTGCTTTTTGAAATTGCAAAGTTTGTAGGAATTTACAGGGTAAGTTCCACAGAAAGAATACCAAAAGGACACCGCTCACAACCAGATCTCAAATCAATACACCAGTATTTTTGACGTGGTTAAAACCCTCAGAGTGCAAGGAGGGAAACAGTCCACGGCCTGTCCCAACGTGGGTACTACAGGCAATTTATTAATCAAAGAATGAAAATTTACATAAGATTCTCTCATGCACGGATTACCCGAACAATGACCCTCCATGCGCTTTAAATAGAACTCATGGACCAATCGGGTGTCAAGCCACGGATCAAGTGTCGGTAATACCGAGGTGAGAGTGAACCGTCGGATCACTACATATCGTGACCGTCGGATTGTAAGTTACAATATGTACAACGGTAAAGAAGCACACTTTACCTAACTCTATACCTAACTCTAAACTAGACCAAGTTGAACTTAACTATATCCTATGTGTCGGAATATCCTAACATCCCCCCTTAAGAACAACTTGGGATAGGATTGAAGGATTTACAAATATGACACAATAGGAGAAGGAAGGAGGCACTAGAGCCTATCCCCCCTTAGTGACAACTTCCTGAACTCCAAGCATATATCGAAGTTTAGTGAACTTCGCCTCTGTGAGAGCCTTTGTGAAGATGTCTGCAACCTGATCATCTGTTGGACAATATTGCACTTCAAGAACATGGTCATGAATGAGCTTTCTGATGAAGTGCATGTGTAGTTCGATGTGTTTGCTGCGCTGATGCTGGACTGGATCTTTGCATAGCTGAATGGCACTTTGATTATCACACCAAAGTGTGGTTGGATGCTGCTGCTCAAAGCTAAACTCTGATAGGATCTGACGAAGCCACAAGGCTTCCTTACTAGCTTCCACGGCACCACGATACTCTGCTTCTGCTGACGAAAGAGAAATGGCAGCCTGTTTCTTACAAGCCCATGTAATAGGTCCTGAACCAAGAGTGAAGACATAACCGGCAGTAGACTTCCGATCATCAGGGTCACCAGCCCAATCAGAATCAGTGAAACCAACTAACAGAGGAGCTGCTTTGGCACTGTAATGAATCCCAAACTGTACTGTACCTCGAACATAACGAAGTATTCTTTTGGCTGCTTTCCAATGACTTTCACGGGGGTTTTGCATAAAACGAGCAACAAGGCCAACAACAAAGGAAAGATCAGGACGAGTATGGGTTAAGTACAAGAGTTTTCCTACAAGTTGACGGTATAAGGTAGCATCAACTTCAGGAGAAGTACAAGAGACTGAAAGTTTGACTCCAGATTGAAAGGGAGAAGGGGCTGGCTTACTGTCTTCCATGTGAAAATGACGAAGAATATCACAAGCATACTTGGACTGGGAAAGGGAAATACCCTCCTTGGATTGCAAGACTTGAAGACCGAGAAAATAGTGTAAGTGTCCTAAGTCTGTCATTTCAAATTTCTTTTTAAGGATAGACTTCACATGGTTTATAAGGTTGGGATCACTACCAGTAAGGATAAGATCATCAACATAAAGGACAAGGATGATAAGAGAGTCACCCACTTTCTTGGTGTAGACAGTATTGTCAGAATGACACCTAGAAAAGCCAGATTCTAAGAGAAAGCTATCCATTTTGGCATACCAAGCCCGAGGAGCTTGCTTGAGACCATAAAGGGATTTCTTAAGTCGACACACAAGGCTGGAGTCTGTTTGTATGAAGCCAATGGGTTGTTCCATATAGATTTCTTCCTGCAAGTCCCCATGCAAGAAGGCAGATTTAACATCCATCTGATGGACTTCCCATTTTAAAGAGGCAGCAAGGGAAAGAACAAGGCGGATAGAGTTCATTTTGGCAACAGGGGCGAAGGTTTCAGTGTAGTCAGTGCCTTCAACCTGTGAAAAGCCCTTAGCAACAAGACGAGCTTTATGTTTATCAATTTTGCCATCTGGTCCATACTTGGTTCTGTAAACCCATTTACATCTTACAAGTTTTCGTCCCTTTGGTAGAGGAACAAGATCCCATGTATCATTTGTCATCAATGAATGATATTCTTCATTCATAGCTGCTTCCCAATGTGGATGGCCTGAAGCTTCTGCAAAAGTGTCAGGATCATGATTTACTGGAGCTTGAGCCAGTAAAGAAGAGGCTCTTTCAAACTGAGAACGTGTACGTCGCTGATCTGTAGGATCACCGGCAAGATCACCTGCTGCATCTCGAGTAGCACGGACCCATCTTGGAAGTTGAGGATCCTGAGAAGGTGGGGGAGGAATGTCATCCTCACTTTCATCATCTGAAGAAGAAATGTTTTCAAAAGTAGAAGAGATAGGAAGAGGTGGCACATCCGCCGGACTAGGCTCGCAGGCCGATTTATTTTCATCAAATTTTACATCTCTTCTAATGATAACATTTTTGGACTTAAATGGAATAAGTCTATAACCTTTTACATCTTCAGAATATCCAACAAAAGTGCATTTCTCACTCTTAGGTTCTAAAGCTTTATGCTTTTCATCTGGAATATGGGCCCATGCTTCACTTCCAAACACACGAAAGTGACTTACATGTGGTTTAATGGAACTCCAAGCTTCTTCTGGAGTGATATTCTCTAGAACCTTAGTAGGAGTGCGATTGATTATATAATTTGCACAATTAATTGCTTCGGCCCAAAAACTAAGATTGAGTCCTTTAGATTGCAGCATACAATTAGCCATTTCCTTTAAGGTGCGATTTTTCCTTTCAGCTACACCATTTTGTTGTGGAGTGTATGGAACAGTATGTTGCATTTGAATTCCATTTTCAGTGCAAAAGTTGATGAATGTGTTTTTAACATATTCTCCACCATTATCAGTTCATAGCTTAAGAATTTGATGTCCAGATTGTTTTTCAACAAAGGCTTTGAAGGCCAAAAAAGTGTTAAATACTTCGCTCTTGAGTTTTAAGAAGTATACCCAAGTGCGTCTGGAGAAATCATCAATGAAAGTTAAGAAGTACTTGCAGCCAGAGAATGAAGCAACAGGAAGAGGACCACATAAATCACTGTGCACAAGCTGTAAAGGGGCTGAGGCGTGCTAAGAGGCACGTTTGTCAAAACTGTCCCGATGATGTTTTCCGAGTACACATCCGGAACAAACACCATCTCTGCAAGATACCATAGGAAGACCTGTCACCATATTTTCTTTACATAGATGCTGAAGGGAGCGATAGTTTAAGTGACCAAATCGCTCATGCCAAAGTTTGCTCACTTCATCATTATGAGCAACAAATACTGAGGGAAGATTAGATGACCCAAAGTTGTGAAACTTATACAACCTTTTGGAATCATCAGCAAGACCAGTAGCTAGAATCTGTTTAGGATCTTTTAGATTCTTGATTACAACATCATGAGGTGAAAATTCAACAATTTTACCTTCACCTGAATGAGTTATCTGATAGACAGATAGAAGGTTGCAGGATAAGGTTGGAACACATAATACATCATTAAACTGACCATTGTCTAGATGAACAGTTCCAGTCCCTACAACATTAAGAGATCTATCATCACCAAATATATATTTTTGGTGTTACAATCATTTAAAGAAGAAAACATGGCTTGATTTTTGGCCATGTGACAAGAGGCTCCAGAATCAATGAGCCACTCATGAGAATGAGAAGAAGAAGAAGATACATTTAATGCATAACCAGACTGAGATGATTGATAATGACATGCAGAAAGTGCCATTCCGGAAGTTGAAGTTGAAGTAGGCTCCACATGGATGTTATGTTTCTTCATTGCGGCTTCCAAGGCTTCCATCTTCTTGAAGCATTTAGATTCTAAGTGGCCATCTCGATTACAAAAGTTACAATGTCTATCAGACTTCTTCCATTTGTTTTTATTGGTCTTATCATTTTGCTGAAATGATCTTTCATCTTGAGGCTGAGTTGGTTTAGGACCATTCTTTTGAGGATATGACTTCTTAGGATTCTTTGAATTTGGTTGCTGCTGGGCGGCTAATGCTTTCGAGGAAGAGTTTCCAAGATTAAGAAGACCAAGATGTAAGAGTTTTTCTTGTTCTCTTATTAAGGAATCACAAAAGGAGTCAAAGGAAGGGGGCTTGTAGTCTTTGCCTTGACAAATGAAAGCTTCCCTTGTAGAATGGAAAGTGGAAACAAATACAGAGTAGGCTGGTCCCAACTTAGTAAGGATGGAATAAATAAGGTTACCATCTTCTTTCTTAACTTTAACACCTTCCAAGAGATATCTAAGGGTCTTGAATTTGGACAAGAAATCTTCAATGCAAGAAAAATTATTAGGATCCAAAGTAAGCAACTCATTCTCAAGTTGATGGGCTCTAATTTCATTTTTAATCCCAAAAACTTTAGCAAGTTTTTCTAATGCTTCATGAGGAGTTTCAAGTTCTGCAATATGGAATCTAAGATCAGGAGAAATAGACATTCCTATCAAACCACGTGCTTGATCTTTTCTATTTTCCCATTTTTCAGCCTTGTCTTCATCTTTTGGTTTTTTCTCTTGGTCTGTGGCTATTCTGAAGAGACCTTTACTTCTAAGTAAATCTCCCATGTAGGCTACCCATTGGAAGTAGTTAGTGCTGTCAAGAATGACTTGGCATGGACTTTCCATTTTTTGAAAAAAAACTGAAGCTGAATATGCTGAAAGTAAGTGGTCCAATGGATAGATCTCGAAAAAATAGGCGGTTTTAAAAAAAACGGCTCTGAAAAAGGTTTCCGGATGAAGAAGTTATGGCTTTTTTAAAAAAAATTGTTGACGTTGCCGGCAAAGTGCGCGAAAGTGCGGGAATGAAAAAATCCGCCCCCACAAAATGGAGACTTGAACCCAAGACCTCTACTCTCTTAAAATAGCTTTGAACCAATTGATCTATACAAAAAATTTGAGAGAGAGAGAGAGAGAGAGAGAGAGAGAGAGAGGGGGGGGGGGCCTTGATTTGCGTGCTTGCCTTGAGAAAGCTCTTTTTCCCTACAAAACACAAAACCCAACACGAATATGCAAAGAAAAACGAACCTTGCGGCTCGAAGTTAGCTTTAGCCAAAAAACTAGAAATTTTAAAAAAAAATCTCAAAGTTAGCTTTAGCCGAAAAACTAAATATTTTTCTCAATGTTTCTGATTTTCCGAGATCACACTAAGGTGCAGGGAAAAGAGCATACGCATGAGAAAAATCCTTCCTTTCTGTTTCTGATTTGCCCAGATCGCACAGAGTCGCAGGGCAAAGAGCATACGCAGAAATGAAAGGTATAGATCCGGTTAAAAAAAAAGGCTAAATAAACCGAAACCGAAATAAGCAGAGAGAAAATAACAGTAAACTGCAAAAAACACTGTATACCTCCCGATCTGAAAAATGACGCAGCTAGGGCTACCGGAAACCTTTTCGCGTGAAACGAAAGGGCTTCCTCACTGAAACAGATGCTTCGAACGCAACAGAGCAGTCCTCTCGGCCCGAAAGCAGTCAGAAACAGCAGATCTAGGAAACAACAGCCGCATGCAGTTCTACCGGCTTCAGATTTGGATCACCAACGGACGCGGCCCTCAAATAGCTCTGATACCATGTAGGAATTTACATGGTAAGTTCCACAGAAAGAATACCAAAAGGACACCGCTCACAACCAGATCTCAAATCAATACACCAGTATTTTTGACGTGGTTAAAACCCTCAGAGTGCAAGGAGGGAAACAGTCCACGGCCTGTCCCAACGTGGGTACTACAGGCAATTTATTAATCAAAGAATGAAAATTTACATAAGATTCTCTCATGCACGGATTACCCGAACAATGACCCTCCATGCGCTTTAAATAGAACTCATGGACCAATCGGGTGTCAAGCCACGGATCAAGTGTCGGTAATACCGAGGTGAGAGTGAACCGTCAGATCACTACATATCGTGACCGTCGGATTGTAAGTTACAATATGTACAACGGTAAAGAAGCACACTTTACCTAACTCTATACCTAACTCTAAACTAGACCAAGTTGAACTTAACTATATCCTATGTGTCGGAATATCCTAACAAAGTTATATTTTAAAAGTTTGGATATTTGAATTTGGATTTAAATATTGCAAAACTGGCTTTGAAATATGTAATATCATTAATTCATACGATTGCAAAAATGGCTTTGAAAGATGCGATATCATTAATTCCTAAATTAGCAACTGAATAGTCATTGTCAATCCTTTTCATAAACATATGCTATTTTTTTCCTTGGAAATAAATCCATGAAAAACTTCTAGGCACTTCCTTCCCTTTTAAGGATGGTATTGGAGGGTGGTGTAAACTTAGTTCATCTATTAAGTTAATCCTTGATGTTAAAAATATATCCTTGAATCATGTATAAGTTGCATAATTATTAGATTTTAGTACTTATTAAATTAATAGTTCTTGTATTTTTATTAGATGAAATTATCAACAAATAAATTCACTTTAAAATTATAGCACTCTAACCCCCAAAAAAATTTAATGAACTTACTACCGACAAAGAAATATTATAAGTTCCATTATCTCCCGATTTTTGTGGGGCTAGCTCTCGTCCTGAAAGAAAAATACATCTTGTAAGGCTGGAGATGCTGTCTAAGCTGATGAATGAAGGTTGTTTGGGATCTTAAAGATATGGAAGTCTTCAACCCCTCATTACGCCAATGAATGAAGGTGGTTGGGATCTTAAAGATACGGAAGTCTTCAACCTCGCATTACTGCTCAAAAACCTTTGGTGAGTTGTGTGTGGAGATGGTTTGTGGAGTCTGATCATCAAAGCCAAATATCTTTATAATATGGACCTATCAGGATGGATTCGTGTGGGTGCTCCAGTCCCTTTGAGGATCTCACAATCTTGGAGAAGCCTGCTCTTAACTAAGCCTTGACTCCTCGACAATCTATCATGGAAAATTGGCTTTGGGTCCATTGCGAAAATCAGTCTGGATATTTTATCAGGAGTGGAAGACTCTCACTCCCTTTCTTTTCCTATTATTACTTTCTTACATGATATGGATATCCATGTGCTTAAGGAAATTATTGTCCATTCTTATTTTCCTCTTGTTGGAAAGATGCTTAGATGCTCGGTCTGCCGGTACATTTAGCTCATGAATAGAGATAATACATTTTAAATCTGAAGCTTGTTGGGATATTTTGTCCGCATTGATGGACAAATTACAATGGAATGGCGGTCAACATAATGGTCAAGTCATTGTTAGAGAAGCTGATTCCAACATTAATCCAGTTGTGGCGTCAGACCCACAATTCATATGGTTGAACATGTCGTGGAGCTTACAAGTGCCACATAAATTCAAATGCTTCATCCAGTTGTGGCGTCAAACCCACAATTCATATGGATGAACATGTCGTGGAGCTTACAAGTGCCACATAAACTCAAATGCTTCATCTGGTTGGTGGCTCACAATTGTATTTTAACAAGGGACAATCTCACTAAGCGGGGTTTTCAGGGTTCGGGTCGATGCGGTCTTTGTTGGGATCATCGGGATCATGGATAAGAAATTTCTCACATTTTTCTACATTGCTCTTTCTCGAGATCTGTCTGGACTGGTGCGCTATGCATGCTTGATTACATTGCAGATCTGGTTAGGTTAGAGATTGCCATTTTCCTCCAACTGTGGACTTAGGATAACAAGCTTCATAAATCTCTCCCCTTCTTTTTCCTATGGGGCATTTGGAGAGCTTGAAATGCTCTCATTTTTTACTTTATTCTGCTGGACATTCTCAAGTTCTGCATAATGATTGTGGTATATTATAAGGAATTTGCATCAATGACCCACAAGGCCCCCAGACACAATCGAATTCCTAAGGACCTTTGGATTTTCTTCTTTGTGGGTTTCTTTGATGGAGTCAACTCATTTGGATCCCATGGCAGTGGTATGGCGATTCATTTGGATCCCGTTCATTATTACCAGTTTTATAAGCATAGTGGTAAAGGCTTGAATACAAGGGGAAACTTGTAGCTTTATGGGGCATCCCCTTTTGCACTAATTGGCTTGGTTTGGAGGATATAGTAGTTTTTGTTGACTCTAAGTCTATTGTTGAATGGGTGAATGATATATTCAAATTAGAGATACTCGCTCTCTCCAATAGGAAACACAAGATCAGGATGTTGATATTGGCCTTTAGGCATATATCAATTTCACATATCTTCTATGAAAAAAATAGTGAGGCTGACAAATTGTCTAAGGAGGGATACAATGTGGTTTTGGGTTTGATCGAATTCCAGTCTTTTGGCAATTGAAGATTGTTGATATCTAGGCATATCATGTTTTGATGAGGCAGACTCTGTTTCAGTTCTATTGGCATCAAAACTGTTTATTTTTTGAATTTTGGTTAGCTCACATTTAGTTTTATTTTTTTGATCAATTATCTTTTACTAAACAAAAGACAAAGTAGCCAGTATGGACATAGCCCTGCAGGAAAGTCTACAAAGAAAGAAAGAAATAAATTATTTTAATGTCCACGAGGCTAAAGATAGCCTATGGGACAAATTGCTTCTTCATCTGCTTGATGTATTCGACCCTTTTCTGTGAAGCTTCACAATAAATGCTCCCAACTTCTCCACAAACCCCTCGCTAAATAGATTATCCCAAGAGCTAGCTGCCAGCATATATGCATAACTTTCCTTGTTGTCTTTGAAAGCCTCACATTCTAAAATTAATTAATTAATTTATTTTTTTTCCACTTTTCCGGAAGAACAAAAAATGCATACTCTTTCCTCCCACACTTCTTTTGGCCTTTTCCAACGCCTTGTTTCTTAACAAAGTTGATGAGAATTAGTTCTTAACTAAGCAATAAGAATTTTGGCTCTCCAAGAGATATTGGCCTCTATGTATGCTTTTGGTTGATGATTATTAGTGGGATTAAAAACTTGAATATAGTACTTTTTCTTTCTTCCTAGCTCCTTATCCCAAGTACACTTGTGGAACTTTTCGATAACAAAAGCTTTTATCTCTTTGTTGTTTATGGGACACACATTCAAGCAAATACCTCATTTACTAATCCATTTGTTATTTTGCTGCATCCAAGTTTTTTTTTTTTTTTACCTATTGCACAATGTGTCATTAAAGACAACCTTAGGTTTTTGGTTGATGATTATGAGTGGGATTAAACATTTGAATATAGTACTTTTTTTTTCTTCCTAGATCCTTATCCCAAGTACGCTTGTGGAACTTTTCCATAACAAAAGCTTTTATCTCTTTGTTGTTTATGGGACACACGTTCAAGCAAATACCCCATTTACTAAACCATTTGTTATTTTGTTGCATCCAAGTTTTTTTTTTGCACAATGTGTCATTAAAAACAACCTTAGGCCATCGACCCTCTTCCATTTGCTCAATTTTTTTAAAATACCTTATGGCTCGAACCATAGAAATTGCTTCAATAGGAACAACCCCTATTTCACTTAACAAGATAGCATAAGGAACTGTACTTTTAATCTTGAATTTGTTTGTAATCAAACGCTCTTGAATTTTCTCAATTTGTCTCCACTGCATGTCAGATGTATCGCTGGCCCATAGTTCATAACCATAGAGAATCATCGAAATCACTGGAAGTCCAAAAAGAGTTTGAGTGGTTTCCAGTCCCATAACTTTGCCTCTACACCTATTTTGGAAAGCACAAAATTCTTTCCAACCCCCCAAAGTTTTTTTCTTTCTACAACCATTCCAACTTTGATTTTTTTTTAAAGCAAAAAATGTATACCTTTTTAAATTAATTTGGCATTTGATTTGATTAGACATCTAATTTGATTGCATGAATTTAGAAATAATAAATGGCATTATTTTGAAAGTGATATCACTGTTATTATTTAAAATAAGATTAATTATAAAATTATATTAAAATTAAAATTATAGTTCAATAAAGTGTTTAATGAAATTTTGGGAAGAATGACTCACGAACCCACCTTGTTGTATTGACATGCAATCCACATCTATGAGGTGACAAGCGTTGTTTAGTGCCACTTGCAATTTGAATGTTAATCTAGGTTTTCATTGATGTCAATATGGCACTAGCCGAGATGGAAAATATTCGTGAGATGTCTAGTTCCAAATGATGATGTCATAACTCTTGTTTGAAGAAGATGTCAAGCCACAAAGATGTCAAGCAACTAATAAAGAAGTCTTACCCGAACAAGTCCTTGAACTAGCTATAATGTTGCTGAGTGCCAATCATGTGCCTTGATTGGTGATCTAGACCTTAGGTGCCAATATACAAGCCTTTGAAGTGGAGGACTATAATTGATGAAATCATACAGGTGATAATGTCATACTCTTTAAGGAATGATCACACTTTGACATAATTAGAATACTACTTTGGTGTCTTTGACAAATTAATGAAGGCTGCACTATGACATATTACTGCACTATCATTGAATACATGATGATATACCTTCATCATGATGCTGGATACTATCATGATAACATTACTGGTGCAAAACAATGGAGAAACCGCGTTGTCCCAAAACATTCCTCGTACGGTTCCAAATATTTTATGCACAGAAATTTAAGGATACTCACAAATAAAATTAATTTTCACTATGTTAGAAGCAACATTTCATTATGAA
This sequence comes from Pinus tabuliformis, assembly GCA_031772625.1. Lineage (NCBI taxonomy): Eukaryota > Viridiplantae > Streptophyta > Pinopsida > Pinales > Pinaceae > Pinus > Pinus tabuliformis. The sequence goes on from CM062818.1 coordinate 2,074,058,545, forward strand.
ACCTATACCATCTTTTAGATTTCCTTTCCAACAAGCTATTACTTGGCCCGAAACTCCAAGCGGTTTGGGAGAAATTGAATTTTAAAGTTAAGAAAATCATTGCTTTTGGTGAGCCGACTTGTGTAGGCTCATACTCCATGACCAAGAGACATGTCTTTTCGTTGGAGGATGAAATCTATATAAATATAAGTCAAAACAATTAACTTTGACTCATCAATTTCGATGAAAATATAGAGATAAAAGAGAAGGTCGAGGAGAACAAAGGATATTTTTGTTTGGGCATAAAAAAACTTGAACTGTTTTAAAGAGGACATTGAGATTAATGTTTGGGTAAATTTCTGGCATCCTTTTAAGCTCGGACAACAGATTATCTTTGTCCAACCACCTATGATAAACTCACTAATCTATCATTTGGGCAGTGATAAGTTCTGTGGGTGACTTGTTGTAATACTATCCTACAACACTTCAGAACTTGGAGTTACATAGCGCAGATAAGTGAACAATTTTGTGTTTTATCGTTTGGGTAGACTGCTTGTGGAACACTGAAGACACAGTCTTGTGAAATACTAAACCTCGGACCAGTGACAGTTTCAGGACTCAGAATTTAGTCATGTGGAGAGGCTTGGATAGTCACATTTGTTTAAATATCAGACTAATGATAAAACCATATAATAGTCACCTGCAAGATGGCTTGATGCTCGAACCTGTGGTCAATAAGGAACTCAGACCTAAGTTTATCTGTGGCAAGGGTGGACTCTTGGAGCTTGAACTACACTCTAGCACCTCAGATTAGATCGTGAATATTACTTAGAACTATGTTAAAGATCATGGATTTGTGACAAGCAGTAAGCACAATTTTGGAGCTCGGAACAGCGTGACGACCTCACCTCGGACTTTAGTTTCAGACCAATATTTGAACCATAGTCTCAATCCTGTAGTAGTTAGTGGAGAAATAACAATTTTTTTTCAGCTTGGCTCATCAATAAGGCTTGGTCAATCTCTTGGTGAAGGCACAAACTGAACCTTCAAAAATATGTGTATACAATCATCCCTTTCTAGCCCGGACTTTAGGACAAGGGTAAGCACAACTGTGGAAGAGCTACAATACTTTGGACCTCAATCCTGTAGGAGCTCTTTTTTTGTGGCATCCTTGACAATCACAATAGTTGGGTGTAACATGGTGCCAGAATATTATTGCTGAAGTTTTGGTGTAGTAAGGACATTGGTGAAGCTATGGTGCAGAAGTCTTGGTGCATTACTAAAATCTTGGTGTAGTGTTGAAGTCTTAGTGCAAGAACATTGGTGCAAAATTGATGAAGAAGTGTGGTGCAGAATAGATGGTGCAGTATGGTGTATAAATCCTTGTGTAGAAGTATTGGAATAGTTTGAACAGTGGTCTAGTGCAGTGTGGTGCAAGGACATTTATAAAGAAGAATTGTCACAATCTAGTGTTGAAGTCTTGGTGCAACGTGGTCCAATAGTCTTGAGATAATCTGGTGTTGAAATATTGGTGCATGGCAGAAGGGCTGGTGAAAACTTTGGTGTAGACCTTTGGAGGTAACTTGAAGTAATCTTTGGGACTAACCTTGGACCAGATTTGAAGAAGGTGCAGAACTATTATTAGAGCTGGTGCAATTCATTGAAGACACATTGAAGTGTTGTATTGAAAATCATAATGCAGTGTTGATGTCATGATGAGGTAACTTGAAGAGAGTGATTGGGTATTATGAAGAACAATGGTGACACTTTCTATATGACAAGGTTGTCATTGATGACATGACGTGGAGACTAAGTGAAGCAATAACTGAAGATTGACAAGGCTCGGTGAAGAAGACATTAGGAGCCGTGAAGTACAACTAAACATATGTTAACGAAATAAAGCAAGGGTTGCAGCCTCAAAAAGACAAGGTTGGTGCCTTGGAGGATAGGGTTGGAGCCCTAGAGGATCATAGTCCTCAAGAAACCAGGTCGGAGCCTGAACCAGATATAGGGTTGGAGCCCTTGAGGTTGGTGCCTCAAAATTGACAAGGTTGGAGCCTTGAAAGTCCAAGTTGGTGCTTGGTAAACACAGGCTGGAGCCTGGAAGATTGAGGATTGGTATCCTTGGAGTTGGTGCTCCTAAACTCAAGGTTGGTGCCTTGGATGAGATATGGTCGAAGCCCTAGAGGTCAGATTCTCACTAAAGTCCAAGTAGGTGCTTGGCACATCCCAAGTTGGAGCCCGGGTGTCTTCATCAAGGGTTGGAGCCCTACCCATATTGTACTTGATTCATTATAAAGATTATATTAATAAAAGCATTTACTTCTATTGTTCATTTTTGTGTTCTAAATATAAGTGATCTAACTGGTAAAAGTAACAATTGAAAAGAAATATTGATTCACCCCCCTCTCAGTATTTCCAACAATTGGTATCAGAGCCAGTGCCTTCACTCAAAGCCTAACAGCTTGAAGGTTGATCATTAGAACACAAATGGCGAAGCCAAGGAAGAAAGTCTCCAATCCTCCTAAAGATGTGTCTCCCTCAACCACCAAAATTGAAGTCAATCAATTTGTGAAGGCTCCATTATTCAATGGAAACTTTGATATATGGGAGGCAAGAATGAGGAATTTATTAAAGACTCAAGGCATTGAAGTCCGGAAATCGGTTATTACTGATAGCATGATGGATGGAGAATCCAAGGGATATAATACAAAAGCAATGAAAGCAATACTGAATGGGCTACCATATTCTATGAAGGCCAATTTTGAAAAAAATTTGTCAACAAAAGGCATATGGGATAAACTTCATGATCTTCACTCAAAAGGAGCATTGGCAACGATCTCTAGTTAAGTAAATGATGGAAAACAAGAATGAAATTCGGAGCCCATCAAGGAAGCTGAAGATAAGAGTGATGGCATCAAGGCTAAAGAAGACCTAGAAGATGAAGAGAATGAAAAAGATTTTGAAGAAGATTTCCTCACTAAACTTATGGCTGCCATGGAAGAGATAAACAATTTGAAAAAGGAAAATGAGGAACTTAAGAAGAAAGCACAAGTTGGTGACCAGGACAAGACAAGGAAGGAAGTTGACCTTGTTAAGCTTCAAGTACAAGAAAGAGATAAGGAGCTCACTAAGATTAAGGAAGAATTTCATCAAAACAAGAGAAAACATCATGAAGAAATCATATCCATGACAAATCAATTGGATAAGGAAAAGAAACATGAAGATACCTTGTCAAGCCACCTTGAACAAAGGTACAAGAGCTTGAACAAACTTGAAGTAGAGATTGGTCAATACAAGGAGGAGGTCTCCTCCCTTAGATCTCAACTAGAAGAAGCAAGGAAGCAAGCACAACGAGCTGAGAAGGTGATGGAAGCTTTGAAATTCATAGAAGGACAAGTTGATGAAGCAGAAAAAGAGAGAAACACCATGATATACCAACTAGAAGAAAAGGATGATGACATCACCAAGTTAAAATCAGAAATCACTTCTCTTAAGGCCCAGTCATATGAAGCAACCAAGATGAAAGAAGAAATGGAGATCATTCTATAAAAAAAGGATGAAGAATGCAAGAAAATGAAGGAGGAAATTGTCTCTCTTAAAAAGGAAGTTGACTTGCTGAATAAGAACTTGAAAAGTTCTCAAACCCTATATGACATCCTAAGTCATCAAAGGTCTCCCCTCAATATATCAGGTCTTGGCTATGCAGGTGAATCCTCAAGAAAGAATGATACAAACCCTAATGCTTCAAACAACAAGGATGTGAGGAAGAAATGTTGATGTTCCCAGTTCCAACAAATGCAAGGAGAAGAGTCAAGACAACTATGGGAGAAACCCTCCTCCAAGAAGAAATGCAGATGGTGTCAAGGATGCAAGAAGCAACAGTTATCATCAAAGGATCCCAAGGCAAAATGACTTCAGAAGTACATCAAGGAAACCTTCTTCTCCTAGGTAACCAAGTATATTTCTTGGTTATTGCTATTCTTGTACAAACTTTGGGCACATGGAAAAAGATTGTAGGACATATCACAAAGACAAATATAATGGTCCCCGTCAATCTCTGAAAAGTAATTTCGCAAGAAGTCATGAATTCTTATTCATGAAAAACATAGAGTACTTCAAGTGTCATAACATTGGACATATGGCATGTGATTGTAACTTGACTTGGGCCCCTACACAAGCTAGAACCATGCCAGAGAATAAAGTTACACAAGTATGGAGAAGGAAGCAAATTGAATCCAGAAGTCTCCTGAACACTCCAACCAACAACACATGTTGTTGACCTGAGGAAGTTATCATTGATATTCCTAGTATTTGATGAGGAGACTCTGCCAAAAGGAAGACCATGCATACAATTAGGGGGAGGTTATGATGATTAAGAATTCTTGTAAAAGCTATCCGTGAATGGGCCCTATGAAATCCTGGATGAGCCACATGGACAATCATCCTTTGATAAGATCCTCTCTTGGGAGCAATTCCATTAAAAAACATGATCCCTTATTCATCCATGAACTATTATTGAAGATCTTTTCCACTTGATCACTAAGCACGAATATTTCATGAGATAGAGGAGGTCGTGCACACAGGGGGAGTTGGTTCATCACATGGAGGAATGCCAGTACATCTATTATGGACCACATTACCAGAAAGAAAAACATCATTACAGGGAGAGTAACATACCCATGAATATCTACTATTTATGAAGAAGAGAAACAACTTAACAGGGGGAATTTTTGGGCACCTTGTTTGCCATTGATGTCAAAGGGGGAGAGAATGTTGAAAGGGAAAGAATATTGCCATCAATGACAAAGGGGGAGATTGTTAATCTAGGTTGTTGTTGATGTCAATATGGCACTAGCCGAGATGACAAATATTCTTGAGATGCCTGGTTCCAAATGATGATGTCATAACTCTTGTTTGAAGAAGATGTCAAGCCACGAAGATGTCAAGCAACTAATGAAGAAGTCTTGCCCGAACAAGTCCTTGAACTAACTATAATGTTGCTGAGTGCCAATCATGTGCCTTGATTGGTGATCTAGACCTTAGGTGCCAATATACAAGCCTTTGAAGTGGAGGACTATAATTGATGAAATCATACACGTGATAATGTCATACTCTTTAAAGAATGACCACACTTTGACATAATTGGAAGACTACTTTGGTGTCTTTGACAAATTAATGAAGGTTGCACTATGACATATTACTGCACTATCATTGAATACATGATGATATACCTTCATCATGATGCTGGATACTATCATGATGAAATTATTGGTTCAAAACAATGGAGAAGCCACACTGTCCCAAAACATTCATCGTACTATTCCAAATATTTTATGCACAAAATTTAAGGACAACCACAAAGAAAATAAATTTTCACTACGTTAGAAACAACATTTCATTATGACACATATACCATCTTTTAGAGCACATTTTTGCCTTTCCAGCAAGCTATTACTTGGCCCGAAACTCCAAGCGGTTTGGGAGAAATTGAATTTTAAAGTTAAGAAAATCATTGCTTTTGGTGAGCTGACTTGTGCAGGCTCATACTCCATGACCAAGAGACATGTCTTTTCGTTGGAGGAAGAAATATGTATAAATATAAGTCAAAGCAATTCACTTTGACTCATCAATTTCGATGAAAATATAGAGATAAAAGAGGAGGCCGAGGAGAACAAAGGATATTTCTGTTTGGGCATAAAAAAACTCGGACTATTTTAAAGAGGCCATTGAGATTAATGTTTGGGTAAATTTCTAGCATCCTCCTAAGCTCGGACAACAGATTATCTTTGTCCAGCCACCTATGGTAAACTCACTAATCTATCATTTGGGCAGTGATAAGTTCTGTGGGTGACTTGTTGTAATACTATCCTACAACACTTCAGACCTTGGAGTTACATACCGCAGTGAAGTGAACACTTCTGTGTTTTATCGTTTGGATAGACTGCTTGTGGAACACCGAAGACACAATCTTGTGAAATACTAAACCTCAGACCACTGACAGTTTCAGGACTCAGAATTCAGTCCTATGGAGAGGCTTGGACAATCACATTTGTTTAAATATCATACTAGTGATAAAACCATATAACAGTCACCTGCAAGATGGCTTGATGCTCGAACCTGTGGTTAGTAAGGAACTCAGACCTGAGTTTATCTGTGGCAAGGGTGGACTATTGGAGCTTGAACTACACTTCAGCACCTCGGATTAGATCCTGAATATTACTCAAAAATTATGTGTTGGCTTAGTGGGGCCTGACCCAGGTTCAGAGGTGATTTAGCCAAGCAAATCCCGGTACTACTGGCCCTTTCGGCAACAATCCGCAGAGCGCGGACTGAGGTCTCACCCGAAGTAGTATGGGAGGGTGCTGGAACTAGGTTTTCGCACTCTTGGGATGTCTAATGGGCTTCTGGAGGTCCGCAGTCTGACCTGTCGCTGCGCGCACTTGCAATCCCTTCGCGACCTGTGGTGTGGCTTTCGTGTAGCCCTACTCAGGGTGCGACCCATATAACATCGAAGTTCCTTGCTATTTAAACGATTACTTAACTAGTGTGTGTGGGATTTATGGTTATTACAATATAATCAACAATCATATCAGTGCCCGCAATACATAAACAAGTATAAACATAAAAAAGATAATGTACAACAATTACACAAAATTAGGATAAACTTCTCTTTATTAGCTTTCTGTCCCGATTACAGACTTGACTCCACCCTGCGCACTCAACTGCAGGGGCCTGTGCACTTAGCTGCAGAGCCTCTTCCTACTACTACAACCCAAGACACTTAGAACTATACTCTAAGCCCGAACCATTCCTTCACTATTCTCTCTATCCATCAATCATTAACTAACTTTACAACTTAGAGCCTCGCTCTATTTATACAATCCCATGGTCTGCGGACCATGGGTAGGCTGACTTTACACTATTTTACAATACAATGTTTAGGGCGGACAACCCTATGACTCAATTTTACACTTTGCGCTCCGCGCCCACAATTCGTAGAGTTTTACAACATCTCTGACCAAAACTTGGGCTTTGAGCCCCAAAAACCTGCTGTGGGGGAATTCCATGCCCAAAAGCACCCCAACACAATCATCATGACTCATCTCGAGTCACTATGCTGGTGCGGAGATCTAGGCACGAAGCCCCTCCAACCATTCCATGGCTTCCTGGAGGTCCGCAACGCACTGTTCTGTAGTCTGCTATATCAGCTACATTCTTGCTTTTGAATCATCCGTGTCTGACTCGTGTCTCTTCTTTGGTACTGGTTTTTGTTGCTTGTGTTTATAGTCCCGCGCCCTTGTTCATTCCTTGGGCTGCGAAGACTATGCTTCGACCAGTTAGTCAGAGAGTTGGCCCACTCATGTAGGGTTTCAAGCGGTTGCCGTTGACTTTGCTTGGGAAGGGTTCTCCATTGAGTTTGACTAGCTGGACCGCGTCGCCGTCGGTGACCTCTTTTACCATATATGGTCCCAACTAGTGCATTCTGAATTTTCCCGGAAATTTTTCAAACTTGCTATCATACAGTAGCACTAAGTTGTTTACCTTGAAGGTGCGCAACTTGATATGGCGGTCGTGCCAGGATTTTTCACGCTGCTTTTGTACCTGCTGGTGAAATCCAGCCAGAAATCATTCTTCCTCGAGCTCCTCTAATTGCGCGAGCCTTTCTTCCAGAGCTTTGCGGTCCATCATGCTTGTGAGTGCTGTTATTCGCAGAGACGATGTATTCCATTGGCATGACTGCTTCCGTACCATAGACCAACCAGAATGGTGTTTGTCCCGTCAATTTCTTGCATGTTGTCCTATACGCCCATAACACAGCGGGTATGCACAGGTCCCAGTCGTCCCGCTGCGCGTTACATACTTTGGTCAGTGCAGTCTCCAGTATTTTATTGAATGCTTCTACTGTTCCATTGGCCTGTGGGTGGTATGGTGTAATTTTCTGGTGATAAACCTGGAACTCTTCCGTGAGCACGCTGATGGTTTCATTCAAGAAATGTGTGTCGCGATCGCTCATTAAGATTTTCGGACAACGAAATCGTGTCAACACGTTTTCGAACAAAAACTTTGCAGTCGTAGCGACCGTGCAGTCCTTGATCAGTTGTGCTTCCACCCATCGTGTCAGGTACTTCGTCACGGTGATGATGTAGTGTGCACCTGTCTTTCCCTGAGGTTTGATTGGGCCCACAAAGTCGATTGCCCATTTCTCAAATGGCTACAGTGTCATTTGGGGATTTAGTGGCATCTCGTCCCTTCGTGATGGTTTTCCCATCCTTTGACATATATCGCAGGCCTTACAGTGTGCTTTCGAATCCTGGTGCAGGGTCGGCCACCATAGCCCTGCGCGAAGAATCTTCTGTGCAGTCGCATGTCCTGCATAGTGTCCTCCTACAGCGCCTCCATGTGCTTTCGCGAGGATCTGACCTCGTTCAAATTCAGGTACGTATCTATGTAATACCTCATCGTTGCCCATCTTGTAGAGGTGCCCCGCGATGGCAGAAAAGCCCTCTGCGTGCACCACCAATTCCTTCTTCTGTTGGATTGAGTACTCCTTCGACGTGTAACAATCTAAAATAAATATGAAGTTAACTTCCTAATTAATATCAGATTCAAACAAATGAGTACTTACCTATATTACCTGTGATCGATGTCTGCCAGATGACAACAAGGTTTTGGGAATGACTCTCCACCCAACTGTAGGCTCAATTGCGCAAGAATTTGCTACAACTGGCCACCCCCGAGCCCTCAATCAACGTACTATTGCCAGTGACTCCTATGTCTTAGAACACCATTCTCCCAAGAGAATGAAAGATAGAATCTTGGAATGATGGAATGCCTCCCATCCTCCTCACCATCTAATAAATAGAACAAACAATGGATGGGAAACCACATGTACACACTCCATGTGTCTACATGCAACTTTCTTTTGATTTTTAGCTTTCTTGTTTTATTTTCTTCTTTTTGATAGTTTTCTTGTGTTATTTCTATTTATTCTTATTTAGAGCTTTAGTATGGTTATTACTATTTTTATTTATTTTCTTGTATACATTTTTAATATAATTTATTATTTAACATTTATGATTTATGATTTTTTATTATTAAGTGATTTATTTATTATTTGTAGTATTTTATTATTATTATTATTTTTTTATATTATTATATTATTATTTTTATTATTTATTATTTATTATTAAGGGGAGGGATATTACATACTCTCCCACTTTAAGGAACTTTGTCCCGAAGTTAAGTTGAATTATTTATTATTTTATTTACTTCATGTTGCCAACACCCTCTGTTCAACTAGTATAACCAGCAGGCATCGAAAATCTCCAACACCCGGGAAATATCAAGGAATCTATGTCCTTTTTCCCACTTTCGGCTCCAGGCATAAGCCTGACCCGGTTTGTATCCTAGTCCAAGGCTGGCCCCAAGGCTCGCGCTTGACTCAGACCTCATCTGTCCCAAGGCAGGCATCCGGTACGGTACTCAATGACTTCGGGCATCTTGCAAGGCTGGCCCACTCCTTCCACAACTACTAAGGTGCACAGCCCCAGGCATCGAAGTCCTTACATCCCTTCTAGACTTCGGCATCCCAATTCAATAACAGGCACCTAGCCTAGAACATCAAGCACTTGGCCTCCTCAAGATGGTTGCATAGCCCTTCAAGAGCTATCCATCAAGAGCTATACACAAGATAAAGGAACCACTGGCATATGTAGTGTTGATTGAGTTTTGTCCCCAGCCCATATGGTGTTACTTATTCTCCCTCGTGCATATGGGATCGCACGAGATCATCAAATAAATCGGCCCTCATGGCCCAATGTGGAGTCCTGTCGATCATCCTAGCTCAACATGCAACAATGTATTAGCTATAACATCATAGTATCATAGAAAATAATCCACATGCCTAGTCTTGCATGTCATCATGAACCCATTTGTCTTTGTTAATCACAAAATAACAAATTGCGTGCTCATGCATGTCATTTGTATGCAACTATTACATGCTTCACCATCTTAATTTATGATATGAACATATTGCATCAAAGATATATCATGACTTTACATAATAGATGAACCACATGTCAATAACCTCACATTGTAGCATCATAAATCCTATACATTATCACTATAAGAACCACATGTGCATCATTATATCATATCAATGAATTAAACTAAAAAGTATCTGTCTTAACTACGTAAGCATTACCACACATTTTAATCAAATAAATAAGGAAAGTCTTTAAAAATAACATCTGCATCTTCCCAGGTAGCTAACTCTGGGCTATATTGGTCCCACTGGACCTTGACTTGCTCAAACTCACGGTTCCTGAGTCGACGAACCCGGCAGTCCAGTATACAGAATGGTTCGACCTGAAGGACTCCTTCCTCGGAAACCTGCAATTTTTCAAATTTCAAAACATGGGACGGGTCGGGTACATATTTTCTAAGCATAGAAACATGAAACAAATTATGCATCCTTCTTAGATGGAATGGCAGCGCGAGCTTGTAAGCAACTGGTCCAATCCTCTCTAGGATTGTGAATGGCCCAACAAATCTAGGGGATAGCTTTGTTCCCTTACCCATCCTAAAGGAACTTTTAAAGGGTTTGATTCTAATAAAAACTTGGCTTCCTTCCTCAAAGTTTCTATCAATTCTCTTTGCATCAACATAACTTTTCTGGTGATCCCTGGCTTCTTTTAGTCTCTATTTAATTGTGGTCATTTGTTCTTCCATTTCTTGGAGCATTTCACGTCCCAACATGAATCGATCCTCTAATCGATCCCAACTTAATGGAGTACGACATGGTCTTCCATACAAGATTTCGAAGGGAGCTGCCTGTATTGAACTGTGGTAACTATTGTTGTATGCAAACTCCACTAAGGGAAGGTATTTCTCCCATTGGTTTTGTTGATCCATGACATACATTCTTAGCATGTCCTCCAATGCTTGGTTTACTCTTTTTGTTTGACCATCTGTCTTTGGGTGATATGCCGTATTGAAATTTAGTTGTGTTCCCATAGATTGTAATATACTTTTCCAAAATCTAGAAATAAAACGTGCGTCTCTGTCAGATATTACCTTTCGTGGCAATCCATGAAGGCGAATTATTTCTTTTATGAAAATTTGAGCAATAGTTGATGCTTCAAAGGTGGTCTTGACTGGAATGAAGTGAGCACTCTTAGTTAATTTATCAACCACAACCATAATGCAGTCATGTCTTTAGAATGTCATAAGTAAGCCTCCAACAAAATCCATTGAAACAACTTCCCATTTAGTTTCTGGTATATCATGGGGTTGTAAAAGCCCTGCCGGGTGACGATGTTCAGCTTTAACCTGTTGACATTCTAAACATCGGGCCACAAACTTTGTTATATCCTTTTTCATTCCTGTCCAGAAAAATAGTTGTTTTAAGTCTGCGTACATTTTCTGGACTCCTGGATGTGCAGCATATGGAGCTTGATAAGCTTCCTTCATTATTAAATTCCGAAGTTCATCATCTTCTGGGACGTAAATCCTACCCTTATATCGTAGCAATCCATCATTTTCTAAGGTGTATTCCTCCCACTTGGTCGCCATAGGTACCTCTTCTTGTAAGGCAAATTTTATTTGAGGTGGCTTAGAATCCGGCTTCTCAAGTCTATCTTTAATGACGATATTGAATGAAGTCTATGTCTCTTGCTTAAAGCATCTGCAACTTTATTCTCTTTTCCCTTTATGTAGGATATCTTGAAATCATAATCACTAAATAGCTCACTCTAGCGTCGTTGTCGAGCATTAAGGTCCTTTTGTGTGAAGATATACTCAAGACTTTTATGATCTTTTCTTAATTCAAATGGACGCCCCATCAGATAATGTCTCCATAGTTTCAAGGCCATTACAACTACCGCTAACTCCAGATCATGAGTTGCGTAATTGATTTAATGGTTCTTGAGTTTTCGTGAAGCATAAGCGATAACCCCTTCATCTTGCATCAAGAATGCACCTAATCCTTCTTCTGATGCATCCATGCATACAAGAAAGTCCTTGTCCATGTCGGTTACCTTTAATATTGGAGTAGTTGTTAGTCGATGTTTTAGCTCATTAAATGCTTTCTCACACTCACTTGTCGATTCAAACTTAACCCCTTTCCTTTAGAGGTGGGTGATGGGATTAGATACCTACGAGAACCTTTCTACAAATCTTCTATAATAGCCTGCCAACCCCATAAAGCTGCGTACTTCCTTGACATTCCGAGGAGTGGGCCAAGTCATTATAGTTTCAATCTTACTGTAATCCACTGCAATGCCTTTCCCACTAATGGTATGGCCTAGATATTGAATTTCTTTCTCAAAGAAGGAACATTTAGTAAGTTTTCCATATAGCTTATGTTCTCTAAGGCATTGTAGTACCAATCTCAAGTGTTGTAGATGCTCCTTCTCATTGCGGGAATAAATGAGGATGTCATCCAAGAACACTTGAACAAAGCGGTCCAGATATTTTCGGAAGACACTGTTCATCAAGTTCATGAAGGCTGCTGGGGCATTAGTCAAACCAAATGGCATAACAATAAACTCATAGTGTCCATATCACGTTCTGAATGTCGTCTTAGGTATGTCTTCCTCCTTGATTCTTAGTTGATGATAACCTGATCATAAGTCTATCTTGGAGAATATTGAAGCTCCTTTTAGTTGGTCAAAGAGGTCATCTATTCGAGGCATGGGGTACCTGTTCCGAATGGTGGCTTTGTTTAGATCTCGGTAATCAATACATAACCTAAGAGTTCCATCCTTCTTCTTTACAAAGATCACTGGTGCACCCCAAGGTGACACACTGGGTCATATAAAACCTTGATCAAGAAGTTCTTTGAGTTATATAGTCAATTCATTAAGCTCTGCAACGGTCATTCGATAAGGTGTTTTGGATATGGGTTCCACTTCCGGTTTCAAAGTTATGGAGAAATCAATTTCTTGAACTGGAGGCAAACCTGGTAGCTCTGGAGGGAATACATCTGCAAATTCGGAAAGTAGTGGGTGCAACTTATCTGAGGACTTCTCATTGGTAGGAACCATTTCTACCGCATAAATCTTGCACCCTTTCCTCATACTCTTATTAACTTTCTTGGCTGATATGAAGCGCAATGTAACATCATGTCTACTCCCTTTTATTACTTTGGTTTCTCCTTGGTCATTTTTTATGAGAACTGTTTTATTATAGCAATCCAGTATAGCTTGATGGGATTCAAGCCAATCCATTCCCACAATTAATTCATACGTCCCTAGAGTCGTGCTATATAGGTTCATCTTGGTATCACACCCCCCAATGTTAACACTACAATCTCTTACCATTGACCCTACTAATTGCTGAGATCCTGATGCCATTTCTACCATTCTAAAGTTACTTTGCTCATGAGCTGTCAATCCACATCTAAGTATTGTTGAAGGTGAAATAAAACTATCAGTGGCACATGGATCAATTAACACAGATAGAGGGATGTTATTGATCATCCCTGTAGACTCTACTATTGTGGCTTGGTGCTAAGCCTGGCGATGGTTTTTGGGTGCATGAATTCGATGTGGGTTTTGTGGTCTTCCTCCTTTTGCTTTGTATTCTTGTTGTTTAATCCTGGTTTGATAACTTGGACAATCCTTTCTATAATGTGGACCTCTACATTGTCAACATTCTACTTGTTCCTGCTTCTTACGTTGTACTTGTCCTTGGCCACCAAATCTTCTACCCCACCCACCATTCAAGTAACGTTGACCCTTACGTCCTCCTGGAGGCGGTCGAGAAGTTGTGCTAGTGATCTGAGAAACAATATTTTGTCTTCCCTGGAATCTATATGGCTTCCCCCTAGGTTTATTTAGCCTCATTGTGGAATGTTCCTTTCCTGAATTTTTATCAACCACCATTTTCTTCTTCATATTTATCTTCCTCAGGATTTGTTTGGATAAACTAGTGGTTGTTGCCATAGTGGTGGGTTTCCACATGGCGACTTCCGCTCGGACTAAGGGGTCGAGTCCATGCAAGAATCTTTCAGCGTGACGTTTATCATCAGCCATATAGTCCACGTGATGGACCAACGAACAAAATTCAGCTTCATAGCCCTCGATAGATCTACCATTCTGTCATACTTGATGGAAAGCGCCTACTTGTTGGTGTTTGTACTCTTCTGATAGGTACCTAGTTTGGAAGGCTTCCTCAAACATTTCCCAAGTGACTTGCACTGGGTGACTTGCATCTTCATTTCTTCATTTACCCACCATAATAAAGCATCTCCTTTTAGTAGAGTCATTGATATCTGGGCCTTTTCCCTTGAAGTATATGCCTTACAACTAAGTGCTCTTTTGACACCCATTACCCATGCTTCTGCTTTTGAACCCCCTTCTAGACTCGTAAACTCTGGTAATTTGGATTTTTGGACTTCTTTCATAATATCAAGGGTTGCTTGTCCATCTTTGGCAGTGAATTGAGAATTTAGGTCTTGTCTCTGTTTTTGTTTTAATTCCCTTTGCACATTTCCTTGATCTCGTCCTTGGCTTAGTTACTCAATTGAATTACAATACTTAAACCATTAATTATCACAAATTTTGTAGTATAGAAACATGAGTTAGAAAGAAATAATAATGTCAGAATAAACTTAGAGAATTGGATCAATGTAAATTTTTTTTCGAAAAGCTTAAGAATATTGGTGGCATTATTGTGTTAAGAAGGCATTTGAATTTTGGAAAGAAAATTTATTCAACATTATATGTCACAATAATTTTAATTCTACAGATTCATGACTTAAGGATAAAGATAAATTGAAATGTTGTGTTTTAAGTATGTGTTTAAGCAATCATTACTTATGAAAAATTAAATGGACTGCTTTTTAAAAATAAATTGTTAAACAAGTGTACCTTGAGATTTTTATGACTATTAAATGATTACTCTAAGGAAATTTAAGAAATCAACCATCAAAGAAATATTCCACATGATAACAAGAAGAGACACCGCCACCCGACCCAGAACCGGATCGGATGACTAGGAAGGTTATCCCTGCCCAAACACAAAATAAAATCATTTTATTAATTATATGGCTTCCCTGCAAGCACACCCACAAAGGCAACACCATATCAAATCCCTTAAATTACAATACATTTTAGCCACAATAATTTTCTGGATAAGACATAAAATTGCCTATATGTGAACATAAACCCAACCCCCAATCAACATTTCACATTATGTATTTGGTAGCGGAGGTCTCAAGGTTCTGGAAGAGCATCAGTAGCAAACAACAAAGAGCAGCAGATTTCAAATATTGAAACCCTGGTATACCACCAGCTCCAAATACCCCTTTCCAGCAATTGTGCTTACCATCAATACTTTTCTCATTGTTTCGTTCCTCAATATTGGCTCCTCCTTTAAGGCAAATTTATTGTATGTGCAATCTCCGCAGAAACTTGAAGACTAAAGCCGTTCTTCAGATCTCACGTGAAGAGATTTATAACAAGTATCTTCTACTTCAGTTGGCCTTCATCTAGTTATAAATAGACTGAAAATGCAAAATGTACTCTATTCATTGGATTCTCCATTCCCCGGGTCAGATCAATTTTGGTGTTGCAGATAACAACATCTTCCTCCTTAAGAGTTATTCCAGATATTTTCTACTCGGCAAAGCCCTACAACTTTCAAATCTATCTCTTTAACCACACGGACATATTTCAAATCAGTCTATTTAAACATAGGAACATTTCAATAACTGTCCAGTCGATTTAAAATACACCTATACGACGAGCTAAACGAACATTTCAACCATTGTTTTTATTGTAATTTCACTCAACAGCCTGTATGAAGCCTGTATTAACAGAGAGCATAAAAAATAAAATAAAAATCACAAAGATATTAAGAAAACTACCGCAACAATGCATGTGAACCTTGAACCCCGCAGAATGGAAACCATTTGCGAATAGGTGTATAACCGAGTTCATGCATTTACTTGAACAACGAAATGAACACAAGACATCAGGCCAAGGTAGTCTACTCGAGCCAAACTTCGCCTAATTGACCTCCACCATTATGCGACCCCCCCTGTAACTCTGTACGTCGTTATTTGCCCACACCACCTAATGTAAATGCGGACTTAGAAGTAATGAATTAGTCGGATGCAAATTGCAATCTTCAAATTCCAAAGCAGTTAGCTACCCTACTCTTTCTTAAACTTATTGAAGAGAGATCTAATTTATGCTCATACATTGGGAAACTAGATGCCAATTGTACAGGTATGCGGTGATGTTGTGGCTGCTTATGTGCAAGAAGTTGAATCACGAACTCTAAACATGTTAAGGTCGTTTCAGCAGATGTATAACAGCAAACAGGTGCAAGTAGAAATCATTTTGCTAGAAGATGATAATGTACCATAGGAAATTTTGAAATATATCTCAAACTACAGAATCGGTAAACTTGTTATGGAATCATCTTCTCGTAATATAATAGCAAGGAAAAAATGACATGTGTGGGGGAACTCTAAACCCATCGAGAAGTGGTGACGTCCATCTTCAAGAATCACACAAACGAGGCACAAAACGAAGAAGAAGAAAGAAGTGAGAATGACACTAAGATTCAGATATCAAAAGACAGATTCCAAAGAATGAGATTGATAAAAGGACGGAGACCCCAGGGACCAAGAACACAGAAAATGATATGCAAACCCAAGTTAATGGAAAAGGGCATGGCGATGTCGCTGGTAATGCTGGCAGGAGGAGTAAACATTGTTTAGAACCCAGCAGCCAAGGACAACGAAAATACCCACAGCAGAACCATCTCACATGCATAAACAGAGTTCTTCCTGCCCGAAACCATTCACAAAAACGCCTAAGGCCTTTTTAAGGAACCTTGAAGTCGAGGAATAAAACATCCTACACACCTTCAAATGCATCAAAACCTCAAAAATTAAAAACAAAACAATTTTTTATTTTTTATTTATTTATTTTTTTTAATTTTAATTTTTAATTTTATTATTATTATTATTATTTTTCAATTCAAACGAGAATGATCGTAGATTATCCCAAAACTCTCCAGAGGGTATCTAGCTCCCGAAAGTAAGCATCTTGTGATTACCCTCAAAACAAGTCAAGTTAATTATCCTGACAATATATATATATATATATATATATATATATATATATATATATTTTTTTTTAGATGCCTATAGGTCCTAAGGGTTGAACCGGCTCTGATACCATATGTAACAGTCCAAAATATATATGAAGTTAATTTCCTAATTAATATCAGATTCAAACAAATGAGTACTTACCTATATTACCTGTGATCGATGTCTGCCAGATGACAACAAGGTTTTGGGGACGACTCTCCACCCAATTGTAGGCTCAATTGTGCAAGGATTTGCCACAATTGGCCACCCCCGAGCCCTCAATCAACGTACTACTGCTAGTGACTCCTATGTCTTAGAACACCATTCTCCCAAGAGAATGAAAGATAGAATCTTAGAATGATAGAATGCCTCCCATCCTCCTCACCATCTAATAAATAGAACAAACATTGGATGGGAAACCACATGTACACAATCCATGTGTCTACATGCAACTTTCTTTTGATTTTTAGCTTTCTTGTTTTATTTTCTTCTTTTTGATAGTTTTCTTGTTTTATTTCTATTTATTCTTATATAGAGCTTTAGTATGGTTATTACTATTTTTATTTATTTTCTTGTATATATTTTAATATCATTTATTATTTAACATTTATGATTTATGAATTATTATTATTTATTATTAAGTGATTTATTTAATATTATTTATTATTTATATTATTATTTATTATTTTGTAGTATTATTTATTATTATATTATTATTATTTATTATTTATTATTAGGGGGAGGGATATTACACAGCGCAGTTCCTGTTAGAAAATGGATTATATCTTCGAAGTGTCCGTCCACGACGCGTACTGTGAAGAGATGTGCATCAGGTAGTCCGTCCTCCAAATTTGTTGGTTCCTCGCCCGTCTCAATTCGTGACAAGTGGTCTGGTCCTGCGTTTAAGCGTCCCGGCTTGACTATGACCTCAAAATCATATTCTTGAAACAGTAAAAGCCATCTGCATGTTCGTCCCCCCAACACAGGCTTGTTCACCAAGTATTTCAATGCGGAATGGTCGGTATACATCTTGAAATGTCCGCCAAGTAAATAGTGTCAGTGTTTCTGAAGCGCGTACACCATTGTCAACCCCTCGTGTTCAGTGGTTCTTTTCTGCTTTGGACAATCTTCGACTCGCAAATGCGATCGGGTGATCCACACTCTCTGCGCTCTTTTGTGTGAGTACGGCTCCCAACGCGATACACAACGCATCAACGTGTACATGAAATTCCACGTCCCATTTCAGGAAGACCAAAATTGGCACGGAGGCCAATTTCCCCTTTAGGACATCCAAACTCTTCATGCAATCATCATTCCAGCAATATGTAACATCTTTATTCAAAAGCTTTTCCATCGGCGCGGTTATAACTTTTGATGAATTTCCTATAGTATTCAGTGTGTCCCAAGGTAGCGCGTAGTGGTTTAACACTTTGCGGTGCTTCCATATTGAGGATAACGACAATCTTCGCAGGGTCCACCATCAGTCCTTGTTTGCAAACCACATGTCCCAACAGGTTTCCAAAGGGAACGAAGAATGTGCACTTCTTCAGGTTCAACGCAATCTGGGGTCAGCGGAAAGTATCCAACATCAAACGTAAGCTCACTACACGGTGCTTAACTAATCCAAAAACAGTGCAATCATCTAGATAGACCTCCTAAAATTTGTGGATGTATTCTTTGAACGCGGCTACCATGATGCACGAAAATATAGTTGGCGCATTCTTCATTCCAAATGGAATCGCGTTGTATTGAAAGCATCCCCATTCTGTTGCGAAGGTCATCTTGCTCCTATCTTCTGGCACGATCTTGATCTGATGGTACCCTGAGAACCCATCCGTGAACGAGAATGCTTCCTGACCGCCACATTCTCTAGTCCTTCATCTGTGAATGGTGTTGAGAATGGATCATGTACACAAGCATCGTTCAACTTTCTGAGGTCTACGCATATTCTTATTTCACCCTTCTGTTTTTTCTCCTGTACCACTATAGGACTCACCCAGTCAGATTCTTCCACTAGTTCAATAATTCCGGCTACGAGCATTTTGTCTAATTCGTCACGGACCTTTTATTTATACTTTGGATTCAAGCGGTAAGGCCGCTGCTTAACTGGATTCGCGTCGGGTTTCAGGCTGATCCTCATCATCCCTAAGTTGCCTACGATCCCTTTTAAGTCCATAATTTTGGTTGGGAACAGGTCTTGGTATTCACGGAGTAACTCAACGACCTTATCGACCGTGGCATCGTCCCCATAGTCCCCAAGAGTTGCGTATTTTGGTTCCGCCTCCATTCCAATGTTGACATGCTTCGTCTTTAGCGACGCGATGATGTCGGGGTCTTTAAGTGATGGTTTGCGAATCTCGCGAGAGACTTTTGTTTCTGAAATGTTAATGTTCCATGGGTCCTCATCATCCTCCTCAACATTCACGTTATAACACTCCAGTGCGCTACTTAACTGTATCGTCCATTCTGGCTGAAGTACTTCCATTGGCTCCTGTGGTATTTTAAAGATAATGGCTTTCACTGCTTGTAGCGCATCGTCCACAATATCTGACCAACGATCTTCAAAGGTGAATGTTAACAAGAATCCCTCGCGCAAGACATCCCATTCGCCTGTACCATGGTGTAGCTTCGTCTCCGTATACCAATTCATGGGTATGACGTCCAGGATATGGTAGAATAGGTGCACCCATTTAGGCTGTGGCTCTTCCCGTAGACCTTGGTCCATTTCGCGAGGTTCGTGTGTGGATCATCTCGTCTGTCATATTTGTCTACTAGTTGTACTTGGGGTTTTCCAAACCACATGCGCATCATCCTTCTGCATCCACGCCAGTCTTCAAAAGTTCCTTGATGCGTACCCCACCATCGTGTGGGTGTTACGCGCAGTGCCCACTTCAACGCATCGAGTCGTTGCTGCTCTGATACTGCACTTTCAAATCTGCTCAGAAATTCATCCACCGCTAACAATCCATCATATGTCAGCGGCTCCCTTGCCTCTGTTGTTACGCAACGTAATGACCTGATCATCATGTTACAGTTCAGTGTTCTTACTTCGTGCAGCTGATTCTGCCATCGCACTATCTCTTCGTTAGAATTCGAAGTGCAGGAGCTTTCACGCTCCCATGAGATCCTTCCATCTGCAGTTGGATTCACCTAATCTTCTCCTTGCGTAGTTATTTTGTAGATACAGTCGAGATCGTCATCACTCTCATTGTCACGCACTGGCTCAATGTATCACGCTCCTTTGGCTGGGTCTAGTGGTACTACTATGCGTAGTGACTTTTTCTCAAAGGTCATTTTTCACTTCTTCAGATTTATGACTCCGTTCATATTGGTAGCCCAGTCTATTCCTAGTAGCGCGGGATAGGGATTACTGTCATCGACAATCTCTATCACTTCAAAATCCGCCTGCGCGCTCATGCCTTCAATATCCACTATCACCCCTTGCAATCTTCCCATGGGAAAAATCTTCTGTTGGTTCGCCATCCATAACTGAATAGGGGACCATTGCAACGCAGGTATGCCCATGCGTTCTCACGTTTGCTTAGGTAGTACATTCGCATTCGAACCCAGGTCCAGGATTACTTGATCCATTTCATACTCGCCTATTTGCGCAGTCAACCTCATCTCCCTTCCTGTGCGCAATGCATGCTTTCCCAGTTTTCAAACTGCGTAGGTTTTCCCTGATCCCGCACACCTAGTAATAAGTTCCTGTAGTCCTTTGACTGCCCTATTGTCATACAACAGTTTCATGCATGTCTCCAGAAAGGTACTGAGCATGGAAGGATCCATCCCTGGTTCTAGTTGATCCTTACTACTTGAAGTGGAGGCCTACGTGAAGCTCTTCTTAGCTTCCATGAATGTCTCCTTCGCGCATTCTACATCAAACTCGGGTTCCTTTGTCAGAGCCTTGCGAACCCACGCGCTCTCTTCTCATTGTTTCCCTTTATCATCTCCCATTGTTACACCGCTCCTGAGCATCATGTTTACATTTGGGTCTTTGCGCGGTTCAGACCTCGTCATTTGTAAATTCTGGGTCAAAGGGGGTTGGAGTACCCCCTTTTCGCGCATTTTCGCTATCAGCAAAGGGCAATCTTCCACCTCATGATCAAACTAATTACAGTACCAACATGATATCCTAGTTGGGTTCGTACAATCGCGGGCATAATGCCTTGGCCCTCCACAATTGTAACAAATTATCTGGTCGTGACCCCTTCCTGGTCCCATTCCACCTCGACCCCAACCGTGCCCCTGAAACCCAGCGCGCGCCATCCCTGCATTTGGGTCAAGGGCTCATGTTTCGGCTTGCACCCTGTAGGCAGGAGTCCGATCCATCATTAGTTCATAGCTTCGGCAAGTGCGTTCGTCATGGCCTACCGACCTGCAGAAATTACAAAACAACTACTCGGACGTCTGCGTATACTTCTGCAATAGATGAAAATTATCCGTGGTATGTTTTCCTCCTATCTAGCAGATCGCGCACCATAACACAGACGCCATGCTCGGCCCCGCCTATGACTCTGGCCTTAATGGCATTGACCCTCCTCCTGCCAAGTAGTTCGCGAACACTGGACAGTGATTTTTGTCGTGGCCCTTGTCCTTGCATTTTATGCACCATACTTCCTCGCGCGCCTCTAGCCGAGGTGCCCTATCCTGTTTCAAACTCTGCATTTCTAGACACAAATTCTGTAACCGTGTGTGGATCTATTGGACTCCCAATCCAGGGTCTTGTATAGGGGTCTCATGCAACCTCATTGCCATCTCCAATGCTTCGCCCTGGGTGGAAAGTTTTTGCTGTGACAACGGCATCCTTAAGTGTGGTGTGAGGCCACAAACCATGCGCGATGTTGTGCATCCGTTAACGTCATATTGGCTTCGCGGATAGTACTTTTCAGCTTTTGGTCCAGGTAAGCAGGCTCGACTGTTAAGGAGAGGGAGAGGAGGGCGGAGGTTTTGAAGCGTAATGACATATATAATAGAGCAAGTCAGTCATCTGATTTCATTTGCTTGGCGGAGGTTTTTCAAGATTCCCCTCCCATTCTTGCCCTTTTAGGAGGGCGGAGGTTAGCAATCGCTAGGCCTTCAATCACCAAATAGATGGGACGGTAGCGAGAGACCCACTATGTGTTGAATTATACCCACGTAGTTCGTTGGTAAAACCAACAATTGTTCCTAGTTTTCGCTGAGGGAGGCTTCAGCAGTCTCCTTTCAGCGAAGTAAAGACTAGTTTCCTGCCCTACTCGAGGTCTTGCGCTTCAGAGGGCTAGGATACTAGCAAGAAATGAATTGTCTTGACAGGATATAACATCTCAACATGCTTACTACTCGTTTTCTATTACCCGTGGGTTCCTTATCTATAACTGCTCGACCCATCCATACTTTCCGTAAGGACGGGGCTAAACTCCCCTGCTTTTTCGCGGAAATCGTCATTTATTTTCCCCACCCTGTTGAGGTTGAGCTAAAAGATCTCTTTTTTTATATAATCAAATATTTCAGGAAACCTTTGGTATTAATAATCGCTAGAAGTAGTGCTAAAGATTCTGGGTTTCCGGATAGACCAAAAATTATGATTGGGTTCAGACCAGAAGAAAGTATAACTTATGACGACTTCTTTTCGATCATGAATGCGTTCGCGCGGGAGCAGTGGTACACCACAAGCCTTCATACAAAGCCTCCGTTCTTCGACTTGAATCTGCTTTGCGCAGAAATGTCCAAATCAGATATATACGATGCGGTGTGCTGGGGGATTAGTTTCGAGGAGTTTTGTATTCGAAATTTGGCGATCAAGCACAATATCTCGCTAAGAAAGAGTGCAAAACTGTATTTCCAAAGTGTGAACCCTTTCAAGGTCCGGAGGGCTTGCGCTTCTGAGGGCAAGGAAAAGAACATCCCTGAGGCCAAGGCTGAAAAAGATGATGACCCCAAAAACATAAACTCCGTCCATGAGAATCGCGTCGAGGACCAGCAGGGTGAGCCCCCCGAAGAGGGAAAGGGGAGCAAATGATATTTATTAGCTTTATCTGTCTGTTAAGGCCCCAGGAGGAATAGATGGATAGGGGAGGGAGTGGGGCTTCCCACTTTGATGTTCTGGGCAGTCAAATAGATAGGAATTTCTTACTTGTCCCGCACCGGGCAAGGACCCGGAGGGGGCTCGACTGATAAGGACCTTTAGGTGCTCGACCATTAGGGAGAGGAGAGGAACGTAGTGCTTGCTTGACGTTAGGAAAGCAAGGAACGAAGTAGCTTGTCCGCATCGGGCAAGGACTTTGAGGGGCTGGCTTACTCCATATTATGGAAGAGCCAGTTCTTTGAATTCTTTGGTGAGATTTTGGTGAGATCAAGCCTTTACCTCATAGAATCCCGAAAAAAAGGATATGTATGGCGCAGAAAATAAATCCACTTGGTTTTAGACTTGGTGTAACTCAAAATGAGCGTTCCCATTGGTTCGCACAACAAAGGAATTATTCCAAAGATCTCCGAGAAGATCAAAAAATACGTACTTGCATTGAAAACTATGTACGAACGCATATAAAGAGCTCCTCGAATTATGGAGGAATTGCACGTGTAGAGATTCACAGAAAGATCGATTTGATTAAGGTCAAAATCTATATTGGATTTCCCAACTTGTTGTTAATAGAAGGTAGGGGTCAAGGAATTGAAAAATTAAGAAACGATGTACTAAATATGCTCGATTCT
This sequence comes from Pinus tabuliformis, assembly GCA_031772625.1. Taxonomy (NCBI): domain Eukaryota; kingdom Viridiplantae; phylum Streptophyta; class Pinopsida; order Pinales; family Pinaceae; genus Pinus; species Pinus tabuliformis. Next base: position 2,074,082,327 of record CM062818.1, read on the forward strand.
GTGGACCGAAAACTTCACATTGCTATAGAAAAAGTTGCGAAACCCTATAGAAAACCTAATATTCTTGCAGAGTATATTGCCCTACAACTAGAGAAGAGAGTTCCATTCAGAAAAACAATGAAGAAAGCTATTGAACTGGCTGAACGGGAAGAGGTAGAAGGTATTCAGATCCAAATTGCAGGACGTCTCGATGGAAAGGAAATTGCCCGGGTCGAATGGGACAGGGGAGGTAGGGTTCCTAGGGGTCTCTCCTGGGAGCATCACGATCTCTTTAAACCCGATGATTGATTGCGTCTCTGACTTTGCCCTGCTAAATTCCCTGTTCAATGTGGTCTAGATCTTTGTGTTATGTAAAAATTTAGTTAATTTCAGGTTTATTATTTAATTTAGGTTTAGTTAGGCGAAAGGGCACGATCATAAGATCCTGCCCTTTCCCAAAGGGTGCCCATGGCGGTATATAAGCCAGGCAACCCATTGTAAATCATCATCGTCTGTCTATTCATTTATTAATAAAGTATTTTTATATATATTTCTGTTATCCCGAAGTTTTTACACTTCATCTGGTATCAGAGCTCGTTCGCTCCTACGGCTCTATTAATCTGCCACATCGACTTCCTTACCCGCTGCTATCGGTGTCTTTACCTGCTGCCATCGGTGTCTTTACCTGCTGCCATCGGTTCCGTTTCCCATCCACTTCGCTGCTACCCGTTCGATTGCCAGTCCATCCACCCGTCTGCTGTCCACAGTCCATCCATTGTCGTGCTGTCTGCTATCCCTGCTGTCCGCCGTCGGCTGCTCATACCGGCTGTCGGACTGCGTAGGCTCTGCCAGAAACAGTTCAGAAAAATCCAGTCAATTGTTGCGCTGAACCAACGAATTCCGGCATTTTTTTATATACCTGCGGTGATACGCTGTAAGCTCACGCGGTTATTATTCCTGTCCGCTGGAGAAAGGGTTTGAAAAGTCACGGAACGTGCCTGTGGTTTCAATTAAACAACGTTTCGAGTAAATAGCAATTCGTTATATATAGTTATATAACATATATAAAATTAAACGTGACATATAAACCTTATATATAATATATATAACTCATATATATATAATGTGCGATATATTATATATAATATATATAAGGTGACATATTATATTATATTATATATATATATATTGCATATAATTTAATTAACATATATATATAATTTAATTAACATAATTTAATTAACATATATATATAATTTAATTAACATATATATATATAATATATATAACGTGACTGTTCGATAATAATATCTAATATATATAACTAATTTATATCTAATATATATAACTAATTTATATATATGTTATATATATATTACATAACTTTATTTAATTATATTATATATAATATATATATTTTAATTAATTAAACTTTTATATATATATATATAAAAGTTAATTTAATTAATTAAAATTATTTTAATTTATTAAAAAGTTATACAATTTATAACTTTAATTTATATATATATATAATAATTAATAATTATAAATTATAGTTATTATAATTTATAATTAAAAAAAATATTAATTAAATTAAATTATTAAATTAATTTAATTTAATTTAAAAAAATATTAGTTAAATTAAATTATTAAATTAATTTAATTTAATTTAAATATATATCTATATATCTATCTATATATATAAAATAATTAATTAAATTAAATTATTAAATTAATTTAATTTAATTATTTAAAAAAAAAAAAGGAAGGGAAGGAAAAATATTTTAGCTGGCAAATAAATACACGCCTCCGCAGACCCGCTCAATGTCGACAATGACAATGGCGAATTTCCAGAAAAGGTTGTTGGATGCAGAGCAAAGGATAAATAACAACCACGACGAAGTCAGTAAGAGATTAAATGACGTCGAGAGCAAGCTTGGGGAGCAAGCAGACAAAATAAAAAATCTTGAAGATACGACAAATCGAATAGAGATAAAAATGGAAAGTCAACATGTCCAAACAGGAGTAAACTTCAGAGAAGTCTTAACAATGCTGAAAAGTCTGTGTAAAAAGTCGAATTGTACACCCGAAGAGCTATTGAAAGAAGGTGAAGAGAATCAAGAACACATTTCGCCAGAGTCAACTAAGTCCACAGACTCTCATGACAAGGTTGAATCCCCAAAAAAATCAGCGACACACCACCAAGAAGCAAGTAACACTGCCTTTACAAACAAGCAACTTTGGGATACCCTTACTAATCAACACGCTCTTTTTGCTCAACCATTAGCCACATACCAGAAGAGGGTAAAGGTTGAGATGCCTAAATTCGATGGAAACGAAAAAAACAATGTGGCATGGATAAATAAAGCAGAAGAATACTTTGAGATATATGACATCACTGACGATGACGAAAAGCTCAGACATGCATCCATGAAAATGGAGGGAGAAGCATATAACTGGTATATGTGGTGGAAAAAGACAACACAGGTCATTAACTGGAGGAGATTTAAAGATGCATTCTTCAAAAGATTCCAAGGTGTGAAGGAAGAAGAGTTCTTTTCAAAACTCATTAAATTACGACAAAAAGGAAGTGTGGATGAATACACTCAAGAATGGGAGACTTTAGTAACACGAGTACCAGGGTTATCAGAATCTCGTCTAATTCAGTCATACATCTCGGGACTCAAAACCCATTTACAAGCAGAACTTGAGATGCATGATATTACATCTATAGAAGAAGCAAGACGAAAAGCAAAAACAGCTGAAAAGAAATCTGAACCAATATTTTGGTCAACAGCGGAAAAAGCTTATGCAAGACGAAGGATACCCCAGTATGTGGACTCAAATAAGACAAGATATGTTCCCCCACATCGTCGTGAAGATGAAAAATCTAAGGTGGAAATGCAAAGGATAAAAGAGGGTAAATGTAAACGCTGTGGTGAGAAGTGGGACCCCAAACATAGATGTGCTAAAGGAAAAGAACCAAAGAACCTATATAATTGTGAAGCAACCAATGATTCAAACAGTGAAGATTATGACGTAGAAGACACAGAAGATGCCCCAGAATTCTCACCAGAACTAAATGATGAAAGTATTCCACAAGTATCATTATCAGCTATGACAAGTATATCACAACCTCAGACCTTAAAGTTAAAAGGACACATAAAGAAGAACAACGTAGTGGTTCTCATTGACTCTGGAAGCACACACAATTTTTTAGATACAACTGTGGAAAAGAGACTCAATATATTTTCATTTCCCTTACCAAACATGAAAGTGATGATAGCTAACGGTAAAAAGATTGAAAAGGTGGGAAAATGCCATAAGGTTAAATTGCAGATTCAAGACTTCAGTTTAGAGTCTCCGTTTTTCACAGTACCGTTAGGAGGAGTAGATGTAGTCTTAGGTATCCAATGGCTACGAACTTTAGGTACTTATGTCGCCAACCATCAAGTACAATTTATAAAATTCAAATGGGGAGGTCAGAAGTACAAACTACATGGATTCCAAGCAACAGAAAATCATGTTGTATCATCATCTCAGATGATGAAGCTGAGTCGAAGAAGAGCACCTGCTTATGCAATACAATGTCACCAATTAGAAATGTTATCTGCAAATATGACCAGAGAAGAATCACCAGAGATTCAAGACCTACCTATGAAGATGCCGCCTAATACAGAAATTGAGCGTAGAACAGAAGTTAAAACAGAGTCAAACCCCATCAACATCAAGCCATACCGATATCCACATCTCCAAAAAGCGGGAATTGAGAGATTAATCCAAGATCTTTTAAAGTGTGTGACTTTGATCATCTTGGAGTATCTGATCAAGTGGAAGGACTTACCCGAAGAAGACGCTTCCTGGGAGAATGAATCATTCTTCAACAACATCCATCATTACATATGCTTTGAGGACAAAGCATTCTTTCGAGAGGAAGGCAATGTTATGTAAAAATTTAGTTAATTTCAGGTTTATTATTTAATTTAGGTTTAGTTAGGCGAAAGGGCACGATCATAAGATCCTGCCCTTTCCCAAAGGGTGCCCATGGCGGTATATAAGCCAGGCAACCCATTGTAAATCATCATCGTCTGTCTATTCATTTATTAATAAAGTATTTAATTTAGGTTTAGTTAGGCGAAAGGGCACGATCATAAGATCCTGCCCTTTCCCAAAGGGTGCCCATGGCGGTATATAAGCCAGGCAACCCATTGTAAATCATCATCGTCTATCTATTCATTTATTAATAAAGTATTTTTATATATATTTCTGTTATCCCGAAGTTTTTACACTTCACTTTGCAATTCCTGCATTCGGGTGGTTAGTAGAATGCTTGATATACCACGTTAATGCGCGATCGTGCAGTGCGCTCACCACTGTAGCCTTTTTAATATTATCATCCACGACGCCTTGTGCTTCCCATACTGCTCTTACCACGAAGCAGAATTGGTCTGGGTCTTCATTTCCTACTCCTCTGAACACCGGCAATTTGATCGCACTTGCCATACTGAATTGTGGAGGTGGCAGAGGTGGAGTGGGTGGAGATGGAGGTGAGGGGGGTGAAGCAGGTGGTGGTGTGGGTGGAGGTGGTAAACGCGGAATTCGCTGCCTTATCAAACTGACTGCGCTTCTCGGAGAAACCTTCGCGAGCTCGTCCTCGCTCTCCCGCGAGGGTGAAATTAAGGGACTGTTTTCTAATTCTTCACTGCTTCCGCTTCTGTAGATATTTCCGCTCCACGTAGTCCCAAACATTAATTTATTCACATAACCCGCTTTTCACACAATAGCATCTTAATCCAAGTGTTCAAATATTTAACATACTTACCTCGCAGTCCCTTGAGAAAACGTCGCTTTGCCTCGCTGTAGCTGACGGTCATGTCTACCGCGAACTTAGTGATAAATCCTCCTATTATTCGGTTGAGCCAGTGGTCCACAACTCACGCTATCTTATCTTCTAAGGCTTCTAGTCTGCGCACTAGTTCCAGAGTCCACACTATTGGTTTGTCGAGCCTACACCTTCCTTGGCTGTCTGCTAACTTTGCGATCCACTCATACAGCTCAGATGGAAAAGATGCAAAGAAAATTTCGTGGATTTCAGTGTACAAGTAGCGATCCAACCACTGCTCCTTAGATACTCACAGATTTCTGTTTTCCTGCGCTGCAAACTCGTGAATCTTCTTGTCCAACCACTCTTCAATTTCTTTCTTTGTAGGGTTCCAATGGCACAACATCAAACATCATTTATGCAGATCCTGGTCTTGGAAATGGAACCATTTGTTAGCTTAGTGGGGTCTGGCCTAGGTTCAAAGGTGATTTAGCCAAGCAAATCCCAGTACTATTGGCCCTTTCGGCAACAGTCCGCGGAGCGCGGACTGAGGTCTCACCCGAATGTTCGCCCTTTGGCGAAATTAAGGGGGTTTAAAGTTTAAGTACTGATGTTGGATTAGTTGTTTGAAAAATAAGCTGGTTTGTACAACCTTTCATCTTTTGTGCTATTCTTAGTTTGTCCTAATGATCTGTAGGGGTTGGACCCATTGCACCATATTTTCCTGAAAGGTGGAGATTGTTTACCAAAAAGGAAATTAATCTACATGTTACAACGCTGTTAAAAAATGCGAGACCTATGAGGGTAGTGAATTATGCTAATAAGCAATTTAGATTGGGAGAGATGTAATTAAATTTTATTATTTATTTGAAGATTTCCAATTAAAATAATAATAAATCTACATTTATATATTCATATATTGATTAGAAGGATTCTCACAATCGTCACTTCTTTCAATTAGATCCCCTTCAAGCCTTTGGGATACCTAATACTTTCTTATATAATATAGTTGGGGCTTGCTACTTGTTGGCATGTTGGGGTAAACAAACTTGATGTTTTTTTGTTTTTGTTTTGTTTTGTTTTTTGTTTTTTGTTTTGTTTTTTTATTTTATTTATCTCGCAGTTGGAGTCTATGGAATAAGAAAGAAATTTGATAGCTTGAAAAAAGGGGTAGCTTGACAAAAGTTGCAGAGAAAAGATTAATCTATCCTACCTTGACAGAACTTGTTGTCAATATCAACACCTACAAGAACTTTGTTGTGGAATATTATCAAAACTAATAGAAGGATATGAAAGAGTGTATTGTAAAAACCTTGACAAACATGGCCACTGAAACTTGGAACATTGTTTGTAGGAAGAGAAAATTATTTTTCTTTTTTCCAAACATGTATGTTAGTATATCACAATTTAATGAATATGTTTTTTATTATCATATATGGTTTCATACTTTAACAAAACATTTGCCAAGACTTCATAATGTTTTATTATTCAGTAAAAGATTTGCCAAGATCTTACAAGATTTTATAATTTAGTGAAAGATTCTCCATCACTGTATAAGATAATATAATCTGGTGAGAGATTCGCCAAATTTTTTATATATACATATTATATTATTGATAAAATCGCCTCCCATTTTTCCTATGTATCATGGGGATTAGCCCATTTATTAAACATATAAATTTAGTGTGGTTCTTAAAATTTTCCCTGAAGGGTGCTAGAACCAGGTTTCCACACCCTTGGGATGTCTGATGGGCTTCTGGGGGTCCACGATCTGACCTATCGCTGCGCGCACTTGTGATCCCTTCACGACCTGCGGTGTCGCTTTTATGCAACCCTACTCGGGGCGCATCCCGTATAACACCCAAGTTCCTTGCTATTTAAACGATTACTTAACTTGTGTGTGTGGGATTTATGGTTATTACAGTATAATAAAAAATCATATCAGTGCGTGCACTACATAAACGAGTATAATCATAAAAAAGATAATGTACAACAATTACACAGAATTAGGATAAACTTCTCTTTATTAGCTTTCTGTCCCGATTACAGACTCTACTCTGCCCTGTGCACTCAGCTGCAAGGGTCTGCGCACTCAGCTGTGAACTCTACTAGGCCTCTGCGTACTCAGCTGCAGAGCCTCTTCCTACTACTACAACCCAAGACACTTAGAAATCTACTCTAAGCCAGAACCATTCCTTCACTATTTTCTCTATCCATCACTCATTAACTAACTTTACAACTTAGAGCCTCGCTCTATTTATACAATTCCATGGTCCATGGACCATGGATAGGTTGACTTTACACTATTTTACAATACAATGTTTAGGGCCGACAACCCTATGGCTCAATTGTACACTTCGTGCTCCGCACCTGCAATTCGCGGAGTTTTACAACATCTCTGACCAAAACTTGGGCTTTGAGCCCCAAAAACCTGTTGTGGGGGGATTCCATGCCCAACACTATGTTAAAGATCACGGATTTGTGACAGGTAATAAGCACATTTTTGGAGCTCAGAACAGTGTGAAAACCTCACCTCAAACTTTAGTTTCAGACCAACATTTGAACCATAGTCTCGGTCCTGTGGCAACTAGTGGAGAAATAACAATTTCTGCCAGCTTGGCTCATCAATAAGACTTGGTCAATCTCTTGGTGAAGGCACAGACTTAACCTTCAAAAATTTGTGTATACAGTCATCCCTTTCTAGCTCGGACTTCAGGACAAGGGTAATCACAACTGTGGAAGACCTACAATACTTTGGACCTCAATCATGTAGGAGCTCTTTTTTTTGTGGCATCCTTGACAGTCATAACAGCTTGGTCCAGCATGGTGCAAGAATATTATTGCTGAAGTTTTGGTGCAGTAAGGACATTGGTGAAGCTATGGTGCAAAAGTCTTGGTGCAATACTAAAATATTGGTGCAGTGTTGAAGTCTTAGTGCAAGAACATTGGTGTAGAAGTGATGAAGTGTGGTGCAGAATAGATGGTGTATAAATCCTTGCGTAGAAGTATTGGAACAACTTGAATAGTGGTCTGGTGCAGTGTGTGCAAGGACATTTGTAAAGAATAATTGTCACAATCTAGTGTTGAAGTCTTGGTGTAGCAGTGGTGCAGTAGTCTTGAGATAATCTAGTGTTGACATATTGGTGCATGGCAGAAGCACTGGTGCAAACTTTGGTGCAGAACTTTGGAGGTAACTTGAAGTAATCTTTGGGATTGACCTTGGACAAGATTTGAAGAAGGTGCAGAACTATTATTAGAGCTGGTGCAGAACTTGGTGTAGTTCATTGAAGACACATTGAAGTGTTGTATTGAAAATCATAATGCAATGTTGATTTCATGATGAGATAACTTGAAGAGATTGATTGGATATTATGAAGAACAATGGTGACACTTTCTGTATGACAAGGTTGTCATTGATGGCGTGACATGGAGACTAAGTGAAGGGATAACTGAAGATTGATAGGGCTCGGTGAAGAAGACATTGGGAGCCGTGAAGTACAACTAAACATATCTTGACGAAGTAAAGCAAGGGTTGGAGCCTTGAAAAGACAAGGTTGGTGCCTTGGAGGATAGGGTTGGAGCCCTAGAGGATCAGAGTCCTCAAGAAACCAGGGCGGAGCTTGAACCAGATATAGGGTTGGAGCCCTTGAGGTTGGTGCCTCAAAATTGACAAGGTTGGAGCCTTGGAAGTCCAAGTTGGTGCTTGGCAAATACAAGTTGGAGCTTGGAAGATTGAAGATTGGTGTCCTTGGAGTTGGTGCTACTAAACTCAATGTTAGTGCCTTGGATAAGATAGGGTCGAAGCCCTAGAGGTCAGAACCTCATTAAAGTCCAAGTAGGTGCTTGGCAAATCCCAGGTTGGAGACTAGGTGTCTTCATCAAGGGTTGGAGCCCTACCCATATTGTACTTGATTCATTATAAATTTTTTATTAATAAAAGCATTTACTTCTATTGTTCATTTTTGTGTTCTAAATATAAGTGATCTAACTGCTACGAGACCTGACATTATGCAAGCAGTAGGAATGGTGGGAAGATTTCAATCAGCTCCTAAACAATCCCATTTGCTGGCTGTAAAAAGAATTCTCAGATACTTGAAAGGAACTCCTGATTTTGGTCTTTGGTACCCTAAGAGCTCAACTCTTACTGTGACTGCATACACTGATGCTAATTGGGTCGGAAGTGTTGATGATCGAAAAAGTACTAGTGGAAATGCATTCTTCCTGGGAGATTGTCTAGTATCTTGGCTCAGCGAAAAACAAACATCCATATTACTATCTACAGCGAAAGCCGAGTATATATCTACTACAGATTGTTGTAATCAAATATTATGGATGAAGGAAGCTCTAAAGGATGTCAACATAGACACCAATCAGCCAATCACCATCTATTGTGATAACACAAGTGCTATCAATCTCAGCAAAAATCTAGTGATGCACTCAAAGACCAAACATATACCAATCAAGTATCATTTCCTTCGTGAACAAGTAGTTGGACAAAACATAAAGTTGGAATATATCAATACCAAGGAGCAGATTGATGATATTTTCACAAAACCTCTTCCTCAAGAAGCATTTGAATATCTTCACCAAAAGATAGGGGTTATTTCTCTAGCATCATACTAAGCTGATTTTTAATATGCCGCATGATAGGGGGAGCAGTTCGATAGGGGGAGTCCTTATGCACTCCTTTGCCATTGATGTTAAAGGGGGAGAGAAGAAAAATATTGCCATCCAATGACAAAGGAGGAGATTGTTAATCTAGTTGTCATTGATGTCAATATATTAAAGAAGACAGGGACATGTTGGCAATCAATGAAGAAACCAAACGATGAAGAAGCCCAACACTCAAAAGACACTTTGCCCTGCCTCCATTTCTGTACTATTGAATGATCAGTCACATGAAATAATATTTTTCTCTATCTTAAAAGGAATTTCACTATGAGACCTGGATCATCTGAAAGGGCATAATTTTACCTTTCTAATGAGCTATTATGTGTCCCGAAATTCCAAATAACAAGAGAGAAATTGATTTTTAAAGATTAAATTAATTCTCTGCCTATTGAGCTGACCTGTATTAAGACTAGTCATATCGACTTGACCTAGAAGATGTGACTGTTCATTGTGACGACGCATAACATGTATAAATAAGAGGTTAGAGCTCTGTTTCAAGGACAACAATTCGGTGAAGAACATCCACAAGAAGACATAAAGGGAGAAGTGTTCACAACTCGTGAACCAAGGAGGCCGAGGAGTAAAAGATTGCTGTTTGGGCATACTTCTATGATTGGGTTATCATTCTGACCTCGGACCTGAAGATTGCTGTTTGGGCATACTTCTATGATTGGGTTATCATTCTGACCTCGGACCTGTAAAAACTATCATCCACGGACTACAGACTTGTTAAAGAAGCTTGGAATTACTGTGGAGATCTGCAAGGCAGCTGGAGTTACAATTTTTGAAGCTCGGATTGGTGGAGCTTTCAAAAACTGTGATTGGGTACCTTTTGTAAGCTCAGAAACTCGGACTATATAGCACAGCCACCTGTGGATAAGGCACAGACTAGTGATCTAGGGAAGGCTCTGTCTAACAGTCACCTATTACAGCTCGGTTTATTAAACATTGAACATACGTCTCAAATTTGTGGCAAGAGGACTATATCCTCGACCTGTTGACAGACCCTGAATTGGCATGGACCTGTGTTAAAGAAGCCGAACCTGTGATAAAATTCTCGGAACTACAGTCCTGTGGGAGATCAGACTTCGGAACAGTCACTTGGAGGCTCGGTTGAAGGCTTAGAACAGTGGAACAGTCAGACTAGTAACTGCCACCTGTGGCGCCACGAACATACATCTGCGGAGGATTGGTAATACATAGAATCTGTGTAAGGCTCGGTGGTAATACATCTATGGAAGGATTGAAGGCTCAGTCTTCTTTATTTTTCCAGACTGTGGCTCTGGAGCATTGATTGACATATCTCTCAGATCAGGACATGATGACAAGTGTACAATGAAGTAAAGATGGTGAAAATTCCAGTCAAGCTGAAAGGTGAAGACAGTGAAGCATTTCAAGTAAGTTATATTTACATTCTCTATTAAAAACAACAGGATTGGTGTCCTTGGAGTTGGTGCTCCTAAATTCAAGGTAGGTGCCTTGGATGAGATAGGGTCGAAGCCCTAGAGGTCGGAGCCTCATCAAAAACCAAGTTGGTGCTTGGGAATAATTATCATACATTGTATTTATTCTTTTATACTCAATAAAATTATACTTATACGTTTCTCTGATTAAATTGTGAAGAATCTAACTGGTAATAATAACAATTGAAAGAAAATACTGACTCACCCCACTCTCAGTATTTCCAACAAATATAAATAAATAAAAGGGCAGTATTGAAATCTTGAAACAATAATTTTTAACATCTCTTGGGTTAAGAAAGAGCACAAGGCAAATCCAGCAAGAGATGTTTTTGAATGCTGATGATTCTTGGATTTGTGCTAAAGGCCCTCTACAGCAAACCTTAGAAGACCGGATAACCATGAGATAGCTGCTTTTCTTGACTGTAATATGGCTTTGGTTCTTGCTCTGTGAAATCAAATGTGTAACATGGCTCCAATTCTTGCATTATGAAATCAAATGTGTGTAGCCTGTTTGCCATTTGGACTGCCATTGCACAGTTTTGTAGCATAAACTATCAACTGCCAGATAATTCACTAGATGATTCTTCTAAAATGTCAACCACTTCTTATAATATATACAAGTTTTGGGGGAAATCAGGCCATCATCTGTGCACTCTCGCAAGACCTGGCATGCCAGTTGAAACAAATGTTAGAATAGGTACTAAAACTACAGATCCAGTAAATTGGTAAGCTTGTTATGCCTATTCAATTTCTAATATTATTGTGCCTCCGTTAGATTCAATAGATAGATGACAGAATTAAAATCATTGATCTGGTATGCTGGCAAGCTTGTTTGAATTTCACTTTCTAATGTTCTATTGCCCGGTTTAATTTACAAAAAAAGAGCGTACAGGGCAAACTCCACAAGGAATGTTCGTAAATGCTGACGATTCCTGAATTCGAGCTTGGGAACCTCTATAGCAAAGCTTGTTCTGCAAAATAAGATCAGAAAAATTAGCATCTCACTATAAACAAATATTATTCTGAATACATAAACAACAATATAATACGTGGATTTGATAAATAGAACATAATAAATACATATATTTCCATGCACGAACATTAGATTTCTAACCAAGAAAAACTAGCTTACTATGGGAATAGCAGCGAAGTCTCCGGTTCCGGTGCTTATCACTTCTTCCACATCACCATCCAGTACAAGCATATCCAGTATCTGTTATAAAGTTGAACACCATGATTATACTCGTAGGCATCAGAAAATACTACAAGAGATGCGTCTTCAGTATGATCTACTAAATGGAATCCCACAATTCAGATAAATCTCCAGTTTTCATAGAATTCGTAAACAGCAATAATGTTAATGGATACAGAAAATTAGCAAAGCACAGACAAACAAATGTACTATTTCTGACAACAATATTTAATAAACCATAAGATGAAGCCTATACTAGATAGCATTAGAGCCAAGATAGTTCTTCCTGCCTGAAATATCGATTACCTAGTGTAATAACTCAAAACATTTAAAGGAGATGGCTGAAGAACAAAATGACAACATTAGCATAAATGTAAAAAGATGAGAAAAAAAATGGGAACCAATATTTATTATAAAAGAAACAGGGAACTGTGATTATAAAACAAAGACAAATGAGTAGAATTTGTCAAATAAAAGAAGATAAAATAGTTTTATTAATGTTCACGAGCGACCAAAATAGGTCGAGTATAGAGTACATATAATGAGTCAATGTGGGATTGCCATAACAATGTTGAAAATAGTTGTTATTGATGTCAAAGGCAGTCCTGATGAAGGGAAAATTACATAATCAGCTAGCATTTTTCAAGACCTTTCCGGTGATAGGTGGCACACCTCATAACTCTCCATGGTTGAAGAGAAATATATTTTTAAATTATATACATGGATCAACTAAAGTTGGCCTCAAGTTGGCCCTATCATTAAGGCCTAACTGGCTCCAATTTTTGTGGTGACATGCTATGTCACAGGGTTTGGCGAACCTGAATTTTTTTTTTGAAATTCGTTCAGGTTCGCCGAACCTGAAATTCGAACCTCAAGTCGAACTTGAACGAACTCGAACCTAAACGAACCTCAACGAACCTGAAGGCGAATTTTAACGAATTTTTTAAGGTTCAATTTTTTTAATGATGCACTGAGAACTTCATTATGACAGCCATGATAGCTGTTTTATCCTACCTTCATCACTGCACGCTAGACCATCATGTTGACTGTGATCATGCGAGAGTGTATTCCATGACTGCAGGATCATTGTGATCTTTCTTACACTGAGACAGTGAGATCATGTAAAGATAGTGAGGGATCCAAAGATCTTTCCATTACATATATATACGTTGACTGTTAAGAAATAGATCCACCGAGATGAGATACTATTCCTCACTATACTGAGGTCCTTACTGTCTCATTTATTCCGAGACTGTAATGGTTACTGTGGCTCTTTGTTATGCAGGGATTGTATCCTCCGAGAATGATCATTTCTGCGGCTTTGTTATTGTGCCACAATTGTAGTATATATATATATATATATATATATATATATATATATATATATGTGATTGAGACAACGTCTAACATCAATCTTATTAGGCCGAGAGAGAGGTTCTATCACTGCTGTTCTTTGTCTAGAGTCTAGACTTCTACAGGAGTATCACCGAGGCCTTGATGCCAAGACTGCTATGCGAGATCCATTGACACTGTGCCTTTGTCCTAGATCTTTGCTACTCCATTCAGCTGAGATCCTCACAGGTATGTCGAGATCACTAGTTGTGCAATTGTGATATGTCTAGGTAGATTTGTATGCTAAAACAGATATGCCGAGAATGTCTAATCCTTCAATCTTTGCAACGTCCATTATACAAGGTTATTCCTGCTCCATTAGACCGAGGTCATATATATATATATATATATATATATATATTGAAAAATATGTATAGTCAAACCTAATGCCAAACCTCATTCAAACCTGATCGGAAAATTCGAATTCGAATCGAACTTAATCGTTGTCAAACTCGAACCATGTGACATAGGTGACTTGTTGGCCCCTAGACACCCACAACTTAGAATAAATAGGCCACTCATGTGGTTCATTTGGGGCAAGTAACACAGGTTCTATGCAATGAATAAGGTCTGGGATGACTAGAGGATCCTTCTAAGGAAACCCTAGTTCCTCCAGCAGAACTCGCATGTGTGAGTTGTAGAGAATGTCGATCTCAGAAATTTCGTCACATATTGGTACACTACACCAAGCAAGGAGATGTCCAGGAACTCCATTTCTGCCTGGATGTATTTGTGCACAGAGCCACGGTACTTGAGCACTAGATGTTGTTCAGAGTCCTTGACACCCAACTTCATGCATTGGGTAAGAATGATATTTGTGAAGTCCAACACTTCTTAGACTCTTTCCTATTGCAATGTGCTCCATTTTTTGTACTTGTCTTCATAGCTCCCAACAAGGTAATATTGTTCGTTGACGACATCTCGAAAAGAAGCCCAAGAGGGTGCAGTTGAAAATGTGAAGATTCTTCCTTGTCCCTTTGCTCACAATAGGTTTCCCACTAGTCCTTGACATGGGAGATGACCTTGAGCAGTGCAAAAGTAATCTTTTTTCTACCAGAAAAATTATGGACCGAAAAAATATCCTTCTAGTAGATTTAATCATCTATCGAGAGCATCTACAATTATCTAGTCTTCAAATATAGGAATGTCAAAGTTAACTTGTACCTTAAAAGGTGTGGCCCATCTAGGATGAAGATGCTTCACCCAATGGTATCCGCCGAAGGATCTGGGATAAATTATCCATCATATCGTTCCTTTATCGCTCGAGGGCTTCTTCGAGCAAAAATTTGAAATGATCTCCTGTTCCCTCGTCTTTCTTTTATGCCGCCATGGGAGGTCATTGAAGTCAACGAGGCCGGTCTTCCAAGGGCTCAACCAGTTGAAGTCTCAACTCCTTATACCCCGACCTTAATGGGGACATGCACAAAAAAACAGAGTAAGCGCAAATCGCTTTGATACCACTGATCTAGATTTATGAAGGAACGAAATGCAATGCATATTTAAACACAGAGATATAACGAAATGGAACTTCAGTTAATAAATAGCAAATGCTGAATATTGTTTACATGTAGAATGAAAACAAACTAACTTGGGCAATGGTAGCTTAACTACAAGAAGAGATGTGATGGCTATATGCCTTCTAAACTTCATTTCAATGAGGCTTTTAGGCCTTTTTATCATGAAGAAACAATGAGAAACCCTAAACATCCAAAAACCTAACCCTAGGAGATGAAGCACCAAAAGGTATGGACTTCGATTGGGTTAGTTGTAACATCAACTTTCTAGGGTCGTAACTTTGGCATAAGATCTCCATTTGGCGTGCACGATAGCCCGTTAGAAAGGACTATCCAAGGACAACAACTTTCGACTGCAAACATGGATTGAATCCGTTTCCCCAAAGAATGTCCTTTAGGGCCTCAAAATGGCTTCGAAAGTTCAAGAGCCGAAAAATACCAAAAATAGACAACTACTGAAATAAGAAATTGTATTGGAAAATAGGAAACTGAAAGGAAATAGTGTTGGGGGTCCAAGTGGAAGAGGTGGGTGGCCACCAATAACCACTTGGATCACACACTTCAAAAAGTTATGTATCCAACCAAGATCCCTCATCTCGAACTGGGAGGTCAACTCCCCCTGACACTAAAGTAGGGCTTAAACGCTCCCTCTATCATGGAGGAAAATCCTCTTGCCACTGTTACTCTCTGACACGTGAGTCCTTTTGACAACTGAAGCAAATGTCTCCACATAGTCCCCAACTTCTTTCTAGGAGAATCCTCATGAATCTTGCTTTGTACTTCTCTTTGTTGCATACTTCATCTTGTAGATCTATTTGGAAGTCACCATTGACTTCTGCTTGTTAATTTTTAAGGCTTGATTGTCCTTTGTTGTAAATAATTGCATTTTCAAACTTTTCCATCATTTACACATTACATTCACCCCATAACATAATATCATCATTAGCAATTATGTAGAGAGAACAATAAACATCAACAATGCAGCAAAACAGTAAAGAACAACAGAAGAAAAGCATACACAATAGGGACACTAAGATTTAGGTCAAAGACCAGGACAAAACCCCACAAGGGGGAAAACTCAACCTGATTATTCTTCTATTAGATATTCATCAATTGTTTAGCTGAGATACAAAGTACAATAAGAAAGATACATCAATCATATCAGACCTCCTAGGGCCAACCCAAGGCAGTTCACAATTACGTTTGTGAACTAAATGATCTGATCTCTAGAGAGTTGCAAGAAGTAACATCCATGACAGGAATAAGTGTCATCACTATTAGAGGTCATCATTGTCAGGGAAGATCATCACTATCACGAATCAATAATGTCAACTGTCATCAAATGAGTGCAAGGTCACTGCCAAACTGCAATCAAGATTTCTGCCATATCACTGTAATGTCACTGTTATGTATTACCATACAACAAAGTGATTGTCATATGATATTGTCATCATCAATGTTAACTTAATAACTCATGCCATAGCCATACTACATACTGCCTTATATTATGAGGACACAACTAAGTCATGTCGACAATGTTATATCGATCAATGTTTTACTCTACATAGTCCACAGTCTCTCTATACATAACATAGGTCACAGTCTTATGTATCATAAGAGTAGGGTCACTGTTACATGTATCATAGCAAGATCATTGTCGCATGTCACATGTCTCTAATGAACATATACATCATTTTTAATGAGGTCATGTTGTCGCTGCGACAAACACCCTCCAAAATTTGCCTACACTCAAATTTTGGAGCCTATTGTGGATCTTGCGATCAGTCGTTCTGTTGTCACTTCTTAGTCAGTGATGCTTTTGGGCTCCCTTCTTGGATTGGAAGTGTCGAAGTCACTTGCTCACACATGCTCAGTCTGCAACAAGTGCATGAGCGCATTATTTTACGCAAGCTTGAACGAGCATAGCACGATCCATCAAGATTGTGCATGTGCGATGTCTAATCCATGTCGACAGTCAGTGCGCACTGACATCGACAGTTTCTCACTTCTAGCTGTGTTTGTATTTCTATTTCAGTGAGTTTTGCAGACTATCGCTTCCGTGCACCTTTGTTTTCGCAAGTGTCGTTTTCATGTTTTTAGTTGTCACTTCCGCTTGCTTTCACTTTAATTAGTGTCGTTTTCATGTTATCTTTGCTCTGGCTTGTGATACTTTCATTGTCGTTCACATATCGCAAATGTTGTTCACACTGTAGCAAATGTCGTATTTTTGCATGTTAAGTGTCGCACGATGTACATAACCTTGTTTTGGTGGTTTCAAGAAGTTATCTTTGTGCAAATGAGTTGATATTACCATGTAGACATCTGTCGCACTCATTTCCAAAGTTTTAAGCATTGTCACACAAGTGTCGTCATCGTCGTCGCAAAGTGTATCTTTAGTGTCGCACTTGTTGTAAGTTATCGCAAAGGTTGTCGCACTAAGGGAAGTATGTGCTCATGTGTTCCGGATCATCTATGTTCTATCGTCAAATATCTAATGTGTGATCACAGTCAAGTGTTATCACTGTTCACATCAGTTTCACTGTGTCCCACACTTAGCCAAATTTCTTAAAATTCCCAGCAACTCAACCTCATCCGACCTTCCTGAACTGTGCATTCGCAGTGCCAGCCCTCACGTTGCAACCTTGCCTCTTGACACTGCGCAATGTGCATGTTATGAAACCAGCTCAAGAAAAGATAGAAAAGATAGATCAACGCCTTAGAATTCAGCCTCTTCGAGGGGGCAACCTCCTTTACATTACATAAATGAACAATTCTTGGATGATACAAATGAAAAGACCTCCTTTATATATATAGGAGTCTAAGGGGTCATAACATAATCAGAGCCGACATAACAATAATAATATAAGGGCACAATCATAACCATAGTGGGCTTCTATGGGGCACAATAGTAACAATATGGGCACTACATGAGTACATCAATATAATAAGTGGGTTATACTAATAACAATAAGGGGTTACACTAGTAGTATAGGGGCCTAACAGTGCAGTTCCTGCCTCCTAGGACTGTGCACTGTGTGGTTTCAGCTCAAGCTTGAGTCTTGGCCTCCAAAATTGCGCAATTCAACCCTCTAGCCTGGCCCCAACTACACATTGCGCAATCTATAAGCTCAAGATCAAACCCTGAGCTCTTGAACTGCACAATCACGAGGCATGCTCTGCCTCCCAGAACAACGCAGTTGGTTGAAGTAGTGCAAAATCTCTTAGCTTGCCTCCCAAAATTGTGCAATTTCCCCCCTGCCTAGTCAGTACTGCGCATTGCGTAGTCTCAAGGCTCAAGCCTCAGCCCTGAGCTCTTGAAATGCACAATTGCGCAATCACCTGGGCTCCTTTGTCCTCCAGAACTACACAATAGGTTGATATAGTGCCCATCCCCTCAACTTGTCACAATGAGCTCCCAGATTGTGCAATTTTTTTCCTCAGTTTAGTCTGAACTATGCATTGCGCGGTCTCAAGCCTCAAGCTTAACCCCTGACCATCTAAGTTGAGCAACTGCGCAGTTACTGAACCTCTTTCGCAACTTGTCACTTGGTTTTGGCTTAGTCAGTGGATCAATATGCACCATCTTAGACTAGGGGTTTATCAACCTGATGTCATCTTGTCATGAATGGATTGCAGAAGCAGGTACTCTATCATGTTATGGCAAGATGATGAAGAAGGAGATGGAAAAAGAGGACATGCTAGAAGACACATATGGAGTTGAAGAGATAAGATGAGCATCAAGCGAGAAGGTGAAGGAACACCAGACTATAACAGAAGATGAAAGATCAAGATCACATGGAAAACACATGTTCAAGTCATAAGGAGGAGGAAGAAAGAGAACATGCACCATATTTTCGAGAAGACACAAAGAAAGAAACAACAAAGAATAGCTTAACATTGCAATGTTATCAATGTCATGTCATGTCATGTCGTGTCATGAGTCATCATGTGCCACATGATTTTGTGGAATATATAATTCAATATTGGAGAAATGTATTGTAAAGTGGAAGTCCAAAGGACATGTACAAAATATGAAGAGTCATGTAAAGTTGAAAAGTCATGAGAAGACAAACAATCATGGTTATATATACACCCTCATTGTATGAGCAAAGGACTCTTCACCTCGGCTCCTCCCACAAGGCATTATAGAGACAAGCTAGTTCTTTTGAGGAGCAAGGAGTGACTCCAACGCTCCACTATTGGAGTTAGTGGTGTTCATTGTATACATGTGTCTTGGAACTTTTACTTAATAACAGGAGCATCACGGCCAACACGTTCTTCATGCATGGATTATGAATATTTGTAAGACTATTATGTGGATGTTTGTAATTCACCTTTGCTTTCATCTGTGCTAAAGTAGTTGAACTATTTCGGTTATTTAAGTACTTATCATATTGAAAATGTGATGTAATGGTTGTTATTATTGTCCCATCCTTGTCGACTATTCCACAAGATACTTGACAGATTATTCATGTTGATTGGTTGTAATGACCGTTGCATCTTTTGTGGACTATTCTGCTAGATGTTAGACAGATCCTTCTTGGTTGTGTCTCTACTAGGGTGGTACTATTACGTCTCTCTTAGAGGCTCACTTCTTTCTCTCCCTTCGTAGTAGAAGAACCTTGACACACTTACAACCGAACACTCACCAGGCACACTTGCTTTTCGAAGGCACATCTGCATTCCTCTTACTTGCTGACAGTTAGAGCCAAGGCAAATATTCAAGAATATATGGCAGCTAGACCAATATCCCAGATGGGGCTCCTATTCCAAACGATGTAAGGTCTGATTGGGACATCACATCGGAGAGACCCCCTTGGTTGACGAATTTCCAGCACACGTCAATAGGTCACTACCATCATTCTCCATTATCATAGGTGTGAAAATTTTCTACAGTAATTGATTTATTTCTCCTACTTATTTACAATAAGTTATTCACCAATGCTTCATTAAATATCAAAATAAATTCAGCTGCAGACTTCACAAATTAAGAACTCAAACTTAAAAGGCAAGAGAAACATTAGCATATGAACAATCACATTAACACACTTGTTTTTGGACAATCATCATTGGAAAAGCCCAATGCGGGAAAACCAGTGCAGCAGATCTGAGGGTTTCTATTATAATTTATTGGTAGTAAATGTTTGAATACAATCTGGATACCCTAGAGAAAATGGCAATCCACTCAGAAAATATAACTGAGAATTCTCTAACACTGATTTTGTAGATTTTATCCTATCCCCAGCTCCTGGATGACCCACTGCGCAGTCTCTGCGTGAGCCTATGCAACCTTTTCGTGACTTCTGCATGCAAACTCCATTTGATTGCATCAACCTAGGCTGCTTCTGCTGGTGAGAAATCAAGATTTCTCTTGCCAACCACTCACAGTTTGTTGATCTAGATTGTCATTAATGGCAATATGAAGCCGAGGAGCTATCAAAGCAGAGAAGAGAAACAAGTGTAAGAGCAGAAGATTGAGGAGGAGCCACATCGGAGGAGCCATATTGGGAGTATCGCGTGTAATGTATGCCCAAGAAGAACCGAGGAAGAATTCATCAAAAGAAGCAAAGAGGAACATATTAGAGCAGAAAAAGGAATCCAGAGGAGTAGAGCTATCGAAAGCCAAAGGAAAAACTATCGGAAGTATCGCATATGCCAAGAGTAAGAACCATAACGGAGGAGTTAATAGTTAATCTCGTGGTTAAACAATTAAGAGCTTTATTTAAGTGATTGATTAATGCACGTGGCTATATTCCAAAAAATGGGTTTGTAATAGTGGCAGTGGTTTTCGGGTGGGTGCAAAATGGTAAGTGGTATTTAGAGGAGAGTGCCCGATTGCATTCAATGGTTGACACGTAGCAACTAGAGGAGAGAGAAAAACTGCTCATTTTGGGTGGGTAACTCTCGTGCAAGTAGTCCACCCAAAATGCATGTAGGTTGTTGGATCTAGCACGAGTTGATCGACGGCGAAGGATCAATGGACGGTTTTGGGTTGATCGGGTTAAGTCGGGATCGTTAGATCTGGAGAGAAGAGATCTACGGCGCAGCAAGCTTCTGATGGATTGTGTTGATCGGGCCGAGTGTTGATCGTCGAATCTAATACAGAAGAAATTGACGGTGCGGAACGAGGACTCCCATTATATCGCGTCCGTCGTATCGAGAGTTATGTATTGCAATGTTTAAGGCCTTGTCACGTTAAAACTTCGATTGCGATAATACAGTGGACCCGCTGCTCCATTGTAATACGGCCTATTGTAATATCGCGTCCACCACGTTGGAAGATATGTATTGCAAATTATAAAGGAATGACACACTATACACTGTGATTGCGATATTTCTGTGGACCCGATGGATTCATTAAAAACAGTTTATAATCATATCGCATCTAGTAGGAGAATCGGCTATTGGCCATCGGTTATATTATGGGCATGACTTATAAAGACCTCCAGAATGTTGCGATTGCGATTGTGGGTTTAATGGAATAACTCTGATTGTTCATGAATGTTGCGATTGCCATAAAGAATAAGTCTATTGTTTGAATAATAATAAAGATGGCCTCTCTTCCTAAGTAGTGTGTCCTATGAGTATTGATGAATTCGAAGAGACAAAGGAAGCCGAATAGTGAGCGCAGAGGAAGTTGAAAGATCAAGTGAGCGTTGAGGAAGCCAAAGATCAAGCGAGCAAGGAGGAAGCCAAAGGTCAGGCGTATCAGGCATATAAAACAGAGAACAAGGAAAGTTTAATGTTGCTAGCGCACTGTAAGAAAAAAAAGGAAGCCAAAGTTTTGGCAGAAGTGGAAGGAACAGGAGGACAAAAGTAAGTCATAGGTCGAGCAGGGTTGGGAGCAGAGAATTACAACCAAACAGATCCAAACAGTTTACAGCAGAGGGTTGGAGCCCTTGAGGTTGGTGCCTCAGAACTGAAAGGATTGGTGTCTTGGGAGTTGGTGCTCCTAAATTCAAGGTTGGTGCCTTGACAAGACAAAGTTGGTGCTCTGGAGGTTGGAGCCTCACAAAGTGTCCAAGTTGGTGCTTGGCAACTGATTGAAACCATATATATCTATATATATATATATATATATATATATTGCACTTGATTTATTGCAAAGATCATATTAATAAAAGCATCTATTCTTGTTATCTGTTTCTTTGTTCCAAATATAAATGTCTTTAACTGATAAAAATAAATAAATAAACAAATAAATAAATAAATAAATAAAAATAATAATAAAAATAAAAATAAAAATAAAAATTGAAAAGAAATGATTCACCCCCCCTCTCAGTGTTTCCAACACAGTGATTTTCGGCACTGATCTCTGCTTCCTCCAACAATTCTGCGTCAACCTCCTTCAATTTTTGCTTTGTCCCTCTGTGTCAATCTCTTCGAGTTGCTACGTTGTCCCTTCTTGGCCCAGCGTTGGCTCTATTATCCTTCCTTGTCTTCTTTGACATACATTCACTGGAACTAGAAATCACTTCCTTCCACTACTGCCTCTGATCCTCACTGCTTGATCACTAATTTGAATTGCTTAGCAAACCCTGCAATAGGAAAATCGAACTGACTGATCAACTCTCTGTGTGTTTCTAACTGAACCCCAAGCCTCCTTATACTTTTCTCGTTGAGTTTTCAACAGTTGAGATTAAGTCTCTAATCAACGGCAAAGATTAAAACATGACTTGATCGCCTTCTAGATCATTCTCACCCATATTTTGATTAATACCCATTAATATTTTAATTTTCCTAAGTTTAGACTTAGGAACCCCATTAAAAATATTAATTATTTTAATAAAATACAATCCGGGTGAAATTTCACCAAACGTTTTTGGGTTCTTTAGAATTCATGTGCCTTAGCCTCTCCACCAATTTTCAAGGCTAGAGCACTTCCGATGCTACCAAAAACTAACACTCCCTCTTAGCGAGGAAAGTGCTCTAGTAACAATGTCCAACTGCATGTTGCTCTGTCTCTGAAGCACCTCCTTTCCGCACTGTTCCTGCCACCAAAAGTGTGTTGTTGCGTGTTAGGCCCCTATACTACTAGTGTAACCCCTTATTGTTATTAGTACAACCCCCTTATTATATTGTTGTACCCATGTAGTCTCCATATTGTTACTATTGTGCCCCATAGAAGCCCACTATTGTTATTATTATGCCCTTACATTATTATTGTTATGTCAGCTCTGATTATATTATGACTCCTTAGACTCCTATATATAGAAATGAGGTCTTGTCATTTGTATCATCCAAGAATTGTTCATTTATGTAATGTAAAGAAGGTTGCCCCCTCGAAGAGGCTAAATTCTAAGGCGTTGATCTATCTTTTCTATCTTTTTGTGCACTGGTTTCATAACATTTGGTATCAGAGCTTTGGATTCTAGGGTTTCGCTGCTCCAAATAGGTCATTGTGGCATTTTTGCTATACGAAATTGCACTGAACCTCGAGTCAGAATTTCAGAGCTTTTCGTGCTATATCTGCGGAGATATGATCTGAGGAAGTTGGTCTTTTTGCAGACTCCTGAATTACATTCCAAACAGGTGACCTCAGGAAAATCGTCATAACTTTCTCTCTGAGCATCGGATTGAAGTTTCGTAAGAAGGTACAGAAAGAGGACGGACTGTAGTTTCTTGTATATATTTTTCAGAGCCAAAGGTTGAAACAGAGACACGTGGCATGTCGTACAAGTTCGCTCTGCTGAATTAGTCTATAATCAAGTCAGTGTGGGAAATTTGGCATAACTCTTCCTTGGAGAATCCAATTTGGATCATACTGGTGGCATTGGAAAGAGGACACAGAGGGCTACTGCAGGTCGCAAATTCAAAACTAGAAGATCCGAAATTACAGAGTTACAGTCGTTTCAAGATCGAGCTCCTAAAATCAAGAAAAAGCGAGATGAGGAAGTTTGATGGCAAGGATCTGGTAAATTGGATACTACAGATAGAGAAATATTTTGATCTACATGGTGTACCACTGTTACGAAAGGTATGTATTGCATCTTTATATTTAGAACCGGATCAATTTTTATGGTATAAAGGGCTTTGTTCTCGTAAACCGCTTGTTACGTGGTCAATTTTCACGGAGGAAATGATAGCACGTTATGAAGATACAAAGAGAAACACCTTGTTTAGCCAATTGATAAATCTCAAACAAAAGTGTTCATGGAAGAACACATTGAGGAATTTCAAAAATTGAATATAAGGGTAAATGATATTCCAGAGAAGCAAATGATTGATGTCTTCATAGGTACTTTAAAGGATAACATTCAACATGAGCTTAATCTTTGGGAACCTGATTCATTGGAGAAGGCATTCAAGTGGGCAAGAAAAATTGAAAGCGAAATTATGGAAACAAGGAATCCAACCACTCACAACTATAATTATGGAAGTTTTTCTTCTCCTAGCCTTCTACAACCTACAAGGGTGACACCACAACAATTGGAAGAAAAAAGAGAAAAAGGGCTTTGTTACAATTGTGATAGCAAATGCACTAAAGGTCATAAGTGTGCTGAAAAGAAATTATTTTACATAGATTATGAAGAGAAGGAAGAAAAGGATCAGGAAACATCAAAAGAAGAGTATATACACCATGAACTAACCCCAGAGAAAGAAGAAATGAATCCAACCACATCTTGTAAAGCATTGTCAAGAATTACCACTCCTCAAACTCTCAAGATAGAAGAACATATCAAGAAGAAAAAAGTTCAAGAAGTGAAAGATCACATCGAGAAAGAAGAGATGAATCTAACCATATTTTGTACTGCATTAGCCGAAATTACCACTCCTCAAATTATCAAAATAGAAGGACATATCAAGAAGAAAAATGTTCAAGAAGTGAAATATCACATCGAGCATCAAGAAATGAATCCGACCATATCTTGCAAAGCATTGGAAGAAATTACCACTCCTCAAACCCTAAAGCTAGAAGGATATATCAAGAAGAAAAAAGTTCAAGCAGTGAAAGATCACATCGAGCATCAACAACAAGTTCTCCAATTTTTAAAGGATAATGCCACTTTGGTGTAGAATCGAATGAAACAATTGGTAGATCAACATCGCAGTGAAAAATGTTTTGGTGTAGGTGATTGGGTATGTTTACGGCTACATCTCAAGCAAGCTATTTATGAGAAGGAAATGTTGGCAATACTACATGCACTTAGGAAATGGCGACCTTACCCAATGGGAAGACACTTCAAGGTAAAAATGGATCATGATAGTCTTAAATACTTCTTAGAACAAATATTATCTATAGAAGAACAAAAAAAATGGGTCACAAATATATTAAGTTATGAGTTTGACATCATCTATAGAAAAGGGAAGCAAAATTTTGTTGCAGATGCACTCTCAAGAAAGGATGAGGATGTGGAAGCATTGTTTTGTGCTATTTCTATTATCCAACCAGATTGGATAAACGAAGTAAGGGATGAATGGAAGAAGGACGAAGAAGTGTGGTCACTCATTCAAAAGTTGCAGAAGATCCCAATTCAAACAATATTTCCAGAACTTGAAAAGGAAGGAAAAATCATATTGGAACCTGGAGCAGTCACAGAAACAAGAACCCAACAACTACGAAATCGATCAATTTCAGATTATCTCATCAAGTGGAAGAACTTACCCACTGAAGATTCCACATGGGAGGACAAGAATATTCTACAGAAGCATCAAGAACTACTCAAGCATTGAGGACAAGACTTTTTGAAGGAGAGGGGCATGTTGGGCCCCTATACTACTAGTGTAACCCCTTATTGTTATTAGTACAACCCCCTTATTATACTGTTCTACCCATGTAGTCCCCATATTGTTACTATTGTGCCCCGTAGAAGCCCACTATTGTTATTTATGCCTTTACATTATTATTGTTATCTCGGCTCTGATTATATTATGACTCCTTAGACTCCTATATATAAAAAGGAGGTCTTGTCATTTGTATCATCCAAGAATTGTTCATGTAATGTAAAGGAGGTTGCCCCCTCGAAGAGGCTGAATTCTAAGGCATTGATCTATCTTTTCTAACATTGCAGCTACTGTACTGTTGTCCATGACACTGCCACTGCCACTACCACTGCTGCATCTGTACTACAACTCCCTCTCAAATGTTGCACCATGCTATTGAAATGGATTTTCCAACATACCCATTTGTTCCCAAAATTGAACAAACTTTATTCTTCCTAGAGCCTTAGTGAGTATATCTGCTACCTGATTTCCTATAGGAGTGTACTTCAACTGTACCGCCCCACGATGAACACAGTCTCTGATAAAGTGACACTAAATTTCGATGTGTTTGGAGCAATCATGAAACACTGGATTTTCAAAGAGCTTGATACAACTATGATTATCACAAAAGATCTTTGTCGCTTCCATCCTTTTCCTGAATAGATTTAAAAGCAGTTTCCTGAGCCATATAGCTTCACATGTTGCTTTGCTAGCTGCCATATACTCAGCTTCAAGAGAGCTCAGTGCTACAGACTTCTGCTTCTTACTGCACCAGGAGGTCATCCGAAGTCCAATACTGAAGCAATACCTAGTGGTGCTTTTCCTGTCTATGGAACTTCCTACCCAATCTGCATTAGTGAATCCGCTCAATTCGATATCATCGTCCTTTGAGTATCTTAATCCAAAATTGATTATTCCCCACACATACCTAAGAATGTGCTTTGTTGCTGCCCAGTGCGCCCTTTTTGGTTCCACCATGAATTGACTAAGGGTGTTGACAACATAACATATGTCTGGCTTGGTGTTGACCAAATACATAAGTGACCCAATGGGCTGTCTGTATAAGGTGGGATCCACTTGTCTCCAAAAGCATCTATTTTCTTCCAATTGTTAATCATAGGTGTAGCCATAGGTATCTTGCATTTTGAATCTTTTCAGAATTTCTTATGCATATCTACCTTGGCCAAGGAAGATCTCACCATCCTGCTACCAAACTTCCAATCCCAAAAAATAGTGCATCAGCCCCAAATCCTTCATATCAAACTCTGTTTCTAGGTTCTTCTTGCAATCTCTATGAGTCTGGATGATCCTGTCAAAAATAGATCATCCACATACAACACAATAATTAACGGCTCACCTTCTACCAACAGATAATAAAGATTGGGATCGAAATCACTCTTGATGAATCCCATCTGTTGTAGGTAGCTGTCAATTCAACCATACCAAGCTATGGGTGCCTGTTTCAGCCCATACAAGGCTTTCTTCAACCTACACACATGAGTTCTCTTTTCATTTGTTTCGAAACCTTCTGGTTGTTCGATATATACCTCTTCTTCTATCACCCCATTCAAGAATGTTGTCTTGACATCCATTTGGTGAATCTCTCATCCCATTTGTGCTGCAAGGGATATAATGGATTTGATAGAGGTATATCGAGCTACTGGGCAAAGGTTTTCTCATAGTCTATTCCTTCTTTTCGAGCATATCCTTTTGCGACGAACATAGCCTTGTACTTGTCTACGCTGCCGTCTGCAACATACTTGATCTTGTAGATCCATCTCGAACCCACAACTGATCTGTTCTCTAGCCTTGGTACAATTTCCCAGACATCATTTGTCATGATGGAACTATCCTCTTCTACTATGGCATCCACCCATACTTGGTGTTGTACGACATCTCGAAAACTAGAAGGTTCTTCGACCAAAGCTACCAATGATTTGTACCTGTCAGGTTGTCTACGCTGCCTCTTCTCGACTCTAGGAGCTCCAACGAATTCCTCTGCGTCCCTCAGAGTCTATCGTACTTCTCGGCTAGTTCTTCCACTGGTGGTGGGAGGTTCCATCTGTTCCTCTTCCTGTTGTTGTACCTACTGTGACACTCATGGCTCCTCTTCTCTTGAGGAGATGCTAGTACTGGTTACCATGCTTGAACCAGATACCTGTCGTCCTACTAGATCTGATCCCTATTGTTGGACCAAAGGAGCATCCTTAGCCTGTTCTTCAAACGACATCTCTTGAGATTTCCTGAAAGCTCTATCTTCCACGAACTTTGCATCCCACCTTACTACAATTTTCCTACGCCTTTTAAGTCTCGTTGTAACCCACGAGATACCCAACTTCATCAGTCTGCTCTAGCTTGCTCCACTTCTCTTCTAGAATATGGCAATAAGCCACACTTCCGAATATCCTGAGGTGACTTACTTCTGGCTTCTTTCTCATGAAAACACCCTCTGGTGTCTTCTTTCCTAAAGCCCAGTGAGGAGTCCTGTTTTGAATGTATACAATCTTGTTGCATGCTTTTGCCCATAAAAACTTGGGTAGATTCAGATCATATAGCATTGCCTTTGTTGCTCCAACAATAGTTCTCTTCTTCCTTTCTGCGACTCCATTCTGCTCTGGATTATAACATGTTGTCCATTCTCTTTGGATCCCTTCTCTTACGCAAAAATCTATGGAGTCTTTATCCGTGTATTCACCGCCATTGTCTGAGCGCAATATCTTGATCTTCCTTCCTGTCAAGTTTTCCACTAGAGCCTTAAACTCCTTAAACCGATCAAAGGCCCCATCCTTGGTTCTCAAAAAATAAATCCAAGTATTCGTGGAATGGTCATCTATGAAGGTGACAAAATACTTGGGGCACCATTGATGGCTCTTGTAGACATTGGACCACAGATGGCTGAGTGTATTAAGCCCAATACACTCTTAGCTCTATTGTTGCTTCTGGAATAAGTTGCTTTGGCTAACTTGCCTAGCACGCAGCCTTTGCATGTATCATCATGCTTGGTAGTAAGCACCGGAACCCCCGTAACAGTTTCCTTGAGCATCTGTAATGCCCCATGATGTAAGTGTCCCATCCTTCTATGCCACAACTCATTTAATTATTTTTCTCTACTGAAATTATTGCTTATCAGTGCCATAGGAGACTTGAGTTGTAACTTGTATAATCTGTTGCTTTGAGTTCCAATCTAGGCCCTCTTTTTCCACTTAGGATGCTTGACATATACTCTATTACCAATGAAGTACACATCATATCCCTTATCTTCTAATTGAGATACAAAATCAAATTCATTCGCACACCTGGCACATGCAGTATGTTCGTGGCCCGAAGACTATCTCCTGCTGCTATCTGGAATGTAATGGTTCCCCTTCTTACTGGGGTGCATTTCGTCTTGTTACCCATTGTGATTTGAAAGCTCATCTGTTCCTCCTGATAGCTCGAGAAATATTCTCGTTCTCCAGTCATATGCGTTGAAGCCCCGCTATCAATGCACCAATCTTTGACTGATGCAGAACTCGATAAGCAAGCAAATTCCTCTTCCAATCCGGAAGCTATTTCGGAAATATTCTGATCCCTACTGTTCTCCATGCTCTTTTTCTTTGCTTCCATCTTACCTGGACCTTACTCTGATACCATGTGAAAGTTTGTTGCAGTAATTGATTTATTTCTCCTACTTATTTACAATCAGTTATTCACCAATGTTTGGCAGTGATCAATAAGAAGCTTCAATAAGAGAAACTTACTGAAGGGTTTTCCTATCAAGAGAAGAGAAGTTTTGGCCCTAGCAAAGAGCCAACATCTTGTGTTCTTGTTCTTATGTTTTGGTAGCAGTTTGTTCCCCGGCACTTTGTTCTTCTTTCAACTATTGATAATTCTTGTTATACTTGCTCTAGAAGACATGCCTTTGATGAGACCCTTCCCTTATGATGATCCCTTCCTTCTCTTCACCAACCAACGAGCTTGTATGTTTGTAATGAGAGGGTTGTTATAACAGCAGGGACAACCTCCTTCTCCTCGCACATGTGACTGTAATAGGCTTTAGAACAGTCCCATTACCTTTGCTCTTCTTCCTTACTTCTTCACTTGAGTGGGAGACCCTTTAGGCCTATGTTCTTAGCCCAAGTGATGAGATATGCTGACGGTAAGTTGTTGTTGTTCTAGTCGCAGGAAGACTCTTCCTTTTTCGCATGTGTGACTGTGTTTTACCCTAGAAACAGTCCTTAACCCTTCGACGATGACTTCTCCTTCTTGGCTACCCTTGGAGACTCTTCTTTCGTCCTTCAACAACCCTTTTATTTGACCTTCTTCCTTCACTGATTTTAGAGAGAATGCTCGACGTTATAATGGAGTGGACAAACTCTATATATAGAGGATTGTCCCTCCTTTAAGGCCGACTTGAAGGCCGACCAAGAGACTGCAAACCGACTTGACATTTATAATTTAGATTGCTTCTTTGGTGGTGTTACATGCTTGGAGGAGACTTGACTTTGCTTGGAGGGTTATTCTTTGACTCTTATAGATCTAAGAATCATATTAGATACCCGAAACCATGATGAGAAACATCCTCCTTTCTTTGTAACATTGGTTGTTAATAATTTTCTTCTCCACGATTGTATGTTCGATTCTAGTGCTATTCTACTAATATCATGTCCCTTAAGGTCATGAATCAATTGGGTATAGTACTCACTCAACCATATAGAAATGTATGTGGCATAGATTCTAGGGTGATAAATGTTTGTGGCATAATTAAAGATATGAAGGTGCACATACGAAAACATCATGATGTACCTATAGTAAAGGTCATAGTTATCATAGACATTCTTGATTCTTGGGGAATGCTTCTATATAGAATATGGTCTACTGCTGTGGTTGGCACTATCCAAAGGGGTTTGTTCTATGCCAAGATCCCTATAGGAAAGAATACCTTTGTTAACATATATAAAGAGTTTGCTATGTGCGTCAAGTAGGAAAAAAAAATGCAACCCTTAGGAAAATGAAAAGTGCATAGATGAAGAATTTGGAAACTCATACATTATCCTCACCTCCATCACACCTACAAATGATATATATGGAATTTGGACTACGTACTTTTATGGAGCTTGTTCCAAAAGAGGGTTTGTGTCGAAATTGTCTTAGCATCACCTACTAAACTTTGTAAAATTTTCCCCTATAGAATCGAATTTGAATGTACCAATAACATTGTTGAATGTGAAGCCTTTGGTCTAGGATTAGACCTTGCCCTTAATAGAAAAATCAAATGCCTAAAGGTTGTTGGTGATTCCAATCTTCCTAGATCAAAGGCATTTTTAACACCAAGAATGAGAAATTAACTATATGAACTTTGTTTGAGACACCATAGAACTCTTTGATGCTTTTTCTATAGATGTTGTTCCTAGAAATAGAAACATGTGAGCTAATTCATTAGTAGTTGTTGCCACTACCTGACAATCTACAAAATTTTTTAACTATGGCCAATGCACCATGGAAGTAATTTTCAGACCGACTATGCCAAATAACCTTGAATACTGGCGAGTCTTTAGTGACAATGCTCAAATTTTTCACTTTAAGCATATAGTGCTGAAGAGATTTGGAAAGGTCAAATAAAATTTCAAGATTTAAAATTTGAGGAGCTTCTTGAAAGTTCTCTTCCTAACAAAGTGGTGCCATTGGAAACGATTTTCGATAAACATATGATATGTGCAAAAAGGTAAAAGTACATGATCCATTAGAGGAAATAATTGAGATCAATATTGTTTCAAAATCTAGCCATCAAATGATCAAGGTAGGTAAAAACACTACTCCTAAAGAAAGAAAGATGGGACCTAGAACAACTCTTCTATGAATACAAAGATGTTTTTGCTTGATCTTATCAAGACTTGAAAGCTTATAGTGGGGACATAATTGAACACACTGTTCATTTGAAAGTTGTTGACAAACCTATAAGACAAAAATTAAGACACATTAATTATAAGCTAGCCTCTCTTGTACAAAAGGTATTACAAGAAGTGTTCGATGCTAATATCATTGCTTCCATTAGACATTCTTCATGGCTCAATAACCTGTAGTAACTTAAAAGAAGATAGGTGATATTAGATTATGTGTTGATTTCCAAGACATAAATGAAGCTTACCTCAAAGATTATTAATGTCTTCCAAACATGGAAAACCTTTTGTAAAGAGTCACAGGGATTTGAATGTTGTTTATGTTAGACCTCTTACTAGCAAGCAATTGAGGTCACCTAGACATCAACGACAAGTAACTTCTTCCCAGTAGCAGCGCAGCAGAAGGTCCAGATCTTCCCACCACATTCCCTTGGGGGACCATTCTATTTTTATTTTTCTTCATTTAACCTCAAGTGTTAGGAGAGATAGATCCAAATCAAGTGGACCATGAACTAGCCCTTGGCTCTTTTTTGTGGTTTCCCACATTTGTTGTTGAGGCTTTTCCATGTTTTAGCATATAGACATTATGTATCCACTTTATTTCGCGTCCTTTAAATAGGATACCTTTTGGTACTCCAAGTTGTATCGACACCATTGTACTCAACAGTCCCGTTGACCTAATTTTTGTGGTCATCTGTTGGGTAGTAATATAATAATCATATTTTATCTAGATACAATTAGGTCTCAGTCAAAGAAGAAGATCAACTAAAGACTACATTTACGACCCCTTGGAAGCATATAAATACTTAAGGATGCCTTTCAACCTTTTAAATGTTGGCTCAACTTTTCAAAGAGCCATGGACTTTTCCTTTAGAGATTAGATTGGGAAAATAATTGAAATATGCCAAGATGAAGATCTCCCTCTTTATAAGGGAGATCTTTAGCCACAAATCTTAGCTCCTACATGCCTACCCTAGGGTGACCAGGTCGATCACCTCCAAAGTGCACTAGACAAGTGACCTTGGATTTCTCCTTAGCCTCTCCCTCTGCGAGACCAAATGATATTAACAACACTGATTTAGAGGTGTTAAACCATACATCATGATACATGTTCTCAAATCATTAGACCAAGAAACTCTAGATGGATCCGGCGTAAAGCACCTCTCGCTTGTTAGACTACCTCCCAGTTCTAAAGGAGTAGCCAGAGATCCATTCGAAGTTTCCTTCTTTCAACCTCGAGTGCAAGGAGTATCCTTCACTCATACTTCCCCCCACGATCATACAGCTAGACACATCAATGGTGGCAGAGGAGTTCGACATGGAGCCTAGTCCCCCCCCCTTCCTCCAATAATCAGACTAAAGAGATCTTGACATCATCAATGTAACGCCCCCAAATTTTGGATTATTTGCCGAGGTGATTAGGAGGGTTTTTCAAAGCTTGTGTCAGCCTGGTCATAGAACCAAGATTACTCCATTGGTGGGCCCAGAGGGTTTTAGAGGATTTTTATGGGTCCAACTGGGATTGCTTACCATATTTCATCATCGGGATCAATTCCGCACAGTTTTCTCTTAGTTTCGTTGCGTTCCAACGATTTTCGTAAAATGGCGTTAATAATAGGCATATTTTAATTATTTATGTTTAAGGTGTTGTTTCAGGTTGATTACTTGGAGAAACACCTTAGTGTAATCTCTCATTGGAATCATGGCGAAAAGATCTACAAGGCATGATGATAAAAAGGGGATTTCGGTGGCCAGTGTGACCACAGAGGCGAATCATTTTTCGGCATTACAAGCGACTTTAATTAGTTTATAAAAGTCAGTTTATTAAATAAAGAAAAGAAAAGTGCTTTTAAATATTTAATTGGAGAGAAAAGGTAAGTGAGTTATAAAAAACCAAAAAGAAAAGAAAAAAGGGGAAGGTGAAGGTGAAAAGGAAACCCTAAACTCATTAAAGAAGGAAAATGAGGAGACTCTCCTCATTCATGCATTTTGTGAGTTTGGAGAAAGAGCTCTTGGAGAGAGTTTGAAGGAGAAGTTGAGGGTTTGGAACCTAGCCGCCATAGCAGACTTCGATGTTGAAAATAAACACCCTAGTTTGGATTCGAGAGTGAAATCACACAGATTTCACCATGGTGCTCTAATGGAGAAAAGAATTTGCATAAGATATTAAGTAGAAAATTGTTATTTGTTGATTTTATCTCCTTATATTGTATTTTCTATCTCATCTTGACAGATTGAAGGAACCCATGAAGAGTCCCAGCTTCTACATCATTTCAGTGGGTCGATTTTATGAATGGAAGAGGGTCCTGTGATATAGCTCCTCACTGCTGAAGGGAATGAGTTTAGGAAAATAAATAGTGGCCGAGTTCTCTTTAACAAGGGATAGTTTCCTTCACTGCTACCAAGGACCACGATGGTTGTAATAAATAGAGTGGTTTTGGCTTAAAAGAGTATGAGTTTCATCTTGGAGACAAGGTCTGTGTTTATTTTTTCATGGTTGTGTGAGTATCTCCATGCTAGAGGACAGATTTGGAGTTGAAAGAGGCGTATCACCTTGTGGTTGAGATTGTGGGTCTTTAGTGTTTGTTGTAGTAAAACATGAATCTCTGATCACTCGCGATTAATCGCGAGTCAAACTCTGTTCTTCCCTCAAATGATCTGATTCAACTTTGGGCAAGTCAAACTTGCGTTGACCGAGTTTGACTCGTGGTCAATGCAAGTTTGACTCATGACTCACATTAATTGTGATTTAGGTGACGGAAATGATTTTCAACCCTCTACTCGGCGAGCATGGGTTTTAACTTTTAGGGTTGCTGCATTGTTCGCCGCATGGTTTAGTTAGGTTAAAAATAAAACGTCGGTCTATAACTCACTTCTCACTGCTCAGGGCGCAATGATGGTGGAAAAATCATATTGCATTTACCGATCAGACCGGAAAACCACTCATAAGCCGAGAACGTAATAGAGGCATGGTTTCAGTTTCAGTTTACTCTGCGTAATAGAGGCGTAGAGTGCAGTGTGCTCCAACATTAGCTTCAACGTGTGCTCTGTTAGAGATTTCAGTAGGAAACCATTATCATATCATTTCAACAGAAATCAAGAGATTTCAGTTGTTGTTTTTTTTACTGATTCGTATGCAGTATTTTATAAACTTTTAGAAGAAGATGCTTTCTGGTTCTATGTAGTCACTGGTTAGGAGTCAAACTCAATACTTTGGAATCTGGATCACGTTTGGACTCATAACATATATGAGATACTTATTCATTCATGATATTTTGGACATCTATTGATATTATGCATTGTTTGGATATGGCTTTAATGAATATCAATGAAAATTGTTAGATAATCTTCGGCATAATCACATAACCAATCTTGTGTCGACGCGTTTCGAACCAACCATTGTGGTTCATCGTCAGGACAAGTTGAGGAACCAATCTGGCTTAGCGAGATTAAATAGCGTGTGCAGAGACTCCAACAGCTAAAATGCTAACGGCTACTTTTGACCGAAAGATCTTGGTCAAACCACTAACTTCGTTAATTAATATTTCTCGGAATGGTAATCTAGATTAATGAGGAATAATATTATTATTATCCAATTATCAAATCATGATGGTCATTATATCTCATAGTATATACTAATTAATCTATATTTAATTCCTATAAAATACAAGTATTAATTTATATTTAATTAAGATGGTCATTATATTTAATTTGCATGCTTCTTCACACCATTTCCCTGCTCAGAAGTTAGGGGTCCTTAGCACGCTTGCCACCCGTGCCGTTAGAATTTCGGATGAGGAGAGCCTGGAAGCGGAAAAGGCTCACCTCCTAGAAGTCTTCGAGAAGAATGGTTACGATAGGCACTTAGGTCAAAAAGCCTTCCTCAGGGCCAAGAAGGAGCCTTCGATCCGGGAGGTTCCCAATGATCATACCATGGGTGTGAACCTTCCGTACATCCAAGGTACCACGGACAGGATTGCAAGGATTCTGAGGAAGTATGATGTGCCCGCGACCTTTAGACCTCTCAATACTATCCGTGGATCCCTCAGGTCTGTGAAAGACCCGATTGACCCTAAGGACATGAAGGGTGTCTATGTCATTCCCTGTTCCTGTGGAACCCCTTATATTGGTGAGACTGGTCGCTCTATTAATCAGCGGATTAGCGAGCATTCGGCTGACTTAAGGCATGGGAGGACCAAGTCCTCAGCCCTGGCTGAGCATGCGGGAAAGACTATGCATCATGTATGTATAGAGGAGGCTCAAGTCATTGCCAAAATTGCGCATTTTCACCATCGCAAATTTAGAGAGGCCCTGGAGATTGAGAAAAGGCCAATCAACCTTAATAGGGATGATGGCTGGAAGATTAGCAGTTGCTGGGTCCCAGCTTTGTCCTCCTAGCCCCCTTTTTTTGTTAGGTCTGTGGGTTTCTATCTTCCCCCTCCTAATTTTTCTTCTGGCAGTTTTTTCCCATTATTTGGTGGTTTGAGTCTTTATTATGTTATTAGTTTCGGGTCATTACTATATTAACCTTACTTATGTATGATACTATTGGGCATAGATTTTGGCTATATTAACCCTAGTTTTGAGTTTTTTCCCTCTAACTAGTTTCTATAAAAAACCCTTTGTCCACCTTATAAATATTAATGACTTTATTAACTTGAGTAAAAATTTGGAATAAATAATTATGTATTAGAAATTTGATGATTATTAGATATTTGACCCTTAAGATATAGTATGATATACCATAATATTAGTACAGTAGGAAACTATCATCCATAAATTATGGTAAGCTCCTTTAGGTAATAATATATTGACCTAAGGTCTAGGTTAATTTATAATAATTAAAGATGTAATTGATAATATAACAATATTATTAGTTATATTATTATTAACAGACTTGTTTGTTACAACTCTAGATTATGTTTTAACTATTATAACTAAATTTTAGGAAGATTATTGGTTTTACATTCTAATTTGGTTTATTAATTATTAATATATTGATTATTTGATAAATATATATAACTTATTAATTTATTGGACCAATATATTTAAATACTATATACGATATATTACCTAAGACCGTTAAATATTTATTACACTATTACCTAATATAACTAGATTCTAAAAGTAAAAATGATTGATTACCTCTTCTTGTAATTTTAATAATTAAATATAGATTAATTAATATATATTATGGGGTTAAGGACCATCATAATTAAATAAGGATTAATACTGGTATTTTATAATAAAAATTAATTATTACACAATGACCTAACATAACTATATTCTATAATTAATAATGATTATTACCTTTACTTGTATTTTATATTAATTAAATATAGATTAATTAATATGTGTTATGAAATATAATGACCATCTTAATTAAATATAAATTAATACTTGTATTTTATAGGAATTAAATATAGATTAATTAGTATATACTATGAGATATAATGACCATCATGATTTGATAATTGGATAATAATAATATTATTCCTCGTTAATCTAGATTACCATTCCGAGAAATATTAATTAACGAAGTTAGTGGTTTGACCAAGATCTTTCGGTCAAAAGTAGCCGTTAGCATTTTAGCTGTTGGAGTCTCTGCACACGCTATTTAATCTCGCTAAGCCAGATTGGTTCCTCAACTTGTCCTGACGATGAACCACACTGGTTGGTTCGAAACGCGTCGACACAAGATTGGTTATGTGATTATGCCGAAGATTATCTAACAATATTATGGAT
This sequence comes from Pinus tabuliformis, assembly GCA_031772625.1. Lineage (NCBI taxonomy): Eukaryota > Viridiplantae > Streptophyta > Pinopsida > Pinales > Pinaceae > Pinus > Pinus tabuliformis. The sequence continues at coordinate 2,074,119,688 of CM062818.1, forward strand.
CACAGAAGTCTAAATACCTTAATCAATGAAAATTGTTTTTTTTTTTAATTCAATATATGTGTATATCTTTATTTATTGAATTCACCGATTTTTTCCCAGTCCGATTAAAACTCTTTGCTCTTTTGCCTCGCCGATTCCAAGTCTGGTAACATTGGTTTGCTGGTGGGCTTGGAGGAGAGACTAGACTGATATTTGCTCAGAAATGAGCCCACATCTCCCTTGCTGGTTGTATGCACCTCTCCTGTAGCTGAAGCACAAGTTTCATAGAGGGACATTGTCACTTGGGTAGCTGTACATAGCCATTCTCAGCTGAGCGGATCCTGGTGTGTCTAAGTTGCTGTAACAGAGGTGAAATATCAGCAAGTTATAAAGTTGGCCTCCTGATGACATTAACTACAGCAGCACTAGAAGGCTGAACATCATATTAGAAGCCATTTCACCATATTCGAACCAGGTTCTTTTATTCTTGTGGCTGTGATGTATTTCTCTTGACAAAGTTTAATATAATGATCGTGTACACCTCTGCTTTTTAGCATGTCATTTATATCAGCAGTCCGAATTATTAATGAGAATTTGATGTTAGTAATGCTGGTCTGAGTTCTAGTCATCTTTATCTATGCATTTGTTGTACCACTAGACTCATATATTCAAACATAAACTCAAACTACACCTACAGCAGTAATAATGCAAACTGTTTGACAAAAGTTTTCACTAAGAACTTCAACCAAAACTCAGAAAAATAAGGGGAAAAATTGAGGTGTCTCCAATGCGGAACCTTACAATCAACCTTATCATTTGATTTCTCTCTCACACTTTCTTGACAAGTTCTTGAGTCACCCATCTTCAGTGTTGGACAAACTCATTTAGTGTTTTGTATCATTGTACCTTTGTCATAGTTTTATACATATGTTGTAATGTAATGCTTATGTACGTTTCTTTCTTTATATTACTTTTGGTTTTTTCTAGGAGTTGCACTTGCACTCCCACATTTTATTCATTGTGGTTGTACTATTTAGCCCCATTGACCAACTTTTGTGGTCATTTGTCAAACATTAATAAAATTATCTTATCTTATCTCTAAGAAAATAAATGCTCATGTGCAACATTTAAAAAAAGATATTTGATCAATGTAGGAAATATGGGACCCCTCCCAACCCTTAAAGGGTGAAGTTGTGGGATAGGAATCAAGTATCCAAACAGAAGCTCAAGGTTTTCCCAATTAAATTCTGACCAGTTGGTGAAACAGCTTGATTGGATCTTGAAGAGTCTAATTGTCAACTGGATTTAACCAAAGAAACAGACAGTCAAATGGGGATATTTTCCATGCATTAAAGAGTCAAGCTAAATTCTCTTTTACAGTGTTTTTACCTCAGGTGGCCTCCATTTATTGATAAGGGATAAGTGGATATAGCAGAACTTAGTGATTACAACATGAATGGAGACTGTTAGCCTCATATAAGAAAATATGAAATTATTCATAATGAAAGCAGACTTGACTCTAGAAGTCTATGTATGACCAAAGATGAGAATAATGAGATAAGTTAAGGATGGAGATCACACAATATCTTTTAATTTTAGGCAACAATGGTATGTTCTATGCTTTGGAGCAATTTTACTTCAATTTCTTTATGAGCCCAATATCAATTTCAGTTTAGCAATCACATAAACATGTAAGTAAAACGCTGATTGAACATAAACATAAACAGTAGAAGACAAGCCAAGACAAGAGCATACCAGATGTGGCACCAGCCAGGGACAAACCCCAATGTGGGGAAACCCTTGATCAAATCTTCTTTTAGTCTTCAATAGTTCAGCATAGAGAGATAGTACAATTTACAAATTCTAATAATTTATAACAGCAGCAAAAGAGCCCTAACCAGAAAAGTCAATGCTGGTCAACAGGGAAGATTTGACCTTCAAAACAGCGCGGCCAAAACCACCAGTCAACTCGGCCTCCAACAATCCTCTGAATCAGCCCAAAACAGTCCCGAAAATAACAGTCAAACTTGGTCAACGCAAAAGTCAAACCTGCGGTCAATTCTCTGCAGTCAACACTGGTCAAACAGTACGGAATGCCTCGATTTCTGTGCCCAGAAATGCGGCCTGCCTAAACAGAAATTTCCCTCACAAAAATGCAGCCAAACAGGGCAATGTTGGCTGGTCAACGCTGGTCAAAACCCTTCCTGAAATTTGGTCAACGCCCAAAACAGAAAATGACTATCTTCTTCTTTGCACGTGTGGAGAGGCTGCCCAGAAATCCGTACCCAATCATGTGAGGAGAGAGAGATGTGTGAGAAGTGAAGTGTGTCCAAATGAGGAGGCATCATGAATTTATAGGTAAATGTTGAGGATGAATAGACATGATTGTTGGCTTTCTGAGCCTACATGAGTTTGTTGGCCAACTTTGACAATTTGTCCATAATATAAATAAATTCATATCTTCATTTGTACATGTCAGAATCGGATGATATTTAGATCAATCCTACACCTCCAAGAGAGGAATCTAATAAAAATATCGTCATAAATAAGATGACCCATGTGGAGTTTGGCCCTAGTTGCCAACTTTAACACTCCCTCTAAACTAGGGAGAACTCCACCTGCTAATCCATCTGCCAATCTGTACCATCTTTGCCATCCATGCACTGCTATGCTCTGCTGAACTATGAAGACTAAAAGAAGATTTGATCAAGGGTTTCCCCACATTGGGGTTTGTCCCTGGCTGGTGCCACATCTTGTGTCCTCTTGTCTTGGCTTGTCTTCTACTGTTTATGTTTATGTTCTATCAACGTTTTACTTACATGTTTATGTAATTGTTAAACTGAAATTGATATTGGGCTCATAAAGAAATTGAAGTAAAATTGCTCCAAGGCATAGAACATACCATCGTTGACTAAAATTAACAATATTAGCTAAGATATTTGTGGAGATATTCATGGTGATATTGTGGAGAAAGTTGTGGAGTAGGTTCAACCAATTACCCAAATTGGTATTGTTATGAGAACCTCATTTCTATATTACAAGGCCTCATGTATCGTGAGAGTGTGTGTGAATAATGTATCATTATTTGTAAATTAATGAATTATGGCTTTAAGCCTTTTCTCCCAATTTTCTGTCTCATGTTTCTAATATTTTGTTTTTATTAATTACTTCAGAGACTAGAAGATTTTATGCTGGTGAAATCAAATGGTGGAACTCAAATAACAGTTGGTCAACAGTTAACACCCTACCAGATAAGATAAGCTAAGATAACTTTATTAGTGTCCAACAAGTGACTACAAATAGGTCAATGGGATTGCTAAGGACATCAGTGTTGAATACAAAATGGGGGAGTAAAGTTCACTCATGTAAAAGCAAAATTAGAGCAGATCTAAAGATCTATAGTCTAAGAACACTTAGCAGTCAACAAAGGTGTATAGAAGATATGTTACAAGTACTGGTTGGAATTAAAAAAACCCTGTGGAGGATGTCTCGCATGGGAGTACACAGTAGGGGATCTCAATGCCCCCCAATGCTAACTCCTGAAGATGGGGAGGGGCAGGGACAACATTCCTCACCCAAGCCATAGCTCCCAATACCCATATCTATTATAACATCCTTGTAAGTTTTTGGTAACATCGGATGTACTCTAGCCATGAAAATTGGTGGAGTGGCTAAGGCACATGAGTTCTAAAGAACCTAGAAACCGTTTGGTGAATTTCCACTCGGATTGTATTTTATTAAAATAATTAATATTTTAAAGGGGGTTCCTAAGTCTAAATTTAGGAAAATTAAAATATTAATGGGTATTATCAAAATATAGGTGAGAATGTTCTAAAAAAGCGATAAAGTCAAGTTTTTAATCTTAGCCTGTTGATTAGAGACTTAATCTCAGTTGTTGTAGTCTCAATGAGAAAAGTATAAGAAGGAGGCTTGGGGTTCATTTAGAAACATACCGAGAGAATGAATTGATCTAGAGTTTGAAACTTCTGGGCTAGGAAGTTGAGAAATTCGAATTAAGTGATCATTTCTGCAGTAGAGGGGCAGGGATAGTTCAGGAACACTGGGCAGAGAGGCAGAGAGCCATTAGTGGAGGCAGTGTAGCACCTAAAGGGACTGACGTTGGACCAGTCTAGGCCCACACAGACCTGACGCTAAACCAGGGAGGGACAACGCAGAGGAGAAGTTGCCCTCACATAGAAATCCATAATTGTCGGACAGCCAAGAGAGGTTGAAGCAAAAGCTCCAGGAGGCAGAAGAGACAGCGCAGGGCTAACACAGAGCCTACGCAGGGCCGACGCAGAGATAAATGGGGTTAGCCAATTATGTTGTTGGATCAGCCGGAAACTACCAAGTGAAGTGAGGTAATCTCACTCAATTTTCCGCTATTATATCTTTCTCTGTAACTGGATTGTTGGGAAGGCATCCAACGTTGTATTCAGAACTACTGCTTAATAATATAAAAACCTCAGAGTTGTTGCATTGATTTTTCCGCATTGGGTTTTTCCGAGGACTATTTTGCCCAAAAATAACAGTGTCCTATGTATCTTGTTCTTTGCTTAGTTTCTTGTTTCATGCAATCAAATTAAATTGTTGTAGGCTACAGAAGTAATTTAATTCATTATTTTTCATAAAATAACTTGATAATGTATATTAAAATCAAGTAGGTGAAGTAAATCCAGTTTTGCTGCAGTTGGGGTTCCTTGAATGTAGGGACTTTCACATGGTATCGAAGCATTGATTTTGAAACAGGAAGAGCAGATCCAACGTTGAGCAAAGAGGCCATGTTGAAGTTTCTAAGTTTACTTAGTTTAGAAACCCTTCATGAACTTTTTCTGATTTATTGTTATTTTTCTTTAACAAGTTATTTACAAAGTAAATACTGAAAATAAACACCAGTGCATGCTCAACATATTACAGACCAGCAACTAAAAGAAACAAGAACAAACACACCACATGCCACCATTATTTTTGGATCAATGTCCCCGGAAAAACACAATGTGGGAAAACTGGTGCAGCTATCTGAGGGTTTTCTTATTAAGCAATATCAGAGTACAATCTAGGTGCCAAAACTGGCCTACCCAACAAAGAATTTCCTTAGCAGCTATACCTCACAGTTTGAGAGAAATCTCCTAGCTGAAACCCCAGAAAATCCTTCCGCAGCTCCTCAGCACAAAACTGCTCTGCAACCCCAACGTCTGCCCAATCTGGACTGCATCAGCCCCTCTCCATCTCATGCTGGCCTTGCGTCAACCTTTCTTGGCCTGCATCAGCCCCAGGAGGCCCTGCGTCAACTTTCTAGGCCTCTACATCAGACACGCTGGCCTCTCTAGTGCTCTGTGTAGTGCTTGGCTGCCTCTGCGTGAGCCCTTGCTAGCTCTACATCACTCTCCTTGGCTGTTGCGCTGCTCTCCCGTCACAATCTCTGCCTTCTCTGTTTCTCTGTCCTCAATGCCACTCAGTTGCTCTTTTGATCACTGATTCTATCTCTCTTAGCAAACCCCGCTCTAGAGAATAGAATGACTGGTCACTCTAGTGTATTTTCCAAGTGACCCTCAAGCCTCCTCTTATACTTTTCCTGTTGACATCTCAACGGCCGAGATTAAGTCCATAATCAATGGCTAAAATTAGATCTGGCTTGATCCATGTCTTTTGGACCATTCTAACACAGATTCATATTAATACACATTAATATTTTATTTTCCCTAAGTTTAGACTTAGGGACTCCATTAAAAATATTAATTATTTTAATATCTCCTAATCTGTATAGAATCTGCCCAAACCCTTTCTAGGTATTAGAGATCTCATGTGCCCCAACCTCTCCACCAAATTTCGTGGCTACAGCACATCCGATGTTACCCCAAATCAACGCTCCCTCTTAGCGAGGACTGTGCTCTAGCAATACTCCTCACTGAGTATTACTCTGATCATCCAACAACGGTACCTGTGTTGATGCTAGGCCTTCCTGCCCAACATCCTCTACATTGTTGCATCCTGTACCGCTGCCCATGGTTTTGCCACTGCCACTGTTGCATCTGTACGACAGCTCCCTCTGCATCTGTGCTGTTATTGGTCCTTCCTCCCAGCACTGCATCTGCACTACACCTCCTCTCATCATGTTGCATCATGCTGCCCACTACTGCACTGCAACTTAGTTTCTGAGAACTAAGTAACTAATCTCCCAACTGACCTCCCTGTTGGGCTAGAAACACCCACTGATGCTGAAGCTCCCTCTGTCGCTGACAAGTGCTCCCTCTCTGACCTCTATGCTGCTGCAACAACTCCCTGCATCTTGCACCATTGCACACCCTTTTGTGCCTTCCTGCACTGGTGCAACAATCATGTGCCTCTCGCCCCATCCGCATCCGTCTCTACCCACCCAGCCAGTCCTGCAATTCCTCATCGGGGCTCCCGTAACAAGGTCTAATCCAAGAGGCTGGGTACCTCAAGGATCCTGCCCCTCATCGCCTGTAGTCCATCTGACTACAACTCAATGTCTCCCCACTTCCACTCAAGTGGTGCATGTGCACTCATGGCACAATCATCGTCTATCAAAACTTCCGTCTCTGCCCGTGCTGGTGCTGCCTTAGTCTCGGAAGACTCTCCCTTACTCTTCTTCCTTGGGCATTAGGTTGAAGAATGTCAGCAGAACAGTGTTGTCAAACGCCGCAACCGTACGGTTGTTGAAATGGCTCGTTCCATGTTACAACACAGGAATGTTCCGAACAAATTTTGGGCTGAAGCAGTGTTTATTGCTCTCTATCTTCTTAACCGATCACCTACTCAGGCTGTTAAGGGGAAGACTCCCGAAGAGGTTTGGTCTGGCCGTAAGCCTAAGATCAGTCACCTCAAAGTATTTGGCTCAATTGCATATGTTTGGATTCCAGCTGCTAAGCGCTCTAAGTTGGATTCCAAAAGCCAAAAAGTCATGATGATAGGGTACAATGATCATCACAAGGCCTATAGATTGATAGATATAGCCACTGGTTGTCTTAGCTTCAGTCGTGATGTAGTATTTGATGAAGACAGAGGATTCTTTTAGTCTCCTCCTTCTGAGCAGTGTTCTGAGGATCAGCCTCACAGTGTTCTTCTTCCAGTAGGTCCACCTGATGGGAGGGATGATGCAGCATCAGTATTTGATGATGCACTACCTGAGCTTCCTCCGGAAAATAACCCTCCTCTTGCTGCTCCTATTGTTCCTGAGCCTTCTCCATCTCCTCCTGATATTGGTTCCTCTACTCTCCGGCCTAAATGGTGGGCTAAAACCATTGGTGATCTCCGGGATAATGAGCTCCTTGAAGGTAGAACTTCTAGACATAAGAGCAAACAACAGTCTACAGTAAATTTTGCTCTTATGGCTAACCTGCACAGTATTTTTGAGCCTCAAACCTATTCAGAGGCTAAGGGTACACCTGAGTGGGAACAGGCTATGGAAGCTGAATTCCAAAGTCTTCAGAAGAATCACACTTGGACCCTTTCTGATCTTCCTGCAAGGAAAAAGCCCATTAGCTGCAAATGGGTGTATAAAGTGAAATACAAAGCAGACGGAACCCTAGACAAGTATAAAGCTCGCCTTGTTGCTCGAGGGTTCTCACAGAAGGAAGGCATTGACTATGAGGAGACCTTTGCTCCTACAGCCAAGATGAGTACCATACGGCTTGTCCTTGCCTTAGCAGCTCAGTTCAATTGGAAAGTCCATCAGATGGATGTAAAGAGTGCTTTTCTGAATGGTGACTTACAGGAAGAAGTCTACATGACGCAGCCTCCAGGATTCAAGGTTGCCGGTCAAGAACAGAAAGTTTGTAGATTAGTCAAAGCACTCTATGGTTTGAAACAAGCTCCTCGGGCTTGGTACATGAAAATTGATCAATACCTCACAGATCATGGTTTTCAGCGGAGTCCATCTAATGCAAACCTGTATATCAAGCATACTGGTGATGATATTTTGTTTGTGGTTGTCTATGTGGATGACCTTATCATTACTGGCAGCTCCACACATTTGATTCATGGGATCAAACAGGATTTGTGCAGCACTTTTAATACCACAGATTTAGGACTTCTTCATTACTGTTTGGGGGTTGAAGTCTGGCAGACTGAGAACAACATTTTTCTCTCTTAGTCCAAGTATGCCAGAAATCTTGTGGACAGATTCAGAATGCAGGATTGCAAACTTGCCACGACTCCTATGGAACCAGGGCTCAAACTTTCAGCTCAGTCATCCTCACCCCTTCTGGATGAAACTTTATTCAGGCAATTAGTGGGCAGCCTCATCTACCTTACTGCCACTAGACTCGACATCAGTTTTGAGTGAGCTACATTTCCCGCTTCATGTTAGCTCCTAAGGCTAATCATTGGATAGCAGCGAAGCGTGTGCTGCGTTATGTGTGTGGCACTCCTGATTATGGACTTCTATACACTCGAAGTTCCAATCCTATACTCAGTGGCTACACAGATTCTGACTGGGTCTGTTCAGTTGATGACCGTAAATCTACAGCTGGGTATGTGTTTAATCTAGGATCCGGTGTTGTCACCTGGACTAGTAAGAAGCAGCAGGCAGTGGCTCTCTCCTCAACAGAAGCAGAGTATCGGGGAGCAGTTAAGGCATCTTGTGAGGCAGTTTGGCTTCGACGTATGCTTGCGGATATGCATGTTTTCCAGACAGGTCCTACTCCCTTGTTCTGTGATAATCAGGGAGTGCTCAAACTTGCCAAGAATCCAGTCTTTCATGAACGAACAAAGCATGTAGAAACCCATTGTCACTACATTCGCCAGCTTGTTGAAGACGGATCCGTTCAGTTGCGATATGTTCCCACAACGGAGCAACCCGCCGACATCTTCACTAAGCCTCTTGGTCCTGATAAGTTTGTAAAATTCAGAGGGTCTATTGGTGTTGTAAATAGATTGAGCATTAAGGGAGGGTATTAGAATAATGCTATTTAGTGTTTAATGCTCATTCTTATTAGCTGTTTCTATTTTTATCTTTTTAGCAGTTTCTTAGAAGAAACTGGTTGTTTCTATTTCCTAATAGAAACTTGATGTTTCTATTTCTGTAAATATCTTTGTATTACTTATTGAGCTTCATTTGCTCATGTAAATCAATTCAATTCATTCATTGATTATGAGTTGCAGTGTAGCAGTGGGCAGCACGATGCAGCGTGATGAGAGGAGATGCAGTAGTGGTAGTGGCAGAGCCATGGGTAGCAGCTCGGATGCAGAGGGAGCTGTCGTACAGATGCAGCAATGGCAGTGGCAGAACCATGGTGTTAGGGTCCCACCCTAACCCCCTTATTTATGTAATGGGATCACGTCATAGTCAAGAGTCAATAAAGCCCATATTAATAATTGTAAGTGGTTAATCCGCAATTAATGACGGAATCACAGTTAGTTGCAAATGGGCCGTAGTATTAGATAGATGGTATTAATAAAACCCACGGTATTGGCCCGTGGTATTGCATGTATGAGTCATATATAAAGGATAGAGACTCCCTGCGAGGAGCATCGTGTCTTATTTTGTAGTCGAGCTCTGCTCTATTGGAGGTTGCCCCCTCGAAGAGGCAAGTGAACATTACTCTCTGAATAATAAACTCATTGCTATTCTATGTTCTGGGTATCTTTTCTTCACATATTCTGTATTTGGGTATCATTTTGCAGGTTACGAGCATAACAAGTGGTATCAGAGCACTTTCCAGGGCCGGTGGGATCTCCATTTCTTAGCAAAAAAAAATTTTGGCTAGAGACATGTTCCGGCGTCTTTAAACCACGGGATCTGTCATTGAGCGCATAAACCTGCGGATTTGGGGAGGCATGCACGCAGGAAATACAAGAGGTGGTCACATCTGTTGGACTCCCTTGTAACCCCTGTGGGTACCCCTTCGAGTAGTAGCGCATTAGACAGAACCACGCACGGATTGTCTTCCACGTACCCTCTGGGTATATCGGAAGCCCCATAGGCTCCCTTGAAACCTCGCCATAGATAAACCGTCGGCCGTCTTGCGGCTACAATACACCGAGAACAACACTCGGGGAGATTACTCGCCCGTATGATAAGGTAGTCGGGTTGTACGGCTAAGGGTACGGTCGATCCTCCTTAGTTAGAGCCCTGAAACAGTGGCCCGTGTACTACTGCCAGACCCTTATGTATATTGCGATCTGTAGCACCTGACACTCCTCAAGACCTTAGTTCCCTTTTCTATCGGGGGATCACACAACATCTCTTCTAGATCCGCCTGTGCAAAGGGGTGCAGCAGCAGCAGACATCAGTCCCGCAGTCTCGAGTTTGCAGATCAGCCATCCCGATCTATTAGATCCATCAGATCCGCAGAAGCAGTCTGTTCCGCCATCAGATCCGCCATTCAGATCTCTCAGATCCCCCAGATCGAAGTCGTTGTGAAAGGTTCCTATACCGGGGTATAATTTTCGCAGGACTTTTGGCCGCATTGACATCTTGAGGATTTGGCCACTGCAGTATTGATAAGGAAGGAGTAAAACTCCGTTAGCAATATCTTTCGGGGTGCTTATTGGTGATCTAGCCCATCAGAATCAGGACGACGAGCTGAGCACGATGGTACCATTCACTTCTTAGTGAAAATTTTTTTAGGCAGTCCCAATTTTTAAAGAAAACCCGGTTGGTGTATGGTAGAAACTAGAGCTCAAGCGATGGCCAATGAAAGGATGGACAAATTTGAAGAATCAATGCACAACCTCCACCTTCAGCTTACCGGACTATGTAACATGGTCGAGAAAATAGTCCCGAAGGGCAAGGAGCAAGCCCACGAGGAGGAGTATAATGGCACTGAACACAATGAGGGTGAGTCTAGCCACTCTCCTCACGTCTGGCACACCCACCCACCACCCAGTCAGCGACCTCCCAAGTTGGATATGCATAAATTTGACGGCTCTCACCCGTCGGCATGGATAGCACAAATGGAACAATATTTCAAACTGAATCGCATCTTCGATGATGAGACTCAGCTTATGTTGGGGAGCATGTACTTGGACAATGAAAGGTGGCAATGGTGGGAATGGCATCAACGTTGCACTGGACCTTTTAAGACTTGGAACAAATTCACCAAAGCTCTTCAAGACCGCTTTGACCAGGAATCATCTTTTTTGGGTCGTCTTACTAAGCTCCGACAGACTGGTACAGTGGATGAATATATTACAGCTTTTGAAGCCTTAGCCTTCCGCAGTTGGTGTCTCTCAGATGTGTTCTACACGGAATGTTTTATCAGCGGTCTTAAAGAAGCTATCAAAGCCCAAGTCCTATTGCACCACCCTCCCACATGAACGGAGGCTTGCAAGGTCGCTCGTAACGTGGAACGTGCATTAGCAGCCCAATACAGTCGCCCAAATTTCTCCGCTAAAGGTCGCCCCCCACAGGCTCACAACACGACTCAAACACTTAAGGTCCAAAAGGTGTCACCTGCGGAAATGGACGAAAGAAGAAAGCAAGGCCTATGTTACTACTGTGATGAAAAATACTCCCCAGGTCATAAATGCAAGGAGCCCAAATTTTTTCAAATTGATGCCACTCACTACAGCTCAACAGAGGAAGATCCACCACTGGAGGAACATGAGCCGCTAGAAGAAGACAACCAAAAGGACAATGTCTCTGATGAACCAGTTATTTCGTTGCATGCTTTGGCAGGGATTTCTTCCCCTCAAACTCTCAAAATCAGAGGTTTTATTAAACATCACCCAGTAGTAGTCTTGATTGATAGTGGAAGTACACATAATTTCATCCATCAAAAAGTCGCAGAAGCAGTGCATTGTTTTGTACGAGCAGTTTCTAACTTCCAAGTTCAAATTGCGGATGGAGGCACAATGAAATGTGAAGGCCGTTGTGAAAATGTCAAACTTCAAATGGGGGATTATCAGTTGAAAACTCACATGTTTGCCATACACATGGGGGGTTGCGACATTGTCCTCGGCGCTGAATGGCTCCGCACTCTTGGGCCAATCACAATGGATTTCCAGGAGTTATATATGAGTTTTAAGCAGAACAACTACACACATACCCTCCGTGGACTCTAGGCGGGAGCCCCCTCTATCATCAGCTCGCATAGGATGGAAAAATTGTTAAAAAAGGGCAATCATGGAGTTGTAGCTCAATTTAATGCCATCCAGGCAGTCGAAACCAAGCCTCTGCCAATTCATCCTGAGATGCAACAGATTTTAAATAACCATCTACCGGTCTTTGACAAGCCTCATGAGCTTCCACCCTCGCGAGGGGAACATGATCATAGCATCACCTTGGTTCCAGGGGCCCAACCCCCAAATGTGCGCCCATACAGATATCCGTTCACCCAAAAGAATGAAATAGAAAAAATCATCAAGGAACTTTTGGAAGCAGGGGTCATTCGTCCCAGCATTAGTCCTTATTCATCCCCAGTGGTCATGGTGCTCAAGAAAGATGGGGAGTGGCGGATGTGTCCCGACTTCAGGGCCCTCAATAAGTTGACAGTCAAAGATAAATTTCCCATCCCGGTGGTTGATGATTTGCCGGATGAACTCAATGGGGCTCAATTCTTCACTAAGTTGGATCTTCGCTCAGGCTACCACCAAATTCGCATGAAGGAAGTCGACATCCCCAAGACTGCTTTCCGAACTCATGAAGGCCATTATGAATTCCTGGTCATGCCATTTGGTCTTTGTAATGCCCCCTCTACTTTTCAGAGCCTTATGAACCACATTCTCAAACCATATCTCAGGAAATTTGTCCTTGTCTTCTTCGATGACATCCTCATCTATATTTGCACTTGGGCCGCACATCTTCAGCATGTAGATCTACTCTTGCAACTGCTCCGCAAGCATAAATTATTTGTCAAGATGTCCAAGTGTTCGTTTGGTATGGCAGAAGTAGAGTATTTGGGCCACATTGTGGGGCGTGAAGGTGTCAAGGTGGACCCCAAAAAGATCCAGGCAATGCAGGAATGGCCTCAACCTAAGACCTTGAAGAGCTTGAGAGGATTTTTGGGTCTCACAGGCTATTATCGTAAATTTGTCCGCAAATATGGTCGCATAGCGAAGCCCCTCACCCAACTCCTAAAGAAAAATTCATTCTTCTGGAATGAGGAAGCACAACAGGCCTTTAAAGCTCTAAAAAATGCCATGTGTTCCACTCCAGTCTTAGCACTACCTGACTTCACCAAATCTTTTGTCATTGAATGTGATGCTTCGGGTACAGGTATTGGGGCGGTCTTAATGCAGGAAGGGCGACCGTTGGCCTTCACAAGCCGACAACTCAGTGGGAGGAATCTGAGCCGAGAAGGAAATGATGGCCATCTTACATGCAGTCGAGACCTGGCGACCTTACTTATTGGGGTGACGTTTCCAAATCCGCACAGATCATCACAGTCTTAAATATTTTTTGGAGCAACGCCTATCCTCCCCACAACAAAATAAATGGCTAGCCAAAATGCTGGGATATGATTATGAGATCATTTACAAGAAAGGGAAAGACAATAGTGTAGCAGATGCATTATCTCGCCAATTTGAGGAGGAAAGTACTCTGCTAGCAATTTCCCTCCCCATTCCAGAATGGATTGAAGAGGCTCGCAGGGAATGGTTTTCACACCCCGGGCTTTCCCAACTCATTTCTCAATTGCAGGTAGATCCAAATTCCACCAAGGGCTACTCGTGGCAAGATGATATTTTTCGCTACAAGGACAGAGTCGTAAAATCACCAACATCCACCCTCAAAAGTCGCATTTTGGCAGAATTGCACTCATCTCCCATTGCAGGACATTCGGGCTTTCAAAAGACATATGCTCGCACCAGAAGATCATTTTTTTGGACAGGCATGAAAAATGACATCCTTACTTTCGTAGCAGAATGCGATGTCTGTCAACGCCACAAAGGGGAAACCGTCAACACACCAGGCACATTACAACCATTGCCCATTCCGGCATCAATTTGGACGGAGGTTTCTATGGATTTCATTACAGGTCTTCCAAAGTCAGGGAACAAGTTAGTCATCATGGTGGTTGTGGACCGATTGTCGAAGTATGCTCATTTCTGCGCCCTACCCCACCCATTTACTCCAACTTTGGTTGCTCAATCTTTCATGGATCAGATCTTCAAATTGCATGGCATGCCCACTTCTATTGTGTCCGACCGCGACCCGACCTTCACCAGTAATTTTTGGCAGGAACTCTTCAAAATACAAGGCACTCAACTAAAACTCAGTACTTCCTATCATCCGCAAACAGATGGTCTAACCGAAGTCGTCAACAAATGTCTAGAAACCTACCTTAGGTGTTTCACTTCAAAAAAGCAACACCTTTGGGTACAGTGGCTACCTCTGGCTGAATGGTGGTATAACACCAACTATCATGCCACCACCAAAATGACTCCCTATGAAGCAGTATATGGTCAACTCCCGCCTTCACCTACTTCGTATCTCAAGGGATGCTCAAAAGTACAAGCAGTGGATCAACTCCTACAACACCACGCAACCATGCTCGCCCATCTTCGAGAGAATCTTCATCAAGCTCAGAACCGCATGAAGCAACAGGTAGACCAGCATCGCTCAGAGTGCCAATTTCAAGAAGGGGATCAGGTCTTTTTACGGCTCCAACCATATAAGCAAACATCACTCAAAGACAAGGGGTGTCAGAAACTCTCTCCCAAATTCTATGGACCATATCAAGTACTTCAGCGCATTGGAGAAGTGGCCTACAAGTTGGCCTTGCCACCTACTGCAAAAATCCATCTAGTTTTCCATGTCTCATGCCTCAAGAAAGTGATTGGGAACAATTGCAGAATTCAGACCAGTCTACCTGAATTGGACGAAGAAGGGTCCATCTGGCTTCAACCCGAACAGGTCCTAGACACACGAGACAAGCAACTGCGCGGCCGCATGATTAAGGAAGTCCTCGTCAAATGGAAAGACACCTCTCCGGAAGATGCAACTTGGGAACCAGCCACTATTCTTCAGCAGTTTCCGCAGCTTCAACCTTGAGGACAAGGCTAGTCTTAAGGGGGAGGGCATGTTAGGGTCCCACCCTAACCCCCTTATTTATGTAATGGGATCACGTCATGGTCAAGAGTCAATAAAGCCCATATTAATAATTGTAAGTGGTTAATCCGCAATTAATGACGGAACCATAGTTAGTTGCAAATGGGTCGTAGTATTAGATAGATGGTATTAATAAAACCCACGGTATTGGCCCGTGGTATTGCATGTATGAGTCATATATAAAGGATAGAGACTCCCTGCGAGGAGCATCGTGTCTTATTTTGTAGTCGAGCTCTGCTCTATTGGAGGTTGCCCCCTCGAAGAGGCAAGTGAACATTACTCTCTGAATAATAAAATCATTGCTATTCTGTGTTCTAGGTATCTTTTCTTCGCATATTCTGTATTTGGGTATCATTTTGCAGGTTACAAGCATAACACATGGGCAGCAGTACAAGATACAACAATGCAGAGGATGGTGGGCAGCAGGCCTAGCATCAGCACAGGGACCGATGCCGGATGATCAGAGTAATACACAGTGAGTAGTATTGCTAGAGCACAGTCCTCGCAAAGAGGGAGTATTGATTTGGGCTAGCATCAGATATGCTCTAGCCACAAAATTTGGTAGATAGGTTGGGGCACATGAGATCTCCAATACCCAGAAAGGGTTTGGGCAGATTCTAAACAGTTTGGGAGATATTAAAATAATTAATATTTTTAATGGAAAATAAAATATCAATGTGTATTAATATAAAACTGTGTTAGAATGGTAGAGAGGTTGGGGCACATGAGATCTCCGATACCCAAAAAGGGTTTGGGCAAATTCTAAACAGTGTGGGAGATATTAAAATAATTAATATTTTTAATGGAGTCCCTAAGTCTAAACTTAGGAAAAATAAAATATCAATGTGTATTAATATAAAATTGTGTTAGAATGGTCCAAAAGTCATGGATCAAGCCAGATCTAATCTTAGACGTTGATTAGGGACTTAATCTTGGCCATTGATATGTCAACGAGAAAAGTATAAGAGGAGGCTTGAGGGTCACTTTGAGAGCACACCAGATGGTCAGTCATTCTATTCTCTAGAGCAGGGTTTGCTAAGAGAGATAGAATTAGTGATCAGAGTTGCAGCTGAGGGGCAGTGAATACAGAGAGACAGAGATAGTGTCGAGAGATCAGCGCAGGACCCAGAGAGAGTGATGCAGTAGCAACCAAGGCTCACGCAGGGCCACGCAGAGGCAGCAAGGAGCTGCGCAGTGCTTGACAGAGGCTAGCGTTGCTGACGTAGAGGGCCAGAAGGCTGACGCAAGGCCTCCTGAGGTTGACGCAGGGCTATTCAAGGTGACGCAAGGCCAGCGCTAGGCAGAGAGAGGTTGATGCAGTCCAGAGAGGCTGACGCTGGGGTTTCTGGGGCTAATTGGAGCTGAGGAGCTGCCGGAAGGTTTATCCGAGGTTTCAGCCAGGACATTTGTCTCAGACTAAGAGGTACTACTGCCAAGGGAATTCTCTGTTGGGTAAGCCGAATTTGGCACCTAGATTGTACTCTGAAATTGCTTAATAAGAAAACCCTCAGATAGTTGCATCGGTTTTCCAGCATTGGGTTTTTCTGGGGACATTGTTCCAAAAATAACGGTGTCATTTTCTGTGCTTGTTTCTGTTTCCTTTAGTTGATGCTCTGTAATATGTTGAGCATGCACTAGTGTTTATTTTCAGTATTTACATTGTAAATAACTTGTTAAGTAATGGAACAAGTAGGTAGGAATAAATCAGTGAAGTGCATGGAGGGTTTCTAATTGGTAGACTTAAAAACTTCAACATTAAGGAGGGATTTGGTTAAGGTCAATCTCAATGGCAGTAATGGGAGTGGCACGAACACCTAAGAGGACAAGGAGAACGCAACTCTAGCATCAAAGGGGCAGCAGAAGCATAAGCGGAGGACATTTCGAAGGTGAAATGTTTCAGATGTGGCGAGATGGGCCACTTTGCATCCTAGTGTCCTTTGAAGCAAAAGGATAAGGATGAGAAACATGATCCTAAGGTTGCTCCAACAAAAATTCACGAAGATGAGTTTTCCATGAGTGCCCACGCATCTCCAGGAGGGAAATGGGGCGATATAGAACTGTAGTCGGGATGACTACATGTGGATAGGACCCTTGAGGAACCCACCTCTTGGATCAATTCCTTTCCTATGGGAGCCTGAGATTCAGCAGTAGCAAGATGGACTTAGTGTCAGATGATGCAATGGGTTGGTTGGAGAGGTAGATGCAGTAGCCTAAGACCAGAGACTGATCGGCGTAGAGCAAGGTTGGTAGCAATGTAGATGGCACGGTGCAGAAGTCAACAGCAACGCAGAATATTCAAAGGGTCAGAGACTAGTAGCATTCAAATTTAAACATTCATGTGGTATTATGCTGAAGACAGTTAGTTCAATAATTTTGGGTGTTTTTCAGTTGTTTCTCTCAGCAACTGAGTTGCAGTACGAATCCAGTGTTAGCAGTGGCAGTGCTAGCAGCATAGCAGATGCAGCATTTGAGATGGAGTTGTAATACAGATGCAATGGTGGCAGTGGCAATGTCATGGGCAGCAACACAGTGGCAGCAACAACACAATGTTGGTCGCAGCAATAGTGCGAAAAGGAGATGCTTCAGAGACAGAGCAACATGCAGTTGGACATTTTTGCTAGAGCACATTCCTCGCTAAGAGGGAGTGTTAGTTTTTGGTAGCATCGGATGTGCTCTAGCCATGAAAATTGGTGGAGTAGCTAAGGCACATGAGTTCTAAAGAATCCAGAAACTATTTGGTGAAATTCCACCTAAATTGTATTTTATTAAAATAATTAATATTTTTAATGGGGTTTCTAAGTCTAAACATAGGAAAATTAAAGTACTAATGGGTATTAATCAAAATATGGGTGAGAAAGTTCTAGAAAGCGGATCAAGATAAATCATTTGCTGACGCGTTTCGAACCAACTAGTGTGGTTCAACTTGTCCTGACGATGAACCACACTAGTTGGTTCGAAACGCGTCGGCAAATGATTTATCTTGTGATTTACGCCGAAGAATTTCTCTTAAACTTGATATGGATCACAGAAGCCTCAATTCAACAAAAGCGGATCAAGTCAAGTTTTTAATCGTAGTCATTGATTAGAGACTTAATCTCGACCATTGAAGTCTCAACGAGAAAAGTATAAGGAGGAGGCTTGGGGTTCATTTAGAAACATACCGAGAGAACGAATTGATCTAGAGTTCGAAATATTTGGGGCTAGGAAGCTGAGAAATTCGAACTAAGTGATCATTCTGCAGCAAAGGGGCAGGGATAGTTCCAGAATATTGGGCAGAGAGGCAGAGAGCCACTAGTGGAGGCACCGCAACACCTAGATGTTGAAGAACCTAGGGCAGTTAACATTAGTGAGATTCTTCTGGACTTGATAACAATTTGTGAAGTGCTTTTACAAATTATCTAAGCTTGATCTTCTTCTTATTATTAGTGTGTGTTTACTTTATCAAACTGCTACCAAAAACAAAGAGACAAGAACTCAAGAAGTTGGCATTATGTTAGGGCCAAAACCTCTCCCTCTTGGAGAGGAAAACCCGCACGTAATTCTTCTTATAAAGATTCCAATTGATGAACACCAAGACCATGACACTTGACCTTCTATGCCCCTCCAAGACCAAGACACTTGACCTTCTATGCCCCTCCAAGACCAAGACACCACTCCTCTTCCTTATCACTGCTGAGATCATCATTATTGTTGCTCCATTAAGACCATCACTGTTGCACCACCGAAGTCTTCATTACTACTGCAACACCATTGCTACGCCTTCATTGAGGTCTGCACCATTGCTACTTCCTTCACTGAGATCATCATCTTATAGCTATGTCTCCTTTAAGATATAGCCATGCTTGTGACTGTATCTTGAAGTATGTTAAGACAGTGTGTGCTATACTGAGACCATAGATGAATTTTGGAGATATGTCGAGACAGAGTGTTCCTTGATAGATATATATATACTAAAACTATTACTATGTATTCTGACTACACCAAGATCTTCATGTGATTGTTTATTATGCCAAGGCTATGATCATTGAGAGGCTTTACCCATAGGACTATTGTACTCATAGAAGTATAGAACCATTGCTCTTTGACTGAGGCCCTGAAATTTGAACCACTGTAATTTCCTCTGAGAATCATTGGGTGAATCCGAGCTCTATGTGACTGTAATTACCCGAGGTGTCAGAGAGATCTGAGGTTACTGCTCCTCATCTGAAGTTGTAAGGCTAGTTCGAGGTTTTGTACTCCATGAGCCATCCGAGCTCCTATAGAAGACTTTTGAAATATTTCAGACAGGTCTAAGATTTTGTCCTCACTGTACCATCCTAAGATTTTGTCTTCACTGTACCATCCTAAAATTACAGAGAGAATCTGACATTTTTCATGTGTCTTTTGCGAATACCCCAGCTGGGTATATATAGTGGTTATTTCTCCAGTGTGAGTT
The DNA here is from genome assembly GCA_031772625.1 of Pinus tabuliformis. NCBI lineage: Eukaryota > Viridiplantae > Streptophyta > Pinopsida > Pinales > Pinaceae > Pinus > Pinus tabuliformis. The sequence continues at coordinate 2,074,139,118 of CM062818.1, forward strand.
GACTTATCCAGGTGAACCGACATGTCATCTTTTAGTTATTTAATATATATTTTTGCAAGCCAACATGATGTCTTTTCATCGCTTTGTTTGCAAGCTTCTTCTTTGAAGGATGGTGCTTGTCTTGGAGGTCTGCTTGACACTAGGTTGACTCATGTTCATTACATAAATGCTCAAGAAGAGCTCTTCAATATAATTTTGACTCTATGACTTCCCTAGACCTATAGAATGAGCAAGAAACTCATTCATATAATTTATAAAAATAATAATTCTTTTTCTAACAAGTACAAAGATCAAAATTACATTGACAAATACCGATCCTAGTTACACTTTTCTGCAACACTCCCTCTTAACTAGGGAGCTATTTACAATGATACTTGGTTATTTTCAATCTGAAGAATTTCTCATAAGAAGAATGGGATTGGTAATCCCATCTGTATAGCATCATATCAATCAGCATTGTCATAGTGCAAGGCCTTGAATAACAGCTCCATCTCTGAATGACACCTTGAGCTACAATGTTAGCGAGACCAATGATTTATAGACACCTTCATCATTGTCTGTCAAGGTACATACCCAGTCGGGTGTTCACTAAGTATGACCTTCTAGGACTATTCTTATCTTGGGTTCCCAGCCCTCAAAGAATATTGGTCCTCTTGCCTACTCTTATCTTGGATGCCCTACACATCATCAAAGAGTATTGGATGCCAGATGATTACCCAATCCTCCCATTCTTTCTTCCCAAGTGAAGACAAGAATATTGTGTCTATCATGTGTCTACATTTCCATTCATGGCCTTCATCTAGACTTATGGTTGTTAGTCCTGGTCTAGTGCATGACACATGACATGGAAAAACACAATTGTCACTCCTATGTAATCAGGGGTGATCTTAATTCAAACTCCCTCTTGATTAGCGACCTATCATAGCTCCCTCTTAGCTAGGGACTCTTCTATATGTTAGCAAATTTTTCTTTGTGGGTCCTTCAGTTGCTTGATCAACTTCTCTCTTTGATGTCATGAAATTTAGTTGAGTTTCTTATAGGGCGACAGCCATCGATCACTTTCCTCCTTCGTTCATCATGTCATTCCTTTCTTCACGGAAAGTGGTTGCCTTCATATATGGAACCTTCGTCATATGGCTACTTCTTCATCATGCTTCTTTTATCCACCACATGAATGCTAGTTGTACTTGTATTTACAACTCTTGTTTGAGGAGCCCTGCATGAACTTATCCAGATATTATTCAAGAAATCAGAACATCATATTACATTAAATCATACCTTACAGGATGGCTATTCATCGTGACATCTTTTTGTAGGTAACGGCATCCTACATACATGTTGACACATCTCCCAAAGATAATCATTGTCAAGGATCTTCATCTTTTCCATCAGAGTCTTCATATCTTTCCAGGGGATTTCCTAGTCAAGTCTTCTTGATCTTTTGGATGTTGATTTCCTTCATCAGGGTTGCATATCTCACGATCTCTTTCTTCCCCACACATTCCATTCCTAGTAGCTTTCAATCAGAGTTTGGGCAGAGTTTGGGTACCTCAAGGGTCCTACTCTTTCTGCATTTGATATGACCTTATCTGATTCTCCAACAGCATCTTCCGCTGCACGAAAGAGCCATGGTATAAGGTGGTCAGGGCCTCCCACATCTCCTCTCCTTTCTGCATCTGATATGACCTTAGTTAATTCTCCAACAACATCTTCCGTTGCACAGAAGAGCCCTGGTATAAGGTGGTCAGGTCCTACCACATCTCCCTTGCTGTGTTCTTCTCAGTAATATGTGGTATGACATGATCTTTGACCCCTTCTAGGATCTGTTGATTTGGGGTAGCATCGGATGTGCTCTAGCCACGAAATTTGGTGGAGAGGTTGGGGCACATGAGATCTCCAATACTGAAAAAGGGTTTGGGCAGATTCTAAACAGATCAAGAGACATTAAAATAATTAATATTTTTAATGGAGTCCCTAAGTCTAAACTTAGGGAAAATAAATATTAATATGTATTAATATGAATCTGTGTTAGAATGGTCCAAAAGACATGGATCAAGCCAGATCTAATCTTAGCCGTTGATTAGGGACTTAATCTCGGTCGTTGAGATGTCAACAGAAAAAGTATAAGAGGAGGCTTGAGGGGCAATTGGAGAACACACAGAGGGAGACCAGTCAGTTCAATTTCTGGAGCGGGGTTCGCTGAGAAATTGAACAAGTGGTCTGGAGAGAAATCAGGAGGCAGCAAGTACGGAACAAAGAGACGGGAGATCAGCGTCGAAAAGGCAGACGCAGAACTAGAGGAAGCCACACAGAAGCAACAGAGACTGTGTAGAGCTATAAGGGCCTGCGTCATCCACACAGAGGCTGCAAGAGTGACTCAGAAGCCCAGAGAGGTTGCACAGAGACTGCATTCGAAGACTGGGAGACATTTGTCCAAAGCATCTTGGACAGAGTGACTCTCCCTAGTTGGGAGGAGATGTGGGCAGCTCTTCGAGAGGAAGAGATCGGGAGGTTGACCAAGGCGGGGAGTAGTAGTAAGGGAGTTCGGGTCAAGAAAGAGGAGGAGGATGTGGTTCTAACATCTGCGGGACAGCAGGGGGTTCAAAAGAGGAAGAAGGACATCTCCAAGGTCAAGTGCTTCAACTATGGGGAGTTGGGACATTATTCATCTTAGTGCCCCAGGAAGAAAGGCAAGGGAGAAGCTTTTGATTCAAACGCAACCCCAGCTAATGCGGAGAAAGAGATCGAGATTGATGACGATTATGCCATGAGTGCTCATCCGCCTCTAGAGAAGAGGTGGGGAGACATCGATTTGTAGTCAGGAGGACTACATACTAGGTGCGGGACCCTTGAGGTACCCAAACTCTTGGATCACATCTGGCTACGGGAGCCCTTAATGATAGTAGCATGATGACAGGTGTCAGGTGGAGCAAGATGTAATGGAGCGGCAAGGCAGTGCTAAAGTGCAGAAGTCTGTAGCAGCGCAATGGAGGTTGCAGCAATGCGAGAGGCACAGAGGTGTTTGCAGCAGCGCAGTGGCAGCAGAGGGAGCACAAGATAGTAGCAGAGGTAGCTTCAGTATCACGAGGCTTCAAAACTAACCAGGATGTTAGTGTTTGGGTGAAGTCAGTTACTTACTTCTCGGTAACTGAGTTGCAGTGCAGCAATTAGCAGTGGCAGTGCTATGGGCAGCATGATGCAGCATGTTGAGAGGGAGCTGCAGTACAGATGTAGCAGTGGTAGTGGTAGTGTCATGGGCAGCAGTACAGGAAGCAGCAATGCAAAGGATGTAAGGCAACATGCCAAGCATCAACACAAGTACCGATGTGGAGGATCAATGTGATGTTTCTATGGTGAGTGTTAAGCACATTCCTCACTAAGAGGGAGTGTTGATTTTTGGTAGCATCAGATGTGCTCTAGCCATGAAAATTGGTGGAGAGGCTAAAGTACATGAGATCTCCAAGACCCAGAAATCGTTTGGGGAAATTCAACCCGAATGGAGAGATATTAAAATAATTAATATTTTTAATGAGACCCTAAGTCTAAACTTAGGAAAATTAAAATATTAGTGTGTATTAATATAATATGGGTGAGAAAGTTCTAAATAGCGAGGATCAAGCCAGATCTAATCTTAGTCGTTGATTAGGGACTTAATTGTTGAAATTTGGTACCGGAGGACAGGTGGTTCCTTAAGGCTTTGATCGTTGGCCTAGGGAAAAGTGTCCAAAAGAATTTAATTTTTCTCCTAAAGTAACTTTATAATTTTTATAAAGTTAAATCTAATTTAAAAGTGACTTTAAGTCATAAAGTTACTAAGTCTAATTTTAAAGTGACTTTTATAAAGTCAATGAAAAATTAGAAAGGAAAAGTGACTTTGGAAATAAATGACTAAGTGGGTCTTTATTAAAGTGAGGTGAATTAAAAAATAAAAAGTGAGATTTAAATGAGCATTTAATCTCAGCATTAGATCTCAATCTATTTCAGCCATTGGATTTAGGAATCACCCAAAAGTCACTTGGATCACTCAAAAGTCACTTGGGGTTAGATTAAAGGAGGAAAAGGTCATTCATTCTTTCATTAGCAGATTGGGAGAAAGAGAGCAAGAGAGCAAGAGAGATTTCTGGACAGGGAGGAGAAGGAGACAGCAGCTTGGCACACATTCCAAGGTAGCAGTTGAACAGATTTGTACAGCTGATTCAGCACACAGTGAAAGGCAGATTTTGGCACGATTTTCGAGTGGTTTGCACAAAAATCGAGGAGCAGTTTGTTGGTTTTCTGCACGCAAAACGAGGGCCATACAGCAGCATTTAATGCTGAAAGTGGGCACGAAAATCGAGGAGACCGTCAGCATTTATTGCTATATTGTTTGCTGTAATTTCCAGTTTGCTGTGAAGCATGGGAAAAGAGATCAGTTGTAAATTTGCTTCCTGATTTTTTGCTGAAAATTTCTCACTGTAAAAGGCAATTTTCAGAAATAAAGAAGAGCTCTCAAACTGGTTTTCCCCAAGAGTTGTAGGGGGTTTTTCCAAGGTCACATTGACCAAAAATCTCAGTGTTTAAATGTGTTTTAATGGCTGTTTATTACTACTGATTTTTATTTCTGCAATTTCCAGCATTCTGTAAAATTTCCAGAATTTGTGTTTTCAGCAATATTTATTTTTTCAGCTTGTTAAATGTATGGTTATGGAAAAGGGCATTTAACTACATGGGAGAAATAAGGTGAAACTGAAAACCGGAGTGGGAAAACAAAAATTTCTACATGGTATCAGAGCTTGAGTGCTGAAGGACAGTTTGGGACAGCGAAAGGAAAAATTACAGCTGCTGATTTTTTACTCAGAAAATTCCAGCAAGCTGATTTTTTCATAAACAACAGTTTTATCTTTACCACACCAGTGCTATTTTTCAATTTTAGGACAGCAGGATGTCATTGGGATTGAGGGTGGAGGATAGGCTGGATGGGCATACAAATTACAACGTTTGGAAAAAGAGAATGCAGAGTATCTTTGAGTAGGCAGAAGTCTGGGATATCATGGTGCACACCACACAGAACCCTGTTGTTGTGCCTACTGAAGCTACTCAGTTGACAGCTTATAATAAAAAGAACAACAAGGGTAAGAGGCTGATTCTAGACGGAATCAAAGACCATTGCATTCCTCATGTGAAAGGAAAGAGCAATGCCCATGAGATGTGGACAGCATTGTCCAATCTCTACCAGAGTACCAATGAGAACCGGAAGATGGTCCTGAAGGAGAAGCTGAAAAACATTAAGATGGGTAATGATAGTGCGGCTGAATATCTCACAAAGATTACTAATGTGAGAGATGAGTTGGCAGCGATTGAAGAGGCCATTCCACCCACTGAGTTGGTGCGGATTGCAGTGAATGGCCTCCCCCGTTCATGGTTGAACTTTGCTGATGGGGTTTGTGCACGTGAGACCCTTCCCACATGGGAGAGGTTTTGGGATGATTGCATTCAGACAGAGATCAGGAAAGGTCAGCTTGGGGCAGCCAAGCCAGTTGAGCAGGATGAGGATGTAGCACTGGTGGCAGGAGGCAAGAAAGGCAAAGGGAAGAAGCAGGCTTCCACAAGAAGTGGTTGGGGCAAAGGCAAAGATAAAGGTAAACAGGGGAACACACAGAAAGACTATTCCAAGGTGAAGTGTTGGAATTGTCAAAAGATGGGACACTATGCAATTGTGTGTCCGGAGAAGAAGAAGAAGAAGGGGAAAAACCAGGACGTGGCAGCTTCAGCAGAGATTGAGGACTTTGCAGGTCGTTTTGACCGGGAGTTTGCGTTCACTACGTGTGAGTCCTTTAGTGCAGGATCACCTGCCACACAGGTTCAGAGGGAGCATGCTTTTCCCTCGATTAGCAGAGCGTCTTCAGGTATCTGGTATGTGGACAATGGGGCTTCATGTCACATGACAGGAGTCCGTGAGTACTTCTCAGAGCTTTCAGAGAGTGGCACTGATATAGAGGTAGTACTCGGTGATGACAGAGTTGTTAGAGCAGTCGGGGTGGGGACACTAACATTTCAGAGGGAGTCCAAACCTCCCTTGAAAGTGTCAGATGTTCTTTATGTGCCAGGGATGATGAAGAACCTCATATCCGTCTCAGCTTTGGAGGACAGAGGATATGAGATACTGTTCAGGGGAGGACAGGTGTTGATGTATCCCAGGGGCACTCCAGCTGATTCAGCTAGAGTGATAGGTGTACGCCATGCAAAGGTGTACAAGTTTGCATTTCAGCCCCTTTTGGCATTAAGCAGTAGTACCGACAGCAGAGCTAGCAGTTCTAAGCTGTGTGAGATTTGGCACCGCAGGATGGGACATATGTATCATGGAGCCTTGAGGACATTGCGGGAGATCACTACAGGTGTGCCAGATTTCAGTACTGATCACTTTGATACTTGCAGAGGTTGTGCAATGGGCAAGTTTGCCAAATCCCCTTTTCCCAGCAATGACAGCAGAGCGACTGGGATACTTGATTTGATTCATTCTGATGTGAGCAGTCGGATGTCTCATGTTTCCTTGAGTGGATGAGTACTATGTTTTATTCATTGATGGTCACTCCAGGAAGACCTGGATTTATTTCTTGAAGACCAAGAGTGAGGTCTTCAAGCGGTTTCAGGAGTTCAGAGCTCTTGTGGAGACACAGACAGGTCGGAAGATCAAGTCCCTGAGGTCGGACAATGGAGGAGAGTACACCCTTGGAGAGTTTGTTGATTATTGTGCAGAGGCAGGCATTAGGAGGGAGTTCACTGTTCCTTACAAACCCCAGCAGAACGGGGTTGTGGAGAGGAAGAACAGATCCATCATAGGGGCTGCCAAAGCCATGTTACATGATCGGGGGTTGCCATTGTTCTTGTGGGCAGAGGCCTGCAACACAGTTGTTTACTTGCAGAACAGGAGTCTGCATCGTGCCTTGGGGCACATGACTCCGGAGGAGGCCTTCTCTAGGAAGAAGCCTGATATTGGTCTTCTTCATATCTTTGGATGCATTACATACTCCTATATACCCAAGGAGAAGAGGACCAAACTAGAGCTCACCGTAGAGAAGGGTATCTTTGTGGGCTACAGTGAGACCTCAAAGGCCTTTCGGATTTACATTCTTGCACAGAGGAGAGTTGTTGTCAGACGGGATGTGAAGTTCGAGGAGGATAGGGCCTTTAGGAGGTCATGGGAGTTAGAGTATCTGGATCAGCCAGACCCTCAGCAACAGTTGAGTCAGTCGTAGGGATCCAATGGGCAGGGATCAGGAGGATCAGGAGGTACATCTATGAGGATGTCAGGTCCGTCAGTAAGCAGTGGCTCACCGAGCCAGAGGGGTGGTGCTTCGGGCAGCATGCAGAGCAGTTCACTAGGGAGTCCATTGATGGACAATTCACACGATACCTCAGCTTCTACAAGTTCAGGTGCAGGCAGGAGGACAGCAGACAGACAGTCAGGAGTTCAGGCTACTGATGGTGATGAGGAGGAGGATTTTCATTCTCCTATGGGAGAAGCATGCTCAGGGAAGAGAAAGCTCAAGTGGCTTCAGGACACCTTGAGAGATGCCACAATTGTTGCTGAGCCGAAGAGGCCGGTCAGAGAGAGTAGACCACCTGAGAGGTTTTGTAGCTATATGGCGATGGTTACCAGCATCCTTGACTCTGAGCCTTCTAGCTATGAGGAGGCAGCGAGCCAGCAGGTCTGGAGAGAGGCCATGCAGGAGGAGTATTCTTCTATCATGAAGAATGATGTTTGGGAGGTGGTGCCGAGGTCTGAGGGCAAATCCGTGGTTACTTCCAGATGGCTTTACAAGGTAAAGCATGCTGCAGATGCCAGCATTGAGAAATTCAAAGCAAGGTTTGTGGCTAGAGGGTTCTCCCAGGTAGAGGGAGTTGATTATGAGGAGACCTTTGCTCCCGTGGCTTGATATACTTCGATCCGCTCCATTATATCGATAGCAGCAGAGATGGGTTGGAAGATCCACCAGATGGATGTGAAGACCGCATTTCTCAATGGCTTCATACAGGAGGAGGTGTACATTGAGCAGCCACAAGGCTTTGCGGTGCATGGGAAGGAGTCCCATGTGTGCAGACTGAAGAAGGCCCTTTATGGCCTGAAGCAAGCTCCCAGAGCTTGGTACTCCAGGATAGATACATACTTGCAGGGGATAGGTTTCACAAAGAGTGAGGCAAATCCGAACCTTTACTTTATTGTGATTGGTGAGGAGCCTCTCATTCTGGTGTTGTATGTGGATGACTTGGTCATTACAGGTGCAGAGAGACTCATAGAGCACTGCAAGAGAGATCTTGCGACGGAGTTTGAGATGAAGGACATCGGCTTGATGCATTACTTTTTGGGCTTGGAGGTGTGGCAGGAGGAGGGGCATTTCTTCCTGGGGCAGGGGAAGTATATTGTGGACATCCTTAGCAGATTCCACATGGAGGATTGTAGACCCATGTCGACACCGATGATCACCAACTGGAAGAAGCTTCATGCTTCGGATTTCGAGTTGGTGGATCCCACATTGTACAAGCAGTTGATTGGTTCCTTGATGTATTTGCTCAACACTAGACCAGATATCTGTTTTGCAGTCAACACGATGAGTCAGTTTATGTGTGAGCCTAGAAAGCTTCACTGGGTGGCTGCAAAACACATTTTGCGATACTTGCAGGGGACAGTGGATTATGGTCTGGACTACAGGCAGGGAGATGGAGTGAGATTGGCAGGATACACTGATTCTGATTGGGCAGGTTGTGCTTCTGATAGGAAGAGCACTTCAGGGTGTTGTTTTGGGTTGGGTTCAGCAGTAGTGTCATGGTTCAGCCAGAAGCAGCAGTCAGTACTAGTAGCACTAAGTTTAGCGGAAGCAGAGTATATGGCAACCAGTCTAGCTAGTTGTGAGGCTATCTGGCTTCGCAAGATGTTGTTTGGCTTATTTGGTCAGCCGTTGAGACCTTCACTGATTTATTGTGATAATCAGAGTTGCATTAAACTCACGGAGAATCCAGTATTTCATGACAGGTCAAAGCATATCGGGATCAGATATCATTTCATCAGAGACTATGTTCAGAAGCGAGCTGTGAAGCTTGAGTATATTTCCACTGATGAGCAGGTTGCAGATCTTTCTACCAAAGCCTTACCACGGGGCAAGCATGTCTACTTCAGAGACAAGATGGGTGTGGTGAGGAACACCTTCCTCGGTAAGAGGGAGTGTTGAAATTTGGTACCGGAGGACAGGTGGTTCCTTAAGGCTTTGATCTTTGGCCTAGGGAAAAGTGTCCAAAAGAATTTAATTTTTCTCCTAAAGTAAATTTATAATTTTTATAAAGTTAAATCTAATTTAAAAGTGACTTTAAGTGATAAAGTTACTAAGTCTAATTTTAAAGTGACTTTTATAAAGTCAATGAAAAATTAGAAAGGAAAAGTGACTTTGGAAATAAATGACTAAGTGGATCTTTATTAAAGTGAGGTGAATTAAAAAATAAAAAGTGAGATTTAAATGAGCATTTAATCTCAGCCTTAGATCTCAATCTATTTCAGCCATTGGATTTAGGGATCACCCAAAAGTCACTTGGGGTTAGATTAAAGGAGGAAAAGGTCATTCATTCTTTCATGAGCAGATTGGGAGAAAGAGAGCAAGGGAGATTTCTGGACAGGGAGGAGAAGGAGACAGCAGCTTGGCACACATTCCAAGGCAGCAGTTGAGCAGATTTGTACAGCTGATTCAGCACACAGTGAAAGGCAGATTTTGGCACGATTTTCGAGTGGTTTGCACAAAAATCGAGGAGCAGTTTGCTAGTTTTTCTGCATGCAAAATGAGGCCCGTACAGCAACATATAATGATGAAAGTGGGCACAAAAATCGAGGAGGCCGTACAACATTTATTGCTGTCCTGTTTGCTGTAATTTCCAGTTTGCTGTGAGGCACGGGAAAAGAGATAAGTTGTAAATTTGCTTGTTGATTTTTTGCTGAATATTTCTCACTGTAAAAAGGCAATTTTCAGAAATAAAGAAGAGCTCTCGAACTGGTTTTCCCCAAGAGTTGTAGGGGGTTTTTCCAGGGTCAAGTTGACCAAAAATCTCAGTGTTTAAATGTGTTTTAATGGCTGTTTATTACTGCTGATTTTTATTTCTGCAATTTCCAGCATTCTGTAAAATTTCCAGAATTTGTGTTTTCAGCAATATTTATTTTTTTAGCTTGTTAAATGTATGGTTATGGGAAAGGGCATTTAACTACATGGAAGAAATAAGGTGAAACTGAAAACCGGGGTGGGAAAACAAAAATTTCTACATTAATCTCGGTCGTTGAATCGTCAACAGGAAAAGTATAAGAGGAAGCTTGAGGGTCAGTTGGAGACACACCAAGTTGATCAAGAATTTGATTTTCTAGGGCAGGGTTTGTTGAGAAATCGAGTTAGTGATTTATTGCTGCGAGGGGCAATTCGGGAGAAGGCCAAGAATACATATCAGAGAGGTAGAGAAAGTGTCGGAGAGACAACGCAGAGCCTTGGAAGGTTGACGCAGAGGCTGAGGAGGCCAGCACAAGTGACGCAGATGGCCAAGAGGCTGACACAAAGGGCCAAAAGGCTGACACAGAGGCTGATGTTGGCAGCGCAGAGAGTTAATGCTGGGCTGAAGAGGCAGCGTTGAGGAATTTTCGTGGGGAAGACTAGGAGCTGAGAGGCAGATGAAAAACCGTAGAGGGTGATGCAGTCCTTGGAGGGTGATGTAGTTTCAGAAGGAAGCTTGGAGCAGCTTTCCCTGTCCAGCTAAGGAACTATCTAAGTTGTTGTGGGATCAATCATTCGGTTGTTGATCAACCGCAATATCTGTCTCCGAGGAGAGGTACTTTTGCCAAGGAAAATCTCTGAAGGGTGAGCCATTTCTAGAACCCTAGTTGTATTCAAAAGCTGCATAATAATAAAACCCTCATATCTGCTGCACCGATTTTGCCGCAATGGGTTTTTCTGGGGACGATTGTCCAAAATAACGGTTTCCCTTGGGTGATTGTCTCAGTTATTTCAGTTGTTGATTTGCATATGTGTGAAGGTTGCATTTGTGTTTATTTCGGTATTTATATTTATAAATAACTTGTTAATGGAAAGAACAAGTAGGAGATAATAAACCAGATAATGCAGTAAGGATTTCTGATGTGTCAGACTTAGAAATTTCCACAAACTCCTTCCTTCAACCCTTAAACCTTGCTTTGATGTCTCTCTTTACTCCCTTCCTTTGACTTCAACACGTTAGCTCTGATCTCAAGTTGAAGAATCTAGGGCAGTTAGCATTAGTGAGATTCTTCTAGACTTGATAACAATTTGTGAAGTGCTTTTACAAATTATCTTAGCTTGATCTTCTTCTTATTATTAGTGTGTGTGTTTATTATGCCAAGGTTGTGATCATTGAGAGGCTTTACCCTTAGCACTGTTGTACTCACATTAGCATTGAACCATTGCTCTTTGACCGAGGTCTTGAACCACTGTAGTTTCCTTCGAGAATCATTAGATGAATCTGAGCTCTGTGTAACTGTAATTACCCGAGGTTTCAGAGAGATTCGAGGTTATTGCTCCTCATCTGAAGTTGTAAGGCTAGTCCGAGATTCTGTACTCCATGAGCCATCCGAGATCTTATAGAAGACTTCCGAATTATTTCAGACAGGTCCGAGATTTTGTCCTCATTGTACCATCCGAAAATTACAAAGAGAATCTGATATTTTTCCTGTGCCTTTTGCAGATACCCAGCTAGGTATATATAGTGGTTATGTCTCCAGTTTGTGCCGACTTATCCAAGTGAACCGACATGTCATCTTTTAGTTACTTAATATATATTTTTGCAAGCCGACATGATGTCTTTTCATCGCTTTGTTTGCAGGCTTCTTCTTTGAACGATGGTGATTGTCTTGGAGGGTTGCTTGACACTAGGTTGACTCATGTTCATTACATAAATGCTCAAGAAGAGTTCTTCAATATAATTTTGACTCTTTGACTTTCCTAGACCTATAGAATGAGCAAGAAACTCATTTATATAATTTATAAAAATAATAATTCTTTTTCTTGACAAGTACAACGATCAAAATTACATTGACAAATACCGATCCTAGTTACCCTTTTCTTCAACACTAGAGGGACTGACTCTGAGCCAATCTGGGCCCACGCAGGCCTTACGCTGAACCAAGGAGAGCCAGCGCAGAGGAGACGCTGCCCTCACGCAAAAATCCAGAACTGTTGAGGATCTGTCGGAACATCTCGGAAAGGTTGAAGCAGAAGCTCCAGGAGGTAGAAGAGACAGTGCAGGGCTGACACAGAGCCTGTAAGGCTAACGCAAAGCCAACGCAGAGATAGTCGGGGTTAGCCAATTCTGTTGCCGGAAACTGCTGGGTGAAGTGAGGTAATCTCACTCAGTTTTCTGCAGTGTGGAGAAAGTCTGCAAAAAATCGCGATTTAATCCTAAAAACGTGATTTTTTGAACTAAACGATTTAATCCCCCGACTTTTTGGCAACTTTTTCACAAAGGAAAAAATCACGATTTTTTCCTTATACTCCCGATTTAATCGGGAGTCGACCCAAAAACTCTGCCTCCCTTCGCAGGGCACGGATAAAGAGGCCGCAAAGGTGAAAAAACTATAAATTGAAGCTTCCATCCATGCATTTTCAAGTTATTGCATTGTATTGTTTGTCATACTTCTTGCGAGCATAGCAGTCTCATTTGTAATCTATTAGTTTTGAGGTTAACATATGTTTTTGTTTTCCAAGGAAAAACAAATCTTTATACTTCATATTTCTAGTTAGAAAGCAAAGTATACATTGGCTAAGCCTCTAGGCTTTCAGTGATCCAAACTCTAACAGCCACTACCCCTTCAAAAGATTACAAAAGTATCAAAAGGACAGGCATAAAACAGTCTTCCGTAGAAAGAACCCCACACCATCAAAAACATTGTTACAGTTGTTGAATGCTTCCAGAAGAAACAACAAAGAGGAGGTCATGAAGATCAAACAGCGACAACCTGTCCAAAAAAAACAAAACCAGTGCCTCAAAAAAGAACCCATTTTTCAGGCAGGAACAAAGTACCTGTGAAATCTTGTGACTGCAAAGATCCTTCCTGCAATGAGAGCACGTTTTGAAGGGAATCTTCTTTAGTGGTGAACTCCCTATAAATGTGGTGAAAGGTTATGCATCAGAAGTGGATTTTACCTCCAAGAGTTTTTGCATAATAGATGCCAAGGCTAGGTTAGTAATCTCACATCTATTGTTTTCTCAGAAAATAAGCAGCGTGGAGTCACCAAGCGTTAATTTTCACATCTACTGTGATACTCACTGTTAATTTTCATTGAACCTACCACCTGACACCTTATTACCCAAGCAGATTACAATCTACTAAATAAATGCATGACTTATTTCTTAATACAATTAGCGGAAACAAAAATTAAAAGGGGAAGAGGATCTCAGTGACTGATTACTTGATGACTTTTAGATGACTCATGATATACATTTATTATATTTTTTGTTGATATTTTGACTCTTGAGAGTTGAGACTCAGACAGGACTCAAAATTCAGGAGTTGATTCACTATTTTGATATGTGATGTAGCACTAGACTTCATATACATATTATATATTAGCTTTCTTTACATGTTTATGTGGAAATGCATTTATTTGATGTTGTGGATACTCTAGATGTTAAAAAAAATAAAAATAAAATGAATAATTTTGTGTTTTTTTAATTTTTCCGACTTTTTGCCAACTTTTTCAAAAAACTCCCGACTTCGACGAGTTTTTCAACTTTTGGACCCTTGCCAAATTAATCCCGACTTCGACTTTTTCCACATTGGTTTTCTGCCATTATAATTTTCTCTGTAACTGGATTGTCAGGAGGGCATCCAGCATTGTATTCAGAACTACTGCTTAATAATATAAAACCCTCAGAGTTGTTGCACTGGTTTTCCCGCATTGGGTTTTTCTGGGGACTATTTTGTCCAAAAATAATGGTGTCCTATGTATCTTGTTCTTTGCTCAGTTTCTTGTTTCATGTAATCAAATTAAATTGGTGTAGGCTGCAGAAGTAATTTACTTCAGTATTTTTCAGAAAATAACTTGATAATGTATATTAAAATCAAGTAGGTGAAGTAAATTCAGTTTTGCTGCAGTAGGGGTTCCTTGAGTGTAGGAATTTTCACAATCTGAGTCTGTAAAAAAAAAGCTCCAGATATATGACTGAATGGAGGAACTGGAAGAGCTAGTCTAAGGCTTGTGTTGGAAGGAATCTTGTTGTCTCGACAAAGTAACCTGGAGGACCACAGAATACGTGGATGAAGATGGTAATGTTGGACATTTTTGCGTTCTTGAATGCATGTTTGGATGCAAATTAAAGTTACACAAAGACCATTAGGGCCCTCATTATCTAATCATTGGAATTGCAAAGATGAATATTCTAACAGACATTTTAGACATGCTAATGGAACCCGCTGCAAGCTGCTATAGCCTCTGCTGCTTTATTGGGATGACCTTTGCTGTGGACAGCAAGAGCAACACAACATTGGTGAAGGGATCTCCATGAAACAGCTAGGTAGTGGACAAATTGAGGTTTCTAACATCACACAATCAACAGGGCCTTTCTGCAAGCCCTCTACCCTCTACAGAATGAAGATGCCAATGTCTCATTATTCATATGCTTCCGTGACATTGAATATTCCAATCAGCTTCTTAGCCCCTATTCATACATAATCTGTTCTGTGTACATTTGTAAATCTACAATGCCAGATACATTGTAACTTAAATTTCACTCTCTAGTATGTTCTCTTGAAGTTAAATTTTAAACGGGCCCTCTATCTTAATGAAATATATCAAATTGACAAACCATAGAATATGCTACTTATTCCCTATTTTCGACCAGTACTTTCCCAACCTTGGCGTTTTTTATCTAACAGGAAAGTTGTTTGATGCCATGGTGCTTATTTCTTCTGACCAATGTTGTAAATATTAGCATCAGGTAATATTGGCAAGGGTCCAGAGAACCAAAAAATCATAAAAATCGAGAAGATATCAGTAAAAATCGCCAAACATAGGCAAAATTAAGATACCGACAAATATCGGTAAAAATCGGCAAACATCGGCTATGCCAAAAGAATGCGATTTCGCGATTTTTTTCCCGATAAAATCGGGATGTTTGCAACTCTGCTTTTGACTGCAAGGGATTTTCATTCCTTGGCTTGAAAATCTGAATTATCATTTCTCCCAAGTCCAGAGGAACTGCCAGCAGTTGGTTTAATTTATTATTTTCCTTAATCATCCAGTCCGGATGATGGACCATACATCCATCGTCTGAAACATCAATATACCATAAACCACATGCATGATGCAGGTTTTCCAAAAAAGAATCTGAATGAGATTAGCTGTGAAAAATGAATAGATTAATAAATAAATAACTACATCCATGAGTAACTGGTAATCAATTAAACTCAGTGGACACTATCCCCATGCCCAGGGACACATCCCGAAGAAGCACAGGAGTGAACTTATTGGCATCCCTTTTAAGCATACCTCGTTCCTAATTCTATCTCTTACTTGTTCTAAATTTGGACATACATGTGCTTGAGCTAATTCTTTTACTTGTTTTGTGTCTCAATAGAATTGTACATGCATTTTTTTAACTTCGAGCATAAGCAAAACACTTATGGGTGGTATTTATAGCTGAAAAATAAAAATTTTAAATCCCAAAATGACTAACACCATCCAACACCTTGTGGTGTTTTGCTCCCCCATTGTGAACTTTGAAGTGTAATATGACCCACTCAATTTTACTAATGGGCAAAAACAGAAAGTAAAATGAGAAAAATGGCACCTGTCACTGTCTACAAACATACAAGTTAAAAATACATTCCCAGATATAACAAACACAAGTATACCAACAAAAGAGAAGGAATATTTTGTTGCATACTTGCTTGAGCTCTTCAACCTTCAATTCCACCTTTGATATCCCTGATTTTCTCACAAAATCAGCAACACTCTCAATAGTGGCTACACCCTAGCCCAAGAAGAAATGAAATAGTGTTAGAAAGAATAAGAACTGGACTCAAATTCAGAGAAATATTTATCCAACAAACCTGCTGCAAGACGAACTGCAAACACTGTTGCTTAACAATGTTAGTGAACTCCGTATCAAAGTTTTGGCCTGTGTACCATGCACCTCCAGTTATCTCTTTTGAAGGTGTCAATTCTGCTAGCATATACACCTTCTTTGCTTGGTTCTGGCAAACAAGGAAATACGAATGACCATGCTTATAATGAGACACCAAAAACCTAAATTATGCACTTTTTGACTGAAAGTACTTAAAAACAACGAAAAGTTCTGAAAAAGATTAAAATTTTCCCTTTATTTACAAAAACATTGTGAATTATTTATTCTGAAAATATTATTTGTGGTGATATATATATATATATATATAACAAGTAGTGAAGTAGCACATCTTAACTCAAAGGCATGACCTATCAACCATAGTAATCAGACAATGTGTCTAAGTATACTGTCACAAGGCCATGTTAAAATGTCCAAGCAATGGACAGTAGGAAGGTTGTCGTGTGGGGCTTGATCAAGGATTTGGAAGTTTGATTTGCTGTGTTCTCTGAAATAATCATATGCATGGATGTGATAAAAGCTGAGGTGCCTGAGACATGGGGCATGCTTCTTTCTAGTTGCTAGGTAGCCAATTTAGGTGGCACTTTGCAGATGGATTTATCTTACACCACCATTTCAATTTGTCCTAATCAGTTGGTCAGACTGAATTGTGAATCCAAAAAATGTTCAATGTTTATTTTCCCAATTGGGAATTAGATAACGTGATTTGTGTGGATAAAAAAATGGGTAACAATACTATTATGTTAGAGAGTGATCTTTGTTGTTCGACATCCAGTGACAGGGTTCTTTCTTCCACCTATGAGCAAGTGATCTGTCCCAAGGTATTTATCATTCCAACAAAGGTGCAGGATGACTCATAGGATATTTGAATTTAGGACCATGCACCTTGAGGGTGCTAGGGCTATAGGTATGCTTATGGCAGAGGTGATGTATTTTATTCTCCATCTGCTGAGCTTTTTCTATATGCTTTTCACCTTGTGTTTGACTGTACTAATAATGTAGTGCAATATAAATCCTTGTTTGCTAGGCCTCCAATTTGTTGATGTTTTATAGCTATGGAAGGTCTTCTACATTGGCTTGGTGTCTTAGTATGTAGAAGAAGTTTGATTGCCTCTTTAGATGCTTGCTTGGTGGAGTAAGTGACTTTTTTATACCTCTCCTAAGGTTAACCTTAGGAAAAGTACAATAATTAGAGTAATAATTACTGTGGATTATTAAGCAAAAGTTCAAAGGATAAATAATAAAATTATTTAAGCGACTTTGATTTAATTTCAGCCATTGATCTCAAGAGACACATACGATTTAATCCCGGCCTTCAAGATTAGAGTTACAGATTATTTGCTTGATGAAATGATAAAGTGAATCTAATGGAAAGGTGAAGACACCATTATGCACTTTGGGAGTGATTTTCTCAAGACGGGGGGCGAGAAACTCTAGTTGAAAAACAAAGATTTAGGAATTGCTATGGGAAATTTCCGGAGAAATTCAAGGGGAGTGGAGCAAGAAGAGAAGAACCAAGCTAAGGGGCCAATTTGTTGTGGAGGTCCAGTTAGTTTCTTGGGCCGATTTGACAGGTGCGCAGGTTGTACAATTGACAGAGAGGCCGTGAGCAGGAAGAGCGTTGAGAGCACTCCAAGGAGACAGAGTTTGTCTTGGGGCTGATTCTAGTTTAGCATTTGAGTTTCCGGGCAGCCATAATTTCTTGAGGGCAGTTTACAAGTTCACCATTAGCTGGTATTGTTGAATATGCAACTATGGTCGGTCTTCATAATGTACTTTTAGGCACTTAATGTAATTATATATATCATTGTAAAGCATATTTATAAATGTTTGAGTCAAAGGAAGATTTATTTCAAGTCAGAGTCCCATTGCGACTTTTAAAAGATGTATAATTGAATTTTTGAAATGAATTTTTTTGCTCCAAAAGTGACAAGTTGGCCTTGGCCAAGAGACACGTCCATTCACCCTAGAAAGACCACTATATAAAGGCAACTCGAGTTCCTCATTTGGGCAACTCGCATTCCTCTCCCAAGACTGTTTTTGGGCAAGTGAGCGAAGGACAAGGTTAAAAAAGGATGAAGAAGAAGGCCAAATTTTATCTCTCCTATCTCTCTCTAGCAACTCACGCTTGTGAAGGAATCTCTCTCTTTATCATATGCAGTTTCTGAGGCAACTACTACAGGGGGGCGAAATTTTCAGAGTTGCTAGAGCAACTGCTGCAAGACCGAAATTATGGGCAACTGGCTATTTCAAGAGGGCTAGAATTCTGGAAGTGCGGGATCAAGAGCAAAGTACAAGATCAGTTTTGGGTGACTTGACTTGGAGAAGACCAGGTTTGACAAAAGGTCTAGGTGTGTCTCTCATTGAACAAGAAGACTTTCTCTATTGAAAATGTTGTTGGGTTTTTCCCCATAGTGGGTTTTCGCAAGGTAAATCTTGTCTCTCTTTTGTGCATTGTGATCTCTATTGTTCTATTTTTTGTTATTGTTGAATTTCTAAAGTATAATTGTTGAATGATATATTGGTATAAGTTAAAAGAGTATCTATATCAAAAGTAATTATCAGAATTTCAAAAATATTGTGTGACCCTAATTGCACTAGAAAATCAACATGGTATCGAAGCTTTGGTGAAGGAACGAGGAACATTGAAGATCACTTTTGCAGAAACCCTAGAGAGAGCTTTTTATTAAAGTCCTTGTACATTGGCATCTATAGCTTCCTCCATGAAATCCGAAAACACGTTAGAGCGAGCATCAAACATTAGAGCTTGGAAAGTTAGAACAAATCTTATTCTTGCCAAGAACAAAGTGTTGGATATTGTGACAGGGAAGACCGTTGAACCAAATGAAGCAACTGGAAAAGAGAATTTCAAGGAGGATGACATTATTGCCATGAGTCTAATAGTAGACTCCATTAGAGATCATCTCATCCCCTACATCGCAAAGCATGACACCTTCAAGAAGATGTATGGTGCCCTAGTAAATCTCTACAATATTAAGAATGTTGGTCAATCCATGACAAGTAAAAGGATCAAGATACTAAGATCTGACAATGGAGGAGAATACACCTTGAAAGAGCTTCACGCTTTCTGCAAACAAGTTGGGATTAAGAGGGAGTTAATCGTGTGAAAATTCCTAAACTAAAATTCTACTACTGCAACAACTTATTTATTTCACCTACTTATTATTCACAACAAGTTATTTATGAAATCCCTTTAGCAAATATTAAAATAAATTCTACTGCAGTTATCACACAATTACCCAGAGAAAAAATACACGCACAAGAACCAATCACATCAACACAGTTATTTTTGAACAACTGTCCCTAGAAAAGTCCCATGTGGGAAAACTGGTGCAGCAGATGAGGGCTTTATTAATCTTCAGCAACAATTGCTTTTTACAAGAATGATTTTACAGAGAAATTGAAAGAAAACACCTAAGACTTTCCCTTTGAGACCTTCCGACACTTTGGAGACCCTGCTCCCACTCCTGCGTCACATCTGTGTCACTCTGTGTGGCCAGTGTGGCTCTAAGTGGCTCTGCGTCAGCCTGCGTGAGCTCTCTCTGCATTGTCTCCCACTGTCCCTACATCACCTCCTCCTCAGTCACTGCCTACTGTTGATGCCCTACTCTTCCTCCACCATGCAACTCTCCCTTTGAAATCAATCTCCTCTACTTGAGAATCGAGTTTCTTTGAGATACTGAGTATTTGTCGGTGTGTCTCCAAATGATCCTCAAGTCTTCTCTTATCCTTTTCCTGTTGACGAATCAACAGTCGAGATTAAGTCCCTAACCAACAGCTAAGATTAAAACAGACTTGATCCTCGTCTCTTAGAAGCTTCTCACCCTTATCTTTATTAATACCCATTAATATTTTTATTTTCCTAAGTTTAGACTTAGGAACCCATTAAAAATATTAATTATTTTAATAACTCCTCATCCGGGTGGAATTTCTCAAAACGATTTCTAGGTCTTGGAGATCTCATGTGCCTTAGCCTCTCCTCCAAATTTCAAGGCTAGAGCACATCTGATGCTACCAAAAATCAACACTCCCTCTTAGCGAGGAATGTGCTCTAGCAATGTTTCACTATAGAAACATCACACTGATCTTCTGCATCGGTACCTATGTTGATGCTTGGCCTGCTGCCTCACATCCCCTGCATTGTTGCTTCTTGTATTACTGCCCATGACACTACCACTGCCACTGTCGCACCTGTACTGCAGCTCCCTCTCAACATGTTGCATCATGCTGCCCATAGCACTGCCACTGCTAACTGTTGCACTGCAACTCCTGACACTTATCCATTTCTGCTACTAAAATGGATTCTTTACCATCCCCATCTTCTCCCTGAAATAAACAAACTTTGTTCTTCCTAGAGCCTTGGTGAGGATGTCTGCCACCTGTTCTCCTGTAGGAGTGTATCTCAATTGTACTGCTCCTCGTTGGACACAGTCTCTGACAAAGTGACACCTGATATCAATGTGCTTCGACCAATCATGAAATACTGGACTCTCAGAGAGCTTGATGCAACTCTGATTATCACACATGCTCATTCTCTACGACCAGATAGTAGAGATTAGGGTCTGCCTCACTCTTGACAAACCCCATCTTCTGCAAGTAGCCATCAATTCGACTGTACCATGCCCTAGGCGCCTGTTTAAGCCCATACAAGGCTTTCTTTAATCTGCATACATGAGATTTCTTCTCATGTGTCTCAAAACCTTCTGGTTGTTCAATGTATACTTCCTCTTCTATTACCCCTTTCAAGAATGTCGCCTTGACATCCATCTGATGAATCTCCCACCCCATTTGTGCTGCAAGAGATATCACAGTTCTAATAGAAGCATACCTGGCTACTGGGGCGAAGGTTTCTTCGTAGTCTATCCCTTCCTTTTGAGCATACCCCTTAGCCACAAAACTGGCTTTGTATTTCTTCACACTGTCACCTGCAGCATATTTGACCTTGTAAATCCATCTCAAACCTACCATTGATCTGTCCTGAGGCCTAGGTACCACTTCCCAGACATCATTAACCATTATAGAGTTGTATTCCTACACAATAGCATGCACCCATACTTGATGCTGAACGGCCTCTTGAAAACTAGAAGGTTCTCCAACCTGAGCTAATAAGGCCTGGTATGTCTCTGGTTGTCTTCGCTCACTTTGACTATTCTTGGGTGCACCAATGAAGTCTTCTGCATCCCGTAGAATCTGTTGGATGTCCTGACTCTTTCTTCCCCTGGTAGTAGGCACATCTATCAGCTCTTCCTCTTCCTGAGATTCCTCCTGTCTTGAGGCTTTGTCTTCAGGAGAATTTCTGGTACTAGTTTCCACTGGTTGAAGTGGTTTGACCAACGGCTCGTCTTTCGACTGCTCCTCGGCAGGCATTTCTCGAGATTCCTGAAAGCTCTATCCTCCATGAACTTTACATCCCGTCGAACTACTACCTTCCTACTCCCTGGAAGATAGACTCTATATGCCTCAGCATTCTCGCAATATCCCACAAGATATCCTTTCTTAGCAATCTGATCTAACTTCATTCTCTTCTCTTTGGGTATATGACAATACGTTAAACTCCCAAATATTCTGAAATGACTGACTTCAAGTGTCTTCCCGGTGAATACCTTCTCTGGAGTGATTTTGCCCAATGCCCTATGAGGAGCCCTGTTTTGAACATAAACTGTCGTGCTGCATGCTTCTGCCCATAGGAATTTAGGCATATCCTGATCATACAGCATTGCCCTAGCTGCTTCCACAATAGTCTTGTTTTTCCTTTCTGCTACTCCATTCTGCTCCAAATTGGTGCAAAAATCGGTGAAGTCCTTGTCAACATACTCTCCACCATTGTCTAAGCGCAACACTTTTATCTTCTTTCCTGTCAGATTCTCCACTAGAGCTTTGAACTCTTTGAATCGATCGAAAACCTCATCCTTGGTTTTCAGAAAGTAGATCCAAGTCTTCCTGGAATGGTCATCGATGAAGGTGACGAAGTATTCAGCACCACTAAGAGCTTTTGTGGACATCGGTCCGCAGATGTCTGAGTGTATCAATCCTAGCACACTCTTAGCCCTATTGTTACTTCTGGAAAACGCTGCTTTGGCATACTTGCCCAAAGCGCACCCTCTGCATACATCATCTCGTTTGGTACTTAGTTCTGGAACTCCTGATACTATTTTCCTGAGAATTCTCAGAGCCCCATGGTGTAAGTGTCCCATCCTCCTGTGCCATAGTTCATTCAAATCTTTGTCTCCATTACTGCCTATCAGTGCCATTGGTGATTCTAGCTGCAACCTGTACAACCTGTTACTTCTGATTCCAATCTGGGCCTTCTTTTTCCAACTCGGGTGTTTGACATATACTTTCTCCTTAATGAAGAAAACGTCATAGCCCTTGTTTTGAAGTTGAGATATGGAAAGTAAGTTCATCCCCAATCCTGGCACATGCAGCACATTGGTTGCTCGAAGCCGCTCTCCTGCTTCGGTTTGAAAAACTATAGTACCTCTTCCTACTAGAGTACACTTTGCCTTATTTCCCATGGTGATTTGAAAATTCATTCTTTCTTCCTAATAATCTGAAAAACATTCTCGGATTCTTGTCATATGCCAAGAAGCTCCATTGTTTATATACCAAACATCTGAGGAGGCAGAGCTTGCTAAGAAACCGACTTCTTCTTCCAATCTGGAAGCTAACATAGAATAATCATAATTCATGTCCCTTGTGCATTCTTCTGGAAATTTGCGCGAGTCCCCTTGAGTGGATTCCTCTGCATCATGCTCTTGACCCATAATCGATTTTTCCTCTCCTATTGCCGAATCGCTGCTTTGATACCATGTGAAAATTCCAACTGAAATTCTACTACTGCAACAACTGATTTATTTCACCTACTTATTATTCAAAATAAGTTATTTACAAAATCCCTTCAGCAAATATTAAAATAAATTCTATTGCAGTTACCACACAATTACCTAGAGAAAAAATACATGCACAAGAACCAATCACATCAACACAGTTATTTTTGGAAAATTGTCCCTGGAAAAACCCAATGTGGGAAAACCGGTGCAGCAGATGAGGGCTTTATTAAACTTCAACAACAATTGCTTTTACAAGGAATGATTTTACAGAGAAACTAAAAGAAAACACTCGAGACTTTTCCTTTGAGACCTTCTGACACTTTGGAGACCCTGCTCCCACTCTTGCGTCACACCTACGTCACTCTGTGTGGCCCAACGTGGCTCTGAGTGGCTCTGCGTCCCACTTTGCCAGCCTGCGTGAGCTCTGCATCTCTCCTATGGACTGTGCCTCTCTCTGCACTGTCTCACATTGTCCCTGCGTCACCTCCTCCTCAGTCACTACCTATTGTTGATACCCTCCTCTTCCTCCACCCTACAACTCTCCCTCTAAAATCGATCTCCTCTACTTGAGAATCGATTTTCCTTGAGATACAGAGTATCTGCCGATGTGTCCGTTGATCAGTGCTTGTCATTGATCTCAACCCAAGCAGCACCAGGGGCTACCCTGATCTTGTATGGGCATTTTGACTTGACAACTTACTCTATTCTGAGTCAAGAATCTTCTAGATGGATTTTACTCGTCGAGATGTTTCCGTTGATATATGGCACGTCAAGTAATTCTTCACGGTTTGAGAGATATTCATGTTTGAAGTTAGTAACCCCAGTTAGTGGGCTAAAATCCTATGGGGTTGTAGCATGGCACTCATAATTGGTTGTGGTCATTGAATAGTCAATAATTAATAATAAAAAAATTTGCTCCTAAAATCCCTCCAACGTTCACTTGTTGAAGACCCTCTCAACTCAAGACATTCATATAAATAATGACCCTCATATCCTCCTCTAGTAGGGATTTTGTGGCTTAAAACAGGCCATCGTGGCATTTTCGCTATAACTTTTTTTCTTGTGAAGTGTCAGAAGTTGAAGTTAAAACCCATTTGAGCCGAAATCTTAGTGAACCTCGTGACCAAATTTCAGATCTTGGTTTGCTATATTTTCGGAGATATGAGCTGACGAAATTAGGGTTTTTACAGGCTCCCAAATTCCATGTCAAATAGGTGACGTTGGGAAAATCGTCATAACTTTCTCTCTGAGCATTGGATTCCAATTTCGTAAATAGTGGCAGAAAGAGGACAGACTGCAATTTGTTGGGTATCGTTTTAAGGGTCGAAGGTCGCAATAGTGACACGTGGCACTTCGTACAAGTTCGCTCTATGAAACCAGGCGATAATCAAGTCATTATGGAAGATTTGGCATAACTCTTTCTTGAAGAATCCAATCTTGATCAAACCTGTGGGGATGGAAAGAGGACTCAGAGGGCTACCACAAGACGAAATTTCAGGCCCTGGAGATCCGAAATTACATAGATACAACAATTTCAATATCGAGCTCCTAGAAGGTAAGAAAAAGCATGCATTCAAGGATCACTGCAGTAAGGACCACACATCAATAGTCAAGGGTAAGTCTCCAATAACAAGGTATGTATGATTAGTGTTTACATTTGAAATATGAGTATCATCTCTGACATATGTTTTTGCAGGACAACGTAAGTATATACAGGGTCTCGGTTATATCTCTATGTCTCTATATGTCACAGTTAGTTTTAATACCACATTTTGGATGTCTTATTCTTGATATTACACATTTGAGGCTACACCAAGTCTGCCAAATCTATATGATGTCGCAAGTTCATGTTACTTGTCTTGTCATAGTTGATAGAATGGTCTCTGTTGTTGTACTTAGAACTTGGTTCATCACAAGTCTAGGCTTTGTCATCAGTTTCTATTGTATATATCTTTAGGTCAATTTTGGATATAGTCTTGCATAGAGTCCAGGCCTATATCAAGAGTGGAAGTCTTTGTCTACTGCTGCAACAAGCCAACAACAAAAGTGACAAGCACACTTTAGGTACGCATTGTAATTTTAATTTGTATTTATTCATTATTATGCACTTACATGTGTTTTGCAGGCAGAGGTAAGTTGAAGGGTATTTTGTTTTGTTTTAGGATTGGTTTTGCTAGGGAAATTTTGCATGCAGGTAGAAGAAGATTCAAGTACAACTTCAGGCAAGAATTCAAGAAAAGAAGTATCATATCAAAGGAAGCATTACCGCGGGACATTCTTTGAAGACATGACAGCCATCCGTATATTGTGAAGAAGTTTCAAGGCCAAGGGTCATCACTGTAAAGTTGTAAAAGAGTCATCATTGTAAAATTGTAACAGAGTCATTTGTGAAAGAGTCATTCTGTCTAGAGTCGAAGAGGTAGTGTTGGGAGGTATAGGAGTCATTGTTGGGATGATGTCATGGTTGGGTTGCAGGTCATAGACTAATTGGGTATTTGGTCAAATACACAAAAATCATTGTACATCTTATTGTATCATGGATTGTTGTCCCTGGTTTGGGAATCCACAATCTTGTCTTATTTTAGTCATTATAGGGTGGCAGGGAGGTGCTAGGTAGGTGTATGAAGTCGCCTACAAGTTGGGGCCTGTGAACACTTTAGGGTGGTAGGGTGGTGCTATGGTGAGTTGTGGCTCGCTAGGGTATTGGAGCATCCATTCAGTTGATTAATAAAGAAACCAGGGCATTGGGGCGTCCTTCCAGTGGGAGCTGGAGAAGAATGCTTTTCAAGAATTCTAGGAAGTTGTTGCTTTCATTTCAGTTGAGGCTAAAGATTAAAGAATTTATTAGAAAAGCGTTCATTGGTTTTTGACCCGAAGGGGATTTTCCACATAAAATTCTTGTGCCTACTGTGTTCTATTATTTACTATTATTACTGCATAAACATTAATAATAATTGAAGATTAACTAATGCTCTGAAAAGATTTAAAAGTGCTAATTGCTTAGAAATATTGATTCACCCCTCAGTATTTCCAACAGTGTCTCCAAATGATCCTCAAGTCTTCTCTTATACTTTTCCTGTTGACGAATCAACGGTCGAGATTAAGTCCCTAATCAACGGCTAAGATTAAAACAGAGTTGATCCTCGTCTCTTAGAAGCTTCTCACCCTTATCTTTATTAATACCTATGTTGCATGAGTTTCTGGAACGTGGCAACGTTGGGAACTTGGGTACAGGTGTCAAGAACGGCTAGAGGTTTCCCCAAAATTTACAGGAAATGGCTAATCGAGAGCGGTAATATTATATAATAAAAAAAATATAAAATAAAGATAAAATAAATAAATAATAATAATAATAATTAATCATGTAATTTATATAATAATCAAAATTAATATTGAATCAAAATATTCAAACATTAAAATCAATTTGAATATATATAATCTCTCTTATATATAAATATATTCTTTGGGTGTCTCTCTCTGTGAGTCTCTCCCTTTTATATATATAAAATATTAAAATGTCAAGTTCATTATGACACATGACGAGTCTTTGAAACAATCTAGCTTAAAAATACAAAGGAACAGTTTTACCTCTATTTCTCTAGTTATTCTTAAGAGAAAAAGTAAAGCAACTCTAATGTTTAAGCATTGACTGCCACATACAATATGCAAACACAATCTTCTGTGATATATATACATAAACAACAAAAGAAATACTCATCAACATGACATCCCAAATATCGCCCTTACATCAAGGTGCCACACACTTCCTTAACCCATCAAGAGATTGCTCCAGTTTCTCAATTAAGGATATCGGTGTTAAGGATGTCTTTGGCCTTTCTTCCAACAAAGGTTTCAACTTAGGCTCATGTCTTGTGGGTAGTTAAGCATATTTCTCTAAAGAATTTGTATTCCCCAACCTCAGGGAACGTCGGAACTCCAAAAAGAATAGTCTTCAAAGCTCCTGGAACTTTCCCAAGCTCCCATTGCAGCTCCCGCTGAAAAGGGAACATTCCCATACAGTTCCAAAGCTCCCGGGAGCGCAGGAACCATTGGAACGGGTTTCCCTACTCTTGGGAACGATTCTCGTGTAACCTAGATTAAGACCCATTAATATTTTTATTTTCCTAAGTTTAGACTTAGGAACCCATTAAAAATATTAATTATTTAATAACTTCTCATCCGGGTGGAATTTCCTAAAACGATTTCTGGGTCTTGGAGATCTCATGTGCCTTAGCCTCTCCTCCAAATTTCAAGGCTAGGGCACATCCGATGCTACCAAAAATCAACAAATTGTCCCTTATATTCTAGAACAAAATGGTGTAGCAAAATGGAAGAACAGGTCCATTGAAGAATCTGTCAAGACCATGATGCATGATTTGGACTTGTCGTTGTTTATGGGGCGAACCGTCGCGAACGACCATGTACATTCAAAATTGAAGTCCTCATAGAGCTCTAGAAGGTATGACTCCTGAAGAAGCCTTCTCTAAAAGGATGCCAAAGAATCTTTGGTTGTCTTGTATATATTCATGTTCCTAAGGATAAGAGGAACAAGCTTGAGCCTTCAGGAAAGAAAGGAATATTTATTGGATAAAGTGAATCTTCAAAAGCCTACAAAATATACATTCTAGAACAACGACGAATTGAGGTAAGTCGATATGTCACCTTCAATGAGAAAGTGGCATATTGGAGGTCTAAGGAAGTATATGTAGATTCCTTGGAAGAACTAAAGCAAGGGGCCTCAAGAGAAGAGCATTCAAGTTCTACAAAATGAATCGGAAGGCCAGAAGGGCCTCAAGAACTAGCAAAACCAGTTATAGTTCCTGAGATGAAGAAGAGACCAGCATGGCTTAGATCCACATTTTAAGAGGCAGAAAGGCATGTAGCTCCTGATGGCACATCTCGAGAAGTGAAGAAGCCTAAGAGGTTCTCTAGCTATGCAACACTCATCAAAAACTCATTGATTAAGAACCTTCCACATATGAAGAAGTAGTCAGTCAACAAGTCTGGAAGGAAGCAATGAATGAGTACTAATCAATCACGAAGAATGATGTTTGGGAAATTGTGCCAAGGCCTGAAGGGAAGTCAATGGTGACTTCCAAGTGGATATACAAGATTACGCATGCTGCAAATGGGAGCATTGACAAATACAAGGCATGGTTCATGGCTAGATGATTCTCCCAGAAAGAGGGAGAAGACTATGACGAGACTTTTGCTTCAATTGCCAGATACACCTCCATTAGATCTGTCATCTCGCTTGCTGCCTCTATGGGACGAGAACTACACCAGATGGATGTAAAAATTGTTTTCCTTAATGGAGTAATTGAGGAAGAGATGTACATAGAGCAGCCTCAAGGATTTGAGGTATATGGAAAGGATTCTCATGTTTGTAGATTAAAGAAGGCCTTGTATGGACTCAAACAAGCTCCAAGAGCTTGGTATGCTCATATCGACAATTATCTGACAAGACTAGGATTTACCAAAAGTAAAGCAGATCCAAACCTTTACTTTAAGGTTGTGAAAAATGCACCTGTTATCTTATTATTATATGTTGATGACTTGTTTCTGACAGGTGCCAAGCCTCTTATCATTTAGTGCAAGAAGCAATTGGCTTCTAAGTTTGACATGAAGGATCTTGGGTTGATGCACTATTACTTGGGATTAGAAGTATGGCAGAAACCTGGTGAAGTTTTCCTCGGTCAAGGGAAGTATGTGATACAGATCCTTCAGAGATTTGGTATGATGGATTCCAAATCCATGGATACTCCCATGGTGACTAACTTGAAGTTAAGAGGCTCTGACTCCAGATTGGAAGATCAATCTATGTACAAGCGGTTGATTAGTATGTTGATGTATTTGGTTAACACCAAGCCAAACATTTGCTTTGTATTGAAAACCTTCAGCCAGTTCTAGGCAAAATTGAGACACGAACATCGGATTGTAGCAAAGCACATATTGAAATATTTGTGTGGTATAGTAAACTATGGCTTGAGATATGTTGCAAACAAGGATGTACAACTTCAGTGATATACAAACGCTAATTGGACAAAAAGTGTTGAAGAGAGGAAGAGTACCTCGAGAGTATGCTTAAGTTTCGGATCCACTATGACATCGTGGATGAGCAGGAAGTAGAGGTCAATCGCGCTCAACACTGTTGAAGCAGAGTACATTGCCGCGAACAAGGCTTGTACAAAAGCAATATGGACCTAAAAGTTGCCTGCAAGATTATTCGGCCAAGGATAATCAAAGTTGTGTGAAGTTTTCAAAAAATCTCGTGTTTCATGATAGGTCGAAGCATAGTAAGATCAAATACCACCACATCTCTGACATGGTGTAGAGGAGAGCAATAAGGCTCAAGACATCTCGAACAATGAGCAGATAGTTGATATTCTGACGAAATCGTTGCCGAGGGACGAGTTCGTGTACTTCAAAGACAAGTTGGGGCTCATAGAGATCACCCCTCTTGTTGAGAGAGAGTGCTAATTTATCTGCAGCATGGATGGACATTCTCCCGAATGGGTCCAATAGACCTATAGGGCTCAATAGGTAGTGTTGAGTGAGTGTCTCTTGGAGGAGGACCCTGATCACACACCAAAAATGGTGGAGTGAGGTCTTGGAGCTTGTTGGGCGATTTAATTGTTTGTTAAATCCCTGTCATTTAATTTGTCAACCCGGGGGTTTCGTAAACTTAGAAGCAAACCAAAATATATGGGACCTCAGATGAAACTGGTGTAGGAAGTTTGTTTATAATGGAAATGCATATTACAAATGTTTGATTAATGGAATTCAAAAAGGACTACGTATCCACTTACTGTTTGACACTCACTCACTGTGTATCTGTATCTGCAGATTATAGTTTCTCTTCACTTATGGAGTCCACTATCTGAACTAAGCTATGTTTAACAGTGCAGCACACATAGCCATACAGCCATTGGGGAGCTCCAAACATTCTTCCACCATCGGATTCGAACTTTCTTCTCCCTCGCTTATCATCATTCTCTCCATACTGACTTCTTCCCCAAATTCGTTCACGTCTGAATGCATTGTACAGGATTCCACAAAAATCTCCACAAAATCTGTTAACAACAATATCATATCTTTGTTAATTGCATTATGTTTTGATCTTCAATGTGGAATATTTGTTACAGAAAATCGTGGGTCAAATATCTTGATTATCAAAATGTGGCTGTCAAAAATTCTTTATTGATGCCATTGTAATCACCATGCATTAGCACTTATCTTAATCACCAAAACATCAACTCTATCCCTGAAGAACACTCTTAGGAAAGATCCGGATGCACCGGTTTTTCATAATCTGCAGGTACCAACAGATGTCCTACCATTCTATGTTTCAGAATCCTTGGAATTACTGGTTTGAGATTGCTGCCATATACAAGAGGCGCTTGCTAACTGTCTGCTACTTGTGGTACACTCTGTGGAGATTGAACATTCCAAGGAGCAGGTGGAAGACCTCCAGGATGTTTCTGTGCAGGCACATTCAAATTGACTGATTGTGCATCGTGTACAAGAATTGACTGTTGTGGCTTATGGGACTGCCCTGCTGGATTTGCCCATTGTAAAACATGGCCAGCATTGTCCAGACGTGATTCCTGGCCTTCAGGTTGAAACTCTTGATATTCATGCTGCTGTGTTGAAGAAATTGCCAAAGAATTACTTCCATTTGGATGATACGATTATTGTAGCAATTGAGATGAAGAATATGTTGGTTGTGTTGTCAAGACATCTTGAGCACTTGGTTGTGAATTAAATGGATATGGAACCTGTTGGAAAATGAAACCTGCTGAGGTCTGCATGTATTGCCCACTGGGTGGGCTATCTGCTGGTGGAGCTGTTTTCCCCATCAAGTGATTCCAAGGAGATCAAGGAGTATGAAGGAAAAATACTGAAGTGGCAGGGAAAAGTTACTGAGAGGCTAAAGAGTTGAGACGTCGATTAGGCCAGAATCTGGAAGAAACGGCCAGCTGTTTCTCAAGAAATGTGTTAGTCAACCAAAAATGTAAAACAAGTACCAGAAATGGCACTTCTGATGAGTTAGATTTCAGTTTCAATCAGAATAATTTAAAAATTATTTATTTTGCATTGGTTTTTTCTTTAATTTTGATTTATTTTCTATTTTTTTTTAACTAAATTAAAACTGGTTTATTTTGTTTTGTTTTTTTTAAATCAAATTTTTTTTAAACTAAAATTGTTTTATTTTGTATTGTATAAAAAAAAACTAAAAAAAAAAAGAATTAAACCCTGTATTTAATTTTTTATTTTTAAAATCTTTAAAAAGAAATTATTTTTTTTATATTGTTATTAAGAAATTAAAAATGAAATTTATTTTGTATTGTTTTTTTTTAACTAAAATTTATTAAAAAAAATATATTCCTAATTTTTTTAAAATTTTTATGTTGTTTTAAAATCAAAACCTTTTAAAAAGAAATTGAACTTTATTCCTAATTTTCTTTTTTATTTTATCTTTTATTTTTTATTTTTTTGTATTAAAATCTTTAAGAAAAATTTGAATTCTATTCTAATATTTTTATTTATTTTTTATTTTTTTTAATCAAAATCTTTTAAAAAGATATTGAATTTTATTCTAATTTCTTTTTAATTTTATTTTGTTTTAAAATCAATTTTTTTTAAAAGAATTTAAATTTTATTCTAACCCTAAAACAATCTAAAAAATTTATTGATTTAGGATAAATAAAGAGAAAGAAGTAAGAGAGAAGAAAAAAAAATAAAAATAAAATAAAATTTAGCAAATGGAGACAAGAATGTTACAAACCCTGAAACATCCTACTTTCTGATCCTCAAGATCGTCCAAAGACGTAGGAGGAGAGCATACTTATTCGAAAGAAAAAATATCATCCTACCTACTCTATGTTAATTGGAAATTACAAATTATTACGTGTAATTAAATTTCCAATGTAACCATTGACGCAATAGTAGTAAAAATATATTCATTTTCAATTTCACAATTTTAAAATGAAAATATACAAGGATGATCGAATCTAGTTTTTGTGAGTGTGACTTAATGAAATAAGAACAAAATCGAAATTGATCTAACCTCGTACTTGTTTGAAACCATCGAAGCCACCTTTCGATAAGGCTTTCATAGGCGTGATTTCCACTCTCATTCGGATCATGATACAACTTCTCTTCGTCCTCCTCAATCTCATGTTCAAATAATTGTTCATCATTAGATATACAGGATTCTTTGAATGTTAATTCATTGTTTTCTTCAAGAGGAGTAGTTAAGCTTTTGGTTGCTGTCAAGATCTCTTCTTCACAAGAAGAGGAGATCCTGACACTTGCTAGGATCTGAGTGAGTTGTTCCAAACTTATACTCATCATTATTCCATATATACATAAGATTTTTTATTGTATTTTTGTTTTTTTTTTTAGTGAATGGGGGTTTTTGATTTGTGTTCTATTTCTATGTTTTCTATATGAGAAAAAACTTAAATGAAAATGCCTAAAAGTAATTAACCCTAAATAAAAATGATTTGTAAATAAAAATGCTTCCTAAACAATCCTCCTAATTAGCTTACATCTAAGTTTGCTTCCCCGGCAACGGCGACAAAATGTTGGGCAATTTAATTGTTTGCTAAATCCCTGTCATTTAATTTGTCAACCCGAGGGTTTCGTAAACTTAGAAGCAAACCAAAATATATGGAACCTCAGATGAAACTGGTGTAGGAAGTTTGTTTATAATGCAAATGCATATTACAAATGTTTGATTAATGGAATTAGTTTACTTTAGAAGATAGAGAAGAGTCTCTTGTTCAAGAGTCCTGATTGTCCTTCTACAATTATTCTATAATAACATTGCCAAACATCTAAGAAAGCAAGTAAATATTGTTTTCAGTTCAGTTCTTAACTCATGGAGAAGAGTCTCCTAACTTAGGAGGACCTGATTGTCCTTCTCTCATAAAAACTAGCTATTGAAAGG
Organism: Pinus tabuliformis; assembly: GCA_031772625.1. Classification (NCBI taxonomy): domain Eukaryota; kingdom Viridiplantae; phylum Streptophyta; class Pinopsida; order Pinales; family Pinaceae; genus Pinus; species Pinus tabuliformis. The sequence continues at coordinate 2,074,172,043 of CM062818.1, forward strand.
AAATCAATCTTCACATAAATAAAATCTAGGAGAGCATATAAGAAAGTAAATCTTGTTTCAGTTCAATCTAGCTCATGGAGAAGAGGCTCCTAACTTAGGAGTTCCTGGTTGTCCTTCTCACATAAAAACTAGCTACTGAAAGGAAATCAATCTTCACACAACAAAACATGGCCATAACATGAATTCATATTGAAATTATCTACAAGTATTTACAGCAAAGAAATAAGATGAACATCAGAATTAAAACTAATATATTCACAACTATGAACATTAATCTACAACAAAGTGTACTTATCTTGGTATGGGGATCCTTCCATTCCTCAATGAGCACACATGAACAACTATCACACCTTAAGAATCAAACAACACTCATAACTCATGATTTGGAGAAAATGATATTATTCATGTTGAATGAACATAAATCTGATGCTAATGAATAACTGATAACTGTTTTTTTCTTTGAAGGATGCTCCTCTTATTTATACATGAATTAGGGATATCTACTCAATAAATGTAGATCCCTTAAATATCTACTAGATCCATACTTGTCTCAACTTATCCCTAAATACTAGATACAAATCCTATGACACATCAAGATCTCCATGATCTTTCTCCTTGGAATATGGTCCACCTCTTGAGTTGAAATTCGAATTTGATCTTGGGAGGCCACATAAGGGTGTCTTGGAAGCTTCCAAATGATCTACACATGTCATCAAACTCAAGTCATTTTTAGGTATAAGCAAATACATGTTATTTCTCTAAATTTTAATCATAGATTCACTCTAAATACATCAAATTAATAACTTTGGAAAATGTAAATGTGAACTGATGTAGTAATGATACTGTAGGTTTATGTAATGATAATGTGATGGAAGGAGGTGACAAAATGAGGATAATGGTGAAAAATAGAGTGAAAGCGAATGTTAATTTGGCGGCCCAACAGAGCCTAATCACACACTAGGCATGGTGAAGTGTAGTACTTCAGTATCTAGCCCCTAATCACACACTAGAAGTGTGGAGTCAAGTCTTGGACCCTGATCACACACCGGATAGGGTAGAATGAGGTTTTATTCGGCATCGAGACCCGAACACCAACCCGGGAGGGGTTGAGTGAGGTCTTGGCCCAGCGTGCTCACCAGGAAAGGTGATGGAGTGTTTTCTAATTGAGGGTCTCGACTCTCAACATTTCGGCCTAGGTGGTGACCATGGGAATCAAGGACCAATTACTATGGAGGAATGAGTCCTGATATGCTAATGACATTACCATGGGTTTGGTACTGCCCCGGATATGGGCGCTAGCGGATGCTAATGATAAATGATGATGCTAGTAATGATGGATAACCTTTTTCTTTAGAGAAATTTGTTCAATTTGAGAACATTTATGACAGTGATTATGAATACCTCCCTAGTTAAGAGGGAGTGTTGAATTTGTAACTATGGTCGGTCTTCATAATGTACTTTTGGTCACTTAATGTAATTATATTTATCATTGTAAAGCATATTTATAAATGCTTGAGTCAAAAGAAAATTTATTGAGTCAAAGTCCCATTGAGATTTTTAAAAGATGTAAATTTGAGTTTTTTGAAATGAAATTTTTGGCTCCAAAAGTGCCAAGTCGGCTTCCCTCCAAGTCAAGTCAGCACTGGCCAAGAGACACGTCCATTCACCCTAGACAGGCCACTGTTTAAAGGCAGCTTGAATTCCTCATTTGGGCAATTCGCATTCCTCTCTCAAGAAAGTTTTGTTGAGAAATCAATGCTTAGGGTTTGATTCATCTTTCTTGATAATTACTTGTGATTTATGTTGGCTTCTCTTACTTCTTTGTTAGTTTATCTTTCATCATGCAATTACCAATTTAAATGTATATGAAAATCACAAGAACAAGAGACACAAGATGTAGGCACTCAGCCAAGGCAAAACCCCTCCAAGGGGAAAACCCAATCCAACTCTTCCACTAATAGATTCAAATCAAGATGAGACAATCCAAGACCCTTTAGACCTAGATAAATACCTCCTCCGATCACCAAGTCAACCCTTCCTTCCAATAGATGATTATTGCCAAAGTCTACAAGTGTTAGATTCTCAGATGCAGCTTCAATCCAACATTTTGGCCCCCAGCTACAGTGTTTCGGCCCCAAACATCAAAATTTCAGACTATTGGAAAATGTAACTAGGTTTGGTCTTCATTAATGTATTTGAGTCATCATGTAATGTACTTGTCAAAAGAATAAAGAAAATAAATTTTAATATTATTCGTATGACTTATTAAAGCATGGGTTTCATGCTTGGGTCATCATGTTTTAGGTCAAAGTCCCCATTGAGGACTTCTAGGATTTATTCTAAATCAATAGAGTCATTATACTTTTAAAAAGACCCTTTTTCGGCTTTTGAATCATGTAAAAAGGTTTAGTATTGAGTCAAATATAATTTATGTATCCTCCACATCAAGTTGGCCTAGAAGAGATCAAGTTGGCCTAAGGACATCAATTCGACCTCCCTTGAAGCCTATAAATAGAAGCAAGTCGAATTCATTTGGAGTATCTCATCTCAAGCAAGTTCGATATCTCTAAGGAAGTTGGAGAAGTGCGAAGTGTGTCTAAGGAGGCCAAAGGAAGTGCGAGTTGGATGGAGTTTAAGGAGAAGAAGAAAAACGAAATTTTGGTGCCTCGCTCTCTTTGTTTTGTGCCCTAGTTTGGGAGATCTAAGTCTTCCAAGTTTTGTTGATGTCGGAAGCTACCTGATGCCGGAAGTTGCTACATAGTCGAAGTTGTTGGAAGAGAGGTCGAAGATCTATGACGTTGACTTGGTGTGGAGGGAAGGTTTGGTCTTTGTCTAGGGTGAAGAGTCTCAAAGAATACTATTGAAAGGAAGAGAATTTTGATTGGGTTTTCCCCTCGAGGGGGGTTTTGCCCTGGCATAGTGCCTACATCTAGTGTCCATTGTTTTATGTGCTTTTGCTTTGGTAATTGCTTGATGAACTAAAAGAAAGAAAATATAAAGAAAACCAATAAGAAGTCAAGAACATCACAAGTAATTTTCAAGTAGAAGAAAATATTTCTCCCTTTCTGATTTTCTAACATTGTATCAGAGAACAAACTTGAAGGAGCCTCAAATTATAGATCTTGGAAGAAGAGGATTGGCCTCATCCTTGAAAAGAACAAAGTACTTAACTTGGTCAAGGGAAAAGTAAAGAAACCTACATATCACTCCAATGACGCTGACAAAGTAAAATTCAGAGAATTAGAATTGATGGCCATGATTCCAATGGTAGAAGGAATAAAGGACAATCTTGTCCCATTTATAGCCAACATCAATCATGCTCAGGAAATGTATGAAGCATTGTCAAAGTTATTCACTATTAAGAACATTGGTCAAGTGCAAGCTTGAAGAATGAACTAAGGACCACAAAGATGACTAAAGAAGATATAATGGCCTCCTTCTTTGTGAAGATAGCAAGAATCAGAGATGATCTTTTGGCCATTAATGAAATTGTTCCAGACAAAGAACTCGTGATCACTACTCTATTAGGATTGCCACCTACTTGGGGTGCATTTGCTGCAGGTCTTAACAATTGGAAGGAAGCTCCCACTTTTGAAGAACTATGGACTGCCTACAGTCAGGAAGAATTGAGGATCTCATTAGTTGCCAATTTTGAAGATGTTTCAAATGCTTACATTGCTCAACATAAAGGAAAGAAATCGAAAGGACCAAGGAAGAAAGTTGACATGTCCAAGGTAGAAAGCTATCAATGTCATAAGAAGAGTCACTACAAGAGTGATTGCCCCGACAATCCAAGAAACAAGAAGAGAGAAAGAGATCAAGACAATGTTGCTGAAGAGGACGGCCTAAAGAAAGCCAAACCCGAAGAATCTGACATAAGGCACTTACACTACTAAGCCCTTTGCTTGCAATCTTAGATATCTTATGCTATATTTAGAATTTATAGGATTTAACATGTTTGTGGAAATGAATTTTTCATTTGTTTTATAAGTTTATAGATATCCCTCAAGCTTTGGAGGGAACCCCCAACAACTCCCAAAGATAAGTATCTCATTCCCTTTTAGCTTTTGGTTTCATGTACTCATTTAGTTTTGATTATATTAAATACTAATCACCATTCTCCCTCTATTATCTTGATTAGGAAGACATTTGATATATCCTCAAGGAGTATGGAAGAAAGCCACCCAAGATAAGGTTTGTCAAGAAACAAAGGTATGTCTTAAACCATTAAACAATGATTTCTTTATAATAAATGTTTATTCATTTGACAATCTATTACTAACATTGTTGTGTCTAGCTATAGTGAATCATATTGATTCTTATTTTGGGTGATTCATCACTTGATAAATCAACCCCACTCCTACTTGTAACTAATTTTATAGAACCCTAGACAGGTTCTCTGGAAAACCCTAACCTAAGGGTATGCTAATGTGAATGTCTGAAACCCTAAACTACTTAGGGATATTGAAAAATGTTATTTGAAGTTTTATTGATGATGTCATGTTTGAGATTTTGCTTGTTAGGCTTGAATGATAAAGTCATGAACCTTTGAAATATTGGTAATGTTGGGTTGGCTATGTTTCTACATTGAAACCCTAACTCATTAGGGTTTGGTGGAATGGGTAAGCAAGACCCTTGTAATGTCTTAGAAATTATTGCCTTGGTATGTAAGGTTGAAATACTTCTGTAATTCTGATATGGCTAACTTCATGCTTCTATAATTTTGGTTGTACTTGCTATCTAAGTTGTGCAGGTACACAACCTTCAAACAGGTGAAGATGTTCATTGATGTGATAAGCACGATGGGGATGATGATAACTCTGATGAAATGGTAGGAAGCCACGAAAGATTCTCCGATGACAAAAATAGAAGAGATCTCCCTTAGATCAAGAGGGAGTCTGGATAAAGAGATGCTCCTTAGTTGAGAGGGAAGGCGTGACTTGGTTTTGATTGAAGAATGAATTTCGGAGGATATGTTGTTGCATGGGAAGTAGGAAAGGAAAGTATCTAATTGAGGAATCTTCTGTCAAAGATTCAGCTAATAGTCCTACTATGGAAAGTTGAGAAGCAACATCACGTTGTCTGGAAGAACCTGGAGGTTTGTATTTGATTATGTACATATGAAAATATATTATTGATTGGGGGTGTGTTTCTACAGGTGAATTTCTCGAAGGTGTTGTTAGCATGTTGGTTGCCAATCAGTTTCATTGGGAGAGACTGGTTATCCTTGATCTACTGGATCTACGAATGTTGAGGCTTTGTGAGTGAAGCATTGCTTGGGAGGACATATGGTTCGCAATTTGTGTTGATGTCTAGATCCCGAAGTTGGAAAAGGTGGTGTTGAAAATAGAGCTTTGTTTTTGGATACACACCTGGATATTTGGGTTCGTGGTTAGCAAGTAAGCCTGATGGTACCTAGAGAGGCTGAAAGAGTCCACCTTATTCCCACTTGGATAGATTGCACTGATCAAGAATCTAGTAGGTGGCATTGCAGTGCCTAAATTGTTGAGAGACCAATGGATAGATTGCCCTGGCCAGGAATCTAGCCCATGGCATTGTGGTGCCTAAAGTTCTTCATGGTTCATATAGTTGAGATCTTCCTTGTACTTGTATATGATGAATACCTCTCTAGTTAAGAGGGAGTGTTGGAATGTAACTAGGTTTAGTCTTCATTAATGTATTTGAGTCATCAAGTAATGTACTTGTCAAAAAAATAAAGAAAATAATTTTTAATATTATTATTATGACTTATTAAAGCATGGGTTTCATGCTTGGGCCATCATGTTTTAGGACAAAGTCCCCATTGAAGACTTCTAGGATTTATTCTAAGTCAATAGAGTCATTGTACTTTTAAAGAGACCCTTCTTGGGCTTTTGAATCATGTAAAAAGGTTTAGTATTGAGTCAAATATAATTTATGTATCCTCCACATCAAGTCAACCTAGAAGAGATCAAGTCGGCCTAAGGACATCAATTCAACCTCCCTTGAAGCCTATAAATAGAAGCAATTCGAATTCATTTGGAGTATCTCATCTCAAGCAAGTTCAATATCTCTAAGGAAGCTAGAGAAATGCGAAGTGTGTCTAAGGAGGCCAAAGGAAGTGCGAGTTGGGTGGAGTTTAAGGAGAAGAAGAAAAACGAAATTTTGGTGCCTCTCTCTCTTTGTTTTGTGCCCTAGTTTTGGAGATCGAAGTCTTCCAAGTTTTGTTGATATCAGAAGCTACTACATAGTCAAAGTTGTTGGAAGAGAGGTCGAAGATCTGTGAAGCTAACTTGGTGTGGAGGGAAGGTTTGGTCTTTGTCTAGGGTGAAGAGTCTCAAAGAATACTATTGAAAGAAAGAGAGTTTTTATTGGGTTGTCCCTCGAGGGGGGGCATAGTGCCTACATCTGGTGTCCATTGTTTTCTGTGTTTTCTTTGGTAATTGCTTGATGAACTAAAAGAAAGAAGATATAAAGAAAACCTAATAAGAAGTCAAGAACATCACAAGTAATTATCAAGTATACGAAAATCTTTCTGCCTTTCTAATTTTTAACACAAACCTGCAGTAGATTCAGAAATTTCAGCCCAAGCTACAATCCTGTAACTTCACACGTGTGAGAGATGCCCAGCTTCCTTCTTTCTCCTCAACTTCACTCTTCTTTTTGCCTCTTTCTCTTCTAGATCAAAATTCTTGAATGTGTGTTACAAATGAGTCGAGTTGCCTCTATATATAGCCCTTATGTTGCGTCGAATAGCCCTAATCCAACCCGTCTTAGTGTGGAGGTGACAAATGACACTTTTGACTCAAAAATAATTCTTTTTACATGATACAAAAGCCCAAGAAGGGTCTTGTTGACCACTCCATGTCAACTACCCCATAGCTATACATCTTTTCACGCATGGATTTCCATCATGTCCGAGCACTCGTATGATCCACAGATTCATCATTATCAGCTATTTGTAAACCCATTCTGCATTTTGTAATGTAAATGATCCTAGTAAGACAAATGTATGTAACAACCTAGGTAAATTTATTTTTCTAATGATGATTTCTATCATAGGAGGTTTTTAGTCTCACTGATTCATGTGTGTTTCTAAACACAGATGATCGGCAGAGTTTTTCCCTCCAGCCTCACCCCAAAGTTAGGGTGGATTTTGTCGTCGGGATTTTAAATGAGTCCCAGTGTTATTTATCAAGTCTCTGTAAAAGTGATTTGGAAATAATTCTAAATATTTGATTAGATTATTTTATTACAAGTCACTTAGTCTACTAGATCGTATTTTGTGTCACAAAAATGGGTAATTATTGAGAGTCTATAACGAACAAGTGTTTCCCCTTCATGGGTTAGAAATGTAATATTTCATGTAAAAAATATTTAGTGCATGGTCCCTCATAGTTAGACACCATGGCTAAATATTAGAGGGTTGGAAAAATTAATAATCCCCTCATGAGTCAATTAATTAAAATTTCTGGCTAAAATAAATTAAAATGCTAAAGCCAGAAATTTAATTAATTTAGGTCCTAGGAAAAATTAAATTCTCCAACATTTAAAATTCGTGGGTTTTAAAGTTTTTAATTTTTGGAGGTCCCCGGCCAAGGGAATATTGAAAATTTCAAGATATTTTGAACCCTTGGGCCATAGTAGTTAAGTCAAAGTCAACTTTTTGCGGCAATTAACTCAAAATAATCATTTTTGAGTTAATTAAAAGGAAATTAAAAGTGAAATTCGAATTTCCTCAAAAAGTAACTTTATTTCAACGGTGATGATTAAAAGATCATTTGATCTTCATCAACAGTTGAGATTGTTTTGACGGGGATCAAGCCAACTAGCCGTTGGAGAATTTTCCTATAAATGAGAGGCCTCTCTCCATTATTTGCATCCGATTTTTGAATCGTGTACTTGCTCTAAGAAAGCTCTTGTAACTTTTTTCTGGTTAATAAAACGCAAAGACTTTGGGGTTTCAAATTGTGGTGTTCCTCTTTCAGATTTATGTGGTAATATTGTTCTTAATACTTTGCTGCTTTTATTTGCATTTGTTGGTTAATAGCCTTTGAGGATTGATTTGTGTATAGGTATTTTGCACAGATTTCTGGATTTTTTAGAATACCATTTTAATTTGATAGAAGTAGCAAGTATCTCTATTTCTTGATAATTTTATGATCATTTTTTAGATCTCTATTAATCTAACAAGAAGATTTAAGTGTGCAGAAGTTATCATTCAGAGTTTGGGCGTTTGGGGAAGTCCTCGGCTGGACCAACTGACTCTTAGTTTACAAAATCTAAAAGAGTCCACTATCTTTTTAATTTCTGAAGTCATTTTATAGAATATTTTATTTGCAGGGTTTTTCATGGGCTTGTGCCTTCTTTAAAAGTTCAAATTTATTTCTAAATATTGTGCAAAAATTTGTTTAAATCTGGCAAATAGAGGGCTTTGATCTGCAGCGTTGTTAAATCTGTAGAATATTATCGTAGATTTGTAAATATCAAATTTTTTAAAACATTGGGGTTTTGGATATTTCATATTTTTGTATATACATGCTTTGGGGCTTTTTCTATCTTTTGTTTGTGCAGGAACATATATGAAAATTGCAGGTGATTTTTGCGGATTCCGAAGAGATATCTAAGTCCCGAAGGGCATCTCCATTTCGTTTGCAGGTTGAGGAAAAATTTCAGAATGATCATGGGCAAATTTTTTTTAGGGCCTTGAGGCCCAACACTGGTCATCTCCAGCCTCATTCTTGGCCTCTATCATTCCACCCTCAGGCCTCCCATCTTTGCAGCCTTCTTCACCATAATTTTCTCATTAAATTTTTCCAAAATTTCCCAAAAATTTTAACAAAATTTTCTCAAAATATTTTGAGTTTGGCATTTGCATTGAAGAATTTTCAGTCTTCAAGTGTCTTCAAGCCCCAAGGTACTGACTGGTGCACGTCCTCTAAACCCTTACCTCTTTCATTGATCTAATTGAAAGCAAGATTAACATTGGCATAAAATTTTAGTTCTCTGAAATTTAACAGTGAATTAGTTTGCATATTTCACTACATTACATTTCAGAAATATAATTACTTTCATAAACTTTTGCACGCTATATTCGGAATATTATTTCACTAATTTTTTTAGTAATTTTCTGAATTTTAGATCAAATACATCAATAGATCATAAAGAATTAAACTCAGAAATTTTCTGAATTTAGCAGCAGATTTAATGTTAATTTTTACTGTTGTATAATTGCTGAAATAGAAGTTAGTTTCAGTGACTTTTGCAAACAAATTTCTGAAAATTGTTTTACTATTGTTCGGTAGTATATTTTTGAGTTTTTAGATCAAATACATTAATAGATCAGATATAATTAAACTCTGAAATTTTTTGAATTGTAGTTACCAGTTTGTCATTTAAATTTTTTTGCTGTTATACATTGAAATTTATGAATATTGCATGGTTACAAGACTGTTGTTTTAGAATATATTGTTGGTTTTAACATTTGATGTAAGCGCAGTTTACTAGACTGATATTTCATTAATGTGATATAAGTTTAAAACATTTAGTTGAATTTCTGAAGTTCATTTGTTTTTACATGCTTATGCAAGTAGGACTAATCTAGTTTTACTTATGCATCTAATGATCTTGATTGAGTATTTTATACAAACGAATTTTTAAATTTAAAGGTGTTTTATTCCAGAATTTTACATTTCAATCCACTGTGCATTTCAGTGATTATTTGTGCAGATTTTACATTTTGCAGCGCTCGTATAAGGACCTGCTTTCACATTTAGATCACCACCTTTCTAAGCCTTAAGTTAAGTAACATTTAAGACATATTTCATAAATAATTTGAGGCTCTCATTTAACTAAAATTAACCAAGTCCCTGCATTTCACATAGTTTTAAGTTTTGCATTTGCATATGAGACAGTCGAGACTTTTCAACAGCAGTTTCTCATCCTTTACTTGAACCTTATTTTCTTCACAAGATAGTTGACACCACAAAGCACTGGTATCACTTCAAATCATTTTGAATCCTTAAAAATCTTGCACGATCTAAAACAAATATTGGTTGTTTAGTTGTGTCTCCCGGGTTGGTTGGTTCCAAACTAATCTTTCATTTTTCCATTTCCACAGGGTCTACCCCCCTTAGTCTACTAGTGGGAGACAACTCAAACGGAGTGATTGGGGATCAGTGTGACAGCCCCCGATCTGAGTCGTTGTCGCGGTGCCTAAACATTTTATGCGACAATAGGTCTAATAAAAATCACAATGACTCTATTGACTAGTGACATAACCTAGAAGCCTTTAGTGGTGTTTTGACCTAGAAATTAAATAAAAGAGCATGAAACCCATGCTTCAGAATAATTTTTCTTTTACAATAAATTTCTTTTTCTCTTTCTTTTCATCAAGTACAATTATGAAGACTGACACTAGTTACATTCTTCAACAAGTTTCTGGGCAAGTGGGCGAAGAACAAGAAGGGTAAAGAAGGACGAAGAAGGTTGAATTTTCTCTCTTCTATCTATCTCTAGCAACTCGCATGTGTGAAGGAATCTCTCTCTCTTTCTGTGATTTGTAGTTTCTGGGGCAACGGTTGTAGGGGGCTGAAATTTTTTGGGTTAATGGGGCAACTTCTGCAGGGTCGAAATTCTAGAATTGCAAGATCAAGAGCAAAGTGCAAGATCAGTTTTGGGTGACTTGACTTAGAGTAGAAGACAAGGTTTGACAATAGGTATAGCATTGGTGTGTCTCTCATTGAACAGGAGAAATTTCTCTATTGAAAAGGTTGTTTGGTTTTTCCCTGTAGTGGGTTTTCCCAAGGTAAATCTTCTCTCTATTGTGCATTGTGATCTCTATTGTTCTATTGTTCCTTATTGTTGAATTTATGAAGTATAATTCTTGAATGATATATTGGAATAACTTTGAAAAAAAAATTTACATCAAAAGTAATTATCAAAATTTCATAAATATTGTACTAACCCTAATTGCACCAGAAAATCAACAATTATTTCTCTAAGTAATTTTTTGTGGGTCAAAACCCAAAAATAATCAAATTTGATACAAGTGAAGAAAAAACGATTTGGGTCAAATTTTCGTTGTTCCATTGGGTGATTCTCTTGTGATTTTTCCACTGCATTTTATTCGTGAAGTTAAAGTATTTATTTCAACGGTTCAAAATTTTGTGTAATAAAATAATTTCCTAGGTATAAATAATTGTTGGGTACAATAAATCAAACCTAGTATTTAAATTTTAACATGCTATCAAGGCAATAGAAACTTTGTGGGAGAGATCAAAGATCACAAGGGTTCTATAGTCATGGAATTTTTATTTTGCAGCAAGGGTTTTGTAGCTAAAGTCGATTTGACAAAATGGCTTCATCGAGTCTAAGGTATGAAGACATGTTGGATGGGGCAGTGATTTCAGTCCATGGAAGAAACGAATCTTCATTGTTCTGAAGGTATTCTTGTGGGAATTTGCAGGCACAGAAATCCAGGTTCCTACAAAACTTGTTTAAGCAGCCAAACACAAGCTGAAGGATGTGAAGGCAGGTGGAATTATTTTGAATGGTATGAAGGATCACGTGATCCCTCACATATCAAGGAAAGACACAATACATAAGATGTGGGTGGCCTTGACTAGTATATACCAGACTACAAATGAAAATAAGAAAATGGTGTTGAGAGAAGCTAAACAACATTCGCATGAATAGATCAAAGATCGTGACCTTATATAACACCAACTTCTAGTGGGATCGTGATGAGCTATCAGCTTTGGGAGAAGCAGTGAGTGATTCAAAGCTAGTGAAGGTAGCTCTGAAGGGTTGATCTAAGCATTGGACCACCTTTGTGGAGTGGCGTCCTTACTAGACAGCACCTTCTTGATTAGAGTTTGTTGTGGGAAAGGGGAAAGTCAACCAAAACCAGAGTAGAGGAGGATCTTCACGAGACAAAAAGGAGAAGAGCATGAGTAAAGTCAAGTGCTTTGCATGTCACAAGTTCAATCATTATGTCAAACAATGTCCAAACAAGAAGGTCAAAGGGAAGACATCTAGGGCAACCACAACACAAATGGATGAGTTTGCCGAGAAGTTCGAGAAGAACTTTGACTCGGTGTCATGCCTTTCTGGCACCATTACGAGAGGGGTGTGGTTTTTGGATAGTGGAGCATCTTGCAATATCATCACTAGTATGGCCAAGGAGCCTAGAGATCTACATGTGGAGCTTGATGACAACACTAGGTATGCATTAGAGGGCATTGGTAGCATACAATTTGAGATAGACTCAAGGAGTATCTTGCAGGTGATGGAGGTGATGTTTCTAGCAAGGTTGGAAAAGAATCTCCTTTTAGTTTCAGCCGTGGAGGACATAGGACTAAAGTTCAGCTTCATGAGAGATGAAGTTGTTGTTAGGTTGAAAGGTGTTGATCCTAGCATGAGGTGAGTCATAGGGAGCAGGGAGAACAACCTATACCCTTGTTGAGAGGTTAGCAAGTGTAAGCACTTGTACATGACAATGACAACCAAAGTCAGCTTTGGCACAGGAGAATGGAACACCTACACTATAGGGTTATTCCTGCGTTACAAAGAATGGCTACAGGTTTTACAAAGATCAAAGTGGAGCAAGAGGGAGTGTGCAAAGTGTGTGTGCTTGGCAAGCTTTCCAAGGCAATGTTGCAATGTCCCTTTTTTAGAATACAAAACAAGCTAACTAATGTAATTATTTAATATCATCTCTAAGGTGACAAAAGTGATTATTTAGTGACTTAAAAAATAATTAAAGAATAAACCTTATAAAAAAGTCACTATTAAAAGAAGGAAAATGACCCATGGTTTTCAAAAGACCCATGGTACTGACCCATTGTATTCTGACAACCATCACAATAAAAGAGAGGGAAGGGAACGTTTGGGGACATGAAGATTTGGATTATTGTGAGTTGGATTTAGGAGCTCTAGTAGCTTACCATGTGAGGGGAAAACCCTTGTGCAGTTCCCAGTTTCAATGTTGGGAGACGCACCTTAGCTGGTGTCAATTAGTTTCAGTGGTGAAAGAATCCACGCTAACTACTCTAGAGGAAGAACCACTTCAGGCTCTTCAATGGAACATAGCGGGATTTTGGAGTCAATGTTAGAACGCTGAAGCAGTGTACACAACGAATGAGGGAATTTAGCCAGAGAAGGATTTTGAAGATCGGGTTTCTCCAGCTTATCAACTAGCAAGTTCCTTTTAGATGAATTTGATGTAATTTCCTTTTCAGTAATAATAAATAAATAGTTGAGGATTTTGCAATGAAAAATGCCTATAAGCTTTGTATTGGTTTCAATCTTGTCAAATTCTAGTCAAGAATTATTATGCGCATTTTCTGAAGAAATTTCATAGAATAATTTATGGGAAATAAGATAAATTTAGAAGGAAATATTAAAAGTGTTTGCTCACAATGAGACCAGGTACAAGGGAGTGTTGGACTTGGTGCATTTAGATATATGTGGTCCTATGTTAGTGGAATCAATCACGGGGTCTAACTACTTTGCAACATTCATAAATGATTGTTCAAGGAAGACTTGGATTTACTTCTTGAGGACCAAGGGTGAGACCTTTAGCCGGTTGCAAGAGTTCAAAGCTCTTGTGGACAAACAGACTGGGAAGAAGATTAAGGTACTAAGATCTGATAATGGGGGCGAGTATTACCCCAAATTAGTTTTAGGATTTCTACAAGGAGGTAGGGATCAAGAAGGGACTCACGGTACCTTACAACCCTTGACAGAATGGGGTTGCACAAAGGAAGAGCGGGACCATAGTGGGAGCAATGAAAGCAATGATCTATGATTAAGACTTTCCTATGTTTTTGTGTACAAAGGCCTGCAATATAGTTGTTTACTTGCAAAACAGGAGTCCTCACATGGTATTGGAAGACAAGACTCCTAATGAGATGTTTATAGGAGAGAGACCAAAGGTGAGTCATCTATGCATCTTCGATAGTCTAGTTTATGTCCAAATTCCTATAGAGAAGAGGACTAAGTTGGAGCCCTCTTCAGAGAAGGCCGTTTTTGTGGGTAATAGTGAGGTCTAAAAGGCCTACAAGGTCTACATTCTAGGGCAGAGTAGTCATCGTCAGTCAGGATGTCGGATTCAAGGAGGTTAGGACCAAACGCACAAACTTTACAAACTTCTTCTTGCTCCATTTGCAATTCTGGAACACATGAAAACATTTGATTTAAAGTTCGCAAGGCTCTATAGTGAAGGTGAGCATATCTTTTGTGCCATAGTTCACATGGATTGATATCGTTATGCACTAATGCTTGAGTTGGTTGTTTCAAGAGTCTATATAATCTTCCTTCACAAACTACAGTTATTCTAGTAGAGTCTATATTTGAGCCCTTGTTCCATACAACGACTTTGCATCAACAAATGCTATTCTATATCCTTTATCTTCCAAACATGAAATGGACACCAAATTGTTTTTCAAAACTGGTACATATAGCATGTTGCTAAGATGAACGTTTTCACCTTATTCCAGTTGAATGGATGTTGCCCCGATGCCTTCGAATACATAACTGTTGTTATCTCCAAGCTCTACCTTTTGAGATTATCTCTTTTCCATTAGACTTGTGAGATTGTCACAATCCCCCGTCATGTGTCTTGAGGCACCACTATCTACCAACCACAAGTCATCGCTATCTACAATAGAACCTATAAGAGCATAAAAATAGAAGAAATCTTTGTCACCTGGATTTTCATTCTTGGGTTTCTTTGGAAGTTCATCAATGTTTGTTGTGGTAGCATGTTGCTTTCCCTTTCTCTTTCTATCATTCGATCTTTCAGGTCAATGGCTTCTAAAATGACCAAATTTGTGACAATGATAGCATTGAACTTGCAACATATTATTCTTCCCTTCAAGAGTAGGTCTTGTACCTTCAAGTCTTTTATCTTCATTTCTTCTTTGGAAGCCAAACTTTTTTCTTCCTCCAGCCTTCTTTGAACATGTTGCAAATGTGAAAATTTCTAAATAGAAATCCAACTACAGTGATTAATATTATTTCTTCTACTTATTAACTTAGAAATAAGTTATTCACAGTGGTTCTACAGCAAGTATCGAAATAAATTCTACTGCAACCTTCACAATTAAAATACTGCGAAAAGTGAACGCAAATAAAAATACTAGCACATGTATAATCATGATGACACAGTGATTTTTGGGCAATTGTCCCCGGAAAAAACCCAATGTGGGAAAACCGGTGCAGCAGATGAGGGTTTCTTTATTAATCTTCAACAAAAATCTCATGTACAAGATACAACCAGCAGAATAGAAGAGGATTCTTTGTGAGAAACTTTACAGATACTTCTCAGCGAGTTTCTAATCCAGGAGAGGACCTGTTTCCCCCTCTGCGTCCATTGTGTCAACTTCTGCATGGGGACTGCGCATTCCCAGCATCACACTGCCTCTGCATTTTCCCTCCTCTGCGTCACAACCTCTGCGCCGTCCTTCCTCTGCTCTGCGTCTTCTGCTCCTGAACTCTCGACTAATGTTGATACCCTCTCTCTCCTTCTCACCTGCAACTCTCCCTCTTATTCGATTTTCTCTTGTCGAACTTCGACCAATGAGAAAATCGATCTTATTCGGGTAACTGAGTATCTGCCTCTGGTGTGTTTTCCAAATGCCCATCGATGTCCTTCTTATAATCTTCCAATTGAGAACCAACGGCCCAGATCAAATTCTAATCAATGGATCAGATCATTTGGACTCGATCTCCGACTTCTTTTAGAAGTTACACCTACAGTTTAGATTAATACCAATTAATTATTTTAATTTCCTAAGTTTAGACTTAGGGACCCATTAAAAATAATTAATTATTTTAATAAAACTATCTTCGGGTGGAATTTCCCAAAATAATTTATGGGTATTGTGGAATACATGTGTCTAAGCCTCCTTGCAAAATTTGAGACTTAGAGCACATTCGATGCTACCAGAAATCAACACTCCCTCTTAGCGAGGAATGTGCTCTAGCAATGCAACATGTCGAAGCATCACCCTGTTCTGTAACATCTCCCTCTGCGTTGCTGATGTCTGACATCACTACCCACCAACTACTGCGCAAATGTTGCATTTGTACTGCTGCTGACCTTGCCACTACCAACACTGCATTTGTAATGCAACTCCCTCTCATTCCCTGTCACTGTAACTGAGAAATCACCCAACTCTGCTACTGAAACGAATTCTCTACCATACCCATTTGCTCTCTGAACTGAATGAACTTTTCTCTTCCTAGAGCCTTTGTGAGTATGTCTGCTACCTGATCTCCTGTGGGAACATACTACAGCTATATTACCCCACGCTGAACACAGTCTCTAATAAAGTGACATCTGATATCAATGTATTTCGACCAATCATGAAATATTGGATTCACAGTCAAGCTTGGTCGCTTCCATCCTTTTCTGAACAAACTCACAAGCAGTTTTCTAAGCCATATAGCTTCGCACGTAGCTGTGTTGGTTGCCATATATTCAGCTTCTGCTAAGCTCAGAGCTACCGACTTTTGCTTCCTCTTGCACCAAGAGATCATTCCTGATCCAACACTGAAGAAGTACCCAGAGGTACTTTTCCAGTCTATTGAATTACTTGCCCAATCTACATCTGTGAATCCATTCAATCTGACGTCATCTCCTCAAGAGTATTTCAACTCATATCTGATTGTTCCACGCACATACCTAAGAATGTACCTAGCTGCTACCCAATGCCCCCTTTTCGATTCCACCATGAACTGCCTATGGATGTTGACAGCGAAGCAAATGTCTAGCCTAGTGTTGACCAGATACATGAGCAACCCAATGAGTTGTCTGTACAAGGTGGGGTCCACTTCCTTGTCTCCTGATGCATCTATTTTCTTCCAATTGGTGATCATGGGTGTAGCCATGGGTCGACAATCCTGCATTCTGAATCTCTTCATGATCTCTATAACATATCTTCCTTGCCCGAGGAAGATCTTCCCATTCTTCTGCCAAACTTCCAATCCTAGAAAATAATGCATCAACCCCATATCCTTCATGTCGAATTTTGCTTCAAGATTCTTCTTGTAGTCCTATATGAGCCTAGATGACCCTGTTAGAAACAAGTCATCCACATATAATACTAGAATAAGTGGCTCATTCTCTACCATTAAATAGTAGAGACTGGGATCAGTGTCACTCTTGACGAATCCTAACTACTGCAAGTAACTATCAATCCGACCATACCATGCTCTGGGTCCCTGCTTGAGCCCATACAGGACTTTCTTTAATCTGCATACATGAGTTCTCTTTTCATGAGTTTCGAAGCCTTCGGGTTGTTCTATATACACCTCTTCTTCTATCACCCTGTTCAAGAATGTTGTCTTGACATCCATCTAGTGAATCGCCCATCCCATTTGAGTTGCTAGGGATATAACGGGTCTGATAGACATATATCGAGCTACTGGGGTGAAGGTCTCTTCATAGTCTATTCCTTATTTCTGTGCGTACCCTCTTGCCACGAACCTAACCTTGTACTTCTCTATACTTCCATCTGCAGCATACTTGATCTTGTAGATCCACCTTGATCCTACAACTGATCTATCCTCTTGTCTAGGTACTACTTGCCAGACATCATTCGTCATGATAGAACTATACCCTTCTACCATGGCATCCACCCAAACTTGGTGTTGAAAGGTTTCCTGAACACTAGAGGGTTCTTCAACCTGTGCTAACAAGGCCCAGTACCTGTCAGGTTGTCTATGTTGCCTCTTCTCGGTTCTAGGAACTCCAACAAACTCCTCTGCGTCCCTCAGTGTCTGCCGTACTTCCCTGCTGGTTCTACCACTAGTGGTGGGAGGCTCAATCAACTCCCCCTCCTGGTCTTGTTGTTCCATCTGCTGAGAACTATCTGGATTTCCTTCTTTTGAGGAAATACTGGTACTAGTCACTGTGCTCGATCCAGGTGTCTGTCCTCTTACCTGTCCTTCCTGCTGCCCCTACTACTGTTGGACTAATGGAACATCTACTGACTAACCTTCTGTTGGCATCTCTCGAGATTTCCTGAAAGCTCTATCCTCCATGAACATCGCATCTCATCTTACTACAATCTTCATGTTGCTACGAATGTAGATTCTGTATGCCTTTGAGGTCTCACTATCCTATGAGGTATCCCTTTTCTGTCGTCTGAGCCAGTTTATTGCGCTTCTCGTCTGGAATGTGACAATATGCCATGCATCCAAATATCCTGAGATGAGTTACTTCTGGCTTTTTCCCTGTGAAGACACCTCCGAGCATTCTCTTCCTTGACGCTCTGTGAGGAGTTCTATTCTGGATATACACTGTTGTGTTGCAAGCCTCTGCACAAAAGAATCTAGGCAAGTCTTGATCATACAACATAGCATTTGATGCCCCAACAATAGTCTTATTCTTTCGATCTGCTACTCCATTCTACTCCGGATTATATGGAGTTGTCCATTCTCTTTTGATGCCCTCCTTTACGCAGAATTCTGTGAAGTCTTTGTCCATATATCCTCCACCATTATCTGAACGCAATCCCTTTATCTTTTTCCCTGTCATGTTTTCAACGAGAGCCCTAAACTCTCTGAATAGATCAAAGACCTCATCCTTGGTCTTTAAGAAATAGATCAAAGTTTTTCTAGAGTGATCATCAATAAAGGTGATGAAATATTCACCACCACTAAGAGCTCTTGTGGACATTGGACCACAGATATCTAAGTGTATCAATCCCAATACACATTCTGCTCTATTGTTACTTATTGAAAAAACTGCTTAGTGTACTTCCCTAGTACGCATCCTCTGCATAAATCATCATGCTCAATACTAAGGATTGGAACTCCTGTAACAACCTCTTTGAGCATCCTCAGCGCTCCATGGTGTAAGTGTCCCATTCGCCTATGCCATAATTCATTCACTTCCTTTTCACCATTCAATTGTTGTCTATCAGTGCCATTGGAGACTCAAGTTGCAACCTATACAGTTTGTTGCTTCGAGCTCCAATTTGTCTCTTCTTCTTCCAGCTTGGATGTTTGACATGTACTTTCTTTCCAATGAAGTATACATCATATCCCTTGTCATGTAACTGGGACACTGAAATCAGATTCATTCATAACCCGAGCACATGCAGAACATTGGTGACTCGAATGTTGGTTCCTGCTTCCATTTGATATGCTATGGTGCCTCTCCCTACTAGAGTACACTTCATTTTGTTTCCCACAGTAATCTGGAAGTCCATTTGTTCTTCTTGATAAGTCAAGAAATAATCTCGTACTCCAGTCATATGGGTTGAAGCCCCGCTATCAATGTACCAAGCATCTGCTAACGTTGAACATGCTAAGCATGTGAATTCTTCTTCTAATCTAGAAGATAATTTGGAGACATCTTGAGTTTCCATTTTTGTGCTATTTTTCTAACGATCTCTGACGCTATCCTACACCAACAACTGTTGCAGGAAAAACTGTGTCTTCTCCTGAAGATTGCTCTGCTCTGAAGCTTTTGCGTTGCTCCCTCTGGCACTGGCAAACCTCTCTGTCGACTCTCTCAGAGAGAGATTTTCTCATTAAAATTTTGCCCTCCCAGACTGGGCTGCGCAATTCTTTTGGGGATTAGATTTTCTGCCCATGCAGTAATTTCAAACTCTCTCCTTCTCTTCAACGCTAGCTCTTCCGATCTGCACGCCTGCTTAGCCTTGCTCTAATACCACGTGAAAATTTCTAAATAGAAATCCAATTGTAGTGATTAATATTATTTCTTCTACTTATTAACTTAGAAATAAGTTATTCACAGTGTTTCTACAGCAAATATCGAAATAAATTCTACTGCAACCTTCACAATTAAAATACTGCGAAAAGTGAATGCAAAGAAAAATATTAGCACATGTATAATCACGATGACACAGATAGTTTTGGACAATTGTCGCCAAAAAAACCCAATGTGGGAAAACTGGTGCAGCAGATGAGGGTTTCTTTATTCATCTTCAGCAAAAATCTCATGTACAAGATACAATCAGCAGAATAGAAGACGATTCTCTGTGAGAAACTTTACAGATACTTCTCAGCAAGTTTCTGATCTAGGAGAGGACCTGTTGCCCCCTCTACGTCCCACTGCGTCATCTTATACATGGGGACTACGCAGTCCCAGTGTCACAATGCCTCTGCGTTGTCCTTCCTCTATTCTGCGTCTTCTGCTCCTGCACTCCCGACTGATGTTGATACCCTCTTTCTCCTTCTCACCTACAACTCTCCCTCTGATTCGATTTTCTCTTGTCGAACTTCGACCAGTGAGAAAATCAATCTTACTCGGGTAACTGAGTATCTACCTCTGGTGTGTTTTCCAAATGCCCATCAATGTCCTTCTTATAATCTTTCGGTTGAGAACCAATGGCTCAGATTGGATTCAAATCAATGGCTCAAATCATTTGGACTCGATCTTCGTCGTCTTCTACAAGTTACACCCACAGTTTAGATTAATACCCATTAATTATTTTAATTTCCTAAGTTTAGACTTAGGGACCCATTAAAAATAATTAATTATTTTAATAAAATTGTCTCCGGGTGGAATTTCCCAAAACGGTTTATGGGTATTGTGGAATACATGTGTCTAAGCCTCCCTACAAAATTTGAGACTTAGATCACATCCGATGCTACCAGAAATCAACAGCAAATGCTTGACAGTCAACCTCTTTAGATCTTTGAATCCTTCCCTTTGATCATTCTTCAAACTCATTGATTAACCATTATTGTTGATGGTGTATAATCCAACCTGGGCATCATACATCTTTGAGGTGTCAAGACTTGCAACATATGGAAATCAAATGATCTCTGATAGAATCTACAATAATACTTCTAGTTGAGATATCATCCTTCTTATATTTTGCTTTCCCGTCATCATTTGAAGGTTTAATAACCTTTCCCTTCACAACATCCATGACATCATTCTTTGCAAGGATGAGGTCAATCCTTGTTTTCCAAGCCCTAAAATTTGAAGCTCCTTCCAACTTGTTTTCTGACTTCATAGACAAACAATCAAATTGTAGATGTGGGTCTCTTCAAGAGTGACCTTCAAAGCCCTTTCCTTTACCAAATCTACTTCAAGAGTGACCTCATTGCCCTTTCCTTCACCAAAGCTCTGAAATCATGTTGATTTTTCAAGTGTAATAGATACAAGCACTAATTTCTAAAAACTAAGAATTAATTATAATGATGTAGATAGTCTTTTTGCACTTTCAGTTTTTCATTAAATAATTACACTTCAAAAATTCAACCATAAATGCACAAGGACAGTAGAGATCACAATGCACAAAGACAACACAAAATTTACCCTAGGAAAACCCACTTGGTGGAAAAACCCAACAACCATTTCCTTAGAGAATTTCTCCATTTTAACAAGAGATACACCTAATTCTACTAGTCAATATGATGGTCAAACAGAGCAACAATACAATGGTCAAACTTGATCAAACTACCATCTTGTCAAAACCAACAAACTCGACCATGTCTAATCTGCCTAGGTCGAAATTCGACCTCCCAGAAACTGTTGAAGAATCTAGGGCAAATAAGTTTAGTGAGATTCTTCGTTACTTGATAACAATTTGTGAAGTCTTTTTACTTTTCTTGTTAGCTTAATCTTCTTCTTATTATTATTAATGCATGTGCATGTACTTCATCAAACTGCCACCAAAACATA
The DNA here is from genome assembly GCA_031772625.1 of Pinus tabuliformis. Taxonomy (NCBI): domain Eukaryota; kingdom Viridiplantae; phylum Streptophyta; class Pinopsida; order Pinales; family Pinaceae; genus Pinus; species Pinus tabuliformis. Next base: position 2,074,193,695 of record CM062818.1, read on the forward strand.
AGAACAAGAAGACAAGATGTTGGCTCTCTGCCAGGGCCAAAACCTCTCTTCTCTTGAGAGGAAAACCCTTTAGTAAGTTTTCTCTTATTGAAGCTTCTTGTTGATCAATGCCAAACCCCAGACTCTTGACAAGAATATCCTCTAAGCACAAGTCAAGCCCTTCCTTCTTCCTGCACTTTGTTCCCTGACACTTCATACTCCTTCTTTCGACACTTCGATCCCTGGCACTTCGTCCTCCTACTATCAGCAACTCGTGATAGACCTTGTTATGCTTAGTTCTAGAAGAGATATTTTTCCTTGATTCTTAGTGAACTCTTTCACATAAGATGATGCCTTCCTTCTCTTAACTAAATGAGCTTCTTCCTTGAGATGTAAGTACAGACTTAGTATGATTGTCCTGCAACCCTAATTCCTCGCACGCGTGGTGGTTTACTTGATGTTGTAGGCTCTTTTCTCCTTCACTTGAGTGCCCTTCTTCTTCACTTGAGTGGGAGGCCTTATAGGCCTAGTTTACTAGCCCCAAATAGTGAGATATATCAGATTTGAGTTTCTGTTGTTATGACCGCAGGCAAACCCTTCCTCTCTCGCACATGTGCCTGTGTTTTTACCCTAGAAACAGACCGTAACCCTCAGTGGTGACTTCTCCTTCTTCACTGCACTAGAGGCTCCTTAAACTTGTGTTTGCTTCTCTCCTTTTTCGGAATTCTACCTTCGCTGATTTCAGAGGTTAATGAGTGCATTATAGTGGAGTGGACAGCCTCTATATATATAGGATTGTCCCTCCCTTTAGGCCGACTACAGGACTGTTTGTAGGCCGAATTGTTGTCTTGCTTTGGATGGCTTCTTTGGTGGCGTTACATGCTTGGAGAAGACTCTTTGATGGTGCCTTTGCTTTGGAGGAGACTTGACTTTGCTTGGAGGAGAGTTCTTTGACTTCTATGCAAACATATACATGATCAAACATGCCCTTAAGGTCTTCAATATTTTCTTTTGACTATTTGACTCACCTATAGCACTTTAACTTGTGCTAGACCTATTTCAATGAGCAAGAAACTCATTGAAATATATTATAAAAATAATATTTCTTTTCTTGAATAAATACAAATATCAAAAGTACATTTATGAAAACCGAACCTAGTTACATTTCCTTCAACACTTCCTCTTAACTAGGGAGGTATTCATACAACATTACAAGGTGTTTGGCTATGTTTCAATCTTTGAAGAATTCACATGAGAGAAACCGAATTTGCAATCCATCTGTTATAGCATCATATCAATCAGCATTGTCATAGTGCAAGGCCTTGACAAACATCGCCATCTCTTCATGAGATCATGAGCTACAATACTGGCGATACCAATGATTTATAGACACCTTCATCATTGTCTCTCAAGGTACATACCCACCCGGGTGTTCTCTGAGTATGAGCTTCTAGGACTATTCTTATCTTGGGTTCCCAACCCTCAAAGAATATCGGTCCTCTTGCCTACTCTTGTCTTGGATGCCCTACACATCCTAAAAGAGTATTGGATTCTATATGATTAACTAATCCTCCCATCCTTTCTTCCCAAGTGAAGACAAGAATGTTGTGTCTATCTTGTGTCTACATTTCTATTCATGGCCTTCATCTAGACTTACGGTTGTTAGTCCTGGTCTAGTGCATGACCCATGCAATGGAAAAACACAATTGTCAATCCTTTGTAATTAAGGGTGATCCAAAACCCTCTCTTAATCAGGGACTTGTCAAAGCTCCCTCTTAACTAGGGACTCCTTCATTCATTAGCAACTTCTTCTCCATGAGTCCTTCAGCTGCTTGATCTCCTTCCTTTCTTTTATTTCATGAAGTCTTTGTTCAAACTTCTTCTAGGTAGGGCACCATCAATCGATCACTTTTCTTCCTGGTTGTCATGTCATTGCTTCCTTCGTGGAAAGTGTCTTTCTTACTGTACATCAGGTTTTCTTATCATCTGGCTACTCCTTTATCATTTGTACATGCTTCGGAATACTCTTCTCATGGGCGCTCCGTTGTATTTTCTTGTTTACAAGCTTCGACCTAGTAGCCCCTCATGACTTCATCCTAATTCCTGATGTTGCTTCAACATTCCTTTTTCTTTTGTTGGATGGCTTCTTCATCACGACATCTTTGTAGAGTATAATCAATTATCTGCATCTTTCATATCTCCAAGGCCTCCATAGGTGTCAAGGGTCATTCCTTCCTTTTTCAAAGTTGTCCTGCCTTCTTTCGGGAGATATCTTCAGAATATCTTGTCAGATAGTGATTCTCGGTGATCATGTTGTTCCTCCTGATTCCTGATGTTGCTTCAACATTCCTTTTTCTTTTGTTGGATGGCTTCTTCATCACGACATCTTTGTAGACTATAATCAGTTATCTGCATCTTTCATATGTCCAAGGCCTTCATAGGTGTCAAGGGTCCTTCCTTCCTTTGTCAGAGTTGTCCTGCCTTCTTTCGAGAGATATCTTCAAAATATCTTGTCAGATAGTGATTCTCAGTGATCATGGTGTTCTTCACATGCTTGATCTCTTTCTTCATTTGCTTCTTCTTAGATATATAGGTCAACCAATTTACGCTTCTTGTGAGAGCATGTCTTCATTGCTTGCTTCCTAGACTAATCAACATTTCTTCTTACTTCTTAGTCAGCAATCCTATACTCCTTATGTGAGCATATTCTTTTGTTGACCTTCATTGCTTTGTAGTACATGCCTTCAAGCATGTCCTTGGTGAAAGAGATTCTTTCATACTTGATCATGTTATAGAACTATTCCCATGACTCAATAATATAGAAATGATAACATGACTAAACTTTGATGCATACATACCTCATCTTGATTCTTCATTGATCATCTCAGCTTCATTTGGTTGTCCTTGGTGTGGCCCTTCTTGCTTCATCTTAGCTTGCTTGCATATCATCCTTTTCTTGAATCTCATGAATGGGATTCCCGATGAGACATGTGGTTTGGTTCATGAACCTTCTTTTGAAAATTCCATTATAGGATCTTAAAGACCCTTGCCTTGCAAATGTTTCTTTTCTTTTGATGATGGAGGTCTTCTAAGATTCTTCATCATGATCAATATTCTTTTATTATGGATGAGGTCCTATACTAGGTATGCTCCTTCTATATGAATATCTTGAGCTATATCTACCATGCCCCTATATTCTAGAAGATATTTCTACCCATGCATTTTTCTTCTCATTATAAATGCTACATCTTCATGAGTATCTAGAACTCTATGTACTTAATGCTTCTAGATTCTAGAAGATGTTTCTAGTCATGCAATTTTATTTTATTCCTACATGCTCCTATCCTACTCAAAACTTTGAAAGAAGACTTGAAGTAAATAGTTTGACCTAGTCATAGTAGAGCTCCAGAGGATCTTCCTTCTCTTGCCTCTTTTCTTCTTCTTTCACCTCTCGAGTCATGTGAGCTTCTTCCCTCTTACTTTTGTTGTTGTTGTCCTTCTTAAGATTAGGGCAATTCCTTTTGTAATGTCCATATTCTTGGTTGGCATCCAAAACATTGGATTTTGGACGTGTCTTTGTTGTTTGTTCTTCGTGGACTGAATTTGCCAAATTTTTCTTTTCTCTTGGCCATGGTAGCAAATGCTTGCTCCTTTGATCCCACATCTTCCTTTGCTTTAAGTCTAGTTTCCTCTGTCTTGCATAGAGACCACATTTCACTTGGTGGGGTTGCTTCCTTCTTGGCATATATGCTTGATGTGAAGTTGCCCCAATCCTTAGGTAGAGCATTGAGTACTACAGTTGTCATTTCTCTGTCAGACATGACTTCCCCAAGTTCTTGAAGTTGATCTCTCATCTCAAAGATATTCATGAAGTAGGGAGCTATTCCTTCCTTTGATATCTTCATCTTGTACAATTCATTCCTTAGAGATATCACTTCTCCGGCTGTGGATACCGAGAATAGCTCTACTAGCTCATTAAAAATTTATTTTGATGTCTCAAATTTGGAGACATAAGGAATGAGAGCGTCTTTGATGGATTCTATTAGAATCCTTTGAGCTCTTGCTCATCCTTATTGTACTTAGCTAAGGCTTGAGTTTGTTCCTTAGCACGGATGGTGATATTCCCTTTGACATGTTCTATGAGTTCACTTTCCTTGAGAACTAAATCAGTCCTCTTCTTCCATGCAAGAAAGTTATTAGTACCTACCAATTTGTTGTTTTCCTTGCAAAAAGACATTGATGTATATTCAGAAGAGGACATATACTTACTTGATAGATTTTGGGATGTAATGGATTTGCTTCCTCCTGAAGACTTGATGGCTTGCCTTCCTTGGATCTTGATGTTCTTCAAGTTGCCTTCTCCAAGTGGACTTGCTTGGTGATGAGATTTCCTTGGTGACTTGTAGATGATGTAGGTCCCTCTTTGATCAGCTCTTCCTTGTAGGTGCCTTTGTGTAAGGCTCTTCTTCTTGCTATGTAGTCTTCCTTGATGAATGATAGATGGTAGGCCTTCTTTTCCTTGAGTAGATTTGGCTTGATGCTTCAACCTTAAAGATGACTTTCCTTGAGGAGTGTTCTTGAGTTGCCCTATCCTTGATGTGTCACCTTGGCTCTGATACCATGTTGAAGAATCTAGGGCAAATAAGCATAGTGTGATTCTTCATTACTTGATAGCAATTGGTGGAGTCTTTTTACTTTTCTTGTTAGCTTAATCTTCTTCTTATTATTATTAATGCATGTGTGTGTACTTCATCAAACTGCTATCAAAACATAAGAACAAGAACACAAGATGTTGGCTCTCTGCCAGGGCCAAAACCTCTCTTCTCTTGAGAGGAAAACCCTTTAGTAAGTTTTCTCTTATTGAAGCTTCTTATTGATCAATGCCAAACCCTAGACCCTTGACAAGAATATCCTCCAAGCACAAGTCAAGTCCTTCCTTCTTCCTGCACTTTGTTTCTCGACACTTTGTCCTCCTTCCGACACTTCGTCCTCCTACTTCTTTCGGCAACTAGTGATAGACCTTGTTATGCTTAGTTCTAGAAGAGATATTTTTCCTTGATTCTTAGTGAACTCTTTCACATAAGATGATGCCTTCCTTCTCTTAACCAAATGAGCTTCTTCCTTGAGATGTAAGTATAGACTTAGTATGATTGTCCTGCAGCCCTAATTCCTCGCACATGTGGTGGTTTACTTGATGTTGTAGGCTCTTTTCTCCTTCGCTTGAGTGCCCTTCTTCTTCGCTTGAGTGGGAGGCCTTATAGGCCTAGTTTACTAGCCCCAAATAGAGAGATATATCAGTTGTGAGTTTCTGTTGTTATGACCGTAGGCAGACCCTTCCTCTCTCGCACGTGTGGCTGTGTTTTTACCCTAGAAACATACCTTAACCCTCAGTGATGACTTCTTCTTCTTCGTTACACTAGAGGCTCCTTAAACTTGCATTTTCTTCTCTCCTTTTTCGGTATTCTACCTTCACTGATTTCAGAGGTGAGTGAGTGCGTTATAGTGGAGTGGACAACCTCTATATATAGAGGACTGTCCCTCCCTTTAGGCCGACTAGAAGGCTGACTTGAGGACTGTTTGTAGGCCGACTTGCTGTCTTACTTTGGATGGCTTCTTTGGTGGTGTCACATGCTTGGAGAAGACTCTTTGATGGTGCCTTTGCTTTGGAGGAGACTTGACTTTGCTTGGAGGAGAGTTCTTTGACTTCTATACAAACATATACATGATGCAACATGCCCTTAAGGTCTTCAATATTTTCTTTTGACTATTTGACTCACCTATAGCACTTTAACTTGTGCTAGACCTATTTCAATGAGCAAGAAACTCGTTGACATATATTATAAAAATAATATTTCTTTTCTTGAATAAATTCAAATATTAAAAGTACATTTACGAAGACCGAACCTAGTTACATTTCCTTCAACAGAAACTGCCCACAAACTTGGCCCTTCTGCCCAGAATTTCAGCCACATTTCCCAGAAGTTCGACCCACTGCCCAAGATATGCCCAGAAACTCGCATGTGTGAAGTCAAAGATTCCTTCTTCGTCCTTATTCTTCTTCTCCTTTGCTTGGATGCCCAAAAGATTCTTTGTTGTGTGAGTGATCGAATTGTGTCTTATGGAGGAGGTTAAATGCCTTATATATAGTGTTTTGTCGGGCTTGAATGGGTGTCTCTTCACTGGGGCTGACTTGACTTGATGGAGAGCAGACTTGAAAAGTTTGAAGCCAAAAATTCAAAATTCAAAATTTTCTCTTTTGAAACCCACATGAAGAACATGTCTTATATTAATCATTTCAAGGGCTAACAATAAAATGGTATAAAGATCATGTCTTATATTTTTCATTATGTATTTCAAAGGATAAAATATTAATTATGAAGACCGACCATAGCTACAAAATTCAACAAGGAATACCTCCCAATTCTACAAAAATCAAGAGAGTGAGCTAGCCTCCTCTTGTTGGATCTCCTTGCAATTGTTGATCTGTGAAATCAAGGTTGTACTCATTGAAGCAATGAGTCCTCCCGTTGGATCTCCTAGCAACCTTCTTTACGCCATTCGAAAGATAAAGGTAAAAGAGGAAACAAAAATCAGATTAGTTTTATTTTCTTGCAATCACATGAGTCACATACCTGCACTCCTATTGTGCACTCAAATTAACTAATAATTCCATATGAAATCAATTTACTAAAATTTACCAAGAGCACTCTACAAAACATTTCTACAGCATACAACATTGGGTTACAATTTCATTTCTCGAATTATTTTCAAGCAGATATACTTTCAAAACAACAAACATTTACTTTTGGCGCTGATCTATTTCATTATTTAATTTATGTCATTTGATTATCTGCTTGTCTAACATTCATATTGTATGATTGTGGTTAAAGTACTCTTGTGTCATCTAATTAACTCATAGAATTGTCTTCTCTTGTTTACTATAGCTTAATCAGCCTTGGTTGTTTTAGGGACTACCCCCTTCAGGTTCGCTAGGAGTTAGCCTAGACGGAGGAGTCAAGATTGAGTGATAGCAACTCGATTCAAGACTTGCCCCCAAGGCCACACTTAGTGGACTAAAAATTTCTTCCACGTAACCCAAAGGTGTGGATTATGCGACAAAAAGTCCTAGTCGGTCCACCTCCATGATGCCCGCATACCACCCCACAACATAAGAATGCCCATCAAGGCAATGAGTTATCGCCCACTAAAGGGATGTTAGCAGTGCAATAAAACCAAACACCATGAAAATGAAGCTAAAAAGACCAGCTATGTTTGTCCACCATTGGGCATCTAGCAAACACTTTCACAACAAACATCCACATGGCCTAACAAGGCTATCACTTGTACACATATGGGCTTACAAATCGCATGGTCAAAATTTCTGGAGCAGCCATGTTCGAAGAGGGGTAACAGGGCCAATAGACAATAACAGTTCAAACGCAATACCTGCAGAAACATCACGTTTTTGGATACTTTATTGCTATGCTACCCAGTGGTTGTTACAAATTTATTTTTCCTTTTCATCACATTTTGTCCATAATTTGTCCACTATTTTTTCTTCCACTGCAAGGACAGGTGCTTGAAGTTCCAATTTAAAACAGAAAATATTTTTGTGTTCGGCACCAAGCAAACATGGATTTTCATCAGTTTTAAATAAATTGAGTGTATGACATATCTCAGAATTTTTTGAAGAACTAGGGTTATTGTTCTCATTCAATACAACTATTTCCCAGACTTCGCATTCCTTTGAATCTTTGATAACGAGCAGTAATATTACCGCATTTTGTATGTCTATTATCCAGGCTAGGTCATTAGACATGAAGCACTATTTTTTTTAAATTGTAAGGTCTTCGAGGCATAAATGATGGGCAGTCTCTGGCAAGGTGAGTTAAAAAAGGTAGTAAGCAGATTATCCTTGGGCCCCAAAATCCACACACATACATGTTGGGACAGAAAAATGCAAAGAAAAGAGAAAAAGAATGGTATTGTGCCCATTGCTTGATACAATCATATTTATGGGTCAACAAACATCAACCAAAAGAGCAGTTCAAATGCAATACTTACAGAAACGCACTTCACCCCTTTTATTAAGCCACGAGCTTCCAGATTTTTCAGTGCTTTGTTAACCTGTGGCTGCTGCAAATTTGTTTCTCTTTTCATATCTTTTGTCCATATACCTGAAACAATCATTACAACATTGTGGTAAGTCATCATGCTATTATCGCCAATTCTGAATTGTTACCAAGATAACAAAAAAGTTGCGGCAGGAAAACCATAGCTTTCTATAGAACCATCTTCATCCTCAAAAGGCCTTTTAACTTTTTAGAAGAAAATCAATCTATGATGCTTACTTATGACCATCAATTCATAATAAGCTAGGTGAACAATCGGTTTGCAAAGATTTTTCAGAAGACTGAACAGGAGAACAGAAGTCTAGGATACCTGCATCAAATTATAAATTTGATACAAGCTGGGTAAAGATAGGTCAGATTGATTGTTCAAGGTATAGAGAGGTACAACTCATCACCATATTAGACCATTTGGGGACCTTTCCAACAGATAGAACCATGCTTCAGAAAAGTAAAAGGTGTATTGAAATGTCCAAACCACAGAGAAGAGGAGTGATCTAAGAAATGTTAATCAAGGTTGTCATTGATGTCAATAGTTGATCGTTGATATAGCAATGACTGGATGGAAAATATTCTTGAAGATGCCAGAAGAGGACTACACTTGGAAGATTGCCTATATGACATAAACATGATGACATGCCCTACCTCCAATGATGATTTGATGATGACATGACAAACCTCCAATAATGTTGAAGGAGACAAGGTGATGAAGAAGGCAATCAAGGACATGATGGTGTCCCTACATTGAAGAAGGCAAGCATAATGATGACATGTTGACCCTATGAAGTAGAAGGAAAAACAATGAAGAAATCCATCCATGAAAGAATATTGCTGTCCTATATTTCTGCACTTATACAGGACCAGTCACATTAAAGAACATTTCTCCACCTTGAAGGCAGAATCTCACCATGAGACCTACACCATCTTGAAGAGCATAATTTTACCTTTCCAGTGAGCTATTACTTGGCCTGAAAGTCCAAGCGGTTTGGGAGAAATGGATTTTTGAAGTCAAGAAATTTATTTATGATAGTAAGCCGACCTGTGCCAGCCTACCCAAGTCAGCCTACCTTTAGTGACGTGTCCCTTCATTCCTCCGTACAAAAAGACTATTAATACACAGTCCAAGATTTAGTTTTCATTATTCAATTTGGTGAAGAATATCTGAGGAACACAGAACAATGAGGAGAGTTCACATCTCATGAACTGAGGCTAAGGAGGACTTAAAAAAGGTTTATTATTTGGGTTATTCTTCCTCAAGCTCGGACAACAGATTATCTTTGTCCAGCCACCTGTGGTAAACACACTAATCTATCGTTTGGGCAGTGATAAGTTCTGTGGGTGACTTGTTGTAGTTCTGTGTTTTATCGTTTGGGTAGACTGCTGGTGGAACACCAAAGTCATGGTCTTATGAAATACTAAACCTCAGACCAGTTACAGTTTCAGGACTCAGAATTCAGTCCTGTGGAGAGGCTTGGATAGTCACATTTGTTTAAATCTCATACATGTGATCAGTCACCTTGGAGGTTCAGTTTTAGGGCTCGGTCCTATAACCTCACACAGTGATTCAGACTTCGGTTGGCATACATCACTTCGGTCATCAAGGTTTGGGTATCTCTGCCTGGAAGTATATTTCGGACCATCACTGTGGTGCAGAATAATAATTGGTGCAACAACCCACACTGTAGAAGCTCGGTTGTTTGACTATGGTGTAAGATCTTGGACTGTGATGTGAAATAGCTCGGACTAAGGTGCAGTTTCAGTGGCTTGGTGATTTGACTACATTCAGCATTAGGCATAGTTTGGAGCAGTCTTTAAGAAGACTCTAGGTGAATACATCTTAAAGTGAATTTGTTGAAGTCTTAGTGCAAGAACATTGGTGCAGAATTGCTGACGAAGAGTGTTGCAGAATAGATGGTGCAGTATGGTGTATAAATCCTTGTGTAAAGGTATTGGAACAGATTGAACAGTGGTCTGGTGCCATGTGGTGCAAGGACATTTGTAAAGATTCAAGAAGAATTGTCACAATCTAGCACTGAAGTCTTGGTGCAGCAGTGGTCCAGTAGTCTTGAGATAATCTGGTGTTGAAATATTGGTGCAGTGCAGAAGTCATGGTGCAAACTTTGGTGCAGACCTTTGGAGGTAACTTGAAGTAATCTTTGGGACTAACCTTGGACCAGATTTGAAGAAGGTGCAGAACTATTATTAGAGCTGGTGCAGAACTTGGTGCAGTTCATTGAAGACACATTGAAGTGTTGTATTGAAGATCATAATGCAATGTTGATGTCATGATGAGGTAACTTGAAGAGATTGATTGGGTATTATGAAGAACAGTGGTGACACTTTCTGTATGACAAGGTTGTCATTGATGATGTGACGTGGAGACTAAGTGAAGGGATAACTGAAGATTGACAGGGCTCGGTGAAGAAGACTTTGGGAGCCGTGAAACCAAACATGTCAGACATGGAGACTAAGTGAATGGCTAATTTAAGATTGACAGGGCTTGGTGAAGAAGACTTTGGGGGCCGTGAAACCAAACATATATTGACAAAGTGAAGCTATAGGATTGGTGTCATTGGAGTTGGTGCTCCTAAACTCAAGGTTGGTGCCTTGGATAAGATAGGGTTGAAGCCCTAGAGGTCGGAGTCTCACTAAAGTCCAAGTAGGTGCTCGCACATCCCAGATTGGAGCCTGGGTGTCTTCTTCTAGGGTTGGAGCCCTACCTATATTGTACTTGATTTATTGTAAATATTACTTTAATAAAAGCATTTATTTCTATTGTTCATTTTGTGTTCTAAACATAAGTGATCTAACTAGTAAAAGTAACAATTTAAAAGAAATACTTATTCACCCCCCCCAGTATTTCCAACAATTGGTATCAGAGCTAGTACCTTCACTCAAAACCTAACAGCTTGAAGGTTGATCATTAGAACACGAATGGCGAGGCCAAGGAAGAAAGTCTCCAATCCTCCTAAAGATGTGTCTCCCTCAACCACCAAAATTGAATTCAATCAATTTGTGAAAGCTCCATTGTTCAATGGAAACTTTGATATATGGGAGGGCAAGAATGAGGAATTTCTTGAAGACTCAAGGCATTGAAGTTTGGAAATCAATTATTACTGATAGCATGATGGATGGAGAATCCAAGGAACATAATACAAGAGCAATGAAAGCAATCTTGAATGGGCTACCAAATTCTATGAAGGCCAATTTTGAAAAATGTTCGTCAGCAAAAGGCATATGGGATAAACTTCATGATCTTCACTCAAAAGGAGCGTTGACAATGATCTCTAGTCAAGAAAATGATGGAAAACATGAAGGAAATCTAGAGCCCATCAAAGAAGTTGAAGATAAGAGTGATGACATCAAGGCTAAAGAAGACCTCGAAGATGAAGAGAATGAAAAAGATTTTGAAGAAGATCTCCTCACTAAACTTATGCTGCCATGGAAGAGATTAACAATTTGAAAAAGGAAAATGAGGAACTTAAGCAGAAATTGCAAGTTGGTGACTAGAACAAGACAAGGAAGGAAGTTGACCTTGTCAAGCTTCAAGTACAAGAAAGAGATGAGGAGCTCGCCAAGATTAAGGAAGAATTTCATCAAAACAAGAGAAAGCATCATGAAGAAGTCATATCCATGACAAATCAATTGGTTAAGACAAAGAAATGGGAAGATACCGTGTCAAGCCACCTTGAACAAAGGCACAAAAGCTTGAGCAAACTTGAAGCAGAGATTGGTTGATACAAGGAAGAGGTCTCCTCCCTTAGATCTCAACTAGAAGAAGCAAGGAAACAAGCACAAGGCGTTGAGAAGGTGATGGAAGCTTTGACATTCATAGAATGAGAAGTTGATGAAGCAGAAAAGGAAAAAACACCATGATATGCCAACTAGAACAAAAGAATGATGATGTCACCAAGTTAAATCAAAAATCACTTCTCTTAAGGCCCAATCATGTGAAGCAACCAAGATGAAGGAAGAAATGGAGATCATTCTATCAAAGAAGGATGAAGAATGCAAGAAAAAGAAGGAAGAAATTGTCTTTCTTAGAAAGGAAGTTGATTTGCTGAATAAGAACTTGAAAAGTTTTCAAACCCTAGATGACATCCCTAAGTCATCAAAGGTCTCCCCTTGATAAATCAGGTCTTGGCTATGGAGGTGAATCCTCAAGTAAGAATGATAATGCTTCAAACAACAAGGATGTGAGGAAGCCTGGAAGAAATGTTGATGGCCCCAACAAAGGCAAGAGTCAAATTGACATTGGATGAAATCCTACTCCAAGAAGAAACGCAAATGGTGTCAAGGATGCAAGAAGCATTGGTTATCATGAAAGGATCCCAAGGAAAAAAGACTTCAGAATTACATCAAGGAAACCTTCTTCTCCCAGGTACCAAAGTATATTTCTTGGTTATTACTATTCTTGTACAAACTTTGGGCACATGGCAAAAGATTGTAGGGCATATCACAAAGATAAATATAATGGTCCCCGTCAATCTCCGAGAACCAATTTTGCAAGAAGAAGTCATGAATTTTTATTCATAAACAACATAGAGTGCTTCAAGTGTCATAACATTGGACATATGGCACATGATTGCAACTTGACTTGGGCTCCTACACAAGCACACACATATGCACTAATAAGAAGAAGAAGAAGTATAAGCTAATAATAAAAGTAAAAAAACTTCACAAATTGTTATCAAGTCACAGAGAATCATCACAACACTACTTTGCCCTATATTCTCTAACATGGTTTCAGAGCTAAGGTGACACATCAAGGAAAGGGCAACTCAAGAACACTCATAAAGGAGAAGCATTTACAAAGTTGAAGCATCAAGCCTAGAAGTTTCAATCACTTCAAGGACAAGGAGGGTCTACAATCCATCATTCACCAAGGAGGTCTACAAACCTAGAAGAAGAGCCTTGCATAAAGGCACCTACAAAGAAGCGCTGATTGGAGCAAGACCTACATCAAGCTACAAGTCATCAAGCAAGTCCACTTGAAGAAGGCAACTTGAAGAGCATCAAGATCCAGAAAAGACAAGCCACCAAGCCTGCAAGGAGGAAGCAATTCCATTACATTTCAAAATCTATCAAGTAAGTCCATGTCCCCTTTTGAATATACATCAATGTCTTTTTGCAAGGAAAGCAATAAATTGGTAGGTACCAATAACTTTCTTGCATGGAAGAAGAGGATTGATCTACTACTCAAGGAGAATGAACTCCTAGAGCATGTCAAAGGGAATATCACTATCCCTGCTAAGGAACAGACTCAAGCCTTAGCCAAGTACAATAAGGATGAGACAAGAGCTCAAAGGATTATGATAGAATCAATCAAAGACTCTCTCATTCCCTATGTCTCCAAGTTTGAGACATCAAAAGAAATTTATGATAAGCTAGTAGAGCTATTCTCGGTATCCACAACCGGAGAAGTAATATCCTTGAGGAATTAATTATACAAGATGAAGATAACAAAGGAAGGAATAGCTCCCTACTTCATGAAAATCTCTGAAATGAGAGATCAACTTCAAGAGCTTGGGGAAGTCATGTCTAACAAAGAGATGACAATTGTAGTACTCAATTCTCTACCTAAGGAGTGGGGAAACTTCACATCTAGCATATATGCCAAGAAGGAAGTAACCACTTTCAGTGAAATGTGGTCTCTATGCAAAACAGAGGAAACCAGACTTAAGGCAAAAGAGGATGTGGGATCAAAGGAGCAAGCATTTGCTACCATGGCCAAAAGAAAGGGTAAATTTGGAAAGTTTGGTCCATGAAGAACTAACAACAAAGACATGTCCAAGATCCAATGTTCTGGATGCCAAGAATATGGACACTACAAGAGGAATTGTCCTAAGCTTAAGAGGACAACAATAACAAAAGGAAGAGGGAAGAAGCTCACATAACTCAAGAGGTGAAAGAAGAATGAAAGAAGCAAAAGAAGGAAGATCCTTCGGATCTCTACCATGACTAGGTCAAACTCTTTACTTCTAGACTTCTTTCAAAGTTTTGAGTAGAATAGGAACATGTAGGAATAAATTAAGTTGTATGGCTAGAATCACCCTCTAGAATCTAGCAGCATAATGTACATAGAGTTCTAGACACTCATGTAGATGTAGTATTTATGATAAGAACAAAAATGCATAAGTAGAAATATCTTCTAGAATATAGGAGCATGGCAGATATAGCTCAAGATATTCATGTAGAAGAAGCATACCTAGTATAGGACCTCATATATGATGAAAGAAAATTGATCATGATAAGAATCTTAGAAGACCTACATCGTCAAAAGAAAGGAAACATGTGCAAGGCTAGGATCTTTAAGATCATATGATGGAATCTTCAAAAGAAGGTTCATGAACCAAGGCAGATGTCTCATTGGGAATCCCATTCATGGGTTTCAAGAAAAGGATGATATGCAGGCAAGCTAAGATGAAGCAAGAAGGGCCACACCAAAGGATGATCGAAGGAGAATCAAGATGAAGTATGTATGCATCAAAGTTTAAAGTCATGTTATCACTTCTATATTATTAAAGTCATGGGTATGGTTCTATAACGCGATCAAGCATGAAAGAATCTCTTTCACCAAGAACATGCTCGAAGGCATGTACCACATGCGATGAAGGTCAACAAAAGAATATGCTCACATAAGAAGCATAAGATTGCTAACTAAGAAGCAAAAAGAAATGCTAACAAGTCCATAAAGCAAGCAATGAAGGAATTCTCTCACAAGAAGCATCAAATGGTTGACCTATCTATCTGAGAAGAAACAAATGAAGAAAGATATCAAGCATGTGAAGGATACCATGATCACCGAGAATCACTATTTGACAAAATGCCTTGAAGATATCTCCCGAAAGAAGGTAGGACAACTCTAATAAAGGAAGAAAGGACCCTTGACACCTATCAAGGCCTTCGAGATACAAAAGGTGCAGATAACTGATTCTACTCTACAGAGATGTTGTGATGAAGAAGCCATACAAAAACACAAAAAGAAATGTTGAAGCAATATCAAAATGAGGTCATAATGGGCTACTAGGTCAAAGCATGTAACCTAGCAAGTACTATAAACATCCATGAGGAGAATATAAGCATGGACAAAATGACAAAGGAGTAGCAAAGATGACAAACCTGGTAGTCATTTTCCACAAAGCAATGACATGACAAACCAAGAAGGAAAGTAATCGATGGATGGTGCCCTACCAAGAAGAAGTTCAAACAAAGACTTCATGACATCAAGAAAGGAAGAAGATCAAGCAGCTGAAGAACCCACGAAGAAGAAGCTATTGATCAAGGAAAGAGTCCCCAGTTAAGAGGGAGCTTTGACTGGTCCCTGATCAGGAGGAGGTTTTCGGATCACCCCTGATTACAAAGGAGTGACAATTATGTTTTCCATTTCATGGGTCATGCACTAGACCAGGGCTAACAGTTGTAAGTCTAGATGAGGGCCATGAATGGAAATGTAGACACAAGATAGACACAAGATTCTTGTCTTCACTTGGGAAGAAAGAATGGAAGGATTAGGTAATCATCTGGCATCTGATACTCTTTGAGGATGTGTAGGGCATCCAAGACGAGCAGGCAAGAGGATCAATATTCTTTGAGGGCTCGGAACCCAAGAGAAGAATAGTCCTAGAAGGTCATACTCGGAGAACACCCGGGTGGGTACATACCTTGAGAGACAATGATGAAGGTGTCTATAAATCATTGGTCTCGGCAACATTGTAGCTCATGGTCTCGTAAAGAGATGGAGTTGTTAGTCAAGGCCTTACACTATGCCAATGTTGGTGAATATGATGCTATAATAAATGGATTGCAAATCTGGTTTCTCTTATGTGAATTCTTCAAGATTGAAAATTGCCAAACACCTTGTAATATTGTATGAATACCTCCCTAGTTAAGAGGGAGTGTTGAAGGAAATGTAACTAGGCTAGGTCTTCATAAATGTAATTTTGATATTTGTACTCATTCAAGAAAAGAGAAATTATTTTTGTATTATTTGTCAATGAGTTTCTCGCTCATTGAAAATAGGTCAAGCACATTTTGAAGTGCTTCTAGAGAGTCAAAGTCAAAACGTAATTATGATAAGACCCTTCGAGGGCATGCTACATCATGTTCATCATCATACAAGGTCATGGGAACACCTCCAGGACAAGTCAAGTCCTCTACTAGCACTAACGAAGTCTCCAAGCAGCAAATAATGAATTAAAGGGCAATCTGTCAAGTCGGCCTAAATGACAGTCATGTCAGCGTGAATAGGAGGGACAGACCTCTATTTATAGAGGTTGTCCACTCCTCAAAAGGATAACGAATTCACTTTGAAATCTGCGAAGGAGTAAGGTAAGAAGAAGACAATGGAAGAAGCCTCCAAATCAGTGCGAAGAAGAAGGAAGAGACACCGAAGGTTTAAGGATTATCATAGGGCTAAAGGACAGTCTCACGTGCGAAAAAGGAAAGGGTCTACCTGCTGTTGTAACGGCCCTCTACCACAAATATACAAACTGCATTGTTTGGATATAGATCATAGGCTTAAAGAACCTCCTACTCAAGAGAGAACGAAAGGGAGGAAAGCGAAGTGAATAGGGATAATCTGAAGCATATAACAGCCACACGTGCAAAAAAAGGACAACTTGCGATCATCACAGCAACACTGTCACAATCATATATATCTCTTTGTTTAAGGCTCAAACTAGGCCTACAGAGCCTCTCTCTCTAGCGTGGAAGAAGGGAATACAAGCAAGGAGAGTCTAACATAGTTTTGGAGGAGAAAACACTCTCACGTGTGAAGGATTAGGGCTTCACTGTCGCTACCCTAAGTCTGCAACAGTTGTTGGAAGAAGTGTTGGAGAGGAAAAGACAAAAGTGCTGCAAGATAAGATAAGATAATTTTATTAACGTCCAACAAATGACGATAAGAGGTCAACGGGACTGTCGGTTACAATGATTACATCATGCCAAGCCGGTGGACCAAACGGTCCCCTTTAACATTTCTTTTAAAATACATCTATAATCTAAGTAAATGTAAATGTAGAAGCTAGACGCTCTCGGCCTCGAAACAAAGCACTGCGATGAAGCAGAGAAGGAGAAGAAGAAGAAGGAGAAGAAAAGGCAGGGGTCTCCTGTCTAGATCCTACTCCTAACCTCCAAGGTAGAGAGAAGAAAACTGAGAGAAGCATGTCAAAGTCTATTGTCTTGTGGGCATACTGGGTTGTCGCTTGTCGTTGTTGTCTCCTGGAGGTTCTAGGGCGCCTCCCAGGGGTGGATCCAATCCTGGAGCGCTGGTGCAGTCTGGTGGGTCAACCCCCCCGAGACCGCACTGATCTGGTCTCAGTGTCTGTGGGTCGGTCAATGGTTCTTTTGGTGCCCTGCACTGATGGTAGCACCCTAAAGAAGTCAGTGATCTTCTGCGTGGTGTCTGATCTGGTGGGGGGCTGAAGAAAATGGGCCCGAAATCTAAAGGCCTCCTAGAGATAAAGTGCAAGGCATCTCAGATCAACATATCTGAGGAAGTTGGTCAAAGTCTGAGAAGACCTGAAGAGACAATGGAAACGACCTCGAATCTCCTAGTAAGCAGGGCATCCGAAGATGAAGTGTCTCTGCCTCTATCTCCTGTAAGTGACAGAGCTGGCAAATCCTATCTGCCCTATCGATGTGGTGATTTGTCTCCACCCGGAGTCTGTGAGACCCAACTCTGAACTACCCGAGGGGGATTCTAAGGGCATGCATCCAATGCTGGAACGTGTATTGGGGTCTGATGATGAGCCCATCCCTGATTTCCATGCAATGCTCCGCGTAGAAGGCCATTTTTGGACGCAACCCATTGGGAGGATTGGTCCATGTAATCTAAATGTATCGTCTGTAAATATCCTCCTTAAAGATTTTATTCAGCTCTTGCTGATTGGGGAGGAGGTGGCCTGAAGCATTGAGAGAGCACTGAAAAGGAGGGAGATGGTCAATCTGGATTCCTGAAGCCTCCAGAGGCTCTGTCACACTGGTGTACCAACATTTGGATTGCCCTATCTGCATACGGGCGATGTTCTCCGAGGAGCAATATGCTAAATATGGGTATCTGTCATGACCCTTCCTCGTGTCTGCCAGGCCTCGGAGCCTGTGCAGGAGCGACACTAACTTGAATATCACCTCTAGGTTGAAAGGTTGAGCCCCAAACTCTGCTAGAATGATGTGCTGAGGAACTATCTGCTTGCACCTAATGAAACAGTGCAAAAGGAGGGTCTAGACCCGCTCCGCTGAGGCCCAATTTGACTCTAGGAGAGAGGGACCCCAAATCTCTGAGCCGTAAAGCACTGTGGGGCGAATCAAAGTGTCCATGATGCTCATTTTGGACGAGATGTCCTGGAAATGGTGCCGGAAACACTGCCTCTCTAGAAGGGCTAGGGAGCCATACCCTTTGTTGATCCGAGGCTGAAGGGCTGGCCATAGGCTGAAGCGAGGCCCTGAGAACTGAACTCCCAAATATGTATAGGTGCTGACAATCTCAATCTCTTCTCCTTTAAATAGGAAGTGGAAGTCCGAGGTTTTCTTGACTCCATTGAAGACAATCACTTTGGTTTTACCCAAGTTCACAGTTAGATGCCTCCGGTCACAAAAAGCTGCGAGAGCATCCAGCTGTCTCTGAAGGCCTTCTTGGGAGGAGGCAATAAGGGCAATATCATCTGCAAATAGGAGGATGAAAATCAAGACCTGGTGAAGAAGACACCCGTCTGTATCCTGGATATGTTCCTGGAGGAAGGACTCAAGCTCATCGATATAGATCCCGAATTAAGTAGGAGAAAGGGGGCATCCTTGCTTGACTCCGATGGCGCTTCGGATGAAATCCGACATTCCTTCGACTATGCAAAGACGGGCAAGGACGGCCTCATAGAGGCGCATGATAGCTATCAGGAGAGTCGAGGAAATGCCAACCTCTCTTAGCCTCTGGAAAAGATCTTCCCTCGGGACTGAGTCAAAGGCCTTCCGGAAGTCTACAAAGTAGCAGTACACTTTAGAGGATCGATGCCTAGCCTCCTCGATCACCGCACGAAGAGTAAGGATGTGGTCGATCACCTGGTCGTCTGGGCGGAATCCTGCTTGGCCCTTGGCCTTGAGTTGTCTCTACTCAAGGAAATGGGAGAGTGTCCTATGGAGTGTTGTAGCATATAGCTTGGAGAATGTGTGCCCAACCATGATTGTCTTGTAGTTGTTGGGGTCGGAAGTAGGCCCTGACTTGTGGATCGGGTAGATAATGTGGTGTGACCAACCATCCGGAAATCCATCCCGAACCACCTGGTTGAAAAGGTCCACCAGATATCCTACTAGGGGGCGAAGTCCATGCTTGAAGAATTCTACCTGGAAGCCTTCTTCGTCTGCTGCCCTGCTGCTATTCATTGTCCATATTGCCTCTCTGATATCTTTGTCGGAGAAAAGGTGGCAGGAGGTGGGGGGGGAAGTAACCTGAATCAGAGGTTGCCCAGGAATGTCATACAGCTGGGAGGTGTGAGAGAACATTGAGGCAGGATCAAGGTCGACTGGGGTAGGTGAGCGTCGGGAAAGGATGGTCCCCCAAAAATATTTAAGGGAGCGAAGGAGGAGAGTAGAAAGAACCTGTCTCCTATGGGCAATGAAAAGGCGCTTCTTGCGGTGAAGGAGGCGACGGTAGGCTGAACAGAGGTCTGGGTATGTTGGTGAGGAGTTTCGGAATGCGTGTCGGAGGTCTTGGTACATAGAGTTGCATTCTTGGTCATACTATTTATTCATAGGGCAATTTACCAGTTTGTGGGAGGTAGTGGCAGTACTGGTAGAATGGGGGAATGAATGGAGCGCGCTTCCCAGATTGCATATGAGAGGCACTGGTATTTGTCCTTAGCAGCGCTGAGAGAGGCGAACTCGGACTCCGATGGGAGTGTTTGTCTGAGGATAGAGGAGAAGAGATCAGGGTCACCCTCCTCAAATCAGGAGATGGTCCTGGGAGGGCTGCGAGGAGTAGAAGATGGATTCGGGAGGCTAAACTAGAGAGAGAGTGAGGGAAGTGCAAGATCTGCGAGAGGGATGGGTGTGATCAAGAAATTTTTGATGTAAGGGAGGAGATTTGGGTTTGCAATAGTGTAGTCAACCACAGTTGCTCCGCCTCCAAATGGTCTGCAGGTAAAGAAGTGCGAGGATGGGAAGCATGGTAGGCCATTCAGAATTACCAACTCATGAGATTCTCCCAATTGTAGTAGATATCTCCCATAGGCTGTGGTGGGTCCCAAGTAATCCTCGGAGGTCCGGTGCATGCTGATCGTGGTCGGGTCAATCCCCCGAGTGCAAAATATATCCTCTGTCTGGTCGTGCATGAGTGCCTGGAGGTCTTTGGTCCGGGCATTGAAGTCCCCAGTGAGAATGACGTCCCCTACTGCCGAAAACCTGGTGATGTCAGAGTACAGGTCTATAAAAGGGTCTCTGTCTAAGCTAATGTGAATAGCGTAGGAAGACGAGATAGGTGGGAAGTAACAGATTGCGACATAAATGTCTCTCAGAGGATATGCTCTGGCTCTAATCTGAATCCACATGAATCTGGCATACTCATCGGTCGCGACCACCGATACTCTGCTCCTGAGGCTATCATGGACGAGGCAAGCAACACCCCCTAATCCCCTGACACCTCCTGAACTCCGTGTCTCCTGTCTACAAACTGCAGTCCACTGGTATCTTGTAATGTCGGGGCGAGGTCGGACTAGGCTCGCATGAGTCTTGATAACCAAGAGAATGTCTGCTGAGCTAAGGGCTTCATAAAGTAGGCGTGGTGAAGACCAGAAGGAGCCATTGCCATTCCAGCAGTGAACCGAGAGATCCGTGCCCCGCCTCCTCTCCGCTCGAGCCCGTCATTTGGAGCTATCTAAACGAGATGTCCATCCTGGGGGGAAGGTGTCCCGAATAACTGCCCGAAGGTTTCTAATCACTGTCCATTTCCCTGCCTGTCTTGCTACTGCAACCTGTTCCCTGGCCTGTTTCAATTCAGCTACTTGAGCTCTTGTGAGGTCTTCATCCAAAAACACTTTATTCGGAAGAGAGAATAGCTTCCGCTTGGCTCGGAGTACCCGAAGTCTATCCGAGGAGTCACGGAACCTAAGGAAGAGGGTAGAGTCCTGCCCTATCCAAGCTTTGTCCAATGTTATGTCTAGTATGTCGAGAGTGTCGCCTAGAAACCTGTTCCCCAGTTCTATTGGGTCCACTAAGGGGGGAGGTGTAGGGAGTCCTCTTACCTTAAGATTTAATTCTCTTGCTCGTCGGGTTCTTTCCTCCACGAGCTTTGCCTACACTACTTCCTCCACTGCTATGAGCAGAGGGGCCTTGTCCTTTCCTTTGACCACCTGTGCCCATGTGCTGATATGTGACTCTGTTTCCTGTTTAAAGGACATTCGTTGGGATCTAATTTCCTCCTGTTTGTTTTTAAGATCTCTGATCTCCGCCTGTAAAATCTCGTCGAAATTCTGCCCCGCACTTTGTTCTCGGTATTCCTACAGTGTTTTTCTGATAGATGCATTGTCTCCCTCTACCGATAGAATTCTGTTTGACAAGGTGCCAATGTCGGCTCGCAGCTCGCGATTTTCTGCCTCTAAGTGTTCCACTTTCCTCATAATTTGTCTAATTTGGGATGTCCAAAAAGCAAAATCTGTTTCTAATGCAATATCGGTGGGGCTGTATACATTCTCATCTTTATTGTGGCACTGCTGTAAGTACTTCAGCGGACCTCTGTTGTTGAAATCTTTGGACAGTGGCGTTTCGGCTTCCCCGGGATCTTTGTTGTGTTGTTGCTCTTCATCATCAAAAACAATATTTCCGGCCCCCATTTTGAAAGATTGCCTCGATTACCGAGACCTCACCTTTGTGATACCCAAACAGTGGTCTCACTGTGACTGTTATTTGACCGAAGTGATAGCACAAGATTCTTCTTTCTATGGTTGCTTCGAGCCCTGATCACTGTGGCAAGACCGAACCCTTAACTCTGTAAGCACCGAGCCCTTAACATCGTGGTTTTGTTGTGTGTATAGGGTTCGATCAGATAGTTGGGACGCGGGGAGGAGCAGCGGGGAGTCGAGACGTGAGGAGGAGCAGCAAGGAGTCGAGATGCAAGGAGGAGGAGCAGCGGGGAGTCGGGACGCGGGGAGGAGGAGCAGCGGGGAGTCGGGAGGAGTTGCAGGTGGGAGGCGGGGAGGAGCAAACACGGGGAGGAGCAGACGCAGGGAGTCGAGACGCGGGGAGGAGCAACGGGGAATCGGGAAAATATCCACTTCGAGCAAAGACAAGCAAATAGAGAAGAATCGATCTTAAAAAAACTTGACTTGTGCTTGGAGGATCTCATTGTCAAGGGTCTAGGGTTTGGCAATTGTTCAAATAAGAAGCTTCAATAAGAGAAATCTTACAAAGAGTTTTCCTCTCAAGAGCGGAGAGGGTTTGGCCTTGGTAGAGAGCCAAATTCTGTGTTCCTGTTATTTTGTTTTGGTAGCAGTTTGATGAAGCACACACACATATGCACTAATAAGAAGAAGAAGAAGTATAAGCTAATAAGAAAAGTAAAAAGACTTCACAAATTGTTATCAAGTCACAGAGAATCATCACAACACTACTTTGCCCTAGATTCTCTAACAGCAATCACCTCTGAAATCAGCGAAGGTAGGAAGCCGAGGAAAGGGTAAAGAAGGACGAAGAAAGGGTCTCCAAATGCAGCGAAGGAGGAGAAAGAAATATCGAAGCCTTGAAATCTTGTTCTAGGGCTAAAAGACAATCACACGTGCGAAGAAGGAGAGGGTCTCCTTGCTGTGAAGGTAACTCGCGTGTGCACGCAACTGTTCTTAATGTAACCAGCGTATATCCAGTGAAATTATGATTCAGTTAATTCATCATATGTTGATCTTTAATCAGTGCATCATTCCATTAAACTTTAAACAGTAACCATGTGCAATAATAACAAAATAAACCATCACACATAAGCAACACACATGAACACCAAGATTTAAGGTGGAAAGCCAATGCGGGAGAAAAACCACCTGTTGTTGTTGTCTCTGTGTTCTTTTTAATATAAAGAGCAATCTGTTTACAATCTTGTATTGGTGCAAACTCATGCCAATACGTAGGCACCCACCTGCAGAAGGCTACAACCCTCTCTCGTTCTCCAGCTTCTACTGGAAGGGAGCTACAACCCCCTAGTTCTTGTACTAGCCGATAGTACGTAAGTGCCAGCCTACAGAAGGCTACAACCTTCACTCGTTCTCTAGCTTCTACTGAGCTCCAACCCCCTGATCAAATCACCAACCACTACTGGTAGTAAGTTTCGACTTCCGTACTAAAGGCTCCAACCCTTAGTATCCTCCAGGGACCACGTTTCATGAATTTTCAGACTGGATACTCCTGGCACATAACAACACAATATGTAAACCACCTTTCATCAAATTTTCATACTAGACCCATCAGTAACATTGAAGCTCAAAATCAATCACCATTGCAATACATCCATCAAATACATCTGCATCAACCAATCACTGAAACTCAATCATCATTCTCTGACATAATTGAAACCCAATCATCAATCTATGAATCAACCATAACTTAATCAATCAATCACTGAAACCTCTGACACACTGAAACAATCACTGAACCTCTGACATATTGAGTCAAACAATCGTTGAAGAACATTAAAGGGTATCGCCCATCATTCCTACACCCTTCTTTAAGGAAATCTGATATGGTTCTACACCTTAAAGAGATGCTTGTTCTTGTGCCTCCATATCCACTGCCATGGGAAGATGATAATGGAGTTCTTTGTGCATGTGACTGTGAGTTATGTTCAAAGAAAACCTTTGCTTTTTTAGATTTGTATTGGGCTTCCTCATCTTCCCTTATGTATTTGGCTCTTTCTATTGTTGACACACTTACTCAAGCTTTGATTCCTATTGGTTTATCTCCATCCCATGGTCTTTACACACAAAGGTGCCCTCTGGCACGGGTATATGAACCTCTATAAATGTTGTTGCAATGGTTGCATGTAAATTTAGTGGTTCCACCCCCTTTCCCTGCTTCAGACCTAGTAACATATTTCCATAATGGGGTTTGGTCTTGTTTAGTTTTTGGGGCCTCATCATGTCCACTCTCTTCCTCCTCACCAATGTACTCCCCTCTAGGGTTTTCATCAAATCCACTATAACCCACTTCTTCATCATGATCAACCCTCCTTCTTCTCCTCTCCAACACCATAATAACCAAAAAAGGAACCAACAACAAGAAAACGCCAAGCCATATAGCCATGATTGTTTGAAGTTTTGAGTCTGCAAAAAAATGGAGGAAAGGGAATGGACCAAAATCGACCTAAAGATCACTAAATTTGGACAAGGAGAAATGTGTTTTTGGACTGAAGCCCACACATGTGCAAATTATCAAGGTTGGCCACATCATCATGTAGGCTCATGAAGCCCAACAGACATGTCTTTTGACCCTCATTGATTCATATAAATAAGAGACACCTCCACAGTCATTTGGCATCATCATCACACAACACATTATTCTCTCTCCTCATCTGATTGGTTCGTGCACCTCATTGGGCAGCTGATATTTTCACACGTGGCAGAAAGGAGGACAAATTTCAAGAGGTCGAATTTCAAATATGTTGCAGGGTTTGACCAACGTTGACCAAGGGTTATTTGATCTTATTTGACTGTGATTTTTTGTGGCAAATTTTCTATATGGGCAGGCAATACTGTTTCGAAAAGAAGCCAAGATTTTCTAGGCACTTTGACCTATGATGACCACATGGTGGACTTCAAGTTGACCAACTTTGACTGCAGATTGGTTGATTGTTTTGGGTTGAATTTGACCAACAAGGAAGGTCAAATTTGGTTGTGTTTGACCGAGCTCCAAATGGACTGTTTGTTGTTGCGTTGACCACCGTTGACTTCCTGGTTAAGGCTGATTTGACTATTGTGGACTGAGAGCAATATTGCAGAATTGACAGGGTTGTCTTGGACATTAATTTGGCAAGTCAATTTTGAATTTGACTTTGTAGTATTGTATTCTCTCTCTTTGTTGAATATTTGATATTTATAATAAGAAGAATTGATCAAGGGTTTTCCCCATCTTGGGTTTTTCCCTGGCATTATTAGCCAAATATTAGTGTTCTCTTGTCTTGGCTTATATTCTATATTGTTTATGTTCTACCTACAGTTACTATCAATGTGATTAATGGTTTATGTGATTTCTATTGGAAACTAAGTGGAAATTATCATTGGGCTAATAAAAAGACATTGAAGTAATTGTTGCAAGCATAGAACATACCATTGTTATCTAAAATTAAGATGGTATCAGAGTCCATGTAAAGACAAAGCCCAAGCAAGAGAGAAAAGCAATCACTACGATATTTGGACCAAAATTCTTGGACAAGTCTCCATGGCATCTACATCTTACTTCAAGTCTAAGGACAAGCTCAATGAAAAATATGACTATCATGCATGGAAGATGACTTTGGACTTGACTTTGGAGGAGAAGTGAGTATTGGACTATGTGCAAGGAAAAGTAGTAGAGCCTTCTTAAAATGCATCTATTGCTGCTAAGACAAAGTATAGAAAAGGTGAGGTCAAATCAAAGAAAATTTTGATTGACTCTATTCAAAAGCATTTGGTTGCCTATATTTCTGATTTTGGAACTTCTAAGCAAATATACAATAAGTTGGTTGGGATGTTCAAATTCAACAATGCAAGTCAAATTCTCTTTCTCAAGAACAAGTTGAAGGATATCAAGATGGATAAAGGGGAGTCTATCCAATCCTACTTCATGATAATAAATCAAATCAAGAATGGCCTACTATCTATTAGAGAAGTTACTGCTGACAAGGAGCTCACTCTCATTGCACTTGGAGGTCTTTCAAATCCATGGGATGTATTTGCCAGCACCATTCTCAACAACGATAGGATACCTGGTTTTGATGAGTTATTGGCTAGGTGCACTCAAGAAGAGACAAGGATGATTGTTAATTTTAGTTATCAATGGTATGTTCTGGCTTAGCACAATTACTTCAATGTTCATTTTAGCACCCCAATGACAATTTCCAATTTAGTTTTCCAATAACAATCACATTAGCCATAAATCACATTGACAGTAACTGTAGATAGAACATAAAATAAAATGCATAAGACACGCCAAGACAAGACAACATTGTCAGCCCAGTCAGCATCATAATATCCATGTATCCTCAAATTCCCAACAGTGTATCTTAGTCCATAGTTGATAATGCCACGAACGTATCTCAAAAGATTATTTGCAACAACCCAATGTATGTGATGAGGCTAAACCATAAATTGACTCAAAGTATTTACAACGAAGCATATGTCTTGACGAGAGTTTACCAAGAACATCGGGGCCCCCACAAGTTGTCGATATTCAAAAGGGTTTGCCAATTTGGGCCCAACAATACTTCCACATAGTTTCTTGAAGTTGAGTTCCATTAAAGTAGACACAGACTTGCAATCCACCATCACACATCTCTCGAGTAATTTCACAATGTATTTTACTTGAGAAAGGAAAATCTCACCTGAATTTTGGCAGACCTCGAGGACTAGAAAGTAGTGCATCAAACTAGGTCCTGCATCTCGAATTCGGAAGCCAACTCCCTCTTGCATTGATAAATGAGAGGGTTTGCACCTGTCAGAAAGAGATCATCTACATAAAGGATCAAAATCAAAGGCATGTCATTTTCAATCTTGAAGTATAGGTTAGGATCAGCATCGCTCCTTGTAAATCCCAGCTTATAAGATAGATATCAATCCTCTCATACCAAGCCCTAGGGGCTTGCTTCAACCCATAAAGGGCTTTCTTCAACCTGTATACATGTGTCCTTCGATCATGAACTTTGAACCCCTATGGTTGTCCCAAGTAGACTTCCTCCTTAAGCGAGCCATGTAAGAAAGCAGTCTTAACGTCCATTTGATGTAGACTCCATCCTTGAGTGGCGACGAGAGCAATAATAGATCGGATAGTGGTATATCGTGCAACCAGTGCAAATACCTCATCATAGTCCACTCCTTCCTTTTGAGAGAAGCCTTAAGCAACGAACCTAGCCTTCTATTTTTCAGCACTCCCAACGGCTCCATGTTTAACTTTGTATAGCCATTTCGAGGTGACTACGAACTTCTCCTTAGGTCTAGGCACCACTTCCCAAACATCATTCTTCATGATAGATTCATATTCCTCATTCATCGCATCCTTCCAGACTTGGTGCTTTACGGTTTCTTCGAACATACATGGTTCTGCTTGAACGATAGTACTCATAGCAGCCAAGTACCCTCGATACTTGTTCAGCTTCTTACCTTCACGAAATGCCCCTCTTGGAGCAATATCTCTTTTAGCATCTTCGAGAGTATCTTTGAGCCACAAAGGTCTTTTCCTTGAGGTAGAGGGATCACCAGGAAGTGGATCAATGGGATCCATTGGAACTTCAACATCGAGCATAGGCTCATCTGTTGGAGGTTCATCTTGCTTGTCTGCATCATCATCATTGTCCTTCCTTGGGATAGGGAGATCTATGGCTTTCCCCAAGGGAAATATCTTCATGGAATGTGACATCATGGCTTACTTAGAGATCTCTTTGACTAGGCACATAGATTCTATATGCCTTTGAATTTTCATTCTAGCTAACAAATATACCTTTCTTCCCAGATGCTTTCAACTTGTTTCTTTTTTCTTTAGGCACATGAAAATATACAAGACAACCAAATATTCTAAAATGATAAACATTAAGTTTCTTACTAATGAAAATCTCCTCGAGTGTCTTGAAATCCAATGCTTGATGCGGACAGTGTTGGCAGCATCTCCCCATAAGAACTTCGGTAGACCTTGATCATTGAGCATGGGTGGTTTCCATGATTGTTTGATTCTTCCTTTCAGCAACTCCATTTTGCTTAGGAGCGTATGGAACAGTTGTCTCCCTCTTAATGCTAGCCTCTCTGTAAAAGTCATTGAATTCACTTGATTCATATTCAGTTCCATTGTCAGTCCTCAATATCTTGATTTTCTTCCCTGTTTTATTTTCCACCAACACTTTGAAAGAACGAAATCATTGGAACACTTCATCCTTCTTCTTCAAGAAATAGATCCATGTTTTGCATGAGAAGTCATCCACAAAGATTGCATAGTATAAGTATCCTCCCAATGATGTTACGGGCAACACACCTGATAGGTCAAAATGGACCAATTGAAGAATATCGGTAGTTTGGTTTTCACTAGAAGGGAATGGTCCCCTTGTAATTTTCCTAGTTGCACAACCCTGACAAACCCCTTCATGATTCATGTTGAATTCGAGCATACTTGTAACCATCTTCCTTACCCAGGTGGAGCTTTGTAATGAAGGTGGGCAAATCTCCGGTGCCATAATTCAGATTGAAGACAAGTATCGCAAGTCATGGCTCCCAAAGTACTTCCTCCAACTTGATAGAGACCATTGTTGTCACCTGGATTGTACAGGCAACGTGACGACGCTCAGGACAGGGGTTGTCACTCTGATCCCAACCCCCTCCATTCTAGTTGTCTCCCAACAGCAGGCTATGGGGGGTAGTCCCTATGGAATGAGATAAAGGAAAACAAGTTGGAAACCAACTTGTTTGGGAAGCACGAATGAGTGGCCAAGCCAATTGGTTAAATTCGAGCAAGATTATTGATTAGATTAAATTTTAGAATATGAGACTAGTGCCTTAATGTAGTCACAAATTATTGCTTATAGTAAAGTGGAACCAAATGACTGGATGGACACTCCCTGCTTAAGATTATTGACTAACCTAAATGATATGCAAACCTATGACCTATGACCTAATCTAGATGTAACCTTCCTTTAACTATTTTTAAGTTGGGCTCCAAGGTAGGTTGTGGGAAGAAGGCCAACAGGAAGCAGGCTAGGGCCTGATTAATGATACCCTCTGTTGTGCTCCTCTCACCCGATGCCTCCAGCGCTGCACAGTCTGTGGCTTTGACGACTACAAGGTCTTTGTGTTAACCACCGAAGAGTTGTCGAGGCCCCTCAAGCTAAGTGAGAACGATTGCCCTATATCTCTATCAACCTAGCTTATGCTAGGAGGTAAATTATTAATGCAGTGTAAACATAGTATGATTGTGCAAGAGACTATGGGTGAGATTCTCTTGAGTTAATATTGCTTAAGTTACTTAAGTACTTATGTGAGAGTTATCTTAATGCAAGAGTACTTAACAATGTTGTGATGCAATCTTAAACAAGATAAGTGCTAAGAGATACAAATGTAACTTTCAAGTTATCAACTATATCCACCAATGATTATTGTCGAGGCCCCTCAAGCTAGGTGAGAAGGGTCGCCCTATATCTCTATCAACCTAGCTTATGCTATGAGGTAAATTATTAATGCAGTCTAAACCTAGTATGATTATGCAAGAGATTATGGGTGAGATTCTCTTGAATTAATATTTCTTAAGTTACTTAAGTACTTATGTAAGATTTATCTTAATGCAAGAGTACTTAACAATGTTGTGATGCAATCTTAAACAAGATAAGTGCTTAAAGATACAAATGTAACTTTCAAGTAACCAACTATATCCACCAATGATTATTAACACAAGATATTATGTCAATCAACAAAATCAATGTCAGATTCTAAATGCAGAGATGAGATAAGCCAATTCCAAATCTATGACAATTTATATCAGCAGTAAATATTCAGAAAATTCAGACTTAATCAATGTTATAACAATAGTGAGGAAACCACTTTAAATCATGAAATTTGCCTTAGATATAAAACACAAAAATTCTCAATGACCAACAAATATAAATTAACTTATTTAGCCCACTTTATAATGATGTATTCAGTGAAATTTCAGGTCTGATTTGTTAGTTTACAGCAGTAAACAACCACATATCAGCAAGCTAAAGATGCCAAAAATAGTAAAAATGCACTAGAGTTCAAAATTTTCAATTTTTAGAGCTTTTAGGATGTGTGATTCAGAAATTTCAGAACTAATAAATTTGTTACAATAGTAAATTAGTCACAGATTAGCAAAGCTAAAAACACTGAATATGCTGCCCAAAATGTCTAAAAATAATAAGTTTTGCGAGAAACTGAAAATTCAAATTTTATTATCCTTATCGAGTATATGCTTCAGAGATATTTCAGATTTGAATTTCACATCTATGCAGTAAATTCCAGCAAGCTAAAATGTTAAATCTAGGTCAAATTGGAGATGCCCAAGTGGCCAAAACTTGTGAAAATTTATATTTTGCAATTCTAATTGATTTTAACCAATTAAAATGTGATTTTAGGGCTTAGATATTAATGATTTGACTGTTGTAATAAAACTGAAGCAAAACAAGGGTTTAGAAGTCAAACCCTAGGCCCAACGCCTTGAAGATCCCACGGTTGAAATTTGTTGAAATTTTGGGATCATGTTGCCGCTTGAAAAATATGAATTTTGAGACCTTAAGCCTACAAAACCGCCAAGAATTTAGCCTTAAAACTTCAAATTAGGGTTTCAAGTCAATTTGGGGCAGAAGAGGCCAAGAAAATGGAAAACAAGGCTAAGGGAGGCAAATTTGTGGGGATAAAAGGGCTAGGATGATAGATCGGAGGCCAAGGTTGAAGAATAAGGCCTCAAAGAGACAACCTATGCCCAATGAGGCTAGCATTAGGGGTACGAAGGGCTTAGAGGCCTAGGAAAGGGAGTCGCAATCCCTTAGAGGGTTGCGGTTTAGGGAGAGATGGAGAAGAGGGTCGAGAGGGAAGGCCTATGGCACGCCCAGGAGGGCCAAAGAGGAGGTCCCAAGGCCTTTTGGGCCTGCGGCTAGGGTAAAGAAGGGAAGTCGCAACCCCTAAGGGTCACGGCTAGCCCTGGGAGGGCTAGAAACCAAGACACTAGAGGGAGAAAGTTTGACGCTGAGGCCTAGGAAGGCTGAACCGGGGCTAGAAGCCCTCAAAAGCTTGAAGCCCTTGCTCCAAAAAAATTTATGCTTCAACTCTTTGATTTTCTGAAAATTCTTCTGTGGAAACCCTGCAAAAAATTCCAAGAGACTAGATCTTACCCTCAAAGGCCTAGATCTAACTCTTCTTCCACTTAACTCCTTGATCTAACCTGCAAAAAATAAAATTTACAACACCCAAACCCCAAATATATACAAAATGAATCTAAAAACCCCAACCCAAGTTAGAAATATAATTTACAATTTTAAATTACAAAATATACATGGGTTTTAAAATAGATTTTGAGAAAATAATTTTTATGATAATTTTTTTTTGAAAGAATGGCTAAAACACTTCAAAAAAATTAATGCTCACTATAGCCCAAGCAAAGATTCAGTTCACCATATAAAAACTAGAGATCGAAGCAAAATAACCCTTGCCCACAGTCTATGAACTTGGGGACCAAGGATTGAGTACCTACACACACTATGTATTATCTCAAAATAATAATATAAAGCACCACATAGGAAGCCCGTAGTCAATACATACCACAGATCAATGAACAAGAACACCTCGAGTTGCACCCCAAAGTCTTTTATTATAATAGAAAAAATAGTTCCCAACAGGACAATAGTTTACAAAATGCTTCAGCAGCAATTCTAGCCAGAGATCAAGATGACTAGAGACTCAATTGACTCTCTAATTTATAGATAAATCCTCCAAATGGAAAAATAATGGCTAGTTTCTTTGATCCTTGTCAAAATAATCTTGGTCGTTGATAAACACTTCAAGATCTTTTAATCTTGGCCTTTGATTTTTTTATTTTTGAGGAATTTTCGAATTTATCATTTAATTCCATTTTAATTGACTCAAAATTAATTATTTTGAGCTAATTTCCTCAAAATATTGACTTTGACTTAACCACCAAGGTCCAAGGATCCAAATTTTCTTGAAATATACAATATTCCCTTGATGGAAGACCTTTAAAAATTGACTGTTTTAAGACACAAACTTTTCCATTTGGAGATTTTATTTTCCTAGGACAATTTAATTTGACTCTCATTAATTAATTTTCTGGCTTAGTATTTGATTTTATTTTGCCAAAAAAAATATTTGATTTACACGAGGGGATTAATTATTTTTCCAACCCTCTAATACATAAGATTTTTCATTTACAAGACTCAAAGAGGGAATACACATTTGGCTCAGACCCTCAAGACGCTTAACCCATCTGCGATACAATATGATCTAGTAAACCAAGTGATTTCTAATAAAATAATGAAATCAACTAGCTTAAATTATTCCCAAACCACTTTTACATTAAACTTGACTAAAAACACTAGGACTCACCTAATAATTTGACAATAAATTTCACCCTAGCTTTGGGGTTTAAGTTGGAGGGAAAAAACTCTTCTAGTTAACAATGTCTAGAAACACTGATAATCAGCGAGGTTAGAAAACCTCCTAGGATGGAATTTGTCATTAAAATTATAGGCTTACCTAGGTTATTATATAGACTCAAGGTTTTACTAAGATCATTTACATTACATAATTTGCAGAATGGGATAACCATGACTCATGGACTGCTGATATGTGATCTGATCCTTGTTGAAAAAGTTGGTACCTCCTCTTCCTTAGAACTTTGACAATTTGAGTGCAACAACCATCAACCCTAAATCTAAGTGTGAATGCATCTTTAGGGTTTCTTTTCCAAATATGTACATTTCCATCAATGAATGCTACCCTGAAGCCTTTATATTCCATTGCAAAGTAGATACCAGGTTCTTCTTCAAATCCAGCACATACAACACGTCTTGTAGATGAATGGTTTGACCTTGATTCGTGTGAAGACTGACAGTACCTATCTCTTTGACAGGGTAGGTAGCATTATC
This sequence comes from Pinus tabuliformis, assembly GCA_031772625.1. NCBI lineage: Eukaryota > Viridiplantae > Streptophyta > Pinopsida > Pinales > Pinaceae > Pinus > Pinus tabuliformis. The sequence goes on from CM062818.1 coordinate 2,074,226,620, forward strand.
TCCAAATATGATCTCCAAATTAGTCTTCTTTCCAATCAAATTTGAAAGGGCCTCCTTGTATCCAGCAATGTGCCTTGACGCTCCAGTATCAATCAACGAATGATCCAAAGTATCCGGAGGAGAGGCAGTAGATGGAGCGGAAATAAGATAAAAATCATTTTGTTTTTCTACAACATTACTTTCCTCATACCTGGAATTTCTCGTCCTTTTGGGAGGTCGTCCATTTCCATATCGAGCAGTGGGAGCATTCCTCTTTCATTTGTTGAACCTGTTTTTCCTTTGATCGCCATTGCCTTTGTAATTATTGTTGTTGTTGTCATCATCCCTTGGAGAATCCTTCTTGTGAGGACACTCTCTAGCATAGTGGTCGAACCTGTTACAATTGTAGCACCTTCCTTTTCTTCTTTCTTTGAATCTCTGCTTGAACCCTTGACCCTGTCTCCTTGGACCAGCATTATTTTTCTTCTTTGCATGAGCGGAGAAAGCAATAGGTTCATTTCAATTTGAGGATTTGTCTCTCTCCATCATCCTCGTCTCCTCTTGAGTGCATCTAGCCAATAATTCACTGAAACTAGGAATTTTGTCATTGTTGAAAATGGTGGTGTTAAACACATCCCATGCTCTTGTAAGACCTCCAAGTGCAATGAGAGTGAGCTCCCTGTCAACAATAACTTCTCTAATAAAAAGTAGGTCATTCTTGATTTGAGTTATTCTCGTAAAGTAGGATTAGATAAACTCCCATTTAACCATCTTGATGCCCTTAAACTTGTTCTTGAGAAAAAGGATTTGATTTACATTGTTTACTTTGAACATCCCAACCAGCTTATCATACATTTCCTTAAATGTTCTCAAATCAAAAATATAAGCAACCAAATGCTTTTGAATGGAGTATATGATAATTCTCTTAGCTTTGACCTCACCTTTCTTATACTTCATCTTTGCAGTAGCAGGTGCATTTGAAGGAGGCTCCACCAATCTTCCCTACACATAATCCATGGCATCATGCTCTTCCAAAGTCAAGTCCAAAGTCATCTTCCATGCATGATAGTCAGATTTGTCTTTGATCTTATCCTCAGATTTGAAGTAAGATGTAGTAGCCATTGAGGCTAGTCCAATCTTGTCTAACAAATCTCCCTTAGTGATTGTTTTTCTCTTTCTTGCTTGGGCTTTGTCTTCACCTGAGCTCTAATAAATTTTAGTTAACAATGGTATGTTCTATGCTTAGCACAATTACTTCAATGTTCCTTTAGCAACCCAATGACAATTTCCAATGTAGTTTTCTAATAGCAATCACATTAGTCATAAATCACATTGACAGTAGCTATAGATAGAACATAAAATAAAATGCGGAAGACAAGCCAAGACAAGAGGACGCCAAATTTGGCGGATGCCTGGGAAAACCCCAATATAGGGAAAACCCTTTGATTAATTCTTCTTATTATTATATCAAATGTTTAGTAGAGAGAGAGAATACAAAAAGTCAAAGTTGACTTACCAAATCAAAGTCAAAACAGCCCTGACAAATCTGCAGCCAAATTCAACCCTAACCAAAAAGTCAATGGTGGTCAAATCAGCGGCAAAATATCTCCTTTGAACCCCAGTCAAACTCAACCTGAAAAGGTCAAAAATAGCCCAAAACAGTCACAAAGTCAGCAGTCAAACTTGGTCAAATTTTGCCCTGAAGTTTGTGGTCAACCTACAATTTTCTTCTACAATCAGTGCCCAGAATTCCTTGATTTCTATGCCAATTTGTATGGCCTGCCAAAAACGAAATTTTCCCACCAAAATTGCAATCAAACACTCCTTGGTCAATGTTGGTCAAACCCCTACGACAGTCTTGAAATTTAATCCTGCAATCTGCCCAGAAAATTTGTGCTCCTTGCCACACGTGTGAGAGAAAATCTACGCAATAGTTGTACGAACCAATGAGAGGAGAGAGAAGAAATGTGTGAGTGATGATGATGTCAAATGAGATGAGACGTCACTCATATTTATACAAGTCGTTGAGGGTGAAGTGACACGTCCATTGGGCTTCATGAGCCTACATGATGATGTGGTCGACCTTGACAATTTGCACATCTGTGGGCATAAATTCAAAAACATATTTCTGCTTGCCCAAATTTGATGATCTTTAGGTCGATTTTGGTCCTCTCAAAAAGAGGAATTCAATGCAATAATCATTTCCATCAAATGAGTTGTTCAATAGTGGAATTTGGCCCTAGTTTCTAATTTTAACATGATGGAGAGAGATAAGTCCTCCGATGGAAATGAACCTACTGCCCACTCTGCTCATGCGAAAAGGAATAATGATGTTGGTCCAAGGAGTCGGGGTCAAGGATCTAAGAAGGGATTCAAAGGAGGAAGAAAAAGAAGATGCTACAATTGTAACATGTTCAGCCACTATGCTAAAGAGTGCCCTCACAAGAAGAATCCTGCAAGGGATGATGACAACAACAACAACAATTACAAAAGCAATGGCAATGGCAATCAAAGGAACAAGAAGTTAAACAACAAAGGAAAGAGGAATGCTCCTGCTACTCGAAATGGAAATGGTCGACCTACGAAAAGGACAAGAAATGCCAGGTATGATGAAAGTAATGTTGTAGAAAAACAAGATGGATTCTATCTTATTTTTTCTCTATCTACTGCCTCTCCTCCAAATACTTTGGATCATTGGTTGATTGATAGTGGAGCCTCTAGGTACTTCACTGGATACAAGGAGGCCTTTTCAAATTTGATTGAGAAGAAAACAAATTTAGAGATCATACTTGGAGATAATTCCACCTACCCCGTGAACGCGATAGGTACTGTCGCTCTTCACTTGAGTCAAGGTCAAACCATTCATCTACAAGATCTGTTGTATGTGCCCGACTTGAAAAAGAATCTGGTGTCTATTTCAATGATGGAAGACAAAGGCTTCAAGGTAGCATTCATTTGATGGAAAGGTACGTATTTGGCATAGAAACCCTAAAGATGCATTTACTGTTGGATTTAGGGTTGATGGTCTCTATCAAATTGGTGGAAGTACTTTGGGAGCTTTGGCGAGTGATACTTCTCTTCATTGTGAATTATGGCACCAAAGGTTTACCCAATACCCACTTATGCTACAAAGCCTGTTGATTTGGGGTAGCATCGGATGTGCTCTAGCCACGAAATTTGGTGGAGAGGTTGGGGCACATGAGATCTCCAATACCCAGAAAGGATTTGGGCAGATTCTAAACAGATTAGGAGATATTAAAATAATTAATATTTTTAATGGAGTCCCCAAGTCTAAACTTAGGGAAAATAAAATAATAATGTGTATTAATATGAATCTGTGTTAGAATGGTCCAAAAGACATGGATCAAGCCAGATCTAATCTTAGTCGTTGATTAAGGACTTAATCTCAGTCGTTGAGATGTCAACAAGAAAAGTATAAGAGGAGGCTTGAGGGTCACTTGGAGAGCACACCAGATGATCAGTCATTATACTCTCTAGAGCGGGGTTTGCTAAGAGAGATAGAATCAGTGATCGGGAGAGCAGCTAAGGGGCATTGAGTACAAAGGAACAGAGAAGGCAGAGAATGCGTCGGGAGAGCAGCGCAACAGCCAAGGAGGGTGACGCAGAGCTAGCAGGGGCTCACACATGGCCACGGAGAGGCAGCCAAGTGTTGCGCAGAGCACCAGAGGGGCCAGCGTAGCTGACGCACAGGCTCCCACAGCTGACGCACGACCTCCTGGGGTTGACGCAAGGCCAACGTGAGACAGAGGGGCTGATGCAGTCCAGATTGGGCAGACGCTAGGGTTGCAGGAGCAGTTTTGTGCTGAGGAGCTGTCGGAAGGGTTTTCCAGGGTTTCAGCCTGGAGATTTCTCTCAAACTATGAGGTAGAGCTGCTAAGGAAATTCTTTGTTGGGTAGGCCAGTTACAACACCCAAATTCTACTATGATATTGCTTAATAAGAAAACCCTCAGATAGCTGCACCGTTTTCCGGCATTGGGTTTTTCCGGGGACATTGGTCCAAAAATAATGGTGTCATGTGGTGTGTTTGTTCTTGTTTCTTTTAGTTGTTGATCTGTAATATGTTAAGCATGCACTGGTGTTTATTTTCAGTATTTACTATGTAAATAGCTTGTTAAAGAAAAATTAACAAGTAGGTAGGGAATAAATCAGGAAAAGTGCATGAAGGATTTCTAAATTAAGTAAACTTAGAAACTTCAACATGGTATCAGAGCGTGACTAGAGACCACAGGAGGACTAAGAGACATCAGCCGAGCGGAGCAATAGCAGTAGAAAACAGTTGTCCCGAGGTGACAGAAGTTGTTTCTAGCAGCGCAGAAGCCAAAGAAGTGTGACGCAGAGCCAACCAGAGCCACGCAGAAGAAGCCGAGAACTGTGAAGAGCCTCAGAGAGGCCAGCATTGCTGACGCAGAGGGCCAGAGGGCTGACGTAGACCCATCCAGCGTGACACAGAGCCAGCGTGAGGCAAAGAAGGGCTGACGTAGACCCATCCGGGGTGACACAGAGCCAGCATGAGGCAAAGAAGGGTTGACGTAGACCATCCAGGGTGACACAGAGCCAGCGTGAGGCAAAGAAGGGCTGACGCAGTTCACAAAGAGGCAATTGTTGGGGACTAGAAGGCTGCAAGAATCTTGCAGAGTGGAGCTGGTGAGGTACTGTAGTCAGAACAGTACCTGAGAGAGCAGGGCCAGAGGAGTTGTTATCGAGGGTTTTTAGCCGAGGAACCTAGATCAGCAGTGCAGTTGCACAAGACGATGAGAGTAGGGGGCATCTCGACAAGCAGCAGAAGGATTTCCAGGAGGGAAATCAGGAGTTAGAGGGAGTCCAGAAGAGAACTTCCAGACGGGAAGTAGAGACTCAGAGGAGTCGAATAGAGAACTTCCAGGAGGGAAGTAGAGGAGCGTCATGGCACCACATGGGGTAAGAGACCAGGATAGACTGGACAAAGCATCGAACTTCGCAGCCTTGAAGGCCATAATCTTATCAGTGCTTGACGGGAATCGTGTCAAGAACTTCGCCTTGAAGGTTATAGTTATCCCAGTGGACCCCAATGATAATGACAAGTACAAGGAGGCGATGGCAAGGGCCAAGTGCATTATCCTTGACGAGGTCAAGGATCATGTGGTACCACAATATAGCCAAGAAAGAAACGGCAGTTGAGATGTGGGAGGTTCTCAAGAACCTGTACCAGCATACTTGTGTGCAGAGAAGAATGTTGCTCGAGAACCAGATGAGGTCGTATCAAATGAAGAAGGGTCAAACGATTGACTCCTTCCTCGGAGGACTGAATGAGATCCGAGATCGGTTGACTGCTATAAGAGCGACACCGGATCAGGAGCTTATGGTGAGAACAGCCCTAAATGTTGTCTCAAAAGAGTGGGAAGTGTTTGTCCATAGCATCCTGGGCAGAGGGACTCTCCTACCTTGGGACGAGATGTGGGCAGCTCTTCGCCAGGAAGAGATTAGACAGCAGTCAAAGACAGGTAGCAACAGCAAAGGGATCAAAGTTCAGCAGGAGGAGGAGGATGTGGCCCTAGCATCTGAGGGAAAGCAGGAGAAGCGGAAGAAGAAAGATCTCTCCAAGATCAAGTGCTTCCACTGTGGGGAGATGGGTCATTATGCAACCCAGTGCCCAAGGAAGAAGAGTAAGGGAGAGTCTTCCGAGACTAAGGCAGCGCCAGCACGGGCAGAGAAGGAAGTTTTGACAGACGATGACTGTGCCATGAGTGCACACGCACCACTTGAGCGGAAGTGGGGAGACATCGAGCTAGCGATGAGGGGCAGGATCCTCGAGGTACCCAGCCTCTTGGATTAGACCTTGCTACGGGAGCCCTGACGAGGAGTAGCAAGACTAGCTGAGTGGGTAGAGACGGATGCGGATGGAGCGGCAAAGAGAGCTACAGTGCAGGAGTCCCGAGACAGCGCAGAGCTAGCAAGTTGCAGCAGTGCGAGAGGCACAGGAGTGTTGCACTAGTGCAGGAAGGCACAGAGAGGTGTGCAACGGTGCGAGATGCAAGGAGTTGTTGCAGCAACACAGAGGTCAGAGAAGGAGCACTTGTTAGCAGTAGAGGGAGCTTCAGCATCAATGGGTGTTTCTAGCCCAACAAGGAGGTTAGTTGGGAGATCAGTTACTTACTTCTCAGTAACTGAGTTGCAGTGCAACAGTGGGCAACACGATGCAACATGATGAGAGGAGGTGCAGTGCTAGGAGGAAGGAGCAACAGTGGCACGGATGTAGAGGGAGTTGTCATACAGATGCAGCAGTGGCAGTGACAGAGCCATGTGCAGCAGTACAGGATGCAGCAGTGCAGAGGATGTTGGGCAGGAAGGCCTAACATCAGCACAGGTACCGATGCCGGATAATCAAAGTAATACTTAGTGAGGAGTATTGCTAGAGCACAGTCCTCGCTAAGAAGGAGCGTTGACTTGGGGTAGCATCGGATGTGCTCTAGCCACAAAATTTGGTGGAGAGGTTGGGGCACATGAGAGCTCCAATACCCTGAAAGGGTTTGGGCAGATTCTAAACAGATCAGGAGATATTAAAATAATTAATATTTTTAATGGAATCCCTAAGTCTAAACTCAGGGAAAATAAAATATTAATGTGTATTAATATGAATCTGTGTTAGAATGGTCCAAAAGACATGGATTAAGCCAGATCTAATCTTAGTCGTTGATTAGGGACTTAATCTCGGTCGTTGAGAAGTCAACAGGAAAAGTATAAGAAGAGGCTTGAGGGTCACTTGGAGAGCACACCAGATGATCAGTCATTCTACTCTCTAGAGCGGGGTTTGCTAAGAGAGATAGAATCAGTGGTCGGGAGAGCAGCTGAGGGGCATTGAGTACAGAGGAATAGAGAAGGCAGAGATTGTGTCGGGAGAGCAGTGTAGCAGCCAAGGAGGGTGACGCAGAGCCAGCAAGGGCTCATACAGGGCCACGCAGAGGCAGCGAAGTGTTGCGCAGAGCACCAGAGGGGCCAGGGTAGCTAATGTAGAGGCTCCCAGAGCTAACGCAGGGCCTCCTGGCACTGACACAGGCCAAGAAAGGCTGACACAAGGCCAGCGTGAGACAGAGAGGGGTCGACGCAGTCCAGATTGGGCAGACGCTAGGGTTGCAGAAGTAGTTTTGTGCTGAGGAGCTGCCGGAAGGGTTTTCCAGGGTTTCAGCCAGGAGATTTCTCTCAAACTGTGAGGTATAGCTGCTAAGGAAATTCTTTGTTGGGTAGGCCAATTACAGCACCCAGATTGTACTCTGATATTGCTTAAAAGAAAACCCTCAGATAGCTACACTGGTTTTCCCACATTGGGTTTTTCCGGGGACATTAGTCCAAAAATAATGGTGTCATGTGGTGTGTTTGTTCTTGTTTCTTTTAGTTGTTGATCTGTAATATATTGAGCATGCACTGGTGTTTATTTTCAATATTTACTTTGTAAATAACTTGTTAAAGAAAAATTAACAAGTAGGTAGGAATAAATCAGGAAAAATGCATGAAGGGTTTCTAAATTAAGTAAACTTAGAAACTTCAACAAAGCCTTACCTGGAGTAAGAAAGATGGTCACAGGGATGCCCGACTTTATGAACCATGAAGGAGTTTGTCAGGGTTGTGCAATTGGGAAACATATAAAGGGACCATTCCTTTCTAGTGAAAGCAAGACAACTGATGTTCTTCAATTGGTCCACTCTGACCTATCTAGTGCCCTGCCTGTAACCTCATTGGGAGGATACATATACTATGCAATATGTGTGGATGATTACTCACGCAAAACATGGATCTATTTCTTGCAGATGAAGGATGAAGTGTTCAACTGGTTTCATTCTTTCAAGGCATTGGTGGAAAATCAAACAAGGAAGAAGAACAAGATGTTGAGTACCAACAATGGAACCGAATATGAATCAAATGAATTCAATGATTTTTGCAAAGAGGCTGGCATTAAGAGGGAGACAATTGTTCCATACACTCCTTAGCAGAATGGTGTTGCCGAAAGGTATAATCGAACGATTATGGAAGCCACTCGTGCCATGATCTATGATTAAGGTCTTCCGAAATTCTTGTGCAAAGAAGTTGCCAACATTTTCGTATATGTTCAAAATAGGAGCCCGCATCAAGCTTTGGATTTCAAGACACCCAAGGAAGTCTTCATTGGTAAGAAACCTGATGTTTCTCATTTTAGAATCTTTGGTTGTCCAGTATACTTTAATGTGCCTAAAGAGAAAAGGAATGAGTTGGAAGCTTTTGGGAAGAAAGGTATATTTGTAGACTACAGTGAAAATTCAAAGGCATATAGAATCTATGTACTGGTCAAAGAGATGTGGAAGTAAGCTGAGATGTTACCTTTGATAAAGACAATGCCCTTGGGAAAGCCAAAGATCCCCCCATCCCAAGGAAGGACAATGATGACATTGCCAAGAAACAAGATGAACCTCCAAGGGACGAGCCTATGCCCAATGTTGATGGCCCGATGGATCTTACTAATCCACCTCCTAGGGATTCCTCTACCTCAAGGAAACGACCGCTATGGCTCATAGATACTCTCGAAGATGTTGAGAGACATATTGCTCCAAGAGGGACATTTCGCGAAAGTAAGAAGCCAAATAGGTATCAAGGGTACTTGGCTACCATGAATACTATTATTCAAGTTGAACCTTGCACATTCGAAGAAGTTGTATACACCAAGTATGGAAAGATGCGATGAATGAGGAATATGAATCGATCATGAAGAATGATATCTGGGATGTGGTGCCTAGACCTAAGGACAAGTCCATGGGCACCTCAAAATGGCTTTGCAAAATTAAACATGGAGTTAATGGGAGTGTTGAAAAATAGAAGGCCAAGTTCGTAGCTCGTGGCTTCTCTTGAAAGGAAGGAGTGGACTATGACGAAATATTTGCACCGATCGCCCAATATACCACTATTTGATCTATTATTGCTCTCGCTGCCAATCAAGGATGGAGCCTACATCAAATGGACGTCAAAGCTGCTTTCTTGCATGGCTTGCTTAAGCAGAAAGTCTACTTGGAACAACCTCAGGGTTTTGAAGTACAAGAAAGAAAGACACATGTCTGTCAACTGAAGAAAGCCCTTTATGGGTTGAAGCAAGCCCCTAGGGCTTGGTACAAAAGAATTGATAGCTATCTTATGAAGTTAGGGTTTACAAAACACTATGTTGATCCAAACCTATACTTCAAGGTTGAAAAGGACATGCCTCTTATTTTGGTCCTTTATATTGATGATCTCTTTCTAACCAGTGCAGACCCTCTCCTTTATCAATGCAAGAGGGAGTTGACTTATGAGTTTGAGATGAAGGACCTAGGACTGATGCATTACTTCTTAGGCCTGGAGGTCTGGCAAAAGCAAGGCAAGATTTCCTTTTTCAAGGAAAATACATAGTGAAGTTGCTAGAGAGATGTGGGATGGTGGAATGCAAGTCTGTGTCTACTCCAATGGAACTCAACTTCAAGAAGCTAATGTGGAAGTGTTGTTGGGCTCGAATTGCCAAACCCTTCTGAGTATAGACAACTTATGGGGGCTCTGATGTTCTTGGTAAACTCTCGTCCTGACATATGCTTTGTCGTAAATACTTTGAGTTAATTTATGGTTTAGCCTCATCACATACATTAGGTTGTTGCAAAGAATCTCTTGAGATATCTTCGTGGCATTACCAACTATGGACTAAATTACACTGTCGGAAATTTGAGGATATATGGATATTTTGATGTTGATTGGGTTGGCAGTGTGGTGGACAGAAGGAGAACGTCAAGATGTGGCTTCTATTGGGATCTACTTCAATTTCTTGGATGAGCAAGAAGCATAAATCGGATGCTCTAAGCACTGTCGAGGCTTAATATATTGCAGCTAGTATGGCTTATTGTGAAGTTGTTTGGTTGAAGAAGCTCTTCAATGAGTTATTTGAGCACGTGTTGGATACCATTGTTATCTACTGTGACAATCAGAGTGGGATTCACCTTACAGAGAATGTTGTGTTCCACGACTGCTCCAAGAATATTGATATCAGGTACCACTTTATCAGGGATATGGTACAACGGGGAGCAATAAGGCTCCAACACATCAGGATTGATGAGCAAATTATTGGCATCCTCACGAAGCCCTTGGGGAAGGTCAAGTTCTTAACCTTTCGAGAGAGACTTGGAGACGTGGAAGGACGCTCCCATGAGGGCCTTGCTTTAGTTGGACATTGAGCTAGAGGTGAGTGGTTCACCTTACCCTATAGGTACATTGTGTACAAGGTGAGTGGTTCACCTTCCCCTGTGATACCCCATGATGATATGTGAGAGCAGAGGGTGAGTGGTTCACCTTCTCTTATGGATGCCCCAGCATTCATCCTACCCATGTAGTCCAGGACTCGTGGGAAGTACCTCTCATCTAGCGAATGAGTTGGGAAAAGAGGATAGGGACCATAGCACTACAGATGGATGCATCGTGTACTATTGTACTCCCTACGTCTAAGATGCATGATGTTCAACAACTTGATCTGGCATCAAGTTCGATTAGGGTTCTACCCCTGATTATGTGGACTGACTTTTGTCAGTGGAGAGTGGCAAGGTCTTGTGACTCACTCTCGATCGATTCTTCTTCATTATCTATATCAGTGTTTAGTAGAGTTGAGACGAGATGCAGAGATGGTTCATGATGACAGGATGGCATGATGATCGATGGTCAGATATTGGTCGGTTGAATTCTCCCTAGTTGAGAGGGAGAGTTAAAATTGGCAACAAGGGCCAAATTCCACTTTGGACAACTCATTTGATGGAGATAATTATTGCATTGAATTCCTCTTTTTGAGAGGACCAAAATCAGCCTAAAGATCACTAAATTTGGACAAGGAGAAATGTGTTTTTGAAGTGAAGCCCACACATGTGCAAATTATCAAGGTCAGCCACATCATGTAGGCTCATGAAGTCCAACAGACATGTCTTTTGACCCTCATCGACTCATATAAATAAGAGAGACCTCCACCCTCATTTGGCATCATCATCACACAACACATTCTTCTCTCTCCTCATCTGATTGGTTCGTACACCTCATCGGACAATTGATCTTTTCACACGTGTGGAAGAAAGAAGGACGAATTTCATGAGGCCGAATTTCAGATCTATTGCGGGGTTTGACCAGCATTGACCAAGGGCTATTTGACCTCCTTTGACTGCGATTTTTTGTGGCAAATTTTTTGTTTGGGCAGGGCGTACTGTTTGGCACAAAAACTGAGATTTTTTGGGCACTTTCGCTTGCGTTGACCACAAGCCTATTTGATCGCAGGGTGGACTTTAAGTTGACCAACTTTGACTGCAGATTTGTTGACTGTGTTGTGCTGAATTTGACCAGCAAGGAAGGTCAAATTTGACTGGGTTTGACCGAGCTCTAACAAGGATTGTTTGTTGTTGCGTTGACCATCGCTGACTTCCTGGTTAGCGCTGATTTCACTGTTGTTGACTGAGAGCAGTATTGCAGATTTGACAAAACTGTTTTGGACAGTGATTTAGAAGTCAATTTTGACTTTGACTTTGTATTATTGTACTCTCTCTCCTTGTTGAAAATTTGATATTTATAATAAGAAGAATTGATCAAGGGTTTTCCCCATCTTGGGGTTTTTCCCTGGCATTAGCCAAATATTGTTGTTCTCTTGTCTTGGCTTGTCTTCTATATTGTTTATGTTCCTATCTACAGTCACTGTCAATGTGATTAATAGTTTATGTGATTGTTATTGGAAACTAAGTAGAAATTATCATTGGGCTAATAAAAGGACATTGAAGTAATTGTTTCAAGCAAAGAACATACCATTGTTATCTGAAATTAACACTTCTCATCATTCCCAGACTTATTTTGAACCTCACTACTAATGTAAGGTGAAGACTTTGAATTCAAGAGATTATTGATCTATTTTATTCTTTTTAGGAGGGTATAGCCATGACCAATCATTTGTGCATGCCTTTGGCCCTGTTTCAACTTCTCTTGTAATTTGTTTTTCTATCTTGGGTTACTTTGTTTTTCTATCTTGGGTTTACCATCAATATCACCTGATCTGTTTTTCTTGCAGCTAGCCCAAAAATATTTCCACTTCCTCATGATTGCTTTCTGGTGTGTGCCTTTATCCTCCTATTCAAGTGCTTTTTCTATAATGGAAGTCACGAGTGTGATAGCCACCAAAAGCAACGGGTTGCGCCTAACCAAAATTAGCAAAAGAAAATGCATCTTGTGTCTGAGCAGGATCTGGTGATTGAAGGTCGTTGAACAGGGAAGGACTTGATTGTACAAGGCTTGTTGACTTGCTCAGCGACATCATTGTTGAAGTGTTGCCTGTATTAATCCCAATTGGGGAAAGAAGATGAGACACCACCTGTTGGTGTTGCTGCCATATCTTTTCCCAAAACTGGTCGTTCTCCATTGAGCCTTACCTGAAGACCCTGAGTTTGTGACATCAACCCAATTGCTCACAGGCTGGCAAGGTGAGCCAGCTTTGATACCACTGTAATATTCTAGGGAAATTTAGGGTTTTATTTCTAGCTAGGGTTCCTGTTAACAAACAACAATAGAATCTTTTATGAAAACCAATATAACATGCAATAACAATATAATCCTCTAATAAAAATCACAATGTTCTAGGGCAACCTGCCCACTGTACTGAGTTTGTATTCAACCAACAATCAAATCACTATAGTTTGCAAACCCACAAATTTTAGTAAAAGGGAACTATATCAAATTCAGAGAACCTATCACTAGTTATTGTCTACCATACATAGTCTGGTCTTGCTGCCTCGGGGATGCCATGAAACGTCTCAATGAACCCCACAGACTTTTGTCTCAGAGCTCTTTAAATAGCCTCAAGAAAAGCTTTGGCATCTACTATAGAAGTGGTCTAAAGCCATTGAAACCTGCCTCAAGAAAAAGGGTCGAGCTGCCTCACAAAATTACTGAACTGTCACCGAAAATCTACCTCAGGAAGTGACAAAACTGTGTCTCAGGAGGACCCAAACCATCTCAGAGAAAGACACCAGATTATGCCTCAGGAAAACGAAATTGTCATAGGGAAAGTCCACAGAAACCTAGTTCAGGATATACCCGCAAACTCTGCCTCGGGGAAGTTGAAATGCCTCAGGGCAAAGTCCATCGAACCTTGTCATCTTCCAGATAGGTGAACCCCGTGATTTCCAAATCAAAATAGAAGATAAATGAAGAATTTACTAACTAGGGTGGAATCTTTCACCACCGAAATTAGCAGTGAAAATGGGATCTTAAAACCCTCAGAGCCACAGCTCAAAAAAACAGATGTATTTGATCCAATTTGATGTTAATAATTTGATTCCAAGTATTTCTCTATTTATAGATTCCTTCATGGGCTTCCAAAGTTCCAAATGTGAGGGGTTGTGAATACAGCCCCCCATTTTGGGTTCTTTTGCCCCAACCAACCCAACATTACAAGGCTGCCCCAACATTGGAAAAATTGGGTTTTATCCCCTTTATCAAGACTATAGCCTACGGGGTTAGATATGCTATTTCATCCTTCCATAGGCAATTAATTCATCATGGAAATTATATAGAAGATATTTGATTGTCTCTTTAGGTGATTATGTGATATTATGATTTCTTTTTTAAGGGTAACTTAGCATTTGCAATTAATTTAATCAATTATTGTGGACTATTAGGCCAAAGTTTTAAGGATAAACAATAAAATTATTAGGTGACTTAGATATAATCTCAACCATTGATCTCAAGTGAGGCTTAAGATTTAATCCTAACCATTGATCACTTAAGAGAATAGGGTTGGGGATTTTGGCTTAATGAAATTATAAAATAAGAGAAAGGGAGAGGTGAAGACACACATCATGTTGAGAAAGTGATTTTCTCTAGAGTGAGAGGCTCTATTAGACTAAAGAGAAGAGGGCAGAATTGCAGCAGGGATTTCGGGAGAAAATTTCAGGGAAGCTGAAGCTAGGAGAGAGAGAGGCCAAGTCAGCTAAAGAGGAGAGCCTAAATATCTAGACACCAAATTTCTCAAGTGTGCAAGGGCCATACGAGGGAAAAGAGGGCTGAATTGCTGGTGAGGAAGGCTAAATTTTTCCAGAGGTCGAGTTTCTTCAGTAGTCTCAATTTTCTTGAGGCTGATATTTCCCAGTGGGGCCGAATTCCATGTTCCCAGTAGTTGCATTTTTTTTTGTGTATTCTCTATGGGTCTAAACCCAAAATTTCCTAAGAAATTTAATATGAAGGAAAATTGTGTTGAGCACAAACCTGCTATTGTAAGTGTCATTGATTTGCCTTTTTTACTCCTCCTGCATTTTATTTCTTTAAGTTAAAATACAGGTGATTTTATTTTCCAGCAGTTTTTCAGATTTTATTAAGTAAATAAAATTTCTGGGTATAAAACAATTGTTGAGGTATAAAGAAATCAGATCTGGTATTAGAAAATTAACAAGTGCAGATCTGATCTTTTGTATATACCGTACAGCTGTTAGTTTGACAGCTTGTGGAGGTTTCCTTGTGAACTTGGAATATTTAAAAATGAAAAAATGATTTGACGGGGTAACTATCTGTGTATTGTGTTTATGTTTTCACTGTATATTTTCCAGCTATATGTGTGATTGTTGCAGGTTCAAAAATATTTATTTTTGTGATTAATTAAGTTTGGATCTGATTTACTTAATTGAGGGAAACATAGGACAGCAGTCAACTAGGACGTGAAAATTTACAAATTACAGTATCATTTATTCATCATCAGATCCATAACCAATGCTAGCTAATTTCATTGCACTTAGTTTTTGTGGCCATAAATGTGGTTGTCCTAAAAATCCCTAGCAGTTACAATATCCATCTTCACTCACTTTATCTCAGAAGAATGTACCAAGGAAATAATATGTCAGTATACCATATATTTTAACAAAAGAGTATGTTGTCTCTTCTAACTTGCAATGCAATAACACAAACAAAGGTCCATATAAATATGTATTTAAATTCCAATAAACACAAGCAACACCTACAAACACGACCTATATCTATCATAAACTTGTTCGACATAAAATACAACTACAAAGGACTAACATCAATGTAGCATTTAAGTCATATTAAAAATACCCATATTTCCAGCATTTTTTATGGCTTGATATATGAGCATATCTTCAGATGAGAGGCCCTTAAACCTGGATTCACAAAGAAAAGAGAAACGAAAGAGACCTTCATAAGCTTCCCACATGTTAAATATATGATAATCTAGATTATTAGAGTTTGAAAAATTAATAAAACTAATTATTTTGGATAATATAAATTTTGTTTTAGCAAATCATTATCCTCATATTTGACCAGAATCATCAAGCCATTTTTTGCCCTAAATATATTATGTCATTACTGAAAAAGGAGATTACAGGGATTTCTACTTTGACTTCAGTTTTTACAACTAACAAAAGTGAGAAAAAGAGCAAGTATAGGTCCTACTTATACGATAATATAAATTTTGTTTTAGCAAATCATTATCCTCATATTTGACCAGAATCATCAAGCCATTTTTTGCCCTAAAGATATTATGTCATTACTGAAAAAGGAGATTACAGGGATTTCTACTTTGACTTCAGTTTTTACAACTAACAAAAGTGAGAAAAAGAGCAAGTATAGGTCCTACTTATACAGCCAGCAGATTAGAAACCGGATATGCTTCTACTAGCCCCATACGTTAACAAACAAATTGTCATGTTATTATCAAGATCAGATTTCCAGTAAGTAAGAATATCCATGTCATTCCTTGGCCCGGACGTTATAGTTCTGAAGGAATCTCTCCTTTCCTTGATACCACTAGAAGATCCTCAAAGATGTGACTGCATGCAGTTAGTGTTTAGCACCATTTTCTACCATATTATAAGGTTAAGGGGATGGACCCTTCACTCAAGCCAAAATCATTGGTTAGGCGTGTTATACGTTTTCAATTTCTACCATATTATAAGGTTGAGCAATCCAAGTCTGAAGACTTTGAGCTAGATGATGTTTACGTAGCTCTTGTTGATGATACCATTTCTAATGGTGTTGAATCAATAATGAGTTTTATGAGTGATCATGTTGATCAATGATTTGTAGTTTTGATGTCTATTTTTGCTGCTACTACTACTATTGAGGTTGCAAAGGAGTCTGAAGGGTCCTCAGACTCTGAGCCAGAGGATGCTTATATAGCTCATGGTGATGATCCCATGTCTAGTAGTGGTGATGAGTTTGATCATGATGAGCAGTGAACATGTTGATCACTGATATGTAGATTTGTAGTAGGCCAGTGGCCCCATAGCTTGTAGCATTTTTTTGGACTCTAGAGGCCATTTAGAACCTCATTGATTGTGTATTTTGTTGTTGATATGTATTCCACTCGGTGCCATTTTGATATATTCACCTTTATATGGTATATAGATGAGCAAACTTTGCATATTTTGTCTCTATTGGTTTGGAATCATGGTTTTAAATCTTAAAAAATAGTTTTTTTATTGAAAAAGAATTATTTCATGCATTTTTTTAAAGACCGGTTCATTGAGATCTGACCAGTCCTGGTTTGACCGGTTCTAGTTTGAAACCCGGTTTAATAGGTGGACCAGTCTGGTCACCGGTTCCAGTTTTGAATACTATGGTCTCCAATGCAACTGAATGTCCAATCTGATCACATCAACAAGATCTCAGATTTCTTCTTCTAAGTCTCGGCCTAAATGTAGGTAAGAGACAGCTTCACAACACTAATATGATGACACAAGTATAATACTTCTTTAGGACTCAGCCTAGAGATCTGCCCTCAGCCAGAGATCTTAGACTAGGGTAAGTTCAAACCTTGAACCACTACCTCGGACCAAACCCATAGAGCTCGGACTTATGCCACTGAACTCAGATCCAACATCAGGACTTTGGATCAATAAATGTATCTCAGATCACTCAACGATGAACTTATACTGTCCACAAAATTACAGAACTCGGACAAGGGGTATACTTCGGACCTTCCACAGTAGCCTCAGTGCAAAGAGCAGACTTCGATTTTGTTTTAGAACAAGGATTAGATTTTCAGATCTCTTCAAAAGTAGCCAAAGATCAGACTTCAGATCTCCTCAAGAAATTCGGTGATGTAGCAGACTTTCGGACCTCTTTATACAAGCTACGGACTTCAGATATGTACCTCAGGAACCACAAGCTAATACAGACTGAGAGAGAGAGAGAGGAGACTTCCTTTTTCGCTCAATACTAGCCCTTGTATCCTTCCTTCGAAACCCTCACATAGAAGAGAATAAGACTGATGTGGGTGTAGTCGAATTGCATTCCAAGGAGACCGAATGATGTCTATTTATAGTCACCAAGTGATCCGAATGGGTGCCACACTGGGCCAAGCAAACTTGATCCTTCTTGTAGGCCGACATAGCACTTGTGGAGCCTTCTCAAATTACAAATAAAAATAATAATTCTCTTCATAAAATATATATTTTGACCAAATCAAAGGCATATAGAACATGCTAGAAACAAGAATAATTTTGTTTTTCACCAGTACATTGATAAATGTTTTTATGAAGACCGACCATAGCTACAATTTCAACAGGTTAGACTGCTTCTTATTCACTGAAGCAACTTTATACCAAATATGTTTCTCATAACATCTTGTCTAAAATACTCTATTCATTTTTCATTCGTTTCATCTTATCATGCAACTCTATTCTGCAGAACCATATGCCTTGTGCAGTCCAATAAAATGTCCTTCACAGCAGCACCATTATTGCTCTTTCACAGTTCTGGTAAATATAACTTATCTGTTTCCTTCTCTAACAATTCTTTTAAAACATCCACTCTGCATCCACTAATGGTTGAGAAACTTGACAACTGAACCCCAAAAGAGAAATCAATTCTGAAGCTTTGTTATTTTCAGGAAGTGGGGAATTTCCTGCAGCCATTATATATGTTGCTGGAAGAGAGAATATAACCAGTGCAAACAAGTATTTCACATCTCCCACAAAATAAAAGCATGTGAAAACATAACGAATTACAGCTACAGGCAGGATTAGAATTTGAATTCCAATGTACCCATCAAATTTGAAGGTCATAAAAATTTTATTAAATGTTTTTAAGCATTTTACTGTACTTTTGTAACAGGTAACCCTGATTTCTCACCGTAATTGACGGGAAAATCACCTCGTGGCATGCAATTTGCCCATCAAATTCCATCCATGGCAACAAGGCAATCAAAAACTACAAGTACTTGTGACAAACAACCCAAGAAAAAGAGCTAAAAATTGAATGAAGGGTTTAACTAACATTAAAACCTGAATTTTCCTTAAAAAATTTCATATGGAAATGTCAGAACACTTATTTTTGTGTATTTAAGGCTGTTTCTATGGTAATTCTGTTTTAACGTCAAGTAAGGCTATTTCTAATGTGTTATTGTATGCCAAAATCGCAATTTTGTTGGATATTATGCTTCAGGGAACCTTAGATAGCATTTAGAGCCTGCTATGCTAAACTATCTTAGAGAATGTGCATATCTGATATAGGAAGTCTTTTCTCAAAAAACAATAACCTGATTTTACTTTCAAATTTTAATATATGATAAACTAACCTTACAGATTCTTCTTTCGTCTGTTGCTTGTAAACTATGAAATCACCCTGCTTGAAAACCTGGAGTTGACGCTGTGAACCATATAAAATGTGTTAGATGAATTGAGCTTTGATAGGCTAGTCTACATAGGAAATGAAATGCCAATTGCAATTAAGGGTACCCACTTTTTGAAGGAGGGCATTGATTGCCTGAGCTCTAACATTGAGATCAACATCTTTAAGATTTTCCTCCATGATTTTATCTGTCAATCCCTGCCCATCATTGTTAACCGACATTCTATTCAAATTTTCTTATGAAATTCATGGTCTAAAATTCTGGCAAACTACAGAAGGCACTTTACTTGAACCTAAAGAAGACACAAAATATACAACCAACAATGGGCTTTTACTTACATCAGAGAAAGTACTGAAAAGGTCCAATATTCTATTGATGGTAGTAGCCATTTTTGAAGCTGATGCTGCCATCTCTGAGATCTGATAAACAACAGACTAACTCAGTAAATTCCTACAAAATATGACAACAAATGACTACCAAAGTAGCTCAATGGAACTAAAAGGCACAAGCAGTGAGAATGCAGTGTGGGAGTGTAAAATCAACAACTCCTTGGTCAATATTGAAAACAAAATGATAAAGAGAGCAATTAAATAGACATGTTCCTAAATTGATGCTGTGGTGTTTTCTTTAGCAAAGGTTATTTTTTTCCTTCAAAGAAGCAATCAAAGTTTTATGGTTCAAAACATGAGCCAAAGGAGTATTTGAAAGCAAAAACTACATAACAGTAAGGTCCATTTTAGTCAAATGGGCTATGATATAGTGGTTGAAACTTGAAACGGGGCATTATCACAATTATGACCTTCAAAACTATAATGGGCTTCGAACCCTAGAACAGTATGTGCATTTGCAGTGTCGGATTACCCCACTCTTTGATTTGTGTACATATAAGAAAGACCAAAGAAGGTTAAAACATAGAATATATTGGTTTCTAATAATGTAGTCAATTGCTACAGTGGGGTTGTTCCCCTTTTATTTACCATCTAGGTGGTTGTTCAACTCACTTACCCATATTTCATTCCAATTCATGACCTGATCCATCTACTACATTGGACCGCCACAGTATTACTTGACGAAATAACTAAAAGTGATTAAATGTAGTATTGCTCTCAAAGAGATTCCTTGGGATGAAATTCCGGGTTAGGGTTACAGCAAGGCATATGCATATTTATATTTTATAACAGTATTAGAATGCTTCTTCACTCTATAAAATAGTGTGATGCTCTTTTATTGATTGCACAAGAAGTATAAACAAGAACTCAAACAGAAGTTAATTCCACCAGCAAACACTGTAAAGTAGGTCCAACTCATCAACCAATAACAGGCTTACAGACAATTATTGTAGTGTGGAGGCTTCAGAATTGTAGCTATCCCCCTGTTGCCTCAAAGTCACACCAGCAGACCTTGCTGCTATCCTGTGATGTCAATCTGCCACTGCTGTCTCAATTGGTACCCTAATTTACCCGTAGATTCTTGTTTCAGCCAACCGCAGTCTTAGACCCTTGAACGTAGCCTCCTAAGCCACTAGCTGTCCCGCATTTGCCCTATGCCCACTTGTTGGAGGTTAAACCAGTCTCAAGCAACCTGCTACTCTTCACTACCTAACCCACAGCCTTCCTTCCAGCTCTCACAGCCTCAAGACACTCGGCTCCAGCCTTTGCTGGCCTCAGGAAGTTGGTCTTACACCAGTCACTCCACGGAGTGTTGGTTCCAGCTTCGCTGTAAGTTAATGCCCTGCCACAAGCATCCCACTGCCTTTGCTAACCACAGACAACAACTTGCTACTCTTTGTTCTGTCCCTGCTGCCACAGAAACTAGGTCTTATCCCTTGCAGCCACAGAATTTACAGAATTGAGATATCAGTCCATAATTGCCTTAGGAAAATAGTAACTGCCACAGAAAAGATGATTATCCAACCACAATTCAGTCTTGTAGCAAGAAGAGATAGAGGGATTAGGTAGGGTAGAATCTTTCACCACCTAAACCAATCAGAAAAAAAGGGATCTTAAACCCTCCAAGAGCCTCAGCTCAAAATAAGAAAGATAACAAAACTATGATGCTCAAAATGAATCTCCTCTCTCCTTTTTATAGATTCCTTTTGGGGTTTTTCCCCTCCTAAATTAATTTTGAGTGACTAACAAGTTTTCCTCCATTTGCCCGGAAATAACAATCATTATCAAATAATAGTTCCCCCTTTGCAAATGACTATAGCCTACAGGGTTAAATAGGCTACTACATCCTCCCTTGGGCAGTTTAATTTGAAGAGAACATTATAGTCCCCCCTTCCCGACATTGCTTGTTCTCAAGCAATTGCAAATTAGGGTGTTGCAAGATCTGTTCTAACTGCTTGCACAAATGCAGCCCACTTCTGGGATGGGTCCTGCGCAACATATTTCTGTGCCTCCTCATACGTAATATAGGACCATTTGCACCCAAGTGAGCAACATCAATGCAGTTACAAGCAACTACAAAAGACCAGCCTTGAGATCGAGTCACAAATATGAGAGTCTGACTTACTGTGGAATTTAGTTTCTAGGCATTTCCTTCTCTAGGAATATGGAGACTAAAGATACCCCTCTTCTGCATTTCATCAAGAATTTTGCAAGTTTCTTCTGCCATGTCCAATTTGGAGAGGTGATACCAGATTGCACTGCAAAAATACTTATGTAAAATAGGTTCCCGTTCCAACCATCTCTCTATCAACCCATATGCCACTGATCTCTCAGTACACTTATAAGTTATAAACAATGTGAATTAATGATCTGAATGTTGCTTCAATTGGTAAATGAATCCTCTTCCTCATCTTCTCCAAAACTTGGAAGGCCCCTTCTGGATTTTTGTCCTTGCACAGCCCATTAATCAATATTGTGTATGTGGAAACATTAGGAATTGGACCAACACTCACCGTTTGTTTCAACAGCCTCAGAGCCTCATTTATTATACTAAATCCAGAAACGGAGTTACTAATGGCCATTACCAAACCATTCCAACTTTCTGGTAATGAGCACAAGAATAACAGAGCTCTAACTTCATCATCAAAGTTTACCCCTACAGAACTTAACTGACTTGTAACTGTATTAAAATCACTTAAATGGTTTGCAACAGATCCACCTTCTGACATATTCATATTAAATAACCGTTTCATAAGAAATACCTTGTTTGAGGCCGAGGGTTTTTCATATAGTTTCGACAACGTCTGCATCAAACCCTCTGTCGTGGTTTCCTTTGAAATGTTGAAGGTGACTGACGCAGCAAGGCACAACCGTATTGTTCCGAGTGCCTTTCTATCAAGAAGGTTCCATTCTTCGTCTTTCATACCCGTCGGTATCTTTGTTTTTCCGCCCAATGGTAGGTATAGATCTTTCTGATACAAATAATCTCCCATCTGCATCTTCCACAGCGAGAAGTTTTGGCCGTTAAATTTCTCGACCCTAAACTTACCATCTTCCGCCATTGCTCCCATTCGAACCAGGAACCCTTCTTTCCTGCGAGTTTATCAGCCAAATAGACCTTCGGCTCCGATACGAGTTGTTAGAAAATTATATATATTACGGAGCAATGGAACACATAAAATATTGCAGAAATATAAACACAGAAAACGCACAAAACAAGAGAGACGCAGATATACGTGGTTCACCCAGTTTGGGCTACGTCCACCCCGAACAGCCAGTCCTTCCTTTCTATTATCCAGCAAAATGAAGAGACACAACCTACAGCAAATCCGCTGTAATATCCTATGTTTTCTCTCACAGTCTCACCTCTCTGTTTCTCGCTCACAAAATACACATCTATCACACAGCCTCAAATACAATACCCTCATACAAAGAGAGGGGTTGCCTTCTAGGGCAAAAAACCCTAAACTAAACATAAGTTCTACCGTCAGATCATCCGCCTAATGAACGGCCCAGATTGACTAGAAATTACTATACTTTTACAAGGCAATTTTACAATTGTTTTTAGCTTCGGGGGAGCTGCCCCCGAAACCCCCCACCAGGGGGGGCTCCCAAAGGTCGCAGCCGCCCCCCCCTAGACCCCCCCTGCAGCGAATATTTTACAGGCGGCGTTGCTGCCCCCATTTCGAACTGGGGTCCTATGTGGCGATACCTTTGAATATAGAAGATAATCAGGCTCCACACCCAACAATCTCCCACTTGGAGACTGATTGTAGCAACTCCACCGCTGCTCCATTTGCTGGACAATGACTCCTCTTTGGACCTGGCTGTTTCTCATCTTCATCGTCATCCTTGAAGACCAACTGAAACTGAGCATATTCTCAGTTTCTCCCTGGTTACAAATTTTGTTAGCATATCTGCAGGATTCTGGCTAGTGTGTATCTTTTCCAGCTTCAACTCTCCATCTTCCAACACTGATCGTATGAAATGGTACTTGAGTTGTATGTGTTTAGTCCTGGAATGAAATGCTGAGTTCTTTGCAAAATGAATGGCACTTTGGCTATCACTGTATAACGTGCCCATATCATGCTCCTTACCCAATTCACCCATAAACCTTTGTAACCAAATCATTTCTTTACTAGCCTCTGTAGCAGCAACATACTCTGCTTCTGTTGTTGAAAGTGCAACAACACTTTGGATTTTTGAAATCCAACTGACAGCTGTTCCACCAACAGTAAATACATATCCTGTAGTGCTCCTCCTGTTATCCCTGTCACCTGCCAGATCTGCATCAACATATCCCTGTAGAGAAATGTTTGCACCACCAAAGCATAATGCTTGATTTGTGGTACCTTTCAAATATCTGAGAATCCATTTCACTGCCATCCAATGTTCCTTTCCTGGATTGTTCATGTACCTGCTTACAACTCCCACTGCATGTGCAATATCAGGCCTTGTGCAGACCATTGCATACATTAAGCTTCCAACTACTGATGCATATGAGACTTTAGACATATAATCCATGTCTTCTTGGGTCTTTGGGCACATTTCCTTACTAAGTTTGAAATGGCTAGCAAAAGGTGTACTAACTGGTTTTGCATTGTGCATATTAAATCTTTTCAATACCTTTTGTATGTACTCATTCTGAGACAATGTTAATTTGCGATTTTTCCTGTCTCTAGTGATTCTCATACCAAGGATTTGTTTTGCAGCTTCATTGCAAATGAATTTGCCAATTTTCTTTAGCTGCCATCATTTTGCTTTTTCAGATAAACACAATGATCAGAGTGACATCTAGTATAACCTTGTTCAGACATTAACTTGTCAAATTTTAGATACCACTGCCTTGGAGCCTGTTTTAAGCCATACAAGCTCTTCTTCAACCTGCACACTAGTTTCTCCTTCCCTTTCACCTCATATCCTTGTGGCTACTGCATATATATCTCTTCCTCCAAATCCCCATGGAGAAAGGCTGTCTTTACATCTAACTGCTCAAGATGCAAATCTTCAGCTGCTACAAGACTTAAAATAGTTCTTATTGAAGTCATTTTAACAACAGGAGAAAATATTTCATCAAAATCAATACCTTTCTTCTGTGCAAACCCCTTCACCACAAGTCTAGCTTTGTACCTCTATTTTCCTCCATCTTCCTCCTTCAGCCTGTAAACCCATTTATTCTTCAATGTAGTTTTTCCTGCAGGCAACCTGACTAAATCCCATGTCTGGTTATGCATTAAGGAGTCCATCTCTTCTTCCATGGCTACCTCCCACTTCTTCCTGCTTTCAACCTGCATTGCTTCTTCATAACATTCGGGTTCACCAAAATCAGTCAACAATAAATAATATAATGAAGGAGAGTATTGTTCAGGGGGTCTACTTATCCTGGTAGATCTTCTAACACCACTTTCAGGTGTTTGGGGTGCCTGTTGTTGTTGTGGTGGTTGCTGTTGTTGATTATTATTATTTTCAGGCACCTTTACCTTTTCAGTGATTTCATCAAGAACTGTGTATTCCTTGTTTTCCTTTTCTTGTTTCTTTTCCTGCAACTGATTTTTATACAAGACCTTTTCATTGAATATTACATCTCTGCTCCTAATGATTTTGTGATTTTCGTAATCATATAAGCGATAACCAAAATCATTAACACCATATCCAATAAAGGTACATTTCTTTGACTTTGCCTCAAGCTTTGTTCTATTTTCTTCATCAATATGGACAAAGGCCTCACAACCAAAAGGCTTTAAAATAGAGTAGTTTACCTTTTTACCTGTCCATGCTTCCTCTGGAACACCACCATCCAAGGAACTTGAAGGCCCTCTGTTTATTAGATAAACAACAGTATCTACAGCATCTCTGCCCAAAACTGTAAAGGCAATCCTGCATGCAATCTCATGCACCTTGCACGCTGCATGATTGTTCTGTTCATCCTTTCTGACACACCATTTTCTTGTGGTGTTCTTGGAACTGTCTTCTCTCTACGAATTCCTTGCTCTGAACAGTACCTATCAAACTCTTTACTGCAATATTCACCTCCATTATCTGATCTAAGACACTTCAATTTCTTTCCTGTCTCAATCTCAACCAAAGCTTTCCATTTCTTGAAAGTATCAAATACATCAGATTTATTCTTAATACAATAAATCCAAGTTTTTCTAGTTGCATCATCAATAAAAGTAACATAATAACGAGAGCCACCGAGAGATGATACCTGAGCAGGTCCCCATACATCTGTATGCACAAGCTCTAATTTTTCATTCTTCTTTTCTTTCCCAACTCTGAGAAATCTGACTCTCTTCTGTTTTCCATAAATGCAATTCTCGCAGAAGTCCAAATCAACATTCTTCAAACCCGGCAACAAATTCCTTGAGTGAAGAATCTTCATCCCCTTTTCACTCATGTGTCCGAGCCTATGATGCCATAATGCTGCATTTGCTCCTTTGGAAGTTAAAGCATTAACAGAGTTAGAAATACCATTGCATAAATACAATGTACCAACCTTTTCGCCTTTTGCTATTACCAGGGCTCCTTTGGTGACCTTCCAAGCTTTATCTGTGAAAGTTGTCACACAACCTTCACCGCCTAACTGCCCTGTTGAAATCAGATTTTTCTTTAGATCTGGAACATGCCTTACCTCCTTTAATAGCCATTGGTTTCCATTCTGCTGTTTTACAAGAACCTTACCCATTCCAATGATTTTACAGGGTTTATCATCACCCAGACGAACTTGTCCAAAATCTCCTTGAACATAGTCATGAAAGTATTTCTTATCAGGTGTGGCATGGAATGACGCCCCTGAATCTACCACCCAGGAATCAGTAATATTTTCGAAAGAAAGAATCAAAGCATCTTGTAACACCTCACCTGTCACATTTGCTTCATGATTGTTTTCTTGCTGTGCATCTCCTTCTTTTCCCTTCCGAGATCTACAGTCTTTCTTTAAGTGTCCTTTCTTTCCACATTTCCAGCACACTATCCCCGATCTGGACTTGGATCTGCCTTTCCTTGATTTACTGCAATATCCTGAGCTCTTTCCTCTTTCCATTTTTCTTCCTCTAGACTCTGCACTCAAAGCATTTCCCGATGTCTCACCAGAGCTTTTCCGTCGCATTTCCTCGCTAAGGATAGCACCGACAACATCATCAAACTTTAAAGTACTAGATCCAGAAACGGAGTTACTAATGGCCATTACCAAACCATTCCAACTTTCTGGTAATGAGCACAAGAATAACAGAGCTCTAACTTCATCATCAAAGTTTACCCCTACAGAACTTAACTGACTTGTAACTATATTAAAATCATTTAAATGGTTTGCAACAGATCCACCTTCCGACATATTCATATTAAATAACCGTTTCATAAGAAATACCTTGTTTGAGGCCGAGGGTTTTTCATATAGTTTCGACAACGTCTGCATCAAACCCTCTGTCGTGGTTTCCTTCGAAATGTTGAAGGCGACTGACGCAGCAAGGCACAACCGTATTGTTCCGAGTGCCTTTCTATCAAGAAGGTTCCATTCTTCGTCTTTCATACCCGTCGGCATCTTTGTTTTTCCGCCCAATGGTAGGTATAGATCTTTCTGATACAGATAATCTTCCATCTGCATCTTCCACAGCGAGAAGTTTTGGCCGTTAAATTTCTCGACCCTAAACTTACCATCTTCCGCCATTGCTCCCACTCGAACCAGGAACCCTTCTTTCCTGCGAGTTTATCAGCCAAATAGACCTTCGGCTCCGCTACCAGTTGTTAGAAAATTATATATATTACGGAGCAATGGAACACATAAAATATTGCAAAAATATAAACACAGAAAACGCACAAAACAAGAGAGACACAGATATACGTGGTTCACCCAGTTTGGGCTAGTCCACCCCGAACAGCCAGTCCTTCCTTTCTATTATCCAGCAAAATGAAGAGACACAACCTACAGCAAATCCGTTGTAATATCCTCTGTTTTCTCTCACAGTCTCACCTCTCTATTTCTCGCTCACAGAATAAACATCTATCACACAGCCTCAAATACAATACCCTCATACAAAGAGAGGGGTTGCCTTCTAGGGCAAAAAACCCTAAACTAAACATAAGTTCTACCGTCAAATCATCCGCCTAATGAACAGCCCAGATTGACTAGCAATTACTATACTTTTACAAGGCAATTTTACAGCTGTTTTTAGCTTCAGGGGTGTTGCCCCCGAAACCCCCCGCCAGGGGGGGCTCCCAAAGGTCGCAGCCGCCCCCCCTGGACCCCCCCTGCAGCAAATATTTTACGGGCGGCGTTGCCGACCCCATTTCGAACTGGGGTCCTATGTGGCGATACCTTTGAATATAGAAGATAATCAGGCTCCACACCTAACACAATGCTAGTGTCCTGTTGTCGCTCAAATTGTACAGGCACGGTGCGGCAACGGCTCAAGGCACGGTGCGGCAACGGCTCAAGGCACGGTGCGGCAACGGCTCAAGGCACGGGTTGTCACTCAGATCCCCGCCCACTCCGTTCTAGCTGTCTCCCAACAACAAGCTATGGGGGGTAGTCCCTATGAAAGATGGAAATGCAAGACTTGTCGGCAACCAATAAGTTCGGGAGACACGTTTGAATGGCCTAGCCACTTGCTTGATTTTAGCAAGTGATGAGACTAGATTGGATTATTTGTGAGATCAGTGCCTTACGGAGTCAACTATTTGCTTTAGACCAATTAAATGACAAGTGACCGGATGAACAATCGCTTCTTTGAAATGCTTATCTATCCTATATGAAATGCAAATCCTATGACCAAGGTGAGATGCAGAATCTTGGTTTATTTTAAATTATATGCCTATTCTAGGTGTATCCTTCCTCTTAACTATTTTGATGCTAGTCTCTAGAGTAGGTTGTGAGAGAGAAGCCAAGGGGAAGCAAGCAAAGGTGTGGTTAACGATACCTCCCCTTAGGTTCTAGCCACACGCATAGACTATGGCTCTGATGACTGTGAGGTCATCATGTTAACCACTAAAGAGGTGCTAGGCTCCTCAAGCTAGATGAGAAAGGTGGTCCTACTCTTTCTATCAACCAAGCTTATGCCTGCAGGTAAGTTAATTAATGCAAAATTAATCCTAGAATGTAATGCAAGACGATGTGAGTGTTCTTGAGTCAAGATTGTTTATTGACTTTAAGCACTTAGTTATCATTGATCTTATGACAAAGAGTACTTAACAATGAATAAGCGACAATCTTAAACACAAGGTAAAGTGCCATTATTGCCCAAGATAAAATTATCATCCATAAAAGATATTAACCATGACACAATAATGACAATGATATAATTTAGAGCACTTATTACCAAGAAATGATTTCAAACAATTGGCTAAGGTTCTTATTAACACTAGAATGAATGATTGCTTAAGAGATTGACAATTAGATAATTATTGTTCTTTAACCACAATTTAGCAAATCCTCAAGATACGTTAACAAGATATCACATTGCTAATTTGAACAATTAGATCTTCAATGCTAATTATGCAAGAACAAGAATTATGCTCAAGTCCAAGAAATGATCTCTTTAGTTAACACCAACTTAAGCAATCGAAACCATTCGTCGAGAGATGATATTAGTGTGCTTATATGAGTGATTTTATTAAGTACAAAATTGAAACTTTGAAGCTTATGCAACTCACAAGAGGCAACAATGTGTTAGTATTCATATTAGCAATAAAATATTTCACCAATTGTCAAATCACTTAAACAATTCCACAATGAGAAATGTTGGAATCGCAATTACTGTTAGACCAAAACCCGCAGGTATTAGTCTCCACTACAATTGCCAGAGTTAGGATCCACAAGAGGCGGTCAGTCCATGTCGCAAAACACACAAGGAGCGTTGAACCCAATGTCCAACCATCTCCCCGTCAGCGCGAGCCGGGTGAGTTTTTAACTCTAGACCTATTTCTCTGATACCACTTGTTGGAATCACGATTGTTGGAAACTTTGAAGCTTATGCAACTCACAAGAGACAACAATGTGTTAATATTCATATTAGCAATAAAATACTTCACCAATTGTCAAATCACTTAAACAATTCCACGATGAGAAATGTCGGAATTGCGATTACCGTTAGACCAAAACCCTCAGGTATTAGTCTCTGCTACAATCGGCAGAATTAGGATCCACGAGAGGCGGTTAGTCCATGTCGCGAAACACACAAGGAGCATTGAACCCAATGTCCAACAATCTCCCCCTCAGTGCGAGTCGAGTGAGTTTTGAACTCTAGACCTGTTTCTCTAATACCACTTGTTGGAATCACGATTGTCGTTAGACCAAAACCCGCAGGTATTAGTCTCCACTACAATCTCCAGAGTTTGGATCCACGAGAGGCAGTTAGTCCATGTCGCGAAACACACAAGGAGCGTTGAACCTAATGTCCACAAAAAATTCTTACAAATAGAGCATAAACAAATGAAAGTCGTCATGTCATTTATTTTCAAGTTTTATGACAGCAATAAGTTAATTTATCTTAGAGCACATTAGGATGCAAAAGATGAGATGCATATGCGCGCAAAATGCAAATGAATCAACCTACTTGACTAAACTACTTTGCCAACACTAAATTTCCAATGAATTAGCTTCCTTTAGATGCCAATGCCACAGTTATATATCAGACTTTATAATGCCTATGACAAACATCAAATTTTCATGAAAAGAAGCCAAACAGTGAATGCCTACTAGATGCAATTAACCTATTAGTGTATTCGCCAACCTATGAGTTAATTTTATGCCACTTAGATGAGCTAGATGTCACTGTTATCAAATGTTTAGATGGTTGTAGCAAAACAGTGAGGAGAATGAGGGTTAGAAGGACCAAACCAATAGGCCCTTTGGCCTAGAAGATGACTGCTCTTCTTGTCCAAAAATTTCTCCAGTGGAATGGCCACCTGCAACCACAAAATTTTGCCCAATATCTCTGCAAAAAACACCAAGTATTAGACTAAAAAATCAGAGATAGCCCACAGATATGGAAGGAGGCAAGAAAATGTCAAAATGAGGGCAACGATGGAAGGAGAAGGCCTTATAGGCCTGCGGTAGGGTAGAGGAAGGCCCAATAAGGGTTGTGGCTCTAAGAGAGGAGCCTCTAAGGCTCACAGCAGGCCCTAGAAGGGCTGTCGTCTAGCCTAAGGGAAGGTCGAGGGCTCTTTTGGCTCACAACAGGGA
This sequence comes from Pinus tabuliformis, assembly GCA_031772625.1. Classification (NCBI taxonomy): domain Eukaryota; kingdom Viridiplantae; phylum Streptophyta; class Pinopsida; order Pinales; family Pinaceae; genus Pinus; species Pinus tabuliformis. The sequence goes on from CM062818.1 coordinate 2,074,256,809, forward strand.
AGGAGCAGCCCTGAGGGCTTGCGGCAGGGGAAAAAAGGGTCAGCAAAGGAGAGAGGAAGGATGTCGAGGGGATTTAGGAGGAGGCCAATGGCTTTAAGGGTGTTCCCAAGCCCACTACAAGGGAAAAGGAGGTAGGTCGAGGCCCTTGGAAGCCTATGACCAAGGGAAGCAGCCCTAGAAGGCTGACGGGAAGGGTGATGGGGCCCACAGCAAGGAAAAAGAGACCAAATTGGGCATGTAGCTAGGCTAGCAAGGGTTGCAGCTAGGGTTTGGAGGCAACGTTGGGCCTAGGAGGCCCTAAAAAATTTGAAACCTCAACAAAATATGAATATACATCAGATTTTCAATAAACGCCCAAATCACTGCAAAATCATTGAATGTTGGCCCTGCAAATTCAATGGAGACTAGATCTTACCCTCAAGGGCTTACATCTAGCTCCAAACCCTAGCAAAATTTCCTTGATCAACTTTGAAGCTCACCTGCACAAATGAAAATAAAAATTTCCAAAATTTCCTCAAAATTTTGACGTTGACTTAACCACCAAGGTCCAAGGGCTTAAATTCTTTTAGATCCATTTTTGCCTGTAATATCCCGTTTCCGGGATATCCCTCAAACCCAAGCAAACTCCAACCAAACACGTCCAAATGATATAGTGACCAGGAAACTCAAAGTGATAAAAATAACAGTAGTACAACATATAATAATGTGAACATGAAATATAAGCAGATACTCAAGAAATGCAAAGAGAAATGCTAAGCCATTTTATTATACTGAGTAATGGAATGAGTACAGGAGGTGATCAGAAAGATGGCACCTCGACTTGCACAAGGCAAGTGAAGAAATACACTCAGAATAGCAAAGGAATGGCCTCTCTCTGAACTGCATCCAAGCTGCTGGAGAATTGTCGTGTTGCTGCTATTGCTGGAAATCAAATGAGGATTTGGGGTTGTTCCCCTCCTCAGAAAATGCTGAAACTCTAGAATCAGACTCTACTCAAGAAACCCAGAAAGCTTTTCTGAAATAGCCGACCCCCGAAAATCACCCCCTTGGGGATCTACGCTGTCCCTCAAGGCTCTACATTGCCACTGAATAGAATCCACCAAAACTCAGCCCAAAACTCTGCCAAAATCCTCCAATATGCAAGAGTTGATCCCTTGCTCAATCTCCCAGCTCTAATGCTCCACAAACCCTCAATCCAGAACTCCCACCAAAAGAACTGCGTCCCTCTCTCTCAAGACTGCGCAGTCCTCAAATGCTCAGCTCCTCCACAATGCCAAAGATCAATCCTACTACAAAAGACTGTTGGAAACTACCTTGCCCGAGTAGGCACTCGAAGTGCCCCGGGGCTAAGGGTGAGATCTCCGAACAGAGACACTCAATGCACTAAACGGTGCTGCAAACAGGCTAAGCAACCAGCGTGCTCCAAGTCGAAGTGACTAGCTCAAATGCACATAATCGAATAACAAAATGAGGATGCTCCCCTCCTTTATAGCGTTGACCTCTCTCAATCCCAAGGCCCACCTCCTCCAACGTAGTCCCTCTCTTGCCACGTGTTCCTTTCCATCTGTGCAGTCCCTCCAAGTGTCTGTGTGGGCCCCATCTTTGCGTGGTCCTTTGGCCCCCTTGGCTCCCCTTTAAGTCACAACGTTGTGCTACTAGGGAGTGACTTTATTCTAAAGGTGAGTTATGTCCCCCTTTTCCTCACCTTTTTATTTGTAAATAACTATAGAAGGCAAAATTGAGCAAAATCGCATATTCCAATTAGCCATGGCTAATTAGGAATATTACAGTCTCCCCCGGCAAAATGTTGCTTGTCCTCAAGCAACTGAAGTGATGGATGCTGCAAAATTTTCTCACTCTCCCAAGTGGCATCCTCATTCGGTAAATTCTTCCACCTCACCAAGAATCCTCGGACCATCCTACTCCGCAGCTGCCTCTCCCTGGTATCAATAATAGCCTCTGGCTGCAACACCAAATGCCCCTCATCATCCGTGGGTGGTAGCTCGTCTGTCACTATCACATGCTGCCCCAATGCCTTTTTCAAGCATGATACATGAAAGACGTTATGAATCTTGCTGCCTTGGGACAGCTCTAACTCATACGCAACTTGCCCAATCCTGCGTATCACCCTGTATGGCCCATAAAAGCGGGGCTTGAGCTTCTCAGTGCCCTTCTACTTTAGTGACGACTGTCAGTATGGCTGTAACCATAGGTAGACCAAGTCCCCTACCTCAAACTGTCTCTCCACCCAACCCCTGTCGGCATACAGCTTCTGTTGGTTCTACGCTGTAGCCATATTATCCTTGAGAGCTCGGAGAATATCCGGACTCTCTTGGATCCAAATCTTGGCTCTCGAAGCCTTGCTAGCACCAAACATCACATCAGCAAAAGATAAGGGATGATATCCATACAAAGCATAGAATGGTGACATACCAATGGACATGTGATGGTGTTGTAACAGTACTCCCCCAGATGCAACCACTTCAACCATGCTCATTGCTGCCCACTGACATAGTTGCAAGTAGCCCTCCAGCCACTTGTTAACTATCTCTGTCTACCCGTCCGTTTGTGGGTGATAACTGGTACTCAGTGTCAACTCCGTCCCCACCAACCGGAAAATCTCCTGCCAAAATCCGCCCATGAAATGGCTGTCCCTGTCACTGGTGATGGTCTTAGGAAGACCATGTAACCTGAAGATCTCTCTGAAGAACAGCTCAGCCACCTGTGCTGCTATGTAGTGTGTGGATATGGCAAAAAAGTGTGAGTACTTCGTCAGTCGATCAACGACGACAAAGATGCAATCCTTGCCCTGTACCATGGACAACCCTGTGATGAAGTCCATCGAAATAAACTCCCATTTCCCCTCCAGAATGGGAAGGGGCTGCAATAATCCTGCAGGGTGGCTCATCTCCCCCTTGTTCCTCTGGAAAACGTCACACTCCCGGACATGCTGGAGTACGTCCTCCTTGAGGCCCTTCCACGAGAACCTCTCTCTAATGGCCCTGTAGGTTTTGGTAAACCCTTGATGGCCTGCCAATGGTGAATCATGTGACGCCTGAAGTATCTTCTTTTTGAGCTGAGATCTCTCAGTCAAGAAGATCCAGTCCCTGTAGTAGATGATCTCATCGACCACCCTGTACTTGTCATCCGCCACCTGCCCATCCAAAACCTCACATGCAAATCTGTCCTTGGAGTACTCTACTAAGAGTCGAGCCCTCCAGTCTGCGTCCAAGCTCATAAGAGACAACGTGGCTGGTCTACGTGAAAGGGCATAGGCTACCACATTGTTCTTACCCTTGACATACTCAATGTCAAATTCATACGCTTGGATCTTACTAATCCACTTCTACTGCCTCTCCTATAGCTGCTTCTGCCCCAAAAAGACCCTGAGGCTGTTGTGATCAGTCCTCACCCTGAACCTGTTACCCACTAAATACTGTGGGTACTTGGTCAATGCATGCATGATGGCCAGCATCTCCTTGTCGTATATAGAATACAACCTCTCGTGCGGAAGGAGCTTCCGGCTCTCAAAGGCTATAGGGTGACCTCCCTGCATCAACACTGCACCGATCCCCTCTCCCGACGCATCACACTCCAAGACAAATGGCTGCGTAAAATCCGGCAATGCAAACACTAGGCAGCTGCTCATAACCTCCTTGAGCCTGTCAAAGGCTCGCTGCGCTGTATCCGACCAACTGAATGCCCCCTTCCTCGTCAGATCTGTCAGGGGTGCAACAAGCTGTGAGAAACTTTTGACAAACTTCTCGTAGTAAGTACAAATGCCAATGAATCCTCGAAGTTCTGTCACGTTTCTCGGCTCCGGCCAATCTCTGATGGCCCTGATCTTCTCCTCGTGGACCTTCACTCCATCCACTCCTATGATGTGTCCCAAGTATAACATCTCCGTCAATCCAAATTCACACTTGGAGAGTTTGGCATAGAACTGCTGCTCCTCCAAGATGCGCAATACTGTCTCAATGTGCTGGAGATGCTTGTTGACACCTAATCTGAAACGGATGAGGTGAAGCCGGACAGTCATCTAGAAGATGAACTGATCCGTTTCTTGTGTATATAAATAATAGTTATCTAATGTGAAATAATCAGTTCAGTATTGCACTCATAAATTGCTGGAGTTACCCTGGCCTGACATGGTATCAGAGCCCAGGTCCCAGTCCCTAAAATAGTGTAACTCCTCTGCTGCCTCATGAAACCTCTGCTCCCTGGCGCACCAGCCTGACATCGCTGCATACGCTGCGTTGAGGACCGTTCAAGGAAGAGAAGGTGATGATGCTGTGACCTGCGTTTTTTGCAAGGTATTGAGACCTGCGTTTCATGTATTGAGGCCTGACATGGTAAGATAACTGCGTTTAATGAATAGATGACTGCGTTTATGAATTGATGACTGCCGTTGTTAATGAAACCTGCGTATTGAGGACCTGGCCTGAAACATTGCATTCGCTGCCTTTAATGTTATGCCTTTAACGTTTTGAAGTTTGCGTTTATGGTTGAGTGTGTTTATGGTATCAAAGACCTGCCCTGAAACGTATGGAAGCCAACGTTTAACGTATGGAAGCCAGCGTTTAACGTATGGAAGACCTGCGTATGGTATATTGAGACTGTGTCTTATGTATTGAGACTGCGTTTTATGTATTGAGACTGCGTTTTTTGCAAGCCTGCGTTTTATGCCTTTAACGTATGTGAAAGAAGTGACTTGAGACCTGCAGATATATAAATATATTGAGTTTAATGCTGAGATATATATTGAGACCTACGTGTGCTATTGAGACCTGCGCAGTGATATATTGAGACCTGCCTTTTAATATTATGGTTTAACGTATTGATAACCGGGCCTGAAGACCTGCGTTTATTGTTGCGCGTTTATGGTATGAGGTGAAGACCTGCGTTTATTGCTGCATCTGAAGTGTAAAATTCAAAGTGCCAAAGTTGAATGCCAAGAATGAGTCATGGGTGGATCAGTAGATAAAGGAGGCATTGAGTGACTGCGTTTTCCTTTATAGACTGCATTTCTTTTAAAACAGTAATATATATATTGATACATGGAAAAGCAGTGAGCGCCCTCATTTTTTTGTTAAACAGTGATATAGTGATATATGTGAGCAGTGAACACTATTTGAGCGCCCTTTGATTTTTAAACAGCGGTGTATTTGAGCAGTGAACAGTGTATTGAGCCCCCTTGTTTTGTTGAACAATGATATGTGAGCAGTGATATGTATATATATATTGTTGGAATGTTAGAAGAAAAATAAAATTGCATAAGGCAATCATATAAGGATTTTTTTTTCTCTCAACAGAAGTGTTTTTGGCAGAGATAATTTTTTTTTACAGAATGCATTCAATCATTTCAATGGTTGGAATAGTTCTCACTGGCAAGGAGAACTATCCTGAATGGTCTCGGATGGTGAAACACACCCTCATCTACAATGAGCTGTGGAAAGGTGTGTGTGTCGGAGAAGAAGACAGAGACCCTGTGCAGCCCACATCAGACAAAGAACTCGCCATTTGGGAAAACAAGAACAGCAAAGCCTTTGCATTGATCGCAGCATCTGTAAATGAGGAAGTAAGTCGTCATATTTCATGCTATTCCACTGCCTTTGAAGCTTTACAAAAGCTTAAAGAACTCTATGATACACATTCTGCACTTGAAGTTGTTCAGCTCATGATTAAACTCTTCACTCTTGAACTGAAAAATAATGATCCTCTTACTCTTGCTTCTGAAATAAAGTCTATAGTGCATGACATTAAATCCACTAAGGTTGAGCTGGATATCTCTCTTATTGCCTTTCTCAAAGCACTCTATCCTACCTACTCTAACTATCTTGAGTCTTTACAAGCAAATGGAAATCTTAAAGATATAACCTTTGACACTCTTGTGAAAAAGTTTGCTGAAAGAGAGAAAGCCTTTGGAAAGAAAACAGTCCCTGAATCTTCTGAAGAGACTGTTTGCCTTGCTCATAAAGAAAAGCAGCCTGCTCAAGATTCTACAAGAGGAAGAGGTGGACGAAGAGGAAGAGGAAGATACTTCAGAGGCAGGGGGGGCAGACATCCTCAAGCAGAAAAGGCAGATCTGCATTGCATTCGCTGCAAACGAAATGGATCACATGATGCTTCTACATGCAAGCTACCATGGGACAAAGTTGAGCAGAGAAGAAATCAGCAGAAAGGTAAAACTAATGACACAGACAAAGGTAAAGCACCTGAATCCGCTCACTATATTGAGGCACAATGTAACATTGGAGTAAATGAAGACTTGTTTAATGCTTCACTTGCTTCTTCAAAAAATGACTGGTTGCTTGATTCAGGAGCAACCTGTCATATGACTCATAGGAGAGATTTCTTTGAAGATTTCACTAACAATGTTGATGGAGCAGTATACTTTGCAGATCAGTCAAAAATCAAGCCATCAGAGCTTGGCACAATCAGGCTTAAACTGCCTGGTCTTCCAGACTTTCTTCTGGATCATGTTCTATATCTCCCACAGCTGAAGAGAAACTTGCTGTCCCTGGTCCACATCCGCCAGCAAGGTCACTCCATTCACATGTTTGATGGCAAGCTTGTGGTAAGAAAGGCATCTGACCACTCACTTGTCATGAGGGGTATAGAAGAAGAAAGACTCCTTAAACTGCAAGGAACCTCTGCTCATGCACAGCATTTCTCATATATTTCTCATCATGAAGAAGGTGCACTTCCATCAAATTATTATGGCATGCTAGATTTGGACATTTAAACTATGATAGTCTCCGCTTGTTGAAGAAAAATGGTGTTGTTGGTTTGCCTACAATTCCTAGAAAACATAAACAATGTGATGCTTGCATTCTAGGAAAGCATAGCAAACAGTCTTTTCATGATTCACATTCAAGAGCACATATGAAGCTTGAACTTATTCATTCAGATTTATGTGGTCCAATGCTTGTTCCTTCTGCAAATGGAAATAAATATATCATGACATTTATTGATGATTACACCAGAATGTGTTGGGTTTACTTATTGAAGAACAAATCTGATGCTTTTCAAACATTTAAGAATTTTCATAAGTGGATTGAAAATGATGCACAATCTCATATTGGGTCTATTCGCACTGATAATGGAAAAGAATATACATCAAATGAATTTGAACACTATCTTCGCCAACATGGGATTAAACATCAAACAACTGTGCCTTATAATCCTCAACAGAATGGTGTAGCTGAAAGAATGAACAGAACAATTTTGAATATGGTACGATCCATGCTTTTCTTCAAAAATGTAAAGACAATGTTTTGGGCTGATGCTGTTCTATGTGCTGCATATATAAAGAATAGATGTCCATCTAGTACTATAAGAAACAAGACTCCTTATGAATTGTGGTATGGACATGTTCCTTCGGTAAAACATCTCAGGATATTTGGTTCCACCTGTTATGCTTTAATACCAAAGGTACATAGAAACAAACTTGGTGCAAGAAGTCGTAAGTGTATCTTCCTGGGGTATTCAAACACATCTAAAGCATACCGCCTTTATGATGAAGTAAATAAAAAGTTTGTTTTATCTAGAGATGTCATTTTTCTTGAATCATCCAAATCTGACAGTGTTGTTGAGCGGCAACTTGATCGCTTGGATAGATTCACAAAACCAAAATCATTCCAAGAGTTTGATAATCAGATTCCACATCTTGAAGGGGGGATTCCTATACTAGATCAACATGTGGAATCTTCTTCTGAAGAACAATCTCCCCTGCATGACACTCCAACAACAGATGATGCTTTAAGTGATGTAATTGATAGAATTGGGAGACTCAATCTTGATTCAGACCCAACTCAATCAACAGAACAGCCTGGACCATCTCAGAAAGGTCCCCCAAAGTGGCTGACAAAGACACTTGAAAGTGTTCATCCTGATGAAATTGGAAAAACAGAAACCCGAAATTCAAATCGACAAGATGGAGGTGATGTAGATAACTCTAATTCACCTGTTGATATGGATGTTACTTATGATTGTGAATTGAACTTGTCTACAGATTTTGAACCAACTTCCTTCAAAGAAGCTGCTTCTTATGATGAATGGAAAGAAGCGATGCAGAAGGAGTATGATGCCCTCATAAAGAATGGCACTTGGAAGCTGGTTGATCCTCCATTTGGAACCAAACCAATTGGCTGCAAGTGGGTCTACAAGAACAAGTACAAAGCTGATGGCTCACTTGACAAGCACAAAGCTAGGCTTGTGGCAAAAGGTTTTGCACAGAAAGAAGGGGTCGATTACGAGGAAACTTTTGCTCCCACAGCAAAATGGGCCACCATCCGGACACTCTTTGCACTAGCTGCTCAGAACGGTTGGAAAGTCCATCAAATGGATGTAAAAACTGCATTCTTGAATGGAGATCTAAAAGAGAATGTTTTTTATGTCCCAGCCTGAAGGATTTGCTGTGAAAGGACATGAACACAAAGTATGCAAACTTGTGAAGTCCTTGTATGGCCTCAAACAAGCACCACGAGCCTGGTATGAAAAACTAACTGAGCATCTTCTGAAACTCAACTTCAAACATTTTGATCTTGATGATGCAACTTTATTTGTCAAGAAAGTTGGCAAAACAGTTGTATATCTTGTGGTATATGTAGATGATCTTTTAATGACAGGGAACAATGAAAGCTATATTGCATCCATAAAGAAAGAATTAGGAAAAATTTTTGAAATGACTGATTTGGGCTATGTTCATTACTATCTTGGCATTGAAGTAACCCAACATCCAAAGTCCATATTTCTTTCTCAAAAGAAATACATTGGAGATTTGTTATACAGATTTGGCATGACAGAGTGCAATCCCCTTTCTACTCCAATGGAACAAAACTTGAAGCTCACATCTACTGAAGGAAAGGAATTTGAGGATGCAACAAGGTATAGACAGCTTGTAGGAAGTCTCATCTACCTCACTACTACCAGACCAGACATTTCATTTGCTGTTGGAATCCTCTCCAGGTTTATGCAAAAGCCTTGTGAGGGACATTGGTCTGCTGCAAAAAGAGTTCTAAGGTACTTGAAGGGAACTCAAGACCTTGGAATCAAGTATACACAGGTGGACGACTTCAACTTGATTGGATACTCTGATTCAGACTTCGATGGAGACAAAGAAACTGGGGTATCTACTTCAGGATATGCTATGAGTCTTGGATCAGGAGCTGTCTCCTGGAGATCACGCAAACAATCAGTACCAGCAGATTCCACAACAGAAGCAGAATACGTGGCAGCAGCTGAAGCAACGAAAGAAATTGTGTGGCTCAGGAAAATTCTTGAAGATTTGCAAGTAAAACAAATACAATCTACTCCACTCATGATTGATAACACATCTGCAATAAAGTTGGCCAAGAATCCAAAGTTCCATGATCGTACTAAGCACATCAATACTAAATATCATCTGATCCGACATCATGTTGAGGCCAAAACAATCCATCTCCGTCATTGTTCCACAAACGAACAAATTGCAGACATCTTCACCAAAGCGCTTGGAAGAGAAAAGCTTGAAAGATTCAGAACGATGCTTGGACTCACCAACATCCCTTCAGATTAAGGGGGGGAATGTTGACACCTAATCTGAAACAGATGAGGTGAAGCCGGACAGTCATCTAGAAGATGAACTGATCCGTTTCTTGTGTATATAAATAATAGTTATCTAATGTGAAATAATCAGTTCAGTATTGCACTCATAAATTGCTGGAGTTACCCTGGCCTGACAATGCTCCTCCCAAGTCCTGCTGTAAATGAGGATATCATCAAAGAACACCAACACAAACTTCCTTAAGTGACTGCGGAAGATGTGATTCATGCAAGACTGGAATGTAGCTGGGGCGTTGGTTAGCCCGAAGGGCATCACCAAAAACTCAAAATGCCCATAGTGACACCTAAAGGCGGTCTTGGGAATGTCTTGCTCCCTCACACGAATATGATGGTACCCAAATCTCAAATCAATCTTTGAGAAGAACCGTGCTCCTCTCAACTCATCCATCAACTCATCGATCTTGGGAATGGGGTACCTATTCTTCAGTGTCTTCTTGTTCAGGGCCCTGTAGTCAATGCACATCCTCAATGTGTTGTCCTTCTTCTTCACCAACACCACGAAAGAAGCAAAAGGACTCGTGCTCGGCCGAATGTGCCCAAGAGCCAGCAACTCCTGAATGGCCCGCTCAATCTCATCCCGATAGGCCTTGGGATGCCTATAGGGGGTAGTAATCACTGCTTGTATGCCCTGCTCAAGCTCAATGGTGTGCTCAAACCCCCGAGCCGGTGGCTGTCCCGGCAAAATCTCCCCAAATACTGTGGCATACCGGTCAAGGATGGACTGTATCTTCGGGTGCACTGTTTGCCTTGTAGTCCCTGTCTCTGATGCACGCAGCTCTACTGCCCACTCTATGTATGCCTTCCGAAACACTGCCTCCATCCGATGAGCCGAAACAGTCTGAAGCGGATATGTGTGTTGTCCTCGTATCTTCTCATGCCTCCCTATCTTCTCATCATCCCACTCCATCTCCAGGGCCTTCCAATCTGTCGTGACGTTCCCTAGAGTGATAAGCCACTGAACACCCAGTACTATGTTGGTGTCCGGAATATTGACCACGAAAAAGTGGTCAGTCAGCGTGTAGGTGCCCATCGTCACTGAAAACTCTGGGACATAACGAGCACACACCATGGTCTGATCTCCTGGGACCAAAACTGAAAATCCATCAAAGCTCTTTGTCTGTATACCTCTCCGCTCAACCATCTGTGCATCGACGAAGTTGTGGGTTCCCAATTGTCAACCAAAACTGATACCCGCTGGCCACGTACTGTCACCCATATGAGCAGCGTCAAATACTTGGGAACTCCTCGCAATGCTGCAAGGGCTCCTCCCGTAGGTGCAAAAGCTGCACCTCCTGCTGCTGCTGGTGAGGGCGGCGAGGGACCCTGCACGGCATGACTATCTCTTGCCTCCACATCATCCTCCTCATCCTCTTCCCCGCTGCTCTCGGAGAAGACCTCAATAAAATGTGCTTTGCCAGCAGCACATCTGTGTCCCGGTGCCCATGGCTCCTGACAGGTAAAGCACAACCGCTTCTTCTTCAGCTCCCTCCTGGCATCATCATCAATCTGTGCTCGTCCTGGATTCCCCTTTAGAGGCGGAATCCTCACATCCTTCCCCTTAGGCTAGAAAGCTTGTCTCTGGGGGTAAGGTGTTCGGGTCCTGGGTAAGGCATCTTGTAAGTCCCGATTCCTGCTAATAGCATCCTGGAGTGTGGCTGGTCTAGTGGATCTGACTAGACCTCGAAGTGGCTCTGCTAACCCCTCAACATACATGTAGATCCTCCGTGTTGTGGATAGATCTGGCACCATCACTGAAATCCTCAAGAAGTCTGCAATGTAGGTCTCTAGGCTCCCTATCTGCTTGAGCCTCGTCAACTCAACAAAGTGTTATTCCAGATCCCTCTGGTCAAACCTCTCCGTCAATCTCCTGGTAAACTCTGCATATGTCGTCACTGTGGAATGTCCGAGTGTAACCATCCCATGGAACCACCAATCCTGGGCCTCACCATCCAAATGTAATGTTGCCACCTTGATGGCTTCGCCTCCGACATCTGGTTAAGCTGGAAATAGATGTCCAGCTTCTCCACCCAAGACCTTGCTCAACTGTTTGATGAACCATCAAACGTAGGCAAGTGGAATCTACTAGTTGTGTGGTGGCCCGGTGGGTGTCTCCATCATGATAATGCTGGTATCCTCTGTGATGGTCGCGGGGTCTACTATCCCGCTGGAGCTGAACAAAGTCTCTAAATGAGAGAGCATCCCTGAACTCCTGCCCATAGGCCTGGTACTCCGCAAAATAATCGCCCATATGACCAGGCTCTGCCTCCTGCTGTGCTCCGGCCCCCGTGTCTGCTCCTAGGAAAGTGGGCATGGTAGAGCGTATAGGGGCATGTGAGGCCACCTGCTGAGTAGTATCATGCTGAGTGGCACCCTGCTCTGGCAAATGGTGAGATGCACCCGATCCCTCTCCAACCTAGAAAACTCATGGGCTCTCACGCTGTCTAGCCTCCACTGCTGTGAATCTCTGTCCCATCACCTCGATCTGCCTCGACAGATCTTGCACTGATTTGAGGAGCATGTCCGCAAATCTCTTCTCGTCCTCATCTGCAATCGGATCCTCCTGTTCTATGTCCACCACAGGCTCCTCCTGTCCTGCGTCCACCACAGGCTCCTCCTGTTCTGCATCCACCACTGGAACACAGTCTCCCTCTCCGTAGGTGTTCTCCAACCTACGCCCAGTGTCTCTGTATCTCCTACCTCTGTAACAGATGTAGGGCTTTCCCCCGGTGTCATAGATTGCTAGCTCCACAGGCTGAGCCAAATCTATGCTCTGATACCACTGTAATATCCCGTTTCCGGAATATCCCTCAAACCCAAGCAAACTCCAACCAAACACGTCCAAATGATATAGTGACTGGGAAACTCAAAGTGATAAAAATAACAATAGTACAACATATAATAATGTGAACATGAAATATAAGCAGATACTCAAGAAATGCAGAGAGAAATGCTAAGCCATTTTATTATACTGAGTAATGGAATGAGTACAGGAGGTGATCAGAAAGATGGCACCTCGACTTGCACAAGGCAAGTGAAGAAATACACTCAGAATAGCAAAGGAATGGCCTCTCTCTGAACTGCGTCCAAGCTACTGGAGAACTGCTATGTTGCTGCTACTGCTGGAAATCAAATGAGGATTTGGGGTTGTTCCCCTCCTCAGCAAATGCTGAAACTCTAGAATCAGACTCTACTCAAGAAACCCGAAAAGCTTTTCTGAAATAGCCGACCCCCGAAAATCACCCCCTTAGGGATCTACGCTGTCCCTCGAGGCTCTGCGCTACCACTGAATAGAATCCACCAAAACTCAGCCCGAAACTCTGCCAAAATCCTCCAATATGCAAGAGCTGATCCCTTGCTCAATCTCCCAGCTCTAATCCTCCACAAACCCCCAATCCGGAACTCCCACCAAAAGAATTGCGTCCCTCTCTCTCAAGACTGCACAATCCTCAAATGCTCAACTCCTCCACAACGCCAAAGATCAATCCTACTGCAAAAGACTGCTGGAAACTATCTTGCCCGAGTAGGCACTCGAAGTCTCCCGGGGCTAAGGGTGAGATCTCCGAACGGAGACACTCAATGCACTAAACAGTGCTGCAAACAGGCTAAACAGCCAGCGTGCTCCAAGTCGAAGTGACTAGCTCAAATGCACATAATCGAATGACAAAATGAGGAGGCTCCCCTCTCCTTTATAGCGTTGGCCTCTCTTAATCCCAAGGCCCACCTCCTCCAACATAGTCCCTCTCTTGCCATGTGTTCCTTTCCATCTGCGCAGTCCCTCCAAGTGTCTGTGTGGGCCCCATCTCTGCGTGGTCCTTTGGCCCCCTTGGCTCCCCTTTAAGTCACAACGTTGTGCTACTAGGGAGTGACTTTATTCTAAAGGTGAGTTATGTCCCCCTTTTCCTCGCCTTTTTATTTATAAATAACTATAGAAGGCAAAATTGAGCAAAATCGAATATTCCAATTAGCCATGGCTAATTAGGAATATTACATTTCCTTGGAGAAATCAATTTTTTATTCTAAATTATTTAATTTTCTAGCTTAGGATTTTATTTTATTTTAGCCAAAAAAATTGATTAATTGACACGAGGGGATTACCTAGGTGTTGTTACATAATTAAACCATCATTTACATTACAACTTGCAGAATTTGGGTTTACAATGATACAATAAGTTGCTGGCTGATGATTCTGAACTTTGAAAACAAATTGATCACTACTTCCTTGGACTTGTGACGAAATGGGTGCAACATGTCCAATGTCACGCCCTGTTCAACAAACATTGTGGAAGTATGGGAATTAGCAGCAAGCACATTACCAATTTCCCAACTACAATCAAGGCTTTTCTCAAAAGGCATTGAATTCTTCATCCAGTTGGAACAAACATCTTTCTTGATTCTACCAATTGGACTAGGCCAATAAACCAGAGCATATGTTACATGTGTTCTATTAGGTGCAAACCTTGGAGAAGAGGAAATAGAATAATATCGAGGTTGCAGACGTGGGGCAATTCCTGTAATGAAGAAACCAATAGGTGGTTTCGCAGATGGAAATTTTGCCATTACTTCTAAAAGGCTCCCTTGACTCACAGTAATCCATTGGAAACTCATTACTTTCATTTGGTGATGAAAGAAACTTCAACCTCTTTGCTTCAGTTGGAACAAGTGCATGACTAGCCAATGCAACCAAGGCAGCCTTTCGAGGAGGATTCGGAAAATCTGCATAACAAGCAAGAGCAAGTTGCAGAGTGCATGGACCAAGGAAGGATGGTGGCAAAGAACTTCCAGCAAGAGGCATACCATCTTCTTTGTTACCATGGACCGAAATTATTATCTAGTGGGTAGCCTAACATCTTTGCAGATTCCTCCACAGTTTCATCTAAGTTTTCTACATAGACACCAACATGATCTCCGATCTCATATACATAAGACCAGTGTTTGCGATATCAAAATTCCAAATGGATGCAAGAACGGTCAGGCAATGGTGTATGAAATTCTCTTCGCGCTACATTTGCTCGACAAGGAGGATGGATATCATAGATGAATTGGCCATTCTACTTCATATCAGTTCCCTCATAAAGTGGAACTGAAGGATGATGAAGTTTTACCCAGTACTGAGGTATTACAGTTGTATAAGGTGTAGCACTTAAAGGTTGATAATCATGCAATAACTAATCTAGCTCAGGCCATACTTGTTCTCGCCAAGCAATAAAGTAATCTTTCAAGGTTTTTCTCTCATGTACAAGATCTACACTTTGATCTAGATTGTTGTTTAATACCACATCATCATCAACACCAAGCATTGTAAGTGATAGGTGGGTTTGGATCTCATATCTCCCAAAGATTGCTCCATATTCATCGTCAATCAATTCATTTATTTCCATGGACATTGCCAATTGCCTCCTGGTCCAATAAGGTAGGTCATCTCTTTCTCCTCGTAGTAGTTTCAAAATTTGATTCATTCGAGATCGAAAATGAGGTGCCTAACTTAGACAAAATGTTGCACCAATGACCATTCTCTTCATCTCATTCATGCCATAAGCATCTTCCAAAAGTGGATTTGCAAGTTCTTTTACAAAGCCAGCTGCCAGTGGTGGCCTTGCCCACATAACCAAGCTTTCTTGGCCTTTAGGATTCTTGCCATTGATTGGTTTTCTTCTAGTTATTAGCTCTAGAAGAACTACTCCAAAGGAATATACGTTTGTCTTCTCATTAACCTTGCCATACATGAAATATTCTAGAGCCATATACCCAAATGTACCTACAACATCACTACATGTGATATATGCAGATGTTGTTGAAGCCCATTTGGCGAACCAAAAATCCAACAACTAAGGTTCAAAGTCTTCAAATAGCAAAATATTAGATGATTTCACATCTCCATGGTTGATAGGATGAGAACAAGCTTCATGCAAATAAGTCAAAGCTTCAGCAATTCCAATGGCCAATTTTAGTTTGTCCTTTCCTCCATAAAGAGTTTATTCCATAATTCCTCTCAGTAACAAGTTGTTAATGAAACAAAGTGCTTGTGTTGCAAGGTAGCAATTATTTCAACTTTCAAAAGAAGTTCCTGCTATGCTTCTCCAAAAGATTTTAATGATTTAACTACCACAAATTTCCCATCAGGAAGAACCCCTTTGTACACTTTGCTCCAACCTCCCTTTCCTATAAGGTTCTTTGCTACAAACCCAAAGGTTGAAGATTTTAGTTCTTGATATGTAAACTCCTCGCAAGTTTTATTTTTACAGGCATGTCGTAACCTCTGGATCAAGGAATGTTCTTCATCTCAAGGATCATCTTGGGTGGAAGTAGGACCACTCCCTGTAGAGTTTTCTTGTGTTAGAATTATCTTATTTAAAGCCTCAATTTCACTCATGTTGTTACACTCTTCCTAACTCATATTTGTTTTCCCTTAAAAGTCATCTACAATTAGTGAACATCTATTTGGCATTTTAAATTCCCATTCAACCATGGACATTTCTTTGGCTACAGATCTAGGACAGGGAATTTCGTTCACTCTCATGGCACTTTTCAATAAGGGCCATCTAGGGGGGATTCTTCTCTTTGAGAAACATCCCTTGAAGTAGCATGTTGAATTTATTTTGGCTTGTCGAAAGAGATTCTTGTGTCATCCCCTTTCTCAGAAACATGACAAGAGATGCTTGAAACTATCTGAAAGGAATCATAGGAAAAAAGGCTCTTTGAATTTGTAGTGTCATCTTCAAAGTCATCATTAACATCACCATAATGACTATGGGTCTTGCACTTGTAGATTGTACAAGCTAACTTCAGAGGAAAACATATATTAAAGGCTTCCATTTTTTATTAGGACAATGGCCTGCCTATCAAGGCAGTGACTAGGAGTTTGATGTTATTGTTGCATCTAAAATATTTTTTGCACCAGCGTCAGGACATTCTAAAATGTAGCAACATTCCTCCAGATCATCATTTGGGAATATGCATCGAACTAACCTTTGTAAGGAATTGAATGTCTCTAGCATCACATTTCTGGTTCCTATAACAGATTGTGTTCCCATTTTTTCAAACACAACATTGCCATAAATTCTCCCTATTATCTCTTAGGTTTTCTATGAAGTAAAGTCCAATCTCACTAAGGGGAAAACCTAAGGATACAAACAGGCAAAGCCTCCCACTATCACCTTGAAAGCTTTGCCCCTCACTTATGTTGGAAAAAGTAAAGTGGCAGCTTATAGTTCTTGTTTTCCTTGATCTTAATATTTGATTGTGAACTTTATTAGTCTTCTTTACATTCTTTAGTTAGATCTCTTTTATGAACGAAACAGTAACAATAAAGAACACAGAAATTAAGCTCTCAGCCAGGGCAAAACCCCTCCAAGGGGAAAACCTGAAAAATCTCTTCTCTTCTTAAAATCTGCTTCAAATGAGATACAAAAACCCAACCCTAGACCAAGTCCTTCTCCAAGTACCAAGTCAGCCCTTCCAACAAGTCCTTCCTTGAACCTGGACCAACTAGCTGCAATTTCAACCTGCCAGCCTCAACCCTGCAATTTGCACAGCTACTTTGACCCTTCAGTCTATTACCTTGGTTCTACACCTTCAGCCTGTTTTGCACAAAGTTTTGTACCTTTGGTCTGTTATGTACCTTCGACCTGTTTTGCACCTAGTTTTGTACCATTGTCCTATTCTGCACCCAGTTTTGTACCCTCGGCCTGTTCCACACCAGGTTCTGTACCCTCACCCTATTCTGCACCCGATTTTGTACCCTTGGCTTGTTTTGTACTTTCGGCCTATTCCACAACCGGTTTTATACCTTCGGCCTATTCTACACCCTATTTTGTACCTTTTGCTTGTTCTGCACCCGAATTTGTACCTTCAGTCAGTTTGATACCTTTTAAGAGAGATCGAGCTTCTTGAGTGAGTGAGCACTAAATGAGGTTGAACTGCTCCTTTTATATAGCCTTCTCAAGGGGTCAAATTCCCTCCTTTGGGCCGACTTGTACTTTAGAAGATTCCGGGACTTTCTAGACCAAGGTTGCTTGGGAGCGAGAGAAGAAGCGGGGAGAAGGAGCGGGAGCGGGAAGCCCGATTTGGGAGCGAATTTTTATATAATATATATTTTTTTTTATTTTGATGCATATATGTCAACAAAAGCATGTAAAATGATGAATTAGATATAAAAGAACATAAAAACATGGATTGAACCATATAACATCAATCATCTAGAAGCTATAATCTTCATCAACCATGTCCACAAGTTACTAACATACAACATATCGAGTCTCATGATTCATCAATCTTAAAGTTTCAAGCATTCAAAATTTGATATATAACATTTATCATCATTGATCACTAAAGTTGTAACTTGTACTTGTACCCATTACCATTACCAAGTAACCAAACGATAACATAGAATATCTAACATGAAATGAAATGTTTCAACTTTCAAATTTCACGAAGCATCATACTCATAATACATTACCAATGAGTTATAATTGCCAACTTCAAACTTCATGTTGATTTAAGATAGCATCAGATGTGCTCTAGCCATGAAAATTCATGGACAGGCTAAAGCACATGAGATCTCCAAGACCCAAAAATGGTTTGGGCAGATTCTAACCAGTTTGGGAGATATTAAAATAATTAATATTTTTAATGGAGTTCCTAAGTCTAAACTTAGGAAAAATAAAATATTAATGGGTATTAGTATAAAATTGGGTTAAAAGGTTCCGAAAGTCATGGATCAAGCCAAATCTAATCTTAGCCATTGATTAGAGATTTAATCTCGGCCGTTGAAGGACCAATAGGAAAAGTATAAGAAGAGGCTTGAGGGTCAATTGGAGAACATACTGAGGGAGACCAGTCAGTTCGATTTCTAGAGCGGGGTTAGCTGAGAAATTCGAACTAGTGGTCTGGAGAGCAGCAAGAGGCAGCAGGTACGGAACAGAGAGTCGAGAACAGCACCAGAAGACCAGCGCAGAGGTTGGAGAGGCAGACGCAGAGGCAGCAAACTGCGCAGTCACTGGAGGGCCTGCGTGGGTGACGCAAAGAGGCCCAGTGCTGACGCAAAGAGGCAGGAGCTAACGCAGAGGGTCTGGGAGCTGCGCAGAGGCCAGCAAACCTAACGCTGAGACTAGGAGAAGTGGAAGAGAAAAAAAAAATACTCTTTTGGGTAAGCCAGTTTGGCACCCAGTTGTACTGAAGAATCGCTAAATAATAAAATCCTCCTCTGTTGCACCGGTTTTCGCACATTGAGTTTTTCCGAGGACAATTGTCCAAAACATCTGTGTTGATGCGTTGATTCTTGTGCATGTCTTTGTTTATGTATTATGGTGTGATATCTGCAGCAGAATTTATTTTAATGTCTACTAAAGAGTTTTCGTAAATAATTTATTGGGAAATAAGTAGGTAAAATAAATCAGTGGTTGCAGTGATAGAATTTTCACACTTCCAACTTAAATTGTCATATATTGTTTACAAAAAATATCATAACATATATGAAAGAGTCAACAATTATAAAAACTACTAGAAACTAGAAAAGACACGTAAATATATTATCTACAGCTTCCTCTGGTTCTTGCCACCACAAGTCCACAAGTTATAAGTTTTCGTTTATATAACATGTAAGGGTGCACATAACCAAAATAGCATTGAGTGCAACGTATATCTGAACTGAAAATACATCAATAAACAGGCTCTTGATGACCTCTAGCATCCAAAAAAATCATGCTACAATAAATACATACATATCATCGAAATCATTGCCTATCTTGGGATCTTTGTCATAAATATCACCCTCTAAGCATTAACATAAGATAGAAAAAAAGTAGCATGTCAAGTCAAGATTTTGTATGACTGATGGATACATTTTTAGTAGGGTCATGGTAGGGGAGTTCGACAACCAATGTCACTAACATCAAAGTACATAGAGGAATTGGTGCTCTTGATTAAATACAAGTTCCATACCCTAGTACATAACGAAATCCAAAGGAAACAATGCAATCCCACCAATCCTGAAATCCTGAAAAACTGATGAGTCTACTGGATTTTAAGTGAGACCTAAAATTGTACTTTCTCCATATGAAATCCAATGAGGTAGGAACCACTCCCAAACATTCTAAGTCATTTCATGGTAATGTTAAAAATTTAAGTAAAAGTGGCATTCACCTCACCTTTATCTTTCATTTTTATCCTTTTACTTTAAGAATTTAACATTACCATGAATTGCATATCAATAATAGGGCCATAGGCTTGATCATTAGGCTGCCCCACTCAAAAATTCTTGGTTCTTCGAAAAAAAAATTGTGTTTGGGGCATGTTTGCAAAAAACAAATTGTGAAAAAAGCTAGGGAGCGAAAAAAAAATAGGGAGCGCGCTTCGAGGGTGGATTGAGGGGGTGGGGGCGCTCCCTCGCAACCTAGTTCTATACTCAAAAACAATTCTTTTTATATATACATTTTGCCTGGAAGAGTCTTATAAACATGATGTTGACTCCTTTGACTCATTACAATAAATCCTAAGACCTAACAAATCCTAGAAGCATGAAGACCATGCTTTTACCTAGATGACCATCAACAAAGAGCATGAAACCCATGCTTTAATAATAATAATAAAAAATTTGTTACATAGGATACATATTTAAATAAGTACAACAACAATTATGAAGACCGAAACTAGTTACAATTTCAACACTCCCTCTTAACTAGGGAGATATTCATAATTATACAACTAAAACAACATCATATCTCAAACTGAAGAGTTCTCACAAGAAGAATCGGATTGATAAGCCATATTGTAAGCATCATCATCATGACCAGCATTGTCTCTAAGGCCTAACTAGACAAGTTCTTCTTTAATTAAGAACATTATGTTGAGAGGCTTTATGTGTGATACCGCACTACCTTTACAAGGCACATACCCCATCCGGATGTCCACAAGGTATGTCCTTTTAAGACTATTCTTATCTTGGATCTCCATACCTAAGTCCTCAAAGAATATCGATCCTCTTTGACTATTCCTGTCCTAAGAATATCTTCTCTTGGATTCCTGTCCCATCCTCAAAGAGTGTCGATACCTTTCCTTTCTTGGATGTTATATTCTCAAGGAAACCAATGCTTATCCAATCCTTCACCATCTTTTCTTCACCTCCTGAAGAAAAGAATGCACATGTGATGTTCACCATCACTCCCTCTTAACCAAAGAGAACATCCCTATTCTCTTAGAGAATAGATCCTTACTCCTATTCAAGGACACTCCTTTTGCTCCCTCTTAAAACCAGAGGAGACTCCAGACTTCCTTCCAATAGTGGAAGCCTACACCACAAGCCTTATGGCTTGTCTTCATGAGAGTACCAGCTACTTGATCTCCATAGCTACATGGCTCCCTCTTTCCTTCGCATCAAGCTTGCTTCCTTTCGAGGTATCATTGAGCCATCTTTTCTCTTTAATTATTTAATATTATGACAGGATCCAGGTCATCTTTCTTGCTCATCACTTTCATCTTCAACATCACAGATAAAGGTATTGTATTGAACCTTTCCAATCTTCAAGTGGATCATGGCTTCCTCATGAAAGTGATATCCTTTGACCTTCAGGTTATCTTTTCGCACTGCTACCTTCTAGTTCCAAGATGAACACCTCTTGACTTCATGGTTGCCAGGTACCAAGTATTGAGCTTTCCTCAATACTTTCCATCGATATAGTTGAACTTGCCTCAACTGTCATCATGAATTCCTGCAACATCTTTTCCAGGTAGCAAAATAATATGTTAACCAGATAACCAAACCATAATAAAATAGACTTACCTTACCATGTTGACCTTCTCGAACCATCAACATCCTCATCGACCATCTCCACTTGAAATTTCCTTCTTGCAATAGAGTGCCCAAGGATCGAACTTGATTACCAAGTTACAACTTTTTCTCTTCCAGAGATTGGATGTTAATTATCATCTAACATATTCTAAAGAAAGTCTTAATCTCTCATACATCCTAAAGTAAGTCAAATTCTATTCTTTTCCAACATCATAAATACTTGAGCATAATTTTATGACCAATTTTCTTTTCACAAGATTCTATATATATGAATCTTATCCAAAGTTTTATTTTAACATGCATGCCTATGCTCTCATCCAATCATCTAGCTTTATGTACTAAAATGACCCTCCAACTTGACCCCATTGCATTCCTTCATCCCTTTACCAGTATTGATTCCACGTTACATGGAATGTATATTGCCCTTGTCATGATGCCTTTCCCAAGGACCTTTCACAATGATGGTCCTCCCAGATCATGATGATACATTTGGGCAATATGACAACTTCTAACATGATGTTAGATAATGCTTGGATGAATATTATGCAAAATGGTCAATAAAGAAACTTAATCATGTAAATTTCAAATATGCTACTATCATATGCTTTCTTTCTATGATGCTTATGCAAAACATATGAAACTCACAGTCAATGAACCTTCTTTAGTAGTAAAGATCCTTCACTTACTTCTTTGCCTTCCTCTCAAGTTCGCCCATTGCTTCGGCTACATGAGCTTCACTCCTTTCTTTTCTCTTGTTGTTTTATTGGTTTGGGCAATCCCTCTTAAAGTGTTCAAACTCATTGCACTTGAAGCATTGAACCTTGGACATGTCTTTCTTCTTGGACTTACCAAACTTTCCCTTCTTCGGCTTCTTGACTCAGGCTAGAAAGGCTTGAGATTGCTCATCTGATCCAATATCATCTTTGACCTTGATCCTTGATTCTTCCAATATGCGGTGGGCCCACAACTCATCAAAAGGAGTTGAATCCTTCTTGGAGTAGATGCTTGTTGCAAATATGCTCCATTCTGGTGGGAATGCATTCAATACACAGATAGTTACTTCTGAATCAGTTATTGGTTCCCCAAGTCCTTGCAAATGGTCTCTTATTTGATATACTCTCGTGAGAAAGGATGCCACATCATCCTCCTTTGATTTTCTTCATTCTGTATAATTTATTCCACAAAGACATATTTTGTCTTGTTGGACTTATAAAGTACAAATTCACTAGCTTGTCATACATAGCATTGGAAGTCTTCAAATTTGCAATAAATGGAACAAGACAATCCTTAATTGATTCGACTATGATCCTTTGAGTCCTTACTTCCCCTATTTTGTACTTTGCAAGTTCTTGTGTCTTGTCTTTGTTTGGTTCAATGATTTGTTGAAGAATCTAGGGCAAATAAGTGTAGTGTGATTCTTCGTTACTTGATAACAATTTGTGGAGTCTTTTTACTTTTTCTTGTTAGCTTAATCTTCTTCTTCTTATTATTAATGCATGTGTGTGTACTTCATCAAACTCCTACCAAAACATAAGAACAAGAACACAAGATGTTGGCTCTCTGCCAAGGCCAAAACCTCTCTTCTCTTGAGAGGAAAACCCTTTCGTGAATTTCTCTTATTGAAGCTTCTATTGATCAATGCCAAACCCTAGACCCTTGATAAGAAGATCCTCCAAGCACAAGTCAAGTCCTTTCAAGATTAGTTCCTCTTTCAACACTTTGTCCTTCTCCTTCAAGTACTTTGCCTTCCTCCCTTCGACACTTCTTCCGGCAACTGTAGAGACCTTAGATTGTATGCTCTAGGATGAACCTTGACCTTTTCTTCCTTCGCTTGAGATGGAGCCTTCCTAACTTGAGAAGATGACCTTGTTGCCTCCCAACCGAGCCTTCTTCTCTTTCACAAAGATTGCAAACTTAGAGCAACAGTAATGCAGCCCTAGTTCTTTGCACGTGTGAGGGAATACCCTCACAAGAACTCTATTAGACTTCTCCTTCTTCCTACGCTTATATAGCCTTTTTCCGTGCTTGAGTGAGTGACCTTATAGGCACTCTTTTCTAGCCCAAACACTTCTCCTTTATGACTGCAATAGGAGAGTTCGATATGACAACAGAATAGCCTTCTTTGCCTTCACACGTGTGACTGTAGTATGCTTCAAATTAGCCCTATTAACTTCATTATTCTTCCTTGCTTCTTCACTTGAGTGGGAGGCCCTTTAGGCCTATGATCTTAGCCCAAATAATGAAGTTTGTGTGACTATGATAGAGGATTGATATGACAGCAGAGAGACCCTCTCCTTCTTCACATGTGTGACTGTCTTTTAGCCCTAGAACAAACTTCCAAAGCTTCGGTATTTCTTCCTCCTTCTTCGCTATACTTGGAGACCTCTTTCCTTGACTTTTCTGTACCCTTTACTCGTCCTCTTTCTCGCTGATTTCAGAGATGATATCGTTGTCCTTTGAGGAGGTCGAATGGCTCCTTATATAGGAGTATGTTTCCTTCTTTTAGGCCGACTAGAGGCCGACATGAAGACTTGAGGCCGACTTGCTTGATATAATACAAACTGCTTCTTTTGATGGTGCCATTGCTTGGAGGAGGCTTATGACTTTGCTTGGAGGTCTTCTTATGACCCTAACACATATTATTGCATGGTGTAACAAACCCTTAAGGTCTTCAACCTTTTCTTTTGACTATATTACTTACCTATAGCACTTTAACTAGTGCTAGACCTATTTCAATGAGCAAGAAACTCATTGACATATATTATAAGAGTAATATTTCTTTTCTTGAATAAATACAAATATCAAAAGTACATTTATGAAGACCAAACCTAGTTACATTTCCTTCAACATGATTTCCCCTGCAACATATTCCATTACTTCTTGTTTTGTGAGTATCAAGTCAATTCTTTTCTTCCATATTCCATTACTTCTTGTTTTGTGAGTATCAAGTCAATTCTTTTCTTCCATGCTAGATAGTTTGATGCCCCAACAAGCTTATTGCTCTCCTTGCAAAAAGAACCCATATGACTTGAAGATTCAAACATGATGTAATAATATGATACTTACTTGATAACCAAGATTCTTCTTCTTGATGATGTCTCCAACCTTCTTGATGTCTTCAAGACCTTTGAAGAGACTTCCTTGAAAGATGTTTCCTAGGATTCTTCCACCAATAGCATCCAAGATTGATGCCTTCCAAATAGACTTCCTTTTGTGAGATCAACACCCTTCTTGCGAGATTGATGTAGTCTTGGTCTTCTTCAATGTAGAAACCCTAGATCAATAGGTCTTCTACCAATGAATCTTTAACTAGATTCCTTCAAGAAACAATCCTTAAGAGTTTCCTTTTTCCTTCCCCTTGATAAGCAAATCCTTCTAGTGTCCTTCCAGTTGCCTTCCTTGTTCACTTTAGCTCTGATACCATGTTGGAAAATGTAAGATGGCAGCTTATAGATCTTATTTTCCTTAACCTTAATATTTGCTTGTGAACTTTATTAGTCTTCTTTATGTTCTTTAGTTAGATCTCTTCATCAAACAAATATCAAGAACAAAACAGTAACAATAGAGGACACAGAAATTAGGCTCTCAGCCAAGGCAAAACCCCTCTAAGGGGAAAACCCGAAAAAAAACTCCTCTTCTTAGAATCTACTTCAAATGAGATATAAAGACCCAACCCTAGACCAAGTCCTTCTCCAAGTACCAAGTCAGCCCTTCCAACAAGTCCTTCCTTGAAGCTGGACCAACCAGCTACAATTTCGACCTGCCATACTCAACCCTGCAATTTGCACAGCGATTTTGACCCTTCGGTCTATTCTGCACCCAATTTTGTACCTTCAACCTGTTATGCACCCAATTTTGTACCTTCAACCTGTTATGCACCCAATTTTGTACCTTCGCCCTGTTCCACACCCAGTTTTGTACCCTCAGCATGTTCTGCACCCGGTTCTATACCCTCAGTCTAACCTGCACCCGGTTTTGTACCATCTGCCTATTTCACACCTAGTTCTATACTTTTTGCCTATTCTACACCCGATTCTATACCTTCTACTTGTTCCACGCCTAGTTTTGTACCTTCGGCCAGTTCGATACATTTCAAGAGAGATCGAGCTTCTTGAGTGAGTGAGTACTACTTCAAGTCAAACTGCTCCTTTATATAGCCTTCTCTGTTGAAGAATCTGGGGCAATTAGATTAATAAGATTCTTCTTACGATGATAACTATTTGTGAGGTACTTTTTACTTTTTCTTATTAACACAATCTTCTCTTGTTATTATTAGAGTGTGTTTTCTTACTTCAACAAATAGTTACTAAAACAAAATAGACAAGAACACAAGATGTTGGCTTTCTATCAGGGCCAAAAACCTCTCACTCTTTGAGAGGAAAACCCGCACAAATTCTTCTTATAGAGATTCTAATTGATGAATACCAAGACCAAGACCCTTGACCTAGGAGCCACTGCAAGCTCAAGACACACATTCTCTTGATAGTCCTCTTCTTGAATCCTATTCCACCGAGATCTTCATCATTACCTTGACAATGAGACCTTCACTGCTACTTTGATACTGAACTCTTCAACATTGATTTGACATCGAGATTTTGTCACTTTGTAGAAGCATCAAGACTTCATGTTCAAACTGCGACATTATTGAGATTGAGATTAGCACTGGATCCTTCTCCCTGTGGCAGCACCAAGACTCCTTAATCTAACCAGAGGTATCCGAACTTGTCTTCTACACTTAGGCCTTCTGAATAGAGATATTTGAATTGTTCATTGTCTTTGTCCTCCGAAATCACTGAGAGAGACCATCGAATTTATGACTGTGGAAACATGACTACTTCAGGAATATCAAACTGAGACCAATCTTCTTGTTGTCAATGTGATTTCTAATTTAAGAAGGATCCGAATTCGCTTCCCCACAGAACTATAGCCTTGTAACCTTTGATCTTTAGCCTTCACTGAAACATAGATGATCTGAATTTTGTTGTTTTCTCTATTCACCGAAATCTTCAAAGCTATGCGAAGTTACTTCATTGTAACTGTCCTCCGAAAACCACAGAAGAATTTGAACTTCTTTGTTGCCTCTGCTCACCCGAAATCTCAAAGGGATATGCGAAAAAAAATTTGTGTTTCTGCAAGGAGCCCAGCCTCCTATATATAGTTGTTCGACCATATATTACGCCGACCTTAACATCCGAATAGTTGTGACATTTTAGGTGAGCCAACATGTGTCATTTAATTCATTTTGCAGGCTGACATCAAGAGGACTGTGCTTGTCTTTTTTTTGGAGGGCTTTTCTAGACACTAGGTTGACTCATATATATTTTATATATGCTCAAGAGGAGCTCCTTATACATGGCTTGACTCTTTGACTCAATAATAAATCCTAAGGCTCTTAATGGGAGCCACTAACAAATAAAATCACTTGCTCATGAAGCAAGGCTTACAATAACAATTTTAGTTTCTTCATTACATCATTTACAATAGTCACAATTACATGTCATTATGAAGACCAAACCTAGTTACATTTTACAACATTCTCAAGGGGTCAAATTCCCTCCTGTAGGTCGACTTGATGTTTCCAGGGCTGACTTGTACTTTAGGAGATTCCAAGACTTTCTAGACTCAAAAATAATTCTTTTTATAAATACATTTTGCCGGAAGGGTCTTATAAACATGATGTTGACTCCTTTTGAATCATAACAATAAATCCTAAGACTTAACAAACCCTAGAAGCATGAAAAACATGCTTTTACCTAGAAGACCATCAATAAAGAGCATGAAACCCATGCTTTAATAATAATAACTTTTTCTTTTCTTTTCTTGTTTGTTACATAGGATACATATTGAAATGAATACAACAACAGTTATGAAGACCGAAACTAGTTACATTTTCAACAACTTCTAGGCTTAGGATGTATAATTTTTCTAACATAACGAGGGTTTCCCTATGTTTGATTCCAAATTTGTTGTTGAGTATGAATAAGAGTATGATATGATAAGTTATTCAAAGGAAGGAATTAGTGCTCAATTCAAAGTGACATCAATCTTACACATATCATAAGATTGCAAGATCCCGCATCAATTAATAAAATCAAATGCAATCCCGAATTGAATCTAAGTAAAAAAAATTGCCATCAGAATTCTAACTGCATCACGAAATTAGAGCATTACATATAATAAAAAATATGTCCAAGATAAATCACAAATTAAGTTTGCAAGAAAGATCATCAGCTCATGCCAAGGGATTGATGTTTCATTTGCTTCATAATAGAGATCAGTTATCAGCAAACTTATCCAAGACATCCTTTAACTATTTCATAATTGTGTGAATTAAATACAATTGAAATATTTTCCAAAAAAAAGTCTTCCTCAACCTAAATTAAAAAATGTCACATAAATTTGTGTCAAGTAAGTAACCACTTGTGTCAAGAGAAAATAAACAACATCATATGTTGCATGAATCATGTGCCAAAGTGAGTCATATGCTAACAAATACGATAAGAATGAATGCTCCAATTTAATGAATCAACCACTCAAGTATCAAGATCATATGCTTGATCAAGGACATTACTAGTGCATGCATCAATTGAAAGTGGCTTGCTTGAGCATCATTAACATGCACAAGATTTGTTTCGTTGGCCTTTAAAATATACGTAACCATGAAATCAAGGTATAAGTACTAAGAAATGTTTCAAATCATATCATTAACATCAAGCAATACGAGAGGGTCAAACCCTTGCAACAAGATAAAGATGATGTGAAGCAGAGGTGGATGGAGCTTAGGGCTAACAGGAAGCAAGCCCCTAGGGTTTGTTGCAGGATGGCATCGCTAATTGTACTATTGATCGATGGTGTCAAAACCCTACCAACACCTGGTCAACAAATGACACGCAAGCGGTATCGAGTCTCTGTTCACACCGGTAGCAGTTGGAGGAGGGTTAGAGTAGCAGTCAACGCATCATCAATTTCACAGTTTGGATCGTTTCAACAGCAAAGCGAAGTTACCAGGCGACAGGGGGAAGTCAGCAGAGTAAAATTTGTTTTTACTCAAGAAAGGGGAAATTATAGTCTGACTTTTTCACACATCTAATCCTGATGATGAACCACAGAACACGTTGGTTCAGAACGTCGATACAATAAAATCATGAATGCGATGAATCTGGAAGACAAAACCACACAAAAGGGGAAATGGTCAGTCCAAGAGACTTGGTCGATCCAAAACCTGGGCCGAAAGACATCTTAACGGTTTGGGACTTGAGCCAACTTAGCAAAATCTAGACAAGGTCTTCTAGCTAGATCCCTAGCTGGCAAAATGGTTTTCTTTGCGTAGGAGCGTTTGGCGGAAGGCAGATCGGGTTTTCTAGAGGAAGAAAAGACTAACCTCAAAAGAGCATCTTTATGGGAAACTGTCAAAGATCATTAGGTAGGACAAGCATCTCCAACAAAAACATCAGATCAACCTCTTTGGACAGTGACAGAAATCCAGGTAAGATCTGCAAATCCCCTGGAAATTCCTGAGGATGTAGGGTTTACAGGAGGATTAGAGGACATTGTCAAGAGTTGTGGCCTCTAGGGGAATGAGGGTTTAAAAAAATTGTCTAAGGATCTGCATGCAAAGGACAAGGGCACTGCCTAGAGAGTCGTTAGAACCCTCGCTATAGAACCTGCTAAGAGAACGGGAGAGACAGAGATAAGGGATATCCAACCAAAAGACAGTCAGAAGCTTTTTTCAGGGAAAGAGAGGTTGGGTGATTTTTCGATGCTAAAGGTCAGAGAGGTACAGGGCTTCCCTTGCAGCAGAGACGGTACAAGGAGGAGACACCGTCCAAGAGATTTTGGGCAAGGAGAATGGAAAATTGCAAGAAGTCAGCCTCTTGGG
The DNA here is from genome assembly GCA_031772625.1 of Pinus tabuliformis. Classification (NCBI taxonomy): domain Eukaryota; kingdom Viridiplantae; phylum Streptophyta; class Pinopsida; order Pinales; family Pinaceae; genus Pinus; species Pinus tabuliformis. Next base: position 2,074,286,079 of record CM062818.1, read on the forward strand.
GGCCTCAGCAGTGGTGGTTTTTGGAGATCGACCCGAGAATGAACGACAATCTGTAGAGAATAGGGAGGTAACAAGGCTAAATACATTAGCAGAAGGTCAGCAGCAAGAAGAGCTCATCGAAGTTCACGCACAACTGCAAGGTCAGCAAAATCAAACAGAAGGACCAGAGAAAGAAAATTCCCAAATCTTTGGCTCGAAGAGGAAGAATGGTAAATTTATTAGGAAAAAACCGAAAAACCCTAAACTAGTTCTCAGGATTGACATCCAAATCAACAGTGCTATGGAAGCATCAAAACTTATCATTGTTGGGAGAGCAAAAGGAAGATTCTTTATGGCAAGCTACATCACTGACTAGATATCGAAGGCTTGGAAGGGGGCACTGGAAAACGTGTCAGAGGTGATCATTTTAGCATGGGGTGGTTCATGGCCAGATTCAGCAAACTAGAAGCGCTTGAATGGGTTCTTGAGCGGAATTGGTGTTTCAGCTCCTCACCAATTTTGTTCAAAAAATGGACTCCTCTCTTTGACACAAAAAGAGAAAAACTCGAGGTTCCAATCTGGGTTTGCCTTCCAGCTCTACCTCCTCAACACTGGACGAAAGATGTTTTTAAGGCAATAGGAAACAAGTTGGGCCTCTTTCTCAAAGAAGACATGTCCTTTAAGGAAACCAAAGCCAGGATAGTGGCCCGCATTTTGGTAAAGCTAGACCCAAGAGAAGGACTGGCAGAACAAAGAACAACAACAACAACAACAACAACAAAAATTTGATCTGCATCTTCAATGGTATTCGCACTCACAGTTGATTGATTATGAGGAACTTCCTTTCCAGTGCCACCGCTGTCACAAACACAGCCATCTAGCGCGAGATTTCCCCCTGGGGTTTTACAGAAGGAGAAGACAATGAGGCATCCCAAGATAAGGGCCTCTAGAAATTGAAACAGGGGAGCAGAGGAGAGTCAACCATATCTCGATGGAGGTAGAAGTAGACACTCAATAGGTTTTCAGGCGCCAAGAAACTCTGGGAAACAAACGGTCAATGGAAGCGCAAGATGCTCACAAAAGTCATCGTTCCTCTCCCCCAGACTGCAGGTACTATTTTACACTCGGCCTCCTCTTTATCCTCTATTATGCACTCTTTGCTTGATGTTAATTCAAGGCCTGGTCCCTCCAGGCCGAAGAACTCAAAGATGCTCCCGCCTTGCAGTTTGTCAAATGGCCTAGACAGTATCATAACTTCCATCCCTGCCCTAAAACTCTCTGGTTCCACCTCTCCCATTCTTGAGATGACAACCTCCCCTCCTTCATCCTCTTTGGCCTCTCACTATTGTAGAAATTTCTCATTTCCCACCCCGGTTTTCAGTTTCTCCTTATTTCTCCCATATAGTTAAATGCCCTTTCCCATAACCATACATTTAACAGGCTGGAAAAAATAAATTTGCTGAAAACACAAATTCTGGAAATTTTACAGAATGCTGGAAATTGCATAAATAAAAATCAGCAGTAATAAACAGCCATTAAAACACATTTAAACACTGAGATTTTTGGTCAATGTGACCCTGGAAAAACCCCCTACAACTCTTGGGGAAAACCAGTTTGAGAGCTCTTCTTTATTTCTGGAAAATGCATTTTTACAGTAGGAGAAATGTTCAGCAAACAAAAAATCAGCAAACAGACTTTTACAACTTATCTCAGCCTTGCTGATACACCACTGCTGATACTCCGCAGCTGTTGTTGTTACACCGCGGCTGTTGTTGTTACACCGCTGCTGTTGTTGTTACACCGCGGCTGTTGCTGTTACACCGCTGCTGTTGTTGTTACACCGCGGCTGTTGTTGTTACACCGCTGCTATTGTTGTTACACCGCGGCTGCTGCTGTTACACCACGGCTGTTTTTGTTACACCGTGGTTGTTGCTGTTACACCGCGGCTGTTGCTGTTACACCGCTTTCAGCTGCTGAAACTCCGCTCTCAGCTGCTGAAACTCCACTCTGCTGAAACTCCGCTTTCAACTGCTGAAACTCCGCTCTCAGCTGCCCAGAAATCTCCCTTGCTCTCTTGCTCTCCTTCTCTCAATCTGCTCATGAAAGAATGAATGATCTTTTCCTCCTTTTCCTCCCTTAACCCAACCCTAAGTGACTTTTGGGTGATCCCTAAATCCAATGGCTGAAATAGATTTAGATCAATGGCTGAGATTAAATGCCCATTTAAATCTCACTTTCTATTTTTTAATTCACCCCACTTTAATAAAGACCCACTTAGTCATTTATTTCCAAAGTCACTTTTCCTTTCTAATTTTTCATTGACTTTATAAAAGTCACTTTAAAATTAGACTTAGTAACTTTATCACTTAAAGTCACTTTTAAATTAGATTTAACTTTATAAAAATTATAAAGTTACTTTAGGAGAAAAATTAAATTCTTTTGGACACTTTTCCCTAGGCCAAAGATCAAAGCCTAAGGGAACCACCTGTCCTCCGTACCAAATTTCAACAACTATAACCTTCGTCTGAGGGACAAGAACGAATTCTCCAGCAGTTCTATAGGGGGATTAGGAGAAGTAAGCACCATCTAGAACTGGGACTTCTAGACATAGGAAAACAAATATTTCCAAGGCACAACATAAAGCTAAACATGACATAGCGGATGGGAAACAACTCTCTTTGGAAGGGGCTCTTAGAGCGGAGTAAGCCCCTGAGAAGGCCGCCAAATGATTGTTTTCCCTTTCAACTACAAAGGGTTTGCTAGCACCTGCAAGAAGCTAGCCCTGAAAAGCCTTATGAAGGACACTGGCCCAGACGTCCTTATGCTTCAAGAAACCTTAGGCAATGGAGAAACTGTGTCGGCCTCCCTCAATAAAATGATGCCTGGATGGTCCTTTGTGACCTCTGATGAGAAGGGAAGATCAGGGGGATTGGCTACGGGTTTCAAGGCCAGCAATTTCAGAACTAGGGTTCATAACTGGTCATGGGAGCTAAGGTCTAATCCTCTGAGTTATGCATGGATCTCTCCCTCATCAACATCTACGGCCCGTGTCAAGATAGGGTCACCTTTTGGAACTCCCTTCTGTCAAAATCCTTCATGAATGGTCCAAATGTGGTGGTGGGAGGGGATTTAAATTTCTCTTTGGGAATGTCTGAGACCTGGAGTCCGCGGGCTCAAGTTGATGCCTTGCCTGATTTTTTTGCGAGCAAGTTAATGGCCAACGAGCTACTACATATCAATTTGATCAAACACAAACCAACCTGGAGAAACGGGCACTCAGGCTTAGCTAGAGTGGCAAAGAGGTTGGATCGATTTTTGTTGAATGAAGATCTAATTAGCAGAATTTCCCTATTTCGACAATGGGTAGGGACGGGAGGAGAACCAGACCATTTCCCCATTCTTCTTGAATTAAAAGGGAGCAATGGGAAGCCAGGAAGCCCTTTTAAATTTAATCTTATCTGGCTCTAAAAGGAAAGCTACAATGAGTTGGTAAAGGCTACCTGGATCCCGCACACCCCAGTCCAGGGGCCCTCCATAGCTCTTCAATTTATGGAGAACCTCAAACGAACGAAATAGGCTACAATCATTTGGGCGAAAGAAAAGTGGACAAGGGAAGAGGCGGAATTAAAAAGCAATGAAACAGAACTAGGAAGATTGGAAACGCCGGAGAGAGATGGAAATGAGACAGAAGAATCTAGGGAAAGGATAAAACAACTGGAATGTTCAAAAAGGAAGATTCTAAAGGACAAAGAAGAGCAAGCGAGACTAAAGAGCATAGCCATATGGTTAGCTACTGGGGATGAAAACTCAAAGTTTTTCCAAAACTATGCGAGAGGAAGAAAAAACATAAATACAATCTGGGAAATGCAGAAAGTAGATGGAAGCATAGCAAAAACTTTTGATGAATTAGCCTCAATAGGAACAGACTGTTTCAAGGCTCTCTTTAGAGCCCCAGAGCAAGCAACTATTGCAGAAGTAATTCAGGTCACCCAATTATTTCCTATATTTGCAGAGGAGGATGAAAATGATCAGCCTAAGTCCCCTGACACAGGGATTCGGGATTCGTAGGATTCGGGATTCGTAGTGTCGGATTCGGACATGTTGACCCCGCGGAACAGGATACGAGGATTCGTTATATATTATTTTATTAAAATATATATATATATATATATATATATATATATATATATATATTAAAAATTAAATATTTTTTACACAAATTTTAATTAATGATACAAATTTATTGAAATGGTCATACATGAATGACTTACTTAACGCGGTTGAATCCCAAAAATGATATCAAATTTATTGATTTCAAACATTGATCTTCATCTATAGCATGCATAGTAAATACAAAATTCAAATACATGTCAGTGGTCACATAAATGATAAATCATGATTCATAATTCATAACTGAAAGACAACTTACAACTACAAGATAGTAAGATAAACACACTAACAAATTTTTAACCTATAAAAGAATAACCATCATGAATTATCAAAAACTTTGAAATGCAAACCTCAAAGTTTTTATACCATCAAAGACTACTTGAACATTATTCAACCCCATTTCATATATACTCTTATCATTATTTTTTAAAAATTATATATCTCAATAAAATAATAATAATAAAGAAGATATTATATGTATGATCTGAAATTTTACAGACACCAAGACAACCCTACATCTCCCCCTCGCAATAAACATTGAACTGAAATCTTATTCTTGAATTCCCGTGAAGGTTGTCAATGAGATGATCAAATTCATGTTTTGCATTCATGTACTGTTCAGCGTTATCTTTGCTTTTGTCAACAGCATCTCCTTTAACAGTTCAAATCCCATCCCAGTGGTTATTCAAAACATTATCTTGAATAATCTTCCAGTGAAAAATCAAACTAAACTTTTTTTAATTGAACTAGTTTAATTCCTTATCTAGCAAAATAGATAACTTGTAAGAAATTGTTGCTGCAGTAGAAATAATTGGTAAACAGAAGCCATGAACGACATATGAAAGAATCAAGGGTCCTTTGGGTTTTGCAGATTTGAGCAATCAAAACTGTCACTCGAAATTGTGAAAAAAGCGAGTTCTCGAAGTTTCCAGGCAATAATGGTTCTAGTATTTCAAGCACATGTTTTGTTAGAACACAGCATACAACAACATCTATTGAGAAACGTAGAATACTCAAATGCGACTGCCATCCATTGATGTTAACTTAGCCATACATCAAACATTAATAAAACAATGCTTGCCAAATGATGAAAAGTGTGACTGTAATGAGCAATTGCGGCCTTTTTCTAACCCGCGGAAGTCACTTTGCCGCTAAACGAGTCCTGGAAAGCAGGACACGTAGTCCAAAATCGTGACACGATGGCGATTTTCGAGACACGCACAGGATTCGACGTGTCATAATCGGATTCGACATGTCATGTTTTTTGGACACGTTTTTTGGGTGAATCGTGTTCGACACGCCGGATTCGGACACGTGGCCCCTCCCTAACGAATCCGGTTACTCAGTGATCAGCTTATGGCCACAATCACGAAAGGGGAAGTGGAAGGAGTCATCAAATCTATGCAGAAAGGTAAAAGTGCGGGCCCTGACGGATGGACAATTTAATTCTTCCAACATTTCTTTGAGCTTATTGGAGATCACCTTACGCGGGTGATGGAGGACTCCAAGATCAAAGGTCAAATATATGAACCTTTCAACTCCACCTTCCTCGCTTTAATGCCTAAAAATGATGATCCCAAGACGTTTGAGGAATTCAAACCAATCTCTCTCTACAATTGCATTTATAAGATAATAGTCAAGATCATAGCTATCCGACTCAAACCCTTACTATCAAAGAATATCTCTAGGAAACAATTTGGTTTTCTAGATCGACTGCAAATTCACGAGGCAATAGGAGTCACCCAGGAAGCTATGCACAGCCATAAAAAGAGAAGAAGAAAAGTATTGATAGCAAAAATAGACCTATCAAAGGCTTATGACAGAATTAGTTGGATTTATTTGCGCCTATTGCTTACTCATTTGGGCTTTGATATTGCTTTTATCAACTGGGTTATGGGGTGTGTCACAAATGTGAGTTTTGCAAATTTAATAAATGGAGCGACTTCCCCTTTCTTCCACGCCCAAAGAGGCCTCAGACAAGGATGTCCATTGTCACCACTCCTATTCTTATTGGTCGCAATTGGGCTAAGTAAGTTGATTCTCACAGCAAAACGCAGAGGAGATGTAAAAGGAGTCTAGGTAGCCACAAATTTGTTCATAACACACCTTCTGTTTGTGGATGGTATTCTTCTTTTCAACGATGGGTCCAGAAGGGATCTTCAGCAGCTGAAAGAATCACTCAACCTGTTCCTAAAAGCTATAGGTATGTGTATAAACGAGCAAAAGTCTTCATTGGTACATGAAGGATTATCTCAGGCAGAAATCCACAGGGCTCAAACTTTCCTTCCTTTTGAAGCAAAACCAATGAAGGATAGTCTCAAATACTTGGGGTTCCATATTGAACCAAACTCCTATAAAAATCAAGATTGGAAGTGGCTCCTGGCCAAGATTGAAAAACGTATAAAGCATTGGAGTTACAAATGGCTCTCGAGGGTTGGAAGGTTGGTACTGATAAAATTGCAATTCTTGTTTATTGGATAGCCCTCACACAGATCCCCAAAGGAATTCTCTCTGCAATAAGGAAACTGTGTGGGCAATTCCTATGGGGGTGCAAAGGAGGAAGGAGTTCTCCCTTGGGTGGCATGGGAAAAGATAGCCCTCCCAAAGGCTTAGGGAGGTTGGGGAATAAAGGATCTTCCTACTTTTGCAACATCTCTTGCAGCAAAGTCCGAATGGCGCATACTATCGTCGGATAATCTATGGACTGCAGTAGTCAAAAGGAAGTATATTGATCCTCTTTCCATTGAGGAATGGGTGCGAAGGCAAGACAAGAGAACTTCAAATGCGTCAGTAATATGGAAAGCTACAGTGGAATCTTTTAAGGTTATTGAAGATGGTCGAGCGTGGCATATAGGGAATGGTGAAAAAGTCAGAATTGGCATTGATTAGGGATCGGTCTGATGAACTCAGATGGGTCCATGCCCAATTGATTTTTATACACCTAAATTTGGTTACAACTATCAAATGGACAGGAGAGTCCAGGGTTTACAGGTATGGTGGTGGAAAACGGTTTGGAAACTGGAACGCACTGCAAAAGTCAAGGCTATTTGTCTGGTGTCTCCTCATAAATAAAGTTCCTACCTGGGACAATCTTCAGAAAAGAAACAAACATGGTCCAAGCTGGTGTATGTTGTGCAAAAATGTTGAAGAATCGGTAAATCATCTCTTTTTAAGCTGCCCATTCACCTTAAAAGTGTGGGAAGCATCTTTGAGTCTCCTAAGACTCAGCATGACCTGGAGACGTTTAAACATAGGGGAAGCTTGGCAAAATTGGTGGAATGTTGTGCGAGATGAAAAATTAAAGAAAGTGCCACCAATAACTCGCTGGGACATATGGCTGGCAAGGAATAAAGGCATTTTCCAAGACACATCTTCAGCTCCCTCTCTCATAGCTATTGAAATTGCCACAATTTTCTCATTACTCCCAACCTCCCTGTCGACTTTGGCTCCACGAATTATTAGAGAAGAGCAAATCAACCCACAAATCCCATGGGCATACTTCGATAGAGCATCCGATGCTCAGAATAGATGCAGGACTGGATTGGTTATCCACATCAACAGTCTCAGACATTTAAAATCAACAATATGCCTTGGAATTGAAACAAACAACTATGCAGAACTATTATCATTGAAATTATTATTATGCTGGCCTCGGGAACTTGGCATAGATTCAGTGCAAGTTTTTGGAGATTCATTAAATGTTATTGATTGGTTTAATGCAGTGCAGAGATGTCAAAATCATACTTTGATCCCACTCATTGCGCAAAAAAAAAAACTATCAAACAGGCTTTTGATTTTATCTCTGTTTGCTAAATACAGGGAACGGAATGCAGAGGCGGATCTCTTATCTAAAGATGGTGTTCAACAAGTTTTGGGCAGATGGCACATTCGATTATTAATTGGTTTAATGCAGTGCAGAGATGTCAAAATCATACTTTGATCCGACTCATTGAAAAAGAAAATCTATCAAACAGGCTTTTGATTTTATCTATGTTTGCTGCATACAGGGAACGGAATGCAGAGGCGGATCTCTTATCTAAAGATGGTGTTCAACAAGTTTTGGGTAGATGGCACATTCGAGAGACCATAGACGGGAGGATTCAGGAACACGATCACCCTCCTTTCATCACGTGACGGGGTTTTTCCCTATACAGGAAGCGGACATCTATCCAGATTTTTTGCCGCAGTACCAGGAGATGTTTTTTATCAGCTCTTTATATATTTGGTTATTTCCTAATGTTAGTATGATACAGTAAATTTTTATGTCCAAAGTATGTTTTTTCAGTTTTTGGACACAGTGATATATATGTACATGATCATGGTTTGAAGAGGGTTGTTTTCTCTATGTTATGAGAGGCCCGGGTCTGTATTTTTTTGGTGCACTTCAATACACTATGGACTTTGTCATAGACTATATATGTTTCTGAGAGTCTCCTGAGGACACACACAAACAGTAATGCTTTTGCATCGGCCGATGCAACTTTTTATTATCTCAATAGAAAGTTCGAGAAAAAAAAAACCAAAACAAAACAAAAACATTTGGCGATATGTAAATTTAATTTATCCAAATTGTGCTCAAGGGCGAATATGACTTATATGTGCTAGAAAACCTTTGAAACCCCCGTAGCCATGTTCTGTGCTTAAAAAACAAATGAAATTATTTTTTGATATCCAAACTTATGAATTTTTATCCCAATCAATTCAAACCCTGCTACTCAAAATAAATTCATGAACCAGATAACACACCTACAGCAGGGTTTATTCGGAGTTAATGGCTGGCTGGTGCCGGTTAGAATTGAAATGGGAAAGGGCCGCGAGTGCCCCGATGCCTGTATCTGTATGTCTTCACGCCAGAGGGGGAGGGCTCGAGAGGGGCCGACCGAGTGTTTTACGACGGCGTTGGAGAATGGGTCGCTGGTTTAATACTGCGTTCTGATTGTTGGCTCGGCCGATGGCTGGGCCAATCGATTTGCTAGCCGAAACGCACAGCACAGAGCCACTGTGAGCTAACGCGAGATTTTAAAAAGTTTATCAAGCCGAATCGCGGGTCACGCAGAGAGGAAACACAGAGAAACTGTGGAGTAGGCTCGGCCAACCCAAAGAATAAAGGGGGGGTTGTCGATTCGCTGCAAAGGAGTCTCGGCCGACAGGAGGGAACATGGGGTCGCGTCGGTCTGCGACTACAAGTGAAATCGAACTGCAAGAGTTTGGCCTCTAGAGGGACCGAGTCGACGAGGACCTGCCTATTGAGGCCGAGAGGTCGGCTCGATGGCCACAACAAAATAAAATGGTCGCTGTGGTCTCGGCACCGTAAAGGCCGACGCGCAGAAAGGATACGAAAGGTGGCGGGGTCGATGCCCCAAACCTTTGTTTAAAACTATATATATATAACAAAACAAAAAAATGTATTTGTTTTTTTAAATATAATAAAACCTAACTCTCAAATATCTAGATGTAAGCCAACTTCAATTTGAACAAACTAATGTCTTATCTAAATAATAATTTATTATTTTTTTTTAATTTATTTAAACAAACTTAACACTAACCTCACAAGATCTATTCAATTTAAGACGACCAAAAAACATGCATAATTAAAATAAAATTGTTGGACACCTAATCCTCAATGGGTTAGTGTGGAAACCGAATGGACAAAAGGAGTCCAAGAGACCTTGGGATGTGAAACCCAACGTTCACAACATGTACTATAAATGTAAATCATTTGTTAATAAAAATCGTACTCTCGTAATTTATCTTTCATATTTCTCTTGTTGTCCATGTGTGTTTAACATGGTATCAGAGCAGGCATATTCCTGCCCTGCATAATTAAATTTGAGCCATTTGTTTTATGGCCTTTCTGTGCAAGTTATTTCTGCCATGAACTTCATGAATATTTCTTCAGCTAAATTTTAGCTGCAACCTGTTAATACTGTTGTTGGTGTCTGCTCCTCATATAGAAGCGCCTCCATACTCCTGACACTGCCTACGCTGCTCCTCCATATAATTAGTTGCTCCTGACACTGCATGCGCTACCTCCTGAGAATTTTCTGCCTGAAATCCGCTGTTGACTGACATCTCTGACCCCTGTCTGCCATATTCACTTGAACAATGAAACGTTCCTCTGCCTGACACTGCCAGTGTTGTCCAAGTTGTTCTCACATGTGATTGGAATAACGTGCCTATACTCTAGGTTGTGAGAGATGAATGAGAATAAATGGTAATGGGAGATCGATTATGAGAAGGCGAACCGACTTCGTTCGAAATTATTCGGAGACTCAGACGTTTGAATATACAGTCCAATACTGCCGCACTATTTGAATGTCGCCATATCCGCTGGTGCTTTCGTATCTGCTTGGTATCATAGACACTGCTCCTTTTATGTAATGATCGCAGTATTATGCCTATATGGTATTTTATGAATTTAGACGTTGCTCCTTTTATGTAATGATCGCAGTATTATGCCTATATGGTATTTTATGAATTTAGACGCTGCTCCTTTTATGTAATCATCAGAGCGTTGTTGGTATCAAAACGATTCCTCTGTTCAACCATGCCAAGCGAAGACTAAGGTTTCTGATTCCTTGATGTAAATGTGTTCCCTGCGGTGGTTCGGCATTTGTGCTCGCTCCATACAGGAGTTGATAAGTATCAGAGCGTTGTTCATGTCAAAGCATAGAATAGGCCTGTAAAGACGTTCTTTTCCAACTTCGTCGATTCCATGATGTGTTGTTGATGCGTGGAGATATGTTGTGACCTTCTTTTCATGTGTGGAGATGTGTTTTGGAAGGGATCATGGACTCCTTGGCTGTCTGGTTAGTATACGTTCATTCAATCAAAGGAAATGCCGATGACTAATGATATAAGGCTTGAGATTATGGGTCATGAGCTGAAGGCTTGAGCTTATCGGTTGATCTCTGAATACGGGTATATATTAATGCTTCATGATCGGTTAAGGCTCCTTCATACGTGTTCATCTCCTGTAATGGTCTCCATCTGGGTTATGGCTTGGTGAATGTGCTTGGTTCTTGATCAATAGAGTTCAGTAAACTCATTTCAAAATATGTTGGAGAGCATTCTTCATTTTGTGCTAGCACGTCTTGCTTATGGTAATTGTCTCTTTCTGAGTAGACTCAAACCTTAAAGTTCTCAAAGAATGCTTACAGAAATCAATCATAACTCAAACCACGCATAGTTTTCTGTGCTACTCATTTTAAGAACTGGAAATGAAATTACGCTCAGTGATGCATCTGTATGGTAGCATATTCGATATGTTGGATCAGAGCTCAGCTTGACAGATCTGCCATTTTTGCTTTAACATTTCCTATTTCGGCTACCAATCACACCCATCCTTTCTGGTTACCAAACGCACATGCGTCCTGTCATATATATTTCCGTGCCAAATTACATTTACGCTGAAGTTTTATATGCTCATTATTAAGTGTCGATGGTTGATTCTCTGCATCCCTAGAATTTATGCAGACTCTTAAATGACTCCCGATATGGAATTTATGTGTTGAAGCAATAAGTTAAGTTGAACCTCGTGTGTTGGTGTCATTATGTTGGTATCATTGCTGTAGCTATTGGAAGTCACTCGGACTTGCATTATTTGTTTTTCAAGAGGAAACTAACTTCCAGCTGACTTCAGTGAAGGATGAAGATTTCATCCCAAAAGGAAAGAGTTAACGTTTTGTATTTATTCTAGCTTTTGTGACCAAGTCTTCTCACAAATGATTGGTTCCTTGTTCTTATTCTGCACATGAGAATTGAAGATTACATTGATATGCCTCAACTTCCTTGAACGTGTGCCTGTATAATTCGGTGTTCTCCATAATGCAGTACTCTTGGTGCTCTCCTATATATATATATATATATATATATATATATATATATGATTCAGTGAAACAGTTTGCATTATATACACAGTGTTTAAAGCATTGAACAGAAACTTCAATGAGTGTGGAAGTCAAGTCTGCTTTCTCAAGCGCTTTGCATATTTTTTCAGATATATATTTCTTCCATTAGGAAGGCCGAGTCACACAGAGCATCAGTGTGTGGGAGCTGCTACAACAGTGAAGAGGTTGGGTTTCTTGCTAGTGTTTACACCAACGAAAAAGGGCTGAACATAACAAACAGAACATTGTTTATTCTTGGCTCCATCTGACTGTCAAAGGCTGAGATCTTTGTGGAGAAATTACACCAGATTTAATTGTGCTCTGAAATCTCAAGGTGTCAAGGGCGAGTTTGTGTTCCAAATATATTGCCTATGCCAAATTAATTAAGGAGTCAAATTGGAGGCTGAAATACTCATTATATCCATAGGTGATCTGCATCTAAATTGTATTCAAGTACATTAAAGCAGCGAGTCATTTGCTACATTGAAATTGGTATTGTGTTGTCTGGTATCCTGCTACTCATCTAATAGTTGCAATTATTTATCATTTTATAGACCAAATTGTAGCTGAAGATAACATCATTCCTCTGATTATATTTGTCTGAAATGGATAGAATAGATGATGTATTGAAACTACTAAATAATTTAATACTTTCCACTGTTGACGAGATGGTTAAGATCAACAAAACCTCTCTTTCTAATATTAAAATTTGTCTCCAAAATGCACATGAGAATATTGAGTTTTTGCAGCTTGAGACAATGCTACAGCAGGAAGAATTACAGCAGTGGAGTCATTATGAACCTGTTTCTGTTCAGAACAATGAAGCAGACTCCCATAAACAGCAAGACAATATTGTTGAAGTTCATTTAGATCCAGTGCCCAATAAAGTAGCATTTGTACATGCAGATGCAGAAACTTAGTATGCACTTCCCAAGCCCATCATCAGACCTTGGGAACAACTTGTCCACAACAAGCACAGAACTGGTCTTGGATATGACAAGGACTTGTCCTTTCATATTCCAGACTACTCAAAGCCCATTCAGTTTCAGAGTGTTGGATTCATTCATGATAGTTCACCTGCTCCTCATGACAGTTCACATCCAGCTGTTCCAGATTCTGCCCCTCTTCCACAGCAACAACAACAGATTGTGAAATGCCAACACTGTGACCGAGTTGGCCATCTGAAAGATCATTGTTTTGATCTTCATCCATGTAAGCACTATCATAAAACCACCCATTCTTCACACAGATGCTTCAGAAACAAACGTCCTGCAAGAACAAAGATTCATCTTGGATGGATTGCTTCTTGGCAATGGGCATCAACAGCCAAGAAGATATTCCAAACACATGTCAGAACTTGTTCCAGAGTATTGAACAGTCTTGCAGTTGAATTTTCTCCATCATCTCACCTTGTATCTGACCGGGGGGGAAATGATGGTCATCTACAAGCTTCAAAGTCACATCAAGCGAGCCTGAGCCACAACCTGCCACACAAGTTTCAGAGTTGTAGCCAGAGACAAAGTTGCCCGTGAACATGCCTTCAGTTGGCAATCTGGGACACTTCCTCTAGCAGAAGACTTCAGCTTCTTGCCAGTTTCGGAAGAATTATAGGAACAAAATTGAGAACACTTCCTCTAGCAGAAGACTCCAACTTCTTGCCAGTTTTGGAAGAGTTCTAGGAATTGCATTAAGCATTCTAGAGTTGTTGGTCATCCTTAAACCATCACAGGTTGAGACTTCCCTTTTCAGGTTGAAGTTCTCCTTTTATGCGGGGTGAGACCTCCCTTTCATGGTTGACGGTTTCCCTCTTCAAAACAATAGGAGCACTTCCTCTAGTAGAAAACTTCAGTTTCTTGCCAGTTTTGGAAGAGTTCCGGGAACTGCAGTAAGCGTTCCAGTGTTGGTGGTCATCCTTAAACCATCGCCCTTTATACCAACATTTCAGAGAGCACATTCAGCGTAGTGTTGCCATGCATTTTTGCACATTTTGTATTACAGCTCTCTTCTTGGACTCATACATAACCCTTCGGATTAAGGGGGGGAATGTTGGACACCTAATCCTCAATGGGTTAGTGTGGAAGCCGAATGGACAAAAGGAGTCCAAGAGACCTTGGGATGTGAAACCCAACGGTCACAACATGTACTATAAATGTAAATCATTTGTTAATAAAAATCATACTCTCATGATTTATCTTTCATATTTCTCTTGTTGTCCATATGTGTTTAACAAAAATAAAATTTAAAAGAAAATAATTAAAAAGAAAAAAACAATTGGTATTGAATTTCTTCCAGTAGTGTCTAAAAGCACAGATACTCTATTTGCATCTTGTTTATTTTCCACGAATGCAATTTCTCCCCAACCCTTTATGGTGGTTGAATCATAGCCTTTACCTTTATGTGCAATATGGTTGCTAGGATTTTGTTTAGTATTTGTGTTTTTCTTGTCTTTCACAGTTGTTCCTCCACCTTTTATAGATTTGCAATTTCTTTTTTCCTTTGCCACTTCTACTAAAACAATTTCTAACACTTTTGTGAAGTTTCTATTATAATCTTCAAATTCCTTGTTATAGTCATTAATTTTATAGATTTGCATTTTCTTTTTTCCTTTGCCGCTTCTACTAAAACAATTTCTAACACTTTCATGAAGTTTTTATGATAATATTCAAATACCTTGTTATTGCCATTAGAAATGCGCAAGGATTTTGCATTTACCCTTTCCACTGATAGAAGTAATTCCCGCTGCAACATTCCTCAAATAAAACATCGAGGCGGTCAAGAAAACTAATTCTCATACCATTATATGACATATTTATATTTTATAATAATATTATAACGCTTCCTCACTCTATAATATAGTGATAAAATAGTGATGAGCTTTTATTGATTGCACAAGAAGTATAAACAAAAACCCAAACAACAATTAATTCTACTAGCAAACACTCTAAAGTATGTCCAATTCATCACCAAATAATAGACTTACAAATTCCACAATTTCCCAACGGATCAACATTAATGTATTGTTAGGCATCATAATTGTAACTATACCCTTTTGCCAGAGAGTCACACCAACAGACCTTGTTGCGATCCTGCGATGTCAATCCACCCCTGCTGTCTCAATCGGCACCCTAATTTACCTCTAGATTCTTGTTTCAGCCACCCGCAGTCTTAGACCCTTGAACATAGATAGCCTCTTGACCCACTGGCCGTCCCGGATTTTCTATATGCCTACTCGTTGGAGGTTAAACCACCCTCGAGCAACCTGCTACTTTTTGCTACCTAATCCGCGGCCTTCCTTCGAACTCTCGTTGCCTCAACACACTCGGCTCCAGCCTTCGTTGGCCTCAGGAAGTTGGTGTTACACTAGTCGCTGCGGCAGTGGGTTGGTTCCAAATTCGTTGTAGGTTAATGCCCTGCCTCAGGCAGCCCACTGCCTTCGTTAACGATAAACTCACTACTCTTTTTTTTCGTCCTCGCTACCACAAAATTTACATAATTGACATACCAGTCGGTACTTGCGAAAAATAGTTACTGCCACAGTAAAGATGATCATCCAGCCACAATTCAGTTTTAGTTCAATTCAGTTCTAGTTATGTAGCCAGAAGATATATAGGGAATAGCTAGAGTGGAATCTTTCACAACCGAAACCAATTAGAAAAAACGGAAGAAAAAAAGTTCTTAAACCTTCTCAGCGCGTCAGTTCAAAATCAAAAAAATAACAAAACCATGATGCTCTCAATGAATCTCCTCTCTCATTTTTGTAGATTCCTTTTGACCTTTTTTTCCTTTTAAATTTGAATTTGAGTTGGTAACAAGCTTCTCTCCATTTGCCCTAAATTAACTATCCTTTCCTCTCCATTTGCCCTAAATTAACTATCATTATCAAATAATGGTTTCCCCATTTACAAATGACTATAACCTGTTGGATTAAATGGGGACTATGTCAATCCGCCCCTGCTGTCTCAATCGGCACCTTAATTTACCTGTAGTTTACAAATGACTATAGCCTATTGGATTAAATAGGCTACTATGTCAATCGGCCCTGCTGTCTCAATCTGCACCTTAATTTACCTGTAGATTCTTGTTTCAGTCACCCGCAGTCTTAGACCCTTGAACATAGCCTCGTGAGCCACTAGCCTTCCCAGATTTGTCGTATGCTGACCCATTGGAGGTTAAACCAGTCTCAAGCAACCTGTTGCTTCGCTACCTAACGCGACGCCACCCTTCCAGGTCTCGCTGCCTCAAGACACTTGGCTCCAGCCTTCGTTGGCCTCAGGGAGTTGGTTTTGCATCGGTCGCTGCCACAAAGGGTTGGTTCTAGCTTCGCTATAGATTAATATCCTGCCACAGGCAGCCCATAGCCTTCGCTAAAAACAAACAATAACTCGCTACTCTTTGTTCTGTCGTCACTGCCACAAAATTTACAGAATTAAGATACTAGTCCGTACTTGCCTCAGAAAAATAGTTACTGCCACAGAAAAGATGATCATACAGCCACAATTCTGTCCCATAGTGTAAGGTCCTCGAGTTTGTTAACCCGGCGGGCGCGCGGGCAGAGCTGCACGCGGATGCGACGAAAGGCAGAGTTAAGTGTGACGAAAGCCGAAACTTTGCGAAATGAACAACGATGGTTTATACCATGGTTTGGAGAGCTGAGAGATGGGTTGGCCGACCTATGGGAGAGCCCAAGGCCGACTTGAACATGGCGTGCGAGAGGGGTGTGTGGGCGGTCGGCTGGGCAGCCCACCCACACACTAAATAGCATATATATATGAGTGCGTTGGAGCACTTGGAGCAGCATTCGACTTGGACATCTTCACAAGAGCTCAAGTAAGGAAGACAAGTGCGCAATTTTGGAGAGAGATGCGCATAGCTCATGCGCACTTCATAAAGGTGCTAGCTTGGTGATACTTGGAGTTGGTCGAAGGTTGGGCAAGGTGTGCCCGGGGTCGTTTTGAAGTGCGGTTTGTGCCAGGACTTGGCGTGGGTGTCTTGGTGGCTCGGGTGAGCACCCGCCCATCGTGCAAGGTGTGCACAAGACTGTAAAAGGCAGGGTTGCCTCTGATTGTAAAATTGGCTAAGTATGAGACTTGGTCTTGCCAAGACATACTTGTATATTGTAAATTGATGTTCTTAATATATTATCGGGCAGACTCATATTACAGGGGAGTTGCCCCTCCCTTTATACTGTGCAATTGTTGTTCTCTTTATAATTGCTGATGATAATGAATGAGTATGGGTGTTCATTAGTATAAAGGATAATCTTAATATTGCTTGGTTGTAAAACAAAAACTAAGTAAGGAAAAAGTGTAATAGGCGTAGTCCACGAACATTAGTATTGGTGAAAAGAAAGTGTTTGGTGGTGCCGCACCTCGCTATAAGCGGTTGGAAGACTACCGCAGGTGTAGGGGCGTGACAGGTGGTATCAGAGCTTCGGTTTGAAGCCGGTGAGCAGGGTTGCTCGTGACAGTGGAAAGGGTACTTGCAGGTGAAGGAAGCCGTTTCACACAAGTGGAACAAGGGTTGGTTCAGGTTGCAGGTGACTTGGTGAAGCTGTTGGATGGTCAAAACTAGATTGTAGTAGAAGAAGAAGCTGTTAGAGATGGCGGCTGAATCTCAGGCTAGGTCTAGTCATGGACAAGATGCTACTATAGCACTTATGGAAAAGATGTTGTTGAGGATAGAGGTTATGGAAACTTCCTGGGATAAGAAGATGGACTTGTTCGCTAAAGAGCAAGAGGCCAGCTCGAAGATGAAGGAAGATTTTTATGAACTTCGGACACAGCATGAGTACACTGATCTTATGTGTACACAACTTGAAATAAGGGTCAAGGAGGTTGAAGAAGCAAGGGATCAGGGTCTTGCAGAGATCGTGAACTTGAAGAAATCTCTTGACGAAGCCAAGGATGAGATCGCGGTGTTGAAGAAGGCCATGAGGCATAACTCAGGTGGAGGAGTGCCTCATGTGAAGGTCAAGGAACCAGAATCTTATGATGGCACAAGGAATGCAAAAACTCTTGGAAACTTTCTATGGGACATGGAGCAGTACTTGGAACGGCTGGGTCTATCTGATGAGGAGACAAAGGTCAAGGTAGTTGCTCAGTTCTTGAACAAGGATGCTAAGATGTGGTGGCGAAGGAGGATGGACCAGATTGCCAATGGCAGTGCTGATGACATTACCTCGTGGGATGACATGAAGAAGGCTTTGCAGACCCATTTCAGTCCTCAGCATGAAACATGGGAAGCAAGGATGAAGATTAAGCACATAAAGCAGACCGGGAGCCTACAAGCATACCAGCGAGAGTTGGCAAGTGCGGTTCTGGAACTTCTGACATGGTGGAGAGGGACAAGGTGTTCAACTTCATTATCGGGTTGAAGCCTTGGGCACGCAATGAAGTGAAGAGGCAGAAAATTAGGACACTTGAGGAAGCTTTTGCTGCTGTTGATAGGTTGGTGGAGCATTATGATGAGACTTCTGATGAGAAAAAGAAGTCCGATAAACCAAAGGAAAAGAAGAAGGATGATGCTTCGAAATCGGATGATGGTTCGAAGACGAAGAAAGCCTTGAAGTGTTGGATATGTGCAGGACCACACATGGTGAAGAATTGTCCTTCTAGACCAAAGGTGGCTGCTATTGCACAGTCTGATGCGAAGAATGAAGATGCTTCTGTGGGGATGATGCAGATACTTGGTGCTTCTGCTACTACGGAGGTGGCCTCTAGGAGGGATCCTGAGAGGAACAGATTAGAGTATGTTCGAATGAAGGTTGGAGGTGTTGATGTACTCACTATGGTGGATAGTGGGGCTTCTCACAACTTCATGGGCGAGGATACTGCGAGAAGAATTGGGCTGAAATTTGTACCGGCAAAGGCACAAATGAAGACAGTGAATTCTCCTCCTATTGAGATTCTTGGTATAACTGAGAAGGTAGACACTACACTTGGTGAATGGATAGGGAAGGTTGACTTCACTATAGTGCGGATTGATGACTATGAAGTTGTATTGGCGATGGAATTCATGAAACAATTTGATGCTATGATTGTTCCACATTTGAAGAAGCTCTATATTTACGATGGAAGGGAAGATGTACCCATTGTGCCAACCATTGGTGTGACAAGGCCTGCTTGTAAATTGGGAGTGATGCAAATGGAGGATGAGAAGAGAATGGGAGACATGAGTAAGCGGTTGTCTACTGTTGAGGCAAAGCTTACCAAGCAGTCATTGGTCATCAGGTCACTTTCAGATAACATCTTGGACTTGTCAATAAGGCTAGAGTTGGTTGAGGATGATGATGATGATGAGGAGGTGTATGTGAGGCCGGATGTCCAGAAGGAAGACCGGGTTGCTTATCTACAAAGGATGGAGATTGAGGATCCTGATAGGTGGATCGAGTTGATTAGTGAGGGAGAGCCTTCATGCTCTACTCCCTCTACATCTTCTTAGATGGATGAGAAGATGGGGTTCATTGTTAGCTGCTCATGGCAGTGAGTCCTTAAACATGTTGAGCAGGTATGACTGATGATGCAGGGATGGCTTGGCATCAAGCATCATGACATGTTGCAGATGGATGGAGTTTCCATGGACCTGAGCATGGATTATGGAGATAGATTCTTGATGAGTCAATAATGTGGTAGGATGTTTTGAGGAACAATTGATGATGGCATGAGGATGTTCACTCTCATGGTTTGAGCGTGACAGTTGGATTAGCTACCCAACTAGTTCAGACATGGGGTCGTGAAGTGTGTAGAGATATGTTAGCATTGTGTTGGAGTATCATGACAGAGGCTCACATTGGGGACACATGATGAGGTCGACACGAGGTGTTGCAATGGAGATTGTGGTAGAGGGGTCGATGATCATGGATCGAGATGATATCTGATGGAGGACATACCGTTGAGGTGTATACCTTGTTATGGTGAACTTGGTGGCATTTGGTCACTAAGTTGGAGACATGATGGAGATGGAGCTCTACATATGTTGCACGGATGTTTGCCTTATGTGGAGGAGTTGACATCATGGATAGTGATGATCTTGGTGGATGGCTACCGAGATGATATGTTGTCGAGGACGACAACGATTTCAGGTGGAGGAGGATGTAAGGTCCTCGAGTTTGTCAACCCGGCGGGCGCGCAAGTGAGCGCAGACGGCGAGTGCGCGGGCGGGAAGAGCTGCATGCGGATGCGACGAAAGGCAGGGTTAAGTGCGACGAAAGGCGAAACTTTGCGAAATGAACAACGATGGTTTATACCATGGTTTGGAGAGCTGTGCGATGGGTTGGCCGACCTATGGGAGAGCCCAAGGCCGACTTGAACATGGCTTGCGAGAGGGGTGTGTGGGCGGTCGGCTGGGCAGCCCACCCACACACTAAACAACATATATATATGAGTGCGTTGGAGCACTTGGAGCAACATTCGACTTGGACATCTTCACAAGAGCTCAAGTAAGGAAGACAAGTGCGCAGTTTTGGAGAGAGATGCGCATAGCTCATGCGCACTTCATAAAGGCGCTAGCTTGGTGATACTTGGAGTTGGTCGAAGGTTGGGCAAGGTGTGCCCGGGGTCGTTTTGAAGTGCAGTTTGTGCCAGGACTTGGCGTGGGTGTCTTGGTGGCTCGGGTGAGCACCCGCCCATCGTGCAAGGTGTGCACAAGACTGTAAAAGGCAGGGTTGCCTCTAATTGTAAAATTGGCTAAGTATGAGACTTGGTCTTGCCAAGACATACTTGTATATTGTAAATTGATGTTCTTAATATATTATCAGGCAGACTCATATTACAGGGGAGTTGCCCCTTCCTTTATACTGTGCAATTGTTGTTCTCTTTATAATTGCTGATGATAATGAATGAGTATGGGTGTTCATTAGTATAAAGGATAATCTTAATATTGCTTGGTTGTGAAACACAAACTAAGTAAGGAAAAAGTGTAATAGGCATAGTCCACGAACATTAGTATTGGTGAAAAGAAAGTGTTCGGTGGTGCCGCACCTCGCTATAAGCGGTTGGAAGACTACCGCAGGTGTAGGGGCGTGACACATAGCAAGAAGAGATATAGGAATGGGCTATGGTGGAATATTTCACAACGGAAACCAATCAGAAAAGGAGGACTATTAAGCCCTCTAAGTGTCTCGGCTCATTATCAGAAAGATAATAAAACCATGATGCTCTCAAGCAATCTCTTCTCTCCTTTTTACAGATTCCCTTTGGGTTTTGTTCCCTCCTAAATTTAATTTTGAGTGGCTAACAAGTTTCCGTCCATTTGCCCAAAATTAACTATCATTATCAAATAATGGTTTCCCCATTTACTGGATTAACTATGTCCTCCCTTCGTCAGTTTAATTTCAAGAGAGCATTACATTAAAAAAATCTGAAAGGAGTTCAATCTTCAATAATGTAAGTGTTCAATCTGATTTGCATCACCCTCTATTTGAAGGTAGATATCCAGTTGATTCCCATAGATAATCTCGGGCTTATGGACGGACATCACCTTCTTTTTGCTATTTTGATACAAATGTAAAAGACAACTGAACTCCCCTACTCAATCAATTGACTGGACATCCTTACTACCTTAACTTTATCTGGAGTTTTCTCACGGCGTTAATCCAAAGTTCTATTGCAGTTTTCTATTCTTGTTTCACACAGTTTGGGGGTTTCAATTTTCAGAAAGAATGAAGAAATCTGTGTATAAACTTCTGAAAAATAAATTCTCTGCTGCTGAACTGAGAAAAAATTGTCTATAGAGTTTCTAAAAAATCTCTCTATATCTGCCATAAGGTCTGAAAATTATTCAGAATAAGTTCCAACGTTTTATTTCATTCAAAATAGTAAATACCTCCAAGTCTCCAAACTTTGAGAAAACTCGCCTCTGCTTTTGCTGTGTGTGAAAACTGAAAAAGTCAACAAGATAAGCACATCTGTCAATGATTTCAGTCCTTAAAAGGTATCATATTCAGAATTCCTTATGATACCAGTAAAACATTTTTAAAAAATTGATTCTGGATTTTTCAAGTTTTTGTGCATATACCTCTTGAAAATGTTACGAACAATTAACAAGCCCAACACTTCGGTAAATTTCCCTTATTTTAAAGAAATTATTTTGAACAGAAAAAATACCTCTGCTACTTTGATTTTTCTTGATCCCACTAAGTGACGTCTTCTTTTCACTTAGTTTAGGACAATAACGTCCGAGTCAGGGAAAAGAAATCACTGGAAACGTTAGTGCGCTTCTGTTAGGATAGACTTGTTCCAACTCCACATAAAACTTCTGTAAATGCCTCTGCAAATATTTCGGGCTACAACAGTAATCAAAATTTTAATGCAACTTTAAAAAAAATGGTTTACTCTGTCACATTTACTCTTAGTAGCAAAAACACTGTCTGCAATTGTCGTATGCGTGAATCATCGTTGGAGGATTTCTCTACTGCACAGATGGTAAAACAAGTTATCCTTCTCCGATGGTAGTGTTGGCTTCCCGGTGTCTGTTTTTTTCATTCACTAGCTTGCGGTTTCTTTCTTCCTTCACAGGCATTGCATACGGTTGTGTAGTATATTCAGTGGTCTTTTTCACCTTCGTTTTGACATCTGTTGCTCTGACTTCAGGAGGGTCTGTCACGCCCCCAAGCCTGCGGTAGTCTTCCAACCGCTCTAAGCGAGGTGCGGCACCACCGAACACTTTCTTTTCACCAATACTTATATTCGTGGACTACGCCTAACCACTTATCCTACTTAGTTTGTGTTTCGCAACCAAGTATTATTAATGTTTCCTTTATACCAATGAACACCCATACACATTCATTAACATCATCAATTATACATGAAGAACACAACTGCACAGTATAAAGGGAGGGGCAACTCGCTGAACAATGAGTTTGCTCGATAATATATTATACAATCTTTTACAAGTTACAAGCTTTACAAGTATACTTGGAAACTCCAAGTTTCATACTTAGCCAAATTTACAATCTTCGGCAAACTTGGTTGCCTAGCTCTTCGGCACTTTCGCACGGTCGCTGCACGACTCACCAACCCTTCGTTCACCTCGTCGCACGATCGTGTTGTTTTCCCAACTTGGGCGCACCTCCAAGTCGCCACACATAGGCACCTCCACTCGAGACACACCTTTGTCCACAATCTCAACACTTCACCAAGTCACCGTGCACACTTGCACAACGGGCGGGTGCTCACCTGAGTCACCCAAGAACCCGTGCCAAGTCGTCGCACAAACCGGGCGCCCACACACACTGTGCACGCCTTTCTCCAACTGGCGGACGACCCTGCCCGTTCCCTTCACCGAAAACCAAGACGTGCATTTCACCTTCATGTGGCCATGCCCAAGAACGGGTGCATCACCAAGCTATGCGCCTTTCTTATTGCATCCACCTCTAATTTGCACACTTCTCTTTGTTTGTTGAGCGAAGTTCCATGCTCCAAATGACTCAACGCATCACCAATATATACCAAAGTCAGGGCGAAGTCTTGGCTGCCCAGCCGACTTGCCCAACGCCCACAATCCATCGCAATCTCATCCAAAACGCATGTCGGCTTGCCTATGTTTGTAGGTCGGCCGTGGGTTGAGCGTTCATGCTCCCCACGCCTTATAAACTTGTCGCTCTCCCTTCCCTTGTGCGCATTATAACATAACGCCATCGCACATGAAGCCAGAGCTCGCACTTCCATCGTTCGTTCATCGTTCCAACCAGTCGCTCATCGTTTGAACGCGGTCGCACTTCGGGCGGAACCGCAGGCCCTTACATCCTCCTCCACCTGAAGTCGTTGTCATCCTCGACAACATATCATCCTGGTAGCCATCCACCAAGATCATCATCAATATCTGTCTCATCCTTGGTCCATGATGTCAACTTCTCCACATACTGCAAACATCCCTACAACATATGTAGAACTCCATCTCCACCATGTGTCGTCCTTATCCTGTGAACTGTCATCCTTCCTGCCTGCCTGATGCCAACATCTCTCCGTGCACTTCCAGACCCCATGTCTGAACTAGTTGGGTAGCTAATCCAACTGTCACACTCAAGCCATGAGAGTGAACATCCTTATGCCTTCACCAGTCTATCTCAGATATGTGCCACATCTCGGACTCACCAAGAATATCGCCCATGCTCAGGTCCATGGAAACTCCATCCCATTTGCAACATGTCATGATGCTTGATGCCAAGACATCCCCGCACCATCTGCCATACCTGCTCAACCTGTTTTAAGGACTCACTGCCATGAGCAGCTAACAATGAGCCCCATCTTCTTTCCCATCTAAGAAGATGTGGAGGGAGTAGAGCTTGAAGGCTCACCCTCACTAATCATCTCAATCCATTTGTCAGGATCTTCTATTTCCATCCTCTGTAGATAAGTGACCCAATCCTCCTCCCGGACATTCGGCCTCACATATGCCTCATCATCATCATCATCATCCTCGACCACTTCTAGCCTTCTTGACAAATCCAAGATACTATCTGAAAGTGTCCTGATGACCAATGACTGCTCGGTAAGCTTTGTCTCAACCGTAGACAACCGCTTACTCATGTCTTCCATCTACTTCTCATCCTCCATTTGCATCACTGCCAACTTACAATCAGGCCTTGTCACTCCAATGGTTGGTACACCAATGGGTACATCTTCCCTTCCATCGTAAATGTACAGCTTCCTCAAATGTGGAACAATCATAGCATCAAATTGTTTCATGAATTCCATCCCCAGCACAGCCTCATAGTCATCAATCCGCACTATAGTGAAGTCGACCTTCCCTGTCCACTCACCTAGTGTTGTGTCCACTTTTTCAGCCACACCAAGAACATTGTCAGGAGGAGAATTGACTGTCTTCATCTGTGCCTTCACCGGTACAGCCCAATTCTCCTCGCAATATCTTCACCCATGAAGTTGTGAGAAGCCCAACTATCCACCATAGTGAGTATATCAGCGCCTCCAACCTTCATCCGAACATACTCCAAATTGTTCCTCTCAGGATCCCTCCGAGAGACCACCTATGTAGCAGAAGCACCACCAAGTATTTGCATCATCCCCACAAAAGCTTCTTCATTCTTCGCATTAGATTGTGCAATCGCAGCCACTTTCGGTTTAGAAGGACAGTTCTTTACCGTATGTAGTCCTGCACATATCCAACACTTCAAGGCTTTCTTCATCTTCGAATTATCATCCGATTTCAAAGCATCATCCTTCTTCTTATCTTTCGGCTTATCGACTTCTTCTTCCTATCATCAAAAGTCTCATCATAATGCTCCACCAACCTGTCCACAACAGCAAAAGCTTCCTCAAGTGTTCTAATCCTCTACCTCTTCACTTCATTGCATGCCTAAGGCTTCAATTCAATAATGAAATTGAACACCTTGTCTCTCTCCGCCATGTCAGGAAGTTCAAGAACCGCACTTGCAAACTCCCGCTGATATGTCTGAAGGTTCTTGGTCTACTTTATGAATTTTATCTTCATCCTTGCTTCCCACGTTTCATCCTGAGGACTGAAATGGGTCTGCAAAGCTTTCTTCATCTCATCCCATGAATTAATGTCACTAGCACTGCCATTGGCAATCTGATCCATCCTCCTTCGCCACCACATCTTAGCATCCTTTGTCAAGAACTAAGCAGCTACCTTGACCTTAGTCTCATCATCAAATAGACCCAATCATTCCAAGTATTGCTCCATGTCCCATAGAAAGTTTCCAAGAGTCTTCGCACTCCTTGTACCATCGTAAGATTCTGGTTCCTTGACTTTCACATGAGGTACTCCTCCACCTGAGTTATGCCTCACGGCCTTCTTCAACACCGCGATCTCATCTTTGGCTTCATCAAGAGATTTTCTCAAGTCCCCGATCTCTGCAAGACCTCGGTCTCTTGCCTCTTCAACCTCCTTGACCCTTACTTCAAGTTGTGTACACATAAGATCAGTGTACTCGTGTTGAGTCCGAGTTCATCGAGCTCTTCCTTCATCTTCGAATTGGCCTCTTGATCTCTCTCGATCAAGTCCATCTTCTTAGTCCAAAAGCTTCTAAGTCCTCCATTTTCTCCAACACTTTTTCAATGAATTCCATAGTAGCATCCTTCGCACCATGACTAGACCCAGCCTGAGATTCAGCTGCCATTGCTAATAGCTTCCTTCTTCTTTGTGATCTAGTTTCAACCATCCAATAGCTTCACCAAGTTGCCTGCAACCTGAACCAGCCCTTGTTCCACTTGTATGTGAAACAACTTCCTTCATCTGCAAGTACCTGCTTCACTATCACCAACTTCCAAGTGTATCCACACCTACACTTCGTCATGAGAAACCCTTCTCACCAGCTCCAACCAAGCTCTGATACCACCTTCACTTCAGTGGAGGTGTGTAGCAGCTTCAATCTTCAATGCCCGAATCAGCTCCTCTGATACCACCTGTCACGCCCCCAAGCCTGCGGTAGTCTTGCAACCGCTCTAGGCGAGGTGTGGCACCACCGAACACTTTCTTTTCACCAATACTTATGTTCGTGGACTATGCCTAACCACTTATCCTACTTAGTTTGTGTTTTGCAACCAAATATTATTAATGTTTCCTTTATACCAATGAACACCCATACACATTCATTAACATCAACGATTATACATGAAGGACACAATTGCACAGTATAAAGGGAGGGGCAAATCGCTGAACAATGAGTCTGCCCGATAATATATTATACAATCTTTTACAAGTATACTTGGAAACTCCAAGTTTCATACTTAGCCACATTTACAATCTTTGGCAAACTCGGTTGCCCAGCTCGTCGGTGCCTCCGCACAGTCACCGCATGACTCACCAACCCTTTGTTCACCTCGTCACATGATCATGTTGTTTGCCCAACTTGGGCGCACCTCCAAGTTGCCACACACGGGTGCCTCCACCCGAGACACACCTTTGTCTACAATCTCAACACTTCACCAAGTCACCGTGCACACTTGCACGACGGGCGGGCGCTCACCCGAGTCACCCAAGAACCTGTGCCAAGTCGTCACACAAATCGGGTGCCCACACACACTGTGCACGCCTTTCTCCAATCGACGGACGACCCTGCCCATGCCCTTCACCCAAAACCAAGACGTGTGTTTCACCTTCGTGCGGCCTTGCCCAAGAATGGGCGCATCACCAAGCTATGCGCTTTTCTTACTACGTCCACCTCTAATCTGCGCACTTCTCTTTGTTTGTTGAGCAAAGTTCCATGATCCAAATGACTCAACGCATCACCAATATATACCAAAGTCAGGGTGAAGTCTTGGTTGCGCAGCCGACTTGCCCAACACCCACAATCCATCGCAATCTCATCCAAAACACATGTCGGCTTGCCTATGTTTGTAGGTCGGCCATGGGTTGAACGTTCATGCTCCCCACGCCTTATAAACTCGTCACTCTCCCTTCCCTTGTGCGCATTATAACATAACGCCATCGCACATGAAGCCAGAGCTTGCACTTCCATCGTTCGTTCATCGTTCCAACCGGTCGCTCATCATTTGAACGCGGTCGCACTTCGGGCAGAACCGCAGGCCTTACAAGGTCGATCCTACTGTGTCGTTCTGGTCGTGGCATCTTCGAATGTCGCGTGGAATCTTTTGATTTCCATTCCATGCACAAACAACTTTCATAAACCTTAAAACTTTGGGTTTTATAAAATACTTAAAATATATTGGCCTCTCCTTTCATCTTATATGTTTTCTAAAGAAACTATTAAACATTCATTAACTTCTTGGCTCGTATTTTATAAATTTTAAAAAACTACTAAAAACAAGTTACATGGTAGAAGTACTTGCCATTTAGTTAAAATAAAGTCAGATTAAAGTAAAAAAAATTATGAAGATTTGGTAAAATGGAAGCCTATATAATCATAATATTCCAAAAGAGATTTAAAAAAAATTAAATTCATAAAATTGAGCAACTATAATGAACAATTGTTTAATCTTCCATGTAATCCAAACTTGACCTCTCTTTTGTGATAGACCTTGAGCTCTGCGAATGATAAGTTGTACTGAAAGCCAACTCTGTCCCCAAACCCCCAAACAACTCCTTCCAAAACTTGGAAGTGAACTTGGCATCTCTGTCGAATACAATCTTCTTAGGAACACCATGCAATCTCACTCTCCCTGATAAAAATATGAGCTACCTCACGAGCTGAATTCATAAACTTAACAACAATGAAGTGAGATAATGTACTTAACCTGTAAACCACAACCATAATAGAATTGTGCAGCCTTGATTTCCTTGACAAACATGTAATAAAGACTATGGAAATGACCTCCCATTTCCAATCTAGAATTAGAATTGGCTGCAATAAACTACTTAGATGCTTACACTCTTCTTTTACCTATTGATAGTCGACACATATCACAACAAACTCAACCACCTCTTTCTTCAAGTTCAGTCAATTATAGAACTTATTAATTGTTGTCAATGTCCTCTGATATCCTGGGTGACCTGAATACAGATTAACATGAAATTCCCTCAAGATAAGCTTCTTGAGCTCACTGTCATCCAACACATAAATCTTGTTCCCGAATCTGACCAAGTCATATGTTGTGAGAAGATAATCCACATCCTAATCACCCGCACCCTGTTGTTGTAACTTATGCCTCAACTGTTGATACATGTCATCATGTTGTCTTGCCTGCAAGATTCATTCCTGCAAGTTTGTCCCATAAGAACTCACCGTTGAAATGTGATTCACTTGCACTCTTCCACTAAGAGAATCTAAAACCCTGTTATCCTTTCCCTTAATGTACCTAATCTCGAAATCAAACTCATTGAGAGTATCCAACCATATTTGCCTGACATTCAAATGAGGATGGTCAAATAAGTACTTCAATCCACTATGATCACTCATCAGAATAAATTGCCTACCAAGAAGATAATGCCTCCACATCTTCAAGGCATGAACAATAGCAGCGAGATAAAGATCTTGAGTCACATAGTTCTTCTCATGCTCATTCAGCTTCCTCGACTCATAGCATACCACCTGTCCTTCCTACATCAGGACTCCACCAAGTCCTCTCTTGCAAGCATTTGTACAAACCACAAACTCTTTATCTGGATCTGCAATCTTCAAGACCAAAGCTTTTGTAATCAAATGCTTCAAATCTCTCAAACCCTTGGATGTGTTTTTCCTTCGGTGTTTGAACAATTTGTTCAAAACACATTTGGTTTTTTCTTTTTCTTTTTTCACTGTCAACGAAGTTGAGCGTTGTATTGTTATCTATGTCATTTTATTATACAAACACTGGATTAGGGTTTATTCCCTTTAAACCCTTCGACTATTATGCTCGATACAGAATCGTATACTAGAAGGAATGGCTATATGAAGCCTCTGTTCTATCCATTTTATTTTAATTATTCTCTAAAGAATTTTCAGCAGGGTTCTACTAACATTTATGTTTATTATTATAAAAATTTCTTCAAACCCTACCAAAGTCTTTTATTTTTTATTTGACTTGTAGAATGGCATGGCTACACTTGTTATACATTAGGTTTTTTCTTTCAAACCCTAGATACCCAATGACAACAATGTCCTTATGGTGATTGTAAATACTACTCTCACACATGCTTTGCTTCAATTTGTAATTGGATCTCTCTGTCCTTGGATTTCAATTGTTGGATTTTGATTTCATATGTGGCTACAGTTTTTTTTAACTTATTTTCAATTGGATTTTCATTGAAGTTGTGATTTTTTTCTTTATATTAACTGTCAATTTTGTTCATCTTTTATGTATAAAGTAGTTTTGAGTACTCAATTTCTATTTTTACTTTATATTTACAAGGTCTATTATTTATACTTTAGCTTATACATGTAACACTCAAATGCTACCTCCCAGCTTATGTACAGTGACTAATAATTTGTTTTTCCGTTGTATAGGTAAGAAGAGTGCAGGTTATCCAATGTTATACTTTCATGTATTTCACTATAGTCTCTCTATCTCTCTATTATTTGTCTTACTTCCTAAAACTTTGCTCATCTTTTCATATACAATATTTTTTTACAGAGTACTTAATTTATTTTTGACTATTTTCTGCAGATACAAGTTCGAACACAATCGTATCATTTCACATATATGTTCTTGAATTAGTGTGGCTCCTTTTTTACTTACTTTTTCCACTTACTACATTAGAGTTTTCCCAACTCTTTGTTTCTGCTACTGAATGGATGTGGTTTCTCTATATGGAGACAAATCTTCAAATTGTTTGTCTCTAGAAATTTATATTTTTATTAAAAAACAAATGTCTTTAAGGCCTTCCCAGACGTACAGTTCCTTCGGAATTGAATTGAGTTTAGTCAAGCTATAAGCCTTGTTTTCTATAGGATATTAAGGTTTTAAATTAAACAAATTTCTCAAATTATGTTTGTTCTTATACGGTCTTTTGAGGTTAAAATTCCTCCTACCAAATACTGACTTTATGCAATGGAATATTAAATCTTTACATTAAACTAGGTGTTTTTTTTCTTTTGAGCAAATATTACAATATTATTTTTACACCTAAATGTTTTTGTATTTTCCTTTCATGAATTTGTTTTCTCTTTATAATCATTGAGGTTTCCTATTAATGTGTTTTTTTTTTTTTCTCAAATAAAGAGTAATCTATAGATGAATGAACTTAGTCTAACACACGCACACGAAATCAAGTATACATGATACAAGTTATGTTTGCTATGTGTAAAAAAAAAATATTATAAGAGGTTTTCAAAATAAGAGTATATTTAGCCTAGCAATTAGAAATATTTATATTCATACCCATGTTAGCATTCCATAAATTATTTTCTATTTTATGAACTCCATTTCTAACTATCTTCAAATATAAAACAAAATTCACCTCTGTAAGTATTTACCCTACAACACAAAGTATTATCTTCATGTACACAATACACATCTTTTAAATGAAACAAAGCCATTTTTATTTTCGTTAGCCAAATCATGTTTACTAAATTTTATACAGAATAGATAAATAAAGTAAATAAATTCAAATATAATAATCATTTTTCATTCCTTTTTCTCTATTTAAAACCAAAAATAACACATAATCAGTTCCTTTGTTTGACAAACAATTAAACATTGTAGTTAGATATACTGACTTGAAATAGTTTTTCCTTCTCCAGAAAATTAATTGTCCAGTACTTCGCTCCTCAACTCCCAACCTTGATACTGTAAACAACCAATGTCCCCCCAAGCAAATCAATTGTGCAATTTCCTTCAATGTCTATATCTTGCTTCTCTGTAGTCTCTTCAATCTCATATTCAGTCTCATATTCTCTCAAAATGAGACAAAAGCAAAAGTAAGGAGAAAAATACTTTTTATTCCAACCCATCTACTACTCTTTTGGTGGTTAATAATTGCCTCCACCTCACCAATAAGTGGCAGGTAGTTAACTACTCACTAATGAGCTCCTATTTCCCAGGACAACTCCTTGTCTTTTAGGAAACAATTAATTGACTAATATCATAATTCATAAATTAAATCTAATAGTCCAAATTCGTGAGCTCCTATTTTCGAGGACAACTCCTTGTCTTTTAGGAAACAATTAATTGGCCAATATCATAATTCATCAATTAAATCTAATAGTCCAAATTCTTGAGGACAACTCCTTGTCTTCTAGGAAACAATTAATTGACCAATATCATAATTATTGGTACTCTTGAAAATCATTCATAACCCCTACGATAAGGATGGTACTTTGAGGTAAAACATTTTTCTAAAGAATGCCACGATGAAGACCACTGTTGGAAACTTCATCTTGAAATGAGACCCAAAAAGTTTAATAGCAAGGAGAAAGACAATATTGTTGCAACTACACAACAAGATTTAGGTTTTGATTATGGGGATGAAACAAAGATCACAACCATGGGTTTGACAGGTTAGAACATTACAAGTAATAGTTCTTCAAATTGTCTCAATGATACTCAATATGAAAAAACAAGAATATAGATATTCCACATTAGAGTCATTTCAAAACATACCAATATAGATACATTGTTTAATAGTGGTTCACAAGCAAATCTTATCTCATAAGATATTGTCAAGAAGTTGAATTTAGAAACCATTCATCATCCTAAACCTTATCCTTTAGGTTGGGTATGTAAGAATGCAAAACTGCAAGTGACAAAGAAATGCATACTTAGATTTGCAATCACTATAAAATTTCTTGACGAGGTTGAACTTGACGTAGTTCCGCTTGATATATGTGGTACTTTTTTGGGAAGCCCATATCTTTATGATAGGAGAGCTATTCGTCACCGCCATGAGAACAAATATCATTTGTTAAAGAATGGGATTGAGTACAATGTTAGAGTGCATAACAATAAATTGAGTTTATCTCTTATGAATGTTGGGCAAATGAAGAGAATTGTTATTGCTAGTCAAAATTTTGCATTATTAATGTTCAAGCACAAAGATGTTGAGGAAACTAAAGCATTTCAAGGATATGAATCAAGTTTGAAATCCGATTTCATTGAGGTTTCAAATTCATGTGATAAGACGTTTCAGGAAACTAATAAGTTGCCTCCTAAAAGAGGTAAGCAAAATGAAATGCAATTGCAGAAGGATGCATCATTGTTGAGCATTGTTGTGAATGAGATGCCAATGTGAAAGCATGTAGAGGTCAAAAAGAAAATTCAGTGGCTATTTGACAAAGAGGACATTGATCCCAAAACATCTTTTTATGGGTTTCATAATGTTTTGGCTTTGAAGAATGACGGTGCATGGCAATGGCGATCACATTTGGTAAAGAGTCAAGCCAAGTGCAAGGATAGACATGCTAAGCATCGTTATAGCGATAGTGTTCAAGGTGAAGTGAATTGGAAATTGAATAAGTTTCCTTTGATTTAAGGTCGAGGAGAGAATGTTCAAATTTCTTTAACATAATTTTTCTCTTCTAAACATCTTGAAGAATTGCAACAAGGTGTTATCTTTGACAGAAAGACAAAGACTTCAAAAGTGAAGTACATTCACGAAGAGATCAAAGTGACAAAAACAAACAAAACCAAATGGGTTGAGGTTGGAAGGGTGAGATAATTGTACCCTCATCTAATTGTTGACTAAAAATGAGCTTTTGGAGGTCCAAAAGCTTCCAATGGGGAGGAGTGATCCAAGGGATAAAAAATGTGCTCAAAATTGAAAGTGTTCGACAGAGCTCGAAAACTGAATGACTTGATAGATCTTGGTGATCTGAATACAATGCAATTTGTTTCACTCAAAACTGATATAGTATACTCCCGATATCGTGTTCTGATCGAATTGCTAAATAGGTAAATTTTGGAAAAAAGGACAGGTGACTGGACAATTTGGGCCAGTGGCAGGCTGCCACATGGCCTCACTAGATCGGTAAAAAAAATCAAATTTCTAATGTTTAGAAAAAAACTATATCTCCCAAGGCTCGAATTTTTTATTGGTTTTTATGTTGACTTTGCATATGGAGCCAATAGTGGAGGGCCATATGGACCAACTAGGGGTTGCCACGTGGCCTCAGAAGGTTGTTTCAAAATTTTGTATGTCGAGCAACCCACGGGAGTCGAACTCATGACCTCCCACCAATTAACCATAGATTTAACCAGTAGACCACCGCATGTTTCTTATTATTCACAGTGCAAAAACTATATTTAAAGTTTATGGAAATGCACATTAGGGGAGGGGGTCAGGATAAGCCCTGGCCCCTGGCCACCCCAACACCCACGGGACCGCAAGCAGATGGGCCAAGGGGCTAGGCCTTAGCCCGACCCACGACTACAACACCCCGCATATATATAACAGCCGGAGCCCATCACACAAGAATTATGGCGAAAAGGTAAAGGGGTAAGACCCAAGGCCACATGACGAACCAACGCGACCAAGAGCGCAACCTATTCAGAGGGGCTAAACAGATGGTGGAGTTAGGCCCTATAATCTCGGGCACCTATGCGGTCGTATGTGTGCCACGTGACCAAAATTTTCGAGACAGGGGGCTTAATGGGCGGACTAACTGTCCTACAATTTCACCATTGGGCAGGATTGTAGGCCAGATTTGTGCATCAGTTCCGATTTTGGGGTGCTCAAGCCAGGTTTGGGCCGAATTGGAGGATGATTAGCTGTGTAATTGAGCAAAAACTTGGAAATAGGCATAACTTACTCAATTTTTTTCCAAATGAGGTGTAGAAAGAACCAAAATGGGGGTTTTTTACAATGATGGATCCATTGGAGACATCAATTTTGTTGTTTGAGCTATGTAAAAGCATGTAAACACACTTTTGAGAACTTAATGAAAGAGGCCCTGCATTGGAAGTTGGACCAAGAGATGTAGCCCAGAGGGTTGAACTCCTTTATCATGTTTTGTGTTATGTGTTTCAGATATGCTTATTTTGCCTTTGTTTGGCTGTAATTTGTGGTTAAATCCACTTGTTTTATGTGTTTAGTAAATTGATCCTCTACCCAAAACACATATAATTTTCACTTGCAAATTATTAAAAATATTTAAATTTACATATTCAAATCATTAAGGCTTCTTTGGGATCAAGGTTCGAATGGTCAACCAGTCATGTCAAGAGGTGAAGTGTTTTTCAATAAATTTCACATCCCGAGGTGCTGACTGGATTTCTCGCAACCCTTGCAGTTATCGAAGAAAAAACTGCAATGTAGTGAATTTTCACATTTGGAGCACCCACGAGGGTTGTTTTTTTAATTCAAACTTTAGGAAAGCTTTTGATTTTTTCTCTTCAAGATGTTTCCAACTGAAAATGTAACTTTGTACATGATGTTCATTGACTCGAGTGTCTTCTGTTACGTACAAATGAGTGTACTATTTTCTTATAATAACATTTTTATTTTTATTTTTATTTCTAAACTCTCTTTTTTTTAATTAGTTTAAAATTTTATTTTTTTATAATTATTATAATAATAGTTATAGCTTATAATTATAAAGTTTTTTTCAATTATTAAATTAAGATGAAGACTTCTAATTTTCATTTAATATAATAACGATTTTTATAATTTATAATGATCATTATAATAATAAACCTAGTGCATGGTCGTTATGAATATTTTGTTATGAAGATTTGAGCATGCGAATTTTATCGTAGGAATATGAGAGGAAGCGATTTTTATTATAGGAATATGAGAGGAAGTCATATGATGAGGGAAACGTAAGGAAAGACCGACAAAGGTAGTCTAGTTTAAAGGGGGTCGAATTTAGCGACAACAATATCTAATCTTTATTAACTAATAATTATTAATTATTTATATTCATAACATTGTCTTCCATTTAGAAAAGCTTTGTCCTCAAAACTTATTGATGAAAAGGTTGTTCAAAATACTCAAGGGGTGGGGGGTGATTTAGTATTTTGTAAACTTTAACAATTTAAGTATTATTTTGAATCATTGACCGGAGAATCCACAGTTTGAACATTTTTATACCAACGTTTCAAATCCCAAATGGGATCCATCATCAGGATATGAGAATGATGATAAAAGAAGAGCAACTAAGAAAGAATAAATAGTGATGAGGATGAATTTTAAGAACAACACACTGTCGCTCCCAGTGTGTTGTTCTTAAAATTCATCCTCATCACTATTTATTCTTTCTTAGTTGCTCTTCTTTTATCATCATTCTCATATCCTGATGATGGATCCCATTTGGGATTTGAAACGTTGGTATAAAAATGTTCAAACTGTGGATTCTCCAGTCAATGATTCAAAAGATACAAGCCACAGATCTCTTAAATCCAAAATTTAAGTATTAACCAATAGCATCCTATCAATTGAACACAATATATATATCTACAATATTTTTATATTACAAGGGAAGATACAACTTTTGACTTTCTAGCTACATCTGGAAGGGCTACAACCCCAAAATTTACCAGCTCCCACATGATGAAGGTTAAAAACTTCTAAAAGAAGCTACAACTTCCTTCCCTAGCACCACCCAACCACCCTATAGAATAAAATATACAATAATATTTTCATGGGCTCCTATACCAGGGATAATAGCCCAATTATAACAAAACTTAAATGACTTTAGTTCTACCCCTTATCATAGCAATAGTTCAACTTAAGATGTGCATACCTTAGATCACAAATGATCTTACCCCAGCTTGTCTCTGAGTCTGCTTCTAAAGGAGGTCTTCAACAAATTCAATATATGCTCTCAAGGTCTACGCAAGAAAGGCTTGGTCCAAGGTTGCTTCAAAATTCTCCAAGTCTACTTCAACAAGCCTGCTCCAAAAACTCTCCAGGGATTTCTCAAATATGTTTCAAATGTTACTTCAAGAAGTATTTGGGATGCCTTGAAAATATGTTATAGAAGGTCTTTAAGTCTGCTCCAGATTGTCTTTAAAGGAAGCTCTAGAAAGGTCGATCCAAGAGACTTCAACAATGCTCAAAAGATGGACTCAAATCAGCTCCAAAGATTTTTTTAGAAACAGCTCCAAAAGGTCTTTCAAACAACTTAAAAATAATTCCAAAACTTGCTCCAAAATGTCTCCTAAGGAAGGTCAAAAACAAGATTTAAGGATGGCTCAAGGTCTATCACAAAAGAGAGGCCAAGTTTGTTTTTTTTTCACAGGTTTCAAGTTCTGCTACAAGGTTGAGTTACCACAGGCTTGTCTTAGGATAAATTTCATACCTTCCACTTACTAAATCGCAGACCAAATTTTGCATGTCACAAAGGGGCTGAAAATCCATAGTCCAAACCGTCACACGGGGTCGAAATTCCATAGAGGGGCTGAATTTTAGAAATGTAAGGAGGCCAAATTCTATAGAAAACTCATATAGAGTATAGAACAACTTTTTTCATTCAAAGGGGGATTGAGACTAGGCTACAAAAGAGGTCAAATCACAACAGAGAATTTTTTCGATATCCAAAAATCTAGTCAATGACTCACCAAATAACCTTTCCCAAAAGTTGAAACCAAAACCAAATACCAAGTGTTTTCTTCTTTTACTTTTCCACAAAGATTCATGAGATATCCTTATTTATACTTGTTGAGATACTCTTGAAAATTCACATATATTTTCTAGAGCGGACCTGAAACAATTAGGGTCGACTTGGACAGGTGTTAAACAAGTGGATTTTTATCTTTAAAAAAACAAATTCTCCTTAATGGAAGGGAATTAGGAGGCATGTAATAACTCATCAGAAAGGGCTTAAAGTGCTCTTTAATCCTATCATAGTTTCTTCTTCAATTAAGCAACCTTTCACATTTAAATTAATTACCTTCTTAAAAGGTTTCTTATGGTTCTTTAACATCAATGACAATTTTTCCAACAATCTCCCCCTTTTTCATTAATGTCAACACACATGGTCCCCATGTATCCATGCTTCACTTCATTTCTTTCCATGATGCACTTCCTTCTCCCGCCCCCCACCTTGATATCAATGGAAAAGGGTGATTCATCTCTTTAGGGTTGCTCGCCTTGAATATATAGCACTCATCATGACTTTTGTCTTCTTATCCTTTGCTTCTTTGTCATTCTTACAACTATTTTTCTTGGCTCTAAGTTTCTTATGCTTTGATTAGTCTAGAACACATACTTTGTTTAGTCTTCTTGTGCTTGTTGCAACCAATATTCTTGAGTCTTCTTCTTTGATGTCGCACTTCCGAGATTCAAACAAGAGACTGTACCCTTGATCACACATATTTCCAATTGTAATGTCCCCGACCACTTAAGAATCATATGATGGAGTCTTATATCTTAAGGCAGGGAAAATTTAATAAGGGAACTTAATTCGCATAGGGAAACATTATAAAAGTATAATAGGTGAACAGGGGGACACTTCTGTTGAGAATATTACTGGGGGGGGGATGAATCAGTATTTACAATTCAAATTTTTTTTTCATTTCCATAATCAGATTTATATACGCTACTTCAGTGAAGGTAACTCCCGTGTGCACCAATTGTTCTTAATGCAACCAACGTATATCTAGTGAACTTATGATTCAGTTAATTCATCATATGTTGATCTTTAATTAGTGTATCAATACTTTATTAAACATTAAACAGTAACCATGTGCAGTAATAACATAATAAACCATCACACATAAGCAACACACATGAACACCAAGATTTAAGGTGGAAACCCAATGTAGGAGAAAAACCACCTGTTGTTGTTGTCTTTGTCTTCTTTTTAATATAAAGAATAATCTGTTTACAATCTTGTACTGGTGCAGACTCATACCAGTACACAGGCACCCACCTGCAGAAGGTTACAACCTTCTCTCATTCTCCAGCTTTTACTGGAAGGGAGCTACAACCCCTAGCTATTGTACTAGATGAAAGTACGTAGGCGTTGGCCTACAAAAGGCTACAACCTTCACTCGTTCTCTAGCTGCTACTAGAAAGGAGCTCTAACCCCTTGGTCAAATCACCAGCCACTACTGGTAGGAAGCTTTGACTTCCTTATTGAAGGCTCCAACCCTTAGTATCCTCCAGGGACCACATTTCATGAATTTTCAAACTGGATGCTCCTGACACATAACAACACAATATGTAGGCCACGTTTCATCAAATTTTCATACTGGACCCATCAGTAACATTGAAGCTCAAAATCAATCACCACTACAATACATCCATCAAATACATTTGCATCAACCAATCACTGAAACTCAATCATCAATCTCTAACATAACTGAAACCCAATCATTAATCTTTGAATCAACCATAGCTTAATCAATCAATCACTGAAACCTATGACATACTGAAACAATCATTGAACCTCTGACATATTGAATCAAACAACCACTGAACCTCTGACACAACTGAATCAACCATTCTTTCAAACTTAATCAAATTCAACAAATCAACTAGAACACAAATTTGAACCTAGAACACTGCATCAACAACCAGAACTAACTGTAACCTCAAAAGTCATGTGTCAGAATGTATACGCTCCTTCAATGAAGCCAACCTGCGTGTATACACTACTTCCTTTAGCCCAACCTGCGTATACCTTTAAAGATACTGAATCATAAAACCTTTGAACCACAAACTATACCAATCAGTGACATTCCGAAGATCTATTGTCATATTACAGAGTTCTAAACGGATAGCAACAAGGATCACCCTTCTTTCTCAATCAATCAACCAATCAGACTTAATTTCCTTATACAGTCAGTTCTGCTTTCAGATCTAAGAAGACAACATTAACAAGAAGCAGTAAAACAACAACACTGATCTGATAGATTAGTCATCCCTGAACATCAAGCTTTTCTTTTGCATACGCTACTTGGAAGAGCCGAACCAACGTGTATACGCACCTTCACCAAAGCGAACCAGCGTATAGATCTGCAAATACTTACTTATAACTTCGCTGCAATTCCTGACTTCAGACATACCCAGATCATCACATATAAAGGATAAAACGTGTGTTAGCAATCAGATCTAGCCTATCCATTATCAGATCACATAATGATAAGTCATTATGATCCTGATCCATCATTAGATCTCATCCATCATCAAACACTCAGGTGCATACTTAGTCTAGAAAGCATCAAAAACCCATAATATGCATATTTGCTTTTGATCTAACACTTCATAAGATATTCATTACTTGTGCTCTTAGCCCTTTGATCTTCTCCTCCTTATATACTTAGATCCTTTGTCAATACCTCGGACCAAAACCTTGGACCAATACCTTGGACCAAAAACCTCAGACCAAAACCTTGGACCAATACCGCGGACCAAAACCTCGGACCAATACATCAAACCAAAACCTCGACCAATACCTCAGACCAAAACCTTCATATTCCATCCCATACGCGCTTTTCCTTTTGTGAAAGTGCATGCATACGTATACGCTTCTTCTGTTCCTTGAGCCCGCGTGTATACGCTACTTGGACAAGGTGAACCAGCATATACTTCTTAAACCATTCTCTTCCTTCAATTTCTTGATTATGATATGTAGTCCTTTGTTCCTTCACCCTATTCTTTTGTACCATTACTTTGTTCCCACTGAATAGACTTGTTATTATGTGATTTGCATATTACTTCTGAAATGATTCAT
This sequence comes from Pinus tabuliformis, assembly GCA_031772625.1. Lineage (NCBI taxonomy): Eukaryota > Viridiplantae > Streptophyta > Pinopsida > Pinales > Pinaceae > Pinus > Pinus tabuliformis. Next base: position 2,074,326,087 of record CM062818.1, read on the forward strand.
TTGAATTACCCTGCATTTTGTCACATCTATAAACACAACTGCCATGCATTCCGTCACATCTGATATCTCTCCTGTAGATTCATCTAGTTACCATATACAAGTGAGTTGTTATGCTACAAGTGGGTTGCCATCAAGTACAACACATGCATCATAATGCCTACAACTTCCTAGGCAAGTGAAAAGTTGCTTTAATTTTATAAAGTGAAAATATCATAAAGTGACTTTATAAAAGTTAAAAGGGTAAAATAGCGGCAAAAGTGGCCAGAAGTTCATAAAAAAGAAAAAGTGAGGAGACTGTCCTCATTCTTTCACTTGCATTTTGAGAAAATGAGATCTTGATGAGTTTTTGGAGAGAAGCTTAGAGTTTGAGAAACCCTAGTCACCATAGCTAGCTTCAGTGTTGAAACTTGTAATGAACCTCACACACATGCATAGTTTGTTTTTAATTTAGATCAATAAATTTTATCTCAATATGAAGGTTATTATTTCCTAATCATTTATTTCTCTCTATTAATGATGGAAATGATCAATTCCATATTTCTCATATATTTTTACTTCCAAGTAAACTATAGGTAACATGCACTACCCTTACTTAGCATGTAACATACAGGTATATTTTTTTCATTCTATCATTTAATTTTTAACGTCTTTCAAAAGAACTGAATACTACATGATCAATGGTAGCAATAGGCTTAGGGTTTTCCGAAGACTTAATGACTACTACTCCCATTCCAAACTTCATTCATTTATATGTGTTTCTTATGTTGCTTTCATCGCTCTACAGCTAGGGTTCCAGGGTTGATTTTTCTTTGGTATTCTCACACATATCACTGATAGAAGAAGTTGTAATTAACATTATAGTAATGGTCACCTGCCTGTCGACTGCAATGACTTCTCCTATTTTGCAGTGATTCTCAGTAAAGGTAAATGAATTTGAAAACTTCTTTTGGTTTTATTTCTTGCATTATTTTACCTATCGTTTGCATTTTGTGTCATTTGGATGGTTTTAACGTTTTTCCCTTTTAAGTTCATTGAGTCTAGAAGAACCCTTTTCAATTTCTCCCTTTAAGACATTTCACATAGGGTTTTATTCTAGGTAATGATCTACTTTGGTTTGAATGGTGTTCAGCTATAAGAACTATAATGTTTTTCCTTCCATACATTAATAATTTCAGGTAAGCTTCCACTCATTTTTTTAATTTTACAATTAATACGAATTCAGTCTCAGAATTTTGGAATAAAGATGATTCGGTACCATTTCATAGTTATTATTATTATGGAGAAATTATTCTTTGTCATTACAGTTTGGGAAAAATGGTCTCAACCCCTTGGATGTGTTTTTCCTTCGGTGTTTGAACAATTTGTTCAAACCCCATTTGGTTTTTCTTTTCTTTTTTACAGTCAACAGAGTTGAGCACTATATTGTTATCTATGTAATTTTATTCTTCAAACACTGGATTAGGGTTTATTCCCTGTAAACCCTTCGACTATTATGCTCATATACAAAGCCTCTTTTCTGTCCATTTTATTTTAATTATTCTCGAAAGAATTTTCAGCTGGGTTCTACTAACATTTATGTTTATTATTATAAAATTTTCTTCAAACCCTACCAAAGTCTTTTATTTTTCATTTAACCTGTAGAATGGCATGGCTACACTTGTTATACATTAGATTTTTTCTTTCAAACCCTAGATACCCAATGACAACAATGTCCTTATGGTGATTGTAAATACTACTCCCGCACATGCTTTGCTTCAATTTGTAATTGGATCTCTATGTCCTTGGATTTCAATTGTTGGATTTTGCTTTCATATGTGGCTACAATTTTTTATTTTTTTTGTTTGCAATTGGATTTTCATTGAAGTTGTGATTTTTTTCTTTATAATAATTGTCAATTTTTTTCATCTTTTATGTATAAAGCGGTATAAAACAATTTTGAGTACATAGTTTCTCTTTTTACTTTATATTTACAAGGTCTATTATTTATACTTTAGCTTATACATATAACACTCACTTAAATGTTACCTCCCAGCTTATGTACAGTGACTACTAATTTGTTTTTCCGTTGTATAGGTAAGAAGAGTGTAAGGTTATCCAGTGTTATACTTTCAGGTATTTCAATATAGTCTCTATACCTCTTTATTATTTGCCTCACTTCCTAAAACTTTGTTCATCTTTTCATGTACAATATTTTTTACAGAATACTTAATTTATTTTTGACTATTTTCTGCAGATACAGGTTCAAACACAATCGTATCATTTCACATAATTGTTCTTGAATTAGTGTGGCTCCTTTTTTACTTACTTTTTCCACTTACTACATTAGAGTTTTCCCAACTCTTTGTTTATACTACTGAATGGATGTGGTTTCTATATATGGAGACAAACCTTCAGATTGTTTGTCTCTAGAAATTTATATTTTTATTAAAAAACAAATGTTTCTTTAAGGCCTTCTCACGCGTACAATTCCTTCGGAATTGAATTGAGTTTAGTCAAGCTATAAGCCTTGTTTTCTATAGGATATTAAGGTTTTAAATTAAACAAAATTCTCAAATTATGTTTGTTCTTATACAGTTTTTTGAGGTTAAAATTCCTCCTACAATATATGGACTTTATGCAATGGAATATTAAATCTTTACATTAAACTCGATGTTTTTTCTTTAAGCAAATATTACAATATTATTTTTACACCTAAATGTTTCTTTATTTTCCTTTCATGAATTTGTTTTCTCTTTATAATCATTGAGGTTTCCTATTAGTGTGTTTTTTTCTCAAAGAAAGAGCAATCTATAGATGAACGAGCTTAGCCACATATATATATATATATATATATATATATATATATATATATATATATAATTACATATATATATACTTGATATAAGTTATGTTTGCTATGTGTAAAAAAAAAATTAAAGAAGTTTTGAAAATAAGACTATATTTAGTCTAGCAATTAGAAATATTTATATTCATACCCGTGTTAGAATTCCACAAATTCTTTTCTATTTTATGAACTCCATTTCTAACTATCTTCAAATATAAAACAAAATTCACCTCTGTAAATCTTTACCCTACAACACAAAGTATTATCTTCTTGTACATACTATACATCTTGTAAATGAAACAAAGCCATTTTTATTTTCCTTAGTCAAATCATGTTTACTAAAATTTATACATAATAGATAAATGAATTAAATAAATTCAAATATAATAATAATATTTATTTTTCCTTTTTCTCTATTTAAAACCAAAAATAACACATAATCAGTTGCTTTATTTGACAAACAATTAAACATTGTAGATAGATATACTCACTTGAAATATTTTTTCCTTCTCTAGAAAATTATTTGTTGAGTACTTGGCTCCTCAACTCCCAACTTTGACTTGAAATATTTTTTCCTTCTCTAGAAAATTAGTTGTCCAGTACTTGGCTCCTCAACTCCCAACCTTGACACTACAAATAGCCAATGTCCCCCCATGCATATCAATTGTGCAATTTCCTTCACTGTCTATATCTTGCTTCTCTTCAGTCTCATATTCTCTTAGAATGAGACAAAAGCAAAAGCAAGGAGAAAAATACTTTTTATTCCAACCCATCTACTACTCTTTTGGTGGTTAATAATTGCGTCCACCTCACCAATAAGTGGCAGGGAGTTAACTACTCACTAATGAGCTCTTATTTCCCAGGACAACTCCTTGTCTTCTAGGAAACAATTAATTGGCCAATATCATAATTCATCAATTAAATCTAATAGTCCAAATTCATGAGCTCCTATTTCCCAGGACAACTCCTTGTCTTTTAGAAAGCAATTAATTGGCCAGTATCATAATTCATCAATTAAATCTAATAGTCCAAATTCTTGAGGACAACATATCCGAGTTGACTCGACTCTCAGATTTAAGCAAGATCTTTTACTTCTGTGATGTAGTTAGAATTGTATTTAAAATATCATAAAGGAACATATATGCATGATGTAAAGAAGAGGGAACATGACAATAATCAACAACATAATACACAAAACGTTGATAATGGATTTCGTCCAGTGTGGACTACGTCTCTGGGTCCGGTGTCAAGATGATGTAGGTCGCTGCATTAAATGCTGGAAAGAGTGATGATGTACATGAATGCATTTTCTCTACCATGCAAGGAATATGCCCTCACGCAGGAGTGGCTCCACGATATGTTCCGTTGTAGGAACTCTCATTCAGAAAAGGACTCCTATCAACATGACATAATTTCACATATGATTAATAATGAGCATCCCGCCAACATGGCATCAAAGGGATCTCAATTCAAACATACATGGTGACACATGAGTATCCTGTCAACATGGCAACAAAGGGATCTCAATTAAAACATGACAATAAGTACATCTCACATCAAGAACAAAATAAGATCTCACATCAAACATCAAGCAAGGATCTATACAACACAATGCATCTCAAGCAAAGAGAGAAAGAAGTACATGATCACACTCCATATACCTCACATCAAGGAGTTATCTGAAGAAGAGGATGATAAACTGTTGGATTTGGCTGTACCATTAGTCTCGTGGCGTCGAATATCATGGAAATGACTGCTTGCACAATGAATGATGACACGTGCACTCCACTTTGAAAAGTGGCCAAAAATGGAATGATCAAATGGAAAATCTGATTACACCATCAGATTTGTAGCGTCGGATAGTGTAAAATCGACTGTCAAATTTCTGAATTCTGAGAAAGTGAAAATCTAGGGCTACATGAATCTTTTAGATTCCCCCTAGATTCCTCAAAGATTCCCTCCTCTGGGCATCTGAAGATTTGGTACTCAGATCAAAATGATGTCCACGCCATCAGGTTTGTGTCGCCGAAGTGTAGGATCGACATAAAGTTTGTCCCATTTATACATTAAAATTTTTTTTCCCTTCTGAAAGCTGGGCTCAATCATGGTTTTGCCTGCCTTTTCTCCACACTCATGGTTCCACCTGCAATTAAAAAATTGTCTCAAAAAGAATGTGAGGGTTCTGCTCCTGGTTTCATTACTCATGGTTCTGCAGTGCATGCAAAACGTGGTTCCGTTCTTCGTTCCATACCTCTGTTTTCCCCATCGAATGGTTTTCGAAGGTTATATGTAATGGTGAAAGGTCGATTTAACAATGAGACCGTTGGCACTATAGCTAACACCGGCGGTTTGTTAACAAGGGGTCGGGTGATCAAATCCCGGTCCTCCCAAAAATGTCGTGCAGTTATATTTGTCATAACCGTTAATTTTTTTATTTTTTTTTTTTTTTTTTTTTTTTTTTTTTTTTTTTTTGTTAAATAGAGGCACAGTTAGTTTTTGGGTATGCGGTTATGTAACCGTTTAAGTGTTGTGGTTTGTTGTTTGGGTTGGGCCGCTCGTGGAGCAGGCTGTCCACGTGGCCAGAGTGGGAATTTTAACCCTGTACAAAATTACCTGCATACGAATTCTAAAACACATAAAATAAACAATGTGAGAGAATAACGCATAAAACACATATACACAGAGATTTTCCCTTGGATCCCAAAACCGGGACTACTAGCTTGATTTTTCATTGTGTTCCTTTCAATGTTACAGTACATATTTATACATGCCGAAGCATCTAATACCATGGACCGAAAACCATCGCATCCTAAAACATGTGCGAAAATCATGCACAAAACCATAGGTGGGTCTGCCCAACCTAACATAGGGTCCAAAACCAAAATTTTCCGAGACGTTGCCCCGGACCCCATAAAGTGGGGTTACAAGTACACCTCAAACCCCTTGTTAACTACGTGGAAAGAATATAACACAACCCAACATTCTCCCACTTGTTGTTTTCTTTCCACAGGGGGCCACAAGAGAGCTTAGTCATTTTTCCAGCCCTGAAACGCCCATTGTCTCTCTACACCAAAAGAACTTCTTAGAGCTCACAGATTTTTTCAATGCATCTGCAGTATTCTTCAAAGTGTCCACCTTTACCAGCAACACCTTTTTGTCTTCTATCATATCCCTCACAAAGTGATACTGAACATCAATGTGCTTTGTCTTTGAATGATATGCAATGTTCTTTGCCAAGAAAATTGCACTTTGGCTGTCACAGTCTATCCTTATAGCTTCCTGTACTAACCCCATACTTGAACACAATCTCTGCAACCAAACTACTTCCTTGCTTGCATGAGTGGCTACCGTATATTCTGCCTCTATAGTTGATAGTGCCACTACAAATTGTTTCTTACTCATCCAACTGACTGCACCTCCAAATAGGCTAAACACATGCCCACTTGTAGGTCTTATCTGATCCAGATCTCCAACCTAGTCTGCATCAAAAAGCCACGAATATCCAACACTCTATCCAATCCTGGTCTTCCTTGGTAGCACAAACCATAATCACTAGTGCCACACAAATACCTGAAAACCCGCTTCACTGCTGTCCAATGCTCCTTTCGTGGTTTTGACATAAACCTGCTCAATACTCCCACTGCATGTGCAATGTCTGGTCTAGTATAGACCATTGCATACATCAGGCTACCGACTACACTTGTATATGGAACACGGGACATGTCCTCTTCCTCTTCTGGTGTCTTGGGACACTGTTCAGCAGATAACCTTACACCTACAGGAATAGGAACCTTCACCGGTTTATTATACTGCATATTAAACCTCTGTAGTATTGTCTCGACATACTTCCTCTGGTTTAACTAGAGCTTCCTCTTTGCCCGATCTCTTTTAATTTCCATGCCCAAAATATAGTTTGCAGCACCAAGATCTTTCATGTCGAATTTGGAGGACAATTGGGTCTTCAAATCCTGGATAATTTGTTTGTCATTTCCAACCAGCAACATATCATCCACATACAAGACCAGATAAATAACACGGTCACCAATTAGTTTAAAATACACACAGTGATCTGCTTGCTTCTTGTGAAGCCAAGTCCCCGTATAAATGTATCAAATTTCTGATACCACATCCTTGGTGACTGTTTTAATCCTTACAGAGACTTCTTTAACTTGCATACCAGTTCTTTCTTACTCTTCACCGCAAAGCCTTCAGGTTGCTTCATGTATATTTCCTCTTCCAGATCCCTGTGAAGAAATGTTGTCTTCACATCCATTTGTTCTACCTCAAAGTCAAAAGCAACAGCAACAGATAAAAGTAATCTAATAGAAGTTACCTTGGCAACAGGAGAAAAAATATCACCAAAATCAATTCCTGGCACCTGGGAATAACCTTTTGCTACCAACCGAGCTTTGTATTTCTCCACCTTTCCTTCTGCATTTGTCTTCTTCTTGAACACCCATTTGCTGCCTATGGGTTTCCTTCTAGCCGGCAACTCCACCAGATCCCAAGCCTCATTTTTGTGAAAAGATGCCATTTCATCAACCATGGCCTCTTTCCAGAGTTTTCCATCCTTTGAATCCATTGCTTCCTTCACAATTCTAGGATCATCATCAGTAACAAACAAAGCAAAATTTGAACAGAAAGCAGATGGACTATACCATTCTGGTTGCCTTCTTTCTCGAACTGATCTTCTCACAGCTGGAGTTTGTGGCTCTTCATCTTTTGATTCCTCCTCTGCTGTAGAGTCTGATTCTTCTTCCTCTACCTCAAACTCTATCTTCTCAGGGTCCTTTAGTTGGACTTCATGTTTAATAATATCTTTTACCTCTCTAAACACCACATCTTGACTGTACACAACCTTCCGTGTGACTGGGTTCCAAAGCTTATAACCTTTTAAACCATCCCTATACCCAATAAAGATGCACTTTTCAGATTTACTATCCAACTTGGTTCATTTCTCCTTTAGAACATGTACATATGCATCACATTCAAATACCCTTAGATGTGAAAGAGAGGGTTTCTTACTAGTCCATACCTCTAGTGGAGTCTTATCCTCCAACGCTGATGAAGGTGACTGTTGACCAGGTAACATGCAGTATCCACCGCCTCTGCCCAGAATTCCTGTCCTAACCCGACACCACTGAGCATACTTCTTGCCCTTTCCATCAACGTCTTATTCATTCTTTCTACAACTCCGTTTTGCTGAGGTGTATATGGAGTAGTCTTCTTTCGTGCTATACCACACTTCTTACAGAATTCTTCAAATTCCTTGTTGCAAAAGTCTCCACCATTATCTGTCCTCAACACCTTTATCTTCTTCTCTGTTTGATTTTCCACGAGAGCCTTAAATTCTTTAAACCTGTCAAAGGCTTAAGATTTCTTCTTAAGGAAATATATCCATGTATTCCTTGAGAAGTCATCTATAAATGATACATAGTACACAGACTTACCCAGTGATGGAACCTTCACAGGTCCAAACACATCACTGTGCACAAGTTCTAATATTTGTTTCGCCGTCTTACTGCCAGAGGGGAAATTCACCTGATTCTGCTTCCCATATACACAATTTTCACAGAAATCAAAATCCAGAGAGCTATTACTCATACCTTCTACCATACCTTTACCATGAAGTATTCGAAGGCCCTTCTCTCCAATATGTCCAAGCCTTTGATGCCACAGCATGGTCTTCTCTCCAGAGACCACTAGATCTTCTACTCCACTTTCAGGAACCACAGAACTATTGCACCCATCAATAATAGTGCTACCTTGCAGCTTGTACAAAGTACCAATCTGAACTCCCCACATCAATACCAGTGCTTCCTGAACCATCTTGCAGGTATCCTTCTCAAACACTGTTTTCAGACATGCATTATCCAACTTGCTTATAGAAATCAGATTCCTGGTCAATGCAGGAATATGCAGAACACCTGAAAGTGTTCTAACTCTTCAACCTTGCAATTTCAACTTTACTCTTCTGTGACCAACGATTCTAGCCTTCCTATCATCCCCTAAGTAGACATCACCACCATCGTATTTCTCATACTCGCAGAACCACTCTCTGTGGGGAGTGAAGTGAAAGGATTCACCTGAGTCAATCAACATGCCTCATGATCTACATGTGTACTTGAAGAAGCCAAGTACACATCCCCACCTTCATCTGAGGTGGTTTTTTCCTCTGCAGGAGGAGCATCATCAGATCCCTTTCCTTTGTCAGGAGCTTTAAATTTACAGTCCCTTTTGAAGTGCCCATCCTTTCCGCATTTCCAGCACACCACCTGTACAGGTTTTCCTGAAGATTTAGATCTCCCTCTAGATTTAGATCTCCAACTCGATGACTTATTTTTGTTTCTGTTCTGGGACCATCCTCGTACAGACAAGGCATCACCATTCTGGCTCTCCATATTTTTCTGTCTCATCTCCCCCGTCAGCAAGGCTGAGACTATTTCATCAAACTGCAAGGCAGTTGCATTGCTACCTATTGCAATAACCAGACTATCCCACGAATCTGTTAGAGAACACAACAAACCGATGCACTTATCTTCATCTGAAATTTTAATATCAACAGACACTAACTGACTTACCACAGTATTAAATGCGTTCAGATGCTCTGTCACCGAGTCTCCATCTTTCATCCTCAGGTTATACAACTTTTTCGCAGGAATAGTTTATTCACCAGAGACTTAGATTGGTACAAAGTCCCTAACTTGTCCCATAAAGCCTTCGCCGTAGCTTCCCCGGATACATTCAGCAATACTGAATCTGAGACACACAATCGTATTGTGCTTTTTGCCTTCTGATCCAACTTTTTCCATTCTTCATCGGACACTCCCGTTGGTTTAGTACCCGATCTACCGCGATCCACTAATCTTTATCCACCAACAGATCCTCCATCTTGAGTTTCCACAACTCAAAACTCTGACCATTAAATTTCTCAATCTCTATCTTTCCACTGCTCGCCACCTTCTTTCACCATCAGAATCGATCTCACAGATCTCCCACTGAACAGGGTCTACCATAGGCCCGAGCGAAACCCCTTAGCAATAAAGGCGTCCCCTTGAAGCCAAATCTGTTATGATACCAAATGTAGATTTTAACCCTGTACAGAAATTATCTGCATACGAATTCTAAAACACATAAAAGAACAATGTGAGAGCATAACACATAAAACACGTATACACAGAGATTTTCCCCTGGATCCCAAAACCTGGACTACCAGCTTGATTTTTCATTATGTTCCTTCAATGTTACAATACATATTTATAAATGCCGAAGCATCCAATACCATGGACCGAAAACCATCGCGTCCAAAAACATGTGCGAAAATCACTTGTTAACTACGTGGAAAGAATATAACACAACCCAACAGGCCCATAACTATTTATGTGGTATGGTGGGGGCGTGGACTGGGTCCACTGAAGATGGCCTGCCCACCCCAAATACAATAAATGTTTTGTTATAACGGTTGGTTGGGCCGCCGGGGTCACGGCCCAACAGCCATTTCCAATTAAAAAATTTGTTTTGACGTTATGATTTGGGTCCAATGGGGGTGGTGGGGGTCACGGCCCGCCACCTAATTATATATATATATATATATATATATATATATTTTTTACAATAATACTCGTTTTTTAAATTTCGCAAATTTGACCGTAGGAGACGATTTAATGAGGCCACAATTTTGCCAGAAAGTTGGCCGAAATTTGGTGTCTGGATTTCTGCGAAATTGTGCCTTCCTTAAGCTTGCCAGTCACCCAATCAATCCTGAACGTTGACTGCCTCTAACTTTAGCATACAAGCTCGGTTTGACGAATCTTTCACACTTTTGCGATCAGGATGACAAAATCTACACTCTGGTCCTGGTTCGACAACATTATGATCACTTTTATTTTTTACCCTTTCTATGTCCTCTTGGACCTCTGCCTGTGTATGGAGCCACCTGGATCAATCCTCCCTGTTGTGGAGGTAAATCCCCTTTGCGGACAGAGGCGATCCCTACTAGCCCAGACCGGGTCTAGCAACAATCAAACAATGCTATCACGCAAGTTCCTAATTGCAAATTAAAGGTGGATGATAAGAACCTACTTGGATTCCAACGCTAATATTCATAGAAGAGACGTCGCTTTTGTTCCTTTGCTTCGGCCGGTCACGATCCCCACGATCTCCGTGATTGGACACCCGCACATGCAAAGAACAACACAAATACAAGCATAAAATCCAATAGATGCAATTATATATCAGTCAGAAAAGATATAACTCAACATCAATCATTACAAAGGACAATGAGAGTGGAACCATAATGATAGTCATCTATTATTGATAAACAACAAAGAAGAATACAACCATAGTTCTGACGTCAAATCCTCCTTTGGCTGGGTGATCAGCTACACAAGTCTTGCAAAGCTTGTTGGGATGGGAAACAAGCCTCTCTCTCCTTGGTGACAAGAATCTCCTCACCTAGATTTGGCCTTATGGATGCAAAGAAGGCTCTTGCAACTTCAATCTCTTGAACTCCTGGAACTCTTGCTATCACTAGCACTCTGCTGGAACTAGCTTGCTCAAGGCATAGAGACAAGCTTTTATAGATAAAGAGGAAAGAGATATGATCAACCACATTATTCATGGGATTGGCTTTATCACTAAGAAGCTTCCATGAAAGGTGGCAAACCACTTCCCTTCTATGGAGATTCGAAGCCAAACCATCCTAGTTCAACATAGATTCAGTTGGTGAATGGGTTAAGGAGAACCTCCGGAAGCTTGTTTGTTAAAAACTTTACTCAATTCGGTTGGCGCGAGTGCGACTCTGAGACAGAGCGCCAATGGCGCGCCCTCTTTAGAGGATTTCCCCCATTGGCGCGAGCAGTACACTGTGGAACTGCGCCAATGCAAAAAGAGGTGTTTTTATGGGTATACTGCAGGAGATGTCTTCAGGGCATATGAAGCTCACACTTAGAGGAATATAATGCAAGTGGTTTCAGGTCATGCCACTTCTCACAGGTCCCGGAATGAGTCCTCCAGCGTGCGGGAGAGGGGTAATAGGGACGGTGACAAACGGTGACAAATTACTGGGTTCGTTCCCTAGTGGAGTCGCCAAATTGTTGTGGAGGTAAATCCCCTCTGCGGACAGAGGCGATCCCTACTAGCCCAGACCGGGTCTAGCAGCAATCAAACAATGCTATCACGCAAGTTCCTAATTGAAAATTAAAGGTGGATGATAAGAACCTACTTGGATTCCAACGCTAATATTCGTAGAAGAGACGTCGCTCTCGTTCCTTTGCTTCGGCTGGTCACGATCCCCACGATCTCCGTGATTGGACACCCACACATGCAAAGAACAACACAAATACAAGCATAAAATCCAATAGATGCAATTATATATCAGTCATAAAAGATATAACTCAACATCAATCATTACAAAGGACAATGAGAGTGGAACCATAATGATAGTCATCTATTATTGATAAACAACAAAGAAGAATACAACCATAGTTCTGAGGTCAAATCCTCCTTTGGCTGGGTGATCAGCTACACAAGTCTTGCAAAGCTTGTTGGGATGGGAAACAAGCCTCTCTCTCCTTGGTGACAAGAATCTCCTCACCTAGATTTGGCCTTATGGATGCAAAGAAAGCTCTTGCAACTTCAATCTCTTGAACTCCTGGAACTCTTGCTATCACTAGCACTCTGTTGGAACTAGCTTGCTCAAGGCATAGAGACAAGCTTTTATAGATAGAGAGGAAAGAGATAGGATCAACCACATTATTCATGGGATTGGCTTTATCACTAAGAAGCTTCCATGAAAGGTGGCAAACCACTTCCCTTCTATGGAGATTCGAAGCCAAACCATCCTAGCTCAACATAGATTCAGTTGGTGAATGGGTTAAGGAGAACCTTCGGAAGCTTGTTTGTTAAAAACTTTACTCAATTCGGTTGGCGCGAGTGCGACTCTGAGACAGAGCGCCAATGGCACGCCCTCTTTAGAGGATTTCCCCCATTGGCGCGAGCAGTACACTGTGGAACCGCGCCAATGCAAAAAGAGGTGTTTTTATGGGTATACTGCAGGAGATGTCTTCAGGGCATATGAAGCTCACACTTAGAGGAATATAATGCAAGTGGTTTCAGGTCATGCCACTTCTCACCGGTCCCGGAATGAGTCCTCCAGCGTGCGGGAGAGGGGTAATAGGGACGGTGACAAACGATGACAAATTACTGTGTAACATGATGTGTTTCAGGATGATTCACATATTGATGCTGATGTGCAGACAAAGGCAAGACCTTTGAAATGGATTGGTAAGAAATGGTTAGAGTTCTTATCCAATTAAGATTGCATGTCTATTGATGCATCTATTTTCATTTCTTTGTTAATGGAATGCAAGTTGCAAGATTTTACCAAGAAGGTGAATGGAAAAGTTTAGTAGGAGACTCACTTTATTGCTACAACATCATATTTCATTTCAGCTTCGAAAGTACAGTGTGCTTAAGCGAAAGTTGAAGGATGAAATGCATGCATAAGCTTGATGTGCATGAACACAGGGATGCTGAGGATTTCCCTGTATTTGAACATGTATGTGTAATTAACTTGCAGGGTTAATTGCTTTGTCATGCATGTGATGCAATGTTAACTTGGGAGAAGTTAACTTGGTCTCCAAGATGGAGATAATGATGAAGTGTTTCATCTTTGAAAAAGAGTCTTAGAGGTCTTTTTCTGCATGCTTGACTTGAAGGGTCATTTGTTTTAAAGGCATGTTTTGTGGGCTTGTTATCTAGTCCATCATTTGTATGCAGAAGTAAGACATGGAGGTGTTCACAAGATGTGAAATCTATTTCTCTTGTTGAAGCAGGACTTTTAGGCCATCTAGTTGTTGTCTGTATTTCTGTTGTTGTTAACAATTGTTGTTGACAGTTTGTCAAACAGGTAAAAATGAAAATTTTGTGAAGTAGATGTAACTTCACATTTGTTTGAGCCACCTTGGATCAATGATCAAGGCAGAGAAGTTCAAACTACCTTCTGTGACCATCTCAACATGAGTTCTGCATGAAGTCAAGAAGGAAGATAGTTCTTCCTAGGAGGACCAGCACATCCAGGAAGGAAAGTGGTCAAAGGCTTTGACTCAGAGGCACTATGCAAGGCAAGTGTATGGAGGCTCAAAGAAGAGGGTGCTGTTATTCTCATTTACTGTTCAGATCAGTATGTCAGTCTTTTGGAGACCAAAAGTTCTTTTAGTGGGAAGGTGTGATCCAAAATGGATCTTGGATAGATTTCTAAGTCTGAAGTGTTCCTCACAGAGGAAAATGAAAGTCCAAGGATGCTCTTGGAAATAGTCCCATTGCATAGATCTTCTCATTCTGAATCTACTGCAACTTGAATGGGCTAAAATGGACTTTGGATGAAGAAGTTATCGCAGAAAGAAGATTGCCTTTGTCCTTTGAAAAAGGAGGCATTTCTTCTAAAAATTGCCTAAAAGGCTTCTTAAGGAAATCACATCGAAAATGTGCAAAGGGGTGGACTTAACACAAAGGTGGAAGGACCCCCTATTAGTGAATTCTGACTTATTGCGTCGGAGGTAGGCCTTCGCCCGATATCGGGACCCCAGACAAGGCGACGTGAAATGAGCAATATCGACGATCGGGGTGATCGGCTATTCGAGGAGCAGAAGGCATAAACCGACGCCGATGCGATACACGAGGTGCGATATTGGCGATTGGCTATCACGGTGATCGGAGGAGTAGAAGGCATAGTTCCCTGCCGATGCGATATGCGAGGTGCAATATCAGCGATCGACGGATCCGCAGATCGACGATCGGGTGATCGGTGATCCCCGATACAAAGGGCCATTGACACAACGTGATTGCGATTAGCGATCAGGCCTAGACCCAATGGGAATTATAAGCCTGATTATATAAAATTTGAAGTCTGGGATTTTCGGATTTTCTGTGTACTAGCGCAGTTCCGCTATAAAACCGAAATACAAAGGAAATGACCCGAAAGCGATAAAGCTAGACTCGAAAGGTTTATAGATGCGGATTTAGGTTGTTTGAGTTCCGTGGTAAGCGGGATTTCAGGCGGTCCTCAAGTGGTAAGTGGTATTGGACGGGCTTCGCCCGAACACATACACTGGCCGACACGTGGCATGGTGCGGGAGAGAAAAAACTGCCTTTTCGGGCGGGTAATATCTGCGCACATAAGCCACCCGAAACAGACTATCGTTCATTGGATCAGAGATCACGCAGATCAACGGTGGGCTTGCGATAGCCATAACAGGCGGACCTGAAAGGGTTTATAAGCGCGATTTCATATTATTTGAAGTCTGGGATTTAGCGCCCGATAGTGTATTTCCGGTAAATCTCTGTGTATTGGAATTTTGTTCCATTTTCAGGTTTTCGCCTGAAGAAAGGGCCCAATTCATTTGTAACAACCCCTAATCATTGTTGAGCCTTGAACTTGCATCTTTCCTATATGCCTTCCTAGACTTTTTCCATTCACCTAGACCTCCTAAGCTATCAACATTGTTGCATATTAATCATAAAAGAGCACTTAAAGTGGTTTTTAACTATGTTTTGTGTCTACTGTTTGAATTAGATTTTTGCTCATTAAGCTACGGAATCCTGTCACTTTCCGCAGCTACTTTAACTTTCCACAACCGTTTTTGTTAAATTCTACATTGCATGTGTCATCAGGCAAATCGAGCCACATGGGCAAGTTGGAAATGACTTGGACATGGATCGAGTCCTATTGGCTCAGTCGGATTCATCAGAAGAGGCCGTGGTCAACGGTGGTCAAGCGATGATCAAACAGAAGAGTCCTATGGCAACAGGACTCCGTTTCCAAGCACGTGAAAGATTTTCGTGGCCGTTTCTAGATTTCTGGAGGCAGGCCATAGAAAATTTTAGGGGCGAATGTTCGCCCTTTGGCGAAATTAAGGGGTTTTAAATTTTTAGTGGGCGAATATTTTGTATCATAGCACATTTTTACAAATCACCTCAAATAGCCCACCTTATTTTAAGGGAGAGGGTAAAAAAGGTAAATTTAGCACTTGAAACTAGGAGTTACAACCTTCCATTCGCCCATTTTCAAGAATAGGTTTTATTTAAGTGAATCCATTCGCCCATTTTCAAGAATAGGTTTTATTTAAGTGAATCCTATGGGCCAAATACCATATTTACAAAAGAGGTATGGTAAATTAATAAAAATATAAATAAATGAGAGGTATGGTAAATAAATAAAACATTTTTTTATATTTACTCCATAAGTCACCTTATATACATGTAAGGGTGTAAACAAATAAAAATATAAGTAAAGTGGAGGTATGGTAAATAAATAAAACGTCTTTTTACACTTACTCAAAAGGTATGGTAAATAAATAAAAATATAAATAAACTAGACGTATGGTAAATAAATAAAACCTCTTTTTATATTTAGTCCATAACCCTCGTTCTATTTATGAAGGCTCAAGAAAGATGTTTTATTTAAGTGAATCCTATGGGCCAAATACCATATTTGTAAAATAGGTATGGTAAATTAATAAACATATAAATAAACGAGAGGTATGGTAAACAAATAAAACATTTTTTTATATTTACTCCATAAGTCACCTTATATTTACGAACACTCAAAAAATGCGTTATATTTAGGTGAAACCAATGGGAAAAATACTATGGGACAAATACCATGGACTAGATTGTTATTAATACCATGCAAAAAACCATTATTAACCCTAATATTAGTATTAATAAAAATAAAAATGGCACATGGTATTGACCCATGGTATTCACCTGGAATGTAGCATATTTAAATGGGGGAACTAAACCATCATAGATCCATCTTTACTGTGGATCTACTAACCCCCGAGAGGTATCAAATATCGTGATATGCAAACTAGCATAGAGTGAAAAAATATTTGATCCCTCTCGGTGCTTGGTGGATCAAGAGTAAAAATGGATGTTGTAATTTAATGTATGTTAAACATTTTAGCTTGGTTAAAATAAAAAATAGAATAAAATTCAACTATTAATTTTATTAATTTTTATAAATTACTAATAGTAATTTTTAAGCTCCAGGTTTATGATAACCCATGGTATTGACCCATGGTAATACCATGGTATTCATGTGAGCATAGACTATTTAAAGGGGAAATTCTATCATCTTAGATCCATCTTAATTCTGGGTCTACTAAGTGCTCAGAGGGATAAATAGATTTCATCCCCCTAAGAGTGGTAGATGTGGAGTTAAGATGGATATAGGTTGGTTTTATGATAACAAAGATATTAAATAGACTTAGGAAATCATATTGTAAAAACATCTTAAGGTGAATGGTTAAAGCATAGACATTGGACAAGTATATTTGTATACTTCTGTTTTAAACTGAAACAAATCCAGGGCTAAAAGGAATGGATTGATTGCACTAGTCATCCTTCTATAACTTTCCAACATATGCTGGAGTAAACAGATTGTAATTTGGGTAATTTTTCTAACTACAAACAAGAACATACTTGTGTATTGACAGGGTGGTTATGAGGTCCCTAGAAGTGATGAATTTGAATTTTTCTTGGTTTTATATATAGTATTAGGTTTTTTCTCATGCTTTCTGTGAATGACACGGGTGAATTTTATCCTACACCCACTAGGTTATCGATATGTAATTTCAGTAATTTTGATTTCAAAAGATATTTTAAAGAAATGCAATGATTTCATTTGTGTATTCAATAAACACAATATTCTAATGGAATTATGCATTTGTGGTTTACCTATATAGATTCCATGGAGAAGTGTTAATGGTGTGACATCAATTGTCCTCAAGTAGAGGCTTTAGTTTTACTCTTTTTGGAAGCAAATATTTTCTTCCAACATTTTTGAGTTCCATGAAAAATTTGAAAGTCCTAATAGTATTCAATTATGGGTTCAAGAGAGACATAGTATTCAATTATGGGTTAAAGAGATCCACACTGAATGATCTATCGACCTTATCTTCACTTAGTTTAAGACTATTCACTTGGAGAGCCTGCATGTGCCCCCACTTCAAGAGCATAGTAAAGTCTTGTAGAACTTAGAGAAGCTATCTTTAGGCTTTTAGTGAAGAATGGAAAAATGTCTGGGTTCAATAAAAACCAGTCGAGCATTAAGCTTCCAGTAATGCTAGATTTTAGCTTAGAGCACTTTTGTGATTTGGAGGAGATGCCCCCTCATATTTGTGACACATCTTCAGTTGTGAATTGTACTATTACTAACTGTCATTTCCTTCGAAAGTTACCTGATGACTTGGGGAACCTCAACTCTTTAAGAATGTTAAGGAAGGAAAGAAAGTACATTATGCTAAGTTCTCTTATGCTTTTCAAGTTTTTCTTGGATATCTACAACATTTCAGGTAGGAAAGTACATTCTGTTAATGAAAATTTGTCTTGATAGAAAGGCCCAATTTCAAATTCTAATGCTTTCAAAAAACATTGTATAACTGTAATGTTTCTAAAAGGAAAGCATATTTTTTCAATTTAAGTATCATGATCCCATATTCCAACTTATTTTTCAGTAACCCATTAGGCTTTGTAGCTTTGAATAAGTCCATGTCTTTTGATAAGATCCTCTTCCAAATTAGAACGCAGTTTCCTTTTGGCAATAACCACATACAATGTCTTGATTTTGTTGCTTGAAAATAGAGGTTACGCTTTACTATTTCACAGAATTTCTTACAATCTTTCCATAAGTATTGATTTGTAATCTCAGTCACTGAGGGATCACAGTAATGACAAAGGTAATATTCCATGGTTTGAAGTTACCCTCTTACTAAATATTTAAATATATCACCACAATTTAACTGTTAGTTAAAGGACTTGTATTTGATTTGTAAACAATTCATTGCTTGATATATAGATTTTGATTTTTTCCCTTTTTTATTTTTTTCTCAAATTTGGTATGAGATATCTTCCAATATTTGGGTTCCCTAGTTTCCCCACCATAGCTATGAGGTTCAGATGATATCATTAAATATTCTCAGAACGTTACAACTTTTCTAGTAAGTGTACTTTGAAACATTGTTGTTGCTTTTCCATGGTGTTAATGCAAATAAGCACTACAACTAGTGCCATTATTTAGATTAAGTTCCAAAATCTAGGTGGTCTTGTAATGATGGAGTGATTGTTTTCTAGCTACTAAGGCCATATGCATTTTTATCTCTTATGTTGTCCTGAGATATTCAAATTCAGAATAAGAATTGAGGTCTCGTTTCCACTGTATATTGTAGTCAGTTTCTTGAACATAATATAAAGTAGATTATATTTTACTAATCAACTATGGATGTGATCCCTCATAGGAAAGGAAATTAAAAGTGACTTTGATTTCACATTGATTTGTCAAAACATCAACACAAGAAAGGAGATTCAAAGTGACACTGATTTCACACTGATTTGTCAAAATGGAGGCAAGAGAAAAGGAAACTTTGTATTCAACAATGCTCTTAATTTCATATGTACATGCACAGACATATTAGTAGAAAATATTGAAGGGTTGCCTAAGTAATATTTTCCATTCCACTACATTCTTTACAGCTTGTAAATAAATAACTCGGAACAATTCATTACACTACTTGTTATTCTTTATTAATCAGTGGTTAAGATTTTGATATTGAACTGGCTAAGATTTTTCTTCCTTCTGTGAAATTGTGTGTTCTATAATGCTTCTTTTCCATTCACCATGTATAGCATATAAAGTGTGTCTAATGGAGTAGGAATATTGGAAAGTCTTGTGATCCTTGAACTATGTTACAAGGCAGAAACCCAACGGGGTAGGGTAGGTGCATCCCCACAAAGGGTCACAAATACCAAAGTTGGTATTGGCTAGTGCCTTGAGCTAGAAAATTTCCTTTACCCTTGTATTAATAGTGAATCCGGAGAGGATTCTAATATTATCTTTATAAGATTTATATTAGTTAAGATTGATAATAAAATTCATGAGACATGAGCTAGGATGTCCTTGCAAGGTGGTTGTTGATTATTGGAAGCTATGATGGCCATTATGTTAGGCTAGGTGGTCGCACTCCCTTGATCGTGAGCACGATTGTGATCAAGATGGAAGACTTCATAGTCTGGATTGATTGTTTAGTAGTGATAATTAGTGGGCTCATTCACAAAAGCTTCTATTTCACTAATCCTTTTTATAGAGTTGTCAGATTCAATTTCCAAAGGTTTTAATTACACTATCGAGTTGAGTTCTGAGAGAGTTGTGATTCACAGTGTTAAGTATAGTAGCTATGACACTTGAATGAAGACAAGAATAGTAGATGTATCAGACTCTGTTATAAGCTTACCTACATATTATAAGGGACTTGGTTGGATTTTTTATAATTTTATAAACTAGTTCCATTTCATGGAAATGTGAAAAAAACAGTGATATTTCCACCATGTGGCTCTTTTCATATATGGTTTTATACTGTTTCAAAAAATTCTCTAAGAGTTCACAATGCTAAGATTCACTAGGACCTTACAAAGTTTTATTATTTAGTGAAAGACTCACCAAGATCTTACAAGATTTTATAATTGAGAAAATATTCGCCATGCCTGCTGAGAGATTCACCAAAAAATTATATATACATATTATATTATTGATAAAATCGCCTTCCATTTTTCCTATATACTATGGAGATTCGCCCATTTATTATACATATAAATTTAGGGGGGGTTCTTAAAATTTTCCCTGAGGCACGCTGACACCTGTAGGCTGCCCACGATGTGAATCCAACAAGTCGTTTTCAATAGATTGCATAATCTCGGCAGCATGACGCTAAATCCATGGACGCTGTCATTTATGTGTCCTCTGTCAGCGCAGTTTATAGGAAAACAGTTATGTAATCTTTTGTTATAAATAATGCGTTTCTATACGCATAGTAGTTAGTCTTTTGAATATAATTTTGCTGTTAAAAAGCCCACTGTGCCGTGACACTAGTTTCATTATTGTGATCGCGTTCTGAAATATATGAGAAGACTTTGTTTCCGAGCATAATTCTTGATTGATAGCTGTTGCCCGAGGTTGTGCAGAGGGTCCCTGCACATGCCGAGGTTTTGTTTCTTATTGCTGTACAGTTTCATGCTGTGTTTCTTTATGTTTATTATGCCATAGTTATTCACTTATGTATATTTCATTTACTATGGTACTAACTTTTCATTCTTGTTCATGATTTTACATGCTTTACATTGCTGTTAACGCTGATCGGTGTGTATGTTCTAGATTACAGTAGGCATCCCGGGCATTTGCATATAATTTTCACAATGACTAATGACATGGAATCAGTCTTTCTGTTGACTTACTTTTCTTAGCTTTTAATTCCATTTCCGTTTTGTTTATTTCAGTTTTGTTCATTGGCTTTATTAGTTAGCTTAGATGTTAAATTTCTCAAGTTGTTGATGATTACCTCCGAAAGCCATAGCAAGACTAACTGGTGAGGGGTCAAACTATGAATTGATGTGATTTAATTTTAAGTTTACTTTTTTGCAATTAGATATTAGATTTCTCAAGTTGTTGATGATTACCTCCGAAAGCCATAGCGAGACTAACTAGCGAGGGGTCAGAATATGAATTGATGTAATTTGATTTTAGCTTTACTTTACTTGCAATTTTTTGGATTTCTTTGAGTACAGTAGCTTAATTCATTTCTTTTGTATTTAGACAGCAGCAGGGATAATGGTTTCATGATCAATAGTTCACTGTTTGTTTGATTAGAATAGTGGCACATTTTCATTTTCTTTTAAGAATTTATTTCATCATTAGTATGTTCTAAGACCCTCTAAAGTTTGAAGTTTTGGAAATCATTATAAAGGACATAATTGCCTTGAAAATTTATATCCATACTTGTCTTTTAGAATTTCCATTTCACATTAGGAGATAAACAAAGATAAAAACCCCCAAAACGAAAAAAAAAAATCAAAAACGAAAAAAAGTAAGAAATAGGTTATCTTGCACATATAGTGCGCCACACTTCAACAGTTTATGACTCCCGGATTGACGATTAATATAGCAATTTAGGACACTCTAAATTGACCAAACAATCATTTTGCCACGTGGCAAGCGGGTGTTTTGTAAACAATGATGCGTTTGTAACGCACAGAGCCATAGAGTCAGAAGTGAAGGGACAGAGGAATGATTACATGCAGAGAAATGGACGAGAAGCCGCAGAGTCGGAAGAATTCCTCAAAGAAGCCAAAGAGCTCAATTGACGAAGCAACAACGCAGAGCAGGTAGAGCGGAAAGCATAGGCAGCTGAGGGAGTTTTTGGGGTTGCTTGGAGGTTGAGCGAGTGAACCAGAGAGCTGAAAGTTGCTAAGAGAGTCGCTTGGAGGTCAAGTGAAAGAAAGAGGCAAGCAAAGGTCGAGATAGAGCTTAGAGAAGCCAGAGCCGAAGAGCCAGAGCTTTAGTGAGAGCCAGAGCTAGAGCTGAGAGCTAGAGCCAGAGCCAAAGCCAAGAGCCAGAGCCACGAGCCAGAGCCAAGAACCAGAGCCAGAGCCAGAGCTAGAGCCAGAGCCAAAGCCAAGAGCCAGAGCCACGAGCCAGAGCCAAGAACCAGAGCCAGAGCCAGAGCTAGAGCCAGAGCCGAGAGCCAGAGCCAGAGCCGAGAGCCAGAGCCAGAAAGTTTGAGAGCTTCAGAGCCAGGGATAAGATGGTGTTCTAAGCCCATTGTGTTCAGTGTAAACTAGTGGAGTTGAGCGTGGAGCTTGTAAAAGGACTTTGCCATAATCCCAGAGAGCCT
This sequence comes from Pinus tabuliformis, assembly GCA_031772625.1. NCBI lineage: Eukaryota > Viridiplantae > Streptophyta > Pinopsida > Pinales > Pinaceae > Pinus > Pinus tabuliformis. The sequence continues at coordinate 2,074,348,635 of CM062818.1, forward strand.
AGTTAAGTTGACTAGAGCTTAAGGAGACGTAACCCAAGAGTTTTGGGTGAACTCCATATTATATTGTTGTTCTGTGTGTTTGTTTTATTGCTTCATTATTTACTATTACATGTATTTACATATTAGCATATACAACCGAATTTAAAGTGTTGAACAGTTAAAAATAAACACAGCACACACCTATTATCAAGCATTATTAATTCCGCACTTGGTTAATTATAAGATCTTGGGAATATATAAGCTTTAAAAGTGGGAGAGGTTCTTGTAAGCTTGACAAGAAGCATTTAGTGCCCCATTTTCAGATCATACATGGAAGGTTTGACAAAGTCGCTACAAGAAAGGCTTCCTGATAGCGAAAAGGTAATAGAGAAAACTCATGATGAGAACAATATAAATGTTAATCATAATTTCATAGAATCTAACGGTGGATTGAAGACCCACCATGTACCAAAGATCGATATGAGGAAGTTTGGTGGCAAGGATCCTGTAACATGGATACTATAGATGGAGCATTATTTCGATCTCCATAATGTGCAAAACACACAAAAGGTACTTATTGCAACTTTATATTTGGAACCAAATCAGCGTTTATGGTATCGATGGATTTGCTCTCATAAACAAATTGTCACTTGAGAAATTTTTACAGAAGAAATGATAGCACATTATGAGGATACAAAAAGCAACACGTTTTTTGGCCAATTGATAAATCTCAAACAAAAGGGTTCAATGATGGAGCAGAGTGAGGACTTCCAAAAATTGAATATAAGGGTAAAAGATATTCTAGAGGAGCATAGGATTGATGTTTTCATAGGGACTTTAAAGGATAACATCTAACATGAGGTTCGCCTTTGGGAACCTGATTCATTGGATAAGGCATTCAGGTTGGCAAGAAAAATGGAAATCAAAATTATGGCAACAAGAAAGCCTACCATTCACAACTATAAATATGGAAGTGTTGTTGTCCCTAGCCTTCCACAACCTACAAGGTTGACACCACAACAATTGGAAGAAAAAAGAGCAAAAGGGTTTTGTTACAGTCGTGATAGAAAATACACTAAAGGTCATAAGTGTGCTGAGAAGAAATTATTTTACATAGATTGTGAAGAGGAGGAAGAAAAGGAACAAGAAACGTCAAAAGAAGAGGATATACACTAGGGACAAACCCTAGACAAAGAAGAAATGAATTCGACCATATCTTGTAATGCATTGGATGGAATTACCACTCCTCAAACTATCAAGATAGAAGGACATATCAATAAGAAAAAGGTAATAGTGTTGATTGATTCGGAAGTACCCATAATTTTTTTCATTGTAAGATAGCCAAGGAATTGAATTGCTTCCTTTATCCAACACTAGAGTTTCAAGTGATGGTGGAAGGTGGAGGAACCATAAATTGCTCTGGAAAGTGCCATAATATCAAGCTATCCATGGGAGAATATGTATTGAATATCCCAATGCTTTCCATTCCAATGGGTGGTGTTGATGTTGTACTAGGAGTCCAATGGCTACAATCCTTGGGTACAATAGCTTTTAATTTTCAAGAAATTTTCACGAAATTTTCTTTAGAAGGAAAGGAAGTTGAATTAAGGGTTATCACAGGGAAAATGGGAAAGATAATCAACTCTAACATAATGAAAAAGCTTCTAAAGAAAGAACAACAAGGTGTAATTGCAAAATATTGTTCACTAGAGGTTCCCACATCGAAATCATCTATTTCTCCAGATCTCAAAAAAGTATTGGACAATCATTCCAAGGTATTTGAGACTCCCAAAGGCCTCCCACCTATTCGTGATCATGATCATGCTATTCATTTGATTCGAGGAAGTGTTCCTCCAAACATCAAGCCTTACAGATATCCCTATGCCAAAAAGAGTGAAATTGAACGTATGGTTGCAGAAATGCTAGAGGCTGGTATAATTCAACCTAGTCAAAGTTCTTTCTCCGCTCTAGTAGTATTGGTGCACAAGAAGGATGGGTCAAGGCATATGTGTCTGGATTATAGGGAGTTCAACAAGCTCACTATTAAAGATAAATTTTGCCATTCCTGTCATTGATGAATTATTGGATGAATTGCATGGATCAATTTACTTCACCAAGTTGGATCTTTGTTCATGATATCATCAAATCAGAATGTAGACTGAAGACATTCTGAAAACATCATTTAGAACTCATGAGGTTCATTATGAATTTTTGGTCATGCCTTTTGGCCTTACCAGTGCACCTTCTACATTTCAAGGTTTGATGAATTCCATTTTCAAACCCTTCCTTACAAAATTTGTGTTAGTATTTTTTAATGATATACTAATCTATAACAAGCCTTTGAAGGATCATGTTCAACATGTTGATAGGGTGCTCAAACTATTGGAGGAGAAACAATTATATGCAACAAGCTCCAAATGTTTCTTTAGATTACAAGAGGTGGAATATCTGGGTCATATTGTATCTCATGAAGGTGTTAAGGTAGACCCTAGCAAAATTAAAGCCATTAAGGAAGGGAAAATCCCCACATCCATAAAGCATCTGCGAGGATTTCTCGGGTTGATAGGATATTATCACAATTTTGTTAAGAATTATGGGAGAATAGCAGCACCTCTAACAACATTATTGGAGAAAGATGCATTTTCATGGACTCCAGAAGCAACGAAGGCCTTTGAACATCTTAAAGAGGCAATGTGCCAAGCACCGGTCTTAGCTACGCCGGACTTCACAAAAACCTTTATCGTGGAATGTGATGCCTTAGGAAATGGAATTGGTGTTGTTTTAATGCAAGAAGAAAGACATAGTGCTTTTGAAAGTCGTCCAATCAAAGGAAAGTATTTACGCAAAGCTATTTATGAGAAGGAAATGTTGGAAATACTACATGCACTTAAGAAATGGTGACCCTACCTAATGGGAAGACACTTCAAGGTAAAAATGGATCACGATAGTCTTAAAGACTTTTTAGAAAAAAGATTATCTTCAAAAGAGTAGCAAAAATGGGTCACAAAGATGTTGGGTTATGAATTTGAAATCATATACAAAAAGGGGAAGCAAAATGTTATGGCAGATGCACTCTGAAGAAAAGACGAGGATGTGGAAGCATTGCTTTTCGCCATTTCTATTATCCAACCAGATTGGATAAACGAAGCAAGGAATGAATGGAAGAATGACGAAGAAGTGCGAGCACTCATTCAAAAGTTACAACAAGATCCTAGTACATCTGATACATTTAGCTACAAAAATGATTCGTTATTGTACAAAGATCACTTATACTTGGGTAAGAATTCCGAACTCAAACAAAAGATTCTTATGGAATTGCACACTTATCCCTTAGCAGGGCATTCGGGATTTTTAAAAACTTACCACATGGTTAAGAAAGATTTTTTTTGGGATGGCCTTAAACAGGATATTCAAAAGTTTGTGGTGGAATTTTTGGTTTGGCAACAAAATAAATTTGAAACAATTAAGACCGCAGGTCTATTACAACCCTTATCCATTCCAAGCCAACGTTGGGAGGAGGTTTCAATGGATTTTATCATAGGGTTACCCAAGTCCGAAGGAAAGAGTGTCATCATGGTGGTAGTTGACAGACTTACCAAGTATGCACACTTTTGTGCATTATCTCATCCATTTAAAGCCAATACAGTTTCTAATGTATTTATGGAAACAATTCAAAAGCTACATGGAAACCCAAAGATTATTGTAAGTGACAGAGATTCCATTTTCACTGGAAATTTTTGGACAATTTTTTTTGGTACTCAGTTAGCTCATAGCTCATCTTATCATCCTCAATTTGATGGGAAAACTAAGATAGTAAACAAATGTTTGGAAGGATATCTGCATTGCTTTGTCTCTGATAAACAACCACAATGGGTGAAATGGTTGTCTCTGGATGAATGGTGGTATAATACTTCCTTCCATACTGCAACAAAAAATGACTCCATTTATGGCACTTTATATATCATCCACCATCCATCACATCATATTTAAGGGAAAATTATAAGGTTCAAGAAGTGGAAGATCACATCGAGCATCAACAACAAGTTCTCCAACTCTTAAAGGATAACCTCACTTTGGCGCATAATAGAATGAAACAACATGCATATCAACATCGTAACGAAAGAAGTTTTGATGTAGGTGACGAGGTATTCCTACAGCTACAACCATATAAACAAATGTCCCTCAAGCAAGCTAAGAAGGATAATAAATTATCACCAAAGTATTATGGTTCATACAAGGTGTTGCAAAAGATTCATACTATGGCATACAAATTGGAGCTTCCCGAGTGGACCCAGTTTTCCATGTTTCATGTTTAAATAAGGTTATAGGTGACAAGCTCCCAGTTCAAACAATATTGCCAGAACTTGACGAGGAAGGAAAAATCATATTGAACCTGAAGTAGTCACAGAAACAAGAACTCGACAGCTACGAAATCGATAAATTTCGGAGTATCTCATGAAGTGGAAGAACTTACCCGTTGAATATTCCACATGGGAGGATGAGAATTTTATACAGAAGCATCAAGAACTACTCAAGCATTGAGGACAACAGTTTTTTGAAGGAGAGGGCATGTTAGGTCCCTATAATACTAGTGATTCCCTCATTACTATTGTCATTGTAGCCATTATTGTTATTATTGTGCCCCTATTGTCCCCATATTGTTATTAGTGTTGTTAGAAAATTATCTATTACGGAGCAATGGAACACATAAAAATATTGCAGAAATATAAATACAAAAAAAGCATAAAACAAGAGAGACACAAATATACATGGTTCACCCAGTTTGGGCTACGTCCACGGAGAAATAACCAGTCCTTCCTTTTATATTATCCAACAAACTAAACAGATACAACCTACAGCAGATCCGCTGTAACACCCCCTTTGCTCTCAATCTCCTCTCTCTTTCTCACTCAGAATACAGATCTACATAGACGCAATACAATTCCCTCATATATAGTGAGGGGTTGCCTTCCAGGGCAAAAAACCCTAAATTAAACATAACTTCTACCGTCAGATCTCCTCCTAATGAACAAATCAGATTGAATAGAAATTACTATACTTTTACAAGGCAAATTTACATCTATTCTTAGCTTCGGGGGCGCTGCCCTCGAAACCCCCACTAGGGGGGGCTCCCCAAAGGTCGCAGCTGCCCCCCCTGGACCCCCCCTGCAGCGAATATTTTAAGGGCGGCAACGAACTGGGGTCCAATGTGGCAATACCTTTGAATACAAAATATAATCAGGCTCCACACCCAACAAGTGTGCCCCATAGAAGCCCACTATTGTTATTGTTGCGCCCTTATATTATTATTGTTATGTCGGTTTTGACTATATTATGACCCCTTAGACTCCTATATATAGAAAGGAGGTTTAGTCATTTGTATCATCCAAGAATTTCATTTGTGTAATGTAAAGGAGGTTGCCCCCTCAAAGAGGCTGATTTTGAAGTCGTTGATCTATCTTTTCTATCTTTTTTGTGAGTTAGTTTCATAACATCATCTCCAAAAACCTTTTGAGCCAAATCTGACTCATGGATCTCGAGGCAATCCAAAAATGGTTGTAGGTGACAATATCTTGTTTCTTGAAAACCATGAAGCATTTTGGGCTAAAATTAACTTATTTTATTCATCTCATCCCCATGCATCTACTGTAAAAAATTAAGGGAAAATTGGTTCAGGGTTTAAGAGATATGGTGAAAATACATTTGCACAACGCACTTTCGCAGGGAGTTGTCTTTGCATGGCTTTAATCACATGCCTAAACTTTGGTTGATAAAAAATGGATGGTTGATTATGTTGCCACCCTTGTAAAAAAATTTCAAGTTCCCACAAATTTTTTTTTCAAAAAATTGATTTTTTAATTAAACCCTAATGCTTCTCACAGTTTCACAACAACTTGTGCAACATTCCAAGTTTTGTGTACTTGCAGCCTGTCTTTGGAAAAATGAAACTGATGGATCATCTTGGAATGTCCTTGTGAAGCTTGTGAACCTATGAAATAGCCCAAAAATTGGAAAAAAAACCTCCAAAACACTATCTCCCTTTATTATGATAGTCGCAACAACTTTTGCAACACCTGTGACTACGGTTCTTTGAGAGAGACAACTAAACAAGGGGTTGATCAATGATACTCAACTGAAGTTCCAAATAGAGATATGTAGGGTTCAAAGCACATTATTCCATCGACTTGATGATTTCTTGAGATGTGCAGCGAGTTCCTAAGTACCACAACAAATACCAACTTTCGCAACAGTTTCCAATTTTCGCAGCAATTTCCAACTTTAAAAGCAGTTTCCAACTTTCGCAGTAGCTTGAACTTGCAGATATGCAATGTTGTTTGTCAAATGAATAGAAAGACTAAAATGAAAAATATTCCTATAATATAGGACCCTAATAACCTGTGCATTTTTTCATTTTAACATAGTCAGTGTTGTAGCTTATTTTACTTTTATCTTTGTTTAGAAGAAAATATATATAGATATATTTACAAAAAAAATCAAAAGAAAAAGAAAATGAAAGGGCAAGAAAATTTTGATATTGAATTTTGATTAATGTATGATGGTGGATTAAGATGCATTGATTAAATCTTAATGCATACTTAAGAATAAAGCAGGTGGGTCCCTATATGTCAAGATTGGCAACACTAACGTCAGAGATATTAAACATCGATTATATTTTCAAGCGCGATGGAGAACGTGAGTGGGAATCATTAGATGGAGAAAACCCGACAGCACTAAATGCCCGACGATTAGCCCTTTGATTCCCTCTGCAACGAATTTTCAAGATCCGCTCTGACTGTAGATCAACAACTCATAATGGTTACGAGGGGGCTCCATTGAGTTTTCTCCATATAGGGGTCTTCCCTCGTATTATGTCAGCAAGCGAACGCGACATTGTGAATCCATTCTGTCATTACTCTGTCATCATACCCCTCTACCACCTCTTCCATCACCTCATCCATCTTGTCACCAGGCAACTAATTCAAATTTCCATGTTCGCAATTAATTTTGTTTTCCCACCCGTTGTTCTGTTTCCTTTATAAATTCATCGTTCCTTTTACTCATTCCATTCACCATTATCCTTTGTTCTTACTTTTGTGGATTCAATTGTACAAGTTGTAGCTCCAGTCAGAATCAGCCGCCACTACTCAGGTATTTGTGTGAATTCTCTGACATCCAAGATTATCAAAATGATGAAGAAGCTCCTTTAACAGGTCCTAATTTCCATATTCCTTTGATGGACACCGAAAGAGGTATATTTGACCCGGTTTGTTCCATTAATTATGTAGAATTTTACAAACATGTTCTCCTTAACCAATTTGAGTTTCCTATCAATGTTGTTGTTGTTAAGTCAGGTGTTCTAGCTGCCATGATTCCTCAAACCTATGTTTTCCTAGAATTTATATATTGATTGGTCTCTTCCCTCTATCCTCAAAAATCTTTTGTCATGAAAAAATTAGGTGAAAATATTTTTCATGTGTCTTCCCTCTTGATTTAGCAAGCATTATGTTTTCCTTATGCAAATTCTTAAACTCCTTTCTCACAAGAAGCTTTGTTTTCTACCTTTCAGGACTTGTCTGGGTCAAATTATGCTCAATTGACGTTCTTTTTAATGTCTGCTGGAAAGAATTTTCCTATGGAGCATACTTATTTTCCTTTGGATACTTTTTCCGAGGAAGTTAGACCTATTTTACAAATTTTGGCCAAGATTCTAGGAAGATAAGATACTATTGTTGTTGACCAGGCTATCCTGGGAATGTTCAGTTTGATGATGAATCCTGAAACAATTTTTGACATACCTTCTTTCTAGGAGACAATGGTTAATTCTCAATTGACAAATGTTTCTCTTAGTGGATGTTTCAGATTTCCCTCTCTAATTACTTACCTTTTCTTGTATACTCATATTGAAATATTCATGCATCTGGGGTTGAATATCATGGACCCTCACAAAAAGAAGCAGTCAATGGTATTTTGGACTGATGTGGTAAGAAGTACTGCAAATAATGAGGGCTTGATGTATTTTGTTACTTCTTTTTTATCAATTACTTCAATAACAATAACAATAAGTTAATTTATTAACCTAAAGAATAATATATAAATAATAGTCCATAGTAATTTTAATTGTTTAAATAAATTATTAATGAATTAAATATATTAACTTAATAAAGAAAAATTTCTAAAATACTTATCCCTAATGATTTAAATAAATTAATTAAAAAAGAATTTTTTATATTTATAATTTAAATATAATACATTCTAAGATATAATTATTTATTATTATTATCTGTTGACTTTCTTAACATTAAAATATTATCTAGCTATTTTTCTATTTAGCCGTTGATGGTCAACCTAGTCAACCTAGCGGTTGGGAAGGTCTGCTCTCCCTATTTAATGTGCGGCCATGATCTGACTCCTCAACTTGTCCTGACGATGAACCACGCTAGTTGGTTCGAAACGCGTCGACAAAGGTTTTCTACATGTGATTTACGCCGAAACTCTTCTTATAATTGTTATGGATCACATAAGCCTCAATTCTACAATTACTTCTTTTTTAATAGTTTATTACTCAATCTTAAATAATTCTCCTCCACCTTGCTTTTTATCAAAGGCTTAGTCTTTTCTTCAGCTTGGTAAGGATGTTAAAATAGGTGACTGGTTTCTTTTTGAAGATTATATAGAGATTAGATTATATGGAGCAGAAGTTGCCCCTTATAGGCTCCCTACATTTTTGCCTATGAGACTATTTTCATTAGAATTCATCAAGTAGATTTTGAATGTGTATCAAGTAAATTTTGTTTGAGCAAAGAAGGGGCATTTATTTAAATTGCCAAAGCCAGTAGGACCTTTCATTGTCAATAATAGGAAAGCTATAGGAGAAGTGCAGAAAGCTCTTGAAGATATGAATTTGCAGCTGGGTGAGAAGTAGGCATATGATCCTCATCATATTATTTCAAATGGGAGGGTGGAAAATGCTTATGCTCCCTTTGTACATGAAGCTCGACCAGATGTCGAGAAATTAGTAAATGGAGGACAAACCGGTTTTTTAGGAGGGGTGGAAATTGAATCTCCTCATCAAAGTGAAAATAATTTAAAGAGAGGAAGTGAAGATGTCATTGATCTGGAAGAGGAAACATACAAAAGTTCTAAAAGAGTTAAACTATCTGAGAGTGGCAGCTCATCATCTGCATCAGGTTTCAGTTATAATTAGGAGAAGTTATTTGTACACCATCTTCTCAGAAACTGGTCAGAGCTCTGTTTCAATGATAAAAAAATCGTATTCATAGATTTAAGAAAAGAATAGGAAGGTTAAAGAGAGCATGGAGTCCCAATTGGAGGCTCAATTTATCTCAGATTATCAGACTAGACTGCTTTCTGCTATGGATTTGGCGAGAAATCGGCTCAATATAGCTTTCTCTCACCCATGTTTTTTTTATGTCTTCTTCATCAGGTTTAAAAATTGTCAACTTGATAGTAGATGTAAGGGAAATCCCACTGCCTAATCAAATCAACTTACATTGGCAGACTCGTGAACTGATTTATAATGACTTGAAGAAGTCTTCCTTGGTTGCTAGAAAAACTGAAGCTTTGTTAGAAAAAGTGGTTAATTAATTGAAATTAGAGAAATAAAACTCTATAGATTTAACCACTCAAAATGAGGAATTAAAGAAGTTGATTATTAAAATTGGGGTCAATCCAGAGGATAGAAGTGTTGTTCAAAATTTGTTACAGTGAGCTGAGAGGATTCCATCACCTCATCCATCTTGTCACCAGGCAACTAATTCAAATTTCCATGTTCGCAATTAATTTTGTTTTCCCACCCGTTGTTCTGTTTCCTTTATAAATTCATCGTTCCTTTTACTCATTCCATTCACCATTATCCTCTGTCCTTACTTTTGTGGATTCAATTGTACAAGTTGTAGCTCCAGTCAGAATCACCCGCCACTGCTCAGGTATTTGCGCGAATTCTTTGACATCCAAGATTATCAAAATGATGAAGAAAGCTCCTTTAACAGGTCCTAATTTCCATATTCCATTGATGGACACCGAAAGAGGTATATTTGACCCGATTTGTTCCATTAATTATGTAGAATTTTACAAACATGTTCTCCTTAACCAATTTGAGTTTCCTATAAATGTTGTTGTTGTTAAGTCAGGTGTTCTAGCTGCCATGATTCCTCAAACCTATGTTTTCCTAGAATTTATATATTGATTGGTCTCTTCCCTCTATCCTCAAAAATCTTTTGTCATGAAAAAATTAGGTGAAAATATTTTTCATGTGTCTTCCCTCTTGATTTAGCAAGCATTATGTTTTCCTTCTGCAAATTCTTAAACTCCTTTCTCACAAGAAGCTTTGTTTTCTACCTTTCAGGACTTGTCTGGGTCAAATTATGCTCAATTGACGTTCTTTTTAATGTCTGCTGGAAAGAATTTTCCTATGGAGCATACTTATTTTCCTTTGGATACTTTTTCCGAGGAAGTTAGACCTATTTTACAAATTTTGGCCAAGATTCTAGGAAGATAAGATACTATTGTTGTTGACCAGGCTATCCTGGGAATGTTCAGTTTGATGATGAATCCTGAAACAATTTTTGACATACCTTCTTTCTAGGAGACAATGGTTAATTCTCAATTGACAAATGTTTCTCTTAGTGGATGTTTCAGATTTCCCTCTCTAATTACTTACCTTTTCTTGTATACTCATATTGAAATATTCATGCATCTGGGGTTGAATATCATGGACCCTCACAAAAAGAAGCAGTCAATGGTATTTTGGACTGATGTGGTAAGAAGTACTGCAAATAATGAGGGCTTGATGTATTTTGTTACTTCTTTTTTATCAATTACTTCAATAACAATAACAATAAGTTAATTTATTAACCTAAAGAATAATATATAAATAATAGTCCATAGTAATTTTAATTGTTTAAATAAATTATTAATGAATTAAATATATTAACTTAATAAAGAAAAATTTCTAAAATACTTATCCCTAATGATTTAAATAAATTAATTAAAAAAGAATTTTTTATATTTATAATTTAAATATAATACATTCTAAGATATAATTATTTATTATTATTATCTGTTGACTTTCTTAACATTAAAATATTATCTAGCTATTTTTCTATTTAGCCGTTGATGGTCAACCTAGTCAACCTAGTGGTTGGGAAGGTCTGCTCTCCCTATTTAATGTGCGGCCATGATCTGACTCCTCAACTTGTCCTGACGATGAACCACACTAGTTGGTTCGAAACGCGTCGACAAAGGTTTTCTACATGTGATTTACGCCGAAACTCTTCTTATAATTGTTATGGATCACATAAGCCTCAATTCTACAATTACTTCTTTTTTAATAGTTTATTACTCAATCTTAAATAATTCTCCTCCACCTTGCTTTTTATCAAAGGCTTAGTCTTTTCTTCAGCTTGGTAAGGATGTTAAAATAGGTGACTGGTTTCTTTTTGAAGATTATATAGAGATTAGATTATATGGAGCAGAAGTTGCCCCTTATAGGCTCCCTACATTTTTGCCTATGAGACTATTTTCATTAGAATTCATCAAGTAGATTTTGAATGTGTATCAAGTAAATTTTGTTTGAGCAAAGAAGGGGCATTTATTTAAATTGCCAAAGCCAGTAGGACCTTTCATTGTCAATAATAGGAAAGCTATAGGAGAAGTGCAGAAAGCTCTTGAAGATATGAATTTGCAGCTGGGTGAGAAGTAGGCATATGATCCTCATCATATTATTTCAAATGGGAGGGTGGAAAATGCTTATGCTCCCTTTGTACATGAAGCTCGACCAGATGTCGAGAAATTAGTAAATGGAGGACAAACCGGTTTTTTAGGAGGGGTGGAAATTGAATCTCCTCATCAAAGTGAAAATAATTTAAAGAGAGGAAGTGAAGATGTCATTGATCTGGAAGAGAAAACATACAAAAGTTCTAAAAGAGTTAAACTATCTGAGAGTGGCAGCTCATCATCTGCATCAGGTTTCAGTTATAATTAGGAGAAGTTATTTGTACACCATCTTCTCAGAAACTGGTCAGAGCTCTGTTTCAATGATAAAAAAATCGTATTCATAGATTTAAGAAAAGAATAGGAAGGTTAAAGAGAGCATGGAGTCCCAATTGGAGGCTCAATTTATCTCAGATTATCAGACTAGACTGCTTTCTGCTATGGATTTGGCGAGAAATCGGCTCAATATAGCTTTCTCTCACCCATGTTTTTTTTATGTCTTCTTCATCAGGTTTAAAAATTGTCAACTTGATAGTAGATGTAAGGGAAATCCCACTGCCTAATCAAATCAACTTACATTGGCAGACTCGTGAACTGATTTATAATGACTTGAAGAAGTCTTCCTTGGTTGCTAGAAAAACTGAAGCTTTGTTAGAAAAAGTGGTTAATTAATTGAAATTAGAGAAATAAAACTCTATAGATTTAACCACTCAAAATGAGGAATTAAAGAAGTTGATTATTAAAATTGGGGTCAATCCAGAGGATAGAAGTGTTCAAAATTTGTTACAGTGAGCTGAGAGGATTCCATCACCTCATCCATCTTGTCACCAGGCAACTAATTCAAATTTCCATGTTCGCAATTAATTTTGTTTTCCCACCCGTTGTTCTGTTTCCTTTATAAATTCATCGTTCCTTTTACTCATTCCATTCACCATTATCCTCTGTTCTTACTTTTGTGGATTCAATTGTACAAGTTGTAGCTCCAGTCAGAATCACCCGCCACTGCTTAGGTATTTGCGCGAATTCTTTGACATCCAAGATTATCAAAATGATGAAGAAAGCTCCTTTAACAGGTCCTAATTTCCATATTCCATTGATGGACACCGAAAGAGGTATATTTGACCCGATTTGTTCCATTAATTATGTAGAATTTTACAAACATGTTCTCCTTAACCAATTTGAGTTTCCTATAAATGTTGTTGTTGTTAAGTCAGGTGTTCTAGCTGCCATGATTCCTCAAACCTATGTTTTCCTAGAATTTATATATTGATTGGTCTCTTCCCTCTATCCTCAAAAATCTTTTGTCATGAAAAAATTAGGTGAAAATATTTTTCATGTGTCTTCCCTCTTGATTTAGCAAGCATTATGTTTTCCTTCTGCAAATTCTTAAACTCCTTTCTCACAAGAAGCTTTGTTTTCTACCTTTCAGGACTTGTCTGGGTCAAATTATGCTCAATTGACGTTCTTTTTAATGTCTGCTGGAAAGAATTTTCCTATGGAGCATACTTATTTTCCTTTGGATACTTTTTCCGAGGAAGTTAGACCTATTTTACAAATTTTGGCCAAGATTCTAGGAAGATAAGATACTATTGTTGTTGACCAGGCTATCCTGGGAATGTTCAGTTTGATGATGAATCCTGAAACAATTTTTGACATACCTTCTTTCTAGGAGACAATGGTTAATTCTCAATTGACAAATGTTTCTCTTAGTGGATGTTTCAGATTTCCCTCTCTAATTACTTACCTTTTCTTGTATACTCATATTGAAATATTCATGCATCTGGGGTTGAATATCATGGACCCTCACAAAAAGAAGCAGTCAATGGTATTTTGGACTGATGTGGTAAGAAGTACTGCAAATAATGAGGGCTTGATGTATTTTGTTACTTCTTTTTTATCAATTACTTCAATAACAATAACAATAAGTTAATTTATTAACCTAAAGAATAATATATAAATAATAGTCCATAGTAATTTTAATTGTTTAAATAAATTATTAATGAATTAAATATATTAACTTAATAAAGAAAAATTTCTAAAATACTTATCCCTAATGATTTAAATAAATTAATTAAAAAAGAATTTTTTATATTTATAATTTAAATAAAATACATTCTAATATATAATTATATGAAATTATTTATTATTATTATCTGTTGACTTTTTTAACATTAAAATATTATCTAGCCATTTTTCTATTTAGCCGTTGATGGTCAACCTAGTCAACCTAGCTGTTGGGAAGGTCTGCTCTCCCTATTTAATGTGCGGCCATGATCTGACTCCTCAACTTGTCCTGACGATGAACCACACTAGTTGGTTCGAAACGCGTCGACAAAGGTTTTCTACATGTGATTTACGCCGAAACTCTTCTTATAATTGTTATGGATCACAGAAGCCTCAATTCTACAATTACTTCTTTTTTAATAGTTTATTACTCAATCTTAAATAATTCTCCTCCACCTTGCTTTTTATCAAAGGCTTAGTCTTTTCTTCAGCTTGGTAAGGATGTTAAAATAGGTGACTGGTTTCTTTTTGAAGATTATATAGAGATTAGATTATATGGAGCAGAAGTTGCCCCTTATAGGCTCCCTACATTTTTGCCTACGAGACTATTTTCATTAGAATTCATCAAGTAGATTTTGAATGTGTATCAAGTAAATTTTGTTTGAGCAAAGAAGGGGCATTTATTTAAATTGCCAAAGCCAGTAGGACCTTTCATTGTCAATAATAGGAAAGCTATAGGAGAAGTGCAGAAAGCTCTTGAAGATATGAATTTGCAGCTGGGTGAGAAGTAGGCATATGATCCTCATCATATTATTTCAAATGGGAGGGTGGAAAATGCTTATGCTCCCTTTGTACATGAAGCTCGACCAGATGTCGAGAAATTAGTAAATGGAGGACAAACCGGTTTTTTAGGAGGGGTGGAAATTGAATCTCCTCATCAAAGTGAAAATAATTTAAAGAGAGGAAGTGAAGATGTCATTGATCTGGAAGAGGAAACATACAAAAGTTCTAAAAGAGTTAAACTATCTGAGGGTGGCAGCTCATCATCTGCATCAGGTTTCAGTTATAATTAGGAGAAGTTATTTGTACACCATCTTCTCAGAAACTGGTCAGAGCTCTGTTTCAATGATAAAAAAATTGTATTCATAGATTTAAGAAAAGAATAGGAAGGTTAAAGAGAGCATGGAGTCCCAATTGGAGGCTCAATTTATCTCAGATTATCAGACTAGACTGCTTTCTGCTATGGATTTGGCGAGAAATCGGCTCAATATAGCTTTCTCTCACCCATGTTTTTTTTATGTCTTCTTCATTAGGTTTAAAAATTGTCAACTTGATAGTAGATGTAAGGGAAATCCCACTGCCTAATCAAATCAACTTACATTGGCAAACTCGTGAACTGATTTATAATGACTTGAAGAAGTCTTCCTTGGTTGCTAGAAAAACTGAAGCTTTGTTAGAAAAAGTGGTTAATCAATTGAAATTAGAGAAATAAAACTCTATAGATTTAACCACTCAAAATGAGGAATTAAAGAAGTTGATTATTAAAATTGGGGTCAATCCAGAGGATAGAAGTGTTGTTCAAAATTTGTTACAGTGAGCTGAGACAGAAGTCCAGGTGCTAAGAAAGAAATTGAAGATGCCCTCCATAGAACATCCAATGGCTTAAGAAGTAGCACAGGTAGAAAAATAAAAAGAAGCATTGACTATTGAGATTATACAGAGGAATGATGAAATCACCAAGTTGAAGCAAATGAATTCTATTTTGCAACATAAAATTGATTCTCGTGTTTGTACTATTGTAGTACAAGTAGATTATGAAGACCCAACTGATAAGCTAACTAGAGTCATGATTGAGCTTCAAATTTCTAATATGAAAATGCCTTGAATGTTATAAAGGCTATTGAAAGAGATTTGGCAATGTCCAAGGAGAATGCTGAAAAGTATAGAAATGATTTTCAAGCTGCTTCCCAGGAAATTAAAGAGCTAAAGGCGAAGGTGAAGGGAAATATGTCCCTTATTCAAGCCAAATAAATTCCATGGAATTGTATCATCCATACTGTGAGGAGCATCTGGGAATCAATGTCTATTGTAGAAGAGGAGAAGATCATCACCAGAGATTTGGAAACCTGATTATTGCAAATAATTAGAAATTACAGTAACGAGCTCAATTTTCAAAGAAAATGATTGATTTCCTTACTTCCAGATCTTCACAATAGTTAAGGCAATTAGAAGTTGAAGACATGACTGAGTATGTGTTAGAAGTTAATAAGATGATTGTGAAAAATCTATACAAGAAAATAATAGAGGCAAAATTGACAGAGGTAAAAGGAGTTGTAATGAAATTCAATACTGATTTTGATAAGAGAACTAGAGCAGGTTTACCCTCGTGATGGGAATAGCAGGGAAGCCTATTAACCTAGGAGACTTATGAAACTTTGCTGGTGGAGGCAAAGAGAAAAATTGGCTCAACTCATGAAAGAACAACAGTGTTGAAGGGAGCAACCATTATCAATTATTTGCAAAGGGATTTTCAATTTTTATGGTTGATGAAAACTCTGTTTATTAGCAAACCAACATACAACAGAATTACCAACTTTAGAATGGCACACACAAAGTTTTTCAAGAGTCCCAGTTCGGATAAATCCATCTGGAAAAAATGCAAAGAGTGGATGTCACCAATAACAACAAATGCAGAAGTTGGACCTTCATCTGCACTACAGTCCCAAATTACCAATTGAAGAAGTGCCATCTATCATGCATAATTCTCTTATTAGATAATTTATAACTTATGTATTTATGTTTTCTCTTTTAAGATGTAAAGTTTGAAAGAACTATTAATTCCAAAGTAGTTTAGGAAGTTGGAAATTTTGGAAGTTGACAGTTTCTTAACTGTCCTTTTTGATATTTTGTATAAAATGAATTCAAAAAGAGAAGTTAGGGTTCTGAATTTTGGACCTCAGAAGCAGAAACAACTTGCATTCTCAATATTATTGTGGATTTGAATAAATATTTCGAAGTGATTCCAGACACTTTTTGAGTACAAAATGTGTTTCCTATTATTTTCATTTCATGGTTTTCTTCATAGAAGGCAGTAATGAAGTTTTTGGCCATTAATTTTACAATTCTGCAAAATCAGATTCCTGTGAGTTAAATTTAAAAGTACCTTAATTATACACTCCTATTTTCTACATATCATCTCATGCTAACTACATATTTCTTCTAAATTTGTGTTGAGGCCTCGTAAATCGTTGCAACAACATTGGGGAAAACCACTCGGTCTGGACCTTAAAGCAATTCCTTTTCTATTTGGCTTTGACTGGTTTAACTAGGTCCAATTACCTTCTCCCAACCACTATCAACTTTAAATATGTCTTCAATTGTAATAGCTAGGGCCATCAAATCAATTCTTCCAGCTGATCAGGTAAGAAGAATGATCCTTAGGTTGTTTTTGTGGAACAACCAAACTAATATAAAATTTTGCCCCAAAAGAGGGCTTCTAGAAATGTAGAATTAATCTAAATGCAAACCTAATTCTAAATGCAAGAAAAAGGAACTAAATCCTAATCCTATCTTAATTAGGCATATATAGATCTAACCCAACTGAGAGAAAATATATTTAAATGATTTGGGATTTTAATATGTTTGGCTTATAATGAATATCAAGCTAACAAAATAATTCAATTAATTGATACTATGAATACCAAAACATATTCTATTCAGAGACCTCTTTATTGAAATAATCAACCGATAACATTTAGGAAGTAGTTCACAAAATGATATTGATTGTTAAATCAATAATTCGAATAACTAAAGAAGAATATGAGGAAATAGTTCACAACATATCATTATTTGTTAAATCTATATTAAAAGACAGATTTATGAGTAAATAGTTACTCAGAAATGAGAATTCAACACATAAGAGCGGAGTTAAATAATAACATATGATTGAGACAAATTACTCATACCGACAATAGTGCACAAATATGAATACAATGACACATTCCTGACATTATAAAATTAAACTAGTATTTAAAACAATAGTATTAAAAATACCAATTAATTAAATGCATTTCTCTCGCTCTGGTCTCCAACAGTTGTTTATAATGCTTGAAATTCTGCTTTTAAAACTAGAGTTGTAATAGTACGAAATTTGCCCATCAAAACATAATTCAGAGTGAAAAATAAAAATCCTCAATAATCCTTCAAATCTGAGTCTTCTCCTCTATCCTACAACTCTAAATCCTTTATACAATAGTGCCTTCAGGAATTCGTGAATTGTAGAGAAGAATAGAAATACCATGTAATAAGCAATCTGAAAAGTAAATTGACTTTTTTTTTTTTTTTTATGAACAAAACAGAGGCACAAAGATAGAAATACCAGATGCACATTACTTAGCTTATAAAAGAAATAACAACAGTTTAGTCTTTCTCACAAAGATGATTCCATGGGTACAGTAGTGCAACTTCTCAAAATTCTTTATGAAAATTCCTAAAACAATGTTCGAGTCATTCTATTGAGAAAAATGTGAAAGTACAATAGTGTGAGATTTCGTAAGCCTCTCTTCATAAAATTTTGGACCTTTTCATACAACGAGTAAGCTTAAATAGCAGAAAACAACTAAATCTATTGTGCAGAGTGTTGAGGGCATTTAAACAGATCCCATCAACAATGCTTTAAAGGAAAATAATATTTTGGTAGAAGTTTCTGAAAGTGATTTGTTGTCTTCATCAGATTCATTTGGTCCATCGAATTATCTGGATGTATGTCTGTTTGTTTGAACTGATATGTCACTTATCAACACAACTATCTTCCTCTGTCATGAACCTGAACACGACAAACAAGAATCGATAAGATAAACATAAATGAGATGATAAGCGAATTTTATTTGAAACAAATCACGTTTTGCAGGAAATCAGGAAAAATGTAGAGCACAATAAATCCCAAACAAACATCATGGAGAGGAATGTAGAGTGAGGAGGTGGACTTTATAGTTTATCGTAATCGGAAATCAGAGTTTGGGGAAGATCATAAAACAATTGCAATCGGATCAAAATGTGGGGCAGAACTCAGAAAATCGCAATAAGTTTAGAATCAGGGATATTCCAAATAAAATTAAAAGGGCACCTTCTTAAGACATATCGCAATCGCAATCGCAATGGCTGGAGGAGGCAGTGATACGGTGATCGTTTGTTATTTTCAATATCCACAAACGCGGGGATTAAATGAATTGCAGTGTATAATTATATTGGGTATGGGGCTTTATCGCATATCGTAATACACAAGATTATTGCAATCCGCATTCGGAGTAGCAGACTATAAGAGGTGGCCGAAAGACTTGCGATTTGTGATATGCGATATGGCGTCATGATGACATCACTATAACATGGTGGATGACATGGAATGGTGACATGGCAGGTGAGAAGTGACGTGGCAGATGACGTGGAACTGACGTCATTGCTGATGTCAATTGACAATCGGGATCATATCGCAATCAACATTAGCATGAGGCATGATTTTTAGAACTTTGTGATTGCGATATAAGCCCCAGACGTGATATTAATATAAATTGCAGTGAATAATCTCGGCGGGTTCGGGCCTTATCACATATTGCAATCGGGAAAGGGAGCAGGGTATGGACTTTGGAACTTTTACGATAGTTTGCGGATGCAGGATTTTATAGATTGCAGTTGATTTTCTCGTCGGGTCTGGTCTAATCGCAATAGGCAAGAGGTAGGACTTAATCTTTTGTGGTTTATTGCGATAGCCATGGACGCGGGGAATGTATGAATTGTTTTAATTATCCCGTTGGGTTTGGGCTTCGTCGCAATCGCATTCGGTTGGCCTAATCGCAATCGCAATTCGGCTAAGGTAATGGGGCATGGACTTAAGCCTTTGCAACTTCCACGATAGTCATGGATGCGGGGAATTATGAATTGAGATGTATATTTTCCTGTCGGGTTTGGGCTTTATCGCATATCGCAATACATGGTGTAGAGGGGTTTTTGCGTTATGTTGATTTATTATGGGATATGCGATGCAGGGTATGGATGCGATTCGGGTATGGAAGAGTGTTGGAGTTTGTAAAGACTTCAACCTTCGGGAATCTTAAAAAATCTGTTTTATTTTGTTTTTTAATCAAATAACCCATAATGTTTAATACTTAAGCCTAAGTATAGTTTGTGTCTCGGGGGCTATTTAATTTGATTTTTTGGATAATCAAAGAATTTTATAAAATGGAAGGGTCCCTATTTTAATATAATAAATTTCATAGGAAATTTCTAATATATTAAAATAGGGTTTGTTTAATAGTGCAACAAGTTGTAAACAAATATGCTGCATTAAACAACCTGTGTTGTAAACTTTCCACTACATTTTCTCATTGTTCTTGCATTCATATTGTATTCAACATCAGAAGGCCACTTTAAATAATTGTTTTCCCATAGAAGATTAAGAGGCATTGTCTTGATAATTATAATTTCTAGGATTTGAACAATGGGACAACAAACTTGTTTTCTCACAGTATTAAACAAAAGACTTGGGTACTGACCTCTCCTTAGTTGGAGGTTGTCTCCTGAGGTACAACAATTTTTGGCACCGTTGCCACGGAAAGGAGATACAAAACTACTTTTCCCTAGGTTTTCTATTTGTAGTCATTTATTTGTTTGGTGAGCAAAGAAAGTGCTTAGGCTGAGTCTCCACCAAGAAAATAGTCCTGGCGCCAAAAAAGCCTCACACGAGGTCTGATACCTCACAGTAGAAATATCATATCCTTTATGATCTAGGGAAATTAATTTCTCGTAGAGTTTGGAAGCCAAAATCCCTAGTAACTCCAAACCCTACTCTATTTTCTCTTGGTATCAGTTCTACTCCACAATTATTTAAGACCTTTCA
Source organism: Pinus tabuliformis (assembly GCA_031772625.1). Classification (NCBI taxonomy): domain Eukaryota; kingdom Viridiplantae; phylum Streptophyta; class Pinopsida; order Pinales; family Pinaceae; genus Pinus; species Pinus tabuliformis. The sequence goes on from CM062818.1 coordinate 2,074,369,243, forward strand.
TTCAGAGGAAGTTGTGAAAAATATTGATTTTTCTCAAGAAAGTTTGTCTTCCCCTCAGAATATTTTTTTCAGAACCCACATTGGAAAGAGGATAATTTTAGTCAATGTCCTCTTATTTTCCAGAAATTGAATAGATTAAAAGAGTTGATTTTTTGTTTCACATCAAACTATTTCTATTGTCAGTCAGTCAGTTCCTATTTCTATCATCCTACCTCAATCATTTGTATTTCAGGTAGGAAGTTCTTCAGCTCCCCTCTCAAATTCAAATATGCTTATCGCAACTTTTCTTTTGAACAGATATGCACCTTATGAGGAAAATATTTCGGCGTAAATCACATGATAGTACATTTGTCGACGCGTTTCGAACCAACAAGTGTGGTACATTGTTAGGACAAGTTGAAGAACTAGATCGTGGCTAAATCTTAAATAGGGATAACATGCTGACCAATGGCTAGGAATCACTGAAAAACGACTATATATGCACCTTTAAGCCTTCCTCAGCCAATTAATGTTATGACTCAAGATTATATAAAATTGTTACCCAGTTTTACAGGGGAAGATGAGGTAACAACATAGAAACATATTGCTTCTTTTTGTGCATTTGTTGAGAATTCAAACGTTGAATATTTGGATGTAGTGAAGAGATTATTTTTCCAATCACTCGATGGGGAAGCAAGGAAGTGGTTCAAAACACTTCCTGCTAATTCTATAAATACTTGGGAGGAATTAGAGAATGTTTTCACACAGAGATTGGGTAAAAAGAAGGATAATGGTTATTTCCTAACTGAATTCAATGCAATTAAAAGAAAACCGGAAGTGAATGTAAATGAATTCATTAAAATATTTAATAAGTTGTATAATAGTTTGCTAGTAGAGATAAATCCACCACCTGTACGAGAAAAAGTGGTGTTTGCAGGTGCATTTGATTTTGACTTTTGTTTTACCTTGAGGGAGAGGAGATCTCCTACATTAGACCAAATCCAGGCTGATGCATTGTAAATTGAATAAAATCCATATGTTTCACGAAAAATTAAACCAAAGGAACAAGTTTAAGATAAGAGAAAAAGAAAGGAAGAGGAGAAGGTTGTTAGTCAGTCTAAACATTCTCATGAATAAAATCTTAATGAAATGACTAAAGTCATTAATAATCTGTCTAATAAACTTGTGAAGATGAAATTAGAAAACAAAAATCCACCAACACAATTTTAGCAAGGTCAAAACAGAAATTTTAATCCTTAATTCAGGAGGCAACAACTGCAAATTATGCAAAGGGAAAGAAGGGATCAAGATCAAACACAACCACCTCTATACATCGAAGATGAACCAGAGGAAGTAGTGGAAGTAACTCTTCAAGAACAGGAAAATTAGATTTCTACATTGTATGATGAAGAGAGAGGAGTCATAAGGGAAGATCCAAATTTGGATTTTCAGGTCTCTCTAGATGAAGAAGAAATTGAAGAATATTGTAAGAAATTTACAAATTTTAGGCAAGCAGAGCTGCATAAAAAATATCATATTAGATCGAGAAAGAGATCAAGGAGCCCAGATAGTGTGGAAGAGCAAATTGATTGCATAGTGCAACAAGAATCTATTGGGTGAAACCTAGCTTGGCCCAAGTTTTGGTAAAAACTCTGCATTTTAGGGAGCGAATGTTGGCTTCGAGGGCTTAGACCTAGGTTCGGATTTTGTTTACGCTACCCAACAAAACCCTATATTATTTTCCCTTTCAACAACGACCTGCGTAGCATAGACCGCAGTCTCACTTGAGGCAATATTTGGGGATGCTAGAATGAGTTTTTTGCTTCCACAGGGGTTATGTAATGTGGCTATAGGGTTTCTTCCATTTTATGGATCAATCCAACCTTTGCGAACTGTTAACCTTATTATTACAGTCTTAGAGAGTTTTCCTACTTAACAAACTTGTGAGCTGCACCTATCTAGTCTAACATGCATTATTCATCATATAAACAATATCTAAACCTTCGCAATTGAATTACCAAAGAAATATACAAAATCAAACATTAATCATGCATAAGTAAAGAAACTACGCAACATATAAGAATACACAGATCTGCTTCCAAAATCTTCTTTATTATATCAAGGCTTTAAAGGTACAATCTTTCTGACCCTGCGCACACAGTTGCAAGGGCCTGCACACACAGCTGCAGACTTACTAAGGTCTCCGCGTACACAGCTGTAGGAGCCTTCCCCTTTGCCCCAATACAAAAAGACAACAATATGGACTCAAAACATCATATCACATGAATAGTTGCCTTAGACTTACTATGACAATTATTTATATATCCTTTTACCCTTACATACCGTGGTCCACAAACCATGGGTGGAGCTCAAAACAATCTAATTTATCCCATCCCTTTACAAAATAAGGGGATTTTACCTTCCATAAATCCCCCTTGATTCCTAGACTCCGTTCACATCGTGCACTGCTCCCAAAAATGCGGATAATTTACTTAACTTAGTCAAAACTTGGACCTAGGGGATCCCTTCCCAACATGACCCCAACACAAATATGTGACTCGTCCTCGAGTCACTCAGTTGATACATCCTAGATATTTGCCTTAAGGCCATTGTATACATACTTCAATGGATGAAGTGTCTTTGTGCACTGCATTGCGGCCTGTCGAACTTCCTCCACGAGCTTCTATGTTGTTGGCCCTTCTACTGCTAGATCAATTGTTCGTTGTGTCTTTTTCATGCTCTACAACTTGCACTCCAATGTCTATGAGAGATGTATGGCCTCATCTGACAAAGAATGTGTCTGTGCGGATATTATCTGTGCCTTCTGCCACAGCTCATCAATATGTCCCTGCAGAAGCGTTCCTTCCTTAAGACGGGAAAACCATTGCACTGGTGCTCAGGTCTGCGCCGTTGCTTTTATCTCATCGAATTGCAAGTGTTTTTCCTTGGTCTTATGCACATGTGGTTCCTCCTGAAACGAGGCCCATGGCTCCATTTTATCTTCAAAAATCTGACCATAGTGCTTGACTGTAGTGGCTATCTTCTCCATATCAGCTTTTATTGCAGCTTCGTGCTACTCTCAAACTTCAGGTGGTGTGGTCGGCTGTAGCTTCATTTGCAACTCAAATCTAACTTTGTCCACCTGTGCCATTAATTCCTTGACCACTGCTACGAGCTTCTAAAGCTTTTCCTCCGAGGCTGCCTCTATATGTATTTGGAAATCTGGAAGCTCACTGCATGCTTGAGTAATGGCTTGATCTAACCGCTGTCTTCGCACAGCTGCCTCATTAGGGTCCTATAATGCTCTATGCTTATCATCACACATATGTTGGCTATTGATTTTTGCTTCTTTTATAACCATCAGAGCACATTGCTCCCGCACCTTGACTTCATTTGTGACTCCCTGATGTAACTCATGCAATGTCTAAAGTGGGAGCGCCACCAAATTGAGACTTAGATTCTTCAGGTTATGTGCTCTCTCCCGGTCTTCTGTAGTCTCCAAGTGTAGTGATCCATCGAGCAAGTGCATGGTACAAAGATATGTGGTGAGTACCGTCTTCTCACTGTCTGAAGTCGAAGGTATCGCACTCACTTGATTCATGCTCACCTGAACCACACTTTCTTGGAACATGCTCGCTTGAACTTGTAAATATTTGAGGCCCCGTTGGACCTTTGTTAGTACTGTCTTTTACTGATCTTCGATATTTCCCCAAATAACTTCCATCGCATCTCTGACGGTGTCACCAATTTCATACAAGTCCCCCTCAATGAGAACCAGTGGCTTTGCACTGGTGGACTTATCTGACTTTTGCTTCTTTCATGCTCCTCTAACACTTTGCTTCATCCGCTTTTTGATGATGAACGGGGAATCAATGTCCTCCGTGTCCACAAAAGCATCTTCACCACCCTGATCACCCTCGTTGGCGCTTTGTTCCTCCTGTTCTACTTCGTGCTCTAGCTCCTACATGATGTTCTTCTCGATATTAATGGTGACCTTCTAAAGCACCTTCTTTTTCTCCTTCTTGTTTGTTGTCTTTTTCTTTGTCTTACTTGTGCTTGTCTTCATCGCCTCCTTTTCAGATGGAATGAGCCAGTGACTAGACCATTTTCTTATTATTTGGATGATGTCTTCCTCAGTTACTAAGAATGGCAACTCCTTCCATTCCTCCTCCAAATCTTTTTTCACGTGGATATAGACATGGTGAAAATCCGCTTTAAAGTCCACAATGCCACTATATTCCTCAAACAAACTTGGTGATAACCTTGGCTTCTGTCTGATCACTGTGCACAGATCCATTTGAAATAATAACCAGAACAATTTGTTCTCTGTAGCTCGGGTCAGTTCCTTAGATGCCTACAACAAGGCATACCTGGAAACCTCACACACATCTAGGTCTAGAGTGGGGAACTGTGACTCGTTCTACATTCTCCATGCTATCAATGCGATTAAGAGAAATAACTACGCGTAGTAGAATTTCTTCCCATCCTATTGTGCTTCTTGACAGTCCTCCAAAAACTCCTTGCATAAATACCCTACCCAGTTAAACTGGACCCCCTTTCTTCACTGCGTAGCCAGAGATACAATTGGGGCTGACATGTCGTCCGCCCGACACTTCCTCATTATCTTTCCAACCAAAATGTGTGCACAAAAATGCACAACCAGATCACTGATAGAATTGATGACATATCCCCAAGACTTCTTAACTAACCCAAATTCATTCTTGATTTGATCAACCAACTTCTTCTCCTAAGACTTTCTGACAAATGCGTTGGTGCGGTTTGCTCCTTGGTAAGGCAATGCAATGATCCTTTGAATCAACATATCATTTATGGGGATTGGCATCCCAAACCACAGACACCCATCATGTACTAATGCCAATAGCTGGTGCACACATTGTATTTATGTTGCTATGCCCAAAATGTGGAACATAAAGCATATTCAACAACCCAGTGCATTCAATACCTACTGCCCAATTCATTCGCTCAACCCTTGTCACTCTAGATTCTTCATAGTAAACTGCCTTTAGATACTTGTTGGGCTCAAACTGTGGATACTTGGATTGATCATTCAAATCCCAATCCTCCATGCGTAGCTGTGGCACTCCTGCCAACGAATTCCCCTCAATTGGAATGTCCTCTGGCAACAAGGTTGTAAAGATATTAAACTTGATGGTATCTAGTCCTTGGTCACCTTCGAGGTTGGCTTCCATGGCGGCATATAGGGTGGAAACCTGGAGATTGGTTCCACCTCATCTACGCTGATATATTTGTTTTCTTCGGTCACTTCTTCATCATCCAGATCTTGGGGATCCATTGGTTTCTTATGATTATCCATTCTCTCCTTACTCCGACGTTCTATGGGGATTTTCCTCTGTGATTGCCTAACTAGAGGCTTCCGTGGCTTTTCCTGCTTCTTAGTTGTTGCTGTTGCGGAGTAGGATTCATCCTCGATGATCTTGGTGTAGTATCATGTGATGGCAGTGTAGCAGTCATGATGTTACTGATCCCTCTTCTCAGAAACCCTTTCTCAATCTCCTCCCAACTCCGACCAGACATGCAGCAAAATGCTCAGCTCACACTTAGGCATAAAATCACACTTCAAATTCTCATTAAGAAAAGTGTCTGAATGTGGAGCAGGATGCAATATTTATAACATTTTTCAAATTCAAACTGCTTGATCTCCTTGAGATCCTCCTCATAAATGCGAATTTGGCAGCAAATTTTCCCATATATGCTCCTTGTTTCCCCTGCTCCTTTTAACGAAATTATCCCTGTAAAATCAACTGTAGCACCCCCAACAATCATATTCTAGATGAGCCTCGTCAGATCCTTCCCTGTAGCACAATTACCCCTTCTTCATTGCAGCTTCCTCCATTTGCGCCATCCTCCTGAATATCACGTAGCCCTCCCTCTTCGACAAAGTCCTTCTTTGGCAGTGTTGTTTATAGTCCTGTGCTTCCTTGCAACTGCCCGTAGCGCTAAGAATTTCCATCATCCATATAGTCATTTCACAGTCTTAGGGACAAAATCATCCCTATAAATTTTCAGCCTACTGCCATCTAGCTTCGCGAGATGAACTACACCACCATCTGAGGTATCCTTGATAATGTATGGTCCTAACCAACGCATTTTTAACTTACTAGGGAACCTCACGAACTTATTATCGTACAACAGAACCAAGTCTCCATGCTTAAAAGTTCTTTGCTTAATATGTCGATCGTGCCATGCCTTTTCCTTGGTTTTCTACACTTGTTGGTGAAAGCTTGCAATAAAGTGATCTTATTCGAGTGCGACCAATTTTTCCAATATTTCCTCCATAATGTCATTGTCCACCATGTTCGTGATTGTTGTGATTCTAAGACTTGGTACTATGTATTCCATAGGCATTATATATTCTTGTCCATAAACCAATTGAAATGGAGCCTATCCCGTTAGCTTCTTGCAGGTAGTCCTGTAGGCCCATAAAATTGCTAGTATGCACACATCCCAATCATTTTGGTTGACGTTGCATACTTTAGTCAGAGCGTTCTCCATAATTTTATTAAAAGATTTAACCGTGCCATTTTCCTGAGGATGATAGGGCATACTCTTCTGATGATGCACTTGAAATTAATTCATTAATGCTTCAATTGTTTGTGTAGGAAGTGTGATCCTCGGTTGCTCATCAAGATCTTTGGGCACCAAAATATTGAATACATATATTCAAATATGAACTACGAAACAATATATGCACTGCAATCCTTTACTGGTTTTGCTTCAGCCCATCTGGTTAGATAATATGTCACAATAATAATATATCACTTACCAATATTCTTTCCTGGCGGATTGATCAGTGCCACAAAATAAATCACCCATTTATTAAAACCCTGCAAGGTGACTTGTGGATTCAATGGAAATTCATCCCTTCTTGATGGTTTGTTGGTCCTCTGGGAGACATCGCAAGAACTACAATACTCCTTGGAATCCTTGTGTACCGTGGGCCAACATAGCCCTGCTCTTAAAATATTCTGCGCGGTGGCTTTGCCTACATAGTGTCCTCCCGCGACACCACCATGTGCTTCTGCTAAAATACTGTGTGTTTTGTGCTCCGGGACATATTTGTGCAATATCTCGTCAAGGGCCATTTTATACAATTGTCCAACAATTAGAGAAATGGACCCAAGCCGTTGTCTCAGTCAGTGTCCAGAAAATCGCTACTCAGATTTCCTGAAGGGCATCATCGATGCACTCAAACCCATCTTCGAAACTAAAGGTCAATATGAAGCTTTCCTTCAGTTCATACCAGTCAGTGGTTCCATGGCATTGTTTTGTTTCGAGATACCAATTCATTGGTATGACATCCAAAGTGTGGAAAAATATATGTACCCATTCTAGTTGAGGTTCTTTGCCTCATGTCGTAGTCCAACAAGACAAATGCTCTCGAGGATCATCCTTACCATTATACTTCTCTACAATCCTTGTATTTGCATGGCTGAAACTGAGCCTCATCAATTGGCGATACTCCTTCTAATCTCCTATATTGTTCTTATGTGTGCCACACCATCGCCCAGGTGTAGACCACAAAGTTATATCTAAAGAATGGAATCTATCTTTTTTGGTACATCTCTTTCAAATTCATCCAGAAATAAACTAACATCCCCTATCCCATCATAATAAGGCAAATTACATACCTCTGTTGAGATGCAACAAAGATATTTCGTTAGTCTATTACAACGCAGAGTAGAGAATTTGTGCCACCACTTCTGCCAGTGCTCCATTTCCTCGTCAGAGTCCGAAACACATGAAATATCCTTTTCCTAGCTTATCCTCCCATCTACGGTGAGATTGATCCAATCCTCGTCTCGTGCAGTTAACTTGTAGATATGATCAATATCTTCATTTCCATACTCTTTGCGGATAGGCTCTGTATCGCTCTTTCAGAGGGGTCCAAAGGAACAACCCTAGTATCATTCTTCTCGAAGACCATACTTCTACTTATCATATTTATTATGGTCTCCATATCAAAATCCCAATCAATTCCTAGCAAAGTCGGGTATGGATTGTTGTTGTCCACAATCTCAATAACTTCAAAATCCGCTACTATGCTTGCTCCTTCAATGTCTACAATAACACCATGTAATCGACCCATCAGGATGATTTTATGTTGATTGTGTTAGTGTCGGTCTTGAGCCCTCCATCAGTGATCAATAACTCTTTGCATATGCAGTTATAGGTGTCTCATCAGTGTCAGTTTTGCATCCCACTAGGCATGCCATAACACTGAATGGAGGAGCTGGTCTTTGTTCCCTTCTTGGCTTTGCTGGATCAGGTCATACAACAATGTAATTGAGTCATGCTTGTTCTTATTTTTTGTCTTGAGATCCCATGGTCTTAGGTCTAGGGTTTTGAGTCAAAATCATTTCAAGGTAATGAGTCATGGTCAGTAAGTGCCCAGCAAGCCGGAAGGAATTTTGTACATATGTTTCATTATCATTTTCTTCAGCTACAGCTCACTTTATGCCTTGGATTTAAAAAAACCCTGTTTTTAAATCCAAGGTCATGAGGAATTTGTAAAAATAAAGAAATTTTCAAAAATTTGTAAAAGTGCCGGCAACAACCCTGGTTCCTTCACTACAGTCCATCAGGCGGTCAACCTGCAAAAAGAACGGAGTCAAACGCATCCAAAGAGCTTATTTCAGGACAAAAAGACTCTAAACAGTGTTAAAGAGAAAAGCAAGTTCAAAACATTAGAAAGTGGGTTCTAAAGTTAATTTTTTTTTAAAAAATGAACCTATAAAATCTATTTTCCCTCTCTAGTCACCCTTATTGTGCAAATGAAAGTCAAAAATTCGTGTTAGAGGCAAGAGGAGGCAATTCGGGCAAGTTTCTGCAAATTACAAGGGTTAAACTGGTGCGCGACCAAACCACAGGTGTGCGTGACCACCTGGGTGGGCGCGACCAAACGGAGGCCAACGCACAGTGTTAAATAACACGGGCCCGACCAAACGGAGGAGCGCGACCATTCTCAGAGCGTGCGCGACCAAAAACTCTGTCTGCCGTAAAACTCACTCAAACGCCAAAATCACCCTCAAATTGTTAAGGTATGCCTATTTCGCATGTTTGGTGATGGTGTTAGGGTTGCAAAAGAAGATTATGGCCATGGTTATATGCAAGAAATCCATAAAAAGATAGGTTAAATGATAGTTGTTTTTTGCAAGCAATATGTGTGACAGTTTGTTATTTTTCAAGGCAATTTTTCCTTTATCCCTCCATTTATTTTCCCATACAAATTACATGTGTTAACATGTCAAACTTATTGATCTCATTTGCAAGTCAATTATACAAATCCTACCCCTAAATCATTTGCAAACCCTAGTCCTTTCAAACCCTATAAACCCTACCTTTTCCCCATGTATAATGATCAAACCCTAAGCACTAGTAACACAGCAAAATGCCTATGTAAATGTACAGCAAAAGAATGAAAAGAAACATTATAAAAAACAAATAAAAAAGTGATGACAAGGCATGCACTCAAAAAATTGTAAAAACAGTAAAATTTGCCATTTTGCATAGCCTCAGAAAAAACAAAGGAAAAGGGTCATCTTGTGTATATGTCAAAGACTTCAAAGCTCAATAAGGTCATGACAAAATTTCATTTGCATAGACATCAAAGAAATCAGACTTGCTGTGGTTAGGGTTTGCAGTAACATGGTATCTTTTTCCCCTCCTCAAAACTCTGTTTTTTCCCCTACCTAATTCCCTATGTAAACCCTAATTCAATTGCTTGTCCCTTCAGTTAAACTCCCTAGGCAATTGAATATCCCTCCCTATGATCAAATCACACAGTGAAACCCTAATTACTCATGGCAAATGAAAAAATAAGGCTGCCTCTGTTTTAAATGAATTGCTGATACAAAAATTGATTGGCAGCAGACTTTGTTGATGGGTTCCATTATCCCCCCTAAACCTAATCCCTAATATCCTCTATTTTCCCTCATTCCTATGATACAATCCCCTCTCCCTTCCACTGTAAAATGATCACAACAACCCGTTCCCTTCCTCTTACAATCAGAAACCCTAAATCCCTGTTTCCCAAAGCATCAAATGGTCATTTTGAAATTATGAAAAACAGAGTATACTCCTCAATGACATTCAAAACAAATTGAAATGAGCTGCCTGTTACTTGTATATAGATGATGCTGCCTTATCCCCCTATGCTTATGACATCCTCCCCTCCATCATGATGATTTTCATTGTCCTTTCCCTTGGTGATCATAACACATTTTCCCTAATAAAGTATTGATTTGCAAATGATGAAAGATAGAATGACATGTTTAACATTGTGTGATTGTTTCCTTCAAAATTCCCTGTTGTTTATATATATTTTTTCCCTTTCCTTATGTAAATTCCCCCCCCCTAACATGTCCCTCATGATTTTTCCCCTTGAAAACAGCATACTTCACAGCATTTTGCAGGCAGGGCAGCAGTCATCTTGACATATTTATTCCACCTTGCTCAATAACACCATGTCAACCACTGAGACTAATGCGCAAGGTGATGACCGATCTTCATCCACTGAGATTGAGACACAGCGGAGGCCTCGTAGGGGAGGCAAAGGTGGTCACCACAGGAGAGAAGAGCCCACATCATTGACAGAGTTGCAGGCTTGCCCATTGGCAGTATCTTGCTTTCAGCATATGGCTTGTTTTCAGTTTTGTGAGAGGCTGTCACACATCCAGCATCACAGAGACTTGGCCCGGTTGTTTGTCCTCCATCTCCATGACAGGCAGGTCACCCTTGCAGGGGTGAATTTTGTGTTTTCTCCAGAGGCTATCACAGATGCTACCGGGATACCTAATGTGGGTGAGGTGTGGCAGAAGCGCAAGTGGCTGGACCTAGTATACTATGAGCCATATGTCAGGCCTACATATGTGCACCACTTGTCAAGGAACTTTCCTATTAAGTTCCTCCGAGCAGAGTATATAGACATCATGAGACTCATTATGCACTACCTTACATGCGAGGGGAGATTCTCACGAGTATTTTCTTGTCATATCCGCATAATGATGCACTTCACCAGAGTGAGGATGATGAACATCTCAGCATACTTATTTCACGACATTCAGAGGATGGCCACTACCTTTCGGAGACAGACCCCAGTACAGCAGCTTCGGAGCCTATGCCATCATGGTCTTATTCAGCTAGTAGTTTCCCATCAGCTGAGCCAGCAGGGCATTCCGTGGGCAGATTTTATCTCCCGAGAGTTTTTTACACAGCCACATCCAGGGCCGGAGGCAGTTCATGAGGAGGGAGGGCCATCACATCAGCCCGAGGTTAGCATTCCGAGACACATGGCTTCTTCTCCTAGGGTCACATATCAGAGAGGTGACAAAACCTTATTTGCAGCAGCCCGACGAGTACTTTATCCACAGCCAGTGGAAGGGGTCTCGTCTTCATCATCAGAGCAGCGAGTGTTATCTCCACACCAGGTGGAAGGGGCCTCGTTTTCTTCATCGGCACAGGCAGTACGAGAGGGCAAGCAGCCCATGGTTGAGGATGAGGCAGTTGGCGAGGCACATGATGATTTCACTGGTCGTGATGCTCATTCTCCTTCCTCTTCAGATTTCTATGAGCTCATTAGGCAGAGAGAGGAAGAGAACCTTGTGTTGCAGCGGAAGCTTGAGATGGCTCAGTGGACTATCACTTATTTAGAGCAGTGAAACAAACAGCTGGAGACCGAGAAGGAGTTGGATGAGTTATGGAGGATTCGATTCGACCGAGTCATCAACCGCAGGAGGCCTGGGGACCCACTGCCCAAGGATAGAGAGTTATTGCTCATCCGAGCAAATTGGCGCTTGGAGGGACTGTTAGACAAGGCAAACCGTGACAAAGAGCTGCTCCGGAACATGAAGACACACTACTGGGCAAGATTACATGTTTGCAAGGCGAGAATGAAAATTCTCCAAAGAAAGCTATCGGAGGCCCGGAAGAGGAGGAAAAGGAAAAATCCGCTCTGTATCTTGGCTGAAGCCTCCCTCACTCATCATGGTACTGATCAGCCTTGATCTAGCATCAAAATGTGAAAATTTTGAGAATTTTGGAGCATTTTGGAAATTTTTGGTAAAATTACAGGTTTTGCCCACGGTTTGGTCTCACCCCGGGTGAGACCATTTTGGAGGACTGCTCGGAATTTTGAAAACTTGGCATTTTTGGAAAGGGCATGCAAAAAGAAAAATTACCAATGCTTGGGAGAAGCCTGGTTTTGAGTTTTGAGCCTCCAAAAGCTCAAAATACATCAAAAAAATGACTTTCTGCCCACTTTTTGAGTTGCAGAAAGTGACCTTGGGAGAAATGGTTTTTGAGGGGTCAAATCAACACCAAATTCAGAAATTCCACTTGGGATGGAAAGTAGACAGGCCAAGATTTCCAATGAGCCATCTTGCACCTGATTTGGACCAGTGGAACCCACTCAAAAACAGCTGTGAAGGGGCGCGACTAGAACTTCCAGGGGCGCGACCAGAACTTCCAGATTTGCCAGAATTCACATTTTTGGTCAAAAAACACTGTTTTGACTATGGTTGACTATTTTTACTTGTAGATGATGGATAAATGTAATATTTTCATGGCACTTTGGTAGATTTTATCTCTCTTTACCCTTCTAGAAGCTTCCATGATGTAAAAAGTGAAAAATTAATGCATGGATGAGTTAGCTAAGTAATAGAGGCAAGTTGTTTGGCTGCCTATTTTCTAGTTCTTAGTTTAGAATTAGTTCAAACTGCTCCTAGGAAGCTGAGCTCGACCCCTAGAGGTGGGGAAAGGAGTTAGATGGTCTAGATGGTCTATATTATGCTCTCTCCTTCTCATTTTCATGGTTGGACTCTTGTGTAAGGAAGCTTTATTGTATATTGTGCATCTATTTCTGCAATTGAAGGCAAGGAAAGCCAGGGTTTTACAGACATCTTTGAGGATTCTTGTGGATCTGATTGTTGATGGTGTGTTCTCTACATGTTCTTGTAAGTTTGTTTATGTGTTTCACATCTCTCTTATGCTTCTAAATTGGACAAATGAAGTGGTAAAGTTTGAACTCATGTTTTGACATGCTCAGCTTTTTAGTTTGTTCAATTTTAATGTTTTCTACTGTCTAGAGAGGATTCGAATTGTGTGTTTGCCCTTTTTAGCTTCTCCTCTATCATCTCTGATCATCCATCTCAGATTAAGGCATCAGCACTCATTCCTACCTTGCCCCTTAGATCCCCCTGTGAAAACTGTGCTCAATCCCCGCACCTTGAATTGCACTTCCATCAATTGCCACCAAAAACCCCAAAAATCATTAAATCAACCCCCTTATCAATTTACTAGCCTAAAATATTTATTATTAATTGGTCAGCCTAATCATATTGAAAGATCTATCGAATCTGACCCGAGAGAGCCTTCTCATACCTCGTAGGGCTAGCTACGAGGTGAAATGGTTTGATGTAGCCTTGAGAGTTTGTCTATCTCAGCCTAGGTGAATTCCAAGCGCTAACATAGTGGCGACCATACTGGGGAGAACAAATTGATTGTTTGCTTATTGGTGTTTTTAATTCATAAGCTTAGACGGAGTCTGAAGGTACGCCAGGTAGCCTTCGAAAACGCTCTTGTTTTACATCAGCGTTAGTAGGTAAATGCTCCTTCGGTCGACCTCCGTGAGCTTGTGGATTAAACACTTCATCTGCAATTTACCCCAGTACATGTATCAAGTTCAGATCTGATTGTTGATGGTGAACAACGATCAGACACTTGAAAGGCTGAAATCATTCACCTGGCGACTCCTTTCACTGAAGAATCCAGCAATCAGTGCTTCATGGTGACTTCACTGCAGAGAGATCAGTAGCTTTGAGATTTCTCGAGATGGATCAGATTGCAAGAAGATATGCTCCCTTGAGCCGAGATCACATTCCAGGTTTTCCGAATAAAATTCCGAAGGTAGATTGGTCAAGGAATTTGCCTACATTTAATGATGATGGTAAGAAGGATGCTGCTTTACATCTAGTTAGATTTCATATGCATATTCGCAAATTCAAGATCAATTTTCCTGAAGATTGCTTGATGAAGATATTTTTGGCCACTCTGGAAGGTGAAGCCCAATCATGGTATGAAAGTTTGCCGCCTGCTTGTATTTATTGTTTAAAGGATTTTCATGCCTTGTTCATTGAAAGATATCAAGCATCGTATCCATCATTAAAATTGGTTCATGATTGTTGCAAGCATGCATATAGTTTTATCGAAAGCCTTGAGAAGTTTTATGAAGATGATAATTTCATGGATGAAGAGATCATGGAAGCATTGTATGAAAATCCGTTTTAGCAGCACATAGAGATCTTAGAGGATACTTGTCAGGATGATCAGGACATTTTGCAGCAGAATCAAGATCAGCAGGCTAAAGATGGTCATATGGTGGAAGAGGATGAAAGAGAAGAGCTTGTTTCAGATCTGCCCACAAAAGAGGACAGCATGCATGAAAGTCAAGTTTCAAGTTCAGAAAGTGACAAATTCAAGTCAGCGATTTCAAATCTAGATTCAGATCGCGATGAGGAAGACAACCTTGTTCTAAATCCCATAAAGGAGAGCTCTGATGTTGAGATCATCTGGTATGAAGAAGACAAAGTTATTGACCAGAGCCTTGGTGAGGAGGTAATTCAGCTAGCTCATGAACAGCAAGATGAGATCTTCGTTCAAGTAAGTGAAAAACCCTCTTTCAATCATAATTTGGATAATTTGATTGCCATGTCATATGAAGACAAGACTTGTTTGAGCAAAAGGAAACAAAAAGTCTTATCTCCTTTGTCTGAAGAGGAGATAGATCAACTCTTGAAAGGTCATGCTACAACCCAAGCTAAAGCAGATTTGCAGTGCACACATGGTCATGAAAGTGTTGGTGAAACTTCTTCCTCTTTTGAAAATGATGACAGTCTTGTAATTAGTTTTATAGATCAGCAAACAAATAATGTTTTCCTTCACAAAGATGATAAGGCTGTCATGTTTGAGTACCTTGAAGATTGTTTGTTATTTAAGAATGACCTAGATCATGAAGTAGAGGAATATATGCCCGAAATTCTCACGGTCAAGGAATGTACAGCCAACACTCATATGGCAGAAGCTTATACCTCTTTGTGCCTTCCTATCAATCAGCAACCCACTGTTTTTTCAGATCAGAATGAAGCAAGTACTTATATTTTTGCAGCTGGATCTCCAAACAAGATAGTGCTTCAGGATTATCAAGATCCCCTTGGCATTCTTCTGCAAGCACTAGAGAAGATAAATGTTGCCTGGTTCTTTATCATAAGTTTTGGTTTCAGTGGTTATTTTGAGTTGCCTACAGGTTCACCGTTCCGCCTGCTCGAGATAAGCGGGAGCAGAAAAGTGGTATGTAGCCATCTGCTGGATTGGTTACATTGGAAAGCTCATTATACATGATTGTACATATTTCATTAGTATGCAGGTGGTTGTCATCATGATTCCAGATCTTGATGGACTGCTGCCCTTCAATAAGCTTTGTAAGTTCTTGTTTTAGTTAAGTCAGTCATGAGTCATTTGTGTTTGGTCTGTTGAGTCAGTTTTTTCAAGTTATTTCAGTTTTCCGTCGAGTTGTTTGAGTCAAAGTCCTTTCAAAGTTTTCAGTTTATAGTCAAGTCAAATAAAGTCTTTTTGAGTTGGTTATTTTTTCTATTAGTTGACTCCATTGCCCAATGAATAAAGCACTGGTCTGCTCTCCCAAGAGGTCTGAGGTTCTTGGCACCTCCAAGGAGCTGCCATCCCCATTGGAGCCAATGTTAGTGTCGGTCTTGAGCCCTCCATCAGTGATCAATAACTCTTTGCATATGCAGTTATAGGTGTCTCATCAGTGTCAGTTTTGCATCCCACTAGGCATGCCATAACACTGAATGGAGGAGCTGGTCTTTGTTCCCTTCTTGGCTTTGCTGGATCAGGTCATACAACAATGTAATTGAGTCATGCTTGTTCTTATTTTTTGTCTTGAGATCCCATGGTCTTAGGTCTAGGGTTTTGAGTCAAAATCATTTCAAGGTAATGAGTCATGGTCAGTAAGTGCCCAGCAAGCCGGAAGGAATTTTGTACATATGTTTCATTATCATTTTCTTCAGCTACAGCTCACTTTATGCCTTGGATTTAAAAAAACCCTGTTTTTAAATCCAAGGTCATGAGGAATTTGTAAAAATAAAGAAATTTTCAAAAATTTGTAAAAGTGCCGGCAACAACCCTGGTTCCTTCACTACAGTCCATCAGGCGGTCAACCTGCAAAAAGAACGGAGTCAAACGCATCCAAAGAGCTTATTTCAGGACAAAAAGACTCTAAACAGTGTTAAAGAGAAAAGCAAGTTCAAAACATTAGAAAGTGGGTTCTAAAGTTAATTTTTTTTTAAAAAATGAACCTATAAAATCTATTTTCCCTCTCTAGTCACCCTTATTGTGCAAATGAAAGTCAAAAATTCGTGTTAGAGGCAAGAGGAGGCAATTCGGGCAAGTTTCTGCAAATTACAAGGGTTAAACTGGTGCGCGACCAAACCACAGGTGTGCGTGACCACCTGGGTGGGCGCGACCAAACGGAGGCCAACGCACAGTGTTAAATAACACGGGCGCGACCAAACGGAGGAGCGCGACCATTCTCAGAGCGTGCGCGACCAAAAACTCTGTCTGCCGTAAAACTCACTCAAACGCCAAAATCACCCTCAAATTGTTAAGGTATGCCTATTTCGCATGTTTGGTGATGGTGTTAGGGTTGCAAAAGAAGATTATGGCCATGGTTATATGCAAGAAATCCATAAAAAGATAGGTTAAATGATAGTTGTTTTTTGCAAGCAATATGTGTGACAGTTTGTTATTTTTCAAGGCAATTTTTCCTTTATCCCTCCATTTATTTTCCCATACAAATTACATGTGTTAACATGTCAAACTTATTGATCTCATTTGCAAGTCAATTATACAAATCCTACCCCTAAATCATTTGCAAACCCTAGTCCTTTCAAACCCTATAAACCCTACCTTTTCCCCATGTATAATGATCAAACCCTAAGCACTAGTAACACAGCAAAATGCCTATGTAAATGTACAGCAAAAGAATGAAAAGAAACATTATAAAAAACAAATAAAAAAGTGATGACAAGGCATGCACTCAAAAAATTGTAAAAACAGTAAAATTTGCCATTTTGCATAGCCTCAGAAAAAACAAAGGAAAAGGGTCATCTTGTGTATATGTCAAAGACTTCAAAGCTCAATAAGGTCATGACAAAATTTCATTTGCATAGACATCAAAGAAATCAGACTTGCTGTGGTTAGGGTTTGCAGTAACATGGTATCTTTTTCCCCTCCTCAAAACTCTGTTTTTTCCCCTACCTAATTCCCTATGTAAACCCTAATTCAATTGCTTGTCCCTTCAGTTAAACTCCCTAGGCAATTGAATATCCCTCCCTATGATCAAATCACACAGTGAAACCCTAATTACTCATGGCAAATGAAAAAATAAGGCTGCCTCTGTTTTAAATGAATTGCTGATACAAAAATTGATTGGCAGCAGACTTTGTTGATGGGTTCCATTATCCCCCCTAAACCTAATCCCTAATATCCTCTATTTTCCCTCATTCCTATGATACAATCCCCTCTCCCTTCCACTGTAAAATGATCACAACAACCCGTTCCCTTCCTCTTACAATCAGAAACCCTAAATCCCTGTTTCCCAAAGCATCAAATGGTCATTTTGAAATTATGAAAAACAGAGTATACTCCTCAATGACATTCAAAACAAATTGAAATGAGCTGCCTGTTACTTGTATATAGATGATGCTGCCTTATCCCCCTATGCTTATGACATCCTCCCCTCCATCATGATGATTTTCATTGTCCTTTCCCTTGGTGATCATAACACATTTTCCCTAATAAAGTATTGATTTGCAAATGATGAAAGATAGAATGACATGTTTAACATTGTGTGATTGTTTCCTTCAAAATTCCCTGTTGTTTATATATATTTTTTCCCTTTCCTTATGTAAATTCCCCCCCCTAACATGTCCCTCATGATTTTTCCCCTTGAAAACAGCATACTTCACAGCATTTTGCAGGCAGGGCAGCAGTCATCTTGACTTATTTATTCCACCTTGCTCAATAACACCATGTCAACCACTGAGACTAATGAGCAAGGTGATGACCGATCTTCATCCACTGAGATTGAGACACAGCGGAGGCCTCGTAGGGGAGGCAAAGGTGGTCACCACAGGAGAGAAGAGCCCACATCATTGACAGAGTTGCAGGCTTGCCCATTGGCAGTATCTTGCTTTCAGCATATGGCTTGTTTTCAGTTTTGTGAGAGGCTGTCACACATCCAGCATCACAGAGACTTGGCCCGGTTGTTTGTCCTCCATCTCCATGACAGGCAGGTCACCCTTGCAGGGGTGAATTTTGTGTTTTCTCCAGAGGCTATCACAGATGCTACCGGAATACCTAATGTGGGTGAGGTGTGGCAGAAGCGCAAGTGGCTGGACCTAGTATACTATGAGCCATATGTCAGGCCTACATATGTGCACCACTTGTCAAGGAACTTTCCTATTAAGTTCCTCCGAGCAGAGTATATAGACATCATGAGACTCATTATGCACTACCTTACATGCGAGGGGAGATTCTCACGAGTATTTTCTTGTCATATCCGCATAATGATGCACTTCACCAGAGTGAGGATGATGAACATCTCAGCATACTTATTTCACGACATTCAGAGGATGGCCACTACCTTTCGGAGACAGACCCCAGTACAGCAGCTTCGGAGCCTATGCCATCATGGTCTTATTCAGCTAGTAGTTTCCCATCAGCTGAGCCAGCAGGGCATTCCGTGGGCAGATTTTATCTCCCGAGAGTTTTTTACACAGCCACATCCAGGGCCGGAGGCAGTTCATGAGGAGGGAGGGCCATCACATCAGCCCGAGGTTAGCATTCCGAGACACATGGCTTCTTCTCCTAGGGTCACATATCAGAGAGGTGACAGAACCTTATTTGCAGCAGCCCGACGAGTACTTTCTCCACAGCCAGTGGAAGGGGTCTCGTCTTCATCATCAGAGCAGCGAGTGTTATCTCCACACCAGGTGGAAGGGGCCTCGCTTTCTTCATCGGCACAGGCAGTACGAGAGGGCAAGCAGCCCATGGTTGAGGATGAGGCAGTTGGCGAGGCACATGATGATTTCACTGGTCGTGATGCTCATTCTCCTTCCTCTTCAGATTTCTATGAGCTCATTAGGCAGAGAGAGGAAGAGAACCTTGTGTTGCAGCGGAAGCTTGAGATGGCTCAGTGGACTATCACTTATTTAGAGCAGTGAAACAAACAGCTGGAGACCGAGAAGGAGTTGGATGAGTTATGGAGGATTCGATTCGACCGAGTCATCAACCGCAGGAGGCCTGGGGACCCACTGCCCAAGGATAGAGAGTTATTGCTCATCCGAGCAAATTGGCGCTTGGAGGGACTGTTAGACAAGGCAAACCGTGACAAAGAGCTGCTCCGGAACATGAAGACACACTACTGGGCAAGATTACATGTTTGCAAGGCGAGAATGAAAATTCTCCAAAGAAAGCTATCGGAGGCCCGGAAGAGGAGGAAAAGGAAAAATCCGCTCTGTATCTTGGCTGAAGCCTCCCTCACTCATCATGGTACTGATCAGCCTTGATCTAGCATCAAAATGTGAAAATTTTGAGAATTTTGGAGCATTTTGGAAATTTTTGGTAAAATTACAGGTTTTGCCCACGGTTTGGTCTCACCCCGGGTGAGACCATTTTGGAGGACTGCTCGGAATTTTGAAAACTTGGCATTTTTGGAAAGGGCATGCAAAAAGAAAAATTACCAATGCTTGGGAGAAGCCTGGTTTTGAGTTTTGAGCCTCCAAAAGCTCAAAATACATCAAAAAAATGACTTTCTGCCCACTTTTTGAGTTGCAGAAAGTGACCTTGGGAGAAATGGTTTTTGAGGGGTCAAATCAACACCAAATTCAGAAATTCCACTTGGGATGGAAAGTAGACAGGCCAAGCTTTCCAATGAGCCATCTTGCACCTGATTTGGACCAGTGGAACCCACTCAAAAACAGCTGTGAAGGGGCGCGACTAGAACTTCCAGGGGCGCGACCAGAACTTCCAGATTTGCCAGAATTCACATTTTTGGTCAAAAAACACTGTTTTGACTATGGTTGACTATTTTTACTTGTAGATGATGGATAAATGTAATATTTTCATGGCACTTTGGTAGATTTTATCTCTCTTTACCCTTCTAGAAGCTTCCATGATGTAAAAAGTGAAAAATTAATGCATGGATGAGTTAGCTAAGTAATAGAGGCAAGTTGTTTGGCTGCCTATTTTCTAGTTCTTAGTTTAGAATTAGTTCAAACTGCTCCTAGGAAGCTGAGCTCGACCCCTAGAGGTGGGGAAAGGAGTTAGATGGTCTAGATGGTCTATATTATGCTCTCTCCTTCTCATTTTCATGGTTGGACTCTTGTGTAAGGAAGCTTTATTGTATATTGTGCATCTATTTCTGCAATTGAAGGCAAGGAAAGCCAGGGTTTTACAGACATCTTTGAGGATTCTTGTGGATCTGATTGTTGATGGTGTGTTCTCTACATGTTCTTGTAAGTTTGTTTATGTGTTTCACATCTCTCTTATGCTTCTAAATTGGACAAATGAAGTGGTAAAGTTTGAACTCATGTTTTGACATGCTCAGCTTTTTAGTTTGTTCAATTTTAATGTTTTCTACTGTCTAGAGAGGATTCGAATTGTGTGTTTGCCCTTTTTAGCTTCTCCTCTATCATCTCTGATCATCCATCTCAGATTAAGGCATCAGCACTCATTCCTACCTTGCCCCTTAGATCCCCCTGTGAAAACTGTGCTCAATCCCCGCACCTTGAATTGCACTTCCACCAATTGCCACCAAAAACCCCAAAAATCATTAAATCAACCCCCTTATCAATTTACTAGCCTAAAATATTTATTATTAATTGGTCAGCCTAATCATATTGAAAGATCTATCGAATCTGACCCGAGAGAGCCTTCTCATACCTCGTAGGGCTAGCTACGAGGTGAAATGGTTTGATGTAGCCTTGAGAGTTTGTCTATCTCAGCCTAGGTGAATTCCAAGCGCTAACATAGTGGCGACCATACTGGGGAGAACAAATTGATTGTTTGCTTATTGGTGTGTTTAATTCATAAGCTTAGACGGAGTCTGAAGGTACGCCAGGTAGCCTTCGAAAACGCTCTTGTTTTACATCAGCGTTAGTAGATAAACGCTCCTTCGGTCGACCTCCGTGAGCTTGTGGATTAAACACTTCATCTGCAATTTACCCCAGTACATGTATCAAGTTCAGATCTGATTGTTGATGGTGAACAACGATCAGACACTTGAAAGGCTGAAATCATTCACCTGGCGACTCCTTTCACTGAAGAATCCAGCAATCAGTGCTTCATGGTGACTTCACTGCAGAGAGATCAGTAGCTTTGAGATTTCTCGAGATGGATCAGATTGCAAGAAGATATGCTCCCTTGAGCCGAGATCACATTCCAGGTTTTCCGAATAAAATTCCGAAGGTAGATTGGTCAAGGAATTTGCCTACATTTAATGATGATGGTAAGAAGGATGCTGCTTTACATCTAGTTAGATTTCATATGCATATTCGCAAATTCAAGATCAATTTTCCTGAAGATTGCTTGATGAAGATATTTTTGGCCACTCTGGAAGGTGAAGCCCAATCATGGTATGAAAGTTTGCCGCCTGCTTGTATTTATTGTTTAAAGGATTTTCATGCCTTGTTCATTGAAAGATATCAAGCATCGTATCCATCATTAAAATTGGTTCATGATTGTTGCAAGCATGCATATAGTTTTATCGAAAGCCTTGAGAAGTTTTATGAAGATGATAATTTCATGGATGAAGAGATCATGGAAGCATTGTATGAAAATCCGTTTCAGCAGCACATAGAGATCTTAGAGGATACTTGTCAGGATGATCAGGACATTTTGCAGCAGAATCAAGATCAGCAGGCTAAAGATGGTCATATGGTGGAAGAGGATGAAAGAGAAGAGCTTGTTTCAGATCTGCCCACAGAAGAGGACAGCATGCATGAAAGTCAAGTTTCAAGTTCAGAAAGTGACAAATTCAAGTCAGCGATTTCAAATCTAGATTCAGATCGCGATGAGGAAGACAACCTTGTTCTAAATCCCATAAAGGAGAGCTCTGATGTTGAGATCATCTGGTATGAAGAAGACAAAGTTATTGACCAGAGCCTTCGTGAGGAGGTAATTCAGCTAGCTCATGAACAACAAGATGAGATCTTCGTTCAAGTAAGTGAAAAACCCTCTTTCAATCATAATTTGGATAATTTGATTGCCATGTCATATGAAGACAAGACTTGTTTGAGCAAAAGGAAACAAAAAGTCTTATCTCCTTTGTCTGAAGAGGAGATAGATCAACTCTTGAAAGGTCATGCTACAACCCAAGCTAAAGCAGATTTGCAGTGCACACATGGTCATGAAAGTGTTGGTGAAACTTCTTCCTCTTTTGAAAATGATGACAGTCTTGTAATTAGTTTTATAGATCAGCAAACAAATAATGTTTTCCTTCACAAAGATGATAAGGCTGTCATGTTTGAGGACCTTGAAGATTGTTTGTTATTTAAGAATGACCTAGATCATGAAGTAGAGGAATATATGCCCGAAATTCTCACGGTCAAGGAATGTACAGCCAACACTCATATGGCAGAAGCTTATACCTCTTTGTGCCTTCCTATCAATCAGCAACCCACTGTTTTTTCAGATCAGAATGAAGCAAGTACTTATATTTTTGCAGCTGGATCTCCAAACAAGATAGAGCTTCAGGATTATGAAGATCCCCTTGGCATTCTTCTGCAAGCACTAGAGAAGATAAATGTTGCCTGGTTCTTTATCATAAGTTTTGGTTTCAGTGGTTATTTTGAGTTGCCTACAGGTTCACCATTCCACCTGCTCGAGATAAGCGGGAGCAGAAAAGTGGTATGTAGCCATCTGCTGGATTGGTTACATTGGAAAGCTCATTATACATGATTGTACATATTTCATTAGTATGCAGGTGGTTGTCATCATGATTCCAGATCTTGATGGACTGCTGCCCTTCAATAAGCTTTGTAAGTTCTTGTTTTAGTTAAGTGAGTCATGAGTCATTTGTGTTTGGTCTGTTGAGTCAGTTTTTTCAAGTTATTTCAGTTTTCCGTCGAGTTGTTTGAGTCAAAGTCCTTTCAAAGTTTTCAGTTTATAGTCAAGTCAAATAAAGTCTTTTTGAGTTGGTTATTTTTTCTATTAGTTGACTCCATTGCCCAATGAATAAAGCACTGGTCTGCTCTCCCAAGAGGTCTGAGGTTCTTGGCACCTCCAAGGAGCTGCCATCCCCATTGGAGCCAATGTTAGTGTCGGTCTTGAGCCCTCCATCAGTGATCAATAACTCTTTGCATATGCAGTTATAGGTGTCTCATCAGTGTCAGTTTTGCATCCCACTAGGCATGCCATAACACTGAATGGAGGAGCTGGTCTTTGTTCCCTTCTTGGCTTTGCTGGATCCGGTCATACAACAATGTAATTGAGTCATGCTTGTTCTTATTTTTTGTCTTGAGATCCCATGGTCTTAGGTCTAGGGTTTTGAGTCAAAATCATTTCAAGGTAATGAGTCATGGTCAGTAAGTGCCCAGCAAGCCGGAAGGAATTTTGTACATATGTTTCATTATCATTTTCTTCAGCTACAGCTCACTTTATGCCTTGGATTTAAAAAAACCCTGTTTTTAAATCCAAGGTCATGAGGAATTTGTAAAAATAAAGAAATTTTCAAAAATTTGTAAAAGTGCCGGCAACAACCCTGGTTCCTTCACTACAGTCCATCAGGCGGTCAACCTGCAAAAAGAACGGAGTCAAACGCATCCAAAGAGCTTATTTCAGGACAAAAAGACTCTAAACAGTGTTAAAGAGAAAAGCAAGTTCAAAACATTAGAAAGTGGGTTCTAAAGTTAATTTTTTTTTAAAAAATGAACCTATAAAAGCTATTTTCCCTCTCTAGTCACTCTTATTGTGCAAATGAAAGTCAAAAATTCGTGTTAGAGGCAAGAGGAGGCAATTCGGGCAAGTTTCTGCAAATTACAAGGGTTAAACTGGTGCGCGACCAAACCACAGGTGTGCGCGACCACCTGGGTGGGCGCGACCAAACGGAGGCCAACGCACAGTGTTAAATAACACGGGCGCGACCAAACGGAGGAGCGCGACCATTCTCAGAGCGTGCGCGACCAAAAACTCTGTCTGCCGTAAAACTCACTCAAACGCCAAAATCACCCTCAAATTGTTAAGGTATGCCTATTTCGCATGTTTGGTGATGGTGTTAGGGTTGCAAAAGAAGATTATGGCCATGGTTATATGCAAGAAATCCATAAAAAGATAGGTTAAATGATAGTTGTTTTTTGCAAGCAATATGTGTGACAGTTTGTTATTTTTCAAGGCAATTTTTCCTTTATCCCTCCATTTATTTTCCCATACAAATTACATGTGTTAACATGTCAAACTTATTGATCTCATTTGCAAGTCAATTATACAAATCCTACCCCTAAATCATTTGCAAACCCTAGTCCTTTCAAACCCTATAAACCCTACCTTTTCCCCATGTATAATGATCAAACCCTAAGCACTAGTAACACAGCAAAATGCCTATGTAAATGTACAGCAAAAGAATGAAAAGAAACATTATAAAAAACAAATAAAAAAGTGATGACAAGGCATGCACTCAAAAAATTGTAAAAACAGTAAAATTTGCCATTTTGCATAGCCTCAAAAAAAACAAAGGAAAAGGGTCATCTTGTGTATATGTCAAAGACTTCAAAGCTCAATAAGGTCATGACAAAATTTCATTTGCATAGACATCAAAGAAATCAGACTTGTTGTGGTTAGGGTTTGCAGTAACATGGTATCTTTTTCCCCTCCTCAAAACTCTGTTTTTTCCCCTACCTAATTCCCTATGTAAACCCTAATTCAATTGCTTGTCCCTTCAGTTAAACTCCCTAGGCAATTGAATATCCCTCCCTATGATCAAATCACACAGTTAAACCCTAATTACTCATGGCAAATGAAAAAATAAGGCTGCCTCTGTTTTAAATGAATTGCTGATACAAAAATTGATTGGCAGCAGACTTTGTTGATGGGTTCCATTATCCCCCCTAAACCTAATCCCTAATATCCTCTATTTTCCCTCATTCCTATGATACAATCCCCTCTCCCTTCCACTGTAAAATGATCACAACAACCCCTTCCCTTCCTCTTACAATCAGAAACCCTAAATCCCTGTTTCCCAAAGCATCAAATGGTCATTTTGAAATTATGAAAAACAGAGTATACTCCTCAATGACATTCAAAACAAATTGAAATGAGCTGCCTGTTACTTGTATATAGATGATGCTGCCTTATCCCCCTATGCTTATGACATCCTCCCCTCCATCATGATGATTTTCATTGTCCTTTCCCTTGGTGATCATAACACATTTTCCCTAATAAAGTATTGATTTGCAAATGATGAAAGATAGAATGACATGTTTAACATTGTGTGATTGTTTCCTTCAAAATTCCCTGTTGTTTATATATATTTTTTCCCTTTCCTTATGTAAATTCCCCCCCCTAACATGTCCCTCATGATTTTTCCCCTTGAAAATAGCATACTTCACAGCATTTTGCAGGCAGGGCAGCAGTCATCTTGACTTATTTATTCCACCTTGCTCAATAACACCATGTCAACCACTGAGACTAATGAGCAAGGTGATGACCGATCTTCATCCACTGAGATTGAGACACAGCGGAGGCCTCGTAGGGGAGGCAAAGGTGGTCACCACAGGAGAGAAGAGCCCACATCATTGACAGAGTTGCAGGCTTGCCCATTGGCAGTATCTTGCTTTCAGCATATGGCTTGTTTTCAGTTTTGTGAGAGGCTGTCACACATCCAGCATCACAGAGACTTGGCCCGGTTGTTTGTCCTCCATCTCCATGACAGGCAGGTCACCCTTGCAGGGGTGAATTTTGTGTTTTCTCCAGAGGCTATCACAGATGCTACCGGGATACCTAATGTGGGTGAGGTGTGGCCGAAGCGCAAGTGGCTGGACCTAGTATACTATGAGCCATATGTCAGGCCTACATATGTGCACCACTTGTCAAGGAACTTTCCTATTAAGTTCCTCCGAGCAGAGTATATAGACATCATGAGACTCATTATGCACTACCTTACATGCGAGGGGAGATTCTCACGAGTATTTTCTTGTCATATCCGCATAATGATGCACTTCACCAGAGTGAGGATGATGAACATCTCAGCATACTTATTTCACGACATTCAGAGGATGGCCACTACCTTTCGGAGACAGACCCCAGTACAGCAGCTTCGGAGCCTATGCCATCATGGTCTTATTCAGCTAGTAGTTTCCCATCAGCTGAGCCAGCAGGGCATTCCGTGGGCAGATTTTATCTCCCGAGAGTTTTTTACACAGCCACATCCAGGGCCGGAGGCAGTTCATGAGGAGGGAGGGCCATCACATCAGCCCGAGGTTAGCATTCCGAGACACATGGCTTCTTCTCCTAGGGTCACATATCAGAGAGGTCATAGGACCTTATTTGCAGCAGCCCGACGAGTACTTTCTCCACAGCCAGTGGAAGGGGTCTCGTCTTCATCATCAGAGCAGCGAGTGTTATCTCCACACCAGGTGGAAGGGGCCTCGCTTTCTTCATCGGCACAGGCAGTACGAGAGGGCAAGCAGCCCATGGTTGAGGATGAGGCAGTTGGCGAGGCACATGATGATTTCACTGGTCGTGATGCTCATTCTCCTTCCTCTTCAGATTTCTATGAGCTCATTAGGCAGAGAGAGGAAGAGAACCTTGTGTTGCAGCGGAAGCTTGAGATGGCTCAGTGGACTATCACTTATTTAGAGCAGTGAAACAAACAGCTGGAGACCGAGAAGGAGTTGGATGAGTTATGGAGGATTCGATTCGACCGAGTCATCAACCGCAGGAGGCCTGGGGACCCACTGCCCAAGGATAGAGAGTTATTGCTCATCCGAGCAAATTGGCGCTTGGAGGGACTGTTAGACAAGGCAAACCGTGACAAAGAGCTGCTCTGGAACATGAAGACACACTACTGGGCAAGATTACATGTTTGCAAGGCGAGAATGAAAATTCTCCAAAGAAAGCTATCGGAGGCCCGGAAGAGGAGGAAAAGGAAAAATCCGCTCTGTATCTTGGCTGAAGCCTCCCTCACTCATCATGGTACTGATCAGCCTTGATCTAGCATCAAAATGTGAAAATTTTGAGAATTTTGGAGCATTTTGGAAATTTTTGGTAAAATTACAGGTTTTGCCCACGGTTTGGTCTCACCCCGGGTGAGACCATTTTGGAGGACTGCTCGGAATTTTGAAAACTTGGCATTTTTGGAAAGGGCATGCAAAAAGAAAAATTACCAATGCTTGGGAGAAGCCTGGTTTTGAGTTTTGAGCCTCCAAAAGCTCAAAATACATCAAAAAAATGACTTTCTGCCCACTTTTTGAGTTGCAGAAAGTGACCTTGGGAGAAATGGTTTTTGAGGGGTCAAATCAACACCAAATTCAGAAATTCCACTTGGGATGGAAAGTAGACAGGCCAAGCTTTCCAATGAGCCATCTTGCACCTGATTTGGACCAGTGGAACCCACTCAAAAACAGCTGTGAAGGGGCGCGACTAGAACTTCCAGGGGCGCGACCAGAACTTCCAGATTTGCCAGAATTCACATTTTTGGTCAAAAAACACTGTTTTGACTATGGTTGACTATTTTTACTTGTAGATGATGGATAAATGTAATATTTTCATGGCACTTTGGTAGATTTTATCTCTCTTTACCCTTCTAGAAGCTTCCATGATGTAAAAAGTGAAAAATTAATGCATGGATGAGTTAGCTAAGTAATAGAGGCAAGTTGTTTGGCTGCCTATTTTCTAGTTCTTAGTTTAGAATTAGTTCAAACTGCTCCTAGGAAGCTGAGCTCGACCCCTAGAGGTGGGGAAAGGAGTTAGATGGTCTAGATGGTCTATATTATGCTCTCTCCTTCTCATTTTCATGGTTGGACTCTTGTGTAAGGAAGCTTTATTGTATATTGTGCATCTATTTCTGCAATTGAAGGCAAGGAAAGCCAGGGTTTTACAGACATCTTTGAGGATTCTTGTGGATCTGATTGTTGATGGTGTGTTCTCTACATGTTCTTGTAAGTTTGTTTATGTGTTTCACATCTCTCTTATGCTTCTAAATTGGACAGATGAAGTGGTAAAGTTTGAACTCATGTTTTGACATGCTCAGCTTTTTAGTTTGTTCAATTTTAATGTTTTCTACTGTCTAGAGAGGATTCGAATTGTGTGTTTGCCCTTTTTAGCTTCTCCTCTATCATCTCTGATCATCCATCTCAGATTAAGGCATCAGCACTCATTCCTACCTTGCCCCTTAGATCCCCCTGTGAAAACTGTGCTCAATCCCCGCACCTTGAATTGCACTTCCACCAATTGCCACCAAAAACCCCAAAAATCATTAAATCAACCCCCTTATCAATTTACTAGCCTAAAATCTTTATTATTAATTGGTCAGCCTAATCATATTGAAAGATCTATCGAATCTGACCCGAGAGAGCCTTCTCATACCTCGTAGGGCTAGCTACGAGGTGAAATGGTTTGATGTAGCCTTGAGAGTTTGTCTATCTCAGCCTAGGTGAATTCCAAGCGCTAACAGATTGGACATGCGCAGCTGGATCGGTGACCATTGTAGTTTTCGTTGCCCCATTCACTCCCATGTTTTCTTGGGTAAGACATTCGCATCCGATCCCAAGTCAAGAATTACTTGATCCATTTCGAATTCACCGATATGGATAGTTAATCACATCTCTCGGCCTGTACTTTTCTTATTTCCTTATATTTTGTTGACTGCGCATCGTTTAGGTTGAGGTTTTTCTTTACCAATGCAGTTATCAATTAGCTCTTACAATCCTTCCACTGCCTTCTGATCCCTCAGCAACTTCATACATGTATGTAGAAAGGACTTCATAATAGTTGGATCAGGGTTCTCCATTGTAGTTTCAGGCTTGTTCTTTCGTGAACTAGTTGCATTTGCGTATTCGATGTCGAAGACCCTAGGCCCATGAAACTCTTCTTTGCTTCCATAAAGGTTTCTTTCTCCCTTTGCATGTTGAACCTGGTATTCTTTTCTCCAACCTTTCTAGCCCATGTTTCTGTCATAGACTTCTCTCCTTATGTTTTATCTTGTCCTAGAGTTGCGACACTCCGTGTTACTATGTTAACACTGGGATCATTTTTGCGTGGTTTCGATATCATCATTTACAAATTATGCACAAGTTGTTGATTCTTATTTTCCTACATTTTAGCTATCAAACATAGAAATATTCTATTGCATGGTAAAACTGTCTAAAATACTTATAGGAAGGGAAAGTGGAGTTCTGACAATCCCGCGCAAAATGTCCAGCTTCGCCATAGTTATAACATATAATTTGACCCGGACCTCGTCTGGCAACCCCTCCTCGACCACGTCCTTGGCCTTGAAATCCTCCTCACGCTGCAGGTGAACCCTGATTTTCCTGCGCGCGGCCTTTATCTTGCATTTTGTATGTCGTGGTCTGCTCTACCATCAAGTCATAGTTGCGACAATGGCTTTCTTCATGTCCTACTGATTGGCAGAAGTTACAAAATAAATACTTAGGCATATGAACATACTTTTGTATAAAATAAGAGTGATATGTCAAGTGCTGGCCTGCAACTCGGAAAATACTACACCATACACTCTATCTAGTACTTTGTCTAGCACTAGGTTCCTTCTTCAGAGGATTAGGACCCCTAGCTTCTAAATAATCAAGATATACAGGACACTGGTCCTTATAATGACCTGCCGCTTTACATTTTAAGCACCACACTTCTGAGTGCATGTCCAAATGAACTTATTTTCCCTTATTGAAGTTTTGGATCTCCATGTGTAAGCTTGATAACTGTGTCTGTATCTGTTGAACTCCTATGTGAGTATCCTGTATCAGTGATGCTTCTAACTTCATCGTGATCTCTAACGCCTCAACTTGTGTTGAGATATTTTGTTGTGATAGTGGTAATATGAGATGTGGTACTAACACAGTTATATACAATTCCTTATGTTTTTCATCAGTGATATGGAAGTTTCCTAGTCCCATCAAACACGTTAACCTCTGATCTAACTCCCAGGAAGTCCCGTTGGGTGCTTACTTGATTTATCCCATCTCTCTAATACATTGTGACTGCAACTTTGGCTTCTTGAAATTCACATTTAGTGCACTCTTTGTCTCAGCTAGTGAAGCAGCTGGGTCCATTGTATTGTACTTAATATACCATGACAACACTTTCTCCTCTAGTGTTGTGAAAAGTTGAGCTTTATTCATATCATCATCATTTATTTGTTATGCTTTCCATATAGCTTCAGAGACAAACCAAAATTTCGTAGGATCCTCTTATCCATGACCCCTAAAAACAAGCATCTTCACTGCGTTATCCATATTAAATTAGGGAGGTGGAGGTGGAGGTGTAGGTGTATGAGGTGGAGGTGGAGTGGTTGGATGGGGAATTCCAGAAGTGCCCTTATTTCCCGATTGTGACGCACCTACAGGTGTGTTAGGGTTGCTCCTTTCTTCTTCATTGCCTGATTCAACCAATAGCGGATTGTAACAGGATTCAATATAGTTATCACGGTCTATCCTGAATATTTTTCCACTCCGCATAGATCCATGTTAGCTCCTTTTAAACATCAATTCCCTTGCATATGCCCTTTTCACATAAAAACATCTTAATCCAGATCTTTAATGAATTCAGATACTTACCTCGTGGACCCTTGAAAAGCTGTCGCTCAGCTTCGCAATAAGATATTGATGTGTCAATCACAATTTTAGTAATAAAGCCTCCAAAAATACTATCGATCCAATAATCAATGGCTCTTGTGATCTTAGTTTCAGTCTGCTTGAGTCACTTCACCAACTCTGGGGTCCACATGATATGTTTTTCGTGCTTCCAATGGGGCTGATTGTCAGCTAGCTTCGAAATCCACTCGTGAAACTCGTTAGTGAAAGATGAAAAAAATATCTCGTGCTGCTCTATAAAAATGTACCTCTGCAACCACGCTTTTGTTGACAAGTGCCAATTTCTATTTTCTTGTACTGCAAATTCAAGCTCCTTTCGCTTGACCCAATTTTGAATCTCCCTTTTGGTCAGATGCCACATCACACGTCCCTCAAAAAGATCTTGGTCCCGACAATGGAACCATTTGTTAGCTTCTGGGGCTTAGAACCAGGTTTAGAGTTAGTCTGCATTAACCAACAAAACCCTATATTGCTGACCCTTTCAGCAACGACCTGCGCAACGTAGACCACAGTCTCACTCGAGGCAATATTGGGGGATGCTAGAACCAGGTTTGTACATCCATAGGGGTTATGCAGTGTGGCTGTAGGGTTTCTTCCATTTTAGGGCTTGATCCAACCTTCGTGAACCATTAACCTTATTATTATAGTCGTAGACTGTTTTCCTACTTAACAGACTTGCAAGCTACTCCTATCTAGTCTAACATGCATTATTCATCATATAAATAGTATCCGAACCTTCGCGATGCAATTACAGAAGAGATATACAAAAGTGAACATTAATCATGCATAAGTACAAAAACTATGCAACATATAAGAATACACAGATATGCTTCCAAAACATTATTTATTATATCAAGGCTTCAAAGATACAATCTTTTTTATCCTTCGTACACAGTTGCAGGGGCCTGCGCACACAGCTACACACTTACCAAGGTCTCCACGCACACAGTTGTAGGAGACTTCCCATTCGCCTGAATAAATAAAGACAACAAAACAGACTCAAAACATCATTACACATGAATAGTTTCCTTAGACTTACTACGACAATTCTTTATATATCCTTTTACCCTTACAATACCATCATTCGCAAGTGATCCAGGTGGACGTTGGTGGCCACCCACCTATCCCATTTGGACCCCCACAACTGTCTCTTTCAGTTTTTCAATTTCCTTAATTATAGCACAGTTTACTATTTTTAGCAGTTTTTTCGGGTCCTAAACTTCCGGAGCCGTTTTGAGGCCCTAAACGACATTTTTTGGGAAATCCACCCCATCAACTTTTTTGATAAAAATCGTCTTTTCCGTCGTAGTCCTCGGAGAGATCTTTCCAACGGGCTATCATGCGCGTCAAACGGAGATAATACGACCAATTCGCGACCCCGGGAAGTTGGCTGTCCAACTCACCCCAAAACGGGGCCCGCAATTTGGCGTTTCATCTTCTAGGGTTAGGTTTTGGAATGTGAAGGGTTTTCCATTGTTTCTCAATAATAAATAGGCCTTCGAGCCTCATTGTAAAGACACTTCGAAACAGTTCAGAGGCATGTAGCCGACACATCTCTTCTCAGAGATAAGCTACCATCACCCTAGCTGGGTTATTTCTATTTGTAAGCATATTTCAGTATTCTCCATTAATGAAATGAAGTATTATTTCCGCTACATCTCTGTTTTTATGGTTATCGCATCTCTGTATTTATGGTTATCTCTGTAATCTATTGCGTTCCTGCTTAAATCCGGATCAGTGGTATCAGAGCGGTCTGCTTTTTCTCAGTTTTTTCTTTGCATGTCCCCAACGAGGTCGGGATATAAGGAGTTAGGGCTTGAATTGGTCGAACCTTTGCAAGACCAGCCTCGCAAATCTCGACGACCTCCCATGGCGGATGAGAAGAAAGACGAGGGGGCAGGAGATCCTATCAGAATCTTGCTCGAAGAAGCCCTCGAGCGGCAAAGGAACGCAATGATGGATAGCTTTGCGCAGATCCTTCAGCGGCTACCCAGAGGCGACACATCGGCTTCCAACAGCGACTCTGGAAATGCCACACCCTTCAAGGTACAAGTTAATTTTGAAATTCCCATATTTGAGGGTCAAATAGACGCAGATGTCGTAGATAAATGGTTAAATCTGCTAGATGGGTATTTTTCTGTTCATGAATTTTCAAATCGGGAAAAGATTGTTTTCGCTCTTCTCAAAGCAGCCCCCCACGTCAAGGATTGGTGGGAAACCTACTGCGAGCAGAAGGATGAAAGTACAGGCTCACTATTTTCAGCCGCACCCACTTGGAATGACTTCCGGGATGCCATCAAGGAGCAGTACTACCCTGTCGGAAGCTATGAGGACAAATACATCAAATGGACCACACTGCGGCAGGGACGAGACCAAGATGTACCGGAGTTTACAAACATTTTTCATACCCTTCGCACACAATTGGGTATCAAAGATTCTGAGCTGCATCTGGTACTCAAATACCGCGGCTGCCTACACAGATACATCCAGGAAGAGATGGTGTTCTTGAACATCTCCTCGCTCGGCACGGCGTACCGATACGCTGTCAAAATCGAGCAAAAGTTCAAACAGAAGAAGCGAGACTTTGGATCTGCAAATCCGAAGCCTAAAGGACAAAGCCAAGGCGGGGTGACCCAAGACAACCCGTCGAAGCCGCAAGAAAAGAACAACACCATGAAGCCGAAGAAGGACACAGGGAAGTGGTGTGAGTTCCACAAGAGTCCCACTCATAACACAAGTGAGTGTCGGACCAAGCAGTCGCTGGTGGTTGAGTTGAAGGCTTCCGAATCAGATGCATGTTCCGACCCTGAGCCAGAACCCGACAAGGGGAATGGAAAAGGGAAGCAGATCATTGATGCAGATCCCAGCGCCACTGTTGCCACTGCCAAGATCCAGAAAGATGAGCCCGAAAATCCAGAAGAGGGGGAGCGTCTTTTCCACTCACAGATGTGGGTGAAGGGTTCGCCGCTGCAATTCATTGTCGACAGTGGCAGCCAAAAGAACCTCATTTCAGCAGAGGTCGTGAAGTGGTTGGGCCTACCGACTACACCGCACCCGCAGCCGTAGAGTATTGGTTGGCTTCACGAAGGACGAGATCTCAAAGTTCGCCAGCAGTGTCGCCTTCCCTATAGCATCAAGCCCTTCACAGACGAGGTATTGTGTGATGTTACACCTCTGGATGTTTGTGATGTACTATTAGGCCAGCCATACTTGTGGAGGCGACATGCTGTGTATGAGTCAAGGCCTCGCACTGTCATCATTTCGTTGGATAATTCATTATACAGGATACCGGAGGTAGCCCCACCTACCGCCACCTCTTTGATCACTGCTAAGAAAGGCAGCAAGCTCATCTCACAGACTAGGAAATTTATTTTCTGTCTGGTTCGCTCCCAAAGTAAGGGGAAGATCGGTTCTACATCCATGACCCCTGTGAAGGGTTCCTCCACACAACAGCAGCAATAGAGGGATACAGTCTTGACAGAACACAGGAACAACTTCTCCTTACCCGGAGGGGTACCACACAAGTTTCAGGTGGGCGACAAAGTTTGGTTACATTTGCAGAGGGAGCGCCTTACTAGAACCCATCAGAAACTCAGATCGCTTCGACATGGTCCTTACACCAGTAACAAGGCTGTGGGCAACAATGCTTTGAAGCACAACATTCCTCCATTCCTTCGCTTGCACCGATTGTTCAATGTGGACCATCGCCGACCATGCTTCCCACCATTTCTGGACACATCAGAGATTGCAGAACAACTCACTAGAGACCCAGCTCAGCAGAAGCTTCCTCATCTCAGGGAGGAACTCAACGTAATGGGGACCATTGCTTCCTAAGGGGGGAGGAATGATCCAGGTGGACGTTGGTGGCCACCCACCTATCCCATTTGGACCCCCACAACTGTCTCTTTCAGTTTTTCAATTTCCTTAATTATAGCACAGTTTACTATTTTTAGCAGTTTTTTCGGGTCCTAAACTTCCGGAGCCGTTTTGAGGCCCTAAACGACGTTTTTTGGGAAATCGACGCCAACGATTTTTCTGATAAAAATTGTCTTTTCCATCGTAGTCCTCGGAGAGATCTTTCCAACGGGCTATCATGCGCGTCAAACGAAGATAATACGACCAATTCGCGACCCCAGGAAGTTGGCTGTCCAACTCACCCCAAAACGGGGCCCGCAATTTGGCGTTTCATCTTCTAGGGTTAGGTTTTGGAATGTGAAGGGTTTTCCATTGTTTCTCAATAATAAATAGGCCTTCGAGCCTCATTGTAAAGACACTTCGAAACAGTTCAGAGGCATGTAGCCGACACATCTCTTCTCAGAGATAAGCTACCATCACCCTAGCTGGGTTATTTCTATTTGTAAGCATATTTCAGTATTCTCCATTAATGAAATGAAGTATTATTTCCGCTACATCTCTGTTTTTATGGTTATCGCATCTCTGTATTTATGGTTATCTCTGTAATCTATTGCGTTCCTGCTTAAATCCGGATCAGTGGTATCAGAGTGGTCTGCTTTTTCTCAGTTTTTTCTTTGCATGTCCCCAACGAGGTCGGGATATAAGGAGTTAGGGCTTGAATTGGTCGAACCTTTGCAAGACCAGCCTCACAAATCTCGACGACCTCCCATGGCGGATGAGAAGAAAGACGAGGGGGCAGGAGATCCTATCAGAATCTTGCTCGAAGAAGCCCTCGAGCGGCAAAGGAACGCGATGATGGATAGCTTTGCGCAGATCCTTCAGCGGCTACCCAGAGGCGACGCATCGGCTTCCAATAGCGACTCTGGAAATGCCACACCCTTCAAGGTACAAGTTAATTTTGAAATCCCCATATTTGAGGGTCAAATAGACGCAGATGTCGTAGATAAATGGTTAAATCTGCTAGATGGGTATTTTTCTGTTCATGAATTTTCAAATCGGGAAAAGATTGTTTTCGCTCTTCTCAAAGCAGCCCCCCACGTCAAGGATTGGTGGGAAACCTACTGCGAGCAGAAGGATGAAAGTACAGGCTCACTATTTTCAGCCGCACCCACTTGGAATGACTTCCGGGATGCCATCAAGGAGCAGTACTACCTTGTCGGAAGCTATGAGGACAAATACATCAAATGGACCACACTGCGGCAGGGACGAGACCAAGATGTACAGGAGTTTACAAACATTTTTCATACCCTTCGCACACAATTGGGTATCAAAGATTCTGAGCTGCATCTGGTACTCAAATACCGTGGCTGCCTGCACAGATACATCCAGGAAGAGATGGTGTTCTTGAACATCTCCTTGCTCGGCACGACGTACCGATACGCTGTCAAAATCGAGCAAAAGTTCAAACAGAAGAAGCGAGACTTTGGATCTGCAAATCCAAAGCCTAAAGGACAAAGCCAAGGCGGGGTGACCCAAGACAACCCGTCGAAGCCGCAAGAAAAGAACAACACCATGAAGCCGAAGAAGGACACAGGGAAGTGGTGTGAGTTCCACAAGAGTCCCACTCATAACACAAGTGAGTGTCGGACCAAGCAGTCGCTGGTGGCTGAGTTGAAGGCTTCCGAATCAGATGCATGTTCCGACCCTGAGCCAGAACCCGACAAGGGGAATGGAAAAGGGAAGCAGATCATTGATGCAGATCCCAGCGCCACTGTTGCCACTGCCAAGATCCAGAAAGATGAGCCCGAAAATCCAGAAGAGGGGGAGCGTCTTTTCCACTCACAGATGTGGGTGAAGGGTTCGCCGCTGCAATTCATTGTTGACAGTGGCAGCCAAAAGAACCTCATTTCAGTAGAGGTCGTGAAGCGGTTGGGCCTACCGACTACACCGCACCCGCAGCCGTACAGTATTGGTTGGCTTCACGAAGGACGAGATCTCAAAGTTCGCTAGCAGTGCCGCCTTCCCTACATCATCAAGCCCTTCACAGACGAGGTATTGTGTGATGTTACACCTTTGGATGTTTGTGATGTACTATTAGGCCAGCCATACTTGTGGAGGCGACATGCTGTGTATGAGTCAAGGCCTCGTACTGTCATCATTTCGTTGGATAATTCATTATACAGGATACCGGAGGTAGCCCCACCTACCGCCACCTCTTTGATCACTGCTAAGAAAGGCAGCAAGCTCATCTCACAGACTAGGAAATTTATTTTCTGTCTGGTTCGCTCCCAAAGTAAGGGGAAGATTGGTTCTACATCCATGACCCCTGTGAAGGGTTCCTCCACACAGCAGCAGCAACAGAGGGATACAGTCTTGACAGAACACAGGAACAACTTCTCCTTACCCGGAGGGGTACCACACAAGTTTCAGGTGGGCGACAAAGTTTGGTTACATTTGCAGAGGGAGCGCCTTACTAGAACCCATCAGAAACTCAGATCGCTTCGACATGGTCCTTACACCAGTAACAAGGCTGTGGGCAACAATGCTTTGAAGCACAACATTCCTCCATTCCTTCGCTTGCACCGATTGTTCAATGTGGACCATCACCGACCATGCTTCCCACCATTTCTGGACACATCAGAGATTGCAGAACAGCTCACTAGAGACCCAGCTCAGCAGAAGCTTCCTCATCTCAGGGAGGAACTCAACGTAATGGGGACCATTGCTTCCTAAGGGGGGAGGAATGATCCATGTGGACGTTGGTGGCCACCCACCTATCCCATTTGGACCCCCACAACTGTCTCTTTCAGTTTTTCAATTTCCTTAATTATAGCACAGTTTACTATTTTTAGCAGTTTTTTCGGGTCCTAAACTTCCGGAGCCGTTTTGAGGCCCTAAACGACGTTTTTTGGGAAATCGACGCCAACGATTTTTCTGATAAAAATTGTCTTTTCCATCGTAGTCCTCGGAGAGATCTTTCCAACGGGTTATCATGCGCGTCAAACGGAGATAATACGACCAATTCGCGACCCCAGGAAGTTCGCTGTCCAACTCACCCCAAAACGGGGCCCGCAATTTGGCGTTTCATCTTCTAGGGTTAGGTTT
Source organism: Pinus tabuliformis (assembly GCA_031772625.1). Taxonomy (NCBI): domain Eukaryota; kingdom Viridiplantae; phylum Streptophyta; class Pinopsida; order Pinales; family Pinaceae; genus Pinus; species Pinus tabuliformis. The sequence goes on from CM062818.1 coordinate 2,074,407,120, forward strand.
TGGAATGTGAAGGGTTTTCCATTGTTTCTCAATAATAAATAGGCCTTCGAGCCTCATTGTAAAGACACTTCGAAACAGTTCAGGGGCATGTAGCCGACACATCTCTTCTCAGAGATAAGCTACCATCACCCTAGCTGGGTTATTTCTATTTGTAAGCATATTTCAGTATTCTCCATTAATGAAATGAAGTATTATTTCCGCTACATCTCTGTTTTTATGGTTATCGCATCTCTGTATTTATGGTTATCTCTGTAATCTATTGCGTTCCTGCTTAAATCCGGATCAGTGGTATCAGAGCGGTCTGCTTTTTCTCAGTTTTTTCTTTGCATGTCCCCAACGAGGTCGGGATATAAGGAGTTAGGGCTTGAATTGGTCGAACCTTTGCAAGACCAGCCTCGCAAATCTCGACGACCTCCCATGGCGGATGAGAAGAAAGACGAGGGGGCAGGAGATCCTATCAGAATCTTGCTCGAAGAAGCCCTCGAGCGGCAAAGGAACGCGATGATGGATAGCTTTGCGCAGATCCTTCAACGGCTACCCAGAGGCGACGCATCGGCTTCCAACAGCGACTGTGGAAATGCCACACCCTTCAAGGTACAAGTTAATTTTGAAATCCCCATATTTGAGGGTCAAATAGACGCAGATGTCGTAGATAAATGGTTAAATTTGCTAGATGGGTATTTTTCTGTTCATGAATTTTCAAATCGGGAAAAGATTGTTTTCGCTCTTCTCAAAGCAGCCCCCCACGTCAAGGATTGGTGGGAAACCTACTGCGAGCAGAAGGATGAAAGTACAGGCTCACTATTTTCAGCCGCACCCACTTGGAATGACTTCCGGGATGCCATCAAGGAGCAGTACTACCCTGTCGGAAGCTATGAGGACAAATAAATCAAATGGACCACACTACGGCAGGGACAAGACCAAGATGTACCGGAGTTTACAAACATTTTTCATACCCTTCGCACACAATTGGGTATCAAAGATTCTGAGCTGCATCTGGTACTCAAATACCGCGGCTGCCTACACAGATACATCCAGGAAGAGATGGTGTTCTTGAACATCTCCTCGCTCGGCACGGCGTACCGATACGCTGTCAAAATCGAGCAAAAGTTCAAACAGAAGAAGCGAGACTTTGGATCTGCAAATCCGAAGCCTAAAGGACAAAGCCAAGGCGGGGTGACCCAAGACAACCCGTCGAAGCCGCAAGAAAAGAACAACACCATGAAGCCGAAGAAGGACACAGGGAAGTGGTGTGAGTTCCACAAGAGTCCCACTCATAACACAAGTGAGTGTCGGACCAAGCAGTTGCTGGTGGCTGAGTTGAAGGCTTCCGAATCAGATGCATGTTCCGACCCTGAGCCAGAACCCGACAAGGGGAATGGAAAAGGGAGGCAGATCATTGATGCAGATCCCAGCGCCACTGTTGCCACTGCCAAGATCCAGAAAGATGAGCCCGAAAATCCAGAAGAGGGGGAGCGTCTTTTCCACTCACAGATGTGGGTGAAGGGTTCGCCGCTGCAATTCATTGTCGACAGTGGCAGCCAAAAGAACCTCATTTCAGCAGAGGTCGTGAAGCGGTTGGGCCTACCGACTACACCGCACCCGCAGCCGTACAATATTGGTTGGTTTCACGAAGGACGAGATCTCAAAGTTCGCCAGCAGTGCCGCCTTCCCTACATCATCAAGCCCTTCACAGACGAGGTATTGTGTGATGTTACACCTCTGGATGTTTGTGATGTACTATTAGGCCAGCCATACTTGTGGAGGCGACATGCTGTGTATGAGTCAAGGCCTCGCACTGTCATCATTTCATTGGATAATTCATTATACAGGATACCGGAGGTAGCCCCACCTACCGCCACCTCTTTGATCACTGCTAAGAAAGGCAGCAAGCTCATCTCACAAACTAGGAAATTTATTTTCTGTCTGGTTCGCTCCCAAAGTAAGGGGAAGATCGGTTCTACATCCATGACCCCTGTGAAGGGTTCCTCCACACAACAGCAGCAACAGAGGGATACAGTCTTGACAGAACACAGGAACAACTTCTCCTTACCCGGAGGGGTACCACACAAGTTTCAGGTGGGCGACAAAGTTTGGTTACATTTGCAGAGGGAGCGCCTTACTAGAACCCATCAGAAACTCAGATCGCTTCGACATGGTCCTTACACCAGTAACAAGGCTGTGGGCAACAATGCTTTGAAGCACAACATTCCTCCATTCCTTCGCTTGCACCGATTGTTCAATGTGGACCATCGCCGACCATGCTTCCCACCATTTCTGGACACATCAGAGATTGCAGAACAGCTCACTAGAGACCCAGCTCAGCAGAAGCTTCCTCATCTCAGGGAGGAACTCAACGCAATGGGGACCATTGCTTCCTAAGGGGGGAGGAATGATCCAGGTGGACGTTGGTGGCCACCCACCTATCCCATTTGGACCCCCACAACTGTCTCTTTCAGTTTTTCAGTTTCCTTAATTATAGCACAGTTTACTATTTTTAGCAGTTTTTTCGGGTCCTAAACTTCCGGAGCCGTTTTGAGGCCCTAAACGACGTTTTTTGGGAAATCCACCGCAGCGATTTTTTTGATAAAAATCATCTTTTCCGTCATAGTCCTCGGAGAGATATTTCCAACGGGCTATCATGCGCGTCAAACAGAGATAATACGACCACTTCGCGACCCCGGGAAGTTGGCTGTCCAACTCACCCCAAAACGGGGCCCGCAATTTGGCGTTTCATCTTCTAGGGTTAGGTTTTGGAATGTGAAGGGTTTTCCATTGTTTCTCAATAATAAATAGGCCTTCGAGCCTCATTGTAAAGACACTTCGAAACAGTTCAGAGGCATGTAGCCGACACATCTCTTCTCAGAGATAAGCTACCATCACCCTAGCTGGGTTATTTCTATTTGTAAGCATATTTCAGTATTCTCCATTAATGAAATGAAGTATTATTTCCGCTACATCTCTGTTTTTATGGTTATCGCATCTCTGTATTTATGGTTATCTCTGTAATCTATTGCGTTCCTGCTTAAATCCGGATCAGTGGTATCAGAGCGGTCTGCTTTTTCTCAGTTTTTTCTTTGCATGTCCCCAACGAGGTCGGGATATAAGGAGTTAGGGCTTGAATTGGTCGAACCTTTGCAAGACCAGCCTCGCAAATCTCAACGACCTCCCATGGCGGATGAGAAGAAAGACGAGGGGGCAGGAGATCCTATCAGAATCTTGCTTGAAGAAGCCCTCGAGCGGCAAAGGAACGCGATGATGGATAGCTTTGCGCAGATCCTTCAGCGGCTACCCAGAGGCGATGCATCGGCTTCCAACAGCGACTCTGGAAATGCCACACCCTTCAAGGTACAAGTTAATTTTGAAATCCCCATATTTGAGGGTCAAATAGACGCAGATGTCGTAGATAAATGGTTAAATCTGCTAGATGGGTATTTTTCTGTTCATGAATTTTCAAATCGGGAAAAGATTATTTTCGCTCTTCTCAAAGCATCCCCCCACGTCAAGGATTGGTGGGAAACCTACTGCGAGCAGAAGGATGAAAGTATAGGCTCACTATTTTCAGCCACACCCACTTGGAATGACTTCCGGGATGCCATCAAGGAGCAGTACTACCCTGTCGGAAGCTAGGAGGACAAATACATCAAATGGACCACACTGCGGCAGGGACGAGACCAAGATGTACCGGAGTTTACAAACATTTTTCATACCCTTCACACAAAATTGGGTATCAAAGATTCTGAGCTGCATCTGGTACTCAAATACCGCGGCTGCCTACACAGATACATCCAGGAAGAGATGGTGTTCTTGAACATCTCCTCGCTCGGCACTGCGTACCGATACGCTGTCAAAATCGAGCAAAAGTTCAAACAGAAGAAGCGAGACTTTGGATCTGCAAATCCGAAGCCTAAAGGACAAAGCCAAGGCGGGGTGACCCAAGAAAACCCGTCGAAGCCGCAAGAAAAGAACAACACCATGAAGCCGAAGAAGGACACAGGGAAGTGGTGTGAGTTCCACAAGAGTCCCACTCATAACACAAGTGAGTGTCGGACCAAGCAGTCGCTGGTGGCTGAGTTGAAGGCTTCCGAATCAGATGCATGTTCCGACCCTGAGCCAGAACCCGACAAGGGGAATGGAAAAGGGAAGCAGATCATTGATGCAGATCCCAGCGCCACTGTTGCCACTGCCAAGATCCAGAAAGATGAGCCCGAAAATCCAGAAGAGGGGGAGCGTCTTTTCCACTCATAGATGTGGGTGAAGGGTTCGCCGCTGCAATTCATTGTCGACAGTGGCAGCCAAAAGAACCTCATTTCAGCAGAGGTCGTGAAGCAGTTGGGCCTACCGACTACACCGCACCCGCAGCTGTACAGTATTGGTTGGCTTCACGAAGGACGAGATCTCAAAGTTCGCCAGCAGTGCCGCCTTCCCTACAGCATCAAGCCCTTCACAGACGAGGTATTGTGTGATGTTACACCTCTGGATGTTTATGATGTACTATTAGGCCAGCCATACTTGTGGAGGCGACATGCTGTGTATGAGTCAAGGCCTCGCACTATCATCATTTCGTTGGATAATTCATTATACAGGATACCGGAGGTAGCCCCACCTACCGCCACCTCTTTGATCACTGCTAAGAAAGGCAGCAAACTCATCTCACAGACTAGGAAATTTATTTTCTGTCTGGTTCGCTCCCAAAGTAAGGGGAAGATCAGTTCTACATCCATGACCCCTGTGAAGGGTTCCTCCACACAACAGCAGCAACAGAGGGATACAGTCTTGACAGAACACAGGAACAACTTCTCCTTACCCGGAGGGGTACCACACAAGTTTCAGGTGGGCGACAAAGTTTGGTTACATTTGCAGAGGGAGCACCTTACTAGAACCCATCAGAAACTCAGATCGCTTCGACATGGTCCTTACACGAGTAACAAGGCTGTGGGCAACAATGCTTTGAAGCACAACATTCCTCCATTCCTTCGCTTGCACCGATTGTTCAAAGTGGACCATCGCCGACCATGCTTCCCACCATTTCTGGACACATCAGAGATTGCAGAACAGCTCACTAGAGACCCAACTCAGCAGAAGCTTCCTCATCTCAGGGAGGAACTCAACGCAATGGGGACCATTGCTTCCTAAGGGGGGAGGAATGATCCAGGTGGACGTTGGTGGCCACCCACCTATCCCATTTGGACCCCCACAACTGTCTCTTTCAGTTTTTCAATTTCCTTAATTATAGCACAGTTTACTATTTTTAGCAGTTTTTTCGGGTCCTAAACTTCCGGAGCCGTTTTGAGGCCCTAAACGACGTTTTTTGGGAAATCCACCGCAGCGATTTTTCCGATAAAAATTATCTTTTCCGTCGTAGTCCTCGGAGAGATCTTTCCAACGGGTTATCATGCGCGTCAAACGGAGATAATACGACCAATTCGCGACCCCGGGAAGTTGGCTGTCCAACTCACCCCAAAACGGGGCCCGCAATTTGGCGTTTCATCTTCTAGGGTTAGGTTTTGGAATGTGAAGGGTTTTCCATTGTTTCTCAATAATAAATAGGCCTTCGAGCCTCATTGTAAAGACACTTCGAAACAGTTCAGAGGCATGTAGCCGACACATCTCTTCTCAGAGATAAGCTACCATCACCCTAGCTGGGTTATTTCTATTTGTAAGCATATTTCAGTATTCTCCATTAATGAAATGAAGTATTATTTCCGCTACATCTCTGTTTTTATGGTTATCGCATCTCTGTATTTATGGTTATCTTTGTAATCTATTGCGTTCCTGCTTAAATCCGGATCAGCAAGCCATTGGCAGATCTCAAAAAAATATAATTTATCCCATCCCTTCACAAAAAAGGGGCTTTGACCCGCCCTAAAGCCCCTTTGACTCCTAGAGTCTACACACAAAGCACTTCACTTCTCAAAATGCGGACACTTTATATAAATTAGTCAAAACTTGGACCTATGGGATCCCTTCCCAACAACGGAGTGTGCAGTACTGTGAAGCTATGTACCGTGCGATGTTTTAGGGGCTTCAAGGTGGGTCGAAGTCCGTTGTTTTTGTAATGGGTTTGGGCAATAGTTTATTTTTTTAGGAGGACCATGGTATTTTGATGTACCCTTTGATGTAACTAGTATATATAGGAGAAAATATGTAATTTGAAGTCAAAATGATATGATACAAGCATAAGAAAATATCTCTATAATATGTGTTTGGGTCTTGATGGAAAGGCTCCGCAACTGAGTGCGCACAGACCTAAAGTTTGCAGCTGAGTGCACAAACACCTGTAGCTACGTGCGCAGGTCGAGGAATTGCACGTTGTTTTAAAGAATTAATATAAGAAGTACAATTTTGATGGACATAATTGGTGAATGATTAATGTGTATATTTTTCTTTCTGTTCAGTATTTTGGTTATATTTTACTTCCATGCAGTGTTGTTTATGGTTTTTAATGGCATGGTTAAGTAGATAATACAACACCATGAAGTAAAGAATAAAGTGTTGAGTGAAAATAGAGTAAGAAAGCCACAACCCATTATCCCTCAAGGCTGCAGAAACCTGGTTTTGCATCCTCCCATAGTCACTTTGGGTGAGACTCCGATCTACTTTGTAGTTCATTGCTGAAAGGGCCAGTGATTGAGGGTTTTATTGGTGCACAGTGAAATCCGAACTTGGGTCAAGCCCAAACAAACCAAAAAATGGTTTTGTTACCGAGACATGGATCCGTTTGAGGGATATGTTTATGTGTCAGCCATCCAAGAAAGAAATTCAGGATTTGGTAGAACAGAAGGAACGAGAATTTGCAAAGCAAGAGAATAGAAGCCCTTGTTTGACATCTGAAAGGTGGTTGGAGAAGTATATTTTCGAAGATCAATACGAAATCTTCTTCAGTTCATTTCATATTAATCTATATGAGTGGATATCAAGGTTGACCGAGATAAAAGATTATTTTAAAGGAGACGAACCTAAGGAGTGGACTCCTGAATTGATACAGTGACTCAAGAACACCGACAATAGGATCTCAAGAGTTGTTTATTTATGGATTGATAGCATCTTGGGAGGATTCATTATTGAGTTTGTGGTAAACTCAACTTTGTCCTACAATGAAGCATAATGGAAATTTTTCAAAGGACCATGAGGTAAGTACTTGAGATCTTTGAAACTCTGGATTAAGATGCTTTTGTGTGAAAAGGGAGTTTTACAAATGCAGTCAGATTATTAGTTTACTTATTTTTGGGAGAATATCTGAAGAAGAAACTGGAACAAAGTGAAGTGCGAAAATATATAGAATAGACACTAGAAATATATCTCATGGCCAAGATCCAAATAATTTTATAGAAAATGACTATAGCCCTCTTTTAAGTGAGTCTAAAAGTGAAGAAAACCTCCTTGAGGACCCTGAAGTGACTTTGTAGTATTCACCCTTCCAGCCTGAAAGTTCATTGAAGCCATAGTTGAGTAGTAATTAGGGTGCTTTTGGTTTTCCCCATCCCCTACCCCCCTACCTCGCACCCCCCTCCCCTTACGAATCTTCCGTCCCCTCCCCCTCCCCCTCCGATAAGAACTATGGTCGATGATATTAAGCTACCTGCTTTTAAACGAACTAAATCAAAGGACCCGGAGAAATTTTGGTTTTTATGTGAAGCCGTATCGATAGTGAATCAGGTCCATGATGAAAATATAAAGAAAGAACAACATGTTACAACATTTCGAGATAGAGCATTTACGTGGTACATGAAGTAGTCGAGCAATCAGATCAGATCATTCGCATACATTAAAACAATGCTAGTAAAATAATTTAAGAAGCCAAAGTCAGAGTCGTAGTGCATCACTAAGCTAAATGAGATAAAGAAGAAACCTAGTGAATCTGTATGGAATTTTGATCAAATATTTAAGCTGTTATTAGATCAAGTGAGCTTGGAAATACCTTTGCAGCAGCATCAGGAGTGGTTCATAGTTGCGCTGCTACCACATATTAGATTTCCACTGACACAACAGAAGATAGAAACTCAAGATGAAGTTATGGAAATTGAAAAGAAATTAGAGGCATCCCCTATAGGAGATACAAATGCAGGTATGCAGTAGATTCAAACTTAACATTGCAGATACAAGATATCAAGAAGAGAAAGGAAGTAAGAGAAGACGTATGGTGCACAAAGTGTAAATCAGAAGGACATTCTAAAGAACAATGCACTCTCTTCAAAAACTACATGGCTAGTGGAGCACCGAATCCTTTGAACGCTGGATCCAGCCTATGGTGCAAGATATGTAAAACTAGAGGTGAACATCACTCAAAATATTTCTAACTATTGCAGAAGTATGTCCAGACTCTAAGAAATTTATATTGCAAATAATGCAAATTAGTAGGGCGTGATAAGAACAATTTCCAATCTTATGAACTGATGATGGAGCGCAGTATTGACGCCTACAGAATACAAGCTGAAGAATATTGACATGAGGAACATGGACAACATAGTGGTCGAGGTGGTTATCAAGATAGAGTTCGAGGTACTAGTCGAGGTGGTGGAGTTGGTCGAGGACATGGGCAGATTATCTGCTATAACTGTGGCCAGGCAAGTCATTTTATAAGAGATTGTCAGAATCCTACCACGACATCCAAGTGTGAAAAATTTTGATCATGTAATTGAATATTGTCCTATATGTGTAGAAAAAATGCAAGAAAAGAGGAACCAACATCTGACAAAAAACATCCAAATGATGATTGTCGAAAGAAGAATCGACGATTCTCGAATCAATATTGTTACTAGAAGTGGAGCTACAATTGGTGATGAGAAAGTAAATGGGAAGAAGGAATTTGGGACTAAATGGGTAAGAAATACTATTGAAAAAACTCTTGTCTTTGATATTAAGAAGGAACAAGAAGTGTTTATGGAATCCAAGCAAAGCTTTATGGATTCTGGGGCTTCGACCTCTAGCACACAGCCAAAATCAATGTATAAGAATAAATGTGACATAATATCAGTTACGACACAAGATGTGGATCTAAGTATTTTAAATTCTTTCCTACAAACCTGAATGAATTTGTTAAGAAACTAGAAAGTTGTAGAAGGGTTGCAGGAATTGATAGATTCATGTGCTTCTAAAGAAGTATCGCTAAGCGACATGCACATAGTTATAAATATGCATCGACATAAGATGAGGATTGGAAAATAAATGAGGCTAACTGCGTAGATCAGAGAATATGACATGGACTAGGTTATTCTGGATTTAGGAACAGATGCCAATGTTTTACCAAAGCAGACTTGGGAATTGATGGGTAAGAAAAAATTACAATGGTCACCAATTTAGTTGAGAATGGCCAACCAACATAAAATATTCCCAATGGGGAGGTTACTAGATGTTACAATAGACATTGAAGGAGTACACACTATTGCAGACTTTGAATTGATAGAAATCATGGATGATAACAACCCCTATCCAGCATTGCTTGGACTGGATTGGGCATTTGATAATCTGGCTATAATCAACCTAAATAAGAGGCAAATGGTATTTGAAAAGGACAATATGAGAGTAATTGTTCCATTGAACCCATCAAAAGGGGTGAGATATACAGAGCCTGTCAGAGATGAGTATCTCATAGCAGATATAGACATCATTTATCATATGACAACCAAAGAAGAGGAATGGATTAACCCCACTGTAGATGGAAAATTAAGCTGGGATTAGGACAATTCTTGTACCTCAGATTCAAAAGAAGAATTGGAAAATTCACAGAATAGGCTACATGAAGTGTTTGCAAGGCGATGTGAAAGGATCACTAAATCACTTTGTTGTATAAATTCTGAGGTATGTAACTTGCCTTACTATGATGGTTTAGGTAATGTAAGCACTTTCCTTAATGACTATGAAAGACAAATACCATAAGAGAAAAGGTTGTTAGCTTTGGATGTGGCCCTGATATCTACCCCTGCTAGATGGTGGGGTGCACATAAAAGAAATATAACAGATTGGTAGGAGTGTCAAAGATTAATGTGGATTTGGTTTGGGCCAGTAGATATAGAAATAGAGGTGAAATATGATGGTAAAGCTGACCCTAGGGAGCATATCCACCAATCCACTACAGTATGGGAGGAATTTCTAGATCAAGAATGGGTACATGGGTTTATCCACACATTAGAGACAACTCCTATGAACTGGTACCTAGAAACAAAACTGCGTTATGGTACTGTAAATTGGGCAAAGTTGGTTGACGGTTTATATTAATATTCAGTTTTGAAGACGATTTCCCATGCATAGACTTGACTCTTCAGACAGTCAGAGAAAATATCTTTGGGAATGTGACCTCACTGACATGGAAGCAACTAGATTGGATTGTGTAGCTAGAACATGCATTGGAATGCTATAACATTATTGCAAAAGAAGATGAAGATCCACACAATATCGACATAATAGAATCATAAGGACACCACGAAGTCACTGGATCTGAGCCAAAAATACCAGATATAGTGAATCCAGTAAAGACTAAGAAGGTGAATATAGGATCAGAGGAGGAACCAAAGTTCGCAAAAATTGGAGACTATTGGGACGAGGATACAGTTATTAAAGTTACATAGTTGCTACATGAATACCAGGAGCTACTACCTACAATTTTTTTAGAAATGAAGGGCATATTAGGCAATCTAGAAGTCATGAGGATTCCCCTTAAAATTGATGCTAAACCTGTAAAGCAAAGACCCTAAAGATTGAACCCAAAATATAAGGAAAAGGTGAAAGAGGAGTTATATAAAATGATAATAGCAGGTATCATTGAACCTGTGGAGGAATCAGAGTGGGTAAGTCCTATGGTGGTCCAGGAAAAAAAGACTAAAGGAGAAATAAGGATTTGTGTGGATCTAAGGATATTAAACGATACATGCATGCATGATCCCTTCCGCAATGTTGTAAAATAAATGGTTTTGATAAGTTAAATATCTATAAAAGAGGGTATAAAAGAATAGAAAACAAAAAATAGAATAAAAGAATGTAAATATGAAAATTTAAAAAAAAGTGATGAAAAGAACCCCATGAAAAGAAAAACAAGTGTACAAGTGAGCAAGCTCAAATGCCACTAGAAATAATTCTTGTTTGAATCATATAGTATAATCATGATCAAACATGTTTAAATTTATGTTTTTAAATTAGGAAATAATTCAACCAAACTGTTTAATCTTGGTTGAAATTAGAAGATATGATAGATTAGATGAAAAAGTGACCAAAGCTTTTAAACTTGGTCAATTTCATTTTATGAACTAGAATAGGGTTAGAAGTCACTTTAGGAAATAAAAGAGGGTATGCTAGATCAAATGTGCCCTTAGGATATATTAATCATGCTTAGATATATTTATCTTGGTTAAATAATGAACTAATCATGTCATTTAAACATGATTAGCGAGATGTAATAAGCATTAAACATTGAGTTTTATTATGGCATCGGAAGATGATTTGATGTTTTGTCGCCTTGTGATATCGAAAGATCACCTTTCAACAACCATGATTTTCCCTGCCTCAATCGACGATCAGGAAACCACTTCGCAACCCTTCATCCCATTTCTCGTTAACAACAAGGGGGGGGGGGGGTCCAAAAATCGGTATTTCTTTTCCCGAGCCTCACGCAACGTGGCGCTCCCTCATGACTTCACACCCCCTATCTGAAAACCACTTACCATCACTCCCCCCCTCCTAAATTTACATATCACTCCTTCAGTCCCTCCAACGGTCACCATGTCACCTTCCGCAATTTACCTTCTGCTAATCACATCGCGTCACTTATCATTCCTCTATTCGCTCACATCCTATTCTGGTTGTTATCTCCCTGTTATACCATATGCATTGCAAGTTTATCGTTGCCCATTAATTCACCTTAATCTTGTTCTGTAATGGCTTTAACCGCAACATTTAGTGGTCAAGTCTTATAAGATCCACTTCATATCATCCTACATGACTCTCCTAGTTGCATTGATACTATTCTTAATTGTAGGTATTGTTTCAACTCTCGCAACCCCTACTATTTCCAGCACCTATCAATTTCAGCAATTCAGAGCCCATTACCCTTGGCAAAGATTCATTTGTTATCCAAGGTACCTTTCAAGCCAAAGGTCTATCCCATGCTATCTTTTCCTTTTCAAATTACATAAACATGGCACTAAAGGGAAAGGGCCAATCCTTTGGTAGTAAATCAAAGAGTGAGGATAACCCTAAAAGCTTTGTTGCCCTGGACCTTCACCATATGCCTTTAGCAGACCAATATTTTAAGATTTCTGATACCGAGTGTGAACTTGACATGTTTGAATTACATCATTGGTTGATGAAAAACTACCTAGACCAGAAATATGAGCTTAACCTTTGGGAATCCTTGTTGCCAATGTTCATTTTCCCGTAAACACATTATTTTCTTGATGTGGTCATGTGGTGTCAAGCCAAATACAATCCACTGCAAAGAACCATTGTGGCCTAGAATGGAGACATTCTAATCTCAATTGCACATGAAACCAAAAACCAAATGTTGCTAATTCCTTAAAATGACTCCCTCAGCCATTTTTCTGCAGCTGTTCTTATGGACTTATATCATAAGCTCACCTTTCCTAAGAAAGCCCAGATTTTCGAGATTTTCCTTCCAGAAGGCTCTCATCTTCCTAAGAAAAATTCCCCTTATCCAGCTTCTATGTTCTCGTACAGAGCCATACAGATCATATCTTTAGTTTCTTGCCGTTTAGGATATCAATCAGACGAGTGGGTAGATGAGCCTATTCTAGGATTTCTATCTATTTTCTCTAATGAACACAAACCAACATTCATGTTTAATTTTAGTCAATTTCTGGCTGATAATATGCATGAACAAATGATGAATATTACTATAGGATGCACATTTAATTATGCATCTGTATTAGTCTATATGTTTCTTTTTCAGCATGGAGATAAGTTTCCAATAATTTTACATAAACAAGATGATCAAGACATCAACAAATCAGTGATACAGTGGACTTCATTGTCAGTAAAAATTCAATAGAGTTTAAATTTGTAGACTTCATAGACAATTTTGTTCATATAATTGTAGGGCTTCTTAGCAGTCAGAGTGAGCCAAGGATCAGTTCAAAGATTAAAAGGGTTTTGCACCTGAGTGAGCAGACAAAAATTGGAGACTGGTATTTATACCAAAATTATACAGAGATAAGGGTATATGGATGTGATTTGGCTCCCTACAAGTTGCCTAAATATGTTCCAATGAGGATTTTCTCTCTGGAATATATAAGGCAGATGATCAATATGGATGAAATCCATTTTGTCTCAGGTAAAATAAAATCACAATTCAAGATCAAGACTCAAGTGGGACCATTCATATGCAATACTAGAACAGTAGGAGATGAGGTAGACTCAATCCTCAAGCAATTCACTTTTCAGCCTAGTTTCACCTGGTCATATGATCCATTCAGCATAATTTCTAATTTAAGGTTGGAACTCAAAACCACACCTTACAATCATACCCCCAGACCAGAGATCGAGAAATTTATGAATCAAGACCAATGGGAGGAAAATACATTACAAGAAGAAGAAGAGAATATTTTGTCTACAACCATCCTCTAGAATCCGTTACCTCAAGATAAACAGGGAAAAAGGCAAAGGGAAGAAACTTCATCTCCAACATCTACAGAAATAAGTGCTCAAGAATTCATCGTTAAATAGAAAAGGTAAAAGACACCTCAAAGATGTCACCATTCAGAATGAGGAAGAACAACAAACTATTGTTATGAGTGGTTTACAATTTTCCACAGGATTAGAGGAACTCTTCCCTGATACCCCATCCTCCTCGGCCTCACAGAATCCTTCAAAAAAATCATAGTCAACAAAATTGGGTGAACATGATGATCCCAATATCTTAAGTAAGTTTTTGCAGATTATGCAGCAAAATGAAACACTCAAAGCCAACACCTATGCTCAGTTTTGGAAGCATACTTCTACCTCCCAACACAGGTTGTTAACAACATTTGATAGTGAGAAAGGAAGGATGCAAATGGCATTCTTACAGGCTCAAGTACCATCTCCAAAAACCCCTGCAGATTATAAGAAGACTATCTTCTCATTTGATGCAAAGCTAATACATCCCATTGATCAAATGGATATGCATAGACAGTCTGGAGAAATTATTTTCTCCACTATGAAAAATAATACTATAGAACTTTCAAAGTTAAGGATATCTCTCACAAATGTCCAGACACAATTAAAATTGGAGAAAATTTCTTCATTAGCAAAGGACACCAAAATCAAAACATTAGAAGATTTGGTGATCAAGCTGGGTTATGATCCCAGTGATGTCAAAGCAGTGGAGGAGATCATTAAGAAAAATAATGTAGACATAGCAGCACTCAAGGAACAGTTGAAGTTACCTTCTACAAAGGATCCACAGACAAAAGAGATAGAAGAAAGTGAGCGTCATAAAGAAGACATGCTCAAATTGATCATTGAGCAAAATATACAGATAAAGGAGATGGAGGAACAAATAGAGAAGTTACTTAAGGAAAAAGAAGAGGCTTCACAATTGACTATAGCTCCAGTAAAAACCATACCAATTATGATTGTAGTGACAACAGTGGATTCGACATTAGCAACAAATGATTTGAACAAAGTTATGCAAGACCTGTCTCTTCAGAGACAAGAAAATGATAAGCTCCAACAAAAACTAAAGAATCTAGAAGCACAAAAGATAAAAAATGATACCCTCTTGGTGGAAGAGATGAAAAAATCTCACCAACTTTCCAAGAAGATAGATCAATTAGAAAATCAGTCACTAATGGCTCACACCTTGGCCCAAGCCAAGGAAAGAATTTGGGTGGATATAAATCATGCCATAACTGAGATTTGGCCATCTATTCAGATTATTTTTTAACAAGAAGAGTTAATTGACAAGTGCAAAACAACCATTGAACAAGTCAGAACAACACTGGGACAAAAACCAATTGAGGCTACATCCATGATCAGAGTATTGAACTCAAAGACTAGGTCAGAGTTAGAGTAGATTCAGATTGTAGATAGAACAGAGACCATCCTAGAAATCAAGAAGGTATTGTAGAAAAGGAATTTAATGACTCAGTTGGAGACTAAGTGTCAAGCTATGGAAAATGTTGTCCAGAGATTTCATACTAAATTTAATTTGTTGAATCAAAGAGGATTTCCAGGGTTAGTGGAACCCAATGTCAAATTAATTAACTTGGAATATTACTGTGAGAAACTTTACACTATTGCAACAGATACATCCAAGTTTGCAAGTATTAAAGGACATATCACAGGTAAAACTTTCATAGAAGCCTTGGAGTTTTGTTTAACTATCAAACATGAAATCAAGCACATTTTCATCAACAAGCCAACTTTCGAGAAATATACTTAAGTAGATGAAGTTTATAGAAAGCTAATAAATATTTCTATACTAGGTGATGAAAAGTGGGATGTGTTGTGTGATACTATCAAGTAATTTTTATTTTTTTATTTTTTATTTTTTATTTTTTTTATTTTTTATTTATTTTTTATTTTTATTTTTATCTTCAACAGACAGACAACAAGACATCACATTTTAGGGCCAAGTCATCAAAAATTTCCTTGAAGATAGTGCCAGCAACCTCAATAGTTTAAGCATTCCTACATTTTTGTACTATTTTTGTAATCAGTTAGATGTTTCTAGAATCCAAATATTTTTGTATAAATAAGTAGCAATTCAATGTATTAAGGGTTGAACCCTTGGATGAGTTTTCTAAAGTAGAATTGTGTCAAACTGAAATTGCTTCATATTAATGAAAGGATTCTAGATTTGCTTCAAACATCTTGTCACTTTGTGATTTTTTCTTATGTTTTCACTTCATTTGATTGTTCTACATGCATTTATGCTTTTATGAAGAAAATTGGGTAAGAGAAAATTGAATATCAGTCTATCTTAAACGCCCTTTGAAGTTATAATCTATTTTAGAGACTAGTTTATTGGATTGTTTTGTCTTTATAACCTCCTCTACATTTATAAATTGTCAACCATCTTCATAAGATTAAATATATTTTGTTGGGTTGTAACATCATTTACTTACATGATTTCTTATGATTAACTAAAAATTCAGTTTGAATATTTAGGAAATCATAGCCTCTTATATTTCTGCCTTTTCACACATTTTAAAATCAAATTATTGTTCAAAGGTAAAGAGTCAACCCTTTCTAAATATTTAGTATTTATAAGGTTTAACAACCTGCCTTAACCTGCTCATAACATTGGTCATCCAAAAACTTTTAAAACAACAAAACATTTTATATGCTCTGGAATAATTAATTAGCCTAGAATTATCTCATAGGACAACACCTACACCATTAACAGATGAGGTGTTGGATAATGTAAGAGGACAGGAGGCCTACTCATTCACAGATGTATTTTTTGCTATCATCATATCAGGATTGCACCAGATGATAGGGATAAGACCACATTTGCAACAGAGTGGGGCTCATATCAGTATACAGTGATGCCTTTTGGATTGAAGAGTGTCCCTGCTATATTTTCAAGAGTCGTGGTCACATCATTCAAGGAGTACATACACAAATTCCTGGAGGTATACTACTATGATTGGATAGTCTTTGGACTGTTGAAAAAACATGTGAGCTTAAGGCTTATGTTGGACACATGTAGGCAGTACTAGATCTCATTGAACTTAAAGAAATGTATATTTTGTGTGCCTTTTGGCATACTATTAGGGCATGTTGTTTGCAAGTAGGGTCTGATGGTGGATCTCATGAAGATAGTTGTCATTTCAAACTTACCTCCACCAAAAACAGTGAGATAGTTGCGTAGTACATTGGGACACACTGGATATTATAGAAAATTCATTAAGGAGTATGCGCAAATAATTGCGCCAATGGAGAAACTATTGAAGAAAGATGTGACTTTTCAATGGAATGAAGAATGACAGAAAAGTATCGATATATTAAAAGAAAAGATGGTAATGCGCCTATCTTGGTTTTCCCGAATTGGAATAAATAATTTTGTGTTCATGTAGATGCATCTTGCATAGATTTGGGAGTAGTATTGGCGCAACCTGGTGCAGGAGAAATCGATCACCCTATAACTTTTGCAAGTAGGAAGTTGTCTAAAGCAGAGAAGAACTACACTACCACAAAAA
This sequence comes from Pinus tabuliformis, assembly GCA_031772625.1. NCBI lineage: Eukaryota > Viridiplantae > Streptophyta > Pinopsida > Pinales > Pinaceae > Pinus > Pinus tabuliformis. The sequence goes on from CM062818.1 coordinate 2,074,424,255, forward strand.
GAGAAGGCTTGGTTATGGTATATGCATTGCAGAAATTCACACAGTATTTGTTGGGATCACATTTTAAGATGTTCGTAAATCACTCTGAATTAAAATATATGGTGAATAAGCATTTCCTAGGTGGGAAAGTTTGTAGATGGTTGTTGTTATTTCAGGAGTACGATTTTGAAGTTGTTGTTAAACCAGGAAGGTTGAATGTCGAGCCTGATCATCTATCAAGGTTGGAAATAGGGGAAGAACCAACAAACATTGAAGAAATAATCTTGACGCGCATTTGTTTGCAATCATGATTTCAGACGATCACTTTAAAGACATTATTTAGTTTTTGGCTACAAGAATGGCCCCTTCAGAATACACTACACAACAGAAGAAGGATTTGATGGTAAAAGCAACTGATTTTTCGTTGATAGTATGACATTTGTATAAGATGGTACCAGATGAAATATTACACAAGTATGTCCCCGAACATGAAAGACAAACTATTTTGGCAGAAGCTCATGGAAGCGTAGCTGGTGGACATCATACGGGGAAGGCTATTGCACGGAAGGTTTTAAGAGCAAGATTATGGTGGCCCACTACACAAGGATGCAAAGGAGTATTGTCTAGCATGTGATGTATGTCAGAGAACTAGGAAGCCATCAAGGAGGGATGAAGTTCCATTGGTGCCATAGGTGACATTGCAAGCCTTCGAAAAATGGGCCATTTATTTCATTAGACCTATCATCCCACCTGGGAAGAAGACTGGTGCAAGGTATATAATCACAACAATTGCACCCCACATCACCCTGAGGAAAATGGCACAGTCGAATATTTTAACAATATTTTGGAAAATGCATTGAACAAAGTGTGCAATGTGAATAGAGATGATTGGGATCTCAGAATCACAACATTGTTATGGGCTTATAGAACCACATACATGATCTGATATGATCATATATTAAATAATGATGTAGAGTTGATTAGCCATTAGTGAATTGAATGAAAACTGAAAGCATGGAAAATGGGGAAAACTGTTGGAGTAGAAAACTTTACGACAGCTGATAAACCATTAGAAAAATGCAAAACAGAAGTTTAAACAATGAAAACACAGATATACCAGACAACGATATTGATTACAAAGTTCATCCCTGATGGACTACGTCTTTGGGTCCGCTTCCAAGATGGGCGACCGTTTTATTAGGAATGAGAAAGAAGAAGTGGATTCCATAGTGATTTAGTCAGATTGAACTTGTGCACAGGAAATTCTAACCTCTGTCATCATATAGCTCTTTGAACCAGGTTTCCAATGCCGCTTACGGTTTCCAAATCCGACTCCCGATGCTCCTGAAACTCAAAAAACAAAATCCACCTCTAACCTCTAGAACCTGCACATGAAAACTGAAAAACTCTCCTCTTTTCTTCAAAGGACAAATCTATCTTTTAAAGGCCTTTGGATGCATAATAACCTCTCTGGCCACCTTTAGACTGAATCAACTGATTTTTGGGTTTCATATGGTTAGGTGTTGGACACCTTAGGGTTTAGTCACAAGGTCGAATTAATTACAAATCAATTTAAACAAATAAAATCCAAAATAAACATTAGAAACCCCAAAACCGTTAGCTGTCAGCACTAACCGGGTGGGTTTGGAAAGCTCATGTGAGCGTTGGACAAATCCCGCAATCATCGCGCTGACAATTTCACTACAGTTTAGTTCAGTGGTCAAGGCAGCTGTTATATATAAACTCCGACGGTTATTTGCATACCGTTCACATGGTGGAAGTCCCGCTGCGGTCTATGGACGTGGTTAGAGACTATCATATGTGTTTTACAATGTGTTTTGTATTTTTTGTATTGGCCGAGAGCTTGTAACACCTGGGTTTATGACCTTAGGTTATGGTTTTTAATGCAATAGGTTTAGGATTAAGTTTAAGAGTTTTCAATGTAGGATTAAGAGTTAGGTAAGGGATTAATACATGTTTTGCAATGTATTAGGACTTTAATACATGGTTTAGGTTAGGATTTAAACATGGATGTGTAGAATAGGATTTAGGGCTTACATTTAGGGTAAGAGTGTATTAGTGATTATTAGGGTAAACAAAGATAAATAGGATAGCTTAGGTGTTAGGGTTTAGGTCTAGGCTTAGGTAAACAGTTTCATTTAACTGTTCAAGATCCATGTCGACTCTGCATAACGACATCGGCAAAACTGAACCCTTTACCAGACGATCGACCCGTGTACATCCTTGTGGTCTCTGTGTGACATTCGTCAACATTGCACGACGACAACCATCACATCTTTGAAACTGACATTGGTGGTGACGACGACAAGACTATGTCGTCGACCAGGTACTTTAACTTGAACCCTTTTACACAATAAACTATATTAACCATAAATCCTGCAAAGTCGAATGACAAAACACATGTCGTCAACCAAACCCTGGCAGAACTATCAATGACATAAGTCGACAGCCAGGTATAACACCACATCAACTGAACACCATGAAACCATAACATTACCTGAACCTGATCATAACCAAGACTGTCGATCTGTCGAAGCTGAACTGAAGCGATGATGACAATGAACGACAATTATGAACACTGATGAAAACACTTTACACACTTGTGCAATTGGATCGATGGATCCTCCTGGATCAATACAAGAAGCTAACAGGCCAGACAGCTTTCAGGTTGGTTTATGGGCAATAAGTTGTGATGCCCATGAGGTATATTGTGCCAAGCTTAAGGATTACAGCCTTTACATACATGGATGACCCTGACATAATAGAGGAAATAATGGCACAATTTTTTGCATTAGAGGAAGAAAAAATGGTGGCAGGATTTCATCAACAGGTGCAAAAAGAAAGAGAAAAAGCTTGGCACAACCGACATATCAAGCAGAAGACATTCCAGGAAGGAGAGCTTGTCCTTCTGTATGACAGTAAATTCGTGAAGTTCCCAGGAAAGTTTAATATGCATTGGTTGGGCCCCTATATCATCAAGCATATCACGGATGGAGTCATAGTTCAATTGGAAAAGTTGAATGGACAATTGATACTAGGGAGGGTGAATGGCAACAGGTTGAGATTGTATAGGGACAACCCTGCCATGGTAGCTTTGCTCTAAAAATAAAGGAGGTGTTAGCGCTTGAAATTTCACCTCAGGCTGAGAAAGGTAAACCTCAAGGCAACATCAAACCACTTAGCCTCGTAGCTAGCCCTACGGGGCTGGAGAGGGCTCTCTCCGGTCTATCTCGGTGAAATCTTCAATGGATGAGATGACCAATAGGGTAACACTGATTTTAGGCTAGTAAACTGATAGAAAGGGATTTTTAATAAATGATGGGGTTTTTCTGGGCTGCATGGGGCAAGACACAGCTTGAACAGAGAAATATAATAAAAAACACAGATTATCGACTGAGGCAAGGTAGGCAAGAAATTTAACATCAAATTGAGATTAAATGGGATGGCAAGACTGCTGAGGAGCTGACAAGGGCATAGGAGATGAATCCTTGTCAAACAGAGGAAAACATTAAATATGAACAAACTTATAGGCAGAGCATATAATACTATGAATTCTACCTAAACACTTCATTTGTTCAATTAGAAATGGTCATGAAGTGAAATGAAACATAACAGTTTACATATGAAACAAAAGGAAAACTTATGCTAACTTTCATACCACAGGAATCTCAGAAGTCAGAGCTGTGTAATTTCATTAAAAATCTCTGTCAAAAACTGTACAATGAAGCTCTGTTACACACACCTCTCAGCACTCAGAATTCTCCCCTCCTAACTCTCACAAAAAATTATTTTTATACATTAAATCAACTAAAAACAAAAAAACAACAGATCGACCCCCAAAACAGGGGCGCTGTTTCAACTAAAGCCATGAAAATAGAATAGAATCCTCCATCTGCTCTTAAAGATAGATGAGCCTTCCATTATTCCAGCGTGAAGGTAAAAATAGGCAAACGAACCCATGAATGCCACTTTGCACATTCTGGAAATTACAACCGCCCCCCCAAATCTCTGGAAATGCGTTGGTCATTTGAATAAGGAAATCTGAAGAACAGTTTCAATCGGATTTACTAATTTGCTGACACGTACATAAGTGATGCTCCTTGGCAGGTCCACATAGCAGTAAAGGTGTTAAGCGGATAGGATTCCCGATTTTTATTTTAACTGGCTCCGTTAGTTTCAGATTTATCTTTTATTCTTGCGATCTCAAAAGTCTTAGAGCAAACTGGGAAATTGTCACTTGTGCTTGCTCTTTGCATACAAGCCTTATTACAAAAACACTCTTTCGATACACCAATCAGTTCACATTGGGTGGCTTCCCTTTGGCAGCAAACATTTTCAATTATCTCCAACGAATTATCTTCAGTAGACCATGATAAAGTGCAGCATGAGGTTGCAGATGAAGACCACTTATCCGCAACCTTGTAAATTTCTGTTTCCTTTATTTGTTGCAATATTTCTCCCTTGATAGCAATTCGCTCAGCTTCTTCCTTATCTACAGTTTTCTCAGAGCTGTCCAACCTTCTAACTTCGGCAATCCACTTGATGAAATCTGTAAGATTTGCAGGTAATGATTCAAAAACTGCAGAAAGGATTTTTTCTACACTGTCAAAACCTTCTGCTTTCAGAAGCTGCAGAACCAGAGTATAAAGTAAGGATGGACCCTGCTGGTGCTTCAAGATTAGCATAAACCCCCTGTATTTTTGAGTCGTTTCGTCTATGGTATTCATTGCCTCCCAAAGAAGTGAAAGTGGAACCCAATGGGGAGGATACTTGAATCGAGCGACATCTAAAACAAGTGCCATGTCTTTTCCAGCATGGTATCCACCAATCGGTGAAAAATGGCCAGATCCTGTCTGCTTTAGTGGAGCTCTATGATATGATGTAATCACATGGCAATCTTCAGAAGAAGCACACTTTGCTACAAATCTCCGGAATTCATCAATAGAACTTTGATTGGAGCGGAAAGCTTCAACCTTAGCTCCAGAACAATTAGCTAGGCATGCCATCAACTTTCACCTTTTCCAAAGGTTCACAACAGTCCAGCATCGATTCATCAAACCAGCGCCAAGGCCCCTTCCATTTTCTTCCAGGATCAATTGCAAGAGCATTGAGAACAACTCATGAGCTTATGCCAAACTCCATGGCACTGTAATGAAACAAAGGTGAGTATCATTTGCGTAGTTAGAGCCCCTGCACACAGGCTTTTATGATTTATCTCTTCCATACGATGCCCAGCTACACTGTATAACAGCTTCTCTGACAAGTCCGTAATATACTCTTTGTCCAAGTTCTAAAGCTACTGTTGAAAGATCTGAAGTCTGAAGAGCTACAGTGAGCTCTTTATTTGTGATCCAAATAGTCAATAATGGTTCGAATTTATTGACACTTTGAGAAGTTATTTAGGACAAGTCCTAAAGGGATGTTCTGAAGCACAACGCTCTATAAATCCAAGACTTCTTATGACCTGAGCAATTGACTGTGGATTAATCAAATTTTTGGACTGTGTATAACTCAGCGCCAATCCAAATTGACTGAAGTGACAATAAAGATCAGAATTGTATGTTTCGAATCCTTTATGACAGAGACAAATATTGGGACAAAGATCTGTGGTGAGTCATCATACATAAAGTCGAAATCTAGAAGAAAGAATATGTATGATGTAAGTTTTTGTGACACAGTGATCCAAGTTCGTGTAGCATATCTCTCAATGATGATGTAAGTTCCAGTGGTACTATCTCTTTAATACACAAGACCCCAAGGAAATCGACCTTTTATCTCTCTGTCTTTCTGCCTTTGTTACAGCTACATTAAAGTCACATGGATCCACTCGATTGAGAATACACATGTACAACCAACCAAATGAATGTGTCCTCTGAAATTTGAATCTTTGCTACAAGAAAAGCTCATACGGTCATCAAGGAAAAAGAGCGCTCAGTTCTGTGCAAACAATGGTTTATTCTCTCCTCAAAATGTACCCAGAAAACATAATAGAGGCCAGTTGCCTCAACCAACAAGGGAATACGGCTCCCACGACTCCAATCCATCCTTCAAACAATGGTAGTCGCACAGGCCACCACAATAAATACAAACCCTTACTCGAAGATGAAACTCTGCTCCTTATTAAGCCATAAACCCTCCATTTATTACAGTCAACACGACCCTTGGTAACAGTGAAGAAATTTGCCTTTGTGCCAGCACACATTCAATTTCTCCCATCTTTCAAATGTTTACTCCTGCTGCTATGCTCCTCCATTCGAATATTGGTAGATCCACCTTGGTCCTATCTGAGTTGCAACACATTCCATTGTCGCAGGAGAATAAGAACAGGCATAATTGCAGTGAGGGCAGCAATTTCAAGAATTGATATACCATTCAAATTGCTGACAAAATCTTTCTTAATCTGCTTGTGAGGATTGAGGTAAGTACTGTAGGACTCCATTGATATATTATGAAAAGTGAATATTCTGAATTGTGCTTGTGTAGGGATAGGAGCTTGAAGTCACTGCCATTTGAAGAGCTGGAGAATAAATTACATATTCTAAAAAAAACAACATTAAATGATTTCTTCTTCAAAACCCTGTTTTGAAGAAGAATCAATCGCACACTGACATGAGACAGAGTCTAACAGGAGGAAAGTCTTAGTGCCACCTACAGTTGAAAGAGGGCACTGGACTATAAACTACGCTACAGAAAAGAGCTTCTACATAGGAAGGTTACTTCGTGACAGTTAGGAGTATGTCGAAGATCGCCTAAAATATGACCGTCAAAAATGAAACTTGTTGTTGGAGGAGCAGAAAATTGCATTTATGGAGACAGGTTAGCAAGGATCTAGGGATATATGTGCAGTTAATAAACAAAATCTGAGAAATATCTAATAGAATTATGGGGTTAGAAGTCCAGGAGCACTATTAAAGGCTGTGTCCCGCCAAGATTTTGGTACTTTTTTGTTTGAGAGCTCAAAAATCGCTAAGTGTTGAGAAATTGCAGAAGTTGTGCTACTGCATCAACTGTTAGGCCCCTATACTACTAGTGATTACCCCATTAATATTGTAGTTATACCCCTTATTTATATTATTGGGCCCCTATTACCCCCATATTGTTACTTTTGTGCCCCATAGAATCCCTCTATTGTTATTTTTGTGGCTTTATATTATTATTGTTAGGTCGGCTAGATTATATTGTGACTCCTTAGACTCCTATATATAGAAAGGAGGTTTTGTCATTTGTATCATCCCAGAATTTTTCATTTATGTAATGTAAAGGAGGTTTCCCCCTCGAAGAGGCTGAATTCTAAGGCGTTGATCTATCTTTTCTATCTTTTCTTGAGCTGGTTTCATAACATTTGGTATCAGAGCTTTGGATTCTAGGGTTTCGCTGCTCCAAACAGGTCATCGTGGCATTTTCGCTATAACTTTTTTCTGTCACGTTTCAGAAGTCGCAAAAAAAACCCATTTGAGAAGAAATTGCGCTGTACCTTGGGTCCGAATTTCAGAGCTTTTCGCGTGATATTTTCGGAGATATGAGCTGAGGAAGTTGGTCTTTTTGCAGACTCCTGAATTACATTCAAAATAGGTGACCTGGGGAAAATCGTCATAACTTTCTCTCTGAGGATTGGATTGAAATTTTGTAAGAAGGTACAGAAAGAGGACGGACTGTAGTTTCGTGTGTACATTTTTCAGATCCATAGGTCGAAAAATTGACACGTGGCACTTCATACAAGTTCGCTCTTCTGGGAAGGTCTATAATCAGGTCATCTTGGGAGATTGTGCATAACTCTTTTTTGGGGAATCCAATTTGGATTAGACTGGTGGCATTGGAAAGACGACACAGAGGGCTACTACAGGTAGCAATTTTAGAACTTAAATATCTGCAAGTACAGAGTTACAGTTGTTTCAAGTTCGAGCTCCTAAAATCAAGAAAAAGCAAGATGAGGAAGTTTGATGGCAAGGATCCGGTAAATTGGATACTTCAGATGGAGCAATATTTTGATCTACATGGTGTACCACTGTTACAAAAGGTATGTATTGCATCTTCATATTTAGAACCGGATCAATTTTTATGGTATAAAGGGCTTTGTTCTCGTAAAAAACTTGTTACGTGGTCAATTCTCATGGAGGAAATGATAGCACATTATGAGGATACAAAGAGCAACACCTTCTTTAGAGAAACACCACAACAATTGGAAAGAGTAAAAGGGCTTTATGACATATTTGAAAGTAAAATTATGGCAACAAGGAAGTCTACCCCTCACAACTATAAAGATGGACGTGTTGTTCCTCCTAGCCTTCCACAACCTACAAGGGTTACACCACAACAATTGGAAGAAAAAAGAGAAAAAGGGCTTTGTTACAATTGTGATAGAAAATGTACTAAAGGTCATAAGTGTGCTGAGAAGAAATTATTTTACATAGAGTATGAAGAGGAGGAAGAAAAGGATCAAGAAACATCAAAAGAAGAGGATATATGCCAGGACCCGACCCTAGAGAAAGAAGAAATGAATCAGAACATATCTTGTAAACTATTGGCAAGAATGACCACTCCTCAAACTAGCGAGACAGAAGGACATATCAAGAAGAAAAATGTTCAAGAAGTGAAAGATCACATCGAGTGTCAATAAATGAATCCGACCATATCTTGTAAAGGATTGGAAGAAATTACCACTCCTCAAAATCTAAAGATAGAAGGACATATCAAGAAGAAAAAGGTTCAAGTAGTGAAAGATCACATCGAGCATCAACAACAAGTTCTCTAGCTTTTAAAGGATAGCGCCACTTCGGTGCAAAATCAAATGAAACAACAGGTAGATCAACATGATAGTGAAAAATGTTTTGATGTAAGCGATTGGTTATTTTTACTGCTACATCTAAAGCAAGCTATTTATGAGAAGGAAACGTTGGCAATACTACATGCACTTAAAAAATGGCGACCTTACCGAATGGGAAGACTCTTCAAAGATGAGGATGTGGAAGCATTGTTTTGTGCTATTTCTATTATCCAACCAGATTGGATAAACGAAGCAAGGGATGAATGGAAGAAGGACAAAGAAGTATGGCCACTTATTGAAAATGAAGGAAAAATCATATTGGAACCTGGAGCAGTCACAAAAACAAGAACCCGACAGCTACGAAATCGATCAATTTCAGAGTATCTCATCAAGTGGAAGAACTTACCCGCTGAAGATTCCACATGGGAGGACAAGAATTTTATACAAAAGCATCAAGAACTACTCAAGCTTGAGGACAACGCTTTTTGAAGGAGAGGGGCATGTTAGGCCCCTATACTACTAGTGATTACCCCATTAATATTGTAGTTATACCCCTTATTTATATTGTTGGGCCCCTATTACCCCCATATTGTTACTTCTGTGCCCCATAGAATCCCTCTATTGTTATTTTTGTGGCTTTATATTATTATTGTTAGGTCGGCTAGATTATATTGTGACTCCTTAGACTCCTATATATAGAAAGGAGGTTTTGTCATTTGTATCATCCAAGAATTGTTCATTTATGTAATGTAAAGGAGGTTGCCCCCTCGAAGAGGCTGAATTCTAAGGCGTTGATCTATCTTTTCTATCTTTTCTTGAGCTGGTTTCATAACATCAACATTGAAGAGCTCATCCACATATTCAAAGAGAGAGGTATAGAGGTAATTATGGAAGCTACATCACCATCTGGTACACCCGCAACATCGCCCCTCATGCAACAAAGATCGCCAAGGAATAAACCAACTGAAGATCAAAGAAAAAAGAAGAAGCAAGATAAGAAGCCTAAGAATCCTGTTGAACCCAAGATAGAACCCCAACTCGTAAGAGATAACGAAGAAGAAGCAGAACAACAATAGATAGAGATAGAGAGCGCAACAATTCTGTCCCCGCTGCTGTCATACTTACCACCCAGGAAACCCAATGCTAAACCAGTCAAAGACTCCAAGGATGTGAAGTATGACACATTTACAACATTGTGTTGAAGCCCCGAAGATCGGGTCTACAACAAGGGGGATACCCGCCCGGTCCGGACCTTGGTTGGCAGCTCCTTATCCATTTGGTATAGCGGGTCCGACTGGGGATATGGGACCAGTTTCCCAATCTATGAGTGTGTGTGTGTGTAGAATTTGATGTTCCTGATCTAACAGTTCCTAATTAAGATATTCTAATTTAACTTTAATCTAATGCTATGCTTTTCTAATAAGAAGCAACATCTAAGTCTGTACTAACCTGGGATGTAATTCTTCTATTATGCGATCTAAAAAGATTTCAAATAACAACTGGTAATAAAGATTATTCAGCTATTAGGAGAAAAGAAATCAATAAGGATGAACCACTTCGTATAAAAAGTTAGACGAAACAGTTGTGAAAAACATATCGCATGGTGAGCTATTCATACATTAAGCATAAATAAATAGCTATCACCGTACAAAAGTGCCAAATGATAACTCAGGCATTCATACATTAATATATAAACAACTAAAAACTGTATATCACTTTAACACATAAGCAAAAATGGTTAAGAGATAAAAGTACCATTTATAATTAGTCCTACTCATGAGCTTCAAGCGACAGTGATTGATCTCTCCTTGCTCTAACATCCACTAAGAGTACAAAAGTGCAACATCAGTAGCAATATCAAATGCAAACATCAACAAATCCTGTTCCATTCATTCATCAAAACCTCCTTGGAGGGTGCAAAAGTGCATGTTCTGAGGACAAGTTTTTGATAAATTTCTGGACCCTTCTCTAAATGCATGAGAAGGGTTTAAATACTACTAACTAAATCTAAAAATAACTTATTTACAAAAATTCAGGATACGGTTTAAATGACCGTCCTTTTTCTAAGCAAAAATAAAGCAAAACTATTTCTAAAATTAAATCTAATATCTAACTATTTCTACATTTGCTCCTTAACGTTGCAAGCATTCAATATTTGCTTGAGTAGAGTCGGCTGACTGTCTTCCGCTTTTAGTTGAGCTAAGCAAACAAAATTGGCAAGAGTTGGCACCATCTTCTCAGCAAAATCGATGATATACTTTAGAGTCATCCACTGACTATGTAGCTTTACCATGTATGCCCAGTAATAATCCCAGTTCAACTTGGTTAACACTATGGATTGCTTCTACCTTTTCTTTAGCTTTCTGTTTCCAGTTTGTTTTATCATCGCTTTCTTGCAATTTTCGGGCTTGCAGGTGACTGAGCAATTAGAAGCTTTCCTTCTCGAACACTTTTCTCAGCGATGCGCGATTAGCGCTAGGCGCATCGGAAAATGCCTCCATTCTTTGTTCCGAGCTTCTCTGATGCATTTTTCGCCTTTTGCGCCTCTTTCTCTTATCGGGTATACAGCTCAAAATTTGTAAAAATGATGATTTCGTGAGCTCTTGACCCTGAGCATTAAACTGTCTGCCTCTGATATCAGCATCGCTCAGTACCCATTTAACCATGGTTGTATATGAGAGATTTGTAATGGATGGCTCAATAGAATTATGTGAATCTGCGGCTCTGTTGCATGCGGTGTCTATGTATAAGGGCACCTTTTCTCTGTCTTTGGTCATTGGAGCCTTACCCCTTTTTCCCCATAGCTTCCTGCACATTTCTTTGTGTAACTTTTGTTCTTCGTTCCCGCAGTTCATAAGTGAGGAGAGAGTAATGATAATAAATAATGACAGGAAAGCTTTGAATGCCAAGGATATGCAAAAACCTGCCATCTGACGTGAACTGGCTCTTTGGAAAACACAAAACCATATTTTATTAACAACTGGCGTGTAACTCATTAATATCATTAAAGCGCATAACCGGTTCTTGGTTTATGGAAAAACTTCTTGAATATTGAGCCACGAAAATCGGTGATGGAATGTTTCTGCGATTTGCATCGCAGTATCGCATTACCGCAATTTCATCGTGCTGTTTTATCGCAAGGTTGCTTAATCGCAATATCGCAAGATCACAGATCGCTTAATCGTTTAATCGTTATGTGTATTCTATGCGATTTTGTGATATGCGATATGCGATATCGCATATCGGCATTTTTAAGGTTTTCCAATGTGAGTGTTCATTAATGCATGCAATGCGATGGAGTTCGTGTCGCAATCTCGCATTTTTTATCATTTTGGCTCATAAGAAGGTACCCTATCATCCTTTGTGCGATGCGATATCTCTTAAGGAGTGACTTTACTTTCTTCATCATGAAACTTAAGCTTTTTTAGATTTTTCAAAAATATTTTCCTAAGTTCATGATGGTAAGCTTTATCCAAAGGGAAATATAAGCACTAATTAATTTTTTTAAATTTTTTTTTGACTAAGGGTCCCCACTTATATAGTGTTATTTCTAATACTAAATAAGGAGGGGGGTTGTTGGTGGTCACAACACATTGCTACCAGAAAAAATATCATTTGAAGGAGAATGGATCAGAAAAATCTCACAGTTGAAGTTCAAGGACTACAACTTCAACGACTGTAACAAATACCCACAATTTGCACCAATTAGGTACTTGAAGCAGGTCCATTGCCTAGAGAGCAGAGTGACAAGATTGGAACCACATCAGTGGGCACAAGGGTTGGAGAAATTAGGTTTACTAAACATGTTGAACATGCCACATTTTGGAAGAAGTACACCTAACACAACCTACATAAGAAAATTTCTCGTAATGGTTCACGACTGATGCCTCTATATGGGAAAGAGGATCCCCATTGACGAGATGTTAATATGGTATACCATTTTTCCATACCATGGAAAAGACCTCGCTGAAGAGTTCGTGGGTAAGGATCGGGACAAAATGATAGCACATAACATGAAGGAGAAGTTCCGCTTCATCAAGAAAACATGAAGCTACGACATAAATTCGATCAATGATAAAGGAGTATGCTTCATTGGGCATATATTAGCCGGGAAGATTATGTGAAAATGTAAAGTGAATGAAGTCATTATAGCAGTTGTTTCCCTAGCTTCACAGTGCGACAACGGTGTCCAGTAAAACTGGGCTAGATATCTATGTAAAGAATTCTTGGAAGATATCTAGGAAGCTTAGGAGGAAGGTAAGACCTTTCATTACACATGGTTGATTTTGATAATTGAGTTTTTGGCATGGAAGGAGCCAGAGGATTCATAGTTTCCTCTGGTAGAAGTAGACATGTGTGAAGCCACGCGGTATGCCTTGCTCTGGTATACCAAGGAGACATCGTGAGCATAGGAGGATATAATACTTTTTTTCTCTTATCACATGGATTTACATACATTGGTAAATCAACACCCTAGACTGTCACCAAGCTTTTACCAACAATATAAGTTTGTTGCAAAGTTCAAAGCGGGCTTTCATAGGATCTATATATAAGATCGAAAGGATACAATGAAGACATGACATCCTTTGTGTTATAGATTTGACCCAGAAATATATGAGAATACAAATATACCCAGAAATAATAAGATAGAAATAGATAGAAATGCTTCTTTATTGATCAAAACCCTTAAGGTAGGGAAACACCATACATTCACTCCTTAAGGAAGGAGAACACTCCACAAGCCATATGCTTGTCCATACAATATTCCTTGACATCTCTAAATGGGGAGTCTCTAGCCTCTATATAGGCCTCATATATACAATACCATGGTTCCCTCAATACCATCTATCTAATACAATGATCTTATTACATTATTGCTAACTACTTGTGGTCCCGTACATGATACAGGTTAACAACTTTATTTATTACTATGGCCCATCCCATTATTACATTATTCCCTTGGGTAATTCCCTCTATACCCCATACTATCCCCCTTAGGTATACTACACTTTTCCATACTTAGTCATTGAAGATGATCTTGTGACATTAATACAACAGTGACCCACAAAATGGATGAATTCCATGGAGAAAGATGCAAGAGATAGTGAAACAGAGAAGGGAACTTCGCACCATGCGGAACCAAGTGAAAAGGATAAAGACAAGGATGAAAATGAGAAAGAACAGGAGTAGGAGCACGACCAAGAGAATATTAGGGAGAAGACAAAGACAGTAAAAGGAAAGAGGAAGATGCAAAGCGAAACTTCACCAAGGAGCAGAAAGAAGAAGAAAGCAGATAAATCCAATGGTGCAATGCCACTAGTCCTTACTGATGGGGACCTAGATGAAATTGGGGAGAAAATTCAAGAAGTCACAACAGAGTCATGGAACAAAATAGATGATCGGTACAACGCACTCCTGATAGGTGTGGAGCAAAGTATTGCAAAATTGGATATATTGGCGCAAAAATCCAAACAACCGATGCATATAGGCCAAGGACTCCAACTAGAAAGACTAATAAAGACAATGTTTGGGATGAGGATAATGCAGATACCTACTGAAGGTCTATAGTTCGACTTCGTGGAAGTCAGGTAGCAGGTAAAAGGTTGGGATAATGTCAATATGAACATGGCAGCGCTGCCCATTTCAGTATTACATGACTTGCACCAAGGCATCATAAATGAGATAAAGGAGCGCAAAAAGTGCACCTCACAATTAAATATTCACGTAGAATAAGATCACGTTGCATTGAAGAAACAACTCGACCAAGCCATCAAGGATAAGGATCGGGCAGAGTTACGACATCAGATATTGAAAGAGGTGGTCGAAGCCACTTGCAAGGAAGTTACGGACATGGATGTCTTCAAGGAGGAATCAATAGAAGATAAGGTCGCGAAGCTTAGCCTTGCAATCAGAGAATCAAAGAAGAAGATTGCGGATGTGCAGTTCGAATATGAAATAAATATCAATGAGCTACAAATGAAACAATAACCAACCATGCCACCATAAATACGCGAACAACGAGAAATCGACCTAAAGACTGCAGAAACAGGGATCTCTGAGACAGTGGCAGAGTGTGTAAAATTATTGGACAATACCTTGTAGATTTTGATTTCGCTGCAAGAATATCCGAACGTAAAAAATATAGAAGACAACATCCAACAGAAGTAGAAGCAACTAGAGGAGATTCGGGAAACTACAAAGAACTTTCTAGTCTCACATAAGCTCGCCAGAATCAGTGAAGGCAAGGCAGTTTAGAAACAGATAGAAGAAATTAGAAGGGAAGAGAAACTTTTGATGGAGAGAACTCAACCATGGAAAGATAAGGCTCTCCAGCTATCACAGGAGCTTCGACAAAAGGGAGGAGTAGTGTTGCAGAAGACTGTAGGAGCATCAACAAAGGCACTACTTGAAGAAGTGCGCAAAGAAGAGAAGCACGAAGCATAGATACCACAATGGTACAATGTCGCCTACAACAACATTGCAACAAAGATTTGTGGAAAAGCAGGTTAGTGACTCATGACAAGTCACATGTGAGTGTTGGGGATGCGTTGGACACAACCCAACTTGGCCCAATTTTTGGTCAAAAATCCACATTTTAGGGAGCGGAGTACATGGTACCGTGGAGCTATGTACAACGTGATGTTTTAGGGGCTTTGGCGTGGGTCGAAGTCCCTTGTTTCTGTAACGGGTTTGGGCAATAGTTGATTGTTTTTAGGAGGACCATAGTATTTGGACCATAGTATTTTTGATGTACCCATTGATGTAATTAGTATATATAGGAGAAAAGATGTAAGTCGAAGTCAAAATGATATGATACAAGTATAAGAAAATATATCTATAATCTGTGTTTGGGTCTTGAAGGAAAGGCTCTGTAGCTGAGTGCATGGGGACCCAAAGTCTACAATTGAGTGCGCAGACACTTGCAGCTAGGTGCATAGGTCGAGGAATTGTACGTTGTTTCAAATAATTAATATAAGAAGTATAGTTTTAATGGACATAACTCAAGTATGATTATTGTGTATCTTTTTCTTTCTGTTCAGTATTTTGGTTATATTTTACTTACGAGTAGCATTGTTTATGGTTGTTAATGGCATGGTTAAGTAGATAATCCAACACCGCAAAGTAAAGAATAATGTGTTGAGTGAAAATAGAGTAAGAACTCCACAACCCATTATCCCTCAAGGCTGCATAAACCTAGTTCTACATCCTCCCATAGTCACTTTGGGTGAGGTTGTGATATGCTTTGTAGTTCGTTGTCGAAAGGGCCATTGACTGAGGGTTTTGTTGGTGCATAGTAAAATCCAAACCTAGGTCAAGCCCAAACAAACCAACACAATCTCCAAGAAAAATGATAAAGGAAAGCAACATATCAATGCAGTCTGAAAAGTTATAGTTCAGTGGGGTGAAAGTTCTGACAACAAGAAGGATTTAAGGGTGTGGCACAAATTTGTTCAACAACCTGTTATCAGTTCTCATAAGGTCTCAAGTCAGAACTTAAATGAAGAGGAACAATTGAAAACAGTAAAGGAAAGTCATTCTTTTAATTTATTGAAAGAGTTAGAAAAACTTAAATTTTCAATTCCTTTAACTGATCTAGTGAAGACTCCTACTTATAAAAATCAAGTTTCTGAATTTATAAATCTCTCACAAGATAATCATTCAGAAGATGCAGTTAATTTGCAGGAGGAAAGACGAGTAGTGATGTTTGGTCCTCATGTGGAGGAACAATTCTACACCCCCTTTTTATATTTATATGCTCATGCATACTTTCATACTTCATAATTGATCCTAAATGGATTTTGGATAGACTCCTAAGTCTAAGTGTTCCTCAATGAGGAAAATGAAAGTCCAAGGAAGTTCCTAGAAATAGCCCCATTGTAGAGATCTTTTCATTCTGAATCCACTGCAACTTGAATGGGCCAAAATGGACTTAGGATGTAGAAGTTATCACCAAAAGAAGATGCCCTATGTTCTTTAGAAAAAGAGGAAAAATCCTCTAAAATGGGCAAAAAGACCCTTATAAAGGGAAATCGCATCGAACCAGGGCAAAAGAGCGGACTTAAGCGGAAAAGGGAGAAACCTCCGATCCGCCAACCTGATGTATCGGATCGGAGGCAGACACATATGCGATATCGGGACCCTGGATCTGGCGATTGCGATCATGCGATACGCCGATCGCCGATGATCAGATCGACGAATCAGCATCGGCGATGCACAAACCTTGGGCTAAGTGACATTACGATTGCCAAAATCAACGATCAGTGATCGACGACGCCTGATGCCGATAAAAAGGTTGGACCCAATAAGTTTTCAAAGCCCCATTGTATAAAATTTCAGGTCCGGGAATTTGGATTTTCACGTATTTCCTGTGTATTTGGGATTTTACCCAAAACACATATGCGATGCGATAAGCGATGAAACCGGACCTGAAAGGGTTTGTAAATGCAGTTGCATAACATTTCAAGTCTACCATAAAGCCCTTTTGCGATGTTTTCAGTGTTTTAATGTATTTTTCAAATACAAAGGGAAACCACGAAACAAGCGGGATTTCGGGCGGGCCATAGGTAGTAAGTGGTTTTGGCCGGGCTCCGCCCGAGCCCATACACTGGCTACCACATGGCTAGGCGTCGGAGAGAGAAAACCACGCTTTTCGGGTGGGTAATCTCCATGCGCGTTAGCCACCCGAAATCAATAATAACCGTTGATCAACAATCACTTGCGATCATGCCCAAAGATAGATCCGAAGGGAATATAGGGCAGAATTCATAATATTTGAAGTCCGATAAATAGTGATTTGGCAGATTTTTCCCGTGTTTTTAGTATATTTCTCTATGTAAACAGAGAACGCTAGTTTTGGGAATTTCAAAGGCCCGATGGTCCCTTCTGTTGCAGAACAGGTGGCCACCTTCCCTGAAGACGTTATGCCATGATTTCTAATGCTCAGAGGGGGATTTAAGCAGACAAAGGCTGGGGGCCAGAGAGCCCAGAAGAGGAAACGAACGGACAGCACCGATTGGCTTAAAAGCCACAGAATGACAGAGACAACAAAAAAAATGGCTAAGATAGGAGCGCAGAAAGCTAAGCCAAAGTAGGAAGCAGAGGCATATAAAGCAGAGAGAACGAAGAGCCAGAGCCAGAGCCAAGAGCCAGTGCCAAGTGCCAGAGCGAGAGCCGAGAGCTAGAGCTAGAGCCGAGGGCCAAAAGAGCTGAGAGCTTCAAGAGCCAAGCATAAAATGGTGTCTAAACCCATTATTTCTGTGTAAAACAGTGGAGTTGAGCCAAGAGCTTGTAAAATGACTTTGCCATAATCCCAGAGAGCCTAGTTGAGTTGACTAGAGCTCATGGAGACGTAGCCCAAGAGTTTTGGGTGAACTCCTAATTAAATTGTTGTCTTATGTGTGTTTGTTTTATTGCTGCATTTTATCTGCTTCTTTAGTTGCTGTTGTATCAGTTCAAGCAAATAGACTTAAAAAACACATAAACAGTCAATAATGAACATAAGCATACACCTTATTTCAAGCACATATTTAATTCCGCATTGGTTAATCATAAAGACTTGGGAATAAATAACTTTGGAAGTGTGAGAGGTTCTTGTAAGTTAGAAAAGAATCCTAAGTGACTCATTTTGATCAAGTGGTTAACCTCACCTTCAAAGAAGGTTATATCAGAATGCTTGATTGACAGAGAAAAGATTACCTGTCTGAAAGGTGTTTAAACAGTCAGAGGTTGATTGTATGCTTGTTGCAGACTGACTATTGTTTGAGTTTGCAGAGGTGAAGGAAAGTTGTTGATAGCTCAGTCTAGGAAGGATAAGAAGGAAGAAGGGCCGAAGGCATTCTTCTATTACAAAGGACCTCAAAGCAATCCTTGAAGCACAAGAGTTTTCTTGCAAAAGGTTTCTTAATAAAGCACTTTATTAATCTTGTTTGAAGTTCTTTTGTTCATTGGTATAATGACAACTTCTACAAGTGAATCCTAAAATTCCTCCTTCATCACAAGACTTTATGGTGGAGACTTGAAGCAAGACTTGTTCATCATGATGAACAAGGTGAGAGAAATGTATGAGGATGTAAGAAAGAGCAGCATACTTAGAGAGTAGTTGAATTCCTTGAAGGAAGAGAAGTAGTTGCTTTCTGACAGACTGCAGGAAATGGAGAGGCAACTTCATATTGCAAATATGAACCTAAAGAGGATGCATGAGTTGGAGTCACATCTCTTTGTTTCCAAAGAAGCCTTGGTCAAGTATCAGCTTGAAGAAAAGGTAAACCACTCCAATTTGTCTTCAAATTCCTCTAAGAATTCTTATATTGGTTCTTTTGAAAAACATACTAGAGGCATAGGTTCCAAGCTAATGTCCAAGATGGGATATGAAAGAAAGGGCTTGGGAAAGCATGCACAAGGTATTGTGGAACCAATAATGGTTGAGGAAAGGCCTAAGTATTTGGGTCTTGGCTATGGAGAGTCTTATGGAGAGAGTTCCAAAGCTGCCATGAAGGCCATTGAAATAGCTCCAAGGAGGAGTTGCATTGCAGAGTATGAAGATTGTGTTCAGGAGGAATGCAATAGCTTGAAACATCGTTTGCAGGATGTAGGTGTTCAGAAGCACACACTTGAAGCAGAGAGTTGTGGAGACTCTAACAACCTTGAAGAGATTGATGGTGTTCCAAAGGGAGCCACTTCTTCATTTGCTTCACCTCCTCATGAAGGAAATATAGGTGAAAGAGGCAGGTATAAATCTGGTTCTAAAAATTTTCCTTTTGATTGTGCAAAACATGATAGATTTCCACATATGTATGGAAAAAGAATTGCATGTTCCTTTTGTGGTTTGGATAACCATCATGTTTCTAGATGTTGGAAGAGAATGACCACATTCATAAAACTTTTGAAGGAAAAGAAGCAAAAATCAAAAGGTCCATTGGACAAGGAAAGTCATGCTATCAAGAGGATGCACATGTGTTGCACTTACTGCCATAAGCAAGAGCATATCGCTGAAAGGTGTTGGACTCTAAATCCAACAATGCTTCCACAAAAGATGAGGAAGGTGGAAGGAGAAGATGGCAGAAATGGAAAGGAAGTTTCCATGAATGATGTGTCTCAGGATGATTCACATGTTGATGCTGATGTGCAGAAAAAGGAAAGACCTTTGAACTGGATTGGTGAGAAATGGTTAGATTTCTTTTCCAATTAAGGATTTCATGTCTATTGATGCATATATTTGCAATTATTTGTTAATGAGATGCAAGTTGCAGGTTCTTACCAAGAAGGTGAATGGAAAATTTGAGTAGGAGACTCACTTTATTGCAGCAACATTATATTTCATTTCAGCTTCTTAAGTGAAAGTTGAAGGATGAAATGCATGCACAAGCATGATGTGCATGGAAACAGGGATGTTGATGTTTTCCTTGTTTTGAACATGTATGTGTAATTAACTTGTAGGATTGATTGCTTTGACATGCATGTGATGCAATATTGACTTGAGGAAAGTTGACTTGGTCTCCAAGATGGAGATAGTGATGAAATGTTTCATCTTTTGAAAAGAGTCCTAATGGTCTTTTTCTACATGCTTGACTTGAAGGGTCATTTGTTTAAAGGCATGTTTTGTGGGCTTGTTATATAGTCCATCATTTGTATGCATATGTAATACATGGAGGCGTTCACAAGCTGTGAAATCTGTTTCTTTTGTTGAAGTAGGAGTTTAGGCCATCCAGTTGTTGTTTGTATTTCTGTTGTTGTTAGAAGTTGTTGTTGACAGCTTGTCAAACAGATACAAATGAAAGTTTTGTGGAGCAGATGAGCTTCACATTTTTTGAGCCACATTGGATCAATGATCAAGGCAAATAAGTTCAAACCACCTTCTGTGACCATTTCAGCAGAAGTTCTGCAGGAAGACAAGGAGGAAGATAGTTCTTCCCAGGGAGACCAGTCCATCCAGGAAGGGAAGTGGTCAAAGACTTTGGTTCAGGGGCACTATGAAAGGAAAGTGTGTGGAGGCTGAAAGAAGAGGGTGTTGTTACTCTCAGGTATTGTTCAAATTAGTATATCAGTCTTTTGGAGACCAAAAGTTCTTTTAGTGGGAAGGCATGATCCAAAATGGATTTTGGATAGACTCCTAAGTCTAAGTGTTCCTCACTGAGGAAAATGAAAGTCCAAGGAAGTTCCTGGAAATAGCCCCATTTCAGAGATCTTTTCATTCTGAATCTATTGCAACTTGAATGGGCATAAATGGACTTAGGACGCAGAAGTTATCACCAAAAGAAGATGCCCTATGTTCTTTAGAAAAAGACCCTTATAAAGGGAAATCACATCGGACCAAGGCAAAAGAGTGGACTTAAGTGAAAAGGGGAGAAACCTTTGATCCACTGACCCGATGTATCAAATCGGAGGCAAACACATATGCGATATTGGAAACCTGGATCTGGCGATTGCGATCATGCTGTCAGGCGGAAAGAGTCGATTGTGCGGACACAACCAACCTCCCTAGGAGCCTAAGACTCTCTAGTGACAAACAAGACAAACAAGATCTATCCTTCTCTAAACATGCATTATAATATGAGATATCAAGTGTTTTGTTCTTACCTTTGTCCAAACGCTGTTGTAGAAGTCCAAGCTTTGTTGATCTGGATGAGCTCCTCCTTTTCTCCAAAACCTGCAATCACCAACAGTCAAACCATTAAATAGCACCTGATTATAACATAAAACAAAGCATATTCAACATATAGACCAAGCAGTACATGAAATAACTCATAAACAACAAGTTATTGAGAAGAATGGACTCATTTGCATTAATAGGTAACAAAAAGAACAAATACAACCTGAGCCTTGGTGTTGTGCAAGTCCTTCCTAGGGTCCATCAAGAGTTCTCCTTTACTTTGACAAAGCACACCCACTTCCAAATAGAACAAGCAAAGATGGCAATCTCTCCTCACAAGCTTCTAAATGGGAGTCCTAATTCCTGCAGCATTTACCCTTAGAAAATGTATAGCTTCAACCTCCCCTCCTTCTGGCCCAATGCCTGTATTTATAGTGCTCAAGAGGAGGTTAATCAGGTCCACCATCAATGGGATAATCCCCTCTTTGGGTGGGATAGCTCCCTTATTGATGGGATAAGTTCCTCTTTGGTAGGAGTGCATGAACCATCTGGAGGCGCTCAATACACGTCGAACAACCTTCTAGAAAGCTCTAGAAATGACCACAAGTAACTTTTTAAAGATGAAACTTGCGCATTCTAACCTTTACAGGGGGACGCACCTGCCCCTTTACATACAGAGCGTCTTTGGACGCAGCTTTTGTGAACATTGGGAGCGTCCCCGCAGGTAAGGTTGAGAGAACCTGCGTCCCCAGAGATAAATACATTTATACAAGACTTTCTCTCTTTTTTGGAGTTTGACATGGAGAGCAGAGGCATAAGACTTGCCTAAGAGGGTAGCATGACTGTTGATTGAGCCATACTAACTGTAAATAGTCATGGTGACATTTTTTAGTGTAACAGATTGCCCCCTAAAGTGCGAAGCCTGGAATAGATTAGGGTTTGTAATATCTAGGAAGGGTGAAGCGCTTTATCATTTCAAGGATTATCTCGTGGAGAGCCTAGTCAGAACCTGCAATTTTCAACACAAAATACATGTATATATATCATCACTGAGGTAGGCATTCCCATACTCAGATTAAAACTTTAACTAACAGACTAACTACTCTGATACAGGAATGATCTTGCAGTACATCACAATCATAGACTTTTGTAGACACAGTATGGGCGCAACCATCTGTTTATGACTAGTCTACTTAGATAATGAATACAAAACTCCTCGCAGCCTGGATGGTGGAAACTAGATCCAGGGTCTTCATTTCTACTTCCCGAATTGGTACGATTCTAGCCATGCGAATAAATGAGTTGATGTCGAACATGGTAGAAACCACTTGATTACCAGTCGATGATGTAAACTGTTAACAAGCATGAGAGAGACCACCAGTAATGTCAATGGTTCTCAAAGTACCCAATACAATCTGTTAGTGTCGGTCTTGAGCCCTCCATCAGTGATCAATAACTCTTTGCATATGCATTTATAGGTGTCTCATCAGTGTCAGTTTTGCATCCCGCTAGGCATGCCATAACACTGAATGGAGGAGCTGGTCTTTGTTCCCTTCTCGGCTTTGCTGAATCAGGTCATACCACAATGTAATTGAGTCATGTTTGTTTTTATTCTTGTTTTGAAATTCCATGGTCTTAGGTCTAGGGTTATGAGTCAAAATCATTTCAAGGTCATAAGTCATGGTCAGTAGGTGCCCAGCAAGCCGGAAGGAGTCTTGTACATACGTTTCACTATCATTTTCTTCAGCTATAGCTCATTTTATGCCTTGGGTTTAAAAACCCTGTTTTTAAGTCCAAGGCCATGTGGAAATTTGAAAAAATAAAGAAATTCTCAACAATTTGTAAAAGTGCCGGCAATAACCCTGGTTCCTTCACTACAGTCCCTCAGGCGGTCAACCTGCAAAAAGAAAGGAGTCAAACGCATCAAAAGGCTCATTTCAGGACAAAATGACTCCAAAACAGTGTTAAAAAAGAATGTCCAATTGGAAACATTAGAAAGTGGGTTCTAAAGTTAAATTTTTTTTGAAATGAACCTATAAAAGCAATTTTCCCTCTTTAGTTACTCTTATTGTGCATATGAAGGTCAAAAATTCATGTTAGAGGCAAGAGGAGGCAACTCGGGCAAAATTCTGCAAATTACAAGGGTAATTCTGCTGCGCGACCACGTGGGTGGGCGCGACCAAAAAAAGGCCAACGCGCTGTGTTAAATTACACAGGCGCGACCAAAGGGAGGGGTGAGACCAAACTGGCAGCTTGCGCGACCAAAAAAGTCTGCCCGCCTTGAAACTCATTCAAACGCTGAAATCACCCTCAAATTCTCTCAAGTTATTAAGGTATGCCTCATTCACATGTTTGATGATGGTGTTGGGATTGGAAAGGAAGGTAACGATCTTAAATTTTGTGCAAGAAATCCATAAAGAAATAGGTTAAATGAATAGTTGTTTTTGCAAGCAATATGTGTGACAGTTTGTTATTTTTCAAGGAAATTTTTCCCTTTGTCCCTCCTTTCATTTTCCCATGTAAATTACATATGTTAACATGTCATATTTATTGATCTCATTTGCAAATTAATCATACCAACCCTACCCCTAAATCCTATCAAACCCTAGTCCCCTCTAATCATTTCAAACCCTACCTTTTCCCCATGTTATATGCTCAAAACCTAAACACTAGTATACACATCAAATTATATATCAAATGCACAGCAAAAGAATGAACAGAAAACATTGTAAAAAACAAATAGAAAAGTGATGACAAGGCATACATTCAAGAATTGTAAAAAACAGTGAAAATTGCTACTTGCATAGCCTTAGAAAAAATAAAGAAAAATGTCATCTTGCTGTATAATGTCAAAGGCTACAAGCTGTATAAAATTCATGACAAAATTCATTAAAGGTATCAGCTGCATAGCTATCAAAAAAGACTACTTTTGTTGTGATTAGGGTTTTGCATTAACATGGTATTCTTCCCCATCCTTAAGACTCTGTTTTTCCCCACCTATTCCCTATATTAAAACCCTAATTCAATTGCATTTCCCTTCATTAAAACTCCATATGCAATTGAATGTCCCTCCCTATGATCAAAGCACACAGTGAAACCCTAATTCCCCATGGTAAAAGCATGATGAAGCTGCCTCTGTTCTAAATGAATTGCTGTTATGTAAATTAGATTGGCAGTGATTTGTAAAGAGGGTTTCATGGTCCCCCTAAACCTAATTCCTAATATCCTCTTTTTTCCCTAATTCCCAAGTTACCAATTCCTTCTTCCTTCCGCTGCAGAATAATCACAGCAACCCCTTCTCATCATCTTGCAATTAAATACCCTAAACCCCTGTTTTTTATTAGCATCAAATGGATATTTTCACATGAGTAAAAACAGAGTATGCTCCTCAATGATATTCTAAACAAAATGAAATGAGCTGCCTGTTACTTGTACACAGTTGATGCTACCCTATTCCGCCCATGACATCCTTCCCTCCATCATGATGATTTTCATTGTCCTTTCCCTTGGTGCTTGAAAAAACACAGCCCTAAATAAAGTATTGATTTGCAATGATGAAAGATAGAATGACATGTTTAGCATTATGTGATGTTTTCCTTCAGAATTCCCTGCTTATATATATATTTTTCCCTTTCCTATATGTAAATTTCCTCCCCTAACATATCCCTCATGATGTTTCCCCTTGAAAACAGCATACTTCACAGCATTTTGCAGGCAGGGCAGCGGTCATTTTGACTTATTTATTCCACCTTGCTCAATAACACCATGTCAACCACTGAGACTAATGAGCAAGGTGATGACCGATCATCATCTACTGAGATTGAGATACAGCAGAGGCCTCGTAGGGGAGGCAAGGGTGGTCATCACAGGAGGGAAGAGCCCACATCATTGACAGAGTTGCGGGCTTGCCCATTGGCAGTGTCTTGTTTTCAGCATATGGCTTGTTTTCAGTTTTGTGAGAGGCTGTCACACATCCAACATCACAGAGACTTGGCCCGGTTGTTTGTCCTCCATCTCCATGACAGGCAGGTCACCCTTGCAGGGGTGAATTTTGTGTTTTCTCCAGAGGCTATCACAGATGCTACCGGGATACCCAATGTGGGTGAGGTATGGCCAAAGCGCAAGTGGGTGGACCTGGTATACTATGAGCCATATGTTAGGCCTGCCTTTGTGCATCACTTGACGAGGAACTTTCCTATCAAGTTCCTCCGAGCAGAGTATATAGACACCATGAGACTCATTATGCACTACTTCACATGCGAGGGGAGATTCTCACGAGTATTTTCTTGTCATATCCGCATGATGATGCACTTCACCAGAGTGAGGATGATGAACATCTCGGCATACTTATTTCACGACATTCAGAGGATAGCCACTACCTTTCGGAGACAGACTCTAGTACAGCAGCTCCGGAGCCTATGCCATCATGGTCTTATTCAGTTAGTAGTTTCCCATCAGCTGAGCCAGCAGGGCATCCCTTGGGCGGATTTCATCTCCCGAGATGTTTTCACACAGCCACATTCAGGGCCTGAGGCAGTTCATGAGGAGGGAGGGCCATCACATCAGCCCGAGACCAGCATCCCAAGACACATGGCTTCTTCTCCTCGGGTCACATATCAGAGAGGTCACAGGACCTTATTTGCAGCAGCCCGACGAGTACTTTCTCTACAGCCAGTGGAAGGGGTCTCGTCTTCATCATCAGAGCAGCGAGTGTTATCTCCACACCAGGTGGAAGGGGCCTCGCTTTCTTCATCGGCACAGGCAGTACGAGAGGGCAAGCAGCCCATGGTTGAGGATGAGGCAGTTGGCGAGGCACATGATGATTTCACTGGTCGTGATGCTCATTCTCCTTCCTCTTCAGATTTCTATGAGCTCAAGGAAGAGAACCTTGTGTTGCAGCGGAAGCTTGAGATGGCTCAGTGGACTATCACTTATTTAGAGCAGCGGACCAAACAGCTGGAGACCGAGAAGGAGTTGGATGAGTTATGGAGGATTCGATTTGACCGAGTCATCAACCGCAGGAGGCCTGGGGACCCACTGCCCATGGATAGAGAGTTATTGCTCATCCGAGAAAATTGGCGCTTGGAGGGACTGTTAGACAAAGCAAACCGTGACAACAAGCTGCTCCGGAACATGAAGACACACTACTGGGCAAGATTACATGTTTGCAAGGCGAGAATGAAAATTCTCCAAAGAAAGCTGTCAGAGGCCCGGAAGAAGAAGAAAAGGACAAATCCACTCCGAATCTTGGCTGAGGCATCCCTCACTCATCATGGTACTGATCAGCCTTGATCTAGCATCAAAATCTGAAAATTTTGAGAATTTTGGAGCATTTTGCAAATTTTTGGTAAAATTACAGGTTTTGCCCACGGTTTGGTCTCACCCCGGGTGAGACCATTTTGAAGGGCTGCTCAGAATTTTGAAAACTTGGCATTTTTGGAAAGGGCATGCAAAAAGAAAAATTACCAGTACTTGGGAGCAGCCTAATTTTGAGATTTGAGCCTCCAAAAGCTCAAAATACATCAAAAAAATGACTTTCTGCCCACTTTTTGAGTTGCAGAAAGTGACCTTGGAAGAAATGGTTTTTGAGGAGTCAAATCTACACCAAATTCAGAAATTCCACTTGGGATGGAAAGTAGACAGGCCAAGCTTTCCAATGAGCCATCTTGCACCTGATTTGGATCAGTGGAACCCACTCAAAAGTAGCTGCAAAGGGGCGCGACCAGAACTTCCAGGGGCGCGACCAAAACTTCCAGATTTGCCAGTTTTTGACTAGTTCGGCCAGAAAAGCACTATTTTCACTTTGGTTGACTATTTGGGCATGTAAATGATGGATTATTGTGTAAATTTCATGGCATTAGATACTTTTACTCTTCTTTACCACTTCTAGAAGCTTCTTTGATGTAAATAGTGAATATTTAATGCATAGATAAGCTTCCTAAGTTTTAGAGGTAAGTTGTTGAGCTGGCCTATTATGTAGTGACTGATTTAGAATTAGTTGCAACAGCTCCTAGGAAGCTGAGCTCGACCCCTAGAGGTGGGGAAAGAGGTTTGACCTTCTATATTATGCCTTCTCTTTCTCATTTTGATGGTTGGACTCTAGAGGGAGAAGTGCTATTGTATTATTGACTTGTATTTTCTGCAATTTGAGGAAAAGGAAGGCCAGGATTTTGCAGACTTCATTGTGGATTCTTGTGGATTATTATGTTGATGGTGTGTCTCCTACTGTTATTGTAAGTGTGTTTATGTGTTCCATTTCTTAATCTCTTGCTGCTATTTAAACAAAAGAAGTGATAAAGTTTGAATTCATGCATGCCATGCTCAGCTTTCAATTTTGTTTAAATTCTATGTTTTCCACTGTTTAAAGAGGATTCAAAGTCCTTGTTTGCCCTCTTTAGCTTCTCTTATTTCTTCCTTGATCATCTCTTTCAGCTAAAGGCATCAGCATAAATTCCTACCTTGCCCCAAAGAACCCCCTGCAAAAACTGAGCTCAATCCCCGCACCCTGAATTGCACTCCCTCCAATTGCCACCAAAAACCCCAAAAATCATTAAATCAACCCCCCTATCAATTTACTAGCCTAATATCTTTGATCCTAATTGGTCAGTCTAATTATATTATAAGATCTATCAAATCTGACCCGAGAGAGCCTTCTCATACCTCGTAGGGCTAGCTACGAGGTGAAATGGTTTGATGTAGCCTTGAGAGTTTGTCTATCTCAGCCTAGGTGAATTCCAAGCGCTAACATATTGGCGACCATACTGGGGAGAACAAACTTGTTTGTTGATTGATGTGTGAGTTTCGTAAGTCTTAGACGGAGCCTGAAGTTACGCCAGAAGCCTTTGAAAACGCTCTTGTTTTACATCAGCGTTAGTAGATAAACGCTGCTTCAGTCTATCTCCGTGGGATTTGTGAACATAGCGCTTCAGTGACATCTTTATCCCAATATCATTATGGACTCTAAGCTTCAGATGATAAGCTGAGATTTTCCATTTGGCTGAGTGGTTTTTCCTTTCCTCGTTTATTTGTATTTACAAGCTGGCTTCTGATCCAAAATTGATTGTTAGATCTAATTCATCGCCTGCTGTAATTAAATATTTTGAAGATCTTGATTTCGACAAGGATTTTGAATTGTCATTGTTTAAATCTAAATCTGAAAGTGCACTCGATACTTTGGTTCTTGATCCTGACTTTGCAGCTGTGATTGACCTCGAAAGGCATAACAAAGTGGTTGAATCTTATATTTTGCGGCATCTTCAAAGTAGTATACATGCTTCAACTCTTTTTGATTTTATTGAAAACATATCTGATCATATTGGGTCTATTATTGATCAAGATGAAAATCTTCAAACTTCCCTCACGGCTCATCGAGCTTCTTTCCCTCCTTTCATCTCTATTTCACCTATTTCACCTATAGTTACACTTCCCGATACCCCTGTTGGTTCACCTCCATCTACACCTCAAACTCCATCATCACCTTTATCTCCGCCAACATCCCTTCCCCTTATCACAACCCCTGTTATTATACTTCCACCTCCTCCTCCTCATACTCCTTCTACTCCTCCACCTCCCCCGCCTAGAGTCATGGCTGCCCGATTTGCTCCCCTTGTTCTCCCTGCAAACCTTCATGACATGCCAGCTGACTACCAGAGCAAGATACCAATGTTTGATGGCACTCCACAGAGTGTCCCAGCTCAGCAGCATGTTGACCGGATGACTACCTTTTTTGATCTGTATGAATTGGATGAGGAAGATGTTACCATGAGGTTGTTCGTTCAGACTTTTGGAGGAGAGGTCCGGAAATGGTTCAGAGGGTTGAGAGCAAATAGTATTGTCTCTTTGGAAGCACTTCAAACACAATTCTTGGACAGATGGGAAATCAGAAAGGATCCGCTGCAAATCAATGCCGAATATAACAACCTTAAGAGAAATCCGGGTGAGTCCGTTCAAGACTACATCATAAGATTTAATGCAGTGTATAATGCTATACCAGATGATCTTAAGCCATCTCGAAAATCTGCCTTGCTCAAGTTCCCGGATGGTTTCGATCCGGAGATGGCCTACTCACTGCGGGACCGAGATCCTCCTACTTTGGAGGAAATGCAGAAAATTGCAGTCAGTGTGGAGGCTAATTTGAATGACAAAAGGGCAAGAATGAAAGCGGAAAAGAAGGTCACAATCAAAGAGGAGGTAGCATCCACTTCTCAAGTTATTCGGAAAATGGAAGAGATGTCAAAGGCACTCCAAAATCTCAGTCTTGGCAAACCGGAACCACAAGTTCGAAACCCGAACTTTAGAGGCCAACAACAGCACCCCCAATATAGGATAAAACAGCGGGAGCCACGAGGACAAGAGGCGGCAGTACAGCAACCGATCCAACCCCCATTTCAGCAAAACTATGTCACTCAAGAATCTGAAGATGAGGGTGAAGGTCCCGGTGAAGAAAATCATTTTTTCACTCCCGATGACATGCCCACTTACATCACGGAAGAAGACGAGCTGGTAAGCAATGCTTATGCACCTCAAGATGAGCATTACATTCTATCTAATGATGTGGTACTTCAAGATGAGTCTGAGGAATATCAAAGAGGTTATCTACATGCCTTATCAGCTCAACAAGGCAAAGAGAGACAACTGAGAAACCGAACAATACCTATACATCCACTTCAAAAGAAGGCAGAAAATGCGGCAAAGAATGGTGCTGCTGTTCCGCAAAGAAAAGGTAAAGAAATCATGGATTCTTCATCAGCCCCAACAGCTCCAACAAACAAGATGGATCAACCATCAAATGTACCTAAAGATAGAGCAGAAAAAAGAGATAATCCGGCCAAAGAAAGTGAAAGAAGTCAAGCGTTCAGCATTGAGAATGAAGTCTCAAAATTGAAATTGTCCATTCCACTTACTGAAGTCATGAAGAACACTACTTACAGAGCACAAATTTCTAAGATGTTCAATACTAATCCAATGTTAGATGCGGTTAATGTGGAGGATGATCAGCCGGAATTGATCTTTGGGCCAGCTCTCAATGGTGAGTCACCGGAAAGCGATGTCCCGCCATTCTATATCAGCTTGAGAATTCATGATTATGTGCTTCATAATGCTATGTTCGATTCGGGAGCATCACACAATTTAATGCCCAAGGCAATAATGGAGAAGTTGGGACTTGATATAACTCGTAACTACCATGATCTATAC
This sequence comes from Pinus tabuliformis, assembly GCA_031772625.1. Taxonomy (NCBI): domain Eukaryota; kingdom Viridiplantae; phylum Streptophyta; class Pinopsida; order Pinales; family Pinaceae; genus Pinus; species Pinus tabuliformis. The sequence continues at coordinate 2,074,454,803 of CM062818.1, forward strand.
TCATTTGATTCCAGCCGAGTTAGATGCATCGGTCTGATTAAAGATTTAGTTGTTAGCTTGGATCAAATTCCCACAAAGAATCTCTTGATGGATGTGGTAGTAGCGGACATTCCGCCAAGGTTTGGCATGCTGCTTTCAAGGTCATGGGGATCAAAACTCAAAGGCACTTTACAGCTGGACTTTTCATATGCCACTATTCCGGTGTTTGGACAAATGAGGAAAGTCTATCGAGAGCAAAAGATGAAGTATATGATTACAAGCAAGGAAAAACCGGTAAATCATCCTGTAAACTATGTACAGACAGATCTAGAGTCCTATGTTTTATTTGCTGATAGTTTTAATGAAGTAAATAGTCAATTAGTTCAGATAGAAGATATCCCAGGCATTGCTGAAGATGTTAGAGAAGTATTGAGAACGGAAAGCAAAGAAAAGGCTGCTGTCATAAAGTCAATTGCTGAGATAAATGAACAGCAAGTCATGACTGAAACAACATCGCAAGTACAGCCCTTGGATGATGATGAAGATGGTCTTTGGACCATGGATTTCGACGGGGCAGTGGGCAGCGATGGAGCAGGCATTGGCGTATGGATCCGCAGCCCATTTTCAGTCTCTAAACAAGTTCCAAGTAAGGTACAAGTTTGCTCTTATAAATTGGCTTTTGATTGTTCAAATAATGAAGTTGAATATGAGGCCCTTATAGCTGGTTTGAAAATCCTCCGGAAATTAAAAGCAAAGAAGATAGCAATTTATGGCGACTCCGAGTTAGTGATCAAACAAGTAAAGGGGGAATTTCAAGCTAAACATCCTCGTATGCGGGCTTATCGCAATGCTGTTCTAGATATTTTGAAGCGGTTTTCAGAGCATACTTTAACATGCATACCCCGGATACAAAATGGAGTTGCCGATGCTTTGGCTAAGGCAGCAAGCAATTTAAAAATACCAATGAATTCGAGTAACAAGTTTGAAATCTATGTAAAACACCGCCCCACAATCCCGGACAACCAAAGGAATTGGCAAGTCTTTTAGGATGATGAGGAAATCAAAGACTTCTTGCATGGAGAAGGTAAGTTTGAAGAAATCTCAATTGACATGGAGCCTGAAGGAATAAATCAAATGGATGTTTTGCAGCTGAAAGACAATCATATTCCAAAGGGGCTGATTCCTTTAGAAGAGCTTTTTGATCAAGATGATGTGGCTCGCAAGCCAACTTTGATGCCAACCGAAGAAGGTGTGGAAGATGTCAACCTTGGGACAGTGGAACATCCAAAGATGGTGAAATTATCGAAGGCCCTGCCACCCAAGGTAAAGAATCAATACATTAGATTGCTGTCATCATTTACTAATGTATTCGCTTGGGATTATTCAGATCTAAAGACTTATGATACAAGCATAATCCAACACACTATTCCAATCAAACAAAATCAGAAACCTTTTCGGCAGAAGTTGCGGAGAATCAATCCCAAGTTGCTGCCCTTGATTGAAAAAGAGGTAAATAGACTTTATCAATCCGGAATTATAGTTCCCGTTCGCTTTTCAGATTGGATTTCTAATCTAGTGCCAGTACGGAAGAAAACCGGTGAGATTCGGTTATGCATAGATTTTAGAAATTTGAACAAGATATCTCTCAAAGATAACTATCCGCTGCCAAAGATGGATCACATATTGCAGCGAGTAGTGGGTGCCTCGAAGATGTCATTGTTGGATGGATACTCCGGCTACAATCAGATCCTAGTCCATGAGGATGACCGTGATAAGACAGCCTTCACTACACCTTGGGGAACATTTCATTATGCTAAAATGCCTTTTGGTTTAAAGAATGCAGGTGCAACATTTCAGCGAGCTATGGACATGGCTTTTGCCAATGAAAAGGACATATTTTTAGTTGTTTATCTTGATGACTTAACGGTATTTTCTAAATCCGATGAGGAGCATCTTTTTCATTTGACGAAAGTTTTTCAAAAATGCAGAAAATATGGCATCTCTTTAAATCCAAAAAAGAGTCTCTTCGCCATGAGTGAAGGTAAATTGTTGGGACATATCATTTCCAAAGATGGTATACGTATTGATCCCGCAAGAGTGGAGGCAATTCAGCAGTTAGAACAGCCCCGAAATAAGAAGGAGATACAATCTTTTAACGGTAAATTGAATTTTCTGCGTCGCTTCATTCCTAATCTTGCAGAGCACTTAAGAGAAATGACCAACATGCTTCGGAAGGACAGCGAGATCAAATGGACTGAGGAGGCAGTCAAATCCTTCAATTTAATCAAGGTAATCTTGTCTTCAGCCCCGACCTTAATCAGCCCTGATTATACTCAGGATTTCATATTGTTTTCTTTCGCTTCCGAGCATACACTAGCAGCAGTTTTGATGCAAAAAAGAGAGGGTGTTGAAAGGCCAATTGCATTTTTCAGCCGGATCATTAGAGATGGGGCATTAAACTATAACATCATTGAGAAACAAGCGCTGGCCCTGATTAAGGCATTGAAAGATTTCCGGGTTTATATTCTTCATTCTCATGTCTTAGCTTATGTTCCTAGTGCAGCGGTAAAGGATGTCTTGGTACAAACAGAGCCGGAAGGTAGGAGAGGCAAGTGGATTGCTGCTCTCTTGGAGTATGATGTTGAAATCAAGCCAACCAAGCTGGTTAAAGGACAAGGACTTGCTAAACTAATGGCTGAAACAAACCTACATGCGCTTGACATCAACTTGATTGCAGCCTTGTCCGATGGTGAAGGAGAAAATTCAGCAGTTCAGGTATCAGACATTTTCATTAATTCTCCTTGGTATACTGATATAGTGTATGTACTTCAGAATGTGTCCGCGCCTCCTGGAATGTCAAAGAACAAAGCAAGGAATTTGAAATTGAAGGCCGCTAAGTTTTGCATCATGAAATCAGCATTGTATTGGAAAGATCCCGGAGGCATCCTACTGAATTGTTTGGTTGAAGAAGAAGCGAAAACAACGGTAGAAGACTTCCATAAAGGTGATTGTGGAGGTCATTTATTTTGGAAAACTACAGCCAACAAGATTTTGAGAGCTGGTTTCTATTGGCCATCCCTTTTTTCTGATGTATACAAAGCGGTGAAGAGCTGCCATGAGTGCCAAATATTTCAAGGGAAACAAAGATTGCAGCCATTGCCACTCAAGCCGGTGGAAATTAGTGCACCTTTTCAGCAGTGGGGCCTTGATTTCATTGGTGAAATACACCCAGCTTCATCCGGGCAGCATAGATGGATTTTGACTGCTACCGACTACTTCACCAAGTGGATAGAAGCAGTTCCTACTCGGCAGGCCACAGACTCGGTAATTATCTCCTTTCTTGAAACTAATATCTTGTCCCGTTTTGGCTGTCCATTCAAATTGATCACGGATAATGCAGCTGCTTTCAAGTCAAATAAGATGGTGGATTTTTGTTATAAGTACAATATCAGTTTGGGTCACTCCACCGCTTATCATCCGCAAGGTAATGGGCTGGCCGAATCATCAAATAAATCACTAGTAAACATTATCAAAAAGATGCTGGAGATCAACAAGAAAAGTTGGCACAAGAAGTTGGTCAATGCACTGTGGGCTGATCGGGTGAGCCAAAAGAGATCAATAGGAATGTCGCCATTTGAGATTGTTTACGGGGTTGATGCAATTTTTCCTACATCACTTAGTGTACCGGTCGCAAAGTTAATCCAAGAAACGGGAGAAGACATGGATCCAATGCAACGGAGAATCAGTCAAATGGTCCACCTACAGCAGACAAGGGAAGAAGTCCTCCAAAACTCTTTGAAGCTGCAAGAACGTATCAAGAAGATTTATGATAAGAAGGCAAAATCAGAAAATTTTCAACTAGAAGATGTTGTTTTGAGATGGGATGCTCGAAACGAGGACAAAGGTAAACACGGTAAGTTTGATAATCTGTGGAAAGGTCCTTTTAAGATTGCTGCATATCGTGGTCCTAATGCTTTCCTTCTTAAGGAGTTGAATGGCGATGAATGTCCCGGTGGGTCGGTGAATGGCCGGCTTCTCAAGAGATATCATGTTTGAACAATGCTGCTCTAAATCATCTTCATTGTACATATCATTTTACTTTACTACAGCAAGCGTGAACTGATCTTTCATTCTTGGTTTAGGGCCCGAAGTGAAGGCTATAATTCCAAGCATGAAGATTGGTTGGTGTGGGATTTCAGTTTGTTTATTTTCTGCAAAAAGTCAGTTTGTTTGAGTCATAGTCCTTTCAAAGTTTTCAGTTTATAGTCAAGTCAAATAAAGTCTTTTTGAGATGGTTATTTTTCTATTAGTTGACTCCATTGCCCAATAAATAAAGCATTGGTCTGCTCTCCCAAGAGGTCTGAGGTTCTTGGCACCTCCAAGGAGCTACCATCCCCATTGGAGCCAATGTTAGTGTCGGTCTTGAGCCCTCCATCAGTGATCAATAACTCTTTGCATATGCATTTATAGGTGTCTCATCAGTGTCAGTTTTGCATCCCGCTAGGCATGCCATAACACTGAATGGAGGAGCTGGTCTTTGTTCCCTTCTCGGCTTTGCTGAATCAGGTCATACCACAATGTAATTGAGTCATGTTTGTTTTTATTCTTGTTTTGAAATTCCATGGTCTTAGGTCTAGGGTTATGAGTCAAAATCATTTCAAGGTCATAAGTCATGGTCAGTAGGTGCCCAGCAAGCCGGAAGGAGTCTTGTACATACGTTTCACTATCATTTTCTTCAGCTATAGCTCATTTTATGCCTTGGGTTTAAAAACCCTGTTTTTAAGTCCAAGGCCATGTGGAAATTTGAAAAAATAAAGAAATTCTCAACAATTTGTAAAAGTGCCGGCAATAACCCTGGTTCCTTCACTACAGTCCCTCAGGCGGTCAACTTGCAAAAAGAAAGGAGTCAAACGCATCAAAAGGCTCATTTCAGGACAAAATGACTCCAAAACAGTGTTAAAAAAGAATGTCCAAGTGGAAACATTAGAAAGTGGGTTCTAAAGTTAATTTTTTTTTGAAATGAACCTATAAAAGCAATTTTCCCTCTTTAGTTACTCTTATTGTGCATATGAAGGTCAAAAATTCATGTTAGAGGCAAGAGGAGGCAACTCGGGCAAAATTCTGCAAATTACAAGGGTAATTCTGCTGCGCGACCACGTGGGTGGGCGCGACCAAAAAAAGGCCAACGCGCTGTGTTAAATTACACAGGCGCGACCAAACGGAGGGGTGAGACCAAACTGGCAGCTTGCGCGACCAAAAAAGTCTGCCCGCCTTGAAACTCATTCAAACGCTGAAATCACCCTCAAATTCTCTCAAGTTATTAAGGTATGCCTCATTCACATGTTTGATGATGGTGTTGGGATTGGAAAGGAAGGTAACGATCATAAATTTTGTGCAAGAAATCCATAAATAAATAGGTTAAATGAATAGTTGTTTTTGCAAGCAATATGTGTGACAGTTTGTTATTTTTCAAGGAAATTTTTCCCTTTGTCCCTCCTTTCATTTTCCCATGTAAATTACATATGTTAACATGTCATATTTATTGATCTCATTTGCAAATTAATCATACCAACCCTACCCCTAAATCCTATCAAACCCTAGTCCCCTCTAATCATTTCAAACCCTACCTTTTCCCCATGTTATATGCTCAAAACCTAAACACTAGTATACACAGCAAATTATATATCAAATGCACAGCAAAAGAATGAACAGAAAACATTGTAAAAAACAAATAGAAAAGTGATGACAAGGCATACATTCAAGAATTGTAAAAAACAGTGAAAATTGCTACTTGCATAGCCTTAGAAAAAATAAAGAAAAATGTCATCTTGCTGTATAATGTCAAAGGCTACAAGCTGTATAAAATTCATGACAAAATTCATTAAAGGTATCAGCTGCATAGCTATCAAAAAAGACTACTTTTGTTGTGATTAGGGTTTTGCATTAACATGGTATTCTTCCCCATCCTTAAGACTCTGTTTTTCCCCACCTATTCCCTATATTAAAACCCTAATTCAATTGAATTTCCCTTCATTAAAACTCCATATGCAATTGAATGTCCCTCCCTATGATCAAAGCACACAGTGAAACCCTAATTCCCCATGGTAAAAGCATGATGAAGCTGCCTCTGTTCTAAATGAATTGCTGTTATGTAAATTAGATTGGCAGTGATTTGTAAAGAGGGTTTCATGGTCCCCCTAAACCTAATTCCTAATATCCTCTTTTTTCCCTAATTCCCAAGTTACCAATTCCTTCTTCCTTCCGCTGCAGAATAATCACAGCAACCCCTTCTCATCATCTTGCAATTAAATACCCTAAACCCCTGTTTTTTATTAGCATCAAATGGATATTTTCACATGAGTAAAAACAGAGTATGCTCCTCAATGATATTCTAAACAAAATGAAATGAGCTGCCTGTTACTTGTACACAGTTGATGCTACCCTATTCCGCCCATGACATCCTTCCCTCCATCATGATGATTTTCATTGTCCTTTCCCTTGGTGCTTGAAAAAACACAGCCCTAAATAAAGTATTGATTTGCAAATGATGAAAGATAGAATGACATGTTTAGCATTATGTGATGTTTTCCTTCAGAATTCCCTGCTTATATATATATTTTTCCCTTTCCTATATGTAAATTTCCTCCCCTAACATATCCCTCATGATGTTTCCCCTTGAAAACAGCATACTTCACAGCATTTTGCAGGCAGGGCAGCGGTCATTTTGACTTATTTATTCCACCTTGCTCAATAACACCATGTCAACCACTGAGACTAATGAGCAAGGTGATGACCGATCATCATCTACTGATATTGAGATACAGCAGAGGCCTCGTAGGGGAGGCAAGGGTGGTCATCACAGGAGGGAAGAGCCCACATCATTGACAGAGTTGCAGGCTTGCCCATTGGCAGTGTCTTGTTTTCAGCATATGGCTTGTTTTCAGTTTTGTGAGAGGCTGTCACACATCCAACATCACAGAGACTTGGCCCGGTTGTTTGTCCTCCATCTCCATGACAGGCAGGTCACCCTTGCAGGGGTGAATTTTGTGTTTTCTCCAGAGGCTATCACAGATGCTACCGGGATACCCAATGTGGGTGAGGTATGGCCAAAGCGCAAGTGGGTGGACCTGGTATACTATGAGCCATATGTTAGGCCTGCCTTTGTGCATCACTTGACGAGGAACTTTCCTATCAAGTTCCTCCGAGCAGAGTATATAGACACCATGAGACTCATTATGCACTACTTCACATGCGAGGGGAGATTCTCACGAGTATTTTCTTGTCATATCCGCATGATGATGCACTTCACCAGAGTGAGGATGATGAACATCTAGGCATACTTATTTCACGACATTCAGAGGATAGCCACTACCTTTCGGAGACAGACTCCAGTACAGCAGCTCCGGAGCCTATGCCATCATGGTCTTATTCAGTTAGTAGTTTCCCATCAGCTGAGCCAGCAGGGCATCCCTTGGGCGGATTTCATCTCCCGAGATGTTTTCACACAGCCACATTCAGGGCCTGAGGCAGTTCATGAGGAGGGAGGGCCATCACATCAGCCCGAGACCAGCATCCCGAGACACATGGCTTCTTCTCCTCGGGTCACATATCAGAGAGGTCACAGGACCTTATTTGCAGCAGCCCGACGAGTACTTTCTCTACAGCCAGTGGAAGGGGTCTCATCTTCATCATCAGAGCAGCGAGTGTTATCTCCACACCAGGTGGAAGGGGCCTCGCTTTCTTCATCGGCACAGGCAGTACGAGAGGGCAAGCAGCCCATGGTTGAGGATGAGGCAGTTGGCGAGGCACATGATGATTTCACTGGTCGTGATGCTCATTCTCCTTCCTCTTCAGATTTCTATGAGCTTAAGGAAGAGAACCTTGTGTTGCAGCGGAAGCTTGAGATGGCTCAGTGGACTATCACTTATTTAGAGCAGCGGACCAAACAGCTGGAGACCGAGAAGGAGTTGGATGAGTTATGGAGGATTCGATTTGATCGAGTCATCAACCGCAGGAGGCCTGGGGACCCACTGCCCATGGATAGAGAGTTATTGCTCATCCGAGCAAATTGGCGCTTGGAGGGACTGTTAGACAAAGCAAACCGTGACAACAAGCTGCTCCGGAACATGAAGACACACCACTGGGCAAGATTACATGTTTGCAAGGCGAGAATGAAAATTCTCCAAAGAAAGTTGTCAGAGGCCCGGAAGAAGAAGAAAAGGACAAATCCACTCCGCATCTTGGCTGAGGCATCCCTCACTCATCATGGTACTGATCAGCGTTGATCTAGCATCAAAATCTGAAAATTTTGAGAATTTTGGAGCATTTTGCAAATTTTTGGTAAAATTACAGGTTTTGCCCACGGTTTGGTCTCACCCCGGGTGAGACCATTTTGAAGGGCTGCTCAGAATTTTGAAAACTTGGCATTTTTGGAAAGGGCATGCAAAAAGAAAAATTACCAGTACTTGGGAGCAGCCTAATTTTGAGATTTGAGCCTCCAAAAGCTCAAAATACATCAAAAAAATGACTTTCTGCCCACTTTTTGAGTTGCAGAAAGTGACCTTGGGAGAAATGGTTTTTGAGGGGTCAAATCTACACCAAATTCAGAAATTCCACTTGGTATGGAAAGTAGACAGGCCAAGCTTTCCAATGAGCCATCTTGCACCTGATTTGGATCAGTGGAACCCACTCAAAAGTAGCTGCAAAGGGGCGCGACCAGAACTTCCAGGGGCGCGACCAAAACTTCCAGATTTGCCAGTTTTTGACTAGTTCGGCCAGAAAAGCACTATTTTCACTTTGGTTGACTATTTGGGCATGTAAATGATGGATTATTGTGTAAATTTCATGGCATTAGATACTTTTACTCTTCTTTACCACTTCTAGAAGCTTCTTTGATGTAAATAGTGAATATTTAATGCATAGATAAGCTTCCTAAGTTTTAGAGGTAAGTTGTTGAGCTGGCCTATTATCTAGTGACTGATTTAGAATTAGTTGCAACAGCTCCTAGGAAGCTGAGCTCGACCCCTAGAGGTGGGGAAAGAGGTTTGAACTTCTATATTATGCCTTCTCTTTCTCATTTTGATGGTTGGACTCTAGAGGGAGAAGTGCTATTGTATTATTGACTTGTATTTTCTGCAATTTGAGGAAAAGGAAGGCCAGGATTTTGCAGACTTCATTGTGGATTCTTGTGGATTATTATGTTGATGGTGTGTCTCCTACTGTTATTGTAAGTGTGTTTATGTGTTCCATTTCTTAATCTCTTGCTGCTATTTAAACAAAAGAAGTGATAAAGTTTGAATTCATGCATGCCATGCTCAGCTTTCAATTTTGTTTAAATTCTATGTTTTCCACTGTTTAAAGAGGATTCAAAGTCCTTGTTTGCCCTCTTTAGCTTCTCTTCTTTCTTCCTTGATCATCTCTTTCAGCTAAAGGCATCAGCATAAATTCCTACCTTGCCCCAAAGAACCCCCTGCAAAAACTGAGCTCAATCCCCGCACCCTGAATTGCACTCCCTCCAATTGCCACCAAAAACCCCAAAAATCATTAAATCAACCCCCCTATCAATTTACTAGCCTAATATCTTTGATCCTAATTGGTCAGTCTAATTATATTATAAGATCTATCAAATCTGACCCGAGAGAGCCTTCTCATACCTCGTAGGGCTAGCTACGAGGTGAAATGGTTTGATGTAGCCTTGAGAGTTTGTCTATCTCAGCCTAGGTGAATTCCAAGCGCTAACACAATCCATGAGATGTGAATGAATGAGTTGATGTCGAACATTTCACGGAATCCTTCGATCGAAAGTCAATGATGTAAACTGACGTCAAAGGCGAGAAACCTGCCATTGATGCATGCAGACTTCAAGGTACTGACGATTTCTAAGTCATCTCTCTAGATAATGTGCTGATGTCGATAGAAAGCGACCCGTTGCAGGCAAGCCCGCAACACGAAATCATTGTTCAAGTTGAAGAAATGTTGCTGTAAGGACTGACTCAGGGATGGTCAAATGGATGACAAGTATTTTGCAGATGAAAGTTTTTCTTGCAGACCTCTTGAACACATAACGACACGACAGATGGCTTGGTGACGAATAACTCAAAGTTAATCCCCGGAACCCGGCTAAAGACTTTCAAAGTGGTTTGATCAACTGTGAGGTAAAATATTTCCCAACCCAGGTGAATGAAAAGTGTCGTGTTCAAGAGTGGTAATAAAGTTTCTTCTGAGACAAAAGGTAACAAACAGGTTCATTCTTCTCTCTTTTCCCCCACCATTTCTGGCAAGTACCTCTTTATTTTTAACAAGCTTGAGGAGGATAACATATGCTTGATTATAAGCTCATCCTTCGGATGAGTCCAACCTAGTTTTGATTCGAACCCTAGGAAGGAGTGGTTCGTTCCTGTTTGTAATTGAACAGGTCCTTTACTGTGAAATGTTTAACGAGCCCAGTATAGGAGAAACTCGGTGTTTTTCAATTTTAGAGAGTCTGAAAAACTTAAGAAGACTCCAAGTTGAACTTTTTCGTAGATTTGTGTCCCTCAAGCCCGAAAAAGTATAAAATAATACCTGGGGGAACCGCTTGATCTTGCGACCAAGGAGTACTTTCATAATTAGTGCCACTGACCTGAAAAGTAAAAAGCGATCAAGGACACGTCGTTTTATTTCCTTATCGAGTTTGAAACGACAAAAACCCGGCAATCTTTTCCTGATTTTACGGTCAGAAAAGAGCTATAAGGGGACCGTCTTTTAATTCCGTTTTAACGAGTGTAAAAGAAACGCTCGGCAATCTTTTCATATTTTAGGAGTCAGAAAAAGGGCTTAAAAGATGACTCTGATATTTTGGTTCGTGAAAAATGACAATTTTCCCTCTAAATCCCTTTGTCCTGCACAAAAGCAACACATTACTCATACCTATTTAAGATAGGCAAAAATACATCAAAAAACATCTTTTCATGGTGAAAAATGAACAAATTCATCCAAAAAACCTATAAAAAGACTTTTTACCATGTCATTTTACCATTTTACTGTTGAGGTTGAAAAAAGGGTTTTTGGCAAGAAACTTCCCGTGGTTGCTGCGGAAAATCCGACCGTCAGAATCGAACGCCGTCTCTTCCAGGTATTTTACAACATCCTACTCTTCATTTCTATCCGATTAAAATTGCATTTTAGGTTTTAGTTTTGTTTTTTGGGAGGGTTTAGGTTTCAAAATGCGCTCCTCGGTGGACGCAGGTGCCCTTCGGGTGACCTGCGTCCCCCGACTTTTTCCTATACAGGAAAATGGTCGGGGGACGCAGCCCACCTTCAGGCCAGCTGCGTCCCGACGCCCTGTGTTCCAAACGCGGGGTGCGTCCTCCGTGGAACGCGGAATTTGAAACCCCAATCCTCACAAATAACCATTCAAATTTCCCCAAATTAATTCTAATCATTATTTCTTGGTGTGTAGGGCACTCACCATGTTGGATTGGAGAGAAAGAGAGCACGAAGAGGTTGATGAAGCTGCAATAGAACACCAACCTTCCCTGGATGCCCTAAAAGCATGCGGGTTATACAAATACTGGGCCATACCGGGCATGAGGGCTCAGGTAAGATTCTTAGAATGGCTGGTTGAGAGATGGAACGTTCAAGAACAATGCTTTTACATCGGAGGGCACCAGCTCGAGATAGAGCCCTCTGATGTATACTTTCTCACTGGCTTGCCGAATAGAGGTGAGCAACTCAATCTAGCCGGGACTAGGCCGGGTGGCCAATCCCTTGTTAGTCTCCGGGAAGATTGGTGCACACCCAATTCACACCATGCGAAAGGCGTGGAAATCAAACACATCTCTCTGCGTGAACTCAAAGTTATTGCTTTCACGGTTACCAAAATTTGCGGCGCAGCCGCTTTGCACATTGCTTCTGGGTCCCAAATGCGGATGGCAATTGACTGTTACCAAGGCACCATTTTCAACTGGTGTGATGCTGTGTCGGCTAATATGAAAAGCCAACTGACTAAGGCAAAGAACGGACGACTGAAAACTTTTGGATATGGGCCTTTAGTCGTGAGCTTTGCCTTAGAGAGAGTTCCGATGCTGATCCCTCAGCAACTCACTGTTGATATCTTGGGTCCTCGGGAGCCAAAGCTGGTACGATGGGTTGCGGTGATGGCCCGGCATCCTGACGAGGGCGCGGCGGTTGTTCGATTCACTGATAGTTATTTTCACTGGTTAGAGGACCAGGTTTTTTCGATCCAGGACTTTCCGTATGCCGGAGTAGATTTTCGACATGATCCGGACATGGTTCTTCCACAGGGAGAACAATGGGATGACAGAGGTACTTTATTTTTCACAAGTTTTCAAATTATGTATTTTTTTTTGTTTTTTTTTTTTTTTATATATATCGTCTCAAAACTGACAGTAAAATTTTCAAAATGCAGATGTTGGTCCACAGCGCCCAGCCAACCTCCGGCCTTTTGAGAGGAGACATCCAGTTGCACCGGTACCGGCCCCACAGGACGCGGCTGCAGAGGTACTAGCTGAGTTGGAGCATGATCTAGAGCGTCTGACGGCAGATATGCCTGAGACTACTATGGATGACATTCCTATCAGGCTTCAGCGCTTTGTAGTCGCAGTCCCTGGACCGTTTAGGAGATTTTTGTGTAAGGTAGCCCGTGCAGTGGTGTCGTATAGGGAGCACCACCAGTGATTGACTAGTCACTTTTGTAGACACATATGACATTTTTGGCTTTTTGTACTTATCATTTTTGCCGATCATAAGGTGTTTTTCAACCTATGATCGAAGACGATGTATATTTTTTGACACACTCCTATATATATATATATCACTATTACCGGCTTATCTTGTTTAACATATGTGATGAAATGTTTTTAAATTTACTTGCATGATTATTGTAAATGTCTGTCCAACATTCGAGAAGCAATTGCATCTGCTAATGTATTTAAAGACCTTGGAATATGCTGATATTCAATGTAATCAAATTCACGTTCCAAGAGACGCACTCTCAAAAACAACCTTAATAACACAGGATTTCTAATGGCATAAACTCTATTAAGCTGTAATACAACAAGTTCAGAATCTAACCTCACTATCAAACGTCGAATTCCAAATGAAATAGATTCGGATAATAATTCAACCACTGCACTGTATTCTGCAATGTTGTTCGTTGTTTGACCGAGGCTTACCCCATGCATAGAAACTAACTCGTCAGAGGGCGAATAGATAACCCAAGCTGCGGAAGAGATATTCCGTGTACTACGACAAGCACCATCAGCAAATCCAATGTATGTTTGGAGAGGCGTCGACATCTGCAATATCAAGAGTAAAACCAAGATAAGCCAGAATAACGACGAAAAACACACTCTCTAAGCTAAGCACACTGACTAAACTAACAAACACGCTAGCTAGAAAGAAAATCTAACCTATCTAAAAATTTCTCCATACCCACCATTTAAGCATAATACCTCTTTAAGGTAAAGTCCATTTCTGGGTTTACCCAAAGAGTCCCCATCAAAATCAACCAGCTCATAAGCCCCTTTTGCTAGCTTTCGCTTTACAATGTAGGGTCCATGCCACATAGGAACGAATTTTCCAGCACCTAGCTTATCGTTAGCTTGATCATATAATAGCACTAGGTCTCCCTCCGAAAAACTTCGAGGGGTTACATTTCTTTCATACTGAGCTTTCATTCGCTTCGCGTGAGTCTCGATTGCCAATGTAGCGTCACGTCGAGTCTCATCTAATTTAGCTAAGTACAATAAACGTTTCTCCTCTTCGGAAGTAGCTGGAAGTAATTCGACAGCCATTTGAAGTGATGGGATTTCGCATTCAATGGGTAACACAGCTTCCAAGCCATAAACTAGCTGGAAGGGAGTGAACCCTGTTGAATTTTTCACTGAGGTTCGGTATGCCCATAGCGCTGAAAATAACATGTTGTGCCAATTCGACCGATGAACACCAATGGTTCGTCGGATCATGATAACCAGAACTTTGTTGATAGACTCAACCAAACCGTTGGCTTGCGGATAATAAGGAGTAGAGCTATCGTGGCGCAAACCAAGCTGGCTTGTAAGCTCAGTCATCATGATGTTTCGAAAATGGCTCCCATGGTCAGTAATGATTGCTTGTGGGACACCAAACCTAGTTATGATATGATTGAATACGAAAACTGCAGCTGTTTTGCCGCTTGCGTCGAATGTAGGCATCGCCTCGGCCCATTTAGTAAAATAATCAACCGCGAGGATGATATACGCATGCCCCCCGGCCGAGTGAGGGTTACAAGTAATAAAGTCGATACCCCATTTGGCGAATGGACCAACGGCAATTATAGGGTGGAGAGGAGCAGGTGGAGCGCGCATCTTGCGATCAAACACTTGACAGTTGTGGCACTTCCTGACTGCAATGATACAATCTTTAAACATAGACGGCCAGAAATAGCCAGCGCGCAACACCTTCTGAGCTGTGGCATACCCAGACATATGACCGCCACATGCTCCAGAGTGACAATCATTCAAAACCCTCTCAGCCTCTTCGTGAGTTAAACAACGTCGAAAAACTAAGTCTGCCCCCCGGCGATAAAGTGTATCTCCAATAATTTTGTATTGCTGGGATTGAAACCGAATTTTTCGACGTTCTGCCTTGGAAGCTTCAGGCCGAAAGGTTTGGGTTTGGAGATAGATGATTATATCCCCGTACCACGGATCTAAAGTACTGATAAGAAACAAAGATTCGTCCGCAATGGACTCCTCTGCCACAGTCTCTGTGTCAGCACTCGGGAAATCACACATCAATTCCGCAAAAACTAAGGATTTCTTAGACTTGGACTTCTCGAACTCCAAGTCGAACTCTTGCAGGATAACGATCCATTTAGAGTACTTGCCCCCTAGCAGTTGTTTTGTCAAAATATAAATCATAGGGTTGCAATCCGAAATAACTGTAGTTTTACGGAGAAGGATGTAGTGACGGAAACGCTGGACAGCTTAAACGGCTGCCAGGGCCAATTTCTCCACATGCGAATATTTTAACTCAGTGGGATTTAAGGTCCGACTAAGATAATATATCACATGTTCCGCTCCGAATTCATCTTCTTGAACTAACACCATTCCAATGGTGGAATGCGAAGCTGCGAGGTATAAGAAGTAGTCCTGGTTGTAGTTGGGAGGATGCAACAACGGTGCATGGGTCAACGCGTGTTTAAGTGCATCAAAAGATTGTTGGGCAATCTCGTCCCAAAAGAATTGTGCGTTCTGTTTCAACAACCGTGTAAAACCTTTAGTGACCTCGGCGTAGTTTGGGATGAATCGGCGTAAAAAGTTTGCTTTCCCTTGCAAACTTTGGAGTTGGCGCAAACTCGAAGGAGGAGGCAATTTGATGATAGCTTCGACCTTCGAGGGATCGACGCGAATGCCGGTTTTTGAAACAACAAATCCCAGCAATCGACCTGTTTCTATACAGAAAACACACTTGTGGGGATTCAACCGAATTCGATAATGCCTACACCTCATAAAGATTGCTCGTAGGTGGACAAGGTGATCAGCTCGATGTAAAGAATGAGCAGGCAAATCATCGAGGTACGGTTGCACAATGTGCTTGATGTCATGAAATGCGTAAGACATCGCCCGTTGAAAAGTGGCTCCGGCATTCTTAAGCCAAAAAGGTAATTTGCAATAAGCAAATGTCCCCCATGGACAAATGAATGCCGTTTTTGGTTGGTCGGCAGGTAGAATATTGATTTGATTATAGCCCGAAAAACCATCCATAAAGGAAAACATTTCACTTCCGGCACAATCATCAATAATTTGATCGATATAAGGCGTAGGATAGTTGTCTTTTGGACAAGCTCGATTTATATCCCTATAATCGATACAGATTCTTATTGTTCCTTGTTTCTTGTTGACCGGAACAATATTCGATACCCAATCCGTTAACGGGATCGGATATATGAAACCTGCTTTCAACAGCTTTTCGACTTCTGCTTTAATCGCAGCCGCTTTTCGAGGGTGAATCTGACGCAACCGTTGCCGGACGGGTTTAGCATCCGGGTAGGTCTTGATTTCATGAACAACAATGGCAGGATCGATTCCCGGCATTTCCTCGTAAGACCAGGCAAACACATCGCGGAATTCTTGGAATAGGGCCTTGTAAGTTTGGATTTCATCTTCTGTACATGCGGCACCTATATGAATGTTCTCCTCAATTCCGGGCTTCACTGAAATATCAATGGGAATAGTACGAGAAATATTCCCTAAATTCAACTCTGAATCAGAATGTTTCGTTGGATCCTGAGCGTCTTTGACATATTCAGCGGTAAAGATAGATGAAAAATCATTTTCAAATGCATCATCCTTAGGTAAAAACGAAGATCTGTGATGGAGATCCTCCCATGGTAGATCGTCTACACTTAGGATTTCGCGAAGTTGTTCGTCAGATGACACGACTTCGGGAAACGCTATCCGTTCTAAGGTTGAGGTGAAAAGTGATTCTTCACTGACCACATTCATTTGGTCGATTTCGGTTGAACGCGAGTCGGTAAAAGACATGACAGCTTCATAAGCAATTTCATATGGACTCAAAGGCATAGCATCACCGAATGAGTCTATCTCAGAGTCAGATGGGACAATCCAAGGATCATCATAAATAATGTTTTCTGATGTAATCATATGAATTGTTGCAAATGAAGGTTCTACGCTGAGTGGAGGGAGAGGAAAAGTTCCCAGTAAACCGGAATCCTTAACTAAACCTACACCAACGTCCCTATAAGGGATTGTCGTCTTACCGACATGCTGGATACTCTCTGAAGAGGCTGGGTCGGATGAAAAGTATGTCAGCTGATCAATAGTCACGATCTTACCGTTATATGGAAACTTAATTACTCTGAAGACCGATGAAACGACCGCTGTCATAGCATATGACCAACTTCGACCCAAAAGAAGGTTGTAGTCTAGAGGGGCATCAACCACTTCCACATCCAGACTAACGGTTTTACCTTCTACCCCTATAGGCAATTCTTGTAGAATACCAAACGGACGGAACCCACGGCCATCAAAGGCCTTAAGGATGGTGGGGGATTGGTTCAACGAAGGAGAACCGAGGGATCTCCAACATTGAATCGACATAATACACGTAGAAGCTCCCTCATCAATCACAGTCCGATGAATAGGCCTGTTTTTGACTATCACTGGAATTTGGAAAGCCATTTGATGGGGGAGACGCGGTGTACTATTTTCTAGATCAAAGATTATCAGGTTCGGGTCCTGAACATCAACAGCTCCGATAGCCGACAAAAGTAATTTTCGTTGTGCTGGGCATGATTGCAGCACTTCTAACGCCGACATTGCTGAGGGTGAAACAGCTAAGTCCTCAACAATGTTGTAATTCTGGGCTGCTCTCGCATGTGGATTGAAAGCAGACCTTCGAAGTACACCCTTGGCGGGCGGTTTAATTACTAAGTCCGGGTTAGGTTTTTCGATCTGTAGTGGATCGGAACCAGGAGCTGAGGTTGATGGGTTAGAATGAGAAGATTCTGCTTCCTTACCATCAACAGGAGCCTTACTACCATAATCTTGCGATCGAGTCGCAATCCTCACATGAGACATCATCAAAATGGGTTCTTCACTGGCATTCGAAGAAGAACCTATCATCTTATTCTCCTGCTCCGGAAATGGATTTTTTAACACAGCAGGAGTGGGAGAACCTTTGACTATTTTCACAACCTCGGCCCGATGAGGGCAATCTCTCGTAAAATGATCCTCTTCACAAATAAGACAAGGATATCGAGGTTTGCGCTTTTCGTCATTGGTTTCTGACTTTTCAGTTTTCTCCTTCGGAGCCTTGTCTACTTTAGCCTTCTTCTTTCCTTTCTTCTTTCCACCGTTTTATGATTTAGCCGTAGATGACTCTACAGCGTGAATATCGGCGGTAAGTTCAGGAGAAGACTCTCCTGTCGGAGAATCAGGCAAAGTGATAATTGGAGTAGTTGAAGCCTTGGAAGACTTCTTCTTGCTCTTCGTATTCACGATACCAATCATACCATCAGCGGCATGAGATCCCGAAGGAGCAGCAGCGATTTGATTCGACTTTGGAAGATCCGGAATCTTCTCGTGTAACGTACCCGACTGAGTGTAAACTAAGTCAAGGTATTGTGCCTGAGCAATGACTTGCTCCTCAGTAACTACTCCGGCCTTAGCTACATCTTCAGTAATCTTCGGTAATAATGATTTGACAAACCATTCAGCTAAGATTTGGTCCGGGATAAAAACTTTCACTAGTCTTCTTCGACGTCTCCACTCATGAATGTGATCAGAAATATACGTGGACGTCGATTGTTTTAGTGAAGTTAATAAATCCGTGCCGTTATCGTATCTGACCGGCAACTGAAAGTGAGTTAAGAACGAGGTAGCTAACTGGCTAAAATTGTAAAAAGAGGCCCGTGGTAACTCAATGTACCACTTGGCCGCGAGACCAATGAGTGTACGCTGGAAAAGACGTAAGCGGATTGAATCATCCGAGATAGAATTTGAAGCACACCAGAGGTGGTAAGTCATCACGTGATTGGACGGATCCTCTCCAGACTTACCTTCGAACTTGGGTATATCACTGGGCAACTTATTTGGCATTGGCGGCCAGAACTGAAGATATTGAATTGGATCATTCGTTAGGCGCGTCAAGTCTGGTAAATCCAAAGTTGCGATAAACGGTAACTGCCGGTTAGGATCTCTAAAACTCTGGGTCACAATACCAGCCCCAGGAGGAGGATATCCAGGATAACTAGGAACAGGAGTCGCATTTGGGATATTATATCCTCCTGGAAAACCAGGATTAACCGGACCGTACTGGGGTTGTTGAGGTTGTTGATAAGTGTACCCAGGATACGGTTGATACTGGTAAACCGGCTGTTGGACAGCTTGCCCATGTTGGTACTGTCCCTGGTACGGAGGTTGAACAAATTGAGGTTGAGTAGTAACAACCGTACTTATACCAGGCTGACCTACAGGCATCTGGACCGTGGTTTGAATCATAGATCCAGACAACGGTAAAGATGTCTGAGGCGTGGTTACAGAGACAGTAGAAACAGGAGCCATCGATACTCCAGAAGTAAGTGTGGCAGATGTAGCGGTAGTTGCAGCAGCCGTTTGAGATGGAGTACTAGGTGCAATTGGCGGCTGAGTAACTACCGAAGTTACAGAAGTTTGAACATTTGACTGGACAGGTTGCGGTTGCTGGGGTGGACCAGAAACTACGGGTTGTCCAGCTTGAGGAACCATCTGTATACTTGGCTGCAACACCTGTTGACCCTGTGATGGATCCCACACTAACATTCCAGGGTATTGACTCGTAACAGGTTGAGGATACTGAGATCCATAACCGGATTGAGGGTAGGATTGATAATTGTAAGGTGCAGTTCCCATACTTGGAACATATGACTGACCTTGAGGCGGTTGATAACCTTGACTCGAGTATTGACCTTGAGGTTGATAACCTTGAGGTAAATACTGATACTGGGGTTGACCTTGACCTTGAGGTTGGTACCCTTGAGGTTGATAACCTTGGGGTTGATACCCTTGAGGTTGCCATCCTTGAGGTTGCCATCCTTGAGGTTGATATTGATACTGAGGTTGACCCTGGGGTACATATTGAGGCTGGGGTTGACCTTGAGGCACGTATTGCACCATAGGTACATACTGACTTTGAGGTTGCCCCCCAGACACGATTTGTGTACCTTGAGGTTGCCCCCCAGGCGTTAACTGCGGTTGCCCCCCAGGCGGTAATTGGCCACCTTGAGGTTGGGAAACGGGAACTGAACCTGACATCATGTAAATGTCTCCTACACCCAATGGTATATTACCACTGTTTCCAGCAAATAACCCATGATCAACGGGTTGAGGAGATGCCCCCGCAAAGGTACCAGAAAGTGATTGATACCCAGTGGGAACAGAAGGACCGCCGTGTAAGAAAGATTCAGGACTTTGAGTAAACACGGACGACTGACCAGACATATTTACAGGAGTATAAATACCTCCAGGTGGAAAAGGAGTACGAGGTGTAGAAAAACCTACCCCTGAGTTGTCTAAAAAATTGGTTAACGCAAGGTACCAAGAAGTACTTCTAGGAGGACTGTAAAAGATGGATTCACGCTCCCTTAGATCAATAGTAAGTTGAACTTCAAGGTTAGAGACACCTATTTCCTCCTCTGGAGCAAGTTCTTCTATAGCAATCAAACCAGTAGGAAGATTTTCGGTGATAATTCTTTCTATTCTCGGTGAATCTGGAACACTAGAAGTTGGAGTAATAGGTTCAGATATTTCAGGTTCTTCGCCTGTATCACTAGTAGACGAAAAACTACCAACAATCTCAGAAACTGAAACAGCTTCGGGATTATAACCTGTCTCTAAACTTTGGTAATCTGGATGGACTACCAAGGAAGATTCTCCTTCTTCAGGTGAACCTACTCTACTACCACTAGGAGGAGTTACAAGGACCTTCAACCCTTCCGGAATGTCTTCAGGAGATTCACCCCGCGATTTACGGAGTTTTCTTAACAAATCTATTATGGTGACAATCTCAGGAGACTTGCCCCAAAGTCTACGGGACTGTCTCGGTAATTCCGCCACAGCTAAAAACTTTTAACTACTACACACGAAAACAAAGTAAAATTTCAAATCAAACCACCTAAAGTCTCTAAAGAACCAAACAAATTTGAATCACACGCCTAAAGAATCTAGGGCGTCAAACCAAACACAAACAGTAGCCTTCCAGACCGAAAGCGCTAGTTGGTGATGAAACCCAACATCGCCGGATTCAGTACAGAAGTGGCGGGTGGAACAGTTACCCCGGCAACCTGCTTAATGAATAGACTGGACCAAGTTCCTCCACTTTAACCGTCTCGAGTGAAGTGAACCCCCCAGAAAATCCAAGTGAGTATAGCCGACGTCTGCTCCAGGTACAGTGGGATCTTCCCTCCACCGTCACCTCGGTAGAATCCTAAAGATAATGGTCACTAAGGTTACCAACCGCAACAAATGCACCTGGGGGAACAGTCTAAACTCCGACAGCACGCAAGGGCAGAGTATCAAGCTCAATCCCCTTGCCGGCTCCTTGACAATAATCCAAGGTTTACCGACAAGTGACCCCTGGCTCCTCGACAATGGTTAATCCGAGGTTTACCGTTTGTAATACGTGCGTGTCTGGCGTCTTTCCCAACGAGGGGGGATTGATCCCCTCACTGGTTCGGACACGAGCTCGTGCTTCTCCTTTAAGAGGAGCTTTCCCAGAGTACAAATGAGACAATTGGATTTAATCTATCACAAGATAAGCTACTTGTTTGGTTTTGTTGTCTTGGAGAGTTAAGTACTCACCTACTCCAAGACACTAGCCTGATCTAAATTGGTGTTTCAGAGCCCTAGTAAATAAAAGTTACTACGTCGATTTTACTTTAAGCGTTAATTTTATGGTTTTTCCTTAAAGACAAAAGGTAGCGGAAGTGAAACCAGTGGTGTGCAGACTCGACTCAAACCACTACAAAGATGCACCTAAGATGATTTACGCTACTTTTCCTTTTTCAATGAAATTCTTAACTAAGAGAGTTGAGAGAATGCAAATTTTAAAGAAAACAACTTTCTTAATAAAGACAATCAAAGAAACAATTCTCTTTTCTTTTCAAGCATACAAACATGACCACTCTTTACGTGCACGAAAAACTCTTTTTCTTTCAAATCTTTTCAAAGCTACTTGAAACAAAACTTTTCAAAGGAGATATTTTTGTATTTTCTCTTTTTAATAAAGCATATAAATCTATTGTAACGAAAATCAATCTTAAAAGCTATAAAAACTATGAAAACTTGACTCACAAGCAAATCAAAAAGGAAATTACTCTAAGCAATCTTAACAAGGCAAAAGCTCACAAAGATGATTCTAGGATGTTTTACTTGACCAAAATCAAATCAAGGACTAGCTAATGCAGAATCAAAAGACTAGTCAAAACAAAACTCAAATCTTTTTGTTCTTTTGTAAAATGGAATTCAAGACTTAATCAACAAGCACTTCGAAATTCGCCAACGAGACAACTCAATGGTAAGTTGCTCACACATGTAGACTTTATGACAGGTCTGACTTCTAAGAATGTTGACAAAACCAGAGAGATCTAAGGCTTGACAACTTCTACCGCCAAAGTCACTACAAGACCTACTCAAAAATCAAACCCTAGGGCTTAAACTTCTATGAAATCCACTAAAACACTCAATGCTATCGAAACAAGTTCAGGTGAAGATCTTTGACAAGGGATTAATGAATCTGGGCAGTAAAAACTAAGAAAAAACAAAATCTAAGAGTAAAAAAGCAAAAATGGAGTTTTCTCAAATTTTAGCAGGGGGACGCAGGCGACCCGTTAAAACAGGTGCGGGCCCGCTCTGTGCACACAGCAACAGTGCGTCCAGGGACGCACTGTGCAACACTCAGAGAGTGCGTCCTACTAAAAAACTCAAGAAAAACTAAAAGGATTCTAACTCTAAGCTAACCCACCCAAAGACTAAGTCACAGAGCCAAAAACCAGAAAAATAAACTAATTTCTCAGAGCAAAGTTCATACAAAGGAAAAGACTTTTCACATTAATGGAATCCCCAGCGGAGTCGCCAATTTGTCAGGCGGAAAGAGTCGATTGTGCGAACACAACCAACCTCCCTAGGAGCCTAAGACTCTCTAGTGACAAACAAGACAAACAAGATCTATCCTTCTCTAAACATGCATTATGATATGAGATATCAAGTGTTTTGTTCTTACCTTTGTCCAAACGCTGTTGTAGAAGTCCAAGCTTTGTTGATCTGGATGAGCTCCTCCTTTTCTCCAAAACCTGCAATCACCAACAGTCAAACCATTAAATAGCACCTGATTATAACATAAAACAAAGCATATTCAACATATAGACCAAGGAGTACATGAAATAACTCATAAACAACAAGTTATTGAGAAGAATGGACTCATTTGCATTAATAGGTAACAAAAAGAACAAATACAACCTGAGCCTTGGTGTTGTGCAAGTCCTTCCCAGGGTCCATCAAGAGTTCTCCTTTACTTTGACAAAGCACACCCACTTCCAAATAGAACAAGCAAAGATGGCAATCTCTCCTCACAAGCTTCTAAATGGGAGTCATAATTCCTGCAGCATTTACCCTTAGAAAATGTATAGCTTCAACCTCCCCTCCTTCTGGCCCAATGCCTGTATTTATAGTGCTCAAGAGGAGGTTAATCAGGTCCACCATCAATGGGATAATCCCCTCTTTGGGTGGGATAGCTCCCTTATTGATGGGATAAGTTCCTCTTTGGTAGGAGTGCATGAACCATCTGGAGGCGCTCAATACACGTCGAACAACCTTCTAGAAAGCTCTAGAAATGACCACAAGTAACTTTTTAAAGATGAAACTTGCGCATTCTAACCTTTACAGGGGGACGCACCTGCCCCTTTACATACAGAGCGTCTTTGGACGCAGCTTTTGTGAACATTGGGAGCGTCCCCGCAGGTAAGGTTGAGAGAACCTGCGTCCCCAGAGATAAATACATTTATACAAGACTTTCTCTCTTTTTTGGAGTTTGACATGGAGAGCAGAGGCATAAGACTTGCCTAAGAGGGTAGCATGACTGTTGATTGAGCCATACTAACTGTAAATAGTCATGGTGACATTTTTTAGTGTAACACATGCGATACGCTGATCGTCGATGATCGGATCAGCGAATCGGCATCGGTGTTGCACAGACCCTGGGCTGAGCAACATTGTGATCACAGAAATCGGTGATCGGCGACCGACGACCCCCGATGCCGATAAAAAGGCCGAACCCGATAAGTTTTCAAAGCCCGATTGTATAAAATTTCAGGTCCGGGAATTCAGATTTTCATGTATTTCCCGTGTATTTGGGATTTTACCCAAAACACATATGCGATGTGATAAGCGATGAAACCAGACCCGAAAGGGTTTGTAAATGCAGTTGCATAACATTTCAAGTCCGCCATAAAGCCATTTTGCGATGTTTTCAGTGTTTTAATGTATTTCTCAAATACAAAGGGAAACATGAAATGAGTGGGATTTTGGACGGGCCGTAGGTAGTAAGTGGTTTTGGCCAGGCTCCACTCGAGCCCATACACTGGTTGCCACGTGGCTAGGCGCCGAAGAGAGAAAACCACCCTTTTCGAGTGGGTAATCTCCGTGTGCGTTAGCCACCCGAAATCAATAATAACCGTTGATCAACAATCACTTGCGATCACGCCCAAAGACGGATCCGAAGGGAATATAGGGAGGAATTCATAATATTTGAAGTCCGATAAACAATGATTTGGTAGATTTTTCCCGTTGTTTAGTATATTTTTCTGTGTAAACAGAGAATGATATTTTTGGGAATTTCAAAGGCCCAATGGTTCCTTCCGTTGCAGAACAAGTGGCTACCTTCCCTGAAGATGTTATGTCATGATTGCTAACGCTCAAAGGGTGATTTGAGCGGATAGAGGCTAGGAACCAGAGAGCCCAGAAGAGGAAACGAACGGACAATGCCAATTGGCTTAAAAGCCACAGAATGACAGAGACAGAAAAAAAGGGCTGAGATAGGAGTGCAGAAAGCTAAGCCAAAGCAGGAAGCAGAGACATAGAAAGCAGAGAGAACAAAGAGCCAGAGCCAGAGCCAAGAGCCAGAGCCAAGAGCCAAAGCCAAGAGCCAGAGCCAAGAGCCAGAGCTAGAGCTGAGAGCCAGAGCCAGAGTTGAGAGCCTGAAGAGCTAAGAGATTCAAGAGCTAGGGATAAAATGGTGTCTAAATCCATTGTTTCTATGTAAAAAAATGGATTTGAGCCAAGAGCTTGTAAAAGGACTTTGCCATAATCCCAGAGAACCTAGTTGAGTTGACTAGAGCTCATGGAGACGTAGCACAAGAGTTTTGGGTGAAATCCTAATTAAATTGTTGTCTTCTGTGTCTTTGTTTTATTGCTGCATTATATCTGCTACTTTAGTTTTTGTTGTATCAGTTCAAGCAAATAGATTTAAAAAACACATAAACAATCAACAATAAACATAAGCATACACCTTATTTCAAGCACATATTTAATTCCGCATTCGTTAATCATAAATACTTGGGAATAAATAAGCTTTGGAAGTGGGAGAGGTTCTTGTAAGTTAGACAAGAAGCCTAAGTGACCCATTTTCAGATCAATAATTGTATGTTAGATTCAGCAGCATCTCATAATCTAATGCCACTTTCAGTTATGAAGCAATTAAACTTGAAAATTACAAATCCTTATAAAGACCTATATTATTTTGATTCAAAAAAGGTCAAATGTATAGGATTGATTAAGGATTTGGTGGTATCATTGGCTCGAATTCGTGCTAGGATAACTTTAATGGATGGGGTTGTTGCGTATATTCCAGCTCGTTTTGGAATCTTTCTCTCTAGGTCCTGGGGAGCCAAACTGGGAGGAGTGTGCAAACTGGATTTTACTTATGCTATTATTCCAGTTTTTAGTGGAGAAGAAAGGAGATTGTATCAAGAGACCGGGTTTGTAAAAACCATCACAAAGGAGGGTTCAAGTAATTCTCATGTTTATAGTCATGAAAAGGATGAATTTTCCTATTTTATGTTACAAGAATCATCAGAAATTGCCGAAGATAGAGAAGTAAAGCTCCCTTGAGCAATTAAAGGCAAGGAGCTAGCAGTCAGTGGAGTCTGGAAGTTGTATTTCGATGATGTTTATTCGAAAGAAGGGAATGGAGCTCAATTTCTTCTAATTTCTCCAAAAGTTCATATGATTCCCTTCTCTCGTAAATTAGAATTTGAATCTACAATAACAATATTGAATGTGAGGTTTTGATTCTTGGTTTATAAGCTGCAAAGAATATAAGAATACAGTGCATTTTTGTTTTTGGAGATTCATAATTGGTAATTAAACAAATCAAGAATCAATGTCAAGCCAAACATACAAGGCTTAAGACATATAGGAATGAAGTGTGGGATTTGGTGGATAGCTTCTTTTATTCTTTCAATATACAGTTTGTACCTAGGGAAGGCAATAGAATAGCTTATTCACTAGAAGTTGCAACTAGTACTTTTAAGCCTCCATTGAATCCCAGACACAGGTATGAAGGTGAAATTAGAAGCAAGACCTTATATTCCAGATAATGTAAAATATTGGAAGGTGTTCGAAGATGAAGAACAGATTAAAAGATTCCTGAAAATGTTAATGAATTCTTAAACTTGGAGATCGATCAAGATGATGAAACTGAAGAATTTCAAGAAGATCAATCACGCACAAAATTTCCTTTAAAGGATTCTATAGGAGATCATAAAATAATGCAGTTGAAGAATAATGTGATACCTAAAGGTTTGGTACCCTTGGAGATATTATTTAATGCTAATGATGTTGTTGTCAATTTAAAGAAAACAGATTCCAAAAATGGACTTGAAGGTTGCAATCTTGGAACAAAACAACAACCAAAGATGGTGAGGTTGGCAAAAGATGTTCCAAAAGAGTTCAAACAGAAGTATGTACATCTCTTCTAGGGATATGTTGATATATTTTCGTGTTCTTATGAAGATCTAAATACTCATGACACTAGTATCATTCAAAACAAGATTCCTTCGAAACCAGGGATCAAGCCATATAAGAAAAAAATTGAGACAGAATAATCCTTTATTGTTGCCATCAATCGAGAAAGAAGTCAAGAAATTGTTGCAAGCTAAAATAATTTTTCCTCTAAGATATTATGAGTGGGTGGCTAATTTAGTACCTGTGAGGAAGAATAATGGGGAGATTCGATTATGTATTGATTTTTGGAATTTAAACAGGGAATCACTGAAGGATAACTATCATCTTCCCAAAATGGATTACATCTTGCAGAAGGCAACAGGATCTTCAAGAATGTCAATGATTGATGGATTTTTAGGTTATAATCAAATCTTAGTGTAGCTAGAAGATCATAAAAAGGCAACATTTACCACTCCATAGAGCACTTTTATGTATGCTAAGATTGCTTTTGGATTAATGAATGCTGGTGCCACTTTCCACAGGGATATGGATATATCCTTTCTAGGTGAAAAAAGAGAAATTTGTGGTAATTTATTTGGATGAAATTACAGTGGTCTCCAGATTAGATGAAGAGCATTTGAACCATTTGCAACAGACTTTTGAAAAAATGCAAAAGGTATGGCTTATCCGTAAACCCCCAGGAATCTCATTTTTCTTTGAAAGAAGGTAAATTACTTGGCCATATTGTATCTAAAGAAGGGGTTAGGGTAGATCCAAAAAGAGTAGAAGCAATACAAAATATACATTTGCTAAGGAGAAAAAAGGAGATTCAGAGTTTTTTCGGAAAGATAATTTTTTTAAGAAGGTTTGTCCCAAATTATGCAAAAATTGTTAAGGAAATAACTGATGTTAGAAAAGGATGCAAAATTTAAGTGGACCATAGCTACTAGGGAATATTTTACTAGGATTAAGGAATCTTTTAAAGAGGCCCCTGCGTTGGTGAGTCATGATTATCAAAAGCCTTCTTAGGTATTCTCATTTGCTTCTCCTTTACTCTTGCAACAATACTTCTACGGAGAAATCAAGAAAACAGAGAACGACCTGTAGCATATTTTAGTAGAGTGTTAAGGGATGTGAAGTTGAAATATAATATTTTGGAAAAACAAGCCTACGCTTTAGTAAAAGAACTAAAGTCTTTTAGAGTCTATATTCTTCAATCTCATATTATTGCTTATGTTCCTAATGTTGTTGTCAAAGATGTGTTGACTCAGAGTGATAGTGATGGAAAAAGAGGAAAGTGGATTTCAAAGGTTCAAGAGAATGATATGGACATCAAGCCAAATAAGTTGGTGAAAGGATAAGGATTAGCAAAAATCTTATAGAATCTAATCATCAAGCTATGGGAATTAATTTGTTGGTTGAAGCTGTTGAATCAAAAACTGAAGAAGAACAAGGTAAGAATAAAGAGCTTGGTAACAAAATTCAATATAAGTATCTTTGTTCTCAGTGGTATAAAGATATTGTTAATTATCTATATTTTTTTAGTTGTCCATCTTCTTTAAATAGAAAAAAATATAAATCTCTGAGTCAAAGCTCAAAAGTATGTAATATCATATGGAAATTTGTATTGGAGAGATCTAGTTGGTATTTTACTGCTATATTTAACAGAAGGAGAAACTTTAGAAGTTGTAAATGAATATCATGATTGCCTATGCAGTGGTCACTACAGTTGGAAGTTCACAACACATAAAATTTGAAGGTTTGTTTCTTTTGGCCCTCTCTATTTTCTGGTTTGTAGCCTTGTGAGAAGTTGTGAAAAGTGCCAAATGTTTGTTGAGAAGAATAAATTAGCGCCTTTACCATTGGTTAATATGTTTGTGGAAGAACCATTTAGAAAATGGGGTCTGGATTTTATAGGGGAGATAAATCCACCCTCAAGTGGACAGTATAGATGGATTTTGACAGGTACATATTATTTTACTAAATGGGTAGAAGTCATTCTAACTAGAAGAGCTAATGATTCAATGGCAATTAAATTCTTGGAAGAAAATATTTTCAGTAGGTTTGGTTGTCCAAAAAATTTAGTAACAGATAATGCTGAGGTTTTTCAATCTGCAAAGTTGATTGATTTTTGTTTGAAATATAATGTGATACTTTATAATTCTACCACCTATCACCCCCAGGAGAATGGGCTGGCAGAATATTCAAATAAAACCTTGGTGAAGATACTTAAGAAAAATATTGTAGAGAATCACAAAAAATGGGATTCAAAGATGAAGTTTTCCTTATGGGAAAACAAGGTTACTATTAGGAGGTCGACTGGAAAAATGACATTTTGAGTTAGTATATAGAGAAGCAGCTTTATTTTCCAGTTAGTTAGCAAAACCTGTTGTGGAATTTATCAAAGATGTTCAACGAGAATCTAATGCAATGACAAGGAGGATGAATCAATTGGTGGAACTGAATGAAAACATGAAGAAAGTAATGGAGAATCTGACCAATTACTACGAAAAAATGAAGCTAATATTTGACAAAAAATCCAGAGATATTCCTTTTTCAGCCTACAGATTTGCTTCTACGGTGGGATGTGAGGAGATAAGATAAAGGGAAACATGGCAAATTTGATCCTCTTTGTATGATCCTTTTAAAATAGCAAAATTCAAAACCAATAACACTTTCATTCTGGAAAATTTGGATGGTGAACTCCTATAGCTGCCAGTCAATGGGAAGTATTTGAAACATTACTTTCAACATTCACTTCAAGTTATCTCTTCATTGTATATATTGGCTTGATCATTGTGAATATTCGGTGAGATTTCCATTATAATGTTTCAAGCTAAAATTTTGACTCCATGCACAAAGTGAAGGCACTAATATGTGGTTCTTAGTGTTTTATTTTAAAACATTATCCCTAGGTGGAGCCTGATGTTGTAGCTCGTTTTAATTTTATCTTTATTTAGAAGAAAATGTATATAGATATATTTACAAAAAAAATCAAAAGGAAAAGAAATTTTGATATTGAATTTTGATTAAGGTATGATGGTGGATTAAGTTGCATTGATTAAATCTTAATGCATACTTAAGAATAAAGTAGGTGGGTCCCTATATGTCAATGTCACCAACACTAAAGTCGGAGATGTTAAACATCGATTATATTTTCGGGCACGATGGAGAACGTGCGCGATACTCATCAGATGGAGAAAACCCGACGACACTACATGCCCATTGGTTATCCCTCTGAAACCCTCCCTAATGACCTTTCAAGATCCGCTCTGATTGTATATCAATGGCTCATAATGGTTACAGGGGGACTCCATTGGATTTTCTTCGTACATGAGTCTACCCCCGTATTACGTTAACAAGTGAGAATGGCGTTGTGTATCCATTCTGCCATTACTTTGTCACCGTCTGTCATCGTACCCCTCCGCCACATCATCAACCATGTCATCCATCACCTCATCCATCTTGTCACCAGGTCACTAATTCAAATTTCCAATGTTCACAATTAATTTTGTTTTCCCACCCGTTTTTATGTTTCCTCTATAAAATCTCGTTACTTTTACTCATTTCATTCACCATTGTCCTCTGCTCTTACTTCCATGGATCCAATTGTACAAGTTTCAACTCCAGTCAGCATCACCTGCCACTACTTAGGTATTTTCACGAAGTATCTGACATCCAAGATTATCAAAATGTCGAAGAAAGATGCCTTAATAGGTTCTCCTTTCCATATTCCATTAATGGGCACCAAAAGAGGTATATTTGACCCTGTTTGCTCCATTAATTATGTATAAGTTTACCAATAGTTATCCTTAACCAATTTGAGTCTCCTATAAACGTTGCTTCTGTTAGGTCAGGTGTTCTAGGTTCCATGATTCCTCAAAACTATGTTTTCCCATAATTTAAATATTGGCTAGTCTTTGCCCTCTATCCTCAAAAATGATTTTTCATGAACAAATTAGGTGAAAATATTTTTCAAGTGTGTTCCCTCTTAATTCAGTAAGCAGTATGTTTTCCTTCTGCAAGTTATTATACTCCTTTATCAGTAGAAACTCTATTTTCTACCTTTCAAGACTTGTCTGGGTTGAATTATGGTCAATTGACCTTCTTTTTATTGCCTACTGGGAAGCATTTTCCTATGGAGCCTACTCATTTTCCTTTGGATTCTTTTGTCGAGGAAGTTAGACATATTTTACAAATTCTAGCCAAGATTTGAGGAAGAGAATATACTATTGTTGTTGACCAGGCTATCATGGGAATGTTCAGCTTGGTGATGAATCCTGAAACAATTTTTGGCATACCTGCTTTCTGGGAGAAAATGATTAATTCTCAATTGACAGATCTTTCTCTTACTAGATGTTTCATATTTCCCTCGCTAATTACTTACCTTTTCTTGTATATCATGTTGAAATATTGAGGCACCTGGGGTTGAATATCATGGACCCTCACAAAAACAAGTAGTCAATGGTATTTTTGACTGATGTGGTAAGAACTATTGCAAATAATGAGGGCTTGATGCATTTTGTTTATTTTTTATCAATTTCTTACTCAATTTTAAACATTTCTCCTCCACCTTGCATTTTACCAAAGGCTTATTCTTTTATTCAGCTCGGTAAGGATGTTAAATTAGGTGATTGGTTTCTTTTTGAAGATTATACAGAGATTAGATTATATGGAGCAGAAGTTTCCCCTTACAGGCTCCCTACATTTGTGCCTATGAGACTGTTTTCATTCGAATTCATCATGCAGAGTTTGAATGTGGATCAAGTACATTTTGTTCCAGCAAAGAAGGTGCATTTATTTAAATTTCCAAAGACAATAGGACCTTTCATTGTCAATAACAGGCAAGCTATTGGAGAAGTGTAGAAAGCTCTTGAAGATATGAATTTTCAGCTGGGTGAGAAGTGGGCATATGATCCTCATCATATTATTTCAAAAAGGAGGGTGGAAAATGGTTATGCACCCTTTATACATGAAGCTCGACTAGATATTGAGAAATTAGCAAATGGAGGACAAGTTGGTTTGTCAGGAGGGGTGGAAATTGAAACTCCTCATTAAAATGAAAAGCATTTAGAGAGAGGCAGTGTAGATGGCATTGATCTGGAAGAGGAAATAAACAAAATTTCTAAAAGAGTTAAAATATCTGAGGGTGGAAGCTCATCATTTGCATCAGGTTTTTAATTACAATTAGGAGAAGTTATTTGTACACCATCTTCTCTTGTTCCAGAAGAAATTGGTAAGAGCTCTATTTCAATGATAAAAATGTTGTATTCACATGTTGAAGAAAAGAATAGGAAGGTTAAAGAGAGCACGGAGTCCAAATTGGAGACTTAGTTTATCTCAGATTATCAGACTACACTGCTTTCTGCTATGGATTTGGAGAGAAATCAACTCAAGCTAGATTTCTCTCACCCTTCAACTTTGTTTGTGTCTTCTTCATCAGGTTTCAAAACTATCAACTTAACAGTGGATGCTAGAGAAATTCCACTGCCTGATAAAATCAACTTACACAGGCAGACTGGTGAACTGATTTATAGTGACTTGAAGAAGTATTCCTTAGTTTCTAGAAAATCTAAAGCAAGGTTAGAAAAAGTTGTTAATCAAATTAAATTAGAGAAATCAAGCTCTAGATCCTTAACCACTCAAAATGAGGAATTAAAGAAATTGATTACTAAAATTGGGGTCAATCCAGAGGATAGAAGTGTTGTTCAAAAGTTGTTGCAGGGAGATGAGACATAAGTCCAGGTGTTGAGAAATAAATTGAAGATGCCCTCCATAGAACATCCAACGGCGTCAGAAGTAGCACATGTGGAAAAAAGAAAAATAAGAATTGACTGATGAGCTTATACAGAGGCATGATGAAATCACCAAGTTGAAGCAAATGAATTTTTCTTTGAAACAAAAAATTGATTCTCATGTTGGTACTATTGTAGTACAAGAAGATTCTGAAGACCCAGCTAATAAGCTAACTAAAGTCATGACCGAGCTTCAAATTTATGAGAATGAAATGAAGAAAATTCAAAGATATTATGAAAATGCCTTGAAGATTATAAAGGTTACTGAAATAGATTTGGCAATGTCCAAGGAGAATGTTGAAAAGTACAAAATGATTTTCAAGTTTCTTCCCTGGAAATTAAAGAGCTAAAGGAGAAGGTGAAGGGAAATATGTCCCTTATTCAAGCTATAGAAATTATATGGAATGCTATCATCCATATTGTGAGGAACATCTGGGAATAATTGTCTATAGTAGAGGAGGAGAAGATCATCATTAGAGATTTGGAAAACATGATTATTACAAATAAGTAGAAATTACAGCAACGAGCTCAGTTTGCAAAGAAAATTATTGATTTCCTTAATTCTAGATCTTCACAGCAATTAAGGGAATTAGGAGTTGAAGACATAAATGAGTATGTTTTAGAAATTAATAAGATGATTGTGAAAAATCTATATAGGAAAACAGTAGAGCCAAAGTTGACATAGGTAAAAGAAGTTGTAATGAAATTCAATATTGATTTTGATAAGTGAACTAGTGTAGGTTTACCCTTATGCTCAGACCAACAGGGAAACCTATTACCCTGGGAGACTTATGAAACTTTTTTGGTGGAGGAAAAGAGCAAAATTGGCTCAACTCGTGAAATAACAACAATGTTGAAGGGAGAAACCATTGTCAATTATTTGCAAAGGGATTTTCAACTTTTATGGTTGATGAGAACTTTGTTTATTGACAAACCAACATATAGCAAAATTACCAACTTCAGAATGGCACACACAAAGTTTGTCAAGGGTCCCAGTTTGGATACAACCATCTAGAAAAAATGCAAAGAGTGGACGTCAACAACAACAACAAATGCATAAGTCGAACCTTCATTTGCACCACAGTCTCAAATTAACAAATGAAGCAGTGCCATTTGTCATGTAGAAGTTTCTTATTAGATATTTTATAAATAATGTATTTATGTTTTCTCTTTTAATATGTAAAGTTCAAAAGAACTATTAATTCCAAGGTAGTTTAGGAAGTTAGCAGTTTTGGCAGTTGACAATTTCTTAACTGTCCTTTTTGAAATTTTGTATAAAATGAATTCAGAAAGAGAAGTGAGGGTTCCAAGTTTTGGACCTCAGAAGTAGAAATTACTTGTATTCTCAATCTTCTTGTGGATTTGAATAAATATTTCGAAGTGATTCCAAACACTTGTTGAGTACAAAATGTGTTTCCTGTTATTTTCATTTTATGTTTTTCTTCATAGAAGAGAGTAATGAAGTTATTGACCTTTAATTTTACAATTCTGCAAAATTAGATTCCTATGAATTAAAGTTAAAAGTACCTTAATTGTGTGATCCTCTTTTCTACATATCATCTCATGCTGACTACATATTCCTTCTAAAGTTGGAAAAAAAAGATTCTGCATTAAGCAGCCTATGTTGAAAACTTTCCACTATCTTTTCTCACAGTTCTTTCATTAAAATTGTACTCAACATCAGAAGGCCACTTTGAATAATTGTTTTTCCCATAGAAGATTAAGAGGCATTGTCTCAATAATTATAATTTTTGGGGTTTGAACAATGGGACAACAAACTTATTTTCTCACAGTCTTAAACAAATGTCTTGGGCACTGACCTCTCTTCAGCCGGAGGTTGCTTCCTGAGTAGAACAGGGAGCTTGTAGCACTTAGTCATCTTTTCATCGGGTTCCTTTTCACCTTCATCTCTAGAATTTATTTCCTACATCTCAAATGATCCTCTTATTACATCTCATCAAGGAGGTTAGAAACATCAAAATACTCAAATATACATGCAGGAAGTATAAGTATTGATCAAAACAATAATCATATCTATAAGTCTAGACAAAAGTAAAGACATAAAGGAGCATCATAATTTGAGAGATACTTATCTTCAATGAGAGGCGATCCTCTCCAAACCTTCAAGAGCCATCATTTTCCATTGTCTACATAACAATGTTGCATTTAATCAAAATTATCAACAACTAGGCCTACTAGAGACTATCCCATCTAGGGCTTCATCAAATATGACACAAGTGCTTGAGCATCTTCAAATTGACCATGCATGGTTTCATATCTCAAATATTTGCCTTAAATCAGGGTTTCTCTCAAACCCTAACCTCATAATATCCAACAAACCCTAATACACAAATTGCCTAAGGTTATCTTCAAACCCTAGAATTATTTTGGGTCTCCTCCATCTTCTCTTACTTCCATTAAAGGTTTCTCCGTGGGGGTGATCTCCATGACTTATCTTCAGCCCAACTCTGAACCATGTTAATTTTTCATATGGCTATATTATTCCTTGCTTTGATAATTGCATTTCTTCATCAACACATTAGGTTTACCCCATAACATCATAACATTATTTAGATTTACATTATTATTTATCATCACTTGCAACTATGTAGAAAGAAAAGTATCATCATCATGAATGTAGTGGAACATAAAGGAACAATATAATAAAAGCATGCAAATTCTTCTTCTTAGATTGTCATCAAATGACTCATAAAAAGAGAGTACAATGCCCCATATCTTCATTTATGCAACTAACAATAAAAAACAACTAAAACATCCATAAATGAACCCAGCAAATCTTATACTCAAAAATATCATTATGAAGGCTATAATGAACTACCATTGTCTGTAGTCAACATCTGAACCTTGCGGTCACGGAGAAAAATCTTTGGAAGACTGAGATTTCATATTTTAGGCCCTGGTTGCACGGAGGAGGAGATATGAAAGCGACTATATCTTTCCCAGTCGCTCCCTTAAGCCTGACATGTGATCAACTGGGGTTAGATCTAGATTGTAGAAACCTTAAACCCTCAGTCGCATGGATGGAGAGTTGTATGTGTGACTGGAAGGCTCCAATCACACGGATGAGCTTTAGTGTGTGTGACTATAGTCAAATACTTCCTGTTATGTGCCTGTGATTGGGGCCCAAAACCCTAAATCAGAGATACGAGCTTCGGACCCTGCAATTTTACCTCAGAGTGAACCTAATACTCCGCGAACGAGCCTTAGAACTATGCAAGCCAAAAAACAAGATAGAAGAGTGTCTCATCATTGTGTCCAAATGAGGTAGAGGGCATTTGTATTTATAGCCTTTCAAGGTGGTCCACCTTGTTTTAGGGTCAACCTTATCAAATGTGCACATGTGGTATTTTCTTCATAATTACACTTTCCCTTATCTGATTTGAGTGATCTTTAGGTAGATTTTTGTCCTCTCAAAGAGAGGAATTCAATGCAATCATTATCTCTATCAGGTGATCTATATAAAGTGAAATTTAATCGCAGTTGCATATTTTTAACATGGATTTCATCCCTAGTTAGGGCTTGCTAACATACCATGTCAAGCCACCAATGCTAACCTAAATCACCTCAAAAAAACTGCTCTCTCCTCTTGTAGGATCCTCCCTTATTGTACTGCTACCTTGCCTTCCTGAACTACTATTCTAGTAATTTTTTGAGCACATACCAGCCCTAAACTAGGGTTCGGTCCCTCCCGAAGAAGAAAAAATCCTTGGACGGCTTGCCAATAAAGAATAGCAACATAAGCCATGCACAAAACTAGCCCACACTTGCTCCTTCTTCCCTTGGTCTGCTTTACTATCAAACTTGGCTCCAAACCATTCACAAGAAGACACAAAACCAGTCCTTCTTACCTTCAAATATGCTCCTTTGATCTGTGGCCAACTCACAGATGATTTCTTGTGATGTTGTGTTCCTTGGATGTGAGAATGAGGGTCCCTCATCACTCTATTTATATGACTTTCTTGTGGCAACATCTGTCCCTCTTCTAGGGTTGTCTCAAGTAAGGCCGACTTATCTTTTGTTCCACAAGCCCACACAAAAACACATAAAAATTAATTTCTCCCAAAGTAAAAGGGATCTCTTGGTCTTCTAAGCATCCCCTTTCTACTTTAAGGGTTCTCTATTATCTCCAAGTTCGAAGTCATCAAATCCATGCATGGTTTCACATCCAGAATATTGGGTGCAAAGCTCATCTCTTAGGTACTTAGCCCACAAAGCCCTTTTGTGGTGCCAATTCCTCACCCATGGTTTGGAGTACCTCCAAAGATACAAATGTCAACACTCCCTCTTAATGAGGGAGGTACTTCCAAGACTAGGAAGCAACTATTCATCCCTATCACTGTTGACGACACTAGCCCAACTCTTGGCGCTCACAACTCTAGCATACCCTATAGCATGCGCTATACCCTTTTTGAAAAGTATCACTTCCACAAGAATCCTCTTCATTATTCTTCTCCTAAAATTATTTTAATCCATCCATTGTTCCTTCTTTCCAATTGTAGAATCACCCTTTCTCCCCACTGACCACACACTTTTATTAGGTTACACATTCTCCCTCCGAACCTCCAAACCTTCGCTATAACTTGACTCCCTATGAACCTTTGGAACCTATATCTTTTCCTACTTCTGCTTCTCATGATCCATAGGCTTTCCCATTATCCAATATAGACCATGCTCCCTAACTCCAATGAACACTCCACCAAATCTAGAGCCTATGGGACTAGGCTTTAATTTCCCTTCCTAGAAAATCATGTAAACCACTTTTGCTCGATCATTGAGACAAATAATACATTATATGTAATATTTGGTGCATATAATACATCCTAAACTCACATCAACTAAACTGACTCCATTTTGAATGGCATCACATCTAATCATTTTATCTTCGTCTGACTCTTGTCGCCCACCACCATGTGCAAACTCGAGTCCCACTCAGCTAGAGTCTCGAACACATCATGCAAACGTATCATATGATTCAACGCACCATTTTCCACATACCATGCAATATCATCGATAGAACCCTCAGAGAAATGAGAAATCGGAGCATAATCCTCACTCTCCAATCTCTTGGAGAGACAATCTCTCTCATTAGAAATGGAAACACCTACAACTTCCTTCCCCTTCTTCTTATTATTATCTATGTGTTTCTTCTTTGGAAACTTCGTTGAATAATGACCATACTCTCCATAGTTGAAACACTTCAACTTACTCAAGTCCTTCCTTTTATTTCCCTTCATCCTTGCTGCAAGATCCATGTCATCATCAAAATCCTTCTTCTTTAGATGAAGCTACTCATCTCGCAATTCTTCCTTAATGAAGTCATCCTACAACCTATTCCAGTATGGCAGCTTCTCTCTAGCAATGATCCCTTTAATGAATGACTTCCATTATAGAGTAAACCCCTTCAAATCAATACTCTCCATCTAGGAATTTGAAACAGTCTCTCTGATGTCAGAAAGCTCATCAAACCTGAGACAATCTTGTCATATACGAAGTCACTCCTTAACCCTATATCATCTTGGAAAAAGTCCTAAAGAAATTTCCACATATCATGGTAAGTGTTCTTCCCAGACATATGAGGTATCAAAAGATCCTTGACACCATCTAGGATGATTAAATTTTCCTTCATATCCATCTCTTCATACATTTCCAACTCCTTAGGGTCAGACAACTTCTTGATTCTTTTTCAGAAAAGTCCCAAATCTTGTTCACCATTAGAACCAAATTGATCCTTTCCTTCCACAAAATATATTTAGACAATCCTTCCAATTTGTCCTCATATCACAAACCCACTAACAATTTTTACATCGCTATTATTCCTTCAACAACAATGTAACCAACTCCCTCTTGAGTTTACTTGTTGTTCACACTCTAATTCACTGGCCCTTGAAAGTAGCTATGATACCATGTTTTTTTCCATAACACTAGATAATCTACGTTCTAAGGGTCTTATAATCTATAACACAACCAACTCAAATTCTGCAACAAACTACTTTTCACAGTAGAATAAATACAGTACTAAATAAACTAGTGCACAAATAGAACCCATTTTACAATTTTTCAACAACCCAACTTCGTTATATTATCACTCTATAATCAAAATGTCTAGGGCTCTCGTACCAGGGATCATGGCTCTCATATAATCACTAATGCAATAATACAAACTAGGGTTTGGTTTCAACAACCAAGACCACCAATCTACCTTGAAAAAGGTACCAACCGTTCTACTCGCTAATGTAGTTCACTTCATAGCTCCACTTGGTCCACGTACCCTGAATACATATGTTGGTCCTTCTACTCCCAATATGTAGAAACAAAAATATTCCTTTATCAATGAATCCTAGTCCTTTATATCACTAAACAAGGCTCACCAATTATCTTCCCTCTAATTGATCATTAGTCCATCAATGAGTCAACACATAGGGACTTCTATGAGTTGTTCACAACTTTTTTTGTGAACAACTCCTAAGTTACCCACTTGTTACTCCTTAGTCCTTCAAGAAAAAAACACTTTGGGACTTTAGACTCTTCCCACTTCTACTTTCCTATGTTTCTCCAATGAAGACAAACCTAAGGCATGGAGGTTTCCCACTCTTTATTGTAAGATGTCCTTCCCTTCAACAAACTAGGGCTTAATGATTGGTCCACTTGGTTGCCTTCTTTTCTCCTTCAAAGAGTCAACCCTTTACCTCTACTTTCTACCTCTCCTAGAAGGCTTAATTTCCTTCTTTAATCCTACACTTAGGTCACACAAGACACCTTCCTATATCCCTACAACTGTTATTTGGATTCCCAAACAAAATTGTCCAAACTAGGACAACCATCTATGAGAAAACAACATCAACCAAGGAGAAATAAAAACATAACTTAGGAGATCTCTCCTTCTCAACCTTGTGCAATCCCTTCTATGGATTTCGACCTTGGTTAGGGATTTATAACATACCACATCATCCCATTAATGCTCACCTAAATCACCTCAAAAAACTTTTCTCTCTCCTCGTGTAGGTGTGGAGCACCTGGAAGGTATGCTTTTGACAAGCAATCTAGTGGTTTTTCAATAATAATTGTAACCTTTTTTTGCATGAGGAATTCAAAGAAGATAAAGGATTTTGATAAAATGTGCAAAAATAGACAAAGGAAGCTCAAGTGCTAATAATTGACGTTTTCTATGCAGGAAGACATGCAAGCAAGGAGTTCCCGCCCAAAAGCGAGAAGCAGAGGAAAAATAACTGATGTTCCTCCAGTAGGGAGCCGGATGCGGACACGATCAAGCAAAATCGGAATTGAATAGTCCAGGAAAAGAATGCGGGATACCGGCTCGGCGAACGCAAGAAAGATTGAACGATTAGCGAATCCCTCAGGATCTTCGATCCTAAGGGATCGCTGCTTTACTTATCTCTGATTATCTAGATATCTCCGTCATTTCTTTTATATAATGGCACAGCATCATTAAGCAAAGGACGATTGTTTTTGTAATTTTACAGTTCCAGAACAAACTTTAATCATTGAGTCTCATTGAGACCTGATTTTTTTATACTTTTGTGGATGCGATTAATATAAAAGACTTGGTGTTTATTCCGTCTCTGCGTCTGGAGTAATCTAAGGCAGTGTACCATTGGCAGCTAAGGGCCCGGCTCCGAAGGACACTTGATTTTGTATCATTATATGGTGATTTGTGTGTGGTTTGTTTATCTTTATTCCTTAGCAATCTGATAAATCCTTTGTATGATACGCTATGTTCTGTTATGATCAATGAATGAATGATTTCTCCATGTAAGGACTCTGCACTGTATAATTGGATTTACACAGGGTCGAATTGTATCTTTATTCAGCCATTTCTGTAACAGAGTGCTGGTATGAATGTTACTGTCATTGGATTTATGTGAAACAATATTTGTGGGATTTGAGAGTAGCGTCATTCTGTTTAGAAACATAGTTGTATCATTCAATACTCTCAGATTGCTATATTAGTGTAGAACATGTACATACAGGTGATGGTTGTTGTTTCGTAAATCATTAAGGATTGCTGTTCCATTTGATTATTGCTGTTCCATTTTACTGCTGTTCCATTTACTGCTGTCCCATTTCCGTTTTGCTGTTCCATTTTACTTTCCGCTGATTTATTTACCTGCCTTTGTTGTTTTGGTGTGAGAGAAGGCCTAAGGCTGTAGTGAGCCTCAGCAAGACGCTGCTTAGCTCCCAGACCTATAAGTCCATGCTCTAATTTCCCTTCTTTAATCAGTTTCTAGAGGGATGGGTTATTGATTCCGTACCCTTGACTGATCAACTGTTTTGTGTGATTCCATCTTTTGGATTAGTTTAGTTACAACTTAGCATCTGTTTTCCTTTGGATTTTCTGAACACTGTACTACTAAGCATTACTCGGACAAATAGCCTCGGATTGAGCTACTTCTTGCAATAACAAAACGTTCCCGGATTGACTTATTAATGTGGAATAATTAGCGGTGTGAGAGACCCTAGTTATAGCTCTACATTTTGGCGCCGTTGCCGGGGAAGGAGTATAGCCATTTGCCCTTTACAGAGTAGTGCGCAAAGCTGCTAGGGGGGAGTTGGATTTTAAAAACGGAAGGTAAGAACCTGCGTACGGAGCATGTAAAAGCCCTGCTCCACCGTCCGCTCTCTTAGCAGAATTGCTGGTTGAATAGGATTTAGCAGTTTTTAGAGTGCATGACTAAGCAGAAAAAGCTAGAAAAGAATATCAAACCTCTATTCAAACCTGAAAAAGCCAAAGGACCGGTGACCCTTGGCCGAACAACCTTCATAGACGAAATTTATAAGAAAATTGAATCTCAGCCGTCAGTAGGCCTCAGGAAGATTCATTCTAAGCAGCCTACTAGTTCCCTTCAGGCTACAACATCACCATCTGGAGCCTACGCTGAGGTGCATAGTCGGACTGATGAACAGGACTTCCAAGAAATTGAAAATCCTGTGTCAGAACGGCTGCAAGAAGGGAATTTAAGTAATCTTTGTGAAGGAGAAGGGGAAACAGGGGAAAGAGAGGAACCAAGGTCTCCTTCTAGGATAATCCAATTGTTAAACAGCCCAGATAGGGGGAGCGCGGCCAAAGTTAACATTGAAGGCACCCCATTCCCTCAGACAGAAATCCCAGATAAGGGAAGTGTCATTAAAATAGTTCCTGCCAAGGCCGTCCCTTCTCAACCTAGGAACACCCTCCTAGAAATTCCGGAAGGATATTGGCACATATTTGATCCAATGGCGCAGAATCAGCCAAATACTCAAACTTCTACATTGCAATATCCTATAGTAGATTCTGCTGCAAATGCACCCATGAAAGCGATACCTCTTCAACACATCCCGACGTTTCATGGACTTACATCAGAAGACCCCGATGCATTTTTATTTGAATTCGATGTGCTATGTAGAGGGTACGATTACACCACTGACCCCCAGAAATTAAAACTGTTCCCCTCCACTTTAAAAGGAGCAGCTCTGAGATGGTTCATGGGTTTAGGTGGTGGAGTCATAAACAACTGGGAGCAAATGAAAGAATCCTTTCTCAAAAAATATCAGGATTATTGTAGGTCGAGAGAGTTAAAAGATGAAATTTTCCAAATGACGGCCAGACCAAATGAAACTTTAGAAGAATACGTAGAACGGTTCCAGTATAATTTACAGAGATCCCCCTATGCATCACTACCTCTGCCTGATAATGTGTTGAAAACTGCATTGATTAGAGGAATGAAAGAACAGTGGATTTAAACATTGAATATTATGGGAAAAGGGGATATTTACCAAGAGAATTTTGCTGATATCATTAATTTATGCATCAGGAGTTCAAGAGGCAGCACAAGGATAAAATCAACAGAATATGATAGGTTTGTTAAAGACAAAAAAATATCAACAGAAGGGGTAACACGTGTAGAATTAGGGAATTTATTAGAAAATTTTAAAACTGATATTCTGGGGACATTAACTACTCAGCTTGATATTGTGCAGGCTAAACAAAAGCAAATGGAGGCGGAGCAAAATCTGGCAATTTTCTGCCCCCGATGCAGAAGAAAACACAGCCACAAGGAATGTCCGCTAGATACAGTTCAAGCATGTGCTATCTGTACGAAAGACCACCTTACTGAGAGCTGCCCCTCACTTCCTGGATTGAAGGCAGTATACAAGGAAGCAGAAGAAGAATCAGAACCAGCATACTTTGTTAACCAACGTCGCCAATGGCAACCTAGGCAATCTGGTATGTTTTCGGACCCAACTTCTTCTTTCCAGCCTCCGCAGTATAATGCTCAGCAATATGGTATGTGGCAAAACCAATCTACACCCCCAATCCCGAATTGGTCATCACAGCCGTTTCCTTCTCCGAATCCATGGATGAATCAGACAAGCCAATTCGGCTGGCCAAATTTTCCTTACACCCCACCATATTGGCAGAATAACTCATACCCTCCACAATGGATTCCCCCTACTTCACAAGGTTCACCCTGGCAGACAAATTGGCCAAGATCGACATATCAGTCAACAGGAACTATTCCACTCCCTCAACCGACTCTGCCAGCCTTACAGCAAAACCCCCAGTCTAATCTAAGGCCGCAACTCCCAGCCCAACCCAATCCCAATCCTAATAATAGACCAGTCCAATCCCTCCAAATTATAGAAACATCAGAACCTGGACTTGACCTAAGGGAGTGCAATGACCTTCAGTTACGATCTGGACGTATCATAGAAACAGAGGGAGACAAAACAGTTCACATTGAAGATCAGTTACCAATAGAACAACCACAACAACAAGAGGGTGTAAATAAAGAACAGACCCATCAACAAGCAAATACATCCTCTCCTCCTTTCCCGGAACGATTAGTCATACCACGACCAGTACAACATCCAGACTTTGACATTCTGGGAGAATTAAAAAACCTGTACATAAAAATTCCATTCCTCCAAGCCATTCAAGATATTCCTATATACGCAAAAACTATAAAAGAACTGTGCATAAAAAAATCAAGGAGGAATACAACCACTAACCCAAGAGTCCAAGTAGTCGGCACCTTATCCGACTTATTATCGGGAAAAGAGACACCTATCAAATACGAAGATCCCGGAAATCCAATTGTGACCGTCCAAATCTATGGCCAAACCCTGACTAACGCTTTAGTTGATCTAGGAGCTGCAATCAATATTTTGACAACCTCTACCTGCCAAAAACTTGGCATCACATC
Source organism: Pinus tabuliformis (assembly GCA_031772625.1). Taxonomy (NCBI): domain Eukaryota; kingdom Viridiplantae; phylum Streptophyta; class Pinopsida; order Pinales; family Pinaceae; genus Pinus; species Pinus tabuliformis. The sequence continues at coordinate 2,074,498,282 of CM062818.1, forward strand.
AATAGAACCTACTTCTACTTTGCTAGAATTGGCAGATCGATCTGTAGTTCGACCAGAAGGCACTCTATATGATGTCATGGTTTCTGTAGACTCCTGGGAATATCCAACTGATTTCCTGATAATTAACCCAAAAACCCGATTGGATGGACATCCGCTAATACTAGGAAGACCTTGGCTTGCTACTGCCGATGCCTACATTGGTTGTCGGCAGGGAAATATGACCATAACTAAAGGACCAGATGTTAAAAATCTAGTTCTATATCCTCCAGCACAGCCAAGCCTGCCAATGATCAAAGCCAATCAGTATCCTGTGTCATACCTTACTAACAATATCAGATCCCCATTGACTGTACAGAAGGCTTTAGATTTTAAATATCAAATAGAATATGATGCCATCAATAACTTCATTAGTCAAACTGAATCTAGATCTCACACACAGTGTTTTATGATAGAGGCAGCATTTGATAGTGAGCTAGAGGAAGACCCTTTGAAAGACGCACATGACCAAACAATACCAGTGACTGTTGTTGCCAATAGTAAAGTAGTGGAAATTGAACCTGGTAAGGCCCTAAACATCAACGCCAACCTTACACTAGACCAAGAAACAAAGCTTGTAAATCTGTTACGAAAATATCAAGGAGCATTTGCGTGGGATTACCCTGACATGAAAGGGATCGATCCCCCATTATGCACCCACCACATCTATATAGAAAAATATGTAAGACCTGTTCGTCAGCCGCAAAGAAGACTTAACCCCCATCTAAAAGAGGTAGTAAAAGCCGAACTTCAGAAACTTTTAGATGTTAATTTTATCTATCCCATCTCCGACAGTAAATGGGTTTCTCCCTTGGTGGTGGTACCCAAGAAAAATGGAAAATGGAGGATTTGCGTAGATTATAGGGAGTTAAATAAAGCCACACAGAAGGATCACTTCCCTCTCCCGTTTATAGATCAAGTATTGGACACTTTGGCAGGAAAGAAATTCTTTTCTTTCCTGGACGGCTTCAGCGGATATAACCAAATCCAAATTGCCCCTGAAGACCAGGATAAAACTACCTTTACTTGCCCTTGGGGAACGTTTGCCTATCGAGTTTTGCCCTTCGGCCTATGTAATGCCCCTGCTACATTCCAAAGGGCTGTCCTTAGTATCTTCGCAGATCTAATAAATGACGGACTTGAAGTGTATATGGATGATTTTACACCATATGGAGATGACTTTGACCCAGCTCTAGATACCCTGGAAAAAGTCCTACAACGTTGTATCGCTACCAGACTTTGTCTGAGCCATGAAAAATGTTACATGATGATGACAGAAGGGTTCATTCTAGGGCACTATATCTCAGCAGCTGGCATCCAGGTAGACCCAGCTAAAATCCAGATTCTTTTGCTTATTCCTACCCCCACTACTCAAACGGAGGTACACAGTTTTCTTAGCTTTTCTGGGTATTACAAACGATTTATAGAACATTACTCACGTATTGCTGCACCTCTATATGCTTTAACTGGCAATGTTGATTTCTTGTGGACAGAAAAATGCGACCAGGCTTTTAAGCAATTGAAGAAGCTTGTATCAACAGCCCCAGTCCTTCGAGGACCCAACTGGAATTTGCCATTCCAAATCTCATCTGATGCCTCGGATACAGCAATTGGTGCAGTCCTAGGGCAAGAAGAGGATAAGAGACCATACGCTATCTACTATATCAGCAAAAATTTATCCTCTGCCGAACTCAATTATACTGTTACTGAAAAGGAATTCCTGGCTGTAATACATGCTGTTAACAAATTTAGACATTATATCACAGGCTATCCCGTTGTGTTATATACAGATCATTCTGCTATCAAATATTTGGCAAATAAACCTGTTACGAAAGCTATAATAACCAGATGGTTGATCTTATTGCAGGAGTTCGACATCACAATCAAGGATAGACCTGGCAAGGAGAACCCTGTAGCTAATTTCCTCTCACGAATACCGAAAGCAATTGAAACAACAACAGTGGAAGATCAATTTCCTGACAAGCACCTGTTTGCTGTTTCTGTTCGAACACCCTGGTATGCTGATGTCGCCAATTACCTTGCAGTCGGTAAGCTACCAAAACACTTAACCCCTCAGGAACGCAAGCAGATTGTTCAGAAGAGCACTCGGTTTTCGTGGATTGGAGGCCATCTGTTCCATACAGGGGCAGACATGCAAATCAGAAGGTGTATTCGAGAAGACGAAATCTTCGACATTCTAAAAGCTTGCCATGACGGGCCATGCGGGGGACATTTCGCTGAAAAACGAACAGCACATAAAGTATTGCAGACGGGATACTATTGGCCTACAATTTTCAAGGATGCGAAAAAATTTGTACAAGCCTGTGACAGTTGCCAGCGAGCAGGAAGACCTGGCCAAGCCGATGAAATGCCTCTGAGACCACAATTGGTCATTGAGCCATTTGAACGATGGGCTCTGGACTTCGTTGGGCCCATCAATCCATCATCAAATCAGAGGACATACATTCTGGTGGCGACAGACTATGTTACTAAATGGGTCGAGGCCGAATCATTACCTAAGGCTACAGAAGACTCTGTGATACAATTCTTGTTCCATTTGTTTGTACGTTATGGACTTCCGAGAGAACTAATCACCGATGGTGGACCACAATTTGTTGGAAATAAATTAGCTGCAACACTTAACAATTATCATGTCCAACATAAGATCACTACCCCATACCATCCGCAGGCAAATGGGCAAGTAGAAAGTAGTAATAAGGTAATAGAATCAATTTTAACAAAGACCATTGCATCGCATAGGCGTGATTGGGCCACTCGACTACCTGAGGCACTGTGGGCCTACAGAACCACATGGAGAAGTACTACAGGCTATTCACCTTATCAATTAGTGTTTGGAAAGCAGCCAATTTTCCCCATAGAATTCGAAATCCGAACGCTACGAACTGCACAGGAAGTCGGCCTAGATCTGAGTGAGGCACAAATCAATCGATTACAGCAGATTAATGAATTGGACGAAATCAGGCTCTCTGCATTACAAAATACAGCATTGATTCAACAACAGCGAGCTAAATGGCATGATGCACTTATCAAGAATAAAGTCTTTCATGAAGGAGACTGGGCTCTGTTATACGACTCTCGGTTTCAGGACTTCCCGGGGAAACTACAGACTCGATGGTTAGGACCATACGAAATCCAGAAGGTACATGACAATGGGACTCTTACCCTGATCACAATTGACGGTTCTGGATATGCATTCAAAGTAAATGGCCACCGAGTTCGCCTTTATCGAAAGCCACTCACTCGGGAATCCTTCTGTCAGCAGCTACGACAAGATACTGATATGGAAATCTTAGGAGAGGAAGCGAAATCTTCCTCACCTATAATTTAAGAAATTCATTTTTATAACTTGTACATAACATCTTGTATATATGTTTTCTTGATTTTTTTGCTTGTATTCCAAGTGTTTTTGCTGTTCCTTTGAAAAGGAATAGCACTTGTGAGATTTTGCTGTTCCTTTGCGAAAAGGAACAACACTTGTGCTTTTTGCTGTTCCTTTGCGAAAAGGAACAGCACTTGTGTGATTTTGCTGTTCCTTTTCAAAAGAAACAGCCTTTGCGTGTTTTTGTTGTTCCTTTGCGAAAAGGAACAGCCCTTGCGAGTTTCTGCTGTTCCTTTGTGAAAAGGAACAGCACTTGTGCTTTTTGCTGTTCCTTTGTGGAAAGGAACAACACTTGTGTGTTTTTGTTGTTCCTTTGCGAAAAGGAACAGCACTTGTGTGCTTTTTGTTGTTCCTTTGCGGAAAGGAACAACACTTGTGTGCTTTTTGCTGTTCCTTTGCGGAAAGGAACAACACTTGTGTGTTTCTGCTGTTCCTTTGCGGAAAGGAACAGCACTTGTTTGTTTTTGCTGTTCCTTTGCGAAAAGGAACAGCACTTGTGTGTTTTTGCTGTTCCTTTGCGAAAAGGAACATCACTTGTGTGTTTCTGTTGTTCCTTTGCAAAAAGGAACAGCACTTGTGTGTTTTTGTTGTTCCTTTGCGAAAAGGAACAGCACTTGTGCTTTTTGTTGTTCCTTTGCGGAAAGGAACAACACTTGTGTGTTTTTGTTGTTCCTTTGCGAAAAGGAACAACACTTGTGTGTTTTTGTTGTTCCCTTGCGAAAAGGAACAGCACCTGTGTGTTTTTGCTGTTCCTTTCCGAAAAGGAACAACACTTGAGTGTGCCTGCTATTCCTTTTCAAAAGGAACAGCATTTGAGTGTCTTTGTTGTTCCTTTCTCAAAAGGAACAGCATTTGCGATTTTCCGTTGTTCCTCTCAAAAAAATGGTATCCTACGAATGAATTCTTCTCTCAGGAATGCCATCGACATGTTTTTGCCCTTATGGAGGATGCTCTGCCCCCATGCTCTCCTCAATCTTGTAGATACAACAATGAACTTATGCGGTGAACATAAACCATGATATACCGAAATCAGCACATCATAAATCGCTATCACTATGAAGCCAGTATGTATAAGAGGACAAGAGGAGGGACGTGAACTTTTCATCTTCGCTATCATTGTCATTTACCGGTGCCATTGTCATTGGTGATCTTTATCATGACGATTCCCCAAAAAATCTTTTTTGATCATTACTTAGGAGTAAGAACGAACGATTTATATCTATCTGTTGGGATCGTAAGACTTCTTCCACCATTCCCCGCTCTTAAGGAGTGCGGAACCACCCTTATGTGAAAATAAACAAGAGAGGTGCTCTGCAAAAGAAAACAAAAACAAAATATGAAAACTGTCAAATGCAGGATAGGGGGTCTCATTAAGAGTCGGCCTACTATGATCATAAGGATGGAAGCGAAGTGGCATTCCCATAACGGCCACCACACCAGGGATATGGTCCGAAGGTAAATTAACAAGCAAACCTTGGAACAGGGGGTCTCATCGCGAGCCGGCCTGACCACGTTTCGCGCCTACCTTGTGAATGGCATTATGGCTATCTGGTCACCAAGCCAGCATAATGGCCTGCATTTTGACAAAGCACTCTTCAGAATATACACAAAGGATCATGGTTCCGGAGGGTGAAATAAACAACTCTGCCAAGGTTATGAACACCTGTTGGCAGTAGAGCTTTGTTATTGGCATAGAAGTCGTAATAATTACACCAATAGGTATGATATTAAATTTTTCTGTCTCTTATCCTTTGCAAAGATCATATGTCACACCCGATGTATATATCGCATGAATATTTATTACCACCAATCATGGCAACGGAACTGACGGTGACCGCTGGAGACTTCGTACGCTTGACAGACGTCCCATCCCCTAGCTCCTCATTATATCACGCAGGCTCTTATGTAAAACGCGATCTACCTTTTTGCCTCGGTTTCGGCATTTCGTTGTTTTTCTAAAACATGGCATAATTTCATATGCTGTACTTTATGATTGGACCTCCGAACTGGCGGCTGCTCCTCTCTTTGACGGCTGGGGACAACCTATCAGATCGCGGGGGGGAGGTAATCTCATTACTCCATGATTACGTGGCTGCACACCATTCGGGCAAGATAATGTACGAAGGAATGACATGGTTTAACGGTATGATGCTTCCATTCTATGGAAATTGCCATCCACGATCTTTTTTTAGTTGCATGCTCGGTGATCATCCTCTCTGTGTCGCAAACACCGCAAGCAGTTGTTGTTCCATTTCTGAGTAGAATCATGGGTGGAAAGACGGTCCGAAGTGAACCTCACAAGCTGACAGTTTCCGCTGCTGCTCGCGAAATCCTGGAAAACGTAGGATGGTTGAATTACTTCAACCGCCTGCAAGAATCAAATGAAGCCGTGGCGTTGGAATTCCTGCAGAATTTGCAGGAAAATTACTCCATAGTAGGAGGAAAGCGAATAGAGGTTACAGAGGATATCATCGTAGAAGTCTCAGGATTACCAGCTGCTAGACCCATATGGACGCCGAAGAAGGAAAGATTACAAAAAGCTATGGAAATTTTCCAGGACGAAGGCCAAAGCTTGACAGTCAAAGGGAAAGGAATTCTACCGGCAACACTAGGGGAACCCTGGACCGAGCTAGCGAAGACAGTACAAATTTATATCACCTGCGAAGGGAGAAAAGACGTGGTAAGACCTCGTCACCTGAAACTTTTAGCTATTTTAAAAGGAAAATGTTCTGTAAATATCCCTGCACTTTTAAATTCGCTACTACATGACGCGGCCCAAAGCCTGAAAAAGGCCCAGCACATAGATGTAGTCGTCAGCCACCATGGGCTGATTCGGTTGATAGTGAGCCACAGTCTCACTCAACAGCAAAGCACTTGGGAGGAACTGGTCGCAATAGTCGAAGGAGGATCGGCTGCACCACCCCCAAAACCTGAACAGTCCTCTAGCACGCCGGAATGATTAGAGAAACGCAAGAAGTCAGCAGCAGAAAGACATGCCGCTTCAAAATGGAAACAACCTCCCGATACGCCAGAACGACCAGAGGAACCCACAGAACCTGCTGGTACACCCAACCAACCTGAGAGACCAAGGAAGTCAGCTCGGCTGGACTGGATATGAGGAAGGTTGGAAAGAATTCAAGGAACAACGGCCCAGCCAATTGAAATTGCGGACGAACCTCCAGAACCAAAAGGAGGACCCTCCGAAGGAAATGCTGAGCAATCAGGGCTCGGGACTGGCCAGCCGGAAGAGGAAGAAATGGTTACTGAACAGAGCAACTGAGAAGATGAGCACTCTGAGGAAGAAATGGCCACCGAACAGAACAATCAAGAAGATGAGCACTCTGAGGAAGAAAGGGTTACCGAATAGGGCAATCAAGAAGAAGAAATAGCACAGCCAGGGGGTAGCCCGTTGCAGGACCCTGTAGGTGAGGAGGAATTGGCAGCAGTTTTGGCCAATATGGGGGAATATGGCCAGCCCTCCAGCACAGCAGGCGTCCCTGACAGTCCCGCAGAGGAAGAACTACCCGAGGAAGTACATGCAGAAAAGGCAGGAGAAGAAAACCTGCCTGGTTATGATAATGAAATTGAAGACAAAAATCAGGGACAGTCTGTCCCCAGGACGCCGGAAGATATCCCAGATGAAGAAGGAGCGGGCTTAAGGGCCAAACCCTCTGCCGAGGCAAAGGAAATTAAGAAATTAAGAAAGAAACAGCAGAGGTTGTTGGGCACTATAGCCAGGCTCCGACAGCAAATTCGAATTTTGAAAGCCAATTTGAGAATACAAAGGACCACAAGGAAAAGGAGGAGGGCCACTACAGCAAAAACCCCGAGGACAAGAACCCGTTTTGTTGGTCGAAACCCCATCAGGAGACCTACTGCTGAGGAACAGTCTGCTGTTCCAAATGATAATGAGGAACAGGGTGCTGTTCCAAATAACATAGAGGAACAGACTGCTGTTCCATCTGACCCTGGAGAACAAACTGACATTCCAATTAAGGGAGAAGAACAACAAGATGTTCCAATGGCAGGGGGACCTCAACAGCCTTTCATTCGTGTCAAGAAGGAGAAAGAGAATAAGGAGATCCAAACAGAGGCACCACCCTCAGGGGTTATTCGGGTTCTGAACTCTAAACAGCGCAATAAAAAGTTTCAGGCAAAATTCCCGGCCTCTACGGCTCAATGGAAAAAGGATCCAAAAACGAGAAACTTGCACAGGATGATGAAGCAAGCCCAACAAGAAGCTGAACAACTAAGAGAGCAAGCAATCCCCCGGGAGAAATACGAAGAATTACAACAGCAACTTCGGAGTATTAGTCAATCCGAAAGCCAAGCCTTTGAGGGGTGGCAGAAGGAACAAGAAAAGGTTGCTAAGGTAACTCGTCGATTAGATAGTGTTGTTAAGCAGATGGACACTGTGTGTTCCTTATATAATGACGTTTTGACTTGTAGGGCCCCTACTAAAAATTATGCTTTATTTTTGCTTGAAAGATATTTGAGATTGAAAATAAAAGCCGTTAGGGCAGGAGCACCTATCCACATCAACACTGTTAATGATTTTATAGACTGTTGCAAGCATTATGGGGTTAAGGTTCAAAGGTTATTGTGCGAGTTTTACTTGCACAACCTTGTGCTAGACCAGGAAACTGATTTAAATCCTGGCCCTTTTGTTGGCGATATACAATTCCAAGCCTTCATCTCATTTGGGGTTAATCAGCTGAAATGGCTCAGAGCTTATAACACCTTTCAGAGACAAGAAAATAGCCTAGACTTGTGGATACGAGCTGAACCTAGAGACCCAGTGACGCTATGGAGAGAGCATAGGAGTCTTATGAGGATCCCAGGTGTCATTGAGATAATAGGACCCATGCACGAAGACTTGATCCGAAATGGTCTGGAATATTTCCTGACTATTAAAGATCTTGCCCTCGATGCTGCAAAATTTCGATACCGGACCTCTAGTCCAAGCATCCAGCTCAGGGAACCATTCAAATATGAGAATTTTGAGCTGGCTGCAAGCCGGTTGAACCTTTATGGGGAACGGATTCTGCAAGCAGGGCCATCCTGGTTGGGGTATCGATTTCGCAGTCCAATTATTTGGCACCCTGCACCCGGATATCAGGCCTTGTATGAGATGCCTGCAGATCAAATAGATCAGTTCTTTGATAATCTAGTTGCTCATCACGGTTGTCGGCCTCCTCACGAGATCCCTTCTCCGGCCTATTCTCTCACTGCCTTGCATGTCAACTACAATGTTTTCATGAGGCCATGAAACAGGGTAAGCAGGGGGGTGTGTGGAGCACCTGGAAGGTATGCTTTTGACAAGCAATCTAGTGGTTTTTCAATAATAATTGTAACCTTTTTTTGCATGAGGAATTCAAAGAAGATAAAGGATTTTGATAAAATGTGCAAAAATAGACAAAGGAAGCTCAAGTGCTAATAATTGACGTTTTCTATGCAGGAAGACGTGCAAGCAAGGAGTTCCCGCCCAAAAGCGAGAAGCAGAGGAAAAATAACTGCTGTTCCTCCAGTAGGGAACCGGATGCGGACACGATCAAGCAAAATCGGAATTGAATAGTCCAGGAAAAGAATGCGGGATACCAGCTCGGCGAACGCAAGAAAGATTGAACGATTAGCGAATCCCTCAGGATCTTCGATCCTGAGGGATCGCTGCTTTACTTATCTCTGATTATCTAGATATCTCCGTCATTTCTTTTATATAATGGCACAGCATCATTAAGCAAAGGACGATTATTTTTGTAATTTTACAGTTCCAGAACAAACTTTAATCATTGAGTCTCACTGAGACCTGATTTTGTTATACTTTTGTGGATGCGATTAATATAAAAGACTTGGTGTTTATTCCATCTCTGCGTCTGGAGTAATCTAAGGCAGTGTACCATTGGCAGCTAAGGGCCCGGCTCCGAAGGACACTTGCTTTTGTATCATTATATGGTGATTTGTGTGTGGTTTGTTTATCTTTATTCCTTAGCAATCTGATAAATCCTTTGTATGATACGCTATGTTCTGTTATGATCAATGAATGAATGATTTCTCCATGTAAGGACTCTGCACTGTATAATTGGATTTACACAGGGTCGAATTGTATCTTTATTCAGCCATTTCTGTAACAGAGTGCTGGTATGAATGTTACTGTCATTGGATTTATGTGAAACAATATTTGTGGGATTTGAGAGTAGCGTCATTCTGTTTAGAAACATAGTTGTATCATTCAATACTCTCAGATTGCTATATTAGTGTAGAACATGTACATACAGGTGATGGTTGTTGTTTCGTAAATCATTAAGGATTGCTGTTCCATTTGATTATTGCTGTTCCATTTTACTGTTGTTCCATTTACTACTGTCCCATTTCCGTTTTGTTGTTCCATTTTACTTTCCGCTGATTTATTTACCTGCCTTTGTTGTTTTGGTGTGAGAGAAGGCCTAAGGCTGTAGTGAGCCTCAGCAAGACGCTGCTTAGCTCCCAGACCTATAATTCCATGCTCTAATTTCCCTTCTTTAATCAGTTTCTAGAGGGATGGGTTATTGATTCCGTACCCTTGACTGATCAACTGTTTTGTGTGATTCCATCTTTTGGATTAGTTTAGTTACAACTTAGCATCTGTTTTCCTTTGGATTTTCTGAACACTGTACTACTAAGCATTACTCGGACAAATAGCCTTGGATTGAGCTACTTCTTGCAATAACAAAACGTTCCCGGATTGACTTATTAATGTGCAATAATTAGCGGTGTGAGAGACCCTAGTTATAGCTCTACAGTAGGCTCCACCCTTCCTTCACTACTATCTTTCATTCTTGAACTATTGTTCTAGCAATTTTCTGAGCATAGACCAACCCTGAAATAGGGCTTGATCCCTCTTGAAGAAGCACATAAATTTGGATAGCTTGCCAATAGATAATAGCAACATATGTTGCGTGTGGAGCCTGATTATCTTCGGTATTCAAAGGTATCTCCGGATTGGACCCCAGTTCAAAATGGGGCGGCAACGCCGCCTGTAAAATAGTAGCTGCAGGGGGGGTCTGGGGGGGGGGGTGGCTGCGACCTTTTGGGAGCGCCCCCCTGGGGCAGTGCCCCCAAAGTTAAGAATATATGTAAAATTGCCTTGTAAAATGTTGTAATTTCATAGACAATCTAGGTCGTTCATTAGGCGGAGATCTGACGGTAGAAGTTATGTTTAATTTAGGTTTTTTTGCCCTAGAAGGCAACCCCTCGCTATATATGATGGAATTGTATTGCGTCTATGTATATTTGTATTCTAAGTGAGGAAGAGAGAGGAGATTGAGAGTGAAGAGGGAGTTACAACGGATCTGTTGTAGGTTGTATCTCTTCAGTTTGCTGGATAATATAAAAAGGATTGGTTGTTTCTTTGTGGACGTAGCCCAAACTAGGTGAACCACGTATATTTGTGTCTCTCTTGTTTTAAGTGTTTATATTTCTGCAATATTTTATGTGTTCCATTGCTCTGTAATATATAATTTTCTAACAACATAAACCATACAAAAAACTAGTCCAAACTTTCTCATCCTGTGATATGTTGTTAAATGTTAGTTTTGTTGTGCTAATTTCAACTTCAGAATTAAAAACAATTGCTTTTCATTTTCTTTATGTGCATAGGTTTCCTTTATGGTGTTTGTGAATGTAAAAGGTAAATATGTCAAGTTTTATGTCAAATTCATGAGAAAAATAGCATGTAAGTAAAGTGTTTAACAACAACAATCAAATATACAGAAAACCATCAAATTGAACACTTAACACAGTGTTTTGATGAAGGAGTTCACCCCTCTCGGGCTACATATCCTTGGTCCAACTTCCATGGCTTGGGCCTCTGTATTAGCTCAAAATGGAAAAAGTGATGTTTACAATGCTCTATTGCTCCTAAAACCTGCTTCAATGTGCTCAGAACATCAAAATCATCTAGGAATGACTTTTTCTACCCCCAAATTGGTCGAAAATTGCAAAAGTTATGGCCAAATCAATTTCTCCTAGGAAATTTCCACTAAAACTGGAGAAAATCTAGTTAACTCTGCTAAATTTGGAGTTGTTCCGGATTTGTCGGCTTTGCCAAAATTACTACCAACTTAAACTGCGCTATAATTATGCATAAGCTCGGATTAATTATTTTTAATCTTCAGTTAGCGCTAATCACGCGGTTATGGTTTAGTGCTGGCGATGGTTTTCGTGGTAGTGGTCACATGGGAGGGGGTTGGCCCTCTCTTTCCCCAAACCGCTAACAACTAACATAACAAACACAAATGGAAACCATTGTATGTTAAGACGTAATGGTGTGGCATAGTGGTGGAGCGTTGGTCTTGTGCGGGCGAGGTCGCGGGTTCGACTCCGCCGACTTGCCCATAATAATTTTTCCACTACACGCCGATGATGCCAGACCTTTGTGGAGGGACACATGGCAGCGTCCTGGCTTGCCACATGTCTCCTTCTCATTGGTCCTCCTCCAACCAATGAAATCAATCCAAATCACCAAACTATCGACCAACCAAATTGTGCCACTTGGCGAGACCCACTGGATGTTGACCAACCTTTAACCTACACAGTCACCTGCCACATCAACAGTAAGGACTTTTGACTGTGCAGTGACTGTACCTTTTTTCTTCAAATTTCCTTTGTTTGGCAAAGTGGACAAAACGTGTTATCTTCCTCATACGAGCTCTGTTTTGAGTGAAATGAGTTGCGTTGGAATCATATCACTGAGACAAACGTGATTGTTCAGTGTTTAAGCAATTTTGAGCACTTTGATTTTTGAGCTAAATACTGATCACCTGATCATATTTCCATCAACTTACTTCCTTATCAAACTTGTCTCTAAACTAGTCATAAGAAGACACAAAACTAGTCCTTCTTACCTTTGGCTAGGATCCTTTGATCTGTGGCCAACTTGGAGATGCTTTTCTTATGATGTTGTGCTACTTGTATGTGAGAATGAGGCTCCCTCCTCACTATATTTATATGACTTTCTTGTGGCAACATCTAGCCCTTTTCTAGGGTAGTCTCAAGTAAGGATGACTTGTCTTTTGTGCCACAAACCCACACAAAAACACATAAGAAATAATGTATCCCAATCTACAAGGGATCTCTTGGTGTTCTAAGCATCCCCTTTATCCTTTAAGGGTTCTCTATCATCTCCAAGTGCCAAGTCATAAAATCCATTCATGGTTGCATGCCCAAAATCTTGGGTGAAAATCACATCTCTTAGGTACTTATCCCACAAAGACCTTTTGTGGTGCGGATTCATCCACAACCCTACACCCTAGGGTTTGGAGTACCTCCCAAGCTACAAATCTAAACAATAGGTAGTATGGAGGATTACATTTGAGAGTTTCTGAGACTAGCAATTATGGTCACAGATATTTCAGAGGCCAAATTGGTGATGCTATTTGTATATGGGTTGTCAAGACCTCTCCATGGATGGGTCAAAGGCTTTGAACCCACAAATCTTTGTACGAAAATTAACAAGACCAAGGACATCAAACATGCCACTTCTAAAACCAAATTCACTCCTAATCCCTCTTTCCCTTCGAAGAGTAAAGAAGTCAATCCTTTTCAGAAGGAGTGGACTTGGAAGGAGTTAAGAAAGAAGAATCTATGTTTCAATTGTCAAGAGCCTTGGGCACCATGACATAAGTGTGCAAGTAAAGATAATGTGGTAGAGACACACTATATTGAGGTGTACTCTAAGAGTGATTGTGAGGATATGAGGATAGGGAAAAATACATCAGACAGTTGGAGGTCAAACTTCAAATGCAGAGGGAAAAGCCCCTATAATTGCATCCATCTCAAGATTCCCCAGGTATCATACTTTCAGAGTAAGAGGGATTCGGGTATGACACAAGGTGACGATATTGATCGATAGTGGATCTTCCCTTAATTTCATAGATGTGGCCATGGTAGAACAAATAGGGATTCCTACGAAGGAGTTTGATGGTTTTACGATTGTCATACATGGTAACCATAAGATGGATTGCAATATATAAATCCACAAACTGCAACTAACTATGGGGAACTACATAGTGACTAAGAACTTCTTCATGGTGGATGTGTCAGACACCAATGTGGTGTTAGGTTTTTAGTGGATCTACTACATTGTGAAGTATATTATGGATCAACGGAACATGGAGATGAAATTCAAATATCCAGTAGATGGAAAAAGGGTAGCTTTGAGGGCCACACATCAGTAACCACGGAGACTAGTATCATCCAAAAACATGGAAGCAGTATCAAGGTAGGAAGATATTGAGTGGGAGGTTGATTTCCTTACTACAACCAGCAGACAACCATACCAACCACAACAACATCCCAAAGACATTCGGGTATTGCTTCATAAACACCAGATTTTTTTTTTGATATTTCTCCAAGTAGACCACCAAAAAGGGGTTTTTTGCATGTTATAGAGTTGGAGGAGGGTGTACAAACAGTCATTACCAACCCATACCAACACCCCAAGGTTTACAAAGATGAATTTGATAGGGCCATTAAGGAGTTATTGAGGTTGGGTCATATTCATCCTAGATCTAGTCCGTTCATTTTTCGTTAGTGATGACTAATAAGAAGGACAATACCTTGCGGATGTGCATAGACTATTGGGCTCTTAACAAGAGAAAAATCAAGAACCAGTATGTTATTTCTAGGATATATTATTTATGGATGAACTAAGGGGGGGCAAATAATTTTCAAAGATTGATCTTCACTTGGGCTACCATCATATTCGAGTTTGGGAGAAGGACATCCCGAAAATAGATTTCAGGTGCCATTTTGGGCACTACGAGTTCATGGTCATGCCATTTGGGCTGACCAATGCCCCCACATCTTTCCATTCATGCATAAACCATGTGTTCAATAAATTTTTTCAAAAATACTTATTGGTCTTCTTTGATGACATATTGGTATACAGCAAGACTTGGGAGGACCATCTGATGCACTTATATGAGGTCTTAAGGATTCTAAAGGAACAAAAGCTTTGTATAAAGGAATCCAAGTGTGAGTTTGGCATGACATAGATGCTCTAATTAGGGCATGTGATTGGGAATAATTGAGTTCAGGTCCACTAGGAGGAAATCTATTCAATCATTGAGTGTCCCACCTCCAATAATGTAATTGAACTGAAGAGCCCCCTTGGCCTTTGCACCTAGTATATGAAGTTTGTTAAGGGGTTCTCACGGTTAACAACACCTCTAACATATCTCACCAAGAAGGGATCCTCCAGCTAGTCAAAGAAAGTGTAGGAAGCATTTGAGAAGATGAAGGAGGTAATGATTGTGTGCCCTATGTTTGCACTACCAAATTTCACCTAGCAATTTGTGCTATAATGTGACGATTTGGGGATGGGAATATGAGAATTTTTTATGCAGAATAATCACCCCATAACATTTGAGAGTTGCAAACTCAAAGATTATGAGTGCCACTATTCAATCAATGAAAAAGAGATGTTGGCCATCATGCATGCATTGGCCAAATTCAGGAAATATCTTGTGGGGAACAAGTTCAAAGTAAAGACGGATCATAACAGCCTGGGGTTCCTCATGGAACAAAAGGAACTGAGTGAGAGGAAAAAAAATGGGATCATTGAATTACAAGCCTACAACTTTAAGATATAATACACCAAAGGCAAAAACAATATAGCGGTTGATGCTCTTTCGAGGATGTCACCCTCTCTCACTCATAGTGAGGGTAGATGATTGGAAGTCGTTGTTGCTTGTGGAGTATATGAAGAATAAATTTCAAGTGAGATTCTGGAGGGTTTCATTCATGATGAAAGGTATCAGGGTGTGGATAATATCATTATTACAAAAATTGGATCTATATAGTGCTAAAATCATAGCTCAAGGAGAAAATTATGCAGACAACTCACAGCTCACCCTTAGTGGGGCACCCGGGCTAAGTAAATACCTATAGGAAAATTAGGGAGAGTTTCACTTAGAAGGGCCTCAAGATGGATCCGTTGAGGTTCATGAAGGAATGCAACACTTGCCAGCAGAACAAAGCAAAACACATGCATCAAGCAGGTTTACTGGAACCACCCCCTATCGAGCAAAAGTGGAAAAGCATTTCCATGGACTTTATCATTGGGCAACCTTTGACGCAGTGCAAAGACCGTATATATTTGGTAATAGACTGACTCACAATATTTGTTCATTTCTTTTCCATACCATAAATATACTTAGTAGTGCATGTGGTCGATTTATTCTTTAAGGTCTTCAAATTACATGGGTTGCCAAAGACCATCGTCAGTGACAGGGATGGTAAGTTCATGGGTGACTTCTAGGAAGATATATTCAAACTTGTGGGGATGGATCTGAAAAAGATAGTCAATAAATGGTTGGAGGGCTATCTCGGGAATTATGTAACTAGCTAGCAAAAGGCATGGGTAAAGTGTTTGCATCTGTGGGAGAATTGCTACACCACTTTCCACATGTCCATCAACATGATACCCTTAAAATTTTATATAGGTATGATGCTCCGACATTAGAAAATAGGATATTTGGGGATAGTCGGACACCTCTAACCAAGGACTGGATTCCAGAAAGCTGAGATATTTTGAAGGTCCTCAAGAAAAATCTACAAATATCTCATAATGAACATAAATTATACGCAAATAGGCACAAAGTGAAGTGTAGCTTTGAAGTGGTATATATGGTGTACCTCTGTCTTAAGCCCCACAAGCAGTCGTTACTCAAAACAAAGGGAGCAAAAAAGTTGAAACTCGGGTTCTACGAGCCATACATAATTGTGAGACGAGTAGGAGAAGTGGCCTATGAGCTTGAGCTTCCTTAAGGATGTAAGGTTCACAACCTATTTCACATATTGTGTCTTCTTTGATATCGCACTTTCGAGAGTCAAACAATAGGTTGTACCCTTGATCACACATCTTTCCAATTGTAATGTCCCCAACCACTTAGGAAGCATATGATGGAGTCTGTTAGCCTAACATGGTTCCCAAAGGCTAAGGCACATAAAATTTAATAAGGGAACTTAATTCACATAGGGAAACATTATAAAACTATAAGAGGTGAATAGGGGGACACTTCCTAGGCAAATGAAAAGTCATGTTAATTTTATAAAGTGAAAATATTATAAAGTGACTTTATAAAAGTTAAAAGGGTTAAATGGCAGAAAAAGTGGCTACAAGATTATAAAAGAGAAAATTTGAGGAGACTCTCCTCATTCTTTCACTTGCATTTTGATAAAATGGGCTCTTTAAGAGTTTTTGAGAGAAGCTTAGGGTTTGAGAAACCCTAGCCACCATAGTTATCTTTTGTGTTGAAACTGGACACCCTATCTGGTTTCAAGAGTGAAATCACTCAAATTTCACCATTGTGTTTTAATGGAGAACATGATCTGCAGGTGGTATTGAACTAGAAGAGGTTTTATGATAAATTTGTTGGAAATAATACTGAGAGGGGGGTGGGGGGTGAATCAGTATTATCAAATCAATAAAAAAATTTCATTTCCATATTAAGATTCATATACGCTACTTCAGTTAAGTGAACCCGCATATATACACAATTGTGTCTAATGAAACTAGCGTATATCCAGAATACTTATGATTCATTTAATCCATTAAATGTTGATCTTTAGTTATTGCATCAGAACTTCATTAACCACATGAACAGTAAGCAAGTGCAATAAAATAGAACAGATCATCACACACAAGAAGCACATATGAACACCATGATATAAGGTGGAAACCCAATGTGGGTGAAAACCACCTGCTGCAATTCGTCTCTATCTTCTTTAATAAGAAACTTATTTTTACAATGTACTGGTGCAGTCTTATATCACTACGCAGGTTTCTACCTATAGAAGACTACAACCTTCTTAGCTCTTGTACTAGCCGATCCATTTACTAGTATGTAGGCGCTGGCCTACTAAAGGCTCCAACCTTCACTCGTTTTCCAGCTGCTCCTGGAAGGGAGCTACAACCCCCTAGCTCTTGTACTGGCCGATAAGTTTACCAGTACGTAGGTGCCGGCCTACTGAACTTTACGATCTTCCAGGGACCACGTTTCATACATTTTCATACTGGATCCATAAAACAATCACCATTGCAATACAATCATCAACTACACTTGCATCATCAATCTTTGAATCACCCAATACTGAAAACCTGTCAACAACATGTTGAAGCCTCGAAAATCGAGTCGACAACAAGGGGGATACCCGCCCGGTCCGGACCTTGGTTGGCAGCTCCTTATCCGTTTGGCATAGCGGGTCCGACTGGGGATAATGGGACCAGTTTCCCAATCTGAGGGTGTGTGTGTGTGCAGAGTTGGATGATGCTGATCTAAGAGTTCTAATCTAAGCTACTTTAATCTAATTCTATGCTATTGTAATCTTATGAAAACAACACATCTAATCTATGCTAACCCGAGATGTATTTCTTCTATTATGCGATCTAAAGAGATTTCAAATAATAACTGGTAATAAAGATCATTCAGCTATCATAAGAATGGAAATAAATGAAGATGAACCACTTTGCATAAAAAGTTAGACAAAACAGTTGTGAACAGCATATCGCATAATAAGTTATTCATATATCAAACATAAATAAATGACTCCACCGTACAAAAGTGCCAAATGGTAACTCAAACATTCATGCAATAACATATAAACAACTAAAAACTGTATATCACTTTAAGAATATAAGCAGAAATGGCCAAGAGAAAAAAGTACCATTTATGACTGGTCCTACTCATAAGGTTCAAGCAACAATGATTTATCTCTACTTGTTCTAATATCTACCAAGAGTACAGAAGTGCAACATCAGTAGCAGATATCAAATGCAAACATTAATAAACCTTGATCCATTCATTCATCAAAACCTCCTCTGAGGGTGCATAAGTGCACGTTCTGAGGACAAGTTTTTTGACAAATTTCTGGACCCTTCTCTAAATGCATGAGAATGGTTTAAATACTACTTCCTAATTCTAATAATAATTTATTTACAAAATTTAGGATGCGGTTTTCAAATGACCGTCCTTTTTCTAATCTAATTTTTAAGAAAAAAACAACATTCTAAATTAAGATACTTCTGAATCTGGTCTTTAAAGCTGCATGCATTCATCATTGGTTTAAGGAGAGTCGGCTGGTTGACTTCTGCTTTGAGCTGGGCTGAGAAAAAGAAATCTATGAGAGCTGGCACCACTTTTTCGGCCGCATTTATGATACATTTCATAGTCATCCACTGACTATGCGGCTTCACCAAGTATGCCCAGTAACACTCCCAATTTAACCTGTTTAGTGCTTGGACCGCTTTTCCCTTTTCTTGCGCTACCTGTGCATTGCTCACAGATGTTTTTGGGGCTTGTCCTTCAAGATTGATCAGTTCGTTGAAGGTTTCCCACTCCTTATCTAATTCTGTTGTGAAGGGTGGTGCTTCAATGACGAGAGGAGGGAGATCTCTTGGCGGGGAGGCGATAACCTGATGTTGTGGAAATTCCATCGACTGAGCAGTGTCTTTAGCTGACTCTTCGCTCATATCTTAGTTGTTTTCGGATCTTTTAGAATGCTCAGGCATCTCTTGTCTAGTCTTAGATTTAGATCCGGAAGTGCTTGAATTCCCACTGAGGCTAACGCTTGGAGTCAGTTCTCTGGCAGGTAGTAGCAGCTTTTCTAGAGGAACACTGGCTAGTCTTCTTTCCCTGTATACCATGAATATTTGGAGGTCATCTGGAGACAATCGTGATTGGGCTTCCCGCAAAATTTCCTGAAGTGAGCTTTTACTCTGAAATATATCATCAAATAAATCCTTTTTTCCAACGAACACTTTTATCTTGACTGTCGTTGTGAAATCCTGGGCAACCTCATTTGGGTCAAATGGTCTTGCCGAGAATTTAAATAATTGTAGACACGTCATATTCTGTACTTCAGTGAATGCGTGACCTACATCGAACAACAAAAAGGCCCCACAAGCTACAGGAAACTGTGGCCATATGGCCTTCTTTTTGTCTTTTAGGTCTTTAGTTAGGCCGCCTTCTGAACAGGTTTGATATGCAATTTCTCGAGCCAGAAGTTTGTCAGGGATATACAAAGGTAGGACATGAGGGGGGACGGTGCTTCCAAATACTCTAATATAGGTGAACCATTCTTCCCCGAACCATCTTGCGATGGGGATGATATCTATCTGTGCCTCAAGTGAGCATCTCGGGGGGTCTTTATCATACATCATTCTATACATGGGTAAGATAAGCCCGTGACAAATCTGGTAGAAATGTGGAATGAACTGAGAATCCCATAATATCTTATGATAAACATGGATGGGTAATGGGTCCTGAGTTGTCCATTTCCAACCCATAGCGGGAAATTTAGACACATAACAAATAGAATCCATAACATATGCGGATAGGTAAAAAGGAGGATAGATCCTTTGAGACATGGATCTTTTAGACCGGTAATTGATAATAGCCGTGAATAGGTTATCAGAAAAGATCTTGGCCCAATCTATAATAACGACATTTGTGGCAGCATCTATTAATGGTAACCATTCAGACGAAAACTTATTGATATCTGGCATCCCAAATAATCTACAAAGCATGGCCGCAGCAAAACAATACGGAGAGGTGAGGGAACCAGTGCTGTACATACCGTTTTTGTCTTTCTTGAGTGGTTCATCTTTTCTGGACCAATCTTTGGTGGTCTCTGATAGGTTTGGGTTCTCCGCCACAATTTTTTTAATGAATTGTGCATTGTAAGTCGCTTGCGGTTCAGGAAGATGATACATGAGCTTTAAATCTTGTGCAGCGAATGACCCGATGAGCCCATGTCCCTGAATCTTGAACTGTCTGTTGTTCATTTCTGCGTTGTCAAGTATCCACTTGATCATATCCGTATATGGGAGAATTTTGGGCCTTGCTGCTATCCGATGAAGGAATGAGCACGCTAGTTCTTCTAAGGATGCTTCGGAAGAGCCCTGTGAGTCTGCGACAACGGTAACCTTCATTATTCTGGGGTTTTCTTCCTCAAGCAGTCTGTACATGCTTTCCCACGTCGATATCCCTGCGTCTCTGCTACAAGCCGTGTCTGTATATAAAGGTGCCATTTCTTTCACCTCAGAGCCCTGAGATTTATTTTTCTTTCCCATTTCTTCCTGCGTATGGCTTGGTATCATCCTTCGTTATCCATTCCTGCAGCTCACAAGTGAAATGGAAATGACTGATCAAGAAAGGTGATGGGAGAGCCTTAAATGCAACAGATATATCAAATATGCCACCTTATGTGAAGTAATTCTTTGCAAAAGCACGCGTCTACATTAATAGATGACAACTAATTCATTTATTATCATTAAAAGTGCATGATTTTGAGTCAGATTATGGTAAGTGGCTTTTCTTGAATAGCATGCCCGAAAGATTCGTGATAGAGTGATTTTGCGATTTGGTTCGCAATCGTCGCAGATCACGAAATCGCATTATTTCACGATCGCGCTCTCGCAATGACTCACAAATATAACATCGCAAAGCTGATTTGGCTTAATATCGCAACCATCGCTTTATCGCGATATCGCAACATCGCAGATCGCAGAAGTTTTATGATTGCCATATTTTGTTAGCCCATTTCCTGCGATATGCGATCTTGTGATCGGTGTTATTGCAAATCGGAAAATCTTGAAGTTTTTCTTATTAGCATTACTTTATTGCGATGCAATATATTGCTTAGTACGAAAATCTTGCACATACGAGGATTATACCCAAATGGAGGTGTTTTTCTATCATTTTATGATGCGGATTTTTAAAGAATTTTTCCTTATCATAAACTTAGGTTTTAAAGTATTCAAAACATCTTCCTAAGCTTACGATGGTAACCTTATTTTGAAGAAAGGGAACTCTTGCTTTTCCTAAATTTTAACTAAGGGTCCCCATTCATTTAGTATTTTGGACAACACTTAAATGAAAAAGGGGGGTTGTTGCTGGCCACAACAATTGGCGATTCACTTGGGAGAACCAGTTATCTCTGATTTTCTATTGAACCTTTCAAATTTCCAAAACAATTTTTTTTTTAGAAAATTAAACTTTATTATAAAAAGATAAAGCGCATTATACTCCAAACTGTCAATGACATTTTGTTCCAACCTCTTTCTATTTTAATTATTTGCTTCCTCAGCTTGTCCTTGCATTTACATCAGCCATTACTTGGTCTTGTAAAGATAAAATAAGGTCTTCCCTGTGTACCAGTTTTTTAAATATGCTCATTTGTCGTAGGTAGAGCCTCTGCTGCCAGCAGGCATTCATAGCCTCGACAGGGTTACCTATTACCCAGTAATGATCCTTTATCCTGCTTAAGGTGATCTACAACTTTCAAAGAAAAACCCATATTGACACTTTTTCCTTTTTTTTTTTTCTTAAAGAACAATGTCTTGGTTTGGTAGCCAAATTATGACACAGTCATTCACTTGATTTACACTTTTGCTGAACAAGCTGGCTCGTGATGAGACCCCTTGTCTTTTGATCTCAACAATCTTAAGTCGTTGCCCTGTTTTGGTGGACAGTAATGGCAAAGACAGCAAGTTATAATATCTGTGATCATGATAAGCCGGCTCGTGATGAGACCTCTTATTCTTCAAGATATAGTGTATCCTTGGGTCGTTTCTCTAAATGCTGCGATTTTCTTTAGCAAGGAGGAAGTCATTTTTTCCTTAAGAAAGCTCTGGACGACAATAATAGAGTTTTTTGGAAATATCTGTTCTACAGGGAACCCTCATTTTGTTATTGATACCTTTCATTGTACTGATATAAAACAATTTCTTCACTAAGATTTCTTTCGTCAAATTTCTTGAAGTTGAAACTAGTATCATATCTGGGTTAAAGTTTTTAACTGTATCTATTAATAATAAAGATCAAGTTTCCAAAAGATTTGCTATTTATACAAGCAGAAGTTCAAAATCTGATAGAGAAATGGTGTCTTTAGTAAATGTCAAATGCGGTTAACCACAACAAATTTTATTAGGGAAATTTTTTTTTTAAAGAAATGAGAGGTAATTATTCCCTTGGATTATGTACATGATAGGGATAATTTCTTCTCTTATTTTGCCTACCAACATTTAAAAATTAAATTATCTACCTAATAACCTAGCTAAACTACCCCTACTTCTATTCTAACTATACACAGAAAAATTAACTAGGTAAAATGATATTTCCAGTGAAACCATCTTTTCATTTTTATTCCTACACGTATGTACCTCTTAAACATTAGTGTTAAGAATAAAACTTTTCTTGGACTGTGAACATTGAATGTAGGATTAGAAAGTGTAACTTTAGTCGGAATTCCGCCTGAAATTTCTTTCTTATGAAATCTTCTTTCCAATTGGATACTTATTGGATCATAAAACTCGGAATGAATTTCTGTTATGGATTGGTGATCGTGTAATAGGAAAGATGACAAGCCAGGTTGCGAATATGATTTTTTAGTTTTAATGGCCTGTAATCTACTATGCGTTAAAGTCAAGCTTTTAGCAATTTCTCGTAAAAGGAAAGTTTCCACATATAAATCACTAAATAAATCAATGAAGAATAGATGGAAATTTCTCGAAAGAGATTTATCAATCAACGTGAATTGCTGGCAAGTTTCCAAAAATACTTTCTTTCGTTGATGATGTTTTGGATGACATAGAAGTTTTTTCAGAAAGGCTGATATTGATTGATCTTGGAATTGAAAAAGTTCTGTATTTCCTTGACACAATTTAGTTTTCCAAAATGGTAATACATCTCTCGAATGTTCCTTGATAAGGTGCTCAATATACCATAGTAATCTATCAAAAGTCTGAAAATTTAAAATACAATCCGATTTTATACAAAATGAGTGCAAGCGAAAAAGAATGCAATGATTATCTGTACAACTAATGTTACAGCACAACTGGGATTGACTTGAAATATCTTTTTTTTCACAAGAACTGGCTAGAATTATGGGATCCGAGTAATTTCGAATTACGTCTTGTGAATCAGAAAACAAGTTATGATTGGGAACAGGCATGGGGGTTTGCTCATGATACGAATCATAGATCGGGGTATTGTTTTGGATAGTAAAATCATGCAAATGATCCATCATGGAATGAGGATCGACTGATATGATTCTTGAATTAGAATATCTCTCATTATCTGAGCTCTTTTGAGTTACTTGAGATAAATCAACATCATCATCATCAAAGTAGCTATCATAAATGATTTTACGGGTTTCTCTAGATTTTTCTTTTTCATCCAATATTTTCAGAAAAGGAAGGTCAAGTCGTTCTTATTTGTAAAAGACCAAAGGATGTTCTATCGCTGCCTCTTTATCTTGAAAACCTAATGGTGATTCATTTGAATAATCCTTTGTACTTTTTGAGATATCATTAATACTGAGGGGGGGAAAATTATGATCACTAAATACATCAGGATAAAGAGAAAAATGTGATTCTGAAACAATGCATTTGAAAACATCATCGTGAAAAATCATCACATTCATTGTAGACATCGGGCTTTAGATCATACCTTTGCGTGTTTGTATTTTTTGAAAGAGAATTAATTTGCTGTTCTAACCTTGGCATCTGCATTTGTTGACTTGCGATGATATTATCTAACCTTGTCTCCAAGTTGCTTTCTGGTTCCAAGGCATGCTTTCTTTCAACGTTCTTGCCTTTGTCTTCTTGCATTAGAGCAGGCATGTTTCCTAAGCTTTGGGAAGTTTCTTCATCATGAGTGATTCGCACATTCAAATTGGAATTTTCATTCCTATTAGAAGAAAATAAAACAAGACTTGGACTAATTTCTGATGGATCGGACATAGGAGGCAGGGAATGCTCAGTCAGATCTGAAGATTCTTCATTCATGAGTTCATTTTCAAGATCATATTTTAGACAATCAAGATGAAATTGCATATTAAAATCCCTAACAGATTCATCTTCTTTTCGTAGATACTCAATTTCATCATATACCTGATCATAATCATAGCAATCAAATTTACAAATGAAAGCCTTGAAAAATTGATCCCAGCTGTGAATTGAGGCAACTGGGAGGGTTCTACACCATTTTCTAGCTTCCGCCGTGAATGTGAGAGTAAAAATTCTGCATAAAATGCCTTCATCAATTCTTTGAACGTTTGAACTTGAAACATTTGAATAAATTGAAGAGCATGATTAAAAGCAAAAGAATTATTCTTACCATTGAATTTTACCTGAGACAAGAGTCTTACCACTTCAGGTGGAGTGTTGGAAGAGGCACGAACATGGATACAACTCCAAATGGGAAGTTTGTGAGCAGCCATCCTAATTCAAATGTTACGATTCCAAACCATTCCAACAGACACTATGCTCAGGCCCTCCTTCTAGCGCCAAATATGTTGAAGCCCCAAAAATCGGGTCGACAACAAGGGGGATACCCGCCCGGTTCGGACCTTGGTTGGCATCTCCTTATCCCTTTGGTATAGCGGGTCCGACTAGGGATAATGGGACCAGTTTCCCAATCTAAGGGTGTGTGTGTGTGCAGAGTTGGATGATGTTGATCTAGGAGTTCTAATCTAAGCTACTTTAATCTAATTCTATGCTATTGTAATCTAATGAAAACAAAACATCTAATCTATGCTAACCCGGGATATATTTCTTCTATTATGTGATCTAAAGAGATTTCAAATAATAACTGGTAATAAAGATCATTCAGCTATCATAAGAATGGAAATCAATGAAGATGAACCACTTTGCATAAAAAGTTAGGCAAAACAGTTGTGAACAGCATATCGCATAATAAGTTATTCATATATCAAACATAAATAAATGACTCCACCATACAAAAGTGCCAAATGGTAACTCAAACATTCATGCAATAACATATAAACAACTAAAAACTGTATATCACTTTAAGAATATAAGCAGAAATGGCCAAGAGATAAAAGTACCATTTATGACTGGTCCTACTCATAAGCTTCAAGCAACAATGATTTATATCTACTTGTTCTAATATCTACCAAGAGTACAGAAGTGCAAAATCAGTAGCAGATATCAAATGCAAACATTAATAAACCTTGATCCATTCATTCATCAAAACCTCCTTTGAGGGTGCAGAAGTCCATGTTTTGAGGACAAGTTTTTTGACAAATTTCTGGACCCTTCTCTAAATGCATGAGAATGGTTTAAATACTACTTCCTAATTCTAATAATAGTTTATTTACAAAATTTAGGATGCGGTTTTCAAATGACCGTCCTTTTTCTAATCTAATTTTTAAGAAAAAACAACATTCTAAATTAAGCTACTTCTGAATCTGGTCTTTAAAGCTGCATGCATTCATCATTGGTTTAAGGAGAGTCGGCTGGTTGACTTCTTCTTTGAGCTGGGCTGAGAAAATGGAATCTATGAGAGCTGGCACCACTTTTTTGGCTGCATTTATGATACATTTCACAGTCATCCACTGACTATGTGGCTTCACCAAGTATGCCCAGTAACACTCCCAATTTAACATGTTTAGTGCTTGGACCGCTTTTCCCTTTTCTTGCGCTACCTATGCATTGCTCACATATGTTTTTGGGGTTTGTCCTTCAAGATTGATCAGTTCGTTGAAGGTTTCCCACTCCTTATCTAATTCTGTTGTGACGGGTGGTGCTTCAATGATGAGAGGAGGGAGATCTCTTGGCGGGGAGGCGATAACCTGCTGTTGTGGAAATTCCAATCGTCTGAGCGGTGTCTTTAGCTGACTCTTCGCTCCTATCTTGGTTGTTTTCGGATCTTTTAGAATGCTCAGGAATCTCTTGTCTAGTCTTAGATTTAGATCCGGAAGTGCTTGAATTCCCACTGAGGCTAACGCTTGGAGTCGGTTCTCTGGTAGGTAGTAGCAGCTTTTCTAGAGGAACACTGGCTAGTCTTCTTTCCCTGTATACCATGAATCTTTGGAGGTCATCTGGAGACAATCGTGATTGGGCTTCCCGCAAAATTTCCTGAAGTGAGCTTTTACTCTGAAATATATCATCAAATAAATCCTTGACTGTCGTTGTGAAATCCTGGGCAACCTCATTTGGGTCAAATGGTCTTGCCGAGAATTTAAATAATTGTAGACACGTCATATTCTGTACTTCGGTGAATGCGTGACCTACATCGAACAACGAAAAGGCCCCACAAGCTACAGGAAACTGTGGCCATATGGCCTTCTTTTTGTCTTTTAGGTCTTTAGTTAGGCCGCCTTCTGAACAGGTTTGATATGCAATTTCTCGAGCCAGAAGTTTGTCAGGGATATACAAAGGTAGGACATGAGGGGGGATGGTGCTTCCAAATACTCTAATATAGGTGAACCATTCTTCCCCGAACCATCTTGCGATGGGGATGATATCTATTTGTGCCTCAGGTGAGCATCTCGGGGGGTCTTTATCATACATCATTCTATACATGGGTAAGATAAGCCCGTGACAAATCTGGTAGAAATGTGGAATGAACTGAGAATCCCATAATATCTTATGATAAACATGGATGGGTAATGGGTCCTGAGTTGTCCATTTCCAACCCATAGCGGGAAATTTAGACACATAACAAATAGAATCCATAACATATGCAGATAGGTAAAAAGGAGGATAGATCCTTTGAGACATGGATCTTTTAGACCGGTAATTGATAATAGCCGTGAATAGGTTATCAGAAAAGATCTTGGCCCAATCTATAATAACGGCATTTGTGGCAGCATCTATTAATGGTAACCATTCAGACGAAAACTTATTGATATCTGGCATCCCAAATAATCTACAAAGCATGGTCGCAGCAAAACAATACGGAGAGGTGAGGGAACTAGTGTTGTACATACCGTTTTTGTCTTTCTTGAGTGGTTCATCTTTTCTGGACCAATCTTTGGTGGTCTCTGATAGGTTTGGGTTCTCCGCCACAAATTTTTTAATGAATTGCATTGTAAGTCGCTTGCGGTTCAGGAAGATGATACATGAGCTTTAAATCTTGTGCAGCGAATGACCCGATGAGCCCATGTCCCTGAATCTTGAACTGTTTGTTGTTCATTTCTGCATTGTCAAGTATCCACTTGATCATATCCGTATATGGGAGAATTTTGGGCCTTGCTGCTATCCGATGAAGGAATGAGCATGCTAGTTCTTCTAAGGATGCTTCGGAAGAGCCCTGTGAGTCTGCGACAGCGGTAACCTTCATTATCCTGGGGTCGGATTGTAAGTTACAAAATGTACAACGGTAAAGAAACACACTTTACCTAACTCTAACCTAACTCTATACTAGAACAAGTTGAACTTAACTATATCCTATGTGTCGGAATATCCTAACATCCCCCCTTAAGAACAACTTGGGATAGGATTGAAGGATTTACAAATATGACACAATAGGAGAAGGAAGGAGGCACTAGAGCCTATCCCCCCTTAGTGACAACTTCCTGAACTCCAAGCATATATCGAAGTTTAGTGAACTTCGCCTCTGTGAGAGCCTTTGTGAAGATGTCTGCAACCTGATCATCTGTTGGACAATATTGCACTTCAAGAACATGGTCATGAATGAGCTTTCTGATGAAGTGCATGTGTAGTTCAATGTGTTTGCTGCGCTGATGCTGGACTGGATCTTTGCATAGCTGAATGGCACTTTGATTATCACACCAAAGTGTGGTTGGATGCTGCTGCTCAAAGCCAAACTCTGATAGGATCTGACGAAGCCACAAGGCTTCCTTACTAGCTTCCACGGCACCACGATACTCTGCTTCTGCTGACGAAAGAGAAATGGCAGCCTGTTTCTTACAAGCCCATGTAATAGGTCCTGAACCAAGAGTGAAGACATAACCGGCAGTAGACTTCCGATCATCATGGTCACCAGCCCAATCAGAATCAGTGAAACCAACTAACAGAGGAGCTGCTTTGGCACTGTAATGAATCCCAAACTGTACTGTACCTCGAACATAACGAAGTATTCTTTTAGCTGCTTTCCAATGACTTTCACGGGGGTTTTGCATAAAACGAGCAACAAGGCCAACAGCAAAGGAAAGATCAGGACGAGTATGGGTTAAATACAAGAGTTTTCCGACAAGTTGACGGTATAAGGTAGCATCAACTTCAGGAGAAGTACAAGAGACTGAAAGTTTGACTCCAGACTGAAAGGGAGAAGGGGCTGGCTTACAGTCTTCCATGTGAAAATGACGAAGAATATCACAAGCATACTTGGACTGGGAAAGGAAAATACCCTCCTGGGATTGCAAGACTTGAAGACCGAGAAAATAGTGTAAGTGTCCTAAGTCTGTCATTTCAAATTTCTTTTTAAGGCTGGACTTCACATGGTTTATAAGGTTGGGATCACTACCAGTAAGAATAAGATCATCAACATAAAGAACAAGGATGATAAGAGAGTTGCCCACTTTCTTGGTGTAGACAGTATTGTCAGAATGACACCTAGAAAAGCCAGATTCTAAAAGAAAGCTATCCATTTTGGCATACCAAGCCCGAGGAGCTTGCTTGAGGCCATAAAGGGATTTCTTAAGTCGACAAACAAGGCTGGAGTCTGTTTGTATGAAGCCAATGGGTTGTTCCATATAGATTTCTTCCTGCAAGTCCCCATGCAAGAAGGCAGATTTAACATCCATCTGATGGACTTCCCATTTTAAAGAGGCAGCAAGGGAAAGAACAAGGCGGATAGAGTTCATTTTGGCAACAGGGGAGAAGGTTTCAGTGTAGTCAATGCCTTCAACCTGTGAAAAGCCCTTAGCAATGAGACGAGCTTTATGTTTATCAACTTTCCCATCTGGTCCATACTTGGTTCTGTAAACCCATTTACATCTAACAAGTTTGCGTCCCTTTGGTAGAGGAACAAGATCCCATGTATCATTTGTCATCAATGAATGATATTCTTCATTCATAGCTGCTTCCCAATGTGGATGGCCTGAAGCTTCTGCAAAAGTGTCAGGATCATGATTTACTGGAGCTTGAGCCAGTAAAGAAGAGGCTCTTTCAAACTGAGAACGTGTACGTCGCTGATCTGTAGGATCACCGGCAAGATCACCTGCTGCATCCCGAGTAGCACGGACCCATCTTGGAAGTTGAGGATCCTGAGAAGGTGGGGGAGGATTATCATCCTCGCTTTCATCATCTGAAGAAGAAATGTTTTCAAAGGTAGAAGAGATAGGAAGAGGTGGCACATCCGCCGGACTAGGCTCGCAGGCCGATTTATTTTCATCAAATTTTACATCTCTTCTAATGATAACATTTTTGGACTTAAATGGAATAAGTCTATAACCTTTTACATCTTCAGAATATCCAACAAAAGTACATTTCTCACTCTTAGGTTCTAAAGCTTTATGCTTTTCATCTGGAATATGGGCCCATGCTTCACTTCCAAACACACGAAAGTGACTTACATCTGGTTTAATGGAACTCCAAGCTTCTTCTGGAGTGATATTCTCTAGAACCTTAGTAGGAGTGCGATTGATTATATAATTTGCACAATTAATTGCTTCGGCCCAAAAACTAAGACTGAGTCCTTTAGATTGCAGCATACAATTAGCCATTTCCTTTAAGGTGCGATTTTTCCTTTCAGCTACACCATTTTGTTGTGGAGTGTATGGAACAGTATGTTGCATTTGAATTCCATTTTCGGTGCAAAAGTTGATGAATGTGTTTTTAACATATTCTCCACCATTATCAGTTCTTAGCTTAAGAATTTGATGTCCAGATTGTTTTTCAACAAAGGCTTTGAAGGCCAAAAAAGTGTTAAATACTTCGCTCTTGAGTTTTAAGAAGTATACCCAAGTGCGTCTGGAGAAATCATCAATGAAAGTTAAGAAGTACTTGCAGCCAGAGAATGAAGCAACAGGAAGAGGACCACATAAATCACTGTGCACAAGCTGTAAAGGGGCTGAGGCGTGCCAAGAGGCACGTTTGTCAAAACTGTCCCGATGATGTTTTCCGAGTACACATCCGGAACAAACACCATCTCTGCAAGATACCATAGGAAGACCTGTCACCATATTTTCTTTACATAGATGCTGAAGGGAGCGATAGTTTAAGTGACCAAATCGCTCATGCCAAAGTTTGCTCACTTCATCATTATGAGCAACAAATACTGAGGGAAGATTGGATGACCCAAAGTTGTGAAACTTATACAACCTTTTGGAATCATCAGCAAGACCAGTAGCTAGAATCTGTTTAGGATCTTTTAGATCCTTGATTACAACATCATGAGGTGAAAATTCAACAATTTTACCTTCACCTGAATGAGTTATCTGATAGACAGATAGAAGGTTGCAGGATAAGGTTGGAACACATAATACATCATTAAACTGACCATTGTCTAGATGAACAGTTCCAGTCCCTACAACATTAAGAGATCTATCATCACC
Organism: Pinus tabuliformis; assembly: GCA_031772625.1. Taxonomy (NCBI): domain Eukaryota; kingdom Viridiplantae; phylum Streptophyta; class Pinopsida; order Pinales; family Pinaceae; genus Pinus; species Pinus tabuliformis. The sequence goes on from CM062818.1 coordinate 2,074,529,027, forward strand.
AATATATATATTTTTGGTGTTACAATCATTTAAAGAAGAAAACATGGCTTGGTTTTTGGCCATGTGACAAGAGGCTCCAGAATCAATGAGCCACTCATGAGAATGAGAAGAAGAAGAAGATACATTTAATGCATAACCAGACTGAGATGATTGATAATGACATGCAGAAAGTGCCATTCCGGAAGTTGAAGTTGAAGTAGGCTCCACATGGATGTTATGTTTCTTCATTGCGGCTTCCAAGGCTTCCATCTTCTTAAAGCATTTAGATTCTAAGTGGCCATCTCGATTACAAAAGTTACAATGTCTATCAGTCTTCTTCCATTTGTTTTTATTGGTCTTATCATTTTGCTGAAATGATCTTTCATTTTGAGGCTGAGATGGTTTAGGACCATTCTTTTGAGGATATGACTTCTTAGGATTCTTTGAATTTGGTTGCTGCTGGGCGACTAACGCTTTCGTGGAAGAGTTTCCAAGATTAAGAAGACCAAGGTGTAAGAGTTTTTCTTGTTCTCTTATTAAGGAATCACAAAAGGAGTCAAAGGAAGGGGCCTTGTAGTCTTGTCCTTGACAAATGAAAGCTTCCCTTGTAGAATGGAAAGTGGAAACAAATACAGAGTAGGCTGGTCCCAACTTAGTAAGGATGGAATAAATAAGGTTACCATCTTCTTTCTTAACTTTAACACCTTCCAAGAGATATCTAAGGGTCTTGAATTTGGACAAGAAATCTTCAATGCAAGAAAAATTATTAGGATCCAAAGTAAGCAGCTCATTTTCAAGTTGATGGGCTCTAATTTCATTTTTAATCCCAAAAACTTTAGCAAGTTTTCCTAATGCTTCATGAGGAGTCTCAAGTTCTGCAATGTGGAATCTAAGATCAGGAGAAATAGACATCCCTATCAAACCACGTGCTTGATCTTGTCTATTTTCCCATTTTGCCGCCTTGTCTTCATCTTTTGGTTTCTTCTCTTGGTCTGTGGCTATTCTGAAGAGACCTTTACTTCTAAGTAAATCTTCCATGTAGGCTACCCATTGGAAGTAGTTAGTGCTGTCAAGAATGACTTGGCATGGACTTTCCATTTTTTTTTAAAACTGAAGCTGAAGATGCTGAAAGTAAGTGTTCCAATGGATAGATCTCGAAAAAATAGGCGGTTTTAAAAAAAACGGCTCTGAAAAAGGCTTCCGGATGAAGAAGTTATGGCTTTTTGAAAAAAAACAATTGTTGACGTTGCCGGCAAAGTGCGCGAATGTGCGGGAATGAAAAAATCCGCCCCCAAAAAATGGAGACTTGAACCCAAGACCTCTACTCTCTTAAAATAGCTTTGAACCAATTGATCTATACAAAAAAATTGAGAGAGAGAGAGAGAGAGAGGGGGGGGGCCTTGGTTTGCGTGCTTGCCTTGAGAAAGCTCTTTTTCCCTGCAAAACACAAAACCCAACACGAATATGCAAAGAAAAATGAACCTTGCGGCTCGAAGTTAGCTTTAGCCAAAAAACTAGAAATTAAAAAAAATCTCAAGGTTAGCTTTAGCCGAAAAACTAAATATTTTTCTCAATGTTTCTGATTTTCCGAGATCACACTAAGGTGCAGGGAAAAGAGCATACGCATGAGAAAAATCCTTCCTTTCTGTTTCTGATTTGCCCAGATCGCACAGAGTCGCAGGGCAAAGAGCATACGCAGAAATGAAAGGTATAGATCCGGTTAAGAAAAAAAAGGCTAAATAAACTGAGACCGAAATAAGCAGAGAGAAAATAACATTGAACTGCAAAAAAAAAACTGTATACCTCCCGATCTGAAAAATGACACAGCTAGGGCTACCGGAAACCTTTTCGCGTGAAACGAAAGGGTTTCCTCACTGGAACAGATGCTCCGAACGCAACAGAGCAGTCCTCTCGGCCCGAAAGCAGTCAGAAACAGCAGATCTAGGAAACGACAGCCGCATGCAGTTCTACCGGCTTCAGATTTGGATCACCAACGGACGCGGCCCTCAAATAGCTCTGATACCATGTAGGAATTTACAGGGTAAGTTCCACAGAAAGAATACCAAAAGGACACCGCTCACAACCAGATCTCAAATCAATACACCAGTATTTTTGACGTGGTTAAAACCCTCAGAGTGCAAGGAGGGAAACAGTCCACGGCCTGTCCCAACGTGGGTACTACAGGCAATTTATTAATCAAAGAATGAAAATTTACATAAGCTTCTCTCATGCACGGATTACCCGAACAATGACCCTCCATGCGCTTTAAATAGAACTCATGGACCAATCGGGTGTCAAGCCACGGATCAAGTGTCAGTAATACCGAGGTGAGAGTGAACCGTCGGATCACTACATATCGTGACCGTCGGATTGTAAGTTACAAAATGTACAACGGTAAAGAAACACACTTTACCTAACTCTAACCTAACTCTATACTAGACCAAGTTGAACTTAACTATATCCTATGTGTCGGAATATCCTAACATTTTCTTCCTCAAGCAGTCTGTACATGCTTTCCCACGCCGATATCCCTGCGTCTCTGCTACAAGCCATGTCTGTATATAAAGGTTCCATTTCTTTCACCTCAGAGCCCTGAGCTTTATTTTTCTTTCCCATTTCTTCCTGCGTATGGCTTGGTATTGTCCTTCGTTCTCCATTCCTGCAGCTCACAAGTGAAATGGAAATGACTGATCAAGAAAGGTGATGGGAGAGCCTTAAATGCAGCAGATATATCAAATATGCCACCTTACGTGAAGTAATTCTTTACAAAAGCACGCGTCTACATTAATAGATGACAACTAATTCATTTATTATCATTAAAAGCGCATGATTTTGAGTCAGATTATGGTAAGTGGCTTTTCTTGAATAGCGTGCCCAAAAGATTCGTGATGGAGTGATTTTGCGATTTGGTTCGCAATCGTCGCAGATCGCGAAATCGCATTATTGCACTATCGCGCTCTCGCACTGACTCACAAATATAACATCGCAGAGCTGATTTGGCTTAATATCGCAACCATCGCTTTATCGCGATATCGCAACATTGCAGATCGTAGAAGTTTTATGCTTGCCATATTTTGTTAGCCCATTTACTGCAATATGCGATCTTGCAACCGGTGTTATCGCAAATCGGAAAATCTTGAAGTTTTTCTTATTAGAATTACTTTATTGCGATGCGATATATTGCTTAGTACGAGAATCTTGCAGATACCAGGATTATACCCAAATGGAGGTGTTTTTCTATCATTTTATGATGCGGCTTTTTAAAGAATTTTTCCTTATCATAAACTTAGGTTTTGAAGTATTCAAAAGATCTTCCTAAGCTTTACGATGGTAACCTTACTTTGAAGAAAGGGAACTCTTGCTTTTCCTAAATTTTAACTAAGGGTCCCCATTCATTTAGTATTTTGGACAACACTTAAATGAAAAAGGGGGGTTGTTGCTGGCCACAACACAACACAGTCACCAGAACATAGAACAGACAACAGAACTCTGCAACAACAACCAGATCCAACTGCAACTTCAAATATCATACTTCATACTGTATACGCTACTCGGATGAACCCAACCTGCGTGTATACACGCTTTTACCAAAGACAACCCGCGTACAGATCTGCAAATTCTAACTTATAACTTTGCAGCTATTTCAGACATCATAACATTTACAGAATAAACATGCGTCAATAATTCAGATCTAGTCTATCCATAATCAAACCATATAATCATAAACATTCCAAGCCTTAATGTCCCGATCCATCATCCATTATCATCCGCATAGGTGCATCCTTGATTCAGATCAGGCTAAGCATCACAAACCCATAACCAACATACTAGATCTCACACTTCATCAGATATTCATCACTTGCACACTTGCCTTTGCCTAATGATCTTCTTCTCCTTTTATAGTCTTAGGCCTTACTCAAACCATGGTCCAAAACCATTGATAACCAATACTAGGGACTCAATACCTGGGTTCAACACTTTGGATGCAATACCAAGGACCAAAACCATAGGTTCAAATATGTCGGACTAAATACCATGGACCAAACATAAATTTTCCCACATGTATGCGCTTTTCTCTACATGAAAGTGCGTGCATACGTATACGCTCCTTTTGATCAATGATCCCGCGTATATACGCGACTTTTCTAAGATGAACCTGCGTATACCTCATTTTCTTTCATTCTGATAGCCTGAACTATTGATCTGCCATTTGAGTGAGTTGCCATCAAGGACAATACCTGTGCCATAATGCCAACAATCTCCCCCTTTGGACTTGATGGCAAAGCTAACTTGTCATACTAAGAACTATTATCCTGTCACATCTGATATCTCTTCTGTAGAACCATCAAGTTATATATTGTTCTTCTATGGGTGGGTTGCCATCAAGTACAATACATGCATCATAATGCCAACAATCTCCCCCTTTGGACTTGATGGAAACAACACCAAATCATTCTCCCCCTTTGACATCAAGGGCAAAGGGCAGAGCAAGATATTCTCTTTCCTTGATAAACATTCCGCTGACCATACTCCCCCTGAGTACCTGCTGAAATCGCTGATTTAGCTCCCCCTTTGTATATGCCAAGATGTACCAATCTATCCATGCTCCCTCTAAGTACATGCTGAATGCTCTGCTCTGCTGAAGTGTGTTGTTCATGCTCCCCCTGACTGTAAGCAAGGTCTGCAAAAAGATGTTCTACAAGAAAGAACATGACTCTATACATCATAAGAGACCTTCCTACCACCAACGACTCATACATACATCCATCTCCCAACCAAGTGGGAATATATCAATATTGACTTATCTACCCAAACAAGTGGGGATACACCAGATACCAATTGTTTATACATGACTGAAATATTACATCATCCTTACAAATTACAATATATGACCAAAAGGGATTCATCAAATGCCTACAACAGATAGAGACAAACTATTACATCATGAGACTTGATATGACCTTTACATGACTTTTATAACAGAGAAAAAACATCTAAATAAGACCATGATAGTCATCAGCAACTATCATACATAGTGTATGATCTGCTCCATAAGCATCTGTCAATAGCATCTAGACCAGCAACCGAATCATTCACATTATATCATATGTGAAAAACACCATAGCCATCTCATCAACATCAAGATCTGCATGATCCAAGTATCATCATTTGGGAACATCTGCATCAATCAACATATGTAAGTCTCAACCTATCATCACATAGGTAAGAACTCATCATCATCATGTCTCCAACAATGCAACTTTGAGTAGTCATCCATGAATCAGCACTATGTATCTTGAGCTCAAGATCATTTGTCAAGACTTCTTGATATCATCAACAGCAACAATCCTTATCCACATGAGTGCCAAGAACTATAGGAATCCTGCATCATAACTGTATTATATGATCTTTATGCATATGATGACAGTAGCATATGAGTGACTCATCATCAAGTAATGAGGATGTGTATTCAAGCTTTGTACTTCTCCTTATCCTTATGAAGATCACCATGTAAGCACCATATATGCATCATCAGAGAGTCAACCACAAATCTGATCTGAACATCAACTATGTAACCCCAAGAATCATATGAGATTTTGTCATGGACAACTCATAACCATATCATAGCAAGATATATTATTTAGCCATATAAGCATCATCACCAAGGACTACTAACCATAATGCCAACAATGCATTAAAAGCATATGCTCCCCCTGAACCTGTGCCATCTGTTCACTGTTAGATCTGATCATGCATATATCAACAAGAAGTATCAAGGCATCATCATCATTAATTTAGGATCAAAACACTTTTAATCATCTTACAAGTATCAAGACATTTCCACACATCATCAGCAGATTGTAACCATTATCAAACAGAGAAAATAATGGACTGAATCATATCAGACCCTTTTTCTTGAACCTGTCTCCACTGCTTTTCCTCAAACTATCATATACGCGACTGTGCAGTAACTAACTCACGTATATACGCGACTTCCCTTTATGAAACTTGCGTATGAGATTTAGGACACTGAAGTTTTACACTTTCGGCTCCCTTTGAGTCCGTTATGTCTGTATACTGTGTTGTGCCACATCTTTCTGACTGTACTTCCTTCTTCTTCCATATCTTCAAGTGTGATGATGATGTTTTCTCCTTTTGGTATGGTGCCCATACTTTGTTCCTGCATTCCTTTGTTGTATGTCCAAGCTTGTTACATGCATAACATCTTACATGTTTCATATTCCTCCTGTAGCAATCAGCAACTTTTGACCAAACATATTGCAAGCAAAGCAATATCCCTTAAGGTACCTGGAACGTGATGATCTTTCTGAGTGATGGTCTTGAACCATTCTTCTTCTGCATCTAGTTGCAACATGTCCAAGATTATGACATACATAACATTCAACATTATTTATTTGAGGAATTGACCAACTATTATTTCCATAGTTAGGAATAAAAGATTTTCTTTGAAGAATTTCTTTCCTTGGTTGTTGATGGGATTGACCTCTCATCTCCTTGTTGAGAATTTCAGATTTTACATTAGAGTCCCTTGTCTTACTTTGTGAACTAGATTCTCCTTCAACAGATTCATGAAAACCAAGACCCGTTTTGATAGCAGGAGACCTTTGACTACTAAGAATATCATCCAAGATCTTAGTACTATCTTGAAATCGTAAGAGCTTATCTTTTTCTTCTAATTTATCTTTTAGAATATTTACCTCAACCTGATGTTGCTCTTCCTTTTCAAGATACTGCTTCTTCATGTTTTCTTCAACATTTCTTCCTTCTTCCAACTGATGTCTTAGATCAAGAACTTCATTTTCTTGTTTTTCATGAGCTTGGAGTAGTTCTTTATTCTGCTTCTTTGATTCTTCAAGATCTTCCTTTAGCGAGAGGATCGTAGCTTCAAGCCTTTCATAGTAACTGGATCTATCTCTGAGTTTCTTGATTATTGTGCTCCTTTCATTCACTTCATCCTGCAACTTTTGACATTGATCTTCCTTTTCCTTGAACAACTTCCTTACCTTGTTACCTTCCTCTAGTTGAGCTTTTAGTTTGGTAGCTTCTTCTTTGAAGGCACATTCCCTTTTGTTTAATAGATCTTGTTGGTCTCTAATTTTGTCTGTAAGCCTTTTAAATACTGCCTCTATTTGATATCTTTCTTGCTCACCCATAAGAGCAAATTCAGTTGTTTTGCTATCGCTTTCATTGTCTTCAAATGGATAAATAGATGTATCACCAGAGGATAACAAATTCATACCTAATAGTTCTTCATCTTGAAGTGATTCTGAATCTGAAGTGCTTCTTCCACATATTCCCCAATCGATGCTCCCATTTTCATAGTTCTTCTGAGATGTCTTCTTCTTCTTAGGCGCTTTCTTCTTAAGCTTCTTTCCCATTGATCTACGGATCTCCTTCAAGCGATAAAGCTTCTACCAAAGGACCTGCTCTGAAACCAATTGTTGGAAATAATACTGAGAGGGGGGAGGGGTGAATCAATATTATCAAATCAATAAAACTTTTTCATTTCCATATTAAGATTCATATACGCTACTTCAGTTAAGTGAACCCGCGTGTATACGCAACTGTGTCTAATGCAACTAGCCTATATCCATAATACTTATGGTTCAGTTAATCCATTAAATGTTGATCTTTAGTTAGTGCATCAGAACTTCATTAACCACATGAACAGTAAGCAGGTGCAGTAAAACATAACAAATCATCACACACAAGAAGCACACATGAACACCATGATATAAGGTGGAAACCCAATGTGGGTGAAAACCACCTGCTGCAATTCGTCTCTATCTTCTTTAATAAGAAACTTTTGTTTACAATGTACTGGTGCAGTGTTATACCAGTACACAGGCTTCTACCTGCAGAAGACTACAACCTTCTTAGCTCTTGTACTAGCCGATCCATTTACTAGTACGTAGGCGCTGGCCTACTGAAGGCTCCAACCTTCACTCATTTTCCAGCTGCTCCTGGAAGGGAGCTACAACCCCCTGGCTCTTGTACTGGCCGATATGTTTACCAGTACGTAGGTGCCAGCCTACTAAACTTTACAATCTTCCAGGGACCACGTTTCATACATTTTCATATTAGATCCATAAAACAATCACCATTGCAATACAATCATCAACTACACCTGCATCATCAATCTCTGAATCACCCAATACTGAAACCCTGTCAACAACACAGTCACCAGAACACAGAACAAACAACAGAACTCTGCAACAACAACCAGATCCAACTACAACTTCAAATATCATACTTCATACTGTATACACTACTCGGACGAACCCAACTTGCATGTATACGCGCTTTTACCAAAGACAAACCACATATAGATCTGCAAATTCTAACTTATAACTTTGCAGCTATTTCAGACATCATAACATTTACAGAATAAACATGCGTCAATAATTCAGATCTAGTCTATCCATAATCAAACCATATAATCATAAACATTCCAAGCCTTAATATCCTGATCCATCATCCATTATCATCCGCATAGGTGGATCCTTGATTCAGATTAGGCTAAGCATCAAAAACCCATAACCAACATACTAGATCTCACACTTCATCAGATATGCATCACTTTCACACTTGCCTTTGCCTAATGATCTTCTTCTCCTTTTATAGTCTTAGGCCTTACTCAAATCATGGTCCAAAACCATTGATAACCAATACTAGGTGTTAGAGTCAGTCTAGTAGCCCTCCATCAGCGATCAAAGCTCTTTGCATTTTCATAAGTAGGTGTCTCATTAGTGTCATCTCATTGCATTCCATTAGGCATGCCATAACCCTGATGGAGGAGCTGGTGTCTTTATTCCCCTCTTGGCACTGCTGGATCAAGTTGTTTCAGTCAATAAACTCTTTCAAGGTTTCTTGTCTTGTCTTGAGGTCAAAAGTCCTAGGTCTAGGGTTTAGGTCCAATTTGTCTTTGAGGTCATGTCTTTAAAAGTCAATAAATGCCCAGCAGGCCAGAGGGATGACTATCAAAGTATTTCTTCAAAAGATTTCATCTTGTACAGCTAATTTTTACCTTGGATTTAAAAACCCTGTTTTTAAAGACAAGGTAATTTTTTCATTTTTTTTAAAGTTGTAAAAATTCAAAATTCTTCGAAAGTCAGCATGCAGCCCTGGTCCCCTTTGCCAAGATTCCTTAGAAGCTATCCCTACAAAAAATTTCAAGGAAAAGCATCAGTTCAAACCAATTTCAGGACAAAAGGAAACCATAAAGTCAGCAGCATTTAAATTTTGAAAAAGTGTCAAGTTAAAAACATTAGAAAGAGGGTTTGAGGGGAAATTAATTTGAATCAAGCCTATAAAGCCCCTCTCTCCCTCCATTTGATCATCATTTGCCTCAAAGCAATAGTGAAAAACGATTTGGAGAGAAATTGGGTGAAATTGTAGACAGAGCCCGCGCGCGACCTGTCAAGACCTGCGCGCGACGTGTTGGGCAGGCGCGACCTATCAGGGGGGTCTTACCAGTTGAGAAAATACACTGGCGCGACCTGTTGGGTGCGCGCAACCTGTCAAGACCTGCGCGCGACCTGTTGGGAATTCATCCACAAAAAATCGCCTGTAAACTCCGAAACGACCCCAAAATTCTTCAAGATTGCAGGTAGGCCTCTGATCATCAAAGTATTTTAATTGATAAAGAAAAATGAGCATGGGAAATGTGTTTTAATGCCATCAAGTTGAAATGAGAGGTTCATGTATATTTGCTTTAAAAATGTCAAAATGCAAGTAGAGATAGGGTTTTGTTTTGCTGCTCTCAAGGTCATCCCTTTCGCTCCCATTTTTTCCCCACATCCCAACCATCTCCCTTATCATTTTTACCTATTCTCCCTACCAAAAAAATATCAAAAGCCCAACACACTACCCATATCCCTAAACTCCAATAATATAACCTTAAACCCTACTTCCCATAAAATCTTTGCAAATGATAATGGTATGATGTTGTATATGTCATGATTCCTTCCCTTAATTCCCTTTTCATGTATTTTCCCTAATTCCCTTTAGAAGTATCCCTTCCCTAACATCTCCCTTGTGTTATTTGTCCCCTTGAAGCAGCATTTCAAACAGGGTAAAACAGCAGGTCATTTGAGCAGAAACAGCAGTACATTTCAGCCACTTTGCTCTTGAAACCATGTCAGAAACCGAAACCGACTATGAGCAAAGTGATGACCGTGAGCTTCTCCAGGTCAATGCTCATTTGGAGAGGTTGCTAGCCAAGGCCAACAAAGATAAGGACCTGCTCCGGAACATGAAGAACCACGATTGGGCCCGAATGCACATATGCAAAGCAAGAATGAAGGTGCTCCAAAGACGGTTGGCCAAAGCACTAAAACGACGGAAAAGGCCCGATCCCCTCCACATCTTGGCTGAGGCTTCCTTGAACGAGCATGATGCTAAATGACTTAACTCCAGCACAAATTTCAAAAAAATTTGAGCATTTTTGGTCACTTGTGAATTTTTGGGCAAAAAACAGGTTTTCTCCACCAACACGTCGCGCGCGACCCTTTCGATGGGCAACTCCATTTCGGGAAAACTCAACATTTTTGGATTTGTCATGCAAATATACAACTTCTCAGCAATTACCAAGAGATTTCATCAAATTTTAAGCCTCCAGAAGGTCAAAAAACAAGCAAAAAATGATTTTCTGCCACCTTTTTGACACACAGGAAGCAGTCTTGGGAGATTGCAATTTTGGAGGGGCAAATGGCCACCAAATTCAGAAATTACACTTGGGTTGGAAATTAGACATCCAGAACTTTCTAACAAGCCCACTTTTGCCTCATTTTGACTCCTGGAAGTGCCTCAAAAGCAGCTCCAAAGGCGCGCGACCTGTTCAGGATTAGGGCGCGACCTGTTGGGCAGTTTTCACAGAAATTCACCTACAGCTCAGCAAAACGCAGTTTTGACTGGATTTGACTTTTTGGAGTAGATTTTGATCCTCCTTGTTGTAAATGATGTAATTTTATGATATTTTGACACTTATTTATCTCTTCTAGAAGATTCATTCATGAGATAGGCAAAAATTTAATGAATGAATTGGTTTCCTAGCTTATAGAGGCAAGTTGTTTTGACTGCCTAGATTTTAGTGCTTAGTTTAGAATTGGTTGAAACAGCTCCTAGAAGGATGAGCTCGACCCCTAGAGGCAAGGGAAGAGGTTGGCTTGCCTATATTATGTATTTTCTCAATCATTTTCAGAGGTTGGAGAGGTTGGACTCTTGAGGGAGAAAGCTTCTATTGTATTACTCATTGTATCTCTGCAATTTTGGCAAAGGAAGAAAGACCAGGGTTTTGCAGTCCTTTTGGGATTCCTGTGGTTACATGTATTGATGGTGTGTTTCTCTTTGTACTTGTAAGTTTTTTATTTGATTCATCTTCTTACTTTTCCTTCTGCAAATTAGGCAAATGAAGTGTTAAAGTAGAATTCATGATTGCCATGCTCTGCTTTTAAGTTTGCTTAATATTTATGTTTTCATCTGTCTAAAGAGAACCCTTGAAGGTTTCTTGCTCTCTTTAGCTCCTCACCGGTCATTCCTATCCATTCACTTAATTCAAAGGCATCAGTACAGTCTCCTACCTTGCCCCAAAGAACCCCCTGCAAAAACTGTGTCCAATCCCCGCACCCAAAATTGCCTTTCCCCAACTTTCCACCAAAACCCTAAAAATCCCAAAACAAACCTTTTATCAGTTTACTAGCCTAAAATCAGTGTTTCCTCATTGGTTATCTCGCCCGTTGAAGATCCCTACCGAGATAGACCGGAGAGAGCCCTCTCCTGCCCCGTAGGGCTAGCTACGAGGCTAAGTGGTTTGATGTTGCCTTGGAGTTTACCTTTCTCAGCCTGAGGTGAAATTTCAAGCGCTAACATATTGGCGACCATACTGGGGAAGAACAAATGGTTTGCTGGTTGATGTCATTCATTTTATAAGCTACAGACGGAGCCTGAAGTTATGCCAGGTAGCCTTCGAAACGCTTTTGCTTTGCATTAGCGGAAGTAGATAAACACTGCTTCAGTCAATCTCCGGTCTAGCTTGTAATCGTGACATCTAACTTGTTAATTGCCCCAGTACATGTATCAAGTTCAGATCTGATTGTTGATGGTGGACAACGATCAGACACTTGAAAGGCTGAAATTATTCACTTGGCGAATCTAAATCATTTTTGAGATCAGATCCAAAGACTCCACTGGAGGATGATCCCGACCAGCAAAAACATGAAAGGACAACATGGACAGATCAGGTACTCAAGTTGGAATTTCATCCAAGGCATTTTGTTCTTTGTCATAAATTATTTCTTCTCTTTTCCCAAGAATGTCAAGAAGGCTTTGCAACGTATATTGTATTTGAGAAGAGATTCTCGGCCTGCAGTTGATTCTTTCCCTTTGAAGATTGTGAATACCAAAGATTTGCATGCCTATCAGGATCCTTTTTCTGAATTTTGTGATGACCATCTTCAAATTGATGAGCCTCAAGAGACCAAGACTGATTCTATACCTACTGTACATACCCATACACCTTGTAAAATTCCAGATCGATATAAACCTCTTGTTTTACCTTCTGTTCTCCATGCTTTCCCCAAAAACTATGATCTATACTTGCCGAGGTTTGACGGTGAATGTAAGAATGTCAATGTTGAGCAACATGTGCAGAATGTTGAGACTTTTCTAGATCTTTTTGAAGTTGATGATGAAGATGTTAGTATTAGGCTTTTTGCTCTTTCTTTGCAAGCCAAAGTGAAGAGTTGGTTCAAAACCCTGCCTGATGCGAGCATCTCAGATTTCCAGCAGTTCGTCAAAGTTTTTCTCGATAGGTGGATGATCGGGCAGAACCTTTTCTTGATTGTAGAAGAGTATAACCAGCTGAAAAGATTGCCAGGGGAGACAGTACAACAGTTTTCAGCCAGATTTAACCAAGTTTATTATTCGATACCAGTTGATATAAGGCCTACTCCTAGATCGGCTCTCTTGCACTATCCGGGTGCCTTTGATCCGGAAATGGAGTTTCAGCTGAGAGAAAGGAATATTGCAACACTTCATGAGATGCAAAATAGTGCAGTAAATATAGAGGTTCATCTGCTGATCCGAAGGGCAAGGTTGAAGGAAGAAGAGATGAAAAACCTAGATCCGGAAAAATCGACATCTCTAGAGGTAAAGCTTGACATTTTGGTAAGTGCAGTAGAAGAGATGATGCAGAAGGTCACCACAAGGAATGATTATGATGTTCATGGCTCGCTGATTGAAGAAGAACAAGTTGCTGATCCAAAACATTTTGTTTCTTATCCCATTTGTCATAATGATTGTTTTGTAGATCACCTTGGAGAAGAGAGATCTGTTGATATGACATGTATGCTTGATGATGTCTTTTATACCGATGATTTGCCTCAGTTTGATCAGTATGATGATGATTATGTTCTCCAAACAAAAGCTAATCTTACAGACAAATCAGCAGCTAGTTTGTGCGAGGAAGAAGTTCATTTTCAGCAGCTTGAATACAATGTTCAGCCATCACATATTAGCTATGACATTGATGAGGAGAGTGCAGCAAAATTTGAAGTAAGTGAAGGATCTTTGCCTTTTTGTTTTGATTCGTTTCAGTTCATCAGAGATAACTACCATGCAATCAGAAATCAAATGTCAACAAGTCTTGATTTGAAGCATCTTGAGAGCAATGAAAATTTTGTTCAAGACTTCTCATATTCAGATTTGCAACCCCCGAAAGCCATTGATTGTCAAGTTGCAGCTGAAGACTTGGAAGTGGACACACATGATTTAATGTTTCAAGGAGATCCATACCATTCTGTTTTGAATCATTTCAGTTTTTGAAGGGTAGATTGCATAGTAAATCTTCAAATGAACAGCCTATAACAAATCAGCAATCTCTCAGTGTTAATGTTGAGGATGAGACAGATAACAAAATTCTTGAGCAGCCTGTAGCATCAGATTTGCAGCCACCAAATGAAATTGAAGGGCAGATTACAGATGAAGCTGTGGAAGACGAAATACATGATTTGATGATGCAGGAAAATTCTATACCCTTTTGTTTCGAAGCATTTCAGTTTATAAGGAAGAATCTTCGTAAAATCTCTCAAGAAAAAGATGAACAGCTAGAAGGATGTCATACATTTTCAATGGATACATTACAGCAGTCTTTTCAAGTTTTTCATGATCCAATAGCTGATGTTTTGGATGAGGTTTGCAGTCAAAGTCTTTCTCCATTGACTACATGTGAGCTTGAAACATGTGCTGATATGAATTTGATCCGGCAGCCGGTTTCTTTCTCATTTTCAGTAGAGGTCTCATCAGATCAAAGTTTGCATTCATGGTATGAGGAGAAGAGAAGTAATCCATTGGATGAGCTAAGTTCCAGTGTGCTTGAATTTCAAGATCCTTATGCAGTGTTTTTGGAGGCAGATAGAGAATTCATATCATTCAACGGATCTGTTTCCAAGTTGTCATGGGAGTTGCCTTTTAGTAGTTCTCTCTTGTTGTTCATAAGTGAGCACTTGCGGAGAATTCCAACAGTAGACAGGATACTTACTTGGTTGCATTGGTTGTTTCATTTCACTTGATCAGGTGATGAATGAAACTGTTAGAGTAGGTTTTGATGAATAAGCTTCACTTTGAGCATCATTTCCAGTTTGTCGGTTGTGTTTAAGTAATGAGTCAGTTTTTAGTTGAGTGAGAGTCAGTTTGTGTCATCCGAGTCATCAGTTTTCAGTCATGCATTTCAGCTTGAGTTTTTGACTCCATAGCCCAATGATTGAAAAGCACTGGTCTGCTCTCCCAAATATCTGTCGTTCTTGGCACCTCCAAGGAGCTACCATCCCCATTGGAGCCAATGTTAGAGTCGGTCTAGTAGCCCTCCATCAGCGATCAAATCTCTTTGCATTTGCATAAGTAGGTGTCTCATCAGTGTCATCTCATTGCATTCCATTAGGCATGCCATAACCCTGATGGAGGAGCTGGTGTCTTTATTCCCCTCTTGGCACTGCTGGATCAAGTTGTTTCAGTCAATAAACTCTTTCAAGGTTTCTTGTCTTGTCTTGAGGTCAAAAGTCCTAGGTCTAGGGTTTAGGTCCAATTCGTCTTTGAGGTCATGTCTTTAAAAGTCAATAAATGCCCAGCAGGCCAGAGGGATGACTATCAAAGTATTTCTTCAAAAGATTTCATCTTGTACAGCTAATTTTTACCTTGGATTTAAAAACCCTGTTTTTAAAGACAAGGTAATTTTTTCATTTTTGTAAAAGTTGTAAAAATTCAAAATTCTTCGAAAGTCAGCATGCAGCCCTGGTCCCCTTTGCCAAGATTCCTCAGAAGCTATCCCTGCAAAAATTTTCAAGGAAAAGCATCAGTTCAAACCAATTTCAGGACAAAAGGAAACCATAAAGTCAGCAGCATTTAAATTTTGAAAAAGTGTCAAGTTAAAAACATTAGAAAGAGGGTTTGAGGGGAAATTAATTTGAATCAAGCCTATAAAGCCCCTCTCTCCCTCCATTTGATCATCATTTGCCTCAAAGAAATAGTGAAAAACGATTTGGAGAGAAATTGGGTGAAATTGTAGACAGAGCCCGTGCGCGACCTGTCAAGACCTGCGCGCGACGTGTTGGGCAGGCGCGACCTGTCAGGGGGGTCTTACCAGTTGAGAAAATACACTGGCGCAACCTGTTGGGTGCGCGCGACCTGTCAAGACCTGCGCGCGACCTGTTGGGAATTCATCCACAAAAAATCGCCTGTAAACTCCCAAACGACCCCAAAATTCTTCAAGATTGCAGGTAGGCCTCTGATCATCAAAGTATTTTACTTGATAAAGAAAAATGAGCATGGGAAATGTGTTTTAATGCCATCAAGTTGAAATGAGAGGTTCATGTATATTTGCTTTAAAAATGACAAAATGCAAGTAGAGATAGGGTTTTGTTTTGCTGCTCTCAAGGTCATCCCTTTCACTCCCATTTTTTCCCCACATCAGAACCATCTCCCTTATCATTTTTACCTATTCTCCCTACCAAAAAAATATCAAAAGCCCAACACCCTACCCATATCCCTAAACTCCAATAATATAACCTTAAACCCTACTTCCCATAAAATCTTTGCAAATGATAATGGTATGATGTTGTATATGTCATGATTCCTTCCCTTAATTCCCTTTTCATGTATTTTCCCTAATTCCACTTAGAAGTCTCCCTTCCCCAACATCTCCCTTGTGTTATTTGTCCCCTTGAAGCAGCATTTCAAACAGGGTAAAACAGCAGGTCATTTGAGCAGAAGCAGCAATACATTTCAGCCACTTTGCTCTTGAAACCATGTCAGAAATCGAAACCGACTATGAGCAAAGTGATGACCGTGAGCTTCTCCAGGTCAATGCTCATTTGGAGAGGTTGCTGGCCAAGGCCAACAAAGATAAGGACCTGCTCCGGAACATGAAGAACCACTATTGGGCCCGAATGCACGTACGCAAAGCAAGAATGAAGGTGCTCCAAAGACGGTTGGCCAAAGCACTAAAACCACATAAAAGGCCCGATCCCCTCCACATCTTGTCTGAGGCTTCCTTGAAGGAGCATGATGCTAAATGACTTAACTCCAGCACAAATTTCAAAAAAAATTGAGCATTTTTGGTCACTTGTGAATTTTTGGGCAAAAAACAGGTTTTCTCCACCAACACGTCGCGCGCCGCGCGCGACCCTTTCGATGGGCAACTCCATTTCGGGAAAACTCAGCATTTTTGGATTTTTCATGCAAAGATACACCTGCTCAGAAATTACCAAGAGATTTCATCAAATTTTGAGCCTCCAGAAGGTCAAAAAACAAGCAAAAAATGACTTTCTGCCACCTTTTTGACACACAGGAAGCAGTCTTGGGAGATTGCAATTTTGTAGGGGCAAATGGCCACCAAATTCAGAAATTTCACTTGGGTTGGAAAGTAGACATCCAGACCTTTCCAACAAGCCCCCTTTCGCCTCATTTGGACACCTGGAAGTGCCTCAAAAGCAGCTCCAAAGGCGCGCAACCTGTTCAGGATTAGGGCGCGACCTGTTGGGCAGTTTTCACAGAAATTCACCTACAGCTCAGCAAAACGCAGTTTTGACTAGATTTGACTTTTTGGAGTAGATTTTGATCCTCCTTGTTGTAAATGATGTAATTTTATGATATTTTGACACTTATTTATCTCTTCTAGAAGATTCATTCATGAGATAAGCAAAAATTTAATGAATGAATTGGTTTCCTAGCTTATAGAGGCAAGTTGTTTTGACTGCCTAGATTTTAGTGCTCAGTTTAGAATTGGTTGAAACAGCTCCTAGAAGGATGAGCTCGACCCCTAGAGGCAAGGGAAGAGGTTGGCTTGCCTATATTATGTATTTTCTCAATCATTTTCAGAGGTTGGAGAGGTTGGACTCTTGAGGGAGAAAGCTTCTATTGTATTACTCATTGTATCTCTGCAATTTTGGCAAAGGAAGAAAGACCAGGGTTTTGCAGTCCTTTTTGGGATTCCTGTAGTTACATGTATTGATGGTGTGTTTCTCTTTGTACTTGTAAGTTTTTTATGTGATTCATCTTCTTACTTTTCCTTCTGCAAATCAGGCAAATGAAGTGTTAAAGTAGAATTCATGATTGCCATGCTCTGCTTTTAAGTTTGCTTAATATTTATGTTTTCATCTGTCTAAAGAGAACCCTTGAAGGTTTCTTGCTCTCTTTAGCTCCTCACCGGTCATTCCTATCCATTCACTTAATTCAAAGGCATCAGTACAGTCTCCTACCTTGCCCCAAAGAACCCCCTGCAAAAACTGTGTCCAATCCCCGCACCCAAAATTGCCTTTCCCCAACTTTCCACCAAAACCCTAAAAATACCAAAACAAACCTTTTATCAGTTTACTAGCCTAAAATCAATGTTTCCTCATTGGTTATCTCGCCCGTTGAAGATCCCTACCGAGATAGACCGGAGAGAGCCCTCTCCTGCCCCGTAGGGCTAGCTACAAGGCTAAGTGGTTTGATGTTGCCTTGGAGTTTACCTTTCTCAGCCTGAGGTGAAATTTCAAGCGCTAACACTAGGGACTCAATACCTGGGTTCAACACTTTGGATGCAATACCAAGGACCAAAACCATAGGTTCAAATATGTCGGACTAAATACCATGGACCAAACATAAATTTTCCCACATGTATGCGTTTTTTCTGCATGAAAATGTGTGCATATGTATACGCTCCTTTTGATCGGTGATCCCGCGTATATACGCAACTTTTCTAAGATGAACCTGCGTATACCTCATTTTCTTTCATTCTGATAGCCTGAACTATTGATCTGCCATTTGAGTGAGTTCCCATCAAGGACAACCCCTATGCCATAATGCCAACAACAGGTGGCTCCAGAAAGGCTCAGAAATCAAAGGTGGCACTAGAAAGGCTCAAAAATAAAATTCTTCAGATTTTGTTGAAACTAGGACTAGATCGAAGAGCTCATCGTTTTAATTCCAACGGTACAAATGATACTCAAATCCATCTTTGTATGCTTAATATATTCGTAGTCAAAGTTTTGGTCAACTAAGCCCCAATGGCTATATTTGGCAGAGTGCCAACTAAATTTGGAGTTCCGCTAAATTGGAGGTTTGGATAAATTTGGTAGAAGCCTCTAAAATTGGTGGTTGTTAACTAAATGAAAAAATGGCATTTAATAGTGACAATTTCTGGTGGTCAGAAAAGGAGAAATTGTCGCCTGCTTAAAATGTCCAGTGACCCTGAAATTTTTGCCGATGGTTTATGAATCAATTGTTTAAAAAAAAATATTAAAAAAAGGGGGTGGCAATCCACCAACCCCCACCTTGCATTGTATTAATCATATATATATTTGGCCCAATGGTTCGAGTGGTTTCGACGACCGATTGTTGACCGTTGTTCAAACCAAGGACGGCGGGAATCGAAATCGCCCGGTGGCCACACTCACACGCCTTTTAACAAAAAAAAAACCACATAACTACCAATTTCCATATGGGAGAGATCGGTGGGGTTGGAACCCCCGATTGACGAGTCAACATTTTTTTTAAATTACCGCTAATCGTTAGGCCAGGTGGTCGTACATTGTAAAGTCCGCCACCCACAATTATTTAAACACCAAGTTAATTCACTCACCCAAAAAAATGGAGGCAGTGAAACCTAGCACTAAGAATGAGGCACGAAATCATGACACAGTTCCAGGAGGCAGAACCCTAATGCAAGGAATCTTGAGGAATTTTGAAAGATTTCCTTGGAGCCCGTTTTTGAAGGTGTCAGAATCATGCCAAGTTTATACTCAAATGAACAAGAACATCGCCAGGAATCTGATGGCATGATCATTTTTCTGATCTGAGTAGTGGATTTTTCAAAAGCATAATGTTGAGGGTGGAACCATGAAGTTGGAACCTAGACGCGAGAATCTACATGGAATCTAAAAGATTCCCTGGAGGACCAAAAATGACATTTTCAGA
Source organism: Pinus tabuliformis (assembly GCA_031772625.1). Lineage (NCBI taxonomy): Eukaryota > Viridiplantae > Streptophyta > Pinopsida > Pinales > Pinaceae > Pinus > Pinus tabuliformis. The sequence continues at coordinate 2,074,548,479 of CM062818.1, forward strand.
ACCAGGCCAACTTTGTACTCATTTGACTTAGTTTTGCACAAGGAACATGATGGTGTGATCATTTTATTCATTTAAGTAACCAAATTTCAGTAAACCTGCAGAGGAGAATATTTGAGGAATCTTTGATATTCCCAAGGAGCCCAGACTTGACCGAGTGAGAAAGAGGTTGAGTTTACAGTCATATTTCATGGTTTTTCGCAAGAAATGTGATGGCTCAAATAGTTCCTTCATCCAAGTATTTAATTTTCAAGTCGTCCCTAGACTTGGAGGTATAAGGTGCATTGTTGTCATGTCTTTATTTGATTTTGTTGAGATGATGTTTTGATTCTGAGATCCATGTATGCCACATTGTGAAAGGATCTTTGTATTTTTGTCATGTTGAAAGAGAGATTTTATGAGTAAAAGTTTTTATATAAGAACGTCTCATGGAGATACATGTCACTCTAGTACAAGGGGTTCATCCTTGTATTGACAAAAGAATACATCATGTACTCATCATCATCTTGTAGCAACTAATGAAATGGCCTCCCTAGTCTTGACACTGGGCCCAAAGACATAGTCCACACTAAATGAACTTCGTTATCATATCGTTGATTTATGGTTGTTCATAATTATCATTTCTTATTTGTTCCTTGTCTCTTATTGATGGTTTGCTAAACTGTTGTTAGAATATGCATTGCTCATGATTTCAAAAATAAAATGTAAGCGTCAGTAAAAGGTCCTGTATAATGGGGATTTTTGTTTGAAAGCACTGATGAAAATTTCTCGGATCATTTTATCAGTTGATATTACCTTATTATATAGTGTTTTCTATCTTATCTTGACAGCTTAAGGAAAACCCACTAAGGCATCAACTTCCAGATCAAGATGGGGTTGATTTTTCTAGTGGAGAAGAGCCATACTTTACCTCAGATTTTGTGGGTCAAAGTTTTACCTGAAGTGGTCGATTTTATTCATCTTTGGAGGGGAAAACCTCGTCCATATTGGGTTGAGTTTCTCAAAGAACAAAGGGTCAAGATTATCTCCCCAAGCTACTGCTCGAAAACCCTCATTCCCAATGAGTACCTAAGCTCTCAGAAGAATCTTGTTCAAATTCTAGTCTCGTGGTTCATCTGCTAGTAGAGAGAGACAGTGTCATTGCATTTGTTGGAGTAGAGTTGGGTCATTTTTTTGTGGGTGATAGTTAGATAAAACATACCCTTCTTGTCTTCATGGAATTGTGTTACATTTATAAGTAGGACAACCTCTTGAATGGTGATTTCCAATTGAAGTATTAAGTGAGAGGGATTAGATTTGTAACAGTCACACATGGGAACAGGTTTGTGCCTAAAAGGGGGTGTATTCTTCATTGTGGAGTCTATTAGGGTGTTAGTATTATTGACCAGTGATTGTTGTAGCACGTTCCTAACATACATACATGATATCAACTCAGATTTATCTTTGTGTATAGTTTACATCATTCTTGCCACCTCATAATTCTTGTATTTATGAATGTATGGCTCCTTTACTATTGTAGCAAATTGCATTAGTGGTAGGTGTTGACTTTACACCCCAATGCAAACTATCTCTTTTGGCATTTACTCTTGTGTTTGCATTATTTGTAAAAATTCCTCAGTGAACCAAATTGTGTGAACTCAAGAAATTGTAGGTTTTAACCCTGTACAGAAATTACTTGCATACGAATTCTTAAACAAAGAAAATAAACAATGCGAGAGCATAACCCATAAAACACATATGCATAGAGATTTTTCCCTGGATCCCAAAACCGGGACTACCAGCTTGATTTTTCATTATGTTCCTTTCAATGTTACAATACGTATTTATACATGCTGAAGCATCCAATACCATGGACCGGAAACCATCGCGTCCAATACCATGGACCGAAAACCATCGCGTCCAAAAAACATGTGCGAAAATCATGCACAAAACCATAGGTGGGTCCGCTCAACCTAACATATGGTCCAAAACCCCTTACGTTACGGGTGCCCTTCAAACCCCCTATTAACTACGTGGAAAGAATATAACACAACCCAACAATCTCCCACTTGTTGTTTTCTTTCCACAGGGGGCCACAGGAGAGCTTAGTCATTTTTTCAGCCCTGAGATTCCCATTGCTTCTCTACACCAAGAGAACTTCTCAGAGCTCACAGATTTTGTCAATGCATCTGAAGTATTCTTCAAAGTGTCCACCTTTACCAGCGACACCTTTCTGTCTTCTATCATATCCCTTACAAAGTGATACTAAACATCAATGTGCTTTGTCTTTGAATGATAAGCAGGGTTCTTTGCCAAGAAAATTGCACTTTGGCTGTCACAGTCTATTCTTATAGCTCCCTGTACTAACCCCATACTTGAACACAATCTCTGCAACCAAACTGCTTCCTTGCTTGCATGAGTGGCTGCCATGTATTCTGCCTCTGTAGTTGATAGTGCCACTACAGATTGTTTCTTACTCATCCAACTGACTGCACCTCCAAATAGGTTAAACACATACCCACTTGTAGATCTTCTCTGATCCAAATCTCCAGCCCAGTCTGCATCAACAAAGCCATGAATATCCAACACTCTGTCCAATCCTGGTCTTCCTTGGTAGCACAAACCATAATCACTAGTGCCACGCAAATACCTGAAAACACGCTTCACTGCTGTCCAGTGCTCCTTCCCAAGTTTTGACATAAACCTACTCAATACTCCCACTGCATGTGCAATGTCTGGTCTAGTACAGACCATTGCATACATCAGGCTACCCACTGCACTTGCATATGGAACACGGGACATGTCCTCTTCCTCTTCTTGTGTCTTGGGACACTGTTCAGCAGATAACCTCACACCTACAGGAATAGGAACCTTCACCAGTTTACTATCCTGCATATTAAACCTCTGGAGTATTGTCTCGACATACTTCCTCTGGTTTAACCAGAGCTTCCTCTTTGACCGATCTCTTTTAATTTCCATGCCCAGAATATAGTTTGCAGCACCAAGATCTTTCATGTCGAATTTGGAGGACAATTGGGTCTTCAAATCCTGGATAATTTCTTTGTCATTTCCAACCAGCAACATATCATCCACATACAAGACCAAATAAATAATACGGTCACCAATTAATTTAAAATACACACAATGATCTGCTTTGCTTCTGGTGAAGCCAAGTCCCCGTATAAATGTATCAAATTTCTGATACCACATCCTTGGTGACTGTTTTAACCCATACAGAGACTTCTTTAACTTGCATACCAGTTCTTTCTTACCCTTCACCGCAAAGCCTTCAGGTTGCTTCATGTAGATTTCCTCTTCCAAATCCCCGTGAAGAAATGTTGTCTTCACATCCATCTGTTCTACCTCAAAATCAAAAGCAGCAGCAACAGATAAAAGTAATCTAATAGAAGTTACCTTGGGAACAGGAGAAAAAATATCACCAAAATCAATTCCCGGCACCTGGGAATAACCTTTTGCTACCAACCGAGCTTTGTATTTCTCCACCTTTCCTTCTGCATTTGTCTTCTTCTTGAACACCCATTTTTTGCCAATGGGTTTCCTTCCAGCCGGCAACTCCACCAGATCCCAAGCCTCATTTTTGTGCAAAGATGCCATTTCATCGACCATGGCCTCTTTCCAGAGTTTTCCATCCTCTGAATCCACTGCTTCCTTCACAGTTCTGATCAATATCAGTAACAGACAAAGCAAAATTTGAACTGAAAGTAGATGGACTATACCTTTCTGGCTGCCTTCTTTCTCGAACTGATCTTCTCACAGCCGGAGTTTGTGGCTCTTCATCTTCTGATTCCTCCTCTGCTGCAGAGTCTGATTCTTCCTCCTTTGGCTCAAACTCTATCTTCTCAGGTTCCTTTGGTTGGACTTCATGTTGAATAACATCTTTTACCTCTCTGAACAACACATCTCGGCTGTACACAACCTTCCGTGTGACTGGGTTCCAAAGCTTATAACCCTTTAAACCATCCTTATACCCAATAAAGATGCACTTTTCAGATTTACTATCCAACTTGGTTCGTTTCTCCTTTGGAACATGTACATATGCATCACATCCAAATACCCTTAGATGTGAAAGAGAGGGTTTCTTACCAGTCCATACTTCTTGTGGAGTCTTATCCTCCAACGCTGATGAAGGTGATCTGTTGATCAGGTAACATGCAGTATCCACCGCCTCTGCCCAGAATTCTTGTCCTAACCCGGCACCACTGAGCATGCTTCTTGCCCTTTCCATCAACGTCTTGTTCATTCTTTCTGCGACTCCATTTTGCTGAGGTGTATATGGAGTAGTCTTCTGTCGTGCTATACCACACTTCTTACAAAATTCTTCAAATTCTTTGCTGCAAAATTCTCCACCATTATCTGTCCTCAGCACCTTTATCTTCTTCTCTGTCTGATTTTCCACCAGAGCCTTAAATTCTTTAAACTTGTCAAAGACTTCATATTTCTTCTTAAGAAAATATATCCATGTATTCCTGGAGAAGTCATCTATGAATGATACATAGTACACAGACTTACCCAGTGATGGAACCTTCACAGGTCCAAACACATCACTGTGCACAAGCTCTAATATCTGTTTCGTCCTCTTACCACCTGTTAGGGTCCCACCCTAACCCCCTTATTTATGTCTTGGGATCACGTCATAGTCAAGAGTCAATAAAGCCCATATTAATATTTGTAAGTGGTTAACCCGCAATTAATGACGGGACCACAGTTAGTTGCAAATGGGCGGAAGTATTAGATAGATGGTAAATAGGCGGTAGTATTAGATAGATGGTATTAATAAAACCCACGATATTGGCTCGTGGTATTGCATGTATGAGTCATATATAAAGGATAGAGACTCCCTGCGAGGAGCATTGTGTCTTGTTTTGTAATCGAGCTCTGCTCTATTGGAGGTTGCCCCCTCGAAGAGGCCTGTGAACATTTCTCTCTGAATAATAAAATCATTGCTATTCTGTGTTCTGGGTATATTTTCTTCACATATTCTGTGTTCTCGGTATCTTTTCTTCGCTTGGGTATTGCTTTGCAGGTTAAGAGCATAACAAGTGGTATCAGAGCACTTTCCAGGGCTCGGTGGGATCTCCAAATTTTAGCAAAAAAAAATTTTGGCTAGAGACGTGTTCCGGCGTCTTTAAACCATGAGATCTGTCGTTAAGCGCATAAACCTGCGGATTTGGGGAGGCATGCACGCAGGAAATACAAGAGGTGGTCACGTCTGTTGGACCCCCTTGTAACCCCTGTGGGTACCCCTTCGAGTAGTAGCGCATTAGACAGAACCGCGCACGGACTGTCCTCCACGTACCCTCTGGGTATATAGGAAGCCCCCTAGCTCCCTTGAAACCTCGCCATAGATAAACCTTCGGCCGTCTTGTGGCTACAGTACACCGAGAACATCACTCGGAGAGATTACTCGCCCGTACGATAGGGTAGTCGGGTTGTACGGCTAAGGGTACAGTCGATCCTCCTTAGTTAGAGCCCTGAAACATTGGGCCAAGTACTACTGTCAGACCCTTATGTATATTGCGATCTGTAGCACCTGACACTCCCCAAGACCATAGTTCCCTTTCTATCGGGGGATCACACATCATCTATTCCAGATCAGCAGCAGCAGTTGTTCCACCATTCAGATCTCTCAGATCCACCAGATCGGATATTCCAGATCAGCAGCAGCAGTTGTTCCACCATTCAGATATCTCAGATCCACCAGATCGGAGTAGTTGTGAAGGGTTCCTGTACCTGGATATAATTTTCGCAGGACTTTTGGCGGCATTGACAGTTTGAGGATTTGGTGACTGCAGTATTGATCAGGAAGGAGTAAAACTCCGTTAGGAGTTTTCCAAAAAAAAAAAGTCTGAGATCTTCCGAAGTGCTTATTTGTGACCTAGCCCATCAGCATCAGGACAACGAGCTGAGCACGGTGGTACCATTCAATTTCTTAGAAAAAAAAATTTGGCGGTCCCAATTTTTCATCAAGTTGGTGTATGGTAGAAACTAGAGCTCAAGCAATGGCCAATGAAAGACTAGACAAACTTGAAACAGATATGAACGAGCTCAAAAATACGCTTGATGACCTATCGAGCCTGGTACGGCAAGCACTCGATAAGGGCAAGGAGCCAGCTCTTGAGGTACCCTATAATGACCATATACACCATGAGGGTGAGTCTAGCCACTCTCCTCACGTCTGGCACACCCATCCACCACCTCCCAAGTTGGATAGTCAGCGACCTCCCAAGTTGGATATGCAGAAATTTGATGGTTCTAACCCGTCCGCATGGCTAGCACAAATGGAACAGTATTTCAAATTGAATCGTCTCCAAGATGATTGGACTAAGATTGGAGTGGGGACCATGTACTTGGACAATGAACGATGGCAATGGGCGGAATGGCATCAACGTCGCAATGCACCTTTTTCGAGTTGGGCCCAATTTGCCAAAGCTCTTCGAGATCGCTTTGAACAGGGAGACTCCTTTTTGGGCCGTCTCACTAAGCTCCGACAGACGGGTACAGTGGATGAATATATCACCGCTTTTGAAGCCTTGGCCTTCCGCACTCAGCATCTCTCAGATGAGTTCTACACGGAATGTTTTATCAGTGGTCTTAAAGAAGCCATCAAAGCTCAAGTTCTACTCCACCACCCTCCCACATGGACGGAGGCTTGCTAGGTAGCCCGTAAGGTGGAGCGTGCCATAACAGCCCAATACAGCCGCCCCAATTTCCCCACTAAAGGTCGTCCCCCACAAGCTCATACCACGACTCAGACACTTAAGGTCCAAAATGTGTCACCTCAGGAAATGGCCAAGAGAAGGAAGCAAGGACTATGTTACTACTGTGATGAAAAATATTCCCCTGGGCATAAATGCAAGGAGCCCAAGTTTTTTCAAATAGATGCCACTGACTACAGCTCCACCGAGGAAGATCCACCTCTTGAGGAACCGAAGAAGATCGAAGAAGACAACCAAAAGGAGATTGTATCTGATGACCCAGTTATTTCGCTCAATGCGTTGGCAGGAATCTCTTCCCCTCAAACTCTCAAAATCAGGGGTTTTCTTAAACATCGCCCAGTAATAGTCTTGATTGATAGTGGAAGTACCCATAATTTCATCCATCAAAAAATCGCTGAAGTAGCGCATTGTTATGTACGGGCAGTCTCTAACTTCCAGGTCCAAATTGCAGATGGGGGCACAATGAAATGTGAAGGCTGCTGTGAAAATGTCAAACTTCAAATGGGGGATTAACAGTTGAAAACCCACATGTTTGCCATACACATGGGGGGATGCGACATTGTCCTAGGTGCTGAATGGCTCCGCACCCTTGGGCCAATCACAATGGATTTCCAGGAGTTATATATGAGTTTTAAGCAGAACAACTCCACACATACCCTCCGTGGACTTCAGGCAGGAGCCCCCTCTATCATCAGCTCGCATAGGATGGAAAAATTGTTAAAAAAGGGCCATCATGGAGTGGTAGCTCAATTTAATGCCATCCAAGTAGTAGACACCATGTCTCCGCCAGTTCATCCTGAGATGCAATAGATTTTAAATAAACATCGGACGGTCTTTGACAAGCCTCATGAGCTTCCACCCTCTCGAGGGGAACATGATCATAGCATCACATTGGTTCCAGGGGCCCAACCCCCAAATGTGCGGCCATACAGATATCCGTTCACCCAAAAGAATGAAATAGAAAAAATCATCAAGGAATTGTTGGAAGCAGGTGTCATTCGTCCCAACATTAGTCCTTATTCATCCCCAGTGGTCATGGTCCTCAAGAAAGATGGGGAGTGGCGGATGTGTCCCGACTTCAGGGCCCTCAATAAGTTAACAGTCAAAGATAAATTTCCCATCCCAGTGGTTGACGATATGCTGGACGAACTCAATGGGGCTCAATTCTTCACTAAGTTGGATCTTCGCTCAGGCTATCACCAAATTCGCATGAAGGAAGTCGACATTCCCAAGACAGCTTTCAGAACTCATGAAGGCCATTATGAGTTCCTCGTCATGCCATTTGGTCTCTGTAATGCCCCCTCTACTTTTCAGAGCCTTATGAATCACCTCCTCAAACCATATCTCAGAAAATTTGTCCTTGTCTTCTTCGATGACATCCTCATCTATAGTGGCACTTGGGCGGCACATCTTCAGCATGTAGATCTACTCTTGCAACTGCTCCGAACACATAAATTATTTGTCAAGATGTCTAAGTGTTCGTTTGGCATGGAAGAAGTTGAGTATTTGGGCCACATTGTGGGGCGCGAAGGTGTCAAGGTGGACCCCAAAAAGATCCAGGCAATGCAAGAATGGCCTCAACCTAACACCTTGAAAAGCTTGAGAGGATTTTTGGGTCTCACAGGCTATTATCGTAAATTTGTCCGCAACTATGGTCGCATAGCGAAGCCCCTAACGCAACTCCTAAAGAAAAATTCCTTCTTCTGGAATGAGGAAGCACAACAGGCATTTACCGCTCTAAAAACCGCCATGTGTTCCACTCCTGTCTTAGCACTACCGGACTTCACCAAATCATTTGTCATTGAATGTGATGCTTCGGGAACAGGTATTGGAGCGGTCTTAATGCAGGAAGGGCGACCATTGGCCTTCACCAGCCAACAACTAAGTGGGAAGAATCTGGGCCAATCTACCTACGAGAAGGAAATGATGGCCATCTTACATGCAGTCGAGACCTGGAGACCTTACTTGTTGGGGCGACGTTCCAAATCCGCACAGATCATCACAGTCTTAAATATTTTTTGGAGCAACGCCTATCTTCCCCTCAACAAAATAAATGGTTAGCCAAAATGCTGGGATATGATTATGAGATCATTTACAAGAAAGGGAAAGACAACAGGGTAGCAGATGCATTGTCGCGCCAATTTGAGGAGGAAAGTACTCTGCTCGCAATTTCCCTCCCCATTCCAGACTGGATTGAAGAGGCTCGCAGGGAATGGTTTTCACATCCAGGGCTCTCCCAACTCATTTCTCAATTGCAGGTAGATCCTAATTCCAGCAAGGGCTACTCGTGGCAGAATGATATTCTTCGCTACAAGGACAGAGTCGTAATATCGCCAACATCCACCCTCAAAAGTCGCATTTTGGCAGAATTGCACTCATCTCCCATTGCAGGACATTCGGGCTTTCAGAAGACGTATGCTCGCACCAGAAGATCATTTTTTTGGACCGGCATGAAACAGGACATCCTTACTTTTGTAGCAGAATGTGACGTTTGTCAACGCCACAAAGGGGAAACCGTCAACACACCAGGCACATTACAACCATTGCCCATTCCGGCGTCAATTTGGACAGAGGTTTCCATGGATTTCATTACAGGTCTTCCAAAGTCTGGGAACAAGTCAGTCATCATGGTGGTTGTGGACCAACTCTCGAAGTATGCTCATTTATGTGCCCTACCCCACCCATTTACACCAACCTTGGTTGCTCAAACTTTCATGGATCAGATCTTCAAATTGCATGGCATGCCCACTTCTATTGTATCCGACCGTGACCCAATCTTCACCAGTAATTTTTGGCAGGAGCTCTTCAGAATACAAGGCACTCAACTCAAACTCAGTACTTCATATCATCCGCAAACAGATGGTCAAACCGAAGCCGTCAACAAATGTCTAGAAACCTACCTTAGGTGTTTCACTTCAGAAAAGCAACACCTTTGGGTACAGTGGTTACCTCTGGCGGAGTGGTGGTATAACACCAACTATCATGCCACCACCAAAATGACTCCCTATGAAGCAGTCTATGGACAACTTCCGCCTTCCCCTACTTCTTATCTCACGGGGTGCTCCAAAGTACAAGCCGTGGATCAACTCCTACAACACCACGCAACCATGCTTGCCCATCTGCACGAGAATCTTCATCAAGCTCAGAACCGTATGAAGCAACAGGCTGACCAACATCGCTTAGAGCGCCAATTTCAAGAAGGGGATCAGGTCTTTTTGAGGCTGCAACCATATAAGCAAACATCACTCAAAGACAAGGGTTGTCAAAAGCTCTCCCTAAAATTCTATGGACCATACCAAGTACTTCAGCGCATTGGAGAAGTGGCTTACAAGTTGGCTTTGCCACCTACAGCAAAAATCCACCCAGTTTTCCATGTATCGTGCCTCAAGAAAGTGATTGGGAACAATTGCCGAGTTCAAACCAGTCTACCTGAATTGGAAGAAGAAGGGTCAATCTGGCTTCAGCCTAAACAGGTTCTAGACACACGAGACAAGCACCTGCGCGGCCGCATGATTAAGGAGGTCCTCATCAAATGGAAAGACACCTCTCCGGAAGATGCAACTTGGGAACCAACCACTATTCTTCAGCAGTTTCCGCAGCTTCAGCCTTGAGGACAAGGCTAGTCTTAAGGGGGAGGGCATGTTAGGGTCCCACCCTAACCCCCTTATTTATGTCTTGGGATCACGTCATAGTCAAGAGTCAATAAAGCCCATATTAATATTTGTAAGTGGTTAACCCGCAATTAATGACGGGACCACAGTTAGTTGTAAATGGGCAGAAGTATTAGATAGATGGTAAATAGGCGGTAGTATTAGATAGATGGTATTAATAAAACCCACGATATTGGCTCGTGGTATTGCATGTATGAGTCATATATAAAGGATAGAGACTCCCTGCGAGGAGCATTGTGTCTTGTTTTGTAATCGAGCTCTGCTCTATTGGAGGTTGCCCCCTCGAAGAGGCCTGTGAACATTTCTCTCTGAATAATAAAATCATTGCTATTCTGTGTTCTGGGTATATTTTCTTCGCATATTCTGTGTTCTCGGTATCTTTTCTTCGCTTGGGTATTGCTTTGCAGGTTAAGAGCATAACACCACCAGAGGGGAAACTCACCCGATTCTGCTTCCCATATACACAATTTTCACAGAAATCAAAATCCAGAGAGCTATTATTCATACCTTCTACCATACCTTTACCATGAAGTATTCGAAGGCCCTTCTCTCCAATATGTCCAAGCCTTTGATGCCACAACATGGTCTTCTCTCCAGAGACCACTAGATTCTCTACTCCATTTTCAGGAACCATAGAACTATTGCACCCATCAACAACAGTGCTACCTTGCAGCTTGTACAGAGTTCCAATCCGAACTCCCCGCATTAATATTAGTGCTCCTCGAACCATCTTGCAGGTATCTTTCTCGAACACCGTCTTTACACCTGCATCATCCAACTTGCTTACAGAAATCAGATTTCTGGCCAATGCAGGAATATGTAGAACACCCGAAAGTGTTCTAACCCTTCCACCTTGCAACTTCAACTTTACTTTTCCCCGACCAATGATTCTAGCCTTCCTATCATCTCCTAAGAAGACATCACCACCATCGTATTTCTCATACTCGCAGAACCACTCTCTATGGGGAGTGAAGTGAAAGGATGCACCTGAGTCAATCAACCATGCCTCATGATCTACATGTGTACTTGAAGAAGCCAAGTACACATCCCCACCTTCATCTGAGGTGGTTTTCGCCTCTGCAAAAGGAGCATCATCAGATCCCTTTCCTTTGTCAGGAGCTTTAGATTTACAATCCCTTCTGAAGTTCCCTTCCTTTCCGCATTTCCAGCACACCACCTTTGTAGGTTTTCCTGGAGATTTAGATCTCCCTCTAGATTTAGATCTCCCACTCGATGACTTATTTTTGTTTCTATTCTGGGACCGTCCTCGTACAGACAAGGCATCACCATTCTGGTTGTCCATATTTTTCCGTCTCATCTCCTCCGTCAGCAAGGCTGAGACTATTTCATCAAACTACAAAGCAGTTGCATTGCTACCTATTGCAATAACCAGACTATCCCACGAATCTGATAGAGAGAACAACAGACTGATGCACTTATCTTCATCTGAAATTTTAATATCAACAGATAATAACTGACTTACCACAGTATTAAACGCATTCAGATGCTCTGTCACTGAGTCTCCATCTTTCATCCTCAGGTTATAAAGCTTTTTCCGCAGGAACAGTTTATTCACCAGAGACTTAGATTGGTACAAATTCCCTAACTTGACCCAAAAAGCCTTTGTCGTATCTTCCCCTGATACATTCAGCAATACTGAATCCGAGACACACAATCGTATTGTGCTCTTTGCCTTCCGATCCAACTTCTTCCATTCTTCATCGGTCACTCCCAATGGTTTAGTACCTGGATCTACCACGATCCACTGATCTTTATCCACCAACAGATCCTCCATCTTGAGTTTCCACAACTAAAAATTCTGACCATTGAACTTCTCAATCTCTATCTTTCCACTGCTCGCCATCTTCTTTCACCACCAGAATCGATCTCGCAGATCTCCCACTGAACAAGGTCTACCACAGGCCCGAGCGAAACCCCTCAGCAACAAAGGCGTCCCCTTGAAGCCAAAACAGCTCTGATACCAAATGTAGGTTTTAACCCTGTACAGAAATTACTTGCATACGAATTCTTAAACAAAGAAAATAAACAATGCGAGAGCATAACCCATAAAACACATATGCATAGAGATTTTTCCCTGGATCCCAAAACCAGGACTACCAGCTTGATTTTTCATTATGTTCCTTTCAATGTTACAATACATATTTATACATGCCGAAGCATCCAATACCATGGACCGGAAACCATCGCGTCCAATACCATGGACCAAAAACCATCGCGTCCAAAAAACATGTGCGAAAATCATGCACAAAACCATAGGTGGGTCCGCCCAACCTAACATATGGTCCAAAACCAAAATTTTCTGGGGCGCTGCCCCGGACCCCATAAAGTGGGGTTACGGGTGCCCTTCAAACCCCCTATTAACTACATGGAAAGGATATAACACAACCCAACAGAAATTTAATGACAAAATTTGAGTATACCTAGAAATTTTAGTGTTCATCTTGAGGTACTCCTAGTGGGGATCTTACACCAACATTGAAAAGATTGTACTTCAAATACTTAACTAGAAAAACATTTTGTGCCTTAATATGTTCACTTCCAAGACTTGCCTCACCTTTTCCAAGTATCTTGACAGAAGAGTTATTTCCAAATGAAACATTATCACTCTTTTCTTTAAACTGACATATTTGTTTCGATCTCCATTCATATGTGTCAAGAAATCTTCCTTCTTTTTCCTTTCCAATTTCATAGCTTTTTTTTTGTCTTTATGATTGGAGTGTTTTCGAGCATGAAATTTTGTGTTATGTGATGAATATTATTGCATTTGTAGCACACAATTTTTTGATTCATTAGTGGTTCAAATAGATTGTAGTTTCTATTGGTATAAACATGAACATTTCTTGTTTTTCCCCTTCCATAATCATTCCTACTTCTTGCATAATTGTATCTTGTATTTATTTTACAATAGATTCATTTATGCCAAAAGTTTCTACAGGAGTAACAATGACCAAGAAAATTATTTTCATACTTGGGAGAGTAGGATGACCTTCTGAAGTTGTTTTGTCTTGTAGGAGGTTCAAATCATTGCTAATAAAAATAATTTCTTGAAGTAGAAACATTTCCAAATTCCCTTTTAATTTATCTATTCAAAGGCTTAAAGCTTGTGCCTTCCTTTCTTGAAGATGTGCCTTCATAACTAGGACCTGTTTTATCACCTAGAGATATTTGACAGATAAGAATTTTATACAACACTAGTGAGTTGTTCAATTTCTTATTAAGCTTATCAACTTCATGTTGGAAATTGGATAAACCAATGCTCCCTGTGTGTTTCGTGACATGGACTAACTGCCTATCGTGCATCGTTTTCTCTGGCGATGTTATCGATGACTAACACTTATGGGTTTTTGTGTAGCGACAATCATAATTCCAAAAGGCGATATCAGATCATAGGTCATGAGTTTGATACACACCCTGATTGCATTGGGGGGGGGGAGATTGTTGGACATTGGATAAACCAATGCTCCTTGTGTGTTTCGTTACATGGACTAACTGCCTCTTATGGATCCTTATCTATGGCGATGCGATCGTTGACTAACACCTACGAGTTTTGGTGTAACAGAAATCATGATTCCAACACTTCAGCTTTCAATGTTACAAATTGATCTGGATCTCTTCAGCTATCGAATTAACAAAAATATTTTACTTCTGTGATTTTAGAAGAATTGCATGTGAAAGAGTATGAAAAACCACATGTGCATACTTTAAAGAAGAGGAAACCAAATGACGACCATTAAATCAAAGGACACACACACATTGATAATGAATTTCGCTCAGTATGGGTTACGTACCCGGGTTTGGTGTCAAGAGTGGGGAGGTCGCTTCATTAAATGTTGCAAGATGAATGATTACATGGTAGATTCTTTGTCATTACAAGGATAAACTCCCTCAACTAGAGTGGCATGTCCCTCCACGAGACGTACTCCTATACGAACTCTCACTCATATGGGCTCTCTTTTAGCATGACAATATATTACATTCTCACATGAAGTGGCATACAAGCATCCTCCAATAGAATGCTAAATAAGGATCTCAACAATAAAATCATCATCTCAACAAAACAGAAGAAAGACATGGCATCACTGCATCATATACCTCCACTTTTGGGGATGGCCTGAAAATGCATAGCTCTGCTGAAGAAATCGACTGCACCATTGAATTTTTGGCGTGAAGTCGTGTCAAATGACTATAAACTCGACCCCCTTTTGAGACCGTCAAAATCTAGACCCTCAGGAATCTCAAAGATTACTTCTTGCTGGTTGACTAGAATTATGTTGTTCAGATGAAAAATCTGACTTTGACTTCACTAATGCGCTCCTTGTGAGAAACTAAATAAAATGAGTATAAATTCAGCATGGTTCTGAAACTGTCAAAATTCAACCCTGAGGAAATCTTTTAGATTCCTCATGATTCCACAAAGATTCTTCACTGCTTGAAATTATGTTGATCAGATGAAGGAATTGATCACACCATCACGTTACCTGGGGAAAATTGATAAGAATGAGTGTATAAAGTTGGTCTTGTTCGGAAACTGTCAAAATTAGGCCCTTAGGGAATCTTTTAGATTCCTCGTGATTCTAAAAAGATTCCTCCCTACAAGTTAATTGAAGATCTCTTGCTTAGATCCGAAAACAGATCATGCCATCAGACTCCTGGTGAAATTCTGGTTCCTTTGAGTATAAAGTTGGCATGATTTTGTTACTATGAAAATTTGGCCCCAAGGGAATCTTTCAAATTCCTCATGATTCCACAAAGATTCCTCTTTGCAACTTCACTAGAGATACGTTCCTCAGATATGAAAATCAATCATGTCATCAAACTTTTGGCAAAATTATGGTTCGTTTGAGTATAAATTTGGCATGATTCTATCATTGTGAAATTTTGCCCTCCATGGAATCTTTTAGATTCCTCACTGATTCTACATGGAATATTTTGTGGAATATTCCAATGAATATTCTCCATCTCGGCCTCCGTTCTCACTGTTCCCTCCAACCTCCGATGGTTGGGCAATTGAAAGATTTGGGTTTAAATAATCGTTGGCGGGTGGACACACCAAATCTTGCCAAGTGGAACATTGGCGGCTGCCCACATTACTACCCGAAAGACCCGGGTTCAAACTTGGCGCGCGGTAATTTGTTTTTTGGAGTGGCATTTTATTATGGGGTTGGAGGTTTTTTATTTAGCGGTGGTTATGATATGTATAGTTGCGCATTTATTTTTTGGTTGGGCCGCTGCATTGGGCAGGTTGGCTTGCCGGAGGGTGTGGATTCAAACCCCGCTGACCCATTTTAAAATGTGGTGTCATGGCCATTATAAATAGTCAGCCCAATCTATATATATATATAGGTAACATGGGGGTGGCAGCCCGCCACCTCATTTTATATATTTTTTAATTTTTTTCACATTTAAAAGAACATGGTCAAAAAAATCCCACCATAATTTTGGGGTCACCGGAAAAATTAATGAGGCGATAAATTTTCCCATTATGGCCACTGGAATATGTCGCCGATAAGTGCCAAATTGTTGCCTCATTAGTGGTTACCAATGGGCGTAGTTTGACCAAAACTTTGACTGTCCATAACTTTCACATATGAACTTAGATTGAGGTGTCGTTTTCACCATTGGAAATATTATGACGATATATTCGATATGAACTTGGTCTCACTTCAATCCAACAACTTTTATTTTTAATATTTTCCAAAGCCACTTCCGAATTTTGAGCGTTTCTAGAGCCGCCTGGATCATTCCTCCCCATTTAGGAGATTTTGGTCCTCCAAAAGCATGAACATAATCTTCATTTGTTGTGTTACATTTTTTTCACAATAAATGTCCTGACAGGGCACACTTCCTTCTCCTTCACCCTTGTTTTTCGGAGCCATAAGTGATGAACTGACACCTTGCATTCTCTGCAAACCTGTAGTACAATATTTTGCAAACTACATGTTCACTTACATTACTCTTCATGACCCAAGCATCCCCATACTTGCCAAGAATTTATAAGACACACTCTTTGGTCAAGTGTACATCATAACATAAAACGATACCCCAACTATCAATAAAAATGCCAAAAACATCATCGTTGCTTTAATAAGCGATTGAAAACACCATCACTTTTAAAATTATATCACAAGACATGATTTACAAAATGCGGCCATGACAAGTTATTATATCTGTTAAAACCATCTCTCACTCATCAAAGTGAATGGGTCATATCCATGTGACGAATTTTCTTGTTAGACATTTTCACCAGTTGGTTCCTGCACGGGCACTTTGTCCTTAATACGCTACTTTGGATGGAGCCTCCAACATGTGGCTCTTTGATGTCCATCTTTGTTGCAATGATTGTAAAAGGTCTTCTTCCTCCACACTTGTTTAACCTTCTTACTTCCCTGATATGGAGAAGGCCTTTCACGTCTCGTCCTCTTTCTTGTTGCTATTCTCTTCCAGCACTCAACAACCACGTGGTTATGCAAGCCACAAAAACTACATGGTTTGTTACGCCATGATTTCTACTCATTATTAACAATATTCTTGTAATCTAAATGAAATTTAGAATACCAAGAATTTTTATACCTCTTTTGGTTGTCTCTGGTGTAACCTTGACGATGAGAGCTTGCCTTAGCTCTTCCTCTGCAATGTGCACTGTCATGGGAGGATTGTAATGTGTTCCAATCATCATCTTTCCTCGATGGTTTCGAAAATGCCTTGGAATCTTCTTCTACCTTCGAGCACTCTCCTTCAGTGTATCCCATCTTGGTAAGGAGTCTCAGGCCGGTTCCTGAAATGGGTACCTCAAGGCTTCCAACAAAAATAGCATCATGTGAAAATGAATTGAAGAACGATCAACATTGTTTACCTCCATTGTCGATTCTAAAGCAGGTGATGATGGATTTGCTAAGCCTTTGTTGTGCTTCAACTCTTTCAAGGCCTCTTTCGTGCCTCGTATCTTAAGTTGCAATCTTTGCTTCTACTCTTTTTATTCTTGTAGAAGTCTCCTCAATTCAACATTCTTTGCTTGAAGGCTCTGGTTGATCACTTCATTTGAATGATGAGAAGATGATGAAGAAGAAGAATTTTCACTCAAGGGGGTAGATGGAGCATCATCCTCTTCTCTTTCTTTCTCATGTTCCTCTCTTGCCATTTTCTCCTCATAATCTGCATACATTGAATCTACCATGTTGGCGATCTTGTAGAAGGCCTCGTAGAGATCTTTGTTGTTCTCCATTTTTCCTTAGAGTTATCATTCACACTCTCAATTCACATCAGCGAGAAGATTTCTCTAATACCAAACTTGATCTAGATCTCTTCGGCTACCGAAATTAACCAATATATTTTACTTTTCTGGTGTTAGTAGAATTGCGTGTGAAAGAGAATGAAAAACCACATGTGCATACTTTAAAGAAGAGGAAACATTGACAACCATCAAATCAAAGGACACACACACATTGATAACGGATTTCACCCAGTGTGGGTTACGTCTTCGGGTCAAGTGTCAAGAGTGGGGAGGTCGCTTCATTAATTTTTGCAATATGATGATGAGTACATGGTACATTCTTTGCCATTACAGGGATAAACTCCCTCAACTAGAGTGGCATGTCTTTCCATGAGACATACTCCTATCAGAACTCTCACTCATATGGGTTATCCTTTAGCATGACAATATATTAAATTCTCACATGAAGTGGCATACAAGTATCCTCCATCATAATGGTAAATAAGGATCTCAACAACAAAATTATCATCTCATCAAATCAAAAGAAAGACATGGCATCACTACATCATATACCTCCACTTTTGGGGATGGCCTAAAAATTCATAGCTCTGCTGAATAAATGGACTGAACCATTGAATTTGTGGCGTGAAGTCATGTCAAATGACTGTAAACTCGACCCATTTCTGACACCATCAAAATCTAAACCCTCGAGAATCTCAAAGATTCCCCAAACATTCTTTCTTGCTGGTTCACTGGAATTTTGCTATTCATATGACAAATTTAACTTCACCACTGCACTTCTAGCGAGAATATGAGTAAAATGAGTATAAAGTCATTCTAGTTTTGAAACTGTCAAAATTTGACCCTTAGGGAATTTTTTAGATTCCTCATGATTCCACAAGGATTATTCACTACTGACTGCTTGAAATTTTGCTGCATAGCTGATGAAACTGATCACACCATCATGTTCCCTCCCAAAAATTGAGAAGAATGAGAAGTCAGCCTGGTTTTGAAACTGTCAAAATTCGACCCTTTGGGAATATTTTAGATTCGTCATGATTCCACAAAGATTACTCTTTATAATTTGACCGAAGATACGCTGCTCAGATCTAGAAATCGATCATGCCATCAGTCTCTAGGCGAAATTCTGGTTCATTTAAGTATAAATTTGGCATGCTTATGTCACTATGAAAATTTGGCCCCAATGGAATCTTTAGATTCCTCATGATTCCACAAAGATTCTTCTTTGCAAGTTGACAGAAGATTTATTGCTCAGATTTGAAAATCAATCACTCCATTAGACTTCTAGCGAACTTTTGGTTCGTTTGAGTATACAGTTGCCATGATTCTGTCATTGTGAAATTTTGCCCTCCAGAGAATCTTTTAGATTCCTCATTGATTTTGCATGGAATATTCTATGAAATATTCCAAAGACTATTCCCCTAGAATATCCTCTATCTCGAAAAACATGCCCTCTCTTAGTTCCGTAGTGTGGCTCTCAGTTTCGCTCCTCTGTTCTCACCATTCCCTTCGACCTCTGATATATATGTTATGTATTGATAACATGGGGGTGGCGGGGGTGGTGGCCCGCCACCCTATATATATATCTATATATATATATATATATATAGATATAGATATATATATATATATAACTTTTTTCACATTTAAAATAACATGGTTAAAAAAATCCGCCCAGAATTTTTGGGTCACTAGAAAAACTAACGAGGAGACAAATTATCCTGTTCTAGTCGCCAGAATCTCAGTAAGCGCCAAATTTTTGTCTGGTTAGTGGCAGCAAATGGGCCTAGTTTGACCAAAACTTTGACTGGCCATAACTTTCACATGCAAACGCGAATTAAGGTGTCATTTACACCATTGGAAATCTTGCAACAAGATATTCGATATAACCCTAGTTTCACTTCAATCCAATAACTTTTATTTTTGATCTTTTCCAAAGCCACTTCTAAACTTTGAGCATTTCTAGAGCCACCTGGATCACAACTTCCTCTTCAAGCTTCTTACACTCTTCATCATTCTTCTTCATTAGAAACTAACATGATTGTATGAGGTATTGCAGCACCTCACCAGTTGCAGGATTGCAACTGTGGAAGGTGACAATGGGTTGTGTAGCATGGCAGCTGACCAAGGGTTAGAAACTTTGGACACGGCGTCATCAAGACAAGCTTGCGACAATGGCGAGCACTGACGAAGTAACAAGTGACACTACCAGAGAGTAACAAGCGTTGAATTGAAGAATTTTTTTTTACATCCACGAGACCAAAGCGGTCTAAGGGACCAAGATATCCAACCAACAAAACATCATACAATTAAGTTTCTCTCCATAACAGCCCTCTTGGCATGAATCATGATAAAAAAAAATATCGTCCTGTGAATATTTACTTCTACAAATAGCTCACATAGGCTGTCCACTTTTAGGTCACTTTCGAATTGACTATGAATGTCCTTATATGTAGGACACTCCATGATGAAGTGTCATTTGGTTTCAACCGATCCCTTCTCACAGAAGACACAAGTTCTTTCTTCCCACTCTTCCTTGGGAACTACCCATCTACTTGTTTCGCATCTAAGATGATGGGATCCAGTCCTTAGTTGTACTATTAAAATATTAGCATTTCCCCTGATTGCGACACTCAAATAGGTCTTTTCATTATGCAACCATGTTGGGTTGAAATTATTGACATATATCATTTTTTTACGGCCAACCTATTTTTCCCACATGATAGTCATAAATTTTTCAAGTACCTTATTTTTTATTTCCACTTTATAATTACAACAGTCCAACCAATTGATTCCCCATTTTCTCATCCACTTATCATTCTGCTTCCTCCAAGTTTTCTTCCTACACTTTAACTCTTCTGTCACAATCAACTTCGGCCACCAGTGTTCATCCATGCCATATACTTTTTTAAATACATTAACAAGTGAATGATTGCTAAAGTTTCCATCATAAATAAACCAGCCTCTGCTAACAAGATTTCATATAGCAAAATTGATTTAACTTTAAGATTACTAGTGATTAAGTGTTTTTGAATTCTTTCTACATGTTTCCATTTGTTTTCTAACATGCTACTCCCCCAAACTTCGCACCCATATAGGACAACCTAACTAAGAGTCCAAAAAGATTTTTCTTGGTTTTCCAATCCCATAATTTTGCTTTCCAGCATCTATTTTGAAGAAGGTAAGAAGCTCTCCATCCCCCTTGAATCCTTTCAGTTTTGAATGTCTCCCAATTGAGCCTATTGTGAAAAACAATTCCTAGGTACTTGTACTCTTCTAATGACTCCAAGGATTTTCCCTCAAAAATAAAGCTAACTTGTTGTTTTTCCGCTTCAAAGAGAATATCATGACTTTAGTTTTGCTAGTGTTTACTTGCATCCCCACCTCTTGACAAAAGAGCTCTAATGCCTTCAAATTCTCTCTCAAACCATGAGCATATTTTGCAATTAGAATAAGATCATCTACATACAGAAGCATCTTCACCACATATCCTGCTAATCATAACACCCACTCCACTAGCAGTGTTCACCCATTCTTCCATCTTATCAATAAATAAACCGAAAAGCGTGGGGGAAAGAGGGCACCCCTTCTTAACCCCTATGTCATTACCAAATCATTCAAATAAGCCTTCCTTAGTTTTGATTTTTGTGCTATCTTTATCGTAAAGTTTATGCACATCTGCTCTATACTCCCTTGGAATTGTGAGCTCTTCCATTCTTCTCTAGAGCTTATCTCTAGGGACAATGTCAAAATATTTCTTCAAGTCAATGGAAATGTGAAGTACCCTCCAAAACCAAGCACAAGCATTTACCTCAAGTCAGCTCAAGATGAAAATAAGATGTTCTCCAAAAGCCATGTTGGCCTAAGTCATGTTGGCTAATTTAGAGGGGCAAACTACTATTTATAGGCAAATCAAGCTTCACCTTTGTCACAGAATTTTGGTCATCTTCAAGTCTGCAATTCATTTGAAGTCTGAATTAGAAAAAGGAGTGTGAAGTCAACTTGAAGGCAACCTACTAACCAGCAAAGAATGGAAGAGGAAGATCGAAGTATTAGGCATTGTTTTTGGGCTAGTTATCTCACATGTGTAACTGAAAAAACAGGGTTTCTGTAGTGGTATCATAACATTGAAAAGGAAGGTTATCTAAAGGTCTCCAAGTCAACTTTATAACTAGCCGAGTTCATCTAGAGAAGCCTCTAAATAGAGCAAAGAAAGGAATCACCTTCAAACTTGCTACATGTGTGAAATTGCGGCAATACGAACTGCAGATCTGTGGAAAAGAGGTTGAAGTTTCAGGGTACCCAAGAAGTGCAATGAAGGAAGAAGTGCAATGAAGGAAGAAGTATCAAGGGTCTAGTTCTTGGTCTTGGTATTTTCCAATTGAAGTCTCTATAAGAAGAAGAATTTGTTCAGGTTTTCCTCTCAAATGGGAGAGTTTTTGGCCTTGTCTGATAGCCAATATCCTGTGTCTCTTGTCTCTTTATGGTTTATGCATTGGTAGTTGTTTGATCAAGAAGAACACTAATAACCTAAGTAAAAGAAGATCCTAATCTAAAGAAGTAAAAAACACACACAAGCAGTTACTAATAGAAAATAAATCACTTAATTGTTATGCCCTAGATTTCTCGACATATGAGGAGTTATTGTGATCTGCTTTCCCCTTGTCATGTTTGTGGTGATTTCTTGATTTACTTGAGGTATTTAATTTCTTTCAAGCACAAACGGGCCTTGGTTAATCACTAGATCTTCACTTTAATTTTTTTGTTTGAACTGAAACCTCCAAGTATGTCTTCACTTCAATTGGATTGGGATATTTCTAAATTGTGATATTATCTCAATCAGTGTTAGTTCCCTTTTCTTCAACTTGAATTTGCACATCTTAAGATTTTGATTCTTCTAGTTGAATAAGTTGTTCTAACTTGTCTTTTAGAGACTTCTTATCACTCTTAAGCTTCTTTGTTTGCGTAAGTAGGTTTTGAGTATGATTCTTTAAAGATGAAAGTCATTTATTTTCTGGATTGTTGACTTTATTTTTTGTCCTCTTAATCTTTTAAACTTTTGATTTGTTCTAGTAACCTTTGATTAAGGTTCTTTAAGCATAAATTTTTCTCTTCATGTTCTAATAAGTGCGCCTTAAGTTCTTTCTTTGTAACCTTAGCCTTTTTACTTATGCGAGTAATTTTCATTGTGGTCTCTTAGACGCAAAATTTATCCTTTTTTATTGCTTCCTTGTAATGCATATCCTTAAGATCATTATATTTTTGTTGTGATGTTTTCTTGTTTTGTTGAAGTTTGGTTATTTCCTCTTCTAAAAGATTAATATGTGAATTCTCTTGATCTTCCAACTGCACTTTATCAGAGCACATGATTACATCGTCTTGTAGGAGCATTGTTAGGTATTCAACTTGCAAGTTGGATTCCATTTCCTTCAATTCTTGAGCCACTAGTTCTTTATTAAAATCTATGTTTTTTCGTTCATATGTCATCATTAACTATTTTATCCCTCCATAAAACTTCATATCTCTTTTTGACGATTGTTTTTATATGTCATTTTCATATAAAAGTAAATGCTTTGTAACACTCTATGCAGACTGTTAGTGTCGGTCTTGAAAGCCCTCCATCAGCGATCAAAGCTCTTTGCATTTGCATTAGTAGGTGTCTCATCAGTGTCAAATTTTGCATCCCGTTAGGCATGCCATAACCCTGATGAAGGAGCTGGTCTATTTATACCCCTCTTGGCTTTGTTGGATCAGGTCATATCAGTCATTAAATTTTTCAAGCTTGTCTTGATTTGTCTTGAGGTCAAAGTCTTAGGTCTAGGGTTTTGGTCATTTATCTCTGCAAGGTCATGTCTTTGAAAATCCATGAGTACTCAGCAAGCCAGAGGGAGGATTGTAAACATGTTTCTTCGATATTTTTATCTTGTACAGTGAACTTTCACCTTGGATTTAAAAACTCTGTTTTTAAAGCCAAGGTCATTTTCTCAGTTTTTGTAAATAAGTGATGAAATTTCAAAAGTCTTCAGCGGACAAAATGCAACCCTGGTCCCCTTGCCAAGATCCCTCAGATGATCTACCTGCAAAAAGAATCAAGTCAAAGCACTCAATGAGTCAAATTCAGGATAAAGGAAACCAAAAAAAAATCAGTGTTATAAAAGTGTCAAAGATAAACTTTAGAAAGTGGGTTTATGAATGAAATTTTTTCAAATGAAACTTATAAAAGCCCAAATTCCCTCCTTTCACTCTCATTGTGCATCCTAACGCTTGCAAGAGAGGTTTGAGAGAGTGATTGAGAGAAAGGAGCAAAGGCAGAGCGATTTCGGGCAGCAGAGAGGGGCGCGACCCGTCGAGCCAGGTGCGCGACCCGTTGGGTGCGCGCGACCCGTCAGAGGGTCTCCCACAGTTCAGAAAAACAACGGGCGCGACCCGTCAGAGGGGCGCGACCCGTTGGGCGTGGCGCGCGACCCGTTGAACTGTCTTGCTGCAAACTTCAAACAAATTGCCCAATCTTCCTCCAAGTCATCAAATTTGTTCGAGGTAGGCTCTTTACACATCATTTTTGTGGTTGGTGATGAATGTAAGCCCTCATGCTTGTATTTTAACCTCAAATCATGCAAGTGAAAAGACATTATATGGCTGCAATGTTAATGAGCAAACTGTGCTAGGGTTTGTGTTGTTTCAAGCTATTTTTCCCTTTGGTTTGTTTCCCTCCTTTCCCTTTCACTCACACTTATATGTTCATCTCTTTTCCCATATTATTTTACAAATGAAATGCAAATCTTTCCCCATCCCTAATCACTAAAAATGAAAACCCTACCCCTCTCCCAAAGCATCCAAAAAACAAAATTCAAAACCCTAGTTCCTCTCCACCATATGCATGTGTAAATAACAAAAAGTGTTGGTAAATATGTCAACATGTTTTGTGCATGGTTTCCCTATTTCCCCTATTAATACATGTATGCATATTCCCATGTTCACTTTCATACATGTTTTTTTTTCCATATGCAATGATCTTTGCAAATGATTTCCCAATTATAAATATGTATTCCTATATGCATAATGATTTGCAACATTTCCCTTAAAAATTCCCTGTTATATTTATATATTCCCATTCCTTGTTAAAAGATCCCTCCCCTAACATTTCCCTCATGTCTTTTCCCCCTTGAAACAGCATAGAGTTCAGCACTTTTTGCAGGCAGAGACAGCAGTTCAGCTTGTCCACTTTGCTCCTAAACCATGTCAGAAACCGAAACTTATGAGCAAAGTGATGACCATTCATCATCTACAGAGGTTGAGGTACAGAGGAGGCCTCGTAAGGGGGGTAAGGGTGGACATCATAAGCGAGAGGAGCCCACCTCTTTGGCAGAATTACAGGCTTGTCCTATGGCAGTTACTTGTTTTCAGTACATGTCTTGTTATCAGTTTTGTGAGAGGATCTCTCGGATTCAACATCACAGAGAGTTGGCCCGCCTCTTTGTTTTACATTTGCATGATGGACATGTCAATCTAGCAGGGGTAGATTTTACATTGACACCCGAGGTGATCTCACATGCTACAGGGATACCGAATGTTGGTGAGGTGTGGCCTAAGCGCAAGTTGCTAGATACTGTTCACTTTGAGCCCTATGTCCGGCCACCATTCATGAGACATTTGGCGGGTGTTTTTCCATTCAGATTTCTCCGGAGCGAGTATGCTCCCATCATGAGGCTTATTATGCACTATTTTACCTGTGAGGGCAGATTTTCACAGGTGTACTCATATCACATTCGCCTCTTGATGCACTTCACCCGAGTGAGGATGATGAACATCCCGGTCTTCTTCTTTCAGAACATTCAGAGGATGGTGCCCATGTTGCAGAGGAAGACCCCGGCCCAGCAGTACAGGAGCCTATGTCATTATGGTTTGATTCAGCTCATAGTCTTGCATCAGTTGACTCAGCAGGGCATCTCATGGGAGGAGTTCATTTCCCGTGAGTTTTTCACAGCACCACCCCAGCCACATCCAGAGGTCATTCAGGAGGAGGGAGGACCATCTCAGCAGCCTGATATTCCGGTCACTCGACATGTTAGTTCTTCACCTCAGCTCACTTATCAGAGAGGCCAGAGGGCCTTATTTGCAGCAGCCAGGCGAGTACTATCTCCACAGCAGGTGGAAGGGGTCTCGCCTTCATCATCAGCACAGCGAGTGTTATCTCCACATCAGGTGGAAGGGGCCTCGTTTTCTTCACCAGCATAGGTACCACAGAGGGGAAAATAGCCCATGATTCATGAGGGTCCATCAGGAGTTCCAGACACTGAGATGATTGATCTTGAGGCCAGTTCTCCTAGCCGAGAGGCAAAGGAGATCATTCAGCATCTCAGGGCTGAAAATGATGTTTTGCAGAGGAGACTTGAGGGTGCCCAATGGACTATCACTTACCTGGAGCAGCGGAACAAACAGTTGGAGGAGGAGAAAGTACTTGATGAGTTATGGAGGATTCGTAGTGACCAAGTTTTGAACCGAAGAAGACCCGGCGATCCATTGCCTGCTGACCGAGAGTCTATGCTCATCCAGGTGAATGCACACTTAGAGAGGCTGTTGGCTAAGGCCAACCAAGAGAAAAATTTGCTGAGGAATATGAAAAATCATTATTGGGCAAGGATGCATGTATGCAAAGCCAAAATGAAAGTGTTTCAAAGGAGGTTGACCGAGGCTCAAAAACGGAGAAAGAAGCCAAATCCCCTCCGTATCTTGGTTGAGGCTTCACTCAAGGATCATGGCACTCATTAGCCTAGCCACAGCTCAAATCCCAAAAAATTCTGAAAATTTTGGGTAATTTTGGCAATTTTTGGTAATTTACAGGTTTTGGCTCTTTAACGGGTCTCACCCCCGGTGAGACCCTTTGTCATGGCAACTCCTTTTTGCAAAAACTCAGCATTTCTAGATTTGTCATGTAAAATTACATATTCCTATGGATGGACTTGAGTTTTTATGGAGTTTTGGGCCTCCAAAAGGTCAAAATACATGCAAAATTTGACTTTCTGCCCCTTTTTTGAGTTGCAGAAACCAGTCTTGGGAGAATTAAGTTTTGACAGGGCAAATGACCTCCAAATTCAAAAATTCCAGTTGGGTTGGAAAGTAGACTCACAGACCTTTCCAACAAGCCCACTTTTGCTCAATTTGGACACCTGAAAGTGCCTCAAACAGGGCTCCAAAGGGGCGCGACCCGTCAGGCAGGGGGGCGCGACCCGTCAGGCAGTTTTTGCCAGAATTGACTTGTTCAGCCCAGAAAACGCAGTTTTGACCCAGTTTGACTTTTTGGGGTGGAAGATGATTATCTTTGATGTAATTATTGTACTTTTTAGACACTTTTACTCTTATGTAACATTTCTAGAAGATTCATTCATGTAAAGGGTAAAAATTGAATGTATGAACTGGTTTCCAAGTTTATAGAGGCAAGTTGTTTTGACTGCCTATTTTGTAGTGCTTAGTTTAGAAGTGGTTGAAACAGCTCCTAGGATAGTGAGCTCGACCCATGGAGGCAGGGAAAGAGGTTAGATCATCTATATTATGTACTTTCTTGCTCATTTTCATGGTTGGACTCTTGAGGGAGAAGCTATCATTGTATTATTCACTGTATCTCTGCAATTTTTGGGTAAGGAAGACCAGGGTTTTGCAGTCCTCTTTGGGATTCTTGTGGACTCATGTGTTGATGGTGTGTTTCTCAATGTTCTTGTAAGCCTTGTTATGTGATTCATTTCCTTTCTTTTACTTCTGCACATTAAACAAATGAAGTGTTAAAGTAAGAATTCATGCTTGTCATGCTCTGCTTTTAAGTTTGTTTAATTTCAATGTTTTCTTCTGTCTAAAGAGAATTCAAAGTTATTGTTTGCTCTCTTTAGCTCTTTATCTTTCATTCCTGACCATCCACCTCAGTTAAACGCATCAACACTGTCTCCTACCTCGCCCCAAGGAACCCCCTGCAGAAACTGTGTCCAATCCCCGCACCCAAAATTGCCCTCTCCTCAATTTGCCACCAAAAAACCCAAAAACCCCAAAATCAATCTTTCTGATCAGTTTACTAGCCTAATATCAGTGATACCTTATTGGTCATTCTCATCCCATTGAAGATCTGCCGAGATTGACCGGAGAGAGCCTTCTCCTGCCCCGTAGGGCTAGCTACGAGGCTAAATGGTTTGATGTAGCCTTGAGGTTTACCTTTCTCAGCCTGAGGTGAAATTTCAAGCGCTAACACAGACGACAATTTGATTTCTAAATGACTCTTGACAATTAGGTTATCCATTTCAACAAAAAAAGTCATTTTGAAAAAAACCCACAATTTCTTATAAAGTTCATCTTTTGTTATAAGATTTTTTTGTTTTCTTATGAATCCTTAAATAATTTAGAAAAAAAAAAATCATTAATTTTTTATTAACAATCTATATTCCTCTACAGTTCCCTTAAATATATATTACTTTTCCTTGATATTGCAAATTCTTCAATGACTTCCTTAAAAATAAATATTCCTCTATAGTTCCCTTAAATATATATTATTTTTCCTTGATATTGAAAATTCTTCAATAGCTTCCTTAAAAATAAAAATAAAAAACTTCAATGAAATTTTTTCTATTTTATAGTCTAATTTTTATAAAAACGCACTTAAAATTTTGAAATTGATTTTATACTACTTTTTTTCTTTTCTTTTTTTTTATTGCAACAACTCCCAATATTTAATGAGAACAACTCGCAATAGATTAATGGTGGAGTACTTTTTAACACTTGAAATTTAATGTTTTTTTTTTCTAAGTAGGATTAATCTATTAATATAATACAAAAAAGGTAATTACAGAGAGGTCTGGCCTCCAAAGTACTGAGCATCAACCATCACAAAATAACTCTGTTTAGCTGTGACTACCCCAACAGAGGGGAAACCAGTCCAGGAAATCAAAAATACCCACATATGGGTTGACAGTTTTGACCAAAAAACAAAATGACAATTCAGACATTGCATTGATCTAAGCATAAAACATGAATTTAACCAAAAACTCCCAGTCAGCATGAGAATCATCGACCTGGAAAAAAAAGCGCCACCTGGCAGCCACGTGTCAGGGCTAGAGGTTGTCCAGGGTTGGTTCCTCTTCAATCCTGCATGCATATTTGTACCAGTCATCCTCTTCAGCTGACGTGTCCGCTCCCTGAGTTGGATGCCCTGTTTCAGCGTTTCCCGAGCCCGCATGCAGGCCAGACGTGTCGCCTCGTCGGCTGCCAGAAGCCTGAGTGTCGCCAAGCATGCTCCCCACAACTTGTTGATTGCCAGCCAGTGCTTTGCCATGCAGGGTGGCTCTATCAACGTCGGGTTGCATTTCACCTGGGCTACAAACTCCTCTGTTGCTTGGAGCTGCCCTATTCAACTCTTCGTTGTGAGCACCCTGAGGTGCCGACTGGTCCAGTTCTTCAGTAAAAGTAATTGTGATAGTAGCGGTGATGACAAGCCGGTTTAGAGTGCTACGAAAACGAAATTGAGTGGTATGGGGTGCTAGATGTGGGGGGAGGGGGAAATTTGCCATATGAACTACAACATCCCGCCATTCAAATCCTTGAAAACGGGTTCTTCCCCTTCTGCTCCAAGTGTCTGGATATCGGCCAAGGAAAGAGCCGAAAGGATTAGGGTTGTCTGCTGAAGAAGCAGGGGAAGCCGAGGCAGAGCTAGGAGTTGCAGGAGGGCGGACGCTTCTGGCACGCGTGCCGCCCCTCCTGCTTCTCATTCTATGATGAACCATGGCGGGATTGAAGTCACGGATAGCAGTCGGGGAGGTAGTGGAGTAATTGTGCAGAGGATGGACCGGGGAGGGCTGAGCCAGAGCTAGGTTGCAGAGCCTGGTTTGTGAAAAATGAAATCCATTACCCAGGTCAATGCAGCTTAGCAGCCAACATCGGCAGCCTGTGACAGTGCGAGAGCATGGCTTAGAGGCTTGCAGGGGGCAGACACAGTGGAGCAAGGGGGGAGGGATAACATAATACTCTGCAGACTCCATTGCTATGAAGGAGGTGGAGCAGTCTCGGCCTTGGGGCGCATTTAATGGCTCCTGCAAGGTGCCTTGAATGTGCCTCAGGCGGGCTTGGGGAAGGACGCAGGCGGCCATGTGGCCAGCCCATCCGCCGCCCGACCGTCTTGTCAACTTAATTAGCCAGATAATCACCCGCATCTGGGTCACTTGAAATTTAATGTTTGTTCCAACTTGATATTTTAATTTTGATTTACTTTGAAACTTTACAGTTCAAGCTATGTTAATTTAATGTACCTGAATTGATATTTTTTTACAAGCCTTGCGTTTCATGGCAACACCAATGGCTTGATTACTTAATTAATATGACCAATTAATTTGTGAAAGATTGCGATGCATGGAATGAAATGTTTATTTTTATTTACTTTGAAACTTTACACTTCAAGCTATGTTAATTTAATGTACCTGAATTGATATTTTTTTACAAGCCTTGCGTTTCATGGCAACACCAATGGCTTGATTAATTAATTAATATGACCAATTAATTTGTGAAAAATTGCAACACATGGAATGAAATATTTATTTTGATTTACTTTGAAACTTTACACTTCAAGCTATGTTAATTTAATCAGAATTGATAATTTTTTACAAGCCTTGCGTTTCATGGCAACACCAATGGCTTGATTAATTAATTAATATCTTCACATCCTGAAGATGAACCACCATTGCTGGTTCGAAACGTCGATGAAAAAGAATCCTTATGCGATGGATCCGGAAGATAATCTAAGCAATGGTGAAACTCGCAAAAACCTCAAAGACAAGATGACCAATTAATTTGTGAAAAATTGCCACACATGGAATGAAATCTTTGCGTCCCCTCAACAAGCTTGTGCAAATATAGGTGGATGTGAGACTGTACAGAACTATGAAAATTGTTCCAAAATGTAACGAAAAAATTGGAGGGTACAGTAAAATGAGTGGTACAGACAGAATGGAGGGAGTCGCTGACACGATTGTATGAGGTATTGCAGCAGATCAGCAGTTGCAGGATCGCTGATGTCGGAAGCGGCAATGGTTTGTGTAGCATGGTAGCCGACCAAGGGTTGGCAACTTTGGACACGGCGTCAGCGAGACAAGCTGGCGAAAATGGCGGGCGGTGACGAAGTGACAAGCGACACTACAATATAGTAACAAGTTGAAGAATTTTCAATGATCGTTCACAACCAAAACGGTTTAAGGACCCAGATATCCCACCAACAAAACATCATACAATAAAGTTTCTCTCCATAATAATGTTTTTAGTTTCTCTTTTTGGAGTGAATCATGATTAAAAAGTCTGTGGCTTTGTCAGCTTTTTTTCCAGAAATAGCTCATATAGACTATCTACTTTTAGGTCACTTTCAAATTGACTACGAATGTCCTTATGGCAAGACACTCCATGATAAAGTGTCACTCGGTTTCAATCAATCCCTCCTCACAGAAGACACAAGTTATTTCTTCTGACTCTTCTTTGGGAACTGTTAAACACACATGGGCAGCAATAGAATCTGAAGAATAAAACATGAGAGTACATTTTTATTAACAAATGATATACATTTATGGTACATGGTTTGACCGTTGGGTTTCACATCCCAAGGTCTCTTGGACTTCTTTTTGTTTATTCGGCTTCCACACTAACCCATTGAGGATTAGGTGTCCAACATTCCCCCCCTTAATCCGAAGGGTTATGTATGAGTCCAAGAAGAGAGTTATAATACAAAATGTGCAAAAAATGCATGGCAGCACTAGGCTGAATGTGTTCTCTGAAATGTTGGTATAAAGGGTGGTGGTTTAAGGATAACCACCAACACTGGAATGCTTAGTGCAATTCCTAAAACTCTTCCAAAACTGGGAAGAAGCTGAAGTCTTCTACTAGAGGAAGTACTCCTATTGTTTTGAAGAGGGAAACCTTCAACCATGAAAGGGAGGTCTCACCCCTCATAAAAGGGAGAACTTCAACCTGAAAATGGAAGTCTCAACCTGTGATGGTTTACTGATGACCAACAACTCTGAAATGCTTAATGCAATTCCTGGAACTCTTCCAAAATTGGCAAGAAGCTGAAGTCTTCTGCTAGAGGAAGTGTTCCCAATTCTATTTCTGGAATTCTTCCGAAACTGGCAAGAAGGTGAAGTCTTCTGCTAGAGGAAGTGTCCCAGATTACCAACTGAAGGCATGCTTAGGGGCATCTTTGTCTCTGGTTACAACTCTGAAACTGGTGTGACAGGTTGTGGCTCAGGCTCACTTGATGTGGCTTTGAAGCTTGTAGATGACCATCATTTCCCCCCTTGTCAAATACAAGGTGAGATGATGGAGAAAACTCAACTGCAAAACTGTTCAATACTCTGGAACAAGTTCTGACATGTGATTGGAATATCTTATTGACTGTTGATTCCCATTGCCAAGAAGCGATCCATCCAAGATGAATTTTTGTTCTTGCAGGACGCTTGTTTCTGAAGCATCTGTGTGAAGAATGGGTGGTTTTATGACAATGCTTACATGGATGAAGATCAAAACGGTGATCTTTCAAATGGCCAACTTGGTCATAGTGTTGGCATTTCACAATCTGTTGTTGTTGCTGTGGAAGAGGAGTAGAATCTGGAACAGATGGAGGTGAATTGTCATGAAGGAATCCAGCACTTTGAAACTGAATGGGCTTTGAGTATTCTGGAATATGAAAGGACAAGTCCTTCTCATATCCGAGACTAGTTCCGTGTTTGTTGTGGACAAGCTCTTCCCAAGGTCTGATGATGGGCTTGGGAAGTGCAAGTTGAACTTCTGCATCTGCATGTAACCTTGCTGCTTTATGGGATTCTGATTCAATCTTCTGAACAAAAATAGGTTCAGAATGACTCCTCTGTTTTAATTCTTCTCACTGTCGCTGAGATTCGAGCTACAAAAAATCAATTTTCGCTTATGCATTTTGTAGACTGGACTTAATGTCTGTGAGAGAAACTTTGCTGACTTTTAATGTATCATGAGTAGTATACAATATCAGAGTTTTGAGGAACTCTAATACTTCATTGATTTTGGCCATTTTCTCCAATTTTACGCTTTAAACCAACTATGAACCAATATCACTACAAGGTATTCTCAAAACGTGTTCTCCCAAAAAACTACAACAATCAAGTGATATTATTCCTTGAGGAATGAACCAAAAGCAAGATTTCAACTCTACAATTATTCCCCAAATCCACACACAACGATGGTTGGTTGCATTCATATACAGGGAAAGTATATTGTGCATTCCCAAACAATGAGACTCAAATGCTACAACAAATAAAATACTTGTTTCTCCATTATGAATACTCAGAAATATATATCAGCGAGGATGCAAACTTTACACAGTCATCTATTCAAGAAATACAATGCACAAATTGAAAAGGAACCTGACCCAACCACTTGTATAACAAATTCAACTTCTAGAGAGTCTGCTACAGCCCTAGGATTGCCTGCTATGCCAAGGGAATGATAGTAAACTTCATAAAATTGTCCACTGTTAAATCTGCACCAGAACTTGATAAATTTCGTCCCACTGATTTGAAGGTTTAATAATAGCAATCAGCAGCCCATTTATCTTCATGAAAATTATCCCTGCATTAGAGTTGAACTCGCCACCCCTCCCCCCCTTTTTTTTAAGGATACAATCTAGGTGCAAGAGGAAGTAAGACCCTGCTATTCTTTTCACAGCCGCCAAAGTTCCAGCTCGAGGGGACTTTTCTGGAATCGCAGCTATGGCAACTTCTCTGGAATCACAACTTAAAGCTATTGCCTCCACCCATGTGCAAGTTGAGGATTTGAAAAAGAGGCCTTTCACGCGGCCATCAATTCTTTTCGATCCCACTGAAGCAGCAGACGTTCGTTTGGAAAGCGTTTATGATATTGCTCTCAGAGGGCTTGATGAACTCTCCACAATTGAGATCCTTTGCTACATTTAAGAAGACTTTGTTCAATTCAGAAAGCCTACAGATAGACCGGGAGTTTCAGAATAGAGAATACAATGCAAAACTAGATAAATCTATTGCCACATTCTTGCATTTACTGTCTGGATATCTGCTTCTTGCACATTCTCACAAGACGCTGGAGTACTTGATTCGGTGATACAAGATATATGCATACAATGTAGATGATGTGATACTGATGAAACAAGCTTATTTGTATCAATTTAGGGTTTTTGCATTGTTGAAGTTGGTCTGAAAATGCCTGGTCCAGACTTCAAAGCCAACAAAGAGTTCTGCAAAGACTTCTTGAAGAATTTTGTAGCGGAGAATGGAGTTACGAAGTACATGGATCTGCTGCAAGATGTTGCAAATAGGAAAATCCGTTCTGTTGATATTGAACTCGATGACATCAACAACTACAAGGGGTTGGATGAGGAGTTCTTGGATAGAGTAAGAACAAATACTCGTCGGTACGTCGGCATTTTTGCGGAAGCAATAGATGAATTGTTGCCCGAACCCACTGAAGTTATTGCAAGGGACGACGATTATGATATTCTAATGAGACAGAGATTGGAAGAAGCGGGTGAAAATGTAGACAATGTAGACCCTTTTCAAAAGATGCCACCAGAGATCAAGCGTTTCTTTGAAGTTCATATTAACGGCTTTGCAAAACAGAAGGCTTTCACACTGAGGGAAGTGAAGGCCTGCCACATCGGACAACTTGTCAAAGTTGTTGGTATTGTTACTCGTTGTTCAGATGTCAAGCCATTGATGCAGGTCGCTGTCTACACTTGTGAGGAATGCGGATTTGAAATATATCAACAAGTCACATCTCGTAGTTTCATGCCACTTTTTGAATGCCCATCAAATCGTTGTAGGACAAATAATGCAAAGGGCAACCTCATTCTGCAACTGAGAGCCTCGAAGTTCTTGAAGTTTCAAGAGGCTAAAATTCAGGAGCTGTCAGAGCATGTGCCCAAAGGGCATATACCTAGATCAATGACAGTACACATAAGAGGAGAACTTACGAGGAAGGTTGGGCCGGGTGACCTAGTGCAAATCTCTGGAATATTTCTTCCTATTCCTTATACAGGATTTCGAGCGATGCGAGCAGGATTGGTGGACTTGGTAGCAACGTTCCATTGCTCTCTCTGTTTGCAGCAAGCTCCATACGCTGCTCTCTGCTGTCTAGTTTTGAACGCCCGGAGAATAGCAAGACAATCCAGTCTTCAACGCTAATTCCAATGCACCAACTGAGCTATGAAATGTTGTCAGCATATGAACGAATGCAGGTTGAAGCTGGTCTGAAAATGCCTGGTCCACTTGCCATGGCAGATAGGAACGTTATATCAGGCTATAATAAGGTGCAGCGTTATGTGAAGGATTAATAGCTGTCAGGATTAGCTCTCAGGTAAATGTAACGTTTTTGCAAGAAGATTGTATGGAGAGAGCCCAACTCAAAAATAGATGACAAAGCATCCAGAATGTCAGATCAACAGGACAGTGCAGCGTTCAAATAGTGCAACGTTCAACATGGTATGCACACAGTGCGAGAATTATGTTATTCACCATTCAACTGGAGAAATCACAAAACTCAGTTCAAGATGCTCGCTCGCTCAGAAACGCTTTTCCAAATATGCATAGAGAGACCACAAAACAAGTGGCTCAAATATGAGATTGAGCAGGTTAGGAAGGTACCCGCTCTGATACCATGTTAAACACACACGTGCGGCAACAGAATCTGAAGGATAAAACATGAGAGTACATTTTTTATTAACAAATGATATACATTTATAGTACATGGTTTGATCGTTGGGTTTCACATCCCAAGGTCTCTTGGACTTCTTTTTGTCTATTCAGCTTCCACACTAACCCATCGAGGATTAGGTGTCCAACAGGAACTGCCCATCTCCCTGTTTTCGCATCTAAGATGATGGGATTCGGTCCTTAGTTGTGCTATTAAAATCTTAGTCTTTCCCTTGATTGCGGCACTCAAATAGGTCTTTTCATTATGCGACCATGTTGGGTTGAAATTATTGACATATATCATTTTTTTACGACCAACCTATTTTTCCCACATGGCAGTCCTGAATTTTTCAAGTACCTAATTTTTTATTTCCACGTTAGAATTAGGACAATCTGGCCAATTGATTCCCCATTTTCCCATCCACTTGTCATTTTGCTTCCTCCAAGTTTTCTTCCTACGCTTTAACTCTTATGCCACAATCAACTTGGGCCATCAGTGTTCATCCATGCCATCTACCTTTTTTAAATACATTAACAAACGAATGATTGTTAAAGCTTCCATCGAAAACAAACCAGCCTCCACTAGTAAGATCTCATATGGCACAATTGATTTGACTTTAAGATTACTAGTGATTAAGTGTTTTTGAATTCTTTCTACCTATCTCCATTTGTTGTCTGACATGTTGCTCCCCCAAACTTCGCACCCATAGAGGACAACCGGAGTAACTAAGAGTCCAAAAAGAGTTTTGTTGGCTTTCCAATCCCATTACTCTGAAGAAGGTAAGAAGCTCACCATCCCCCTTAAATCATTTCAGTTCCTCTTGTCTCCCAACTGAGCTTGTTGTGAAAAACAATTCCCAGGTACTTGTACTCTTCCACTAACTCCAAGGCTTTTCCCTCAAAAATAAAGCTAACTTGTTGTTTTTTCCGCTTCAAAGAGAATATCATGACTTTAGTTTTGCTAGTGTTTACTTGCATCCCCACCTCTTAACAGAAGAACTCTGAGGCTTTCAAATGCTTTTTCAAACCATGAGGAGATTTTTCAGTTAGAATAAGATTGTCTGTGTACAAAAGCAGCTTCACTACATATCCTGCTAATTGAACACCCTCCCCACTAGCATTGTTCACCCATTCTTCCAGCGTATCAATATATAAATCGAAAAGTGTGGGGGAAAGAGGGAACCCCTGCTTAAACCCTATGTCACTACCAAAGCATTCAGAGAAGCCTTCCTTAGTTTTGATATTTGTGTTAACTTTATCATAAAGTTTATGCACGGTTGCTCTATACTCCCTTGGAATTTTGAGCTCTTTCATTCTTCTCCAAAGCTTATCTCTAGGGATAGTGTCAAAATCTTTCTTGAAGTCAACAAAGCAGCAAAAGGCCTCCACGCTCTAGACGTCCCAAATCTTTTCGATGAAGTGCCTAAGAGTGATGAAATGATCAATGGTAGAGTGCCTTGGCCTAAAACTAGCTTGAACTCTTTTACCCTTTTTTCTGCCTAGTTGTTGATTTTGCGCTCTAGCATGCTCTCAAACAAATTTCCAAGAAGAGGGTTGACCATAATAGTGCGGTAATTAGTGGGATTATTGATGTCTCCACTTTTGTAAAGAGGGATAACCACACTTGTAGTCCATTCCACTGGAAAATTTCCTTGTGTGACCCTATTGAATATCCTTTTAATGATTGGAGCCAAGGTCTCAACACCCCACTTTAAAAATTCTGCCTGCAAACCATCAATGTCTTGAGCCTTACCACTTGCTAAATTTTTTATACCCTGCTTGACCTCCTCCATTGAGAATAACTCGATTGTAGAGTTGATTACGGGGGAAATATTTTTCTCTTGATCTCTCTCATAAAGGAGCTTTACATAATCTAACCACTACATAGCTGATATATTATTATCTATTTTCTTTGTCTTTTGTTCTATCTCCCGCCAAAACCCTTTGGGGTTGTACTTTCCCAAAGTAATTAATTCCTTCCTTCCCGCAGCCACACAACTTTTTTTGTTTTAATCAGATTTTTATACTTCTTCAGGGTTTCATTATTTGTCTCCTTCTAAAGCGACCTTTTAGTTGCCTTGCA
The DNA here is from genome assembly GCA_031772625.1 of Pinus tabuliformis. Taxonomy (NCBI): domain Eukaryota; kingdom Viridiplantae; phylum Streptophyta; class Pinopsida; order Pinales; family Pinaceae; genus Pinus; species Pinus tabuliformis. The sequence goes on from CM062818.1 coordinate 2,074,585,906, forward strand.
TTCTTCATCATACCAAGGATTAGTTGGAAAGGTGTTTGAGACCTTCTTCCTAGGCCGAGATCTTTTGCACACCTCTAGGGATTTGTGTATTAGGGGGATCAATATACTGCTGCAGAAGCACTATGTTCCCACACTATCTTCTTTGACATCAATGTTGTTTTTTGTCACCTGAAAGTGTTGTTCCATAGTTGCATCAAATAGCTCTTGATTTCCCTGGTTTATGAGGATTCTTCCACTTGCATGTGCCTTATTTTGATATTGTATGATTTGCACTTCCTGTAGCTCACTTGTGCACATGCCCAACTTAATAAAGAGAGGCGAATGGTTTGAATTCATCTCAATGGGACAAGCCCCAATCCTGAAATCCAACAAATTACAAATCAAGCTCTGGGAGCATATCACATAATCCACCACACTTTGACCATTGTAAGTTTTACATGTGATGCCACTAGATCTTGGCCAAGCTTTCATGCCATTGCAAATAACCATGTCGTAGAGGCTACATAAGCCTAACAACTCAATGCCAAAGTGGGACACACTCCCATTCCCATCCTGAGAGGTCCTTGTCCACATGTGATCCTCAATCTCCTCTAACCAAAGAAGGTTGTTGTCCATATTCTCATCACTTCCCAATTGAATAGACTGATTGTTTGTTGTCCTAGCATTAAAGTCCCCAATTAACACTATATCTCCTAACATCCTGAAGGCAGAGATATCTCTTTTCAAAGCACCAAAAGGGTCTTCATTATCTAAATTTGTCTTCTTGTAAAACTTTGAATTTTTTGGGGCAAAGTAACATGCAGCCAGCCTGAATGTTACTTTGTTGTTAGTTATACTCAACCATATAAATTGCTTATTTGGATCTTCTTTTTCCACTTTTACTATTCTACCCCACGATTCTCTTATTAGAACTGTGATCCCTCCGTTCCCTTTACCAGTTCCTATTCCTTCATTCCACACTGAAACTTTATTGAAACCTTCATATTCTGGAACCCTGCAGCCCTCATGCTCATGGGTTTCTAAAAGGATAATGATGTCTTTCCCTTCTGTTATGGGCCCCAATCCTGGTCCTCTCCTCCATGGAAAACCTCTATAGTTCCAACTTACCATGCTTAGATATTCCCAGGGGGGCGAATCCCTATTTGTGATTTGTTAAATGCTCGTTAATTTGGGCTTTCCCATTTTTCAGCCATGCCCACTTTCCTGCTTCTCTTGTTGCTTTCACCTTCTCCCATTCCTTCCTTCAATCTTCCTGTTGGTCCCATGTCAAGTCATCATCTAGATAAATGTGAGTGCCTCTAAGTAGCCCCCTATTTTTTAGGATAGCTATTTTGTCTTTTGTGCTTCTTAAAGTAACTCTCACATGTCTATTCCTTCCGCTTTCTTATTTCCTACGTATCATATTTTCTCGTTGAATGTAACTTGTCCATTTCAATTCATCCTTGAGAAAATCCCTTGTTAAAATATTTTTTCTCTCTATCCATAATCCTTCAAACCTTTGATGATGAAATTTGTGGCCTTGTCTTGTCTATCTTTTTATTCTCTTATTTATCTCTTGATTTGGCTCTCTATGGTTTCTTTTTTCTCAACCAATGGTTCCTTTACTATTTGAGCCCAAGATTTAGCCTCTAACATTTGTTGTCTTATTTTGTTTTCTTTCATTTCCCCGTTTGTAGTTGTTGACTAAAGCTCTTCCATCTGAATTTCTTTGTTAGTTGTCCTTGTCCCTGTGTCTTTTTCCTCTACCACTTTTGCTTGCTCTAATTCTTGTTTCAATGTGACTAATTCTTGTTGCCCTCTTTCCAAATTGCTTTGAAAGTTTTTTTTTCTAAGTTATACTAATTCTATTAATGAAAAAAAGATATCATACACTGAGGCCGGAACCTGTACTTAGCTATGCCAGAGGAATGGCAACAACCAGCAGAGTCTGGATCTGAACTGCCCAAAAGGGAAACCAATCTGTAACAAAAAAGAGTTTAGAGAATTAGCTTGTTGCCCACGCATGGGAAACCAGCAAAGCATCCAGTTTTTATCATTGTATCTAATGAGACAAAAAAAACCAACTAAAGAGCCAAAAACTCATAGTTTTTTCACCAAAACCCATTGAAAACAAAAAACTGAAAAACAGAGTCCCAAAAAACCTGAGACACGTAGCATGCTGAGTGGCAGACTGTGTGGCAGACGCGTGGTGCGTTGAGTGGCAGCAAGGTGGCAAACAATGAGGCGGACACGCGGCATCAAGGTGGCAGACTAGGGACGTGGTGGAGATGGAGGGTGTTCCTCCACGATGAAGCACCTGTACTCCTCCATGTCGCCACCTACCAGAAGCGAGGTCTCCATGTTGCCTGCTTGCAATGCCTGGTGTTCTTCCTCAACGAGACAACAATATTTGTCCATTACCCAATTCACCTCCTTCCCTGCATGTCTTGTCTTCTGCTCCCCTGCTCCTTGAATGCTCGTCTGAGCCAGTTCTGGTATGGCTTTGGTGTGGTTGCACCCTGTTGTGGTGTGCCCACCACTAGCAATGTCCGATACCCCAATTTCCCTAGTGCTGCCACCCCCGTCGTTCCTTTCTCCTCAATTACATTGGTGCATCCACCAACCTCAGTGGCTTGTTCCTCAATGATCTTTGCTTCATGAAAGAGAATGGTTATGGTGGTCGTGATGAGGGGCTAGTTTAGGGTAGAGCGGAAGGTGAATTGGGCATTCTGGGAATGCAGTTGAGGAATGGGTGGAGTGCCTCTGAGAGGCGAGGCAGAAATGGAAGGGAAGTTGCTGGGAGGCGAGGCAGAGGCCATCGAGTGGAGGCGACCTCTTCCACTGCACGTATTTGGGTAACGTCCAGGGATTTGCTCAGCCAGAGAGGAAGTGGTATCCGAAGCAGGAGAGTGCTGGGGGCGACTCAGGCTCCCTCGGCTCCCGCCCCTATGGCTGCGCATACGGTGTCGCACCATACTGTCTGCAGGCGTATGCGAATTTCTTCCAGAATTGGGCACAATGGGGTGCAACGACACAATGGAGCTTGCAGACTGCTCAGCAGAGGGGTGAGCAGCCAGGGCCGAAGGGAAGATAAAATGACAATCCAGGCTATGGGTGAAGTGGATGCTCGGGCCGAAATCAATGCAGCAAAGGAGGTGGCAGCGTCTCCCTGTGGTGGTGCGGGAGCTGGGTATAGTCACGGCTTGAGGGCAGAGGCATTGCAGTGGCAAAGGTTGCAGAGGTTGATAGGCAGAAGCAGAGGTGAAATTCTCTCGAGAATTCATGTTTGCATTGAGCCGAGGTTGATGGCGGTTAACAGATTGGAGGTAGCGCTCGCATAAGGTACATTTATGGCAATTATAAATGCCATTTTTGGACCTCTATGCCAACCTGCGGGAGGCCATGTGGTCTCGCCACACGCCAACCTAGTTGGCTGCCACCTTACTATCCTTAATTGTCACCTGCATCTTGGATGCTTTGAAAGTTTATTACCTGCTCTTTGAAGATCTTGTTTTCCTTTTCAAGTGTTTGATTGGCCTCTGAAATTTCTTTTAACTTAAGATGATCGAATTGTCCTTTTAGCTCAATGAATTCAATTATTTTTTTCATGCTCATGAGTTTGCATACATAAAGCTCAGATGACCATAATAACAGAGTGGTTGTGGGGTTGTATGTGTCCATGTTTTTTTCTTCTCTATTTGCTGGTGTAACTTTGATTTCACCCTGCATTGGACTAGACCCCTCATGTGCCGATAAGATAGCCTTGTTTTTACTGTTGACCACCCTCAGCCCTGCATGTTCCTCTACTAATAATTGTAACTTGGTTGTAACACTTGCATTACTTTTAGCTGATTTCGGTAAGATCCAAGTGAATTTTTTTCTCTATGATTGTCTCATCTTTTTGGCCTGTCTGTGCCTTAAAATCCCCTTGCACTGCTTCTCATTCACAAAAATCAACTTTTCCTTTGTGTCGAATGCTTTGGCTTTATCCACCGCAGGCAAAAGGGGGCTCCAAGCCCCGCTTACATTCTTAGTAAGAGTGTTTAGGTAGGGCTCCCTATCTCCTCCTAATATTGGGAAAGTGTGGTTACAAGGTGTGCACCAACCCTCCTCTTACAACCCCCTTAGAATGAAACCTGGTATTTTCATTTGGAATCCGTTTACTATTTCCCAACTGTTTGATATGACTTTCTCTACCTCCGAGATTTCTGGATGTTTGTTTTCCACCAAAACCAATGTTTTTTCTGCACTAAACCCCATTGTCTCCATACTAAAATGCTTTTGCCTTTAAAATTTTCTTATTAACAAAGGTTTAATGGACCCAGTTTTATAGAGCTCTAGTTTGAAGATTTGAAATGAAAATCTTCAAACCTAAAACATGCTAAGAATAATATGTAAATGAGAGAGGTGCGAGCCTGACCTGCCCCTTCAGTTGAAAAAAACCGAAACTGTGGAGCTGGCCTATTCCTTCAATTACCCTATAGCTCACCACAGTACTCTCTTGCATCTCACAGCTCTCTCAGTCTCACAACACCTCACAACACTCTCTCGTAGCTCACAGCTTCGCCCTCCCAACACTCTCTCGCAGCCTGCCCTCACAACGCTCTCTCGCAGCGCCTCACAGTTTCCTCACAGTTGTCTCTCACAATGCCTCCCTCACAGCGCCTCTCTCATAACACTCCCAACAGCGCTCTCAAAGCTCCCTCTCGCAACGCCTCTCTTAGAGCACTCTCACAATCACTGAGATTGACAGCAGCATACACGTCTATTAAAAGTTCACAACACTCTCCCAGCATCTCTATCACAACGCCTCTCTCTCAAATCACCTCTCTCCAACAACACTCTCTCGCAGTGCTCTCTCAACAGCTCTGCCGCAACGCTTCTCTCACAGCGCCTCTCCCAACAACTCTGTCACAACGCTTCTCTCACAGTACCTCTCCCAAGAGTGCCTCTCACAACGCTCATGATTGTCATGTGTTCCAGTCAAATGGTCAAGAAGAAAGACAACAGACTGACTACATTGGTTGATGGTGACAGTGGTGGTAAGAGAAGACAGCGATGGCAAAGGTCTATTAAGCGACAGACAGGTAGGGTCAGGGGTTAAAATTGACGCCCGTTTACCCGTTTTTGCCCATTTTAACCGTAAAATACTGTTTACTGCAAAATAAACCCGTCATGGTTAACTGGCTAATTATTTATAAAAGTGTCAAAATGACGGGCAGGTAAGAAAATCGAAAGTTTCAATTATATATACATATTTTATTTTATATTTATTTACTCCAGACTGGCGCACTCCAACTCTCATCTTCGGCATTTAATTCATCAGATTTGATGTGAAGCTATATTTATTATTCAATCTATCAGATTTGATATCAGGTGATTCTATTATTCTATCACTTTGGGTGCAGAGAAACTAAAACCTTTTGCTCTGAATTAATTGAATAGAATATTGATTTTGATTTCCCATTATGGTATTAAACAAAAGTTTATGGATGCCAAAGAAAGCTCTTTCACTAAAAAAATTACATCGAAGCTCACAAAGAAAGCGGGAAGATGACTCTCACAAAGGGAAAATTACATCGAAGCTCACAAAGAAAGCGGGAAGATGACTCTCACAAAGGGCGGGAAGATCACTGTTGCAAGAAAAGTGGATTTGAGAGTTGCGTTTACCATTCTCAATTCTCTTACTTGTGCCTTGAAATTCTCTAAACGCTTTGGGAATTTTATAATATCCCTGGTACAGAGTTTCATACCATAATAAACAGAAATACAAGCACTCCAGCGTTCAAAGAAGGAGTAAGCATTTATCCGAGTAAAGACTTCTTCAGATTTGGGTTAATGGCACGGTGTTCAGGTATGCCCAACTTTTTCTCCTCGCCCTTTTTCATGTAGCAGAAGCAATGCGTGATGAGTGTTTGCGGTTTTGAAGATAAGGCTATTTGTAAACTTGTTTGTTAATTTATTTGGATCAGCGACAGTCTTGAATGTTAAGGTGGGTTTGGTTGGCAAAGAACATTTAAGGGAATTTTTTTTTAATATGTCAGTTTTTTTTTCTTCTTTGTGTTTCCAGGCTATTCATTGCATTTTTATTCAGAGTACATTATTTTTATCTTAATTATCTTTTAAAAACAATAGACTAGGTTAGTTGAGATTATAAATAATAATATCTCCAAGTTACTCCGAAGTCAAACTCTATTGGGACAAGCTAGTTAGACATTCCAAGTTTGAATCTAGAAAATAGTTGTTTTTTGTGAGTATTTTATTTACAACAATTACGGTAAAGGTTTTCCACTGGGTGTTGGAGAACACATGTCCAACATTGATAATTTTCTGACCAATGCCAAAAAGGTGAATGCCAACTACAAAACAAAACATCTAAATACTTAAAAATTGCACTTTGAATGACATTCCTAAAAGATAAATTCTTAGAAGAAACCAAATTGAAATCACTTCTTTGTAAAAGAGAAAAAAATGTATTTTGCATTATGGAAAAATTTAGAGTTTTTTTTTATTCAATGGAATTCCTAAATCAGTTAAAAACTTGCCTTAATGCATATTAATTAAATATAAATTACGTGGTTTATAATAAAAATATAATAATATACTGAGGAAGATTTGATCCTCGTATTGCATCGCTTTCTTGGAAATAGATAGATTGTATGACCTTATACATTTCTAAATTGCAGAAAATTTGATAAAACATATATCTATAAAATGGGACATGGATATAAACTATGAATCTGTTACATTAGATTATTAGGGGTTTGTTTATCAAAGTTATGGAGTGTTTTTCTTATGAGAATATTACACTCTATAACTCCATAAATATAGGTTTTGCTAATATGGAGTTATGAGAATATGGATTGTCATTCCATTACCAACCTATTTAGTTATGGAGTGCCATATTTAGAATATTTAGTTAAAATATTTCAAATATTCTAAATTATGTGACACAAGCTACCCGTGGAAGTAAAATGGACTTAAATAACGGACTGACTTGGGTTTCTTGCTTTGACAACTCTTACTTCATTTTTAACCCTATCATATATTATGAATTCGAACACCTACATTGCCTTGACTTTCACAATTCCCATTAATATCCTTTCTTGAAATTTGTACAAAATTCATTTGTCAAAATATTTTTAATATAAAGTAAAATTTATATATAAAAAATATTATGCAAGGCAGAAATAAATATCAAAAGTCATCTGAAGGGCGATTTAAAAATAAAGTCGTCAGGAAAAAATTTCGTGATGGGCAGGGGGACCCGTCAAATTTAACCCCTGGGTAGGGTGGTTGCGGCTGCGTACCGTGGGAATCTAGTCAATAACATTATGTACACAACTAATGATCATACACACATATATATAATTTTTTATATCTTTATTTTTTATAATAATAAAAAATTATGGCCCAAGACATAATGGTAAAATGGAGAACCTCCAAAACTTGTTTAGCTAAAAGCCTCAATCAAATGACAACGAACTTGACGAAGAGTTGATAACCAAAGGCCAAGATCAAAGAATGCTGCTCTGATACCAATGTAACAAACAAAGTTTGTATACACAGCTGAATATTCAGAATATCTAGAATATAAGAATGTTTGTTATAGGACAAGTAATATATTTATATAAGAAATGTTGAATGTACAAAAGATATGATATCATATGTTTACAAATTAAGACACGCTTATCTACCTAAGACATTCCTCTTTAGTGTCTAATCATTATTAATTATTATTATTCCTTCCACAATTGGGTTTTTAGTCAAACCCATATTAGTTTGGGTTTTGACTAAAAAAAATTTCACATTTTGTATAGTCTAACATTGCACATTAAAAATTATTATTTTTTAAAATATTTTCATACTTTTGATTGGCTATCATCTTATCGATCCTATTGTGTAATTATAGCTAGAGTACGAGGGTTACATCACTTTGCAAGGTAGGCATTTATGGCTTCTACAAAGCACAAATCCTCATCAAACCTCTAAATTTCACAGAAAGACGAAAGTTCAAAAACATACTCATGCAAGGCAAATGTATTTAACGAGATGATTCACTGCTAAAATGTTTAAAGTCATTTTGATGCAAGGTATAAATTACATGTTTTTCAAGTTCTAATGGGCTTTACAAGTTATTTTCTATGAGACCATAAATAGAAATTAAAAAGGACTCGAGTCCTAAAGATGCGTACTCCAAAATTTGCAGAGAATGTAATTTATACCTTGCATCATAATGACTTAAAACATACAAAATAGAATCCTCATCAAACTTCTAAATTTGACAGAAAGATGAAAGTTCAGAAACATACTACTGCAAGGCAAATATATTAAATGAGATGGTTCACGTCTTGTCGTCCTCATTCACTGCTAAAATGTACCCACTTCTGGCATTTTAATGGCATTCAAATAAGTTATCTTTTAGTTAATTGCATCTTTACTTAGCCACAATCAACATTCTAGAATTTGGATGTGCCAATAATGTACGTTTGACTCGCAATAAATTTCATCCCTACTCATGAGTCTTAAATCCCAACCTAAAGACCCCGTACTGCACATCTGCAAATATCCTTAACAATTTCTCTATATTAGATGATAAGCTCACTGCCCTCAACCTAACCTCTTACCTAACACAAACACATATAATATAATAAAATTATCTCTTACTTGCCATATAGTCATATTAATATTATTCTTACCTCTGTTTTGCATTCTAAACACTAAAATCAATCATTACACAGCACTCGCATCCTTCGATCAACAATTAACCCTCCCCGCCATATCACCATATTATAATTTTTTCTTTTCACTTCATTTGCCATTTCAAGCTGTAATGGGCTTTACAAGTTCTTTTCTATGAGACCATAAATAGAAATTAAAAAGGACTATCTTAAAGATGTGTACTCTAAAATTTGCAGAGAATGTAATTTATACCTTGCATCATAATGACTTACACAAAGCAAATTTATGTTTTAAAAATCAAAACAATGGACACTTCCACATAATAACCAGAAACCTTCCACACACGATAGAAAATACATTAGTTATGTTTGAGATACATAATAATTTAAGATATTATTGTAATTTATTTTAAGAAAATGATTTTTATGTTAATTTGTCCTAATGAAAAGTCATTTTTTATGCATTGTTTTATTTAGAGAGATGACAGTCATAAATTTTCTAGATAAAAAAATTTCCATAAAATTGCAAATTTTGGTATATTAATTTGGCATACAAATTTATTTATTGAGTTTTTATCTGTAAATGTGCATTAACATGAATATATATTGTGAGATGTAATTATTGAAATAAAATTTTACCATTTCTTTTAAAAAACATTGAATCAATTGATAATGAGTGACTCTTAAGATGTCATATAACAGATAAATTTTATCCATTTTAATTTTGACTTTTTAATTTCATTTTTTTTAATTTTAATTTATTAAATATTTAATAAATCATCATAGTGAATCACATCTACATCTTATCAAAATGGTCACCATAAATATCTTATTAACTTTGTTCAAATCTTTATTACATCACTAAAAAATCACACCATATACTTTCACAAATTAATAATAAAAATAACCTATTTAAGAATAACCTATATTTTAATTTAGTTATATTTAAACTTAGTAGGAAGAACTACCTACTATGTAGCACTTGTTTATATTCATAACAGTATCAAACTGTACAATTTTTCATGATACAAAATATGCACTCGCAAAATACATTGGTATATAAGGCTTTCATTAAAAGCTTAAATTTAAGTTAATTCGTTGAAAATTACATAAACTTGCAAGGAAGCATAGTAGATGCCCTGGGGCACCCTAAAGGAAGCCAAAATTTTCATAAAGGAAAGAATAATATAATAGCATAATAAAATTTAGATATATTTTAAACTAAACAGCAAGAACTAGCTACTATGGAGCACTTGTTTATATTCATAACAGTATCAAACTGTACAATTTTTCATGATACAAAATATGCCCTTGCAAAATACATTAGTATATAGGGCTTTCATTAAAAGCTTAAATTTGAGTTAATTCATCGAAAAGTACACAGACTTGCAAAGAAGCATAGTAGATGCCCTGGGGCACCCCAAAGGAAGCCAAAGTTTTCATAAAGGAAAGAATAATATAATAGCATAATAAAAATTCAGATGTATTACTTTCGTAAAATCTGGATACAGTGGCACTGGAAATGACATAAAAATACATAGGAAAAATGTCGAATGTATAATGTAATGCTAGATATATGTGACAATATAAACAAACCAACCCCAAAAGGTACAAAAAAATTACAGACAAATTAGACATATTTCAACTCGAATGAGGATGCCTTCTGAACTTTGACATCAGGTAAATGCTGCTAAGGAAAAATACAATTTTAGAAATGGAGGATCTCTTCTTTAAGTGTATGAAGATGCCTTTAGGTATGTTGCTTTAACTGATTTCAATCTACGATTTGGTTTTACTCAGTTCAGCTATCAAACCATTCACAATGACTGTCAAGTTGGCAATTACATGGTCTAGTTGAATAGTTCGAATTTATTTGATGTGCGGTAAAAGTTTTTCCACTCATCAGAGCTATTTCCTTGTATAATTTTTCAAAATACCCAAATTAAGGAAAGATTAAAAAAAATGTTAAAAAAAAATCTATTTGATGTACATATGTATCAAAAGTTTTCCTTTATACAACTTTTCTTTCTTTTTCTGGGGATAAATGATATAATCAATACAGGTCGCATCTGTTATGATTCTGCACAGATCTTTATAGAACCGCACTGAATCCGTAAGAATTTAGCGGGAGGATAGATCTGACAACAACAATGAGAACCAAGATAGTAGTTTAGCAACAAGTCTGCATTTTTAGATGCAGCCTTGTGAATGCATATGATATGCATTTCTTGGAAAACAATACTGAATACGTACCAGACTTGTCCCACTATATTACAAATATTACATGAATAGTATATGTTCTTTACCCTTTTATGTACAATGGCTAAAACATTGAGCAAAGACTAATGTTCAGCTAAACAAGTTCAACATGGTAAAAATATTACAAAAGTACAATTTTCCCAAGGATGAAACCTCAATGATTTACCACCCAAAAGGCCATGTATTTTGTTATCAGTAAGCTATACCTCTTGTAACACCTTCACCATCATGGCGCAGACTTTCAGTCAGCCAATAGCCATCCCAAAAACCGCCAACCGGCTGGACAAAGAGAGCAGATTGTTAAGTGCAAACTAATTACATTGATGATAAACCACAAAAGAGAAAATGTCATTCGAAAGATGAGAAGAGACACCTGAACCATGGTAAACTCAAATATTTCTTCCTCCTCCGGACGCAATCCTCTCATCCAAACCCTTTGCTTGAAGCAGTTCTGCTTAATAAAATAAGAAAAAAATTCACAGTGCAGCCAAAAGTTAATAAAGATACATTGTACAGAGAAATAACAAAGTATGTTCCTGAGAATCAATTGATATTAAAATTTGTACAACAATATCATGGCCTTAGTGACTTGATTAGTTTCAAATATGCACTTACTTCCCTGACATACAAGCTGCTCAATATCTTTCTTTCCTTGTGAGAAAGCAACACTCTGTATGCAGAATGGTGGAATATGCGCCTGAATCTTTCAAACTGAACAGAATAATCCATAATCAGGAATTCACCCAATCATTGCTAGGATCAAGATATAAATAAAATGTTAATCTTCCATATAATAAAGGGAAATATCAGCAAAACATAGTCATAATGCCTACTCACCTGACCAAGATCAAAATCTGGTCCAAAATATTTGGAACGCTCAAAAGGGTCAAAACTGGCAAACTGCATTTATCAAACCAAAACGTAACCTTGCATCAAGGCCATAAACTTTATAGTATAATTTAACATACAGCCCCCACCTGAGCAAAGAAAGATTGTATTCCTGAAGTTTAACATAAGCAGCAGAATTCACCAATCTAACACTATTTAAAAGCATGCCAGAAAAAACTAGCTAGACTTCAAACTAAAGATTTTTCCTCGGATTAGCAAGAATCATAATCTTTTTACCCTGTACATCACTTCCACCCCATGGTCTTGATATGGCTCATTGTTATATTTTAGTGCCTCAAGCTGGCACTGTATAGTTTCTTCCACAGTCAGCTGAAATAGACATAAAAGATTCCTTAGAAAAGCAGTATAAGCATTTTCTATAGTGGTACAAAGCACGCCATAAACTGTTTCTGTAGAAAAATGGAAACAATTATTTGATCAAAACCCCAAGAAATTTAATTGAGGGAAATCAGAAAGACTATCTATAATTGTACAATAGCACATCATAACTGTTTCTGTAAAACAATGGAAACAATGCTTTGATCAAAATCCCAAGTAATTTTTAAATTGAGAAAAATCAGAAAAACGGACATATCCAAGCCATAAGTTCTCTAGAATTTATAAGTGCCTTAAGGTCTCAATAACTTCCTCCTTCAGAATTTGCAATAGAGGACATTCACAGAGCATACATTAAGTCTTGGACCAACAGGCCTTTTCTCGCGAGAGTCAACCCTGCAGCCAGGCAAAACAAACAACTTAATTAGTTGTAATCTCTCACACAAAAATCCAGATGAACTAAGGCTGTGAATCAAGAAGCTGAGAGGCCATGAAATCCATGTTACAAGATTCGAGTTTCAAATATTATGTTATATTTATCATTCTTCCTTGTTATTAAAAGTTATATTTCTTTGTAAATATTTTACTAATAATCATAATGTATTTGCAATGTTTTTGGTTTGACCAATGTTTGAAAATTAGAGATACGAATAAAACTATCACATGAACTCTTCGCAGACACTGCAAAGCTAAAAGAACACCAATTTCAAGCTTATGAAAAAATGAACCACTATGGAGGTGTTATTGGATTGTTGAAAAATTTGGCAGGGCAAAAAAATCAACAAGGGTCCAGAATACAACTTCTCAAAAACATCGGCAGAAAATCAGAAACGATTGGCAAACTGCAGCAAGCATTTAAAAATACAAAATATTTTTTTTTCAGATTCTTAAACATGTAAACCAACAACATCAAATAAAAACATTGGCACATAAATATGGAAAAAACACCAATATATATGTGTGTGTGATGTAGTGAATACAAAATAAAAAATGATACATCAAAATCAATACTGAATCCTAAACCCCAATAGCCGTCAAATAAACAACTTGAAAGTGGATAACCAGCATAAAATGACATCAAACATATAAATTTATCTTTATCATTATGAGTCATCTACAATGACAAGTCTAGCAGCTAGCTATCATTTATGGGAAAAGGTCATGACTCTCTTGCCAATAGAAGGTCTGATGTCGACTAGTGGGTGACACTTTATCAACATCTGTAGAGGTCATTCTGATGTTGCCACATCACCCTCCATGATGTCTCTGGCCCCCTGTGCATATTGTTGTTCCTCCTCTAACCATCCTAGTGCCTCCTCCATAACAGGTGCTTCGTACTCCACCTTCCACTCAAACAATATGTTAACATTGTCCAAGGAAATGGCGTCCACATCAAGTCGACCACTGTAGTGGACAGATACCAAATCATAAGCCGTGGGAAATCAATGTCAAAAGATCATAAATGATAATAATTGTAATTGCTTAGTCGAAGTTCTAAACTGCTGCACATTTTTTAGTGTAAATTTTTTCAAATACGTTCCAGTTGCACTCGCACATTGATGTGCTAAAGGTTCAGGTGTGATGCAGATGCATCTAACCTAGGTTAAGTGTTTACTTAGGGAGTTAGTTTAGAAAGCTAGGATTTAATTAATTAATGTATTTTTCCTATAGATTTTAAGAGAAAATGATAATTCTTGGAAATAGGAGAAGATTCGAGAGTATTGTGGAAGATTTGAGAAGATTATGGATTAGTTAGCTTTTATCTATAGGGATAAGGGATTGGATGAGAGATTTTAGGGACCAACAGAGATATTTTGGGAGTTAGTTTAGGCATCTAGAACCTACTTGGGTTCTAATCCATTTGTATTAATTGAGGTGAGCCTATGAGGCATGTAGGAGGTAAAAAAGTAAGTGTGAGGAATGAGAGGCCATGAATAGGCCATGATTTCTCCTGTAAATATTTTCTTTATTAATTAATCATTTTTTGAGGATTTTTATGTGTATATGCTTAGTGTGAGTTTCAATTCAATTTTATGTGTATTTGTGAAGACCCTATGGTTAGATGTTATTTTACCTGCGTCAAATTTTGGTATCGGAGCTTATAACTTGCGTTGGGACTAGATTGGTGGCTAGCTGCGTTTGATACCACTTACATAATTGCAGAAGCATCTTCGTCTGCTAATTTTAAGATGGAATGGCAAGCATAAGATATCGGATGCTTGCATCCTTGGATATCTGACCGCTTTCTATATGGGAAGGTTTTGTCTTAGCTATAAAGATGATCGATCTCTACAAAGCACCTGTACAAATTCCATTGATTTCTACGTAGTGTACCTGTACAAATTCCATTGATTTCTACGTAGTGTAGTGCCTGCAGTCACTCGTGAAGGATGTAATCTGGCCTAAAACACATTTGCAATTGCTTGACTGCGTGTCTTCTGGATTCTACACAGCTGCAGACAACTTGGGCTCTTGAACGATTACGGCCAAAGGTGATGCGGACCCGCAGGGTTTCCCTCTGTGGATTACCTTGAAAATACATACAATGGCTGTGTGGAGAAACCAGGCTATAAAGTTCTGAGTGGTCCACAGATATGCATTGAACGGTGTAGTCCATAGCGTGTTGTTCCACATCGTGTGCTCCACGTCATACTGTTCTAAAAGTTTTTTTGGAAAATCTTTATGCGATCATTTCACGAGGAGGTATCGTTTATGCCTGTATAAACAAGGGAGATTTGATTATGTTTGACTGTATTGTATGTATCAATAGAGGCATTCATTTATTCATGTTCCATATTGATTGATTGGTTGGTTTTAATCACAATCTCCATGAAAGTGGCAGTTTTCAATATATACATTGCCAGTTTAGTTCTGCTCAAATCATTCTGAGCCTTGGTCCAGGAAATTAGTAAGACATTCGTTGCCTGCGTAGAGCTTGCGTGCTTCTATGTATGGCTAGAAGCGTATTTGCATGAATGAATTCACATTTTAGTTGGATAGAGCAACACAACGAAAGCAGTGGAGAGTCTGCAGACGTCTCGTGGAGTTGAAGAACTGTGTGCAAGAGCTGACCGTCACTGTGGCCTGGACGTTTAGCTAGTGTGGAACAAATTTCGAGATTCATGTTCTGTGAACCAGTGCGTGGTAAGAGCAAAAGTGTGTTGTCTGCTTTGATTCAGATTTAGCTTTGCAAGGATCATCATCCCATTCATGACCAAGTCGTTAGACCCATTGATCATGCATACCAATATGTAGCCATTTTCTAGAAATTTTAGTTTGCTTGCTCAATGTTTCTCTCTTCTAGCCACTGCCATCATTCTTAGTGTAATTGAAGCTCCAACTAGCCATGAAGAAGAGGATGAAGACGATTATGAGAACAGATTTTGGAGTAGTTCGGATTTAGATCCTGAATAGTTTCAAAAAGCCTGCAAGCGGAAAGTTCATCCTCATAAACTGGCGATCTCTGTGTCCAAAACTGTCAGCCGAAACAATGTCAGTGACTTGCAGTCTACGGATTTAAAATCTTCACATGGAATATCAAGGGTTAACCTCAGCAAATTGGAAACAACAGCCTTTGGAGATATTGGAAGCACTTTAATTTTGTTGAATTAATTGCAGGATTTGTGCAGGCTGCAAAGCGATTGAAGACAGTTTGTGGTTAGATCTATGCTTCGGTGAAGGGTAGATATATATCATAAAAATAAAGTTGAGAGCTATGAGGGATTTATATAAGACTTTGTAAAGGAGTTATGTTCTTTGTTTTAAGCATTTTTGTAAAGGGTGATACCATAAGGATTGTTGAGATAAGATTATTGAGTCATGAAAAGAGTTGTAATTGTGAAGTCAATATCTAAAGCTTGAGTTAAGTCAAGATAGAGTCTAAAGTCCACCATTAATTATTGAGTTATTGTACAAAAGGGTGCATTCTCGGTTGTAACCGACACCCGAGGTCTATTAAAAAGTTGACGTCAAATTAGAAGTCTGGAGTCAAAAGGAAATATAGAGTCAAGTCAAAAGTATGTTTAAGTTTGAGTCCTTGGATGTAATGGGTGCATGATTGGCAGAGCCCGACACCCAAAGTCTGGTCATTGTGAAGACAATTTGAAAGAGATACTGCAATTGTTTCAGCGAAGGAAGCAAAGGAGCAAAGGAGTGCTCAGAAAGAAGGTTCAAGTGAAGTGAACCATTGACCAAGTTTAGAGGAGATAACTTGGTAAAGTGATTCAATTGCAGGTTACAGTGAACAAGGTGAAGTTCACGAAAGGAGAAGAATATGAAGATGCAGATTCCAAAGAAAGGCCATGATGATGCCATAGAAATTGGC
This sequence comes from Pinus tabuliformis, assembly GCA_031772625.1. Lineage (NCBI taxonomy): Eukaryota > Viridiplantae > Streptophyta > Pinopsida > Pinales > Pinaceae > Pinus > Pinus tabuliformis. Next base: position 2,074,602,373 of record CM062818.1, read on the forward strand.
ATTGGTGATGACGAGAAAGAGATTGTTGAATTAAAGGCACAACTTGATGTGCTAATGGAGTTGTTACAAAGACAGATACACGGATGGGTAATAAAGAAAACAATTAAATGGCCAATTAAACAGTTGATGGAAAGAAGACTGAAGCACAAACTGAAAGTTTTAGAAGCAGAGAAACTCCAGACAAATATATACATTTGTGAACCAGAGAAAGGACCATTGTTGGGTGACAACGATGATGATGTGAATGTGGGAAGAGTCAATGGACAACTTGAAGGGTTGTATGCTACATAAGGAAGGGATGCAGGAAGTCATAAGAGAGACCTCCAAGTCTCATGATTTTGAAATTAATACTTATTTTGTGTTTGCAGGTAGTGGAGAATCACAAGAAACCGAGAGTAAGCTGGAAATTAAGAAAGCTCAGGAACCATTGGAGGAACCTGTAGTGTCCACTCTAGTTTATCATAATATTAATAGATAATAGAGTCACGTTTCTGGATCCTCAACCTGAGTTCCTCATAGACTAAAGTATCTAAGATAATGTCATATTAGGATCAGGAAACTAGAGTGGACACTACAGAACCTATGCAAGTCTACAAAGGTATAGATATGGAGGTTGTTGCTGCAGAAATGGATTTTTTAGAGGATTGGTTGGACAATCCAAAGAATAGTTGTGAAGCAAATGAAATGATGATGGACTGCAACAATTTCATAGAGGATGAGGATGAGGTTTCAATGAAGAAAATGCAACAGCAAAGTGGCAGTAATGAGGACGACTTCCAGGAGAAGAAGCAGAGAATGATAGAAGATGAGTGGTATCCTAGTGAATTCATGGAGGACAAGAGTCATTTTCAACAAAGAATGGGTGATTTTTACCAACAAGAAGACAAGTTGGACATGGAAATTGAAGAGATTAGAAGATTGATGGTGAAAGTGTCACAAAAGAGACATATTGCAGGAAGGAAAGAAGATGGCAGAAGTTTTTTGATGACAACAGAACAAGCATATATCGGCAAGGAGAAGGGATAATTACAACATAAAGTTTGGAAACCTGGAAAACAGAAAATGACAGCCACGGAATATCAACAACATAACAAAGTACATGATCAGCGACAAACTAAAGTTTGAGATCCAAGAGGGTTTTTGTCATCTCATGAACACTGATGGTTGGGAGACCATGATTTTCTTTTACTTGGGGAGTCTGATGCAGGTGCATTTAACCTAGGTTAAGTATTTACTTGGGGAGTTAGTTTAGAAAGCTAGGATTTAATTAATTAATGTATTTTTCCTATAGTTTTTAAGAGAAAATGATAATTCTTGTAAATAGGAGAAGATTCGAGAGTATTGTGGAAGATTTGAAAAGAGTATGGATTAGCTAGCTTTTATCTAGGGATAAAGGACTGGATGAGAGATTTTAGGGATCAAAAGAGATATTTTGGGAGTTAGTTTAGGGATCTAGAACCTACTTGGGTTCTAATCCATTTGTATCAATTGAGGTGACCTTGTGAGGCATGTAGGAGGTAAAAGAGTGTGAGTGAGTATGAGGAATGAGAGGCCATGAATAGGCCATGATTTCTCCAGTAAATATTTTCTTTATTAATTAATCATTCATTGAGGATTTTTATGCGTAAATGCTATCTTTGGGTCTTTTACGGGCATTTTGCTTATCGCATTTCGTGGATTCTGCCTCATGACTAACCTTCGTTATTATTAGATCCTGCAATTTGCGATAAAGCAGGAATGTGTTATCATAAAATGACTTGGTTTGATATCTTAGTTTATCCAAAGTTTTAATCTGAATGTTTTCTAAAGGCAAGCTCTTATTCGCTAAGTTTTTTGGAAAATTTTTTAAAAGGGTCCCCATTTATTAATACAATATTAACTATTAAATCAATAAATGGGGGGGTTGTTGAACAATACAACAAAAGGCTAAGCAATAATCAAAACAATAAATTTAAAACAAGAGCAGTGTCATAAAGAAATAAGTCTATAAAGTACTTATCTTAAACGACGATTAAAGGAAGAGATCAGCTCCCTCTTGATCCTCTCACCGAGAGTTTATAGAAGAGATGTAACCATTCGCAAAATCATTGTTCCAAGTCCTTTCTTAATCATGAGGTGCCACAAGTCATCAACAAACATCAATAAAGGAGAAGATGCCTCAACTATCAACAACCAATCCATACATAGTCTCCTGGAGTGAATCTAGAATTATACTAAACCTGGCACAGGTGCTTGTGCTTATCAAGCTAGAGTTTCAAGACTTCAGGCCTTCAACATTTCCAAGCCATACTTCAAGGTTTCTTCTGAACCCTACCAAACCCTAACAAGGGTGCCTAGGGTTTCCTTCAAACCCTGGGATTCCTTTAGGTCTCTGCCATCTTTACTAGCTTCCATCAACAGTGTTTTCATAGGGGTGATATCCATCACTTTCCATCAACAGTGTTTTCATAGGGGTGATATCCATCACTTTTCTTCAGCCCGACATGTTAATTTTTCTTAGACTCATATTGTTCTTTGCTTTAGATAATTGCATTCATCATTCACATATAGAATTCACCCCATAACATCATTACATCATTAGCAATTGTGCAGAAAGAAAATGATATCATAGTAGTGGAAAAAAAAGGAACATAAGAAGAAAAGCAAGCACAAAAGAACAAGAATTTTGGTCAAAGACCAAGGAAAACCCCCACAAGTAGGAAAACATATCCAAATTATTCTTCTTCTATTATATTGTCATCAAAAGTTTGACAGAGAGTTACAAAGTACAAATATCATCATTGGGTTGCCCAGAGCCTATACATGACTTGTTCACAACTACGCTTGTGAACAAGTCTTATCGAGAATACTGCTACACCACACTGCCATACTAATAAAACACCATCACTGCTTCTGTACTGAACAATACCATACATCTACTTGAACTGTAATGCCAATAGAGCCATGTATACACTGTTGGACCATGATATTAATAAATTTAAACATATACCCTAATTGATGACAAATGCCAATGTTGTAACTGAATTGAGATGCCAAAACTGTGATACCAAACCACTGAGCTGCCATACGACTGCGATATCATACCTAATACCACTGTGATGCCCAATCATTGAACTGCCATACCACTATGCAAAGGTCCATTATGCCATAGAGATGCCAAAAGCAAGACTATACATCCACTGAAGCGAGATTGTACACTGTGAACGAGACTATGCAAACAACTGAGAATCTGTGATGCTATGCATATTGCGATGTTGTAGATATTACGATGTCATACTTTATGCTTGTTATGCCAAGTAAGACATTTGCTAAACTGTGATGCCAATGCATACAACAAATGCCATATATCTATATACAATAGTGAAGTCATACATGATGTGTACATGTACAAAGAATATATATATCAATGTTACATAATAGCCTAGGCCGACTGAACCATCACGCTGTAATTCATAAGATGTGTTACCCTTATATATATGTTGACACCTAGACCATAGCACGGAATTGCCATGAGCATAAAACTAAACTATAACAAGATCATAAATCACACTGAGTGCACTACATTGAGCTATGATGCCAAACAGAGTCATACATCTACCATGATTGTAATGTCAATATGCTATCCATACAGTTGACCTAAGGCGCCATATACATAACAGTGACATGGTTGAGATACAGAGGTTCCATACATAATTGTGATGCCATACGATTTGTACAACTGTGATGCTCAATGTAAACCATTCAAATGATACAACTGGTGCGAATCAACTGGAATACCATAAGGCATAATAGAGAACCATAGTGCAAGTCATAGAGCGAGCACAGAGATGCCATAACAGGGATATTTTTGCCATGCGAGGAAGACCATAAGCGAAGACCAGACTTTGAGTCACAGAACTTTGTGCCATGCGGAACCTAACGCAGGAATATTAAACTTCAAAGTCAAAATGTATTTTGACTAGACTAGGGGACATTTCTTTACATAGGGAGTTGGTTCTTTAATTAAATGTAATTGATTAATTATTTGTATTTTCCTATGTTTTCAAGGATTTCTAGAAGAATATGTAATTAGGAAAACAATTGTAATCAGATTTATTCCTTAGGATAGATCTCGTGAATATTTGAGTGAGTTGGAGAGATTTGAGGGTAGTTGGATTCCTTGAAATATTGGTGGATCTAAAAATCCTAGAATAGAGGTTTAGGTGAGGATTCTATGGATTTGAACTGAATTAGTTCAGAATCCATTTTTTTATAAATGTAATCAATTTCAGAATGGTCAGTAGTGTAGAGAAGTGTGTGGAAAAGAGAATTCGAGATATGAGGGCCAATGCAGGCCTCAAGGCCAAGAGGGGCTTCCTTAAACCAGGCTAAGAGGGCCTTTGTATTTATTTATGTGTACACGTTAACAGAGTAAATATTCTATTCGAGTGGTTTAAAATCTGAATGTTAGCTTTTGGTTGATTATCACAGACTTTGTTGTGATGTGTGCCATTAGTCGAAGTTTTTATAGGTCTGGCTGAAGCTCGGGAGAGACTAGTGCATATATATATATATATATATATATATATATATATATATATATATATAGATATAGATATAGATATAGATATAGATATAGATATATATATAGTCTTTGCAAAGAATCAGAGTGTGTGGTTGTAGAAGCCGAGAACATAGAGGAAAGAGGGCACAGTAAAGAGGAGTGCAAACTCAGGATTTAATTCGAAAAAAGAGGGCAATTTTAAAGGGATTTGAGACAAAAGGAAGATCAGAGTCACAGCGAAAGCAAACCCAAGCTATTGATAGAGTACCAAGAGGAGTAACGTTAGAGGAATGTGTATAGAGGACTTTATCATAGTGACACAAAAGATGGAATAAGCCCAGGAGAGATAGGCGTTGATCCTTGATCAACGAAGGATCAACTATCCACTAACCAAAGGAGTCGAAAGCCAAAGGAGGAGTTGAGCACAGAGGAGCGAGTCCCAAAATAGTTGTAACTCCCTTTTGCCTATTGCTCTCTGTCCACTGCCTACTGCTCTCTCTCCCCTTCACTGTTGCTGCTGTGTGTTGTACGCTGGTCTGTCATATGCATTTTTATTTCTGAACGCTGGCCCTGTCCGTCATATGCATTTTTATTTCTGAACGCTAGCCCTGTCTCATTTTTATTTCTGAACGTTGGCCCTGTCTGTCATATGCGTTTTTATTTCTGAACGCTGGCCCTGAACGTTGCCTAAAGGCGCAATTGTCAGCTATTCAAACCAAGTCTACCGGGATTCGCGGTACATGAAGATATTCTGAAGTTTGAAAATCAAATGCCACTGTTTGTGGCCATATTCTTGAACGTTCACTGAATGACTGGCCTCCTACGCACTGTTGCTGTTATGCTCTTAACCTGCAAAGCGATACCCAAACATAGAATTTGCGAAGAAAAGATACCGAGAACACAAAACATGCGAAAAATATACCCAGAGCACAGAATAGCAATGATTGTATTATCCAGAAAGAAATGTTCACAGGCCTCTTCGAGGGGGCAACCTCCAATAGAGCAGAGCTCGATTACAAAACAAGACACAATGCTCCTCGCAGGGAGTCTCTATCCTTTATATATGACTCATACATGCAATACCACGAGCCAATATCGTGGATTTTATTAATACCATCTATCTAATACTACCGCCCATTTGCAACTAACTGTGGTCCCGTCATTAATTGCGGGTTAACCACTTACAAATATTAATATGGGCTTTATTGACTCTTGACTATGACGTGATCCCATGACATAAATAAGGGGGTTAGGGTGGGACCCTAACATGCCCTCCCCCTTAAGACTAGCCTTGTCCTCAAGGCTGAAGCTGCGGAAACTGCTGAAGAATAGCGGTTGGTTCCCAAGTTGCATCTTCCGGCGAGGTGTCTTTCCATTTGACGAGGACCTCCTTAATCATGCAGCCGCGCAGGTGCTTGTTTCGTGTGTCTAGAACCTGTTCAGGTTGAAGCCAGATTGATCCTTCTTCATCCAATTCAGGTAGACTGGTTTGAACTCGGCAATTGTTCCCAATCACTTTCTTGAGGCACGATACATGGAAAACTGGGTGGATTTTTGCTGTGGGTGGCAAAGCCAGCTTGTAAGCCACTTCTCCAATGCGCTGAAGTACTTGATATGGTCCGTAGAATTTTGGAGAGAGCTTTTGACATCCCTTGTCTTTGAGTGATGTTTGCTTATATGGTTGCAGCTTCAAAAAGACCTGATCCCCTTCTTGAAATTGGCGCTCTGAGCGATGTTGGTCAGCCTGTTGCTTCATACGGTTCTGAGCTTGATGAAGATTCTCGCGCAGGTGGGCAAGCATGGTTGCACGGTGTTGTAAGAGTTGATCCACTACTTGTACTTTGGAGCACCCCGTGAGATAAGAAGTAGGGGACGGCGGCAGTTGTCCATAGACTGCTTCATAAGGAGTCATTTTGGTGGTGGCATGATAGTTGGTGTTATACCACCATTCCGCCAGAGGTAACCACTGTACCCAAAGGTGTTGTTTTTCTGAAGTGAAACACCTAAGGTAGGTTTCTAGACATTTGTTGACGGCTTCGGTTTGACCATCTGTTTGCGGATGATATGAAGTACTGAGTTTGAGTTGAGTGCCTTGTATTCTGAAGAGCTCTTGCCAAAAATTACTGGTGAAGATTGGGTCGCGGTCGGACACAATAGAAGTGGGCATGCCATGCAATTTGAAGATTTGATCCATGAAAGTTTGAGCCACCAAAGTAGGTGTGAATGGTTGGGGTAGAGCGCAGAAATGAGCATACTTCGATAGTCGGTCCACAACCACCATGATGACTGATTTGTTCCCAGACTTTGGAAGACTTGTAATGAAATCCATGGAGACCTCCATCCAAATTGACGCCGGAATGGGCAATGGTTGTAATGTGCCTGGTGTGTTGACGGTTTCCCCCTTGTGGCGTTGACAGATGTCACATTCTGCTACAAAAGTAAGGATGTCCTATTTCATGCCGGTCCAAAAAAATGATCTTCTGGTGCGAGCGTATGTCTTCTGAAAGCCCGAATGTCCTGCAATGGGAGAGGAATGCAATTCTGCCAAAATGCGACTTTTGAGGGTGGATGTTGGTGATATGATGACTTTGTCCTTGTAGCGAAGAATATCATTCTGCCACGAGTAGCCCTTGCTGGAATTAGGATCTGCCTGTAATTGAGAAATGAGTTGGGAGAGCCCAGGATGTGAAAACCATTCCCTGCGAGCCTCTTCAATCCAGTCTGGAATGGGGAGGGATATTGCAAGCAGAGTACTTTCCTCCTCAAATTGGCGTGACAATGCATCTGCTACCCTGTTGTCTTTCCCTTTCTTGTAAATGATCTCATAATCATAACCCAGCATTTTGGCTAACCATTTATTTTGTTGGGGGGAAGATAGGCGTTGCTCTAAAAAATAGTTAAGACTGTGATGATCTGTGCGGATCTGGAAACGTCGCCCCAACAAGTAAGGTCGCCAGGTCTCAACTGCATGTAAGATGGCCATCATTTCCTTCTCATAGGTGGATTGGCCCAAGTTCTTCCCACTTAGTTGTTGGCTGGTGAAGGCCACTAGTCGCCCTTCCTGCATTAAGACAGCTCCAATACCTGTTCCCGAAGCATCAGATTCAATGACAAATGTTTTGGTGAAGTCCGGTAGTGCTAAGACCGGAGTGGAACACATGGCGGTTTTGAGAGCGGTAAATGCCTGTTGTGCTTCTTTGTTCCAGAAGAAGGAATTTTTCTTTAGAAGTTGCGTCAGGGGCTTCGCTATGCGGCCATAGTTGTGGACAAATTTACGATAATAGCCTGTGAGACCCAAAAATCCTCTCAAGCTTTTCAAGGTCTTAGGTTGAGGCCATTCTTGCATTGCCTGGATCTTTTTGGGATCCACCTTGACACCTTCACGGCCCACAATGTGGCCTAAATACTCAACTTCTTCCATGCCAAACGCACACTTAGACATTTTGACAAATAGTTTATGCTTGCGGAGCAGTTGCAAGAGGATATCTACATGCTGAAGATGTGCCACCCAAGTGCCACTATAGATGAGGATGTCATCGAAGAAGACCAGGACAAATTTTCTGAGATATGGTTTGAGGAGGTGATTCATAAGGCTCTGAAAAGTAGAGGGGGCATTACAGAGACCAAATGGCATGACCAGGAACTCATAATGGCCTTCATGAGTTCTGAAAGCTGTCTTGGGAATGTCGACTTCCTTCATGCGAATTTGGTGGTAGCCTGAGCGAAGATCCAATTTAGTGAAGAATTGAGCCCCATTGAGTTCGTCCAGCAAATCGTCAACCACTAGGATGGGAAATTTATCTTTGACTGTTAACTTATTGAGGGCCCTGAAGTCTGGACACATCCGCCACTCCCCATCTTTCTTGAGGACCATGACGACTGGAGATGAGTAAGGACTAATGCTAGGATGAATGACACCTGCTTCCAACAATTCCTTGATGATTTTTTCTATTTCATTCTTTTGGGTGAACGGATGTCTGTATGGCCGCACATTTGGGGGTTGGGCCCCTGGAACCAATGTGATGCTATGATCATGTTCCCCTCGCGAGGGTGGAAGTTCATGAGGTTTGTCAAAGACCGTCCGATGTTTATTCAAAATCTGTTGCATCTCAGGATGAATTGGCGAAGACATGGTGTCTACTACCTGGATGGCATTAAATTGAGCTATTACTCCATGATGGCCCTTTTTTAACAACTTTTCCATACGATGCGAGCTTATGATAGAGGGGGCTCCCGCTTGTAGTCCACGGAGGGTGTGTGTGTAGTCGTTCTGCTTAAAACTCATATATAACTCCTGGAAATCCATTGTGATTGGCCCAAGAGTGCGGAGCCATTCCGCACCTAGGACAATGTCGCAACCCCCCATGTGTATTACAAACATGTGGGTTTTCAAGTGATAATCCCCCATTTGAATTTTGACATTTTCACAGCGACCTTCAAATTTCATTGTGCCCCCATCTGCAATCTGGACTTGGAAGTTAGAAACTGCTCGGACAAAACAATGTGCTGCTTCAGCGATCTTTTGGTGGATGAAATTATGGGTACTTCCACTATCAATCAAGACTACGACTGGGCGATGTTTAAGAAAACCCCTGATTTTGAGAGTTTGAGGGGAAGAAATTCCTGCCAATGCATGTAGCGAAATCATTGGTTCATTTCGATACCATCTCCTGTTGGTTATCTTCTTCGGTCGCCTCTGGTTCCTCAAGTGGTGGATCTTCCTCGGTGGAGCTGTAGTCAGTGGCATCTATTTGAAAAAACTTGTGCTCTTTGCATTTATGACCCGGGGAATATTTTTCATCACAGTAGTAACATAGTCCTTGCTTCCTTCTTTCGGCCATTTCTGCAGGTGACACCTTTTGAACCTTAAGTGTTTGGGTCATATTGGGAGCCTGTGAGGGACGACCTTTAGCGGTGAAGTTGGGGCGGCTGGATTGGGCTGTTAATGCCCGTTCCACCTTACGGGCTACCTGGCAAGCCTCGTTCCATGTGGGGGGGTGGTGGAGTAGAACCTGAGCTTTGATCGCTTCTTTAAGACCGCTGATAAAGCATTCCATGTAGAATTCATCTGTGAGACCCTTAGTGCGGAAGGCTAAGGCTTCAAAAGCGGTAATATATTCATCTACTGTACCCGTCTGTCAGAGCTTAGTGAGACGCCCCAAAAAAGAGTCTTCCTGTTCAAAGCGATTTCGAAGAGCTTTGGTAAATTGGCCCCAATTCTGAAATTGTCCATTGCAACGCTGATACCATTCCTTCCATTGCCATCGTTCACTGTCCAAGTACATGGTGCCCACCATAAGCTTAGTCCCTTCATCTATGATATGATTCAATTGAAAATACTGCTCCATTTGTGCTAGCCATGCGGACGTGTGAGAACCGTCAAATTTATGCATATCCAACTTGGGAGGTCTCTGATTGGGTGGTGGATGGGTGTGCCAGACGTGAGGAGAGTGGCTAGATTCCCCCTCATGGTATTCATGACCCTTATACGCCTCCTCGTGGGCTGGCTCCTTGCCCTTGTCCTGTAGTTGGAGACCTATTCCTTTAAGCTGATTTTCGAGCCTTTCCACGGCAGTGTGGAGGGAGTGCACATGGTCTTCAATTTGGTCTAACCTTTCATTGGCCATTGCTTGAGCGCGAGTTTCTACCATACACCCGCCTGACGAAAATTTGGGACCGCCTAAAAATTGTTACTAAGAATTGAATGGTACCACCTTGCTCAGCTCGTCGTCCTGATTCTGATTTTTAAATACTGCAGTCGCCAAATCCTCAAAATGTCAATGCCGCCAAAAGTCCTGCGAAAATTATATCCAGGTACAGGAACCCTTCCCAACTACTCCGATCTAGCGAATCTGAGAGATCTGAATGGTGGAACAACTGCTGCTGGAATATCCGATCTGGTGGATCTGAGAGATCTGAATGGTGGACAACTGCTGCTGCTCCGATCTGGTGGATCTGAGAGATCTGAATGGTGGAACAACTGCTGCTGCTGATCTGGAATAGATGATGTGTGATCCCCCGATAGAAAGGGAACTATGGTCTTGGGGAGTGTCAGGTGCTACAGATCGCAATATACATAAGGGTCTGACAGTAGTACTCGGCCCAATGTTTCAGGGCTCTAACTAAGGAGGATCGACCGTACAACCCGACTACCCTATCGTACGGGCGAGTAATCTCTCCGAGTGTTGTTCTCGGTGTACTGTAGCCACAAGACGGCCGAAGTTTTATCTATGGCGAGGTTTCAAGGGAGCTATGGGGCTTCCTATATACCCAGAGGGTACGTGGAAGACAGTCCGTGCGCGGTTCTGTCTAATGTGCTACTACTCGAAGGGGTACCCACAGGGGTTACAAGGGAGTCCAACAGACGTGACCACCTCTTGTATTTCCTGCGTGCATGCCTCCCCAAATCCGCAGGTTTATGCGCTTAACGACAGATCCCGTGGTTTAAAGACGCCGGAACACGTCTCTAGCCTAAAAAAAAAATTTGCTAAAATTTGGAGATCCCACCGAGCCCTGGAAAGTGCTCTGATACCACTTGTTATGCTCTTAACCTGCAAAGCGATACCCAAACATAGAATTTGTGAAGAAAAGATACCGAGAACACAAAACATGCGAAAAATATACCCAGAGCACAGAATAGCAATGATTGTATTATCCAGAAAGAAATGTTCACAGGCCTCTTCGAGGGGGCAACCTCCAATAGAGCAGAGCTCAATTACAAAACAAGACACAATGCTCCTCGCAGGGAGTCTCTATCCTTTATATATGACTCATACATGCAATACCACGAGCCAATATCGTGGATTTTATTAATACCATCTATCTAATACTACCGCCCATTTACCATCTAACTAATACTACCGCCCATTTGCAACTAACTGTGGTCCCGTCATTAATTGCGGGTTAACCACTTACAAATATTAATATGGGCTTTATTGACTCTTGACTATGACGTGATCCCATGACATAAATAAGGGGGTTAGGGTGGGACCCTAACAGTTGCCCTCCATATCCCCTCGGCATCATGCCTATCTGCTCTCCCATGCCTAGATGCAAAGAACTTCCATAGGACTGGTGCACAGAACCAACAGAACTAGAATCATCGTCGTTGTCTAAGCTGTCTAAGCTTTCTTCCTTGTATCCATTTGTCAAGCAAGGCCATAATTCAAAGTTAGTTCTGTGTTAATCTACTGAGGGTAGGGTTAGTCGATATATAAATATATATACCTTTGAGAGCCACGAGAAGGCCACTCTGCGTCCACAAGCACTGTGCGTCCATAAGGCCACTCTGAGAATTCCAAGCTTCCTGGCAGTCTTCTGCGGGAAAGATAGCAATCCGTCGAAATACAGAGGGACGTCATCAGTCAAGGACCGACATAGCTCGGGTAATTTGGAGGTTCGGACCTGCTCCGCAGGTAGGCCATCGGGAATAGTCTCGAATCTAAAGTCGGGCCGAGGTGTAACAGAATCGACTGATCCAGATCTGAGAAGTGGAGGTGCCGTCAAGTGTTGAGGTCATGTATAGAGTAAGGAATTTTTCCTTGATCTCCGAATATAAATTATTTATTTACATTGATTTTGGAGGGCCGGCCGTGCGAGCCAACCCTATAAATTTCCACAAATTTCGTCGGCCATATGTCTGGATAGACCATACAGCACCCACCACGAAGGTAGACGTGGCATATTTGGCAGAGTTGAGATTGTAATGCAGCAAGGAACCCATGCGGGTTCCCATCTCCAAGTCACCGAGGGAGCAAGTATTGCATCAGAAAACGATTGATTCTGCTCGGATTGTCAAAGATATCGCAGAGTGAAATTGTCGTCTCCAACATAAAGTTATGAAGAATTGTGAGGTTTGATAATTCCAAATGTTTCAACAGTTAGTGTGACAAAACTTGTTGAATGTGGTCTACCATTATCTTGTCCTTGGAATAAATATTACTACATTTTTGGCTTTTAAACAAACAAACCCAAAAAATTACCACCAGAAGTACAATTTTACTGTATATTGGTAGCAGTATTTTTCTATCAGCAAAAGTTTTTACAAAATGCATTCAACCATATCCATGGTGGGAATAGTTCTCACTGGCAAGGAGAACTATCCTAAATGGTCCCGGATGATAAAACACACCCTCATTTTCAATGAGTTGTGGAAAGAAGTGTGTGTCGGAGACGGAGACAATGAACCAATACAGCCTACCTCAAACAAAGAGCTCCTCATCTGGGAAAACAAGAACAGCAAAGCTTATGCATTAATCGCAGCATTTGTAAATGAAGAGGTGAGTCGCCATATTTCGTCATATTCAACTGCCTTTGAAGCCTTACAAAAGCTGAAAGAACTCTATGACTCACATTCTGCACTTGAAGTTGTTCAACTCATGATTAAACTCTTCACTCTTGAACTACAAAATAATGATCCTCTTGCTCTTGCATCTGAAGTAAAGTCTATAATGCATGATATCAAATCCACTAAGGTTGAATTGGATATTCCTCTTATCGATTTTCTCAAGGCACTTTATCCTACTTACTCCAATTATCTTGAGTCATTGCAAGAAAATGGAAATCTCAAAGAAATAACCTTTGACTCTCTTGTAAAAAAGTTTGTTGAAAGAGAGAAAGCTTTTGGAAAGAAGACAGCACCTGAATCTTCTGAAGAGGCTGTGTGCCTTGCTCATAAAGAAAAGCATCCTGCTCAAGATTCTTCAAGAGGAAGAGGTGGTCGAAGAGGAAGAGGAAGATATTTCGGAGGCAGGGGGGGCAGACATTGTCGAGGAGAAAAGGCAGATTTGCACTGCATTCGCTGCAAAAGAAATGGATCACATGATGCCTCTACATGGAAGCTACCATGGGACAAAATTGAGCAGAAAAGAAACCAACAGAAAGGTAAAACTGATGATACAAACAAAGGTAAAGCACCTAAATCCGCTCACTATGTTGTGGCACAATGTAACATTGGAGTAAATGAAGATTTATTTAAAGCTTCACTTGCTTCTTGGAAAAATGATTGGTTGCTTGATTCAAGAGCAACCTGCCACATGACTCATAGAAAAGATTTTTTTGAAGATTTCACTGACAATGTTGATGGAGCAGTATACTTTGCAGACCAATCAAAAATCAAGCCATCAGGGCTTGGCACAATCAAGCTTAAACTGCCTGGTCTTCCAGACTTTCTTCTGCATCATGTTCTATATCTCCCACAGCTCAAGAGAAACTTGTTATCCTTGGTCCACATCCACCAGCAAGGTCACTCCATTCATATGTTCGATGGCAAGCTTGAGGTAAGAAAAGCATCTGACCACTCACTTGTCATGAGGGGAATAGAAGAAGAAAGGTTTCTCAAGCTGCAAGGAACCTCTGCTCGTGCACAACATTTCTCATACAATTCTCATCATGAAGAAAGTACACTTCTATCAAGTTTATTATGGCATGCTAGATTTGGACATTTGAACTATGACAGTGTCTACTTGTTGAAGAAAAATGGTGTTGCTGGTTTGCCTACAATTCCTAGGAAACTTAAGCAATGTGATGCTTGCATTCTAGGAAAGCATAGCAAACAATCTTTTCATGATTCACATTCAAGAGCACATAGAAAACTTGAACTCATTCATTCAGATTTATGTGGTCCAATGCTTGTTCCTTCTGTAAATGGAAATAAATATATCATGACATTTATTGATGACTACACCCGAATGTGTTGGGTTTATTTATTGAAGAACAAAGCTGATGTTTTTCAAACATTCAAGAATTTTCATAAATGGATTGAAAATGATGCACAATCTCATATTGGGTCTATTCACACTGATAATGGAAAACAATACACATCAAATGAATTTGAAAACTATCTTCGCCAACATGGGATCAAACATCAAACAACTGTGCCTTATAATCCCCAACAGAATGGTGTAGTTGAAAGAATGAATAGGACAATCTTAAATATGGTACGATCCATGCTCTTCTTCAAAAATGTAAAGATAATGTTTTGGGCTGATGCTGTTCTATGTGCCGCATATATAAAGAATAGATGTCCATCTAATGCTATAAGAAACAAAACTCCATATGAAATGTGACATGGACATGTTCCTTCGGTAAAGCATCTCAGGGTCTTTGGTTCCACCTGTTATGCCTTGATACCAAAGGTACATAGAAACAAACTTGGTGCTAGAAGTCGTAAGTGTATCTTTCTGGGGTATTCAAACACCTCCAAAGCATACCGCCTCTATGCTGAAGTAAATAAGAAGTTTGTTGTATCTAGAGATGTAATTTTCCTTGAACCATCCAAAACTGACAATATTGTTGAGCGGCAACTTGATCACTTGGATAGATTCGCAAAAGCAAAATCATTTCAAGAATTTGATAATCAGATTCCATATCTTGAAGGGGGGATTCCTATACTAGATCAACATGAGGAATCTTCTTCTGAAGAACACTCTCCCCCGCATGAAACTCCAACAACAGATGATGCTTTAAGTGATGTGATTGATAGAATTGGGAGACTCAATCTTGATTCAGTCCCAACTCAATCAACAGAGCAACCTGGACCATCTAAGAAAGGTCCCCCAAAGTGGCTGACAAAGACACTTGAAAGAGTTCGTCCTAATGAGGTTGGAAAGACAGGAACTAGAAATTCAAATCGCCAAAATGGAGGTGATGTGGATGACTCTAATTCACCTGTTGATATGGATGTTTCTTATGATTGTGAATTGAACTTGTCTACAGGTTTTGAACCAACTTCCTTCAAAGAAGCTGCGTCTCATGATGAATGGAAAGAAGCAATGCAAAAGGAGGATGATGCCCTCATAAAGAACGGCACTTGGACGCTGGTTGATCCTCCATTAGCAACCAAACCAATTGGCTGCAAGTGGGTCTACAAGAACAAGTATAAAGCTGATGGCTCACTTGACAAGCACAAAGCTAGGCTTGTGGCAAAAGGTTTTGCACAGAAGGAAGGGGTTGATTATGAGGAGACTTTTGCCCCCACAGCAAAATGGGCTACCATCCGGACACTCTTTGCACTAGCAACTCAGAACGGTTGGAAAGTCCACCAAATGGATGTAAAAACTGCTTTCTTAAATGGAGATCTAAAAGAGAATGTTTTTATGTCCCAGCCTGAAGGATTTGTTGTGAAAGGACATGAACATAAAGTATGCAAACTGGTGAAGTCCTTGTATGGCCTCAAACAAGCATCACGAGCCTGGTATGAAAAACTAACCAAGCATCTTCTGAAACTCAATTTCAAACATTATGATCTTGATGATGCAACTTTATTTGTCAAGAAAGTTGGCAAAACAGTTGTATATCTTGTGGTATATGTAGATGATCTGTTGATGACAGGGAACAATGATAGCTACATTGCATCCATAAAGAAGGAATTGGGGAAAAGTTTTGAAATGACTTATTTGGGCTATGTTCATTACTATCTTGGCATTGAAGTAACCCAACATCCAAAGTCCATATTTCTTTCTCAAAAGAAATACATTGGAGATTTGTTGAACAGGTTTGGCATGACAAAGTGCAATCCTCTTACTACTCCAATGGAACAAAACTTAAAGCTCACATCTATTGAAGGAAAAGAATTTGAGGATGCAACAAAGTATAGACAGCTTGTAGGAAGTCTCAACTACCTAACTACTACCAGACCAGACATTTCATTTGATGTTGGAATCCTCTCCAGGTTTATGCAAAAGCCTTGTGAGGGACATTGGTCTGCTACAAAAAGAGTTCTAAGGTACTTGAAGGGAACTCAAGACTTTGGAATCAAGTATACACAGGTGGACAACTTCAGCTTGATTGGATACTCTAATTCAGACTTCGATGAAGACAAAGAAACCGAGGTATCTACTTCAAGATATGCTATGAGTCTTGGATCAAGAGTTGTCTCCTAGAGATCACGCAAACAATTAGTTCCAACTGATTCCACAACAGAAGCAGAATACATGGCAGCAGCTGAAGCAACAAAAGAAATTGTGTGGCTCAGGAAAATTCTTGAAGATTTGCAGGTAAAACAAGTACAATCAACTCGACTCATGATTGACAATACCTCTGCAATAAAGTTGGCCAAGAACCAAAAGTTCCATGATCAAACGAAGCACATCAATACTAAATATCATCTGATTCGACATCATGTTGAGGCCAAAACAATCCATCTCCGTCATTGTTCCACAAATGAGCAAACTGCAGACATCTTCACCAAAGCGCTTGGAAGAGAAAAGCTTGAACGATTCAGAATGATGCTTCGACTCACCAACATCCCTTCAGATTAAGGGGGGGAATGTTGACACCTAATCCTTGTGATTGGGTAAATATATGTAAATAGATAAATAAGAAATATGAACAGTCATCGAGAGATGAACTGAACAGTCTCTCCCTCATGTATATAATGAAGACTTACCTGATGGAATAATACACACGAATCATTTTTGCCTTATGGAGTTACTGCCTGGCTTGACATGGTTATGGGCCCACCATGCTTCTGCTGCACCACTCTGATACCAAGATTGTTGGGCATTGGATAATCCAGCACTCCCCGTGTGTTTCGTGACATGGACTAACCGCCTCTCGAGGATGCGTTAACTCTGGCAATGCGTCCATTTACTAACACCTGCGGGGTTTTGGTGTAACGGCAATCGTGATCCCAACAAGTGGTATCAGAGCCAAAGGTCTCGAGTTCGAATCACACCCGGCTAGCGCTGGGGGGGAGATTGTTGGGCATTGGATAATCCAGCACTCCCCGTGTGTTTCGTGACATGGACTAACGGCCTCTCGAGGATCCGTTAACTCTAGTGATGCATCCGTTTACTAACACCTGCGGGTTTTGGTGTAACGGCAATCGTGATCCCAACAAGTGCGTAACATTCACAGATTGCCATTTTAAAAAAAAACCATCGGGCACTAGGGATCCATCTATCGACGAAAACTGCAAGAGACGAGAAACTCTTTTGTTTCCCTGGACTGTCGAACCCAAAAACAATTTTAAATTGGAGCTGACATTGCCAGTATATGTGGCGCAGCAAAAGACAGGAGGAAAGGTGGGCCATACCCGAAAGCCCAGAACTTCCAATTAATTCCAAAAAGGAAAAGAGCAGGTATTTGAGAGCGGGTTCACATGACAAGTGGACACACATAAGAGAAGGCGTAGGAAGGAGCATTACGGTGGGCCAGCCTAGAAGCCCGGGACTGATTTTAATTGTGTGTCAGGTATCAAAAAGACCATACCAGAATGAGGGAGCGAACTTTTTAAGCGCATGGCCACGAGGCAAAGATATTAATGAAGCCTTGGGGCTTAAGGGGAAAGCCACTATAGCGACAGGTGAAATAAAGGGCTGAGTTAAAATATTAGGGCATATGTTTAAAGGTGAATTAGACCCTTTTAGTTCCTCCTTGTGATTTGGATAAAAGGAATTTATTATCCCGGAAAGCGACTATAAACAGGGTAATAAGGAAGCGCTTTTTGTACCAAGACTAGGCATTGTGGGTAAAGCAAGATCAAAATTTCAGCTTGCATCACTTTCTCTCAACCATGGAACTCTATGCCATGTGAGACCCTTTCTCATGCGAAGACTATTTCCTGAGCCACTGAACTTTGCGCCATATGAAGACGACCTTTCTCTGAGCCATGCAAAGACAAAAGAGTCATGTCAAGCGAGACACTGAGTTGTCATGACATGCGAGAGAGAGAACCTAAGACCCATCTAAGAATTCCAGATAAAAATTCACATGCCTCCTTGAGGATCACCCCAATGGAGTTTATATAGTTGATTGTCACCATGAAGGGTCACAAGCCTTGAGCGAAGCCGACATGAAATTTTGGAGGCCAGCCTAAGTTGAATTCAAATTTTAAAAATCTTTTCCCTCCAAAAATATATTGAAGCCAACTTAATAAATCCCTTGTGTTTAAACATAAATGCCTTAAGTATGGAGGGCTAGGGAATTTCTTCCTAGCTGCCAAAAATTAACACTAACATCATTGTTGTCTCTATACTACAAATTATATCTTTTGTTGGCAATCTTCAAGGGACAACTGCAAAATTTAGACTGCATTTTATGAGGCTTTGAGTAGTTATATCAATAGTTTTCTCAGATAGATTAACCACGATGTTTTTTCTATCATTCAACCCGTGTGTTTTGAGTTGCCCCTCGTTTAATCAGTGAAATTTCTTGTTTTGTTCCCTGGTGGTTTCTCTGTGTTTATTTTGACATTCCATTCCAATTGTCGAGTTCATGTTCTCCAACAAGTCCCCACAAATCTAGTTGGCCAATTCCAAATGTAAACCATATGCTTTTTTCATATAGGTAACTAAGATCTGCATGCACACTCCTCATTAAGTCTTTCTATAGTTGGGGAAAAAAGAAGAGTTGAACAAAGACAATGCAAGCACTAAAGCGCAAGAAGAAAATAAGAAGAGGAACTTTGAAGTGGAAGACTACCAGCAAAGGATGAAGTGGGAGAAAAGAAATTGAAAGGGGCAAGGGCAATTGGCCATCTTGTGACCTATCCATGCTTGATGCTACTTACCCCCTCTAGCAAATTAATTATGAAGAAGTATTTGGTCCAGAGAACCATCACACTACAAATCTTTGCTATGTAATCTTCTAAAATGGCCAAGAAAACCATGACACTGCATTGTAATTTAGCAATTGTCAAGAATAAGGATTGAACAAGACATTCAAATGTTAGCTTTCCCATTTAGGTTTCCAATGTAAGTATTGTTGTTTATTATGTTGATCATTGTGTGATTACAAACTCAACTTTTTGGTTGTTTGGTTGCTTGACCACGAGTGTAAGTAATCACCAACATATGTCCATCTAACACTAACATGAACATCTCCCCCATACTAGACTATAGAGCGCCTCTCAATGCAACTAGCCACACATTGAGCACAATGTTTGAGCTTATGCTCTATTTGTCTAAATCAATCTAAAAGTCCATTTGTTAATGCATACTTCCACATAGAACAACAAATATGAATTGTCATTCCCAAAGATTTGTTTGTTGGTTTGTAAATCATTAAACCATCAATGGTAACCAGATTGCTCACTTGATTACTTGTTGAGAGAGGGAAGTGATTGTCTTAAACTAGATTTCCGTGTGTTATCCACCTACAGTGAGCTTGCATGGGCAACTATTTAGTATTTATAAGCCCGTGTACATTAACTCATCATTTAGCGATGGTAGTAATAAAATTAAAGCTATCACCTCTTAATATCCATTGCTTGTATCATGTGAATGAGTTGATGAATGGTTGCATAACTACTATTATATTGCTATGTAGGCGCATTAGAAAGGGGAGAATCAATTTAGAACCATACCCATTTTGCAGGCATATTGATGCATAATGTTGTGGGCTAGTCAAAGACATTGTGAATTCATTGATGAGTTTTGGCATTGCTTATTTTAACCCAACAGAATTGACTTGAAACCAAATCTGAATACAGAATCTTAGTGATCACAGAGTGCAATTGTTTTCCACAATTTAGCATTGAACTTGGTCCATGAGATCCATTAGGAGTTTCCTTCTTGACCTCAAATGCTAGGAGTATCCCTCGTTCATGAAAAACCCCCAAAAAGATCATTTAGCCAGACCCCTCTATGGTTTCAAATGACTCCGATAGTGAGTCAGTGCCCGGTTCTCCTCCCTCACCCTAGGCCATCATACTTGGCTATAAGTCCCTCATTTATGGATTGATTTTGCACCAAGTGAGCATGTTGACATGCATGTTGATATGTTCAAGGCACCACATGGATGACCAATGGAAGGATGATCCATGTCATGTTGAAGATTAGGAGTTGATTGTGCTTGTGAGGATCACAAGTAACACGTGTCAATGATAGAGGGGGATCCAGAAAAGCCTAATGTAAGTCTTCACTTGGTCATGATATAAACCAAAAAAAGCATCTTGCAATCCAAAGTCCCACCAAGGAAAAAACAAGGGCCCCCCTGCTTGAGTAGAAATGGTCTTCCTTGAAAGGTAGAAACAGTCTTGTAGGCAAAAACATTGAGTGTTTGAGTGGAAATCTGTCACGTGAAATATTTGGTACATGGAAGGAACTGACCCACTTTGACAATAGTATAGAGTTCTACATCCTTGTTTCCGATGTGTTGATTTGTTTGATCTATAACTTAGTAGAAGGGGCTGATGTGTTGAACTCGGGTTCAATGTCGACTGTAGGGGATGTGGCCTTGAGAATAGGTTGGTTTACAGAAAAGTAAGGCATGGAACAAAGAATAAAAGGCAAAAGAAACATTGTTCTTTAAAAATGGATAAAAAATTGTCATCTATCTACATTTTGCCATTAGTGTAATGAAACACCAATGAATCTGAATACAAGAGCACTACCATTAGAAAGCCTGGTTTAATATATGATAGTGATATGGCTTAATTTTAGCTTTGTTTTTCAGTCCCATTGCAATAAATGAAATTGTAAATCTGGGAAAAAGATTTTCGTATTTCACATTTGCTTGATGAAGGAATATAAGTTTGCCGCTTTTCATGTACTCAATTGGTTTTAATCTAGGTGGAACTAGAGGAAGAGTTCCAGTTGGAATGTTAACACATCATCAACAAGGTTGTGCTGCTCCAAAACTTTAAACCAACATCAGAGTGGTGCAGTGGAAGCAACCTAGGAATGGATGTTTCTCTACAATAGCAACCTGAAATATGGCCACACAGTGAAGTTAGTGTTATTCCTAACGGGGAGGGGATGTCATATCCCAACTTTGGCCCTTTTAAACCAGTTATAATTGTGCAACTGAAGGGTTAAGATCAAGCGAGATTCCATCACACTGGTATCATTTCAATGCATCCAGACTTTGGCATTGATTGGAGCTTCTTCCAGACTCAGTGTCATCAAATTCCAAAAAACTGCTATTTCAGTATTTTTAACAGTTTAGTTTTTTTTCCAATATCTAAACATCTAGGGCCTGCTGTCAGACATGATTACATATGTGAATCCAATGAGACTGCTTTCGCTTGAATGCAAGATGATTGTGCCATGACAAGACAAGATTGATTCAATGCCAAGATACAAACAAAATTTCTTCATGCATGTATAGGTAAACTTTTGTCTACTTGCCTCCATCGTTTCCAAGATCTCAAGTTCCATGGCACCTTCAAGAAGGTACTTTGGAACATGTTAGATACGAAACTTTATACAGATACAATATAACAAGATTGATTCAATGCCAGATGCAAACAAAGTGTTCTTCATGGGCATGTGGGCAAACTTTTGTCTACTTGCACCCATCGTTTCCAATGAAGATCCCTGGTTTCTTAGCACCTTCTAGAATTTACTTTCAAACATGTTAGATATCAAACTTGATATCCAACCGATGGCCACACAAAGGTAGAGTAAAGAACCATTGAGCATTTACTATGCATGTATAATCGTAAGCACGCATGTAATTGGGATGACAACTTGGCATTTATTCAACAGAACTATCATAGAATTCAATATAACTCTACAGGACAGATTCTTTTGAAGTCTGTTTAGGCTTCCAATTTGTAGCACCGATTGATGTGGCTTACCCTGTGTCAATCATCACAGAAACTTTAGCTTTAGGCACAAAGACACTGATAAAGCAACAAGCAAGTTCAAAAGATCGAGAACATTTTGGAGCAAACAATAACTTAGTACAAGAAACAACACAATAAGCACTACATCCCTCATAGTTACGAAGTTGACAACAAGGTCTGGTAGCACATCCAGAAAGAGTATTTCAAAGGAAAGCACCGGTAGCTATGCCCACTTTGCAATGGTCCCTACACAATCATTAACCAGATTAGCAGCAATCCATTTGAGCTGGAATTACCACCATACTTGGGATTGCATCCAATTTTCACTGTGGAACTAGTCTGACTTTACAGCACACCTCTGCCAAAATAGTCTACTGTCCAACGTGAACCACAAACTGATATTGATCCAAATTTCAACATGCCAATAGAGAAAGATCAAATTGTTGAACGAAAAAGTAAGACTGAACGCAACAAGGGCATTCCTTTGCTCTAAATTGTTAAGGTCGTGCCTTTTCTTTGCATTGTCAAGGCCATTCCTATGCACAACAAGGCAATTGTTCCACACAACAAGTCCATTCCTTTGCGCAAGCTAAGTTGCTTACAATAGAACAAATCCAAAATAAGTATCCTCACTTACACACGACTACAATGAGGACTATTACATACTCAGCGGAATCAACGTGACACTCTCGGTTCAGCTTAATTGTGAGAGTTTTTTCAAGCAGTGTTGATAATATTGGTATCGGAAATATCGGTGAAAACATCGGCAAAATATCAGAAAATATCGGAAAATATAAAAAATGCATAATATATTTCATTCTTTTCATCTTTTTAAACATATAAAGCAATAAAAACATGAAATAAACACAAGTCAAGTCCCACTAGCACAACCAGTTGAGGATGGGCCTCATTAGCAAGGCGACCCAGGATCAAACCTCACGGGGGTGGTTGTGCCCTGTGCTAGGGGGAGGAGACATGCTAAAAAATCAAATCAGCATAGGGATGGTGCGGCCCAGGCTGGATGCGATCCCCGGGTGACTTTGATGGCTTAGATGCCCCTGGGTTGTGGCTCCTCAAGCCACAAGTCAAGCTTGGAGGATCACAAACAACTTGACAAACAAACAAAAACATGAAATAAACACATTGGCACATAAATATGAAGAAAGCACTGATATATATATATATATATATATATATGACGTAGTGGATGTAAAGTAAAAATGATACATCAAAGGCAATACCAAATCCTGTTGATCCCTGATAATTGTCTAATCAAGGACTCAAACGTCGAGAACCAATACAAAATAGCACTAGATATATAAAAGCATCTAATCGTCATGATTTATATGTAGCAAAACAAATAAAACTAGCAATTTTCTATCTAAGATCAGTGTCCTCTTCCCCTTTCACGGGAAAACATGATGGGTTGTTTGCCAAGCCTGTCCCTAGCAGTAGAAGGCCCTGACACTGCACCTAATGTCAAATAATGACTGTTGGGTATGGAGTTGTGCTCTCCTATATCTGTAGCAGATGGTGTTGACGTTGGCGCTCCCACAGTCTCCTCCTCCTCCTCCTCCTCCTATTGTTGCTTCTCCCCCAAGTCCTCCTCCTCTTGCTACCCCTGTACTAATGGATCCTCCTCTAACCATGTAGGTGACTCCTCTAAGATGGGCACCTCAGACTCCACCCTCCACTGAGACAATACATCAATATTGTCTAAGGAAATGGCATCTGGATCCATTGGTTTCTCTATTTGCTTCACTCAAAGTCGGAGATTGTAATGCACATACACTAAATCATTGAGGCGTGAGAACTCCAACCTGTATGAGTGTCAAAAAAACTAATGAGTCTTAACTCTTGACACTTGAGGGTCATAAATTAAAATTAGAATAAATGTAATTGCTCAATTGAAAGTTGAAGCTCAAGGTTATAACTGTTGCACTTTTTTGAATGTATTTTCTCAAATACACTCCAATTATGCTCACACCCTGAAGAGCTACAAGTTTGAATCAGGATGCATATGGCCAATTTCTACAAATTTGGTGTTCTTGCACCATAGCTTCGCCCCCGCAACTCCTCATATGTAGCACTTTTGCACCCTTGGCCCACAATAGCAATAGCATCACACGTTGGATACCAAAATGGATTGTTTTTGGTGATGTTGAGAGGTAAGTCACTGCAGAAAAGACACCTCCCCATAACTCTATTTGCTTCATGTTTCTCCTCTTTTTTAACAACTGATTTTATGGAAGGTTGTGCTCAATGTCTGATTCATGGAACAAAAAAGGATGACCTCCCACTCCCAGTGACATCAGCAGAAAACACTGTGGAGCCCCTCCCACTACCCTCAATTTCAAACTCGGAAGAAGATATCCCGAAAGATCTACCTGCACGGTCAACCTTCTTTCTTTCTGCCTCTTCTTTCTTTCTATCTTTTTCATCAATTGCTTCAAGAGATTTTTATATAAGCTCCGCACTAGAAACTATACAAAGCCCAACATCATGTCTAGGGAGTCTAGCCAGATGGTATTTCAATCACGTAATCCCTCCTGTCATCTAGTCCCCACACAATTTGCATGTTAAATATGCCCGATTTGTCCCACCATTAGGTTCCCCATACTCCCAAAATGGGTACAAGGGCTTCAGCATATTTGTAGTGGATTAATTCAAAACTAGGGAACCAAAAAAACAAAAAATTGGCGTTAAACCCCCATAAAGAAAAAATAACAGTGACCTCATTCGAAAAATATTTTTTACTACATTATTTGCAATGAAAAATGGCAATAAGAGGGTGCATAAGAAAGTTATAAAAAAAATGAAGCTTGTTGTCCAAATATGGAGAAAACCCTTGCATTGGCTCATGGGCATGAAAATCATAACAAATGTACCAAAAAAAATATGTTGGTAGGCAAAGAGGCAAGCAAGCATAACCCTAAATCTATGAAAAAAATCATTAACATAGGGGCTTTTAAGAACATACCTGTTAATGGAAGAAATGTAGTTTGTCTCACTGTTCCAGAAATCTTTGATCCACAAAAAAAAATTGGTTGGTGATGATAATGATCATTTGATCCTCAATCCCTCCTTGAAAACCACTACAAAGCTCTTTCCTTACTTCTCCAAGACTAACAAAGCAAAATGAGCAAATAAAAGTCAAAATTTTCGTTTTGTAGTCGTGGACTAGCTTGCCCAACGATAAATTCAATCGTCATATGATACTTTGCTGCGATATCGTCGATACTTCGGAAATATTGTGATATTTTCAAAGTGGAAAATATTGTGATATTTACTCGCCGATATCTCGTTTTACAAAAAATATCGTGATATTTACGAATATTGGCGATATTATCAACATTGTTTTCAAGTACCCATGATAGCAACAAGGAGGAATCCCATCAACAACTAGTATTATTGTATTGTGCTCACAACTGGTAAACAAACAACATCGACAAACCTTGTGTCTGTCACATGCAAGAGCTATGTGCAACCATAAGACTTTCTTGCAGATCTACAGAAACTTGTTGACCTTGCCTTTCAACACACAACTCACAAGGATCATCTCGTGAATTTGCAACAACACCCAAGGCTACCTCTTAGACACACAAGTCTACCTTCTAAATCTGTAAGCCTCCTCTACCACCTGTTACACTCAAATTGTCAAAGTTCCAGGGAAGCGGAAGTACCAACTTTTTCAACAAGGATCAAATCACATATCAGCAGTCCATGTGACATGGTCATCCCATTCTGCAAGTTATATATTGTAAATGATCTTAGTAAAACCTTGAGTCTATGTAACAACCTAGGTAAGCCTAGAATTTGATGACGAATTCCATTATGGGAAGTTTTTTTACCTCGTTGATTACCTGTGTTTTTAAACACGGTTAATCAGAAGAGTTTTTTTCCCTCCAGCTTAAACCTCAAAGCTAGGGTGAAATTTAGTGTCAAATTATTAGGTGAGTCCTAGTGTTTTTAGTCGAGTCTAATGTAAAAGTGGTTTGGGAATAATTTAAGCTAATTGGCTTAATTATTTTATTACAAATCACTTGGTTTACTAGATCATATTGTGTCACAGATGGGTTATGTGTCTTGAGGGTCTAAGCCAAATATATATTCCCTCTTTGAGTTTTGTAAATGAAAAATCTTATGTATTAGAGAGTTGGAAAAATAATTAAATCCCCTTGTGTAAATTAATTAATTTTTCTAGCAAAATAAAATTATTTCCTAAGCCAGAAAATTAATTAATTAAAGTCAAATTAAATTGTCTTGGAAAAATAAACTCTCCAAATGGAAAAATTCGTCAGTAAGAGTCAATTTTTAAAGGTCCTCCACCAAATGAATATTGTATATTTCACGAAAATTTGGACCCTTGGACCTTGGTGGTTAAGTCAAAGTCAAATTTTGAGGAAATTAGCTCAAAATAATTAATTTTGAGCTAATTAAAATGGAATTAAATGATAACGAAAATTCCTCAAAAGTGAAAAATCAAAAACTGAGATTAAAAGATCATGAAGTGTTTAGCAACATCCAAGATTATTTTGACAAGAATCAAAGAAACTAACCGTTATTTTTCGTTTGGAGGATTTACCTATAAATTAGAAAGACAGTGGAGTCTCTAGTCATCTTGATCTCTGGCTAGAATTGTTGTAGAAGCTTTTTGTAAACTATTGCCCGCTGGGAACTATTTTTTCTACTATAATAAAAGACTTTAGGGTGCAACTCGATGTGCTCTTGTTCGTTGATTTGTCGTATGTATTGACTATGGGCTTCCTATGTGGTGCTTTATATTATTATTTTGAGATAATACGTAGCGTTTGCAAGTACTCAATCCTTGGTCTCCAAGTTCAAAGACTGTGGGCAAGGGTTACTTTGCTTGGATCCTTGGTTTTTATATGGTGGATTGAATCTTCGCGGGGGCTATAGTGAGCATGAATTTTTCTAAAGCATTTTAGCCATTCTTTCAAGGAAAAAAATAGCATAAAAATAATTTGCTCAAAATCTATTTTAAAACCCTTGTATAATTTGTAAATAATTTTGTAATTTTAATTGGAAATCAATTTTCTAACTTGGGTTGGAGTTTTTAGATTATTTTGTATATATTTGGGGTTTGGGTGTTGTATTTCTATTTTTTGCAGATTGGATCAAGGGATCAAGTGAAGGAAGAGCTATAACTAGGCCCTTGAGGTTAAAATCTAGCCTATTGACAATTTTGCAAGGGCTTTCACTAAAGATTTGACGGCAAAATCAGATTCGGAAGAAAAAAAATAGAGACAAGGGTTTTTAGTTTTTGGCCTTCCCAGGACTAGATTTGCCTCATCCAAGCCCAGCATCAGCCTTCCTCCTCCCTGCGTCAGCCTTATGACCCCCTGCGTCCAAGTTTTCGGCGTCTCTGAGGCTGGTCGTGAAGCCTAGGGGCCTCGGCCTCTTCCCTTCCTCCCTGAGCTGAGGGTTTTAGGGTTTCTTGGGCCTCGACCTTCCTCAGGAAGGCTAGACGGCTGCCCTTGAGGGTTTGTCGTGGCTTTTCAGCCCTTAAAACCTCAACGACATCCTCTTTTGGCCCCGGAAACCCCAACATCCAGCTTTTTCTTGCCTTAGTGTTGACCTTTTATGGCCTTTTCCAACGTTCTTGACCCCCGATCTATCATCTTGACCCCTTTATCCCCAAACGTTGGTCTTCCTTGGCCTAACTTTGGCCTTCCTTAGCCATTTTCAGCCTTAGCTTGACCTGAAATCCTAATCTGAATTTTAAAGGCTAAATACTTGGTGGTTTTGCAAGTTTAAGGTCTCAAAATTCATATTTTTCAAGCAGCAACCTGATCCCAAAGTTTTAACAAATTTCAACCACGAGACCTTCAAGGCCTTGGGCCTAGGGTTTGACCTCTAAACCGTTGTTTTGCTTCTGTTTTATTACAGCAATCAAATCATTAATAATTCAATCCCAAAATCACATAATAAATGGTCAAAATTGGTCAAAGTTGATAAATCTTGATTTTCATGAGTTTTGGCCACTTGGGCATCTCAAATTTGACCTAGATCTAAACTTTTTGCTTGCTGGAATTTTCTGCGTAAATTGTTGAATCAAGTCTGCAAAATTTCTGAATCAAATACTTAAAAAGCGTTAAGAAATTTGAATTTTCAATTTCCGGCAAAATTTTACTATTTTTGGATATATTAGGGATTGTCTTAAGCATTGTTGGGTTGCTGATCTGTCATTGTTTCACTGCTGTAATAAACATATTAGTTCTGAAATTTCTTAATCACATCCTCTAAATAGCTCCAAAAAATTATTTTTTTCAGCTTGGCAAAATTTTAATATTTTTGGAAATCTTGGGCATTGTCTTGGGCCTCAGTTGTTCGCTGATCTGTGATTTATTTATTGTTGTTATAAATATTTCCGATCTAAAAAATTCGCTGAAAAAATACCTTAACGGCCCTAATACATTTGATTTCTCAGTTCACTTGGAAATTGGGCACATTTTGCAGCATTGAGTAAACATAGGCATCATTGAAGTAACATTTATTTACTGTTGTCATAAATTATTCATTGTTGTCATAACTTGTTTACTGTTGTCATACTAATCACTTACTGCCCATAAAAAGGATCATTGGAATATAAAGTGCCTAAGTGTTTTCATATCTTGTTACTTGTTCCTAGCATTTACATGGTTAAAGTGACTAACATTGTTGGTTTCTTAAGAGTTTAAGTTTCACATCTCTTTGGCATTATCACGTATAATCTTGTTGAGCTGTGATTGGCATCTTGATTGATAAGTGGATAAGTTGATTTAATTGATTAAACATCTTGTGGAATATTGTTGAAGTTTACACGTGTCTCGTTTAAGGATTGTCATTTTAATATTGTTAAGTACTCTTTCTGTAAGAAGATTCTCACTAAGTACTTAAATAACTCAAACAATCTTAACTCAAGACAAATATCACTCATAATCTTTTGCATAAGCATACTAGATCTAAATTGCACTAATAACTGTAATTTTAGGTATGTTCTATGCTAGAGCAATTTATTTAAATTTCCACAGCTAGCTCAATATTTTTTCCAGATTAGCAATCACATCAGCATTAATGTAAACTGCAGATAGAACATAAATATAAATCGCAGAAGACAAGCCAAGACAAGAGGACACAAGATGTGGCGCTAGCCAGGGACAAACCCCAATGTGGGGAAACCCTTGATCAATTCTTCTTATATGTTCTTCAATAGTTGAGCAAAGAGAGATAGTACATATACATTAGAAGTCAACACTTTGACTTGACAAGATAAGAGATCAGACATCAGAAATCTTCACCATGAAGATAACACAATGCAGCAGATGATAGGCCTAGAGCAACTCAACCAATTGCCCAAAATGCTGAAGCTTTCCTTCTATAATGCTCTTCCTCCTTTGCTGCTTCACTGATCATGTCAAGTCTGCCCATCTGGCAACTTGTGTAAGCTGAAAGGACTGAAGCATTTCATAGCAAACCTGGACACTGAATAGAGCACAAACACTGTGAGCTACAGCATTCTAAATCAACCCCACAGTCCATCTATTGACTGCATCTTGCCTGCACATATTTGCTCCAACAATACCCTGCCTTATAGGGTCTGAACGTGGCGCTTAAGGAGGCCTCCCACTGCTGGCTATAGCCTGCGGCCTAGCCCAGCAATTGATTATAGCCTTGTCCCTTTATACAGTGATCCAATCAGCCTTCAAGCAGCAGCCTCATAGTTCCTCCTCATTGGATACTTTTGCCCAACATATCATACCCAAACATGGCCCTGCTGTCACCTACAGCAACAGCAACTAGGTGACTGTGTAAGGCTTCTTTCTGGACAGCAACCAATTGTTAGTATTGCCTATGACC
The DNA here is from genome assembly GCA_031772625.1 of Pinus tabuliformis. NCBI lineage: Eukaryota > Viridiplantae > Streptophyta > Pinopsida > Pinales > Pinaceae > Pinus > Pinus tabuliformis. The sequence goes on from CM062818.1 coordinate 2,074,632,288, forward strand.
ATCCTCCTAAAGTTGCGGATCATCCTCTAGCTGTGAAACATGTAAGGGCTTCCTAGAACAGTCATCCTCAATTGCAGATTGAGGCCTTTAATGATAGCGTATTTTAGGACACCTTATTATAGCGAACAAGGGCTTCTTTATCACCCTTCACTGCGTATTAAGGTCACCTCTTCTTGACAGCGTTTAGGGCTTATGACTGTGCTTTGAAACAGCAGTTAGGGCATCTCCCTTTAGCCCTACGTTTAGATTTCTTCCTAACTGTTTGAGGGCTTCCTTATGACAGCGTAATACATCTCCCTTTTGCCTGCGGCCAGATCTCCTTGCTGCACTTCCAGCGTATAGGACTCTTCTCCTAGAGTCTTCATTATGACAGCGTATTAGAACCTTTAAGGATTGCGGATTAGGAGCTCCATAGACACCAGATCAAGGTTCTCTTCTTGCTATGTTTGAGGGTCTCTTGAGACGGAAAATTAGGGTCCCTTCATGACCTGCGGCTAGGGCATTTGGGACAACATATGAGGGCTTTACCTTCAGTTGTGTGAAGGCCTCTTTTACTGCGGCTAGGGCTCCCTCTAGGATTCCTTAGATTTGCGTTGAAGCTCCCTTAGACTAGGGAGCCTTTCCTTGGCTGCGTTGAGGGCTTACACTTCACTGCCCTTCTTGACTGCGCTAGGGCATGTCCAAGACTTCTCCATTAGGGCTGCGTAGAAGGCATCTCCTCTAGACCTCCCCTTCCACCAAAAACCCAAACAAGTGGAAAGTGAGATCACAAGAGATGAGTGTTAAATGATTTGAAGTCCACCTCTATTTATACTAAAACTTTGAGCGCAAGTGGGGTTTATTTGGTTACTAGCTGACCTTGACGAATTGTCCCATAACACTAATAAATTCATATCTCCATTAATACTTATCGGAATCGGATGATCTTTAGATCAATCCTACACCTCTCAATGAGAGGGATCCAAGAAAATTATCAATTGTCATTAATAAGATGACTCACATGGAGTTTGGCCCTAATTGCCAATTTCATCAATAACATACCTCCTAACATAAGCTAGGTTGATAGAAATATAGGGCAACCTCTCATTTAGTTTGAGGGAACTCAGCAACTCTTCGATGGTTAACACAGTGACCTTGCAGTCGTCAAAGCCACAGCCTCTGCAGCGCCGGAGGCATCAAGTGAAAGGAGCACAACAGAAGGTATCATTAATCAGGCCCTAGCCTGCTTCCTGTTGGTCTCCTTCCTACAACCTACCTTGGAGCCCAGCTTCAAAATAGTTGATGGAAGGTTACATCTAGATTAGGCATTTAACTAAAAATAACCAAAATCTCTGCATCACACATAGGTCATAGGTTTGCATATCATTCAAGTTAGTCAATCATCTTAAGCAACAGGTGTCCATCCGGTCATTTGGCTCCAAATTACTATAAGCAAGAATTTGTGACTCCATTAAGGCACTGGTCTCATACTTTAAAATATAATCTAATTAACAATCTTGCTCAAATTTTAACCAATTGGCTAGGCCACTCATCAGTGTCTTCCAAACAAGTTGGTTTCCAATTTGTTTTTCTTCATCGCATCCCATAGCGACTACCCCCCATAGCCTATTGTTAGGAGACAGCTAGAACAAAGTGGGCGGGGATCAAAGTGACAACCCCCACCCTGAGCGTTGTCGCGGTGCCTATACAGTCCAGGTGACAACACAACCCATATCCACCTTTTAGAATTCAGCATCAGAGCCTCAAGAACACAATTAAGTGCAGGCTGCAGGACAACCCACACCCAATAACAAAAGTCATATATGGATTGACACCTAACGCCAACATCAACTACCATAACTACCAATCTTGTACCGAATTTGAACTGTAAACAAATCTCGGCTTGTAACTGCGTATGCACTACACATATGACCTTGCTGCTTACTGTATACTTGCTTTGCAACTTCAGACTTAGCCTCACTTGACAAGTGTGGACTATGCACACGATTTCCACCTCAGATTCCTCGTCGAGAATTTGGCACACAAAGTGTCTCCCCCTTTTACAGTTTCTTATGAACACTGATGTAGTGTAACATATTACAGACAATGCAGTTGTATAGCTTAGAGTAGGACATTTAAATCTTCATCGTTCTACTCGTGTGCTTAATTTTCAAATCTCCTTGGGCTTTTGGTTTCCCTCTTGGAATCAGGATCATTATTTTTCAATAGATTCTTAATGCCCGCATCAATTTTCAATATCTGAATATTAGAAACATTTTTGGAAGAAATCACATTGGAAGATTTCTAATATTCAGAATATGGATCACAGAAGTTTGAATTCAAATATAACTTCTTATCTTTTCCATATTCTGCTTGCATATCGCTTGGACGGTTTAAAAATACAGTAGAGATTGAACAAATGATTGATTTGTGTATTTTCCTGGATAGGTTGACCACTACACATACTTTTCTTATACATTTGTATTATTTTGCTCACTCTAACGACAGTTGTTCCGGCGGAGATAAACAACCGTTGTCTTACAGAACATGCATAATTGAAAGCATTTATTATCATAATGAGACTTCATAATCTCAAATGCTCCTATTCATTCACATTAATAATTACTCTACACTACTCTGGACTTTGAAATACAATCGGGTTTTTACATTGGATTTCAACTGCCACTTAGCCTGCTCCGCATCCCATAACTAAGGGTTTAAATTACTTGGGAGGCAACCAATACTAGGGTTGTTGACAGCCCGTTTACACTTCCGAAGCAAGTTTCCTTACTTCAGTAACTACTTTGACTTTTGCTTGATTGTCTTAACACCCTCTTCGCCCTGACTTTGACATCTCTTTCTTGAGGCAAATTTATATTCTTTCAGTATCCTTTACACGTGCTGAAATATACTGGATATCAATTTTTTCCAATTTCTTGGAATATACAGCAACTAAGAGAAATCTAAGACGAGTTTTTAATGCAATGGTCCAAAAGACTCGGGGATTAAGTAGAGGCATTGATCATCCAAGAGAAGTCTCACAGAACCCTTCCCATGTTAAAGTCGGTAATTGTTCCAGTGTTGATGCAGAGTTGGGGTCCACAGCACCCCATAGACGAACAAAAACGTTTAAACTTACAAAAAAGGATCCTAATGACTCATTCATAACAACTAGGAAAGACCACGGTTATAATTAATCAAAGATTACAGATATTGTCATTTTCAAGTGGACAAGGCAACTTCCATCGATGAAGTGGACTGACAAGATTGCTAAGACCTTGCAGAGGGGCTTTTTGCCTTCCTAAGCCTAATGTGACAAAGGAGCAGTGCGAGCACAGAAACACAGTCTCCCAAGACTTCATCCGGCGATTCGTCCCAAACGATCAAGATTAAAAATTGGTAAACTGAATACTTACGGTTAAAAGCAAATATGTTAAGTGAGTTCCCCTATCTGTATCAATTAAGTATACGAAAGACTTCACGCTGACCGAACATTTTAAAATAATACCTGAACGCGAATAGGACCAAAACCAAAATCTTGAAGAAATATTTTTCAGGCCATTTTAAATGTAAAGAGTTCGGCGAGCCGACGAGAGGGGAATTCTCACCATGTTGCTGGTAAGTAGTCTGGCACGTCCGATGAAGCCATTGCGAGATGCATCCTGCGGTCGTGCGAATAGCTTAAGAGAGGCAATTGCACCATTCCCCAAGAACGCCGAACTGGGCCAGATGAGCAGCCATCAATTGACCGAGGAATCTTAGGGTAAGAGTGCTGACAGAAAGATTGACCATGCAACAAGGTATTTGGCGCAGAAGACAGCACTGCCATGACAGTCCTTCACGCGCGTTCGGGGTTTGATGACAAACACAAGCTCGGGCAAGGACCCCGTTTCAATATTTGTGGTCAACATAATCGCTTGTACAAATACATTAACGTGCTCGGTATACGTAGATAGGCATATATATGTGAATGATTGTTTTCGTTTTTGATTTGGATTTTAGTTCGGATGGTTGGAGTTTTGTTTGAATTGGGTTAATTTTTTCTAAAGGGTAGGTTGGTCTATTGTGAGTTAAAAAGGTGAGTGTTTGGTTTATTTTGAGTTAAAAAGGTGAGTGTTTTATTATGATGTTTTGTTTTTTTAAGTTATAAGTTATTTGTTAGGTATGGTCTTTAGTTGTTGGTATTAGTTTAATATTTATAGTTGTAATTGTTGGTTTTAAATTTTGGATTTGGATTTTAGTTTGAGTAGTTGGGAGTATGGTTTGTTTTTCTTTACCTAGTTTCAATTTTTACAGAGGAATATGTTGGTTCATTGTGATAACGCTAAAAGGGTAGATGCCCCTACTACAAAGAATGCCTCAACCCTTTCGCAAGGATAAGTTACCTATTAGAGACATATTTGCAGGTTGTTGTGGCAATAACCTAAAAGCTATATGGGTAATCGTTGACTTTGAATCAAGACCTCGTAAATTCCCCTAAAAAAAAAATACATGTGATATCACATATTTTTTTATTTTGATTAATGTTAGCATGTTTAACCAAGTTGTGATTTTGGAAGTATAGATTATAGATATGAGTGGTAATGTTTTTTTTTTTTTTTTTTTGGTTAATGTTAGTATGTTTGATGTAGTTTTGACTTTAGAAGTGTAAAATGCAGATATGATAGCTAAAAGAGACACTACATAAGGATGGCAAGATTGGGTACTCTCTTTCTTTTTTTAACAGGAATGAGTACGTAGATTATATTGAAAATTTGCACTTGGATGATGCAAGTACATTAGGAGTTACATTGTTTTTGCCTCACATGATTCTAAAAAGACTAAAGCAGTCTCCTCCCAATAAGAACAAGTGCGGAAAAGGTCCAAAAAAAATCTTTGAATGTTTATTCGTACTGCTTCCTAGGAGTAGGAGTAAATTTTAACAAATTGCTTGCACAAGAAAATGCAGAAACAAAACATTTCTATAAATTGCTAGAAGATGGCCCATGGGAGTTAGGACCGAAGTTCTTTCTACTATGATCTTTCTTGTTTCTTATCACTAGTGGGGAGGAAGTATGGTTTTTAAGCAGATTTGAATAGAAAGGGGAAGAAAAGGAGGATTTCAACTTCTTCTCGACCATCCTACCAACTTCTTCATCTTTTAATGCAGAGGAGACCTTTGTAGAAAACTTTTCCAACGCATGAGTTTTCTTTGGAGGATCTTGATCCGGGTCTTCTTCATCTTTTGAATCAGGAGGGACCTAAGCAACATGATTAGTCTTTGTTAGTACTAGTTAATCCGCTTGGGCCTCAAGATTCTCAACTTCTTCCTTTGGAACATTCAAGACTTTGTAATGTCCCAAATGGGATATTTTGCTAATTTTTGCAAAAATCTATCTTGACCGAAATTTCTCCATATCATTTACTTAACAAAAGATTGCCATGTAAAATATATAACTAATAAAATGCATACAATTCAATAATACAATGAGCAAAAATCTCAACTTTTATTATAATAAGGAACTGGAGTTTACATGTTAATACAACAAAATCGCTGAGATGGAAAATTGACGTCAAGAATCTGCTCCAATGTTATGTTGGCCTTCCAAAACTGAACTAAATTGTCACTGTTGAGGTCTCCTGTGAATTCTAGATGAATTCACCAAGGGGAGATGGGTGCTCGCCCAATCTCACTGAATCACCCAAGGGTTTTCGTCCTAGGGCTACAGCTGAAGTAGAGAACCGGGTTCTCAATCTCTCATACAAGAAGTAATATCAAATCCAAGATGTCCTCTAATGGTCTCCTCCTCCTCTTTTTATAGATCTGATGGACCCCTCTAGAAGCTCTTATTTTATTATTATTTTAATCACGGAGCAAATTTCCCTTAATTAAAATATTCTTTTTAATGTGGGAAAGTGGTAAATTGGCCACCATACCTCCTTAGGTCACTAAAAATCACTTTTAACTATCCATCTAGTATATATTCTTGTTTCGGTTCCAATGAGCTATACACTAAGGTGTTCTGCCAAGTATTCCTCCTGAAATGCCACCTTAAGCGTAACTAATTGAGTCAGGCCCATTAATAACTCTGTTTTTGAAAGTTGTCGGAATGCAACGGAACGAAAGGCAAATTGTGCAGATGATGGAATATACCAAGCGAATGCCATCAGACCTCATAAAAACTCCTCAAAACCCCTCCAAAGGCCCCTAGGCCAACTGATGATGCCAACCTATACATGTGACTTGTTTGTCCACAACTCTGAAATTCCATCCTAACCATGCCATAAGGAACACCAAAAAAAGGAACATAACAAATCCTCCACCCCAAGATTGCTTGCCCTCAAGCAATCCATATCTGTCGACAAATCTGGCAATCCCATGCAACTGAGAATCAATACCTAGATCCCATACAAACCATTGGGTGATGCCATACCTTTGTGCCACCCAACCAAGAACGGATCCCTCAATGCCTAGATCCCAGACTAAACTCTGACTCGACCTACCATCAACAAATCCTCCCAGATCCCAATGCCACCATGGCCACTCATCAACACCCCTATCCCATGGCTCTAGTTGTGCTTTGTCTCCAGCTATGGTTATTGCTCCCTCAATTGAATATCAGCTCATCACCTCTCTCCAATCCAACCCTTGGTATAGACCTAGGTCAATCTCACCATGTTGATGTTGTGTTGAAATACTAATGAGCGGCCAGCTTACATCCTGATGCCAACTGGAGCATATAGTACCCCTCACATCTAAGGGCTCACGCAGTACAATGATCCTGACTAAAAATGATACTCCATCAATAGGATACCAACTCATAATCTCCCGCCAATCTGATGTGTTAGCGCTTGGAATTCACCTAGGCTGAGATAGACAAACTCTCAAGGCTACATCAAACCATTTCACCCCGTAGCTAGCCCTACGAGGTATGAGAAGGCTCTCTCGGGTCAGATTCGATAGATCTTTCAATATGATTAGGCTGACCAATTAATAATAAAGATTTTAGGCTAGTAAATTGATAAGGGGGTTGATTTAATGATTTTTGGGGTTTTTGGTGGCAATTGGTGGAAGTGCAATTCAAGGTGCGGGGATTGAGCACAGTTTTCACAGGGGGATCTAAGGGGCAAGGTAGGAATGAGTGCTGATGCCTTAATCTGAGATGGATGATCAGAGATGATAGAGGAGAAGCTAAAGAGGGCAAACACACAATTCGAATCCTCTCTAGACAGTAGAAAACATTAAAATTGAACAAACTAAAAAGCTGAGCATGTCAAAACATGAGTTCAAACTTTACCACTTCATCTGTCCAATTTAGAAGCATAAGAGAGATGTGAAACACATAAACAAACTTACAAGAACATGTAGAGAACACACCATCAACAATCAGATCCACAAGAATCCTCAAAGATGTCTGTAAAACCCTGGCTTTCCTTGCCTTCAATTGCAGAAATAGATGCACAATATACAATGAAGCTTCCTTACACAAGAGTCCAACCATCAAAATGAGAAAGAGAAGGCATAATATAGAAGGTCAAACCTCTTCCCCCACCTCTAGGGGTCGAGCTCAGCTTCCTAGGAGCTGTTACAACTAATTCTAAATCAGTCACTAGATAATAGGCCAGCACAACAACTTGCCTCTAAAAGTTAGGAAGCCTATCCATGCATTAAATATTAACTATTTACATCAAAGAAGCTTCTAGAAGAGTAAAGAAAGATAAAGCCTATCAAAGTGCCATGAAAATATTACATTTATCCATCATCTACAAGTAAAAATGGTCAACCATAGTCAAAACAGTGTTTTTTGACCGAAAATGGCAATTCTGGCAAATCTGGAAGTTCTGGTCGCGCCCCTGGAAGTTCTGGTCGCGCCCCTTTACAGCTGTTTTTGAGTGGGTTCCACTGGTCCAAATCAGGTGCAAGATGGCTCATTGGAAATCTTGGCCTGTCTACTTTCCATCCCAAGTGGAATTTCTGAATTTGGTGTTGATTTGACCCCTCAAAAACCATTTCTCCCAAGGTCACTTTCTGCAACTCAAAAAGTGGGCAGAAAGTCATTTTTTAGGTGTATTTTGAGCTTTTGGAGGCTCAAAACTCAAAATCAGGCTTCTCCCAAGTATTGGTAATTTTTCTTTTTGAATGCCCTTTCCAAAAATTCCAAGTTTGCAAAATTCCGAGCAGCCCTTCAAACTGGTCTCACCCGGGGTGAGACCAGTTCTTGGGAAAAACCTGTAATTTTACCAAAAATTTTCAAAATGCTCAAAAATCTTCAAAATTTTCACATTTTGATGCTAGATCAAGGCTGATCAGTACCATGATGAGTGAGAGATGCCTCAGCCAAGATGCGGAGTGGGTTTGTCCTTTTCTTCCTCTTCCGGGCCTCAGACAGCTTCCTTTGGAGAATTTTCATTTTAGCCTTGCAAACATGTAACCACTATGATGACCACCTTTGCCACCCTTACGAGGCCTCTGTTGTGTCTCAACCTCTGTAGAAGAAGACCGGTCATCACCTTGCTCATTAGTCTCAGTGGTTGACATGGTGTTATCGAGCAAGGTGGAATAAACAAGTCAAGATGACCGCTGCCTTGCCTGCAAAATGCTGTGAAGTATGCTGTTTTCAAGGGGAAACATCATGAGGGATACGTTAGGGGAGGGAATTTACATATAGGAAAGGGAAAAATATATACATAAACAGGGAATTCTGAAGGAAAAAATCACATAATGCTAAACATGTCATTCCATCTCTCACCATTTGCAAATTAAAATTTTATTAGGGAAAACTTGTGTTTTGAACACCAAGGGAAAGGACAATGAAAATCTCCATGATGGAGGGAAGGATGTCATGAGCATAGGGGGATAGGGCAGCATCAGTTATAAACCTTTAACAGGCTGCTCTCCTTAAATTTTGCCTTTGCATGTCATCTAAGAGCATACTCTGTTTTTTCATAGCTTTTGAAATGGTCATTGATACTAAATGGGAAACAGGATTTTGTTATTTTGATTACAAGGGGAAGAGAAGGGTTTTTATGACAATTTGAAAAGGAAATGGGAAAGGGACTGTATCAAGGGAATTAGGGAGATGGAGGGATATGGGAATTAGGGTTAGGGAGTAGGAACCCATCAACAATGCTGCCAACCATATTTCATAACAGCAGTCCTTTACAATGCTGGCAGCTTTCATACTTTTGTCATATGTGAATTAGGGTCTTCAATTACATACTTTGTCAAAAGGGAAGGGTATCAATTGCATAGGGATTTTAGGGGATTAATGAGCAATTGAATCAAGGTTTTTATGAGGGGAAAGGTAAGGGAAAACAGAGTTTAGGGATAGGGAGATAAATACCATGTCACTTTGCAAACCCTAGCACAGCAAAACTGCTCTTTTGATAACTATGCAGCTGTATATTTAATGAATTTTTGTCATGAGCACCATACAGCTACTAATCTTTGACATTTACACAGCAAGAGGTCATTTTTCTTTTGTTTTTATAAGGCTATGCAAGTTACATTTTTCACTGTTTTTTGTGTGATATTCATAAGCATGCCTTGCTATCATTTTTTCTTTTTCTTTTTATATTGTTTCTTTTCATTCTGTTGTGTATTTACATATGTAAATTTGCTGTATATACTAGTGTAGGGTTTGAACATGACACATGGGGGGAAACTAGGGTTTTGAAATGGTTTAGAAGGGGTTAGGGTTTCATAGGATTTAGGGGTAGGGTTGGTATGATTAATTTGCAAATGAGATCAATAAATATGACATGTTAACATATGTAATTTACATGGGAAAATGAAAGGAGGGACATAAGGGAAAAATTGCCTTGAAAAACAAACAAACTGTCCATGCATATTGCTTGCAAAACATCAAGTCATTTAGCTTATTCTCTATTGATTCCTTGCATAAAATCATGAGCATTACCTTCCTTTGCAACCACAAAACCATCACACAACACGTGGAAGAGACATACCTCAACAAAATCGAGCAAATTTGAGGGAGATTTGGCGTTTGGGTGAGTTTTAAGGCGGGCAGACTTTTTGGTCGCGCACCTCCCCAGAATGGTCGCGCACCAGCAAATGGTCGCGCCCGTGTATTTTAACACAGAGAAAAGCGCTTTGTTTGGTCGCGCACCACCCAGGTGGTCGCGCACACCTGTGGAATGGTCGCGCACCTTCCCAAGTGCTGAAACTTGCAGAAAATTGCCACGAATTGCCTCCTTTGCCTCTAGCACGAAATTTTGACTTTCATGTGCACAATAAGAGTGACTAGAGAGGGAAATTAGCTTTTATAGGTTCATTTAAAAAAATTTAACTTTAGAACCCACTTTCTAATGTTTTGAACCTGCTTTTCTCTTTAACACTGTTTAGAGTCTTTTTGTCCTGGGATGAGCTCTTTTGATGCGTTTGACTCCGTTCTTTTTGCAGGTTGACCGCCTGATGGACTGTAGTGAAGGAACCAGGGTTATTGCCGGCACTTTTACAAATTTTTGAAAATTTCTTTATTTTTCCAAATTCCACATGGCCTTGGACTTAAAAACAGGGTTTTTTAAATCCAAGGCATAAAATGAACTGTAGTTGAAGAAAATGATAATGAAACATATGTACAAAACTCCTTCCGGCTTGCTGGGCACTTGCTGACCATGACTCATGACCTTGAAAAGATTTTGACTCAAAACCCTAGACCTAAGACCATGGGATCTCAAGACAAAAAATAAGAACAAGCATGACTCAATTACATTGTTGTATGACCTGATCCAGCAAAGCCAAGAAGGGAACAAAGACCAGCTCCTCCATTCAGTGTTATGGCATGCCTAATGAGATGCAAAATTGACACTGAATGAGACACCTAACTATGCATATGCAAAGAGCTATTGATCACTGATGGAGGGCTCAAGACCGACACTAACATTGGCTCCAATGGGGATGACAGTTCCTTGGAGGTGCCAAGAACCTCAGACCTCTTGGGAGAGCAGACCAGTGCCTTACAATCATTGGGCAATGGAGTCATTATTTCGGCAAACAACACAAGACTTTGACTCATTTATTGAATGATAAATTGACTGAAACTTGACTCAAATCGACTCAATGGCAAACTGAAATAACTTGAAAAACTTACTCAACAGACCAAACACAAATGACTCATGACTTGACTTAAAACAAAACTTACAAAGCTTATGAAGGGCAGCAGTCCATCAAGATTTGAAATCATGATGACAACCACCTTGTTTCTTACAAGACAAAATACCATCAAACTATATCAAAATGCCAATGCAACCAATCAAGCAGATGCCTTCTTGATTGATTCTTCCAATCAGATTTTCTGGTCAACAATACAAACCTATCCCTGGGCATCCAAAAACATAGCTGACCGTGATCTCCTTCATCACTGAACACTACAATAATCACTTTCACCGCTCACTGTAACAAATCTGCCATTGAATCCTGGAAAACATGAAGATTTGACATTGCCACCTCCTGCTGAAAGAACAAGGTGTCCTTTGCTTCAAACTCTAATCTTCCTTCATCATGTGCTTCGATAAAAGTATGCTCATGGGCTTCAAAAAACTCCGAACAAATGGATGAGCAGATCTCTTCGTGGAAAAACATTTCAGCACATAAAACATATGAAGAATCTGAAAGGGAATCCTGTATGCTCTGATCTTCGGTAGTCAGACAATATGGTAAGTGATCTTCATATGATATGACAGCCGGATTCTCATTACATTCTTCAATCATAAGGAAAGAAACTTCAGCTGATTCTTGAGATGCAAAAATGACAGTTCTATCATCTACCATAAATTCATCCAAAGGAACTGTTTCACTTACTTGAATGAAGATCTCATCTTGATTTTCATGAACTGACTGAATTACCTCCTCATGCAGGCTTTGCATGTTGTCTTCTTCTGTGGGCAGATCTGAAATGAGCTCTTCTCTTTCACCATCTTCAGCCATATAACAAATTTCAACCTGCTGATCTATAAAGCTGCTTACAAGACTGTCATCCTTTTCAGAAGAGGAAGAAGGTCCACCATCATCTTCTTGACCATGTGTGCACTGCAAATCTGCATTAACTTGAGCTGGAGCAAGACCTCTCAAAAGCTGATCTATCTCCTCTTCAGACAAAGGAGACAATGCCTTTTGTTTCCCTTTGCTCAAACAAGTCTTGTCTTCATTGATTTCAAGTGAAGGAGTATACAGATTTTCCTCATACTGCTGATCCATTTCATGCAATTTCTGTTGATTGTCTAGAGGCGAAATTTTTTCATTTTCCACCATACTAAGATCTTGGTCCTGCTGCAAATTTTCATGATCGTCTCTATGGGAATCCTCTAGGTTCTCTTCATGTTGCTGAAATGGATTCTCATACAAAGCCTCCATGATCTCATCATCCATGAAATTATCATCTTCATAAAACTTCTCAAGGCTTTCAATAAAACTATAAGCATGCTTGCAACAGTCATGAACCAAATTTAATGATGGATAAGATGCCTTATATCTTTCAATGAACAAGGCATGAAAATCCTTTAAACAGTAAATACAAGCAGACGGCAAACTTTCATACCATATTTGGGCTTTACCTTCCAGAGTGGCCAAGAATATCTTCATCAAACAATCTTCAGGAAAATCGATCTTGAATTTGTGAATATGCATGTGAAATCTGACCAGATGTAGAGCAGCGTCCTTCCGACCATCATCTTTAAATGTAGGCAAATTCCTTGACCAATCTACCTTCGGAATTTTATTCGGAAAACCTGGAATGTGATCTCGGCTCAAGGGAGCATATCTTCTTGCAATCTGATCCATCTTGAAAATCTCAAAGCCACTGATCTATCTGCAGTGAAGTCACCATGAAACATCGATCTCTGGAGTTTTCAGTGAAGGAGTCGCCAGTGAATGATTTCAGCCTTTCAAGTGTCTGATCGTTGTCCACTATCAACCATCAGATCTGGACTTGATACATGTACTGGGGTAAAACAATACAAATGAAGTGGTCGTATTCACAAGCTCACGGAGATTGACTGAAGCAGCGTTTATCTACTAACGCTGATGTAAAACAAGAGCGTTTTCGAAGGCTTCTGGCGTAACTTCAGGCTCCGTCTAAGACTTGCGAAACTCACACATCAACACACAAACAAGTTTGTTCTCCCCAGTATGGTCGCCAATATGTTAGCGCTTGGAATTCACCTAGGCTGAGATAGACAAACTCTCAAGGCTACATCAAACCATTTCACCTCGTAGCTAGCCCTACGAGGTATGAGAAGGCTCTCTCGGGTCAGATTCGATAGATCTTTCAATATGATTAGGCTGACCAATTAATAATAAAGATTTTAGGCTAGTAAATTGATAAGGGGGTTGATTTAATGATTTTTGGGGTTTTTGGTGGCAATTGGTGGAAGTGCAATTCAAGGTGCGGGGATTGAGCACAGTTTTCACAGGGGGATCTAAGGGGCAAGGTAGGAATGAGTGCTGATGCCTTAATCTGAGATGGATGATCAGAGATGATAGAGGAGAAGCTAAAGAGGGCAAACACACAATTCGAATCCTCTCTAGACAGTAGAAAACATTAAAATTGAACAAACTAAAAAGCTGAGCATGTCAAAACATGAGTTCAAACTTTACCACTTCATCTGTCCAATTTAGAAGCATAAGAGAGATGTGAAACACATAAACAAACTTACAAGAACATGTAGAGAACACACCATCAACAATCAGATCCACAAGAATCCTCAAAGATGTCTGTAAAACCCTGGCTTTCCTTGCCTTCAATTGCAGAAATAGATGCACAATATACAATGAAGCTTCCTTACACAAGAGTCCAACCATCAAAATGAGAAAGAGAAGGCATAATATAGAAGGTCAAACCTCTTCCCCCACCTCTAGGGGTCGAGCTCAGCTTCCTAGGAGCTGTTACAACTAATTCTAAATCAGTCACTAGATAATAGGCCAGCACAACAACTTGCCTCTAAAAGTTAGGAAGCCTATCCATGCATTAAATATTAACTATTTACATCAAAGAAGCTTCTAGAAGAGTAAAGAAAGATAAAGCCTATCAAAGTGCCATGAAAATATTACATTTATCCATCATCTACAAGTAAAAATGGTCAACCATAGTCAAAACAGTGTTTTTTGACCGAAAATGGCAATTCTGGCAAATCTGGAAGTTCTGGTCGCGCCCCTGGAAGTTCTGGTCGCGCCCCTTTACAGCTGTTTTTGAGTGGGTTCCACTGGTCCAAATCAGGTGCAAGATGGCTCATTGGAAATCTTGGCCTGTCTACTTTCCATCCCAAGTGGAATTTCTGAATTTGGTGTTGATTTGACCCCTCAAAAACCATTTCTCCCAAGGTCACTTTCTGCAACTCAAAAAGTGGGCAGAAAGTCATTTTTTAGGTGTATTTTGAGCTTTTGGAGGCTCAAAACTCAAAATCAGGCTTCTCCCAAGTATTGGTAATTTTTCTTTTTGAATGCCCTTTCCAAAAATTCCAATTTTGCAAAATTCCGAGCAGCCCTTCAAACTGGTCTCACCCGGGGTGAGACCAGTTCTTGGGAAAAACCTGTAATTTTACCAAAAATTTTCAAAATGCTCAAAAATCTTCAAAATTTTCACATTTTGATGCTAGATCAAGGCTGATCAGTACCATGATGAGTGAGAGATGCCTCAGCCAAGATGCGGAGTGGGTTTGTCCTTTTCTTCCTCTTCGGGCCTCAGACAGCTTCCTTTGGAGAATTTTCATTTTAGCCTTGCAAACATGTAACCACTATGATGACCACCTTTGCCACCCTTACGAGGCCTCTGCTGTGTCTCAACCTCTGTAGAAGAAGACCGGCAATCACCTTGCTCATTAGTCTCAGTGGTTGACATGGTGTTATCGAGCAAGGTGGAATAAACAAGTCAAGATGACCGCTGCCTTGCCTACAAAATGCTGTGAAGTATGCTGTTTTCAAGGGGAAACATCATGAGGGATACGTTAGGGGAGGGAATTTACATATAGGAAAGGGAAAAATATATACATAAACAGGGAATTCTGAAGGAAAAAATCACATAATGCTAAACATGTCATTCCATCTCTCACCATTTGCAAATTAAAATTTTATTAGGGAAAACTTGTGTTTTGAACACCAAGGGAAAGGACAATGAAAATCTCCATGATGGAGGGAAGGATGTCATGAGCATAGGGGGATAGGGCAACATCAGTTATAAACCTTTAACAGGCTGCTCTCCTTAAATTTTGCCTTTGCATGTCATCTAAGAGCATACTCTGTTTTTTCATAGCTTTTGAAATGGTCATTGATACTAAATGGGAAACAGGATTTTGTTATTTTGATTACAAGGGGAAGAGAAGGGTCTTTATGACAATTTGAAAAGGAAATGGGAAAGGGACTGTATCAAGGGAATTAGGGAGATGGAGGGATATGGGAATTAGGGTTAGGGAGTAGGAACCCATCAACAATGCTGCCAACCATATTTCATAACAGCAGTCCTTTACAATGCTGGCAGCTTTCATACTTTTGTCATATGTGAATTAGGGTCTTCAATTACATACTTTGTCAAAAGGGAAGGGTATCAATTGCATAGGGATTTTAGGGGATTAATGAGCAATTGAATCAAGGTTTTTATGAGGGGAAAGGTAAGGGAAAACAGAGTTTAGGGATAGGGAGATAAATACCATGTCACTTTGCAAACCCTAGCACAGCAAAACTGCTCTTTTGATAACTATGCAGCTGTATATTTAATGAATTTTTGTCATGAGCACCATACAGCTACTAATCTTTGACATTTACACAGCAAGAGGTCATTTTTCTTTTGTTTTTATAAGGCTATGCAAGTTACATTTTTCACTGTTTTTTGTGTGATATTCATAAGCATGCCTTGCTATCATTTTTTCTTTTTCTTTTTATATTGTTTCTTTTCATTCTGCTGTGTATTTACATATGTAAATTTGCTGTATATACTAGTGTAGGGTTTGAACATGACACATGGGGGGAAACTAGGGTTTGATAGGATTTAGGGGTAGGGTTGGTATGATTAATTTGCAAATGAGATCAATAAATATGACATGTTAACATATGTAATTTACATGGGAAAATGAAAGGAGGGACATAAGGGAAAAATTGCCTTGAAAAACAAACAAACTGTCCATGCATATTGCTTGCAAAACATCAAGTCATTTAGCTTATTCTCTATTGATTCCTTGCATAAAATCATGAGCATTACCTTCCTTTGCAACCACAAAACCATCACACAACACGTGGAAGAGACATACCTCAACAAAATCGAGCAAATTTGAGGAGATTTGGCGTTTGGGTGAGTTTTAAGGCGGGCAGACTTTTTGGTCGCGCACCTCCCCAGAATGGTCGCGCACCAGCAAATGGTCGCGCCCGTGTATTTTAACACAGAGAAAAGCGCTTTGTTTGGTCGCGCACCACCCAGGTGGTCGCGCACACCTGTGGAATGGTCGCGCACCTTCCCAAGTGCTGAAACTTGCAGAAAATTGCCACGAATTGCCTCCTTTGCCTCTAGCACGAAATTTTGACTTTCATGTGCACAATAAGAGTGACTAGAGAGGGAAATTAGCTTTTATAGGTTCATTTAAAAAAATTTAACTTTAGAACCCACTTTCTAATGTTTTGAACCTGCTTTTCTCTTTAACACTGTTTAGAGTCTTTTTGTCCTGGGATGAGCTCTTTTGATGCGTTTGACTCCGTTCTTTTTGCAGGTTGACCGCCTGATGGACTGTAGTGAAGGAACCAGGGTTATTGCCGGCACTTTTACAAATTTTTGAAAATTTCTTTATTTTTCCAAATTCCACATGGCCTTGGACTTAAAAACAGGGTTTTTTAAATCCAAGGCATAAAATGAACTGTAGCTGAAGAAAATGATAATGAAACATATGTACAAAACTCCTTCCGGCTTGCTGGGCACTTGCTGACCATGACTCATGACCTTGAAAAGATTTTGACTCAAAACCCTAGACCTAAGACCATGGGATCTCAAGACAAAAAATAAGAACAAGCATGACTCAATTACATTGTTGTATGACCTGATCCAGCAAAGTCAAGAAGGGAACAAATACCAGCTCCTCCATTCAGTGTTATGGCATGCCTAATGAGATGCAAAATTGACACTGAATGAGACACCTAACTATGCATATGCAAAGAGCTATTGATCACTGATGGAGGGCTCAAGACCGACACTAACATGATGTATGGACACATGTGCAAGGAATACGTCTACTAGGTTGATACTGGTCCATGCTCAACTCCTGATGATCTACCTTATCAACCAGCCAAATCGGTCCAAGGAAACCTGCCCCTCTTCATAATAGGCAAAAGTGGGCAAGATGTGTTACAAGCCCTGTCTATGTACTCCTAGAGAGGTCTATGGCCTAGAAATACCATAGTTCTATTGGTTGCCACTGCACCTATTTGCACCTCATCAATGGACGGGCCCAAATATGGATGCACCACCATCTCCAGAAAATCCTCTCTCATCTGTCTAAAAACTCCATGACCCTCCAGTCGACTAACCTCCTACAAAGTTATCATGTCAACCTTGAGCACCTCATGAGGACAAATGTCTGCAAATACTACCACACTACAATCTGTATGTACATTTGTCTACTCTTCATCAATGGCTAACCCTAAGTGTGGCTGCTCATCAATCTTGGGCTCAATATGAACCTCCAACTAACTCTCCCCAAAAGGCTCATCATGGATATTGTGCACATACTCCTCCTCGGCTAACTCATGCTCCAACCTATGTTGCTTAGTTGAATAATCACAAGCGACTCATCATCCTAACTGTCTCCTATAGGGTCCACTAACTGCTCACCATACATATCAGAATATAAACTTGGCCTGTTGACAACGACTCCACATGACTGCTCATGCTCCCTAGAGGCATGCTTGTATGGCCCGATGGACTCATCCAAAGAAGAGTCCTCATCCTAAAATACAGAAGGAATATCCTCTTGCTCTACCTCTTCCATCTCCTCTGCATCTCCCAAGCATGAGTGGTCAAGTCCCCAAGGTTCCTTGCAGATGAAGCAAAGGCCCTTCCTCCTTAGCTCATTCTCGCTATGAAGTGAAAACTTCTAGATGCGCAGAGAAATATATATATATATATATATCTATATATATATCTATATATATATATATATATATATATATATATATATATATATATATATATATATATATATATATATATAGTTAATTAACTGAAGATGATTGTTTACAGTGGGGGTTCCTGGCTTATATATCACCATGGGCACCCTTTGGGGAAAGGGCATGATCTTATTATCGTGCCCTTTCGTCTAATTAACCTAAAAAATAAATAATAAACCTAAAATTAAATACTAACTAATTTTTTACATAACATTGCCTTCCTCTCGAAAGAATGCTTTGTCCTCAAAGAATACGTAACAATGGATGTTGTTGAAAAAATGATTCATTCTCCCAAGAAGCGTCTTCTTCGGGTAAGTCCTTCCACTTGATCAGATATTCCAAGATGATCAAGGTCCCACACTTTAAAAGGTCTTGGATTAATCTCTCAATTTCCATTTTTTGGTGATGTGGATATCGTTATGGCTTGATGTTGCTGGGGTCTGACGCTGCCTTGACTTTTGTTGTATGCTCAATTTCCCTATTAGGTGGCATTTTCATAGGTAGGTCTTGAAATACTTTTTCATGCTTTTGAATTAGATCGTGTATCTCTGGTGACTCTTCACTGGTCATATTTGCAGATAACATTTCTAATTGGTGACGTTGTACTACATAAACGGGTGCTCCTTTTCAACTCATCTTCATCATCTGAGATGATGATACAATTTGATTTTCTGGTGCTTGGACTCCGTGTAATTTGTACTTCTGACCTCCCCATTTGAATTTTATAAATTGTATTTGATGGTTGGCGGCATAAGTACCTAAAGTTTGTAGCCATTGGATACCTAAGACTACATCTACTCCTCCTAACGGTACCGTGAAGAACATAGACTCTAAATTAAAGTCTTGAATCTGCAATTTGACCTTATGGCATTTCCCCACCTTTTCAATCTTCTTACTGTTAGCTACCATCACTTTCATGTTTGGTAAGGGAAATGAAAAAAGATTGAGTCTCTTTGCCACGGTTGCATCTAAAAACTTGTGTGTGCTACCAGAGTCGATGAGAACCACTACGTTGTTTTTCTTTATGTGTCCTTTTAACTTTAAGGTCTGAGGTTGTGATATACCTGTCATAGCTTATAATGACACTTGCGGAATACTTCTGTCATCTAATTCTGGTGAGAATTCTGGGGCATCTTCTGTTTCTTCTATGTCAGAATCTTCACTGTTTGAGTCATTGGTTGCTTCACAATTATATAAGTTCTTTGGTTCTTTTCCTTTAGCACATCTATGTTTGGGGTCCTACTTCTCACCACAACGTTTGCATTTACCCTCTTTTATCCTTTGCATTTCCACATTAGATTTTTCATCTTCACGACAATGTGGTGGAACATATCTCGTATTATTTGAGTCCACATACTGGGGTATTCTTCGTCTTGAATATGTTTTTTCCGCTTTTGACCAAAATATTGATTCAAATTTCTTTTCCGTTGTTTTTGCTTTTCGTCTTGCTACTTCTATTGATGTAATGTCATGCATCTCAAGTTCTACTTGTAAATGGGTTTTGAGTCCCGAGACGTATGACTGAATTAGACGAGATTCTGATAACCCAGGTACTCGTGTTACTAAGGTCTCCCATTCTTGAGTGTATTCATCCACACTTCCTTTTTGTCGTAATTTGATGAGTTTTGAAAAGAACTCTTCTTCCTTTACACCTTGGAATCTTTTAAAGAATGCATCCTTAAATTTTCTCCAACTAATGATGTATGTTGCCTTTTTCCACCACATATACCAATTATATGCTTCCCCTTCCATTTTCATGGATGTGTGCCTGAGCTTTTCGTCATCATCATTGATGTCATATATCTCAAAGTATTCTTCTGCTTTATTTATCCATGCAAAATTGTTATTTTCGTTTCCATCGAATTTAAGCATCTTGACTTTTGCCCTTCGCTGGTATGTCGCTAATGGTTGAGCGAAAAAGGGGTATTGATTGGTAAAAGTATCCCAGAGTTGCTTGTTTGTAAGAGTCATGTTACTCATATCTTGGTGGGGTGTCGCTGATTTTTTTGGGGATTCAGCTTTTTCACGAGAGTCTGTTGATTTCGTTGAATCTGATGAATTGTGCTCTTGATTTTCTTCATCTTCTTGTAGTAGTTGTGCGGTTGTATAATTCATCTTTTTATACAGAAGTTTCAGCAATGTTAAGGTCTCTTTGAGATCTACTTCTATTTGGACACAGTGATTTTCCATCTTTATTTCTATTCGATTTGTCGTATCCTGAAGACTTTTGATATTGTCAGCCTGCTCCTTAAGCTTGATCTAGAAATCATCTAATCTTTTATTGACCTCATCGTGGTTGTTATTTATCTTATGCTCCACGTCAACCAATCTTTTTTGGAAATCTGCCATTGTCATTGTCGACATTGAGCGAGTTTGTGGGGGCGTGTATTTATCTGCCAGCTTATTTTATTTTTTTTAAATAATTAAATTAAATTAATTAATTTAATTATATGACATAATTTTTTTTATTAAATAAAATAAATTAAATTAACTTTATATATATATATAACTTATAACTAAATTAAAGTTATATATTATATAACTTATAACTAAATTATATATTATATATATATATATATATATATATATATATAATTATATATTATATATATATATATATTATATATATATATATATATATATATCGTACAGAAAGTTATGTCCCCCCTACCACGATCACGTCTTTTGAACAGTCGGAATGGTTTTAATGGTCGACCCTTTGGTGCAGATATCACTACAGAGACCACCGCATGAAACAGCAGGTCCACCGCAACGGAACTGCAGGTCCACCATAGAGAAAAAAACGACGTAGGCTTCCGCTCGACAATTCAGCATGCCTACCTCCAACCTGTAGTGTGGTTAATTGTTATGAAACCAGCTCAAGAAAAGATAGATCAACGCCTTAGAATTCAGCCTCTTCGAGGGGGCAACCTCTTTTACATTACATAAATGAACAATTCTTGGATGATACAAATGACAAAACCTCCTTTCTATATATAGGAGTCTAAGGAGTCACAATATAATCCAGCCGACCTAACAATAATAATATAAAGCCACAAAAATAACAATAGAGGGATTCTATGGGATATAGTACTAACAATATGGGGGCAATAGGGGCACAATAATATAAATAAGGGGTATAACTACAATAGTAATGGGGTAATCACTAGTATTATAGGGACCCAACATGCCCCTCTCCTTCAAAAAAGCGTTGTCCTCAACGTTTGAGTAGTTCTGGATACTTCTGCATAAAATTCTCATCCTCCCATGTGGAATCTTCAGCGGATAAGTTCTTCCACTTGATAAGATACTCTGAAATTGATCGATTTCGTAGCTGTCGAGTTCTTGTTTATGTGACTGCTTCCGGTTCCAATATAATTTTTCCTTCCTCGTCAAGTTCTGGCAATATTGTTTGAACTGGGAGCTTGTCGCCTATAACCTTCTTTAAACATGAAACATGGAAAACTGGGTGCAATCGAGAAGCTGCAGGAAGCTCCAATTTGTATGCCATAGTACCAATCTTTTGCAACACCTTGTACGGACCATAATACTTTGGTGATAATTTATTATCCTTCTTAGCTTGCTTGAGGGACATTTGCTTATATGGTTGTAGCCGTAGGAATACCCAATCACCTACATCAAAACTTCTTTCACTGCAATGTTGATCTGCCTGTTGTTTCATTCTATTATGTGCCAACACGAGGTTATCCTTTAAGAGTTGGAGGACTTGTTGTTGATGTTCGATGTGATGTTCCACTACCTGAACCTTAGAATTTTCTCTTAAATATGATGTGATGGATGGTGGTTGATACCCATAAAGTGCCATAAATGGGGTCATTTTTGTTGCTGTATGGAAGGAAGTGTTATACCACCATTCAGCCAGAGGCAACCATTTGACCCATTGTGTCTGTTTATCAAATACAAAGCAACGAAGATATCCTTCCAAACATTTGTTTACTATCTCAGTTTGCCCATCAGATTGAGGATGATAAGATGAGCTATGAGCTAACTGAGTACCAAGACAAGAAAATAATTCTGTCCAAAAATTTCCAGTGAAAATGGGATCTCTGTCACTTACAATAATCTTTGGGTTTCCATAAATGCAGTAGAAACTGTACTGGCTTTAAATGGATGTGATAATGCACAAAAGTGTGCATACTTGGTAAGTCTGTCAACTACCACCATGATGACACTCTTTCCCTCAGACTTTGGTAAACCTGTGATAAAATCCATTGAAACCTCCTCCCAACGTTGGCTTGGAATGGATAAAGGTTGTAATAGACCCGGTGTCTTAATTGTTTCAACTTTATTTTGTTGGCAAACCAAACATTCCGCCACAAAATTTTGAATATCTGATTTAAGGCCATCCCAAAAAAATTCCTTCTTAACCCTGTGGTAAGTTTTTAAAAATCCTGAGTGCCCTCCTAAGGGAGAAGTGTGCAATTCCATAAGAATCTTTTGTTTTAGCTGGGAATTCTTACAGAGGTATAAGCGATCTTTGTACCATAACGAATCACTTTTCCAGCTAAATGTATCAGACATACTGGAATCTTGTTGTAACTTTCGAATAATTGCCCATACTTCTTTGTCATTCTTCCATTCCTCCCTTGCTTCATTTATCCAATCTGGTTGGATAATAGAAATGGCGCACAACAATGCTTCCACATCCTCATCCTTTCTTGAGAGTGCATCTGCCACCACATTTTGCTTCCCTTTTTTGTAGATGATTTCAAAGTCATAACCCACATCTTTGTGACCCACTTTTGTTGCTCTTCAGAGGATAATCTTTGTTCTAAAAAGTATTTAAGGCTATCATGATCCGTTTTTACCTTGAAGTGTCTTCCCATTAGGTAGGGTCGCCATTTCTTAAGTGCATGGAGTATTGCCAACATTTCCTTCTCATAAATAGCTTTGTGTAAAAACTTTCCCTTGATTGGATGACTTTCAAAAGCAATGGGTCTTTCATCTTGCATTAAAACAGCACCAATTCCATTTCCTGAAGCATCACATTCCACAATAAAGGTTTTTGTGAAGTCGGTGTAGCTAAGACCGGTGCTTGGCACATTGCCTCTTTAAGATGTTCGAATGCCTTTGTTGCTTCTAGGGTCCATGAAAATGCATCTTTCTTCAATAATGTTGTTAGAGGTGCTGCTATTCTCCCATAATTCTTAACAAACTTGCGATAATACCCTGTCAACCCGAGAAATCCTCGCAGATGCTTTATGGATGTGGGAATTTTCCATTCCTTAATGGCTTTAATTTTGCTAGGGTCTACCTTAACTCCTTCATGAGATACAATATGACCCAAATATTCCACCTCTTGTACTCCAAAGAAACATTTGGATCTTTTTGCATATAATTGTTTCTCCTCCAATAGTTGTAGCACCTTGTCAACATGTTCAACATGATCCTTCCAAGACTTGCTGTAGATTAGTATATCATCAAAAATACTAACACAAATTTTCTAAGGAATGGTTTGAAAATTGAATTCATCAAACCTTGAAATGTTGAAGGTGCATTGGTAAGGCCAAAAGGCATGACCAAAAATTCATAATGACCCTCATGAGTTCTAAATGTTGTTTTCGGAATGTCTTCAATCTTCATTCTGATTTGATGATATCCCGAATGAAGATCCAACTTGGTGAAGTAAATTGATCCATGCAATTCATCCAGTAATTCATCAATGACAGGAATGGGAAACTTATCTTTAATAGTGAGCTTGTTGAGCTCCCTATAATCCGGACACATGCGCCATGATCCATCCTTCTTGTGCACCAATACTACTGGAGCAGAGAAAGAACTTTGACTTGGTTGAATTATACCAGCCTCTAGCATTTCTGCAACCATACGTTCAATTTCACTCTTTTGGGCATAGGGATATCTGTACGGCCTGATGTTTGGAGGAACACTTCCTGGAATCAGATGAATAGCATGATCATGATCACGAATAGGTGGGAGACCTTTGGGAGTCTCAAATACCTTGGAATGATTGTCCAAGACTTTTTGGAGATCTGGAGAAATAGATGATTCCAATGTGGAAACATCTAGCGAACATAATTGTGCAATTACACCTCTTTGTTCCTTTTTTAGAAGCTTTGTCATACCGTTAGAGCTGATTATCTTTCTCAGTTTCCCTGCAATACCCCTTAATTCAACTTCCTTTCCTTCCACAGAAAATTTCATGAAAAGTTCTTGAAAATTAAAAGCTATTGTACCCAAGGATTGTAGCCATTGGACTCCTAGTACAACATCAGCACCTCCCATTGGAATGGAAAGCATTGGGCTAGTCAATACATATTCTCCCATGGATAGCTTGATATTATGGCACTTTCCCGAGCAATTTATTGTTCCTCCATTTGCAACCATCACTTGACACTCTGGTGCTGGATATAAGAAGCAATTCAATTCTTTTGCTACCTTACAATGAATAAAATTGTGGGTACTTCCTGAATCAATCAACACTATTACCTTTTTCTTCTTGATTTGTCCTTCTATCTTGATGGTTTGAGGAGTGGTAATTCCCGCCAATGCATTACAAGATATGGTTGGATTCATTTGTTCTTCATCTAGGCTTTGTTCCTGGAGTATATCCTCTTCTTTTGACCTTTCTTGCTCCTTTTCTTCTTCCTCTTCACAATCTATGTAGAATAATTTCTTCTCAGCACACTTATGACCTTTAGTGTATTTGCTATCACAACTGTAACAAAGCCCTTTTGCTCTTTTTTCTTCCAATTGTTGTGGTGTCAACCTTATAGGTTGTGGAAGACTAGCGGAAACAACACTTCCGTCTTTATAGTTGTGAGTGGTATGCTTCCTGGTTGCCATAATTTTGCTTTCCATTTTTTTTGCTAACCTGAATGCCTTCTCTAATGAATCAGGTTCCCAAAGGCGAACATCATGTTGGATATTATCCTTTAAAGACCCTATGAACACATCAATCCTATGCTCCTCTGGAATATCTTTTACCCTTATGTTCAATTTTTGGAACTCCTCAATGTGCTCCATTATTGAACCCTTTTGTTTGAGACTTATCAATTGGCTAAAAAAAGTGTTGCTTTTTGTATCCTCATAATGTGCTATCAATTCTTCCGTAAAAATTGCCCAAGTGATAAATTGTTTACGAGAGCAAAGCCATTGATACCATACAAACTGATTTGGTTCCAAATATAAAGTTGCCATACATACCTTTTGTGTGTTTTGCACATTATTGAGATCGAAGAATTGCTCCATCTGTAATATCCATGTGGCGGGATCTCTGCCATCAAACTTCCTCATATCGATTTTTGGAATATGGTGAGTCTTCGATCCAACATTAGGGTCTATGGAATCATGATTAACATTTCTTTTGTTCTAATCATGAGTTTCCTTTAGTACCCTTTCACCCTTAGTGACCATTTCTTGTAGCAACTTATTCATATTTATCTTCAATTCTTCCATCTTATCATCCATGCCATCAATTTTAGCGTCCATGCCATTCACCTTAGCTTCCATGCCATCCATCTTAGCTTCTACGCCTTTCTTTAAACGATCCATCTTAGCTTCTACACCCTTCTTTAAGCCATCCATCTTAGCTTCTACATCTTTCCTTAAACCATCCATCTTAGATTCTGTTGCTTTTTGTGCAATTGACACTTGTTGCACTTGTTCTTGTAATTTTTATATATCATATAGCATTTCTTCTTCTTCTTCATGAGTCATGCTAGAGCTTTCAGGTTCCTTACTAGGTGTTTGCATTTTCTTTCCTCGGGGCATCAGTTACCGATAATAATTCTCTAATATGCCCTTTGAATTCCTTCAAAATAAATTTTCAAACCAAGCTTGAGCAAAAATTAAAGAAAATCTACACACCTTTTTTCACTTTGTAGGATCTCGATATTGCCTCTGATGTATCTCTGTACTTTCTGATTATCTAGTTCTGAATTTGTGACCTGTAGTAGCCCTCTGTGTCCTCTTTCCAATGCCACAAGTCTGACCCAAATTGGATTCTCCAAGGAAGAGTTATGCGAAATCTCCCACAGTGACTTGATTATAGGCTAGTTCAGTAGAGCGAACTTGTATGACGTTCCACGAGTCACTGTTTCGACCTTTGGATCTGAAAAACACCCACAAGAAACTACAGTCTGTCCTCTTTCTGTACCTTCTTACGAAACTTCAATCCGATCCCCAAAGAGAAAGTTATGACGATTTTCCCCAGGTCACCTGTTTTGAATGTAATTCAGGAGTCTGCAAAAAGACCAACTTCCTCAGATCATATCTCCGCAAATATCGCGCGAAAAGCTCTGAAATTCGGACCCAAGGTTCAGCGCGATTTCTTCTCAAATGGGTTTTTTTTGCGACTTCTGAAACGTCATAGAAAAAAAATTTATAGCGAAAATTCCACGATGACCTGTTTGGAGCAGCGAAACCCTAGAATCCAAAGCTCTGATACCAAATGTTATGAAACCAGCTCAAGAAAAGATAGAAAAGATAGATCAACGCCTTAGAATTCAGCCTCTTCGAGGGGGCAGCCTCCTTTACATTACATAAATGAACAATTCTTGGATGATACAAATGACAAAACCTCCTTTCTATATATAGGAGTCTAAGGAGTCACAATATAATCCAGCCGACCTAACAATAATAATATAAAGCCACAAAAATAACAATAGAGGGATTCTATGGGGCACAGTAATAACAATATGGGGGCAATAGGGGCACAACAATATTAATAAGGGGTATAACTACAATAGTAATGGGGTAATCACTAGTATTATAGGGACCCAACATTAATTGTGGGGTTTTTTGTGTTACAACTTTGCGTAGCTATGTCCTGAAAAAACCTGCGACTGGCTGCTATTTACCCACAAGGCCAGTGACCACACACTCCAGCCACGACACTAAGCAGACACACGCACAGCCCACACATAACTGTTGTTTATGGAAACCTGGTAGGGCTTGATGGCCAACAGAACTTGTGGGTGTCACTAGTCTCGTATTGGCTCTAATACCAGATTAAGTGAAAACTTCTAGATATATATATATATATATATATATATATATATATATATATATTAATTCACTGAAGATGATTGTTTAGAGTGGGGGTTCCTGGCTTATATATCGCCATGGGAACCCTCTGGGATTCGAAACGTTGATAAAAGAAATGGTTAATACTGTGGGTTCTCTGGCTTCTAATTCAAAAGATATAAACCACAGAGGTCTTAAATTCGGAAAGGGTATATCTTATGATTGTGCCTTTTCTTCTAATTAACCTAAAAATTAAATAATAAACCTAAAATTAAATACTAACTAATTTTTTACATAACATGCTACATGGTTGGTTACCACAAATCCACTACAATTCCTCATGGGTCAACTATCTCCTGAACAACTCAATGTTCTGCTTAACTAACCTTTCGGCTAGTTCATAAGCAGCAGATGAAACCAACTATTCCTCCCTCCAAATGGCCAACAACCTAGACTGCAGCCTCCTGCAAATGACATGATGGCCTCTCATACACGAGGACAAAATGGATTGCATGTGTGTTATGGTTCTGCCAGGAAGATGTCTCCTAATGCTGAAGAAGCATTGGAACATATGTAAGATCAAATCATCACACTCCAACTCAAACATGAGGTCATAAGATTTAACCAAGGCCATGACTTCTAGAATCTCTAGCCTCTTCCCAAAGGTACGGCCCTCACTGTTATCCAAATCCTGAAAGGTCTCCATGATCAGTATGAAGACTCTTCTCATAGGGCCATCACTGTAGGGAGGTATAGGTGCGGTCTATTGAAAATAGAAACAAGAAAGGCTAAATATATAAGTGCTAAAAATAACATTGCTATAAATATCATTTCGGGATACATTCCAAAATTAGTTAGTCCTTAAACTAAAATTGAGAATTAAAATTCGAATTTGATCTTAGCAGTTGTTTGAAAAATAATTAATTAATTCATCTTGAGTTAATTAGTTGGAGAAAATCAAACATGAAGTCTATGTGAAGACATGCAACATTTTTCCCTTTGATTGAGGAAGTTATCCCTTAATTAAATTGATCAGGATGAGTTGTAATTAGTTAGCTCAGTTAAACTTAGTTAAGTCCAGTTAGGTTAGTTCCAACAGTTTGTGGAACTGATTGTGAGTTCAGTTAGTTAATGCATGCATGCATGTAACTACTGTACTTCAGCTAACTGAATATTCTCTC
This sequence comes from Pinus tabuliformis, assembly GCA_031772625.1. Classification (NCBI taxonomy): domain Eukaryota; kingdom Viridiplantae; phylum Streptophyta; class Pinopsida; order Pinales; family Pinaceae; genus Pinus; species Pinus tabuliformis. The sequence goes on from CM062818.1 coordinate 2,074,660,596, forward strand.
ATAAATAACTCATGCATGTCAGTTCAGTTAGAGACCCAGTTGAGAGCAGATGATGGGACAGTGTACAATCAGTTGCAGGAATATTCCATTGAGGATATCTCTTTCATGCAAAAGGAATTCATTCCTTGGAGATTGCGCAGTTACTTCTGAGTTTGGTGAGTTGTGTGAGAGGTGAATTCACACAGGTGGCAGCCAGAGGACCTAGGAAAAACTGCACAAGGAAATAAAAGGCTTGGAGGTGTTAGTGCCCAAATCTACCTCAGGCTAAGAAAGGCAAGATCTAGGGTAACATCAAACCACGCTTAACCTGATAGCTAGCCCTACCAGGTCGGGAGAGGGCTCTCTCCTTGTCAATATCAGAAAATATGGCCTATGAAAGCTTGAGATTACTGATGTAATGACTGATTTTAGGCTAGGTATGTGTGCAAAAGAGCTTGATTGAATATAATGATGTTTTGTTGGCTCAAACGGAAAGGCAAATTTGGGTCTGGGGAATGAGGCTCAGTTTTGCAGAGATCTCTATGGGGCAAGGTAGGCAAACTGATTTGGCACTTCAAATTGAATGAAATAGAGAGATTTAGACAGGTGAGGAGTTGAAGAGGGCAAGAAAACCTCAAGGATCCTCTTCAAACAACGGAAAACATCAATAACTAAGCAAACCTTAGGTAGAGCAATGCAATTTCAATGGATTCTACCTTTATCCTTGTTTGTTTTAGTTAAGAAGAAACAAGAGAGATAATGGCATACATAAACACATAAAAAATTACAATTTACAGAAGGAAACACAATACAAGATGCCACATGAATCCCATAAAGTGCTGCAAGCCCTGGTCTATTCCTTAGCCAAACTGCTAAAATGAGTATACAATGAAGCTCCAAGCTTTCCCAAAAGTCCAACCATGCTAATGACTGAAAAATTACAAGATATAGGCAACCAACAACTCATCCTAGCCTCTAGGGGTCGAGCTCATAAGATTAGGAGCTGTTCCAACAAAATCTAAACTGAGAACTAAAAAGTAGGCAGTGGAACAACTTGCCTCTAAAAACTAGGAAACTGATTCATTCAGTTGCAAACTACCTTTTGATGGATGAATCTACCTCTAAGAGTGAAAATGTAGCATAATTACATCAAAATCCATCAAGTCATATTAAATTACATCATGAGTTTGACATTTAGAAGAAGAAAAGTCAAACTGTCAAGAAACTAGGCGAAAAACAGAGTATTTTTGGTCAAACTGAGCAAAATTCCTCCAATGCGTCGCGCTGATTTCCCTATGCATAGCGCCTTTTTGCAGCTGATTTTGGAGGCCTTCCCGGTGTCCAAATTTTCTCCAAGTGGGCTTGTTGGAAAGGTCTGCCTGTCTACTTTCCAGCACAAGTGGAATTTTTGAATTTGGCCTCCATTTTCCCTTCCAAAACTGAGTTCTCCCAAGACTGCTTCCTGTGTGTCAAAAAAGGGGCAGAAAGGTCATTTTTAGGGTGTTTTTGACCTTTTTGGGGGCTCAAAACCTGTCAAAATTTCTTGGCCATTGGTGAGCATGCATATTTTTCATGACAAATCCAAAAATGCTGAGTTTTCATCAAAAGGAGTCCCCCATCAAAAGCGAGCGCCAGGTGGTGCGGCGCATTAGGCAAAAAAGCCTATTTTGCTCCAAAAATTTCTAGTTCCGCACTTTCTCTTAGTATTACCTGCGGTCCCGCACCCAATGGTCATGCCTCCAGCGCACCTGACCGCACCATTTCTGTGTTAAAGGTGCGGACCACTAATGCGCCGCGCCATTACCCAGGTGCGCCGTGTCTTTTTGCAGACCAGTTTTGGAGGACTTCTCGGTGTCCAAATTGGGCGCGGAATAGTGCAGTGGAAAGCTTATTGAGTTTAATTTCCAACCCAACTTGAATTTTTCAATTTGGAGTTCATTTGCCCTGTCAAAAGTCAAATCTCCCAAGACTGGTCAAAATGTGCCAAATGAGGCTTCCTCAAGGAAAAGTGTTGTTGTAGTCAACTTTTGGAGGTCTTCCTCTACTCCAAATTGAGCTCATGATAGCTCATTGGAAAGCTCTTTGTGTCTAGTTATCATTTGACTCATCAAGAAAGTCATTTGGCCAACCAAGCTAGAAGAAATATTGATTTTCCCAAGGTCACTTTAGAGGTGCATCAATTCTCCTGAGGCAACTGTATTTTTGACTTTTCTCTAAAACCATGACACCTGTGTAAAAAGTGAAGGAGGGTTTTCTTCCTTGGCTTATTGTAGATGTTTTCATAAATTCATCTTTTCTTGCTCAAAAACATCATTGGAGTAAAACCTATCCCGATGTGTGGAACAGGGGATTTGTCGAAATGAAGTGAAATGAAGGGGATAAGGGGCTTTTAAATTCTTGAGAAAATTTTTGGAAGTAGGGAGGGATGTTAGGAAGTAGGGGAAAGTGGAATTTCAAAGATTGTGTGAGGGGAAGGGGTCCAAAAGGGAAAAACACAGACCTAGCCTAGAAAATTGTCAAATTGTAGCAAGAAACTAGGGTTTGTGCAAAAATGAGGAATTTGAGGGATATCAGTGATGGGAAGTGTTTAATAAGGTACATTAAGGATAGGGGAAGGTTTATGAACATCAGGATAGAATTTTTGCTGATGATTTGACCATCCAAAAGAAATTACCTTCAAAACCCTAAGAGAGAAAAATGAACCTTACCTAGGCACAACTGAAGCATGAAAAAGGTGTAAAATGACCCATTGGAACCTGACATGATGATGACAACCCTCTGAATGATGGTACACTCTGCTGAATGGTGACATGGACAGACATTTGGAAAAATTTGAAGGGAATGAAAACAAACCCTAGACCTCATACCCAGTGACCAAATTTTGCTTGAAGGCTCACTGAAATGATGAAATTTGACCTTGACTGATCTGATAATCACCCTATAAGTGACCTCAGTTTGAAGATTTATTAAACAAAAGGTATTACAAACTCATGTGCTAGTGTGTGTGTTCTGTGTTATTGAAACAACGGATCGATCAGATTGCCAATACACAGAAAATAAGTGGAAAGACATCAGAGAAACATAGTAAGCAACACAAAGACACAAGAATTTTTAATAAGGAGTTCACCCTATTCTCAAGGGCTACATCTCCGGTCCTGCTCTCAGTGGTGGCCTTGTTTTATTGTGTCTTTAAGCAATACAGGGACTCAATGCGAGTTCTCCTGAAGCAGGGTTTGCTTAGCAGGGTGGTTCTTGGATTCCCCAAGCCACTCGGAGTACACAGACTCTTGTTCTTCCTACCAACTCTGTGACCCTTGGTCTACAGTGGAAAGAGCCAACTATGATGCTTGATCCGGACAGATTCCTCTATGGGAAGGCTTGAATCTTCAAGCTCTCTGGTGCTTGATGCTGCCTGTGGTCAGCTCGGTCCTTTGTCTCCTCTGCTTGGCTTTACTTCTCTCTGTGTTCACTGTCTCCCTTATTTGCTTGGACTCCTCTCAATTCGGGTTTCCAATTAACTCTTCTCTTCTCTCTGTCTCTTACCACTTGATCTCCATTCCGACTGTCTCTGTTCATGGCTTTAGTCATTCAATCCCTATGCCTGTTCGGTTCCTCTCCTGCCTGCGGCGATTCACCTTCTGCAGCTGTGCTTGGAATTCCTTGTTCGGCGTCAGCACGAATGCTCAGGCAGTGGCCACGTGTCTCCATCTAACTGGTGCCAGCACGCTCCGTCGGTTCGTTTCTTCCGTTACGTCGTGTATGCGTTCTTTCTCCACCGTGGCGGTCAAACGGACTCCAAATCTCTTTAGAACTCGACTTAATCCCCTGTCGATTCCGCTTCCTCCATCGGGCACAATCTCAGCCATCCGATCTGGGCTCCTCCAGATCCAAGCGCGGTTGACTTGCTCGACCAATAGTGCGCGATCAATAGCGGTTTTTCTCTCACCTCCGCTGCCACGCGTCAATCGCTGAGTGGGATCACTTCGCTCTCCTCCAAAACCTCTTACCGTTCAAGGGTGCCCCAACCAATATCGTCGGTTTTCTAGAGTGGGGGTCCTGCCTTTGTCCTTTAGCGCTTTTTGTTTCTCCGCCCGCGGTTCTCCGGCTCCCAACGCGGCCAAGTGCTTAAGGCTCTTCCACTTTTGCCCTGTTTGCCCAGTGATGCATGATTAGCGCATCAAAATCGCCTCCTTTTCCCAATTCGGGGCTCCCAGGGGCTGCTTTGACCTCCTGCGCAGTCTCCATGGGCCTCGGTCAGCACGCTTTGACCGAGGTCCTCGTCGTTCTATGTTGGCGGCCATTGCCACTAGTTCAAGGCATCTTTGATCACTATTTTGAAATTTTCAAGGATTTGTTCAACTCGATACAGTCAAGGTTCTCGACAGTCTTTTGTGGATCCAATTCGGATCACGGCCTTCTCACTGAAAAAGCTTTTGGACCACCAAAAGTTGGTTTTCTTCAAGCATCGACTAAGTGAGGAAATTGTTGTCTCACTTGTCCAATCTCAATCCACTTCGCACTGCTCGGCTTCGAACCTTTAAGCCCAATCCTAAGGTATTCCACTTGTCCACTGTGCGTCATCCTTACCTTCCTGTCTAGCACTGTATCTTCCTGCAAATCATTAAGATATTCAGGTAGCAGGTCGTCAACAAAAGGTAATTGACTTTGCTCTTCAGGGCGGAAGGCATTTTAACCAACCTTCTCAAGTATCCTGAAGGGTCCATACCTGATAGGTTTTAGCTTTTTACCTTCACCTTGCATCCTGTCCTTGCTGATATACAACCAGACTTGGTCTCCAACTTGAAACTATGCTCCATCCTATGCTTATCATGCCTAGCCTTGTACTTGGCCTGGCTCTTTCCAGTTGTTCCTGTACTACCTGGTGGATCTCTTGGATCTGTTCAATGAACCTAGTTGCCTTGTCCACATCACTGTGTCTATCAACCATGGTATCTTTACCAAAGACAAAATTTAAAGGAGACCTTTGTACGAAACCAAAGCAGGTCTCAAAAGGAGATCTCTGTGTAGAAGAGTGTTTGGCTCTATTGAAAGCATGCTGCACATAACACAAGTGTTCATCCCAAAGCTTAGGGTGTTTGCTGAAATATCCTCTCAGTAACTGGATCACCGTCTTGTTAACTACTTATGTCTGGCCATCTGTTTGTGGATGAAAAGCTATGCTTTTCTTTAACTTGGTGTCCATTAGTTCCCATAGACTTGACCAAAACTTCCCCACAAATCGGGTGTCTCAATCAGATACAATAGAAGTGGGTAATCCGAAATGAACCCATACATGTTCAAAGAATAATTTTGCAGTTTGTTTAGCTGTAATCTGTTTACTACAGGGTATCAAAATACACATTTTGCTGAATCTATCCACAACAACATACAAATAATCATGACCTTTCCTAGATTTGGGCAGTCCTCCAACAAAATCCATGGAAATTCTTTCCCAAGGGTGAGAAGGAACTGGTAATGGAGTGTATAAGCCTAGTTTTCTGTTGTTGGGCTTGCTTTTTGCACACATAGCACACCCCTTTACATATCTAGAAACTGTTTCATTCATTTTCGGCCAATAGCAGAACCTTTGCAGCTGTGCAACTGTTTTACTTACCCCAAAGTGACCTGATATCAGAGAAGTGTGGGCTTCCCTAATTATCTTTACTCTCTCAGTTTGTGGAATGCAGAGTTTCCCACAATGATATAAGAGTCGGTCCTTCACATGATAGTCCAATTCTTCTACTCTTTTTCCTTGACTCAAAGTTGCATATACATCTTGAAAGTCCATGTCCTGAGCATACTGTTCTATGTAGCTTTCATGCAGCACAAAATTATGCTTAAGTATGGTAGATGCATTTATAATGGGTCTCGATAACATATCTGCAACCTTGTTATGTATGCCCTTTTTATATCTGATGACTAAATGAAACTGTTGTAGAAAACCCATCCATCTGTAATGTCTTGATTATTGCAACTTAGTTTGGGAGTGTAGATATTGAAGTGGCTGATGATCAATGTGTATTACTGTTTCTTTGCCCATTAAGTAATGTTTCCACTTTTTCACACTCTGAACTAATGCATACAATTCTTTATCATAGGTAGGATAGTTAACTACTACAGGATTAAAAGTCTCAGAATGATAACATATGGGTTTACCGTGCTGTGTCAACACTGCTCTCATGGCATAGTCACTAACATCAGTTTGGATCTCAAATGGTCTTTGTAGATCTGGCAGTGCTAGTACAGGTGTTGTACTAATCTTTTCTTTCAAGGTGTCGAAGGCTTTCTGCTGTTTGCCTCCCCACTGAAACACCTTTTTCAATCCTGTCAAAGCATGTAAGGGAGCTGCAATTGAAGAAAATTTTGAAATGAACTTCCTCCAATATTATGCTGCTCCTAAGAAGCTTCTCACTTCTGTAGCAGACTGGGGTTTAGGCCAGTTTACAATGACTGCCACTTTAGAGGGATCTATTTTCAATTTACCTCCCCCTACTATGTGACCCAAATAATTTAGAGAGGTTTTGCCAAATTCACATTTGGAGAGTTTAATAAAGTTTTTCTCTTCTCAAAACATCTAATGTCTACTTAACATGATTTAAATGTTCTTCCCACGTTTTGCTAAAAATCAGAATGTCATCCAAATACACAATAACAAAATCATCAAGACAAAGTTTGAGTACATCATTCATTAATCTCATGAAAGTAGCAGGAGAATTAGTTAGGCCAAAAGGAATAACCAGCCATTCATACAATCCCTGCTTTGTTTTGAAAGTAGTCTTCCATGCATCTTGCTCTGCAACTCTGACCTGATGGTATCCACTGTGCAAATCTAGCTTGGTGAAATAAACAGCTTCCTTCAATTGATCTAAAAGATCATCTATGCGAGGAAGGGGGTAACGATTTTTTATTGTTATCTTATTTAGTGCTCGGTAGTCAATGCACATTCTCCACAAGCCATCTTTCTTTCTCACCAAGACAATGGGTGACCCACATGGTGATGTGCTAGGCCTGATGAACCCTTTCTCGAGCAACTCCTGCACCTGCTTCTTGATTTCAGCATTCTCTAAAGCAGACAACCTTTTATACTTGTGGCTGCAATGATTGTTTCATCTCCCGAGTCTGACCCCAAATCTTTCTGAATAGCTGCAGCAGTCTTCTTCTTCTTGCCCTCAGACTTCTTAGGTCTCAGCTTTGGATGCAGAATCCAACAGTTCTCATCATCATGCCCCTCCTTTTTACAATGAGTGCATGAAGTTTTGCCTTTTTGTGCAGTGTTAGCCTTCCTTACTTTCCACTTCTGCTTCCTTTTCTCCTTGCTCTTTCTTACAGTGGGTTGGGATGGTCCCCCAACTTCTGGATATCCATTCTTCCCTCTGGCTTCTAGATGAGTAGCTTGTACAGATACCTCATCTATACTAGTGGGATTAAACATGAGGATGGTATGCCTCATGTAGCTGTGTAGACCACCAATGTGCTTCAAAAGAGTCTCTGGTGAGTCTAATGAGATACCCAACATCAATGCTCTATTTCTGAACTCTTGAGTATACCCTTGTACACTTTTCCCTTTCAACTGCCGAAGAGTTTGCTAACTCATCATGGCTTGTTGCATGTAGGCCAATGGATAGAACTGCTTTTTGATGGTAGCAACAAATTCACTCCAGACATAGATAGTTTGATCATGCTTCTGCATATCATCTTGGGTTCTGCCTTCCCACCAAACCAAGGCAGTGCCTTCTACGCGTAGTCTTGCCAGCTGAATCTTACTCTTGTCTGAGTCTATGTTTTGTACCCTGCAATACACATCAATTTGTCTTATCCAATTGTCCAACTTTTCAGCATTTAGCTCTCCATCATATATAGGCAAATCAAATTTAACATCTAACTTAATAAAAAATGCTTTCTTATCATGCACAGGGCTATTAGGAGGTGTGAGAAAGCTTTCCTCTTTCCCCTTTCCTTTGGAGTGGTCATGGCAATGAGACTCATCTTTTTCTTTATCTTGTTTAGAGCCTGATGAATCTTCATCCCTATGCTTTCTAAAGTCCCTATACATTTCTTCTACCATAGACTTTATAGCTAGGAAACTTTCTATGAATTGAGGGTCTGGCCCTATAGAACCTTCCTCTGACATTGTCTTCTGAGAATAGACTCTCCCAATTTCAGGATTAGTTTCCACCAACTCTCCTTCTCCTAATTTGAGCTTTGATCTAGTGAGCATTCACAGCTAAACCAACACAAGCTTGTCTAACCTTACGGCCTAGAGCTCTGATACCACTTGATCTAATAATCACCCTATGAGTGACCTCAGTTTGAAGATTTATTAAAGAAAAGGTATTACAGACTCATGTGCTGGTGTGTGTGTTCTGTGTTATTGAAACAACGGATCGATCAAATTGCCAATAGATAGAAAATAAGTGGAAAGACAACAAAGAAACACAGTAAGCAACACAAAGACACAAGAATTTTTAATAAGGAGTTCACCCTATTCTCAAGGGCTACATCTCCGATCCAGCTCTCAGTGGTGGCCTTGTTTTATTGTGTCTTTAAGCAGAGAAGTACAAATACAGGGACTCAATGCGAGTTCTCCTGAAGCAGGGTTTGCTTGGCAGGGTGGTTCTTGGATTCCCCAAGCCACTCGGAGTACATAGACTCTTGTTCTTCCTACCAGCTCCGTGACCCTTGGTCTACAGTCGAAAGAGCCAACTGTGATGCTCGATCCGGACAGATTCCTCTATGGGAAGGCTTGAATTTTCAAGCTCTCTGGTGCTCGATGTTGCCTGTGGTTAGCTCGGCCCTCTGTCTCCTCTGCTTGGCTTTTTAGCTCTTTGTGTTCACTGTCTCCCTTAGTTGCTTGGACTCATATCAATTCGGGTTTCCAATTAACTCTTGTCTTCTCTCTGTCTCTTACCACTTGATCTCTGTTCCAATTGTCTCTGTTCATGGCTTTAGTCATTCGATCCCTATGCCTATTCGGTTCCTCTCCCGCCTGTGGCGATTCGCCTTCTATAGTTGCGCTTGGAATTCCTTGTTCAGCGTCAACACAAACGCTCAGGCAATGGCCACATGTCTCCATCTACTGGTTCCAGCGCTCCGTCGGTTCTTTTCTTCCGTTACATCGTGTATGCGTTCTTTCTCCACCGTGGTGGTCAAACGGACTCCAAATATCTTTAGAACTCGGCTTAATCCCTTGTCGATTCTGCTTCCTCCATCGGGCGTAATCTCAGTCGTCCGATCTGGGCTCCTCCAGATCCAACGTCATAGGCACGTTGAGCGTGCTTGACTTGCTCGATTGATAACGCGCGATCAACGACGGTTTTTCTCTCACCTCCGCTGCCACGCGTCGATCGCTGAGTGGGATCGCTCCGCTCTCCTCCAAAACCTCTTACGTTCAAGGGCACCCCGATCAATACTGTCGGTTTTCCAGAGCGCGGGTCCCACCTTTGTCCTTTAGCGCTTTTTTGTTTCTCCGCCCGCGGTTCTCCGGCTCCCAACGCGACCGAGTGCTTAAGGCTCTTCCACTTTGGCCCTGTTTGCCCAGCGATGCGCGATTAGCGCTAAGAGCTAACTTAAATCGCCTCCTTTTCTTGATCCGTGGCTCCCAGGGGCTGCTTTGACCTCCTGTGTAGTCTCCATGGGCCTCGGTCAGTGCGCTTTGACCGAGGTCCTCGTCGTTCTACGTTGGCAACCATTGCCACTGGTTCAAGGCGTCTTTGATCGCTGTTTTGGAATTTCCAAGGATTTGTTCAACTCGATACAGTCAAGGTTCTCGACAGTCTTTTATGGATCCAATTCGGATCATTGACAAGTTAAAATCACTTTATAAGAGCATGTTTGATCACTGGAGGAAGGCTGCAAAGACTGACACTAACAGGAGGATTGAGGAAAGGCATATGTTGTGTTTATTCAATCTATGAGCAGCATTGAGGGATTGTACTGAGAGCTGGATAGCTTGTGAGCTAAAGCTTTGTGTAATTCGGAGATATTTCCACTTGTATGATAATACAAATAGCAGGGTTTTTAGCTGAGGCTTCCCCCAGAGTATTCTTCTGTGTTCATGTGTGATTGATTTCTCATTCTCTGTTATATGCGTTCTATTTGATCTTGCTCAAAATCAATTAAGCTTCCGCAAGTTTGTTTGTAGAAGTAGATCAAGTATTTTGCTTTAGTATATTGCATTATCAGGTGATCTATAGTGAGAATTTCTACATGGTATCAGAGCAAAGTTGATCAAAGCGAAGAACAATATACAAAGAAGGGAGAAGTTTGAAGTTTGACGTTCTTAATTATAGAAATTGAATTCTTATCACATATCAAATTTCACCATTGGCGTTCAACGGTTTGAGACTCGAGTATGCCCTTGATGGCAGCTCGAATTATATAGCCTGGAAGGATCACATGGAAGTGGTATTAGAGGACAATGGTTTGAAGGACTTCATTGATCAAGAAGTCCTCAAGTCAGCAGCTGCTAATGCCCAAGAATTGGCGGAATGGAAGAAATGTGTGGCTAGAGCGAGGAGGATTCTTCTGGAGGGAGTTCGAGACCACGTTGTGTCGAGTCTCTATGGGAAGGAGACATCGTTTTCAATGTGGAAAACATTGAAGGATCTATATCAGAACAACAACGATCAGAGGAAGCTGGCGCTGAAAGACAAACTTCGAAAAATCAAGTGTGAAAAGGGCGACACGATCTCTACAGATCTGAACAAGCTCACCACCTGTAGGGATGAGCTTGGAAGTGTAGGGATCACGACAGCCGATGATGACATGGTGAGTCTTGCTCTCCTTGGTCTTCCTAAGAGCTAGCATAGCTACCAAGACTCGGTAAAGAGAGAAAATGCCAGATTGGGAACGACTTTGGTCGGATCTTATGCAGGATGAGATAAGAAGAAGCACCAGAAATGGATCTTCATTAAAGCAAGATGATGAAGAAAATCTAGCCGTAAGGTGAGGAAAGGGAAAGGGAAGGCGTCCCATTCCAAATCCAGTTCTTCCCATGGTGGGAAGAAGATTGACAAATCGAAAGTGAGATGCTTTCATTGTCATGAGGTGGGCCATTATGCTACAAATTGTCCACAAAAAAAATCCAAGAAGGGATCCTCGAAGGGATTAGATGGTGAAGCACTGGCCTTATAGTTCAAATTGGATTTCACCCTCATCGCATGCATGGTTTCATTGATGGTGGGATGTGTTTGGTACCTGGACAATGGAGCCTCATTCCACATGATCGACGACAAGAATCTATCCAGTACCTTGGAGGAGAAGGACCTCCAGATGTGCATCGAGATGGGCGATGATGGAAAGTACCGTGTTTCAGGTGAAGGTACGATTATGTTTCAGAGGGAGCATGGAGCTCCTCTCACCCTGACTGATGTAAAGTATGTGCTTGGTTTGAAGAAGAATCTTGTGTTCGTCACTATGCTGGAAGACAAAGGCTATGATGTAGTCTTTAGTAAAGGAAAGGCATTCCTGAGGCATATCGGCACTGGACAGACCAAGAGGATTGGGATTTGAGTTAAGAATCTCTACAAGCTGGAGGTAGACGACTGTGCTGCATTGAGTTCCAAAGCAGAGTTGGTGCAAAGCCAAGATGTTGGCGAGTTATGGCATAGAATATTGGGCCACTTGCACCATGGGGCCTTGAAGATCATGTAGCTGATTTCTATCGGACTTCCCAAGGGAAAACTGGAGCAAGTGGATACATGCAAAGGTTGTACCTTGGGTAAGTATGCAAAATCTTCCTTTCAGGATCGAGACAGTAGAGCTGGAGCAATCCTGGAGCGAGTTCATACAGATGTGTGTGGACCATTCTCTACAGCCTCCACCGCTAAACAAAGGTACTATGTTATTTTTATTGATGATTTTTCTTGTAGATGTTGGATCTACTTCATGCAGAAGAAGGATCAAACCTTCTCAATGTTTTGTGAGTTCAAAGCCTTGGCAGAGAAAGAATCTTGAAAGAAAATAAGGGCCTTGCGAAGCGACAATGGTGGAGAGTATGTCTCTCAACAATTTAAGGACTTTTGTGCAATAGAAGGAATTAAACGGGAGTTGACGACACCCCATAACCCACAGTAGAATGGGGTGGCCGAAAGGAAGAACAGATCGATTATGGGAGCAGCTTGGGCGATGCTGCATGACCAATTCCGACCACTTCATTTGTGGGCTGAGGCATGCAATACAACAGTATACTTGCAGAATAGAAGCCCACATCTTATACTGCGGATGAAGACACCAATGGAGGCCTTTTCTGGGAAGGGACCAGATGTGAGTCACTTCAGGATCTTTGGATCATCAGGTTATTGCCATGTGACCAAAGATGCCCAGAAAAAGCTAGATCCAACAACTGAGTTGGGGATACTTGTGGGGTACACAGATACACCCCACAACTATCAAGTGTTCTTGCCTATCAGTCAGAGGACAATGGTACGCAGAGATATGAAGTTCGACGAGCAGAAAGCCATATGAGTGTCCCTTGGGAGGGAGCTCAAGTTGCATGCAGAGGAGGAACTTTTGGTTCCTAAGGAGGAGGAGCCTTAGACTGATGTGGAGCAGCCGCATGCAGAGGATTCAGGAGTGGAGACATCCACTCATGCAGAGTCTTCTAGAGATGGGTAGAAACGCTCAAGGGAAGCTGATAGATTGGTGATGGATGCGAGAGAGAATGTGGGATAGCCATCCTCTCAGCGCAGATAGAGGAGATCACCCGAGTGGTACACTGGTTACATGGCCCTGGTTGGGGAGTGTGTAGAGACCGAACCATCTTCCTTTGAGGAAGCAGTGCAACAACCAGTTTGGGTTGATGCTATGGTGGAGGAGTATGACTCCATCATTCGGAACAGTGTTTGGGATGTTGTCCCAAGACCGAAGGACAAGTCAGTGGTGAGTTCTCGATGGCTTTACAAGGTAAAGCAAGCAGCTGATGGCAGTGTTGAGAAACATAAGGCAAGGTTTGTTGCCCGTGGTTTCTCACAGGTCGAGGGGATCGACTATGATGAGACTTTTGCTCCTGTAGCAAGGTACTCATCTATCAGATCGATGTTGGCACTATCAGCTCAGATGGGTTGGAAGATCCATCAAATGGATGTGAAGACTGTGTTCCTCAATGGCAAGATTGAGGAAGAGGTGTACATAGAGCAGCCGGAAGGATTTGAGACCTTCGATTGTGAGTCGCATGTGTGTTGACTCAAGAGAGCTTTGTACAGGCTGAAGCAAGCACCTCGTGCTTGGTACACCAGGATCGACAACTATTTCACCGGGTTGGGCTTCACAAAGAGTGAAGCAAATGCGAACCTTTACCACATCATGGTAGAAGGTAAGCCATTGATCATTGTTCTTTATGTTGATGATCTGATATTAACAGGTGATGATCAGTTGATCAAGTCTTGCAAGGAGGACCTTGCAAGAGAGTTCGAGATGAAAGACATGGGTCTTATGCACTACTTTCTAGGCGTGGAAGTGTGGCAAAAGGATGGGAAAGTGTTTGTGTCTCAAGGCAAGTATGCCAATGAGATATTCAGGTGATTTCACATGGAGAAGTGTAAGCCCATGCAGACTCCTCTAGCAGGTAACTGGAGGAAGGAGGATGCTACTCCAGGTGGGGTGTTAGGCCCCTATACTACTAGTGTAACCCCTTATTGTTATTAGTACAACCCCGTTATTATATTGTTGTACCCATGTAGTCTCCATATTGTTATTATTATGCCCCATAGAAGCCCACTATTGATATTATTGTGCCCTTACATTATTATTGTTATGTCGGCTCTGATTATATTATGACCCCTTAGACTCCTATATATAGAAATGAGGTCTTGTCATTTGTATCATCCAAGAATTATTCATTTGTGTAATGTAAAGGAGGTTTCCCCCTCGAAGAGGCTGAATTCTAAGGCGTTCAACTATCTTTTCTATTTTTTTGTGAGCTGGTTTCATAACATGAGGTAGTAGCTGCTACTGTTTATCGACAGCTTGTGGGTTAATTGATGTATCTAGTGAACACATGACCAGATTTGTGCTTTGCGGTGAACCACCTGAGTCAAGCTATGGTTCAGCCTACAACGCTGTTTTGGAAGGCAGCGAAGCATGTGCTGAGATACCTCAGAGGCACATCTCATTATGGATTATGGTACAGACAGATAGAGGGAGTGAAGCTTCAGGGCTTCACCGATGCAGATTGGGTAGGGAGTCCATCAGACCGGAAGAGCACTTCAAGAGGAATTTTCAACCTTGGTTCCGCTGCAGTTTCTTGGTACATCAGGAGAAAGTGGTCAGTTGCACTTAGCTCAACAGAGGTTGAATACATGGCTGCCAGTCAGGCAGCATGTGAGGCCATTTGGATGCAGAAAATTCTAGTTGGATTGTTTGGTGACAGGATGGATCCAACTATGATCTATTGCGATAATCAGCGTTGTATCAAACTCTCTGAGAATCCAGTATCTCATGACAGGTCCAAGCACATCGATATCCGGTATATCATGTTGTTGCTGCATGTTTCGACCGAGGAGTAGGATGCAAATATTTTAACTAAGGCATTGTCAAAATGCAAGTTCGAGTTCCACAGAGACAGGATTAGGGTGACAGATAATCCCTTTCTTGTTGAGAGGGAGTGTTGAAAATAGCAACAAGAAATGCTAAATATAGAAGTGCTAAAAATATCATTGCTATAAATAGCATTTCGGGATACATTCCAATTTTAGTTAGTCCCTGAACTAAAATTGAGAATTAAAATTCGAATTTGATCTTAGCAGCTGTTTGAAAAATAATTAATTAATTCATCTTGAGTTAATTAGTTGGAAAAAATCAAACATGAAGTCTATGTGAAGACATGCAATAGTTTTCCCTTTGATTGAGGAAGTTATCCCTTAATTAAAGTGATCAGGATGAGTTGTACTTTGAGTTGTAATTAGTTAGCTCAGTTAACTGAGTTAAGTCTAGTTAGATTAGTTCCAACAGTTTGTGGAACTGATTGTGAGTTCAGTTAGTTAATGCATGCATGCATGTAACTACTGTACTTCAGATAACTGAATATTCTCTCATAAATAACTCATGCATGTCAGTTCAGTCAGAGACCCAGTTGAGATCAAATGATGGGACAATGTACTATCAGTTGTAGGAATATTCCATTGAGGACATCTCTTGCATGCAAAAGGAATTCATTCCTTGGAGATTGCGCAATTACTTCTGAGTTTGGTGAGTTGTGTGAGAGGTGAATTCACACAGGTGGCAGCTAGAGGACCCAGGAGAAACTGTGCAAGGAAAAAGGACGCTTGGAGGACTGAGAAAAGGCATATGTTGTGTCTATTCAGTCTATGAGTAGCATTGAAGAATTGTACTGGGAGCTTAATAGCTTGTGAGCTAAAGCTCTGTGTAATCTAGAGATATTTCCACTTGTATGATAATACAGATAGCGGGGTTTTTAGCTGAGGCTTTCCCTAGAGTATTCTTATGTGTTCATGTGTGATTGATTTCTCGTTCTTTGTTATATGTGTTCTATTTGATCGTGCTCAAAATCGATTAAGCTTCCGCAAGTTTGTTTGTAGAAGTAGATCAAGTATTTTGCTTTAGTATATTGCATTATCAGGTGATCTACAGTGGGAAATTCTACACGGTCAACATCATGATACTACTAAGACAAGAAGCAAATGGAAGTTTGACCCCTATACAAGGATGCTCCAAAAATTTGTGTTGTATGAGAGCAAGCATGGTTGGTTTTAGAGCCCAAATCAAGCTCTCCCATCTGATTGATGCACCTTGGAAAAAAGTGAAGCCAATTCTTCTAGTTTGAGAAGGGATTTTGTTGTAACTCCCATGCATCTCAAATTTGTCCCAAGTGCATAGATTTTATATCCCAACTCATGTACTTTTTGTGGTTGTTTCTGTTGTAGTAAGGTAAGTATCCCCTTGGAAAATGATCTATTAATTGTTGTTGCTAGTTTATTAAGGGCTTTGGTGAAGGTTTCATCCATGTTTTAGCTCAATAGTGGAAAGTACATTAAGTTGTTTTTATATGATTATGACTGACCAACTACTATACAATGATAATGGTAGCCACATTATTTTGGCTTAATGGCACCGAGACTATGACTCCACTCGTTCAACAACCACATAAAAGCACTAGTAGCACATAGCCTAGTTATAAGCATGACAAGGCTTTTAGCATGTATGGACTTATGCAAGACCCTAAATGACAATAAACTATCCTCTCATATATACAGGCACTAGCAACAATATTAAACAATAAGACTCATGGCATATACACTCAGCCACACAAGATACATCAACATTAATAGTACAAGGCTTAAATTAGCATATATGATGTGACATCATTAGCAGTGCTACAGCCTTACGAC
This sequence comes from Pinus tabuliformis, assembly GCA_031772625.1. NCBI lineage: Eukaryota > Viridiplantae > Streptophyta > Pinopsida > Pinales > Pinaceae > Pinus > Pinus tabuliformis. Next base: position 2,074,676,921 of record CM062818.1, read on the forward strand.
CACAGATTATACTCAGCTCATCATACTTAATATATGGTTATCACTACTACAATAAATCACACTTAGCTATAAATCCCTGTCTTTTAAGATTTTTTTTCAAGATATTGTTGTAACTTTAGAATTGAATTGACAATTTCCTTCAAACATAATAAGAATTAGGAATTTGTATTAACCTGGGATGTATATTAATCCTATTCAATTAACACAGGGGTGTCTCCTGCTACAAATGAATTAAGGACTCAGTGAGATGGCCCACGCTTTCCGCCCAGCCTTTTTTTGGAGTGACATCCCTCAAAAAATGCAAGTCACGACCTACCCAAACTGATAGTAGCCACCAACAATCTTATACGTCCCACACAATCCACTGACCCTCCAACAATCGTCCCTTGAGGGAAATATACTTAGCCACAATGAGAATGTTGTCTCTGTACAGTGATGTGTGGTTTGACGGTAAGTCACATGGGCGAAGCCCGGGGAGACCGAAGTTCAAATCTCATTGAGTACATTGACCTGCTGTGGTGGCGGCTAGAGGGGCGGACCCCCCTCCCCCAGCGGGTCTGCTCTTGCTAAAATCATAGGTTATTGGTATACCCGACTTGCAGGTGGTTGGTTATGCTCTTGGTGTTATAGTGGCAGCTATGAGGTTTGATCCTGGGTCTCCCGTGGATTAAACTTGATAGTTACCGATTCACCATGTGTTAAAAAAAAAAGAATGTTGTCTCTGCCTCTGCTACAGTGTCAAGTTGTTCGCTCTTCCAATCACGTCCAATGTGGATATTCTGCATATGTTTCTTTACGGATCGAGCTTCCTAAGTATGCGACAACCATAGGCCCGCTCAGATTAATCCCTTCACTTCCCCTCAATTTCGTTGCCTTTTCCACGAGCTCAGTTGACCACAGAGCGATATGACTCCACCACACCACCCCGATGTAACTCGTTTGGGCGGTGGCAGCCACAGGATCTGCGATTTGATGCCTACTTTGTGCCCCTGCAATAGTGGTTTAGCTCGTGGCCCCTCCTACAAAATAGTTACGTCGAGCTCCTCTATCTTGAAGTGGGATTGCCCACAAAATCTTGCGGATGCGCCCAACATGAAAACGTGATGCTCAGTTAATGAATAGCTTCCCTAATCAATGCAACTGCCTTCTGCGATGCACACTTACACCCATCCTAGCTTCACTAATTTGACACGACACTGCCAGCTTGTCAATATGCTGAGATACGTTCAGGGTTGAACAACCTTTGTGTGCAGAACATGTACATTCAATCACTTCAATCAACCTCTTCCTCATTTTTAACTAAATGCAAGCTTTCGGTCGCTTTTGAACCACATTTTGTGTTCACTTGCGATCGCATCACTCAACAGTCAAGACAAACTGAATTTTTTTTTACGTATTGTCAATAGCGCATAGGTAACTCAGTTTTGTGGGGAAATGCAATTTTCGTCTAGTGAATAACAAAGAGACTGTGACTAGCTTCTTCAACTAGTTTGGTAAGAGAATTGGAATCAAATGCAGCGAAAATTTTACATGCAACAATGCTTACTCCAGTAGAGGCATTTCGACGAGCCCGCTCCCAGGTATATAGAGCTTAGACTAACCCGATCTAAGGAGAGGAGATGAACTTTTCCCCATTCCAATAATAAGAACTCAGCTCCTAGCTTAAGCGATGCCAACTCGGCTCATGGTGGCAATAGAAATTCGGTGATTGAATCACAACCTCTACAAAACTTGGCCCTAACGTGGTAATGAGTTAGTACGTGGATCAACCTACGTAGATTGGTTAATATGGCCTTCTGCTACAACAATTTGTCCTTGCAATTAAAGTGCAACTCAATCTTTCCTTGTCTCTACTGCTCGCTCTATGTAGGGATGAGAAACGTTGTAATCGTTTTATTCTCGACCTAGAAATTGTAATTGGCCCGAGGTGTAAGTGGTAGTGCATCAACAAAATGTGGGCCCCACGAGTTGACAATTCGGCAAAATAATTTGACCTTTACACTTCCAAATTTTCACGTGACTCCTCAACAAAATAAATGAATTTTCAACCCTCGTGATTTGCCAAACTTATTTTGGTCTTGAACACTTAAGGTTTCCAATTACTCTTGGATTGGTTGTTAGATGCTTGGCCCAAATTCAATTTTCGCAAACAATTCTTGACCCTCTCATGCAATTGATAAATGAGTCTTTATGAATTTGGCAATAAAACCCTCAAGCTGGTAGGATGCACAACTATAATACCATTGTAATGCCCCAATGGGATATTTTGCTAATTTTTGCATAAATCTATCTTAACCAAAATTTCTCCATAAAAATTACCATTTACTTAACAAAAGATTGCCATGTAAAATATAACTAATAGAATACATACAATTCGATAATACAATGAGCAAAAATCTCAACTTTTATTATAATAAGGAACTCGGGATTACATGTTGATACAACAAAATAGCCGAGATGGAAAATTGACGTCAAGAATATGCTCCAATGTTGTGCTGACCTTCCAAAACTAAATTGAAATGTCACTAATGAGCTCTCCTGTGAATTCTAGATGAATTCACCAAGGGGAGATGGGTGCTCGCCCAATCTCACTAAATCACCTAAGAGTTTCTGTCCCAGGGCTACGGTTGAAGTAGAGAACCAAGTACTCAACCTCTCATACAAGAAGTAATATCAAATCCAAGTTGTCCTCTAATGGTCTCATCCTCCTATTTTTATAGATGTGATGGACCCCTCTAGATGCTCCTATTTTATTATTATATTATCTTAATCATTGAGCACCTTTTCCTCAATTAAAATATTCTTTTTAATGTGGGAAAATGGTAAATTGGCCACCATGTCTCCTTAGGCCACTGAAAATCACTTCTAACTATCCCATCCTGAGGTGTTCTGCCAAGTATTCCTCCCGAAATGCCACCTTAAGCGTAACTAATTGAGTCAACCCATTAATAACTCTGTTTTTTTTTTAAGTTGTCAGAATGCAATGGAACGAAAGGAAAATTGTGCGGATGATGGAATATGCCAAATGAATGCCATCAAACCTCATAAAAACTCCTCAAAACCCCTCCAAAGGCCCCTGGGCCCGTTGATGACACCAACTTGTACTAATCCAACAATGGAATTTTGGGATTCCTTCTACAAACTAAGCCTTATGTTATTCTCCTCTTGAAATCGATTACTTCCAGACTATCCAAAGATGATCAACAACTACCTAGAGCCTATTCTATGCATATGGAGAGGAGCTACAATTTGTATGGGAATATAAGACAATGTCTAGGGCGCATATGTATTAAGGCTTCCTCTACCCCGTTGTATCTTGTTCCAAAGAACATCTCCTAGGTCATGAAGATGATTAGAGACACTTCCATATGAAGTAAAAATTCAACTGAGATGTCCCTTTCATTAGCAATAGGGACATCTACCCTTCCAATTGGGAATAATAGTAATGATATATGTAGAGCCCTCTACTTCTGATTTGATGATTTCAAGAGTAGACTATAATTATTAAGGGTACAATCTATTTGGAAAACTAAAGGAGATCCGTTGGTTGGTTCATACTTCAATTGATCACCCTTAATCACTTCATCCATTGTAAATTTCTTTTCAACATACGTTGAATTTCTACAGTGTTCAAAATAGCGATGTAATTTACAAACAACCAACTTAGGTTTACAAATCCCACACCAATATTTGCTAACAAACACTAAGGCATCCTTCACAAAATAATGTTGTTTCCTTCCCTACAGACCTGTATATGCTTCATTAGACAATGTTGCTGCTGCTAATTTCTCTTCCTCAAGTTTTGAAATATGTTTGACTAAGATTTTACCCAAATTCTCCACACAATGAAGTTGTTTCTTTCTGGGTGAACTACTGGATGCTTCATTTGATAATGTTGTTATTGTCAACTTCTCCTTCTCAAGCTTTGAGACGTGCTTCACCAAAGTTTTAATTAAACCTTCCTCATTATTTCCACTATGGAGGTTTTGCTTTATCTGCACAGGCTTAATGACATCATAGGAATTATTTACCACAATAATCTCTTGTTCAAGCTCCGAGCCAATGCCATTTACTCAATTCAAATTAGTTTCCATATTCTGTTTCTTGGAAAATCTTGATTTTGGTTGATGAATCTTTGTACATTTTTCTTCTGTGGGAGTTAATTGTTCTCTTTTTGGCACATGGGTTTTTTCAACTAGGATTGCACCCAAAACTTCTACATTTTTTTGCTCTGATTCTGCTACTTTTTTTGGTTTTTCTGACACTTGGATCGTTAGCTTTGTATGCTTAATTTTTCTTCCAAGCTTAGGATTCGTTTCAAAATAAATAGCCTTTGTTGAATTTTCAAACAAACTTTCACCATCTTTAAAAGAGTTCACATCTAATGTGGGTAAATACATCTGAAGCAAATTTCAGAATCATTGTATGCACTACTAGAACCTTGGTCAAGCAAATTATGACATCCCTAGTCCTTATGGCCACTTGTCTGCTTCTTGTATAGCCACGACTAAACATTGGAAATATGCCTTTGATTCAATTTCTCTCGTGCTTTGATTTACTGGCTTGGGCTTATCATCAATGTTGCTTGATTTATTTTTCTTGCAGCTATCCAAAAAATCATTCCATTTACCTGCCTTCTATTGTGTTCCCTCATTTAATGCCAGTGCTTGATCAAACTTGGAGATCACTTGTGTGGCAACTATTTTATTCTGCTAAGTGGGTTTCCCAAACATGCCCTGCCCTAAAACTGGAGTTGATGTGCTGCAAGGGAACAAGTTGTTTCCAAAAGCAGGAGTGCTTTGGACAAAATTTGATGTTAAATATTGAATTATTTCAAATGGATGAGTACTTCTAAGGGGTGTGCTCTTATCATTAGGTTTGGAGAATTGATCTCTTTTATTCTTTACCTCCAACTTATTTAAGTCCTCGAAAACCCTGTTATTCTAATATTGCGAATCCTTCATTTTTTCAGCTTGTCACTCTTGTAGTTCCTCCAAGATTGCATACTCCTCGCCCATAATTGTTCCCAATTGTCTCATCCTCAAACCACATCCAAACTGGCAAGATCTTTGCTTTGATACCACTGTAATTTCCTAAGGAAATTTTTTGCACAAGGATACCAAATTTTTCTAATATACAATAATACAATGTAATTAATAGAAATCTACAATATGCCTTCTTATTGACGCAAAAAACTAAACAAACCTTCTTAAATAAACGGAAAAATGGACAAAAAAATACACCACATAATACATTCAGTTCTTTTGTCAACAATATAATAATTCCATATAAATAGTGTGTTGTCCCCACACCATTGAGGTAAAACACAAACAATTCAAAGGGAATGAATGGTTAATGTCTAACCCGAATTCATGACATGACTATTACTAATCTTCCTGTCTTAGTTATCCAATGTTTACATATTGGCCCTTTTGATGCCAAATGTTCCGCTACAAGAATTCCACCATGCTTTGAACTTGATTATCCATGTCTAACCCTTCATATGTTGTTTACAGAATCCACACCATCCACACTTGGCCGCAGAAATCCAACAATCACCGGTTTGAAATGAGTTTGGTTCTTCAATGAATTCGTAGAGCCTATTTTGCTACGATCATAGATCCAATTATCATTCATTTGTCTGAAAACATCCTGTAAACACAAAAAATAGAGTCAATGATATTGGCCCAGAGCATTTCTTTGGTTTGTCCCAGCGGTTTCTGTAATGTTAAATCCTTCTCCAGGATTTTGATTCTCTCACCCATTTTCAGTGCCTTTTGTGTTTCTTATTTTTGCTGGAGTTGGGCAAGTTTACAATCAATTTCTAGACTTGCTACCTTTTCATTTAGTCTCTTCATCTATGTAGCCTGGATAGACATCTCTTCCATGTCTTTGACTAATTTTACCGCTTTTTCTCCCTGTGTACCTGTTGTTGTTGTAGATTCTGCTGTTACTGGCAAAGCTGTGGCAGGTGGAGCTGTGGGTGCCATTGATGTCGCCAGTGTGGAAGGAACTGTTGTAGATACTGTGGGGATGATAGTTCTAGGAGTTGTGGTCAAGTCACTTTGCTTCGACTGAATTAAAGTGTCCAACTCCTTCTTTGTCTCCTTGAGTTGATCGTTCAGCTTCAGGACCAAGTCCATGAGCTCTTCATGTCCTTGCCATGCTTCTAGGACTTCTTTTGTCTATGGGTGATGCAACTAGGGTATCTTTAGCTACTTCTTGAGTGCAGCAATGTCATCATTTTTCTTTTTAATCAGCTGCTCTATAGCTTTTACATCTTTGGGATCGTGTCCCAATTCAATCACTAAGTCCTCTAAGGACTTGATTCTAGTATCCTTGGCCTATGAGGAGGCCTTCTCCAACTGAAATTGTGCTGATATATTGTTTAGGGAGTTCTGTAATTGGTGGGCAGCAATGGCCTTCCTTGTTAATGTGGAGTATATCATCTCCCATGTTTGCTTGTGCAGTTCAATCTGGTCAACGAGATGAATATCCCTTGCCAATACTTCAAAATCCACCTTTTTGAAATTTGATGCTGCCCTTGGCTGCTGAGTGGTTGGCTTGATAAAAGTCATCTGCATTTTCCCCTCTTTGATATCAAAGGCTAACATTAGCCTTGTTTGATTAGTGGGGGTCATCTTCAGATATTGGGCATATGTTTGGGCCTTAAGCCTCTCATTTCTGGCTTTGATCTCTTTGTATCTTTCCTTAATATCTTGGTCCTTATCTACAGGCATTCTGAAGGAAGATACCTCAACACTTTTCTGCCTCATCAACATCTGAGTCTGTGATGTGGAAGGCTCCTGCACACTCCCAGATGGAGTGGTGGGCCTGCTTCTTTCAACCTCTGTGTTGGTGACCTCAGCTGAGTCATCAGTGAATTCTTGCTCAGAGGCTAGATTGGGATTTTTCCTTTTGTTTGATTCTTGATGTACATTAGAAGTAGGCATTCTTGAAGTGGAAGCCCCTTCTCTGTTCCTTTTTGGGACCTTCTCCTCATTCTGAGGAGTTTGCATGACTGGATGGGCACTTGAAGTAGTTGCTGGTTCTTCTAATGGTTTTGTCCTGGTTGATTGTTCTGGCACCTGCAGGAAAGAACCCTCATCAAGTTGTTTTTCCAGATCTAATAATGTGTTTTCCATAGCAACTTCAGTATTATCCCTGTCTTCTAACGTGTTTTCCACCCATTGCAATTGGTTGGCATACTTTTCTATCTCAGGGATGCGGTGATGGATATAGGGAGCCATCTTGTTTTTCTGCCTTCTTTTGCAGATGAAATCCAAGGGATCATATCTCCATATGAAGCTCTATTTTAATTTTAATCTCTAAAGGATCAGGTCTGCCTCCTTTCCAGCTTCTCTGCTATTACAAATAAAAGGACCCAATTGGTCTTTGATCTTGAGCTGGGCTTTCTTTTTGGCTTTAACAAAGTTTACCTCATCTGAATTTATTATCTGCCTATAGTACTCCAGGGCAAATAACCTCATTGGGAGGTATTTAGGTAGTTTGTATGGGGCCAGCTGGCACCCATAAATCCTGATTTCAGTGTGGTTTTGGTACAAGTACCAATCTCCCACCTGATGATTGATGTTTAGATGAAGGACTCTCCTAATCTTAGGACTGATTCTTGGTGGAGGGGTTCCACTGAGCATGGTCATCACAAGGTGGACAAAGGAATCTATGAATTCATTGTATGAATAGGGGGAGGAATATTGATGAATCAATGGGGTCCAGAAGATGATTGATCTTGGTTGGCCCTTGGTGTCCAACTTTTGCAAGGTAAGTGGGAATTTATCTGCTTGGAAGTATAGGAAAAGGTGATACAAGACAAAGGAGTATTTGAAGAGACTCTCATTACTCATTCTGAGGAACTGCTCATGCATCCTGTCAGCTATAAATGTGGCAAAGTCATAAATGGTTGCAAGAGGCTATCCTGGGGTATAGATGGACATGAAAGCTAGGATGATTTTATCAATGTATTTACTTGTGGAGTAACCCGAAAAACAAGATATCATGGATACAATATTTCTGCCCCGAGGAGAAAATATAGTTGCTACATATGGAGGGGGGTATTTGGCTGTATACTTCTCTTCTATGATGAAGGTTTGGATTAATTGGGCCAATCTCGCAGGGCTAAGTTTGGGATATAAGTCCAACAGGTCTCCAATTGAGAGGGAAGTCAAGTTTTGGCCAGGTTGGAGTTGTAGCATCTCATTTGTAGATTTAGCAGTGATAGTGAAAAGTATAGCCTGGTTAGGGGACATGACTGCTCTTTGACTGAGGACATAGTTGGCATGGAAATAATGTACAATTTTAGGAAAAATGTGGACTTGGGGGAACTGGTACTTGGGCAAATTTGACTCCCAAAGGCCAATTTCATCAGCATGGTTCAGGAACTTGTCCCTACTTTGGCAGTGTATTTTGAGCAAGAGCTCTATGATAGAGGTGTCTTTTATCTGAAAATCCCTATCAGCCAAGGGGAGGTGGTCCAAGTCTAAGTGGGGTGTAGAGATGGGTCTCACATCCATGGAAATTGGGGTAGCCATTCTCAGTTCTTGTGGATTTGAGTATGGGGGAGGTGATTTATAGTATTTTCGGGCAACAGTGGTTTAACACAAAATAGGCTTGAGTTTCCTTGAGCTTCTTTGATTAATTTTTAGCTTAACTAAGAATACTTAATCACTGGTTTCTTTGAAATTGATAGGGTGTTGGGTGAACACTAGTTTAAATACCTGGAAATGAGGTAAAATGGCTCTGAACAGGGCGGCTGGTGACTGCAAATGGTTGAAGGAGTTCTGTATAGGCCGCAAGGTTGTCTGGGCGGTCGGCGACGTCTTTGGAGTGAAATTGGACGTGGGTTGACTGCTTCGACGTTTGCAGGTGGCGTGCATGTGTACACAGATTTACAGTTAAAATTCAAGTGAAAACAAATGATTTGGGGATTTTTGGCTTTATGCGCAAAAAGTCAGTTTTGGCAGGCACGGGGTGAACAGTGGTCATTTTATCGTGTAGCGGGCTGGCGGTAAACGGTTTCTATCGCACCACTTTTGGGTGCTCGGTGGTATTTGGGAGGGACCGCCCGATTCCATTCATCAGCTGACACGTAACATTGGGGGCTGGTGGAAAACCACTTTTTTGGGCGGGTAAGGGACGGACGTCGGGTTGGCTCGATATGGATGAGGGCTGTCAGATGAGGAGGGAGACTATCGCACGATGATCGGGCAGGGAAGCTGCACGGAGGCTAGTTGTGGGGGGGGGGGGAGGGGGGGGGGCGACGGGTGCTTAAGTGCGGCGGTATCGGGGTTAATGATGGCTTAAAGAGTGATTAGACCATCGGGGTGATTAACGGAGGATTTAAATGGGGTTTTGCCTAACATAATCGCAGATCGATCAGTTAGTGGGTTTTTTGTCGGGTTGACTATATATTATAGTTTATATTCAAACTAAGGTGTAGGGTTAATTAATATGTAGGAGTTATATATATATGGGGAAATGGGTTTTATTATCGGGATTTTAATATAATAAATTAGTAGTTAATAAAGAATGGGCAGAAAAGGGACACAACACACTAAGCAAATGCTTTTTCGTGATTCAAATGCTTTTCACATATTAACATTAATACTTAGGGTAATCTGTTTTGGTGGGTTTTTGATATGAAAATGCTTTATGTGGGGGGTGGGGGGGTGGGTGGAATGCTTTTCCAAGGAAAAAGTGTTTTAATCTCAGGAAAAGGAATATTATTAGGAAAATGAATGAACTGAAGGGGGGGGGGGGGGTGAATTTTTATGAGGGGAATTTAGTACTTGATATCCATAAATCATTGAGCCGAGGGTCCAGTCCCTCCAAAAGTCAGAGAAATGCTCTAAGCCTTTTTGACTTAAAGGTTTTTGAGCACGTTGGACTTTATTTATGGGAAATTAGTTAAGTAAAATGTGAAATGAATGGAGGAAGTTAATTAGTTAACTTTGAAATCCCTTTGCAAGCTTTATTTGTTCATTCATATCTGGAACTTTTATTATGAGAATGATAAATATGCTTTTGTCTAATCAATCATCATACTTCTGCAACCTTTCTCCTACTTACCCATCTACTTTTCCTACCATTTTTACTTCACTTTATTAGGGTGCATTTGAGCTAGCAAACCCTTATCAAATATTTTTCTTTTTCTTTACAATAGTAAGCTAACTAAATATAACCTTATTACATCCAAGGGCTCAGATTAAATAGTTGAGCTCCTTTTATTTACTCTACCTATCTAATTATCTACCAAGGTTACACTGTTTAGCCAGATTTTTGTTCTCTACCTATAGGCATGAAATTGAAAACATGAAATAGCCAAGTTTAAACATTTTGACTATCATGAATTGTAGCAAGGATCACAAGCTGCACACAATATTTTATTATGCATAAAAGTAAATAGGAGTGGCATTTTGGCTTGCTCACTTTCATGGTCTTTTTCCTTTTCTTGGGGTTCATATTTTTTCATCTTTTTGACCTTTTTTATTCTTTTTGTCCTTTGATTATTCTTTTAGGACATACCCTCTTTACATTTTTTAATTTTTTGAATATGGAAAACATTTGCAAAAGAAAAGGTATGTACAATATTACAAGGTTTAATCTCAGTCATTCAAAATTATGACTCCTATTGGTATAGGAACCTAACACAAGTCATGTTGGAGATGAGCCTTCAGCCATTGCAAGTCACGTTAGGGGCACAAGTCTAGTCACTGCAAGTCGTACTAGAAATATATCATCAACCTTTGCTAGTCATGTTGGAGATGAGCCTTCAACCACTGCAAGTCATGCTGGGGGCATACGTATAGTCAATGCAAGTCATACTAGCGAAGAGTCACTAACCTCTGTGAGTCATGTTAAGGACTTTCCACCAACCACTACTAGTCATGTTAGTGGAATGGATGTTGAACATAAAACTAAGCGTAGAAGTTCTAAAGCTAAGTTCTCTTGTAAGATATACAAGGGAGACCATCTTACTCATTTGTGCCCTGGTATCCGAGAGGTGCAAAGGATATGGTCTGAGTCTGAAAGTTCTTCTACTCCTGAATCTGTTATGGTTTCTCAACAGTCTCATAAACCATTGGTTGATAATGTGGTCAAGCCAGTGCAGTCTCTGGCTGATTACACTCTTATTTTGGGGGGTGAAGTTCCTAACAACCACATATTTTTTATTTCTAGTACATATTCTTTTGGTATAGGGGGCATTCCAGTTTCTCCGAATGTACCCCCTCCAAGTTCTATGAGTGCTTCCTTTGATTGGGATAATCTTGTCGAACCTTGTCTTCCTTCCGCTGCACCTTTCCAAATAAAGAGAGTTAATTCCACAAATGTCTATCGATGTATGGTGGATGAAGGATCCTTTGCAAGTATTATATCCTTCTTGAATTGCAAATCTTTGGGTTCTCCAAATTTGTTGACAGTTGATAGTCAGTTGTTAGCCTATGATAAAAGACCTGGTGAATCTATGAGTGTTCTTCCTCAATTTCCTATTACTTTAGATGGGGAGACTGTTTATGTCGATATGATGGTGGTTGATCGCCCTTTAGACTTTAATATGCTACTAGGATGTGATTATGTCTATGCTATGAATGATGTGGTGTCTTCACTCTTTCGAGTGATGTGTTTTCCTCATAACGAAAATATTTTTAGTATTGATTAACTTGCATCTGACAATCACCACCCTAATTCGAATTTATTATAGAATACCCCTTGGTTTGTTCCAAGTGTTCGAGTAGACTCTACCTTGCCACAAGTGAATTATGTGGTGTTGAATCCTCAATGTTCAATTTCTTCTGAGACGGATCATTTGAACTATTATTTTCCTTCTTGGGACTTGGTCCCGACAATTGACTGAGTGATTCCTCATATGGGGACATGGGACCCCTTAATTCCCTCTTTTGATCCTTGTAGTTCTCATGATTTCTTGGAGTTTGATTTGCCTTCACAGGAGGAACTTTTTGAAGCCATGAGTTTTGACTACCAAAGGAGTCCTTGGCTTGAGCCCTACAAGGGGTTTGTCCAGAAGAACTATTATGCATAAGCTGCAAGGCTATGTGGTTCCCTGTACCATATTGTATATATAAGGTACACATTTTCAAGTTTTGTATTCTATAACACTAGCTTTTATCTGAAGTTTATATATGGTATGTATTAACTTCTTGTATGGTGTTCCTATTTATGTCTAAAGAACTTGGAAGATTTACCCTTTGGACATTTTTATGGTTGATCCGCTTTGACAGTTATTGGTTCTCGAAACTGGCATATAGGTTAGGTTTTTTCACCTGCATTGTGAATTTATCAGTTTCCTTTTCCATTTTTGGCCTTAGGATCGACCCCACCGAGATTTGATGTGGAACCTTCTCATTGCTTAGAAGTGTCATAACTTGTGTGGTAGAACCTACTGTATCATGGGCACCCTAAATAGTACCTTGTTGTCACTTGGCACCCATGATGAAATTTTTTTCTTAGGCTCGGGAGTCCTCTTTAGTCCCGCCATGACTTGTGCATTGGAGACTCATTCTCGTTCTTCTTCACTATTTTTTGGCTTTATACCCTAGAGGCTCCTTTGTGTTGAGTTGTACTGCTGCATTGCATATTGACTATTTGCACCTTTTGGTCTTGATCCGGCTTCACTTGGACTCGTGTTTAAGCCACTTTCTAACCATGTCTTCTACAAAATCAACCTTGCAATCACTTAGCCTCTGCAACTTGACACACCCTTTTACCCATGGAAAGAACATTCCTTTGAGTGTCATTGACCAGTTTTGCCACCTTGCATTGAGCATAGGAATGTTCCCCTCCCAGGAACTAGAGCATCTGCTTTTTTGACACTCGTTCTTTCCATTGTACTATATCATTATTTTATTCTTTTTTAGGCTTCATAAATATGAAAAAGAAAAAAAGATTATATATCCAAAAAACGAGCGGGAATGGGACATTATTTCCATATTTTATGGCATCTAGAGTCAGTTGTGTCTCCCTTGAACAAAGCACTCAAAAAATAATTCTTTTCTCCATTGGGATGGGCTTTCCTTTGACTTAGGAGAGCCTTAACCTTGTTATCGAGTCAATACTCCTCTGATTGGTTATCTCTTCCAATCATATGGAGAGTTTGTTTATGCCTCCTGCATGATGAACTTATACAAAGTTATCATATGCCGCCATGTAGTCACAGTTGAGTCGTGCTTTTGTTCAGGACCTGAGTCGACCTCTCTACGGTGTCTCTTGACCTATTTTTAGTCGGCCATCCCTAGTTGTCAGAGTCATGTTTGTTATCACATCAACTATTTGGTCCTTTGCTCATGTTGGTTTGAGAAGCTCTCCATTGACTTCTTGCTGGTAGGTCTTGCTCTTATCGACTATGACAAATCGCTCTGAGGGCAAATCTAGAGCCGCACCCTTGCCTTATTTTCATTATTGATAGGTCACCTTGTGCACAACATCGATCAATATCATGGGTCTTTGACTGAGTGGTTTCCCTTGTGTTCGACGTCAACTTTCATTATGCCACATTGGGATTCGTGCAATGCCTTAGTTTCCATTTGACGCTATTGGTGGATTCCTCGCCTTTGTGTCAACTTTCATTATTAGTTGGTTCAAAGGGTTTCTATTATGCGCTAACCACATCTTGTGTACGCCAGAAACATGTTTCGGTTGGGTTACTACATATTTATTCATCCAATTCCTTCCACATTATTGGCCTACAGGTTACACTGGCGCTAGATTGATGAAGGATGCCTTAATGCCTTCCTTCTAGCGCATATTTTCCCATCGACTTCAGCTCATTGCTCTAGGAAAGAGATCTAGAGTCCATTTGGTAGTACCTTAGGGTTTGTAGTCATCAGTGGCAGACTCCTTCGCTATCGATAGTGGGAAAACATCATTGTCTCCTGATTGATAGATTCTTCTTAATGTTCAACTACAACTCATTTATTTGCACTTGTTAGTTTGTACTCTGTACCTTGGCTCTCATCATAATTATCGATGAGTAGTCTTGTGTTTGTGAATGGTATACATCAATGACCAGTAATCAAATGATTTCTCACATGGTCGACTTCAGATCATTTATTCCCATTGTTTAGAAATGTACCACGGCGGTCAGTGAGGACCTCGAGTTTGCATCAACATTTCTTGGTTCACTTGTCAATTTCTCCTGTTTCTGCAAGTTGATACCATTCACATTATATGTTGCATTTCCTTACAACAACATCCTATATGTTGGCACCCAAGTTGCAGTGTAGTACCATTTTCTTCCACCATTTTACTTGGTACTTTTTGGATCAACTTTATGACTTCAGTGATCAACTTCAGCATCATTGATCAATCCTTTATATGTGATATTCAGACATGTAATTATTTGGATATGATCAGATGATCCATTATGTATTTTCAGTTCCTTTATACTTATATGCATATTGTATCTGCTTTTGTACTTGACATGCAGACGTGATTTACTATCTCTGAGCATGGGCATGCCTGCCTTATACAACAATTTCTTTTTGATCTCTTTCACGGGATTGGTAGGCTGAATTCTGGTGAACTCCTCCTCGACCTCAGCATGATTCCTTCTATACACTTAATACATTTTAGCCATCATATACCCCTTATGACCTCATATATTAGGGGGCATTTTTTATAACACCATTTACCACTCTTGGTAGATATGATGCTCTGGTTATGGCTTAGGGCAACCCTTCCTTTCCAGACTTGGTCCAAAATCTGAAAAGGTAATGTTTTATTTCCTATACGCTACTTTTCCCTGTGATAAAAACGTGTACAGGCAGGTTAGTATATACCCAACCCATGTATATGTGTTAAAACACTTAAAAATAATAAATTTCCTTAATTTCGGGCGGAGTTTACGGGTTTTACTTGTTACTCACCTCCTATAGCCCGTGGCCCAACTGTTTCCCAACTGAAAAAACTAATTTGGATAAGTATAAATAAACCTCCATGGGAAGGCCTAAAGGGGGAAGAAATGAGATATTGATATTATAGTTGATTGATCCCTGATCGAGTCTGACGAAATCTCTGTGCCTCCTGCACTCCCCAAAGCTTTAGGAAACCCTTGTTTCCTCTTTTGAGATATCCTTCATCCCTCTTGTGATATCCTTGTGTATGATGATGGAGGAAGATTGCTAAGGTCGGGAAAGGACGGATCCGGAGGACGGTTCTGCTTGGAGCTGGAGGAAGACTCAGGTTGTAGTTTTCCATCTTTCTTGTAGCTTACATCAATAAAGAAATGTTGTTATATTCCTAATATTAATCGTGTTTATGTATTGATCTATATTATGATTTGTTTATAAATCTTATATTAATGCGTAATCATTCCTTTATTTATATGATCTAACGTATATATCATGAATATGCTTTCCGGTTGTGTTATTGTATATGCTTTTCTTGGATAATTTACAGGTTTCAAAGGCATCGGGAGAAGCATAGGGTTTGCACCTTGCGGGATCTACCCAAACATAGGACCTTCGGGTAAGGACACTTCTTCCCATTTCAGTAGAATAAGCATTTAGATTGTTTGTATGAGCATTTCTTGCTGCTGTTTTCCCTCCGCTTTGTTGGGGTTTTCAACCCAAGATCCTAGGGTGTTCTCACACGCAATAATGTCTACATCAAAACCATCAAGAAAATCAATTAAAGCTAGGCTAGGGGAGGGCTTGATGTCTGTAGGAATGGCATTGTAAACAATATTAAACCGTTCATAGTATTCTTCCACAGTTTCATTTGGCTTTCTTTTCAGTCTTTTGTATTCATTTAGGAGTTGAAGTGGATTTTTCTTGATTTCCCATCTAGCTAAGAAAGTTTGATGGAATGCATCAAGGTTAGCTATACTTCCTGTAGGTAAACTCCTAAACCATTTTTTGACATCACCTCCTAAAATTTGAGCAAACAATCTCATTTTTACATTAGCCTCATCTACTTCTTGAAGGTAAAAAACATCATTCATTCTATCCACATGTTGCTGAGCAGTATGAGAGCCAGTATTATCAAAGGTCATAATTTTGGACTGGTAATCTCTAGGCATAGCATTTAGATGGCTTGGTAACACCAAAGGTGCATACCTACTTGCCATAGTTGGTCTAAGAGATTGACTGGAAGATGGACCTGTGGTAGGTGTAGTTGTGATAACTACAGGGATAGTAGGAATAACAGTCTGAGATATTACAGGTGAAAAAGTAGAGAATATGGAATGAGTAGGACTAGGGGTTGTAGATTAACATACTAGGAAGATTGGTTGGACAAAGAAGCTGCTGCAATGGTTAAAGCTAAAAATTCAACAGATTGTTGAATATAAGCTTCATCAATGGCTTGGTTCAAAACCGAAACTAGATCTTGTAATTTATCAAATTGCTGTAGGGATTCAAGATCAGGATTTGTTTCAAAAGGCCGGGTTTTGGGTATATATGGTTGCAATATGGTTTTGTCAATGACAGTCTGATCTAAAAAGCTCTCAGATTTTGATTTAAACAAACTATGCTAGAAAGGCAAATCAAACTCTATATCTTGAATAGTTTCAAATTTCTCTGGAAGAGAGTTAGACCTTGACAAAGGACTATTCTCAGGAAGAGAATTGAACCTAGACAAAGGACTATTACTACCTTGACTCTCTGTAAGACTTTTCTTTCTCACCAATTTCTCTGGATTATCTACAAATTCAGCAGGGTTGGGATCAGGGTGAGCTCTAGTGAAAATTCTTTTAGGAGCCAGGTCTATTAAAATTCATCACACAACTAATAAAATCAAAATTAATGACACACTCAAATATATACAAGATAACAACCTCAGATCATGTATTTCATTATGATATAACAATTTTGTTTAATTGAAATACTGATTGAATACCAGGGAATAATGATTTTTCAATTTAAAAAGTATTCGTCCCCAGTATGGTCGCCACTATGTTGTCGTTCTATATTTTTGAGGTTGAGGGAGTAAATACATAGGATAACATCAAAACCACTTTGGAAGCTGGGATCTAGCCCTGCCAGCTTCAGAGAGGGATCTCTCTGTAAAATTTAGCTTTGTTTTATGTAAATTTTAGGCTAGTTATGACTGTACTAATTGTTTTGATTTGATTGGTTTGGTTGATTTAAGTGTTATAATTCCATTGGGCTATGGAGTCTGAAGATTTAACTGGATTTGGCATCAAATTTTAGAGGAGTTTCACAGGGCAAGCTAGGTTGCACTAATTGGATCTTTTCAGAAATTTAAATGGATTGTGAAATAACAGAAGTGTAAGGTTCAATAGAAATTAAGGAGCAATTAAGAATTCCTTAATTTGACTTCAACAAAAAACATGAAAATTACTAACAACCAGAATAGGGTGCTCTAAATAACAAATCCTATTCATCATAGTTTCTGTTAAGTAATTGAGATATTTAGAATAACAGAGAGAGAAAAAACAATGTTTAAACAAATAAACTGAAGAAACACATCACCGTTTGGTACACCACATGAATCCTATGAAAAGGTCCCTGTATTATTGATGCTCTAGATACATTGAAAAATTACAATATGCAGAGGAAATTACATTCAGAAATCAACCCTTAATACTTCAATCAGTGAAGTATTTATACAAATAATTACAAAAACATTGTCAAAACTGACAATGTATTATTAGCCTAATTCTAAACAATAAGATTTATCTATGGCAGAAAAATAAGCCACATAGATAGCTGGATGGAAAGGTGGCTTTGTTTTGGTGGATTCGGTTGCTGAGTCAGCTTGAAACTGTGCTGCGTTGATGTGCTAGCTGTTGTGCTGGCCAATGTCTTACTGCATTCGAATTACCTTTTTAATCCAGTAAATCACAAAGTTCTTCCCATCTCTTTTCATCGGGTATGGTTAATTTAATCACCCTCCGTAAATTTCATCGACCTCTGTGTATTTTGCAAAAGTTGGCTTCACTGTAAAAACATGTTTTACCTCATTTTGTATGTAGAAGTCATTTGCCATGGTTTCTAAAAATTCTCTTGTTGTCATACTGCCCTTTATCCCACTGAACTTGACACTACTTCTGGCCATTTCCTTCATCTTCAGAACATAGTCTTCCTGAGTGATTAATTTATCATTTATCACATATATGATGGGCAACCCTTTCTAGATTAATGCTTCAATTCTGTTACAAAACCTATTTACTCCCATCTCTAGTGTTTCACATCTTTCCTCCAATTGATCATTGAGGTTCCTTGTAGTCAATTTTTTTGACTTCAAAAATAGTGGCAGTCCTGTCACTAATTCCTAATTTTTCAAGTTCATATTTGGACTTAGAATTCAGGAATTTGATAATGTTGGAGGCTTTTGTGGGCATCTCTCCAAGATTTCCCTTACTTGAACAATGGTTTCTATGGCCTTTTCTATCAATTCTTTCTGTTCAAAGATGATTTGGATAGATGGTCAAATCTCATTCATAGAGTCTAGAATACCCATCCAAATGGTTTCCTTGGCTTGGGCCAAGGTCTGACCAATTGAGGTATCCTTTTCTACCTTCTACAACTTCTCCAATAGTCTTTGTGATTTCTGCATTTCAGTAAGACGAGAAGCTTCAGCTCTGGCTTTCTATACTTCTAGAGCTTTGAGCTGCCCCTGCAAAGCCTTGATCTCTTCTGACTGGATTGACATGTTCTCTAGTGTCATTGTCACCTGTTCAACACTTGCAGTATGAGTGGAATAAGTAGTTGCAATGGCTTTTCCTGTTGCTGGGAGCTGAGAAATGGGTATGGCATCTAGGGGGACAATGGCTATATTTTGATTATGTTCTTTCTCCTTTATCATCTTCTCCATTTCTGCCTCCACCTGTCTGATCTGTATATTCTGCTCTATAATAAGCTCCACCATGTCAGCTTTCTGTGCCTCATTTTCTTCAATTTTCTTGGTTAAGGGGTCCTCTGTGGTTGGCAGCTTACGCTGCTTTATTAATGCTGCAATGTCCAGGTCCTTCTTCTTGATAATCTCCTCTGCAACATTGAAATCTTTAGGATCATATCCTATCTTTACCACCAAATCTTCCAAATACTTGATCCTGGAAAATGAACCCTGCAACTTGGACAATGACATAGAAGTATTGGTTAATGTAGAAGATATCATCTCACCAGTCTGCTTATGCATATCCATTTGATCAATGGGATGGATGTCTTTGGTGTTGAACTCAAATGTAGTACTCTTGTAGTATGCTGATGTTTTTGGATGTGGAGTTTGGGCCTCAAGGAAGGCCATCTGCATCTTTCCATGCTCTGTGTCAAAAACTGATAACAATCTTCTCTGTGAGCTGGAGGTCTGCTTCCAAAACTGATTATAGGTACTGTTTTTAAGGATCTCATTCTTAAGCTTAATCTCCCTATACCTATCAAAAACTGTCTTTTCCTTCTCTCCTTGGACCTTCTGTGAATCTAGCTTTGTCTCCTTCTAACCTTGTGATGATGAAGGTTCAGTAGAAGATGTTACAAATTTTCTACTTGCAGGTGGTGAGTCTGTAATTATGATGGTGGCCTGCTCTTCTATCTCTTTGTCCACATCTGCCCTAGGAGTCAATTTTTTCCTTTTCTTGCAATCCGGAACTCTTTGGCCTCACTTCCTGTTGTTGATGATGATCCCTCCTCTCTTTGTCTTTTACTTGTTTTCTCCTAAGGAGTGGGAGTCTATAAACTTGAAGTAGAAAAGAGTTGTTCTTCAGCTTCCTACAAGGTATTCTCTGTCCATTCCAACTGATTTGCATACTTTTCTATCTCAGGCCTTGAGGTATGAATGTAGGGAGTAGTTTTGTTTTCTACTTTGAGTTTTGAAATAATACCCCAAGGGTCATAAGACCATGTAAAACTTAGGCTGAGTTTCATCTCTTTAAGAATTTTGTTTGCTTCTTCACCTACTGTCCTGGTATTGCATATAAATGGGCCCACCTGTGTCTTTATGCAAAATTGTGATTTCTTCTTAGCCACTACAAAATGAATGTCATCAGAATTTAACATTTGTCTGATGTATTCTAGGGAAAAAATCCTCATGGGGAGGTATTTAGGGAGTTTGTATGGTGCCAATTCGCATCCATAAACCCTGATTTCTATGTAGTTTTGGTATAAATACCAATCTCTAGTCTTGGCTTGATCTGTTAGATGTAAAATTCTTTTAATATCTTCACTGATTCTGGGCTGTATGGAACTGTTTAGGATGTTCATTGCTGGGTGAACAAACTCTTCAATAAACTGCTTGTAAGAGAATTCTTGCTGCTCTTTCATGACCAATGAGGTCCAAAAAATCACCGGCTGTTGGTTTCCTGCATCATCAAGCTTCTGCATTGCAAAATTGAACTTATCTGCTTGATAATAAAGGAACATGTAGATTAAAATGGAGGTGTAATTAAACACCTTCTCTGTGGGAAATTTTAGAAACTATTCATGAATGCTATTAGCCAAGAATTGACTGAAATTGAATACAATGGATGGTTTATTATCTGTGGAAAATATGGAGAGGAAACCTAAAATGGGCTCATCTACCCATTGATCAGAATAATAACCCAAAATGTATGAGATTATGGATATAATTTGTTTAGCTTGATCAAGGAAGATAGAGGAAGGGTATGGAGGATTCTTCTTAGGTAACTGGGCATTTTCAGGCAAGAAGATCTCAAAGATTTTGGCTCTGGTAGCAAAATCCAACTTTTGATAAAGCTGGGTGAGGGCTTCTAAGGAGAAAGGAGCACTATTTTCCATAGGGGGAGCTAGCATCATTTGGTCTATAGACTGGGCAGTAATGGTAAAGAGAATGTCACTGAATGGGGCCATGATAGCTCTTTGGGTAGGGACATAATAGGCCTGACATTTTCTGGTGAATTCAGGGGCTTGGAAGGTCAGAGGGAAGATATAATGGGGAATATTGGACTCCTAGAGCCCAATTTCATCAGTTTTATCTGCATGCTTGTCTTCCAACCAACAGTATAACTCTAAAAACTCATAGTCACACTAGGTTTCATTAATCCGATAATCCCTGTCGGCTAAGGGGATGTGATCTAAATCTATGGAGGGAGGGATCAAGGGATTGACAATTTTCTCCTGGGTTTTACTCTTTGGAGGCATGACTGTATCAATGAATAATCACAGTGAGAGAAAAGAAGGCTTACTGGGAATCAATTTAAGTTAAATGAATTGTCAAGGGAAAGGAGACAGAGTGCTGACAATTCCTATCTTGGTCTGGTCACGCGAATACTGTGAAAATGATCATTGTGTAAAGCTGCGAATTACAGGGAATAAGCTAGTGAAAAAGGAAGAAGGCAATGGTTCCAAAAGCTTTTAAACAATGTTGTGAAAGTCTCGTTGGAAATGGCGCAGGACCGTTAAGTTTGAACGGTTACCCAGGAATTGTGAATTTAATTCCGAATGGTTATTTTTTCTGGGAGAGCATTTAAGTGGATAACGGTTAGGTGACGTGGCGGGAGGTGAATGGAAGAAACGTCGTGGTAGGGATGTGGTAAAGCAAGTGAGGGGAAGGCGGTTTCGGAGGGGGTATAAGGTGGTAAGAAGTATTGGCTGGGGGTGGTGTGAAATGAGGGGAAGGAGCCACATATGGATGGGGCCTGGAGGGAGAAGCAACCTTTTCAAACACCCCCCCCGGCGGTAAAGGAAGGATGGAGAGGGGGGCACGAAGAAAGATATGGACCATGGATCATGAGGGGGAGAGGATCCCGATGCTCTGACAATAATGTCGATTAATCACGCATGTTTTGCCTTTTTACAATGTCCTTAAACTTAGGATAAAATGGCATAGGAATATATTTATAAAACCATCTAATTTACCTACCCTTAACTAAGCTAACATTTTTTATTCTTCTAAGGGGTGCATTTAGACTAGCAAACCCACATGATTTTCTTTTATAAAAAATGAAAAAATATCTAAACTATCACTTATTTCTCCTATTGATTCAGATTAAACAGTTGAATCAATTTCATTTTCTTCCAAACTACTAATTTACCAAGATTAGACTGTTTGGCAAATTTTTATTCTATAACCTAATTTTTACAGAAATTTAAACTTGTTTAACCATGTTTACACTGTATGATTAAACAAATAACTAGTCATTGTGGCATTTTGAACAAGCTGCACACAACCTTTATTTAACAATGATGAAGAAAACTATCTATGAATAGTGGCATTTAGACTTGCAACACTTTCAATATTTTCTTTTGATGGGGTTCTATCTTTTATTCTTTTTCAATATTTTTGGTTTTCCTCTTTTTTTTTTCTTATTTATAACCTCTTTTCATTTTTATTCTATTTTCTTTTATTTGGAAATCATTGGTAGATTGAAAATTATTTACAGCATAAGATTCCTGAGATACAATACTCAAATACCTTGAGATCCAATAAATTGTAGGATCCTAACAGACACAATATTGTAGAGGTTTAATATGTAGGATAGTAAACTCCTATTCCTGTAGGTGTATAGTTATTTGCTCAAGAATGCCCTAAGACACAAGAAGAGGAAGAGGATATGTCCCGTGTTCCATATGCGAGTGCAGTTGGTAGCCTGATGTATGCAATGGTTTTCACCAGACCAGACATTGCACATGCAGTGGGAGTATTGAGAAGGTTTATTTCAAAACCAGGGAAGGAACATTGGACAACAATGAAGCCAGTTTTTAGGTATTTACATGGCACTAGTGATTATGGGTTGTGCTACCAAGGAAGACCAGGATTGGACAAATTTTTGGACATTCATGGATTTTTTTGATGCAAACTAGGGTGGAGATCTGGGTCAAAGAAGATCTACAAGTGAGTATGTGTTTAACCTATTTGGAGGAGAAGTTGCTTGGATAAGTAAGAGGCAGTCTGTAGTGGCACTTTCAAATACAGAAGATGAATACATGGCAAGAACTCATGCAAGAAAGGAAGCAGTTTGGTTGCATATATTGTGTTCAATTATGGGGTTGGTGCAGTGATCTATAAGGATAGAATGTGACTACGAAAGTACAATTTTTTTGGCCAAGAACCCTGCTTATCATTTGAAGGTAAAGCACATCGATGTTCAGTATCACTTTGTGAGGGATATGCTTGAGGAAAAAAAGGTGTTGATGGTAAAGGTGGACACTTTGAAGAATGTTGCAAATGCATTAACAAAGTCTGTGAGCACTTTGATTTTTTCTTAGTGTAGAGAAAAAATGGGCATTGCAGGGCTAGACTAATGATTAAGCTATCTTGTCACCCCCTGCGTGGAAAGAAAACAAAAAGTGGGAGAATGTTGGGTATTTGTTATATTATTTCATGACTAGTCCCACGCGCTGCACGTTATGGCGGGCACGACGTAGGGGCGACATCCCCCCTCTGTTGGGGGGTTTGCCGGGGGATAGTCCCCTTGTAAGGGGTCCAGGGAAGCGCCCCAGGAATTATTTTTTAATGCAGACTCGATAATAGTTAGGTGGAACCAAGGATGGGGGGTAGACCCAAAAATGGTGGGCAAACCTACCCATGGTTTTGTGCATGGTTTTGCACATGGTTCTAGGCATGATGGTTTTCTGCCCATGGTATTTTGTAGTTTCGATCAAGGAAACTATGGTTATGTTCTAATCGATGGTTAATGGATTGGGGTTTATGAATGCTTCAACACACACACACAGACACACACATATATTGTAACATTGAAAGGAATATAATAAAAAT
The DNA here is from genome assembly GCA_031772625.1 of Pinus tabuliformis. Lineage (NCBI taxonomy): Eukaryota > Viridiplantae > Streptophyta > Pinopsida > Pinales > Pinaceae > Pinus > Pinus tabuliformis. The sequence goes on from CM062818.1 coordinate 2,074,700,594, forward strand.
TCAATCTGGTAGTCTCGGTTTTGGGATCCAAGTGAAAATATCTGTGTATATTTGTTTTATGTTCTTTCCGTTGTATATTTTCTATTTTAAGAATTCGTTTGCAGGTAATTTCTATACAGGGTTAAAACCTACAAAGCATTCCTGAGACACATCGCCACAGGACAAGTGAAGTAGATTGAGGTTTGAGTGAAGAACCTTGACAAGTTGGATGTGGAAGACTGTGTTGCATTGAGCACAAAGGTAGATAAGGTGCAAAGTCGAGATCTTAGTGAACTATGGCATAAAAGACTTGGCAATTTGCATCATGGAACTTTGAAGATTATGCAACAGATTTCCATGGGCCTCCCCAAAGGAGATGTAGAGTAGTAGGATACATGTAAAGGGTGTAGGTTAGTGTTATTGAGAAAACTAGTGTCTATACAGAGCTGCTAGTCCCACTAAGGCTGGTAGCTACCTTAGAAACAAACACACTAAAAACTACTTTCGTTTTCCTTTATGAGAAATAGATAAGAGAAGAATAAGGAGACCAACCTCTGTCTTGCGCTTGGTTCCTTGCTCGATTCCTCTCTCTTCTGGTAGGTCTTTACCACTTACTTCCTTGTCTACCCAGCTTCAAAGAGTACCTATAGAGTCAAAGCAACATAACACTATCCAAGAACATAGATCTATTATCATAAACAATATAGGATCAGATGTACATTGACCACACAAATGCATAAATCATCAATCATACAAGAATGTGGAGGAAAACTTGAATAGATTTATTGATAATCAAGAAAGAGAAAAGAGGATTACAACCAATTGTTCTGACCCAGCATCATCCTCTCAGCAAGAAAGCCCTTCTTCACCTCATGAAAAGCTTATATCACCCAACACTATGATATTGCACCAAGAAACCAACAACACTTTCCTTACAAGATACAAAATTCCAGCCTCTGGATCTCTGGGATAAGGGATCCATATATAGATGTCTGCAAGGGAGGGGAGTCAGCTTTTGAGATTTGATTAGTGTATTCTCTCTGATAGATCTTGATTCCACTTGGAGATTGATGATCTCTTACTCATCCCTGGTCGAATTCAGAGAGGCAAGTGTCACAGGAGAGGTTTCTGGAAGATTCCATGCTCCTCCACCTTGCGGATTGACCATGCCATTTGTCCCTTCTCGCCCATCACACCCCATAGAAGGGTTTTTTGACATGCATCGCACCTACTGTGTGTATTCAGATGGGATGCAACGCACTTTGCCTATGGAGCAGGTGAAATGGTCCAGTTTTGACCAGTTCTGAGTAGTTTTTCATGGAGAACTTCTAGGAGATGCTGTAATCAGTTGACCTTGTTCTTTTAGGGGTTGGAACAACACCTTTAGGGACTTAGGAGCCCTTGGCTTATGGAAATTTATGCTTGGGGTTGCAGTGCCCAAAAATGTCTATAACAGTTGCCCCCTAAAGCATGAGGTCGTTAATCTTTTGATGTCGGGTGAAATGCTTTATCATGAGGATCCGAAGTTTTTTCGAACTGGAAGGCGACCTGTAATAAGATACAATACAATACATTATCTTCAAATTATTTTCATGATCTAGCTGAGGTGGGAATTCCCATGCTCAGCTTTATAAATTCACTTTCATGTACATAGGACAGACAATCGTTTGAGTGTAGACTGATGATTCTGGTAGAGCCATCATCCCTTAGATTGGATGATTATCTGTGCAGCAATGATGTACATTTGATGTCTTTATTTTCCTAAATATATATCGCAGCCCAGATGGATGAAACTAGATTCGGGGTCTTCAATCTCGTTCGATCTTCACTCAAAGTACAAGTCGATCCATGTGAGATATGTTCTGGAGTCGAACATGGAAAGACATCGCCTGATTACCAGCCAATGATGTAAGCTGTTAACAGGCGCGAGAGGAATCACCGATAATGATGATGACCCTCAAGGTACTGCAGTACAATTCACGTGGTGTGGATAAGGGACTTGGCGTCGAACACCACGCAAAATCTTTCGGTCGAAGGCCATTGATGTAAACCTGTCGCCGGAAGTGAGAAACTTGCCATTGAGGCATGCACGCTTCAAAGTACTGAAAGGGTTGTTCCTAGATCGACTTCTTGGATAATGAGCTGATGTCGACAAGAAGCGATCCATCACAGGAGGGCCTTAGTGAATCCCACATCAATGACACAGAACGAAGCAAATGATTTTAATAGAGGTGAAAACGATCTGGTGATATACGGTTCAGGGTGGCGGTCATGAAAGAATGGAGCAAAAATGTATTATAGTGGGTGAGACACAGGTGAATTCTCTGAACGACTTCTCTTGAACTATCGGTGACACTGGCATGATGGATTGGTAGCATCAACCCGAAATGTGGATGGTGTGATGGAACCATGGTGATGTGACCAGTGAATGGAACAACCCAACCCGACTTGGATGCGGAGTGAAAGTGTCATGTTCAAGAGCGATTTGCTACCAACAAAGTTTCTTCAAGTTTTCTTTCCAATTTTTCCCCAGTCATTGCTGACCAATACCTCTTTATTTTTGTCAAGCTTGAGGAGGATAACATATGCTTGTTCTATAATTTGCCCTTCGGACAAACCCATTGCTATGTTTTAACGAGCCTAGCGATAGTGAAACTCGTTCTTGTCTGTTATGGACAAGTTTGTCGCTATTAGGTTTTAACGAGTTTAACGACAAAGATAACTCGGTCCTTTTCAATTTTAGAGAGTCTGAAAAGGGACGTAAAGGAAACTCCAAAAATCCTTTTTCGTCATCTAATCCCTTAAGTCCGAAAAAGTATAAAATAATACAAAAGGGATGAATTTTCGGTAATTTTAATGAGCCGAACAAAACAAGCGCTCGATCTTTTTGTGTAATAATCCCTCAGGTCCAAAAAGATTAAAATCTAAAGGAGGGATAGCACTTCCGGTCACTTTAACGAGCTGGAGAGGCCAATGGCTCGACAATCTTTTCATATTTTACGAGTCAGTTGAAAAGAGCTTAAAGGAGACTCGTTTTTTGAGGAATGAGTGATAGATTCGGGTAGCAGCTGATTCCAGGTAAGGTTTGGAATTTTCCAATCACGGTAGTGTCACAAGGATGGCTAACAAGATCACTCTTCGCAGCTGTTCCTCAAAAGGGGTAAACAATCAAGTGGAGGTGAATGATTGGCCAATACAGAGTGGAGGTGTTGATGAGAACACGACCAAGGCTTCAAAGGCTGAAGTAATACATTCACGATGGTTATTTACCAGAAATTGGTTCATTTTTTTTTTAATGAGCTTAAACGCTGGGGGAAACACTTGCTCATTACTTATGTTTATTTTTTAACGAGCTTGAATTCCGCGTTAAAACTGCTCGATATAACGGTCATTTCTTGACTTTACCATTAATGAACTTGTTCCTTTAAAGGTTGTGGTGCATGCTCAATTTCTTCATCAAACTAGTTAGAAATGAACAATACATGTTTGGAAAATGAGTTAAGACACTAATATTTTACTTGAATTACGTAAAAAGTAATTTAAAAGTGCTTTTACCCCTCATTTTACCATTTCATTTGAACTTTGGTCTGTTGGAGCCTTGGAGGTGCTTTCCCCCTTGATTTTCACCAGCTGATTTCGGGAGATTCTGTGGACGATTTTTGGCGCCGTCTAGACCAGGTAGGAGCTAAACCTGAGCTCTTTCATTTCATCTTTTCCATTTTGCATTCTGAGCCTGATTTCTGGTTTTTCTGAGCCTCTGGGGTTTGAAAAACTCGCTCTGGCTCCATCGCACCCTTTCTATATCGAAAGGTGCGTTGCATGTTGGCCTACCCACTGGACAGTTGGCATGCAATGCACCCAGAACACTGCTGGGGGTGCGATGGGCGCAAGGAGGGAAATTTGTGCACAGTTTTCAATGGAAATTTTTTCCTGTTTCTCACCAAATTAGGATCTAACTCTTCTCTTGTTTGTTTTCAGAGATTTATTGGAGCAAAATGCCCATTACATGGTGATAACTCGATCATGAAGAAGAGGACATGCTTGATTTACATGATCCGGTTACGGTAAATGCATTGCGGAACTGTGGCCTGTTCAAGTTTTTCCGCATCTCTAGCATGAGGCAACAAATCAACTTGTTGCAGTATTTGCTCGATGCTTGGGACCCTACCAGCCAGGTGTTCCAGATTAGGGGCAAATCCATCCCCTTGACTGTCGTGGACATCTATTTTTTGACCGGCTTATCGAGGCGGGGTGCCCCTATCTCCTTATCAGGTTCGGCCCGTGGGGGTGAATCTGTGAGAGATTACATTCGCAGGTATTGCAGAGAGGGATCTCAGCCGAGTAAAGACGGCAAGATCATCATCCGAGATGTCACTAACAGGTCCCTGAGGACCATTCTATTCACCTTTGGTAGGATGGCTGGTAGTGCAGCTCTTCATGTGGCCAACCGGTCTTATATGCAGTATGCCTTAGAATGCCTCGAACCGAAGGTGTTCAACTGGTGTGATGCAGTACTCTTTGTGATGAAAGAACAGTTGACCAAGGTGAAAAACGTAAGATTGAAGAACTCTGGATATGGTTCTATTTTGACCGCCTTTGCCTTGGAAAAGATCCCGCTGATGCAACCGTAGTATATTCTTGGTTTACCTCCACCGACTAAACCACGGATGCAGAGATGGGTCGACCATATGTCCAGACATGCTGGTCAGTCTCAGGTTTCCTTTTTTGATACCTTCTTCAGGTTGTTCGATCGTCAGGAGATGGTTTTTTCCGAGTATCCATATGCTGGTATGGACTTCCGGGGTGACCCGGATTTGGTGCTGCTGGCTGGCGAGCAGTGGGGATGGGTAAATTCTTCGACCATATTTCTATTTATCGATTCTCTTTATAATGTCCTCGTGCTTTATTCTTTCAAGACTAATAAGAACTCATGTGCTCATGCAGATGCTGGTCTCGTTCGGCCAGTAGTACGCTTGAGAGTGCCAGCTGCCGCTCCAGCAGGAGAGGCTATGGGAAGGGCTATCCTTCATGACCTTGATGTGGCCGAGACTCTTTCAGCATTACAGGATCAAGTCGAGGGCCTCACTCTCGGTATTCCAGATGTGAGGACTGATGAGCTGCCTCTTAGGTTGCAGCGACATACTACTGGCGTGCCAAGTCGATGGACTAGGATTTTACGCATGATTGCACAGGCGGTGACTTGTTATCACCAGCATCATTAGACTAGGGTTCCCCCTAGCGTTCTAAGTTTTAGGTCATTTAACCAATTTTGTCTTGGTTACAGAACATTATGTGTAAACCATAAACAGTTATATATATATTTTTGATTTTCGGAGTTTTATTTTGGTTAAGTTACATGATCTGAATGCAAATATTGATGAAATGCTTCTTTTTATAAATGTTGCAAAAGTCTATCTAACACATAATTTGCCAATGAGTTAGATGCTGATATTGAATAAAATCAAATTGCCTTTCCAAAATCTTGACCCTTAGGAACATGCGATAGATAGCTGGATTTCGGACGGAGTAGATACCAGTGAGTTGTAGTATGACGAGCTGTGAGTCTAGCCTGACAACAAGTCGGCATATGCCATGTGTGATGGCATCAGAGAGAAGTTCTATCAACGCGCTATATTTAGCGATGTTATTCGTTGATCGACCAATACATACCCCTCTGAAACTTACTAACTCGCCACTTGGATAAAAAATGGCCCAGGCCGCAGAAGATAGGTTCCGCGAACTACGACTTGCTCTGTCGGCATATCCAACAAAAGATTCCAATAAGTTCGACATCTACGATAAATGTAAAAAGTGGATTTACTTGACTAAAATGATTACCCTTAGTGAAAACAAAAATGTAACAAAAGCATATAGGTTACCACACTGAATCATGCATAGTAACGCTTAAGGTACAACCCGTTACGGGGTTGCGCCAGTGGAATTTCGTCGTAATCCATTAACTCGTAGGCTCCTTTTGCTAATACACGTTTAACAATATAGGGGCCCATCCATAAAGACTTAAATTTACCTGCTCCCAATTTATCAGATTCTTGGTCATAAAGTAAGACCAGGTCACCTTCTGAGAAGACACGGGGTTTGACATTCTTGTCGAACTGCGCCTTGACTCGTTTCTTATGGGCTTCGTTAGCCAAAGCGGCATCACAACGGGTTTCATCCAATTGGATTAGTTCCAAGAAACGAGCCTCCTCTTCTGAAGTTCCGGGGAGAAGGTCGATTGCGAGTTTGAGGGACGAGATTTCACACTGAACTGGTAAGATTGCTTCTAGGCCATACACCAGTTGGAAGGGTGTAAACCCGGTTGCATTCCTTACCGATGTTCGGTATGCCCACAAGGATGAGTATAGGATCAGGTGCCAACTCCTTTTGTGGACTCCAATCATCCTTTGCAGCATGTGCTTCAGGACTTTGTTGATTGCTTCAACTTGTTCGTTGGCCTGCGGGTAGTATGGAGTAGAGCTATCGTGAGACAACCCTAATTTGGCAGCTAATTCGACCATCATGTGATTGCGAAAATGCGATCCATGATCTGTGACTATAGCCTGTGGAACGCCGAATCTGGTGACTACATGATTGAAAAAGAAAAGGGCATCTGTTTCACCAGTGTTATCTAACGTAGGCATCGCCTCAGCCCATTTGGTAAAATAGTCCACTGCTACTATGATATAGCCATGCCCCCCGGTCGAGGTGGGGTTACATATCATGAAATCAATGCCCCATTTGGCGAATGGCCCAACAACAACTATTGGCTGCAGAGGTGTGGGTGGTCTTCTGGTTTTGCTATCGAAAATTTGACAGGCATGGCAACTTCTGACTGCGGTTATGCAATATTTGAACATTGTTGGCCAGAAGTATCCTGCTCGTAAAAATTTTGCGCCGTAGCGTAACCAGATTGATGCCCCCCACACGTGCCTAAATGGCAATCATTCAGGACTTTTTCGGCTTCCTCATGGGTGAGGCACCTCCTCAGAACTGTATCGACGCCACGACGGTAAAGTGTATCACCGACGATCATGTAGTCTTTTGATTGGTATCGAATACGTTTTTGTTCGGAGCGGGAGGTATTAGGCCTATATTTTTGGGTTTGGAGATAGATGATTATATCTCCATACCACGGATTGCTTGAAGATATCAGAAACAAAGATTCATCCACGATTGTTTCATCTGATGTTTCATCATTGGACGACGATGGGAGATCGCATAATAATTCTGCGAAAACCAGGGCTTTCTTTGATTTGGATTTTACAAATTCCAGATCAAACTCTTGTAGAATTGCTATCCATTTTAAATATTTCCCCCCAGCAACTGTCATGACAATATATAAGTCATGGGGTTGCAATCTGACAGAATGGTAGTTTTTCGAAAGAGGACATAGTGTCGAAATCTCTGTATCGCTTGAACAGCTGCGAACGCTGGCTTTTCAACATAGGAATATTTGCTTTCTGTATCATTTAAGTTCCTACTTAAATAATATATAGGATGTTCAATTCCATTGTCTTCTTGAACTAAAACCATTGCGATGGTTGTATCTGCTGCAGCCAGATACAGGTTAAAGTCTTTTTGATAATCAGGAGTGTACATTAATGATGCTTTCATTAGGGATTCTTTTAACGCATCAAAGGAGGCTTGCGCGACCTGATCCCAGACGAAGGGCACTTCCTTTTTCAATAGACGTGTATAACCTTTAGCAAGTTCGGCGTAATTCGGAATGAACCTCCTCAGAAAGTTTGCTTTCCCTTGGAGTTTCTGAATCTGAAGCAAAAGGTGGAGGCAAATTTATGATTGCCTGAACCTTACATGGGTCGAGACGAATCTCGTCCTTTGAGACTACAAAGCCAAGTAAACGACCAGAACTGACACAGAACACACATTTGTGTGGATTGAGTCATATCTTGTAGTGTCGGCAACGTAGAAATATCGCTCTCAAATGCTGCAGATGATCGGTCCGCTTTCGCGAATGAGCCGGAAGATCGTCGAGATATGGTTGAACGATGTTTTTGATGTCATGGAAGGCATAATTCATTGCCCTCTGAAATGTTGCCCCTGCGTTCTTTAAACCAAAGGGTAATTTGCGATATGCGAATGTGCCCCATGGACAAATAAATGCAGTATTTGACTGGTCCTGTGGGCGGATATTTATTTTATTATACCCGGAGAATCCATCCATGAATGAAAAGATTTTGCTTCCGGCACATTCATCAATTATCTGGTCAATAAAGGGTGTAGGGTAGTTGTCTTTTAGACAAGCTTGATTTACATCCCTATAATCGACGCACACTCTATTCGTTCCTTGTTTTTTCATAACAGGAACAATGTTCGATACCCAATCGGTTAGAGGAACCGGGTAAATGAAACAAGCATGGAGAAGCTTTTCAACTTTTGCTTTGATGGCAACGGATTTCTTGGGGTTCACCTGCTGTAGCCGTTGTCGTACTGGTTTGACATCTGGATACATCTTGATTTCGTGTTCAACTATACTTGAGTCAATGCCTGGCATTTCATCATATGACCAAGCAAAGACATCTCTGAATTCGTGAAAAAGAGCGTTATATATTTCCAGTTCTGAAGGAGAACAACATTTGCCAACATAAATATTCTCTACAACATCTGTTTTGGTCGAGATATTTATGGCGATAGTCTCTTCAATGTTGGACAAGTTTCGCTCAGAATCCACCGTGTTTACAGTATTTGATAGGAAATCAAAAACTGAAGGATGATGAAGGTCATCAGGAGTATCTTCTTTACAATCCGGAAGATGGGAACGATGGTGGTAATCTTCCCATGGCGCCCCTTCAATTACCATTGATTGAACAATTCCTTCGTCGGTGTAATGCACTTGCGACCAAGGATCTGAAGGGGTGCCATATTCCTTAGACCTATCTATCCAAACGCTTGATGAGCGTTGATTCGGGTTTGCCTCCCATGCCAAAAACATTGATTGCTACAATATTTCTATTGGGCTTGGAGGCAATACCTGCGTATGATCCATGTTTATATCGTTTTCTGAGATCTTTTGAATCGAAGATATCATATTGCAGGTTCCTACCGATGCTACTTCCACCAGATTGATTGGAGGCGGGAGGGCAAAAGTCCCCATTAATATAGGGTCTTTTAGTAAGCCTACTCCGATATTTTGAAGCGTATGGGGGCTTCCATGGATCATCAGAATGCTTCCCGTAACTTGGGAACTATTCGGGAGAAATGTTTGTTGGTTGACGATCGTAATTCCTCCTTGAAAAGGAAATGCAATCTTCCTAAAGTAGGTCGACACAACTGCAGCCATAGCATATATCCATGGTCTTCCCAGTAGGATGTTGTAATCGAGGTTTCCATCAATTACTTCGACATCTATTTCTACTGTTTTCCCTCCTAGTTCAACTTGCAAGTTACTTAGAATACCATATGGGGTATACGTTCGTCCGTCAAATGCTTTTAATGTTGTCGAAGATCGTGATAAGGTTGGAGATCCTAAAGTTTTCCAGAAACTCATCCACATAATACATGTAGATGCTCCCTCATCAATAATTGTTCGATGAACAGTTTTGTTGAGGGCTTTCACTTGAATGAGGAAAGCTAGTTCAGTTGGTAACTGAGGAGCGTATCCTTTATGATTAAAGGACACAAGATTAGAATCCTTTGGGTTTATCCCACCGATAGCTGATAATAAAGCCTGCTTTTGAGATGGGCAATTTTGCAGTACCTCAAGTGTCGACATAGTGGATGGCGATTGCGCCAGATCTTCCACTATATTATAATGCTGTGCTGCTCTGGCACGAGGATTAAATGTCGACTTGTGTACTACTCCCTTTGGCGGTTTTATTGTTAGCTCAGGAGTGATGGGCGGCGCAACTTCTGTCAAAGTTGTTGTCGAACTACTAGGTTGATCATTATCCTTGTTGTTTGACAGCTGTGGATTCCCGTAGTCTTTGTTCTTTGTCAATATCAAAGCATCATTTTGCTGTTTCGAAACCGACAACATCAGTACTTGGGATGGGGAAGCATTTTCACTAGCAACCAGATTTGTTCCTGGATTTGGAAACGGATCAGTTAATATTGCCGAGGTTTTTGAATTCTTGATGAATCTTTTAAGCTCAGCCTTATGTGGACAATCTCTTGTCCAATGATCCTCATCACATATTATACATGGATTTTTTGGTTTCTTATCTCCAGGAGGGTTTGCAGAATATTTTTCAGGTGATGATTCCTCTTGTTTCTTCTTCTTCCCTTTTTTTTTTCTTCTTGCCTCCTGGTTGCTTGGTTTCTTTGCCTTTATCTGTCGAGACGACATTTACTTCCGAGGCGAGAAGTTCTTCTTTTGCATTTTGACTGGAAATCTTACGGGCCTTTTTAGATGTAGCCTTTGTCGATTTCGTGTCTGTCGTACCAATCACGCCATCGCCGACATGAGAGTCATTGTTCGATTTAGGAGGAGGGGGGACGAAAAATTCCGGTCTGGGAGCATCAGGGATTTTATCGTAGAGCGTGCTAGATTGAGTATAAATCAAGTCTAAATATTGCGCACGAGCAATAACTTGCTCTTCAGTGACGACTCCTCCTTTTGCCACATCTTCTGTAATGGAAGGTAATAAAGACTTAATAAACCATTCAGCTAAAAGCTGATCAGGAACATACGTTTTTACCATTCTACGACGACGTCGCCACTCATGAATATGATCGGATATGTGAGTGGCCGTTGTTTGCTTGAAATTGGTAATAAGTTCTGTTCCCGTTTCGTACCTTATCGGTAACTGAAAATGGGTTAAAAAGGTTGTGGCTAGGGTACTGAAGTTGTCAAACGAAGCTCTGGGTAACTCGATATACCATTTTGCTGCCAGACCAGTTAACGTCCTTTGAAAAAGGCAAAGCCTAATCGAATCATCGTTTAAGGTGTTTGATGAACACCACAGATGAAATGTCATCACATGATTCGACGGGTCTTCACCCGGATTTCCATTAAATTTAGGAATATCTAACGGAAGTTTATTTGGAATCGTTGGCCACCAAGGGGCGTAAGCAATTGGATCGTTTGTTAACCTATTTAGATCCGGTAACTCCAAAGTTTCCACGAAGGGTAACTGTTGATTCAGGTTTGGCGAAGCATACCCAGGATATGACGGAATTGCCTGAGCAGTTGGTCTTTGTATACCAGCATGGTAAGGTTGATGGGCATAACCATTGTAGAAAGGTTGATTTTGACTGTTTTGAATATACGGCTGCCCACTATTTGCAAATATTTGTTGCTCAGATCCTTGGTATACTTGTTGGAATTGCGGTTTTTGGTATTGCACCAGCCATGGTTGTGAAGCCATGTGCTGTTGTCCAATACTGACTGTTTGACCAAGATGAGGGGTAATTGTACTCGTTTGGGCCTGTGTCATTCCACTAGTTGGCGATTGTGGTTGAGTCGTAGGGACAAGAGGCTGTTGCATTACCACCTGAGAAACCTGAGGTTGGCATACAACATGCAGCGCTTGTACTTGCGACATCGTCACAATAGCTGGCGTAGTCGGTATATTTGACATAGGTAAGCATTGTTGCATCGAATATACAACTCTTGGTTGTTGAGGCAGTATCGGCACCCAACTGCTAGATGTAATTCCAGCATAACCTGAATTTTGTTGTGAACTCCCGTATGGTTGTCCTCCCGGAGGAGACAATGAAAGGGTATACTGCCCCCCATACGGCGGTAATCTGGTACTTAAAGGAATTGTTTGCCCTTGAGGACCGGACTGCCCAAATTGACACCCTGAAGGATCAATTTGCTGAGACTCAACATAAGAGTTCCCGGATACTATTCCGGATGAACAAATAGGAACGGACCATATTGTCGAAATAGCCCCTGAGTGGGCCCCGTCTAGCGATTGAGAGCTAGTTGGGATAGATGGTATGCCGGCGAACATTGTTGGAGTGACAGCAGGGAGTTCTATCGTCGTTGTGTTGGATGACATAGTCCTAGATGTCGACAGTTGTTCAGACATTTTTAGTCTATCCAAAAGATTTCCTAGCGATTCTATAGGTGCTTCCGATGGCGGTAGAATAATTTCTGACAAAGAAGGATATAGAGTGATCCCGACTCCAAATCACGATGGAGTACTAGATGGAGGGTCCTCCATAATCTCTTCTATAGCAATCAGACCAGGTGGAAGAGGTAGACCGTCAGGTCCGTAAAATATTTCTGGTGCCGAAGAAGGTATAGAATCTGCAGCAACAGATGTTTGGGGAATAACACTTTCCGAATCAACTGTAGATGGAGATGGCTCAGTAACACAAGTGTTTACCTTCACACTAGGATCAGTTCTACTGTCCTTTGGTGGCTGCTGAACTTCTTCTGTAAAGGCAGGGATACCAGAAATGTTTGGAGTAACCGGAGTCTCCAATGGTGTCAGAACACTTGTTCTAACTTTACCAGGGGATTTGGAACCGGTTAAACGAGTTCGCTTTGTCCGTAACAGTTTCGACTCTGGAGACAAATACGGTTGACTCGTAAGACTCCGTGAACGATGGGGTTTCAATTGACTTTCTTCCACGATTGCGGATTATTCGATCAACTAAAAATCAAGGGGAAGTATGTTTCCGAATTAGATGAATTTTAGACACTTTGACAAAACTTGTTTTTTCAATTTTTAAGAGTCGAGAAAAAACAAAAGATGACTCTAGTCGCCTTCGATTTTTAATGAGCTTGAAGTGACAAGTGCTCAGATGGACCTTTTCCGTTAAGGAGTCTGAAAAGGAACGAAAGGGACTGCTCTAGAAATCTAGACAGAGGGATTACCAAACCAATCGCAAAACTGCAGAATACTTTTTACGGTACGACAGTCAATCTTCCCGAATGCTGTGTTCAGTGCATTGCGATCGATAGGGTGGCAGACATGGCTTCCTATGGATAAAGGATAAAGCCTATTGTGGTCTCCCAAAATATACTCGACGGTACGTGGGAGCACAAGTCCGTACTGGCACTTATTGTCTCAAAGTGGAGGAATCACCCAACCAACAGTGAAAACAACAGTTACCAGGTTTTACGACGCTGGAATACGTCTCTAGCCTAGACTTCTAGATCTTGTGCGTTAGGTTCCAAAGCGTTTTTAGATTCATTAAATTTATTTTATGGTTGATCTTGCTTAAGAAATTTGCCTTTCAGGTTCACTGCGTGATGCAGATGTACAATTCATAAAATGCAATCTAAGATGATAAACAGTGGTTTAATCTTCTTTTTGCAATGAAAATCCTAGCTACTAAGGAAATAGAGATGACGTTCTTTCAACAAAAAGCAGAGAGCACACATTATATGCACTGTCCTAAATCAAACCAACAAACAGTCTAAATGCAAATGCACATGCATGTATTTGTTTTCAGCCTTCTTAATGTGTGAATGATAAAAAGAAAGCTAAGTGCAAATCTAAATTATTTTCCAAAGCGACAATTACTAACAATTTTCTTTTCAAAACAAAATGAGGACAATGACACACTTTGTTATTTGGAATCGAAAACTTGCTTTCGACACTTGAAAAACTACTAACTCAAATCAAATACAAGAGTAACAGTGTAATCGACTATCAAGAACAATCAGATTCTCTTCTATGACTGAAAACGACACTTGCGACACTTTCAAATCAAGAAATGACAGTACAATTATCCTACTTCTTTGTAAAGGAGAACTGAAAATGACTAAAAAATACATAAAAACATTTACAGTTCTTTGCACAATGGAGGCGGAATAATAGCAAGGAAAGGGGTTTCAAACAGAGGTGCACTGACTATAGGCAACAAAACTCCTGAATAGAGATGAAAAGAGTGAACACAGAAACCAAAATTTAGGAACAAGGCCTTGTCTGATCAGCGCACCTGTAACACAATGAAACTGAAATGCAACGCACCTACTAGACTCGGGAAGTGTGATGCATTTGAAGTTCACAGAATAGACAGTGCGCTGGACCAGGGACGAGACTTTGATTGGGTTCCAGGTCACAGTTTGCAGTTCAGTTCAGGGATTTAGGCCGAGCAAGTGGTAATCAGTAAATCAATCACAGGGGTAGATCTAAGGAGGTTACTAGAGCCACCATGAGGGCAATTAGAGAGCTTGTAAATCAATCGTTTAATTCATAAACAAAACCCAGAGATAGACTGAAGCAGCGTTGATCTACTTTGCACTTGCATAGCAAATGCAGTTCGAAGGCTAGCTGGCTTGACTTCAGGCTCCGTCTGTAAGTTTATAAAGTAAACAAATGTAGATGAACAAACAATCTATTCGCTCCCCAGCGGAGTCGCCATTTTGTTATTGGGAAAACTAGTGTCTATACAGAGCTGCTAGTCCCACTAAGGCTGGTAGCTACCTTAGAAACAAACACACTAAAAACTACTTTCGTTTTCCTTTATGAGAAATAGATAAGAGAAGAATAAGGAGACCAACCTCTGTCTTGCGCTTGGTTCCTTGCTCGATTCCTCTCTCTTTTGGTAGGTCTTTGCCACTTACTTCCTTGTCTACCCAGCTTTAAAGAGTATCTGTAGAGTCAAAGTAGCATAACACTATCCAAGAACATAGATCTATTATCATAAACAATATAGGATCAGATGTACATTGACCACACAAATGCATAAATCATCAATCATACAAGAATGTGGAGGAAAACTTGAATAGCTTTATTGATAATCAAGAAAGAGCAAAGAGGATTACAACCAATCATTCTGACCCAACATCATCCTCTCAGCAAGAAAGCCCTTCTTCACCTCATGAAAAGCTTAGATCACCCAACACTATGATATTGCACTAAGAAACCAATAACACTTCCTTACAAGATACAAAATTCCAGCCTCTGGATCTCTGGGATGAGGGATCCATATATAGATGTCTGCAAGGGAGGGGAGTCAGCTTTTGAGATTTGATTAGTGTCTTCTCTCTGATAGTTCTTGATTCCACTTGGAGATTGATGATCTCTTACTCATCCCTGGTCGAATTCAGAGAGGCAAGTGTCACAGGAGAGGTTTCTGGAAGATTCCATGCTCCTCCACCTTGCGGATTGACCCTGCCATTTGTCCCTTCTCGCCCATCGCACCCCATAGAAGAGTTTTTTGACATGCATCACACCTATTGTGTGTATTCAGGTGGGATGCAACGCACTTTGCCTATGGAGCAGGTGAAATGGTCCAGTTTTGACCAGTTCTGAGTAGTTTTTCATGGAGAACTTCTGGGAGATGATGTAATCAGTTGAACTTGTTCTTTTAGGGGTTGGAACAACACCTTTAGGGACTTAGGAGCCCTTGGTTTATGGACATTTATGCTTGGGGTTGCAGTGCCCAAAAATGTCTATAATAGTTAGGGAGATCAACAAAAGCCACTTTCCATGATCAGGATGACAAGGCACATGCAATCCTTGAAAGGATCCATTCAGATGTTTGTGGACCTTTCTCGACAACCTCCACTACCAAGCACATGTATTATGTTATATTTGTAGATGATTTCTCACGGAAGTGCTGGATCTACTTTAGGCAAAAGAAATATCAAACATTCTCCAAGAATTTTGAATTCAAAGCACTTGTTGAGAAAGAAAGTGCAAAGAAAGTGAAGGCTCTCAAGAGCGATAATGGAAGTGAGTGCATGTTGAATGAGTTTAAAAACTTCTGTGTAAAGGAAGGAATTAGACTAGAGTTGAAAAGACCCCATAACCCACAACATAATGGGGTGGCTGAGAGGGAGAACATAAGTGTTGTGAGAGAAGCAAGGGTGATGTTGCATGACCAAGGCCTACCACTGCACTTGTGGGCTGAAGCATGCAACACAACGGTCTATTTGAAGAGTAGGAGTCCTCATAGGATTATTGGGATGAGTACACCAAAAGAAGTTTTTTAGGGAAGAAACTAGATGTGTCACACTTTAGGATCTTTGGAGCATCAATATGTTGCCACATATCCAAGGAATCAAGGAAAAATCTAGAGTTGACATCAAAGTTGAGGATATTTGTGGGGTACACGGAAACACCTCACAACTATCATGTGTAGTTTCCATCCCTAAAGATGACAATGATTATAAGAGATGTGAAGTTTGATGAGGAGAAGGGAATGAGTTTTTCTCTTGAGAGGGAGCTTCAGTTACAACCTTATCAAGATATTTTGGCTCCAAAGGAAGAACCTCAAGAAGTTGTGGAGACTGTCACTCAAGTAGAGACATAGAGAAGGAAGGAAACAGACAAGGGAAGCTGACATATCATTTCATGATGCTAAAGAGAATGTGGGAACACACACACTTCACGACGCAGTAAGAGGAGGTCACCGAATTGCTACACTGGCTACATGTCTCTGATGACTGAGCTAGTAGAGAATGAGCCATCCTCATTCGAGGAAGCAATAGAGAAACCCATATGGGTTGATGCTATGGTAGAGGAATATGATTCCATTGTCAGAAACAATGTTTGTAAAGTGGTTCGAGGACCAACAGATAAATAAGTGGTAGGTTCAAGATAACTTTACAAGGTAAAACATGCTGCAGAAGGAAGCATAGAGAAGCATAAGGCCAAATTTGTGGCCAAAGGATTCTCTCAGGTTGAGGGAATTGACTATGAGGATACCTTTGATCCAGTAGCAAGGTACCCATGCATTAGATCTATTCTTGCATTTTCTACACAGATGGTGTGGAAGATCCACCAGATGGATGTGAAGACAACATTCCTCAATGGAGTTATTGAGGAGGAGGTGTACATTGAGTAGCCAGAAGGTTTTTATACTCTCGATAGGGAGTCACATGTGTGCAAATTCAAGCGAGTGTTGTATGGACGCAAGAAAGCACCTCGTGCTTGGTACACCAGGATCGACAACTATCTCAATGGGTTGGCCTTCACCAAAAGTGAAGCAGATGCAAACCTTTATCATATTTTGGTTGAAGGTGAATTATTGATTATTGTGTTGTATGTCGATTTAATTTTAATCGTTTATGAGAAGTTGATCAAATATTGTAAGGAGGACCTTTAAGGATAATTTTAGATGAAGGACATGGGACCCATGCATTACTTTCTTGGGTTGGAAGTATGGAAAGGAGATGGGGAAACTAAAGGAAAGAGGATGCTACTTCAGGTGAAGTAGTGGAAGCTACCATCTATTAGTAGCTTGTGGGTTCACTAATTTATTTGGTGAACACACAACCAAACATGTGTTATGCAGTCAACCAACTTACTCAAGCTATGGTTAGTCCAACCAAACTATATTGGAAGGCAAAAAAACATGTGTTGCAGTACCTCAAAGGCAACACCCAGTTTGGACTATGGTACAAATAGACATAGGGAGTGAAGCTTCAAGGCTTCATAGACGCAGATTAAGCAGGGATTCCATCAGAAAGGAAGAGCACATAAGTAGGAATTTTTAGTGTTAGGTCCACAACAATTTCCTGGTACAACAGGAAGCAATGATCAGTGGCACTCAGCTCAGTAGAAGCAGAGTACATGGATGCCAGTCAAGTAGCATGTGAGGCGATATGGATGCGAAAGATTCTTGTTGGGTTATTTGGTCAGATGATGGATCCTATAGTCATTTACTGTGATAATCAGAGTTGTATCAAACTCTTTGAAAATATTATATTTCATGATCAATTCAAGCATATCCATATCTGATATCACCATCTACGAGATTGTGTGCAAAGGTGGATCATGTTGTTGGAGTACATTCTTACAAAGGAAAAATATGCATACATTTTGACAAAGGATTATGCAAGAGGAAAATTCAAGTTCCATAGAGGCAGGATCATGGTAACTAGTAAGCCCTTTCTTGCTGAGAGGGAGTGTTGAAAATGCAGCAAGAAAATATAGTTTTGACTTTGCCTTGGACAAACTAAATTAAAATTCGAATTTCTATTTCAACAGAATACTCGGAAGCAGTTAATTGAGGTGACATGGAACTTGTCACTCAATTAACTCAGTTAATTCGAGTTGGAGACACTTGAGTTTATTTTAGAATGATAGATTTCTAATTTCTAGCAATCTATTTCAGTTAAATTAAGTTATTGCCAATTAAATTAGTTCCAACTGATGGAGGAACTAGTGGAAGGTCAAGTAGTGGGGTGTGACTTTAATCATCTTCAATTATCATTTATTTAAATGATCAATCAACCTAAAGTATTTGATGCATACAGAGAAATCGAGTTACCTAGTTGAGATAGAGGCTCAGGCACAGTGTATTATCAGTTGTAGACTATTCCAAGTTGCACAGGTTATGCATACAGTCAGAGGATGAGCCTAATGGATTGCACGATTCTCATTGAGGAATTTCCTAATTAATTGGTGCCGAATTACTCAAGGAACAATGCAAGGAAATAGGAGGTTGGAGGACAGGGAAATTGGCTAAGTATTGGCCAAAGTCATTTACTCAAACAGAGGGATAGACTATACAGTGGCAGGTTGTGCTCAGGCTTTAGCAAGCACTGTATTCCATCTCTATTCTTTGATTAATGCAATACATATAAGAAGGGGTTTTGAGCAGTTTCTTTCTGCTAGATAAATTTCTGTGTATGTGTGTTGAATATTTGTGCATGTTTATGATATGTGTTCTTGATCGTGAATTGAATTTCGCAATTGAGTAGCGTAAATCTGAGTCTTGTGTTTTAGTAAATTACACGAGTAGTCTCAGATCTACACAATAATTTCTATAGGTAGATCCCGAGTTAAGATGAATATAGGCTGGTTTAATTATTAATTGATTATAATTATAATTATAAATTTTATGTTTTTATTTTATTTGTACAAAGTCAAAATTTTAAAGATTACAACATATCTACCACTAGGATTTTTTAAATAGGAGTTCGGTTTACTTATGAACCTCAGATATACATAATTTTTTTAATAAAAAGTGAATTGGGTGAGGGGAAATATGGGATAAAATATAATATTACAATGTTTATTACCACCCCCACCCAACATTTTACTCAATATTTTCCCTCACCCTTGCTAATTTTATAGTTGAGTTTGTTTACATTCAAACTTCAAATATAAAGAAAAAATACAATAAGAAGTGGGCTCGTTGATGGGGAAATATCGTTTGAAATGTAATATTATAATATTATATATTTACCCAATATAAACTAGTAAAAAGTGGATGGAGGTAGGCTAAAATATTAGATAAAATCTAATAATTGCATTTTTCCTAATATTCCCCCCACCTCTAAACATATCTAAACAAATGCCCAGGTTAGTTTAATTTCCTAAGATGGATTTAGGATAGTTTAATTCCCCCCTAAAATAAGTTATATTCCACATGAATACCATGGGTCATTTTTATTTTTATTATTATTTAATTTTTATAGGATTATTATTATTTTGTTATTTTATTTTCACTAAGTTAAAATGTTTACATTACATATTTCTAGTATACTATAGGCATTAGATCTTGGCTCAATGAAGGAATTGTTTCTTTTTTTCAAATTTCAATTACTTTATCTCACTATATAAAGCCTGTTGTAAAATAAAGGTGAAAATTGAAGTATTTTATTTATGGCCAAAATTGATTTTTTTAAAGTAATGTTACACGTAACATCTCTAGCATATACATATATTAGCCGACACACACATATATATTTTTAATGTAACATTACATGGAAACATCTCCCTCATGTACTGGGCTGTAGAGCGCCTCTAGGCACAATAAAAAAACCATAATATATGATAAATGCTAATAATCCTTACCTAAATGCTTTATAATTTGTTATAAACATGAAATATAATAAAATTTGTAGAATAATAAAGCAAAATTAACACACATTAAAAATAACAGAGACATAAAAAACCAGACATGGCAGAAAAGGCCTGAGCCTCACTGTATTATATTCCTCACACTCTCATGATATAATCCTTTTATGATACATATAAATACATGAGCAAGTTGTCTCAAGATAGTGCGTCTATCTTGAACAAACTTGGTTGAGATACATTCTCAACAAAACACTAATCTAGGAGAACTAGTTGGAGAGAATCTCTCATCCTAACTAAACTCCCTAGTTTGAGGAACTAACTCCTAATTATCAAGATTTGATTTATTTAATTATAAGTTTGGATTTATAATTGTTTTATTATGAGAGCGAGGCTAACAAAATTGCTATAATTGAAAACAACTTGTCATAAACAAAAAATAATTAATATACCATCATGACTGCCATTATAAGAATTCATAAATACTCATTTTAAGAGAAAACTTCACTCTTAAAGGAATGCTCTCTCATTTACAACTTTTTTCAAGGCTTAGGTAAAAACAACATTTTTCAAGGGAAAGGGATTTTGACCATGCAAGTACCTCATTATCCCCGAAGAGCATATCTCTCACACTATCGGACATTGACCTTGAGAATGACATTGATAGCCCTCTTTACAACCACCATTGCTGCTTGCTACGTCCACTCCTCTGCTATCACCGTCATTACATATGTTACTTAACATATGTAATGGCACAAATATATTTAAATTATATGTTTTTTGTATTTTGGGAACGGGGTCAGGGCTAATCCCTAGCCCTAGGTCATCCCACGCCCACGAGACCGCAGGTAGGGGAGCTGAGGGCTTAGGCTTAGCCCTGGCTCACGGTTAAGGCACCCAAAGTTTAAACCATAGGACCATACGTCAACAATGCGAAGTAGAACAAATTGGGGGCAGAGTTTTAGGAACCAATCTCAGTCACATAACCGCATATAACCACACACCACATAGTAAAGGGTTAGTGCAAAGTTTGGAGTCATGCGTGAAAATTTTGGAAACGACCTCAGTTTCATGGGCGCAATAGAACCAACCTACGAAGAGCCAAGGGTTATGCCAACGGGGGTGAGCGGTTAGCCCCAATCCCCAGGAGCATCACCCCATGTGGCTCTGGTTTTCTGCCATAAGGCCTTATTGGGAAATTAAACCAAGCGACAAAATGCACCTAATTCGACGCGAATTTCACTGGTGTAGGGTGAAATTTCCACTCAGAGCACCCAGAAATGGTGGAATTCATAGGATGGTTAGCAATCCAGTGCAATTTGTAGATCAATTAGCAAATAAAACTTTGGGAGAGCATAACTTCTTCAGTTTCTTTCCAAATTGAGCCCAACAAGGGCCCAATGAGGGGTTTTTTATTGTTTTGAAGCCATTGAAGACATAATATTTACACTATGAGCATTGTAAATCCATGTAAACATAAGTTTGAGCACTTAATGAAAGAGGCACATCATTGGAAGCTGGACCAAGAGATGTAGCCCATGAGAGGGGTGAACTCCTTTATCATTTTTGCTGTTATGTGTTTCTGATATGGTATATTGTCTTTGTTATTTCTCTTAAATAAGTTTAAAAATCATTATTTTATGTGTTTTATAAAGTGATCCATTACCCAAAATACATAAAATTTTACTTGCAATTTTTCCATCACCTTCAAGTTTGCATTACATATCAGATATCCAGAAACAGACAACAACTCATACTCAAAATCTAGCACAATGGAAGAAGTGTGTAGCCAAGGCGAGGATGATTATATTGGAGGGAATATGAAACCATATTGTCTCAAACATCCACATGAAAGAGACTCTTTATGCAATGTGGCAAGCACTGACATATTTGTTTTAGAACAATAGTGACCACAGGAAGTTGGCACTTAAGGACAAGCTTCGAAATATCAAGATGCAAAAGAACAACACCATCCCGAAGTTCCTGAGTAAGTTCACACAATGTTGTGATGAAATTGGTAGTGTTGGGGTTATTGTTGCAGAAGATGATATGATAAGCCAAGCTCTTCTAGGCCTTCCCAAGAGCTGGACCAACTACCAAGATTCAGTGAATGGGAGCGAGAAACTACCAAATTGGGAATGACTTTGGTACAATTTGGTACAATAGGAAATAAGGTGGAATAATAGAGACAAGACTTCATCTAAGGGTGAGGATGAAGAAAAATGCGCCTTGGCTAGAAAGGAAAAGACGGGGAAAGGGAAGAAATCCCAATCCAATGGATATTTCGGTGAAGGGGGAAAGAAGAAAGACTTGTCCAAAATCAAGTGCTTTCACTGTATTGAACTCGAAAACTATGCAACAAAGTGTCCACAAAAGAAGGCAAGTAAGAAGACCTTGGGATAAGCTGAAGGTGAAGCTTTGTCTTCACAGTTTGAGTTTAAATTCACTCTCATCGCATGCATGGCAAACACAATGATGGGGAGTGTGTGGTACCTAGATAGTGGTGCCTCGTTCCACTTAATGGGGAACAAGTATTTTTTTAGTGACTTTGAGGAGAAATATATCTAGATGCACATCGAGATGGGAAATGATGGAAGGTATGGTGTGAGCAATATTGGTATAGTCACCCTTCAGAGAGATTCAGGCTCCCCTCTTAGGCTCAAGGATCTGATGTTTATACCAGGTCCAAAGAAGAATTTGGTTTTCGTCGCGGTGTTAGAAGATCGTGGTTACGATGTGATCTTCAACAAAGGAAAAACATGTTGGGTATGTGTTATATTCTTTCCATGACTAACCTTAGATTTTGTACATTATGCTGTGCGCATTAGGGGGGTCACATGGGGGCAACAACGCCCTGAGAATTTTTTTTTATGCGGACCCAATAATAGTTGGGTGGACACAAGGATGGGGGGAGGCTCCAAAGATAGTGGGAGGACCTACCCATGATTTTGTGCATGGGTTTTGTACATGGTTCTTGGCATGATGGTTTTCTGCCCATGGTATTTTGTAGATCCGATTAAGGGAACTAAGATTATGTTCTAATCTAGGGTTAATGGATTGGGGTTTATGAATGATTTAACATGTGTATATATGTATTGTAAAATTGAAAGGAATATAATGAAAAATCAATATGGTAGTCTTGGTTTTGAGATCCAAGGGAAAATGTCTGTGTATATTTGTTTTATGTTCTCCCTATTGTATATTTTCAGTTTTAAGAATTTTTTTGCAGGTAACTTCTGTACAGGGTTAAAGCCTACATTTGGTATTAGAGTTGTTTCAGCTTCAAGGGAACGCCTTGTTGTTGAGGGATTTTTCTCGGGCTTGTGGTAGACCCTGTTTAGTAGGAGATCTCTGGGATCAATTCTTGTGGTGAAAGAAGATGGAAAGTAGTGGAAAGATAGAGATTTATAAATTTAATGGTTAGAGTTTTGAGTTGTGGAAGCTCAAAATGGAGGATCTGCTGGTTGACCGAGATCAGTGGATTTTTGTAGATCCAGGCACGACACTGACATGAATGTTGGAAGAAGACTGGGGGAAGTTAGATCGAAAGGCGAAGATCACAATATGATTGTGTCTCTCATATTTAGTATTGTTGAATGGATCAGGGGAAGCTACGACGAAATATTTGTGGGTCAAATTAGGGACTTTGTACCAATCTAAGTCTTTGGTGAACAAACTGTTCTTGTGGAAAAAGTTGTACAACCTGAGGATGAAGGATTGAGACTCGATGACACAACATCTGAACGCCTTTAATACTATGGTAAGCTAATTTTTATCTGTTGATAGAAAAATTTCAAATGAAGATAAGTGCATCAATTTTCTATGTTCTCTACTAAATTTGTGGGATAGTCTGGTTATTGCAATAGGTAGCAATACAACTACCTTGAAGTTTGATAAAATAGTCTCATCCTTGTTGTTGGAGGAGATGAGAATGAAAAATATGGAGATCCAGAATGGAGATGCCTTATCTGTATGAGGACGGTCCCAGAAAAGAAACAAAAATAAGTCCTCGAGTTGGAGATCTAAATCTCCAGGAAAACCTTGAAAGGTGTAACTTTTGGAAATGCGAAAAGGAAGGGCACTATAAAAAGGACTATAGATATAAATATCCGGTGAAAGGAAAGGGATCTGATGATGCTTCTTCTACAGAGGCAAAAACTACCTTAGATGAAGGTGGGGATGTGTACTTGGCTTCTTATTCAAGTACACATGTAGATCATGAGGCATGGTTGATTGACTTAGGTGCATCCTTTTACTTCACTCTCCATAGGGAGTGGTTCTATGAGTATGAGAAATATGATGGTGGTGATGTATTCTATGGGGATGAAAGGAAGGCCAGAATCATTTGACGCAGAAAAGTCAAGTTGAAGTTAGAAGATGGAAGGATTCAAACAATTTCTAGTGTTCTTCATATTCTTGCATTGGCCAGAAATCTAATTTATGTTAAATGGATGATGCGGGTGTAGAAATAATGTTCGAGAAAGATACCTGCAAGATGGTTCAGGGAGCACTGGTATTGATGTGAGGAGATCGGATTGGAACTCTTTACAAGCTTCTCGACAGCACCGTTATTGATGGTTGCAACAATTCTATGGTTCCTGAAAGTGGAGTAGAAAACCTAGTGGTCTTTGGAGAAAAGACCATGCTATTGCCTGAAAGGCTTGGACATATTGGAGAGAAGGGCCTTTGAATACTGCATGGTAATGGTATGGTAGAAGGTATGTCTACTTTATCTTTAGTTTTCTATATCTGGTAACATTGTGTATATGGGAAGAAAAATCGGGTGAGTTTTCCCTCTGGTGCTAAGAGGGCGAAAGGGATATTAGCGATTGTGCACAGTGATGTGTTTGGAACTGTGTTGGCTCCATCTCTTGGTAAGTCTGTGTACTATGTCTCATTTATAGATGACTTCTCAAGGAATACATGGATATATTTCCTTGGGAAGAAATTTGAAGTCTTTGAAAGGTTTAAAGAATTTAAGGTTGTGGTGGAAAATCAGACAGAGAAGAGGATCAAGGTGTTGAGGACATATAATGGTGGAGAGTTCCGCAGGAAGGAATTTGAAGAGGTTTGTAAGAAGTGTGGTATAGAACGACAAAAGAATACTCCATACAAACAACAAAATGGAGTTGCAGAAATAATGAAAAAGATGTTGATGGAAAAGGAAAGAGGCATGCTTAGTGGTGTCGCATTAGGACAAGAATTGTGGGTAGAGGTAGTGGAGACTACATGTTAATTGGTTAACAAATCACCTTCATCAACATTGGAGGATAAGACTCCACATTGATCTATGGACTACTAAGAAAACCTCTATTTCACATCTGAGGGTATTTGGTTGTGATGTATATGTACACATTCCAAAGGAGAAAAGAACCAAGTTGGATAGTAAATATGAAAGGTGCATCTTTATTGGGTATAAGGATGGTTTAAAAGATTGTAAGCTTTGGAAGCCAAAAACAAGGAAGGTTGTGTACAAACGATATGTGGTGTTTAGAGAGGTGAAGGATGTTATTAAACATGAAGTCCTACCAAAGGAACCTGAGAACATAGAGTTTAAGCTAAAAGAGGAAGAATCACACTCTACAGTAGAACACAAATCAAAAGAGAAAGAGCCATAGACTCCAATTTTGAGAAGATCAGTTGAAGAGAGAAGGAAACCAAAAAGGTATAGTCCATCTAATTTTTGTTCAATTCTTTTTTTATTTATTATTGATGATGATCCCAAAACTGTCAGGGGGTCAGTAGATTTAGAGGATGGAAAACTCTGGAAAGAGACCATGGTTGATGAATGGCATATTTGGACAAAAATGAGGCTTGGGATATGGTGGAATTTCCATCTGGAAGGAAACACATTGGAAGCAAATGGGTATTTAAGAAGAAGATGAATGCGAAAGGCAAGGTGGGGAAATACAAAGCTTGGTTGGTAGCAAAAGGTTATTCCTAGGTGTCGGGAATTGATTTTGGTGATATTTTTTCTCATGTTTCCAAGTTAGCCTCTATTATATTGCTTTTATATGTTACTTCTGCTTTTGATTTTGAGGTAGAATAGATGGATGCGAAGACAACATTTTCCATGGGGATCTGGAAGAAGAGATCTACATGAAGAAATCTAAAGGATTTGCGGTGAAGGGTAAGAAGGAATTGGTATACAGGTTAAAAATGTCTTTGTATGGGTTAATACAATCACCAAGGATGTGGTATCACAAATATGATACATATATACTAGGACTCGGCTTCACCAGAAGCAAAGCGGATCACTATGTGTATTTTAAATTAATTGGCGACTCTGCTATTTATTTGGTCTTATATGTGGATGATATGTTGCTGATTAGAAACAACAAAGAAATTATCCAGGATTTGAAGACCCAATTGTCCTCCACATTCAACATGAAGGATCTTAGTGCTGCAAACTATATTTTTGGCATGGAAATTTAACGAGATTGAGCAAAGAGGAAGCTCTGGTTAAACCATAGGAAATATGTCGAGGCAATATTGTAGAGGTTTAATATGCACGATTGTAAACCGATGAAGGTTCCTATTCCTGTAGGTGTATAGTTATCTGCTGAACAATGTCCTAAGACATAAGAAGAGGAAGAGGAAATGTCTCGTGTTCCATATGTGAGTGCAGTTGGTAGCCTGATGTATGCAATGGTTTGCACTAGACCAGACATTGCACATGCAGTGGGAGTTTTGAGCAGGTTTATGTAAAAACCAGGGAAGGAGCATTGAACAACAGTGAAGAGAGTTTTCAGTTATTTACGTGTGTTGACGGTGCTGGACCCGCCAACATGTCAGGGGATCTCCTCGGTAAGAAGTCCCAACTAGACCTAAGACCGTTTGGTGTAGGAGTCCCAACAGTGGTTCATATGATATCGCCTTGACCACAGTTGCACGTAGAGACAAGTAAGATGTCCTTGTTGGTAGCAAGGGTGTGACATGTGCAACAAGCCAAGGAAGGTGCATGAATGATTCTAACACATGGAAAGTGAGGTGAGTGCGCCCCTTGGAAACCTGTGGAAGCACGCGGCTTGGAAGGGAACACATGAGTGAAGATTCATCACAAACTAGAAAGCAATTAAGCTAACAATCCAAAGTGATGGTTAAAACAACAACACATCTCAGTAAGATTCATACATACTTATACAAAAAGAGTCCATAAATGCATGTGTAATCAAACAGATACATATATCATTAGAGTAACCAAGATAGTTGAAATACAATAAAAACATATGCATGAAACGTGATGGCTCTGTTATATTAAAAGTGAAAGTTCCAATCATACAGTACAACCATGACCAACCACTAGTCCCGGTAGCGGAATGTTATAGTCACTACTGCCTGCTCCTCCAAAGAGATGTACTAGCTCTACACTGTGGAGAAGCCAAGGCTCATTACAATACTCTCCAAAATTTCTCTGAGATACTCCTATCAGAAGATTGGATGACCAAAAGCATGTATAATGAGTTATGAGGTACTATATATAACAAAGGGTGGGGTGACCCTTGACATTCCCCTTTGTGACTATTTTCCTACCCTCATGACTCTTCAACTACTCTATGATTGTTAAGTTCAACTATCAACACTTGAACTTCCACTTGACAAGATGTTACATACAATCTACTCATGTACCCATGTGGGACAAAATAGGCTTGAGCAAGCCATGCAAGACATTACTAAGACTCGGACAACTGTGGGAAGACCAACTCTTCGACATCCTCATGATGGTCGACGATGGCGAACTAATGCCAATCTTGGTCGTCTGTGATGATGTCCGCCCGCTCAAAGGTGACATCTTTCTAAAAGTGAACTCTTGCCTTTGTTGCATCCGAGTACACTGATATGGCTCCTCTGTCCAACTCGTCTGATAACATGCGCATCATCATCTTGAGTGTAGCTAGACCAGCAACACACTGATGTATAGTGTCTGTGTTGATCTCCAAGTGTGTGCTGGTGACCATGCACATCAACTTGTCAAAATACATGTTCAACTCCAGTTGGACTTGCTTCTTGGCTTCGCCTTGGTGAGCATGCCAAATGGGTGGGATTGCATGCGTGCGCACAATGACATCCATGCTCCTAAATACCCTTGCATGCGATCGATAGCATTACTCACCCTGCCTACTTAATGCCAGCTGCTGGGGGGGACCACAACCTGTATGGGTGCAGTTTCATCAATTTGTGCATGTTGCACCTCCTACTGTACCTGTTCCCGTTGCAACTCCTTCTGTTGTTTGTGTTGCCACTTCAGCACCTGTAACTCCTTCTCTGTTTCTCTCTCTACCTTCACGCGACCCTCTTATCACGTCGTCGCCTCATAGCATCAATCTCCAAAGCTGCTTTCATCACAAGTCGATCTGCTTGAGCTTGCAACTTTGTTCCGCCTCTACACTATCAACAACCTTCCTCTTGCATTTGTCGCATGCAGGTGTGCTACCTTATGCTGCTGCTGATGGTGTTGCTTGCTGTGATGCCACTGCCATTTTGATCCAGGTGGATATTGGTGGCCACTCGCCAAGTCCACTTGGAACCCCACCATCGTTTCTTTCAGCTTTTTAGTTTCCTTAATTATAACACAATTTACTATTTTTAGCAGTTTTTCGGGTCCTGAATTCCGAAGCCGTTTGAGGCCCTAAATGATGTTTTTTTGGAAAACTGGGAGCAACATGGGTCCATGGACCGATGCTTCTCTTCCCAAAGTTGTAGTTCTTAATAGACCTTTCTAACGAGATGTTGTACATGTCAAACGGAGATCATATGTCAAAGTTATGACCCTGGGAAGTTGATGTACCAATTTACCCAAACGGGGCCCACAGTTTGACATTTCATCTTCTAGGGTTAATTTTTTTGATGTTTAGGGTTTTTCATTGTTTCTCAACAATAAATGGACTTCGCGCCTCATTGTAACACAATTCAGAGGCATGTAGCTGCCACATCTCTTCTCAGAGATAAGCTACCATCGCCCTAACTGGTTTATTTCCATTTCTCTTTGTAAGCATATTTCAATATTTTACATTAATGAAATAAAGTATTATTTCCCCTACATCTTTGTGTTTATGGTTATCTCTGTAATTTTTTGTGTTCCTGTTTAAATCCGGATCAGTGGTATCAGAGCGGTCTTCTTTTTCTCTGTTTTTCTTTGCATGTCCCCAATGAGGTCGAGATATAAGGAGTTAGGCCTTGAACTGGTCAAACCTTTGCAAGGCCAGCCTCACAAATCCCGACGGCCTCCCATGGCAGATGAAAAGAAAGATGAGGGGCAGGAGATCCTATCAAAATATTGCTCGAAGAAGCCCTCAAGCGACAAAGGAACGCGATGATGGACAAATTTTCCCAGATCCGTTAGCGGCTACCTTGGGGTGACGCATCGGCTTCCAACAGCGACTCTGGAAATGCCACACTGCTTAAGGTACAAGTTAATTTTGAAATCCCCATATTCGAGGGTCAGATAGACACAAATGCCGTCGATAAATGGTTAAATCTGCTAGAGGGTTATTTTTTCTGTTCATGATTTTTCCAGTCGGGAAAATATTATTTTCGTTCTTCTCAAAGTAGCCCCCCATGTCAAGAATTGGTGGGAAACCTACTGCGAGTAGAAGGATGAAAGTACATGCTCACTATTTTCAGCTGCACCCATTTGGAATTCATTCCAGGATTCCATCAAGGAGTAGTACTACCTTGTCGGAAGCTATGAGGATCAATACATAAAGTGGACCATGCTACAACAGGGAAGGGACCAAGATGTGCCGGAGTTTACCAATATTTTCCATACCCTTCGCACAAAGTTGGGTATCAAGGATTCATATTAGCATTTGGTACTCAAATACCGCGTTTACCTACACAAGTACATCCAGGAAGAAATAGAATTCCTGAACATCTCCTCGCTTAGCACGACATACCAATATGCTGTCAAGGTCGAGCAAAAGTTTAAACAGAAGAAGTGAAACTTTGGGTCTGCGAATCCAAAGCAAGGGAAAGGCGCCTCCAAACTGTAGAACAAAGGACAAAACCAAGGCAGGGTGCCCAAGACAACCCGCCAAAGCTGCAAGCAAATAACAGCGCCACGAAGCCGAAAAAGGACATGCGAAAGTGGTGTGAGTTCCATAAGAGCTCCACTCACAACACAAGTGAGTGTTGGGCCAAGCAATCACTGGTGGCCGAGCTAAAGGTTTCAGAATTAGAGGCATGTTACAACTTTGAGTCAGAACCCGACAAGGGGAATGACAAAGGGAAGTAGATTATCGATGTGGAGCCCAATGCCACTGTTGCTACCATGAAGATCCAGAAGGAGGAACCCAAATATCCAGAGGAGGAGGAGCATCTCTTCCACTCCCAGATGTGGGAGGGCTCCCCTATACAGTTGATTGTTGACAGCGAGAGCCAAAATAACCTCATTTCAGTAGAGGTTGTGAAGTGGCTGGGCTTATCGACCACAACACATCCACATCTGTACACCATCGGGTGGCTTCACCAAGGACGGGATCTTCGCATGAGCCAGTAGTGTTGCCTTCCATACAACATCAAGCCCTTCATGGATGAGGTATTGTGTGATATTGCTCCCATTGAAGATTGTGATGTATTATTAGGACAACCATACTTGTGGAAGTGTCATGATGTGTATGAATCAAGGCCCCGTGCTATTATTGTTACTTTGGGAAATAAGTTGTACAGGATACCGGAGGTAGCACCGCCTATCGCCATCTCTTTGGTTACTGCAAAAAAATGCAGTAAGCTCATTTCCAAAACCGAGAAATTTGTTTTCCTGATGATACACCCTCAAGGAAAGAAGAAGATAGTGGCCACAACCTCCAGACAGGGTCCCTCCGCACAACAACTATAGATGGAAAAAGTCGTGGAGGAGTACGAGGACATCTTCACCTCCCCTGCAGGGGTTCCTCTACACTGTCAGGTCAAGCACTCCATCAATTTGACCCCAGGTGTGCTACTGCCCAATGGACCAATCTAGCAGCGCTCCATTATGGAGAACGATGAAATCAAGAGGCAGATTCAGGAGCTGCTGCAGAAAGGTCACATCTGTCCGAGTTCATTGCCCTATGGGAGCTTGATCGTGTTGGTACAGAAGAAGGATGGGACTTGGAGACTCTTTATTGACTATCGGGTGCTGAACAAGATCACTGTCTGTAATAGGTACCTGATCCCACGGATTGATGACCTCCTGGACCAACTAAAGGGGGAAAAATATTTTATTAAGATCGATTTGAAGTCAGGATATCACTAGGTACTAATCGAACCCTCTGATGTGTGGAAGACTGCCTTCAAATCCTAGGAGGGCCTTTTCGAATGGCTGGTTATGCCTTTCGGATTGACGAATGCTCCTGCAACCTTCATCAGGCTAATGGATGACATCTTGCATCCATTCACCAACTCATTTGAGGTGGTATACTTGGATGACATCCTAAGCTTCAGCCAAATTTTGGAAGAGCACCTCCACCACATCCAACAGGTTCTCCAAACATTGCGGCAACACAAGTTATGTGCCAATTTGGAGAAATGCACTTTTGGAATGACCCAGGTTCAGTATTTGGGATACATTATTGATGAACAGGGGGTGCATGTGGATCCAGCCAAGATCCAAGTTATTTGGGATTGGCCATCTCCAAGCACTTTGACAAAGCTCCACAGATTTCTATGTCTTGCCAACTTCTACCGCAAGTTCATGTTGGGATTTTCTCATATCACTTGGCCCTTGAGTCAAGTCACCAAGGGAGGAGCGAAAGCAAAATTCTTTTGGTCTGAATCTCAACAGAAGGCATTCATAGAGTTGAAACATCGCCTTTACTCGTCACTAGTGCTCGCATTACCAGACTTGCAACAACCATTTGAGGTCGAGACAGATGCCTCTGACTATGATATTGGGGCAGTCCTTACTCAACATGGGCATCCAGTGGCATATCACAGTGAGACACTTTCAGACACATTCCAGAAGTATCCCACTCATGACAAAGAGATGTATTCCATTGTGCAGGCCTCCCGACAATGGAAGCATTACATTTTGGGGAAGGATATGGTCATCCACATAGACCATTGACCCCTACAGTTCATACAGACCCAAGGGAAATTGCAAAATGATCGCCATCAGAAGTGGTCCACATACCTGCAACAGTTCCATTTGAATATCAAGTATAAGAAGGGCAGCACTAATAATGTTGCAGATTGCCTCAGCCGACCACTGATCATGGCATTAACCACCGTGCTCAACTCTTGTGGGCACGAGACTTTTGATTGGCCATTTCTCTACAAAAGTGACCCAGAATTTGGCCCCACATACAAGACACTCTTGGAGGGTCAGCATGTTCCATATTTTCACCTCCAAGATGCCCTGTTATGCCACCTAGGTCACCTTTGTGTTCCTTCAAGCGAGAGTGCTAAGATGATTTGGGAAGCACACTATAGTCGGGCTGTTGGGTATTCCGGGGTCAAGAAAACAGTGGCAGTACTGCAGAAGTATTTCTATTGGTTGAATCTTTGATAGGATGTCGGGAAGTACATCAGATCATGCACTGCCTGCGCCATTGCCAAACCGACCATCAAGAAGTAAGATACCCCACTGCCTACCCCTAGTCGACCTTGGGAATCCATCTCCATGGATTACATGTCAAGCCTTCCTTCCACTAAGCATGGAAACGATTGTATTTTTGTGGTCGTCGATGGGTTCTCGAAGATGGCCATTATGACGGACTGCAAGAAAAATATCACAACAGAAACCATTACTAAACTATTCTTTGAATGAGTGTGGGTACACTTTGGGATCCCACAGTCTATCATCTCAGATCGGGACAGCAGGTTCCTCAGTACATTTTGGTCCAGTCTCTGGTCAATGCTGGATACCAAACTCACTAAGTCCACAGCCTTCCATCCTCAAGCTAATGGCCAAACAGAGGTTTCCAACATGATGATCGTACACATTATGTGCATGTACAACTCAAAGCATCCACGCACATGGGAAAAGAGCCTCCCCTATGTTCAAAACAGCTACAACCGGGCTCTCCACAGCTCAACTAGCCACAACCCTTTTCAGGTGGGCTTGGGATTCTAGCCACTATGTCCCATTGATATGGCCATGCCATTTGTAGCTACTCACGTAGATTCAACTCATGTCCAGTCCGAAACAGATAAGGCAAACAACTTCATTGAGCACATCCAACATATTCGCTAGCAGGTCCATGACATTTTGGAGAAATCAAATGCCAAGTACAAGCAGCGACATGATCAACATCGGGTGCCACACAAGTTTCAGGTGGGCGACAAAGTCTGGTTGCATTTGCAAAAGGAACGCCTTACCGGAGCTTATCGGAAACTCAGACCACTCCAATATGGTCCTTACACCATTACCAAGGCTGTTGGAGACAATTCATTTGAGCTCAACATTCCCCCATTCCTTAGCTTGCACCCAGTGTTCAATGTGGGCCGCCTTCGGCCATACTTTCCACCATTACTAGACACATCCAACATTGCAGAACAACTCACACCCACAGAGTTAAATCCAGATTGCATGGAACAAGCTACAACTGATCGGATTGTGGACACACAGATCAACCACACTCGCCAACAGAATATCCAACCGTATCGAGTTGTCAAAGCAAGCCAACTCCTTCACCAAGGCAAGTGGCTCACCAGGGACGAAGTTTAGCAGAAGTTTCATCATCTCATGGAGGAACTCAACACAATGGGGACCATTTATTCCTAAGGGGGGAGGAATGTTCCAGGTGGATATTGGTGGCCACTCGCCAAGTCCACTTGGATCCCCACCATTGTTTCTTTTAGCCTTTTAGTTTCCTTAATTATAGCACATTTTACTATTTTTAGCAGTTTTTCGGGTCTTGAACTTCTGGAGCCGTTTTGAGGCCCTAAGCGATGTTTTTTGGGAAAACTGGGAGCAACATGGGTCCATGTACTAATGTTTTTCTTCTAAAAGTTGTAGTTATTGGATATATCTTTCTAACAAGATATTGTGCAAATCAAATGGAGATAGTATGCCAAAGTTACGACCCAAGGAAGTTGATGTACCAATTTACCAAAATGGGGCCCACAGTTTGGCGTTTCATCTTCTAGGGTTAGGTTTTTGGATGTTTAGGGTTTTCCATTGTTTCTCAACAATAAATAGGCCTTCGAGCCTCATTGTAACACAGTTCAGAGGCATGTAGCCGCCACATCTCTTCTCAGAGATAAGCTACCATCACCCTAGCTGGTTTATTTCCATTTTTGTTTGTAAGCATATTTCAGTATTTTACATTGATGAAATGAAGTCTTATTTCCACTGCATCTCTGTGTTTATGGTTATCCATGTAATTTGTTGCGTTCCTGTTTAAATCCGGATCACATTTCATCTTGATATCCTTTTCCATGAACAACTTGATGTATTCATAGATAGGCACGTTCATAGACACTTGATCGACTGCATCCCCAGTTGTGCTCTGAACGGTGTCTTCGACTCTGCTCTCCTGGAAGCCATTGTACCTATGCTGCTGAGAGGCAGATGAATACCTATGATAACTGGAGACACAGAAACACTCATGACAAGAAATCTGTCAGTCGAAAACCAAAACAAACTAGAGGACTGACATGTAACATACCTATGTGACTGTCTGTGAAGATTGCACAATTTTCACCAGGAGGCTGGGAGACTGACTGCCAAAACTGTGCAAGGCATAGTCCGGGCTATCAGGAGGCTGACTAACTACTGGAACTGTGTAATGCACAGTCCAACCTAGCCTGTTGAGGACTGAAACTGCACAATGTGCAATTTCAGTCATCAATGACATGCAAACCAGCAAACTGCATTGCATAGTTTCTCGGGCCAGCAAGGCACTGCCTCCTAGAATTGTGCAATGCAAGCCTAGAGGTTAGTGCTCGGCCAAACTTGTGCAATTTCTAGAGGGAAGGCAAAGCCTTCACTTCCAAAAACGTGCAATGCTAGCTAGGCAAGGCAAGGTCTGGGCTAAGGCATCCTAGACCCGCCCATGGGCGACTGAAAACATGAGAAGTATGAATGCATGGTGAAACTGAGTGTAAACAAGATCGAATGATCATGCATGCAAACAAAAAGTGCATGATTCAAAAAATGGGAATACATGCATGTGTGTGAAATGGGTCGTTGTAACGACGACCGTCAGTGCAAAAAAAATGTCATGCATGCAACAATAGTGAGATGCGAACGAAAACTGAAACAATGCTTCTACAAGCTAACATACATTAAAACGACAGCAAGCGCACATTGAAATCAAGTAGACAACACTCACACAAAGTGAAACACAAAAAGTGATAGAAACGCAACACAATACATGAAAATAAAACTTACCATGAAACAGCTAAGCTGAAAGTGGTGAAGACTCCTCGATGTAATGTGGGATGTCAGAGCTGTAAGGTCAATGTGAGGAATGAGCTCTGCAGTGTCCAGTTCATGAGTTTTGATAAGATCGAGGTTATGATGCACATGCCACAAATCTAGGAAAAATCGGAACTTGGCAAGACGTTTCTAAAATGAGCCTTGCATGTAACCTCCAGCTGCTAAGAATAGATCCCTAGATCTAGGGATGCCTTTTGCATGCTACCTTTTGTTATTTCGGGAAGAGCAACCCATGCATGCAAATCAATTTTGCTCTATCCCGAAGGGAACCAGTCAACCTAAAGGCACATGCGACAACTTTCTTGACTAAGAGAGGGATTTGCGTAATTTCTGGGAGGAGATGGGCTGGCTATCCCAGAGGGATTACACAATTTCTGGGAGGAGCAGGTCACTGATACCTAGAATTTTGGAATTTCTGGTATGAGATGTAGTGTTGGACCAGATTGCGCAATTTTCCCAAGGAAGACCGTCTGACTGTATTGCACAATTTATGAGCCCAACAAGCTAGCCAACAGATTTGCGCAATTTCTGGAGGGAAGGCTAGTTCCCCTCTAGAATTATGCAATTTTATGAGGGAGCTGCTTAGCCAGC
Organism: Pinus tabuliformis; assembly: GCA_031772625.1. NCBI lineage: Eukaryota > Viridiplantae > Streptophyta > Pinopsida > Pinales > Pinaceae > Pinus > Pinus tabuliformis. The sequence continues at coordinate 2,074,736,207 of CM062818.1, forward strand.
AACTAGCCCAAGTTCAGAATGGTAGCTTGTGAGGGGAGAGAAGCAAAGTAACATGCATAGGCTGCTGAAAAACTAATGAAGCCTATGTACTTAATAGTGCAAGACATGCTGCTAGGATGGTTGATAGGGAGGCTCTAAAACGAAGCTAAGGTAAATTTTTGGAGGGTGGTTGTAGGCGCTACAACACTTGGCGACACACTAGTAGAACTCCAGCTCTATGAATGGACCTTGTTCGTAAAAAGTAAGTCTAACACTTCCAGAATTATTGTTCAATTCTTTGTTCGTCTTGGTTTCCACCCTTGCTTGATTGTAAGATTTAATATCTGCCAAGCTCTTGGTCGATCGACACACATTCCAAGCCAAGCCAACACAATTGTTTGAATTGGGGATGAGGGGTATATTGGTGCACAAGCCATATTGTCGTCCGAGTTTTAGTTTCATCTCTGGTGTTGCTCTATTGCCATCAAGCCTGGACAGTACCTCAATGGAGTCATGCAGGAACACAAGCATCGCTTCACTGCCAACGAGCCTGTTCAGTACCTCGACGAAGTTACTTGTATCACCTCTCTGCGTAGGAAGCCTTTTTCTTCTTTCGCCTTATTCATTTTCATTTTTTCGTGATCTATATATATATATTTTACATTTTCATAACTGTGCATAACACTTATTCATTTTAGAGGCATAAGAGGGATCCTGAATTATTAAGAGCAAAAGAGGTTGTTCCTTTAGAGAAGTAGTTTGTATATACCTATAACATGCTTGTTAAGTTTTCCCCCCTCACCTTACTCTACTTGACTGAGCTGACAAGGATTAACCCAAAAACAACCGACTAGAGTAGGTGATGCTAGTTAGCATGCAATCGTTGTGTTTTCACCAGGGTTCACTTCGAATAACATGTATTTTCCATTGACGTTTCATGCATTGAAGACAACAAGTTATTCATGCTGAGGCAGGATGACAGATAACCAAGTATTGACAACTGCATAAGTCCTCTTGTACTTTACCCAACTCATTTCAAGAGTCGTTTTTGGCTTAGTGGGTCCTGACCCAGGTTCAGAGTTAAGTTTTCCAAACAAATCCCTACACTACTGGCCCTTTCGGCATCAATCTGCAGAGCGCAGACTGAAGTCTCACTCGAAGCGTCATGGGGGGATGCTGGAACCAAGTTTTCGCACCCAGAGATGATTGTGATGTCATTTTATGCCCTAAACCTTCCTTCGCGTAGATTGATAATTCCTCAAGGCTTATCGATGTAACTTACTCTTTACCAACCTTTATACCTTCGCGAAGATCTACGACTGTCTTTCGCGGACCCTAAAAATGCAAATGAACCACTTACGTGCCTCTGTAATCACTCTTAAGTTTCTTGTTACTCAGATCATCTTAAGTGTCTGATATCTTTAGCATGCATTAAGATATTCTTCGCGTAGACATATATTATTACTTACGTTCATATAACAATGTAAACCATGTAGAATCACGCATTAAGACAATATTCAATTATAAACCCAATATTCATCATAACATAAACGCATTCATTCATAACAAAAGAAAATGGGAAAAATACAGATATTTCCAGAATAATGTCTTTATTGATGCTTCAGATTTGCTTACAGACTCAAAACTACCCTGCGCACTCAGCTGTAGGGGTCCGCGCACACAGCTACAGACTCTACTCTAGGCCTCTACGCACACAGCTGCAGAGCCTCTCTTATACTCTAAGACTCTTCACTCTTCAACTCTAATGACCCATTACATCAACTATGAACTTATTATCCCTTAGACTCTCTATGACTCTCCCTTTTATACAATCCCATGGTTCGCAGACCATGGGTAGGTCTATAAAAGTTGACACAACTTACATAAAAGAAGGGAAAATCCCTTTATGACACTTACTCTCTACGTGCTCCGCGACCATAACTTGCAGAGACTTTACACTTTACATCACAAAAAATAGGGATTTCTGCCCCAAAACTTGGGCTTTTTCCCTAAAATTGACTGCAGGGGACCTTGTCCCAATAGGCCCCCAAAAAAAATATCATGACTTGCCTTCGAGTCACTCTGCTGGCATGGAGATCTTGCTACAAAGACCTCCCAGCTTGACTTGCGATACTGCTACCTTGGCCTCACACTCCGTGGTTGCCTACTTGAGCTGCTCAACCAACTGCTCGGTCGCTGGTCTTGCACTGTCTTCTTTGACCTTCTGTTGTGTCCTCTGGAGGCCTTCTAGCTTTTTTTCATGGCGGCAGAGATAACATATGCCTTGTATAACCAAGGCCCCAATCTGGCCTTGAGGACCGCCTCTTTTCGTTGCGCTGCCTCCACCTGTTCAAGCAATGGCTTTGCCTCATGCAGCTTAGCCAGTCACTGTGAGATAATGATGGTGCGCACTTTCACTCTTGCTTCGTCATACTGCTGTTGCAATTCCCGAGCCTCCGTGTTCAACCTCTGCAGGTTGGGATCCTCCTGCAGAGTTGTAATGATCTCCATCCACTGTTCAAAGAGCGCGGTGCAATCCGCCATCGCGACATCCACTATCGCTACTGCATCTTTTACAACTGCCTCGCGCTGTTCTCTGACCTCTGGTGGAGTTGAAGGTTGTGAATTCAACTTGAGCTCTATAATTCTAAGGTTCAGTTCAAACTAAAACTTGGCCATCTCTATCCGTGCATCACGCACACCTGTAGCCAATTTCCTAATCTTGCCCTCCACTGGTGCTTCCTCTGGGTTATGCAGCTCCAGAACGGTTCTGCATGCTTCGGCTACCACTGCTATGATGCGCTCATTCTTCTCCTGAACCTTCTTCCAGGCTTCTAGCATGACTGTCTTCTCAACTAATATCTATTCGTTGTTGACTTTATGGTTGCTGATCATGCTCAGTGCGTGATGATCATGGTCCTGTGCCTCCTTGCATTTAGCGAGGAACTCACTGCACAGGTAGCACGCCCATTTGAACTGTACGCCCTCCGGGAACTGGGCCGCTAGTGAAACCAGTGGTTCCGACACCTCGTTCGCGCAAAACTTTCGCATTATCTTTCCAGCCAAATTTTGGGTGGCCACCTTCACCGTGAAGTCTGTAATGCTAGAAATTGAATATTTGTGTGGCTTTTTGACAAGTTTGAACTTGTCCTTCATCTTCTCGGCGAGGTCGTGCTCGCCCATCTTTCCGCCAAATGCCTTGGCTGGATTCAGTCCAGAATGTGGTAACAATGTGATCCGATGGATCAGCATGTCGGTTATAGGAATTGGCTCACCCAGCCACAGGCACCCGTCGTGCACCAGGCACAACAATTGCTTGATGACAATCAAATTTATCGGGGCACAGTGGTAATGCGACACCCATAGAAGATTCAACAATCCTGCCTTGTTCACCCCGCGAATCCACTCCATCGGCTCCAGCGCGGTGACACCAGATTCCTTGTAGAACACCATTTTCATAAAAGTATCAGTAGCCAGGTGGGGAAATCACTCAATGTCCCCCAAGTCCCAATCCTCAAGCTTCAGATGTGGGATGTGCGCCAAGCGCAGACCTTCAAAAGTTATAGCTTCTGGCAGCAGGGGCATGTGAAGAAGGAACTGTCCCTCATCTGGGTCCTTTGGGACTTTCACCTTGCCTTGACACGGAGGGATGTACTTTGGAAGTTTCGAGATAGGGTCTACCCCCTCAATATCGATGTCTTTTGTGCCCTCATCGGCCTCCAGGTCTACCACTTTTCCCTTTTCCTACGTGGTTGGCTTTTCTTTTCTCTGGGCCTGTGTAGTTGGATGTTTCTTGGGTGACTCGTGCACCAACAATGTCTTCTTCTGTTTATCTTTCTTCAGCTTGGGGACCTCCCTTGCTAGCATAGGCTTCGGCCTAGGTGACCTCGGTGACTTAGGCACTGCTGCGAGAACCTCCATACTCACAACCTCAGGGGTAGCTCCCTCAGAGGCAATAGACCCTCCGGCACTAGTGGTCTCAGCTGGTGCAAACATGAAGCTATTAATGAGCTGCTGGGTTTCCTTAGGTAACCTCTCAAATACAGAACTAGTGACCAAGTCCTCAAAGAACACACGGTTCATGCACACCAGACAACACGACACATAAACTCTCAGAATGAAAAGTGTATCTCATTGGGCGACCATATATAATTTATAGGCAAATTCGAATTCAAATTCGATCGTTCCCCCCAAAATATGCTCATAAATGCTATATTGGCGGCATATTTTCAAAGATCTCATCCTTAAATTCAGCCTTAAATGTCACCCCCCACTCCTCTTAGCCGTTTTCTCATTGTCAAATCATGAACAGTGACGTAACGGTCACTTTCTGGCTATGATGCGCGGCCTGTCGTCCTATAGCGCAACTCCCTTCGCGTGTTTGTTGACACTGTCACACCCTTCTATTCCACGCAGGCCCCTCATCGCGTGACTCTACAACTTGGGCAGTGTAGTTTATAGTCCTCCACTTCCTTGCAGCTGTCTGGAGCACTAAGACTGTGCTATCGTCATATAGTCATATGGCCGGATCCCCGGTGTATGGCTTCAATCGGCTGCCATTTACCTTTATAGGAAATGGATCTCCATTCAATTTCACAAGATGAACTGCTCCACCATCGGTAATCTCCTTGATAACATATGGCCCCAGCCAATGCATCTGAAATTTTCCTGGAAATTTATCAAACTTGCTGTCATATAATAAAACTAAATCATTTACCTTAAAGGTGCACAATTTGATGTGCCGATCGTGCCATGCCTTTTCGTGCTCCTTCTAAACTTGTTGATGGAAGCCAGCCAAGAATCTATCTTCCTCCAACTCCGTCAGCTGTTCGAGCCTCTCTTCTAAGGCTTTGCGGTCCGCCATCCCTGTGAACGCCACTATGCGTAAACTAGGTACAATGTATTCCATCGTCATCACAGATTCTACGCCATGGACCGGCCTAAAAGGTCTTTGTCCAGTCAACTTTTTACAAGTAGTTCTATAAGCCCATAACATTGCTGGTACACACACATCCCAATCATTCCTCTGGTCATTGAAGACGTTTGTCAGCGCATTCTCCAATATCTTATTAAACGCATGATTTTTTGATGATACACTTGGAATTCTTTCGTTAGCATGCTGATCGTTTCACTAAGGAAGTGCGTATCGCGATCACTCATCAACACCTTCGGGAAACCAAACCTGGTCAGCACATATTCAAACAGGGACTTCGCTGCTATTGCCCTTGTACAATTCTTTACAGGCTGCACCTCCGCCCATTTCGTCAAATACTCAGTCGCAATGATGATATATTGCACACCGGTCTTCTTTCCTGGAGGCTGAATCAGCCCTACAAAATCAATCGCCCACTTTTTGAATGGTTGCAATGGTACTTTTGGATTCAGAGGAAGATCATCCCTCTGCGATGGCCTGCCCGTCCTCTGACATGCATCGCAAGCCATACAATATGCTTTCGAATCCTTATGCAATGTCGGCCACCACAACCCAACGCATAAAATCTTCTATGCTGTTGCTTTTCCTGCATAATGGCCTCTCACAGCTCCTCCATGAGCTTCGGCTAAGATACTACTTCATTCAAAATCAGGCACATAGCATCACAATATCTCATCTGCTCCCATCTTATACAAGTGACCTGCAATAAGAGAAAAATCTGCCGCGTGCACCAACAATTCCTTCTTCTAGTCACTAGTGTATCCCTTTGGAGCTATTCTCGTAGTCAGGAAGTGGATGATGTTTGCAAAATGATTGTCTGCTACGCGCACCGCAAAGAGCTGTGTGTCAGGCAATCTTTCCTCCAAATTAGTGGGCTCCTCACCTGTTTTAATGCGCCAAAGATGATCCAATCATGCATTCAAGTGCCCTGGCTTCATAATGAATTCGAAATTGTACTCCTAAAACAACAACAACCATGTACATATCCCCCCCCCCAAACACAGGCTTGTTGAACATCTACTTTAATGCAGAATGGCCTGTGTACATTTTAAAGTGTCCACCTACCAAGTAGTGCCTAAACTTCTGGAGCACGTATACCATAGCCAACCCTTCGTGCTCTATCATTGAATAGTTCTTTTCAGCCTTCGAAAACTTCCTACTTGCAAATTCTATCGGGTGATCTAGTTATCCTTCACTAGCCTGTGTCAGTACTTCTCCTAGCACAATACATGACACATCCACATGCACATCAAATTCCTTCTTGCAATTCGGGAAGACGAGGATTGCCGTGCACATCAAATTCCTTCTTCCAATTCGGGAAGACGAGGATTGCCATGGTGACCATCTTTTCTTTCAACACATCTAGGCTCCGATGACATTCCTCATTCCAATAGAATGTAGCGTCCTTTTTCAACAGTTTCTCCATCAGAAAGGTAATCTCAGCATAACTCTTGATGAACTTTCGGTAATAACTAGTATTACCTAGTGTTTCACGCAACTATTTAACACTTCTTGTCACCTCCAAATTAATCATAACTAAGATATTAGCTTAGTCCACCATTAATCCTTATATGCATAGTACATGACCCAACAAGATTCCAAAAGGAACACAAAATAAACAGTTTTTCAAGTTTAGCGCGATCTAATACCTCCAACGTGTATCCAACATCAAGCGCAAACTAGTTACATGGCATTTAACCAGTCCAAACACCATCCAAACATCAAAGTATACCTCCAAAAACTTGTGAATGAACTCCTTGAACATCGCAATGACTACACGCGAAAAGATTTCTGGTGCATTCTTCAGTCCAAAAGGAATTACTGTATACTGACAGCATCCCCACTCGGTCATGAAAGTCGACTTACTCCTATCTTCCGGCGTGATATTGATCTGATGGTACCCCAAGAACCAATCAATGAATGAATATGATTCTTGTCCTCCTACATTATCCAACACTTCATCGGTTAACGGAGTTGGAAAAGGATCATGTACGCAAGCATCATTTAGCTTCCTGAGATCTACCCATATCCTTATTTCATCCTTCTGCTTCTTTTCCTGAACGAGCATAGGACTTACCTAGTCGGACTCCTCCACTGGTTCAATAATGCCCGCTGCCAACATTTTGTCGAACTCTAAGCGAACCTTTTCCTTATACTTAGGATTAAGGCGATATAGCCGCCGCTTCACAGGATTCGCGTCTGGTTTCAAAATTATCTTCATTATTCCTAAATCGCCTATCATCCCCATTAGGTCTGAAAACTTTGCAGGGAGAAAATCCTAGTATTCACGGAGCAACTCAGCAACCTTATCCAATGTAGCATCATCCCAGTAGTCCCCTATCTTCACAAACATCGGCTTCGCCTCTGTTCCAATGTTCACTTGTCTCATTTTCAATAGCGCAAGGATATCTAGATTCTCTATCTGCGGCCCCTCAACTTTGTGGTTACCTTATGTCTCTTAGATACTAATGTTCCTTGGATCCTCCTCTTCTTCTTCAACAGTCACATTGTAGCACATGGCCCAGTTGAGTGGTCCAATCTGTGTGAATTAAATCCAAGGGATCCTGCGTGATTCTGAAGATCGCTGCTTTGACCTCCTGCAAAGCTTCATCAATGCACTCGAATCCATCGTCAAAAATGAACGTCATTAGGAATCCCTGCCTCAAAATATCCCATTCATCTGTGCCTTGGATAAGTGCTGTCTCCAAGTACCAATTCATTGGTATTACATCTAAAGTGTGATAGAACAAATGCACCCACTCCGGTTGAAATGAACATTCGAATGTCCAGAGTGGTTATAGCTTTCCTTGTTGTCTCTGGTGTAAGTATGGCGATGAGAGCTTGCCTCAAATCTTTCCCTGCAATGGAAACTTCCATGGGATGATGGGGATGTGTTCCCATCATTCTCTTTCCTCGACTATTTTGACGATGTCTCGAAAGAAATTGACACCTTCGAGCATTCTCCTTTGGTGTATCCCAAGGCTCTAAATGGAGGTCTCTGCTCAACCTCCAATGGTTGAGTTATGCCTTTATTATTTACACCAAGTTCTTTTTCCTTTTCAAGCCTCGTCTTGGTAAGGAGCCTCATGTTTGTCCTTGTAATTGGGATCTCCAAATATCCAACAGAAATCATACTATCTGAAGATGAAACCGAAAGGAAAACAACATCTTTTACCTCCTTTGTCGATTTGGAAAGAACTGATGAGGGCTTCTCATCATCTATTGTTGGTGGTTTGCTAGCTATCTCGGTGCATTCCCCAACTTCCTTTATAACATACCCAAGTCCTATCTAGTGAGGTAATTCATCTACTTTGATGGGGTTGATAATGACTTGGCCATTAATGCCCAAGCCTTTTCCTTCATACCCCATTCTCTTCAACAGTTTGGAGCCAATTCCTGTGGTATGATTTTCAAAAACAGCAAAATCATCATCAGGAAACATACATGAAGACAGAGAACTACTTTTTACCTCACATGGGTCATGCTACAACTTTTCCAAGGCCTCATCCTTTTCTTGCAGCTGTCGTAGCAAACTATGTTTCTCCTCTTTCTCTTCATGTAGAAGCATCTTCAATTCAACATTATCTATTTGAAGACTTTGGTTGTTGTGCTTCAGTTCTTCCAGGGCCTCTTCCATGGCTTGCAATTGAAGTTGTAATCGCTCCTTTTCCTCTGTCTCTCTTTGTAGAGTTTCATACATTATTTCCACCCTTTTGGAAATTTTGAGCATGGTCTCGTACGTCGCTTTTTCATCCTCTATCGCTGCATGTTCCATTGTTCCCGCTTGCAATTCACATCCACGCAAAGACCCCTCTGATACCACTTGATCCAGGTTTGGATGTGACAAAGGACCCTTCCAAGACCTTTTACTTTCGTGATGTGTTAATTTTCATTTTTAAAAGAACATAAATGAATACATCTACATGCTATAAAGAAGAGGAGCATGAGAAATCATCATCACATGAAAACATAAGCCATTGATAACGGAGTTCGTCCAAGAGGGACTACATCTTCAGGCCACGATGTCAAGACGGTGTAGGCCACTGCATTAAGTGTTGTCAATAGTGATGATGTACATAAGAGGTGAGGTCGCTATGATACAAGGAAAATTCCCTCACGCAGGAGTGGCTCCAAGAGGTGTTTCGCTATAGGAACTTTCAGTCAAAAAGGACTCCTATCAGTATGACACAAACTCATGCATGAGGATAATGAGCATCCCGCCGACATGGCATAAAAGGGATCTTAATGCAGACATGCACGGAGACACATGAGCATCCCATCAACATACAACAAAGGGATCTCAAACACAACATGATGAATCATGAAAACAAGTACATCACACAGCTCACATCAAGTAGGAATCATGAAAACTAGTAAGAAACAAGATCCCTCATCAAACATCAAAATGGGATCTGTGCAGCACAATGCATAGCAAAAGAAGTACGTGAACACACTACATATACCTCACATCCTGGTCCATGTGAAGAAAAGGATGTCAAGCTGCTGAAGTTGTTTGTACCATCGATCTCACGGAGTTGAATCGCATGGAATGACTGCTCACATATGAATGCTGACACTTGCACTCCACTTAGAAAAGTGGCCGAAAATTGAAATGATCAAATAGAAAATCTGAATGCACCATCAGATTTGTGGCGTCGAATAGTACAAAATCGACTATCAAATTTCTTAATTCTGAGAAAGTGGAAATATGGGGCTTAAGGAGTCTTTTATATTCCCCCTAGATTCCTTAAAATTTCCCCCCTCCGAGTCCTCTGCAAATCGGCTGCTCAGATCAGGAAACTTACTGCGCCATCGGGTCATGTCGCCGAGAGGTGTAAGGTCAACATAAAGTTTGTCCAATTTGGAAACTGCAAAATTTTCACCCTCTTGGAAATTTTGCTCCATCATGGTTCCACCTGCAATAAATTAATTAAAAAAACTATGTCTCGGTTTCTGTGCCCACTCCTGGTTCCTCCATGCCCCCCGGTACACTGACAAATGATGGGTTTATATAAGTTTCTGTGGTAGATTAAACAAGAAGGCAGTTTAGGTGGATTGGTTTAAGTTGAAAATAGTGGAGGAGGGGTCGGGTGGTCAATCCCCGCCCCTCTCATTTTACCACATTATAGTTTTTCTTAACAACCATATTAATGTTTTGGGGTCGGGTCCACATTGGGTGGCCCACCCCATACCCTCCGTATCCCTTTTGAAATGGCGCATGGTGTTGAACATTAAATGGGAGGCGTGTTGTTTACATGGTACGTTGGTACCGTTTGGTGTGACATGGTGTACGCACCATATATGGCGCATTAAATGGGGGTCGGAGCTTGTATTGGGGGTGCATTGTTTAATCCATGGGGCTGCCCGGTGGGGGCCGGGCCATGTGGGCTAGGCGGGTTCGATCCCCACCGGCCCCGCTATGATTGTTGTATGGCTTAGGTAATGTTTTGGGGGTGTGGATAGGGGTGTGGGTCGGGTCCACCAGAGGTGGCTCGCCCACCCTAGCTTAAGTTTGTTTTTTGATATGCGTATGAGAGCTCGGTTGGACCGGTGGGGGTCATGGCCCATCGGTCCTCCAATATATTATTTTGTTATAAGTTTGGTTGGGCGGGGTGGCGGGGTTGGTGGCCCGCCACCCCAAAAATATATATATATTTTATGATTTTTTTAAGCATAGGGGTGAATTTCAATTCTTTAGAAAATAAGGGATATTGGGAAATTTAACGAGGCCACAATTTCAACCACTTTTGGGAGCTAGGTTTCATGCCTCGAGGTAGGTCAAATTGTAGGACACTTAAACCTGGCCCACAACCCAACTTTGACCAGAACTTTGACTGGTTCGTTCTCCCTCATGTGAGCTCAGATTGATGAACCATTCACACCATTGTGATCAGGATGACGAGATCTACGCTCTGGTCCTAGTTTGAAATCATTCTGATCACTTTGATTTTTGAGCTTCCATAAGCCCTCTTTGTCCTATGTGTGTCCCTAGAGCCACCTGGATCAGCGAGGAGGATATCAGGGGCGTGGACGAGGCTAAGGCGGAGGAGGACCTGCGAGAGGTCGTGGGGAAGTTATTTTCTACAATTGTGGGGGGCTAGGATACTACGTGCGAGATTGTATGAACCCGATGCGCCTGTCGTGCCGATATTGTACTTAGTTTGATCACGCGACAAAAGACTGCCCTGTATTAATAGCTAAGATGTGCGAAAAGGGGACACAACCTCAGCAGCCTACCCAGAACCTATAGATGATGAGGGCTGAACCCCGTGAAGAGGATCCTAATGTGAATATTGTGTTGCGTAGTGGAATGATGACTGGTGAAGATAAGGGAAAGCAGCCTGAAGAAAGTGAATGGGTCCGCAAAGCTCCAGAGAAGGAGGTCAGCTTTGATCTAGAGCGCGCGAAAGAAACCTTCATGGAAGTGAAGAAAAGCTTCACTGAGGCTTCTACCTCAGGAAGTCAGGATAAGCATTCTGAAGAAATGGACCCATCCATGCTTAATACCTTTTTGAAGACTTGTATGAAGCTTCTACGTGATAGCAAGTCCATAAAAGGATTATAGGTTTTGATCAATAAATGTGTTGGTAATGCTCCTAAGGGGCCACGTGTGGTTAGGAAAATTGGTAAGCATAAGGCAAGAACAAGGTGTGAGATGAGGCTCACCGCACAAATAGGAGAGTATGAAATGGACCAAGTTATTCTGGATCTTGGGTCAGATGTGAATGTTTTTCCGAAATAGACATGGGAGAGAATGGGGAGACCTGTGCTGCAGTGGTCTCCTATTCAATTGAGGATGGTGAATCAACAAAAGATTATCCCCATGGGAAGATTGCAGGGAGTGACAGTAGATATTGAAGGCGCGAGTGCATTGGCAGATTTTGAAGTGATAGAGATTGTCGATGACAACAATCCCTACCCCACGCTCCTTGGGATTGACTGGGCTATCGACATGAATGGGGTGATCAATTTGAAAAAGCAGACGATGTCATTTGAAATAAAATCACTCCGCGTAGTAGTACCTTTTGACCCTACAGAAGGACCACGCTATATTGAACCAGTTCACGATTATGAAAGTGACGACAATTTGGACCACATTTATAATATAACAACGCGAGATCAAGATTGGGTGAATCCGACTGTTGATGGACGTATTGCACGGGACCGCGAAATCTCCAGCACATCGAATTCAGATGAGGAGTTGGAAGACTAGTAGAATAGATTGCACGAAGTGTCTATGCTATGATTCAACATGATGACCAAATCACTGTGTTGCGTATCGTCGAAGGTAAGAAGTATGCCTTATTATGATGGCTTAATAGACATTGATAAATTTCTGGATGCATTTGAAAGGGAAGTGCCAAAGAAGCATTGCTTCCAAGCCTTGGACTTGGCACTGCGTGCTACGCCTACAAGATGGTGGGGTATGCATAAAGACAATTTTGATGGATGGCATGAATACAGAAGACCGATGAGGGTACAATTGGGGTACAATATCGGCACAACAGGCGCATCGGGTTCATACAATCTCACACGCAGTGTCCTAGCCCCCCACAATTGTAGCAAATAACTTCCCCACGACCTTTCGCAGGTCCTCCTCCGCCTCGGCCTCGTCCGCGCCCCTGATATCCTCCTCGTTGATCCAGGTGGCTCCAGGGACACACAAAGGACAAAGAGGGCTTATGGAAGCTCAAAAATCAAAGTGATCAGAATGATTTCAAACTTGGACCAGAGCGTAGATCTCCTCGTCCTGATCACAATGGTGCGAACGGTTCATCAACCCAAGCTCACATGAGGGAAAACGAGCCAGTCAAAGTTTTTGTCAAAGTTGGGCTGTGGGCCAGGTTTAAGTGTCCTACAATTTGACCGACCTCGAGGCATGAAATGTAGCTCCCAAAAGTAGTTGAAATTGTGGCCTTTTTAAATTGCCCAATATCCCTTATTTTCTAAAGAATTAAAAATCACCCCTATGTTCAAAAAAATCATAAAAAATATATATTTTTGGGGTGGTGGCCCACCAACCCTGCCACCCTGCCCAACCAAGCACATAACAAAAAAATATATTGGAGGACCGATGGGCCATGACCCCCGCTGGTCCAATCGAGCTCTCATACGCATATCAAAAAACAAACTTAAGTTGGGGTGGGCGAGCCACCTCTGGTGGACCCGACCCACATCCCTGTCCACACCCCCAAAACATTCCCTATGCCATACAACAGTCATAGCGGGCCGGCGGGGATCGAACCCACCTAGCCCACATGGCCCGGCTCTCACTGTGTGGCCCCATGGATTAAACAACGCACCCCCAATATAAGCTCCAACCCCCATTTAATGCGACATATATGGTGCATACACCATGTCACACCAAACGGTACCAACGTACCATGTAACCAACATGCCTCCCATTTAATGTTCAACACCACGCGCCACCTAATGTGGATCCGACCCAAAAACATTAATACGGTTGTTAAGAAAAACTATAATGTGGTAAAATGAGAGGGGTGGGGTTTGACCACTTGACCCCTCCTCCACTATTTTCAACTTAAACCAATCCACGTAAACCGCCTTCTTATTTAATCCGCCACAAAAAATTATATAAACCCATCATTTGTCAGTGCGCCGGGGCGCATGGAGGAACCACGAGAGGGTACAGAAATCGGACACAATTTTTTTTAATTAATTTATTGTAGCTGGAACCATGATGGAGCGAAATTTCCAAGAGGGTGAAAATTTTGCAGTGTCCAAATTGGACAAACTTTATGTTGATCTTACACCTATCGGTGACACGAACCTGATGGTGCAGTAAGTTTCCTGATCTGAGCAGCCGATTTGCAGAGGACTCAGAGGAGGGAATCTTTAAGGAATCTAGGGGGAATATAAAAGACTCCTTAAGCCCCAGATTTCCACTTTCTCAGAATTAAGAAATTTCACAGTTGATTTTGTACTATTCAACGCCACAAATCTGATGGTGCATTCAAATTTTCTATTTGATCATTTCATTTTTCGGAAACTTTTCTAAGTGGAGTGCAAGTGTCAGCATTCATATGTGAGCAGTCATTCCATGCGATTCGACTCCGTGAGATCGATGGTACGAACAATTTCAACAGCTTGACATCCTTTTCTTCAAATGGCCTAGGACATGAGGTATATGCAGTGTGTTCACGTACTTCTTTTGCTATGCATTGTGCTACATAGATCACTGTTTGATGTTTGATTCCTACTTGATGTGATGCCAAGTCAGCTGTGTGATGTACTTGTTGTCATGATTCATCATGTTGTGTTTGAGATCCCTTTACTGCATGTTGATGGGATGCTCATGTGTCTCCGTGCATGTCTACATTGAGATCCCTTTTATGCCATGTTGGCGGGATGCTCATTATCCTCATGCATGAGTTTGTGTCATACTGATGGGAGTCCTTTTTGACTGAAAGTTCCTATAGCGGAACACCTCTTGGAGCCACTCCTGCGTGAGGGCATTTTCCTTGTATGATAGTGACATCACCTCTTATGTACATCATCAGTATTTACAACACTTAATGCAGGGGCCTACACCATCTTGACATAGGGGTCTCAAGATGTAGTCCCTCCTGGACGAACTTCGTTATCAACGGCTTATGTTTTCATGTGATGATGATTGTCATGCTCCTCTTCTTTATAGCATGTAGATGTATTCATTTATGTTCTTTTAAAAATACAAATTAACACATCACGAAAGTAAAAGGTCTTGGAAGGGTCCTTCGTCACATACAGACCTGGATCAAGTGGTATCAGAGTGATCTTTGCGTGGATGTGAATTGCAAGTGTGAACGATGGAATGTGCAGCGACAGAGGATGAAAAATTGACGTACGAGACCATGCTCAAAATTTCCAAAAGGGTGGAAATAATGCATGAAACTCTACAAAGAGAGACAGAGGAAGACGAGCGATTACAACTTCAGTTGCAAGCCATGGAAGAGGCCCTGGAAGAATTGAAGCACAACAACCAAAGTCTTTAAATAGATAACGCTGAATTGAAGATGCTTCTACATGAAGAGAAAGAGGAGAAACATAGTTTGCTACGACAGCTGCAAGCAAAGGATGAGGCCTTGGAAAAGTTGTAGCATGACCCATGTGAGGTAAAAAGTAGTTCTCCGTCTTCATGTATGTTTCCTGATGATGATTTCACTATTTTTTGAAAATCATACCATAGGAATTGGCTCCAAAATCTTGAAGAGAATGGGGTATGAAGGAAAAGGCTTGGGCGTTAATGGCCACGGAATTGTTAACCCCATCAAGGTAGAGGAGTTACCGTGCTAGATAGAACTTGGGTATGTTAGAAAGGAAGTTGAAGAATGTGCCGAGATAGCTAGTGAACCACCAACAACAGATGATGAGAAGCCCTCATCAGTTCTTTCGAAATCAACAGAGGAGGTAAAAGATGTTGTTTTCTTTTCGGTTTCATCTTCACATAGTATGATTTCTGTTTGATATTTGGAGATCCAAATTACAAGGACAAACATGAGGCTCCTTACCAGGATGAGGCATGAGGAGGAAAGGAACTTGGTGTAAATAACAAAGGCATAACTCAACCATTTGAGGTTGAGCAGAGGCCTCCATTTAGAGGCTTGGGATACACCGAAGGAGAATGATCGAAGGTGTCAATTTCTTCCGAGACATCGTCGAAATCGTCGAGGAAAGAGAATGATCCCCATCATCCCATGACAGTTTCCATTGCAGGGAAAGAGCTGAGGCAATCTCTCATCGCCATACTTACACCAGAGACAACAAGGAAATCTATAACCACTCTTGACATTCGATGTTCATTTCAATTATAATCATGTTTTTAATGATGAACGTAAAACATGGCATCGAAAAACTTGTACCTTTTGTGGATTACATAACCATACATTTTTTAAGTGTTGGAAAAGAATAGCCGCAAAAAAAAGGAGGCATGAAATACCCTCTCGACAGTAGGGAAAGAAAAATGTTAAGAAAATATGGAGGAAGAAAACCTATTGTAGTGATTACGATAGAAGTGGCCATCAAAGAGCCACTTGCTGGAGGCTCCGTCCAAAGCAACGCCTTAAAGACAAAGTGTCGGTGCATGAACCCGATGAAACGATTATTCGACCAGCGAATGCACCACAAGGAGATGACCCATTCCCAGTAAGAAGTGAAAAATGGTTTCTAGATATGTTAGCTTGTCATAGTCGTGCTTTTGTAAATCATTTGTTGCATTTTAAAATGTAAAAGTGATGATGTGTTTTCCATCACTTGTTCAGCAACAATGATATCTTGTCTAGTTTTGTGCTGCATGATAAACTGTGAAAGTGATGTCATGTTTCCATCACTTGTCAAAACAAAAAGGTGTTTGGCCTTAATGTTATAAATCATATGTTGCAGTGATGATGTGTTTTCCATCACTTGTTGAAGCAACAATGATAAGTTGGACTTGTTTTCGTAGCTGGGGTATTGCGTCCATCTTGATGTAAACTTGACCATTGAGTATGTGTTATAAACTTGTGGCAAGTATAGGATGCTTGGGTCATTAGGTTGTCATGAAAGTCAAGTATGTAATTTGCAAAAACAATGTACTACAGGTTCCAAAGGTTGCAGGTGTCGGCTTCATTGCTTAAGGCTCCAAAGAACAAAGGTGAAGGAGATGGAAGCGAGACCTTTTTAGGACGTTGTGATGCAGACAAGGTATAGAGAAGTTGAAGATTATTTTTCATGCTTTTGCGGGAGAAAAAGATCCTCAGTGGGGAGGATTGATCTTGGTGGCTCTAGGGACACACACAAGACAAAGAGGGCTTATAGAAGCTCGAAAATCAATGTGATCAGAATGATTTCAAACTGGGACCAGAGCGTAGATCTCGTCGTCCTAATCGCAGCGGTGTGAACGGTTCATCAGTTCGAGCTTGCATGAGGGAGAACGAGCCAGTAAAATTTTTGGTCAAAGTTGCGCTGTGGGCCAGGTTTAAGTGTCCTACAATTTGAACGACCCCGAGGCATGAAACCTAGCTCCAAAAAGTGTCGAAATTGTGTCCTCATTAAATTGCCCAATATCCATTATTTTCTAAAGAATTGAAAATCACCCCTATGTTTAAAAAAGTCATAAAAAAATATATTTTTGCGGTGGCGGGCCACCAACCTTGCCGCCCCGCCCAACCAAACACATAAAAAAAAGATATATTGGAGGACCGACGGGCCATGATCCCCGCTGGTCCAACCAAGCCCTCATATGCATATCAAAAAACAATTTTAAGTTGGGGTGGGTGGGCCACCTCCGGTGGACCCGGCCCACACCCCTATCCACACCCCCAAAACATTACCTAAGCCATACAACAGTCATAGCGGGGCCAGCAGGGATCGAACCCGCCCGACCCATGTGGCTCGGCCCCAATCTGGCAACCCCATGGATTAAACAACGCACCCCCAATACAAGCTCCGCCCCCCATTTAATGCGACATATATGGTGCATACACCATGTCACACCAAACGGTACCAACGTACCATGTAACCAACACGCCTCCCATTTAATGTTCAAAACCACGCGCCATTTCAAAAGGGATATGAAGGGTATGGGGCAGGCTGCCCAATATGGATCCAACCCCAAAACATTAATATGGTTGTTAAGAAAAACTATAATGTGGTAAAATGAAAGGGGCGGGGATTGACCACCCAACCCGTCCTCCACTATTTTCAACTTAAACCAATCCACATAAACCACCTTCTTGTTTAATCCACCACATAAAATTATATAAACCTGTCATTTGTCAGTGCGCCGGGGGGCATGGAGGAACCAGGAGTGGGCAAGGAAACCGAGACAATTTTTTTAATTAATTTATTGCAGGTGGAACCATGATGGAGCGAAATTTCCAAGAGGGTGAAAATTTTGCAGTGTCCAAATTGGACAAACTTTATGTCGATCTTACACCTCTCAGAGACAAAAAACCAATGGCGCAGTCAATTTCCTGATCTAAGCAGCCGATCTGCAGAGGACCAAGAGGAGGGAATCTTTAAGGAATCTAGGGCGAATCTAAAAGACTCCTTAAGCCCCAGATTTCCACTTTCTTAGAATTCAAAAATTTGACAGCCGATTTTTCACTATTCGACACCACAAATATGATGGTGCGTTCATATTTTCTATTTGATTATTTCATTTTTCGGCCACTTTTCTAAGTGGAGTGCGGGTGTTAGCATTCATATGCGAGCAGTGATTCCATGCGATTTGGTTCTGTGAGATCGATGGTACAAACAGATTCAGTAGTTTGACATCCTTTACTTGAGATGGCCCAGGTTGTGAGGTATATGTAGTGTGTTCATGTACTTCTTTTGCTATGCATTGTGCTGCACAGATCCTCATTTGATGTTTGATGAGGGATCTTGTTTGTTACTCGTTTTCATGATTCCTGCTTGATGTGATGCAGAATCAACTTTGTAATGTACTTGTTGTCATAATTCATCATGTTGTGTTTGAGATCCCTTTGTTGTATGTTGATGGGATGCTCATGTGTCGCCATGCATGTCTGCATTGAGATCCCTTTTATGCCATGTCGGCAGGATGCTAATTATCCTCATGCATGAGTTTGTGTTATACTGATAGGAATCCTTTTTGATTGAGAGTTCCTATATCGGAACACCTCTTGGAGCCACTTCTGCGTGAGGAAATTTTCCTTGTATGATATCGACATCACCTCTTATGTACATCATCACTATTGACAAAACTTAATGCATCTGCCTACACCATCCTAACACCGGGGCCCGGAGATGTAGTCCCTCTTAGACGAACTCCGTTATCGACGGCTTATGTTTTCATGTGATGATGATTGTCATGTTCCTCTTCTTTACAACATGTAGATGTATTCATTTATGTTCTTTTAAAAATGAAAATTAACACATCATGAAAGTAAAAGGTCTTGGAAGGGTCCTTCGTCACACCCAGACCTGGATCAAGTGGTATAAGAGTGGTCTTTGCGTGGATGCGAATTGCAAGCATGAACAATGGAACATGAAGCGACAGAGGATGAAAAAGAGATGTTTGAGAACATGCTCAAATTTTCCAAAAGGGTGGAAATAATGTATGAAACTCTACATAGAGAGACAGAAGAAACAGAGCAATTACAACTTCATTTGCAAGCCATGGAAGAGGCCTTGGAAGAAATGAAGCACAACCAAAGTCTTCAAACATATAACACTGAATTGAAGATGCTTCTACATGAAGAGAAAGAGGAGAAACATAATTTGCTACGATAGCTCCAAGCAAAGGACGAGGCCTTGGAAAAGCTGTAGCGTGACCCATGTGAGGTAAAATGTAGTTCTCCATCTTCATGTATGTTTCCTGATGATGATTTCACTGTTTTTGAAAATCATACCACAGGAATTAGCTCCAAACTGTTGAAGAGAATGGGGTATGAAGGAAAAGGCTTAGGCATTAATGGCCAAGGCATTGTCAAAACCCCATCAAAGTAGAGAAATTACCTCATTAGATAGGACTTGGGTATGCCAGAAAGGAAGTTGGGGAATGCGCCGAGATAGCTAGTGAACCACCAACAACAGATGATGAGAAGCCCTCATTAGTTCTTTCCAAATCGATAGAGGAGGTAAAAGATGTTGATTTCCTTTCAATTTCATCTCCACATAGTATGATTTATGTTGGAGATTGGAGATCCCAATTACAGGGACAAACATGAGGCTCCTCACTAGGATGAGGCACAAGGAGGAAAAAGAACTTGGTGTTAATAACCAAGGCATAACTCAACCATTGGAGGTTGAGCAGAGACCTCCATTTGGAGGCTTGGGATACATCGAAGGAGAATGCTTGAAGGTGTTAGATTCTTCTGAGACATCGTTGAAATCGTCGAGGAAAGAGAATGATGGGAACACATCCCCATCATCCCATGACAATTTCCATTGCAGGGAAAGAGCCGAGGCAAGTTCTCATCGCCATAATTACACCAGAGACAAGAAGGAAAGGTATAACCACTCTCGACATTCAAATGTTCGTTTCAATTATAATCATGTTTTTAATGATGAACATAAAACATGGCATCAAAAAACATGTACCTTTTTTGGATTACATAACCATACATTTTCTAAGTGTTGGAAAAGAATAGCCGCACACAAAAGGAGGAGGCATGAAAGACCCTCTTGACATCAGGGAAAGAAACATGTTAAGCAAATCTGGAGGAAGAAAACCTATTGCAGTCATTGTGATAGAAGTGGCCATCAAAGAGCCACTTGTTGGAGGCTCCGTCTAGAGCAGCGCCCTAAAGACAAAGTGTCGGTGCATGAACCCGATGAAACGATTGTTCGACCAACAAATGCACCACAAGGAGATGACCCATTCACAATAATAAGTGAAAAATGGTTTCCAGATATGTTAGCTTGTCATGGTTGTGCTTTTGTAAATCATTTGTTGCATTTTAAAATGTAAAAGTGATGATGTGTTTTCCATCACTTCTTCAACAACAATGATATCTAGTTTGTCTTTGTGTTGCATGACAAACTATGAAAGTGATGTCGTGTTCCATCACTTGTCAAAACAAAATAGTGTTTGACCTTATTGTTATAAATCATGTGTTGTAGTGATGATGTGTTTTCCATCACTTGTTGAAGCAACAATGATATGTTGGACTTGTTTTCGTAGCTGGCGTATTGCGTCCATATTGATGTAAACTTCACCACCGAGTATGTGTTATAAACTCGTGGCAAGTATGGGATGCTTGGGTCATTAGTTGGTCATGAAAGTCAAACATGTAATCTGCAAAAATAATGTACTACAGGTTGCAGAGGTTGCAGGTGTCAGCTTCATTGCTTGAAGCTTCGAAGAACAAAGGTGAAGGAGATGGAAGCGAGACCTTTTAAGGAAACTGTGATGCAGACAAGGTATAGAGAAGTTGTAGATTATTTTTCATGCTTTTGGAGGACCAAAAACTCCTCAGTGGGGAGGATTAATCTAGGTGGCTCCAGGGACACACACAAGACAAAGAGGGCTTACGAAAGCTCAAAAATCAAAGTGATGAGAATGATTTCGAACCAGGACTAGAGCGTAGATCTCGTTGTCCTAATTGCAGTGGTGCAAACGGTTCAACAATTCGAGATCGCATGAGGGAGAACGAGTCGGTCAAAGTTCTGGTTAAAGTTGGGCTGTGGGCCAAGTTTAAGTGTCCTACAATTTGATCAACCTCGAGGCATGAAACCTAGCTCCCAAAAGCGGTCGAAATTGTGGCCTTGTTAAATTGCCCAATATCCCTTATTTTCTAAAGAATTGAAAATCACCCCTATGTTTAAAAAATCATAAAAAAATATATTTTTGGGGTGGCTCGGTTGGTCCCAACCAAACACATAACAAAAAAATATATAGGAGGACCGATGGGCCATGACCCTCGTTGGTCCAACTGAGCCCTCATACGCATATAAAAAAACAAACTTTATTTGGGGTGGGCGGGCCACCTCCGGTGGACCCGACCCACACCCCTATCCACACCCCCAAAACATTACCTAAGCCATACAACAATCATAGCGGGGCCGACAGGGATCAAACCCGCCTGGCCCACGTGGCCCAGCCCCCACTGGGTGGCCCCATGGATTAAACAATGCACCCCCAATACAAGCTTTAGCCCCCATTTAATGCGCCATATATGGTGTGTACACCATGTCACACCAAACGGTACCAATGTACCATGTAACCAACGCGCCTCCCGTTTAACGTTCAACACCACATGCCATTTCAAAAGGGATACAGAGGGTATGGGGTGGGCCGCCCAATGCGGACCCGACCCCAAAACATTAATATGGTTGTTAAGAAAAACTATAATGTGGTAAAATGAGAGAGGCGGGGATTGACCACCTGACCCCTCCTCCACTATTTTCAACTTAAACCAATCCACCTAAACCACCTTCTTGTTTAATCCACCATAGAAACTTATATAAACCTGTCATTTTTCATTGTGCCGGGGGGCATGGAGGAACCAAGAGTGGGCACGGAAACTGAGACACAGTTTTTTTAATTAATTTATTGCAGATGGAACTATGATGGAGCGAAATTTCGAGGAGGGTGAAAATTTTGCAGTGTCCAAATTGGACAAACTTTATGTCGATCTTACACCTCTCTGCGACACAAACCCGATTGTACAGTCATTTTCCTGATCTAAGCAGCTGATTTGCAGAGGACTCGGAGGAGGGAATCTTTAAGGAATCTAGGGGGAATCTAAAAGACTCCTTAAGCCCCAGATTTCCACTTTCTCAGAATTCAGAAATTTGACAGTCGATTTTGCACTATTCGACGCCAAAAATCTGATGGTGTGTTCAAATTTTCTATTTGCTCATTTTATTTTTCGGCCACTTTTCTAAGTTGAGTTCAGGTGTCAACATTCATATGTGAGTAGTCATTCCATGCGATTTTACTCCGTGAGATCGATGGTACGAACAACTTCAACAGTTTGACATCCTTTTCTTCACATGGCCCAGGATGTGATGTATATGCAGTGTGTTCATGTACTTCTTTTTCTATGCATTGTGTTGCACAAATCCCTGTTTGATGTTTGATGAGGGATCTTGTTTCTTACTCATTTTCATGATTCCTGCTTGATGTGATGCAGAATCAGTTGTGTGATGTACTTGTTGTCATGATTCATCATGTTGTGTTTGATATCCCTTTGTTTTATGTTGATGGGATGCTCATGTGTCGCCATGCACGTCTGCATTGAGATCCCTTTTATGCCATGTTGGCAGGATGCTCATTATCCTCATGCATGAGTTTGTGTCATACTGATAGGAGTCCTTTTTGACTGAGAGTTCCTGTAGTGGAACACCTCTTGGAGCCACTCCCGCGTGAGGGAATTTTCCTTGTATGATAGCGACATCACCTCCTATGTACATCATCACTATTGATGGCACTTAATGCAGCGGCCTACACAATCTTGACACCAGGGCCTGGAGATGTAGTCCCTCCTAGACAACCTCCATTATCAATGGCTTATGTTTTCATGTGCTGATGATTGTCATGTTCCTCTTCTTTACAACATGCATATGTATTCATTTATGTTATTTTAAAAATGCAAATTAACACATCACGAAAGTAAAAGGTCTTGGAAGGATCCTTTGTCACACCTAGACCTAGAGCACTCGCGCTCCCCTAACGCCTTGATCCGAAGGCTGAGTTTCTGTTTGCATTCGATACATGGGCATTCTCTCCATAATTAACTCGTAACTATGATAATTGCACTCCTCGTGACCTATTTATTTGCAGAAGCTGCAAAAGAGCTGTTGCGGTGTCTGTACAAATTTCTGTAGCATGTGGGAATTATCTGTTGCGTGTTTTCCAGCTACCTGACAGATAACACACTACAATGTGGGCCTCGTACTTGGCCCTGCTTGAGCTTCCGACCTTAGAGGCATCGACTCTCCTCCTGCAACATAATTCACGAAGGTAGGCAATGATCTTTATCATGCCCCTGACTCTTACATTTCAAACACTAAACTTCTTCGCGCACCTCTGGTCGAGCCGTTCTATCCTTCTTCAGACTTTGGAATTCTAGGGAAATATTTTTCAACTCCGAGTGAATCTACTGAACTCCCAAAGAAGCATCTTGAATTGGTGTCTTGTGAAATCTCATCGCAATCTCTAGGGTCTCCGCCTGATTCCCAATATTTTGCTTTGATAAAGCAACCTTTAGATGAGGCAAGAGCGAATCCACAAAGCATTCGCGGTGCTACCCATTCGTAAGATTCATGTTAGCTTTGTGGATCTTGCACTTCAATCTTTGATCCAACTCCCAGGGTGTCTCGCCAAGCTTCATCATGATCTCCTTGAATCCAACTATCGATTGTGCTTCAGATTTGGGCCTACTGAATTATTTATTCAACGTAGTCTGAATGTTTGCCAATGCAGGTTTTGAGTTATTAAAGCAGTAATTAATGTACCATGTTAGAGCGTGTTCTTGCAAAGAAGTAACCAACACTACTTTCTTCATTTGATCATCTGTAATTCCTTGGGCTTCCCACATAGCTTTCGCAATGAACCAAAACTGGTCCGGGTCCTCATTCCCCAAGCCCTTGAAAACAGGCAATTTCACTGAATTCTCCATATTGAACGGTGGTGGAGGTGGTGGCAATGTGGGGGAAGGTGTATGCAGTGGAGGTGAAGATGGAGGTGGTGTGAGTGGATGTGGTATTCGTGGGAACCCTCGCCTTATTAATTGGACAACGCTCTATGGAGAAGCCTGTGCTGCTTCTTCGTCATCACTCAGAGGAGGCTAAATTAGTGGGCTATATTCAGGACCTGTTCCCCTTCTATCCCTGAATAAATTTCCACTTCGTGTAGCTCAAAACATCAAGGTAATTGCATAACCTAGTTTTCACACAAGAGCATTTTAATCCAAGTACTCAAAGACCTTAAATACTTACCTCGCGGTCCCTTGAAGAAGCGTCACTCTACTTCGTTGTAGCTGACCGATGTATCGACTGTGAATTCTATCACGAACCCTCTGAGGACATGATCAAGCTAGTGATTGATGACGTGCACGACCTTATATTCATAAGCTTCCAATCTTTGCACTAACTCTAGGGTCCACACTATTGGACCGTCAAGCCTCCACTTTCCCTGACCATCTACCAATTTAGTGATCCACTCGTATAATTCGACTGGGAAGGAACATAAGAAAATTTCGTGGATCTCTATGTACAGGTACCTATCCAACCACTTCTCTTTTGTCAATTGCGGGTTCCTGTTCTCTTGCGCCGCGAATTCGTGGATCTTTCTATCCAACCAATCTTCTAGTTGGATTCCAGTTATGCGACATCACACATCTCTTTATGGAGATCTCGGTCCTGGAAACAGAACCATTTGTTGGCTTAGTGGGTCCTGACCCAGGTTCAGAGTTAAGTTTGCCAAACAAATCCCTACACTACTGGGCCTTTCGACATCAATTTGCAGAGCGTGGACTGAAGTCTCACCCGAAGTAGTATGGGGGGATGTTGGAACCAAGTTTCCGCACCCATAGATGATTGTGATGTCGTTTTATGCCCTAAACCTGGCTTCGCGTAGATCGATAAGCCCTCGAGGCTTATCGATGTAAATTCCTCTTTACCAGCCTCTAGACCTTCGCGAAGGTCTACAATTGTCTTTCGCGGACCCTAAATATGGGAATTAACCACTTACGCGCCTCTGTAATCACTCCTAAGTATGTTATTACCCATATCGTCTTAAGTGTCTGATATCTTTAGCATGCATTAAGATATTCTTCGCGGAAATAAATATTATTACTTGCGTTCATATAACAATGTAAACCATGCAGAATCACGCATCAATACAGTATTAAATTATAAACCCAATATTCATCATAACATAAACGCATTCATTCATAATTGAAGCAAATGGGAAAAACACAAATATTTCCATAATAATGTCTTTATTGATGCTTCAGATTTTCTTACAGACTTGAAACTACCCTCCCACTCAGCTGCAGGGTTCCATGCACACAACTGCAGACTTTACTCTAGGCCTCTGCGCACACAACTGCAGAGCTTCTCTTCTACTCTAAGACTCTTCACTCTTCAACTCTAATGACCCATTACATCAACTATGAAATTATTATCCCTTAGACTCTCTAAGACTCTCCTTTTTATACAATCTCATGGTCTGTGGACCATGGGTAGGTCTATACAAGCCGACACAACTTACATAAAAGAAGGGAAAATTCCGTTATGATACTTACTCTCTATGTGCTCCGCGACCATAACTTGTGGAGACTTTACACTTTATGTCACAAAAACTTTGGATTTCTGCCCCAAAACTTGGGCTTTTGCTCCAAAATTGACCGCAGGGGACCCTGTCCCAACAGTCACACATGGTTTCATGCGAAACTAACCTACGGATGTAAACAAGTAAACAAACAACAAAACAAGGCAAAATTAGAAGTAAATGTGTAAACAAAGCGAGTAAGCAAACAAGAAAGCAAGCAAACAAACACGTAAGGTAAGAAACAAACATGCATGCAAGCAAATGAACTAAAAGCAAACACTACTCCTACTCCTAAGCTAACAGTGCATGGGTCTGCTCACGTGAAGTGATACTTCCAATGTAGCCACTGACGCATTGTTCGACCCATGTTGGTGAAGGCATGGTTCACGAACAACACAACTGTGCGAACCAGCAAATAAGAAAGATATATCAATGAAGACAAGCACACTCCGGATTTAAGTGTGTCCACAAAAAGAAGTGAGTGAAAGTGCACGACATACACCCTGTGGGCTTGCCATGGTGCTGTGCTATACTGCATGCAGATGTTAAGTGTACGCATTCTCTTCACTGTGACATGTAGCAAACGTGAGATAGGTAGATAACTTGCGTCATGCACGTGTGCTTGCTATGTAATATTCCTCCAATGTATGAGCGATGGGATCATGTAGTTCGAGTGGAGGAATCATAATCTGTGTGTGAGATTCATCTTTAATGCATATAGATGAGTGATGAGGAGCCTCGAGTGTTTCAAAAATTTCATGATCAGAAGTGAAACCAACCTCAGAACAGCGAGGGCCTGACACCATCAGCGCGAGCTGAAGTGCCTCGACTGTCTGCGGGGTTTTGACTTCGTCGACAGATAGATCATCGTAGACTAGTGTCTTAGACATATTAACAATAGTTTAATCAATATCATGATCCGATGAAGAAGTATAGAGATCATGACAACCAACATCAACAAATTCAGGATGTTTGTCAGCATCCTCATGATTTTATGAATCACACAAAGGGGTAGATGAGAAGTTAGAATGTTCACCCTTTGCATTTCCAGAAAAAGCAGATGAAAAATCAAGTGGATTTTCAATAAATGATTGGTCCTCTCCATTTTCAGATGATGGGATGACATCCAATGTTCTCTACGAATGATAACGGAGGAGGCTCGGATGGAAGGGAGTCATCCTTTGCCGAGGATTGATGCTCAAGCTCCTACTCATACTCTTCATGAATAACAATGCCGGTTGGTTACGCAACACCAAATCCGTCGATAGATTGATCCTCGTTCACAAAAGTGTGTTAGTCTAGGTTGTCATTGATGTCATTATGGCAGTGCTTGTGATGGAAAATTCTTGTGACATGTGTGGTTTCCCATTGATGCCCATTGATCATAATACTACTCATGGAGTATCCAAGGATTGAATACAGACATAATAGAAACAGTGGACCGAGGAGGAAAGATATTGGGTGCCATCACAAGAGGAGAAAGAGTAAAGAGGAGAAGCCATGAAGCCAAAGAGTAAGAGGAAGAGTTCATTAGAAGCCATCAAGGAAGCAGGTTATCACATATGCCCAAGGGTAATTGCTATCGACAAAACAAAGAGAAACAATGATATCGGAGGAGAAAAGAAGAAAATGATGAAGGAGCCATATTGGAGGAAGTAATAAACCATGGGAACCCTTTCGACAATATATAATATCGGCATTTTCTATTATATGCCACTGCTCAAAACCCGCCCGTTGCAATATAAGTTGCGGACCCGATGGTCCTATTACAACACACCCTAAAGAAATATCACATCCACCATACCGCAAGTTTTAAAGCCGTATCACCACCCCAAATCCGTCGATTGCGATATGTATTATGGACCCGATGGTTCCATTACAATACACCATAATAAAATATCGCATCCACCGTATAAACTTTATTATCGCAAGTCATAAAGGGATGTCACAATAAAAACTGTGATTGTGATGTAAGGTGTGGACCCGATAGCTCCATAGAATATACCTTTATGTAATATCGCATCCATGTATCGAGAAGTTACGGAAATCATAAGGGTTGTCACCGCCGGACCGCCGATTGCGATAAGACTTGTGAACCTAACAACCAATTACGATAAGTCTTGTGAACTCGACCACCGATTGCGATATTAGTTATGGACCCGACGGATCTACTCACGATGGTTTAATATTATATCACGTTTGTTTCATCGGTAGTGTGAATATCAGTGATGTTAAGATTTGTGATTACAGACCTTCGAAAGTTGCGATTGTGATTAATGACATGGATATGGGACCCCCTTGGGTACAGTCTCTCCTATGAAATCCTCCATAAATAAAACAAGTTTATGAGTAATTGGATGAACATCCATAAGTCGGCCTCTCCTTCCAAATGAACATGTCTTTTGAGTATTGGTGAACATCGTATAAAAACGAGTTAAAACGCTTCATTTCTAAGCATCTATCTCGGGCATAAAAATAGAGCATAAAGAATTTCACAACGGTGAACTTGAAGAGACAGAGGAAGTTGAAGGAACAGTAGAAAGAAAGCCAAAGGTGGAGTGAGCGCAGAGGAAGCTGAAGGGCCAGCGGAAGACAAAGGTAAAAACATTCTGTTGATTAGGTTAATCTTTGAAAGGTTCAGACCTGTGATAAATTAATTTATGGAAGAAGTATAGAACACAATTTGAAGAACGGTTATGTGAAAGGAAATAAAGTTTCATCTGTCATCGTTTGAAGAGAGCAGTAGACAAAACCAACATTGAAGTGTTTGTGAGTTTGTTTCTTGGAAGTAAGATATCGCGACAATAATAAGTAGTCACTCCCGAAACAGTTACCGCAACAGTAAGAACAAAGGGTTGAAAAACAGAGAATTGTTTTTTTGTGCAGACATTGAGGCTTAGCGCAACTTATCAAAGATATCTTGTTGAAAAGCATCAGCAGATCTTGGAGACATTATTGGAGATCATGATGGCTATTTGAAATCATCAAGAGGTAACTTTTCAGACTCTATGTGGGCAATATGAAGAGTTGTGAAGACTCCTTCATATGAAGACAGGTTGTCATTGATGTGAAGCTGTAGATTGACAAAATTCAGTGAAGAAGATTTTGGGAGCAGAGAATTACTATCAAACATATCTAGACAAAATATAGCAATGGGTTGGATCCCAGAGGGTTGGTGCCCCGAAGGTTGGAGCCTCGAACAAACAAGGGGTGTGCCTTGACAAGATAGGGTTGGAGCCCTTGTGGTTGGTGCCTTAGAATTGGAAGGATTGATGTCCTTGGAGTTGGTGCTCCTAAATCCAAGGTTGGTGCCTTGACAAGATATGGTCGGAGTCCTTGGGGTTGGTGCCTCACAATTGGAAGGATTGGTGTCCTTGGAGTTGTGTTATATTCTTTCCACGTAGTTAACAGGGGGTTTGAAGGGTGCCCGTAACCCCACTTTATGGGGTCTGGGGCAGCGCCCCGGGAAATTTTGGTTTTGGACCCTATGTTAGGTTGGGCGGACCCACCTATGGTTTTATGCATGATTTTCACACATGTTTTTTGGACGCGATGGTTTTCGGTCCATAGTATTGGATGCTTCGGCATGTATAAATATGTATTGTAACATTGAAAGGAACATAATGAAAAATCAAGCTGGTAGTCCTGGTTTTGGGATCCAGTGGGAAAATCTCTGTATATGTGTTTTATGTGTTATACTATTGCATTGTTTATTTTTCTGTGTTTTAGAATTCGTATGCAGGTAATTTCTGTACGAGGTTAAAACCTACATTTGGTATCGGAGCTGTTTTAGCTTCAAGGGGACGCCTTTGTTGTTGAGGGGTTTCGCTCGGGCCTATGGTAGACCCTGTTCAGTGGGAGATCTACGAAATCGATTCTGGTGGTGAAAGAAGATGGCGAGCAGTGGAAAGATAGAGATCGAGAAATTTAATGGTCAGAGTTTTGAGTTGTGGAAACTCAAGATGGAGGATCTGTTGGTGGATAAAGACCAGTGGATCGTGGTAGATCCAGGTACTAAGCCAACAGGAGTGACCGATGAAGAATGGAAGAAGTTAGATCGGAAGGCAAAGAGCACAATACGATTGTGTGTCTCAGATTCAGTATTGCTGAATGTGTCAGAGGAAGATACGGCAAAGGCTTTGTGGGACAAGTTAGGGACTTTGTACCAATCTAAGTCTTTGGTGAATAAACTGTTCCTGTGGAAAAAGATGTATAACCTGAGGATGAAAGATGGAGACTCGGTGACAGAGCATCTGAATGCGTTTAATACTGTGGTAAGTCAGTTAGCATCTGTTGATATTAAAATTTCAGATGAAGATAAGTGCATCAGTTTGTTGTGTTCTCTACCAGATTCGTGGGATAGTCTGGTTATTGCAATAGGTAGCAATGCAACTGCCTTTCATTTTGATGAAATAGTCTCATCCTTGCTGACGGAGGAAATGAGACGGAAAAATATGGAGAGCCAAAATGGTGATGCCTTGTCTGTACGAGGACGGACCCAGAACATAAACAAAAATAAGTCATCGAGTGGGAGATCTAAATCTAAAGGGAGATCTAAATCTCCAGGAAACCTGTAAAGGTGGTGTGCTGGAAATGTGGAAAGGAAGGGCACTACAAAAGGGACTGTAAATATAAAGCTCCTAACAAAGGAAAGGGATCTGATGAGGCTCCTTTTATAGAGGTGAAAACCACCTCAGATGAAGGTGGGGATGTGTACTTGGATTATTCAAGTACACATGTAGATCATGAGGCATGGTTGATTGACTCAGGTGCATCCTTTCACTTCACTCCCCATAGAGAGTGGTTCTGCGAGTATGAGAAATATGATGGTGGTGATGTCTTCTTGGGGGATGACAGGAAGGCTAGAATCGTTGGTCGCGGAAAAGTAAAATTGAAGTTGCAAGCTGGAAGGGTTAGAACGCTTCCAGGTGTTCTACATATTCTTGCATTAGCCAAAAATTTGATTTTTGTTAGCAAGTTGGATGATGCAGGTGTAAAAACAATGTTCGAGAAGGATACCTGCAAGATGGTTCGAGGAGCACTGGTATTGATGTGGGGAGTTCGGATTGGAACTCTGTACAAGCTGCAAGGTAGCACTGTTATTGATGGGTGCAATAGTTCTATGGTTCTTGAAAGTGGAGCAGAAAATCTAGTGGTCTCTGGAGAGAAGATCATGCTGTGGCATCAAAGGCTTGGACATATTGGAAAAAAGGGCCTTCAGATACTTCATGGTAAAGGTATGGTAGAAGGTACGAGTAATAGCTCTCTGGATTTTTATTTTTGTGAAAATTGTGTATATGGGAAGCAAAATCGGGTGAGTTTCCCCTCTGGTAGTAAGAGGGTGAAACATATATTAGAACTTGTGCACAGTGACATGTTTGGACCTGTGAAGGTTCCATCACCGGGTAAGTCTATGTACTATGTATCATTTATAGATGACTTCTCAAGGAATACATGGATATATTTCCTTAAGAAGAAATCTGAAGTCTTTGACATGTTTAAAGAATTTAAGGCTCTGGTGGAAAACCAGACAGAGAAGAAGATAAAGGTGCTGAGGACAAATAACGGTGGAGAGTTTTGCAGTAAGGAATTTGAAGAATTATGTAAGAAGTGTGGTATAGCACGGTAGAAGACTACTCCATATACACCTCAGCAAAATGGAGTTTCAGAAAGAATGAATAAGACATTGATGGAAAGGGCAAGAAGCATGCTCAGTGGTGCCGGGTTAGGACAGGAATTTTGGGCAGAGGCGGTGGATACTGCATGTTACCTGGTCAATAGGTCACCTTCATTAGCGTTGGAGGATAAGACTCCACAAGAGGTATGGACTAGTAAGAAACCCTCCCTTTCACATCTGAGGGTATTTGGATTTGATGCATATGTACATGTTCCAAAGGAGAAACGAACCAAGTTGGATAGTAAATCTGAAAAGTGCATCTTTATTGGATATAAGGATGGTTTAAAGGGTTATAAGCTTTGGAACCCAGTCACACGAAAGGTTGTGTACAGCTGAGATGTGGTGTTCAGAGAAGTGAAATATGTTATTAAACATGAAGTCCGACGAAAGGAACCTGAGAAGATAGAGTTTGAGCTAAAGGAGGAAGAATCAGACTCTGCAACAGAGGAGGAATCAAAATATGAAGAGCCACAAACTCCGGGCTATGAGAAGATCAGTTCGAGAAAGAAGGCAACCTGAAAGGTATAGTCCATCTGCTTTCTATTCAGATTTTGCTTTATCTATTACTGACGATGATCCCAGAACTGTGAAGGAAGTAGTGGATTCAGAGGATGGAAAACTTTGGAAAGAGGCCATGGTTGATGAAATGGCATCTTTGCACAAAAATGAGGCTTGGGATCTGGTGGAGTTGCCAGCTGGAAGGAAACCCATTGGCAGCGAATGGGTGTTCAAAAAGAAGGCAAATGCAGAAGGAAAAGTGGAGAAATACAAAGCTCGGTTGGTAGCAAAAGGTTATTTCCAGGTGCCGGGAATTGATTTTGGTGATATTTTTTCTCCTGTTGCTAAGGTAACTTCTATTAGATTACTTTTATCTGTTGCTGCTGCTTTTGATTTTGAGGTAGAATAGATGGATGTGAAGACAACATTTCTTCACGGGGATCTGGAAGAGGAGATCTACATGAAACAACCTGAAGGCTTTGCGGTGAAGGGTAAGAAAGAAAGAACTGGTATGCAAGTTAAAGAAGTCTTTGTATGGGTTAAAACAGTCACCAAGGATGTGGTATCAGAAATTTGATACATTTATACGAGGACTTGGATTCACCAAAAGCAAAGAAGATCATTGTGTGTATTTTAAATTAATTGGTGATTGTGTTATTTATCTGGTGTTGTATGTGGATGATATGTTGCTGGTTGGAAATGACAGAGAAATTATCCAGGATTTGAAGACCTAATTGTCCTCCAAATTCGACATGAAAGATCTTGGCGCTGCAAACTATATTTTGGGCATGGAAATTAAAAGAGATCAGGAAAAGGGGAAGCTCTGGTTAAACTAGAGGAAGTATGTCGAGACAATATTGTAGAGGTTTAATATGCAGGATAGTAAACCGGTGAAGGTTCCTATTCCTGTAGTGTAAAGTTTTCCGCTGAACAGTGTCCCGAGACACAAGAAGAGGAAGAGGATATGTCCTGTGTTCCATATGCAAGTGCAGTCGGTAGCTTGATGTATGCAATGGTCTGTACTAGACCAGACATTGCACATGCAGTGGGAGTATTGAGCAGGTTTATGTCAAAACTAGGAAAGGAGCATTGGATAGCAATGAAGTGGGTTTTCAGGTATTTTCGTGGCACTAGTGATTATGGTTTGTGCTACCAAGAAAGACCAGGATTGGACAGAGTGTTGGATATTCATGGCTTTGTTGATGCAGTCTGGGCTGGAGATCTGGATCAGAGAAGATCTACAAGTGGGTATGTGTTTAACCTATTTGGAGGTGCATTAAGTTGGATGAGTAAGAAACAATCTGTAGTGGCACTATCAACTACAGAGGTAGAATACATTGCAGCCACTCATGCAAGAAAGGAAGAAGTTTGGTTGAAGAGATTGTGTTCAAGTATGGGGTTAGTATAGGAAGCTATAAGGATAGACTGTGACAGCCAAAGTACAATTTTCTTGGCAAAGAACCCTGGATATCATTCAAAGACAAAGCACATTGATGTTCAATATCACTTTGTGAGGGATATGATAGAAGACAAAAAGGTGTTGCTGGTAAAGGTGGACACTTTGAAGAATACTGTAGATGCATTGAAAAAATCTTTGAGCTCTGAGAAGTTCTCCTGGTGTAGAGAAACAATGGGCATTTCAGGGCTGGAAAAATGACTAAGCTCTCCCGTGGCCCCTGTGGAAAGAAAACAACAAGTGGAAGAATGTTGGGTTGTGTTATATTCTTTCCACGTAGTTAACAGGGGGTTTGAAGGGCACCCATAACTCCACTTTATGGGGTCCGGGGTAGCGCCCTGGAAAATTTTGGTTTTGGACCCTATGTTAGGTTGGGCGGACCCACCTATGGTTTTGTGCATGATTTTCGCACATGTTTTTTGGACGCGATGGTTTTCGGTCCATGGTATTGGATGCGATGGTTTTAGGTCCATGGTATTGGATGCTTCGGCATGTATAAATATGTATTGTAACATTGAAATGAACATAATGAAAAATCAAGCTGGTAGTCCCGGTTTTGGGATCCAGTGGGAAAATATCTGTGTATATGTGTTTTATGTGTTATGCCCTCGCATTGTTTATTTTTCTGTGTTTTAGAATTCGTATGCAGGTAATTTCTGTACGGGGTTAAAACCTACAAGTTGGTTCTCCTAAATCCAAGGTTGGTGCCTTGACAAGATAGGGTCGGATCCCTTGGGGTTGGTGCCTCAGAATTGGAAGGATTTGTGTCCTTAGAGTTGGTGCTCCTAAATCCAAGGTTGGTGCCTTGACAAGACAGGGTTGGTACCCTAGAGGTTGGAGCCTTACAAAAATTCCAAGTTGGTGCTTGGCAACAGGTTGGAGCCCTATATATATTGTGCCTGATTTATTGTAAAGATTATATTAATAAAAGAATTAATTCCTATTGTTCATTTTGTGTTCTAAATATAAATGATTTAATTGGTAAAAATAACAATTTAAAAGGAATACTGATTCACTCCCCCACTTAGTATTTCCATCAATTGGTATCAGAGCCAGTGCCTTCACTCAAAGCCTAACAACTTGAAGGTTGATCACTAGAAGACAAATGGCGAAGCCAAGAAAGAAAGTCTCCAATCCTCTTAAAGATGTGTCTTCCTCTACCAGTGAAATAGAAGTCAATCAATTTGTGAAGGCTCCATGGTTCAATGGAAACTTTGAATATGGGAAGCAAGAATGAGGAATTTCTTAAAGACTCAAGGCATTGGAATCTTGAAATCAATGATTTTTGATAGCATGATGGATGGAGAATCCAAGGAGTACAATGCAAAAGCAATGAAGGCAATCTTGAATGGGCTACCAGATTCTATAATGAACAATTTAGGAAAATGTTCGTCAGTGAAGGGTATATGGGACAAACTTCATGACCTTCACTCAAAAGGAGCATTGACCATGACCACTAGTCAAGAAGATGATGGAAACCAAGAAGGAAATCCAGAACCCATAATAGAAGCTGAAAATGAGAATGATGACATCAAGGCTAAAGAAGACCTATAAGATGAAGAGAATGATTTTTTTTTTAAATAAGATCTCCTCACTAAAATTATGGTTGCCATGGAAGAGATTATCAATTTGAAAAAGGACAACGAGGAACTTAATAAGAAAGCACTAGCTGGTGACCAAGAACAAACAAGGAAGAAATTTGATCTTGTCAAGATTCAAGTACAAGAAAGGGATGAAGAGCTTGCCAAGCTTAATAAGGAGTTTCATCAAAGCAAAATAAAGCATCACGAAGAAGTCATATCCATGACAAATCAATTGGATAAAGCAAAGAAACGGGAAGATAACTTGTCAAGCCACCTTGAACAAAGGCACCAGAGCTTGAACAAACTTGAAGCAGAGATTGGTCAATACAAGGAAGAGGTCTCCTCCCTTAGATCACAACTAGAAGAAGCAAGGAAACAAGCACAAGGAGCTAAGAAGACAATGGAAGCATTGGCAATCATAGAAGGACAGGTTGATGAAGCAGAAAAGGAGAGAAACACCATGATATGTCAACTAAAAGCAAAGGATGGAGAAATCTTCAAATTAAAATCTGACATCAACCTTCTCAAGGCTGAAACATGTAAAGCTACAAGGATCAAGGAAGAAATGGAGAGAAGTCTAGCAAAGGAAAATGAAGAAATCTTCAAAATGAA
Source organism: Pinus tabuliformis (assembly GCA_031772625.1). Classification (NCBI taxonomy): domain Eukaryota; kingdom Viridiplantae; phylum Streptophyta; class Pinopsida; order Pinales; family Pinaceae; genus Pinus; species Pinus tabuliformis. The sequence continues at coordinate 2,074,771,670 of CM062818.1, forward strand.
GTCAGATATCATCTCCCTTAAATTAGAAGCAAATGAAGCAATACGTATTAAGGAAGAGATTGAGAAACAACTTGCTAAGAAGAATAATGATTGCGAAAGATTGGAAGAAGAGATTGTCTCCCTTAGGAAAAAGGTTGAAGGGATGGACAAAATATTGAAGAGATCTCAAGCCTTGGATGACATGCTCAGCCATCAAAGATCTCCATTTGATAAATCAGGTCTTGGCTATGAAGGTGAATCCTCAAGCAAGGGTGACCATACTTCAAACAACAAGGACATGAGGAATCCTGATGGAAATAATGATGCTCCCAGTTCCAACAAAGGCAAGGAGAAGAGTCAAGGCAACAATGGAAGAAATCTTTCTCCAAGAAGACTTGCAGATGATGTCAAGAATACAAAAGGTGGTGAATATTATCAACAAATCCCAAGGCAGAAAGGCTTCAGAAGTACATCAAGGAAATCTCCCAGGTACCAAAGTTTATTTCTTGGTTATTGTTATTCTTGTACAAACTTTGGACACATGGCAAAAGATTGTAGGGCTTATAATGATCCCTGTCAATCTCCGAGAAGCAATTTCACAAGAAGAAGTCATGAATTCGTATTCATGAACAACATAGAATGCTTCAAGTGTCATAACATTGGTCACATGGCACGTAATTGTAACTTGATTTGGGCACCTACTCAAGTTAGAACTATGCCAGATAAGAAAGTTACACAAGTATGGAGAAGGAAGCAAATACAATTCGAAATTCCCTTGAACTCCCCAGCCAATAATACATGTTGTTGACTTGATCTTCAAAAATCTAAGTATTTAATGGGGAGACTTTGCCAAAAGGAAGATCATGCATATAGTTAGGGGGAGCTTATGATGATTAAGCATTCTTGCAGAAGCTATCTATGAATGGGCCCTATTAAATCCTTGATGAGCCACATGGACAATCATCCTTTGATAGATCATCTCTCAGGAGCAATTCCTTTGAAAGAACATGATCTCCTATCTATCCAATGAACTGTTGTTAAAAATATTTTCCACTTGATCTCTAAACAGAAATTGGAGTAGCAGAAGGCCATATAATGCTAATAAGCGAATAAATATGTTATTATTATTACAGAAGTTGAATATTTTGACTCAGGGATTTGATGTGAGAACATGTAAATTATGGACACAAATAGAGGCAACCTTCAAACAAACAGATACATCTGTGAATGAAGCTTGAAGCAAGAGCAGTTGGCAGCATCAAACATAATTGAAGCTTTGCAAAAAGTTGTCAATCAGTAGAGATAACTTCCAGAAACTTTTACTAGAACACAAGGAAAAATGGCTCATCAAAAGGACTATAGAAAGAAGAATGTTGCACAATTGAATATAGAATGAGACAACAATCCTTCTATCTTGAGTAAAAATAAGAGCACCACGATAGGGGGAGTAACATACCCATGAAGATCTACTATTCATAAAGAACAGAAGCAGTTCGACAGGGGGAGTCCCTGAGCACCCCGTTTGCCATTGATGTCAAAGGGGGAGAGACTATTGAAAGGGAAATAATATTGCCATCAATGACAAAGGGGGAGATTGTTAATATAGGTTGTCATTGATGTCAATATGGAAGTGCTTGTGATGGAAAATTCTTGTGACATGTGTGGTTTCCATTGATGCCCATTGATCATAATACTGCTCATGGAGGATCTAAGGATTGAATACATACATAATATAAATAGTGGAACCGAGGAGGAAAGATATTGGATGCCATTAGAAGAGGAGAAAGAGTAAAGAGGAGAAGCCATGAAGCCAAAGAGTAAGAGGAAGATTTCATCAGAAGCCATCAAGGAAGTAGGTTATCGCATATGCCCAAGGGTAAGTGCTATCGACAAAAAAAAGAGAAACAATGATATCAGAGGAGCAAAGAAGAAAACACCGAAGGAGCCATATCGGAGGAAGTAATAAACCATGGGAACCCTTTTGACAATATATAATATCGACATTTTCTATTATATGCCATTGCTCAAAACCCGCCCGTTGCGATATAAGTTGCGGACTCGATGGTCCTATTACAACATGCCCTAAAGAAATATCGCATCCGCCATACCACAAGTTTTAAAGCCGTATCACCGCCCCAAATCCGTTGATTGCGATATGTACTGCGGACCCGATGGTTCCATTACAATACGCCATAATAAAATATCACATCCACCGTATAAACTTTCTTATCGCAAGTCATAAAGGGATGTCACAATAAAAACTGTGATTGTGATGTAAGGTTCGGACCCGATAGCTCCATAGAATATACCTTTACGTAATATCGTGTCCATGTATCAGGGAAGCTACACAAATCATAAGGGTTGTCACCGCCGGACCGCCAATTGCGATAAGACTTGTGAACCTGACTGTCGATTGCGATAAGTCTTGTGAGCTCAACCATCGATTGCGATATTAGTTGTGGACTCGACGGATCTATTAACGATGGTTTAATATTATATCATGTTTGTTTCATCGGTAGTGTCAATATTAGTGATGTTAAGAGTGGTGATTATAGAACTCCGAAAGTTGCAATTGCGATTGATGACATGGATGTGGGACCTCCTTGGGTACGGTCTCTCCTATGAAATCCTCCGTAAATAAAACAAGTTTATGAGTAATTGGTTGAATATCCATAAGTCGGCCTCTCCTTCCAAATGAACGTATATTTTGAGTATTGGTGAACATTGTATAAAAATGAGTTAAAACGCCTCAGTTCTAAGCAGCTATATTGGGCATAAAAATAGAGCATAAAGAAGTTCACAACTCGTGAAATTGAAGAGACAGAGGAAGCCGAAGGAACAACAGAAAGAAAGCCGAAGGTGGAGTGAGCACAGAGGAAGCTGAAGGGCCAGCGAAAGACGAAGGTAAAAACATTATGTTGATTGGGTTAATCTTTGAAAGGCTCAGACTTGTGATAAATTAATTTATGGAAGAAGTACAGAATGCAATTTGAAGAACAGTTTTGTGAAAGGAAATAAAGTTTCATCTGTCATCGTTTGAAGGGAGCAGTAGACAGCACCAGCATTGAATTGTTTGTGAGTTTGTTTCTTGGAAGTAAGATATCACGACAATAAGAAGCAGTCACTCCCGAAACAGTTACCGCAACAGTAAGAACAGAGGGTTGAAAAACAAAGAATTTTTTTTTGTGCAGACATTGAGGCTTAGCGCAACTTATCAAAGATATCTTGTTGAAAAGAATCAACAGATCTTGGAGACATTATTGGAGATCATGATGGCTATTTGAAATCATCATGAGGTAACTTTGCAGACTCTGTGTGGGCAATATGAAGAGTTGTGAAGACTCCTTCATATGAAGACATGTTGCCATTGATGATGTATCATGGAGACTACAGTGAAGCTGTAGATTGACAAAATTCAGTGAAGAAGATTTTGGTAGTAGAGAATTACTATCAAACATATCTAGACAAAATATAGCAGTGGGTTGGAGCCCATAGGGTTGGTGTCCTGAAGGTTGGAGCCTCGAACAAACAAATTTGGTGCCTTGACAAGATAGGGTTGGAGCCCTTGGGGTTGGTGCCTCAGAATTGGAAGGATTGGTGTGCTTGGAGTTGGTGCTCCTAAATCTAAGGTTGATACCTTGACAAGATAGGGTTGAAGCTCAGAATTAGAAGGATTGATGTCCTTGGAGTTGGTGATCCTAAATCCAAGGTTGGTGCCTTGACAAGATAGGGTCAGAGTCCTTGGGGTTGGTGCCTTGACAAGACAGGGTTGGTGCCCTAGAGGTTGGAGCCTCACAAAAAGTCCAAGTTGGTGCTTGGCAACAGGTTGGAGCCCTATATATATTGTACCTAATTTATTGTAAAGATTATATTAATAAAAACATTTATTCCTATTGTTCATTTTGTGTTCTAAATATAAATGATTTAACTGGTAAAAATAACAATTGAAAAGGAATACTGATTCACCCCTCCTCTCAGTATTTCCAACAAAGTGTAGAGTCTGGAATGGAAGAACACAAGACAATGCAATCCTGAGTATCATCAGAATATGAAGACATAGGTTGAGGTACGAAATACATATAACACCCATGGGATTTGCAACCCAACCTATCCACAATTGAGAGAAGTGATGTTGGGAGGATATGACAGTTGAACGGATGTGTGTGCATGTTCGCCCACATCACTTTGCGGTGGTGGAGCTGTTTGATGAGGGGACAACAGGCGGTCACTTGTGACAGTGACCGTGTCCACCTATGATTGCGCAACTCCATCACCGAAGTATGTTGAGTAGGGCTTGGTGTTGGGCATGGAATCCCCCCAAGGCATGTTTTAGAGTTTAAAGCCCAAGTTTTGACCAAGTCCTTTCTAAAAGCTCCACGAAATTGTAAAGTAAAGTAATGTTGGCTTGATAGACCTACCCATGGTTCACAGACCATGGGATTGTATAAATAGAGCGAGGCTTTAAGTGTAGAAGATAACAGATAGCTAATGGAATGGAAGCATGATGAGTTTAAGAGATTGAGTCAAAGTGAAAGTGTGTCAATTGGGTCATAGAGTAGGAGAAGGCTCTGCAACTGAGTGCACAAAGGCCTAGTAGTCCGCAGTCCGCAGCTGAGTGCGCAGACCCCTGCAGCTGAGTGCGCAGGGCAGTTCAAGTCTGTAACTGTTGGAAGAATTAATAAAGAGAAGTTTACCATATTTATGTGTATCTTTTCCTGTTTTAATGTATGATTGGGTATAAATTGCAAGTTTACTGTTTATTAGCTACACGAACTCATATGAATGTGTCGTATAAATGAATATAATGTAAGAAGATAAGTAAGATCTCAGGTGCAACTTAGGGGAATAGCGCAGAGCGCTGCTCCAACAGCACGGAAGCCCCACAACCCCTGGTTAGGGTTGCGCAAAGGCAAGTATATCAGGTGCGAAGGCCTGGGAAGTGCGCGAAGCAACCTGCGTGAAGGGACTAACAGTTGGACCAGTTCAACCTCTCAGACATCTCAAGGGTGCAGAAACCTGGTTCCAGCACCCCCCCATACTACTTCAGGTGAGATCTCAGTCCGTGCTCCACGGACTGTTGTCGAAAGGGTCAGTAGTATAGGGATTTGTTTGGCTAATTAACTCTGAACCTGGGTTATGCCCCAACTAGCCAACAAATGGTTCCATTTCCGGGACCGGGATCTACATAGAGATGTCTGATGTTGTATCACTAGAATCCAAGAAAGGAAGGAATTGAAGATTGGTTGGATAGAAAGATTCACGAGTTTGGGGCATAGGAAAACAGGAATTTGCGAATATCAAATGAAGAGTGGTTAGACTGCTACTTAGATACAAAGATCCATGAAATTTTCTTCGCATCTTTCCCCACTGAGCTATATGAGTGGATCACAAAGCTAGCAGATAGCCAAGGAATGTGTAAGCTCGACAGACCTATTGTGTGGACTCCAGAATTGGTACGCACACTGGAAGCATCGGAGGATAAGATCGCGTGCACTGTTGATCACTGGCTTGATCGAATCATAGGAGGATACATCACCGACTTCACGGTAGATACTTCAATTAGCTATAGCAAGGCAGAACGATGCTTCTTCAAAGGGCCGCGAGGTAAGTACATTAAATATTTGAACATGTGGATTAAAATGCTACTGTGTGAAAAATGGGTTATGCGAATAAATTGATGTTTGGGGCTACACGAAGTGGGAGAATCTACAGAAATGAAGTTATTATAGAACTAGAAACTAGCCCCTTGATTTCACCTCCTCGAGGGATTGAAGAAGAGCTTGCAAAGGTCTCACAAAGAAGTGTGAACAATTTGATAAGGTAGAGAATTCCGCGCATACCAGCCTCACCCACACCGCCGCCAGTTTCACCGTCTTCACCCCCATCTTCGCCCATACCACCTCCACCACCACCGCGAAGCAATATGGCAAGCGCGATAAAGTTGCTAGTGTTCAAGGGAGTAGGGAATGAGGATCCATACCAGTTTTCGTTCGTGATAAATGCTGTATGGGAAACGTAGGGAGTCACAGATGAAAATATAAAGAAGGAAAAATTCGTTAGCGCTCTGCAGGATCGCGCGCTGACCTGTTAAATTAAGCATTCCAATGACAATCCAAATTCGGGGATCGCAGATATCCAAACTGCGCTAAAGAAAGAATTTAGTGGGCCAAAGTCAGAGGTGGAGTCGATCATTGGGTTTAAGGAAATCACAATGCTACTAGGCGAGTGATCTGATAATCACCCTATGAGTGACCTCAGTTAAAGATTTATTAAATAAAGGTATTACAGACTCATGTGCTGGTGTGTGTGTCTATGTGATTTAAGCAACAGATCGATCACATTGCAAATACATAGACACTTGAAATGGAAAGACAACAGAGAAATATAGTAAGCAAATACAAGAACACAAGAAATTAATAAGGCGTTCACCCTATCCTCCAGGGCTACATCTCCGATCTAGCTCTCAGTGGTGGCTTTATTTTATTGGGTCTTAAGCAAAGAATTACAATGGAGGGACTAAATATCAGTCTCCTAAAACATATTTTCTTGGCAGGGTGGTTCTTGGATCCCCTAAGCCACTGGAGTGCACAAAATCTTTTGCCTACCAGCGCTTTTGACCTCTCTAGTCTGACAGATCCTCTCTGGGATTGCTTGAATCTCTGAAGCTCTCTGGTGCTCGACGCTACCTTTGGTTAGCTCGGCCCTCTCTCTTCTTTCTTCTTTTGCTTCACTGTCTTCTTCTGTACTTTTTTCTTTCCCTCTATGTTCCATCCTCCTCTCGGGGTTCCGGTTCCTCTTCTCCATCTGTCTTCTATCTCTGTTCATGGCTTTAAGGCCATTCGTTCCCATGTCTGTTCAGTTCCTCTTCCACCTCCGTCGAATCACCTTCTGCAGCTGCGCTTGGAGTTCCCTGTTTGGCGTCATCATCAGGCTCACAGGGAGTGGCCACATGTCCTCCTGTAAACAACGCCAACCAGCTTCATCGGTTTAATTCTTCGGTTACGTCATGGAATGAGTCTTCCTCCACCATGGCGGTCAAAATGGACCTCAAATTCTTTACAAACTGCGGCTTAATCCCTCGTCAATTCCACTTCCCCATTGGGCGCGATCTCAGCTGTTAGATCTGGATCCCCCAGATCCAACGCCATCTGCTCATTTCGCGCAGTTGACTTGCTCGATCGTTAGCGCGCGATGAGTGGCGGTTTTCTCTCTCTTTCGCTTGCCACGCGTCGGTCGCTGAGTGGAATCGCTCTGCTTTCATCCAAAACCGCTTACCGTTCAAGGACCCCCCGATCAATATCACTGGTTTTGGAGCACAAGTCTTGCCTTTTAGCTTTTATCCTTTTTCGCCTTTCGCCCTTCGGTTCTCCGGCTCTCCACGCGACCAAGTGCTCGGGGCTTCTCCATTTCGAGCCTTTTCGCCTAGCGATGCGCGAATAGCATCAAAAACCTCCTCTGTTTCCTGATCTGGGCCTCCTAGGGGCTACTTTCGCCTCCCGCGCAGTCTCCATGGGCCTCGGTCAGTGCACTTTGACTCAGGTCCTCGTCGTTCCATGTTGGCTGCCATTGCCACTAGTTCAGGGTGTTTTTGATCGCTGTTCCTGAATTCTTTGATGTTTGTCCCGACCTGATACAATCATGGTCCTTCTGAAAGTTCTTCATGGATACAATTCGGATCACGACCTTCCCACTGAAAAGCTTTTGGACTACCAAAAGTTGGTTTTCAAGCTTCGACTAAGTGAGTGTATTGTTTTCTCACTTGCCCAATCTCAATCCACTTTGCACTGCTTGGCTTCGAACCTTTGAGCCCAACTCTGAGGTACTCAACATCTCCCCTACGCGTTGTCCTCACCTTCTTGTCTAACAATGTGTCTTCCTGCAATTCATTAAGATATTCATGTAGCAGGTCATCGATAGAAGGAAATTGACTCTGCACTTCAGGGTCCTCAATCATTGAAGGTTGAAACAATCTCAAGAAATCTGCATTTATGATTGAGTAGATGTGCATGTAAGCTGGTAGATCAAGGTGAAAAGCATTTTCACCAATCTTCTCAAGTATCCTAAAGGGTACATACTTGATAGGCTTTAGCTTTTTACCTTCACCTTGCATCCTGTCATTGCTGATATACAGCTAGACCTGGTCACCAACTTGGAAACTATGCTCCATCCGATGCTTGTCATGCCTAGCCTTATATTTGGCTTGGCTCTTTTCCAGCTATTCCTGTACTGCCTGGTGGATCTCCTGGATCTGTTCAATGAACCTAGTTGCCCTGTCCACATCACTGTGTCCATCAACCATGGTATCTTTACCAAAGACAAAATACAAAGGAGACCTTGGTGTGAAACCAAAATAGGTCTCAAAAGGAGATCTCTGTGTAGAAGAATTCTTTGCTCTGTTGTAAGCATGCTGCACATAACACAAGTGTTCATCCCAAAGCTTAGGATGTTTGCTGCAATATCCTCTCAGTAACTGGATCACTGTCCTGTTAACTACTTCTGTTTGGCCATCTGTTTGTGGATGAAAAGCTGTGCTTTTCTTTAGTTTGGTGTCCATCAGTTCCCACATACTTGACCAAAACTTCCCCACAAATTGGGTGTCTCGATCAGATACAATAGAAGTGGGTAATCCAAAATGAACCCATACAAGTTCAAAGAATAATTTTGCAGTCTGTTCAGCTGTAATCTGTTTAGTACAAGGTATCAAAATACACATTTTGCTGAACCTATCCACAACAACATATAGATAATCATGACCTTTCCTATATTTAGGTAGTCCTCCAACAAAATCCATGGAAACACTTTCCCAAGGGTGAGAAGGAACTGGCAATGGAGTGTACAAGCCTAGTTTTCTGTTACTGGGCTTGCTTTTAACACACATAGCACACCCTCTTACATATCTAGAAACTGTCTCATTCATTTTCGGCTAATAACAAAATCTTTGCAGCTGTGCAACTATTTTACTTACCCCAAAGTGACCTGATATCAGAGAAGTGTGTGCTTCCCTAATTATCTTCACTCTCTCAGTTTGTGGAATGCAGAGTTTCCCACAATGATATAAGAGTCGATCCTTCATATGATAGTCCAATTCTTCTACTCTTTTGCCTTGAATCAAAGTTTCATATATATCTTTAAAGTCCATATCTTGAGCATATTGTTCAATGTAGCTCTCATGTAGTACATAATTATGCTTAAGTATGGTAGATGCATTTATAATGGGTCTAAATAACATTTCTGCAACTTTGTTATGTATGCCCTTTTTATATCCGATGACTAAATGAAACTGTTGTAGAAAACCCATCCATCTGTAATGTCTTAATTGCTGCAACTTAGTTTGAGAGTGCAAATATTGAAGAGGTTGATGATTAGTATGTATTACTGTCTCTTTGCCCATTAAGTAATGTTTCCACTTTTTCACACTCTGAACTAATGCATACAATTCTTTATCTTATGTAGGATAGTTTACTACTGCAGGATTAAAAGTCTTAGAATGATAACATATGGGTTTATCGTGTTGAGTCAACACTGCTCCCATGGCATAGTCACTGGCATCAGTTTGGATCTCAAATGGTCTTTGCAGATCAGGCAGTGCTAGTACAGGTGTTGTACTAATCTTTTCTTTCAAGGGGTCGAAGGATTTCTGATGTTTGCCTCCCCACTGAAACACCTTATTCAATCATGTTAAAGCATGTAAGGGAGCTGCAATTGAGGAAAATTTAGAAATGAACTTCCTCCAATATTATGCTGCTGCTAAGAAGCTTCTCACTTCTGTAGCAGACTTGAGTTTAGGCCAGTTTACAATGACTGCCACTTTAGAGGGATCTATTTTCAATCCACCTCCCCCTACTATATGACCCATGTAGTTTAGAGATTTTTTTCCAAATTCACATTTTGAGAGTTTAACATAAAGTTTTTTCTCTTTTCAAAACATCTAATGTCTGTTTAACATGCTTTAAATGTTCTTCCCACGTTTTACTAAAAATCAGAATGTCACAGGTACACAATAACAAAATCATCAAGAAAAGGTCTGAGTACATCATTCATTAATCTCATATAAGTAGCAGGAGCATTAGTTAAGCCAAAAGGCATAACCAACCATTCATACAATCCCTTCTTTGTTTTGAATGCAGTCTTCCATGCATCTTTCTCTACAACCCTGACCTGATGGTATCCACTGTGCAAATCTAGCTTGGTGAAATAAATAGCTTCCTTCAATTGATTTAAAAGACCATCTATGCGAGGAAGGGGATAACGATTTTTTATTTTTATCTTATTCAGTGCTTGGTAGTCAATGCACATTCTCCACGAGCCATCTTTCTTTCTCACCAAAATGATTGGTGACCCACATGGTGATGTGCTAGGCCTGATGAACCCTTTCTTGAGCAACTCCTGCACCTGCTTCTTGATTTCAGCATTCTCTAAAGCATACAACCTGTACATTCCAATGTTAGGCAATGGAACATCTTGCTGCAAAATAATATCATGTACTATTCCCTTCTTGGGTGGCAGACCTTTAGGTTCTTGAAATAAGACATCATATTCTGAAACAACCTTTTCTATATCAGCTTGTTGTTCAGCATTACAGCCCTCAAATACATTGGTTTTACCAGTTTTCTTTTCCTTTACAACCATCAGTAAGAATTGTTTGCAAGAATTTATCATTCTTTTCATCTGCCCTGAGTTTATGAGAGTATAATTATTCTTGAGCTTATGAGCTCTTACAAAGTATTCGATTCCATCTTTAACAAGTAGATAATTGTTCTCAACTCTATAGAAGATAGCCTTTCTATCATACAAGTAAGGACTTCCTAAACAATTCCACATATATCCAAAGGAATTATGTCTAACTCAACCTCATCTACAAATGCTGACCCAAAAGAAAACTTGAGTTTGCACTGTCTAGTCACTTGTAGTTGTGATTTATCATTCAACCATCCTAATGGGTATGGTTTCTTATGAGGTGTAGTGCTAATCCCAATTTCTTTACAATTGCTTCAGAAATTAAGTTTACTTGTGAGCCAGTATCAAACAAAGTATCAATCTTTTGATATTTGGAAACAACTCGAATATGGAAAAGCTCATGTCTTTTTTCTCTCATTTTTTTCATCAATAACAAATTGAGCAGAATTACTAGTAGATGCTTCAGAATTCTTACCTTTTATACTTGTGGCTGTAATAGTTGTTTCATCTCCTGAGTCTGACCCCAAATCTTTCTGAATAGCTGCAGCAGTCTTCTTCTTCTTGCCCTCGGACTTCTTAGGTTTCAGCTCTAGATGCAGAATCCAACAATGCTCATCATCATGCCCATCCTTTTTACAGTGAGTGCATGAAGCTTTTCTTTTCTGTGTAGTATTAGCCTTCCTTGCTTTCCACTTCTGCTTTCTTTTCTCCTTGCTCTTGCTTACAGTGGGTTGGGATGGTCCCTCAACTTCTGGATTTCCATTCTTTCCTCTAGCTTCTAGATGAGTAGCTTGTACATATACCTCATCTATACTAGTGGGATTAAACATGAGGATGGTATGCCTCATGTAGTTGTGTAGACCACCAATGTACTTCAAAAGAGTTTCTGGTGAGTCTAATGAGATACCCAGCATCAATGCTCTCTTTCTAAATTCTTGAGTATACCCTTGCACACTTTTCCCTTTCAACTGTCAAAGAGTTTGCCAACTCATCATGGCTTATTGCATGTAGGCCAATGGATAGAACTGATTTTTGATTGCAGAAACAAATTCACTCTAGACAGAGATAATATTACCATGTCTTTTCATATCAGCTTGGGTTCTGCCTTCCCACCCAACCAAGGCAGTGCCTCCTAGGCGTAGGCTTTCCAGTTGAATCTTACTCTTGTTTGAGTCTATGTTCTATCTTTTCAATACACATCAATTTGTCTAATACAATTGTACAACTTTTCAGCATTTAGCTCTCCATCATATATAGGCAAATCAAACTTAATATCTAGCTTGATCAAAGATGCTTTCTTATTATGCACAGGGCTATTAGGAGGTGTGAGAAAGCTTTCTCTTTCCCTTTTCCTTTGGAGTGGTCATGGAAGTGAGACTCATCTTCTTCTTTATCTTGCTTAGAACCCGATGAATCTTCAACCTTATGCTTTCTAAAGTCCTTATACATTTCTTCTACCATAGAATTTATAGCTAGGAAACTTTCTATAAATTGAGGGTCTGGCCCCACAGAACCTTCCTCTGACATTGTCTTTTGAGGATAGACTCTCCCAATTTAAGGATTAGTTTCCACCAACTCTCATTCTCCTAATTTGAGCTTTGATCTAGTGAGCATTCAACAGCTAAACCAACACAAGCTTGTCTAACCTTACAACCTAAAGCTCTGATACCACTTGATATGATAATCACCCTATGAGTGACCTCAGTTAAAGATATATTAAATAAAGGTATTACGGACTCATGTGCTGGTGTGTGTGTCTATGTTATTTAAGCAACGAATTGATCAGATTGCAAATACACAGACACTTGAAATGGAAAGACAACAGAGAAATACAATAAGCAAATACAAGAACATAAGAAATTAATAAGGAGTTCACCCTATCCTCCAAGGATACATCTTTGGTCCATCTCTCAGTGGTGGCATTATTTTATTGGGTCTTAAGCAAAGAATTACAATGAAGGGACTCAATATGAGTCTCCTGAAACAGATTTGCTTGGCAGGGTGGTTCTTGGATCAAGCCACTGGAGTGCACAGACTCTTTTGCCTACCTGCTCTTTTGACCTCTTTGGTTTGACAGATCCTCTCTGGGATGGCTTGAATCTCTCAAGCTCTCTAGTGCTTGACACTACCTTTAGTCAGCTCGGCCCTCTGTCTTCTTTTTGCTTTTGCTTCACTGTCTTCTTTTGTTCTCTGTTCTTTCCCTCCGTGTTCCGTCCTCCTCTCAACGTTCCGGTTCCTCCTCTCCATCTGTCTTTTGTCTCTGTTCATGGCTTTAAGGCCATTTGTTCCCATGTCTGTTTAGTTCCTCTTCCACCTCCGTCGAATCCTCTTCTGCAGCTGCGCTTGGAGTTCCCTATTCGGTGTCATCATCAGGCTCACAGGGAGTGGCCACACGTCCTCCTGTAAACAGCGCCAGCTAGCTTCGTCGATTCAATTCTTTGGTTACGTCGTGGAATGAGTCTTCCTCCATCGTGGCGGTCAAAGCAGACCTCAAATTCTTAAGAAACTGTGGCTTAATTCCTCGTCGATTCCGCTTCCCCATCGGGCGCGATCTCAGTCGTTAGATCTGGATCCCCCAGATCCAACGTCATCCGCTCATTTCGCACGGTTGATCGCTAAGTGGAATCGCTCCACTTTCATCCAAAACCACTTACCATTCAAGGAGCCCCCGATCAATACCGCCAGTTTCGGAGCGGGTCCCACCTTTTAGATTTTAGCCTTTTTCGCCTTTCGCCCTTCGATTCTCCGGCTCTCCACGCAACCAAGCGCTCGAGGCTTCTCCATTTCGAGCCTTTTCACCCAACAATGCGCGATTAGTGCTAAGCGCTAATTGCGCATCAAAAACCTCCTCTATTTCCCAATCTAGGCCTCCCAGGGGCTACTTTCGCCTCCCACGCAGTCTCCATGGGCCTCGGTCAACGCGCTTTGATCGAGGTCCTCGTCGTTCCACACTGGCTGCCATTGCCACTGGTTTAGGGTGTTTTTGATTGCTATTCCTAAATGCGCTGATGTTTGTCCCGACCTGATACAGTCATGGTCCTTCTAATAGTTCTTCATAGATCCAATTCGGATTAGCGAGACCCCTTGGGAGCTAGATCAAAGACTGAAGTGAACAATTCGCGAAGCTAACATGATGTTGACGGATGGACAACACCGCGAATGGTTTGTAGCATCGCTAACACCGCATCTAAGGAACACACTGTCACAACAGAGGATAACAACTCAGGACAAGGCCTTGGAGGTCGCAATGAGATTGTACGAGACCCTGATACAGGATCCCAACCTGGGAGTTCAGCAGATTCACGCGCAGTTGAAAAACTTGTGCCTTGAGATGTAGAGTTGGAAACAAGAAATGACAGTTTTCCCAGAAGTGCACGATGAGGTATGGTGCGTGAAGTGCAATGGTCAGGGACATGACAAGGACCAATGCTCGGTATTCACAAATTACCTCGTGGGAGGAGGACCAATGCCATTGAGACCAGAGGCACAAGCAGGACCAAGCGCGGTGCTTGCATTATGGTGCGCGATTTGTCAGATAGGAAGAAAGAATGCTACAGATAACTACCATTTATTGCAGAAGTACACACATAATTCACAACAGTTGTTCTATAATTTCTGTAGATCAGTGGGACATGATGAGCGCACCTGTAGAAGTTATGAGCTGGTGATGGATCAAACTCCTACCTACAGAGTTTCAGACTAAAACGCAGCCCCTTGATCAGAACGCAGGGATGGTGCGAACTAGATTTCAGGGGTGCAGACGAGGCTGAGATGGAGGAGGACCAGGAAGAGGTTGCAGACAGCTGATACGTTACAATTGTAGAGGGCCAAAACATTATGCCCACGATTGTACAAATCCAATGCGACCATCATGTTTGTATTGTACATTGTTTGATCACGAGACAAAGGATTGTCTCACGCTGATAGCAAGGCTGTGCGATAAAGAAGCACTCCAACCTCCCCCGACTCAGAACCTGCAAATGATGAGGTCTGAGCCACGTGAGGAAGACCCTAATGTGAATATTGTGCTCTGAAGTGGAATTATGATAGGGGATGACAAAGGCAAGCAACCTGAAGAAAGTACTTGGGTTCGCAAGGCTCCAACGAAGGAACCGAAGTTTGATTTGGAGCGCGCTAAGGAAACCTTCATGGAAGCCAAGAAGAGCTTCACTAATGCCTCCACTTCAGGAAGTAAAGACAAATCGGAGCTGGAAATGGACCCATCAATGCTCACCATGTTCTTGGAAACATGCATGAAGCTGCTACGTGACAGCAAGGCTGTAGGAACTCATAAATAGATGTGCTAGGACTGCACCGGGAGAACCACACGTAGTCCGGAAGCTTGGAAAGCACACAACGTGAACAAGAAGGGAGATGAGATTGACTACACAGATTGGGGAATATGAGATGGACCAAGTGATTCTCGATCTAGGATCGAATGCGAACGTCCTGCCAAAGCAGACATGGGAGCGCATGGGACGGCCTACACTGCAATGGTATCCTATCCAACTGCGGATGGAGAACCAGCAAAAGATCCTACCTATGGGGAGATTGCAGGGAGTAGGTATCGAAGGAGCAAGCACGCTAGCAGATTTCGAAGTGATAGAGATTGTTAATGACAACAATCCTTACCTTGCACTATTAGGAATAGATTGGGCCACTGACATGAATGGGGTGATAAATCTGAAGAAGTGCAAGATGATTTTTGAAAAGAAGTCTCTGTGCGTAATTGTACCTTTGGACCCTGCAGAAGGATCGTGCTACACAGAGCCAATGCGCGACTATGACAACGACGATGACTTGGACTGCATCTACAAGATAACCATGCAAGAGCAAGACTGGGTGAATCCGATTGCGGATGGATGAATCTCATGGGAGCGTGAAAGCTCCTGCACATCGGATTCAGACGAGGAAATAGAACGATGGCAGAACCAGTTACACAAGGTAACCACACTGAACTGTAACATGATGATGAGATTGCTACGCTACATATCGATGAAGGTAAGGTATCTACCTACATATGATGGGTTAAGTGAAGTAGATGACTTCCTGAACAGATTTGAAAGTGAGGTGCCAGAACAACAATGTTTCGAAGTTTTGAAGTGGGTACTACGCACTACGCCCGCGAGGTGGTGGGGTACGCACCAAAGAAGTTTTGAGGACTGGCACGAATGCAGGAGGATGATGCACATGCGGTTTGGGAAGCCTCAGATATGAGTGATAGACAAAATTTTCGGGTGAAACGGTCTGCACACCCACCTATCCAGATGGATGCAGGCATATGGTGCGAAACCTACGCAGATGTACATAGTGTTTGTGTTAGGAGACACTGTTAGTAAGCAGGTGCGAGCGAGGCCATGGCACGAACAACCCCTCCAGTTGGAACCACGGAGTATGGAAAGACCAAGTGCACAGTAGGTTATCCACGCAGAAGCCTTTAACAAAGTATGTGAAGCGCTGAACCAAGTCAACAATGCGAAGCAAACTGATTGGGACCTGCACGTACTAGCGATTCTATGGGATTATAGGACCACGTGCAAGAACCTGATGGCACAAGCACCTCCGAGGCTGGAG
Organism: Pinus tabuliformis; assembly: GCA_031772625.1. Classification (NCBI taxonomy): domain Eukaryota; kingdom Viridiplantae; phylum Streptophyta; class Pinopsida; order Pinales; family Pinaceae; genus Pinus; species Pinus tabuliformis. Next base: position 2,074,787,900 of record CM062818.1, read on the forward strand.
TATGAAGCGAACGCTGTAATCCCCATAGCACATGAAATGCCTAGTCCGTGCATGACAACATTGGTAGATACGACGGTTTGTGGAACCTTGGAAGAAGAAATCCAACAGGGTAATTTTAGGCTCCAAGAACTTGGGAAAGAAATGGTGCGATTAAGTGCGAAAAGCGCTCTGGTAGAAGTGGAAGTCAAGAAGCTGGAGGACGACATAAAGGAATATTTTCTTGATAAGAAGACCAGGGTGATAAAACATGGTGCACACAATCACGCTAACAAGGTTGAGGACTATCGCCGCAAATTTATGATTCTAATGCCTTGGCTTGGGCCACATATTACTAAGCGAATCAACCAGGGTGGCGCATTGCAGATGATAAAATGCACGACACCGCCAGGTCAGTAATTTCCAGGAAGAGTGAAGGATGACTGGAGGAAATCATATATAGGTGGCGCGACCACCTCACTAGTCGAGGGAAGTACAGTCTTAGTGCTCCAGGTAGCTGCAAGGAGGTGTGGGACTATAAACTACTATGCTTGGGAGTTGCGTAATGTTGGAGTTGCGCGCAGAAGCAAAGAGTAACAAGGTCCACGACCGCGCAAGGGGGGCTGCACTGCCGCGCAGGTTGGCCCGAAAGTGACCATTGGAGTCACTATTCACGATGGGATGCTCGACTTGAGACCAAATGGAGCGGGTGGCAGACATTTAAGACGTGATTTATGGGCAAGATTTGGGAAAATCTGCTGCCAAGGGAGCATTAATGAACCAGATTTGGGGGGAATGGTCGAATTCAAATTCAAAAGGTGCTATAAATTACAAAGGTCTGCCCAGCAAACAACACTTGGTCATTTGTGAATTGAGCAGTTGTATACCCCACGTAGCCTGAGCATAGCCCTGTTTGACCTGTGCAGAACATTCATTGAGCCCCTGAGTACGAGAGTGATAGATTTCTGGTCGGACACGATGGAAACATCTGAGGAAGTTATGGAAATTACAGAGATGACCGTCGAAGAGGTTGCGTAGGCCCTGACTGTAGGGGATGCCCCTGAAGGCGCTAGGATTGTGGCAGAAATCCCTAAATCACTGCGCACGTAAAGACCAAAGACAAACAAGGGGTGGTTCCCGTATGTGTGTCCCTGTGAAACTTTCTGCACACCAGGCTGACAATGGAGGAGAACTGGAAAATCGTTAACATAGAAACCGACGAGGAGGAGGAAGACCTGGGGGGCCTTATCATTGGAGAAGGTTAGGACGAAGGCATGGAGGAGGAAACTAAGCCTGCGCACCCTCCAACAAAGTTACCTGCCTATATCACCTCGTAGAAGGGGAAGGCTAAAGTGCCCAAGGATCTTGACGAGAGCAAGATCTCTCTCCAGACCCTGCTCCTCCTAGACAACATCATTTTTGAGGGCACGCACTTGGGACGTGTGCCTAGCTTAAAATTTGAAGATTGGGACCTCGCTGACCACGAGAAGTTCCCTCACCTAGAGACCATGCAGCTCATGAAGCCTGAGTAGAACACTGCGACGGAGGTTACTGAATTAGAGTCGCGAAAGTGGTTGCATGGAGTGGAAAAGGCAGGGCTACTTAACCCGCATTAGGTGTTGCATTTCCACCACGCTCCAATAACAACTTTTGTCATCAGGCAGCTGCTATGCCTGGTGCTTGGTGGATGTTTGTGGCTAGAGGAGCCCATCCCCATCACAGACCATTTGATTCACCGCATTACCTAGCTTCCATGTAAAGGAGAGGACCCCGTAGCTATTTCGGAGGGGAAAAGCAGTGACCTGGCCATTGCAGAGGCCATGAAGAAGAAGTATAAACTGGAAAAGGAGAATAGGGGCTACGCCATATCTAGCATCAATGACAAAGTAGTAAGAGTAGCAACCCAAATACTGGCAGGTAAAGTTATGCGCAAGTGTCGCGCAAACGAGGTACCCACGCTGGTGGTAGCATTTGCTGAGCAATGTGCAGAGGGGGTCCAGTTTAACTGGTTCGAGTTCCTTTGCAAGGAATTCTTGGAGAATTTCCGTGAGGGTCAGGAACAAGGAAAAACGTTCCACTATGTATGGCTTCTGTTGTACATAGTGCTCGTGCCAGGGGAATTGTCATAGGACAGTCAGTTCCCACAATTGACAGGGATCTGCTGGAGGCCACGAAGTACGCTTCGCTCTAGGCCACAAAGGATGAAAACCAGATCCGTGACAGTAAGATAGTCTGGGTGTTCATGGAGATGAACCTCAGAATGGGGATCAACTGCAAGCTGTGGTTATCACCCACTGTTTACAATAGCCTGCAAAGTTTTTCAGAGTTTAAAGCAGACCTCCACAACATATACATCAGAGCACGCAAGGACTCGACCAAGCAATGGACAGAGCTACCCTTTGTAGCCATGGGCGATGTAACTAGATACATGGCCGTCAGAGTGGCGTGCTACAGACATTGTGGCAATGGAGAAGTTTGCAGCGCAAAGGAAGAAAGAGGAGGCCAAATTGCGCATGGCGTAGTTGGCAGAGAAGAGAAGGAAGGAGGCAGTGGCCGCAGAAGTGCAGGAGGTGCGAGACGCTACACAGACAACAACTGAACAGAACAAGGCCGTAGTAGTAGTAGCAGTGCAGGAGGCAGTAGCAAAGGCGTGCAAGGGCCAAAAGTCTCCTTCGCATGGGCAGGAAGCAGTGGAAGAGGAGGGAGGTGCGGACCCACAAACTATGTTAACACAGCTGAAGCTCCAACACCTGACCGAGCGGTCGGGGCCACACAAGAAAGTCAAGGCATCGAAGTTGTCTATTGACCTGATCACCCTTACCGAGGGTGATCTGCATGAAATTGGCGAGACAGTGTGCGATGTCACCTCCGAGGCCACCCTGAATTTTGTGCAGGAGAACTAGATTGTGTTGGGGGCCCTGAGAGCGCATTTGGAGGAGTTGCAGGTAGGCACTCCTCAGGCTGGTACCCTTTCGACCAGCCTCGCAGTAGGGACAACTGCCACAGAGTAGATGCTGTGTGCTCGGGTGAAAAATACCATAGTGTTGCCAGAAGGGGCACTGGTGACAACAAATGAGGCCGATAGGCTTACGGTAAGTGCACTGAAGGGTATCAGAATCAACATGGCTGCACTCCCGAAGGAAACATTATACATTCTACAGGATGGGATTACTTCAAAACTGCGAGCTAGTGAGAGCCACGCGCTGCAAGTACTAAGCGAGTAGAAGATCAACATGGAAAATTTGAGCTTGTAGCACGAACAAGTGGTGTAGTAGAATCGACAGCTAGTACAAGTACTGGAGGAAGCTTGTCAAAGTGTCCCTGAGCTGGCCATCCCGGCAGAGACACCAGCAAAGGCACGTATCCACAGGCTAGCAACAAGGTTGTGCGAGGCGCGGGAGGAAATGACAAAGGTTCAGCTAAAGCTAAACCTTCAGATCATAGAGTTGCAGTTGAAGGTGCAACCGTCCACCCCTCCAGAAGTAAGAGAACAACGTGCCAGTGCTATTATAGCGGGACTGGACGAGATCGACAGTGTAGTGAGAGACTGCACCAGAATGTTGGAGGAGTCATTTGAGGTCCTCACGAACCTACAGGAGGACCCCAACATCCAACGTTTAGAAACAGAGGCATGAGAACTCCAACAACAGTATGACAGCGTCAAAGGAACTGCACAGACGGTGGCCGTCACTCAGAGGTTTGCGCGGATGCAACATGCCAAAGTGCTGAAAGAACAGGTGGACGCGACACAACACAAAGAAGCAGTCTTGAAGGCACACGTTCAACCTTGGATTGACAAGGCCTTCAACATCACAACATCAATTGAAGGCAACCTCACACAAATGCAGGAGACACAGGCACAGATGCAGGGAAGCAGTTCTGACACCGTGGTCTGTTGTGGCCACCAACAACCCCCCTCTTTGTTTAGTATTAGCAATAACACTAAGCAAATGGGGACCCTTAATAAAAATTCAAAAAAACATTTTATAAAACTTTCTGTATTATACTCCTTGAAATTATGTCGCATCGCGCGGAGAAGATAAAGCATTCCCTTATGAGCATAATAAAAAACTGCGAAAAATGCGAAATTCATCGCATCATTAAGAAGCGCTCTTAAATGAAAATCTTAAGAAATCTCCGACAGCCGATATGCGACGTTGCATATCGCAATATCACATAAGCAGCAGAAAATGATTTAACGGCTCGTCGCGATCTGCGATAATCTGATCTAAAAAAAAGTTGCGATGACACATCTAGGTAATGCGATGACGTGATGCTACTATCGCCCATCGCGAATTTCCTCGGCTCAGCATTCAAGAAAAGCTGTCTATAAACCAAAATTGGGCGCACACCTTAAAGGAAATTAATGATCGTACGCCAAAGTGTTAATGAAGGACAGTTTTGTGTTTTTCGAAGAGTCAGTTCACGATGGGTGTCATGATTTTATACATTCATAGAGGTTAGAGCTTTTGTATCAATATTTATTATCATTACTCTTTTCCTTTGCGTGAACTGCAGGAATGAAAAACAGGAAACAATATGAAGCAATGAGCAGGAAACATCTAAGGAAAAGGGGAAAGCGTCAATGCTCGGAGAATAGAGAAGAGATGCCTTCATAAACAGATGCCGCATGCAACAGAACCACAGATTCCAGAGTATCACTCAACAGATGCTGAGGTCAATAGGTGATTCAACATTCGGGGTTAGAAAGCTCACAAAAGCAGCATGTTTACGAAAAATCCTGAAACTTCTACCCGGTGAAGGAAAAAAGCGCTAAAGGCGGAAAACGCACCAGAAAAGCCCGGATCAAAGAACAGAGGTAGTTTTCGATGCGCGATTAGCGCCTAGCGCTAATCGCGCATCGCTAATTAAATTGTTCAGAAAGCAAAATCCCTAACCTGCTTAGTCATTCGCAAGGCCAAAAACCGAGATAGCAAAAGCAGAAGCAGTTTGAGAGAAAATTGGGTTATTACCAAGTATACACTCAGTAAACCCACCCAGCCAGAGGAAGATTCTCAAAAATATCTTCTAGTTTGCTAAAATGGTGCCAGCGCTTACCATTTCTATTTGCGTAACTCAAACAAAAGCAGAAGGCAACCAGCCGACTCTTCCCAGACAAATGTTGAGTGTTCGCAACATTAAGGAGCAAATGCAGAAATAGTTAGGAATTAGATTCAGTTTTTAGAAATAGTTTTGCTTTAGAAGAAGGGCGGTCATTTAAACCGTATCCTAAATTTATGTAATTAAGTTATTTAGTTAGCAGTATTTAAACCCTTCTCATGTGTTTGGAGAAGGGTCCAGAAATTTGTCAAAAACTTGTCCTCAGAACATGCACTTTTGCACCCTCGGAGGGGGTTTTGATGAATGGATGGATCAAGGTTTATTAATGTTTGCATTTGATATCTGCTACTGATGTTGCACTTCTGTACTCTTAGTAGATGTTAGAGCAAGGAGAGGTAAATCATTGTTGCTTGAAGCTTATGAGTAGAACCAGTCATAAATGGTACTTTTATCTCTTGGCTATTTCTGCTTATATTCTTAAAGTGATATACATTTTTTAGTTGTTTATATGTTGTTGCATGAATGTCTGAGTTACCATTTGGCACTTTTGTACGGTGGAGCCATTTATTTATGTCTGATATATGAATAACTTATTATGCGATATGCTGTTCACAACTGTTTTGCCTAACTTTTTATGCAAAGTGGTTTATCTTAATTGATTTCCATTCTTATGATAGCTGAATGATCTTTATTACCAGTTATTGTTTGAAATCTTTTTAGATCGCATAATAGAAGAAATACACCCCGGGTTAGCATAGATTAGATGTGCTGTTTTTCATTAGATTACAATAGCATAAAGTTAGTTTAAAAGTTTGAATTAGATTAGCTTTAAGTATCCTTAAATCAGTAATATCCAATTCTGCACACACACACCCTTAGATTGGGAAACTGGTCCCATTATCCCCAGTCGGACCCGCTATACCAAACGGATAAGGAGCTGCCAACCAAGGTCCAGACCGGGTGGGTATCCCCCTTGTTGTCGACCTGATTTTCGGGGCTTCAACATATTTTGCGCTAGAAGGAGGGCCTGAACTATGAATGGCACCTAAATCAAATTCTAAATACCATTCTGAGAGTAAATCGCCCTCATCAACTCCCCCGACTTCCCCAGTATGTTTAAATTCAGAGTCAGAAGTCGCTCGAGTATTAACCGCTGCTACATGCCCTAATATTTCAGACCAATCTACCATTGAACCCCCTGAAGTTCAAACTCTGATTCACAAACTCCAGGGATTTTCCATTTCTACTCAGAGGTCTGATAAATCTCAAAGCAGCGTGACTTCGCAGTACAATCCTGCTCATCCCCTGACCAGATTAAAGAGTGAAAAATTTGGCATCCAGCCAACTGAATTGCCTCTCCCCACCAGGAAAAGAGCGAGGAAAACACCACAAGAGTCTGAAAGTGAGACTCTTTCATCTTCATCGTCCATTTCAACTCCCTCACCACGAAGTCAGCCACCCACATCTTCATTCCAAACCATCATCCATCCGCCTACCGGAACTCCCACAACCCCTCTTCAATCATCTAAGATCATAGTGTCCTCATCTTCCCAGCCACAGGGATCATCTTCTGCACTTACATTCACTAGCAACTCAACGATGGCCCAGTCTCCATGGAATAATCCTGGGGCGGTTTAGTGCCTCCACCCTTGAGTCAAATACCGGCCCATCCTGAGAAATGGCTACCCAAATTCAATCCAGAAGCAGGCATGCTAGCAGAAGAACACATAAACAATTTCATTCTTTCTGTCAATCTCAACGGAGTTACTAATGAAGATGCTGTTGTTCGGCTTTTTCCCTATACAATGCAAGGAACAGCTGGGTCATGGTACTTTTCATTACCCTTCGGGTCTATCACAAGTTGGGACATTTTCCAAAGTCAATTCCTTACCAAGTTTGGTGATGACAGATCAACGACAACGTTAATCAATGACCTGTCCAATCTTAAAGCCGAGGCTAGAGAACCCATCAAAGATTTCAATTTACGGTTCAATAAGATCCTCAACAAAATTCCCACTGCTTCCCAACCCAGCGAAGAAGTACGATGTGAATGGTATATTACGGCCTTACCATCAAACTTAGCAATCTTCGTGGATAGGGAAAATAAAACAACCTTAGTTGAAAACTTGACAGAGGTGATAGCAGTAGAGAAACGCGTAATAGCCCTGGAAAAGAGATCTGCAATAGAGGAACGCAAGTCTAAAAAAGTCACCTTCAAGGAAGACTCCAAGAAGAAACAAACGAAAGACCCTTTCGATTTGGAAGGATTGCAGAAAGTATTAAAGACCATGTCCAATGAGATGACTGACATAAAAAAACAAGTAGCAGAAACTTCTTCAAAAAAGCCCTACAGAGATTTTAAAAGAGGTCCTTCAATGGATGTGAAACCACCCAACGCTATTTCAAATGTCGAATCTGAAGAAGAGGAAGAAGAAGAAAGTACCACTGAAGGGCAGACTGATGACGAAGAAGTTGTGGAATTACAAGGAATGTGGGATTTCATCCTCCCATAAGAAGAAGATCAAGAAGCATTTTCGGTTAGCACACGAAGCAAAAATCAACTTGATTCTCCCCAAACTACCCCTAAGCAGAAGAGCGCAAGCTCTGCAATAAAAGATAAAGTCACAACAAAAAAAACGACCACTAAAGCGACTCAACCTAGCCCTGTCCAATCAGATCAAACAACTCCATCAAAAACACTAATAGTGTCGGATGAAATGAAATACAATATTATTGACGACATGAAAAAGACTAGAGCTAATATTACCATTTACGAATTGAGCAAATTGAAACATCAACAGAAGATAGTGATGAAAGAATTACATGCCGTGCCTATTACATCTTTGCCTACAGCTGTAGCTTCCCACAACATGGGAAGACCTTCAACCAACACGATCAATAAGATTGATCCAAACGACCTCGCCTTGATTGGAGGAAGATCAAGGTCTCACACTCCCCCTTTTCTTCTCACTTATGAAATTTTCAATAAAAATGTGCACAATTGTTTGGTAGATTCTGGTGCTTCAACGAATATTTTACCCAGATCAATATGTGCCAAGTTAAATGTTCAACCACAAAAATCCGCAGTGCACATAGTTCAGCTTGATCCATCTCAAGTCGAAGTGATTGGTGAACTTAATCAAGTAACCATAAGATTGTCATCCAACCCGAAGGTATGTCAGGTTATTGACATTCTAGTGGCTGATATCCCAGAATTCTATGGCTTGATTCTTAGCAGGGATTGGTCCGAGAAACTCCATGGATACTTTTCAACCGACTGGTCACACATGTGGTTACCCTATAATGGTAAACCGAATCAAATAAAGGTTGAACGAGAATTACACCAGAAGTACATAGTAACGAAATTGGAGGGGGAAAATGAAGCAATAGTGTGTAACAGCAGTATCATAGGCAATTACTCGGTAGATTCTTTTCTCGGCAATTTCAATGCTCATACATCACCTTCCTTAGAAAATTCAGTTTTATCCCAAGTCGAAATTTTTTCCCAAACTGATAATGCAAAGTGTGTTAATTTTGTAGATAAACCTGTAAATACATCTTTGTTTTGGAAATTATATTTTGATGAATCTAAATCTAACGAAGGAGCAGGAGCAGGATGCGTTCTGATTAGTCCAGAAGGAAATAAGACCATGCTTACGTGCAGACTCGAATTCGATTGCACAAACAATACAACAGAATATGAGGCCTTGGTGCAAGGCCTATACAAAGCAATCGGGTTGAACGTCAAGTATCTTCAAGTCTTCGGAGACTCTGAGATTGTCGTCAAACAGGTACGTAACACTATTCATTGCCTATCAAGTCATTTAAAACACTATCAATCTTTAGTACAAGATCTGACTGAGCATTTCATAGCATTCAATATTTCGTCAATCCCGAGACTCCAAAACGCAAGTGCAGACCTTTTGGCTAACGTAGCCTCTAAACTTATTCCCTTCGAAGAGTTTAGTCCAGATAGATTCTCAATAGAATTAATATTTAGACTGTCCATCCCTGACAACATTACAAATTGGAGAGTATTCAATGACGATCCTGATATTGTAAATTTTCTCACTTCTGAAGGATCCTACTCCAATCAGATAATTGACGAAGACCATCACGATCGACAAATACAACAAAATGGCACTAATAATGCTATACCTAAATCGGTGGTTAAGTTAGAAGACTTATACAATTTGAAAAATCAGTTTAAAAGGTCTACCAATTCAAAGCTCTACAGTTCAACTCTGAACTACGAATTAGTAAACCTAGGGACCGATGATAAACCACAAAACGTTATTCTAGGCATAGGCCTGGCCCTGGAAGAAAAAATAGCGTATATTCGTCTTTTGAGACAATATAAAAATGTCTTTGCCTGGAATTACGATGAGCTAAAGACATATGACACTTCTATCATTCAACACACTATTCCTATGATTGACAACGAAAAGCCTGTCCAACAGAAGCTGAGAAAGATCCACCCCAATTTAGAAAATCAGATAAAAACCGAGTTAAATAAGTTATTAAAAGCCAGAATAATTTTCCCCGTCAGACATTCCAAATAGGTCTCCAATATGGTACCCGTTAGAAAGAAAAACAGAGATATTAGAATCTGCATCGATTTTCGGAATCTCAACAAAGCCTGTCAAAAAGACAATTTTCCTCTCCCACCTATGGAGCAGATATTACAGGCAGTAGCAGGCTCAGAACTGATGTCTTTCTTAGATGGATTTTCAGGATATAATCAAGTGCTGGTACATCCCGATGATCAGTTGAAAACCACATTCAGAACTAAATGGGGCACGTACGCATATCGGAAGATGCCATTTGGTTTGATCAATGCTGGTGCTACATTTCAGAGAGCCATGGACATCGCATTCAAGGGTTTAGTCAATAAATCCGTAGTGATTTATTTGGATGATATAACAGTGTACTCCAAGAAGTGAAGTGACCATCTCAGAGACTTAAAACAGATCTTTCAACGATGTTTAAGGTATGGGATTTCACTTAACCCAAAGAAATCTTTTTTCGCATTAAGTGAAGGAAAACTTCTAGGATTCATAGTGTCGAAATCTGGTATTCACATTGAGCCTGACAGAATCAAAGAAATTTCTGAAATATCCCTACCTCATAATAAAAAAGCCATGCAATCTTTCCTTGGTCAAATCAATTTTGTAAAGAGATTTGTCCCAGATTTTTCACGAATTGTGTCTCCTTTGCAAACCATGATTAAAAAAAATTCAAATTTTAAATGGGGTCAAGATGAACATGAAGCATTCAACCTGATCAAACAAGCTATTATTAATGCTCCATCTTTAGCAACCCTGAATTTCTCAGAATATTTTAACTTATACACATTTGCCTCAGAGAAATCATATGCTGCAATTCTAACCCAAGCAAATCAAGAAAAAGCGGAAGCTCCAATTGCGTTTTTTAGCTCGAATTTACAAGGTGCTGAACTCAATTATTCAGACGTGGAGAAACAGGCCTATGCTGTTTTCAAAGCGGTCAAATATTTCAGACCTTTCTTACTTAAAACCCATACTAAGATCATAGTACCGTTTCCAGCAGTAAGAAGTCTTCTAGTACAGAAGGATGTGGGTGAGAAAAGAGCAAATTGGATCACTGCTTTACAGGAATACGACCTTGAAATCAAACCAGCAAACATTGTAAGAGGTCAAGGCTTCTGCAAAATGTTGGCTGGAGCATCCCAAATTCCTGAAGTCCCATCTGAAGAGGTACAACTGTATGAGGTAAGCCTAAACGATGCAGAATCATTATATGCTAACATCATTTATTATCTTAAGAACGGATATGCTCCATCACACCTAGATCACACTAAGAAAAGAGCTCTGAGATTGAAAGCTAAACAATATCAGCTCATAAATGATGTTCTTTTTAGAAAGAATTATGATTCTGTTCTTCTTAGATGTCTTGAGAAAACCGAAGCTGAAAAAGTTTTGCAGGAACTCCACGACGGACCAGCAGGCGGACACTATGCTGGAGATGCTACTGCACACAAGATCTTACGTGCAGGATATTACTGGCCTACGCTATTCAAAGACTCACATAGTTACGTAAGGAAATGTCAAGTTTGCCAAACAACTGCTGGAAGACAAAAGAAGCCGTCCCTGCCACTACAGCCAGTAAACATCGAACAACCATTCAGTCAGTGGGGCTTGGACATAATAGGTGAGATCGTTCCTCACTCTTCTAAGTAGCATAGATACATCCTCACGGCAATAGATTATTTTACTAAATGGGTAGAAGCAGTTCCTCTCAAGACATCTAATTCTGAAAATATTATTGAATTCATAGATCAATTTATAATCACTAGGTTTGGATTGCCAACGGCTTTAATGTTTGATAATGCATCATACTTTTCTGGAAATGCAATGACTGAGTTTGCACTTAAAAGAGGGTTCAAACTGAAATATTCGGCCAACTACTATCCGCAAGGTAATGGGTTAGTTGAGTCAACAAATAAAAACCTAATCAGGATTATTAAAAGAACAGTTGACCATAACCAAAAGAATTGGCACAAAGCTTTGGTAAATGCTTTATGGGCAGATAGAATAACGAAGAAATCTTCAATCGACACTTCTCCCTTTAATTTAGTTTATGGGAAGGAAGCGGTTCTTCCAACTCACTTAGTCATCCCCTCTTTGTCTTTAGTACAATACATCGATGAAGTATCTACTTCCTCCATACAACTAAGACAAATGGAAATAATTAAATTAGAAGAACAACGAGAACAAGCTAAGAAAACCCATGCTCATCACCAAGCGCTAATAAAATCCTCTTTTGATTCAAGCATAATGACCAGAATTTTTTTTCAGATGGGAGATTTAGTTTTGAAATGGGATAAGGCTCATGAAGAAAAGGGCAAACATACGAAATTTCAAAAGATGTGGCTTGGTCCTTTTCAGATTGTTGAAGTCATAGGTCCATCAACGTTTGTGTTGCAGGATTTAGCAGGTAGAAGGGATTCTTTGCCTGTTAATGGAAAAATCCTTAAAATATATTTTCCATAGAAGATTATTCTTCTATTTTGTAGAATAGTTTTAGTTTTTCTTTTCTTTTTCATAATAAAACTAGTTGTAAATGGTTACTACGGGTATTCACGGAAAATACACCAATTCTCTTTCAGATTTTGAGCTTTTCGCTTGTATAAATAACACAAATTTTCGTAAATCTGATCTTTATTATAGACAAATAGAGTTAAAAAACTTTGGCCTAGATATGATACTAGTTTCAACTTCAAAAAAATTTGATGAAAGCAACCTTTGGCGAAAAATTGTTTTATATCAGCACAATGAAAGGTATCAATAATAAAATAAAGATTCTCTGTAAAACTACTGTTTTCAAACTCTATTATTGTCGTCCAAAGCTTTCTTAAGGAAAACAATGATTTCCTCCCTGTTAAAGAAAATCGCAGCATTCAGAGGAACAATCCAAGAAGCACTATATCTCAAAGAATAAGAGGTCTCATCACGAGCCAGCTTATCTTGATCACACATATTATAACTCGCTGACTTTGCCAAACACTGTCCATCAAAACAGGGCAATGACTCAAGATCTTTGAAATCAAAAGGCAAGGGGTCTCATCACGAGCCAGCTTGTTCAGCGAAAGTGTAAATCAAGTGAATGACTGTGTCATAATTTGGCTACCAAACCAAGACATTGTTCTTTGAGAATAAAAAAGGAAAAAGTGTCAATGTGGATTTTTCTTCGAACGTTGTAGATAGCCTTAAGCAGGATAAAGGATCATTGCTGGGTAACAGGTAACCCTGTCGAGGCTATGGACGCCTGCTGGCAGCAGAGGCTCTACCTACGACAAATGAGCATATGTTAAAGCCAGCACACAGAGAAGGCTTTATTTTACCTTTACAAGACCAAGTAATGGCTGATGTAAATACAAGGACAAAGCCTGAGGAAGCAAGCAATTAGAATAGAAAAAGGTTGAAACAAAATATCATTAATAGGATAAGGCATAATGTACTCTATCTATCCATAACGAAATTTAGACTTATGAAAATTTTTCTGTTTTGGAAGTTAAAATTCAATAATAAAAAAAAAAAAAATAGAGATAACTGGTTCTTCCAGGTGAATCGTCATTGTTGTGGCCACCAACAACCCCCTTCTTTGTTTAGTATTAGCAATAACACTAAGCAAATGGGGACCCTTAATAAAAATTCAAAAAAACATTTTATAAAACTTTTTGTATTATACTCCTTGAAATTATGTCGCATCACACGGAGAAGATAAAGCATTCCCTTATGAGCATAATAAAAAACTGCGAAAAATGCGAAATTCATCGCATCATTAAGAAGCGCTCTTAAATGAAAATCTTAAGAAATCTCCGATGGCCGATATGCGACGTCGCATATCGCAATATCGCATAAGCAACACACAATGATTTAACGGCTCGTCGCGATCTGTGATAAACGCGATCTGCGATAACCTGATCTAAAAAAAAGTTTCGATGACACATCTAGGTAATGCGATGACGCGATGCTGCTATCGCCCATCGCGAATTTCCTCGGCTCAGCATTCAAGAAAAGTTGTCTATAAACCAAAATTGGGCGCACACCTTAAAGGAAATTAATGATCGTACGCCAATGTGTTAATGAAGGACAGTTTTGTGTTTTTCGAAGAGTCAGTTCACGATGGGTGTCATGATTTTATACATTCTTTGAGGTTAGAGCTTTCGTATCAGTATTTATTATCATTACTCTTTTCCTTTGCATGAACTCCAGGAATGAAAAACATGAAACAATATGAAGCAATGAGCAGGAAACATCTAAGGAAAAGGGGGAAGCGTCAATGCTCGGAGAATAGAGAAGAGATGCCTTCGTAAACAGATGCCGCATGCAACAGAACCACAGATTCCAGAGTATCACTCAACAGATGCTGAGGTCAATAGGTGATTCAACATTCGGGGTCAGAAAGCTCACAAAAGCAACATGTTTACGAAAAATCCTGAAACTTCTACCCGGTGAAGGAAAAAAGCGCTAAAGGCAGAAAACGCACCAGAAAAGCCCGGATCAAAGAACAGAGGCAGTTTTCGATGCGTGATTAGCGCCTAGTGCTAATCGCGCATCGCTAATTAAATTGTTCAGAAAGCAAAATCCCTAACCTGCGTAGTCATTCACAAGGCCGGAAACCGAGATAGCAAAAGCAAAAGCAGTTTGAGAGAAAATTGGGTTATTACCAAGTATACATTCAGTAAACCCACCCAGCCAGAGGAAGATTCTCAAAAATATCTTCTAGTTTGCTAAAATGGTGCCAGCGCTTACCATTTCTATTTGCGTAACTCAAACAAAAGCAGAAGGCAACCAGCCGACTCTTCCCAGACAAATGTTGAGTGTTCGCAACATTAAGGAGCAAATGCAGAAATAGTTAGGAATTAGATTCAGTTTTTAGAAATAGTTTTGCTTTAGAAGAAGGGCGGTCATTTAAACCGTATCCTAAATTTATGTAATTAAGTTATTTAGTTAGCAGTATTTAAACCCTTCTCATGTGTTTGGAGAAGGGTCCAGAAATTTGCCAAAAACTTGTCCTCAGAACATGCACTTTTGCACCCTCGGAGGGGGTTTTGATGAATAGATGGATCAAGGTTTATTAATGTTTGCATTTGATATCTGCTACTGATGTTGCACTTTTGTAATCTTAGTAGATGTTAGAGCAAGGAGAGGTAAATCATTGTTGCTCGAAGCTTATGAGTAGAACCAGTCATAAATGGTACTTTTATCTCTTGGTTATTTCTGCTTATATTCTTAAAGTGATATACATTTTTTAGTTGTTTATATGTTGTTGCATGAATGTCTGAGTTACCATTTGGCACTTTTTTTTTTTTCTAGGTAAAGTCTACTTCTATATTAAGGAAAGAAAAATATTTACATGGTTTACATCATCCGAGGAGGCCGAGGCCAGTCCTCTAACAGTAGCGACTGGAACTGACTATCGATCCGCTGAAACAGATTTACAAAACCTTGTCCATTTGGATTTTCCTTGGACAGCAGACATTTTGAACATGGACAGACAAAAATACAGACACTGTTTACTTCATTGACTCTAACATTTAACAGGCTTACTGTATTGACCAGAGACATGCAGCCATGGTAAGGCTGAGAACTAGGACTGAAAAAAACAGAAATAGACACCAACAAAGACATTGACAACTTTGCAAAAGACTTAAGAAGAGCACCCGTGGAGGCTTAGGCTAGATGGCTGGGCGACGCTGGTGGCTTCCCCTTCTCCGGACTGGGCGAGTCGAGCCAGATGACGAACTCATCGCCATTCTGAAGCTGCCCTTCCGAGCCAGGCTGAATGGAGTCATGGCCCTCTTCCTTGCCCAAAGCACAACTGAAAGGCGGCATAATTTCTTGCACTGACGCGGCTTGAGCCGAGCCCTCTTGAGCCAGGACTTGCTGAGGCTGGACCTTCTGCGTCATGGTATCCTGGGGACGGGGAGTACGATATACCATGCCATTCATGTCCCCCAGGAGTATGTCGCTGCCCTGGATGCTTGCAGAAGCAGGGGAGGACGAGGAGGGATCTCCAGGTGCCTCCTCCGAGAGATAGACCGAGAAATTGACAATCACATCTGACCGAATGAGTCTGCTGGGAATTCTGAGGCGGAATGTCTGGTATGTATCCTGCAAAACCAGAAACTCCTGCTCAGAACTGGAGGACGAGGGAGGCAGAGCAGCCATAGGAGCAATTGGCTTCGGCTCTTCAACTTCATTAGCAATCTGAATTCCTGATCTTCCGCCTCGTCGAGGCACCCCTCTGCTACACGACATGTCTCCTAACGCAAGGGCTTTGAAGCACTGTTCGACCACCTTGATTCGGCACGCCAGAGTATCCCCTTGCCAATTTCTAGCATCGAATGGCTTGCTCTGTTCATGAAATGTCTGGGCATTCCCATTATATAGCGAATTCGCAGTAATCACCGCAGGCAGAGGGCGAGGATCCATCATCCTTGAGCGCATCGAGTCCAGAGCTGCCTCGCTTGGCTTGAATGCGCCGTCCCTCCGGTTCTGAACTAACTTGCCATCACCTGCCAGGAGCATTGATTTATAACCTTCATCCATCGCTTGTGCATACCTATCTGTCCTCTCAGCCTCATCACAAGTGTTGAAGCGAGCGCCTGGCTTAATTGCACGTAATGACACCCGCATCCGGGTGCAGATCCTCTATTCGAGATTTGTCCTGAGAGATCATCTCTCTCAGCTGATCCCTTTGATCTCTGGAAGGTAGGCTGTCTAGTGCTCCTTCAAAGTGGTTGTCTTTTGCCTCCACTCCAAGGTTGGCTAGTAGATCAGCCAGCTTATTCCCTTCTCTTCTGGTGTGCTTAAATGTAATAGCTTGGTTCTGAGAGAGCCAGTGATTGATCAGCTCCAACCTGTGAGCCATCCTCCAACTGCTACTAACTTTATGAATTGGAGAGCCATTTTGAAGCTTTATGGCCATTCTGATTAAGATCTGCGAGTCTCCTTCTATGATGAGGGGAAATAGATTTTTCCTATGTGCTATTTTGAGTCCTCTCCATAGACCTTCCAATTCCGCTGAGTTATTAGTGTCCCAGCCTATCGAACCCATGAAGATTTCTAGAGGATTGCCATCATGATCCCTGAATACTCCTCCATAACCTGCTTGTCCTGGGTTTCCTTTGGAGGCCCCGTCGAAATTTAGTTGGATCATGTCGACCGGAGGTGGAGTCCAGGATCTTGCTTCCTGATTGAGGCGAAAGGGGTTTCGGCTGATGTTTGAGTTACAGTTTATCCGCATTTGCCAATTGTCCCAGACCGCTTTTTCTTTTGGCAGAGTAGGAAAGTCTTCAGGATGCCAATCTTTGAGTGAAAGAGTCTCCATTATGTTTTGATGAAAAGTATTCCACAATTTGTCTGGCTGCATTGATTTATCTTTGAAAATTCTCCGATTGCGCTCTTTCCAAAGATTCCACATCAGTAGACCTGGAATGAGTTGCCACAATGCTGTGAGAAGAGTGCTTTGAAAAGGGGTTTGGCCTCCTTTGTTAATGGTTCCTTTGAGGTTGTTCTGTTCTCTTCTTTCAATTTGACAACGGAAAGCAATCTTTTCCCACAGTTTCTTTCCAACTGAACAGTTCTGCATGAGATTTATTGCTGTTTCTTCCTCCTGTCTACACATGTGACATATGGATGGTCCTGCGAAACTTCTTTTTCTAAGGTTGTCCCATGTTAAGATTCTGTTGTGACAGAGGAGCCAAAGAAAAGTGGAAACTTTTGGCTAATTGGCTTTGTGCCATACTTTTTCCCATAAGCTGCTTTTATTTATCTGCCCTTGTATGATGATATTGTAAGCCTCCTTGGTGGTGAAAATTCCTTTTTCTCCATAGCCCCATCTTAAGATGTCCGGTTCTTCTGAAATGTTTATTTGCCTCTTTTGAAATTCTGCTTCTAGTTTTTGCTGAGCAGGTCTTGAGCTGTGCGGTATGAGCTGGTAGACATCTTTCCATTTACGGTGATCCTGTTCAGCGTCGTCGGTCCAGAAGTGCTTGACTTTTGCCTGCTGATCTGTCTCCCCATCATCAGGTGGGAATTCTTGGAGAACATCTTTGATTTTTGGCAGCTGCTGCCAGGAATCTTCCCAGAACCGTTCTGTGCCTCCGTTCTTTATCTCCCAGAAGCAGTGTTCTTGAATGAGAGATCTGTGTTGTATGGCTACGTTCCAGATTGCTGATCCAGCACTTGTCTCAGTCATGCACAGTCGTTCTTCCATTGGGTAGTTGCTAGCATACTTGGCTGTCCAGAGGGATGCCCATGGATTGCTAGGATAGGCCAACCACCGCCACCAAATCTTGGCTCCCATCGCTTTGTTACTATGCTCAGGATCTCTGAGGCCTATGCCTCCTGCATGTTTGGGCAAACAGACTTTCTCCCATTTGAGTAGCGCCCATTTTCGATTTTGTCCTGAGCCTCCCCACAGAAAATTACGTTGAAGGTTCTTGATTTCTTTGAGAACCCATTTGGGTGCAGCAAGAATGGAGAAGAGATAAAGCGGCATGGAGTTAAGAACAACTTTGATGAGAACTATTCTGCTGGCCATATTCAGCGCTCTATGAGTCCATAGGAATAGGCGGGCCTCTAACTTTTCTAACAGCAGCTTCCAGGAGGAATGTTTGAGAGCGGAACTCATAAGAGGGGCACCTAAGTATTTGGAAGGCAGAGAGGCTGAGGTGAAGCCCAGAATACGCTCAATGGCTCTTTGAGTAGGAACAGGGGTATTGAAGAAGAAGATCTGAGATTTGACACGGTTTATGAGTGCACCAGAAGCGTCAGAGAAAGTGGATAGTATGGACTTAACAAGACGAGCTTCCTGGACCGAAGGGTGAGCAAATAGCATGTTGTCATCGACAAATTGCTGGTGGGTATGGGTCGGGGAATTGTGAAAAGAGAGCCCTTTTAACCGCCCATCTAGCTTGGCCGCCGTGATACTTCTACCCAAACCTTCAGCCATGATGACAAAAAGAAAGGGAGATAAGGGATCTCCCTACCTTATGCCTCTGGAGGGTCTAAATGTGGCCGAAGGGGAGCCATTGATTAACATTGAGAAAAAAGCTGAGGATATGAGACTGATAATCCATCTAACCCATGAGTGAGCAAAGCCAAAAGCTATTAGAATTTTTTGGATGTAGACCCAGCTGAGGTTGTCAAAAGCTTTAGAAAGATCTAGTTTGAGTAACATACCTGGCTTTTTGGTCAGCTTTAGGGAGTGAATTAGTTCATGCGTGAGAATAATTCCGTCCGTTATTTGGCGCCCTTCAACATATCCCGATTGTTCAGGCGAGATGATGAGAGGAAGGATCTTTTTGAGCCTGGTAGCAATGACTTTAGAAACTATCTTATATATCATGTTGCATAGGGCAATAGGTCTGTATTTGTCCGGGGTGTTGGCATCTTCTCCTTTAGGCACTAGGGCAATGAAAGTGGCATTTAAACCCGGGTACATCCATCTGAGCTCTCTGGACTCCTCCACTACCTGCCAAACTTCGTTTTTTATCAGGTCCCAGAATTTGTGAAAGAAATTTGCTGTAAATCCGTCCGGCCCTGGCGCTTTTCCTTCCTTCATGTGCTGCACAGCCTCTTCCACTTCCTGCAGATTGATGGGTTTGATCAGTAAACTGTTGTGCTCCTCCGTTATGATCTTGGGTATATTCTGGGTAATTTGATTGATAGCGGGCAATCTGTTTAAGTCGGGCTCCTGGTGGGCATTTTTGAAATAGTTTATGAATTCCTTTTCAATGCCCTCATGTGTTTCAATCTTCTCTCCCTACTCATTATTAACATGAGTGATTTGGTTTATCATCCTTCGCTGAACAGTGGATTTATGGAAAAATTTTGTATTCTTCTCCCCGCTTTTCAGCCATCGAATTCTTGATTTCTGCCGCCATAGAATCTCCTCCTGCTTGGCTCTTTCTAATATTTTGGATTCAATGACTTGTTCCTTCGTGGAGAGATCCTCTGTTCGCCCTCCATCAATGATGGATTGTTGTACCTTCTTCATTTCAGCATTGAGCCGAGCTTGGTCGTCAAAGATGTTGCCAAAAACTTTGTGGTTCCATTGTTTGATGGTCCTTTTGAGAAATTTGAGTTTTTGTTGGAATCGAGCCTTTTTTGCTCCTTCGAACGGATTGAAGTTTGTCCAAGTTGATCTGATGAGCTTATCAAATTCTGGGTGGGAGAGCCAAAATTCCTCAAAACGAAAAGGGCGTCTGAGATTTTTACCTGGTCTATTCCATTGGAGCTCAATGGGCCAATGGTCCGAGCTGGAGAAAGGGAGAATAGAAGCTGTGAATTCCCCTCCGACATGAATAGCATTATCTGATATCAGAAAGCGGTCAAGGCGTGAGGCTATTTGTTGCACTCCTACACGCTTATTTGTCCAGGTAAAGATGCCGTTGCTGGTTGGGATATCCATTAACCAGTTGCTGTTGATGAACTCTTTTAAAAGGCTGTCCTCATTATTGGTGTTGCTTCTGCCTCCTTTCTTTTCTTCCATACTGGCTATCATGTTGTAATCACCTCCAGATATCCAAAGAGGGAATGGTCTGTCACTATTGAGCTCTGACAAAGAGTTCAAGAGTTGGCTTTTTTGAACTGTATCCTGTGGGAAATAAACATTGGTCAGCAGTCCGTTAGCATTTGTGCCTGTGAGGTGGAATGTGGCTTGGATGAAGTTCTTATTAGCTTGAATGTTGTTGAGTTGGATGATGCGGGCATCCCAGAGTATGGCTGAGCCTCCCGAGGCGCCTTGTGCATCTACCGCTGTGACTAGCCCCCCCGGCCAGGCCTTTTCAGCTATTCTTTCCAAAACTGTGGAACTACACTTCGTCTCCTGCAAAAAGAGAATACTGGATTTTTCTTGCTTCAACATATTTTTTAGGATTCTGCCTTTCCTAGGGCCATTAAGCCCTCTAATATTCCAAGAAATTAACTTCATTGAGAAGGGTGGGGGTTTACATTGAAGTATTTAGTCAGTTTGGCATATCGCCCTGACTCCACCAGTATTTCTCCTATTTTGATTGTTCTTTCTAGGGTTGATTTCCTTCCCCTTTTCTTGCTGTCCTTGGAGATGAACTTGCCGTCCCAAGGGCTTCCAATCTGAACCCCTAGCGAGTATTTCTTCTGTGCTCTGGTTAATACTTCTACTAGGTTGTCGACTTCCCTTTCAGGTATTTTTTCGAAGTTCTTGGTGCGACAAGCTTGTTCCAGGCCCAAGATGTCCAACTCCCCTATGTCCAGGGGTTCCTGGTCTTCCTCCATTATTTGGGGCGATTGATGAAGATCCTCGGTTTCAACTGTGGGTGTTTCGGATGGCTGTGGAAACTCCATATCCATTTTTTCAGGTTGCTTTGACATATTTTTGCTCTGCATTATCATGTTCTCTTGGCTTGTCGTTTTCTGTCCTCCTTGGGTGGATGTTTTTCCTTGTTGCTTTGGATGGTTAGCTTCGTCTTTCTCCTGTTCCTCGTCCGAACCCTGCTCATCATTTGTGTGCAGTACTTCATATCTGTTACTCATTTTGGGCGCTGCTTTGCTGCTGGGATGGGCCTTGGGGTTGCTGGGGGCTTTTTTATTTCCTCTTCTTCTGTTGACTACCTTGGTGAATCCATCAGGTGTGTTATTGTCAGATCTGTCTGGAGAGGAGGGTATCTTGTTCAGAGGGCAGTCCCTATAGAGGTGTCCTATATCATGACACTTCCTACACCTAAATGGGACTTGTTCATAATCTATGACTTGAACCCATTCAGAGTCTTCATGAAAGAAGCTTACCGTGTCTGGCAGTGGCTGTTTGAGGTCCATGTAAACGCAGATCCGAGCATAGGAGGTGTGTTTGTAGAGCTTGGTTTCTTCTGCTACCCGTAAAAATTTACCAATAGCATTTCCTAT
Organism: Pinus tabuliformis; assembly: GCA_031772625.1. Lineage (NCBI taxonomy): Eukaryota > Viridiplantae > Streptophyta > Pinopsida > Pinales > Pinaceae > Pinus > Pinus tabuliformis. The sequence continues at coordinate 2,074,809,373 of CM062818.1, forward strand.
CTCTTGTAGGGACTTTTCCTCCCAATATTCCCATGGCAACGAGTAAAGCCTTATCCACACTGGCGCGCAGCTCAAATCTTCTGTATCTGGATTAAATCTTTCCACCCAACCTTTGAGGAATAGGCCCGCCGAGTTAAAAAAATAAGGACCTCCCTCCAAGATTCGAGTTCGATCTTCCAAGCAGTTAAAAACTGCAGTAAAGAAGCCTTTGGCTCCTAGGTGCAGAGATATGTCTCCTTGTGGACGCCATTTGGTGCTAATCCAAGTTCTCAGAGCTCTTTCTGTAGGCCAGATTCCTATAAACTTTCCAATCAGTGCATGATCTCTCATGTACTGTATTCGGGCATTGATTCTTTCACTTGGGAAGTACACCTGTGGTCTATTGGTAGCAACAGGTTTGCAAGTTGATGAGCTTGCCTTATTTCTATTCTCGGTTTCAAGATTCTTACCTTTTTGGTTGAATTTGTCCCTTGTGCTGCCGCTGGCGCCTTGTTCAATCTCCCAGTCTTCTGTTGGCCGTGCGCTATTACCCGGAGACGGGGGAGGCTCCTGGCCCTCCCCCTGGGGGGGAATCATTTGATCCTGCCCGGATAGATGCGGCTTTCTGCACCCTGCGCCGCCTTACACAGTCACGGACGCCTGGTTCGACAGGCCTGCCGTCTGCAGGGGACTGCCAAACCCTAGAACCGTGTTCGCTTCTCGGTGTTCATCGCTCCCGTTTTTTCAGTTGGTTCGAAAAAAAATCTGGTCTCCGAGGATTACCATTTGGCACTTTTGTACGATGGAGCCATTTATTTATGTTTGATATATGAATAACTTATTATGCGATATGCTGTTCACAACTGTTTTGCCTAACTTTTTATGCAAAGTGGTTTATCTTAATTGATTTCCATTCTTATGATAGCTGAATGATCTTTATTACCAGTTATTGTTTGAAATCTTTTTAGATCGCATAATAGAAGAAATACACCCCGGGTTAGCATAGATTAGATGTGCTGTTTTTCATTAGATTACAATAGCATAAAGTTAGTTTAAAAATTTGAATTAGATTAGCTTTAAGTATCCTTAAATCAGCAATATCCAATTCTGCACACACACACCCTTAGATTGGGAAACTGGTCCCATTATCCCCAGTCGGACCTGCTATACCAAATGGATAAGGAGCTGCCAACCAAGGTCCGGACCGGGTGGGTATCCCCCTTGTTGTCGACCCGATTTTCGGGGCTTCAACACGATCTCAGAACAACGCGTACAGGAGATCCAGCAAGCAACTGCTCAGTGCGCTACTAACCTTGCAGCGGTTCGGACAGAGTTGGAGGGACTCTGCGCAAATATCTCCACACCGACAGAGTGACTCGAGGGCGAGTCACGATGTTTGTGTTGGGGGCTTGTTGGGCATGGAATCCCCCCAAGGCATGTTTTAGGGCTTAAAGCCCAAGTTTTGACCAAGTCCTTTGTAAAAGCTCCGCGAAATTGTGGGCGCGGAGTGTGAAGTCATAATAGAGTCACAGGGTTGTCCGCCCTTGTTTTTGTAAAGTAATGTCGGCTTGATAGACCTACCCATGGTCCGCGGACCATGGGATTGTATAAATAGAGCGAGGCTCTAAGTGTAGAAGATAACACATAGCTAATAGAATGGAAGCATGATGAGTCTAAGAGATTGAGTCGAAGTGTAAGTGTGTCGATTGGGTCGTAGAGTAGGAGAAGGCTCTATAGCTGAGTGTGCAGAGGCCTAGTAGTCCGCAGCTGAGTGCGCGGACCCCTATAACTGAGTGCGTAGGGCATGTCGAGTCTGTAACCATTGGAAGAATTAATAAAGAGAAGTCTACCGTATTTACGAGAAATTTTTCAGCGTAAATCACAAGATATATCATTTGTTGAGGCGTTTCGAACCAACTAGTGTGGTTCATCGTTAGGACAAGTTGAAGAATCAGATCTAGCTTTGCATGTTAAATAGTCTGAGCAGAGCCTCCAACGGCTAACTAGACCAACGGCTAAATTTGACTAGGGACCAGGGTCAAAAACCAGTTATTTAATAATTAAATGGAAGTTAGTTATAATAAGGGACCTTACCTCTAAATAAATATATAAATTATATGTATAAAGTAATTTAATTTAAATGGTTGTTAATTTAATAGTTAGTTGAAAGGTATTAACTATTTAATAAATACATAGAAAATATAAATATTAGAATAAAACGTATAACTATTTATTTATAGAGGTAAAACTAACTAATTATAAATATATATAAAAAATCATATGTATAAATATATGTAAATATATAAAGAATTTTAAAATTGGTTGTTAAGTTAATAGTTATAAAATATATATATATATATATATCTTAGAATAAAATAATATTAAGTTAAAAAAATGAATATATATATATATATATATATATAATCATATTAAGTTAATTGCAAAAAGAAGAAGAAAAAAGATATACATTAATAAATAAATTTTAATTATCCAAATTTAAATTAACTGTATAAATGAATATACCTAAAGGATTAAACTACCTTATAAAAATTAAATTTATACAATATAAAATAAATTAATTAATTGAGATAGTAGTTAGATATAAGGGCACTAATAGCATAAAAATATTAAAAAAGCCAAGGGTGGAATAGAATAAAATATTTTAACTAATCAGATAAAATAATAGTAAATGCTAAATTAACTTATTATTGTAATAATCTAACAGATCAAATAAATAGAAGAGTCAAGAAACGAGTGGAGGGGGAGGGGTGGAAAGGAAGAAAGCGACTAGGAAGAGAGAGCTGGGACCCAACACCTACTAATTTTCCAGCCATCCTCTCTATTGAGATTGCTCGGCCTCTTTTCAATCTCAAGAGCTTCCCTAAATTTCCGATGATGGAACTGCGAAACTCTAGCAATGACACTAGCCTCCTCAATACAAACATGATGATTGATATTTCTGTGTATCTTTTCCTGTTTTAATGTATGATTGGGTATAAATTTCAAGTGTACTATTTATTTGTTGCGCGAAATCATATGAATTTGTTATATAAATAAATATAATGTAAGACATCCATTTACGTGAAGATAAGTAAGATCTCAGGTGCGACTTAGGGGAATAGCGCAGAGCACTGCTCCAGCAGCGCGGAAGCTCCACAACCCCTAGTTAGGGCTGCGCGAAGGCAAGTATATTAGGGCGCGAAGCCCTGGGAAGTGCGCGAAGCAACTTCTGCGAAGGGACTAATAGTTGGACCAGTTCAACCTCTCAGACATCTCAAGGGTGCAGAAACCTGGTTCCAGCACCCCCATACTACTTCGGGTGAGATCCCAGTTTGCGCTTTGCGGACTGTTGCCGAAAGGGCCAGTAGAACAGGGATTTGTTTGGCTAATTAACTATGAACTTGGGTTAGGCCCCAACAATCCAACACTTGGGCTTGAACTTCTTCTTAGGATTAACATATTTTGTAAGACAATACTCAAATCTGTCCATCAGATACTAGAATTTCATCTGACTTTTCGGAGATTGAAATTGCAACACACGGAAGCGGTCCCAAAATTCCATAGGCGATTCTTCTGTGGTCTTCCATTGTTGTAACATTTTTTGGTCAAGAGGTTCTGGATCAAAATGATGGAAAGTAGATTCAATGAGATCACAGAACTGCTCAAGTGAGTGCACGCTATCGGGTGGCATACTCCAGCACCATTGTAGTGGGGATTCGTGAAGCGTGTATACAAGCATCACATTGGCCTCTTCTGCATAGAACGCGTCTGCAAGAAATGCATAGAAGTCTTCTAAGTACTCAGGCCAGGCTACTTTTTCTTCACCATCATATATGAATTCAGACAAGAGATCAACAAACTCCCTCATGATGTCGAGAGGTTCGACATACGAAAAACATCGCAGAGGGATGAGTGTGACAATATACATGATGGATGTGTAAAGATTCAAAATTGGATGAGAGGACATATCTTCTCATCTAGCCCTCCTTCTAGTGCCATAAATTTTAATGGTGCTGGACCCGCCAACATGTTAGGGGATCTCCTTGGTAAGAAGTCCCAACTAGACCTCATATTGTTTGGTGTAAGAGTCCCAACAATGGATTGTAAAGTATCGCCTTGACCGTGGTTGCACACAAAGGAAAGTAAGATATCCTTGTTGGTAGCAAGGGTGTGACATGTGCAGCAAGCCAAGGAAGGTGCATGAATGGTTCTAACACACGGAAAGTGAGGTGAGTGCGCCCCTTGGAAACCTATGGAAGCACACGAATTGGAAGGGAAAACACAAGCAAAGATGCATCAAAAACCGGAAAGAAAGTAAGCTAACAATCCAAAGTGATGGTTAAACCAACAACACATCTCAGTAAGATTCATACATACTTATATAGAAAGAGTCCATACATGCATGCATAAGCAAACAAATACATATATCATTAGAGTAACCAAGATAGCTGAAATACAATAACAACATATGCATGAAACATGTTGGCTTTGTTATATTAAAAGTGAAAGTTCAAATCATAGAATACAACCATGACCAACAACTAGTCCCAATAGCAGAACGTTACAGTCACTGCCGCCTACTCCTCCAAAGAGATGTACTAACTCTGCATAGTGGAGAAGCCAAGGCTCATTACAATACTCTCCAAGCTTTCTCTAAGATACTCCTATCGGAAGCTTGGCTGACCAAAAGCCTGTATAATGAGCTATGAGGTACTATATATAACAATGGGTGGGGTGACCCTTGACGTTCCCCTTTGTGACTGTTCACCTAACCTCATGAATCTTCAACTACTCTATGACTGTTACATTCAACTATCGACACTTGAACTTCCAATTGACAAGACGTTACATACAATCTGCACATGTACCCATGTGGGATAATAGACATGAGCAAGCCATGCAAGACATTACTAAGACTTAGACAACTGTGGGAAGACTAACTCTTTGACATCCTCATGATGGTTGATGGTGGAGAACTGATGCCAAGCTTGGTCGTCCATGATGGTGGCCGCACGCTCAAAGGTGACATCCTACTGAAAGCAAACTCTTACCTCTATTTCATCTGGGTACACTGATATGGCTCCTCTATCCAACTCATTTGATAACATGCGCATCATCGTCTTGAGTGTAGCTGGACCAAAAACATACTGATGCATAGTGTCTGTGATGATCTCCAAGTGTGTGCTCATGACCATGCACATCAACTTGTTGAAATACATGTTCAACTCTAGTTAGACATGCTTCTTGTTTTTGCCTCGATGAGCATGCCAAATGGGTGGGATCGCATGCGTGCACACAATGAAATACATGCTGCTAAATACCCTTTCATGTGATCGACAACATTGCTCACCCTGTGTTCTCCATGCCAGCTGCTGGGTGGGTCCATAACCTGTATGGGCACAATTTCATAAGTCTATGCATGTTGTGCCTCTTGCTGTACCTGTTCCCGTTGCAACTCCTTTTGTTGTCTGTGCAACTCCTATTCTTCCTAGAGTTGTTGCTTCAGCACATGTAACTCCTTATATGATTCTCTCTCTACCTTCACGCAATCCTCTCGTCGCGTCATCACCTCATAGCCTAAATCTCCAAAGTTGCTTTCATCACAAGTGGATCTGCTTGAGCTTGCAACTTTGTTCTGCCTCTATGCTACCAACAACCTTCCTCTTGCATTTGTTGCATGCAGGTGTTCTACCTTCTGCTAATGCTGATGGTGCTGCTCGCTGTGACACCATTTCCATTTCATCTTTATATCCTTGTCCATGAACAACTTGATGTCTTCATAGATAGGCAAGTTCCTAGACATTTGATTGACTTCATCCCCAATTGTGCTCTGAATGGTGTCTTCGACTTTGCTCTCCTAGAAGCCATTGTACCTGTGCTGCTGAGAGGCAGACGAACACCTGTGATACCTAGAGATATAGCAACACTCATGACAAAAAATATGTTAGTCAAAAACCAAAACAAACTAGAGGACTGACATGCAACATACCTGTGTCACTGCTTGTGAAGATTGCACAATTTTCACCGGGAGGTTAGGAGATTGACTGCTAAAACTGCGCAAGGCACAATTCGGGTTGTCGGGAGGCTAACGGACTACTAGAACTGCACAATGCATAGTCCAACCTAGCCTTCTAAGGACTGAAACTGCACAATGAGCAATTTCAGTCAATAGTGACATGCAAACCGACAAACTGCATTACACAGTTTCTAGGGCCAGCAAGGCACTACCTCCCAGAATTGTGCAATGCAAGCCTGGAGGTCAGTGCTGGGTTAGACTTGCGCAATTTCTAGAGGGAAGGCAGAGCCTTAACTTTCAAAAATTCACAATGCTAGCCGGACAAGGCAAGGTCCGGGCTAAGGTAGCCCAGACCTGCCAACGGGCGGCTGAAATAATGAGAAGTCTGAATACATGGTGAAACTAAGTGTAAACAAGAGTGAATGATCATGCATGCAAACAACAAGTGTAGGATCCAGAAAACGGGAAAACATGCATGTGTGTGAAACGGGTCGCCGTAACGGCGACCGTTGGTGCAAAAACAGTGTCAATCATGCGACAACATTGAGATGAAAATGAAATCTGAAATGATGCTTCTACAAGCTAACATACATTAAAATGACAATAAACGCTCATTGAAATCAAGCAAACAACACTCACACAAAGTGAAACATAAAAAGTGACAAAAACGCAGCGCAAGACATGAAAAGAAAACTTACCCTGAAACAACTAAGCTGAAAGTGTTGAAGACTCCTTGATGTAATGTGGGATGTTAGAGCTATAAGGTCAATGTGAGGAATGAGATCAATAGTGTCTGCTTCATGAGTTTTGATAAGATTGAGGTTATGACGCGCATGCCACAAATCTAGGAAAAAGCGACACTTAACGAGAGGTTTCTAAAATGAGCTTTGCATGTAACCTCTAGCTGCTAAGAATAGATCCCTAGATCTAGGGATGCCTTTTGCTATTTTGGGAAGAGCAACCCATGCATGAAAATTAGTTTTTCTTGGTCCCGAAGGGAACCGGTCAACCTAAAGGCACATGAAACATTCTGCTTGACTGAGATAGGGATTTGCACAATTTTTGGGAGGAGTTGGGTTGGCTGTCTCAGAGGGATTGCAAAATTTCTGGGAGGAGTAGGTGACTGGTGCCCAGAATTTCACAATTTTTGGGCTGGGCTAGATTGCGTAAATTTTCCCAAAGAAGACTGTCTGACTATATTTTGCAATTTCTAAGCCCAACAGGGTGGCCAGCAAATTTGCGAAATTTCTAGAGGGAAGGATGGTTCCCCTCCAGAATTGCACAATTTTCTTAGGGAGCTGCTTAGCTAGCAACTAGCCCAAATCTAGAATGGCAGCCTACGAGGGGAGAGAAGAAAAATAACATGCACAAGATGGCAGACTGCTGAAAAACCAATGAAGCCTATGTACTTGACAGTGAAAGACATGCTGCTAGGATGGTTGATAGGGATGCTCCAAAACAAAGCTAAGGAAATTTTTTTGAGGGTGGTTGTAGCCGCTACAACAATGTGGTACTAGTGATTATGGTTTGTGCTACCAAGGAAGATAAGAATTGGAAAAAGTTTTGGGCTTTCATGGATTTTTTGACGCAGATTAGGTTGGAGATCTAGATCGAAGAATATCTACAAGTGGTTATGTGTTTCACTTATTTGGAGGAGTAGTCAGTTAGATAAGTAAGAGGCAGTCTGTAGTGGAACTTTCAACTACAGAAGGTTAATACATGGCAGCCACTCATGCAAGCAAGGAAGCAGTTTGGTTGGAGAGATTTTGTTCAAGTATGGGGTTGGTGCAGCGATCTATAAGGATATAATGTGACAGCCAAAGTGCAATTTTCTTGGCTAGTAACCATACTTATCATTCGAAGATAAAGCACATTGATGTTCAGTATCACTTTGAGAGGGATATGGTTGAGAAATAAACGATGTTGTTGGTAAAGGTGGACACTTTGAAGAATGTTGCAGATGCATTGACAAAGTTTGTGAGCACTAAGAAATTTTCTTGGTGTAGAGAAATAATGGGTGTTGCAGGGTTGGACCAATGAGTAAGCTCTCCTGTGACCCCCTGTGTGGAAATAAAACAACATGTGGGAGAATGTTGGGTATCTATTATATTCTTTCCACAACTAGCCCCACACATTGTACATTCCACCGGGCGCAGTGGAGGGGTGGCATCCCCCCTGTCGAGGGGTTTGCAGAGGAGGGTAGCCCCCTTGTATGGGGTCCGGGGAAGTGCCCCGATAATTTTTCTTAATGCGGACCCGATAATATATGGGTGGACCTAAAGATGGGGGGCAAACCCAAAAATGGTGGGTGGACCTACCATGTTTTTGTGCATGGGTTTTGCACATGGTTCTGGGCATGATGGTTTTCTGCCTATGGTATTTTTTAGATTTGGTCAAGGAAACTATGGTTATGTTCTAATCCAGGGTTAATGGACTGGGGTTTATTAATGCTTCAACATGTATATATATATATACACACACACACACACAAATATATATATATATACACCCACACACACACACACACACACACACATATATATATACACATATATATACACACACACACACACACACATATATATTGTAATATTGAAAGGAATATGATAAAAAAACAATCTGGTAGTCCTAGTTTTGTGATCCAAGGGAAAATCTTTGTGTATATTTGTTTTATGTTCTCGCCATTGTATATTTTCCATTTTAAGAAGTCGTTTGCAAGTAATTTATGTACAATGTTAAAACCTACCAAGCATTCTCGAGACACATCACCACGGGACAAGTGAAAATCGAGGTTTGAGTGAAGAACCTTTACAATTTGGATGTGGAAGATTGTGCTACATTGAACACAAAAGGAAGAGAAGGTGCAAAGTCGAGATGTCAATGAAATATGGCATAAAATACTTGGCCATTTGCATCATGGGGCTTTGAAGATTATACAACAGATTGCCACGGGCCTCCCCAAAGGAGATCTAGAGCAGCAGGATACATGTAAAGGGTGTACGTTGGGGAGGTACACAAAATCCCCTTTCCATGATTGGGACGACAAGGCGCATGCAATCCTTGAAAGGATCCATTCAGATGTTTGTGGAACTTTCTCGACAATATTCACTACCAAGCACATGTATTATGTTATATTTGTAGATGATTTCTCATGGAAGTGATGGATCTACTTCATGCAAAAGAAAGATCAGACATTCTCCAAGTTTATTGAATGAAAAGCACTTGTTGAGAAAGAAATTGGCAAGAAAGTGAAGGGTCTCAGGAGCGATAATGGAAATGAGTACATGTTGAATGAGTTTAAAAAAATTGTTCAAAGGAAGGAATTTGACCAGATTTGAAAATACCCTATAACCCACAACAGAATGGGATGGCTGAGAGGAAGAAGATAAGTGTTGTGGGAGTAGCAAGGGTGATTTTTCATGACCAAGGCCTACCACTACACTTGTGGGTTGAAGCATGCAACACAACGGTCCATTTGCATAATAGGAGTCCTCATAGGATTCTTGGGATGAGTACACCAAAAGAAGATTTTTCAAGGAAGAAACAAGATGTGTCACACTTCAGGATCTTTGGAGCATCAGTATCTTTCCATGTCTCCAAGGAATCAAGGAAAAAGCCAGAGTTGACATCAAAGTTGGGGATATTTGTGGGGTACACAAAAAACCTCACAATTATCGTATGTACTTTCCACCCATTCGGATGACAATGGTCAGAAGGGATTCGAAGTTTAATGAGGAGAAGATAGTGAAGTGTTCTCTTGAGGGGGAGCTTTAGTTACAACCTGATCAGGATCTTTTGGATCAAAAGGAAGAACCTCGGGAAGTTGTGGAGTAGCCACAAGTAGAGGACCAGAGAGTGGAGACTGTCACTCAAGAAAAGACATCCAGAGAAGGAAGGAAACAAATCAGGGAAGCTGGCATATTATTGCATGATACTAGAGAGAATGTGGGAGCACCCACTTCACAGCGTAGTAGGAGGAGGTCATTGAAATGGTACGCTGGCTACATGGCTCTAATGACCGAGATAATATAGACTGAGCCATCCTCATTCAAGGAAGAAATAGAGCAACTCATATGGGTTGATGCTATGGTAGAGGAATATGATTCCATTCTCATAAACAATGTTTTGGAATTGGTCCCAAGACCAACAGATAAATATGTGGTAGGTTCGAGATAACTTTACAAGGTAAAGAATGCAGCAGAAGGAAGCATAGAGAAGCATAAGGCCAGCTTTGTGGCTAAAATATTCTATCAGGTAGAGGGAATTAACTCTGAGGAGACCTATGCTCCAGTAGTAAGGTAATCATCCATTATATTTACTCTTGCATTGTCTGTGTAGATGGGGTGGAAGATCCTCCAGATGGATGTGAAGACAACATTCCTCAATGGAGTTATTGAGGAGGAGGTGTACATTGAGTAGTCGAAAGGTTTTGAGACGTTCGATAGAGAGTCGCATGTGTGAAGACTCAAGGGAGTGTTGTATGAACTTAAGAAAAAACCCTATGCTTGGTACACGGATCGAAAACTATCTCACTGGGTTGGCCTTCATTAAAAGTGAAGCAGATGCAAACCTTTATAATGTTTTGGTTGAAGGTGAATTATTCTAGTTGAATGACCAAACATGTGATATGAAATCAACTAGCTTAGTTAAGTTATGGTGTATTGGAAGGCAAAAAAACATGTGTTGCGGTACCTCAGAGGCACCACCTAGTTTGGAATATGGTACAAATTGATAAAGGGAGTGAAGCTTCAAGGCTTCATAGATATAGATTGGGTAGGGAGTCCATCAGACAGGAAGAGCACATCAAGTGGAATTTTCAGTGTTCGGTCTGCAACAGTTTCCTAGTATAGCAGGAAGAAAAGATCAGGGGCACTCAGCTCAACAGAAGCAGAGTACATGGATGCCAGTAAAGCAACATGTTAGGTGATGTGGATGAGAAATATTCTTGTTTGATTATGTTGATTGGGAAAAATTACCCTTAAACATTCTAAGGGAGACCACCCAGTCGAGAACTTAAAGAAGCTCCTTTTTTGTTGAAGTAGTGGTTCCAGCTAGTTAGATTAGGTCCAATTACCTTCTCTCTATCTCTAATGTCTTAAAGCATGAACTTCATTTACCAATAGATAAGAGACATTAGATCGATTATCCTTCCTGATCAGGCAAGATAATGGCCTTAAGTTGACTTTATGGCTTAACCAAACCACTCTAAAGACTACCTCTTTGAGGAGAGGACTTCTAAGATGCAAAAAGTAAAATTAAAATGAAAAATTAACCTAAGATTCACTTATCCTATACCTATATTGATTGAAATAAAGAGTAGTCTTTCTCTCAATCAAGAGAAAGCTAAAAGGATGGGAAAAGAAGCATATTGGAATTGGAATAAAATAAAGGAATTAGATTAGAGTAGTTCACACGATCTAATTCTCATTAAAGCAGATATAACCAACTAAATGCTTAATAAATAGTTACGAGGCACTTAACTGTAAATAACTCCAACTCCTAATAAACATATGCATAAGAAAAGAAAGATCCATGCCATAATGCTGAAATAGTTATAATAAAATGACATGTAGAAAAGCAAGGCATATATAACTTCAATTTTCTAGATAGATAGCCAACCTAAAGAAATAAAAGTCTGTTCTTATACAATTTACAATTTTCAATGTACATTTCTGATTAATTCTACAAGATAGCTTGATCATAATTTTAAATGGGATAACCGTTAACATTTAACAATAGTGCTAAAGCCAACTAATCTAATCATACAACATAAATGTAATTGAAAAATGAAGAATTCGTTTAAAATAATCAATGAAAATAGTAGTTCTATGCATACAATTGCAAAAATAAATCTTATTATGAATATGAATCAAGTTACATAAACCTCAGAAGATTACAGTAGTGCAAATCCCCTGCTACCAGCAAACTCGATTCTCTATCTACAAAGAAAGGCTCAAATCCCACTACAATAGTGAACATGAGCATTGAAATCCTACAAATAGGCTATAAGCTCCTATATTATTCTGCCTCTTCTCCTGGGTTCATATCCCCCTTAGTCCCCTCTCAAAGATGGGTATTTATACAATAAAATAATAACTTTGCCGCTTATGTTTCTCAACCAAAAGATAAATAAAAATTAAATAAAACAATAAATTTGTTGCAATTGATGCTATGGACAAACTTAGAAGATCATTGTAGCCAATTCCTCAGTAGATTAACCAGTCTAGTTTAAGAGAAGGGTTGATTTTCCTTTTTAATATGCGATACAAGCGCTACTCCAAAACTGTGCCTTTCTTTAAACTTTGCTTTGACCATATCTACCCATTTTAGTATTGCGTTGTGTCACTTGGCATAAAGTATTTGGAAGTCATTGATCACATAGATCCTTCCTAATCGACCTTGGGATCTTCCATGTATCAAATAACATAGATCATATTAAAATAGGTCAAAAACATGATCAGAAACCAAACACAAAATAATGCCCACAAAACCATTAGATATAGTGACTTTTTAATTATTGTAACAATGGCTGCATAGGAGGGTGACAAGTGGCAACGATAGAGGGTATTGAAGGTTTAGCCCATCAGAGTTTTTTAGAAGTGGAAATACAAAACTTACGAGGTTGGGAGGGTTCGATATGGAGCAGATGTGATATCAACATTAAATTGTTGTTTATATTCTCATCAGATCCAAAGGAATATCAGAAATCAGAGGTTTAAGATATCAACGTTTTACAATTGTTACCATTTAAAAGTTTTGATATACAAGCAAACGTGATATTCCTATTAGAACATCATTAATACACATATCAAGTCCGACATATCATAGCTTGACAGATATCAAATGTCGGAGAGGGAGGCGTATTGGGATATCGACGATGGAGAGATTATCAGAGGTCAGAGTGAGAGGTTATATCTCTATCACAGATAGGAGATCAGAGGGATATGATTATCGGAAGTCAGAGAGGCAAGGTGTATCAGTATATCAGAGATTTAAGGGAGTGTTGTATCGACATATTGGAGATTGAAGGGAGTGTTGTATCGGAGTTTTTACAAGCTTGATCAGTTGAAAATCTTCGATAAGTGTTGACCTTGATGGAAGTGGGAGTAATGATGTGGTAGGTGGATCCTCCCATCGAATATATTATAATATGGTGGGACTTTGGGTTTTTATTAACTTTGAATATATGCCATAAGCCATATAAATATGAGTTCAGACTTTGAATATTTTTAATATAGCTTTGATACTATATATATGTGTGTGTGTGTGTGTGCCACTTGTTTTAAGCCTTCGACTATGACCACTTTTTAAATGTGAAAGGTTTAAATCGACTTTTAAATGATAAGCCATTACATAATAAAAGGCTTGGTTTCGGGGGCTATGAAATGCAGGATACAAAATAAAAAATAATATTTACAAATATAAACATTTACAAAAAGGTAATTATTTACAAAGAAACAAATTTATAAAATAAAAGGTAAAATACATTATATAAGACCAAATCAGTGAAAAACATTCAATATTCAATTAGGTGCTATTTGCAAACCAAATATCCAAATGAGATCAAACGAGTTATGATAGGAAGATAGGAACAAATTGAACTCATTGAAGTAATCCAAATACTCAAAATCAAATAGTAATATGACCAACCATTCAATCAGAGGGTTCCCATAATGAGAATTAAGTGAATAATGGGGGGGGGGGGGGTTGTGTTTTTACCACAACAATGGTGACACAATGGGAAGAACCCGTTATCTCTGGAAAAATGATGAAACTCTAAGGAAAAAAAAACAAGGTTAAATCAATCAAAATGCTAGGATTCAAATTTTTATTGAAATCTCAATAACGAATATCATAATTTTATCATTTTGTTTATCTCTAATATTGATTTTAGGAGTCATGTTACAAAAAATATTTAATTGATAACAACTCAAACTGAAGAATAAAATCTTATCATTGTGTTTAGTAGGAAATATGAACTCATTGTCATAGGTAGAGCCACTGCTGCTAGCAGACGTCCATAGCCTCAACAAGGTTACTTCTTATTCCAAAAGAAACGTCAGTATCCCTTCTATGTTAGTATTTCAGAGGGGAAATGACTCATTAATAACTTTGAAAACCATTGTCCTGATTTGGTAACCAGATATTGACAATGCCATTCACAAGCATTGATAGTCATGAATAAGCTGGCTCGTGATGAGACCTCTTGTCTTACAATGAATTGTGATAAGCCATTATCCTGGTTTGGTGACCATATAAGATAATGTCATAACCATCAAGAACCATGATCATGGTAGGTGGGATCATTTGGAGACCCCTTATTTTTAAGGTATTTTACATAACTTTTAATTTACACTCTCATACTTTTATCATAAATGGGGAGACAAATCATCTCCTTAAGAGATTGGATGACTTAGAAGAATTATAAAAATACTAAATTTGTTTGTTGCTTTTTTTTTGCTTTAGAAAGAGCTATTTATAATATAAGTTGTTGCAAAAAAATAATTATCTCTTATGTTATAAAGTTAGAGATCATCAAAATGATAAAGAAAAAACAATATAATAAGAGTTTCAAATCTAAATCTAAAAAATAGCAATTTGATAATTATTCTGATGTTCTTCCTTTTACCAATGAATTTGATTAAATAAGAGTAAAGATTTCCCATGTATTAGACCAAAGATGGGTGGAAAAGGCCCTCCAACTAAAAGATTGGTAATATCACCAAAAAAACACAAGGGGATTTTCAAAAGGAAACAAAATGAAATGTCGTGAAATCAGATCTGAAAGCAGGAGTGAAGAGAAATGCAAACCAAACTAAAATAAAGGTAAACCATTGTAAGCAAAATCATGAAATAGGCATAACTCAAACAAGATAAAAGCAAAATCTTGACATAAGGAATTAAGGTCTTGTTATGTATTTGTCAAGAAAAATGTTGTCTCGTTTAATGAGTTTCTCATTCATGATTTTATTATAAACAAACTAATGAAGAGTTGTGATTAAAAATTGTATTTTAAGAGCTTAATAGGGATTTTTATTTCCTTAATCAAGTCTTGTTTTCAAAAATATATCAAAAATGATAAGAAAAACTAAAAGTTGAGGAAATCTCCCTGAGTGAGGCTTGAAAAAATGCTCCTTTTAGCATTTGGATTTAGCACAATTGTTTTATTAGAAAAAGCTAAATCAAACCAAAACCTACAAAAAAAGAACAACAAAATATAAGAAAGAAAAACTGAAGCAGAAAAGAATAAACCGAAATAAAACACACAAACAGATGATAATAAAAATGCATACCTGGAAGAATTTAATAATAAGTTTACCTCATGGGTCTTCATCTTCCTCCATGTATTTCTTAAAAATGTTTAAAATCATCTTTTTATTCAATCTATAAAACATTAACAAAAAGAGATATAATTGATAAAACAACATATTTATTTATTTATTATTATTATTATTATTATCATTTATTTATTATTATTATTATTATTATTTATTTATTTATTATATTTTTATTTTTATTTATTTATTTATATTTATATTTATTTATTTATTTTTTATTATTTATTTATTTTTTTATTTTTTGCTCGTGCAATAGCCCAACCCAAGCCTGCGCTGACCTAGCTACCGCTGCTCCTGCAAATCCATCTCTCAACAACCTCCTGCTGCTGAGGCCATCCAGACCATGCAACCCTCTGAGGAGGGAGATCCTCACTCTTCCACACAGACAGGGAATGAAGAAAATATAGAAGCTTTCACATCTTTAATCGCAGAGAATGGAGCTCCAAGGAACATGCCATCAATCAATAAGTTTGTCAAGAAACTTGAAAGTATCCCAGAGATTTCCCTCCCTCCAGCACTTCCAAAAAGTGTAGCCATCTCTTTGGCAGAAAGCAGACTTGTTGGGCAGTTCACCGGGCTATGGCCCAGACCCAAATCAGTGCAAAAATGGGTGGAAAGAAACTGGAAAGCAACCACACAGGGGAAGATAGCAATACGATTCTGTGGAAGGGGTTACTACACATTTCTCTTTGAAACAAAGGAGGACAAAGATATGATATTTAGAAACGGACCTTACTTCATGGACTCCAGAGGTTTATACTTGAACAGGTGGACACCAGATTTCGATCCGGAGATGGATGTCCCAAGTGCAGTGCCTGTGTGGGTTAGGCTCCCGCATCTTCCTCTTCACTGCTGGGGAGACGAATTTGTAAAGGCTATAGGAAACATAGTGGGCAAATATATTGACAGATGTGAGCCAAAAGACAATATGCACGCGTGTGCAAGAATATGTGTGGAAGTAGATCTTGGAAAAGGCCTCCCAGAAGCAATAAAGATCAAGGTCGACCAGTGGACACACATTCAGCAGCTGGACTACGAGCAAATACCATTTAAATGCAAGGTATGTCACGAGTATGGTCATTTTGCAAATAGGTGTCCTAAAAAAATAGAGAATGAAAATGTAGAAGAGCAAGAACCTACATGGGAATAAGTGAAAAGGAAAAAACCTACCAAGAAACAAACTGCGCCAAATATTTATCAGTCCCATAAAGCAAATGAAACAACCTACTAGCCTCTAGCGTAGGTTACTCCTCCTGATCACACAACTCCGAATCCTTTTGAGCCATTAGAAGACTCCATTGATCCACCCTCTCCCAGATCCCCACCCTCAAACCCTATCATATCCACCCCCAACCCAATATCCTCCCCTCCTCCTCCCTCAGTGGATTGCATTCTAACTAGAAACAAAGCCAAAGAAATCCCCCAAGCCTGGGATCAACAAAAAAAATTGGGAAGGAAATCCAATAAAGAAATCAGAGATGAGGCAGTAGCTAAAGAAATGGCCCTAGGAACGCAACAACCAATGGATTCATTCCTTGGGAAACAAACATGAAGTCATGAAAAATCTCAGCAAAGAGGAAAGGGAGGACCACACCAACACAACAATAAATAATGATAGTGGTCTCTTGGAATTGTCGTGGCCTTGGCACCTCCTTCAAATCCAATGCATCTAGAGACATTTTAGCCAAGGAACAACCATATATATATATATATGATCCAAGAGACCAAATTAAACAAGCAAGACAGTCAAAAAATGATTCAAAAACTAGAAAATTATGAAGAAGTAGCGTTAGAAGCCACATGAGCATCAGGAGGAATTAGCACCATCTGGGACAAAAGAAAATGGGAATTAATGACCCACAAAACCAATAGACACTGGATTCGAATAGAGTTAAGGAATCTCAATACAAAAGAACAGTATAGCATTATAAATGTGTATTCTCCAAATCACTATAGAGAGAAAGAATAATGCTGGAAATCAGTTAAAGAAGAAATAACAGAGAGACAAAGTGGGCACTTAATCCTGGGAGGGGATTTAAATCTGATAAGGAACACAAAAGAAAAATTTGGTGGAACCTTCCACAATGATCCATCAAGAGAAGCTCTTGAAGAAATAATAGAAGATTACAAATTAATAGACATTCTGCCAAGCAATGGCAAATACACTTGGAACAACAAAAGAATTGGAAAAAACAACATAAAAGAAAGGTTGGACAAAATTCTTATTCATGAAAGCATAACAGCTGCTTACACTCTTGTGAAAAGTAAAATTGTTCACAACTCAGCTTCAGATCACAAGCCGGTGGTGCTAACAATGGGAAAGCTGGAAAATCAAGGACCCCTTCCCTTCAGATATAATCCAATTTGGGACAACAAGGAAGATTTTGGCAAACAAATAAAGGAAAAATGCAAAAAAAGTGTCACAGGATCTCTCCAGTATGTTTGGAAAACTAAGCTAAAGAACCTAAGGATGCACTTAAAAACTGGGCAAGAGAAAATTATCTTCGAGACAAAGCTAGGAAGGTCGAACTGGAAAAAAAGATGGATAACCTTTGCAAGGAAAAATAGAACAAGGAAGAAAGTAAGAAAGACCAAATACAAGAAAAGGAAATATATATGGAAATATATAAGCAAAATAGGAAACAAGAAGAGGAAAGCAGACTGAAATCAAGATGTCTCTAGCTAAAATATGGAGACAAAAATACAACCTTCTTCCACAATACAATGAAAATAAAGAGGTCAAAAAATTAGATAGAACAGATACAAGTAAATGGTCAAGAAATAAAAGGAGTAGAAGCAGTAAAAAACGCAACACATAAACACTTCAAAGAACTCCTCTCAACGAGTGACCAACAGGCAGCTAATGAAGCAAATTTGCAGCATATAAAAAAAAATAAGTGACTAGCAAAACAAGGAATTAGATAAAGAAATTACTAAGGAAGAAGTCAGAGAAGTTGTGTGGAATCTCCACCCTGATAAGGCACCAGGTCCAGATGGGTTTACAATAGCCTTTTAAAGACAACATTGGGAAATTATCAAAAAAGGCCTAATGGGAATGCTCAAAAATGCTTTCCAAAAAAAAAAGAATGGAGGAAATACAAAATCCTCCTTCCTAGCCCTCATTCCCCAAGAATCCAATCCTACAACTTTTCACAGATATAGGCCAATCTCCCTGTGAAACTCGTCTTATAAGATTCTTACCAAAATTCTATCAAACAGAATGAAGAAATTACTTCTAGAAATAATCTCAGAAAACCAAGGAGGATTTGTCCCCAAGAGGAAAATCACAGACAATGTGATAATTGTTCAGGAGGCTATCCACATCAGTATCCAAAGAAAAGAGAGAGGAATGATTTTTAAGTTAGATATGGCTAATGCTTTTGATAGAGTTAATCATAACTTTCTTGCAGCAGCCCTCAAAAGGTTTGGCTTCTCAACAAACTTCATAGAGATTATTTAGGCATGTATTTCAAATCCTTGGATAGCCCCTTTAATCAATGGTCGGCGCAATAAAATTTTCCAAAGCACTCAAGGGCTGAGGCAAGGTTGTCCGCTTTCTCCATTCTTGTACATCATCATGGCTGAATCGCTGAGTGCTATGCTGAATGCCAAAGAAAGGAGAAAAAAATAACAGGAATCCAAATATCGAGAGGAGTCGAAGATATAAACCATTCTCTCTTTGCAGATGATACCCTTCTCATAGGCAGGGCATCCTGCATTATAGCAAAATGATTCAAAAAAGTCCTGGATGAATTTCTTCTAGCTTCAGGAGGAATCTTAAACAACTCCAAATGCAGAATATACTGCTGGAACACCCCACCAAAAACAATGCAACGTATCTCTCAAATCCTGGAAATACCTTTACAAATAAATTGGAGCCACTTCACTTATCTTGGGCTACCCTTAGCAAAGGAAGTGGTAAAATCAGAAGTCTAGAACAAGCAAGTAGAGAAAATGAAGGGAAAAATTCAGAATTGGGGAGTGATGTGGCTCAACCTGGCAGGAAGAGTGACACTGATTAAAGCACTTCTCTCGGCCTTGCCTATATATCAGTATGCAATCATTATGGCTCCAATAAGCGCCCACAAGCAAATGGAACTGATAATTAGAAGCTTTCTCTGGCAAGGAGGAAAACAAGATAATAAAAAATTCAGCCTTGTTAAATGGGAGCAAGTCACTCTTCCCTATGAAAAAGGAGGTATAGAAATTCGTTTGCCAGGACTAATGAACATTGCTCTAGGGACAAAAATTATTTGGAGAATGATAAATGGGAATGGTCACTAGTGGTCAAAAGTACTAACAATGAAATACTTAAATTGTCATAGAACAAAGCTGCTCACTGAAACTATTCCAGACAGGCCATGCACCCAAATCTGGAATTGGTAAAAAGGATAATCCCTTTCATTAGATATCAAATATCCAAAAATCCAGGGAATGGAAAAACAATTTCTATCTGGGAGGATAGAATAATGGGGGAAAATCCCTTAAATCAACAACAAAATTTAAGGGGACTTCAGAGATGGATGGAAGAGCAAAGTTTTAACACTCTTTATTCTATCTCAGATTGGGATCAGAATCACTGGGTAAGATGGAAAAAGCTGGCAACACCACCAAGTCTAAAAAGTAAGTGGGAAATTTTAAAAGCCCATCTGGCAGGGGCCACCCCCATCAACATAGAAGAGCAGGATGACTTTGTTTGGGATCCAAATGGAGGGGATTACAAAGTGAAATTGGGGTACAACCTCCTCCAAAAACTCCACAATCAAAATGATTGGAGCCTTTGGAAGGCAGCTTGGAATTCAGAGAGTTTGCCCAAAATTAAAGTCTTCACATGCACACTTTTCAAAGGTAAAATTATTACATCTAAAAATTAAAAAAAAAGGAATACAAGGGCCCTCAAAATGTGTCATGTGTCAAAAGGAGGAAGAATCAATCCAACACCTCTTCATTAACTGTATGGTGGCGAGAGAGTGCTGGAAACAACCAATAAGTCCTTTGGAAATAAACATAAATCCAACAACTCAGTTGACAACTCTTCATAAAAATTGGGATAAAAGCTACCCATATACAAAGAAAAAAAGGCAACAATAAACAGGATATGGAAATGCCTCCCTTCAATCTTGTGTTGGCAAATTTGGTTAGTCCAAAACAAATGCATTTTCAAAGATCAAAAACCAAATCTAGGCAAGATCCTAGCAAAAACTTGGAGCCAAGTTGCAGAGATAATAAGTACAAATGGGAATGGACCAGAATGACTTACAACAAGAAGAGAAAGACTGGTACAACAAAGCAATGCTAGAAAACAAAGCAAAAGTAGCAGTTACAACAAAAAATAAAGAATTTCACACAAACAAGAATTGGAAATTAAGACTGGATGATAAAGAATTTGCAGAATGGATAAAAGAGCAGAAGAGACACATTCTCTTTTTTGATGGAGCTGCAAAAAATAACCCAGGTAAAGCAGGGGCAGGAGGAGTCATTCTAGATCCAAATGGGAAAAAAATAATAACCTATGAATGGAGCCTTGGAGAAATGACAAACAACAGGGTTGAAGCATACAACCTTCTCCTAGGCACAAGGCTTCTAAACAAAAATGCATTCAAGGACCCTATAATAATAGGGGACTCGGCTATCATAATAGCAACTTTGGATGCCAAAAGGGACTTCAAAAGCATAGCCATCAACAAAATCTATCAAAGGATCAGAAAAATCTTTGAAACCCTGGGAAAAATAACCATAAAGCATGTCTTAAGAAATCAAAATAAGGACGCTGATAGTCATGCCAACAAAGCAATTGACAGACCAATTGGGATTGTCAAAGAAAATAATGAAGTTTATGAAAAAAGTATACCATGATCCCACAACCAGTATGAGGATCGAGAAAGAGGATACAGATCCGAAAAATCTCACAAGCAATTTTACAGGGGGGAAAATATAAAAGAAGAATCAAAATACCAATTCAAGTTGGAGATTACATGAAGAAAGCAGAGAATATAAGTCAACAGAGGTTCTCAACTGTCATCAACATTGCATAGAGCACTCGACTCTCAAATTCCCAATTTTCTACACTATATGATGAAACAAGATTCCAATTGTCCTCCTCTCCTGGGCGAGGTCAGCTTTAGTTGTGTCACCCACGAATGCCTGGATAGTAACAATCTGATCTCCATGGTCGACTGCGCAAGTTCCCAGGTGACCCGAGACAGTAAGGCATTCAACAACAACAAGTCTCCCCTCCTTCGAGACCAATACATTAAGACAAGAAACCAATTTTTTTTTGAAGATTTGCTGCAAAGAAAGCGTGAGGGGACAGATGAAGAATCCCCGCACAGGAACTGTTGGATTCAGAGATCAACGGATAAGGAGTGCCAGCAGAGGTATCAGGAGAGGAACTCGATGGAGGGAGATCAAGGGTCATCAGGCGCTAACTTGCGCGAGACTTAGTCAAAGCGAAAAGGCGGGAATTCACAGGAGCGGTTTATTGGGAGGAGATTAAGCAGTAAGTGGTTTCTGGAGGGAACCCCCCGATTCCACTCACTGTTGGACACGTAGCAAGCTGGTGGGGTGAGAATACCGCTTTATTGGGCGGGTATTCTCCGTGCGGTTTTCCCACCCGATATCATTGCCCGCCGTTGGATCTACTGTGTGGGGATCGATGACAATGAAGAGACGTGCAGTTTGAATTGATCGGCATTAGGTGGTGTCCGTCAGATTTGATGGAGGAAATCTACGGTGAAGATTGAGTTTACTAAAGGCTAGTTTTGATATTTGCGCCAAGTTTGTGGAAAAGCGGAACTATTGTCTCGTGTGTTTGTTTTATTGCCCGCCTTTTCCAAAGTTAAGTGCGGGTTCTTTGGTTAAGTCCGCTGTTTCAATGTTAAGTGCGGGTTTTTGTATTTTTTTAAGTTTTTAAGAAACATGGTTGTTAAAGTAGCTGTGGGGACTGTGCTCCCTGTTGTGCACTACTTTGATCCAACCCTCCTCGGATTGTACAAGGAACTAGCTTCCTTTCCCCCTTTTTTGCAATATATAAAAAAGTAACCGACTGTGTTTTATATATATATATATATATATAAACTATTCCTAATCCTAATCTAAAAAGAAAATTAAGACTAGGTGAGATCAAACTTCCAGTGTAACCATTCAAGTGCTTTATTTGCTGCATGTACATAAAAGTAAAAAATGAGTAACAAAATCACAATTATAATTAAACTAATAAAACTAAATTCATTATGTACATCTATTGCTAAAGTATGTACAAACATCAACTTATTTACAAATAACTTATTTGTAAACCATCTCTTTTGGAACGTTCTCTCTGAAAAAATATCTATGGGATCATAAAAGTATGGGTGTATATTTGTCAGAGATTGAAAACTATCCAGAGGAGAAGGCAGGTCAGATTGTGTAGGAACACTCTCAAGAGTTAAATTTGGTCGACAATGCCTTAGAGAATAAAGAGATATTTGAAATGAGATGAACATTAAGTGAAAATGGAAAAGAAAAAATTCTTGATATTCAATTACATATTCATTATTCTCTATTAATGAATCTCGAGGGTGTTCAATACTGGGATTTTGAACATGCCTGCATAAAATATCAGAAAAGAAAACATAACAAAAGAATCGAAAGAAAGCAAACAAAACCAAATCGCTATGTACATTATAATTACAAAATAATGTTACAGGGAAACTTTGGAACCTATCATTAAATTCAATAATTGAATTTCCACTAAAAGGACATTCCAACAAAATGTTATAGATGCAAGTTCCCAAAATAAAATAAAAATGAAGTGTTAGAAACTTGCAAAACAGGCTCATCAAAATTTTCAGAATTAAATTTGTGTTCAGCTAGAGGAGACAAAATTACAACATGTGAATCTTCATGAGATAAATCAATTTTTAAAATTAGTTCACTTTGTCCAGAATGTAATTCTTTGTCATCATCATCATGATATTCATCATAAATTACCTCCTCTGAACTAACATAATCATAAAATATGTGAGAAGAAGATTCTGGAAGAGCGTTAATGACCAAAGAATTATTATCTGAATGAATGACATTTTCAAAATCTTCAGAACTAGTGGTAGGATTGTTTTCAACTGAAAGATTAAAATAATCATCATTTAATATAATATAATCTGAAAAGATATCACAATAAAGAAAATAATGACTACCAGAATATAATGTTGGCTGAAAAGATTCATCTTGACAACTCACCATATTATCATAATTTTGGCTTAATGAAACTCTTTCAGTTGTGGAAGTAGAAATATGTTCTGAATTTTCAGAATTTACCTTAGGAGAAGAGAGATTGACATATTCATTATTTAGATCTCCTTCTTGATTAAATTCTATTGGGCCCTCTTGTTGTTCACAAGAATCATTAGAAATTGTTTCAGTTACATTTTCAGATTTTGCATTTATGTTTGAAATATTCATTTCAAAAATTGAAAAATGTGTATTGTAGTTTTTCAAAGATGAAGGTTGTGATCTAATTTCAAGCTTAAGCTCAGGCTCAATAAAATCATTTGTTGATTCAATACTAAGTAATGAATTAGATGCATCTTGTTCTTCATTATTTGATTCAATATCTTCAGAATTAGAAGAAACAAGAGAAGAGAAATGTTCAATCAAATCTTCAGTTGAAGGTAAATCACATAAATGAAATCTATAACAAAGTGACCAAAATCTATTAGAAAAATCATCTAAATATTCATCTTCGTACATGAAAATATTATCTAATTCTAAACACAAATTATCATAATTATAATTTTGATGCGCTTTTAGAAATACCTGCATAAAATGGTTCCAGGAATGAATTGATTTCACTGGAAGTGCTTTGAACCATTTGCGAATTCGTCCTCAAAATGTCAGAGTAAAAAGGCTGCAAATATCATTGTCAACAGTAATTTTGAAAGATTCACATTTGTCTAAAAAATCACAAAGATGATCTAAGGCAGAAAATTTACTCTCACCGTCAAACTTCAAATTAGACAAGGACTCAATCTACTTCTTGGTCATGCCTCTAGTAGGTTTACATGAGCTGAAAACATGACCCAATGTAGGAATGCATAAAGGATCCATGATTAGTTAAAGGATTTTTAGAACAAAGCTCCAAACATAAAATGAATCCTTGGCCCTCCTTCTAGCGCCAAAAATGTTGATCGGGAAAAATGCCCTTTCAACATTCTAAGGGAGACCACCCATAGGAGAACTTAAAGCAGCTCCTTTTCCGTTGCAGTAGTGGTTCCAACTAGTTAGATTAGGTCCAATTACCTTCTCTCTATCTCTAATGGCTTAAAGCATGACCTTCATTTACCAATAAAGAAGCGACATTCGATCGATTTTTCTTGTTGATCAGGCAAGAGAATGATCTTTAAGCTGACTTTGTGGCTCATAAAAACCACTCTAAAGACTACCTCTTTGAGGAGAGGACTTCTAAGATGCATAAACTAAAATTAAAATGCAAAATTTAACCTAAGATGCACTTATCCTAGACCTATCTCGATTGAAAGAAAGAGTAGTCTTTCTCTCAATTAAGAGCAAGCTAAAAGGATGGGAAAATAAGCATATTGGAATTGGAATAAAATAAATGAATTAGATAAGTGATGTAGTTCACAAGATCTAATTCGTGTTAAAGCAGATATAAACAAATAAATGCCTAATAAATAGTTACCAAAAACTTAACTGTAAATAAATCCAACTCCTAATAAACATATGCATAAGAAACAAAAGATCCATGCCATAATACTGAAATAGTTCTAATAAAATGACATGTAGAAAATCAAGACATCTATAACTTTAAACTGTTAGATAGCTAGCCAGCCTAAAGAAATAAAAGTATGTTCTTATACAATTTCCAGTTTTCAATACACATTTCTGATTAATCCTGCAAGATAGCTTGATCATAATTTTAAATGGGATAACAGTTAACATTTAACAATAGTGTTAAAGCCAACTAATCTACTCATACAACAGAAATGTAATTGAAAACTAAAGAATTCATTTACAATAATCGATGCAAACAATAGTGTTATGCATAAAATTACATAAATAAATCTAATTATGAATGTGAATTAAGTTACATAAACCTCAGAAGATTATAGTAGGGAAAATCCTATGCTACCAACAAACTCGATTCCCTGTCTGCAAAGAAAGGCTCAGATCCCACTACACTAGTGCACATGAGCGTTGAACTCCTTCTACAAACATGCTATAAGCTCTTATATTTTTCTGCCTATTCTCTTGGATTCGAATCCCCTCTTAGTCCCCTCTCAGAGATGGGTATTTATACAATAATATAATAACTTTCCCCTTTTGCTTCTCAACCAAAAGATAAATAAAAATTAAATAAGACAATAAATTTGTTGCAATTGATGTTATAGCCGAACTTAGAAGATCATTGCAACAAATTCCTGATCAGATTGACTAGTCTAGTATAAGCCGAAGGGTTGATTTTCCTTTTTAATAGGCAATACAAGTGTTGCTCCCAAACTGTGTCTTTGTTTAAACTTTTCGTCCACCATCTCTACCCATTTTAGTACTGCGTTGTGCCACTTGGCATAATGTCTTTAGAAGTCATTGATCACATAAATCCTTCCTAATCGACCCTAGGCTCTTCCCTGTATCACAAATAACAAAGATCATATTAAAATAGGTGAAAACATGATCAAAAACCAACCAAAAACTAATGCCCACGAAACCATTGGATATAGTGACTTTTTGATTATTGTAACAATGATTGCATAAGAGGGTGACAAGTGGCAATGACAGAGGGTATTAGAGGTTTAGCCCATCAGAGTTTTTTAGAAGTGGCAATACAAAACTTACGAGGTTGGAAGGCTCTGATATGGAGCGGATGTGATATCAATATTAAATTGTTGTTTATATGCTCAGCGGATCGAGAGGAATATCATAAATCAAGTTTTAAGATATCGACGTTTTACAATTGTTAACATTTAAAAGCTCTGATATATAGGCATACAAGATATTTCGATTAGACCATCGTTAATACACATATCGGATCCTAGAAGATATCAAAAGTCGGAGGGGAAGGTGCATTGGGATATCGACGATGGAGAGATTATCGGAGGTCGAAACGAGAGGTTATATCGCTATCGAAGATCAAAGATTGGAAGGATATGTTTATCAGAATTCGGAGAGGAAAGGTGTATCGACATATTGGAGATCAGAGGGAGTGTTGTATCAGCATATCATAGATTGGATGGAGTGTTGTATTGGAGTTTTTAAAAGCTTTCTCAGTTGAAAATCTCCGATAAGTGTTGACCCTAATGGGAGTGGGAGTAATGATGTGGCAGGTGGGTCCTCTCGTCGGCTATATTATAATATGGTCGGACTTTGGGTTTTGATTAACTTTGAATATATGCCATAAGCTATATAAATATGAGTTTAGACCTTGAATATTTTTAATATAGCTCCAATACTATATATATATATATATATATATATATATATATGCCACTTGCTTTAAGCCTTCGACTATGACCACTTTTTAAATGTGAAAGGTTTAAATCCGCTTTTAAATAATAAGCCATTACATAATAAAAGGCTTGGTCTCGGGGGCTATGAAATGCATGATACAAAATAAAAAATAATATTTACAAATACAAACATTTACAAAAATCTAATTATTTACAAAGAAACAAAATTATAAAATAAAAGGTAAAATACATTATATAAGGCCAAAGCAGTGAAAAACATTTAATCTTCAATTAGGCACTATTTGCAAATCAAATGTCCAAATGAGATCAAACGAGTTATGATAGGAAGATAAGAACAAATTGAACTCATTGAAGCAATCCAAATACTCAAAATCAAATAGTAATATGACCAACCATTCAATCAGAGGGCCCCCATAATGAGAATCAAGTGAATAATGGGGGGTTGTATTTTTACCACAACAGGTTATTTGGTCATATGATGGATCCTACAGTGATTTACTATGATATCATAGTTGTATCAAACTCTCTGAAAATCTTATATTTCATGATCGATCCAAGCATATCAATATCCAATATCACCATCTACGGGATTGTGTGCAGATTAAAATTAAAATTTCTATTTCAACAGAATACTTGGAAGTAGTTAACTGAGGTGACATGGCACTTGTCACTCAATTAAATCAGTTAATTCGAGTTGGAGACACTTGAGTTTAGTTCAGTATGATTGATTGCTAATTTCTTGCAATCTATTTCAGTTAAATTAAGTTATTGTTAGTTAAACTAGTTCCAACTAATGGAGGAACTTGTGGAAGGTCAAGTAGTGGGATGTGACCTCTGTTATCTTCAATGATCATTTAGTTAACTGATCAATCAGACTAAAGTAATTGATGCATGCAGAGAACTCGATTTACCCAGTTGAGATAGAGGCTCAAGGGCAATGTACTATAAGTTGTAGACTATTCCAAGTTGAACAAGTTGTGTATGAAGTCAAAGGATGAGCCCAATGGATTGCGCAATTCTCGTTGAGGAATTTCCTAATTAATAGGTGTCAAATTACTCAAGGAAAAATGCAAGGAAATAAGAGCTTGGAGGACATGAAAATTGGATAAGTATTGGCCAGAGTCATTTAGTCAGGTAAAGGATAGACTATATAGTGGCAGGCAGAGGGATAGACTATACAGTGGAAGGTTGTGCTCAGGCTTTAGCAAGCATTGTATTTCATCTATATTATTTGATTAATGCAATACATATATGAAGGGGTTTTGAGCAGTTGCTTTCCGCTAGATAAATCTCTGTGTATGTGTGTTGAATCTTTGTGCATGTTTATGATATGTGTTCTTGATCGTGAATTGAATTCCACAATTGAGTAGAGTAGATTTGAGTCTTGTGTTTTAGTAAATTACATGAGCAGTTTCAATCTTTGTGCATGTTTATGATATGCCTTCTCGATCGTGAATTGAATTCCACAATTGAGTAGAGTAGAACTGAGTCTTGTGTTTTAGTAAATCACATGAGCAGTTTCAGATCTACACAATATTTTTTATAGGTAGATCCCGAGTTAAGATGAATCTAAGCTCGTTTAATTATTAATTAATTATAATTATAATTATAATTATAAGTTTTATGTTTTTATTTTATTTGTACAGAGTCATAAATTTAAAGATTACAACATCTCTACCATACTAGGATCAAATGTTTACATAGGAGTTTTTACATAACCCCCACCCAATAATATTACATTTTACTCAATATGTCCCCTCACCCGTGCTAATTTTATAGTTGAGTTTGTTTGTTTTCAAACTTCAAATATAAAGAAAATTTACAATAAGAAATTGACCCTCCTAATTTTAGGTTTTAACCCTGTATAGAAATTACCTGCATATGAATTCTTAAACAAAGAAAATAAACAATGCGAGAGCATAACCCATAAAACACATATGCACAGAGATTTTTCCCTGGATCCCAAAACCGGGACTACCAGCTTGATTTTTCATTATGTTCCTTTCAATGTTACAATACATATTTATACATGCCGAAGCATCCAATACCATGGACCGAAAACCATCGCGTCCAATACCATGGACCGAAAACCATCGCGTCCAAAAAACATGTGCGAAAATCATGCACAAAACCATAGGTGGGTCCGCCCAACCTAACATATGGTCCAAAACCAAAATTTGGGGTTACGAGTGCCCTTCAAACCCCTTATTAACTACGTGGAAAGAATATAACACAACCCAACAATCTCCCACTTGTTGTTTTCTTTCCACAGGGGGCCACAGGAGAGCTTAGTAATTTTTTCAGCCCTGAGATTCCCATTGCTTCTCTACACCAAGAGAATTTCTCAGAGCTCACAGATTTTGTCAATGCATCTGTAGTATTCTTCAAAGTGTCTACCTTTACCAGCAACACCTTTCTGTCTTCTATCATATCCCTCACAAAGTGATACTGAACATCAATGTGCTTTGTCTTTGAATGATAAGCAGGGTTCTTTGCCAAGAAAATAGCACTTTGGCTGTCACAGTCTATTCTTATAGCTCCCTGTACTAACCCCATACTTGAACACAATCTCTGCAACCAAACTGCTTCCTTGCTTGCATGAGTGGCTGCCATGTATTCTGCCTCTATAGTTGATAGTGCCACTACAGATTGTTTCTTACTCATCCAACTGACTGCACCTCCAAATAGGTTAAACACATATCCACTTGTAGATCTTCTCTGATCCAGATCTCCAGCCCAGTCTGCATCAACAAAGCCATGAATATCCAACACTCTGTCCAATCCTGGTCTTCCTTGGTAGCACAAACCATAATCACTAGTGCCACGCAAATACATGAAAACTCGCTTCACTGTTGTCCAGTGCTCCTTCCCAGGTTTTGACATAAACCTGCTCAATACTCCCACTGCATGTGCAATGTCTGGTCTAGTACAGACCATTGCATACATCAGGCTACCCACTGCACTTGCATATGGAACACAGGACATGTCCTCTTCCTCTTCTTGTGTCTTGGGACACTGTTCAGCAGATAACCTCACACCTACAAGAATAGGAACCTTCACCGGTTTACTATCCTGCATATTAAACCTCTGGAGTATTGTCTCGACATACTTCCTCTGGTTTAACCAGAGCTTCCTCTTTGACCGATCTCTTTTAATTTCCATGCCCAAAATATAGTTTGCAGCACCAAGATCTTTCATGTCGAATTTGGAGGACAATTGGGTCTTCAAATCTTGGATAATTTCTTTGTCATTTCCAACCAGCAACATATCATCCACATACAAGACCAGATAAATAATACGGTCACCAATTAATTTAAAATACACACAATGATCTGCTTTGCTTCTGGTGAAGCCAAGTCCCCGTATAAATGTATCAAATTTCTGATACCACATCCTTGGTGACTGTTTTAACCCATATAGAGACTTCTTTAACTTGCATACCAGTTCTTTCTTACCCTTCACCGCAAAGCCTTCAGGTTGCTTCATGTAGATTTCCTCTTCCAAATCCTCGTGAAGAAATGTTGTCTTCACATCCATCTGTTCTACCTCAAAATCAAAAGCAGCAGCAACAGAGAAAAGTAATCTAATAGAAGTTACCTTGGCAACAGGAGAAAAAATATCACCAAAATCAATTCCCGGCACCTGGGAATAACCTTTTGCTACCAACCAAGCTTTGTATTTCTCCACCTTTCCTTCTGCATTTGTCTTCTTCTTGAACACCCATTTGCTGCCAATGGGTTTCCTTCCAGCCGGCAACTCCACCAGATCCCAAGCCTCATTTTTGTGCAAAGATGCCATTTCATCGACCATGGCCTCTTTCCAGAGTTTTCCATCCTCTGAATCCACTGCTTCCTTCACAGTTCTGGGATCATTATCAGTAACAGAGAAAGCAAAATTTGAACTGAAAGCAGATGGACTATACTTTTCTGGCTACCTTCTTTCTCGAACTGATCTTCTCACAGCCGGAGTTTGTGGCTCTTCATCTTCTGATTCCTCCTCTGCTGCAGAGTCTGATTCTTCCTCCTTTGGCTCAAACTCTATCTTCTCAGGTTCCTTTGGTTGGACTTCATGTTGAATAACATCTTTTACCTCTCTGAACAACACATCTCGGCTGTACACAACCTTCCGTGTGACTGGGTTCCAAAGCTTATAACCCTTTAAACCATCCTTATACCCAATAAATATGCACTTTTCAGATTTACTATCCAACTTGGTTCGTTTCTCCTTTGGAACATGTACATATGCATCACATCCAAATACCCTTAGATGTGAAAGAGAGGGTTTCTTACCAGTCCATACTTCTTGTGGAGTCTTATCCTCCAACGCTGATAAAGGTGATCTGTTTATCAGGTAACATGCAATATCCACCGCTTCTGCCCAGAATTCCTGTCCTAACCTGGCACCACTGAGCATGCTTCTTGCCCTTTCCATCAACGTCTTGTTCATTCTTTCTACGACTCCATTTTTCTGAAGTGTATATGGAGTAGTTTTCTGCCGTGCTATACCACACTTCTTACAAAATTCTTCAAATTCCTTGCTGCAAAATTCTCCACCATTATCTGTCCTCAGCACCTTTATCTTCTTCTCTGTCTGATTTTCCACCAGAGCCTTAAATTCTTTAAACCTGTCAAAGACTTCAGATTTCTTCTTAAGAAAATATATCCATGTATTCCTTGAGAAGTCATCTATGAATGATACATAGTACACAGACTTACCCAGTGATGGAACCTTCACAGGTCCAAACACATCACTGTGCACAAGCTCTAGTATCTGTTTCGTCCTCTTACCACCAGAGGGGAAACTCACCCGATTCTGCTTCCCATATACACAATTTTCACAGAAATCAAAATCCAGAGAGATATTATTCATACCTTCTACCACACCTTTACCATGAAGTATTCAAAGGCCCTTCTCTCCAATATGTCCAAGCCTTTGATGCCACAACATGATATTCTCTCAAGAGACCACTAGATTATCTACTCCATTTTCAGGAACCATAGAACTATTGCACCCATCAACAACAGTGCTACCTTGCAGCTTGTACAGAATTCCAATCCGAACTCCCCGCATTAATATCAGTGCTCCTCGAACCATCTTGCAGGTATCTTTCTCGAACACCGTCTTTACACCTGCATCATCCAACTTGCTTACAGAAATCAGATTTCTGGCCAATGCAGGAATATGTAGAACACCCGGAAGTGTTCTAACCCTTCCACCTTGCAACTTCAACTTTACTTTTCCCCGACCAATGATTCTAGCCTTCCTATCATCTCCTAAGAAGACATCACCACCATCGTATTTCTCATACTCGCAGAACCATTCTCTATGGGGAGTGAAGTGAAAGGATGCACCTGAGTCAATCAACCATGCCTCATGATCTACATGTGTACTTGAAGAAGCCAAGTACACATCCCCACCTTCATCTGAGGTGGTTTTCACCTCTGCAGAAGGAGCATCATTGGATCCCTTTCCTTTATCAGGAACTTTAGATTTACAATCCCTTCTGAAGTGCCCTTCCTTTTCGCATTTCCAGCACACCACCTTTGTAGGTTTTCCTGGAGATTTAGATCTCCCTCTAGATTTAGATCTCCCACTCGATGACTTATTTTTGTTTCTGTTCTGGGACCATCCTCGTACAGACAAGGCATCACCATTCTGATTGTCCATATTTTTTCGTCTCATCTCCTCCGTCAGCAAGGCTGAGACTATTTCATCAAACTGCAAAGCAGTTGCATTGCTACCTATTGCAATAACCAGACTATCCCACGAATCTGGTAGAGAACACAACAGATTGATGCACTTATCTTCATCTGAAATTTTAATATCAACAGATAATCACTGACTTACCACAGTATTAAACGCATTCAGATGCTCTGTCACCGAGTCTCCATCTTTCATCCTCAGGTTATACAGCTTTTTCCGCAGGAACAGTTTATTCACCAGAGACTTAGATTGGTACAAAGTCCCTAACTTGACCCACAAAGCCTTTGCCGTAGCTTCCCCTGATACATTCAGCAATACTGAATCCGAGACACACAATCGTATTGTGCTCTTTGCCTTCCGATCCAACTTCTTCCATTCTTCATCGGTCACTCCCGATGGTTTAGTACCCAGATCTATCGCGATCCACTAATCTTTATCCACCAACAGATCCTCCATCTTGAGTTTCCACAACTCAAAATTCTGACCATTGAACTTCTCAATCTCTAACTTTCCACTGCTCGCCATCTTCTTTCACCATCAGAATCGATCTCGCAGATCTCCCATTGAACAGGGTCTACCATAGGCCCGAGTGAAACCCTTCAGCAACAAAGGCGTCCCCTTGAAGCCAAAACAGCTCTGATACCAAATGTAGGTTTTAACCCTGTACAGAAATTACCTGCATATGAATTCTTAAACAAAGAAAATAAACAATGCGAGAGCATAACCCATAAAATATATATGCACAGAGATTTTTCCCTAGATCCCAAACCCGGGACTACCAGCTTAATTTTTCATTATGTTCTTTTCAATGTTACAATACATATTTATACATGCCGAAGCATCCAATACCATGGACCGAAAACCATCGCGTCCAATACCATGGACCGAAAACCATCGCGTCCAAAAAACATGTGCGAAAATCATGCACAAAACCATAGGTGGGTCCGCCCAACCTAACATATGGTCCAAAACCAAAATTTTTCGGGGCGCTGCCCCGGACCCCATAAAGTGGGGTTACGGGTGCCCTTCAAACCCCCTATTAACTACGTGGAAAGAATATAACACAACCCAACACTAATTTTATAGTTGAGTTTTTTTACTTTCAAACTTCAAATATAAAAAAAAAAATTTATAATAAGAAGTTGACCCTGCTAATTTTATGGTTGAGTTTGTATACTTTCAAACTTCAAATATAAAAAAAAGCTACAATAAGAAGTTGAGCCTCCTAATTTTATAGTTGAGTTTGTTTACTTTCAAACTTCAAATATAAAGAAAAATTACAATAAGAAGTTGACCGTTGAGAGGAATATTGGGTGAAATGCAATATTATAATATTGTATTTTACCCCATATAAACTAGTAAAAAGTGGATCGAGATAGGCTAAAATATTAGATAAAATCTAATAATTACATTTTTCCTAATATTTCCCCACCTCAACATATTAGACAAATGCCCAGGCTAGTTTAATTTCCTAAGATGGATTTAGGCTAGTTTAATTTCCCTGAAATAAGTTGTATTCCACATGAATACTATGGGTCATTTTTATTTTTATTATTATTTAATTTTTATAGGATTATTTTTATTTTGTGATTTTCTTTTATTGTCATCGAGTTAAAATGTTTACATTACATTAAATATTACACATTTCACATTTCTAGTATACTATAGGCATTAGATCTAGGCTTAATGAAAGTTTTTTTTTTTCAATTATTTTATCTCACTATATAAATGTTGTTGTAAAATAAAAGTGAAAATTGAAATATTTTACTTATGGCCGAAATCAATTTTTGTTAAGTAATGTTACCAAAAACGTCTCTAGCATATACATATATTTGCTAACGCATCTTTTTTAGTTTATGAAGGGTTCTTCGGCGTAAATCACATGATATTTCATTTGTCGACGTGTTTCGAACCAACCAGTGGTGGTTCATCGTCAGGACAAGTTGAATGAACATATCAGGCAAAGCGAGTTAAATAGATAGAGTAGGGGTAACTTATCTTTTTGATATTGGTTATATTCCTGTCCTAACTAACTGGTCAAATCTAGCCGTTGTCAGAATATAGCCATTGGAGGTTTGCTCATCTATTTAACTCACTTTGCCTGATCTGTTCATTCAACTTGTCCGATGAACCACACTGGTTGGTTCCAAACACGTCGACAAATGAAATATCATGCGATTTACGCCAAAGAATCTCTCATAAACTTGATATGGATCACAGAAGCCTCAATACAACATTTTTTTTAATGTAATGAAAACATCTCCTTCATATACTCAAATGGAAAACACCTCTAAACACAATAAAAAGCATAATATATAATAAATACTAATTTTCCTTACCTAAATACTTTATAATCTATTATATACATTAAATATAATAAATTTGCTATAATTGACAACAACTTGTCATAAACCCAAAAGGAATAAAAACACTAATAAAATACCATCATGATTACTCTTCTAGCCAAGACACAACAGGTCATATATATACTCAATGAGATTTGAACCCTCATCTCGGTTCTTGTTAAGGCATAAGTTTCCTGCTATTGTGTGGCTTGCAGGCTGTTGCACGTAGCCTAGATTTATAGTGGCAGCCAATTAAATTTGATCCTAAGTGTGTTCAAGATAACTCTCACCAATTACCGATTATTCTAGATTAAAAAAAAAAAAATACCATCATAACTGCCATTACAAGAATTCAATGAAATTCTATGATAGAATTCTACGAGAGACAATCATAGCTGAATTCAAGTACACAAAGGAACCCACGGATAATCATTTAAAAGGTCGTGCTATAGGATGCTGTTCCGCAGAATCACAAAAGCTACTCCGCAGACGCCTAACACATAGATAAATGAATGAATAATAAAGAATAATTAACATTTTAAAGTACACGAGATTAAAAATATGAACCAACACATAAATGAATAATAAAAGATAATTAATATTTTAAATTACACGAAATTAAAAATATGAACCAAATATGAATGAATGATATTTTAATCGTAACTAAATAAATAATTAATGGCATCAAATACGGGTTTTTGATCCAATTTAGATTCATGGTATGAGCCGAAATTCCTTAAAATATATGTACTTACATTTTTTATGAATATAAAATTAAAGCATTAGCACAGTTTTAAAAAATATCCCTCCATTTCTTAAAAGCCAAAATGCTATTAGATGGGCTCTATCCCAAATTTTATATTGATGATAAAGCATTCGAATAGTTTTTAAAAATGTTCTTCTGTTCCATAAAAGCCAAAATACTATTAGATTGTGCCCTGTCCCAATTTTTATATTGATGATAAAGCATTCGAATCTAGTTTTTAAAAAATTTCTTCAGTTTCATAGAAGCCAAACTGCTATAAGATTGTTGCTCTGTCCCAATTTTTATATTGATAATAATAATAATGTCGCCATGTGTTCTGTTCCAATTTTTATATGATGATAATAATAATGTGAATTAATGGACGCTTTTATTCACAATTTTGTCTTCTCCAAACATGACAGATATAGAAGTCTCCTTTAAACCAGATCGAACAATCAATCGACTTACAGACATGAACAAAGGTAAAATTAAAATTAATCACAGGGACGCCATTAATAATTACTGTGACAGATCCATGTCGGCATTTAGACATTCAAAAATAGCATGACTACATCCAACTCAGGTCCTGGGACTCGAGAACCAACCAGACTTCAATTTCCAAACTGTAAACAGACTATAAATTCCTCTCTGAGTCTAGAACTAAAAAGACCTCAACGCCCAAACAGTAAACAAACTATCAATTTCTCTCTAAGACCTTTAACTCGTGCATACATGGAAGACAATACAGGTTGAATACACACAAAAATATTACTTACAAACTTTACTTACAAGAAATATAAAGCCAAATTCCCCGTTTGAAATGCTAGCTAGCACCTCGTTCCAGCATCTCACGATATTCAACTATAGATTTCTGCTTCTGCAGCTTTATGTCCTCGTAGAAATTGGCAATGAATACCTCTGCATCAGTGTCTACTTTTTCGGTTTCTGAGAAACCGGAAATCCTTTTCTTCTCTTCGCCATACAAATCTGCCTGAGAAGTATTCCAGCACACAATCTTCTTTGATTTGGTATCAGTGGATGGAGATGCTTCCATTGTAGCTGCCACGGACAGGAATGCTTTCACATTAAATTCCTGCATCACAGTGCTCCTCGATTTCTCGTTTTCATTTCTATCTGGTGGAGAACTGCCACTTCCACTGGCAATTGCATCCTTTTCGCTTTTCATCTTGTCAGCCTTGCAATCAGCTTTCTCGCAGGAATTGAACATCTGAGACCTTGGAGCGTACAGATCTGTAACGTACACAAACTGGTCTTTTGTGGGTTCGATGTCTACGCTCCCAAAAAAACAGGACATGGTTTTGATGTTCCAATTTCGCAACTTCTTCTTGAAACGACCGTCTACTTCATCGTCGTCCGAGTAATTGTAGTGATCAGATCGGCTATTGTGCCTCCGGGAAGATGCCGTGGATTGGATGTGTCCATTTCTAAAAGCCCTCTTTTTCTTCTTCAGAACATTCATCGAGGCCAGCTTCCGTTTCATTCCTTTCCCCTTGGCGATGGCGGAAGATCGAACAGATTTCCATAATTTCTTCATTGCGACTCCAGATCCCACCATTAGATATGACGAGCGAAGCTGGAAAATAACAAATATGAGAAGGATTACAAGTAGCTTGAGACATATACCAGAAGGTTATATAAAGCTGCTGCCTTTGAACGCCCTGGAACTCTGACTGAAGTTCAGTTTGTGTGATGCGGTACGTAAATATGAGAATGCGTAGTTTAGAAGATAGCGTAAAAAGTACGGAGATGTGGGGCATGTAGTAAACGACTGCGTGAAGTTACTCGGTAATCCAACAATTTCTTCCAATATCAACCAACTACAGACGCAAAAATTGATTTCCGCGTTAAGGACACTTTCGGTGCCGAAAAACATGGAGGTTATTAAACTAGCCCTAATCTGAGAAAGTGAGAAGATGACGCGGAGAAAAAAAGTTAACGCGAAAAAAACGATTTTGTTATACTAAACTTAGCGTCAAATTCAAGCGACATCTAAAAAAAACCATCGCATTATTATTCGCTACTCTGTATTGAGTGCTTTACTTTGTCCCCTCTGCTTTCCGTATAGGCCCACTGATGCTTACACTGATGCTGTATAAAACAAAGCAAAACCGCGTTCTCGTTATTCCAATTCATAAATATGACCCTGTTTTAGCAAAATAGCTCAATTTCGACAAAAGTACTCTTTATTTCAGAGAATCAGCTCTTAGTGATACAAAAGAAATTGATGCTCCATGCTCGTCACCTAACATTCTCTATATTTAACTATGTATATTCCAATGATAGTCAAACCTCAATGCATGATAATAAGAGGACGAAGTACTTTCGAATATTTCATATCAGATTTCATCCCGTAGCTTAATACTGCGGCTGGAATGCACTTTACCAACTGTTGTCTGACTTTATTATCATCAATTCTAATTTTGAAACGTATAGTAGTTGGTGTCTTGTTTTAGAAAAGCAATCTTTCTTTTCTAAAATGTATAGTATGTATGTAACTGTGTTGGTGTAAAAGCAATTTTTTAAAAAATGTATAGTATATTGGTGTCCTGCAGGCTGCAATCCTGTTGTTTTTATACAGAGAAGTTAACCTCATCTCTCGGCCTTTCACTGTCTCACTCATATTTCAAAATGACCGTTTAAATCCCACACAACACTTTTAAAATAAACACAATAAAGAAGCCATAACATTATAATATTAAAAATAACCGTTTAAACTCCACACAACACTTTTAGCGAACTCATTAATGCGTTGTGCAACATGAAATTAATGGAGTTTTTTATATTGGGTAGGACGAATTCATAAAATAAAATTATTAAAGATAATCGTTTAAACTCTGCACAACGCTTCCAAAAATTTAAATCAACTCGTTAGATGCCGTGTACTAGTCGAGTTTGAAAGGACATATAGATTTAAAGAGAATTGTCCTTTTGAAAATGTCGTTATCGATCTCAAATGTAAAAGATAGAAGTTTATTTATGTAAACAATAAAAAAATATATATATAATATTTTGGATTATAGTGTATTTTAGATATTTAATCTTTAAAAGTTGAATCAGATTATAAATATTTTTGTAAATATAAAAAGAAAATGAAAAATTATTAGTACGGAAAAAAACTATTTAGAAGCTCACTAAAGGAAACTAAGAGTCATTTCCCTAATGTATTTATATATGTTTCACATTAAGAAGAGGACACTAAGAGTCATTTCCCTAATGTATTTATATATGTTTCACATTAATGAAAAAACACAATTTTAGTTATTCCTCAATCTGACAATGGTATCAAGTTAGTTATTGATAAACCATTTCCCTAATGTATTTATATATGTTTCAAATCAATTTTGGTTATTCCTCAACATGACAATGGTATCAGAGTTAGTTAGTTATTGACAAGTCATTTCCCTAATGTATTTATATATGTTTCACATCAATTTTAGCTATTCCTAAACATGACAATGGTATCAGAGTTAGTTATTGATAACGCTCATTAGGAATCTTTGCTCAAATGACTTTTAACATGAGACTTTTGAAAATAACATGTAGTCTCTATCTCACCTTGTTGTGCAATGAAATGTGTGGGGTCACTAACCTTCACAAATTTACCACAACTCAACCAAGTTTTTCATGCTCACACAAAAAATTATAACAAGTGTATATGTAGGTTGGCTCTATCACTATAAACGTGTATTTTATTTGTCAATTGAAGGAAAGCATTACTCATCTAGGAAAGTCTGCTTCGATTCTGATAGACAATTTGTCTCTCCAATGTCCATATTGTTATAGCCCATTTTTCCCACCTTATGTCAAGTAGAGAAACCCTAGTTCAACCTTCTATCTTGTTGGCCTGAATGCATTCTTATCCCTTCTTGACTATGCACTTCTATCAACCTAGCGCTACCACGAGCTTGTCATCTTGACACCCATTGCTATATTGCAGTTAGGCAACCTAACACCTATGTACTCTACTTGTCTTTGGCATGGGAGCAACGGAGGGAAACTTTCTAGAATAGGTCATTTATGCGGAGATCGACTCAGCCCACTTGTTCTTGAGTTGGTTGGGAGTTAATTATTGAGGAAGTTTCCTAACTTCTCATGGCCCTAGGTGTCTAAATACATCCTCTTGAGTTCGGAAAAAAACCTATAGATAAAGACCCTGTCAAAAGGAAGGGGAAAGAGAGAATATAACTTACTAGTGTTGGTGGATTTCTACTAGAACTTTTCTTGCATGTGAGGTGAGCCTAACCTTGTAGTAAGTCAAGAGAAGAGTCATGCAAGGATTGAGGAGGTGTCTATTGATGCATCAAGGTATAATGTACATTTGTCATTTTGATTGATGAAATTATTTTTGAATTCTCTCTTGCATATCTCATGTTCTTCTATATATGAATGTGGTTTGGTTATTACTAGGGCATGCTAACCTACCTTTTGCAAGGGAAAAACGTCATCCTTTTTGGTGGTGCTTGTAGGTAGGGGATTGGACTAGGAATCTTGGAACAAGATCTTTGAACTAAAGTAGGGTCTTTGGAGTT
Organism: Pinus tabuliformis; assembly: GCA_031772625.1. Lineage (NCBI taxonomy): Eukaryota > Viridiplantae > Streptophyta > Pinopsida > Pinales > Pinaceae > Pinus > Pinus tabuliformis. The sequence continues at coordinate 2,074,849,514 of CM062818.1, forward strand.
GTCCACGGGGTATACAAACGTCATCGATCTATGAGGGTTTCAGGTATGATTCTCGTGTCTTTTCTTGATGAAATGAATGACATGTGTTTGCTTTAGGTTTTGGAAAACCATTTGCACTTTTCCACACACTATCTGACAGATCTAGAGGCAAGATTCATTCAAAAATAACTCCTTACCTTATGAGAATATTTAGATATATTAGAACTAGTGACTCCACCAGGGAGCCTTTCCCTAGTCTTTTATTTCTCCTTCCTTGGTATTGATTTTTGATTTCTACCTATTGTTGAGTCTTTTTCTATTGATTTGACCTTGTTTAAGTTTGTTACAGGCTAATTTTGTTTAATATTTATTAAATATGAGCCTTTTTATATTTCAAATCTTGACCTTGGGTGTTGGTCACTCCCTCTAAGTGATCTGAAAATGGGGCACTTAGGCTTCTTGTCTAACTTACAAGAACCTCTCCCACTTCCAAAGCTTAAATATTCCCAAGTCTTTATGATTAACCAATGTGGAATTAAATATGTGCTTGAAAATAAGGTGTATGCTGGTGTTTGTTTTTAAACTGTTTATGTGTTTTAAGCTTATTTGCTTGAACTGATATAAAGCATATACAACAAATAAAACAACAGATACAATGCAGCAATAAAACACACACAGAACAACAATATTAATTTGGAGTTCACCCAAAACTCTTGGGCTACATCTCCTTGAGCTCTAGTCAACTCAACTAGACTCTCTAGGATTATGGTCTAAGTTATTTTACAAGCTCCACACTCAACTCCACTAGTTTACACAGAACACAATGGGTTCAGAACACCATCTTATCCCTTGGCTCTGAAGCTCTCGGCTTTCTAGCTCTAGGCTCTAGGTCTGGCTCTGGCTCTGGCTTTATGCAACTTTAAGCTCTCTGGCTTTTCACCTGGCCTCCAAGTGACCCCAAAGACTCCCTCAGCTACTCTGTGCATTAGCTTTTCCCTCTCTCTGCGCTCCCTCGCTCTCAATTGAGCTCTTTGCCTCCTTTGAGGCACTTTTCCAGCTTTTCGGCTACCCAAGCCATTCCTCTGCGATTCATTATCCCCTTGCAGCTTTGCGGCTTCTCTACTCCCTGTCAGTTAGACTGGCCATCTGGTTCTGTGGCTCCATGGCTTAAAAATACATCATTGCTTATAAAAATGCCTGCTGTAGTGTGGCGTGATGATCAGGAGCTGCTACAGAAGGAATCAGGGCCGTTTCATAAGCAAAAACCCGAAAAAATGAGAAAATCCCATCATACAGAGAATGTCTGCCAAATACACTATCGGGCGTGATTTTTGGATGTGAAATCCCATTCAATCGCCCTAAATCCCTATCAGGTCTGCCATTAGGCGTTATATCGCATCGCATTAACGTATTGGGTAAAATCCCAAATACATGAGAAATACATGAAAAACCTGACAAAATCCTTTTTATCGGACTTCAAATTATATCGAAATCACCCTAAAATCGCATTAGGTCCGCCTTGGGTTGCTTTCACAATCCCCACCGTCGATCTGTGGGATCTCCGATCAACGGTCGATATCCAATTTCGGGCGGCTTAGGAGTAGGGAGGTTACCCGCCCGAAAAGGCGGTTTTCCTCTCTCCTCTGCCAGCCACGTGTCGACTAGTGTGTGGGCTCAGGCGGAGCTAGCCCAATACCACTTTCCGCCTAAGGCCCGCTCGAAATCCCGCCTTATCAGAACTCAAATTTTATGTATCGCGCCTATAATTTCCCTTCGGGTCCGGCTTGATCGCTCTGGGCGTCTTTCCTTTGTATTTCGGTTTTTACACCGAAAAGCGTTAATACACGGGAAAGCCCCTTTATGGCAGAACTCAAATGTTATCGAACCGCGCCTATAGAGTCCATCAGGTCCAGTGTTATTGCCCCTTTACATCGCTGCTATGCGACGTTGCAATGCGATATATCGCAATCGCAAGTTGCATGGGCCCGAGGGTCCGTCCCTTTACTCGTGGCATCTGTGACGTCGATCTGCCGATATCGGCGATCACAATATCGCATTGGCCCGGGGTCCTTGCCTTAGGTTATGTGCATATGCCCGCCTCCGACCCGATATGTTGGGGATCAACAATCGGGGGTTTCTCCCCTTTCCGCTTAAGTCCACCTTTTGGACCTCCTCCGATGCGATTTCCCTTTATAAGGGTTTTTTGCCCATTTTAGGGGATTTTGCCTCTTTTTCTAAAGAACAAAGGGCATCTTCTTTCTGCGATAACTTCTGCATCCTAAGTCCATTTTTTCCCATTCAAGTTGTAGTAGATTCAGAATGAGATGATCTCTGCAATGGGGCTATTTCCAGGAACTTCCTGGGACTTTCATTTTCCTCTGTGAGGAACACTTAGACTTAGGAGTCTATCCAAAATCCATTTTGGATCACTAAGTGATTTACAGAGTGACTTCAGAGGGTGGGTAGTCCTTGGCCATGTTGCTTGTAGCGACTTGGTACCCTCGTTGTCACTATCCAGGAGCGATTTCTTCATGTTGATTGATTTTTTGTTAGGGTTTCCTTCACGATTTGTTGAAAGGGCTCTAGATTTGTCGTCCTCTATCTATACTTGATCAAATTTGGTGCATAACTATATGAATTCACCTTCTATTTGTGAGATATCTTACTTTTTTTGTAATTTTGGTTCATTGTGTTAAGTTTGCTTGTTCGATTCAATTTCTTCTTGCAGTGATTGACACTTTTTTCATTTTTGTAACATTGTAAACCTAATCTATGTGGTTTAATGAGTATTTCTGATCTGTTTACATGTTTTGGTCATAAAGAATATGATTTTTATGGCCTCTCAAGTCTTGTTTCCTTTGTCTAGGATTTTGATTGTTTTCCCAAGTAGGTCACTATAGGTTTATGCTTGTTTTCTACCTGCATTGAACTATGAATTGAAAATTTCTTTGAATTTGAGCTTGTTGTTTGTCCAAGTGTGATAAGCCATAGTTCATGATTTTTTCTTTACAAAGACTTAGTTTTGAGCTTTTGAGGGCTTGTTGGTGCTCTTGATTTGGCATTGTTAGAGAGTGAATGTGAGGTTTATTTGTTGCTTAGAAAAGGGAAAAGACATCCTCCACCCTTAGTTAATTGTCATTGAATTAGAAACAAAATTGCACTTTGTTTAGCTTGCATTAGGATTAGTATTGAGTCTTTTCACACCATCTTAGTTGCACTCCATACCCTTGACTCAATAAAAAACCTAAAATAAAACATTAATAAAATTGATTAAACGTTTCGGTTATAGAACACCAACATTAGCCTTGGGTTGTAGAGCCTTGGAGTAGGATTTGGAGAGGACATTCTTTAAGGCTATAAAATTGAAACTATAATTACTAATGAGTCTAAATCCATTTTCATTTTAGATTCTTGATAGAAATATCCTCTCAAATAGGAGTTAAATACATGGTTGCATCAGAACCTGTAGAGTGACATCCCCATTCTCAAGCTACCAGTGTTTGTTAAATTGTGCGCATTATAAGGGGATCTCTTTAGGAGGCATACAAATTGCTTTGAGCAATATTGCTATAGCATTGTTTAGCACTCTTGTATATTAAATGCTCTTATATGGCATGGTCAACTCCTTTCCCCTTGCAAACTTGAATTTATCTCCAAAAAGTGTTTTTCAAAATTCATACGTGACTCTCTCTACTCTTAAAACACGTACTTACATGGTTCCTAAGAACAATATTTGCGTACACCTTTTTGAAATTTGAAAAAATAAATAAAAAGATATTTTTTGGGTGGGTTTTATGGGTTTTACCGAAAAACCACTTACAACAGCTGGTGGCCTAACCAAATTAATTGGTTTGAGGTGGTATACATACACCTCTTGGGCAGGCCTAATCCATTCCTAATGAGAGGTATTATTATTATGGAAGATTTTCCCCAGATCAGGTCTGTGTTTTTCTCGTTCCTTCTACATTTCTAGTCTTTAGGAAACCCTCGTTTCCTTATAGAGATGCTTAGCTTCCCTATCTAGCATTTTCTTGTGTATATTGGAGAGGAATTATTCGATGGATCTGGCTGGATATATCTGGAGGAAGGTTTTGTCGGTACCTTTGGTTAGAATCATTTTGTAGCTTCACTTGTTCTTGCTACTTTCAATTAATAAAGAGACTCATTTCCTATTTCCAAATTGTATTGTTGTTCTATGAATGTTAATTTGTGATGCTTATTATGATGATGATGATGATGATGATGATGCTATATATATATATATATATATATATATATATATATATATATATATATATATATATATATATATATATATATATATATATATATATATATATATATATATATATATATATATATATATATATATATATATATATATATATATATATATATATATATCTATATATATATATATTAATTCAATGATTTTCTCCTATCTTTGTGATTCATTTGTAGGTTTGTACATCTTGGAAGAAGATAGAGGGTTTGGACCTGTTGTAGCGGCTACAACCACCCTCCAAAATTTTTCCTTAGCTTTGTTTTGGAGGCTCCCTACCAACCTTTCACAACACCATGTCTTGCTTCATCAAGTACACAAAGCTTCAGTGGTTTTCTTGCACAAAGACAGTCTGTCTATCAAAGCTTGATGCACTCCCCTCACAGGATGTTCCTCTGGACTTGGTCCAGCTGCAGTTTGAGCATCTCCCTCAAGAAATCGCGAAATTCTAGAGGGAAACCAAAATTCCCTCCAAAAATTGTGTAATTCTATCTAGCAGCTTGCTAGGCTCCAGAATTGTGCAATCCTGCCAGTCAGGCTTCATCTAGAAAATTGCGCAATTCTTCCCAGCAGGGTTGCTCAACCTAGGAATTGTGCAATCCTGGGTAGCAGTTAGCTACTCTACCCAGAAATTGCACAAATATTCTGGGCAGCCAACCTAACTCCCTTCTAGAAATGCACATTTTCTCCCAGCAGTTGAGTGGGCTCATGCATGTGCAGTTGGGTTCACCAGTTCCACCCAAGACCAAGGAAACTTGACTTGCATGCATGGCTTGCTTTATCCCCAAATAGACAAAGGCAACATGCAAAAGGCATCCCATGATTCAGGGAGCTATTTTTAGTAGCTGGAGGTTACATGCAAAGATCGTTTTAGAATCTTTCCTCCAAGTTTGATCCAGATTTAAATAGGAACGCAACAAATTACAGAGATAACCATAAATACAGATATACAACAGAAATAATACTTCATTTCATTAATATAAAATACCGAAATATGCTTACAAACAAAAATGGAAATAAATTAGCTTAGAGGATGGTAGCTTATCTCTGAGGAGAGATGTGGCGTCTACATGCCTCTGAACTGTCTTACAATGAGGCTCAAAGGCCTATTTATTCTTGAGAAACAATGAAAAACCCTAAACATCCAAAACCCTAACCATAGGAGATGAAGCGCCAAACTATGGGCCCCGTTTTGGGTAAATTGGTACATCAACTTCTCGGGGTCGTAACTTTGTCATACGATCTCTATTTGATGCGAACAATGCCTCGTTAGAAATATCTATCCGAGGACTACAACTTTGGAAATAGAAACATCGATCCATGGACCCATGTTGCTCCCAAGTTTCCCAAAAAACATCGTTTAGGGCCTCAAAACAGCTCTGGAAGTTCAGGACTTGAAAAACTGCCAAAAATAGTAAATTGTGCTACAAATAAGGAAACTAAAAAACTGAAAGAAACAATGGTGGGGTTCCAAGTGGAATTGGCGAGTGGCCACCAATATTCACCTAGATCGAAGTGTCGTTTTTTCCTAGATTTGTGGCATGCGCATCATGAGTCCAAACTTATTTATTTGACACATTAGAGCTCATTCTTTCATCAATATTGAACCTATGACATCCCACAACACATCTAGGACTCTTCGACACATCTGGCTCCACTATTCACGGGTAAGTGGTCTCAACTTGTCTTTTTTAGCATTTCTGTCGCTTTTTGTGTTTTCGCTTGTGTGAGTGTTGTTTTCTTGATTTCTTTGAACACTTACTGTCATTTACATGCATACTAGCTTGCACTAGCACCGTTTCAGTTTTCGTTGACATCTCACTACTGTCGTATGCATGAAACTGTTTTGCACGAACGGTCGTCGATTCGGCGACTCGCCTCAGCCACATGCATGTTGATCTATTTTCTGAATCATTCATTCCATGCATGATAAATCACTTCTACTTACACTTAGTATCACCATGCATTCACTTTCACATTTTCTTTCAGTTGCTCGTCGGCGAGTCTGTCCAGCCTTGGCCTGGATTCTGCCTCAATAAGACAACATTACACAATCCGGGGAAGGAAGGATTTGTCTTACTCTTTAGAAATGCATATTTCTACCCAGTGATTGTCCTCTAGCCTTGCTTTGTGTAATTCTAAGGGACAGTCCTTTCTGGCCCAGAAAATTGTGCAATGCAGTCACTAAACATGTAGTCATTGCCAGCTAGAATTGCGCATTGCGCAATTCCAGCAGTCAGCAGTTAGCTTGGATTGCACAAATCTAGCAGCCAGTCAGCCTCCCCAGAGATCCTAGACTGCTTTTTGCGCAAGTCTGGCAGCCAGTTTCCCAGCCTCCCAGAAACAATTGCGCAATCCCTGCCTATAATTCCTAAGGTATGTGTTATATCATTCCCGAATTTTCTTTGGTTTTCAGTGACAGATTTCTTGCCATGCATGTCGGTTTGTCTCCAGATCTTTAAGGTGTTCATCTGCCTCTTAGTAGTACAGGATCAATGGCTTCCAAGAGAGCAGGATCAAAGGACACTGATGGAAGTGCAACTGGAGCAACATTTGAGTGAGTCTCCTCAAGTCTACTGATCTATGAAGATACCAAGTTGTTTCAAGACAAGGACATCAAGCTGAAATGGCAAGAGGTCAATGATGCATTTGCAGGAACTTTTGGGGAAGACCTCAAGAACCGCCAAGTATACGTGAACATTCACAAGTCTGGCTTGTACCGGATTGCATGTAGATACCCCGCATTTCCATGCATGGACATGATACATTGGATCGTCTCGCACACAGATCCTAAGACGATGACTTTGAGCAGTGTCAGTGGGACGAAGATTGCAACCTTCTGGGCACAAGATTATGAGGAGATGTATAAGATGTCGGAGCCCGTGATTATCATGGAGACTCCCTTCAGCTTACCTAGCAGCAGTCCCAAATCCAAAGACATTTTTAAGAACTGGGTAAAGGAGCCGACTAGATTTAGGATGATACCCAACCGGATCTACAAGACGAAGATACCAACTTGCCAGAGAAGGAAAACCATGTAACTAGTCCAGCATGCTGGCTCATCAGCTGAAGGAATAGGTAGCAAAGGCTCGACAGTCACTCAAAGATATGAAAGAAGAGATCTACATGTTCGCCTACATCTTAGATGCAATATGTGTGCAATAGGAGTTCCTGGGCTTGAAGTGGGCATGGTCACCGACGAAGACTACTGTGAACACTTATTGTAAGTTGTTGTCCAAATGCAACTTCACAAGATTTATCACACAGCTATCCGATCATTTTGTCACCCCAGTTTACAAGATGATATTCGAACAGGATCCACCTTGCATGTCGAAGGCAGCAATGGAGGCACTCATAGACATTGTTGATTGGTATGCCTCACCGTCTGACACATTCATACAAATTTACAGCGTGGAGAAGCCTCCGCATGTTCTACCGAAGTTTTCCTTGGACATACTCGTCATGCAGGAAGTAGCATATCACGTATTGGTAGGATTGACAGCTAGACTACATCAGAAGAAGAAGGCACCTTGGCCTGCTCTTCCGTTGCTTGGGTTATTTGAGATCCAGTGTTTCAAACAAGTGGATATCAAAGTAGAATAGATGAAGAAGTATCCATTAGACCTATGAAGCTACAACCTGTATGACCCACATTGTCTTGTGAAAGATCACTAGGCGAGAGTACAGTTCAACTGGATCTACGAGGCATTTCATTGGGTGGAGGATGACCCATGGAGATATTGTTACAACTCCTCCATACTCAATGAATCGGTCAGCTTCATTGTGGAATGGTTAGCGAACCAACATGAAGCAGCATCTTGGAGAGCACCAGAAGCAACAACAGCAACAAAGGTAAGTATACTAGTGCATGACAAGGGAAAGAGGAAGATTTTTGCTCACATGGAGGAAGAGAAAAGCTGCAAGTTCTGAGCAAATCCACTTGAGGAGAAAGAAACTATGGCTATAGAGGCAACAACATGACAAGCGAATCATGCAAAGGCAGAGGGAGAAAAGAAGAATGGAGGAAACAGAGGAGTTGCATGAGTTGAAGGAGCAACTCCAGATGGAGCAAGAGATGCGCAAACAGGAGAAGGAAGCGCAACAAAAATAGGTACAACAGGGGGCGCAACATGTGCAGATGGATGAAACAACACATGTACATGTAGTGGACTCATCAAAACAACTGACATCAGGAAGACACAGTGAACCATCGCAGGAGCAGGATTTCGCTTGTGAGATAGAGCAAGCACTTAAACAGTTCGATATGGATATGGAGCAACATGAATTGGAACAAGACATCGACCTCATGCCTCATCACCAAGAAGTCGACTTAACCACTTCACCGAATCCATAAGATGAGCAAGTATCAAGCAACCAAGGAGGCACTGAGATCCTTGGAGACCAGCCAGAAGGAGAGATGCACAACATCTCATTCGACGAGTCTCAACATAGAGTTGTGCAATCTCACAGAGTGTCGACTCCGGATGATCATACATCTCCTGCGCAAGTTGAGGAATGAGTGATTGTGTCTAACATGCGCAAACATCCAACAGCCTTGGCCGATGCTACCAGAGTGTATGCAGAAGCCACTAGCTCAAGTGTTCACTTTCTGATAGCTGAGAATGAGTGAATGACTAAGGAGCTACAGACGACCAAACAAGGAGGAGAGTTTGTGATAGCGTATGCTCAAGCTGAACTGAAGAAGGCAATACTAGATGAAGTATTGTCCCTTGACACAGTTATGCGAGCGTTGTATTCCAAGTTTGGCACCGTGCATAAGGTAGTCGTCCATCTCAACGGATGGCAGCAACAATGTGCTAGAAGAGCACGAATCTTGGCGAACTTGCATGCTGTTGTTCATTACATGAAAACATGGACAACGAGATACAAGGGAGCCCCACTTCACTTGCATAAGATGATGAATCCCAGAGCGGTTGAGTTGAAGTCACGTATCCGAAGTCAGATCTGGAACTATGAAGAACTCCCATATCTCATCACTAGTATATAGGCTTCCCATGCCTGTGTATTCAAGAGTATGGATGTTGTGGTGCACACAAATGTGATCCCATCTATCGGGACTCTCACCCAGGCAGAGACAAAGGAACAGGTCTGACTAGAGCTTGACTCTTACTTTGACAAGTTGACACGCATTTCCACAAGCCTAGACTTTCCCATTAGTGCAAACATCATGCACAAGTATGTTGTTGGTACGACTGCATTGAAGACAATGATGTGCATTCTTTCAGACAAGTTGGACAGAGGAGCCCAAGTAGTGTACCCGGATGCTATGGAGGCAAGAGTTAGGTTCCAGAAAGATGTCACCTTGGAGCACAAAGACACCATTACGGACTACCGATCTTGGCATCAGTTCGCTACTGTTGATCATTGCGAGGATGTTGAAGAGTTGGAATTCCATGGTTGTCTAAGTCATAGTGATGTCTAGCATGGCTTGCTCAAGCCATTTTGTCTCACATGGGTACATGTGCATTGTAATGTAACATCTTATCAAGTGTAAGTCAAGTGTCGATAGTTGGATGTAACAGTCATAGAGTAGATGAAGAGTCATGAGGGTAGATGAATCGTCACAAAGGGGAATGTCAAGGGTCACTCCACCCTTTTCTATAAATAGTCCCTCACAACTCGTTTTAAAGGCTTTTGGTCAACCAAGCTTCTGATCAAACTATCTTGGAGAGGGATTGGAAAATATTGTAACGAGCCTTGGCTTCTCCACTACGCAGAGCTAGTACATCTCTTTGGAGGAGTGGGTGGTTGTGGCTGTAACGTTCCGCTATCGGAACTAGTGGTTGGACATGGATGTATTGTATGACTGGAACTTACACTTCTTAATATAACAAGATCCAACATGTTTCATGCATATGTTTTATTGTATTCTATGCTATCTGGTTTACTCTAAATGATATATGTATCTGTTTGCTTACGCATGCATGTATAACTATCTGTGTATGTATGTATGAATATTTATGAAATGTGCTTCTGGTTTAACTATTGCTTTGGATTTCTAGCTAACTTGCCTTCCATGTTGTGATGCATCTTTGCTCGTGTGTTCCCTTCTTAACACCGTGTTGTCACAGGTTTCCAAGGGGTGCACTCATCTCAACCCCCGTGTGTTAGAACCTCTCATGCACCTTCCTTGGCTCACTACATTTTTCACACCCTTGCTACCAATAGAGTTATCTTGCTTGCCCTTATGCAAAATCGCGGTCAAGGCATTACCGTATGACCCACTGTTTGGACTCCTACACCAAATGGTATGAGGTCTAATTGGGACTTCTTACTGGGGAGATCCCCTGACATGTTGGTGGGTCCACGACCGTCAACATTTCTGGCACTAGAAGGAGGGCTAAATGACAAGCTGTGTCCTCTCATCATGTTTTGAACCTTTGCATATCTATCATGGATTCTTGCACTCTTCTCCCTCCACGATGTTTTTCGAATCACGAATATGTCACATTCACGAGGGAGTTTTTCGATCACTTGTCCACTTACACATATGATGGTGGGGAGAAGTGGCCTGGCCTAAGTTCTTACATGACTTTCTTTCCATGCTTCATGAGGAAGATGGATGTTCTGACAAACAGGCCAATTTGTTGCTTGCATACACACTTCGCGAATCTCCACATCGGTGGCTGTGCAGCCTACTACTGACAACGTGCACTCACTTGAGAACTTTTATGATCTCATTGAAGATACTTTCTATCATTTTGATCCAGACCATCTTGACCAAAAAATATTACAACAATGGAAGGATCCACATGAATTGACTATGGATTTTTGGCAGCGCTTCTGTGATTTTCAATTTCAAGCTCCGAAGAGCCAGATGAAGTTTTTCTATCTTTGGGACCAATTTGATTATTGTGTTAAGAAATTTGCTTGTCCCAAGAAGTAGTTTGAAATCAAGCCTCACTTAGTATTCTTCAGTAATGGAGCTGCACAATCATAGATGGACACGGTCACCGTTACAAGTGACTATCCACCATCCCCCAATCAAATAGCTTCGCCACTACAGAGTGATGTTGAAGATCATGCTCACACACCTGTTCAACTGTCACATCCTCCCAACATCACTTCGCTTGATTTTCACGCAGATTTGGTTGTGAGTCCATCGAGTTGTCATATGCATTTTGTTCCACAACCTCCATCTTTGCACTCGTCTTTTCCTTCGGATGATACTGTCTTGTGTTCTTCCATTCTGGACTCTACACTTCTTGTGAATGAGGAACATGCAATTGACGTAGTTGGTGTTGCACAGCCAACATGTGCTATAATTCATGAAGAGTATGACTAGGAGCTTGAGAACTGACACTTGACAAAGGATGACTCCCTTTCATCCGAGCCTCCTCCATTCTTCCCTGACATCTTTAGTGAACCTGCCATCCATGATTTTTCATGTGTATCTTCATCCATCGATGCACCCATTGTTGATCACTCGCAGGACACACCGGATGTCAATGCATCATTCAACAATAGAGAGAGTTATTAATTGAAAATACAATTGATCTTTGATCTACCTTTTTCGGAAACATGAAGGGTGAATTTGTCTGCTTTTCATCTACCCCTCTGTTTGATTCATCAGATCACGAGGATGCCGATGAAATCATTGATTTTTCTGATCGTGGCTTTCGTGATCCATTTACTTCCATTTTCGATCACGATCATGATTCTATCACAATTGATTTTTCGAAGCCACCGGTCTATGATGATCTATCTGATGATGAAGTTGAAACACCCAAGACTGTCGAGGCACTTTAGCCTGAGCCGATGGTTATGTCAGGCCCTCGTTGTCGCGAGGTTGGTTTCACTTCCGATCAGGAAATTGTTTAATCACCCAAGGATCCTCATCACTCATCTGTATGCATTGAAGATCAATCTCACACAAAGATCATGCTTCCTCTACTTGGACTGCATGATCCCATCGCTCATGCATTGGATGAATCTTACATTGCAAGAACACGTGCATGACACAACTTGTATTTGTTTCTTTTATTTACTTGCATGTCGCAGTCAAGAATGTGCGTACGCTTCACAACTGCACGCAATATCGCACAACACCGTGATAATTCCATGGACTGCTCGTCATGCACTTGTACTCACTTATGTCCTATGGGCACTTTGAAACATGAAGTTTGTTTGTCTTCATTGTTATATCTTTCTTGTTTGTTGGTTCACATAATTGGGTTGCTCGCAAACCAAGCCTTCACCAACATGGGTCAACCAATGCGTCGGTAGCTGCATTGGAAATATCACTTCACGTGATCAGGCCCATGCACCGTTAGCTTAGGAGTAGTAGTAGTGTTTCCTTTCAATTTGTTTTCTTGCATCCTTGTTTGCTTACTTTCTTTGCTTGTTTGTTTGTTTGCTTGTGTAGAAATTCTGCAAAGTCGCTACAAATCTCGCTCTGAGACCTCTGTAGAAAATCTAACTGTAGGTTAACCCGATAATGCAATATAACCAAAGAAAAATACTATAACTTGCTTCTACTATCAATTTGCAGAAGCTTAAAGATTGAGCAAGATGAAGTTGCACACCTATAACCAAAAGAAGAAGAATAAATGAACCAAACACATGAAAATACTTTGGGGAAAGCCTCAGCTAAAAAACCCCACTATCTGTATTATCATACAAGGTGGAAATACATCATAATTATACAAAGCCTTAGCTCTCACAACTAGCCAACTCTCGGTACAATCCTCACAGATGCTCACAGGCAATCCTGGCTTCTCACAAGCCTTCCTCTCTGCCCTCCAAGCTCCTATTTCCTTGTGCTATTCCTAGTGGATGATCTCCTGATCTCACACACTGCTCTAACACACTGTCATAACTGCACAATCCTCAAGGAACCTTGACTGCATGCATGAGTTTCCTTTATAAGTAAACACATGCAACTAGTAGTACATTGTCCTTGTCTTTAATCTCAACTGGGTATTTTTTAGAATAGACATGCATGAGTTACTGATGAGAGAATCTTCAGTTATCTGGAGTACACTGGTTGAGTGCATGCATGCATCAACTAACTGATAACTCACAATTAGTTCCTCAAATAGTTTGGAATTGATTTAACTGGACTTAACTCAGTAAACTGAGTTAACTAATTACAACTCAAATATAACTCAATCTTATCTTCTTAATTAAGGGATAATCTCCTTAATTTAAGGGATAACTGTTGCATGACTTCAGAAAGACTTCTAACTTGAATTTCTCCAACTAATTAATCCATAATGAATTAATTAATTATTTCCAAGTGGTTGGTGAGACTAAATTCAATTTTAATTCAAGGACAAATTAAAATTGGAATTTCTGGATTCTATTTTTATCATTTCTTGTTGCTATTTTCAACACTCCCTCTCAACAAGAAAGGAACTCAACTCGATCCCGATCATGAACCTTTGGAATGTTATGCATGCAAAACTTCTCTCTAGTGTTGTTGCTCCAACAACTCCAGAAACAAAAAAACATCCAACCTGAATCAGTATGATGCATCTATCATCAAAGTCTCTGACTGCTATTGCCTCTGTCAACTGAAAACTTTGCGCTTCTACTGACTCTGCCTTTCTGCACTGTTGTCAATCCTTCTCTACGCTCTTCAGTATCTAACTGCTCTAGCCTCTGTCACTTTGATCTCTGACTGCATCAATCCCACTGATTCCTCCCACTACTATGTACTTTGGGCTCTCGTAGCAAGGTACAATCCATGAGATAAAACCTCTCAATGGACCCTGCCCAATTTCAGCCTTCTTGGGACTATCACTTCACATCGCCCCACCTCACACCTGGAGGTATGGCTGCATGTGATCCCTCTACCCACTTGGATCGAAATTCCCCCCTAATGGAGGTATCTGCATGAGTGGATCTCTTCACTCAGTCTCCTCTCTACTTCTCCAATTGTGGCTCCTCCACAATTTTCTGAGACTTCTTTTGGGGCTGCATGTTGAGAGGTAATTTACTCTCCCTCTCAACCACCAAGTCTCTAACATTTGCCTTGCTCCTCAAGGCTTTGCATGCATCTTGAACCTCAATAGAATACATGTTCTTAACTCGTGAACCGATCTGTTTCACCTGTCTCATGGTGATGCGTCTAAGGAATGCCTTTCCCTTACTGAAGACAACATCGTAGCCTTTTTCCTCCAACATCGCGACTAATACCAAGTTCTTCTTCAGTCCAAGCACATACTTCACATCTTTCAAGGTGATAGGAGCTCCATGCTCCCTCTGAAAAGCAATCGTGCCCACTCCTGGAACACTATACTTTCTGTCGTCACCCATCTCTATGCGCATCTTCAGGTCTTTCTCTTCCAAGGTACTGAATAAACTTTTATCACTAGTCATGTGGAATGAGGATCCACTGTCAAGATACCAGACACAACCCATGATCAATGACACCATGCATGCCATGAGGGTAAAGTCCATTTCAAACTGAGAGGCTAATTCCTCACCTTCCGATCCTTTCGAGGATCCCTTCTTGGACTTTTTCAATGGGAAATTAGTCGCATAATCTCCCATCTCGTGACAATTAAAGCATCTCACTTTAGACTTGTCACCCTTCTTCCCTTCATGAGAAGAATTCGATTTGGAATGGGAAGCCTTCCCCTTCCCTTTCCTTGCCTTACTTGCTAAGGCCAGATTTTCTTCATCATCATCCTTGGATGAAGAACCATCTCGTGTGATCCTCCTGATCTCTTCCTACATCAGATCCGACCACAGTCGTTCCCAATCCGATAGTTTCTCCCTTTCATTCACAGAGTCCTGGTAGCTATTCCAACTCTTTGGAAGGCCAAGTAGAGAAAGGCTCACCATATCATCATCGACAATAGTTATTCCCACATTGATAAGTTCATCTCTACTGGTGGTGAGCTTGTTCAGATATGTGGAAATAATATTGCCCTTCTCCATCTTGATTCTTTGAAGCTTATCCTTGAGTGCCAATTTCCTCTGGTGGCTACTGTTCTAGTAGAGGTCCTTCAACGTCTTCCATATTGAAAATGGAGAATCCTTCCCATGGAGACTTGAGACAATATGGTCTTGAACTCCCTCAAGGATGATCCGTCTTGCCTTCTCCACAAACTTCTTCCACTCAGCCAACTCTTGTGCATTAGCTGAAGTTGGATTTGGGATTTCTCGATCAATGAAATCCTTCAAGCCATTGTCATCTAATACAACCTCCATTCTATCTTTCCATGCTATGTAATTCGAGTTTCCTTCTAAGGCATACCCGAGTCTCAAGCCATAGAACGCCATTGGCCAACCTTGAAGTATGATAAGAATTCAATTTGCACATGCAACCCCAATTTCAAACTTTGAATTTTCTTCTCAGTATAATGTTCACAGCTCCGATAAACTTGGCTCTTATACCATGTAGAAATTCTGCAAAGTCTCTACAAATCTCGCTCTGAGATCTCTGTAGAAAATCTGACTATAGTTTAACTCGATAATGCAATATAACCAAAGAAAAATACTATAACCTATTTCTACTATCAATTTGCGGAAGCTTAAAGATTGAGTAAGATCTAGCTGAACACATATAACCAGAAGAAGAAGAATAAATAAACCAAACACATGAAAATACTTTGGGGAAAGCCTTAGCTAAAAAACCCCACTGTCTGTATTATCATACAAGGTGGAAATACATCAGAATTATACAAATCCTTAGCTCTCATAGCTAGCCAGCTCTCAGTACAATCCTCACAGATGCTCACAAGAAATCCTCGCTTCTCACAAGCCTTCCCCTCTGCCCTCCAAGCTCATATTTCCTTGTGCTGTTCCTAGTGGATGATCTCCTTCAACCAAGTGGAAAAACTCGATTTACCAAGTGGATGATCTCCTGATCTCACACACTACTCTAACACACTATCAGAATTGCGCAATCCTCAAGGAACCTTGACTGCATGCATGAGTTTCCTATATAAGTAAACACATGCAACTAATAGTATATTGTCCTTGTCTTTAATATCAACTAGGTATTTCTTAGAATAGACATGCATGAGTTACTGATGAGGGAATCTTCAGTTATCTGGAGTACACTGGTTGAGTGCATGCATGCATCAACTAACTGATAACTCACAATTAGTTCCTCAAACAGTTTGGAACTAATTTAACTGGACTAAAATTAGTAAACTGAGTTAACTAATTACAACTCAAATATAACTCAATCTTATATCCTTAATTAAGGGACAATCTCCTTAATTTAAGGGATAACTGTTGCATGACTTTTAGAAAGACTTCTAACTTGAATTTCTCCAACTAATTAATCCATAATGAATTAATTAATTATTTCCAAGCAGTTGGTGAGACTAAATTCGATTTTAATTCACAATTTTAATTCAAGGACAAATTAAAATTGGAATTTCTGGATTCTATTTTTATCATTTCTTGTTGCTATTTTCAATAGCTTGCTTGTTTGTTTGCTTTGATTTCGCATTTTATTCTGCTTCTGCTTTGCTTTATTATTTGTTTTCTTGTTTTTGTTCGTAGGTTAGTTTCACATGAAAACATGTATGATTCTTGAAACAAGTTGGGTAAAGTACAAGAGGCCTTGTACAACTATCACTACTTGGTTATCTGTCATCTTGCCTATGTATGAAGAGCTTGTTACTTTTAGTCCATGATACGTCAAAGGAAAATACATACTGTTTAAAGTGAACCTTGGTAAAAACACAATGCTTGTGCGCTAACTAGTGTCACCTACTCTAGTCAGTTGTTTTTGGGTTAACCCTTGTCAGCTCAGTCAAGTAGAGTAAGGTCGGGGGAAAATTTTAACAGGAATGTCAGAGATATAATAAACTACTTCTCTGTAGGAAAAACCTCTTCTGCTCTCAATAAGTTGGAATCCCTCTTCCACCTATGAAATGAATAAATTCTATGCACGGTTATAAAAATGAAAATGAAAGTGAAAAATTTCAAACATGGAAAATGAATAAGGCGAAGCAAGAGAAAGGCTTCCTGTGCAGAGATGTGATGCAAGTAACTCCACTAGGGTATTGACCAGGCTTGCTGGCAGCAGAGCCATGCTTGTGTTCCTATGTGACTCTGTCGGGGTACTGTCCAGGCCTCCTGCAGTGGAGAAACACCATAGATGAAACTAAGACTCTCACGACTATACTACTTGTGCACCAATATACCCCTCAACCGTAATCGAAACAAATGTGTTGCCTTGACTTGGAATGTGTTTCAATCGACTAAGAGCTTGGAAGATGCTACATCTTACAATCAAGCTAGTGTGAAACCAAGACGAACTGAGAACTAAACAATACTTCTGAAGTTGTTAGACTTGATTTTCACGAACAAGGTCCATTCAGAGAGCTGGAGTTCTACCAGTGTGTCGCCAAGTGTTGTAGCGGCTATAAACACCCTCCAAAATTTTTCCTTAGCTTCATTTTGGATGTTGAGTTGTGCAATATTCTTTCCATGACTAGCTGCCCTAGTTGAATCGGGGGGTTAGAAGGGGGCGGTTAACCTCCCTCTATGGGGTCTGGGGCAGTGTCCCGGGGAATTTTTTTTTTTCGACCCATGGTTTTTTCCATGGTTTTGTGCATGGTTTTTGCACATGGTTTTGGGCGTGATGGTTTTTGGTCTATGGTATTGGATGCTTCAGCATGTATATATATGTATTGTAACATTGAAAGGAACAATAATAAAAAATCAATCTGGTAGTCCCGGTTTTGGGATCAGGGGAAAATCGTTGTGTATATTTGTTTTATGTGTTAAGCTCTTGCCTTTGTTTGTTTTTCTGTTTTAGAATTCGTATGCAGGTAATTTCCGTATGGGGTTAAAACCTACATTTGGTATTATAGCTGTTTTGGCTTCAAGGGGACGCCTTTGTTGCTGAGGGGTTTCGCTCAGGCCTATGGTAGACCCTGTTCAGTGGGAGATCTGCGGGATCGATTCTGGTGGTGAAAGAATCTGATGAGCAGTGGAAATATAGAGATCGAGAAATTTAATGGTCAAAGTTTTGAGTTATGGAAACTCAAGATGGAGGATCTGTTGGTGGATAAATATCAGTGGATCATGGTAGATCCGGGTACTAAACCAACAAGAGTGTCCAATGAAGAATGTAAGAAGTTGGATCAGAAGGCAAAGAGAACAATACAATTGTGTGTCTCAGATTCAGTATTACTGATTTTATTAGGGGAAGCTACAACGAAGGCTTTGTGGGACAAGTTAGGGACTTTGTACCAATCTAAGTATCTGGTGAATAAATTGTTCCTATGGAAAAAGTTGTATAACCTGAGGAAGAAAGAGGGAGACTCAGTGACAAAGCATCTGAATGCATTTAATACTATGGTAAGTTAGTTATTATCTATTGATATTAAAATTTTAGATGAAGATAAGTGCATTAGTTTGTTGTTTTCTCTACCAGATTCATGGGATAGTTTGGTTATTGCAATAGGTAACAATGCAACTTCCTTGCAGTTTGATGAAATAGTCTCATCCTTACTAACGGAGGAGATGAGACAGAAAAATATGGAGAGTCAGAATGGTGATGCCTTGTCTGTATGAGGATGGTCCCAGAACAGAAACAAAAATAACTCATCGAGTGGGAGGTCTAAATCTAGAGGGAGATCTAAATCTCCAAAAAAAACTATAAAGGTGTGCTGGAAATGCGGAAAGGGCACTACAAAAGGGATTGTAAATCTAAAGCTCCCAACAAAGGAAAGGGATATCATGATGCTCCTTCTGCAGAGGTGAAAACTACCTCAAATGAAGGTGGGGATGTGTACTTGGCTTCTTCAAGTACACATGTAGATCATGTGGCATGTTTGATTGACTTAGGTGCATCCTTTCACTTCACTCCCCATAGAGAGTGGTTCTACGAGTATGATAAATATGATGGTGGTGATGTCTTCTTGGGGGATGATAGGAAGGCTAGAATCATTGGTCACGGAAAAGTCAAGTTGAAGTTGCAAGGTGGAAGGACTAGAACACTTTCGGGTGTTCTGCATATTCCTGCATTAGCCAGAAATCTGATTTATGTAAGCAAGTTGGATGATGCAGGTGTAAAAACAATGTTTGAGAAAGATAGCTACAAGATGGTTTAGGGAGCACTGGTATTGATGCGGGGAGTTTGGATTGGAACTCTGTACAAGCTACAAGGTAGCACTGTTATTGATGGGTGCAATAATTATGTGGTTCTTGAAAGTGGACCAAAAAATCTAGTGGTCTCTAGAGAAAAGACCATGCTATGGCATCAAAGGCTTGGACATATTGGAGAGAAGGGCCTTCAAGTACTTCATGGTAAAGGTATGACTAATAGCTCTTTGGATTTTGATTTCTATGAAAATTGTGTATATGGGAAGCAAAATTGGGTGAGTTTCCCCTCTGATGGTAAGAGGGAAAAACATATATTAGAGCTTGTACACAGTGATGTGTTTGGACTTGTGAAGGTTCGATCATTGGGTAAGTCTATGTAATATGTATCATTTATATATGACTTCTCAAGGAATACATGGATATATTTCCTCAAGAAGAAATTTGAAGTCTTTGACAGGTTTAAAGAATTTAAGGCTCTAGTGGAAAACTAGACAAAGAAGAAGATAAAGGTGCCGAGGACAAATAACAATGGAGAGTTTTGGAAGAAGGAATTTGAAGAGTTAAGAAGTGTGGTATAGGATGACAGAAGACTACTCCATACACACCTGAGAAAAATGGAGTTGCAGAAAGAATGAACAAGATGTTGATGGAAATGGCAAGAAGCATGCTCAGTGGTGTCGGGTTAGGACAAGAATTCTAGGCAGAGGCAACAGAGACAACATGTTACCTGGTCAATAGATCACCTTCATCAGTGTTTGAGGATAAGACTCCACAAGAGGTATGGACTACTAAGAAACCCTCTCTTTCATATATGAGGGTATTTGGATGTGATGCATATGTACATGTTCCAAAGGAGAAAATAACCAAGTTGGATAGTAAATCTGAAAAGTGCATCTTAATTGGGTATAAGGATGGTTTAAAGGGTTATAAGTTTTGGAACCCAGTAACAAGGAAGGTTGTGTATAGCCGAGATGTTGTATTCAGAGAGGTGAAATATGTTGTTAAACATGAAGTCCCATCAAAGGAACCTGAAAAGATAGAGTTTGAGCTAAAGGAGGAAGAATCAAACTCTACAACAGAAGAGGAATCAAAAGATGAAGAGCCACAAACTCCGAGTGTGAGTAGATCAGTTCAAGAAAGAAGGCAGCCAGAAAGGTATAGTCCATCTGCTTTCTATTCAAATTTTGCTTTATCTATTACTGTTGATGATCCCAGAACTGTGAAGGAAGCAATAGATTCAGAGGATGGAAAACTCTGCAAAGAGGCCATGGTTGATGAAATGGAATCTTTGAAAAAAAATGAGGCTTGGGATCCGGTGGAGTTGTCGGTTGGAAGGAAACCCATTGGCAGCATATGGGTGTTGAAGAAGAAGATGAATGTAGAAGGAAAGGTGGAGAAATACAAAGCTCGGTTGGTAGAAAAAGGTTATTCCCAGGTGCTGGGTATTGATTTTGGTGATATTTTTTCTCATGTTGCCAAGGTAGCTTCTGTTGGGTTGTGTTATATTCTTTCCATGACTAGCCCACGTAGTTAACTAGGGGGTTAGAGGGGGGGGTGGAGCCCCCCTTCGTTGCTCTGATTGTGTAGCGGGGGGGGGTCACAGGGGGTTTGAGGTGTACCCGTAACCCCACTTTATGGGGTCCAGGGCAGCGCCCCAAAAAATTTTGGTTTTGGACCCTATGTTAGGTTGGGTGGACCCACCTATGGTTTTGTGCATGATTTTTGCACATGTTTTTTGGACGTGATGTTTTTCGGTCCATGGTATTGGACACGATGGTTTTTGGTCCATGGTATTGGACGCAATGGTTTTCGGTCCATAGTATTGGATGCTTCAGCATGTATAAATATGTATTGTAACATTGAAAGGAATATAATGAAAAATCAAGCTGGTAGTCCTGGTTTTGGGATCCAGGGGAAATCTCTGTGTATATGTGTTTTATGTGTTATGCTCTCGCATTGTTTATTTTCCGTGTTTTAGAATTCGTATGCAGGTAATTTCTCTACAGGGTTAAAACCTACATTTGGTATCAGAGCAGTTTTGGCTTCAAGGGGACGCCTTTGTTGCTAAGGGGTTTCACTCGTGCCTGTGGTAGAACCTGTTCAGTGGGAGATCTGCGAGATCGATTCTGGTGGTGAAAGAAGATGGTGAGCAATGGAAAGATAGAGATCGAGAAATTTAAAGGTCAGAGTTTTGAGTTGTGGAAACTCAAGATGGAGGATCTGTTGGTGGATAAAGATCAATGGATTGCGGTAGATCTGGGTACTAAACCAACGGGAGTGTCCAATGAAGAATGGAAGAAGTTGGATCGGAAGGCAAAGAGCACAATACGATTGTGTGTCTTAGATTCAGTATTGTTGAATGTATCAAGGGAAGCTACGGTGAAGGCTTTGTGAGACAAATTAGGGACTTTGTACCAATCTAAGTCTCTAGTGAATAAACTGTTCCCGCGGAAAACATTGTATAACCTGAGGATGAAAGATGGAGACTCGGTGACAGAGCATCTGAACGCATTTAATACTATGGTAAGTCAGTTAGCATCTGTTGATATTAAAATTTTAGATGAAGATAAGTGCATTAGTTTGTTGTGTTCTCTACCAGATTCGTGGGATAGTCTGGTTATTGCAATAGGTAGCAATGCAACTGCCTTGCAGTTTGATGAAATAGTCTCAGCCTTGTTGATGGAGGAGATGAGACAGAAAAATATGGAGAGCTAGAATGGTGATGCCTTGTCTGTGTGAGGACGATCCCAAAACAGAAAAAAAAAAAAATTCATCGAGTGGGAGATATAAATCTAGAGGGAGATCTAAATCTCCAGGAAAACCTGTAAAGGTGGTGTGTTGGAAATGCAGAAAGGAAGGGCACTACAAAAGGGACTGTAAATCTAAAGCCCCTGATAAAGGAAAGGGATCTGATGATGCTCCTTCTGCAGAGGCGAAAACCACCTCAGATGAAGGTGGGGATGTGTACTTGGCTTCTTCAAGTACACATGTAGATCATGAGGCATGGTTAATTGACTCAGGTGCATCCTTTCACTTCACTCCCCATAAAGAGTGGTTCTACGAGCATGAGAAATACGATGGTGGTGATGTCTTCTTAGGAGATGATAGGAAGGCTAGAATCATTGGTCACGGAAAAGTAAAGTTGAAGTTGCAAGGTGGAAGGGTTAGAACACTTCCGGGTGTTCTGCATATTCCTGCATTGGCTAGAAATCTAATTTTTGTAAGCAAGTTGGATGATGCAGGTGTAAAAACAATGTTAAAGAAGGATACCTGCAAGATGGTTTGGGGAGCACTGGTATTGATGCGGGGAGTTCAGATTGGAACTCTGTACAAGCTACAAGGTAGCACTATTATTGATGGGTGCAACAGATCTGTGGTTCTTGAAAGTGGAGCAGAAGATCTAGTGGTCTCTGGAGAGAAGATCATGTTGTGGCATCAAAGGCTTGGACATATTGCAGAGAAGGGCCTTCGAATACTTCATGATAAAAGTATGGTAGAAGGTATGAGTAATAGCTCTCTGGATTTTGATTTCTGTGAAAATTGTGTATATGGGGAAGCAAAATCGGGTGAGTTTCCCCTCTGGTAGTAAGAGGGTAAAACAAATATTAGAACTTGTGCACAATGATGTGTTTGGACTTGTGAAGGCTCCATCACTGGGTAAGTCTGTGTACTATGTATCATTTATAGATGACTTCTCAAGGAATACATGGATATATTTCCTTAAGAAGAAATCTGAAGCCTTTGACAGGTTTAAAGAATTTAAGGCTCTCGTGGAAAATCAGACAGAGAAGAAGATAAAGGTGCTGAGAATAGATAATGGTAGAGAGTTTTGCAGCAAGGGATTTGAAGAATTTTGTAAGAAGTGTGGTATAGCACGACAGAAGACTATTCCATATACACCTCAGCAAAATGGAGTTGTAGAAAGAATGAATAATACATTGATGGAAAGGGCAAGAAGCATGCTCAGTGGTTCCGGGTTAGGATATGAAGTTTGGGTAGAGGTGGTGGATACTGCATGTTACATGGTCAACAGGTCACCTTAATCAGTGTTGGAGGATAAGACTCCACAAGAGGTATGGACTGGTAAGAAATGCTTTGTTAGTTCCAGTCTTCGCAGCCTGTCACCAGGGATCAACATGAGCTCTTACTATGTCTGGTTTTGTTAGATGTTTTGCACATGATTTTCAGCAAAAAACATGTCACAAGTGTGTCTATTAGAAGAATCTCGGAAAAATATTTCCAATGGTATATCACACTCCCATAACCGGTTCCTGGATTAGAAGAAATGAATGAGTGATTCTTGGTTATGCATGTTTTGAGGTCAGTTGCTGCACACAATGACAAGTTTAGTACAAAATCATTTTCTGAAATAATGGTAAAGAATTTTTCAAAAGTGATTTTTTTTTTTTTCATCACATACCAAATAACAAAAACCTCCTTCAGTTTATGCATAGGTGCTACTATGTGGGAGAGATACAGTGATATTTGGAGCTTATATTAAAACAAAGCAAAATTTTCATATTTTTTACTATTTAAGTCATTTTAGTACAGGGCCATTTTACAACAGATGGAAAGTAATTTTGCAAAACCCAAGGAGGTTTTTGTTAATCACGAGCCATATAACAAAAACCTCTTTCAGTTTATTCATAGGTGTCATGGATTGGGATATGTGACTAGATCTTTATAGCTCATTTTTACAGATTTAAATTTTTAACAATGTAAACTTTGAAACGGGAACTGCTACTATTACCCGTTTTGTAGAGATAGCAAAAAAATGACCCGATTTTGAAAAGGGGTGATGCAGAACACACATGTTTTTTTTAAAGCATAGTTTTTGGCACTTTAAATTTTTTTATGTACATTGCGTTTTAGAATGGTAGTGATTTTCATGCTGATTTAAAAAAGTGGTTATTCTGCATCAGACCCTTTTTTTAAAAGACCTAATTTTTGACTTTAAATTTTTTTAACATATGAAATGTAAATAATTATTTCGTAAATTTAATAATTTTGAAAGTGGTTTTCTTTTTCATATTTTCTAGTTTTTATTTTTTTTGTAGTGGGATTTTTATTGATTTGCATATTTAAATAAGAAGGTCGATATTTTGCATTTTCGATATACTACATATTTATACATTGTTAATTAAATTTTCAATTCAAATGAAATAATTGTCTCTAAAAAACAAATATAAAAATATATGTAAACAAAACAAAAATAAAAAATGTTAAAAAAAATTATCTCATAAACCATAAAAGAATTTAGAAAAAAAAAACAAAATTAAATATATATATATATATATATATATATAAAATTAAGTAAGTAAATATCAAGAAATTAAAAAAAAACATTAGCAAAAACTAGGGAAAAGAAAAAAAAATAAAAAACAAACTCGTTAAAAAAAAAAAAAAAAAAAAAACCTAGTAAAATTAATATTAAAAAAAAATGTAAAAAAAAAAAATCTCACAAACCATCAAAAAATTTGGAAAAAAAAACAAAATTAAAAAAATATATATATTTATAAAATTAAGTAAGTAAAAATAGAGAAATTAAAAAAACATTAGCAAAAACTGAGAAAAAAAAATTAAAAACAAACTAGTTTAAAAAAAAAAATAGAAAATTAGCGGAAAAAAATTAAAAAACTCGTAAAATTAATATAAAAAAAACACACAAACAAATTTAAATTATAAAAAAACCCCAAAAAAATGCGTATTTTTTATTAAAAAAAGAAAAAAATGCAATTATATTTTATTAAACATATATATTTTATTCAAAAATAAATAATATATATTTTTTTAAACAATCTTTGTTTTTATTAAAAATACAAATAAAAAGAATTTTAAACAATTTTTATTTGAAAAAAATTTAAAAACAATTTAAAACGAAATTTTTATTTTATATGTGAAAAAAATATATATTAAATTTTATTAAAAATTAAATTATTAAAAAAATTTAACAAAATATTTTAATAAAAATTAAATTTTATTTTTATTTTTTAATTTTGATTTTATAAAAAAAAAAATAAAAAAAAATAGTTTGTGCCCCTTGGGCGATTCCCGGAATCACCCCCGGGCGCCTGGCCGGCCTTCGGGCGATTCCGGGAATCGCCCCTGGGCCGGCCAACCGCCCGGGGGCGATTCTGGGAATCGCCCAAGGGGCACAAACTAATTTTTTTTTATTTTTTATTTTTTATTTTATTTTTTTTATAAAATCAAAATTAAAAAATAAAAATAAAATTTAATTTTTATTAAAATTTTTTTAATAATTTAATTTTTAATAAAATTTAATATATATTTTTTTCCACATAAAAAATAAAAATTTCGTTTTAAATTGTTTTTTAATTTTTTTCAAATAAAAATTGTTTAATTTTTTTTTTTTTTTTTTTTTAATAAAAACAAAGATTGTTTAAAAAAAAAATAAAATTATTATTTATTTTTAAATAAAATATATATGTTTAATAAAAAATAATTGCATTTTTTTTCTTTTTTTAATAAAAAATACGCGTTTTTTTGGGGTTTTTTTATAATTTAAATTTATATTTTTACATTTATTTTTTTAAGTAATCATCATTTTAATTTTAATTTCACTAGTTTTTAATTTTTTTTTGTTAATTTTCCATTTTTTTTTGAAAATCTAGTTTGTTTTTAATTTTCATTTTTTTTTTTAGTTTTTTGTTAATGTTTTTTTTAATTTTTCTATTTTTACCTACTTAATTTTAGAGTTTTTTTTAATGTGTATTTTTTTCTTTTCCCAATTTTTTTTAGTTTACATATTTGTTTTGTTTTGTTTTTTTTTTTTTAATATGTTTTTTTTACTATTTATTTGTTTATAATTTGTAATTTTTTTTCTAGTTTTTTAATTCTTATTTTTTATTGGTTAATTTTGTTTTTTATTTCCATTTTTATGATTGATTTTTATTTTTGATGTTTTTTTGTTTGTTTTTTTTTTAATTTTAATTTTATGTTTTGTTTTTAGTATATATTTTTATTTATGTTTTGTTATTTTTATTTTTATTTTTTTTGTTTTGTGTTTTTTCATTGTTTTAACTTTTTTAATTTTATTTTTTTTTATATGAAATTTTAATGTTTTTCGGGCTCATGATAAAATATTTTATGCTATTATTTTGAAATGTTGAAATTTTACCCTTGAAAAACAATTTGTTATCCCAGCATCAACACTTTTCGTTTTGAGGGTGTTTTCTGCACAAAATTTAACATTGAGAAAAAAAAATGTTATTTGAACATCAACACTTCGTTTTGAGGGTATTTTTTGGACAATTTTTGCACAAAAAATTGGTTTTCACCGCCATTTTTAAAACATGTTGAAAATTTACCCTGGACAAAAAAAGGTGTTATTCTGGCATCAACACTTTTCGTTTTTAGCATTGTTTTTGATGTTTTTTCGGGGTTTTTTGGCCAGAGTTCCCGTTTTGAGTTTATAATTCTCGTTTCAAAGTTTACATTGTTTTTTAATGATTTTCTATTTGAGAGATGATTTTGTGGAATAGATTGCGAGCTACTGGAAACAAATTTCCCAAATTTGAGAGAGGTTTTTCTCCAACATGACCTTATATACAAACAAGTCTTTCAGTTTTGTAACAGGTTGTATGGTTTAGGAGATACGAGTCATCTTCAACACCTATTTTCAGAAATTTGGCCTAAGTTTAATGTAACTAATTCTATTTTGAAGAAAATGGTTGAGTTCAATCCCTTAGTACAAGGATGAGAAAATGTATATATTTTATGAATTTCATAGTGTAGGGGTTGGATTTTAGCAGAAGGTTTGTCTCTTGAGAAAGCCTTGAGCTTCATTGTACATTCATTTTCAGTATTTTGGCTAAGGAATTGAGACCAGGATTTGCAGCACTCTTTGGGATTCATGTGGCAATTTGTCTTGGTACAGTGCTTCTCTTTGTGATTGTGAATTTGTTTATGTGATTGCATTATATATCTTATTTCTTCTGAACTAAACAAACAAGAGTGTAAGTAGAATTCATTGAAAGTGCAATGCTCTACTTGAAGTTTGCTTTAGTTGTTTGATGTTTTCAGTTGTTTGGGGAGGATTCATGATTTCTCTTGCCCTCTTCAACACCTCACCTGTCCTTTCCTTCCATCTCACTAAAATTTCAGTGCCAAAATGATTTCCTACCTTGCCCCATTGAGATCTCTACAGAACTGAGCCTCAATCCCCGCACCCCAAAATGAGTCTTTCCCTCTGATCCAACAAACACTATTTTATTCAATCAAACTCTCTTGCACTCATACCTAGCCTAAGATCAGAAGATATTTCAGTCATCTCAAGCCCTCATTGATCATAATTTGCTGAGATTGACCTAGAGAGAGCCCTCTCTTGACCTGGTAGGGCTAGCTACCAGGCTGAGCATGGTTTGATGTTGGCCCTGGATCCTACCTTTTCAACCTGAGGTAAAGCTAAGCACTAACATGGTGGCGACCATAATGGGGAAGAAAAGCTTATTTGTTTTTTAGTGTTCTTGCTTATAAACTACAGATGGAGTCTGAAGACTAGCCAAGTAGCCTTCGAAACGCTTTTGCTTTGCATTAGCGCAAGTAGATAAAAGCTACTTTAGTCAATCTCCGGTCTAGTTTTTGAAATGAACATCTAACTTGCAAATTGCCCCAGTACATTCGGGAAAGATCATTCAAGTTGCAGATCTGATTGCTGAAGGTGGACAACAGTCTGACACATATGAAGGATGAAATCATCTACCTGGCAACTCCACCGTTCGAAGTCCTGAGTTTCAAAGTATTGATGGTGGCTCCACCGGCTAAATGAAGGACTCAGATGTTGCTTCTGTTTGTTCAAGGTATTCATGTATCGATTTTTCTAATCTTCCTGGAATTCCTAATAAATTACCAAAGGATGCATACATTTTGAATAATGGCCCTAAATTCAATGGGGAAGATCTGACCTTGACTCTAGAACATATAGAAAATTTTAAAACATTTGTGGAAATTCTTAGAGTTAAAAAGGAAGATGTCTTCATCAGATTGTTCTTTGATTCATTTCAAGGCAAATGTAGAAAATGGATTGAAGGTTTTCCTATCAGATCTATTAAGTCCTTTGCGGATTTTTGGCATATCTTTCTTGAAACATGGATGGAGAAAGAGGAAGAATTCAAAATAGAGGTGCCCTCTATTCAAGGTTTTAGAGAATGGGAAGATATGTGCACGAATGATGAGGTAGATGAGAACTTTGCTTCATCTCTTGCTTATTATCTGAAATCTTGTCAATGCAGCCATGAAGTTAAGCTCAATTTTTTGCAAGAGTTTGCCATCAAAATTGAAGGAGATTTTATTGAAT
The DNA here is from genome assembly GCA_031772625.1 of Pinus tabuliformis. NCBI lineage: Eukaryota > Viridiplantae > Streptophyta > Pinopsida > Pinales > Pinaceae > Pinus > Pinus tabuliformis. Next base: position 2,074,878,133 of record CM062818.1, read on the forward strand.
TGGAGGCCCAAATACAATCCCAGGATCTGGATTGTCGAGTCCCATTCTTTAGGGACCTTTTTCAACAGAAGGAACAGAAGATAAGGCTGCCCGTGGATATTTTCATTGATAGTTTGTAGTTGGAAGCATGCATTGAGGAGTTGGGGCAGCAAACAGAGTCTGGTTTTTTCGATCCTATTGCAACGTACATGGAATTTTTTTTTCAATTTGAATGATAGATCAAATTTTCTTTTACATAACCAGACTCGTTATGTGCATGTATGGCTGTCAGCATTTACATTTATGTCCTGGTTGAAGCACTTTCAAGCAGCATCCTTGTCATAGTTACTTGATTGGTTGATATGGCATTACAACATTACTTGATCTATCAATTTTGCAGAAAATTGGGTTAGAATTGTACATAAATAAGCTGCCTAAGGCAACATTTCAGTTTTCGGTATTTGTTTATGTACAAGTTGTAGTATGTATATGTTTTTGGATTGGTATGAGCTGTTTTGGGTTTGCAGTTGTTTGACCATCCATGCCTAATGGAAGAGGCACTGTCTTTTTTCTAGAGATCTGTAGTTCTTGGCACCTCCAAGGAGCTACCATCCCCATTGGAGCCGATGTTAGTTCCAGTCTTCGCAGCCTGTCACCAGGGATCAACATGAGCTCTTACTATGTCTGGTTTTGTTAGATGTTTTGCACATGATGTTCAGCACAAAACATGTCACAAGTGTATCCATTAGAAGAAGCTCAGAAAAATCTTTCCAATGGTATATCACACTCCCGTAACCGGTTCCTGGATTAGAAGAAATGAATGAGTGATTCTTGGTTATGCATGTTTTGAGGTCAGTTGCTGCACACAATGACAAGTTTAGTACAAAATCAGTTTCTGAAATAATGGTAAGGAATTTTTCAAAAGTGAAAAAGGTTTTTGTTCATCACATGCCAAATAAAAAAAACCTCCTTCAGTTTATGCACAGGTGCTACTATGTGAGAGATATATAGTGATATTTGGAGCTTATATTAAAACAAAGAAAAATTTTCATATTTTTTTACTGCTTTAGTCATTTTAGTGCGGGGCCATTTTACAACAGATGGAAAGTAATTTTGAAAAACCCAAAGAGGTTTTTGTTAAGCACGAGCCATTTAAAAAAATTTCTTTCAGTTTATTCACAGGTTTCATGGATTGGGATATGTGACTAGATCTTTACAGCTCATTTTCACAGATTTAAATTTTTAATGATTTTCTGTTTTAGAGATGATTTTGTGGAATAGATTGCGAACTACTGGAAACTAATTTCCCAAATTTGAGAGAGGGTTTTCTCCAACATGACCTTATATACAAAAAAATCTTTCAGTTTTGTAACAGGTGCTATGGTTTAGGAGATACGAGTTCATCTTCAACACCTATTTTCAGAAATTCGGCCTAAGTTTAATGTAACTAATTCTATTTTGAAGAAAATGGTTGAGCTCAATCCCTTAGTACAAGGATGAGAAAATGTATATATTTTATGAATTTCATAGTGTAGGGATTGGATTTTAGTAGAAGGTTTGGCTCTTGAGAAATCCTTGAGCTTCATTGTACATTCATTTTCAGTATTTTGGCTAAGGAATTGAGACCAGGATTTGCAGCACTCTTTGGGATTCATGTGGCAATTTGTCTTGGTACAGTGCTTCTCTTTATGATTGTGAATTTGTTTATGTGATTGAATTATCTATCTTATTTATTCTGAGCTAAACAAACAAGAGTGTAAGTAGAATTCATTGAAAGTGCAATGCCCTACTTGAAGTTTGCTTTAGTTGTTTGATGTTTTCAGCTGTTTGGGGAGGATTCATGATTTCTCTTGCCCTCTTCAACACCTCACATGTATATTCCTTCCATCTCACTAAAATTTCAGTGCCAAAACAATTGCCTACCTTGCCCCATTGAGATCTTTGCAGAACTGAGCCTCAATCCCCGCATCCCAAAATGAGCCTTTCCCTCTGATCCAACAAACACTATTTTATTCAATCAAACTCTCTTACACTCATACCTAGCCTAAGATCAGAAGATATTTCAGTCATCTCAAGCCCTCATTGATCATAATTTGCTAAGATTGACCCAAAGAGAGCCCTCTCCTAACCTAGTAGGACTAGCTACCAGGCTGAGCGTGGTTTGATGTTGGCCCTGGATCCTACCTTTTTAGCCTGAGGTAAATCTAGGCACTAACACGCTCTCTTTCACATCTGAGGGTATTTTGATGTGATGCATATGTACATGTTCCAAAGGAGAAACGAACCAAGTTGGATAGTAAATATGAAGGTGCATCTTTATTGGGTATAAGGATGGTTTAAAGGGTTATAAGCTTTGGAACCCAGTGACACGAAAGGTTGTGTATAGCCGAGATGTTGTGTTTAGAGAGGTAAAATATGATATTAAACATGAAGTCCAACCAAAGGAACCTGAGAAGATAGAGTTTGAGCTTAAGGAGGAAGAATCAGACTCTACAGTAGAGGAGGAATCAGAAGATGAAGAGTCACAAACTCTGAGCGTGAAAAGATCAGTTCGAGAAAGAAGACAGTCAAAAAGGTATAGTCCATCTGGTTTCTGTTCAAATTTTGCTTTATCTATTACTAAAGATGATCCCAGAACTGTGAAGGAAGCAGTAGATTTAGAGGATGGCAAACTCTGGAAAGAGGCCATGGTTGATGAAATGACATCTTTGCACAAAAATGAGGCTTGGGATCTGGTGGAGTCAGCTGGAAGGAAACCCATTGGCAGCAAATGGGTGTTCAAGAAGAAGACAAATGCAAAAGGAAAGGTGGAGAAATACAAAGATCGGTTGGTTGCAAAAGCTTATTCCCAGGTGTCGGGGATTGATTTTGATGATATTTTTGATTGTGATGATTGATGCTATGTGATTCGTTCTCCACATTTCACTAGTTTCAATCCCACTTCTTCACCCCTGTGAGCATCACCCGATGCAATGAGTGCTAAGTGAACTATTCAAAAATCATGAGAAATTAGTCAGTTACGACTATCTCTCATGGAAATGGGTCATACGTGAATGACTTACTTAACGCAGTTGAATCCCAAAATGATATCTAATATAATGCACTGCGTAAATCCCCCATACTTAGATATTTTTTCTCCTGTTTCCAAGGTAACTTCTATTAGATTACTTTTATCTATTGTTGTTGCTTTTGATTTTGAGGTAGAACAGAAGGATGTGAAGCCAACATTTCTTCACGGGGATCTGGAAGAGGAAATACACATGAAGCAACCTAAAGGCTTTGCGGTGAAGGGTAATAAAGAACTGGTATGCAAGTTAAAGAAGTCTCTGTATGGGTTAAAATAGTCACCAAGGATGTGGTATTAGAAATTTGATACATTTATACGGGGACTTGGCTTCACCAGAAGCAAAGCAGATCATTGTGTGTATTTTAAATTAATTGGTGATTGTGTTATTTATCTGGTCTTATATGTGGATGATATGTTGATGGTTGGAAATGACAAAGAAATTATCCAGGATTTGAAGACCCAATTGTCCTCCAAATTCAACATGAAAGATATTAGTGCTGCAAAATATAATTTGGGCATGGAAATTAAAAGAGATCAGGCAAAGAGGAAGCTTTGGTTAAACCAGAGGAAGTATGTCGAGACAATACTGTAGAGGTTTAATATGCAGGATAGTAAACCGATGAAGGTTCCTATTCCTATAGGTGTAAGGCTATCTGTTGAACAGTGTCCCAAGACACAAGAAGAGGAAGAGGATATGTCCCGTGTTCCATATGCAAGTGCAATCGGTAGCCTGATGTATGCAATGGTCTGTACTAGACCAGACATTGCACATGCAGTGGAAGTATTGAGCAGGTTTATGTCAAAACCAGGGAAGGAGCATTGGACATCAGTGAAGCGGGTTTTCAAGTATTTGTGTGGCACTGGTGATTATGGTTTGTGCTACCAAGGAAGACCAGGATTAGACAGAGTTTTAGATATCAATGGCTTTGTTGATGCAGACTGGGCTGGAGATTTCGATCAGAGAAAATCTACAAGTCGGTATGTGTTTAACCTATTTGGAGGGGCAGTCAGTTGGATGAGTAAGAAACAATCTGTAGTGGCACCATCAACTACAGAGGCAAAATACATGGCAACCACTCATGCAATCAAGGAAGCAGTTTGGTTGTAGAGATTGTGTTCAAGTATGGGGTTAGTACAGGGAGCTATAAGGATAGACTGTGACAGCCAAAGTGCAATTTTCTTGGCAAAGAACCTCGCATATCATTCAAAGACAAAGCACATTGATGTTTAGTATCACTTTGTGAGGGATATGATAGAAGACAAAAGGGTGTTGCTGGTAAATGTGGACACTTTGAAGAATACTGTAGATGCATTGACAAATCTGTGAGCTTTGAGAAGTTCTCTTGGTTTAGAGAAACAATGGGCGTTTCAGGGCTGGAAAAATGAATAAGCTCTCTTATGGCCCCTTGTGGAAAGAAAACAAGTGGGAGAATGTTGGGTTGTGTTATATTCTTTCCACGACTAGCCCACGTAGTTAACAGGGGGGTTAGAGGGGGGGCGGAGCCCCCCCTTTGTTGTGCCAATTGTGTAGCCGGGGGGGGGGGGGGTCATAGGGGGTTTGAGGTGTACCCGTAGCCCCACTTTATGGGGTCCGAGGCAGCACCCTGAAAATTTTGGTTTTGGACCCTATGTTAGGTTGGGCGGACCCACCTATGGTTTTGTGCATGATTTTTGCACATGTTTTTTAGACGCGATGTTTTTCGGTCCATGGTATTGGATGCGATGGTTTTCGGTCCATGGTATTGGACGTGATGGTTTTCAGTCCATGGTCTTGGATGCTTTGGCATGTATAAATATGTATTTTAACATTGAAAGGAATATAATGAAAAATCAAGCTGGTAGTCCCAATTTTGGGATCCAGGGGAAATCTCTGTGTTTATGTGTTTTATGTGTTATGCTATTGCATTGTTTATTTTCTGTGTTTTAGAATTCGTATGCAGGTAATTTCTGTACAGGGTTAAAACCTACAGCTTCTATTAGATTAATTTTATTTGTTGTTGCTACTTTTGATTTTGAGGTAGAACAGATGGATGTGAAGACAACATTTCTTCATGGGGATCTGGAAGAAGAGATCTACATGAAGCAACCTGAAGGCTTTGTAGTGAAGGGTAAGAAAGAACTGGAATGCAAGTTAAAAATGTCTTTGTATGGGTTAAAATAGTCACCAAGGATGTGGTATCAGAAATTTGATACATTTATACGCATACTTGGCTTCACTAGAAGCAAAGCATATCACTGTGTGTATTTTAAATTAATTGGTGACCGTGTTATTTATCTAGTCTTGTATGTGGATGATATGTTTTTGGTTGGAAATGACAAATAAATTATCTAGGATTTGAAGACCCAATTGTCCTCCAAATTCAGAATGAAAGATGTTGGTGCTGAAAACTATATTTTGGGCATGGAAATTAAAAGAGATCGGGCAAAGAGGAAGCTCTAGTTAAACAAGAGGAAGTAGGTCGAGACAATACTGCAAAGGTTTAAGTTGTAGGATAGTAAACCGGTGAAGATTCCAACTTCCTATTCCTATAGGTGTAAAGTTATCTACTGAACAATGTCCTAAGACACAAGAAGAGGAAGAGGACATGTCTTGTGTTCCATATGCAAGTGCAGTCAGTAGCCTAACGTATGTGATAGTCTGTACTAGACCATACATTGCACATGTAGTGGGAGTATTGAGCAGGTTTATGTCAAAACCAAGGAAGGAGCATTGGAAAACAATGAAGTGGTTTTTAAGGTATTTGCGTGGCACTAGTGATTATGGTTTGTGCTACCAAGGAAGACCAGGATTGGACAGAGTTTTGGATATTCGTGGCTTTGTTGATGCAGACTGGGCTGGAGATCTAGATCAGAGAAGATCTACAAGTGGGAATGTGTTTTACCTATTTGGAGGTGCAGTTAGTTCGATGAATAAGAAACAATCTGTAGTGGCACTATCAACTACAGAGGCAGAATACATGGTAGCCACTCATGCAAGCAAGGAAACAGTTTGGTTGCAGAGATTGTGTTCAAGTATGGGGTTAGTACAGGGAGCTATAAGGATAGATTGTGATAGCCAAAGTACAATTTTCTTGGCAAAGAACCCTGCTTACCATTCAAAGACAAAGCACATTGATGTTTAGTATGAATTTGTGAGGGATATGATAGAAGACAAAAAGGTGTTACTAGTAAAGGTGGACACTTTGAAGAATACTACGGATGCATTGACAAAATCTGTGAGCTCCGAGAAGTTCTCTTGGTGTAGAGAAACAATGGGCATTGCAGGGTTGGATGAATGACTAAGCTTTCCTGTGGTCCCCTGTGGAAAGAAAACAAGTGGGAGAATGTTGTGTTGTGTTATATTATTTCCACGACTAGCCCATGGTTTTGTGCATGGTTTTTGCACATGGTTTTGGGCGATATGGTTTTTGGTCCATGGTATTGGATTCTTCGTCATGTATATATATGTATTGTAACATTGAAATGAACAATAATAAAAAATAAATCTGGTAGCCTCATTTTTTGGATCTAGGGGAAAATCTCTGTGTATATTTGTTTGATGTGTTAATCTCTCACCTTTGTTTATTTTCTGTTTTAGAATTCGTATGCAGGTAATTTCTGTACAGGGTTAAAACCTACATTGGAGCCTCCCTACCAACCTTTCACAGCACCATCTCTTGCTTCATCAAGTACACAAGCTTCAATGATTTTCTTGCACAAAGAAAACCTGTCTATCAAAGCTCGATGCACTCCCCTAATAGGTTGTTCCTCCAGACTTGGTCCAAATATAGGTTGACCAACTCCCTCAAGAAATTGCACAATTCTGGAGGACAACCAGCCTTCCCTCTAGAAATTGCGCAATTTTTTCTGGCAACCTGTTGGGCTTTAGAATTGCGCAATCCTGCCAGTCAGGCTTCATCCAGAAAATTGTGCAATTCTTCCCAACAAGGCTGCTCAACCCAGGAATTGTGCAATCTTGGGTAACAGTCAGCTTCTCTGCCCATAAATTGTGCAAATATTCTGGGCAGCCAGCCCAACTCCCTTCGAGAAATGCACATTTTCTCCCAGCAATTGAGCGGGCTCATGCGTGTTCAGTTGGGTTTACCAGTTCCACTCAGGACTAAGGAAACTTGAATTGCATGCATGGCTTGGTTTTTCTCGGAATAGCAAAAGGAAACATGCAAAAGGCATCCTATGATTCAGGGAGCTATTTTTAGCATCTCGAGGTTACATGCAAAGATCGTTTTAGAATCTTTCCTCCAAGTGTCGCTTTTTCCTAGATTTGTGGCATGCGCATCATGAGCCCAAAATTATTTATTTGATGCATCAGAGCTCATTATTTCACATCGATCTTTGAGCTCTAACATCCCACAACACATCCAGGACTCTTCGACACATCCGGCTTAGCTATTCATGGGTAAGTGGTCTCAACTTGTCTTTTTCAACATTTCTATCGATTTTTATGTTTTTACTTGTGTGAGTGCTATTTTCTTGATTTATTTGAATGCTTGCTTTCATTTACATGCATACTCGCTTGCCCTAGCACCATTTCATTTTTTTTTAACATCTCATTGTTGTCGCATGCATGAAACTGTTTTGCGCGAAAGGTCGCCTATTCGGCGACTCCCCTCAACCACATGCATGTTGATCTGTTTTCTGAATATTTCATTCAATGTTTGTATGCATTATCAATCACTTCTACTTACACTTAGTATTTCCATGCATTCACTTTCACATTTTCTTTCAGTTGCTCTTTGGCGAGTCTGGCCAGCCTTGGCCCAGAATCTACCTCACCAAGACAACATTGCGCAATTCGGGGAAGGAAGGCTCTATCTTCCTCTCCAAAAATGTGTGTTTCTGCCCAATGACTGCCCTCTAGGCTTGCTTTCCGCAATTTTGAGGGACAGTGACTGCTGGCCTAGAAAATTGTGCAATGCAGTCACTGAGCCTGCAGTCATTGCTAACTAGAATTGTGCATTGCGCAATTCCAACAATCAATAGTCATCCTGGATTATGCAAATGCAGCAGCTAATCAGCCTCCCCAGACAACCCAGACTACTTTTTGCGCAAGTCTGGCAGGAATTCTCCCAGCCTCCTAGAAGAAATTGCGCAATCCCTGCTTATCATTCCCAAGGTATGTGTTATGTCATTCTCGAATTTTCTTTGGTTTTCACTGACAGATTTCTTGCCATGCATGTTGCTTTGTCTCCAGATATTTCAGGTGTTATTCCACCTCTTAGTAGTACATGATCAATGGCTTCCAAGAGAACAGGATCAAAGGACACTTACGGAAGTGAAACTGGAGCAACAGTTGAGCGAGTGTCCTCTAGTCTACCGATCTATGAAGATACCAAGATGTTTCTAGACAAGGAAATCAAGATGAAATGGCAAGAGGTAAATGACGCATTGGTAGGAACTTTTGGGGAAGACCTTGAGGACCACCAAGTATACGGGAACATTCACAAGTACGGCTTGTACCAGATTGCATCTAGATACCCTGTGTTCCCATGCGCGGACATGATACACTAGATCGTCTCGCACACTGATCCTGAGAAAATGACTTTGAGTAGTGTCAGCGGGATGAAGATTACAACCTTCTGGGCACAGGATTATGATGATATGTATCAGATGTTGGAGCCCGTGATTATCATGGAGACTCCCTTCAGCTTACCGAGCAACAGTGCCAACTCCAAAGACATTTTGAAGAACTGGGTAAAGGAGCCAGCTAGATTCAAGATGACACCCAACCAGATCTACAAGATGAAGATACTACAGAAGGCGTATAAATACTTGGTCATATTTGCATGTCGACTGTATGGCCATGAAAGAGCAGAAATCTTCCCATAGAGTTGGGTGATCGCGCTGGACCAACTGGCCAGAGAAGGAAAACCATGTAACTGGTCCATCATGTTGGCTTATCAGCTAAAGGAACAGGTATCAAAGTCTTGGCAGTCACCCGAAGGTATGAAAGTAGAGATATACATGTCCACCTACATCTTAGATGCAATTTGTGTCCGACAAGAGTTCCCGGACTTGAAGTGGGCATGGTCACCGACGGAGACTGTTGTGAATACTTATTGTAAGTTGTTGTTTGAATGCAGCTTCAGAGGAGTTATCACACGATTGTTCGATCATTTTGTCACCCCAACTTACAAGATGATATTCAAATAGGATCCACCTTGCATGTTGAAGGCAGCAATGGAGGCATTGATAGACATTGCTGATTGGTATGCTTCATTGTCTGACACCTTCATACGAATGTACAGTGCGGAGAAGCCTTCGCATGTTCTACCGAAGTTTTCCTTGGACATACTCGTCATGCAGGAAGTATCATATCACATCTTGGCAGGATTTACAACTAGACTGCATCGGAATAAGAAGGCACCTTGGTCCGCTCTTCCGTTGTGGATTGGGTTATACGAGATCCATAGTTTCAAATAAGAGAATGTCAAAGCAGAACAGATGAATAAGTATCCATTCGACCTCCAAAGTTACAACCTGTATGCCCCACATTGTCTTGTGAAATATCACTACACGAGAGTACAGTTCAATTGGATCCACGGTGAATTTCATTAGGTGGAGGAGGACACATGGAGATATTGTTACAACTCCTCGAGACTCAATGAACCGGTCAGCTTCGCTATGCAATGATTAGCGAAGCAACATGAAGCAGCATCTTGGAGAGCACCAGAAGCAGCAGAGGTAAGCATACCAGTGCGCGACAAGGGAAAGAGGAAGATTGTCGATCACATGGAGGAAGAGAAGAGCTACAAGTTCCAAGCAGATCCGCTCGTGGAGAAAGTAAATATGGATATAGAGGCGAAGAGGCAACAACGCGACAAGAAAATCGTGCAAAGGCAGAGGGAGAAAAGAAGAATGGAGGAAACAAAGAAGGAGTTGCATGAGTTGAAGGAGAAACTCTGTAAGGAGAAAGAGCTGCGCAAACAAGAGAAGGAAGCGCAACAACAACAGGTACAACAGGGAGCGCAACATGTGTAGATGGATGAAAAAGCATTTGTACAGGTAGTGGACTCATCAAAACAACTGACATCATGCAGACAGGGTGAACCATTGCAGGAGCAGGACTTCACTCGTGAGTTAGAGGAAGCACTTCAATAGTTGGATACGAATATGGATCAACAGGAATTGGAACAAGACATCGACCTCATGCCTCATCACCAAGAAGTCAACTTAAATGCTTCACCGCATCCAAAAGATGAGCAAGTCTCAAGCGACCAAGGAGGCACTAAGATTCTTGGAGATCATCTGGAAAGATAGATGCACAACATCTCATTCGGAGAGTCTCAACATAGAGTTGTGTAGTCTCGCAGAGTGTCGACTCCAGATGATCATACATCTCCTGCGCAAGTTGAGGAATGAGTGATCATGTCTGATGTACAAAAACATCCACCAGCCTTGCCGATGCTATGAGAGTGTATGCCAAAGCCACTAGCTCAAGTGTTCACTTTCATATAGCTGAGAATGAGTGAATGGCTAAGGAGCTACAGATGGCCAAGCAAGGAGGAGAGTTGGTGACAGCGTCCGCTCAAGTTGAACTGAAGAAGGCAATACTAGATGAAGTATTTTCCCTTGACACAGTTATGTGAGCGCTGTATTCCAACTTTGGCACCGTGCATAAGCCAATCGTCCATCTCAACGAATGGTAGCAGCAATGTGTTAGAAGAGCACGAATCTTGGTGAAATTGCATGTTGCTGTTGATTACATGCAAACATGGATGATGAGATACAACGAAGCCCCACTTCACTTGCCTCATATGATGAAGCCCAGAGCGGTCAAGTTGAAGGCACATATTTGGAATCAAATCTTGAACTATGAAGAACTCCCATAGCTCATCACTAGTATACAGGCTTCCCATGCACGTGTACTCAAGAGTATGGATGTTGTGGTGCGCGCACATGCAATCCCATCTATCAGGACTCTCACCCAGGGGAGGACAAAGGCACAGGTCCTACTAGAGCTTGACTTGTACTTTGATGAGTTGATGCGCATTGCCACTAGCCTAGACTTGCCCATCAGTGCAGACATCATGCAGAAGTATGTTGCTGGTCCAGTCGCATTGAAGACAACGATGCACATGCTTTCAGATGAGTTGGACAGAGGAGATCGAGCAGTGTACCTGGATGCTATTGAGGCAAGAGTCAGGTTCTAGAAAGATGTCACCTTGGAGCACAAGGACACCATCATGGACTACCGATCTTGGCATCAGTTCTCTACTGTTGATCATTGGGAATATGTTGAAGAGTTGGACTTCCATGGTTGTCTAAGTCATAGTGATGTCTACCATGGCTTTCTCAAGTTATTTTGTCTCACATGGGTACATGTGCATTGTAATGTAACATCATGTCAAGTGTAATTCAAGTGTCGATAGTTGGATGTAACAATCATAGAGTAGATGAAGAGTCATGAGGGTAGATGAACTATCACAAAGGGGAATGTCAAGGGTCACCCCACCCTTTCCTATAAATAGTCCCTCATAACTCATTGCAAAGGCTTTTGGTCAGCCAAGCTTTCGATAATACTATCTTGGAGAGAGCTTGGACAGTATTGTAATGAGCCTTGGCTTCTCCACTGCGCAGAGCTAGTACATCTCTTTGGAGGAGCAGGCGATTGTGGCTGTAATGTTCCGTTGTCGGAACTAGTGGTTGGAAATGGATGTATTATATGACTGGAACTTACACTTCTTAATATAACAAGAGCCAACACGTTTCATGCATATGTTTTATTGTATTCTATGGTATTTGGTTTACTCTAAATGATATATGTATCTGTTTTCTTACGCATGCATGTATAGCTATCTGTGTATGTATGTATGAATCTTTCTGAAATGTGTTGTTGATTTAACCATCACATTGGATTTCTAGCGAACTTGCATTCCATGTTGTGATGCATATTTTCTCATGTGTTCCCTTCTTAACTCTGTTCTATCACAGGTTTCCAAGGGGTGCACTCATCTCAATCCCCGTGTGTTAGAACCTCTCATGCACCTTCCTAGGCTCACATCATTTGTCACACCCTTGCTCCTCATGGGCCACTGAATTAGACATAAATTAAGGTCCATGCCTCTAAATTAAACATAAAGTAAGGCCTATGACCATCCTTCAACAAATTAAACCTCTCTTTTTGCATTAGATAATGTATTTTTAACTTTAATATATTCATTAGGAAGGTTTATGAATAATTGCATATTTGTGCCTAATATTATTTATTTTTGTGGAATATTATGAGAATATTGGGAAGATTATGGAGGAGAAGATAATTTAGGGACTTGCTCCCTACTATAGGAGGATCACTATTAAATAATAAATAAACAAGATATTATGGAATTATGGCATAGACTGTGGAGCTCCAATGATTGAGAAAATCTAGGAATGTGTTCCCTGCCATTTAATGCAAATTCCTAGTATTGGGAACCATATCCACTAATCAAGGGATTTTGGTGGGGAAAGCTTCCTCCATTCATGGGCAATGATTCCTAATCATTTTTCATAAGTACCAAGTCGAATTTTCCTTTAGGGAGATATTTTCATTAGTGTTATTGTGGAGAGAACTTGTATTTTTGCAGCTCCATTGTATTTTCTTGCAGGTATGTAATTGTATTGATGGAAATAATGAAGATTGGTGTCATGTTCAGCTTCCAAATCTTATTCTCCTCCATAGGTCTCTGAGTTTCTTTGGGCTTGGCCATCCCAGGAGCCTCAAAGCCCTTTTGTATCATTTTCTTTCCTTCTTTTCACTTCTTATTCACATACATCTCTTGTTTTTATTTCTTTCTATTTCGACATTTAGTATTAATGATTTCTTGTTGTAGGATTGGATTAAATGGTTTATGTAAGTTCTTTTGCAGGATAAAAAACAACATTTCATCCTTGGAAAAGCTTTGGAAGGTCATAGTAATCATTGAGCTACTTGGATTAGCTTTCTTATTCCCAAATCTAGATTTCTGGAACTCCTTTGTGGCAAATAACAGTAAATTTATGCTATTTTTTAGAGCATGATAATGAGCTTCAATCGAGTTGGTTCCACTTGCATTAGATCAAAAAAAAATCTAGTTCATAACAAAAATTACCCCACTGCATTTGCACTTTATTAAGTTATGCATTTTATACATTTACTAGCTCATTAGTTCTCGAATTTATAGACTTTCGACTAGTAATTTTGTGCTATTTTTTAGCATGGGTTAACAGAGGCCTTTTTGAGTGATTCTACTTGGAATGGGGATCTAAGACATCCTATTCAATCAAAAAATTTGTCCCATCCAATTTGGATTTGATTTTCTTCATTATTCGATGAATTATAATTTCGTATAGTAAATTTGTAACATCTTGTAGTAAAATCAGGGGATCTTGTAGGAGAACTAGGAGATCCTATAGGAGAACTAGTACATCTTGTAGGAAATCCTGTAGCGGCCTGTTTTGAGCCCGAATTGAGAAAAATCATCATTGAAGCTGGGATTAGGCCCCTATTTGACCTCCAAGCCATCAAAATCATTGTACCCCTCTTGCTCCACACCTATCTCCCCTGCCAAAGATCAAGGAAAGATTAGCATTTGCATTTATAAAGCAAAAAGATTAAAAAATGAGTTCTTTTATAATTGCACATGCACACAAAAGTTAGTACTCTTTAGATCAAATTTCATGCTCAGTTAGTTTAAATCATCACATGTGATAAATAGGGTTAAGATAGGTTTCTTTTACATTTAGGTCATGATATTTATTCAATTGGAATAGGTTTCTTTCCTTGTACTTTCTTTCTTGCAATAGGTTAAGGCTCCATCTCGAACATTTCATTTTCTGCAATTAGTTTAGGATTTGAATTCAGTACATGCACTCCATTACATCATAATAGCAAAGGAAGGACACATTGTATGCTGCACATATAGTGCCAATACCTCTTAAGTTTGTACGAAACCCAGGTTGATAATTAAAGTCAATAGCCTTGGGAGTTGCAACATTCTTGTTGCAATACAGAAGCTCATCACTTTTTGGTGCCGTTGTCGGGGAGGTGTCAAAGTATGCATTGTTTTCTTCCCTAGTTGATTCATTTCTTTTTACTTCTTTCAAAAACAAAAAAATATTTGCATTAGTCATATTTCATTTCAAAAATAGAAAACTGCATTGCATTAGTGCTTTAATTCAATCATAAAAAAAAAAAATCTCCAACACCAACCCCCCCTCCCCCTCCAACCATTTGATCACGTGGTGTAGTATGAGCCACATCACCATTCACTTTTGCAGGTAGAAGAAGAAGATGGCAAATAATGTAGAAGAAATGGATGGAGATGATGACAATGAGGAAGTGTTGGAAACACTGAGAGGGAGGGTGAACCAATATTTCTTTTTTTCGACTATTGTTTTACCAGTTAAAACACTTATATTCAGAACATAAGATAAACAACAAGAATAAATGCTTTTATTAATATAATCTTTGCAGTAAAATAGATACAATATATAAGGGTTGCAATTATTTGCCAAGCACCAACTTGGAATTTTGTGAGGCTCCAACCTCCAGAGCTCCAACTCTATTTCGCCAAGGCACCAATCTTGGACTTAGGAGCACCAACTACCAAGGACTTCAATCCTTCCAGTTCCTAAGACATCGGTCCCAAGGACACCTATCCTTCCTACTTCCGAGGCACCAATCCCAAGGACTCCAATCCTTCTTACTTCTGAGGCATCAGCCCCAAGGACTCCAATCCTTCTTACTTCTGAGGCACCAACCCTAAGGGTTCCAACCCAATCTTGTCAAGGCATGTTTGATAGTAATGTTCTACTCTCAGAACTCTTCTCTACTGAGTTCTGTCTATTTATAGCTTCACTGTAGTCTCCATGCTACAACATCAATGACAACCAGTCTTCTTATGAAGAAGTCTTTACAACTCTTCATATTGTCCGCATAGAGTCTCCAATAACCTTCATGACCTCTGATAATGTCTCCACACAGCTTTAGTGAGTCTACTATTAGCTACACTAAGCTCTACATAAGAACCAACTTTCTGTTCAAGCATATGTTCTTACTATCACAGTGAATGCTTCAGCATGACTGCTTCTCTACTGACTACTTCTCCCCTTCGACTGTCTCCTGTCCTGTTGGTCCTTCGGCCCTATTTCTGTTCTGCTGGACCCTCTAGCTGCCTCTGTTTCCTCCTGCTTATTTCAACAACATTCAACACGCCTTGTTCTTTGTTTTTCCTATTTTATACATTCCTGATGCCTCTGACTATCAGTTTCCTCTTTCCTTTGGCTCTTTGGCTTCCTCCTTAGTCGCTATAGTTTCCTCTGCCTTGCTTGATCCTTCGGCTTCCCTCCTTGGGCGCTGTAGTTTCCTCTGCCTATCCAGATTAGCCACTGCTTCACGGACACGTTAATAAAGAAGAGCAGGCCATATTACAAAGGAAATGATGCTTATTAACTGATATCAGAGAGCCCCCTTTTTTTTCTTTAATACCATTCATACGCAGGACTTTATCGTTTTACGGAGAGACTGTACTAGCAGGACAGACCCACATGCCACATCACAATCACAATCACAATCGGCTTTCGTTCAGGCCTCCTGAACTATCAGAACCGTTCTTTATGTATTTTTGCCTTCAAACCCCGCGCAATGCAATTTTCTGAAATACATAGGAATACATGAAAATCCAACCAAAACTCTAAAGGATGGACTTCAAATTTATTACACCTGCATTTATAACTTTATCGGGTCCGCTACATATATCACAATCGGCAGTCGCAACTTCCCGATGGCCGATGGCCGATTCACCTACGGATGCGATAATATATTAAGCCAACTTGCAATGTTCCATCGGGTCCGCAACATGTATCGCAATCAACGCTTTCAGGGGGTGACACCCCTTTGTATTCTTGCGATGGGTGGATGTGATATATCATTAAACCATTGCATAATGTTGTAGCAAGTCAGTTCATATCGCAGTTATATGATATTTATATATATATTGCAAATTTGCATGTTTTAACATGGCAAGACTTAAAGGCCCGCATATATGAAATACACTTAAAACTCGCTTTGAAGCACTTACCCAGACTTCACCTGTTTATACACCTGGACATATATGTCATCGGGTCCGCACATATATATCGCAATCGAGGTTTTGGGTAGTGGCACATAACTGAACCGCCGATTACAATATCGCCGATCTCTACATATTTCTCCACTCCGATAGCATATATAGCCTATATACATGTGTTTGCGCCTCCGATAGTGTATTTGCATGCATATACACTATTGTTCCCGATAGCTCCCAATAGTGTATTCTTTGGAATTCTTTGCCATACTTTGCTCCGATAGTGTATTTGCATATACATATATTATATACGGCTCCGCTCCTTTTAACTATTCTGCTCTTCTTTATGCTCCGCTCCTTTTACTCTTCCACACATATGTATTCTGCTCTTCTTTGGCTAGCATACATTATTCCCGATAAGACTCTTGGGCATGTATTACTCCTGATAAGACTCCTCTTGAGCTCCGATAGCTCTGTTTTCTCCTCCGATAGCTTTGTTTGCTCCTCCAATATCGTCTTCTTTGGCATATATATATATGGCTCCGCCTATAGCTCCGATAGCTCTGTTTGCTCCTCTATTTTTCTCTGTTTTTCCTCCTCTGGCTTGGCAATGTCTTTCAAAGACCTCCTCTGATACCTTTGTACTTTGATGGCTTCTGCCTTTTCCGATATGCCTCTCTTGCTCTGATATTTTGCAATATGCTTTGATATGCCTCCTTTGTTAACTCCTTCGTTAACAGACTCTTGCTTATGGATTGGTTATCTTGATGGCCTTGCTCTTGTCTCTTCATGGATCTGCTCTGCTTCCCCTTGGCTTCATATCATCATCTAGTATCTAGAATATTTCCATATTGACATCAATGACAACCTAGGTCAACAATCTCCCCCTTTGTTATTGATGGAAATATTCTTCTTCTCTCCCCCTTTGACATCAATGGCAAAGGAGTGCTCTGGGACTCCCCCTATAAAACTGCTTTTGTTCTTCATAAATGGTAGATCTTCATGGGTCTAGGACTCCCCTGTCATAGTGCTCTTCTTTTTACTCAAGATAGAAGGATTGATGCTTTATCATCAATTAGCACATTATTCCCTCTTCATGTCTCAGAACTACTTTATCATGGCTTCAACAATGCTTAAAGATGCTCTACTTCAATGCTTTCAATTAGTTTGCAAATAGCCATACACCAAGTGTCCAAGTCCAGTTTTTTATGCTTCAATCCATTTTGTTATCTCCATAGTCAGAATTGAGAGGCCTTCATAGTTCGAATCAAGAGAAAATGCCACTGAAATTTTCTTTCTTGCCATCTTTCTTCAGATCCGAGTTCCTTTGTGTTTTTGTGCTTCTCCTTAAGTCACTGCCATCCAGTATTCAACATCATTGCATTTGGATGAAATGGTGAGAGGTTGTGCCTCACTGTTGTTGTATTTTCTAAGTGACCAGTATCAGCTTAAGTTATATTTGACTGCACGACACTCTCCTTTCTGTGAGCCATCTTTTCCTTGTGTTCTTGTACATATCTCAACAAGTTATTTCCCTAGCAGATTTAGATATCTAATCTGTGACTATCTTTTAAATTCATTCTGTTGATTTGCATATTCTTGAAATGCTTCAGTTTTTTTATATGCTGCCAACTGCTCTTACTTCAAACTCCATTCCAGATGTATCTATTAGTTTGAAGATTGCCTCTATTAGTGTCCATAATTTATCTGTTCTCACATTAAATCACCGAGTCAAGACATTTAGCATCTATAATATCAACACCATAGATATTTGCCCTATTTCTCTAGCATTAGATGACTTTCTCTGTTGCTCCAAATACTACTTAGTGATTAAGTGGAAATCATCTTTAACAACAGTCCAAATAATGGTTACAAGATCATATTCTTCAATGGAGTACCCCTGAGAAATGATCTTTATCAAAGAATGACTGTTAATATAGCTCAACAAGGATTTCATAGGGACCCTTTCACTAATAGCTTCTGCAATAATGATCAAGAATCACAGGCTCCCCTTAACTGTATGCATCATCTCTTTTGGCAGAGTCTTCCCATCAAATTCTTAGATTGTCAAAATTCAGGCCAATGATATATGCTGTTGGCTGGAGAGTTCAAGGGACTTTCAGATTGTATTTGCTTCCTTCTCCAAACTTGTGTAACTTTCTTCTTTTGCATTGTTCTAGTTTGTGTAAGAGCCCAAGTTAAGTTACAATCACATGTCATATGACCAATGTTATGACACTTGAAGCATTCTACATTGTTCATGAATAAGAATTCATGATTTATTCCTACAAAATTGTTTCTTGGAGATTGTTGGGGACTATAATATCTATCTCTGTGAGATGGTTGGGGACCATAACATCTATCTTTATGATATGCTTTACAGTCTTTTGCCATGTGACCAAAGCTTGTACAAGAATAACAATAACCAAAAAATGAACTTTGGTACCTGGGAGATGGAGATTTCCTTGATGTACTTCTGAAGCCTTTCTGCCTTGAGATCCTTTGATAATAACCATTTCCTCTCGCATCTTTGACATCATCTACATTTCTTCTTGGAGCAGAATTTCTTCTATTGTTGCCTTGACTTTTCTCCTTGCCTTTGCTGGAACTGGGAGCATCACCATTTCTTTCTGGCTTCTTCACATCCCTTTTGTTTGAAGCATTTTCATTCTTGTTTGAGGATTCACCTGCATACTCGAGACTTGATTTATCAAATGGACATCTGTGATAGCTGAGCATGTCATCTTGTTGGAAATAATACTGAGAGGGGGGGTGAATCAGTATTATCAAGACAAATATTTCCTTTTTCAACTTCAGATAATATATGCTACTTCAGTTAATAAAAACCGCGTATATACGCAACTTCAGATAAGGAAAACCGCGTATATAAAGCAGACTTATAATTTGATTTATCTTTCAGATGTCAGTTATTAATCTGTGAATCAGAAGCAAAGAAACAATACTAGAACCAGTGAAACAGAGCAAAAGACAATCACACACATGAACACAAGATATAAGGAGGAAACCCAATGTGGGTGAAAACCCCCTGCTGCAAATCGTCTCTATCTTCTTTTTAATTAGAAACTTCTCTTTACAATGTTTTGCACTGGTGCAGACTTTACCAGTACGCAGGCTGCAACCTGCAGAGAGCTACAACTCTCTCTTGTTCTCCAGCTTTCTGGAAGGGAGCTCCAACCCCCTTAGTTCTTGTACTAGCTTGAGATAGTAGTACGCAGGCTCCTACCTGCAGAAGGCTGCAACCTTCTCTCTGATTTCTGGGACCTCGTTTCATTAATTTTCAGACTGGATCCACAAGAATATTAATCAAACATCAAGTATTTCTGCATCAACCAAACCCTTTTCACCAATCAAAAATTGAATCAGATAAACACTTCTCTGTCAGTTGTACCCAGAACACAGTAACTGTAATCAAACACCAATTCTGAACCCAGAACACTGCAACAATAAAACAAAAGAAGCTAGAACATAAATCAAGATATGTACTCTACTTCACTATTCATCAATCTGCGTGTATACACTTCTGTACCACAACCAACCTGCGTATACGCTTCTTTCATTCACAGAAAAAGCGTGTATACGCACCTGCACTTCACTGAACCTGCGTACAGATCTATAAAGGATAATTTATTCTTTTAAACATTCAGACATTAATTAACCCAGATTTATAGATCAAGAGTACGCCACATATAACAGATCAAAATCATACAGAGATACCAATGTTCAAGCCTTGAGATTTTGATCCATCAATAGTCTTTATCCTTCTCGCGCTCAGGTTCCTCCTTCATACAGATCTAGATCTGCACCATAACCCAATCACCAGTATTCCAGATCTAGCACAATATCATATATTCAATAAATCAGATGATTCTTTGCCACATGATCTCCTTCCTCTTTTATAGTTTTAGCCCTTCCACAATACCACGGTCCAAAATCATAATAAACCAATACCAAGGGCCCAAAACCTGGGGTCAACACTTCTGACAAGATACCATGGTCCAATACCATAGGTTCAAATTCCAAGGACTAACAACCATGGACCAAAAATAAGTTTCCCACCATGTACGCGCTTTTCTGTGCATAAAAGTGCGTGTATACGCATACGCGACTTTTGAATGTATAACTCACGTGTATACGCATCTTCGGTAAGGTGAACCTGCGTATACAAGATTTCCTTCATTCTGAGCGCCTGAACTGAGATCTGTCACCAAAGTGAGTTGCCATCAAGGACAACACCTGTACCATCGCGCCACAGCGGTGCCAAAATGCCAACAATCTCCCCCTTTGGACTTGATGGCAATCCCAAGATCCTCAAAGTCATTCTCCCCCTTTGTCATCAAGGGCAAAGGGCTGTGCTCCCCCTGAGTGCATGCTGATATCTCTGCTCTGTTGTGCTGAACATGCTCCCCCTAACTTGCAAAAAGGTGTTCTTCAAGAAGAACCATGACGTATACATCATAAAAGACCTTCCTATCACCAAAAGACTCAATACATACAACCATCACCCAACCAAGTGGGGATCATCCACCTAATCAAGTGGGGATACATCAGAAATTTACATATGACAACCAATTGCATCAATCATCCCAGGCATAGTGGGGAAACAAAAATAGGCCGTTACATGACCTTGATAAAAAAAAGATATACATGACATAGAGACGAAATATCAAGACTATGGAAATCACCAATAACTACTATCAGCAACATCTAACAATCACTGTATACATCAGCAACCATGTTACCCTTCTGTTCTTCTTTCTGCAGCTGATCCACCGGAACCAAAAACAGCTAGAACCAAGAGCTTCTAAGGTAATGCCAACAATGCATTATTAGAAGATTATCTGCTCCCCTTGAACCTGTGCCTGATGGTCTCTGACAGACCCATATCAGACTCTTTTCAACCAGAGTCTGTCCTTGCTGATTTTCTTCAGACCTCGATATACGCAACTGCACCTGCATAAATCGGCGTATGTACGCGGATTACCCTCATCCAACTCGCGTACACCAAATTTTCTTTGAAACAAACAAGCTTCAACAGCAGGATGAAGCATCAACTACTCCCAGCTTTTGTATGAGATATTCAAAAGTTTCCCTGGGCAGTGGTTTGGTGAGGATATCAGCAATTTGTTCCTTAGAAGGAACATACTCCAACTTGACTTTTTTCTCAAGCACTTGTTCCCGAAGAAAGTGATATTTGATAGGTATGTGCTTGGTCTTTGAATGCATGACAGGATTCTTTGAAATGCTTATTGCACTTGTATTATCACATAAGATAGAGACAGGTGGAGTACAAGTGATTTGAAAATCCTGCAAGGTTTGCATCATCCAAAGAAGTTGAGTGCAACAAGATGCAGCAGCCACATATTCCGCTTCAGCTGTAGATAAAGCAATCAAACTCTGTTTGTTGTTGAACCAAGATACTAATCTGGAACCTATAAAGAATGCACCACCACTTGTGCTCTTCCTGTCATCCACGCTTCCGGCCCAATCTGCATCTGTGTAAGCATGAAGTGTGAGATCTGTATCTCTAGGGTACCATAAGCCATAGTTTTGAGTTCCTTGAAGGTACTTGAAGATTCTCTTGATTGCTTGAAGATGAGTTTCCTTTGGATTTGCCTGAAATCTTCCAACTATTCCCACTGCATGCATGATGTCTGGTCGGGTACCTGTCAAATAAAGTAGAATTCCAATCATAGATCTATATGTTGGTTGATGCACTGCTGCCGATTCATCATTTGCACTGAGGCTGCATCTTGTAACCATGGGGGTACATACTGGTTTTGAATCTTCCCTGCCATACTTCTTCAGAATCTGCTTGAGGTACTTGGTTTGAGACAAGAAGATACCGCCTTCATTTTGTTGGATTTGCAATCCAAGAAAGTATGTCAGTTCTCCAAGCAAGGACATTTCGAATTCTTTCTGCATCACCAAGGCAAAGCTTTGACTCATAGCTTCTTCATTGCTTCCAAAGATAATATCATCTACATACACAACAAGTATTAGCAATTTGTTATTTTCAATTTTTATATAGAGATTGCTATCTACTGATCCTTTTGAAAAACCTTGTTGATGAAGATATTTATCCAAACGATAGTACCAAGCCCTTGGAGCTTGTTTAAGCCCATAGAGAGCCTTTTTAAGTCTGCATACAAGATTTGGATCATTCCCAAGGATGAAACCATCTGGTTGCTCGATGTATACTTCTTCTTCTAAGTCTCCATTCAGAAAGGCTGACTTCGTGTCCATTTGAAATACTTTGAACTTCTGAAAGCTTGAGAGAGCAAGGAACATTCGAATGGCTTCAAGTCTAGCAACGAGAGCAAAAGTTTCTTCAAAGTCTATTCCTTCTTGTTGAGCATACCCTTTACAAACAAGCCTGGCCTTGTTTCTAATAACTTCCCAGTTTTCATTTAACTTGTTCTTGAAGATACATTTTGTTCCTATGACATTCTTATCTTTTGGTCTAGGAACCAACTCCCAAGTGTTGTTCTTTTCGATCTGCTCAAATTCTTCATCCATTGCCTTGACCCAGCATTCATCTTTGCACGCCTCTTTTACATTTTGTGGTTCAGTGGAGGAGAGTAATGCCAAATAGCTTGAGGCTTCTGCAATTGTTCTTCTAGTTTGTACACCTGCTTCTTTCTGCCCCAAAATCTGAGATTCTGGATGATTCTTCTTGTTAGCGCTTGAAATTTCACCTCAGGCTGAGAAAGGTAAACCTCAAGGCTACATCAAACCATTTAGCCTCGTAGCTAGCCCTACGGGGCAGGAGAAGGCTCTCTCCGGTCAGTCTCGGCATATCTTCAATGGGATGAGATGACCAACAAGGTAACACTGATATTAGGCTAGTAAACTGATTAAAAATGTTGTTTTGGGGTTTTTTGGGTTTTTGGTGGCAAATTGAGGAATTGCAATTTTGGGTGCGGGGATTTGACACAGTTTCTGCAGGGGGTTCTTTGGGGCGAGGTAGGAGACCGTATTGATGCCTTTGATTGAGGTGAGTGGATGGAAAAGACTGGTGAGGAGCTAAGGAGAGAAAATAATACTTTGAATTCTCCTTAAACAGTAGAAAACATAGAAATTAAACAAATTTAAAAGCAGAGCATGGCAAGCATGAATTCTTACTTTAACACTTCATTTGTTTAATATGCAGAAGGAAAGAAAGGAGATGAATCACATAACACACTTACAAGAACATTAAGAAGCACTCCATCAATACATGAAACCACAAGAATCCCAAAAAGGACTGCAAAACCCTGGTCTTCCTTAGCCAAAAATTGCAGAGATACAAGTGAAATAATACAATGATAGCTTCTCCCTCAAGAGTCCAACCTTCCAACCCCTGAAAATGACTAAGAAAATACATAATATAGGCAAGCTAACACCTTTCCTTGCCTCTAGGGGTCGAGCTCATCCTTCTAGGAGCTGTTTCAACCAATTCTAAACTGAGCACTAAAATCTAGGCAGTCAAAACAACTTGCCTCTATAAACTAGGAAACCAATTCATTCATTTAATTTTCACCCTTTTCATGAATGAATCTTCTAGAAGAGGTACATAAGAGTAAAAGTGTCATAAAAGTACAATAATTACATCAAAGAGGCTAATAATCCACCCCAAAAAGTCAAACAGGGTCAAACTGCGTTTTTCTGAGCTGTACAGTGAAATCTAGAGAAGTTTGCCTGACGGGTCGCGCGCCTTTGGGACCACATTTGGGGCACTTTACGGTGTCCAAATTGGGCAAGAGTAGGCTTGTTGGAAAGGTCTGTGAGTCTACTTTCCAACCCAACTGGAATTTTTGAATTTGGAGTTCATTTTCCCTATCAAAAATCAAATCGCCCAAGACTACTTTCTGCAGTTCAAAAAAGTGGCAGAAAGTCATTTTTTGCTAGTTTTTTTACTTTCTGGAGGCCCAAAACTTCACCAAATCTCAAGTCCATCCATGAGCATGTGTAATTTTGCATGAAAAATCTGGAAATTTTGAGTTTTTGCCAAATGGAGTTGCCATGATGAAGGGTCGCGCGGGGGGTGAGACCCGTTAATGGAGAAAACCTGTAAATGGCACAAAAAATTCACAATTGACAAAATTTTCTCCAAATTTCTTGAAATTTGGGTTGAGAGTCCCCAATAAAGTACCATGCTCAGTCAAAGAGGCTTTGGCCAAAATTTGGAGTGGATCGGGCCTTTTCCGTCGTTTTAGTGCCTTGGCCAACCTCCTTGGATCCGGCGATTGTAATTTTGACATTTCTCTAAAACCATGACACCTGTGTAAAAAGTGAAGGAGGTTTTTCTTCTTTGGCATGTTGTGGAAACAAACCTATCTCAGTTTTGCAAAATGCATCTTTGATTGCTCTGAAACATCATTTGAGTGCGACTTGTCCCGATGTGTGAAACAATGAATTTTGTCGAAATAGAGCGAAATGAAGGGGATAGGGGGCTTCTAAGTTCTTGGGGAAATTATTGGGAGTGGGGAGGGATGTTAGGAAGTAGGGGAAAGTGGAATCGTGGAGATCGAGTGAGGGGAAGGGGTCCAAAAGGGCAAAACACATGCCAAACCTAGAAAATTGCCAGGTTGTAGCTAGAAACTAGGGTTTGTGTGAAAATGAGGAATTTGGCGGATCTAAGGGATGGGAAGTGTTTGATAAGGTACTTTAAGGATAGGGAAGGTGTATGAACACCAGGATACAAGTTTTGCCGATGATTTGACCGTCCAAGAGAAATTGGCTTCAAAACCCTAGGGGAGGGAAATGACCTTACCTAGGCGCAACTGAAGCATGAACAAGGTGTACAATGACTCATTAGACACTGAAATGATAATGAAAACCATATGAATGATGATAGACTCAGCTTAATAATGACATGGATTGACATTTGGACAACTTTAGAAGGAGTAAAAGCAAACCCTAGACCTAATGCCTAGTGACCAAATTTTGCTTGAAAACTCTTTGAAATGACAAAATTTGACCTTGACACTTCAAAATCACTTTGTAAGAGAATATTTGATCACTGGAGGAAGGCTGGAAAGACTGACACTAACATTGGCTCCAATGGGGATGGTAGCTCCTTGGAGGTGCCAAGAACCTCAGACCTCTGGGAGAGCAGACCAGTGCTTTCAACCATTGGGCAATGGAGTCATTATTTACACCTTTGACACAAAACTTTGACACATTTATTGAATGAAAACTTGACTGAAAACTGACTGAAACTTAACTAAAGCTTGACTCAAACCGACTCGATGGAAAACTGAAATAACTTGAAAAACTCACTCAACAGACCGAACACAAATGACTCATGACTGACTTAACTAAAACAAGAACTTACAAAGCTTATTGAAGGGCAGCAGTACATCAAGATTTGAAATCATGATGACAACCACCTGTGTTTCTTACAAAACAATATACCATCAAACTATATCATAATGCCAATGCAACCAATCAAGCAGATGCCTTCTTGATTGATTCTCCTAATCAAATCTTCTGGTCAACAATGAATACTGGTAACTGGGCATCCAAAAACATAGCTGACCATATTCTCCTTCATCACTGAATACTGCAATAAACACTATCACTGCTGGCTGTAACAAATCTGCCATTGGATCCTGGAAAACATGAAGACTTGCCACTGCCACCTCCTGCTGAAAGAACAAGGTATCCTTTGTTTCAAATTCTGATCTGCCTTCATCATGTGCTTCGGTAAAAGAATGCTCATGGGCTTCAAAAAACTCTGAACAAATGGATGGGCAGATCTCTTCTTGGAAAAGCATTTCAGCACATGAAACATATGAAGAATCTGAAAGGTAATCCTGTATGCTCTGATCTTCTGTAGTCTGACAATATGGTAGGACATCTTCAAATGATATGACAGCCGGAGTATCATCTTTGTGAAGGAAAACATTATCTATTTGCTGATCTACAAGACAGTCATCGTTTTCAATAGAGGAAGAAGTTTTCCCAACACTTTCCTGACTATGTGTGCACTGCAAATCTGCTGTAGCTTGGGCTGTAACAAGACCTTTCAATAGCTGATCTATCTCCTCTTCAGACAAAGGAGACAATGCCTTTTGTTTTCTTCTGCTTAAACAATAATTATCTTCATATGACAAGGCATTCAAACTACCATTTATTACTGAGTTATTGAAAGGAGATTCATCACTTACGTGCACAAAGATCTCACCTTGCTGTTCATGAACATCTGAATCCAAAATTCTGTCTATGATCTCAACAACAGAGCTCTCTTTGATGGGCTTCAGCACAAGATATGCTTGGTCATCATAATTTGAATCTAGTTCTGAAGTAGCTGACTGGGGATTATCACAATCTACAATCAGCACTGGACTTACTTGCATGCTGTTGTCTTCTGTGGGCAGATCCGAAACAACATTTGCTCTTTCATCATTTTCTACCATATGACCATCTTTAGCCTGCTGATCTTGATTCTGCTGCAAAATTTCCTGATCATCTTGATGGGTATCCACTAGGTTCTCTTCATGTTGCTGAAATGGATTCTCATACAAAGCCTCCATGATCTCAACATCCATAAAATTATCATCTTCATAATATTTCTCAAGGCTTTCAATAAAACTAGAAGCATGCTTGCAACAGTCATGAACCAAATTTAATGATGGATAAGAGTCCTTATATCGTTCAATGAACATAGTATGAAAATCCTTTAAACATTAAATACAAGCAGGCGGCAAACTTTCATACCATGTTTGGGCTTTACCTTCCAGAGTGGCCAGGAATATCTTCATTAAGCAATCTTCAGGAAAATCAACCTTCAACTTGCGAATGTGCATATGAAATCTAACTAGATGTAAAGCAGCATCCTTCTTACCATCATCATTAAATGTAGGCAGATTCCTTGACCAATCTACCTTCGGAATTTTATTTGGAAAACCAGGGATGTGATCTCGGCTCAAGGGAGCATATCTTCTTGCAATCCGATCCATCTTGAAAATCTCAAAGCTACTGATCTTCCTGCAGTGAAGTCACCATGAAGCATTGGTCTCTGGAGTTTTCAGTGAAGGAGTCGCCAGTGAATGATTTTAGCCTTGTCAGTGTCTGATCGTTGTCCACTATCAACAATCAGATCTGAACTTGATACATGTACTGGGGTGAAATGCAAATGAAGTGCTGTATTCACAAGCTCACGGAGATGGACTGAAGCAGCGTTTATCTACTTCTGCTTATGCAAAGCAAAAGCGTTTCGAAGGCTACCTGGCATAACTTCAGGCTCCGTCTAAGACTTGTGAAACAAACACATCAACCCACAAACAAGTTTGTTCTCCCTAGTATGGTCGCCAGTATGTTAGCGCTTGAAATTTCACCTCAGGCTGAGAAAGGTAAACCTCAAGGCTACATCAAACCATTTAGCCTCGTAGCTAGCCCTACGGGGCAAGAGAAGGCTCTCTCCGGTCAATCTCGACAGATCTTCAATGGAATGAGATGACCAACAAGGTAACACTGATATTAGGCTAGTAAACTGATTAAAAAGGTTGTTTTGGGGTTTTTTGGGTTTTTGGTGGCAAATTGAGGAATTGCAATTTTGGGTGCGGGGATTTGACACAGTTTCTGCAGGGGGTTCTTTGGGGCGAGGTAGGAGACCGTATTGATGCCTTTGATTGAGGTGAGTGGATGGAAAAGACCGGTGAGGAGCTAAGGAGAGCAAATAATACTTTGAATTCTCCTTAAACAGTAGAAAACATAGAAATTAAACAAATTTAAAAGCAGAGCATGGCAAGCATGAATTCTTACTTTAACACTTCATTTGTTTAATATGCAGAAGGAAAGAAAGGAGATGAATCACATAACAAACTTACAAGAACATTAAGAAGCACTCCATCAATACATGAAACCACAAGAATCCCAAAAAGGACTGCAAAACCCTGGTCTTCCTTAGCCAAAAATTGCAGAGATACAAGTGAAATAATACAACGATAGCTTCTCCCTCAAGAGTCCAACCTTCCAACCCCTGAAAATGACTAAGAAAATACATGATATAGGCAAGCTAACACCTTTCCTTGCCTCTAGGGGTCGAGCTCATCCTTCTAGGAGCTGTTTCAACCAATTCTAAACTGAGCACTAAAATCTAGGCAGTCAAAACAACTTGCCTCTATAAACTAGGAAACCATTTCATTCATTTAATTTTCACCCTTTTCATGAATGAATCTTCTAGAAGAGGTACATAAGAGTAAAAGTGTCATAAAAGTACAATAATTACATCAAAGAGGCTAATAATCCACCCCAAAAAGTCAAACAGGGTCAAACTGCGTTTTTTTGAGCTGTACATTGAAATCTGGAGAAGTTTGCCTCACGAGTCGCGCGCCTCTGCCTGACGGGTCGCGCACCTTTGGGACCACATTTGGGGCACTTCTCGGTGTCCAAATTGGGCAAGAGGAGGCTTGTTGGAAAGGTCTGTGAGTCTACTTTCCAACCCAACTAGAATTTTTGAATTTGGAGTTCATTTGCCCTGTCAAAAATCAAATCTCCCAAGACTGCTTTCTGCAGTTCAAAAAAGTGGCAGAAAGTCATTTTTTGCTAGTTTTTTTACTTTCTGGAGGCCCAAAACTTCACCAAATCTCAAGTCCATCCATGAGCATGTGTAATTTTGCATGAAAAATCTGGAAATGATGATTTTTTGCCAAATGGAGTTGCCATGATGAAGGGTCGCGCGGGGGGTGAGACCCGTTAATGGAGAAAACCTGTAAATGGCACAAAAAATTCACAATTGACAAAATTTTCTCCAAATTTCTTGAAATTTGGGCTGAGAGTCCCCAATAAAGTACCATGCTCAGTCAAAGAGGCTTTGGCCAAAATTTGGAGTGGATCGGCCTTTTCCGTCGTTTTAGTGCCTTGGCCAACCTCCTTGGATCCGGCGATTGTAATTTTGACATTTCTCTAAAACCATGACACCTGTGAAAAAAGTGAAGGAGGTTTTTCTTCTTTGGAATGTTTTGGACAAAAACCTCTCTCAGTTTTGCAAAATTCATCTTTGATTGCTCTGAAACATCATTTGCGTGCGACTTGTCCCGATGTGTGAAACAATGAATTTTGTCGAAATAGAGCGAAATGAAGGGGATAGGGGGCTTCTAAATTCTTGGGGAAATTTTTGGGAGTGGGGAGGGATGTTAGAAAGCAGGGGAAAGTGGAATCGTAGAGATCGAGTGAGGGGAAGGGGTCCAAAAGGGAAAAACACAGGCCAAACCTAGAAAATTGCCAGGTTGTAGCTAGAAACTAGGGTTTGTGCGAAAATGAGGAATTTGGCGGATCTAAGGGATGGGAAGTGTTTGATAAGGTACTTTAAGGATAGGGGAAGGTGTATGAACATCAGGATACAAGTTTTGCCGATGATTTGACCGTCCAAGAGAAATTGGCTTCAAAACCCTAGGAGAGGGAAATGACCTTACCTAGGCGCAACTGAAGCATGAACAAGGTGTACAATGACTCATTAGACACTGAAATGATAATGAAAACCCTATGAATGATGATAGACTCAGCTGAATAATGACATGGACTGACATTTGGACAACTTTAGAAGGAGTAAAAGCAAACCCTAGACCTAATGCCTAGTGACCAAATTTTGCTTGAAAACTCTTTGAAATGACAAAATTTGACCTTGACACTTCAAAATCACTTTGTAAGAGCATATTTGATCACTGGAGGAAGGCTAGAAAGACTGACACTAACACTTCTGAACGTACCTGGATGGAGTCTTCTCTTCTATCCTTGTCTGTCCCTCTAGTGCCTCTTGAGGTTCTTCATCATCATTTGTCTGATTTGGAGAGTAGTCTTCATCCTCATCGATATCTTCATGATTTACTTGCCTAGGGATGTATCCTTTTTCATCAACCACTACATCAATGCTGTCAACAATTCTTCCAAGTCTTTTATTGTAACACTTATATGCTTTGCTGTGAGGAGAATAACCAAGGAGAATGCCTTCATCTGCTCTAGGTTCAAGTTTGCCAAGCTGCTCATCAGTATTCCTAATATAGCATTTGCTCCCAAAAATTTTGAAATTCTTTACCGAAGGAGTCTCACCAT
This sequence comes from Pinus tabuliformis, assembly GCA_031772625.1. Taxonomy (NCBI): domain Eukaryota; kingdom Viridiplantae; phylum Streptophyta; class Pinopsida; order Pinales; family Pinaceae; genus Pinus; species Pinus tabuliformis. Next base: position 2,074,908,259 of record CM062818.1, read on the forward strand.
ACCAGAGCTCATGAGGAGTTTGAGTGTTGTTCACTCGGACATTTGTTTTGTTGAGAATAACAACCGCAGCATATGCAGCTTCACCCCAGAAGGTTGCGGGAGTTCCAGACTCATCAAGCATAGCACGAGCCATTTGTTGGACTGTTCTGTTCATCCTTTCCACCACTCCATTTTGCTGAGGAGTCCTAGCCGTAGAGAATTCCCTTTTTATTCCATGTTCTTCACAGAAATCGAAAAATTCATTTGAGGTAAACTCCCCACCTCTGTCGGACCTGAGGCACTTAATTTTGTAATCTGATTCATTTTCAGCCAAGGCTTTGAAGGATTTGAATTTTTCGAATGCTTCATCTTTGTGCTTCATAAGTCCTAACCAAACAAACCTGGAGAAGTCGTCAATGAATAATATCAAGTATTCTTCTCCTCGAGGTGACCTTGTCCTAAATGGACCACATACATCTGTATGGACTAGCTCAAGAGGCCTGCTAGCTGATCCTTCCTTCTCAGGAAAGTTAGTTATGGTTTGCTTACCAAACTGACATGATTTGCATATGGTGTTGTCTGGTATTTTGATATCTGGAAGACCACGAACTGCCTGATATTTGCAAGCTTTCCTTATTTGTGAAAAGCTTAGATGTCCCAACCTCCGGTGCCATAACCAGTGTTCATCATCCTTGCTCAAATAGCATTGTTGTTGTCCTTCTTCAAATATGTATAGATGATTTGGAGTTCTTCTGCCTTTGATCACTGTTTTTCCTGTATCAAGATCACGAACACTACATCCATTTGATCGAAATATTACCTCGGTTCCTTGATCGCACATCTGACTAACACTTAGTAGATTATGCTTCAAGCCATCAACATACAAAACATTTCCAGCTTTGACCTGTTCTTTCAACTGAGCAGTGCCTTTTCCTTTTATGGCTGCAGGGGTATCATTTCCAAAAGACACCTTTTTTCCCTTTTCTAATGCAGTATATGATTCAAATTTTTCTTTATCCCCTGTCATATGCTTCAAACATCCACTGTCGATATACCATATATTTTCCTGTCCTTCTGCATAGAAGGCTGTCCCACATCTTTCTGGTTGTGGTTCCTTCATTCTCCATGTTTTGGCACTTGAGGTATGTTCCTTCTGAGTTGTCTTCCAAAACCTGCTCCTTGATTCAGAATCTTCATGACCAAAGTTATTACAAATAGAACATTCAACTTCATTTTCAAGGGCCGAAAAATTGTTATAAGTCCTTTTCGTGATTCCAGTCATATTCCTTTGTTTTTGAGCTTCTCTAGTCATGATTGTCTTATAGGCAACACATTGAGCTGCTTTGTGACCAAAATTATGGCAAGAGAAACATTGGCCATTGAAGAAACTCCTGCAATTATCAAATCTATCATCCAACCGATTGTAGTTTCTACTGACAGCCATTCTTGAGGCAAATTGGGAAGATTTTACCTGTGGCTGATTGTAGCTTATGTTTGTCCTTAAGGTAGCTTGTCCCCGATTTTCTTGATAGTCTTTATTCGTTCTTGAGGTAAAATGTCCCTGATTTACCTGATGATTTCTATTAGGCCTTTGCTCGCTCTTCTTTTATGCATCAAGATAACTTTTGAAGGTAGAAGCTTGAGGTGTTTCTCCATTATATCCCAAACCTGTCTTGATTAGTGGAGAACGTTGCACATTGATAATCTCATCCAGAGTTTCAGATCCTTTAACAAATTTAAGATTAATAGCTTTTGTTTTCTCAATCTCCTTTCTAAGACAAACAATTTCACATTCCAATTTTTCAAGATGTTTTTCCCTTTCAACCAGTTGACATTGTAGAGAATCAATAATTGCACTTTTCTCTTCTAAGTAGATTTTGAGATTAGTCATCTCTTCACAAAAACCTTCTACATCTATAGCATCCATGTAGTCATCATCTTCAAAAGCCATTAAAAGTTTATATTCATTACCTCGTTCATCTTCGTCACTATTTGAAAGACCATCACTATCTTCATGAGTGTAATAGCTTTTCTTATTTGCATTCTGTTTCTTGTTCCATCTAACAGGTTCCTTTCCCTTGTCAATCTTATCCTTATGAGGACATTTGGCAGCATAGTGACCTACTCTTCCACAAGCAAAGCACTTGAAAGGTAACTTACCTCGGAATCGTCCAGCACCCCTTTGAAGATTTTTGACAAAATTTGATTCTTCTTCTTCTTCTGACACGTGTCCTGATTCATAGTATTCTCCTTTGCCTGAAGCCTTGAAGGCAGCTTCTCTCCTGTCTGATGGACCTCCTTTCCTCATTTCATAAGCAGTAAGAATTCCGTGCAGTTGTGACATTTTAAGACTTTGTAGATTCTCCTTTTCTTCTATTATAGAAACTTTAGATTCAAACCTAGGTGACAAAGATCTTAAAACTTTTTCAACCACAATAGCCTCTTTTATTTCTTCTCCCAAGTTTTTCATACAATTAACAATCTCATCTACACGAAGAAAATAGTTAGCCACACTTTCATCATTATACATCTTGAGATTTTCATACTGTATCCTGAGGGTTTGAAGTTTTGCTCGTTTTACCTGATCATCTCCTTCATAGCTTAGGACAATCTTGTCCCATATTTCTTTTGCTGATTTTAACTGCATAACTTTCACGAATTCTGATTGAGATAGAAATCCTAGAAGAGTATTGACCGCCTTTGCATTTGTTTCATATTTCTTCTTCTCAGCTGGATCTGTAGGGGTAGCTGATGGAAAAGTATACCCTGTTTCTATGATGTCCCAGACTTCTGTACCCAGAGATTGAAGATAGGCAGTAATTCTTACCTTCCAATATACGAAGTTTGTCCCGTCAAAAACCGGTTGCCTGATTGATGCTTCCCTCTCGTAGTTGCTCATGATGAAAGATCTTCCTTCAAGCAATCAAGCTTCTTCAGAAGGACCTGCTCTGATACCAATTGTTGGAAATAATACTGAGAGGGGGGGTGAATCAGTATTATCAAGACAAATATTTCCTTTTTCAACTTCAAATAATATACGCTACTTCAGTTAATAAAAACCGCGTATATACGCAACTTCAGATAAGGAAAACTACGTATATAAAGCAGACTTATAATTTGATTTATCTTTCAGATGTCAGTTATTAATCTGTGAATCAGAAGCAAAGAAACAGTACTAGAACCAGTGAAACAGAGCAGAAGATAGTCACACACATGAACACAAGATATAAGGAGGAAACCTAATGTGGGTGAAAACCCCCTGCTGCAAATCGTCTCTATCTTCTTTTTAATTAGAAACTTCTCTTTACAATTCTTTGCACTGGTGCAGTCTTGACCAGTACGCAGGCTGCAACCTGCAGAGAGCTACAACTCTCTCTCGTTCTCCAGCTTTCTGGAAGGGAGCTCCAACCCCCTTAGTTCTTGTACTAGCTTGAGATACTAGTACGCAGGCTCCTACCTGCAGAAGGCTGCAACCTTCTCTCTGCTTTCAGGGACCTTGTTTCATTAATTTTCAGACTGGATCCACAAGAATATCAATCAAACATCAAGTATTTATGCATCAACCAAACCCTTTTCACCAATCAAAAACTGAATCAAATAAACACTTCTCTGTCAGTTGTACCCAGAACACAGTAACTGTAATCAAACACCAATTCTGAACCCAGAACACTACAACAATAAAACAGAAGCAGCTAGAACATAAATCAAGATATGTTTGCTACTTCACTATTCATCAATCTGCGTGTATACGCTTCTGTACCACAACCAACCTGCATATACGCTTCTTTCATTCATAGAAAAAGCGTGTATATGCACCTGCACTTCACTGAACCTGCGTACAGATCTATAAAGGATAATTTATTCTTTTAAACATTTAGGCATTAGTTAACCCAGATTTATAGATCAAGAGTGCGCCACATATAACAGATCAAAGTCATACAGAGATACCAATGTTCAAGCCTTGAGATTTTGATCCATCAATAGTCCTTATCCTTCTCGTGCTCAGGTTCCTCCTTCATACAGATCTAGATCTGCACCATAACCCAATCACCAGTATTCCAGATCTAGCACAATATCAGATATTCAATAAATCAGATGATTCTTTGCCACATGATCTCCTTCCTCTTTTATAGTTTTAGCCCTTCCACAATACCACGGTCTAAAACCATAATAAACCAATACCAAGGGCCCAAAACCTGGGGTCAACACTTCTGACGAGATACCATGGTCCAAAACCATAGGTTCAAATTCCAAGGAATAACAACCACGGACCAAAAATAAGTTTCCCACCATGTACGCACTTTTCTGTGCATAAAAGTGCATGTATATGCATACGCGACTTTTGAACGTATAACCCGTGTGTATACGCGTCTTCGGCAAGGTGAACCTGCGTATACAAGATTTCCTTCATTGTGAGCACCTGAACTGAGATCTGTCACCAAAGTGAGTTGCCATCAAGGACAACACCTGTACCATCGCGCCACACCGGTGCCAAAATGCCAACACATCCAAGGCCTGAGAGCTCTTCGAGATTTTGTTCATCCCTTCAATCTTTTTTCTGAGGAAGACAATCTCTTCTTCCAATCTTTCACACTCATTGTTATTCTTAGCAAGTTGTTTCTCAGTTTCTTCCTTGATATGAGTAGCTTCATCTGCTTCTATTTTAAGGGAGATGATATCTAACTTCATTTTGAAGATTTCTTAATTCTTTGCTTGAATGGTCTCCATTTCTTCCTAGATCCTTGTAGCTTTACATGTTTCAACCTTGAGAAGCTTGATGTTAGATTTTAATTTGAATATTCCTTCATCCTTTGCTTTTAATTGACAGATCATAGTGTTTCTTTCCTTTCCTGCTTCATCAACCTTTCCTTCTATGACTTCCAATGCTTCCATGGTCTTTTTAGCTCCTTGTGCTTGTTTCCTTGCTTCTTGTAGTTGAGATTTGAGAGAGGAGACCTCTACCTTGTACTGACCAATCTCTTCTTCAAGTTTGTTCAAGCTCTTGTGCCTTTGTTCAAGTTGACTTAACAAGGTATCTTCTCGTTTCTTTGCTTTATCCAATTGATTTGTCATGGATATGACTTCTTCATGATGCTTTCTTTTGCTTTGATGAAATTCCTTCTTAAGCTTAGTAAGCTCTTCATCCCTTTCTTGTACTTGAAGCTTGACAAGGTAAACTGTATCTCTTATTTGATCTTGGTCACCAGCTAGTGCTATCTTCTTAAGTTCCTCATTTTCCTTTTTCAAATTGTTAATCTCTTCCATGGCAGCCATAAGTTGAGCGAGGAGATCTTCTACAAAATCTTTTTCAATCTCTTCATCTTCTAGGTTTGCTTTGGCCTTGATGTCATCATTCTCATGTTCAGATTCTATGATGGGTTCTGGATTTCCTTCTTGATTTCCATCATCTTCTTGACTGATGGTCATGGTCAATGCTCCTTTTGAGTGAAGTTCATGAAGTTTGTCCCATATACCATTTGCTGATGAATATTTTCCTAGATTGTTCTTTATAGAATCAGGTATCTCATTCAAGATTGCCTTCATTGCTTTTGCATTGTAGTCCTTGGATTCTCTATCCATCCTGATATCATCAATCACTGATTTCCAGATTTCAATGCCTTGAGTCTGTAAGAAATTCCTAATTCTTGCTTCCCATATATTAAAGTTCCCATTGAACCATGGAGCCTCCTCAAATTGATTGTCTTCTATTTTAGTAGTAGAGGGAGACACATCCTTAGGAGGATTGGAGACTTTCTTCCTTGACTTAGCCATTTTTGTTCTAAGGATCAACCTTCAAGCTATTAGGCTTTGAATGAAGGTACTGCTCTGATACCAATTGTTGGAAATACTGAGGGGGGGGGGGGGTGAATCAGTATTTCTTTTTTTCGACTATTGTTTTACCAGTTAAAACATTTATATTCAGAACACAAGATGAACAACAAGAATAAATGCTTTTATAAATACAATCTTTGCAATAAAATAGATACAATATATAAGTGGTTTCAATCAGTTTCCAAGCACGAACTTGGAATTTTGTGAGGCTCCAACCTCCAGAGCTCCAACTCTATTTCGCCAAGGCACCAATCTTGGACTTAGGAGCACCAACTCCCAAGGACTTCAATCCTTCCAGTTCCTAAGACACCAGTCCCAAGGACACCTATCCTTCCTACTTCTGAGGCACTAATCCCAAGGACCCCAATCCTTCTTACTTCTAAGGCATCAGCCCCAAGGACTCCAATACTTCTTACTTCTGAGGCACCAACCCTAAGGGTTCCAACATAATCTTGTCAAGGCATGTTTGATAGTAATGCTCTGCTCTCAGAACTCTTCTCTACTAAGTTCTATCTGTTTATAGCTTCACTGTAGTCTCCATGCTACAACATCAATGACAACCAATCTTCTTATGAAGAAGTCTTTACAACTCTTCATATTGTCCACACAGAGTCTCCAATAGCCTTCATGACCTCTGATAATGTCTCCACACAGCTTTAGTGAGTCTACTATTAGCTGCACTAAGCTCTACATAAGAACCAACTTTCTGTTCAAGCATATGTTCTTACTGTCATAGTTAATGCCTCAACATGACTGCTTCTATGCTGACTACTTCTCCCCTTCGACTGTCTCCTGTCTTGTTGATCCTTCGGCCCTATTCCTGTTCTGCTGGACCCTCTAGCTACCTCTGTTTCCTATTTCTTATTTCAACAATGTTCAACACGCCTTGTTCTCTATTTTTCCTATTTTATACATTCCTGATGCCTCTGACTATCGGTTTCCTCTTTCCTCTGGTTCTTTGGCTTCCTCCTCGGTCGCTGTAGTTTCCTCTGCCTTGCTTGATCCTTCGGCTTCCCTCCTTGGGCATTGTAGTTTCCTCTGCCTATCCATATTAGCCACTGCTTCACGGACACGTTAATAAAGAAGAGCAGGCCGTATTACAAAGGAAATGATGCTTATTAACCAATATCAGAGAGAGCCCCCTTTTTTTTCTTTAATACCGTTCATACGCAGGACTTTATCGTTTTACAGAGAGACTGTACCAGCAGGATGAACCCACATGCCACGTCATAATCGCAATCACAATCGGCTTTCGTTTAGGCCTCCTGAATTATCAGAACTGTTCTTTATGTATTTTTGCCTTCAAACCCTGCGCAATACAATTTTTCAAAATACATAGGAATATATGAAAATCCAACTGAAACTCTAAAGGGCAGACTTCAAATTTATTACACCCGCATTTATATCTTTATCGGGTCCGCTACAGATATCGCAATCGACAGTCGCAACTTCCCGATGGCCGATGGCCGATTCACCTGCAGATGCGATATTTTATCAAGCCAACTTGTAATGTTGCATCGGGTCCGCAACATGTATCGCAATCAGCGCTTTCAGGGGGTGACACCCCTTTGTATTATTGCGATAGGCGGATGTGATATATCATTAAACCATTGCATAATGTTGTAGTGGGTCCGCTCATATCATAGTTATATGATATTTATATATATATTGCAAATTTTCATGTTTTAACGTGGCAAGACTTAAAGGCCTTTATATATGAGATACACTTAAAACCCGCTTTGAAGCACTTACCCGGACATATCTGTCGTCAGGTCCACACATATATATCGCAATTAGGGGTTTTGGGTAGTGGCACATAACCAAACCGCCGATTACAATATCGCTGAACTCTACATATATATCCGCTCCGATAATGTATTCCTCTATATGTACATATTTTTGCCTCTGATAGTGTATATAGCCTATATATATATGTGTTTGCACCTCCGATAGTGTATTTGCATGCATATACACTATATTGTTCCCAATAGCTCCCGATAGTGTATTCTTTGGCATTCTTTGCCATACTTTGCTCTGATACTGTATTTGCATATACATATATTATATACAACTCCGCTCCTTTTAACTCTTCCGCTCTTCTTTATGCTCTGCTCCTTGAACTCTTCCGCATATATGTATTCCGCTCTTCTTTGGCTGGCATACATTATTCCCAATAAGACTCTTGGGCATGTATTACTCCCGATAAGACTCCTCTTGAGCTCTGATAGCTCTGTTTTCTCCTCTGATGGCTCTGTCTGCTCTTTGCTCCTCCGATAGCTCTATTTGCTCCTCTGTTTGCTCTATTTGCTCCTCCGATATGTTCTTCTTTGGCATATATATATGATATATATATATATATATATATATATATATATATATATATATATGGCTCCTCCTGTAGCTCTGATAGCTCTGTTTGCTCCTCTATTTTGCTTTGTTTTGCCTCCTCTGGCTTGGCAATGTCTTTCAAAGACCTCCTCTGATACCTTCATACTTTAATGGCTTCCGCCTTTTTCGATATGCCTCTCTTGCTCTGATATTCTGCAATATGCTTTGATATGCCTCCTTTGTTAACTCCTCCGTTAATAGACTCTTGCTTATGGCTTAGCTATCTTGATGGCCTTGCTCCTATCTCTTCATGGATCTACTCTGCTTCCCCTTGGCTTCATATCATCATCTAGTATCTAACATATTGCCATTTTGACATCAATGACAACCTAGGTCAACAGGAAGATCCTCTCGGATTTCCCATTCAAGATACTGATGGTAGTGTGCACATGAAGAACATCCATCCATCTTTTCTTCCAAAATTTCATGGTCTAAAATCAGAGGATTCGGAAACTTTTCTCTTTGAATTTGAAATTGTTTGTAGATATTATGGTTACCTATTAAACACTCAAAAACTAAGATTATTTCCGGAAACATTGAAGGATAGAGATATTAAATGGTTCATGACTTTAGGAACTAATTCAATAAGATCATGGAGTAAGACGCAAAAGATATTTCTAGAAAAATATAAAGATCATGATCTTAAAGAAAAAATCTTTAGAATGAATCAAAAAGAAGATGAGAGTCTAGAGGATCTAATAGAAAGGTTCATGTATAATGTTAAGATGACAAAACTACATCATTTAGGATTTGACACACTAAAAACCCTCTTACTTAGAACAATTAGGGATGAATGGATTAATCTCCTTAATCTCATGAGTAGAGGTGATGTATACCAATTATCATTTGAAGAAATTTTTAAAACATGCAAACACATATCAAGAGGAAGGTCAAGAGTAGGTAAATCAACATCAAGATCGGTAAGTCAAGCTAAATTTGGAAATTTGCTTGATAACTTTAAAACATAAATTCTTAGTAATCTAAGTGAACAAGTAGAAATGTTAAGAATACAAAATGAGAAAAAAGAAGATGATGATATCCGTGTTGTCCGTGTAGAATCACATGATGTTAAATGTTTCTCCTCATTACCAAGGTTGAAGGAATTTCACCAAGAGGACATTGGAGCAAGTCAATTGCCAATGCAACTATGTTATGTAGCTCCAAGAGGACCATGACAGCCTAGTCAACCTAGTATGTTGCAAAAGCCTAATTCAAAATTTCAAGGTTACCCATATCCACCTCAAAGTAATTGGAACACACCCTTTCCTTAGCAACATTGGCCATTTCAACCCCAAAACCAATCTTGGCAACAAGGTTGGCAAGGAACTTATGGGAGCCATCCACAATATCCTCAGTATTTTCCTCAATATCCTCCATACCCAACTCCATGTTATCTCTACCATTCATCTCCAACACAACCCCAACCCCAAACCCATCCATCTCAAATATAAACTCCCACTCAACTACCTGTACCACCATTTCCAAATCCACACATTGAAGTAGCTCAACCCACTTACAATGTTGAGGTACAACACTTCCAAACATCTCCTCTTGAGATCAATGGTATTCACCATAGCTCAGGAAGAGTATTGCAAAAAATAGATTATCTTGATATCATTGAAGGACCACATCCAAAAGAAGAAGATTCAAATGAGAAGACCATAGAATCATGGGTTGCACTTAATGAAGAGTAGACATCAAAATCAGAGATCGAGAGAGCTCCCTCATGGTTACCATCAAATCCTCCATGTATTCAAGAGAACAATCAGCAAAAAGAGGAATATTTGAAGGTCATGGTAGAAGAATACATGAAGAATGATCCAGATAAGCAAGAAAACCAAGGACATCAAAGTTATATTGAGGTTTGGTTCCAGAAAATCAAGAAGGTGGAGCATCACTCTCTTTTTCAACTATGCTTGATCCTTTCAAAGTCAAATCATTTGGGCTCTAAAATTCAAGTACATGTAAAAGCATACATTTCAAGTCTCCACATCATTTTGTCTTTCATGTTGATGAGCACATGGTTCCATTGGAATTATTCTTATACTTGAAAGTGATTTTGTATTTTCAAGTAGGGTAGGGTAGAAAAAAAATGAAAAATAAGAGAAAAAAATCTCAGGTGAAAACCTCCTTTGAGGTGCCTCAGATTGGCTCATTGATTGAAAACCTCCATAAGGTGACCAATGGGTTAGGAAAAAAGAAAAAAAGAAAAAAAGAGAAAAGAAGAAAAGATCCTAGGTGAAAACCTCATTTGAGGCACCTAGGAAGACCTACTAGTTGAAAACCTCCTTGAGGTGGATAGTAGGCCTAAAAAAAGAAAAAAAGGAAAAAATAAAAAAAATCCTTGCTCCATGTATCTCTTTGATGAATGTAGGTGCTCTCCAACATCTACAAAGAACAAAAACAAGTTGCCACCAAAGAAATAAAAATACGTCAAACCTAGTCAAAAGAAGTCAAATTTTGACTTTCTCCTCCTTTGCTCAAGTGCTCCACAAGGCCAAGGCCATGCCAATCCATCACCCTCATATATTTCCACCATCCACCCATCATTCTCAAGCTTTTCCCATTCATTTTGCTTGTTGTCCTATAAAACTACTGGAAGGCTATGTTTTACTACAGGAAGAAAAAATACATAGAGCATAAATTTGTTTTTTCCATAACCTAAAAACCATGCATCCATTTGCCAAGTTGTTTCATGGGGAGATTCATATGGATGATGGTAACATGCTCAAGAAATTGCAGCAAATTCCAGTACACAGTTTCCAAGAAATCGACCTCCATCACCTATAGCCATTTTTGAATTTTCTCGATATCCATGCATCCATTTAAAAATATGTTTCATGGGGAGATGCATATGGATGATGGTAACATTCCTAAGCAATTTCAGCAAATTTTAGTGCACGGTTTCCAAGAAATCAACCTCCATCACCTTAAGCCATTTTTAGTTTTTCTCGAGATTCGTGCATCCATTGACCAAATTATTTTTATGGTGAGGTGCATAATGATGATGGTAACATGCTCAGAAAGTTTTAGGTCAATCCATTCTACCGTTTGGGAGGTATGGACAAAACAAGTCTGTTATAAGAGGTTATCCTCAATTGCTACAGGAGTTTCCTGTAGTACTACAAGATGTTCTAAAAATCTACAGGAAGGCCGAGAAGAAGTGTTATGAAACCAGCTCACAAAAAGATAGAAAAGATAGATAAATGCCTTAGAAATAAGCCTCTTCGAGGGGGCAACCTCCTTTACATTACAAAAATGAACAATTCTTGGATGATACAAATGACAAGACCTTCTTTTTATATATAGGAGTCTAAGGGGTCATAATATAATCAGAGCCAACATAACAATAATAATGTAAGGGAACAATAATAACAATAGTGGGCTTCTATGGGGCACAATAATAACAATATGGGGACTACATGGGCACAACAATATAATAAGGGGGTTGTACTAATAACAATAAGTGGTTACACTAGTAGTATAGGGACCTAACATGCCCCTCTCCTTCAAAAAGTGTTGTCCTCAACGCTTGAGTAGTTCTTGATGCTTCTGTATAAAAATCTTGTCCTCCCATGTGGAATCTTTAGTGGGTAAGTTCTTCCACTTGATGAGATATTCTGAAATTGATCGATTTTGTAGCTGTCAGGTTCTTGTTTTTGTGACTGCTCCAGTGTCCAATATGATTTTTCCTTCCTCGTCAAGTTCTGGCAATATTGTTTGAACTGGCATCGTTTGCAACTTTTGAATGAATGACCACACTTCTTCGTCCTTCTTCCATTCATCCCATGCATAGTTTATCCAATCTGGTTGGATAATAGAAATAGCACAAAAAATGCTTCCACATCCTCATCCTTTCTTGAGAGTGCATTTGCAACAACATTTTTCTTCCATTTTTGTAGATGATTTCAAAGTCATAACCCAACATATTTGTGACCCATATTTTCTATTCTTTTAAAGATAATATTTATTCTAAAAGTATTTAAGACTATCATGATCCATTTTTACCTTGAAGTGTCTTCCCATTAGGTAAGGTTTCCATTTCTTAAGTGCATGTAGTATTTCCAACATTTCCTTCTCATAAATAGCTTGCTTGAGATGTAACCATAAAAATACCCAATCACCTACATCAAAACTTCTTTCACTGTGATGTTGATCTGCCCGTTGTTTCATTCGATTCTCCACTAAAGTGGAGTTATCCTTAAAAAGTTGGAGAACTTGTTGTTGATGCTCGATGTGATCTTTCACTGCTTGAATCTTTTTCTTCTTGATATGTCCTTCTATCTTGAGAGTTTGAGGAGTCTATCGAGAGTTTGAGGAGTCGTTATTTCTTCCATTGCATTACAAGATATGGTTGGATTCATTTCTTAGTGCTCGATGTGATCTTTCACTTCTTGAACATTTTTCTTTATGACATGTCCTTCCATATTGATAGTTTGAGGAGTGGTAATTCCGGCCAATACATTACAAGATATGGTCGGATTCATTTATTCTTTCTCAATTTGATCTTTCACTTCTTGAACCTTTTTCTTCTTGATATGTCCTTCTATCTTGCGAGTTTGAGGAGTGGTAATTCTTGCCAATACTTTGCAAGATATGGTCGTATTCATTTATTATTTCTCTAGGGTTGGTTCCTGGTGTATATCCTCTTCTTTTGATGTTTCTTGATTCTTTTCTTCCTCCTCTTCATAATCTATGTAAAATAATTTCTTCTTAGCACACTTATGACCTTTAGTGTATTTGCTATCACAATTGTAACAAAGCCCTTTTTCTCTTTTTTCTTCAAATTGTTATCGTGTAAACCTTGTAGGTTGTGAAAGGCTAGGAGAAAAAGCACTTCCATAATTATAGTCGTGAGTGGTGGGATTCCTTGTTTCAATAATTTCGCTTTCAATTTTTCTTGCCAACCTGAATGTCTTCTCCAATGAATCAGGTTCCCAAAGACGAACCTCATGTTGAATGTTATCCTTTAAAGTCCCTATGAAGACATCAATCATTTGCTTCTTTGGAATATCATTTACCCTTATATTCAATTTTTGAAATTACTCAATGTGCTCTACCATTGAACCCTTTTGTTCAAGATTTATCAATTGGCTAAAGAAGGTGTTACTCTTTGTATCCTCATAATGTGCTATCATTTCTTCTGTGAAAATTGACCAAGTGACAAGTGCTTTACGAGAACAAAGCCCTTTATACCATAAAAATTGATTTGGTTCTAAATATAAAGATGCAATATGTACCTTTTGTAACATTTGAACCTCATGTAGATCAAAATATTTCTCCATCTGTAGTATCCAATTTACTGGATCCTTTCCATCAAACTTCCTCATATCGCCTTTTCTTGATTTTAGGAGCTTGATATTGAAACAACTGTAACTCGGTAATTTTAGATCTCCAAGTTCTGAAATTGTATCCTGTAGTATCCCTCTGAGTCCTCTTTCTAACCCCACAAGTCTGATCAGAATTTGATTCTCCAAGAAAGAGTTATGCCCAATCTCCTAAGATGACCTGATTATATAATGTTTCAGTAGAGAGAACTTGTACGACGTGCCACGTGTCACTGTTTTGACCTTCAGATCTGAAAAATATACATAGAACACTACAGTTTGTCCTCTTTCTGTAACTTCTTATGAAATTTCAATTTGTTTCTCAGAGAGAAAGTTATGACGATTTTCCTAAGGTCACATGTTTAGAGTGTAATTTAGGAGTCTGAAAAAACCCTAACTTCCTCAAATTATATCTCCACAAATGTAGCGATAAAAGATCTGGGATTCAGACTTGATCTTCACCAAGTTTTTGGCTCAAATGGGTTTTACTTTCAGAGTCTGAATTTTGAAGAAAAAATATTATAGAAAAAATTCCATGGTGACCTGTTTGAGATGAAATTATGGAGCTTGCAAAAACCCTAAATTCCTCAGATCACATCTCCAAAAATATAGCGAGACAAGATTTGAAATTTGGACCCAAGGTTCAAACCGATCTCTTCTCAAATAGGGTTTTGTTTTAGCTTCTGAAACTTCGTAGAAAAAAAGTTATAGCGAAAATTCCATGATGACCTGTTTGGAGCAGTGAAACCCTAGAATCGAAAGCTTTGATACCAAATGTTATGAAACCAACTCACAAAAAGATAGAAAAGATAGATAAACGCCTTAGAAATAAGCCTCTTCGAGGGGGAAACCTCCTTTACATTAAAAAAATGAACAATTCTTGGATGATACAAATGACAAGACCTTCTTTCTATATATAGGAGTCTTAGGGGTCATAATATAATGATAGTTGACATAACAATAATAATGTAAGGGTGGGGGTAGGGGGGAGGGGAGGAATGGTGCTCATAGCAATGGGGATAACAGAGACCATAACACCATTAGCGGCCACGTTAAACTATTTCTTACCTCTTGTTTTTCACTGTTGACGACCATTCCTAGGTACGCTGTCACCGCCTGCTAGTTGTTGCCCTCGCTCTTTGACTGTTGCTCCCCCCCCCCGATGATTACAAATGCCCTGATCCCACTGCAACATGGATACCCTGGATCTTGACGAAGTCGACTACACGGCTGACCCTAACCCTAACCAGCAAATTTTTAGGCGACCTAACCCTACACCGGCCCTAACCAGCCCCTATAACCTAGCGACCTCATACCGCAATGGCTCTCCTCCTGTGGTTACCTTACCTAGATCCTCCACCTCCAGCCTTCATTTTGACTGTCTCTCCATTGCCTCACTGGAACTGGATTGCCCGCCACTCTCTCCGGTGACCCTTCACCTCCTTGCTGCTTGCTCGCCCTCCTCACCGCCCTTTGAACCCTCTCCTCCTGGCGAATTCCTCCGTGCACCTCTCTTTCCCTCCACATCAGAACCTACCCCTCTAGGAGATTCGGAGCAACACCCCCCACTTGATAATCCATCCATCACTGCAGAGGTCATAGACACAGGCTTGCCTTCTGGGTGTTTCAAAACCCTGGCTATCAAAGTTTGCCCCTCTGTTCAGGGACCATAGCACACGCCACTGGGTACTGCTGACCCGCTTTTGGATCACCCCACTGCTCCCAGATCTGGAAAAAGGAAAACAAAGTGTGTGAGGGCTTCCCAGAAGGATTTCACCCTCATGTTCGGTGAAGGCCTCACCATGGGAGAGGTGGTCAACACGGCCAGGAAGGTCTTGGTGGGAAGGGTCAGAGGCCGAGCCTACACTGTAGAGCGACTCAACCGATGGGTAAAGGAAATCTGGGGAAACACCTTCAAAGACCTCCCTGAGGTACAGATTCTCCCCCGAGGTTGGTTTGCACTGCATTTCTCACTGGAAGAATATACCTCTCTGGAATTATCCCGTTATTGACACATTGAAATGGCCCCGGTATTACTGAAGCAATGGAGTCTACTTTTCGACCTTGAATGAGAGAAAATCGGGGCCGGACCACTATGGGTGAGACTACCGGGGCTTCCATTGCAATATTGGTCTGAGGATGTTTTCGTCCGTATCGGGAATACCTTGGGTACCTATTTGGACTACAAAAAACCTACATTCAATCCAGGAATAGAACATTAGCTCGCATTCTGGTGCACTTGGACACTAGGGAAGGTCTGGAAGAAAAAATCACCCTGCAATGGAGGCATTTTACCAAAATACAAATCCTGGACTACGAAGGAGTCCCCTTCAAGTGTCGAAGATGCCACAAAGTTGGGCATCTTTATAAGGAATGCCCTCTGGTGCGAAAGGACAAGGAACCCTCTGCGGGAGCTGAGGATGCTACAGGGACACACATTGCACCCATCTTGGGACCATCTGCAACAGCTGCTGCGACAACTATCAGGTTGACATCCTCCACTCCTTTGGACACTCACAGCAGACCTCGCCCACCTTCCCCGCCGATGACCAGATCACGGGCTGCTGCAGAGGCTGCTCGTACCTCGGGTACTCCTTCTTTCCCGATCTCTGCTTTTATTTCCTCACTTGCATCCTCTGCATCTCTATATCCATCCCTATATCCTCCTCCTCCACCAGGATTTCTTCAAATTCTTCCTACTCGGCCTCCAGATTAATGGTCTTCCCCTTTTCCTGCAGGGTGAGCTTGGTCCTCAGTGGATTTTTGGGTGATACGAGCACCGGGATCATGGCATGCTTATCCTTCTTGGGTCTCGGTGTTCGTGGTGATTTAGGGATGTCAACGATTATTCCGGTGCTCTCTGGGGCTTCCACTTCCACAATTTCCTGCGTGACTTCTGTGGGTGTCGACATCATTCTAGTTAGAAGGTCTTGCGTCTCCTTTGGCAATGTTTCAAACAATGAACTTGCTCTCAAAGCCTCAAAGTTCGAAAGGTCCATACACAGTTGATAGTGCAACAACTCAGTTCTTAAAATGTCAAGTGTTTTTCGCTGGACAACCATTTGTAATTTATAGGGCCTTTTGAATTTGAATTTGACTGTTCTCCCCACATTCAGTCCATTAATGCTAGATTGGCAGTAGATTTTCAAGAATCTAGCCCATAAAGTTCACCTTAAATGCCTGCTGCCTACTCCATTTGGCCTCAAACCAACCATAAAATTGTGAATAGTGATTGTAACGGTCATTTTCCGACAAACCTGCATGCGAGCGCAACTATCTTCACGCTTACGCGGACCCTATGACACTTCGCTACTTCACGCAATCCTGACATCGCGCAGCTCCCACGAAATGTAGTTTATAGGACCGCACCTTCTTTCAGTTGCCTGGAGCGCTAAGACTATGCTTTGGTCAGCTAGTCAGATGGCTAGGCCACCTGTGTATGGCTTCAAACGACTGCCATTCACTTTTCTTGGGAAGGGATCTCCATTTAACTTAACCAGTTGTACCACGCCACCGTCGATAATCTCCTTAATAACATATGGCCCCAGCTAATGCATTCTGAGTTTCCATGGAAATTTATCAAACTTACTGTCATATAATAGCACCAAGTCATTCACCTTAAAGGTGTGCAACTTAATATGTTGGTCGTGCCATGCCTTTTCACGCTGCTTTTGGACTTGCTGGTGAAATCCAGCCAAAAATATCTCTTCTTCGAGCTCATCCAACTACGCGAGCCTCTCTTCCAGGGCTCCACGATCCGTCATATTTGTGAGCGCTACTATGCATAGACTAGGCACGATATATTCCATAGTAATTATGGCTTCCACTCCATAGACAAGCCTAAAAGGTGTCTGTCCCGTCAGCTTCTTGCATGTCGTTCGGTAGGCCCATAATACTGCAGGTATTCGCAGGTCCCAATCACTTCGCTGAGCATTGCATACCTTGGTCAGTCATTTTCAAGCACTTTGTTGAACACCTCCACTGTTCCATTAGCTTGTGGGTGATAAGGTGTGCTCTTTTGATGATACACCTGAAATTCTTCCGTCAGTGCATTGATCATTTCGTTCAGAAAGTGCGTACCCCGATCACTCATCAAAATCTTTGGGCATCCAAATTGCGTCAGTACATGCTCAAAGAGAAACTTCACGGCAGTCGCGCCCGTGCAAACCTTCACCGGCTGCGCTTCTGCTCAACGAGTTAAGTACTCCATCACAATGATAATATACCCCGCGCCTGTCTTTACTTGGGGTTGAATTGGTCCTACAAAATATATTTCCTTCTCGAAGGGTTGCAACATCATTTGTGGATTCAAAGGCATTTCATCCCTCCGCGATGGCCTACCTGTTCTTTGACATACGTCGCACGCCTTGCAATATGCTTTTGAATCCTGATGAAGGGTTGGCCACCACAACCCTGCGCATAGAATCTTTTGCGCGATTTCTCTCCTTGCATAATGTCCTCTTGCAGTGCCCCCATGAGCATCCGCAAGGATGCTGCTTCATTCAAACTCAGGTACATACCTTCGCAGTATCTCATCATTCCCCATCTTGTATAGATGCCCAACAATGACAGAGAAATCTGTTGCGCGCACCACTAATTCCTTCTTTTATTGGACAGAGTATCCTTCCGACGCAGTTCCTGTTGTTAGGAAATGTATTATGTCCTCGAAATTTCCATCCGCGGCGCACACAAAAAAAAGTTGCGCGTCAGGTAATCCTTCCTCCAAATTAGTAGGTTCCTCCCCAGTCTCGATGCGTGATAGGTGATCTGGTCCCGTGTTCAATCATCTAGGCTTCACAAAAACTTCAAAATCGTATTCTTGGAACAATAAAAACCATCTGCAGATGCACCCCCCCAACACAGGCTTTTCTCCATAGGCCTACATCCATGTGCGTGGATCATTCTACCCATCATACTTGTCTGTCTGTCGCATCTTAGGCTTCCCAAATCATGTTCACATCATTTTCCTACATTCCCGCCAATCATCAAAGCTTCCTCTGTATGTACCCCACCATCTTGTGGGCGTAGCACGCACTACCTAATCCAAGGCTTGGAAGCATTGTTTTTCTGGCACCTCTCTTTCAAACGCATCCAAGAAGACATCGAACTCATTCAATCCATCATAAGTAGGTAGATTTCTTACCTCTAACGACAGGCAATGCAGCGACATGGTCATCATATTGCAATTCAACGTAGTTACTTCATGTAAACGATTTTGCCATCGTTCTATTTCTTCATCGGAATCCGAAGTGCAGGAGCTCTCACACTGATTAGATATTGGTCAATGACCTAAGTGATAGCTCAAATTTCAAATTGTTCTAAAGAGTGTCAAACCTGAGCGATCGGATAGATCTCGTCTTCCTGATTCTGGTGCCACGAACGGTTCAAAAAACCGACACCATATGAAGGAGTTATTGCAATTTGAAAAGTCCAGTAAACTGCAATTTATGGACATTTGACCAAGATTAATTTGGTTTTTGGAAATATTAAAAAAAGTATATTCCAAGGAATATTCCTTAGAATATTCCCTAGAATATTCCCTTTTGGGGACCAATCAGGTGCTGACACATGGCAAGCCCGAAGGCCGCCACATGGCCCTAGAATGGTTATGCAAAATTTGTTAGGGGTCTGACGGAATCGAACCCGTGACCTCCGGCAAGACAGGACAACGCTCTACCACCTTCGCCAAATGTTGTTTCTTAACTTATAATAGTTGCGGTGCATATTTATTTTATAACGGTTGGAGGATTGGGGGTTAGGATCGCCAGCTGTCTTACACGTCAGAGGTCCCCATAAGACCATTCACATGTCCGGATGCTTAGCCGCCATTTGCAAACAGTTTGCATGCGGCTGCATGTTACCATGACTGCCAACCTTATCCCTAACCGCCACTTGAAATGCAGTCACATGCGGTTTGTAGTTAACACGACCGCTAGTTCTACGGGGAGTTTCCCTAACCGCAGGGGATTAACCACCACATATGTGCGCCAGATAGTTAATGTAACAGCTACCTCTGACTGTTAGCTTGGTGGAGCGGCTAGAAAGGTGAAAATGCTATATTTAACTGGAGTTAAGTGTAGTTCACCAATTTTAGTGGAGTATCCCTACGGGATATTGACTAAATGCACTCTAAGAGCAGTTTTCAACTAGAGAGAGTGAAAAAAGAGGCTAGCTAGGCTGACTGGAGCCTTCTGAAGCCAATGGAATAGTCCAGAGAAGCTAAAGAAGTCATCTTCATAGAGATTTTCATCCAGGGAGATTTTGGAGCTCAGGGCCACTAGGAGTTGGAGGCAGTTGTAGGAGCTACCAGTACTCGTTCTCAGCGAACCAATAGTCATTCCTGACTGTAATGAGAATTCTGAATCCATTGCAAGGATTTGTAGAATCATTTGAAGACTTCTAAAGGCTAAGATGCTACAGGGAAGTTTCAGGCAGCCCAATGCCAACCGTGGAGGAAGGCCTAGTTTGGGGATGCAGTGCTCATTTTGAGAAAATGATCAGTCTATTTTCGGTGTCTAATATGTGTTGGAGATAGTAGATGAGGTTTTAGTGATAGTTAAATAATTCTGAAGGAGTTAGTGCCATCAAGAAGCTTAGGGTAGCTCATAGCACTGATTGAAGGAATCAAGTCTAAGAGAGCTTAGATATGTTTGCAGCATGATGACAGCCAGGACAGGGATATAGATGGTATTCTAAGCCCATTGGTTCAATTCAGTAACCTTTGGAGTTAGGTGTGGAACTTGTAAAAGAAAATTTTCCATAATCCCAAAGAGCCAATTCAAGATGACAAAAGCTCAAGGAGACGTAGCCCACAATATTTGGATGAACTCCTAGATTAAATTTGTTGTTATGTGTGGTTGTTTATTTGTTGCATTATATGGCTATTATATGTGTTTAACATTAGCAAAAAAAAATGGACTTAATGTACTTAAACAGTGAAAAAAAAAAACATACACTTGTTTCAAGTATTTAATTCCGCAAATGTCATATATAAGCTAGATCATTTATTTGTTTACCTGAGTGGGAGGTTCTTGTAAGCATAACAAGTTATCAAATCCTCATTTCGGATCAGGTGGTATAAGAGAAAGTTGCTTGATTGACAGAGCAATAGGTTGCTTGTTTGACTTGAAAGGTGTTTAAACAGTACAAAGAATTTGACTGTTTGACTGTTTGTAAACTGACTGTTGCTTGAGTTTATGAAGGAAGAAGGGCTGAAGGCATTCTCCTTACCCAAAGGACCTCAAGGCAACCCTTGAAGCACAAGAGGGTTTGTTTGCAAAAGGCTGCTTGAATAAGAGTTTGACTCTACAACCATTAGTTCTTTGAAAGCTTTGTGAATTTTGTTGAAGTTCTTTTGTTCATTTTTATAATGACAACTTCTACAAGTGAGTTTTCAAAATCCTCCTCCTTCACAAGATTCTTTGATGAAGACATGAAGTGAGACTTGTTCATCATGATGGATATGGTGAAACAAATGTATGAAGATGAAAGGAAGAGCACCAAACTTCGAGAGCAGTTGAATTCCATGAAGGAAGAGAAGCAGTTGTTTTTTGACAAATTGCAGGAAACAGAGAGCCAACTTCATATTGCAAATATGAACCTAGAAAGGATGCATGAGTTGGAGACACAGCTCCTTGTTGCCAAAGAAGCCTTAGTCAAGCATCAGTTTGAAGAAGAGGTAAACAATCCTAGTTTGTCTTCAATTTCCTCTAAGAATGTTTATGTTGGTTCTTTTGAAAAACATACAAGAGGTATAGGGTCCAAGTTGATGTCAAAAATGGGCTATGAAGGAAAAGGATTGGGAAAACATGCACAAGGCATATTTGAGCCAATAATGGTTGAGGAAAGGCCTAAGTATTTGGGTCTTGGCTATGGACAATCTTATGGAGAAAGTTCCAAAGCATCCATGAAGGCAATTGAAACAGTTCCTAGAAGGAGTTTCATTTTAGGTTCTCTACCTCAAGTTTGTAAAGATTGTATTCATGGGGAATGAAATTGTTTGAAACATACTTTGCAAGAAGAATGTGTTCATAAGCATGCACTCGAACAAGGGAGTTGTGAAAGCTATAAAATCATTGAAGAGATTGATGGTGTTCTGAAGGGAGCCACTTCTTCATTTGATTCACCTTCTCATGAAGGCAACAAAGGTGAAAGAGGAAGGTATAAATCTGATTTCAATCACATTTCTTTTGATTATGTTAAGCATGGTAAATTTCCACATAAGCATTGGGAAACAATTGCATTTTCTTTTTGAGGTTTGGTTAACCATAGTGTTTCTAGAGGTTGGAAGAAAATGGCCACATACAGGAAACTTTTGAAGAAAAGGAGGCAAGAAGCCATAGGACCATTGGACAAGGAAGATTATGCTATAAGGAGGATGAACATGTGTTGCACTTATTTCCATAAGCAAGATCATATTGCCAAAAAGTGTTGGATTTTGAATCCAACAATGCTTCCACGAAATTTGAAGAAGGTGGAAAAAGAAAATGGCAAGAAAGGAAAGGAAGTTTCCATTATTGATGTGTTTCAGGATGATTCACATGTTGATGTCAATATGCAGTTAAAGGAAGCGCCTTTGATGTGGATTCGTAAGAAATGGTTAGAGTTCTTATCCAATTAAAGTGGCATGTCTTTTGATTTGATACATTTCTTTGCCAATGGAATGCACGTTGCAGGGTTTTACCACAACAGTGAATGGAAAAGTTGACTATGGGACTCGCTTTATTGCAGCAAAATTATGTTCATTTCAGCTTTGTAAGTAGATTTACATATGATTGAGGATCTTATACTTATGACTGTGCTTGAAAGAAAGTTGAAGAATGGAATACATGCATGAGAACGGTATGTATGAACAAAGGAATGTTGATGATTTCATTGTATTTGAACATGTATGTGTAATTGACTAGATGGTTGATTGCTTTGTTTAAACATGCATGCAATGTCATATCGACTTGGAAAAGTTGATTTTGTCTCCAAGATTGAAAAAGGGAGATAATGATGAAGTGTTTCACAAGAGGTGGAATTCTTGCTACTTTGAAAAAGAATCATCAAGTTCTTTTTGTAAATGCTTGACTTGGAGAGTTAGGAGTTTGAAAAAGGTATGTTTTTGTCAACTTGTGATTTAATCGAACATTTGTACACCAAGATGTAAGAGAAATGATGATGATTCACATGATGTGAATTTATGTCGTCAAATTGTTTTTTTTCATTATGTTTTTTTGGCAAGATGTCATAAGAAGATTTGCAACAGCAAAAGTCGCCATAGAAGTGGTTGGACTTCTTGACATAGTAAAACATACTTTAATTGGTACATATGAAAATGTCAATTAAGTATGCATATATTTATGATGTAATATCACGCTTGTTTGAGCCACCTTGGGTCGATGATCAAGGAAGAGATGTTCAGCTACCTTCTATAAACTTCTCAACAGAAATTCTGAATGAGTTCAAGGAAGACAGTTCTTAATAGGAGGACATGTGCATCCAGGAAGGGAAGTGTCGACTACCTTCGAATTTTGGTTTAAAGGCACTAGCCATGTAAGGCAAGTTTATGGAGGCTGAAAGAAGAGGGCGATGTACTCTCATCTATTGTACAGATCAGTATATCAGTATTTTGGGGTCTAGAAGGTTCCTAATGGGGAGGAGTGATTAGATATTGATCAATGACCTAACTGATAGCTCAAATTTCAAAGTGTTTGAAAGAGTGTCGAACCTGAGTGACCGAATAGATCTCATCTTCCTGATTATGTTGTCGTGAACGGTTCAAAAAACCGACACTGTATGAAGGAGTTATTGTAACTTGAAAAGTCCAGTAAACTACAATTTACGAACATTTGACCAAGATTAATTTGGTTTTTGGAAATATTAAAAAAAGTATATTCCAAGGAATATTCCCTTTTGGGGACAAATCAGGTGCTGACAATGGCAAGCCCAGAGGCCGCCACGTGGCCCTGGAATGGTTATGCAAAATTTGTTAGGGGTCCAACGGAATCGAACCCATGACCTCCGGCAAGACAGGACAATGCTCTACCACCTCAACCAAACGTTGTTTCTTAACCTATAACAGTTGCGGTGCGTATTTATTTTATAACGATTGGAGGATTGGGGGTTAGGACCGCTACGGTCTTACCTGCTAGCGGTCTCCTTAAGACCATTCACATGTCCCAATGCTTAGCCACCATTTTCAAATAGTTTACATGTGGTTGCATGTTACCACGATCGCCAAAATTATCCCTAACCATTGCTTGAAACATAGTCACATGCGGTTGGTAGTTAACACGACCGCCAGTTATAGGGGGAGTTTCCCTAATTGCCGGGATTAACCGCCACATATGCGCGCCAGGTAGTTAATGTAACGGCTACCTCCAACGGTTAGCTTGGCAGAGCAGATAAAAAGGTGGAAATGCTATATTTAACTGGAGTTAAGTGCAGTTCACCGAATTTAGCAGAGTATCCTTAGGGGATATTGACTAAATGCACTCCAAGAGTAGTTTTTGACAAGAGAGAGTGAAACAAGAGGCTAGCTAGGCTAATTGGAGCATTTTGAAGCCAATGGAATAGTCCAAAGAAGCTGAAGAAGTCATCTTCATAGAGATTTTCATCCAGGGAGATTTTGGAGCTCAGGGCCACTAGGAGTTGGAGGCAGTTGTAGGAGCTACCAGTACTCGTTCTCAGTGAACCAATAGTCATTCCTGACTGTAATGAGAATTCTAAATCCATTGCAGGGATTTGCAGAAGCATTTGAATACTTCTAAAGGCCGAGATGCTACAGGGAAGTTTCAAGTAGCCTAATTCCAACCATGGAGGAAGGCCTAGTTTGGGGATGCAGTGCTCATTTTGAGCAAATGATCAGTCTATTTTCGATGTCTGATATGTGCTAGAGATAGTAGATGAGGTTTCAGTGACAGTTAAATAATTCTAAAGGAGTTAGTGCCATCAAGAAGCTCAGGGTAGCTCATAGCACTGATTGAAGGAATCAAGTCTAAGAGAGCTTAGATCTATTTGCAAAGTGATGACAGCCAGGACAGGGATATAGATGGTATTCTAAGCCCATTGGTTCAGTTTAGTAACATTTGGAGTTAAGTGTGGAACTTGTAAAAGAAACTTTGCCATAATCCCAAAGAGCCAAGTCAAAATGACAAAAGCTCAAGGAGATGTAGCCCACGATATTCGGGTGGACTCCTAGATTAAATTTGTTTTTATGTGTGGCTGTTTATTTGCTGCATTATATGGTTGTTATATGTGTTTAACATCAGCAGAAACAAATGGACTTAAAGTACTTAAACAGTTAAAAAAAAAAAAAAAATGCACCTGTTTCAAGTATTTAATTCTGCAAATGTCATATATAAGTTAGATCATTTATTTGTTTAACTGAGTGGGAGGTTCTTGTAAGCATAACAAGTTATCAAACCCTCATTTCAGATCATGCGCTCCCATGTAATCCACCCATCTACGGTGGGATTTACCCAATCTTGGTCTCGCGCTGTTATCTTATAGATGCAATGCAGATCATCACTCTCATAGTCATGGACCGGCTTCGTATAGCGCGATCCTTCAGCAGGATCGAGGGGTATTATTAGGCATAGTGACTTCTTCTCAAAAATCATCTTTTGATTCTTCAGATTGATTACCCTGTTCATATCAGTAGCCCAGTCAATTCCCAAGAGCACAGGGTACAGATTTTTGTCATCAATAATCTCTACTACTTCAAAATCCGCCAGTGCGCTCGCTCCTTCAATCTCCACAGTTACTCCCTGCAACCGCCCCATGGGTATTATTTTCTGTTGATTCGCCATCCTTAGTTGAATTGGAGACCATTTCAACGTAGGTCTCCCCATTCACTCCCATGTCTGTTTCAGTAGAACATTCGCATCTGATCCCAAATCCAGGATGACTTGACCCATTTCATATTCTCTGATCTACGCGGTGAGTCTCATTTCACACCCCATCCTTGTTTTATGCATTCCAATATTATGGACTATGTGCGGTTCACCTGGTGTGGTCCTAGAACATCTATTGATAAGTTCCTGTAACCCTTTCATAGCCTTACTGTCACGCAGTAACTTCATACAGGTTTTGAGGAAAGTTTTCAGCATAGAGGGGTCCATCTCCAGCTCCGATTTATCTTTTCTTCCTGAAGTGGAGGCCTCAGCGAAGCTCTTCTTAGCTTCCATGAAGGTTTCCCGAGCGCACTCCAAATCAAACTCGGCTTCTTTCATCGGGGCTTTGCGAACCCATGTACTATCTTCTGGCTATTTTCCTTTGTCATCTCCCATCGCGATTCCACTTCGGAGCACTATGTTGAAATTTGGATCTTCCTCGCGTGGCTCATACCTCATCATCTGCAGGTTGTGATTCAGGGGAGGCCGTAGCGCTCCTTTGTCACGAATCCTAGCTATCAGCATAGGGAAATCTTTGGTTTCATCATCAAACCACGTGCAATACTTGCACAACGGACGCGTTGGATTAGTGCAATCGCGGGCATAGTGTCCTGGCCCTCCGCAATTGTAGCAAATCAACTGTCTGTGACCTCTACCAGGTCCTCCTCCACCTTGGCCTCATTTGTGCCCCTGAAATCCTATTTGTGCCATCCCTGCATTCTGGTCAAGGGGTTGTGTTTCGACCTGAACCCTATAGGCAGGCGTTCTATCCATCATCAATTCATAGCTTCTACAAGTACGCTCATCATGTCCCACCGACCTACAAAAGTTGCAGAACAACTATTGCAGAGTTTGCGTATACTTCTGTAACAAGTGGTAGTTATCCGTGGCATGTTTTCCTGCTATTTGATAGATAGCACACCACAAAGCAGGCACCGCGCTAGGTCCTACTTGAGATTCCGGCCTTAAAGGCATCGATCCTCCTCCTGCAAGGTAATTTGTAAAGATCGGGCAGTGGTCTTTGTCATGACCCTAACTCTTGCATTTTACACACCATACTTCTTTGCGTACCTCTGGTTGAACCGTCCTATCCTACTTCAAGCCTTGCATCTCAAGGCACAGATCCTTTAGCTGCGCATGGATCTACTGAACTCCTAGATTAGGATCTTGCATCAGAGCCTCATGTAGTCTCATGGAAATCTCCAAGGCCTCTGCCTGAGTTCTTATCTTCTACTGCGATAGTGCACTCCTTAAATGTGGTAGTATCAAAGCTACAAACCACTCGCGATGTTCTCCATCCATCAAACTCATGTTGGCTTCACAGATTGTACATTTCAGCCTCTGATATAGTTCCCAAGGCGTCTCGCTTGGTAGCAACATGATCACTTTGAATCCCACAATCAACCGTGCTTCAGATTTAGGGTTGCTAAATTCTCTATTTAGCGTTGTTTGGATATCCGCGACTCTCGCATTTGGGTTATCGTTGGAGTACTTAATATACTAGGTCAGTGCATGATCCTGTAGAGCGCTAACTAGTGTCGCTTTCTTTATATGGTCATCTATAACACCTTGCGCTTCCCATACATCCCTTACAACGAACCAGAATTGTTTTGGATGCTCATTTCCCAAACCTTTCAACACATGCAACCTCACTGTGTTTGCCACACTGAATCACAGTGGTCGTGGAGTTGGTACGGGTGAAGTTGGAGGTGATGTTGGTGAAGATGGAGGTGGTGTGGGTAGAGGTGGTATCCGTGGAAATCCATGTCTTATCAACTGAATAGCACTTTGTGGAGAGACATTCGTGATCCCTTCTTTGTCTCCTCATGGAGGTGAAATCAAGGGCTATGCTCTGGACCCTTATTTCCTTCGTTTCTATAAATTCTTCCGCTTTGTGTAGACCCGAACATCAAGGTAATTACATAACCCATTTTTTGCACAACAACATTTTAATCCAAGTATTCAGATATTTTACATACTTACCTTGTGGTCCTTTGAGAAAGCATCACTCTGCCTCGCTATAGCTGACTGAGGTCTCAACTGCAAACTCAGTAAAAAATCCTCCTATAATGTGATCAAGCCAATGATCGACGATGCACGTGATCTTATCCTCCGATGCTTCCAACCTTCGCACTAGCTCTGGGGTCCACACAATAAGACTGTTAAGCTTCCACCTTCCTTGGCTATCTACTAGCTTCACGATCCACTCGTATAGCTTAGTAGGGAAGGACACGAAAAATATTTCGTGGATCTCTGTATACAGGTAGTTGTCTAGCCACTATTCTTTTGACAGTCGTAGGTTTCTGTTCTCCTGCGCCTCGAACTCGTGAATTCTTATGTCCAACAAGCCTTCGATTTCTTTCTTAGTTGGATTCTAGTGATATGATATCACACATCTCTATGTAGATTCTGATCCTGGCAACATAACCATTTGTTGGCTTATGGGGGCTTGACCCAGGATCAACGTTAGTTAGCCAAACAAATCCCTACACTACTGGCCCTTTCGCCATCAGGCTGCGGAGCGCAGACTAAAGTCTCACCTGAAGCAGTATGGGGGGATGCTGGAACCAAGTTTCCGGACCCTTGAGATGGATGTGATGTCAGTTTATTCCAACTACACCTGCCTTCACGTAGGTTACTTATCCCTCTATTCTATCCTTCAGTACCTTCGCGAAATGTTACAATCGACTTCCGTGCAACCCTAACCAGGGGCTGATATGATTTTGCGCCACTAGGGCAGCGAACTATGATATTTCCCAAAATACGCTAACTATCTTACTTATCTTATTAACAGATCTTAGTTAGCTTCCTGTAAACAATTGTTCTTACTTGCGTTCACTTACACAATACAATTATACACATCCTCGCATCATATAAGCAATAAAAGTGAAATTCATACCCAATATAACAGCTGCATAAATAGGAAATAAAGACGTAGAATTTGTAGCATACTTCTCTTTATTGATAATTCCATATGATTACAGACTCAACTCGCCCTGCGCACTTAGCTGCAGGGGTCCACGCACTCAGCTGTGGACTACTAGGCCTATGCGCACTCAGCTGTAGAGCCTCTACCTACGCTACGACCCAAACTTAGACTTCTACTCCAAAGATATGACTCAATTCTTCGTCATTGATTTCCTTGATCGATTGATGCCTTTGACTACTTAGAGCTTCGCTCTATTTATACAATCCCATGGTCTGCGGGCCATGGGTATATCTTATACAACCAACATTACATTATCAAAATAAGGGCGGACAACCCTATGACTCTTTAACAACTACGCGCTCCGCGACCACAAAATGTGGAGTATTTACATTAGGATTACAAAGATTGGACCAAAATATGAGCTTTAAGCCCCAAAGCTGCCCTTGGGGGATCCCGCGCCCAACAATAAAAATCCATGCCATATGACTTGTGTCCACCCCCTTTAAATAATTGACGACCCAAATTAAATGAGGACTGCCCCTGGCATTAATCTGAGCCCTTCACAAAACCATTGGGGTGACATCAATACCGAGGTGATGTCACGCTGATGTTTCCCACCCTGGGACTTCAAATCCATATTATTCTCGTTGTGCTCAGTCGAAAACCATTAAGGTGACGTCATCCCAAGGTGACATCATGATTATGTCACCTAGTCCATATGGCCTTGTCTAGGAGTGCCATGTGTCATCCATTTTGGGCCATTTTTCCCCTCAAAAAGGGCTGAATCAAACTACCATATGGAATTCCACCATGGTGCCATGACACCTTAGAACCCATGTCATCTACCACCAGGCCATGAGTCTGACCTCGATCGCAGCCCCTTTGTGAAACATGATTTTCCCATTATATGAAAATTTGGCGTTTTTGGCATTACAATGGGTTTAATAACCCCTACCATTTTTACCCGGGAAAAACTCAAGGACCACACACACAAAACCTTTGAGGTCCCTTCCATCCTACAACTATGAAGGCTAATAATTTTGATAACTTGGATTTAAACATGCCCCCCCCCTTGCTAACATGGCAAGGGTGGGGTCCGTTATCATGGTTCTCGCTCAAGGTTCCAAGGACCCCATTTAATGGTTCCAATTCACTTGTAGTCTCCAATGGCCCTGATTAAAATGAATAGGCCCCTTTTTCCCTTTGTTGATGTGGAAAGGGGGGGTCCACTATTGAATCTCCACCATTCGTTCTCACATGGTGCTGCGATGTCAATTTATTTTTTATTAACTATTGTAAGAATTCTCGTCTCACGACATGAACATCTTGGGACATAAATACCTCGATAGTTTTGGTTCAAGGTGTAAGTGGTCACAATTTTAAGACATTGGGGATTGAGATTTAATGTGTTTCTCACGACCCCTAGTCGTATGGACCCTTTCCGCCAGCGCCAATGTTAAAGCATGACTTAGAATTCCTCTCATGGATTTTAATTAAGTTAAATGAAAGGCCATCTCTTCTGAGCTTCTAAGGTGTGTGTATGTCCTACAACCTATCATTGATAAAAATATCCTCCTAATCTTAATTTACACTCAGCCCAATCCACACACACACACACACACATATATATAGAGAGAGAGAGAGAGTTGCCTCTCATAAGCTTGCATTCGATACAAGCTATTCTTCCTAAGATTTACCACATTTATAGTAGCCTGCATGCATATAGATACATTTCTATATACATATATGTAGCTACCTAACCTAAGATTTAACATTACATGTCGAGATATACTATTCACCTTATCTCTATATGAGAACTTAATCAACCACAAATATTACACATCTTTTGGATTCAAGCCATTATTTTGAATTTAAGCTTATGAGATAGACAAAGGAATTATACCATTCCTCAGGAATTACACCAGAGATCAACATTACAGGGATTTACATCCCTTAGCATTAACACATGCATTTACTATTACTCAGGAGTACACAAGACATCAACCTTCCATATTGCTACTAGAAATCACATTCTACACATTCATAATGGAATTTAAATAGCATAATAAGTATACACATAAAATTCACTTGCACATGAAAATAAGCACTTATCTTATATGAAGGTGGTGGAAGCTGAGATTGATACTCTAATTCTCCACCCAACCTTAGATTGACATGCATTGTAACCTTTCTTGTAGCCAGTCACCCCCAATCCATGTTTTAGAACTTGAGGAAGAGTGTTGAATGAATAATGGCAATGCTGCTAGCCGAAACAAGAACTCTAGAGGCTACAACACCTCTACCCACCAACAAATCAAGAAGTCAAACTAAAAATAGGGAATCTAGGGACTAGTTAGTAATTATCCATTCATCACTTATATACAGTGAACTAGGTATTTTATCTCAGGCATGTGGCCTCATTAATCTTAAGGAAAGCCACTTCTAGTGGGTTCATTAGTCCTCAAGAAAGCCACTTTTTCAATCTAGAATATTTCCAAAGGGTTCACTAGTCCTAAGGAAAGCCACTTCTCATGGGTTCATCAGTCCTTAAGCAAGTCATTGCTTTGTGATCATATTTTAGACTATATGGCCTTGAACTCAATCATCATCCACACAAAGGTTCTTGTAAGCATAGAGAAACACAAATCAATTTCAGGAGAATAGTTTCATTTTAACATGTGAAGGTTCATTGGTTGGATAAGCTATTGTAGGAGCATAGAGATCACTTCTCTAGGTGGTTCAATAGTGAGAGAAAGCATCAGTGTCATTAGCCCTAGTGGTTCATCAACCCCATAAACACTTAGGTGTCTCTCTCCTGGCCAATAAGTTCATCAATCCAAAAGCTTCCCAGTGGGTTCATGAGTCCTTAGGAAATCCACTTTTAGTGGGTTCATCATCCTTAAGGCAATCCACTTCTCTATAATTCTTAGCCAACAAACCCTCTTGGGTTTCTTTAGCTAGGTTACTACCAAAGTGAACTCTCCCTTTTCAAACTCTCTTTGTGTCTTCTTTTCTTATTTATCCTCTTGTGAGGAATTTTTCCCATTTTCCTTGCTAACTCTCCCCTTTCAAATTCTTTTTGAATCTTCTTTTATTGTTCTCCTCAAGAAGTATTCCCTGTGGTTTCCACCACATTATTACAATAACATCCCTCAATTTTATGGTCGTGTGTTCTACATGTAGCCAATCACAAGTCTTTGATAGGTGGTTTTGTTTCATTCTTATGGTTCATGGGGATGTTTTCATGTCAGCTCCCCATTCCACTGCCTTAGCTAGTGTTACACAGTAATTTGTCACTGTCTTCATCCTAGTCTTCCTACTATGTCATGTGTCCAAGTCATGCATGCTCATGTTAGACAAATGCTCTCTGATGTTGCCAAATGACCCACTTTACCAAAGGTTTCTGCCTCATCGCGTCTGTTGGCTAAATAAATGTGCTGAAGGGCACTCCAAAACAGCCCAGAAGCGCTACCATCGTAGAAGTACACCTGATTCCCGCGATGGTCGGATTTTATGTGCCAGCGCGATTGTCGCTTGTAATCCTGAGTGATGACCTGACTAGCTACGTTATTCAATAGCGATGTTAGCATGGAAGACCAGTTATGTGCCCACGATGATCCAGATTGGGTGAATTTGTTCCAACAATCGGCCTTCCAGATGACTCCACACCTAGTTGTTGGCCTAGTTTATGTCTCCCTCCTTTCTCTGGCGTGGTTGTTCCGTCATTTGTGCTACCTTCCTTGGAGATAAGCTCACTCTCCCACATTTCATGGAGACTTCTTCTCCTATTTAAACTCTCACCATTGCTATGTGCTGCTAGTTTTGGAGTTCTTAGTCTTTGGAATGGTTGCTGATAGTGTTGTTAGTATTTGTGAGTTTGCTAGATAGCTGGTGTGAGTGTGACAAGTGTGGGATTGTTGATAGCTTGAGGAAGGTTGTGAAGTGCCCTTATTCTTGTGTAAAACTTGTGAGTGAGAGAGACTTGTGTATTGGGAGATCCATCTTCAAGAGTGAATGCTTGAGGAACATGCTAGTTGGATCCCTCTGAGAAGGCTTGTGACGTCAAGACTTTGGTTGTAAGCTTACTCTTATTTCATAATTAATGCAATCAATGATGTTTTCCTATGTCTTGTATGTAATGTACTTGATAGCTCATGACTTCTTTACTTTGTGAGTAAATAGATCATTGTTGTTCCGGTTACGTGCTTTGTTGTATTTCCTTTGCATTGTTTCAAGTTGATTACCCATTAGGAGAAGGAAGCGGAAGCTGGAGCGGCGCAACGGAACTCCATCGACCACCGGTTGAGGTAGGCCTCCAACTATGACTGTTTAAGGAAATTTATTGTTGATCTGTCCTTGTTTGTGACTAGACCCACTCTAGGGCTAGAGGGGTTGCCTCTGTCCGCAGAGGGAACACTTTCCTGCATCACAAATTGGCGACTCTGCTGGGGAGATTTGGCCTTTGTTCTTTTCTTGTTTACTCTTGTCTTGATTTTGATTTTGGCCTCTTTTGAAGTTTGGGTATTAATTGTTAGCTAAGTCACATGACACGAGGACACGAGACACGGAGGACACGTAAATACGAGTATTCAATGCGAAATGCAGCGATCTGGAAACAGGACACGAGGGACACATTTTATATATATTTAATAAATAAATAAATAAATAAATAAATAAATAAATATATATATATATACCGAAATATAGTTTTTTATCCATATTAAATTGCAGGTTATAGCTTATCTAATCAAATTAAAATATAATTACTTCTCAAAGTTCATAGTTCACTTTAAAAAAATAAATAGAATCAAAATCTACTATTTAGAAATTAGAATGTGATATGCTTGGTCTTGATTCTTGAATATTCAATGTTCATTGTTCATGTACAACTTACAAGCACATAAGAAAATAACTAAAGTCTAATCCTATTGATTTCCTCTACCCCTCTTGCGGGAAAATGCCACAGCTTTCCCTTTCCCTCTAGACGTAGATGCTGGCACTGGTGGAGTTGGTAGTGGAGTTTGCTATGCTCTAGAAGCTGAAGAACTATAAGTAGGAGCTATAGGAGGTAGACCATGTCCTCTACTGGTGGCAGGGGTAGCCCGGGCAAGTGGTGTCACCTGGAAACATTACAATCTCCCAATCCTAAAATCCTGAAAAACTGATAAGTCTGCTGCATTTTGAATGAAATCTAAAATTCTACTTTGTCCATATGAAATCTAATGAGGCCGGAACCACTCTCAAACATCCTGAGTCTTTTCATGGTAATGTTAAAAATTTAAGTAAAAGGATGAAAATGAAGATTAAGGAGAATGTCACTTTTACTTTAAGAATTTAACATTACCATGAATAGCATATCAATACTAGGGCCTAGACTTGATCATTAAGCTGCCCCACTCAAAAATTATTTGTTTCTTTCAAAAAAAATTGCAGCTTATGCAGGCAACATTTTCTATCAATGGAATACGCGTTTTCCAGATGCATGACACGACAAAAATCGGCGAATACATTTTACATTTTACAAGACACGATGAAAAATGTTTTCGACACGTTTTAGGTCCGTTTTCATGTTCGACACGTAAAATACAGGACATGGGACCTTGGAGGACGTGTCCTGTAACTTAGATTATTAGTCTTTTGAGTTTCCTGGGTTGATTTGGGAAATACCTCTATTTTATTGAAGGGTTGACTGGTTTTGGTTCGGGAGTTTTTGTTCATTTGTCATTGTTTTTGCATCATCGCAGAAAAAAGCCTAATCATCGCGATGTCGTCGCTACTTTGTAGCTTTTTGCCCGCGATGATCTCGGGTTCCTAGCTTAATTACCGCGACGACTCTTGAAATCGCATCATCGCGGAAAATAGGTGTTTTTCCACGATCATCTCGGGTTGTCTGTGTAAAACTTGCATTGACATCTCTAGTTGTCTGTCCATCACAGGCGATGGTATCTAAACTAGCGATGACATCTCTAGTTGTCAGTGTACAACTTGCGATGATTCTTGAAAAGTTGTTTTTATAACTTTACCTCCTGAATTCATCAATCTTGCTTATCCCCTGTTGTTTCTTGTCTCTCATTAGCTTGTTTTAATTGCTCTTGGTTAGGGGCACCGTCTCTTTGATTTCATTGAGTGAGTCTTGTGTTTTTAGACCATGTGACCTAGCCCTTTAGAAGTTTCGTCGAGAAACCGTTTTCTTGGGTTAATTTTCTGTTCAAGGTTCATCCACAACCCTCTTATTGATTTGCTTGAGGCTTTTTCACTGCTTGTTTCTGGTTGATTTTTAGTGTCGATCATTGAACCAATTTTTTATGTTGATTCAATTTCTTCGCTGCCAAGCATAGATTACAATCGCTTGGATCGATCAATTCACACTTTCTTGTTTGTCTCTTTGAATTCACAAAAAAAAAAAAATCAAAAGTTTGCATTCATTTAGCATACGAAAGTGAAAGTACATTTGCATTACGAATTTTCATGTTTGAGAAATTGGAAAGCAAATTTTAAATCTTTCATTAGTAGTATCGATGCATCGTGAGATTAGTGTATTGATGCATTGTGTTTCTTAGTGTTTGCATTCGCTTGTCTTGGTTTGGGAATGAACTCTCTACCCTCCCGTAGGTAGGTGTTCATTGAAGAAAAGGATATTTCATTCATTCTAGCTGCATCCTAGGTTTTTGATATACATACAGTAAGGCCTGAAAACTGAAACATAATCCAAGATCAACTCTAAAATAAACTGAATAAATCTAACAATGCATTGGAACATAACACACACTATTTAGAGGTCTAGGCTAAAGACTTGCTCTAGCATCGTTAAACCTAATCACTTTTGTTTCCACTCAAGGTTGGGTGATTCTTCCTTTTGTGACTCAATAGTGGTCTGGCACGGAATTGTGCTCCCATGTACCGTCGAGTATATGCTGGGAGACCCCACTTGGTTATCATCCTTTATCCATAGGAAGTCATTTCTGCCGCCTTACAAGCCGTAACGCACCGAACACAGCATTCGGGAAGATTGATTTCCATACGAAAAGTCCTTGTTTTTCATATGACTCCCAAGGTGTATATGCAGTTTTACGGATTTGTCTGGTAAACCTTTTGCTTAGTTCTCCAGAGCAGTCATTTTCGTTCCTTTTCGGACTCCCTAAAAGAAAAGGTCCATCTGAGCACTTGTCACTTCAGGCTCATTAAATATTCGAAGGCGACTAGAGTCATCTTTTGTCCTTTTCTCGACTCTTTAAAGAGGAAAAGGTCAAGTTTTATACCTGTGTCTTAAAGTTTATTTGGCCACGATTCACATTTACCCTATTAGATCTTGTTTGCGTTAGCTTGAGTAGGGTCCTTTCTCATTTTCTATGGCAACATTCCCCGAGTCTACCGGCCCAGGTTTTCCCTCAGATGGAAATCTTGGTCCATTTCCCTCATTTGGAAATGTCGGCGCTCTGTATATGGTAACCTTGTCTTTGTCTGGGTTAACCATAGGTTTGCCCATATGGTTGTTTTCAACCTCGGTGGTCCCGAGTGTCATGCCTCCTGTTCCACCACCTCCTTCATCCGAACCAAGACATGTTCATTCCAAGGTTGAGCCTACGCCTTCTTGCCCTATTTCTTCCTCCTCCTCTCCTCCTTTGCCTAGTGAAAGTTTCACATCTAGTAACCAGGAGACTAAGAAGAAGAAGAAGTCCGATAAATGCAAGGCCACCTGTGCAGTTACTGCTCTGAGTACATCTCAGGTCGAACCACCTTCTGCTCCTTCGCGGAAGGTTAAGTTTCCTTGTAAATTGTGCAAGGGTGACCATCTTCTTCGTGATTGTCTTGGCATTCCTAGGATCTTAGAAGTATGGTCTCACGATCCGGCTCATCCCTCATCGTCCTCTGAAGCTCATGGCGATGCTACCCTATCAACTGGAAATGGTAAGAAGAAAGGGAAGATTCGATTCCCCTGTAGGCTATGTGAAGGCAACCATCCCCTTCACCTTTGTCCACTCATGGATAAAGCTTCCGCCGTTTTGGAAAGTCTTACAACTTCTTCACCCCAACTTCCCGTTGGTTATCAGAGGCTCTCTTCAAACCCTCTCCCCGTTGACAAAGAGATTGACTTAGATTCTTCTCTTGTCTATCCTCCTCCTTCTGAGCCTGGCTGTGCTAAGCCTGTTCCAGACCAACCATTGGTCGGGGAGAGTGTCAACTTAGGTTCACCACCTGTTGATCACTCTGTTTTGGAAGAGTGTCATGCTCATGTTCTTCTCGTCTCATCAGATTCTCCTGAGTCTGAGAATGACACTCCTATCCCAGCTGATTCGGAGAGTCCTTCTTCGGTTCCTGTAGAGCAGGGGGGCAATCATACGATTCCCCCACCAAGTATTTTAGTCGTTTCCTTTGACTGGAGTCATTTGACTACATTTTGCCTTCCATCCTATGTGCCTTTCCAGATTACAGTACATGCCTATGATAAGGCAATACCTGGCACTATTTTGGATGAGGGTGCATCTATCAGTCTTATGCCTTCCACTACTTGGCAAGCTTTGGGTTCCCCGCAGCTTGTGCCGGTTGCACAAAATCTGTTAGCGTTTGACGAAGGAACCAGTCAACCATTAGGGATCCTCCCAAAGCTTCCTGTTACTTTGGGGGACAAAACCGTCTATATAGACGTTATGGTTGTCCAAGGTGCTTTAGATTTCAGTCTTCTCCTTGGCCATGACTATGTTTATGCCATGGGGGTCCTTGTCTCTTCACTTTTCCATGTGATTTGTTTTCCACACGATGGAAGAATGGTGACCATAGATCAATTATCGTTCTTTAGTCCCCCGATGCCTCCTGTGCCGCTGTCATCCCCTCTTGGTTCTTGCTCGCAAGCAGTACCTTCCTTGCCACAGGTCAATTATGTGGCTACCCGTTCCGTCTCCACATCTGTTGCTGATCATGCAGATGGTCTTGTACATCATGTACTGGGGGCATTGGAACGTGATTTGTCATTGGTGCATCATGACATGTATTCCTCCCAGAGTGCGTCTCTTCCATCCCGCGAAGACCTCTTGGGAGCCATGTTCTCGTGTGGCCCATGAACAAGAGTGTCGAGGATAGTTATTTTCTTGTGTCGACATCGTTACAAAATGAAACAAGGAGTCTGAGGATAGTTCTTTTCGTATGTCGACCTCGTTAAAAAATGAAACAAGGAATCTGAGGATAGTTCTGATCTTGTGTCTACCTCATTAAAAAATGAAACAAGGTGTACGAGGATAGTTTGTCCCTATGTC
Source organism: Pinus tabuliformis (assembly GCA_031772625.1). NCBI lineage: Eukaryota > Viridiplantae > Streptophyta > Pinopsida > Pinales > Pinaceae > Pinus > Pinus tabuliformis. The sequence goes on from CM062818.1 coordinate 2,074,945,844, forward strand.
AACCTCATTAAAAAATGAAATAAGGAGTGTCGAGCATAGTTCCTGATCTTGTGTCAAGCTCGTTCAAAAATGAAACAAGGGTTATGAGGATAGTTCTTTCACCATGTCAACCTCATTAAAAAATGAAACAACTCCTTTTCCAAATTGAGTCTTTGATTAAGATCTCGTAACATCCAAGTCGAGTCTTTCCAAGATCTTGAGTGTGAACCTTCATTCCATCCACCTCGTTGAATGCAATGAAGCTTGGGGGGCATGTACCTCGATTTGCGTCATTATGTTGGGGGCATGCGAACTTATAACAAGCATAGTTTTTTGTTTCAAGCTTGTGTAAACATGAAATTGAATCCAAGCAGAGTTCTCCATGGTTCAAGCTTGTGTAAAAATGAACCCATACCCGATTTACATCTCGTGATTGCCGTTTATCCACTAAATTCTGCTAGAGGAGCCTTGGTTGTTTCATTCCATCCCCACCACCTCTTTGGCTGATCATATGCTTTCACTTGGTTGTTTTTCCTTTCTTGAGGAACCGCAACAATGAGTGGTTTTATTAGCCAGTCTCTTGACCATTACATGTTTTGAGCAGTTCCACCATTGCCGGAACCAGTTGCTACCCTTTATACCACTCGTTCCTCTAGGACGAGTCTCCTTTAAGCTCTTTTCTGACTCGTAAAAGATGAAAAGATTGCCGAGTATTTTTCCCTTTTTGACTCGTTAAAGAAAATAAAAATGGAGGTCTACTTTCAACTCTTTTCCGACCGTTTAAAGATGAAAATATTGCCGAGTTTTCCCTCTTGACTTGTTAAAAGAAACAAGAGGTGGTCGCCTTTAAGCTCTTTTCCGACCGTTTAAACACAAAAAGATTGTTGGGCCTTTGTCGTTTCAAGCTCGTTATCGGTTACGAAACGACGTGCTTCCGACTGCTTTTTTACTTTTTCGGGTCGAAGTCACTAGTTACGAAAAGTACTCCTCGATCGTAATGGTCGGGCGGTTCTTTTGAGTATCGTTTTATACTTTTTCGGGCTCGAGAGACACAAATTTACGAAAAAGGACCCCCCTAGAGTTTTCTTTTCTGTGTCTTTTTCAAACTCTCTAAACATGAAAAAGACTCCGAGTTTTACCTATGTCGGACTCGTTAAACCCTGACAACATTGGACTCGACAAATGATTTTCCATGTGATTTTCGCCGAAGTATCTCTCTCTAAATTGATATGGATCACAGAAGCCTGAACTCTAACATTGGACTCATCACCATGACGAGACTCGAGCTTCTCCTTCCTAGCGCTAGTTAAAATATTACTAGGTTGGACTCAACAACAGGTTTATCATTGATTGTCTATGGAAGCTAGTCACTCTTGAACATCGACACTTTTGCTTCTTGTCAGGTTGGGACATCCATACATCGTCATTTGGCCTTCTGCGGGTTTGGGTTTTAATTTAGCCTCATCCCATCTGATTCATGATGTTTCCATCGAGCCTCTGATCCCTTGATGCCTGAATGCTTCCACCCTTCGAAGTTGTGTCGCCAACATGTTCAAGAGTATAATCCTTCAGCAGTTTACACCCTCGTCCTCTCCCATGATACTCTGTTTCACCATCTACCACTTGTTCCTTATCTCGTGTCGTTGATGGGGGAATCATTATGGCCCTCCTACGACGGGTCATCTCTTGTTGACATCAGCTCATTATCCAGGAGATTGATCTAGAGATCCCCTTTGGTACCTTAGAGCTTGCATGCCTCAATGGCAAGTTCTTTGCACCTGACGGTCGACTTTCATCATTGTTCGTCGATCGGGTGATTCCATGAGTGTTCGACTCCAGCTCCTTCTTCACACTTCGTGGATTGTGCTAGATAGTACCTTGAGGACCATTGTCACTATTGGTGGTTTCTCTCACGCTTGTTAATGCTTTTCATCATTGAACGGTAATCAAGCGATTTTCTATCATGCTCAACCTCAGCACATCTATTCACATGTTAGGATTTGTACTATGATCGGATGGGTTCAAGACCCCAAACTCATATTACACATGTTCGGGCTGCGTGGATTGGTTTATGATTACATGACTCATTGATGGATGGCTGCGACCATACCTGAGTCTTCATGGATGGCTGCGACCATACCTTTATCATCATTATGGTCTTATTAGCTGGATGGTTGCGTCCATACCACAGACCTATTTCGTATGTCTTTTGGATGGCTGCGCCCATGCCTAGACTACATGTAATTCATCATCAGAGATATTAGTTGTACTTGCATGCAAGTTCTTCCATATGGTGTTCCAGCTCAGTCAGTTTCTTAAAGCATTTCACCCCTCCCACTCTCTCGGGCTTCATACTTTAGGGGGCATCTGTTACACAGTAATTTGTCACTGTCTTCATCCCAGTCTTCCTACTGTGTCATGTGTCCAAGTCATTCATGCTCATGTTAGACAAATGCTCTCTGATGTTGCCAAATGACCCACTTTTCCAAATGTTTCTGCCTCATCGCGTCTGTTGGCTAAATAAACGCACTGAAGGGCGCTCCAAAAAATCCCAGAAGCGCTGCCATCGTGGAAGTACACTTGATTCCCACGATGGTCAGATTTTGGTGCCAACACGACTGTCGCTTGTAATCCTGAGCAATGACCTGAGTAGCTATGTTATTCAATAGTGATGTCAGCGCGGAAGACCAGTTATGTGCCCGCGATGATCCAGATTGGGCGAATTAGTTCCAACAGTCGGCCTTCCAGATGACTCCACACCTAGTTGTTGGCTTAGTTTATGTCGACCTCCTTTCTCTGGCGTGGTTGTTCCGTCATTTGTGCTACCTTCCTTGGAGATAAGCTCACTCTCCCAACTTTCATGTAAACTCCTCCTATTTAAACTCTCACCATTGCTATGTGCTGCTAGTTTTGGAGTTCTTAGTCTTTGGAATGGTTGCTGATAGTGTTGTTAGTATTTGTGAGTTTTCTAGATAGCTGGTGTGAGTGTGACAAGTGTGGGATTGTTGATAGCTTGAGGAAGGTTGTGAAGTGCCCTTATTCTTGTGTAAAACTTGTGGGTGAGAGAGACTTGTGTATTGGGAGATCCATCTTCAAGAGTGAATGCTTGAGGAACATGCTGGCTGGATCCCTCTAAGAAGGCTTGTGATGTCAAGACTTTGGTTGTAAGCTTACTCTTATTTCATAATTAATGCAATCAATGATGTTTTCCTATGTCTTGTATGTAATGTACTTGATAGCTCATGACTTCTTGACTTTGTGAGTAAATAGATCATTGTTGTTTCGGTTACGTGCTTTTTTGTATTTCCTTTGCATTGTTTCAGGTTGATTACCCATTAGGAGAAGGAAGCGGAAGCTGGAGCGGCGCAACAGAACTCCATCGACCACCGGTTGAGGTAGACCTCCAACTATGACTGTTTAAGGAAAGCTATTGTTGATCTGTCCTTGTTTGTGACTAGACCCACTCTAGGGCTAGAGGTGTTGCCTCTGTTCGCAGAGGGAACACTTTCCTGCATCACAGCTAGTCATTATCGTCTTGCTCTCTCCTGCCAACATAGTCCATTCCTGATATTTAATTTTTTCCCTCTTATTTACTTGTGGACTTGTCCAAGAGGGGCATGGGCTCATCCTTATTTCTCCAACTAAATTAAAAACATATTCATCCGATTAAAAACACACCAGTTAGCCCCCATGATTGGTATTTAAAACAACCAAGCCTCCTCAAGAAACCTCCCTCCCAAAGATTTGAAATCAATGTCCTAATTCTCAATGAATTTAATTATAACTAAAATGATTACAACATTTACAATACGGTAATTATCCAGGGGTAGTCACAGTTAGAAGGTGAGGCCACTTTGCTCTCTTTGTGAATGGAAAATAGTTTCAAGAACAAATATGTAGGGACTTTGGCCCGTGGAATACTACAATGCAGAAATACTCTCTATTTTTTGTCTCCCTATCTCACTTGGCTATTTTGATCATCTATGGAACAAAATGCCCTTGAAAATAATGGAACACATTTTCTTCCTAGTGACCCAATTATAATACAACCTGATAACCTACTAGTGGTTAGGTTTGATTCCTTCAACTCTTAAATAGAGATACAATATGGACTCTTCTAGAGTCTTCTTCATCATGATCACATGGATTGCCCATTTTCCATGATTAATTGGGGCTGACATGGAATCCTCTTAAATTATGGTGGACAAAACAGGAAGGTCAACTTCCAAGTGGCATAACGTTTGCATACAGACTCTGATTGAGGCAATTACTGCACCATAGGAAACGTATATGTGTGCAAAATAGTAAAAAAGGTATAATTCTAAAGATAAAAAGTTTTACCCCCAAAAAATTATGTTTGATGGATTGAAATGCTCCCATAATGTTTCAGACCCAAATATGTCGAATTGGGTCTCATTCATAAAAATAGACTTGTGAGTCAATTCCTCCACTTTTTCCACTCTTAAAGCATCAAGAAGGATGATAAAAAAATGTAATGATCTAATTAGGATCATATCATCTATGGTTTTCACATAATTATTTGTTGGTTTATTCTATGAGGTTGTGTCTCTTCCAAAGTATCCTCACCAGTGATTTCGTGAAAATGGTATATTGAATTGGATAAGGCATCTTATAGTGATTATGCTTCCTTGGCACAAATTTTCTTGAATCACTTTCACTTTCCTTTACATAAAGAGCTCAGAACCATTTTCCTACCTACCTTCAAGAAGGACACTTATACACATATATGTGATTATATTCATAAGTGGAGGCATTGAAAGTGATTGATTCAGACCAAGATTCCTAACCAGTTGCTTAAATATTGGTTTACTTGATCCTTGATACCACCTATTGCCAAGGATATCACTATGGATAGGGTGACAAGTTAGGAGCATGCCATTTTATGTGCCCAAAATCTTGAATTGATTTATTCTTAGTCGAACACTTTATATGATATTATTGATAATTATCCTTGTCCTTCGATTGATATGCAATGACATAAATTGAGACCACATTTTGATGGTGTTATAAGTTCCATCTATTTTGATGTTGTGAGCTAGTTAGCTACTTAATTAGGGAAACCAATCATTACTTCACAAGACTTTGTAAATGTGCCCATTTATTAACAAACCATATCTTCTTAGCAAACCATCAAGATTCATACAATGCAGTCCATGCAACTGAAGAATCCTCAACAACTTGGCAAGAAAAGGAGAAAAAAGGGAGAGAAACAATTATAAACTTCCTCAAGGGACTCAATAACCCTAACCCAATCAGGGTGGAGGCACCAATGCGCAACACCAAAAGGTCAAATTCCCTTGAAAGAATTGTTAGGGGGGTCATTTAACTCACTATTTCCCAAGAATGGATGAGATTCATCGCTTTCTTTTGCAATTATCTACCACTCAAAAATTAGTTGTTTTAACACATATGTTCCCCACCCAACCTCAAAAAATGGTTGCACAACCTCCTCAAGCTCTGCCTATGGGCATGGGAGGAAATTGTTTTCCTAGAGGCCCTGCACCTATCCTTATGTGCAATGAGAAATTAACCTTTTCTATAATATATACATCTTATGAGACTCCAAAGTCAAGTTCTGCTTCTAAGGACACAGTCATCTTGATTGCACCCAATGGACCTCTCATGCTAGGTAAACCTTTCGAGCCATTGTTTCACCCACCTAAGGGTTTTCTCCATAAGTCAACACATAATCACAATACAAGGGTTGCCCAACACTTTCATATTTTTTAGGACCTATCCCAAGGTCTTAGTTCCACATTTACCTAGCGGTTTTGTAGAGTTGTCCTACGTAATGCAAATCCTTGTTGATTGATATTGGGGGTGTTGATCCTTTGGAGTAAAAAAGGATCACATTTGACAAAGATGCTAGTCAATTTAGATTATCCCATTAGGTTTCTTTTTCAGATCTCAATGTGTGTCTTTAGTCAAGATGTACATTGCACTATTGTGGATGAAGGACCTTCCACCTACATTATGGCCTTGTCATGATGGAAAGCTCTTAGTTCTCCAACACATGTTAGGTCAATTACCACACTTCAGGCCTTCAATGGACACATTTTTGTGCATTAGGGAATTCTTCTAGTTTTTTCCATCGATCTAGGGGAGACAACCATTATCTTTGATGTAGAAGTTGTTGATACTCCAGTGGATTATAATCTATTTGTTAGCCATATTTGGTTCTATTATATGACTAATATTGTGTCATCAGTTTTCTACGTTCTTCACTTTCCCCATGAAGGCAAGATCAACACAATTGATCAACTTGATTATTGTGATTTCATAACAGACAACTAAGTATACCACTGTAGACACCATTGTGATTAGAGATAAACCTCTAGATTAGGAGAGAATTTATGTGGGCTTGTTTAAAATCCCATCACTTATTAGTGTCTTTCGTATACCCTCACCTGTCATTCCTTCTACTTTTGTGGTCCCCATGCACATGACCTCTTCCATCACGAGTGGATAATATAGATCACCTTATACTTAAGTGGTGTCATCTCCTTCAAATGTATACTCGTATGGTGAGCACATGACGCCTTTAGTGGAAGATATTTCCTTTTCGATGGTGCCATCAACACCTCCTAATGCCTATCAAAAACTCCATCTCAGTATGGAATGTGATCAGGGTTCTTTTCCCACACAGGGAATAACTCTACCTATTCCACATGACTCCCTCAATGAAATGTTCCCTTTACCAAAAGTCATCTTGGTGGTCATGGATTCAATTGATAATCCAAGGGATATTATTCCTCTTGATGCCTCTATTCTCCCTGACTTGGAAATGGTAGAGATTGGTAAAATAAATTGTTAGTGTGAAATTTCTTGGAAGGTGTACCAAAAACACTTCACTTTGTTAGCCTCTCTCATAAAAACAATAATAAATCCAAAAATAAATTAATTAATTAAATATTCCAAGTTAGGAATTTGTGCCTAACTCTTGGGTTGTTCCTCTAAGATAGGAGTTAGTTTAGGTAACTCCTATATTGGTGTGTGTCTGGTGAGAAATTATCTCAACCAAAGGAGAAATTATCTCAACCAAAAGTGTCTAAGATAGCACGCACTATCTTGAGAACACTATCTCTCATCTATTTATTTGTAACACTATATTCAATTTTTTTAATAAATGAGAATGAGAGATAATACATGAGGAAGCATGAAGCTTCAGCCTTTTTCCGCCAATATTGTGTGTCTGGTTTTTATGTGTGATTTATATATTTTTCTGAGTTAATTTCATTTTCAATATGTGGTATCAAAGCTATGTTAGACCTGTGTGAGGCTGCATCGACGCTGCATCCAAACCTGCGAGCCTGCAAGTTATTTGTAAGGCGGTTGTTGTAGCGTGAGCGTGAACCTGTAACAAAAAGGCCAAAACCATCGAGGGGCGAGAAGACGAATGCATCTGAGACGATCTCAACAGATCTATGTCATCGGGTCGTGTTGGTAACGTGGATTACATATTTTATTTGTTTGCATATTACAGTTTTGGTTTATCGAAGAGCAATGTAACCTGCATTTGTATTTTGGGCAATCGAAATTTGCAAGGAGCGCAGAGCTCTATGGAGGACTTGTGCATAGAACAATATTCAGCTTATGCATAAGACCTGTAGCATGACTTATGGAGGTAATTGACAGCTACCAGAGCGTTGAAGAAGAGTTGCTATGGAAATTGCAGTCTTGAGATCCAGAGGGTCGTCATTGCCAAAGCTTTCGAAGAGGATGACATGATTTATGCTTGAAGACAAATAAATTCCACACGGCCTGTGTCTGCACCAGTTGGTGATGAAGCTCCAGTTGAGTGGCCTGGCAATGTGACTGTTCGATTTTGACTGTGACAGTTCAAGCTCCGAGGATCTATTGTTTAAGATTGTTAATCGATCGAAGAAGGGATTTTGCCCCAAGGCCCGTAGAGATTGGTCGATCGATGGAATAAATAAGTGGTGCTTTGGCTCATTGCAATTTTGTGTTTAATTTTCAATTGCTTCCATGTTTTTTCTGTGCAATTTCATCACTGTGGCCCTCGGCTGCATCAATTAGTATTAGACTAGCTTGCTCCATGTGAAAGCAGATAACTTTAATTGTTCCACAGAGTTGTTGAATGAGAAGAGTTGACTGATTAATGGAGAGTTGTTGCTAATGGAGGATTTGTGCTGCAATTGAATAGATTTTATGTGAGAGACATAAAGCTAACTGGTGATAAGTTTGGGTTTCTGCCTTTTCTGCAGTTCATCTCCATTCTAATTTTGTCCTCCATTTGGTTCTCTTCCTTGCCAAGGATTCTAGCAGTCATGTCATAGCCGAAGCATTCACAGTGAAGGCACCTACGTTCATAAACAAGCGTAAAGCCACCTCTGGAAGCAACTTGCGTAAGGAAGGCCTGCGCTAGACTTCCAACGTACAAAAAATTGGAGGACTAACATACAACAGCATATACTTTGTGTTTCTTTCACAATACAACAACGTGACCAGCTGCGTGACAAGCTACTTGACTAGAACCTTCGTGGAGAACTTGCTTGAAATCGCTGCTATTGAGTTTTGAGCCTGCGTTGGTTGCCTATTACGCCCGCGTCCCAAGAGTTACTTCTTCGTGGCTACGTTACTTCCAAAGGTACAACACATGTCACTGAAGAAAAGCGTGGAGTTGTTTTAATTATCCGCATAGCATCTGCAAGTAACTTGAGTTTTATTAAGGCGTTAATGGATTGATTCAAACCATGCCATTGAAGTGAATGCCCTCCAACTATTCTAGCTTTCACATCCGTCAGGTAGATCAAATTTTCAAAGTCAAAACATTTTAAAGCACTCTTAATGGAGTAATATTTTTAAAGGTTTTATGCTTGGGAAAATGTGCATTTCCAAAACGTGAGTTTATAACCTTTTACTTGTATTTTTCTTAAGCCTTATGCATAAAAACGAATGAGTGGTGTAATGTGAAGCGGAGATTTTATTATGTTTGAGTGGGCATAAGTTAGTTAAAGTGTGTTTTGGAGAGATAAGGAGTGGAAAATATTTTTTTAATTTTTGTAATGAGGTATGCCGTTTAAAGTGTAAATTTTTTTTGGAGTGCTTTTGGGAGATATGAGTGACATAAGAAAGAAGATAAGTGGATTTCTTTGGGAGAAAATCTTTTTTGTAATCCAAAGTAATATTTTATTTTGAGAGAGATTTTGAGAGTGAGTGAGTGTAGGTAGTTTTTTGAAGACATTTTTTTCTTTCAAAAAGTTCTAGAACTCTGATTCCATGAAGATGTTGTGAAGCTGAGCAATTATGTACTCCAAAATTTAATAAACATATCATTTTTTTGGTGATTGTGTCCTAGATCTACCTGAAATTGAATAAGGGGATCTTAGGTACACGAAGAGTGCGTTGATGATGGTGCATGCTTCATGTTGTTGCTTTTTTATTTGTGTCTAGTTTTGACACATAAATGATCTCATTTAACACACATAAAGTTCAATGCAAGCAAGCACAACACCTGTAACGAAATAGCTGCAAGGAAGGATAATTAAGCTCAACACATGCATTTGCGTCACTATAACAAATAATCAAAGTTTTCAACATCGGCATTCTACCTCAACAAACAATTTCACTCAATACAATCAAGTTCATGAATCTGCAAACTCCAGCGTTTCAAAGCAAAGTCTACATCACTACATTCAAGTTAATGAATCTGTAAACTTCAATGTTTCAAAGCACAATCTACATCAACATTATTGAACTTGTAATCAAACTCAAATTACATTGAATTGTAAGGGTGCATTCTCGGTTGAAACCGACACCCAAGTCTTGAATTGAGTCAAATTGAACTCATTGTAGTGAATCATTGAAATCATTGTAGGCTTTTTTGGGTGCATTTTCGACAGCGTTCGACACGCTTCCTTTAAGCAAAATCAAGTGAATGCACGAATTTTAACTCTAAAAAAAAACAAGTAACAAGTTCACATCTCCTGCAAGCGAGCGTGAGTATTCATTCAAACAATTTGTGTCAAAACTGTACAAGGTTCAAACCTTCAAGTGAGCCAGAGTGAAGATCATTGAAACAACCATCAAAGCAACCAAACAAGTTCCACTCTAACACCAATCAAGCAAGTTGAGATCGACATCAAGTGAGCGTGGCTATTCATTCAAGTGAGCGTGAAGTCATCAAGTAAGGCAAGTGAGCGTTCACACAAACGCGATCGTCATCAAGCGAGCGTGAATTCCAGTGTCTAAGTAAGAAAGTTCTACAACTCTAGCAAGTGTTCCCAGTAAGTGCAATAAGCAACAAATCAAGCAAGCGTTCCATTCAAGTCCCATAGCAAGTGAGCTTGTCATTCAAGTAACAAAATCAAGTGAAACAGTTCAAAACACGACATCTATGACAAGAGAGCCTGATTTCAAGTGAGCAAGTTCAAATGGTGCAACATATTCAGTTGTTAAACATTCTTCACAGTTTGATCATCTCCAGTGATGAAGACATGGTGCACATCAGCAAAGAAACTCTTGCTGATCTTTCACGGCATCTACAACAAACACATGAAACCATTGAGTTTCTTCAACTAGAGTCGCAACTCCAAAGAGATGAGCTGCAACAAAAGAGTGCTTCTTCTAGGTCATTCAACCATACAAATGAAGATAAAGATGTTGATTCCAAATCACTCATCCAAACAACTTCAAGTGTCAAAGTTGTTCATGATCAAATTCAAATTTCTTCCAAACCCATCATCAAGCCCTGGGAAGAAATTCAAAATAATAAGAATCGACGAGGCTTAGGATATGTCACTGATGAAACCAACTTACATATCCCAGATTATTCTAAGCCAATTAAGTTTGTGAGTGCAGGATTTCTTGAACAACTCACCTCAATAGGTTCTGAGAAAGTTTCAGACAAACAGAATTGCACGCAATCTGAAGTTGATGTCCACCCGAAATGTTCTCATTGTCAAAGAACCGGTCATATGGAAGATCAATGTTTTGATCTCCATCCTTGTTGCCATTGTGGCAAGCCCAATCATTCTTCAGAAAAATGTCGCAACCAACAAAAATCAGCTAGATTGAAGATACATTATGAATGGATCGATCCTTGGGAATGGTCATCCATAGTCAAACAATTGTCTCAGTTCTACTATCGACTACAATCACACATAGTGCAGCCAGCAGTGAATCGATGACGGTACTCTCATGCAATTGAACGAGGGAGTACAACAGTCAAACTCTCCTACACCTGAAGGGGGGGAGTTCAGATATTTTTTGGAGAAGATTGTCTCTCCTTTCAGCTGACAAAGGGGGGAAATGTCAATGAAATTGACAAGTGGTTGTCAGACTGAAAGTCTCGACAACATCATCGAAGCAGCCAGAGGGCATCTTCATCAGCCAGTGGGCTTTTTTCATCAGCAGTGAGCAGCTTTCATCATAGCAAAAGCAACATTGAGTTGTTTTTCGACATCTTCAGCCAATGGGCGTTCATCAAATTGTGTCAGTGGACACCGGATGCTGTTTTCAAGCAAAGGACAGTTGGATCCTTTTACGGCTTGGCACATGATGGAGTTTTCAAGCGTCCCTCTGAGATGAATCAGTCATGTAGCTTACTCAGTCTCTTCATATTGCAGTTTCTTCAGCATCCAGATTTGGCGGTTTTTTCAGGCAATGTTTTTGGGGATCAACATGAGAACTTGGAAGATGGTTCCTCGTTCTTATTTTGGATTTATCATTGAAGGGGGGAATGTTAGCCTCTCTCATAAAAACAATAATAAATCCAAAAATAAATTAATTAATTAAATATTCCAAGTTAGGAATTTGTGCCTAACTCTTGGGTTGTTCCTCTAAGATAGGAGTTAGTTTAGGTAACTCATATATGGGTGTGTGTCTGGTGAGAAATTATCTCAACCAAAGGAGAAATTATCTCAACAAAAAGTGTCTAAGATAGCATGCACTATCTTGAGAACACTATCTCTCATCTATTTATTTGTAACACTATACTCAATTTTTTTAATAAATGAGAATGAGAGATAATACATGAGGAAGCATGAAGCTTCAGCCTTTTTCCGCCAATATTGTGTGTCTGTTTATTATGTGTGCTTTATATATTTTTCTAAGTTAATTTCATTTTTAATACACTTAAGTCACTAGGTGACACGTGACCCTAACAATAATTTTTGGTTTCTTACACTTTAGATATGCAATAATAAAACTAGAAAAACCTGCAACAAAACAACATATACAATCCAAGACAACACACAACAATACATATATCCAATGCAATAACCCAAATGGAAAGAATTTTTAAAATGAATATTAAATATTTTATTGATAACACCTAGTGAAGGAGATCTACAAAAAGCATCTGCAAATCCCCCTCCGTGGGATGGGTCCTTTGATGTCCTTGATGCTTCAGTAATTGATTCTCTCTCCAAATGTGTGAAAAAACCAAAACAATGTGGATAACTCAAATGGGAGCTCAAGCAGAAAGGGACGATAATGATGGCAATGATAATGATCATGTTGAAGAATGAATGAAAAATCCTCCTATTTATAACAAAGTATTGAGTTAATATTGAAAATGGAGAATAATAAAATAATGTTGACCAAATCAAGATCTAACCATTAGGAATACTTTATTATATTTTTTGGAGAGGGAAAAGATATTCAAAATGGTCAAATATCTTTATTTAGAAATAATTAACAAATATAATGATTTATTAACTATTTTGCGAGGAGTAACAAAGGTCTGAAATTGAAATAATTATTAAATAATGATTTTAACAATTATTACAATAATGAAATTAAGTAATAATAAATAAATAGTGATTTATTTCATTATTCCTAGGGGATTTAGTCAAATGTGACAAGGAATAATTATTAAACAATGATTTAATAATTATTCTTAAATAAAATTAAATAAATAATGATTTATCTAATTATTCTCATGGGGGTTTTTAATTTTAATCAAAAAATAATTTAATAAAAATGGTTTACTAAATTATTTTCCATGGTGAAAGTGATTTTAATAAGGTAAAATTAATCCTACATGGTTTATTTCGATCCACCTAGTTAGAAATAGCTAGGTGGTCATTTTTTTGGTGATAGCAGACTGGCCCCCAACGTATGAGTGTTAGGAGAAAATCGCATGACTGAAATACATTGTAGGTTACACTTCCACAAGACACCAAAGGGGAATGTGAGAGAGAGAGAGAGAGAGAGACAGAATTGAAGCAATGCAAGGAAGAAGGAAAATGGATGGGGCGAAACCTACTAAACTAATAGAAGTCTCCTTTTATGTTGGAGTACATTCTCTCAAATTAGGCGGGGGAGGCATACCCATACCCATCGAGATAACTGAGTACAAAGAATAATTGTGAGCCCAAAAATGTGGGACTGAGCTACAAATTATATGATACATGATATGTTAGCATTAGTGGGTCAGAAAATAATACAATGAATCCCATATACATAACGCACCTGGAAAGACATAGGTCAAGACTAAATACAATAACATCTAAGTACATGAGACATAATTCCCCTCAAGTTGACATGATGAGGGGGGGTCACCACCAAGGAAGCCGTGCTGAACAAGGAAGGGCTCTGAAGATCTGGATGGATCATTTGAAGGATACATGCATGATGTGGGCATTGTAAGTGGCTGAAACTGAACCTATCACATCTGTAGAAATACATCTAAGGCTAGATCAACATCGCGAACATCCATACATGTGGGGGGATACCTGAAGAGCCATCCCCTCACAAGGTCTGAAACATCTCACACACACCTAGGAGTCACTGGGACAATCGTGTGGATCACCAAACCGTTAAGTGTATGATTCTCAATCGTGCGATAAGGAGATGAAATTGAGCATGTGAGAAACAACAAAGTCAAATGGAAATGATGGTTCGCTTTGCTTGATCTAAGGCACTGAACCAAGGTGAAAGATGGAACCAAGGTACATTTCCCTCTAGACCGCACTTCTGGAATAAATGTGTTGAAGTCGACAGACGAGGGCCAACCAGAGTTAAGACAATGAGGAATCCTTAACAGAGGCACGAGGTATCATACTAGAGTGACTGATGGATTGACACCAAGGATGATGACGGAATGAAACAAGATGAGTGGCTGACTAATGACTTCCCTTGTCAGAGTATGATATGTATGGCTGACATGGAAATGACTGACTCGATTACGGAGGGGATGGTTGATGAATTAGATGGAGAAATATAGTTGGAGACCAAAGATGAATATAATGGGGTGGATGCGGCACAAAGATGTATGGAATATTGTAACTGGACTGAAGGGGATGTGAAACAAACACCATAGATGCAAGGGTGACTCATCTCGGATACTCTAAACAAGGGTGATTCTATGATGCTGCCACATGGGGGAGGCCAAGAGGGAACCATGAAAATTGAGTAAATAATGGTTACTCATGAAGAAAATCAACACACGAGTCGACAGGTGCCAAGGAAAAGTGGTACGAAAGTACAAGCGAATCATATTAGGAAACACGGTTTTAATAGGTGGCAAAGTGAGACCTCATAGAAAAAAGGCTTCCTGGTGAAGTGTCACATTACCAAAAACAAAGGGAGGCCCATTATATATCTCGGTGAGATCTTTCCAATGATGCTGAAATTTCGTCAAATGAAGCTACGGTGTGGTCACAATGGGCAACTAAAAAAACTAGGGTTTTTCTTATAAAAGGGGCTTTTCCGCCCCCAAATTCAATCGATTTTCATAATGAGCTGTTGAAGAATTTGGAGAGAAGGAGAAGGCCCTAAATATTGTGGAGATTATAGCAGACAAATCGACCATTGGAATCATTATTTTCAAGTTGGAGTTAGGTGGCCTAACCTTACTCATCATTTTTTGTGGATTAGATGTTCAGATTAGGGCTTCTACACTTTGGGGGAAACCCTTGCTCTTCTTCGCAGTCAGAGCACACTTATTGGGCCATGATCTGCATTTTGGAATGCATAAACTGGCCTAAGAAGTGTGTCCAATGCAGTTTTGAAGGAAAAAACTATGTTTGTGACTGAGAGGAAGAGCAAGATGGGGGGTCTTTATGTAGCTAAAGTTTTGTACCCATGATGTGTGCCTTTGACTCTGAACTGACAAAACATAATGACATGCTGCAAGTATGGCAAAGCTAAAGGTATCATGGTGAGAAAGAGATTTGGAGACCCTTCATGTTGAGATTCAGGGGAATCAAGCAGTGAGAGGGATTTTGGCACGGTATGGCATGCTAAAGTTCTTGGAGAACCCTTTGATGAGGGCTGGTGATCCCTTACTATCAAGGATTGTGAGCTACTAGGACCCATAGAAAGATTCCTTTGTAGTACAGGGGCACAAGATCAAGATCATGATCCAGGACATATATTTTCTGACAGGAATCCCCCCCCCCGGGGTTGGTAGGGGAGATACATCCAATTTTGCCTCGTGGGAGGCATGTAGGTGAGTTTGTTGAATGTCACTGTGTACCGGGGGTTTGTGCAAAGGGCACAACCATTCAAACCAGTGACCTAGAGATGCTTGAGACACAAGCTACAACCGCAACAATGTTGTGGATCTTGGGCAGTCATGCCTTACATCACATCACTGGAGGGCAAATGATGTTGGTGGAGAGTATGTTGGGAGGGACCTACTACGGGTGCCCAGATGATGTTTTCATCGTTAAAACGATAGTTAACACTATGCAGAAGGAGGACAAATAATATTTGTTCTTTTGGGATAGTGTTATGCTCATGCTTCTTTGAGAAGATCCTGACTATCCATCCCCATGTATAGATCCGGGATGGGAGCCCAAGATGCAATGCAGGGGGCAACTACTGCGACGAGGTGGAGGAGGGGGAGTCAGACGAGTATTACGGCCCCATTTTTTTACTCATTGGGACCAGATGCCACTGTACATAGATGATTATCCATATAGTGGAATGAACTATCAAGGGGATCTTGACTTACCACTTCCGTCGAGACAAGCATGGGGTCCATATGGTAAGTGAAAGTTGTTATATATTTGATGCATTTATAGTTTAAGAAATATGTGTATGTGGTACTAATTTCTAAAATTTGTGGTATGCAGATATAGCACCGGTGAGGCCCGTTGTAACATTATTCTGCATTTTTCATTTATATGTCAAATACATATCTATATATATATATATATATAAAGAAAAAGGAAAGAAAAAATGAAAAGGGTATTTTAAAAAATGACAAAAATAAAAAATAGATATATATTCAGAAAAAATAAAAAATTGATGAAAACCCTTAGAAAAAAAAAAAATATGTGATCCAGCTTAAATTTTGCAATAGATACTAAATTAATGAAGTTAATTAGTTTAAGTCACAATTATAATTGTGATTAGCTAGTTTCTAATAAAGTTTTTAATTGATACGACTTGTTTGTCGTATATGGTATCGACTGCGCTACAATAAAGTGCCATGATCTCTTCCGCCAAGATCGGTAACTCTCATCAACTTCAGACCCCCCTTGCCCCTCAAACAGTTAATCAAAGGGGGGGGGGGTCCAAAAAGTGGATTCCCTCCATGTCTGCTTATATATGTGTTCCTCCCTCGTTTATTTTAGAGCCCCACTCCGCTTAAACGACTTACTGATCACCCCCCCTCCAAAATCCACTTTCCCTCATTCTTGCCGAAATAAAAACTGTCATTCCCGATCTCGCCAAAATCAAACAACCAATCTTCCTTCGCCAAGTGTCCCATTCCTATTTCAAACATGATTTACCATTAATTATCCGTTTAAAGGATATAATCGTTGTTGAATTTAATGAACACGCTCCATTAATGGATATTTCTAATGGTAAATGCTTTCAGTTATAAAATTAAAAAAAACCTCATTCATATGTTCCTTTCTCTGTACTGTTCTACAAATTGAGCAATTGAACCCGTTAATGCAACCAAGAAATCAAGCCAAACAATTTTCTTCCTCAAATATTGCAACCAACTAGCTCCCGGCTAACTATAGTCTCCTGTTCCATTTTTTTTTTTCAGAATGTCTTCTAAGGGTAAATCTAAAACTATAGTAGAAAACCCTATGCTTTCCCCCGTAATTACCTAGATCACCAGCCCTTAGTAGATCAGTATTACAAAAAATTTGAAACCAATTGTGAGTTTGATCTCTATGAACTCCACAATTGGTTAAAACAAAAATTTGTTGATCTTAGTGACGAATTGAGTTTGTGGGACTCCGAAAAGTGGATTCCCTCCATGTCTGCTTATATATGTGTTCCTCCCTCGTTTATTTAGAGCCCCACTCCGCTTAAACGACTTAATGATCAACCCCCCTCCAAAATCCACTTTCCCTCATTCCTGCCGAAATAAAAGTTGTCATTCCCGATCTCGCCAAAATCAAACAACCAATCTTCCTTCACCAAGTGTCCCATTCCTAGTTCAAACATGATTTACCATTAATTATCCGTTTAAAGGATATAATTTTTGTTGAATTTAATGAACACGCTCCATTAATGGATATTTCTAATGGTAAATGCTTTCAGTTATAAAATAAAAAAAAAACCTCATTCATATGTTCCTTTCTCTATACTGTTCTACGAATTGAGCAATTGATCCCGTTAATGCAACCAAGAAATCAAGCCAAACAATTTTCTTCCTCAAATATTGCAACCAACTAGCTCCCGGCTAACTATAGTCTCCCGTTCCATTTTTTTTTTCAGAATGTCTTCTAAGGGTAAATCTAAAACTATAGTAGAAAACCCTATGCTTTCCCCCGTAATTACCTAGATCACCAGCCCTTAGTAGATCAGTATTACAAAAAATTTGAAACCAATTGTGAGTTTGATCTCTATGAACTCCACAATTGGTTAAAACAAAAATTTGTTGATCTTAGTGACGAATTGAGTTTGTGGGACTCCTTCCTACCTCAATTCGTTTTTCCACAAACTCACCATTTCCCAAAATTTGTGTCATGGTGCCATTTCATATACATACCTAGTGAGAGAGTTATTGTTGCCCAAAACAATGACATATTATTCACAATTACCCCTGAATCCATATGTCAAATGATCCAAATCCAAAATTCAGCATATATGCACCCTTTATCTGTAGACTCCCTCATGGAACTCTACAAAAGCATAAATTTTCCCCACAGAGCTAAAAATTTTGAGATATTTCTACCTGAAAATGTTCAATTGATAAGAAAAACCCACATTACTTGTCCTCAATGTTTCCAGAGATAAAAAATAAATCATTTCTATTATTTCCTATTTTTTGGGTTGTCAAACCGATCAATGGGTTGATGAAGCAATTATAGATTACCTATCAGTTTTCTCAGTAGGAGAAAAGCCTTCAATTATTTTCATTATAGCGAATTCTTGGAAGAGGTTATCCATGAACAATTTCTCAAATTTTCTACCGAAGGAGTTTTCAAGCATGCTTCAACCTTGGTTTACTTGTTCTTATTTCATCAATCGAATAGATTTCAATTTCCATTGAATAGGGAATGCCACAGTCTATGATTCATTAGAATTCCTTGGTAAGGAAGAATACCAATGAATTCACATTCAATTATTATGGATCAGTTTTTATACAAAGTTTCTTGCCTGCTTAACAATGATGTTGAACCTAGAATTGGTCCCGAGATTAAGAGAATTCTACATCTTAGTGAACATACAAAGATAGGTGATTGGTACATATATCAAAACTACACAGAGATCAGAGTATATGGATGTGAATTTACTCCATATAAATTGCCTAATTTTGTTCCTATAAAGATTTTTGCATTAGAGTATGTTAGGAAAATGATAAATATGGATGAGTTTCACTTTGTGTCAACCAAAAAGAAAGCACAGCTTAAGATGAAAACTCAGGTTGGACCTTTCATTTCTAATGCCACAACAACAACAAAGGAGGATGAGCTTCTCCTTAAACAAATGAAATTAAAACTCATTTTTACATGGTCATATGATCCTTTAGGAATTGTCTCAAAGTTGAGGGTAGAGCAGAAAAATACTCCTTATGCTCACACTCCTAGACCTAAAATTGAGTAGTACATGAATCAAGATGAATGGCAAGAAAATACATTGCAGGAAGCAGAGGAACAAATACTTTCTTCTACAACATCACAGACTCCAGTGCCACAAGAAAAGTAGGATAAAAGACCAAGGGAAAGAGTTTCCCCTCTAGTCTCAGAATTTCAAGGGAAAGAATTCCAAATATACAAAAAGAAGAAGAAAACTAAGCCAACAGAAGAGTATTTGCGAGAAGAAAACACGCAGACTACAATAGTCTTAACAAGACCTTATGCTACTACCTTGCCTCAAAATGAAGAAATTTTTATAGGGTCACTAGAATCTTCAACTTCTCAAGAGCCATTGGAAACATCTCAAATGGGAGAATTAGTCCGTTATCATGCTAAATCATGTATATTTGGAAGATATAAAGAAATCAAAAGGAAGAATGAAATTTTGAAAGCTACAACCTATTCTCAGTTCTGGAAGCAAACAACATCATCACAACACAAACTTCTCTCTGCTTTTGATATTGAGAAAGGAAAAATGCAAAGAGCTTTCCTTGAACTTGAAGTTCCTTTTTCCTAAGACTACAGATGACTACAAAAAAACATTTTTTTCTTTTGATGTTGAACAAATCGATCTTATTGATTGAATGTATTTGCATAAACAAACATGTGAAATTTTATATTCTACACTAATAAATTCAACAATGGTAGCATCCAGACTCCAGGCTTCAGTTAATAATATCTAGTCTCAATTAAAATTATAAAAAATATCTTCTTTGGCTAAAGACACCAAAATAAAGTCTTTAGAGGATTTGGTGATTAAACTGGGATATGATCCCATTAATGTAAAAGTTGTTGAGGAGATAATTAAAAGAAAAAATGTTGATATTGTAGCCTTAAGGAAGAATCTCAAACTTCCATCTACTGAAGATCCACAAACAAAGGAAGTTAGTGAACTGGAAAAGGAGAAAGAAGATATGTTCAAAATCATCATTGAACAAAATGCACAAATTCAGAAAATGGAGACCGAAATAGAAAAACTACTAAAAGAGAAAGAGCAACAATCAACTCAATCAACAGTCATTCCTCTAATAGCAGTTCCAATCGCAAGTACATCAAAAACATGGGCTTCTACTTCAGCAGCTACTACAATAGTCGAGACACAGTCTACAGATACAACAACGGAATTAACCAGAGGTATGGAAGATTTATCTATCATAGGGTAGGAGATTGAAAAATGGAAAGCTCAGCTTAATAATCTCGTAGAACAAAAATTGAAAGTTGATAATGTTTATTTGTCATAACTTCAAAAAAGTCACAGATTAACTCAGAGGATTGAATATCTAGAGAATGAATCTGCTATGGCATAGATAATTGCACAAGCAAAGGAGAATATCTGGACAAATATTAATGAATCCATGACTGAAATTTGTCCTTCAAATGAAATTATTTTGGAGCAAGAAGAGTTGGTGCAGAAATCAAAGAAGGTCATAGAAGATGTAAAGGAAGATTTGGGTCAGCAACCAGGAGAAGCTACTTCTTTTACAAGAATTTTAAATTCAAATTCAAGAGAAGAACTCGAAGAAAATCATATTGAAGATATAAATAAGACCATTCTTGAAGTAAGAAGCGTTTTTACTAAAAGAAATTTAATACTATAGTTAGAGAATAAATTCCATAATCTGGAGGCCAACATTCAAAAATTCCACAGAAAGTTTAATTTACTGCATCAAAAATGACTTCCAGGTTTAAAGGGGATGGGAGACAAATTAGTTCAGCTGGAAAACTGTCAACAAAAATTATATTCTATAGCAATAGATAAGTCCAAATTTTCCACCATAAAAGAAACGATTACAGGGAAGGTTTTCATGGAAGGCTTAAGTTTGACTTATCGATAAAGCATGAAATAAAACATTTGTTTATAGTCAAGCCCACTTTCCATAAATATACCAAAGTGGATGAAACATATAGAAAGTTAATTAAATATTCCATTCCAGATGAAGAAAGATGGGGTAAATTATTCCATCTTCTTGCTTAAACAGATATTGATCTTCAACGACAAAGCAACAACCTTTTAAGTCCGAGTCATCACCAGAATCCTCGAAATCAGTGCCAGAAAGCTTGAGCAGTTTAATTTTCCTATATTCTTGAACTATTTTTGTAAACAATTTTTAGATATTTTGCAAAGAAATATTGATATTTAAATCAAGATATTTTGAGGAAAGTTTTATAAATACTTCATAGATCAAAGTAAAAAGGGTTGAACCCTTGGGATAAGCTATTGAGCAGAATTGTATTCATCTGAAGTTTTTTTTATATTAATGAAAGGATTCTAGATTTGCCTCAAAGCAACTTGTGTTCTTGTGAGTTCTTCATTGTTATTTCATTTCATATTGTAAATTTCTACATATATTTAATTTTGAATGAATAAATCTGGGTAAGATAAGGTTGATTGTCAACCTGTCTGAAATCCCTTGTGAAGTTATAATATATTAAAGAGATTAGTTTATTGGACTCTTCGTCTGAGATAACTCTTCTACATCTTTAAATTGTCACTTCTTCGTCAATTTAAATATATTTTTGATGGGATGTAAATTACATAGGTTATGGTGTCCCATAAGAAACCAATTTCTTTGTTGTGTATAAATTATACTTAAGACATTAATGTTTATTATTCATGTCACTTATTTGTATGATGTATCCTCAAGTGAAGGACCTGAAGGGCCTGACTTTTAACCCTTAATATTTAGCTGATATGAAAGTCTTAGAATGCCATATGGTTGTTGGATATAAATGCTGAGTGAAGAATGCTTTGAGAAGTTAGAGACAATATGTTGTTTTTCATAGAAACTATTATTTGTAACGCTTTGAGAAGTTAGAGACAATATGTTGTTTTTTCACAGAAACTATTATCTGTAACTTAGAAGAAATGTAGAAGTAGCAACTTTAAGTATAGGAGCGCTCTTTTAAGGAATTTTAACTTCATTCACATAAGTAAGCAAATACCTACAACTTCATTACCATACTTAAAGAAAGGAAGACACATGATGACACATAACAGAGAAATTACAAAATCATACCCAACAATGTGTGGAAAACTCTTGATTCTTTCATTAATCATCAATTTTACCAAGAATACAATAGCATAGCCTCCAGGCTCTTCAAAATTCGGACCTTTTTTCTATAATTTTGCCTCTTATTATACATCATGGGACAATTGGTAAATACCAAAACTGTCAAAACTACTTAACTACCTTCTAACTATCTAAAGTAAAAGTCATTACAGAATACTTCATTGGAGGGTAAAAGACACCTCATTCTTCTCAAGAAAATAAGATAACAAGAAGTAATAGAAATCAGAGTGCGATTGGTGATTGTTGTTCGCTATTTGAATCTATGGCTCGAGTAGGTGGTCCTGTTGATGCATCTTTGGTCTGCCCTATCATCCATTATTCTGTACGTGATCCTGTGGGTTATGGGCCCATGTATATATCGAAAGCATTCTAATTTGCAGAATCACAAAGAAACCCGACCAATAACCGTCAGTTCTTCCTTAAACGTTTATTAATTTTAGTTATTCTGCTAAACTAGCGGAATTGGTTGATTTACGTGGAATATGGAAAACCTTCAGTTACCACGAAACCAAAGGAATTAAGACTCTGGTTCATAATCTTATTGCGTCCGCCTTTTCCACAAACCTTTACCTTCCCCCATGGAACCGAAAGGAAACAAAATTGCAGTTCATAGACTTCTTGGGTCCGAAATTTATAATAAAACCCGTGCACTTTTTGACGTGATACCCGTCAAATATCATCCCTTCTTGATGAGCGGATGTGATCGATCCAGACTTCAACGGATTAAATCACATTCCATAAACCATCGTGCCCATTTTCTGGATTAAACCTCATCCTTGTTAACCACACGATTACCATTGGATCTGAATCCTTCAAGCGGACGACCTCGATTAACTAAGGTTTTAATTTAGTTTTATAATTTCTCGCATTCGATTTTGGAGTTATCCTCCGTGCTTGTTAGCACGTGATTATCATTAGATCTATTGCATGTCGATCGGATGGCTACGATCTTCTCCTGGGTTTCTCACGTTCGAAAGCCATCAATAGTATAAAACAAATCACTTCTTTCTGACTTCCACGTTCTCTTTTAATTCCATTAGAACATAATATTTGATTTTTTTATTTTTTGCAATAAAATTGAAAATGAAATTTAAATGACAGTGGATGCTACAACATCTGGCTCCACCTGGGGATAGTTCTTTTTCCATAGAAGCACTAAGAACCGCAGATTAGTGCCTTCACCTCATGCATGGAATCACATATTGCTTAGCCAATTTAAATTCTATGGAATTTGTACAATGAATTCACTCCAGTATCTACAATGGCAGGATGCTTGTGCTTCATAATTGAAAATAATGTTTGAGTTACTACCCATTGACAAGCAGCTGTAAAGTTTCACCATCAAGATTCTCCAGGAAGAATGTATTATTTGCCCTTGCTTCTATGATTCTGAATGGGCCATACCAGATAGGATCAAACTTCCCATGTTTTCCCTTATCTTCTCTTCTAGTATCCCACCTTAATGCCAAGTCTCCAACTTTAAAATCAATTTCCTTGGCCTTTCTGTCAAAAATACCCTTCATCTTTGATTGATACATAATCAAATTATCTCTTTCCTTATCCTTGCTTTCACTCAACTCCACCACCTTATGCATCCTTCTTATCAGAGCATTGGGCTCTTCTTTTGCCTCCTGAATCATTACAATCATAGGCTTCACAAGCTGACTTGGGAACAGAGCTTGAGTTCCATACACTAACTCAAAAGGTGATTTTCCTGTAGACCTTTTTGTAGTCACTCGGACAGCCCATAGAGCAAACTTTAATTTCGAATCCCAGTCTTTTTGATTCTCTGCAATAGTTTTCTTAAGAATTTCATCAATGTTTTGTTAGTGGATTCAGCCAATCCATTTCCCTGTGGATGATAAGCTGTTGAATGAGATAAAATAACATTATACTTCTGACAAAAAGCAACAAACTTACTTGAACTGAACACTTGAGCATTGTCTGTTATGATTTTGACAGGGCATCCAAATCTGCTGAAAATATTTTCCTCTAAAAACTTCATCACCACCTGGTCATTTTCCCTTTTAGTAGGTATAGCTTCTACCCACTTGGTGAAATAATCAGTAGCTGTAAGAACCCACTTGTGTTGTCCACTTGAAGGTGGGTTAATTTCTCCAACAAATCCTAGTCCCCATTTGTCTGAATGGTTCTTCTATGAAGACTGGGATCAAAGGCAGGGGAGCTAATCTCTTCTTCTTAGCAAAAAGTTGAAACTTCTGATAGCTTCTGACAAACCTATATATATCACCAAATAGGGTGGGCCAATAAAACCCTGCCTGCAGGATTTTATGTTCAGTAGCTTTACAACTATAATGTCCACCACATAAATTCTCATGATAATCTTTAATGGTCTCTGTAAATTCATCCTTTGTTAAACATAACAATAAAATTCCCATAGGTTCCTTCCAATACAATCTGCCCTCTACAATCACATATGGTTGTGCTTTGATTTTTAATGCTCTATATCTTGTTCTATCCAAAGATTGATGACAAGAGAGAAAACATAAATAATGGACTATTTGGTTGTACCATTCTGAACATAAAAATTTATATCAGATCTTCATACTTGGGTTTGATTTTTCTTCACATTCTTCAATTATTTCCTCATTTACAGGTGTTAGCAAGTTGATTCCCAATGCTTGAAAATTTGACTCTGTCAACATCTTTTCCAATCCCTGCCCTCTCACCAGCTTTGTGGGCTTTATGTCCAGGTCATACTCTTGAATCTTGGCTATCCATTTTCCTCTTTTGCCTTCCACATCACTCTGGACTAAGGCATCCTTTACTGCAGCATTTGGCACATAAGCAATGATCTATGACTACAACACATCAGTCCTGAAGGCCCTTAGGGCTTTTACCAAAGCATATACCTATTTTTCAAGAATATTGTTCTTTAGTTCATCAACTCTGAAAATCTTGCTAAAGAAAGCAAGTGGCTGCTCTTTTTCTTCATCATTTTTTTGCAACAAAACAGCAGCTATTGAATTAAGTGATGCAAATGAAAAAATTTGAAAAGGCTTTTGATAA
Organism: Pinus tabuliformis; assembly: GCA_031772625.1. Lineage (NCBI taxonomy): Eukaryota > Viridiplantae > Streptophyta > Pinopsida > Pinales > Pinaceae > Pinus > Pinus tabuliformis. The sequence continues at coordinate 2,074,970,964 of CM062818.1, forward strand.
TCAAGGCTAATTAAAACTGGAGCTACTTGTAATGCTTCTTTAATCCTAGAGAATGACTCTCTAGCTTCCTTGGTACAATGCACTTCATTTTCCTTCTTCAACATATTGGTGATTTCTTTTACAATTTCAACATAATTGGACACAAACCTCCTTAAAAAAACTATTTTTCCCAGAAATTTTTGAATGTCTTTCTTACTCCTGGGTAGGGGTATTTTCTGCACATCTTGCACCCTTGCTAGTTCTATCTTCACTCCATCTCTAGAAACAATGTGCCCCAGCAGTTTGCCTTCTTCTAGAGCAAAAATAGACTTCTTAGGATTCAAAGAAAGCCCAAATTTTCTACATTTCTCAAAAGTCATTTTAAGATGGTCCAGATTCTCTTCATCAGAATTAGAGAAAACAGTGATGTCATCCAAGTATATCACTACAAACTTATCACCTACAAATGCAATGTCCATAGCCCTTTGAAATGTTGCACCTACATTCATCAACCCAAAAGGCATTCGAGCATACATGAAGGTTCCCCAAGGAGTTGTGAATGCAGTCTTTTTCTGATCTTCTTTATCAACAGCCACCTGGTTATACCCAGAGAACCCATCCAGCATTGACATTCTGAATGATCATGTTACCTTCTGCAACACATGATCCATTTTAGGTAACGGATAGTTATCTTTCAAGGAAGCCCTATTCAGATTTCTAAAATCCACACATAGCCTTATTTCTCCATTTTTCTTCCTCACAGGTACTAGATTGGCCACCTAGTCAGAGTACCAGAGTGGAACTATTATCTTGGCATCAAGCATCTTTTTGACTTCTTTCTCAATCAATGGTAAAAGCAAAGGGTTTATCTTCCTGAGTTTTTGCTTAAATGGTTTAATCCCTTCTTTCAAGGGAATCTTGTGCTGAATAATACTTACATCATATGTCTTGAGATCCTCATAGGACCAAGCAAAAACATCAGTATAGTCCCTGAAAAGGTCAATATATCTCTCCTTATAATTAAGAGGAACTCCATTAAATAATTTGACGAACTTGGGCTTGCTCTGGGTTCCAATATTGTGATCTTGAATCTGTTCATCTAGTGGAATTTTCTTTGAACTAGCATCTACATCATTGGAGTTAAAAAGTATTTCAAGAGGGACAAGCCCCCTTGGCAGAATATTATCTTTCAATTGGATAATTTTTTTATTAACTATGGAATTTTTAAAACCACTTACTTCTACACCTTATGTTGCTTCATCTTCATCTTGATCAATCTTGGTGCCCTGAAAATCTTCAATCATAGTCAAGAATTCTTTAATCTACTCATCATCCTCAAAAATCTGCAATGTTTTATATTATCTGGAACAGAAGGCCTGTGCCTCATTTCAACCTCATATCTTAGCTTTGGATTTATAGGAGGCCTAAAAGTATTGGCAGCCACAGCCAAAGAGTCTGCTAATCTGTTTCCATCTCTTGGAATGAACTATATGTTGAAAGCCTCAAAGAAGTTCTCAACTAAATCCCACACTTCATTTCTGTATGCCCTAAGCCTAGGGTGTTTTGTTTGACAATGGTTCTTTATTTGCTTTATAATTAGCTCTGAATCTCCAAAAACGGAAATTCACTGGACTCCCATTTGTTTTGTTGTTTGCAGAGAAATGATCAAGGATTCATATTCTGCCACATTATTAGTTGCTTCGAACTCCAATTTAAAAGAAAATGGGATCATATTACCTCCAACTGTAATTAAAAGGAAACGAGCACCTCTTCCTTCTTTAGAATAGGCTCCATCAAAGAAGCACTTCCACACCCCTTATGTTTGCAGCTCTGTATTTGCACAGGCTGAATTGAGTTGCCTCTGGTTATCTTCAGTAAATTCTGCATTGTCATGCAACATGAAGCAAGAAAAGTCATATTTTTCTTGGCTATATACAGGTGAATTACTTGCTCTGTTGTTTGTGATTGTTTTAACAAATCTTGTTTCTCTATACAGTCTTCTTTATTCTCCACCAAAAATTGGTATGACAACATAAGTAAAATCCAATTTCAGGACACCACCCAATTTAGCCCCCATGACCTAGATAACAACATTCCAAACCTAGCAGGGATATCTGCTTCCACTACGTCCATTACAAAGCTTCTAGCTGGGATTTGGGCTAGTGACACCACCATATCTTTAATGACCCTGAGACACTTGACTTTATTTGAATCAAAAGAATATAGGTCTCTGTAAGGTTTAGTAACTTGTAGGTTTAGTTGTTTCATCACTGATAGTGGCATAAGGTTATGTGAAGCTCTTGAATCAAACATAAAATTATGCAAGAGGAAATCATGAATCAATAAAGAAATGTAGAAAGGAGGTGTTGAAGAATCTACCTCCTACACATGTGGACCAAAAACCACTACTGGTTTATCCTCTTGCAGATTCACAGTGTCATTTATATTCACATTCTGAGACAGGTTGATAAACTCAACAATCTCTCTTTTATAAACTGGTGTTTTGACCAACACTATGAGGGGCACCTGAATTCTATTTTTTTTTTACTCTTAGTGAGACTAAACACATGGACCTGTTTAGTATTCATTTTATTTTCATCTTCACTTTTCTTCATCACTGAAATCTCTTGCAGAATGGAAACAATTTTTTCTAAAGGAATTTTGTCACTTTTATCCTGAGAAGACTCACCTTGAAGTATTTGAGTCTTTCTATTTGTATTCTGTTGTTGCTTTCCTTTATTTAATTGTTTTGCAAGCTGTGGTTCTTGTGGAGTCGCCTTTTGTAGGGGAGATGGAACTTGTTGCTCACCTTCATTTTCTTGAATTCTAGATCTTTTCCTTGATCTCAAGTCATATTTCTTATGTAATTTTTCCTACATAAAATCAGTAAACTGCTTCCAATATTCATCAATTTCATTCTCATCATAAATGGCATCTGTTTCAATATATTCTTCTCCCTCAACACCTAGTTCATCTTCATCTACTGCATATAATGTGGAAATATGATCATCATGGTCCCTGGAATGCTCTGTTACTTCATCAGGATCTACCTCTAAGTAAAGTGGTGCTTGAACCTGATCTTGGTCTTTTCTCTCCTTCTGCAAAATTTGCAGAGGTTGTCTTCTATATTGAGGATTAAAGTTTCTATTCTGTTGTACTTGCCTCTGAGAATTATTACTCTCCAATTCCAATTTAAACAATTTATTAGACATATTTTTTATTACATTATTCATATCCTCTAATGTTTGACTTTGAGATGATTCCACTTTAGCCTTTCCCTTATCTTGAGTAGGCTATGTCTCTAGTTCTTTACCTGTAGCCACCAGATTTGCTTCTATTTCTAAGGCATCAGTTTGGATCTGATCAAGGGTTGTGGATCTTCTCTCCCTCAATGTGAACCCAAAATCTGATTCAAATGCCCCTGCAAAAGTTATTTTTGCACCAACATGATGGGGCTTGATCTCCACTAGAAGATTGTTATAAATTTTATTGAACCTTCTGATGAACTCAACAACACTTTCATCAAATTTCTTCTTAATAGAATTAAACTCTGTGAGTGAATACCCATCGTCTAGTTTCTCTCCCGATCTTTGGGTGAACATGCGCTCCATCTCTTCCCATGTAGGAATAGAGTTATTAGGAAGCCCTTTAAACCACTTTCTTGCTTCTCCATCCAAGGATCGTACAAAAAGTCTTAAAACAACATCCAAGTGTTCAACATTGAGATTTTCTGCAAAATTACAAAACAATGCTATATGCTTCTCTACTATTTGTTCATCCTCCCCTGAGAAACAAGGAAGAATTTTTAAGCATTTGATTCAACTGTTGTGGCAACTGAATAAGTGAATACCTATTCAACAAGAATGTAGGTGTTTCCATGTTTTCTCCTGAACTTACTAAACCTTGAGTACCAATAGATGTAGAACCTGCCTGAGGAGTAAATGGAGTATGAAAAGGTGGAAATGTAGTTATAAGTTCAAGTTTAATAACTATAGCAGATACTGAGAAAGAAACAGACTCTAAAAACTATTCTTGACAGTTGGGTTTTTGAAATGAAGTGGATGTAAAAGGTAGCTCTTGGTCAAACAAAGGCGAATGTTTGGATGAAAAATGTGTTGAACTGTTGTCAGGTGCAGACAATGTAGGACTTGGTGTAACTAGAGTTTTTGGCCTTCCAACCCTCTTGGAAACTAGTCTCTCAGGGTCTGAAAGGGCTTGAACTTTTTGTTATGAGGTATCTGACCTCGTATGAGGCCTCTTTGAAGCCAGAGTTATTATTTTTTGTTCAATACAGCCAAATATTTCCTCCTCACTGAACAACTAGAGGAAAATATTAAAAACCCAGGGAAAAGTGTTCTTGATTTTGTTCCCCGACAACGGCACCAATTAATGTTGTCCCTTAAGAAACCAATTTCTTGGCTGTGTAGAAATTGTGCTTAAGACATTAATGTTTATTATTCATGTCACTTATTTGTATGATGTATCCTCAAGTGAAGGACCTGAAGGGCCTGACTTTTAACCCTTAATATTTAGCTGATATGAAAGTCTCAGAATGCCATATGGTTGCTGGATATAAATTTTGAGTGAAGAATGCTTTGAGAAGTTAGAGACAATATGTTGTTTTTCACATAAACTATTATCTGTAACGCTTTGAGAAGTTAGAGACAATATGCTGTTTTTTCACAGAAACTATTATCTGTAACTTATAATAAATATAGAAGTAGGAACTTTAAGTATAAGAGCGCTCTTTTAAGGAATTTTAACTTCATTCACATAAGTAAACAAAGACCTGCAAATTCATTACCATACTTAAAGAAAGGAAGACACATGATGACACATAACAGAGAAATTACAAAATCATACCAAACAATTTGTGGAAAACTTATGATTCTTTCATTAATCATCAATTTTACCAAGAATACAATAGAATAGCCTCGAGGCTCTTCAAAATTTGGACCTTTTTTCTATAATTTTGCCTCTTCTTATATATCATGGGACAATTGGTAACTAACAAAACTGTCAAAACTTCTTAACTACCTTCTAACTATCTAAAGTAAAAATCATTACAGAATACTACATTGCAGGGTAAAAGACACCTCATTCTTCTCAAGAAAATAAGATAACAAGAAGTAACAGAAATCAGAGTGTGATTGGTGATTACTGTTCGTTGTTCGAATCTATGGCTCGAGTAGGTGGTCCTGTTGATGCATCTTTGATCTGCCCTATCATCGATTATTCCGTGTGTGGACCTGTGGGTTATGGGCCCACGTATATATCGGAAGTGTTATAATTGGAGGAATCACAAAGAAACCCGACCAATCACCGTCAGTTCTTGTTTAAACATTTATTAATTTTAGTTATTCTGCTAAAACAATGAAATTGGTTGATTTATGCGGAATATGGAAAACCTTCAGTTACCACAGAACTAAAGTAATTAAGACTCTGGTTCATAATCTTATTGCGTCTGCCTTTTCCACAAACCTTTACCTTCCCCCACGGAACCGAAAGGAAACAAAACTGCAGTTCATAGACTTCTTGGGTTCAAAATTTATAATAAAACCCGTGCAATTTTTGATGCGATATCTAGCGGATCTCGTCCCTTCTTAATGAGCAGATGTGATTGATCTGGACTTCAACGGATTAAATCACATTCCATAAACCATCGCGTCTATTTTTTGGATTAAACCTCGTCCTTGTTAACCATGTGATTACCGTTGGATCTGAATCCTTCAAGCGGACAACCCCGATTAACTGAGGTTTTAACTCATTTTTATAATTTCTCACGTCCGATTTTGGAGTTATCCTCTGTGCTTGTTAGCACATGATTACCGTTAGATCTATTGGCTGTCGATCAGATAGCTTAGATCTTCTCCTGGGTTTCTCACGTTCGAAAGCCATCAATAATATAAAACAAATCACTTCTTTCGGACGTCCACATTCTCTTTTAATTCTGTTAGAACATAATATTTGACTTTTTTTTTTGCCGATAAAATTGGAAATGAAATTTTAATGACAATGGATGCTACAACATTTGGCTCCACCTGGGGATAGTGCTTTTTCCACTGAAGAACTAAGAACCGCAGATCAGTGCCTTCACCTCGGGCATGGAGTCACATATTTCTTAGCCAATTTAAATTCTATGGAATTTGTACAATGAATTCACTCTGGTATCTACAAAGACAGGATGTTTGTGCTTAAGAATTTAAAATAATGTTTGAGGTACTGCCCATTGACAGGCAGCTATAAAGTTTCACCATCAAGATTCTCCAGGAAGAATGTATTATTTACCCTTGCTTCTATAATTTTGAATGGGCCATACCAGAGCGGATCAAACTTCCCATGTTCACCCTTATCTTCTCTTCTAGTATCCCACCTTAATACTAGGTATCCAACTTTAAAATCAATTTCCTTGGCCTTTCTGTCAAAAACACCCTTCATCTTTGACTGATACATAATCAAATTATCTCTTACCTTATCCCTGCTTTCACTCAACTCCACTACCTTATGCATCCTTCTTCTTATCAAAGCATTGGGCTCTTCTTTTGCCTCCTGAATCACTGCAATCACAGGCTTCATAAGCTGACTTGGGAATAGAGCTCGAGTTCCATACACTAACTCAAAAGGTGATTTTCCTGTAGACCTTTTTGTAGTCACTCAGACGGCCCATAGAGCAAACTTTAATTTCGAATCCCAGTCTTTCTGATTCTCTGCAATAGTTTTCTTAAGAGTTTTCATCAATGTTTTGTTAGTGGATTTAACCAATCCATCTCCCTGTGGATGATAAGTTGTTGAATGAGATAAAATAACATTATACTTTTGACAAAAAGCAACAAAATTACTTGAACTGAACACTTGAGAATTGTCTGTTATGATTTTGACATGGCATCCAAATCTGCTAAAAATATTTTCCTCTAAAAATTTCATCACCACCTGGTCATTTTCCCTTTTAGTAGGTATAGCTTCTACCTACTTGGTGAAATAATCAGTAGCTGTAAGAACCCACTTGTGTTGTCCACTTTAAGGTGGGTTAATTTCTCCAACAAATCCTGATCCCCATTGTCTGAATGGTTCTTCTATGAAGATTGGGATCAAAGGTAGGGGAGCTAATCTCTTCTTCTCAGCAAAACGCTGACACTTCTGGCTGCTTCTGACAAACTTATATATATCACCAAATAGGGTGTGCCAATAAAACCCTGCCTGGAGGATTTTATGTGCAGTAGCTTTCCAACTATAATGTCCAGCACATAACTTCTCATGATAAGCTTTAATGGTCTCTGTAAATTCATCCTCTGTTAAACATAACAATAAATTTCTCAAAAGTTCCTTCCAATACAATCTGCCCTCTACAATCGCATATGGCTGTGCTTTGATTTTTAATGCTCTATATCTTGTTCTATCCAAAGATTGACGACAAGAGAGAAAACATAAATAATGGACTATGTGCTTGTACCATTCTGAACATAAAAATTTATATCGGATCTTCATACCTAGGTTTGATTTTTCTTCACCTTCTTCAATTATTTCCTCATTTACAGGTGTTAGAAAGTTGATTCCCAATGCCTAAAAATTTGACTCTGTCAACATCTTTTCCAATCCCTGCCCTTTCACCAGCTTTGTGGGCTTTATGTCCAGGTCATACTCTTGAATCTTGGCTATCCATTTTCCTCTTTTGCCTTCCACATCACTCTAGACTAAGACATCCTTTACTGCAGCATTTGGCACATAAGCAATGATCTGTGACTGCAGCACATAAGTCCTGAAGGCCTTTAGGGATTTTACCAAAGCATATACCTGTTTTTCAAGAATATTGTACTTTAGTTTAGCATCTCTGATAATCTTGCTAAAGAAAGCAACTGGCTGCTCTTTTTCTTCATCATTTTTCTACAACAAAACAACAACTATTGAATTAGGTGATGCAAATGAAAAAATTTGAAAAGTTTTTGATAATCAGGGCTAATTAAAACTGGAGCTACTTGCAATGCTTCTTTAATCATGGAGAATGACTCTCTGGCTTCCTTGGTCCAATGCACTTCATTTTCCTTCTTCAACATATTGGTAATTTATTTTACAATTTCAGCATAATTGGACACAAACCTCCTTAAAAAAATTATTTTTCCCAAAAAAAATTGAATGTCTTTCTTACTCCTGGGCAGGGGTATTTTCTGCACAACTTGCACCCTTGCTAGATCTATCTTCACTCCATCTCTAGAAACAATGTGCCCCAGTAGTTTGCCTTCTTCTAGAGCAAAAATAGACTTCTTAGGATTCAAAGAAAGCCCAAATTTTCTACATTTCTAAAAAGTCTTTTTAAGATGGTCCAAATGCTCCTCATCAGACTTAGAGAAAATAGTGATGTCATCCAAATATACCACTACAAACTTATCACCAACAAATGCAATGTCCATAGCCCTCTAAAATGTTGCACCTGCATTCATCAACCCAAAAGGCATTCGATCATACATGAAGGTTCCCCTAGGAGTTGTGAATGCAATCTTTTTCTAATATTCTTTATCAACAACAACCTGGTTATACCCAGAGAACCCATCCAACATTGACATTCGGAATGATCTTGTTACATTCTGCAACACATTATCCATTTTAGGTAACGGATAGTTATCTTTCAAGGAATCCCTATTCAGATTTCTAAAATCCACACATAACCTTATTTCTCCATTTTTTTTCCTCATATGTACTAGATTGGCCACCCAATCATAGTACCGGAGTGGAACTATTATCTTGGAATCAAGCAGCATTTTTACTTCTTTCTCAATCAATGGTAAAAGCAAAGGGTTTATCTGCCTGAGTTTCTGCTTAAATGGTTAATCCATTCTTTCAAGGATATCTTGTGATGAATAATACTTACATCATATGTCTTGAGATCCTCATAGGACCAAGCAAAAACATTAGTATAGTCCCTAAAAATCTCAATATATCTCTCCTTATAATTAAGAGGAAATCCATTAAATAATTTGACTAACTTGGGCTCCTTCTAGGTTCCAATATTGTGATCTTGAATCTATTCATCTTGTGGAATTTTCTATGAACTAACAGCTACATCATTGGAGTTAAAAAATATTTCAAGAGGGACAAGCCCCTTTAGCAGAATATTATCTTTCAATTGAATAATTTTTTGATTAACTATGGAATTTTTAAAACCACTTACTTCTGCACCTTCTGTTGCTTCATCTTCATCTTGATCAATCTCGGTGCCCTAAAAATCTTCAATCATAGTCAAGAATTCCTTAATCTGCTCATCATCCTAAAAATCTGCCAGTGTTTTATATTATCTGGAACAGAAGGCCTGTGCCTTATTTCAACCTCATATCTTAGCTTTGGATTTATAGGAGGCCTAAAAGTACTAGCAGCCACAGCCAAAGAGTCTGCTAATCTGTTTCCATCTCTTGGAATGAACTGCATGTTGAAAGCCTCAAATAAGTTCTCAACTAAATAACACACTTCATTTCTGTATGCCCTAATCCTAGGGTGTTTTGTTTGACAATGGTTCTTTATTTTCTTTATAATCAGCTCTGAATCTCCAAAAATGGAAATTGACTGGACTCCCATTTGTTTTGTTGTTTGCAGAGCAATGATCAAGGATTCATATTCTGCCACATTATTAGTTGCTTCAAACTCCAATTTAAAAGAAAATGGGATCATATTACCTCCAGGTGTAATTAAAAGGAAACGAGCACATGTTCCTTCTTTAGAATAGGCTCTGTCAAAGAAGCATTTCCACACCCCTTCTGTTTGCAGCTCTATATTTACACAGGCTGAAGTGAGCTGCCTCTAGTTATCTTCAGCCAATTCTGCATTGCCATGCAGCATGAAGCAAGCAAAGTCATCTTTTTCCTAGCTATATACAAATGAATTACTTGCTCCATTGTTTGTGATTATTTTAACAAATCTTGTTTCTTTGTACAATCTTCTTTCTTCTCGACCAAAAATTGGTATGACGGCATAAGTAAAATCCAATTTTAGGACACCACCCAATTTAGCCCCCCATGACCTAGATAGCAACATTCCAAACCTAGCAGGGATATCTGCTACCACTACATCCATTACCAAGCTTCTAGCTAGGATCCGGCCTAGTGACATTAATGACCCCAAAACACTTAACTTTATTTGAATCAAAAGAATACAGGTCTCTGTAAGGTTTAGTAACTTGTAGGTTTATTTGTTTCATCACTGATAGTGGCATAAGGTTATGTGAAGCTCTTGAATCAAACATACAATTATGCAAGAGGAAATCATGAATCAATAAATAAATGTAGAAAGGAGGTGTTGAAGAATCTACCTCCTCCACACATGGAAAAAAAAACCACTACTGGTTTATCCTCTTGCATATTCACAGTGTCATTTATATTCACATTCTGAGACGAGTTGATAAACTCAGCAATCTCTCTTTGATAAATTGGTGTTTTGACCAACTCAATGAGGGGCACCTAAATTTTGATTTTTTCTAAATCTTTAGTGAGACTAAACACATGGAACTATTTAGTATTCCTTTCATTTTCATCTTCACTTTTCTTCATCACTAAAATCTCTTATGGAATGGAAACAAATTTTTCTAAAGGAATTTTGTCACTTTTATCTTGAGAAGACTCACCTTGAAGTATTTGAGTCTTGCTATTTGTATTATGTTGTTGCTTTCCTTTATTTAATTTTTTTGCAGGCTGTGGTTCTTGTGGAGTCGCCTTTTGTAGGGGAGATGGAACTTGCTGCTCACCTTCATTTTCTTGAATTCTAGATCTTTTCCTTGATCTAAAGTCATATTTCTTATGTAATTCTGCCTACATAAAATTAGTAAACTCCTTCCAATATTCATCAATTTCATTCTCATCATAAATGGCATCTGTTTCAATATATTCTTCTCCCTAAACACATAGTTCATCTTCATCTATTGCATATAATGTGGAAATATGATCATCATGGTCCCCGGAATGCTCTGTTACTTCATGAGGATCTGCTTCTAAGTAAAGTGGTGCTTGAACTTGATCTTGGTCTTTTCTCTCCTTCTGTAAAATTTGCAGAGGTTGTCTTCTATATCGAGGATTAAAGTTTTTGTTCTGTTGTACTTGCCTCTGATAATTCTTACTCTACAATTCCAATTTAATCAATTTATTAGACAAATTTTTAATTACATTATTCATATCCTCTAATGTTTGACTTTGAGAGGATTCCACTTTAGCCTTCCCCTTATCTTGAGTAGGATGTATCTCTGGTGCTTTACCTGCAACCATCGGATTTGCTTCTATTTCTAAGGCATCAATTTGGATCTGATCAAGGGTTGTGGATCTTCTCTCCCTCAATGTGAACCCAAAATTTGATTCAAATGCCCATGCAAAAGTTATTTTTGCACCAGCAGGAGGGGGCTTGATTTCCACTAGAAGACTGTTGTAAAGTTTATTGAACCTTCTTATGAACTCAACAACACTTTCATCAGATTTCTTCTTAATAGCATTAAACTTTGTGAGTGAATACCCATGGTCTCGTTTCTCTCCCCATATCTGGGTGAACAGGCGCTCCATCTCTTCCCATGTAGGAATAGAGTTATTATGAAGCCCTTTAAACCACTTTCTTTCTTCTCCATCCAAGGATTGTACAAAAAGTCTTAAAACAACATCCAAGTGTTCAACATTGATATTTTATGCAAAATTACAAAACACTACTATATTCTTCTCTATTGTTTTTTCATCCTCCCCTGAGAAACGAGGAAGAATTCTTAAGTATTCTTGAGCCATTTTATTCAATTGTTCTGGCAACTGAATAGTTGCATACCTATTCAACAAGAATGCAAGTGCTGCCATGTTTGCTCTTGAACTTACTGAACCTTGAGTACCAATAGATGTAGAACCTGCCTGAGCAGTAAATGGAGTATGAAAGGGTGGCAATGTAGTTATAGGTTCAGGTTGAATAACTATAGCAGATACTGAGAAAGAAACAAACTCTAAAGACTGTTCTTGAAAGTTGGGTTCTTGAAATGAAGTGAATGTAAAAGGTAGCTCTTGGTCAAACAAAGGTGAATGTTTGGATGAAAAATGTGTTGAACTGTTGCCATGTGCAGAAAATGTAGCACTTGGTGTAACTAGAGTTTTTGGCCTTCCAACCCTCTTGGAAACTAGTCTCTTAGGTTCTGAAAGGGCTTGAACTTTTTGCTATGAGGTATCTGACCTCGTATGAGGCCTCTTTGAAGCCAGAGTTATTATTTTTTGTTCAATACAGCCAAATATTTCCTCCTCACTAAACAACCAGAGGAAAATATTAAAAACCCAGGGAAAAGTGTTCTTGATTTCGTTCCCCGGCAACGGTGCCAATTAATGTTGTCCCTTAAGAAACTAATTTCTTGGCTGTGTAGAAATTGTTCTTAATACATTAATGTTTATTATTCATGTCACTTATTTGTATGATGTATCCTCAATTGAAGGACCTGAAGGGCCTGACTTTTAACCCTTAATATTTAGCTGATATGAAAGTCTTAGAATGCCATATGGTTGCTAGATATAAATACTGAGTAAAGAATGTTTTGAGAAGTTAGAGACAATATGTTGTTTTTCACAGAAACTATTGACTATAATGCTTTGAGAAGTTAGAGACAATATGTTGTTTTTTCACAGAAACTATTATATGTAACTTAGAAGAAATGTAGAAGTAGGAACTTTAAGTACAAGAGCGCTCTTTTAAGGATTTTTAACTTCATTCACATAGGTAAACAAAGACCTGCAGCTTCATTACCATACTTAAAGAAAGGAAGACACATGATGGCACATAACAGTGAAATTACAAAATCATACCCAACAATGTGTGGAAAACTCCTAATTCTTTCATTAATCATCGATTTTACCAAGAATACAATTGCATAACCTCTAGGCTCTTCAAAATTCAGACCTTTTTTCTATAATTTTGCCTCTTCTTATACATCATGGGACAGTTGGTAACTACCAAAATTGTCAAAACTGCTTAACTACCTTCTAACTATCTAAAGTAAAAGTCATTACAGAATATTACATTGGAGGGTAAAAGACATCTCATTCTTCTCAAGAAAATAAGATAACAAGAAGTAATAGAAATCAGAGTGTGATTGGTGATTGGTGATTGTTGTTCGTTGTTCGAATCTGTGGCTCGAGTAGGTGGTCCTGCTGATGCATCTTTGGTCTGCCCTATCATCCATTATTCCGTGTGTGGACCTGTGGGTTATGGGCCCACGTATATATCAAAAGCGTTCTAATTGGCGGAATCACAAAGAAACCCGACCAATCACCGTCAGTTCTTCCTTAAACGTTTATTAATTTTAGTTATTATGCTAAAACAACGGAATTGGTTGATTTACGCGGAATATGGCAAACCTTCACCTACCACAGAACCAAAGGAATTAAGACTCAGGTTCATAATCTTGTCCACCTTTTCCACAAACCTTTACCTTCCCCCACGGAACCGAAAGGAAACAAAACTATAGTTCATAGACTTCTCGGGTCTGAAATTTATAATAAAACCCGTGCAATTTTTGACGCGATATCCGTCGAATCTCGTCCCTCCTTGATGAGTGGATGTGATCTATCCAGACTTCAACGGATTAAATCACATTCCATAAACCATCACGTCCATTTTCTGGATTAAACCTCGTCCTTGTTAACCACACGATTACCGTTGGATCTAAATCCTTCAAGCGGACGGCCCCGATTAACTGAGGTTTTAACTCAGTTTTATAATTTCTCGTGTCCAATTTTGGAGTTATCCTCTGCGCTTGTTAGCACGCAATTATTGTTAGATTTGTTGCCTATCGATCAGACGACTAAGACCTTCTCCCGGGTTTCTCACATTCGAAAGCCATCAATAATATAAAACAAATCACTTCTTTCGGACTTCCACATTCTCTTTTAATTCCGTTAGAACATAATATTTGATTTTTTTTATTTTTTGCAATAAAATTGAAAACGAAATTTAAATGAAAATGGATGCTACAACAGGTTACATGCATCTTTTCCATATGGTTAATTAAATAATTTTTCTGAATATTCGATAGACCATAGATTCTTTGATTTCTGTCTTACACATCTATTTTAAACCAAATTTTTGTCAAGAGGTAAAGAACCAACCCTTTTATTATATTATGATTAATTAAGATTCAACACCTGTTTGAATTAGTTTAAAACATTGGTCATCCAAACATTAAAAAACCAACAAAATATTTTAGATGCTTTGGCATAATTCCTAACCTAGAATTATCTTAGCAGGTACAACATCAGACTGGCACTGTTGCCGGGGAACGAAATTGTTGAATTATTTTCACTGGGACAACAATTAAAGCTTACATTTTAACAATGAATAAAAGGTTAGTAGGTTAGAATCATTCACCTGGTGATTACACAAAAATAAATTGGCTTCACGTAGACACACTATAAGTTCTCTCTCAGATCCATAACTTTATTCTCCACTATCAGATCCTGAGAGATTGGTAAGAATTGCCTCTGTAAGACAAAGACTGGAAACCTCTACTTATGCCTATGTAATTCATCCATTTGAAATTGTTTCTGAAACTGATCCTTTTAGAGATGCCTCAATTCCTCCTGAATTATCATATCTACCACCCAAAGTGTTAGATTTGCTATATAAAGGAGTTGATTTACAATCAACTCTTCTAGTTTATCAGTTAGAATCCCCCAAAATCCTGAAACCCTTTCTGTATCTCCTAAATTAGAAACAAAACTAGGCCTAGATTTACCAGAATTAAAGCCTAGTGATTTTATTTGTTCAGTAGTTCACACTTACCCGTCTATTTCTATTAGTTTTGAGGAAAACATTTCTGTTTACACAAATCCCTTGTTTGATAATGAAGGAAAGTTTGGTTTAGAAGAACATAAATTAGTTATACAAACACCAAGAAAAATAAAGCTTCCATAAACTCTTCTAATTAATCTTCACTCCCTACAACTCCTCAAATCTCATCCCCATCCCCTTCACCATCTTCATATTCCTCATATTCATCTGATCAAATGGTTGGTATTCATGATCCTGGTGGATATTGGTGGCCACCTTCCTATTCCACCTAGACCCTCCACTCAATTTCATATGTTTCCTTGTTCATTTCAGCATTTACTATTTTTAGCCATTTTTCGGGACCTGAACTTCTGGAGCAGTTTGGACCCCCTAAACGGCGTATTTTTGGGTCTACGGCACGTCCATATCCATAGGCAAGGGCCTATGGAAAAACCTATAGTACTCAGAGAAACCTTTCCAACAAGGTATCATACGTGCCAAACGGAGATAATATGACCAAGTTACGACCCCGGGAAGTTGGCTGCCCAACTAACCCCAACGGGGCCCACAAACTCTTGGTGTTACATCTCCTGGGGTTAGGGTTTTGGTTGTTTAGAGTTTTCTCATGTTTTCCAATAATAAATAGGCCCTTGAGCCTCATTGTAACACAATTCAGAGGCATGTAACCACCACATCTCTTCTCAGAGATAAGCTACCATCGCCCGAGCTATCTTATTTCCATTATGTTTGTAAGCATAGTTCAATATTTTTCTATTAATGAAATGAAGTGTTTTTCTGCTACATCTCTGTGTTTATGATTATATTTGTAAGTTGTTGTGTTCCTGTTTAAGTTCGGATCAGTGGTATTAGAGCAGTCTTCTCTTTCTCTGTTTTTCTTTGCATGTCCCCAACGAGCTTAGGGTATAAGGAGTTAGGGCTTGATCTAGTTGAACCATTGCAAGATCAACCTTGGAAATACCGACAACCTCCCATGGAGGAAGAAAAGAAACACAAGGGGGCAGAAGATCCTTTCAAAATGTTTCTCAAGGAAGCCCTTAAGCAATAAAGGGACGCGATGATGGATAACTTTGCCCAAATCCTTTGAGGGCTACCCACAAGCAATGCATCTTCATCAAGCAACCACTCTGGAGGCACCATTCCTTTTAGGTTACAAGTTAACTTCAATATTCCCATATTCAAAGGCCTAATAAATGTAGATGCCATAGATAAATGGTTAAATCTATTGGAATGATATTTTTCAATTCATGACTTTTCCAATTGGGAAAAGATTACTTTTTCACCTCTTAAAGTCGTCCCACACTTGAAGGATTGGTGGGAAACCTACTGTGAACAAAAGGACGAGAGTGAACCCTAGTTGTTTTTAGCCGCACCCACTTGGAATTCTTTCCGAGACGCCATCAAGGAACAATATTACCCTGTCGAGAGCTATGAAGACAAATACATAAAGTGAACCACGCTACGGTAGGGAAGGGACCAAGATGTTCCAAAGTTCACAAATAATTTCCATACCCTTCGCACAAAGCTGGGTATCAAGGATATTGAGCAGCATTTGGTGCTCAAGTACCGCGACTATCTACACAAGTACATCCAGGATGCGATGGAGTTCCTGGACATTTGGCACGGCATATCGATACACTGTCAAGATTGAGCAGAAGTTTAAACAGAAGAAGCGGGACTTTGGATCTATGAATCCAAAGCAAGGAAAAGGCGCCCCCAAACCACAGAACAAAGGACCAAGCCAAGGCAGCGCTACCCAGGACAACCCGTTGAAGCCGCAAGCAAAGAACAACACCCTGAAGATGAAGAAGGACACAGGAAAATGGTGTGAGTTCCATAAGAGCTCCACTCACAATACAAGTGAGTGTCAGGCCAAGCAGTCACTGGTGACCGAGTTGAAGGATTCTGAATCAAATGCAGGTTCTGACTTTGAATCAGAACCTAATAAGGGAACTGACAAATGGAAGCAGATTGATTCAAAGCCCAATCCCACCATGGCCACCACCAAGATCAAGAAGATTAAGCCTGGAGATCCAGAGGAGGGGAAATGCCTCTTCAACTCACAAATTTGGGTGAAGGGTTCTCCATTGTAGTTCATTGTCGAAATCTGGTGCCAAAAGAACCTCGTTTCAGCAGGGGTCATGAAGCGGTTGGGCCTAAATACTATAGCACATCCACAACCGTACACCATCAGGTGGCTTCACCAAGGACAAGATCTTCATGTCAGCCAGCAGTGCCGCCTTCCCTACAACATCAAGCCCTTCATAGATGAGGTACTGTGTGACATTGCTCCTCTTGAAGTTTGTGATGTATTGTTAGGACAACCATACTTGTGGAAGTGACATGATGTATATGATTCTAGACCTCACTCTATAATTATTACTTTGGCTAATAAGTTGTACAGGATACCAGAGGTAGCCCCACCTACCACCATCTCTTTGATCACTACAAAGAAATGCAGTAAGATCATTTCCCAGACCAGGAAATTTGTTTTCCTTGTGATTCACCCCAGGGCAAGAAGAAGGTTGTGGCTAGGACTTCCAGGCAAGGCTCCTCTGCACAGCAGCAACAGATGGATAAGGTCGTGGAGGAGTATAGGGATATTTTTGCCTCACCCACAGGGGTACCTCTCCATTGTCAGGTCAAGCACTACATCGATCTGACCCCGGGTGCACCACTAATGGACTGATCTATCGACGCTCTTTTCTGGAGAACGATGAGATCAAGAGGTAGATTCAGGAACTATTGCAGAAAGGGCACATCATGCCAAGCTCATCACCTTGTGGGAGCCTGATTGTATTGGTACAGAAGAAGGATGGGACCTGGAGGCTCTATATTGACTATCTGGCGCTAAACAAGATCATTTCTGGAATATGTACCTAATTCCGCAGATTGATGACCTTCTGGACTAGCTCAAGGCTGCCAAATATTTCAGCAAGATTGACTTGAAGTTAGGTTATCACTAGGTGCCTATTGAAACCTCTGATGGGTGGAAGACTGCCTTCAAATCCAAGGAGGTCCTTTTCGAATGGTTTTTCATGTCATTCGGATTGACGAATACCCTTACAACCTTCATGACACTGATGGATGACATCTTGCCACCCTTCACCAATGCATTCATGGTGGTGTATTTAGATGACATATTGATCTTCAGCCATAGTTGGGAAGAGCACCTCCACCATATTCGACAGGTATTTCAAACCTTGATCCAACACAAGTTGTGTGTTAACTTAGAGAAATGCACCTTTGGCCTGACCCAGGTTCAATATCTGGGGTACATAATTGATGAGTAGAGTGTATATGTGGACCCATCCAAGATACAAGTCATTTGAGATTAGCCAGCCCCAACCACTCTAACAGAGCTCCATAGCTTTATGTGTCTTGCCAATTTCTACTGTAGGTTCATGTTGGGTTTCTCTCATATCACTTGGCCTTTACGTCATCACCAAGGATGAAGTGAAAGAAAAAAAAATTGGTCGGAAACCCAACAACAAGCATTCTTCGAGTTGACGAATCGCCTTTGTTCTACACCAGTGCTCATATTCCCAGACCTGCAACAACCATTTGAGGTTGAGATAGATGCCTCTCACTATGCTATTGGTGTGGTTCTTACTCAGCATGGGCATCCATTAGCTTACCACAGTGAGACACTTTCATACACAGTCCGAAAGTACCCCACTTATGACAAAGAAATGTATTCCATTGTGCAGGTCCGCCATCAATGGAAGCATTAGATTTTGGGGAAGGAAATGGTCATCCACACAGACCACCGACCTCTATAGTTCATAGAGACAGAAGGGAAGTTGCAGAACGATCGCCATCAGAAATGGTCCACCTATTTGCAACAATTCCATTTGAACATTAAGTATAAGAAGGGAAGCACCAATAATGTTGCTAATTTGCTCAGCTGACCACCGGTCATGGCACTGATCATTGTGCTCGACTCCTGTGGGCACGAGACATTGGGGTGGCCGCATCTTTACAAGAGCGATCCAGAATTTGAGAACATATACTAGACACTCCTGGAAGGGAAGCAAGTTCCAAATTTTCACCTTTAGGATGCATTGTTATGCCACCTGGGACACATCTGTGTTCCTTCAAGTAAGCATGCCAAGATGATTTGGGAGGCACACTATAGTCGGGTCAATGGACATTTCGGAGTAGAGAAACTAGTGGTGGTATTGTAGAAGTATTTTTATTGGCCGAAACTTCCTCAAGATGTTGGGAAGTACATTAGATCTTGCACCGCCTGTGCCATTGAAAAACCAACCATCAAGAAGCAAGGCCTGAATACTCCTCTACCTACTCCTAGCCGACCTTGGGAATCTGTCTCCATGGATTACATGTCGGGCCTTCCTTCTACGAAGCATAGCAACGATTGCATTTTCATTGTCATCGACAGATTCTCTAAGATGGACATCAAGTCGCCCTACAAGAAGAGTATCACAGTAGAGGCCACTGCTAAGCTCTTCTTTGAGTGAGTATGCATACACTTTGGGATCCCATAGTCCATTGTCTCAGATCAGGACAATAGAGTACTAAGTTCATTTTGGTCAAGTCTCTGGTCAATGTTGGATACAAAACTTACTAAGTCCATGACTTTCCATCCCCAAACTGATGGCCAAACAGAGGTTGTCAACAAGATGATCGTACACATTATGTCCATGTACAACTCGAAGCATCCACGCACGTGGGATGAAATTCTCCCCTATGTCCAGCACAGATACAACAGAGCTCTCCACAGTTCAACAGGCCACAACCCCTTTTAGGTAGGGCTGGGATTTCAACCATTATGTCCCATTGATGTGGCCATACCATTTGCAGCCACTCAGGTAGATTCGGCTCACGTTTAGTCCGAAGCTGAAAGGGCTAACAAATTCATTGAGTGCATTCAACACATCTGCCAGCAGGTCCATGATATATTGGACATAACCAATGCTAAGTACAGTCAGTGCCATGAGTGCAGAAGGAGCGCATTGTTGGACCCCACCGCAAGCTTCACCCACTCCGATATGGGCCATGCACCATCACCAAGTTTGTCGGTGACAATGCCTTCGAGCTCAACATCCCACCATTCCTTGGTTTGCACTTAGTGTTCAATGTAGATCGCCTTTGGCCATACTTTCCACCATAGTTGGACACATCTGACATTACCGAATAACTCACACCAACAAAGATCAACCCCGACTACATGGAATAGGCCACAACTGATTAGATCACTGACACACAGATCAAGAACACTCTCCAACAGAGGATACAACTATATCGAGTTGTCAAAGCATGCCAACTCCTTCACTAGGGCAAGTGGTTCACTAGGGACCAGGTTCAACAAAAATTTCCTCACCTCATGGAGGCTCTGCACGCAATGGGGAACATTACTTCCTAAGGGTGTAGGAATGATCCAGGTGGATATTCAAAGCTAAATCACTGTTAAAGGTCAAGAATCATCCCTTCTAATAAATCATAAGTAATTAAGATATTGCATCTGTTTAAACGGTTTAGAGCTTTGGTCATCCAAAAAACTTTAAAAACCAACAAAACATTATAGATGCTCCGATGTAATTCCTGACTTAGAATTATCTCAAAGGTACAACACATGGTATTGGCCCATGATATTGTAACAAAGCCTATTCACATATTAAGAGTCTCCATGATAACGTGGAGGTAAATCTCCATGGATAAGAATCATGTTCCATGTTTTTTCAAATGTCTTGGTGGATGTTAATTATCATTATCAATTGATACTTATCTGTTGTTTACGAGTCATTTAATTTATATGGATGCACTAGTTGATAATTAAATTAGAATTCTAGAAGCCCTATTCTAAAATAAACATTCTTATCTATATAATAAAGGAATAAACTGTGTTGGATTTTATGTTATAAAATGGTACACCATATTAATAAATAGATGAGTGTAAACAAGAATAGAGATGCTTTTAGTATTTAAATGCCAAAAGCAAGTAATACACGTTCAATCATGAATCTTTCTTTTGATTCACATCCATTCTCATGTAATATAGTTAAGAAGTTAAAAAATAAGAAAATTCTATGAAATTTTATAATAATTTTTATCTTTTATAAATAATGAGTAATTTTAAAAAAATTATATTATTTTAAAAAATGCTTTTAAATTAATTATCTTTATAGGATAAGTTTGAACTCCTTAAAATAGATTGAAGGGTTTATATTTGATCATTATATCCAAATGCACCAATGTTAATATACACTTAATAACCAACCAATATACATAAATTAAAAAAAATTATATATATATATATATATATATATATATATATATATATATACTTTATTTTAATTAATTTTAAAACCAACCAATATGCATAAATTAAAAAAATTATATATATATATATATACTTTATTTTAATTAATTTTAAAATATATGCATAACTTTTTCCTATTTTTAATTAATTTCCAAATATTTTAAATCATTGAATTTAAAAAAAAATAATAATAATAATTTATGTCTTGCACAAACTTATATTAATTAAAACAAAACAAAAAAATCACTAGTTAAATACCTTTAAACTCAGCCAAAATAATTTTTTTTAAGTGCTTCATATACTACCAAAAAAAGAGAAAGAAACATGGACAACTTACACCTTATCCGCTTTGTATGCCTTTGTCTCATATCGTTTAATCATGACATCTGACTTAAAGAGGAAAATTCTTCTCAAGATACCGCTAACACGTCTACATCATAACGGCTTAGGACGTGGTTGTCGTGTTGTACAGTTATTTAATTTATTTCGTGTCCATCTATGACAAATATTTTAATAATTTAGGGTTAGAATTGTTTTAATTCTTTTGTATTCAATAAGGTTATCTTGCAGCAAATCTGGTAGCATATTTGGTAGGAGTAGGTAATGTCGGGTAAGAAGGCAAGATTATTTATTTTGAAAACATATTTATTAATATTTATTATGTTATTATTATGATTATTTATTTTAGGATGAAAAGATATGATAGGAGGTATGAGGTCGGTGGCTTTGGTTTTAGGGTTCAATTAAGCAAGTGATAGAGGGCAATAAGCATTCATGGAAACACAGGGAGGAGGGAGCTCCACTCCTTCCTACAGTAATATAGTAGCAAACAAAGGAAGAGGAAGGAAAAAGAACAAACCTCCACAGCCCTTGGAGGTCAAGGCAAAAAACACAGAAACTCAGAAGGCGGAAGGCAGCAAAACCAATGCAAATCAAGGGGCCCACGAAGAAGACTGTCAGGAGGAGAAAGAGGAAGACAGAGGTCAAGGATCAGAGAATAGAGCTAAGATGGGGCCCTGTAAACCCAAGACCATAACAAAACCTTGGGTTATTCTGAATGATCCAACTCTGCAAGCGCACAGGGATCACATGGCTAACTATGCCATCATATGCAAATTTATGGGAATCTGGCCATCAGAGAAAGCATTGTACACCTGGATAAAATACAACTGGAAACCAAAGGGGGAGTTAAATATACATCTTGGATCCAAAGGTTTTTTCACTGTGGTGTTTACGAACATGGAAGACAAAGACAGAATTTTTGAAGGAGGGCCATACTTCTTTGCAGCTGCTGGTCTCTATATGCGGCCATGGACGATGAACTTTGTGCCAGAATGAGAAACCTTCACTTCGGTACCGGTATGGATTCGACTATACTCCTTACCTTTAGATTGTTGGATGCCAGAGTCTTTAAAAGCTATAGGCAATAAATTAGGCTATTTCTTAAAAATTTCAGAGGTAACTCTAAGGGGAAAATATACATCCTATGCCCGTATATGTGTGGAGATGGACCTATCAGGAGCCCTTCCAGATGAGATCATTCTAGAAGTCTATGACGAGGAATGGGTTCAAGCAGTTGACTATGAACATATCCCATTCAGATGTCACAAATGTCATGAGCATGGGCATCTATCTAGAGACTGTCCTCTCAATAGAAGGGAGGAAAACCTAAATACCAATAAAGGAAAAGACCAAACAGGTTTCACCAAAGTAGGAGGAAAAGGAAAAGGAGGAGGAAGGAAGACACAAAAGAACCCTAGTGTGAATGATAAAACAAAAAGTTACAACAGTTTTGAGATCTTAGGAGAAAAAGAAGCTGATGGAGGGGACAAAGAGAGTACAGAGAATCAGATAGCAAGGGGGAAAGAAAAAGAGACCAGCATGGAGTACACTCAGGAACAGAATGAACACACAACGGACCCTTTGAGTACCATGGAAATAGAAAAGGACCAGGAAATGACTCAAAGTGAAAGTGGTATAGAGGATCAAGATTTACAAGAGATCCTGGAAAGGGAGAACCTAGAGTTGGAAAAGTTTCTAGAACAGGGAGGCAACCTGGGAATAAACTCCATCCCTCAGGAGGACGTGGACAAGGTCCAACAGATATTCCTTAGCAAGGCACATCAAACAGCTGCAGGAGTTAAAAGAGGACATGACAACCAGGAAAACAAAGGGACTTCCTCAATAGGATTAATAATAGGAAAACTAACAAAGAATCCAGGCAAGAGGAGGGGAAGAAAAAGACAGAAAGAACTACTACTGGAGTGTGGCAAACTCATGATTGATTCAGGAAGGATGAAAGACCTTTCTAGTTACTCCTTTAAAACCCCACCTCAATGAAAATCACAACCTGGAACATTAGAGGACTAGGGAGTAGAAGAAAACAGAGGAATCTAGGTAAAAGAATTAGAGAGGAAAAACCTAACATAGTTTTCATACAGGAAACAAAATGCTCAGTGGAGAGGATCCGCGAAAAACATAGCAAATGGGTAAATAGATATGAATACCTTGAAGTTAAGGCAAATAAATCTGTTGGTGGTATTCTCACTCTATGGGATCCACAAAAATTTGGTGTGATTGATGCGGAGGCATCTAGACATCACCTTTCTCTGATTTTCCAACCGGTGGGTGACAGACAATGTTACATGATCACCAATGTCTATGGTCCGCAACCAATGGAGGACAAACTTCGACTCCTCACAACACTGGAGGATATGAAGAAGAGATACCCAGCTCTACCCTGGATTCTTGGAGGTGATTTTAACATGAAAAAATCACTCATGGAGAAGAAAGGAGGAACTAGAACACTTGGTAGAGACTCAATTGCCTTCCAGAACTTCATCACCAATATGAAATTGGTTGATATGGAAACAAGCAATGGAATCTTCACTTGGAATAACAAAAGAGGGGGCCCTACCCAAGTGGCCTCAAAATTGGATAGATTTATGGTTTCAGAGGAACTTCTTCTTAGGGGAAGCAGCATTACTGCACTCATACTACCTTTTGGGGGTTCAGATCATTGGCCTATCCAATTGGAAGCTTCCCTTTTTGGAAAACCAAGGAACACCCCCTTCAGGTTTGAGAACGCTTGGCTCACACATTCAGATTTTCTCACAAACATTGAAAAATGGTGGAAGGAAGAGCTTCACCTTCAAGGTACAAAGATGTTCCTTCTTCACTGCAGGCTCAAACACATTAAAGGTAGACTCAAAGAGTGGAATAAAAAGGAATTTGGTAACATCTTCAAAGCTAAAGGAGAGGTGGAAAAGAAACTAAAGGAAATAAACCAGATTCTTATCACAGAAGGCTATACAGATGAAAGGAAAGAGATGGCAGAGTCACTCTAGCAGGAGTGGGACAACAGATGCCTTCAAGAGGAAATACTCTGGAGACAAAAATCCAGCGTACAATGGATTAAAGAAGGGGAGAGAAACACCAAATTCTTTCACAGATCCACCATAGCTCACTGAAACAACAATAGAATTGTGAAACTTAGAGATCATCATGGAATAGAGAGAAACACTCAGGAGGAGATGGAGAAGGTTCTTCTCCATCATTTTCAGAATATTGTTGAGGAAACCTCGGAAGATAGATACCAGTTTACAGAAAAATTCACTCAGTACATCCCTAAATTGGTTACCAGAGAAGATAATTTCAATCTCAATAGACCAGTAACAGAGGAAGAAATTGAGGAAGCTGTGAAAGAGATGCAAAAAGGGAAAGCACCAAGCCCGGATGGCTTTAATGTGGACTTTTCAAAGCTTGTTGGAGGATAGTGAAACAGGAAATCCTGGAGGTAGTGGAAGACTCTTGAAGATTTAAGAAAGTCTTAAAGGCACTCAATGAATCTTTCATAGCTTTAATCCCCAAACAGGGGAAGGCCACCTCTCCAGATAGATTTCGGCCTATAGCATTATGTAATGTGATATACAAAATTATATCCAAAGTCATTTCCAACCGTCTCAAACCTCTCCTCCCAACCCTAGTGTCAAAGGAACAAACGGGCTATGTGGAAGGAAGACAAATTCTAGATAATATAATTCAAGCACATGAAACGGTTCATTCACTCATTACCAACAAATAGGCAGGAATGATAATGCAGCTGGACATAGCAAAGGCCTATGACAAACTTAGCTGGTTGTACATAAGAGCAATTTTAAAAGCCTATGGCTTTGATTACAATTGGATTAAATGGGTTATGGCACTAGTTACCATAGCTAGCTGTTCAATTCTTCTCAATGGCTCTCCTTCCAAAACCTTCATGCCTTCTAGAGGTCTCAGGCAAGGAGATCCTCTTTCTCCTTTCCTTTTCATTCTAATGATGGAAGGGTTAGGAAGAGCTATCAAAGCTGCTAAGGAAGAAGGGAGAATTCAAGGTCTAAGACTCACTCAAGGTGGGGACACGGTGACACATCAACGACTTGTGGATGACACTATGCTTCAAGGCACACCCACTGTCAAGGAAGCCAAAGCATTCAAACAGATTCTGAGTGAGTTTGCTAGGGCAACAAGAAAAAAGTTAAGTCTCACTAAATCAAAGAGTTTATTTTTCAATACAGATATTTCAATTCAAAGAAATCTTTCTAGAATTTTGGGCTTTCAAAGGGATTCACTGCCTGTGAAGTACCTGGGTGTTCCTCTCACTGTCAAACCGCTTCACAAGGATATCTAGGAGCCTGTTCTTAATAAGCTAAAAGATAAGATCAGTAAATGGAAAAATAGAGCACTAAATCTAGCAGGAAGGTTGATTCTCACTAAGGCTGTCCTCCAAAGTATCCCTATCTATATGCTATCTGCCATTCCAGCACCAGCCGGTGTAATTACCAATATAAGAAACATTCATAGAGACTTTCTTCGGGGGGAAGGTGAAGAAAAGAAGAAATGGGCCCTTGTGGCATGGGACAGAGTATGCAAACCTAAGTCCCATGGTGGCTTGGGTCTTCACGACCCAGGAATTCTAAATAGAGTTCTTGGTGCCAAAATCTGGTGGAGATGGCTAAAAGAAATACAAGCCCCCTGGGAAAAACTCTGGAAGCAGAAATATGCTAGCAAATGGCAGGATAACAATCTAATCAGAATGACAGGACAAGTTAAAGGTTCTGCAATTTGGAACAGGGCATGGGAGAATAAGGCCCTAGTCCAAAACCATAGTTTCTAGGAGATCATAAATGGGAACCCGGCTTGGTTCTGGGAGGACAATTGGCAGTAGGAGGACAATCTCCGAAGTGAAGAATTAGAAGACATTCACACTGGTACCATCGACAAAGGTCTAAGGTGGGTAAGTGACTATTAGGACCAATCAAGGAACAATGGGAAATGGAGAACTTGGAAACTTCCAGATTACAGTGGTATGGGCATGCTGCACACTCAAGTTATAGCCCTTCAAGGTCTTTAAGACAAGAGACAAATCTTGAACTCAAACTTGAACGATCAACTAAGATGGGGAAAGAACAAGACAGGTCTCTTCAACCTTAAGGAATCCAAAAGAATAGATGCAGGGCTTAACCATCCAAACACTGAGAAGACGTGGAAAGAAATCTGGGAAAATACTTATTGGATGAAAGTAAAACTGTTCAAGTGGCTGGTTCAACAGGGCAAGATTCTGACATGGGATAACCTAAGAAAAAGAGGCTTTGTTGGCCCCTCAAGATGTCACTTATGTAGACAACAAGAAGAAACTACAAATCATATACTGAATAGATGCACTTTCACTACAATACTTTGGAATTGGGTTGGAGAAGTCTTTGAGCAGACAAACAGAAATGTCAATGACATCACTACTACGTTGAAGAATTGGCAGAAATTTTTTTCGGACAATGAGATCATTAACTCCGTCTGGATGCTGACCCTAGGATTCATAATCTAGAATGTTTGGAAGGAGCACAACAACATGATTTTCAAGGAGAAAGCGAGTCCGGTGAGCAGCATCCTTAAACTAATCCTTAAACAACTCAAAGAGACTATTCATATCCTGGGAGGTGTAGCTACTGGCAAACCCATCGGACAAAGAGAGACCAGAATTTTGGAGAAGTTAGAGCTCAAGGTTCATCCCCCTTAGGGTTCTATGCAGATTAACAAGAAGACCTCAACAGATAAGTCTTCTTGGCAACCCCCTTCTCATGGCTTTTTAAAATTCAACATAGATGGGGCTTCAAAAGGGAATCCGGGAGAAGCTGGTTATGGAGGGGTCTTGAGGGATGAGGAAGGAGACATACAAGTCATCTTCCACAGTTATCTAGGAAAAGCAACCAACAATATGGCTGAGCTCATGGTAATGGAATTTTGCCTGGGATTACTAATCAAGCACAACATTCACAATGTCATCATTGAGGTTGACTTGGAATTAGTCATTAACTCAGTAAAGAGGATAAATGCTGGCGCTACTCCTAAGAAAATCTCAGAACACTGGAGGCTTCTACAAGTCTACCAAAGAATCCAAGTGCACCTAAGAAGGCTGAGAATTCTTAGGTTGGTGCATGTTCGCAGGGAAGCCAACAAAGTCGCGGACTGGCTTGCAAATGAGGGGGTATGAAACAAGCATATCGACTTGTGCTGCTGGTGGGAGGAGATAACGGATGACAAGTTGAAGGAGGGATGCTCATCCAGGGCCATCAGCGACCGACAACAGCATCCAAGGCCATCAGCGACTGACAACAGCATCCAGAAAAATCAAAAGACAGAATCTCTGAAACAGAGCCTCATAGACGGGGTCTCGTTGATCTGGATTCACTATGAAATGTTATGACATATGTGAGGTCCTTTTTTTAGGATGCAGGTCTATGTCGACCTCCTTAACCTAGACAACAACAAACCAATAGTCTCAGAGGGATGGATGGAAGGAGGGATCTTCATCTTCCTTTGGCCCTTGCGCCGGAATCCAGATTTTCTCGGCAGGCGCAAAACCCCCACTTGTATTCTTGTGATCGCTTTACTGCCCTTGGGGTGGTTTCCAGTTTATCGCATGCTCTTTAGGCTGGAAGCGGTTTTTCACAATTGGGAGCGATTCCACTCACCACGTGACACGTGGCCAAGGGTGGGGAGGAATTACTGCCCTCATCGCGCGCTAACTATCGGTGCTATTAGTCTGCGCGATATGATCCCTAACCGTTGGATCAAGCGAGGACAATCCACAGCCAAGATTGAGCGTGCTTGTTGGTGGGTCCGATACAACAGTTATGTTTCGAGCTGTTTACATGAATCATGCACAAATGGTGGATTTTGGGTGGTAAAAGTGATCACCGGTTATGCCAAAAATGGACCCGATATGGTTATAAATTATGGTTTACAGGGTTCATCGGGTCCGATATGTTTGTTAAAAGGTGAGCTTGTTGGCCACCCGATATGTTTTTCATCCGCTAGATCTTTAGCCTAGGATCCAACGGTCAGTTTTGGACTGCTGGTTTGTGTTGGTGGGTCGCGTCCCTGGGTTCACTTTGTCATCTTGCGACCATGGATTGGGGTGGGCCTATCATATTGGTGGGCCCCACCGCCGAGGTCGCCGTTTGTACACTATTTCTCCTTTTTAATTGAATAGAAGGATCCACTCTTGCCTTAGCAAAAAAAAGATTATTTATTTTATTTTATTTTATTTTTCATTTTAATAGCTATTTTTAATATTTAATTTAATTTTAGAGTTTGTAGGAATTTTTTCCTTTTTTTTATTGTTTGTATTGGATCAATTTTTTTTTCTAATAGTCTTGAAGATGAACCACATTAGCTGGTTCGAAACATGTTGGTAATTTAAATGTTTTATGTGATGGATCAAGAAGAAACATCTCTGAATAACTCTACTCACAAAAGCCTCCATTCAAAAATTGAATATGGATATTTTTTTATACGAATTAAAATTGGTTTTTCAAGTGTCTATATATATATATATATATATATATATATATATATATATGAAAACGAGATTTCCATTCTCCGTAGGCATATTTATATTAAAAAGACATTGACTCATTAGGTATATTTATATTACGAAGTCATGAATTGTGATGTAGATATAAAAGCATTATTAGCTATATACAAATGAATTCAAATGTAAAACAAGGCCGCATAGCTAGTTTTCTGTTGAAGAATGCAGCAATAAATTCTCAATTTGATTTTTCCTAGATTAAATTGAGAAAATTTGAGTTTCCACATTAGCAGAAAACTTGGATGATGTTAACTTGTGTCACCCAGTTTACCCAGTAAATTCGAGTTGGAGGAGTTAGAGTTCAGTTAAGCATGTGTGATTTCTAATTTGTAGCAATCAAGGTAAGTTATCTAAGGTTGTTTTCAGTTAAACTAGTTTCAATTGTTGGAGTAACTAGTGGAGGGTCAAGTTGTGCAGTGGGACTTCAGACAAACTGAGTGATCATCCAATTAACTAATCAATCAACCCAAAATAGCTAGTGCATGCAGAGAATTCGGGTTGCCCAGTTGATGTGGAGATTCCAAGGAAGTGTAACATCAGTTGTAGAATAGTTTTGAGTGTACAAGCATTGCATGCAGTCAAATGATCAACCTAAGGAATTGTGCAATTCAATTTGAGGAATTTCCTAAATAATAGGGGCCTAATTCCTCAAGTAACAGTGCAAGGAAATATAATCTCAAGCAAAGACAAAAATTGACAAAGTCTGGGTCAAAGGCCTTCAGTGAGCAGAGAGATAGGTTATGCACTTACAGGGTGTGCTCAATTGAGCAAAGCAATTGTAATACATCTCTATTAATTTGATTAATGAAAGAAGACATTGGGATTTTTAGCAGATTGTTTTCCCCAGATAAAAATACTTGTATATGTGTGATATTTCTTCTTGCATGTCTTAGATTTTTGTTATAAATTATGAATTAATGTCTGAAAAGTAATAGAGTAGGTTTGTGTCTTGTGATTTTGATTAAAACTTCATGAGGAGTTGAAAATATACAAACTAATTTCTACATGGTATCAGAGCTGGATTCACATTAGAGTAGGAAATTCGAAGTTGTTTCTCATAGGTTTGAATTTGAAGACTAGTGTGGCGGGATTTCTTTAGAGCTGAGAAGATGGTCTTCAATGGACTAAGGCTAGAGTATGCCTTAGAAGGCACCTCAAATTTTATTGCATGGAAGGACTGAATGGAGGCAGTATTGGATGAGAATGGATTGTTTGAATATGTCAAGACAGATATTCCAAGATCACCAGCAGTTGATGTCTAGGATAGTGCACAGTGGAAGAAAGATGTAGCCAAGGCAAGGAGAATAATATTGGAAGGAGTACAAGATTGTATTGTTTCGAATCCCCACGAAAAATAAACTTCGTTCGTGATATGGAAAGCACTAACATAATTGTTTGAGAATATTAGTGAACACATGAAGTTCGCGCTCAAGGATAAACTTAAAAGTATCAAGATGTAGAAAAATGACATTATACTGCAGTATCTGAGCAGGATCTCATAATGTCACGATGAACTAGGCGAGTTTGGTGTTACTATCCCTGAAGATGAGTTGGTAAGCCTAACCCTTCTTAGATTTCCCAAGAGCTGGCATAGCTATCAAGATTCAACAAACGAGAGGGAGAAACTACCGAACTGGGAGCGCTTATGGTCTGATTTGGTATAGGAGGAAATAAGTTGGAATACCAGAGATGGGACTTCATCTAAGGGCGAGGATGAAGAAAACTTTGCATTAGCTGGAAAGAAAAAAAAAGGGAAAAGGGAAGAAATCCCAATCCAAACAAGAATCCAGTCAAGAGGGAAAAATAAAGATTTGTCAAAAATTAAATGCTTCCATTGTCATGAATTTGGCCACTATGCAACGAAGTGTCCACACAAGAAGAAAAGCAAGAAGACCTAAGGAGGAGGAGCAGTTGAAGCTTTGGCTTCATAGTTTGAGCTTGACTTTACCCTTATTGCATGCATGGTCAACACAGTGATGGGGAGCATGTGGTACTTGGACTCAGGTGCATTGTTCCACATGATAGGGTATAGAGATTTTTTTAGTGACCTGGAAGAAAAATATTTGCAGATGCACATCAAGATGGGGGACGACGAAAGGTATAACGTGACCGGGATTGGTATATTCACCTTTTAGAGGGAGTCAGGCTCCCCCCTCAAGCTCAAGGATGTCATGCTCATTTTGGGCCTAAAGAAAAATCTCATCTCGATTGCAGTTTTAAAAGATCGTGGTTATGACGTGATCTTCAACAAAGGAAAAGCATTCTTGAGACACATAGCTATGGGACAGTCGAAGTAGATCGGGGTTCGTGTGAAGAACCTGTACAAGCTATATGTGGAGGATTGTGCTGCATTGAGCACAAAGGTGGAGAAGGTGTAAAGCCGCAATGTCATTGAAATTTAGCATAGAATACTTGGCCATTTGCATCATGGCACTTTGAAAATCATGTAACAGCTAACCACGGGCCTCCTCAAAGGAGCACTTGAGCAACATGACGTATGCAAAGGATGTACTTTGAGGAAGTACACAAAATCCACATTCCACGATTGGGATAACAAAGCACATGCATTCCTGGAAAGGATCCACCCTGATGTCTGTGGACCTTTCTAGATAGCCTCCACTTCCAAGCACAAATATTTGTCATTTGTATTGATGGATTCTCATGGAAGTGTTGGATCTTCTTCATGCAGAAGAAAGATGAGGTTCTCCAAATTTGTAGAATTCAAGGCAAGAAGGTGAAGGATCTCAAGAGTGATAATGGAGGTGAGTACGTGTCAAATGAATTTAAAAAAATATGTGCAAAAGAGGGCATTCGATGAGAGTTGACAACACCCCACAACCCACCGTAGAATGGGGTGGCTGAGAGAAAGAACTATGGAATTATGGGAGGAACAAGGGAGATGTTGCATGAGAAATGCCTACCGTTGCATTTATGGGCTAATACATGCAACACAATAGTCTATTTGCATAACCCGAGTCCTCATCGGATTTTGGGCATGATTACACCAGAGGAGGCTTTCTCAGGGATGTTGAGAAATCTAGGGGCAGCAAGTGTAGGTGATTTCTCTTACAATGATAATTGTTTGTGATGTATTTTTACTTCATTTCATTAGCTTCTAATTTATCTTGATCATTATTAGTATTCATTATCATCAAACAACTACCAAATCATAAATAACAATGAGACAAAGGACACAAGATATAGGCGATCAGCCAGGCCAAAACCTCTCCAACTTGAAAGAAAAACCTTAATGAATTTTTCTTCTTATAGAATCTTCAAGTGACAAATTCCAAGATCAATACCGTTGGCTTATTAACCTCTCCAAGGCTAAGTTACAAGGCTTCATTGAATTAGTTCTTCTTCCTTGAGTCAAAGTTAGTCAAATTGCTTGCTTCACAAAGAATCTCGACTTTTCTTCAGATTTCACCCTATTACCGCAGACCTGCAATTATCAGCCTCTTCAGAAAACCCTAGTTGTAACACATGGAGTGGATAGGCAGATATTTTATCCCTTTATTTCCTTCACTTGGATAGTATGACCTTCTCTTGCAATTCGATTTGATGGATGTCTTGCTATCTTCCTTGATTTCATCTCCTAGGACAATTGTGATAACCCGACTTCTTGAGTAGCAGATGGTACTATTCTTCTTTGCACATGTGGGAGATATTATCCCAAAATAGACCCAAAACACTTCAACTTCCTTTTCTCCTTGCTTTACTTGGAATAGAGGCTTCCTTCTCTCTTTTCTTCGCACTTCTTATTGTATTTTAGATGCTTGATCGATGACCTACAAGTGAGGTTGAATCCTCCTATATATAGCAGTTTTTCCATGTATAATAAGTTGAATTGTGATTGATATTAGGCCAACATCGCCTCCTAGAATAGTCTTTGGCTTCTTTCGAAGGCCGAATTGAACCAATGCTTGTGACAATGCCTTGGAGGGTTAATGACTCAAACAAATTCTCTTTTTACGATATGTAATATTCCCAAATGGGCCTTCAATATTGACTCACTAGACTTTATGACTTGATGACCAAACCTAATAGCTCACAATGGGAGCTTCATCTATAAAATAAAATTCCTTGATCATGAAACCCATGACTCAAGCATTACAAAATAATTTTATTTTTTCTTCTTTACATCAATTACATAAAATCATGATTACCCATGTCATTATGAATACTGAATATATTTACATATTTCAACACTCTCTCTTAACTAGGGAGGTATTCATAATCCATGCAAGGTACTTGGACATTCTCAATCTGAAGAATTCTCATAAGAAGAGTCGGATTGGTAACCCATCTGTTTAGCATAATATCCTCCAGTATTGTCACATAGAAAGTCCTTTACTAACATCTCTATCTCTCCATAAGATCATACAACAATTCTGGAGAGATCAATGATTTATAGACACCCTCATCATTGTCTCTATTGGAACATACCCTACCCGGGTTCTCTCAGATTATGTTCCACCAGGACTATTCTTACCTTGGATTTCGAGTCCTCAAAGAATGTCGGTCCGCTACGACTACTCTTATCTTGGATTCCCTTCCACATCCTCAAAGAGTATCAGATTCCATATGCTTACCCAATCCTCCATTATATCTCCCCAAGTGAATATAAGAATGATATGTTTATCTCTCCTCATGGCCTTCACTAAGAATTAAGCTTGTTAGTCCTGGTCTAGTGCATGATACATGAAGTAGATAACCATATATTGTCACCCACCCTTAACCAGGGATAACCAACCCATTCCACAAAATGAATGTACCCAAGCTCCCTCTTATCCGGAGACTTGACCAAGCTCCTTCTTAACTAGGGGCTTGATTCCAGCATCTCTTTTAGGTGGATATCATGGGACAATCAACTGCTTGAGGGGCTCCCTCTTTCAATGTCATGAATTTCATCTTCTTTGTTATGGAGCCTTCATCTTTTGGGACTTCTTAGTAGGGCACAAAACATCCATCACTTTCATTCATGAATCATGTTATTCATGTCATCCTTCTTTTCATCAGAAAGTGATCCATTAGTCCATATCTAACCTTCCTTCATGCCTTGTTGCCATCTTCATGTCATGTTTCCTTAAGGACCTTTCATCTTGCCACATGAGCATCAGTTGTAGAAGACTTCCACAAGTATTCCCTTGGAATCCTTGCATAAGCCCATCCAGATATTGTTCAAAAATAGAAAATTAATATTAAATAAAAATTACTCTTGTAATGGTATTTCATCATGACATCTCCTTGTTTGCATCAACATCGTGCATACATATTGACACTTCTCCAAAAAGATATATAATGTCAAGGGTATCCTTCTTTTTCAGACTTCATCGGGGTCTTTATATCTTTCTCATGGAGATATCATATTCAAATATTTTAGTCCTTTGATGTTGATTGTCTTCTCCATTGTTGCATTTTTCATGATCTATTCCTTTCTATCTTCACACATTTCTTTCTAGAAACTTCCAATCATAGTTCCTCCAATTTTTTCAACCACCTCATATTTTATATGAGAACATATTATGTTGATTTCATCTTGTCAATGTGTGAACCATGCCTTCCTGCATCCTTCCAAAGGTGGAGATCCTTTTCTTTTGATCATGCTCTTGAGGTAGAGCATTCATTCATGATATTTACAACCTTATGACATGATTTAATTAAATATATGCATACATACCACATTTATTTCTTTAGGTATTCTAAACTTCCTTCAGTAGCTTCCTTGATTGAAATAGCTCCATCATCTTGACCTTCTTCCTATCTTATGACATCATACCTTTATTCCTTGAATCCCATACAAGGTGGAATTCTCAATACACTTGGTCCTTTCAATAGGTGGACCTTCCAACGAAGATTCCAACAAAGGATCTTGATTATCCTCATCCAACAAATTCTCCTCTTGAATGATATATGATGATTTTTTTTTTTTTTTTTAAGTGCTACTTATGATTCTATTGAGGTTACTAAGACCTACATAGGTGGCTTCCATAGACTTTTATTTTAGCTATCTTCCATACTTCTTCTAAGATAATGTCATGAGCTCTTGCTTTCAATTATATGATTCTATGATGCCACGATGCATCCTATTATGCTTCTTATTACTTCCTATCATGATAGCTATACAACAGAACAAATTGAAAACAGAAACTTGAAAAGGATTAGGTGAGGAAGACTATATCAATCATAGTAGAGATCTTTTACTTCCTATTTCTTAGATTTCTTCTTTTCAGCTTCCTTCACTTCTTTAGTGATATGGGATTCTTCTCTTCCTCTTTTGATGTTGTCCTTCTTGAGTTTAGGACAATATCTCTTGTAGTTCCCATATTCTTGACATCCATAACATTGAACCTTTGCCATGTTCTTCTTTCTTTTCTGAGGACCAAATTTCCAAAACTTCCCTTTTCTTTGTCATAGCAGCATATGCTTGAGTTTTCTCATTTGATCCGCTATCATATTTTTCTTTCAATATGATGTCTTGTATTTTATATAGTGACCATAGATCCTTGAATGGAGTAGGTTCCTTCTTCCCATAAATGCTTGTTATAAAGCTACCCCATTCCTTAGGTAGTGCATTAAGTACTATGGTAGTCATTTCTTTGTCAGAAATAATTTCTCCCAAATATTGGATTTAATCCCTTATTACGGATATCCTCATAAAGTATGAGGTTATTCCTTCGCTATATATCCTCGTCTTGTAGAGTTCTTGTATTAACGATATAAATTCTCATGCAATGCCTACGAAAAACAACTCTGCAAGTTTTTCATATATTTCTTTTGGAGTTTCAAGTTTCGATACATAGGGAAGGAGGGGATCCTTGATGGACTCTATGATAATCCTTTAAGCCCTTACTTCCCCTTTCATATACCTTGCGAGTGCTTGAGCATATTATTTTGGAGGTTTGGTGATTGAGCCCTTAACATGTTCCATGACCTCATTTTCTATCGTGTTTAGATCTATCCCTTTCTTCCATGCGAGAAAATTTGAAGCCCCAACCAACTTGTCGATTTCCTTGCAAAAATATAGTTTGACATATTCATATGTAGAAATAAATATACTAACTTGAGAAGATGATCCTTCAACCTGATGCCTTCTTAAATTTGGTGATGATATAGGAAATTGAAAACTTCTTGTTGAAGATTCTTTTCTTTAAGAGCAACCCGTGGCTCCAAAGAGAGGGAAATCACCTTGAATCCTTTGATGATGATGACAACATCCTTGATCTTTCTTCTCTTGGATGAGTAGACTTCAAGTTACTTTTATTTGTATATCTCTTTAACTTTAGTAGATGTAGGGTAATTGTGGTCTCTTTCCTTGATCTTGAGCGAGGAGCGCAAGAATGCTTCTAGTGTAGACTTCTTCTTTGATTGATCTAGGGTTTTGACACTTTTCTTCTAGATGATGATGTATCCCTTGTATTCGTGGAGATGAGAGGATCTTCTTGATTCTTTGATGCCCCTTATGCCTTTATATAACTTTGGTATTTGAGTACTTGAGTGTCCCTTATTGAACTGCCTTTACTTGACTTGTCACCTTAGCTCTGATACCAAGTTCAGAAATATAGGGGTAGAAAGTGTAGGTGATTTCTCTTACAATGATAACTGTTTGTGATGTATTTTTATTTCATTTCATTAGCATCTTATTTATCTTGATTATTATTAGTATTCACTATCATCAAACAACTACAAAATCATAAATAACAATGAGACAAAGGACACAAGATATAGGTGATCATCCAGGGCCAAAACCTCTCCAACTTGAGAGGAAAACCCAAATAGATTTTTTCTTCTTATAAATCTTCAAGTAACGAATTCCAAGACCAAGATACTTGACCTATTAACTGTTGGCATTATGATTCAGGCGTTGTCCTTGATGGCAACCCATTCAGGTGATAGATCACTTTTCTTGATGATCAGCTCTCTATTTTTAAGAAGGACGCAGGAAATCTGTTCAGCAAGTGCGTCCCCGCAGGTATACCATGCAGAACCCGCGTCCAGGGACGCAGGCCAGCCGTTCAGGAGGTGCGTCCACCCAGTGCACACATTTCAAGGCAGAGAAAAGCACGTGGGGGTTTCTTGTGTGGTATCTAGCCGACGGTTTTTGTGTTTCTATGGTGTCGGCTCGTGGTATTGTTCCATGTTTTGGGGAGGAGCTTGCCTATATAAAGCAAAGGAGTTCATTTGGATTAAGCATCATCTTGGTTGAATATCTTTTGGTGAGATCTAGTCCAGATCTATGAGGGCGAATCTTCTAATGGACTGTGATCTCTTTGGCGCATGATCAGATCTGTAGATCTGAGTGGTTGGGTCAGTTCTGAAGTCCTCATATCTTTTATATCTGAAGGGACGCAGGTTCAGTGAAGGACAAGTGCGCCGAGACGCAGGGAAGACCGGGCTCAGGTGCGTCTCTGAAGCGAAAGACGCGGCGCGACTGTGTTATTGGGTGCGTCTCTGAAGTGAAAGACGCGGCGCGATAGTGTTACTGGGTGCGCCGGTACGCAGAGAAGCTTAAAGGAACAGTGCGTCTGCACGCAGAACAGCAAAAGGTAAACTGCGTCCAGTCGCAGGCCACAGAAAGAAAAATTGCGTCCCTGTCTTAAGATGATCTGTTAATTGTATATTTCTGTTCATAAGGTGTTCTGGGTTGTTCCTGTGATTACTGATCTGATATCTGTAGTGGACTGTATCTGTTGTATACTTGTTGATCATTTGATTCTTCATGAAAAGAAGTAGGGGGTTGTAGCTCCCTTCCAGGAGAGACTGGAAAACGAGAGAGAGTTGTAGCTCTCTGCAGGTTGCAGCCTGCGTACTGGTAAAGGACTGCACCAGTACAAAATCATTGTAAAAAGAATTTCTTGAAAGAAGATAGAGACATATTGCAGCAGGTGGTTTTCTCCCACATTGGGTTTCCACCTTACATCTTGTGTTCTTTAGTGTGACTATCTATTTTCTTTGTTCATGCTCATTATTTTATGGTACTGATATGCAAGAATAATTCAAAAGATCAAATAAGGAAGATTTGTTAAATTGATAGATAATACTGATTCACCCCCCCTCTCAGTATTATTTCCAACAATTGGTATCAGAGCAGGTCCTTCAGAAAAGCTTGATCGCTTGAAGGTAGATCGTTCATCATGAGCAACTACGAGAGAGAAGCATCAATCAGGCCACCGGTTTTTGATGGGACAAACTTCAATTATTGGAAGGTAAGAGTTACTGCATATCTTCAATCTCTTGGTACTGAAGTTTGGGACATTGTAGAAACAGGCTATGCTTTTCCTTCAGCTACTCCTACAGATCCAGCTGAGAAAAAGAAGTATGAAACAAATGCAAAAGCAGTCAGTACTTTATTAGGAAGTATATCCCAAACAGAATTCATGAAGGTAATGCACTTCAAATCAGCAAAAGAAATATGGGACAAAATGATCACAAGCTATGAAGGAGATGAACAGGTAAAACAAGCCAAACTTCAAACTCTCAGGATTCAATATGAGACTCTCAAGATGTATAATGATGAAAGTGTGGCTAATTATTTTCTTCGGGTAGATGAGATTGTAAATTGTATGAAAAATTTGGGTGAAGAAATAAAGGAGTCTATAGTAGTTCAAAAGATTCTAAGATCATTATCCCCCAAGTTTGAATCTAAAGTATCTGCAATAGAAGAAAAAGAAAATCTCCGTGTTCTCACTATGTCTCAGCTACATGGAATTCTAACTGCTTATGAAATGAGAAAGGGAGGACCATCAGACAGAAGGGAGGCCGCTTTTAAAGCATCAGGCAAAGAAGATCACTATGAAGCAAGCCATGTTCCAGAAGAAGAGGAAGAAGAATCAAATTTTGTCAGAAATCTTCAAAGGGGTTCTGGAAGATTCAGAGGTAAGCTACCTTTCAAATGCTTTGCTTGTGGAAGAGTAGGTCATTATGCTGCAAAATGCTCTTATAAGGATAAAGGAAAGGAACCAGTTAGATGGAACAAGAAACAAAGTGCAAATAAGAAAAGCTACTACACCCATGAAGATAGTGATGGCTTATCAAACAGTGATGAAGATGAACAAGGTAATAAATATAGGTTGTTAATGGCATTTGAAGATGATGATTATGAGGATGCTGTAGATGTGGATAACCTTTATGATGAAATTACTAGACTCAAGAGATGTATAGAAGAAAAGAACATGATTATTGATACTCTACAATTTCAAATTGATGAAAAGGAAAAACATCTTGAAAAATTAGAAGGTGAAATTGTTGGTCTTAGAAAAGAAATTGAGAAAACAAAAACTATTAATCTCAAGTTTGTCAAAGGATCAGAAACTTTGGATGAGATTATCAGTGTGCAGCGGTCTCCACTAAATAAGACAGGTCTGGGCTATAATGGAGAAACTTCTCAAGCATCCACTTCAAAAAGTTATCTTGATGCAGCAAGAAGAAATGATCAAGAGCACAAGGAAGATCATTAGGTAAAGCAGGGACAAATGTCAAACAGAAACCATCAGGGGCAATCCAGCTTAAGGGTGAACAAAAGCCACAACCAGCCACAGGTAAAATCTTCTCATTTTGGTTCAAGAATAGATGAAAATAGAAATTACAATCAGGTGGCTGGTAGATTCAATAATCGCAGAAGCTTCTTCAATGGACAATGCTTTTCTTGCCATAACTTTGGTCACAAAGCAGCTCAATGTGTTGCGTATAAAACAATCATGACTAGGGAAGCTCAAAAACAAAGAAGTATGACAGGGATTACAAAAAGGACCTATAACAACTTTTCAGCTCTTGAAAATGAAGTCGAATGTTCTATTTGCAATAATTTTGGACATGAAGACTTTGAATGCAGAAGTAGGTTTCCGGAAAGAAAAGTACAAGAGCAGAAAAAGGAACAAGCCTCAGGCACCAAAACATGGAGAATAAAGGAACCTCAAACAGAAAGATGTGGGATAGCATTTTATGCAGAAGGGCAAGAAAATCTATGGTACATTGACAGTGGATGTTCGAAGCATATGACAGGTGATAAAGAAAAACTTGAGTCTTATTCTAGTTTAGAAAAGGGAAAGAAAGTCTCTTTTGGAAATGATACTCCTGCAACTATAAAAGGAAAAGGTATTGCTCCTTTAAAAGAAGATGTTAAGGCTGGAAATGTTTTGTTTGTTGATGGTTTGAAGCATAATCTTCTAAGTGTCAGCCAGATGTGTGATCAAAGAACCGAGGTTATATTCAGATCAAATGGATGTCTTGTTCGTGATCTTGATACAGGTAAAACAGTTCTCAAAGGAAAAAGAACTCCAAATAATCTATACATATTTGATGAAGGACAACAACAATGCTATCTAAGCAAGGATGAAGAGCACTGGTTATGGCATCGAAGGTTGGGACATCTAAGCTTCTCACAAATAAGGAAAGCTTGCAAATATCAGGCAGTTCGCGATCTTCCAGATATCAAAATTCCTGACAACACCATATGCAGATCATGTCAGTTTGGAAAACAAACCAGGACTAACTTTCCAGAGAAAGAAGGATCAGCTAGCATGCCTCTTGAGCTAGTTCATACAGATGTATGTGGACCATTCAGGAAAAGAACACCTAGAGGAGAGGAATACTTGATATTATTTATTGACGACTTCTCCAGGTTTGTTTGGTTAGGACTTATGAAGCACAAAGATGAAGCATTCGAAAAATTCAAATCCTTCAAAGCCTTGGTTGAAAATGAATCAGGTCACAAAATTAAGTGCCTCAGATCCGACAGAGGTGGGGAATTTACTTCAAATGAATTTTTCGATTTCTGTGATGAACATGGGATAAGGAGAGAATTCTCTACAGCTAGAACTCCTCAGCAAAATGGAGTTGTTGAAAGAATGAACAGAACAATCCAACAAATGGCTCGTGCTATGCTTGATGAATCAGGAACTCCCGCAACTTTCTGGGGTGAAGCTGCACATACTGCAGTTATTATTCTCAACAAGACAAATGTTCGGGTGAACAGCACTCAAACTCCTCATGAGCTCTGGAGTGGTAAAACTCCTTCAGTAAAGCATTTCAAAATCTTTGGGAGTAAATGCTATATCAAGAATACTGAGGAGCAGCTTGGTAAACTTGATCCTAGAGCAGATGAAGGCATTCTTCTTGGCTATTCTCCACATAGCAAAGCATACAAATGCTACAATAAAAGACTTGGCAGAATTGTTGACAGCATTGATGTAGTGGTTGATGAGAAGGGATACATTCCTAGGCAAATACATCGTGAAGACATCGAAGAAGATGAAAGCTACCCTCAAAGACAGAATGATGAAGAAGAAGAATCTCAAGAAGAACCTCACGAAGACGCAGAAGAACGAACAAGAATAGAAGAAAAGACTCCATCCAGATATGTTCAGAAGAACCATCCAGAATCTCAGATCATGGGACAGAAAGAAGCAGGTATACAAACTAGAAGAACAGTTGCAGAAGCTTCAAGCTATTTGGCATTACTCTCCTCTACTGAACCACAAAATGTGAAAGAGGCATGCAAAGATGAATGTTGGGTGAAAGCAATGGATGAAGAACTTGAGCAAATCGAAAAGAACAACACTTGGGAGCTGGTTCCTAGACCAAAGGATAAGAATGTTATCGGAACAAAATGGGTCTTCAAAAATAAATTGAATGAAAATGGAG
This sequence comes from Pinus tabuliformis, assembly GCA_031772625.1. Taxonomy (NCBI): domain Eukaryota; kingdom Viridiplantae; phylum Streptophyta; class Pinopsida; order Pinales; family Pinaceae; genus Pinus; species Pinus tabuliformis. The sequence continues at coordinate 2,075,012,555 of CM062818.1, forward strand.
AAGTAATTAGAAACAAAGCCAGACTTGTTTGTAAAGGGTATGCTCAGCAAGAAGGAATAGACTTTGAAGAAACTTTTGCTCCTGTTGCAAGACTTGAGGCCATCCGAATGTTCCTTGCTCTCTCAAGTTTTCAGAACTTCAAAGTATTTCAAATGGACGTAAAATCAGCATTTCTGAATGGAGACTTGGAAGAAGAAGTGTACATTGAACAGCCAGATGGGTTCATTCTTGGAAATGATCCAAATCTTGTATGCCGATTGAAAAAGGCTCTCTATGGTCTCAAACAAGCCCCAAGGGCTTGGTACTACCGGTTGGACAAATCTCTTCATCAACAAGGTTTTTCAAAAGGTTCAGCAGATAGCAATCTATATATAAAAGTTGAAAATGACAAATTGCTAATACTTGTTGTGTATGTAGATGACATTATTTTTGGCAGCAATGAAGAAGCTATGAGTCAAAGCTTTGCCTCAGTCATGCAGAAAGAATTTGAAATGTCCTTGCTAGGAGAACTGACATACTTCCTTGGTTTGCAAATCCAACAAAAGGAAGGAGGAATCCTTTTATCTCAAACCAAGTATCTCAAGCAGATTTTGAAGAAATATGGCATGGAAGATGCAAAACCAGTATGTACACCCATGGTCACCGGATGTAGTCTCAGTGCAAATGATGAATCTGCAGCAGTACATCAACCAACCTACAGATCTATGATTGGAAGTTTACTATATTTGACAGGTACCCGACCAGACATCATGCATGCAGTTGGAATAGTTGGAAGATTTCAGGCAAATCCAAAGGAGACTCATCTTCAAGCAGTGAAGAGAATTTTCAAATATCTTCAAGGGACTCAAAATTATGGCTTATGGTATCCTAGAGATACAGATCTCACTCTTCATGCGTACACAGATGCAGATTGGGCCGGAAGCGTGGATGACAGGAAAAGCACAAGTGGCGGTGCATTCTTTATGGGCTCCAGACTGGTATCTTGGTTCAGCAAGAAACAGAGTTCAATTGCCTTGTCTACAGCTGAAGCGGAATATGTTGCTGCTGCATCTTGTTGCACCCAACTTCTTTGGATGATGCAGACTTTGCAGGATTATCAAATCACTTGTACACCTCGTATTCCTATCTTATGTGACAACACAAGTGCAATCAGCATCTCAAAGAATCCGGTTATGCATTCAAAAACCAAGCACATACCAATCAAGTACCATTTTCTCCGGGAACAAGTACTTGAACAGAAGGTCAAATTGGAGTATGTTCCTTCTAAGGAACAAGTTGCTGATATTTTCACCAAACCGTTGCCCAGGGACACTTTTGAATACCTCAGGCAAAAGCTGGGGGTTGTTGATGCATCATCTTATTGTTGATCATCTTCCTATTGGTGGTATAGGCTCAGGGGGAGCACATAATGCATTGTTGGCATTATGGAAAAGGAGATCTTGGAAATAGCTGCAATATGTCTCTATCTCCTTCATGATGGATTTCTGGTTATTTGTTACAGATCTGGAAGAGCATGAGCATAGGGGGAGTATACCCTTTGCCCTTGATGTCAAAGGGGGAGAATGAAGCTGAAGATCATGAGGTTGCCATCAAGTCCAAAGGGGGAGATTGTTGGCATTATGATTCAGGCGTTGTCCTTGATGGCAACCCATTCAGGTGATAGATCACTTTTCTTGATGATCAGCTCTCTATTTTTAAGAAGGACGCAGGAAATCTGTTCAGCAAGTGCGTCCCCGCAGGTATACCATGCAGAACCCGCGTCCAGGGACGCAGGCCAGCCGTTCAGGAGGTGCATCCACCCAGTGCACACATTTCAAGGCAGAGAAAAGCACGTGGGGGTTTCTTGTGTGGTATCTAGCCGACGGTTTTTGTGTTTCTATGGTGTCGGCTCGTGGTATTGTTCCATGTTTTGGGGAGGAGATTGCCTATATAAAGCAAAGGAGTTCATTTGGATTAAGCATCATCTTGGTTGAATATCTTTTGGTGAGATCTAGTCCAGATCTATGAGGGCGAATCTTCTAATGGACTGTGATCTCTTTGGCGCATGATCAGATCTGTAGATCTGAGTGGTTGGGTCAGTTCTGAAGTCCTCATATCTTTTATATCTGAAGGGATGCAGGTTCAGTGAAGGACAAGTGCGCCGAGACGCAGGGAAGACCGGGCTCAGGTGCGTCTCTGAAGCGAAAGACGCGGCGCGACTGTGTTATTGGGTGCGTCTCTGAAGCGAAAGACGCGGCGCGATAGTGTTACTGGGTGCGCCGGTACGCAGAGAAGCTTAAAGGAATAGTGCGTCTGCACGCAGAACAACAGAAGGTAAACTGCGTCCAGTCGCAGGCCACAGAAAGAAAAATTGCGTCCCTGTCTTAAGATGATCTGTTAATTGTATATTTCTGTTCATAAGGTGTTCTGGGTTGTTCCTGTGATTACTGATCTGATATCTGTAGTGGACTGTATCTGTTGTATACTTGTTGATCATTTGATTCTTCATGAAAAGAAGTAGGGGGTTGTAGCTCCCTTCCAGGAGAGACTGGAAAACGAGAGAGAGTTGTAGCTCTCTGCAGGTTGCAGCCTGCGTACTGGTAAAGGACTGCACCAGTACAAAATCATTGTAAAAAGAATTTCTTGAAAGAAGATAGAGACATATTGCAGCAGGTGGTTTTCTCCCACATTGGGTTTCCACCTTACATCTTGTGTTCTTTAGTGTGACTGTCTATTTTCTTTGTTCATGCTCATTATTTTATGGTACTGATATGCAAGAATAATTCAAAAGATCAAATAAAGAAGATTTGTTAAATTGATAGATAATACTGATTCACCCCCCCTCTCAGTATTATTTCCAACATTAACCTCTCCAAGACCAAGTCACAATTCTTCCTTGAAGTAGTTATTCTTCCGTGAGTCAACGCTAGTCAAACTACTTGCTTCACCAAGAATCTCAACTTTTCTTTAGATTTCAGCCTATTACCACAGGCTTGCGATTCTTGGGGTGTTAGGAAAACCCTAGTTGCAGCGCGTGCAAGGGATAGACAAATATTTTATCCCTTGATTTCCTTCACTTGGATAGTATGACCTTATCCTACAATTTGGCTTGATGGATGTCTTATTATCTTCCTTGATTCTATCTCCTAGGATAGTTGTGATAACTCGACTTCTTGAGCAGTAGATGGTACTATTCTTCTTCGCACGTGTGGGAGGTATTAGCCCAAAACAGACCCAAAACACTTCGGCTTCTTTTCCTCCTTTCTTTGCTTGGATGAGAGGCTTCCTTCTCTCTTTTCTTTGCACTTCTTATTGTATTTCACATGCTTGATCGATGCCCTACAAGTGAGGCCAAATACTCCTATATATAGTAGTTTTTCCATGTAGAATAAGTGGAATTGTGCTTGATATTAGGTCGACATCTCCTTCTAGAATAGTCTCTAGCTTCTTTGGAAGGCCGACATGAACCAATGTTTGTGACAAGGTCTTGGAGGGTTAATGACTCAAACAAATTCTCTTTTTACAATATGGAATATTCCCAAATGGGCCTCTAATACATGACATTGACTCACTAGAATTTATGACTTGATGACCAAACCTAATAGCTCCATACAGAGCAAAAAATTCTTCGAATAAGAAGTTTGAGACAACCTGTTCTATTGCTTTCACAACAGCCTTGGCCTCTGCCCACTTTGTCACATAATATGTGCACACCAGAATGTGAACTTTCTGATGTGAAGGCAGACTGAATGGCCCAACGAAATCGGTAGCCCATTTCTCAAAGGATTCAAGAGCTAGTTGAGGCTATAACGACATCTCACCTGACTGACTAGGCTAACCCATCCGCTGGCTACTATCACACCCTTGAACGTATTTCCTTGCATCACGAAAAATAGAGGGCCAATAGTACCCCATCTATAACACCTTATGACCTATCCACATGTCCACAAAATGTCCCCCACATGGGCCATCATGGGAAGTTTTCATATATCAGATGTCATCTTCACCTATGCAGCGTCGATTTGTTGATCAGGTCCTATATAAAAGAGGTATCCCTCTATCCATGAATAACGAGAACTATGATGGATAATCTTTCATTGTTCTCAGTATGGAAAGTTTTCAGGTAATTTTCGTGTAGCAAGATAGTTAGAAATATCTGCATACCATAGAGTGTGAGTAGAAATTGAAAAGAGATGTTCATCTGGAAAACTATCCTCTACAGGTGTACCTTCATCACTAATATCCAACCTAGACAGGAAATCTACAACTACATTATCTTTCCCTGACTTATCTACAATGGTAATATCAAATTCTTGAATTAACAATAACCATCTTGTAATACGACCAAGAGTTATTGGTTTATTCATCAGATAACTAATGGTTGTATGGTCAGTGTGCACAAAAGTGGGATACCCTGTAATATAATGCTGAAACTTATTAATAGCATAAATAATAGCCAAAAACTCCTTTCCAGTTACTGTATAGTGTAGTTCAACAGGAGTCAAGTTCTTGCTGACGTAATAGATCGCATATGGTTTCTTGTCCTCCTATTGTCCCAAGACTGCCCCTACTGTTGTGTGAGAAGCATATGTAGAGATATGAAATGGGAGCTTCTAGTCAGGGCCATGTAATATCAAAGCTTTGCAACCTATTTCTTTGATTTCCATGAAGGCTTCTTCACATTCATCTGTCCACACAAATTTTGCATCCTTAGGTAACAATTGAAAAAGTGGGAATGCTATATTAGAAAAAATTTCTATAAAACATCTATAATAGCCAGCACAACCAATAAAGCTACACATGTGTGTTGGTGTCTTAGGTGTAGGAAAATTTAATATTACCTCTACCTTGATAGGATCAACCCGAATTCTTGCTGCTGAAAGCAGGTGTCCAATATTATTCCTTCTTTCATCATCATATGGAATTTCAATGTACTAAGAGAAACATGTGTTTGCTTACATCTTTGAAGTACTTTATCTAATTTTTTTCATAGCTTCTTCAAAAGAATCCCCATATGGGGTGAAGTAATCCATGTAGGTTTCAACACTATCATTGACTAGATCAGAAAAAATTCCTAATATTGCCCGTTGAAAGGTAACGGGTGCATTATAGAGACCGAATGGAAGGACTCGGTATGCAAAGTTTCCCCAAGGGAATTTGAAGGTAGTTTTATCTTGATCCTCAGGATCTATTTGGATCTGGTTGTATTCGCTAAATCCATCCAGAAAGGAGAAAAACATCTTTCTGGCTAATGTATCAAGGACCTGGTCAATAAAGGGTAAGGGAAAATGATCTTTTTGAGTTACTTTATTTAATTCCCTATAATCAACACAAATCTGTCACTTTCCATTCTTCTTCGGAACAATCACTGGTGGGGATACTGACTATCCGATATTGGATAAATAAATCTCACATCTAATAGCTTATGTAGTACGTATTTAACAATGTTCTTTAAGTCATGATTCATTCTTCTCTATGGTTTCCTAACAGGTTGACATTCTTCTTTAATGTATATGTGATGAGTACATAAATCAGCAGGGATTCCCTTCATGTCTATATATGCCCAAGCAAAGGCTTCTTTCTATTCCTGAAGGACCTTTAGTAACCGTTCAGATTGAGAAGGTAAAAGGTCAAGATTAATATTCAACGTTTTCCCTGGTTTGATTTCTATAGGAACACTATTATGGGGTACAATTACAGGAACATTTTCAACTTCAACCTTTGGTTCAATAACTTCTTGAATGTTGCAACTCATAACAAATTCTATTAGCTGGTGGGTTGAATCAGAAACATAGTTGGGACTTCTGATAAAGGTGCTAATGACATCATCCTCCATTTCATCCTTAAAATAGAGGGCCTCGCTGATGATAAGAATTGGTATAACTTCTTCATTTTTAGGTTCAGGCGCTTCGTAGGTAGAGATTTTTGTATTAAGGTAAATCTTGGTTTATCTGGTGAACTCAGTTCTGCAGGGGGGTAAAGGATAAGATTCTTTGTGACTTCCTCATTGGATATTACCATATTTCCTGACTGACACCCAATGTAAGCATCTATGGTCACAAGCCACAGTCTTCCTAAAACCAAAGGATGCCCACTGGCTGGGGATTGGGTATTGTTGACGGTGCTGGACCTGCCAAAATGTTAGGGAATATCCCCAGTAAGAAGTCCCAAATAGACCTCAAACCATTTGGTGTAGGAGTCCCAACAGTGGGTCGTATGGTATCACCTTGATCGTGGTTGTGAACAGAGGTAAGTAGGATGTCCTTGTTGGTAGCAAGGGTGTGACATGCACAACAAGCCAAGGAAGGTGCATGAATGGTCCTAACACATGGAAGGTAGGGTGAGTGTGCCCCTTGGAAACTTGTGGAAACACATGGCTTGGAAGGGAACACACGAGCAAATATGCATCAAAAACTAGAAGGCAGGTGAACCAACGATCCCAAGTGATAGTTAAACCAACAACACATCTCAGTAAGATTCACACATACATATAGAAAAAGATTTTTTACATACATGCGTAAGCAAACAACTACATATATCATTAGAGTAACGAAGATAACTGAAATAAAATAACAACATATGCATGAAATGTGTTGGCTCTATTATATTAAGAAGTAAAAGTTCCAATCATATAGTACAACCATGACCAACCACTAGTCCTGATAACGGAACATTACAGTCACTACCGCTTGCTCCTCCAAAGAGATGTACTAGCTCTGCATTGTCAAGAAGTCAAGGCTCATTACAATACGGTCTAATATTTCTCTAAGATACACCTATCGGAAGCTTGGATGCCCAAAATCCCTTATAATGAGTTATGAGGTTCTATAAATAGAAAAGGGTGGGGTGACCCTTGACATTCCCCTTTTTGAATCTTCACCTACCCTCATGACCCTTCACCTACTACATGATTGTTACATTGAACTATCGACACTTGGTCTTTCACTTTTACAAGATGTTACATTACAATCTGCACATGTCGCCATGTGAGACAAAGTAGGCCTGAGAAAGCCATGCAAGCTATCACTAAGACTCAGAAAGTTGTGGGAAGACCAACTCCTCGACATCCTCACGATGATTGACAATGGCGAACTGATCCCAAGCTTGGTCGTTCTTGATGGTGTCTGCGTGCTCAATGGTGACATCCTGCTGAAGGTGAACTCTTACCTTCATTGCATCTGGGTACACTGATATGGCTCCTATGTCCAACTCATCTGATAACATGTGGATCATCGTCTTGAGTGCAGGTGTACCAACAACATACTGATGCATAGTGTCTGTGATGATCTCCAAGTGTGGGTTAGTGACTATGCACATTAAATTGTTGACATACATGTTCATATCTAGTAGGACTTGGTTGTTGTCTTCGCCTCTGTGAGTGTGCCAATGGGTAGGATGGCATGCGTGCGCACGATGACATCCATGCTCTTGAACACCCTTGCATGCGATCGACAATACTGCTCACCTTGTCTACTTCGTGCCAGTTGCTAGGATGGGTCAATAACCTGTATGGGCATAGTTTCATCAGTCTGTGCATGTTGCGCCTCCTGCTATACCTGTTCCTGTTGCAACTCCTTATCTCGTCTGTGTAGCTCCTGTTCTTCCTTGAGTTGTCGCTTCAACACTTGTAACTCCTTCTCCGTTTCTCTCTCTACCATCACGTGATCCTCCTTTCACGTTGTCACATCATAGCCTCAATCTCCAAATATGCTCTCATCACAAGTGGATCTGCTTGAACTTCCATCTTTGCTCCGCCTCTGCACTGTCAACAACCTTCCTCTTGCGTTTACGGCACACAGGTCTGCTACCTTTTGCTGTTGCTGATGGTGCTTCTCGTTGTGATGTCGTTGACATTTAATCTTGGTATCTTTGTCTATGAACAACTTGATGTCTCCATAGATAGGTAAGTTCATAGACACTTGATCGACTGCAGCCCCAGTTGCGCTCTCAACAGTGTCCTTTGACTCTACTTTCTGCGGCCGCTGTACCTGTACTGCTGAGAGCCAAATGAACACCTGTGATACCTGGATACATAGAAAGACTCGTGGCAAGAAATATGTCAATTGAAAACCAAAACAAACTGGAGGACTGACATCCAACATACCTGTGTGACTGTTTGTGAAGATTGCGCAATTTTCACCGAGAGGCTGGGAGACTTACTGCCAAAATTGTGCAAGGAAAAGTCTGGGCTGTCGGGAGGCTAACTAACTACTGGAAATGTGCAATGCATATTCCAACCTGGATTGCTGATGATTGAAACTGTGCAATGTGCAATTTCAGTCAGAAGTGACATGCAAAACAAACAAATTGCATTGCGCAGTTTTTGGGGCCAACAAAGCACTGCCTCCCATAATTGCACAATGCAAGCCTAGAGGTCAGACTTGCATAATTTCTAGAGGGAAGATAGAGCCTTCACTTCCAGAAATGTGCAATGCTAGATGAGAAAGGCAAGGTTCGGGCCAAGGCAACCCAAACCTGCCAACGGGCGACTGAAAACATAAGAAGTTTGAATGCATGGTGAAACTGAGTGTAAAGAAGAGTGAATGGTCATGCATGCAAACAATAAGTGCAGGATTTTGAAAATGGGAAAACATGCATGTGTGTGAAGTGAGTCTCCGCAATGGCGACCGTCAGTGCAAAAACAATGTCATGCATGTGACAACAGTGAGATGCAAACGAAAACTGAAACGGTGCTTCTACAAGCTAACATACATTAAAATGATAGAAAACGTTCATTGAAATCAAGCAGACAACACTTACACAAAGAAAAAAACAAGAAGCCATAGAAACGCAACATAAGACATGAGAAGCAGACTTACCCTAAAATAGTTTAGCTGAAGGTACCGAAGACTCCTAGATGCGATGTGGGATGTCAAAGCTGCAAGATCGATGTGAGGAATGAACTTTGGAACTTCTGGTACATAAGTTTTGATAAGATCGAGGTTATGACATGCATGCCACAAATCCAGGGAAAACCGACACTTGGCAGGAGGTTTCTAAAACGATCTTTGCATGTAACCTCCAGATGCTAAAAATAGATCCCTAAAATCTAGGGATGCCTTTTGCATGTTTCTTTTTGCTATTTCTGGAAAAACAACCCATGCATACAAATCAGGATTACTCGGTCCCGGAGGGAACTAGTCAACCTGAAGGCACATGCAATAGTCCGCAAGCCTAGGAGAGGGATTTGCATAGTTTCAGGGCTGAGCAGGGCTGGTTGTCCCTCAGGCATTACACAATTTCTGGGGTCAGCAAGTCATTGCCTCCCAGAATTGTGCAATTTCTCGGCTGAGGCCCAGTGTTGGGCCAGATTGTGTAGTTTCTTGAGGGAGGATTGCCTGACCGTTCTGCGCAAATCTGGAGCTCAGTAGGCAGCCCAACTGATTTGCGAAATTTTTGGAGGGAAGGCTAGTTCCCCTCCAAAATTGTGCAATTTTTAGGGGGAGCATCTCAGCCAGAAAAATGACTAAGTCCGAAATGATAGCTTGCATGTGGGAGGCAAGTGAGTTGACATGTGTAGGTTGGCAGGCCACTGAAACTCAGCTGAAGCTTATGTACTCGACAATGCAAGACATGCTGCTAAGGATGGTTGGTAGGAAGGCTCCAAAAATAAGATAAGGAAAAATTTTGGAGGGTTGTTGTAGCTGCTACAACAAGTATGTAATACCAAAAGATCAATAGGGTACTACCATGAGTCTACTGAAATGGTTATATCTTCCAACTTCCCTACCGGTCTTATAGTAGATCGATCTGCCAATTCTAGGATGGTGGGAGTTGGTTTAAGGTTTCACAGGCCCAAGGTAATCACAGTTGCAAAAGTTATGACATTAATTGTTGCCCCCAAGTCTACCAACACATTTGGGATATCAACCCCATTAATCTGTACTATAAGAATCGGGTTCCCTGGATCCCCGTATTTAACAGGTGTAGGCTTCCCCAACATTATGTTTGATAATTTTCCCATAACGTGAATAGTGAGTGGATCCTTTGTTTTCTTCCAGGTTTCTTAGATCAATATTATTTTATCATTTTGACATAAATCGATATGTCCTTCATAGCCTGAATTAATGGGCTTTTGACAAATAAATTTTGCAATTCCCCTAAAAAGTCAAATTTAGGACGAGGACTCTGTTTACTCAAGGATATTCTCTCAGGATAAGGTGGACCAATCTGACATCCTCTAGCAACAATTGTTTGAGAAGGGAGTTGTTGTTTCATAGGAGTTTGTATTGACTCATCCCCAGTTATTCTAGTAGAATCCCTAGGTTCTAGTTATGAGACTTCATCATTGGTATATTCAACAATTATTAGTGAAGTCTGAGTATTTACCACACGAACAGACCGTATATTTAATTCATTACATTCTACAGTGGCAATACTATTTGTAGGAAGGTTGAGTGTCTCAACCTGTTGAGCCCCTCTATTGTTTGGATTTGGGTTGGATTAAATAGGAAGTTGTGAAAGAAGAGGAGGATTACTGGTGGAGGCATTAGAAGGCAGATGTAATTGTTGTTGTGGCATAGGCTGGGAGAATTTTCCTGAAGGAGGAGGAGGTCCACGCCAATTCTGGGACCATGAAGGGGTTGGACCAGATTGAGGGAACCATGGTTGCCAGGGCATTGGATATTGATAGGATTATGGCCATGAAGGTGAAAAGGGTATAGACTGAGGCCAAAAATTCAAATTATTAAAATACTAAGAGGGTTCTTGAGGCATACCTTGATTCATGTTTTGTGGTTGTGGTTTCCATGGTTTCCTTGATCCCATGAAGTACAACTGATCTACTTCTTCATTTTCTCCCTGAAAAATTGCCTTCAGCCCAGGAAGAGATGGAAAAGTGCTAGTGGAATGACTTTACTCACATATCGCACAAGTCTCGACAATATTAAGTGGACATTCCTTCAGCGGGTGCTTCTTCCTGCATTGAGGGCAAAAAATGGACATAGCCTTCTCCGCTTCCATTTGCTTCTGTTTCACCAATAAAACATCTAGTTGTGATGACAATGTGCTTAGGATATCGGTCCTTAAGTTGTCCAGCAAGTTTCCAATTTCTTCTTTCGTAACTCCATCACTGGATGTCTTGAGGGTTCAGATCCCCTGCCTATGCCTCACAGTTCCTCGTGAACACTTGATGCACAATTCGCAGATGGTGTCGAATTTTTCTTTTGATATACCTCCCTTTCCTACTATGTTCAAAAGTTCCAAAGATTCCTCCCTTAGTGCCCAGAGAAAGATTATCTTCAAGATATCCTTTTCCAGATCATTATGGCATGATCTTTGAAGACTATATTTGAAATGTTCCACAAATTCCTCCATGTTCGCATCCTCTTTCTGCATAATATTAGATATTTCTTCCTTCACATCTCGGGATTTGTAGTAGTCTTGATATTTTTCAAGGAAAATCATATCATGTAGTAATAGATATTCCCCTAAACCCCTAAACCATCTCAAAGTTGTTCCCTTCAAAGTAGCGAGGAATATCTTCAATTTCTGAGCATCAGAAATATAGTCATACCCCCGACAGACAATGTCGAATTCAAAAAGGAATGTGTCTGGATAATCAAAAGAGAGACCATGGAAGATAGGTAATGTTTTCAAAGGAATAGGCTTCATAGGCACATCACCCCTGATATCTCCAATTGGGAACACGATTGAAGAAGTTGTGGGAGCCATGAATATCTTCCAATATTCACTTGGAATCTCAACAGGTTCTAGTTGTTCTATAATGCGTCATTGAGGTTGTTTAATAACACTTCCTCGATTAAATGGTGTATAGAATTCCCTCAAGTCTTCTTCTTCCTCTGAACTCACAATGTTTAGTTCCTTCGGTCCTCTGCTTAATACTTCTTCTTCCCTGAATTGTGCTTTTGTTATTGGGGGAGGTTCTGGTTATGAAATTGACTGCCCTATAGATCTCACATGAGGTCTCACCCTAACAACAACTCGTGACAATGCTCCTGACTCAGCTTTTGAAATGATTTCTTGGATGTAGGTAATTCTGCCAAGATCTCTCCTTCCTCTTTTTGGGGGTCTTCATCTGCCCCCTTTATTTGTATCTATGTTCATGCAATCAGAAAATAAAAGGATAACATTCAAGCAAATTGAAATATCAAGACTTGAAGTAGGGTAAGGAATTCCCTCCCCAGGACGAGAGAGTGGCCCCTAAAAAGAAAGAAAAAGAAGGAAAAAGAAACCAACCACAAGATCTAAGCTCGGGACCTGCAACAGGGTAAAACAAAACTTCCCTTCCCAGGACGAGAGAGTGGTTCCTATGAAAGAAACAAAACAATCTAATGCTTAGGACCTGGAACAGGGTGAAAAAAATTCCCTCCCCAGGACAAGAGAATGGTCCTATGTTCAATATTGGTCGTACTTTCATGCCTTCGATAGCCTCCCTAGAAACGACACCAAAATGTTGGTGTTCAAATATGAATCATACAATTCACCCAACTCCACATTAATTGTCAACCCGTGGCTCCACTGGTTATTTCAAGGCTATCATGCAAAGTATATGCATACCACAGTTTCCATACCCAGCATTGAACATTCAATCATAAACTTAACAATGTGTAACAACAAGTAATAATTGTATTAACAATCAGAGTACCATCAAGTAATAACTGTAACAACAATCAGAGTAACAATAAGTAATAATTGTAACAACAATAAGAGTAACAACAAGTTAAGACTCACAACAACACACTGATAAATCATTACACAACAAGAAAATAACACAATAGAAATAAACCTACGCATGCAACTAATCCAACAACACCTAGTCAAGGGAGTGGGCCCAACTCCCTGATCAGGGTTGCGACAAGATTAAGAGCTATGAAATACTCTGAAGATTAGAAATTGCATTAATCAAAATAACATTACAGAAGTATGTTATTAAAGACTCAAAATTCCCATGTATCTTCTATCGGTGGCTTTCACAGCCTCATAACACTACTTATACATTTCATTGACAACTGACAATTCCTAGGGTTACGACAGTTGTCTGCCAACAAATACATAATGATTCTCAAGATGCAACATAATATAAAGGTAGCACTTGTGATGGTCGATAAGTTGAACCACCATTGTCGCTGATATCCAAAGATAGCGCTGCCAGCTCGATAGTAATCATTCGTTGAATCACGATCTTAATCATTATTCCTTCGAATATGCAAGGAAACTTAATTTAGCAAGTCGCTTTAGGCAATAAGCCCCTATGACTATGCTTCATTGGTTAATAATTCACAAAGACATGACAATATGTATACCTTTTTTGTTTAGAATACAAATCGACCAACAATTATATGAAATGGGTACAGGAAAGGGATAAAAAGGCGGGTAAAAAGTAGGCAAATTTAACAACCAACACTAGTGCAGGAATTGATATTCCTCCTTTTCTGCTTATTGTTTTCATCGATCAATTTTGGTTTCTGCTGAAGAGTAGAGTAGATTCTTGTCTTATGTTTTAGCATATCACATAAGTTGTTGAATCTACAAGTAAAAATCTAAAGTGGGAAAATAAAGCAAATGTGTTGTTGAAGGTGTCGGTAAAAGACAACATAATCCCTCATATTCGAGACTGCAAAACTTCCAATGAGATTTCAGTGAAACTCAAGGATTTGTATGAAATGAAAAATACAAATCGTGTGTTGTTTCTAAAGAGAAATATTCTCTCCATTAGAATGTAAGAGAATGAATTCGTTACTACATTCATCTCACGGATTAAAGAATTGAAAGACAAGTTAGGTGACATAGGGGAGAAAGTATCCAACACTGATGTCGTTACAATTACCCTGAATGGCATGACAAAGGATTATCAAATGTTCATTACAGGGTTTGCAACAAGGGAGAAAGATCCCTCCTTTGAAGATTTGATAGGGATTTTGATGCAGCAAGAAGGGAGACGTCAGAATATGAAGCCTCAAAATGCAGATCTGGCATTGGTGGCAAAGAAGAATTTTTTCAAAGGGAAACCAGGAGGAGGACACAAAAGTGGTTGTCCATCTCAGAAAAATCCATTTCAAGGTATGTCATCCACTAAAAATGATTTATGAATTAAGTGTTTTTACTATGGTAGAACTGGTCATATTGCTAGATACTGTTATAAAAAGAAGAATGATGAAAATAGACATAAACACAAGAGGCATACAAGGCATTTTGCTAGTGAAGATCTGAATCATGATCTTGAATTATTTGTGTCTGATGCTACTCTTTCTACTGAGACCGATGAGGTTGGAACTTGGTTTGTGGATTTTGGAGCATCCACTTATATGAGATGTAATAAACGTTAATATGAAAAAATTAAGGAGACCAACAATGGTGTGAACATCTACCTAGGAGATGATAGAGCATATCAGATTAAAGGGTATGGATATATTCTTGTGATATTTCCTAATGGTAATATCAGGCGCGTCCAGAATGTCATGTATGTGCCTGGTATTAAAAATAATTTGATCTTTGTATCCATGATTACAGATCATAATTTAAAGGTAGAATTTTTTAAAACCTACTGTGTTGTAAAGGATCTTTTAGATCATCAAAATCCGGTTGCATCAAGAGTAAGAGTTGGAAGCCTATATAAGTTAAATGTTACAAGCATGCCACATCAAGCTTTAACTTCAATGAATATGACAACAGAGAATATTTTGCATCAAAGGTTTGGTCACACCAACCTTCATGATTTATTGTTGTTGCAGAAACAAGGTATGGTTGATGGACTTCCTATTTTAAGAAATGAACATATTAATTGTGAAGGTTGTACACTTGGAAAAATGCACAGGGATGAATTTCCCTCTATCTTAAATAGGAGAAAGAAAGATATACTTGAACTTGCGCATATTGATATTTGTGGACCTATGTAGATAAGGTCCTTAGGTGGAGCTTATTATTTCTTGCTATTTATTGATGACTTCACAAGGTATACCTGTGTATACTTTCTTCGAAGGAGAAGTAATGCTTTCAAGTACTTTAAAGAATTTAGAAATATGGTTGAAAAGTAGATAGGGAAGGTCATTAAAATCCTCCGCTTAGATCAAGGGGGAGAATACAGGCTTGGGAACTTCATCAAATATTGCAGAGATCATGGAATAGTACAACAGTTTACAATACCCCACACTCCACAACATAATGGTGTTGCAGAAAGAAAGAACAGAACTCTGGTGGAATGTGCACATAGCATGATTAAAGGTAAGAACTTGTCCAATGGTTTTTGGGCAGAAGGTATTAGTACTGCATTTTACTTAAAGAATAGAATTCCAACTAGGTGTCTTGATCTCAAGACTCCATTAGAGGCTTTGTATGGTTTTAAACCTGCAGTCCATCACTTGAGAGTATTTGGTTCTAGATCTTTTGCAAACATTCCTAAGGAATTTAGGAAGAAATTGGATGCTAAAGATATAAAATGCATATTTATAGGGTATTGTTATGATTTCAAAGCATATAAGATGTTTAATACATCTACTCACAAAGTATTTGCAAGTAGAGATGTTATCTTCCATGAACAGGTTAATGAAGGGAATAAGGACAGAAGTTATGAGGAGTGGCACATGCCTTTAGTGATTGATGACAACAATGATGAAGCCAAAGACGACGTCATTTACAACAGAAACAACAACAAAAAGAGGAATCTAGTGATGTGGACTCATTCAACAGTCAAAGTACATTCAGAGATGAGCAAGAAATCACACAGGACAGAATTGAGGCGAGTCTGCTACCAAGGAGATCGGGATGACAAACTCACTTACCTGCAAGGTACAAATATTATGCTCTTATGAATAGTGTTTTAAATGTTGTTGAGCCCATGAATTATAATGAAGCAAATCAGTATGATGAATGGAGGTCAACTATGAAAGAAGAGTATGAGTCCATAATTAAAAATAAAACCTAGGAATTAGTTGAACTTCCAAAAGGAAAAGAGCCCATAGGTTGTAAATGGTTATTTAAACCTATGTTCAAAGAAAATGGTAGTGTAGACAAGTATAAAGCTAGGTTGGTGGCCAAAGGGTACTCACAGAAAGAAGGGATTGATTATGAGGAGACTTTTGCTCCTGTAGCTAACTTAAATACTATTAGGATATTAATAGCTCTAGCTTTACACCAGCTAGATGTAAAATATCCTTTTCTAAATGGAGATTTAAAGGAAGAATTTTATTTAACACAACCCGAAGGGTTCATTAAAAAGGGGTAGGAACACTTGGTCTATAAATTAAAAAAGGCATTGTATGGGTTGAAATAGGCTCCCAGATCTTGGTATGAGAAAATAGACTCTTTCTTCTTACATCATGGTTATAAGAGAAGAAAAAATTATCCAAATTTGTATACCACATTTGATTCAAAGGGGAAGATTGTGTTGATTTCCTTATATGTTGATGATTTAATTGTTACTGGAAATTCTGATGAATTGGTTGAAGAAATTAAAGTGCAGATGTCACAGGTATTTGAAATGAAGGACCTTGGAGAATTGCATTATTGTTTGGGTCTTGAATTCTGGAGGGATGCTGACCAGACTTTTGTTACTCAAGGAAAGTATGTCAGGGAATTGTTGAAGAAATTCAAAATGGATTAGTGTAAAGTTGCTTTAGTACCTATACAATAGAATGTTAAATTTCAAAGTGATGATGGTTCTAAAGAGGTGGATGCTACATTATATAGAAAATTGGTTGGAAGTTTGATTTATTTGACTACAACCATACATGACTTAGCATATTCAGTCAGTGTGTTGAGTCAATCCATCACAAAACCTCTTCAAAATCATTGGCTGGCAACAAAAGGTGTCCTACGGTATCTTCAAGGCACCATAAATTTTAGCATTAAATATATTGATCCTTTTGATATTAAACTAATAGGCTATTCAGATTCATATTGGGTTGGAAATTTGGATGATAAAGGATCTATAACTGGATATGCTTTTAATACTGAGTTCGGGGTCATTTCTTGGAGCAATAAAATGCAGAGTATTGTATCTTTATCATCAACAGAAGCAAAGTATCAAGCTGTATGTGGCCACTTGTGTAGAAATTTGGTTGAGAAGCCTTCTTCATGACACAGGAGAAGAATAAAAGGATGTTACGGTGATTAAATGTGATAACCAAAGTTCAATCAAGCTGGAAAATAATCCTGTTTTTCATGCAAAAACAAAACATCTAGATACTCAATTTATTTTTGTTAGAGAAAAGGTTCAATCCAAAGAGATTTTTCTTGAATATTGTAACACCTGTGAAAATGCAGTTGATATATTCACCAAGACGCTTGAGAAGATCAAATTTGAATTGTTTAGGGAGATGTTTGGTGTGCAACTAAATCCTCTCTCCATTAAGGGGGAGAGTTGAAATTAATGGAGAAAGTTTGTTTCACGGTTCTGTGTGTGTGTGTCTTAGTTTAGATTTAGTTCCTATTTTCTAGGAGATAGTTTTGATCTCCCTAAATTGAATGTAATCTTATTTATTTCATATTTAATGGACAATGGAGTAGAGTGGTACTGCTTGGGCAGTCTCTAGGTGTAGCTCATCTCACCTGTGAGTTGCAAGTTTCATTCTAATTTTCCTTTCCATTTTTTATCTCATAAACATATGACTGTAAAGGTGTCCTCTCCATTATCTTCTTTTGTACGAACTTTATAATATATAAGCTCGCTTACATACTTCATAGACTTTCCCGCCACATATTTATAAAATTCAAATCAATATAAATAGTGGTTTTCAGGGGGTAGTAGATGGTAAATGGTTTAGGGGGGGCCTGAAATGAACGAGAGGGTGACAACTATAAAAAGTGGTAAAATTGAAACAACTTTTCGGAGGGGGGTAGGTTAAAAGTCGAATAGGAAACCCCCCCCCCCCCCCCCCCCCCCAAAGAAACCATCAATGTACAACTTTTCGGAGGGGGGTAGGTTAAAAGTCGAATAGGAACCCCCTCCCCCCCCCCCCCCCCACCCCCAAGAAACCATCAATTTAACATTGATTTGATATTTCACAAATCTCAATGCATTTAGATTAGGGTGTTTTAATGATTAAGTGTGGGGTGGGGACACAAATTTAATTTGACTTTTTGACTTAGCTCACGTATATAATATGATATAAATGTGGTTCCTATAGTTTAGAGATTCGGTTTGTTATTTTTAAACTATGTTTAATATTTTAAATAAATAATTTTATAAAAAATATAATTATATATATTTTATAAAATTGAATTTCATTTAAAATAAAAACTATTGAAAATAACTCAAATACATTTATAAAAAACTCATGCAATTCATGCTTTAGCGATAGAAAGGGTTATATGGAATGATATTTAACGGAAGGTATTTGTCTAAGGTAAGGATAAAATTGAAGGAAAGTGGAATTTGTTTTTAAATAATTTTGTAACTTTTAATGGTGTCAAAAAAAAAGTTACAACAGTCATATTGGTCATTGTGCTTCTTGGAAGATTTGCTATATTGCTTTTCTCTGGATCTGAATACCCGCTTCTTCTTCTTCAGGGCCTTTCTCAAAGCCAACTTCCATTTCATCACTTCCCTTCTAGTAGTGACGAAAGTTACATAAGTTTTTCATTGCACCTCCTTATCCCACCATTTTAGCAAGAATGAAGCTGGGAAATAACGAATGCAAGATGAGCCACACATAGTTAGAAAAATATACTCTGAGGATCAAATAAGTGTCCTAGCTTTGAAAGTTTTAGGATTGAAGTTCAATTTGTGTGAGGCACACTGCAAATCAAGGACCGTGAATTACAAACATAGCGTACGAAGCACGGAAATGCAAGGCATGTGGCAAACAAGTAGTGGAAGTGACTAGGTGTGAGACAATTTCTTCAATGGTCAATCGAGTGAAGCAACATTTCATTTAATAGAGAGAAAGTTAGAGTTAAATTAAATTAACCACAAAAAGTTAAAATCAAAAGAAGCTCTAATTGAATCATGCTCTGACATATATACATTCCTTTGAATTTTAACTTGTAAAATTATTTTATTTAAGTTAATCATTGTTTCCCTAAATGAATTTGGATTTTGGATTTGTATCGTAAAATTATGTTATTCTATTAAATATATTCGAATATTCAAGTTTCTATTAGAGGTTTTTTTTTTAATTCTTTCATTTTTAAGTTTTGTCAGGCCAGGTTAGCTCAGATATTAATGAGCGCAAAATAACTGAGTGATTTTATTCATTAGACTATTATTATTTATACATATACAAAAACGGATCAGTTCATCTTCTAGATGACTGTCCAACTTCACCTCATCCGTTTCGGATTAGGTGTCAACATTCCCCCCCTTAATCTGAAGGGATGTTGGTGAGTCCAAGCATCGTTCTGAATCTTTCAAGCTTTTCTCTTCCAAGCGCTTTGGTGAAGATGTCTGCAATTTGCTCGTTTGTGGAACAATGACGGAGATGGATTGTTTTGGCCTCAACATGATGTCGGATCAGATGATATTTAGTATTGATGTGCTTAGTACGATCATGGAACTTTGGGTTCTTGGCCAACTTTATTGCAGAGGTGTTATCAATCATGAGTGGAGTAGATTGTATTTGTTTTACTTGCAAATCTTCAAGAATTTTCCTGAGCCACACGATTTCTTTCGTTTCTTCAGCTGCTGCCACGTATTCTGCTTCTGTTGTGGAATCTGCTGGTACTGATTGTTTGCGTGATCTCCAGGAGACAGCTCCCGATCCAAGACTCATAGCATATCCTGAAGTAGATACCCCAGTTTCTTTGTCTCCATCGAAGTCTGAATCAGAGTATCCAATCAAGTTGAAGTCATCCACCTGTGTATACTTGATTCCAAGGTCTTGAGTTCCCTTCAAGTACCTTAGAACTCTTTTTGCAGCAGACCAATGTCCCTCACAAGGCTTTTGCATAAACCTGGAGAGGATTCCAACAACAAATGAAATGTCTGGTCTGGTAGTAGTGAGGTAGATGAGACTCCCTACAAGCTGTCTATACTTTGTTGCATCCTCAAATTCCTTTCCTTCAATAGATGTGAGCCTCAAGTTTTGTTCCATTGGAGTAGAAAGGGGATTGCATTCTGTCATGCCAAATCTGTTTAACAAATCTCCAATGTATTTCTTTTGAGAAAGAAATATGGACTTTGGATGTTGGGTTACTTCAATGCCAAGATAGTAATGAACATAGCCCAAATCAGTCATTTCAAAAAAATTTCCTAATTCTTTCTTTATGGATGCAATATAGCTTTCATTGTTCCCTGTCATTAAAAGATCATCTACATATACCACAAGATATACAACTGTTTTGCCAACTTTCTTGACAAATAAAGTTGCATCATCAAGATCAAAATGTTTGAAGTTGAGTTTCAGAAGATGCTCAGTTAGTTTTTCATACCAGGCTCATGGTGCTTGTTTGAGGCCATACAAGGACTTCACAAGTTTCCATACTTTGTGTTCATGTCCTTTCACAGCAAATCCTTCAGGCTGGGACATAAAAACATTCTCTTTTAGATCTCCATTCAAGAATGCAGTTTTTACATCCATTTGATGAACTTTCCAACCGTTCTGAGCAGCTAGTGCAAAGAGTGTCCGGATGGTGGCCCATTTTGCTGTGGGAGCAAAAGTTTCCTCATAATCGACCCCTTCCTTCTGTGCAAAACCTTTTGCCACAAGCCTAGCTTTGTGCTTGTCAAGTGAGCCATCAGCTTTGTACTTGTTCTTGTAGACCCACTTGCAGCCAATTGGTTTGGTTCCAAATGGAGGATCAACCAGCTTCCAAGTGCCATTCTTTATGAGGGCATCATACTCCTTCTGCATCGCTTCTTTCCATTCATCATGAGAAGCAGCTTCTTTGAAGGAAGTTGGTTCAAAATCTGTAGACAAGTTCAATTCACAATCATAAGTAACATCCATATCAACAGGTGAATTAGAGTTATCTACATCACCTCCATCTTGTCGGTTTGAATTTCTGGTTCCTGTTTTTCCAATTTCATCAGGATGAACACTTTCAAGTGTCTTTGTCAGCCACTTTGGGGGACCTTTCTGAGATGGTCCAGGCTGTTCTGTTGATTGAGTTGGGTCTGAATCAAGATTGAGTCTCCCAATTCTATCAATTACATCACTTAAAGCATCATCCGTTGTTGGAGTGTCATGCAGGGGAGATTGTTCTTCAGAAGAAGATTCCACATGTTGATCTAGTATAGGAATCCCCCCTTCAAGATGTGGAATCTGATTATCAAACTCTTGAAATGATTTCGGTTTTGTGAATCTATCCAAGCGATCAAGTTGCCACTCAACAACACTGTCAGATTTGGATGATTCAAGAAAGATGACATCTCTAGATAAAACAAACTTTTTATTTACTTCATCATAAAGGCAGTATGCTTTAGATGTGTTTGAATACCCCAGGAAGATACACTTACGACTTCTAGCACCAAGTTTGTTTCTATGTACCTTTGGTATTAAAGCATAACAGGTGGAACCAAATATCCTGAGATGTTTTACCGAAGGAACATGTCCATACCATAATTCATAAGGAGTCTTGTTTCTTATAGCACTAGATGGACATCTATTCTTTATATATGCAGCACATAGAACAGCATCAGCCCAAAACATTGTCTTTACATTTTTGAAGAAAAGCATGGATCGTACCATATTCAAAATTGTTCTGTTCATTCTTTCAGCTACACCATTCTGTTGTGGATTATAAGGCACAGTTGTTTGATGTTTAATCCCATGTTGGCGAAGATAGTGTTCAAATTCATTTGATGTATATTCTTTTCCATTATCAGTGCGAATAGACCCAATATGAGATTGTGCATCATTTTCAATCCATTTATGAAAATGCTTGAATGTTTGAAAAGCATCAGATTTGTTCTTCAATAAGTAAACCCAACACATTCTGGTGTAATCATCAATAAATGTCATGATATATTTATTTCCATTTGCAGAAGAAACAGGCATTGGACCACATAAATCTGAATGAATAAGTTCAAGCTTCCTATGTGCTCTTGAATGTGAATCATGAAAAGACTGTTTGCTATGCTTTCCTAGAATGCAAGCATCACATTGTTTATGTTTTCTAGGAATTGTAGGCAAACCAGCAACACCATTTTTCTTCAACAAGCGGAGACTATCATAGTTTAAATGTCCAAATCTAGCATGCCATAATAAACTTGATGGAAGTGCACCTTCTTCATGATGAGAAATATATGAGAAATGTTGTGCATGAGCAGAGGTTCCTTGCAGTTTAAGGAGTCTTTCTTCTTCTATACCCCTCATGACAAGTGAGTGGTCAGATGCCTTTCTTACCTCAAGCTTGCCATCAAACATGTGAATGGAGTGACCTTGCTGGCGGATGTGGACCAGGGACAGCAAGTTTCTCTTCAGCTGTGGGAGATATAGAACATGATCCAGAAGAAAGTCTGGAAGACCAGGCAGTTTAAGCCTGATTGTGCCAAGTCCTGATGGCTTGATTTTTGACTGATCTGCAAAGTATACTGCTCCATCAACATTGTCAGTGAAATCTTCAAAGAAATCTCTCCTATGAGTCATATGACAGGTTGCTCCTGAATCAAGCAACCAATCATTTTTCGAAGAAGCAAGTGAAGCATTAAACAAATCTTCATTTACTCCAATGTTACATTGTGCCTCAATATAGTGAGCGGATTCAGGTGCTTTACCTTTGTCTATGTCATCAGTTTTACCTTTCTGCTGATTTCTTCTCTGCTCAACCTTGTCCCATGGTAGCTTGCATGTAGAAGCATCATGTGATCCATTTCGTTTGCAGCGAATGCAATGTAGATCTGCCTTTTCTGCTTGAGGATGTCTGCCCCCCCTGCCTCTGAAGTATCTTCCTCTTCCTCTTCGTCCACCTCTTCCTCTTGTAGAATCTTGAGCAGGCTGCTTTTCTTTATGAGCAAGGCAAACCGTCTCTTCAGAAGATTCAGGGACTGTTTTCTTTCCAAAGGCTTTCTCTCTTTTAGCAAACTTTTTCACAAGAGTGTCAAAGGTTATATCTTTAAGATTTCCATTTGCTTGTAAAGACTCAAGATAGTTAGAGTAAGTAGGATAGAGTGCTTTGAGAAAGGCAATAAGAGAGATATCCAGCTCAACCTTAGTGGATTTAATATCATGCACTATAGACTTTATTTCAGATGCAAGAGTAAGAGGATCATTATTTTTCAGTTCAAGAGTGAAGAGTTTAATCATGAGCTGAACAACTTCAAGTGCAGAATGTGTATCATAGAGTTCTTTCAGCTTTTGTAAAGCTTCAAAGGCAGTGGAATAGGATGAAATATGACGACTTACTTCCTCATTTACAGATGCTGCGATCAATGCAAAGGCTTTGCTGTTCTTGTTTTCCCAAATGGCGAGTTCTTTGTCTGATGTGGGCTGCACTGGGTCTCTGTCTTCTTCTCCGACACACACACCTTTCCACAGCTCATTGTAGATGAGGGTGTGTTTTACCATCCGAGACCATTCAGAATAGTTCTCCTTGCCAGTGAGAACTATTCCGACCATTGAGATGATTGAATGCATTCTGTAAAAAAATATCTCTGCCAAAAAACACTTCTGTTGAAAGAGAAAAAAAATCCTTATATGATAGCCTTATGCATTTTATTTTTCTTCTAACATTCCATCAGCATATATATATATATCACTGCTCACATATATATCATGTATATCACTGTTTAAAAAAAGGGCGCTCATATACATATCACTTCTCACATATATATCAATGTATATCACTGTTTAAAAAGAAGGGCTCTCATATACATATCACTTCTCACATATATATCAATGTATATCACTGTTCAACAAAAAAGGGCGCTCATATGCAAACGCTGTCACCATACCAAAAGTCTTCAAAAAAAACCGCAGTCACCATTAAACGCAGTCAACCATATACATCAACGCAGTCTTCCATGTCAGTGGTGTTCAAAGTGATGAATATGGCGATGATCTGATTTTATTCGCCAAGGGAATCAATCGAAGACGTGGAAACAATGCTCAGCCTCGAAATCTTCGACGCCTGTTCAATAATACGGTGGAGATTGTCGTGACGGTGTAGGTTTCACAAGCTATTGATGGTGGATCCGAACAAAACTTGACTTGAAACTGGTCCTTGCTTAGTTGGGTGGCTTATTACAATCACCGCTATTGACAGAAATAATAAGAAGAAGACATGGCTCGCGTGGGGAAGGAAGGAAACAACCCCATCACTATTCACTAAAGAATATTTGCCTCGGGTTCCTGATAACAAACGACAAATGCTCGCACGGTATGATGAATATGAACATGATCGACGGAGGCATCCATGAGAAAACTTGCAAACTTAATGGCACATCTCGGGGGAGGAGCCGAGGCTCACGTTTCAAGCAGTATGAACAGAGCAAATTCCATACCATCCAGTTTAGTTCTAACTACAGACTCAGACATACGCATGAGCCCACAGGAGAACCGGAGTCTTTTTTTTTTTTTGGCGTAAAATGATCCTAGGAATTTCGATGATACCAGGTGAGAGCAACGTTTCTGCAAATCGGCGTCAGGGCAGATTATTCAACGCTCAGGTGCATTAAAAAACGTTCCAAGCAGACAAACGTTCCAGGCAGAGGTCAGACAAACGTTCCAGGCGTTCCAGGCAGAGGTCAGACAAACGTTCATTAAAAAAAATGCGCAAAATAAATGAGGAACGTGAATGGACCATGTCAGGAGAGCAGAGATGTCAGAAGAGCAGAGAGCGTATGCAGCGCTGGTGTGCCAAGGAGCAGAGGTTTCATGAGGCAGCAGAAACCTGGCAGAGGCAGGAGCTATTTCTGGGACCTGTGGCTCTGATACCATGTCAGGCCAGGTTAGCTCAGAAATTAATGAGCGCAAAACAACTGAGTGATTTTATTCATTAGACTATTATTATTTATACATATACAAAAACGGATCAGTTCATCTTCTAGATGACTGTCCAACTTCACCTCATCCGTTTCGGATTAGGTGTCAACAAGTTTAAGCAGCGTCAACATCGTGGTTTTAACTATCAAAACTTTATTAAATTAGATTATTTATATGCTACTCGTGTTATAAATTAAGAAGAAAAAAAAAACATTTTTATTTTATTACTCATTAATTTTAAAATTCCAATATACATCTTATAAAAATAATTATTTTTTAATTATAAACCTTATATTAAATTAATTTATATTTTTTTAATATAATTTCATATATATATATAAACGATAACCATATTAAATTATATTAAATAAAATTTAAGGACAATATTCAAAACACTTAAATAATTTTTTTTAGTAAATTTAAAATCACTATATATAACTCTGTTTTTTTAGTAAATTTAAAATCACTATATATAACTATTTTTAAGGAAATAAGAGTTTATTTAAAAACCAGAGCTTTATCCTTTCAAACCTTATCCACTGTTGACATCTTTGGAAAACAGGTAGAAGCGTTTCTCTATACCTAACTTTAAGATAAAGCCATTTAATAAAATTAAGCTATAAATAAGTTTGAAACTATTGTCTCTTAGAAAGAAATAAGAGTCCTTCATGACCTTCATCCTTCACAGACATACCTACAATTAAAAAAAAATACTATAAATAAATTTCAGTGTGTTATGGCTATGACAAAAGAAATAAACAAATAAATAATTTATTTGAAACAGCCATACCACTCTGGAAACCCCATCGTGTTAAGTGCTTTGGTATGTGTCTAGTAATCTTCCGAGTATGTCGGTGTAGTTGATTCTTTTCTTACATCACCAATAAAGATAAACATTATGTCGTGGTAGTTGAGTTATGTTGACTGTTTTCAATCACCGACAACAGTAAACACGATCCAATTAAGTTATATAACATTATATATTTAGTTGGAAAATCTTAATTTCCTCCTGCAATAAGTGCACTTGTATTGACAACAAATCTTTTGACTTCAACTCTCACGACCACAAGTGCAACTAACGCACTTGTTGTTTGTCGTTAGAGCGGTTCCTTTTGTAAATAATGAAGTACAGTTTAGGAGGGGAATAAAGTGAGGCGTATGGCCCTACTGGAAGTCTTTCTACAAAGAAGCGCAATAAGGAATAAAGGTAGTCGTATATTCCTCCGCTTGTGTGAAGGCCCGCCTTAACCTAAATCAAAATAAGCTCTAATGAATGTTTTGACAACGTGGCACGTTATTTTCTCAAGTTATTAAGCAAAGGTGAAGTTTCGTAAATCGGTGTATGGAATTTTTTTTGTGAGAAGGACTCTTTTTTGTGCACAGAGGCACACATATTTTATTTTTCCGGTTTTGAATTTGTGATATTTTAGGAGGAAACACATGCTCTTAATCATGAGGCTCTAATGAATGTTTTGACAATGTGGCACATTATCCTCTCATGTTATTAATCAAATTTAGGAGGAAACGCATACACTTAACCATGAGGCTCTAATGAATGTTTTGGCAATATAGCACGTTATCCTCTCATGTTATTAATAAAAATTGAAGTTTTTCTATTCCTTTGTATATAACTTTTCCAACTTCTCCACGAGGAAAATTAGTAAAAAAAAATTATATTTTAATTGCTAGAGTAAAATAACATACATTTCAAAATAAAAATAATTTAAATAAAATATTATCTTTTACAATATATAAGATAACCCTAAAATAAATAAATTGTCATTTTAATATATATATATATATATATATATATATATATATATAGATAGATATAGATATATTAATTTTTTTTAGTTTTATATATTTATATGACTAGGCTAATAGTATAAATTAAATGACTAGTCAACCTCTATAAACATCAAACAATGATAAGTATCAAAATACTTAATACAAGATGCACCTTAAGTTGCTAAAATTTGAAAAATAAACTGAATTATGATTTTATTATTGTTGGTGTTGTTGTTGTTATTAAAAGAAGATTCTTAACTATGAACCTATAACAAGATTCTTAACTATGGAGATTCACCCCCACTTTATCATGAAGATTCTTAATCTATTAATAGACTTTGTTACAATATTATGGGCCAATACCATGGATTATCAATATCACATGCCCAAAAAGCCATAACTAATTTCATATGACATTTTTTTTAATTAATCAATTTAATCAAAAAGGAAAAAATGACATAACTACTATGGAGGCAAATCTCAACCTTTAATTTGTCTATATTATTAAGGATGACCTAGAATATTTCTTAGAGGTTAAATCCCTACCATCCATTTAATAATTAATGAAAATAAAATTAAAATTCTAAAAGCCATGTACCAAAAAAGACAAGCCTATGGGTATAATAAGTGAGCATTACAACTTAGATTCATATCTCAAGCATATCACAAGCATACTTGATCATAGGAGTTATGTTTGTTGTCATTGTTGAGAGGCATAGTCCTCATGATCTAAGTAGCCAACAATTCCATGAACTAGGCTTAATACGTGAGTTGTTTCTTTTGTTGTCATTCTTGAAATCCAAAATAAAATTTGTTTTCCCTCATTTCCTTATTAAGGAGGATATTGCTGCTCTTCAAATCCCTTTGTATGATGGATTGCATTATGTGAATATATTTAATGCCTTTAGCCACATATTCAACACTTAGGACTTAATTCATTCATGCATACTGGAGCTAGGGAATCTTTAATACATTATGCCTTTCAACACATATTGCTTTAGGGTTACATGTTAGGGCTTCTTGTAAACTAGGGAACCAATTAGGGTTTAGCTTTCAACAATGCCGTATTGACATCAATGACAACTTATACCAACAACCTCTCCCTTTGTCATTGATGGAAATATTCTTGTCCTTTCAACATTTTCTCCCCCTTTGACATCAATGGAAAATGGGGTGCTTTTCTTGTCAATGTCTTCCCAACAAGTGCTCCCCCTATCATGCTTCTTCTTTGCTAGATGGTTCTCCATTTATTCCTTAAGCCTTGTTGCTTCACATGTTTGGGCCTTGAGAGAGGAGACATCTAATTTCAATCTTAAGATTCTTAATCTTTCTCTTCTAGTGGGCATACTATGGCATTTCTATCCTTTTTTGCTTCATCTACTTGTCCTTCTAGGAGGGCCAGAACTTCCATCACTTTTTCCGATCCTTGTACTTGTTTCTTTGCTTCTTCCAATTGAGATTTAAGGGAGGATACCTTTTCCTTGTATTGACCAATTTTTTCTTCAAGTTTTTTCAAGTCCTCATGTCTTTGTTCAAGTTGAATTGACAAAAATTCTTCCATTTTCTTTCCTTTATCCAACTGATTTGTCATGGATATGACTTCTTCATGATGTATTTTCTTGTTTTGATGCAATTCCTCCTTTAGCTTGGTTAGCTCCTCATCTCTTTCTTGTACTTGAAGCTTGAAAAGGTCAACTTCCTTCCTTGTCTTGTCAAGGTCATGGTCACCATTTTGTACTTGCTTCTTAAGCTCCTCATTTTCCTTTTTCAAACTTCTTATCTCTTCTAGGGAAGCTACAATTTTTTCCTTAAGATCTATTTCAACTTATACTTCAAGAATTTCTTCATCATCATCTTCCTTTATACAACTAGTCCCTTCATTTTTTCTTTCATTTGTATTCTTTGGTTCATCTTGATGCTCTTTGTCATAATATTTTAGATAAGAGGTTATGACTAATAATCCTTTAGAGTGAAGATCTTGAAGCTTTTCCCAAAGATCTTTTGCTGATGAACATTTCTCCACTTTTACCTTTATAATATTTGGTATCCCACTCAAGATTTCTTTTATTGCTATTGAATTATATTCCGTGGACTCTTCTTCTTCCATTTTGCTTCCAGTAACCACTAATTCCTAGACATCACAACCTTGAGCCATTAAGAAATTCTTCATTCTTGCCTTCCATAATTCAAAGTTTTCATTGAACAATGGAGCTTTCCCAATTTGATTATCCACTGAGGAGATGACACTTCAAAGGGTTTTCTAGCCTTCCTCCTTTATTTTTCCATTTGTGTTCTAAGGATCTACCTTCCAGTTGTAAGGCTGAGATTGAAGGTACTGGCTCTGATTCCAATTATTGGAAATATTGAGGGGCGTGTGAATTAGTATTTCTTTTAAAATTGATACTTTACCAATTTTAGATCACTTATAAACATAACACAAAATGAATAATAAATAAATAAATAATTTTATTAAAAAGAATTGACGAGGACTCCATTCCTCTTTACAATGAATCAAGTACAATAATAGATCAGGGCTTCAACCCTAGATGAAGACACCAATCTTAAATCAACCAGGGTCCGACCTATATGGTTCCAAGCTCCAACTTGGTCTTTATGATGCTCCAACCTCTAAGGCTCCAACCCTCTCTTCCACAAGGCTCCAACATTGTCTTTATGAGGCTCCAACCTCTAGGGATCCAACCCTCTCCACTAGCACATGCTCCAACTAATTTTCTTGAGGACACCTATCCTCTAAGGCACCAACCCAATCAATATATTTCAGCTCTTTAAGAAAAGTACAATGGTTCTTCAAGGCTTCTGTTAGCCTCCTGTTGCAACAGGGTATCATCTTTCATGATTGCCATTTTTACATGCCAAATATGTCATACTCTGCAGGTTGCAGTGTTCCATATTTCCACGAGGTGCCATGAAGTATGCTTAGTCCAAATGCACTGCTGTATTCCATTTTTGATGAGTTGTTCCAGTTTTGAAGAGCTTTCATTTAAGGAAGGTCCAAACAGTCTAATCTTGGTCTCCCTAGGTTTCAATTTCCCGTTTTAAAATATAGAGAATGCATCTGACCAAATAGTTTAATCTTGGCAGATCTGTAGATAGGTAGAGAATCAAAGGGACCCAATTGTTTAATCTGGGCCCTAGCAGAGATAAGTGTAGATTTACATAGGAAACATTCAAAAGAAAAATTGTAAATCTGGGTCTGCAAGTCTAAGTGCACCCAAACCAAAAAGAAGAAAAAATGTTAGGAGAGTAGGCTGGGTAGGTAGCTGTGTGGTTGCAGAATGGTGATTTATGA
Organism: Pinus tabuliformis; assembly: GCA_031772625.1. Lineage (NCBI taxonomy): Eukaryota > Viridiplantae > Streptophyta > Pinopsida > Pinales > Pinaceae > Pinus > Pinus tabuliformis. The sequence continues at coordinate 2,075,042,453 of CM062818.1, forward strand.
TAAATTTTGTGTTTTGAAGTGTTATATCTTTACAGATCACAGTGCAGGCAGTTTTCATGCAAAGGAGCTCAAAGGTGGACATTACTAACTCCCCCTCTTCTAATTCCCCAAGTCACTTACTAATTTCCCAAAGAGGTCAAGATCTGCTTGATTCCTCTTAGTTTCATCATCCTCCATATCAGTTGCCTTGGTGAAGATCTGCTTCACTCATGGATTTTATTTCTTTTCAAACTCTTTTCCCCAAAATTAGCCTAAGGTCCCTGACCTTGGCGCCTGTTCATCATCTCCATATTAACTACTACCTCTAGTATATAACTCCCTATCAGTTTTCCCCCTTCCCCTACTACAACTTTGTATATAAAATTCCCCTATGTAAATATCCCCTCTCTGGCAATATAACCATATTCTTTACAAGTCTGGGAAAAAATGGTCCATCTGGGGCTGTTTTTAGCCCATCCGAGTCATAACAGGGGTTAGATGACACCTGGTCATGCTAACAACCTCTCCCCTAGCCCTAAAAACCCTCTTTCCGCCCCTAAACCAAAGTTTTGTGCATAAATCTTTAAAACCCACGCGCAAAAAACCATGCTTTACCCCTTATCCCTAAGCCCCAACTGTAAGTACATTAACCGCACTCATTTTAAACCCATAAAACCCCTTTCCCTAAGTCTAAACCCCCGCGCGCATTATTAAAAACGGGATATTCCCTATATATTCCCTCCCCCTAACCCTCCGTTTCTTTGTCCGCCTCGCCAGCCGTTAGATCTGGCCCGTCCCAGATCTACGGTGGGTGGGCCTTTTCGCGCGCCAACTGCCCGAGCTTTAGCGTCCGGGAGTTCGGCGGTTTTGCCGCCGTACTCCCGCCACGCGTCAAGCTCTAGGGTGTGGCGGAGCCCCCCCCCCCCCCCCCCCAAAACCGCCCAGGCGCTAAGGCGGTGCGCCCAAAACCGCTTACCGCCCTCCCCTGTGACGTAAGCCCCACGTCACCTGCCGCGTCACTCCCCCTGCCCAGTCACCATGACGCGTCATCCGCCTGCGTGGCCCCCTGCCACCGTACATGCCACGTCACCGTCCGTACATGATGACGTCACCCACTGACGTCATCCCGCCACGTCATCATGCTGACGTCATTGCTGACGTCACCCGCCATACAACGTCCCATCATGCTGACGTCATCAGCACTTTTTTGGCGCGAAGGAGCAAAAATCGCACTTCGGAGCCCCGGAATCAGTTTCTGAGGCAGTTTTTGATGAGCCGCAAATCGCTCATCGCTAGATTTTTTAGGCCAGAATGGGGAATCTTTAGGGAATCTTTTCATTTTGCAGCCCCCAGGAAGCCCGAAAGGCGCCGAATGAACCATTTTTCTTCGCGAAGCACTCAGAAAGGAGCAGAAAACAGTTTTGAAGGAAACAGAGGCCGAACAGCGGCCATTAATTTGTGATTAGACCCACAGCACGTCAGAACAGCATCGGTTTATTGCCAAAGAGTATCAGAGGAAGAAGAAGAGCCAAAGAGTATCAGCCGAAGATTTTTTAGGGGCTCGAAGCACCTGAACATTGATGAGCCCCCCAGAAAGTCAAATCAAGAGGCGTAAGCCCATCCTTGCCCTCAAATCACAGTTAAAGCTTTAAATGCAGACAGACAACAAAAAAGCAGAAACCCATACACATTTATTGCAGAAAACACTGCACCAAGCCGCCAAGGACTACATCATTTACTCAGTTTTGATACGGCAGCCCTGAGCGCAGCCCGAGATATTTTTGCATTTATTTCTGGATAGGATTAGGTTAAGTAATCATCTTTCTTTCAGACCTGTTTAGGTCAAGTTGTAATAAAAGCAGTTGTAGAGAGTTTTTCCCTATATATACTGCCCTCTACATTGTTTCAAGGGTTGGTTAATTGAGAATTTTGACTAGAGACTCGCATTGTATACCTGAGTTTTTCTATAATCAAAGACTGCTGAAAGCTTGGAGAGCAAACTGACTGTTGTAAATGAATGTTTTTGGAGATATGAAGATGGAATTCTTGTGCTGCAGCCTGAAGCAATAAGTGCATCTTACCTCTGTTTATTGTTTACCACTATCTAAATAGCAGAAAGAAAGAATAGCCTAGAATTAGTTTAAATACTCTCTATGCTCAATTTCTGCTATTTCTTTATGTTTTCCTCTGAATGAATTGGTTATGAATATGAATTCCTCCTGGCTCATGTTTACCCCGATTCACTTGTGTTGGCCAATTATCTAGGGATTCTTCACTGCCCCTAGGTAGAGCTCTGTTACCTCCATCTGTTAAGCTGATTGAGAGATTCTTAACTGCCTCTCAATACTTAGAATTTCATTCCATCACCTAAAACTGAAACATTGTTTCATGCGCAGCTATCTTGCTCCATTTTCCCTCTGTTGTGACCAAGAAAAAACACAGCAGCAGTCCCCCTCCTCGACTCCACGCCCAATGGTTTGAAACTTCCAGACTATGCCTTGCCTCTCTGTCTGAAAACACCAATTTTCCCACCAAAAACAAAACAAAAACCCTCTGGACTCAAGACCTAGCCTAAAATCCTTTTCAACAAAGCTAAATCTAAAAGAGAGAGCCCTCTCTGATTGTAGGTTGGCTAGAACCTGCAGTCCAAAGTTGGTCTGTGGTTACCTTGGCCGTATCCTTTTCCGGAGCTTAAGGACAACCTGAGTGATAACAGCTTCCAAAATCTTTTGTAATAAGCCTTGAAAATATCTTCAAATTAGCCATCAACAAATGCCCTCGTTTAGCACATCAATGACAACTCTATGATTGTTAGAAGGTGTCTCCACAACTCTTCATGTCACCCAAACAATTTTCTTCAAGGTCACATCATGAAGACTTCCATCAATGCATTATGAGGTCAACAATATCTCCAAGTATAAATCCAATTTTTGCTTCTTTAAGTGACTTTAATAGGTCTTCAACACCGCTTAACAAAATGTCTTCAGTGGGATACTCCAAGATACTCTTTAAGATCAAGATGCTTCTAGATGACTCTCCAAGTTTCTCGCAAGACTAATCTTTAGTCTAAAAAATAATACTCTTCAAATATTCCTTGCTATACTACTCTTCAAGTATTCTTCCTCAGAGATATGTAAAATTTCACACCTCCTGTTCTGCACTTTTCTTCTTTTCTTAACCGAAAATTCTGATTTGAAATGGATGAGTTCAAGTTATATTTATAGTTGTTGGAGTCTATGAAGAGACATGACTATTGGTTCAATGAGCCGAAATGAGAGCTAATCTATGTAAAATGAATTAAATTTTGAATTTATTATATTTCTAATAAACCAACTTGTAAATATTCTCCTGTTCTTGAGTTCAACTTTCACCATCATGTTTTCCTTTTAATTGACAATATTTGGGAATATATTTGAGGCTTCACAATATATATTTTTCTAGCAGACTTTCTTATTGATTACTACCAATAGAAGCCAATAACTATTGCAGTAAAAATAATAGCATTGCCCCAACTGTAATGCCAATAATTAGTGTCACATGCCTTTTTTACTAGATATCATTTCCAAGAGGACTCCAAAACTATAAACATTACTATATGTTGAGAAACATAGTACTCATGATCTAAGTAGCCAATAGTTCCACGAACTAGGCTTAATACATGAGTTGTTTCTTCTATTGCCATTCTTGAAAGTCCAAAATCAAAAACTTTTGCCCTCGTTTCCTTATCAAGGAGGATATTACTGCTTTTCAAATCCATTTGTATGGTGGATTGCATTATGTGAAGATATTTAATGCCTTTAGCCACATCTTCAAAACTTAGGACTTACTTCATTCATGCATACTAGAGCTAGGGAATCTTTAAGAGATTAGGCCTTTCAACACATATTGCTTTAGGTTTATAGATTAGAGCTTCTTGTAAACTAGGGAACTAATTAGAGTTTAGCCTTCAACAATGCCATATTGACATCAATGACAATTTAGACCAACAACAAGGATAAGAAGTGCATGTAACACATGAATTCAAGTGGGGATTTTAAAAGATAGCATGTCTAAGCTTCTCTTTAAATTTTATATTAAGTAGCATTAAATATGTTGGATATGTGAAGATAGTGATAGGTTTACTAGCCCAACCATATAAATTAAATGGATGGTAAATACCTATAGACATAAATCCATAATAAACATCAAAACACTTACACTATGATACATCTCACATTGCTAAAATTAAAATCGGCCTAGATCCATCTTAACTTCGGATCTATCAAGTGCCGAGAGGGATCAAATATCTCAAGGCATAAACTTTTTCTCAAGTTTTGGTTTGCACCTTGAAAGATTTGTTCCCGCTAGAAGCATGATAGATCTGGACTTAAAGATGTATTTGGGTGGGTTTAATTACAATTAATTATATTTTTTTTAATTTTTTAAGTTATTTTTATTTTTACTTTCACTTTTATGTAATTTCATCCAATAAAAATGTTTTAATTAATAATTACAATTTTTTTTTCCAAAGAAAAAAATCGAACTTTTTATTACCAGGATAAAAAGTTACATAGTATATGTCGAAGCATTCATTTTGCTCTATAACTTGCTGATCATAGAGCTCACTGGATGAGAACATTCACCCAGCCAAACATTTAGAGAAACCACTGAGCAAAATGCATGGCCTCCTCATATGAGGAAATTTCTGCCTAGTGCCTGTCAAAAGTGGTGAGCACAAAAAATAAAAACAAAAATAAAGACAAAACTTCAAGTGAAAAAGACCACAACGAGAAACAAAGGAGTTGGCATTGGGGGGATCATGACTTCCTCCCCTTTTTCTTCTCAACCTTTCGCCATTATCCTTGGGACGGAATTATGGGAACAAGTTGAAGTGGATTTTCATCGCTGGGTCGGGGGTTTTCCTTGTCTGAATCAGAGGTGTCTGATGAATGTTGCCTTTTGGTTCCACTTATTTCCATTGTATTTGAATTCTTTCCGGATTGTGATTCCATAGGCTCTTGTGTAGAAGTCTTCTGAGTTTCTGTTTGGTTGTTTTCATTTGGAACGAGTTCTTCCTCTTCATATTCTTCCTCTTCTTCCGAATCTAAATGGATAATTTTCCATCCCTTTTGTTGATTACAGTTTTCTTCTTTCTACGGCTGTTCTTTTTGTATTCTGGACATGTATTTTGGAGATGTCCAGTTTGCCGACATTCTACACCTTAAGGCTATATTTTCATAATCTAATGACCGCATCCAGCTACGATCTTTGTGTTTCAGTTTTATGCTTCTTGGTAATCCTTTACTGAGATCTACTTCCACGCATATGCGTGCGAAAGTAAAAATTCTTTCATCTATTCTTTGTGTATCCATTTTAATATATCTGCCTATGGTGTTGCCTATGCTTGCGAGTACCTTTTGGTCCCATAAATGGATAGGGAGATTATGAAGGCGTACCCATACAGGCATTCTAGAAACAACGAAAGTATTTGCATCAAATTCCGGGAACCATGGAATTATAAAGAGATCCGAAGATCCCCAAAACCAAGGTCCTTCCTAAATCATGAGATCTCTGCTTTCTGATGATTGAAATTTTACTATAAAAAACCCTTTGGAACAGAGGTAGATCTCACAGTCCAGAGACCATTTTGTGAAAATCCAATGAAATAGATCCAAGGGTTTGGGCCAAAAACTGTTAAAATGACATATGATGGCTAGCTTTTCATAGCTACAACATACCTTCTCTGCTCCTGTTGTATCGATTGTTAGCTCTGGAGTGTGCTGCAGTTGCTCCACTATGTATGGACTTGGTTCTGATCCAACCTGCTTTGGAGCTGTTGGAGAAGTTTTCCCCCCTTGTAAAATATTATTATAAGATGTTCCTTCACTTCTGTGCTACTGGTGTAGATCTGGGTTGTGATTTGATTTGGATCCGCTTCCTCTTTCTGTTGATTTACTGGTTGTTGCACCTCCTCGTAGTCTCATATTGAGAGTGATTGTAGATCTTGGTTTGATGTTGTAATCCTTTATGAATCTGAAGTCATGTAGTGATCTGCCCCCTGTTAATAAGTGTTGCATGCCAGCCGGGTAGTCGATCTGATTGGCGATGTTGTTTTTCAAATCTATTATACTGTCTGTAGCATAAACCCATATCAATGTTGTATTCCCCATGGGCGTTCTAACGAAAAATTGAAAACGCTTGGGAGTTATCTCAGCATGGCTGGAAATCTGCGACCGGGAACCAGTTTGGTGTTCTTCCCTTTCCACTAAAGTGTCTTCAATACTTGCCAGATCCGGCCCATCCAAATCTGCATCAGATTTGTGTAGAAAGACCGTGCCTTGGCGCCAAACTTCCATACACCAGGGTGCAGGTATTAAGGATTTGACATGTTTTGCCCTTACCCCCTTGATTTTCGCTGGGCACTTGCTCCTGGTCGTCGAAGGCCTGATGCAACCTATCGCTGCCTTGATCTCATGAACAAAGCTGTGGAGCGGCCATGCCTTGAGGAACCCATCTGCGTCTGATCTGTGGAAAGACGGATCCGTGGCAAAAAAGATAGATCTTTTTCCAGATCCAGGCCTTAGCACTACTCAAGGCCTGAGATCTATTCGCCCAACTGCATGAAATCTTTGATCTAGTTCTGGGGAGCTCCCCTCCTCCGATTGAAAAATGAAGTCAACAGTAATAGCTTCGAGGCGATTGCAGTTCTCGGCCTCTTTGCAGACGATATCAAGAATGGAATCGATTGGTTCAACCCCCTCATTAAAAATCCCCTTGGCCCAATTTTTCTCGACGCCATTCTGACCGAAAATGAAGTTATCGAGCCTGAAGATCTGGCCATAAGACCTTGTCCGGAGGCTGTCCCTCTTTCTTGGCTCCAGATCCATTAAGACCGCTCAAACTTGATCAATCCCTTTCTTTTCCTCGAGCCTAAGCCATCGTCTGAACGCGGACGTGGAATCCATGGGCAGACTGCAGCAAGGAAATCACGTCTCCTCAGAAAAATATCCTTTGAGATACAATTAATAATTTTATATTTTGTTTTTATTTATTTATTTTAATTTTAATTATTTTTTTTATGTAATTGGTGAGCCAAAATGTTTACATAACATAACATGTTATGAAACCAGCTCAAGAAAAGATAGAAAAGATAGATCAACGCCTTAGAATTCAGCCTCTTCGAGGGGGCAACCTCCTTTACATTACATAAATGAACAATTCTTGGATGATACAAATGACAAAACCTCCTTTCTATATATAGGAGTCTAAGGAGTCACAATATAATCCAGCCGACCTAACAATAATAATATAAAGCCACAAAAATAAAAATAGAGGGATTCTATGGGGCACAGAAATAACAATATGGGGGTAATAGGGGCACAACAATATAAATAAGGGGTATAACTACAATAGTAATGGGGTAATCACTAGTATTATAGGGACCCAACATGCCCCTCTCCTTCAAAAAAGTGTTGTCCTCAACGCTTGAGTAGTTCTGGATACTTCTGCATAAAATTTTCATCCTCCCATGTGGAATCTTCAGCGGATAAGTTCTTCCACTTGATAAGATACTCTGAAATTGATCGATTTCGTAGCTGTCGAGTTCTTGTTTCTGTGACTGCTTCCGTTCCAATATAATTTTTCCTTCCTCGTCAAGTTCTGGCAATATTGTTTGAACTGGAGCTTGTCGCCTATAACCTTCTTTAAACATGAAACATGGAAAACTGGGTGCAATCGAGAAGCTGCAGGAAGCTCCAATTTGTATGCCATAGTACCAATCTTTTCCAACACCTTGTACGGACCATAATACTTTGGTGATAATTTATTATCCTTCTTAGCTTGCTTTAGGGACATTTGCTTATATGGTTGTAGCCGTAGGAATACCCAATCACCTACATCAAAACTTCTTTCACTGCGATGTTGATCTGCCTGTTGTTTCATTCTATTTTGTGCCAACACGAGGTTATCCTTTAAGAGTTGGAGGACTTGTTGTTGATGTTCGATGTGATGTTCCACTGCCTGAACCTTAGAATTTTCTCTTAAATATGATGTGATGGATGGTGGTTGATACCCATAAAGTGCCATAAATGGGGTCATTTTTGTTGCTGTATGGAAGGAAGTGTTATACCACCATTCAGCCAGAGGCAACCATTTGACCCATTGTGTCTGTTTATCAGATACAAAGCAACGAAGATATCCTTCCAAACATTTGTTTACTATCTCAGTTTGCCCATCAGATTGAGGATGATAAGATGAGCTATGAGCTAACTGAGTACCAAGACAAGAAAATAATTTTGTCCAAAAATTTCCAGTGAAAATGGGATCTCTGTCACTTACAATAATCTTTGGGTTTCCATGTAGCTTTTGAACTGTTTCCATAAATGCAGTAGAAACTGTACTGGCTTTAAATGGATGTGATAATGCACAAAAGTGTGCATACTTGGTAAGTCTGTCAACTACCACCATGATGACACTCTTTCCCTCAGACTTGGGTAAACCTGTGATAAAATCCATTGAAACCTCCTCCCAACGTTGGCTTGGAATGGATAAAGGTTGTAATAGACCCGGTGTCTTAATTGTTTCAACTTTATTTTGTTGGCAAACCAAACATTCCGCCACAAACTTTTGAATATCTGATTTAAGGCCATCCCAAAAAAATTCCTTCTTAACCCTGTGGTAAGTTTTTAAAAATCCTGAGTGCCCTCCTAAGGGAGAAGTGTGCAATTCCATAAGAATCTTTTGTTTTAGCTGGGAATTCTTACAGAGGTATAAGCGATCTTTGTACCATAACGAATCATTTTTCCAGCTAAATGTATCAGAAGTACTGGAATCTTGTTGTAGCTTTCGAATAAGTGCCCACACTTCTTCGTCATTCTTCCATTCCTCCTTTGCTTCGTTTATCCAATCTGGTTGGATAATAGAAATGGCACACAACAATGCTTCCACATCCTCATCCTTTCTTGAGAGTGCATCTGCCACCACATTTTGCTTCCCTTTTTTGTAGATGATTTCAAAGTCATAACCCAACATCTTTGTGACCCACTTTTGTTGCTCTTCAGAGGATAATCTTTGTTCTAAAAAGTATTTAAGGCTATCATGATCCGTTTTTACCTTGAAGTGTCTTCCCATTAGGTAGGGTCGCCATTTCTTAAGTGCATGGAGTATTGCCAACATTTCCTTCTCATAAATAGCTTTGCTTAAAAACTTTCCCTTGATTGGACGACTTTCAAAAGCAATGGGTCTTTCATCTTGCATTAGAACAGCACCAATTCCATTTCCTGAAGCATCACATTCCACAATAAAGGTTTTTGTGAAGTCCGGTGTAGCTAAGACCGGTGCTTGGCACATTGCCTCTTTAAGATGTTCAAAGGCCTTTGTTGCTTCCGGAGTCCATGAAAATGAATCTTTCTTCAATAATGTTGTTAGAGGTGCTGCTATTCTCCCATAATTCTTAACAAACTTGCGATAATACCCTGTCAACCCAAGAAATCCTCGCAGATGCTTTATGGATGTGGGGATTTTCCATTCCTTAATGGCTTTAATTTTGCTAGGGTCTACCTTAACTCCTTCATGAGATACAATATGACCCAAATATTCCACCTCCTGGACTCCAAAGAAACATTTGGATCTTTTTGCATATAATTGTTTCTCCTCCAATAGTTGTAGCACCTGTCAACATGTTCAACATGATCCTTCCAAGACTTGCTGTAGATTAGTATATCATCAAAAAATACTAACACAAATTTTCTAAGGAATGGTTTGAAAATTGAATTCATCAAACCTTGAAATGTTGAAGGTGCATTGGTAAGGCCAAAAGGCATGACCAAAAATTCATAATGACCCTCATGAGTTCTAAATGCCGTTTTCGGAATGTCTTCAATCTTCATTCTGATTTGATGATATCCCGAACGAAGATCCAACTTGGTGAAGTAAATTGATCCATGCAATTCATCCAGTAATTCATCAATGACAGGAATGGGGAACTTATCTTTAATAGTGAGCTTGTTGAGCTCCCTATAATCTGGACACATGCGCCATGATCCATCCTTCTTGTGCACCAATACTACTGGAGCTGAGAAAGAACTTTGACTCGGTTGAATTATACCAGCCTCTAGCATTTCTGCAACCATACGTTCAATTTCACTTTTTTGGACATAGGGATATCTGTACGGCCTGATGTTTGGAGGAACACTTCCTGGAATCAGATGAATAGCATGATCATGATCACGCATAGGTGGGAGACCTTTGGGAGTCTCAAATACCTTGGAATGATTGTCCAGGACTTTTTGGAGATCTGGAGAAATAGATGATTCCAATGTGGAAACATCTAGCGAACATAATTGTGCAATTACACCTCTTTGCTCCTTTTTTAGAAGCTTTGTCATGCCATTAGAGCTGATTATCTTTCCTGGTTTCCCTGCAATACCCCTTAATTCAACTTCCTTTCCTTCCACAGAAAATTTCATGAAAAGTTCTTGAAAATTAAAAGCTATTGTACCCAAGGATTGTAGCCATTGGACTCCTAGTACAACATCAGCACCTCCCATTGGAATGGAAAGCATTGGGCTAGTCAATACATATTCTCCCATGGATAGCTTGATATTATGGCACTTTCCAGAACAATTTATTGTTCCTCCATTTGCAATCATCACTTGACACTCTGGTGCTGGATATAGGAAGCAATTCAATTCTTTTGCTACCCTACAATGAATAAAATTGTGGGTGCTTCCTGAATCAATCAACACTATTACCTTTTTCTTCTTGATTTGTCCTTCTATCTTGATGGTTTGAGGAGTGGTAATTCCCGCCAATGCATTACAAGATATGGTCGGATTTATTTGTTCTTCATCTAGGCTTTGTTCCTGGAATATATCCTCTTCTTTTGACCTTTCTTGCTCCTTTTCTTCTTCCTCTTCACAATCTATGTAGAATAATTTCTTCTCAGCACACTTATGACCTTTTGTGTATTTGCTATCACAATTGTAACAAAGCCCTTTTGCTCTTTTTTCTTCCAATTGTTGTGGTGTCAACCTTGTAGGTTGTGGAAGACTATGGGCAACAACACTTCCGTCTTTATAGTTGTGAATGGTATGCTTCCTAGTTGCCATAATTTTGCTTTCCATTTTTCTTGCTAACCTGAATGCCTTCTCTAATGAATCAGGTTCCCAAAGGCGCACATCATGTTGGATATTATCCTTTAAAGACCCTATGAACACATCAATCCTATGCTCCTCTGGAATATCTTTTACCCTTATGTTCAATTTTTGGAACTCCTCAATGTGCTCCATTATTGAACCCTTTTGTTTGAGACTTATCAATTGGCTAAAAAAAGTGTTGCTTTTTGTATCCTCATAATGTGCTATCAATTCTTCCGTAAAAATTGCCCAAGTGATAAATTGTTTACGAGAACAAAGCCATTGATACCATACAAACTGATTTGGTTCCAAATATAAAGTTGCCATACGTACCTTTTGTGTGTTTTGCACATTATTGAGATCGAAGAATTGCTCCATCTGTAATATCCATGTGGCGGGATCCTTGCCATCAAACTTCCTCATATCGATTTTTGGAACATGGTGAGTCTTCGATCCAACATTAGAGTCTATGGAATCATGATTAACATTTCTTTTGTTCTCATCATGAGTTTCCTTTAGTACCTTTCACCCTTAGTGACCATTTCTTGTAGCAACTTATTCATATTTATCTTCAATTCTTCCATCTTATCATCCATGCCATCAATTTTAGCGTCCATGCCATTCACCTTAGCTTCCATGCCATCCATCTTAGCTTCTACGCCTTTCTTTAAACAGTCCATCTTAGCTTCTACACCTTTCTTTAAACCATCCATCTTAGCTTCTACATCTTTCTTTAAATCATTCATCTTAGATTCTGTTCCTTTTTGTGCAAGGGACAGTTGTTGCACTTGGTCTTGTAATTTTGATATATCATGTTGCATTTCTTCCTCTTCTTCATGAGTCATGCTAGAGCTTTCAGGTTCCTTACTAGGTGTTTGCATTTTCTTTCCTCGGGGCATCAGTTACCGATAATAATGCTCTACTATGCCCTTTGAATTCCTTCAAAATAAATTTTCAAACCAAGCTTAAGCAAAAATTTAAAAAAATCTACACACTTTTTTTCACTTTGTAGGAGCTTGATATTGCCTCTGATGTATCTCTGTACTTTCCAATCATCTAGTTCTGAAATTGTGACCTGTAGTAGCTCTCTGTGTCCTCTTTCCAATGCCACCAGTCTGATCCAAATTGGATTCTCCAAGAAAGAGTTATGCACAATCTCCCAAGTGACCTGATTATAGACCTTTCAGAAGAGCGAACTTGTATGAAGTGCCACGTGTACAATTTTCGACCTTTGGTTCTGAAAAAGATATACAAGAAACTACAGTCCGTCCTCTTTCTGTACCTTCTTACGAAATTTCAATCCGATCCCCAGAGAGAAAGTTATGACGATTTTCCCTAGGTCACCTGTTTTGAATGTAATTCAGGAGTCTGCAAAAAGACCAACTTCCTCAGATCATATCTCCGCAAATATCGTTCGAAAAGATCTGAAATTCGGACCCCAGGTTCAGCGCGATTTCTTCTCAAATGGGTTTTTTTTGCGACTTCTGAAACGTCACAGAAAAAAAGTTATAGCGAAAATTCCACGATGACCTGTTTGGAGCAGCGAAACCCTAGAATCCAAAGCTCTGATACCAAATGTTATGAAACCAGCTCAAGAAAAGATAGAAAAGATAGATCAACGCCTTAGAATTCAGCCTCTTCGAGGGGGCAACCTCCTTTACATTACATAAATGAACAATTCTTGGATGATACAAATGACAAAACCTCCTTTCTATATATAGGAGTCTAAGGAGTCACAATATAATCCAGCCGACCTAACAATAATAATATAAAGCCACAAAAATAACAATAGAGGGATTCTATGGGGCACAGAAATAACAATATGGGGGCAATAGGGGCACAACAATATAAATAAGGGGTATAACTACAATAGTAATGGGGTAATCACTAGTATTATAGGGACCCAACATAACATCATCTCTTCCATACTAGGTTAGAAATCTTCTCTTGGGGAAAAAATCATAAAATTAACTAAATTATAACTTTATTTTAAATTATATATATATATCTATATATATATATATATATATCTATATATATATATATATATATATATATATATATATATAAACAAGGAACAAGATTTTTAACCATGGAGATTTACCCCCACTTTACTATAGAGATTCTCAACCTATAAATACGCTTTATTACAATATCATGGGCCAATAACATGGTTTATCAACACTACATGCCTAAAAAATCATAACACACTTCATATGACATGTTCATATGACCATGTTTTTAATAAATATAATTAAAAGAGTAAAAAGGGCTTAACTACTTCAGAGATAAATATCAATCATTAATTTGTGTATACTACTATGAATACTCTAGACTATTTCATGAAGGTTAAAGATCTACTATCTACCTAATAATGATCGATAACTAAATTAAAATTATGGAAGTTGTATTTCAAAATAGACAAGCTTATTGATGTAATAAAGACATGAGCTTTATGATGAATTTTATGTTATGGAATGGTACACCATATATCAAGGAATGATTGAGAGTAAACAAGAATAAAAACAAATTTAAATGTCAAATATAAGTAATGAACATTTCTGCATGTAAATTTCCACTGTTATGAACTTGATGTTGATAAAAGCTTCTGGAATACTTTGTGTTATTCTTATTGGAATGTCCAACGTTTCGGACGAACACTTCACTCATCTTCATGGACATAAAGCTAGAAATCACGCTATATGTCCCTGAAAAATAGGTGAAATATTTACCCTAATGTAAGGTATTCCATTAAAAATAACGCAATATTCCATAAGCTTTTATCAATATCAAGTAATAAACATTAAATCATAAATCTTTCATAAAAGTTATAATTATTGCAAATAACATACATGCTCATGTAATATAAGAGTTATAATTATGGCAAATAAGATACTTCTTATGAAATTTTATGATATTAATTTCATAATAGTTATTATCTTTAATTTAATGTATTGGAATAGGTGAGAAGGGTCTAAATTTTTTCGTTATACCCAACACAAACAAAAGTTTTAATATATGCTTAGTAATTAAGAAGTTTTAATATATGCTTGGTAATTAAAAAGTAGAGATGAATTTAAATAGGTAAAGGAAAAATCTAAAAATTCTATATAATCTTGAATAAAATATTTATATTAATTTTTTTTAATTAATTTTAAATGAGAAAAACAAATATTTTTAAGTTAAATTTAAAATTGTTTTAAGAACTTTTTTTCTCAAATTTTAATCAATTTTAAAATAATTTAAATAATAATAATAATATTTTGATTTCAAAAATAAAATTAATAAAATGATGATGATTAATGTCCACCAAATTATATCACATAAAATTATATTAATTATAAGAAATAAATTTTAATAAAATTTAAAATAATTAAAATTTTTAATTTAAAAATAATAATAATAAAATATTTTAATCTAAAAATAAAAATGATAAAATGATGATGATGCTAATAATTAAAATCCACCAAATTATACTAGTTATAGAAAAACAAATTTTAATCAATTTTAAAATTGTTAATTTTAAAAAATAAATAAAAATAAAAATATTTTAATCTCAAAAATAAAATCGATAAAATGATGAAGATGGTGGTGGTGGTGGTGGTTAACGTCCACTGTGACCAAATTTTGGTCTATCGGATCTAAAGAAACGAATTATTTAGTTTTATTTAAGATTTTATTCCTATGCTCAAAAAGCTAGGAGAGAAGCCTCCCGAGCTCACTATAATTTTGACATCGTAAAAGGCTAGGAAGGTCATATTGCAACAAAGATTATGAAACTGAGATCTAATGTGGTTGTACGCGAGGCACTCTAAGAGGAAGTGATTTTCATCCTCGATGTTCATATTCTCACAGAGATGGTAGATCCTTTCCATCCATGGTGTTTGAGGAACTGCGCAACGACCTATTTCACTATGAAGCTCATGAGAGTTCGTTCTAATCTTGGCTATATTAATTTTCTTCTTTGAGCTAGTTAAAACAGAGAGATACTTTTGATCTTCTAGGGTGGGGTTGATGACCTCCTTATAATATCATAATTTTCTTTTAGCTGCTAAATCTTTCTCACACCACATTTTTTTCTTTGAACTTAGAAGTAACAATATTTTTAATGTTATTAATGTTTTGCAATGCAACATTCTCGTCAATCTCCCAATGGTTTAACCAGGCCCTGGTGTCTTTATACCAACCTCGTTTGAGCCTTAAGTGGTTTTGGTTGGAATTAAAGCTAGCTTAGGAAGTCTATGGTCTCTTATGTTATTGAGTTTGTGCTTGTACAACAGAAGCCTAGTCATAGCTAGGTTCTTGATACGGGAAAGGCCCACTTCTATAAGGAGAATATGATAGGGTGTATTGCTTTTAATTTTGAGGTTATATGTTATAAAACGCTTCTAGATTTTCTCAAGATTTCTCCAGGATTCTCTAAAGATGCTGCAACCCCAAACCTCACATCCATATAAGATAATAGGAGTGACTAAAGTTTCAAAGAGGAACTTCTTTCTATCCCACATTACAAGGTTTGTCGTTTTACAATTATTTTCAAGACCAAAATAAGCTTTCCACCCCCCATTAACCCTTTTCTCAATGCTATAGTTCCAGTTGAGCTTGTGATGAATACCAATTCCTAGGTACTTGTAAGAAGACACTTCCTCCAAGTTACTATTGTCATACATAAAATTAGCATAAGTGTCCTTCTTGGATTCGATAATTATAACTTTTATTTTGTCAGTGTTAACAGTCATACCCATGGTAGAGCAGAAATCCTTAACGAATCTAAGTTGCTTATCAAGATCAAATTGGCACCTTGCAAGAAGAATAATATTGCCAGCATAAATAAGAAGGATGATGACTATCTCATCTAAGTTCATACCAGCACAGCCTGCTTCCTCTAAACAACCTTCTAGCTTGTCGATGTAAATGTCAAATAGGGTAGGGGAGAGGGGGAAACCTTGTTTAACTCCGATATTACACTTAATATCTTTCGACCACCCCTCATTGCTCTTTAACTTGGCAATTACATTCTCGTATAACCTTATAGCAGCAGCTCTCAACTCGAAAGGAACCTTTAGCTATTCTAATCTATTCCATAGGTTGTTTCTAAGAACCGTATCGAAAGCCTTTCTAAAGTCCACAAAGCAACAACATAAATTGGATTTATCATTGCGACATTCCTTCACAATGATCCTAAGTGTAACGAGGTGGTCTGTTGTTGAGTGTTGCCTTCTAAAACCCGTTTGGCCTTTAGCCCGCTTACCTTTACTTTCAAGCCATATGCTCAACTTATTTTCCAAAATAATACCATATAACTTGGCTAAGAGAGGGCTGATCATAATTGTCCGATAATTAGAGGGGTTATTTGTATCCCCACTTTTAAAAATAGGGATAATGAGGCTCTGAGTCCATGGTTTAGGGAACCTTTGCTTGACCGCTTGATTGAAAAGCTTGTGGATGTGGGGGATGAGGACAGGACCTCCAATTTTTAAGATTTCCGCTTGGTAACCTTCAATGTCCTTAGCTTTCCCATTTGCCAGGTGTTTAACCCCAAAATCAATGTCTTCTAATGAGAAAAATTATTTCGTTGTGAGTAGGGTTTCAAAATTATCCATTACATTTGGAGATTCATAAAGCTTTTTAAGATATGAATTCCAGTCGTGTAAATCAATTTTATTATTATCTTTAGTTTTCCTAGTTAGAATCTGCCTCCAAAATTTCTTGGGAGCTACCTTAGAGAGGTGTAAGAGATTCTCTTGTCTTTTACGAATATACTGCCTTTGTTTTTTCCTTTTGGTTAGGGCTTTGTATATTTTTATCTTGCCAATTTTAAGAGATTCATCAACAGCTTCCTTAATTGCTCTGCTCGCACTTTTACAATCTTTGTCATACCATGGGTTGGTTTTGCTATTTCCTTTATTACTTGAAACTTCAATTGAAAACTTGTTAATAGAATATGAGAGGGTTGCAGTAAAATTATGATAGAGGTCTTCTATTTTTTCTATACTAGATAAAGGAAACAAATTAGTTTTTAATTCATTTAGAAAGAGATCGTTTTTATTTCTATCAAAGATTAAGTTCTTTTGGCTATAAGGATTATCTTCTATGGGATCTCTATGCATGACAAAATTGAGAGTTATAAGTAAAGGCCTATGATGAGAGCCAGGCTCGTGGTCGTTTAAGATGTCAAAATTTATTATTTCGTTGTATAAAGGGAGATCAGAAATAACATAGTCTACCACGCTACTACCAAGCCCATGGATGCAAGTCATCTGGATAGAATTGGGCCACTTCTTTAGACCGTTGCAAATTATGAGATCCTGAGCACTACAAAGCTTGACTAGCTCCAACCCAAACAAATTCTCCCCGAGGTCTTCAAAGCTCCTTTTGTACCGGCTAGCCAGAGTAAGGTCTTTGTCTAACCAAAGAGGATTAGTGTTGGAATGATTGCTTAGAAGAATAGCTTGGTTTCTTGAAGTTCGAGCATTAAAGTCGCCCATTAAAAGGATATTACCTTCATTCCTTAGGCTAGAAATATCATTCTCTAAACCATTGTAAGGACTATTTTTATATAGATTCTTTTTCTTATAGAAGTTAGAATTGATGGGGGGGGAGGGAATAACAGATTGCTATATAGGTCTTTTTATCATTAATGTCAGTAATCTCTCTCTAACTATATTGGTTGTAAGGGTCGTTTTTATAAATCCTAGCATGGGGGGAGATGTTCTTCTTAATGTAACAAGCTATACCCCTAATGTCTCTACGGGAGAATCGCTTGTTCCAGGTAGACCATAGTGCAAAGCCATCTATGTTAGGGACCTTAGATTCTTCGTGCTCCCAAGTTTCAACAAGTAATATAATATCAACATTATTCGAGATCCAACTTAGCTTGGGGCCTTTGTTCCATGGAAAACCCCGACAGTTCCAAGAAAGAATCCGGAGCATGTTGAATTGCTATTTATTACAATCTTTTTGGTTTCTATCTCAAATAACGGCTTTTCTATTTCTGATTATTGCCCATTTTCCTTCCTTCCTAGTTTATTTTACATTTTGAACCTCCTTTCTTAATTTTGCTTGATCTTCTGGAATGAGATCTTCATCTATAAATATTTCCATTCCTTTTAGACTTGAGGTTTTACTAAGTATGTCATACTTATGGTCGATAGGGCTCACCTTTATTTAGATCAACCTTCCTTTATTCTCGGTTAATTTCCCCAACCTTGTTGCTTCTGTGAGACACGTTGTTTCAATTTGTAATTTATTATGTAATTATGTATAAAGTATCCTCGTCTACCTCCTCTTTCAAACCGAAGATTATAAGGTTCAAGGCCCTTTTGTTACGTTCATGGTCTAATTCTATCAATTTTTTCATTTCATCTTTAATTGGTTTGATATCTAATTTACCTGCCACACTATTTAGGGTGAGGCGACTATTAAATTTTTCTTCTTGTTCTTTAATCATGTCCTTTATTTTAAGACTTTCTAAAGTATCATTGTCTTCTTGTTGGGATGTTTGGTTTGTATCTTGGTTTTGTTTTTCTATAACCTGCAACCTAGTCTCCATTGCCTCCATTTTATTCTCCAATAGTTCTATTTTATTTTCTATTTGTTTTTGGATCTTGTCTTCAAGAGTTGTGAATTTAATTTCCAACATGGCTTCTAACTCTATTTGTAGCTTGACTTCTCTTTCTTCTCTACGTTTCTCTAAAGACTCTATATACTCATAAAGTCTCTGTAGAGTAACTGTGCTAAGTCTACCTTTGGTAATCTTTGGTAGTTATGGTGAATTACTCATACTTGAAAATATATGAGCAGATATGTATTAGAAAAAGAATGTGTGCATATGATATCAGCAAACTGGTCCGCAGACCGCACATGCCCCGGATTGGATCGAATCGCAGCAGACAGACCGGATTCAAATATTGTTATTTCATAACCATATATTATCACCTGATAGCAGAGCCATGTTCCAATATTATCACAAAGGTATTTAAGAATTCACCCTCGTCGCAGATCCGCAGAGATCAAAGGTTCTTCCTCGCCACAGATCAAACCACGTAAGAATTCACCCTCGTCGCAGATCCACAGAGATCAAAGGTTCTTCCTCGCCACAGATCAAACCACGTAAGAATTCACCCTTGTCGCAGATCCGCAGAGATCAAAGATTATTCCTCACCACATATCAAACCACGTAAGAATTCACCCTCGTCGCAGATCCGCAGAGATCAAATATATATCAAAGTTCAAATATAGACCTCCGCAGTGGTACCAAATTATTGCCACAAATATCATCGTGCGAAGTTTTTAGGTATAGATCAAATGCTCACCATAGACCCGTAGATCTGAATTCAAATATTGTTATGGCCTAAACATATATTATTACCTCATAGTAAAGCCATGTTCCAAGATCACCACAAGGGTATTTAAGAATTCACCCTCGTCGCAGATCCGCAGAGATCAAAAGTTATTAAAATTCACCCTGGCCGCAGATCCGCAGAGATCAAAAGTATAGATATCTTCGGATCATACATCGCATGCCACACCAAATTATATTAATTATAAAAAAAACCCACTTGTAAGTACCTTAAAACTAATAGAAATAAAATTATTTAAATGCTTCATACACCACACCGAATTATATTAAAAAAAACAAGAAAAAAGACCTTGTAAATGGATAACTTCGTAGCTTATCCTCTCTTTATATCAAATGGATTAATCGTGACTTCTGACTTTGCCAAACACGGAAAAAAAAGGGAAAATCTTCCAAAGATACCGCTAACAAGTCTACATCATAAAAGACTATGGCGTGGTTGTCGCTTTGTAGAATTATTTAAATGCTTCATACACCACACCGAATTATATTAAAAAAACAAGAAAAAAACCTTGTAAATGGATAACTTCGCAGCTTATCCTCTCTTTATATCATATGGATTAATCATGACTTCTGACTTTGCCGAACACAAAAAAAAGGGAAAAATCTTCCAAAGATACCGCTAACAACTCTACATCATAGACTATGACCGCTAACAACTCTACATCATAGACTATGACAAATATTTCGTGTCCAACTATGACAAATATTTTAGTAATGTAAGGGTGGAATTGTTTTAATTCATTTGTATTCAATCAGGTTATCTTGTAGCGAATCTTGTGGCATATATGTAGGCGCTAATGTGCACGCGACGTGCATGTCATAGCGGCTGGGGCGGATGGCTTTCGTTCCCCTCAGCCGCGATCGAATCCTGCGGTGGTTGGTTGTGGATCTTCCGATTTGGTATCTGCGGGCTTCGGCTATACCATAAATATTTTGCGTTGGTTATTTGCTGGCTTCGGCTTATGATTTGTAATGGCTATGCCGTATATCCTGAATTCTACTGGCTTTGGCCATATGTTGTAAATATCTGCTGGCCTAGGCCATATGTTGATTTTCCCTCTGAAAAAAAAAATGTAGACGCTAATGTGCTGTGTATTTTGAAAACATATTTATTAGGATTCATTATTTTAATAGATTGGATATGAATATTTTATTCGATGAATTAAAATTGAATTTTCACAAAAATGAGATTTCCATTCTTCACTAGGCATATAGGAGTAAGATTTAGACTCATTAGGTGTATTTATACTAGTAAGTCATGGATTGTGACGTCGATATAAAACCATTAAAAGTTACATACAAAAGAATTGTAATCTTTAAAGTAATAGGATAATTATAAAAGTAGATGTGCGATTTGAAATTTATTGATCAAACTAATACTCTTCACAATTTACATAGATTTACTTCTAGAAAAGGTCCAAATGTATAGGGAAGACAAAACATTTATATTTCAGCTTATTATTATTTGAAACGATTTAATTATAAATTTTTATATTTTTAATAATTTCAATTTTTATTTTATGTATATAAGTTTTTGGATAAATGGTGATCTCGTGCTTTTTTATGATATTTTATAATGTGAAATTACTAGTTTAATTTCTTATTTATAATTAAAGTGATATATTAAACGTGATGAAAATATAACCCTACCAAATTAACAATTTTTTTTTTTCATAATTTAAAATATTATAATTTATAATTAAATAATTTTATATTATATTTTATAATTAAATATTTTTATAAATACAAAATAAAACGAAATAAGTTAAAATATTAAATAAAAAATAATTTATTAAATTAAAATACTAAAATAACATTACTATGAATAAAAACAAATTTTTTATTAAATAAAAGTTATAATTTTCATATATCATTGATAAGAAGCCAAAGTTTCAATGATAATATGAAATCTTATAATTATTAAAAAATCCTAACAAGGAAGAGGGTCAATGAAAGCATATTTTTACAAAAGTTTCAATGATAATATGAAATCTTATAACTATTAAAAGATCCTAACAAGGAAGATGGTCAATGAAAGTTTATTTTTACAAGGTTAATAAAAATAGACATTAGAATTGGTAAAAAAAAAATATGGCGAAACACTTTTTAATTATGAAGAAAAATAATTATATTGCTAAGCAAAATGCCTTTTGTTATTAACTTTGATTCAATTTATACAAATATCAAAGGAATCCCAATTGTTTCAACACCCTAACTCTTTATATCCTCCACTTAACTTTTGAGAGTGTTAGGGTCCCACCCTAACCCCCTTATTTATGTCTTGGGATCACGTCATAGTCAAGAGTCAATAAAGCCCATATTAATATTTGTAAGTGGTTAACCCGCAATTAATGACGGGACCACAGTTAGTTGCAAATGGGCGGAAGTATTAGATAGATGGTAAATAGGCGGTAGTATTAGATAGATGGTATTAATAAAACCCACGATATTGGCTCGTGGTATTGCATGTATGAGTCATATATAAAGGATAGAGACTCCCTGCGAGGAGCATTGTGTCTTGTTTTGTAATCGAGCTCTGCTCTATTGGAGGTTGCCCCCTCGAAGAGGCCTGTGAACATTTCTCTCTGAATAATAAAATCATTGCTATTCTGTGTTCTGGGTATATTTTCTTCGCATATTTTGTGTTCTCGGTATCTTTTCTTCGCTTGGGTATTGATTTGCAGGTTAAGAGCATAACAAGTGGTATCAGAGCACTTTCCAGGGCTCGGTGGGATCTCCAAATTTTAGCAAAAATTTTTTTAGGCTAGAGAGGTTTTCCGGCGTCTTTAAACCACTGGATCTGTCGTTAAGCACATAAACCTGCGGATTTGGGGAGGCATGCACGCAGGAAATACAAGAGGTGGTCACGTCTGTTGGACTCCCTTGTAACCCCTGTGGGTACCCCTTCGAGTAGTAGCGCATTAGACAGAACCGCGCACGGACTGTCTTCCACGTACCCTCGGGGTATATAGGAAGCCCCCTAGCTCCCTTGAAACCTCGCCATAGATAAACCTTTGGCCGTCTTGTTGCTACAGTACCGAGAACAGCACTCGGAGAGATTACTCGCCCGTACGATAGGGTAGTCGGGTTGTACGGCTAAGGGTACGGTCGATCCTCCTTAGTTAGAGCCCTGAAACATTGGGCCGAGTAATACTGTCAGACCCTTATGTATATTGCGATCTGTAGCACCTGACACTCCCCAAGACCATAGTTCCCTTTCTATTGGGGGATCACACATCATCTATTCCAGATCAGCAGTAGCAGTTGTTCCACCATTCAGATCTCTCAGATCCACCAGATCGGATATTCCAGATCAGCAGCAGCAGTTGTTCCACCATTCAGATATCTCAGATCCACCAGATCGGAGTCGTTGCGAAGGGTTCCTGTACCTGGATATGATTTTCGCAGGACTTTTGGCGGCATTGACAGTTTGAGGATTTGGCGACTGCAGTATTGATCAGGAAGGAGTAAAACTCCGTTAGGAGTTTTCCAAAAAAAAAAAAAAAGTCTGAGATCTTCCGAAGGCTTATTTGTGACCTAGCCCATCAGCATCAGGACAACGAGTTGAGCACGCCGGTACCATTCAATTTCTTACAAAAAAAAATTTGGCGGTCCCAAATTTTCATCAATTTGGTGTATGGTAGAAACTAGAGCTCAAGCAATGGCCAATGAAAGACTAGACAAACTTGAAACAGATATGAACGAGCTCAAAGATTCGCTTAAGGACCTATCGAGCATGGTACGGCAAGCACTCGCTAAGGGCAAGGAGCCAGCTCTTGAGATACCCTATAATGACCATATACACCTTGAGGGTGAGTCTAGCCACTCTCCTCACGTCTGGCACAACCATCCACCACCTCCTAAGTTGGATAGTCAGCGACCTCCCAAGTTGGATATACAGAAATTTGATGGTTCTAACCCGTCCGCATGGCTAGCACAAATGGAACAGTATTTCAAATTGAATCATCTCCAAGATGATTGGACAAAGATTGGAGTGGGGACCATGTACTTGGACAATGAACGATGGTAATGGGCAGAATGGCATCAACGTCGCAATGCACCTTTTTCAAGTTGGGCCCAATTTTCCAAAGCTCTTCGAGATCGCTTTGAACAGGGAGACTCCTTTTTGGGCCGTCTCACTAAGCTCCGACAGACGGGTACAGTGGATGAATATATCACCGCTTTTGAAGCCTTGGCCTTCTGCACTGACCATCTCTCAGATGAGTTCTACACGAAATGTTTTATCAGTGGTCTTAAAGAAGCCATCAAAGCTCAAGTTCTACTCCACCACCCTCCCACATGGACGGAGGCTTGCCAGGTAGCCCGTAAGGTGGAGCGTGCCATAACAACCCAATACAGCCGCCCCAATTTCCCCACTAAGGGTCGTCCCCCACAAGCTCATACCACGACTCAGACACTTAAGGTCCAAAAGGTGTCACCTCAGGAAATGGCCGAGAGAAGAAAGCAAGGACTATGTTACTACTGTGATGAAAAATATTCCCCTGGGCATAAATGCAAGGAGCCCGAGTTTTTTCAAATAGATGCCACTGACTACAGCTCCACCGAGGAAGATCCACCTCTTGAGGAACCGGAGGCGATTGAAGAAGACAACCAAAAGGAGATTGTATCTGATGACCCAGTTATTTCGCTCAATGCGTTGGCAGGAATCTCTTCCCCTCAAACTCTCAAAATCAGGGGTTTTCTTAAACATCGCCCAGTAATAGTCTTGATTGATAGTGGAAGTACCCATAATTTCATCCATCAAAAAATCGCCAAAGCAGCGCATTGTTATGTACGGGCAGTCTCTAACTTCCAGGTCCAAATTGCAGATGGGGGCATAATGAAATGTGAACGCTGCTGTGAAAATGTCAAACTTCAAATGGGGGATTATCAGTTGAAAACCCACATGTTTGCCATACACATGGGGGGATGCGACATTGTCCTAGGTGCTGAATGGCTCCGCACCCTTGGGCCAATCACAATGGATTTCCAGGAGTTATATATGAGTTTTAAGCAGAACAACTCCACACATACCCTCCGTGGACTTCAAGCAGGAGCCCCCTCTATCATCAGCTCGCATAGAATGGAAAAATTGTTAAAAAAGGGCCATCATGGAGTGGTAGCTCAATTTAATGCCATCCAGGTAGTAGACACCATGTCTCCGCCAGTTCATCCTGAGATGCAACAGATTTTAAATAAACATCGGACGGTCTTTGACAAGCCTCATGAGCTTCCACCCTCGCGAGGGGAACATGATCATAGCATCACATTGGTTCCAGGGGCCCAACCCCCAAATGTGCGGCCATACAGATATCCGTTCACCCAAAAGAATGAAATAGAAAAAATCATCAAGGAATTGTTGGAAGCAGGTGTCATTCGTCCCAGCATTAGTCCTTATTCATCCCCAGTGGTCATGGTCCTCAAGAAAGATGGGGAGTGGCGGATGTGTCCCGACTTCAGGGCCCTCAATAAGTTAATAGTCAAAGATAAATTTCCCATCCCAGTGGTTGACGATTTGCTAGACGAACTCAATGGGGCTCAATTCTTCACTAAGTTGGATCTTCGCTCAAGCTATCACCAAATTCGCATGAAGGAAGTCGACATTCCCAAGACAGCTTTCAGAACTCATGAAGGCCATTACGAGTTCCTCGTCATGCCATTTGGTCTCTGTAATGCCCCCTCTACTTTTCAGAGCCTTATGAATCACCTCCTCAAACCATATCTCAGAAAATTTGTCCTTGTCTTCTTCGATGACATCCTCATCTATAGTGGCACTTGGGCGGCACATCTTCAGCATGTAGATCTACTCTTGCAACTGCTCCGAACACATAAATTATTTGTCAAGATGTCTAAGTGTTCGTTTGGCATGGAAGAAGTTGAGTATTTGGGCCACATTGTGGGGCGCGAAGGTGTCAAGGTGGACCCCAAAAAGATCCAGGCCATGCAAGAATGGCCTCAACCTAAGTCCTTGAAAAGCTTGAGAGGATTTTTGGGTCTCACAGGCTATTATCATAAATTTGTCCACAACTATGGCCACATCGCGAAGCCCCTAACGCAACTCCTAAAGAAAAATTCCTTCTTCTGGAATGAGGAAGCACAACAGGCATTTACCGCTCTAAAAACCGCCATGTGTTCCACTCCTGTCTTAGCACTACCGGACTTCACCAAATCATTTGTCATTGAATGTGATGCTTCGGGAACAGGTATTGGAGCGGTCTTAATGCAGGAAGGGCGACCATTGGCCTTCACCAGCCAACAACTAAGTGGGAAGAATCTAGGCCAATCTACCTACGAGAAGGAAATGATGGCCATCTTACATGCAGTCGAGACCTGGAGACCTTACTTGTTGGGGCGACGTTTCCAAATCCGCACAGATCATCACAGTCTTAAATACTTTTTGGAGCAACGCCTATCTTCCCCTCAACAAAATAAATGGTTAGCCAAAATGCTGGGATATGATTATGAGATCATTTACAAGAAAGGGAAAGACAACAGGGTAGCAGATGCATTGTCGCGCCAATTTGAGGAGGAAAGTACTCTGCTCGCAATTTCCCTCCCCATTCCAGACTGGATTGAAGAGGCTCGCAAGGAATGGTTTTCACATCCAGGGCTCTCCCAACTCATTTCCCAATTGCAGGTAGATCCTAATTCCAGCAAGGGCTACTCGTGGCAGAATGATATTCTTCGCTACAAGGACAGAGTCGTAATATCACCAACATCCACCCTCAAAAGTCGCATTTTGGCAGAATTGCACTCATCTCCCATTGCAGGACATTCAGGCTTTCAGAAGACGTATGCTCGCACCAGAAGATCATTTTTTTGGACCGGCATGAAACAGGACATCCTTACTTTCGTAGCAGAATGTGACGTCTGTCAACGCCACAAAGGGGAAACCGTCAACACACTAGGCACATTACAACCATTGCCCATTCCGGCGTCAATTTGGACAGAGGTTTCCATGGATTTCATTATAGGTCTTCCAAAGTCTGGGAACAAGTCAGTCATCATGGTGGTTGTGGACCGACTATCGAAGTATGCTCATTTCTGTGCCCTACCCCACCCATTTACACCAACCTTGGTTGCTCAAACTTTCATGGATCAGATCTTCAAATTGCATGGCATGCCCACTTCTATTGTATCCGACCGTGACCCAATCTTCACCAGTAATTTTTGGCAGGAGCTCTTCAGAATACAAGGCACTCAACTCAAACTCAGCACTTCATATCATCCGCAAACAGATGGTCAAACCGAAGCCGTCAACAAATGTCTAGAAACCTACCTTAGGTGTTTCACTTCAGAAAAGCAACACCTTTGGGTACAATGGTTACCTCTGGCGGAGTGGTGGTATAACACCAACTATCATGCCACCACCAAAATGACTCCCTATGAAGCAGTCTATGGACAACTTCCGCCTTCACCTACTTCTTATCTCACGGGGTGCTCCAAAGTACAAGCCGTGGATCAACCCCTACAACACCGCGCAACCATGCTTGCCCATCTGCGCGAGAATCTTCATCAAGCTCAGAACCGTATGAAGCAACAGGCTGACCAACATCGCTCAGAGCGCCAATTTCAAGAAGGGGATCAGGTCTTTTTGAAGCTGCAACCATATAAGCAAACATCACTCAAAGACAAGGGTTGTCAAAAGCTCTCCCCAAAATTCTATGGACCATACCAAGTACTTCAGCGCATTGGAGAAGTGGCTTACAAGTTGGCTTTGCCACCTACAGCAAAAATCCACCCAGTTTTCCATGTATCGTGCCTCAAGAAAGTGATTGGGAACAATTGCCGAGTTCAAACCAGTCTACCTGAATTGGACGAAGAAGGGTCAATCTGGCTTCAACCTGAACAGGTTCTAGACACACGAGACAAGCACCTGCGCAACCGCATGATTAAGGAGGTCCTCGTCAAATGGAAAGACACCTCTCCGGAAGATGCAACTTGGGAACCAGCCACTATTCTTCAGCAGTTTCCGCAGCTTCAGCCTTGAGGACAAGGCTAGTCTTAAGGGGGAGGGCATGTTAGGGTCCCACCCTAACCCCCTTATTTATGTCTTGGGATCACGTCATAGTCAAGAGTCAATAAAGCCC
Source organism: Pinus tabuliformis (assembly GCA_031772625.1). NCBI lineage: Eukaryota > Viridiplantae > Streptophyta > Pinopsida > Pinales > Pinaceae > Pinus > Pinus tabuliformis. Next base: position 2,075,069,998 of record CM062818.1, read on the forward strand.
ATATTAATATTTGTAAGTGGTTAACCCGCAATTAATGACGGGACCACAGTTAGTTGCAAATGGGCGGAAGTATTAGATAGATGGTAAATAGGCGGTAGTATTAGATAGATGGTATTAATAAAACCCACGATATTGGCTCGTGGTATTGCATGTATGAGTCATATATAAAGGATAGAGACTCCCTGCGAGGAGCATTGTGTCTTGTTTTGTAATCGAGCTCTGCTCTATTGGAGGTTGCCCCCTCGAAGAGGCCTGTGAACATTTCTCTCTAAATAATAAAATCATTGCTATTCTTTGTTCTGGGTATATTTTCTTCGCATATTTTGTGTTCTCGGTATCTTTTCTTCGCTTGGGTATTGATTTGCAGGTTAAGAGCATAACAGAGAGCTTGTTATTTTTTTTTTCTTTTTTTTTTTTACTATTATTTAATTTCCTTATGTAATCATTTCGAGCTTTACAAAAATTTTCGACATTATCAAATGTGGAAAATTATGTTGTTCCATTGAGGTTTTAAATAAAGAAATATTTTTCTTTGCTTTCATTACACCTTTCTCTTGTTTAGTCGAGACTAATTTGATTAAGATTATATCCTTAAAGGGAATCTTTATATAGCCCTTCAACCTTGCTTTGTTGATATTAAGGATTATTGGAATGAAATGTCTTTTTTTATACAACATTTTTAAAATCGTGTGTAACCTCATCATAAGGTAGAAATTGTTACTTGGTTCAAATGACAGAGTCTATCTGCAAGTCTTTCCACCCCTCACCATACTTTCTCCTTATTCTCAAACTCGTATTCAATGTTTTTCCATGCTTTGTGAGGACATGCCTTCCAACATTTAAGTCCACTATCAATGCTAAAGATTCCCTTTCCACTTAGGCTATGAATTTAGGACGAATCTCATCAAGATAAGCCTACCATTTCTTCATTAAGTAAAGTTGAAGTTTTACTCTTTCTTGTTGTGTTTAATTAGAGAGAGTGAGTACATCTTGACATTGTTCTTAGAAGTGTTGAGCTTGTTTGTACAAAAAATTCCTTACTAGGATTAGCTCATCTTCGATCTCAAGAGCATATTCACTGAATTCTATAGTGTTGTGTTAATTTTCCTTGCAGTGAATGACTTGACTCCCCAAAACATCCACTAGTGCTTTTTAGTCTTTTAGTTCTTTGTCCATGTAACTTGATGCATTAACTTGAGTGAAAACCACTCTAATAAAGGCTAAAGCTAAAAAATCTATAGTTTGATGTTTTTGTTGCTACAATTGGGACAGGTTAAGGTTGGGCACGAGACAAATTGGTGGTATTTAGATTTGTGCTCATAGGCACAACTAAACAATGGGAAAAGTGGTAGTGTTACAAGTTCATGATGCCAGAGCAAACACAATACAAATTATTGTGTTAATGATTATATATACATCTACTTGAGTTATTAATAGATTTATCTATATGACAAGCAGTGTTGGTTATAGTTGTGAAGCTAGGGTTTGATGAGCAGTTTGGATAGAGATAGGAGTAGTTGATGTTGACAACTGGAGTTTGATGTACAAAGGCAATTTTGGCTGATAAAGTTCGTGTTGAAGTTCTATTATATTGCAGTTTCCTTGTATTTTGAGCATAGGTTGATCTAGTTTGAAAATTGTGAAATGTGGTCCGCTTGTTGATCAAGGTGGCAGGATGGTGCAAGGCAGGAGAGTGGAGTCTTCTTCCGTTTGGAGCCTGAGAACACTTCAGGGCAGTAGGGTGGTGCTATGGAATGTTAGAGCCTGCATAGGGTGTTGGATCAGCCATCTAGTTGCAGCTAGTACACAGGGTGTTGGAGCACTTTTAGGTTGGAGCCTGTGAACTAGGGCGTTGAGGCATCCTCCCAGTTGCGGTTGGTAAACAAAGCATTGGAGTGTCCTACAGGTTGGAGCCTCCTTCAGTTGGAGCAGAAAACTTAATGTAAATATTTTGAATACATATATTAAGAAGTGTTCAATGGCTTTTGTCTCAGAGGGGTTTCCACCTAAAAACCTTTGTGTTTACTATCACTACTTGTTAAGCATTGTTGAATGGTGTTGATGATGTTTATGTTTATCTGATGCTAATAATAATTAATTCTCTGTGTGGAATCAAAAATATACTAATTGTTAAGAAATATTGATTCACCCCCCTCTCAGTATTTCCAACAGAGGGTGAAGCATTCTTATTCCTATTTATTCTTAAAACTCAAAGTGTCGAGCTATAAACTGAGAGTACTTAATATCTTTGTTTTAAAATCCTCCAAGAGATTCCCTAATTTTGTTTCGGTCACCTCGCTAGAGGTTGACTTCTAATTTTTATGGAGATCCCGATAGCTCTTCAATACTCACCCTTGTCCGCGAGAGTATCTCCTGCAAACATCAACAATGTCGTCAAAAGTAAATGCAGAGATATCACCTATGAATCATACAATTCACCCAACTCCACATTAATTGTCAACTCGTGGCTCGATTGGTTATTTCAAGGCTATCATGCAAAGTATATGCATACCACAGTTTCCCTACCCAGCATTGAACATTCAATCATAAACTTAACAATGTGTAACAACAAGTAATAATTGTATTAACAATCAGAGTACCATCAAGTAATAACTGTAACAACAATAAGAGTAACAATAAGTAATAATTGTAACAACAATGAGAGTAACAGCAAGTTAAGACTCACAACAATGCACTGCTAAATCATTACACAACAAGAAAATAACACAACAGAAATAAACCTACGCATGCAACTAATCCAACAACGCCTGGTCAGGAGAGTGGGCCCAACTCCATGATCAGGGTTGTGACAAGATCAAGAGCTATGAAATACTATGAAGATCAGAAATTGCATTAATCAAAATAACATTACAAAAGTATGTTGTTACAGACTCAAAATTCTCGTGTATCTTCTAGCGGTAGCTTTCACAGCCCCATAACGGTACTTATACATTTCATTGACAACTGACAATTCCTAGGGTTATGACAGTTGTCTGCCTACAAATACATAATGATTCTCAAGATGCAACATAATATAAAGATAGCACTTGTGATGGTCGATAAGTTGAACCACTATTGTAGCTGATATCCAAAGATAGCGTTGCCAGCTCGATAGTAATCATTCGTTGAATCATGGTCTTAATCATTATTCCTTCGAATATGCAAGGAAACTTAATTTAGCAAGTCGCTTTAGGAAATAAGCCCCTACGGCTATGTTTCATTGGTTAATAATTCACAAAGACACGACAATATGTATACCTTTTCTGTTTAGAATACAAATTGACCAACAATTATATGAAATGGGTACAGGAAAGGGATAAAAAGGCGAGTAAAAGGTAGGCAAATTTAGCAACCAACACTAGTGCAGGAATTGATATTCCTCCTTTTCTGCTTATTGTTTTCATCGATAAATTTTGGCTTCTGCTGAAGAGTAGAGTAGATTCTTGTCTTATGTTTTAGCATATCACATAAGTTGTTGAATCTACAAGTAAAAATATAAAGTGGGAAAATAAAGCAAAGGTGTTGTTGAAGGTGTTGGGTAAAAGAGAACATAATCCATCATATTCGAGACTGCAAAACTTACAATGAGATTTGAGTGACACTCAAGGATTTGTATGAAATGAAAAATACAAATCATGTGTTGTTTCTGAAGAGCAATATTCGCTCCATTAGGATGTAAGAGAATGAATTTGTTACTACATTCATCTCACAGATTAAAGAATTTAAAGACAAGTTAGGTGACATAGGGGAGAAAGTATCCAACACTGATCTCATTACAATTACCCTAAATGACATGACAGAGGATTATCAAATGTTCATTACAGGGCTTGCAACAAGGGAGAAAGATCCCACCTTTGAAGAGTTGACAGGGATTTTGATGCAGGAAGAAGAGAGATGTAAGAATATAAAGCCTCAAAATGCAGATCTAGCATTGGTGGTAAAGAAGAATTTTTTCAAAGGGAAACTAGGAGGAGGACATAAAAGTGGTGGTCCATCTTAGAAAAATCCATTTTAAGGTATGTCATCCACTAAAAATGATTTAGCAATTAAGTGTTTTTACTATGGCAGAACTGGTCATATTACTAAACACTGTTATAAAAAGAAGAATAATGAAAACAGACATAAACATAGATGCATCCAAGGGATTTTGTTGGTGAAGATTTGAATCATGATCTTGAATTATTTGTGTCTGATGCTACACTTTCCACTGAGATCGATGAGGTTGGAACTTGGTTTGTGGATTCTGGATCATCCACTCATATGACATGTGATAAACGCTAGTATGAAAATTTTAAGGAGACCAACAATGGTGCGAACATCTACCTGGGAGATGACAAAGCATATTAGATTAAAGGGTATGAATATATTCCTGTGATATTGCCTAATGGTAATATCAGGCACATCCAGAATGTCATGTATGTGTCTGGTATTAAAATGAATTTGATCTTTGTATCCATGATTACAGAGCATAATTTAAAGGTAGAATTTTTTAAAACCTACTGTGTTGTAAAGGATATTCTAGATCATCAGAAGTTGGTTGCATCAAGAGTAAGAGTTGGAAGCCTATATAAGTTAAATGTTACAAGCATGCCACATCAAGCTTTAACTTCAATGAATATGACAACAGAGAATATTTGGCATCAAAGGTTTGGTCACATCAACCTTCATGATTTATTGTTGTTGCAAAAACAAGGTATGGTTGATGGACTTCCTATTTTAAGAAATGAACATATTGATTGTGAAGGTTGTGCACTTGGAAAAATGCACAGGGATGAATTTCCCTCTAACTTAAATAGGAGAAAGAAAGATATACTTGAACTTGTGCATACTGATATTTGTGGACCTATGTAGACAAGGTCCTTAGGTGGAGCTTATTATTTCTTGCTATTTATTGATGACTGCACAAGGTATACCTGGGTATACTTTCTTAGAAGGAAAAGTGATGCTTTCAAGTACTTTAAAGAATTTAGAAATATGGTTGAAAAGTAGATAGGGAAGGTCATTAAAATCCTCTGCTCAGATCAAGGGGGAGAATACAGGCTTGGGAACTTCATCAAATATTGCAGAGATCATGGAATAGTACAACAATTTACAATACCCCACACTCCACAACATAATGGTGTTGCAGAAAGAAAGAACAGAACTCTGGTGGAGTGTGCACGTAGCATGATTAAAGGTAAGAACCTATCCAATGGTTTTTGGGTAGAAGCTATTAGTACTACAGTTTACTTAAAGAATATAATTCCAACTAGGTGTCTTGATCTCAAGACTCCATTTGAGGCTTTGTATGGTTTTAAACCTGCAGTCCATCACTTGAGAGTATTTGGTTCTAGAGCTTTTGCACACATTCCTAAGGAAAATAGGAAGAAATTGGATGCTAAAGCTATAAAATGCATATTTGTAGGGTATTGTTATGATTTCAAAGCATATAAGATGTTTAATCCATCTACTCACAAGGTATTTGCGAGTAGAGATGTTATCTTCCATGAACAGGTTGATGAAGGGAATAAGGACATAAGTTATGAGGAGTGGTACATGCCTTTAGTGATTGACGACAACAATGATGAAGCCAAAGACGACGTCATTTATAGCATCAACAACAACAGAAAGAAGAATCTAGTGATGTGGACACATTCAACAGTCAAAGTCCATTCAGAGATGAGCAAGAAATCGCATAGGACAGAATTGAGGCGAGTCCACTACTAAGGAGATTGGGACGACAAACTCACTTACCTGCAAGGTAAAAATATTATGATCTTATGAATAGTTTTTTAAATGTTGTTGAGCCCATGGATTATAAAGTCGAATAGGCAACCCCCCGAGAAAACCATCGATTTAACATTGATTTGATATTTCACAAATCTCGATGCATTTAGATTAGGGTGTTTTAATGATTAAGTGTGGGGTGGGGACACAAATTTAATTTGACTTTTTGACTTGGTTCACGTATATAATATGATAATAAATGTGGTTCCTATAGTTTAGATATTGGGTTTGATATTTTTAAACTATGTTTAATATTTTAAATAAATAATTTTATAAAAAATATAATTATATATATTTTATGGCGGATGCACGAGAGGCTCTGCAACTTGAACTAGGGTTAGGGTTTTGACGTTGGGCACCATGGCGGGATGCATAGGGGGGAGTGCTACTCCCTCCTACAGTCAAGTAGTTACGGATAGAAGCAAGGACGTGGGAAAGCAACGTTTCAAGAAGCCTCTGGAGAAGGCAACAGGGGCAAGTAACACAGACACATTGGGAGGAAACAGACCTCATGAACAGGAAGGGGAGCAGCAGGAAGCTAGTAAGGAAAAGGAGAAAGGGGATAGTAGTCAAAAACCTACTTCTGTAAGGACATCTGGGGTCTGCAAACCTAAGTCGAACACCATTCCTCGGGTCATCTTGAGCGACCCTGTGCTACAAGTGCATAGGGATCATATGACGAAACATGCGGTCATCTGCAAATTCATGGGAATATGGTCGACGGAGAGGGCACTGCATGTCTGGATAAGGAGCCACTGGAAGCCAAAGGGGGAAATAAACCTTCATCTGGGATCCAAGGGCTTTTTCACAGTAGTATTCACAAGCCTAGAGGATAAAGACACAGTGTTTGAAGGAGGACCATATTTCTACGCTACTGCAGGCCTCTACATGCAGCCATGGATAATAAAATTTGTTCCGGAACGCGAGACATTTTCATTGGTACCAATATGGATCAGACTATACTCCCTTCCTCTGGATTATTGGTTACCAGAATCATTGAAAACAATAGGCAACAAACTGGGGCATTTTCTAAAGATCCCAGATGCAACTCTGAAAGGAAAATACACCTCTTTCGCTCGGATCCGTGTGGAAATGGACTTATCTGGAGCACTTCTGGACGTGATAATTTTAGAAGTATATGATGAAGAATGGGTACAGGCGGTGGACTATGAGCACATCCCATTTAGGTGCCGCAAATGCCATGAGCATGGGCATCTATATAAAGACTACCCAACAAACAACATCGAGATAAATGTGAAAACTACTATGGATAAAAATCCTGAGGGTTTTACCAAGGTTGGGGGAAAAGGGAAAGATGGAAAGAGGCCGCAAAAGAAGATCAATGAGGAAAAACAACCGAGCCACAATAACTTTAAGATCCTAGAAGAAGAAGAAGGAAACAAAGAAACGAACCAGGAAATGGAGAACATTATCACTAAGAAGGAAAGGGATGACAACATGGAAGATATCATAGAAAACATGATGGAGATAAATAGGGACCATGAGATGACTCCAAGTGAGGTGGGAACGGAGGACCATGAGTTGCAGGAGATTCCGGATAGAGAAAATCTAGATCTAGAGAAATTTCTGGAACAAGGAACGACCAAAGGAGTGGACTCCCTGCCAAAAGAGGAATATGACAGGGTTCAACAGCTCTTCCTATGGAGATCACAAACAAAGGGAACTGGAGTCAAAATAAATCATGAAATCTAGGAACATAGAGGGATCAAAATGATGGAGGAGACATAGGCACAATCTCCAAAGAACCTAGGCAGGAAAAGAGGAATAAAAAGACAGAAGGAGTTGCTTAACGAATGTGGGAAACTATTGGTTAACTCGGGTAAGATGAAAGAGCTTACGATTTAATCCTTTACAAACCTTTCTTAATGAAGCTCACAACCTGGAATATTAGAGGCATAGGAAATAGAAGGAAACAAAGAAATCTCAGTACTAGAATAAAAGAAGAAAAACAAGATATGGTTTTTATTCAGGAGAAAAAATGTTCGATGGATAAGATTAGAGAAATTCATAATAAATGGCTAATCAAGTATGAGTATCTAGAGGTTAAAGCAAAAAAATCAGCAGGGGGGGATTCTCACGCTGTGGGATCCACAGAAATTTGGAATCCTAGATGTTGAGGCATCTAGGAACTATCTTTCTTTGGTTTGTCAACCTTTAGGTGATAAGGAGATATACATGATCACAAATGTCTATGGACCTCAAAAGCAAGAAGACAAACTCAAGCTTCTCACCTCCCTTGAGGAACTAAGAGCAAGACACCCTAATATGCCCTGGATCGTTGCAGGAGATTTCAATATGATAAGATCTCTTACAGAGAAAAAAGGCGGTATCAGACAGCTAGGCAGAGACTCCATGGCCTTCCAGAACTTCATAATGAACATGGGGTTAGTGGACATTGGAACAATAAATGGGACCTTCACCTGGAACAACAAAAGGGGAGGAGCTTCACAAGTCGCATCTAGACTAGATAGATTTATTATCTCAGAGGACCTCTTTCTCTCAGGCCCTACCATAACAACTTCTATTCTTCCCTTTGGAGGTTCGGATCATTGGCCTGTACAGTTGGAAGCCACTTTTATGGGTACACCAAGAAACAGACCTTTTAGGTTTGAGAATGTCTGGCTCTCTCATCCTGAATTCACTAGTAATATTGACAAATGGTGGAGAGAGGATCTAAACATTCAAGGCACTAGAATGTTCCTTCTCCAACAGAAACTTAAACATATCAAATCCAAGCTTAAAGGTTGGAACAAAAAGGAATTTGGAAATATCTTCAAAGCCAAAAGAGAAGCTGAGAAGAAACTCCAGGAGATCAATCAGATCAACATCACATAGGGCTTTACAGAGGACCGGAAAAAGCTAGTTGATTCTTTACATGAAGAATGGGAAGAATGACACTTGCAAAAGGAGATTTTCTGGAGACAGAAGTCAAGGATTCAGTGGATTAAAGAGGGAGAAAGAAACACGGAGTTCTTTCATAAATCCATAATGGATCACAGGGCACACAATAGAATCACAAAGCTCAAAGACTCTCAAGGGAGAGAAATCATTTCTCACATAGACATGGAATCTCTCCTTATACAACAATTCCTCAGTATTGCAGAGGAGCCTCTGGGGGATAGATCCAGGTTCATCAACCATTTCACTCAATATATACCTCAGCTGGTTACCAGAGAAGATAAACACAATCTTAATAGGCCAGTATCAGAATAGGAGGTTAGTGAAGTGATTAATGAAATGCAAAATGGAAAAGCTCCAAGCCAGGATGGGTTCAATGTATACTTCTTCAAAGCATGTTGGAAAATAGTCAAACAGGATATCCTTGAGGTGGTGGAAGACTCAAGAAGATCCAAAAAGGTTCTAAAGGCGTTTAATGCTTCCTTCATAGCTTTGAACCCAGAAAAGGAAAATGCCATGACTCCAGATGGCTTCAGACCCATAACCTTATGTAATGTGGTGTATAAAATTATTTCCAAGGTGATAACCAATAAACTCAAGCCCCTTTTACCAGCTCTCATCTCAGAGGAGAAAACATGCTATGTGGAAGGAAGGCAAATCCTCAATAATATCATCCAAGCTCATGAGGTGGTACACTCTCTCAAAATCAACAAACAAGCTGGTATGATCATTCAATTAGACCTAGCGAAAGATTATGACAAACTAAGCTGGTCTTACATAAGGGCAGTTCTAAAAGCCTATGGCTTCTGCCAAAATTGGATAAGATGGGTTATCGCACTAGTCACCATGACTAGTTTCTCTATCCTGCTTAATCGCGCTCCTTCAAGACTCTTCACACCCTCCAGAAGTCTTAGACAAGGGGATCCACTCTCACCCTTCCTCTTTTTTCTCATGATGGAATGGCTTGGTAGAGTGATTAAAATGGCTAATGCTGAAGGAAGAATCCAGGGCATCAAACTCACCTTGGATGGAGCGGCAAATACACATCAGCAATTTGTGGATGACATAATGCTGCAGGGCTTATCTACAGTCAGGGAAGCCAGAACGATCAAACAAATTTTGAATGACTTTGCTATGGCTGCTGGCACAGAGGTAAGCCTCAACAAATCAAGAGCCGTAATCTCAATGATACAAAAAGTAAGTACTCTTATGTCGAAAAACTAGCTTTGGCAGCTGTTCAAGCTGTTCAAAGATTTCGCCATTATATCCTGTTACAGAAAACAACTGTCATTTCAGATTGCAACCCTATGACATACATTTTGTCACGTCAATTGCTGGGGGGCAAATATTCAAAATGGATAGTTATTCTACAGGAATTTGATTTAGAATTCATCAAGTCTAAATCAAAGAAATCTCTAGTTTTCGCTGAGTTACTATGTGACCTTCCCTCGACCTCCATCAATTCAACATCTGAACCATCAATTTTGGATGAGTCTCTATTTCTAATTTCGTCATCTAATGCCTAGTATGGAGATATACTGATTTATCTCCAAACCCAAACTTTCCGGCAAGATACCTCTCGCTTGCAACAACGACGTATTCGTTACCAAGCCAAAGATTATATGATCATTGGTGACACACTTTACCATTGTGGTATCGATACAGTTTTACAGAGGTGCCTCACACATGAGGAGGCCAAGAAAGCATTGAATGATTTCCATTCAGGTGCCTGTGGTGGACACTTATCTGGATATGCAACCGCACAAAGGATTCTTCATGCTGGTTACTTCTAGCCAACTATATTTAAAGATTGTATTATTGCTGTCAGAAGCTGTCATGCATGCCAAATATATGACCGAAAAACCAGATTACCACCTACACCATTGCATCCAGTCATTTCTGTTGGCCCATTCACCAAATGGGGAATTGACTTTATGACATTTAACCCCACCTCGGCTGGGGGGCATGGGTATATTATAGTCGCCGTTGACTATTTTACCAAATGGGCCGAGGCGATGCCAACATTGAACAACAGTGGCGAAACGACTGCTCTTTTCTTTTTTAACCATGTGGTTGCCCGGTTTGGTGTACCACAAGCCATAGTTACAGATCATGGGTCGCATTTTCGCAATCACATGATGGCTGAGTTGACTACTAAGTTAGGACTGTCACATGATAGTTCTACCCCGTATTACCCGCAAGTGAATGGACAAGTTGAGGCCATAAACAAGGTCCTGAAGTGGATGTTGCAAAGAATGATAGGGGTTCATAAAAGAAACTGGCACTAAATCATGTACTCTTCATTGTGGGCATATTGAACCTCGGTGAGAAACGCAACTGGATTTACACCCTTTCAGTTGGTGTATGGTTTGGAAGCAATCTTACCAATACAATGTGAAATTTCATCGCTAAAACTCGCGATTGACCTGTTACCTAACACTTCTGAAGAAGAAGCATGTTTCTTGGAATTAATCCATCTAGATGAAACCTGTCGTGATGCTGCATTGGCTAATGAAGTGCATAAGAAATGTATTAAGGCGTGATATGATAGAAATGTCAAGCCTCGTATCTTCTCAGAAGGAGACCTGGTCTTGCTTTACGATCAGGAAGCTGATAAACTTGGAGCAGGGAAATTCGAACCAATGTGGATGGGTCCTTATGTTTTCAAGTGTGTTCTGGCAAAAGGATCCTACGAGTTAATATATTATGATGGGATTCCATTGTCACAGCCCTGAAATGGGTTGTACCTCAAATGTACTATGCTTGATTAAGTGTAGTAAAACTCACTGTATATATGATTTCGTTGCATGTGTGTGTGTGTGTGTGTGTCTTTTAGATATTTTTATTTGGTTATTAATCCGCTTTGCATTTGTTGCAGATGTCGGAGTCTTCGGAACCTTTTGTTGGTTACGCTGATGGTGCTAGTCGTAGTACGCAGAATTTGTCTTCTGCAGCATGGGCTATTTTCACTCCAAGTGGCGAGTTAGTGAGATTTCAAGGGATTTGTATCGGTCAATCGACAAAAAATATCGCTCAGTATAGCGCGTTGATTGAACTACTTTCTGATGCCATTTCACTTGGCATTCGCCGAATCATCGTTAGGTTGGACTCGCAACTCATTGTACTACAACTAATAAACATTTATACTGTCTTAAATCCAACAATTTTTCGTATGTTCCTTAGAGTTCGTATTTTGGAAAGACGTTTTGAACACATTCAATATCAACATATTTCCAGAGACCTTAACACATTAACTGATTCGCTATCGAATTATGTGTTAAATAGACATTTGCAACATATGTTAAAGTAATATTTTCAATTCACATCATCAGTTGAATAGGATTGCATATAACCATAAAAAAAAACTCTGAAAGTAAAATTGATAGCTGTTTTAAAAGTTTTTACAAAATTTGTGCCTAAGACACATTTGGTAATCTGACCTGAAAACTCAAAAATACATACAAAATATCCTAAGTATATCTAGTGGTGCTCATGGTAACAGGTCACAGCCTGTGCTATCATGCGCAAAAGCCTAGCCCAACAGTTAGGAACACCAATAGTGTGGCGTTGCAGCCTCATAGGTAACTCCTCGATCCGAATATCCAGAATACCAAGGGTTAATCCCTCTATGTGATCCTGCAACTCTGCTAAGGTCTCGGCCAAATCCAAGTCTTAGAGAACTGCTCTCCTAATGTTTCTCTGCGTTGGCCCACCTGCAACCTGTTGGCGTACCACAGGTCAAACAGTACCCACATCTGTATGCATAAGAGTAATTTTAGTTTAGTCTTGGAAACATTAAAAAACACAAAAAACATGTAGAAACTTGAAAAATCGAAAAACACTTTGGTCAAACAACTTACCCATAACACCCCATTTTACTCCAATTGGTAGAATCAAATTTGGATCTCCACGATAATCCATCCCTGAGTATGGATGCTTCTCGATAACAACATGTTGTTGCTCAAGCCAACTGAAAAATGCAGGGGAGAAAATGATTGTTGACTGACCAACACGTCGAGCCATCAATTCAACCCACCTTTGCATACGTGGATCTCTAGGACCAGCCACACACAGTGATACATGCTATGGTTGCATCAATGGGATTTTCTCTAAGGCAAAAGAAATCAAGATCAAACCATAGCAGAAATTCTTCGTCTTACCAATTTTTACCTTAGTCAGTTGTTCTTTCAACAGTGAAAGTACATCCTTGCACCGGTTGAAAACTTTTGGCTCTAGACACTCCAGTGCTTGCTGCATATAAGATCTGTTCGCCAGATGTAGTGTCACACTGCCAGCCAATTTTGCGATCGTGAAGAGGATCGTTCTTAAAGGCAAATCACTTACATCGCTGATATTTATTTTCCTGTCGTTGCCAGGTTGTGTACCTAGCCGACAACACTGTCTGATGTAATCTCTCACTGATTCACCTCCACGGGCAAATCCAGAAAGTGAGATGGGGGCACCTTGCCTCAACAATCTGCTAAGAAAGTAAATATCCTCAATAGTAATAGGGACCATCTTGTCCCTAATGTGAAATGTCTGATCTGTTGGATCCCATGCACAAACAAGGAACTACAATAGTTCTATTTGTTGCCTCATTCCAGACAACTTAAAGTATTTGAGTAACCCGCAATTCCTAAGGGCCTCAACTGTACCCGGGTTGTTTAGGGCAACCATGTCTTTTTCTTCATGCTCTCTTTCTTGCCATGTAATCGACATTCTGATTCAATAAAAGCCTGAAACACAATCATAAGCTAAATTAGGATCCTTTCCATGCAAAAAAATAGGACAAAGTTTGGATCTAACAGCTAAAACAAACTTGGGAAACTTGCCCAGCGTAGCCCAGACACAGAGACAGTGCGTTGCAGAGCATCTATCCTTCTATCTGGGTGCTCTTTAGTGCAATTTTCGATGTGAAAGCCTGCACTAATCCCAGGGAAAAAAAATGAAACCCCAGGGCCCCAAAAAACCCTAAAATTTGCATGAAATGACAAAAGAATGGATTGAAAAGAAAGTAGAGAGGTTTAGTTCCTACCTGGTCTGAACGGCTCGAGAAATGGTCCACGGAATCTTTCGCAATCAGTTGGTGAAGTTTGACGTAAAAACTGAGCTCAGAGCACAAAACTGGATGGTGAGTTCCAAATGGTAAAAATGATATGGTAAAAACTTGTTTTATGATTATTTCATGTTAATTAATCAACTAAACATTAGTATTTGCCTATTTTTTCCTATGAAACAGATATTTTTAATCCATTTGGTGATGTTTTGGGTAGGTTTTACAACTAATTTGCAGAATTCAACATGCTCGATTGTAGGTTGTACTTTCGACCATAAAGCACACTTTTATCTCTTTTCCGCGCTTTGTTAAAAACGAAAAAGGAACCCTTGGAGTCCTCTTTAAGCTCTTTTCAGACTCTCTAAATATGAAAATATTGTCGAGAGCTTGTCCTTTCCAGCTCGTTAACGAATTAGAAACGATATCTCTCTTGTATTATTTTACGCTTTTTCGAACTTGAGAGATTAATTTACGAAAAATAACTTGTGGAGTTTTCTTTTTGTACCCTTTCAAACTCTCTAAACATGAAATAGACCGAGTTATATTTGTCTTTAAACTCGTTCAAAACATCAAATAGCAACAAACTTGTCCATCTAGAGTGGAGATTTACGTGTCTGTTTGACAAGAGTGCGTTCTCCATACTTAGTCGCATAAGCTCCTCACCTATCGTCGCAAGTATTGTCGCACTTATGTCGTAATTAACTCGTATGAGCGTCGCACCAACGTCGCAGCTCATCGCACTCTCGCTTGCCCGCACGCCCGTGTGCCCGCCTTCGCCCTCATGCACGATCGCCCGCCCAGCGCCCGTCGTACCGCAGCTCGGAGGCCTTACATTCTCCTCCACCTGAAATCGTTGTCGTCCTCGACAACATACCATCTCGGTAGCTCTCCACCAAGATCATCATCATTTAGGATGTCGACCTTTCTACATAAGGCAAACATCCTTGCAACATATGTAGAGACTCTTTCTCCACTATGTCTCGGCCTAGTGACCACTGCCACCAAGCTCACCATCCATAATCCATGCTCAGGTCCATGGAAGCTCCATCCATCTCATCTGCAACATGTTGTCCATATCAAACCGACTCTTGATGTGCCCCATTCAGGTCCATGAAGCTCTCTCCATCATCTGCAATGTGCCACCCTCAAGTCTCCATGTCACACTAGCAAGTCCTCCTGCATAACATTCCTGCCCTAGCACCTTGTTAGGATGTCCCTTGTCATCTCCACAAGTGCTTCCACACAATGTCCCTGCATAGGTCTCTACCATGCGTCATGTCTTCAAACTTCGGTTTAGTGAACTCGGTCACTCAACCATCTCATCATCATCACAAGGAAGCCTTCTCTCAAGGCTCCTTATAGAGTTTGTGTGGTTCCTCCCTACCAAGGCCTCCACACCAACCTTCTTCCAAGGTTGTTCATTGAGAAAGGAAAGCCAGGAAGTTCCCTCCCTGACTCTCATCCACCCATGTATCGGATTGATGTTGTGTCCTCAAGTATTTGTGCACAGCCTCAATCTCCTCACATGTACATCCAAGCTCACCTAGCTTGTCCTCTGTCAACTGAAAGTCATATATGCCCATGGCATACGTGCAAAATTCCACTATCTCGGCAGGATCTCTACCCTCATAACGTTCATCAACCACTGCCTTTGAAGTAGCACTCGGGCTTTCTTCATTTGCAACTCCATTGTGAAGATCCTTAGTAGAAGATGCCCCCATCAAGTGTCTCCAAGTTCGTGAGAACTTCTTCTCACTTCCTCCATTCTTCTTCCCAGCCTTTGCTACGAAGTCCTCCAACTTCCTTTCCTTTGTTTGCACAATACTCCCAAGTCCTCTTTGCTCCACATCCTCATGCTTCACATTAGGATCTTTGGGATACAAGATCATAGAATTTATCCTTGGTCTATAACCCAAGCAACTCCTCCTATTCATAGGCACCATCGTGGTTTTTCCTTCAGCTGTGATCAAGAGAATGTCCCGGTCCTCCATTGGCATGGCTTGTGCTAGCTCCATGAAGTCCAGCCCCAACACCATAGAATGATCATCCATGTCTACAACTCTCAAGTCCAACTTCCCGAACCACGGTCCTACTTTCACCTGTGTGTCCTTCAATACACCATCAACTGTTTTAATGGTAGAGTTGATAGCTTTGAAAGCACTCCATTCCTTTTCCATCTTTGTCTTCTTCCCAAAGGACTTTGCTGCTTTCCTACTCAAGAAGCTATGAGTAGCTCCCGTATCAACCAAAGCTGCAAACTTCTTCCCTTTCACGGTTACCTGCACAAAACTTGGCTTCAAGGAATCACCTCCTTCTGTTGGCTTTGTCTTGTGTCTCACCTCAGCAACCTTCTTCAAGAATTCGGCCTCAGAAGTGTCAATAGGCTCATGTTCCTTCTTGACATTCCTCTTAAGGTACTTCACCTCCTTGCTTGGCTCTTCTAGGGAACTCGGTTCCCGTCTAGCTTGACCCGCTTTAAGTTTTCCTTCCACCTTGTTCTGCTCAAGTGCACCAACCAAGTGTCCATTGACCAAGTTCATGGAACTTAGCTCCCGAATGCTCTCTTGGTCTCGGTAGTGAGTTCCCAACCTGTCAATGTAGTCGAGCTCCTCCTGCTCAATTACAACAACCTTCTTACCAAGAAGCTTCTTCTTTATCTCTTCCTCAACTTGCTTGATTTCGGCTTTCAACCGGGCCCTTTCATCAAAGAGCTCTTGAAGATCATCAAGTTCCTTGAGTTCCATATCTGCCATGTCATGAGCAACCTTTGCTTACCAGCTTCAACCGAGCTCTGATACCAGCGCGGGCAAGCGGGAGTGCGACGAGCTGCAACGTTGGTGCGACGATCATACGAGTTAATTACGACATAAGTGCGACAATACTTGCGACGATAGGCGAGGAGCTTATGCGACTAAGTATGGAAAACGCACTCTTATGCGATATTAAAAATATAAGGCCGACATGTTAAATAAGGCGTTTGGGCATATGTTCATGGAGTTAAGGGGGTTGGCCATGGGCTGCACACCCCCTTGCAAATCTACGTTAGAATGGATATAAGTATGTGAGCTTGGAGCTCATTTCAAACAAGAAACTTCGCACACATCTCTTGGGTAAAGGGGTAAAACCTGCGCAGATTTGGAAGGGGGAAAATGCATATCTCATGCGTTGTTCAGCCCAAGTGCGAGGTATTGGAGTTCGGTTGTGAGTGCAGTTCGAGATTCTAAGGTACAGGTTTTGGTGTAGGACTTGGCAGAGATTTTAGGTGGCTCGGGTGAGCACCATTCTTTGTGCAAGAGGTGCACAAGACTATTGTAAAAGGCAGGTGGCCTATCTTTGTAAAAATTGGTTAAGTGTGAGACTTGGTTCAGCCAAGACACACTTGTTGTAAAATCTGATATTCTTGACATAATATTATTGTTGGGCAGACTGTTCGGGGAGTTGCCCCTCCCTTTATACTTGTGTATTGTTCTCGGTTTATTGTTGATGGTTAATGAATGAGAATGTTCTTTGTTGAAGTATAAAGGATAACATTTTATTCGGTTATAAGAACACAAGTTAAGTAAGTTTATGTTGGAATAGGCGTAGCCCATAAACGTTAGTATTGTTAAAAAGAAAGCGTTCGGTGGTGCCGCACCTCGCTACAAGCGGTTGGAAGATCACCGCAGGTGTAGGGGCGTGACAGTTGGGTTGCGATTGTTGACATGTGTAGGTTGAAAGGAGGCTTCTAGAAGACCATTATGTGGCACTCTAAGGCCAAATTCGAATTTGAGTGGAAAGAATCATGGGATCATGAGGATATGTGTCAAATCTCCTAATTGTATTGTAACTCTAAGAAGACATGTGTCTTATCAGTTCCTATTTTGTTTAGGACTCTAGAGGTAGAGGGAGAGATTCATGGACTCTCATTAATGAGATGGCTTCTCATCTTTTTGTATAAATAGGAGATTTCTCTCCTTCATTTGTTAGTTCTTTAGTCCTTTTTAGCTTGTGAGTTCTTTAGCTTGGAGTTTGTAGTTCTTCCTTGATGGCTTTCGAAAGCTTTGGAGAACTTTGTCGTACTTTGTAATTTTGAAGAATTTGAATAAAGCTTTGATGTTCTCAACATGGAAGGAGATGTGAAGTAGATGTCATGGAGCATATTAGAATGTAAGGTAGAGTAGATTTCATTTTGTAAATTTTGCTTTGATTTCATTATGTCATTTGATTGCTTTCAAGTTTGATAGATTAGATTTTTCATTCATGCAATTTTAATTCATGCAAGTGTGTTCAACCGGTTGATTGTAGATTAGTAATGCACATAGCTTTTTAATGACTAATGACATGATGGAATTATCTTGTCCTTCTGCTGATTTATTTTCTTAGTTCTAATTCCAGCACTGTTTATTTCTTTCAGTTTTGTTTTGTTCATTTACTTTTCTGCAAGATAGATATTAGACTGCTCATGTCATTTTCAGTTACCTCCTATAGCCAGAGCGACTCAAATGGTGAGGGATTGAAGTATGAATGCGTAGTTTGATATTAGTTTATTTTTCTGCAAGTTAGTTATTGAATTGCTCATGTCATTTTCAGTTACCTCCTATAGCCAGAGCGACTCAAATGGTGAGGGATTGAAGTATGAATGCGTAGTTTGATATTATTTTATTTTTCTGCAAGTTAGTTATTGAATTGCTCATGTCATTTTCAGTTACCTCCTATAGCCAGAGCGGGTCGAATGGTGAGGGATTGAAGTATGAATGCGTAGTTTGATCTTAGTTTCATTTTATGCAATTTAGATATCAGATTACTCAATTTGTTTATGATTACCTCCTATAGCCAGAGCGAGTCGAATGGTGAGGGGTCAGAATATGAGTTGATGTAATATGATTTAGTTTACTTTGTTTACAGTTTTTGAATTGCTTTAAGTTCAGTTTTATTTTTATACAGCAACAAGGATACTGGGTTTCATAGTCACTAGCTCATTTTTTGGCTGTTGCATTCTATTTTGATTGAAGTAGCTGCATATTTACATTTTTGTTTAAGTACTAATTCCATCAATAAAAGGTTTTAAGATCTTTTGAAGTGCTAAGTTTTGGAAGTTACCATTAGGGACATAGATTTTGTCTTGAAATCTACATCCATACTTGACCTTTAAAAGTATTCATAAGACCTTAGAATATGATTTCCATTTGCATTAGATACTTTAGGAGATCAACAAGAACAAAACCCCAAAACAAAATAAAATCTATAAAACAACGAAGTAAGAAAAAGGTTAACTAAGCACATATGGTGCACCACACTTCATCAGTTTACGATACCCGGATTGATAATTTATGTAGAGCAATTTAAGACTTTAAATTGACTAGACATTTTACAAGAACCTGAAAGAAAAATACTGATCAGCTAGCAATCATGAGAAAGCATAAAAGAAAAGATGAACAACAGTTAGTATGAATATCAGGACAGCGTAATATATACAAGCAAATGATTATAAAAGTAGTAACATAATGAAAGCAAGTAAGAAACTATACAGTAGATACAGAGCCTTGGTGTACAGGGGCCCTCTGCAACCTCGGCCAATCAATACTCAGTCACAAATTGGACTTAAGAATGTTGTCTTCTCATATATTAAAGTGCAGTCAAAACATAGAAATAGAGCACGACACAGTGGGATCGTCAACACAGTCAAGATTATATGTAAAAGCTAACTATCAAGCGTATGATAACGCGTTATTTATAACTGAAGATGCTATAACTGATTCCTAAATTCTACACTGCCAAACAGACACGTAAATCTCCACGTCCTGAGATCTAGCAGTATGGTAATCATGACAAATAAATCTATGGAGTGGTGGCTGTTCGATTTGGTTCACGGATTGATCCACAGGTGTTAGCACACCTCCGGAGATTGAGGAACTTGCCACGCAAAACTTCACGTGGGCAAAACAGAGCCGTGCCACTGCAAAATTCTTGGTTTGACCACTCCTTTGACCGTCTTTGACCATGGCTGTTTGTGAGTGATTCAGCTGAACCAAGGGGACACGCTCCATGTACATGTCATTTGCAGCTTGCCCATGTGGCCGGATTCTCCATTGGACACCTGTAACATAGTCTTCAACAAAATGGCTGCGGAAACTTGAGCTGGCTGTGGAAAGTGACAAGTTTCCGCAGCTGATTGAACAAAAATCTAAATCAAACAGCAGCCACAAACATAGTTAGGAAACCATTTTATAAGCTCTTTTAAAACTAATATGCAATGATTTGACAGCTTGGTGGGTCAAGTAAATGGAAAAGAAGGCTGAAAAGGTATATAGGGAAGATGCAAGTTTGGGATTTCACTTCCCCGGCAATGGCGCCAAAATGTTTGGTCAATTTAGTGTGTCCTAAATTGCTATTTAAAATGTCAATCCGAGAGTCGTAAACTGCTGAAGTGAAGTGCACTGTATATGCAAGATAACCGATTTCTTAGTTCTTTGTCGTTTTTGAGTTTTTGGTTTGTTTTTGGGTTTATCTTCTGTGGATTCCCTAATGTGAGATGGCAGAATTGAAAGTCAAGTATGGATGGCAATGGTGATTTCTACAATGATTTTCCAAACTTTAAAGTTCTCAAAAAGAAGGTTTCAAACTGGCTGTGATGAAATCAATTCTCAAAAGAAAATAAAAATGTACCAAAACAGTGAACTAGTGACAATGAAGCCCAGTATCCTTACTGCTGTAAACAAAAAAAAAAAAAAAAAAAAAAAAAAAAAAAAACTGAACTCAAAGCAATTCAAAGACTGAAAGCAAAGCAAACTAAATCACACTACTTCAACCCATATTCTGACCCTTCACCTTTCGACTCGCTCTGGCTATAGGAAGTAATCATAAACAAATTGAGTAATATGATATCTAAATTGCAGGAAATGAAATTGCATAAAATGAAACTAAGATTTAACTACTCATTCATATTTCAATTCCTGAAAATGACATAAGTAATTTAATCACTAACTTGCAGGAAAGTAAACTAAATCATACTACATCAAGTAATATTCTGATTCCTCACTATTTGAGTCGCTTGGCTATAGGAAGGAAATCATAAACAAATGAGTAATATGATATCTAAGTTGCAGAAAAGTAAATAAGCAAAGCAAAACTGAAAGAAATGACAATGCTGGAATTAAAACTCAGTAAATGAATCAGCAGAAAGGACAAGATGATCTCATGTCATTAGTCATTAAAACTATGTAATTTTCCCGGGCTACCTACAAGAACCTGAAAGAAAAATATTGATCAGCTAGCAATCATGAGAAAGCATAAAAGAAAAGATGAATAACAGTTAGTATGAATATTAGGACAACATAATATATACAAGCAAATGATTATAAAAGCAGTAACATAATGAAAGCAAGTAAGAAACTATATAGTAGATACAGAGCCTTGGTGTACAGGGGCCCTCTGCAACCTCGGCCAATCAATACTCAGTCACAAATTGGACTTAAGAATGTTGTCTTCTCATATATTAAAGTGCAGTCAAAACATAGAAATAGAGCACGGCACAGTGGGCTCGTAAACACAGTCAAGATTACATGTAAAAGCTAACTATCAAGCGTATGATAACGCATTATTTATAACTGAAGATGCTATAACTGATTCCTAAATTCTACGCTGCCAAACAGACACGTAAATCTCCACGTCCTGAGATCTAGCAGTATGGTAATCATGACAAATAAATCTATGGAGTGGTGGCTGTTCGATTTGGTTCACGGATTGATCCACATGTGTTAGCACACCTCCGGAGATTGAGGAACTTGCCACGCAAAACTTCACGTGGGCAAAACAGAGTCGTGCCACCGCAAAATTCTTGGTTTGACCACTCCTTTGACCGTCTTTGACCATGGCTGTTTGTGAGTGATTCGGCTGAACCAAGGGGACACGCTCCATGTACATGTCATTTACAGCTTGCCCATGTGGCCGGATTCTCCATTGGACACCTGTAACATAGTCTTCAACAAAATGGCTGCGGAAACTTGAGCTGGCTGCGGAAAGTGACAAGTTTCCGCAGTTGATTGAACAAAAATTTAAATCAAACAGCAGTCACAAACATAGTTAGGAAGCCATTTTATAAGCTTTTTTTAAACTAATATGCAATGATTTGATAGCTTGGTGGGTCAAGTAAATGGAAAAGAAGGTCGAAAAAGTATATGGGGAAGATGCAAGTTTGGGACTCAACATACCCCCACTGTGAAGGTGTTGCATGTCCTCATGCAACCAAAATTTTAGTCATTCCCCTTTAATCCTTATGTTCTGAAGCCTCTGCTAGGACATCTAGTCCTCTTTTCTTCTTTCTTGGTGCTACCACCATCCTGGGTTTCCTTATCAGACATCTGAATTTGAGATTGATCAATTCTCTGCTCAAATTTCTGCACTTTTTCTTTAGTTTCTTGTTCTTCTTTGCCATAGTCCCAAATGAAGCATAGTATTATCATGAATAATTTTATCTACTTTGCTCTGTTCCTTAAGTGCTTCATTTTCTTGCTTGATATGCCTGTTTAGAACCTCTAATTCAAGCACTTCTTGCTTTAAGGATTGAACTTGTGCATCTGGTGTCATGTGGGGCAGAGTGGTACTTGGGCCTGCAGCTGTCTTTTCTAAAGATTCAAGGTAGTCATACACCTCTTGTTGACTGGGATCTATTTCGGGTGTTTTTCTTGGACTGACTTCAAATTCTTGTGGAGGAGGAGGACTACTTTCTAGCTTTGGCCGAGAAGGGCTTTCATCAACATGTGGAGGACTAGTTTCAATACTTGGCTGAGGACGAGGTGGACTACGGCCAGCTGGAGGTTTCTCGGGTGTTTCCCCACCCAAATCAATGAAGTGGGGCCGTTTTACTTGTGTTTTACTCCCCCTACCTCTAAGCCTGCTGCTTCTTCTCAAATACGGTGGACTAGTACTCCCTTCTTCTATGCTCTGTTTCCCTTTTTCCTTCTTCTTTGCTATAGCAGCCTGTTCTTGAAGATGCACTAATCTCTCAGACAATGTTTGATAGTCCTCTTCTATAGATGGCCCAGGTGATTGATATACTTCTTCTATGTTTCTTTTGCCTTTCAATTTTCTCTGTTTCTTGTCCTTAGTTCTGTTCTGTTTTTATTTTTGACCAACTTCTTGAGTTTCGGTAGTAGGAGAGTCTTGGACTATGGCACTCTTTTCTTTTCTCCTACTCCTTCTCGGTGTCTTTGGTGTACTACTTTCAGATGCCTCAGATGGCTCTTGAAAGTAATTTCTTATTAAGAATTGTTCCCAGGTATCTTTTTTTTCTTCAGTTGGTCTTCAATGAGAATCTTTACAAGTCCATGATGATATAGATGAGGTTCTATATTTCCTATGTGCTTTTGGACTGTGATACTCATATTTTTCAAACTCAGCAGTAAGAAATAAGGCAAATTAAGAGTTTGACTCTCTAAGAAGTTCATCAACAATCTAGCATGGTACATGTACATTGAACCAAAGCGTCCTTCGCAAGTGATAAACTTTTGGATAACTAACAATAGGCTGGCCCATTCTTCTTTCAATGCATGAACAGGAATTCCTTTTGTAAACACAGTGGTGTCCATACCTGGGTTTCGTAGCATAATTCTCCATGCCTGTTCATCCACGCTTTTGTTTTTAAACCATCGCTCACCTTCCTGGGGTAAGCTTGTGGCAGCTGCTACTGTTGTTTCAGTGACCGTGAGCTTTAAGTCTCCAATTTCCACCATCTGGCCATTGAAAGACCGTGCAAAGGCTTTGGTTACCTCTTTATTATGGCCCTTAAATTTTTGGATGAAGCGTAACCATTTGGCTTTCTTCAGCAAATCTTTTGCTTGAGGGTAACCTTCTAAATATTTAGGCCTTTCTGGTTCTTCCCTTAGTAATCGTCCCATTCCTTCCTCTGTTTTGAAATTCAACTGAAAATTTAATTGCGTGTGAGGGTTTAGCAGAGGGAAGGTGGCTAGGTTGCAGGGTTTATGGCAAAATACAGTGGCTGCAATCGGTAGATGGATAGCAGATAACGGGAGTGCTTCGGAATTACAGGCGGAACAGAGGATGAGCAGCCGTAGTGAGTTCACAAGATGAAGTGCAGACGGATGTGAAGAAGATGGTCTTAATAGAATGGTAAGGAAATGGAGTGAAGTCGGGATTTTGAATTAAACGGTTGCGTACGAAATGTTACACGTTTTAATGAATGGCTGCGGAAAATGCGGTGGAGAGGAGCCGTAATGAGATAGGTCACATCTCATGATTACAGGTGGTGTATGAAAGTGCAGTCGACTATGAGTTTAAACCCGAAAATCAATCATGAGACCGTTAAGAAATGAATGCATGGTTTGCGGAATAATATCGTGGGATGGTAGTGGGTAATGGAGCTATTGTGACGATCATTGCACATAGTAGAGCTTTTATGGTTTAACAACTATGCATAATCGTGACTTTAATTTCTATTTGAAAGAAATTTTTTCTCATACCTTTGGAAACCTTGTCATTTGTTGCTCATTAGCTTTTAACCAACTGTTCTTCATTGATGTCTAGAGATGCTCCATGTCTTCATAGCATATGCTCAATCACACCTGCATTTTCATGATTATTGCACTAACATTTTGACTGTGGATTTGAAAAACAGAGTGGTGGCTGCGGAAACTGCTTCTGGCTGCGGAAACTGCTACTAGCTGTGGAAATTGACACAACACCCACTTAGCTGAACAAAGATAGTTAGATAATAACTAACTAAGTGAAAATGGTTCTGAAAGGGACATTTATTGATGAAATGGAGTGAGATAAAGCGGAGTGAAGTGAAATGAAAATGAGATGGAGATAGAGTGGAATGGCAAATGAAGTGGAGTGAAGATGGAAAAAGAAGGAGAGAAGATTTTTTTTTTTTGGGAAAATATAGAGTGTCAGGTGTCCCTGATTTTCACTCTACATTTTCTGTATAAGACTGTCAATCTGTGATTGGTTTTCAGTCTTATACAATTATTATTATTATTATTATTATTATTATTATTATTGAACTGAAAGAAACAAGGGCTAGGCTGGTGGGGAAGAAGGATTCTTCTTCACCAGCCTTATTGTAGAATTCTCTTGAAACATTTTGACAAATTCCTCTTTTGAGAGTGGCTTATGATAAATTTTCAATCGGTGGCCATTCACAATGAGAGGAGTTTGAAATTCATCAATGGTCTTGATTCTTACTACTCCATTGCTAAAGACTTTGTCAATCTCATATGGCCCAAGTCAATGGGTCTGAAATTTACCTTTGAAGTCTTTAAAATTGGAATCAAACCGTAGTGCCCAATCTCCCTCTTGAAACTTTTTCTCTTTGATGTATCTGTCATGCCACTTAGCTCTTTGATGTTGAACTAGATCAGTTCTTAAAATTGCTTCTTGTCTGATCTCATCTAGCTCATTCAGTTGCTCCATTCAATGCTTTTGGGCTTCTGATAGATTCATCCCCAACTGAACTGCCATCTTGAAGGTCTTGACTTGAAACTCAATGGGGAGTAAGACTTCTTTCCCATAAACAACTTCATAGAGAGAATGTCCTGTTGTATTCCTCCATGTAGTTCTGTAGGTCCACAAGGCTTCAGGAAGCCTTTCTGCCCAATCTCTTATGTGTAGATGAACAGTTTTGGTGATGATGTTCTCAAGAACTTTGTTTGTGGACTCCACTTGGCCATTTGCTTGCGGATGGTAAGGAGTAGATTTTCTGTGCTTGATTTTGTATTCTTCCATAAGCTTCTCCATCAAGTTAGATGTAAATTGACTTCCTTGATCTGTCACAATTTCTCTTGGGACACCAAAATGAGTAAAAATATCCTCATAAAGAAAATTAACAACTGAATTTTCAGTGGCAGAAGGTAATGCTTTGGCTTCTACCCATTTGGTGACATAATCAGTGCATACCAATATATACTTCTTCTATTTAGATGGTGGATTAATGGGTCCAATGAAATCTAAAGCCCATTTTTCAAAGGGTTCAATGAGTACCTGTGGTTTTAATGGCATTTCATTTGAAAGAGTATGTCTCCCAACTTTTTGGCAGCTATCACACCTTCTGACATATTGTTTTGTATCTTTGAAGAGGGAAGGCCAATAATATCCTAAAGAAAGGATTTTATAGGCCGTCCTTTTGTCAACAAAGTTTCCATGCATGGTTCATCATGACATGCCTTGAGGATGTCAGGCATTTCATCTTCCCGAACACATCTTCTGATCACACATTCTAGCCCTGTTTTAAACAATTCGTTAGAAATCCATGAATAATTCGAACTTTCCTGAATAATTCTTCTTTTTTCACTAGGAAATAAATTTGGAGGTAGCTTCCCTGTAACCAAATAGTTAGAAATATCTGCATACCAAGGAGTCTTAGTAGTTATTGCAAATAAATATTCATCTGGAAACTTATTCTCTACAGGAGAATCTTCGTTAGTATTTTGGATCCTAGACAAGAAATCAGCTACTGTATTTTGTTTCCTTGGTCTATCCAACACAGTAATATTGAATTCTTGTAAAAGTAAGAGCCATCTTATAACTCTGCCATTAGTAACAGGTTTGTTCATTAGATATCTAATTGCAGAATGATTAGTATGGACAAAAGTTTCATAGCCTGTTATATAATGTCTAAACTTATTGATTGCATGAACAACAGCTAAGAACTCTTTTTCAGTCACAGTATAATTCAACTCGGTGGGAGTCAAATTTTTACTGGTGTAGTAAATGGCATAAGGAACTAAATCCTTTTGACCCAACACAGCTCCTAGAGCTGTATCTGAAGCATATGTAGAAATATAGAAAGGAAGTTTCCAATTTGGCCCTCTCAAAATGGGTGCTTCAGATATTCTTGTTTTCAAAGTTTCAAATGCAGATTGACAATCAGGATCCCATTTGAATTCACAGTCTTTTGTAAGTAATTTGAAGAGTGGAGATGCTAGTTTGGTGAAGTTTTCGATAAATCTTCTATAGTATCCATTAAATCCAATAAAACTTCTAACATCTTTTTGACAATTTGGAATAGGCAACTTGGAGATGACTTCAACTTTTGATCTATCAACTTTAATTCCATCCCCTGAAATATGATGTCCCAAAACAATACCTTCAGTAAACATCATAAAGCATTTTTCATGACTCAATGAAAGGTTTGTTTCTTTACACCTTATAAGGACTTTTTCCAAATTCTCTAATGCCTCTTCAAATGAATTACCATAAACTGTAAAATCATCCATATAAACCTCTACACAATCATGTATTAGATCAGAAAAGATTCCTAGTACTGCCCTTTGAAATGTTGCGGGTGCATTACATAATCCAAAAGGAAGTACTCAGTAAGCAAAAGTTCCCCATGGACAGGTAAATGTGGTCTTATCTTGATCTTTAGGTGCTACCTGAATCTGATTATAGCCACTAAAACCATCCAAAAATGAAAAGTACTTTTTGCTTGCTAAAGTATCTACTACCTGATCGATAAAGGGTAAAGGAAAGTGATCCTTCAAAGTTGCTTTGTTCAATTCCCTGTAATCAATGCATACCCTCCATTTACCATTCTTTTTAGGTACTATAACCAAAGGAGAAACCCATCGACTATTTGAAATTGGATAAATGAAGTTGACATTGAGTAGTTTTTGGAGCTCTTCTTTCACTATCTCCCTAAGGTTTGGATTCATCCTTCTCTGAGGTTGTCTGGTTGGTCTACTGTTTTCCTCGATATAGATGTGATGAATGCAAGTCTTAGGGTCAATACCTTTCATATCGATATACTCCCATGCAAATGCAGTAGAATGTTTTTGCAAGATTTTGGTTAGCTCTCCCTATTGTGACTTTTCCAAGTTTTTGTTGATATTCAATGTTTTACCTGGAAAGATCTCAATGGCAGAACTACCAAACTCTTCCATAGAGAAAAGAGACATTTGTCTAGATGATAGATACTCAATGTCAGAATCTAACTGAAATTGTGTGTGGTCATATTCTGAATATGTTTCAAAGTTTTCTAATGTGTTGAGAATTTGACTATCTTCACTGATTTCAGAAATGGTAAAGACAGGTTTTATAGTATCCTCATCATCAACCCACTCATTATCTCCTATTTCTGTAATTGCTTTTGCTGGAGGATACAGATTGAATTTCTTTGTCGAATTACCATCAGAAATATACATATCCCCAGATCTACAACTGATAAAAGCATCAGCTGTGGCTATCCAAGGTCTTCCTAAGATGAGAGGATGTCCTCCTAAGTTACTCTTGGGAGTTAAAATCATGAAATCTACTGGATATTCCCAAGAATCTAAGGAGACCGAAATGTCTTCTAATACACCATCTGGTTTGATAATTGATCGATCTGCAAGTTGCAGTAAAGTAGGTGTAAAAAGAAGATTAGGAAGTTTTAGCTGTTCCATAGTCTATCTACTCATAATGTTGATAGCAGCCCCTAAATCAATCAAAGTGTTTGGAATTTCTACCCCATTGATATGTGTTTTGACAATTGGACTATTGGGGTCTACATACTTCTGCATAGTAATTTTTCCCATCATGATATCTGCAAATTTTTCCTACCAGGTGGATTCTTCTTGTATCTCTCGGTTTCCTTCCTGGTCTTTTAAGACTCAACTCCTTTATTGTTTTTGCTAGAATAGGAATCTCTCTAATGGCTTGTAACAAGGGAATCTTGATACAGACATTCTTTAATTCATCTAGAAAATCATAGTCAGGCAACAAGATTTGTTTTTCCACCCCTTTGTCAATTTGTAATCTTTCAGGAAAAGGAGGTGTGGATGAAGATGCAAGTTGCTCAACTATAGGAGTTGTGGGGGTTGACTCTTTTTATTTTTCTTTTTGAGTGCTTGGGTTTTGAAGAAATGCTTCAGAACCTTTATTGGCTTCAAGAGAATCTTCCTCAGAAATGCTTTGCTTTTGAGCATCTATAGAAGGCTTATCTAAAACTCTACCAGATCTGAGTTGTACATCATTGAGAGGAACAATCATATAGGTAGGAAATTGTTGTCCTTCTACCATGTAAGCATCTTGAGGGTTTTTATTGTTGGGGTTCGGCAATGGCTAGGAAGGTAGTTGATTTGTCTTCTGTTGGAATGGAAGCAAGAGTTGAGAATTTGGATTATGTTGAGAAGGTTGTTGTTGTTGTGGAAATGGCAATGATAGTTGTGGATTTTGATTTGGAAGTTGTGTAGCTTGTTGATTTTGAAAAGATGGAGGATATTGATAAAATTGAGGAAATCTCCCATAAGGATTTTGCATACCTTGTACCCATGATTGAAAAGGATTTTGAGGTTGGGACCAAGGTTGTTGCCAAGGATTCCAAGGGGGTTGAAAGTTCATAGAGTTGTTAAACCCTTGATTTTGTTGCCCCTGCCAAGGTCTCCTTGCAACAAAACAGAGAGACTCAATTGAATTTGGATCTTCTTGAAAGACAGCTTTGAGCCCAAGAATTGAAGGACAATCCTTGGTCTCATAGTTTTCTGAACAAATCACACATGTTTCTACAACTTTTGCATCCAAGGGACATTCCCTTAGAGCATGTTTCTTTCTACATTTCGGGCAAAAGATGGCCAAAGCTTCAGCTTCTGCTTTCTGCTTGTTTTGTATTTTAAGGGTGTCTAGTTGCTCACTAAGACTCCCTAAGATATCAGTTTTGAATTCATCAAGCATGTTGCCAATCTCAGCCCTACTTACTGATCCGGTTGCAGATTTGTTTGCTCTAATGAGAGAAGGATCTCTAGGCCCTTTTCCAGTTTTAGATTTTCCCCTTGAGAGATGGACACATAGCTCTGCTATATCATGAAGTGGAAGTTGAGATATATCTCCTTTTCCCATCATGTTCAAAATATCTATCCATTCATCTCTAATGGCTTTTAATAGAAGGGCTTTCAAGGTTTCCTCATCTAATTTATTCATTTTTGCTCTTTTCAGGTTGTATTGAAATCTTTCAAGTAAATCCTCCAAGTTTTCATCTTCTCTTTGCACCATTTTGAATACCTCATCCTTGTGATTGGTGGGCATACAATAGTCCAGGTATCTATCCAAAAATGTTTGTTTCATATCATTCCAAGTCCTAATGGATTGAGTGACTAATCCCATGAACCATTTCAAAGCAACTCCTTTCAATGTTGAAGGAAACAATTTGAGTTTTTGAGAGTCTTCCAGATAATCATAAGTTCGACACACGACTTCAAACTCAAATAGAAATGTTTCAGGATCCTCATTTCTTAACCCATGAAAGTTTGGGAGGACAGATGGTGAGATGTTTTTCATTGTTGCTCGAGAATCCTCATCAACTATAGGAAATCCGAATGAGTTATCTCCATCCCTATTTCCCCCATTGTTACCTCTACCTTCTCCATCATTTCCTTCTCCTCCTCTACCTCTACCTCTACCAAATCCGTTTACTACTTCCTCCGTCATGATAGTTTCCTCAGAGACTTCAGAGTCCTCTGGTTCCTCTACTAATGGAGAACGAGGAGGAATTTCTCCCTCTTCTTCTTCAGGTGATTCTACTTCTTCAATTACAATGTGTTTTCCTGTAGAAGTAAAGAAAGGGTCTTTTCCTAATTCAGATTCGGTGGATGGTGTGGGAGAGTCTTCTAATTCAACTACTGCCTCTTGAATTCCAGGAATCCTAAGGCTAGGAGTGTGAGTTGGAGATGATGGAGGCGTCTCTTGTCTATTCCTTGAAGTAGATGGAGTTGTAAAAATCGAACTCTTCGCCATAGCTAAAAACCTTCCCCTAGAATCTCTTGCTCTATGCATGTCATTTTTTTTTTTCTTCAAGTCGGGCTAATAATTCTCTTTTTGATCTTCCAGGTCACTCTAGGTGCAAGAAGAGAGCATACTCAAGAAATTATTAAACCAATAACTCTCTCTTTTCTGATGTTACAGATCACACTAGGTGCAAGAGGAGAGCATACTTTGAGAATTTATCAATTTTTCCTTCCTTGAAATTTTCTTGTTTTTTTTTTTTTAAGAAATTGGCTACCTAATTTCACTTCCCCGGCAACGGCGCCAAAATGTTTGGTCAATTTAGTGTGTCCTAAATTGACAAAAAAAAATGGTTGTAACACAAGAACCAACCATGTTGCAATTCAAGTAAAACACTTTGCAGAATATGAAATTATCAAATGATATCATGCAAAGTTAAGCCAAAGCTCAAGGATCAAAAGAGTTAATGTAATATATATTGCATGAGGACATGCAATAGCTTCATTTGGGGGGTATGTTGAGTCTTGAAAATGTCATTCATTTCCATTACTCTTTCACTATTATGTCCATTATATCACCTCTATTTTACCTCCATTTCACTACTATGTCACCACATTCATCCCACTTTCATTATCATTGGGCCACATTTATATTTTTCCAATCTTTATTAATTCTAAGCCTTTTAAGTGAATTTGTGGTTAAAAATTAGAAAATAACGTGCATATGCTTATACCTAACAAATGGGTTGAGATTGTTGACATGTGTAGGTTGAAAGGAGGCTTCTAGAAGACCCTTATGTGGCACTCTAAGGCCAAATTCGAATTTGAGTGGAAAGAATCATGGGATCATGAGGATATGTGTCAAATCTCCTAATTGTATTGTAACTCTAAGAAGACATGTGTCTTATCAGTTCCTATTTTGATTAGGACTCTAGAGGTAGAGGGAGAGATTCATGGACTCTCATTAATGAGATGGCTTCTCATCTTTTTGTATAAATAGGAGATCTCTCTCCTTCATTTCTTAGTTCTTTAGTCCTTTTTAGCTTGTGAGTTCTTTAGTTTGGAGTTTGGAGTTCTTCCTTGATGGCTTTTGAAAGCTTTGGAGAACTTTGTTGTACTTTGTAATTTTGAAGAATTTGAATAAAGCTTTGATGTTCTCAACATGGAAGGAGATGTGAAGTAGATGTCATGGAGCATATTGGAATGTAAGGTAGAGTAGATTTCATTTTGTAAATTTTGCTTTGATTTCATTATGTCATTTGATTGCTTTCAAGTTTGATAGTTAAGATTTTTCATTCATGCAATTTTAATTCATGCAAGTGTGTTTAACCGGTTGATTGTAGATTAGTAATGCACATAGCTTTTTAATGACTAATGACATGATGGAATTATCTTGTCCTTCTGCTGATTTATTTTCTTAGTTCTAATTCCAGCACTGTTTATTTCTTTCAGTTTTGTTTTGTTCATTTACTTTTCTGCAAGATAGATATTAGACTGCTCATGTCATTTTCAATTACCTCCTATAGCCAGAGTGACTCAAATGGTGATGGATTGAAGTATGAATGCGTAGTTTGATATTAGCTTATTTTTCTGCAAGTTAGTTATTGAATTGCTCATGTCATTTTTAGTTACCTCCTATAGCCAGAGCAACTCAAATGGTGAGGGATTGAAGTATGAATGCGTAGTTCGATATTATTTTATTTTTCTGCAAGTTAGTTATTGAATTTCTCATGACATTTTCAATTACCTCCTATAGCCAGAGCGAGTCGAATGGTGAGGGATTGAAGTATGAATGCGTAGTTTGATCTTAGTTTCATTTTATGCAATTTAGATATCAGATTACTCAATTTGTTTATGATTACCTTCTATAGCCAGAGCGAGTCGAATGGTGAGGGGTCAGAATATGAGTTGATGTCATATGATTTAGTTTACTTTTATTACAGTTTTTGAATTGCTTTAAGTTCAGTTTTCTTTTTATACAACAACAAGGATACTGGGTTTCATAGTCACTAGCTCATTTTTTGGTTGTTGCATTCTATTTTGATTGAAGTAGCTGCATATTTACACTTTTGTTTAAGTACTAATTCCATCAATAACAGGTTTTAAGATCTTTTGAAGTGCTAAGTTTTGGAAGTTACCATTAGGACATAGACTTTGTCTTGAAATATACATCCATACTTGACCTTTAAAAGTATTCATAAGACCTTAGAATATGATTTCCATTTGTATTAGATACTTTAGGAGATCAACAAGAACAAAACGCCAAAACAAAATAAAATCTATAAAACAACGAAGTAAGAAAAAGGTTAACTAAGCACATATGGTGCACCACACTTCATCAGTTTACGATACCTGGATTGATAATTTATGTAGAGAAATTTAAGACGTTAAATTGACTAGACACCAAGTTATACTTAACTATTTCCTATGTGTCGGAATATCCTAACATCCCCCCTTAAGAACAACTTGGGATAGGATTGAAGGATTTACAAATATGACACAATAGGAGAAGGAAGGAGGCACTAGAGCCTATCCCCCCTTAGTGACAACTTCCTGAACTCCAACCATAAATCGAAGTTTAGTGAACTTCACCTCTATGAGAGCCTTTGTAAAGATGTCTGCAACTTGATCATCTGTTGAACAATATTGCACTTCAAGAACATGGTCATGGATGAGCTTTCTGATGAAGTGCATGTGCAGTTCAATGTGTTTGTTGCGCTGATGTTGGACTGGATCTTTGCATAATTGAATGGCACTTTGATTATCACACCAAAGTGTAGTCAGATGCTGCTGCTGAAAGGCAAACTCTGACAGGATCTGACGAAGCCACAAGGCTTCCTTACTAGCTTCTACGGCACCACGATACTCTGCTTCTGTTGAAGAAAGAGAAATGGCACCTTGTTTCTTGCAAGCCCATGTAATAGGTCCTGAACCAAGAGTGAACACATAACCTACAGTAGACTTCCGATCATCAGGGTCACCAGCCCAATCGGAATCAGTGAAACCAACCAATAGAGGAGATGCTTCGGCACTGTAATGAATCCCAAACTGAACTGTACCTCGAACATAACGAAGTATTCTTTTAGCTGCTTTCCATTGACTTTCACGTGGGTTTTGCATAAACCGAGCAACAAGGCCAACATCAAAGGAAAGGTCAGGATGAGTATGGGTTAGATACAAAAGTTTTCCTACAAGTTGACGGTATAAGGTAGCATCAACTTCAGGAGAAGTACAAATGATTGAAAGTTTGACTCCAGACTGAAAGGGAGAAGGGGCTGGCTTACAGTCTTCCATGTGAAAATGGCGTAGAATATCACAGGCATACTTGGACTGGGAAAGGGAAATACCTTCCTTGGATTGCAAGACTTGAAGACCAAGAAAATAATGTAAGTGTCCTAAGTCTGTCATTTCAAACTTCCTTTTAAGGCTAGTCTTCACATGGTTGATAAGGTTGGGATCACTACCAGTCAGGATAAGATCATCAACATAAAGAACAAGAATGATAAGAGACTTGCCCACTTTCTTGGTGTAGACAGTATTGTCAGAATGACACCTAGAAAAGCCATTTTCTAAAAGAAAGTTATCCATTTTGACATACCAAGCTTGAGGAACTTGCTTGAGACCATAAAGGGATTTCTTAAGCCGACATACAACGCTGGAGTCTGTTTGTATAAAGCCAATAGGTTGTTCCATATAGATTTCTTCATGCAAGTCCCCATGCAAGAAGGCGGATTTAACATCCATCTGATGGACTTCCCATTTGAAAGAGGCAGCAAGGGAAAGAACAAGGCGGATAGAGTTCATTTTGGCAACAGGGGAGAAGGTTTCAGTGTAGTCAATGCCTTCAACTTGTGAAAAACCCTTAGCAACAAGACGAGCTTTATGTTTATCAACTTTCCCATCTGGTCCATACTTGGTTCTATAAACCCATTTGCATCTAACAAGTTTTCGTCCCTTTGGTAGAGGAACAAGATCCCATGGATCATTTGCCAATAATGAATGATATTCTTCATTCATAGTTGCTTCCCAATCTGGATGGACTGAAGCTTCTGCAAAGGTGTCAGGATCATAATTCACTGAAGCTTGAGCTAGTAAAGAAGAGGCTCTATCAAACTGAGAACGTGTATGTCACTGATCTGTAGGATCACCGACAAGATCACTTGCTACATCCCGAGTAGCACGGACCCATTTTGGAAGCTGAGGAGCTGAAGGAGGATCCTGAGAAGGTGGTGGAGGATTTTCATCCTCTCTTTCATCATCTAAGTAAGAAATGTTTTCAAAAGTAGAAGAGATAGGGAGAGGTGGCACATTTGCCGAACTAGGCTCGCAGGCCGATATATTTTCAACAAACTTTACATCTCTTCTAATGATAACATTTTTGGACTTAAGTGGAATAAGTCTATATCCTTTGACATCTTCAGAATATCCAACAAAAATACATTTTTCACTCTTAGATTCTAAAGCTTTATGTTTCTCATCTGGAACATGGGCCCATGCTTCACTTCCAAAAACACGAAAGTGACTTACATATGGTTTGATTGATCTCCATGCTTCTTCTGGAGTGATATTATTTAAAACCTTAGTAGGAGTGTGATTTATTATGTAATTTTCACAGTTAATTGCTTCTGCCCAATAATTAAGACTAAGTCCTTTAGATTGAAGCATACAATTAGCCATTTCCTTTAAGGTGCAATTCTTCCTTTCAGCTACACCATTTTGTTGTGGAGTATATGGAATAGTATGTTGCATTTGAATTCCATTCTCAGTGCAAAAGTTGATGAATTTGTTGTTAACATATTCTCCGCCATTATCAGATCTTAGCTTAAGAATTTGATGTCCAGATTGTTTTTCAACAAAGGCCTTAAAGGCCAAGAACATGTTAAATACTTCACTCTTGAGTTTTAAGAAGTATACCCAAGTGCGTCTGGAGAAATCATCAATGAAAGTTAAGAAATACTTGTAGCCAGAGAATGAAACAACTAGAAGTGGACCACATAAATCACTATGCACGAGCTGTAAAGGGGCTGAGGCGTGCCAAGAGGCATGTTTTTCAAAACTGTCCCGATGATGTTTTCCGAGTACACATCCGGAACAAACACCATCTCTGCAAGATACCATTGGAAGACCTGTCACCATATTTTCTTTACATAGATTCTGAAGAGAGCGATAGTTTAAGTGACCAAATCGCTCATGCCAAGGTTTGCTCACTTCATCATTATGAGCAATAAATACTGAGGGAAGATTTGATGACCCAAAGTTGTGAAACTTATACAACCTTGTAGAATCATCAGCAATGCCAGTAGCTAAAATCTGTCTAGGATCTCTTAGGTCCTTGAGGTGAAAATTCAATGATTTTACCTTCACCTGAATGGGTTATCTGATATACAGATAAAAGGTTGCAGGATAAGGTTGGAACACATAATACATCATTAAACTGACCATTGTCTATATGAACAGTTCCAGTACCTACAACACTAAGAGATCTATCATCACCAACATATATATTTTTGGTGTTACAATAATTTAAAGAAGAAAACATGGCTTTGTTTTTGGCCATGTGATAAGAAGCTCCAGAATCAATGAGACACTCATGAGAATGAGAAGAAGAAGATACATTTAGTGCATAGCCAGACCGAGATGCTTGACAACCACATGCAAAAAGTGACATTCCTGAAGATGAAGTTGAAGTTGAAGACTGCTCCAAATGGATGTTATGCTTCTTCATTGCTGCTTCCAAGGCTTCCATCTTCTTAAAGCATTTGGATTTTAAGTGGCCATCTCGATTACAAAAGTTGCAATGTCTATCAGTCTTCTTCCCTTTGTTTTTATTTGTCTTATCATTTTGTTGAAATGATTTTTCATTTTGAGTCTGAGATTGCTTAGGACCCTTGTTTGGTTTAGGACCATTCCTTTTAGGATACAACTTCTTAGGATTCTTTGGATTTGGTTGCTGCTGGGTGGCTAACGCTTTCTTAGAAGAGTTTCCAAGATTAAGAAGACCAAGGTGTAAGAGTTTTTCTTGTTCTCTTATTAAAGAATCACAAAAAGAATCAAAGGAAGGGGACTTGTAGTCTTGTCCTTGAGAAATGAAGGCTTCTCTTGTAGAATGGAAGGTGGAAACAAACACAGAGTAGGCTGGTCCCAACTTAGTAAGAATGGAATAGATAAGGTTACTATCTTCTTTCTTAACCTTAACACCTTCCAAGAGAAGTCTAAGGGTCTTGAACTTGGACAAAAAATCTTCAATGCAAGAAAAATTATTGGGGTCCAATGTAAGAAACTCATTTTCAAGTTGATGGGCTCTAAGTTCATTTTTTATTCCAAAAACTTTAGTAATCTGTTTCAATGCTTCATCAGGAGTATCAAGTTCTGCAATATGGAATCTAAGATCTGGAGAAATAGACATCCCTATCAACCCACGTGCTTGATCTTGCCTATTTTCCCATTTAGCTGCCTTATCTTCATCTTTCGGTTTGGTTTCTTGGCCTGTGGCTATTCTGTAGAGACCTTTACTTCTAAGTAAATCCACAATGTAGGACCACCATTGGAAGTAGTTGGTGCTGTCAAGAATAACTTGGCATGGACTTTCCATTTTAACAGAAACTAAAGCTATAGATGTTGAAACTAAGTGTTCCAATGGAAAGATCTCAAAAAATTAGGCTGTTTCAAAAAAACGGTTCTGAAAACGGCTTCTGGATGAAGAAGTTATGGCTTTTTGAAGAAAATTTGATGAAGATGCCGACGAAGTGCGGGAATGTGTGGAAATGAAAAATCCACCCCCACAAAAAGGAGACTTGAACTCAAGACCTCTACTCTCATAAATTAGCTTTGGACCAAGTGAGCTATACAAAAAGTTTGAGAGAGAGAGAGAGGGGCGGGCGGTTGAAGCTTTGGGTTGTGTGCTTGCTTTGAGAAAGCTCTTTTTCCCTACAAAACAAAAAACACAAAACCCAACACGGACATACAAAAAAAAACGAACCTTGTGGCTCGAAGTTAGCTTTAGCTGGAAACTAAATATTTTCCTCAATGTTTCTGATTTTCCGAGATCACACTAAGGCACAGCGGAAAAGAGCATACGCATGAGAAAAATCCTTCCTTTCTGTTTCTGATTTGCCCAGATCGCACAGAGTCGTGGGGAAAAGAGCATACACAGAAATGAAAGGTATAGATCCGGTAATAAAAAAAGCTATATAAACTGAAACCGAAATAAACAGAGAGAAAATAACTGTAAACTGCAAATAAACACTTTATACCTCCAGATCTTAAAAATGACGTAGTTAGGGCTACCGAAAACCTTTTCGCATGAAACGAAAGGGGTTCCTCACTGGAACAGATGCTCCCAACATAATAGAGAATTCCTCTCGGCCCGAAAGCAGTCAGAAACAGTAGATCTAGGAAACGGTAGTCGGATGCAGTTCTACCGGCTTTAGATTTGGATCACCAATGGACGCGACCCTCAAATAGCTCTGATACCATGTAGGAATTTACAGGGTAAGTTCCTCAGACAGAACACCAAAGGACACTGCTCACAAACAGATCGCAAATCAATACACCAGTACTTTTGATGTGGTTAAAACCCTCAAAGAGGGAAACAGTCCACGGCCTGAGCCAACGCGACCACTTCAGGCAATTTATTAATAAAAGAATGAAAATTTACATAAGCTTCTCTCATGAACGGTTAACCTACAAATAACCCTCCATGCTCTTTAAATAGAGATCATGGACCAATCAGGTGTTAAGCCACGGATCAAGTGTCGATAATACCGAGGAGAGAATGAACCGTCGGATCACTACATATCGTGACCGTCAAATTGTAAGTTACAAAATGTACATAGTAAAGAAACACACTTTACCTAACTCTATACTAGACCAAGTTATACTTAACTATTTCCTATGTGTCGGAATATCCTAACAATCAGTGTTTTAGGGCTCATCAAACCCTAAATTCAGTTGTTTCATGCCCTAAACAAGTCAACCCTTTGAATGCCTCCTTCCCAGACAGTTTCATGACTAGAAGACATCCAAAAATTGCTTCTAGAGGGACCAGTGTAGGTAAGCCCTTATGAAGGTGCACTGCATAGCAGTTAAGTCCACTATGAGGGTGCCCTGCAGAGCACTTAGGCTTCCTTTCACCTACGCTGGGCGAGAATGAGCGAAATTCACATAGGGTTTGGGGAATATTCTTATATTTTGGAGTCATCTAGAAGTTTCCCTATCTTATCAACTCCTATGAGCTCGAAAATGGATGAGGAATGAGTTAAGGAGCATCCTATCCTCTCATCCCTTCCTCCATGGAACTAATTCTAAGTATGGAAGGCCATTCAATGTCACCATTAATGACAAAACCTCCTTCATCTTCCTATAAATTGACCACTCATCTAAGTGATCAGGGGCTAGATTATGTTGAATTGTAAGGAGATAATGTTGCTATGAGACTTGACTTTGGAGCAAATGATGTGATGCCACAAGCTTGTCTTGCTTTTGATGTGATGTGGATGGGATCCAAGCTGGAGGAATGACTTTGAATCAGACACTGATGGTTGTAATTCCTTCTTCTATCTAATAAAGTGTTTGAACCTTTTTCCATATGTTGTGTTCTTTCATAATGCTTATATGTATGAATTGCTTCTGATTCCTTTCATTTATATTCAATGGATCGTATGCTTTGATCAATTTTCGTCTTCTGTTGTGTTTACAGGGTACTTCTCAAGCGTTTTAAGTATGGGAAGGAGTGACAAAATCGATACAAGGGAGACAAGAGGAAAGCAGAACTATAGGTAGGCCTTCTATCCTCTCTTCTTATATATTGCTTATAGGAAAAGTCTAAAACACTTTAAACTATTGTTCTAGGCATAGCTACTTGTCTAGTGAATTAGTATTTATCTGTAGATGCTAAATTCTCCAAAAAAAGGGGGGAGAAGCTGCCCGATTGGGAATGACTATGGGCAGATTTGATGTAGGAGGAGATCAGAAGGAACACCATAGATGGTTCCTCATCAAAGACTGATGATAAGGAAAATTGTGCTTTAGAGGGTAAGGCACAGAAGGGGAAAGGGAATGCATCCCATTCCAAATTAGATTCTTGTCATAGAGGCGAGAATAAAGACATGTCAACAGTTAAGTACTTTCATTGTCGTGCGCTGGGACATTTTGCTACAAATTGTCAGCTCAAGAAGTCCAAGAAAAATTCCTTAGGAGGAGCGGTGGGTGAAGCTTTGGCCTCTCAATTCGAATTGTAATTTACCCTCATTGCATGCATGGTGTCATCAATTATGGGTAGTGTATGGTACCTTGACAATGGAGCTTCATTGCACATGACAGGTGACAAGGAGTGACGACGGGAGGTATAGTGCTACATGATTAGGCACAATTACTTTTCAGAGGGAGAACAGTGCTCCTCTCACCTTGAGAGATGTTATGTATGCACCTGGGTTGAAGAAGAACTTAGTATCAATCGCCATGTTGGAGGATAGAGGTTATGATGTAGTCTTTAGCAAAGGAAAGGCGTTCCTTCGGCACATAGTCACGGGTCAGGTAATGAAGATAGGGATTCAAGTTAAAAATATTTATAAGTTGGAGGTAGAGAATATTTCTACTTTAAAAACAAAAGCATAGATGGTGTAGAGCCGAGACATTGGCAAGTTGTGGCACAGGCGATTGGGTCACTTGCATCATGGGGCTTTGAAAATCATGTAGCAGATTTCTATTGGTCTTCCCAAAGGTTCACTAGAGAAATTTGAAACATGCAAGGGGTGTACTTTGGGAAAATACACCTAGGCTTCCTTTCACGACAAAGACAGTCAAGCACATGCGATTCTAGAGTGAGTCCATTCAGATGTGTGTGGACCATTATTGACAGCATCCAAGGTCAAACACATGTATTATGTTATCTTTGTTGACAATTTTTCTCATAAATGCTAGATCTTTTTCATGCAGAAGAAGGATCAAACTTTTACAAAGGTTTTTGAATTTAAAGCATTGGTCGAGAAAGATTCTAGCAATAAGGTTAAAGATATGAGGAGTGATAATGGTGGTGAGTATGTCTCAAATGAGTTTAAGAACTTATATGCGATAGAAGGGATTAAATGAGAGTTGACGAACCCCATAAACCACAACATAATGGGGTGGCTGAGAGGAAGAACATAAGAATTGTAGGGGCAAAATGGGGGATGTTGCATGATCAGGGCCTACCACTACACTTGTGGGCTAAGATATGCAACACAACTATTTATTTGCATAACAGAAGCCTACATCAGATACTTGGGATGAAGACACCAGAGGAGGCTTTCTCCAGTAAGAGACCAGATGTTGGTCACTTCAGGATTTTTGGGCCATCGGTATATTACCATGTGACTAAATATGCATAGAAAAATCTTGAGCCAGCTGTATAGTTGGGAATATTTGTGGCATACACTGATACACCTCACAACTATCAGGTGTACTTGTTGACCATCAGGATGATATTGGTTCGCAAGGATGTCAGGTTCGATGGGGAGAAGGCCATGTGAGGTTCCCTTGAGAGGGAGCTTCAATTACATGTGGTTTAGGAGATTTTAGATCCTAACGTTGAGGAGCCTTAGCTTGATGTGGAGCAGCCATATTTGGAGGATCCAGAAGTGGAGACTTCCACTCAGGCAGGGTGTTCCAGAGACGGGATAAATAACACCAGAGAGGCTAACAGGTTATTGCATGATGCATGGGAGAATGTGGGAGCACCCACATCTTATCATAGGCAAAGGAGGTCACCTGAGAGGTACACTGGATACATGGCTCTTATGATTGGATGTGTTGAGATAGAACCATCTTCCTTTGAGGAGGCAGTGCAACAACTGGTTTGGGTTGATGCCATGGTGGAGGAGTATGAATCCATTGTTCATAGTAGTGTTTGGGATGTGGTCCTGAGACCAGAGGATAAGTTAGTGGTGAGCTTCCAATGGATTTGCAAGATAAATCAAGCTGCAGATGGTAGTGTGGAGAAGCATAAGGCCAGGTTTGTGGCCTGTGGCTTTTCACATGTAGAGGGGATTGACTATGATGAGACCTTTGCTCTTGTTGCAAGGTACTCATCGATCAAATCCATATTAGAACTATCAGTGCATATGGGTTGAAATATACATCAGATGGATGTAAAGACAACCTTCCTTAATGACATGATTGAGGAAGAGGCGTACATAGAGAAACTTGAAGGTTTTGAGACCTTCGACTATGAGTCGCATGTGTACCGACTCAAGAGAGCGTTGTATGGGCTAAATAAAGAACCCCATGCTTGGTACACTAGGATCGATATCTACTTCATCAGGTTGGGCTTGAACAAGAGTGAAGCGGATGTGAACTTGTACCACAGAGTGGTGGAAGGTAAATTGTTGATCATTATTTTATATGTTGACAATTTGATTCTGACAGGTGATGATCAACTGATCAATTCTTGCAAGGAGGATCTTGCAAGAGAGTTTGAGATGAAGGACATGGGGCTCATGCATTAATTTTTGGGCATGGAAGTATGGTAGGGTGATGGGGAATTGTTCGTGTCTCAAGGTAAGTATGTCAATGAGATACTGAGGAGTTTCTGCATGGAGAGTAAAAAACCCATGGAGACTCCTCTAGCTGGTAACTGGAGGAAGGAGGATACTACTTCGAGGGAAGTAGTGGAAGTTATTGTTTACAGGCATCTTATGGGTTCACTCATGTACTTAGTGAACACACGACCGTATATGTTCTATGCAGTTAGCCAACTTAGTCAAGCGATGGTTAGGCCTACCAAGCTGTATTTGAAGGTGGAAAAGCATGTGTTGAGATACCTTAGAGGCACTACTCAGTATGGATTGTGGTACAGACAGATAGAGGGAGTGAAGCTTCAAGGCTTCACTTATCCATATTTGGTAGGGATTCCATCTGACAGGAAGAGCAAAATAGGAGGGGTCTTCAGTATTGGGTCAAGAACAGTTTCTTGGTGCAATAGGAAACGAAGATCGGTTGCACTCAGTTCGGTAGAGGTAGAGTACATGGTTGCAAGTCAGGTAGCATGTGAGGCCATCTGGATGAGGAAGATTTTTCGTTGGTTTGTTTGGTCAACAGATGGATCCAACTGTGATTTACTACGATAATTAGAGTTGTGTCAAACTCTTTGAAAATCCAGTTTTTTATGATCGGTCCAAGCATATTGATATTTGATATCATCATCTTCAAGATTGTGTTGAGGCAGATTATGTTGTTGGAGTACATTCCCACGGAGGAGCAAGATGCAAACATTTTGACAAAGGCATTGTCAAGATGTAAATTCGAGTTTCACAGAGATAGGATCGAGGTAGCTGATAATCACTTTCTTGTTGAGAGGGAGTGTTGAGAAATGGAAACAAGAAATTCCAGTTTAATTTGTCCGTGAATTTAAACTGAGAATTAAAATCAAATTCTATTCTCATAGTAACTTGTAAATAATTAATTAAAATTAATTGACTTAATTAGCTTAGGAATTTCAAGTTGGAAGTATTTTTGTAGTCATGTATATGTTCTCCCTGAATTTTAGGGGTCTAGGATGAGTTTATTTGAGTTTTAATTAGATAACTCAGTTTGATTGAGTTATAGATAGTTAAACTAGTTCTAAATGTTGGAGGAACTAGTAGAGGTATAATAGTGAGTTGGTGCACTGGTGCATCCTTAATGCTACTCCAACTAACTGGAGATTCCCTCATGAGAAAATCATGCATGTCAGTTCAAAGAAAGACCTAGTTGAGACTAGAGTGAAAGGACAATGTACTATCAGTTGTAGGATGATCCGAGTTGTACACGTCATCCATCCGATAAGAGAATGGCCTAGTTTTGGATTGCACAGTTATGGAGGAAGGATTTCCCAATTAAGTATGGGTTGATCCTCACAGGATTTGTACAGGGAAATAGGGGCTTGGCAGGAAATAAAATTGGCTAAGTGCTAGCTAAAGTGGGGTTGTGAGGCAGAGAGTTGATCATACTTGTGCAGGAATTGTTCTAGTGAGAACAAGCTTTGTATTATCACTCAGATTTATGATTAATGCAATAGATAGTCGGGGTTTTGAGCAATGGATTTCCCTAGAGAAATTATTGTGTTATGTGCCATTGATTATCTTCCTCTTGTCGATTATTATTTTCATCAATCTATTGGTTTCCGTTGTTTAAAGAGTAGAGTAGATTCTTGTCTTGTGTTTTAGTACATTACATGAGTTGTGAATCTACAGGAAAATCTACACTTCTCTAAATCCAATGTGTT
Organism: Pinus tabuliformis; assembly: GCA_031772625.1. Taxonomy (NCBI): domain Eukaryota; kingdom Viridiplantae; phylum Streptophyta; class Pinopsida; order Pinales; family Pinaceae; genus Pinus; species Pinus tabuliformis. Next base: position 2,075,113,670 of record CM062818.1, read on the forward strand.
CCAAGAATGCTCCAAGAAAACTATAAGTGTGTAAGAGAGAGAGAGAGAGAGAGAGAGAGAGAGAGAGAGAGAAATAAAAGAGAACTCCAAGCTAAAATTGAAAAAAAGATATGAATTGATCTTTAGAAGCCTTTTTATCATTGAGGCCTCTATTTTCTTCATTTTCCATTATTTTCACTTTCTTTTTCTCTTAATTTCCATTATTTCCATAAATAAAATGTGAATTAATGCCTCTTTGCCTTTGCTAATGTCCTTTCCAATTTCCATAGCTATTACTTAATCACCAATGATCCCCATCACTATGTTTTTTCCCAACATTCAACTTAGAATATGTGTCCCATGACTTTGGTCTTATTTTTCTCTTTATTAACTTTATTACATGGATTTTTAACCAGGGTTGTTACATCTTAGGGTTTATATATCTAAGGTTTATAATATTATTCCCTTGGGTATATAATATCTTAGGTTTATAATCCCTTGGGTTTATAGTATTATTCCCTTGGGTTTATTATTTTCTTGGATTTATAATATCAATCCCTTGGGTTCTTATTCCTAGGGTATAATGTTATCCATAGGGTTTATAATATTAATACTTGGGTTTAATATAAATCCCTTGGGTATATAATCATGGTCAACCATGGTCCAACGTCACATGAGACAAATATTTTCTCAATATGAAAATCAACCATGGTCCAACATCGCATTGTGACAAAGATTGTTCCCATATGAAAATTAGTCATGGTCAACCATGGTTCGTGACAAAGATTGTCTCAATATAAAAATCAACCATGGTAAACCATGGTCAACCATGATTATTTTAGGGTTTATATACTTTGGGTTTATAATATTAATCTCTTGGGTTTAATATTTTTTTTTGTTAAGCTTGGTAGGGCCTATTTTTTTTATTAATTTTAACAAGAAGTTACAACCATATTTGAAGATAGTTAGGTGGCCTCAACTTGCTCTGTGGGAAACCAAGTCCGTTGGCCACCTAATGACATGGTATGCCATCAAAAAATGATAAGTCTTGAGTTTATCTAACCAAGCAATATGTGATTGTATTTCTATTTTTATCCTGTTATCTACTTGCCTATTGGCATAACTAAAGTTACATGGAAAAGTAAAATCTATCCGCATAAAAAACTATCGAACAAAAACATCATTTTAACTACTCTACTTCCTCAGCTGAAGCGAATTCCACTGGTGCTAGGACTTTTGCATTCAACCCCAGGAGTTCAATCGATGACAGTATGCAAGGCTGGTGATTTTAAATGTGCTAGAGGCATGCATCTTGCTTTTACGATTGGAACTGGAGCTTCTAAAAGTCTTGCTTATAATTCAGGAAGGCTTGCACATGGGTGGTCATAGTCAGGGTTATTTGTTCCAGGGCCTTGCCCAGAATCCCCTTCATTGACCTATAAAGGAACATTGTATCTTTAAATTGTGTCACTCTACCTCGGGTATGGCCTGGATCAGGCACCAGGACCTACGAATCCTTTGCATCAATCTCCATTGATCCTGCTTGTCGGTTCTAGATCTGCCTCTCATTCCTCTATCAATTTCCGAATTTCCTCTATTGTGCCTACGTGATAAACATCCACAACTTCATTAATGATACTAACAGTCGACTTGTAGCCCCTCAGTTTACCTCCACGGTTACTGGATTGACCTTCTTCCTGTTTTCCTTTATTTTCTTGTTCGGCCACGCAGAGCAGGGCTTCAAGTTCGAGCCGCCGTACGAACCATGGTAGTCATCTCATAGCTTCCTGAGATGTAATGTTGAGTGCTTGCAGGTGTCATAAACCCCCAGCCGCTCAGATGCTGAATTCTACTGGCTACTTGTTCACCTGTCCAGAGACCAACATACACCCGTAAAACCAAAACATGGTTTGTGTCGGCCTCCCGTGCTTCATAACAAATTTTAACAAGATTAGCCAAAATGGATAGAGGTTACAACCCCTTGCCCCATGATCGATATTCATAATTAAGGACCTGACGCAACATAGACCAATCCGCATCGATGCAACCTAGGGTTTTTCTCTCCCCAGACAGCCAGGGAGTCATGTCCACAGCATAGTCCCCCCACACCCTATTACCTTGCACCCCCTCGTCCCCTCTCCACTTAGGATTCTGATGACCATAGGTCCGAGACTTCGCTAAACTTCCCCAGATCCCAACTGGGTCAACCGCATAGATGCGAAGCCATGGGTTCAGTTATCACGAGGAGGCCAAGCATAACTACCCCAAAATTCTGTCCAGGTCAATTCTCATATATTAACTCTCGAACCCACTCGTTCATTAGCAAGGTAGGCCATAGGTTTTCTAATCCCCACCCCTTTAGGCCCAACCGGCCCATTTCTTGAATCCAATAGCCTCTCTTCATACATGAAAATGAGAGGTAACGAGCTATGATTATCCCCCGTCGGAACAACTAGACTCTTGGGTTTAATATTAATCGCTTGGGTTTTAGTATTAATTGCTTGGATTTATTAATCTAAGAGTTCATATTCCTAATGTATAATATTATTCATAGAGTTTATACTATAAAACTTTGGATTTAATATAAATATCTTGGATTTAATTAATTAACAATAATTAATATAAATTATAAAAAGTTATATTTTTAATAAATATTAATAATTAATTACAATAAAAATAGAAAAATAAATGAATTATTATTAATATTTATTAATTTATAATATACTAGATTTAACTAACAATAAAATTAATAATATTAATTAATTAGTAATAGCGATAATTAGTTATAATAAGAACAATAATATTTTTATTATAATAGTTATTTTTGTGATATTATTAAATTGATTTATATGAATTTTAAAGATAAATTTTATAATTTTGATATATTATTTTTTTAAATATATTTAAATATAAATTAATTAATTCTACTAACATTCACCAGATTAACTTATATTAAATAAAATTTAAAGACTTTATTCAAATATCATTCTTTATACTTAAATAAAATTTAATTTATTATAGTAAATTTTAAATCACTGCATAACTAATTTTTAAAGGATTAAGAGTTTATTTAAAAAACAAAGCTTTATCCTTTAGAACCTTATCCACCAGAGAATAAAATTTAATTTATTACAGTAAATTTTAAATCACTGCATAACTAATTTTTAAAGGATTAAGAGTTTATTTAAAAAACAAAGCTTTATCCTTTAGAACCTTATCCACTAGAGAATATTTTTGGAATACACGTGGAAGCGTTTCTCTATACCTAAGTATAAGATAAAGCTCTTTATTGGAATTAAGCCATAAATAAATTTGGAAGCGTTTCTCTATACCTAAGTATAAGATAAAGCTCTTTATTGGAATTAAGCCATAAATAAATTTGAAAATATTGTTAGTCTCACAAAGAAATAAGAGTCTATTTGAAAAACAAAGATTTATCCTTCATGAACCTATACAAAAAACCTTCATCCTAGACAGCCATACCCACTATAAAACAAACTATAAATAAATTTCGGTGTGTTATAAGTGAACAAAAGAAATAAACAAATAATAATATATTTGGAACCAAAAGATTTATCCTACATGGCCCTATCAAAATATCTTTTACCTCAACCATAACCACTCTGGAAACACCATCGTGGAAGTGTTAGTGTTTTGTTATAGAGTTGTTTTTAATAATTTTAGGGCATTTTAAGTATAAATTACTTATCAAATTTGTAATTTCAATAATTTTTTATTAGATTTTATTATAATTAAATAAAAATATCAACTAAAAAAACTTCCAAAAAAACTTACTTAAATTTTATTATAATTAAATAAAAAACTTCCAAAAAAATCTCACTAAAAACCACTATTTTAATATATATCTAGCATTTTTCCAAAATATATCGATGTACTTGATTTTTTTCTTACACCCCAAATAAAGATAAAACATTATGTGGTGGTAGTTGAGTTTGTTGTTTTTTTTCCATCGTCGACAACTGTAAACAAGATCCAATTAAGTTTAATAACATTAAATATTTAGTTGTAAATCTCCATTTCCTCCTGCAATAACTGCATTTGTATTGACAGCAAATCTCTGACTTAAGTTTAACGTCTACAACTTCAACTAACTCCTCCACCTGTTGTTTGTCGTTAGAGTTGTTCCTTCCGTAAATAAATAATAAAGTACAGTTTAGGAGGGGGAAAGAAACTACCACTATCTTATGGGTTACGCTTTCAAAAGTCCTAGTCTCTTGGGAAAAGAGTGAGGCATATGGCCCCATGGAAGTCTTTCTAAAAAGAAGTGCAACAAGGACTAAAGGTGGTTGTACATTGGTCTGCTTGTGTGAAGGCCCCTTAACCTAAATCAAAATAAGCACTAATGAATGTTTTGACAACGTGGCACCTTATCAATGCGATTGATCAAATTTTAAGATTTTGTCTCCCTTTGTATAACTTTTCCACCTCCACGACGAAAATTTGTAAAATCATTTATATTTTAATGGGCTAAAGTATAATAAGCACGCATTTCAAAATAAATATCATTTTAAATAAAAGATTACCTTTCACTATATTATAGATTAATAAACCCTAAAATAAATAAGTTGTTATTTCAATAAATATTAATAATTATCCATGGAGGGAATGTTTTTATCTTGAAAAAGTGAAAGAGCCTCATACTTGTCGGTGTTTTGTCATGGCGTGGCACGGAGTAAGTAAGTGGACTTGGCACGGAGTAAGTAAGTGGACTTGGGTTTCAACCTGAGGTCCTATCAATATAACTGAATAAGTGTAGCATCGGGGTGGTGGAGGTACATTGTGCAACACAATGGAGGTTAGGTGCAATCCTTAGTCTAGTATTTTGATGCAACAAGTTTTGTAAGCTTGGGATTGCTTTTCATTTGCTTTGGTGTGTTCATTGAAGTTTTCGGCTCCAGTGGTAAGGAGGAGGTGTCTTTTGTGTTTTTTTTCATAATGTTGAGAAGGTTGGGTAAATGTTTTTTGTTCTATATTTACATGACATAGAATTTGGGTTTGTTTTCGATTTGGTGGTTGTCTATTCAAATTTGCTCCTTGCATAACGATTTCACAGGTATTGCTTACCTTTGTCTAGTTTTGGTTTGTAGTTGTTGGTATCTTGGTCATTTTTCTATGTGGCTTTAGAACAAGGGTTTTTCCTAATATCCTAGTGGAGGTGTGATATGTAATTTGGGTTCTGCTTAGCTTTATCTTGTGTAAGCCTTTGCCGAACCCTACTATTTTGAATTTGGGCTTTGCTTACTCAATTGTGGACCTTCACTGTATCTTCACGTTTGGAACCACTGTGTCTAAGTTGCCATTGGTCTTTAGATTTGGAAGTGGTATTGTGGGGTGTTTTTGTCTTCTCATTTTTCGAGTGGTGTCTTCTTGGTGGGGTTATCCATGCTTTATGCCTTTAAAGTGTAGTGAATTTCAAGTCTCCCTCTAATTTGGGCCCTTAGTGTGGAATTTGGGGGACAATCTAGTTATGCTTTGGTCTAGTTTTGAAGGGGTGGTGGTTCACCCTTTTGCTTGTTTTACTAGTCATGGCATTGTTACTTGTTGTCGACACATTTCTCTTGTACTGACTACAACACCTCATCATCAAAGAATGACACGTAGAAGAGGAGAAGTTGGTAATTATTGACGTGGACGTTGCACACCTACATCAACAAAGGATGAATAGCTCAAACTGATGCTCTCTAATAGCCCAAGTTGTTTGGTATAGCTACCCTCGACGACTTTGTAGGCTCCGTTAGCCTCAGATCCTTTCTTCTTACAAAGGAGTGAATCTAGGGAAACTAATCCTAATCTAAACTAAGGTTATTCTATACGAATCTAAACTAAGTTATAATAATCTATGGTTAAATCTAAAATAAAATTTAATGGTGAGTTTAACTATACAAGTAAAACAAATGGACTTCAAACAGTCTAGCTTGATATAATTATTGAGGGAACATCACTGTATGTTTTACCACTAAATGATTAGGATATATTAATTCTAATATATATATATATATATATATATATATATATGAATCTATGTGAAGAATTAAAATATTATAGAAAAATCTATAATACAAGAAATGTGTACAATTATAATATAGATGAGAAATACACAAAACATAGCGTATAAAAGATAAATGAATTTTTAATATCATTTATATTAAAACGAAATTCAATATATTAGTTAATATTTAATTTATAAATGTCATTAGAAATTAAACTAAGAGAAAATGATTCTATAATGCGATATAAATGAAATGTTGGAAATAATACTGAGAGGGGGGGGGGGGGGGGGGGGGGGGGGGGGTGAATCAGTATTATCAGATCAATAAAACTTTTTCAATACTCAGAAACATATACGCTACTTCAGTTAAGTGAACCAGCGTGTACACGCTACTGTGTCTAAAGCAACCAGCGTATAACCAGAAATCTTATGATTCAGTTAGTTTATCTTCAGTAAATGCATCAGGACATGATTAACCATATTAAAAGTAAACAGATGCAGTATAACAGAACAGATCATCACACAAAAGCCACACACATGAACACCATGATATAAGGTGGAAACCCAATGTGGGTGAAAACCACCTGCTGCAAGTCGTCTCTATCTTTCTTTAATAAGAAACTTCAATTTACAATCTTTTGTATTGGTGCAGCCTTATACCAGTACGCAGGCTACAACCTGCAGAAGGCTACGACCTTCTCTCGTTTTCCAAAATCTCCTGGAAGGGAGCTCCAACCCCCTTTGCTCTTGTACTAGCTAAGATACTAGTACGTAGGTGCTGGCCTACAATCTTCTTTCCTTCAGGTACCACTTTTCATCAATTTTCAGACTGGATACTCCTGAAGCACAACATTACAATCTGAAGACCATGATTCATTCACAAATCATTGAAGCATAAAACAACCAATACTAGCATCATCAATCTTTGAATCACTGAACCACTGAAACCCTGTCAACACCCAGTCACCAGAATACAGAGCAGACTACAGAACTTCTGCAATAACAGTCAGACCCATCTGCAACCTCAAGCTTCAAAAGATATACGCTACTTCAAAGAAACCAACCCGCGTATACACGCGCTTTTACCAAAGACAACCTGCGTACAGATCTAAAAATAATTTCTCATAACTTGCAGCTGTACCAAACATCAGTTATACTCAGAACATAACATTGCGTCAGTATGCAGATCTAAAAATATGCGTAATCAACCATATACCGATAGTTCATTTCAAACCATTTGATCCTGTTCTATTCTTAGATCTAGTCTTCCATCAACTGGTGTGATCTCTCCTTAGCTCGCATCAAGCAATGTATCATCAACCCAGAACCTGCATACTAGATCTCTTTCTTCATCAGATATTCAAGACTTTTTCAATACACTTGCCTAATGATCTTCTTCTCCTTTTATAGTCTTAGGCCTTGCTCAATACCACGCTCCAAAACCATAGTAAAACAATACCAAGAGCCTAATACTTGGGATCAACACACTTGTCGAGATACCTTGGTCCAAAACATAGGCTCAAGTACCGAGGACTAACTACCACGGACCAAAAGTAAGCTTCTCGACATGCACGCCCTTTTCTGTTCATGAAACTGCGTGTATACGCGACTTCGTATATAGCTCACCTGCGTATACGCGACTTAGTATATAGAGCACCAGCGTGTATACGCAACTTGGACTTAATTAACCTGCGTATATGAGATTTCTCTTCATTCTGTAGTCTGAACTGAGATCTGTCATCAAAGAGAGTTTCCATCAAGGACAACACCTGTACCGTAGCGCCACACCTGTGCCAAAATGCCAACAATCTCCCCCTTTGGACTTGATGGCAACCCCAAGATCCTTAGAATCATTCTCCCCCTTTGTCATCAAGGGCAAAGGGCTGTGCTCCCCCTGAGTACATGCTGATATCTCTGCTCTGCTGTGCTGAACATGCTCCCCCTGACTGTAGGCAAGATCTGCAAAAGATGTTCTTCAAAAAGAACCAAGACTTATACATCATAAAGGACCTTCCTATCACTAAAAGACTCAATATATACATCCATACTCCCAACCCAGAGGGGATACACCAGAAATTTACATATAACAACCAATTACATTACATCATTCATCCCAGGCATAGTGGGGAAACCAACATAGGCTGTTACATGACCTTGACACCATAGAAGAGATATCACAAAAGAGATACATGACATAGAGACAAAAAATCTAGACCAAGACTTATGAAGGTCAACAACAGCATCTGATAATCATCTTTTAGATCAGCAACCAAGATTTCCTTCTGTGCTCCTTCTCCTGAAACCAACAACAGTTGTGAACTAGAACCAAAAGCATCTAAATGCCAACAATGCTTTATTAGACTTTAAGCTGCTCCCCCTGAAACTGTGCTTGAAGGATTCTGGCATACCCATCACAGACCTTCTCCAACCATAATCTACCCTTGCTGTTCAGAACTCCATATACGCGACTTCACCTGCATAAATCAGCGTATATACGCGGATATCCCTTACACAACTCGCGTATACCAACTTTTCTTTAGAACAGACAAGCTTCAACAGCAGGATGAAGCATCAACGACTCCCAGCCTTTGTTTGAGATATTCAAAAGTCTCCCTGGGCAGTGGTTTTGTGAGAATATCAGCAACTTGTTCTTTAGAAGGAACATACTCCAACTTGACCTTTTGTTCAAGCACTTGTTCCCGGAGGAAGTGATACTTGATTGGTATGTGCTTGGTCTTTGAATGCATGACTGGATTCTTTGAAATGCTGATTGCACTTGTATTATCACATAAGATAGAGACAGGTGGAGTGCAAGTGATTTGAAAATCCTGCAAGGTCTGCATCATCCAAAGAAGTTGTGTGCAACAAGATGCCGCAGCCACATATTTTGCTTCAGCTGTAGATAAAGCAATCGAACTCTGTTTCTTGCTGAACCAAGATACTAATCTGGAACCCATGAAGAAAGCACCACCACTTGTGCTTTTCCTGTCATCCACACTTCCGGCCCAATCTGCATCTGTGTAAGCATGAAGAGTGAGATCTGTATATCTAGGATACCATAAGCCATAGTTTTGGGTCCCTTGAAGATACTTGAAGATTCTTTTGACTGCCTGAAGATGAGTTTCCTTTGGGTTGGCTTGAAATCTTTCAACAATTCCTACTGCATGCATAATATCTGGTCGGGTACCTGTCAAATAAAGCAAACTCCCAATCATGGATCTATAAGTTGGTTGGTGAACTGCTGCTGATTCGTCATTTGCACTGAGGCTGCATCCTGTAACCATGGGGGTACAAACTGGCTTTGAATCTTCCATGCCATACTTCTTCAAGATCTGCTTGAGGTACTTGGTTTGAGACAAGAAAATACCTCCTTCATTTTGTTGGATTTGCAATCCAAGAAAGTATGTCAATTCACCAAGTAATGAAATTTCAAATTCTTTCTGCATAACCAAGGCAAAGTTCTGACTCATAGCCTCTTCATTGCTGCCAAAGATAATATCATCTACATACACAACAAGTATTAGCAATTTGTTATTTTCAAATTTTATATAGAGATTGCTATTTGCTGATCCTTTTGAAAAACCTTGTTGGTGAAGATATTTGTCCAACCGATAATACCAAGCCCTTGGAGCTTGTTTGAGACCATAGAGAGCCTTTTTCAATCTGCATACAAGGTTTGGATCATTCCCAAGAATGAAACCGTCTGGCTACTCAATATATACTTCTTCTTCTAAGTCTCCATTCAGAAAGGCTGATTTCACGTCCATTTGAAATACTTTGAAGTTTTGAAAGCTAGAGAGAGCAAGGAACATTCAGATGGCCTCAAGTCTTGCAACAGGAGAAAAGGTCTCTTCAAAATCTATTCCTTCTTGCTGCGCATACCCTTTACAAACAAGTCTGGCCTTGTTTCTAATTACTTCTCCATTTTCATTCAATTTATTTTTGAAGACCCATTTTGTCCCTATGACATTCTTATCTTTTGGTCTAGGAACCAATTCCCAAGTGTTGTTCTTTTCGATCTGCTCAAGTTCTTCATCCATTGCTTTGATCCAACATTCATCTTTGCATGCCTCCTTCACATTTTGTGGTTCAGTGGAAGAGAGTAATGCCAAGTAGCTTGAAGCTTCTGCAATTGTTCTTCTTGTTTGTACTCCTGCTTCTTTCTGCCCCACAATCTGAGATTCTGGATGATTCTTCTGAACATATCTGGATGGAGTCTTCTCTTCTATTCTTGTCTGCTCCTCTGGTTCTTCTTGAGGTTCTTCTTCTTCATCATTCTGTCTTTGAGGGTAGCCTTCATCTTCTTCGATGTCTTCATGATGAACTTGCCTAGGAATGTATCCCTTCTCATCAACCACAACATCAATGCTGTCAACAATTCTGCCAAGTCCTTTATTGTAGCACTTGTATGCTTTGCTATGTGGAGAATAACCAAGAAGAATGCCTTCATCTGCTCTAGGTTCAAGTTTGCCAAGTTGCTCATCAGTATTCTTAATATAACATTTGCTCCCAAATATTTTGAAGTGCTTCACCGAAGGAGTTTTACCACACCAGAGCTCATGAGGAGTTTGAGTGCTATTTCCTTGGACATTTGTTTTGTTGAGAATAATAACCGCAGCATGTGCAGCTTCACCCCAGAAAGTTGCGGGAGTACCTGACTCATCAAGCATAACACGAGCCATTTGTTGGATTGTTCTGTTCATTCTTTCCACAACTCCATTTTGCTGAGGAGTTCTAGCTGTAGAGAATTCTCTTCTTATCCCATGTTCTTCACAGAAATCGAAGAATTCATTCGAGGTAAACTCCCTGTTAGCGCTTGAAATTTCACCCTAGGCTGAAGAAGGCAAACCTCAAGGCAACATCAAACCATTCAGCCTCGTAGCTAGCCCTACGGGGCAGGAGAAGGCTCTCTCCGGTCAATCTCGGTAGATCTTCAAGAGGATGAGATGACCAACAAAGTAACACTGATATTAGGCTAGTAAACTGATTAGGAAGGTTGATTTGGGGTTTTGGTGGCAAACTGAGGAACTGCAATTTAGGGTGCGGGGATTTGACACAGTTTCTGCAGGGGGTTCTTTGGGGCGAGGTAGGAGCCTGTATTGATGCCTTTAGCTGCGGTGGATGGTTAGGAATGAAAGAGGAGGAGCTAAAGAGAGCAAACAATGACTTTGAATTCTCTTTAGACAGCAGAAAACATAGAAATTAAACAAATTTAAAAGCAGAGCATGGCAGGCATGAGTTCATACTTTAACACTTCATTTGTTTAATATGCAGAAGTAAAGGAAGGAAATGAATCACATAAACACACTTACAAATACATTAGGAAACACACCATCAACACATGAGTCCACAAGAATCCCAAAGATGACTGCAAAACCCTGGTCCTCCTTAGCCAAAAATTGCAGAGATACAAGTGAAATGATACAATGATAGCTTCTCCCTCAAGAGTCCAACCATGAAAATGAGCTAGAAAGTACATAATATAGATGATCTAACCTCTTTCCCTGCCTCCATGGGTCGAGCTCACTATCCTAGGAGCTGTTTGAACCACTTCTAAACTAAGCACTACAAAATAGGCAGTCAAAACAACTTGCCTCTATAAACTTGGAAACCAGTTCATACATTAAATATTTACCCTTTACATGAAAGAAACTTCTAGAAGAGTTAAACAAGAGTAAAAGTATCCAACAAGTGTCACAATTACACCCAAGAGAACCACCATCCACCTCAAAAAGTCAAACTGGAGCCAAATTGCGTTTTCTAGGCTGAACTGGTCAAATCTGGCACAATTTCCTCAACGGGTCGCGCACAATTTCTCAACGGGTCGCGCACTTTGGAGCTCTGTTTGAAGGCCTTCCCGGTGTCAGAATCAAGCGCAGGATAGCGCGTTGGAAAGGTCTCTGAGTCTGCTTTCCAACCAAACTGGAATTTTTGGATTTGGAGGTCATTTGCCTAGTCAAAAGTCAATTCTCCCAAGACTGCTTCTGCAACTCAAAAAAGGGGCAAAAAGTCAAATTTTTGCATGTATTTTGACTTTCTGGAGGCCCAAAACCCCATAAAATCTCAAGTTCATCCATAGGAATGTGTAACTTTGCATGAAAAATCTAGAAATGTTGAGTTTTTTCAAAACGGAGCTACGATGACAAAGGGTCTCACGGGGGTGAGACCCGTTGAGAAGCCAAAACCTGTAAATTTCCAAAAAATACCAAAATTACCCAAAATTCTCAAAAAATTTTGGGATTTGTGCTGTAGCTGATGCTAGTGAGTGCCATGGTCTTTGAGGGATGCCTCAGCCAAGATACGGAGTGGATTGGTCTTCTTCCTCCGCCTAAGAGCTTCAGACAACCTCCTTTGGAACATTTTCATTTTGGCCTTACAAACATGCATCCTTGCCCAATAATAATTTTTCATATTCCTCAGCAACTTTTTCTCTTGGTTGGCCTTAGCCAACAGCCTCTCTAAGTGTGCATTCACCTAGATGAGCATGGACTCTCGTTCTGCAAGCAATAGGTCACCGGGCCTCCTTCTTTTCAAAAATCGGTCTCCTCGAATCCTCCATAGCTCATCAAGGACTTTCTCATATCTCCCCAACATTTGGAATCCCTGTAGCGTGTGCAATCACCTCGGGTGTCAAAGTGAAATCCACCCCGGCAAGGTTGACATGTCCTTCATGCAAGTGCAAGACAAAGAGGCGGGCCAACTCTCGGTGGTGTTGAATCCGAGAGATCCTCTCACAAAACTCATAACAGGACATGTACTGAAAGCAAGAAACTGCCAAAGGAAAAGCTTGTAGACCTGCCAAAGAAGTAGGCTCCTTTCTCCTGTGATGGCCACCTTTTCCACCTCTATGTGGCCTCCTCTGTACCTGAACCTCTGAAGATGATGATTTAAAATTTCATCCACTTGCACAATTCAACTTTTGCACACAAGCATGAGAGCCATCAATCATGACAAACCACCAACTGAAGTGTAGAAGGCCTACCTCAAACAAATTTGATGATTTGGAGGAAGATTGAGCAAGTTTTTGGTCACTTGGCAGCTCACTGGCAAGTGTTTGTGGAGAAATCCCCAACGGGTCGCGCCCCTCCCAACGGGTCGCGCACGTTGATTTTTTGCACTGCAGGAGGGCTCTCAACGGGTCGCGCTTTTGCAGGAGGCTTTTGGAGGCCTTCCCGGTGTCGGAATCGGGCGCAAGATGGCTCGTTGGAAAGGTCTTTGAGTCTACTTTTCAACCCAAGTACAATTTTTCAATTTTGAGTTTATTTGACCTGTCAAAAATCAAATCTCCCAAGACTGGTCAAAAAGTGCCAAATGAGGCTGCCTGAAGGAAGAGTGCTGTTGCAGTCAACTTTTGAATGCCTTCCTCAACCCAAAATTGAGCTCATGATATCTCATTGGAAATATCTTTGTGTCTAGTTATCATTTTAGCCATCAAGCAAGTCATTTGACCAACCAAGATAAGAGAAAAATTGATTTTTCCAAGGTCACTTCAGAGGTGCCTTTGATTCTCCTGAGGCAACGGTATTTTTGACATTTCTCTCAAACCATGACACCTGTGTAAAAAGTGAATGAGGTTTTTCTTCTTTGGCATGTTATGGAGAAAACCCTCTCTCATTTTTCCGAAATGCATCTTTGATTGCTCAGAAACAGCTTTTGAGTGAAACTTGTCCCGATGTGTGAAACAAGGAAGTTTGTCGAAATGGAGCGAAATGAAGGGGATAGGGGGCTTCTAAATTCTTGGGGAAATTTTTGGAAGTAGGGAGAGATGTTAGGAAGTAGGGGAAAGTGGAATCTCAGAGATTGAGTGAGGGGAAGGGGTCCAAAAGGGTAAAACACAGGCCCAACCTAGAAAATTGCCAGGTTGTAGCTAGAAACTAGGGTTTGTGCAAAAATGAGGAATTTGGCGGATCTAAGGGATGGGAAGTGTTTTATAAGGTACTTTAAGGATAGGGTAAGGTGTATGAACATCAGGATATGAGTTTTGCCGATGATTTGACCGTCCAAGAGAAATTGGCTTCAAAACCCTAGGAGAGGGAAATGACCTTGCCTAGGCACAACTGAAGCATGAATAAGTTGTAAAAGGACTCATTAGACACTGACATGATGATGAAAAACCTCTGAATGATGATACACTCATCTGAATGATAACATAGACTGACATTTGGGAAACTTTGAACAGAGTGAAAGCAAACCCTAGACCTAATGCCTAGTGACCAAATTTTGCTTGAAGACTCACTGAAATGACAAAATTTGACCTTGACACTTCAAAATCACTTTGTAAGAGCATATTTGATCACTGTAGGAAGGCTGGAAAGACTGACACTAACACTCCCCACCTCTGTCAGATCTGAGGCACTTAATTTTGTGTCCTGATTCAATTTCAGCCAAGGCTTTGAAGGATTTGAATTTTTCGAATGCTTCATCTTTGTGCTTCATAAGTCCTAACCAGACAAACCTGGAGAAATCGTCAATGAATAATATCAAATATTCTTCTCCTCGAGGTGTTCTTTTTCTGAATGGACCACATGTATCTGTATGTACTAGCTCAAGAGGCATGCTAGCTGATCCTTCCTTCTCAGGAAAATTAGTTCTGGTTTGCTTTCCAAACTGACATGATTTACATATGGTGTTGTCTGGAATTTTGATATCTGGAAGGTCACGAACTGCCTGATATTTGCATGCTTTCCTTATTTGTGGAAAGCTTAGATGCCCCAACCTCCGATGCCATAGCCAGTGTTCATCATTCTTGCTCAAATAGCATTGTTGTTGTCTTTCTTCAAATATGTAGAGATTATTTGGAGTCCTTCTTCTTTTGATCACTGTTTCACCTGTATCAAGATCACGAACACAACATCCATTTGATCTAAATATTACCTCTATTCCTTGATCGCACATCTGACTGACACTCAGAAGATTATGCTTCAATCCATCAACATACAAAACATTTCCAGCTTTGACCTTTTCTTTCAACGGAGCAACGCCTTTTCCTTTTATGGCTGCAGAGATATCGTTTCCAAAGGAAACTTTCTTTCCCTTTTCTAATGCGGTATATGATTCAAGTTTTTCTTTGTCCCCTGTCATATGCTTCGAACATCCGCTGTCAATGTACCATAGACTTTCTTGACCTTTTGCATAAAAGGCTATCCCACATCTTTCTGGTTGCGGTTCCTTTATTCTCCATGTTATGACATTTGAGGTTTGTTCCTTCTGAGTTGTCTTCCAGAACCTGCTCCTGCATTCAGAGTCTTCATGACCAAAGTTATTACAAATAGAGCATTCAACTTCATTTTCAAGAACCGAAAAGTTGTTATAAGTCCTTTTCATGGTTCCAGTCATACTTCTTTGCTTTTGAGCTTCTCTAGTCATGATTGTCTTGTAGGCAACACATTGAGCTGCTTTGTGACCGAAGTTATGGCAAGAAAAACATTGGCCATTAAATAAATTTCTGCGATAATCAGATCTATCATCCAACCGATTGTAGCTTCTATTGACATCCATTCTTGGGGCAAATTGGGAAGATTTTACCTGTGGCTGATTGTAGCTTCTGTTTGTCCTTAAGGCAGCTTGTCCCCGAATTTCTTGATTTGTTCTTGAGGTAAACTGTCCCTGATTCACTTGATGACTTTTATTTGGCCTTTGCTCACTTCTCCTTGCTGCATTAAGATAATTTTTAGAAGTAGAAGCTTGAGATGTTTCTCCATTATATCCCAGACCTGTCTTGATCAGAGGAGAACGCTGCACATTGATAATCTCATCCAAGGTTTCAGATCCTTTAACAAATTTAAGATTAATCGCTTTTGTTTTCTCAATCTCCTTTCTAAGACAAACAATCTCACATTCCAATTTTTCAAGATGTTTTTCCTTTTCAGCCAGTTGACATTGTAGAGAGTCAATAATAGCACTTTTCTCTTCTAAGCAAACTTTGAGATTATTCATTTCTTCATAAAAGCCTTCTACATCTATAGCATCCATGTAGTCATCATCTTCAAAAGCCATTAAAAGTTTATATCTATTACCCTGTTCATCTTCGTCACTATTTGAAAGACCATCACTATCTTCATGAGTGTAATAGCTTTTCTTCTTTTCATTCTGTTTCTTGTTCCATTTAACAGGTTCCTTTCCCTTGTCATTCTTATCTTTGTGAGGACATTTGGCAGCATAATGACCTACTCTTCCACAAGCAAAGCATTTAAAAGGTAACTTACCTCTGAACCTTCCAGAACCCCTTTGAAGATTTCTGACAAAATTTGATTCTTCTTCTTCATCTTCTGGCACATGACTTGCTTCATAATAATCTTCTTTGCCTGAAGCCTTGAAAGCAGCTTCTCTTCTGTCTGATGGACCTCCTTTTCTCATTTCATAAGCAGTTAGAATTCCGTGAAGCTGAGACATAGTAAGAATTTGTAGATTTTCTTTTTCTTCTATTGTAGACACTTTAGATTCAAATTTGGGGGACAATGATCTTAGAACCTTTTCAACCACAATAGCCTCTTTTATTTCTTCACCCAAGTTTTTCATGCAATTAACAATCTCATCTACCCTAAGGAAATAGTTAGCCACACTTTCATCATTATACATTCTGAGAGTCTCATACTTAATCCTGAGAGTTTGAAGTTTAGCACGCTTTACCTGTTCGTCTCCTTCATAGCTTGTGACAATTTTGTCCCATATTTCTTTTGCGGATTTATAGTGCATTACCTTCATGAATTCCGATTGGGATATACATCCTAATAGAGTACTGACTGCTTTCGCATTTGTTTCATATTTCTTTTTCTCGGCTGCATCTATAGGAGTAGCTGAAGGAAAAGTGTAGCCTGTCTCTACGATGTCCCAAACTTCTGTACCAAGAGATTGAAGATAGGCAGTAACTCTTACCTTCCAATAATTGAAGTTTGTCCCATCAAAAACTGGTGGCCTGATTGATGCTTCTCTCTCGTAGTTGCTCATGATGAACGATCTACCTTCAAGCGATCAAGCTTCTCTGAAGGATCGGCTCTGATACCAATTGTTGGAAATAATACTGAGAGGGGGCGGTGAATCAGTATTATTAGATCAATAAAACTTTTTCAATACTCAGAAACATATACGCTACTTCAGTTAAGTGAACCAGCGTGTACACGCTACTGTGTCTAAAGCAACCAACGTATAACCAGAAATCTTATGATTCAGTTAGTTTATCTTCAATAAATGCATCAGGACATGATTAACCATATTAAAAGTAAACAGATGCAGTATAACAAAACATATCATCACACAAAAGCCACACACATGAACACCATGATATAAGGTGGAAACCCAATGTGGGTGAAAACCACCTGCTGCAAGTCGTCTCTATCTTTCTTTAATAAGAAACTTCAGTTTACAATCTTTTGTACTGGTGCAGCCTTATACCAGTACGCAGGCTACAACCTGCAGAAGGCTACGACCTTCTCTCGTTTTCCAAACTCTCCTAGAAGGGAGCTCCAACCCCCTTTGCTCTTGTACTAGCTAAGATACTAGTACGTAGGTGCTGGCCTACAATCTTCTTTCCTTCAGGTACCACTTTTCATCAATTTTCAGACTGGATACTCCTGAAGCACAACATTACAATCTGAAGACCATGATTCATTCACAAATCATTGAAGCATAAAACAACCAATACTAGCATCATCAATCTTTGAATCACTGAACCACTGAAACCCTGTCAACACCCAGTCACCAGAACACAGAGCAGACTACAGAACTTCTGCAATAACAGTCAGACCCATCTGCAACCTCAAGCTTCAAAAGATATACGCTACTTCAAAGAAACCAACCCGCGTATACACGTGATTTTACCAAAGACAACCTGCGTACAGATCTAAAAATAATTTCTCATAACTTGCAGCTGTACCAAACATCAATTATACTCAGAACATAACATTGCGTCAGTATGCAGATCTAAAAATATGCGTAATCAACCATATACCGATAGTTCATTTCAAACCATTTGATCCCGTTCTATTCTTAGATCTAGTCTTCCATCAACCGGTGTGATCTCTCCTTAGCTCAGATCAAGCAATGTATCATCAACCCAGAACCTGCATACTAGATCTCTTTCTTCATCAGATATTCAAGACTTTTTCAATACACTTGCCTAATGATCTTCTTCTCCTTTTATAGTCTTAGGCCTTGCTCAATACCACGCTCCAAAACCATAGTAAAACAATACCAAGAGCCTAATACTTGGGATCAACACACTTGTCGAGATACCTTGGTCCAAAACATAGGCTCAAGTACCGAGGACTAACTACCACGGACCAAAAGTAAGCTTCTCGACATGCACGCCCTTTTCTGTTCATGAAACTGCGTGTATACGCGACTTCGTATATAGCTCACCTGCGTATACGCGACTTAGTATATAGAGCACTAGCGTGTATACGCAACTTGGACTTAATTAACCTGTGTATATGAGATTTCTCTTCATTCTGTAGTCTGAACTGAGATCTGTCATCAGAGAGAGTTGCCATCAAGGACAACACCTGTACCGAAGCGCCACACCTGTGTCAAAATGCCAACATGAAAAGCTTAAAGCTACATAAAAGAAATCTTTAGCTCTTTCAAACTAATAGAGTTCAAACTCTATTATTTGATGCACACCATATCAGCTATCATAATTATATTAGATGATTAATCCTCGGTTAAGACAAAATATTGAAAGACAAGGGGCTACTGTATTACTTTCTATCAAATAATAGTCCAATCATTTATTCATGAATCAAATCAACAAAGAAGTAGTTAAATAATAATGATATAACATAACATGATATATATATCAATTTAACTCACAAGAAAGATAACGTCCACGTGAATTTGATTTTCCTAATCAAATCACAGGGATCAAAATCAGCAGAGTGTTAGCATCTATATTATCCTCAGGAAACTATTCCTAGAGGAGTTACACAATATGTTTCATGCACAAGGAATTAAATAGACATGGAAGAAAAGTAATGCATAACAAGCATTCATGGTATAAGCAGTGAAGGCAGGGTTGCAGAACAAGTTGTTGTTGACTCAGTTTACCTAGTAGCAGAGATTCCTATCTAGTCCCCGTGGACCCATCTTTCTCAGTCTCATTAGTAGCGGTAAAGGCAGCTATTATTCAAATGCTCCAGGCTTCTGGCTATGGATCTTATAATGGTCCTGGGCGGGCAGCTATTATTCAAATGCTCCAGGCTTCTGGCTATGGATCTTATAATGGTCCTGGGCGGGCCTTACTTAGACACTGAGCTTCCCCAACCCTTCTCATTTGAACCTGCTATCCTCACCAGGCATAGGCACCCCACCTACTCCACGATCCAAGTCAGTGTACCTTAAGCATTTGACCTTTATGCTTCCCAAGATCAATCACAAAAAGAATAAAGACAAGGACTAATAATAATAAGACCATGGAAGGATGATTCAAATGAATATGCACCAGCAAAATTAAATCATATCAATATATGCATTCAAAATGAATATAAATTCCACGGTCACACTATCCAACATTACTTCTCCAACATTTCCCTTTCCCTTTCCCAATCCAAATCCCCTTTCTTATCAAAATGACGGATATATATATACATGTTACTAGCCTTTGAGTATTGACAAATAACCATACTAAAATTGTCTTTTAAAACTTAGTTACAAAAATGAACACAAATTGTTGTTTTTCTAGACCTTTCGATTGAATGATATAACTAAGACAAAAGAAGTGGCAATAGGATTTCCATATGTAGCCAATAATAGTACCATTTTGGTGGAGAAAATATCGGGTCATAAAGTCCAAGAACACAACCTTACATACATGGAGAGCCTGTCAAAACCATAAACCAAAATTAAACAACTATGATAAGAACATTAGACGGAGGATGTTGTAGAATGTATGATTATGTAGAAACCTTTTTATTTGAAAATAGAAAACAACTAGAACAAAAAAAACATACCTGAGAAGCTTCATTCAAAACTAAATCACTACTTTTGTGCATTTGAATCTTCTAATATGGAAATAGTGACTTTAAGCTTTAATGACTCAATATTAATATGAGTATCCTTTGACTAAGTTTTTCTTTCAATGATGGAAGATTTTTCTTTCTCATTAATTTGCCTAGCCTGAAAGGATTCCCGTAACTATTCATTTTCCTTAATTAACTGGCCTAAGCGACCATTAAGACATAGTGCAAGGAATATAAATTGTTGATGCTAATAGAGGTATATCATAGAAGGATCTAGGTCGAAAAAGATGCAAGGAGCCCCATAGTTACTATTGTTGACATTAGGTTCGACTTTCCCGTATTCTACAAAATCTTCGACATGAGGTTTAATCTTCTTGGTTATGGATTCAAGCAGGGGTTCCAAGTCAATAGACATATTTCTTATAGGAGTTTTGACATGCCTATTTTGCCTTGCCCATGCAATCCGCCTTTGAACTTGTTTAATTTTACCTTGAGATTGGACACTTGTTTATTCATAACTAGTCTATTCAATTTGTGCAGGTTTTAAAGAGGGATATTCAGGGTGCAAACTAACCCTTAGGTTTCGTCTTCCATTTTATCCCTATGCTTTTGTTTCAACTCCATAAAAATAGGAGTGTTTCCCTTGGCCATACTTCATGTTAAATGCATAGGGGTCGGGTCGAGGGTTCGACTTGCATCTCCATCTATAAAACATGAATCAGATTCTTGAAAAGAATCATTATCATCAATTGAGGGTGAATGGTGAGGCATCAAATAGAAAGAATCATCCAGAGGAGGGTTAGGTATAGCAATACCTAGAGAATGAAAACCCTCATGGAGTACAGGTTTGTCAAAATCGTTTTGCTCAAGAAAACAATTCCAATCTTCCTCAACTTTAACCAATTGATGCCTAACCAAAATACAAATAAAATTGTGATGGAAGATTGACTACTTGTTATGAAACTAGTAGGAACAAGACACTTTAGTCAAAATTTTATATAGATAAAATGAAAAATTGAGAAAAAGGAACTTAGCTCAAGTGGCATGGTTCATGATTTGTGTCGCAAGTAGAGTGGTTTCAAGTCTCCGGAGACATGTTGGCCCATGTGGCATTTATGAAATAGTTCTACTAATGGTGGAATAGTGGTAGTCATTTCTACAAAGTTACTGATTGTGCATAATGCAATGTACTCATTACTGTTAAAAAAAACAAAGGACAAATTGAGCTTGTGACCAAGGAATACCAATAATAGTCTGATATGGTAAAGAAAGACCAAAATTTACGGAACTTCCCATGTAATATACCGGTACAAGAAGAGAACCAAGTTTTGCCACTTTGGCTTGAGGGAAGTGATAGGAATACCTTTGATGTGGTAAACATAGTCCTTATTTGCGAATTTTTTTCTAGGGGATGTCATGTACTTTATGATTCTTTGAAAATTTCTCCCCTTCAACTAGGAGACGGGATGCTTCTACAATAAAACCGTCATAAACAATAATTTCCAAATAATATATCATGGTTTTCTTCCTGTCAAACATAGAAGCAAAATTTGTGACCACTCCCTTGCTAAAGCCCTCAAAGAGTTGCAAAAAATTCCCCCAACCCACCTGGAAAAACAATTTCACACAATCATCATAAGCCTCCACCATTTCTGAGCCAATAGCTTTAGAACGAACAAGGTACGACATGGTTAGAGTTTTGTAAAGGTTTTCATTAGAGATTATGGAAAAATAAGGGTAAGACACATCAAACAACTACTAAACCCTATGTTTCAGAGAAACTGGTGAAGTAAGGGAAGAGACATTGAAATTAAGAAGAACAAGTATGAATGAAACTCCCAAAGCATTCGACACCAAGAAATAAAAAGACAATACTAGAAGAATAATTGCTTCAAATTATGAATGGCCAAGAGAGATTGATTGAATACAATTAGCAGTAATTGGAGTCACTGTCTTACAAACGATGACAAGTAACCATAAAACCCTAATGTGGATCCCAAAACAATGATATTTGTGTTGTAAATTCCAACTATAATAATTTTGAATCAAGAACATTCGTAATATCACCATAATCATGCATTGGAACCTATAGTCTTTAGGGAAAATATTTAACAAATTGAATATGGAAGGGTTGTTACCGAATCTATGACTTTATTTTGGTCCTCTTTTCACTCTAACATTCATATGCCAAATAGGTGATATGCATTAAATAATTGGTTAAAACAAATGAAAGAAACATGAATTATAAATTAGTAATGTATAAGGGACAAACTAACCAAATAACCTTGAAAGTAAGTGTTATAAATAAAGACACTTGATAAGGTAACAAAAGGCATATTATTTCATAAATAGAAGTTGTACATGCAAAAATAATTACAATAAAATGAAATTAAACTCAAATACTAAAAATTGACAAACAAATATAAGAGGGGCCCATTTATTTTTCAAAAAATAAAAAGGGAGTAAGTTGGCCTGCTAACAATTGGTGACTTGCTAGGTTGAACCAGTTTTCTCTGCCTTAAAAGAAAAAAATAAAATAAAAAGGAATGTGTTGACGATGCTAAATCTGCCAACATTCACGAGATCTCCCTGGTATGAAGTCCCAACTAGACCTCACACAGTTTGGTGTACGAGTCCCATCTGGTATGATGGTCTGGTTTCCATTATTTTAAAGATTTTCCTTAGCTCTTGCTTGTCAACGCATGAGAGTGGTTTTCTTTATCTTCGAACAATGAGATTCATGTGCTTCGTGAGTGCTTAGTGTCACTTGTGTCAAGGTTCTTTCACTGCAGAGGGGGAGGGTGAGAGTGAGTCTCAAGTCGAAAGGGAACAGTCCAAACTCTGTTAGAGACACACAACACGATAGGACATGCCCAACTTCCGGCAGAGTATACCACACGGATGTGGCAATCACAAACACAAGGTGAGAAAATATCACGTACAACACCCAACAGAATAGTCCACACGAGTGCGACGGTCATTATAACAAGTTTACGAAAATGAGTCTGTTGAGTGTCCGACGAAATAGTCCACACGGGCGAGACATTGTTAACAACTGATACAACACATTTCCAATAACATATGTACTAAAACAACTAAAATAGTTCAATTGTATTAATATAGGTTAAAGAAACATGCATTACAAGCGTCCAAAGAATAGTCTTACAAATGAATATAATACATGTGTGAAAACATGTTGGCCTATTAACATGCTTCTGAATTAAGCAAAAATTCCATGACACATCAGTACACCATTACATCACTAACCCTGATAGCAGGGTGTTGGAGCCATTGCTCGCTCCCAAAAGAAAAGACTATAGACTCTCAAGGCTATGTGGGAGGAGCCAAGGTGAAAATTATTTTGCATGTACAAATGAGGGGTATATATAGCCAAGGGTGAAACTGATCCTTGTGACTGTTCGACTTCCCTCAAGATAGTTTGAATTACATTACTCTTCAACTTTACATGTGGATCTCTTAGAATTCCATGCTACATTACATTGATTACAATAGTATGGCCCACAATAGTTATGTGGCTGAGATGACTCATGACATGACTCGACACGACAGTGCTGGTATGTTCATGTTTATGGTTGTGTCCATGTCAAGCTGCAATGTTGCTAAGTGATGAGTGTGCTCTTGGTGTATCACAACTTCACCTCCGCATGGCAAGGTGTGCGGAATCTTCGATGGTCTTAGTGTTTGCTTGATGTTAAATGTGCATGTATCCCCTTTTCTAGCACCTTGCATGCTTCATGTGTTCATATGTTCATGAACAAGTATCCTAGCATGTGCTCCTTGTTCATCTCATTCGTCGCCTTGCCATGTCTCATCCATGTACATGTATTTGTAATCACTCCGTTGTGGCCAGCAACAACCCCCCCCCCCCTTTTCACTTAAGTGTTGTCCTTTGTACTAAAAGAATGGGGACCCCTAGTCAAAATTTAGGAAAAGCAAGAGTTTACTTTCTTCAAAATAAGGTTACCATCATAAGCTTAGGAAGATCTTTTGAATACTTTAAAACCTAAGTTTATGATAAGGAAAAAATCTTTAAAAATCCACATCATAAAATGATAGAAAAGCACCTCCATTTGGGTATAATCCCGGTATGTGCAAGATTCTCGTACTAAGCAATATATTGCATCGCAATAAAGTAATGCTAATAAGAAAAAACTTCAAGATCTTCCGATTTGCGATAACACCAATTGCAAGATCGCATATCGCAGGGAATGAGCTAACAAAATTTGGCAAACATAAAACTTGTGCGATCTGCGTTGTTGCAATATCGCGATAAAACGATGGTTGCGATATTAAGCCAAATCAACTCTGCGATGTTATATTTGTGAGTCGGTGCGAGAGCGCGATAGTGCAATAATGCGATGTCGCGATCTGCGATGATTGCGAACCAAATCGCAAAATCACTCCATCACGAATCTTTCGGGCACGCTATTCAAGAAAAGACACTTACCATAATCTGACTCAAGATCATGCGCTTTTAATGGTAATAAAGGAATTAGTTGTCATCTATTAATAAAATGTATACGCATGCTTTTGCAAAGAATTACTTCACGTAAGGTGGCATATTTGATATATCTGTTGCATTTAAGACTCTCCCATCACCTTTCTTGATCAGTCATTTCCATTTCACTTGTGAGCTGCAAGAACAAAGAACGAAGGACGATACAAAGCCATACACAGGAAGAAATGGGAAAGAAAAATAAAGCTTAGGGCTCTGAGGTGAAGGAAATGACACCTTTATATACAGACACAGCTTGTAACAGAGACGCAGGGATATCGACGTGGGAAGGCATGTACAGACTGCTTGAAGAAGAAAACCCCAGAATAATGAAGGTTACCGCTATCTCAGACTCATAGGGCTCTTCCGAAGCATCCTTAGAAGAACTAGTGTGCTCATTCCTTCATCGGATAGTAGCAAGGCCCAAAATTCTCCCATATACGGATATGATCAAGTGGATACTTGACAAGCAACAGAAACAGCGGCCACGACAGTAAGCATTCTTATCGACTGTGTAAATGAGAATTTGCATCGAGCAAATTTAATCGCAGAGACCACCCCTAGGTATTTACCAAATAAACTACGACTAGAAGCAGAATGGAAGCAAAAGGCGCAAGAAAAGGGAAAAGCGATCCAAGCACTAAACAGGTTAAATTGGGAATGTTACTGGGCATACTTGGTGAAGCCGCATAGTCAGTGGATGACTGTGAAATGTATCATAAATGCGGCCAAAAAAGTGGTGCCAGCTCTCATAGATTCCATTTTCTCAGCCCAACTCAAAGCAGAAGTTAGCCAGCCGGCTTTCCTTAAACCAATGATGAATGCATGCAGCTTTAAAGACCAGATACAGAAGTAGCTTAATTTGGAATGTTGTTTTTACTTAAAAATTAGATTAGAAAAAGGACGGCAATTTGAAAACTGCATCCTAAATTTTGTAAATAAACTATTATTAGAACTAGGAAGTAGTATTTAAACACTTCTCATGCATTTAGAGAAGGGTCCATAAATTTGTCAAAAACTTGTCCTTAGAACATGCACTTTTGCACCCTCAGAGGAGGTTTTGGTGAATGAATGGATCAAGGTTTATTGATGTTTGCATTTGATATCTGCTACTGATGTTGCACTTCTGTACTCTTGGTAGATATTAGAACAAGGAGAGATAAATCATTGTTGCTTGAAGCTTATGAGTAGGACCAGTCATAAATGGTACTTTTATCTCTTGACCATTTCTGCTTATATTCTTAAAGTGATATATAGTTTTTAGTTGTTTATATGTTATTGCATGAATGTTTGAGTTACCATTTGGCACTTTTGTACGGTGGAGCCATTTATTTATGTTTGATATATGAATAACTTATTATGCGATATGTTGTTCACAACTGTTTTGCCTAACTTTTTATGCAAAGTGGTTCATCTTAATTGATTTCCATTCTTATGATAGCTGAATGATCTTTATTACCAGTTATTATTTGAAATCTCTTTAGATCGCATAATAGAAGAAATACATCCCGGGTTAGCATAGATTAGATGTGCTGTTTTCATTAGATTACAATAGCATAGAATTAGATTAAAGTAGCTTAGATTAGAACTCTTAGATCAGCATCATCCAACTCTGCACACACACACACCCTTAGATTGGGAAACTGGTCCCATTATCCCCAGTCGGACCCGCTATACCAAACGGATAAGGAGCTGCCAACCAAGGTCCGGACCGGGCGGGTATCCCCCTTGTTGTCGACCCGATTTTTGGGGCTTCAACATATTTGGCGCTAGAAGGAGGGCCTGAGCATAATGTCAGTTGGAATGGTTTGAAATCGTAACATTTGAATTAGGATGGCTGCTCACAAACTTCCCATTTTGAGTTGTATCCATGTTCGTGCCTCTTCCAACACTCCACCTGAAGTGGTAAGACTCTTGTCTCAAGTAAAATTCAATGGTAAGAATAATTCTTCTGCTTTTAGTCATGCCCTTCAATTTATTCAAAATGTTTCAAGTTCGAACGTTCAAAGAATTGATGAAGGCATTTTATGCAGAATTTTTACTCTCACATTCACGGCGGAAGCTAGAAAATGGTGTAGAAACCTCCCAGTTGCCTCGATTCACAGCTGGGACCAATTTGTCAAAGCTTTCATTTGTAAATTTGATTGCTATGATTATGATCAGGTATATGATGAAATTGAGTATCTACGAAAAGAAGATGAATCTGTTAGGGATTTTAATATGCGATTTCATCTTGATTGTCTAAAATATGATCTTGAAAATGAACTCATGAATGAAGAATCTTCAGATTATGCTGAGTATTCCCTGCCTCCTATGCCCGATCCATCAGAAATTAGTCCAAGTCTTGTTTTATTTTCTTCTAATAGGAATGAAAATTCCAATTTGAATGTGCGAATCACTCATGATGAAGAAACTTCCCAAAGCTTAGGAAACATGCCTGCTCTAATGCAAGAAGACAAAAGCAAGAATGTTGAAAGAAAGCCTGCCTTGGAACCAGAAAGCAACTTGGAGACAAGGTTAGATAATATCATCGCAAGTCAACAAATGCAGATGCCAAGGTTAGAACAGCAAATTAATTCTCTTTCGAAAAATACAAACACGCAAAGGTATGATCTAAAGCTCGATGTCTACAATGAATGTGATGAACAAGAATTTTTTCACGATGATATTTTCAAATGCATTGTTTCAGAATCACATTTTTCTCTTTATCCTGATGTATTTAGTGATGATAATTTTTTCCTCCTCAGTATTAATGATATCTCAAAAAGTACAGAGGATTATTCAAATGAATCACCATTACGTTTTCAAGATAAAGAGGCAACTATAGAACATCCTTTGGTCATTTACAAACAAGAACGACTTAACCTTCCTTTTCTGAAAATATTGGATGAAAAAGAAAAATCTAGAGAAACCTGTAAAATCATTTATGATAGCTACTTTGATGATGATGATGTTGATTTATCTCAAGTAACTCAACAGAGCTCAGATAATGAGAGATATTCTAATTCAAGAATCATATCAGTCGATCCTCATTCCAGAGTGATGGATCATTTGCATGATTTTACTATCCAAAACAATATCCCGATCTATGATTCGTATCATGAGCAAACCCCCATTCCTGTTCCCAATCATAACTTGTTTTCTGATTCACAAGACGTAATTTGAAATTACCCGGATCCCATAATTCTGGCCAGTTCTTGTGAAAAAGAAGATATTTCAAGTCAATCCCAGTTGTGCTGTAACATTAGTTGTACAGATAATCATTACATTCTTTTTCGCTTGCACTCATTTTGTATAAAATCGGATTGTATTTTAAATTTTCAGACTTTTGATAGATTACTATGGTATATTGAGCACCTTATCAAAGAACATTCGAGAGATGTATTACCATTTTGGAAAACCAAATTGTGTCAAAGAAATACAAAACTTTTTCAATTCCAAGATCAATCAATATCAGCCTTTCAAAAGAAACTTCTATGTCATCCAAAACATCATCAACGAAAGAAAGTATTTTTGGAAACTTGCCAGCAATTCACGTTAATTGATAAATCTCTTTCGAGAAATTTCCATCTATTCTTCATTGATTTATTTAGTGATTTATATGTGGAAACTTTCCTTTTACGAGAAATTGCTAAAAGCTTGACTTTAACGCATAGTAGATTACAGGCCATTAAAACTAAAAAATAATATTCGCAACCTGGCTTGTCATCCTTCCTATTACATGATCACCAATCCATAACAGAAATTCATCCTGATTTTTATGATCCAATAGGTATCCAATTGGAAAGAAGATTTCATAAGAAAGAAATTTCAGGCGGAATTCCGACTGAAGTTACACTTTCTAATCCTACATTCAATGTTCACAGTCCAAGAAAAGTTTTATTCTTAACACTGATGTTTAAAAGGTACATACGTGTAGGAATAAAAATGAAAAGATGGTTTCACTGGAAATATCATTTTACCTAGTCAATTTTTCTGTGTATAGTTAGAATAGAAGTAGGGGTAGTTTAGCTAGGTTATTAGGTGGATAATTTAATTTTTAAATATTGGTAGGCAAAATAAGAGAAGAAATTATCCCTATCATGTACATAATCCAAGGGAATAGTTACCTCTCATTTCTTTAAATATTTTTCTCCCTAATAAAATTTGTTGTGGTTAACAGCATTTGACATTTACTAAAGACACCATTTCTCTATCAGATTTTGAACTTCTTCTTGTATAAATAGCAAATCTTTTGGAAACTTGATCTTTATTATTAATAGATACAGTTAAAAACTTTAACCCAGATATGATACTAGTTTCAACTTCAAGAAATTTGATGAAAGCAATCTTAGTGAAGAAATTGTTTTATATCAGTACAATGAAAGGTATCAATAACAAAATGAGGATTCCCTGTAGAACAACCATTTCCAAAAACTCTATTATCATCGTCCAGAGCTTTCTTAAGGAAAAAAATGACTTCCTCCTTGCTAAAGAAAATCGCAGCATTTAGAGAAACGACCCAAGGATACACTATATCTTGAAGAATAAGAGGTCTCATCACGAGCCGGCTTATTGTGATCACAAATATTATAACTTGCTGTCTTTGCCATTACTGTCCACCAAAACAGGGCAACAACTTAAGATTGTTGAGATCAAAAGACAAGGGGTCTCATCATGAGCCAGCTTGTTCAGCAAAAGTGTAAATCAAGTGAATGACTGTGTCATAATTTGGCTACCAAACCAAGACATTGTTCTTTAAGAATAAAAAAGGAAAAAGTGTCAATATGGGTTTTTCTTTGAAAGTTGTAGATCACCTTAAGTAGTATAAAGGATCATTATTGGGTAATAGGTAACCCTGTCGAGGCTATGAACGCCTGCTGGCAGTAGAGGCTCTACCTACGACAATGAGCATATTTAAAAAGCTGGTACACAGGGAAGACCTTATTTTATCTTTATAAGACCAAGTAATGGCTGATGTAAATGCAAGAACAAGCTGAGGAAGCAAATAATTAAAATAGAAAGAGGTTGGAACAAAATATCATTGACAGTTTGGAGTATAATGCGCTTTATCTTTTTATAATAAAGTTTAATTTTCTAAAAAAAAATTTGTTTTGGAAATTTGAAAAGTTCAATAGAAAATCAGAGATAACTGGTTCTCCCAAGTGAATCGCCAATTGTTGTGGCCAACAACAACCCCCCCCCCCCCTTTTCATTTAAGTGTTGTCCAAAATACTAAATGAATGGGGACCCTTAGTTAAAATTTAGGAAAAGCAAGAGTTTCCTTTCTTCAAAATAAGGTTACCATCGTAAGCTTAGGAAGATCTTTTGAATACTTTAAAACCTAAGTTTATGATAAGGAAAAAATCTTTAAAAAGCTGCATCATAAAATGATATAAAAGCACCTCCATTTGGGTATAATCCCGGTATGTGCAAGATTCTCGTACTAAGCAATATATCACATCGCAATAAAGTAATGCTAATAAGAAAAAACTTCAAGATTTTCCGATTTGCGATAACACCGATCGCAAGATCGCATATCGCAGGGAATGAGCTAACAAAATTTGGCAAGCATAAAACTTCTGCGATCTGCGATGTCGCGATAAAACGATGGTTGCGATATTAAGCCAAATCAACTCTGCGATGTTATATTTGTGATTCGGTGCGAGAGCGCGATAGTGCAATAATGTGATGTCACAATCTGCGATGATTGCGAACCGAATCGCAAAATCACTCCATCATGAATCTTTCGGGCACGCTATTCAAGAAAATCCACTTACCATAATCTGACTCAAAATCATGCGCTTTTAATGATAATAAAGGAATTAGTTGTCATCTATTAATAAAATGTAGATGCGTGCTTTTGCAAAGAATTACTTCACGTAAGGTGGCATATTTGATATATCTACTGCATTTAAGACTCTCCCATCACCTTTCTTGATCAGCCATTTCCATTTCACTTGTGAGCTGTAGGAACGGAGAACGAAGGACGATACAAAGCCATACGCAGGAAGAAATGGGAAAGAAAAATAAAGCTCATGGCTCTGAGGTGAAGGAAATGGCACCTTTATATACAGACACAGCTTGTAACAGAGACGCAGGGATATCGACGTGGGAAGGCATGTACAGACTGCTTGAAGAAGAAAACCCCAGAATAATGAAGGTTATCGCTGTCTCAGACTCACAGGGCTCTTCCGAAGCATCCTTAGAAGAACTAGTGTGCTCATTCCTTCATCGGATAGCAGCAAGGCCCAAAATTCTCCCATATACGGATATGATCAAGTGGATAATTGACAAGCAGCAGAAACAGCGACCACGACAGCAAGCATTCTTATCGACTGTGTAAATGAGAATTTGCACAGAGCAAATTTAATCGCAGAGACCACCCCGGGGTATTTACCAAATAAACTACGATTAGAAGCAGAATGGAAGCAGAAGGCGCAAGAAAAGGGAAAAGCGATCCAAGCACTAAACAGGTTAAATTGGGAATGTTACTGGGCATACTTGGTGAAGCCGCATAGTCAGTGGATGACTGTGAAATGTATCATAAATGCAGCCGAAAAAGTGGTGCCAGTTCTCATAGATTCCATTTTCTCAGCCCAGCTCAAAGCAGAAGTCAGCCAGCCGGCTCTCCTTAAACAATGTTGAATGCATGCAGCTTTAAAGACCAGATACAGAAGTAGCTTAATTTGGAATGTTGTTTTTACTTAAAAATTAGATTAGAAAAAGGACAGTCATTTGAAAACCGCATCCTAAATTTTGTAAATAAACTATTATTAGAATTAGGAAGTAGTATTTAAACCCTTCTCATGCATTTAAAGAAGGGTCCAGAAATTTGTCAAAAACTTGTCCTCAGAACATGCACTTTTGCACCCTCAGAGGAGGTTTTGGTGAATGAATGGATCAAGGTTTATTGATGTTTGCATTTGATATCTGCTACTGATGTTGCACTTCTGTACTCTTGGTAGATATTATAACAAGGAGAGATAAATCATTGTTGCTTGAAGCTTATAAGTAGGACCAGTCATAAATGGCACGTTTATCTCTTGACCATTTCTGCTTATATTCTTAAAGTGATATACAGTTTTTAGTTGTTTATATGTTATTGCATGAATGTTTGAGTTACCATTTGGCACTTTTGTACGGTGGAGCCATTTATTTATGTTTGATATATGAATAACTTATTATGCGGTATGTTGTTCACAACTGTTTTGCCTAACTTTTTATGCAAAGTGATTCATCTTAATTGATTTCCATTCTTATGATAGCTGAATGATCTTTATTACCATTTATTATTTGAAATCTCTTTAGATCTCATAATAGAAGAAATACATCCCAGGTTAGCATAGATTAGATGTGTTGTTTTCATTAGATTACAATAGCATAGAATTAGATTAAAGTAGCTTAGATTAGAACTCTTAGATCAGCGTCATCCAACTTTGCACACACACACACACCTTTAGATTGGGAAACTGGTCCCATTATCCCAGTCAGACCCGCTATACCAAACGGATAAAGAGCTTCCAACCAAGGTCCGGACCGGGCGGGTATCCCCCTTGTTGTCGACCCGATTTTCGGGGCTTCAACACACTCATGACGAGACGACATCAAATCCAAAAATATCCCAGTCTACTATGATGCATCATCTTTTTTTTTTGGGTTCAGGTGACGGGGAGAGAGGGCAAGGCTCTGAAACTGCGCAGAGCACATTTCAGTACGGGATGCGAGCTCTAGGGAACTGTCAAGGAAAATTGTGCAGAGGTCACTGGGAGGCTGAGATGAGAAGTCTGGAATAGTAGTGACCATCTATAGGATTTGACTTGGCTGGAGGGCAAAACTACACAAATTTTCCAAGGAGGCAGTGCAAGCAGCAGGGAGGACACTAGTAGTGAAAACTATGCAGATTCTTTGGGGAGGCTAGTAGCGGGTTGCTGGAGCTTACTAGGAAAAACTGCATAGAAATGAGAAGTTGGCCTACAGGACATTTCAGCATAGTTTTTGGTTTGAGCAGGGTTTTGGGTAGATGGAGGACAGCCCACAAAAACTGCACAGTTTTTAGGAGGAGCAGCAGGCCGGCTGACAAGGGGACTAGCTAATAGAACTACACAGATTCTAGGGACAATGCAGTGACAAGCAGTGGGTGCCTGTCCTTCATGTCTATGCAATATCCTCAGTCAGTGGAGGCGAGCATGCTAGAAACTTCTGCGCAATTTTTTGGAGCAGTGAAGCCCGGGGTCACTTCCTCGTCAAACTCTCTGGTTGACCAGTGGGAAGCTTGATAGATTTTCTTGTAGGCAACGCAGATTGAGATGGCTTGCTGAGCAACTTCTGCAATGTTCTCAATGACATTCAGTCTGGTCGATTCCAGGATTGTGTAGTGCAGACTTCTCGGGAGGTAGCCTCAAGCTCTGTGCAATTGTGGGCAGCGATACATGATCACTGAGGGTTGAGACTATGCAGTGCAGCTCAGTGGAGGTCTAACTGTTGGCGGGTGGTTTGGTCGACAGAGTTTCAGCAAAATGACTAAGTGTGTGAGCAAGTGAACTTGTGCATGCATGTCCTTGAGAACACACACTCAACATGAATCGATGACAAGACACTTCCAACCAACAAGAAAACATGTTTAGTGTGACTAACCAATGGGGGTGAGCGACAAGTGCGACACTTGAGATAGATCTGAATGACCACGAAAACACTTGTACACATTGCATACAAATTTGTGTGTGAGTGCGACAGATGCTTACATAGTGAACATAACTTGTACACACGAAGAAAAACCTTCAACATAGCCAAAACATGACCACAAGCGTGACATTGTGACCAACATGCTAAAAGATGTCTAGTGAACAATCAAGAAAAGAGGGTGAAAAGACTCGACACGAGCTCATGGGATGAGCCTGAGTATTTGCAAACATCAAATAAAAAACCAAGGAAGGCTCCGAAATTGGATGCATGCCAAAAGTTTGGAGGGTGTTGCAGCCGCTACAATGCATGGCCACACACTGGTTGAATACCAGCTTCTCTGTTTTGGTCCGTTGACAACATAAGGCCTTAGTGTTAAGTTATGGTGTGTTCTATGCTTAGAGCAATTTACTTTTCTTTATTATTATTATTCATATATTAGCAATCACATGTGCATAAGTAAAGTGCATATAGAACATTAAACGATCAACAGAAAATAAGCCAAGACAAGAGACACAAGATGTGGCGACTAGCTAGGGACAAACCCCAAATGTGTGGGGAAACCCTTTGATCAAATCTTCTTTTTTAAAAAATAATTCAACAAAGAGAAATAGTACAATAAATCTGATTTATATAAGCAGTAGCAAACCCTAGATCAGCAACATCAGCATTAGCGGCTTCATCATCCAAACTAGGGCAATTGATATCTTGTAAATCGACCGTCGGATTGGCTTGATTCCACCACCGAAAATTGCGGCCTTCAGAGGAGGTCCAGATGAACCTACAACGCAGTTCAGAAGAGGAGCTTTGATGGTCAACGCTGATCAAAGTTTGGATCTGGAGTTGTAGCTTCAGGTTCAGCAACTTCCTTCCACATGTGTGAGAGAGAGACTCTTTTTTGCGCAGTAGAGAAGAGCCTCTTTTCTGCGCAAGAGTGAGAGAGAGATGTGATGAGATGAGTGAGTGCAAATGAGGAAAATTCCTCCTGTATTTATACGCAAGTGTTGATGTTTGAATAGATGCGACTGTTGGGATTCTGAGCCTACATGAGTTGTTGGTCGGCTTTGTTATCACAAAATCAGTACTAAGGGCTGCAGCCAAGCAAGATTTCATGTAACTCTTTCAACCAGACTTTAGACCAAGGATTAGCCTCCTTGATCAGAGAGGGCTCTCTCACAGACTTTTGATAAAAATCAATCACAACAACAGATGGCTAACTCTTTACAAATTCATGAAAACAAAGCTGGTTGAACACATATCAAATTGGTCTTCATTGGGCTATGGAGTCTTACACATTTAATAAACAAAAGCACAGTCATTTCATGGAAGTCAAGGCTCTTTGCATTAGATGTTCAAACATATCTCACACAAACCACAGCTTGCCAAACATACAGGAAGTCAGAGCATTAGAAATGAATTCTGAGTGATTATGTTATAACAAGGCTGTAAAAGAACATATAAGAGAAACACCACCATCATATTTGAACAAAATAATCCATTGAGAATCTTGAGAAGAAACAACCACTGTTTTACTATTACTGTAACAAGTCTTTACATTGGCCCAAATAACTCTGTTTTTGTATAAAATGTCCAACCTTTTTTACATCAGAGTCATTTCTATATATAGGAAAACCAAAATACCACTACTTGAGACTCCTCAACAAGCATGAAGGGAGCTCAAAATCCTATCATTAATTACCTTATCCATATCTAAACAAACTAATTAATTACAAAGGTATTGCGCTGTGAAAACATAGAGTCCCATTCCCATTGAAACTCTAAGTCTATCTTCTCGTGTGCATTGATGCTTTCTTGAAATCTGACACCTGTATCACTTCAGTAATGGCCAAGGCATGCTGGAGGAACATTCACTGAATGAGCAGCTTCGGATACTTGATATGTGGATGACTCATGAACTGATAAGAATCTGTGCCCTATTTTCATGGTCTCTGCCTCCCATTAGTCTTCATGCATTAAAAAACCATGCTCCAAGCCATTTAATTCTTTTAATAACCACCCATAATCTAATACGCCTTATAATCTGGACACTTTGTGAGCTGAACAGGTGTACCACTCAAAACTTCGGTGACCCTACCAGAACCCTAATAATTCGGCTATAAAGCAACTTTTAGGAAGACTTTAACAAAAGACAAAAATTTCACTTTTTCCTTAAATACTCACACCTGTCATCTTTTGAACATCTGAATAGCTTTGTATAATTTCCATGCTGGCCTCGAGTCATCCTTTTCAAACTTTGCTGACCTCAGCATCAATTTCAATTTTTTCACATAAACAGTCATCTACAGCAGTTTCGTAGCGCGCTACGAAACTGCTGTAGGTAATCAAAACAAAGCATATGAATCTTAAACACTGATGACTTAACTTCGTGACTTCTTCAGCTATTTGTACAGGTGTAAGGGCTCAAAAAGTTTCGAAATGATGACAGCCAAAATTTATCAAAACTTGAAAAGCAAACTTCCCCTTGGATTAATCAGCTAGTTTGCCTAGCTTCCTCTTTAAACTGCTAACTTCTTCTTTTAAAGCCCTGTTTTCTGCTCTTAAGCTTGTGTTCATTTGTTTCATGATTTTTGCCTGCTTCAGAGCTGGCACCGTCCACAAATATGCATCAGATACTAGGTCAGTTCGGCTCATTAGACTTGTTCTGCCTTTTATTACAGCCTTTCTATAATTTGCATATCTTACTGCCCTTTCCTTAGAAACATTTTTAATCTGAGGTATTTCTTCTTGTGTGGTTCCTGCTTGTTGCTTGATAGCAATGACATTTCCACCTTGACTGATGATAACTCTATTACCCTTGTTTTTACTTTTGGCTGCTTGAACTGTTCTGGTCAAGATCTCAATTACATCTGTACTAGGCACTCTTAAAGGTGCCTTCTCTTTCTGCGCTTTCTCCACTTCTTTAATTTGTCTTCTTGTGACTAGTCTACGTGGCTTGAAAACAAATTCTTTACTAGGCTCTTCAAATTTCAATCTTTTTGAAGCTCTTGGTTTTTTAGTACTCTCGGGTGAAGATTGAGTGAGGTCAATATGCATTGGCTGCACTGGATGATCTTGCTCAAACTCTATTGGTTCAATCTGTATTGGCTGATCTTGCTCAAGTTCAATGGCTTCAAGTAAGTCATTCAAACTGCCTTTTGAAATAGGGCTTTCTTCCACAGTAATTGACTTACCCTTCTCCCTGTTTAGCTGACCTCTGGTTTTCACCCTTGAAATCTTTTCAACTTCACTTGATTTAGCTTCATCCTTCTTTTTCTGGATCTTCTGCTTTGATGACTGAGGTGTCTCCTTAGATGATGACTTAGTAGTTTCCTTTACTGATGATTTAGGTGCCTCTTTTGCTGCCACAAACTTCTCTGATTTCCTTAATTTGTTTTTAGGCTTCTTTTGGTCTGTCACCTCTCTTCTGAGTTCAGCCAGAGTGGGTTCTTCACTCCTTTCTTCCCTTTCCCTCACAGGTAAGGGAGTGAGGCCTGTTTTGATCTGAAAGCCGGCCATAAAAACAAAAGAATCCCAATCTCGGCCAATCTTTTGCCAAGCATCCAACACCAGCAACTTTACCAGACCATGATGAAACAAGGACGTTTCACAACTACCTTTCTTTAACTGGATTTTATCACACATTTTGCTAATGCTTCTGAACAAATAGAAAGGTATATCTATTGAAACCTTACCTGTGAAATGCAACAAAAGTTTGAAGTGATAGGAGTAAACTTTATTGTACCTTCCCTCGCATGTTAGGTATTTCTGGATACTTGTGAGGAGCATAGCATACTGTTCCTTTATGTAACTCCTTGGCACCGCTTTGGTGAGGTCCTTGTT
The DNA here is from genome assembly GCA_031772625.1 of Pinus tabuliformis. Lineage (NCBI taxonomy): Eukaryota > Viridiplantae > Streptophyta > Pinopsida > Pinales > Pinaceae > Pinus > Pinus tabuliformis. The sequence goes on from CM062818.1 coordinate 2,075,150,628, forward strand.
TTCATACTGTTCCTTCAAAAATTCTTTACAGGGAGTCATGTCGAATTTAAATTTTTTGAACCATTCTTGACCTCCCCTCGGGATTTCAGTGACAGTGGAAATAGCGTCAGGAGACACAAGAAACTCTAACATTGACACCTTTGAATTCAGTCCAGTAAAATTCAATGCGAATGCCTTCGTTACTTCAGCATGTCCTCCCTTCAATTTCTCGCAGAACCTCCAGCAACCGGCATTTCGAAAGGCCCTTGCGACACCTTCATCCCTGAGTGTAACATCAAGCCCTTCCGGCTCTGTCCTCAAGCACTTACCGGATTGATGTTCCCTCTTTTCCATCTTGTTTCGAATATTTTCACACAGGGAACTAATGGCAGCTACAACGCGAAAACAATCTCGACTCTGGAGTGCAGGCTCGCTTGCAATGATTCCTTTAAGTAAGAACTCGGGCTTCTCATACAGCAGACATGTTTGCACATTATGAAAAAGACATTATGACACAACCATACCTCATAAAATCCCTTAAGATGACATTTATATACATAATTCTGGACCTCATGGCGGAATAATGATTTATCATGACGTAGAGAGAACCTCAACTGACAAACATGCACGGACCTATGACTCACCCTTCCCAGATTTGACATTGCAAGAAAAAGCGCTACAAAAAACCCCGAAACCCCGATTTCGTAGCGCGGACAGTTCAAATTTAACAAGACGCGCTACGAAATGGCTGATAAACAGTACGCTGCGAAAAGACGGAAACATTATTGCGCAGCTAAATTGACCAAACAGACCGCGCTGCGAAACTGCGCAAAGTACTAATGACATGACATGCCTTAACTGACAATGATGGAGGGTATCAAACGAGTTTTTTTACACGGACTTACATCAATACCTTTTGAAATTCTAATTTCAAAGTGACACACACATATAAACCTACTCACTAAAACAAAGATTTTTATATGGACAACATTACATACATGAACTATGGTTCTAAGTGATAACAGGCTTGATAATAATTCCATAATCAAAATAAATTCATATCTCCATAAATACTTATCGGAATCGGATGATCTTTAGATCAATCCTACACCTCTCGACAAGAGGAATCTAATAAAAATATTATCACCCATGAATAACATGAACCTATTGAAGCCCCAAAAATCGGGTCTACAACAAGGGGAATACCCACCCGGTCCGGACCTTGAAAGCAACTCCTTTTCTGTTTGGGATGGTGGGTCCGGCTGGGGATAATGGACCAGTTTCCCAATTTTTTTGTGATGATGATCAGAATTGATGTTTCCCTTTCTAAAATATTTCTAACTAGAATGATTTTAATCTAAATCTAATCTAAAACATGCAATTTTACTCTACTGAACGGAAATATCTAATTCTAAACTAACCTGGGATTTATCTTTTCAATTATGTGATCTAAAATAATTTATAACAACAATTGGTAATAAAGATCATTCAACTGCTACAAGAAAAGACTTTATTAAAAATGAATTATTTCGTATAAGAAATTAGCCGAAAAAATTGTGAGAAGCATATCGCATAATAAGTTATTTATACATTTAAGCATAAACAAAATAGCCACCACCGTACAAAAGTGCGAAATGATAACTCAAATATTCAAGCTTTCATATATAAACAACTGAACATAAAATATTACTTGACACATAAGCATAAATCATTAAGAGACAAAAGTACCATTGATAACAAGTCCTACTCATGAGCTTCAACAATATAGATTTTTCTTCTCCTAATTTATTATCTACTAAGAGTACAGAAATGCATTTCAATAGCAGACATTAAACACAAATATCAATAAATCTCGTTCCATTCATTCATCAAACCCTCCTCCGAGGGTGCAGAAGTGCATGTTCTGAGGAAATGTTTTTGACAAATTTCTGGACCCCTCTCTAAATGCATGAGAGGGGTTAAAATACTACTAACTAAGGACTAAAAATAGTTTATTACAAAAATATAGGAGGAGGTTTAAATGACCGTCCTCATATAAGGCAAAAGTAAATAAAAAAATATAACTAAAACTGTATATGAAATTAACTATCTATGCATCTGTTCTCTGAGATTGCAAGCATTCAGCATCAACTTCAGGAGCATCGGTTGGCCGACTTCCAATTTTAGTTGTCATGCGAAAACAAAATCAACAAATGCTGGCGCTATCTTTTCGGCAGAATTTGTAAGGCATTTTAGAGTCATGCATTGACTATGCGGTTTAACCAAGTACTGCTAGTAAGTGTCCCATTTCAAATTGGTTAATTTCTTGATGGACTCTGCCTTTCTTCAACTTTCTGTCTCCAGCGTGTTTGCAGTTGTTGTGCCTTTGGGAGGAATCTCGGAGTAGTTTCTGGTATCAGGTTTGCTCTATGCAGATTTTCATTGACACAGTCAATGACATTGCTCGTCGTTATATCTGCTTCTTCTGCTGCCTGTTCTGCCTTTTCAATCTGTGCATCCCATTTATTAAATAACATTTCTTTGTGGGCTTCATTGATTTTGAGCAAGCATGTTTTCTTCCCTTCTTCTGATTCCTGCCAAACCAAATAATCAGAAATTTTCTTATCAATTAAATCATAATTGAGTCACAAATCCACGACTTGACTTGTAATTTTATCATTCATCTCGCAATGGGAGCTCCATTGCAATATTCTTTAGCAGAGAGCCTCTTGCTGTTGCAAGAGTTGGTCGTTCAAGGCAAGGGCTTCTGAGACAAACTCTATGATTTTGGGGTCATCTTTGTGCATTTCTAGCATAGCCTGTAATTGATGTTCCTTTTCGGCCAAATTGCTCTAATACCCCAGCTGCATCTGTTGAAAGTCTTGTTGTAATTTTTCTAATTTTTCTTCTGCTTCTCGGTTGGCACTGGCCTGCTATAACTGTTGTTGCAAAACTAGGATTTGTTCCTCTTTATCCTTAAGTAATAGTTGTACTTCGGACGCTTTATCAATGGTGGCAGAAGCATAGGCTCCTGCGATCTGAGATAACTTAGTCAAATTTTCAGTAGGGTCAGTGGTAGGGTCTCGCCAAAGGACATCTAGCTGCTCTGCCTTAGGTGAGAGCACGCTATCTAATTTTTGTTTCTTTCTTTGTCTTCTTACCACTACTTTATGCTACGGACTATAAAATACATCTAGAGGAGGAATCTCCTCTATCTTCAGCATGATTTCAGATGATGGGGTTATGGGAATATGCTCCATTTCTAGAGCATTGCTGACTATTTCAATGACCATATCTGTCATGGTCTGCACTATATTCTCACGTGTCTTCGTGTTTTGCTCTTCGATATTGATCAATTCATTAAATGTTTCCCACTCTTTATCTAGCTCAGTTCTCACTGGCTTTGGTGGCGGGATGAGGGGAGCGCGAACCTTCACTTGTGGTGTCGACAAAACTTCTTGGTCTAGGTGCTCTTTAGATTGGGCACTATACCTGATTGGCCCTTCACTTTTATTATGGTCACTCTCGGACCGTTTAGAGCGTTCTGGTGATTATTTCCCAGACTTAGACCTGGACTTGTCTATACCTGAGCTTCCACTTAAATTGATACTAGGAGTTGGCTCCCTTATGGGTTCTAGCCACAACTTATCGAAGGGGATGTTTGCTAATCTCCTATCTCTGTAAAGTTTGAATTCTTGGAATTCCGCTGGGCCAAATTGAATTTGAGCCATATGCAAAATGTCTTTCAATGTGTTCTTCTGCTGGAAGATGTCATCAAAGAGGTCATCTTCTTTTGTGAATACCTTAATTTTGACAGTCGTAGTAAAATTCTTAATTACATCAAAGGGATCGAATTGTCTCCCTGGAAATTTAAACAATCATAGACTCAACATGTTGTCTACTTCTCTGAAGGCATGACCTAAATCAAACAGTGAAAAGGCCCCACAAGCCATAGGGAATTGCGGCCAGACTGCCTTCTTCTTGTCTTTCAATTCTTTGCTCATTCCTCTAATCCCGCAGGTCTGGTAAGCAATTTCACAGGCCAATAACTTATCAGGAACATTCAAAGGTAGCACATGAGGGGAAGAAATGCTTCCAAATACTCTGATGTAAGTGAAAAAATCTTCTCCAAACCATCTTCCAACAGGGAGAATATTAACTTCTGCTTCGAGGAAAATCTTGGGGCGTCCTTATTATACAACATTCTGTGAAGAGATAACATAACTCCATGACAAATTGTGTAAAAATACAGGATAAATTTGGAATCCCACAATTCCTTATGATAGACATGAATGGGCAAGGGATTCTGTATAGTCCACTTCCAACCCATTAAAGGAAATATAGAAATAGAACAGATTGCATCCATAACATATGCAACTAAAAAGAAAGGAGGATCAATCCTCTGAGAGGGAGTTATTTTAGACTGGTAGTTCCAAATAGCCGAGGCTAAATTATCATACAATATCTGGGCCCAATCCATAATATTGGCGTTAGTGGCTGCATCTAATAGGGGTAGCTACTCGGACGAAAATTTGTTGATGTCAGGCCTTCCAAATAGCCTACATAACATAGTAGCAGCAAAACAATACGGGAGGAGAGGGAACCAGTACTGTACATACCATGTTTGTCCTTTTTCAATGGTTCTTCCTTTGCTGACCAGTTCTTAGTGCATTCCACCAAATATTTGTTTTCTTTGGCAAACTTCTCCATGAACTGCTTGTTGTAGCTTGCCTACAGCTCTGGTAGATGATACATAAGCCTTAAATCCTGTGGGGTAAATGACCCAATGAGCTCTTGGCTCTGAGACTTGAATTTTCTGTCAGTTATATCAGCACTGTCCAATACCCACTTGACCATGTCTGTATATGGAAGTATCTTAGGCCTTGCTGCTATGCGGTGTAGAAATGAGCATGCAAGTTTAGTAAGTGATGCCTCAGATGACCCGCATGCGTCTGTTGTTACTGTAGCTTCCATAACTTTGAGGTTTTCTTCTTCCAACAGACTGTACATGCCTTCCCAAGTGGATATGTTGGCTTCTCTGGTACAGGTGGTGTCTGTGAATAAGGGTGTCATCTCTGTTTTCTCAGCAACCAGAGCTTTTCCCTTCTTTCCCATTATGTTCTACACACTACTGTGTATATTATTCTGCTTGCCGCTCCTGTAAGTTTACAAGTAAGGAAAGAATAATGGTAAGTGATAAGGTGACAGGAAAGCTCTTAACTCCGAAATCATATCAAATATATCACCCTACGTGAAACAACCTTTCGATCAGATCTAAATCTTATCTCAAAAATGATCATCAGTAAACCACTAAGTTGACATTAATTCCCATAACTCGGTATCAGATTACGAGAAATACTTTATTGACCCATGAGCCCTGCAGATTTGTGATAAAGCGATTTTGTGATTTGCTTCACAATATCACTAATACTTTTCATTAACAATCATTTATTTCTCTATGCGACTGCAAGATGCGATTTGCGAGATGCTTTATCACATATCACAAGATCGGGATGTTTTATCTTAGGTGATTCTTGCAGCATATGAAAGCTACGATGTGCGATGAGTATGTAAGGCACGTGATCTCGCATCATCGCATTTTCACAATTTCGAAAGTTTGTTTATATGATGTCCTCCATTACTCTTTTTGCGATGCGATGTTGTATCGTTGAGAGAACGATTTTATTCGAAACTTATCATAAAACTTAAGTTTTTGGGTTTTGCGAATGTTTTTCCTAAGTTTATGATAGTGTGTTTTATTCAAAGGGAATTATAAGTGCTAGTTTTTGTTTTCTAGAAGGGTCCCCATTTATTTAGTTTTATTACTAATCCTAAATAAAAAGGGGGGTTGTTGCTGGCCACAAAAATTGGCGATTCACTAGGAAGAACCAGTTATCTCTGATTATCTTTTGAATTTTCTAAAACTTCCAAAACAGAAAAATTTTCTGGAAAATCAAACTTTATTATAGAAATATAAAGTACATCATGCTCTTAGCCATTAATGGTAGTTTGTTTCTTCCATACTAATTTTGGTTATTTTTTTCCCAAAGCTAGTCATTGTATTTACATCAGCCACTACTTGGTTTATAAAGATAAAAACAAATACATCTCTGTAGATCAGTTTTAAGTATGCTCATTTGTCGTAGGTAGAGCCTCTGCTGCCAGCAGGCGTTCATAGCCTCGACAGGGTTACCTGTTACCCAGCAATGATCATATATCCTACTTCAAGAAATATACAATTTTCAAAGATAAATCCATATCCACACTTATTGCTTTTGTTTTCTTTTAATTCTTGAAGAACAATGTCTTGGTTTGGTAGCCAAATTTTGACAGTGCCATTCACTTGATTTATAACTTTGCTAAGCAAGCTGGCTCATGATGAGACCCCTTGTCTTTTGATTTCAACAATATTGAGTCATTGCTTTGTTTTCGTATGCAGTTTTGGCAATGTCAGCAAGTTATAATCTCTATTATCATGATAAGTCGGCTCGTGATGAGACCTCTTATTCTTTAAGTCTATAGTGTATCATTGGATTGCTCTTTGAAACTCGTAATTTCCTAGGTGGGGAGGAAGTCATTAGTTCTTTAAGAATAACTTTGGATGACAATTATAGAGTTTTTGAAGACAGATTTTCTACAGAGAAACTTCATTTTATTTATTGATGCTTTTCATGACTGATATAAAACAAATTCCCACTAAAGGTTGTTTTTATCAAAACTCGCAAGGCTGAAACTAGTAAAATTTCAAGGCTTGTAGCATCTAACTATATCTTTCAATAATAATGATTAGTTTTCCAAATCAGTTCCATTTATACAAACGAACAATTTTTTTAAAAAAGAAACACCTACCTTTTTCATGAAATGCAAAGGTAACCATTCACAACCTATTTTATTATTGAAATAAAGCTATAAACAAAAAATAGAAGAGGTCATCTTCTATAGAAAGTATTTTTTAAGGATCTGCCCATTAACAGGTAAAGATTCTCTTTTCCCTGCTAAATCTTGGAACATGAAAGTCAATGGACCTATAATTTCAACAATTTGGAATGGTCCAAGCCCCATTCGTTGGAATTTAGAATGTTTGCCTTTTTCTTCGTGAGCCTTATCCCATTTCAATACTAAATCTCCAATTTGAAAATCCTTCCTAGATACCATGTTTGAATCGAAGGAAGCCTTGACTAATGCTTGATAATGAGCATGTGTAATTTTAGCATGTTATCATTGCTCTTCTAGCTTTAGAATCTGCAGTTGTCTTAGTTGTAAGGATGAGATGGTGTTTCGTCAATAAATTGAACTAAAGATAAAAAAGGGATTACTGGATGAGTTGGGAGAACTACTTCTTTCCCATAAACTAAATTAAAGGGAGAAGTTCCAATGGAAGCCTTTTGAGTTATTCGGCCTGCCCAAAGAGCATACATCAAAGATTTGTGCCAATTTTTACGATTCTGATCGATGGTTCACTTAATGATTCTGATTAAGTTTTTATTTGTTGATTCGGCCAACCTGTTCCCTTGTGCGTAATAATTGGTAGAATATTTAATCTTAAAACCTCTTTTAAGTGCAAATTCAGTCATAGAATTGCCAGAAAAATATGATGCATTGTCAAACATTAAAGTAGAGGGTAAACCAAACCTGGTAATTATGAACTGATTTATGAAATCAATGATATGTTCAGCATTGGCCGTCTTGAGAGGAACTGTTTCTACCCATTTAGTAAAATAATTTGTAGCTATAAGGATGTACCTATACTGTTTAGAAGAGTGAGGAATGATCTCACCTATTATATCCAATCCCCATTGATCAAATGGTTGATCGATATTGATTGGTTGCAATGGCAATGATGGTTTCTTCTGTCTTCCGCCAGCAATTTGACAAACTTGACATTTCCTTACATAGCTATGTGTGTCTTTAAATAGTGTAGGCCAATAGTATCCTGCGTGCAAAATTTTATGTGCTGTAGCATCTCCCGCATAATTTCCACCTCCTAGTCCATCATGGAGTTCCTACAACACCTTTTTAGCTTCATATTTTTCAAGACATCAAAGAAGAATAGAATCATAATTCACCCTAAAAAGTACATCGTTTATGAGTTGATACTACTTGGCTTTCAATCTTAGGGCTCTTTTCTTTGTATAATTCAAATTTGAAGAAGCATATCCATTTTTTAGATAAAACATGATATCAAAATATCTCGATTCAATATCGTTTAGGCTTACCTCATACATTTGTACCTCTTGATCAGGAGATGGTATTTTAGAAATAAGCGATGCTCCAGCCAACATCTTGCAAAAGCCTTGACCTTTTACAATATTGTTGGCTTAATCTTAGCGTTGTATTCTTGTAGGGTAGTGACCCAATTTGATTTCTTTTCTCCCACTACTTTCTACACTAAGAGATTTCTTACCGCTGGAAATGGCACTATTATCTTTGTATGGGTCTTAAGAAGAAAAGATCTAAAATATTTGATTGTTTTGAAAACAGCATAAGCTTGTTTCTCAACGACATAATAATTTAATTCAGCACCTTGCAAATTGGAACTAAAGAAGGCAATTGGGGCTTCCGCCTTGTCTTGATTGGCTTGTGTGAGTATCGCAACATATGACTTATCGGAGGCAAATGTATACAAAATGAAAGGATTGGAAAAATTTGGAGTTGCTAGGGATGGGGCATTAACAATCGCTTGCTTAATCAGATTGAACGCTTCATACTCTGATTGGCCCCATTTAATGAGTGAATTATTTTTTATCATCGCTTGTAATGGTGACACAATCCTTGAGAAGTCTGGAACAAATCTTTTAACAAAATTAATTTGGCCAAGGAATGATTGCATTGCTTTCTTATTATGTGGTAAGGATATTTTAGAAATTTCCTTAATTTTATCTGGATCAATATGGATTTCGGATTTTGAAACTATAAATCCAAGAAGTTTTCCTTCACTTAATGTAAAAAAGTAGTTTTTTGGATTAAGTGAAATCCCATACCTTTGACAATGTTGGAAGATCTGCTTTAAGTCTCTGAGGTGATTACTATGTTTTTTAGACTATACTATTATGTCATCCAAGAAAATCACCACTAATTTGTTTACCAATACCTTAAATGCAATATCCATGGCCCTTTGAAATGTGGCGCTAGTGTTAATCAACCCAAAAGGCATCTTTTGATATGCATAAGTACCCCATTTGGTTCTGAATGTGGTTTTTAGCTGATCGTCAAGATGGACCAAAAATTGGTTATAACCAGAGAAACTGTCTAAAAAGGACATTAATTATGATTTGGCCATTGCCTGCAATATTTGTTCCATAGGGGGCAGGGGAAAATTATCCTTTTGGTAGGCTTTGTTCAGATTTCGAAAGTCAATACAAATTCGAATGTCTCTGTTTTTCTTTCTGACTGGAACCAAATTAGAAACCCATCTAGAATGTCGAATGGGAAAAATGATTTTGGCTTTCAATAATTTATTGAGCTCAAATTTAATATGGCTTTTTTGATTAGGATGGATCTTCCTCAGCTTTTGCTAAACAGGTTTTTCGTCAGCTATCATTGGGATAGTATGTTGAATGATTGAAGTGTCGTAAGCCTTAAGGTCATCGTAATTCCAGGAAAATACACTTTTATACTATTTTAGGATCCGAACAAAGGCTAATTTTTCTTCTACGGCTAGGCCAAGACTTTGGTTGATATTTTGCGGCTTGGTATATGTTCCTAGATTCACTAATTAATAGTTCAGAGTTGAACTCTGAAGTTTTGAATTGGTAGACCTTTTAAATCAGTCTTTCAAATCATATAGGTCTTCCAACTTGACTACATATTTTGGTATGTCATTATTAGTGCTCTCTTGTTGTAACTGCTTGTCATGTTGGTCCTCATCAATTATCTGATTAGTGTAAGATCCTTCTGATGTCATGAAACTTACAATATCAGGATCATCATTAAAAATTCTCTAGTTGGTAACATTATTAGGGATGGAGGGCCTAAAGAACAATTCGATTGAGAATCTTTTTGGGCTATAGTCTTTTGAGGGAATGAGCTTGGAAGCTACATAGGCCAAGAGGTCAGCACTAGCATTTTGGAGTCTGGGAATGGGTGAAATATTGAATGCTATAAAATGTTCAGTCAGATCTTGCACTAAAGATTGATAATGCTTTAAATGACCTGATAGACAATGTATAGTATTTCGTACCTGTTTAATAACGATTTCAAAGTCTCCAAATACTTGTAGATACTTGACGTCTAGTTTGATTGCCTTGCACAACCCTTGTACTAGAGCTTCGTATTCTACAGTGTTGTTTGTGCAATCAAACTCAAGTCTACATGTTAGCATAGTTTTATTCCCTTCTAGACTAACTAATACACATCCTGCTCCTACTCCATCATTCAACTTAGATCTATCAAAAAATAATTTCCAAAACAAAGAGTTATTTACAGGACTATCTACAAAATTAATTCATTTAGAACTATATGTTTGAGAAAAAATTTCTACTTGAGACAAAACAAAATGTTCTAAATAAGGTGAAGTATGAGCATTAAAATTTCCTAAGAAAGAGTCAACATAATAGTTTCCAATTATATTGTTGTTTTATGCTATAGGTTCATTTTCTCCTTCCAATTCCATCACTATGTTGTTTTCATTTCTTTCTTGCTCAACATTTATCTGATTTGGTTTACCATTATAAGGGAGCCACGTGTGTGACCAATCGGTCGCAAAATATCCATGAAGCTTTTCAGACCAATCCCTACTAAGAATTAAACCATAAAATTCAGGAATGTCTGCAACCAAAATATCAATGACTTGACATACCTTTGTATTAGATGATTTGGGAGAACTACTTCTTTCCCATAAACTAAATTAAATGGATAAGTGCCATTGGAAGCCTTTTGAGTTATTTGGTCTACCCAAAGAGCTTACATCAAAGATTTGTGCCAATTTTTATGATTCTGATCGATGGTTCGCTTAATGATTCTGATTAAGTTTTTATTTGTTGATTCGGCCAACCCATTCCATTGTGGGTAATAATTGGCAGAATATTTAAGCTTAAAACCTCTTTTAAGTGCAAATTCAGTCATAGCATTGCCAGAAAAATATGATGCATTTTCAAACATTAAAGTAGAGGGTAAACCAAACCTGGTAATTATGAACTGATCTATGAAATCGACGATATGTTCAGCATTGGCCATCTTGAGAGGAACTGCTTCTACCCATTTAGTAAAATAATTTGTAGCTGTAAGGATGTACCTATGCTATTTAGAAGAGTGAGGAATGATCTCACCTATTATATCCAATCCCCATTGATCAAATGGTTGATTGATATTGATTGGTTGCAATGGAAATGCTGGTTCCTTCTGTCTTCCGGTAGCAATTTGACAAACTTGACATTTCTTTACATAGCTATGTGCGTCTTTAAATAGTGTAGGCCAATAGTATCTTGCGTGCAAAATTTTATGTGATGTAGCATCTCTCGCATAATGTCCACCTCCTGGTCCATCATGGAGTTCCTGCAACACCTTTTCAGGTTCAGATTTTTCAAGACATCGAAGAAGAACATAATCATAATTCACCCTAAAAAGTACATCGTTTACGAGTTGATACTGTTTGGCTTTCAATCTTAGGGCTCTTTTATTTGTATAATTCAAATTTGAAGGAGCATATCCATTTTTTAGATAAAACATGAGATCAACATATCTCGATTCAATATCTTTTAGGCTTACCTCATACATTTGTACCTCTTGATCAGGAGATGGTATTTCATAAATAAGCGATGCTCCAGCCAACATCTTTCAAAAGCCTTGAACTTTTACAGTATTTTCTAGCTTGATCTCAGCGTCGTATCCTTGTAAGGCAGTGACCCAATTTGCTTTCTTTTCTCTCACGTCTTTCTGCACTAAGAGATTTCTTACTGCTAGAAATGGCACTATTATCTTTGTATGGGTCTTAAGAAGAAAAGATCTAAAATATTTGATTGTTTTGAAAATAGCATAAGATTGTTTCTCAACGTTAGAATAATTTAATTCAGCCCCTTACAAATTGGAACTAAAGATGGAAATTGGGGCTTCCACCTTGTGTTGATTGGCTTGCATGAGTATCGCAACATATGACTTCTTGGAGGCAAATGTATACAAAATGAAAGGATTGGAAAAATTTGGAGTTGCTAGGGATGGGGCATTAACAATCGCTTGCTTAATCAGATTGAACGCTTCATACTCTACTTGGCCCCATTTAATGAGTGAATACTTTTTTATCATTGCTTGTAATGGTGACACAATCCTTGAGAAGTCTGGAACAAATCTTTTAACAAAATTAATTTGGCCAAGGAAGGATTGCATTGCTTTCTTATTATGTGGTAAGGATATTTCGGAAATTTCCTTAATTATATCTAGATCAATATGGATTCCTGATTTTGACACTATAAATCCAAGAAGTTTTCCTTCACTTAATGCAAAAAAGGTGTTTTTTGGATTAAGTGAAATCCCATACCTTTGACAACGTTGGAAGATCTGCTTTAAGTCTCTGAGGTGATTACTACTTTTTTAGAATATACTGTTATGTCATCCAAGAAAATCACCACTGATTTGTTTACTAATCCCTTAAATGCAATATCCATGGCCCTTTGAAATTTGGCGCCAGCGTTAATCATCCCAAAATGCATCTTTTTATATGCATAAGTACCCCATTTGGTTTTGAATGTGGTTTTTAGCTGATCATCAGGATCGACCAAAACTTGGTTATAACTGGAGAAACCATCTAAAAATGACATTAATTCTGATCCAGCCACTGCCTGCAATATTTGTTCCATAAGGGGCAGGGGAAAATTATCCTTTTTGCAGTCTTTTTTCAGATTTTGAAAGTCAATACAAATTCGAATGTCTCCGTTTTTCTTTCTGACTGGAACCAAATTGGAAACCCATCTAGAATGTCAAATGGGAAAAATGATCTTGGCTTTCAATAATTTATTGAGCTCAGATTTAATCTGGCTTTTTAGATTAGGATGGATCTTCCTCAGCTTTTGCTGAATAGGTTTTTCGTCAGCTATCATTGGGATAGTACGCTGAATGATTGAAGTGTCGTAAGCCTTAAGGTCATCGTAATTCCAGGAAAAGACACTTTCATACTGTTTAAGGAGCCGAACAAGGGCTAATTTTTCTTATGGGGCTAGGCCAAGGCCTAGGTTGATATTCTGTGGCTTGGTATCCATTCCTACGTTCACTAATTCATAGTTTAGAGTTGAACTCTGAAGTTTTGAATTGGTAGACCTTTTAAATCGGTCTTTCAAATCATATAGGTCTTCGAACTTGACTACAGATTTTGGTATGACATTATTAGTGATCTCTTGTTGTAACTGCTTGTCATGTTGGTTTTCATCAATTATCTTATAAGTGTAAGATCCTTCTGATGTCATGAAACTTACAATATCAGGATCATCATTAAAAATTCTCTAGTTGGTAACATTATCAGGGATGGAGGGCCTAAAGATCAATTTGATTGAGAATCTATCTGGGCTATAGTCTTTTGAGGGAATGATCTTGGAAGCTACATTGGCCAAGAGGTTAGCACTAGCATTTTCGAGTCTGGGAATGGGTGAAATATTGAATGTTATAAAATGTTCAGTCAGATCTTGCACTAAAGATTGATAATGCTTTAAATGACCTGATAGAAAATGTATAGTATTTCATACCTATTTAATAATGATTTCAGAGTCTCCAAAGACTTGTAGATACTTGACGTCTAGTCCAATTGCCTTGCACAACCCTTGTACTAGAGCTTCGTATTCTGCAGTGTTGTTTGTGCAATCAAACTCAAGTCTAAATGTTAGCATAGTTTTATTCCCTTATGGACTAACTAATACACATCCTGCTCATGTTCCATCATTCGACTTAGATCCATCAAAAAATAATTTCCAAAACAAAGAGTTATTTACAGGACTATCTACAAAATTAACGCATTTAGAAATATCTGTTTGAGAAAAAATTTCTACTTGAGACAAAACAAAATGTTTTAAATAAGGTGAAGTATGAGCATTAAAATTTCCTAAGAAAGAGTCAACAGAATAGTTGCCAATTATATTGTTGTTGTATGCTATAGGTTAATTTTCTCCTTCCAATTTCGTCACTATGTATTTTTGGTGTCTTTCTCGCTCAACCTTTATCTGATTTGGTTTACCATTATAAGGGAGCCACGCGTGTGACCAATCGGTCGCAAAATATCCATGAAGCTTTTCTGACCAATCCCTACTAAGAATTAAACCATAAAATTCAGGAATGTTTGCAACCAAAATATCAATGACTTGACATAGATTTGGATTAGATGACAGCCTTATGGTAACTTGATTTAGTTCCCCAATTACTTCAACCTATGATCGGTCCAACTGAACTATGCATACTACAGATTTTTGAGGTTGGACGTTTAACTTTGCACAAATTGTTTTAGGCAAAATATTAGATGAAGCTCATGAATCTACCAAACAATTATGCAAGTTTTTATTGAAAATTTCGTAAGTAAGAAGGAATGGGGAAGTATGGAATTTTGACCTGCCTCAAATTAAAGTGATATCATTTGGGTCAAATTTATTTGCCATATTAGTTGGAGGTCTTCCCATCTCATGAGAAGCTTGCGAGATTACAACGACAGGAAGAGGTGCAACGGGTATTGCATGTAACCCTTTCAAAAGTAGTTTCTATTGATGTTTTAATTTGCTCAGTTCATGAAAAATAATGTTAGCCCTAGTCTTCTTCATATATTCAACAATATTATACTCCATCTCATCAGAAATAAGCAATGTTTTAGATGGAGTTGATGAATCGGATTGGACTGGGCTTGTTTTAGTCACTTTTGGTGATGATTTCTTAACTGCGACTTTATCCTTAGATGTCGAGCTTGCGCTCTTCTGTTTAGAACTAGGTTGTGGAGGATCGAGTTGATTTCTACTTCTGGTACTAACTGGTGATGCCTCTTGATCCTCTTCGTCTAGAAGAATGAAGTCCCACATTCCTTTTAACTATACAACTTCATTTTCATCAGTAGGTTCTTTATTAGAAACTTCCTCTTCTTCTCCTTCAGATTCTGCATTTATTATAGCATTGGGAGGCTTTGAATTAGTTGAATGATTTTTTCTATAAGGCTTGTAGGGTTTATTAGAGGAAGTCTCTGCTACTTGTCTTTTAATGTTAACCATTTCGTTAGACATGCTTTTTAGAACTTTCTGTAATCCTTCTAAATCAAATGGGTCCTTTAATTGCTTTTTCTTAGGATCACCTTTAAAAGTAACCTTCTTAGATTTCCTTTCATCAATGGAATTTTTCTTTTCTAAAGCTAAGATACATTTTTTACCACTATCGCTTCCTTCAGGTTTTCGGCCAATGTTGTCTTGGCAGCCCTATCAACAAAGATCGTTATGTTTGATGGTAAAGCAGATATGTACCATTCACTTTGAACTTCTTCGCTAGGCTTGGAAGCGGTCGGAATTTTATTCAAAAGCTTTTTGAAACGCGAGTTAAAATCTTCGATAGGTTCTCTTGATTCAGTCTTAAGATTCGATAGATCATTGATTAATGTTGCCGTAGATCTATCATTATCGAACTTAGTCAATAATTGCTCTTGGAAAATGTCCCAACTAGTAATGGACCCTGATGGTAATGAAAAATACCAGGAGTTGCTACTTGTAAAGTATAAGGAAAAATTCTAACAACAACGTCTTCATTTGTAACTCCATTTAAATTTATTCATAGCATAAATTTTTTTATGTGTTCTTCTGCTAGCATGTCTGCCTCGGGATTGAATTTGGGCAGCCATTTTTCAAGATGGGCCAGTAATTGACTCAAGGGTGCAGGCATAGACACTGCCCCTAGATTATTCCATGGGTTTTGAGCCATCGTTGAACTAATAATAGAGGATAGCGCAGACAAAGTTCCTTGTGGTAGGGATAAGGATGTTAAAGCTCCAGTACTCTGATGGATAACAATTTGAAGTGGAGGGGTGGATGGTTGACTTTGCAATGGAGAGGTTGGAGTGGATGTTGATGATGAAAGAGTCTCACTATCAGACCCTTGAGGTGAATTCCTTGCTCTTTTCCTTTTAGGTAGAGGTAATTCAGTTGGTTCAATACCAAACTTTTCACTCTGTAATCTGGTAAGAGGATGAGAAGGATTGTATTGCAAAGTCACACTACCTTGAGATATTCCAGACATTTACGGTGATATGGAAAATCCTTGAAGTTTATGGATCAAAGACTCAACTTCAGGAGGTCCGATAGTAGATATATTTGAAATGTTTGGGTTTGTGGTAGTGGTTGTTTTCTCAACTTATCGCTTAGGATTTAAAGATTTGGAATGTGATGTAGAATTCGGGGGAGATGTTGAGGGCGATTTACTCTTAGAATGGTATTTAGATTTAGATTTACTAGCCATTCACAGTTCGGGCCCTCCTTCTAGCGCCAAACATGTTGAAGCCCCGAACATCGGGTCTACAACAAGGGGGATACCCACCCGGTCCGGACCTTGAAAGCAACTCCTTTTCCGTTTGGGATGGTGGGTCCGACTCGGGATAATGGGACTAGCTTCCCAATTTGTTTGTGATGATGATCAGAATTGATGTTTCCCTTTTTAAAAGATTTCTAACTAAAATGCTTTTAATCTAAATCTAATCTAAAACATGTAATTTTACTCTACTGAATTGAAATATCTAATTCTAAACTAACCCGGATTTATCTTTTCAATTATGCTATATAAAATAATTTCTAACAACAATTGGTAATAAAGATCATTCAATTGCTACAAGAAATTTTTTTATTAAAAATGAATTGTTTCGTATAAGAAATTAGTCAAAACAATTGTGAGAAGCATGTCACATAATAAGTTATTTATACATTTAAGCATAAATAAAATAGCCACCACCGTGTTTAAGTGTCAAATAATAACTCAAACATTCAAGCTTTCATATATAAACAATTGAACATAAAATATTACTTGACACATAAGCAGAAATCATTAAGAGATAAAAGTACCATTGATAACAAGTCCTACTCATGAGCTTCAGTAATATAGATTTATCTTCTCCTAATTCAATATCTACTAAAAGTACAAAAATGCATTTCAGTAGAAGACATTAAACACAGATATCAATAAATCTCGTTCCATTCATTCATCAAAACCTCCTCCGAGGGTGCAGAAGTGCATGTTCTGAGGAAATGTTTTTGACAAATTTCTGGACCCCTCTCTAAATGCATGAGAAAGGTTAAAATACTACTAACTAAGGACTAAAAATAGTTTATTACAAAAATATAGGAGGAGGTTTAAATGACCATCCTCATATAAGGCAAAAATAAATCAAAAATAAAACTAAAACTATATCTGAAATTAACCATCTATGCATCTGTTCTCTGAGATCGAAGCATTGAGTATCGGCTTCAGGAGTGTCGGTTGGCCGACTTCCGATTTTAGTTGTCCTACGAAAATAGAATCGGTAAGTGCTGGCGCTATATTTTCGGCAGAATTTGTAAGGCATTTTAGAGTCATGCATTGACTATGCGGTTTAACAAGTACTGCCAGTAAGTGTCCCAATTCAACTTGGTTAATTTCTTGATGGACTCTGCCTTTTCTTCAGCTTTCTGTCTCCAGCTTGTCTACAGTTGCTGTGCCTTTGGGAGGAATCCCAGAGTGGTTTCTGATATTAGGTTTTCTCTATGCAGATTTTCATTGACACAGTCAATGACATTGCTCGCCGCTGTCACTGCTTCTTCCGCTGCCTATTCTACCTTTTTAATCTGTGCATCCCACTTATTGAATAACATTTCTTTGTGGGCTTCATTGATTTTGAGCAGGCCTGTTTTCTTCCCTTCTTCTGATTCCTGCCAAACCAAATAATCAGAAATTTTCTTATCAATTAAATCATAATCGAGTTGCAAATCTACGACTTGAATTGTAATTTTATCGTTCGTCTCGCAATGGGAGATCCATTGTAATATTCTTTGGCAGAGTTCCTCTTGTTGTTGCAAGAGTTGGTCGCTCAACGCAAGGGCTTCTGAGATAAACTTTGTGATTTTGGGGTCATCTTTGTGCATTTCTAGCATAGCCTGTAATTGATGTTCCTTTTCGGCCAAATTGCTTTGATACCCAAGCTACATCTGTTGAAAGTCTTGTTGTAATTTTTCTAATTTTTCTTCCGCTTCTCAGTTGGCACTGGCATGCTGTAATTGTTGTTGTAAAACTAGAATTTTTTCCTCTTTATCCTTAAGTAATAGTTGTACTTCGGACGCTTTATCAATGGTGGCAAAAAAATAGGCTCCTGCAATCTAAGATAACTTAGTCAAATTTTCAATAGGGTCAGTGGTAGGGTCTCGCCAAAGGACATCTAGCTACTCTGCCTCAGGTGAGAGCACACTGTCTAATTTTTGTTTCTTTCTTTGTCTTCTTACCACTACTTTATGCTGCAGACTATAAAATATATCTAGAGGAGGAATCTCCTCTATCTTCATCATGATTTGAGATGATGGGGTTATGGGAATATGCTCCATTTCTAGAGCATTGCTGACTGTTTCAATGACCATATCCATCATGGTCTACATTTTATTCTCAGGTGTATTCATGTTCTGCTCTTCGGTATTGATCAATTCATTAAATATTTCCCACTCTTTATCCAGCTCAGTTATCACTGGATTTGGTGGAGGGATGAGGAGAGCGGGAACCTTCACTTGTGGTGTCGAAAAACTTGTTGGTCTGGGTGCTCTTTAGATTGGGCAGTATCCCTGACTGATCCTTCACTTTTATTATGGTCACTCTTGGACCGTTTAGATCATTTTGGTGATTCTTTCCGAGACTTAGACCTGGACTTGTCTGTACCTGAACTTCCACTTAAACTGATACTTTGAGTTGGCTCCCTTATGGGTTCTAAGCGCAACTTATCGAAGGGGATGTTTGCTAATCTCCTATCTCTGTGAAGTTTGGATTCTTGGAATTCCGTCGGGCCAAATTGAATTTGAGCCATATGCAAAATGTCTTTCAGTGTGTTTTTCTGCTGGAAGATGTCATCAAAGAGGTCATCTTCTTTGGTGAATACCTTAAGTTTGATAGTCGTAGTAAAATTCTTAATTACATCAAAGGGATCGAATTGTCTCCCTGGAAATTTAAACAGTCGTAGACTCAACATGTTGTCTACTTCTCTAAAGGCATGACCTAAATCAAACAGTGAAAAGGCGCCACAAGCCACAGGAAACTGCGGCCAGATGGTCTTCTTCTTGTCTTTCAATTCTTTGCTCATTCCTCCAATCCCACAAGTCTAGTAGGCAATTTCACGGACCAATAACTTATCAGGAACATACAAAGGTAGCACATGAGGGGAAGCAATGCTTCCAAATACTCTGATGTAAGTGAAAAACTCTTCTCCAAACCATATTTCGATGGGGAGAATATCAACTTCCTCTTCTGGGGAAAATCTTGGGGTGTCCTTATTATAAAACATTCTGTGAAGAGGTAACATAACTCCATGAAAAATTGTGTAAAAATACGGGATAAATTTGGAATCCCACAATTCCTTATGATAGACGTGAATGGGCAAGGGATTCTATATATTCCACTTCCAACCCATTAAAGGAAATCTAGAAATAGAACAGATTGCATCCATAACATAAGCAACTAAAAAGAAAGGAGGATCAATCCTCTGAGAGGGAGTTATTTTAGACCGGTAGTTCCAAATAGCTGAGGCTAAATTATCATACAATATCTGGGCCCAATCCATAATAGTGGTGTTAGTGGCTGCATCTTATAGGGGTAGCCACTCGGATGAAAACTTGTTGATTTCAGGCCTTCCAAATAGCCTACATAGCATAGCAACAACAAAACAATACGGGGAGAAGAGGGAACCAGTACTATACATACCATGTTTGTCCTTTTTCAATGGTTCTTCCTTTGCCGATTAGTTCTTCGTGCATTCCGCCAAATCTTTATTTTCTTTGGCGAACTTCTCCACGAACTGCTTGTTGTAGCTTGCTTGCGGCTCTGGTAGATGATACATAAGCCTTAAATCCTATGGGGTAAATGACCCAATGAGCTCCTGGCTCCGAGATTTGAATTGTCTGTTAGTTATATCAGCACTTTCCAATACCCACTTGACCATGTATGTATATGGAAGTATCTTAGGCCTTGCTACTATGCGGTGTAGAAATGAGCATGCAAGTTCAGTAAGTGATGCCTGAGATGACCCGCGTGCGTCTGTTGTTACTGTAACTTCCAAAACTCTGGGGTTTTCTTATTCCAGCAGACTGTACATGCCTTCCCAAGTGGATATGCCAGCTTCTCTGGTGTCTGTGAATAAGGGCGTCATCTCTGTTTTCTCAGCAACCAGAGCTTTTCCCTTCTTTCCCATTACGTTTTGCACACTGTTGTGTATATTATTCTGCTTGCCACTCCTGCAAGTTTACAATTAAGGAAAGAATAATGGTAAATTTCTCTATGTGACCGCAAGATGCGATTTTCGAGATGCTTTATCGCATATCGCAGGATTGAGATGTTTTATCTTAGGTGATGCTTGCGGCATATGAAAGCTACAATGTGCGATGAGTCTGTAAGGCACACGATCTCGAATCATCGCGTTTTCACAATTTTGAAAGTTTGTTTATATGATGTCCTCCATTACTCTTTTTTCAATGCGATGTTTTATTGTTGAGAGAATGATTTTATTCGAAACTTATCATAAAACTTAAGTTTTTGGGTTTTTCGAATGTTTTTCCTAAGTTTATGATAGTGTGTTTTATTCAAAGGGAATTATAAGTGCTAGATTTTGTTTTTTAGAAGGGTCCCCATTTATTTAGTTTTATTACTAATACTAAATAAAAGGGGTGGTTGTTGCTGGCCACAATAGATCCACATGGATTTTGGCCCTAGTTGCCAATTTTAACACTCCCTCTCAACTAGGGAGAACTCCATCTGCAATCTGTCTGTCAGTCGCTACTATTCATCCATCAAATGCACTGCCCTGTACAACCTAACCCTTGCCTTGCTTTGCTCTATTCTACCTATATTACTTTGTCTTGTTCTACCCTGTACTACTCTGCTCTATTTTGCTATGCTTTGCTTTGTTCTGTTCTGCTCTACTTTTGTCTGAGTTATGAAGAAGAAGAAATGATCAAGGATGTATCATACTGACTCAAATTCAGTCTCGGAGTATGTACCACTGGTCCTAGACCAGTCTCAACCAACCCAAAGTCAGCGTCATAGTGAGTACAACTCCTACCACTAGTCCCATACCAATCTCATCCTCCACTGGCTCGAAGTCAGTCTCAGAGTGCGTACCACTGGTCCGAGACCAGTCTCAACCGACCCAAAGTTAGCATCATAGTAGGTACTACTCCTACCATTAGTCCCAGGCCAGTCTCAACTGACCTGAAGTCAGCATCATAGTATGTACCACTCTCACTGGTCCCAGACCAGTCCTACACTAACATGAAGTCAGTCTCGAAGTATGTACCACTGGTCCTAGACCAGTCTCAACCGACCCGAAGTTAGCGTCATAGTATGTACCACTCCCATTGGTCCCAGACTAGTCCTGCACTGACAAAAAGTTAGTCTCAGAGTATGTACCACTGGTCCCATACTAGTCTCAACCGACCCAAAGTTAGCGTCATAGTAGGTACAAATCCTACCACTGGTCCCAGACCAATATCATTGATCCCAGATCAATGAATGTCATCCTAGCGTAGGGAGTATGGTAGATACAACTATGTGTCCATCTGTACTACTATGGTCCCTAACTTCATTTCCTTGCTCATTAATCAGATGAGAGGTACTTCACATGAGTCCCAAACTGCATGGGTAGGATGCCTAGACAAAAGAACTTAATCAATCCCATCCTCACAGGAGAACTAATCATCCTACCACACAAACGCCATGGGTAACATATCATCCAGGCCTCACAAGAGAACTAATCATCCTACTACATAATCGTCATGGATAACACATTATCCAGATCTCACAAGAGAACCAATCATCCGGTTATATAGTTGTTGCGGGGTGTACATGCACACCACTAGGGGATAATGAATCACCTTGTGGTCATATGTCGCTCCAAGAAGTACCCTGCACCCCCCTTGGAGCTCCCAGAGCTCAATGCATCATACAGGACCCTCATCAGAGAGTCTTTGAATAACACCAAGTTGTTCTCGAAAAGTTAGGAATTTGACTTTCCCTTGGGGCTTTGTCAGAATGTCGGCGACCTATTCATCTGTACCAATATGTTGGAGCCTTATAGCTCCCCGCTGCACCATATCTCAAATATAGTGGTACCTGATATCGATATGCTTGGATTGATCATGAAATACGAGATTCTTTGACAAATGAATCCCACTCTGGTTGTCACATAGGATCACTGTGGTATCCAAAAGAACACTAGCATGAAAATATCAACAAAACAAGCATATAACCTATGAATTCTGTTTAAAACTCATGAGATGATCACAAGAAAAGTATAGAGATGGCAGGAAAAGAAATATCAGAGAAAACATTGTCACATAAACATACCATAAGAATCCCAAGATAATAACTGCAACTGTCTGTTATATTACTGAAAAATGTACACTAGATCCAAAGCTATGATTCACAAAAATCCAACCTACAATACTTCGAAATCGGAAGTATTTATACAATTATTTACAAAATAAATATCTTGAAGAAAAATTTCAAGATTTATTACAAAACTTATAAAAATAGATCAAGCTGCTAATAATATCAGTCGGCTGAGTTATGGTGTTGTTCTAGGCATTCTGGTGTAATTGAGGCCTCGAATAGACATTTCTGTTAATCCTGCTTGCTGACGAATGCACTGTTGTTCCACTCTTTACTGCATTCGGTTCTGAAAATTGTTGTAATGAATGTGTAATGTTGTCTCCTTTTGCTACTTAAAACATGTTGAAAGTGTCCTCATTGTCCTTGTTGTCCATTTGTTTGCTATTGTTATTTTAGTTTTAAAAATTTCCCCCTTTTATGTTAATTTCATTTCATTTATAGACTTTTGGGAAATTTCGGGAGATAATAATATGTCTGTAGAAAAGGGCGGGCGGTAGCCCCCTTGCACGAGGTCTGGGGCAATTCCCTAGGAATTTATTTTTGGACCCTATATTAGGTGGGTGAACCTACCTATGGTTTTGTGCATGGGTTTTGCACATGGTTTTGGGCATGATAGTTTTCTACCCATGGTATTGTGTAGATCTGGTCAAGGGAGCTACATTTATGTTCTAATCCAAGGTTAATGGATTTGGGTTTATGAATGCTTCAACATGTATATATATGTATTGTAGCATTGAAAGGAACATAATGAAAAATCAATCTAGTAGTCTCGGTTTTGGGGTCTAGGGGAAATATTTATGTATTTGTTTTATATTCTCATCATTGTTTATTTTCTATTTTTTGTACAGGGTGTCTAGTCAATTTAATGTCTTAAATTGCTCTACATGAATTATCAATCCGGGTATCGTAAACTGATGAAGTGTGGTGCACTATATGTGCTTAGTTAACCTTTCTCTTACTTCGTTGTTTTATAGTTTATGTTGTTTTTGGGGTTTTGTTCTTGTTGGTTTTCTAAAGTGTTTAATGCAAATGGAAATCCTATTCTAAGGTCTTAAGAATACTTTTAAAGGACAAGTATGGATAAAGATTTCAAGAAAAGGCCTATGTCCCTAATGGTAATTTCCAAAACTTAGCACTTCAAAAGAACTTAAAACATGTTATTGATGGAGTTAGTATTTAAACAAAAGTGTAAATATACAACTAGTTCAATCGAAATAAAATGCAATAATCAAATAATGAGAGAATGAATATGAGACCCAGTATCCTTGCTGCTTCAGCAAAAGGACAAGATGATTCTATCACGTCATTAGTTCATTAAAAGGCTATGTGCATCACTAATCTACAATCAACTTGAAAGCAATTTATGTACAGCTAATATACATGGTGAAATAAAATGCAAAAATAAAATGACAACTATACAAGGCAGGGGCCCTCTACCACCTATGAAATCAAATGCTTAAAGGAAAATAAAGACATCAAATAAAGGACTAATGACATCGGCCCAGTATCTCTGCTGCTGATTTAAAATGAAAATGAAATCTATATTAAATTCAATTAAAAGTGAGAACAACTATCTCACACTATTTTAACTCTTCAACTTAATCTAAGCAATGTGAAATCTAAGTGACACTACATAAAGGAGACAAATCACACTACTTTAACCTTTTCTTAACATTTTTGCCTTTCAGCTAGATTTATCATGTGAGAACAGTTATGAACAAGTCAGCAATGTGAGTCTTAAAGCAAACTAAACCAAGCTGTACTAAGTGATATTTTGGCTCCAATAAAGTTATTTGATTATGGAAAAAGAACCATCAATAGATGAACAACTTGATATCTAAGAGCAGAAAGCAAAGTGCAAGTTAAAGAAATGATACTAATGAAAATCAAACTGCAGAAAAATAAAGGTCAGCAACATAGACAAGATGATCACACATGCCACTAGTTATGAAATCACAACAAAATTGAACACACTTGCATGAATTAAAATTGCATGAATGAAAAATCTAATCTACCTTACATTCTACAAAGCAATATTTACAAAATGAAATCTACTCTACCTTACATCCTAATATGCTCCATGATATCTACTTCAAATCTCCTTCCATGTTGAGAACATCAAAGCTTTATTCAATTTCTTCAAAAGTACAAAGTACAACAAAGTCCTCCAAAGCTTTCAAAAGCCATCAAGGAAGAACTACAAACTTAAGAACTAGGGACTAAAAAGACTAACAAATGAAGGAGAGAGATATCCTATTTATACAAAAAGATGAGAGCCATCTCATTAATGAGAGTCCATGAATCTCTCCCTCTACCTCTAAAGTCCTAATCAAAATAGGAACTGATAAGACACATGTCTTCTTAGAGTTACAATACAATTAGGAGATGTGACACATATCCTCATGATCCCATGATTCTTTCCAACCAAATTCGAATTTGGCCTTAGAGTGCCACATAAGGGTCTTCTAGAAGTCTCCTTTCAACCTACACATGTCAACAACCTCAACCCATTTGTTAGGTATAAGCATATGCACATTATTTTCTAATTTTTAACCACAAATTCACTTAAAAGACTTAGAATTAATAAAGATTGGAAAAACATAAAGGTGGCCCAATGATAATGAAAGTGGGATGAATGTGGTGACATAGTAGTGAAATGGAGGTGATATAATGGACATAATAGTGAAAGTGTAATGGAAATGACTGACATTTTCAAGGCTCAACATACCCCCCAACTGAAGCTATTGCATGTCCTCATGCAATATATATTACATTAACTCTTTTGATCCTTGAGCTTTGGCTTAACTTTGCATGATATCATTTGATAACTTCATATTTCTGCAAAGTGTTTTACTTGAATTGCAACATGGTTGGTTCTCGTGTTACAACCATTTTTTTTTTTTTTGTTGCCTTCTACTTTGATCTTTGAACTTTGCATAATGATATTTTGATTATTGTTGCAAAGTATATCTTTATTGGATTGCATGATGGTTGGTTCTTGTGTGACAACCATGATTTTGTTTGTATCCAATTTATCCTTTAAGCACTTTTTCAAAAGCCATTGTATGCTCATAATAGCAATGTAATAATTAATATATGTTGGAAGTATGTGGGCTCTTGAATATGATATGGACATGGCAATATATGAATATGAATGTATTCCCCCCCCCCCTAACTGATGGTATTGGCAATTTTTATGAAATGAGGAAGAGAAATGTTTTTCCAACAATTATCATTCTAGCTTTTTATGGAATTTTATGGTCAAAAGTTAGAAAAATGACGTACCTTCACTTACCCTTTGGAATGGATGAGTTGTATGTGTGGTGGCTGAAAACTTCTGATCATTTTCTTCTTCAAGTGGCTGATCAAGAGGAGTCATGGATAGAGAGATAAGATGACTTTTTATTGCTTCTACTAAAACTTGTTGAATCTACTCCAAAATGCTGAAAATAATAGTCTTCATGTCTTCAAAACTCATTGGCACAATTCCTACTATGTGAAAAGATGTTCTGATGTCGAACATAGTAGGAAATTGTTGGCTTAGTGGCCATTAATGGATGCCACTAGTCAACACGAGAACTCTCACCATTGATGACATTGAGAATCAAGATGCCCAAACACATCTTGCTAGGTACGAATGAATTTGATGAAGTCGAGTCACCTAGAAGATCTGACGAACAAGGGACATTAATGTATTCCCATTGTTTGTCAGCATGAGGACTTTCCATTAAGGCATGCAAGCCTCAAGGTGTTTTTACAAAGAACTTAGATTCAAAGGACTATGGACTCAATAATTTGCATTGAAGCAGGGCTTATTTGCGGAATGAAAATGACAAGGAATGGAAGATGAAAATGGAAAATGGCAATGGAGAACAGAAATGACAATGGGCAATAAGCATGTGAATGAGCCTCTTGCTTTTATTTGTGGGTTATGAATGGACAAAAAGAGATGGAAAGTGTATGTGAATGTAAGTGGAAAGTATGGAGTGGAATAAGGTGAATGGTTTATTATGAAGTATGGATGTGATGGATGGATGTGATGGAGACAATAGTATCTGAAAGTTTTTCAAGTGTTTGGATCTGAATTTGCATCAGCATATTTCCTCTTTGTTGCTGATCATCCTCTTATGAAACAAATTGGTCTCTTAGAGAGACACCATTCTCTTGTAGTCATTTGTCCTTCCTCCTGGAACCTGCAAAAAAACTAATACTTCTTCTGCAATGGAATGTAAGATTATCAAAGGAGAGAGGTGATCAATCTCTCTAGTTATGATATTTACACACAAAACTAAGAATTTGTATTAATGAAACAAGTTCTCAAAGGAAAAATCAAAAGAATTTATACCTGCTTTGGAATTAGTGCCTCAAGTTGATGTTGCTTCTTTTCAGCAATTTATTTCATTATTTGCCATTTCAAACTCTAATGATAGATTTCTCATTATATAGATCTTGTTGAGATCTTTCCAATGATAGTTAAATCATCAAAATCTGATTTTGTATGAGAAAGATAGGCTGATTTGAACAATGAGGTTTTTTCTGGCTGCGGAATTGCACTTTAGCTGCCGAATGTGCACAGTTCTATAGCTAAAAATCTTGAATACAAAGTTAGCCATTCATCTTTCATTATCAGTCCAAAATTAATCAATACCTTCAGAAAAGTGAGCAAATAACTTGTTCATTTCATTGATTCAAAATTATTATTTTTTCTTGACATGTAACGACTTAGTGTGGCGACTCAGTGTGGCGACTTTGTGATAACACTCAACTTGACTTCCCTTTTGATCGAGGTCTTTTTCATCAAATTCGACCGAATGAATAGGACACCATCCATGTACTGACATTCCCCTAGCTACCCATGTGGCTTGTTTTGCTTGATGACACCTGCAACCTAGAGTTTAACAAAACAGCTGCGGAAAGTTGGGCCAGCTGCAGAAAGTTGGGCTAGCTGCAGAAAGTTGGGCTAGCTGCGAAAAGTGGCTAAAACAGTCAACCGAATTTTTTTTATTGTCTGCATTTAGGAACTCTGTGAATGGAGCAAAACAATTTTATTGATGGACTTATAATTTGACAAACAACCTATAACCATGATCATAACTATTTGGCCCTTTCGGTTCTGCCCTTAATAACCAACCCATCCTTTCCTCTGTTTAAAATTCAACCTGGAATTCAACTGCGTGTGATGGTTTAACAGAGGTAAGATGACTATGTTGCAAGGTTTATGGAAGAATAATGACTGAAAATGGAAGATGGATAGGGATACGGGAGTGTTCAGGAGCTGTAAGCAGAAACAGAGGATGAACAGCTGAGATGAATTCACATAATGAAATGGAGACGTAGCGAACAAGGTGCAGCTTTAACACAATGGTATGGTAGGGAAGTGGAGTTGGATTTTTTTGAACTGAACGGCTGTGTGAAAAACGTTTACACGTTAATGAAATGGTTGCACAAAATACGGTGGAGAGGAGCCGTGTGAGTTTTAAATACCTCTTGCTTGGCGGAGTTTTATGGATACGTCATTGCTGTGAAGAGCCGTATGTAATGGAGTTAGACAGTGTCGTGTTCAATTTAGACTGTTGCTAAACATGTATTAATGATTTGCAAACGGGTGGCATAAGGGCAGAAGACGTGGTGGCAAAGGGTGGAAGACGTGGTGGTGCCAGCACACAGCCGAATTAAATCACTGTCCGCTTATTTAATTGAAAGTTTTGTTTTTTTTTCACGCGCGGTAGTCAAAAATGGGCTCCAAAGAACTGAAGATTTCTCCCAGACCACCACAAATTTCTTCAAACGGTTTCTGGGTTATCTAACTAGCCCACCTAGAAAAAAACCTATGTTTTAGTTTTTTAAAATTCATCTCCATTTCGGCAAATCAAACGTTTGAAGTTAGACGTTTTTTAGTTGTTTACGCATTTTTCCTGAGTTAATTTTTCTTTCTATACTGTTCTGCGTTCGGCCTGTGAAATTTTGGAATTATCATGGTGGTGCAGGATACTTTGATGTAAGAGATAGTAATGACAGATGGATTCGATTTTGGATAAAGAAAGGGGACTTGATTGTTTTACCCACAGGCATCTATCATCGTTTCACCCTGGATACATCCAACTACATCAAGGTCTACTGTGCAGATTCACCCTAGTGTCATATATGTTGCATATTTTTAGGACAATGGTTTTTAACTGCAGAAAATGAAGTGCTTATCTATTCTATTGTTGCAATGGTTATGAGCACATTTTAGTGAAACCTCTTCTCTTATTTGCTGAAGGTGAATTATTTGATTAATCTGATGCTAAATATCATCTTCCTCATTGTCGGCTTCCTACAATAATCTCATGACCAGGACTACAAGGGATGTGTTAAACACTATATCAATACCATAAGTAAGATAGTACGCCATTGTTTGATGGTGGTAGTTTCACACTGTTGATCCTTATCAGAGATCTATGTGGGAGACAAGAAATTCCAATCCAACCACAGGAAAGACACACCAATAAAGAGCACACTATTTGAAGAGTCACGAAGCCACAGCGAAAACTAGGAATGGAGATAGCCATAGATTGTTTTTCTTCTCTTTTTTTTCTCTGAATTTTTGAATTTTTATATTGCTTAGTCATACCTGCATTTTCATTTTATTGCACTAACATCTTTGACTGTAAATTTGAAAAACAGAGTGGTGGCTGCGGAAACTGATTACAGCTGCGGAAACTGATTAGAGCTGCGGAAACTTGGCACAGCAACCACTTAGCTAAATAGAGGTAGTTAGGCAATCCTAATGGAAATGATCATGGGGAAATAACTTTTATTGATGAAATGAAATGGATGGCATGGTGTGAAAATGGAAATGAAGTTTATTTGTCTCTTTTTTTTTTCTTTTTTTTTTTCTTGAATCAATTGAAGTGATGAAGTTTATTTTGTCTCCTATTTTTTCTTAACAATTCTTTTTCTGATCCTCCAGATCACACAAAGTGCAAGAGGAGAGCATACTCAAGAATTATTAACCTTTTTTTTTTTTCAGATGTAAGAAATAAGGTCTCCTAATTACACTTCCCCGGCAACGGCGCCAAAATTTCTAGTCAATTTAATGTCTTAAATTGCTCTACATAAATTATCAATCCGGGTATCGTAAACTGATGAAGTGTGGTGCACTATATGTGCTTAGTTAACCTTTCTCTTACTTCGTTGTTTTATAGTTTATGTTGTTTTTGGGGTTTTGTTCTTGTTGGTTTTCTAAAGTGTTTAATGCAAATGGAAATCATATTCTAAGGTCTTAAGAATACTTTTAAAGGACAAGTATGGATAAAGATTTCAAGAAAATGCCTATGTCCCTAATGGTAATTTCCAAAACTTAGCACTTCAAAAGAACTTAAAACATGTTATTGATGGAGTTAGTATTTAAACAAAAGTGTAAATATACAACTAGTTCAATCGAAATAAAATGCAATAATCAAATAATGAGAGAATGACTATGAGACCCAGTATCCTTGCTGCTTCAACAAAAGGACAAGATGATTCTATCACGTCATTAGTTCATTAAAAGGCTATGTGCATCACTAATCTACAATCAACTTGAAAGCAATTTATGTACAACTAATATACATGGTGAAATAAAATGCAAAAATAAAATGACAACTATACAAGGCAGGGGCCCTCTACCACCTATGAAATCAAATGCTTAAAGGAAAATAAAGACATCAAATAAAGGACTAATGACATCGGCCCAGTATCTCTGCTGCTGATTTAAAATGAAAATGAAATCTATATTAAATTCAATTAAAAGTGAGAACAACTATCTCACACTATTTTAACTCTTCAACTTAATCTAAGCAATGTGAAATCTAAGTGACACTACATAAAGGAGACAAATCACACTACTTTAACCTTTTCTTAACATTTTTGCCTTTCAGCTAGATTTATCATGTGAAAACAGTTATGAACAAGTCAGCAATGTGAGTCTTAAAGCAAACTAAACCAAGCTGTACTAAGTGATATTTTGGCTCCAATAAAGTTATTTGATTATGGAAAAAGAACCATCAATAGATGAACAACTTGATATCTAAGAGCAGAAAGTAAAGTGCAAGTTAAAGAAATGATACTAATGAAAATCAAACTGCAGAAAAATAAAGGTCAGCAACATAGACAAGATGATCACACATGCCACTAGTTATGAAATCAAAGCAAAATTGAACACACTTGCATGAATTAAAATTGCATGAATGAAAAATCTAATCTACCTTACATTCTACAAAGCAATATTTACAAAATGAAATCTACTCTACCTTACATCCTAATATGCTCCATGACATCTACTTCACATCTCCTTCCATGTTGAGAACATCAAAGCTTTATTCAATTTCTTCAAAAGTACAAAGTACAACAAAGTCCTCCAAAGCTTTCAAAAGCCATCAAGGAAGAACTACAAACTTAAGAACTAGGGACTAAAAAGACTAACAAATGAAGGAGAGAGATCTCCTATTTATACAAAAAGATGAGAGCCATCTCATTAATGAGAGTCCATGAATCTCTCCCTCTACCTCTAGAGTTCTAATCAAAATAGGAACTGATAAGACACATGTCTTCTTAGAGTTACAATACAATTAGGAGATGTGACACATATCCTCATGATCCCATGATTCTTTCCAACCAAATTCGAATTTGGCCTTAGAGTGCCACATAAGGGTCTTCTAGAAGTCTCCTTTCAACCTACACATGTCAACAACCTCAACCCATTTGTTAGGTATAAGCATATGCACATTATTTTCTAATTTTTAACCACAAATTCACTTAAAAGACTTAGAAATAATAAAGATTGGAAAAACATAAAGGTGGCCCAATGATAATGAAAGTGGGATGAATGTGGTGACATAGTAGTGAAATGGAGGTGATATAATGGACATAATAGTGAAAGTGTAATGGAAATGACTGACATTTTCAAGGCTCAACACAGGGTTAAAATCTACTTTTGGTATCAGAGATGTTTCGGCTTCAATGGGATGCCTTTGCTACTGAGGGGTTTTTCTCAGGCCTGTGGTAGACCCTGTTGAGTGGGAGATCTACGGGATTGATTATTGCGGTGAAAGAGGATGGCGAGCAGTGGAAAGATAGAGATCGAGAAATTTAATGGTCAGAGTTTAAGTTGTGGAAACTCAAGATGGAGGATATGTTGGTAGATAAAAATCAGTGGATCGCAGTAGATCCGAGTACTAAAACAATGACAATGTTAGATGAAGACTGGGAAAAGTTTGATCTAAAAGAAAAGAGCACAATATGTTATTATATCTCAGATTCATTATTGTTGAATGTATAAGGGGAAGCTACGACGAAGGCTTTGTAGGAAAAGTTAGGGATTTTGTATCAATCTAAGTCTCTGGTGAACAAATTGTTTCCACGGAAAAAGTTGTATAGCCTGAGGATGAAGGATAAGTCAGTTGTTATCTATCAATATTAAAATTTCAAATGAAGATAAGCGCATCAGTTTATTGTGTTCTCTACCAAATTCGTGGGATATTCCGGTTGTTGCAATAGGTAGCAATGCAAATACCTTGAAATTTGATGAAATAGTCTCATCCTTACTGTCATAGGACATGAGATGGAAAAATATGGAGGGCCAGAATGGAGATGCCTTGTATGTATAAGGACGATCGTAGAACAAAAATAAAAATAACTCCTCAAGGGAGATCTAAATATAGAGGGAGATCAAAATCTCCAGGAAAACTTGTAAAGGTGTGCTAGAAATGTTGAAAGGAAGGGCACTTCAAAAAATGACTGTAGATCTAAAGATCCTAAGAAAGGAAAGGGATCTGATGATGCTCCTTCTGTAGAGGTGAAAACCATCTCAGATGAAGGTGGGGATGTGTACTTGCTGTTAGCACTCCTCAGTGTCCCAAGGTTGATAAAGGAATCCAAGGAGGTAACCTTAAACCAATCTTTAGACTTGGTAGCTAGCCCTACCAAATCAGAGAGGGATCTATCAAAGGTCTCACAACCAATAAAATGATTGGAGAGGGAATTCATATGTTAGGCTAGATATTAAGCTCAAGGGTGTTTGATTTTAGAGTTTGCTGGATGAATCTCATAGATCTAGGAACTAGGCTAAGGATTCTAATGATCAATTGCAGAGATATAATGGGGAAAGGTATGCATGATCAGTGACATAAATAGGTTGTCGGGGTGGTGCAGAGATGAAAATATAGAAGATAGGAATGAGCATGTCACCATGAATTAATTCATCAATAAGAAAGAACACTAGCATGAAGATATCAACAAAAGAAAGCATATAACCTATGAATTCTGTTTAAAACTCATGAGATGATCACAAGAAAAGTATAGAGATGGTAGGAAAAGAAATATCAGAGAAAACATTGTCACAGAAACACACCACAAGAATCCCAAGATATTAACTGCAACTCCCTTACACGAGGTCTGGGGCAATTCCCTAGGAATTTATTTTGGGATGCAGGGGAAATCTTTGTGTATTTGTTTTATATTCTTGTCTTTGTTTATTTTCTATTTCTTAGAATTCGTCTACAGGTAGTTTCTGTACAGGGTTAAAACCTACATTTGGTATCAGAGATGTTTCGGCTTCGATGGGACGCCTTCTCTAATGAGGGGTTTTGCTCGGACCTGTCGTAGACCCTGTTGAGTGGG
This sequence comes from Pinus tabuliformis, assembly GCA_031772625.1. Lineage (NCBI taxonomy): Eukaryota > Viridiplantae > Streptophyta > Pinopsida > Pinales > Pinaceae > Pinus > Pinus tabuliformis. Next base: position 2,075,183,772 of record CM062818.1, read on the forward strand.
AGATCTGCGGGATCAATTATTGCGGTGAAAGAGGGTGGAGAGAAGTGGAAAGATAGAGATCGAGAACTTTAATGGTCAGAGGTCAAGTTGTGGAAACTCAAGGGGTGGAGGATTTGTTTGTGGATAAATATCAGTGGATTGCGGTAGATCCGAGTACTAAAACAATGACAAATGAAGGTTGGGCGAAGTTTGACCAAAAATAAAATAGCATAATATGGTATTATATCTCAGATTTAGTATTGTTGAATGTATAAGGGGAAGCTACGACGAAGGCTTTGTAGGAAAAGTTAGGGACTTTGTATCAATCTAAGTCTCTGGTGAACAAATTGTTCCTACAGAAAAAGTTGTATAACCTGAGGATGAAGGATAAGCTAGTTGTTATCTTTTGATATTAAAATTTTAGATGAAGATAAGTGCATAAATTTGTTGTGTTCTCTACCAAATTCGTGGGATATTCTAGTTGTTGCAATAGGTAGCAATACAAATACCTTGAAATTCGATGAAATAATCTCATCCTTACTGTCATAGGAGATGAGATGGAAAAATATGGAGGGCCAGAATGGAGATGCCTTATATGTACAAGGACGGTCCTAGAACAAAAGCAAAAACAACTCCTCGATGGAGGTCTAAATATAAAGGGAGATCAAAATCTCCAGGAAAACCTGTAAAGGTGTGCTGGAAATGTGAAAAGGAAGGGCACTTCAAAAAAGGACTATAGATCTAAAGATCCTGAGAAAGGAAAGGGATCTTATGATTCTCCTTTTGCAGAGGCGAAAACCACCTAAGATGAAGGTGGGGATGTGTACTCGTTGTTAGAACTACTCAGTGTCCCAAGGTTGAGAAAGGAAACCAAGGAGGTAACCTCAAACCAATATTTAGACTTGGTAGCTAACCCTACCAAATCAGAGAGGGCTCTCTCAAAGGTATCACAACCAATAAAATGATTGGAGAGGGAATTTATATGTTAGGCTAGATATTAAGCTCAAGGGTGTTTGATTTTAGAGTTTGCTGGATGAAGCTCATAGAACTAGGAACTAGGCTAAGGTTTCTAATGATCAATTGTAGAGATATAATGGGGCAAGGTAGGCATGATCAGTGACATAAATAGGTTGTCAAGGTGGTGCAGAGATGAAAAGATAGAATATCAGAATGAGCATGTCACCATAATTAATTCATCAAGAAGAAAGAACACTAGCGTGAAAATATCAACAAAACAAAACATATAACCTATGAATTATGTTTAAAACTCATAAGATGATCACAAGAAAAGTATAGAGATGGTAGGAAAAGAAATATCAGAGAAAAAATTGTCACAGAAACATACCACAAGAATCCCAAGATAATAACTGCAACTGTCCATTATATTACTACAAAATGTACACTAGATCCAGAGCTATTATTCAAAAACATCCAACCTACAATACTTCGAAATCTGAAGCATTTATACAATTATTTATAAAATAAATATCTTGAAACAAAATTTCAAGAATTATTACAAAATTTATAAAAATAGATCAAACTGCTAATAATATCAGTCGATTGAGTTATGGTGTTGTTCTGGGCATTCTGGTGTAACTGAGGCCTCGAATAGACATTTCTTTTAATCCTTCTTGCTGATGAATGCACTGTTGTTCCAACTTTTACTACATTCGGTTCTAAAAACTGTTGTAATGAATGTGCAATGTTGTCTCCTTTTGCTGCTTAAAACATGTTGAAAGTGTCCTCGTTGTCCATTTGTTTGTTGTTGTTATTTCAGTTTTAACAATTTCCCCTTTTTATGTTAATTTAATTCCATTTATAGACTTTTGAGAAATTTCGGGAGATAATAATATGTCTGTAGCAAAGGGGGGATGGTATCCCCCTTGCACGAGGTCTGGGGATATTCCCTCAAAATTTATTTTTGGACCCTATATTAGGTGGGTGGACCTACCTATGGTTTTGTGCATGGGTTTTGCACATGGTTTTGGGCATGATTCTACCCATGGTATTGTGTAGATCTGGTCAAGGGAGCTATATTTATGTTTTGATCCAAGGTTAATGGATTTGGGTTTATGAATGCTTCGAAATGTATATATATGTATTGTAACATTGAAAGGAACATAATGAAAAATCAATCTGGCAGTCTCGGTTTTGGGATCTAATGGATAACTCTGTGTATTTGTTTTATATTCTCATTATTGTTTATTTTCTATTTTTTAGAATTCGTCTGCAGGTAATTTCTGTACAGGGTTAAAACCTACATTTGGTATCAGATATGTTTCGGCTTCAAGGGGACGCCTTTTCTACTGAGGGGTTTTTCTCAAGCCTGTGGTAGACCCTCTCGAGTGGTAGATTTGCGGGATCAATTATTGCAGTGAAAGAGGATGGCGAGCAGTGGAAAGATAGAGGTCGAGAAATTTAATGGTCAGAGTTTGAGTTGTGGAAACTCAAGATGGAGGATCTGTTGGTGGATAAAGATTAGTGAATTGCGGTAGATCCGAGTACTAAAGCAATGACAATGTTAGATGAATACTGGGCGAAGTTTTATCGAAAATAAAAGAGCACAATACGGTATTATATCTCAGATTCAGTATTGTTGAATGTATAAGGGGAATCTACGACGAAATCTTTGTAGGAAAAGTTAGGGACTTTGTATCAATATAAGTCTTTGGTGAACAAATTGTTAGTACGGAAAAAGTTGTATAACCTGAGGTTGAAGGATAAGCAAGTTGTTATCTGTTGATATTAAAATTTCAGATGAAGATAGGTGCATCAGTTTGTTGTGTTCTCTACCAAATTGTTACCGAGAATAGTGTCCACTCGGAGCTGCTATTCCCACTAAGATTGGTATCTATCTTAGAAACAAACAAGTATAGACTACTTTTGTTTTCCTTTATGAAAATAGATAAGAGTGGAACAAAGGACACCAACCTTGGTCTTGCGCTTGGTTACTTACTTGCTTCCTCTCCTTCCTGATAGATCTATGCCGCTTCTTCTTCGTCTCCCTAGCTTCAAAGAGCACCTATGGAATCAAAGCAGCATACTACTATCGAAGAACAGAGGTCTATATTCATAAATAACACAGGACCAGATATGTATTAACCATACAAATGCATATACAATCAAACATACAAGAATATGGAGGAAAAATTGAGTAGCTTTATTAATATCAATAATAGCAAGAGGATTACAACCAATAGTTTTGACCCAGCATCATCCTCCAGCAAGAAAGCCCTTCTTCACCTCAAGTAAAGCTTAGATCACCCAACACTATGAAGTTTCACCAGAAAACCAACAACACTTCTCTACGAGATACAAGATTCCAGCCTCTGGATCTCTGTGATGAGGGATCCATATATAAATGATTGTAGGGGGGTGAGTCATATTCTGGGGTTTTGATTAGTGTCCTCCCTCTGATAGTTCTTGATTCCACTTGGAGACTGATGATCTCTTACTCATCCCTGGTCGAAAACAAAGAGGGAAGTGTCAGAGGGGAAGCTTCTGGAAGATTCCATGATCTTCCACCTCGCAAATTGTCTCTGCCATTTGTCCATTCTCGCCATCGCACCCTACAGAGAGACCATCCAGTATGCATCGCACCCTTTACACTAGGAAGGTGATATGCATCGCACCCTCTACACTGGGTATTCAGTATGGTTCAATTTTGACCATTTCTGAGCAGTTTTTAGTGGAGAACTTCTGGGAGATGATGTAATCAGCTGACCTTGTTCCTTTAGGTAGTGAAGAAACACTTTTAGGGACTTAGGAGGCCTCAGTTTATGGACATTTATGATTGGGGTTGCAGTGCCCAAAAATGTCTATAACAGTTTCCCCCTAAAGCATGAGGTCGTTAATCTTTTGATGTCGGGTGAAATGCTTTACCATGAGGATCCGAAGTTTTTTCGAGCTGGGAGGCGGCCTGTAATAAGATACAATACAATAAATTATCTTCATAATATTTTTCATGATCTAGCTGAGGCGGGCATTCCCATGCTTAGCTTTATAAATTCATTTTCATGTACATAGGACAGACAATCGTCTGTGTAGCAGATTGATGATTTGGACTCATCATCCTTTGATTTGGATGATCATCTGTTTGGAAATGATGTACATTTGATGTCTTTATATTCCTGAATATATCGCAGCCCGGATGGATGAAACTAGATCTGGGGTCTTCAAAACTCGTTCAATCTTCACTCGGAGTACAAGTCGATCCATGTGAAAAAATGTTCTGGAGTCGAACATGGAAAGACATCGCCTGATTACCAGCCAATGATGTAAGCTGTTAACAGGCGCGAGAGGAATCACCAATAATGACAATGACCCTCAAGGTACTACAATACAATTCACGTAGTGTGAAAAAGGACTTGGTGCCGAACACCACGTAAAATCTCTCCGTCGAAGGCCATTAATGTAAACCTGTCGCCTAAAGTGAGAAACTTGCCATTGAGGCATGCAAGTTTTAAAATACTGAAGGGGTTGTTCCTAGGTCAACTTCTTGGATAATGAGCTGATGTTGATAAGAAGTGACCCATCATAGGAGGGCCTTAATGAATCCCACATCTACGACACAGAACGAAGCAAATGATTTAGGAGGTTAAAACAATCTGATCATACAGGGTTCAGGGTGGCAGTCATGAAAGAATGGAGCGTGAATGTATTGCTGGGGGTGAGACATAGGTGAATTCTCTGAATGACTTCTCTTGAACATATCAGCGACACTGACGATGGATTGGTAGCGTTAACCCCAAAGATGGATGGTGTGACGGACCAATGGTGATATGACCAGTGAACAGAACAACCCAACCTGACTCGGATGCGAAGAGAAAGTGTCATGTTCAAAAGCGACTTGCTACCAATAAAGTTCTTTCAAGTTTTCTTCCCAATTTTTCCCCAGTCATTACTGACGAATACCTCTTTATTTTTGTCAAGCTTGAGGAGGATAACATATGCTTGTTCTATAATCTGCCCTTTGGGTGAACCTGTCGCTATATTTTAACGAGCCTAGCGACAGTGAAACTCGTTCTCATCCATTTGGACGAGTTTGTCGCTATTCGGTTTTAACGAGTTTAACGACAAAGATAACTCGGTCCTTTTCAATTTTAGAGAGTCTGAAAGGGACGGAAAGGAAACTCCAAAGATTCTTTTTTGACATATAATTCCCTAAGTCCGAAAAAGCATAAAATAATATGAAAGGGATGAATGCTCGGTAATTTTAACGAGCCGAACAAGACAAGTGCTCGATCTTTTTGTGTAATAATCCCTCAAGTCCAAAAAGATTAAAATCTAGAGGATGGATAGCACTTCCGATGACTTTAACGAGCCGGAGAGGCTAATCACTCGACAATATTTTCATATTTTATGAGTCAGTTGAAAAGATCTTAAAGGAGACTCGTTTTTCGAGGAACGAGTGATGATTTTGGGTAGCAGCTGATTCTAGGTAAGGTTTGGAATTTTCCAATCACGACAGTGTCACAAGGATGGCTAATAGAATCACTCTTCGCAGATGTTCCTCGAAAGGGTAAACAATCAAACGAAGGTGAATGATCGGCTAAAAAACAGAGTGGAGGTGATGATGAGAACACGACCAAGGCTCAAAAGCTGATGATAATGCATTCACAATGGTTATTTACCAGAAAATTGGTTCATTTTTTAATGAGCTTAAACTCTAGGGGAAACATTTGCTCATTGCTTATGTTTATTTTTTAACGAGATTGAATTCTGCATTAAAACTACTCGTGCCAGTCATATAATAAGGATATTTCATCTAAGATGCCATTTTTTATGGAGCTTGCACCTTTTAAAGCTTTGCCCTGGATCCTTTCTTTATGCAAGCTAGGAAACGACCAACCTTACGAGTTTAAAGGGTTAGAGGACCTACAAATTTAAAAAATAAATGGTCGCTCTTCACTTGCATGCAAAAAGGTTTGCATGCCCCCAGGTATAGCGAAAAATTCCCAGGTTACCATATGAAAGCTCTCCATCTATGTCGCAGACAAAATGCTTCCTTGGTGATGTCTACCGAAATAGACAAAGGTGAGTGGCGCAGTCGCCTCCACTCACATAACTTTGATGAGGGAATCTTATTCCAGTCTAATCCCATTTTCCTAAACAGACAGGTGTGTCAGAATAGTCATATATCCTCCGCGAAAACCTACTCTATAGCCAAGGTTTTCCTACCGAAACAAACCAGGGTGCATGCCCCCTGGGTTTCAGTCATATCCTCTTGAATCACTCGCGCTCATCAGGTGGACGGACTGGAGATCGATGAGATATTCCTTGCATGAAAATACCATTTAGGGATGGCATTTGACTATTTGCTACGTGTGAACCGGGGAATGATAGTTGGTCTACGAGCTTGACCATTCTGCCTTCATGCAGAAAACACATTACTCTAAAGAGTGAGGAGACGATGGCTCCCATGCAATAAATATAGTCATGCCCAAGGAGTATATTATAATCCAGGGGTCCTTGGACTACCATCGCGTTCATGTGAACATTTTTCCTTCTCGAAGTAATGGGCACATTGGGAAGTATCCCTAATGGTCGACTGGTTCCTTTATCAAAGCCTGTCAGATTTCTCATTTCAGGCAAAAGTGATCGCGAACCAAGCGCTTTCCAAGCAGTTGAGGAAAGGATACTCACAGAATCCCCTTCATCTATGATCGTAGCAACCATGACCATTCTGTAATCTTGTACAATGATTCAGAATGGTACACTAGCTGGTAAACGGGGTCTGCCTAGCAGATTCCAGTCGAAGGAAACGACTAGGTTGCTTGGAGGTGGGACCGAATAGATGGCCGGATATGACTCTGATGAAATTCCTTCCTCTGGTAAAGGAATGGGTAGACTGCCCCCAAGTTCGTTGGAGTCTGTGTTTACGAAAAGAATTTGAACGGTGTCATTCTCTTTCTCTTCAGTGACGGTATCATTTGAAGATGAACATTCTGAAGGCAAGATCGGGTCAACTGTCGCCTCGACCTTTTGACTTTCGTCTGGTATGGATTCAGAGGGTTCATTTTCAATAATAGACGTTTCGGCCAACCACAACGGCGTGCCAACCGGATTTTCAACCAGTGGTGGACTCGACAAGATTTTCTTATATCCAGGAGGGAGCCGCAGCGGTGAAGCAGGACGGTCATCCAAAACTCTTTTAGCTTCGTCTAGAAAGGGACAACATTGGACAGCGTGATCGCCTTCACACAATTTACAAGGAAATTTGTGATTCCTTTTCTGTCCAGATACTTCGCTTTCACTGGTTGATGGTGTGCTTTCAACATGATCATCAGAGGTTGACGACACCGGATTATGCAAACGAGGAGACCAGTCCCTTAAGATCCGAGGGATGCAAGGACAATCTTGATGATAGTGGTCTCCTTTGCAAATGACACATGAAGATTTAGGTTTAGACGGTGCTGTGTGAGGATTTTTGCTAGACGATGCATGGTTGCCCCCTTTCGCTTTTGGTTCTTTCTTCTTCTTTTCTTTTTTCTCTTTCCGCTTCTTCTTCTTCTTAGTTGCTTGATCTTTAGCTTTACCAGCTTTATCAAGTGAAGAGGAAGGAGGAGAGGGAGAAACAAATGAAGTAGAAGGCTAGGGGGTAACTCTAGTATCGTCTAGTTGCTGACTCGATTGTTCAGGAATTACGGTATTCTGAACAACAGAGGTAGAGAAGAGCCATACGGGCAAACCAATCGTCAACCCTAGAATTAACAATGTGGCCATATGGGGTGCACCAACATCTCCCCAAGAGGAGAAAGGACTAGGATTTCCTCTAAGGGGAAATCCTTGGTTGGTAGACTCCATTTTTCTCAACCTAAAGACCAATGAGGGAACTTTTGATGTTATTCCAATTAAAATAAATTTTAGACGCTTTGACACAACTTGTTTTTTCAATTTTAAAGAGTCAAGAAAAAACAAAAGATGACTCTAGTCGCCTTCGATTTTTAATGAACCTGAAGTGACAAGTGCTCAGATGGACCTTTTCCTTTAAGGAGTCTGAAAAGGAACGAAAGAGACTTCTCTAGAAATCTAGGCAGAGGGGATTACCAAACCAATCGCAAAACTGCAGAATACTTTTTACGGTACGGCAATCAATCTTCGCGAATGCTGTGTTCATTGCATTGCGATCGATAGGGAGGCAGACACGGCTTCCTAAGGATAAAGGATATAGCCTATTGTGGTCTCCCAATATATACTCGACGGTACGTGGGAGCACTAGTCCGTACTGGCACTTGTCGTCTCAGAGTGGAGGAATCACCCAACCAACAGTGAAAACAATAGTTACCATGTTTTACGATGCGGGAATACGTCTCTAGCCTAGACTTCTAGATGTTGTGTGTTAGGTTCCAAAGAGTTTTTAGATTCATTAAATTTATTTTATAGTTAATCTTGTTTAAAAATTTTCCTTTCAGGTTCACCACGTGATGTGTATACAATTCCTAAAATGCAGTCTAAGATGATAATCAATTGTTTAATCTTCTTTTGGCAATGAAAATCCTAGCTACTAAGGAAAGAAAATTGAGAGTCTTTCAACAAAGAGCACAGAGCACACACTAAATGCACTGTCCTAAATCAAACCAAGCAGTCTAAATGCAAATTCACATGCATGTATTTGTTTTCAGCCTTCTTAATGTATGAATGACAATAAGAAAGCTAAGTGAAAATCTAAATTATTTTCAAAGCGACAATACTTAACAAATTTCTTTTCAAAATGAAGTGAAGATAAGGGCGACACTTTGCGATTTCGAAATGAAAATTGTTTTTCGACACTTTAAAAACTACTAATTCAAATCATATACAAGATTAACCGTACAATCGACTATCAAGAACAATGGGATTCTCTTCTATAACTGAAAACGAAACTTACGACACTTTCATATTAAGAAATGACAGTTCGACTATGCTACTTCTTTGCAAAAGAGAACTGAAAATGGCACACAATACATAAAAACACTTACAGTTCTTTGCACAACGGAGGCGGAATGATGGAAGAGAAGGGGGTTTTCACAGAGATATACTGACCACAGACAGAAAAACTCCTGAATAGAACTGAAAAGAGTGAAGAAAAACCAAAGTCTGAAGGTAAAATCAACCTTCCCTGACCATCACACCTGTCATACAGGGAATCCAGTATGCAATGCACCTACTGCACACGGGAAGTGCGATGCATACAGACTGCCTTGAAGGGATGGTGTGATGGTACCAGTGCGAGACTTTTAACCAGTCTTTGCTCACAATTTACAGTTCAGTTTAGGGATTTAGGCCAAGTAAGTGATGTTCAGTACATGTAAATCACAGGGGTTAATCTAAGGAGGTTACTAGAGCCACCACTTAGGGAAATTAGAACGTTTGCAGATCGATTGTTCAATTTATAAACAAAACCCAGAGATAGACTGAAGCAGCATTGATCTACTTTGCATTTGCATAACAAATGCAGTTCGAAGGCTAGCTAGATTGACTTCAGGCTCCGTCTGTAAGTTTATAAAACAAACAAAGATAGACTAACAAACAACCTATTCACTCCACAGTGGAGTCGCCATTTTGTTACCGAGAATAGTGTCCACTCGGAGCTGCTATTCCCACTAATATTGGTAGCTATCTTAGAAACAAACAAGTAAAGTCTACTTTCGTTTTCCTTTATGAAAATAGATAAGAGTGGAACAAAGGACACCAACCTTGGTCTTGTGCTTGGTTCCTTACTTGGTTCCTCTCCTTCCTGATAGATCTTTGCCGATTCTTCTTCGACTCCCCAGATTCAAATAGCACCTGTGGAATCAAAGCAGCATACTACTATCGAAGAACAGAGATCTATATTCATAAATAACACAGGACCAGATATGTATTAACCACACAAATGCATATACAATCAAACATACAAGAATATGGAGGAAAACTTGAATAGCTTTATTAATATCAAGAATAGCAAGAGGATTACAACCAATAGTTCTGACCCAGCATCATCCTCCAGCAAGAAAGCCCTTCTTCACCTCAAGTAAAGCTTAGATCAACCAACACTATGAAGTTTCACTAGAAAACCAACAACACTTCTCTACAAGATACAAGATTCCAACCTCTGGATCTCTGTGATGAGGGGTCCATATATAGATGATTGTAGGGGGGTGAGTCATCTTCTGGGGTTTTGATTAGTGTCCACCCTCTGATAGTTCTTGATTCCACTTGGAGACTGATGATCTCTTACTCATCCCTGGCCGAAAACAGAGAGGCAAGTGTCAGAGGGGAAGCTTCTGGAAGATTCCATGATCTTCCACCTCGCAAAATGTCTCTGCCATTTGTCCATTCTCGCCCATCACACCCTACAGAGGGGCCATCCAGTATGCATCACACTGTTTACACTGGGAAGGTGATATGCATCGCACCCTCTGCACTGGGTATTCAGTATGGTCCAGTTTTGACCATTTCTGAGCAGTTTTTAGTGGAGAACTTCTGGGAGATGATGTAATCAGCTGAACTTGTTCCTTTAGGTAGTGAAGCAACACTTTTAGGGACTTAGGAGCCCTCAATTTATGGACATTTATGATTGGGGTCGCAGTGCCCAAAAATGTCTATAACATAAATTCGTGGGATATTCTGGTTGTTGCAATATGTAGCAATAAAAATACCTTGAAATTTGATGAAATAGTCTCATACTTACTATCATAGGAGATGAGATGAAAAAATATGTAGGGCCAAAATGGAGATGCCTTGTATGTACAAGGATGGTCCTAGAACAAAAACAAAAATAACTCCTCGAGGGAGATCTAAATATAGATGGAGATGAAAATCTCTAAGAAAGCCTGTAAAGGTGTGTTGGAAATGTGGAAAGGAAGGGCACTTCAAAAAAGGACTATAGATCTGAAGATCATGAGAAATGAAATGGATCTAATGATGCTCCTTCTGAAGAGGCAAAAATCACCTCAGATGAAGGTGGGGATGTGTACTTGTTGTTAGCACTGCTCAGTGTCCCAAGGTTGAGAAAGGAAGCCAAGGAGGTAACCTCAAACCAATCTTTAGACTTGGCAGCTAGCCCTACCAAATTAGAGAGGGCTCTCTCAAAGGTCTCACAACCAATAAAATGATTGGAGAGGGAATTCATATGTTAGGCTAGATATTAAGCTCAAGGGTGTTTGATTTTAGAGTTTGTTGGATGAAGTTCATAGATCTAGGAACCAGGATAAGGTTTCTAATGATCAACTGCAGAGATATAATGGGGCAAGGTAGGCATGATCAGTCACAGAAATAGGTTGTCGGTGTGGTGCAGAGATGAAAATATAGAAGATCAGAATGAGCATGTCACCATGAATTAATTCATCAAAAAGAAAGAACACTAGCATGAAAATATCAACAAAACAAAGAATATAACCTATGAATTCTGTTTAAAACTCATGAGATGATCACAAGAAAAGTATAGAGATGGTAGGAAAAGAAATATCAGAGAAAAAATTGTCATAGAAACATACCACAAGAATCCTAAGATAATAACTGCCGCTGTCTATTATATTACTACAAAATGTACACTAGATCCAAAGCTATGATTCACAAACATCCAACCTACAATACTTCGAAATATGAAGTATTTATACAATTATTTACAAAATTAAATATATTGAAACAAAATTCAAGATTTATTACAAAAGTTATAAAAATAGATCAAACTGCTAATAATATCAGTCGGTTGAGTTCTGGTGTTGTTCTGGGCATTCTGGTGTAACTGAGGCCTCGAATAGACATTTATGTTAATCCTACTTACTAATGAATGCACTGTTGTTCCACTTTTTACTGAATTCGGTTATGAAAAATGTTGTAATGAATGTGCAACGTTGTCTCCTTTTGCTGCTTAAAACGTGTTGAAAGTGTCCTCATTGTCCATTTGTTTGTTGTTGTTATTTCAATTTTAACAATTTCCCCTTTTTATGTTAATTTAATTCCATTTATAGACTTTTGAGAAATTTCAGGAGATAATAATATGTTCATAGTAAGGTGGGGTGGGGGAGGGGGCAGGGCGATTCTTTTGAATTGTGCATGAATGCTCATGGAGGGGCCATGTGGCAGTAGGGGGAGTGAAGGTGGAACGGAAGTGTGGGACTGTTGGCAGGAGAGAGTGTGAGGACGAGTAGTTTTCGAAGGGGGGTAGGAGTGGTATACAATTTTGAGAAAGGGGTGTGTGAAATCATGTAGGAGGGAAACGTAGCAGTAAGCCTTGGGTGGAAAAACCACTTTTCTGACCCCCCCTCTCACCGCTAATGGGAAACATGGCCGGGGGGAGAATTCCTAGGAATCGTCCAATGGAAAGTAGATTGTGATTAGGAACAAGGATATTTGGGAGGCTTAACCATTGGTGGACCCGATAACCCTTCACAGTAATTGCATAAAATATCGCATCCACCAAGACTTTCTCACATCGACATGAAGTGTTGACTGTAGACCCAGACCCAAAGCTATAAAAAATTTCAACATTAAAAACATCGCATCCGTAGGGTCTTACCACATCGCAATCGCAGTTGGGAGAAGGACCTTGTGGGGGAGGGACTTAAGATTGATGCATCCCTGATTACGATATCGCAATTGATGGGGGAGACTTATCACAATGGGGAAGGGGAGAGAAGGGCTTATCGAAGTTGGTGGGCGAAGACGATATCGCAATCAGCAGAGGGGGATGGGTTCTGCGATATCGATGGGCTAGAGAGTTTGTGATATGAAGATATCACAATCGCAATAGGGAAGGGTAGATGGGAAACTAGTTGTATCGACTTTATGTAATATGCGATAGTGAGATCTTGCAATATGGAGACACGTGGCATGCGGGTCCCAACCCTTTAAAAGGGACTTCGGCAATGGTTTTTAAGTGTTAAATGGAATGCGGCTAGAGTTAATATCAAATGGAATTTCGGCTAGAGTTGGAATATTAAATGGATTTCGGATATAGTTTGAGAACTAGTATGAAAAAAGGGAAAATGGATTAAGAGAACATTTGATTACAGATACTATTCAACACTAACATTGGCTCCAACTGGGGATGACAACTCCTTTAGGAGGTGTCAAGAACCACAAATCTCTAAATTTGCAGATCAGTGCCTAGTCCATTGGGCTGCTCCCAACCATTACCCTGCAACCTGATGACTTGCAACCAACTTATTTTGCAATCAAACCCAAACTGTACACTGCTGCCAACCAAACTGAAATTACTATAGGCTGAAATAATGCTAAAAAAACTTACTACTAAAAACCAAAGCTATGTTACTGGAAAAATTGCTCAAAGTGTTGAGCTTATTCACACTCCTACTTACTCTAATTGATCCATAACCTGCTCACTCAAGTGATACAAAATTTCCAATGAAGCCAAAAAGGAGGTTGCCATTCAATGAAATGCTTTTCACATCCTCTGTAAGCGGACATAATGATGTACATGTAGGCAACTCACAATGAAAATTGAAACCAAGACTTATGCTAACAAACAAAACAACATTCGCTCTTTCCCATGCTTGCAAAAGACTGCCCAAGGGGTCTTGAAAATCATGAAACATTACCTCCTTTGATGACTACAACAAATCAACAAAAGGATATTCAAATGGAGGATCTGATAGGTTACACTTCCTTTCTAGGCGGTCTTCATACCATGGTTTCAAATTTTCATCTACATCCTTTCTTTCTTGGAGCTTCAACTCAAAACTGTCGTGATAAGGCAGCAAGACTTCCTGTGACCTTTGTGATGAACGTGATGAGACTGTTGATGGACAAGACAACAAAGTTGTTTGAACTAAATCTCCCTTACCCCTATTTTCAGGCTCACAAACAACCAAAGGAGGACCACTCTGACTGCAAAACTCATCCAAATAATTGCCTACTGGATCACTACAAATATGAGGAGGTTGTTGTAACCTGTTGTGGATCGGTTCTGATGAAACTACATGATCTTGTATAAGCTCTTCATGTTCCACATTTTCAGATGCATTTTCAAACTGAATGTTACTTGGTAACTATGATTGCGGACTAAAAAAAGGCTCTATATTACAAACAACATTATGAACAATTTCAAGAGAAGATTGACAACTGTTGTCAACTAGCTTATTTTCTTCCTTAGGAACCTTATAGTTTTCTCTTATTTTCACAAATGAGGAGAAAAACAAGGGTAATGAGTCCCGATCAGGAAGATCATTGTCTTCTTCATGCTCAATATCAAAACTGAAAGATTGCTGATTTCCAATATTGAGAAAGTTTTCTGCATTTTCTTCATTTCTCTCTGGATTTCTATGCACAGGCTGAGTACTATATTCGAGTTGCTATAACTTAAATTCCTACTCCCAAAACCATGCCACTGATTGCTTTGAAAAGTTAGCATCGATTTCGACAACATAGTTATCATCACAGTGATCATACTTGGGTAACTCATCAATATAAGGAATGACATCAAGCATGCACATTAGATCAGCAGATCGATTCTCCACATATTTATCTACAAATCCATTTTCATGACTATCGATAAATGAACACAAAAAAAATCATTTTCTAATCTACGGTAACTGGGTTTAGCAACAAAATGGTTAGGATCAATAACCTCTTCTTCTTCTACAATAAGTGGGACATGGTGTTTTTGAACAAAAAATTCATCTCTCATGGTGATCCTTTGCATCATTTCTTCCATTGTGCTTACCAAAATGTCAAGCTTCACTTCTGAAGATGTCAGGTGCTCCTTCTCTATATTCTCCCTCTCTACTTCCTTCAACTTTTACCTATTGACCAACGTATTAGCTTCCACAACTATTGCATTGTCCTGCATTTCTTCGAGTGTGGTAGGGTCCCTTTCTCTCAATTTAAATGCCATTTCCAGATCAAGGGCATCCGGGTAGTGTAGGAGAGCTAAACTGAGAGGCAGTTTGATATTAACAGTGATTGAATGGTATACTTGATTGAACCTAGCTCAAAAGTGTTGCACAGTTTCTCCTGGCTGTCTTTTCAAACGATTATATTATTCTAAAATCATTAAATTATTCCTCTTGATTAACCATTTATCAAGGGAGACATTCACAAACTGATGGAAATCGAAAATGCTTGTAGCTAGCAAGTTTTTGAACCATTTCTTAGCTGCACATTGCAAAGATAGAGCAAAAATCTTAATACTAACATCATCTTCTTCAACCGCAAAACGATTGAGAAATGTTTCAAAATTCTGAAGGTGTTTTTCAGCATTAATAATATTGAGGGAAATCATGGAGTATAGGAGGTAAGATGAGTGGCTTGTATGTACATAAGCTATGGGATTATTCTTGATCTCTTGAGGCTCATCACGTTGAACATGATCAACATAGGTTGCAGTAGAAGGGTCTTGACCAAAATCAAAAGCGTAAGGATAATTTGTATTCACAATCTTCAAAGGAAAGGAATCAAATGCAGGTCTGGGATCTTTTCTCAAATACAATATACTTTGGAAAATCTTCTTGAAGTTCTTAGGAAAAGAGAAGAAATAATTTATGATAAAGAACATGATGTCTTGGATGAAACTCCAAGTTGAATAATTGATCTTTCCATATTGTCATTTCGTATTTCTATTGGTAGGGTTCATCCTCGAGTGGAGTCTTCAAATCAAGTTGAAAGTTGATTGGAGTTGCCAGGTGAATGATTCTGCCTTTATAGGAGGAATTTCCAAGTAGTAGTGATTGATGCTTAGAGATACTTGGGTGGAATGGTTATTATTTGAAATGATTAAGACATCAAGGTTACCAATATGTTTACCTCTTTTCGCATTGTGACAATACAATTTTAGTTAATTGACATTGAGGACTACTACCATGTATCCAATGTCTATGACTCCAATATCGCAAATGGAAAACCTCTATTTCTCAATTCTATTTCTAGCACAAGTAATTTATACTCCCCATCTCCATGGATTGTTGGGAGTGACTTCAATATTATAAGTGTCTCGAGGAAAGGAAAGAATGAATCGAAATGTTTAACAAGATATTTTGTAAGCTATACCATTAAAGCCACAAAGTAGTCTCCATTAAAGTTGTCAAGAAATGAGTCTCCAACCCACACATGTGGATCAATGAGATGTAATACATGTGTGTGTGGTTACGAACTCAATACACCTCTATAATAACTCCACAAACTTATGTATTTCACTCTGTCACATAAATTGACAGTAGTGTGACATAAGTAAACCAAGAGTAGACATGAAAGCCTTAGGAAACAAACATTCCTTAGATCCTCAATTAGGTGCTTAAATGATGAAGTGAAAATGCAAGGAGAAAAGAAGAATTCATGATTTAACCATCACATACATGTGATCAAGTGTGACTAGGAGTGTATATATTCATATATTTTCCAAAGAGGGAGTGAATACATGAGTTACCATTTATTGGCCCTTATTTTTCTTTCTTTTTCATTTTCTTATATATAGGACTTAGGGAATAAGGTTTTCATAAGTTTGGCACAACTCATAGATATAAGATTTACATGAATTTTCACTTCAACCTTAGAGTTTAGACTTAGATAAATCAATATAGTGTATGTTTAATGATTTTGGCTTTCACTTTTTTATTGTATTCCATCACAAATACAAAAGGGGAAATATTTTGCCACAAATCTATGAATGCTTAATCATAAAGTCGTCATGTGATGAAAACAAATTAATGATGTTATTCTCTACGAAAATGATGGGTATTCTTGAGAAAATCTTATGCTTGTGGATGTTTCCTCCCTGGTTGAGAGGGAGTGAGGGTAGACACCATGTTATCCATGTGTCATGTACTATGGCTAGGATTAACAATCGTAAGCCTAGTAAAGGCACTAGTAGGGATAATGGTGGATTGGATAAACATCTGGGACCAATATTCTTTGAGAATTTGGACATTGACTAGGACTAATCGCCATAAGTCAAGTACATTAATCCAAGATAAGAATAGTCATGAGGATTGACATTTTCTGGTGTCAAATATTATGATAGTGGATTAGGAAATGATCATGTGAGGACATACCTGGTAAACATCTTGGTGGGGTAAGTGCCTTGAAAGGCAGTGGTGTCCAAATTTATGCCTCCCAACATTGTGCTCTGATCTAATGGAGAGATAAACTTGTTAGTCAAGGCCTTACTATTTTGAAAATTTTGGCTATGATGATGTAAATCATCATTGATGCTTATCAATCTAGATCCCTTCTTATATGAATATTTCAACTTGAGAGTACCTTTTTGTCTCATTATGAGTACCTCGCTAGTTTAGAGGGAGGGTCATCATCTTCATTATTGCCATCATCACCACCATCAATGTGATCATTATTGTCATCATTTCATTATCATCATAATCACCATTCATGTCTTCTTCATGATCATCATCATCATCATGATTTTGTATATTGTCGTCAATTGTTCATAATTATAGGTATCATAAGAAATATCACCAACCTTAGGACACATGATATATGAAAGAAAAATAGCCACTTTATTTTTTAGAAATGATTGATGATCATCAACATCACTACCATTATCATCGTCATTATAATTGTCATCATCCCCATCATCATAACTAATATAAGTTTTATCATAATTTTTGTCATCTTCATCATGAACATCATAATCATCATTCATGCCATTATTGTTCTTGATTATGACCAAGATGAAAATAATGATAATGATGATTAGATGATGATGACTTGGAAGATGACGCCAAAGATAATTATTATGATTTTTACCATGATAACATTTAAAAATTGGGAGGAATGGCCAAGGTCATTAGCATCATCATCATTGTCATTGTAACTCCCATCGTCTTTATCATCATTGTCATTATCATAACAATCGCAATTCATGTCATCATCATCATCTTCATTATCATCATCGTTATAATTATTGACATTGTCATCAGTTGTTCATAATTTTCAATGTCATAAGAAATATAATCAATGCAAAAGATATGATGTGTGTTCGAAAATGGATGCAAAAGTAAACAAAAAAATGGGTCTAAAAATAGACGTAAATTTGGATGAAGAGTGGACACAACATAAGTAGATGTAGAACAAGACAGAAAAATTGAACAAAAGTGGATGAAAAAGTAGATGCAATAGTTCATACAAACTTGAACACAAAATAGGACTCAAACATGGATGAAAAAGTGGAAGAAAACATGGGCACAATAGTAGGCATAAAACTTAGCATGAATTGTGGTGAAACAAATGTGGATACTCCAATGAATGTAAAAAAAAAGGGACATAAACTTGAATGCAAAAAGGAGGAAAACTTGGATGAAAAAAGGGATGTAAACATGGGCCAAACATGGGTGCAATAGTGAACACAAAATTAGTTGCAAAACTAGACAAATCAAAAGTGGATGTAAAAGTAAATTCGAAATGGGATGCAAAAAACATAAACAATATTTGATGCAAACTTGGACACAAAAGAGGATGCAAATATGGATGCAATAGTGGAAGAAAATGTGGGTTGCAATGATAGGCATAAGATATGGCACAAATAATAGCACAAAAAAGGTGGATGTAATAATAGACACAAAAAAATATGCAAACTTAGATGCAAGACAAGATGCTATAAGGGATGTAAAAGTGGATGCAAACACGGGTGCAACATGAGAAACAAAATTGGATGCAAAATATGGATGAAATGGAAGTACATGCAAAAGAAGATACAAAATGAGATGCAAAACCCAACACAAAAGTGGATGCAAAAATAGATGAAATATTTTATGCAAAAGAGGATGTGAAGATGGATGCAAAATTGGAAGCAAATGTGGGTACAACATTATGTGCAAAACATGGAACAAATTTTGTCACAACAAAAGTAGATGTAATGATAGATGCAAGAAAAGAAGCAAATGAAGATGAAAAATAGGATGCAAAAAGGATGTAAAAGTGGGTGTAAACATGGGTGCAACAATGGATGTAAAATAGCTTTTGCAACTTATTTGAAAGAGTAATTTTGTCCCAACAATTAGACTTGTAGCATAAAGACCATGGTTAATACATATGATTTGACCAAAAACTAGTTACTACCAAAATTCAACCAAAAAAAATATTACTGCATAAAAATAGAATTAAAATAATAATAATAATAATAATAATAATTCCCAAATTAAAAATAAATAAATGATAAACTTTTTTTTACCAAAATTTAGTGATTTTTTTAGTGCTAATACTAACATCACCATTACAACAAGATATTTTTTTAGTGCTAATACTGTCATTACAACAAGATATAAGAGGGATATAATGCAAAAAGTTTAATAATAATATGTATGTAGAAGATGGTCTTCAGACTGGTGAATTCATGATAATCAATGGGACTACAGTCAAAATAATTGGATGTTATTTACTTTTTTACATAGATTGTCAAAATAATTGCATAAATCGATTTTTTTTAACCAAAATTTAACAAAAACTTTGCTAGTGCTAACATTAGAACCACCATTACAACAAGATATCTTTCTAGTGTTGACAACACCATTATAGTAAGATACCTCAAGAGAGACAGAAAATTTAAAAAGTATGATAGTAATATGTATCCAGAAGATGGTAGTGAAACTAGTAATTGTTCATTCTCATTATCATAATCATTGTCATCATCATCACCATCATCCTTGTCATTGTTATTGCCATCATTACATTATCATCATAATCACCATTCATGCCATCATCATCAGCTCCATCATCATCATCATCATTATGGACATTGTTTGCAATTGTTTATAATTATAGACGTTGTAAGAAATATCATCAACCCAAAAAATGTGATCAGTGCTAGAAAAGGGTTGTTTAGGACACATTGATATACGTAAGAGAAATAACAACTCTATTTTTGAGAGATGATCGATGATCATCATCATCACCACCATTATCATCGTCATTGTCATTTTTATCATCCCCATCATCATCATTAATGTAATTTCTATCAACATTGTTGTAATCATCATCATCATTCATGCCATTATTGTTTTTGATGATGACCTAGATGAAAATGATGATGATGACACCAAAGATAATGCTTATGATTATGACAATGACAACATCTAAAATTGTGAAGATTCGCCAAGGTCATTAGCATCGTCATCATCATAATCATTGCCATCATCATCATTAATGTCATTGTAACCACTATCGTCTTTATCATCATAATCACAATTCATGTCATCGCCATCATCTTCATTTTCATCATTGTCAATATTATTGACATTGTCATCAACTGTTCATAATTGTCAATGCCATAAGGAATATCATCAATGCAGAAAATATGATGAGTGTTGGAAAAGGGATGCAAAAGCGAACATAGAAATGGGGGCAACAATAGAGGTAAAATTGGATGAAAAGTGGATACAACATAAGTAGATGCACAACAAGATGAAAAACCTAACACAAAAGTGGATGCAAAAGTAGATGCAGTTGTCAATGCAAACTTGGATGCAAACATGAAGGCAAAGTTGGAAGCAAACATGGGTCTAATGGTAGGTGTCAAACTTGGCACAAACTGTGGTGAAACAAATGTGGATGCAACAACGGACACAAAAGTAGATGCAAAAATGGATGAAACAAAAGTGGATACAATAGGGGATGCAAAAACATACACAATATCTGATGCAAACTTGAACACAAAAGAGGATGCAAATGTGGATGCAAACGTGGAAGCAAATGTGGTTGCAATGGTAGGCGCAAGATATGGTGCAACAAAAGTGGATGTAACAATAGACAAAAAATATGCAAAATAAGATGCAAAAATGGATGTAAAAGTGGAAGCAAACATTGATGCAACAGGCAAAACAAAATTGGATGAAAAAAATGGATACAATGGAAGTAGATGCAAAAGTAGATACAAAACGAGATGCAAAACCCAATGCATAAACCTGACACAAAAGTGGATGCAAAAATAGATGCAATATTTGATGCAAAAGAGGATGTGAACATGGATGCAAAATTGGAAGCAAACGTGGATACAATAGTGAGTGCAAAACATGGTGCAAATTATGGCATAACAAAAGTGGATGTAACGATAGATGAAAAAAAAGAATCAAAGTATGATGCAAATGAAGATGTAAAAAGGGATGCAAAAAGTGAAATTTAAAATGGGTGCAACAGTGGATGCAAAATTGTATGCAAAAGTGGATGCAATAGAAGTCGATGCAAAAGTAGATGCAAAATGAGACACAAAACCCGATGCAAATCCTGGTCCAAAATTGGATACAAAAAGGGATGCAAAAATAGATGTAGTAGTTGATGAAAACCTAGATGCAAATGAGGATGCAAACGTGGATGCAAAATTATAATCAAAAGTGGGTGCAAAAGGAGGTGCCAAACTAGGCGCCAATTGTGGCACAAAAATATTAGATGCAATAGTGGGTACAATAATAGATGCAAAAGAGGATGTAAATATGGATGCCAAACAAGATGGAAAAGTGGATGCAACAAAAGTAGATGCAAAATTATATGCAAAACTAGACACAAAACTCGATGTAAAACTTGGCGCAAAATTGATGCACAAATGGATGAAAAAATGGATGCAAAAAATGATTTAAAAAAGGATGCAAAAGTTGATGCAAGTGTAGGTGCAAAAAGTGGATGCAAATGAGGATGCAAAAGTATGTCAAACAAAAATAGATGCCAAAATTGATGCAAAACCTGGAACAAAACCTGGTGCAAAGGATGACACAAAACTTGGCATAAAATTTGGTGCAAAACGTGGTGCAAAACTTATCGCAATACCTGGTGCTAAACTTGGTGTAAGATTTGGTGCAAAACTTGATGCAAATTTTGTGTCAAGTTTTGCACCATATTTGATAAATGGATGCAAATAGCACCAAAAATGGGCTCTAGATGCAAAAAAAGAAGTAAAAGGGGACGTTAATCGCTGGTTTTGTTGTAGTGAACCCCCTACTTCTTTTCTTACAAGGACCACTTTTCATAAATTTTCAAACTGGATCCATGAATATCAAATGATCATCAAGTACATGTAAATTACACAGTCAACTGCAGTAACCAGATCAACAATAACAGAACTAAACCCAGAACACCTTATCAACAGAAAAATTCAGTCAACAAAAGATCTTAAGACAAATACGCAGTTTTTCTTTCCCTGGCCTGCGTCGCTACGCACTTCACCTTCTGCTCCCCTGCATATACCCACAGAGAGCCTTCTGCTGCACCGCGTACCCACGCACTGCTTCTTCAATCGCGCTGTGTACTGTTACTGTAGGTACGCACCCATAGACACTATCGCGCCGCGTACTGCTACTGTAGCCACGCACTCACAGATACTATCGCGCCGCGTACTTTTACTGTGCGTACGCACCTGAACCTCTGTCGCGCTGCGTACCCACGCAGTTCTCCTTCTTCTGCTCTGCGTACCCACGCAGTTCTCCTTTTTCTGCTCTGCGTACCCACGCAATTCTCCTGTTTCTGCTCTGCGTACCCACGCACTTGCACCGTTAATCACATGCGTACCTCTGATTAGGGCCGAATTGGCAGTCCACCAGTGTGCCACAGTTAGTCAGATGCCCAGATCTGATCATGCGCTCGAGAGATCACCCTTCACAGATTCGCTTTCAACTTCACTTTCATATATATCAAGCTTTTAAAACAATAACCCAATATTTCAGATCTTAAGATATTCAATTTGCAAAAGATATCTTAGCCAAGTGATCTCCTTTGCTTTATATAGGCAAGCTCTTCCTAAAATCATGGATCAATACCATAGATAACCAATACAAGGGGCCCAAAAACATGGGGCTCAATAATAATAATATAAAACAATACCACGGGCCCAAAACCATAGAATCAAGAACGGCGGGCAAAATACCACGGGCCAAACATAGGAAACCCCACGTGAACGCGCTTCTCTGCCTTGAAGTAAGTGAAACTGGGGGTACACACCTTCTGAACGGGTGACCTGCGTGTGTGGCCGCAGTCCCTTCACGGTGTACCTGCGTGTATGCACCTTTTTAACTATTCTCCTGCGTACCTCTTAATTTTCAACATTTTGAGAACCTGAACAAAGCATTGCCACTTGAGGGTGTTGCCATCAAGTACAACATCTGTAACATAGAGCCATACCAGAATCATAATGCCAACAAATTAGAGGATGATTAAAAGTTTTCAATGAAACTGTAGGATTATAAACATGTAGATGAGCCTGCTCATGAAAATAAGCATTATTCCAAGTATCAAATGATAATGGGTTTTGAGTTATACCCGGTAATCGATTTGATTCCTTACTTGATTTCCTGAGTACCTGCATTAATCTTGATAGTGATGGGAAATGTTCTGTTGGATGATCCTCTTCACAAATTTTGCAAATTTTTAGGCTTCTAAGTGGACACTTTCCAAGGAGGTGTTTCTTTCTACAGTTGGCGCAAAAGATAAGCGGTGAGTTTTCATCCTGTTTCCACTCTTCCTGCAAATCATCCAATTTAGAAATCAAAGATTTAATAATATCATTTTTATGTTCAATCAAAATATTAAAATTTTCAATTTTTAATTCCTCATTGGATGAATTGTATGTCTCTGTAGCAGCATGAAAATTCCTCATTAAATGATTCCCCAAAATACCATTTTTCTATTTTTAACAAGCCAACTGGTACATTCGTTAGCACATGAATGGTGTATATATATATTTAGGGTAGGGAGTTCATTCAACATCAGAGAAAATGAGAAACCTTAAAGCAACAGTGCAGGAAGGAAATAAATTCAAAGAACATAAAATTGCAAGAGAAACTAGGTGAAGGAAAAAAACAAATGCAGTCGATCACCAAGGTCAATCCCCTGAGCGCCTCCCCGGCAACGATGCCAAAATATTGGGTGCAGTATGGGGTCTATAAATGTACCAACATTTAATTTGTCAATCGGATAGTTCGTGAACTTCAAGACGCAGCACTAGAAATGCCAGAGAAAGCCCCTGGCAACCTACAAAACAAATGCTAGTCTATCTTGTGTATCAATCTCATCAATAAATGAATCCTACACTAAAAGAGAATTCGAGAAACACCAATCCAAAAAAATAAATCATGTGGGAAATAAAAGGGCAAACCAATGCGAAAGAAGATTCTAAGTATGAGCAAATAGAAAGGGGATCATAACTAGAAACCAAACAATGTCGACACAATATCGAGAGAGTACTACAAATGCTGGAAGGAAATAAAAAGAAATTCAAAATCATTATGCTTGTACTAATTCTACTTGTACTAATCTGTGTGAAATTAAATTGAAATCATTGGCAAGTAAATCTACTGCGTAAATAACTTATGAAAGAAATTAAATTAATATGAATCTCGCCTTCCTTGTCCCTGAAAATAAATCATGGAGAACTGTCCAAATGTTTAATGGAAAGTAAATATTATTGTTTTCAACATGACGCAATTTGCTTTCATTAATATCGGCTTCGTGGCATACAAGTGATATATGGTTTTGTAAGCATAGATTGAATGAATATGTCAGTACCTCAAAACCATAATCACTCACATCGTTTTCATGTTCTGGAATATAAATCAATTACAGCTCATCAACGCATAAGCCGATCTTGTAAATAAGAACAACTGGAGGGACACAATTTGATATGAAGAAATATCCCAAGTGTAAGCACAAATCTCAAGTACAGGAACAATTTCTTAATGCGGAAAATCAATGAAGTTTAGAGCTGAAAGGAAAATGTTGCAACAAATTAAATAACATCAATCTAGAGAAGGAAAGAGACTATAAATTATTAAATAAAATTCACACAATAAATGACAATTTAAATTCTAATTAATTTAAGAAATGAAGAGCGGTGGCGAGCTGGTCTAGCGGCCAACCCAGCCAGCTCACACCCTTGATTAACCTGGTTCACACAGCAGTCAAAATCATTAGATGCAATAAATAAATAAACAGAACATAGACAAAAATTGCTTCAATTAATTCCTCAAAAACAATATTTACATCAAGCAGATAATGCTCAGCTCCAGCAAGACAAGAGGAGAAATCCACCAATTATAAACTGCGTGAGGCTACAGTGGGACAACTCCTCCTCCCTTCTACGCCTTCCTCTCGTGCGCACTATCCCTAACTTGATCGATTTCCTTCCTTACTGTCTAATTGTCTAATTAATTGACTAATTTATGTTTGCTCGAGTCAATTTCTTATATAGACATCAAATTACAAACTGAGCCTTTTAATTTAGCCAATTAAAATATAGAAGATTATTAGTTTTAACAATTTTCTGAAATAAGAATTAGTTTGAAATTGATTGTCAAAAGAGGGAACGATTCTGGTGAATCGTTCCTCTTTTCTTGGAGTAGTTGTTGCTAAAAGGTGCAATTCAACTTCCCTTCAATTCTGTGTAATGACTTTCCCAGTCACTGCTACGTCCCTCGTGGCCTTCAGATACGGTGCTGGAAGATTCAGTCCATACTATTTCCAAGCACCTCTATGATATTTGTTGTAACAGTATTGTGCTTGTGTTGTTCAAAGGCTAAAGATGATGCCTTTCTCATGAGTACAGAACCAGCAATAGCTCCCAAAATTACTGGATTTGATGAAAACCTCGACAACTTATCATCTTTGTTAGATGTTGCTCCCTGTCTAGCCCATGAAAAGAATACTGCAACACTGCCTGAAAGGATGTCACCTTGACCACCACACCGACGAGGAGATCCAAACATACTTACACCATAGACTGTGTTTCCATCGCTGATAAGATCTACTTTTAAATAGAGGAGGAATGACCTATTATAGAGTTTTATGAACCCAATGTTTCAGACTACCAAGTGAGTCCATCATCAGGAGATGCGACAATAGATATTCTAGAGATTTTCATGATGTATCCATGAGCTATATTTTAAGTTATATATATAGGTTATGAAGGAGTTAATCTAAGAAATTAGGTTGGCCAATCTCTACTTAGTTTGTTAATATTCAGATTTATTTTTTTATTTATTTTTATTTAATTAATTTGTTTACTTAAATTGATTAATTAATTTAACAATTAATTAATTAATTTTTCCCATGGAAAAAGTTGCACTTTCTTTATTGATAAAGAAACCATTAATTAATTAATTAAACAACTAATTTATTAATTAAACAAATTAATTAATTAAACATATAAATCAAATAATGGGTTATTTCATAACTAACCATTTGATAATATTAAAATAAATTAAAATCATAGCTTATTAATTATAATAGCATGGTAACACATGTATTAAAATAAACATATAGTCCGTATAACTCATATTAAACCGTTAGAAAATAAACAATAGAAATCATATATAAAATTATAGGGAATTAATTAAACAAGTTAGTTAATTAATTAAACAAATTAATTAATTAGTTAAATAGATTAATTGGGTATTTTGTTTAATTAATTAATTACTCAAACAAATTAATTAATTAATTAGGGAATTGATTAAAACAAATTAATTAATTAAACAATTAATTAATTAATTAATTAGACAAACTAATTGATTAATTAAACAAATTAATCAATTTAAGTAAATAAATAAATTTGAATATTAAAAAACTAAGTAGAGATTGGCCAACCTAATTTCTTAGATTAACTCCTTCATAACCCATATATATATATATATATATATATATATATATATATATATATATATATATATATATATATATATAGTTCATGGATACATCATGAATATCTCTAGAATATCTATTGTCGCATCCCCTGATGATGGATTCACTTGGTAGTCCGAAACGTTGGGTTCATAAAACTCTATAACAAGTCATTCCTCCTCTATTTAAAACTATCCTCACCTGTATGGATTCATTATTTAACAAGATCTACTTTTCCCTTTTGCAATATTGTCAATCCCCCCATTCATCCAGACAGAATTTGTAACTGTTGTGGAGCATCGTTCTGATCTATTCCCTGTTTTCCACCTACAAGATTCAGATTTTGTTCCATCACCTGTTCATTTACATTTGGTGTGAGGATGGCTAGAGGATAACCAACCACCAGTTCAGGATCATTCATGACAAGAAATAGTCCATCCCCATCAATAACAATTGGAATGTTGTGTTGCCTTGCAAGTTGTATAATTTCTGCCACGCACTCCAAAAGAAATGGATCCCTGCCAAGTCCAGGCCCAACAATGAGACAATCAAACTGGCAAGTATGTCAAGGGCATGCCTTTTCATGCCATCTGCAGCATGCTCTTTCATGTGTTGAGGGCTTTCCAAATTGCACAGTTCGTGTATCTTTCCCAACAACATTGGCCACAATTCGAGCCCCATGAACTGGAGGGTTCAAGTATAGGCACAACAACAACCGCAATGATATCAGTGTAAGAGATTCCATGTTGCTAACAAAATACCACTGCCTTCATGAATAGATCATAAGACCAGATTTGGGTTCAACATAGTGCAGGAAGCCATAAAATGGTGCAGGTGGGTAAATGCAATGGTGCGGGCATGTAAATGCAATGGTGCAGGTACGTCCCAAATTATAATCAAACCGGTTATAATCCTGCAACATACAAACCTTAATTAAACTCTCATTAATGCTATTTTAATCTTGTTAAATAAAACAAGTAACAAATACTCTTCGAAAATAATCCTTTAACCAATCAAAAACATGAGAGAAATAAATAAAAATAAGGCAAAACGGAGACCCAACAGAAGAAATGGAACAAAAAACATTAAAATAAGAGGATATACACCAGGAACCAAACCCAAATAAAGAATAAAGGAATCTGACCATATCTTGTAATGCATTGGAAAGAATTACCACTCCTTAAACTCTCAATATAGAAGGACATATCAAGAAGAAAAAGGTAATAGTTTTGATTGATTCTGGTAGTACCCATAATTTCATTCATTGTAAGATAGCCAAGGAATTGAATTGCTTCCTATATTAAGCACTAGAGTGTCAAGTGGGTTTAAAATGGAGGAACTATAAATTTATCTGGAAAGTTCCATAATATCAAGCTAACCACAGGGGGAATATGTGTTGAATATTCCAATACTTTCCATTCCAATGGGTGGTGTTAATGTTGTAGGAGTCCAATGGTTATAATCTTTGGGGACAATAACTTTTAATTTTCAAGAATTTTTCTTGAATTTTTTTGGGAAGGAAAGGAAGTTCATTAAGGGGCATCAGAGGGAAATCAGGAAAGATAATCAACTCTAATAGCATGAAAAAGCTTCTAAATAAAGAACAATGAGGATTTTTTGCACAATTATGCTCACTAGAGGTTCAAATATAGAAATCATCTATTTCTCCAGATCTCCAAAAAGTCTTGGACAATCATTCCAAGGTATTTGAGACTCCCAAAGTCCTCCCACCTATTTGTGATCATGATCATGCTATTCATTATATTCCAGGAATTGTTCCTCCAAACATCAGACCTTACAAATATCCCTATGCCCAAAAGAGTGAAATTGAATGTATGGCTGCAGAAATGCAAGAGGCTGGTATAATTCAAACTAGTCAAAGTTCTTTTTCTACTCCATTAGTATTGGTGCATAAGAAGGATGGATCATGGTGTATGTGTTAGGATTATACGGGTCTCGACAAGCTCGCTATTAAAGATAAATTTCTCATTCCTATCATTGATGAATTTTTGGAAGAATTACAATAAGAAATTTACTTCACCAAGATGGATCTTCGTTTAGGATATCATTGAATTAGTATGAATATTGAAGACATTATGAAACAACATTCAGAACTCATGAAGATCATTATGAATTTTTGGTCATGCCTTTTGGCCTTACTAAAGCACCTTCTACATTTCAAGGTTTGATGAATTCCATTTTCAAACCCTTCCTTAGAAAATTTGTGTTAGTATTTTTTGATGATATACTAATATACAACAAGTCTTGGAAGGATCATGTTCAACATGTTGACAGGGTGCTCAAACTGTTGGAGGAGAAATAATTATATCCAAAAATCTCCAAATGTTTCTTTAGAGTACAGGAGGTGGAATATTTGGGTCATATTGTCTCTCATGAGGGTGTTAAGGTATACCCTAACAAAATTAAAACCATTAAGGAATGGAAAATCTGCATCTTCAAGGATTTATCTGGTTGGCATGGTATTATCGTAAGTTTGTTACGAATTATGGGAGAATAGTAGTGCCTCTAACAACATTAATAAATAAATATGCATTTTCATGGACTCCATAAGCAACTAAGGCCTTTGGACATCTTAAAGAGGTAATGTTCCAAGCACCGGTCTTAGTTGCACCAGACTTAAAAAAAAACCTTTGTTGTGGAAAGTGGTGCCTCATGAAATGGAATTAGTGTTGTTTTAGTGCAAGAAGGAAGATCCATTTCTTTTGAAATTCAACCAATCAAGGGAAAGTATTTATACAGACCTATTTATGTGAAGGAAATGTTGGAAATACTACATGCACTAAAGAAATGGCAACCTTACCTAATGGGAAGATACTTCGAGGTAAAAGCATATCCTAATGGTCTTAAATACTTTTTGGAAAAAATATTATCTTCAGAAGAACAGTGAAAATGGGTCACAAATATGTTGGGATATGACTTTGAAATCATCTACAAAAAGGGAAGAAAATTGTTTTCACAAATTCAATTCGAGAAATGATGAGGGTGTGGAAGCATTTCTCTGTGCCATTTCTACTATCCAACCTGATTGGATAACTGAAGGAAGGGATGAATGGAAGAATGGCAAAGAGGTGTAAGCACTCAGTCAAAAGTTGTAGCAAGATCGCAGTACTTCTGATACATTTATCTGGAAAAATGATTCATTATGGTACAAAGATTGCTTATATCTCTGTAAGAATTCACAACTGAAACAAAATGTTCTTTTGGAATTTCACACCTCCCCCTTAGGAGGGCATTCAGGATTTTTAAAAACCTACCATAGGGTCAAGAAGGATTTTTTTGGGATGGCCTTAAAGCTGGTATTCAGAAGTTTGTGGCGAATGTTTGGTTT
This sequence comes from Pinus tabuliformis, assembly GCA_031772625.1. Lineage (NCBI taxonomy): Eukaryota > Viridiplantae > Streptophyta > Pinopsida > Pinales > Pinaceae > Pinus > Pinus tabuliformis. The sequence continues at coordinate 2,075,213,629 of CM062818.1, forward strand.
TCCAACAAAATAAAGTTGAGACAATCAAGACCTCGGGTCTATTACAACCTTTAGCCATTCCAAGTTAGTGTTGGGAGGAAGTTTTAATGGATTTTATCACAGGTTTACCCAAGTCTAAAGGAAAGAGTGTCATCATGGTGGTAGTTTATAGACTTACCAAGTATGCACACTTTTGTGCATTATCTCATCCTTTTAAAGCCAGTACAATTGGGTTGCATTTATGGAAACAATTCAAAAGCTACATGGAAAACCAAAGACTATTGTAAGTGACAGAGATCCCATTTTTGCTTGAAATTTTGGACAAAATTATTTTCTTGTCTTGGTACTCAATTAGCTCATAGTTCATCTTATCATCCTCAATCTGACAAGAAAACTGAGATAGTGAACAAATGTTTGGAAGGATATCTTCATTGCTTTGTATCTGATAAACAAGCACAATGGGTCAAGTGGTTACCTTTGGATGAATGGTGGTATAACACTTCCTTCCATACTGCAACAAAAATGACCCCATTTATGGCACTTTATGGATATCATCCACCATCCATCATAACATATTTAAGAGAAAATTCTAAGGTTCAAGTAGTGGAATATCACATCGAGCATAAACAACAAGTTCTCCAACTCTTAACAGATAAACTCACTCTGGCGCAAAATCGAATGAAACAACAAGAAGATCAACATTGCAATGAAAGAATTTTTGATGTAAGTGACTAGGTATTTTTACGGTTATAACGATATAAACAAACGTCCTTCAAGCAAGCTAAGAAGGATAATAAATTATCACCCAAGTACTATGGTCATTACAAGGTGTTGCAAAAGATTGGTACTATGGCATATAAATTGGAGCTTCCCCATCTACTTGAATACACCCAATTTTCCATGTTTCATGCTTAAAGAAGGTTATGAGTGATAAGTTTCCTATTCAAAAGGAAAAATCATATTTGAGCCAAAATTATTCACGAAAACAAGAAATCGACAGCTATGTAATTGATCAATTTCAAAGTATCTCATTAAGTGGAAGAACTTACCTGTTGAAGATTTTACGTGGGAGGATGAGAATTTTATACAGAAGCATCCATAACTACTCAAGTCTTGAGGAAAACAATTTTTTGAAGGAGAGGGGCATGTTAGGTCCCTATAATACTAATGTATCCCCCTTATTTTTATTTTTAGTGTAGCCCCCTATTGTTATTGTTGTGCCCATGTAACCCCCATATTTTTATTGTTGTGCCCCATAGAAGCCAAATATTGTTATTATTATTATGTAGTATCTGATTATATTGTGACCCCTTAAAATCCTATATACCAAGGAGTTATTGTCATTTGTATGATACAATAATTGTTCATTTATGTAATGTAAAGGAGGTTTCCCCCTCGAAGAGGATAATTTTTAAGTTGTTGATATATCTTTTCTTCTATTTTGTGAGTTCGTTGCATAACATCCACAATACCAAAAATAATAAAATTCCCCCACTTTCATCAAATTAAAAGGAGATAACAGAAGCCCAAGCCCCAGAGACAACCAAATATTTCCAAGGGATACTCTTGAGTTGGAAAGAAATTAAAACAAGAGCCATCAGGGCCACTCACCTTGGGGATAGTCCCAAACTCATGAAAATTCCCCCAAACCTTTGGCTAAATCTCCTAGCCATTCTTGGAGTGAGGCTCTCCCACCAGCTCAAGTTCCCAACAAACTCCTGCAAGTCACCATTCAGCGCCCCCCCCCCCCCCCCACCCACATTTCCATAAATAGTTGAATGCTCAATGAGGTTGATTTAACCTAGTAAGCTCCATTATCCATATTGGTCATGCAACACTCCTTGGATTAATTAGACAAGGATAAATCTCATAGAGAGTGTTAATTTCATCACCCTTCAAATTCACATCTTTCATTGCATGTGACATCTCACACAGTTTCATTCCCGCACCCATGAATTCACCTACAAAGCGACATGCATCAACTTGAATGAAATTACCCCATAGTATAGAATCTCCATTCTCCACATGTTGTCCAAGTGTCTCAACGATTGCATTCATAATACCTATAAGGTTGGCACATCCAAATAGTTGCATAAGCCCCCCTTACTAGACACACATATTAAAATGTGTATTATCCACTTCATTAAGTTAGTTCCTTACTATGGGAGGGGGTCATAGCCCCTGCCTCCTAACCAAACGAGTTCCCTATTTTACAAACTAACTCTGAGATTTTGCATATGGTCAACCTTACTATTGTTACTCCTCAACACATTAAAAAACTTCCTCTTTAGGATAGTCATGTACTAGAAGTGAATTCATTTAAATACTTGATGAAGCTTCAGTTCTAGAGGTAGTGACCTAGAATATAGATGATGGATTGTGTTTGTTGAGTCACCAATAACAATTACTTCTTGCACTCTAATGTTAACTATCTATTTTAGTCTTTAAAAGAGGGAATTTTCTTCTACCACATTATTAGAATTAAAACCTAAACCCTAAATCCTTAAAAAATTTAAGATTGCTTTAATTTTGAATAACCATAATTCAAACAATGAATTTTATTTATATAAAAAATGAATCTTCCAAAATATATAAATCTCTTAGAATAAAAATTTATTGTCACTCTAATATTTGTTTTCATCCTAATTCAGTATTAGTCATAGGCCAAAAGCTAAAACATCACAATTACTAATAATAAACTAAAATTGAAAAGATAAATTTGAGTTTAAAGTTTCAAGAGAGTTCTTCAACTCCCAATGGAACTTTGGGCTTCGTTGCAACGAACACTATTGTAACACCCTCCTCCCACATTTACCCAAGTTAAGCAGGCCGCCAGGGTAAACATATGATGAGAGGCTACTATGATGTGATTCAACTCCCCATGTACAGTTAAGGAAGTAGAACCCACAAAACAAAACCATTATGACCTTCCACACATGCTATAGAACCTACAGGAGCAAACCAACCCTTCCAGGTGACCAACCCCTGAGACAACTTGAAATTTCACTTCCCTAGAGCCTCATTTTCTCTCATGACAAGGAATGCATGCGATTGAGACCCTCCATTCACTCCCATAGCAAGGCATCCATGCGACTATGGAATTTTTCAGCTAGTTCTCAACCAATGACCTCAAATTTTGTGCCACTTTTTCAGGGCTAGGACTCAGGCCACTGCCAATAACTTCATGAAAAAATTACAAATGGTAAATAAAATTGAAATAAGAGTAATAATGCAAACATTTGAGAAATGAATTGACTGGACCCCTACTAACCATGACAGGCATTTCGTCAAACATATCACAAATATGAAATCTACAGGTCATAACAACATATCTGAGCATAGGGGTCACATACTTATCTGAGATTCTTAAGGAAGCATTGATGCCTTATCACAATAGGTGCCTTATCATATATTAGTTCATATGTTCATTTCTCATTCATTTCTAATCAAAACATGATGAAATCCATACATCAAGACTATCATAAAACATCCTCATAACCAACATATATTCAACATAAATCACAAAGATATGGCAGCCATAAAAATAACATGTGAACAAGTATATTTACCCATCAAAAATAGGAGGAAATGAACTCATATTAACATATGAAAATGAAACCTATTCGGAGACTTCCACGTACCATCCGACCATAGATTGGCTAAACCAAATATTTCTTTCAGCCAAACACCCCCATGCGATATTCCAAGCATTATTGTGGGATCTCATGGAAAAAATCCAACAAAATCAAACCAGGGCTTCTAGAGGCCAAACGACCTCAACCCTGAACAAGTGATTCCACATTATGGTCAGATATCACTAAGCATCACTAAGCATCACTAGATTCGTCTCTACTTGAGTGGTCCAGGGCTCTAGAGCGTTTGTTCCAACCAGGGCTTCCAGGACTAGTAACTCAACCCAGAGTGTTTGTCAAGATTCTAGAGCATTTGTCCAACCATGGATTCCAAGACTAGTAACTCAACCCACCAAAGGCTTCAAGAGCGTTTTTCCAACCAAGGCTTCCAGAACTAGTAACTCAACCCAAGTTGTTACAAGGCTTCTAGAGTGTTTTTCCAGCCAAGGCTTCCAGGAACTAGTAACTCAACCCACAGCCATAAGGAACATGAGAACCAAACAGAAAACAAAAGGAAAGAAACCCGCAACACGATGGTTATCCAGGAAATGGAAAGGCTAGGAAAAACCACCGCCAATCCAAGAAATCCTCCATGCTAATGAAATATCATAACCAAGAAACCACATGTATGTGCCATGCATGCCAAAAGTAGCAAGGAAATCATACATACAACTTGGTACCTACAAGAAAAACCCATTGTAGCTATTGATCCTGATGCCCTCTTTCTCTTTCCTACTCTTCCTTTTCTTTCTTTCTCCAAATCCCAAGTATGCCACACTCCTCCAAGAGTGCTTCAAAAAACTCTAAGGGTCCAAGAGTATGAGAGAGAGATTAGAATAGAGAGCTCCAAGCTAAAATTGACAAAATCCTATCAAGTGATCCTCATAAACCTTTTTATTAATGAGGCCTCTAATTTCTTCAATTTTCCATTATTTTCCTTCATTATCCTCCTCACACACAACTTGTGACCTTTCACCTCCCTTTTCTCCTAATTTTCATTATTTTCATAAATAAAATTCCAAATAATGTCACTTTTCCTTTCCAAAGTCTTTTCCATTTCCTTTGATAATTTCCATAGTCATTAATTAATCACAAGTGATCCCCATCACTATTTCTTTGCCCAACATTAAGCTTGGAATACATGTCCCATGACCATGGTTACTATTTTTTCCTTTATTAACTTTATTACATGGAATTTTTTACCAGGGTTGTTATAGAAACCTCCCCTTGGGGGAACACTGTCCTCAGTGTTCAATGACACTTATAACCAGCAAGACTATTGAAAATAAAACATATTTCCCATGGATATTTATAACTTAGCTCATTGTAGTATCTACAATGATCATCCTGCTGAGAAGTAAACCAACATGAGAAACACAAAAACATGACAACCATAATGACATGAGACCCATACCGCTTATTAGATTTTATAACACAACTCATGGCAATATTTACATCCATATACATATATACATATACCAAAACATATGCCAAAAACATTCAATCAACCAACGAATAGAGAAGGATACATAGCCTGCATCTCATCCACCATCTCTCATGTAGCTTCATCAGGCCCAAAGTGCTTCATTTGCACTTTAACTTCCTCGATTTCTCGGTTCCAGACCATGAGCATCTTTCTTTGCAAAATTCACCGAGGTTCCAACTAGAATTCTCCTTCTAGTTCCACCTACAATACAAACTAGTCAATCACGTGATCAACATATTTAACATAATTCTTAAGCAATGACACATGGAAAACATCATGGACTTTCACTGTCAGAGGCAGTGCAAGTCGATAGGCTACTAGTCCAATCCTCTCAAGAATCTTGAAAGGTCCACAAAATTGAGGTGCCATATTGGCACATAATCCAATCCTCAAGGAGCTCTTCTAGGGCTTGATGTGCAAGTACACTTGTTCCCCACCTTGAAACTCCTTAAACAACCTGTTCTTATCCGCATTACTCTTCTGTCTATCATATGTTGCCTTCAAATTCTTCTTGATTACCTACATTTCATGTTCCATCTCTACCAAAATGTCTAATCCTATCAAGACCCTGTTCACTGGATCACTCCAACTGATGGGATTATTACAACTATGCCCATACAATGCCTCAAACAAACTCATCCTCAAAGATTCCTAGTACCCATTGTTGTAAGTGAACTCAGCTAATGGAAGATACTCTTCCCACTTCCGTTGTTAATGCATCACATACATCCTTAGCATATCCTCCAATATCACGTTGACCCCCTATGTTTGTCCATCTATCTATGGATGATAAGTTATGTTGAAGACCAACTTTATACCCAAACCTATAAATAACTCTTTCCAGAATCTAGAAGCGAACATGGCATCCCTTTCTGATACAATTTTATTCGGTACATATGCAACCTCACTACATATTTGATGAAGACTTGTGCTACATCATTGGCTAAATATGTATATTTCACTAGAATGAATTGCTACCTTTTTCAACCTATCACCCATAACCATAATAGAATCATGTTGTCTAGATGTCCTTGACAAACCTATAATGAAGTCCATGGAAATGACCTCCCATTTCCCCTCTGGAATCAGAATCAGCTGTAGTAATCCACCTGGATGCTTACACTCTTATTTTTACCTATTAACAATCCAAGAACCTAGCCACAAAATATGCCACTTCTTTATTCAAGTTCAGCGAATAATAGAACTTTTTAACCGTTTTCAATGTCTTCTGATATCCCAGATGACCTAAACACGACTTGGCATGAAATCCCCTCAATATAAGCTTCTTGAGCTCACTATCATCTGCACATATATCCTATCCCTAAATTGGACCAAGCCATTTGCTGTAAGACAATAGTCCACATCCTGATCACATGTTCCCTACTGTAACTTGTGCATAAGCTCCCTATACCTATCATCATACTCTCCTACCTGCAAGATCTAATCTTGTTATCTATCCATAAGAACTCATAGTTTCTATGTGATTTATCTGTATCCACCTACTAAAAGAATCTCCAACGAAGTTCTCTTTACCTTTAATATACCTGATCTCAAAGTTGAACTCACTAATTGTGTCCAAACATCTAGCTTTCTTGGCATTCAAATTTGATTGGTCAAACAGATACCTCAATCCACTATGATCACACATTAATATGAACCTCCTTCCAATCAGATAGTTCCTCCACATCTTCAATGCATGGATGATTTCTTCCAACTCAAGATCACATGTCATATAATTATGCTCCTGCTCATTCAGTTTCCTTAATTCATAGCATACTACCTATCCTTCTTGCATAAGGACTCCACCAAGTCCTCTCTTGCAAGCATTTATGCATATCACAAACTCTTTGTATGGATCTGCAATCTTTAAACTAGAGCATTTGTTCACAACTTCTTTAAGTACTCAAAACCGGTTGCACATTCCTCTTTCCATTCAAATTTCTTGCCTTTCCTTTGCAATGAAGTAATAGGATAAGAAATATGTGAATCTCCTCATGAACCTCCTGTAATAACTTGCTAACCCCATGAATGATCTTACCTCATCCACATTTCTAGGAGTTGCCCATTCCATGATAACCCTTATCTTCTACGGATCCACATGCCTTGTTTAGAAACCACATGTCCCAAGAAATGTACCTATGTCTAAAAGAAAATGCATTACTGAGCTTAGCATAAAATTGACGCTCTCTCAAAAATATCAATACTGCTACTAAATGTTCAACATGTTCTTCCTCATTCTTAGAATATACTAATATATCATCAATGAATACAATAACAAACTTGTCCAAATAACGATGCAACACACTATTCATCAAGCACATAAAAGTAGTTGGAGCATTAGTCAAACGAAATGGAACTACAACAAAATCATAATGCCCATATCTAGTCTGGAAAGCAGTCTTGTATATGTCCTCTTCCTTGATGCGTACCTGATGGTATCATGATCTTAGATCAATCTTCGAGAACATTATTGTTCCCTTCAACTTCCCTTCCACTTCCCTGTGAGACAGAAACTCTAAAATATCTACTAGAAACACATCCTGAAACTGCTGTAAACTCAGGTACCTGCTCAAGACATCTGCATCCTCAACTTCCTTACCCATGTCACTATAAATGTGCACTACGAATAACATACACCCTTTCCTATGACTGCACTTGTCCTGCATAGTTGTCACCATTCTAACTGATGTTGACTTCTTCTTACCCTACAAGACTCTTTATTCCCCATTGTCATCCAGGCACTCAATATCCTTTTCATAAGAATCTACCTTGGTTCTATGAAGATACAGCCAGTCCATACCCATCAACATATTGTATGATCCCAATGGAAGTACATTAAAATGTGTTGATGTAGGCACACCATTCAACTCAAATGCACAAGCTCTTGCCCAGTGATGAACTTTCTTCTTTGTACCTGTAGCCAACTGCACTAACCAAGATTATCCATTAACTTATTTATTGAAACCACACTTATCCACCAGGTCAGGATTAACATAACTATAAATAGATCCAGGATAAATCAAAATAGAAATAACTTGATCACAAATCTTACCGTCCATCTCGATAATAAATGCTTGGTGACCTACCTGCTTGTTCTCCAATGTTGCATATATCCGTGGAACACTTTTTCCAACATTACCCATTGTTTGTGCCTCCTTACCATTGTAGATTTGCAATCTACCACCCTGATGTTGTGGACAATCTCTTCTACGATGCTCTCCACCACAAGTCCAACACTGTAAAGGATTCCAACATGCTCCCTCGTTAAGATCCTCAGACTAAAATCCCTTTCCTCTATCAAATGCATTATACTTCTTATGTGGTGTCACATTCTCTTTGTTACTTGTATCTTGAGGTATTGTTCGCTTATTGTCCCAATTTCCTTTATTCTTTGCACTACATTTCCAGTTTGGCTTAGTCTCAGATTTGTGTTTTGATTTCTCATAACAATGCTTTAGCTTTTGAATGGTCTCCTCCAATGATCTAGGCTCATCAAACTCAATCTTTTCCTTGAATGCTACCGACAACCCATTGATGAATTGTTGGATCTTGGTCGTCTCCTCCTTGAGGTAAGGCACATACCTCAATAACTCCAAGAATCTTCTAGTGTACTCCTCATTGATCATGGATCACATCTTCAGCTCATAGAACTCCTTTACCTTATCGTCATAGTATCTTTCCGATATATACTTCTTCCTAAATAGTCTCTCGAACTCACTCCAAGTCAATTCCTCTTCATGAATACCTCTACCATTCTTTACATCTTCCATCTTCCTACCAGATATCTGCTTTAATTTTAAGAATGAATGTCACTATCCATTCCTTCATGTTCATTGAATAATCATGCAACCTAAAGAACTTATTCATCCCAAGCAACCATGCTTCGGCATCCTGTGAATTATTCATTTCTCCATCAAACGTAGGTGCATTTTCTTTCTTGAACTCATCTAGTAAATATCCCCTGTCACTCTTTCTGTAAGGATGATAACGATGATGACCATGCTACCTGTCTGAACTAGAACTAGAGTAAATCCCATGTCTAATGTTCATCTATTGTGTGTATCTAAGAATCTTCCATCTCTATCCAACCTGTTCCCACCATGTGACCTGCTACCATATGCTCTGTTAGTCCTATCCTCTTGTCCATGACTGATTCTAAGTGGTCTCTGTCTCTACAAGTTTGACAAGCTCTGAAGAATCACCACATTGACCTCTACTTGTTTCTCTTATTCTTTAGCAAGTCTCTCTTTTGATTGAATGGTTTAGTTATTATCTTCTTTACAACTCATTATTTGTTCCTTCAAACTTCTTAGAGTGTCTACTATGTTAGGATAATATCCCTCACCATGTTTCTCATATGATTTATAGGGAGAATATCGTGAGTTGTAGTCTACCATCTTGCTAGTCATCTTTGTTTTTTTCTTCCTGCAAGGTATATAATGTCATCTAAACCAAATCATAATAAAACCAATGTACCTCAGTGTAGTTCAAGGGAGGATATCTTGTCTGCAAGATCAACCAGATTAGCGCAATACATATATAAACATAATCATATCAACATTTGATCATGATTCCAATCATTATCTTCATCAATGCATGACCACCAACCGCATAACATGACCTCATGCACGAAAACTATCACCATGCCAATGTATTCATAACAACATATAAACACTACATGCAAGACCAATTCACAACTAACATGCACTCATGAAGACCACATACAACAACAACACCATCAACCTTTCACATGGCGACACCACTGCAACTATGACCAACGTCATGCATATGCAACAAGCACATAGACCACAATCATAAGGAACACATATGTAATAGACATGTATGCATGACCAACACACATTGCCCATCCAGTCCAAGGGTTGAACCATGCCCTGATACCACACTATAACACCCTCCTCCAACATTTACCCAAGTTCAATGGTCTGTCGGGGTAAACATGTGACAAGAGGCTATTGTAATGTGATTCAAATCCCAATGTACAATTAAGGAAGTGGAACCCACAAAACAAAACCATTCTGACCTTTCACACATGCTACAGAACCTTTAAGATCCAACCAACCCTTCCAGGTGACCAACCCCTTATATAACTTGACATTTCATTGGCCTAAAGCCTCAGTCACTTTCATGACAAGGCATGCATGCGACTGAGACCCTCTAGTCACTACCAGGATAAGGCATCCATGCGATTGTGGACCTTTTCAGCCAATTCTAAGCCATCGACCCCAGATTTTGTGACACTTTTCAGAGCCAAGACTCAGGCCACTTCCCAGAACTTCATGAAAACTTCATAAATGATAAATAATATCGAAAGAAGATTACTAATGCAAACATTTGATCAATGATTTGACTGGACCCCTACTAGCCATGATAGGAATTTCATCAAACATATCACACATATGAAATCTACATGTCATAACAACATATCTAAGCATAGGGGTATCATACTTAACTGAGATTCTTAAGGAAGCATTGATGCCTTATCACAATAGCCACATTATCATCTATTAGGTCATATATTCATTGTTCATTCATTTTCTAATCAAAACATGATGAAATCCATACTTCAAGACTATCATAAAACATCCTTATAACCAACATATATTCAACAAAAATAACAAAGATATGACAACCATAAAAACTACATATGAACAAGTATATTTACCCATTGAATACAGAGGAAAGGAACTCATACTAACATATCCAAAGTGCAACCAGTTCCGGGACTTCCATGTACCACCCGACCCTAGATTGGCTGAACCAAATATTTCTTTCATCCAATCACCCCCGTACCATATTCTAAGCATGAATGTGGGATCTCATGGAACAAATCCAATAAAACCAAATCAGGGCTTCCAAAGGGAAAACCACCTCAAACCTCAACCAGTGATTGCACATCACTGTCAGAGATCACTAACAATCACCAGATTGGTCTCTACCTAAGCTCTCTATGGCTCCAGAGCGCTTGTTCCAACCAAGGCTCTAGGACTATTAACTGAACCCACAGTTGCTATCGAGATTCTAGAGTGTTTGTCCAACTAAGGCTTCAAGGACTAGTAACTCAACCTATCAAGGGCTTCTAGAGCATTTGTCCAACCAAGGCTTCCAAGACTAGTAACTCAACCAAGTTGTTACAGGGCTTCTAGAGCATTTGTCCAACCAAAGCTTCGAGGGACTAGTAACTCAACCCACAGCGATAAGGAACATGAGAACCAACCAGAAAACAAAACAAAAGAAACACACAACACCATGGCTATCCAGGAAATGGAAAGGCTACGGAAAACCACCATCAATTCAGACAATCCTCCATGCCAATGATAGATCATAACCAAGAAACTACATGCATGTGCCATGCATGCCAAAACTAGCAAGGAAACCATACATGCAACTCAATACTTGCAAGAAAAATCAGTTATAGTTGATGATTCCGATGTCTTCTTGCATTTTCCTCCTATTCCTTTTCCTTCTTGCTTCAAATCCTGAGTATGCCACACTCCTCCAAGAGTGATCCAAAAAACTCTAGGTGTCCAAGAGTATGAGAGAGAGAGAGAGTAGAATAGAGAGCTCCAAGCTAACACTGACAAAAGTCTGTCAACTGATCCTCAGAAACCTTTTTATTAATGAGGCCCCTAATTTCTTCAATTTTCCATTATTTTGTTTCATTTTCCTCTCACATGTAACGTGTGACCTTTCACCTCCCTTTTCTTCTAATTTTCATTATTTTCATAAATAAAATGTCAATTAATGCCACTTTTCCTTTCCAAAACCTTGACTTTACCAATTTCCATAGCTATAAATTAATCACAAGTGATCCCCATCACTATGTTTTAGCCCAACGCTCAACTTGGAATACGTACCATGACCATGGTTACTATTTTTGCCTTTATTAACTTTATTACACGAATTTTCTGATTTCAAACTATTTAAGCGGCATGCATGACATCATGGTTAGTATTCAAAGGATCTGCATTTATGGTTAACAAAGAGGTGTAATTGTAGTTCTCAAAGGTGAAGTTTACGGGGAAGAACAAAAGACCAAGCAATAGGGACCTTTCTCTTTTAATCTCCCCAATTTATGGGATGCAAATTATGATTGCAAACCCGAAATGTGACATGATAATGACATATTGGAAATTTATGCTTTTAAATTTATAGAATTTGACAACACTAAATTATTTAATAAAGTTAAATTCATTTATATATTTAATAATCTATTTCAAAGAGTTAAATTCATTTATACACTTAATAACACATTTAGGAATATATTAAGATTTCATCCAAAATTTTAAGGGCAGAATGATAGAAAAAAATAAAGAACAATTTTTACAAATATTGTTATTTTTTGTTGTTTAAAATGCATTTTTGAATGCATAAATAAATTCAACACCTTGAAAAAAACCTTAGAAAAAATTTAAATAACTTAAAGTTTTTAAAAATCATTTTTCCATAAATTGAATACCCGATTTCACAAAAACAAAACAAAACATGTTCGTTGGTGTTAGTTAGACAACAGCAATAAATAATATTTGATTTCAAAACAATGCAGGGTCAAATTGACTTATCGTTGCCGTGTCAACCAAAAAGTTACTTATCTAACCTGTAACAAACGGTAGATTCGAAACTGCAATTGAATTTGATGGAGGGATACGATTTCCAAGTGAAAAGTCAATGGATGCAGTTGAGAAAATCGAGAGGTTCTTCGCGTGTGTATCCCGAAAATACAATCCGAAAGGAAGCACCTGGTTGTCGGCAGAAGAGATCGCTTGGGAAAATGCCACTCATATACAGAAATTAGAATCGGAAAGAAGTCTATTATGCGAAAGAAGGCTAACGTTCACTCGAGAAGGTTCCCGCAGAGGCACTGCTGAAAGGCAAAACAGGATTCGTAGATGGCTCAAATTTGAGGAAGAGCCAAGGCTTGCAGACGAGGTTTTGGAAGACTTACAAGTGGCAGCCCAGAGAACATACAATGGAAGTTCAAATATTCGCTTAAAGAGTTACGAAAGGGACATTCTGCAGACATTTAAGTTATGGTGGAATATCCCCAAAGGAGGCTCTGCAAATCACAGAAAAGGACACTACACAAACATTAGGCTATGGATGAAAATCCCAAAGTGGGGATCTACATATTTGCAAGAGGAACTTCTGCAGAGTCCAGACGACTACCTGAAGCGTCACGACAAATTAGTAAGCCACATCGGAAGAAAAAGCGGTTTGCAATGGCTTTCTTGTTATTCATCGCACTAACAAAAGCATATCTTGATTCCAAAGTTACAGAGTATCTGGCTACAGTGGCATCGATATCTCGAATGGATTCATGAAAATTTTAAGAAAACTGATGGTGCGATTCCATATCGTCGCTATTATATCTGACAAGGATAAAAGTTATGATTCATATGACAAGAAAAACATGCTTTGATAAAAAAGAATTGCAACGTGCCTGTGTATGGATGCCTGCTGTCAGCGTTTCCTTTAACCAAATAGAACAATCAGTTCTCATAAGTGAACATAGATAAAACAATATCATTTGAACAGTCGCGCAATTACATTCAGCTCGGCTAGAGCTCAAGAACAAAAGATTTTGTGTCCAAACCGTAAACAGACCATTGTTTCTTTCTCAGACCTCTGATACATGAAAGACAATACAGGTTGAATACGAACTCAAACATTACTTACAATACTTACAACATATATATATATATACAAGAAATTTCAACGCCAGAAATGCTAACTAGCACCTCGTTCGAGCATCTCAAGATACTCAACTATAGATCTCTGCCTCTGCAATTTCATTCCGTCGTAGAATTTGGCAATGAATAACTCCACATCCGTATCTACTTTCTCCGCATCCGTAGAACCGGAGGTATTTTTCTTATCTTCACAGTTCAACTCTGCCTGAGAAATACTTCTTGTGTCAGTGGACTGACATGCTTCCACTGTAGCCGCCGCAGATCGGAATGCTTTCATATCAAATTCCATCGCGGAGACTCTGGATTCCTCCTTTTTATTTCCGTCTGTTGGAGAACCACCACTTGCGCTTGCAATTGTTTTCTCGAAGGAATTGAAAACTTGGTACCCTGAAGCGTATAGATCTGCAACATACACAAACTGGGTGTATGCTGGTTCGATGTTGACGCTCCCAACGGAACAAGACATAGCTTTGATCCAATTTTGCAGCTTAGCCTTGAAACGACTTTCTACATCATCGTCGTCTGAGTAATTGTAGTGATCATATTGGTCATTGTGATTCTTGGAAGATTGGATGTACTGCCTCTCTCCACTTCTGAATACCCTCTTCTTCTTCAGGGCATTTCTCAACGCCAACGTCCATTTCTTCACTTCCCTTCTAGCGAGGGCGGAAGTTCGAAGAGATTTCCATATTTTTTTCACTGCTCCTGATCCCACCATTTTAGGAAGAATGAAGCTGCAAAATAACGAGAAGAGGTACAAGTAGCTAGAGAAATATGCGGAGAGGATTGAATAAGCGTCCTAGCTTTGAATGCTTTAAGATTGAAGTTCAATTTGTATGAGGCACTCTGCAAATCAGTGACTGAGAATTACGAAGATAGCGTCAGGAGCACGGAAATGCAGGGCATGATGCAAACAAGTGGCGGAAGTGGCTCAGTTGTCAGTCAATTTCTTCTATGGGCAACGAATTGTGTGAAGAAGCATTTCATTTAATAGAAAGATAGTTAAAGGGTTAATTAACTTAATCATAAAATATTAAAACCAAAAGAGGCTCTAATTTTTATTACCAGTTAAGCCGTATCTTGAACAGCATCACGCTATCCATCCGGTTAGTTTTTTACTATATATATATATATTAACAATCACTATATACCTTTTATTTTTTTTTAAGATTTTATAAAAATAAAAAATTATCCTTTAAACCTTATCCACTATAGAAATTTTGTGGGAAGCATGTGGAAGCGTTTCTCCGTACCTAACTTTAAGATAAAGTGTTTTAATAGAATTAAACTATAAATAAATTTGAAAGTATTGTGACTCTGAATCAGAGTCTATTTTGAAAAACAAAGATTTATACTTCATAAACCTATCAAAAAACCCTTCATCCTTCACGGCCATACCTACTATAAAATAAACTATAATAAATGTCAGTGTGTTATGACTGTGACAAAATAAATGATCAATTAATAATTAATTTGAAACAAAAAGCCCTATCAAAAAAATCATTAACCTTCATAGCCATACCCACCGCAAAAACCCCATCGTATAAGTGTTTTGGTATGAGTCTAGTAATCTTCCGAGTATGTCGATTTAGTTGATTCTTTTCTTACCTCACCGATAAATATAAACTCTATGTCGTGGTAGTTGAGTTTGCTGATTTTTTTCATTCACCAATGGTAAACAAGATCAAATTAAGTTTAATAACATTACATATATTATTGAAAATCTTCATTTCCTCGTGCAATAACTGCATTTGTATCGACAACACATCCTTGACCTAAGTTTCACGTCCAACTAACTCCACTTCTTGTTTGTCGTTAGAGCGGTTCCTCTGGTAAATATATAATAAAGAACAGTTGAGGCGGGGAGTGAAAAGATTCTTGCAGAGACTACAACAAGATTATAGCATAAGCTTTCAAAAGTCTTTGTCTTGGAAAAAAAGTGAGGCGTATGACTCCATTGGAAGTCTTTCCAGAAGAGCCCCATAAGGAATAAAGGCGGTCGTATATTCCTCACTTGTGTGAAGGCGCGCCTTAACCTAATTATAAAAAAAGCACAAATGAATGTTCTGACAACGTGGCACCTTATCCTCTCATGCTTTGAATCAAAATTTTCTCTCCCGTTGTATACGTGGCACTTTATCCTCTCCCCTTATTATTCAAAAGTGTTTTTCTCTCCCTTCGTATTTCTTCACCGAACTTTTCCACCTCCACGATGAAAAATTGTAAAGTAATTGTATTTTAATTGGCTAGAGTAAAATAAGTAAACACTAGAGGAAAAAATTATTTTAAATAAAATATTTGTTTTCCAATCTTTTAGTATGTTATACGTTAACAAATTATAAAATAAATAATAATAATTATACTTTGTAATTTTAAATATAGTTTTTTTTATTGTTTTAGATGTTTTTGGATAAATATAATTTTTTTTATAAACATTTATATAAGGGAATTTTGTTTTATATATTTATATGTTTAGGGTAATTATATAAATTAAATGAATAGTAAATATCTATAAACAACACTCCATAATAAATATCAAAACACTTTATGATACATCTCAAGTTGCTAGATTAAAAATAATAATAATAATTAAATTATGACTTTATTTTAAATTATTATTATTATTATTGAGTATAAAAATAATTAATATATAAATTAAACATATATATTTTAAGGAAAAAAACATGTAACAAGATACTTAACTATGGATATTCACCCCCACTTTATCATGGAGATTCTTAATTTATGAATAGGCTTTGTTACAATACCATGGATTATCAATGCCACGTGCCCCAAAAACCATAACTCATTTCACATGATTCTTTTTCATAATTAATCAATTTAATTAAAAGGGAAAAAAGGGCATTCCCCGATGGGGGTGGTCGAACACTTGGCAAAAGAGATCGAGGGGGAGGGCAAGGGGATTGCCCACCAACCTATCGACTCTCAATGTAATTAGGAGGGGGAAGGCATAACCTACCCCACTCACCCCATGCACGAAGTGTGTGAAGAAGTATTTCATATGTTATGGCTAGCTGCGTTCTGGAATAGTCTTGTGTTATTTCTATACAGAGAGGTAGGCTTTTGTGTCCTGTTTGTATAATCCCCCTCTCACAGATGGGATTTTCCTTCCCCCTTTAGAGTGTGGCAATTATGAGTTACTTTAATGGCTAGTTAATGAAATGGAATGAGGGGTGGGAGTTTCTGGATTTAACTTGGCATGCGAGAGGTTCTGTTGAGATTGACTCATTGTGGCATTAGGTCCCTGGTTCTCTAGGTATTTGTTGGAGTTGGCTTTCAAATACGAAATTATGGAGACAATAAGATTGTAGGGGAAAATGTAAAAGATGGAAATGGTGGCTATTCTTTGGGTGGCTAGTGGATTCGTGCAAGGTAGAATTCAAGCTCTAGTTCTTTGATTTCCTCAGCCTTGGCTCTTCTTCACTATTATAGTTGGGTAACTTTTATACCCTGGCTTTGTGTATTAATTCCCTTGGATTATTTTTGTTCCCCGTGTGGTTTGTATTGTGTTAAAAGGTCTTTGCAAGGGTCTGTTTTTGTTCTGTATCCATTGAGTCTTAGGGCCTTACTGCTTCGCAGTTCGTCTATAACTTGGATCCTTTTACTTCTTAGCAAAAGTGTTGATGGTTGTTTTCTCCTAGTGGCTTTCTTGGTGGGTGTGTCTTGTTTATATGTTTATACTATTGTCATTTCTCGATTTTGTGTGAACAGTCTAGTTCTAACATGAGGAGGTTAGATGGCTTATGGTTTTTGGTTGTCTCGGGGGAAGTAGTCTCTCCCAAATCTCGTGCACTATTATTAGTCTCTGAGGGGTCATTGTTTGGTCAGTGTCTTTGGAGGTGGGGAGTTGTTTATTCCTAGCACTTTGCTAATTTACTCCTTGTTGGGGTCCTTATGTGCCACATCAACAAATTGTGGTCATCACAGGGCTGGTGGACATGGCCAACAAAGTCAATCATGTATCCAATCACAAGCCTAGGATGTGATGACTACTTACAATTATGTGAGTTCTTCAAGTAGTTGGGAGGATATCTAGCAGCTTGAGAATCATTTTACTCAAGACCGACAGGCATATTCCGACTCAGAATTATAAGAGGAGGTTTCCCACTGGCTTACTAAACCTGGTCACACCAGGGGAAGAAGGAATCAATACATACATTCTATCACTCTTCATTGACATCTACAGACCCTATTAGGACAAGTATTGAAGGAGAAACACAAGCATAAGAATGACATCATTTCTTTCGTAATGATATTCAATGAAACCAGTGGAAAAAATGGGCATGCCTCAATAGGTTGGAAGCTCACTTAGCTCACATTGAAAGCCATATTGAATGTGAGTTCAAGCCCTCAGTGCCACCTAGTTTGAGCGTGAAAGATATGGCTCCAGTGACATCATCAAACACTTGACTTGGAAATTATGTTTTGGTTATCCTATAGTAGTTTCTTTTATGTTATTTGGTATTTATGGATAATTGTTGTTCCTTGTTCATTTGCAGATACTTAGTATTCTCATACATCAACCAACAAATTTGGTTTCCTATGTGGCAGAGTGAGGACAATATATTTTTTATAATAATGATGTAATCATGGTGCAGGCCTAGAGCTTAAATTCACTTTGAGCATACCGATCAAATTTATATTTAGACCCTTAAGTCGACTTCAGAACCACTGCATCCTCTACGGGTTTATATATATATGGCTCGTGGCTATATAAAAGAAGATCTCAGTTGCGATGGTTCTTTGAGAATTTTGGGTATATGATAAAAAAGAAAAGGGGAAATATCACCCAAAATCCCCAAACAACCACCGTGACTGAGATCTAATATTATTATATAGCCAGTATAGCCTCGAGCCATATATATATATATATAGTCAAAAAGAGGAGGGCTCACCTTTTTAATAAAACCACCAACTTAAGAGTTCTTATTAATAGCCACTAAGACCAAGCACTTTTTAAACAAGTGTTAATAACCGGCGCGACCCACTCTATAAGATCTTACTCCACACAATGTGACCATCTGCCTTGTTATTGAATGCTAGTTTTGTTGTGCTAATTTCAACTTTAGATTTATAAACAAATGTTTTTCAATTGCTTAATGTGCATAGGTTTCCTTATGGTGTTTGTGAATGTAAACAGGGAAATTTTATCATGTTTTATATGAAATTCATGAGAAAAATAGCATGAAAAATAAGTGTTGAACAACAACAAGTAAATATACAGAAAACCATCAATTTGAAGACTTAACAAAGTGTTTTTATGAAGGAGTTCACCCCTCCTGTGCTACATCTCCTTAGTCCAGCTTCCATGGCTTGGGCCTCTGTATTAGCTCAATAATGGAAAAAATGTTGTTTATAATGTTCTACTGCTCCTGAAACCTACTTCATGTGTTCAAAATTCCCAAATCAGCTAGGAACACCTTTTCCTGATCTCAATTTGGTCAAATTTTGATCCAGTTATGGTCAAAATTGTTTTCTCCTAGTAAACCTCCACTAAAACTGGAGGAACTCCCTTAACACTTAATTAAAATCGAGTTTAAATCAGCGACACTTTTGGTGGACCCTCCTTTTTCTGTGGTAACTCTAGTTAAATCCACTAAACTAGAGTTACCACCGAAAAAGGAGGGTCCACCAAATGTGTCGCGGATTTAAACTCGATTTTAATTAAATGTTGAGTGCGATTAAATAGCGGATAAGTCGGATTAATGCTTAATCTGCATTTTAATGGCTAACTGTTAGCCTTAATGATGGCACTCTCCACAATGGTGGACACATGGTGACGGTTTAGTGGTGGTTTAACTGTTGGATAGGTGCATTATCTGCGCAGTTCTCAAACTATTGACCTAGCAATTTACACGAAACTAGTCACATGTGATGGCATGTTTTGTTGTTTTCATTACCGGTTTAAGCTAGCCATTGTATTAGTCGTAATCGTAGTCACCGACAGTGTTCACATGGGAGGGTTGCCTCGCAGGCTAGCCCTCCTAACCCCCAACCGCAAAATATTATAAGAACAAAATAAACGTGAAACTGTTTATAGTTAAGAACCAATGTTGTGGTGTAATGGTGTGTCATGTGGTTTACGCGGAGCCGGTCTCGGGTTCAACCCCCCAACCTCCCATAAAAGTTTGGTAAAGCGTGCCATAGATGGTTCTTTGGGGAGGGACACATGCTTTCCACTTGTCGCCTCCTCATTGGTCCACTTTCAACCAATAGAAATATGCCACATCACCAACCTGCAAACCAACCAAAAATTTACACTTGTCGAACTCTAATTAAGAATTGACTGATGTTGACTCTGCCCAGTCACCTGCCACATTAGCAGTAGGGACTGTTGACTGTGCAGTGACTGTACACATTTTTTTCAAAAATTCCACTGTTTGGCAAAGTGGACAAAAACGATATCTTCCTCATTTGAACTCGGTTTTTCAGTGAAACGAGTTGCATTGGGATCTTTTTGCGAGATAGACGTAGTTGTTCAAGTTTCGAGCGATTCTAAGAACTTTGATTTTTGAGCTAAACACTGAGCACCTGATCACCATCCTTGAGACCATAATGATTAACCCTAGGAAGAAGTGGGTCCACGCCTTGATACGTCACCCTATCCACACATCACCTCGACGCTCTTCTCATTGGCTAGTTTCCACGTCTACCCAGTCCTTGTCACCCTAACACTGTCAAATAATATGCAAAAGGAAATATTTCTGGGAGACAGACTCTGGGAAATAAAATATTTTTGTTAGTCGTAGTCTCTCAATTCTATGTTAAGTGTCAACCCAGATTCCTTTCCATGTGTACAATTTCTTTCCTTTCTTAGATGAGTCAACAATCCCTCATTCATTCCACGTTGGCCATCCTCACATGTCACCAGCTTTACATGTCACCCTGACTTTGTGTCACCCTGACCCTTCCAAACAATGCGTAAAGGATTTTCTTCCAACAGATGGATTTTGAGATGTAAATATTTCCGTTAATTTCCGCCATAAGAAACATGAGAACCAACCAGAAAACAAAACAAAAGAAACACACAACACCTTGGCTATCCAGGAAATGGCAAGGCTACGTAAAATCATCGTCAATCCAGACAATCCTACATGCCAATGAAAAATCATAACCAAGAAACCACATGCATGTGTCATGCATGCCAAAAATAGCAAGGAAATCATACATGAAACTCGATACTTGCAAGCAAAACCCGATGTAGTTGCTGATCCCAATGTCCTCTTGCATTTTCCTTCTCTTCCTTTTCCTTCTTGCTCCAAATCCCAAGTATGCCACACTCCTCCAAGAGTGCTCCAGAAAACTCTAGGTGTCTAAGAGTATGAGAGAGAGAGAGAGAGTAGAACGTAACGTGTGACGTGTGACCTTTTCCTTCATTTTCCTCTTCACATGTAATGTGTGACCTTTCACCTCCCTTTTCTCCTAATTTTCATTGTTTTGATAAATAGAATACCAATTAATGCCACTTTGCCTTTCCAAAACCTTTGCCATTGACTTTGCCAATTTCCATAGCCATAAATTAATCACAAGTGATCCCCATCACTATGTCAATATGCCCGATATTCAACTTGGAATACATGTCCCATGACCATGGTTGCTATTTTTGCCTTCATTAACTTTATTACACGAATTTTTTGACCCAGGTTGTTACAACTATAATTTCAAATAGCTCAAGCAGCACGCATGACATCATGGTTAGTATTCAAAGGATCTGCCTTTATGGTTAACAAAGTGGTGTAGTTGTAGTTCTCAAAGGTGAGGTTTATGGGGAAGAACAAAAGAACAAACAATAGAGACCTTTCTCTTTTAATCTCCCCAATTTATGGGATGTGAATTGTGATTGCAACCCCACTTAAATGCAACATGATAACGACATCTTGAAAATTTATGCTTTTAAATTTATAGAATTTGACAACACTAAATTATTTAATAAAGTTAAATTCATTTATTTATTTAATAATCTATTTCAAAAAGTTAAATTCATTTATATAGTTAATAACACATTTAGAAATATATTAAGATTTCATCCAAAATTTTAAGCCCAAAATGATAGAAAAAAATAAAGAACAATTTTACAAATATGGTTATTTTTTGTTATTTAAAATGCATTTCTGAATGCATATATAAATTCAACACCTTAAAAAAAGCCTTTAAAATAGTAAAATTCTACAATCTAAACAACTTAAAGTCAAATTTTTAAAAATCATTTCATTTATAAATTAGCTACCCAACAAAAAGTCAATTTCATCCCTTAAAATTAAATTAAATAAAAAAACACGTTATTTGGTGTAAGTTAGGCTACAGCAATAAATATTTAATCTCAAAACAATGCAGGGTCAAATTGATTTAGGGTTCCCGTGTGAACCAAAAAGCTAAAAAAGTCAATTTCATCCCTTAAAATTAAATTAAATAAAAAAACACGTTAGTTGGTGTTAGTTAGGCTACAGCAATAAATATTTAATCTCAAAACAATGCACGGTCAAATTGATTTACGGTTCCCCTGTGAACCAAAAAGCTACTTACGTAACCTGTAACAAATGGTAGATTCGAAACTACAATTGAATTTGATGGAGGGATTCGATTTCCAAGTGAAAAGTCAATGGATGTAGTTGAGAAAATCGAGAGGTTCTTCGCGTGTATTTCGAAAATCCAATCTGAAAGGAAGCAACTGGTTGTCAGCAGAAGAGGTCGTTTGGGAAAATGTCACTCATATATTTATTTTGAAGTTTTATAGGAAAATGGTCAGATGAAAAAGTAATATGTTTTAAAAAAGCAATCTGTTCTATAAACTAATCTGTTTTTCAAAAAAATCTGTTATATAAACTAACAATCTGTTATATAAACTAACTTAGTGAATGTTAAAATATATATATTTTTTTTCTTTCAGAAATTAGAATCGGAAAAGAATACTATTATAGAAAGGAGGGCTAACGTTTACTTGAGAAGGTCGCCGCAGAGGCAGTGCTGAAAGGCAAACCAGGATTCGTGGATGGGTCAAATCTGAGGAAGGGCGAAGGCTTGCAGACAAGGTTTTGGAAGACTTACAAGTGACAGCCCAGAGAACATACAATGGAAGTTCAAATATTCGCTTAAAGAGTTACGAAAGGGACATTCTGCAGACATTTAATTTATGGTGGAAGATCCCCAAAGAAGGCTCTGCAAATCACAAAAAAGGACACTACACAAACATTAGGCTATGGATGAAAATCCCAAAGTGGGGATCTACATTCCTGCAATCGGGTATCTACAGATTTGCAAGAGGAACTTCTGCAGAATCCAGACGACTACCTGAAGCGTCACAACAAATTAGTAAGCCACATCGGAAGAAAAAGCGGCATCTTGATTCTAAAGTTACAGAGTATCTGGCTACCGTGGCATTGATATCTCGAATGGATTCATGAAAATTTTAAGAAAACTGATGGTGTGATTCAATGTCGTCGCTATTATATCTGACAAGGATAAAAGCTATTATTCATATAACAAGAAAAACATGCTTTGATAAAAAAAAATTGCAACGTGCCTGTGTATGAATCCCTGCTGTCAGCGTTTCCTTTAACCAAATAGAACAATCAGTTCTCATAAGTGAACATAGATAAAACAATATCATTTGAACAATCGCGTAATTACATTCAGCTCGGCTAGAGCTCAAGAACAAAAGATTTTGTGTCCAAACCGTAAACAGGCCTTCGTTTCCTTCTCAGACCTTCGTTTCTTTCTCAGACCTCTAATACATGAAAGACAATACAGGTTGAATACGAACTCAAACATTACTTACAATACTTACAATATATATATATATATATATATATATATATATATATATATATACAAGAAATTTCAACGCCAGAAATTCTAACTAGCACCTCGTTCGAGCATCTCAAGGTACTCAACTATAGATCTCTGCCTCTGCAATTTCATTCCGTCGTAGAATTTGGCTATGAATAACTCCACATCCGTATCTACTTTCTCCGCATCCGTAGAACCGGAGGTATTTTTCTTATCTTCACAGTTCAACTCTGCCTGAGAAGAACTTCTTGTGTCAGTGGACTGATATGCTTCCACTGTAGCCGCCGCAGATCGGAATGCTTTCATATCAAATTCCATCGCGGAGACTCTGGATTCCTCCTTTTTATTTCCGTCTGTTGGAGAACCACCACTTGCGCTTGCAATTGTTTTCTCGAAGGAATTGAAAACTTGATACCCTGAAGCGTATAGATCTGTAACATACACAAACTGGGTGTATGCTGGTTCGATGTTGACGCTCCCAAAGGAACAAGACATAGCTTTGATCCAATTTTGCAGCTTAGCCTTGAAACGACTTTCTACATCATCATCGTCTGAGTAATTGTAGTGATCATATCGGTCATTGTGATTCTTGGAAGATTGGATGTACTGCCTCTCTCCACTTCTGAATGCCCTCTTCTTCTTCAGGGCATTTCTCAACGCCAACGTCCATTTCTTCACTTCCCTTCTAGCGAGGGCGGAAGTTCGAAGAGATTTCCATATTTTTTTCACTGCTCCTGATCCCACCATTTTAGGAAGAATGAAGCTGCAAAATAACGAATGCGAGAAGAGGTACAAGTAGCTAGAGAAATATGCGGGGAGGATCAAATAAGCGTCATAGCTTTGAATGCTTTAAGATTGAAGCTCAATTTCTAGGGGGCACTCTGCAAATCAGTGACTGAGAATTACGAAGATAGCGTAAGGAGCACGGAAATGCCGGGCATGATGCAAACAAGTGGCGGAAGTGGCTCAGTTGTCAGTCGATTTCTTCTATGGGCAAGTAGAGTGAAGAAGCATTTCATTTAATAGAAAGATAGTTAAAGAGTTAATTAAATTAATCATAAAAGATTAAATTTGCTCTAATTCTTTTTACCAGTTAAGCCGTATCTTGAACAGCATCACGGTATCCTGTTAGATTTTTACTCCAAGAATTTAGCCCTTCGAACCTTATCCACTATAGAAATTTTTGGAAAGCATGTGGAAGCGTTTCTCCATACCTAACTTTAAGATAAAGCCTTTTAATCAAATTAAACTATAAATAAATTTGAAAGTATTGTGAATCTGAATCAGAGTCTATTTGAAAAACAAAGATTTATACTTCATAAACCTATATCATCCTTCACGGCCATACCTACTATAAAATAAACTATAATAAATTTCAGTGTGTTATGACTGTCAAAATAAATTATCAATTAATAATTAATTTGAAACAAAAAGCTTTATCCTACATGGCCCTATCAAAAAAATCTTTAACCTTCGTAGCCATACCCACCGCAAAAACCTCACCTCACCGATAATCATAAACTAAATCGGTTTAGTTTATTCTTTTCTTACCTCACCGATAAATATATAATAAAGTATAGTTTAGGCGGGGAGGATTCTTGAAGAGACTACAACAAGATTATCGCATACGCTTTCAAAAGTCTTCGTCTTTGGAAAAAGCGCGCAGTAAGGAATAAAGGCGGTCGTATATTCCTCACCTGTGTGAAGGCGCGCCCAAACTTCATTTAAGAAGATAGAAGCACAAATGAACGTTTTGAAAACGTGGCACCTTATCGTCTCATGCTTTTGAATCAAATTTTTCTCTCCTTTGTATACGTGGCACCTTATCCTCTTCACGTTATTATTCAAAATTGTTTTTCTCTCCCTTCTTATTTCTTCACCGAACTTTTCCACCTCCACCAAGAAAAAGTGTAAAGAAATTGTATCTTAATGGGCTATAGTAAAATAAGTAAACGCTTCGAAAAAAAAAATTACATAATTTTTTTTGAATGGAGGCTTCTATTTCTTCACCGAACTTTTCCACCTCCTCCAAGAAAAATTGTAAAGAAATTGTATCTTAATTGACTATAGTAAAATAAGTAAACACTTTAAAAAAAAATTAAATATTTTTTTTTAATTGACTATAGTAAAATAAGTAAACACTTTAAAAAAAAATTAAATATTTTTTTTTTGAATTGAGGCCTCTATGATCCATATTAATTTTATGAGAGATTCTTCTGTGTAAATAAGGATGTGTGGTTCATCGTGAGACTTATACTTATAATTATAAGTGGATAAAAAGGGTCCATTTACTTTTGTTTTAATAAGATTTTATCTAACCAAAGTTATTTTTTAATTAAATAATGGTTATACCCCTAATCCTGTCCTAACTAACTAGTCAAATCTAGCCATTGTCAATATAGCCGTTATACAGCCATTGGAGTTTATGCTCTATCTATTTAACATGCAAAGCCTCATATGCTCATTCAACTTGTCCTGACGATGAACCACACTAGTTGGTTCAAAACGCGTGATAAATGAAATATCTTGTGATTTACACCGAAGAATCTCTCATAAAATATTTTTTTCCAATATTTTACTATATGATAATGATGATGATGGTTAACGTCTGCTGAGGCCAAACTTTGGTCTATATTATTTAGTTTGATTTAAAATTTTATTCTTATGCTCAAAAAGCTTGGAGAGAAGCCTTATTTTGACAACGTAAAAGGCTAGGAAGGTCAGTATTGCAACAAAGATTTTGAAACTGAGATCTAATGTGGTTGTACGCGGGGCACTCTAAGAGGAAGTGATTTTCATCCTCGATGTTCGTATTCTCACAAAGATGGCAGGACCTTTCCATCCATGGTGTTTTAGGAACTGCCCAATGACCCGTTTCACTATGGAGCTCATGAGAGTTTGTTCTAATCTTCGCTATATTAATTTTCTTCTTTGAGCTAGTTAAAACAGAGAGATACTTTTGATCTTCTAGGGTGGGGTTGATGACCTCTTTATAATATCTTAATTTTCTTTCAGCTGCTAAATCTTTCTCACACCACATTTTTTTCTTTGCACTTAGAAGTAACAATATTTTTAATGTTATTAATGTTTTGCAATGCAACATTCTCGTCGATCTCCCAATGGTTTAACCAGGCCCTGGTGTCTTTATACTAACTTAGTTTGAGCCTTAGGTGGTTTTGGCTGGAATTTAAAGCTAGCTTAGGAAGTCTATGGTCTCCTATGTTATTGAGTTTGTGCTTGTACAATAGAAGCCTAGTCATAGCTAGGCTCTCGATAGGGGAAAGACCCACTTCTATAAGGAGAATAGGATAGGGTGTGTTGCTTTTAATTTTGAGGTTATGCGTTATAAAACGCTTATGGATTTGCTCAATCTTTCTCCAGGATTCTCTAGAGATGCTACAACCCCAAACCTCACATCCATATAAGATAACCAGAGTGAATAAAGTTTCAAAGATGAATTTATTTCTATCCCACATGATGAGGTTTGTCGTTTTACAGTTATTGTCAACACCAAAATAAGCTTTCCATCCCCCTTTAATCCTTTTCTCAATGTTATACTTCTAGTTGAGCTTGTGATGAATATCAATTCCTAGGTACTTGTAGGAAGACACTTCCTCCAAGTTACTATTGTCATACATAAAATTAGTGTAAGTGTCCTTCTTGGATTTGATAATCATAACTTTTGTTTTGTCAGTGTTAACAATCATACCCATGGTAGAGCAGAAATCCTTAAGAAGTATAAGTTGCTTATCAAGATCAGATGGGCACCTTGCGAGAAGAACAATATCGTCAGCGTAGAGAAGAAGGATGATGACTATCCCAGCTAAGATCGTGCCAGCACATCCTGCTTCCTCTAAACAACCTTCTAGCTTGTCGATGTAAATGCCAAATAGGGTAGGGGAGAGGGGGCAACCTTGTTTAACTTTGATATTACACTTAATATCTTTCGACCACCCCTCATTTCTCTTTAACTTGGCAATTACATTCTCGTATAACCTTATAGCGGCAGCTCTCAACTCAAAAGGAACCTTTAGCTCTTCTAATATGTTCCAAAGGTTATTTCTAGGCACCGTATTGAAAGCCTTTCTAAAGTCCACAAAGCAACAAAAGGTATTGGATTTATCATTACAACATTCCTCCATAATGATCCTAAGCGTAACGAGGTGGTCTGTTGTTGAGTGCTGCTTTCTAAAACCCGCTTGGCCTCTAGCCCGCTTACCTTCACTTTCAAGCCATATGCTCAACTTCCGTTCCAAAATAATACCATATAACTTGGCTAGGAGAGGGTTGATCATAATTGTCTGATAATTAGAGGGGTTATTTGTATCCCCACTTTTAAAAATAGGGATAATGAGGCTTTAAGTCCATGGTTTAGGGAACTCTTGCTTGACCGCTTGATTGAAAAGCTTGTGACTGTGGGGGATGAGGACAAGACCTCCAATTTTTAAGATTTCCGCCTAGTAACCTTCAATGTCCTTAGCTTTCCCATTAGCCAAGTGATTAACCCCAAAATCAATGTCTTCTAATGAGAAAACTTCTTTCGTTGTGAGCAGGGTTTCAAAGTTATCCATGAAATTTGGAGATTCATAAAGATTTTTAAGATAGGAATTCCAGTCAAGTAAAGAAATTTTATTATTATCTTTAGTTTTCCTAGTTAGAGTCTGCCTCTAGAGTTTCTTAGGAGCTACCTTAGATAGGTGTAAGAGATTCTCTTGTCTTTTACGAATATACTGCCTTTTTCCTTTTAGTTAGGGCTTTGTATATATTTATCTTGCCAATTTTAATAGATTCATCAATAACTTTCCTAATTGCTCTCCTCGCACTTTTATAATCTTTGTCGTACCATGGGTTGGTTTTGCTATTTCTTTTATTACTTGAAACTTCAATTGAGAACTTATTAACAGAATATGAGAGGGTTGTAGTAAAATTATGATAGAGATCTTTTATGTTGTCTATACTAGATAAAGGAAGCAAATTAGTTTTTAATTCATTTAGAAAGAGATCTTTTCTATTTCTATCAAAGATTAACTTCTTTTGTCTATAAGGATTATCTTCTATGGGATCTCTATGCATGACAAAATTCAGAGTTATAAGTAAAGGCCTATGATTTGAGTTAGGCTCGTGGTCGTTTAAGATGTCAAAATTTGTTATTTCGTTGTATAGAGGGAGATCGGAGATAATAGAGTCTACCATGCTGCTACCAAGCCCATGGATGCAGGTCATCTGGTTAGAATTGGGCCACTTCTTTAAACCGTTGCAATTATGAGATCCTGATCACTACAGAGCTTGACTAACTCCGACCCAAACAAATTCTTCCCGAGGTCTTTAGAACTCCTTTTGTACTGGCTAGCCAGAGGAAGGTCTTCGTCTAACCAAAGAGGATTAGGGTTGGAATGATTGCTTAGAAGAATAGGTTCGTTACTTAAAGTTTGAGCATTAAAGTCACCCATTAAAAAGATATTGCGTTCATTCCTTAGGCTAGAAATATCATTCTCTAAACCATTGTAAGGACTATTTTTATCTAGACTCTTTTTCTTATAGAAGTTAGAATTGATGGGGAGGAAATAACAGATTGCTATGTAGGTCTTTTTATCATAAATGTTAGTAATTTCTATCCAACTATATTAGTTGTAAGGGTCATTTTTATAAATCCTAGCGTGGGGAGAGATGTTCTTTTTAATGTAACAAGCTATACCCCCAATGCCTCTACGGGAGGATCACTTATTCCAGGTAGACCATAATGTAAAGCCATCTATGTTAGGGACCTTAGATTCTTCGTGCTCCCAAGTTTCAACAAGCAAAATAATATCAACATCATTCAAGATCCAACTTAGCTTGGGGCCTTTGTTCCATGGAAAGCCCCGACATTTCCAAGAAAGAATCTAGAGCATGTTGAATTGCTATTTATTATTATCTTTTTGGTTTCTATCTTGAATAATGGCTTTTCTATTTCTGATTATTGCCCATTTTCCTTCCTTCCTAGCTTCCTTTACCTTTTGAACCTCCTTTCTCAATTCTGCTTGATCTTTTGGAATGAGATCTTCATTTATAAATATTCTCGTTCCTTTTAGACTTGAGGTTTTACTAAGTATGTCATACTTATGGTCAGTAGAGCTCACCTTTATTCGGATCAGCCTTCTTTTATTCTCAGTTAGTTTCCCTAACCTTGTTGCTTTTGTGAGACACGTTGTTTCAATTTGTAATCTATTATGTAATTCTATCTAGGCTATGGCTAAAGTATCCTCATCTACCTCCTCTTTCAAACCGAAGATTATAAAAATTATCTAGGCTATGGCTAAAGTATCGGTTTGAGAGAGTTGAAAAAATTGCATTCATTTTAGAGTAAATCAGGTTTGAGTAGATCAGGTTTGAGAGGTTTGAAGATTATAAAAATTATCTAGGCTATGGCTAAATTATTCTATCTAGGCTATGGCTAAAGTATCCTCATCTACCTCCTCTCTCAAACCGAAGACCGACAAGCATATTCTGACTTAGAATTATAAGAGGAGGTTTCCCACTGGCTTCCTAAACCTGGTCACACCAGGGGAATAAGGAATCAATACATATGTTCTATCACTCTTCACTAGAATCTAAAGACCCTATTTGGACAAGTATTGAAGGAGAAACACAAGAATAAGAATGACATCATTTCTTTCCTAAATGATATCCAATGAAACCAATGGAAAAAATAGGCATGCCTCAATAGGTTGGAAGCTCACTTAGCTCACATTGAAAGCCATATTGAATGTGAGTTCAAGCCCTTAGTGCCACCTAGTTTGAGCGTGAAATATTTGGCTCTAGTGACATCATCAAACACTTGACTTGGAAATTATGTTTCAGTTAGCCTATAGTAGTATTGTTTATGATAATTGGTCTTTATGGATAATTGTTGTTCCTTGTTTATTTGTAGATACTTAGTATTCTCATATATCAACCAACAAATTTGGTTTCCTATGTGGCAGAGTGAGGACAATATATTTTTTATAATAATGATGTAATCATGATGGAGGCCTAGTGCTTAAATTCACTTTGAGCATACCAGTCAAATTTATATATAGACCCTCAAGTCCACTTTAGAACCACTACATCCTCTATGGGTTTATATATATATATATATATATATATATATATATATATATATATATATATATATATATATATATATGGCTTGAGGATATATAATAGAATATCTCAGTTGCGGTGGTTCTTTGGGAATTTTGGGTATATGATAAAAAAGAAAAGGGGAAATATCACCCAAATCCCCAAACAATCACCGTGACTGAGATCTAATATTATTATATAGCCAGTATAGCGTCAAGCCATATATATATATATATATATATATATATATATATATATATAGTCAAAAAGAGGAGGGCTCACCTTTTTAATAAAACCACCAACTTAAGAGTTCTTATTAATAGCCAATAAGACCAAGCACTTTTTAAACAAGTGTTAATAACCTGCGCAACCCACTCTATAAGATCCTACTCCACACAATGTGACCTTCTGATTTGTTATTGAATGTTAGTTTTTTTGTGCTAATTTCAACTTCAGATTTATAAACAAATGTTTGTCAATTGCTTCATGTGCATAGGTTTCCTTATGGTGTTTGTGAATGTAAACAGGTAGATTTTATCAAGTTTTATGTGAAATTCATGAGAAAAATAGCATGAAAAACAAGTGTTGAACAACATCAAGTAAATGTATAGCAAACCATCAATTTTAACACTTAACAAAGTATTTTTATGAAGGATTTCACCCCTCCTAGCCTACATCTCCTTTGTCCAGCTTCCATGGCTTGAGCCTTTGTATTAGCTCAATAACAAAAAAATGTTGTTTACAATGCTCTGCTGCTCATGAAACCTACTTCAATGTGTTCAGAATGCCCAAATTATCTAGGAACACCTTTTTCTGATCTCCATTTGGTCGAATTTTGCTGAAGTTATGGTCAAAACTGTTTTCTCCTAGTAAACCTCCTCTAAAACTGGAGGAACTCCAGTTAAATCCACTAAACTGGAGTTACCGCCGAAAAAGGACGGTCCGCCAAAAGTGTCGCTGATTTAAAATCGAGTTTAATTAAATGTTAAGAGCAATTAAACAGCGGATAAGTTGGATTAACGCTTAATCTGCATTTTAATGGCTAACCGTTAGCCTTAATGCTGGCAGTCTCCGCAATGGTGGACACATGGTGATGGTTTAGTGGTGGTTTAACTAATGGTTAGGTGCATTATCCGCGCAGCTTTGAAACCGTTGACCTGATGGTTTACGTGGAACTGGTCACATGTGATGGCATGTTTCGTGGTTTCTATTACCGTTTAAGTTGGCCATTGTATTAGCCGTAACCATAGCTGCCGAAAATGTTCACATGGGAGGGATGGCTCGCGGGCTGGCCCTCCTAACCCTCAACTGCAAAATATTATAAGAACAAAATCAACGTGAAACCGTTTATAGTTAAGAAACAACGTTGTGGTGTAGTGGTATGTCATGTGGTTTATGTGAAGCAGGTCTTGGGTTTGACCCCCCAACCTACCATAAAATTTTGGTAATGCGCGCCATAGACGGTCCTTTGGGGAGGGACAAGTGGTGGCCTCTGGGCTTGCCACGTCACCAACCATCAAACCAACCAAAACTGACGGTCCTTTGGGGAGGGACAAGTGGTGGCCTGACCATCAAACCAACCAAAACTGACGGTCCTTTGGGGAGGGACAAGTGGTGGCCTCTGGGCTTGCCACGTCACCAACCATCAAACCAACCAAAACTTGACACTTGTCGAACTCTGATTGAGCATTGACTCTACCCAGTCACTTGCCACGTCAGCAGTATGGATTGTGTAGTGTGTACATTCTTTTTCAAAAATTCCACTGTTTGGAAAATTAGACAGAACGTCATATCTTACTCATACGAACTCATTTTTTAGTGAAACGAGTTGCATAGAGAGTGTTTCGTTGAGACAAACGCGGTCATTTAGGTTTTGAACAATTTTGAGAACTTTGATTTTTGAGCTAAATACTGAGCACCTGATAACCATCATTGTGACCATAATGATTAACCCTAGGAAGAAGTGGGTCCATGCCTTGATACGTCACCCTGTGCACACATCACCTCGATGCTTTTCTCATTGGCTAGTTTCCATGTCTACCCAGTCCTTGTCACTGCAAAAGAAAATCTTTCCGGGAGACAGACTCTGGGAAATAAAATATTTTTGTTAGTCATAGTCTCTCAATTCTATGTTAAGTGCCGACCCAGATTCCTTTCCATGTACACAATTTCTTTCCCTTCATAGAGGAGTCAACACTCCCGCATTCGTTCCATGTTGGCCATCCTCACCTGTTGCCAGCTTTACATGTCACCCTGACTTTGTGTCACCCAGACCCTTCCAAACGATGCGAAAAGGATTTTCTTCCAAGAGATGGATTCTAAGATGTAAATATTTTCGTTAATTTCAGTCATAAGGAACATGAGAACCAACTAGAAAATAAAACAAAAGAAACACACAACACCATGGCTATCTAGGAAATGGAAAGGTTATGCAAAACCATCGTCAATCCAGACAGTCCTCCATGCCAATGACAAATCATAACCAAGAAACCACATGCATGCCAAAACTGGCAAGGAAATCATACATGAAACTCAGTACTTGCAAGCAAAACCCGTTGTAGTTGTTGATCCCAATGTCCTCTTGCATTTTCCTTCTTGCTCCAAATCCCAAGTATGCCACACTCCTCCAAGAGTGCTCCAAAAAACTCTAGGTGTCCAAGAGTATGTGAGAGAGAGAGTAGAATAGAGAGCTCCAAGCTAAAATTGACAAAAGTCTAGCAACTGATCCTCATAAACCCTTTTATTAATGAGGCCTCTAATTTCTTCAATTTTCCATTATTTTCCTTCATTTTTTTCCTCACATGTAACATGTGACCTTTCACCTCCTTTTTCTCCTAATTTTCATTATTTTCATAAATAAAGTGCCAATTAATGTCACTTTACTTTTCCAAAACCTTTGCCATTGACTTTGCCAATTTCCATAGCCATAAATTAATCACAAGTGATCCCCTCACTATGTTTTAGACGCTTGGAATACATGTCCCATGACTTTGGTTGCTACATTAACTTTATTACACAAATTTTTTGACCAAAATTATTACAGCTACAATTTCAAACAGCTCAAAGAACACCCATGAAATCATGGTTAGTATTCAAAAGATCTACATTTATGGTTAACAAAAAGGTGTAGTTGTAGTTCTCAAAAGTGAGGTTTATGGAGAATGACAGAAGACGAAGCAATAGGGACCTTTCTCTTTTAATCTCCCCAATTTATGGGATGCCAATTGTAATTGCAAACCCACTTAAATGTGACATGATAACGACATCTGGGAAATTTATGCTTTTAAATTTATAGAATTTGACAACACTAAATTATTTAATAAAGTTCAATTCATTTATATATTTAATAATTTATTTCAAAAGGTTTAATCCCAAAGTGGGGATCTACATTACTGCAACAGGGGATCTACAGATTTGCAAGAGGAACTTCTGCAGAGTCCAGACGACTACCTGAAGCGTCACGACAAATTAGTAAGCCACATCGGAGGAAAAAGCGGTTTGCAATGGCTTTCTTGTAATTCATCGCACCAACAAAAGCACATCTTGATTCTAAAGTTACAGAGTATCCGGCTACAGTGGCATTGATATCTCGAATGGATTCATGAAAAATTTAAGAAAACTGATGGTGCGATTCCATGTCGTCGCTATTATATCTGACAAGGATAAAAGTTATGATTCATATAACAAGAAAAACATGCTTTGATAAAAAATAATTGCAACGTGCCTGTTTATGGATGCCTGCTGTCAGCGTTTCCTTTAACCAAATAAAACAATCAGTTCTCATAAGTGAACATAAATAAAACAATATCATTGAACAATCGCGTAATTACATTCAGCTCAGCTAGAGCTCAAGAACAAAAGATTTTGTGTCCAAACCGTAAACAGACCATTGTTTCTTTCTCACACCTCTAATACATGAAAGACAATACAGGTTGAATACGAACTCAAACATTACTTACAATACTTACAATGTCATTTGAACAATCGCGTAACTACATTCAGCTCGGCTAGAGCTCAAGAACTGTGTCGAAACCGTAAACAGACCTTCGTTTCTTTCTCAGACCTCTAATACATGAAAGACAATACAGGTTGAATACGAACTCAAACATTACTTACAATACTTACAATATATACAATACTTACAATATCATTTGAACAATCGCGTAACTACATTCAGCTCGGCTAGAGCTCAAGAACTGTGTCGAAACCGTAAACAGACCTTCGTTTCTTTCTCAGACCTCTAATACATGAAAGACAATACACGTTGAATACGAACTCAAACATTACTTACATTACTTACAATAAATAAATATATATATATATATATATACACAAGAAAATTCAACGCCAGAAATGCTAGCTAGCACCTCGTTGGAGCATCTCAAGGTACTCAACTATAGATCTCTGCCTCTGCAATTTCATTCCGTCGTAGAATTTGGCAATGAATAACTCCACATCCGTATCTACTTTCTCCGCATCCGTAGAACCGGAGGTATTTTTCTTATCTTCACAATTCAACTCTGCCTGAGAAGTACTTCTTGCGTCAGTGGACTCATATGCTTGCACTGTAGCCGCCACGGATCGGAATGCTTTCATATCAAATTCCATCGCGGAGACTCGCGATTCCTCCTTTTTGTTTCCGTCTGTTCGAGAACCACCACTTGCGGTTGCAATTGTTTTCTCGAAGGAATTGAAAACTTGATACCCTGAAGCGTATAGATCTGTAACATACACAAACTGGGTGTATGCCGGTTCGATGTTGACGCTCCCAAAGGAACAAGATATAATAGCTTTGATCCAATTTTGCAGCTTAGCCTTCAAACGCCTTTCTACATCATCATTGTCTGAGTAATTGTAGTGATCATATCGGTCATTGTGATTCTTGGAAGATTGGATGTACTGCCTCTCTCCAATTCTGAATACCGTCTTCTTCTTCAGGGCATTTCTCAACGCCAACGTCCATTTCTTCACTTTCCTTCTAGCGAGGGCGGAAGTTCGAAAAGATTTCCATATTTTTTTCACTGCTCCTGATCCCACCATTTTAGGAAGAATGAAGCTGCAAAATAACTAATGCGAGAAGAGGTACAAGTAGCTAGAGAAATATGCGGGGAGGATCAAATAAGCGTCCTAGCTTTGAATGCTTTAAGATTGAAGTTCAATTCGTATGAGGCACTCTGTAAGGAGCACGGAAATGCCGGGCATGATGCAGACAAGTGGCGGAAGTGGTTCAGTTGTCAGTCAATTTCTTCTGTGGCAACTAGCGTGAAGAAGCATTTCATTTAATAGAAAGATAGTTAAAGGGTTAATTAAATTAATCATAAAATATTAAAACCAAAACAGGCTCTAATTGTTTTTACCAGTTAAGCCGTATCTTGAACAGCGTCACGGTATCCTGTTAGATTTTTAATATTAATTATATATATATAAATTTACAATCACTATATAATTATTTTAAAAAAATAAAAATTTATCCCTTCGAACCTAACTTTAAGATAAAGCCTTTTAATCAAATTAAAATATAAATAAATTTGAAAGTATTGTGAATCTGAATCAGAGTCTATTTGAAAAACAAAGATTTATACTTCATAAACCTATAAAAAAAACCCTTCATCCTTCACGGCCATACCTACTATAAAATAAATTATAATAAATTTCAGTGTGTTATGACTAGGACAAAATAAATTATCAACTAATAATTTATTTGAAACAAAAAGCTTTATCCTACATGGCCTTATCAAAAAAATCATTAAACTTCATAACCATCTATTAATAAATTTGAAAGTATGGTGACTTTGAATCAGAGTCTATTTGGAAAACAAAGGTTAATGCTTCCTAAACCTATAAAAAAAACCATTCATCCTTCACGCCCTTACCTACTCTAAAATAAACTATAATAAACTTCAGTGCGTTATGACTGGGACAAAATAAATTATCAAGTAATAATTTATTTGAAACAAAAAGCTTTATCCTACTGGCCTTATGAAAAAATTCATTAAACTTCATAACCATACCCGCCGCAGAAACCCCATCAAAGTGTTTTAGTGTGAGCCTAGTAATCTTCCGAGTATGTCGGTTTAGTTGATTCTATTCTTACCTCACCGATTTATATAAACTTTATGTCGTGGTAGTTGAGTTTGCTGATTTTTTTCATTCGCCAAAGTTTAATCGCACTATATATATCATTGAAAATCTTCATTTCCTCATGCAATAGCACAACACATCCTTGACCTAAGTTTCACGTCCAACTAACTCCCCCACTTGTTGTTTGTCGTTAGAGCGGTTCCTTCTGTAAATATATAATAAAGTATGGTTTAGGCGGGGAGTGAAAAGATTCTTGAAGACACTACAACAAGATTATCGCATACGCTTTCAAAAGTCTTCGTCTTTGGAAAAAAAGTGAGGCATATGGCTACATTGGAAGTCTCTCCCGAAAGAACCGCGCAATAAGGAATAAAGGCGGTCGTATATTCCTCACTTGTGTGAAGGCGCGCCCTAACTTCATTTAAGAAAATAGAAGCACAAACGAATGTTTTGACAACGTGGCACCTTATCGTCTCATGCTTTGAATCAAAATTTTCTCCCTTCTTATACGTGGCACCTTATCCTCTCACGTTATCATTCAAAATTGTTTTTCTCTCCCTTCGTATTTCTTCACCGAACTTTTCCACCTCCATGATGAAAATTTGTAAAGTAATTGTATTTTAACTGGCTAGATTAAAATAAGTAAACACTTAAAAAAAAGTTAAATAAAATTTTTTTTTTTCCAATCTTTTACTACTTTATACGTCAACAAATTATAAAATAAATAAATCCAATAAATAATAATGATTATATTTTGTAATTTTAACTATAGGTTTAATTTTTTTATATATTTTAGATGTATTTTGAATATAAATATATATATATTTTTATAAACATCTATATAAGAGAATTTGTTATATATATATACATTAAATAAATAGCAAACATGTATAAACAACACTTCATGATAAGCATCAAAACACTTTATGATACATCTCAAGCTGCTAAATTCAAAATAATAATAATAAAAATTAACTAAATTACGACTTTATTTAAATTATTATTATTATTGATTATAAAAAAAATTAATATATAAATTACACATATATACTTTAAGAAAAAAACATGTAACAAGATACTTAACTATGGAGATTCACCCCACTTTATCATGGAGATTCTTAATTTATGAATAAGCTTTGTTACAATACCATGGATTATCAATGCCACATGCCCAAAAACCATAACTCATTTCACATGATTCTTTTTCTAATTAATCAATTTGATTAAAAGGGAAAAAAGCGCATTCCCCGATGGGTGTGGTTGAACACTTGGCAAAAGAGATCGAGGAGGAGGGCAGGGGGACCGCCCACCACCGTATCGGCTCTCAATGTAATTAGGAGGGGGGAGGCATGGCCTACCTCCCCCGCCCTCCCGCCCCCCACGCCCCCCATGCAAATAAGTATTTCATATGTTACGACTAGCTATGTTCTAGAATAGTCTTGTGTTGTTTCTATATAGAGAGGTAGGCTTTTGTGCCCTGTTTGTATAATCCCCCTGTCACAGATGGGATTTTCCTTCCCCTTCAGAGTGTGGCAATTATGAGTTTCTTTGAAGGCTAGTTAATGAAATGGAATGAGGAGTGGGAGTTTCCAGATTTAAATGAGGAGTGGGAGTTTCCAGATTTAAATTGTCATGTGAGAGGTTCTGCTAAGATCAACTCATTGTGGCATTAGGTCCCTGGTTCTCTAGGTAGTTGGATTTCAGATACAAAATTATGGAGACAATAAGATTGTAGGGGTGAATGTAAAAGATGGAAATGGTGGCTATTGTTTGGGTGGCTATTAGAGTCATGCAAGGTAGAATTCAATCTCTAGTTCTTTGATTTCCTCAGCCTTGGCTCTTCTTCACTATTATAGTTCGTGTTGACGGTGCTAGACCCACCAACATTCAGGGGATCACCCCGGTATGAAGTCCCAAATAGACCTCACACCGTTTGGTGTGGGAGTCCCATCCGGTATGATGGCCTGGTTGCCATTGTCTTAAGGATTTGCCTCAACTCTTGCTTGTCAGCACAGGAGAGTGGTCTGATTTGCCTTCGAGAAGTGAGGTTCGCGTGCCTGGTGAATGCTAGTGTACTTGTGTCAATGGTTCTTTCACTGTAAAGGGAGAGGGTGAGAGTGAGTCCCAAGTTGGTTGGGATGAATTCCCAACTCGGCTAGGAACACACAACATAACAGGACATGCACAACTTCCGGAGGAGCAGTCCACACGGATGCGGCAGTCACAACATATAAGGTAAGATAACACGTAGAGCACTCAAAGGATGAGTCCGAACGAGTGCAACGGTTGTTACAACAAGCTTTATGTGAAAGGTTTGTCTAATGTCCAAAGAGATAGCCACCACGGGCGAGACAACGTTAACATCATATACAACACATTTCCATTAACAAATTATGTATTACAACAAGCGAAATAGTTCAAGTGTTCAACAAAATTTAAAGGAACATGCATTACAAGTGTTCAAGATTAGTCTTACAACAGTTACAATAAATGTGTGAAAACGTGATGGCCTGTTAGTAGGCTTCTGAATTAAGTGAAAGTTCCAAGACACATCGTTACACCGTACATCACTAACTCCGTGAGCGGGGTGTTGGAGCCACTACTTAGTCCTCAAAGAAAAGATTACAGACTCTCTTGGCTATGTGGGAGGAGCTGAGGTGAAAAGTCCTTTGCATATACAAATGAGGGGGTATTTATAGCCAAGGGTGAAATTGACCCTTGTGGTTGTTCGACTACCCTCATGATTATTTTACTTCCATGACTTTTCGACTCTTACATGACTCTTATTACAACAAGTGGGTCTCTTGGACTTCCATGTTACATTGCATTGATTGACAACATAGTCCATAGTAAAGATGTGGGCGACAATGACTCATGACATGACTCGACATGACAGTGTTGGTACATTCGTGTTGTTGTTGGAGTGCATGTTGAGCTATAATGCTGCTAGGTGATGGATATCTTCATGGTGTACCACAGCTTCACCTTGGCATGGCAAAGTGCGTGGAGTCTTCGATGGTCTTTGGTTCGCTTGATGATGCTTTGGCACGTTGTTCCTTGCTTGCATGTTGGAAGGCTTGATAGGCTCATCTGTTCGCGAAAGGTGCATGTTCGTCCGTTCATCCGTTTGTGAGCACATCTTGCATGTTTGCTTGTCTGTCTGTCCGTGAACACATCTTTTCATGATCATCCATTCGCAAGCACATCTCTTCACATACATCGTTTGTTCATCCGTTGGTGAACCTGTCCTTCTGCATGCACTCCTTTCATTCATCCCTTTCGTTGTCATGCCATGTTTGTTAATGTACCTGTGCCTGCAGTCACTCATGACGAGACGACATCAAATCCAAAAACCTCCTAGTCTACCATGAAACATGATCATTTCGGATGCAGGTGATCGGGAGAGGCAGTAAGGTTGCGAAGCGGGATGATGGCTCTGGGAACTGCTGATGAAAACTACACAAGAGTCACTGAGTGATGAAGATGGTCAATCCAAGTTGACAGTGACTGTTCGCAAGGTCTGGCTCGGTTGGAAGGAAAAATTGCACAAATTTTGAGAGGGACAGTCCAGGTTGTAGGAAGGCAAGGTAGGCAAAATCTGTGTAGTTTCCGGAACGAGTGGGCAGAAGTCGCTGGAAGGCAGAATTTGCGCAATTTTTTGGAGGAATAGGCCAGGTTGCAAGGAGGATCAACAGGCAAAAATTGTGCGGTTTTTTATAGGAACTGGTTGGGAGCCTGGCAATCAAAACTGCGCAATTCACTAAGGGAATTGGCAGTTGGATGCTGGGTCACTGGCAGCAGAAACTGCACAATTCCTAAGGGGAATTGGTAGTCCACTGTTGGGTGCTTGGCAGAAGAAACTACGCAATTCTTGGAGGCAATTGGCAGTCTGCTGCTTGGAGCTCCTGGTGAGGAAAACTGCACTGAGGCTGACAGGCTAGCCTATTGATCACCTCTACACAGTTTCTGAGCTGAGCGAATTTTTGTCTAGTAGAAGGCCTGCTCATGAAAATTGCACAGTTTCCTGGATGAGCAATCGGTCAACTGTTGGGAGGACTGACTAGGAAAACTGCGCAATTTTCTGGGGAGACAGGGATGGGCACTTGGTGTCTATCTGGCCGGTCTGCACAATTTCCTTAGTCAACAGAGTAGGCAAGGTCAGTAGCCTCTGCGCAATTTTTGAGGGGAGTCAGTCCCTGGGTGGCTGCTAGGTCCGACTGTCCGGGTGGGTGGTGAGCATGAAATTTGATTGGATTGCTTGTGATCAACACAACTTGGAAATACTTTCTTGGTGCTTCTGCGCTGTTTTGGGTGACAGTTGATCGAGTTGATGGCAGGGTGATGGTCTAGGTGTTAGAGGGGAGTCTGGTCGTCAGAACTTCAATAAAATGACTAAGTGTGTGAACGATCAAAAGATGCATAGGTGATAATACAAACACAAACTCATATGACTCGATGACGAAGTGACTCAAAACATCTA
Organism: Pinus tabuliformis; assembly: GCA_031772625.1. Taxonomy (NCBI): domain Eukaryota; kingdom Viridiplantae; phylum Streptophyta; class Pinopsida; order Pinales; family Pinaceae; genus Pinus; species Pinus tabuliformis. Next base: position 2,075,254,903 of record CM062818.1, read on the forward strand.
GACACACATGTTCAACATGACTGACCGACGGTGCAAGTGACAAGCGTGACACTCATGATTGATCGTTGATCGACCATGACAACGCTTGTGCGACAATGAATGTGACTCTGTGTGTGAGTGCGATAGATGCTTTCATAGCGAACACAACAAGTACACACGAAGCGAAGACTTTGAGCATAACCAGAACATGGTCACAAGCATGACTTAGACACCAACATGTAGAAACTTGGGTGAAATGAACAAGCAAGGCAGATGCAAAGACTCCCAAGGGCTCACAAAGTGAACTTGAGGGTGTGCAGTCATCAAGCGAAACTCCCAAGGGAGGCTTCGAAATTAGGTGCAGGCCAAAATTTTGGAGGGTGGTTGTAGCCACTACAACACTTGGCGACACACTAGTATAACTCCAGCTTCTCTATTCTGGTTCATTGCTAGCATAGGGCCTTGGTATTTCGAGGAGTATTGAATTGCTGCGCGGGTTACTTCGGCTTCCCCACTTACCCCATAAACATACATGGTTCACCCTTTGCCAACTCAGTTAAACACAATCAAAAGTTTAGCTTAGATCTCAGTGTTTCGAATCGGGAAGGGTAGTTTAGCTCGCGAGTTGAATATTTTCATAGTATAAATTTTCATTTCTGATGTTGCTCCACTACTAGCAAGCCTGGACAGTACCCCGACGGAGTCACGCAATAACACACACATTGCTCCACTGCCAACGAGCCTGGTCAGTACCCCGATGGAGTTGCATGCTTCACCTCTCTGCGTGAGAAGTCTTTCTCTTCTTTCTCCTTTGTATTTTTCAAGAGGACTGTGCATAGGCACTTATTTATTTTTGGGGCGAAAGAGGGATCCCGACTTATTGAGAGCAGAAGAGGTTGTTCCTTCAGAGAAGCATGTAAGACCTCTAACATAGGTTTTCTCGTTTTGATTTTCCCCTTCTCTGTTTCTTCTTGTTGGATGAGCTTGAACACACAGGGCAGAAGGTTGAGTATGAGAATGGGGCTTCCCAGTGTGGACATAGGTTCATGGTTGGACCAAAAATTCCCTTGTAGACAGCTCGTATTTTCCGTCAAGACTTCATTGGCCGAAGGTTATAACCAAGCAGTGTCAAACGTCTCTTCAAATTTCAGTCACATATTCTCTTCAAAAGCCAGAACGTAGTAGTTGGAAGCACTTATTTTTGGAAACAAAAATAGTAATATACCAAGAAAACAAAACAAACATAAACAAAAATAGAAATCAAAATCAAACAATGTAAAAACAAAGATAATAAGAAAAGCAAACACGATGAAAACAACAAGCAACAAACAGACTATGTACAAGGCACGGGCACGGCCTGTCCTACTGAAAGTAATGCTTGAGATCTTGGCCACTAACAGGAAGGTTGTCAACCCTCCCATCAAGTGATTGCAGATGATACGTGTGTGGGCCAAGGCTCTCATGGACCAGTGTAAGTCCACCGGGCTCCGCTACTGGAACCTGGTGGCATTCAAAAAAACCTTTAAGTGAAGACAACACCACTGCTTCAGGTATCACGTGCAACATATGCTCGCATGATGGCACGTGGTAGATTTTTTTTTATTCGAGAACAGTTCAAGTTCCTAAAATCAATGCATAAGCAGATTTTCCTGGATTTATTATGTGCAGATTTTAAATGAGAAACCCACGTATGATAACGAAATTTGCAAGTAACCCAAACATCCAACAATTTAGTTAATTCTTTCTGTATAAGGAGTTCAAACGATATATGTGTTTTACCTGACTTTTTCTGCAATGGTTTGGCTCCTCCTTTACTTGGAATCTCGTGTTGGGTTGTTCGTGTGTCGTATGTACTGTGGCACGCAGTTTGTACCAAGACTGGCCATTTTCAAATTTTGATTAGTCCCCACATTGCTTTGTTCGTTCGTAGTGGTGGGCTTGTGGGTTCTGTTGTTTCTTGGTCCTTGACCAAAGTTCCGCAAATCATAGAGTTTGTTGATAGGACCCAACCCCTCGAGGATGGGGTCGCCTTTCTTACCCTCAGCTGCAGTTTTCAGAGATTGCTCGTGCTTACCTTCATCAATTGTTATGTTCTTGAAAGTATCAACACTGTTCGTAGAGTGTAGTACTACTTTGAGTGTGACCATGTTGAGGTTGAGGGTTCTTGGTGATCCCAACATGAGTGCTTCATGCTCAGTGATGTTGTTTGTGCATTTAAACTTCAAGCATCTTGAAATCATTCATTTTCTATTACTTTGGGCAACTGAGCTATACTCGGTCCTTGAGCCATCATGTGTCTTTGATTCGTCAAAATGCATGGCCCACATTTGTTTATACACAGACCGTTTGACATGCTTGTACTGCTACTACTACTGCTACTATTGGTACAATGAACTGTATAGGTTTCATTACCATCAGTTGGGCAAGGAAGGAGTCCCAACTATGTGTTTGATGAGATTGGAGCTGACCGTGCAGGATAACACTCCAATGTTGTTTCAAGGAGTCAGTTGCCAAACATGACTTCTGCGAAGGCCAACGGTTCGTTCTCGTCATTAAGGGGAGTGACATTGTGTTTCATATACCTCTTGTATAACACCCGGATGTGGTTGCATTTGCCCTTGTACGAAAGCCACATGTGAGACCAGTCTGTAGCAAAATATCCATCTAGCTAGTTGGACCAGTCTCTGCTGAGTAATAGACCATATGCTTCCGGTATGTCCACAACGACTATGTTGATGCATTAGTGTACTCGACTGTCATGAGATAGTTAGATGATCACATCTCGCGGTTCACCAATGGCTGGTACTGATGTTCGATCAAGTTGGATGATTCGCATGGATGTCTCGCTCCATTGCGCATTGATCTTCTTAGCAATGGAGAGCGACATGACGTTGGCTTCCGCGCCAGAATCAACCAAGTAGTTGTGAAAATTGTATTTAAAAACTTCGAAAGAAAGTAGGAATGGAGGGTAACCTGAGTTTGCTTCTTCCATCCGAAGTGCGTTGAGCATAGTGGAAAGTGATCTGGGAGGTGTGCTTGCCCCTTTGTTGGTGGAGGTTGTGTTGTCTATTCCATTGCACACAGTAGGATATCTCGCTGACTCTGGGCCTTAGCTAACTCGAACAAACTGATGTTCACTCGATTTTTCTTCATATCTTCAGCAATGTTGTAGTCCATAGGTGGTAGACTTACCGAGGTGTCCGGGGTGGAATGGATGTTCATGTTTTCTGCTGGAGTGTTTTGTAACTTGTTGCTCATGGATGTACTCTTATCCGCTATTGTCTTCTCAGAATTTCTTTGTGTTTTCTTCTTTGGGGCGGTCGATGGATTGACCTTCTTCATCAACAGTCTCACCTTCTCTTACATTTCCCCAAGTGTAGGGAAAGCCCCTTTACTCCTAAGTTTGTAACGATCTTTTTGTTTTTGGGGCAGCTTCTCGGTATTCATCTTTGATATTACCTGCGAGCATTGATATGCGTTCGCCACATGCCCAAAACTTGGTGTTTCATCAGGTGCAACCTATTTTTCATCGTCAGTGTCTTCGAGTTGCTCCTGCATATTGCTTTCCACATCGAGTGTATGACTGCAGACAGAGATAGCAACTCGCTTCCAATCCAAACAAGAGTTCTCAGGGTGATGTTCTTCGTGGAAGGAATAAAACTTAGGATCTGCGCACTGTTCGAGTTGGAACACAAGCTTCTGTGTAGTTTTTTAAGCGAACTAGTTACTACTTGATGAGCCGCTCGATGAGTTGCTTGCGTATATCTGTCTGGGTGGATGACTGCTTGAAAATGTGTCCGTTTTCCATTGTTTGAGCTCAGACACTTTTGTAGTCAAGTTCTTGACAAGGCAAGTGAGGGTCTAAATATCAGTTGCTTCCTTGTCTCTAGCCTTGCTCGCCATTGCTTGGGGCTTCATGCTTGCATCCTTGGAGTCCTTCGTTGATGACTCCGATCACACGTAGGTCTTTTTCAACAGCAATAGCCTCTTCGCAACTTTCCAAGCGTGTTGGTTTCGCAACTCGCTTGACAACCTGCACAATGTTGGTTGGCAGTGCGGACGTATAGTAATCAACAGTGATGGAGCCATGATGTTTAGTGTCTACTGCAAACTTGTTCAGAATACATGTAAACCTCTGATTGAAGTCCTTTACCTTTTCTTTTCCCTCCATCTTGAGGATCCCAACTCTTTGAGTAGCATGGTTGGGGTCTTGTCATCAGCGAACTTCTCAAGAAACATGCGTTTGAATGCACCCCAGTTCTATATAGAGTTCGGCGGAAGGCTGTGATACCATGCCGATGCGCGACCATCCAAGGTACATGGGAACAATCTACATGCTATGTCATCAAAACATACCTCAAGGGTCTGCAACTGTAGGTAGAATTTGTCTAAATAGTCTTCTGCCTTCACTGTACTGTCAGAGTTGAACTTGATGTTCATCCTCTCTGCTTGCTTCGGCATCTTGTGCAGAACAACCAGGAGAGCCAGTGGTCCATGAGTCATCCATTCGAGATTTGGGTTAGCCATCTCTTCTTCTTCTTCGCCCTCTTCCTCTCTTTCAGAGTCTAATGGTTCTGGCTCTGAGTTTGTTGGTTCGTCTCCACCTTTGCCTCCTTTGCTGCCTTCCCCACTTCCTCATGTACCAGTGTCTGATACAAGATCACAAGAGTGTCTTGTTCGCCTTGCCGGAAGACTGGAGGTTCCTCTCCATCTTCAATAGCTTCTGCCAGACCTTCAAGTGTGGCAAGGACTACCTCTTCCATTGATGATACAACAATTTTTGTGCGAGTAACCTTTGACTTCCTTGATGCATATGGAAGATTTTTTACACCTGGGATTAGTCCGACTGCTTTCGCAAACTGGCGAGTGATGGGACAGATGGAGCGAAGTTGATGATACAGAATCTCGTGTTCAATCCTGGGAGGTGAGGAGTAACCAACTACAGAGTCGTGTGTAGGTGAGAGGGAGTGCGAGTTACTGCCTTGACCAAATGGTTGATGAATGAGTGTGAGGGGATGTTCAACCATATACAACTGGCTACCCTCCTTCTAGCGCCAGAAATGTTGACGGTGCTGGACCCGCCAACATTCAGGGGATCACCCTGGTATGAAGTCCCAACTAGACCTCACACCGTTTGGTGTGGGAGTCCCATCCGGTATGATGGCTTAGATGCCATTGTATTAAGTATTTGCCTCAACTCTTGCTTGTTAGCACAGGAGAGTGGTCTGCTTTGCCTTCAAGAAGTGAGGTTCGCGTGCCTAGTGAATGTTAGTGTACTTGTGTCAATGGTTCTTTCACTGTAAAGGGAGAGGGTGAGGGTGAGTCCCAAGTTGGTTGGGATGAAGTCCCAACTCGGCTAGGAACACACAACACAACAAGACCTGCACAACTTCTGGAGGAGTAGTCCACATAGATGTGGCAGTCACAACATACAAGGTAAGATAACACGTACAACACTCAATAGATGAGTCTGAACGAGTGCAGTTGTTGTTACAACAAGATTTATGTGAAAGGTTTCTCTGATGTCTAGGGAGATAGACACCATAGGCGAGATAGCATTAACAACATATATAACACATTTTCATTAACAGATTATGTGTTACAAAAAGTGAAATAGTTCAAGTGTTCAACACAGGGTAAATCAACATGCATTACAAGTGTTCAAGATTAGTCTTAAAATAGTTACAATACATGTGTGAAAACGTGTTGGCCTGTTAGTAGGCTTCTGAATTAAGCAAAAGTTCCAAGACACATTGTTACACCATACATCACTAACCCCGTAAGCGGGGCGTTGGAGCCACTACTTACTCCTCAAAGAAAAGATTACAGACTCTCTTGGCTATGTGGGAGGAGCTGAGGTGAAAATCCCTTTGCATTTACAAATGAGGGGGTATTTATAGCCAAGGGTGAAACTGACCTTTGTGGTTGTTTGATTATCCTCATGACTGTTGGACTTCCATGACTTTTCTCCTCTTACATGACTCTTAGTACAAAAAGTGGGTCTCTTGGACTTCCACGTTACATAGCATTGATTGAAAACATAACCCATAGTAAAGATGTGGGCGACAATGACTCGTGACATGACTCGAAATGAAAGTGTTGGTACATTTGTGCTGCTGCTAGAGTGCACGTCGAGCTACAGTGCTGCTAGGTGATGGATATCTTCATGGTGTAGCACAGCTTCACCTCCGCATGGAAAAGTGTGCGAAGTCTCCGATGGTATTTGGTTCGCTTGATGATGCTTTGGCACGTTGTTCCTTGCTTGCATGTTGGAAGGCTTGGCAAGCTCATCTATTCGTGAAAGGTGCATGTTCATCTGTTCGTCCATCCATGAGCATATCTTGCATGTTTTCTTGTCTGTCTGTCTGCGAACACATCGTTGCATGATCATATGTTCGTGAGCACATCTCTTCACATACGTCATTCGTTCATCTGTTGGTGAACCTGTCCTTTTGCATGTGCTCCTTTCATTCATCCCTTTTGTTATCACGCCATGTTTGTTAGTGTACCTGTGCCTGCAATCACTCATGACGAGATGACATCAAATCCAAAAACCTCCTAGTCTACCATGACACGTGATCATTTCAGTTGCAGGTGACTGGGAGAGGCAGCAAGGTTGCGAAGTAGGATGATGGCTCCATGCACTGTTGATGAAAACTGCGCAAGAGTCACTGAGTGATGAAGATGGTCAATCCAAGTCGACAGTGACTATATGCGAGGTTCGACGCGGCTGGAAGGAAAAATTATGCAAATTTTGAGAGGGACAGTCCAGGCTACAGGAAGGCAAGGTAGGTAGAATCTGCACAGTTTTCGGAACGAGTGGGCAACAGGGTTTGGAAGGCAAAATTTATGCAATTTTACGGAGGAACAGGTCGGGCTGCAAGGACGATCAACATGCAGAAATTGCGTAGTTTTGGAAAGGAACTAACCGGGAGCCTGACAGTCAAAACTGCACAATTCCCATAGGGAATTAGCTATTGGCTATTGGGTCACTAGCAGCAGAAACTACGCAATTCCCAAGGGGAAATAGCAATCAACTGTTGGGTTCTTGGTAGTAGAAACTGCGGAATTCCTAGAGGGAACTGGCAGTTTGCTACTTGGAGCTGCTGGTGAGGAAAACTTCACTGAGGCTAACAGGTTGGCTTGTTGATCATCTCTTCGCAGTTTCTGAGTTGAGCAGATTGTTTTCTAGAAGAAGGCCTGCTCATGAAAATTGTGCAGTTTCCTGGATGAGCAGTCGGTCAGCTGTCGGGAGGCCTGAGTGGGAAAACTGTGCAATTTTCTGGGGAGATAGGGATGGGCACTTGGTGTTTGTCCGGCCGGTCTACGCAATTTCCTCAGTCAGCAAAGCGAGCAAGGTCAGTAGCCTCTGCACAAATTTTGAGGGGAGTCATTCCTTGGGTGGTTGGCGGGTCTGGGTGTCTGAGTCGTGAGCATGAAAGTTGAATTGATTGCTTGCGATCAACGCAGCTTAGAAATACTTTCTTGGTGCTTTTGCATTGTTCTGGGTGATAGTTGATCGAGTTGATGACAGGGTGATGGCTCAAGTGTCAGAGGGGAGTCTGGTTGTTAGAACTTCAACAAAATGACTAAGTGTGTGAACGATCAAAAGATGCATAGGTGATCATGCAAACACACACTCATATGACTCGACGACGAAGCGACTCAAAACATCCAGACACACATGTTCAACTTGATTGACCGACGATGCAAGCGATAAGCATGACACTCGTGACTAATCATTAATCGATCGTGGCGACGTTGTGCGACAATGAATGTGACTCCGTGTGTGAGTGCGACAAATGATTTCATAGCGAACACAACAAGTACACACGAAGCGAAGACTTTGAGCATAACCAGAACATGGTCGCAAGCATGACTTAGACACCAACATGCAGAAACTTGGGTGAAATGAACAAGCAAGGCGGATGCAAAGACTCCCAAGGGCTCACGGAGTGAACTTGAGGGTGTGCAGTCATCAAGCGAAACTCCCAAGGGAGGCTCTGAAATTAGGTGCAGGCCAAAATTTTGGAGGGTGGTTGTAGCCGCTACAATAGTTGGGTAACTTCTTTTCTCTAGCTTTGTGTATTAATTCCCTTGGATTTTTTCTATTCCCAATGTGGTTTGGATTGTGTTAAAAGGTATTTGAAAGGGTATGTTTTTGTTCTGTATCCATTGAATTTTAGGGCCCTACTGCCTTCGGAGTTGGTCTATAACCTGGATCGTTTTACTTCTTAGCAAATGTGTTATCGTTTTTTCTCTCCTGGTGGCTTTCTTAGTGGGCAAGTCTTGTTTATATGTTTATACTATTGTCATTTCTCAATTCTATGCCAACAATCTAGTTCTAACTTGAGGAGGTTAGATGGTTCATGTTTTTTGGTTGTCTTGGGGGAAGTAGTCTCTCCCAAATCTCTTGCACTATTTTCAGTCTCTGAGGGGTCGTTGTTTGGTTAGTATCTTTGTAGGTGGGGGGTTGTTTATTCCTGGCACTGTGCTATTTTAGTCCTTGTTGTGGTCCTTATGGCACATCAACAAATTTTGGTCATCGTAGGGTTGGTGGACATGGCCAACAAATTCAATCTTGTGTCCAATCAGAAGCTCGGGAGATGATGACTACTTACAATTACGTCACTTCTGTTAGAGCCTAGATTTACCTCAGGCTGAAAAGTTAATGTTCTAGGTCCACATCAAACCACGCTAAGCCTCGTAGCTAGCCCTACGAGGACAGGAGAGGGCTCTCTTCGGGTCAATCTCAGCAAAAGATAATTGGATGGGGCTTGAGATGACTGATTTAACAACTAATCTTAGGCTAGGTATGAAGTGCAAGGATTTGATTTGATTGTTTTGGGGGTTTTTTTGTTGGAATCAAGGGAAAGGAAAATTTGGGTCTGGGGATGAGGCCAAATTTTCGCATAGTTCCAGTTGGGGCAAGGTAGGCAGTAGTTTTGATGCTTTAGATTAAATGAATGGATGGAAAAGACCGCTGAGGAGCTGAAGAGGGCAAGAGGCTACAAGAATCCTCTCCAAATAGATGAAAACATATAAAACTAAACAAATTTTAAGGCAGAGCACAACAAGCCAAATGAATTCTACCTTTGTCACTAATTTTGTTCAATTTCAGAAGCAAATAGAAGGGAAATGGCATACATAAAACATCAATGAACTCAAAATTACATGAAGAAAAACACCATCAAAACTCAGAGCCACAAGGATCCCAACAAGTGCTGCAAATCCTGGTCTTTCCTTTGCCAAAAATGCAGAAATCAGATGTACAATGGAATGCCAAGCATTCCCAAGTGTCCAACCATGAAAATGACTGAGAAATTACATGATATAGACAAGCCTAACTCCTTCCCATGCCTCTAGGGGTCGAGCTCATCATTCTAGGAGTTGTTTCAACCAATTCTAAACAAGGAACTGAAAAATAGGCAATGAAACAACTTGCCCCTATATGAAAGGAAACTGATTCATTTAGTTGTTTTTCACTTTTTAGTGAATGAATCTACCAAAACAAGTAAAAATGTGCCCAAAATTACATCATGGTCATCAAATTACATCATGGTAGATCAATAGTTACATCAAAAAGTAAAACTAGTCAAAACTGGGCGAGTTTCTGAGCTGAAGAGTGAAAATGAGGCCAAATTTCTCTATGCACCACGCCCAAATTCTCTATGTGTCGCGCCACTTTGGAGCTGATTTTGAGTCACTTCCTGAAGTCAAAATTGAGCCCAAGTTAGCTCGTTGGAAAGCCCTACCTATCTACTTTCCAACCTAAGTGGAATTTCTAGATTTGGTGTCCATTTAACCCTCCAAATGTCCAATCTCCCAAGATTGTTTCCTGTGTGTCAAAATAGGGGCAATGAGGTCATTTTTTGAGTGTTTTTTGACCTTTTGAGGGCTCAAAACCTGCCCAAATTTCTTGGCCATAGGTAGGAAAACATAATTTATCATGAAAAATCCAGAAATGCAAAGTTTTTTGGATTTGGAGCCCTCTAGCGAAAGCGAGCGCCACGTGGCGCAGCGCATAGGGAGGAAAACCCTATTTTTTAGTGCAAAAAATTTCAAAATGCAAAAATTGCTCCAAGTTTCTGGAAATTTGGGCTGGACCTTCTTCATCAAGACCTATGATGGGCCAAGGAAGCCTCAGCCAATGTCTGAAGTCGATCATGCTCCTTTTGCCTCTTTTGCCTCTTTGATGCCTTCCTTAATTTTGCCTTTAAATTTCTTATTCGTGCCTTGCAAACCTTGTTCCGCTCCATGTAGTGGAAAGCCATGTGTCTCAGCAATACTTTGTCCCTATTGGCCTTGTCCAGCAGTATCTCTAAGTGGATGTTGATCCTCTCGAGCCAAATCTCTCGATCAGACTCTATCTCCTGCTGAATGGGTATCATCTCATTTAGGCTTCTTTGGGCAACCTGCCGATCTTCACGGATGTTTTGCCACCTCTATGAGGCCTCCTGGGTGCATGTACCCCTATTGGTGAGTCACTGTGGGTCTCCTCCTCATACTCATATGAAGAATCAGATGCCATCATTGCTAGTGAATGAACTGTTTTGGAGCTGTAGATGCTGATGTGTTTGACCTTTGTTTTGTCACCAAGGGAAAACAATGAAATGAGGGACTGTAAGGGGAGGGAAAAATAGTGGAGAATTAAGGGACTGTTTGGGATAGATTTTAGTTTAGGGAAATGTGGGACGTTTTGGGATTTTTGTATAAGATTAGGGTTTGGGGATTTACAATTGGGATTTTGGGAAAGGAAACTTGGGATAGAGGATTAGTGAATTTAGGGGGTAGGGGAACTTAGGGATGAAATCAAGGGACAAATGGGAGAAGGGAGTGATGGAGGAATGATAAACTTGGTAGCAAATAGTTAATCAAACCCTAGGCAGAAATTTTCTTGGAATTTCAAATGGTAGGGTTTGATTTTTGTTGAACAATTACCATTCATTAACCACCATGATATAGCACCAAACTTGGATAATAAACAATGATGGAGGGTCTACCTACTTGTCACAAAGAAAAGCCGTGTGATTTTTGGCGATTTTGGCGAATCCTGGAAGTTTTTGGGCTCTCTGGCTGTATGTGCCGCGCATCTAGCCCAATGCGCCACGCCTCACCAACGCGCCGCGCCTGTGCAAAAATACACTGAGTTCTGAGGCCCAGTGCGCCGCGCCTCCTGCCTAGTGCGTCACACTTTTTCCAAAAGACTTTTGGAGGCCTTCCCGATGTCCAAATTGGGCACGGGATAGCTCGTTGGAAAGGTATTTGAGTCGAATTTCCAACCCAACTAGAATTTTTCAATTTGGAGTTCATTTTCCCTGTCAAAAATCAAATCTCCCAAGACTAGTCAAAATGTGCCAAATGAGGTTGCCTCAAGGCAGAGTGTTGTTGCAGTCAACTTTTGAAGGTGTTCCTCAAATCAAAATTGAGCTCATGATAACTCATTGGAAATATATTTGTTTCTAGTTATCATTTGACTCATAAAGCAAGTCATTTGGACAATCAAGCTAGGAGAAAGCTTGATTTTCCCAAGGTCACTTCAGAGGTGCATCAATTCTCCCGAGGCAACTGTATTTTTGATATTTCTCTAAAACCATGACACCTGTGTATAAAGTGAAGGATTTTTTATTCCTTGGCCTATTTTGGACAAAAACCTCTCTCATTTTTCCCAAATTCATCTTTTATTGCTCAGAAACATCATTTTTGTAAAACCTACCCCGATGTGTGGAACAGAGGATTTGTCGGAATGAAGGGAAATGAAGGAGATAAGGGGCTTCTAAATTCTTGAGGAAATTTTTGGAAGTAGGGAGGGATGTTAGGAAATAGGGGAAAGTGGAATTTCAAATATTGAGTGAGGGGAAGGGGTCCAAAAGGGCAAAACACAAGCCTAGTCTAGAAAATTGTCAAGTTGTAGCAAGAAACTAGGGTTTGTGCAAAAATGAGGAATTCGGGGGATCTCAGTGATGGGAAGTGTTTAATAAGGTACATTAAGGATATGGGAAGGTGTATGAACATCAGGATACAAGTTTTGCTGATGATTTGACCATTCAAGAGAAATTGCCTTCAAAACCCTAGGAGAGGGAAAGGAACCTTACCTAGGTGCAACTGAAGTATGAACGAGGTGTAAAATGACCCAGTGGAACTTGACATGATAATGAAAACCCTCTGAATGATGGCACATTCATCTGAATGGTGACATGGACCTACATTTGGAAAAATTTGGAAGGAGTAAAAGCAAACCCTAGACCTAATACCTAGTGACCAAATTTTGCTTGAAGACTCACTGAAATGACAAAATTTGACCTTGACACCTTAAAATCACTTTGTAAGGGCACGTTTGATCACTGGAGGAAGGCTACAAAGACTGACACTAACAACTTCTTCAAGTAGTTGGGAGGATATTTAGCAGCTTGAGAATCATTTTACTCAAGATCGACAGGCATATTTGACTTAGAATTATTAGAGGAGGTTTCCCACTGGCTTCCTGAACCTGGTTAAACCAGGGGAAGAAGGAATCAATACATACATTCTATCACTCTTCATTGGCATCTAAATACCTTATTAGGATGATTATTGAAGGAGAAACACAAGCATAAGAATGACATCATTTCTTTCCTAAATGATATTCAATGAAAGCATTGGAAAAAATAGGCATGCCTCGATAGCTTTGAAGCTCACTTAGATCACATTGAAATCCATATTGAATGTAATTTCAAGCCCTCATTCCCACCTAGTTTGAGCGTGAAAGATCTGGGTCCAATGATATCATCAAACACTTGACTTGGAAATTATGTTTCGGTTATCCTATAGTAGTCTCTTTGATGTTATTTGGTATTTTTGGATAATTGTTGTTCCTTGTTTATTTGCAGATACTTACTATTCTCATACATCAGCCAACAACTTTGGTTTCCTATGTGGCAAAGTGAGGCCAATATATCTTTTATAATAATGATGTAATCATGATGTAGGCCTAAAGCTTAAATTCACTTTGAGCATACCAGTGAAATTTATATTTATACCCACAAGTCCACTTCAGAACCACTGCATCATCTGCGGGTCTCTCTCTCTCTCTCTCTCTCTCTCTCTCTATATATATATATATATCTAGAGGCTATATAATAGAAGATCTTAGTTGCAATGGTTCTTTGGGAATTTTGGGTATATGATAAAAAATAAAAGGGGAAATATCACCCAAAATCCCCAAACAACCATTGTGACTGAGATCTAATATTATTATATAGCCAATATAGCCTTGAGTGATATATATATATATATATATATAGTCAAAAAGAGGAGGGCTCGCCTTTTTAATAAAGCCACGGGATTAAGAGTTCTCATTAATAGCCACTAATACCAAGCACTTTTTAAACAAGTGTTAATAACCAACCCACTTTATAAGATCCTTCTCCACACAATGTAACCATCCTTGTGACCATAATGATTAACCCCGGGAAGAAGTGGGTCCATGCCTTGATACGCCACACTGTGCACACATCACCTCAACCCTCTTCTCATTGGCTAGTTTCCACGTCTACCTAGTCCTTGTCACCCTGACACTGTCAAATAATGTCCCTAAGGAAATCTTTCTGGGAGACAGACTCCGAGAAATGAAATATTTTTTTTAGTTGTAGTCTCTCAATTCTCTGTTAGTTTCCGACCCAGACTCCTTTCCATGTGCACAATTCCTTGCCCTTATGAGAGGAGTCAACACTCCCTCATTCATTCCACGTTGGCCATTATCACATGTCACCCTGACTTTGTGTCACCCTGACCCTTCCAAACAACGCACAAAGGATTTTCTTCCGAGGGATGGATTTTGAGATGTGAATAACTTTGTTAATTTCCACCCTCAATTCTATCTAAAGTGGACTCTGGCTTCGGTCTTTTCAATAGTGTGCCTCCCTTTTCTACTTAATTATTTATTGTCCAATATGTTGAGTCCACCTCATTATAGCACTCTCTATGTCATCGTCTCCTCCACATCATCTTGATCCTTGTCATCTCATAGCTTCCCTCGCTTATAAATCCTTTAACGTTCCGGGAAAGACTCTCAGGACACGTCACCCTAACCAAACTCTATGATGGATATTTGTTGATGGAAATTTGATTCCATCTCTTTGCTCCAATAAGGTTATGACTTCTACCAAAAGGAAAAAAATACTAAATGTTTTCCTCCTCTACTCGTGTATTCTGATATTGATCCCATTCAAGCTCTTAAGATAGGTTTTTTATGAAATCTATTATATTGATGTGGGAACCTCCATTTTTGATCTCAAATCCTTAAGGGTTCCACCATAATATTATACATGGGTTATTATATGGACATGAATACCTTTGGTTTGGTTATAGGGATTTAAACAAAACTTGACCACAACACAGTACCCTGCAATGTTAATAACATACAAGTGCACATTCAAACATGTTAGCACTATGTAAGTTTCCCTAGGCCGAGGAGAGAAATTCCAGAGGTAACCACAAACCACCTTTAGGCTAGAATCTAGCCCTTCTAGCCTTGGAGAGGTCTCTCTCACTTAAGGTGTTCAACTAATTTGATATTGGGGTAGATATAGAGCTCAATAAGATTTGATTTTTCAAAAGGTTGCTAGTAAGAAAGGAGACAGATCCATTAGGCATTGATTCATGTCAACGTTATTATTTTTCCATTAATCTGATGAAGAGAGAAAGGGTTTTTCCATAGGGGAAAGGTAGGTAGTCTTAGTGATGAAATAAAGTTAAATCATTGTAGGAGGGTGAGTGTAAGAAAGGTGAAAACAACACTTAGAGCATAAAAACTGTAGATGAATTCTACGTATTTCTTTAAGATGAAAACATAAATTCCTTGGGAAAACTAAATCAGAGCACCATTACGACGAATTTTGAATTAAACATTTGGTTCTTCAAATCATGAATACATACATTTAAGAGATGTAGAAACATAAGACAAACTTACAATATAAAGAAGCACAACACCATCCCAATCTGACACATGAATCCTTGCAAATAATTTTCCGTCTTTCATTCACTGGCAAAAATATTCATAAAATACAATGCACTCAAGGTGTCTCTTTCTCCAATATGACCAACATAACCATATATTAGCTTTTTACATATTAAATATATAAAAAATATTCCATTCTCAACCATCCAGGTCGAATTTTCCAAAAGGAAACTAGTCAAACAACTAGATACATCGAATTGTTCACCTACTCTGCATAAAAGTAAGAACTAATTACCAAACACAATTTTCTACTTAATACATCATTAAAATTAGAAATACTTATAACAAACCACTAACCATACCACCCTAAGGAATTATTCCACCTAACAACATGATTAGACAACCTTGGAAACCCAAACAATTCGAAATATCAAGTGAAATGGTGACAAGTATCCAATTTCATAGAAAATGAGCCAGTTCCATTGCAAGTCAAAATAGCACTCCATGTTCTATATGGTTTCAGCCCTCCTCTAAAAAAATGAAGCAAATGGGTATTCTTGAAATATCTTTGTGATGGTGCTGAATTTCTGAGATAGCATTCACAGTGCTTGCAGACCTCCTCATCACCTGTAGCAAACTTTCCCAATAAACTGTCAACTTTCGCAGCACCTTCAAAATTTTGAGTATATGATGGCTTATTTTGATATAAAGAGCTGTAGGAAACATGTAAGTGTTGTGAAATCATTATAACACCGCACAGGATAACCAAAAACCTCAAAAATGCACTATCTCATCAGTGAAAGGACTATATAAAAAGTGCAGCAAGTCCTTGCTACGTTTTTGCAAACTCCACCAAAATTGACCTATTTCTGACTTTTTGAGTAAAAAGACAAAATTTAAACCTTAGTAGCATCCTCCTGATGAAGATTTACCTTTGTGTTTTCCTCTTATATTATATCCAACTTTCCCTTCTTCCTCTTTCTTCCAGATTTCTTGGCCTCAGTAAGTTGTTGCTTCACTAATATGAGTCTCCTCTTCAAAACCAAGTTCTGTGTATACAAAATTCTCACTTGCCTATGCAGAGGCAAGGTCCAATTCAACTTGTATTTATCCTTGTCAAGGATAGGTTCAACAACTTGTAACTGTTTAAATAAATTCAGCTTATCCCTTTGATCGTTTTCTGCAAGCCAATCTACCTGTTGTTGAACTCCTTCAAGTTGTTCCAACAGTTTTTCAAACTCCTTCTACTCCTAAAAAACCACTCTCTATTCTGGTTGAATAGTCCCCTCCACTTACATTTTCATTTTGGCAGTAGACCTAGTCCTAAGTCTCCTTGATTTCTCAACTTTCACCTGCACATTTTCAACATCTATGATCTGCTTGCTTTTGTCTTTAACAACATGTGCCAATGCTTTCCTTGATGGTTCTCCTTCACTGGGGTGGGTAGCTTCTTGTGATACTTTCTTCCTGAGTTCTTTATTTTCTTCCTGCAAATATGCTACTGTTAGATGAGATTTATCCAACTAATCTTGCAGGTCTTTGATTTTTTGATGCCTTTCATCAATTTCCACTTCTTCATGTGCACTTTTTGATATTTCAACAACTTTAACAGGTGAAAATTCTATAGGCAATATTTTTATTGAAGTTCTTGTTCTCAGTCCCCTAGCCATTATTTCTAACTCATGTGAGAAGTGAATTTTTTTGGCACTTATTTTATCAACTAATTTTCCTTTATCACCAATAGTTTAATCAATGAAAAATGAAACAAACTAGGTTCAATCTGACTCCCCTTGGCTTGAACTCTATTATCCATTTTTCTAAGACTCCTAAATAAATAGTAAGGAATATTCAAAGGTTTTTTGCTTGTAAAATGAATTAGGAGTCTTATATGATACTGATAAACTTTATTGAACCTCCCTTCACATGTAAAATACCTTTGAATCACCTCCAACAGTTTACTATGGTGGTCCTGTAGATAGCTCCTTGGAACAACAGACCCATACCCCTCCTAGTATTGTGGTTTCAGAAAGTCTTTGAAATGAACCAAATCTAACTCCATACCCTTAAACCATTCCTCACCATGTAAAGGGATCTTAGTGGCATCATCTATTGATTGGGTTGTGATTGGAAAAGTAAGTGCTCCAACCTTTTCCTGCAATCCATCAAAACCCTTGGCAAACTCCTTAGTCACCTATAGATTGTACCCCTGAATCTTTTCACAAAACCTTAAACACCCGACCTACTCAAAAGCCACTCTGATGGTTGGGTCTACATTAATAACTATGATATCTTGTGGCTCAAACCGAACAATAGCACCTCCCTTGTGCTTCTTTTCCTCTGGAGTTGACATGTTTTTGTTTTTGCAGCAGTGAATAGTCTAGGGTTTTGAAGCAACTTGTTTTGTGCAATAGTGGAGGAGTGATGATAGTTTAAACCTCTGATGATGACTAAGAAACATCAAGCTTTACACAAAATACTAATCAATTTAGACTTTCTCATAAGACCCTAAAGACCTATAAGTTTTCAACAGTTGACAAAGAATTAAAAGGGACATTCACAACGCTTTGTGAAAAACGCAGCGTTCAAGGAAATTGGGTTTGAAACAAGCACAACAATTGGGTGAGGGGATTCAATGAAATTTCAATACATAGGAAAATCTACACATGGAAGCTCTGCGAAGAAGAATGTGGTCCTGGAAACAAAGAAATGCAAAAGATGAGTATCGCAACACTTAGGAGAAAAATGCATCGAATTACAAAAAACATAGCGATTATGAATTTTCTCTCTTTGTTGGTTTTGAACGGATTTAGTGGCTCAGACATGCAAATTAAAAAATTTCACAGTCAAGGAACAAAGAGTGATTTGATTTTGCACTTGTGAAAAGAGTTTGGACTTTAGATTGAGACGAAACATAATACTATGTGGAAACGCATTGAGGAGAAAGCGCAACAACATAAGCAGAAATGCAGCGATTTCAAAACACAGAGCAGATAAAATTATATATCTTACATGCTTTCTACGGCTTTTTCTAGCTCATACATGCAATTTGGAGATTCATCCAAGATTAAGGAACAAGGATAAGCTTGGATCTGCACATGTGGAAACACAACACTGTGTGGAAACACAACACCCCTTCCTCCTTTGGGCAAGAAACCAACACGAGCACACCACGACTTCCGATGGAAATGAAGAAAAATTGAGTGATGGTTAATGAAGACAGAAGTTCAAATAACCTTCCAAAATGGCCTGGAGCGGAAATGATAGCGATGATTGCGATTTGAAAGTGGAAATGATGAATGCGCAACATCTCCTGGAAAGTGCAGCACTTGAGGAAAGGAAACTAACTGTCCTTATGACTGTTTTACTCCTGCTGAGGTCATAACCACTCTTGAAATGACATCTAGATTGACTTGACAGAACCTCCAAATCTGTGCCCAATCCTTTGTCATGATTGTTTTGATGTAGACTCGATCTCCATATTTAGATGACTAACTTATGGTAACCAATGTTTATTGAAATTACCCCTCACTACTCTTCCATGGTGACTTAATGACTCCCTATGATTACTCCTTTAATAATGAAGTCTCACGACCTTAGAAATTTGAACTTTTACAAGTTAGACAGACTTTACATGACAATTAAACCAAACCTAGACCTCTTTAAACCATATTAGTAAGGTCACCATAAATAATATTTACAAATTGGCTTTAGATAAGATAGAAAGACTAACATGACCAAGATTCCTATAACATAGGACCCTAACAAAAAAAATATACATGAGATTGCAGAAGGATTGGTTTGGTATTGATTCAATTCAAACTACACTTTCTTTACACTTCTAATTTTTATTAAACTCAAGCATAAATAAATACATAAGTGTGCATCCTTCCAAATCCATGAATAATGGATTGGATGACCCAATTTGGCTTCAATAAAAACCTTTCAAACTCCTTCAATCCTCTCTTAACAAATTCCTAATAATAAATTAGATCGCATGCGAAACAAATAATTCTCTTAATCTAACCAAATCCACACTTTGAGGAACCAACCCATCTGTTAAACGTTTTTGACCTTGTTGGTCAATTGAATTTTTTTTATGCTCCTGCATCATACTCCCAAGGAAAAAAAATTCATGATCTCTTGATCATGAGTGTTTTGTTGTTGAATTCCTCCTAGATCTCAAATTTTATACTGTAGATTTCTATTTGTTTTACCATTCAGTTCTTGTTTTGTTATTGCCTGCAACTATCTAGGATCCCAAACCTGATTTTTGTTTTGTGTAGATTCTCCACTCCAAATTCCATTATCAATCATCTACTCATAGTTGCAGTGATTGTTGTTGCTCATCCACTTGAGAGCCTTTATCCTCGATGCCGCTCCTTTCACTTTTGCTTATTATTGATTGCTACTTATTTGAATTTGACACATTACTATTTGACAAAACATTTGGAACTTATACCAATGGTTTCTTATGGTTTCAAAATATTTAAAATCCTACTCCGAGCATCCTTTGTTAGTTTTTTTGTTTCGTGCTTCTTCCATCATTATCATTTGTTGTTCCCAAATTGTTTCCTTTAATTCCTTTGGTGTAATGATCCATGTTTCCTTGCCTTGTTTCCTTATAGAAATTATATTACACAATTCCTCTACTAATTCTGTTTTCCACATATCCACTGTCTCAAGTGGAATCATTTCATCCTCACAATTAAAAATATAAAAGTAATCTTTCATATGTTGCCTTGTTGATGCAAAATTTACCCCTGAACCTTTAAACTTCGCTAATAGTTTATTACATTTAGGTTATCTCCTGTCACACTTTTGTTGGCATTATGATACAAGTATGATACAAGTGTTGTCCTTGATGGTAACTCACTCAGATGACAGATCATAGTGCAGTAGGTCAACAACAAAGAATGAAGAAAGAAAGGTATATGCAGGTTCACCATTGACCAAGCCGCGCATACACGCAGGTTCACTGTATACAAAGGCGCATATACGAACAGGTATATGTACGTTCACCATTGACCAAGTCGCGTATACACACAGGTTCACTATATACAAAGGCACGTATAACGTATACACACACCTTCACAGAAGGAAAGGCGTGTACATGTTGGAAAACTAAGTTTTGGTCTGTGGTATTTGGTCCATGGTATTTGGTCCGAGGTATTGACCCTAGGTATTGGGTCCAAGGTATTGGTCCTACATGGTTTTGGACCATGGTATTGAGAGAGGCCTAAACCTATATAAGGAGGAGAAGATCATTAGGCTAAGGTGTGCAAGTGTGCAAGTATTGAATATCTGATAAGTGTGAGATCTAGTATGCTGGTTATGGGTTTGTGATGCTTTGCTTGATCTGAACCAAGGATGCACCTATGTGGATGATGTTGAAAGATTGAATAGGATCATAAGGCTTGGAATGTATTATCATTATGTGGTTTGACCATGGATAGACTAGATCTGAATTATTGACGCATGTTTTATTGTATAAATGTTATGATCTGGGTATGACTGATGTTTGAAATAGCTGCAAAGTTATGAGTAAATATTTGCAGATATGTACGTAGGTTCGCTTTGGTAAAAGCACGTATACATGTTGTTTCAGCTCATCAGAGTAGCATATACAGTATGAAGTATGATATTTGAAATTGCAGTTGGATCTGGTTGTTGTTGCAGAGTTTTGTGTTCTGCTTTGTGTTCTGGTGACTGTGTTTTGTTGATAGGGTTTCAGTGATTCAGTATTGGGTGATTCAGAGATTGATGATGCAGGTGTAGTTGATGGTTGTATTACAGTGGTGATTTATTTTGTGCTTCAATGTTATTGATGGGTCCAGTATGAAAATTGGATGAAACATGGCCTTCAGATTATGGTGTTGTGCTTCATGAGTATCTGGTATGAAAATTTATGAAACGTGGTCCCTGGAGGAAGAGAGAAGGTCGTAGCCTTCTATAGGTCAGCGCCTATGTACTGGTAAACATATTGGCCAGTACAAGAGCCAGGGGGTTGGAGCTCCCTTCCAGTAGCAGTTGGAAAATGAGTGAAGGTTAGAGCCTTCAGTAGGCCGACACCTACGTACTAGTAAGCATATCGGCTAGTACAAGAGCTAGGGGGTTGTAGCTCCCTTCTAGTAGTAGTTGGAGAACGAGAGAAGGTTGTAGCCTTCTGCAGATGGGTGCCTGTGTACTGGTATGAGTCTACGCCAGTACAAGATTGTAAACAGGTTTTTCTTATATTAAAGTAAGACGGCAACAGGTGGTTTTTTTCCCGCATTGGGTTTCCACCTTATATCATGGTGTTCATGTGTGTTTCATATGTGTGATGATCTGTTCTGTTTTTACTGCACTTGGTTACTGTTTATATGGTTAATGAAGTTCTGATGCACTGATAAAAGATCAACATATGATGAATTAACTGAATCATAAGTTTGCCGGATATACGCTAGTTGCATTAAACACAGTTGCGTGTACACACGGGTTCCCTTAACTGAAGTAGCGTATATGAATCTGAGTATGGAAATGTAAGAGTTATTGATCTACTAATACTGATTCACACCCCACACCCCCCCCCCCCAAAATCAGTATTATTTCCAACAATTGGTATCAGAGCCAGGTTCTTTGGTAGAAGCTTGATCACTTGAAGGAGATCCATAGAACAATGGGAAAGAAAGTGCGTCAGAAGAAGAAGACAACTCAAAGGAATAGTGACAGCCTACTGTTAAGTGGAAGCAAGTATTTAGATTTTGAATCACCTCAGATTGAAGATGAACAAGCAAATGAAGCATCAGATAAAATCATAGATCAACAAGATCTATTTAACAAAAGGGAGAGTGCCCTCAAAGAAGAAGTTATCAGCTTAAAAGCTCAGCTGGAGTGTGCCTTCAGAGTACATCAAATGTTGCAGGAGTAGAATGAAGAACAAGAAAATGAGATTCTCAAACTAAGGCAACAAGTGGAAGAAGGAAGAAAGTCTGAAGAAATCTTGAAGAAGCAATATCTGGAAAAGGAAGAACAACATCAGGTTGAGGTAAATATCTTGAAAAGTAAATTAGAAGAAAAAGATAAACTATTACGATTTCAAGACAATACTAAGATTTTGGATGATATTCTTAGTAGTCAAAGGTCGCCTGTTATCAAAACTGGTCTTGGTTTCTATGAATCTGCTGAAGGTGAATCTAGCTCACAGGGTGAGGCAAGCAATTCTAATGCAAAACTTGAAATGCTCAATAAGGAGATAAGAGGTCAACCGCATCAACAACCAAGGAAATAAATCCTTCAAAGAAAATATGTTACTCCAAACTATGGAAGTGATAGTCAGTTATTTTCTTAGATGAATAATGTTGAGTGTTATGTATGTCATAATTTTTGACATGTTGCAGCCAAATGTAGAAGTAGAATGGTTCAAGACCATCACACAGAAATATCATCACATTCTAGGTACTTTAAGGGGTATTGTTTTTCTTGCAATATGTTTGGTCACAAAGCTGTTGAATACTATAGAAGGAATATGAAACATGTGTTATGAATATAAAAAGCTTGGACATATAGCAAATGAATGCAGGAGAAGATTTTGGGCACCATACCAAAATGAGAAAACATCATCACAGTTGAATATATATAGAAGAAGGAAGTACAGTCAGAAAGATGTGGCATAGCAGAGTATACAGACATGACAGAATCAGAGGGAGCTGAAAGTGTGGAACCTCAGTGTTCTAAATCTCATACGCAAGATTCATGAAGACAAGTTGCATATATACGTGAGTTTGAAGCTGCACAGTCACGTATATTTTAGTTTGAAGAAAAGTAGTGGGACAGACTTAGGAGAAAGGGTCTGATATGGTTCAGTCAAATTATTTGCTCTATTTGATGATGGTTACAATCTGCTGATGATATGTGGAACGATGTTGGTACTCATAAGATGTTATTTAGAAGTGCTTTTAACTTAATATATATCCGATTGATGATGATGCCTTGATACTTCTTGTTGATATATGCATGATCAGATTTGACAGTGAACAAATGGAATAGGTTCAGGGGGAGCATATGCTTCGAATAATGCATTGTTGGCATTATGGTTAGAAATCTTTGATGATGATGCTTATGTGGCTAAATGATACATCTTGCTACTTATTGTTGGTTGGTCAAGAGAATGTTATTGCAGGTTACAGGTCTGGATGATGCTGACAGATGCTTATGGTGCAGATCATATATGGTGTATGATAGTTGCTGATGACTATCATGGTCTTGTTTAGATTGTTGGTCATTGTTATAAAAGTCATATATATCATTTGATGTAAAGGTCATGGGAAGGATGATGTAATAATGTCTATTTCAATCATGTATAAACATTTGATATATCCCCACTTGGTTGGGTGGATGAGTCAAAATAGTGTATCCCCACTTGGTTGGGAGATTGATGTATGTATGATTCATTGCTGATATGAAGGTCAGACTCACTTAGTTGAGTTGTGGAGTCATGTTATTCTTTTGAAAAATATTTTTGCAGACTCTGCATGTGCTCAGGGGGAGCATGGACGGATTGGTACATCTTGGCATGTATAAAGGGGTAGTTCGATTAGAGAATTCAACATGTGCTCGGGGGGAGCATGGATGGATTGCTACTTCTCAACATGTACAAAGGGAGAGCTCAATCAGATATTTCAGCAAGTACTCAGGGGGAGTATGGACAACAGAATGTATATCAAGGGAGACAATATCTTGGCCCGCCCTTTGCCCTTGATGTCAAAGGGGGAGAGTGACTTGGTGTGGTTGTTGCCATCAAGTCCAAAGGGGGAGATTGTTGGCATTATGATATAGGTATGATACAAGTGTTGTCCTTGATGGAAACTCACTCAGATGATAGATCATTGTGCAACAGGTCAACATCAAAGAATGAAGAAAGAAAGTTATACACAGGTTCACCATTGACCAAGTCACGTATACACACAGGTTCACTGTATACAAAGGCGCGTATACGAAAAGGTATACTAGGTTCACCATTGACGAAGTCGCGTATACACGCAGGTTCACTATATACAAAGGCGCTTATAACGTACACATGCACCTTCATAGAAGGAAATGCGCGTACATGTTGGAAAACTAAGTTTTAGTCCGTGGTATTTGGTCCATGGTATTTTGGTATTGGTCCATGGTATTTTGTCTGAGGTATTGGGTCCAAGGTATTGGTCCAACGTGGTTTTGGACCATGGTATTGAGAGAGGCCTAAACCTATATAAGGAGGAGAAGATCATTAGGCCAAGGTGTGCAAGTGTGCAAGTATTGAATATCTGATGAAGTGTGAGATCCAGTATGTTGGTTATGGGTTTGTGATGCTTTGTTTGATCTGAACCAAGGATGCACCTATGTGGATGATGATGAAAGATGGATCGGGATCATAAGGCTTGGAATGTATTATCATTATGTGGTTTGATCATGGATATACTAGATCTAAATTATTGACGCATGTTTTATTGTATAAATGTTATGATCTGGGTATGACTGATGTCTGAAATAGCTGTAAAGTTATGAGTAAATATTTGCAGATCTGTATGCGGGTTCGCTTTGGTAAAAGCGCGTATACACACTGGTTTGGCTCATCAGAGTAGCATATACAGTATGAAATGTGATATTTGAAATTGCAGTTGGATCTTGTTGTTGTTGCAGAGTTCTTTGTTCTGCTCCGTGTTCTGGTCACTGTGTTTTATTGACAGGGTTTCAGTGATTCAGTATTAGGTGATTTAGAGATTGATGATGCAGGTGTAGTTGATGGTTGTATTGCAGTGGTGATTGATTTTGTGCTTCAATGTTGTTGATGGGTCCAGTATGAAAATTGGATGAAACGTGGCCTTCAGATTATGGTGTTGTGCTTTAGGAGTATCCAGTATGAAAATTTATGAAACGTGGTCCCTAGAGGAAGAGAGAAGGTCGTAGCCTTCTGTAGGCCAGTGCCTACGTACTGGTAAACATATTGGCCAGTACAAGAGCCAGGGGGTTGGAGCTCCCTTCCAGTAGCAGCTGGAAAATGAGTGAAGGTTGGAGCCTTCAGTAGGCCGACGCCTACGTACTAGTAAACATATCGGCTAGTACAAGAGCTAGGGGGTTGTAGCTCCCTTCCAGTAGTAGCTGGAGAATGAGAGAAGGTTGTAGCCTTCTGCAGGTGGGTGCCGGCATACTGGTATGATTCTATGCTAGTACAAAACTGTAAATAGGTTTTTCTTATATTAAAGGAAGACGGCAACAGGTGGTTTTTTTCCCGCATTGGGTTTCCACCTTATATCATGGTGTTCATGTGTGTTTCTTATGTGTGATGATCTGTTCTATTTTTACTGCACTTGTTTACTGTTTACATGGTTAATGAAGTTTTGATGCATTGATAAAATACCAACATATGATGAATGAACTGAATCATAAGTTTACTGGATATATGCTAGTTGCATTAAACACAGTTGCGTGTACACGCGGGTTCCCTTAACTGAAGTAGCGTATATGAATCTGATTATGGAAATGTAAAAGTTATTGATTTGCTAATACTGATTCACCCCCCTCTCAGTATTATTTCCAACAACTTTCCCAAACAATTCTTTGGCTTTCACTTCCTCTTGAACTTGACAACAAGATTTGTTTGCACATTGCAACTTTACCTTTCAGGAAATCTTTCTCCGCTTCAGAAACATCAAATGTAAGAGTTGTCAGAACTCTTATTCTATCATTCCAAGCTTGATATTCTATATTGTCTCCATCTCTAAGACCTCTTGGCTTATCTTCATCTACTCAAATAAGTACATCTCCAAAAACATCTTTCAAAATATAATTAATATTTAAAATTTTAAATCAAATTGTACTTTGAATTTATCTCCTTTTTCAATTTCTTTGAATGTTCATTATGCATTTATCTCTTTCCACTATTATTTTTTCCTCCATAGTTCCAGTGGTGGTCTCCTCTATTAGTTACCTTACATTTTTGCAATATAAGTCATTTTCAAGCCAAATGACTTCTTCCATGCTTTTAATTTTGTCAGATTTCTTTTGGATGTCTTCAACCTTTCTATCATGTTCCTTTGTTGTCTTCAACATACCTCTTTTATGTTTGGAAACCTGTAAAACATTTTTTTCTTTATCATACTGATTATCATTCATCTTTTCACCTTAAAGAAATTTCTTCCATTCAGTGGTCAACTTGTGATGTGTGAGAATTAAAAGAGTTCTCTCCCACTCCCCTTTACAAATATTCAAGGTATCTAACTATTGGAAAACTCCACCACAAGGATCCATCTATTTTCTGATTTGTTTCAAAGGATTACTCCATTCTTTGTTTGCAAAATCCTTATGTTGATTTGGAGTTTCTCCAAACTCAACTAGTCCTGAAAATCCAGTTTCCATCATGTTCTCTTAGAAAGGATTCTCTTTTAGAACCGTATTGTCGTCTTCAAAAATAATACTTTGTCTACCTTCTGTTAACACATATTCACATTTATTCACCAAAATGAAATTTTCTATAGGTGAATTCATTACCTTAATATCTCAAAATTTACTTCCAAGTTGTTTTAACACATTTTCCAGCAGTTCTGGTCCTTCATTGAAATCCTCAAAAATTTCCTCTAAAACTAATTCTCATCTTCAGTCATTGCTTCCTCAAATTCAAATATGTCTGGTTCTATTTTTTTATCATTCTCAACAAATATACAGTTCCTTGTTTCTTCATACACATGAGTTCCTTCTCCATGTTTTGCAATTTCTTGGCTATAATGAACATCATCATCAATGTTATATAGAAAAACTTCCTATTTTGCATCACTCTTATCATTTCTTTGGTTCGTTTTGCCTTCCTCGTAATTTTCCTCACAAGTTACCCTTATGTTTTCCTGGCTTGTACGAGACATTAATGCCTCTTCTTCCATAACAACTTCTTGATTATCTTCTCGTCCTTGATTTCTTATAACTTCCTTTGGTCTTTTTGAAATACCTTGAGTTAAGTTCCTCTAACCAACTCCTCCTTCACTATCTTCACATTGTCCTGATTCACAATTTTGAAAAACATGTCTTTTCCTCTCTACCAGATCTCCAATTGCTTCTAAAATTTGAGAAAACTCTCTAAAAAATGATCAAACATACACTTAACAAAAGAAAATGAAAACAGTTAACTATACCTCTAAGTTCCCTTTTACAAACTTGAATAGGTCCATCCTGAATTTCCCATAACTTTCTTTAATGTTTTCTCCATAAACTATTCTGGGGTTGTTCATATTCAAAATTTACTAACCCTTTTTATTCTCCATAAGAAAAATTTCTTGGTTTTGTAACTTATGCTCTCTCCACCACCCCTGACCTTTTTTTAACCCTGTCATCTTTAGTACCTATAAATACACAATCACACAAATAATTAAAATTAAAACCATGAGACCTTTCAGTCTCTAAAGATGCCTACAACATCCTTCTCATCTTCCATCATCATTGTCTTTTTCTCCTAGGATTGGTAATTTCTTTGGTTCATAAATGGATTCCCTCATCTCATACTCAGATGTCCTAAGTACCTCCTCTCTCTCCACTCTCTACATTAACTTCTTAGCAAATAATTCCTTAATAGGCCACTTGACGTTTTCCCCTACATACAATACTTGTTTCAATTCTTCTCTTATTCCTTTTTGTACTAGCTTCTTCAGGTTTTTGAGTTCTACTTTTATCTCAACCATCTCTTTTTCAAACACTTCATTACTCATTTTCTTCTCTTTTTTCCCTATTGTCTTGGCATCATCTCTCTTCTTGTTGTGGCTTTCCCTTGAACTTTTCCTTTTACTATTTGTAGTCATCTTCATCTTCTCTTTAGTGAGCTCCTCCATGCCCATTGTGAGATACAATCAATCCTTCTCTCGTAGTAGGCCTTTGCTCTTGCTACCAATACCTCACCAAGCTTCCTCCCGAGCTTAGACTTTTGGTACTACTAGTTCTTTCCTCTAGAACCCTTTTATCACTCCTTTTCTCTTCTCTAACTTCTACACTCTGCTCACATGTTCTTCTCCTAAGAACTTCCATTGTTCCCTTACTTTCAGTATCCAAATGAAATTTGTTTACAACATTTTTTGTTACAAATTTTCATGCCACGATCTTTACTTTAAGAAATTTACTTGCTATCTTCCTCCTCTATCATAACTTCTTGGCTCTAACCAATTCCATTGTGTTACTTGTTCTTACTGCTACATGCTTCAACAATTTTAAATTAGTTGAAACAAAATTCATTGCCTGTCATCCAATTTATTCAATCACTACTACAAACTCTCAGTTTTCCTTGTTGACTGCAAATCTATCTCTATCAGTTTTCTTGATTCTCAATCATCACCCTGTACTCCACTTCGTTGGTTTCAATCTAATCCAAAAGTTGTGCTTGACTCTTCCTCTACAATCCACATTATGCAACTAACAATCATATCATGTAACATTCACACCATTAAACAGCTTAACAAAAATCAACAATGAAGATCTAATTAATAGATCACTACCATGAAAATTATCCCCCACCCTATATAGGATTCTATTGAGTAAGTTATCATACTATAATACCACTAATGATGCAGGCCTAAAGTTAAATACACTCTAAGCATACTAGTCATATTTATATTTAGACGCCCAAGTCCACTTAAAAACCACCACAACCTCAACAGGTTTATATAATGTATATATGATCAAAAGGGAAAGGGGAAATATCACTCGAAATCCCCAAAGAACCACCACGGCCAGTATATTCTATTATATAGCCCCATACCCTCTCTCTATATAAAGAGGATGTCTCACCTTTTTAATAAAACCACTGGCTTAAGCACTACAGTGGGTGTTAATAACCTGAACAACCCACTCTATAGATTCCCGCTCCACACAATGTGATCAACCTTTTGACCATAGTGATTAACCCTAGGAAGAAGTAGGTCCACACCTTGATACATCACCATGTGCACACGTCACATTGATGCTCTTCTCATTAGCTAGTTTACATGTCCGTTCGATCCTCGTCACCCCGACACTCTCAAATAATGTGCAAATGACAATCCTTCTAGGAGACAGACTCTAGGAAATGAAATATTTTCACTAGTCGCAGTCTCTCAATTCTCCATCAAGTGCCAACCTAGCCTCCTTTACAAGCGGACAATACCTTTCCATTATGGGAGGAGTCAACACTTCCTCATGCATTCCATGTTGGCCAACCTCACATGTCACCTTGGCTCTGTGTCACCCCAACCCTTCCAAACGATGCACAAATGATTTTATTCGAGACACAAATTCTAGGATGTTAATATTTTCATTAATTTTCTCCCTTGGCTCCATCTAAAGTGGACCCTGGATTCATTCTTTTTAACAGTGTGCCTCCCTTTTTTTCTTAATTCTTTTTTTTCCAAAATTCTAAATCCACCTCATCTCGATACTCGTCTCTGAATCCTCCACATCATCTTGACGCTTCCCTCACTTGCAACTCTTTTAACCTTCTAGGGAAGGACTCCTAGGACATGTTGCCCTAAGCACATTCTGTGGCAAATATTACTTGACAGAAATTCAATTCCATCTGCTAGCTTCCATCAGGTCACAAACTTCTGAAAAAAGGGAAAATAATTACTAAATGTTTTCCTCCTCTACCCGTGTATTTTTATGAAAATTGTTATTCTGATTTGGGTACCTTTGTCTTTGATCTCAGATCCTCAAGGATTCCACCATAAGATTATACAAGGGTCATTATATGGACATGAATACCTTTGGTTTTGTTATGTTGAGAATCAAAGTGCATATTATTTTAATACTTGATTCCACATCTTGTTAGTTACTTGTGAATGTCAATTGTCTTCTCATTACTTCTTATGTGTTCTTCATCAATAAATTATAAAATTGTTCATTCTTTCAAGGAAAAGCAAAGAGATAAGAGACATCAAATTAGGTTGCAATCTAAGGTAAAACCCACGAGGGGAAAACCCAACAATACTTCTCTTATAGAATCATATCAAAATGAGATATTTAAGACCAAGACCAAGACAATATTTCCACCAAGAGACCAAGTCCAAAACCCTCCTCCAAGTCACCTCCAAGAGTAAAATTAAAAATAGGTCAAACTGTTCCAATTCTTGTCAAATCTCTGAAAATTAGACCTATAACAAGAGGGGACAAAAATGGTTTACAACTACCTCAGAAATTTGACCTTTCTTACTAAAATTCCTCCACACGTGCAAGCTCTTCTCTTTCTTTGTTGGTCTATTACTCCCTCGTTAGCTTCAAAAAATGTTTCTTGTTATGTGCTTGATTAATCTCCAAAATAGGTCGAACTTCCCTCTTATATATAGTTGTCCGAGAGGTTAAATATGTGTCTATTGGAGGCCGAAGCTAACTTGTCCAAGGAGGGTTCACTTGGTCAAATTGTGGGCTTATGAATCAGCATAAAATTAAAATTCCATTTTCTTATAAATGTCCAAATGGGACATGACTCAAATAAATTTTCTTTCGACTCAAAATAAATTATTTTTTACTCTTTTGACTCTAAGCATGAAGAACATGATATAACAAAATATAAATAAGTATTATTATATATTAATGGTAAATTTACATTAAGAAAACCGACACAAATTACAACTTCAACACTCCCTCTTAACTAAGGAGGTATTCATAATGACTCAACAAGATAATCTCAAGTTGAAATATTGATATAAGAAAGGCTCCATAATGATAAGCATAAATGATAATTGCATCATCATAACTAGCATTGTCAAACTACTAAGACCTTGACAGGTACACTTTATCTCTCCTCTAGATCAAAGCACAATGTTGAGAGGAATTAAATTGGACACCATTATCTCTCAAGGCACATACTCACCTAGATGTTCACTAAGGTATGTCCTCACTGGACCATTTCCTAATCCCAAGGAAAATTTTGTCCACCGAACCATTCTTTACCAAGTCCATATACTTGACTCTTACAATTGTTAGTCATAGTCATATTACATGACTCAAGAATGTTCGTCCATGATGCTTATCCAATCCACCATTATCCCTGCCCATTTTCATGCACTAGGATTACATTGGTTAGTCCTGGCCATAGTACATGACAAATGGATGACACGGCATCCATCCTCATTCCCTCTCAACCATGGGAGGAGATAACTACAAGCCCAAGCTTGTGTAGGAAGTACTCATACTTCCCTTACATCAGCTACCTTTTCATCCATGCAGATTTTGTTTGTAGCTTCTCAGCTCATATCTACACCATAATCTTGAATCATCAAGTGCTTCCATCTTCTATGAAAAGACAGGTTCTTGACAATATTTGTAGAGAATCATGTTTGAATACAACACACCATCAAATAGTCCATCAAACATTTTACAGATCCAAATTGCTTCCCAACTAATTGTACCAACTGCCATATCTTCTTCCTTTGTGGTGCAACATAATGTTTCTTCATACTCTTCTAGGGAACCGTACTAGATCCCAACCAATAGTAGTAACTCCACTCATTATTAGCCCTGCCAACCCAAATGATGTATCCTCAGGTTCCAAGTTGTAAGATCCTCATGTCAACTTCTATTTCTAGCTCCCTCTAAAGTCAATATTTCTTCATGAGTCCTTCCTTATCAAATTACAAGGTATTCTTTAATCACGAAGTTTCTTCAAAATATAGAGTAACTTTTCTAACTAAGATAATCATCTATAACATGATATTCTTCCTCTTACTGCTCTCTCTTTTTGCAATCACAATATTCCATCTTCAAATCGATTTCTCTTTCTACGTTCTTTTCATTCTTTCATTTGTTGTCAGTCTTGGGCAATTCTAATTATTGACCTACAAAATTTATTAGAAGGCTATAAAAGAAAAAATAAATAAGAAAGGTACAAAGACAATAGTAATAGTAGCAATCAAGGAGAGTACTTATCTTTTGAGGAAGTTCAACTCCCTCTTAATCTTGTAAATTTTAATTAATCTTGTAAATTTTAATTAATCTTGTCCTCACATCAACATGAAGTCATTTATGTTATTCTCAAGAGCTAGGCATTCTTTTGACAAAAAACCAATTAGTTAGAGTTTCTATTCCTAGGGTTTTCTAATTCAAACTTTTGCCAGTATTTACAGACCTTATATTATTTAAGATCCAAAGCATTCAAGGCCTGAGATTCTTTAAAAGTTGAAATTTCTACAAGTATACTAATGTGTTAGTTTTAAGCCCTGGAAATATTATTGTCAAGCCTTCTAAAGATGTTTGTTCCTTGATAAAAAAAAATTAATGTTGTAATGATCTAATGTTAACATATCAATAATTTCTAATATGTCTATATAGACCCTTTATAATACAATACTATATTTTAAGAGATCATTAGCTAAGCATTATATGCACTATAGTTGAAATAGATCATTGGTTGCAAAAATTATACGTACCTCTGTTAACCTTACCCGTCCATGTAGTATTTCTATCATAGGGTTCCAGTATAGAGATTATTTGTATTTATATCATCTTCCTTCAACAGAGATACCTCAGATCTTGTAGACTTTAGTGTATCATATAGTTCGACTTTTTTGATGCAATTTGTCCTTATTTTATGTATAGGAAGGAAGTGTGGCTACTTGAAAAACTTGTGCCATAGAGATGAGCTTGGTGCAACTTGTATTTCCATAGGCTATATACAACAATACCTTATATTTTTTATGTATCATACTTCACACTGGTTTTGTCATGCCTCAGAAATATACTTTGTTTTGTTACATGTCTTGGAGATATACCACACAATGTTTCATGTTTAAGATATTTCAAAAATATTAATTCGGATTTGTAACATTTGAGGTTTTATAATGCTTGATCCTGGCTCACAATCCTACTATATAGTATTTCATAATCTTGACTGAATTCTAAGGTCACCTCAGTCCAATAGTCACCTTAAAACTTGCAGCTACATAGTTGTAAAACAATGCTTTCACCTTGGCGATACTAACATTGTTCTTTGAAGAGACTCTACCCCAAAATGGTCTAGTTTTCACAGTGCCATAGAGAATTTTGTAAACCATAGTGGCATAGAATATTCAGATGCCACCACAGAAGGTTCAGATACTTTTCCAGAGATAGTTTCAAACTTTCGATTTCTTTCAGAGATACGAGTTTTAGTACTTTCCATAGAATAGACTTTTAAATATTTCATATCGCAAGGATACTTATGATAGAGAATGTGCCTCTTCTTTGTCCCATAGATTCACCATAAAATTTTCCCATAGAGATATTTTTGTTAAGAACTTTGGATCATGTTATCACTATTTCATCATTGATTAAGCTCATATCCACAGTAATTAAATGTCATTGGTCCTTAAGGAAATAAGTAATTTATTTTTTCTAATGATCTCACAACTCAAGTCTCATACTTCTCTTCTAGGTCTCAACCTAGATTACTTTAAGACTCAACCTAGTAATCATTCTCATAAACCATAGAAAAATAACCTTGATACCTTCGACCTTGAAGCAGGTTTCAAATGGAAATAAGGGTATATATTTCAGACCTCCTAAAGTAGCATAACTTCAGACAAGGAGAAAACTAGGAGTAGAGTAATTAAGGTCTATTGATTGTTCTTTAAAACTATCTTCACAAATATATCCATAGGTAGGATCTTCAAATAAAAAAGGTGGCTTCATTTGAGATAACTCGGATCTTTAGATGCCATTTTTCGACAATTCTTTCTAGCTTTGAAACCATGTTGAGAAACCAACGACATAGTTGTTTAATAATTGATTCCTCTTCTTGATAATTACTTGTGAATGTTAATTGTCTTCTTATTACTTCTTATGTGTTCTTCATCAAACAATTATAAAAAATTTATGTCTTTGAAGGAAAAACAAAAGAGATAAGAGACATTGGAATTACGCTATAAGCCAGGGAAAAACCCCACAAGGGGAAAACCCAACAATCCTTCTTTTATAAAATCAAATCAAAATGAGATATCTAAGACCATGACCAAGAACAGATTGCCACCGAGATATCAAGTCCAAAACCACCCTCCAAGTCACCTCAAAGAGTTAAATTTAGCCTTTCTTACAAAAATTCTTCCACATGTTTGAGCTCTTCTCTCCTTCGTTATGTTCAAAAAATGTTTCTTATTATGTGCTCAATTAATCTCCAAAATAGATCAAAATTCCCTCTTATATATAGCTATATAGGAGATCCAATAGGTGTCTCTTGGAGGCCCAGGCTAACTTGTCCAAGGAGGGTCAACTTGGTCAACGTGTGGACTTACAACTCAACATAAAATCCAAATTTCATTTTCTTACAAATGTCCAAATGGGACATGACTCAAATACATTTTCTTTTGACTCAAAATAAATTCTTTTACTCTTTTGACTCTAAGCATGAAAAACATGGTTTAACAAAATATAAATAAGTATAATAAATATATCAATGATAAATTTACATTATGAAGACCAACATTAGTTACAACTTCAATAGGTTACAGCGATTTAAACAAAACCCAACCACAACATAGTACCCTACAATGTTAATAATACACATGCGCACATTCAAACAAATATATGTGAGATTGTAGAAGGAATGTTATGTCATTAATTCAATTCAAATTGCACTCACTCTACACTGCTTATTTTATTAAACTCAAGCGTAAATAAATGCATAAGTGTGCATCCTTCCAGATCCATCAATAGTGGATCGAATGCCCCAGTTTGGCTTCAAACAAAGCCTCTAGAACTTCTTCAATCCTCTCTTAAAAATTTCCTAATAATAAATAGGTTGCATGGAAAACAAAGAATTCTCCTAATCCAATCAAATCCACACTTTGAGGAACCAACCACTATGGGAAAATTCTTTGACCTTCTCATTCAATTGAGTTTTTGTCGATGCTCCTGCATCAAATCAGAATTTTGAAGGTAATGCAATTAACTTACAAAACAAAGGGGGAAAAAAGGGCATAAATACCTTAGAGATAAATATCAATCTTTGATTTGTGTAACTACTAAGAATATCCTAGAATATTCTCTAGAGGTTAAATCTCTACCATCACATTAATACTTATTGATAGTTAAATTAAAATTCTCGAATTCCTATACCGAAATAGACACACCTATCCATGTAATAAGTGAGAATTACAAATTAGATTCATATCTCGAGCATAGAAGAATCATGTTTGATCATAGGAGTTATGAAGGGAAAATTTTAGGGGCGAAATTTCTCTAATTGGCTATTCTTTGGACATTTTCTGAAAAAAAATGTTTGTTGATTTGGTTAAAAATTTCCCTATATTTTACATATACGTGATTAAATGGATGATATTTGCCAAAATTTACCAATTTTAATAATAAATTACATGTTTTTTATTTAATATTTGCCTAAATTCTATATGTTTGACTTTTTAAACTAGAATAATCACCTATAACACTATAAATATACATAGTATTTGAATCCTTAAAAAATACCCTCGAGTTATGTTTGTTGTATACTTCATTATAAAAGAAGAAATTGTTCTATAAGGCCTTTGTTGAAAGAGATTAATTCTATGGGAACATTATAAAAGTCATGAAGAGAGCCTACTTACACTATAGGGCTCTATGAACATGCAAATCTAGCATGATTGCACCTATTGCTTATTGTGTAGACTATGATGTCTATAATTTGAAGATTCCTAAAATCAATAGAAACACAAAGCTAAAGAAAATCCCTCGTTGAAACCACCTATTAGAATTCCATGCACCTCAGGTTTGGTCTAAGTTTTGGTAGTTTCACAAAATAGAAAACATAAACACATTGAAAAATGCCTAGCTTTAAAAACAACTTTTACGCAATGAAATATACCAACAATTAGATCATGCACAATACACAATATTTATTTCCAAAAACTAATTTCTTATTTTTCCTTTAACAATAACTATTAGGGCTCTCATACTAGGGATAATGACCCTTCACAATCCCCTGGAAAATGCCCAAATACAATGTCAACCCCTTTGAAGGAAAGACCTAGGACTAAGACTTTTTCCTCTAAGCGATATTTGCCCAAGTATCAACATTGTGGTAGTCTTTTGACCACAAAGACATGTACAACACTCTAACAAGACTAGTGTAGCAAAATAGGGATTTACTAGCCTTCTTTAAATCACCCAATCAACAATCTACCCACCTCAAAATAAGGATTTACACTTCAACCTCAAATAAATCCTTTAGCCCTCAACCCCTTTGTTGTAGCAATTTTCAAACCATTCGCTTACCTCTTTAGGCCCTCAACTTGTTTGTCTCACCTGTGGCTTGCTCCTTTATCCCTCGACCCTCTTTTTCTAACCTATAACTCATTTTCTTAGCTAAAGCTAGACTAGCCAACCTTCAAGCAAGGGCTCGACTTCTTCTTTTCATCCTACTTGCCATTCCCTAGGGCACAACCTTCTTTTTCAACGTGTAGCTAGGTCTCTTCTATCCCTCCCACTTGAAAACAACAACACCAAAAGCCCTTCCCATGATAGAGAAGATTCCCTCCAAAACAATCATTTCCCTCGTTGCAGATCTGAAACTTCCTTTGTAACTTTTAGAGCTCAATAAAAAAAAATCATCACATCTCGTCCATATAGGTTGCTCCTTATGATTTTTCATTCACCTCTTATTTATACTTGACCAAAGGTCCCTTTGGAAGCCCCCTTGTCCATCAAGAAACCTCTAACATAAAACTCAACATTAAATTAGAATATTAAATGTTCTCCTTGGGTACAAGGCCCAGTCACTTTGGGTACAAAGCCCAGAATTAGGGTGCAAAGCACATATACTCATAAAATCACACCTTATGAGTGTTTCTCTCTCACAAGCCTAACATCAAAAACATATGAGAGTACCTCTTGTTGCTACCTAATTACAACACCACCAAGTATGCGGTTCTTATTAGGGACATTAATTTCTCTCTATCTCTCAAATCATGAAAAATATGTGTGATAGGGTGGATGTTAAAGCATAATACCTATTGTATAGATCCAAGGATAACATGAATTGTATTAAATTTTCCATATATTACTTAACAATCCCATACATGTATCAAAATTGTTTCTCTAAGCATTAAGGGTGTAAATGACACATTTCATTATTCTTGGGTTTGTGATGACGTCAAGAGAAAGAGATCTAAGGAG
This sequence comes from Pinus tabuliformis, assembly GCA_031772625.1. Lineage (NCBI taxonomy): Eukaryota > Viridiplantae > Streptophyta > Pinopsida > Pinales > Pinaceae > Pinus > Pinus tabuliformis. The sequence goes on from CM062818.1 coordinate 2,075,291,927, forward strand.
AATTTTCAAATACTTGACACTTAAAGTAGTGTTACATTAATGTTAATGTTTCTCAAAACGAGAAGGAATCTTATCAATAAATATACATAAAATTGAAGAAAGGGGATTTATTATAAGAGAAATGAACTGATGAAAATTATAGAAAATTGAATGAATAGAATCACAATTCTTATTGCAGTAAGTTCAATTTTAGGGTTTGTGATTTTTACAAGGCTTATTTTGCATAGGCTCATACATAAACTTAATATAGAACATACAAGTTTTTTTTTTGATCAAGTAAGAGTAGGACCTTCTATTAAACTTAGTCAAATATACATAATTTACAACGAGCCACACCCGATCTGCGAGAGTTCAACAGTCAGCTGGGCAGGCCAAACCAAACCAATCATCCAAAACTAAGAGAACCTAAACCAGAAAACCAGGGAGAGCTGCCAAACAAAGCACAAGGAGACAAGAAAACCTTGGAGGGCAAGTCCATAACTCGCCATGGATCCACAAGAGGTCCCACCATAAGTCAAACTGAACACTGACAAATGGACAAACGGACCTGACGGAAGTTAAAGCATAACACTCTAAACATTTTTCGCATTTGACCAAAACGCACAAACAATCGCCACCATTGATCCACTGATTAAGATCCAATAGTCATCGTGGATATCGGAAGGGTGAGAAACACGAGAGTTAACCGCCTGATGAGGGCGGTTTTCTCTCTCCTCGTTCCGCAATGTGTCACTCAAAGAGTGGAATCGGAGCCAAACATAGAAAAACCAAAAACCGTTCAGACCCCACCTGATATACCGCTTGTGGTATTGGACTGGTTGACTCGCGTAAAAACAAACACGTCCTTTCGCCACGTGTTGTCCCTTGATTCCTTCAAGCAAGCAGTACCTGAGCCAATCCCGTTCACCTAGATTCTTTGTCAACCACCACCTAAGCCAAATGACGAGGGCTACCCCACCCTGTGGAGCAATCCGAGTCAAACCGTTCATCATTCAATCAAAGGGGATCCGGACCTTGGAATAACCGAACCATGGCTGGTTAGACTGTGTGGAGTCCTCCAACCTCCCACTGGTCTTCAGGGTTCCTCTGATCCAACCTGTTAGTCCATAGTTCCATATCCTGGGTAGCATGACATAGACAATCCTCCCGCAATTTACCTGGGGGAAGCGAATCCCAAGCATACCTAGAATCCCTGTCCCTATTTGTGACTCCTTCATTCACCAAACGATCCGCTAACATATTAGCCTTCCTTTTCACATGAGAAAATCTGACAGTTTTAAGGGTTCGTAGGTGAGAATAGATGTGGTAAAAAACCTGCAAGAGCTTCCAGTGCTTCGACACTTTATCTGGAGAGGTTCCATTGCTAATCTTCTTAGCCGCTCTAATAATTAATTCCGAATCCGCTTCAATTATAACATTGTGTGAACTTGAATTCACCAGGATTTCCAAGCATTGCTCTAATGCCATGAGCTCAGCCATGTTGTTTGTGGCCTTCCCCAAGTGGCCATGGAAGATTATCTGTATTTGTCCCTGATCGTCTCTTATGGCACCCCCAAAGCCCACTAATCTTGGGTTTCCCTTAGCTGCTCCATCAATATTAACCTTTAAGAAACCATAAGGAGGAGGCTTCCAGATGGTAGCACACGTGTTTAGAAGGCTCACTGTCTTCATTATTCCTAGAGGATTAATAGATTGGAGCCCCAAGTGAAGTAAAATTCTCTCCACATGGGGCAGGGGAGGATCTTTAGGAAGGGTCCTCAACAAGCTTCTTACTGTGTCTTTGAGCTGCCTTAGAATTTGCTCAATTATGTGTTGGGTCTTGTGTGTTTTGTTTTTGAAGATTCAACTGTTGCGTTCTTTCCACACATGCCAGATGACAAAACTGGAACTAGAATCCAGGCTTTATTAACTATCTCATTCCCTGAGAATTTCTTCCTCCAGTTCTTTAGAGTGCTGGATATGTTGAGACTATCGCTATCAGTTTGTCTAAAAATAGCAGCCACCCAGTCCCACACCATTAAAGTTAAAGGACAGAGGTTGAGAAGGTGTTCAATCGTCTTCTCATGAGCGCCACAAAGGTAACACTTGGAAGGATCAATGAAGCCTTTCTTGAGGAGATTCTCCCAAGTTAAGACCTTGCTTTGATGCACTAGCCAGATGAATAGCTTTATTTTCATCCAATGCGGACTTTGCCAAAGTTTCTTCCAGATCTGATCAGGATTCACAAAGTTAAATCCTATGACTTCCTGTTTGGCCTCTTTGAGGTTAAAGTTGCCTTCAGTGTTCTTTCCCCATATTAATTGATCCGTTGAGGAAGAAACAAGAATCCTTCTATGCTCTAGCTCCTGGGTGAGGGCTTCTGCCTTGGTTTTTAGCTAGTTTTCATCACTGTATCCTAGATCCTTCCACTCCCTCCATTTTCCATTATTCCTTCCCTGATCCCAGAAGTCTTTTACCAGAACCATACCTTTGCTATCCATGTCATTTTTGAGATCTGCAAATTCATCCCTATAAAGGTTGGGTTCCTGTTGCCAGTTATCCTCCCAAAATCGAGCAAGATCCCTTGCTCGAATTTCCCAAAAACAATGGTGCTGAACAATGTTTTTATTATCCCAGGCAAGGTTCCAAATATGGGAGCCCCTGATTTTCCCTGACATTCTAATGTGATCCTTCTCCTGCCAGTGCTTGGCATATTTTTGTTTCCAAAGCTTAGCCTAGGGGGCATTCGGTTCCTTAATCCATCTCCACCAAAGCTTGGCTCCTGAGACTTTGCTGAGGGTCTCAAGATCATGAAGCCCCAATCCACCATGGCTCTTGGGCTTGCAAAGCTTGTCCCAAGCTACTAAAGCCCACTTCTTTTTCTCTTCCCCTCTGCCCCACAGAAAGTCCCTTTGTATGCTTCTTATTAGCTGCTTAATACCTTGAGGAGCAGGAAGAGCTGAAAACATAAAAATGGGAATGGCCTACAAGACCGCCTGTGTGAGCACAAGGCGTCCTGCTAGATTTAGTGATCTGCATGTCCATTTTTTGATCTTGTCCTGAAGTTTATTTAAAATTGGTTCCCACACTTTCTTGCTTAGCGGTTTGTTAGTAAGAGGAATGCCAAGATATTTGGAAGGTAGCTATTCTCTTTGAAATCCAAGAATTCTGGTAATATTTCTCTGAATAGCAATATTAGTGTTAAAGAAAAAAACTTTGGACTTGTTAAGGCTTACCTCAGTGCCTGCTGCCATAGCAAAGTCATTTAAGATATTTTTGATTGCTCTGGCCTCCCTGACTGTAGGTATGCCCTGCAACATAGTATCATCTACAAATTGTTGATGAGTGTTTGCCTCTCCATCTGCGGTGAGTTTGATACCCTGAATTCTTCCTTCAACATTTTCCATTTTAATCGCTCTACCTAGCCCTTCCATCATGAGGACGAAGAGGAACGGTGAAAGCGGATCTCCTTGTCTGAGCCCTCTGGAGGGAGTGAAGGTCCTTGATGGAGCTCCATTAAGCAGTATGGAAAAACTGGTTGAGGTAACTAATGCCATGACCCATCTTATCCAATTCTGATCAAAACCATAGGCTTTTAGAATTTCTCTTATGTAAGCCCAACTCAATTTGTCATAGGCTTTCGCGAGGTCCAACTGAATGATCATGCTAGCTTGTTTGTTGCTTTTGAGAGAGTGTACCACCTCATGAGCTTGGATGATATTGTTGAGGATTTGTCTTCCCTCCACATAGCCTGTTTTCTCCTCCGATATGAGAGAGGGTAGAAGTGGTTTGAGTCGATTGGCTATTACTTTGGAGATAATTTTATACACCACATTACATAAGGCTATGGGCCGAAAACCATCCGGAGTCATGGCATTTTCCTGTTTTGGAATCAGAGCTATGAAGGATGCATTCAAAGCCTTTAGAACCTTTTTGGATCTTCTTGAGTCTTCCACAACCTCGAGGATATCATGTTTGATAGTTTCCCAACAGGCCTTGAAGAAGTCTACATTGAATCCATCTGGGCCTGGTGCTTTTCCACTTTGCATTTCATTAATCACTTCACTGACCTCCTCTTCCGAAACTGGCCTGTTGAGATTGTGGTTGTCCTCTCTGGTAACTAGCTGAGGGATATACTGAGTGAAATGGTCAATGAACCTAGATCTATCCTCCAGAGGCTCCTTTGCAATGTTGTAGAAGTGCTGAACAAGGACCGATTCCATATCACTGTGAGAAACAAGTTCAATGCCTTGAGAATCTTTGATCTTTGTGATTCTGTTGTGTGCCCTGTGAGCCATAATGGTTTTGTGGAAGAATTTTGTGTTTCTTTCTCCCTCTTTAATCCACTGTATTCTTAATTTCCTCCTCCAGAAAATTTCTTCTTGTAAGCATCGATTCTCCCATTCTTCCTACAGAGATTCAGTTAATTTTTGTTGCTCTTCGGTGAAGCCATCTGTGATGATGATCTTATTGATCTCCTGGAGCTTCAGTTCAGTTTCTCTTTTTGATTTGAAGATGTCTCCAAATTCATTTTTGTTCCAAACTTTAAGACGGGATTTGATATGTTTAAGTTTTTGCTGGAGCATATACATCTTTGTGCCCTGAATATTCAACTCCTCTCTCCACCATGTCTCAACGTTATTAGTGAAATTAGGATGTGAGAGCCAGGCATTTTCAAACTTGAAAGGTCTGTTTCTCGGAGTGCCCATAAAGGTGGCTTCCAACTGTACAGGCCAATGATCTGATCCTCCAAAGGGTAGAATGGAGGTTGTCATGGCAGGTCCTGAGAGAAAGAGGTCCTCTGAAATCATGAATCTATCAAGTTTGGAAGCAACTTGATGGGCCCCTCCCCTTTTGTTGTTCCAAGTGAAGGTTCCATTAATTGTTTCAGTGTCCACCAGCCTCATGTTCATAATGAAGTTCTGGAAGGCCATGGAGTCTTAGCCTAGCTGTCTAGTGCCTCCTTTTTTTTCTTCCGAAAGAGATCTTATCATATTGAAATCTCCTGCAACGATCTAGGGCAAAGTGGGATGTATTGCTCTTAGTTCCTCCAGGGAAGTGAGAAGCTTGAGCTTGTCTGCTTGCTTTTGAGGTCCATAAACATTTGTAATCATGTATATCTCCTTGTCCCCTACAGGTTGACATATCGGGGAGAGATAGTTCCTGGTTTCTTCAACATCCAGAATTCCCAATTTCTGTGGGTCCCACTCATATTTGAATAACCACTTATTATGAATATCTCTTATCTTTTCCATCGAACATTTTGTCTCTTGAATAAAAACCATGTCTAGTTTTTCTTCTTTCATTCTGTTACTAAGATTTCTTTGTTTCCTTCTATTCCCTATTCCTCTAATGTTCCAGGTTGTGAACTTCATTAAGAAAGGTTAGTAAAGGAATAGCTGGTAAGATATTTCATCTTACCAAAGTTAATCAATAGTTTTTCACATTTGTTCAGCAGTTCATTCTGCCTCTTTCTTCCTCTTTTCCTACCTGAGTTCTTTGGAGATTGTGCCTAAGGATTCTCCATCCTCTTGACCCCACTTGGCTCCTGGATTTCATGATTTCTTTTGACTCCAACTCCCTTCACTTGTGACCTCCAGAGAAAGAGTTGTTGTACTCTATCATAGTCCTCTTTTGGAGTCCACCCCTATTTTTTTTTCCTTGTTCCAGAAATTTCTCTAGATCTAGATTTTCCCTATCCAGAATCTCCTGTAACTCATGGCACTCTGTTCCTGCTTCACTTGGAGGCATCTCCTGGTCCCTACTAATCTCCATTAGGCTTGGTAGATCATCCTTTTGCTGGCTGTCTACTGTGATATCCTCCATGTCAGCTACCCTATCCTGTTCCTTTGTTACATTCTCCCTGTCCTGGACTGTCTCCTTGTTCCCCTCTTCTTCCTCCAGGACCTTGAAGCTGTTTTGTCTTGTGTGTCTGTCCTCATTTTCCTTCTTATGTGGACGCTTTCCTCCTTTTTCTTTACTCCCGACTTTGGTGAAACCCTCGTGGTCTCTCTCCACAGTGGTTTTTTGGTTATCTTCCCTGTTGATTGTGGGGCACTCTCTGTATAAATACCCATGTTCATGGCATTGCGGCATCTAAATGGTATGTGCTCATAGTCCACTGTCTGCACCCATTCTTCATAATATACTTCTAAAATGATCGCTTCCGGAAGGGCTCCAGATAGATCCATTTCCATACATATTCGGGCAAAGGAGGTATATCTTCCTTTCAGAGTTGCCTTTGAGATTTTTAGAAAATGTCCCAGCTTGTTGCCTATGGTTTTCAAAGATTCAGGCAACCAATAATCCAGAGGAAGGGAATATACTCTGATCCAAACCGGTACTGATGTGAATGTTTCATGTTCAGGGACAGAGTTCATCATCCATGGCCGCATGTAGAGTCCTGCCGCAGCATAGAAATAGGGCCCCCCTTCAAACACTCTGTCTTTGTCTTCTAAGCTTGCGAACACTACTATGAAAAAGCCCTTAGAACCCAGATGTAAATGTATTTCTCCCTTTGGCTTCCAATGGCTCCTTATCCAGACATGTAACACCCTTTCCATCGGCCATAGCCCCATGAACTTGCATATGATTACATGCTCCGTCATATGATCTCTATGAGCTTGTATCATTGGGTCGCTCAATACGACCCGAGGAATAATGCCTGACTTGGGCTTGCAGACTCCAGTAGTCTTTCTGGAAGCCGGTTTTTCACTACTACCTCCATTCTCCTTTTCTTTTCTCGTTTCTTGTTGATTCCCTTCCTGATCCTGATCTCCGCTTCTTCCCGATATCCCCTGACTTCTGGTTTCTGAGATCTTGTCCAGTGGTTTTTTGAAATGTTTCTTTCCAGCGCCTTGACTTCCTCATGCGACTGCTTGGCTATAGGAGGGAGCAGCACTCCCCCTGCACTCCCCGCCATGGTACCCTAAATCCAAAACCAAAACCCTGTCTTCAACTCCAAACCTAGCTTCTCCACTCCCTCGTCTTCATCCAGAACACAAGTGTTCAATCAATCTATGACCTATTTTTCCAATAGAGAACATATAAGTTATTTCTAATCTTAATGGAGTTTTTTTTATCCCAAATAAACTCACTAACTTAATTTCATGTGAAACAAAGAAAAACTATGTGTTATTTTTACAATAATCTTGAAAACATCTATGCAAGATCAATGAATTGTTGAGATATTTACCTTAAAGTGTTGATTACGTGTTTTTCCCTTAAGTATCTTTTCCAATAATAAGGATGTCGTGAACAATATGCAAATTGGTTGAGAGGCCAATGAATGCCCTCAAATAATAATGAAATATTAGTTACCAACACTAAAACCATGTTAGATTTGTCAACATGTTAGATGGTTTTAGAGAGATGGACTATGTGAAGATGAGAAAACTTATGGAAAAAAGAGAGATGACCTCACTTCCCTAGTTTTAGTATATGGTTGTTGTGTTCTCATCAAAATTGTGAATCACACATTTGTACAAGATTTAATTAATAAATTCTCAATGCCATTACAATTTACACCCATTACTCATGACCAATTATTTTTTTAATTGCAAATCCCATGTGGGAGGAAAAGATATCAAAAGAAAGGTCATGGAAAGTGTGGAATTTGAATACATCAAGTATGGACATTAAATGTCATGACAATTACCATATTGACAAGGATAAACATTCCATGCAACACATGAATCCAAGTGGGGATTTTAAAAGATAAGGTGTCCAAGCTTCTCTTTGAAGCTTATAATAAGTGACACTCAAGATGTTGGATATGCTAAGATAGTGATAGGTTTACTAGTGCAACCATATAAATTAAATGGTTAGTACATGCAGATAGGCATCAATTAACAATAAACATTAAAACACTTCATGATACATCCCAAACTCCTTAAATTAAAAAAATGTTAAAAACTAACTAAATTATAACTTTCTTTTAAGTTCTTTATAATTATAAAAATGAATTAATATATAAGTTAAACATATATATATTTAAAAAAATATGGAAGAACTTAAATATGGAGATTTACCTCTACTTTTCCATAGAGATTTTTAATTTGTAAATAGGATTTGTTACAATACCATGACCCAATACCATTGCTTATTAATACCACATGCCAAAAAATACCAGAATTAGGTTTCATATAACATTTGTTCATATGACATTTATTTTTAATTAATAAATTTAATTAAAAGAGTTAAAAGGGCATATAAATCTCAACCATTGTTTTGTGTATACTACTATGAATATTCTAGAATATTCCATATAGGTTTAAATCCCTACCATCCATTTCATATTTATTACAACAATATGCATATCTATTTTGGAATACGACTTTTAAAATTTAAATTTAATTATTGATAAGTTAGTTGGATGACATGGATTTAACCTCCACAAAATATTCTATACACAAATCAAAGGTTGAGATTTATCTCCAGAGTAGTTATGTCTTTTTTGCGCTTTTAATTAAATTAATTTATTAAAAAAATTGTTATAGGAATAAGCGTCATATGAAGTGAGTTATAGTTTTGGGGCACGTGGTATTGATAAGCCATGGTATTGGTCCATGATATTGTAAGCAATCCTATTTACATATTAAGAATCTCCATGGTAAAGTGGAGGTAAATCTCCATAGATAATAATCTTGTTCCATACTTTTTTAAATGTCTTAGTGGATGTTAATCATCATCATCATATGCTTAACTTTTATATTAATTCTTTTATATTAATAATAATAAAGTTAAATTTAGTTATTTTTTTATGATTTTCTTAACTTTTAGTGAAGCGAGATGTATTATGAAGTAAATGTTTTGATGTTTGTTATCAATTGATACATATAGGTCTTTACCGGCCATTTAATTTAGGCGTAATTAAACATTATAAGTTTTGGAGTTGTGATTCCAACAAATCCCTTTCGAATTTTGGGAAAATTAGACTGAAAATATGTCGAAAAAACTTCCAAAACCTATAATAAATAGACTACAACTTTAATTTATATGTCTACACTAGTTGATGATTAAATTAGAATTCTAGAATCCCTATTCCAAAATAGACAGGATGTAATCAAGACATGAACTCTGTGATGGATTTTATGTTATGGAAGGGTACACCATATTAAGGAATATATGAGAGTAAACAAAAATAGAGATGATTTTAGTATTTAGATGCCAAACGCAAATAAAAGACATCAGTCATAAATCTTTCTCTTGATTCACTTCCATTCTCATGTAATATATAAGTTATAATGCTCAATAACATGTAATATATAAGTTATAATGCTCAATAATCATCCCAGAATTGAAAATAAAATGGATGGATAATTACAAATAATACACTTATAAATTTTATAATAATTGTTATATTTTTAAAAAGTAATTTAAAAAATGTACATCTTTTAAAAATGTTTTTAAATTAATAATCTTAATTAGCTTTCTAGAATAGATTTGAACTCTTTGAAATAGATGGAAAAGATTCAATTTTGATCATGTATCCAACTCAAACATAAATATTAATATATACTTAATAACCAAACAATATACCTAATTTCAATAGTTAAAAGAAAAATCTAATATATCTCCTTTTTAATTAATTTTAAATTGGGAAAAAAATATTTTAAATTGTTATAAAAATTATTTCCTATAATTTTAATAATTCCAAAATTATTAAATTATTATTTTTAAAAAATAATTAAAAAAATCTTTATCTCTTTAAACTTTTTTTTGTTAAAATACATCGCATACAACACCAAATTATATTAATTATAAAATAAAACCCTTACTTGCAAGTAGCTTAAAACTTATAAACATAAAATTATTTAAATGCTTTATATACACCACCAAATTATATTAATTAAAACAAAAAAACAACTACTAGTAAATGGACAACTTCGAACCTTATCCTGTTTATGTCGTATGGTTTAATCATGACTTCTGACTTTGCCAGACACAAAAGAGGAAAAAATTCCAGAGATACGGTTAACAAGTCTACATCATAAAAAGTAGGAAGTGGTGGTGGCGTTGTAGAATTATTTAATTAATTTGGTGTCCATCTATGGCAAATATTTTAATAACCTAAAGTTGGAATTGTTTTAACTCTTTTGTATTCAAAGGTTAAATGTGTAATTTAGATAAATTAAAGTAAAAAATTAAATTTATATATTTTATTCTTACAATTGTATTTAGGAAAAAGAATGTAACATTTATACAATATTTAGTCACAAATATTTGATTCTGAGCTAATATTTGATTCTGAGCTATAGACATATATATATATTTGGAAAACAATTTTTGAAATATTAGCTACTATTATTATATTAAATATAATTATTTCATAAATGTATAAAGAGAGCTAGTTATAACATGTTTTCAAAAAATTTAACCTACATTGCAATGAAAGTAAATAAATTACCAAACCACTAAAACTCAAATTTTTTAAAAATAATTTATAATAAAAAATAAATAAAATTAATGTTATCTATTAATTATGTCATTCTTTTAGTATAAATGAAAGTAAACTTCATTTAAAAACTTGTTTACCAAACCACTAAAACTAAAATATTTTAACATTATTATATATAAAATAATATATGATGATGATGGTTAACGTCCACTGAGACCAAACTTTGGTCTATCGGACCTAAAGAAACAAATTATTTAGTTTGATTTAAGACTTTACTTGGAGAGAAGCCTCCCGAGTTCACTATAATTTTGACATCGTAAAAGGCTAGGAAGGTCAGTATTGTGACAAAGATTATGAAACTGAGATTTAATGTGGTTGTACACGGGGCACTCTTAAGAGGAAGTGGTTTTCATCCTCGATGTTCCTATTCTCACAGTGATGGCAGATCCTTTCCATCCATGGTGTTTTAGGAACTGCCCAACGACCTATTTCACTATGGAGCTCATGAGAGTTCGTTCTAATCTTCGCTATATTAATTTTCTTCTTTGAGCTAGTTAAAACAAAGAGATGCTTTTGATCTTCTAGGGTGGGGTTGATGACCTTCTTATAATAATTTAATTTTCTTTTCGCTGCTAAATCTTTCTCACACCACATTTTTTCTTTGAACTTAGAAGTATCAATATTTTTAATGTTATTAATGTTTTTCAAAGCATCATTCTCGTTGATCTCCTAAAGGTTTAACCAGGCCTTTGTGTCTTTATACCACCCTCGCTTGAGCCTTAGGTGGTTTTGGTTGGAATTTAAAGCTAGCTTAGGAAGTCTATGATCTCCTATGTTATTGAGTTTGTGCTTGTACAACAAAAGCCTAGTCATAGCTAGGCTCTTGATAGGGGAAAGACCTACTTCTATAAGGAGAATAGGATAGGGTGTATTGCTTTTAATTTTCAGGTTATACGTTATAAAACGCTTCTGGATTTGCTCAATCTTTCTCCAGGATTCTCTAGAGATGCTGCAACCCCAGACCTCACATCCATATAAGATAACATGAGTGACTAAAGTTTCAAAGAGGAACTTATTTTTATCCCACATTACGAGGTTTGTCGTTTTACAATTATTTTCAAGACCAAAATAAGCTTTCCACCCCCCATTAATCCTTTTCTCAATGCTATAGTTCCAGTTGAGCTTGTGATGAATATCAATTCCTAGGTACTTGTAAGAATACACTTCCTCCAAGTTATTATTGTCATACATAAAATTAGCGTAAGTGTCCTTCTTGGATTTTATAATCATAACTTTTGTTTTGTCAGTGTTAACAGTCATACCCATGGTAGAGAAGAAATCCTTAAGAAGCCTAAGTTGCTTATCAAGATCAGATGGGCACCTTGTGAGAAGAACAATATCATCAGCATAGAGAAGAAGGATGATGACTATCCTAGCTAAGATCGTGCCAGCACAACCTGCTTCCTCTAAATAACCTTCAAGCTTGTCGATGTAAATGCCAAATAGGGTAGAGGAGAGGGGGCAACCTTGTTTAACTCCAATATTACATTTAATATCTTTCGACCACCCCTCATTGCTTTTTAGCTTGGCAATTACATTCTCGTATAATCTTATAGTGGTAGCTCTCAACTCGAAAGGAACCTTTAGCTCTTCTAATCTATTCCAAAGGTTGTTTCTAGGAACCGTATCGAAATCCTTTCTAAAGTCCACAAAGCAACAAAAGAGATTGGATTTATCATTACGACATTCCTCCACAATGATCCTAAGCGTAATGAGGTGGTCTGTTGTTGAGTGATGCCTTCTAAAACCCGCTTGGCCTTTAGCCCGCTTACCTTCACTTTCAAGCCATATGCTCAACTTCTTTTCCAAAATAATACCATATAGCTTGGCTAAGAGAGGGCTGATCATAATGGTCCGATAATTAGAGGGGTTATTTGTATCCCCACTTTTAAAAATAGGGATAATGAGGCTCTCAGTCCATGGTTTAGGGAACCCTTGCTTGACTGCTTGATTGAAAAGCTTGTGGATGTGGGGGATGAGGACAAGACCTCCAATTTTTAAGATTTCTTCCTGGTAACCTTTGATGTCCTTAGCTTTCCCATTTGCCAGGCGTTTAACCCTAAAATCAATGTCTTTTAATGAGAAAACTTCTTTTGTTGTGAGCAGGGTTCCAAAGTTATCCATGACATTTGGAGATTCATAAAGCTTTTTAAGATAGGAATTCCAATCGTGTCAAGAAATTTTATTGTTATCTTTAGTTTTCCTAGTTAGAATCTGCCTCCAAAATTTCTTAGGATCTACCTTAGAGAGGTGTAAGAGATTCTCTTGTCTTTTACGAATGTATTGCCTCTTTTTCCTTTTAGTTAGGGCTTTGTATATTTTTATCTTGCCCATTTTAAGAGATTCATCAACAACTTCCTTAATTGCTCTCCTCGCACTTTTACAATCTTTGTCATACCATGGGTTGGTTTTGCTATTTCTTTTATTATTTGAAACTTCAATTGAGAACTTGTTAATATAATATGAGAGGGTTGTAGTAAAATTATGATAGAGGTCTTCTATGTTGTCTATACTAGATAAAGGAAGCAAATTAGTTTTTAATTCATTTAGAAAGAGATCGTTTTTATTTCTATCAAATATTAGGTTCTTTTGGCTATAAGGATTATTTTCTATGGGATCTCTATGCATGACAAAATTGAGAGTTATAAGTAAAGGCCTATGATCAGAGTTAGGCTCGTGGTCGTTTAAGATGTCAAAATTTATTATTTCGTTGTATAAAGGGAGATCAGAAATAACATAGTCTACCACGTTGCTACCAAGCCCATGGATGCAGGTCATATGGCTAGAATTGGGCCACTTCTTTAGACTGTTGCAAATTATGAGATCCTGAGAACTACAAATCTTGACTAGCTCCGACCCAAACAAATTCTCCCCGAGGTATTCAGAGCTCCTTTTGTACCTACTAGCCAGAGTAGGGTCTTTGTCTAACCAAAGAGGATTAGGGTTGGAATGGTTGCTTAGAATAATATCTTGGTTGCTTGAAGTTCGAGCATTAAAGTCACCTATTAAAAGGATATTACCTTCATTCCTTAGGCTCGAAATATCATTCTCTAAACCATTGTAGGGACTATTTTTATCTAGATTCTTCTTCTTATAGAAGTTAGAATTGATGGGGGGAAAATAACATATTGCTATGCAGGTATTTTTATTATTAATGTCAGTGATCTCTATCCAACTATATTGGTTGTAAGGGTCATTTTTATAAATCCTAGCATGGGGGGAGATGTTCTTTTTAATGTAACAAGCTATTCCCCCAATGCCTCTGCGGGAGGATCACTTGTTCCAGGTAGACCATAGCGTAAAGCCATCTATGTTAGGGACCTTAGATTCTTCGTGCTCCCAAGTTTCAACAAGCAAAATAATATCAACATCATTTGAGATCCAACTTAGCTTGGGGCCTTTGTTCCATGGAAAACCCCGACAATTCCAAGAAAGAATCCGAAGCATGTTGAATTGCTATTTATTACTATCTTTTTGGTTTCTATCTCGAATAAAGGCTTTTCTATTTCTGATTATTACCCATTTTCCTTCCTTCCTAGCTTCTTTTACCTTTTGAACCTCCTTTCTTAATTCTGCTTGATCTTCTGGAATGAGATTTTCATTTATAAATATTCCCGTTTCTTTTAGACTTGAGGTTTTACAAAGTATGTCATACTTATGATTAGTAGCGCTCACCTTTATTCGGATTAGTCTTCCTTTATTCTCAGTTAATTTCCGCATCCTTGTTGCTTCTGTGAGACACATTGTTTCAATTTGTAATCTATTATGTAATTTTTCCTAGGCTATGGCTAAAGTATCCTCATCTACCTCCTCTTTTAAACCGAAGATTATAAGGTTCAAGGCCCTTTTGTTACGCTCATGGTCTAGTTCTATTAATTTTTTTCATTTCATTTTTAATTGGTTCGATATCTAATTTATCTACCACATTATTTAGGGTGAAGCAGCGATTAACTTTTTCTTCTAGTTCTTTAATCATGTCCTTCATTTTAAAACTCTCTAAAGTATCAACATCTCCTTGCTGATACTATTTATCTATTAATTATTTCATTCTTTTTCCCCAATGGAGGGGGTGAATGACGACTCCGAGGCTCAAGGTGGGTCATTAATAGCTCCCACACACGACAATTAATAAAATGATGCGTGTAGAGGACAAGGTGACTGGCGCGCACAAGCGAAAAGTTCTAGAGGGAATTGTGGTTATATGTGTGACTTGGACATTTACATGATCTCATTGTTGGTTTCAAGGGATGGGAGTTATGATAGCGGTGAGCGGTAAGCTCTCAGAGGTGCAGGGAGGTCGTTTGTCTCAACCCTCCTTCGCTCATCTTTTAGTGACCAATGTATTGTGGAATAAGTTCGACGAGATACGAGTTGAGGCTAGTTTGGGCGAGATTTAGGGGAAATTGATTTGCGATCTTGTTTCATTGCACCCTGGAGAGGTAGAGGATAAGCAACAAGCGCTTGAGTATATCGAACCTCACTCTGAACAGGTGGTTAACATTCTCTCTTTTTGGGCTTATGAAGTTCCCTTCCTCCAGGTAAATCTCCCAAGCCTAGTTAATTTGTATGTTGTAAATTCATGGGTTGGGAATGCTTAATTGTGATGTGTTGAGGGGCCTGGGGGGTAATTGGTTCCTGTGGATGTGGTCACTAGGGGTGATGCTAGCCAAAAGGTGGTGAGTGTCAATTGTTTATTTGAATTCTCTGGTATGGTGAATCAAAGTGGTGGTATGTTTGATGCTTTTTGGGACATTCATTTTTTAGTGGAGCTCAGGTTTGCTTGCAACCTCCAATTAGTTGGGCGATGGTTGAGTTGGAGGCCATGCAGGGTGGATTTGCACTATAGGAGACTCAATTTAGTCATATAGTTGAAAGATTAGCGACTCTGCTGTATTGTGGAATAAGTTCGACGAGCTACGAGTTGAGGCTAGTTTGGGCGAGATTTAGGGGAAATTGATCTGCGATCTTGTTTCATTGCACCCTAGAGAGGCAGAGGATAAGCAACAAGCGCTTGAGTATATCGAACCTCACTCTGAACAGGCGGTCAACATTCTCTCTTTTGGGGCTTGTGAAGTTCCCTTCCTCCAGGTAAATCTCCCAAGCCTAGTTAATTTGTATGTTGTAAATTCATGGGTTGGGAATGCTTAATTGTGATGTGTCAAGGGGCCTGGGGGGTAATTGGTTCCTGTGGATGTGGTCACTAGGGGTGATGCTAGCCAAAAGGTGGTGAGTGTCAATTGTTTATTTCAATTCTCTGGTATGGTGAATCAAAGTGGTGGTAAGTTCGATGCTTTTTGGGACATTTGTTTTTTAGTGGAACCCGACTTTGCTTGCAACCTCCAATTAGTTGGGCGATGGTTGAGTTGTAGGCCATGCAGGGTGGAGTTGCATTATAGGAGACTCAATTTAGTCATATAGTTGAAATATTGGCGACTCTGCTTGGGTTCAATCTTCTCCCTCTTGGTGCACGTCATCTAGGTGAGACATCACCTAGGGAAGGTTACCAGAGTTGGTGGTGGGAAATTTTAATAGGAACCTAAGCGGGTGCGACGAAGAGTAGTTGGTTGGAATGCAGAGACAACATGGTCGGGATCGCCTGGAGGTTGGGCCTCAAGGCCAAGGTGATATACACAATGTGAAAGAGAGGGATGTGAGGGAAGTGGTGGACCAACCACCAGTTGATTCGCTAGGAAGGATAGAGCTACCTTCCCCATTTGACCCCTTGCAAGCACAACTTTGGTAGGTCACCCTTTTTGTGGAACAACTTGCTCATGGCAAGCACGATGATCGTAATGAGATGATGGCCTTCATGAACGACCTATAGCGCAACCAGTGGCACATTATGGACAAGTTGGTCTCACTTCGGTGGGGGTAGAAGAGGATCCAAGAGCGACAAGATAAGCTTGAAGACTAGTTGGAACACATGGAGGCCCAAGTGCATGAAGTCTTTCATCCTCCTTAACCTCTTGGTGGCGGATTGGATACTCCAAGGTAGGGCAATGCTAATGATCACGAAATACTGTAGTTTGTATTCTCATCCTTGGACTTTTTTGATTAGTTTGGGCAATTTGCATAAGCTATCTTAGTTTCCATTTGTTGTTATCTTGAAGTTTTTGCTAGTATCTTCTGACCATGAATGAGGCTTAAAGTTTTTTGAAATCAAGCCTCACATGATGTACTCTTAAAATGATTTAATAGAAAAATGTTGATTTATTTAAAAAAAAAACACTTAATAAAAGCTTGGCAAAAAAATTATTTCATTCCTTTCTATAAATAAAATTAAACTCCCTGAGTTCAAACTTTTGTAATTCATATTGTTTTGAGATTGTTCTTTCAAATTAATCACATCATCAATTTTTTTTTATCGATGTTACGAACCAACTAATGTGGTTTATCATCACGACGAAGATAAATAATCTAAGCTTCCCAAGAGTTTAAATGATAGAGATGCATAATATTCCAAATCTAAAAGTTGGAGATAGTAAAAAAATATTTATAAGATTTAATATTTATTAAATAAATTGATAAATTTCTAATTAATATATAATGGTTAGGTTAGAAATTTTTTAACACGTTATTGACCTAATAAATAATAATATAATATTTTATGACATATAACTAATTATTACGATTTAATATTTATTAAAGTATATTAATAAATTAAGAAGACTAACTATTATATTACAAATTTAATATGAACACTTCACCATGTAACTAATTAAAAAATGAAATATTAGGTCAAGGCCATGAAATAAATATATATAAAAGAAAGAAATTTAATATTATTAAAAACAAACTAATCTTAATATCTAATGTATTTCTATCTAATATTATTTATTAAAATATAATATATATTAAAAATAAATACGTGTAATATTTATATTTTTTATGTTTATTATTTATTATATTAAAATTAAATTATTACTTTCAAATTTAAGGATAAGTTGTGAGATGATAAGGAATTAGAGGGGAAAAAGAAGCTAGGATATTATAAGGAGGTGATCAATGTCACTCTTGTTAACGAGACTTATCTTTTTGTCTTGACTAGTGTTAAGAAGAAAATGAACATTGTAAAGATAAGAACTAATTCTCATGAGCATTAAAGGGAAACTGGGCGTTGGTCTATTCCCAACACATCTTGGGACGAAAGAATCTCCCCCCTTTGCTATACTAAGAGAGTTGAATATGAAAAACACTTTCTCTTGGAATGACTAGTCTTTGCTCCCATTTTCTCTCCTTTAAAAATATTTGTCACACTACCAGCCTTCATGACTCGTCAAGTCAACAAAGCTATAGTGATCTCAAAATGCTTCTCTCACTTATTTTTTATCATAGAAATAACATATTAAAGAGCCTTAGTTAATTGCTTACCTTCTTAAGGTCCAATAAATCATATTGGTCTTTGTCGACATTAACCATCCTTGTCCTCATCACCAATATATTCTAGAATTATATATACATTTATCATATTATTTATTAAAAATATATCTTAATATTTTTGTCTATTTATATCTAATCTTTTTATTATTATTAAAAACAAATATATATTCCTATGTCTACTATTTAAAAAGGTAAATTATAATTCTTTATATATATATATATATATATTATAGGAAATGTTACATATTTCTATGTTTATTATATATTAAAGAATAATGTTTTTTATAATACTAACAAATTTTAGAACCATGAATATAACTATGAATTATATTCTATAGGACTTAGGTAGATCAAAAAAATAGGGGAGGGAAAAAATCAAAGTTAATCACGAAGGAAGCTAACTGCTACTTAATTTCTAATCATCGTCCTTGTTGAGATTATTCATCTTCTTCTCAATCTCAATGACATCCCTCAACTTCATATGATGGAAGTGATCAATCTTAACCATGACGTGAGAATCCTCAATATAGACATGGTGTTTATTTTTCTCAACATGCTTGGATAGAGTTGAGGAGCATGACTGATTATGCTTAATATTTGTTGCATGCTCCTAGATTCTATGATCGATGGAGCGACCTGCCTCCCCAATGTAGGGCATCCAACAAGAGCAAGGGATAAAGTAAACACCTTTCATGTTTTTAGGGTCCACCGATTCTTTGATGGATCTAAGGGAGCTACGAATGGTGTTAAGTGGATTGAAGGTGGAATAATACCTTATTCTTCTTCAATATATGAGCAATCTTGTCGATGATCCCATGGATGAATGGAAGTTGAACATTGGTAACCTAATCCTTGGGTTCATTTTTAATTCTAGTTCCTTTCCTAGTGTTTTGAAAAGCTTTGATACCTTGGTGTTTGTTATATACATTATTTTCAAAAAAACTTAGGAGATGGGTTTTCTCACTCATTCAAATGACTCGCATTATAAATCCCTAGAGCATGAGTATCTAGTGTGTTAAGGGCTCCAATTTTTTGCGCTAGATAATGATGGGAATTGACATGAATATATTCTTATGTGTGAGTTTATTTACAAAAAACTTGGTGCAACATGGAACCATCTCCCATCCTAGAGATAAGCACGGGGAATTCACTCAATGAACCTCTAACCTATCACATGCGTTCGTGGCATATTAAACAATACCCTTAATTTGACTACATATTGGAAAATACCCCTAAAAATCACATTATTTAACCCTTGCTAATACAAACCCAATACACCTTTCCAATTTAAAAACCCCTATTTCCAATAAATATTGTAGGTATCCATTTTTTGATTAACATTTTTTATACCCCTTTATATTTTTTCCATTAACTTTGAGCTCCATTTTTTATACCTGCTAATATAAAAACCCTTTACCCCCTATATATCCCACAACATATTATGTCATTTTTTCCTCAATATATATCCCCCAATAAGAACCCACATGGTATGGTATTTCTCCCCCAGTGAAGTGCTCATGGAGGTAGTAACATCAAGGAAAGGAAGGCTACCATCTACCTCAACCTCCATCGTGAATTTAATGGTATCATATTGAGAATTAAGATGTTTAAGGAACACATCTAACTTGTCCCAACCATGGGGCCAAATGACAGAGGTGTCATTGATGAACCTCTTCCAAAGATTAGGGTAGAATTGAGTAGAAGCCAAAGGCTTGGTTTCTAAACTCCACAATTTTGTTCATAGAGATCACCCTGGAAGCTGAAAAAGGTAGAGGTTAGGTATATAGAAACCAATTTGGAAGTGTTAGTATCAGTAATGTAATTGATAACCTCTATAGCCTCATTAATAGGGATTTTTGTATAAAGAGAGACATTTTCGAAGCTCACTAAAATATCCCCGGGATCTAGCTTAATATATATTATCTCATTAATAAAGGATGCAAAGTCCTTAACGTAGGGCTCTATGAGGCCAATGAGGGGCTTGAGTTTTTGCACTAAATATTTAGCAGAACTTAAGTGGGCCTACCTATTGTATTGAAATGGGTCTTAGTGGGGTCCCATCCATATGGATCTTAGGGAGCCCATAAATCCTTGGTGTGAGCGGGTTGCTCTCAATAAGAATTTTACTAAGGGGCTTAAGGGTACTACTAGATCTAATAGCACAAGCGGCCTCTTTCGAGAATTTTTTAATAGGTTCTTATAGAGCCTTTTGTAGCTACCACTATTAGAGAGGTGATTTATCATTTTGCTCACATAATCAACTTTATATGAGATTACAATAACCCCACCTTTATCAACTTTTAAAACAACAATGTTCGGGTTATCATTCAAGGATTTAAGGGCTGAGGACTTCGGTTCGCTAATGTTACTCTTGGGAGGTTTGGTTTTCCGAAGAAAAATAACACAATATTGTTTGATATTATCCTTAACGTTATCAAGCAGGTCTTTAATCCCATATTCAATGTTACAAACAATGTCTTCAATAGGATTTTTCTTAGAGCTAGGGGAAAATTTAACCCTTTTCCCAAGATGCGATAAATTGGAGGGTCAAGATTTATACTTAATAAATTGACAATTTTTTTATTTAAAGGGTGAGGGATAACATTATGTTGTAGCTGCTACAACAACACCCAAAATTTTGGGCATATTCAAAATTATGGGTCCCCCTCTACTTGCCTTAGGCCTCTAGGGTTATGATCAAGTTTTCAATTGATTGATCTCCCCATGATCTGTTCCTGTCAAAACTTGTCGATGTGCCCATTCATATGATGTATATCCCACCTTTTGTCTTGTTTTATCTCATTATTGCAATAAGGTTTTGAAGGTTTGTTGCTTCAATGATGCATTCAGAGTATCCCGTGACTTTGAAAGTTATCTTTCTACAATATGCATAGAAATTAGTGGAGGTACTATGTGTGGACAGACAAGACTTCAATATATATTTCAGTATATTGACCATATTAGGGTTTGGAAGGAACTCTAAATTATCAAAATAAAGGCTCCCTTCATGTTTTCACCTAATTTGTTTACCTCTAGGGCATGGAAAATTTTAGGGGCGAATGTTCGCCCTTTGGGGGAATTAAGGGGTTTTAAATTTTTTGTGGGCGAATATTTTGTATCATAGTACATTTTTACAAATCACCTCAAATAGCCCACCTTATTTTAAGGGAGAAGGTAAAAAAGTTAAATTTAGCCCTTGAAATTAAGAGTTACAACCTTCCATTCGCCCTAATTTTCAAGAATAGGTTTTATTTAAGTGAATCCTATGGGCCAAATACCATATTTATAAAAGAGGTATGGTAAATTAATAAAAATATAAATAAATGAGAGGTATGGTAAATAAATAAAACATTTTTTATATTTACTCCATAAGTCACCTTATATACATGCAAGGGTGTAAACAAATAAAAATATAAGTAAAGTGGAGGTATGGTAAATAAATAAAACATCTTTTTATACTTACTCAAAAGGTATGGTAAATAAATAAAAATATAAATAAACTAGACGTATGGTAAATAAATAAAACCTCTTTTTATATTTAGTCCATAACCCTCGTTCTATTTATGAAGGCTCAAAAAAGAGGTTTTATTTAAGTGAATCCTATGGGCCAAATACCATATTTGTAAAAAAGGTATGGTAAATTAATAAAAATATAAATAAACGAGAGGTATGGTAATCAAATAAAACATTTTTTTATATTTACTCGATAAGCCACCTTATATTTACGAACACTCAAAAAATGCATTATATTTAGGTGAAACCTATGGCCAAAATACTATGGGACAAAGACCATGGGCTAGATTATTATTAGTACCATGCAAAAAAACATTATTAACCCTAATATTAGTATTAATAAAAATAAAAATGACACATGGTATTGACCCATGGTATTCACCTGGAATGTAGCCTATTTAAATGGGGAAATTAAACTAGCATAGATCCATCTTTACTCTGGATCTACTAACCCCCCGAGAGGTATCAAATATCGTGATATGCAAACTAGCATAGAGTGAAAAAATATTTTATCCCTCTCAGGGCTTGGTGGATCAAGAGTAAAAATGGATGTTGTAATTTAATGTTTGTTAAACATTTTAGCTTGGTTAAAATAAAAAATAAAATAAAAATCAACTATTAATTTTATTAATTTTTATAAATTACTAATAGTAATTTTTAAGCTCCAAATTTATGGTAACCCATGGTATTGACCCATGGTAATACCATGGTATTCATGTGAGCATAGACTATTTAAAGGGGAAATTCTATCATCTTAGATCCATCTTAATTCTGGGTCTACCAAGTGCTTAGAGGGATAAATAGATTTCATCCCCCTAAGAGTGGTAGATGTGGAGTTAAGATGGATATAGGTTGGTTTTTATGATAATGAAGATATTAAATAGACTTAGGAAATTATATTGTAAAAACATCTTAAGGTGAATGGTTAAAGCATAGACATTGGACAAGTATATTTGTATACTTCTGTTTTAAACTAAAACAAATCCAGGGCTAAAAGGAATGGATTGATTGCACTAGTCATCCTTCTATAACTTTCCAACATAGGCTGGAGTAAACAGATTGTAATTTGGGTAATTTTTCTAACTGCAAACAGGAACATACTTGTGTATTGGCAGGGTGGTTACGAGGTCCCTAGAAGTGATGAATTTGAATTTTTCTTGGTTTTATATATAGTATTAGGTTTTTTCTCATGCTTTTTGTGAATGACACAGGTGAATTTTATCCTACACCCACTAGGTTATCGATATGTAATTTCGGTAATTTTGATTTCAAAAGATATTTTAAAGAAATGCAATGATTTCATTTGTGTATTCAATAAACACAATATTCTAATGGAATTATTCATTTGTGGTTTACCTATACAGATTCCATGGAGAAGTATTAGTGGTGTGACATCAATTTCCCTCAAGCAGAGGCTTTAGTTTTACTCTTTTCTGGAAGCAAATACTTTCTTCCAACATTTTTGAGTTCCATGAAAAATTTGAAAGTCCTAATAGTATTCAATTATGGGTTCAAGAGAGACATAGTATTCAATTATGGGTTAAAGAGATCCACACTGAATGATCTATCGACCTTATCTTCACTTAGTTTAAGACTATTCACTTGGAGAGGCTGCATGTGCCCCCACTTCAAGAGCATAGTAAAGTCATGTAGAACTTAGAGAAGCTATCTTTAAGCTTTTAGTGAAGATTGGAAAAATGTCTGGGTTCAATAATACCCAGTCGAGCATTAAGCTTCCAATAATGCTAGATTTTAACCTGGAGCACTTTTGTGATTTGGAGGAGATGCCCCCTCGTATTTGTGACGCATCTTCAGTTATGAATTGGACTATTACTAACTGTCATTTCCTTCGAAAGTTACCTGATGACTTGGGGAACCTCAACTCTTTAAGAATGTTAAGGAAGGAAAGAAAGTACATTATGCTAAGTTCTCTTATGCTTTTCAAGTTTTTCTTGGATATCTACAACGTTTCAGGTAGGAAAGTACATTCTGTTAATGAAAATTTGTCGTGATAGAAAGGCCCAATTTCAAATTCTAATGCTTTCAAAAAACATTGTATAACTGTAATGTTTCTAAAAGGCAAGCATATTTTTTCAATTTAAGTATCATGATCCCATATTCCAACTTATTTTTCAATAACCCATTAGGCTTTGTAGCTTTGAATAAATCCATGTCTTTTGATAAGATCCTCTTCCAAATTAGAACGTAGTTTCCTTTTGGCAATAACCACATACAATGTCTTGATTTTGTTATTGAGAAAATAGAGGTTGTGAAACAAGCCTGTGACATACAAGGACTTGATTCATTGATTATGTATCAATTATGGCTCTTGATGTAACAATGTCTTGATTTTGTTGCTTGAAAATAGAGGTTATGCTTTACTATTTCACATAATTTCTTACAATCTTTCCATAAGTATTGATTTGTAATCTCAGTCACTGAGGGATGACAGTAATGACAAAGGTAATATTCCATGGTTTGAAGTTCCCCTCTTACTAAATATTTAAATATATCACCACAATTTAACTGTTAGTTAAAGGAATTGTATTTGATTTGTAAACAATTCATTGCTTGATTTATAGATTTTGATTTTTTCCCTTTTTTATTTTTTTCTCAGATTTGGTATGAGATATCTTCCAAGATTTGGGTTCCCTAGTTTCCCCACCATAGCTATGAGGTTCAGATGCTATCATTAAATATTCTCAGAACGTTACAACTTTTCCAGTAAGTGTGCTTTGAAACATTGTTGTTGCTTTTCCATGGTGTTAATGCAAATAAGCACTGCAACTAGTGCCATTATTTAGATTAAGTGCCAAAATCTAGGTGGTTTTGTAATGATGGAGTGATTGTTTTCTAACTGCTAAGGCCATATGCATTTTTATCTCTTATGTTGTCCTGAGATATTCAAATTTAGAATAAGAATTGAGGTCTCATTTCCACTGTAGATTGTAGTCAGTTTCTTGAACATAATATATAGTAGATTATCTTTTACTAATCAACTGTGGATGTGATCCCTCGCAGGAAAGGAAATTCAAAGTGACTTTGATTTCACATTGATTTGTCAAAACATCCACACAAGAAAGGAGATTCAAAGTGACACTGATTTCACACTGATTTGTCAAAATGGAGGCAAGAGAAAAGGAAACTTTGTATTCAACAATGCTCTTAATTTCATATGTACATGCACAGACATATTAGTAGAAAATATTGAAGGGTTGCCTAAGTAATATTTTCCATTCCACTACATTCTTTACAGCTTGTAAATAAATAACTTGTACAATTTGCGTGGTGTGAATAAGGGATTTGGCGTCGAACACCGCGCAAAATCTTTCGGTGGAAGGCCATTGATGTAAACCTGTCGCCGGAAGTGAGAAACTTGCCATTGAGGCATGCAAGCTTCAAAGTATTGAAAGGGTTGTTCCTAAGTCGACTTCTTGGATAATGAGCTGATGTCGACAAGAAGTGACCCGTCGTAGGAGGGCCTTAATGAATCCCACATCTACGACATGGAACAGAGTAAATGATTTTGGAGGTGAAAACGATCTGATGATACTGGGTTTAGGGTGGCGGTCATGAAAGAATGGAGCGTGAATGTATTGCAGCGGATGAGACACAGGTGAATTCTCTGAGCGAATTCTCTTGAACATACCGGCGACACTAACATGGATTGGTAGCGTTAACCCCAAATATGGATGGTGTGATGGACCAATGGTGATATGACCAGTGAACGGAACAACCCAACCCGACTTGGATGCGGAGTGAAAGTGGCATGTTCAAGAGTGACTTGCTACCAATAAAGTTTCTTCAAGTTTTCTTCCCAATTTTTCCCCAGTCATTGCTGACCAGTACCTCTTTATTTTTGTCAAGCTTGAGGAGGATAACATATGCTTGTTCTATAATTTTCCCTTCGGGCAAACCCCTTGCTATATTTTAACGAGCCTAGCGACAGTGAAACTCGTTCTTGTTTGTATGGACAAGTTTGTCGCTATTCGGTTTTAATGAGTTTAATGACAAAGATAACGCGGTCATTTTCAATTTTAGAGAGTCTGAAAGGGACGTAAAGGAAACTCCACTAATCCTTTTTCGTTATATAATAACTTAAGTCAAAAAAAGTATAAAATAATACGAAAGGGATGAATTTTCGGTAATTTTAATGAGCCGAACAAGACAAGCGCTCGATCTTTTTGTGTAATAATCCCTCAGGTCCAAAAAGATTAAAATCTAGAGGAGGGATAGCACTTCTGGTTGCTTTAACGAGTTGGAGAGGCCAATCGCTCGGCAATATTTTCATATTTTATGAGTCAGGTGAAAAGAGCTTAAAGGAGACTCGTTTTTGAGGAATGAGTGATAATTTCAGGTAGCAGCTGGTTCCAGGTAAGGTTTGGAATTTTCGAGTCATGGCAGTGTCACAAGGATGGCTAACAGGATCACTCTTTGCAGCTGTTCCTCAAAAAGGGGCAAACAATCAAATGGAGGTGAATGATCGGCTAAAACAGAGTGGAGGTGATGATGAGAACACGACCAGGGCTCAAAAGCTGATGATAATGCATTCACAATGGTTATTTACCGGAAATTGGTTCATTTTTTAATGAGCTTAAACTCTGGGGGAACGTTTGCTCATTGCTTATGTTTAATTTTTAACAAGCTTGAACTCCACATAAAAACTGCTTGTGGCGGGTTTATTTTTTAACGAGCTTGAACCCTGCGGTAACACTGCTTGCGGCGGGTTTATTTTTTAACGAGCTTGAACCCTGCGGTAACACTGCTCGTGGCGGGTTTATTTTTTAATGAGATTGAACCCTGCGGTAACACTGCTTGTGATAAGTTTGCATGTCCCCAGCATAATAACGCAAATCGAGGTGCATGCCCCCCAAGCTTCATTGCATTCAACACGGTGGTTGGAATGAAGGTTTATCTTCGAGATCTTTGAAATACTTGACTTGGATTTTACGAGATCGTAATCAAAGACTCAATTTGGAAAGGGAGTTGTTTCATTTTTTAATGAGGTTGACACAAGAAAAGAACTATCCTCAGAATCCACCATATTTACAGTATTTGATAGAAAATCAAAAACTGAAGGATGATTAAGGTTGCTGGAATAATCTTCGTGGTAATTCGGAAGATGGGAACAATGTTGGTAATCTTCCAATTGTGCCTCTCCTATCATCTTTGACTGAATGATTCCCTCGTCTGTAGAATGTACAAGCGACCAAGGATCTGAAGAGGTGCCATATTCCTTAGACCTATCTATCCAAACACTTGATGAGCATTGATTTGGGTTTTCCCCCCAGGCCAAGAACATTGATTGCTACAATATTTCTATTAGGGCGATGATCCATGCTGACAAAATGTTCAGGAATCTTCTGAATCTAGAAGATATCATATTGCAGGTTCCCACTGTGACCACTTCCGCCAAATTGTTTGGAGGCAGCAGGGTAAAAGTACCCATCAATGTACGGTCTTTTAGTAGGCCTATTCTGATATTTTGAAGCGAATGAGGGCTTCCATGGATCATCGGAATGCTTCCCGTAACTTGTGAACTATTGGGGAGAAATGTTTGTTGGTCGAAACTTGTAATTCCTCCTTGAAAGGGAAATGAAATCTTCCTGAAGTAGGTCGACACAACGGCTGCCATAGCATATATCCAGGGCCTTCCCAGTAGGATGTTGTAATCGAGGTTTCCGTCAATTACTTCAACATCTATTTCTACTGTTTTGCCCCCCAGTTCGACTTGCAAGTTACTTAAAATCCCGTATGGGGTGTATGTTCGTCCATCAAATGCTTTTAATGTCGTCGAAGATCGCGACAAGGGTGGAGATCCTAAAGTTTTCCAGCAACTCATCGACATAATACATGTAGATGCCCCCTCATCAATAATTGTTCGATGAACAATTTTGTTGAGGGCTTTCACTTGAATCAGGAAAGCTAGTTGAGCTGGTAACTGAGGGTCATATCCTTTGTGATTAAAGGACACAAGATTGGAATCCGTTGGGTCAATCCCACCTATTGCTGATAATAAAGCCTGCTTTTGGGAGGGGCAATTTTGCAGTACCTCAAGTGTCGACATAGCGGATGGCGATTGGGCCAGATCCTCCACTATATTATAATGTTGTGCTGCTCTGGCACGAGGATTAAATGTCGATTTGTGTACTACTCCCTTTGGCGGTTTTATTGTTAGTTCAGGAATGATGGGTGGCACAACTTCGGTCGAAGTTGTTGTCGAACTACTGGGTTGATCATTGGCCTTGTTGTCCGACAGCTGTGGATTCCTGTAATCTTTATTCCTTGTCGATATCAAAGCATCATTTTGCTGCTTTGAAACCGACAACATTAGCACTTGGGACAGGGAAGCATTGTCACTAGCAACCAGATTTGTTCCTGGATTTGGAAACGGATCAGTCAATACTGCTGAGGTTTTTGAATTCTTGAAGAATTTTCTAAGCTCAGCTTTATACGAACACTCTCTTGTCCAATGATCCTCATCACATATTAGGCATGGATGATTTGGTTTCCTTTCTCCAGAAGGGTTTGTAGAAGATTTTTCAGGGGACGACTCCTCCTGTTTTTTCTTCTTCCCTTTCTTTTTCTTCTTGCCTCCTGGTTGCTTGGTTTCTTTGCCTTTGTCAGTCGATACGGCATTTACTTCCGAGGCGAGAAGTTCTTCATTTGCATTTTGACCTGAAACCATACGGGCTTTCTTTGACTTAGCCTTTACGGTTTTCGTGCTGGTCGTTCCTATCACGCCGTCCCCGGCATGAGAGTCTTTGTTTGATTTAGGAGATGGAGGAACGGAAAATTCCGGTCTAGGAGCATCAGGGATTTTATTGTAGAGCGTGCCAGACTGAGTATAGATCAAGTCTAGATATTGCGCACGAGCAATTACTTGCTCTTCAGTGACGACTCCTCCCTTTGCCACATCTTTCGTAATAGAAGGTAACAATGACAACCATTCAGCCAATAGCTGATCAGGAACATATGCTTTTACCATTCTACGATGACGTCGCCACTCATGAATATGATCGGATATGTGAGTGGCCGTCGTTTGCTTGAAATTGGTAAGAAGATCTGTTCTCGTTTCGTACCTTATGGGTAACTGAAAATGGGTTAAAAAGGTTGTGGGTAGGGTGCTGAAGTTATCAAACGAAGCTCTAGGCAATTCGATATACCATTTTGCTGCTGGACCAGTTAACGTTTGCTAAAAAAGGCGAAGCGTGATCGAATCATCATTTAGAGTGTTAGATGAACACCACAGGTGAAAGGTCATCACATGATTCGACGAGTCTTCACTCAGATTTCCATTAAATTTAGGAATATTTGATGGGAGTTTATGAGGAATCGCTGGCCACCAAGGAGTGTAAGCGATTGGATCGTTTGTTAGTCAGTTTAGATTTGGTAACTCTAAAGTTGCCACGAAGGGCAACTATTGATTCAGGTTCGGCGAAGCGTACCCAGGATAAGATGGGATCGCCTGAGCAGTGGGTCTTTGCATACCAGCATAGTGCATTTGATGCTGATAACTTTGATAAGGTTGATGGGCATAACCATTATGAAATGGTTGATGTTGTCCGTTTTGAATATACGGCTGCCCATTACTTGCAAAGACTTGGTGCTCAGATCCTTGGTAAACTTGTTGGAATTGTGGTTGTTGATATTGCACCAGCCATGGTTGTGAGACCATGTGCTGTTGCCCAATACTGGCTATTTGACCGAGATGAGGGGTAATGGTACCCGTTTGAGCCTGGGTCACTCTAGTTAAGGGGCCACTAACCAATGATTGTGGTGGCGTCACCGGGACAAGGGGTTGTTGGATTGCGACCTGAGAGACTTGAGGTTGGCATACAACAGGTAACGCTTGTACTTGCGACACCGTCACAATAGCCGGTGTAGTGGGGATATTTGACAAAGGCATACTTTGTTGCATTGAGTATACAACTTTTGGTTGTTTAGGCAGTATTGGTATCCAACCACTGGATGTAATTCCAGCATAACCTGAATTCTGTTGGGAACTCTCGTATGTTTGATCTCCTGGAGGAGACAATGAAAGGGCATATTGCCCCCCATACGGCGGTAATCTAGTGCTTAAGGGAATTATTTGCTTTTGAGGACCGGATTGCCCAAATTGACATTGCGAAGGATCAATTTGCTAAGACTCAACATAAGAGATTCCAGATATTATTCTGGACGAACAAACGGGAACATACCATACCGTCGAAATAGCCCCTGGATGGATCCCATCCAGTGATTGAGAGCTAGTTGCGACAGACAGTACGCCGATGAACATCGTTGGAGTAGCAGCAGGAAGTTCTGCCGCTGTTGTGTCAGATGACACAGTCCTAGATGTCGACGGTTGTTCAGACATATCTAGTCTATCCAAAAGGTTTCCTAGCGATTCTACAGGAACTTCTGATAATGGTAGACTAATTTCTAATGAAGAAGGATATAGAGTGACCCCTACTCCAAATTGCGATGGAGTACTAGATGGTGGATCCTCTACAATCTCTTCTATAGCAATCAAACCGGGTGGAAGAGGTAGACCGTCAGGTCCGTAAAATATTTCCGGTGTCGAAGAAGGTATAGATTCTGCAGCAACTGATGTTTGGGGAACAACACCTTCCGAATCAGCTATGGATGGAGCTGGTTCAGGTATAGAAGTGTTTACCTTCACACTAGGATTAGTTCTACTGTCCTCTTGTGGCTGCGGAACTTCTTCTGTAAAGGCAGGGGTACCAGAAATGTTTGGAGTAACTGGAGTCTCCGAGGGTGTCAGAACACTTGTTCCAACCCGACCAGGGGACTTTGAGCCGGTTAAACGAGTTTGCTTTGTCCGGAATAGTTTTGATTCTAGGGACAAAGATGGTTGACTCGTAAGTCTCCACGAACGATGGGGTTTCAATTGACTTTCTTCCACGATTGCGGATTACTCGATCAACTAAAAATAAAGGGGAAAATGTTTTCGAATTAAATGAATTTTAGACGCTTTGACACAACTTGTTTTTTCAATTTTTAAGAGTCGAGAAAAAACAAAAGATGACTCTAGTCGCCTTCGATTTTTAATGAGCCTGAAGTGACAAGTGCTTAGATGGACCTTTTCCTTTAAGGAGTCTGAAAAGGAACGAAAGAGACTACTCTGGAAATCTAGATAGAGGGATTACCAAACCAATCACAAAACTGCAGAATACTTTTTACGGTATGACAGTCAATCTTCCCGAATGTTGTGTTCAGTGCATTGCGATCGATAGGGCGGCAGACACGACTTCCTATGGATAAAGGATATAGCCTATTGTGGTCTCCCAATATATACTCGATGGTATGTGGGAGCACAAGTCTGTACTAGGACTTGTCATCTCAAAGAGGAGGAATCACCCAACCAACAGTGAAGGCGACAGTTACCAGGCTTTACGACGCCGGAATACGTCTATAGCCTAGACTTCTAGAAGTTGTGTGTTAGGTTCCAAAGCGTTTTTAGGTTCATTAAATTTATTTTACAGTTGATCTTTCTTAAGAAATTTTCTTTTCAGGTTCACTGCGTGATGTAGATGTACAATTCCTAAAATGCAATCTACGATGATAAACAATCGTTTAATCTTCTTTTTGCAATGAAAATCCTAGCTACTAAAGAAAGAGCAACGATATTCTTTCAACATAGAGCAGAGAGCACAGACTAGATGCACTGTCCTAAATCAAACCAACAAGCAGTCTAAATGCAAATGCACATGCATGTATTTGTTTTCAGCTTTCTTAATGTGTGAATGACAAGAAGAATGCTAAGTACAAATCTGAATTATCTTTTCAAAGCGACAGTACTAACAATTTTCTCTTCAAAAACGAAAGGAAGATAATGACGACACTTTACTATTTTGAATTGAAAACTGCTTTTGACACTTGAAAAACTACTAATTCAAATCAAATACAAGAGTAACTATATAATCAACCATCAAGAACAATAGAATTATTTTCTTTGACTGAAAACGACACTTGCGACACTTTCAAATCAAAATACGACAGTATGACTATGCTACTACTTTGCAAAAGAGAACTGAAAATGGCGGAAAATACATAAAAACATTCACAGTTCTTTGCACAATGGAAAGGAATGGGGTTTCCATAGTGGTATACTGATCACAGACAGCAAAACTCCAAAATAGAGTTGAAAAGAGTGAATAAAACCAAAACCTGGAGGCAAAATTAGCCTTTTCTGATCATCGCACCTGTAACACAGGGAAACAGGGATGCATCCCACCTACTGCACACGGGAGGTGCGATGCATACTGGTTTCCTTGAAGAGAGGGTGCGATGGTACCAGGACGAGACTTTACTTGGCTCTTGGTCACAGTTTGCAGCTCAGTTCAGGGATTTAGGCCGAGCAAATGATGTACAGTAAATAGAAATCACAGGGGATGATCTAATGAGGTTACTAGAGCCACCACTAGGGCAATTAGAAGGTTTTCATATCAATTGTTCAGTTTATAAACAAAACCTGGAGATAGACTGAAGCAACATTGATCTACTTTGCACTTTCATAGCAAATGCAGTTCGAAGGCTAGCTGGCTTGACTTTAGGCTCTGTCTGTAAGTTTATAAAACAAACAAATATAGACAAACAAACAATCTATTCGATCCCCAGTGGAGTTGCCATTTTGTTATCGGGAAATCTAGTGTCCACTCGGAGTTGCTAGTCCCACTAAGACTGGTAGCTATCTTAGAAACAAACAAATTAAAACTACTTTCGTTTTCATTTATGAGAAGTAGATAAGAGTGGAATGAAGGACACCAACCTTAGTCTTGCGCTTGGTTCCTTGCTTGATTCCTCTCCCTTCTGACAGATCCTTGCTGCTTCTCCTTCGTCTACCCAGCTTCAAAGAGCACCTGTGGAATCAAAGCAACATAATACTATCGAAGAACAGAGATCTACAATCATAAACAATATAGGACCAGGTGTATATTGACCACACAAATGCATATATCATCAAACATACAGGAATGTGGAGGAAAACTTGAATAGCTTTATTAATATCAAGAATTAGCAAAGAGGATTACAACCACTTGTTTTGACCCAGCGTCATCCTCCAGCATGAAAGCCCTTATTTCACCTCCGGATCTTTGGGATGAGGGATCCATATATAGATGATTGCAGGGGGGTGAGTCAACTTCTGGTTAGTGTCCTCTCTCTGATAGTTCTTGATTCCACTTGGAGATTGATGATCTCTTACTCATCCGTGGGCGAATTCAGAGAGGCAAGTGTCACAGAAGAATTTTCTGGAAGATTCCATGATCATCCACCTCGCAAACGCATTAGGTGTGATGCATCGCACTTTGACCATGGAGCAGGTGAGATGGTCCAGTTTTGACCAGTTCTGAGTAGTTTTTCATGGAGAACTTCTGGGAGATGATGTAATCAGCTGACCTTATTCTTTTAGGGTATGGAACAACACTTTTAGGGACTTAGGAGCCCTTGGTTTATGGACATGTTTGATTGGGGTTGCAGTGCCCAAAAATGTCTATAACACTATGTTTGTTGGGATACAAAAGGAAATTAAGTGGCATATATTAGTAAGGATTCAGTGAGGGTATGCAACCTTGGTTCTAGAAGTGATGGAGAATGTATACACGAACCAAACTATTTTGGAAATAAGCTCCATTCATGTGTCTTACATCCCAAATACCAATCATTTTGGTAATTGGCCTTTATCAGTCACTGGAATTGTGGAATATGGCCAATAACAAGAGTATGACCATTCCTACTCTTAAAGGCCCCATTGTCACATTAGCTATTTATGAGGCAACAAGGATGGTTATTTCTACAATTCATGACAACAAGTGTGACTATGGCTATTTTATTAACATCATGGGTCATATAATCACATAAATAACTCAAGCAAGTGACGAAAGGATGTGATTCAAGCTCCTCGTCGATATGTGACTTCAGATCACAAAGTTGCAAGGGAGATCTCAATCTATGCACCCTAAAATGTGACCCTCGGTTAAATGGGTCTATGCAACTAATCGAATTTCTCATTTGCATTCTTTTCTCACCAGTCACTAATTCGCACTTCAAACCCTCAAAGAAGGAACTGAAAGTACGACCTTCAGTCAAGTGCGACTATGCGACTTCCACATGGCGCAGTTCTTGAATGAAACTAGTCACAAGGTCACATGATCGTGATTGAGGGAGACAACAATCCTCACGCTCTCCTAAATTTTGCGACCTTGTGACCTCCCCTTCACTGGAATTTGTAAAATGCGACCTATATTAACCTATCCACACTGTGACTTACATCACCCTGTGGTGTGCGAATTGTATCCGAAGCCACATCTGTGATCCAAAGTTAAAATACAACCTACCCAATTCCCACTGCATTTCTGTCTCTTAGTCAAGTAATGAGGCATAATCATATGATTTATATCCTTTTTTTGCATGTTCTTATGCTCTTTTTCACCTCATGAAATGATGCGATGTGTAACAACCTCAGGTTAAAAATCCATGTAATAAAAGTTAATAAATGAAAAACAATAATCAAGGTCATGGGACACGTATTCCAAGCTGAATGTTGGGAAAAAACATAGTGATGGGGATCACTTGTGATTAGTTAATGGCTATGGAAATTGGTAAAGGCAATGACAAAGGCTTTCAAAAGGCATGAGGCATTTATTGGCATTTTATTTATGAAAATAATGGAAAATATGAGAAAGGGAAAGTGAAAGGTCACAGGTTGCATGTGAGGAGGAAATTGAATGAAAATGGAGAAAAATTAAGAAAATAGAGGCCTCAGTGATAAAAAGGCTTATGAGGACCAGT
The DNA here is from genome assembly GCA_031772625.1 of Pinus tabuliformis. Taxonomy (NCBI): domain Eukaryota; kingdom Viridiplantae; phylum Streptophyta; class Pinopsida; order Pinales; family Pinaceae; genus Pinus; species Pinus tabuliformis. Next base: position 2,075,326,053 of record CM062818.1, read on the forward strand.
TCACAACCTTTTTTCGGTTTGAGCTTAGAGCTCTCTCTCTATTCTCTCTCTCACACTATTTCACACTCAGAGTTTTCTTAGAACACTCTTGGAGCATTATGGCATACTTGGGATTTGGAGCAAGAAATCAAAGGAAAAGTAGGAAAGTGCAAGAGGAAAACAGGATAAACAACTACAACGAGTTTTACTTGCAGGTATCGAGTTGCATGTATGATTTCCTTGCTAGTTTTGACATGCATGTGATTATTTGGTTATGATCTGTCATTGGCATTGTTATAGCACCATTTACCACCCTTCGTAAATTTGATGCTCTGTGATATGGCTTAGGGAAACCATTCCCTACCAGACTTGGTCCATTTTATTTATCTAAAGTGCATGCACACTCAGGTCATATTATACCCAACCTGCATATATGTGTTAAAGCATTAAAAATATATAATCTCCCTTAATTCGGGCAGGGTTTACGATTTTGACCAGTTAGCCACCTACTATAGCCTTTGGCCCAACTGTTTCCCAACTGAAAAAACTAATTTGGAGAAGTATAAATAAACCTCCATGGGAAGGCCTAAGGTCAGAGAAAATATTAGATATTGATATTATAGTTGATTACATCCCTGATCAAGTCTGAAGATATCCTTGTGCCTTCTGCACTCCCAAGTCATAGAAACCCCTGTTTCCTTCTTGAGATGTCCATCATCCCTTCATGACATCCTTGTGTATACTTATGGAGGAGGATTGCTGAGAACTGGGCAGGAGGGATCCGGACGACGATTTCTCTTGGTGCCGGTGGGTGACTTAGGTTGTAGTTCTTCCATATTTTATTTAGCTTACATCAATAAAGAGGCAATGTCTTGTTCCTGATGATTATGGTATTTATGCATTAATTTATGTTATGATTTTCTTATAAAATCTCATGTTAATGATTATTTGCTTACATGCTTACATTATCTAACACTTATATCATGAACATGATTTCTATTACTATTGTTGTACATGCTTTGCTTGAATGAGTTGCAGGTTTTAAGGCATTGGAAGAAGCAGAGAGTTTGGACCCTATGGGAACGACCTCAAACGTATGACCTTCGGGTAATACCTCTTATTCCTACTTTAGTAGTTTAAGTATTAGGACTTCTTTTTTTTGTGTCTCTTTATGTTGTATGCCCTCCACTCTGTTGGGGTTCTCAACCCAAGACCCTAGGGTGATTCTACTCGTAATAGTATTGGCGACTTCGACTAGGGAAATAATTCTTGTTTTTCCTAGATTTGGTTATTTTTTCTTGATAAGGGGCTGCTTGATTGATTTCTTGATTTTACAATGTCTATGACCTGTTTGCTTCCCGGGCATCAAGTCTGATCTTTTTGATCAGGCCTGGATTTTTTATTTTTCTTGATTGAGCTTTATATACGCACTTCTCAGAGGATACAATAGCGTATGCGCGCTAGTTTCTTCAAATACACTCGCGTAAATGCGAGTTTCCTATGTTTTAGCCGCGTATACCTTATTTTGAATAAATTTTTCAAAATATTTGGCCCAATTAAGATTGTTTCCTGGTGGTTTTTGCTATTTTTTGGTCATTCACTATCAGTGAAGCTCTGCTTTCTTGCAAGTTTTCAATTTCTAATCTTATTCTTGTTGGAAAACCTAGTTAACCTAAGGTTTGCTTTTTTAGTAAAGTTTCAGTTTGGGCTTTGGGTTCAAGGCTTCTTGAGGAAGTTCTTGGCTGTTCTGACTTTGCGGAACAATAAACTGGTTGCAATTTTGTTTATAACCCAATTTTCAAATTGCTTTGCTTTGCTTTCCTTTTTGGTTGACCTATTTTGTTTTTCATAGTTTTTGAGTGCCTCTTTGGCAATATTCAAAGCCTTTTTGGACGTTCTTTGGATTTGCTGAAGTCTTTTATATTATTGTTCAGATAAATCTATGCAAATATGTAGTCCTTTGTTGTTTCAAGTTTCATTATATCAATGATATGCATAACTTGTTTTGGTCTTGGAATTTTAGTAGTCTTTATGTTCTCAAAAACTTCTTTGGGTTCTTTAAAAAATAAAAAGACAAAAATATTGTTCTTGCCTTTCTTTTTCTTTTCAGTTTTTGTTTTTGGTTTCTTCATTATTTTTGAGCAATTTTGAACTTTTTTCAATTGGTTTTCCTTGGTTTCGAGGGGAGTTTGTCATTGAATTTGTGCTCTCCTTGTAGTCAAGTTGGCCTATTGATCTTGAGAAGGAACACATTTTCTTATTGTATGAGAACCCATAGAATATTGCACATTCAATATAGTTTGCATTAAGTTATCTTGCACTGCAGGCATTTTAGTCTTTTTTTTAGATTTTGAGTGTGTGGAGCGTGTTTTCTGAAAAAGAAAAATTATGCTTTTACAAGTTTATTTGTAGAACCTTATAGAAATCTCTTTTCATCGAAGAAAAATAGTTGAATTTTCATATAGCTAAGTTTCTATTGATTTCTTTTGCGTCAAAACACCACAAGTTTCACTCTCATTTTACCCGTGACTTAAAGAACAACCCTTTGAAATCAAGTGATTAATTAAAAAGAACTAAAACATTTTTCGATTTGTCATTAATTACATCAAAAAGTCTAGCTATTTAGGGCCTTGAAATAGGTGAGTGGAGAGTTAAGTCTCCAAGGCCACTCAAATTGTTAAACATAGATGTTGAATAATGAGTGCAATCTAGTGTCGTTAGAAAGACCGGGAAAGCTCTGTGACTGGGAGTCAAGCACAAGGGAGAGTGAAGACAAGGAAAGAGAGATACCCCCTCTCGTACTTGTTGGATCCTGCCTCGAGACTGTTCCGCCCTTATTTTGATACGAACTGGTGCCCACAATTGCTATTCCTAGGGACCACATAGGTTGCTGTAGAGGGGAATCCCATGACACCTGAGGCAGACATTGCTTCACATTCATTAGTACTTCTGGAGGGTACCCTTGCAAAGCTCAGGTACTTGCACCATCAAAGGATTTTGTTTGGGGGTCAGCGTAACTATTTCTGTTACCTTCACTGGTAGGCTTGGGCAATAATTATCCCAAACTCTCTTCGAAAGGTCCCTTACTTCACTTGCTTGTATTTTGGTGTCTGGTCCTTAGCACCCAGAGTGGAAATGCTTGGAAGTTGCTTGATTGGTTGCATATTTAGGGAATATATAATGGAGTTCTCTTTTCTCTTTGTATTTAGTTGGCTTTAGGTGGATTTGTCTTGTCACTTTTGGACCTTAGATTCTGAGTGACTGACCAACCACTCCACTGATCTTGAAAGGTTTTTGATTTTTCTTTTGAAAGTTGTGGAGTTTCCTTCGTAAGGGAAAAGGTTTTGATTGTGCATCTATCTTCCTTGGAAAGTCATTTGTACAATCCCGTAAAGGAAGGATCTGTGTATAAGTTGGGTATGGCCAATATTCCTATGGAGGCCAACCAAGGGACCCTTCCAAAATGGGATCCTTGTGATTTTCCTTTCTTTGGAAACATTGGTACCCCCTTGATGGCCACTTTGAATATTCCTAGATTGAATGTTGGACTACCAGTTTGGCTGTGGTCCACTCTGAATATTCCAAATGTTCTTGAAGCTTCTCAGATGAATGCTTTATTTCAATGGCATCAAATGGGTTTTACTTGTTCATATTCTTAAAAATGGAAATCAAAGATTCCTATTTCTTCTCTCTCTTGTAATAAGAGATCTAAAAAGAAGAGAAATAGGAAGAAGAAGAAGAATAATAATTTTATCCATGAATTATCACCAACCCCTGCAAGTCATGCTGAGGGCATAAGTCTAGTCACTACAAGTCATACTAGAAATTCATCACCAACCCCTGCAAGTCATGTTGGAGATGAGATTTCAGCCGCTACAAGTCACGTTGGGGGCATAAATCTAGTCACTGCAAGCCATACTATCAATTCATCACCAAACCATGCAAGTCATGTTGGAGATGAGCTTTTAGCCACTGCAAGTCACGTTGGGGGCATAATTCTAGTCACTGCAATTCATACTAGCAATGGGTCACCCACCTCTATGAGTCATATTTCTGTTGAATTGCCTTCTTTTGTGAGTAGGGCTAAGGGAACAAGTCCTATCTCTCTTGGGAAAGAGTCACTAACCTCTGCAATCCATGTTGGGGACTCTCCACCAACCACTGCTAGTCATGTTGGCGGAATGGATTTTGATCAAAAACCTAGGTGTAGAAGATTTAAACCTAAGTTCCCTTGTAAGATATGTAAGGGGGACCATATTACTCATTTGTGCCCTAGTATTCCAGTGGTACAAAGGATATGGTCCGAGTTTGAAGGTTCTTCTACTGCTGAATCTATTATTATTTCTCAACAATCTCATCAACCATTGGTTGATGAAGTGGTCGAGCCAAAGCAATATCTCGCTGATTCCACTCCTCTTTTAGGGGGTGAAGTGACTAACAAAAAAGTCTTCTTGATTTCTAGTACAGAGTCTTCTAGTCTAGGGGGTATTTCGGTCTCTTTGAATGTACCCCCTCCAAGTTCTAGGAGTGTCTCCTTTGATTGGGATAATCTTGTCAAGCCTCGTCTTCCTTCTCCTGCACCCTTCCAAATAAGGGTTAGATCTAATTCCACAAACATCTATCGATGTATGGTGGATGAAGGATCCTCTGCAAGTATTATATGCTCCTTGACTTGGAAAGCTTTGGGTTCTCTAAAGTTGTTGGCAGTTGATAGTCAGTTGTTAGCTTATGATAGAAGATCTAGTGAATCTATGGGTGTTCTTCCTCAATTGCCTATTACTTTAGGTGGGAAGACTATCTTAATCGATATGATGGTGGTTGATCACCCTTTAGACTTTAATATGCTACTTGGGCGTGATGTTGTCTATGCTATGAATGTTGTATTGTCTTCACTCTTTCGAGTGATGTATTTTTGTCATAACAGAAATATTGTCACTATTGATCAAGTTGCATCTGATAATAACCTCCATAATTCGAATTTACTACAGAATATCCCTTGGTATGTTCCAAGTGTTCAAGTAGACTCTACCAGGCCATGGGTGAAATATGTGGCATTGTATCCTCAATGTTCAATTGCTTCTAAGAAGGATCCTTCGAACTATTGTTTTCCTTCTTAGGACATGGTCCCAGTAGTCGACCGAGTGATTTCTCCTATGGGGACACGGGACCCCTTAATTCCCTCTTTTGGTCCTTCTAGTTCTCTTGATTTCTTGGAAGTTGATTTGCCTTCACAAAAGAACTTTTTGAAGCCATGAGTTTTAACTACAAAAGGAGTCCTTGGCCTGATCCCCGTGAGGTGCTTGTCTTGAAGAACTATTATGTGTAAGCCGTAAGGTTGGATGGTTACCTGTACCATATTGTACATATAAGGTACACATTTTAAATTTTTGTATTCTATAACACAAGCTTTTATCTTAAGTTTATATATGGGATGTATTAACTTCTTGTCTAGTGTTCCTAATTATGTCTACAAAACTTGGAAGACTTCTCCTTTGGGAATTTTTATGGTTGATCTGCTCTGACAGGTATTGGTTCTTGAAACTGGCATATAGGTTAGGTTTTTCAACCGAATTGTGCATTTATCAGTTTCCTTTTCCATTTTGGCCTTAGGATCGACCCCAACAAGATATGACGTATAACCTTCTCATTGCTTAGAAGTGTCATAACTTGTGTGGTAGAGCCTACCTTATCATGGGCACCCTAGATAGTACCTTGTTGTCACTTGGCACCCATGCTGAACTTTTGTTCTTAGGCTCGGGAGTCCTCTTTAGTCCCGCCATGAATTGTGCATTAAAGCTTCATTCTCTTACTTCTTCGCTACTTTTATGGCTTTATACTCTGTTAACAGTGTTGGAACCACCAACATGTCAAGGGGATCTCCCCAGTAAGAATTCCCAATTAGACCTTAGACCATTTGGTGTAGGAGTCCCAGCAGTGGGTTGTGTGGTAATTCTTTGACTGTGATGTCGCACAAAGGCAAGTAAGATAAATTTGTCAGTAGCAAGGGTGTGACTGCTATAGTGAGTTAAGGAAGGTGTATGAGAGGTTCCTAACACAGGTGGGTTGAGATGAGTGCACCCCTTGGCAACTTGTAAGTGTATTTAGCTGGGAAGGGAACACACGAGCGAAGATGCATCACAAGCTGGAAAGCAGATCAGTCCGTCGATCCAAAGTGAAGGTTAAACCAACAACACATCTGCAACAAGATTCATATAATTGCATACAAAAGTGTTCATACACAACTACATAAGTTAAACAACATACATTGCTACAACAACCGGAATAGTCCAACTACAATAACAACATATGCATGAAAACATGCTGGCTCTTATTATATAAAAAAGTGTAAGTTCCAATCATACAATACATCCATGTAAACCTACTAGCCCCAACAGTGGAACGTTACAGCCACATCCGTTTGCTCCTCCAAAGAGATGAACTAGCTTCGTGCAGTGGAGAAGCCAAGGCGCATTACAATATTGTCCAAGCTCTTTCCAAGAGTCTTATCAGAAGCTTGGATGACCAAAATCCTATACAATGATTTATGAGGGACTATTTACAGCAAAGGGCGGGGTGGCCCTTGACATTCCCCTTTGTGACTGTTCAACTACCCTCATGACTCTTCACCTACTCTATGACTGTTACATTCACTATTGACACTTGACTTACACTTGACATGACTCAACATTACAATGCACATGGACCCATGTGAACACAATGGCTTGAGCAAGACAAACTAGACATCATGCTGACTTAGACAACTATAGAAGTCCAACTGCTCAACATCCTCATGTTCATAAACAGTAACATATTGATGCCAAGCTTTGTAGTCCCTAATAGCGTCTATGTGTTTTGCGGTGACATCCGTCTGAAACTTGACCTTTGCCTCCATAACATCGGGGTACACTGCTCGGGATCCTCTATCCAACTCATCTGAAAGCATGCACATCATTGTCTTCAATGTGGTTGGACCAACAACATAATTTTGCATGATGTCTGCACTGATAGGCAAGTCTGGGCTGGTGGCGATGCACATCAAATCGTCGAAGTACGAGTCAAGCTCTAGACTGCTTCTTTGTCTTCATCTGGGTGAGAGTCCCGATTGATGGGATTGCATGCATGCACACCACAACATCCATACTCTTGAGTACTCGTGCATGGGAGGCCTGTATGCTAGTGATGAACTGTGGGAGCTCTTCATAATTCCGGTACTGACTCTAGATACGTGCTTTCAACTCGACCGCATTGACCCTCATCATCTTAGGCAAGTGAAGCAGGGCTCCCTTGTACTTCATCGTCCATGTTTGCATGTCATCAATAGTAGCATGCATGTTCTTCAAGATGCGTGAACTTCTAGCACATCGTTGCTGCCATCCATTGAGATGGACGACTTCCTTGTGCACAGTACCAAACTTGGAGTACAATGCTCACATAATTGTGTCAAGGGACAATACTTCATCTAGTATTTCCTTCTTCAGTTCAGCTCGAGCGAACATTGTCACCAAGTCTCCTCCTTGCTTGGCCGTTTGTAGTTCCTTTTCCATTCACTCATTCTCAGCTATTAGGAAGCGAACACTTGAGCTAGTGGCTTCAGCATACACTCTGGTTGCATCAGCCAAGGCAGCTGGATGTTTGCACACATCAGTCACGATCACTCGTTCTTCAACTTGCACAGGAGATGTTTGATCCTCCGGAGTTGACACTCTACAAGATTGCACAACTCTATGTTGGGATTCATCAAACGTGATGTTGTGAATCTCTTCTTTCGACTGATCACCAAGGATCTCAGTGCCTCCTTGGTCATCCGAGACTTGCTCATCATCTAGATGCATTGAAGCGGGTGAGTCGCTCTCTTTGTGGTGAGGTGTGAGGTCGGTGTCTTGTTCCAACTCCTGCTGCTCCATGTCTGCATCCAAATATTGAAGTGCTTGTTCTATCTCATGAGCGAAGTCTTGCCCCTGTGATAGTTCACCCTATTTGCCTGATGCCAACTGTTTAGATGAATCAACTACTTGTACAAGCGCTGCTTTGTCTGTTTTCACATGTTGCACCCCATGTTGTATCTGATGCTACTGCGCTTCCCTCTCCTATTTGAAAAGCTCTTGTTCCTTTCAGAGTTGCTCCCTTAGCTCATGTAACTCCTTCTATGCTTCTTCCATTCTCTTCTTGTCCTTTTTCCTTCACGTGATTCGTTTGTTGTGTTGCTGCCTCTTTGCCTCTATAGCCATAACTGCTCTCTCTATAAGGGGATTTTCTCAAAACTTGTAGCTTTTCTCATCCTCCATGCGATCGTCAATATTCCTCTTCCCTTTGTTACGCACTATTATGCTTGGCTCTGCTGCCACTGCTACTACTGCTGGTGCTCTCCGTGATGCTGCTTCACGTTGCTTCGCTAACCACTCCACAATGAAGCCGACCGGTTCATTGGGTTTGGAGAAACTGTAGCAATATCTCCATGGGTCCTTCTCGGCCCAATGAAATGCCCCGTGGATCCATTTGAACTGAAATCTCGTGCAGTGATCTTTCACAACGCAATGTGGGTCATACAGATTGTAGATTTGGAGGTCGAATGGGTACTTCTTCATCAGTTCTGCTTCGACATCCGCTTTCTTGATACTTCAGATCTCATATAACCGAATCTGCAATGGAAGAGTGGGGCAGGGTGCCTTCTTCTTCTGATGCAGTCTAGTTGTTAATCCTGCCGAGATGTCATATGCTACTTCCTGCATGACAAGTACATCCAAGGCAAACTTTGGCAGAACATGTGGAGGCTTCTCCACACTGAACATTCAGATGAAAGTGTCAGACGATGAGGCATACCAATCTGCAATGCCTATCAGTGCCTCCATTGATTCCTTTGACATGCAGGGTGGATCCTGTTCGAACATCATCTTGTACACAGGGGTCAAAAAATGATCAAACAGTCATGTGATTACTCCTTTGTAGTTGCATTCGGACAACAACTTGAAATATATGTTCACAATAGTCTCCGTCGGTGACCATGCCCACTCCAAGCCCGGGAACCCCTGTTAGGCACATACTACATCTAGGATGTAGGCAGACATGTAAATCTCTGCATGCATACCTCCAGGTGACTATAGAGCCTTCATTACTTTCTCCTTGATCCGGATTTAAACAGGAACGCAACAAATTACAGAGATAACCATATACACAAAGATGCAGCAGAAATAATACTTCATTTCATTAATGGAAAATACTGAAATATGCTTACAACCAGAAATGGAAATAAACTAGCTAGGGCGATGGTAGCTTATCTCTGAGAAGAGATGTGATGGCTACATGCCTCTGAACTGTTTTACAATGAGGCTCGAAGGCCTATTTATTGTTGAGAAACAATGGAAAACCCTTAACATTCCAAAACCTAACCCTAGGAGATGAAACGCCAAACTGTGGGCCCCGTTTGGGGGTAAGTTGGTACATCAACTTCCCGGGGTCGTAACTTTGGCATATGATCTCCGTTTGACGCGTACAATAGCTCATTAGAAAGATCTATACGAGCACTCTCATTGTTGGAACGGGAAACATCGGTCCATGCCATGGACCCATGTTGCCCCCGGATTCCCCAAAAAACGTCGTTTAGGGCCTCAAAACGGCTCCGGAAGTTCAGGACCCGAAAAACTGCTAAAAATAGTAAGTTGTGCTACAATTAAGGAAACTGAAAATGCTGAGAAAGGAAATGGTGGGGGTCCAGGTGGACTTGGCAGGTGGCCACCAATATCCACCTGGATCATTCCTCCCCCCTTAGGAAGCAATGGTCCCCATTGCGTTGAGCTCCTCCATGAGATGAGGAAACTTCTGCTGAACTTGTTCCCTGGTGAGCCACTTGCCCTGCTGAAGGAGTTGGCCTGCTTTGACAACTCGATACAGTTGGATATTCTGTTGGCGAGTGTTCTTGATCTGTGTGTCCATGATCCGATCAGTTGCAGCTTGTTCCATGCAATCTGGATTTAATTCTGTGGGTTTGAGCTGTTCTGCAATGTCGGATGTGTCTAGCAATGGTGGAAAGTATGGCCGAAGGCGGTCCACTTTGAACACTGGGTGCAGGCCAAGGAATGGGGGAATGCTGAGCTCAAATGCATTGTCTCCCATAGCCTTAGTAATGGTGTAAGGACCATATCGGAGTGGTCTCAATTTCCGATAGGCTCCAGTAAGGCGTTCCTTTTGCAAATGCAACCAGACTTTGTCGCCCACCTGAAACTTGTGTGGCACCCGATGTTGATCATGTCGCTGCTTGTACTTGGCATTTGATTTCTCAAGAATGTCATGGACCTGCTGGCGAATATGTTGGATGCGCTCAATGAAGCTGGTGGCCTTATCTGTTTCGGACAGGACATGAGCTGAATTCATGTGAGTAGCTGCAAGTGGCATGGCCACATCAATGGGGCATAGTGGCTGGAATCCCAAACCCACCTGAAAAGGGCTATGGCCAGTGGAGCTGTGAAGAGCTCGGTTGTAGCTATGCTGAACATAGGGGAGGCTCTCGTCCCATGTTCGTGGATGCTTTGAGTTATACATGCGCAGAATGTGCACAATCATCCTATTGACAACCTCTGTCTGGCCATCAGTTTGAGGATGGAAGGCTGTGGACTTCGTGAGTTTGGTGTCCAGCATTGACCAGAGACTGGACCAAAATGTGCTGAGAAACCGACTGTCCCGATCTGAGATGATAGACTGTGGGATCCCAAAGTGCACCCACACTCGTTCAAAGAAGAGTTTAGCAGTGGCTTCTGCTGTGATATTCTTCTTGCAGGCCACCATAATGGCCATCTTCGAGAACCTGTCGACGACCACAAAAACACAGTCATTTCCATGCTTAGTGGAAGGAAGGCCTGACATGTAATCCATGGAGATGGACTCCCAAGGTCGACTAGGGGTAGGCAACGGGGTATAGAGGCCGTGCTTCTTAATGGTCGGTTTGGCAATGGCACAGGCAGTACATGATCGGATGTACTTCCCAACATCCTGTCGAAGATTCGGCCAATAGAAATAATTTTGCAGTACTGCCACTGTTTTCTCGACCCCGAAATGCCCAGCAGCCCGACTGTAGTGTGCTTCCCAAATCATCTTGGCACGCTCGCTTAAAGGAACACAAAGGTGACCGAGGTGGCATAATAGGGCATCCTGGAGGTGAAAATCTGCAACCTGCCGACCCTCCAAGAGTGTCTGGTATGTGTGGCCGAATTCTGGGTCGCTTTTGTAGAGAAGTGGCCAATCAGAAGTCTCGTGCCCACAAGAGTTGAGCACGGTGGTTAGCGCCATGATCGGTGGTCGACTGAGGAAATCTGCAACATTATTGGTGCTGCCCTTTTTATACTTGATATTCAAGTGAAACTGTTGCAGGTATGTAGACCACTTCTGATGGCGATCATTCTGCAATTTCCCTTGGGTCTGTATGAACTGCAGAGGTCGGTGGTCTGTGTGGATGACCGTTTCCTTCCCCAAAATGTAATGCTTCCATTGTCGGCAGGCCTGTACAATAGAATACATCTCTTTATCATAAGTGGGGTACTTCCGGACTGTGTCTGAAAGTGTTTCACTGTGATATGCCACTGGATGTCCATGTTGAGTAAGGACTGCCCCAATAGCATAGTCAGAGGCATCTGTCTCGACCTCAAATGGTTGTTGTAAATCTGGTAACGCGAGCACTGGTGTCGTACAGAGGCGATCCTTCAACTCCCTGAATGCCTTCTGTTGAGATTCAGACCAAAAGAATTTTGCTTTCGCCCCGCCCTTGGTGACTTGACTCAAGGGCCAAGAAATATGAGAAAACCCCAACACAAACCTGCGGTAGAAGTTGGCAAGACCTAGAAAGCTGCGGAGCTCTGTTAGAGTGGTTGGAGAGGGCCAATCCCGAATGACTTGGATCTTGGCTGGATCGACATGCACCCCCTGTTCATCAATGATGTATCCCAGATATTGAACCTGGGTCATGCCAAAAGTGCATTTCTCCAAATTGGCACATAGCTTGTGTTGCCGCAGTGTTTGGAGAACCTGTCGGATGTGGTGGAGGTGCTCTTCCCAACTCTGGCTGAAGATCAGAATGTCATCCAAGTATACTACTACAAAGGAGTTGGTGAATGGCCGCAAGATGTCATCCATTAGCCTCATAAAGGTTGCAGGAGCATTCGTCAATCCGAAAGGCATGACCAACCATTCGAAGAGGCCCTCCTTGGATTTGAAGGCAGTCTTCCACACATCAGAGGGTTCGATTGGTACCTGGTGATATCCCGACTTCAGGTCGATCTTGCTGAAATATTTCGCCCCCTTTAGTTGGTCTAGGAGGTCATCAATTCGCGGGATCGGGTACCTATTACGGACAGTGATCTTGTTCAGCGCCCGATAGTCAATACAGAGTCTCCACGTCCCATCCTTCTTCTGTACCAACACGATCAGGCTCCCACAGGGCGATGAACTCGGATGGATGTGACCTTTCTGCAGGAGCTCCTGAATCTGCCTCTTGATTTCATCGTTCTCCAGAACGGAGCGCCGATAAATTGGTCCATTGGGTAGCGGCGCACCTGGGGTCAGATCGATGGAGTGCTTGACTTGACAGTGCAGAGGAACCCCTGCCGGGGAGGTGAAGATGTCCTCGTAATCCTCCACAATCTTGTCCATCTGTAGTTGTCATGCAGAGGGGCCCCGTTTGGAGGCCGCGGCCACTGTCTTCTTCTTTCCTTGAGGGCGTATCATCAGGAAAACAAATTTCCTGGTTTTGGAAATGATCTTACTGCATTGTTTTGCAGTAATCAAAGAGAGAGCGGCAGGTGGTGCTACCTCTGGTATCCTGAACAACTTATTTCCCAATGTAATAATAACAGCACGGGGCCTTGATTCATACACAGCATGTCGCTTCCACAAGTATGGTTGTCCTAGTAATACATCACAAACTTCAAGGGGAGCAATGTCACACAATACCTCATCCGTGAAGGGCTTGATGTTGTATGGAAGGCGACACTGCTGGCTCACGCGAAGATCTCGTCCTTGGTGAAGCCACCCAATGATGTATGGTTGTGGATGTGCTGTGGTCGGTAAGCCCAACCGCTTCACGACCTCTGCCGAAATGAGGTTCTTTTGACTCCCGCTATCAACAATGAACTGTATCGGGGAGCCCTTTACCCACATCTGGGAGTGGAAGAGACGCTCCTCCTCCTCTGGATCTTCGGGTTCATTTTCCTGGATCTTTGCGGTAGCAACAGTGGCGCTGGGGTCCGCATCAATGATTTGTTTCCCTTTTTCATACCCCTTATCGGGTTCTGACTCAGAGTCGGAACATGCATCTGATTCTGAAACCTTTAGCTCAGCCACCAGTGACTGCTTGGCCCGACACTCACTTGTGTTGTGAGTGGAGCTCTTATGGAACTCGCACCATTTTCCAGTGTCCTTTCTCGGCTTCACGGCGTTGTTCTTTGCTTGCAGCTTCGGCTGGTTGTCTTGGGCTGTCCCGCCTTGGCTTTGTCCTTTGTTCTGTGGTTTAGGGGCACCTTTCCCCTGCTTCAGATTCGCAGATCCAAAGTCTCGCTTCTTTTGTTTAAACTTCTGCTCGACCTTGACGGCATACCGGTATGCTGCGCCGAGCGAGGGGATGTTTAGGAATTGTATGTCTTCCTGTATGTACTTGTGCAGGCAGCCACGGTATTTGAGTATCAAATGTTGCTCCGAATCCTTGATACCCAACTTTGTGCGAAGGGTATGGAAAATATTGGTGAACTCTGGCACGTCTTGGTCCCTTCCCTGCCGCAGCGTGGTCCACTTTATGTATTCATCCTCATAGCTCCCGACAGGGTAGTACTGCTCCTTGATGGCATCCTGGAACGAATCCCAGGTGGGTGCGGCTGAAAATAGTGAGCCAGTACTTTCATCCTTCTGCTCGCAGTAGGTTTCCCACCAGTCCTTGACGTGGGGGGCTGCTTTGAGGAGAGCAAAAACAATCTTTTCCCGACTCGAAAATTCATGAACAGAAAAATAACCCTCTAGCAGATTTAACCATTTATCTACGGCATCTGCGTCTATCTGACCCTCGAATATGGGGATTTCAAAATTAACTTGTACCTTAAAGGGTGTGGCGTTTCCAGAGTAGCTGCTGGAAGCCGATGCGTTTTCTGGGTAGCCGCTGAAGGATCTGGGCAAAGCTGTCCATCATCGCGTTCCGTTGTCGCTCGAGGGCTTCTTCGAGCAAGATTTTGATGGGATCTCCTGCCCCCTCGTCTTTCTTCTCGTCCGCCATGGGAGGCCGTCGGGATTTGCGAGGCTGGTCTTGCAAAGGTTCAACCAGTTCAAGCCCTAACTCCTTATATCCCGACCTTGTTGGGGACATGCAAAGAAAAACAGAGAAAAAGCAGACCGCTCTGATACCACTGATCCGGATTTAAACAGGAACGCAACAAATTACAGAGATAACCATATACACAAAGATGCAGTGGAAATAATACTTCATTTCATTAATGGAAAATACTGAAATATGCTTACAACCAGAAATGGAAATAAACTAGCTAGGGCGATGGTAGCTTATCTCTGAGAAGAGATGTGATGGCTACATGCCTCTGAACTGTGTTACAATGAGGCTCGAAGGCCTATTTATTGTTGAGAAACAATGGAAAACCCTTAACATTCCAAAACCTAACCCTAGGAGATGAAACGCCAAACTGTGGGCCCCGTTTAGGGGTAAGTTGGTACATCAACTTCCCGGGGTCGTAACTTTGGCATATGATCTCCATTTGATGCGTACAATAGCTCATTAGAAAGATCTATCCGAGCACTATCATTGTTGGAATGGGCAACATTGGTCCATTCCATAGACCCATGTTGCCCCCGGATTCCCCAAAAAACGTCGTTTAGGGCCTCAAAACGGCTCCAGGAGTTCACGACCCGAAAAACTGCTAAAAATAGTAAGTTGTGCTACAATTAAGGAAACTGAAAATAGTGAGAAAGAAAATGGTGGGGGTCCAGGTGGTCTTGGCAGGTGGCCACCAATATCCATCTGGATCACTCCTTCAACTGATGAGCAAGTATGTTAGACCAGTTACATGGTTTTGCTTCTCTAGCCAATTGGTCCAGTGCAACCACCCAACTCTGTGGGAAGGTTTCCATGCTTGCTTGGCCATACAGTCGATAAGAAAATATGATCAAATATTGGTACGCCTTCCTCAATATCTTTCTCTTGTAGACCTGGTTGGTTGCCAACCTGAATTGAGCTAGCTCCTTTACCCAATTCTTCATAATGTCTCTGGAGTTAGCACTGTTGTTGGGTAAGCTGAATGGAGTCTCCATGATACTCACAGGCTCTAATATCTGATACATCTCATCATAATCTTATTCCCAAAAGGTCACAAGCTTCATCCCACTGACACTGCTCAAGGTCATCGTCTCGAGATCAGTGTGAGAGACGATCCAATGTGTCATGTCCACGAATGGGAACACAGGATATCTGCATACAATCCGATACAAGTCAAACTTGTGAATTTTCATGTACACCTGACGGTCTTTGTGGTGTTCCCGAAAAGTGCCTGCAAATGTTTGATTGACCTCTTACCACTTTAGTTTGATGTGTTTGTCTAGTTACAGCTTTGTATCTTCATAGATCGACAAACTAGGGGACACTTGCTCAACTGTTGCTCCAACTGCATTCCCATCAGTGTCCTGAGATCCTGTTCTCTTGGAAGCCATTGAGACAGATGAACACCTGAAAGATCTAGAGACAAGCAACATGCATGGCAAGAAATATGTCAGTGAAAACAAAGCAACTTCGGGGAATGACACAACACATACCTGGGAAACTGATGGGAAATATTGCGCAATTTCTTCTGGGAGGCTGGGTGACTGGCTGCCAGAATTGTGTAAAAGGAAATCTAGGCTATCTGGGAGGCAAGACTGGCTTCTGGATCTGCGTAATGTGCAATCCGAACTGGTTTTTGGCTGCTGGGATTGCGCAATGCGCAATTCCATCTAGGAGTGACTACAGCCTCAGGGACTGCATTGCACAATTTTCTGGGCCAACAGTCATTGCCCCTTAGAAATGTGCAAAACATTCATGGAGGGTAATGTTGGGCCTCTTGCCACTTTAGTTTGATGTCCTTGTCTAGATACAACTTTGTATCTTCATAGATCAGCAGACTAGAGGACACTTGCTCGACTATTGCTCCAGCTGCATTCCCATCAGTGTCCTGTGATCCTGTTCCCTTGGAAGCCATTGAGATAGATGAACGCTTGAAAGATTTGGAGACAGCCAACATGCATGGAAAGAAATTTGTCAGTGAAAACAAAGCAATGTCGAGGAATGACATAGCACATACCTAGGAAATTGATGGGCAAGATTGCGAAATTTCTTTTGGGAGGTTGGGTGATTGGCTGCCAGAACTACGCAAAAGGTAGTCTAGACTATTTGGGAGGCAGGAATGGCTGCTGGATTTGCACAATGCACAATCTAGACTAGCTCCTGGGATTTCGTAATGTGCAATTCCAGCTAGGAATGACTGCAGGCTCAGGGACTGCATTGCGCAATTTTCTGGGCCAACTGTCACTGCCCCTTAGAAATGCGCAAAACAGTCCTGGAGGGCAGTGCTAGGCATAAATGCGCATTTCTGGAGAGGAAGGTAGAGCCTTCCTTCCCCAAATTGCGCAATGTAGTCTTAGTGAAGGCAGAGTTCGGGCCAAGGTTGGCCCGACTCGCCAACAAGCAACTGAAAGAAAATAAGACAGCGAATGCATGGTGACACTAAGTGATAGAAGAAGTGATTGTCAATGCATGCAAAACATGAATGAAATATTCAGCAAACAAATCAACATGCATGTGGGTGAAGCGATTTGCCGGTTCAACGAACGTTCGTGCAAAATAGTTTCTTGCATGCGACAATAGTGAGATAGTAACGAAAACTGAAACAGAGCTAGGAGAAGCTAGTATACAAGTAAATGACAACAAGCATTCAAATAAATCAAGCAAACAACACTCACACAAGCGAATACACAAAAAGCGATAGAAATGCTGAGGAAGACAAGTTGAGGCCACTTACCCGTGAATAACTGAGCCGGATGTGTCGAAGAGTCTTGGATGTGCTGTGGGATGTCACAACTCCAATATTGATGTGAAAGAATGAGCTCTGATGCGTCGAATAAAGAATTTTGGGCTCTTGACGCGCATGCCACAAATCTAGGAAAAAACGACACTT
Source organism: Pinus tabuliformis (assembly GCA_031772625.1). Classification (NCBI taxonomy): domain Eukaryota; kingdom Viridiplantae; phylum Streptophyta; class Pinopsida; order Pinales; family Pinaceae; genus Pinus; species Pinus tabuliformis. The sequence goes on from CM062818.1 coordinate 2,075,343,215, forward strand.
GGAGGGAAGTTCCTAAAACAACTTTGCATGCAACCCCCGGCTGCTAAAAATAGCTCCCTAAATCATGGGATGCCTTTTGCATGTTTCCTTTTTCTATTCCAGGAAGAACAAGCCATGCATGCATGCAAGTCAAGTTTCCTTAGTCCTAGGTGGAACTGGTCAACCAGACTACTCATGCATGCAGTTTCTCAACTGCTTGAGAAAAATGCGCATTTCTAGCTGGGAGCTGGGTTCACTGCCCAGGAGGTTTGTGCAATTTCTGGGCAGAGCATCTGACTACTAGCCAGATTTGTGCAATTTATGGGTTGAGCAGCCATGCTAGGGAAATTTGCGCAATTCCTGCTAGGAGTATTGGCTGGCAGAATTGCAAAATTTTGGAGCCCAACAGGCTATCAGACAGTATTGTACAATTTTTGGAGGGAAGGTTGGTTTCCCTCTAGAAATGCGCAATTTTCTTGAGGAAGCTACTCAGCCTGCAGCTAGACCAAGTCCGGGTGAATAGCTTGAGAGGGAAATGCATCAAGCTATGATCGATAGGCCGCTTTTGTGCATGAAAAACACTGAAGCTTGTGTACTTGAAGAAGCAAGACAAGGTGTTGTAAAAGGTTGCTAGGGAGGCTCCAAAATGGGTTAAGGAAAAATTTTGGAGAGTGGTTGTAGCCACTACAACGCTTGGCGACACACTGGCAGAACTCTAGCTCTCTGAATGGACATTGTTCGTGAAAAGCAAGTCTAACACCTTCGAAAGTATTGTTCAATTCTCAGCTCATCTTGGTTTCACAGTAGCTTGATTATAAGATGCAGCATCTGCCAAGCTCTTGGTCAATTGACACACATTCCAAGCTAAGAAAACAAAGTTGTTTCGATTGGGGTTTAGGGGTATATTGATGCACAAGCAATATAGTCGTCATAGTCATAGTTTTATCTCTGGTGTTGATTCGTTGCCAGCAGACCTAGACAGTACCCCCCCGAAGTCACATAGGACCAGAAGCATGGCTCCGCTGCTAGTGAGCCTGGTCAGTACCTTGGCGGAGTTACTTGCATCACCTCCCTATGCAGGAAGCATTTCTCTTCTTTCGCCTTATTCATTTTTCATTTTGAATTTTTTGACTTTTTCATTTTGAATTTTGAATTTTTTCAACTCTGCATAACACTTATTAATTTGATAGGTGGAAGAGGGACCCCGACTTATTGAGAGAAGAAGAGGTTGTTCCAGCAGAGAATTAGTTTATTATATCTCTGATGTTCCTGTTAAGGTTTTCCCCCTCACCTTACTCTACTTGAATGAGCTGACAAGGGTTAACCAAAAAACAACCAACTAGAGAAGGTGACACTAGTTAGCGCGCAAGCGTTGTGTTTTCACCAAGGTTCACTTCAAACAGTATGTATTTTCCTTCGATGTATCATGGGCTGAAAGTAACAAGCTCTTCATACAGAGGCAAGATGAAAGATAACCAAGTAGTGATAGCTATACAAGCCCTCATGTACTTCACCCAGCTCACTTCAAGAGTCATACATGGTTTCATGCGAAACTAACCTACAAACAAAACAAGAGAACTATACGAAATAAGCAAACTAACAAACAACAAAGAAAAGCAAGAGCAGAAGTAAAAGTGAAAGCAAAGCAAGTAAACAAACAAGCAAGCAGGAAAACAAACAAACGAAGCGAGTAAGCAAACAAGCATGCAAGCAAACTGACTGAAAGAAAACACTACTCCTACTCCTACACTAACGGTGCATGGGCCTGATCATGTGAAGTGATATTTCCAATGCAGCCACTAGCACATTGGTTGACCCATGTTGGTGAAGGCTTGGTTCGCGAGCAACCCAGTTGTGCGAACCAGCAAGCAAGAAAGATATAACAATGAAGACAACCACACTTCATGTTTGACAGTGCCCACAAGACATAAGTGAGTACAAGTGCATGATGAGAAGTTCGTGGACTTATCATGATATGTGACACTATGTGAAACTTTGAAGCACAGGCACACTCTTGATTGAGACATGCACGCAAACGAAAGAAACAAATATAACTTGTGTCATACATGTGTGCTTGTAATGTAAGATTCCTCCAATGCATTAGCAATGGGATCATGTAGTTCGAGTGGAGGAAGTGTGATCTTTATGTGAGGTGGATCTTCAATGCATACAGATGAGTGATGAGGAGCCTTGGGTGATTGAACAGTTTCATGATCGGAAGTGAGACTAACCCCAAGAGAGTGAGGGCCTGACATAACCATCAGCTCAGGCTGAAGTGCCTCAACAGTCTTGGGTGTTTCAACTTCATCATCAGATAGATCATCATAAACCAGCGGCTTCGAAAGATCAACTGTGATAGGGTCGTGATCGTGAACAAATGCAGAAACAAATGGATCACGGCCTCCATGATCAGAAAAATCAATGATTTCATCGGCATCCTCATGATCAGATGAATCAAATAGAGGGGTAGATGAAAAGCGAACAAACTCATCCTCTATGTTTCGAGAAAAGACAGATGAAAGATCAATTGGATTTTCAACGAATAACTTATCCTCTCTGTTGTCAAATGGTGGACTAACATTCGGTGAGTCCTGCGAGTGATCAACAATGGGTGCATCCGTGGATGAGGGCACACATACAAAGTCATGGATTGAAGGTTCACCAAAGATGTTAGGAAATAATGGAGGGGGCTCGGACGGAAGGGATTCCTCCTTCGCCGAGTGTTGACGCTCAAGCTCCCACTCATACTCTTCATGAATGACAACACATGTTGGTTTTGCAACACCAACTCTCTTGATGGATTGTTCATCATTCACAACAAGTGAAGAGTCCTGAATGGATGAACACAAGACAATATCATCTGGAGGAACACCTACGTGGGAAGACGGAGGTTATAGAACAGAATGCACATGAGAACTCGAAAGAATCACAACCAAATCTGCATGAAAATTGAGTGAAGTGATGTTGGTAGAATGTGAAAGATGAACAAGTGTGCGAGCATGATATTCAACATCACTAGGCAGTGGTGGAGCTGTTGAACGAGAGGAAGGTGGACAGTCAGTTGAGACAATGCTCGCATCCACATGAGATTGCGCAGTTCCATCAATGAAGAAAGTTAAGCGAGGCTTGATCTAAAGCTTCTTCTTGGGGTGGGCAGATTTCTTAAGGAAATACTAGAATCGGTCCCAAATATAGGAAAATTTCATCTGGCTCCTTGGAGCTTCAAACTGCAAGTCAAGGAAGCATTGCCAAAAAGCAATAACCAATTCATGCAGAGCCTTCCGTTGCTGTAACAGTTTTTGGTCAAGATAGTCTGGATCAAAATGATAAAAAGTGTCTTCAATGAGATTATAGAAATGCTCAAGTGAGTACATGCTGTCAGCCAGTAGGCTGAGCAGCCAATGACGTGGAGATTTGTGAAGTGTGTGTGCAAGCATCAAGCTGGCATGTTCATCGGAACACCCATCTTCCTCATGAAGCATGGCAAGAAAGTCATGTAAGTACTCAGGCCAGGCCACTTTGCCTTCACCATCATACATGTAAGTGGACAAGAGATCGAAAAACTCCCCCATGATGGAGACATCTTCACAATTTGAAAAACATCGTGGAGGGTGAAGAGTGCAAGAATCCATGAAAGGTATGAAAAGGTTCAAAACTAGATGTTGGAGGGAAATGTTCCCCTAGGGCTTTTTGGGTTGAAACCCTAGCAGACTGAAAGTTATCTATTCAAAGAAACACACATTCACACAGCCATTATGCTATTATAAGCAAATTCTATTGTAAAGGGGACGTACCTTAGCTCCTACGTTTGAGAAGGCCCTTAGGGTCCAAACCCTTCTTGGAGTTCCCTTCTTCTCTTTTGTCCTGCAAAACAACTAATTCCAAAGAACACAGCTGTATATGGACAAAACCTTATAAAGAAACCATCTTCATGTTATAAATAAAGGTAGTTAGTTATGAAATCCAAACAACCATTTACATATGAATTCTAAACATGAATATCATAAACATAAAGAAGATTTATATAAGGAACCAAGACATGTGTTTCTTTTATTATAGAGAAATAAAGTACATAAAAAAGGAATAATTTCACCTGAGTCACCTTCAGCAGGCTCCAAGGAAAGCTTCCTTCCGGATCCGTTCTAGCCTCAAGCCTTTAACAAACTCCTTCCTTGCCTTGCTCCATGATGTCATAAATGGTGGATGAGCATCAACACACAAGGAAACAAGGGTTTCCTGTACAAATGGGGGAAGTGCAGAAGGCACAAGGGACTTCAAACCTGGTCAGGGGAAAAATCTCAGCATAATAACTTTTCTCTCTCTTCTCTCCTCCCTTAGGCCTTCCCTTTGAGGTTTTTTTGTACCTCTCCCAAAGTAGTTTTTTAGTTGGGAGTTGGTTGGGAACAGTTGGGCCACGGGCACTAACAGGTGACTAGCAGGTAAAACCCGCGATCTCCGCCCGAAAATAAAGAGCTTTATATTTTTTTAAGTGTTTTAATACATATACGTGGGTTGGGTATACACAGACCCGCGTATACACGCGTTTAACTCAGGGCAATGTCGCGTATAAGGGATAAAACACTATTTTTTAAATTTTAGAACCAGGTCTAGAAGGAGGGGTTTCCCTAGGCCATGAGTGCAGCATCACAAACCATAAGAGTGAGATTTGGAGCTATAACAGATGCCCCCTAATATATGAGGTCAGAAGGGGTACATGATGGCCGAAATGTATTATGCAAGTACATGGAAAGGAAATCTGTCAAAAACTGAGGAGGACTTCACCAGAATTCAGCCTGCCAAGCCACCAAAGGAGATCAGAAAGAAACATTGTCTGAGGTGGGCATACCCATGCTCAGAAAAAGTAAAGCATGTCTGCATATCAAGTACAAGCGGATCTACTAAGTATACAAGTATAAATAACTGGAAAATACATAATGGATCATCTGATCATGATGAACAAGTACATGTCTGAATATCACATATAAGACTGTCAATGATGCTCAAAGATGCAATGGATCACTGATATCAAAGAATGATCCCAAAAGGTACCAACTGAACAAGATGGAATAGGATGGTTCTACACTACAAACTTAGGTGCCAGCATATAGAATGTCACCATGACTGACTGCAACATATAAGGTGGAGTGGTATCAACTAGCAGCAACAGGAGCAACTGTCAAGTGAACCAATGAATGCTGATGCAACCCGAGGTCTTCACCGACTGCCGTGGTACATTTCTACACCATGGGAATAAATGATCTGAAGTCGACCATGTGAGAAATCGTTTGATTACCGGTCATTGATGTATACCATTAACAAACGCGAGACTACTCACCGATAATGATAATGAGCGTCAAGGTACCCAGTACAATCTAACAAGTGTGAATAGATGAGCTGGAGTCGAACACCTGTAAGAATCTACCGATCAGGAGACAATGATGGTTTCCCACTGTCGATAGCGAAGGATCTACCAGTAATGACTGCAAACCCCAAGGTACTGCCAAATGGACTCTAGACCTTTTCCCCAGAGCAATGAGTTGGAGTTGATAGGGAAAGATCCACTAGAAGGAAGGCATTAAGGCATCCTTCATCAATCTAGCACGAGTGTAACCCGTAGGCCAATAATGTGGAAGGAATCGGATGAAAGAGATGTAGTAACCCAACCGAAGTACATTTCCGGCGTACACAAGATGTGGCTAGCACACGACAGAAACCCTCTGAACCAACCAATAATGAAAGCTAACACAGAGGCGAGGTATCCACCAATAGGGTCAAATGGAAACCAAGGTACTACATGAATCCCAATGTGTGATAATGTAAGCTGATGTCGAACACAAGGGAAACCACTCAGTCAAAGACCCATGATACTGATCGATGCTGAGCACAAGGTGACCTATCAATAATGAAAATAGGGCCAGGGTGCGGCTCTAGGCCTGTCCTCAGAGCAAGATGTCGTCGTCGATAAGGACAAGACCCGCCAGCGAGAAGTCAATGGGGACCTTCTCAAACTGGCACAAGTAAAGGACCAATATAGCTGATGTGATGATAGACATGATACTGACAACCAGGGATGGCCGACTAAAAAATGAGTCAAGGGACACCGCAGAAAGGCCGACTCAGGCTAACTTCCCTTGAACAAAAGCACAACTCAATGTGACTATGTGGCAGCATATGATGACTCTGTATAAGTTCGTCATGCAGGAGGCACGAACGAACCCTCCATATGATTGGAAGAGATAACCAATCGGGGGAGAACTGACTCAATAACAAGGTTAAGGTGTACCTAAGACAAACTAAATCCCGCCCAAACGGAGGAGAATTTGTTTTGAGTGCTTTGTTCAAGGGCGACACGACTGACTCTAGCTGCCAACAATAAAATGGAAATACTGTCCCGTTCCCGCTCTTTTTGGAATATTTAATTTTTTGTCTTTTTCTGTTAAGCTTGAAAAAGAATAAAAGAATGCTATGGTATAGTGGAAAGAATGAGTGTCAGTGAAACAGATGATCTAGTTCCTGGGAATGGAACGTTCCTATGCTCAATGCAGGGAGGCAAAAACTGGTTAGTGACACTCAAAGGTGTGTTCCTTCCACGGGTCAAGGTGTGTCAAGCTACATAAGTCAAAGGTATGCAAGGTTGATTTTGCAGTCGTCATGGTCAAAAGTTCGCTTAAACACAAGTCCAAGTGAAGCCCGCTCTAGGCCAAAAGGTGCAAGTGGTCAACATGCAATGCAGTAGTACAACTCAACACAAAGGAGCCTCTAGGGTATAAGGCTAGAACGAAGCGAAGAAGCAAAGAGGAATGAGTCTTCAACGCATAAGTCATGGCGGGACTACAGAGGACTCCCAAGCCTACTCAAACCGGAGCAGCATGGGCAACAAATGTCAGTGAGGTGCTAACTACGATGCCCATGTAAAGGATGGCTCTACCATCGTGTCATGATTTAAAGAATCGGCGAGTGAAGATGGCTTACGAACCATAACACGATGGGGTCGACCCTATGGCAGATGTATTGGCAAGTGGAGACTAGTATGCATAATGCAACGGAAAAATGGTGTCCCTAACCTATATGCTAGTGAGAAAACGATACCTGCCATGACGGGTCAGCAGTCATGGAACCGTCTCGAAACTGAAAAACGTCCAAAATGTCCTGAAAAACAAACCATTCTCGACATTCCAAGCTCCCAAGTTAAAAGTCACATGAGGCAAAACAAAATAAAATTTTGAAATTTTTTTTCATTTTCAAAACTTATAAAAGGAATTTTGGACTCACCATTTTTACCGTTTGAGTTTGAGAGTGAAGGATTTGGAGCAAAAGGAGCAAACTTCCCATAGCCAGATTCAACCGTTCAAATTTGTCAAAAACCTCCAGGTAATTCTTGTACTTAGCTTGCAATTGATTGTGACTGGTTTTAAGATTTTTTATTAATGTTTCACCGTTGAATTTTTTGCCCAAAATTTCTCTGCGGCTATACGCGGGTTGGTAATATGAAACCCGCGTACATGCGGGCCCTATACGCGACTGTGTGTACAGGGACCCGCGTAGACACCGTGAACAATTTTTAAACAAAAACTAACGGTTACAAATCATTTTTTTCTCAGAATGCCTATCATGTGGCGTGAAAGAGAGCATGCAGCGGTGGATAATGAAGTTATGAACAATCCAGAAGCTTTAGATCCCCTACGGGGATGCGGTTTGCTTAAATTTTTCAAACTGCCGAATATGAAAGCAAACACACGTCTACTTGAGATGCTCGTTGATTATTGGGACGTCGAGGAGGAAGCCTTTATGATCGATCAGATGCCACTCAGGGTAGAAGTGGAAGATATCTATTTCATCACTGGCCTTTCCCGAAGGGGAGAGGTATACATTCCTGGGGCAGGACACAGAGTAGTCTCACGATAAAGGACTATGTACAGATATATTGCCTGGGACATCCCAAGAAGGTTGGGAGGCAGATTTCCATCACAAATGTGGTGAGTTTATCGTTGAGGATAATCCTGTTCACCATAGCTTGAGTGAACGGATCGTCCTCTCTGCATCAGGCATCATGGCTGACCATGAGCATGGCAGTTGACTGTCTCACTACTGTGTTCGACTGGTGTACTCCTCTTCTCGCCAACATGAAGAGCCAGCTCACTTCTATCAGGAGGGGACAGACTAAAAACTTTGGATGTGGGACTATCCTGTGTACTTTCTTTTTTGAGAAGGTTCCCACACTCCGCCCCAGGGTAGCAGTTTCCATCAGCACCCCACGCGATCCACGCATGGGCCGGTGGGCTGATCTGATGAAATGTCTGGGGGGTGGGGAGGTCCCAAGGACTGCCTTCGACGATGAATTCTTCACCTGGTGGGATCAGCAGATCATCGCCGTAGATGACTACCCCTATGTTGGGCTGGATTTCCGAGGAGATCCTGATCTAGCATTACCACCGAACGCAGCATGGGGCGAGATTGGTAAGAATTTTTTGATTTTATGATTTTTTTTGGATTTTTCAAATATAATGATGAATTTTGAAAAATATTTTTGATGAGATTCAAATGATTGATATGATGATCATGTTCCAGACATTGGGCCGGTACGACCAGATGGGTTCCCACGGCATGGACGGCGCGACCGAGGAGCCGAAGAGGTGGCTGCTGATACAGAACAGACTCTACACAACATCCAACGACACTTGGCGAGACTGAGCTGCCGAGTACCGATGGCTGCCATAGAGGACCTTCCTGAGGATATGCAGCGTCATGTGGTTGGCATGCCACGTGACTGGGTTCGCACTTTTCGGCGTGTGGCCAATGCGATAGTTACCTACTTGGTCGCTCATCCTGAGCCGGGGCATTAGATATGCCGGACATGATTACGGGCATTTGAGTCCCAATTTTGTATATTTTTGGACAAACATATGTACACTCGAGACGCTTTATGATATATATATATATATATATATATATATATATATATATATATATATATATATATATATATATATATATATATATATATATATATATATATATATATATATATATATATATACAGTTCGACTTTTTGATGCTTGATTTTATTGTGATGAATGATTGATGTGCCAGTCTAATGCCTGATTAGCGATAGAATTAGCTAACCAATTATGAGATCTTGGAATGTGCAAATAATTAATATAAGTAAATGATCTTTGCAACAACCTCACCTTTAAATACTGGCGATATAAACATGGATCCCTTACCCGATAAATGTTGTTTAATTGAGACACTATCAATTGAGAATCAAGATACACTACCAACGAGTCGATCCCATGAGAGATTGCCTCGGATAATAAATTAATAACGGCAGTATACTCAGCCATATTGTTTGAAGCAGGACCGATGCATATGCCTCTTGATACCATCAATTGACCAGTTGGATAATAGAGTACCCAAGTTGCGGAAGCAAGATTCCGAATGTGCCGACTAGCACCATCGGCGAACCCAAAATAGACCAAATCATCCATCAACACCTGCCACAACAGACCAAAAAGTGTTGATATCAAAAAACTCTCGATGATATATGTACAAATATACAAAATGTACAAAGAAGCCATTGCTTGGCCTAAACTAAGCAAAGAAATTCTTGAAGTAGAGCCCGTCAGGGGGCTCTGCCAACTTGATCCTAGGGATGTTTATAGGTACAATGATCGAACCAATCAATATACTTCCTTCGGCGAATAACTGTGTTGGAGCCAAAGGAGCCGTACAAACATCGCTAGTCAGATTGGAGGACCTAGATTCAACTTCATGCACAGGGGAATGAAAGTGTGACTGACGATGTAAATCTTCCAAAGGTCGATCTACAGCCGTCATTGCTTCGAATATCGCTTCATCCGATGGAAAAACAATATCCGAGCAATCCGATGCAGAGGTGGAATCAAGGATCCGAAAATGAGCCACATCACCATCTATCTCTTTCCCAGAGGAATGAGTAGAATGGTTATCTGCAGAGTTATCGATAGATTCACATCTAGGTTCTACTACAGACATAAGAGATTCTATTCCACCCGCCTTATCGTCATCTGATGTGGTCACAGATGAAGCTAAGGTTCCAGGATCCGAAGAATAAGGAGTTTGAACAAACTCTCTCCGTAAAGGGTCCCTGGAGGATGAAATTGTATCTATTCTAGCCGTAGGAGGGGGAAGATCAAACGTACCCATTAATGAAGAGTACATCCCGACTCCTAAATTCTCAATAGGCGGACAGGGGTTATCCACTAAGGGAACAGTAGAGTCAGAAGTTGCTCGAGGATCAACTGGAGAATAGTCCAATTGGTCAACCTTAACGATTTTCCCTTCATGAGGAAAGCAAACGACACGAAACAGAGTCGAAACAATGGCTTCCATTTCGTATACCCAGTTCCTTCCTAAGAGGAGATTGTAGTCTAGGTTAGCATCTATGACCTCTACTTCAATATTAACGACCTTCCCTCCAACACATATAGGAAAGGCCGGGATAATCCCATATGGCCTATGAGAATGACCATCAAACGCTGTCAAGAGGGTAGGTGAAGGAACAACCGACGGTGATCCAATGGCCTTCCAGCATGACATAGACATGACACACGTGGAAGCTCCCTCATCTATAACCGTTCGAAAAATATTTGTTTTCTGGTAGGTAGACTTTATCTGGAAAGCCATGTGATGAGGAAGTCCCTTTTTGACATTATTCATATGAAAAGTGAGAGCTAAGGAATTACTTGGATCCACTGCCCCCATTGCCGATAGCAAGGCACTTCTTTGAGCAGGACATGACTGGAGAACCTCTAAAGCGGACATAGCACATGGAATCTGAGCCAGATCCTCAACAATGGAGTAATTCTGGGCTGCCCTAATATTAGGGTTGATAGTCGCACGTTTAATGGAACCTTTCGGTACCTGTGGTATAGTCTCAACAGAAGGTTTCTCAATATGAAGTGGGTTGTTAGTTTCGGGAACTGATTTACCCTTGGAAGTTTCACCTTCACCATAATCGCATGACCGTGTGGCCACATTAGCATGAGAACCCATCATGAAAACATTTGATGGCTTGTCCCCTTCCTGGTTGCCCCCTGCGGAGGTACCAGGGTTTGAACTCACGCCAGCAAGAAGTTGTTGCCCTTGGGGAAAAGGGTTTGTTAACACAGCCTGAGAACTAGAAGTCCCTTGTTGTCCTAACAAGCGCTGAGCGTCTTCAATCTTAGGGCAGAGATGAGTTAAATGGTCTCCACTGCACAACTTGCATGGAAACTTGACTTTCTTTCTAGACTCATTTCTACCACCACCAGCGTTGTTGCCGGATTTATTTGCATTAGGCTTCCCATCCTGGTTCTTTTTCTTACCTCGTCCTTTCTTTTTCCCATTGGAATTTTGATTTCCTTTGGGGTTATCAGATTGGACGACATTAATTGAAGAAGTTTGGGAAGCCGGGGGATTAGACGATGTGACTTGGTTGTTAGAAGCAGTTTGTAAGGACAACTGCTGCAATTGGTTCAACAAGTTCACGGTAGTTGTGTCTACCGACCCAACGATACCATCCGCGTGGGGACCTGGCTTCGACTTAGCTATGTCAACCTTAGACCCAGGAGCATCTGGCAAGTATTTTTGTAGGATCCCAGACTGAGAGTAGATCAGTTCTAATTGCTGGGCCCTAAAAATGGCTTGCTCCTCAGAATAGACTCCAGACATGGAGACATCCTTGGAGATCTCGGGTTGTAAAGATTTCAAAAACCATTCGAGACGGTACTCCAGAGGGATTTCAGCTTTAATGAGCCTCTTTCTTCGTCTCCATTCCTGAATATGGTCAGAAATGTGAGTTGCCTTATCCTGATGAAAAGTGGCCAGAAGTTCAGTTCCGGCATCATAACGGACATGCAACTGGAAATGATTTAAGAAAATATTGGCTAAGTCAGCGAAAGATGTAAAGCTGCCCCCTGGCAACTCTATATACCATTTGGCCACATTACCAGTCAAGGTGCGTTGAAAAAGTCTCAACCTAATCGAGTCATCGATAAGGGAGTTAGATGAGCACCACAAATGGAATGTGGTTACATGGTCGCCTGGGTCCTCACCACTCTTCCCTTCGAATTTTGGAATGTCCGAAGGGAGTTTGGTTGGGACTGGAGGCCAGGCCGGATTGTACTTGATTGGATCGTTTGTTAACTTAGTGAGATCTGGCAAGTTCAACGTTGCCAGAAACGGAAGCCTAGGAGGACCTTGGGGATTCCACCCAGACTGGGCAGAACTCCCAAAGTTCTGAAAAGATTGGCCTGGATTTTGGAAGGCACCAGGCTACCCGAAGTAACGAGTAGAACCGGCTAAACCAAAAGGCAAGCCTTGTGATCCAGCAAAAATCGGAGTTTGACCAACTCCGGCCGCAAAGCCTCCATAACCAACAAAGTTTCCTCCTAAAGGATTATGAGTTGATAACCCCTGATACGGATTCCAAGCCGAAGCTAAGGGAGGAATACTTTGAAACGAACTAACCATGGAGTACGGCCTATTCCCTTGTTGGCCAATAAACGGATTCCCAGTTCCCGTGCCACTAACCCCGGGGTTATTCCAACCTTGGAAAGGATTACTACTTTGTCCTACAGAAGAAAAAGGCATGGATCCTATCGTTGGGTTGGAATGTGGTATATGACCACTTCCGAAAGGAAAACCCTGGAATGAAGCCGATCCGCCTATCGTGGACGTAGCGGCACTAAACGGAACCGATGGAATACCCTGTGAGTGGGTGCCAAATGGGAAGAATCCAGTACCAAAAGCATTGGTTTAGGCATTTCCACTCGTGGATGGAATGGAGGTAGACCCAACTAAAGATGTGCTAGAAAAAGATCCAAACAAGGAAGCAGAGGAGATGGAAATTGTTCCTCCCCCTTGCATCGATGTTGGAGTTTGCATAGTTGTAGCACTTGTAGAAACCATGCTTCCAGTAGTGGTCATCGATGGTAAGCACGTAGCCTAACCTGGACTTGACGGTCTATGCGGCGGAGTCCCAACGTACTGTAATGCGTCTGGATGACTAGATGGTAGTGCAGAATTTGGAGCCGCTAACGACTCTGAGAATTCTTCTACCTCTATGTTATTCTCTGCTTGAAAGAGAACTCGAGAAAGGACTGGAGCGTCCCTCTCTTGTTTGGAAGTGCCAGGTCTTGCTTGAACACTAATGCCCTCGAGAGGAGGATCAATCCCCGATGCGTCAACTATCGTGGGACGAAACCCACCAGCAGTATTACCTCTACGCCTTCTAGAAGAAGGCTCTAAACTTGGTTGTGAAAGACCACGAAGTCTTCGAGACCGTCTAGGAGATCGGTCAGCCACTTTGAATTTTTTGTTATGATCTAACTAAAGACTCAAAAAATTGAAAATTAGGCCAACTAAGAGCACAGAGCACACACTATAAAGTCCCTAAAGATAATAGCCAGTCAAACAACTTCCAAGTATTTCCACTCCGGGTGATTAGGACCGGACACCAAAATACAAGAAAGTGAATTAAGGGGTCTTCCGAAGATAGTCTGGGATGATGAGGGCCCAGTCCTATCAGCGAAGGTATTAGAGGAAGTTACGCTGACCTCCTAACAACAGCCTGCGCCGGTGCAAGCCCCCAAGCTTCGCAAGGGTGCCCTCCAGTAGTACTGTCGAGAGTGATGCAACGTCGACCTCAGGTGCCATGGGATTCCCCTCCGCAGCCACCTGTGTAGATCCCTAGGAGTAGCAACTATGGATACCAACTCGTCGCAGAAGCTTGGCGGAACAGTCGTGAGGTAAGTTCGGACAAGTAGGAGAGGGGGTATCTCTCTTCCCTGTCTTCATAGACCCTCGTGCTTAACTCCCAGATCCGGAGCTTTCCTGGTCTTCCTAACGCTATTGGATTTTCTCTCGTTATTCAGACTCCTACGTTTGACGTTTATATGGTCTTGGAGAGTTAACTCTCCACTCGCCTAATCCAAGGCCCTAAAATCCTAAACTTGTTGGTGTAACTGACTTAAACAAAAAGTTTTAGTGAATTTTAGTTAGCGCTTGATTTTAAAATAGGCTGTTCTTTAAGTCATAGGGTAACGGAAGTGAAACTAGTGGTGTTTTTTGACGCAAGAGAAATTAATAAAAACTTAACTACATGCACATGCACTTTTTCGTTTTTCGATGAAAAGCAATTTATATAGGGTTCAGAGGAACTTCTAATAAAACAAATTTTTCTTTTCTTTTCGTTAATTCACGCTTCACACTCACAAAAGCTAACAAAGCTATGTATGCCTAAAAAGGTATGCAAATCTATCCTAATGCAACAAATATATGTCGATGCAAGATTCGAAACTACTCTAAAACAAAAATGAAAGTTGCTTGCTTATCAATCTTTATCTTGCCACTTAAAATGTCTAGATGGAATATGAGATGCTACCATTCATTTCGTCTAAACACTAAAAACAAGTTCTAAGACAAACATAAAGCACTTTCATTCACTAAAATGAAACCAAATGAAAACCAAGTTCAAGAAAGCAAAACTAAGTTTTTCAAAAATATTTTCTTCGAACGCAACAACAAAAAAGTCTTTTCAAAAATTCTCTCAAAAACACTGAAACTTGTGATTGAAGAATAGGCAACAAACACTTTTGCAAATTGACACCACACAATGGATGAAAACTCAACAAAAAGAGATGTTAGATATCATTTTGGGATTCAACTGCGTTAAGTAAGTCATTAACGTATGACCATTTTCATGAGAGGTAGTCGTAACTGACTAATTTCTCATGATTTTTGAATAGTTCACTTAGCACTCATTGCATCGGGTGATGCTCACAGGGGTGAAGAAGTGGGATTGGAACTAGTGAAATGAATCACATAGCATCAATCATCACTTACGGGGCTTGCACCCGGTAACCAGGACTTCCCAGGAGGTCACCCATCCCAGAACTCCTATGGCTCAAGCGCGCTTAACTATGGAGTTTTCCCCACAATCAAGCCCACTTAGCTTGCTACCCCATTTGCAAAACCTTAGCAAGTATTGTGCCTCATGAACCATTCAAGTAGAGATCCCTTGACTCTTTTTGAATTTAAGTATGGGGGTTTACGCAGTGCATTATATTAGATATCATTTTGGGATTCAACTACGTTAAGTAAGTCATTCACGTATGACCATTTCCATGAGAGGTAGTCGTAACTGACTAATTTCTCATGATTTTTGAATAGTTCACTTAGCACTCATTGCATCGGGTGATGCTCACAGGGGTGAAGAAGTGGGATCGAAACTAGTGAAATGAATCACATAGCATCAATCATCACTTCCGGGGCTTGCACCCGATAACCAGGACTTCCCAGGAGGTCACCCATCCCAGAACTCCTCTGGCTCAAGCGCGCTTAACTATGGAGTTTTCCCCACAATCAAGCCCACTTAGCTTGCTACCCCATTTGCAAAACCTTAGCAAGTATTGTGCCTCATGAACCATTCAAGTAGAGATCCCTTGACTCTTTTTGAATTTAAGTATGGGGGTTTACGCAGTGCATTATATTAGATATCATTTTGGGATTCAACTGCGTTAAGTAAGTCATTCACATATGACCATTTCCATGAGAGGTAGTCGTAACTGACTAATTTCTCATGATTTTTGAATAGTTCACTTAGCACTCATTGCATCGGGTGATGCTCACAGGGGTGAAGAAGTGGGATTGAAACTAGTGAAATGAATCACATAGCATCAATCATCACTTCCGGGGCTTGCACCCGGTAACCAGGACTTCCCAGGAGGTCACCCATCCCATAACTCCTCTGGCTCAAGCGCGCTTAACTGTGGAGTTTTCCCCACAATCAAGCCCACTTAGCTTGCTACCCCATTTGCAAAACCTTAGCAAGTATTGTGCCTCATGAACCATTCAAGTAGAGATCCCTTGACTCTTTTTGAATTTAAGTATGGGGGTTTACGCAGTGCATTATATTAGATATCATTTTGGGATTCAACTGCATTAAGTAAGCCATTCACGTATGACCATTTCCATGAGAGGTAGTCGTAACTGACTAATTTCTCATGATTTTTTAATAGTTCACTTAGCACTCATTGCATCGGGTGATGCTCACAGGGGTGAAGAAGTGGGATTGAAACTAGTGAAATGAATCACATAGCATCAATCATCACTTCCGGGGCTTGCACCCTGTAACCAGGACTTCCCAGGAGGTCACCCATCCCAGAACTCCTCTGGCTCAAGCGCGCTTAACAATCAAAAGCAGCAATGAAAGCTTTGGCAACAATAACCAAAAAGATCAAAAAGACAAATTTCAAGAAAGTGTCAATCAACAACTTTCATGAAACCAAGAAGCGGATGGTCACAAGAGCGGTTTTGTCAAGAAAACAAAAAGTCACCAAAAGCAATATTTGACACGAAGATTGAGATCAATATCCCTACCCTGATGAATCAGAGCAGCCAAGATTCCAAACAAGAAATCTTGCGTGCTTGAACAAGAAAAGATGACGCTTGCAATAACAAAAAACAAGACCAATACTCCTTATAATCAGAGAGAATTCGGAACAAGATGCTCGCTGTAAAAAGAACAACTGATACTGGAAAATGACTGTTTCAGACTGACTCAAACTACCAGACAAACCTTCAGAGACAAAAAGATTTACCAATCTTGAAAATTGCAAGATATACGCGACTGTACTTATGTACAGATTGTGTGTATACGCTACTGTAACTAAGGAAACCTGCGTATACGCGGGTTCACTTAAAGAAACATGCGTACATACGCCTCTGTAACTAAGAAAAACAACGTATATAAAAGGTTTCAAGAAAAATAAAAAACAAACTGAAGAAACTGGCAAAACTTAAAGTTCAAAAACAGACCAGACAGCAACAGCAAGTAGACAGGTAGCTGAGCCCTGATTGGCTTGAAAACACCCAAACTAGGAACAACAAGAGTGTTGTCCCCAGTGGAGTCGCCAATTTTGTTGGAGGGAAATGTTCCCCTAGGGACTTTTGGGTAGAGATCCTAGCAGACTGAAAGTTATCTATTCAAAGAAACACACATTCACACAGCCATTATGCTATTATAAGAAAATTCTATTGTAAAGGGGACGTACCTTAGCTCCTACGTTTGAGAAGGCCCTTAGGGTCCAAACCCTTCTTAGAGTTCCCTTCTTCTCTTTTGTCCTGCAAAACAACCAATTCCAAAGAACACAACAGTATGTGGACAAAACCTTATAAAGAAACCATCTTCATGTTATAAATAAAGGTAGTTAGTTATGAAATCCAAACAACCATTAACATATGAATTCTAAACATGAATATCATAAACATAAAGAAGATTTATATCGGGAACCAAGACATGTGTTTCTTTTATTATAGACACATAAAGTACATAAAAAAGGAATAATTTCACCTGAGTCACCTTCAGCAGGCTCCAAGCAAAGCTTCCTTCCAGATCCGTTCCAGCCTCAAGCCTTTAACAAACTCCTTCCATGCCTTGCTCCATGATGTCATAAATGGTGGATGAGCATCAACACACAAGGAAACAAGGGTTTCCTGTACAAATGGGGGAAGTGCAGAAGGAACAAGGGACTTCAGACCTGGTCAGGGGAAAAATCTCAGCATAATAACCTTTCTCTCTCTTCTCTCCTCCCTTAGGCCTTCCCTTTGAGGTCTTTTAATACATCTCCCAAAGTAGATTTTTAGTTGGGAGTTGGTTGGGAACAGTTGGGCCATGGGAACTAACAGGTGATCAGCAGGTAAAACCCGCGATCTCCGCCCGAAAATAAGGAGTTTTATATTTTTTTTAAGTGTTTTAATACATATACGCGGGTTGGGTATACACAGACCCACGTATACACGCGTTTAACTCAGGGCAATGTCGCGTATAAGGGATAAAACATTGTTTTTTAAATTTTAGGACCAGGTCTGGAAGGAGGGGTTGCCCTAGGCCATGAGTGTAGCATCACAAACCATAAGAGTGAGATTTGGAGCTATAACACTAGATGAGACGACACAGCTTATCATTTGGCCCTCCTTCTAGCACCAGAAATGTTGATGGTGTTCGACCCACCAACATGTCAAGAGGATCTCCTTGGTAAGAAGTCCCAATTAGACCTCAGACCGTTTGGTGTAGGAGCCCTAGCAGTGGGTCGTATGGTAATGCCTTGACCACGATGTCGCACAGAGGCAATAAGATAACTTTGTCAGTAGCAAGGGTGTGACCGCTACAGTGAGTCAAGGAAGGTGTATGAGAGGTTCCCAACACAGGTGGGTTGAGATGAGTGCGCCCCTTTGCAACCTGTAAGTGTACTCAGCTGGGAAGGGAACACATGAGCGAAGATGAATCACAAGCTGGAAAGAAAGTCAGTCCGGCAATCCAAAGTGATGGTTAAACCAACAACACATCTGCAACAAGATTCATATAATTTCATACAAAAGTGTTCATGCACAACTACATAAGTTAAACAACATACATTGCTACAACAACCAAAACAGTTCAACTACCATAACAACATATGCATGAAAACGTGATGGCTCTTATTATATAAATAAGTGTAAGTTCCAATCATACAATACATCCATGTAAACCTGCTAGCCCAAACAGTGGAACATTACAGCCACATCCGCCTGCTCCTCCAAAGAGATGAACTAGCTTCGTGTAGTGGAGAAGCCAAGGTGCATTACAATACTATCCAAGCTCTTTCCAAGATAGTCTTATCAGAAGCTTGGCTGACCAAAAGCTTATACAATGAGTTATGAGGGACTATTTATGGCAAAGGGTGGGGTGGCTCTTGACATTCCCCTTTGTGACTATTCAACTATCCTCATGACTCTTCACCTACTCTATGACTGTTACATTCACTATTGACACTTGACTTACACTTGACATGACTCAATATTACAATGCACATGTACCCATGTGAACACAATGGCTTGAGCAAGCCAAACTAGACATCACTATGACTTAGACAACTATAGAAGTCCAACTGCTCAACATCCTCATGCTAATCAACAGTAACATATTGATGCCAAGCTTTGTAGTCCCTGATAGTGTCTGTGTGTTCCACGGTGACATCCGTCTGAAACCTGACCTTTTCCTCCATAGCATCCGGGTACACTGCTCGGGCTCCTCTATCCAACTCGTCTGAAAGCATGTGCATCATTGTCTTCAATGTGGCTAGACCAGCAACATACTTGTGCATGATGTCTGCACTGTTAGGAAAGTCTGGGCTGGTGGCAATGCACATCAACTCGTCGAAGTACGAGTCAAGATATAGTTGGACCTGCTTCTTTTTCTTCACCTGGGTGAGAGTCTCGATTGATGGGATCACATGCGTGCACACCACAACATCCATACTCTTGAATAGTTGTGCATGGGAGGCTTGTATGCTAGTGATGAACTGTGGGAGCTCTTCATAATTTTGGATTTGACTCTGGATACGTGCCTTCAGCTCGACTGCATTGGCTCTCATCATCTTAGGCAAGTGAAGTGGGGCTCCCTTGTACTTCATCATCCATGTTTGCATGTCATTAACAGTAGCATGCATGTTCTTCAAGATGCGTGCTCTTCTAGCACATCGCTGCTGCCATCCATTGACATGGACGGATGCCTTGTGCATGGTACCAAACTTGGAGTACAATGCTCGCATAACTGTGTCAAGGGATAATACTTCATCTAGTATTTCCTTCTTCAGTTCAGCTTGGACGGACATTGTCACCAAGTCTCCTCCTTTCTTGGTCATTTGTAGTTCCTTTTCCATTTGCTCATTCTCAGCTATTTGGAAGCGAACACTTGAGATAGTGGCTTCATCATACACTCTGGTTTAATCGGCCAAGGCAGCTGGATGTTTGCGCACGTCGTTCATGATCACTCGTTCTTCAACTTGCGCAGGATATGTTTGATCCTTAGGAGTTGACACTCTGCGAGACTGCACAACTCTATGTTGGGATTCATCAAACGAGATGTTGTGCATCTCTTCTTCCAACTGATCACTAAGGATCTCAGTGCCTCCTTGGTCGTCAAAGACTTGCTCATCATCTAGATGCATTGAAGCAAGTGAGTTGACCTCTTTGTGGTAAGGCGTGCGGTCGCTGTCTTGTTCCAACTCCTGTTACTCCATGTCTGCATCTAGTTGTTGAAGTGTGTGTTCTATCTCATGAGCAAAGTCTTGCCCCCGTGATGGTTCACCCTGTTTGCATAATGCCAACTGTTCAAATGAATCAACTACTTGTATGGGCGTTGCTTCGTTTGTTTGCACATGTTGCACCCCCTGCTGTATCTGTTGTTGCTGCTCTTCCCTCTCCTATTTTCGCAGCTCTAGTTTCTTTTGGAATTGCTCCCTCGGCTCATGAAACTCCTCTGCTTCTTCCATTCTCTTCTTATCCTTCTACCTTCACGTGATTCGCTTGTCGCGCTGCTGCCTCTTTGCCTATATAGCAATAGATTCTTTCTCTACAAGTGGATCTGCTCGAAACTTGCAGCTTTTCTCCTCCTACACGCAATCGATAATCTTCCTCTTTCCTTTATCATGCACTAGTATGCTTGGCTTTGCTTCCATTGCTGCTACTGTTGCTCTCTGTGAGGTTGCTTCACGCTGCTTCGCTAACCACTCCATAGTGAAGCCGACCGGTTCATTAGGTCGAAGAAACTGTAGCAATATCTCTATGGGTCCTCCTCGACCCAATGAAATTCCCCATGGATCAAGCTGAACTGAAATCTCGTGCAGTGATCTTTCACAATGCAATGTGGGTCATACAGATTGTAGCTTCGGAGGTCGAATGGGTACTTCTTCATCAATTCTGCTTCGACATCCTCTTGCTTGATACTTTGGATCTCATATAACCTAATCCGCAACAGAAGAGTGGGCCAAGGTGCCTTCTTCTTCCGATGCAATCTAGCTGTCAATCCTGCCAAGATGTGATATGCTACTTCCTGCTAGAAAAGTACGTCCAAGGCAAACTTTGGCAGAACATGCAAAGGCTTCTCTGCACTGAACATTCGGATGAAAGTGTCGGATGGTGAGGCATACCAATCTGCAATGCCTATCAGTGTCTCCATTGCTTCCTTTGACATGCAGGGTGGATCCTGTTCGAATATCATCTTGTACTTAGGGGCGAAAAAATGATTGGATAGTCGTGTGGTTACTCCTTTGAAGCTGCATTCGGACAACAACTTGAAATATGCGTTTGCAACAGTCTTCGTCGGTGACCATGCCCACTCCAAACACGGGAACTCCTGTCGGGTACAGACTGCATCTAGGATGTAGGAAAACATGTAAATCTCTACATGCATACTTATGGGTGACTATCGAGCCTTTGTTACTTTCTCCTTCAGCTGATGAGCCAGTATGTTGAACCAGTTACATGGTTTTCTTTCTCTAGCCAATTGGTCCAATGCAACCACCCAACTCTGTGGGAAGGTTTCCGTACTTCCTTAGACATACAATCGACAAGAAATATGATCAAGTATTGGTACGCCTTCTTCAGTATCTTTGTCTTGTAGACCTAGTTAGGTGTCAACCTGAATCGAGCTGGCTCCTTTACCCAATTCTTCAGAATGTCTCTGGAGTTAGCACCACTATTGGGTAAGCTAAATGGAGGTGGTGGGCTCCAGTATTGTAGCAATAATGCTACAACTCCTGGAGCTTCCTTCTCGAATTTTATCAACCCAGTAGTTCGTAACAAACTTGGAAGCGACAGTGCTGTATGCACAAGTACTAGCTCTTGCCGCAGCTGTCACTTGGTCAGCTAGCACAAGTCCGCTAGGGGCTCAAGCCAACTTCTATGGGCTCTTAGAAGAAGCTTTTTAACCGATGGACAAAAGCTATCTCAAAGGAAGCTAACCTACTTGCAGCAAGGAACTGAAAGCCAACAAGAAACACAAACCCTAGCAAACCCTAATTCTACCAGCTAGTCTTACTGATGCAAAGGTGGGAATGCAAACTACTGAAAGAGATGCCATTAATTCTAGGAAGGTGAGATGCATGTGTCTAGACTACTTTTATCTGAAGAGAACACATTTTTGTATTTTTGTTCAAGTTGTTGGAATTATTATGCATGTGCTTCTAACTGGATCTTTACTGTGCAGGGGTAGATCAAGGGGAGGAATGCTTGGAAGAGGTTGGAAAGGCTCAGAGAGGGTCTAAGGAGTCCCTAACATCCTTTCAGGGAGTTTCACAAAGTTTGGGTTCCAACCAACCGTGTTTATGAGCTCCTACAAGAAGTCTGCAGGCGTTCTACAGGATGTTCAGAATTTCTACAGGAAGTTCAGTAATTCCTACAGGATGTTCTATAATCGGATTTTGGGTGATGGGTGAGTGGAAGAGGCTGCATGGGTGGATAGGGAGGTAGGAGAGGGGTTTGTAATGACTTAGTGACAGGGAGATGAGATGAAGAGGGGTGTGCTAAGCTAGGTTGTCTTAAAGAGGGCAGAGGGAATGGAAGGCCGAAAAAGGTAGGATAATGTGGGCAATAGAATAGTTGAGAGACAAGGGGTCTAATTGGGAGATGAGCAAGTGGACTGGGCAAGGCTTAGAAGGACGAAAGAGTGAGGGAGAAACACTACACAGTGCAAATGAAACCAAATCATCCACGTCCTGCACATAACCGAAATATTATTAACCTATTCTAACTGTTTAATAAAACCAATGAACATCAATGTTATTTCTAAGGAAAATCATGCATGGTACTGAAGAAAAGAATCATTCCAAGAGGTCTGAATGCATGGACAACTTCTACAAACGAAAATATTGCAACAAAGTTTGCATGAACACGTAAACCAATGTTTTTGGTGGGTAGCACTGTCTGCAATTCCAGCCCCTAAAAAGAGGTGAAAATGAGTGTGCAGGCAACCCTTTTTTGGAACTTTTATCAACTCCAATCTCTTCACTCTATTCTAAACAGCTGAAGCAACTCTGTCTTATAAAACTGACCTACTAAACCACACCAAGAAATCTAACTCAGCAAACTGCGTTTCAATTGCATGTAAAGGAAAAAAAACATAATGCTGAAAGAAAGATAACAATACAAAGGAAGGAGGCCTTAGGCTCTCAGGTTGGGCCCAACCCCGAGAGCTATGGCTCCTTTAAGAACTCAGAATTGAACTCAAATCTGACTGCTTTCCATTAAGAGATAATAATCATAAGTCAAATAGCATGCCAATAATGGCTGCAAAAGAGCAAAACAGAGCTAGCAGCTCGTAGTCTAGAATGTGCAATAAGGTTTCAAAAGTCCTTTTCGAAGGCTAAAGCCTCATCATTTATACATTACGAGGCCCCAAGCTGGCCTCCTAAATCAGTGGGATTTGGCTAACCAAACTAGGAGTGAACTGCTGCTTCCTCAAAATCCGTTTGGCTGCCTTCTAAATCGGTGGTGGTGGCTGTTGGAGCTCGGAGTTGGGGGTGAAGATCCCGAGGAAGGCTATTTAATGCTGTGGACAACCTTCCTACAAAATCTCAACCCCATCTTGGCTGTCTCCTGGTCCTTATCTGCGTGGTTTTGCTCCAACATGTGTCAAAAATCCTGAAATAAGCACGTGTTAGCCACCTAGGAATAGTGACTGCCCTTATTCGTACAAATGACATAAATATACTAAAAAATGATGCATAAGTTATGAAAAATGAAGGGTTGAGCAAGGGTAGTTAGGCCAAATGAGCCCAAAATGTTACCAAATTTGGGGCTCATCATCACCCCCCAGCTAAAATGATTGCTCATCCTTGAGCAGCTAATCTAGCTCCTCGTCCTTCATTGCTTTCACTGCCACCCTCACATCCTAGGCTTCTGCAGTAGTATCCTCCTCACTGACATGGAACCCAGCCTTTCTTTCCACCTCTTCCCACTGCTCATGCTCATCTTTCTCTGTGCTGCCTTCCATCAATCCTAACAGCAGAGGTGGGCTTAGCTTGAGGCCAATCCAGCTGGCCTGGAGGTTTTGCATGGACTTCTTATAGAGGGGCACCCGTACTAGAGCTTCCCTCATTCGAGTTGGAGTGTGATATTCCCTTATTTTTAGACTGTGGGCCAATGTGTTCCATCGGCGGGTGCAAGCTTGAACACAGTTGTCCCCTAATAGTCACTCCATATCCTCGAAATGCGCTATAGCCTGGGCCTGCTGATCCATGTATTTCGATAAAGCTTGAGGGTTGGTGGATAAGTGTTGGTGTGCCGATATTAATGCAGTTGGATCCCCTGGCTCTGCTCTAATTAGTAGTGGCTCATGCAGCTCTCGGTTCATGACCTCTTTGACTTCTGCTGTTCTCTTTTCTTCATGGTTCAACCATGAGGCAAATGCCATCAACTGCATATCCCCTAAGACTGTGTTTGGATCCCATGAAGTCACATTAGGAAGGGCCAAATTATGGAGATAAAACTCCGATAGTTTGGCCTTGTCCTCTGATGAACTATTATTGCATAAATCTGTGAACTGCTGAGGGTCTTGGAGTTGGGAGATACCCCTCTGTGCTAATGCATTAATCTGAAATTGCAGCCACTGGTCTCGTAGGTACAGGCCATAGGATTTGGCGGGCTGTCTGCATTGTAGAGCATCCATGGCCCAACTGGCCATGCAAGCCAGTTGTGCCTCTTTTTGCTGCAACTGCTGTTTGAGAGCTTGTATCTCAATTTGTGCTTGCAATTCCTTTTCCTGTAGATGGTTGGCTCCCCAAGACCGACTTGCAGTCCTTCTCTACCTTGCTGTTCTGCTGTAATATCCTCTGAGGATGTGCCCTTTTCTTTCTTCAGTTCCTGTAGCTGCAGTTTCAATTTCTCATTCTCTTCCTGTAGGAACACCCGCTGGCAGTTTGCGACGTGTTTGGCCATAGCTAATTCTTTTCGTGCCTCCTTGAGTTGTTCCTCCAAGGGGCCTATATCTGCCACTCCTTTTGATTTAGCTATTTTCATCCACGTGTGAGTTCTCACTCTTTCTTCCTCCAACGTGAAGAAAAGTGGCACAGTGAATTTCTGTGGTATAATTTTTCCAGCTTCTAAGAAGTTATAATATGAGCTCAAACTTGGCTGGGGACTAGGCTCCGGAATATGCTCTTTCTCTTCTTCTCTCGGTGGCTCTACTTTGTCTTCCCTAGGTGGTGATGAGGGTGCCTCTCCCTCCATCTTCTCTGTCTCCTTAAGTCGGGCTAATGTTTCCTGTAGAGCGGCCTCAGCATCCAGTAGCCGGCCTTGTGAAGCCAAATTGTCCATTCTCTCCTTCCAAGTAGTTGTCTTTGGGCTCCCCCGCTCATAAGTGACTGATATTTTTGAGGGGGACCTCTCCCTGGGCTAAGTAGGGGTATCCTCTATAGTAATTGGGCTGCTGGATGGAGGCTGTGGCTTGCCTGTTTTGATTCTCACACTTCTCCGGGCTTTAAAATACAGAGGGATCTCCCTCTTTCGCTTTTCCTTCGGCTTAGGAGGTGTACTAAGGGCGGCCAACACGGCGGCTGCCTCCCTTTCAAGAATTTCGGCTCTCTTCTCCTTTGGTTTTCCTTTCTCAGGGCTTCCTGTAGAAGGCCCTGTATCAGCTAATTTCTGGCTTCCTGTAGAAGCCGTTTTTGGTTTTCCTGTAGAAACAGGTGGCACCATTTTAGCCTGTTTGGCTGAGGGTGTTTTGCTTTTTGACTTGGTTGAGGCTACTTTCGAGGTGCCTTTACTGACGTGGACTTGCTCAGTCCTGTCCACCCTACTTTGTAACCTTTTCTCCCTGGGTGTCAATGTGGATTTGTCATCCTTCTCTTCGGCAACCTTTTTCTCTTGTTTCCCCTTTTGCTCTTCCTTCGGTGTTTTGGCCGCGGTTTCTTGGCCTTTTCCTTTCTTCTCTGGGTGTATTGGATCCTTCTCCTCGCTGTTGGAGGAAGCAAGTTCCTCGGTCAACATTTTTATATCGCCATCCTTAGTCAGATTTCGGAAGGCTTCCCATGAGAGAGGGACTGTGTATGTGTGGAGTGCATCCTCCACGAGGAGCTTAATGAGCCCATGATGAGCTACCTGGTCTGGCGTGCCCTCTCGTAACTTGGTGGCACATTCAATCATAGACTGCAGGAGGAAGTAGGGAATACTTAGCTTGTTTTCTGAAGGTAGGTCCATTTGGTGCCTCAATTCTGTGAGTAGTCGGAAATGGTACCCATATACAATGTTGAACCGTCCTTCACACGTGATGTATTTCATAATTTGGAGGCTGACCTCACTCCAAAGTGGCTGTAGGCTAGCTCTGCGAACCCCGTTCTTATCCTCTGAGAATTGCTCCTCCGGTGGAAAGAAATCCTTTTTAGCCTTCTGGCCTAATTTCCTCTCCTCCTTGTCCCACGGTACCCCCATTGGGAGGTCAGTGACTCTGCTGATGAACTGTGGGGTGAGTCTGAGACTCAAACCCCTGAAATTGACAGTGGCTAGTGTTTTTGATTTTGGCTTCAAAGCTCGCAAGAACTCCTCTGCCACCTCATCATCATAACCTTGAAGTTTGCCGCAAAACGACATCCATCGCGCACAAGTGAATAGTTCTACCACCTCAGGGTTCTCCCTTAGTTTCTTTGAGTCTGTCGGTTCCTTTCT
Organism: Pinus tabuliformis; assembly: GCA_031772625.1. NCBI lineage: Eukaryota > Viridiplantae > Streptophyta > Pinopsida > Pinales > Pinaceae > Pinus > Pinus tabuliformis. Next base: position 2,075,369,699 of record CM062818.1, read on the forward strand.
GATGAATCCACCCGGCATGGTGAAAGCCTGCTATGTTAGCCGGAGGTGGCGGGTGCGTATCAAAAGATGGCCTTTCAGATTTCTTTGGGACAGAGCGTAGAACTACGCCTCTGTCACACACACGATTTGGGAAGATTATCTACAGATGAGCCTTGAAAGGGGCTCAATTACAAACCACATCCTGTAGAAATCCCCGCATATACTTCGACGACAATTTTCATGCAAAAGAAAAACAACGCTTGCAATTTTATGCTCAGACTGTAGTTTTACATTTTTGAGGACGTCGACTTTGCCACCCTTTAAACCAATTGCATGGGAGGAACAGGTTCAGGCTTACCTTTTCCAATTCGCCACCCTTGACGTGAATAGATCAATTTTCCTCGTGGCAGTGAGCTTCCTGTAGCGTAGGTTTCCGGTAGAAGTAGCGCACGGGTTCTGGAGAGCACGACAGTGGTTCTGTGCCTTCTGTGCCGCTACCAGATGTTTGAACAAGCCGAAGACTTGGAGTAACGAGCTTCAGAGAAATTCGGACGCTCACTCGACTTCAAAACGGCTGATGATAAATGAGTGGAGTGGCGATCTAGCCGGTGGATTTGAATCCCTGCGGAATTCGTGGCGCGGAGGTGAGCTGTCCCTGCCGGACCATTGGACGACGTCACCTACTCATTTCACTGCAAGTCTCCCTGACTTCCGCATCATTCCCTGCAGATCTGCCGCCGCCATTTCCGTTAAATCGCCGCTTCTCCCCGACTGGACACTTCTCACGTGTCTATTACCCGTTTTGCTTGCCACGACCACCACTTTCCAAATACGACTAGACCATCTGACTGGTCATCGTGGCCAGTTGAATGGCCCTTCGACTGCTCAACCCATTCATTTCCACACTTGCAAACATTTCAGAGTATTATTCATGTAATTTGACGAAAAAAGGGTGAGGCACTTACCTGTGTGGCCGTGACATGATTTTCAGGTTTCAGGACGATGGTGATTGGATTTGCTTGTTGCTGCTTCATGCCCAGGCACGGGGGTTCCTCCTCGCAGACTGCTGATGGTTACGACGCTTATTACCTGGCTGCGGATGGTGCATGTGCCCGCTCTATGTGTTGCAAGCGCCTTGATGGTGTACACTCTAGCTGGCTGAACTGCTACGGGATTCCTGTAGGATGTCCTGTAGCAATTTTTCCTCCTCAGGTGCATGCTGAACGGTGGAGACGGTGGCATCACGGTCATGATCGCAGGACCCTCGGATGGCTTTGATAAGTAGTGCATGGTGTCTCTGCATCCTTTTTTTCCATTTGAGAATCGCTTCCTGATAATTCAGTGTTCTGATTTGACTGTGTAGGTATTTCCATTGCATGGCAACTGGGGTGGTAGAAGGAGGCGACAACAGTGCGTGATGGAGAAAACATTAGCTTGCATGCCTCCATATCGGACCTCGGTTGTTAGATCTCCCCACACAGTCAGTTCTGGGCCATCCAAAGCTTCTACAGGAAGTTTCCTGTAGAAATACAGAACTTCCTATAGAAAGTCCTGTAGCTTCCTGTAGGAGGCTAAACTGTGATCAAATCATGCCCAGATCTTGGAAGAGATGAGTGTTTCTGGTGGGAGTGCTGGTGCGGTCACCTGGTAGCATAGTAGGGACCCTTGTCTTTGAGTTGAGGGCCTCTTTTCCTGCATGGAATACCTGCAACCTGCATGCATTGCCACATTGTGAACTTGCTTTACCTGTTTTTTTGTTTATTGTTGTTGTTGTTGTTTTTTTTTTTTTTTTTTTTGAAAGACAGCAGGGGCGCCTCCATGAGGTTTTCACCCTTACCATCTGCCTTGAGCGCCTCAGAGAGGTTTTCACTCAGGGGTCTTTTTCAAACCTTTTCTTTTTTTGAAAGACAGCAGGGGTGCCTCAATGAGGTTTTCACCCCTACCATCTGCCTTGGGAGCCTCAGAAAGGTTTTCACCCAAGGATCTTTATTTTTTCTTTTTTCTTTTCTTTATTTTTTTTATTTTTTTTAAGATCTTCAGGGCATGCCCAAAACAGAGCCAGAACCCTTCTCTATGACTAGCACTGATTTTTCCACAGTTTTGATGAATTCTTGCCTTAACAGAGGCTTTCTGTAGATCTTCAACCGATGCCCATTGACAAGCATAGGGATGGCCTCCTCATCAATGGTCCGAATAAGAATAGATCCATTGTCATTACATTTTTCCACTGCATATGGTCCCAGCCATCTAGTTCTCAGCTTCCCCTTGAAATCTTTATGCCTGGAATCATACAACAGCGCCCAATCTCCTGGCTAAAATTGCTTGTCATTGAGGTGTTGGTCATGCCACACCTTCCTCTGAAGTTGAACCACTTCTGAGTGAAGAAGAGCCTGCATTCAGTGCTCGTCCAATCCATTCAGCTGCAATAACCTTTCTTGTTGGGCATGGCTGAGATCTAGGTCCAGCTGAGCTGCCATCCTCAAGGTGTTGTACTCGAATTCAATTGACAACAAAGCTCTCTTCCCATAGACCAGCTCATAAGGTGTGAAGCCGGTTGTGGTCTTCCAAGTGGTGTTGTAAGCCCATGTGGCCTCAACCAGGCGATCTGCCCAATCTTTCCTGCTGCTGCTCACCACCTTAGTCAAGATCCCTTCCAATGCTCTATTGGTGACTTCCACCTGCCCATTTGCTTGAGGATGATAGGGGGTGGAAGTCCTATGCTTGATTTTGTGATGAGCTAGTAGGTCTTCAATTAAGTTGGAGGTGAACTGGCTTCCTTGATCGGTGACTAGCTCTCTTGGGTAGCCAAATTTATAGAAGATGTTTTCTCTTAAGAACTCGGCCACCTTTTCTTCTGTCGCTGCTTTGATTGCCTTGGTTTCTGCCCACTTTTTCAGGTAGTCTGTGCACACAATGATGTAAGACCTTTGCCTCGAGGGAGGATTGATTGGACCCACAAAATCCATACCCCACTTCTCAAATGGCTCAGAAGTCACTTGAGGTTGGAGAGACATTTCATCCCTTGGAGTCGGTTTCCCCATCCTTTGGCATCGGTCACATTGGCTGATATATCTTCTAACATCTTGATGAAGCGTGGGCCAATAGTAACCTGCCTGTAGGATTTTGAAGGCAGTCCTCTTTGCTGCAAAATGTCCTCCACAAGGCCCGTCATGACAGGTGAGGAGGATATCAAAGACTTCCTCCTCCCTTACACAACGCCTTAAGATATGATCAGGGCCAAGCTTGAACAGGTTGCCCCCGATCCAAGTGAATGAGGCACTTTTTCTGACGATTTTGCTCTTCTCTCTTGAGGATAGGTGCGGAGGGAACTGTGCTGAGACAAGGTAGTTTGCTATATCAACAAACCATGGAGAGAGTACTGAAATAGCAAACAGATGTTCATCGGGCATCTGGTCATCCACTGTTCCATACTCATCTGCATGTAAATCCAATCTAGACAAAAAGTCAGCAACAACATTTTCTTTACCTGGTTTGTCAATGATAGTCAAATCAAACTGCTGCAACAAAAGTAACCATCTAATAATACGAGCATTCACATCTGGTTTATTCATTAAATATCTAATTGCAGCATGATCAGTATGTACAAATGTTTGATAGCCAGTGATATAATGTCGGAACTTGTTCAGTGCATGGACCATGGCCAAGAATTCTTTCTCAGTTACAGTGTAATTCAGTTCTGCCTTGGATAAGTTTTTGCTGACAAAGTAGATGGCATATGGAAGTTTTTGTTCAACTTGTCCTAAGGCTGCCCCTATGGCTTTGTTCGAGGCGTCAGTGTGGATGTGGAAAGGTAGGGCCCAGTCTGGACCTCTCAAGATTGGGGCAGACACCAACTTGTCCTTTAATTCATTCAGAGCCTTCTGACAATCGTAAGTCCATTTAAACTCAACATCTTTTGCCAAGAGGCCAAACAATGGCGATGCCAGCTTGCTGAAGTCTTTAATGAATCTCCTATAATATCCTGCTAATCCTAAGAAACTTCGAACATCCCTTACCTTCTGAGGAGGTGGAACCTTCTTGATGAGAGCAATTTTGTTAGGATCCACTTGTAACCCTTGGCAAGAAATGGTATCGCCTAGCACGGTCCCTTCAGTCATCAAGAATTCACACTTTTCAGGACTAAGGGACAGGTTCATCTCAATGCACTTGGTTAGGACTTTTCCCAGATTGGACAATGCTTCCTGGAAGTTGGACCCATAAGGAGTGAAGTCATCCATATATATTTCCACCGAATCATGGACCAGCTCAGAAAAGATGCTCAAGACGGCTCTCTGGAAGGTGGCAGGAGCATTGCATAGTCCAAAGGGAAGAACTCGGTAAGCAAAGGTACCCCAAGGACAAGTGAAGGTGGTCTTATCTCGGTCTTCCGGGCTGATTTAGATCTGGTTATACCCGCTAAACCCATCCAGGAAAGAGAAAAACTTCTTTCCTGCCCGTCCATGCAACACTTGATCTATGAAGGGTAGAGGAAAATGGTCTTTCTTGGTAGCTTTGTTCAGTTCTCGGTAGTCCACACAGATTCTCCACTTCCCATTTTTCTTGGGAACCAACACCAGAGGGGACACCCATTCGCTATCCGAGATGGGGTAAATGAATCCAGCATCCAACAGTTTTTGCAATTCTTCCTTGACGATGTCCTTAAGGGCTAGATTCATTCTCCTCTGGGGTTGCCTAACCGGTTTACAATCCTCTTTGATGTAGATGTGATGGGTACAGACCGAAGGATGGACTCCTTTCATCTCCTTATAGCTCCAAGCAAAAGCATCTAGATGACTGGCCAACAGACTACACAGCTCCTTTTCCTGGGAAGGAGATAGGGAGGAGCTGATCTTTAGCGTTCTCTCAGGGCCGAATTCTACATTTTTGACTTTGGGAGTGACAGGGTTGGTCACACAAAGGTCCACTAAGGTGCTGGCTTGGGCATCCTCCACCAATTCCTCTAAGGACAATGCACTGGGAGGTGGATTCTGGATCAAGGTCTCAATCAAATCATCCTCGGTTGGGGGGTCTCCCCTAGTGGTGTCTAGGGTGCACAAAGGTGCTGAGTACACCTCATCCTCTTCTCCTTCCTCCAACCATAGTGGTAAGTCATGCTCCAATAAGGGTTGGGCAGGAGGGTACAGGACTAGCTGCTTGGACATAGGACCATTTTTGATGGTCATGTTTCCTGCACGGCAGCTTATGTAAGCATCTGCAGTGGCTAACCAAGCCCTTCCCAAAATAAGAGGGTATCCAGTAAGCTTTGCCTTTGGTTGCAGAACCAAGAAATCTGCAGGGTACTCCCAAGAGTCAACAGAGACCAAGACATCCTCTACAATCCCTTCGGGAGTCACGGTGGAGCGATCTGCTAGTTGTAGGACTATCGAGGTCTTTCTCAAGGAACCCTGAAGGTTGAGTTTGAGCATGGTATCTCTGGTCATCACATTAATGGCAGCCCCCAGATCAATCAATGTGTGAGGTATGATGGTGCCATTGATGTGGACATCCACTACAGGACTCCCAGGATCCAAATACTTTGGGCAGATGACTTGTCCCAACATAAGATCAGACAGTTGTCCTATGACATTGATGGTTGAAGCATCTCTCTTTCGCCTGCCTGGGTGTCTAAAACACTTTTCCTTAACTAGTTTGTTGTATATCGGTACATCTTTGATGGCTTGGAGAAGTGGTATTTTCACACACAACTGTTTGAGTTCTCCCAGAAGCTCATCCTCCTCTGGGTTGGGTTGTGTGGTGGCCGTTAGACTCTCAGGAAAGGGTGGAATGGCCTTTGGTTCACTTTCCTGTTTATCTTCCTCGTCCTCTGGGGGAGGAGGTTGGCGATCCGGAAGAGTCTTTCCAGATCGCAGATTGATCTCCTGGATCTCCACAGCATAGGTAGGGCATGACGTTTCCCCAGTATATACCTGCTGGGCCTGTCGGTTGTTGGGGTTCAGGTTCGGTTGAGCAGGCATTTGAGGTTGCCTTGGAGGATCAGGAGGTAATGGTTGTGGTTGAGCTGGTGGTGGAGGCAAAATGGCGGGAGGAGTATTGTACTGGGGCCTCCACCCCGATTGAGGTGCATTCCACTGAGGCTGTGGCTGGGCATGTGAGTGAAACGAAGGAGTAGTGGGCTGAGTATGGTACTGAGGTGGGTAAGGCCATGGAGGAGGTATAGACCAAGAAGGATGAACAGGGGGTCCCCAGGAAGGCATAGGAGCGGATTGGTTGGGGCTGTAATAAGCTTGGGGTGTCCCTTGCATCCCCTGTGGGTAAGGTCTAGGTCCTTGTGGCCTCCTTTGGTTGAGGAAATAGAGAGGTTCAGTGGGTGCTTCTGTCCCTTGATACATGGCTTTAAGCCCAGGTAAGGTTGGACATTGGTTTTTGGGGTGGTCCTCCTCACAAACAAAACATACTTCAACCGAATGTAATGGGCATTCGTTCTTAGGGTGTTTCCTTGTACACCTAGGGCAGAAGATAGCCAAAGCCCTCTCAGCTTCTTCTTTCTTCTGCTGGATTCGGAATGTATCAAGTTGCATGGCAATGGTCTGTCTCACCTCACTCTTGAGGTCCTCTAATTGATTTGCCAACTCATGTTTGGAGAAAGGAATACCAGCTGAGAGGAGGTTCCCTCTACCTCTTTTCCGGGCTGCCCTAGAGTGGTTTCTAAACACAGTATTTATATCCTCATAAGGTAGTTGGTAAATATCTCCTCCAGCTAGCATGTGAAGGGTATCTAAGAGGTCTTCAGGGACTCCTCGGAGTAGAACCAACTTGAGAGATTCAGGGTCAAGTGTGCACCTGGCCCGTTTATAGCTAAGTTGGAACCTTTCCTCGTAATCCTCTAAGGACTCATCATTACCCATGGTCATCTGAAAGATTTCTCCCTTGGTTTCCTTGGACCTACAGTAGTCCCGGTATTTGGTATTGAAAACTTGCTACATCTGAGCCCAAGTAGTGATACTGTTCCCAGGTAAGCCCATGAACCAGCATAATGCTACGTCCTTAAGGGTTGAGGGGAAGAGTTTTAGTTTCTTCTCATCTTCAGTATAGTCATAGGTTCGACAAAGGACAGCAAACTCAAACAGGAAGGTATCAGGGTCCTCAGTAGTCAGTCCATGGAAGTGAGGTAAAGCAGAAGGGCTTATGTTCTTCATTTTCATGTCTCCATTGGTCTCTCGGATGGGGAAGGCACCTTCTATTCTCTCATCTTCTCCCCTATGGTTAGCCATGGCTTCAGATGGAGTGTTCTCTAACTCTTCTTCTGCTATAGGATCTTCGTATATCTCAGGAGGTTCGCCTATAGGTTCTTCTGGATCACTGTCACCAAAGAAGAGAGAAGGGTGACTCAGTGATGTGGTGGGGGTGTTGGGTAGGAATTTGCCTGTTTTATCTCGATTTCTACGAGGCATGAAATGGAAAGACTTTTGATTGCTTTTGTTTTTTTTCTCTGGTACCTGCAAAAACTTAAACAGATTGAATTGCAACTAACTATCTTGCTGAAATGAAAATGCGGAATTGAAATGAAAGCAGGAAAGAACTAATCTATTTTGCTCGAATGAAATTGCAGGAATTGAAATGCTAGTCTACACTTGCAGAATTGAAATGCTAATCTACGCTTGCAAAAATGAAATTGCGGAATTGAAATGTTAATCTATGAAAGTAGGAAATGTCTATGCTACTTTTGCATAATGGAAATGAAATAAACTACTTAGCAGAAGGCGAGAGTAGGAAAATAGAAGAAAAGCAACAATCACTAATACTCTGACGCTTCCCCGGCAATGGCGCCAAAAAGATGGTGGGCTCCAGTATTGTAGCAATAATGCTACAACTCCCGGAGCTTCCTTCTCGAATTTTATCAACCCGGTAGTTCGTAACAAACTTGGAAGCGACGGTGCTGTATGCACAATTACTATCTCTTGCCGCAACTATCACTTGGTCAGCTGGCACAAGTCTGCTAGGGGCTCAAGCCAACTTCTATGGGCTCTTAGAAGAAGCTTTTTAACTGATTGACGAAAGCTATCTCAAAGGAAGCTAACCTACTTGCAGCAAGGAACTGAAAGCCAACAAGAAACACAAACCCTAGCAAACCCTAATTCTACCAGCTAGTCTTACTGATGCAAAGGTGGGAATGCAAACTAGTGAAAGAGATGCCATTACTTCTAGGAAGGTGAGATGCATGTGTCTAGACTACTTTTATCTGAAGAGAACACATTTTTGTATTTTTGTTCAAGTTGTTGGAATTATTATGCATGTGCTTCTAACTGGATCTTTACTGTGCAGGGGTAGATCAAGGGGAGGAATGCTTGGAAGAGGTTGGAAAGGCTCAGAGAGGGTCTAAGGAGTCCCTAACATCCTTTCAGGGAGTTTCACAAAGTTTGGGTGCCAAGCAACCGTGTTTATGAGCTCCTACAGGAAGTCTGCAGGGGTTCTACAGGATGTTCAGAATTTCTACAGGAAGTTCAGTAATTCCTACAGGATGTTCTATAATCGGATTTTGGGTGATGGGTGAGTGGAAGAGGCTGCATGGGTGGATAGGGAGGTAGGAGAGGGGTTTGTAATGACTTAGTGACAAGGAGATGAGATGAAGAGGGGGTGTGCTAAGCTAGGTTGTCTTAAAGAGGGCAGAGGGAATGGAAGGCCGAAAAAGGTAGGATAACGTGGGCAATAGAATAGTTGAGAGACAAGGGGTCTAATTGGGAGATGAGCAAGTGGACTGGGCAAGGCGTAGAAGGATGAAAGAGTGAGGGAGGAACACTGCACAGTGCAAACGAAACCAAATCATCCACGTCCTGCACATAACCGAAATATTATTAACCTATTCTAACTGTTTAATAAAACCAATGAACATCAATGTTATTTCTAAGGAAAATCATGCATGGTACTGAAGCAAAGAATCATTCCAAGAGGTTTGAACGCATGGACAACTTCTACAAACGAAAATATTGCAAAAAAGTTTGCATGAACACATAAACCAATGTTTTTGGTGGGTAGCACTGTCTGCAATTCCAGCCCCTAAAAAGAGGTGAAAATGAGTGTGCAGGCAACCCTTTTTTGGAACTTTTATCAACTCCAATCTCTTCACTCTATTCTAAACAGCTGAAGCAACTCTGTCTTATAAAACTGACCTACTGAACCACACCAAGAAATCTAACTCAGCAAACTGCGTTTCAATTGCATGTAAAGGAAAAAAAACATAATGCTGAAAGAAAGATAACAATACAAAGGAAGGAGGCCTTAGGTTCTCAGGTTGGGCCCAACCCCGAGAGCTATGGCTCCTTTAAGAACTCAGAACTGAACTCAAATCTGACTACTTTCCATTAAGAGATAATAATCATAAGTCAAATAGCATGCCAATAATGGCTACAAAAGAGCAAAACAGAGCTAGCAGCTCGTAGTCCAGAATGTGCAACAAGGTTTCAAAAGTCCTTTTCGAAGGCTAAAGCCTCATCATTTATACATTACGAGGCCCCAAGCTGGCCTCCTAAATCAGTGGGATTTGGCTGACCAAACTAGGAGTGAACTGCTGCTTCCTCAAAATCCGTTTGGCTGCCTTCTATATCGGTGGTGGTGGCTGTTGGAGCTCGGAGTTGGGGGTGAAGATCCCGAGGAAGGCCATTTAATGCTGTGGACAACCTTCCTACAAAATCTCAACCCCATATTGGCTGTCTCTTGGTCCTTGTCTGTGTGGTTTTGCTCCAACATGTGTCAAAAATCCTGAAATAAGCACGTGTTAGCCACCTAGGAATAGTGACTGCCCTTATTCGTACAAATGACATAAATATATTAAAAAATGATGCATAAGTTATGAAAAATGAAGGGTTGAGCAAGGGTAGTTAGGCCAAATGAGCCCAAAATGTTACCAAATTTGGGGCTCATCAAGAGGCTCCACGACAATCACGGGCTCTGACATCTGATACATCTCATCATAATATCATTCCCAGAAGGTCGCAAGCTTCGTCCCACTGACATTGCTTAAGGTCATCGTCTTGGGATCAATGTGAGAAATGATCTAGTGTATCACGTCCGCGCATCGGAACATAGGATATTTACATGAAATCTGGTATAAGCTGGACTTGTGAATGTTCACGTACACCTAACAGTCTTCGAGGTATTCCCCAAATGTGCCTGCAAATGTTTCATTGACCTCTTACCACTTTAGTTTGATGTGTTTGTCTAGATACAACTTTGTATCTTCATAGATTGACAGACTAGAGGACACTTGCTCAACTGCTACTCCAGCTGCATTCCCATTAGTGTCCTGAGACCCTGTTCCCTTGGAAGCCATTGAGACAGATGAATGCCTGAAAGATCTGGAGACAAGCAACATGCATGGCAAGAAATATGTCAGTGAAAACAAAGCAACTTCGGGGAATGACACAACACATACCTCGGAAACTGATGGGAAAGATTGCGCAATTTCTTTTGGGAGGCTGGGCAACTGGCTGCCAGAATTGGGAAAAGGGCAGGCTGGGCTATCTAGGAGGCAAAACTGGCTGCTAGATTTGTGCAATGTGCAATCCAAACTAGTTGTTCGCTGTTGGGATTGCGCAATGCACAATTCCATCTGGGAGTGACTGCAGGCTCAGGGACTGCATTGCAAAATTTTCTGGGCCAGCAGTCACTGCCCCTTAGAAATGTGCAAAACAGTCATGGAGGGTAGTTCTGGGCATAAATACACATTTCTAGAGAGGAAGGCAGAGCCTTCCTTCCCCAGATTGCGCAATGCAGTCTTAGTGAAGGTAGAGTCTAGGCCAAGGTTGGCCCGACTCGCCGATGGGCAACTGAAAGCAAATAAGACAGTGAATGCATGGAGACACTAAGTGATAGAATAAGTAATTGTTAGTGCATGAAAAACATGAATGAAAGATTCAACAAACAAATCAACATGCATGTGGGTGAAGTGATTCGCCGGTTCGGTGAATGTTCGTGCAAAACAGTTTCATGCATGCGACAACAGTGAGATAGAAACGAAAATTGAAACAGAGCTAGGACAAACTAGTATACATGTAAATGACAGCAAGCATTCAAAGAAATGAAGAAAACAATGCTCACACAAGTGAATACACAAAAAGCAATAGAAATTATGAAAAAGATAAGTTGAGGCCACTTACCCGTGAATAGTTGAGTCGGATGTGTCGAAGAGTCCTGGATGTGCTGTGGGATGTCAGAGCTCCAAGATCAATGTGAAAGAATGAGCTCTGATGTGTCGAATAAATAAGTTTTGGCTCTTGACGTGCATGCCACAAATCTAGGAAAAAGCGACACTTGGAGGGAAGTTTCTAAAAAAAATTTGCATGTAACCCCCGACTGCTAAAAATAGCTCCCTGAATCATGGGATTCCTTTTCCATGTTTCTTTTTGCTATTCTAGGAAGAACAAGTCATGCATGCATGCAAGTCAAGTTTCCTTGGTCCCGGGTGGAACTGGTCAACTGGACTGCTCATGCATGCAGCTTCTCAACTGCTTGAGAAAAATGTGCATTTCTGGTTGGGAGCTGGGCTGACTTCCTAGGAGGTTTACGCAATTTTTGGGTAGAGCAACTGATTGCTACCTAGATTTGTGCAATTCTTGGCTGAGCAGCCCTGCTGGGGAAATTTTCGCAATTCTTGTTGGGAGTGTTGGCTGGAAAAATTCCGCAATTTCGGAGCCCAGTAGGCTGTCAGACAGAACTGTGCAATTTTTGGAGGGAAGGCTGGTTTCCCTCTAGAGATATGTAAATTTTCTTGGGGAAGCTACTCAGCCTGCAGCTGGACCAAGTCCGGGTGAACAGCCTGTGAGGGAAATGCATCAAGATGTGATCGACAAGCTGCCTTTGTGCATGAAAAACACTGAAGCTTGTGTACTTGATGAAGCAATACAAGGTGTTGTGAAAGGTTGGTAGGGAGGCTCCAAAACAGGCTAGGGCAAAATTTTGGAGGGTGGTTGTAGCTGCTACAAAATACCCTAGAGGATCTTTTGTGTTGAGTTGTACCACTGCATTGCATGTTGAATATTTGCTTCTTTTTTGCCTTAATCCGGCTTCACTTGGACTCATGTATAAGCCACTTTTTGACTATGTCTTTCTGCAAAATCAGCCTTGCAATCACTTAGCCTCTGCAACTTGACACCTTTTTCCCATGGAAAGAACATTCCTTTGAGCATCATTGACTAGTTTTTTCACCTTTCATTGAGCATAGGAATGTCAGGAACTAGTGCATCTGTATCTAGACAGTTGTTCTTTCCACTATACCATATCCATTATTTTATTCTTTTGCAGGCTTTCCGAATATGAAAAAGACAAAAAAATTAAATATTCCAAAAAGAGCAGGAACGGGACATTACTTCCATGATTGATGGTAGCTAGATTCAGTTGTGTCTCCCTTGAAAAAAACACTCAAAATTAAGTCTTTCCTCCATTGGGATGGGCTTTAGTTTGACTTAGGAGAGCCTTAACCTTGTTATTGAGTCAGTACTCGTCCGGTTGGTTATCTCTTCCAATCATATGGAGAGTTTATTTGTGCCTCTTGCATGACTAACTTATATGAATTTATCATATGCTACCATATTGTCACATTTGAGTCGTTCTTTTGTTAAAGAGAAGTAAAATTGAGTCGGCCTTTCTGTGGTGTCTCTTGAATTATTTTCAGTCGGCCATCCCTAGTTGTCAGATTCATGTTCACTATCACATAAGCTATTTTTTCCTTTGCTCGTACTGGTTTGAGAAGGTCTCCATTGACTTCTTGCTGGTGGGTCTTGCTCTTATCGACTACAACAATTTCTCTAAGAGTAGACCTAGAGCTACACCCTGGACCTACTTCCATCATTGATATGTGACCTTGTGCTCAACATCGATTAGTATCATGGTTCTTTAAATGAGTGGTTTCCCTTGCGTTTGACGTCAACTTTCATTATCACTCATTGGAATTCATGCAGTACATTGGTTTCCATTTAACCCTATTGATGGATTCCTCACCTCTATGTCAGATTTCATTATTGGTTGGTTCAAAGGGTTTCTGTCATGTGCTAGCCACATCTTGTGTATGTCGGAAATGTGCTTCAGTTTGGTTACTACATATTTCTTTGTCCGATTCCTTCCACATTAATGGCCTACGGGTTACACTCGCACTGGATTGATGTAGGATGCCTTAATGCATTCCTTCCAACAGATCTTTTCCCATCGAATTCAACTCATTGCTCTGGGAGCGAGGTCTAGAGTCTGTTATATACCTAGGGGGGATAATATGGGGTACAAAGGGAGGTACCCAATGGAATAAAAATGGGATGGGAAATAGTAATAAATAAGGGGGTTAACCCGTATCATGTAAGGGACCACAAGTAGTTAGCAATAATGTAATAAGCCCATGGTATTAGATAGATGGTATTGAGGGAACCATGTTAATGACTCATGGTATTGTATGTATGAGGCCGATATAGAGGCTAGAGACTCCACATTGAGAGAGGTCAAGGAATATTGTATGAACATGCATATGGCTTGTGGAGTGTTCTCCTTCATTAAGAAGTGAATTTATGGTGTTGCCCTACCTTAAGGGTTTGATTAATAAAGAGAAGCATTCTATCTATATTCAGATGTTGTTATTTTTGGGTTTATTTGCAATATCTTATATTTTTGTATCAGATCTATAACAAGTGGTATCAGAGCGATAACAGAGTCCATTTGGCAGTACTTTAGGGTTTGCAGTCATTAATGGCAGACTCCTTTGCTATCAACAATGGGAATACATCATTGTATCCTGATTGAAATATTCTTCCAACTATTTGACTTCAGATCATTTATTCGCACTTGTTAGATTGTACTGGATACCTTGGCTCTCATCATCCTTATCAGTGAGTAGTCTCACATTTGTTACCAGTATACATCAATTGTTATGAAACCAGCTCACAAAAAGATAGAAAAGATAGATGAACGCCTTAGAAATAAGCCTCTTTGAGGATGCAACCTCCTTTACATTACACAAATGATCAATTCTTGGATGATACAAATGACAAGACCTCCTTTCTATATATAGGAGTCTAAGGGGTCATAATATAATCAGAGCCGACATATCAATAATAATGTAAGGACACAATAATAACAATAGTGGGCTTCTATGGGGCACAATAATAAAAATATGGGGACTACATGGGCACAAAAATATAATAAGGGGGTTGTACTAATAACAATAAGGGGTTACACTAGTAGTATAGGGACCTAACATGCCCCTCTCCTTCAAAAAGTGTTGCCCTCAACGCTTGAGTAGTTCTTGATGCTTCTGTACAAAATTCTTGTCCTCCCATGTGAAATCTTCAGTGGGTAAGTTCTTCCACTTGATGAGATACTCTGAAAAAGATCGATTTCGTAGCTGTCGGGTTCTTGTTTCTGTGAATTCTCCAGGTTCCAATATGATTTTTCCTTCCTTTTAAAGTTTTGGCAATATTGTTTGAACTGGGATCTTCTACAACTTTTGAATGAGTGGCCACACTTCTTCGTTCATTTTCCATTCATCCCTTTCTTCGTGTATCCAATTCGGTTGGATAATAAAAATAGCACAAAACAATGCTTCCACATCCTCATCCTTTCTTGAGAGTGCATCTGCAACAACATTTTGCTTCCCTTTTTTGTATATGATTTCAAAGTCATAACCCAACATATTTGTGACCCATTTTATTTTTTTTTCTAAAAATAATCTTTGTTCTAAAAAGTATTTAAGACTATCATGATCCATTTTTACCTTGAAGTGTCTTCCCATTAGGTAAGGTTGCAATTTCTTAAGTGCATGTAATAATTTCCAACATTTCCTTCTTATAAATTGCTTGCTTGACATGTAGCTGTAAAAATACCCAGTCGCCTACATCAAAAATTCTTTCACTGTGGTGTTGATCTGCCTATTTTTTCATTCGATTCTGCACCAAAGTGGCGTTATCCTTTAAAATCTGGAGAACTTGTTGTTGATGCTCGAGGTGATCTTTCACTTCTTTAATATTTTTTTTCTTGATATGTCCTTCTATCTTGAGATTTTGAGGAGTGGTAATTTCTTCAAATGCATTACAAGATATGTTTGGATTCATTTCTTGATGCTCGATGTGATCTTTCACTTCTTGAACATTTTTATTCTTGATATGTCCTTCTATCTTGATAATTTGAGGAGTGGTAATTCTGGCCAATGCATTACCAGATATGGTCAGATTCATTTCTTCTTTCTCGATGTGATCTTTCCACGGGGGCTTCACTTAATGAACCTTTAACATATAGCGTGCGGTCATGGCATACTAAACAATACCCCTAATTGGACTACATATTGGAAAATACCTCTAAAAATTACATTATTTAACCCCCTACCAATATGAACCCAATACACCTCCCCAATTTAAAGAACCCCTACTTTCACTACATATTGTAGGTATCCATTTTTTCATTAACATTTTTTATACCCCTTTATATTTTTTCATTAACTTTGAACTCCATTTTTTATACTTTCTAATATAAAAACCCCTTACCCCCTATATACCCCCCAATATATTAAGTCAAATTTTCCTTATTATATATCCCCCAATATGAACCCACGTGGTATGGTATTGCTCCACCAGTGAAGCCCCTGTGGATCTTTCACTTCTTGAACCTTTTTCTTCTTGATGTGTCCTTCTATATTGAGAGTTTGAGGAGTGGTAATTCTTGCCAATGTTTTACAAGATATTGTCAGATTCATTTCTTCTTTCTCTAGGGTTGTTTCCTGGTGTATATCCTCTTCTTTTGATGTTTCTTGATCCTTTTCTTCCTCCTCTTCAAATCTATGTAAAATAATTTCTTCTCGGCACACTTATGACCTTTAGCGTATTTTTTATCACAATTGTAACAAAGCCCTTTTGCTCTTTTTTCTTCCAATTGTTGTGGTGTCAACCTTGTAGGTTGTGGAAGGATAGGAGAAACAATACTTCCATCTTTATAGTTGTGAGGGGTAGACTTGTTTGTTGCCATAATTTTTCTTTGCACTTTTCTTTCCCTCTCCGATGAATCAGGTTCCCAATGATGAACCTCATGTTGAATGTTATCCTTTAATGTCCCTATGGAGACATCAATCCTCTACTTCTCTGGAATATCATTTTCCCTTATATTCAATTTTTGAAAGTCCTCAATGTTCTCTACCATTGAACACTTTTGTTTGAGATTTAATGGAGACATCAATCCTCTGCTTCTCTGGAATATCATTTTCCCTTATATTCAATTTTTGAAAGTCCTCAATGTTCTCTACCATTGAACACTTTGGTTTGAGATTTATCAATAGGCTAAATAAGGTGTTGCTCTTTGTATCCTCAGAATGTGATATCATTTCCTCCGTGAAAATTGACCACATAACAAATGGTTTACGAGAACAAAGCTCTTTATACCATAAAAATTGATCCGGTTCTAAATAATTATATGTAATAAGTACCTTTTGTAACAGTGGTATGACATGTAGATCAAAATATTTCTCCATCTATAGCATCCAATTTACTGGATCCTTGCCATCAAACTTCCTCATATCGCTTGTTCTTGATTTTAGGAGCTCGATCTTGAAACGATTGTCACTCTGTAATTTTGGATCTTTATGTTCTGGAATTTTGATATGTAATAGCCCTATGAGTACTCTTTCTAACTCCACAAGTCTTATCACAATTGAATTCTCCAAGGAAGAGTTATGCCAAATCTCCCACGGTGACCTGATTATAAACTAGTTCAGTAGAGCGAACTTGTACAAAGTGCCACGTGTCATTGTTTCGACCTTAGTACTTGAAAATGATACACAGAAAACTATAGGCTGTCCTCTTTCTAAAATTTCTTATGAAATTTAAATCTGATGCTTAGAACCAAAGTTATGATGATTTTCCCCAAGTTGCCTGTTTGGAATGTAATTCGGGAGTCTGCAAAAACCCTAACTTCCTCGGATCATATCTCCAAAAATGTAGCGAGACAAGCTCTGAAATTTGGACAAGAAGTTTAGAACGATTTCGGCTCAAACGGGTTTCTTTTTTAGCTTCTGAAACATTGCAAAAAATAAGTTATAGCGAAAATTCCACGATGACCTGTTTGGAGCAGCAAAACCCTAGAATCCAAAGCTCTGATACCAAATGTTATGAAACCAGCTCACAAAAAGATAGAAAAGATAGATGAATGCCTTAGAAATAAGCCTCTTCAAGGGAGAAACCTCCTTTACATTACACAATGATCAATTCTTGGATGATACAAATGGAAAGACCTCCTTTCTATATATAGGAGTCTAAGGGGTCATAATATAATCAGAGCCAACATAACAATAATAATGTAAGGGTACAATAATAACTATAGTGGGCTTCTATGGGGCACAATAATAAAAATATTGGGGCTACATGGGCACAAAAATATAATAAGGGGGTTTTACTAATAACAATATGGGGTTACACTAGTAGTATAGGGACCTAACATCAATGACCGATAATCAAATGATTTCTCACATGGTCGACTTTAGATCATTTATTCCCATTGTGTAGAAATGTACCATGGCAGTCGATGAAGACCTCAAGTTTGCATCAACCTTTGTGGGTTCACTTATCAGCTCTTCAAGTTTCTGCTAGTGACACCATCTACCTTATATGTTGCATTTCATCACAGCAACATCCTATATGTTGGCACCTGAGTTGTATGCAGTACCATTTTTTCTACTATTTGACTTGGTACTCTTTTGGATCAACTTTATGACTTCAATGATCATCTTTCTACTTTAGCATCATTGATCTGTTCTTTATATGTGATATTGTGACATGTACTTCTATGGATATGATCAGATGATCCAGTATGTGTTTTCAGTTCTTTTATACTTGTATACATATTGGGTCCGCTTTTGTATTTTATATGCGGACATACTTTATTATCTATGAGCATGGGTATGCCCGCCTCAAAAAACAACTTTCTTTCTGATCTCTTCCACTGTCTTGGCATGTTGACATCTGGTGAACTCCTCTAAGGTCCTGTAATGATTCTTTCTATACACTTAATACATTTTGGCCATCATGTACCCCTTTTGACCTTATATATTTGGGGGCATTTGTTATAGCACCATTTACCACCCTTGGTAAATTTGATGCTTTGTGATATGGCCTAGGGAAACCCTTCCCTATCAAACTTGTTCCATTTTCTAAAAAACAATGTTTTAAATCCCATACGTGATTTTTCCCTATCTAAAGCGTGTGCACATGCGGGTCAGCTTATACCCAACCCACGTATATGTGTTAAAAACTAAAAAATATATAATCTCCTTTAATTCAGGTGGGGTTTATGGTTTTGACCCATTACCCAACTACTATAGCCTGTGGCCCAACTATTTCCCAACTAAAAACTAATTTGGAGAAGTATAAATAAACCTCCATGGGAAGGCCTAAGGGAGAAGAAAATATTAGATATTGATATTATAGTTGATTACATCCCTGATCAAGTCTGAAGATATCCATGTGCCTTCTGCACTCCCAAGTCATAGGAAACCCATGTTTCCTTCTTGAGATGTCCATCATCCCTTCATGACATCCTTGTGTATACTTATGGAGGAGGATTGTTGAGGCCTGGGTAGGACGGATCTGGAGGACGGTTTCACTTGGAGCCAGCGGATGACTCAGGTTGTAGTTCTTTCGTATTTTCTTTAGCTTACATCAATAAAGAGGTATTGTCTTGTTCTTGATGATTATGGTCTTTATGCATTAATTTATGTTATGATTTGCTTATAAAATCTCATGTTAATGCTTATTTGCTTACATGTTTATATGATCTAACACTTATATCATGAACATGCTTTCTATTACTGCTATTGTACATGCCTTAATAGAATGAGTTGTAGGTTTTAAGGCATTGGAAGAAGCAGAGGGTTTGGACCCTACGGGAACGACCTCAAATATAGGACCTCTAGGTAATACCTCTTCTTCCTACTTCAGTAGTTTAAGTATTAGGACTGCTTGTTTGTGTGTCTCTTTATGATGTATGCCCTCTGCTCTATTGGAGTTCTCAACCCAAGACCCTATGGTGATTCTACCCGTAACAGGCATGGAGGATTTCCTGGCTTGACAGTGGTTTTTCCTAGCCTTTCCATTTCCTGGATAGACATGGTTTTGTGGGTTTTACCATTTTGTTTTCTGGTTGGTGCTCAGGTTACTTATGGTTGTGGGTTGAGTTATTATTTCGTGGAGACTTGGTTGGAAAAATGCTCTAGAAGCCTTGTAACAACTTGGGTTGAGTTACTACTCCTGGAAGCCTTGGTTGGACAAAATATCTAGATCCCTTGGTGGCTTGAGTTACTAGTCCTGGAAACTTTGGTTGGAAAAATAGTCTGGAGCCCAGTGATAGCTGTGGGATGGGTCGTAGAAGCTGGGTTAGAACAAAAACTTTGGAGCCTTGGAAAACTTGGATAGAGACCAATCTAGTGATGGCTAGTGATGTCCAACCATAAGGTGAAATCACTGGTTGAGAGTTGAGGTGGTTTGGCCTCTAGAAGTCTTGGTTTGGTTTTCTTGGTTTATTCCATGAGATCCCACATTCACGTTTGGAATATGGCACAAGGGTGATTGAATGAAAGAAATATTTGGTTCAACCCAATCTATGGTCAGGTGGTACATGGAAGTCCCTGACTTGGTTGGATTTGCATATGTTAATAAGAGCTCTTTTCCTCTCGTGTTCTATGTGTAAATGTAATTTCTATTATGTGGCTATGATGGTTGTTCTGTTATTTTTGTTTATCTAGTTATATGCTAGTTACAAGCATGGTTTTATCATATTCTTGAGTTATGGCTCTCATCATGTTTTGGTTAGTGGATTAAATGTTAATGAATGAATGAAATAATAGATGATAATGCTATTGTGAGAGGGAATCAAACCTTATTGACGATTCCCAAATAAGTATGAGACACCTAGGATCAGATATAAGATTGTGACCTGTAGATTACATGTTCATGATGTGTTTGATGAAATGTGTGTCATGGATAGGCCTGGTTAGGTCAATTTATTGTTTAAGCTTTATCTGAAAGGTTTTTTCATGGTGTCATTCATTGTTCTGGAAAGTTTCATGAAGTTTTGGGCAGTGGTCTAGAGACTAGCCTGAAAATGTGGCTTAAATATCGCAGTTGGTGGTGTTATCACTTAAGAAAAATTTCAAAATTATGAGCATTAGTTTGATTTCAAAATATTGGTGTTAGTCTTGGGCTGGTCTTTCCATGGTTGTTTTAGAGTCTAAGATTTTGAATAGAGTCTTGTTGGTATGGTCAAATAGGGTCAATACTCTGTTCTTGCCTATCACTGGTCCCACATCACACATAAATTCCATATGTCAAACTTGTTTCAAGGTTCTTATGCGCTACGAAACTGTCTAGGAGTTTTCGTAGCGCAAAACCCAGTCTAGGTGTTTTCGTAGCACAAAACCCAGAATTTGCACTGGCTGCGCTACGAAATCGGGGATTCGTGCAGATCCGTGGCAAATCTCATCTAGCTGTCAAATCTATCAGAATCAGTTAATCTTACATCATCAGTTGTCAGCCCATACACATTACCTATCACATTCAACCGCTTATTCTCATCATTAGGTTCGTTAGGTGTCTTGGTACGCTCAAGTTACAAGTTTCAAAAAGGAGCCAAGTATTTACAGCTATGATTATGTTTGGGTTCATGCATGAGAAGCAAATTGACAGGCGTTCAATTAGAATTCTTTGAAGATCAAGCGAGGCAACTTTCCTTATCCATTTCAAGCGAGGCAGTGATTGAGATTGAGATAGTGCAAGTTTTCTCAAATCTTCACTTTACTGGAATTCCATGGAGGGGTCTACAGGAAGAAGAGATCATAGGTCAGGCAGGTGTCTGAGGAATGAAACTGAAGTCTTAGATATCATCCTAAAGAAAAATGAAGTTGAACGAGCCTTCAAACAGGTTAGCTGTTGGAGATTTTGTGAAAAACTTCAAGGAGGCCATATGCAAGTCACCAGAGAATTTTCTTTAAATTTCACAGGATTGAATTCGAAAGTTGGGGTGCTTGAATTTCCAATCTCTCCAGAGGTTATATCTACAGTCACTGAAATTCCAAGGGGACAGGAGAGGTGGTTTAAAAATTTCAAGTTTGATATGACTCCCTGCAAGGAATTTTTGAAGCCAGAGTTCATTGATTCAGACTTAAACAAGTCAGTGCCCAGGAGTTTTGTCAAAGATTCATATGCCAATTTACTTACCTGCATACAGAGATACTTCACCTGCGAGGGGAGGTATCATAAGGTGTATTCTTATCACTTCAAGCTTCTGCTTCATTTCACTGGAAAGATATCTCTTGATTTGCCTTTCTATTTGTTTCGTAGCCTAGGCAAAATGTGTGACAAGGTTCAGTTGAAGAAGGAAGCCTGTGAGACCTCGTTGTTTCATCATGGCTTAGTCAAATTGATCGTTTTGCATGAGCTCCAGAAAATAGATAGGGAGTGGTCCATGTTCGTGTTTATGTCTGGCTTCAAGAATGAAACTGGCCTCAGCCCTCAGGCTACGAAGATTTCTCCACCATCAGTTAGTCATCGTACAGAAACGAGATCAAGGAGATTCGTGAAATTGAAAGCTAGGAACAGGTAAAGGAGCCCACAAGACCACTAGTAATCCAAGACACACCCCAATAGTCACAAAAAGGGAAAGCTCAGATCAAAGAGGGGGTACAAGACAAATCTATAGGTGAAACGGTCCAGAGAAGAGTAACCAGGAGCCAGTTAGCTAAAGAAAAAGGCAAGACAGTGGCTACTGAGGGAAGCCCGGTTTCAAAACGAAGTTTGGATGATTTGCTTCAAGCTATTGACATTGAAGAATCTCCTCTGGTTCGAGCAGACTTGATAGAAACAGGTAAAGACAAAACCAAAAAGGCCAAAACCTCTAAAAAGCTCAAATTTGATGATCAGGTTTCTAAATTTGTTTTTAAGCCAAGAAGACCTGTGACAAGGCGTTCGAAAAAGATACAAGAGGCACTACCAAAAGCAAGTGAAATAGGGGAGCTAACAAAATCTCATGAAGGACCTATGACTGAATCAGAAACATCATCACAGCTGCATAAAAACGACAGAGGTAAGGCAGTCATCTCTCAACAAGAGGAATGTAGTTTTGAAGAGTTGAAGAGAAAATTGAATTTGGAAAATCTTGAAATTTCCAAACTGAGAAAAACCTCAAGGAAACATGCAATAAAGGAAGCTTATTTCAATAAAATGGAGGCTCTTTGGGAAGATAAAACGATTTCAATACCCGAAGTGGTCAATTGTCATGCTCAATACTACACCTAGATAGTCCCTGCAATAAAAGAAGCAAGATACATCAGAAAGGTCAATGCAAAACTGAGAGCTGGAATCAGAATCATGAAGAGGCAAATCGAAGATCTGAAGACACAACTAAGCCAACGTGAAGGACATTCTTAGCTAAGAGAAATCACATAGCAAGTAAAGGCTAAGTCCTAAATTTTGGTAGATTACCTTTTGAAGTTTACCTTAAAGAGTGGTGTCTATGTTTCAAGCTTTGAACAACTTCATGGTAGATGGAAAAGCCATTTCAAGGAAAAGAAAGATCAAGAGAGTTAAATTTTGGCCTTAAACTGTGTTTTTGAAATTACATAGCAGTTTCGTAGCGCTGTAGGTGATGCCTAATGCACAGCAATTTCATAGCGCGCTACGAAACTGTTGTAGTTGCATATTATGGTTTGGTGGACCAATTTTGAGATACAAAAGGAAATATTTTTGAAGAGGAGTTTCTGAAAAGGAGCATTTACAAAGTGTAAGCATCTAGCAAAGGCAAATCAAGTGAAGGAAGGACATCTATGAACTCTAAGCTATATGTTATATAAGTGGTCATTATTTCATAGCTAGTATTGTTCATGAGACTTCAGGCAACATTAAAGAAGTTTTGTTTTACCACGTGTATATGGGCAAAGTCTACAGTGTATGGAAAACAAGATAATCCAATTCATTTTTATGTAACTAAGAAGAACAACAGGGATAATTGATTTTGAAGATCCTTGTGGAGACCAAAAGCAGAAAAACAGGAGCAGCTTCCTAATTTCCAGGAACAGCAAAGGGATGAGGCATCAAGGGCCAGCAAGGAGTTTCAAACCTCCACCAAAGCTAAACTGAAGAAGGCCATTTGTCAGAGAATGAGTTTGGATTGTAATAAATGCTACTACCAACATGATGAGGAGTTATACTCCTAATTGTTTTAGGTCTCTAGAACTGCTAGTTAACAGTCAGTTACATTTAATAGTTGGTTTTAAGTGTCAATAGGTGTCATAGTAGGAAGAATTCGAATTTCCCTCATGCTGGAGGAGGAATCTCAGTTATGTAAGGAGTTATATATATAGGAGAAAATCTAATGTACAAGGGGTTGGAAAATTTTCAAAGAACACTCATATTGTGCTTTTGTGAAAGACTGTGTTTTAATGTAATACAGTGATTTGGCTTTGCTCCTCAGGATTCAGAAAGAGTTCAATGTTTAAATTGTCCATATGGTTGCCTTCATTTCATTGCTTGTAGTAGTATGAATGCATGATTACTTAGAACTCGTTGGCTATGCTGTAACTTTCTTCATGTATTTGTAGACTGTGTCTTCCTACATATTTCTGATGTGTTACTGATATGTTGAACTCCATATGCCCTGACTTCCATGTAAAGTTAATATTATTGTCATACTGAAGCATTTCTTGACTCCATAAGCCCAATGGATGTTTACTGATCATGTTCAACCATTCATATTTTTCTCTTGTTTCATAGAGTTAGCCATCTAATCTTTATCAAAATCTTTAATCGAGTGAGAGATCCCTCTCAGGTTGAGGAGGCTAAGCCTCAGCCAAAAGTTGGTTTGAAATAGTTATTCAAAGTCTTCTTGGTCAACAGCTTATCAGGGGTTGGGTTTTGAGATAACAGGTGGCACAAAACTAGGTAAAAAGTCTGCAATCGCATGGAGGCCTTGTTGTGGGAGAAACTAGAGGGTTACATTCATATGGAGGAATTTTCATGGGAGAGACTAGGGGTTTAGTTCAGTTAAGAAGCAAGTTAACTCAGGGGTTGGGCACCTGGAGCGGCTGGTTAGCCCCTGGGAGTCCTGTAGCTCCCGAGGAAGGTAAATTTGGTCTTGGTTTGTCTATTCCACTTCCTTAACTGTACTCGGGGAGTTGAACCATATCATAGTAACTCTTTGTCACATATTTACCCTGGTGGACCGGTAAGTTTGGGTAAGTGTGGGAGGAGAGTGTTACACAATGTATTAAGTATGTTATGTGAGGATAATAATTTCAAAGTCCTAGGAGGGCAGTGCAAAGTACAGGAAAGATAATGGAAAGATGAAGATATCTAATATGACTAGCGTGAAACAACATTATATAAGGAATTGTAAATAACCCATTAGTGAGAATTGTATGGGTTTGAGTACGAGAATGAAATAAAGTCCTGTAAAAACAAAAAATGAATATGTGACACGAAAAATAAAAACTTGAGTTGAGCCACATATTCAATCAAAGGCAAGTGGAAGGCTTGTCACATACCTATGGATGTTTTTATCATTATGTCACTGGATGGATGCCAACTAGTCTTGGGTAGAAGAACATGAGTAGAAGTACACGGGGAGGGAAAATTTAGTCCCATCCTGCATAGAAGTAATTTGGTCATATTTTTCATGACAATCCCCATCCACGAGGTTAACGCTAAGCACAATTTGAGATACGAGAAATTCTGGGATATCCTCAATTGATTATCTTGTAGTATATATTGGTGAATAAGTTGGAAATGCTTGAAAGACACCTCATAGACCATATGTGACCTAAATATGATCTAAATTTAAATAGAAACACAAAAAATTACAGATATAACCATAAATATAAAGATGCAGCAGAAATAACACTTCATTTCACTAATATCAAGTACTGAAATATGCTTACAAACAGAATGGAAATAAGATTAGCTCAAGTGATGGTAGCTTATCTCTAAGAAGAGATGTGGCAGCTACATGCCTCTGAAATATGTTACAATGAGGCTCAAGGACCTATTTATTACTGGAAAATATCAGAAATACCTAAACAACAAAAACCATAACCCCAAGATATGAAATGCCAAGAGTTTATGGGCCTCGTTGGGGTTAGTTGGGCAGCCAACTTCCCGGGGTTGTAACTTGGTCATATTATCTTTGTTTGGCGCGTACGATACCTTGTTGAACAGGTCTCTCTGAGTACTACAATTTTTCTACATGCCCTTGCCTATGTCTATGGACCTACAACAGACCTAAAAAAAAACGTTGTTTAGGGGGTCAAAATTGCTCTGAAAGTTCATGATCCGAAAGACTGCTAAAAATAGTAAATGTTGAAATAAACAAGGAAACAATTGAAACCGAATGGAGGTCTAGATGGAATAGGTGGGTGGCCACCAATATCCATCTGGTTGATTCCTACCCCCTTAGGAATTAATAGTCCCCATTGCATGTAGAGCCTCCATGAGGTGAGGAAATTTATGTTGATCCTGGTCCCTGGTGAGCCACTTGCCAACTTTGACAACCCGATATAGTTGGATTTTTTGCTGGCAAGTGTTCTTGACCTATGTGTCCATAATCCAATAAGTTGTGGCATGTTCCATGTAGTCTGGATTTAACTCTATGGGTTGATTTGTTCTGCAATGTCTGGTGTGTCCAGTAATGGTGGGAAGTATGGTCGAAGGAGGTCCACATTGAACATTGGGTGTAGACCAAGGAATGGGGGAATGTTGAGCTCAAAAGAATTGTTTCCCACAACCTTGGTAATGGTGTAAGGACCATATCAGAGTGGTTTGAGCTTCCGATGGGCTCCGGTAAGACGTTCTTTCTGCAAATGCAACCAAACTTTGTCGCCAACCTGAAACTTGTGTGGCACCCGATGTTGATTATGTTGTTGTTTGTACTTGGCATTTGACTTCTCCAAGATTTCGTGAACCTGATGGTGGATGTGTTGGATGCATTCAATAAATATGGTCGCTTTATCTACCTCGGATGATACATGTGTGTATTATGTCTATGTAGTCGCCTGAGGCATGGAAACATTAATCAGACACAACGGTTGAAATCCTAGACCCACTTGAAAGGGACTGCGACCAGTTGAGATATGGAGAGCTCTATTATAACTGTGCTGCACATATGGAAGACTCTTGTTGGGTCTAAAATGCGGATGCAAATTAGAGTTTCATTTACTATCTACCAGGGTAAGTAAAACTTCGAAGAACATCCACTGTATGTGGACTTAGAGACAAACTAGACTAAGCTAGTTGAAGAAATGCCAAAGCTCCCTTACAGGAGGTTTTTCATTGGGATCTCCAACATCTGTTTAGTCATTTAACAAAATGAAATCTAAAAATTAAAAGGCATTGTGATAAGTGTAAGAAATATTAAAGCTCGCTTACAGGAGACTGCTCATTAATATTTCTAATCATCTTAATCAACAAAACCTAATTCTGATTGATTGCATGAAATATTAAAGCTCTCTTACAAGAGACTATTCATTTATATCTCAAGCATATAAATCAGAAACTTAAACTAATGAAATC
Source organism: Pinus tabuliformis (assembly GCA_031772625.1). NCBI lineage: Eukaryota > Viridiplantae > Streptophyta > Pinopsida > Pinales > Pinaceae > Pinus > Pinus tabuliformis. The sequence continues at coordinate 2,075,396,206 of CM062818.1, forward strand.
AAACATTAAATAACAAATCAGATTCATTGAAGGAAACATTAATACTTTCTTACGAAAGGTCATTCATTAATATTTCAAACATATGAACCTAATAATTTAATCTAATGAAATTCAAAAACAAACATAAAATAAAAGCCTACCAAAATAAAAGTGTACTTGCTAGGCAATGGGGATCCTTCCAAGGATTCACAAGCACACCAAAAGAGAAGTCAAATGTAGAGGATCAAAGAAGCTCTGTTTTATTCATCATCAATTGCAAATTGCAATTACAACCATTACAATGATTCTCCAAATCTAAGTTTTCATTACCAACCTATAAGATACTAAGATTCTAAATTAAAAATGAAGGACTAGGTTCTAAAATTCTAAAATTAAGATTACAAAATGAAGATTACAAATGAAGGAGATAACACTCCTATTTATACAAAAGCTATGATAACAAACTCATAAATGTAGACCCACTATTCCCCCCTTTGATCCACATATTTCTCAACCAATGGTGACACATAACCCTATCCTCCATGATCTCCTCCATGAGGTCCATGATCTTCTCCATGAGGTCCTTGATCTCCTCAAATTCGAATTTGAACATAGAGTGCTACATACAAATGCCTTGGAAGCTTCATTTGTACCTACACATGTCAAATTTCTCATTCCAATTGTTAGGTATAAGTATAGGGATATTATTTTCTAAAGTTTAACCACAAATTCACTTAAAAATACTAAAAATTAATAATGTTTTGGAAAACACAATGGTAACCCATTTAATGATGAAAGTGAAGCTAATGTGGTGACATGGTGGTGGAATAGAGGTGAGAAAATGTGTGAATGGAGTGAAATTGGATGTATTTTAAGGATAATTCTTAAGCCCAACAACTCTCATCCCAGGTTTGAGGATGCTTGGAGTTGTACATGTGGAGTATGTGCATTATCATCCTTTTGACAACCTCCGTCTGGTCATCAGTCTAGGGATGGAAGACCGTAGTCGACTTGGTGAGATTGGTGTCCAATAGTGTCCAGAGGCTTGACCAGAGTGTGCTCAAGAACTTGCTATCCCAATCTGATATAATGGTCTACAGGATCCCAAAATGTACCCATACTTGTTTAAAGAAGAGTTTGGTAGTGTCCTTTGCTGTGATACTCTTCTTGCAGGCTGCCAATATAGCCATATTACAAAATTTGTCCACGACCACAACTACATAGTCATTACCATGTTTGGCAGAAGGGAGGATAGACATATAGTCCATGGAAATGGATTTTCACAGTTGGCTTGGAGTAGGCAAAGGAGTGTACAAACCTTGCTTCTTGATGGATGACTTGGCGATGGCACCGGTAGTGTAGGATCTGATATACTTCCCAATGTCCAGTCGAAGTTTGGGCCAATAGAAGTACTTTTGTAGTACAACCATAGTTTTCTCCACCCCAAAGTGTCTTGTGATCTGACTGTAGTGCGCCTCCCAAATCAATTTGGCATGCTTGCTTGGAGGAACACAAATGTGGCCCAGGTAGCATAATAATGCATCATGGAGGTGGAAATCAGGAACTTTATTCCCATCTACTAGCGTCTGGTATGTAGAGGTGAACTCTAGATCATTTTTGTATATTTTCGGCCATCCAAAGGTCTTTGGACCACCAGTTGAGAACAGTAGTCAGTGCTACAAGTGGGGCTGACGAGGCAGTCTGCAACATGATTGGTGTTGCCCTTTTTTTATTTAATGTTCAAGTGGAATTGTTGCAGATATGTAGACCACTTCTGATGGCGATCGTTCTGCAACTTCCCCTATGTCTGTATAAACTGAAGTGGTCGGTGATCGATGTGGATGACCGTCTCCTTCCCTAGAATGTAGTGCTTCGACTATCGGCAAGATTGCACGATGGAATACATTTCTTTATAATAGGTGGCATACTTCCGAATTGTATCGGAAAGCGTCTCACTATGATAGGCCACTAGATGCCTGTGATGGGTGAGGACTGCACCAATAGCATAGTCTGAGGCTTTTGTTTCGATTTCAAATGGTTGTTGCAGATATGGTAGTGTGAGTACCAGTGCAGAGCAGAGGTGGTGCTTCACCTCGACGAACGCCTTCTGTTGGGACTTAGACCAGGAAAAAAATTATTTCACCTCGCCCTTAGTAATATGACTCAAAGGCCAAGTGATATGGGAGAATCCAAACATGAACCTCCGATAAAAAATTTGCAAGGCCCAAAAAGCTGTGAAGCTCCATTAGAGTGGTTGGGGCTAGCCAATCCCAAATGACTTAGATATTGGTCAGGTCCACATGCACGCCACACTCATCTATGATGTACCCCAAGTATTGGACCTGGCTCATGCCAAAGTTGCATTTCTCCAAGTTAGCACACAATTTGTGATGTCGAAGGGTTTGAAGGACCTGTGGAATGTGTTGCAAGTGTTCTTCCTAACTCTGGTTGAAGATGAGGATGTCATCTAGATAAACCACCACGAATGAGTTATTGAAGGGCCGCAAGATGTCATCCATTAGCCTCATAAAAGTATCGGGGGCATTTTTCAACTCGAAGGGCATAACCAACCATTCAAAAAGGCCTTCCTTGGATTTAAAGGTAGTCTTCCATACATTTGTGGGATCTAATGGAACCTAGTGATAACCAGACTTCAAATCATTCTTTTTTAAATACTTGGCCCACTTGAGTTGGTCCAGTAGGTCATCAATATGTGGGATTGGATACCTGTTCCTGACAATGATTTTGTTTAATGCTCGATAATCAATGTGGATCCTCCAAGTTTCATCCTTCTTTTGTAATAGTACAATCAGGCTGCCACATGGTGAGGAACTTGGTCGGATGTGCCCTTTTTGCAACAACTCCTAGATTTGTTGCTTGATCTCTTCATTTTCCAGAATGGAGTGGTGATATATTCGCCTGTTGGGTAGAGGTTCTCTGGGAGTCAGATCGATTGAATGCTTCACCTAAAAATGCAAGGGTACCCTTATGGGTGAGGAGAAGATGTCCCTGTATTCTTCCATGACCGCATCCACCTATTTCTGCTTCTTGGAGGAACCCTTCCCAGGGGCCATGGATGTCGCTATGAACTTCCCCTTAATTTCAGAGCGAATCAGAAAGAAAACAAATTTCCCAGTCTGGGAGATGACCTTACTGCATTGCTTAGCAGAGATCAAAGAGATGGTGGTAGGTGGGGCTACCTTCGGTATCCTATACAACTTAGCACCCAAAGAAATAATAATAGAGTGAGGTCTAGAATCATATACAACATGTCACTTCCATAAGTATGGTTTTCCTAATAATACATCACAAAATTCAAGAGGAACAACATCACACATTACCTCATTCGTGAAGGGCTTGGTGTTGTTGGGAAGGTGACACTGTTGGTTGATGCGAAGATCTCGTCCTTGGTAAAGCCACCCGATGGTGTACGTCTATGGATGTGTTATAGTCAGTAGGTGTAGTTGCTTTATGACCTCCTACTGAAACGAGGTTCTTTTGGCTCTCGATGTTGCCAATGAACTGCATCAGAGAACCCTTCACCCACATTTGTGAGTGGAATAGGTGCTCCCCCTCTTCTGGACATTTAGGTTCAATATTCAAGATCTTGGTGGTGGCCACAATGGCACTGGGCTTCACATCAATGATCTACTTCCCTTTGTCATTCCCCTTTTTAGGTTATGATTCAGAGTTGGAACATGTGTCGGACTCAGAAGCCTTCAGCTTAGCCACTAGTCACTATTTGGACCGACACTCACTTGTGTTGTGAGTGGAGCTCTTATGGAACTCACACACCACTTTCTCGTGTCCTTCTTTTTCTTTGTGGTGCTTCGTTTCTCTTGGCTTCGGCAGGTTATCATGGGTCGCCCTGCCTTGGCTTTGAACTTTTCTCTATGGTTTGGGGGCACCTTTCCCTTGCTTTGGTTTCAAAGATCCAAAGTATCATTTTTTCTGTTTAAGCTTCTGCTCAATCTTGACAGCGTGTTGAGCGAGGAGAAGTCCAGGAACTCCATCTCATCTTGGATGTACCTATGTAAGCAGTCGTGACACTTGAGTACCAAATGTTTCTCAGAATCCTTGATACCCAACTTCGTGTGAAGGGTATGAAAAACATTGGCAAACACTGGAATGTCTTGGTGTTGGCATTATGATTTAGGATTGGTGCTATGACATAGGTGTTGTCCTTGATGGCAACCCACCAAGGAAAATTTTAAGGATGGAAAATTTTCTTGAAGTTTAAAACATTGGCGAATCTCACTAATCCCTAATATGCAAATTATAAATGTTTATTGATATATTTGTAAAATTAATCAAATTTATAATTATTTTATATATGGTCTCTATATAATGTTGGTGATTTTTAAGCTAAAATAATTTTATATTCTAAAATTTGGGCGAATCGTCTTTTATAAAATTGGAAATTGGCGAATCTTTTTTGTGGAAAAATCATGGAAAATTAGCCCACTGGGCGAACATTAGCCCCTAAAATTTTCCATGCAACCCACTCAAATGACAGATCATAGTTCAGGCTCTCAGAATGAAAGAAAAAGAGGTATACGCAGGTTCCCTTTGACGAAGTTGCGTATACACGCGGGATTACCGATCAAAAGTCGCGTATGCGTATGCACGCACTTTCATGCACGAAAAAGTGCGTACGTGTGGGAAAACTTATTTTTTGTCCATGGTATTTAGTCCTTGGCATTTGGACCTATGGTTTTGGACCATGGTATCTCGTCTGAAGTGTTGAACCCAGGTATTTGGTCCAAGGTATTGATTCTTTATGGTTTTGGACCATGGTATTGTGTAAGGCCTAAGACTATAAAAAGGGGAAGGGGATCATTAGGCAAGGGCACTGACTCAAGAATTGAATATCTCATGAAGAACTAGATCTGGAATACTGGTCATTGGGTCATGGTGCATAGCTAGATCTGAATCAAGGAGGAACCTGAGTGCAAGAAGAAGGATAAATGCTATTGATGGATCAAGATCTTAAGGCTTGAATAGTAGTATCTTTGTGTGTTTTTGATCTGTTATTTTAGCACATGACTTGATCTATAAATCTGATAATTTGGGTATAACTGATGTCTAAATAAGTGAAAAGGATAAATTGTCTTTTATAGATCTGTACGCAGGTTCAGCGAAGAAAAGGCATGTATACACGCTGGTTATGTAATGCAGAATAACATATACGCTGGTTGGCCTTAATTCAGAAGCGTATGCACACAGGTTGCACACATTGAAGTAGCGTACATCTCTTGAAATATGTTTTAGCTACTTCTGTTTATTGCTGCAGTGTTCTGGGTTCAGAATTGGTGTTTGGTTACTGTTACTATTTTCTGGGTACAGCATTCAGAGAAGTGACTATTTGATTCAGTTTTGTTTGGTGCAAAGGAGATTGGTTGATGCAGATATACTTGATGTTTGATTGATGTTATTCATGGATCCAGTCTGAAAATTTATGAAACGTGGTCCCTAAAAGAAAAGAGAAGGTTGTAGCCTTCTGTAGGTTAGCACCTACATACTAGTACCTCAGCTAGTACAAGAGCTAAGGGGGTTGCAGCTCCCTTCCAGAAGAAGCTGGAGAACGAGAGAAGGTTGTAGCCTTCTGCAGGTAGCAGCCTGCGTACTAGTATAAGACTGCACCAGTACAGAATCATTGTAAAAATAAGTTTCTAATTAAAAGAAGATAGAGACGAATTGCAGCAGGTGGTTTTCACCCACATTGGGTTTCCACCTTATATCTTTGTGTCCATGTGTGTGATGATCTGTTCTGTTTTACTGCTCTTGTTTACTGTTCTTATGATTAATGAAGTCCTGATGCACTGATTAAAGATCAACAATTAATGAATCTTAAGTTTTCTGATATACGCTGGTTTCTTTAGACATAGTAGCATATATACACAGTTTCCCATAGCTGAAGTAGCGTATACAAATTTGATTGTGAAATAAAAAAAATAAAAAAAAATTGAGTTGATAATACTGATTCAACCCCCCTTCTCAGTATTATTTCCAACAATTGGTATTAGAGCAGGTCCTTCAAAAGAAGCTTGATCGCTTGAAGGAAGATCTATCATCATGAGCAACTACAAAAAGGAGGCATCTATCAAGCCACCAATCTTTGATGGAAGCAACTTCGTCTATTGGAAGGTAAGAATCACAGCCTATCTTCAATCTCTTGGTACAGAAGTTTGGGATATCGTGGAAACAGGATACACATTTCCATCAGCAACTCCTACAGATACGGCTAGTAAGAAGCAGTATGAAACAAATGCAAAGGCTGTCAATACTCTATTAGGGAGTTTATCTCAATCAGAATTCGTCAAGGTTATGCAGCTCAAAACCGCAAAAGAAATATGGGACAAGATCGTTCTGAGCTATGAAGGAGATGATCAGGTAAAACGTGCAAAACTACAAACTCTCAGAATCCAATATGAAAATCTCAGAATGCACAATGATGAAAGTGTGGCTAATTATTTCTTACGTATAGATGAGATTGTTAATTGTATGAAAAACTTGGGTGAAGAGATAAAAGAAGCTACTTTGGTTGAAAAGGTTCTAAGATCTTTGTCTTCTAAGTTTGAATCAAAAGTTTTGGCCATAGAAGAAAAGCAGAATCTTCAAAGCATTACCATGTCACAGCTGCATGGAATCCTAACTGCTTTTGAAATGAGAAAAGGGGGACCATCAGACATGAGAGAATCTGCATTCAAAGCCTCAGGAAAAGGAGAATACAATGAGTCAGGACATATGTCAGAAGGAGAGGAAGAATCAAACTTTGTCAAGAACCTTCAACGGGGTTCTGGAAGATTCAGAGGTAAGCTACCTTTTAAATGCTTTGCTTGTGGAAGAGTCGGTCACTATGTAGCCAAGTGTCCTCATAAAGATAAGCTTGAAAAAAGTAAGGAACCAGTTATATGGAATAGAAAACAGAATGTAAGTAAGAAGAGCTATTATACTCATGAAGATAGTGATGGATTTTCAAATAGTGATGAAGATGAACAAGGTAATGATTATAGACTTTTGATGGCTTTTGAAGATGATAATTTCTTGGATGCTATAGATGAAGAAGGTCTTAATGAAGAAATTTCTAAACTCAAAATTTGTTTAGAAGAAAAGAATATGATTATAGATACTCTGACATTCCAACTTGCTGAAAGGGAAAAACACAATGAAAAGTTAGAATGTGAAATTGTGGGACTTAGAAAAGATATTGAGAAAACAAAAGCTCTTAATCTTAGATTTGCTAAAGGATCTGAAACTTTAGATGAGATTATCAAAGTGCAGCGTTCTCCTCTAATCAAGACAGGTCTTGGGTATACTGAAGAAGCATCTCAAGCACAGAATCCATCTACCTCCAAAAGTTATCTTGAAGCAGCAAGGAGAAGTGAACAGGTTGACAATCGACAGCAAAGGCACAATACAGATCACTAGGTAAATCAAGGACAATTTACTTCAAGAATGAACAGAGATGACCAAGTAAATCGAGGGCAATCTACTTCAAGGACGAACAAAAGCTACAACCAACCACAAGTAAATCATTCTCAATTTGCCTCAAGAACGAATGGCTATGGAAATTAAAATCACTTGGACGGAAGGTTTGATAATCGTAGGAATTTCTTCAATGGCCAATGTTTCTCTTGTCATAACTTTGAACACAAAGCAGCTCAATGTGTTGCCTACAAGACCATCATGACCAGAGAAGCACGAAATCAAAGGAGTGTGACTGGAATCATGAAAAGGACCTACAATAACTTTTCTGCTCTTGAAAATGAAATAGAATGTTCTATTTGTAACAACTTCGGTCATGAAGATTCTCAATGCAGGAGTAGGTTTCGGCAAACAACTCAGAACGAGCAAGTTTCATTAAGTCCCAAAACATGGAGAAATAAAGAACCACAACCAGAAAGATGTGGTATAGCCTTATATGCGGAAGGGAAAGAAAATCAGTGGTACATCGACAGTGGATGCTCGAAAAATATGACAGGTGATAAAAAAAAACTTCAGCCATATAGTGCCTTAGAAAAGGAAAACAAGGTCTCATTTGGAAATGACACCCATGCATTCATAAAAGGTAAAGGTTCTGTTATTTTGAAAGAAAACGTCAAAGCTGGAAATGTTATGTATGTTGATGGCTTAAAGCATAATCTATTGAGTGTCAGTCAAATGTGTGATCAAGGAAATGAGGTAATATTTCGATCAAATGGATGTATTGTTCGTGAGCTTGATATAGGAGAAACAGTGATCAAAGGCATAAGAACTCCAAATAACTTATACATACTCAAGGGAGGACAACAACAATGCTATCTAAGCAAGAATGATGAACACTGGTTATGGCACAGAAGATTGGGACATCTAAGCTTCTCTCAGATAAGGAAAGCATGCAAATATCAGGCGGTTCGTGATCTCCCTGACATCAGATTCCAGACAATACAATATGCAAATCATGTCATTTTGGTAAGCAAACCAGAACTAATTTCCCTGAGAAGGAAGGATCAGCTAGTAGGCCACTTGAACTTGTCCATATTGATGTATGTGGTCCAACTAGGAAAATGTCACCTCGAGGAGAAGAATACTTCATATTGTTCAGTGACGACTTTTCTAGGATGTGTTGGATAGGACTTCTGAAGGATAAAGACGAAGCTTTCGAAAAGTTCAAAGCATTCAAAGCCTTGGTTGAAAACGAATCAAATCACAGAATCAAATGCCTCAGGTATGATCGAGGAGGGGAATTTACCTTGGATGAATTTTTCGATTTTTGTGAAGAACATGAAATAAGAAGGGAATTCTCTATTGCAAGGACTCCTCAACAAAATGGAGTAGTGGAAAGGATGAACATAATGGTTCAACAAATGGCTCGTGCTATGCTTGATGAATCTGGAACTCCTGCAACCTTCTAGGGTGAAGCTGCATTTGCTATGGTTACTATTCTCAACAAGACAAACGTCCAGGTGAACAACACTCAAACTCCTCATGAACTTTGGTATGGTAAGACTTCCACGGTTAAATACTTCAAAATGTTTGGAAGCAAATATTACATCAAAAGGACTGATGAAAACCTTGGCAAGTTTGAACCTAGAGCAGATGAAGGCATTCTCCTTGGTTACTCTCCCCACAGCAAAGGATATAAGTGTTACAATAAAAGACTTGGAAAAATTGTTGAAAGTATTGATGTAGTGGTTGATGAAGAAGGAAACATTCCTAGGCAGGTAAAATCCGAAGATTTCGAAGATGATGAGGACTATCCTTCAACATCAAATCAGACTTATGATGAAGAAGAAACCCATGAGGCACCAGAAGAACAGATAAGGATAGAAGAAAAGACTCCATCCAGGTACGTTTAGAAGAATCATCCAGAAACTCAAATTTTGGGGCAGAAAGAGGTGGGTGTACAAACAAGAAGAACTATTTCAAAAGCTTCAAGCTATCTAGCATTGCTCTCCTCCATTGAACCACAAAATGCAAGAGAAGCATGCAAAGATGAATGCTAGGTAAAGGCCATGAATGAAGAACTTGAGCAAATTGAAAAGAATAACACTTGGGAGTTGGTTCCTAGACCAAATGATAAGAATGTCATAGGGACAAAATGGATATTCAAAAACAAGCTGAATGAAAATGGAGATGTTATTAGAAACAAGGCCAGACTTGTTTGTAAAGGGTATGCTCAACAAGAAGGAATAGACTTTGAAGAAACTTTTGCACCGGTTGCTAGACTTGAAGCCATAAGAATGTTCCTTGCTCTTTCTAGCTTTCAGAAGTTCAAAGTTTTTCAAATGGATGTGAAATCTGCATTTTTAAATGGAGAGTTGGAAGAAGAAGTGTATATTGAGCAACCAGATGGATTCATCCTTGGAAATTATCCAAAACTTGTATGTAGACTTAAGAAGGCACTCCATGGTCTTAAATAGGTTCCAAGGGCTTGGTATTATCATCTGGACAAATACCTCCATCAACAAGGTTTTTCAAAAGGATTAGCCGATAGCAATCTATACGTAAAAATTGATAATGATAAATTGCTAATACTTGTCGTGTATGTTGATGATATCATCTTTGGTAGAAATGAAGAAGCCATGAGTCAAAATTTTGCTTTGATGATGCAGAAAGAATTTGAAATGTCCTTGCTTGGTGAGCTGACATATTTTCTTGGATTACAAGTCCAACAAATAAAGGCGGTATCTTTTTGTCACAAACCAAGTACCTCAAGGAGATCTTGAAGAAATATGGCATGGAAGATTCGAAACCAGTATGTACTCCTATGGTAACAGGATGCAGCCTCAACGCCAATGATGATTTAGCAGCAGTACATTAACCAACCTATAGATCCATGATTGGTAGTCTACTCTATCTGACAGGTACCCGACCAGACATCATGCGTGCAGTGGGAATAGTTGGAAGATTCCAGGCAAATCCGAAAGAAGCACACCTTCAGGCGGTTAAAAGGATTTTCAAATATCTTCAAGGGACACAAAACTATGGCTTATGGTATCCTAGAGATACAGATCTCACACTTCATGCATATACAGATGCAGATTGGGCAGGAAGCGTGGATGACAGAAAAAGCACTAGTGGTGGTGCATTCTTTATGGGTTCCAGATTAGTATCTTGGTTCAGCAAGAAACAAAGTTCAATTGCTTTATCTACAGCTGAAGCGGAATATCTGGTTTTTGCATCTTGCTGCACACAACTCCTTTGGATGATGCAAATTTTGCAAGATTTTCAAATCACTTGTACTCCACCTATCTCTATATTATGTGATAATACAAGTGCAATCAGAATTTCAAAAAATCCAGTCATGCATTCAAAGACAAGCATATACCTATCAAATATCATTTTCTTAGAGAAAAAGTGCTTGAACAAAAGGTCAAATTGGAGTATGTTCCCTCCAAGGAACAGGTTGCTGATATACTCACCAAACCACTGCCTAGGGAGACATTTGAATACCACAAACAGAAGCTGGGAGTAGTTGCATCATCTTGCTATTGAAACTTGTCTATTTCAGAGAAAAGTGGTTGTACGCGAGTTTAAGGAGGATAATCGCATACATACGCCGGTTTTTGTGGATACAGTCGCGTATATATTGGTTTGAAGACAATCAGTGGGCCAGGCTCAGGATGAAAAGAGTCTGATATGGGTCCGACAGAAACCATCTAGCACAGGTTCAGGGGAGCATATATATTCTTATAATAATGCATTGTTGGCATTATCCTAGAAGATCTTGGTTCAAGATCACAGTGTTTTTGGTTTTAGGTGGAATAGGTGCAAAAGAAGAACAGGGTTACCGGTCTGAATGATGATTGATAGATGCTGTTGATGATAGTTGTTGATAACTATCATAGTCTGGTTGTAGATATTTCGTCTCTATGTCATGTATTTCTTTTCTTATCAAGGTCATGTAACGGCCTACTTTGGTTTTCCCACTATGCCTGGGATGGATAATGTAATGTTCTTGTTTTATCTTGTGAAAACTTTTGGTGTATCCCCACTTGGTTCGGTGGATGAGTCAATCCCCACTTGATTGGGAGATGGATGTATGTATGAGTCTTTGTTGGTAGGAAGCTCATTTATAATGTATAAAGTTGCGTATCTTCCTGTAGAACATCTTCTTGCAGACCTTTCCTACAGACAAGGGGAGCATGGACAGCATAGCAGAGCAAAGATTTCAGCATGAACTCAGGGGGAGCATAACCCTTTGCACTTGATGACAAAGGGGCATAATTACTTTGAGTGGCTTGGGGTTACCATCAAGTCCAATGGGGGAGATTGTTGGCATTATGACTTAGGATTGGTGCTATGAGACAGGTGTTGTCCTTGATGGCAACCCACTCAAATGACAGATCACAGTTCAGGCTCTCAGAATGAAAGAAAAAGAGGTATATGTAGGTTCCCTTTGACGAAGTCGGGTATACACGCGGGATTACCGATCAAAAGTCGCGTATGCGTATGCACACATTTTCATGCATGAAAAAGCGCATACGTGTGGGAAAACTTATTTTTGGTCCATGGTATTTAGTCCTTGGTATTTGGACCTATGGTTTTGGACCATGGTATCTCTTCTGAGGTGTTGAACCCAGGTATTTGGTCCAAGGTATTGATTCTTTATGGTTTTGGACCATGGTATTGTGTAAGGCCTAAGACTATAAAAAGGGGAAGGAGATCATTAGGCAAGGGCACTGACTCAAGCATTGAATATCTCATGAAGAACTAGATCTAGAATACTGGTCATTGGGTTATGGTGCATAGCTGGATCTTAATCAAGGAGCAACCTGAGCGCAAGAAGAAAGATAAGTACTATTGATGGATCAAGATCTTAAGGCTTGAATAGTAGTATCTTTGTGTGTTTTTGATCTGTTATTTTGGCGCATGACTTGATCTATAAATCTGATAATCTGGATATAACTGATGTCTGAATAAGTGAAAAGGAGAAATTATCTTTTATAGATCTGTACGTAGGTTCAGCGAAGAAAAGGCGCGTATACGCACTGGTTATGTAATGCAGAATAGCGTATACGCTGGTTGGCCTTAATTCAAAAGCGTATGCACGCAGGTTGCACACATTGAAGTAGCGTATGTCTATTGAAATATGTTTTAGCTACTTCTGTTTATTGCTGCAGTGTTCTGGGTTCAGAATTGGTGTCTGGTTACTGTTATTGTTTTCTGGGTACAACATTCAGAGAAGTGACTATTTGATTCAGTTTTGTTTAGTGCAAAGGAGATTGGTTGATGCAGATATACTTGATGTTTGATTGATGTTATTCATGGATCCAGTCTGAAAATTTATGAAACATGGTCCCTGAAATAAAAGAGAAGGTTGTAGTCTTCTGTAGGTCAGCACCTACGTACTAGTACCTCAGCTAGTACAAGAGCTAAGGGGGTTGTAGCTCCCTTCCAGAAGAAGCTGGAGAACGAGAGAAGGTTGTAGCCTTCTGCAGGTAGCAGCCTGTGTACTAGTATAAGACTGCACCAGTACAAAATCATTGTAAAAAGAAGTTTCTAATTAAAAGAAGATAGAGACGAATTGCAGTAGGTGGTTTTCACCCACATTGGGTTTCCACATTATATCTTTGTGTCCATGTGTGTGATGATCTATTTTGTTTTATTGCTCCTGTTTACTTTTCTTATGATTAATGAAGTCCTGATGCACTAATTAAAGGTCAACAATTAATGAATCTTAAGTTTTCTGATATACGCTGGTTTCTTTAGACACAGTAGCATATATACGCAGTTTCCCATAGCTGAAGTGGCATATACAAATCTGATTGTGAAATAAAAAAAATTAATTGAGTTGATAATAATGATTCACCCCCCCTTCTCAGTATTATTTCCAACACTTGGTCCCTTCGCTGTCGCAGTGTGGTCCACTTTATGTATTTATCCTTAAAGCTCCTGACAGGGTAGTACTGCTCCTTGATGGCGTCCCAAAACAAATCCCAAGTGGGTGAGGCCGAAAATAGTGAGGGCATACTTTCATCCTTCTTCTCGTTGTAGGTTTCCCACCAGTCCTTGACGTGGGGGTGGCTTTGAGAAGAGAAAAAGTAATCTTTTTCTAAATGGAAAAATCTTGCATAAAAAAATATCATTCTAGCAGATTTAACCATTTATCTATGACATCCGCATCTATCTGACCCTCAAATATGAAAATGTCAAAGTTAACTTGCACCTTAAAGGGTGTGGCACTTCCAGAGTAGCTACTGGAAGTAGATGTGTCACCCCTGGGTAGTCGCTGAAGGATCTGGGCAAAGTTGTCCATCATTTCATTCCTTTGTCGCTCGAGGGCTTCTTCGAGCAAGATTTTAATAGGATCTCCTCCCCCTCATATTTATTTTATTACGCCATGGGAGGTCATCGGGATTTGCGAGGCTGGTATTGCGAAGGTTTGACCGGTTCAAGCCCTAACTCCTTATATCCTAACCTGGTTGGGGACATGAAAAGAAAAACAGAGAAAGAGCAGACCGCTCTGATACCACTGATCCGAATTTAAATAGGAACACAACAATTTATAGATATAACCATAAATAAAAAGATGCAGTAGAAATAACACTTCATTTCATTAATGCCAAATACTGAAATATGCTTACAAACAAAATGGAAATAAGACTAGCTCGGGTAATGGTAGATTATCTCTGAGAAGAGATGTGGCAGCTACATGCCTCTGAATTGTATTACAATGAGGCTTAAGGGCCTATTTATTATTGAAAAACATGAGAAAACCCTAAAAAATCAAAACCCTAACCTTAGGAGATGAAACGCCAAGAGTTTATGGGCCCCGTTGGGGTTAGTTGGGCAACCAACTTCTTGGGGTCCTAACTTGGTCATATTATCTTCGTTTAGCGCATACAATACCTTGTTGGAAAGGTCTCTCCAAGTACTATAGGTTTTTCTGCAAGCCCTTGCCTATGGTTGTGGGCTTATAGCGGACCTAAAAAAACATCGTTTAGGGGGTCAAAACTGCTTTGGAAGTTCAGGACCCAAAAAAATACTAAAAATAGTAAATGTTGAAATAAACAAGGAAACAATTGAAACTGATTGGAGGTCTAGGTGGAAAAGATGGGTGGCCACCAATATCCACCTGGATCAAAATCACCAAAGTAAAAGGAGATACTCAAAATCAGTCGGAGCATTGCGTAACAACCAATGAGGCTAGGGACTTGACAAAAGAAGTGCTTGCCAAGCATATGATACCCATATCTCACTTGTTGGCACACATCATAATGGGAAAACACTTGTGGCCATTACAAAACGTGTGGAATTTTTAACCAAAGATGCATTGTTCAAAGAGCTATTTTTCTATATATGGATGGTGGCAAAGCCCTGGTTCTTTCACACCAATTCATTAATTACCTCGTGGACCAGGCCATAGATCCTGTACAAGCTATAAATGCAATGAAAACAGTGCACCATGGAAAGGACCTCACTGGGGTTTAAATTAATGTCATTCTTCCAATTAGTTGATTGTATTTCTAGTATCATTCTTTATTTATAAATGTGTTCGACCAATGTTATTTTCCTGCAAGTAGAAGAAAGGGGATGAGATGTTTTTCTATGTGGAAGGATTAGAGGTTCTCATGGAGATTGTGCAACTAGGGTCTCCATTAGTCAGAAATTTGGCTCCATGCAAGCTTCAAGAACCATTCAACAAACTCAAAGGCATGACATAATTATTGGTTGGATAAAAATAAGGGGAAACAACCTATGAAAGTCTTGATATCATTGGAACAATGTTAGCAACAAGGATTCTAGGGTTTCCAAGAACCCTCTATACTCTCCTCATGTCTTCTCCTCTGTCACCGTGTAAATGTTTCTCGTCATGATGCTAATATCCATGCAACAATTAATTTGAGCCTGTAACAAGAAATAGGATTGAGAGGGCAGTGAGGAAGTCCAAGAGTCATGAGGGTAGATGAAGGTCATAGGAGGAGGTGGAAGGTCACCCTCCTCATATTTATAAGTAGACCCTCATGCCTCATTGTAAAGGGGGAATTTATCACTTGAGGTGGGACCAATAGTAGATAGTTGATTTGCGCTTGAGAGCTAGAGGTGCTCTGCTCTTGGAAGCTAGGAGGGCAAGCTAAAGTGGGGCTAGGATTTTGCATTGGATAATGGCATGAACAACCCATGTTCCATTGTTGGGTTTTGATGAATTTTAGTATATGTAGTTATATTTGCAGCAACATTTCTAAGATGTTCTTCATTTCTAGCACTGATTCCCATACTTACTCACAATGGTTGTATAATATTTTCACTTTATTTGTATGTGTGCTCTCATACAAGAAATATGGTAAGGACCGGTTTGTAGTTGTTGCATGTGTGTTTGCTTTCAAATGTGTGCTTACTTATTCCACCCCGTGATGGTGACCTATTGTGAACTAATTTGCAATTAACATCAAACATCTTCTTGTTCATGTATGTATGAGGTGGTTTTGGCTCACTAATCCTTCTCATGGCATACTTCTTATTATTGTTGTGACCTGCTTGTACCTCTTTCTGCAGTTTGCCAATCTTGGATTGACTTTTTTTCATTATTTGGGCATTTCATTATTGTCCTCACTTTGGCATTTTTTCATTTGGTAGCCAAGAGCGAAACATTCATAGTGGTATTCGGGCCCACATAACAGATGGGGCTCCTATCCCAAACAATGTGAGGTCTAATTGGGAATTCACATTAGGGAGACCCCCTAGTTGTTGGCGACATCTAGCACCATCAACACATTATAATTAAGAGGGTTGGGGGCTGGAAAAAGGGGGAGGGAACAAGAAAAGTATTCAATGGGGGGCGGTTTATTATGAAAAAGAGATGGGGAGGGAAGTGAGATATTTGATAGGTGGGGGGAGAACTCCCCTAATCCTTTTTTGATGAGTGTGGATTTCGCTTCAACATTTGCTGATGTGGAATTCACTTCAACATTATTGAGTTGGTTGCGGTTCCATGCAATTCCACATCATCCAAGTCAGTGAATGTTGAAGCGAATTCCACATCAATGAATTATAGGTTTTACCCCTGTACATAAATTACTTGCAAAAAAATTCTTAAAACATAAAAATAAACAATGGCGAGAACATTAAATATACATTGACATCTTCTCCTTGAACCAAAACTAGGAAAACCATATTGATTTTTCATTATATTCCTTTCAATATTATAATACATTATATACATGTTGAAGCATTCATAAAACCAAATCCATTAACCCTAGATTAGAACATAATCATGGTTTCCTTGATTGGATCTACAAAATACTATGGGAAAAAACCATCATGCCCAAAACCATGCACAAAAAACCATGAATAGGTCCACCCACCATCTTTTGTGTAGAAAATCATGTAGATTCACAAGCTAATGCAATTTGCTAAAGCAAGAGACAAGAATCTACTTCTACTCTTCACAGCGAAAGCCCATAAACATTAAGCAAACAATAGTTGACAAGAGGAAGAACAACAATGGCACATAACACAATAAATATCTAGGGAAAGCCACAACCCAAAACCCCACTACTATATTGTATTAATCCAGAAAACCAATATGAAATTACAATTCTTGTTCTCTCTAGAACAATACCAGCACTCAGAAAAGTCAATCTCCAACTCATAAGCAAGCTCAAGGCTAAAGCTTAGCCTCTTCACAAGCTCTCCAAGTCTCTATTCCAATGCGTAATTCCTATGGATGATAGCTTGTATTTAAAGGGAAATAAAGCCTCTAAAAATTGTGCAATCCCTTAAGGATCAATTCCTGATTGCATGCACTATCAGTGCAACTCAAAAAAATCTAAAACAAATAGTACACGGTCACTGCACTCTAGTCTCAACTGGGTCTTTCTCAAAATCGACATGCTTGAGTTTCTAATGAGGGAATATTAAGTTAGCTGGAGTAGCACTAGTTGAGTGCACTAATGCATCAATTGACTATTAATTCACTATTAGTTCCTCAAACAGTTTGGAACTAATTTAACTGGACGTAACTCAATAAACCGAGTTAACTAATTACAACTCATATTTAACTCATCCTGGACCCCTATAATATAGGGAGAACATATACATGATTTCAGAAAGAATTCCAACTCGAAATTCCTAAGTTCACGAAGTCAACTCACTTTAGTTAACTATTACAAGTTGCTATGAGAATAAAATTCGATTTTAATTCTCATTTTAATTCAAGGAAAAATTAAACTCGAATTTTTGGATTCTATTTTTATCATTTCTTGTTGCTATTTTCAACACTTGGGTTCACCCAACCATTATTGGGTCCACACAAAAAAAATTCCTGGGGTGCTACCCCATACCCCAGGTAGGGGTGTTACTACCCCTTTGCAAACCCATCGATAGAGGGAGTTTCCACCCCCCTACGACCCCCCCCCCCGGCTACGCCTAGCGCAACATAACAACATGTTAGCTAATTGCAGAAAGAATATATCACATACCTAATATGAATGTTGAAGTGAATTCCACACTCAAAAAAAAACAATGAGGGGAGTTCTCCCTCCACCTGTCAAAGATCTCACCTCCCTCCCTATCTCTTTTTCATAATAAGGCCTCCCCTTGTTGAAAATAGCAACAAGAAATGATAAAAATAGAATCTAGAATATTCCAATTTTAATTTTTCCTTGAATTAAAATTCGAATTTAGTCTCACCAGCTGCTTGAAAAATAATTAATTAATTCTTCTTGAGTTAATTAGTTGGAGAAATTCAAGTTAGAAGTCTTTCCGAAGTCATGCAACAGTTATCCCTTAAATTAAGGAGATTATCCCTTAATTAAGGAGATAAGATTGAGTTATGTTTGATTTGTAATTAGTTAGCTTAGTTTACTGATTTAAGTCCAGTTAAATTAGTTCCAAACTGTTTGAGGAACTAATTGTGAGTTCAGTCAGTTAATGCATGCATGCATCCAACTAGTGTACTCCAGATCGCTGAAGATTCTATGATCAGTAACTCATGCATGTCTATTATGAGAAATACCCAGTTGAGATTAAAGACAGGGACAATGTACTATCAGTTGCATGTTTTCTCCTATAAACGAAACTCATGCATGCAGAAGGAAAAAGTTTCCTTGAGGATTGCGCAGTTTTATAGGGTGTGAGATCAGCATGAGTGATCAGTGTTCCACTTGGTAACAGGAGGATCAGCCAGGAGAAACAACACAAGGAAATAGGAGGCTTGGAGGGTAGAGGAGAAGGTTTGTGAGAAGCCTTGTTTGCTTGTGAGCATCCAGGAGGATTGTACTGAGAGCTGGCTAGCTGTGAGAGCTAAGGCTTTGTGTAATTTTGATATATTTCCACCTTGTATGATAATATAGATAGTGGGGTTTTTAGCTGAGGCTTTCCCCTGAGTATTTTCTATGTTTCATGTGCATTGATTCTTCTTCTTATGGTTATATGTGTTCAGCTCTGATTCAGCTCGATCTTTAAGCTTCCACAAGTTTGATAGTAGAAGTAGATTATAATATTTTTCTTTGGTATATTGCATTATCGAGTTAATCTATAATCAAATTTTCTACATAGATCTCAGAGGTAGATTTGTAGAGAATTTTCAGGAAATTCTACATGGTATCAGAGCTGAGTTTATTGGAGCAGTGAATAGTATACCGAGAAGAGAATTCGAAGTTTGAAGTTCGGGGTTGCAGGTGAAAATAGAATTCATCTCATACTTCAAGGTTGGTCAATGGCGTTCTATGGCTTGAGACTCGAGTATGCCTTGGAAGGCAGCTCAAATTACATAGCATGGAAAGATCGCATGGAGGATGTATTAGAAGACAACGTCTTGAAGGATTTCATTAATCAAGAAATCCCAAATCCAAGTTCAACTAATGCACAAGATTGGCTGAGTGGAAGAAGTGTGTGGCGAGGGCGAGATGAATCATCCTTGAGGGAGTTTGAGACCATATTGTCTCGAGTCTCCATGGGAAGGATATTCCATATTCAATGTGGAAGACATTGAAGGACCTCTGCCAGAACATTAGCGACCAGAGGAAATTGGCGCTCAAGGATAAGCTTCGAAGAATCAAGATGGAGAATGACGATACTATTTCCACATCTCTAAACAAGCTCACCACCTGTAGAGATGATCTTGGAAGTGTGGGAATAACTACTATCGATGATGATATGATGAGCCTCGCTCTCCTCGGTGTTCCAAAGAGCTGGAATAGCTACTAGGACTCTGTGAATGGAAGGGAGAAACTGCCGGATTGGGAATGACTATGGTTGGATCTCATGCAGGAGGAGCACTCGAGATGGTTCTTCATCCAAGGATGATGATGAATAAAATCTGGCCTTAGCGAGTAAGGCAAGGAAACGAAAGGGGAAGGATTCCCATTCCAAATCGAATTCTTCTCATGGAGGGAAGAAGGTTGACAAGTCTAAAGTGAGATACTTTAATTGTCAAGAAATGGGTCATTATGCGACTAATTGCCCATCGAAGAAGTCCAAGAAGGGATCCTCGGATGGATCGGAAGGTGAGGCATTAGCCTCTCAGTTCGAAATGAACTTCATTCTCATTGCATGCATGGTGTCATCGATGATGGATTGTGGTCGGTATCTTGACAGTGGAGCCTCATTCCACATGACCAACGATAAAAGTTTATTTAGTACCTTAGAGGAGAAAGAACTCAACATGCACATAGCGATGGGTGACGACAAAAGGTTTAGTGTTTCAGGAGTGGGCACGGTTTCTTTTCAGAGGGAGCATGGAGCTTCTATCACCTTAACCGAAGTGAAGTATGTGCCTAGACTAAAGAAGAACTTGGTATCGGTCGCGATGTTGGAGGAAAAAGGCTACAATGTAGTTTTTAGTAAGGGAAAGGTTTTCCTTAGACACATCACCACGAGACAGGTGAAGCAGATCGGTTCATGAGTCAAGAACCTGTATGCTCTTGAGGTTCAAGATGCATGCAAAGCCTTGAGGAGCAAGGAAAATGTTAGAGACTTGGTGGTTGAGAGGGAGAGTAAATTACCTCTCAACATGCAATCCTAGAAGAAGTCTCAAACAATTGTGGAGGAGCCAAAATTAGAGTCAGCAGAGGGATCACATGCAACCATACCTCTAGGTGTGAGGTGGGGCGATGTGAAGTGATAGTCCCAAGAAGGCTGAAATTGGGCAGGGTCCATTGAGAGGTTTTATCTCATGAATCGTACCTTGCTACGGGAGCCCAAAGTACATATTAGTGGGAGGAATCAATGGGATTGATGTAGTCAGAGATCAAAGTGACAGAGGCTAGAGCAGTCAGATACTGAAGAGCGCAGAGAAGGATTGACAACAGTGCAGAAAGGAAGAGTCAGCAGAAGCGCAAAGTTTTCAGTTGATAGAGGCAATAGCAGTCAGAGACTTTGATGACAGATGCATCATACTGATTCAGGTTGGATGTCTTTTTTTGTTTATGGAGTTGCTAGAGCAACAACACTAGAGATAAGTGTTGCATGTAGAACATTCCAAAGGTTTAGGATCGGGATCGAGTTGAGTTCATTTCTTGTTGAGAGGGAGTGTTGAAAATAGAAACAAGAAATGATAAAAATAGAATCCAGTATATTCCAATTTTAATTTGTCATTGAATTAAAATTCGAAGTTAGTCTCACCAACTGCTTGAAAAATAATTAATTAATTCATCTTGAGTTAATTAGTTGGAGAAATTCAAGTTAGAAGTCTCTCTGAATTCATGCAACAGTTATCCCTTAAATTAAGGAGATTATCCTTAATTAAGGAGATAAGATTGAGTTATATTTGAGTTGAAATTAGTTAGCTCAGTTTACTGAGTTAAGTCTAGTTAAATTAGTTCCAAACTGTTTGAGGAACTAATTGTGAGTTCAGTCAGTTAATGCATGCATGCATCCAACTAGTGTACTCCAGATAACTAAAGATTCTCTCATAAGTAACTCATGCATGTCTATTCTGAGAAAGACCCAGTTGAGATTAAAGATAGGGACAGTGTACTATCAGTTGCATGTTTTCTCCTATAAATGAAACTCATGCATGCATAAGGAAAAAGTTTCCATGAGGATTGCGTTGTTTTACAGGGTGTGAGATTAGTGTGAGTGATCAATATTCCACTTGGTAACAGGAGGATCACCCAGGAGAAACAATGCAAGGAAATAGGAGGCTTGGAGGGCAGAGGAGAAGGTTTGTGAGAAGCCTTGTTTGCATGTGAGCATCCAGGTTGATTGTACTAAGAGTTGACTAGCCATGAGAGCTAAAGCTTTGTGTAATTCTGATATATTTCCACCTTATATGATATTACAGATAGTGGGGTTTTTAGCTGAGGCTTTCCCTTGAGTATTTTCTGTGTTTCATGTGCATTTATTCTTCTTCTTATGGTTATATGTGTTCAGCTCAATCTTTAAGCTTCCACAAGTTTGATAGTAGTAGTAAATTATAGTATTTTGCTTTGGTATATTGCCTTATCGAGTTAATCTACAGTCAAATTTTCTACATAGATCTCAGAGGTAGATTTGTAGAGAATTTGCAGGAAATTCTACACCCCCATCGAAGAATCTTCTTGTTCCCTCCCCCTTTTCCTACCCCCAACTCTCTTAATGATAATCTTATCTCTTGCCCTTTAAATAAAAAATTTGCCAATTTATTAAGAATAAATTTTGACCTTTCGGTTTATCACATCCTGGAAAAGGGTTAAGTTTTTCCCTACCTCCAAGAAGAATCACTATTGAATACATTGTTTGTAACATTGAATATGGGATTAAAGACCTACTTGACAACATTAAGGAGGTTATCAAACAAGATTATGTTGTTGTTCTTAGAAAATCCATACGTCCCAAGAGTAATGTAAACGAACCAAAGTTCCTATCCCTTAAAGCCTTGAATGATAATCCAAACATTGTTACTCTAAAAGTTGATAAAGGTGGTGTTGTTGTAATCTTAGATAAAGCTGAATACGTGAGAAAAATGATAGATCACCTCTTTGATAAGATGGCTACAAAAGGATCAATAAGATTTCTATTAAAAAAGTCTCGAAAGAGATTGTGTGTGCTATTAGATCTAGTAGTACCCTTAAACCCCTTAGCAAAACACTTATTGAGAGGAACTCACTCATACCAAGGATATATGGGCTCCCCAAGATCCATAAGGATGCCCCCCAAGACCTAGTGTTAATGCAATAGGTGGGCCCATTTATCTTCTCGCTAAGCATAGAAACTTAAGCCCCTCATTGGGATCACAGAGTCCTGTGTTAAGGATTATGCATCCTTCGTTAATGAGTTAAAATATATTAAGCTAGATCTTGGGGATATTTTAATGAGCTTCGACGTTGTCTCTCTTTATACAAAAATCCCTATTAATGAGGCTATGGATGTGATCAGGTTCTCAGAATTATGCTAAAAAATTAAAGTCGTCATAATGTTGTGGAACCTGAATGACCGTTTAGTGCTCCTCATTATGAATCTGGCGCAACTCGTTTCGCGCGAAACAAACTCCATATGACTCTAGAAATGAGTTTTGTCCACTTTGTCAAATAGACTAATTTTCAAAAAAATGGGCAGCCCAGTCAGCAGTCCATACTGCCACGTGACGCTGACTAAGAAGGGCATGTGGCTGTTGAATTGGTCAAAGTTCCCTCGGTGAATCAGGTCGTGCCAAGTGGCACCTTGGTACTAGTGGAAATTCTGCAATTTTTAGTGGTTGGTGGAGTGGCTAACCACGAGTTGACACATGGCCCAGCCAGAGGTTGGCACGTGGCAACCAGGGAGGCCACCAAAAGTTTATTATTGACCAGGCAGAGGCAGTAGGGGTCAAACTCACAACCTCCCAACACACAACAAATGGCAATGCCAATAGGCCATGACCACAATTCTTAACCGATAATGGTGGCACATATATTTAAAGTTAATGTCGCTCAGATTGGGGGGTTGGGTGGACTTAACCGTCCCCCACATGTATGCCTGCATGACCTCCAACCCTAACTACCACCGTCGACCGTCGTCGCCTGACTGCCAATGCCTAATCGTCAGGGTCTCCGCCATGTGAATGCCTCCACCAACAATTTATGTGACTGTTGGAGGGAGGGGGCCAGCGTCGGGGGCTAGCCCCTAGGTGCATGGTCCCCCATATGACCATTCTTTTGGTTTTTAGGCCTCTGCGGCTAAATTAATCGTCTGACAAATATGCCCCGATTTCGGCATATTTGGTGGCTCGTTAGCGGTAAATGGGGCGAAATTGTAGGATGATGTTGAATTTTGGGCAATTTGTGGAGCGAATAGTGCTACATTTTTCGACCAAATTAGGTGCAGAAAGAGGCTACGTGGCCATTTTTGGACATTCTTGACTCATTGGAGTAGATTTCAGAAGCATTTGAGCATTGTAAACACATATTTTTACACATTTGGGTATAATAGAGAGGCCCAAGCCATTCGAAGCTGGACCAAGGAGACGTAGCCCAAGAGGGGTGAACTCCTTCATCATGTTCCTGTTGTGATGTGTTTTTGGTGATGTTCTGTACATTTTTATGCTAGTGTTCAGTCTCTTATTTTTGTTAAAATTGCTCATAAAATTAACATAAAATCTCATTTTTCACTTGCAAAACTCATGAATCCTTAAGCACATGAATAACATTTTGTTTCTAATTTGAGGAGGATCTAAGCACAACAAACTAACATTCTTAATTAGATCAGGAGGCTATTAATTTCACTACTAATCCTAACACATCCAGATTGGTTGGTATCTGCCTAACCTCTACCATTTTTAGTTTCCAGGGTGAATTCTATGAAAAAACTTATGGAGTTTCCATGGGTTCTCCCCTCTCCCCTATAGTTTCTAACTTGTTCATGGAATATTTTTAAACCAAGGCTTTGGCTTCTACTAAATTCCGGCCTAAGCTTTGGAAGAGGTTTTTGGATGATACTTGCATCATTTGGCCCCATGGTCGGGACAAGTTAGATTTGTTCCTTCAACATCTTAATTATCGATTTGATTCCATTAATTTTTTTATGAAGGTTGAGGTAGATGGTAACCTTCCTTTCCTTGTTGATCTTATCTCTAGGATGGAAGATGGTTCTATGTCACACCAGGTTTAAAAATACTCACACAAAACAATATCTTCATGTCAATTTCCATCATTATCAGTGCAAAAATTCAAAGTTCATAACACACTGGTTACTCGTGTTCTTGGGATTTCTGATGAGAGTCACTTGAATGAGTGAGAAAGCCCATCTCCTAAAAGTCTTTAAAAATAATGGCTATAGCAAACACCAAGGACTTAGAGATTTTCAAAAAGCTAGCAAAGGGCCTAATATTAAAAATGAACTCAAGGATCATGTATCCAATGTTATACTTTCCTTCATGCATGGGACCACTGATAAGATTGCTCATATTCTAAAGAAGAATAAGGTCTCCACCACCTTCAAGTCGGTTAACACCATTCAAATCTCCCTTAGATCTGTTAAAGATACAGTGGACCCTAAAAACATGAAAGGTGTTTACTTAATCCCTTTCTCATATGGGATGCCCTACATTGGGGAGACATGCCACTCCATCAATCAGAGAATTCAAGAGGAGGAAATTGACATTAAGCATAATCGGTCATGCTCCTTAACTCTAGCCGAGCATGCTAAGAAAACTAAACACCATGTTTGTAATGAGGATTCCCAAGTCATTGCTAAAATTGATCACTTCTATCATAGGAAGTTGAGGGTGACCATCAAGATTGTAAAGAAGGCAAATAATCTCAATAGGGACGATGATTGAAAATTAAGCAACAATTGGATTCCCGCCCTTCCTTCATGATCAACTTTGGTTTTTTCCCATCATTTTTTTTAAATCTACCTAAGTCCTATAAAACATAATTCATAGTTATATTCATAATTTTAAAATATGTTGGTATTATAAAAAAACATTATTTTTTAATATATAATAAACATAGAAATACATAACAATATCCTATAATATATAATATAAAATGTGTTTTTAATTAATAATTTTAATATATATAAATATTGATTGTATAATATATGGATCACAATTCATAGCTGTATGCATATTATATAGAATTATAGAATATATTAACTATTATAATATATCTTTATAAAGAAAATCATCACAAATAGTTTCAAAAAAGAAAATCATCCCTAATAGTTCCATTATTCCTAGAATCTATGGTGCTCCTAAAGTCCATAAACCTAACATACCTCTCAGACCTATAGTCAATACCATAGGTTCCCCTGCTTACCTTCTTGCTAAATACCTTGCCAAAAAACTTAGACACCTGTCTGGTAAAACCCATTCTTATATTAAAGACTCCTCTTCTTTTGTTCAATGGATTAATAACATAGAAATGAAGGATGAGGATCTCATGGTTAGCTTTGATATTGTATCTCTTTATACTATGATTCCTATTAATGAAGCTATTAATATCATGAGCAACATCATTGATAAAGAAACTGTGGATCTTCTGGAGCTTTGCTTAAAATCCTCTTACTTCAGTTTCAAAGGTAAAATTTACGAACAAACCCATGGTGTGGCTATGGGCTCTCCTCTATCCCCCATAGTTGCCAACATCTTTATGGAGCACTTTAAATAGAAGGCTCTTAAGTCATTTCCATACACCCCTGAAGAATGGAAAAGGTTTGTCGATGACATATTTTCCAATTGGAGTCATGGAAAAGAAACACTTGACCTGTTCCTCAATCACTTAAATAACCTCTCTGACCATATAAAATTCACTATTGAAATTGAAAATAACAACCAGCTTCCCTTTCTTGATATCCTTCTAACTAAAAAAGAAGGGTCACTTGGTTTCCAAGTCTATAGAAAGAAAACCCATACAGAACAATACCTGCATGCAAATTCTCATCACCACCCTAAACAAAAGATTGGCATCATAAGGACCTTAACCACTAGGGTGGCCAGAATATTTGATCCTGAACATTTAAAAGATGAACTCAACCATCTTCAAAAAGTATTTGAACTAAATGGTTATAATAGGAATACCATTAAGAAAGTCATGCACCTATCCCTAAACAAGAATAATAATGATATCAAAGGTCAAAATTTGTCAACTCCTAAGGTCTCCCTTCCGTACATAAAAGGTACCACCGATAAAATTACTAAAATTCTTAATAAACACAACATTAATGTAGCATTCACTCCTACTAACACCATCAGACAATTATTCAACTCAGTCAAAGATCCCATAAACCCAACCTTCAAAAAGGTGTTTATGTTATTCCTTGCTCATGCGGAAAGGAATACATAGGTGAAACGGGTAGGTCTCTCAACATCAGAATTACATAACACATTGCCGACTTAAGAAGAGAGAGGACCTCAAAATCGGCCTTAGCAGAACATGTTCACTCTTCCTCTCATTACATATGCATGGAAGAAGTCAAACTAGTTAGAAAAGAAGACCACTATCTTAAAAGGAAAATCAAAGAAGCCATTGAAATAGAAAAAAGGAAGAACAACTTGAACCGTGATGATGGATTAAAACTAAGAAACACCTGGAAACCTTTACTCAAAATCTTAAAGAATCAATAATTAACTCATATCCCTTATAATAATTTAATCCCTCCTCTCTCATTTAAAAAATTAATAAAATAATAAAATAAAATAACAAACAAACATTATCTAACATCCTCTTTAAAAGATAATAAAATAAATAAATAAATTATTATTCTATTGAATGTATACATTTTCTTATAATAAAACATTTCCCTAATCTAATTTATTTCATAACTAATCATTTGATGAAATAAAAATAAAACTCGAATCATAATTTATTGATTATAATATTATAAGTAACATATGAATTTAAAGAATTATTAACGAGTTGGGGCTCTGCGGAAATGGAGCGCGACGGCTGCTGTTAGGGTTTCTGTTTTATCTCTGCGGTTCGCGTCGATTCTCCCCCCGGTCACTCGCGCTGTTTTCCCCGGTCACCGTTCACCGTTCACCCTCTACACCGCTCACGGGCACGGGCTCTCCCCTGCTCCCCTACATAGCTTCCGCCTCCTCCGCTACCGGACCGCCATAAACGTCTACGACAACTCTGCCCTAACCCTAACTTCTCTGCGGTCAACTGTACTGAGGTTCTCGCTGTTCCAAGGTTTGTCGTTGTCAACATGGAGGATCAGGACGCTGTCGACTACTCCGAGGACCCGCTGGAGGGCGTCTCCATCTGGCGTACACCCTACTCTACAGCTCAAGGTATGTTCCATACAGATCTCCCGGAAAATTTGGTTTCTTATTCCGATGGGTTGCCGACAGGTCACTATCCCGTTATTCTCCCGGACTCCCCCCCCACCTGGCCGGCTTTGTCTACCCCTCCTCACTCTCCGGACACCCTGGGTTTTGTGGCGGACTGCATAAACCCTAACCCTAGTTCCGCCCCTCTTCATTCCTCGGTTCCCCGGTCGACTAATGTCCCTCCGCCTTCCGCCCCCCCCTTAACCGCCTCCTCATCTGCTGGAGCTCTATCGGGTAGCTTCACCGGGATCCCGCCTCTCTCTGGACCTCATTTCACCTCCGGCACCAACCCCCTGCACCCCGCTCCCAGCGTTCCTCCCCTCCAGGGTTTCGGCCCCGCCTCGGTATCAAACCCTCCGTCGAGATCTGGCCGCAAACAGAAGTACCATTGCTTTAAATCCAGGGCTGAGGACACCTTTCTCAGGCTCGAAGAGGATATTCAGTGGGGCGAGATTATGGATTTCGCAGACAGAGTCCTTGTGGGATGCATCAGAGGCAGGCATTACTCGGCTGAACGACTCAAGACCTGGGCTACAGAAGTTTGGGGTCATCATCTGGTTGACATACCCTTTGTACAAACCTTTGTGAGAGGATGGTTCGCATTTCGATTCGCTCGTGCCGACCACACAAATTGGGTCCTATCCTCGTTTTGGCACTTCGAACACACCCCGGTACTCCTCAAGCGATGGACCCCTTTATTCAACCCAGCAACTAAACAGATTGGGATTGGACCAGTATGGATCAGGCTTCCCGGACTCCCCCTGCAGTACTGGTCAGAAGACATATTCAGGAGAATTGGAAACGCCATCGGCGGCTTCATGGACTACGACAAGTCGTATTTACACTCAGGTATGATGGCTTACGCACGCCTCCTCATCAACCTGGACACTAGGGGCGGCCTTCTGGAATACATCACGATACAATGGAGGGACACATCCTGGAGGCAGATCATAGATTACGAAGGAATCCCATACAGATGTCGCAGATGCCACAAAGTAGGGCATCTCTATCGGGATTTCCCTCTTCTTCATAAAAGAATGGTACAAGACCAGGAAGATACACAGGCTCGCCCCCCCCCCCCCCCCATCACCTGCTCATCCACTTTCAGGGGAGCTCGGGGACACTCAGAGACAGGTTGATGGATCTCCTCCAGATCCGCCGAGTTCCTCGACTAGGGTCCGGACCCGCGCATCAACTGCCTCAGCTCCTGCAGACACTGCACTGATGAGGAACGATATGCCGGGTATGTCTGCCCCATCTTCACCTTGCATTTCATCGCCCCTGATTAATCAACATGGTTCTGCATCTTCACTATTGCATCACTTGCACACTGCACCTACATCTGCTACATCCATCGCTCCTCTCCCTCCCCCCCTCATCTGCCCTATCCCCTCCCCTCCACTGGTCTCCTCCTCAAGCTCGCCGACTCTCCCCCATTTTTCTGAAGAGCTCCCAGCCCAACCTTCCCCTGCTCCCCCCAGATACTCCCTCCGGCCCAGATCTAAAGACAGAGGCCCGGATGTTATTGGACTTGCCCTGGATTCTGCGCCTGCCTCTCTCAAGCACACTAGGGGCAGGCCATCGCGCATATCAAAAGCTAGACATACTGCAGATGCTGAAGTCGCCATTGGACGACAGCAGACCATCTTTAGGGCCCTTAGAGCACAGACTGGCCCTGTCTCCCTACCGTCATGAAGATTCTATCCTATAACTGCAGAGGGTTTGCTAGTAACCCCAAAAAACTAGCCCTCCGGAGATTGCTCTCCCTAGAACATTTGGATATTATCTTTCTACAAGAGACTCTATGTCCTACAGACACTCTTATTCCCATATTCAAAACCTGGTTACCCAATTGGACCTTCTTCGCATTAGATGTTGCCGGGAGATCTGGTGGATTGGCTATTGGCATCAATAATAAAACCCTGAGGCTTTACAATACTTGGGGTGGCCGTGGGTATATTGGAATAGATGCATATGCTCGCTCCATGGAACTAGACCTTCGCCTCATCAATGTATATGGCCCATGCTCTGATAGGGCGCACTACTGGAGCTCCCTTCTGGGATCAGCCCTATTACGTGAAGATAACATCATAATGGGAGGAGAGCTTAACTTCACCATGGGCTTCTGTGAATCCTGGGGACATGCAGCCAGGGTGGACCCCTTTTCTGAAACAATATCCACTCTGTTGGAAGATCACCACTGGATAGATACTCCTATGGCTAAACTCCAACACACCTGGTCTAACAATCGATGTGGTGAACAGAGCTTAGCCATGAGGCTCGACATATTCCTGATTAAAGAACCCCTACACAACAGTTTTGCCCACATCAGGCAGTGGATTGGATCAGGGGGCATCTTGGATCATCACCCAATCTACCTGGAGATCTCTAACTCTCACAACAAAATAAAGAACCCCTTCAAGTTTAACTCATCATGGTTACAAGACCCATCCTACAAACAGATGATCACTGAGTATTGGCAGAATAACCCCATCAGAGACGGTGAAAACTTTATTGAAGGCTTCACCAGGAAGCTATCGGAGCTCAAAAGAATTTCCAAGCTCTGGGCCCATCAGAAGCAACTCCATGATGACCACACATTAAGCGAGGCTGAAAGGATCATTGCTGCACATGAGGAAGATGAAGGAGGCACCTTCGCTACTCAGGAAAGCAAGGAGTTATACATTTCTCTCATATCCAAACGATCACAGATCCTGAAAGAAAGAGAAGAAAGTTGGAGGCTGAGGAGCAGAGCCATATGGCTCACTGCTGGGGATGACAACACCAGATTCTACCACAATTTTGCTAATGGCAGGAAGGCCATCAATACAATCTAGGAATTAAAAGATGATCAGGACCATACCGTCACATCTCAGAGGCACCTGGAAAAGCTAGCAACTGATCATTTCAAAAGCATATACAAGGCACCCAGGGAGGCAAACATACTCGAAATCATGAGGGTGGCCGAGAAATTCCCCAGATTCGTCTCTCAAGAGGATCATATCGACCTCACTCGGGAAGTGACCATGGAGGAACTTGAAGCGACCATCAAATGGTTTAAAAAAGATAAGAGTCCTGGCCCGGATGGATGGTCCATTGAGTTCTATATAGCCTTCTTTGACATCCTGGCAGCTGACCTCCTGAAAGTCATCGAGCTTTGCAGGCAGGAAGGTAGATTTTCTTCGGCCCTAAAATCTACCTTCATCGCACTCATTCCTAAAGCCGACCACCCTGCATCTTTCAACGACTTCCGACCCATATCTCTCTGCAACTGTCTATACAAAATTGTAGCCAAAATCATTGCCAACCATCTGAAGCCTATCTTATCTCGTCACATTTCTTCAGAACAATTCGCTTTCTTAAGCCATCGACAGATCCATGAAGCCATAGCTACTGCTCAGGAACTCCTTCATACCCTCCACACTAAAAAACAGAAAGGCATGATATTGAAGGTGGACCTATCTAAAGCATTTGATAGAGTCAGTTGGCTCTATATCAGATTGCTTCTGACACACCTCGGCTCTCCATACCTCTTCACTAAGTGGGTCATGAGCTGCATTACTGATGTGCCATATAGTGTTCTCCTCAACGGGGAAGCCACACCCTTCTTCACATCGGAAAGAGGGCTCAGACAGGGCTGCCCTCTCTCCCCACTACTCTTCCTACTTGTCATGGAGGGGCTCAGTAGGCTTATCATTGCCACCAGGGAGAGGCATCAGATTACTGGGATTAATATATCGGGAAAAAATTTTCTCACGCACCTACTGTTTGTGGATGACATCCTCATATTCCTTAATGGAGGCATTGGATATGTCACAGCCCTACACAATAATTTTCTCCTATTTCAGCAAGCTACGAGGATGATGGTAAATGATAGTAAATCCTCTATCACAGCGGTTGGTTTCTCTAGACATGAAATAGCATACGCCACTCATCGCTTCCCCTTTACCTCATCTACCCTTGATGACGGTATCAAGTATTTGGGGTATAGACTAAAACCCCTTGGCTACAAAATTGCTGACTGGACTTGGCTGATAGCCAAGGTGGAAAAAAGACTACAGACATGGTATCACAAATACCTCTCTCGAGCGGGTCGGCTGATTCTCATTAAAGCGGTCATTGAAGCTACGCCAGTCTACTGGATGACCCTTGCTTGGATGCCACGTGGAGTACTCAACAGAATCTAGAGTATATGCTCTAGATTTCTATGGAAAGGACAGCAACCTGGAAAGATCTTTGCATGGGTGAAATGGGACACTATTTCCAAGCCAAAGCGCTGGGGTGGCTGGGGAATCAAAAGGCTTGATCACTTTGCAAATGCTCTAGCAGCTAAACTTAGATGGCAACTACTAACCTCCGACAGCCTTTGGTCCCGTGTCGCCCAAGCAAAATATATCAAACCTACTCATCTTATGGACTGGTTCCGACAGCATCAAGAGCCTGGGCATAACATATCCAACATTTGGAAGGCAGTGTTGCGCTCCCTTCCTCTTTTGAGGGAGGGCATAACTTGGCGTATCAAGAGTGGGCACAGCATTAGGATTGGGAAGGACCCATGGGTCAGATGTGGTAATTTACACAGACTTTCGGAAGGCCTCATCAGACATCTACACAGCAGAGGCATCACACATATCAATCAAATTGGAGACGGTGATAACTCAAGTTTCCTACAACAGGCTTGGCTTTCATCCGAGACATTGGGTATTCCTGAGCAATGGTAGGCTGAATGGGATCACTTCACCGACGCCCTCACCCAGGCTCACATTAGATTGACTGAGGGACCGGACGAGCTCATATGGGCCTTTTCAAAACATGGATTGTACTCCCCCAAAATGGGATACCTGAAATTAATGGAGCCTCATATGCCCCCGAATATCCTCCCTCACTGGAAAAATCTATGGAAGCTACAAGCTGCCCCCCGCTGCCAATTATTAATGTGGAACATCATATGGGACAAGGTTCCCACCGGGAAAAATCTTTTGAAAAGATCCTTCCACGGGCCATTCAGATGTCACCTCTGCTGTAACGACGAGGAGAGCACGGATCAACTATTCCTCCACTGCACAGTCACTAGAGAGTTCTGGCACAGAATATCATCATACTATACTTTCCTCACTGCATGGCAGGGCGCGAACATACAAGAGGCTTGGAGCTCTTGGATTCGAGCACACTCAGGGAAAACTATTAACATGCCTCTCTTAGTATGTAGAGCTATTTGGATAGCATGGAACCATATCATATTCAACAACAAAGCTCCCCACTGGCCTACAATCCTGAATCATACCATTGCAGATTACAATCTAATACCAGATGTTGTACCCAACCCCCCACCTCGCACTTTAAATCCCATTGTTGTCGATAAGACAAAGCCCTGGGCCTTTTTCGATGGTTCCGCACAGGATGCGGGCTGTGGTGGTGGTGCTGTACTATACATTAATGAATCGCACTGCTTCAAAATACAGATCAAATTTGAAAATGGCACAAATAATTTCGCTGAATTATGCACTGCAAAGCACATCATTCATTTTGCTCACCAAAAACATTGCAGACACCTGCAACTGTTTGGAGATTCACAGATTGTTTGCAATTGGCTAAATTCTACATCTCATTGTCATGCATATACTTTGAGACACATACTGGATGAAGCCAAAAGACTGATATCATCTTTTGAATCCTTTGTCTATCGTCATATATACAGGGAACAGAATACAGAAGCAGACCAACTTTCCAAAGAAGCGGCGCACAGCCAACTAGATCAATGGCTGATTCAGGAGCAGCTTGATGGAACCTTCCATCAATATTATCACAGGCCTTTTGACAACCTCAACAGAACGGGTCATTGACCCGCCAAAAACAATCATAGCCATTTTTCACAAATTTTGACACATGGACTTATATTGTATATTTTTAAGTTTATGCACGGCCTATAGCAGTACTCATTGAGCAGAGCAATATTTTTTGTAAAAAAACTGTGGGTTTAGTAGACAGTCAACTATATGACTCCCTGCGTGGAGATCTAGCTCTCTCAGTTTATTTTTGTATATACAGACAGGTCAATGACCTCATACGAATATGCGACCAACATCTACAAAATGTAATTTCCTATTATTAATAGAAATTACAACTTTTTTCCTTAAGGGAAAAAAAAAACATATGAATTTAAATTAAGCAAATAGTTGTAATAACTCAAATTAAAATAATTAGAAACCAATACTAGAATTTATATATTCTAATCAAATTATAGTGAATTAATTCACCAAATCTTTAATGGCTTAAATTCAATATAAGACATTCCATTTATTAACCTAAAATTAAGAGTTCTTAATCAAAATTAAACAAATAAATAATGATATATCATAATTTTCTTATATAAAAATAAAATCAAAATACTCATATCTTAATATTAACAAACTAATCATATAATGGCCGACTAAATTACTTATATTATTTCTTTCATAACCCATATATATACTTTGAAATACAGCTCATAGATATATCATTTATATCTTCAGAATATCTATTGACGCATCCCCGGATGATGGACTCACGTGGTAGTCTGAAACATTGGGTTCATAAAACTCTATAACAGGTCATTCCTCCTCTATCTAAAACCTCAATTATTTATAGTGAATTTATCAATGGAAAGTATAACATTAGATTTTGATTCAAAAAATAACACCAAGTTTAAACTCGTATCCCTTATCTACATCCTAAAGTCTAATAAGGGCAATGCAATTGTAATCATGAAGAGAATCGATTATGACAATAAAATGGAGTAACATCTAAATAACAGTGGTTGTTGTAAAATCATTAATAAAGATCCCAGTGATAAAATTATGCGTGAAGTAATTAAGAAAATCAAAGAATCATCTCTGGACGACATCACAAAAAAGAAAATCATCCCTAATAGTTCCATTATTCCTAGAATCTATGGTGCTCCTAAAGTCCATAAACCTAACATACCTCTCAGACCTATAGTCAATACCATAGGTTCCCCTACTTACCTTCTTGCTAAATACCTTGCCAAAAAACTTAGACCCCTGTCTGGTAAAACCCCTTCTTATATTAAAGATTCCTCTTCTTTTGTTCAATGGATTAATAACATAGAAATGAAGGATGAGGATCTCATGGTTAGATTTGATATTGTATCTCTTTATACTATGATTCCTATTAATGAAGCTATTAATATCATGAGAAACATCATCGATAAAGAAACTGTGGATCTTCTGGAGCTTTGCTTAAAATCCTCTTACTTCAGTTTCAAAGGTAAAATTTATGAACAAACCCATGGTGTGGCTATGGGCTCTCCTCTATCTCCATAGTTTCCAACATCTTTATGGAGCACTTTGAACAGAAGGATCTTATGTCATTTCCATACACGCCTGAAGAATGGAAAAGGTTTGTCGATGACATATTTTCCAAGTGAAGTCATGGAAAAGAAAAACTTGACCTATTCCTCAATCACTTAAATAGCCTCTCTAACCATATAAAATTCACTATTGAAATTGAAAATAACAACCAAATTCCCTTTCTCGATATCCTTCTAACTAAAAAGAAGGGTCACTTGGTTTCCAAGTCTACAGAAAGAAAACCCATATAGAACGATATCTGCATGCAAATTCTCATCACCACCCTAAACAAAAGATTGGCATCATAAGGACCTTAACCACTAGGGTGGCCAGAATATCTAATCCTGACCATTTAAAGGATGAACTCAACCATCTTCACAAATTGTTTGAACTAAATGAATATAATGGGAATACCATTAAGAAAACCATTCACCTATCCCTAAACAAGAATAATAATGATATCAAAGATCAAAATTTGTCAACTCCTAAGGTCTCCCTTCCGTACATAAAAGGTACCACCGATAAAATTACTAAAATTCTTAATAAACACAACATTAATGTAGCCTTCACCCCTACTAACACCATCGGACAATTATTCAACTCAATCAAAGATCCCATAAACCCCAACCTTCAAAAAGGTGTTTATGTTATTCCTTGCTCATGCGGAAAAGAATACATAGGTGAAACGGTTAGGTCTCTCAACATCAGAATTAAAGAACACATTGTCGACTTAAGAAGAGAGAGGACCTCAAAATCTGCCTTAGCAGAACATGTTCACTCTTCCTCTCATTACATCTGCATGGAAGAAGCCAAACTAGTTAGAAATGAAGACCACTATCTTAAAAGGAAAATCAAAGAAGCCATTGAAATAGAAAAAAGGAACAACAATTTGAACCGTGATGATGGATTAAAACTAAGCAACATCTGGAAACCTTTACTCGAAATCTTAAAAAATCAATAATTAACTCATATCCCTTATAATAATTTAATCCCTCCTCTCTCATTTAAAAAATTAATAAAATAATAAAATAAAACAACAAACAAACATTATCTAACATCCTCCTTAAAAGATAATAAAATAAATAAATATATAAACAAATAAATAAATAAATGATTATTCTATTGAATGTATACATTTTCTTATAATAAAACATTTCCCTAATCTAATTTATTTCATAACTAATCATTTGATAAAATTAAAATAAAACTCGAATCATAATTTATTAATTATAATATTATAAGTAACATATGAATTTAAATTAAGCAAATAGTTGTAATAACTCAAATTAAAATAATTAGAAATCAACACTAGAATTTATATATTCCAATAAAATTATAGTGAATTAACTCACCAAATCTTTAATGGTTTAAATTCAATATAAGACATTCCATTTATTAACCTAAAATTAAGAATTCTTAATAAAATTTAAATAAATAAATAATGATATATCATAATTTTCTTATATAAAAATAAAATCAAAATACTCGTATCTTAATATTAACAAACTAATCAGATAATGGCCAACTAAATTACTTATATTATTTCTTTCATAACCCATATATATACTCTGAAATACAGCTCATGGATACATCATTAATATCTTCAGAATATCTATTGATGCATCCCCTGATGATGGACTCATGTGGTAGTCCGAAACGTTGGGTTCATACAACTCTATAACAGGGCACTCCTCCTCTATCTAAAACCTAAATTATTTATAGTGAATTTATCAATGGAAAGTATAACATTAGATTTTGCTTCAAAAAATAACACTAAGTTTAACACTGTGTATTATGTCTTTTACTTAAACATAAGAAACATAAGAAAAGCCAGTGAACAATTTGCACAACCTTTCGCTTAAACATAAGAAAAGCCAATAACAAAACAACATGACAGTAAAACCTAAATTATTTTCCAAACACATGTTTTGGACACGATAAAAACTAAATTATATAAGGTTAAATTATATTAATTTTTTATAATAATAATAATAATAATATTGATCTAAATTATTTTCCAAATAAAGTTCAATTATATTAATTTTTAATAATAATAATACTAATGACGATGATGATCAAGATGATGATAATAATTACGACCATAGGCATGCTTATTTTAGAATAGGTTATATTTGTAACTTGTATTTGATAAAAGATCGACATTATTTCGTGGGTTATTACTAATAGTGAATTTATCAATGAAAAGTATAAAATTAGATTTTGCTTCAAAAAATAACACCAAGTTTAAAACTATGTATTATGTCTTTTATTTAATGGTTATTACTAATAGTGAAATTATCAATGGAAAGTATAATATTAGATTTTCCTTCAAAAAATAACTTCAGGTTTAAAACTATGTATTATGTCTTTTATTTACACTCGTCATGAGTGTCCAAACATATTGGTAATGGAGTTATGGTGTATAACATGAACTATTTTCCCTTATAGGTAAGGGGTTGTGGTGCCCAACATGAGTTGTATTTGGCTTATGTGCTAGATCATAGGGGTATCTATTTTTCCAAAATCGTCCAAGAATTGCTCCTAGGTTTGAAATATGCTATTTTGGTTGAATTTATATTATTAATGCTAAAAAATGTGTAGAATTCGCAAACTCTTGTGGATCTCATTGTGAAAGTTAGGGGTTCATTGTATCTTAAAAAAACATCAACACCATAGAACCATCACATTCAATCAAGGATCCATACCTACATTCACCAACCATCCATTTCTAAATTACCAGGCTAGAGTTCCCTAGAAGGGTATAAAACAAAACTAAAGTTGCAAGTACAATGTTGAAATTGCTAAGCATTCCCTCAATTGACATATTGCAACTCAAATCAATAGGATAGATAAGGAGGAGTTCACTTTACTTTTAACACCATGTTATTTCTCTCACTCAAATTGTCACATATCACGCATGTCTCCATCTATGTGCTTTCTCCACATTCTAGTCTCCAATCTATGCTCTTTCTCCACATGCTATTTCCTTACGGTGTTCCTTTGCAACATTTGGTGCAATTGCTAGTATTTAGGCCTTATTGGGTGATGGTTGTATCGTGTACTCCTGTCACATGTACAACCATCTCAAGATATAATATCATCTGTATTTTTTGTAACAAATTCACCCATAAATTCTACCATAAAGTCTAAAAAGTTGGCATTATTCTAGCTCCACCCACCAAGGGCCGAGGAATCGGGTGAGCACGCCCAGGGACCCGAGGAGCCGTGGCCCTGGGTGGGTGCAAGGTGGGTCATCAAGGCTGCATCCATGATCCTTCGAATTAATCGATCGTCAAATCTTTATATGTAAGAAACTATTAGTTTGACCCAATAAAAATGTTTTTCAACATGGGTAAGGACATTGACAACCAATATTTACTGTTTTATTGACCCATTAACGCTCAGAGTTGTATGAATTGTTAAATGTAAAACAAAGGTTGGAGGTTTTAGAAGCTAAAGGGCAGGAAAGAGATCATAAAATTCATATAATAATAGCTGAGAACAAGGCTTTAACAGAAAGCAATAAAGTTTTAAAAGAACAAGTGGCATTGCTATAGGAAGCTCTCCAGATAGGGAAGACATAACGACAACGCATGAAGGTGGATGTGCAAAAAATAAAGAAATCTTTAGTGCAAAGTACAGAGGTGGTGAATGTGAAATCATCCCAGGATAAATGGAAAATGATTGCCCAAATAAACAACCATGAAGAGAAAGCAAGAGAAGAAACGAAAGGAGATTCCACCGAAGTTTCCAAAACTTGGACTCAAGTTATTAGCAATTCTTCTAATAAGGAAGGAGAAACAAATATTCAAGTTGACAAGATGCAAGATAGTGAAGGCAAGGAAAGACAAAATAGGGCAACAAACATAATTATTAAAGGGGTGAAAGACTATGGGAAAAATGAATGTGCCCTTTACTTTGCAAGAGACTTCTTGAAAGACAAGTTGTTATGGAAAGGAAAAATATGCCAAGCATGGAGGGTGGGTAAGTCTAACGGGGAGAGAGCCAGGCCCATAAAAGTCATCATGCCTAGCTTGCGTGATAAATATATCATTCTAAGCAAGAAACATCTCTTAACAATAGGAGAAAAGAAAGGAGGAAATTTTAAAGGTTAGGGCAGCAAGAGATGAAGGCAAGAGAGCATGGATTTATAAAGAAAAAGTTATGATCGTGCGATTTGGACCTCCTTCCAAAATAGAGCAACAAGATAGTAATAAAGAAGAGGCAACAAACTCTTCAATAGGAAATCAAAAAGCAAGGTCAGTATGGGAAAGCAGGGACAAAGACTCAAATGTGAGTCTTGCATGTCAAAATAAATAGCAATCAAGTCATACCCAAATTTCTTTAAGATTAGTTTGTTGGAACTACAGAGGTTACCCATGGAGACAAGGACCTGGGTTAAGGCCTATTGTAGAAGATAGAGACATAATTTGCGAGTTCATAGAAAGACATGAGCATGAAGGGTGCAAGACACCTCTGTTTGAAGGATACTGGAAGATGTCAGTGTGGAGTAAGGTAGCAGGGAATGGGAAAGGGCACGGGGGTATCATGGTTTTAGTAAGGGAGAAAGAAGGTCGTCTCATTCAGTTAGAAAAAGAAGACTCAAATAAGCAATTCATTTGGTTTAAAATATCAGAAAATGCAAACCACATCAGAATTGCAGCATGTTATTTTGTGCCGCAGGTTTCAAAAATCTACAAAGGTAGAGGGCTTGACCACAAAGATCCATTTGCAACCTTAAAAG
The DNA here is from genome assembly GCA_031772625.1 of Pinus tabuliformis. Lineage (NCBI taxonomy): Eukaryota > Viridiplantae > Streptophyta > Pinopsida > Pinales > Pinaceae > Pinus > Pinus tabuliformis. Next base: position 2,075,435,942 of record CM062818.1, read on the forward strand.
CAGATATTGCAACATATTCGTAGCTAGGTGAAGTCCTTATAGTGGGTGATTTCAATGCTAGGATTGCAAGTAATCAAGCTAGCATTCTTTGTTGTAAAGATGATTGTGACCCTATTTGGCTTACAGAAGAAAGTAATCATCAGTGGGAAAGAATTTCAGAGGACAAGGGCTGCAATCTGTTTAGTGAACAATTACTTACTCTATGTGAGGCCTTTGATTTAGTCATTTGTAATGGCTTGACTAGATGGGCAAAGTTCGGTAATTTCACTTGCAATACTTACAATGGAGCAAGTGTGGTAGATTATATAATTTTCTCGCATGGTTTGTGTGAGAAAATGGAGGAAGTTTTGGTTGAAGATCAACTGTGGGACTTGAAATCAGATCACAAGCCAATTTATTTATGTTTCTCTTGGATTGGAAAGAAAGAATTAGAGTAAAAAATTCAACATGTCCAACAAAATCTCCCACAGGGCAGAATTCTTTTGACCCCAGTAAATTGTAATACCTTCAAAATGATGCTAGAGAGGCTCTTCGAGAAGAAGAAAATTACAATTCACAACCTTCATAGTCATCAATTAACACATTTAATTCAATGCACACTTGCAAAGTGTAAAAGAGCAAAAAATTAAGAAGTAAACAAAAAAGGCAAGGAGAATGTGGAAAGAGTCAAACAAGGATAACATAAAGCTCAAAGCTTACAAGCAGTTACTAAGCAAGAAAAAGGTCAATTTCATGGTTTCAAGGAGGGAAGAACTAATCTTCCTTGGGAAACATAATCCCAAATTATCTTGGAAGGAGCTCCAACCGAAAAAATACAAATTGGAAATAATATTACAACTTCTAAATGGTTTGACTATGCAAGACAACTCTATGAGCATATTCCCAAGCTTGACCCTCCCCCCTTGGTCAACATTGATATTGAACTCTTCATGGTACAAGAGGTAGAGATGGGTATCAAGAAGTTGGGTGTTGGAAAAACAAAAGATTTAGCTGAACTCCAAGCAAAATATCTAAAGTGGGGCTCAAAGATTTTTGCACCTCACATTACAAAAGTCTTCAACAACATCATACAACATGGGCTTCCCACAAATTGGACAACTAGTTTGGCAATACCTCTTTTCAAGAGCGGTGACGTCAATAATCCCTCCAATTATAGGACCATCATGATAAACCCTTTGTTTGCAAAGCTATTTGGAAGCATGCTAGAAAACAAAATTAGCAAGTGGGCATAATAAAGAGATAAGTGTGCTAAAGGGCAAGAAGGTTTTAGACCTAAACATTCCACAATTGATCATTGGATAACTTTAAGGCACATCATTGAACAAGTTTGGGATAAAAATGAAGAAGTATTTTGTTGCTTTGTTGATTTCAGAAAAGAATTTGACTCGGTTCCTAGGGATAAGATTTGGCACAGAATGGAGGAACTTGGAGTTCCTAAACATTTGAGAGCAGTTGTGCATAGGCTATATGAAGAGGTGAAAGTCAAAATTAGAACTTCAGCAGGCATTTTTGAAAGTTTTAGAAGCAATATCGGGGTCAAGCAAGGTTGTCCACTGTCTCCTACCCTTGAGGAGTGGTTAAATTCGCAAGGGGGTGATGGTATCTATTTGGGCAAGTTTGTTATAAGGCTTCTTTTGTATGCATATGACCTTATTCTAATTGCTAAATCGACTCTTGGTTTGCAAGAGCACTTACTATCCCTTGAGAATTTTTGTAGAAGTGTGGGGATGCAAGTCAATATCAGCGAAACGAAAGTAGTGGTTTTGTCTATGAAAAGAAAACATAACCAGCATAAGTTCTACTTTGAAAGAAACATTCTGGAAGAAGTTGCGGATTACAAATACCTCAGAATTGACTTCAACAAAAATCTAAGCTGGAATGGTTGTAGAAAGAAAAGAACTTTGGGGGGGTTGGAGAGCATTTTATGCTTTTCAAAATAGGTGTAGAGAGGCAGAGTTATGAGACTAGAATTCTAGTGATTCAGGTGATTCTCTATGGTTGTGAACTATGGGCCAGCAGTATACCTTATTCCTCCATAAAAAAACCTTATTTTAAAAATTTAATACACCTTATCTCTCCAAAAATTTACACCTCCATAAGAAAATTACCTTATTACTCCACCAACACTCCTTATCTCTTCATTAAAATTACAAATTTCAAAAATAAATAGCACGCCTTCTCTCCATTAATAAAATTTACTTTTTAAAATGCTTTTACATAAAGCCCATGGAAAGAAATTGAGAAAATTCAGAAGCGTTTGATTACAAAAAAAATTAAGATTAAAAGTGCAGTTCCTTATGCTATCTTGTTAAGTGAAACATGCACTACTCTTATTGAAGCAATTGCTATGGTGTGAGTCATAAGGTATTTAAAACAAATTGAGCAAATGGAAGAGGGTAGATGGCCTAAGGTTGTCTTTAATGATAGATTGTGCAAGAGCAAAAAAACCTGGATGCAACAAAATAACAAATGGTTTAGTAAATGGGGCATTTGCTTGAACGTGTGTCCCATAAACAACAAAGAGATAAAAGCTTTTGTTATGGAAAAGTTCCACAAATGTACTTGGGATAAGGAGCTAGGAAGAAAGAAAAAGTACTATATTGAAGTGTTTAATCCCACTCATAGTCATCAACCAAAAGCATACATAGAGGTCAATATCTTTTGAAGAGCTAAAATTCTTATTGCTCATCAACCAAAAGCATACATAGAGGCCAATATCTCTTGAACAGCCAAAATTCTTATTGCTCAGTTAAGGACTAATTCTCATCAACTCCGTTGTGAAACAGGGCGCTGGAAAAGGCCAAAGGAAGTGTGCGAGGAAAGAGTATGCATTTTTTGTTCTTCCAGAAAAGTGGAAACAAAAAAATATTTCATTTTATAATGTGAGGCCTTTAAAGACAACAAGGAAAGTTATGCAGATATGTTGACAACTAACTCTTGGGATAATCTATTTAGCAAGGGGTTTGTCAAGACGCTCAAAACATTTATTTTGAAGCTTCACAGAAAAGCATTTATTTTGAAACTTCACATAAAAAAAGCCTAATACATCAAGCAAATGAAAAAGCAATCTGTCCCATAAACTATCTTTAAATAAGTACATTATCCAACTTTAAACACATACAACACCCACACATTAATAAATTAATAACTTTATAAATATTAATTGTGAAAAACATTCAAATTTAATTCTATGGTGAAAATCTTTTAAAAAATCAATACTTTGGAGGGCAATCCAAGCCACAAAGCCACACATTACGTGAACAATTATTTGATCATTATTGCGGAAATATGTTTCATCAATTTTCCATGGCGTGACTAGATTAAATTCTTAAATCATTTGCAAGTGGCAAATTGATTCTTTAGGGTCCGTGGTCCACTTACATGGCGTGACTAGATTAAACTCTTAAATCATTTGCAAGTGGCAAATTGATTCTTTACCATCGGTGGTCCACTTACAAAGTACACGTGTTTTACCTTTCACTTACAACATATGCGATTTTTATTTTCAATATTTTCACGGAAAAGAGTACTCGTAAGAATTTTGTTATCAAATTTTAATTTTAAAAATCAAAAAATAATTTCTAAATTTAATCTATATTTTTTATTAGTAGTTTTTTTTAAGATAAAAGTTATTTATATTTATTATATTGGTTAGGTATTTAGTTTTGCTTTTATTATGTATTAGTTTGCTTTAATTACAAATATATATTGCTTATCTATAATTTAATATTGGGAAGTCAATTTTTGTTATTTATTATTATTATTTAAATTTATTTATTTGTAAGATGATTGGTGGAGGTCTTATTATGAGTTGTTTAATAAATTCCATTTCTAATAATTATTAATTTTTAGCTTCTTTTTTTCTTTTTCTTTTTTTTTTCCTATAAAATTCTGATTTTTTTTCTTTTTCTATTATTTCCATTTTCATGATTTATAGCGTTTTCCTCCCTATCTTCCATTTAAAATGACTTATTATCATATTAAAACATATTTTAATAAATTCAATCGTCATCATCATCATCACCATTGTCAATAAAAAATAAAACACATAAATATATATTAAAATAATATATTTAAAGTGTATAATTGTTAATATAAACAATATTAGTTAATCAAATTTTTTAATTTTTAGTTATGACATTCAACAATACAATATTTTATTAATTGTTTTATTTTCGTGATGAAGTCATTATTTTATTTTTTTTGTAATTTAGTGCAAGATTTTATATTAACCATCATCATCATCATCATCATCATCATCAAATAAAACACATAAATATATATTAAAACGATATATTTAAAGTGTATAATTGTTAACATAAACAATATTAGTTAATCAAATTTAGTGGACGTTAACCATCATCATCATCATCAATAAAAAATAAAACACATAAATATATATTAAAATGATATATTTAAAGTGTATAATTGTTAATATAAACAATATTAGTTAATCAAATTTCTTAATTTTTGGTGATGACATTCAATAATACAATATTTTATTAATTGTTTTATTTTTGTGATGAAGTCTTTATTTTATTTTTTTGTGATTTAGTGCAAGATTTTATATTAATAATAACAAAATTTTAGGTAGATAACTCTTTATGTCTTTATTGTTTTTTAATTTAATTAAGTTATATTTAAGCTAACATGAACTAGCTATTATGTAGCTCTGGTTAAATAATAGAAAATTATATTAAAAAATAAAAATATCTAAACTATTAAGACAATATACAATTATATAAACTATATACTTTTATTATTTTTCATCATTATTATCTAAATTTTAATATAATTTTAAATAAAATTAGTTAAAAATTTAAAAAAATATAAACTTCCTAGGCTAGCTTTCAATTCCAGCCAAAACCACCTAAGGCTCAATCGGGGGTGGGATAAAGACACAAGAGCTTGGTTAAACTATTGGGAGATCAACGAGAATGATGCATTGCAAAACATTAATAACATTAAAGATATTGTTACTTTTAAGTTCAAAGAAAAAATGTGGTGTGAGAAAGATTTAGGGGCTAAAAGAAAATTAAGTTATTATAAGAAGGTCATCAACCCCACCCTAGAAGATCAAAAGTATCTCTCTATTCTATTTTAACTAGCTCAAAGAAGAAAATTAATATAGCAAAGATTAGAACGAATTCTCATGAGCTCCATAGTGAAATAGGGCATTGGGCAGTTCTTAAAACACCATGGATGGAAAGGATATGTGAGAATAGGAACATCGAGGATGAAAACCACTTCCTCTTAGAGTGCCCTGCCTACAACCACATTAGATCTCAGTTTCACAATCTTTGTTACAACACTGACCATCCTAGTCTTTTACAATGTATACGTTAAACTGCTATCTTTATAAATGTTCAATAACTTATAATAATGTTTTTAAATTTATTTTTAATTAAACTTCTAAAAATTATTAATATAATATTTTTGTAATTTGTAGACGTTAAAATAATTTTTTTCTTTCTTTCTGTACTTTGATTATATGAAAATATAATATTTTAAAAGCAAATTGTCGACATTTCAATATGCCCACTTTTAAAAAAGCACGATAATGAAATATGTTTCTCTTTTGTTTTCGAGTTGTATTAAATTCCTATGTTTCTCTTTTGTTTTCGAGTTGTATCCAGAGGAATTTAAGTTATTTAAAAGAATCAACAGAGTAAATAAATAACAACGCATTATATGCATGAATAGAAACTTAGGCACAATTCAAACTTAAAAGGGTTTTCTGATCACCCACCAAGGATTCATTCCCAATTTGTTCTTCGATCTCATGGTAAAGAAATAGTTACTCTTGTGAAAGAACTATGTAATGCTTTGACCCAGGGTCTATTTAAGGAAGAATTATCTAAATCAGTGATTCTCGGGCTCATTAGATTGTTGAAATTTGTATTTGCCATGAATAATATTTTTTTTTTGTTTTTCCATTGTATTCAGAAAACAATTGATTTATTTCAAGTCACCCATAGAGGAAATAAATAATAACACATCGAATAATGATTTTATAAAGTACATATTATTAAGTGCTTTCGTGGTATATTAAAAAATATTTTTTTTTACTAAATATTGGAATATCTCTCTTAAAAACACGTTATTTAACCCCTATTAATATAAACCCAATACAAATTCCCAATTTAAAAAACCCCTACTTTCATTAGATATTGTAAATATCTGTTTTTTCATTAATATTTTTCATACCCTTTTATATTTTTTCATTAACTTTGAGCTCCATTTTTTATATTTTCCAATATAACAACCCTTTACCCCTTATATATCTCCCAATATATTATGTCATTTTTCCTTCAATATATACCCCCAATATAACCCACCTGATATGAAATTGCTCCCCAATAAAACCACCCTGGGCCAGTCTAGACAGTAGAGATAGCAAATACCTCCACTACATACTGAGGTAGTTTTTGAAACTGGAAAATTTAAATCTAAATCATAGGGCTAAAATTTATTATTTAAAGAAAATTAAATTCAAATAAAAGAAGCCTATTGATAGAGTTATTTCAACATTTTCAAATTTATTAAAAGTATAAATTTCTACATTTTCAATTTTATTAGAAATATAAATGGATCCGTATAAAACAATAATCATAATTAATTGTGAATACTAAAAATAAAACCATATCTATATGAATTTGAAAAATCATAATCATACTTTTTAATGAGTTTGTATAATTATCTTTAACCAAATTGAGGTGCATGCCATTATAAATGGGCCATGGGAGAACGTACTAATCATAAATGTCGAAATAATATGTATGACTTGAAAGACACTCCATCCTAAAGATCATGGATGCAGTTTTCATGGCCCGTGAATAGGGCCTATTGAAAATAATAGGGGAACATTATTTCCTTAATTTTTCACAATTAGTTAGTTTCCTTAAACATGGAGAGCATTAAATAAGACAGCGCATAAAACATCACATGAATAGTATACAAAAATTTCATCTTAATTGAGTGCTTTTTTATGTATGATGTACATACAAATTTACTAGTTGAATTGGAAGAAAGTATCAGACTCCCCAAGGGGTTTTACCAGTGAGGGTAGAAGGAAGCAAATGTTCTCTGAGTGAGTTTGGCCTCCCGTAAAAGAGACAATGACCCAACTACAAATCATCACTTCAACTCCTGTTATTGCTATCACTATCCACTCTCACTGCCACTACTACTCTAATTTTCGTTTCCACTGCTCAAACTGCCCACTGTTGTCATTGTTGCTACTATTGCCATTGCCACTGCTCCACATTTGCCCGCTGCTACTTCGTTGTTACTCTTGCTGCTACTTCACCACTATTTGACTGCTATTGTCCATTGTTGTTACTGTTGCCACATCAAATGCCGTTGTCCAAAGTAACTGCTATATGAGGTTACTGAAGAGTTTACTGTCATCAAGAATTATGTGGAGTGTCATCATCATGACACAAGTCTGCTACAAGATTATGTCATTACCGGCATTACACCATAAATGTACAGTCACAACACTATTTTCATACTATCACAATATCACTTTTATCATTATGTTATACATCATTGTTATATAACAAGAATAATGTCATCAAGATATGTAAAGGTTACTGCGATCATACTTCCAAGTCTCTATCATATGTACATATATTCCAAGGTTTCTACTCACTCAGTTATGTCAAGTTCACTGTTGTATCAATGGTCTCTGTTATGTATCGAGGTCCTAACTGTCCTAGAGTGTCATCATTGTCATCAATGTGTTTTCATACATCACACTGTCATTAGGTATGTCATCCTACAAATTTCACTATTACTGCCATACCCTTTTGTCATATATCACTCACTGCCATACAAACACTACTTGTTGCCATAAAAGTCTTGCCATTATTGTTACACAGGTTAAACTGTCATAGATCATACTATCATAGAACACATTGTCATGCAACATCCTAACTGATTTAATCACTGCTCAGGTCTATGCTACAAGCAATACAGTCTTCCAATATTTCCTATACCAATGTTTCAAAAACTTAATGCAATCATTCTCAGAACAACCCTTACACTTCCTTGGACATCTGTCTAGCTCACTGTATATATGAATCCTACCAATGACAAACCCTAAATGTGAACCCTACAAACAATGTCTTAGGTATGCAAGACAGGGATCACAAGCTCAACAATGCATGGGTGACACACTTGCAATACCAACATACACCATCTAATACTGAAGCCCTTCACTATATGTTTAAGCTAGACTCCACTTGCATCAAATACTGTCTCAATGTTATAATGATGCCTGAAAGTGCACTGCTTCTGGTTTTAATCAAAAAATTTGCAAGCCCTTTGAGATAGTGCAGGAAAGAGACTCTTGTGGTCAACCTTTGAAGATCTCATGCTCATAAAAATTCACTATCAGAGTCTTAGAAATTCAAAGTTATTTCTGTTGGGCCGTTAATATGCCATTATTATTATCACTTTTGAACACTTATTCCACCCATTTCTACTATTCTTCATCATGTCATTTATTATAATTTATTATATAAATCCATTTTATGATGATTTATGCTTCTATGAATGAATATTATTTATTCTCCTTTATTTCTAATAAATTTATGATTATGCATGATTTTATCAATGATAGTTTTAATAAATCAGTTGTAACATTATTCACCATTTTTAGCCTCCAAGATAATTTCCAGATTGAAGATTTGATCATTAAAAGTGCCAACTCAGAAATTCGTTGGAATAAGAAGTGACGATTTTGTGGTTGAGATTCTGAGCAAATGAAACAGAATCTGGAAAATAGGGAACATGGGTTTTGTCCAGAACGGACCCAATTAACTTTATTAAAGAACGGTTTACCCAAATTTGGCTTGTACTGAGAGAAACACAGGGTTCTTTGAGCATGATTTTCTTAGATTTGTTGTTGCGGCCGTCCTCCAAATCTCAGCTGCAAAGCCAAATTCGTCTTGCTCTTGTTGAAAGCTGGATGGAAATATATCTTCTTGTTTATCAATTGGTTGGAAACAATCCAATTTTGTAATAGAAATCATGTTGTAGTTATCTCTATTGTAACTGCTCTCTGATCTCTCTATTTAAATGAAAACAGAGATCAGAGATGGGGGGGATTCGAATGATGGAATTGAGGATGAATTAGAGATTCAAAATTGAGGATGGCAGAGAGAATGGATAATGGATGAGAGATTGAGAGACTTCTTGTTGTAATCCACTGTAACTCTGCTTTGATATTTTAATATAAATGTAGTTGCCATTCCATCTTTGATCTTGAAGTAACCCAGCAACATCCACTGGCGGCTAAGGGCCCAGCCTTTGATGGAGTACGTTGCTGTTGTATTATATCTTTATGCTTCATGTGTGGTTTGATCTCTTTCTTTTACTCTGTTCAGTAATCTGACGCACTTTACTGTTTTACATATCAGCGCTATTAGATATACTTGATTGGATACTATCATTATCTGCCACAGGAATGCTATGTTATCATTTTAACTTTGTATCGCATTGCTGTTCCTTTTGATAATTGATATAACATTGTTGTTCCTTACAGATTGTCATACGATTACAGATTAACCGTGTTGTATGTTCCGAAATCGGTACAACTGTATGATGTATTCTTAAATTGTGACTGTTGTTTATTCGGGATTGATGTTCCGTTACACTTGCTGTTACTTTATAGCTGTAATTCATGCATATTGTATCGAAGCTCGGATTACTGTCCCTTTTAATGATACGTGTGTTGCATGCTTGATTTGGATTGTTGTACATTCATATTTAATCTGCTGTTCCATTTCCTATTATTCGCATTATCTTTATTTTGGTGTGAGAGACGATCTGTGGCTGTAGTGAGCCTTGGCATTTATTGCCTAGCTCCCAGACCCGTGGTCCATGCTCTAATTTCCTTTCCATCAGTTTCCAAAGGGATGGGCTATTGCTGTCGAACCCTTGACTGATACATTGCTTATTTTTCCAAATGAATGATTTAGGCTTCAAGGTATTTTGTTGTTGATTTCCATTAATTAGAGTTTGCTGTTCAAATTCCTTTAATTACAGTTTGCTACCCATTTACTTTGTTGTTCATTTCTGTTGATTAATTGCAATAGTTTGCTTTTAAAGAGTTTTCCTAGTTTACTTTCAATGGCAGCTTTAGTTCAATTTCGATTTCCTTTTGATTGCTTTAAAGCAGGACTATCGACTGTAGAGAACAATGGTTATTGCTTCCTCATTCCCAGATTGATTGTCTTGTTCCAGTTTGATTTCAATTGCATCAATATCCAGAGGAATGAGTTATTGCTACTATATCCTCGATTGATGGTTGTTTGAGTGAATGATTTAGTTTAGAACATTTCAGTTTCTTGTTGTTCCAATTAGATTTTGTTTCCAGCTTTCATTTACTTTTGCATTTTAAGCACTATACTGCAAAACATTACTCTTGAGTAAATAGCCGCCTCAGACTGAGTACACTCTTGAAATAAAAAGTCGTCCCTGGGTTGATAATTAATGTGAAGGTAATTAAGAGTTAAAAAGACACCTTTTTATCGCTCAACATTTTGGCTCCGTTGCCGGGGAGAGTGTAGCCATTTCTAAAGAGTAGTGTGAATCTGATGAGTGCCTGCTAGGAGAGAATTGGGTATTAAAAACGGAAGGTAAGAACCTACGTACGGAGCATGTAACAGCCCTGCTCCCCTGCCCGCTTTCCGGAAGATTTGTTAATTTTTGTTGGGTAGAAATAGATGTTTGAATTTTTGTGTGAATGGCTAGGAAAAAAATAGAAATTTTGAAAAATCAATCACATGATTGGTGATGTAAGCACCACCCATTTCACTAACTAATTGACAGGAACATTGGAAGAAGGAGCTTCAAAGGAACAACATTTTCGCTTTTTTTTTTTTGTTCCTCTTAAGGAACAACACTTTTTCACATGCATTTTCTTTGTTGTTCCCTACACAGAACACCACTTTCTTTTTGAGTGTTTTTGTTGTTCCTTCAAAAAAAAAAAAACAACATTTTGGGAATATTTTCGAGAGCAACCCTTCTTTCTTCTTGTGGGATTATTCCTAATCCATCTCAACCACATTTTACTCATTCCCTTTTATGGCATGAAGTACACTACTTTTATAAGGACAAGAATTATGGATTCTTTTTGAAGCGAGTTAATATCATTCACGTTATGATCTTTAACAGGACAGCGCCTTGATGATAGATTTTTTTCAAAAGGGACACAATTATTTATATATTACTTTACTGCATTGTTTTCTACTGTACATGATACTGATTGATCATCTTAATACCATGCTGGTTCCATCCTCCCTGGTTATAATCTTCTCTGTCTGTAATAAATGAGATTATGGGTATATTTTTTTCTATTGGCATGTTCAACTCCTTCCACCATCCCTGCTCTTAAGGAGTACTGAGCCTCCCTCTTTTTATCATAAAAATGTGTAATAACAACAAAATTTTGTTCACAGATGGAAGATAGGGGGTCTCATTACGAGCCAGCCTACCATGTTCATAAGGTTGTAAGAAAGTGACATTCCCATTATGGCCACCACACCAGGGTTATGCTCCATTGGATAGCCAAATTATCCTTGGAACAGGAGGTCTCATCACGAGCCGACCTGATCACTTTTGCTACATCCCAGTGAATGGCAGTGTGATTATCTGGTTACCACGCCAGCACACTGATCTCTTCTGTAGAACAACACTGTAACTCTCCATTTATAAATTGAGGATCCTCGCTCATATGGGTTAAAAAGCAAACCTGCCGAGGCTATGGATGCCTGCTGGCGGCAGCGGCTCTGCTTATGGTATTGAAGTTATATCTTATCGTCAATTATTTTTATAATACCCTTTTCTTATTTTTTTCTTTTTATCAGAGAAGTTATTTCCTTAACGTTTTCCCTGTTTTGAACCTTTATGCATGAGAAATTGTTTTATGATCAATCCCATCATTTTCAGCTAGCATACTATCAGTAAAGCATCTTTTTGGCATATTGTTGTTCTTTTTCTCTTTTTCATCACCTATGATCAATTCAAAGCGTCCTATCTCTTATTCATAACTATCTTTACACACTCTGCTCTCATTATAACCATAACTCTCGCTATCCTATCATTGATATGTGTACTCTGCTTCATTCACTGCTATATTGTTCATTCCCTTGCCTTGCCATCAGCACAACACCTCTCATATGCTTTATGGTCATGGAATTCCTTTTCCAATTGGAGGGGGGAATGTATGCATTATGGGATTGCATGCGATATGATTACTGCACTCTGCCATCACTTGTTGATTTGCCAAAATATTAGTATTGCATGTATACATAAGTTTTTCTGATTGAAATTTTTGCATGCATCTTATCTATTGCTTACACTATGGATTCAAGAACATTGTATGCAAAATAGTGATTTGTTTACAGGAGAACAACAAGTATGGGGGGAAACTCTATTCGCAGCATGACCACACTATTGCAACCAACAGAAGAGGCTCGAGCAACTCGCGAATACGAACAATTCTTCAGACATGATGTGCTTGCCTGGATTCCACCTTTTGCATCACTTTCAGTGCCAACTCTGCCTACATTAGCTTCAACAAATGCCAGTCCATATATGTCATTCCACATTTTTCTTTTTGGAGGTACAACTTGAGGTAAAATAGCATAATTTTCTGATTTATTACAAATTTAGGAGAATTTCATAAAAATCCATTTTGACCATTATTTATCATCCTTCGCTCCACATTTCCACTTCCCATTTTTCAACGACATATCATCTTTCAGTTTGGGGGAGTGTTGCTTTCATTCATTTCTTTCTTATAACCATGTTATTCATATTCTTTATCATCCATTGCTATTCTTATTCATTCTCAACACCTCCCTTATTCCATGTTGTTTTACACCAAGCATAGACTTCAACAGATAGTAGCAACCACCTCTATTTGTTTTCTAGCATCGCATGAGGGCATGCTAATTTTTCAAAGAGGGGGAGGAATTGCTACGCATGATGGATGTTTTCTATTTTCTTTCTCATTTAAGGCATACAATTTCAGTGTAGAAATTGATTTCCATAATATTTTTAAAACTATGAACTCAATTCTTGTGATCTCTAGGAAACACAGACATACTATTAAAATACACATACCTAGATAATTTCAAGATAAATTGGTTCATAAAATTTCGGAAATCATGCACTCTCACCTACAACCATTTTGTTTATATCTCATGATCCGTGCATCAAAACAGTCTGATTTTTTGGATCATAAAGGAATTCATATATTATAAATTTACTTGCCAAATTTCAACAAAAGCTGGTTTGTAGTTTTTGAGAAAATGGTTAATGAAGTTTGTTGTTACTTATATCATATTTTGTTGCAACTTCATATATACATATAGTTGAATGTCAATGTAAAAATTGTTATGCCTTCATCAAGATTACTAAAAGTGAATATTCTTTAATTAAGGAAGAATTCATTTGTTCTATCCATTTCATGAGCTGAGATGAACATATTTTTTATTGCTTGGTTAACACATGGGTTTTTGTCTTTGGGTTGCATGAGGACATGCAATATATTCAGTTTTCGTTGCATGAGGACATGCAACATATTGAGTGTGGGGGTATGTTGGGCTGTTAATATGCCATTATTATTATCACTTTTGAACACTTATTCCACCCATTTCTACTATTCTTCATCATGTCATTTATTATAATTTATTATATAAATCCATTTTATGATGATTTATGCTTCTATGAATGAATATTATTTATTCTCCTTTATTTCTAATAAATTGATAATTATGCATGATTTTATCAATGATAGTTTTAATAAATTAGTTGTAACATTATTCACCATTTTTAGCCTCCAAGATAATTTCCAGATTGAAGATTTGATCATTAAAAGTGCCAACTCAGAAATTCGCTAGAATAAGAAGTGATGGTTTTGCGGTTGTGATTCTGAGCAAATGAAGTAGAATCTGGAAAATCCGGAACATGGGTTTTGTCCAGAACGGACCCAATTAACTTTTGCAAAGAACGGTTTACCCAAATTCGGCTTGTACTGAGAGAAACACAGGGTTCTTTGAGCACGATTTTCTCAGATTTGTTGTTGCAGCCGTCCTCCAAATCTCAGCTGCAAAGCCAAATTCATCTTGCTCTTGTTGAAAGCTGGATGGAAATATATCTTCTTGTTTATCAATTGGTTGGAAACAATCCAATTTTGTAATAGAAATCATGTTGTAGTTATCTCTATTGTAATTGCTCTCTGATCTCTCTCTATTTAAATGAAAACAGAGATCAGAGATGGGGGGGATTCGAATGATGGAATTGAGGATGAATTAGAGATTCAGAATTGAGGATGGCAGAGAGAATGGATAATGGATGAGAGATTGAGATACTTCTTGTTGTAATCCACTGTAACTCTGCTTTGATATTTTAATATAAATCTAGTTGCCATTCCATCTTTGATCCTGAAGTAACCCAGCAGCATCCGCTGGCGGCTAAGGGCCCAGCCTTTGGTGGAGTACGCTGTTGCTGTATTATATCTTTATGCTTCATGTGTGGTTTGATCTCTTTCTTTTACTATGTTCAGTAATCTGACGCACTTTACTGTTTTACATATCAGCGCTATTAGATATACTTGATTGGATACTATCGTTATCTGCAACAGGAATGCTATGTTATCATTTTAACTTTGTATCGCATTGCTGTTCCTTTTGATAATTGATATAACATTGTTGTTCCTTACATATTGTCATTCGACTACAGATTAAAAGTGCTGTATGTTCCTAAATCGGTACAACTGTATGATGTATTCTTAAATTGTGACTGTTGTTTATTCGAGATTGCTGTTCCGTTACACTTGCTATTACTTTATAACTGTGATTCATGCATATTGTATCGAAGCTCGGATTACTGTCCCTTTTAATGATACGTGTGTTGCGTGCTTGATTTGGATTGTTGTACATTCATATTTAATCTGCTGTTCCATTTCCTGTTATTCGCATTATCTTTATTTTGGTGTGAGAGACGATCTGTGGCTGTAGTGAGCCTTGGCATTTACTGCCTAGCTCCCAGACCCGTGGTCCATGCTCTAATTTCCTTTCCATCAGTTTCCAAAGGGATGGGCTATTGTTGTCGAACCCTTGACTGATACATTGCTTATTTTTCCGAATGGATGATTTAGGCTTCAAGGTATTTTGTTGTTGATTTCCATTAATTAGAGTTTGCTGTTCAGATTCCTTTAATAACAGTTTGCTACCCATTTACTTTGTTGTTCATTTCTGTTGATTAATTGCAATAGTTTGCTTTTAAAGAGTTTTCCTAGTTTACTTTCAATGGCAGCTTTAGTTCAATTTCGATTTCCTTTTGATTGCTTTAAAGCAGGACTGTCGACTGTAGAGAACATTGGTTATTGCTTCCTCGTTCCCAAATTGATTGTCTTGTTCCGGTTTGATTTCAATTGCACCAATATCCAGAGGAATGAGTTATTGCTACTGTATCCTCGATTGATGGTTGTTTGAGTGAATGATTTAGTTTAGAACATTTCAGTTTCTTGCTGTTCCAATTAGATTTTGTTTCCAGCTTTCATTTACTTTTGCATTTTAAGCACTATACTGCAAAACATTACTCTTGAGTAAATAGCCGCCTCAGACTGAGTACACTCTTGAAATAAAAAGTCGTCCCTGGGTTGATAATTAATGTGAAGGTAATTAAGAGTTAAAAAGACACCTTTTTATCGCTCAACAATTTCTTTCATTGGTCCATTACTGCTCCACAATTTGCCTCCATTTATGCTACAAACCTTTGAAGAATTTTACACTATTCAACCATCAGAATTCATGAACTAGATCAAGACATTCATTAGGGTTATTTATCACTGTCAAGCTACCAAGATCATTGTTCTACATAAGCTCACTGTTATACCTCAAAATCATTGTTATGTCATACGTCATGTAGATTAATTTGCATCTATTATCCCAGTGAATTTGAAATCAGAGCAAGCGAGGGTAACGTACTTCACAGGTCACTATAGCACTTCAACACGTTGAAATTTCATTACAAGAGAAAAAAATTCATTCTTAATATTCATTCCAAGAGAAAAGAAGTCTCAAAGGTTTGATCTGGGCACATAACCATGCCCTAGTAGAGGGCCAACATCCTTCAACGATGTTGGAAAAAGAAACAGTGAATCCCAAAATTGATGAACCCCAGAACAAAACCCTTGTGCAAAAGAAATAGTAAATCCTAATAGGAAGGATGACCTAGAAACCCTAACTCTAATTGAGATACGAAAACCGTAGGTTGTAAATAGTGCCGAATTAGATGCCTCAGATATGTTTGTTCCAGGAACAAAGTGTCATCAATAAACTCTAGAAGAAATGTTTCAAGCTTCGATCTACCCTTTAGATTAGGCGTGTCAAATGTAGATCGAAATTTAAAGATAGAATTCCTGCTACACTTCATCATCAATCAAGTGAGCACTAGCTTCAATTTATAGAAATGAGGAGAAGATTCGATGGCACCAAGTTATCCTTCTTTGGAGGGAAATCTTTTTTAAATTTGAATTTTGGATTACTTTTGGACCATGAGAAGATCCTCATTTTAATTTTTGATCCTTTGACCCAACAACTATTAGAAACCCATGCTTGGATTAATGAATTATCGAAGAATCTCCCTTTTTTTATCAACTTGATTTCCCTGTAAATAGTTTCTGTGATCCTTTAAAACAATTTCCTTGTAAAAAATTTCACTTTAATTCCTTCCACATATATTGTGCTGCCACATCATCACATTTCGGGGACCTTGATCAACAAATAAGTTTTTGACTTTGGGAACTTTACTCAATAAGTGGGTGCACCATCTTTGAGTAAATATATCTCTTAAATTTTGAGGGCTTACAAGACGCTCAACATATAACATAATTTTTATGACGAGAAGAATCCAATGGCAAGGGTTTCTAAGGCAAACTCATTGATTTGTTGCTTCAAAAACTCCAACAAATGGATGGTGTGTTCATCCTCAAGCAAACCAAGCCTTAGAGATAATGTTTCACCAATGCATCATCTTATCCATGACAACCATCATACCAAGGATATCAATGACGACATCCTAGACCTGTTTTGACATCAATGACACCATAGTTAATAGTGCCGACCTTTTAGAGTTTATGACAAAATATATGGGTGAGGTTGTTACAGAAAAGTACAGATGGTGTTATAATTTGAGATGGTGTTATAATTTGTACATGTTGTGACAAGAGTACAAAATATAATCATCACAAAACATCTGAACCAATCACATAGCAAATAATTTTTTAAAATATTAATAAAAAATAATAAAATACAATCGATAATGTTAAACTATGGAAAAGCTGCCAATTTTTTTAGTAAAAAACAAACTAATACCTAGTCAAAAGAAAATCGAATGTGTAATACCATGTCCATGGAAAATATAATAAGGTTATCTTGTAGCTAATCTTGTAGTATATTTGTAGTAGCTAATGTGTTGAGTCATACCTTGATTCATATTCTGTGGTTGCAATTGCCATGGCTTCTTTGGTCCCATGAAATAAAGTTGGTCTATCTCTTCATTTGCTCCTTGAAAAACTGCCTTCAACCTAGGAAGTGATGGACATGTGCTAGTGGAATGGTTTTTCTCACATATTGCATAGGTTTCGACAGTATTAAGTGGGCATTCCTTTAATGGGTGCTTCTTCCTGCATTATGGGTAGAAGATGACCATTGCTTTCTCGGTTTTCATCTGTTTTTGTTTTGCTTGCAGGACGTCTAGCTGTGAGGACAATGTGCTTAGGATGTTAGTCCTCAAATTGTCCAGTAAGTTTCCAATTTCTATTTTTGTGACCCCGCTACTAGATGATTTGAGAGCTCGTGTTCCTTGCTTATGCCTCGCAGCTCCACGCGCACATTTAACACATAGTTCACAGATAGTGTCATACTTTTCCTTTGAGATATCCCCATTTCCTACCACATTCAAAATTTCCAGAGATTCTTCTCTTAGTGCTCGGAGTAATATTATCTTCAAAATACCTTTGTCCAAATCACTATGGCCTGATATTTGCAGGATGTATTTAAAGCGTTCCACAAAGTCCTCCATATTCTCATCCTCCTTCTACATAATCTTGAAGATTTCTTATTTAATGTCTCAAGACTTGCAATAGTCTTGATATTTTTCAAGGAAAATTTGCTTCATATTGTCCCATGTTGTAATAGATTTTCCTCCTAAACCCATAAACCATCGCAACATTGTCCCTTTCAAGGTAGTAGGGAATATCTTTAGTTTTTGAGCATCTGAAACATAATCATATCCTCGACAGACAACATCGAACTTGAAGAGGAATGTATTTGGAGGTAATGTTGTTAGAGGAATAGGTTTCATGGGTGCATCATCCCTAATTTCCCCAATTGGAAATTCAATTGTGGAAGTTGTGTTGTTGGCCATGAATATCCTCCAATATTCACTTGGAATTTCAACAAGTTCCGGTTGTTCGACGATATGCAGTTGAGCTTGTTTAACAACACTTCCCGATCAGACAGAGGATTTACTTCCCCTGCCTCTTCTCCTTCATAACCTCCAACACTTAATTCCTTAGATCCTCTGCTCCCTTCTTCCTCTTCTCTAGACTCTGTTTTTGCTATTGAGGAGGGATCTAGTTGCGGAATTGTCTGGGGCCTGGATCCCGTCTGATATCTTACCCTGACAACACTCCTTAATGAGTTCCCTGATTCAGCTCTTGCGATGATTTCCTAGATATAGGTGATTATGCCTAGATCTTTCCTTCCTCGACCTATTTTTGGGGGTCTTCCTTTGCCCCTTTTGTTTGTTTCTCTATTCATACAATCTAGAAGTGAAGAATTAGATTAAAAACATCCAAAACAAATCTAAAGCTCAGGTCCTGGAAAAGGGTTGGTACGAACCTTGCCTAACTAGGATGAGAGAGTGGTTCTTATAAGCAATCAAAAAGCATGAAACAATTAAAGCGATCTAATTCTCGGGTCCTGGAAAAGGTTTGGTGCAAAGCCTTGCCTAATGAGGACGAGAGAGTGGTTCCTACGATCAATCAAAAGACATAAAAATAAAGTAATCAAAACAATTTAATGTTGGGGTCCTAGAAGAGGGTTTAGTACAAACTTCGCCTAACCAGGACGAGGGAGTGTTCCTATGATCAACAAAAGGTAGAGAAATAAAGAAATCAAAACAGAGTAATGCTCAAGTTCTAGAAGAGGTTTACTACAAACTTTGCCTAATGAGGATGAGAGAGTATTCTTATGATCAACAAAATAAAGCAATCAAAACAATCTAATGCTCGGGTCCTAGAAGAGGTTTAGTACAACTTCGCCTAACCAGGACAAGATAGGGTTCCTATGGTCAGTATTGGTTGTACTTTTGCGCCTTTGATAGCCTCCCTGACAACGGTGCCAAAATGTTAGTGTTCATATATGATTTATAGATTCAATCCCTTCCACATTTATTGTTAATCTCGGGTTGTTAATTATTTCAAGGTTATCGTGCAAATTCTATGCAAGCCATAGGTTCCCTACCCAGTATTGAGCATTCACAAAATATGAGGCCCATCAAATGATATGAATTGATTAGCAACAAAGTAAATAACAATAACAACAACCTAGAGTAACAACAATTCAAAATCACAACAAAATTATAAAACAGTAAAGAAAGAACAACAATTACAAAACATTAACAACATAACCAAAACACATACCTATTCACACGATTAAATCCAACAACACCTAATCAGGAGAGTGGGCCCAACTCTCCGATTAGGGCTGTGGCGAAGAGTTAAAGATCACACGGGATTACAAAAGACTAGAATTTGCATTAATAAAAAAGGAATTACAATCAAAGTTCTATTGTTACACGTCCAAAGGAAAAGTTTGTCATTCTACTCCACTGAGCCTTACTTATACAATTTATTGTTACATGAATAGTAATTAACAAACTCAAAAATTGTGGCAATCATGCCTGCCCACAAATATACAATGATTGTTCAGGTAGAAACATAATGCAAAGAAAACGGTTAGAGTCGATTTATCAGCTCCTCGACAGTTGAACAGTTTTAACAATCCCATCCTTGGATAGCGCTACCAACTCATTAACAACATCACACTGAATCATATACCGCTGAACATCATCCTTCGTGATTCTGTAAGAGAATTCAGTCATCAAGCCATCTAAGAAACGTTCCCCTAGGACTATGCTTCATTAATCAACATTTCAAGAAGACATGCCAATTTAATATACCTTCGTTATTTTAAGATATAAATTGACCTCATAAAAGCTATGAAATGGATAAAAAGGAATAGGTAAAGGTGAGTGAAAATGGGTAATTTTATCGACCAACAGAGTTTTCAGAGCTTTTTGACTTTGTATGATTCTCATAAGCTCTAGCCTATCTTGCATTGACATCGTGAATTAGGACCAGTTCAGAGGCCGGCTGGGATCTATGGATAAAGAGACTCACTAGAATCATCGATTGCTTGGTGTTTGGTTTATTAGAGTCTCCTATAAAATCCATATTTTTGCTTAGTCAATGATATTTCAGTTCTCCTCTCCAAACCTTGGTTGGCCAAAAGTGACTTTCTTATGGATTGCACCATTTTCACTCAGGATTAAAAACATGAAACGTATTTTATGGGAATGTTCCTTTGCAAGATCTTGTTAGGTTGAATTTCAATCTAAGTTGGCTCACATTCTCTAGGGATATTCACATTGGTGGGTAGTTTTGTTGAGAGAGTCTAGATTGTTGATTAGGGGCTCCTTGTCTAGTAGTTGGCATTTTTTTAGAGTATTTGCCTTATATATTCTTTGGAATGTCTATTGTGAATATTTATTTTTTTATTTATTTTTATTTTTATTTTTTTCCATGGGAAAATCCAAGAAAATCAACCCAAAGGGATCTACCTATCGGCCAAACAAGCAAGGCCTAACCCCAAGGGTGTCGAGGATATTTGACCCCGTGAACTTGACCAACTGAGCTAACCCTTGGAGCTCAACTCTATTGTAAATTTGTTTTTGATAATATTAGTTCTTCGAATGCTTTTTGACAATTATAGTGTGATAAAATATGTATGCAGCTCCTAAATTTAAACCAAAAAAAAAAAAAAAAAAAAAACAACAAACAACAACAACATTGTTAATTTGAAATACTAAATTATTTAATTTAAATTATTGTGCAAATTTTATCACTATATGAATGAATTACTCAACAAAAAAGATATAGATTCTATACATATATCTTTCTTTTGTACTTTTCTTCGTAGCTGCTGCTATATGTATATGGGGAGCTTTTGTACTTTTCTTCGTAGGTGCTGCTATATGTATATGGGGAGGTAAATTATTTAAAATATGCTTTGTAACCTTATCCATTATGTAAACTTTTGGAAAATCGGTGGAATTGTTTAACCCCTATAATAAAATTAAGCTATAAATAAATTTGAAAGTATTGTGACGCTTTGATAAGGAAATAATTTATTTGAAAAACAGAGCTTTATCCTCCACTAACCTAAAAATACCTCCATATACCTCCATCTTTTGCGCGCATACCTATGATAAATTGAATTATAAATAAATTTGAAAGTGTTTTTTTTTTTTTTGGGTCAAAGTGATCTTCTAAATTTGATATGTGGTTTAAGGAGTTATGATTGAGGGGTATTTAAGTAGTTAAAGTCTTTTGAGGTTCGTACTCGGTCTGGGCCACACCAACCCTTAGTTAATTAGATTTTTTAACATATCGCCTCCCCGTAACCCAAGGAACAACTACCACATGAGATTTGATCCTGAATTACATTGCTAACAAAACCCATCTTAAATCGATTGTATTAGTAAAACTTGACAAATAAATTTGAAAATATTATAAATGACAAAATAAATAAATAATAATTTATTTGTAAAACAAAGCTTTATCCTTCATGGTCCTATAAAAAAACAAAAAACCTTAACCTTCATAGCCATACGCACTACAAAAATCCCGTCGTGGTGGTGTTTTGGTATACGTGCAGTATTCTTCCAAGTCTGTCGGAAAAGTTGATTCTTTTCTCAAATCACCGATAAAGATAAACACTATGTCGCAGTAGTTGAGTTTGCTGATGTTTTTAATCACCAACCATGGTAAACAAGTACCAATTAAGTTTGATAAAATATTTTTTTATACAGATAAACACAATCTAATTAAACTTAATGACGTATTTAGTTGAAACTTTTCAACTCATCACGCAATAAGTGCATTTGTATTGACAACAGCTCTTTGACCTAACTTTCACGTCTACAAGTTCAACGAACTCCTCCACTTGTTGTTTGTCGTTAGAGCCGTTGCTTCTGTAAATAATAAAGAATAGTTTAGGAGGGGAAAGGAACTGCCACAAGCTTATCCCATACGCTTTCAACAGTCTTGGTTTCTTGGAAAAAAAGTAATAGGGCCCCGCCGAAAGTCTTCTAGAAAGAGAATAAAGGTGGTCATACATTCCTCCGCTTGTGGGAAGGCGCGCATTAACCTAAATCAAAATAAGCACTAATAAATGTTTTGACGACGTGGCACCTTATCCGCTCATGCCGTCTCTAGTAATTATTACTTTGACTTGTCTTTTACGCCCCACACAAATAAAAGTTTCAACGTATACTTAACAGTCAAATAGTTAACGGGGTGGGTTTAGGGAAAAGCGAAAAAAATTATAGGGCGTGGAATAAAAGTATTTATATTGTTTTTTTTTTCCATTTTTAAATTAGTTCTAAATCTGAGTTCCAAGTTAAAGTTCAAAACTGTTATCGAACTTCCACCTCTGAAAATTTAATCCATTATATATTTTTTTAAATCACTTAGATAATAACTTGGATTATTGATAGTTCAAAAAAAATTATTAAAAAATAAAATTTTATCTCATCCTAAAAATAAAAGTCATCAAATTTAAACCTATTTAAATGCTTCATACACCGGCAATTTGTACCAATTAAAAAAATCAACTACTTGTAAATGGACAACTTGGCACCTTATCATCTCATGTCATATGGATTAATCATGACTTCTGACTTTGCCCGACATAAAAGAGGAAAAGCCTTCCAAAGATACTGTTAACATGTCCGCATCATAAAAGTGTGGGGGCATAGTTGCAGCGTTGTGAGTTTTTTAATTTATTTCGTCTCCAACGTTAACAAATATTTTAATAATGTGAAGATGGAATGTTTTAGTTCATCTGTATTCAAGGTGGTTACGCGGTAGCGAATCTATGTGGGGTGTGCAATAGATAATGTGGGGGCAAATTATGTACTTAAAAAACATATTTATTAATATTTTATCATTTTAAGAAAACAATTATGGATATTATGAATTATAATTATTTTTCTCATTTTTATGATATAACAACGGCAATGACACACTTATATAATAACAATATTTTCATTACTTATTACTGGTAGATTGTAGTGTAAATATAAAATATTGGTAGTTGTATATTAAAGTATCCAAGTGAAAATTAATAGATGTTAACCATCATCATCATTATATAACAAGTAGATATGCTATTTTTTTCTTTCTTTACGATTAGGTTGAGTTCGTGAAGTTTGGTTGAGTTTTAGTGTTATGTGATAGTTTAATTTCCTTGGTTTTTCATAAATTATGAATTCATGATTTTAGAGAGACTAAAATTCCAAGTAAACCAAATGATTTAAATATCATGAATTAGATGTGCAACATGCTTTTTCTAATTTATATAGGTTTATTTTAAGAAAATATTCAATTAAATCATTTTATTTTATTTTATATTTTGGCCATTATTATCACTACTTGAGATGAACTAATTAGGAACTTAGAATGATATATATATATAGAAAATTAATTGTATTATAGATTGTAAAAATTTAAGAAAACACAATTGCAAATAGGAGTAAACTTATTATTAAACAAAAAATGCAATTTGTACCACACAGATTCACCCAAACGGGTGATCATTATGTCCACATAATATTTGTACTACACAGATTGATCTAAAGGGATCTCTTCTTGTCGCTTGGCTATAAGAGTGTCAAGAGAATTTAACTCGTGACCTCTCAATGACAAAGGCGTTTTAACGATAGAGACTCGATCAATTGCACTAATCGTTGGGGCTTTGGAATTCATTATTTAACATTGTTAATCATTGAAAATAAAAAACAAGATATAAATGAAAGGAGAAAGGTTTACAATTGTAATATCAAACTTTACAGTTATTCCAAAAAACATAACAACAAAGAAGAATCTCAATGAAAGCATACTTTTCTATGGTTAGTGAAAGTATATGCAATAATTTGTCTAAAAAATGTGGGTAACACTTTTAAATTGGTAAGAAAAATATCTATATTATCGAGAAAAATGATTTTTGTTGTGTTTGGCTTTGATCCTAATCATACAAAGAATGAGATAGAGCAAGTCAAATTGTTTCAATTCCTAACTCCCGTATCCTTTAATTAACTTTTGGAAGATTGTTACTTTTATTTTAATTATTTCCTTGTATAATCTTTTCAAGTTTTATAAATCTCTCGGATATTATCACATGTGAAAAATTATGTTGTTCCACTAGGGTTTTTAAAAAAAACAACATGGCATCCAACATAGTAGTTTTGTAGTGATTACAAGTTCTTAGTCAATAGTAAGTTTTCTCTTTTTATGTGTTTTCCTCACTATATATTATTTTTCCTATAGAAAAAACATCATTAAATTGCCTCATCAATGGGCATGGAGAGTCACATATCTCCTTATGTAATTAGTCTAGTTGACGATCTCATAGCAATACTCTTGACTATATTCACTTATTCCATTGCTCGTCCCCCTGTAACTGCAAGATTCATTTTTTCTCCATCTTCTTTCTTTCACCTCCCTTTCTCGATCTTTTTATTTCAGCCTTAACATTTTCTTCAACTTTCCTTTCCTTTCTTCTTCAACTACTTTTCTTGCCTTCTTTTACGCATCTTCTCCTTTGGCGTTCACTTCAATTTTATGTACCAATCTTTTCCTTTTGGCCCCTTCTTAAACTACATTCCTAGTTATTTCTACATCAACTTCTACCTTAATTTTCTTTCAGCTTCAACTTTACTTTTAGTTTTTTCCTCTTCTTCTATCCTTCCCTTTTCCTCTACCACTATATCCACTACAAATTTTACCTAATCATGTTGATGAATTTTGACTTGCACCTCTTCAAAAGACATTTACCTTTCATATATCTCTTCCTTCTCCCATTAGTCATGAGTAAATGGCTAAGTAATGGCTATGTTATCACCTTATCAACTTAAATTCTCACTTACACCATTTTGAAAAATTTCAACCAAAAGTACCACTTTGGTGTGCATAACCTTCATCCTCAACTCCATTCCACCATTATATGATGTTAAATTTGTTAGAATTAGCCAAGTCATCTTTTAAATTTGACCAAAAGTTATTAGCATGAGTAGCTAACCAAAAAGTACAATCTCAATGTAGATAATTACCCAAAAAGTACATAAACTTGGATAAAAGATTGTGGATGCAAATAATGCAGATAAAATACCATAAAATTTTCTTTCCAAATTATCATTATTTTTTATTTTTTCTTAGCCCAATCAATGCACCCAAGTTGTCATAATGGCATGTAAGTTATGTATGGACCTCATCAAAACCTAATTACTATTACTAAACATTGATCTAGTCATATTTAGCCATTATGTGAAGACCATGCCAAGAGGTTTATCCACCATACAACTCTAACGTCTTTAAGGTCACTCATCCATATTCATCCATTTATGTAAGGTTATGCTACTATAATGCCACTAGGATATTTAGGAACTCTTTCTCTTAATTCCATATTAATATAGCCTCTTACCTTCCTTACCATCCAAGGATTTAGTTGGAACCACAATAAGAAAGGAAAAGACCTATCCCTAGGAGGGGCTTTGGATCACATTTTCCTTAGACAAGCTCATCCACCAAGTGCTGCAACTTTGTCTTTTCATTGCATTAATGGAAATTTCACACTATTTACTTCCTTTATTCATATCAAATTATATTTGTGTTATGCATTTGGCTTTTAATTCTTGCATGAAATAGGGTTTACTGTATATAAATAGATATAGGGTTTTACTCTAGGCATGCTATGTCGGGTGTGGAGCGTGATTATCTTCCTGATTGTTTAGATGTTTTTTGTTTCAATTGTGTTGGATCCCTGTTCCTAACAATGCAACAATGTCGATTATTTAATCGTTCTCAGGGGGGTCCAAGGGGGGCGGCGACGAATCCGGGCCGTTCATGAGGCGGATGATCTGACGGTAGAAGTTATGTTACTTTAGGGTATTTTTCCCTAGAAGGCAACCCTTAGTTTATATGAGGGGATTGTATTGTGGCTATGTATGATTATTCTTAGTGAGAGAGATTGAGAAGGTTGTGTGAGAGCAAAGAGGAAATTACAACAGATGTATTATAGGTTGTATCTATTCATTTTGCTGGATAATATAAAAGGAAGGATTGGTTGTTTCTCTGTGGACGTAGCCCAAATTGGGTGAACCACATATATTTGTGTCTCTCTTGTTTTATGCATTTTTATATTTGTGTTTCCGCAATATTTTGTGTATTTCATTGCTTTGTTAATTAATTTCTAACAACTAGTATCATAGCCGAAGGTCTATTTGGCTTATAAACTCGCAGGAGATAAGGGCTCCTAGTTTGAGTGGGAGCAATGACAGAAGATGGTAGGTTTAGGGTCGAGAAATTTAATGGCCAAAACTACCAGTTGTGGAAGATGTAGATGTAAGATCACTTGTATCAGAAATATATGTACCTACTATTGAGCGGAAAAATAAAGAAGATGATGAGTATCCCAGATGCATGATGGGAGATTCTCCACAGAAAAGAATTAGGAACAATATGACTGTGTCTAGAAGCATCGGTTGCATTCAACATTTCAAAAGAAATGACAACAAAAGGTTTAATGATGACAATGGAAAAACTATATGAAAAACTCTCAGCCTCAAAAAAGGTATTTCTTATGAAGCGTCTATTTAATATGAAGATGTCATAAAGTGTGTTTGTTGCTGATGATTTAAATGAATTTAACACGATTACTAGTTAGTTAAGTTTTGTAGGGGTAAATTTTGATGACGAAGTTAGGGCTCTATTGTTTCTACGCTCATTGCTAGAAAGTTGGTGATCAGAAAATGACCCTTGATGCTATTCCAAAGGGAGCTACTTCTTCATTCAATTCACCTCTTCATGAAGGTAATAAAGGTGATAAAGAAAGGTATAAATCTGGTTCTAATCATATTCCTTTTGATTATGTAAAGCATGATAAATTTCCATATAAGCATGGAGAAAAGAATTGCATGTTCCTTATGTGGTTTGGATAACCATAGTATTTCTAGATGTTGAAAGAGAATGTCCGCATACAGGAAAATTTTGAAGGAAAAGAAGTAAGAAGCCAAAGGTCCATTGGACAAGGCAAATCATGCTATTGAGAAGATGCACATGCATTGCACTTATTGCCATAAGCAAGGACACATTGCTGAAAAGTGTTGGACTCTGAATCAGATCAAAATGCTTGATTGACAGAGCAATCTATATGCTTGGTTGACTTGAAAGGTGTTTAAACGGTCAAGGATAGATTCTTTGATTATTTGTAAACAGAATATTGTTTGAGTTTGCAAAGGATCAGGTAAAGCTGTTGTTAGCTAAGTCTAGGAGAGGACAAGAAGGAAGAAGGGCTGAAGGCATTCTTCTTATCACAAAGGACCTCAAGACAATCCTTGAAGCATAAGAGGTTTGTTGCAAAAGGCTG
This sequence comes from Pinus tabuliformis, assembly GCA_031772625.1. NCBI lineage: Eukaryota > Viridiplantae > Streptophyta > Pinopsida > Pinales > Pinaceae > Pinus > Pinus tabuliformis. Next base: position 2,075,463,736 of record CM062818.1, read on the forward strand.
TTTGAATAAAAGCTTGAATCTGAAGTCATTTAATTCAGAAATTTGTCTAAATTTTGTTGAAGTTCTTTTGTTCATTTTCATAATGACAACTTCTACAAGTAAGTTCTCAAAATCTTCCTCATTTACAAGAGCCTTTGATAATTACATGATGCAAGAATTGTTCATCATGATGGATATGGGGAGAGAAATGAGTATTGAACTTCGAGAGTAGTTGAATTCCATGAAGGAAGAGAAGCAGTTGCTTTCTAACAATTGTAGGAAATGGAGAGACAACTTCATATTGCAAATATGGATATGGAAAGGATGCATGAGTTGGAGACACAACTCTTTGTTGCCAAAGAAGCCTTAGTCAAGTATCAGCTTGAAGAAGAGGGTATTGTTGAGCCAATAATGGTTGTGGAAAGGCCTAAGTATTTGGGTCTTGGCTATGGACAATATTATGGAGAAAGTTCCAAAGCTGCCATGAAGACAAATGAAATAGTTCCAAGAAGGAGTTTCATTGCAGGTCTTCTACCTCAAGAGTGTAAAGATTGTATTCATGGGGAATGCAATAGCTTGAAACATCATTTGCAGGAAGAAGGTGTTCATAAGCATACACTTGAACCAGAGAGTTGTGGAAACTCTGAAACCATTGAAGAGGTTGACGGTGTTCCAAATGGAGCTACTTCTTCATTCAATTCACCTCCTCATGAAGGCAATGAAGGTGAAAAAGAAAGGTATAAATCTGGTTCTAATCCTTTTGATTATGTAAAGCATGATAAATTTTCATATAAGCATGGGAAAAGAATTGCATGTTCCTTCTGTGGTTTGGATAACCATTGTGTTTCTAGATCTTGGAAGAGAATGGCAGCATATAGGAAAATTTTGAAGGAAAAGAAGCAAGAAGCCAAAGGCCCATTGGACAAGGAAAATCACGCTGTTGAGAAGATGCACATGCGTTGCACTTATTGCCATAAGAAAGGACACATTGCTGAAAAGTGTTGGACTCTGAATCCAACAATGCTTCCACGAAACTTGAAGAAGGTGGAAAGAGAGAATGGAAAGAATGGAAAAGAAGTTGCCATAATTGATGTGTTTTAGGATGATTCACATGTTGATGATGATGTACAAACAAAGGAAACACCTTTGAAATGGATTGGTAAGAAATGGTTAGAGTTCTTATCCAATTAAAGGTTGCATGTCTATTGATATAATGCATCTATTTGCAGTTCTTTGTTAATAGAATGCAAGTTGCAGGGTTTTACCAAGAAGGTGAATGGAAAAGTTGAGTAGGAGTCTCACTTTATTGCTGCAACATTATATTCATTTCAGCTTCGAAAGTATGATGTACTTAAGCAAAAGTTGAAGGATGAAATGCATGCATAAGCATGATATGCATGAACACAGGGATGTTGATGATTTCCTTGTATTTGAACATGTATGTGTGATTAACTTGAAGGGTTGATTACTTTGTTTTTAAACATGCATGTAATGTTAATGTTGACTTGGAAAAAGTTGATTTGGTCTCCAAGATGGAGATAATGATGAAGTGTTTCATCTTTGAAAAAAAAAAACCGTACAGTTCTTTTTCTACATGCTTGACTTGAAGGGTCAATTGTTTTAAAGGCATGTTTTGTTGGCTTGTTATCTAGTCAATCATTTGTATGCAGATGTAAAGACATGGAGGTGTTCACAAGATATGAAATCTGTTTCTTTTGATGAAGCAAGAGTTTAGGCCATCCAGTTGTTGTTTGTAATTATGTTGTTATTAACAGTTGTTGTTGACAATATGTCAAACAGATGCAAATGTAAATTTTAGTGAAGAAGATGTAACTTCACATTTGTTTGAGCTACCTTGGATCAATGATCAAGGAAGAGAAGTTCAAACTACCTTCTGTAACCTTCTCAGCAGAGGTTCTGCATGAAGTCAAGGAGGAAGACAATTCTTCCTAGGAGACCAGCACATCCAGGAAGGAAAGTGTCCAAAGGCTTTGGTTTAGAGGTACTATGCAAGGCAAGTGTATGGAGGCTGAAGTAAGAGGGTGTTGTACTCTCATCTACTATTTAGATCAGTATATCAGCCTTTTGGGGTCCAAAATATTTCCAATGGGGAGGCGTGATCAAAAAATGATCCTTGATGACTTTTAATGATAAAAAATGAAAGTCAAAGGATACTCTTGGAAATAGTCTCATTGCATAGATCTCTTCATTCTGAATCTACTACAATTTGAATGGACCAAAACGGACTTCGGATGAAGGAGTTGTTGTAAAATGAAAATTGCTCAATGTCCTTAGAAAAGAAGGCAATTTCATTAACTTTAAAACTATATTGAAAAATGTTGATTTTTGGTATAGGCCCACGGGCCAATCCACAGCTACCACGTGGCAGGCCCGAATTGAGCCACGTGGCCTATTCGACTTAGTCAAAGAGGAAATATCTCATCGGAGAAAGCCAAACAGTGAGTTATCAGAGCCAACCTTTGAAATAGTGCGATTGCGATGATGCGATCAAACGTCAGCCATTCGATTGGGTGTGCAGATCAACGATCAGGATCTGATCAGCGATCAATGTTTGGAAAAAGTTAAGGACCATGGAACAAGCGATATGCCGATCGCCGATATGTCAACTTGCCGATGGGCCGATTGCGATGAAAACTTTTTAGCCGTCGGATCGGAAAAGGAATGGACGGTTGAGATGCGATCAGTGATCGCTGATAAGGAGAACTTAAGGGCTACAGACCATGGAAGCAACGACCATCGATACTCTGATACGCCGATATGCGATAGTGCCGATCGGAGCATTCGGGGATCAGAGATCAGGGGAAAGCAAAGCCAAAAGAGAGAATTGGGCTGTTAGACCAAGCGATTGCGATATGCGATAAAGGCGCGGACTTGAAAGGTTTACAGACCCGAAATATTATAGATGTGGGTTGATAATCTTTGAGATCCGGCTTATTATGTTCAGTCAGATTTTCAATGTATTTCTGCGTTTTTCTATGTATTGCCATACATTGTTGTGTATTGTTAAAATATGCTCTATTTCAGGATTTAGTTCCGGTGAAAGGCCTGACAGTTTGGATTGCCTGCGCTCGCCGTTCCTTTCATTTGCAAACTATTTCTATTAAGAGAACAATCTGTTTCCACGCAAAAAGGGAACTGTAACCAGACAGGTTATAAAAGCACAAATGACACAGAAGTAAAGGGGCTCAGGTTCTCGGAGGATTCTCAGATTCTTAGAGGCAGCGTGAGAGGGATTCTCAGCAAAGGCCATTGAGAGGGATTCTCAACAGAGGCTCGAGAGGATAGCCACCAGAGGTTGGAGAGGCAGAGCCAGAGTGCTTAACAGAGCGAAGTCACCAGAGGTTGGAGGCAGTACCTAAATGCTTCAGTGAAGTATCAGACAACAAAGAGAATGAAGGATCAAGCTATTGCTGGTGTCTGTTGTGCAGAAGGAAAAAGAAGGAATTCTAGAGACATTGCAGAATTCTGAGGGAGTCAGAGAAGCCAGAAGCTTAAGAAGCTCAGAGCACTGACTGAAAGAATTAGTCCAGAGAAGCTAGATCTGTCTGTAGCTAAAGGACAGCCAGGGGCAAGATGGCATTTTAAGCCCATCGGTTTAGTTGTGAACCATTGGAGTTGAGTGTGGAACTTGTAATAATTCAAGCCATAATCCCAAAGAGACTAATCGAGTTGATTAGAGCTCAAGGAGACCTAGCCCAAGATATCAGGGTGAACTCCATATTATATTGTTATCTTTTATGATTTCTTATTGCTGCATTGCATTTACTGTTATATGTTTAAATATCAATTTAAGCAAATGGACTCAAGAACTTGAACAATTAAAGGCAAACAAAACATACACCTATTTCAAGTTCTTTTAATTACACATTTATCAATCATAAGCATAGATCTTGGGAATATATAAGCTTTGGAGTGGGAGAGGTTCTTGTAAGCATGACAAGAAGCCTTTAGTGCCCCATTTCAGATTAGTTGGAATGACTTAGTTATGTCTATCAGTGACTCTGTCTCTGGATCTATTACTTTAAAGTTTGATGATGGTGTTGGTGCTATCCTTAGCAAGAAAATGTGGCAGAAAAACTCAGGTGAGACATCAAGTAATGCTTTGACTGCAAAGACTAGGGGAAAAAAATAGAAAGAGGAAGGATCCTAGGAAATCAAAGTAAGTCAAGAAAAGTCATCTCTAAATCCAGATAAGGGATAGTGTGCTGGAAATGTGGGACAAAAAGACACCTGAAGAAAGACTAAAAATCTCGGAAAGGAAAAGAAGGAGATGGACAACAAGAGAACAATCGTGAAGAGAATGTGACAAGTGATGTGTTTCAAGATGATTTGATTCTTTCATTAGATAATATTATTGATGTCTGGGTGGTGGGTTCAGGGTCCTCATTCCATGCCACGCTTGATAGGAAACATTTTCATGACTATGTTCAAGGATATTTTGGACACATTCATTTGGGTTATTATAAACCCTGTAAAATCATTTGAGTGGGTAAGGTTTTTATAAAGAAATAGAATGGAAATAAATGGCTATTGAAGGAGGTAAGGCATGTTCCATATCTGAAGAAAATCTAATTTCAACAGGGCATTTAGGTGGTGAAGGTTGTGTAACTACATTCACAAACAAAACTTGGAAGGTCACTAAAGGAGCCTTGGTAATAGAAAAAGGAGAAAACGTTGGTATGTTATATTTATGCAATGGTATTTTTAATTTTGTTAATGCTTTAAATTCCATTGGAGTAGATACGACATTGTGGAATCATATGCTCGAGCACGTGATTGAGAAAGAGATGCAGATTCTTCACTCAAGAAATTTGTTTCCAGGTTTGAAGCACGTTGATTTGGATTTATGTGAGAATTGTGTTTAAAAAAAACATAAGAGATTCATATTTATCAGAGTTGGGAAGGAAAAGAAGAGACAACAATTAGAGCTTGTGCATACAAATGTATGGGGACCAGCTTAGGTATCATATCTTGGTGGCTCTTGTTATTGTGTTACTTTTATTGATGACGCAACTAGAAAAACCTGGATTTATTGTGTTCATAATAAATCTGATGTATTTGATAATTTCAAGAAATGGAAAGATTTGGTTAAGAATGAGACAGGAAAGAAGTATAAGTTTCTCAGATCAAACATTGGAGATGAATACTGCAACAAAGAGTTTAATAAATATTGTTTAGAACATGGAATTCACAGAGAGAAGATAGTTCCAAGAATTCCACAGGAAAGTGTTGTGTCATAAAGGATGAACATGACAATCATGGAGCGTGCAAGGTGCATGAGATTACATGCAGGATTTCCATTACAATCTTGGGCATATGTTGTAGACACTATTGTTTATCTAATAAATAGAGGGCCTTCAAGTTTCTTGAATGGTGGTATCCCAAAGGAGGCATGGATAGGTAAAAAGGTAAACTACTCATTTTAAAAGACTTCCAGTTGTGAAGGCTTTGTCCACATTAATAAAGAAAATAGAACAAAGCTTGAGGAAATTCAAAGAAATGTACCTTTATTGGATATGGTGTTAATGATTTTCGTTATCTTTTATATGATTATGAAAATCGAAAAATCATTAGGAGAAAAGATGTCATATTCAATGAAAAGGTCTTGTATAAGGATCAGATGTAGGAAAATAAATAGGAAAAGGAAAAAAAAGAATATGCAGTGCTTGATGAGATTATAGAAAAAGTAAAGATGCCTAAAAATCATAATGATCAGCATCCATAACAATAAAAACAACAACCACAATAGCAGCAGGCACCTCAAGCACCTGAAAGTGGTGTTATAAGATCTACCAGGATAAGTAGACCCCCTGAACAATATTCTCCTTCGTTATATTATGTATTGTTGATTGATTCTGGTGTACCAGAAAGATATGAAGAACAATACAAATACAAACCAGGAAGAAGTGGGAGCAATTCAGGGAACAAGAGATGGAATCCTTGATGCATAACGAAACTTGGGACTTAGTCAAGTTCCTGTAGGTAAAACAACATTGTAGAATGAATGGGTTTACAGGTTGAAGTAAGAAGATGGAGGAAAACAAAGGTATAAAGCTACACTTTTGGTGAAAGGGTTTGCACAAAAGAAGGATATGGACTTTGATGACATTTTTCTCTTGTTGTTAAAATGAAATCAATAAAAACTATTTTAAGTCTAGAGGCACCAAAAGATTTTCATCTTGAGCAGTTAGATGTAAAGACAACCTTTCTCCATGGTGATTTGGAGGAAGAAGTATATATGCAACAACCACAAGGATATGAGGTCAAAGGAAAGGAGAAATTAGTGTGCAAATTGAAGAAGAGCTTGTATGGCATAAAACAGGCTCCAAGATAGTGGTATTTAAATTTTGATAGGTTACATCTGAACAAGGTTATACTAGATGTCACTCTAACCATTGTGTTTACTTAAAAAGAAAAATGACAACAACTATATTATATTTCTATTGTATGTAAATGACATGCTTGTTGGAGGGTCTAACACGCAGGAAATAAATGTGCCCAAAAGAAATGTTGACACCTAATTAGAAAGGATTATTGTAAATATTATAAATATTTTCAGTTATGCATTTGAGCAAACCAAGAGATCTTGGGATTGGAATCCCAAGATTCTCTCCACTCATGTATAAATTCATGATATGGCTAATGCAATAAACAATTCAATTCACGGAGTTACCTCTTGGCCTAACATGGTATCACAACCAACCCAATTTTAGCTTCCTTCTGCTCTTGTAACTCCTATTCTTGCCATTATTCATGTCATATTCTATCCTTTGTCCCTATTTTCTCTATGTTTGTACAAAGCATTCTCTTCCTTCTACATTGAACAATTTGATTTGTACGTTGATATGGATATTGGAATAAAGTGAATGCTAGATTGTGCGTTGATGTTTGTTGATTGTTGCTGCATTGGAATGACCTGAATGCGATACGGTGTGGTGAGTGTGGATGAAACCTAGCGTGAAACTCTGTGTCTGCTTCATTCATTTCCTAGGAGAGGGTTGTATGCAATAAATGCAATGCCCATACAAAGCACCAAGAGGAGGTACCACTGTAGAACAACCACGTAGAGTTGAAAGGATGCATTGAATGGTATGTACATTTTTTGAATGTTATAATATGTTGGGCATTCTATGATGTGCGTTAAGGTTGCGCTGACTGGTTTTTGGTATACCTTACAACTATAAAATCTATGTGTTGAAATACCTAAAGACCATACATTCCCAGCATATGTTTTTACATATTATTGTTGTTAGTTTTTGGTAGCATTGGAAGTGTTCTAGCCTTGAAAATTGGTGGAGAGGCTAAGGCACATGATTTATAAAGAACCCATAAACCATTTGGTGAAATTCCACCTGGATTGTATTTTATTAAAATAAATAATATTTTTAATGGGGTTGTCTAAACTTAGGAAAATTAAAATATTAATGGGTATTAATCAAAATATGGGTGAGAATGATCTATAATGCGGATCAAGTCATGTTTTAATCTTAGCCCGTTGATTAGAGACTTAATCTCGGCTGTTGAAGACTCAACATGAAAATTATAAAGTGGAGGTTTCAGGTTCATTTGGAAACACACATAGAGAGATTGAGGAAATCAACTTTCTAAAGTGAGAAGTTATCAGGAGGAATATTGATTGGGGAGATATTGCAGCTAAGGGGAAGTGAGAATCCGAGAGGACTTTCTGGAGAATAATGATAGAGAGGTGGAGAGATATTATAGAGAGGTAGCGCAGTAGCCGGGAAAAGTTGACGTTGGGCCAGTTTGGGCCGACGCAGTCCCTACACAGAGCCAAAATGGCCAGTGTAGAGTAGAAAAGTTGCCTGTCACACAAAATCCATAACTATCGGGAATAGCCGAAAAACTGTCGAAATAACCAGAAGAGATGACACAGAGGGAAAAGAATATGACACAGGGCTGATGCAGAGCCTATGTAGAATCAACACATAAATAACTGGGGTTAGCCAATCTTGTGACGGATCAACCAAAATTCTGCTGGGTGAAGTGAGGTAAAACTCACTCAGATTTTCTACCAGTATTTTCTCTCTAAAGGATTGCTAGATGAACATCCTAGATTTGTATTAAGATATTTCTCTTGCATAATAATAAACCCTTAGAACTGTTGCACCAGTTTTCCCGCATTAGGTTTTTTCGGGGACTATTGTGTCCAAAACTAAGTGTGTCCTATGCATCTTGTTCTTTGCTCTATTTTTTGTTTCATGACATCAAATATTTAAGAAGTGTAGGATGTAGAATTTGCTTCAGTATTTTGATGAATAATTTGGTGAATGTAATTTAAAAATAAAGTAAGTGAAGTAGATTCAAATTTTCTACAGTAGGGGTTCCTTCAGAGTGTAGGAATTTTCACATGGTATCAGATGATTGATTTTGAAATAGGAAGAGAAAATTCAGTGCTAAGTAGTGAGGTTGAAAGTTGCACTTGGCAGAAATTCGAAATCCCCTTGAAGGGGATTGTGTAGTCCTTTCTGGGAAGAAGATCTGAGGAAATCTCTCTCTAAGTGAGATGGAAGAGAAGTACGATTTCCAGTTCATGAGTTTGCAGAGGCAGAGGGAGTGATGCAGAGCCTCAGCGCAGTTCATGAAGGGTGCAGTTTTTGTTGGGGCAGAAATTTGTTGGAAAAGAACGAAGACACATAGAAGGGGAATTATCTCCTCAGAGAACTTTTTGCCAGAAAGTTCGAATTTCTCACTTGCTAAGCAACTGTGTAGTGCTAAGCAGTGACTAGAGGAGTCGATTCGAAAGTTGGGTGAAATGGCATCGCATGGGCTCAAAGATCAGGATAGGTTGGAAGGATCTTCCAACTATGTCATATGGAAGACCAAAATCTTATTTGTTATGGAGGAATATGATCTCGAGGCCTATGTCAATAGTGTTGTAGTTTTTCTTGCTGACAACGATCAAAAGAAGAAGTGCAAGGACGAGCAGGGGAAGGCAAAGAGGTTCATTCTCGATGGAGTTCGATATCATGTGGTCTCACACTTCTATTGAAAAGATATAGCCCGGGAGATGTGGGAAGCCTTTTCTTCTCTATATGAAGGATCTTCCAAACAACAAAAGATGTATTTGGAGTAGAAGTTGCAGTAGACTCTGATGCAGAAAGGAGAAGAGGTGAAACTCTATCTTCAGCGTCTTCAGGACGCTAGAGACCAACTTGCTGTAGTGGGGTCCACTAATTAGCTAACCGTGATGGTGAGGATATACCTGAATGAAGTCTCAGATGAATGGAAAGTTTTTGTCCAAAGCATATTGGGCAGAGAAAAACTGCCTTTATGGGAGGAGATGTGGGAAACTCTTCAACAGGAGAAGTTAAGGAGGGACCTAGTGAAGTTCAACCTCAGTGGCAATAGTAGGAGTGGCACAAAGATGAAGGAGGAGAAGGAAAACACAACTCTAGCATCGAAGGGACAACATAAGTTGAAGCAAAAGAAGGACATTTCAAAGGTGAAATGTTTTAGTTGTGGCGAGATGGGCCACTATGCATCCTAGTGTCCTTTGAAGAAAAAGGATAAGGATGAGAAAGATGATCCTAAGGCTTCTTCAACAAATATTGATGAGAATGAGTTTTCCATGAGTGCCCACGCATCTCTAGGAGGGAGATGGGGCGATATTTAGCTATAGTCGGGAGGACTACATGTCGGAAGGACCCTTGAGCAGTCCACCTCTTAGATTAATTCCTTGCTATGAGAGCCCAAGATTTAGTAGTAGCAAGATGGAATTAGTTTCAGATGATGCAGTGGAATGTTTGGAGGACATATGCAGTAGCTAGGGACCAGAGACTAATCAGAGCAGAGCAAGGTTGGCAGCAGTGCAGTTGGCACAATGTAGGAGTCAACAACAGCACAAAAGATGCAGAGGGTTATAATCAACAAAATTTAGATTCCAACATTCATTTTATTAATGTTGAACATAGTTAAGTTCAACTAATTTTGGATGTTTTTCAGTTGCTTCTCTTAGCAGCTGAGTTGCATTATGGATGCAATGTTAGTAGTGGCAATGCTAGCAGCATATCAGATGCAGCGTTTGAGAGGGAGTTATAGTACAGATGTAGCAATGGTAGTGTCATGGACAACAATACAATAGCAACAACACAGTGTCGGTGGCAACAATAGTACAGAAAGGAGGTGCTTCAGAAATAGAGCAACATGCAGGTGGACATTGTTGCTAGAGCACTTTCGTTGCTAAGAGGGACTGTTAGTTTTTGGTAGCATCAGAAGTGCTCTAGCCTTGAAAATTGGTGGAGAGGCTAAGGCATATGAGTTCTAAAGAACCTAGAAACTATTTGGTGAAATTCCACCCAAATTGTATTTTATTATAATAATTAATATTTTTAATGGGGTTCCTAAGTCTAAACTTAGAAAAATTAAAATATTAATGGGTATTAATCAAAATATGGGTGAGAATTATCTAGAAGGCGGATTAAGTCATGTTTTAATCTTAATTGTTGATTAGAGACTTAAACTCAGCTGTTGAAGGCTCAACAGGAAAAGTATAAAATGGAGGCTTGGGTTCATTTGGAAACCGTTGATGGTGCTAGACCCGCCAACATTCAGGGGGATCACCCTGGTATGAAGTCCCAACTAGACCTCAGACCGTTTGGTGTGGGATTCCCATCCAGTATGATGGCCTAGTTTCCATTGTCTTAAGGATTTGCCTCAAATTTTGCTTGTCAACACAAGAGAGTGGTCTTCTTTGTCTTCGGGAAGTGAGGTTCGCATGTCTGGTGAGTGTAAGTGTACTTGTATCAATGGTTCTTTCACTGTGAGAGGAAGAGAGTGAAGGTGAGTTCCAGGTTGAAAGGGATCAGTCCCAACTCAACTAGGAACACACAACACAATAGGACATACATAGCTTCCCATGGATCAGTCCACTTGGATGCGGCTATCACAACATACAAGGTAAGATAACACATACAACACTCATGGATCAGTCTGAACAAGTGCAACGGTTGTTACAACAAGGTTCATGTGAAAGTTTTGTTTGATGTCTGGCAGAGCAGTCGACATGGATGGGACAACATTAACAACATAATCAACATATTTCCATTAATAAATTATGCATTACAACAAATGAATCAGTTCATATTTAGAAAACAGGTTAAATCAAAATGCATTAAAAGTGTTAAAGATTAGTCTTACAACAAATACAATACATGTGTGAAAACGTGTTGGCCTGTTAACAGGCTTCTGAATTAAGCAAAAGTTCCAAGACACATCGTTACACCATACATCACTAACCCTGTCAGCGGGGCGTTGGAGCCACTACTTACTCCTCAAAGAAAATATTACAGACTCTCTTGGCTATGTGGGAGGAGCTGAGGTGAAAAGTCCTTTCATGTACAAATGAGGGGGGTATTTATAGCCAAGGGTGAAACTGACCCTTGTGGTTGTTCGACTACCCTCATGACCATTTGACTTCCATGAATTTTCAACTTACATGGCTCTATGACCAACAAGTGGGTCTGTTTGAATTCCACATTACATCACATTGATTGACAACAAGCCCATAGTGGAGATGTGGACAACATGACTCATGACTTGACCGACATGACTTGACATGACAATCCCGGTACATTCCTGCTTCTATTGGAGTGCATGTCGAGCTACAGTGATGTTGAGTGATGGATGTCTTCATGGTGTATCATAGCTTCATCTCCACATGGTGAAGTGTGCAGAGTCTTTGATGGTCCTTGTTTTGCTTGATGAAGCTTTATCATGTTGTTCCTTGCTTTCATGCTGGAAGGCTTAACAGGTTCACTTGTTCGTGAAGGTGCATGTTCGTCGCTTTCATTCGCTTTGCATGCTTCATTCATTCATTTGTTGGTGAACCTGTCCATATGCATGTGCTCCCTTCGTTCATCCCATTCGTCGTCTTGACATGTTTTTTGGTGTACCTGTACCTGCAGTCACTCATGACAAGACAACATCTAATCCAAAACCTCCTAGTCTACCATGACACATGATTGTTTGGATGTAGGTGACCGAGAGAGATAGTAGGGTTGTGATGCGGGATGACTGCTGATAAAATCTACGGAAGAGTCATTGAGATATGGAGATAGGCAATCTAAGTCGACAGTGACTGACTGCAAGGTCTAGCTTAGCTAGGAGGTAAAATTGTGCAAATTTTGGAAGGGACAGTACAGGCTCCATAGAAAGGTAGGCATGCTCTGCGTATTTTCCAGAACGAACAATCAGCGAGGACTGGACAGATAGATTTGTACAAGTTTCCAGAGGAACGTCTCGGGTTGCATGAAGGGTCAACAGTCAGGGATTGCGCAGTTTTTCTAGGGAACTACCCAGTAGACTCGCAGTCGGAATTGTGCAGTTCCCTGCGGGAACTGGCAGTTGGATGTTGGGGTCACTGGCATCCATAATTGCGTAATTCCTACAGGGAACTAGTAGTTCAATGCTCAGCCACTAATAGCAGAAACTGTACAATTCCTGGAGGGAACAAGCAGTCTGCTATTAGGAGTTGCTGGCTGGTAAAACTGCACTAAGGCCGGGAGGCTAACCTGCTAGTCATATTTGCACAATTTTTGAGCTGATCTGATTGATGGGAAGCGATAGGCCTACTCATGAGCACTGCACAATTTCTGAGATGAACAATTGGTCAACTGTCCGGATGACTAACTAGGAAAACTACGCAATTTTCTGAAGGAGACAAGGACGGGCACTTGGTGTTTGTCCGACTTGTCTGCGCAATTTCCTTAGGTAGTTGAGCAGGTAAGGTCAATGGCCTTTGCACAATTTTTGAGGGGATTCAGTGCTGGGGTGACTGTCGAGTCCAACTATCTGGGTGGAAAACACGAGTGTTGATTGATTTGCTTGTGTGCAGCGCGGCTTGAAAGGACTAGCTTGGTGCTTCTGCGCTGTTTTGGTTGACAATCAATAGAGTCGAAAGTAGGGTGATGGTATGACTATTAGTGAGGAGTATGGTTGTCAGAAATTCAACAAAAATGAATAAGTGTGTGAACAGTTGAAAGATGCATAGGTGATCACACGAACACACACTCGCATGACTTGACGATGAAATGACCAAACCATCTAGACACACATGTTCAACATGATAGACTTATGGTGCAAGTGACAAGCGCGACACTCGTGATTGATCATTCATTGCTCGAGATGACACTTGCATGAAAATGAATGTGACTCCATGTGTGAGTGTGACAAATGCTTTCATGGCGAACACAACAAACATATACGAAGAAAAGACTTTGAGCATAACTTGAACACGGTCGCAAGCATGACTTAGACATCAACATGCAAAGAATTGAATGCAATAAACAAGCAAGGGGAATGTGAAGACTCACATGAGCTCACAGAGCGAACCCAAGTGTGTGTAATCATCAAGTGAAACTCTTCAAGGGAGGCCTAGAAATTGGTGCATGTCAAAATTTTGGAGGGTCGTTGTAGTTGCTACAACACTTGGCGACACATTGGTAGAACTCCAGTTTCTTTGTTTCGGTTCATTGCTAGCATAGGGCCTTGGTCTTTTGAGGAGTATTGAATCACTATGCATGTTAATTCAGTTTCCCCACTTACCCCATGGACATATGTGGTTCACCCTTTTCTAACTCAGTTAAACACAATCAAAATTTCATCTTAGATCTCAATGTTTCAAATCCAGGAAGGGTAGTTTAGCTTGCGAGTTGAAGATTTTCAGAGTATAAGTTTTCATCTCTAGTGTTGCTCCATTGCTAGTAGGCTTGGATAGTACCTCGACAGAATCATGCAGGAACACACATTGCTCCACTCTTAGCAAGCCTGGTCAGTACCCTGGTGGAGTTGCGTGCTTTACCTGTCCGCGTAGGAAACCTTTCTCTTCTTTCACCTTTTTATCTTTTAAGAGAACTGTGCATAGGTACTTATTTACTTTTGGGGCAGAAGAGGGATCCCGACTTATTGAGAGCAGAAGAGGTTTTTCCTTTATAGAAGAATGTAAGACCTCTAACATAGGTTTGCTCATTTAGATTTTTCCCCTTCTCTGTTTCTACTAGTTGGATTAGCTTAAACACACAGAGCAGAAGGATGAGTACAGGCATGGGGCTTCCCAGTGTGGACAAAGGTTCATAGTTGGACCCAAGCTTCCCTTACAGACGATTTGTATTTTTCATCAGGACTTCATTAGCCGAAGGTTGTAACCAAGCATAGAGAAAATGGACACAAGACTGGCCAAGCGCTGCAGTGTCACAAGTCTCTTCAAATTTCAGCCACATACTCTATTCAAAAGCCAGAATGTAGTAGTCGACAACACTTTTTTTTGGAAACAAAAATAGTAATATATCAAACACACGAAATGAATGCGAAAAAAAATAGTAAGCAGAATTAGACAAAGCGAAAGGAAATGTAATAAGAAAAACAAATCAAATGAAATAACAAGAAACAAGCAGACTATGTACATGGCACAGGCGTGACCCGACCTATTGAAACTAATGTTTGAGAACTTGGATGTTGACAAGAAGATTATCAATCCTCCTGTCAAGTGATTGCAAATGATACGTGTGTGAGCCAAGTTTCTCGTGGACCAGTGCCGGTCCACTGGGCTCCGCTACCGGAACCTGGTGGCATTCTAGAAGACCTTGAAGTGAAGACAACACCACTGTTTTAGGTACTGTGTGCAACATGGGCTCGGATGATGGCACAGGGTAGTTGTTTTTATTCCAGGAAGGGTTCATGTTTATGAAGTCAATACGTAAGCATATCTTCCCATATTTCTTATGTGCAGGGTTTAAATTAGAAAACCAAGTATGATGACAAACTTTGCAAGTAATCCAAACACTTAAAATGTTAGTGAATATTTTCAGTGAATGTAGTACAAACAACATCTATGTGTTACCTATTCTTTGTTGTAATGGCTTGTCTTCTCCTTTACCTGGAATCTCATGTTGGATTGTTCGCATGTAATGGGTACTTAGGTCATCATCTGCTCGTGCAAACCTATCTAGGTACTGTTCGATCAAGCGGTCAATGATTGGTCGCCGCTGCAGTGTGTAACTTGTACTCAGATTGGCCATCTTCGAATCATGGTGGAATCCCTGGTTGATTTATTCGTTCATAGTGTTGGTCCTTCATGTTTTTAGCATGAGTGCTTCAACATCATTTTTTGTGACTTCGAATGTCAAAAAGCTTGAAATCATACATTGTCCATTATTTTGGATGACTGAGGTGCACTTAGTCCTTAGGCCATAATGTGTCCCTGACTTGTCAAGGCTCATAACCCACAACTCATTTCTACATGGACTGTTTGGTGTACTGGTACTCATACTACTACCGTTGTTGTTGCTACTGCTACTAACGAAAAAACAAACTGTACAACTTTCATTATCATCAGTTGAGCGAGGAAGGAGTTCCAACTGCTTGTCTGATGAGGTTGGGGTTGGCTGTGCAAGATAACACTCCAATGTTTGTTCTAGGAAGCAATTGCCAAACATGAGTTCTGCGAAGGCCAATGGTTCATTCTCACCGTTAAGGGGAGTGACATTGTGTTTCATATACCTCTCTGATAACACCCAAATTTGGTTGCATCTGCCCTTGTACAGAAGTCACATGTGAGACTAGTCTGTAGAAAAATATCCATCTAGCTTGCTGGACTAGTCTTTGCTAAGTAGCAGGCCATATGCTTTCGGTATGTCGACAACAACTGTGTTGATGCATTGGTGGACTCGATTGTCTTGGGATAGTCGAATGATCATGTCTCATAGTTCACTAATGGTTGGTACTGATCTATCGAGTTGGATGATTCTGGCGGATGTTTCGCTCCATCGTGCATTGATCTTGTTAGCAATGGAGAGTGGCATGACATTGGTTGTCGCGCTAGAATCAACTAAGTAGTTGTGGAAATCGTAGTTGAAAACTTCAAATGAAATCAGGAATGGGGGAAACTTGAATTTTCTTCTTCCATCTGGAGTGCATTGAGCATAGTGGATAGTGATCTAGGAGGTGTGCATGCTCCCTTGTTGGTAGAGGCCGTGCTGTCTGTTGTTGTTTGTCGTAATGTATGCAGCATGATATCTCGCTGACTTTGGACTTTGGATAAATCAAACAAATTGATGTTCGCTCGAGTTTTCTTCATGTCATTGACTATGTTGTAATCCAAAGCTGGTAGACTCACCGAGGTGTCCGGGGTGGAACGAATGTTCGTGCTTTCTAGCAGAGTGTTCTGCAACTTGCTGCCTATGGATGTACTCTTATCCGATGCTGTCTTCCTAGACTTTCTTTGTGTTTGTTGCTTGGAGGCAGCTCGTAGATCAACCTTCTTTATTAACTATCTCACTTTCTCTTCCATTTCCCCAAGTGTAGGGGGAGCCCCTTTACTTCTAAGATTGTAACAATCATTTTGTTTTTGGGGCTGCTTCTCGGTGTTCGTCTCCGAGAGTACTTGCGAGCACTAATATGTGTTCACTACATGCCTAGAACTTGGTGCTTCATCAGGTGCAACACATTCTTTATTATCAGTGTCTTCTGGTTGCTCCTGTATGCCACCATTCACATCGAGTATATGAGTACAGACAGAGGTAACAAATCGCTTCCAATTTGAACAAGAGTTATCGGGATGAAATTATTCATGGAAGGAACAAAAATTAGGGTCAACGCATTGATTGAGTTGGAACATAGGCTTCTGTGCAAATTTGGAATTGAACCAATTGTTTCTTGATGAGTCGGTTGATGAACTTCCTGCCTATCTCTATCTGGGTAGATGACTATTAGCGAATGTGTCCATCTTTCGTTGCTTGAGTTCAGACATTTTGGTGGTTAAGTTCTTGACAAGGTGAGTGAGGGTCACAATATCAGTTGCTTCCTTGTCTCTGCCCTTACTCGCTGTTGCTTGGGGCTTTATGCTTGAATCTTTGGAGTCTTTCATTGATTCTTCATCCTTTGAAGACTCCAATGGCACACAATTCTTTATCAACAACAATAGCTTCTCCACAACTTTCTAAAAGTGTTGGCTTCGCAGCTCTCTTGACGAACTGCACAATGGTGGTTGGCAGTGCAGACGTGTAATAGTCGACAGTGATGGAGTCATGAGGTTTGGTGTCTACTGCAAACTTGTTCAAAATAGGCATAAGCATCTGATTTAAATCTTTCACTTTCTCTTTTCCCTCCATCTTAAGGCTTCCCAATTCATTGAGTAGCATGGTTGGGGTCTTGTCATCAACAAACTTTTCAAGGAACATACGTTTGAAAGAACCCTAGTTCTATATGGAGTTGGGTGGAAGGCTGTGATACCAAGCAGCTACACAACTGTCCAAGGTACATGGAAACAATCTACATTATGTGTCGTCATAACATACCTCAGGGGTCTGCATCTATAGGTAGAAGTTGTCTAAGTGGTCTTCTGCCTTCACCGCGATGTCAGAGTTAAACTTGAAGTTCATTCTCTCTGCTCACTTCAGCATCTTGTGCAGGACAACCGAGAGAGCTAATGGTCCCTGAGTCATCCATTCATGAATTGGGTTAGCCATCTCTTCGTATTCTTCCTCTCCTTTGGAATCTAATGGTTCTGAATTTGAGTCTGTTAGTTCGTCTCCGCCTCCACCTCCTCCACTGCCTTCCCCTTCACCTCCAATACCGGAGTTCGATCCAAAGACCACAAGAGTGCTTTGTTCGTCTTCAAATAATTTTGAAGGTTCCTCTCCATCTTCAATACCTTCTTCCAAACCTTCAAGAGTAGCAAGGATTGCTTCTTCCACTGATAATACAACAACCCCTGTGGGAGTGGCTTTTGGCTTCTTAGATGTGTGTGGAAGATACTGTATGCCTGGGATCAATCCGATTGATTTTGCGAACTGGTGAGTGATGGGACGAACGGAGCGAAGGTGTTGATATGGAATCTCGTGTTCAATTCTGGGAGGTGAGGAGTAACAAAATGTTGGGTCATGAGAGAGGGAGTGTGAGTTACTGCCTTGACTAGATGGTTGATGAGTGAGTGTGAGGGGAATTCCAGACATGTACCACTGGCTACCCTCCTTCTAGCGCTAGAGATGTTTATGGTGCTAGACTCGCCAACATTCAGGGGATCACCCTAGTATGAAGTCCCAACTAGACCTCACACCGTTTTGTGTGGGAGTCCCATCCGGTATGATGGCCCGGTTGCCATTGTCTTAAGGATTTTACTCAACTCTTTCTTGTCATCATAGGAGAGTGGTCTCCTTTGTCTTGGGAAGTGAGGTTCATGTGCCTGCTAAGTGTAAGTGTACTTGTGTCAATGGTTCTTTCACTGTGAGGGGAAGAGAGTGAAGGTGAGTTCCATGTTGAAAGGGATCAGTCCCAACCCGGCTAGGAACACACAACACAAAAGGACATACACAACTTTTGGCAGAGTATTCCACTCGGATGCGGCTGTCACAACATACAAGGTACGATAACACGTCTAACACTCACAAATCAGTTTGAATGAGTTCAATAGTTGTTATAGCAAGGTTAATGTGAAAGGTCTGTCTGATGTCTGACAGAGCAGTCGACATGGATGGGACAACATTAATAACATATACAACACATTTCCATTAATATATTATGCATTACAACAAATGAATTAGTTCAGATGTAGAACATAGGTTAAAGCAACATGCATTACAAGTGTTAAAGATCAGTCTTACAACAAATACAATACAAGTGTGAAAACGTGCTGGCCTGTTAACAGGGTTCTGAATTAAGCGAAAGTTCCAAGACACATTGTTACACCATACATCACTGACCCCATCAACGGGGCATTGGAGCCACTAATTACTCCTCAAAGAAAATATTACAAACTCTCTTGGCTGTGTGGGAGGAGCTGAGGTGAAAAGTCCTTTGATGTACAAATGAGGGGGGTATTTATAGCCAAGGGTGAAACTGACCCTTGTGGTTGTTTGACTACCCTCATTACCATTTGACTTCCATGACTTTTTGACTTACATGACTTTATGTTCAACAAGTGGGTCTCTTGGACTTCCACATTACATCACATTGATTGACAACAATCCTGTAGTGGAGATGTGGGCAACATGACTCATGACTTGACTCGACATGAATTGACATGACAATGCTGGTACATTCGTGTTGCTGCTGGGATGCATGTCGAGCTATAGTGCTACTGAGTGATGGATGTCTTCATGGTGTATCATAGCTTCACCTTCACATGGCGAAGTGCGCAGAGTCTTCGATGGTCCTTGGTTCACTTGATGAAGCTTTAGCATGTTGTTCCTTTCTTTCATGCTGGAAAGATTGACAGGCTCACTTGTTCGCGAAGGTGCATGTTCGTCGCATTCATTCGCTTCACAAGCTTCGTTCATTCGTCTATTGGTGAACCTGTCCATCTATATGTGCTCCCTTCATTCATCCCGTTCGTCATCTTAACATGTTTGTTGGTGTACCTGTACTTGCAGTCACTCATGATGATATGACATCAAATCCAAAACCTCCTAGTCTACCATGACACATGATCGTTCGGATGTAGGTGACTAGGAGAGGTAGCAGGGTTGTGATGTGGGATGATGGCTTTGAGAAACTGCTGATGAAAACTACGCAAGAGTCACTGAGAGATGGAGACAGACAATATGAGTCAACAGTGAATGACTGCAAGGTATGGCTCGGTTGGGAGGAAAAATTATGCAAATTTTGGGAGGGACAGTCCGAGCTACAGGAGGGCAAGGCAAGTATGTTTCTAAGATAGCTACCCGTCTTAGTGGGACTAGCAGCTCTGCATAGACACTAGATTTCTCGATAACAAAATGGCGACTCCACTGGGGAGTGAATAGCTTGTTTGCTTGTTTGTACTTGTTTGCTTTATAAACTTACAGACGGTGCCTGAAGTTAAGCCAGCTAGCCTTCGAACTGCATTTGCTATGCAAGTGTAAAGTAGATCAATGCTTCTTCAGTCTATCTCCGGGTTTGTTTATAAACTAAACAACCGATTTGCAAACATCCTAATTTCCCTAGTGGTGGCTCTAGTAACCTCATTAGATCAGCCCCTGTAATTTCTATTTATTGACTATCATTAGCTCGGCCTAAATCCCTGAACTAAGTTGCAAACTGTGACCAAGAACCAAGTTTAAGTCTTGTCCCTAGACCATCACACTTTCTCCTCTTGGGAATCTGGATGCATCACACCTCCCATGTGCAATAGGTTCGCTCCATCGCACTTTCCCTGTGTTGCAGGTGCGCTGATCAGATAAGACCTCTTCTGCTTCCAGATTTTGGTTTCTTTGTTCACTCTCTTCAACTTTATTTAGGAGTTTTGCTGTCTGTGATCAGTGTACCACTGTGGAAACTCCCTTCCTTTACATGATTCCGCCTCCATAGTACAAAGAATTGTGAATTTTTTTTATGTATTGTGTGCCATTTACAGTTCTCTTTTACAAAAAGTAGAATCAAATTGTCGTCTTTTGATTTGGAAGTGTCGCAAGTGTCGTTTTTAGTCAAAGAAAAGAATCTTTTTGTTCTTGATGGTCAATTATACAGTTACTCTTGTATTTGATTTGAATTAGTGGTTTTTCAAATGTCGAAAGCAGTTTTCAACTCAAAATCGTAAAGTGTCGTCATTATCTTCCTTTCGTGTTTTGAAGAAAAATTGTTAGTACTGTCGCTTTGAAAAGATAATTCAGATTTTTACTTAGCATTCTTCTTGTCATTCACACATTAAGAAGGCTGAAAACAAATACATGCATGTGCATTTTCATTTAGACTGCTTGTTGATTTAGGATAGTGCATCTAGTGTGTGCTCTCTGCTCTATGTTGAAAGAATCTCATTTCTCTTTCCTTAGTAGCTAGGATTTTCATTGCAAGAAGAAGATCAAACGATTGTTTATCATCTTAGATTGCATTTTAGGAATTGTATATCTACATCATGCAATGAACCTGAAAGGCAAATTTCTTAAGAAATATCAACTGTAAAATAAATTCAATGAACATAAAAACGCTTTTGAACCTAATGCACAACATTTATAAGTCTAGGCTAGAGACGTATTTCGGTGTCGTAAATCCTGGTAACTATCGCTTTCATTGTTGGTTGGGTGATTCCTCCTCTTTGAGATGACAAGTGCCAGTATGGACTTGTGCTCCCACGTACCATCGAGTATATATTGGGAGATCACAATAGGCTATATCCTTTATCCATAGGAAGCCATGTTTGCCGCCCTATCGATCGCAATGCACTGAACACAGCATTCAGGAAGATTGACTGCTATACTGTAAAAAGTATTCTGCAGTTTTGCGATTGGTTTGGTAATCCCTCTGTCTAGATTTCTAGAGTAGTCTCTTTCGTTCCTTTTCAGACTCCTTAAAGGAAAAGGTCCATCTGAGCACTTGTCACTTTAGGCTCATTAAAAATCGAAGGCGACTAGAGCCATATTTTGTTTTTTCTCGACTCTTAAAAATTGAAAAAGCAGGTTGTGTCAAAGCATCTAAAATTTATTTTAATCGGAATAACGTCACTATTCCCTCGTTGGTCTTAGGTTGAGAAAATGGAGTCCACCAACCAAGTATTTCCCCTTGGAGGAAATCCTGGTCCTTTCTCCTCTTGGGGAGATGTTGGTGCACCTCATATGGCCACATTGTCACTTCCAGGATTGACAATTGCCTTGCCAATATGGCTCTTCTCGACCTCTGTCGTTCAGAATACCGTGATTCCTGAACGATGTTCAGCAACTAGATGATACTAGAGTTACCCCCCAACCTTCTACTTCGTCCGTTTCTCCCTCTCCTCCTTCCTCTTCGCTTGATGAAGCTGGTAAAGCAAAAAATCAAGTAACTAAGAAGGAGAAGAAGGGGAAGGAGAAGAAGGAAAAGAAGAAGAAGGAGCCAAAGGCAAAAAGGGGTAACCATGCATCATCTAGTAAAAATCCACACATGGCACCGTCCAGACCTAAACCTCCATGTGTCATTTGCAAAGGGGACCACTATCATCGAGATTGTCCCTGTATCCCCCGGATCTTCAGGGATTGGTCTCCCCGTTTGCACAATCCGGTGTCATCAACCTTTGATGATCATGTTGAAAGCACACCATCAACTAGTGAAAACGAAGTCTCTGGACAGAAAGGAAGATGTAAATTTCCTTGCAAACTGTGCAAAGGAAATTATGCTGTCCATCGTTGTCCCTTCCTGGAGGAAGCTAAAAGAGTCTTGGATAACCGTCCCGCTTCACCACTGCGGCTTCCTCCTGGATACAAGAAACTCTTGCTGAGTCTGTTAGGGTCCCACCCTAACCCCCTTATTTATGTCATGGGATCACGTCATAGTCAAGAGTCAATAAAGCCCATATTAATATTTGTAAGTGGTTAACCCGCAATTAATGACGGGACCACAGTTAGTTGCAAATGGGCGGTAGTATTAGATAGATGGTAAATGGGCGGTAGTATTAGATAGATGGTATTAATAAAACCCACGATATTGGCCTGTGGTATTGCATGTATGAGTCATATATAAAGGATAGAGACTCCCTGCGAGGAGCATCGTGTCTTGTTTTGTAGTCGAGCTCTGCTCTATTGGAGGTTGCCCCCTCGAAGAGGCCTGTGAACGTTTCTCTCTGAATAATAAAATCATTGCTATTTTGTGCTCTGGGTATATTTTCTTCGCATATTATGTGTTCGCGGTATCTTTTCTTTGCAAATTCTATGTTTGGGTATTGCTTTGCAGGTTAAGAGCATAACAAGTGGTACCAGAGTACTTTCCAGGGCTCGGTGGGATCTCCAAATTTTAGCAAATTGTTTTTTGGCTAGAGACGTGTTCTGGTGTCTTTAAACCACGGGATCTGTCGTTAAGCGCATAAACCTGCGGATTTGGGGAGGCATGCACGCAGGAAATACAAGAGGTGGTCACGTCTGTTGGACTCCCTTGTAACCCCTGTGGGTACCCCTTCGAGTAGTAGCGCATTAGACAGAACCGCGCACGGACTGTCTTCCACGTGCCCCCTGGGTATATAGGAAGCCCCCTATCTCCCTTGAAACCTCGCCATAGATAAACCTTCGGCCGTCTTGTGGCTACAGTACACCGAGAACAGCACTCGGAGAGATTACTCGCCCGTACGATAGGGTAGTCGGGTTGTACGGCTAAGGGTACGGTCGATCCTCCTTAGTTAGAGCCCTGAAACATTGGGCCGAGTACTACTGTCAGACCCTTATGTATATTGCGATCTGTAGCACCTGACACTCCCCAAGACCATAGTTCCCTTTCTATCGGGGGATCACACATCTATTCCAGATCAGCAGCAGCAGTTGTTCCACCATTCAGATCTCTCAGATCCACCAGATCGGATAGTCCAGATCAGCAGTAGCAGTTGTTCCACCATTCAGATCTCTCAGATCCACCAGATCGGATATTCCAGATCAGCAACAACAGTTGTTCAACCATTCAGATCTCTCAGATCCACCAGATCAGAGTAGTGTGAAGGGTTCCTGTACCTGGATATAATTTTCGCAGGACTTTTGGCGGCATTGACATTTTGAGGATTTGGCGACTGCAGTATTGATCAGGAAGGAGTAAAACTCCGTTAGGAGTTTTCCAAAAAAAAAAAAAAAAAAAAGTCTGAGATCTTCCGGGGCGCTTATTGGTGACCTAGCCCATCAGTATCAGGACGACGACCTGAGCAAGGTGGTACCATTCAATTTCTTAGTAAAATTTTTTAGGCGGTCCCAATTTTTCATCAGATTGGTGTATGGTAGAAACTCGCGCTCAAGTGATGGCCAATGAAAGGATCGACAAAATTGAAACCCATGTGCACTCCCTCCAAACTGCGGTGAATAATATCGAACTTGAGCTTAAAGGAATAAGTAACCAGATACAACTTGAGTTTAAAGGAATAAGTAACCAGATACTTGATGCACTCCCAAAGGGCAAGGAGCCAGCCCACGAGGAGGCGTATATTGGCCATGATTACCATGAGGGTGAGTCTAGCCACTCTCATCACGTCTGGCACTCCCATCCACCACCCAGTCAGCGACCTCCCAAGTTGGATATGCATAAATTTGACGGTTCTCACGCATCCGCATGGCTAGCACAAATGGAGCAGTATTTCCAATTGAATCATATCACAGATGAGGGGACTAAGCTTATGGTGGGCACCATGTACTTGGACAATGAACGATGGCAATGGAAGGAATGGCATCAACGTTGCAATGGACATTTTCAGAATTGGGCCCAATTTGCCAAAACTCTTCGCAGTCGCTTTGAACAGGAAGACTCTTTTTTGGGGCGTCTCACTAAGCTCCGACAGACGGGTACAGTGGAGGAATATATTACTGCTTTTGAAGCCTTAGCCTTCCGCACTAAGGGTCTCACAGATGAGTTCTACATGGAATGCTTTATCAGCGGTCTTAAAGAAGCCATCAAAGCTCAGGTTCTACTCCACCACCCTCCCACATGGACAGAGGCTTACCAGGTAGCCTGTAAGGTGGAACGTGCATTAACAGCCCAATCCAGCCGCCCCAACTTCCCCGCTAAAGGTCGTCCCTCACAGGCTCCCAATATGACTCAGACACTTAAGATTCAAAAGGTGTCACCTGCGGAAATGGCCGAAAGAAGGAAGCAAGGACTATGTTACTAATGTGATGAAAAATATTCCCCAGGTCATAAATGCAAAGAGCACAAGTTTTTTCAAATAGATGCCACTGACTACAGCTCCACCGAGGAAGATCCACCACTTGAGGAACCGGAGGCGATCGAAGAAGATAACCAAAAGGAGATTGTATCTGATGAACCAATTATTTCGCTAAATGCATTGGCAGGAATTTCTTCCCCTCAAACTCTCAAAATCAGGGGTTTTCTTAAACATCGCCCAGTAGTAGTCTTGATTGATAGTGGAAGTACCCATAATTTCATCCACCAAAAGATCGCTGAAGCAGCACATTGTTTCGTCCGGGCAGTTTCTAACTTCCAAGTCCAGATTGCAGATGGGGGCACAATGAAATGTGAAGGTCGCTGTGAAAATGTCAAAATTCAAATGGGGGATTATCAATTGAAAACCCACATGTTTGCAATACACATGGGGGGTTGCGACATTGTCCTAGGCGCAGAATGGCTCCGCACTCTTAGGCCAATCACAATGGATTTCCAGGAGTTATATATGAGTTTTAAGCAGAACAACTCCACCCATACCCTCCGAGGACTACAGGCGGGAGCCCCCTCTATCATCAGCTCGCATAGGATGGAAAAATTGTTAAAAAAGGGCCATCATGGAGTGGTAGCTCAATTTAATGCCATCCAGGTAGTAGACACCATGTCTCCGCCAATTCATCCTGAGATGCAACAGATTTTAAATAAACATCGGACGGTCTTTGACAAGCCTCATGAGCTTCCACCCTCGCGAGGGGAACATGATCATAGCATCATATTGGTTCCAAGGGCCCAATCCCCAAATGTGCGGCCATACAGATATCCGTTCACCCAAAAGAATGAAATAGAAAAAATCATCAAGGAATTGTTGGAAGCAGGTGTCATTCGTCCCAGCATTAGTCCTTATTCATCTCCAGTGGTCATGGTCCTCAAGAAAGATGGGGAGTGGCGGATGTGTCCCGACTTCAGGGCCCTCAATAAGTTAACAGTCAAAGATAAATTTCCCATCCCAGTGGTTGACGATTTGCTGGACGAACTCAATGGGGCTCAATTCTTTACTAAGTTGGATCTTCGCTCAGGCTACCACCAAATTCGCATGAAGGAAGTCGACATTCCCAAGACAGCTTTCAGAACTCATGAAGGCCATTATGAGTTCCTGGTCATGCCATTTGGTCTCTGTAATGCCCCCTCTACTTTTCAGAGCCTTATGAATCACCTCCTCAAACCATATCTCAGAAAATTTGTCCTTGTCTTCTTCGATGACATCCTCATCTATAGTGGCACTTGGGCGGCACATCTTCAGCATGTAGATCTACTCTTGCAACTGCTCCGCACGCATAAATTATTTGTCAAGATGTAAAAGTGTTCGTTTGGCATGGAAGAAGTTGAGTATTTGGGCCACATTGTGGGGCGTGAAGGTGTCAAGGTGGACCCCAAAAAGATCCAGGCAATGCAAGAATGGCCTCAACCTAAGACCTTGAAAAGCTTGAGAGGATTTTTGGGTCTCACAGGCTATTATCGTAAATTTGTTCGCAACTATGGCCGCATAGCGAAGCCCCTAACGCAACTCCTAAAGAAAAATTCCTTCTTCTGGAACGAGGAAGCACAACAGGCATTTACCGCTCTCAAAACCGCCATGTGTTCCACTCCTGTCTTAGCACTACTGGACTTCACCAAATCATTTGTCATTGAATGTGATGCTTCGGGAATAGGTATTGGAGCGGTCTTAATGCAGGAAGGGCGACCATTGGCCTTCACTAGCCAACAACTAAGTGGGAGGAATCTGGGCCAATCTACCTATGAGAAGGAAATGATGGCCTTCTTACATGCAGTCGAGACCTGGCGACCTTACTTGTTGGGGCGACGTTTCCAAATCCGCACAGATCATCACAGTCTTAAATATTTTTTGGAGCAACGCCTATCTTCCCCACAACAAAATAAATGGTTAGCCAAAATGCTGGGATATGATTATGAGATCATTTACAAGAAAGGGAAAGACAACATGGTAGCAGATGCATTGTCACGCCAATTTGAGGAGGAAAGTACTCTGCTCGCAATTTCCCTCCCCATTCCAGACTGGATTGAAGAGGCTCGCAGGGAATGGTTTTCACATCCCGGGCTCTCCCAACTCATTTCTCAATTGCAGGTAGATCCTAATTCCAGCAAGGGCTACTCGTGGCAGAATGATATTCTTCGCTACAAGGACAGAGTCGTAATATCACCAACATCCACCCTCAAAAGTCGCATTTTGGCCGAATTTCACTCATCTCCCATTGCAGGACATTCGGGCTTTCAGAAGACGTATGCTCGCACCAGAAGATCTTTTTTTTGGACCGGCATGAAACAGGACATCCTTACTTTCGTCGCAGAATGTGACGTCTGTCAACGCCAAAAAGGGGAAACCGTCAACACACCAGGCACATTACAACCATTGCCCATTCCGGCGTCAATTTGGACGGAGGTCTCCATGGATTTCATTACAGGTCTTCCAAAGTCTGGAAACAAGTCAGTCATCATGGTGGTTGTGGACCGACTCTCGAAGTATGCTCATTTCTGCGCCCTACCCCAACCATTCACACCAACTTTGGTTGCTCAAACTTTCATGGATCAGATCTTCAAATTGCATGGCATGCCCACTTCTATTGTGTCCGATCGCGACCCAATCTTCACCAGTAATTTCTGGCAGGAGCTCTTCAGAATACAAGGCACTCAAATCAAACTCAGTACTTCATATCATCCGCAAACAGATGGTCAAACCGAAGCCGTCAACAAATGTCTAGAAACCTACCTTAGGTGTTTCACTTCAGAAAAGCAACACCTTTGGGTACAGTGGTTACCTCTGGCGGAATGGTGGTATAACACCAACTATCATGCCACCACCAAAATGACTCCCTATGAAGCAGTCTATGGACAACTTCCGCCTTCCCCTACTTCTTATCTCACGGGGTGCTCCAAAGTACAAGCCGTGGATCAACTTCTACAACACCGCGCAACCATGCTTTCCCATCTGCGCGAGAATCTTCATCAAGCTCAGAACCGTATGAAGCAACAGGCTGACCAACATCGCTCAGAGCGCCAATTTCAAGAAGGGGATCAGGTCTTTTTGAGGCTGCAACCATATAAGCAAACATCACTCAAAGACAAGGGTTGTCAAAAGCTCTCTCCAAAATTCTACGGACCATACCAAGTACTTCAGCGCATTGGAGAAGTGGCGTACAAGTTGGCTTTGCCACCTACAGCAAAAATCCACCCAGTTTTCCATGTATCGTGCCTCAAGAAAGTGATTGGGAACAATTGCCGAGTTCAAACAAGTCTACCTGAATTGGACGAAGAAGGGTCAATCTGGCTTCAACCTGAACAAGTTCTAGACACACGAGACAAGCACCTGCGCGGCCGCACGCTTAAGGAGGTCCTCATCAAATGGAAAGACACCTCTCTGGAAGATGCAACTTGGGAACCAACCACTATTCTTCAGCATTTTCCGCAGCTTCAGCCTTGAGGACAAGGCTAGTCTTAAGGGGGAGGGCATATTAGGGTCCCACCATAACCCCCTTATTTATGTCATGGGATCACGTCATAGTCAAGAGTCAAAAAAGCCCATATTAATATTTGTAAGTGGTTAACCCGCAATTAATGAGGGGACCACAGTTAGTTGCAAATGGGCGGTAGTATTAGATAGATGGTAAATGGGCGGTAGTATTAGATAGATGGTATTAATAAAACCCACGATATTGGCCCGTGGTATTGCATGTATGAGTCATATATAAAGGATAGAGACTCCCTGCGAGGAGCATCGTGTCTTGTTTTGTAGTCGAGCTCTGCTCTATTGGAGGTTGCCCCCTCGAAGAGGCCTGTGAACATTTCTCTCTGAATAATAAAATCATTGCTATTCTATGCTCTGGGTATATTTTCTTCGCATATTCTGTGTTCGCGGTATCTTTTCTTTGCAAATTCTATGTTTGGCTATTGCTTTGCAGGTTAAGAGCATAATAGAGTCCATCGCTAGTTGAAAATACGACCGACACAACTTTGTGGTCAATCGAAGCATCTATCGTTGAAGATAAACCCGCTGAATCCATACGAGATGAAAGTCAAAAGGTTGAGGCGGAAGTCGACCCGGTCTTGTCTTCGGAAGGTCCATCTTCAGATGATACAATCACCGAAGAGAATGAGAACAACACCATTCAAATTCTTTTCGTAAACACGGACTTCGATGAACATGGGGGCAAACTACCCATTCCTTTACCGCAGGAAGGAAGTTCGTCAGAGTCATACTCGGCCATTTATTCGGTCCCACATCCGAGCAACCTAGTCATTTCCTTCGATTGGAATCTAATAGGCAGACCCTGTTTACCGGCTAGTGTACCATTCCGAATCATTGTTCTAACCTATAGAATGGTCATGGTCGGTACCATCATAGATGAGGGGGCTTTTGTGAGTATCCTTTCCTCAACTGCTTGGAAAGCGCTTGGTTCGCCATCGCTTCTGCCCGAGATGCGGAATCTAACAGGCTTTGATAAAGGAACCAATCGACCGTTAGGGATCCTTCCAAGTTTTCCTATAACCTTGAGAGCGAAAACTGTGTATCTAAACATAATGGTAGTCCAAGGACCTTTAGATTATATCCTTGGGCGCGACTATATTTATAGCATGGGAGCCATTGTCTCCTCACTCTTTCGAGTAATGTGTTTTCCGCATGAAGGCCGAGTGGTCCAACTCGTAGACCAGCTTTCGTTCCCCGGCTCACACATAACTAATAGTCAAATACCATCGCTAAATGGTCTTTTCATGCAAGGAATGTCTCATCAATATCTAGTCCTTCCACCCGAAGAACACGAGTAATTGGATGGCCATGACTAAAACCCAGGGGGACATGCAGCCTGGTCTGCTTCGGTAGAAAAACTTCAGGCATAGGGTAGGTTTCCACAGAGGATATATGACTAGTCTGACACACCCATCCATATAGGAAAATGGGATTAGATTGGAATAAGGTAACCTAGAAAAGGTAGGCCTTTCCCAATAGAACAATTGTTTTGTCTGCAAATTGAGGGGTAACCTGGGAATCTCTACTTCGCTATACCTGGGGGCATGCAAACCTTTTGTGCGCAAGTGAAAAGTGACTAGCGTAATGCTAACTCCATAGTTTCACTAAATTCAACTGCTTAAGTTGGGTGAGTGGTCGAATCGACCATTCGCCTTCGCAGGGGCCAAATGGCACCGGCGAAATAAAGGAAAAAATTTCCTACCCGACCTTAGTATTTAACTAACCCCTAGGAAAGTAGTTGGTCATTCCTAGCTTGCATGCAAGAGGCAGCGGAGCAAAGTTTTGAATGGTGCAAGCTCCCTAAAAATTGAACCTATTGATGAGACATCCTTATTATATGACTGGCACAAGCAGTTTTTATGCAAAGTTCAAGCTCGTTAAAAATTAAACCTAAGCAATGAGCAAATGTTTCCCCCCAGAGTTTAAGCTCATTAAAAAAAATGAACCAATTTCTGGTAAATAACCATTGTAAATGCATTATCATTAGCTTTTTGAGCCCTGGTCATGTTATTACCATCACCTCCACTCTGTTTTAGCTGATCATTCGCCTCCATTTGATTGTTTACCCCTTTTGAGGAACAATTGCGAAGAGTGATTCTGTTAGCCATCCTTGTGACACTGCCATGATTGGAAAATTCCAAACCTTACCTAGAATCAGTTTCTACCTGGAAATATCACTCGTTCCTCAAGAGGCGAGTCTCCTTTAAGCCCTCTTCATCTGACTCGTAAAATATGAAAAGATTGCCGAGCAGTTGGCCTCTCCAGCTTGTTAAATCTATTGGGAGTGCTATCCCTCCTATAGATTTTAATCTTTTCGGACCTGAGGGATTATTACACAAAAATATCGAGTGTTTGTCTTGTTCGGCTCGTTAAAACTATCGAAAATTCATCCCTTTCGTATTATTTTATACTTTTTCGGACTTAAGGGATTACGTGACGAAAAAGGATCACTGGATTTTCCTTTCCGTCCCTTTTTAGACTCTCTAAAATTGAAAAAGGACCGAGTTGTCTTTGTCGTTAAACTCGTTAAAACCAATAGCGACAAACTTTTCCATGTAGACAAGAACGAGTTTCACTGTCGCTAGGCTCGTTAAAACATAGCGACGGGTTTGCCCAAAGGGAAAATTCTAGAACAAGCATATGTTATCCTCCTCAAGCTTGATAAAAATAAAGAGGTACTGGTCAGCAATGACTGGGGAAAAATTGGGAAGAAAACTTGAAGAAACTTTATTGGTAGCGAGTCGCTCTTGAACATGACACTTTCGCTCCATCACCATGATTGAGTCGGGTTGGGTTATTCCGTTCACTGGTCGTATTACCATTGGTCCATAGTACCATCCATCTTTGGGGTTAACGCTACCAATCCATTTCAGTGTCGCCGATATGTTCAAGAGAATTTGATCAAAGAATTCACCAACCCATCTTGTGTCTCATCCGCTATAATACCTTTACGCTTCATTCTTTCATGACCGCCACCCTGAACCCTGTATCATCATATCGTTTTCACCTCCAAAAGTCATTTTCTCCATTCCGTGTCATAGATGTGGGATTCATTAAAGCCCTCCTACGATAGGTCACTTCTTGTCGACATCAGCTCATTATCCAAGAAGTCGACCTAGGAACAACCCTTTCAGTACTTTGAAGCTTGCATGCCTCAATGGCAAGTTTCTCACTTTCAGCGACAGGTTTACATCAATGGCCTTCAACCGAAAGATTTTGCGTGGTGTTCGACGCAAAGTCCCATTTTCACACCACACGAATTGTACTGTTGTACCTTGAGGGTCATCATAATTATCAGTGATTCCTCTCGCGCCTGTTAAACATCTTACATCATTGGCTGGTAATCAAGTGATGTCTTTCCATGTTCTACTCCAGAACATTTTTCACATGGATCGACTTGTACTTCGGGTGAAGATTGGACGAGTTTGAAGACCTCAGATCTAGTTTCATCCGTCCAGGCTGCGATATATTCAGGAAAATAAAGACATCAAATGTACATCATTGCTGCACAGATGATCATCCGAATCAAAGGATGATGGCTCTATCAGAATCATCAGTCTGCCACACAGACAATTGTCTGTCCTATGTACATGAAAATGAATTTATAAAGATGAGCATGGGAATGCCCGCCTCAACTAGATCATGAAAATGTTATGAAGATGATGTATTGTATTGTATCTTATTACAGGTCGGCTTCCAGTTCGAAAAACCTCGGATCCTCATGATAAAGCATTTCACCCGACATCAAAAGATTAACGACCTCATGCTTTAGGGGACAACTGTTATAGACATTTTTGGGCACTGCAACCCCAATCATATATTTCCATAAACCAAGGGCTTCTCAATCCCTAAAAGTGTTGTTTCATGCCCTAAAGGAACAAGGTCAGCTGATTACATCATCTCCCAGAAGTTCTCCACAGAAAATTGCTCAGAATTGGTCAAAACTGGACCATACAGGTTGCTCAGTGCTAAGGGTGCGATGTATCTCACCTGCCTAGTGTAAAAGGTGCGATGCATACTGGAAAGCCCTTCTGTAGGGTATTATGGGCGAGAATGGACAAATGACAAAGACAATTTGTGAGGTGGATGATCATGGAATCTTCCAGGAACTTCTCCCGTGACACTTGCCTCTCTGAATTCACTCAGGGATGAGTAAGAGATCATCAATCTCCAAGTGGAATCAAGAACTATCAGAGAGAGGACACTAATCAAAATCCCAGAAGCTGACTCACTGCCCTGCAATCATCTATATATGGATCCTTCATCCCAGAGATCCAGAGGCTGAAATTTTGTATCTTGTAAGTGTTGTTGGTTTCCTGGTGGAATATCATAGTGTTGGGTGATCTAAGCTTTTCATGAGGTAAAGAAGGGCTTTCATGCTCGGAGGATGACGCTGGGTCAGATTAATGGGTTGTAATCCTCTCTTCTAATCTTTACATCAATAAAGCTATTCAAGTTTTCCTCCACATTCTTGTATGTTTGATAGTATACGCATTTGTGTGGTCAATATATATCTAGTCCTCTATTGTTTATGATTGTAGGTCTCTGCACTTTGAAGGTATTATGCTGCTTTGAATTTATAGGTACTCTTTGAAGCGGAGCGGTCAAGGGAGAAGTGATTGAGGAGAAGGAACAAACAAAGAACCAAGCGAAAGATCGAGGTTGGTATTCTTTGATCCTCTCTTATCTACTTCTCATAAAGGAAAACGAAAGTAACCTTAATCTGTTTGTTTCTAAGATAGCTACCCGTCTTAGTGGGACTAGCAACTCTGCATAGACACTAGATTTCCCGATAACACAGAGGAAACTGGCAGTTGGTTGCTCAGTGACTGGCAATAAAAACTGTACAATTCTTGGACGTCACAGGCAGTCTACTGCTAGGAGCTGATGGCTGGGAAAATTGCACTAAGGCCGGCGGGCCAGTCTGCTAGTCATCTCTGCGCAATTTATGAGCTAAGATGACTCATGGGTAGTGGAAGGCCTCCTCATGATTACTACACAATTTCTGAGATGAATAGTCGGTCAACTATCCAGATGACTAACTGGGAAAATGCACAATTTTCTGAAGGAGACAGGGACTGGTACTTGTTGTCTATCCAGCCTGTCTGCACAATTTCCTTAATCAGTTGAGTGGGTAAGGTCAATGGCCTCTGCATAATTTTTGAGGGGAGTTAGTCCCAGGGTGACTGCCAAATCCATCTTTGTGGGTGGAAAACATATGCGTTGATTGAGTTTCTTGTAGGAAACACAACTTGAAAGGACTAGCTTGGTGCTTCTATGTTGTTCTGGTTGATAGCCGACTGAGTCGAAAGCAGGGTGATGGTCTGGCTGTGAGTGAGGAGTCTGGTCATCAGAACTTCAACAAAAATTACTAAGTGTGTGAACAGTCGAAAGATGCATAGGCGATCACACGAACA
This sequence comes from Pinus tabuliformis, assembly GCA_031772625.1. Classification (NCBI taxonomy): domain Eukaryota; kingdom Viridiplantae; phylum Streptophyta; class Pinopsida; order Pinales; family Pinaceae; genus Pinus; species Pinus tabuliformis. Next base: position 2,075,497,243 of record CM062818.1, read on the forward strand.
CACACACGCATGACTTGATGACGAAATGACCAAACCACCTAGACACACATGTTCAACATGACTGACCGACGATGCAAGCGACAAGAATGACACTTGTGATTGATCATTCATTAATCGAGATGATGCTTGTGCGACAGTGAATGTGACTCTTTGTGTGAGTGCGACAGATTCTTTCATGGAGAACACAACAAACACATACGAAGCAAAGACTTTGATCATAACCAGAACACGATTGCAAGCATGACTTAGACATCAGCATGCAAAGACTTGAATGCAATGAACAAGCAAGGCGAATATGAAGACTCACATGAGCTCATGGAGTGAACTCGAGTGTGTGCAGTCATCAAGTGAAACTCTTCAAGGGAGGCTCCGAAATTGGTGTAGGCCAAAATTTTGGAGGGTGGTTGTAGCCGCTACAGCAGAAACAAAAATAGAAATATTGAGGAAATTTATTTTCTGAGGTGAGAAGTTCTCAAGATGAAAATCAATTGGGGAGATCTTACAGCTGAGGGCCAGTGAGAATCCAGGAGAAGGAATTTCCGAAGAATACTCACAAAGAGGCACAGAGAGATTGTAGAGAGGTAGTGCAGTAGCTAGGAAATGCTGACCCTGGGCCAGTCTGGGCCCATGCAGTCCCTACGCAAAGCGAGAAGGGCCAACGAAGAGCAAAAAAACTGCATGTCATGCAAAATCCAGAACCTTTGGGAACAACCGAAACTGCAGGGAACTGCCGGAATAGCTGGGAGAGCTGACGTAAAGGGAAGAGAAGCTAACACAGAGCCTATGCAAGACCATAACAGAAATAACCAGGGTTAGCCAGTCTTGTGCCAGATCAGCGAGAATCTTGCCGGGTGAAGTGAGGTAAAACTCACTCAGATTTTCTGCCACTATTTTCTGTAAAGGATTGCTAAATGAGAATCCTAGATTTGTATTAAGATATTTCTCTTGCATAATGATAAACTCTCAAAAATGTTGCACAATTTTTCTCGCATTCGGTTTTTCTGGGGATTATTGTGTCCAAAAATAAGTGTGTCTTATCATCTTGTTCTTTTCTCTGTTTTCTGTTTCATGAGATCAAATATTTAAAAAGTGTAGGCTGCAAAAGTAATTTTATTCAGTATTTAGAGGAATAACTTGATGATTGTAATTTAAAAATCAAAACGTGAAGTAGATTCAAATTTGCTACCTTAGGGGTTCCTTCAGAGTGTAGGAATTTTCACAGTTGTGTGTTGATTTTTTTTGAAGGGATGCATTTGGTATTGGTAAATTGAATGTTGCAGACCCAACATTCTATGGTGTGCGTGGACAACTGCATTGATTTTTTTTGGTGATCGATGAATTAAACAAGGAGCCGATTTATATTTTTAAAGTGTGTATTATAAAAGCGCTGATATATATGGTGAGGTGTTGTAATATAATTATGGTGCTTTATATTATGTGTTGGAAGCCTATTTTAAAACACCATAAACGATGCTCTCCATACATATGAAATATTTGCATTGGCATTGAATAAGTGGGAAGAATCCAATTAAATTTAAATGTGTTGGTTCAAAATCCTTTGATATGTTCAAGCTGTATAAAATGAGAGTGGAATGAATTCTTATGGTATAAGTGGTGAACATGATATACGTTCATATGAGTGGTGAAACATTATGAGTGGTTGTATATATATTAAAATTTTGACATAGTGTAAAGTGAATTTTTTTCCATTTATATATTTAAAAAGTTTTTTACCTAATCAAGAATGAAAAAATTAAGGTTACAACTATTTTGGAAATCAAAATAACATAGTCTTTTTGGATGATACATTCACTCATCTCCATTGTGGGATTAGTTCTCTCTAACAAAGAGAACTATCATGAGTGTTCTTGGAAGATAAAACAGACCCTCATTTTCAATGAGTTTTGGAAAGGGGTTTGTGAAGGAGAAGGAGACAATGCACCTGAAAAGTCCACTTCAGATAAAGAGCTTTCCATTTGGGAAAACAAGAACAACAAAGCCTATGCCTTGATTGCGGTGTCAGTAAATGAAGAGGTGAGTCAACATATTTCGCCATTTTAAAATTCCTTTGAAGCTTTAAAGAAGTTGAAGGTTTTGTATGACTCACACTCTGAACTTGTAGTTGTTCAATTGATGATTAAGTTGTTCAGTCTCGAGTTGAAAAATGATGACCCTCTTGCCTTAGCATCAAAAGCAAGCTCCATTATGCCAGGGAAAATTTTAAGAACCACACTAAATTTATATGTATAATAAATGGGTGAATCCCCATGATACATAGGAAAAATGGGAGGTGATTTTATCAATATTATAATATGTATATATAATTTTTTCGGCGAATCTCTCACCAAATTATATTATCTTGTAAAGTCATGATGAATCTTCACTGAATTATAAAATCTTGTAAGATCTTGGCAAATCTTTCACTGAATAATAAAACATTGTGAAGTCTTGGCGAATGTTTTGTTAAAGTATGAAACCATATATGATAATAGGAAAACAAATTCATTAAACTGTAATATACTAACATACATGTTTGGAAAAAAGAAACATAATTTTCTCTTCCTACAAACAATGTTGCAAGTTTCAGTGGCCGTGTTTGTCAAGGTTCTTACCGTACACTCTTTCATATCCTTCTATTATTTTTGATGATATTCCACAACAAAGTTCTTGTATGCGTTGATCTTGACCACCAGTTCTGTCAAGGTAGGAGAGATTAATCTTTTCTCTACCACTTTGTCAAGCTATCAAATTTATTTCTTATTACTTAGACTCAAACTGCGAGATAAAAAAAAAAAAAACACATCAAGTTTGTTTACCCCAACATGCCAACAAGTAGCAGGCCCCAACTATATAATATAACAAAGTAGTAGGTATCTCAAAGGCCTGAAGGGGATCTAATGAAAAGAAGTGACTGTTGTCAGAAGCCTTCCAATCAATATATAAATATATAAATCTAGATTTATTATTATTTTAATTGAAAATCTTCAATTAAATAATAAAATTTAATTACGTCTCCCCCAATCTCAATTGCTTATTAGCATAATTTGCTACCTTCACACATCATGCATTTTTTAACAACGTTGTAACATGTGGATTAATTTCCTTTTTGGTGCACAATCTATGCCTTTTAGGACAATATGGTGCAGTGGACCAACCCCTACAGATCATTACGACAAACTAAGAATAACAGAGAAGATGAAAGGTTGTATAAACTATAGAATTCCTGCAGAAACTCCGATAGATCTAGAATTCTAGTTAAATTAAACACAAGTAATTTGTTGATATTCAAGAGAGGAGAGAAAGAATTTTGTCCATAAAATCAATGTATTAAATTTAATTAACAATAGTAATACATGAACAACCAAACCTCTAATCCCAAATGGAGGTGGTTATATAGAAATTTCCGAATTTAGAAAACTAGGACAAAACTAGTAAAAAACTAGAAAAGGCTAAGAAAAGCTAAAAGGGGGCCTAAAATAGCAACAATGGCTCAAGAAAACCTATGCCAACTTTCAGCCACGAGGAAAGCATGAGGATGGGCACATTTCCCAAGGAAGGCAACTTTAAAACGTGCTAAAATGGTCCAAGGGACCAAATCCCTTGTTTTAAGGGGGAATCTTCATGTGGGGCACTAATCCTCAAATAACTCAAGTGGATGAGGTGTGATTAGGTGTGAACATGCACTTAGATATCTAAATGGTTTAGGAAAGTGGTTGGACCAATATTTCCATAATATTAAGCCTTTAAAGGAAAAAAACAAGGTAAAGTTGGTCCACCGAGATAGTTTACCAAAAACCAAGTGTGAACATGATTTTTAGTGCATGTGGCTAAGTCAAGGATACTTAGGCTAAAAAATAAATGTAGATGTTAGGATTATATTCCAACACCCCCCCTTCATCCTAACTCACTTATCTAAACTGAGTCCTGGCCAAGATGCCATGTTAGGTACTCAGGTACAATAAATAAAAGATCCTCATAAAATGAAGAAAGAGGGAAAACCTTGTGGGAAAACTGCCCCACACACCCACCCCCACACCCCCCCCCCCCCCCCCCCCAAAAGGGGAAAAAAGGGCTAAGTGGCCAAAAGGGCCTACTCAGCTGTCTCCACCACTCAAAGCATAGCTCTCAGTTTTGAAAATTTCTTTTCAGTGAAAGACTTGGTGAATATGTCTGCAACCTATTTCTCAGTGGGGTAGTACTGCAGTGATATGACTCAGTCATGGATCAACTCGCGGACGTAATGCATGTGAATCTCGATGTGCTTGGTCCTCTACCTCTGAAATGGATCAATCAATATCTGAATGGACCCCTGATTGTCACAAAATATGACAATCGGAAATGGATACTGAATACCAAATTCAGAGAGAAGCCCCTGCAACCAAATAGCCTGTGTAGCTCCATTCACTGCGCCTCTATACTCTGCTTCGGCTGTAGATAAAGAAATCATGGATTGCTTCTTACTAGACCAGAAAAAAGGCCTTGAACCAAAGCTGAAAACATAACCAGAAGTGGACTTGCAGTCTGTACCATTACTAGCCCAATCAAAATTTTTATACCCAATACGTGAAAGTGGGAAATCTGCAGCATAAAAGATACCAAAACTAAGGATTCTCTTTGCAGCTTTCCAGTGAAGCTCATGGGGCTCTTGCATATATCTGGAAAAAACTCCTACTACAAAAGATATATCAGGTTGAGTGTGAGTAAGATACAACAAAATCCCAACAAACTCCCAACCAACTATCGATACATTGTACTGTCCACCAAAGATGTAGTACCCGTATCCACAAATCTGATCCCCAAAAGAAAGGGAGATGCTGATGGCTTGCATTTTTTCATATGAAAGCAGACAAGTAGATATGATGCATACTTAGACTATGCCATCTTGATCCCTAAAGTAGACTGAGAAACTTCAAGACCAATAAAGAAGTGCAACAGTCCCAAATATATCATGGAAAATCGATTGTGCAATGCTGAATCAATAGTTGAGATAAGGTTCCCTGTCATCAGTAAATCATCTACATAAAGTACTATCAACAAAAGGGAATCATCATGTTGTAGAAAATAAACATTCGGATCAGATTGCATCGAATGAATCTAATGGAAAGCGGGAAAGAATCCATCTTTGCATACCAGGCTCTGGGAGCTTGTTTTGGGCCATACAAAGATTTCTTTAATCTGCAAACGAGGGAAGAGTTTTGAATGTATCCCTATGGCTGCTCCATATATATCTCCTCCTTGAGATCTCCATGAAGAAATGCACTCTTCACATCCAGGTGATGAACTTCCCATCTGCGAGAAACATCAATGGCTAAAATTAGTCGAATGGAGTCCATTTTTGCAATAGGTGAAAATGTCTCTGTGTAGTCTATGCCATGTACTGGTGAGTATCCATTTGCAACAAGTCGAGATTTGTACTGTAGGTTTTAACCCCATACAGAAATTACCTACATATGAATTCTAAAACACAGAAAATAAACAATGTGAGAGCATAACAAATAAAAAACATATACACAGAGATTTTCCCGTGTATCCCAAAACCAGGACTACTAGCTTGATTTTTCATTATATTCATTTCAATGTTACAATACATAATTATACATGCCGAAGCATCCAATACCATGGACCAAAAACCATTGCGTCCAAAACCATGGACCGAAAACCATAGGTAGGTTCGCCCAACCTAATATAACGTAGGTTAGTCATGGAAAGAATATAACACAACCTAACATTCTCCCACTTGTTGTTTTCTTTCGACAAGGGACCACAGGAGAGCTTAGTCATTTTTCCAGCCCTGAAATGCCAATTGTTTCTCTACACCAGGAGAACGTCTCAGAGCTCATAGATTTTGTTAATGCATCTGCAGTATTCTTCAAAGTGTCCACCTTTACCAGCAACACCTTTTCGTCTTCTATCATATCCCTCACAAAGTGATACTGAACATCAATGTGGTTTGTCTTTGAATGATAAACAGGGTTCTTTGCCAAAAAAGTTTCACTTTGGCTGTCACAGTCTATCCTTATAGCTCCCTGTACTAACCCCTTACTTGAACACAATCTCTACAACCAAACTGCTTCCTTGGTTGCATGAGTGGCTGCCATGTATTCTGCCTCTATAGTTAATAGTGCCACAACAGATTGTTCCTTACTCATCCAACTGACTACACCTCCAAATAAGTTAAACACATACCCACTTGTAGATCTTCTCTAATCCAAATCTCCAACCCAGTTTGCATTAACAAAGCCATGGATATCCAAAACTTTGTCCAATCCTAGTCTTCCTTGGTAACACAAACCATAATGACTAGTGCCACACAAATACCTGAAAACCCGCTTCACTACTGTCCAATGCTCCTTCCATGGTTTTGACATAAACCTGCTCAATACTCCCACTGCATGTGCAATGTATGGTCTAATACAAACCATTGCATACATCAGGCTACTAACTGCACTTGCATATGGAACATGGGACATATCCTCTTCCTCTTCTTGTGCCTTGGGACACTGTTCAAAAGATAGCTTTACACCTACAGGAATATGAACCTTCATTGGTTTACTATCCTGCACATTAAACCTCTGCAGTATTGTCTCAACATACTTCCTCTGGTTTAACTAGAGCTTCCTGTTTGCCCGATCTCTTTTAATTTCCATGCCCAAAATATAGTTTGAAGCACCGAGATCTTTCATGTCGAATTTGGAGGACAATTGTGTCTTCAAATCCAGGATAATTTCTTTGTCATTTCCAACCAGCACGATATCATCCACATACAAGACCAGATAAATAACACAGTCTCCAACTAATTTAAAATACACACAATGACCTGCTTTGCTTCTGGTGAAGCCAAGTCCCCGTATACATGTATCAAATTTCTGATACCACATCCTTGGTGGCTGTTTTAACCCATACAGAGACTTCTTTAACTTGCATACCAGTTCTTTCTTACCCTTCACCGCAAAGCCTTCAGGTTGCTTCATGTAGATCTCCTCTTCCAGATCCTCGTGAAGAAATGCTATCTTCACATCCATCTATTCTAACTCAAAATCAAAAGCAGCAGCAACAGATAAAAGTAATCTAATAGAAGTTACCTTGGAAATAGGAGAAAAAATATCACCAAAATCAATTCCCGGCACCCGGGAATAACCTTTTGCTACCAATCGAGCTTTGTATTTCTCCACCTTTCCTTCTGCATTTGTCTTCTTCTTGAACACCCATTTTCTGCCAATGGGTTTCCTTCCAGCCGGCAACTCCACGAGATCCCAGGCCTCATTTTTGTGCAAAGATGCCATTTCATCAACCATGGCCTCTTTCTAGCATTTTCCATCCTCTGAATCTACTGCTTCCTTCACAGTTTTGGGATCATCATCAGTAATAGATAAAGAAAAATTTGAACAGAAAGCAGATGGACTATACCTTTCTGGATTCCTTCTTTCTTGAGCCGATCTTCTTACACCCAAAGTTTGTGGCTCTTCATCTTCTGATTCCTCCTCTGCTGTAGAGTTTGATTCTTTCTCCTTTAGCTCAAACTCTATCTTTTCAGGTTCCTTTGATTGGACTTCATGTTTAATAATATCTTTCACCTCTCTAAACACCACATCTTGGTTGTACACAACCTTCCTTGTTACTGGGTTCTGTTAGTGTCAGTCTTTCAAACCTTCCTTCAGTGTTCAAACATGCTCTTACAAAGTGATTTTAAGGTGTCAAGGTCAAATTTTGTCATTTTAGTGAGTCTTCAAGCAAAATTTGGTCACTAGGTATTAGGTCTAGGGTTTGTTTTCACTCCTTTCAAAGTTATCCAAATGTCAGTCCATGTCACCATTCAGCTGAGTGTACTATCATTCAGAGGGTTGTCATCATCATGTCAGGTTCCAATGGGTCATTTTACACCTTGTTCGTGCTTTAGTTGTACTTGGGTAAGGCTCATTTCCCTCTCCTAGGGTTTTAAAGGTAATTTCTCTTGGATGGTCAAATCATCATCAAAAATTGTTTCCTGATGTTAATGCACCTTGATCTACCCTTAATTTACCTTATTAAACACTTCCCATCATTGATATCCCTCAAATTCCTCATTTTCGCACAAACCCTAGTTTCTTGCTACAATTTGACAATTTTCTAGGTTGGGCTTGTGTTTAGCCCTTTTGGACCTCTTCCCCTCACTCAATATTTGGAATTAAACTTTCCCCTGTTTCCTAACATCCCTCCCTACTTCCCAAAATTTTCTCAAGAATTTAGAAGCCCCTTATCCCCTTCATTTCACTTCATTTCGACAAATCCCCTATTCCACACATCGGGATAGGTTTTAATCCAATGATGTTTTTGAGCAAGAAAAGATGAATTTGGGACAAATGAGAGAGGTTTTTTTCCAAAATAGGCCAAAGAAGAAAAACCTCCTTCAAGTTTTACACAAGTGTCATGGTTTTAGAGAAATGTCAAAAATACAGTTTCCTCAGGAGAATTGATGCACCTTTGAAGTGACCTTGGGAAAATCAAGATTTCTCCTGGTTTGGTTGGCCAAATTACTTGCTTGATGAGTCAAATGATAACTAGACACACATATATTTCCAATGAGCTATCATAATCTCAATTTGGAGTTGAGGAAGACCTTCAAACGTTGACTGCAACAGCACTATGCCTTTAGGCAGCCTCATTTTGCACATTTTGACTAGTCTTGGAATATTTGACTTTTGATAGGGAAAATGAACTCCAAATTGCAAAAGTGAAGTTTTTTTGGAAATTAGACTCAATAATATTTCCAACGAACTATCCCACGCCCAATTTGGACACCGGTAAGGCCTCCAAAATTGTCCTGCAAAAATCACTACGCACTTGTCAGCTGGCGCGGCGCACCTAGTGCAGGTTTTACGCTGCAATTTGAACAGGCGAGGCGCACCTGTTGAGCGCAGTGCACCTGGGTAGTGGTGTGGCACACCTGTTGAGTGCATCGCACCTGGGTATTGGTGTGGCGCACCTATTGAGCGCAACGCACTTGGGTAGTGGTGTGGCGCACCTGTTGAGTGCAGCGCACTTGGGTAGTGGTGTGGCGCACCTGTTGAGCGCAGGGCACCAGGGTAGTGGTGTGGCGCACCTGCCTGCTTAGCCCAAATTTCACTCAACTCATTTTTCCAAGCTCCAAATTTGTGCAATATTCATTCAACAAGTAAGTGAAGAATTCCATAGTGCCATTGCAAAAGTTTTGATCATCATTCATGGTGTGTAAATATGTGGAAAGGAAAACCCTAGTTTCTTGCACAGTCACATTCAAAGAAATGTCTAGGGTTTCAAAGTTGTCATTGTTGCTGTTTGCTCCCCTTGCATCAGTTACATTCTCCTTCACTACATTTCACTCATCTCATTTCCCCCTTCCCTATTTCATTCACATTCATCTATTCCCCTATCCCCAAAACTAAAAACCCTAATACCTAATCCCACTACTCCCAAACCCTAATTGGCACCTCTAAACCCTAATACCTAATTCCTACTATCCCCAAACCCTACAAGCCCTACTCACATCACCAAACCCTACACACTCTCCCTAAAACCCTACACACTTATCCTACTCGCTCCCTGAACCCTACTCACATCCCTAAACCCTGTTCATACATACATTTCCACACTCCCTTCCCCATACAATCTGTCCATTCCATTCCTCCATGCTATTCCATACTATTATCCACAAACCATTCATATATAATCACATTTTTCAAAACCAAGGGAAAACAATGGAAAGAGACAGTGAATATGACTATGATAAGTAGCAAAGCAAAGGCAAAGAGATGCACGACGATGATATAGATGACAAACAAGAAAGAAAACAAACAGTTGGAGGAAAATCAAAGCCTAATGGAGCTAGAAATGTTGAAACTTAAGAAGCAAAATGACGAAGAGGACCATGTCACTTTGACTTCCATTGAACAAGAGATAGAGAATGACAAGGAGTCTTGGTTGGAGAAGATAAACATGCACTTGGAGAGGCTGCTAGACAAGGCTAACAAGGAGAAGGACATGTTGCGGCACATGGCTTTTCATTATTTGGCAAGAAACAAAAGTTGCAAAGCAAGAATTAGGACTTTAAAGGCCAAGTTGAGGAAAACTTTGAGGAAGAGGAAAGAGCAAGACAAGCTCAAGATTTTGGCTAAGGATTCCTTAGCCCAACATAGCACTTGATGCAGGACACTCAACCCAAATTTCAAGAAATTTGGGATACTTTTTGTCAATTTTGAATTTTTGGAGCAAAACACATGTTTTTCTGCCTGGTGCGCTACGCCACCTAGCGCGCGCTTTTGCTAGGGACTTCCTTTGGAGGAAAACTCAACATTTTTTGATTCTTCATGCAAAAATATGAATGCCCACAAATGGCCAAGAAATTTTGTCAAGTTTTGAGCTTCCAAAAGGGTCAAAAACACCTCAAAAATGCCCTTTCTGCCCCTTTTTGGCCACACAAGAAGCAGTGTTGGGAGAATTCACTTTTAGAGGGGCAAATGGACACAAAATTCAGAAATTCCACATGTTCTGGAAAGTAGACATGCATAAATTTCCAACAAGAACTTGGAGAAAATTTGGTGCACAGAAAGGCCTCCAAAATCAGCTGCAAAAAGGCGCTACGCATAAGGACAGAGGCGCGACGCACAGGATGGAAAATTGACTTTTTTGCCAAAAAACTATGTTTTTTCACCTAGTTTTTTCTCAGTTTTACTTTTCTCTCTTTCATAGTAAAACTCATGATGTAATTTGATGTAACTTGATGGAATTTGATGTAAATATGCTAAAATTTCACTCATGGAGGTAGATACATCATGAAAAGGTAGTTTGAAACTGAATGAATCAGTTTCCTAGGTTTTAGAGGCAAGCTGTTCCACTGCCTACTTTTCAGTTCTTAGTTTAGATCTTGTTGAAACAACTCCTAAACTCATGAATTCGACCCCTAAATCCTAGCATGAGTTGTTTGTTGCCTATTGTTGGGTCTTGAAAATGTCATTCATTTCCATTACACTTTCACTATTATGTCCATCATATCACCTCCATTTCACTACTATGTCACTACATTCATCCCACTTTCATTATCATTGGGTTACATTTATGTTTTTCCAAACTTTATTAATTCTTAGCCTTTTAAGTGAATTTTTGGTTAAAAATTAGAAAATAATGTGCATATTCTTATACCTAACAAGTGGGTTGATATTCTTGATATGTGTAGGTCAAAAGGAGACTTCTAGAAGACCTTTATGTGGCACCCTAAGACCAAATTCGAATTTGAGTGGAAAGAATCATGAGATCATGAGGATACGTGTCACATATCCTAATTGTATTGAAACTCTAAAAAGATATGTGTCTTATCAGTTCCTATTTTGATTAGGATTCTAGAGGTAGAGGGAGAAATTCATGGACTCTCATTAATGGGATGGCTTCTCATCTTTTTGTATAAATAGGAGATCTCTCTCCTTCATTTGTTAGTCTTAACTTAGCTTGGAGTTTGTAGTTCTTCGTTGATGGCTTTTGAAAGCTTTGGAGAGCTTTGTTGTACTTTGTAATTTTGAATAAATTTGAATAAAGCTTTGATGTTATCAACATGGAAGGTGTGAAGTAGATGTCATGGAGCATATTAGAATGTAAGGTAGAGTATATTTTATTTTGTAAGTTTGGTAGATTTCATGGAGCATATTAAAATGTAAGGTAGAGTAGATTTTATTTTGTAAGTTTGCTTTGATTTCGTTCATGTATGTCATTTTATTGCTTTCAAGTTTGATAGTTTAGATTTTCCATTCATGCAATTTTAATTCATGCAAGTGTGTTCAACCGGTTGATTGTAGATTATTTTTTCTTTATATGTTTTTGCATCAAATAGTGACATGAGATTTGCCTCTCTGCTGAACTTTTTCTTAAGCTTTTCAATTTCAGTTATACTTTGATTTCAGTCTTATTTATTTGCTGTTGTTAGTTAGTTTAGATATCAAATTCTTCATGTCATTTGACATTATCTCCAGAGCCATGGCTTAACCCCGAAAAGCTACTTGGTGAGCTATCGGATTATGAGTGAAGTGATTTGATTTTACTTTCATCTTTGCAATTAGATATCCAGTTCTTCATGTTATTGACGTTATTTCCAGAGCCATGGCTTAACCCCGAAAAACTACTTGGCGAGCTATCAGATTATAAGTGAAGTGACTTGATTTTACTTTCATTTGCAAGTAGGTAATTTAGATATCAGGTCCTTCATGTTATTGACATTATATCCAGAGCCATGGCTTAACCCCGAAAAGCTACTTGGCGAGCTATCGGATTATAAGTGAAGTGACTTGATTTTACTTTCATTTGCAAGTAGGTAATTTAGATATCAATTTTTCATGTTATTGACGTTATCTCCGGAGCCATGGCTTAACCCAAAAAATCTAGTTGGTGAGCTCTCAGATTATAAGTGAAGTAAATTGATCTTTCTTTCCTTAGTCTGCAATTTTTGGTTTGTTTAAGTGCAATAGTTTAGATTTTATTTTTGTAATTAGATGGGCAGCAAAGAGAGTGATTTCATGATCAGTATTTCATCTTTTTTTTTATTTAAGTAGCTGCATATTTACACTTTTGTTCAAGTATTGATTTGATCAATAGCATGTTTTGAGATCTTTTGAAGTGCTAAGTTTTGGAAGTTACCGTAAGGGACATAAACCTTGTCTTGAAATCTCTATCCATACTTGATCTTTAAAAGTATTCTTAAGACCTTAGAATAGGATTTCCATTTGCATTAGACACTTTAGGAGATCAACAAGAACAAAACCCCAAAACAAGATAAAAAACTATAAAACAACGAAGTAAGAAAAAATGTTAACTAAGCACATATGGTGCACCACATTTCATCAGTTTACGATACCCGGATTGATAATTTATGTAGAGAAATTTAAGACATTAAATTGAATAGACATTTTTGGCACTGTTGCCGGGGAAGTGTAAGAGGAGACCTTATTTCTTACATCTATTTTTTTTTTTTAATAATTCTTGAGTATGCTCTCCTCCTGCACTTTGTGTGATCCGGAGGATCAAAAAAGAATTGTTATAAAAAAAAATAATTAATAATTCTTGATTATGCTCTCCTCCTGCGCTTTGTGTGATCTAGAGGATCAGAAAAAGAATTGTTATGTTAAAAAAATAAGAAGACAAAATAAATTTCATTATTTCAATTGATTCAATAAAAAAAAGGAAAAGAAAAAAAAAAAGAAAAGAAAAAAAATGAAACCCAACTTCTTTGATAGGTTCAACTGTCCAAGATTCACTGGTTATGGTTTGTAGTGGTCCTCAAAACATTGTATCTTGTTTTAATAAGATTTTGCAACTTAGCTGCGGAATGTAGACTGATTCTGCAGCTAACTGTGAATTCCGCAGCTAATTTCAAGTTTTAGCAGGTTACAGGCATCCAATGAAGAAACTGAGCACATGGGCATCTCCAGAATTATCCTGACATGGATCCTATCCTAGTCACCCAACCCAGATTGATAAAAAAATCAGCTTAAGACCTCAGTCAAAGTCAAGTTTTTAACATGTTTTCCTTGAAGTCTTTGCTGCTTGAAATTGAAAATCATTAATCCTTCTTATAAAATTTCACAATTTTAGAGAAAGAAAAGAAAATCAATCAAAGGCTATCCCCAATTCTAATTTCCATTATGGATTCAATAGAAATCTGCATTCCTGTTTGAAGCTTTGGCCTTAAAACAAACCTGCAAAAATCATATAAAAAAAATAAACCTGCAATATAAACAATTCTCCCATCTTTTTGCAGCTTGAAATATCCTCTATTTTTTGGCCTCAACCTCAAATTTGACAGTTGTATTCTGAGCTGTGAAGAGCAAAAGCAATCAGATCATCACCTTCAAAGCTTCTGTCAAACATGCACAAAAATCAGCTGCAAGATTTATTGCAAATAAGCCAATTCTAAGAAACAACGACAGAAGAAATGCTTTTACTGCAAATAACGTGAAAGGGCTATATCAAAGAAGAAATTTACAAACTGCATTGCCTGTTTAGACCGTACAAATGTTGCCCAATATGCATATGGATTAGTTGCAATAAGCCGACAATTGAATGCTTTGGGCTTGATAGATGTGCCAGAAATTGATTTGGGTAGTAGTTTAGCTGAAGCTCTAGACAATGGGTGATACAATTTCTTTACAATATGTTGTTTCTGCCATTCATAATAACAACAAATGATTCAAATATATGCGGTAGAAGAAATCAATTTTACAACGAATGCAGTAATTCACAGAAAAAAAACGTAGAATAGTAAAAACGTCAAACTTCAAATGCACGATTTGGCCAAACGGAGACGAATTTGGAAAAAATAAAACATGGGTTTCTTCGGAAATAGGGTCAATTAGATAATCCAAAAATGATTTTAAGAAATTCGTGGCGGTTTGAGAGAATTTCTTGGTTCTCTGAAGCCTATTTTTGCGTGCTTCATGAGGAAAAACAATTCTTTTTGAACAGTTGTAGCCATATTTCGATTTCTTTGAGAAATCCACCCAGATTCAATTTCCTTGGTTACCAGGTCATCCACCGTGTCAATGAATGCATGAGAAAAAGGGATTTCTATTAAATGAACAAAGAACAGTTTAAACACGGCATGCTTTGGTTGTTTGAGGAAATACGTCTTGCGCCACCCATCTAATCCTGTTTTGCTACTTCCTGTTTAACAGTAAGATGATCAAATACGACACTTCTCCAAGCACCCATCTAACAACTATTCCTATGCTCGGTGTTTTACTTGCTAAAATATCGGCACAGGTGTTGGTACTCATGGATCTTGTCTTCATTGACAAGTTCCGTGTATGTGTTTAACTTTATTATGATGTGCTTGGTAGTCTGACCATACTTTCAGCCAAAAACTTTGTAATGAAACGACCTCTGTCAACCTGTAATCCCATAAAAAGCACCGATCAAGCTCATGACTATTTTCCACTTCATCTTTATCAAACTGCACTTACAACGAGGTTGGATTATATGCTTTGGTTTTAAGCAATTTGAGTAAATCAACAATTAGAATATAGTTGAATCTAGTTTTTAGAATTCCTTTAATCAGTGGCCTTGAGAACTATGCCTTGGTACCAATTGATCTTGCTACTGATCATACAGAAATTGGAGGATTGCGTGCTGAATTTCAAAACTGATGGTTGATTGTCTTTTAGCTGTGGAATGCAGCCTGATTCCGCAACTAACTGGCAATTCCGCAACCATTTTCATACTTCTATAGGTTATAGGTGTCAAGAGACAAAACAAACCACATGGGTAGCTGGGAAAATATCAGTACATGGATGGTGTCCTATTCATTTGATCCAAGTCGATGAAAAAGACCCCGATCAAAGGGAAGTCAAGGTATGTGTTACTAGTAAGTCGCCACACTAAGTCGCTGCATGTCAAGAAAAAAAATAATAATTTTGAATTAATGAAATGAATAAGTTATTTACTCACGGTATTGATTAATTTTGGACTGATGATGAAGATGAATTGCTAACTTTTTATTCAAGATTTTTAGCCGCAGAAACTGTGCACATTCCGCAACTAAAGTCCAATTCCGCAACTATTCTCCAATTCCGCAGCTGAAAAACCTCATCGTTCAAATCAGCTTAACTTTCTCATGCAAAATTAGATTTTGATGATTCAAGTATCATTGGAAATATGTCAACAAGATCTACACAATGAGAAATCCATCATTAGAGTTTGAAACGGTAAATAATGAAATAAATTGCTAAAATGAAGCAACATCAACTTGAGGCACCAATTCCAAAGTAGGTATAAATTCTTTTGATTTTTCATTTGAGAAATTGTTTCATTAATACAAATTCTTAGTTTTGTGTGTAAATATCATAAGTAGAGAGATTGATCACCTATCTCCTTTGATAATCTTACATTCCATTGTAGAAGAAGTATTAGTTTTTTTGCAGGTTCTAGGAGGAAGGACAAATGACTACAAGAAAATGGTGTCTCTCTAAGAGACCAATTTGTTTCATAAGAAGATGATCAACAACAAGGAGGAAATATGAAGATGCAAAATCAGATCCAAACACTCAAAAAACTTTCAGATACTATTGTCTCAATCACATCCATACCTCATAATAAACCATTCACCTCATTTCACTCCATATTTTCCATTTACATTCACATACACTTTCCATCTCTTTTTGTCCATTTATAACCCACAAATAAAAGCAAGAGGCTCATTCACATGCTTATTGCCCATTGCCATTTTTGCTCTCCATTGCCATCTTCCATTTTCATCTTTCCTTTCCTGTCATTTTCATTTTGCAAATAAACCCTGCTTCAATGCAAATTATTGAGTCCATAGTCCTTTGAGTCTAAGTTCCTTGTAAAGATACCTTGAGGCTTGCATGCCTTAATGGCAAGTTCTCATGCTGACAAACAATGGGAATACATTAATGTCCCTTTTTCATCAGATCTTCTAGGTGACTCGACATCGACAAAATTATTCGTACCTAGCAAGATGTGTTTGGGCATCTTGACTCTCATTGTCATCAATGGTGAGAGTTCTCGTGTTGACTAGTGGCATCCATTAATGGCCACTAAGTAAAAAATTTCCTACTATGTTCGAAATCAGAACATCTTTTCACATAGTAGGAATTGTGCCAATGAGTTTTGAAGACATGAAGACTATTATTTTCAGCATTTTGGAGCCGATTCAACAAGTTTTAGTAGAAGTAATAAAAATTCATCTTAACACTTTATCCATGACTCCTCTTGTTTAGCCACTTGAAGAAGAATATGATCAGAATTTTGCAGCCACCACACATACAACTCATCCATTCCAAAGGGTAAGTTAAGGTACGCCATTTTCTAACTTTTGACCATAGAATTCCATAAAAAGCTAGAATGATAATTGTTGGAAAAACATTTCTCTTCCTCATTTCATAAAATTGCCAATACCATCAGTTGGGGGGGGGGGAATACATTCATATTCATATCTTGCCATGTCCATATCATATTCAGGAGCCCACATACTTCCAACATATATTAACTATTACATTGTTATTATGAGCATACAATGGCTTTTCAAAAAGTGCTTAAAGGATAAATTGGATACAAACAAAATCATGGTTGTCACACAAGAACCAACCATCATGCAATCCATTAAAGATATACTTTGCAACAATAATCAAAATATCATTATGCAAAGTTCCAAGATCAAAATAGAATGCAACAAAAAAATGGGTGTAACACAAGAGCCAACCATGTTGCAATTCAAGTAAAACACTTTGCAAAAAACATATGAAGTTATCAAATGATATCATGCAAAGTTAAGCCAAGGCTCAAGGATCAGAAGAGTTAATGTAATATATATATATATATTTCATGAGGACATGCAATAATTTCAATTGGGGGGTATGTTGGGTCTTGAAAATGTCATTCATTTCCATTACACTTTCACTATTATGTCCATCATATCACCTCCATTTCACTTCCATTTCACTACTATGTCACTACATTTATCCCACTTTCATTATCATTGGGCCACATTTATGTTTTTCTAAACTTTATTAATTCTTAGCCTTTTAAGTGAATTTGTGGTTAAAAATTAGAAAATAATGTGCATATGCTTATACCTAACAAGTGAGTTGAGATTGCTGACATGTGTAGGTCAAAAGGAGACTCCTAGAAGACCTTTATGTGGCACTCTAAGGCCAAATTCGAATTTGAGTGGAAAGAATCATGGGATCGTGAGGATATGTGTCACATCTCCTAATTGTATTGAAACTCTAAGAAGACATGTGTCTTATCAGTGCCTATTTTGATTAGGACTCTAGAGGTAGAGGGAGAGATTCATGGACTCTCATTAATGAGATGGCTTCTCATCTTTTTGTATAAATATGAGATGTCTCTCCTTCATTGTTAGTCTTAGCTTGTTAGCTTGTTAGTCTTAGCTTAGCTTGGAGTTTGTAGTTCTTCCTTGATGGCTTTTGAAAGCTTTGGAGAGCTTTGTTGTACTTTGTAATTTTGAAGAATTTGAATAAAGCTTTGATGTTCTCAACATGGAAGGAGATGTGAAGTAGATGTCATGGAGCATATTAGAAAGTAAGGTAGAGTAGATTTTATTTTGTAAGTTTGCTTTGATTTCATTCATGTATGTCATTTTATTGCTTTCAAGTTTGATAGTTTAGATTTTCCATTCATGCAATTTTAATTCATGCAAGTGTGTTCAACCGAATGATTGTAGATTAGTTTTTCTTTATATGTTTTTGCATCAAATAGTGACATGAGATTTGCCTCTCTGCTGAACTTTTTCTTAAGCTTTTCAATTTCAGTTATGCTTTGATTTCAGTCTTATTTATTTGCTGTTGTTAGTTAGTTTAGATATCAAATTCTTCATGTCATTTGACGTTATCTCCAGAGCCATGGCTTAACCCCGAAAAGCTACTTGGCGAGCTATCGGATTATGAGTGAAGTGATTTGATTTTACTTTCATCTCTGCAATTAGATATCAGGTTCTTCATGTTATTGACGTTATCTCTAGAGCCATGGCTTAACCCCGAAAAGATACTTGGCTAGCTATCAGATTATAAGTGAAGTGACTTGACTTTACTTTCATTTGCAAGTAGGTAATTTAGATATCAGGTTTTTCATGTTATTGACATTATCTCCAGAGCCATGGCTTAACCCTGAAAAGCTACTTGGTGAGCTATCAGATTATAAGTGAAGTGACTTGATTTTACTTTCATTTGCAAGTAGGTAATCTAGATATCAATTCTTCATGTTATTGACGTTATCTCCGGAGCCATGGCTTAACCCGGAAAAGATACTTGGCGAGCTATCGGATTACAAGTGAAGTAAATTGATCTTACTTTCGTTAGTCTGCAATTTTTGGTTTGTTTGAGCGCAATAGTTTAGATTTTATTTTTGTAATTAGATGGGCAGCAAAGACAGTGATTTCATGATCAATATTTCATCTTTTGTTTGATTTAAGTAGCTACATATTTACACTTTTGTTCAAGTATTGATTTGATCAATACCATGTTTTGAGATCTTTTGAAGTGCTAAGTTTTGGAAGTTACCATAAGGAACATAAACCTTGTCTTGAAATTTCTATCCATACTTGACCTTTAAAAGTATTCTTAAGACCTTAGAATAGGATTTCCATTTGCATTAGACACTTTAGGAGATCAACAAGAACAAAACCTCAAAACAAGATAAAAAACTATAAAACAACGAAGTAAGAAAAAAGATTAACTAAGCACATATGGTGCACCACACTTCATCAGTGTACGATACCCAGATTGATAATTTATGTAGAGCAATTTAAGACGTTAAATTGACTAGACACCTATATCTAGTAGTTTTTAAGTCATTGGTAAAGGTTGGACTCTTGTGAATGCTTTGAGCACTATTGCACATTCATCTCTGCAGTTTGGAAAAGGAATAGACCAGGGTTTGCTGCATTTTGTGGGATTATTGTGGCAAGTTGATTTGGTATTGTTTTTCCTTCTGTAATTCAACTTTACATGTGTTTATATATGCCATCATCTCTCTTTGTTCAACTTAACTAAATGAATCAAGGATGAAGGTAGAATTCATTGATGTTGCAGTGCTCTACCTAAGGTTTGTTTAGTTTTCTATGTTTTCAGCAGTTTGAAGAGGATCCCTGAGACTTTCATGCCCTCTCCAACTCCTCACTAGTCTGAAGACTCTCCATCTCACTTATTTCAAAGTACTAAACCATTTTCCTACCTCACCCCACGGAAACCTCTGCAAGACTGTGTCCATTCCCCGGACCCAAATCTGCCTTTCACATTTGAGCCAGCAAACCAACATTAAATTCAATAAAACTCCTCTGAGCATATACCTAGCCTAAAATTAGTATTTACATCAGTCATCTCAAGCTTTATTGGCCATATTTTTTTGAGATTGACCAGGAGAGAGCCCTCTCCCGACCTGGTAGGATTGGCTACCAGTTTAAGCGTGGTTTAATGTTACCCTAGATCCTGCCTTTTTCAACCTGAGGTAGATTTAGGCCCTAACAGGTTCTAGAGCTTATAACCCTTTAAACCATCCTTATACCCAATAAAGATGCACTTTTCAGATTTACTATCTGACTTGGTTTGTTTCTCCTTTGGAACATGTACATATGCATCACATCCGAATACCCTCATATGTGAAAGAGAGGGTTTCTTACCAGTCCATACCTCTTGTGGAGTCTTATCCTCCAACGCTGATGAAGGTGATCTGTTGACCAGGTAACATGCTGTCTCCATTGCCTCTGCCTAGAATTTTTGTCCTAACCCGACACCACTGAGCATGCTTCTTGCCCTTTCCATTAATGTCTTGTTCATTCTTTTTGTGACTCCATTTTGCTGAGGTGTATATGGAATAGTCTTCTGTCATGCTATACCACACTTCTTACAGAATTCTTCAAATTCCTTGCTGAAAAAATCTCAACCGTTATCTGACCTCAACACCTTTATCTTCTTCTTTGTTTGGTTTTCCACCAGAACCTTAAATTCTTTAAACTTGTCGAAGACTTCATATTTCTTCTTAAGGAAATATATTCATGTATTCCTTGAGAAGTCATCTATAAATGATACATAGTACACAGACTTACCCAGTGATGGAACCTTCACAAGTCCAAACACATCACTGTGCACAAGCTCTAATATCTGTTTCACCCTCTTACCACCAGAGGGGAAACTCACCTAATTTTTCTTCCCATATACACAATGTTCACAGAAATCAAAATCCAGAGAGCCATTACTCATACCTTCTACCATACCTTTACCATGAAGTATTCGAAGGGCCTTCTCTCTAATATGTCCAAGACTTTGATGCCATAGCATGGTCTTCTCTCCAGAGACCACTAGATTTTCTTCTCCACTTTCAGGAACCACAGAACTATTGCACCCATCAACAAAAGTGCTACCTTGCAGCTTGTACAGAGTTTCAGTCCGAACTGCCCGCATCAATACCAGTGCCCCCCAAACCATCTTGCAGGTATCTTTCTTGAAAACTGTTTTTACACCTGCATCATCTAGCTTGCTTACAGAAATCAGATTTCTGGCTAATGCAAGAATATGCAGAATGTAGGTAACCCCATACAGAAATTACCTACATACGAATTCTAAAACACAAAAAATAAACAATGCAAGATCATAACACATAAAACACATATACACAAAGATTTTCCCTTGGATCTCAAAAATGGGACCACCAGATTGATTTTTCATTATACTCCTTTCAATTTTACAATACATATTTATACATGCCGAAGCATCCAATACCATGGACCGAAAACCATCGCGTCCAAAAAAAATGTGTGAAAATCATTCACAAAACCATAGGTGGGTTAGCTCAACCTAACATAGGGTCCAAAACCAAAATTTTCTGGGGCGCTGCCTTGGACCCTATAAAGTGGGGGTGCCCTTCAAACCCCCTGTTAACTACATGGAAAGAATATAACACAACCCAACATTCTCCCACTTGTTGTTTTCTTTCCACAGGGGGCCACAAGAGAGCTTAGTTATTTTCCCAGCCCTGAAATGCCCATTGTCTCTCTACACCAAGAGAATTTCTCAGAGCTCACAGATTTTTTCAATGCATTTGCAGTATTCTTCAAAATGTCCACCTTTACCAGCAACACCTTTATGTCTTCTATCATATCCCTCACAAAGTGATACTGAACATAAATGTGCTTTGTCTTTGAATGATATGCAGGGTTCTTTGCCAAGAAAATTGCACTTTGGCTGTCACAGTCTATCCTTATAGCTTCCTGTACTAACCCCATACTTGAACACAATCTCTGCAACCAAACTACTTCCTTGCTTGCATGAATGGCTGCCATGTATTTTCCCTCTGTAGTTGATAGTGCCACTAAATATCGTTTCTTACTCATCCAATTGACTGCACCTCCAAATAGGTTAAACACATACCCACTTGTAGATCGTCTCTGATCTAAATCTCCAGCCCAGTCTGCATCAACAAAGCCACAAATATCCAACTGTTACACAATAATTTTTCACTATCCTCAACTCAGTCCCTTTGTCGTGTCATGTGTCAAATAAACATGTTCATATCTTCCCACCAATGTAAGAATATTAAGCAAATGACCTATAATTATGAAGATTGACCCCTTTTGACTAAATTTCTGCATCATTGCTAGTGAACCCTTAAAATCCGAAACGATTCTCTGCCATGCACTGTATTGTTGCGACGTCATCGCTAGTCCCTAGTTCATGACCTGCAACGATCCAGATTTGGCGAATTAGTTCAAACAATCGGCCTTCTGGATGTTTCTAGCGCTGGTGGTTGGGTCAGTTTGGGTCACCTTTCCACCTCTGGGATGGTGGTTCTACCTCTTGTGTAGCCTCCCTTGAAGATAAGCTCCCTCTCCCTCATTTCATGGAGGCTTCTTCTCCTATAAAATCACTCACCATTGCTATGATCTACTAGCTTTTTTAACTAGTTAGTAGTTCTTTTGGTTGGGCAGTGCTGCTAGTGCTTTTGAGTTTGATAAATAGCTAGTGTGGGTATGACAAGTGTGGGAATGTTGATAGCTTGTGGAAGGTTGTGAAGTGCCCTTAACTTTGTGTTAAAGCTTATGAGTGAGAGAGAGAGGCATTGTATGTTGGGAGATTCATCCTTGAAGAGTGAATGCTTGAGAAACATACTGGTTGGACCCTCTCAGAAGGCTTGCGACGTCAAAACTTGGTTGTAAGCTTGCTATTGATTCATTATTAATACAATCAATGATGTTTTCCTATGTCTTGTATGTAATTTACTTGATAGCTCATGACTTCTTGACTTTATGAGTAAATAGATCATTGTTGTTTCCCGGTTACATGCTTTGTTGTTTTTCCTTTATGTTATTTCAGGTTAATCATTCGTTGAGGAAGAGGAAATTGGAGCAGTGCAATGGAACTTCATCGACCACCGGTTTGAGGTAGGCCTCCAACGATGAATGTTTAAGGAAATCAATTGTTGATCTGTCTTTTTTGTGACTAGACCCACTCTAGGGCTAGAGTGGTTGCCTCTATCCGTAGAGAGAACACTTTCCTGCGTCACACCAACACTCTGTCCAATCCTGGTCTTCCTTGGTAGCACAAAGAATAATCACTAGTGCCACGCAAATACCTGAAAACCTGTTTCATTGCTGTCCAATGCTCCTTTCCTGATTTTGACATAAACCTGCTCAATACTCCCACTGCATGTGCAATGTCTGGTCTAGCACAGGCCATTGCATACATCAGGCTACTGACTACACTTGCATATGGAACATGGGACATGTCCTCTTCCTCTTCTTGTGTCTTGGGACTTTGTTCAGCAGATAACTTCACACCTACAGGAATAAGAGCCTGCACCGGTTTATTATCTTGCATATTAAACCTTTGCAGTATTGTCTCGACATACTTCCTCTGGTTTAACCAGAGCTTCCTCTTTGCCTGATCTCTTTTAATTTCCATGCCCAAAATATAGTTTGCAGCACCAAGATCTTTCATGTCGAATTTGGAGGACAATTGGGTCTTCAAATCCTGGCTATTTTTTTTGTCATTTCCAACTAGCAACATATCATCCACATACAATACCAGATAAATAACACGGTCACAAATTAATTTAAAATACACATAGTGATCTGCTTTGCTTTTGGTGAAGCCAAGTCCCCGTATAAATGTATCAAATTTCTAATACCACATCCTTGGTGACTGTTTTAACCCATACAGAGACTTCTTTAACTTGCATACCAGTTCTTTCTTACTCTTTGCTGCAAAGCCTTCAGGTTGCTTCATGTATATTTCCTCTTCTAGATCCCAGTAAAGAAATGTTGTCTTCACATCCATCTGTTCTACCTCAAAATCAAAAGCAGCAACAACAGATAAAAGTAATCTAATAGAAGTTACTTTGGCAATAGGAGAAAAAATATCACCAAAATCAATTCTCGGCACCTGGAAATAACCTTTTGCTACCAACCCAGCTTTGTATTTCTCGACTTTTCCTTCTGCATTTGTCTTCTTTTTGAACACCTATTTGCTGCCAATGGGTTTCCTTCCAGCCGGCAACTCCACCAGATCCCAAGCCTCTTTTTTGTGCAAAGATGCCATTTCATCGACCATGGCCTCTTTCCAGAGTTTTCCATCCTCTGAATCTACTGCTTCCTTCACAGTTTTGGGATCATCGTTAGTAATAGATAAAGAAAAATTTGAACATAAAGCAGATGGACTATATCTTTCAGGCTGCCTTCTTTCTCAAACTGATCTTCTCACAGCCAGAGTTTGTGTCTCTTCATCTTCTGATTCCTCCTTTGCTGTAGAGTCTGATTCTTCCTCCTTTAGCTCAAACTCTATCTTCTCAGGTTCCTTTCATTGGACTTCATGTTTAATAACATCTTTCAATTATTTGAACACCACATCTCGACTGTACACAACCTTCCGTGTGATTGGGTTCCAAAGCTTATAACCCTTTAAACCATCCTTATACCCAATAAAGATGCACTTTTCATATTTACTATCCAACTTGGTTCGTTTCTCCTTTGGAACATGTACATATGCATCACATCCAAATACCCTCAGATGTGAAAGAGAGGGTTTCTTACCAGTCCATACCTCTTGTGGAGTCTTATCCTCCAACGCTGATGAAGGTGACTTTTTGACCAGGTAACATGCAGTATCCACCGCCTCTGCCCAGAATTGCTGTCCTAACCCGACACCACTGAGCATGCTTCTTGCCCTTTCCATCAACATCTTATTCATTCTTTCTGCATCTCCATTTTGCTGAGGTGTATATGGAGTAGTCTTTTGCCGTGCCATACCACACTTCTTACAAAATTCTTCAAATTCCTTATTGCAAAACTCTCCACCATTATCTGTCCTTAGCACCTTTATCTTCTTCTCTGTCTGGTTTTCCACCAGAGCCTTAAATTATTTAAACCTATCAAAGACTTCAGATTTCTTCTTAAGGAAATATATCCATGTATTCCTTGAGAAGTCATTTATAAATGATACATAGTACATAGACTTACCCAGTGATGGAAACTTCACAGGTCCAAACACGTCACTATGCACAAGTTCTAATATTTTTTTTGCCCTCTTACTACCAGAGGGGAAACTCACCCAATTCTGCTTCCCATATACACAATTTTCACAGAAATCAAAATCCAAAGAGCTATTACTCATACCTTCTACCATACCTTTACCATGAAGTATTTGAAGGCCCTTTTCTCCAATATGTCCAAGCCTTTGATGGCACAACATGGTCTTCTCTCTAGAGACCACTAGATTTTCTGCTCCACTTTCAAGAACCACAAAACTATTGCACCCATCAATAACAATGCTACCTTGCAGCTTGTACAGAGTTCCAATCAGAACTCCCTGCATCAATACCAGTGATCCCCGAATCATCTTGCAGTTATCCTTCTCGAACACTATTTTTACACTTGCATCATCCAGCTTGCTAACAGAAATTAGATTTCTGGCTAATATAAGAATATGTAGAACACCTAGAAGTGTTCTAACCCTTCCACCTTACAACTTCAACTTTACTTTTCCTCGACCAACGATTCTAGCCTTCCTGTCATCCCCCAAGAAGACATCACCACCATCGTATTTATTATACTCATAGAATCACTTTTTATGGGGAGTGAAGTGAAAGGATGCGCCTGAGTCAATCAACCATGCCTAATGATCTACATGTGTACTTGAAGAAGCCAAGTATATATCCCCACCTTCATCTGAAGTGGTTTTCGCCTTTGCAGAAGGAGCATCATCAGATCCCTTTCCTTTGTCAGGAGCTTTAGATTTACAGTCCTTTTTGTAGTGCCCTTCCTTTTCACATTTCTAGCACACCACCTTTACAGGTTTTCCTGGAGATTTAGATCTCCCTTCAGATTTAGATCTCCCACTCGATGACTTATTTTTGTTTCTGTTCTAGGTCCGCCCTCGTATAGACAAAGCATCACCATTTTGGATCTCCATATTTTTCCATCTCAACTCCTCTGTCAACAAGGATGAGACTATTTCATCAAAATGCAAGGCAGTTGCATTGCTACCTATTGCAATAACCAGCCTATCCAACGAATCTGGTAGAGAACACAAAAAACTGATGCACTTATCTTCATCTAAAATTTTAATATCAACAGATGCTAACTGACTTACCACAGTATTAAATGCATTCAGATGCTCTATCATTGAGTCTCCATATTTCATCCTCAGGTTATACATATTTTTCCGCAGGAATAGTTTATTCACCAGAGACTTAGATTGGTACAAAGCACCTAACTTGTCCCACAAAGCCTTCGCCGTAGCTTCCCCTGATACATTCAACAATACTGAATCTGAGACACAAAAATGTATTATGCTCTTTGCCTTCCGATCCAAATTCTTCCATTCTTCATCGGACACTCCCGTTGGTTTAGTACCTGGATCTACCGTGATCCATTGGTCTTTATCCACCAACAGATCCTCCATATTGAGTTTCCACGACTCAAAAATCTGACCATTAAATTTCTCGATCTCTATCTTTCCACTGCTCACCATCTTCTTTCACCACCAGAATCGATCTTGCATACCTCCCACTGAACAGGGCCTACCACAGGCCCGAGCGAAACCCCTCAACAACAAAGGCGTCCCCTTGAAGCCAAAACAGATCTGATACCAAATGTAGGTTTTAACCCCGTACAAAAATTACTTGCATACGAATTCTAAAACACAAAAAATAAACAATTCAAGATCATAGCATATAAAACACATATACATAGAGATTTCCCCCTGGATCCCAAAACTGGGACTACCAGCTTGATTTTTCATTATATTCCTTTCAATGTTACAATACATATTTATACATGCCGAAGCATCCAATACCATGGATAGAAAACCATTGCGTCCAAAAAACATATGTGAAAATCATGCACAAAACCATAGGTGGTTCTGCCCAACCTAAAGTGGGGTTACAAGTGCCCTTCAAACCCCTTTTAACTACATGGAAAGAATATAACACAACCCAACATAGAACACCTGGAAGTGTTCTAACTCTTCCACCTTGCAACTTCAACTTTACTTTTCTGCGAACAATGATTCTAGCCTTCCTGTCATCCCCCGAGAAGACATCACCACCATCGTATTTCTTATACTCATAGAACCACTCTCTATGGGGAGTAAAGTGAAAGGATGCACTTGAGTCAATGAACCATGCCTCATGATCTACATGTGTACTTGAAGAAGCCAAGTACACATCCCCACCTTCATCTGAGGTGGTTTTTGCCTATGCAGAAGGAGCATCATCAGATCCCTTTCCCTTTTCAGGAGCTTTAGATTTACAGTCCCTTTTGTAGTGCCCTTCCTTTTCGCATTTCCAGCACACCACCTTTATAGGTTTTCCTAGAGATTTAGATCTCCCACTTGATGAATTATTTTTGTTTCTTTTCTGGGACCGTTGTCATACAGAAAAGGCATCACCATTCTGGATTTCCATATTTTTCTATCTCATCTCCTCTGTCAGCAAGGATGAGACTATTTCATCAAACTGCAAGGTAGTTGCATTGCTACCTATTACAATAACTAGGCTATCCCATGAATCTGGTATAGAACACAACAAACTAATGCACTTATCTTCATCTGCAATTTTGATATCAATAGATGATAACTGACTTGCCACAATATTTAATGCATTCATATGCTTTGTCACTGAGTCTCCATCTTTCATCCTCAGGTTATATAGCTTTTTCTGCAAGAACAATTTATTCACCAGAGACTTAGATTGGTACAAAGTCCCTAACTTGTTCCACAAATCCTTCGCCGTAGCTTCTCCTAATACATTCAAAAATACTGAATCTGAGACACACAACTGCATTTTTCTCTTTGCCTTCCAATCCAACTTCTTCCATTCTTCATCAGTCACTCCCATTGGTTTAGTACCCGGATCTATCGTGATCCACTGATCTTTATCTACCAACAGATCCTCCATCTTGAGTTTCCACAACTAAAAACTCTAACCATTAAACTTCTCGATCTCTATCTTTCCACTGCTCGCCATCTTCTTTTACCACTAGAATCGATCTCGTAGATCTCCCACTGAACAGGGTCTAGCACAAGCCCGAGTGAAACCCCTCAGCAACAAAGGCATCCCCTTGAAGCCAAAACAGCTATGATAGCAAATGTAGGTTTTAACCCCATACAGAAATTACTTGCATACGAATTCTAAAACACAGAAAATAAACAATGCGAGAGCATAACACATAAAACACATATACACAGAGATTTTCCCTTGGATCCCAAAACCAGGACTACCAGCTTGATTTTTCATTATATTCCTTTCAATGTTACAATACATATTTATACATGCCGAAGCATCCAAAACCATGGACTGAAAAACATAGGTAGGTTTTCCCAACCTAATATAGGGTCTAATTTTTTTTTCCCGAGGTGTTTCCCAAACCCCGTAGAGGGGGGCTACCCACCCCCCTCAAACCCCCCAGACAAGGGGGAAATTTGCGCAATGAAGGGGGGGCTCCGCCCCCCCTCTAACCCCTCGGTTCACTACGTAGCTTAATCATGGAAAGAATATAACAGAATTGAACATGTAATTGTTGATCTCACCATCTATAGCAATCTTTGTTCGATAGGTCCATTGGCATCGAACAAGCTTTCTTCCTTTCAGAAGTGAAACCAAGTCCTATGTGTTGTTTTCCATGAGAGCAGAGTACTCTTCATCCATGGAAGCCTCCCAAAGCAGGTTTCCAGCAGCCTCAAAGTGTGACTGTGCATCTAAACCAAGTGTCATATAGCAATGTATGGTAAGTAATGGTTTGGTGGCATCTAGGGCTTGAGGAGCCCCAAAAAACTATGATCTAGTCCTTCTCGCATATGCAGGATCACCGACTAGTTCACCCACATCTTGCTGCGTTTTCTCTACCCAAGTTGGTAGCTGAGTTGGAGCAGCCATGACCATCTCATCCTATGAATCAGACCCGAGAGGCTTCTATGATGGCTACTCTGAAGTGCTCGAAGAAGTTTCAGACTCCTCCTCATCAATGGCAACAAGCGGTTCCTCAGCATGGTTTGTTGAAAAATCATTCAGTGATTCTTCTTCAAACTTCACACTTTGAGCTACAAGGAAATTTTTAGTGTGACAGTCCAGTAATCTATATCCTCTAAAACTGTCAAGATATCCAACGAAGATACATTCAACACTTTGAGGCTCCAAATCCTTTCTATTATCTATCAGAATGTGAGCCCATGCTTGTGAACCAAAAATGCAAAAGTGCGACACTTTCAGTTTCTTACCTATCCAACATTCAAATGGAGTGGTGCCTTTGAGTGCTTTGTGAGGAATGCGGTTCTGAATGTATGCTTCACAATTAATAGCTTTAGCCCATAGCTTAGGAGCTAATGATTTGGACTGTATCATATAATTGGCCATCTCTTTTAATGACCGGTTTTTCCTCTCCACGACACCATTCTGCTGTGGTGTATATGGCACTGTGTGTTGTAGTTGTGTACCTGCATCAATACAAAGTTGCTGCACATCTTTGTTGACATACTCCCCCCCATTATCAATACGAAGTATATTAATCTTACACCCAGACTCATTCTTAGCAAGTGCTTTAAATTATATAAGGAATTCAAATACTTCCGATTTTAATTTCAGAAAAAATACCCAAGTAAAGCGAGAGAAATCATCTATGAAGGTGAGTACATATCGAGACTTACTGATTGAAGGTTGTGGGAATGGGCCCGTGATGTCACTGTGAATTAGCCCAAGAGGTGAAGATGCTCTATGTGCCTTCCCTTTGTCAAAATTTTTCTCTAGATGCTTGCCAAGAATGCATCCTTGACATACACCACTTATGAATTTAATAGTCGGCAATCCTTCTACCATGTTTTCCTTGCTGAGTTTATGCAAGTACTTATAGTTTAGATGGCCAAATATTTCATGCCATAACCTGCTGATATCATTATATTGTGACAGGAATATAGTGCTAATATATTTAGGAACAAAGTGGGAGAATAAATACAAACGAGAACCATGATCTGCAATTCCATGTGCAAGCTGTGAGCCTGTGGAAATGTTGGTAATAATTGCGGAGTCTGGAGTGAACTCCGCCTTCCTTCCAGAGCCGGAATGAGTGATCTAATATATTGAGAGAAGATTTGCGAAAAGCGAGGGAACATGAAGCACATTTGTGAAGCAGCCCACTTCAAGGTCTACAATTCCTTCTCTGCACACCTTTGTAGGTGTGGCATCTCCTAAGTAAATTGGGGATCTGGTGCTTTCTTCGATGGAAGAAAATTCATCTTTTGATGCAGCCATATGGTTTGATGCACCTGAATCAAGGATCCAAACTGATGGAGTGGATGTGATAGCCATTAAAGCATAACCATCTCATGCTCTTCCTCTCCCATCTCCCATTCTATTATCATCCTTCTTCTTTGCATTCTTAAGCACTGTCAGATTGTGCTGCTGTAATTGCTTAGCCATCTCATTGATTATTTTCCTCATGCAATTTTCTTCGGGATGAAAACCTTTGGAACAGTAGCTACAAAGTGTTCTTACCTTATTCTTCTTACCCTTAGGCAAAGAAGAGCTCTCTGAATATTGTACGGGTCTCTCCTTCTTCAATTCATTAAATTTACCCTTCCCTTTTTTCTTTTCTCTTCCATTGCTCTTTGGAGCATTGGTAGCCGCAAGTGCTTGGTTCTTTGAACACTTGATGGCACCCATTTGGAATAACTTAGCTTTCTTTTGAGTCAATGCTACAATGAAGTCACTCAATGGAGGCATTTTCCATTTTTCCTGAGTCAATTTATATGCTTGAAAAGACGATACAAATACGGAATATTCAGGGTCTAATTTCGAGAGAATCGAAAGGATGAGTTGATCTTCCTCTTTCTTGACTCCACATGCATCAAGTTCAACAAGGAGGGATTTAAACTTGGTGAAGTATTTTTGTAGGTTGTTGAAATGAGTTGGACTGAGGGATATGAGTTCATTCTCTAGTTGGTGCACTCTCATTTCATCCTGCTTGCCGAATACTCCTTCCAATGTGGTCCAGACTGCATTGGGAGTAGTGGTTCCGCTGACATGAAAGAGGAGTTCTCTCGAAATTGATAGGCATATAAACCCAATTTCTTCATCTAATTTATTGAAATACTTGATCTTCTCTGCTGCAGAAGTCAGTTCAGCCTCTATTCCCATCGTTACCTTGTAAAGCCCTTTGTGTTGGAGGAGTAGAGTGATCTCTGTCTTGCATTCGAAGTAATTGAAAGGATTTAGAATGAATTTTGTGGGCTGATAGAGATGATCCATTGTTGTTTGCTGCACCTCATGATGATCTATACCTGCAAATAAAACCGTGTACAATCCACTAGATTCGAACTACCTTTGATACCATGTAGAATTCCTGCAGAAACTCCGATAGATCTAGAATTCTAGTTAAATTAAACATAAGTAATTTTTTGATATTCAAGATAGGATAGAAAGAGAAACCAAACCTCTAATCCCAAAGGGAGGTAGTTATATAGAAATTTCCGAATCTAGAAAACTAGGAAAAAACTAGTAAAAAACTAGAAAAGGCTAAGAAAAGCTAAAGGGGGGCCTAAAATAGCAACAATGACTCAAGACAACCTATGCCAACTATCAACCACGAGGAAAGCATGAGGAGGGGCGCATTTCCCAAGGAAGGAAACTTTAAAACATGCTAAAATGGTCCGGGGCACCAAATCCCTTGATTTAAGGGGGAATCTTCATGTGGGGTGCCAATCCTCAAATCACTCAATTGGATCAGGTGTGATTAGGTGTGAACATGCACTTAGATGTCAAAAAGGTTTAGGAAAGTGGTTGGACCAATATTTCCATAATATTAAGCCTTTAAAGGAAAAAAAACAAGGGAAAGTTGGTCCACCAAGCTATTTTACCAAAAACCAAGTGTGAACATGATTTTTAGTGCATGTGGCTAACTCAAGGATACTTAGCCTAAAAAATAAATCTAGACGTTAGGATTATATTCCAACACAAACCAACATATTTTTCAAACAAATAATCCAACATCAGTACCTTAACTTTTTCATGAATATATCATATTGAGAACGTTTTAAAAATGGTCGGAAATTTGGGCAGTGACTATCTCTCTTCTGCGAGGGTGATGCGGAAAGAGTGATAAGATTTCACTGTTTTGATTTTTTTTTTTTGTTAAATTAGAAAAACCAATATTAATGGAGATATTCGTATTTTTTACTAAATTTTGTGAAGTGACTAAATGTAGCTTTAACCTTTCACCTTAAGATGTTTTTTACAATATAATTTCCTAAGTCTATTTAATATCTTCATTATGATAAAAACCGACCTATATCCATCTTAACTCCACATCTACCACTCTTAGAAGGATGAAGTCTATTTATCCCTCTCAGCACTTGGTAGAACCAGAATTAAGATGGAGATAAGTTGATAGAATTTCCCCTTTAAATAGTCTATGCCCACATGAATACCATGGTATTACCATGGGTTAATACCATGTGTTATCATAGACGTGGAGCTTAAAAAATACTATTAGTAATTTATAAAAATTAATAATTGGTTTTTTTTTTTTTTTTTTAATTTTAACCAAGTTAAAATGTTTAAGTGACATTAAATTACAAGGTCCATTTTTACTCTTGATCTACCAAGCCCCGAGAGGGATCAAATATTTTTTCACTCTATGCTAGTTTTCATATCACGATATTTGATCCCTCTCAGGGCTTAATAGATCCATAGTAAAGATGGATCGATGCTGGTTTAATTCCCCCCTTTAAATAGGCTACATTCCACGTGAATACCATGGGTCAATACCATGTGCCATATTTATTTTTATTAATACTAATATTAGGGTTAATAATTTTTTTTGCATGGTATTTTTAATAATTTGGCCCATAGGCTTTACCTAAATATAACCCATTTTTTGAGTGTTCGTAAATATAAGGTGACTTGTGGAGTAAATATACAAAAAATGTTTTTATTTGATGATGATGATGATGATGATGGTTAACTTCCACTGAGACCAAACTTTGGTCTATTAGACCTAAAGAAATGAATTATTTATTTTGATTTAAGATTTTATTCCTATGCTCAAAAAGCTTGGAGAGAAGCCTCCTGAGCTCACTATAAATTTGACCTCGTAAAAGGCTAGGAAGGCCAATATTGCAACTAACATTATGAAACTAGGATCTAATGTGGTTGTACACGGGGCACTATAAGAGGAAGTGATTTTCATCCTTGATGTTCATATTCTTACAGAGATGGTAGATCCTTTCCATCCATGGTGTTTTAGGAACTGCCCAATGACCTGTTTCACTATGGAGCTCATGAGAGTTCATTCTAATCTTGTCTATATTAATTTTCTTCTTTGAGCTAGTTAAAACAGAAAGATACTTTTGATCTTCTAGGGTGGGGTCGATGACCTCCTTATAATATCTTAATTTTCTTTTAGTTTTTAAATCTTTCTCACACCTCATTTTTTCTTTGAACTTAGAAGTAACAATATTTTTAATGTTATTAATGTTTTGCAATGCAACATTCTTGTCGATCTCCCAATGGTTTAACCAGGCCCTCATGTATTTATACCAACCTTGTTTGAGCCTTTGGTGGTTTTGCCTGGAATTTAAAGCTAGCTTAGGAAGTCTATGGTATCCTATGTTATTGAGTTTGTGCTTGTACAACAAAGCCTAGTCATAGTTAGGATGTCGATAGGGGAACGAACCACTTCTATAAGGAGAATAGGATAGGGTGTATTGCTTTTAATTTTGAGGTTATACGTTATAAAACACTTTTGGATTTGCTCAATATTTCTCCAGGATTCTCTAGAGATCCTGCAACCCCAAACCTATGAGTCACCTATAACACCTATGACTAGCTCTACCACTAGGGATAGTCTCAAGTATTATTATAGTTCTGATTCAGATAGGCACTATGATCATCATTGTTATCATCCTTATCGGAGGAGTGATAGGGGATACTTTATGGATGTGTGTAAGAAAGAAAAGCCACCTACTTTTGATGGAGAGATGAAGAAACCACAAGATGCATAGGCATGGTTGCTTGGTATGAGGAAGTTCTTTAGGTTACATTCTTATTCAGAGAACAAGAAATCTAGGGTGGCTACATTTAGTCTCAAAGGTAAAGCATACATTTGGTGGGAAGATGTGAATAATGTCAGATGTATTCATGAAGAGGACTTGACTTGGAGTGAGTTTGAGCGACTATTCAAGAAGAAGTATCTGTTGGAGAGATACTTTGATGACAGGGAAAAAGAATTCTATGAGCTAAAGATGGGATCGATGACAGATGATGAGTATATTAGCAGGTTCTTGGAGTTACTAACATATGTGGCTTACCTCACATAGGAAAATGCCAAGATTTAGAGGTTCATTAGTGGACTATCGGTTGCATTCAAAAACATGATTGAGGTCAATGAGCCTAGCTCATTGGAGGAGGCCATTCGAAAGCTAAGGCATTGCTATGAGCAATTAAAGCACAAATCTGAGACTAAAACAGACTGGAAAGGTAATGCAAGGAAAAAAGGAAAATGGGACAAGAAATGAGCAAGACCTTAGGGTACATATAATAAAGAGAATGTTGCACCATCTAAGAAGTTAAATGCATTAGATAGAGGATAAGGACATCGATATGAAGAGCAGAATAAGGAACCCGTGTGATGTTGGACTTGTGGAGGGGATAATCACAAGAGATATTTCCCACAATATCAAGGTGGTAGGCCTAATATATATAGTGCACAGGACGTACATACTATTGGGGATGTTGGTCAGAGTGTTCATCGTATTTATGCAATATTCGATCACAAACAGGTAGACCATGGGGCATCTATCATTGATATGGATGGTAAGCTTTGTGATCAAGTTATTTCTTTTTTGATTGACTTTGGATCTAATTACAACTATGTTATTCTTGACTTTGTGGATAAGTGTGGTTTGAGTAAGGAATTTTATGAAGAATCTTGGTTAGTGCAGTTGGCTACAGGTACAAAGAAGTGAGCTCATCATTGGGTAAGAGCTTGTGCATTTGATTTGAATGGTATGCCTACCGCAACACATTGGAATGTATTACTGTTGGGATCATAGAGTATGTTGTTGGGCATGGATTGGTTGTATATTCATAGAACCAAGGTGGATTGTTATGATAAATCTATTGAGTGTTTGGATGAAAATGGGGAACCAAGAGACTTACAGGGAAAGAAGAAAGCCACATCAGTTGGGATGGTGACAACTATGCAAGAAAAGCATATTCGCAAGAAAGGGTGTGTGTTATTTGCAGTGCATATTTCTAGTGACAAATGTAAATAAGTTGAGGATGCAGATGCTTTGAGTAGGTACCCAGTTCTACAAAAATTCAAGGATGTATTTTTCTGAGGACAATACAGAGTTTCCAGCTCACAAGGAGGTAGAATTTTCTATTGAGTTAGTGCTAGGGGAAGCTCCAGTATCAAAAGAACCCTACAGGATGAGCACATTTGAGTTGGTAGAGTTGAAGCTATGATTGAAGAAAATGTTGGACAAGGGATAAATTAGGCCAAGTGTTTCACCATGGGGCACACTAGTATTGTTTGTGAAGAAGAAAGATGGTTCTCTCAGATTATGCATTGACTATAGGTAGTTGAACAAAGCGACCATCAAGAACAGGTATCTATTTTTGAGGATTGATGACTTGTTCGATCATTGAAGGGAGAAACAATGTTCTCGAATATTGATTTGAGATCTGGATATCACTAGGTACGCATCAAAGACGAGGAAATTTACAAAACGAATTTTCAGACTAGATATGGGCATTATGAGTTTGTTGTAGCTCCATTTGGTTTAACAAATGCTCCAGCTACATCTATGTTCTTGATGAATAGTGTGTTGCATTTGTATTTGGATAAGTTTGTTATTGTGTTCATTGATGACATATTGGTATATTTTAAAAATTAGGAAGAGAATGTCAAGCATATAGCAGTAGTGTTAAGGCTGTTAAGAGAGCATCAGTTTTATGCTAAGCTCAATAAGTGCAGTTTCTTTCAGACTGAGGTACACTACTTGAGACATGTTGTCTCTAAGGAGGGCATTGCAGTAGATCTAGAAAATATAAGAGCATCATGGAGTGGGTAGCTCCTACGAATGTAGATGATGTGAGATCTTTCATTTGGTTGGTAGGGTATTATAGGAGGTTCATCGGGAACTTCTCATAGATTTCTTATCCTATTACATCATTGTAGAGAAAGGGTAAGAAGTTTGAATGGATAGAGGAGTGTGAGGTTAATTTTGAGTAGCGTAAGCAGTTGTTAACACACGCACCAGGGTTAAATATTGCAGATCTGGACAAAGAGTTTGTAGTACACACAAATGCTTGCAATAAAGGACTTGGTGGAGTCCTTATGTAGGATGGGCAGGTGGTATGCTATGAGTCACGAAAACTTAATGAGCATGAGCAAAACTACCCTACACATGATCTTGAGTTGGGAGCGATTATACATGCATTGAAGATGTGGAGACACTATTTTTTGGCCAAGAGGTTTACATTGATGAGTGATCATAGTGGATTGCGGTATCTATCTGAGAAACCAAATCTAAACGGTAGGTAGGCTCGGTGGTTAGCTATGATCAGTGAGTTCAATTTTGAGATCAGGTATATCAAAGGTAAAGAGAATAGAGTGATAGATGCTCCTACTAGGCAAATACATGTAAACCACTTAGTAGCTATGATTTCCTATGGGACAAACTTACAGGATAGGATCTCGTAGGCAGGACAATAGGATGTCAAATATATGGAGATTATACACAAATTTTAGCAGAGTACTGGTACAGGTATAGGTGATAGTATAGGTATAGGTACAGGTGGTAGTATAGGTATAGGTACATGTACATGTACAGGTATAGGTACATGTACATGTAGTGGTATAAGTACAGGTACAGGTGCAAGTGCACAAGATGTGGATTATTGTCTTACAATGGATGGATTGGTCAGATTCAAAGACAGTATACATGTGCTAGACAATAGTGAGTTGAAGAAGGTGATATTGAGAGAGTTTCATGGAAAACCATATTTGGGTGACCTAGGTTATTAGAAGACACTGACAACAGTGGAGATATTTTATTAATGGCAAAACCTGAAGAGGTATGTAGCAGAGTTTGTGGCTACGTGTTTTGATTGTCAACGTGTGAAGGCAGAGTGTAAGCATCTAGGTGGAATTCTATAGCCAATTGTGATTCTAGAGTGGAAATGGGAGGTCATTTTGATGGATTTCATCACAGGTTTTTCAAGGACAGTGAGGCAACATGATTCCATCATGGTTATCGTGGACAAGTTGAAAAAGGTTGTGCACTTCATCCTAGTGAAGCCTACATTCTCAACTAGCGATGTAGCTCAAGTATTAATCAGAGATGTGGTGATATTTCGTGGTGTTCTAAAGAAGATTGTGTCAGACAAGGATGTGAAGTTCACTTCCAAGTTTTGGAAGGAGTTGGTTGCAGGTTTGGGCATCGAGTTGACCTTTAGTACAACTTATCATTCGTAGAAAGATGGATAGACAAAGAGGGTCAATAGGATGTTGGAGGACATGTTGAGGATGTACGTGATGCATCAGTAACAAAAGTGGGAAGAGTACCTTCCACCGGTAATTTTCTTACAATAATGGGTATCAATAATCTTTGAAGATGAGTCTGTTTGAGGCATTACATGGGTGGAGTTGCAATACTCCCATAAATTGGAGTGATCCAGTTAACAGATTGGACCAGGCATGTTGGTAGACATGGAACATGAAATGTAGGTAGTCAAGAAAAATCTAAAGGTAGCACAAGATAGGAAAAATATCTATGAAGATCAAAACAGGTTGTTGAAGGAGTTCTAGGTTGGGGAACATGTGTACTTGTGCATCAAACTGAAGAAGAGCTCCTTGTGGATTAGATCATGTGACAAGCTAGCACCACAGTTTTGTGGACCCTTCAGTAGCATTAAGAGGATTGGGCCAGTAGCCTATTGAATTGAACTACCTCTGACAGTGAAATTCCACGATGTTTTGCATGTGTCATTGCTTAAGAAGTATGTTAAAGATGTTGATCATGTGATTGACTGGTCTGTATTGCAGGTGGAACCAAATGGAGAATTCCAGCCAATGCTTGAGTGTATATTGCAGAAAAAGGTTCTCATGATTTGGAACTGAGAAATTGAGCAAGTTATGGTGCAATGGAAGCACTTTGGGCCCAATGAAGCTACATGGGAGATGGTGGATCGGATTTTGGCTATGTATCCTTCCTTGTTTTCTGGTTGAGGAAAAGCAATTTTGGTATGGTGTTTTGGTATATGTCTTAATATGTGTTTTGGTATATGTTTTGGTGATGTTGCTATATGTACATATGTATATGGATGTAAATACCACCATGATCTATTTTATAAAGCTCCAATAAGAGGTATGGGTGTTGTATCATTATGATGTTATGTTTATTATGTTTTCATGTTGGTTTTCTTCTCAACAAGTTGATCATTGTAAATAATGCAACGAGTTAAGTTATAAAGTTCATCGAAAGTATATTTTGCTTACAACAATTTTGTGGTTATATGTTTTTTTGAACACCGAGGATGGTGTTCCCCCAAGGGCGAGGATTCTATAACAACCTTGGTGAAAATTTCATGTAATAAAAGTCAATAAAGGAAAAATAATAACCATAGTTGATGGGACACTTACTCCAAGTTGAATGTTGGGGAAAATCCTAGTGATGGGGATCAATTGTGATGGATTAATGGATAAGGAAATTGGAAAAGGCCATGGCTAAGGCTTTAGAAAGGAAAAATGATATTTTTTGAAAATTTATTTATGAAAATAATGGAAATTAGGAGAAAAGGGAGGTGAAATCTCATTGGTTGCATGTGAGGAGAAAAATTAAGGAAAATAATGGAAATTGAAGAAAATAGAGGCCTCATTCAAAAAAAGGCTTCTTAGAATCAGTTCTTAACCTTTTGTTAGTTCAGTTTTGGAGCTCTCTCATTATTCTCTCTCTCATACTCTTGGATACTTAGATTTTCCTTGAAGCACTCTCAGAGGGTATGGCATACTTGGAGTTTCGGAGTAAGAAAGAAAAGGAAGGGCAGGAAAGCACAAGAGGACACTGGGATCAACAACTACAATGAGCTTTACTTGCAGATAATGAGTTGCATGTATGTTTTCCTCACTAGTTTTAACATTCATGGAATATTCATGTTGATTATTGGTCATGATCTATCACTGACATGGAGGATTTCGTAGATTGAAAAACGATTGCCTAGCCTTGCCATTTCCTGGATAGCCATGGAGATCATGGGTTCATTTCCTTGTTTTGTTTTTGTTGGTTCTCATGTTTCCATAGGTTGGGTTGAGTTACTAGTTCCTGGAGCCTTGGTTGGACAAACACTCTGGATCCTGGTAACAACTTGGGTTGAGTTACTAGTCCCATAGCCTTGGTTGAAAAAATTCTCTCGAGCCCTTGGTGGGTTGAGTTACTAGTCCTGGAGCCTTGGTTAGACAAATGCTCTCGAGCCTGACGACAACTGTGGGTTGAGTTACTAGTCCCGAAGACTTGGTTGGAACAAACACTCTGGAGCCTTGGAAGGCTTGGATAGAGAACAATCTGATGATGGTTTTGTGATGTCCAACCATGAGGTGGAATCACTTTTTGATGGGTTGAGGTGGATGGCCTCTGGAAGACCTGGGTGTTTTGGATTGATGTGTTCTATGAGATCCCACATTCATGCTTGGAATATGGCACGGGGATGAATGACTGAAGAGATATTTGGCTCAACCATTCTACAATCAGGTGGAACGTGGAAGTCCCATCCTAGGTTTGGATTTTGCATCATCAATATGAGGCTACTTATCCTTGTATTTCTATGAGTATTTGCTGGTTTATATGTGGATCATATGGCTATGATTCCAGTGGTATTTATGTTTCTATTATGATGGTTATATATATGTTTTATGATAGTATCTATGTATAAATATCATCATATTTTTACTAGTAAATGAATGAAAAATGTATCTATGACCAAATGGAGGAAATGGCAGTTGATCTGTTGAGGCGTCAATGCTTCTTAGCGATTATTAGTTAAGTATGAGACCCCTATACTTAGATATGTTATTTACAACTGTAGATTACATATTTATGATATGTTTAGAGAAATTCATGTCATGGCTAGTACAGGTCTAGTCAAGGTCCTATTTAGGTGATTGTATTTGTATTGTCATTTCCTTGTAATTTTACTATTTTGAAGATGTCATTCAATTATGGGTAGTGACCTGGGCTCTGGGCCTGACAAAGTGGCTCAAATCTCAGGGATGCTAGAACAACACTATGCAAAATTGTCCCTAGACTTTGGCTTATAGGCCTCTAAGAGCATCTAGAGGTCCCTGGACACTGACATGCCCATAGCATGAGAGTGTCTAGAGTTTAAGTGGTACAAAAGCTTAGTGGGACCCAAGGTTTGGTTGGCAAAAAGGTTGGATTGGTTCCTGAGTGTCCTAATGTTGATTTTGAATGTCTGTATGGTGTGTTTTCATTGGTTCCACTTCCTTAACATGACTTAGGATGTTGAATCATATCATAGTGGCCTCTCGTCGCATGGTTACCCTAGATGGTCGGTTGCTTGGGTAGATGTGGGAGGAGGGTGTTACAAATTGTGCATATAAAATTCAACTAATTTTTCCATGTCTTCCATGTTAGTTTGGTTGCAAAACTCAGTAAACTTCCTGTAGTACTAAAAAGGGAGAGATCCATATTGGGCTAGAGTTTTGATTTGGAACTACTGCCACTGTTATTTGAAAAAGAGAGCATAAGACTTTGATGGATGGTTTCATTTCAGGGCTTCTATAGAGAGACTTACCATGGTGGCAAGTTGTGTTTCTTTCTCCTGCAGCCTCTCTCTCGACCTTGTGTTTTCTCCCTGTAGTTTCTCCTTCATCACAGACTCCCTTATTCTCAAATCACTTAACTGTTTTCCCATTTCAATGACCTTCTCTTCCATGAGGCCTACATCCTCCACATTATTAGATTTAGCAATATTCATCCACCTGTGGGTTCTGCCTCTCTCTATCTCCAACTCATAGTGGAGTGGGATTGCAAAGTTTTTTGGGATAATCCTTCCCCCTTCAGTAAATTTGTAGTAGGACCCCAAGCTAGGTAATGGGCTAGGATCTTGGAGCTCTTGTAGGTCTTTTCTAACTGAATTTGAGGTGGTGGCTTCCTTTTATATCTCTTTCTTATGCTCCTGTAGCTTCCCATGTTCTTCCTATAGTCAACTTTGATCCTTCTGTAGAAAACCATATATCTCTTGTAGCAAACCCTGATCCTCCTGTAGCTTCTCTTTTTCTTCTTTCTCAATGGAAGATTGTGTGCTTGGCTTCTTGAAGGTGATAAACCTAGTGGTAGGGCTACTCATAGGTGTTATAAGTGACTTGGTTTTGGTTTTATGAGGAGTGATATCCTTAATATTTCCTTCACTAGGTCCAATTTCTTCCTTTCTTCTTGGTGACTCATCAATAATTATAGGAGGAGTTTGTGGTTTCCCTTATCTAATTCGGGTTCTCTTCCCAGTTCTGAAATACATTTGACATTGTCTTGATTTCTTCCTCTTGGGCTTGAAAAGAGTGCCCAATGTAGCTAATGTTGCAACTACTTCTGGTTCAATATATTCTTCTCCTTGGGGTTGAGAAGTATCCCTTGGGCTTACTCTTTCTTCACCTTTCTTCTCCTGCTCTTGTCCTTTCATCTATGTTTCTCCTTCCTCTGTCTATGTTGTGTTAATTTTTTCAAATAGGGTCAAATTCCACCTTGGAAAGCTCAAATGACTGAGATGATGATTGTGTTAAATTCCTCTTTTTGAGAGGACCAAAATCGACCTAAAGATCACCCCATTTGGTCAAACAGAAGTTGATTTTTGAATTATTTTACTCATTCATGTATAATGGAATGGGTCGGACCTAAGCACATGTGAAATTGGCTAGGTCGGCCTCAAATCCAAGTGGAATCTCATGAAATCTTATAAATATAAATGACCTCAAGCTACTTTCATCAAGCCATCTTCTACTCTTCTCTTTTGTTTTAGTTCACACAGGTCTGATGGAAGTAGGTCGTGCAAGGGTCCAAAATTATAGGCATGAAGCTTGCATGGATCTAGGGTTTCTGTTTCTCAGATGCAAACATGTAATTGAGGTTTTTCATCCCCAAACACACTCATAGAGTAGCTAAGGGTGCATCTAGGAAGTCTTGGATTCTCGCACAAAGGCCTGAAGGGAGTGTCGAGGGTTTCAGAGGCAAATCATACAGTATTAGTCCATGGACACTCGCACTGGGTGGTCAAGGGAGTGTCTAGGAAATCTAGGATGCATGCACAGTAACTGGAAGAGAACATTTGGGGGTTGGGAGAAGATATGGGTGAGTTTGACCTCAGATGCATGCACACAGTCCTCCAGAGAGCATCCAGGCAGACACAAATGCCCTTAAAAAGTGGCTGAGGGAGTGTCTAGGGAGTTTCATACACACGTAGTCAGCCTTGCTGAGAGCATCCAGGGTTTTGATCTCGAGTTTGACAATTGAATTCAGTTGTTGTTAGTGATTTGGTGGACCAAGGTTTCTCTCTGCTGTTATGTAGATCTGCATTCTATTTCTATAAATCTTTGTTGCAAATTTATGTATTGGGCTCATTGTACTCTCTGCTGAAAACTTTTTATGACAATCTAATAAAGAAGAAGATTTGAAAGAGTTTCCCCCCTTATGGGGTTTTTCCCTGGTCTTGGACGAATCTGTTGTCTCTTATGGTTGTGATATTGTCGTCTTTTTCATTTCATATATTGTTCTATATTCATTTATGATTTATGACTGGTTACATTGCTAATAATTGGATGCATTGTCATGAAGAAGTAAATTGGGCTAAAGTAATTGATACAACATAGAACAATCTGAAAAATTAACATGGTATCAGAGTTGAGGTGAAGGAAAAGCCCAAAATAAGACAAGCATTGAATCCCTCATTATTAGAAGGAATATTGCCTAGTGAAGGTCAATATGTCTTCCTCTACCTTCAAGGAGCATGTAAAGTTGGGTGATGCATCAAACTTTTCTGCATGAAAAGTCAGATTGGAGATCATAGCTAACAACAATGATGTGCTGGAATACATTCAAGGAAGGATGTTCGAGCCTACAGAAAATGCTTCCGCTTTCTTCAAAAACAGGTACAAGAAATCTGCGTCCAAAGCAAAGAAAATTATAGTTGATGGTTTACAAGATCATTTACTTGTATATGTTGGGAATTTAAGAAAGTCTAAAGACATGTATGACACGATAGTTGGCATGTATGAAATAAAAAATTTGAATGAGATCATCACCTGGAAAGATAAACATAAGGAAACCAAGATGAAAAAAGGAGAAGTTGTTCAATCCTACATGATGAGGATTTCTCTCCTTAGAGATCAATTGCATAGATTTGGAGAAAATGTGCCTGACAGGGAACTAGTAGTTTTGACTCTTAGAGGTCTCCCTCCTATTTGGGAAACCTTCATTACTACAACCAACAACAATAGTGTCCTCCCATCATTTGATGAAGTTTTTTGGAATCTTACTCAAGAAGAATCGAGGATGATAGCAAGAATAAGCATTCAAAAGCATGAAGAGGGAGAGCCTGCTGCATATATCACTCATGAAAAAAAGAATAAGGGAAAAGGAGCTCCATCACGGAAGCCTCCTTCTCAAAATGCAAAAGGAAGGAATGACAGATCATTATCTCAAATTTAATGCTACAATTTCCACAAGAAAGGTCATTATGCACGAGACTATCCCGAGAAGAGAGAAAGGCCACGTTACAACACCAAAAGGAAAAACAATAATAAAATAAGAAAATACAATTAAAGGAATAATCACGATACAAGATAGGAAATAAGATGAAGATATTACTCAAGCGATAGTGGAGAAGACCAGCCTCCTTAAAAGAAGTCAAGAGCTCCTAGGTATGAAAATAATGTTGTAAATAAATCTAAATACATTCTTATTTCTGCCCTTACTATTTCTTCTCCACCAGATTCGTGGGATAGTTAGTTTGTTGATAATGGGGCCACTCATAATTTATCTAAATAAAAGGAAGTAATCTCTATATGGTAGAGAGGGAGACTAAGATGAAGATCATTCTTGGAGACAAATCCACTCATCCCGTGAAAGGATTTGGGTTTGTCAAATTTTAGTTAAATAATGGGGAATCAGTTTTGCTGCATGATGTTATGTATGTGTCAAGATTAATGAAGAACTTGGTATCTTTATCCATATTCGCAGATAAAGGGATGATGGTTTCCTTCATCAAAGGAACAATTTTGACTTGGTCTGTTGATTCACACATGAGAGATGCATCCACATTAGGATCTAGATTTGAAGTACTCTATAGAGTCACTAGAAGGCCACTTCTAGCATTGGTTCATAATACCAATCATCTGAGCAAATTGTAGCACCAAAGGCTGGATCATCTACACTTTTATTCTTCCTATATTGAATCCCATCATGATGGAGTTTGTATAGGTTGTTTGAGTGGAAAGAAAATGAGGGGACCATTCCCCTCTTGTGAGAACAAGACAACTATCATCCTCCATCTCATTCATTCTGATATGTGTGGTCTGATGCCTATGCATTCTATTAGTGGAAATCTCTACTACATCATCTTCATTGACGTCTTCTCAAGAAATACATGGATATAATACCTTAAGAAAAAGGTTGAATCCATTGAAATGTTCAAGGAATTCAAAGCCATGATTGAAAATCAACTAGGGAA
Source organism: Pinus tabuliformis (assembly GCA_031772625.1). Lineage (NCBI taxonomy): Eukaryota > Viridiplantae > Streptophyta > Pinopsida > Pinales > Pinaceae > Pinus > Pinus tabuliformis. The sequence goes on from CM062818.1 coordinate 2,075,542,000, forward strand.
GAGAATCAAAGTATTTAGGTCTAACAATGGAGGGGAATACATTTCAAATTAATTCATAGCATTTTGGAAGAAAGAATGGATCAAGAAGGAAACAATTGTGCCATATACTCCCGAACATAATGGCTTAACTGAAAGAAAGAATAGGTCTATATTAGAAGCTACCCGAGCCATGCTCCATGATCAATAGGTGCCAAAGTTTCTTTGGGCTGAAGCCACACATGCTGTTGTATATGTTCAAAACAAGGTGCCTCATCAAGCATTATAAAACAAGACCCAAAATAAATTTTCACAAGTGTCAAGCCCGATATTAGCCATCTTCATGTATTTGGATGCCCCGTATATTTTCATGTGCTGAAGGACAAAAGGAACAAGTTGGAAGCTATAGAAAGAAGATGTACATTTGTGGGTTATTGTGAAAATTATAAAGCATATATAATATATATTCTTGGTCGAAGGAAGGTGTAAATTTGCAGGGACGTAACATTTGATGAAGATGCAGCTCTTGGAAAAGCGAGAGACCTTACTCCACCTCCTCCTCCCAAGAAGGAAAATGATGACTGGGATATTCTAGATGGTCCTTTTGTGCCTAAGTCTGATATTGTTGATGATCCCATGGAACCTATGAATCCTTTAGATCCTCCTCCAAGTGATCCTCCTAATAGGAAGAGACCACTTTGGCTCTGCGATAATCTATAGAATTCTGAAAGAAATGTTCCCATTCATATATCATTTAGAGAAAGGAAGCAACCATGCAGGTATCAAGGATATGTTGCAGCCATGAGCACTATGATTCGAGCCGAACCATCCTCATTCGAAGAAGTTGTAAAAGAAAAAGTTTGGAAGGATGCTATGGTCAAGGAATATGAATTGATTGTGAAAAATGATGTATGGGATGTTGTTCCAAGATCGAATGCAAAGTCTATCATGACTTCAAAGTGGCTATTCAAGACCAAACATGGAATTGATGGCAGCATTGAGAAATACAAAACAAGGTTCATAGCTCGTGGATTCTCTTAGAAAGAGGGAGAAGATTATGATGACATATTTTGTCCTGTGGCTCGATATACAACCATCTGTTCTATAGTTTCCCTTACTTCTAGTCAAGGATGGACTCTTCATAAGATGGACATAAATAACACATTATTTCATGGCATTTTATAGGAAGAAGTATATGTTGAACAACCACAGAGATTTGAAGTGGAATATCAAAGAAATCATGTTTGGAGGTTGAAGAAGGCGTTGTACGGTTTGAAGAAATCTCCCTGAGCTTGGTATGCACACATTAACAATTATGTAATGAAGCCAAGATTCACAAGAAGCAATTACGATCCCAATCTTTACTTCAAGGTAGTCCGAAGGTATGCCATTTATTTTGGTCTTATATGTGATGATCTATTCTTGATAGGTAGTGAGACTATGATGATCAAATGTAAGAGGGAGCTAGAATCTGAATTCAAGATGAAAGACCTTGGATTCAGCACTATTTTCTAGGCCTTGAGGTATTGAAAAGGCCCGGTGAGATTTTATTTTCACGGGGAAAATACGTTGTGAAGCTACTAAAAATATTTGGAATGATTGAATAAAAATCTATGGCTACACTGGTAGAGTTGAACTTCAAGAAATTATGTGGAGAAGATGCAGGACCCGTTCAGATATATGCTATGTAGTAAACACATTAAGTCAATTCATGAATGAATCCCTCCATGCACATTGGATTGTCGCCAAAAAAATATTAATATATTTTCATGGGTCGATCACACTTGGACTAAGATATTCTGCCGTAGATGTTCAACTTCATGGATACATTGATGCTGTCTGGGTAGGAAATGTTATCGACATAAATAGTCCATATGGATGTTGCTTTAGCCTTGGATCTGCCATGATATCCTGGATGAGCAGGAAACAAAAGTCTGTAGTGTTGAGAACTGCCGAAGAAGAATACATTGCCACTAGCATGGCTAGCTGCGAAGCAATTTGGTTAAGGGAGTTCTTTGGAGAGCTATTTGAGCATGTCCTAGAAACTACAACGATATAATGTGATAAAAAGAGTGGGATGCATGTGACAGAGAATCCATTGTTTCATGACAAGTCCAAGCACATTGAGATTAAATATCACTTTATTCGAGACATGGTGCAAAGAGGAGCTATTAGACTTCATCACATTTCAAAGGATGAGCAGATTGCAGATATTCTCACCAAGGCACTACTAAAAGGAAAATTCTTGGTCTTCAGAGAGAAGCTCAGAATGATGGACATAGCCCCTTAGCATAAGGGGTAGCATCGATTTAGGACACTGAGCCAACTCTTCCCATCCTGTTTGAGCTCCCAGGGTGAGGAATTGAGATAGAGGGCTCCTGGGGTTTAGGGATATTTTTACAATAGTGTACTCCCCTATTTGTTACCCACAGGGTTGGAGATGTTGCTCGCCTATCTTCAAAGGGTCAAAGATGTTGCTCCCCTATCTGGTCGATGCAGAGTATACCCCTATTAGCATCACATCCGCAAGCAAGGCTTATTGGGAATACCACACCCGGTTTTTCCAACTAGGTCGATAATGATGCTTGCATTCTACCACATGAATATTAAGGGTCATTGACGGGAATATTGGTAGGAAATAGGATTGGGTTGGGACTTGCAACAATTTTGAGATTTTGGGTTAAGAATCATCTCCCCGATGAGATTTGAGGGTCGAAGATGTGCTCCCCTATATGATTAAGTTATCTCCTCGATGAAATTTGAGGGTTGAAGATGTGCTCCCTTGTATGATTAAGTTATCATATTTCTTGGTATGGGTGGAAGCTATTGCTCACTGATTCTTCTTCTTTTAGATCCGAGAAAGTTTCAATAGATAGAGTTGAGCAGAGATAACCAAAGCATGACAACAACATGATAGGATGATGTGAATGTCAACAGATAGATATTGGCAGGTGGAATTCTTCCTAGTTGAGAGGGAGTGTTAATTTTTGAAACTAGGGTCAAGTTCCACCTTGTACATCTTCGATTACCAATATGATGATTGCATTAAATTCCTCTTTTCGAGAGGACCAAAATCGACCTAAAGATCACCCAATGTGGACAAGCGGAGGTTGATTTTTGAATTATTTTATTCATTCATGTATAATGGAATGAGTCAGCCTTAAGCACATGTGAAATTGGTTAGGTCAGCCTCAACCCCAAGTGGAACCTCATGAAAGCATATAAATAGAAGTGACCTCAAGCTCCTTTCAAAACATTGATATAGCCATCTTCTACCCTTCTATTTTGTCGTGGTTCACACAAGTTTGACGAAAGGAGGTCGCGCAAGGGTCTGAATATAGACGTGAAGCTCGCATAGATCTAAGGTGTTTGTTTCTCAAACGCATGCATGTAAATAAATGTTTTCGTCCCCAAACCCATGCACATAGTAGCTAAGGGAGCATATAAGAAGTCTCAGATGCTCGCACAGATGCTTGAAGGGAGCATCTAGGGTTTTAGAGGCATATCAGAGAGTATTAGTCCCTGAACGCTTAAACAAATTGGTCAAGGGAGCATCCAGGTCATCCCAGATGCTCGCACGGTAATTGGAAGAGAGTGTTTGGGTTTTTAGAGAATATTTGGGTGATAATCTCAGACACACACACATATTCTTCCTGAGAGCATCAAGGCAGACAGAGATGCCCTCACACAATGGCTGAGGGAGTGTCCAGGGAGTTTCAGATGCATGCAGTCAGTCTTGTTGAGAGTGTCCATGGTTTTGATCTAGGGTTTGACAGTTGAATTCTGTTGGCTTTAGTGATTTGGTGGATCAGGGTTTCTCCATGTTGTTCTATATATTTGCAATATGTTTCTGTAAATATCTGCTACACATTTATGTATTGGGCTCATTGTACTCTCCGCTGAATTTTTTTTATGACGATATAATAAAGAATAATATTTGAAAGGGTTTTCCCCCTTGTGGGGTTATTCCCTGGTCTTGGAACAACATGTTGTCTCTTATGGTTGTGCTATTGTATTCTTTGTCATTTCATATATTATTCTATATTTAGTTACAATTTATGATTGGTTACATTGCTAATAATTGGATCCATTGTTAATGAAGAAGTAAATTGAGCTAAAGTAATTGATACAACATAGAACAATCTGAAAAATTAACATGCTACCTCCTTTTCCTTTGTTTTTCTATCTTCCTCTTTTGTTCTTGCTGCCTCTTCCTCCTCTGTTTTTTCTCCTTCTTCTTCCTCTATTTTTCCTTCTTTACCTCCAATACTAGAGGCTGGTGTCTCTCATGGTGTGATGGCATGGGTTTCTATGAAAGTCTCCCTATCCATGTCCACAAATTTGTTTCATAGGACTGAGATCCTCAAGTGGTTCAGAGCATCCACCTCTATTAAATTAATGAAGCCATGGTGAGATAAATGTTGGTTCTTTCCTTCCCTCACCTTCTAAGTCACCTCCATTATTGAATTTAGGAGGAAATGGGAGACACTAAGTCTTTGAGGGAGAGGTAATTTTGCCTTGAATCTCGGCTCATGGAGTAGCCTGAATTGGTAGGCATAAACCACACTTAATAATCCTTCACAAGACATATATTTAAGTATATGGTAAGCTACCTCATCCCAAGAGTAAGGTAAACTTTCTCTTCTCACTTCATTATTATCTTCTACAGGCTTCACTTTTGAAAGGAAGAATTTTTTCCTAGCTATGACACTCACTTGCTTGTCTTCTTTTCTCCACCTAATTCCTAGAGGCAAGGTACTCACTTTTCTTATGGCTTCAGGGAAGATATAGATGAAAAACCCTCTAATAATATTAGTGGCATTGTCTTCCTCTTGAGAGTGTAATGGCATGGAAAATTCAATGGAAAGACCATCATCATACCCCTTTAGAAACTCAAATAAAGCCAACCACTAGTATCTTCTGAGCATGTTAACTATAGGAAGGTGTTGTTAAATTCTCCTGGTGTTTGAGGGTTCTCTTCTATTAAATCCTCCCCCTACTTCTTCTCTATTTCTCCTTGATGCTATGTAGGTATGGAATTCAAAAAAAAATTCAAACAATATCAGTGGTGGAACAATGGTAAATTGCTTGGTAGTAGCAAGGAAAAGGTGCTCGAATTGATAACAACCAAGCATGATTCTTATGAAAATGGATGTAGAAACAAGGAAGGACTGTGTCACTTAATTCTTGTGAAAACAATTCTGGGTGTGCATGAGGGGTTTGAGACAATATCGAGCCAATATGACTCCTTTTTCTCATCCAAATTCCTCTTGTGTCTCCCCTTGACCCTCCTGTAGCACTTGCAAGTCTGCTTGTAGATTTCTCCTGTAGCACTTGTAGACATTGTTCGAAGCTCCTCGGTGGCACCCTAGGTTTTCTGATGCATTAGCTAATTTGTCCTCTACCTATTTTTGGGATGAGTGATGGTGAAAATGAAGTCGAGCCCAAGAAATAATATCATATTTTGGTTAAAATCTTGGAGTGCTCTAGTGACTTGGCATTAACACGAGTTTCCTCTTTTGGATTGTTGTCCACACTAACTATAATAATTTCTCTCTCCTCGTGATTATCACCCTACTCTTCAAGGACAACACTTTGTTTTGAGTTGATATTTCCATGTTGCATGGGTGACTTAACTCAAACTTGAATTTACTAGTCAATGGTGGCCAAGTTCACTTGCCACCTCCATCCTATTAAAACACCTTTTCTCGCTCAAAAAACATTTTAGTCATTTTATTCTTAGGGAGGAGTTTAGGGTTGCCGTACTCAAGCCTACCTATGAATCAAAATACTGCAGAGGGTTGCATGCTAAAGCTAGTCCCTATATCATTTTGATCATCGGAGTTGACTTCTTTGGCTTGTTTCCTATGAATGTATTCATTATTGATGATACATTGACTATTGCTTTTACTGTGTGTGTGAAGGTGTCTCTCTGATGTTCAAGTTGTTGATGTTGGTGGAAAGCCTCCCTGAGAATTATGTGTCTCTTAATAATTGCAAACAAGGCTCCATCATCCCTTCTGGTGGTGCCAGGAAAGAAAATAATATCAGTGATTTTTGTTGTGGTTGCATAGACTGCTACAGGAGGAGTTTCATCTTGTAGCAATCTTTTGACCCCCCCTTGAAGTATACATTTTGCATCATGGTGTTGAGGGATATGATGACAAGTTATGAATATAGGGTTAGATTAATGTAACAGTAGTGTAGACATTATAGAAATAGAAAATAGTGGGTTCTGTGATTTTTTAAGGTAGGAGAGAGTGGAGAATTTGAGCAATTGTTTTATGAAACAGAGTGGATGCGCGCTGGATGAATGATGGAAAAATCGTTGCATGACCATATTTATCATTTATAGAGTCATAATGGTAATTTGGGTTGTTCTCCTCCTTGGATCTCCCTCCTGTAGCTTCACAGGATCCTCCTGTAGCATTACAAGACCTCTTGTAGCAATGCAGGTCCTTCATGTAGCATCACAGAGAGGAGGTGAAATTTAAATTTCTTGTTGATGGGATGGTGGAGAGAGATGGTCATATGAATGGAGAGGAGGGATATGAGGTATATGGTTGGAGGGATGGATGATAGCTTGTAGGTTTTGGCCTATATCCATGAAATTTACAACTGTGTGTAATCCTGCAAAACAAAAGAAAGGTTAGCAGACATGGTATAAGCTTCTTCCTTGTGTTCTTCATTTTCCTTTTTCGTTTTGTTTTTATTTTTCTTTTTATTGAGACAAACATGATGCATTAGAGGAGGTTTTCAACTTGCATGCCCGCCTAGGTGCCTCAGAGGAGGTTTTCACCTAGGGATATTTCTTATTTTTTCTCTTTGTTTGTTTTTCCTCTTAGGCTGCCTCAAAGAGGTTCTCAACCCTAGAGGTTGCCTCAAATGCCACATAGAGGATTTCATCCAGATTTATTTATTTTTTTCAAATTTCTAGGTATGGTATGGATTGGAAGCTATGAACTCCCAATCACATTTAATTCTTTGCCGACTGAACTAATAAATTCTTCCTTGGAAAAAGGTCTTCTATATAGTTTCAACCTATAATCATTTACAAGTAAGGGAATTCCTTCCTTATCAATGGTTATGGTCTGGAAATATCCATTTTGATGACACTTTTCTACTAGGTATGGACCCAACCTAGAATCATATAACACGGCCCAATCCCCTTCTTGAAATGTATTTTCATTTATATGCTTGTCATTCCATATCTTCCTTTGCAGTTGTATGACTTGAGTGTGTAGGAGAGATTGCATTATAAACTCATCTAAGCCATTCAGTTGGAGTAGCCTTTCTTGTTGTGTTGTAGTGACATCTAATTCCAACTGAGCTTCCTTTCTTAAAGTTTTATATTCAAACTCAATAGAAATCAAATCCTTCTTCCCATAAACCAAATCATATGGAGTGAATCCAATGGTGGTTTTCCAAGTGGTTTTGTAGGCCCAACATGCCTCTATTAGTCTCTCTGCCTAATCTTTCATGCTGCTGCTAACAACCTTGCTGAAGATGCTCTCTAATGCTCTGTTTGTGACCTCTACTTGCCCATTTTCTTGTGGGTGATAGGTAGTGGATTTCTTGTGCTTGATATGGTGTTTCCTCATGATATATTCAATCAAATTTAATGTGAGTTGTGCTCCTTGATCAATGACTACCTCCCTTGGATACACAAACTTGTAGAAGATGTTTTCTCTTAAAGACTCAACTACTTTTTTCTTATTTTATGCCTTTACTACCTTTGTCTCAACCCACTGTCTCAAGTATCAAGTGCACACAATGATGCACCTCTTCTATCCTAATGGTGGATCAATTTTCCTAATAAAATCCATGCCCCACTTGTAAAATGACTTTAAGGCCACTTGAGGTTGTAGGGGAATTTCACCCCTAGGTGTGGGTTTGTCCATCCTTTGGCACTGATCACATCTGGTGGTGTACCTCCTTGCATCTTGACGTAAAGTGGGCCAATAGTAACCAACATGTAAAACTTTAAAGGTTGTCCTTTTTTCAACAAATTGACCTCCACAAGGTCTATGATGACATGCTGAGAGGATGTCAAAGTCATCCTCTTCTCTTACACATCTCCTCAAGATATGATCTGGTCCCAATCTAAAAAGATTGCCCCCAATCCAAGTGAAAGGAGAGCTTTCCTTAAAATCTTGCTTTTCTCCCAGGATGATAGATTAGGAGGTAACGTCCTAGAAACCAAGTAGTTGGATATGTCAGAAAACCAAGGAGAAAGCAACAAAATGGAAAATAGGTTTTCATATAGTAGTTGATCATCCACCATCTCTCCATTAATTGGAGGGAAGGTTAACTTGAAAAAAAAATCTGAAACCACATATTTTTTCCCTGGTTTGGCAATAATAGTCAAATCAAAATATTGTAACTATTGGAACCACGATTGTTGTTACACCAAAACCTGCAAGTGTTAGTAAACGAACACATCGCCATAGTTAATGGATCCTGGAGAAGCGGTTAAGAACATGTCATGAAACACACGAGCATCATTGGATTATCCAATTCCCAAAAATCTCCCCCCTAGTGCAAGCTAGGTGTGATTCGAACTTGAGATATTTGGATCTGATACCACTTGTTGGAATCAAAATTTCCATTACACCAAAATCCGCAAGTGTTAGCAAATGAAACATCGCCAGAGTTAATGGATCCTCGAGAGGTGGTTACGCACATGTCACGAAACACATGGGTCAATAACAATAACAACCATCTAATTATCTTAGCATTTTCATCATGCTTATTCATCAAATATTTAATGGTTGCATGATCAGTATGAACAAAAGTTTGATACCCAGTGATATAGTGTCTGAATTTTTTTAAAGAATGTACTACAACTAAGAGTTCTTTTTTACTGATAGTATAATTCAACTCAGCTTTAGACAAATTATTACTAATTAAATATATAGCATAAGGAAACTTATCCTCTACTTGTCCCACGACTCCCCCTAAAACATTATCTAATGCATCAATATATATATGGAAAGGAAATTCCTAGTTGGGACTCCTCAGGATGGGTGTAGTGGTAAAATTTTATTTCAACACTTCAAGGGCCTGTTGAAAATTGATGGTCCAATAGAAATCTGAATCTTTGGCCAATAATGCAAACAAAGGTGAACCCACTTTGCTAAAGTATTTGACGAATCTCCTATAATACGTAATGAGTCCAAAAAAACTCCTCACGTCTCTTTTCTTTGAGGGGTAGGGAACCTTTTGATAATGGTACTTTCGTTTGGGTCTACCTGTATCCCTTCCTTGGATATGGAATGGCCAAGGAGAGTCCCCTCATTCATCAAGAACTCACATTTCTCTGGGCTTAGGGAGCAATTCATTTCAACGAATTTCTTCAAGACCTTGCACATATTGGAGAGAGATTCATGGAAGTCACACCAATAAGGAGTTAAATCATCCATGTATATTTCAACAGAGTCATGAACAAGTTCAACAAAAATACTTAAAACCGCCCTTTGGAAAGTAGAAGGGGAATTACACAAACCAAATGGAAGAAATTTATAATCAAAGGTACCCCAAGGACATGTGAATGTGGCCTTATCTTGGTCTTTAGGGTAGATCTGAATTTGGTTGTATCCATTAAACCCATCCAGGAAAGAAAATAATTTCTACCTGCACCATATAGGACTTGGTCAATGAAGGGCAAAGGAAAATGGTCCTTTGTTGTATCCTTTTTCAAGTCCCGGTAATCAACACAAATTTTCTTCTTCCCATTCTTCTTAGGAACTAAAACAAGAGGTGACACCGACTCGCTATATTAAATGGGGTATATGAATCCTGCATCCAATATTTTTTTCATTTCTTCTTCACAATGTCCTAAAGAGATAGGTTCATCCTTCTTTAGGGTTGGCACACATGCTTGCATTGTTATACAACAAAATGACCTCATAATTAGCTTATAGGAGAAAGACACATTGATTGAAAGAAGGATCTAAGTTAGAGGCCTATTTTCCAGGGTAACGCACCCCATAAATAGACAGGGGGAGTTATAACGCTTTCCAACTCTTACTTAAAAGAGTTAATTCTTATTTTAACACTATGTTTTGCCTAAAGGGTAGCGTTACTGGATATTTATGAGATTCTAGAGGTCAAAGCACGAGTTGACTGATTGACACTCCACTTTTCACTAAAATGTCAGCTTGAAAAGCAGGAAACATATGACTCAGGCCTAAATAAGGACATTGTTATTCCTAACAGAGTTTCACATGAAGGGAAAGAGAAATAAAGTGAGGCAACATCCAAGATTTTTCCTAATTGGAACTCATGAAAGAATTGGCAAGGATAAGCCTCTCTCCATCTATAAATTGGAGGCTTGGTCATTGTAACAGAGGTAAAATGGTTGTCGAATGTTTGCAAGAGCTTAAGTATTGCTATGCTGCCAAGAAGTTGAGAGAGAGAGAGTGGAATTGAATGACTGTTGGGTTGTGTTATATTATTTCCACAACTAACCTACGTAGTGAACCGGGGGATTAGAGGGGGGGCAAAGCCCCCCTTTCATTGCACCAATTGTGCAGCGGGGGGGTCACAGGAGGGGTGGTAGCCCCCCTTGTCTAGGGGGTTTGAGGGGGGTGGGTAGCCCCCCTCTATGGGGTCCAGGATAGCACCCCACGAATTTTTTTTTGGACCCTATATTAGGTTGGGCGAACCTACCTATGGTTTTCGGTCCATGGTTTTGGACACAATGGATTTTGGTCCATGGTATTGGATGCTTCGACATGTATAAATATGTATTGTAATATTGAAAGGAATGTAATGAAAAATCAAGCTGGTAGTCTCGGTTTTGGGATCCAGGGGAAAATCTTTGTGTATATGTGTTTTATGTGTTATGCTCTCACATTGTTTATTTTATATGTTTTAGAATTTGTATGCAGGTAATTTCTGTATTGGGTTAAAACCTACATTTGGTATCAGAGTTGTTGTGGTTTCAAGGGGATGCCATTGTTGTTGAGGGGTTTCACTCGAGCCTGTGGTAGACCCTATCCAATGGGAGATCTGTGGGATCGATTCTGGTGGTGAAAGAAGATGGCGAGCAGTGGAAAGATAGAGATCGAGAAATTTAATGGTCAGATTTTTGAGTTGTGGAAACTCAAGATGGAGGATCTGTTGGTGGATAAAGATTAGTGGATCATGGTAGATCCGGGTACTAATCCAACGGGAGTGTCCGATGAAGAATGGAAGAAGTTGGATCGGAAGGCAAAGAGCACAATATGATTGTGTGTCTCAGATTTAGTATTGTTGAATGTATAAGGGGAAGCTATGGCGAAGGCTTTGTGGGACAAGTTAGGGACTTGTACCAATCTAAGTCTCTGGTGAATAAACTGTTCCTTGAGGAAAATGCTATATAAATTGAGGATGAAAGATGGAGACTCAATGATAGAGCATCTGAACGCAATTAATATTGTGGTAGGTCAATTAACATCTATTGATATTGTTACACAGTAATTTGTCACTGTCCCTGTTACCCCTTCTCCCGCACATTAGAGGACTTATTCTAGGACCTGTGAGAAGTGACATAACCTGAAAACACTTGCATTGTATCCCCTTGAGTATGTACTTCATGTGCCCTGAAGACACCTTCTGCAAAATACCCATAAAAATGGCCCTTTTTCCATTGGTGCGGTTCCACTGTGTATCACTCAAGCCAATGGGGGAATACTCCAAAGAGGGCGCGCCAGCTGGCGCTCTATCTCAGAGTCGCACTCGCGCCAACCCAGTTGGGTAAAGTTTTTAACAAAAAACTTACGAAGGTTCTTCCTAACCTATTCATGAACTGATTCCATCTTCAGTTAGTTTAGTTGGGCTTCGAATCTCCATAGAAGGGAAGTAGTTCTCCACCTCTCATGGAAGCTTCTTAGTGATAAAGCCAATCCCGTGAATCTTGTGGATGACCCTAACTCCTTCTCTTCTATCTATAAAAGCTTGTCCTTTTGCCTTTGACAAGTTAGTCTCCAAGTTCCAAATTCTAAGTCCCAAAGTTTGAGAATTGCTAAGCTCATGCTACAACAAGCCTTCTTCATGCCCATGAAGCTAAATCTAAAGTGAGGAGATTCTTGTCCAAGTAACCAAGGAGAGAGAGGCTTGTTCCCCTTTCCCAACAAGCTTTGCAAGGCATGATCCAGGTGGATGTTGGTGGCCACCCACCTATCCCATTTGGACCCCCACAACTGTCTCTTTCAGTTTTTCAGTTTCCTTAATTATAGCACAGTTTACTATTTTTAGCAGTTTTTCGGGTCCTAAACTTCCGGAGCCGTTTTGAGGCCCTAAACGAAGTTTTTTGGGAAATCCACCGCCAACGATTTTTCTAATAAAAATCGTCTTTTTCGTCGTAGTCCTCGGAGAGATCTTTCCAACGGGCTATCATGCCCGTCAAACGGAGATAATATGACCAATTCGCGACCCCGGGAAGTTGGCTGTCCAACTCACCCCAAAACGGGGCCCACAATTTGGCGTTTCATCTTCTAGGGTTAGGTTTTGGAATGTGAAGGGTTTTCCATTGTTTCTCAATAATAAATAGGCCTTCGAGCCTCATTGTAAAGACAGTTTGAAACAGTTCAGAGGCATGTAGCCGACACATCTCTTCTCAGAGATAAGCTACCATCGCCCTAGCTGGGTTATTTCTATTTGTAAGCATATTTCAGTATTCTCCATTAATGAAATGAAGTATTATTTCCACTGCATCTCTGTTTTTATGGTTATCGCATCTCTGTATTTATCGTTATCTCTGTAATCTATTGCGTTCCTGCTTAAATCCGGATCAGTGGTATCAGAGCGGTCTGCTTTTTCTCTGTTTTTCATTGCATGTCCCCAACGAGGTCGGGATATAAGGAGTTAGGGCTTGAATTCGTAGAACCTTTGCAAGACCGGCCTCGCAAATCTCGACGACATCCCATGGCGGATGAGAAGAAAGATGAGGGGGCAGGAGATCCTATCAGAATCTTGCTCGATGAAGCCCTCGAGCGGCAAAGGAACGCGATGATGGATAGCTTTGCGCAGATCCTTCAGCGGCTACCCAGAGGCGACGCATCGGCTTCCAACAGCTACTCTGGAAACGCCACACCGTTTAAGGTGCAAGTTAATTTTGAAATCCCCATCTTCGAGGGTCAAATAGATGTAGATGCCGTAGATAAATGGTTAAATATGCTAGATGGGTATTTTTCTGTTCATGAATTTTCAAGTCGGGAAAAGATTGTTTTCGCTCTTCTCAAAGCAGCCCCCCACGTCAAGGACTGGTGGGAAACATACTGCGAGCAGAAGGATGAAAGTACAGGCTCACTGTTTTCAGCCGCCCCCACTTGGAATGACTTCCGGGATGCCATCAAGGAGTAGTACTACCCTGTCAAAAGCTATGAGGACAAATACATCAAATGGACCACACTGTGGCAGGGACGAGACCAAGATGTACCAGAGTTCACAAATATTTTTCATACCCTTCGCACACAGTTGGGTATCAAAGATTCTGAGCTGCATCTGGTACTCAAATACCGCAACTGCCTACACAGATACATCAAGGAAGAGATGGAGTTCTTGAACATCTCCTCACTCGGCACAGCATACTGATACGCTGTCAAAATCGAGCAAAAGTTCAAACAGAAGAAGCGAGACTTTGGATCTGCAAATCCGAAGCCCAAAGGACAAAGCCAAGGCGGGGTGACCCAAGACAACCCCTCTAAGCTGCAAGAAAAGAACAACACCATGAAGCCGAAGAAGGACACAGGAAAGTGGTGTGAGTTCCACAAGAGTCCCACTCATAACACAAGTGAGTGTCGGACCAAGCAGTCGCTGGTGGCCGAGTTGAAGGCTTCCGAATCAGATGCATGTTCTGACTCTGAGTCAGAACCCGACAAGGGGAATGAAAAAGGGAAGCAGATCATTGATGCGGATCCCAGCGCCACTGTTGCTACTGCCAAGATCCAGAAAAATGAGCCCGAAGATCCAGAGGAGGGGGAACGTATTTTCCATTCACAGATGTGGGTGAAGGGTTCGCCGCTGCAATTCATTGTCGACAGTGGCAGCCAAATGAACCTCATTTCAGCAGAGGTCGTGAAGCGGTTGGGCCTACCAACTACACCACATCCACAGCCGTACAGTATCAGTTGGCTTCACGAAGGACGAGATCTCAAAGTTCGCCAGCAGTGCCGCCTTCCCTACAGCATCAAGCCCTTCACAGACGAGGTATTGTGTGATGTTACACCTCTGGATGTTTGTGATGTACTATTAGGCCAGCCATACTTGTGGAGGCGACATGCTGTGTATGGGTCAAGGCCTCGCGTTGTCATCATTTCTTTGGATAATTCATTATACAGGATACCAGAGGTAGCCCCACCTACTGCCACCTCTTTGATCACTGCTAAGAGAGGCAGCAAGCTCATCTCACAGACTAGGAAATTTATTTTCTGTCTGGTTCGCTCCCAAAATAAGGGGAAGATCATTGCTACATCCGTGACCCCTACGAAGGGTTCCTCCACACAGCAGCAGCAACAGAGGGATACAGTCATGACAGAACACAGGAACAACTTCTCCTTACCCGGAGGGGTACCACACAAGTTTCAGGTGGGCAAAAAAGTTTGGTTACATCTGCAGAGAGAACGCCTTACCAGAACCCATCAGAAACTCAGACTGCTTCGACATGGTCCTTACACCAGTAACAAGGTTGTGGGTAACAATGCTTTGAAGCACAACATTCCTCAATTCCTTCGCTTGCACCGATTGTTCAATGTGGACCATCGCCGACCATGCTTCCCACCATTTCTGGACACATCAGAGATTGCAGAACTACTCACTAGAGACCCAACTCAGCCGAAGCTTCCTCATCTCAGGGAGGAACTCAACGCAATGGGGACCATTGCTTCCTAAGGGGGGAGGAATGATCCAGGTGGATGTTGGTGGCCACCCACCTATCCCATTTGGACCCCCACAACTGTCTCTTTCAGTTTTTCAGTTTCCTTAATTATAGCACAGTTTACTATTTTTAGCAGTTTTTTCGGGTCCTAAACTTCCGGAGCCGTTTTGAGGCCCTAAACGACGTTTTTTGGGAAATCCACCGCCAACGATTTTTTTGGTAAAAATCGTCTTTTTCGTCGTATTCCTCGGAGAGATCTTTCCAACGGGCTATCATGCGCGTCAAACGGAGATAATACGACCAATTCGCGACCCGGGGAAGTTGGCTGTCCAACTCACCCCAAAACGGGGCCCACAATTTGGCGTTTCATCTTCTAGGGTTAGGTTTTGGAATGTGAAGGGTTTTCCATTATTTCTCAATAATAAATAGGCCTTCGAGCCTCATTGTAAAGACAGTATATGGGGAGACCCCACTAGGTTATCATCCTTTATCCATAGGAAGCCGTGTCTGCCGCCTTACAAGCCGTAATGGACCGAACACAACATTCGGGAAGATTGACTGCCATACGGAAAGTCCTTGGCTTTGATATGATTGCCAAGGTGTATATGCAGTTTTACGGATTGTCTTGTAAACCTTTTGCCTAGTTCTCTAGAGTAGTCATTTTTTGATCCTTTTCAGACTCCCTAAAAGAAAAGGCTCATCTGAGCATTTGTCATTGCGGGCTCATTAAACATTCGAAGGCGACTAGAGTCATCTTTTTGTCCTTTTCTCGACTCTTAAAAAATGAAAAGGTCAAGTTATGTCCTTGCATCTTAAAATTTATTCGGCCACGATTCACATTTACCCCGTTAGATCTTGTTTGCGTTAGCTTGAGTATGGTTCTTTCTTGTTTTTGATGGCAACTTTTCCGGCGTTCACCAACCCAGGAATCCCCTCTGATGGGAATCCTGGTCATTTCACTCCTTTTAGAAATGTTGGTGCTCCTTACATGGCAACGTTGTCCCTTCCTGGGTTAACTGCTGGGTTGCCTGTTTGGTTTTTCTCAACCTCTCTAGTCCCTACTGTCTCAACTCCTGGTCGATCAGTTCCTCCACCTGGACAACATCATGTTGATTCCAAGGTGGACCTCTCCCCTTCTTCGCCTGTTTCTACGTCCTCATCTTCTACTTCGCCTGGTGAAAGTCTGGATTCCAGTAACCAGGTGGCTAAGAAGAAGAAGAAGAAGACAAAGAAGAAGAAGTCTCCTAAGCGAGAGGTTAAAAGTACAGATCAATTCGGGCCACCTACTGCTCCTCCGCGGAAGGTCAAGTTTCCTTGTAGGTTATGCAAGGATGACCATCTTCTTCGTGATTGTCCTGGCATACACAGGATCTTAGCATGGTCTCGCGATCCGGCCTGCCCCTCATCGTCCTCTGAAGCTCATGGCGATGCTACCCTATTAGCTGGCAATGGTAAGGAGAAAGGGAAGATTCGAATCCCCTGTAGGCTATGTGAAGTTAACCATCCCCTTCACCTTTGTCTGCTCATGGATAAAGCTTCCGCTGTCTTGGAAAGTCTTACAGCTTCATCACCCCAACTTCCCGTTGGTTATCAGAGGCTCTCTTCAGACCCTCTCCCTGCTGACAAAGAGATTGACTTAGATTATTCTCTTGTCCAGGCTCCTCTTCCCGAACCAGGCTATGCCAAGCCTCTTCCAGACCAACCATTGGTCGAAAAGAGTGTCGACTCGAGCTCACCACCCGTCGATCACTCTGTTTCAGAAGAGCATCATGCCCATGTTCTTCTCATCTCCTCAGATTCTCCTGAGTCCGGAAATGACTCTCCTATCCCAGCTGCTCTCGAAAGTCCCCCTTCGGTTCCTTTAGAGCATGGGGGAAATCATATGATTCTCCCACCAAGTAGTCTGGTCGCTTCCTTCGATTGGAATTACCTGACCGCCTTTCGCCTTTCATCCAATGTGCCTTTCCAGATTACAGTACATGCCTGTGCTAAGGTGGTACCTGGAACTGTTCTGGATGAAGGTGCGTCTGTCCGTCTTATGTCCTCCACTACTTGGCAAGCTTTCGGTTCCCCACTGCTTGGGCCGGTCATGCAGAATCCGTTGGCCTTCGACGGAGGAGCCTATCCATCTCTAGGAGTCATCTCGAAGTTCCCTATTACTTTGGGAGGCAAAACCGTTTATATAGACGTACTGGTTACCCAAGGTGTTTTAGATTTCAGTCTTCTCCTTGGTCGTGACTATGTTTATGCCATGGGGGCCCTTGTCTCTTAGCTTTTCCGTGTGGTTTGCTTTCCACACGATGGAAGAATTGTGACTATAGATCAATTATCGTTCTTTAGTCCCCCGGTCCCTCCTGCACTATTGTCATCCCCTCCTAGTTTTACCCACCAATTGTATCTGCCCCACCATAGATCAACTACGTGGCTACTTATCCCGTGCCTGTATCCAGTGATGCCGCCGTCGTCCGTAGTGTCCTGGGGGCATTGGGTTCTGACTTCCGAGATGTTGTCCTTCCACCAGGAGTGGCACTCTTGGAAGCCTCGACTTCTTGTTCATTATGATGAAGTGCGGGCGGAGCATAGTTCCTTTCCTATGTCAAGCTCCTTAAAAAATGAAACTAGGTCTGGTCGGAGCATAGTTCCTTTCCTATGTCAAGCTCCTTAAAAAATGAAACTAGGTTTGGTATGGTCAGAGCATAGTTCGCTTTCCTATGTCAAGCTCCTTAAAAAATGAAACTGGATGTTCCGAGGACAGTTCTTATCTTGTGTCGACCTCGTTCAAAAATGAAACAAGGTGTCCGAGGATAGTTTGTTCCTATCTCAACCTCGTTAAAAAATGAAACAAGGAGTTCTAGGGATAGTTCTAATATTGTGTCAACCTCGTTAAAAAATGAAACAAGGACTGTTGAGCATAGTTCCCGATCTTGTGTCAAGCTCGTTAAAAACCGAAACAAGGTGTTCGAGCATAGTTCCTGATCTTGTGTCAAGCTCGTTAAAAAATGAAACAAGGGTTTGTTACACAGTAATCTGTCACCATTGGTCACCGCCCCTATTACCCCTGTTCCCGTACTTTGGAGGACTCATTCCGGGACCTGTGAGCAGTGACATAACCTAAAAACACTTGCATTATGTTCCCCTAAGTATGTACTTCATGTTCCCTGAAGACACCTCCTGCGAAATATCTCTGAAAAGTGCCCTTTTTCCATTAGCGCGGGTCCACAATGTACTACCCGCGCCAATCAATGAGATCCTCAAAAGAGGGTGCGACCATTGGCGCTCTGTCTTATAACAACACCCGCGCCAACCAAGTTTGGTAAAGATTTTTGACAAAACACGCGCCTAGATGTTTTTTCCCTTCAAGTCATGAAGTCTTTTGAGGATAAAGCTCATCTTCTAGATGTCGAGAGTCATCATCTATCCTTGACATCTATCCACAACGGCTTTTTGGAGATAATGCCAATCCATAATGGGTGTCCTGATGCATTGTATCTTCCTCCCCTCTTCCATCTATAAAAGTCTGTCCTCATGCATTTGACAAGCTAGTTTTTGGAGTAATAGTAAGAGTCTTGAGTGATAGTAAGAGTCTTGAAGCATAGAGAGGTTATGCTGCCAGAAGTCTGAGAGAGAGAAGGTCTATTGCAAGACATACATAGCTGCTCGCCCAGCCAGAGGATAGGTTCAACGTCAGAACCTTGGTTGTGTCTTTCTCTGTTGATTATTCATTAATAAACGACTATCATTATGGTTCTGATCTTACTGTTCATTATGATAATGTTTGATCTATTTCCTTTCTGACTGATATATAGTTGTATTTTAGTGGATTTTATGCTTGTATTCGCTTCGTTCTTTGCATGTGCAGGTATCCATTCGCGGGGATCGTGAGGATCGTGACTTGCCGAGGCAAGGGAACGGGAGTATCAACTCTTCTTCGACATTAGCGTTGGACTCTAGGTTGGTTCTCATAATCCACTTTCGATTTGCAACTAGGAACTTGCATGGTAGCGTGAATTGATTGTTGCTAGACCCATTTTGGGCTAGTGGGATCGCCTCTGTCCGCAGAGGGGATTTACCTCTCCAACAATTTGGCGACTCCACTGGGGACGAGCTATTTTTTGTTTGATTCATAAACCTTGGACGGAGCCTGAAGCACGGCCAGGTAGCCTTCGAAACGCTATTGCTTTGCATTAGCGGAGTAGATCAACGCCACTTCAGTCAATCTTCGTTTTGGTTTATGAACCGAACAGCTTGGAGTTTGTCTTGCATGTTAGTTTTCTCTTGCTTGCTTGCGTAAATGAGCTTTCTAGGTCAGTTTTAAAGTTGTTATTTGCTGTCTGATTTGTCTGAGTACTGTCGACCAGACCCTGGATTACCTGATTTATTTTTTAGGCCAGCAAACTTTGTTGGCGCGTTTTTCTACCTGACAGTCGCGCCAGTTGGCGCATGTTGCACAACAACAACTCGTGCCAATTCCTTAATAGCGCAAGTTACAGGCTGACAGTCGCGCCAGTCCTGTGAACTTTTCCAGTGTGTGTGTTGAAAGCTCTTTAAACTTAGATTTTTGTCTTTTTACATCCTTTGCAGCTTCTGGAAGTGTGTCAGAACCCTGTTTGACTGGTTTTTACCGTTATCCTTCGGGTGTTTGCCTATTTCTATCGATTTTATATCCCAGCCCTAGAGCATCTAGTGGCTTTGTATATCGAGCCTTCCATGGGAGTGTTCAGTTCTTTGATTGGCCAGTCAACTTTTTGGTTGTTTTCTGCACCTGTCTAGTGGTTGTTAAAGCTTATTATTCTGTGCTTTGAGCAATTCACCTCTAGCTCGTTTGGATTTTGCTTGACTTCATTTGAGCTTAGATCACATGGTTCATTGAGGTCTTTGCGATTTTCCTTGTTTTGACAGTTCATCTTGGTGTTTCAGACTTGGTTCTATTTTCATTGAGTGAAATTTGTCTGTTTATGCTTGTTAATATCTCTCGAGATTTGTTTAAGTGCATTATGCCATTTTAAAAGAGAAAAAACAAATGATATTTTTGCATTATATTAGTTAGCATTTATTGTTATTGGCAATTAGTCACTTTTAAAAGAAAAAGAAAAATTTTCATTTCTTGCTATTAGCTGCATTAGGATCTTTGTTGATTGTTTGATGTTCATTTTGTTTGTTTGAAAATCTCAACTCTCCTGTAGTTAGCATTCATTGAACGAAATGATATAATTTTGGCATATAGTTTGCATTTAAGAAGTTTTGAGAGATCACATACGGTAGGACCTAAAAACTGGAACCTAATTGAAGATCAACTGTAAAATAAACCGAATGAATCTAACAACGCATTGGAACATAACGTATACATTCTAGAGGTCTAGGCTAGAGACGTGTTCCGGCGTCGTTAAACCTAGTCACTGTTGTTTCACATTACGGTTGGGTGATTCCTCCTCTTGTGACTCGACAGTGGTCTAGCACGGACTGAGCTCCCACGTACCATCGCGTATATAAGGGAGACCCCACTAGGTTATCATCCTTTATCCACAGGAAGCCGTGTCTGCCACCTTACAAGCCGTAATGCACTGAACACAGCATTCGGGAAGATTGACTGCCGTACGGGAAGTCCTTGGTTTTCATCTGATTGACAAGGTGTATAAGCAGTTTTACGGATTGTTTGGTAAACCCTTTGCCTAGAGTCTCCAGAGTAGCCACTTTTGATCCTTTTTGGACTCCTTAAAAGAAAAGGTGCCAGTGAGCGTCTTGTCACTTCGTGCTCATTAAACATTCGAAGGAGACTAGAGTCATCTTTTTGTCCTTTTCTCGACTCTTAAAACATGAAAAGGTCAAGTTGTGTCTTTGCGTCTTAAAATTTATTCGGCCACGATACACATTTACCCGGTTAGATTTTGTTTGCGTTAGTTTGAGTAGGGTTTTGTCTCGTTAGATTCCCTAGGTTTTGTGAAGCTTCATCCTGGCGGAATTACCAATTTCGTCTTCTTCCGAGATACCGGTTGTGAGTCTTCCCGTTGTTCCGAGCATACAACCGATTAGTTCTCGTGCTCCAGGCGACGAGACTTACGAGTTTCATTGGAACCCTGTTTGGGAACCTTCTGAGGACAGTGTCCCTTTTTGGGACTACACTTCTCCTCGTGTTTCAGTCCCACCTTTTTCCTCCAACATGGAGGACCTGTCCCCTACTACGACTGACGAGTCCGTTGCGACGAGTGGTGAAATTCCCACCGCAACAGAACCTACACCTATCAGTAGCACTCCTACTACTGCAAACCTACCACCAGGCTATAAAGCATTAAGGGATACTATGCCCTCTGGAACTCCTTTCACGGGTTCTATTTGGTCACCACTCGCTTTTCCTACCGCGGAGCCTTTTACTCCACAAAGTCGCAGTACGTCTGTCACCTCAATCACAACCGTTGCAACGGTATGTGCAGCTTCTTCGACTCCTATTTTTAGTCGTCCTTCGGCTTCTTTATTCGGAGTCTTTGATCCTACGTCAAACATCCCAGCAGAGGGGCCATACGATCGATATTTGCCATCTCAACCGATGGTTGAGATTTCAGTTCCATTGTCAATTGATTGGGGCTCCACCTCTTTTCATGGTGGCCAAGTATCGTTTGCACAATCTCCAAGACAACCTCCTCAAGACCAACAAGGGAAATCCTTGCATGGAAACCCTTTTGCCTCTCGTGGTCCGTTTTTCCCCTCTTATGTTCAACCTTCTGGTAACTCAGGTCAATCTTCTGTTCAACAAGCCCAACCTAGTATCCAGCAAGGTTATCCTACTGGACAAATTGGTCAATCATATGTTAACCCAAACCAACCCAATGTCCAGTATGGTCTAATATCTGGACATGCTTCTCAACCACATAGTCAGCCCACCGTCCAGTATAGTCAACCTTCTGGGCAAGTCGGTCAACCTCAAATCCAATCAGGCCAACCAACTGCCCAGCCCACTCAGCCATCTGGTCCGTTAGGACAACCTTCAGCTGTACAACTCCACTCCCAGCAGGTACAACCTTCTGGGTGGGTAGGCCAACCTCAATATCAACAAGGTTATCCTTCCGGCCAGATAGCCCAACCTACAGGACATCCTTCTGGCACTGCTCAACCTGGTTTTTTTCCCCAGGCTGGACCCCAGACCCCATCCGGTCTTCAAATGCAAGCTGGGGTTCAATCCCAACCAGTCTATCAACCTCAGCCTGTTTCTCAAACTCAGTTTGGAGTCCAGCCACCCTATGGTTACCAGCAACCTCAAGGGCAACCTTTGTTTGCCCCATATCAAAATTATCAACAACTGCAGACGAATCCTTATCAGAATTATCCGCAACCATATGGTGCTCCTGCAGGACCGATTGGTAATCCATGGAACACTGGGGGGTAGAACCCAAATCCCTACGGACAAAACCCTATGGGGCCAAATCCGTCCGGACCAAGCCCTTGGGGGCAACCGCCAGTTGGTTGGAACCCTGGTGCTCCATCCCACCAACAGCCCCAGATGTCCTTTAATCCTCAATTACCTTTCTTAGCGACTTTAGAATTACCGGATGTGTCTAAATTGACCAATGATCCTATTCTCCATAATCCATATTGGCCTCCGGTTCCAACGAAAATTCCCGGTGACTGTCCAAAATTCGATGGTAAACCTAATGAAGATCCACAAGCTCATGTCATGACTTATCACCTGTGGTGTTCATCCAATTCATGGCTTGATGATTCAATTCGGCTTCGCCTTTTTCAAAGGACTCTCACTGGCTCTGCAGCTAAGTGGTATATTGAGCTCAATCGCGGATCCTTTCAGGATTTCAACTCGTTGGCTATGGCATTCCTCACTCATTTTCAGTTGCCCGTTCGATATGAAACAGGTACACACCTCCTCACATCCTTAAGACAAACAACGGCTACACATATCTCTGATCATATCCATGAATGGAGATGGCGTAGACGTATGATTAAATTTTGGATTCCCGACCAGCTTCTTACCGATTGGTTTACGACTTCGTTCATTCCTCCAATAGCTCGGGACATTGCCATGGGGGCGTGTGTCACTGAAGAACAAGCTATCGCGCGCGCTCAGTACCTTGACTTGGTTTATTCTCAGTCAGGTACATTGTATGATTATCTTCCTGACGCCCCGAGACCAGGAACATCCAAAGCCCCCCCAACACCAACTGTTGAAGGTATTATTGGTTCTGTTAATTCGTCCTCAAAGAAGAATCCCACGAACCCTGGGAAGCAAAAATCACCTGTTTCGAATGAACCCACTTCTCAGGTAATACCCAGTTCGAATGTTACTTCCGAGGTCAATGCCGTCCAATCCACCACGGCAGAGAAAGCCTCGAAAGGAAAGAAGAAAGGGAAAGCGAAGAATAAACCAGATCCACCTAAACAAGACTCCCCTAAACCTCCGCCCGAGGACGGTGCCAAGCGCAAACCCAAGTATCCTTGTCTTATCTGTGACAAAGATCACTATACCAAGGACTGCCCAAGGCGGTCCGAAGTTAGTCGTTTGTTGAAAGGCGCTCCCGGGACTCCTGCGGTGCTCAAAGAACCCTTTCCCTCACAACAAACTCAAAAAAATCAAATGGTGGCTGACCTTTCTCAACCTCCCTCTTCCTTCGGTTCTCAAGTGTTTATGGCTGGAACGATACCTATCAATATCAGTACTCGAACGAAAGATTATCCGCCATCTGCCGGGAAAGAGCCTGAAATTCCCTCCAGTGCTCCACCGTTCAATTCAGGTCCGCTCCACATTGAGAGACCTACCATTGAGACGCCTCTTCGACCCCCTCCAAAAGGAGTACTCCGGAAATCTTCTTACAACCCAAATGCTCGTGTTGCACAACACTACAATATCGTTGAGGACTTAGCGCAGACTCTGTCGGCTATGTCCGCTTTAGAAGTTCTCCAGAGCTGCCCTTCTCAGAGGAAGTCCTTGCTATCCGCTATTGGTGGCATAGACCCGGCTGAATCGGATTTAATTACTTTTGACTTAGAACGCCATACGCAGAGACTGCCTCCCCAAATCGCATTCCTTATACAGGTTATTATTGATTCCAAAACGATTCATCGTACAGTCATTGATGAAGGTGCTTCAACTTGCATCATGTCTGTCGCCTGTTGGAAAACTATTAGATCTCCTACGCTGAGCCAGTCTCCCACAACCTTGGAAGCTTTTGATGGAAGAGCCTCTCGTCCTTATGGTATACTCCAACGTTTTCCCATCTCTTTGGAAGGGAAGACGGTTGAAATGGAAGTTGAAGTCGTTGATGCTACTCTTACCTACAACCTCCGTCTCGGACGTAGCTGGATCTACGCGATGAAAGCTGTTGCTTCATCTTTGTTTCGTATCATCCGTTTCCCTCATCAAGGGAAGATTGTTACCATAGATCAACTATCATTCTTCGCTTCCTCTTCTGAAGGCAACATCCCTTTTGTGGAGCATACCTCGAAATTATCTGAGAGTCTGGGAGCCGGACTTTTCAAAGATCCCGCCCTTATGGGTGTTTTTCCGCTCCCACCTCCTAACGTCGCTTCTGTTAATATGATTACTACTTGTTCTGATCCGTGGATTATTCCTCCCACCGACCAAGTAGATTCTTGGGGTGACCAGATGCCGTTGAGTCCTGCCGAACTCAACTATGTTGAAATTATTGCTGCATCGGCTCCCTCTTCTGAACTTGCTCCTTCGAGCAAGATTCTTCACTCATTCGCTCCATCCTCAGGGCTTGTAGATGAGACTTCTTCGGATCCTTTACAAGAAACATTCTCTTCCGACGAAGCCATTATTGAGACTATGTCTCTCGAGGAACTTCCTTGGCATGATTCTCACCATCGTTCCTCGTTTCTCCCTGCCCCTCAGGATATTCTCACTTGCCTTGAGCGGTTTTCTCCTTGTCTCCCATTACAAACACCTATTCAGATTTATCAGGTGTCTTCTGAAGGGAATATGGCAAACATTACGCAAACCCAGCCCATCGACATCTCTGTGAAACCAGGGATTGTCGAGCATCTTCACATTGGAGTCACTTGTACTCCGGAGGAGATTCAACTTTATTCCAATCTTTTTCGCAAATTTCGTGACGTCTTTGCATGGTCCTATGAAGAAATGCCCGGCATTGATCCTAGCATAGTGGTGCATGAGATAATCACGTACCCAGGTGCTAAGCCTGTTCGTCAATGTTTACGCCCTGTACACCCCCGAAATGCTGCAGCTATTAAGGCCGAGGTAGAGAAGCTTCTAAAAGCCGGTTTTATTTATCCTATTCCGCTCACAGATTGGGTTTCTAATATCGTACCTGTGACTAAAAAACAAGGTACAATCCGTGTTTGTGTCGATTATCATGATATAAATCGAGCCTGTCCTAAAGATAATTTTCCCACACCATTCATTGATCAAATTATCGACGAGTGTGCCTGAAGTGAAATGTATTCTTTTATGGACGGTTTTTCTGGCTATAACCAGATCAATATTGCTCCCGCTGATCAACACAAAACTGCCTTTATCTGTCCATGGGGCACTTTTGCCTATAAGAAGCTCCCTTTCGGTCTTAAAAATGCCGGCGCTACCTTCCAGCGTGCAATGTCCTATGCGTTCCATGACATTCGAAACATTGTATAGCCTTACCTGGATGATCTCCCTGCTCATTCAGCCAAACGTCAGGACCACCCTAAGCACCTTCGCGAAATCTTTCTTCGCTGTCGATACTACCGAATCCGACTTAATCCTCACAAATGTGTCTTCTGCGTTGAATCTGGCCAACTTCTCGGGTTTGTCTTTTCCCGAGAGGGCATCTGTTTGGATCCCCTTAAAGTCGAGGCTATAGTGAATCTTCCTCCCCCTGCTTCTTTACAGCAATTGCAGAGCTTGCAGGGTAAAGCAAATTTTCTACATCGTTTCGTTCCAAACTATGCCGAGGTGGCCAAAGGTTTTACACGATTACTAAAGCGCGATGTCCCTTTTCATTGGGATACCATTGCTCAGGAATCTTTTGAGCGTCTCAAGGGTCTCCTTGTTTCTGCTCCATTGATCCGTCCTCCGAATTATTATCGTGACTACACTCTGTATTTGGCCGCCGCCGACACCGCTATCGGCATGGTTCTTGTTCAAACTGACGATGATGACACTGAGCATGTTATCTATTATCTCAGTCGCAACCTTTTAGACACGGAAACTCGATATGCTTATGTCGAGAAGTTGGCTTTGGCCGTCGTTTGTGCTGTCCAACGTTTCCGTCATTATATTCTGCTGCGTACTACTACCCTGATTTCTGATTGCAACCCCATGACGTATATTTTGTCACGCCAGTTGCTAGGGGGCAAGTACTCAAAGTGGATTGTTATCCTCCAAGAGTTTGACTTGGAATTTACCACTGCCAAGTCCAAGAAATCCCTTGTATTTGCTGAGTTAATTTGCTCTTTGCCATCTTCTTCTCCGACCTCTCACGTAGAGGATCAAATTCCGGATGAGACTTTATTTCTCATTAGCACCCTCGATCCCTGGTACGGAGATATCATTATATATCTGCAAACGTCCTCCTTTCACCCTGGCGTGTCCAAAGACGCTCGGCGAAGGATTCGTCATCAGTCTCAACCATATCGTATTATTGGGGATACATTATATCGCCTCGGCGCCGACTCTGTTCTCCGCCATTGTCTTACTCTCGAGGAGGCTGAGTGGGTCTTGAATGACTGCCACTCTGGTGCCTGTGGCGGTCACATGTCCGGATACGCTACTGCCCAAAAAATCCTCCGTGCTGGCTACTTTTGGCCCTCTATCTTCAAGTATTGCATTCTTTCCGTCCGCTCTTGTCATGAGTGCCAGATATACCAGCGGAAGATGCGAGAGCCTCCCGCTCCATTGCACCCTGTTGTCACCGTCGGCCCTTTTGCAAAATGGGGCATTGATTATATGACCTGTAACCCTCGCTCGGCCGGGGGGCATGGGTTTATTATCATTGCTGTCGATTACTTTACTAAATGGGCCGAGGCGATGCCTACATTAACTAAAGACGGTCACACAACGACGCAATTTTTATTCAACCATGTTATCTCGCGGTTTGGCGTCCCTCAAGCCATCTTCACTGATCACGGGAAGCATTTCCGTAATCATATGATGTCGGAATTAACAACCCAGCTAGGCTTGCAGCACAATAGTTCAACTCCATACTACCCTCAGTCCAATGGCCAAGTTGAAGCTATCAATAAGATTTTGGTTACAATGCTTCAACGTACCGTTGGCATGCATAAGTCTAACTGGCATTTGATGTTGTTCCCTGCCTTGTGGGCGTACCGAACCTCTGTGAAGAATGCCACTGGTTTCACTCCATTTCAACTAGTTTATGGACTAGAGGCTACCCTTCCAATTGAATGTGAAATCCCTTCATTAAAATTGGCTGTTGAGCTACTTCCCAACACCACTCCGTTAGAAGAACACCTTATTTACTTGGAACGGCTAGATGAGACTCGTCGCCTGGCCTCTTTGGCCATCGAAACACAAAAGAAGCGAGTCAAGGCTCACTTCGATCAGACCGTACGTCCACGTTCTTTTGTTGAAGGAGATTTAGTCCTGCTCTATGATCAGGCAAAAGATAAGCTAGGAGCAGAAAAGCTCGAGTCTATGTGGCTAGGCCCTTACATTGTCAAGAAAGTTTTGCAGAAAGGGGCCTACGAGATAATTGATTATGAAGGGAACCCTCTTGGGAAGCCCCGAAACGGGCTGTATTTGAAAAAGTACTATGTGTGATGCTGGTACATTTTATTTTGTACATACATGTACTCTAGCAAGTGTGTTGTGTGTATGTGTGTCAGTTTTAAAGGCGTAACTGCCACTTATTGTGTTTTTCGCTTCTTGTGCAGATGTCTGATGCACCTTATGTTGGTTTCGCTGATGGTGCCTGCCGCAGTACTCGCAACTTGTCCTCTGCGGCGTGGGTGATCTACGATCCTCATGGCGAGCCGATAGATTTTCAAGGTGTGTGTTTGGGTCGTACCACTAACAATGTCACCGAATATTGTGCTGTAATCGAGTTACTTGCTGAATCAATTAATCTCGGAATTCGTGCATTGGTAGTGAACCTGGACTCTCAACTTGTCGTCCACCAGCTCAACGGGCAATATTCCGTCAGAGACCATCGCATTCTAAGGTTCTATTTACGTGTGAAATTGTTAGAAAGGAACTTTGATTTTATCACATATCAGCATATTCCACGACAATTAAACACATTATCTGATGCATTGGCCAATCATGTATTAGATAGACATTTGCGTAATTTGTAACCAAAACATTATACAAGCAAGCACATGAAAACACAATAATAAACCATAGGCATATGTATATATATACGTGTGTGTCATAATGTTTGCGCCACGCGCATTACATAATCCAAAAAATAATACATGTCCGAATCTCATATGGCCGCAAACAACATGTCTCTCAAAAATATGCAAAAATGAAACCTAGGCGTCTAATCACGGTGATGCTCATGATAGCATGTCACCGCTCGCACCAAACGTCTCAGCAGACGATGAACGCGAGTAGGTACTCCCACTGTGTGCCTCTGGTACACGAAGGGCACGTCTGCCAATCTGGCATAGTCTGGAATCCCTCGAGTAAGTGCCTCAAGGTTCTATACTAGCTCGTCACCCGCACCACCCTCTACCTGAGGGTCGGCTGCAGGTTGTGCCCTCCATGCTATGTGAGACAAATCAGCTGGTCGCTCTGCACCAACATCTGCATACATATATATAGCTGTTGTCAGAGACAGGCATGTATTACAAAAAAACTTAAATACATAAAAAACATCAAAAACACAAAGAGTTCTTACCAAGCTCCTCATCCCAGTCTTCTCCCGCAGGCAGTGGGAGATCTGGGTCTCCAGTAAAATCAGTGCCCACATAGGGCCAGTCCTCTATAACGATCATCTGGTGACGGAGCCATATGAAGAACTCGGGCCTCCAGGCCATCTGCTGGCCCCCTCCTCCTCTGGGCATGAGTGCTGCCCATCGAGTCAACCTCGGCTCCCGTGGCACTGGATCTGCCACTATACCTCCCTGAATCCGGAATATCGGCAGTCGCTCCAGGAAGAAGGACACCACAATGGATCCATACCCGAACTGTTTGTTGCCATCTCGCTTACACTTTGTAAGCTGCCTCTTGATGTTTGTAGTCACTGCCGTGGCCCAGTCAAACAGTGTAGGTTGGAGACACTCGGTTGCCAGCAGTAAATGATTCTTGCTGGCCTCGTGGGGCGCCTGTACCCCAGCCGTCCGTGTGATAGTGAATAATATCACCTGTAGCACTAGGTTTGGGACTGTGATAATATCTACCTTGGCACTGTTTGATCCAAACTGTGCCCCAGGACAAACCCGTTCCATCACCTCCCCCATCTTCTCCCCGGAAGGCGTACTACCAGTCAAGATGGGTCGTGCACCTCTCCGTGATAGTTCAGTGATAAAGTAAACATCGGAAACATCCAGCTCCAATGTCTGATCTTTCAGTCGGAATACCTGATCCTCCGTATCCCAAGCATCCACGATAAATCGTAGTAACTCAGGTTGTGCATGAAAATAGGAGGTGAGGAAGAATTTCTTCAAGCCGCAGTCCCTCAAAGCATCCATGCAGGAATCATCCTCCAATGCCATGGAATCTATGGCATCATGCTCTCTTTCTCTCCATTCTACAGCCATTCTGACGAATCCCTGCAACCATAAAGTCGAAAATATCATCATTAGATCACTGGTGAAACCAAAATTGAAAGAAATTTGCAAAATCAACGGTCAAATTCATGGGAAAATTAGGTCGCGCGGTTGGCACGACTGTTTTCAAAACAGTCGCACCAAGGTCGCGCCCCCTTTGGGTAAAAAATCCCATTGGCGCGATCTCGAGCGAGAAACTCGCGCCATTGGCGCAACCCTAAAATTTTGCAATTCCTCTTGCAGGGGACCTATCTATGGATGAAAAACTGAAAAAATGGAATGAAAATGAAGCTAAGGATGAGGCCTCTTACCTGCTTCAGACGGCGGCTCGAATGCTCTCCTGGATTGATCGCAATCAACAGTTGAAATTTGCACCCAAAACCCTCCAATGGTAAACTCACAAGGTGAAAAGTAAAAAGTAAATTTGTTTTTTACCATTTCACTATTTATAGCATTTTTTGACCTAAAAATACATTAAAAATAATATTTTTTGGGTATTTTTGGAATATATTTATGTCGAAGTGGGTTTTACGCTGTTTTTTGTATGATGACAGGGGTTGGTGCAACTCAAGCAACGAAACGAGCTCCTTTTTCTACTTTTTCAAGCTCGGTAAAACATGTGAAAAGGTTACTTTAAGGTTCGCTTTCAGCTCTGTTCTGACCGTTTAAAGACGAAAAGATTGACGAGTTACTCCTCTTGACTCGTTAAACATTAAAAAGGGGCAGTCATTTTAAGTTCTTTTTGTCGACCGTTAAAACATAAAAAGATTACCGGGTTTTTGTCATTTCAAACTTGTTAATGGTTACAAAACGACGTGGTTTTGATCGCTTTTTTACTTTTTCAGGTCGAAATCACTATTTATGAAATGTACTCCTCGATCGTAATGGTTGGGCAGTTCTTTCGATCATTGTGTTATACTTTTTCGGGCTCGCGAGACACAACTTTACGAAAAAGGACACCTCTAGAGTTTCATTTTCTGCTGTCTTTTCAAACTCTCTAAACATGAAAAGACGCCGAGTTCCTCCTTTGTCAGACTCGTTAAAACCTGATGACATCGGATTTTGTCAAAATGACGCACTACAAGCATATGTTATCCCCATCAAGCTTGTTAAAAATAATTGGGGTACTCGCCAGAAATGGTGGGGGAAAAAAGGAACCATAATTATTGTCGTGTCGGCAGTATGTCGCTCTTGAACATGGCACTTGTTTGCTTTCGTGTCTGGGTGGGGATATCTCATCTCATTTTCACTTGCCTCCGTGGACTTGGGTAATCCTGTTTGACCTCTCATCTGCTCATTGCCTCGTCACCATGACCTCTGATCCATTGATGTCAAATATTGCCAATTCCACTGTCGTGCCGCCGATATGTTCAAGAGAAGTTGACCTCTGCAAAGAAACAACCTCCCTCTGATAGCTCACATAACCTTTATTCACAACATTATCTCTCTGTCTCGTGTCGATGATGTGGGAAACATTATGGCCCACCTTCGATCAAGGTCACTTCCTGTCGACTTCAGCTCATTATCCAGGAAGCTGATCTAGAGACTCCCTTCTGGTGCCTTGGAACCTGCATGCCTCAATGGCAGGTTCTTCGTGTTCGACGTGATGTTTTCATCATTGGCCTCCGATCGAATGATTCTACGGGTGTTCGACGTCAGATCACTAATTCGCACGCCGTAGATTGTACCTGTAGTACCTTGAGGGCCATTTTCATTATTGGTGGTACCTCTCGCGTCTGTTAACAGTTTTCAATATTGACTGGTAATTAGACGATGTTCATGCATGTTCGACTTCAGCTCATATATTCGCATGCTTGAACTTGTACTTTTTGTTCGAGGCGAGATGGAGCGCAAGACCCTGGATTTTGTCTATTGTAATCCAGGCGTGATTCTTGATACATGACTCATTCACTGTATGGCTGCGACCATACCTGAGTCGATTCATTGATCCTAACCAGATGGCTGCGTCCATACTATGGATCTAGATTATTATGTACTCTCTTATGGATGGCTGCGACCATACCACGCATTTCATGTACTTGAGCTATCAGTTGTATCTCTCAATGTAGCTTCTCGACGGCAGCTACATGTGTTCTTGTAAAGCATTTCACCCCTCTCTCTCTCTCGGGCCTCATGCTTTAGGTGGCATCTGTTACACAGTAATCTGTCACCATTGGTCACCGTCCCTATTACCCCTGTTCCCGTACTTTGGAGGACTCATTCCGGGACCTGTGAGCAGTGACATAACCTAAAAACACTTGCATTATGTTCCCCTAAGTATGTACTTCATGTTCCCTGAAGACACCTCCTGCAAAATATCTCTGAAAAGTGCCCTTTTTCCATTAGCGCGGGTCCACAATGTACTACCCGTGCCAATCAATGAGATCCTCAAAAAAGGGTGCGACCATTGGCGCTCTGTCTTAGAACAACACCCGCGCCAACCAATTTTGGTAAAGATTTTTGACAAAACGCGTGCCTAGATGTTTTTTCCCTTCAATTCATGAAGTCTTTTGAGGATAAAGCTCATCTTCTAGATGTCTAGAGTCATCATCTATCCTTGACATCTATCCACAACGGCTTTTTGGAGATAATGCCAATCCATAATGGGTGTCCTGATGCATTGTATCTTCCTCCCCTCTTCCATCTATAAAAGTCTGTCCTCATGCATTTGACAAGCTAGTTTTTGGAGTAATAGTAAGAGTCTTGAGTGATAGTAAGAGTCTTGAAGCATAGGGAGGTTATGCTGCCGGAAGTCTGAGAGAGAGAAGGTCTATTGCAAGACATACATAGCTTCTCGCCCAGCCAGAGGAGAGGTTCAACATCAGAACCTTGGTTGTATCTTTCTCTGTTGATTATTCATTAATAAACGACTATCATTATGGTTCCGATCTTACTGTTCATTATGATAATGTTTGATCTATTTCCTTTTTGACTGATATATAGTTGTATTTTAGTGGATTTTATGCTTGTATTCGCTTCGTTCTTTGCATGTGCAGGCATCCATTCGCGGGGATCGTGAGGATCGTGACCTGCCGAGGCAAGGGAACGGGAGTATCAACTCTTCTTCGACATTAGCGTTGGACTCCAGGTTGGTTCTCATAATCCACTTTCGATTTTCAACTAGGAACTTGCATGGTAGCGTGAATTGATTGTTGCTAGACCCATTTTGGGCTAGTGGGATCACCTCTGTCCGCAGAGGGGATTTACCTATCCAACAGGGTTATCAGGATAGTTCTTTTGCTGTGTCAACCTCATTAAAAAATGAAACAACTCCCTTTCCAAATCGAGTCTTTTGATAAAGATCTCGTAAAATATAATTCGAGTCTTTCATAGATCTCGAGAGTGAACCTTCATTCCATCCACCTCATTGAATGCAATGAAGCTTGGGGGGCATGCACCTCGATTTGTGTCATTATGCTAGGGGCATGCGAACTTATAACAAGCATAGTTTTTCATTTCAAGCTTGTGTAAACATGAAACCGAATCCAAGCAGAGTTCTCCGTGGTTCAAGCTTGTGTAAAAATGAACCCATACTTGATTTACATCTCGTGATTGCCGTTTATCTGCTAACTTCTGCTAGATGAGCCTTGGTTGTTTCATTCCATTGCCACCATCTCTTTGGCCGATCATATGCTTTCACTTGGTTGTTTATCCCTTCCTGAGGAATTGCAGTGATGAGTGGTTTTATTAGCCAGCCTCTCGACCATTACATGTTTTGAGTAGCTCCACCATTACTGGAACCAGTTGCTACCCTTTATACCACTCATTCCTCTAGGACGAGTCACCTTTAAGCTCTTTTCTAACTCGTAAAACATGAAAAGATTGTCGAGTATTTTTTCCTTTTTGACTCGTTAAAGCAAATAAAAATGGAGGTCTGCTTTTAGCTCTTTTCTGACCATTTAAAGGTGAAAAGATTGCCGAGTTATTCCTCTTGACTTGTTAAACGTAAATAAGAGGCGGTCGTCTTTAAACTCTTTTCCGACCATGTAAAGACGAAAATATTGTCGGGCCCTTGTCATTTCAGGCTCGTTAACAGTTACGAAACGACGTGATTTCAATCGCTTTTTTACTTTTTCAGGTCGAAGTCACTAATCATGAAAAGTACTCCTTGATCGTAATGGTTGGGGGGTTCTTTCGAGCATTGTTTTATACTTTTTCCGGCTCGAGAGACACAACTTTACGAAAAAGGACACCCTTGGAGTTTCCTTTTCTACTGTCTTTTCAAACTCTCTAAACATGAAAAGACGTCGAGTTCTTCGTTTTTCAAACTCGTTAAAACCTGATGACATTGGATTCCGTCAAAATGACCCTTTTCAAGGATATGCTATCCCCGTCAAGCTTGTTGATAAAAATAACTGGGGTACTCGCCAGAAATGGTGGGGAAAATGGAACCACAATCGTTGTCGTGTCGGCAGTATGTCGCTCTTGAACATGGCACTTGTTTGCATTCGTGTCTTGGTGGGGACATCTCATCTTGTTTTTACACTTGCCTCTGTGGGTTTGGGTTATCCTGTTTGACCTCTCATTTGCTCATTACCTCGTCACCATGACCCGTGATCATTTGATGTCAAATACTGCCAAGTCCATTGTCGTGCCGACAATATGTTCAAGAGAAGTTGACCTCTACAGAATACTCAACCTCCCTTTGATACCTCACACAAAACATCTTATCCTTCTCTGTCTCATGTCGATGATGTGGGAAACATTATGGCCCACCTTCGATCAAGGTCACTTCATATCGACTTCAACTCATTATCCAGGAAGTTGACCTAGAGACTCCCTTCAGGTGCCTTGGAGCCTGCATGCCTCAATGGCAGGTTCTTCGTGTTCGACACGAGGTTTTCATCATTTTCATCTGATCGAATGATTCTACGGGTGTTCGACACCGGCTCACTGATTCGCATGCCGTAGATTGTACCTATAGTACCTTGAGGACCATTGCCATTATTGGTGGTACCTCTCGCGTCTGTTAACCGTTTTCATCATTGACTAGTAATCAGACAATGTTCTTGCATGTTCGACTTCGACTCCCATATTTGCATGCTTGAACTTGTACTTTGTTCGGGTCGAGATGGACCGCAAGACCTGGATTTTGTCTGTTGAGATGCAGGTTGCGATTTTGTGGATTATTATGATCATTACATGACTCATTCACTAGATGGCTGCGACCATGCCTGAGTCTACTTATCGATCCTTACTGGATGGCTGCACCCATAACTTGGATCTGGATTTTTTGTACTCTGCTATGGATGGCTATGCCCATACCACATACGTCATATCAGTTGTACTTCTTCATGCAGGTTCTCCAGCGGCAGTATTTTCAGTTGGCCATGTTCTTGTAAAGCATTTCACCCCTCTCTCTCTCTCGGGCTTCATGCTTTAGGGGGCATCTGTTACACAGTAATTTTTCACCGTCCTTGTTACCCCTTCTCTCGCACATTGGAAGACTTATTTTGGGACCTGTGAGAAGTGACATAACCTGAAGACACTTGCATTGTATCCCCTTGAGTATGTACTTCATATGCCCTGAAGACACCTTCTGCAAAATTCCCATAAAAATAGCCCTTTTTCCATTGGCGCGGTTTCACTGTGTATCACTCGCACCAATGGGGGAAATCCTCCAAAGAGGGCGTGCCAGCTGGTGCTCTGTCTCAGAGTTGCACTCGCACCAGTCCAATTTGGTAAAGTTTTTAACAAACAAACTTACGAAGGTTCGTCCTTACCTATTCATGAACTGATTCCATCTTGAGTTAGTTCAGTTGGGCTTCGAATCTCCATAGAAGGGAAGAAGTTCTCCACCTCTCATGGAAGCTTCTTAGTGATAAAGCCAATCCCATGAATCTTGTGGATGATCCTAACTCCTTATCCTCTATCTATAAAAGCTTGTCCTTTTGCCTTTGACAAGTTAGTCTCCAAGTTCCAAAATTCTAGGTCCCAAAGTCTGAGAAT
This sequence comes from Pinus tabuliformis, assembly GCA_031772625.1. Lineage (NCBI taxonomy): Eukaryota > Viridiplantae > Streptophyta > Pinopsida > Pinales > Pinaceae > Pinus > Pinus tabuliformis. The sequence continues at coordinate 2,075,577,476 of CM062818.1, forward strand.
TGTGAAGCTCATGCTGAAAGAAGACTTCTTCATTCCCATAAGGCTAAATCTTAAGTGAGGATATTCTTGTCCAAGTAACCAAAGAAAGAGAGGCTTGTTCCCCATTCCCAACAAGCTTTACAAGGCATGTGCTGCTGATCACCCAGCCAAAGGAGGATTTGACGTCAGAACTATGGTTGTATTCTTCTTTGATTGATAATTAATAGACGACTATCATTATGGTTCCACTCTTTTTGTCTTTTGTAATGATGATTGAGTTATATCCTTTCTGACTGATATATAGTTGCATCTATTGGATTTTATGCTTGTGTTTGTGTCGTTCTTTGCATGTGCAGGTGTCTATTCATGGAGATCGTGAGGATTGTGATCTGCTGGAGCAAAGGAACGAGAGCACCACCTCTTCTACAAGCACTAGTGTTGGAATCCAGGTAGGCCTTCGTCACTAGTCTATTAATTTGCAATTAGGAACCTGCGTGTTAACGTTGTTTGATTGTTGCTAGACCCCATTTGGGCTAGTAGGGACCGCCTCTGTCTGCAGAGGGGATTTTCCTCCACAACAGATATTAAAATTTCAGATGAAGATAAGTGCATCATTTTGTTGTGTTCTCTACTAGATTTGTGGGATAGTCTAGTTATTGCAATAGGTAGCAATGCAACTTCCTTGTAGTTTGATGAAATAATCTCATCCTTGTTGACGGAGGAGATGAGACAGAAAAATATGGAGAGCTAGAATGGTGATGACTTGTTTGTACGAGGATGGTCCCAGAACAGACACAAAAATAAGTCATCGAGTCGGAGATCTGAATCTATAGGGAGATCTAAATCTCTAGGAAAACATGTAAAGGTGGTGTGGTGGAAATTCAGAAAGGAAGGGCACTACAAAAGGGACTGTAAATCTAAAGCTCCTGATAAAGGAAAGGGATCTGAGGATGCTTCTTCTACAAAGGCGAAAACCACCTTAGATGAAGGTGGGGATGTGTACTTGGCTTCTTCAAATACACATGTAGATCATAAGGCATGGTTGATTGACTCAGGTGCATCCTTTCACTTCACTCCCCATAGAGAGTGGTTCTGCAAGTATGAGAAATACGATGGTGGTGATGTCTTCTTAGGGGATCATAAGAAGGCTGGAATCATTGGTCGAAGAAAAGTAAGGGTTAGAACACTTCTAGGTGTTGTACATATTCCTGCATTGGCCAAAAATCTGATTTTTGTAAGCAAGATGGATGATGCAGGTGTAAAAACAGTGTTCGAGAAGGATACTTGCAAGATGGTTTGGAGAGCACTGGTATTGATGCGGGGAGTTCATACTGGCACTTTGTACAAGCTGTAAGGTAGCACTGTTGTTGATGGGTGCAACAGTTTTGTGGTTTCTGAAAGTGGAGAAAAAAATCTAGTGGTCTTTGGAGAGAAGACCATGCTGTGGCATCAAAGGCTTGGACATATTGGAGAGAAGGGCCTTCGAATACTTCATGGTAAAGGTGTGGTAGAAGGTATGAGTAATAGCTCTCTGGATTTTTATTTCTATGAAAATTGTGTATATGAGAAGCAAAATTGGGTGAGTTTCCCCTCTAGTGGTAAGAGGGCGAAACAGATATTAGAGCTTGTGCATAGTTATGTGTTTGGACCTGTGAAGGTTCCAACGTTGGGTAAGTCTGTGTACTATGTATCATTTATAGATGAATTCTCAAGGAATATATGGATATATTTCCTTAAGAAGAAATCTGAAGTCTTTGACAGGTTTAAATAATTTAAGGCTGTGGTGGAAAAATAGACAGAGAAGAAAATAAAGGTGCTTAGGAGAGATAACGGTGGAGAGTTTTGCAGTAAGGAATTTGAAGAATTCTGTAAGAAGTGTGGTATAGCATGGCAGAAGACTACTCCATTACACCTCAGAAAATGGAGTTGCAGAAAGAATGAACAAGGCGTTGATGGGAAGGGCAAGAAGCATGCTCAGTGATGCCAGGTTAGGACAAGAATTCTGGGCAGAGGCGGTGGAGACAACATGTTACCTGGTCAACAGATCACCTTCATCAGCGTTGGAGGATAAAACTCCACAAGAGGTATGGACTGGTAAGAAACCCTCTCTTTCACATCTGAGGGTATTTGGATGTGATGCATATGTACATGTTCCAAAGGAGAAACAAACCAAGTTGGATAGTAAATCTGAAAAGTGTATCTTTATTGGGTATAAGGATGGTTTAAAGGGTTATAAGCTTTGGAACCCAGTGACAAGGAAGGTTGTGTACAACCGAGATGTGGTGTTTAGAGAGGTGAAATATGTTATTAAACATCAAGTCCAACCAAAGGAACCTGTAAAGATAGAGTTTGAGCTAAATGAGGAAGAATAAGACTCTATAGCAGAGGAGGAATCAAAAGATGAAGAGCCACAAACTCCGGGTGTAAGAAGATCAATTCGAGAAAGAAGGCAGCCAGAAAGGTATAGTCCATCTACTTTCTATTCAAATTTTGCTTTATCTATTACTGATGATGATCCCAGAATTCTGAAGGAAGCAGTAGATTCAGAGGATGGAAAACTCTGGAAAAAGGCCATCATTGATGAAATGTCATCTTTGCACAAAAATGAGGCTTGGGATCTGGTGGAGTTGCTGGCTGGAAGGAAACCCATTGGCAGCAAATGGGTGTTCAAGAAGAAGACAAATGCAGAAGGAAAGGTGGAGAAATACAAAGCTCGGTTGGTAGCAAAAGGTTATTCTCAGGCGTCGGGAATTGATTTTGGTGATATTTTTTCTCCTGTTGCCAAGGTAACTTCTATTAGGTTACTTTTATTTGTTGCTGCTGCTTTTGATTTTGAGGTAGAAAAGATGGATGTGAAGACAACATTTCTTCACGGGGATCTGGAAGAGGAGATCTACATGAAGCAACCTGAAGGCTTTGTGGTGAAGGGTAAGAAAGAACTGGTATGAAAGTTAAAGAAGTCTATGTGTGGGTTAAAACAGTCAGCAAGGATGTGGTATCAGAAATTTGATACATTTATACGAGGACTTGGCTTCACCAGAAGCAAAGCAGATCATTTTGTGTATTTTAAATGAATTAATGATCGTGTTATTTATCCGGTCTTGTATGTGGATGATATGTTGCTAGTTGGAAATGATAAAGAAATTATCCAGGATTTGAAGACCCAATTGTCCTACAAATTCAACATGAAAGATCTTGGTGCTGCAAACTATATTTTGGGCATGGAAATTAAAAGAGATCTGGCAAAGAGGAAGCTTTGGTTAAACCAGAGGAAGTATGTCGAGACAATACTGCAGAAGTTTAATATGTAGGATAGTAAACCGGTGAAGTTTCCTATTCCTGTAGGTGTAAAGTTATCTGCTGAACAGTATCCCAAGACACAAGAAGAGGAAGAGGACATGTCCCGTGTTCCATATGCAAGTGCAGTTGGTAGCCTGATGTATGAAATGGTCTATACTAGACCAGACATTGCACATGTAGTGGGAGTATTGAGCAGGTTTATGTCAAAACCAGGGAAGGAGCACTGGCCAACAGTGAAGCAGGTTTTCAGGTATTTGCGTGGCATTAGTGATTATGGTTTGTGCTACCAAGGAAGACTAGGATTGAATAGAGTGTTTGATATTCGTGGCTTTGTTGATGCAGACTGGGCTAGAGAGCTAGATTAGAGAAGATCTACAAGTGGGTATGTGTTTAACCTATTTGGAGGTGTAGTTAGTTGGATGAGTAAGAAACAATCTATAGTGGTACTATCAACTACAAAGACATAATACATGGCAGCCACTCATGCAAGCAAGGAAGAATTTTGGTTGTAGAGATTGTGTTCAAGTATGGGGTTAATACAATGAGCTATAAGGATAGACTGTGACAGCCAAAGTGAAATTTTCTTAACAAAGAACCCTGCTTACCATTCAAAGACAAACCACATTGATGTTCAGTATCACTTTGTTAGGGATATGATAGAAGACAAAAAGGTGTTGTTGATAAAGGTGGACACTTTGAAGAATACTGTAGATACATTGACAAAATCTGTGAGCTCTGAGAAGTTCTCTTGGTCTAGAGAAACAATGGGTGTTTCAGGGCTGGAAAAATGACTAAACTCTCCTGTGGCCCCCTGTGGAAAGAAAACAACAAGTGGGAGAATGTTGGGTTGTGTTATATTCTTTCCACGACTAACCTACGTAGTGAACCGAGGGGTTAGAGGGGGGTGGGTAGCCCCCCTCTATGAGGTCTGGGGCAGTGCCCCAAGAATTTTTTTTTTGGACCCTATATTAGGTTGGGAAAACCTACCTATGGTTTTCAGTCCATGGTTTTGGATGCTTCATCATGTATAAATATGTATTGTAACATTGAAAGGAATATAATGAAAAATCAAGTTGGTAGTCCCGGTTTTGGGATCTAGGGGAAAATCTCTGTGTATATGTGTTTTATGTATTATGCATTGTTTATTTTCTATGTCGTAGAATTTGTATGCAGGTAATTTCTATATGGGGTTAAAACCTACAAGGACTAGAGGAGGATTGATCTAGCCAAGATGGTTTTAATCATCCTTCTTCTATATAATACTATATATATGTTTCTATGTTATCTACTTGATGGTGTCGATATTATATTCCTTTACATGTTGGTTCGATTCCTTTATTAATAAGTAGCTTAGATGCATGTTGGATTATATTCTCTTATATATTGATGTTTTGATTATAAAGGTTTATATGTTGTGGAGATTACACTTTGTCTTGTTTATGTGCATTTTCTGATCTAGGAGCTTGCGGAGAGTGTTACGGAGTATTTTTTCACACCTCTTGCACTTCCCTGTGACATACCCTAAAGTGCCCAAAACATGACCATTATACAATATACTCATCCATGTATATAACTCAAATCCCTCCTAAGACTTTGTTTGGAAAATGTCTTGAGCTTTCCTTGAAGAAATAGCTTTGAAAACCCTAAAATGAGAGTCATTGCTCTTATGAGGCTCAAAAAAATGATGGTCGTCTGTTGCACCACATTTGACTCGTGATGTCATCGCTATGTTCCCTTGCATACCCGCGATGATCCCAAAAAGGTAATTTTCCCAAATAGGATGAGAAGCTTCATGATCTAGAAGCTTCCAGAGCGGCGAGCTGGAGGTGGTTTCACATAGATGAGGTCGAATCCTCCTAACTTGACCTCTTTGTCTTATCCATATCAGTTACATCCTTGAGATGTGGGCCTAATCCTATATTTGGAGAAGTCCTAACTCCCTCTCATAGCTTATAAATTCCTTTTCTCCCATTCCAAAATGGTTGGTCTATGTCTATTTGCACCCTTATGCTAAGATTGTGCCTAAAGGCTATTCATTAGACTTGGAGAAGAAGTGCTTGGATATTTTTTTAGCTTTGACTTGGGTTACCACTCAAGGAGAGCCTATCAACATCAAGGCTTTGGTTGTAAGCTTCCCTTTATTTCCTAATAATATATAACTACTCATTCATCTTCCCAAAATATATATGTTCATGTATTTATTAGCTTGACATTCCTTGATCAATTAAGTAGGTTGTTATTGCATTTTCTATTGGTTTTGGTATTCTTTGTTGTCTCTTGATCTCTTGTGAAGGTACATAAATGCTAAGAGAAGCAGGAACAAGTCTGTGATACAAGCGGTTTGAGGCCCTCAACAAAGGAAATCATAATAACATTAGAACGAGGTAGGTCATCTCTTTCATTCTACTTAAATTGCTAGACCCACTCATTGGGCTAGAGGGATTGTCTCTGTTTGCAGAGAGGATTAACCTTGAAAAGGAAATGGTGACTCCATTGGGGAGCCTATGACCCTTTCCTTCCATTTCTTCACCTTGTCTTTTGACAACTTTAATCAACCATTCATTCTTGGAACTCATTTCTTGTTTGTAGTCAGTGTCACTTTTCGGTAGATGCTTGAAGGTTGTTGATTTGAGTTGTTCTTGAAGATTTTGAGTTTCTTCTTTGTTTTTCTCGACCATCACATTTTTTACCTTGACAGTTGCAATGATAACGCAGGTTTGTTGATTACAGTAGAGATGATCACTACTTTCCTCTTAACAGGTGCGATGATTGCGAAAGATTAAGAAATTTAAGGTTTGTCTTCTTATTTTCAGTTCTGTTTGTCTTCTCCTAGTGATTTACTAGTGTGATCTTCATTGAATCTATTATTGTCTGATTGCAATTGTCATTTAACTTGGTTTGAGTGTGCTGGAAGTTTGATTAGCCTTTTAGGATTTCTGGGTATTCTAGGTCAACCTTTGTCCACTCATTGGTCCTCTCATAAGAGATTAGAGATCAATTACCTGTGTTGAAGAGTCTTTGTGTGTTCAGAAATCCTTTTCATATCACTTTTGGTTCTTGTGAATTAAGTCGTCTTCATTAGTGTCAAATTGAGTAGATATTGTGAAAGTCTCCTAAGATCTGTTTGACAAACAATAGATTACAAATTGATTGTCTCATTTGAATCGAAATAAAGTGTTTTCTTTGAGGTTTTGTGTTTCAAAAAGTGAAAGCGTTAATATTTTCATAGTTTTCGAAGCATTTTGGATTGTATTCAAATCATTAATGTGAAAGAGATTTTCATATTTTTTGGCTTGTTTGCATATCTTTTATTTTTGCACTAGATTACGTTGGTTGCATTTTGAAAAAGAGAAAAAATCATCATTATATCTTACAGTAGTTTTTCTTTAAGATTTGTTTTGGCATTGCATTTGCTTATCATATGAAAGATTAGATTTCACATTTTTCATTTTGCGTTTGAAGATTGTCATGGATGCACTTTTGCATTTGGTTTGATGCTTGGTTTGAGTGATTTTCTTCCCTACATATATATCTCTGATCGAATCGAAGGATTTCATTTCACCATCTAGTTGCATTTTAGGAGAAGGTAACATCATGAAGGTCTTGAAATTGAAACATAATTCCAAGATCAACTTTAACAATCTATCAATCAATCTAAGGGGCATTTGAAACATTAACATTCATACTTAGTGGTCTAGGCTAGAGACATGTTCTTGCGTATTTAAAACTTAGCACTTGTCATTCGTTTCGGCAGTAGACAATGCTAGCATAGAATTGTGCTCCCCATACCGCCATGTATATAAAGAGAGACCCCCATATGTTGCAAGCATTTATCCCTAGGAAGCTGAGTCTTCCGCCCTGTAAACGTGATACACCAAACACAACATTAGGGAGATTTCCTGCACGCACGTTAAGTCCTTGGTAAATTTATTTGCTGAGGCTTATATTGTAGTTCACGGTTACTTGGTACTCCTTTTACTTAGATTCACCTGAGCAGTCATTTCGATCTTTTTTTACTCTTCAAATTTGAAAAGATCATTGAGCAACTTGTCCTTTCAATCTCACTAAACCATCGAAAGCGAATAGAGTCACCTTTTCATCCTTTTCTCAACTCTTAAAAGATGAAAATGCAAAGTTTTTGTTTCTAAAAATAACTACCCACGATAAACATGTCAAACCCAAGCAGTTGCTTCTTGGACCAATATTGAGTAATTCCATGTTAATTTCAAGATTGTTAAAAGCCCTAAACAAATCTCATTTCATTTTTTTCTTTTGAGAAGAAGTCATCATGGCTAAACCATTGAGTTCATCTCATATTTCCCCTTCATTGCCTGATACTGAAGGGTCCTCCCAAGGAGTTCATATAGAACTTGCTCGGTCACTTGAAGATCAAGGTTTTGAACTTGGGATTATTCCAAGTATCCAACCTCTGTCTTCTCGTCCACCTCCATTGGATTCCTGGTCACCTCAAGAATATGATCCTGATATCCCTGATAATCCTATTCAAACCCCTGAGAGTCTGCAGACTCCTGAGAGTCTTCAGAGGCTTGTTTTCTATTCATCGAATCCATTACACGGTTCTGTTGTGATATCTCCTCAGCATCCTTATAGTCCTTATGATCATCCTCGTATTCCTTTGGAGTTATCTCCTCATACACATTGGGTTCCTCGTCACCAGTTGTTTCCATCTACTGAGTCAGAAGGTGAGATCCCAGACTCTTCTCCGGGTCATTCGGAAGTTTCTGCTACCCATACTTCTCACATCGATGATGAGCAAGGATATGAATTTCCTCCAGAAGGTGTTCCTTATAAAGGAAGACTCCCTTCTCTCACCTTTCCTGAAACTAGTGGACCCATGTTGCCACATGGTTATACCACCTTAGCTCAGTTAGTTTTGAGTACTCCTAGTGCTTCGTCATTGTATCAAACCCCATTTGGTCTTCTAATGCTATGCCTACATCCGCTCTGTTCATTCTGAACATGACCTCTTGGACTTTTGTACAAATTGCAGTCACCTTAGTTCCTGTTCAACCTACCATTCTGTCACAGCCTGTTTCGTCATTTTAACTGACCCTTCTGGTACAACCGACATTTTCAAGTCAGGTTTCAGTAAGTTCTTCTACCCCTTCATGAAGTGGACAGAATGTGCCATCGCCTGTGGGGAAAGATCCGAATATTCCTCTTAGGTCAGGCCAAACCAACGTGAGTGGATTACAAACTCACAATGTTGGAGTTAATCAACCTTATTATGGTAGTATTCCTAACCTTGTTGGTCCATCCAAGTCAGGTAACATCCAATATCAACAACCTCATATGGCTCACTTTCCACTCCAACGGGATTAAGTCCCATATGGTTTGCAAGCCTTGGTTAATCCGTCTTACATTCCTCAAGCAAGGGTTTATGTCCAACCTAGTTAATACGCTATTCTTGGTGGATATGGCTATATTCAATTCGGGAATTATTAATACCTTCAGGATATATCCCAAGAAACTATCCAGCAACCCTTACAGAAACAAGGACAACCTTTGCAGCAGCAAGGGCAAGCATTGCAGCAGCAATGGTGTTATAGCTCCAAATCTCACTCTTGATGTTTGTGATGCTGCACTCATGGCCTAGGGCAGCCCCTCCTTCCATACCTGGTCCAAATACTTAAAAAATAGTGTTTTACTCCCTATATGCAACATTTCCCTGAGCTAAATGCATGTGTACGCAGGTTTGTGTATACACAACCTGTATATATGTATTAAAACACTTAAAAAAATTAAATCTCCTTAATTTCAGGTGGAGATCATGGGTTTTACCTGTTGATTACCTATTAGTTCCCGTGGCCCAACTGTTCCCAATGAATTCCCAACTAAAAAACTACTTTGGGAGAAGTATAAAAAGGCTTCAATGGGAAGGCCTAAAGGAGGAGAGAGTAGAGAGAAAAATCACTCTGCTGAGATTATCCCTGATTAGGACTGAAGATCCTTGTGCTTCCAACACTTCCCCCCATTATAGGAAACTCTTTTTTTCTTGAGCTTTGATGTTATTTCACAAGTTGAGATACTTTGGTATGAGTCATGGAAGGAGTTTTTGAAGGCTTGAGATTGGACGGACCCGGAGGATGGTTCTGCTTGGAGCCAGTGAGAGGAAGACTCAAATGAAATCATTCCTTACTGTATTTTAGTTATCTACAATAAAGAAACACTTGTCCCATTACTGAAATTAATATTCTTCATGCTTATGACATTAATGTTATGATTTGCATATGAATAGTTGTTTCAATTGTATAACTAACTACCTTTCAATATGCTATGAAGTTGATTTCTTTATGATGCTTGGTCCATATACTACTATGCTTCTTTGAATTGGTTGTTTTGAAGGTTAAAGGATCGAAAGGAACTCCAAGAGGGTTTGGACTGGCTGGATCTACCCGAATGAAGGACCGCCAGGTGTGCCTCTCTTCGCGTAGTTCGCTTATATTAGTATCATGGCTGTGTGGAATGCTTTTTTTTCATTGTAGATAAACCCCAATCTACTAGGGTATTGACCCAAGACCCTAGGGAACTTTGTCTCTCAACATAATTGGTGACCCCACTGGGGACAACAATATTGTTGTTCCTAGTTTGGGTTAATTTAAGCCAATCATGGCTCAACCTTTGATTTTCTTGTTGTAACTGAGTTGTTTTTTCCTATAGGAACTTAGACTTTAAGTTTGAGCAATTTCTTCAGACCCCTTTTTTTCTTTTTCTTGTGAACTGTTATATACGCAGTTTTGCCAGGTTACAGAAGCATATGTACGCAAGTTTCCCCATATGAACCCGCATATACGCAGGTTTCTTTGGGTTGAATCGCATATACACGCAACTGTGAATTGACACAGTCACGTATACCCTAATTTTCCAAGATTTTCACAAATCTTTCTTGTTCAGTAAATTTGTTTGTTGGTCTAAGGATTTCTTGAGCAATCAAGTTTGGTTGTCAGTCTCTGTTTTTACAGCAAGTTTCCAGTTTCGAATTCTCTCCGTTTGTGGAAAGTTTTGGTCTTGTTTTGCTTTGTTGCAAGGGTCATCATTTTTGTTCAAGCACACGAGATTTCTCTTTGAGAATCTTGGCTGTTCTGGTCTTCCAGAGCAGAAATATCGGTTTCAATATTTGTGGCGAACTTTATCTTTGTGACCTTCTTGCTTGTGTCAAAGCTGCATCTTGTGACCATTTGCTTTTCTTGCTTTTTGAAAGTCGTTGAGTGACGATTTTGAGAGTTGTCTTTCTTGATCTTTTGATCATTGTCACCAAGCTCTTTTTGCTACTTTTTGGTTGTTGAGAGCATCTTGAGACACCTATTTTGTTGAGTTTTCGCCCATTTTGAGTTGATAACTTGCAAAGTGTTTTGGTTTCTTATTCTTCAGTCTCAAAGTTTTCAATAGTATTTGGAGCACTTTTGAAAAGTCATTTTTGTTTTTTCTTTTGAAGAAAACTTCTTGAAAACTTGGTTTTTGCTTTCTTTGGCCTTGTTTTGATTTAGTTTCTTTTTTGTGAGTGAAAGTGCATTTTTGTTTGTCTTGTGATTTGCTTTTAGTGTTTGGACGAAAATGACCGTTAGCAACTTATATTCTTTCCAAACATCTTAAGTGGCTAATTAGAATTGATAAGAAAGTTACTTTCATTCTTTGATTTAGAGTAGTCTTAAGTTTTGCATCAGCATATACTCATTGCATTAGGATAAATTTGTGCATCTTTTAGGGCATTCATAGTTTTGTAAATTTTTGTGAGTGTGAAGCTTGAGTAAAAGAAAAGAAAAGAATTTATTGCTTTCTTAGAAGTTCCTTAGAACCCAGTAGAAATTTCTTTCATCGAAGAACAAAACGAGTGCATTTGCATATAGTTTTGTTTTTATTAATTTCTTTTGCATCGAAAAACACCACAAGTTTCATTTCCGCTTATCCTTTGACTTAAGAACAACCCATTTAAAAACAAGCGCTAATTAAAAATATACTAGAATTTTTTTATATATTGTCAATTTAGACACACCAACAAGTTTTAGGATATATTAGGGCCTTGGATTAGGTGCATGGAGAGAAAACTCTCCAAGGCCAATTGAAACTTTCAAACATAGAAGTCTGAATAGCGAGTGCAAATCCAATAGCGTTACGGAGACCAGGAAAGCTCCGGATCTAGGAGTTAAGCACAAGGGTTTTTGAAGATAAGGAAGAGAGATACCCCCTCTCCTACTTGTCGGATCTTACCTCAAGACTATTCCACCTGGCTTCTGACACAAGTTGGTAACCTTAGTTGCTTCTCCTAGGGATCTACATAGGTGGTTGTGGAGGGCACCCTTGCAAAGCTTGGGGGCTTGCACCGACACAAGCTGTTGTTAGGAGGTCAGTGTAACTTCCTCTGTTGCCTTCACTGGTAGGGCTGGGCCGTCATTATCCCATACTATCTTCAGAAGGCCCCTTACTTCAATTTCTTGTATTTTGGTGTTCGGTCCTCATCACCCAGATCATAGATACTTGAAAGTTGTTTGATTGGCTGACATCTTTTAGGGAATTTTTAGTGGGTGCTTTGTGCTCTTATTTGGCCTAGCTTTCATTTTTTCTTGAGTCTTTAATTAGATCTTAATAAAAAATTCAAAGTGGCTGACCGATTGCCTAGATGGTCTCGAAGACTTCGTGGTCTTTCACCACCAAGTTTAGAGCCTTCTCCTAAAAGGCACAGAGGTAATACTGCCTGTGGGTTTCATCCCGTGGCAGCTGACACATCGAGGATTGATCCTCCCCCCAGAGGCATTAGTGTTCATGATAGGCCTGGTACTTCCGCATAACTAGAAAGGAACACCCTAGTTCTTTCTCGAGTTCTCTTTCAATCAGAAGATAACATTGAGGTAGAAGAACTCCTAGAGTCGTTAGCAGCTCCGAATTCTCCTCTACCTTTTAGTCATCCAGATTTGTTACAATACATTGGGACTCTGACTCATAGACCGTGAAGTCTAGGTCATATTACGCGCTTACCTTCGATGACCACCATTGGAAGCATGGCTTCTACCACAAGTGCTACAACCATGTAGACTCCAACATTAGTACAAGGGGGAGGAACTATTTCCATCCCCTCTGCATATTTATTTGGGTCCATTGCTAGCACATCCTTAGTTGGGTCTACCTCTATTTCTTCTACGAGTGGAAATTCCCAAGCCAATGCATCTGGTTCTGGATTTTTCCTATTTGGAACCCATTCACAGGGTATTCTGTTAGTTCCATTTAGTGTGTCCACATAAATGATGGGTGGGTCGGCTTCATATCAGGCTTTTCCTTTTGGAAGTGGTCATATACCACATTCCAACCCGACGATAGGATCTATGCCTTTTTCTTCTACAAGACAAGGAAACAATCCCTTTCAAGGTTGGACTATCCTTGCGGTTAGTGGCATAGGAAGTGGGAATCCATTTTTCGGCCAACAAGGGAATAGGTTGTACTCCATAGTTAGTCCATTTCGAAGTATTCCTCCCTTAGCTTCTGCTTGGAATCCTTATCAGGGGTTATCAACTCCTTATAATCCTTTGGGAGGGAGCTTCGCTGGTTATGGAGGTTTTTCGACCGAAGTTGGTCGAACTCCGAGTTTTGTTGGATCACAAGGTTCACCTTTTGGTTCAGCTAGTTTTGCTGGTTACTTCGGGCAGTCTGGAGCCTTCCAAAATCTAGGCCAATCTTTTCAAAACTTTGGGAACCCTACCTAGTTTGGGTGGAATCCCCAAGGTCCTCCTAGGCTTCCTTTTCTAGCAACGTTGAATTTGCCAGATCTCACGAAATTAACAAATGATCCAATCAAATACAATCCGGCCTAGCCTCCGATCCCAACCAAACTCCCTTCGAACATTCCAAATTTTGAGGGGAAGGGTGGTGAAGACCCGGGCGACCATGTAACCACATTCCATTTGTGGTTCTCATTAAACTCCCTGATCGATGACTCGGTTAGGTTGAGACTTTTTCAACGCACCTTAACTAGAAATGCGGCCAAGTGGTATATAGAGTTGCCAGGGGGAAGCTTTACATCCTTCGCTGATTTGACTAACATTTTCCTAAATCGTTTCCAGTTGCTCATCTGTTATGATGCCAGAACTAAACTTCTGGCCAATTTTTGTTAGGATACGATAACCCACATTTCTGATCATATTCAGGAACGGAGATGGAGAAAGAGGCTCATTAAAGCTAAAATTCCTCCTAAATACTGTCTCAAATGGTTTTTTAAATCTTTACAACCTGAGATCTCTAAAGTTGTCTCTCTGTCCGGAGCCTATTATGAGGAGCAAGCTGTTTTTAGGGCCCAACAGTTAGAATTGATTTACTCTCAGTCAGGAATTCTACAAAAAATCTTGCTTTATGCTCTTGGGACTAAGGTTGATATAGCCAAGTCGAAGCTAGGTTCCCATGTGGATGGTATTGTTGGATCCGTAGACACTAATGCGGTGAACCGTTTGAGCCAATTGCAGCAGTTGTCTTTGCAAACTGCTCTTACCAATAAGTTCACATTGTCTAACCCTTCATCTTCTCAACCCTCTTCTGTTAATTCCGTCCAATCTTCCAACCCCAAAGGAAATCAAAATTCCAATGGGAAAAAGAAAGGATGAGGTAAGACAAAGAGTCAATATTGGAAAACTGACGCAAATAATCCTGGCAATAATGCTGGTGGGGGTGGAAATGAGTCTAGAAAGAAAGTCAAGTTTGCATGCAAGCTATGCGGTGGAGACCATTTAACTCATCTCTACCCAAAAATTCATGATGCTCAATGCTTGTTAAGGTAGCAAGGGACTTCTAGCTCTCAAGCTATGTTAACCAACCCTTTCCCCAAGGGCAGCAGATGCTTGATAGCACAAATTCAAATCCTGGTACCTTTGTAGGGGGCAACCAAGAAGGGGATAAATCATCAAATGTTTTCATGATGGGTTCTAACGTACATGTGGCCACACAGTCACATGATTATGGTGAAGGTGAAACATCCAAGGATAAATCAGTTCCCAAAACTACCAACCCACTTCTTGAGTGACCCTCTATCGAGACTCTACCTCAGATACTGAAAGGTTCCGCTAAACGCGCGACTATCAACCCTAATGTTAGGGCAACCCAGAATTACTCCATTGTTGAGGATTTGGCGCAGAGTCCATGTGCTATGTTAGCTTTAGAGGTGCTCCAATCATGTCCTACTCAAAGAAGTGCCTTTCTGTCGGCAATGGGGGCAGTGGATCCAAATAATTCTTTAGCTCTCACTTTTGATATGCATAATGTCAAAAAGAGACTTCCTCATCATATGGATTTCCAAAGAAAGTCTACTTACCGGAAAACTAATATTTTTTGGACAGTTATTGATCTGAATTGGATCCTTGAAAATTATCAGAGTTCTATGACTATTTCAAATTATGTTAGATTCCAAAAATCTTGTGAACAACAAGCTATTAGGAAGGACCTTTGGACAGTGGCAGTTGTAGCCAACACGGAACAATGAGGACCCTCTATCAAAGCACGTTGACCGTTGGCCCATGGAGACCGCGCAGTGGCACAAATTAGCAACTGGGGAGTCCAGATCAGAAAACAAAGGCCATTTCTGATACGCGATTCGCAGGATAAAAACCTCAGAGAAGGAAAAGCCGTGGCACTTGGTCATGTGAAAAACAGGTAAAACCGTGTGGAAATACCTGAATTATTAGAAGGTGGGTACCACACTCAAAACCAACGGAATATCAGAGGCATTTCAGGTGGTAAGCAGGTTTGGCAGAGGACCAAGCGATGCCATACATTGAATGATGCGTGTTTGGCGGATGAGAGAGAAAACTGCTCTCATCGCAGGGTAACGGTCGAGCATCTCACCCATGCGACAAAAGCGATGACTGTAGGATCTAGAGGCCCGAGATCAATGCTAGAGATTGCACCCGATGGGAGATCAGATTTGACGGAAGAATAGGCTGAGGCATATTAAATCTGGGGTCCGACATGACTAATGAGCTGGCGGATGAATCATTTTGCGAAATAACCGAAATAATGACCCTTCAAGGAAAAGATGGCGCCCGGTTCGTAAGGATACAAGTGGAAACCTCTCTGTGAAAAATTACACATTGGCGATGATACAGAAGTAGGGAATTCCAATGGACAGAGGCAGGCGATCTGAAGAGCTGGAAGAGGAAGCGAACAATCAAGGGATGGATTGGCTTCAGGGAAAATTTTAAGAACCCCCCCTAAATTTACATGTATAATAAATGGGCGAATCTCCAAGGTATATAGGAAAAATGGAAGGCGATTTTATCAATAATATGATATGTATATATAATTTTTTGGCGAATCTCTCACCAGGCATGGCAAATATTTTACTCAATTATAAAATCTTGTGTTTAGTGAATACAAAAATGAAATCATTGCATTTCTTTAAAATATCTTTTGAAATCAAAATTACCGAAATTACATATCGATAACCTAGTGGGTGTAGGATAAAATTCACCCATGCCATTCATAGAAAGCATGAGAAAAAACCTAATACTATATATAAAACCAAGAAAAATTCAAATTCATCACTTCAAGGGAGCTCGTAACCACCCTACCAATACACAAGTATGTTCCTATTTGCAATTAGAAAAATTACCCAAATTACAATCTATTTACTCCAGCATATGTTGGAAAGTTATAGAAGGATGACTAGTGCAATCAATCCATTCCTTTTACCGCTGGATTTGTTTCAGTTTAAAACAGAAGTATACAAATATACTTGTCCAATGTCTATGCTTTAACCATTCACGTTAAGATGTTTTTACAATATAATTTCCTAAGTCTATTTAATATCTTCATTATCATAAAAACCAACCTATATCCATCTTAACTCCACATCTACCACTCTTACGGGAAGAAATCTATTTATCCCTCTGAGCACTTGGTAGAACCAGAATTAAGATGGATCTAAGATGATAGAATTTCCCCTTTAAATAGTCTATAGTCACATGAATACCATGGTATTACCATGGGTTATCATAAACCTGGGGCTTAAAAATTACTATTAGTAATTTATAAAAATTAATAAAATTAATCGTTGATTTTTATTTTATTTTTTATTTTAACCAAGCTAAAATGTTTAACATGCATTAAATTACAACATCCATTTTTACTCTTGATCGGATCAAATATTTTTTCACTCTATGCTAGTTTGCATATCACGATATTTGATACCTCTCAGGGGTTAGTAGATCCAGATTAAAGATGGATCTATGCTGGTTTAATTCCCCCATTTAAATAGGCTACATTCCAGGTGAATACCATGGGTCAATACCATGTGCCATTTTGGTGAATACCATGGGTCAATACCATGTGCCATTTTTATTTTTATTAATAGAGTAAAGATGGATCTATGTTGGTTTAATTCCCCCATTTAAATAGGCTACATTCCAGGTGAATACCATGGGTCAATACCATGTGCCATTTTGGTGAATACCATGGGTCAATACCATGTGCCATTTTTATTTTTATTAATACGGGTTAATAATGTTTTTTTGCATGGTATTAATAACAATCTAGTCCATGGTATTTGTCCCATAGTATTTTGCCTATAGGTTTCACCTAAAGATAACGCATTTTTTGAGTGTTCGTAAATATAAGGTGACTTATGGAGTAAATATAAAAAAATGTTTTATTTGTTTACCATACCTCTCGTTTATTTATATTTTTATTAACTTACCATACCTCTTTTACAAATATGGTATTTGGCCCATAGGATTCACTTAAATAAAACCTCTTTCTTGAGCCTTCATAAATAGAACGAGGGTTATGGACTAAATATAAAAAGAGGTTTTATTTATTTACCATGCGTCTAGTTTATTTTTATTTTTATTTATTTACCATACCTTTTGAGTAAGTATAAAAATACATTTTATTTATTTACCATACCTCCACTTTACTTGTATTTGTTTACACCCTTGCATGTATATAAGGTGACATATGGAGTAAATATAAAAAATGTTTTATTTATTTACCATACCTCTCATTTATTTATATTTTTATTAATTTACCATACCTCTTTTATAAATATGGTATTTGGGCCTTTGGCCCACAGGATTCACTTAAATAAAACCTATTCTTGAAAATGGGCGAATGGATTCACTTAAATAAAACCTATTCTTGAAAACGGGCGAATGGAAGGTTGTAACACCTAATTTCAAGGGCTAAATTTACCTTTTTAACCCTCTCCCTTAAAATAAGGTGGGCGATTTGAGGTGATTTGTAAAAAAGTATTATGATACAAAATATTCACCCACTAAAAATTTAAAACCCCTTAATTTCGCCAAAGGGCGAACATTCGCCCTTAAAATTTTCTATGATTGGCTTTAAGCCACGAATAGACAGAGAACAGACTGAGACAGAATAGAGAATGAAGCAAGAAGAAGAGAACAGAGAAGTCGAGGTGACCTGCAGAGCTAAGGTAGCATCGAGCAGATAGAACTGAGAAGGCTTGAGAGGTTCAAGCAATCCCTGTGAGGATATCGGTCAAGAACTGAGTACCAAATTGGACTCATCCCATTAAGACCAATTGAGGTTGAGACTTGGTAAGGGGGAGTCTGTGTACTCCAGTGGCTTGGGGAATCCAAGTACCACCCTACTAAGCATCATCTATTATAGGAGACTCAAATTGAGCTCCTCATTGTAAAAGCTCTGCTTAAAGACACAATAGAAAAGGCCACCATTGAAAGCTGGACCAGAAGACGTAGCCCAGGAGGATTGGGTGAACTCCTTATTAAATTGTTGTTTTTTTGAATTTTCTTGCTGTGTTTCTCTTACTATTTTTCGATGCCTATTTATTTTGTAATCTTATCGATCTGTTGCTTCAAATAACATAGGCATATCCCAGCACATGAGTCTGTAATACCTACATTAATTAACTGAGATCATAGTTAAGTGATTTTCAGATCAAGTGGTATCAGAGCTATCGGTTGTTAAGGTTAGACAAGCTTGTGCTTGATTTAGCTGTTGAATGCTAACAAGATCAAAGCTCAAATTAGGAGAAGGAGAGTTGGTCGAAATTAATCCTGAAATTGGAAGAGTCTATCCTCAGAAGACAATGTCGGAGGAAGGTTCTGTGGGGTCAGACCCTCAATTTATAGATAGTTTCCTGGCCATAAGGTCCATGGTAGAGGAAATGTATAAGGACTTTAGAAAACATAAATATGAAGATTCATCAGGCTCCAAGCAAGATAAAGGAGAAGAAGAGTCTCTCCTCCATGACCACTCAAAAGGCCAAGGGAAAGAAGAAAGCTTTCTCACACCTCCTAATAGCACTGAACATAAAGAAGACATCTTTGATTAAATTAGATGTTAAATTTGATTTACTAGTATATGATGGAGAGTTGAATGCAGAAAAGCTGGACAATTGGATTAGACAAATTGATGTTTATTGCAGAGTGTAGAGTATTGATTCAGACAAGAGCAAGATTCAGCTAGCCAACCTACGTCTTGGAGGCACTGCCTTGGTTTGGTGGGAAGGCAGGACCCAAGCTGACATGAAGAGACATGGTAAGACTCTTTCTGTCTAGAGTGAATTTGTTTTTGCAATAAAAAATTAGTTCTATCCATTGGCCTACATGCAGCAAGCCATGATGAGCTGGAAAACTCTTTGACAATTGAAAGGGCAAAGTGTACAAGGTTACACCCAAGAATTTAGGAAGAGAGCTTTGATTTTAGGAATCTCATTAGACTCACGTGAGACTCTGTTGAAGTACATCAATGGTCTACAAAGCTATATGAGGCACACTATCCTCATGTTTAATCCCACTAGTGTAGATGAGGTATCTGTTCAAGCTACACATCTAGAAGCTAGAGGAAAGAATGGAAACCCATAAGTTGGGGGATCATCCCAACCCACTGCAAGCAAGAATAAGGAGAAAAGAAAATGGAAATGGAAATAAAGGAAGGCCAACACTACACAGAAAAGCAAGTCTCCATGCACTCACTGTAGGAAGGATGGGCATGATGATGAGCACTATTGGATTTTGCATCTGGAGCTGAGACCTAAGAAGTTTAAGGGCAAGAAGAAGAAGACTATTGCAACTATTCAGAAATATTTGGGGTTGGACTTAGGATATGAAACAACCATTGCAGCCACAGGTATAAAAGGTAAGAATTCTGACGCATCTACCAGTAATTCTGTACAATTTACTATTGATGAAGAAAATGAGTGAAAAAGACATGAGCTTTTCCATATTCGAGTTATTTCCAAATATCAAAATATTGATACTTTGTTTGATAGTGGCTCACAAGTAAATTTAATTTCTGAAGCAATTGTAAAGAAGTTGGGATTAATAACTACACCTCACAAGAAACCATACCCATTAGGATGGTTAAGTGATAAAGCACAACTACAAGTGACTAGACAATGCAAACTCAAGTTTTCTTTTGGGTCAACATTTGTAGATGAGGTTGAGTTAGACATAATTCCTTTAGATATATGTGGAATTGTTTTAGGAAGTCCTTACTTGTATGAAAAAAAAGCTATTTTCTATAGACCTAATAACAAGTATCTACTCGTTAAAGATGGAATCAAATACTTTGGAAGAGCTCATAAGCTCAAGAATAATTATACTCTTATAAACTCAATGCAGATGAAACGAATGATAAATTCATGCAAACAATTTTTACTGATGGTTGTAAAGGAAAAGAAACCTGATAAAACCAATGTATTTGAGGGCTGTGATGCTAAACAACAAGCTGATTTAGAAAAAGTTGTTTCAGAGTATGATATCTTGTTTCAAGAACTTAAAGGTTTGCCACCCAAAAAGGAAATAGTGCATGATATTAATTTTCAGCAAGATGCTCCATTGCCTAACATTGGAATGTACAGGTTGTCCGCTTTAGAGAATGCAGAAATCAAGAAGCAGGTGTAGGAGTTGCTCGAGAAGGGGTTCATCAGAACTCGCACATCACCATGTGGATCTCCAATCCTTTTGGTGAGATAGAAAGATGGATCGTGGAGAATGTGCATTGATTACCGAGCACTGAATAAGATAACAATAAAAAATCGTTATCCCCTACCTCGCATAGAGGATTTATTAGACCAATTGAAAGAAGCTGTTTATTTTTCCAAGTTAGACTTGCATAGTGGATATCATTAGGTCAGAGTTGCAAAAAAGATGCATGGAAGACTGCTTTAAAAACAAAGCAGGGATTGTATGAGTGGCTGGTTATGCCTTTTGGCTTAACTAATGCTCCTGCTACTTTCATGAGAATAATGAATGATGTACTCAGACCTTTTCTTGATTATTTTGTTATTGTATATCTGGATGAGATTTTGATATTTTAGCAAAACCTGGGAAGAACATTTAAAGCATGTTAAGCGAACACTAGATGTTTTGAAAAGAGAAAAACTTTATGTTAAACTCTCAAAATGTGAATTTGGCAAAACATCTCTGAATTATTTGGGACATATAGTAGGGGGTGGTGAATTGAAGATAGATCCCTATAAGGTGGCAGCCATTGTAAACTGGCCTAAACCCAAATCTACTACAGAAGTTAGGAGCTTCTTAGGAGCAGCACAATATTGGAGAAAGTTCATTTCTAACTTTTCCTTGATTGCAGCTCCCTTACATGCTTTAACAAGATTGAACAAGGTGTTTCAGTGGGGAGGCAAACAGCAAAAGACTTTCGACACCTTGAAAGAAAATATTAGTACAACACTAGTACTAGCACTGCCTGATCTTCAAAGACCGTTTGAGATCCAAATGGATGTTGGTGACTATGCCATGGGAGCAGTGTTGATACAACACGGTAAACCCATATGTTATCATTCTGAGACATTTAATTCTGCAGTAGTTAAATTGTATGCATTAGTACAGAGTGTGAAAAAGTGGCAACATTACTTAATGGGAAAAGAGACAATAATACATATTGATCATCAACCACTTCAATATCTACACTCCCAAACTAAGTTGCAGCAATCAAGACACTATAGATGGATGGGTTTTCTATAACAGTTTCATTTAGTCATCAGATATAAAAAGGGCATACACAATAAAGTTGCAGATATGCTATCTATACCCATTATAAACACATCTACTATACTTAAGCATATTTATGTGTTACATGAGAGCTACATTGAACAATATGCGCAAGATATAGACTTTAAAGATGTATATGCAACTTTAAGTCAAGGAAAACGAGTAGAAGAATTTGATTATCATATTAAGGACCGACTCCTATATCTTTATGGGAAGCTATGCATTCCACAAACTGAAAGAGTAAAGATAATTTAAGAAGCACACACTTTAATATCAGGTCACTTTGGGGTAAGTAAAACGGTTGCACAGCTGCAAAGATTTTGTTATTGGCCAAAAATGAATGAGATAGTTTCTATATATGTAAGAGGGTGTACTATGTGTGCTAAAAGCAAGCCCAACAATAGAAAACTATGCTTGTATACTCCATTACCAGTTCCTTCTCATCCTTGGGAAAGTGTTTCCATGGACTTTGTTGGAAGATTGCCTAAATCTAGGAAAGGTCATGATTATCTGTATTTTGTTGTGGATAGGTTCAGTAAAATGTGTATTTTGATACCTTGTAATAAACAGATTACAACTGAACAAACTACAAAACTATTCTTTCAACATGTATGGGTTCATTTTGCATTACCTACTTCCATTATATCTGATCAAGACACCCGATTTGTGGGAAAGTTTTGGTCAAGTCTATGGGAACTAATGGACACCAAACTGAAGAAAAGCACAACTTTCCATCCACAAACCGATGGCCAGATAGAAATAGTCAACAAGACAATGATCCAGTTGCTCAGGGGATATTACAGTAAGCATCCTAAGCTTTGGGATGAACATTTGTGTTATGTGCAGCATGCTTACAACCAATCCAACCATTCTTCTACGCAGAGATTTCCTTGTGAGACCTATTTTGGTTTCACAACAAGGTCTCCCTTGGATTTTTTCTTTGGTAAGGACACAACAGTTGAGGGACACAACGATGTGGACAAGGCAACTAGGTTCATTGAAAAAATCCAAGAGATCCACCATGCAGTATAGGAACAACTGGAAAATAGCTAAGCCAAATACAAGGCAAGGCACGACAAGCATCAGATGGAGCATAGTTTCTAGGTTGGTGATCAACTCTGGCTGTATATCAGCAAGGACAGGATGCAAGGTGAAGGTAGAAAGATGAAACCAATAAGGTATGGACCTTTCAGGATCCTTGAGAAAATTGGTGAGAATGATTTTCACCTTGATTTCCAGCTTATATGCACATCTACTCAGTCGTGAATGCAAATATCTTGAGACTATTTGAACCTTTGTTAATTGAAGATCCTGAAGAAGAGAGTCAATTGCCTTCTATTGATGACTTGCTACCTGAATATCTTAATGAATTGCAGGAAGACACAGTTTTGGACAGGAAGGTGAGAACGACATGCAGGGGAGATGTTGAGTACATCAGAATTGGGCTCAAGGGTTCAAAGCCAGCAGTGAAAAATGGATAGAGATTGGACAGGTGAGAAAGTTGTATCCTCACTTAGTCAATGCTTGAAAACCAACTTTTGGTGGTCCAAAAGCTTTTTCAGTGGGAAGGTCGTAATCCAAATTGGATCCTTGAAAATTATCAGAGTTCTATCATTGTTTCAAATTATGTTAGATTCCAAAAATCTTGTGAACAATGAGCTATCAGGAAGGACCTCTAGACAGTGGTAGTTGTAGCAAGCACGGAACAACAAGGACCATTGGTCAAAGCGCACCGCCTGTTGGCCCATGGAGACTGCGTAGTGGCACGAATTAGCACTTGGGGAGTCCAGATAAAAAAACAGAGGCAATTTCTGATACACGATTAGCGCAAAGTGCTAATCGCGTATCACAGGATAGAAACCTCAAAGAAGAAAAATCCCGGCATCTTGTCATGCGAAAAATAGGTAAAACCATGCGGATATACCCGAAACGTTAGAAGGCAGGCCCCGCTCTCAAAACTAATGGAATATCAGAGGAATTTCCGTGGTAAGCGGGTTTGGCAGAGGACCAAGCGATGCCATACACTGAATGACGTGTGTCCAGCAGATGAGAGAGAAAACTGCTCTCATTGCAAGGTAACGGTTGAGCAACTCACCCGTGCGATAAAAGCGATGACCATAGGATCTAGAGGGCCTAGATCAATGGAGGAGATTGTATCCAATGGGAGACCAGATTTGATGGAAGAATAGGTTGAGGGATATGAAATTTGGGGTCCAACATGACCGATGAGCTGGAAGATGAATCGTTTTGTAGAATAACCGAAATAACAACCGTTTGAGGAAAATTTGGTGCCCAGTTCGTAAGGAGACAAGTGGCCACCTCTCTGTGAAACGTTACACAATGGCGATGACACAGAAGCAGGGAATTCCAGCGGATAGAGGTAGGAAATCCGAAGAGCCGGAAGAGGAAGTGAACAGTCAATAGACGGATTGGCTTTAAGCCATGAACATACAGAGAACAGAGTGAGATAGAATAGAGAATGAAGCAAGAAGCAGAGAATAGAGAAGTCGAGATGAACTGCAGAGCTAAGGCAACATCAAGTAGACAAAACTAAGAAGGCTTGAGAGGTTCAAGCAATCCCTGTGAGGATATCGATCGGGAACTAAGTACCAAATTGGACTCGTCCCATTAAGACTAGTTGAGTTCGAGACTTGGTAAGGGGGAGTCTGTGTACTCTAGTGGCTTGGGGAATCCAAGTACCACCCTACTAAGCATCATCTGTTACAGGAGACTCAAATTGAGCTCCTCATTGTAAAAACTCTACTTAAGGACACAATAGAAAAGGCCACCACTGAAAGCTGGACCAAGAGACGTAGCCTAGGAGGATTGGGTGAACTCCTTATTAAATTGTTGTGTTTTTGAATTTTCTTGTTGTGTTTCTCTTACTGTTTTTCGATGCCTATGTATTTCACAATATTATCGATCCATTGCTTAAAATAACATAGGCATATCCCTGTGCATGAGTCTACAATACCTACATTAATTAATTGAGATCATACTTAAGTGATTTTCAAATCAGTTATAAATGAGGGAGCTTCCACATGTGTCATGTCTATGTCATGTTAGAAGGCCATTGGGTTGCCTTCTGTTGTTCCTTCACCTACCCTCTTGACAACGTTTGATGGTCATTCTCATAGGTCATACTGGATTATCCCGGCCCTTCCTATATGTGTTGGAGGAAAGGTCGTTAATATCGAAGTAGAAGTCATTGATGCTAACCTAGATTAAAATCTCCTCTTAGGAAAGAACTGGATATACGAAATGGATGTCATTGTTTCGACTTTGTTTCGTGTCATTTTCTTTCCTCATGAGGGGAAAATTATTAAGGTTTATCAATTGGATTATTCTCCAGTTGATCCTCGAGCAAATTTAGACTCTACTGTTCCCTTAGTGGATAACCCCCGTCCGCCTACTGAGAATCTAGAACAATGTAAACTTTGAAACGGGAACTATAAACTCAAAACGGGAACTCTGGCCAAAAAACCCCGAAAAAACATCAAAAACAGTGCTAAAAACGAGAAGTGTTGATGCTGGAATAACACCTTTTTTTTCCAAGCTAAATTTTCAACATGTTTTAAAAATGACGGTGAAAACCAATTTTTGGTGCAAAAATTGTCCAAAAAACGCCCTCAAAACGAAGTGTTGATGTTCGAATAACATTTTTTTTTTCCTCAATGGTAAATTTTGTACAAAAAACACCCTCAAAACGAAAAGTGTTAATGCTGGGATAACAATTTTTTTTTCAAGGGTGAAATTTCAACATTTCAAAATAATAGCATAAAATATTTTATCATGACCCCAAAAAACATTAAAATTTCAAAAAAATTAAAAAAATTAAAATTAAAACAATGAAAAAACACAAAACAAAAAAATAAAAATAAAAATAACAAAACATAAATAAAAATATATACTAAAAACAAAACATAAAATAAAAAACACAAAAAAAAAAAAATTCAAACATCAAAAATAAAATCAATCATAAAAATGTAAAATGTAAAAAAAAAAAAAACAAAACAAAACAAAATTAACCTATAAACAATAAGAATTAAAAAACTAGAAAAAAATTACAAATTATAAACAAATAAATAGTAAAAAAAACATATCTAAAAAAAATTAGGGAAAAAAACACAAATATGTAAACCATAAAAAAATTTGGGAAAAGAAGAAAAAACACATTTAAAAAACTATAAAATTAAGTAGGTAACAATAGAAAAATTAAAAAAAACATTAACAAAAGACTAAAAAAATTAAAATTAAAAACAAACTAGATTTAAAAAAAAAAATGGAAAATTAACCAAAAATAAAAAATAAAAATTAGTGAAATTAAGATTAAAATGATGATTACTTAAAAAATAAATGTAAAAATACATATATATGAGACAAAATATAAATATAAAATAAAAAAAAAAAATTGTTTAATCATAAGAGAATTTGGAAAAATAAAATAAAAAAATAAAAAATTTATATATATAAATTTAAGTAAGTAAAAATATAAAGATTAAAAAAATCATTAACAAAAACTAGCCAAAAAAAAAAAACAAACTAGATTAAACAAAAATAGAAAATTAACGAAAAAATAAAATTAAAAACTAGTAAAATTAATATTAAAAACATTTAGAAAAAACTAAAAAGACAAAAATAAGCTCAAATTATTTAAAAAAAAAAAAACTAAAAAAATATCGAAATTTTAAAAATATAGGTATTTTCCAATTAAAAAAAAAATAAAAATTAAAGAACATTTTCAACTTACAAAAAAAAGTCTTATTAATTTAAGAATAAATAAATAAATAATTTTTTTTATTAAATTTTCATTATATATTTAAAAACAAACAAAAAAAAGTAAAGATATTTTTTTTAAAAACGTAATTTTTTTTTTTTTTTTAATTCGAAAGAAAAAATTCATTAAACAGTAGTAATAAAAATTATTAAATTTTAATTTATTAAAAAAAATTAATAAAAAAATCTGTTAAAATATTTTAATAAAAATTAAATTTTAATTTTTTTTTATAACTTTTGTTTTTAAACAATTAGTTATTTATTTCGAAATATAAATCATAAAAAAACATTAATTTTCTTAAAACAAATTTTAATTTTTAATTTAAAATTTAAAAAATTATTAATTTTTTTTTAAATTAATTATAATTATGTTTGTTAAAAAAAATTTTAAAAATATTATTAAACATTTTTTATTTTTTATTTATTAAAAGAATTTTTTAAAATCATATTAAAATTTTTTAATGCATATATTATTGTTTTATTTAAAAAATAATTAAAAAAATGGGCCCCTGGTCGCGCCAACACCGGGCGGCGGGAGGGCCGTGGGTCGATTCCGGGAATCGACCCACGGCCATCCCGCCACCCTGTGGTGGCGCGGCCGGGGGCTGTTATTTTTTTTTATTATTATTTAAATAAAACAATAAATATATGCATTAAAAAATTTTAATGTGTTTTCAAAAAAAATCTTTTAATAAATAAAAAATAAAAAATGTTTAATAATATTTTTAATTTTTTTTAACAAACATAATTATAATTAATTTTTTTGATATATTAATTTAAAAAAAAAATAATAATTTTTTAAATTTTAAATTAAAAAATTAAAATTTGTTCTAAGAATTTTTTTTTTTTTTATGATTTTTATTTCGAAATAAATAACTAATTGTTTAAAAAAAACATTATAATTTTTTTTTAATTAAAAAAATATGGTTTAAAAAAATGTAAATTTAATTTTTTATTTTTTATTTTTAAACATAAAATGTAGGTTTAATTTCTTTTTTTTTGAAAATATAAAATGTAGTTTTAATAATTTGAATTTTTAAATTAAAAAATAATAATAATAAAAATTGTTTAATTTTTTTTATTTATTTTTAATAAAAGACAAGATTGTTTAAAAAAAAAATATTTATTTATTTTTAAATAAAATAGGTATATTTAATAAAAGATAATTTCATTTTTGTTTTTTTTAATAAAAAATAACCATCTTTTTTTGTTTTTTTTTTTTATAATTTAAATTTATTTTTGTTTTTTAATATTAATTTTACTAGTTTTTTGAATTTTTTTCGGTTAATTTTCTATTTTTTTTTTAAACTAGTTTGTTTTTATTTTTATTTTTTTCCTAGTTTTTTCTAATGTTTTTTTTAATTTCTCTATTTCTACTTATATGATGATGATGATGATGATGGTTAACGTCCGCTGAGACCAAATAATGGTCTATCGGACCTAAAGAAACAAATTATCTATTTTGATTTAAGATTTTATTCCTATGCTCAAAAAGCTTGGAGAGAAGCCTCCCGAGCTCGCTATAATTTTGACATTGTAAAAGGCTAGGAAGGTCAGTATTGTAACAAAGATTGTGAAACTGAGATCTAATGTGGTTATATGCGGGGCACTCTAAGAGGAAGTGGTTTTCATCCTCGATGTTCTTATTCTTACATATATGGCAGATCCTTTCCGTCCATGGCGTTTTAGGAACTGCCCAACGACCTGTTTCACTATGGAGCTCATGGGAATTCGTTCTAATCTTTGCTATATTAATTTTCTTCTTTGAGCTAGTTAAAATAGAGAGATACTTTTGATCTTCTAGGGTGGGGTTGATGACCTTCTTATAATAACTTAATTTTCTTTTAGCCGCTAAGTCTTTCTCACACCACATTTTTTCTTTGAACTTAGAAGTAACAATATCTTTAATGTTATTTATGTTTTGCGATGCATCATTTTCGTTGATCTCCCAATAGTTTAACCAGGCCCTTGTGTCTTTATGCCACCCTCGATTGAGCCTTTGGTGGTTTTGGCTAGAATTTAAAGCTAGCTTAGGAAGTCTATGATCGTTTATGTTACTGATTTTGTGCTTGTACAACATAAACCTAAGCATAGCTAGGCTCTCAATAGGGGAAAGACCTGCTTCTATAAGGAGAATAGGATAAGGTGTATTACTTTTAATTTTCAGGTTATAAGTTATAAAACGCTTTTGGATTTGATCAATCTTTCTCCATGATTCTCTGGAGATGCTGCAACCCCAAACCTCACAGCCATATAAGATAACGGGAGTGACTAAAGTTTCAAAGAGGAACTTCTTTTTATCCCACATTACAAGGTTTGCAATTTTACAATTATTTTCAAGACCATAGTAAGCTTTCCACCCCCCATTAATCCTTTTCTCAATGCTATGGTTCCAGTTGAGCTTGTGATGAATATCAATTCCTAGGTACTTGTAAGAATACACTTCCTCCAATTTATTATTGTCATACATAAAATTAGCGTAAGTGTCCTTCTTGGATTTGATAATCATAACTTTTGTTTTGTCAGTGTTAACAGTCATACCCATGGTAGAGCAGAAATCCTTAAGAAGCCTGAGTTGCTTATTAAGATCAGATGGGCACCTTTCCAAAAGAACAATATCGTCAGCATAAAGAAGAAGGATGACGACTATCCCAGCTAAGATCGTGCCATCACATCCTGCTTCCTCTAAATAGCCTTCGAGCTTATCGATGTAAATGCCAAATAGGGTAGGGGAGAGGGGGCAACCTTGTTTAACTCCGATGTTACACTTAATATCTTTCGACCACCCTTCATTGCTCTTTAGCTTGGCAATTACATTCTCGTATAACCTTATAGCGGCAGCTCTCAACTCAAGAGGAACCTTTAGCTCTTCTAATCTATTCCAAAGGTTGGATTTAGGAACCGTATCGAAAGCCTTTCTAAAGTCCACAAAGCAACAAAATAAATTGGATTTATCATTACAACATTCCTCCGCAATGATCCTAAGCGTAACAGGTGGTCTGTTGTTGAGTGATGCCTTCTGAAACCTGCTTGGCCTTTAGCCCGCTTACCTTCACTTTCAAGCCATATGCTTAACTTTTTTTCCAAAATACTACCATATAACTTGGCTAAGAGAGGGCTGATCATAATTGTTCGATAATTAGAGGGGTTATTTGTATCCCCACTTTTAAAAATAGGGATAATGAGGCTCTCAGTACAAGGTTTAGGGAACCCTTGCTTGACTGCTTGATTGAAAAGCTTGTGGATGTGGGGGATGAGGACAGGACCTCCAATTTTTAAGATTTCCACTTGGTAACCTTCAATGTCCTTAGCTTTCCCATTAGCGAGGCGATTAAACCCAAACTTAATGTCTTCTAAAGAGAAAACTTCTTTTGTTGTGAGAAGGGTTTCCAAATTATCCATGACATTTGGAGATTCATAAAGCTTTTTAAGATAGGAATTCCAATCGCAAAGAGCAATTTTATTATTATCCTTAGTCTTCCTAGTTAGAATCTGCCTCCAAAATTTCTTAGGAGCTACCTTAGAGAGGTGTAAGAGATTCTCCTGTCTTTGACGAATGTACTGCCTCTTTTTCCTTTTAGTTAGGGCTTTGTATATTTTTATCTTGTCCATTTTAAGAGATTCATCAACAGCTTCCTTAATTGCTCTCCTTAGATATATTAATTTTGTTTCTTTATTCCAAATTCTTTATGGTTTGTGAGATTTTTTTTTTACATTTTTTGTTTTTTTTTTTAATATTAATTTCACTAGTTTTTTAAAATTTTTTCGTTATTTTTCTATTTTTTTCTTTAAACTAGTTTGTTTCTATTTTTTTTTTCCTAGTTTTTGTTAATATATATATATATATTTTATTTCTCAATATTTACTTAATTTTATATATATATATATATTTTAATTTTGGTTTTTTTTAACCAAATTCTTTTATGGTTTATGATATAATTTTTTTTAACATTTTTTATTTTTTGTTTTTTATATATATTTTTATATTTGTTTTTTAGAGACAATTATTTCATGTGGATTGAAAATTTAGTTAATGATGTATAAATATGTAGAATATAGAAAATGTAAAATATCGACTTTCTTCTTTAAATATGCAAATCAATAAAAGCCCCACTACCAAAAAAAAAAAAAAACTAGAAAATATGAAGAAGAAGATCACTTCCAAAATTATTAAATTTACGAAATAATTATTTACATTTCATACATTAGAAAATTTAAAGTCAAAAAATAAGTCTTTTAAAAAAAGGGTTACGAAATAATTATTTACATTTCATACATTAAAAAATTTAAAGTCAAAAAATAGGTATTTTAAAAAAAGGGTCTGATGCAGAATAACCATTTTTTAAAATTAGCATGAAAATCACTACCATTCTAAAATGCAATGTACATAAAAAAAATGAAAGTGCAAAAAACTATGCTCTAAAAAAACATGTGTGTTATGCATCACCCCTTTTCAAAATCGGGTCACTGTTTTGCTATCTTTACAAAACGGGTAACAGTATCAGTTCCCGTTTCAAAGTTTACATTGTTCTAGGAGTCGGGATGTACTCTTCATTGATGGGTACGTTTGGTCTTCCCCCTCCTACAGTTAAAATAGATACAATTTCATCCTCCAAGGAGCCTTTATGGAAAGAGTTTGTTCAAGATCACTATTTTTTAGATCCTAGGACATTACTTGCATCTGCGACCACATCAGATGAAGGGAAGGTGGGTGGAATAGAATCTCCTATGTTTGCAGCAGAGCTTAGATGTGAATCTATCGATAACTCTGCAGACGATCATCCTACTCCATCAGGAAAGGAGTTAGATGGTGATGTGGCCCCTACTGGGACCCTTGATTCCACTTCTGCTTTGGAGTCCTTAGATACACTTTTTCCATCTGATGAAGCAATATTCGAAGCAATGATGGCTGTAGATCGACCTTTGGAATATTTGCATCATTGTTCATGTTTTCATTCTCCTTTGCATGAAGTCGAATCTAGGACCTTCAGTCTGACTCGCGATGTTTGTACGGTTCCTTCGGCTCCAACACAGTTATTCACCAAAGGAAGTATATTGATTGGTTCGATAATTGTACTGATAAACATCCCTAGGAGCAGGTTGGCAGAGCCCCGAAACGGGCTCTACCTCAAGAAGTACTTGTCTTAAGTAGCAGCTAGGCAATGGCTTCTTTGTAAATTTTGTATTTTTGTACATATTTCATCGGGAGTTTTTTTTGATATCAACACTTTTTGGTCTGTTGTGGCAGGTGTTGATGAATGACTTGGTCTATTTTGGATTCACCGATGGTGCCAGTCGGCACACTCGGAACCTCACTTCCGCAGCTTGGGTAATCTACTATCCAACTGGTCAGTTGATGGTGTCAAGGGGAGTATGCATTGGTCCCGCTTCATATAATATGGTTGAGTACATTGCCATCATTAATTTACTATCTGAAGCAATTTCTTATGGAATCAATTCGTTGGTAGTCTATCTTGATTCACAACTGATAGTGTCACAATTGAATAACATTTATTGGGTAAGGGATCCATGTTTATATCGTCATTATTTAAGGCTGAGTTTGTTGCAAAGATCATTTACTTACATTAATTATTTGCACATTCCAAGATCTCATAATTGGTTAGCTGATTCTATTGCTATTCAAGCATTAGACTGGCACATCATTCATTCATCACAATAAAATCAAGCATCAAAAAGTCGAAATTGTATATATAGATCATAAAATATCTCGACTGTACATAAGTGTGTCCAAAATAATATACAAAAATTGGGACCCAATTGCGCATAATCATGTCTAGTACATCTAATGCCCCGGCTAAGGATGAGCAGCTAAGTATGCAACTACTGGTTTGGCCACAGGCCTAAGAGTGCCAACCAGTCTCGTGGCATGCCAACCACATGACGCTGCATGTCTATAGGGAGATCCTCTACAACCTCCATTGGTACTCGGTGAGTTAGTCTCTCCAAGTGCCATTGAACTGTGTGTAGGAGTCGCTCTATGTCCGCAGCCACCTTTTCGGCACCTCCGTCGCGACGTCCATGAAGTGGGAACCCATTTGGTCATACTGGCCCAATATCTGGAACATGATCATCATATTAGTAATTTGAATCCTATCAAAAATATTTTTCAAAGTTCATTTTTATATCTGAAAAATCATAAAATCATAAAATCAAAAACATGTGTTACCTATATTGCCCCATGTTGCATCTGGTGATAAAGCTAGATCAGGATCTCCTTGGAAGTCCAAACCGGCATAAGGGTAATCATCCACTGCGATGATCTGCTGCTCCCACCAGGAGAAGAAGTCATTGTCGAAAGCAGTCTGTGGAACGTCCCCACCTCCTAGTCGTTTCATTAGGTCATCCCACCTGCCCTTCCATGGATCTCGTGGGGTGCTCAAAATTGATACTATAGGACGGAGTGCTGGGACCCTCTCAAAGAAGAAATAGCACAAAATAGTTCCATATCCGAAGTTTTTGGTCTTGCCCTTCTTGATAGAAGTAAGCTGGCTCTTCAAGTTGGCGAGAAGAGGAGTACACCAATCAAATACAGTGGTGAGACAGTCTACTACCAAGCTCATGGAAAGTCGTGAATCCTGGTATAAGGAAGTTGATCCGTTCACTCTGGCTATAGTGAACAGGATGATCCTCAATGATAAAATCTCCACGTGCTTGATTGGAATTTGACTTCCAATCTTTTCTAGATGAATTGGGCAATAGATATGCACATATTCCTCGATAGAGAGGCTACTTCGTGATATTCTTATGGAATGTACTACCTCTCCCCTCCGAGGAAGGCTAGTGACGAAATAAACATCCTCAATCTCTATGTTGAGTGGCATTTGATCGCTCGTGAATGAGTCATCCTCGATGCTCCAGTAGTGAATAAGCATTCCGATCAAGTGCGTGTTTGCTTTCATGTTTGGAATTTTGAAGAACTTTAGCAAACCGCATCCTCTTAAGGATTCTAGGGCATTAGGATCATTCATAACCTCATCATCCACTGTTAGAAGAAAAAACAAGTTTGGACTGTTAGATTTTTTGTTTTGAAGTTTTCGCGGCGTATATGCGGGTCTCTTTCATACACGGTCGCCTGTAGGGCCTGCATATACGTGGGTTGCACATATTCAACCCACATATACGCCACGCCAAATTTTTTGGCATAAATTCAATGGTGAAACTTGAATTAAAATTTTTAAAACCAATCACAAATGAATGCAAGATGAGTTTAAGGGTTACCTAGTGATTTTAGGAATATTTGAACGGTCGAATTTGGCAAATGGAAAATCTTGCTCCTTTTTCTTCACTCCTTGTGCTGTCAACTCAAACGGTGATAATGGTGAGTCAATAAACTATTTTATAAGCTTTGAAAATGTCAAATTTTTTCAAAACTTGATTTTTTTTTTTGCCTCATGTAACTTTTAACTTGAGAGCTTGGAATGTCAAGAATGGTTTGGTTTTCAGGACATTTTGGACGTCTTTTCGACAGTTTCGAGACAATTCCATGACTGTTGACCCGTCATGGCAGATATCATTTTCTTACTGGCACATAGGTTAAGGAAACCATTTTTCCATTGCATTATGCATACTAGCCTCCATTTGCCGATACACTTGCCATAGGGTCGATCCCATTGTGTTATTGTTGGTAAACCATCTTCACTCGCCAATTTTTAATCATGACACAATGGTAGAGCCATCCTTTTCATGGGTATCGTAGTTAGCACCTCACTGACATTTGTTGCCCATGCTACTTCGATTTGAGTAGGCTCGGGAGTCCTTTGTAGTCCCGCCATGACTTATGTGATGAAGACTCATTCATATTTGCTTCTTCGCTTCGTTCTGGTCTTATACCCTAGGGGCTCCTTCGTGTTGAGTTGTACTAATGTATTGCATTTTGACCATTTGCACCTTTTTGCCTTGAGCTAGCTTCACTTGGATTTGTGTTTAAGCCAAGTTTTGACCATGACATCTACAAAATCAAACTTGCATCCCCTACACTTTTGCAACTTGACACACCCTAGCCTGTGGAAGGAACACACCTTTGAGTGTCTTTGACCAGTTTTCACCTCCCCGCTTTGAGCATAGGATTGTTGCCATCCCAGGAACTAGATTATCTATTTCATTGACACTCATTCTTTCCATTGTACTATAGCATTCTTTTATTCTTTTTCTAGCTTAAATAAAAATACAAAAAAATTATATATTCCAAAAAGAGCGGGAACATGACAATATTTCCACTTGTTGTTGGTAGCTAGAGTAAGTCGGGTCGCCCTTGAACAAAGCACTCAAAACAAAGTCTCCTCCATTTGGGCGGGATTTATTTTGACTTAGGTATGCCTTAACCTTGTTATTGAGTTAGTACTCCCTTGATTGGTTATCTCTTCCAATCATATAGAGGGTTCGTTCGTGCCTCCTGCACGACGAGCTTATACAGAGTCATCATATGCTGCCACATAGTCATCATTGAGTCGTGCTTTTGTTCAAGGGAAGTTAGCCTGAGTTAGCCTCTTTGCGGTGTCTCTTGACTCATTTTTTAGTCGGCCATACCTGGTTGTCAGTGTCTTGTATATCATCACATCAACTATATTGGTCCTTTACTCGTGCCGATTTGAGAACGTCCCCATTGACTTCTTGTTGGCGAGTCTTGTCCTTATCGATGACGACATATTGCTCTGAGGACAGGCCTAGAGTGGCACCCTAGCCCTATTTTTATTATTGATAGGTCACCTTGTGCTCAGCATCAATCAGTGTCATGGGTCTTTGACTGAGTGGTTTCCCTTGTGTTCGACATCAGCTTACACTATCACACATTGGGATTCGTGCAGTACCTTGGTTTCCATTTGACCCTATTGGTGGATGCCTTGCCTCTGTGTCAGCTCTCATTATTGGTTGGTTCAGAGGGTTTCTATCGTGCGCTAGCCACATATTGTGTATGCCAGAAACGTGCTTCGGTTGGGTTACTACATCTTTTTCGTCTGATTCCTTCCACATTATTTTCCTATGGGTTACACTCACGCTAGACTGATGAAGGATGCCATAATGCCTTCCTTCTAGAAGATCTTTCCCTATTGACTACGACTCATTGCTCTGGGGCAAAGGTCTAGAATCAATTTGGCAGTACCTTGGGGTTTGCAGTCATTAATGGCAGATCCTTCGCTATCGACAGTGGGAAACCATCATTGTCTCCAGATTGATAGATTCTTATAGGTGTTCGACTCTAGCTCATCTATTAACACTTGTTAGATTGTACTAGGTACCTTGACGCTCATTATCATTATCGGTGAGTAGTCTCACGTTTGTTAACGGTATACATCAATGACCAGTAATCAAACGATTTCTCACATGGTTGACTTCAGATCATTTATTCCCGTGATGAAGAAATGTACCACGACGGTTGGTGAAGACCTCAGGTTGCATCAACATTTCATTGGTTCACTTGATAGTTGCTCTTGTTGCTGCTAGTTGATACCACTCCACCTCATATGTTGTAGTCATTCATGGCGACATTTTATATGCTGGCACCTCAGTTTGCAGTGTAGTACCATCTTACTCCGTGTTTTGTGTGCGCGGAACACGTATTTGTTAAAGAGTCATAGGGTTGTCTGCCCCTATTTTGGTAATATATTGTCGGCTATAGAAGATCTACCCATGGTCCATGGACCATGGGATTGTATAAATAGATCGAAGCTCTAAGTAGTTAAGGCATCAATAGGATACACAACATGAAGAAGATATGATGTATGAGAGATATCTCTAAGTAAAAGTCTAAGTTTTGGGTAGGAGCATAGGTAGAGGCTTTACAGGTGTGTGCGTAGGGGCCTAGTAGACCACAACTGAGTGCGCAGACCCCTGCAGCTGAGTGTGCAGGGCGAGTCGAGTCTGTAATCATTTGGAAGTATTAATAAAGAGAAGTTTTCTATCATTTTTGCGTATTTATTTCCCGTTTATGCATCTGTTATATCCGGTATGAATTTCACTTCTAATGCTTATATGTTACGCGAATGTGTATAATTGTATTGGTTAAGTGAACGCAAGTAAGAACATCTATTTACACGAAGCTAACTAAGATTTGTTAATAAGATAAGTAAGATACTTAGTGTAGTTTAGGAGGTATCGCAATTCGCTGCCTTTGCAGTGCGAAAGGACTTCATCCCCTGGTTAGGGCTACGCGGAAGCCAATTGTAACAGATCACGAAGGTACTAAAGGGTGGAATAGAGCACGGAGTGACCTGCACGAAGGAAAGTATAGCTGGAATAAATCAACATCACAACCATCTCAAGGGTGTGGAAACTTGGTTCCAGCATCCCCCCATACTGCTTTGGGTGAGACTTCAATCCGTGCTCCACGGGCTGATGCTGAAAGGGCCAGTAGTGTAGGGATTTGTTTGGATACCTAACGCTGAACCTGGGTCGGGCCCCCATAAGCCAATGAATGGTTCCATCGTTGGGACCAAAATCTGCATAAGAGATGTGTGATGTCGTATCACTGGAATCTAACTAAGAAATAAATTGAAGGCTGGTTGGACCGAAGGATTCAAGCGTTCACAACACAAGAAAACAAAAACTCACAACTGTCAAAAGAACAATGGCTAGACAACTACTTGTATACGGAGATCCACGAAATATTTTTCGCATCCTTCCCCACTGAGCTATATGAGTGGATCACGAAGCTAGAAAATAGCCAAGGAAGGTGGAAACTTGACGGTCCTATTGAGTGGACCCCATATCTAGTATGAAGGTTGGAAGCATCAGAGGATAAGATCGTGCGCGTCGTCGATCATTGGCTTGATCACATTATAGTAGGATTTGTTACTGAGTTCATGGTCGACACCTCAGTCTGCTACAGTGAGGTAGAACAATGATTTCTCAAAGGATCGCAAGGTAAGTATGTAAAATCTTTGAATACTTGGAAAATGTTGTTGTGTGAAAAGTGGGTTATGCAGTTACCTTGATGTTTACAGCTACATGAAGCGAAAAGGTTTATAGGAACGAAGGAAATAAGGGTCCAGAAAATAGCCCCTTGATTTCACCTCCGTTAGGGGATGAGGAAGAGCTAGTGAAGGTCTCTTCGCGAAGTGCTATTCGTCTGATATGACAAAGAATTTTGTGAATCCCACCTCTGCCCACACCACCACAGCCTTCACCACCATCACCTCCAACTTCACCTGTACCAACTCCACCACCACCGCAATTCAATATGGAAAACACAGTGAAGTTTCATGTGTTCAAAGGTTTTGGAAATGAAGATTCGGACCAATTCTAGTTCATTATAAGGGATGTATGGGAAGCGCAAGGTGTTACAGATGACCATATAAAGAGAGCGACACTAGTTAGTGCTATGCAGGACCGTGCACTGACCTAGTATATTAAGTACTCCAATGATAACCCGAATGCAAGAGTCGCGGATATCCAAACAACGCTAAATAGAGAATTTAGCAGGCCTAAATCTGAAGCGCAGTCGACTGTGGGATTCAAATAGATCATGATGCTACTAGGAGAGACTACTTGGGAGCTATATCAGAGGCTGAAATGTATGATTCTTGAAGCTAATATGAATCTGACAGATGGACAACATCGCGAGTGGTTTGTAGCTTTACTACTACCACATTTAAGGAGTGCACTATCACAACAGAAGATAACAACTCAAGGAGAGGCCTTGGAGATTTATATGAGGCTACATGAGACTCTGATGCATGATCCTAACCTAAGAGTTTAGCAGATCCATGCACAACTAAAGAATCTTTGCCTCAAGATGCAAAGCTTGAAGCAGGACAAGACGGTTCAACCAGAGGTAAGCAAAGAAGTATGGTGTGTAAAATGCAAGAGTTAGTGTAATGAAAAAGACCACTATCCTGTCTTTACAAATTACATTGCAAGAGGAGGACCAATGCCTTTAAGGCTGGAAGCTCAAGCAGGACCTAGTGCGGCACCTGCTTTGTGGTGCACTATCTGTCAAATAGCAGGAAAACATGCCATGAATAACTGCCACTTGTTATAGAAGTATACACAAACTTCACAACAGTTGTTCTGCAAATTTTGTAGGTCGGTGGGACATGATGAGCGTACTTGCAGAAGCTATGAATTGATGAGGGATAAAATTCTTGCCTATAGAGTTCAAGACAAAACACGCCCCCTTGACCAAAATGTAGGAATGGCACGGACAGGATTCTAGGGGCACAAACGAGGCCAAGGTGGAGGAGGACCTGGTAGAGGTCACAGACAGTTGATTTGCTATAATTACGGAGGACCAGGACATTATGCCCGTGATTGCACTCATCCAACATGCCCGTCGTGCAAGTATTGCACATTGTTTGATCATGAGATAGAAGATTGTCCTACGCTGATAGCTAGGATACATGAAAAAGGAGCGCTACCACCTCCCCCGACTCAGATCTGCAGATGAGGGGGTCTGAGCCGTGCGAGGAAGATCCGAACATAAACATTGTGCTCCAAAGTAGAATCACAACAGGAGATGACAAAGGGAAACAACTAGATGACAATACTTGGGTTCATAAAGCCCCACAAAAGAAGTTGAGTTTGATTTGGAGTGCGCTCGGGAAACCTTCATGGAAGCTAGGAAGAGTTTCGCTGAGGCCTCCATGTCAGAAAGCAAAGATAAGCCTGAGACAGAGATGGACCCATCCATGCTCAAAACTTTCCTGGAAACCTATATGAAGTTATTGCACGACAGAAAAGTTGTGAAAGGGTTATAGGAACTTATCAATAGGTGTGTTGGGACCATGCCAGGTGAACCGTGTGTAGTCCACAAGATCGGAAACACAAGACAAGGATGGGACGAGAAATGTGACTCACCGTGTAGATTGGAGAATACGAAATGGATCAAGTCATTCTAGATTTGGGATTCAATCCCAGTGTTCTGCCAAAATAGACATGGGAGCGAATGGGGAGACCTGCACTGCAATGGTCTCCAATTCAGCTAAGGATGGCGAATCAACAGAAAATCATAGCCATGGGGCGATTACAGGGAATAATCGTGGATATTGAAGGAGTGAGCACGCTGGAAGATTTTGAAGTAATAGAGATTATTGATGACAACAATCCCTACCCCACACTCCTGGGAATTTACTAGGCTACTGATATGAAAGGGGTAATCAATCTAAAGAAGTGGAAGATGATCTTGAGAAGAAATCACTACACGTGATTATACCTCTGGACCCTGCTGAAGGATCGCGCTATACGGAACTAGTCCACGACTATGAGAGTGATGATGATATGGACTGTATCTATAAGATAACAGTGTGAGACCAAGACTGGGTGAATCTCACCACGGACGGGCGGATTACATGGGAGTGTTAGAGTTCCTGCACTTTGGGTTCCGATGAAGAGATAAAGCAATTGCAGTATGGTTACATGAAGTAACTACGTTGAATTGCAATATAATGACCAGGTCATTGCGCTGCATGTCGACAAAAGTAAGGGATCTACCTACTTATGATGGTCTAAATGAGGTAGATACCTTCTTGGATGCATTTGAAAGGGAGGTGCCAGAAGAGCAACGGTTCCCAGCGTTGGACTGGGTGCTGCGCTCTACACCCACAAGATGGTGGGGTACACACAAAGGGAGTTTTGATGGTTGGTGTGAATGTGGGAGAACGATGCGAGTATGATTTGGGAAGCCTAAGATGCGATGGATAGAAAAGCACGATGGGCAGGATGATCTGCGCGCGCATCTAGCCAAGTGGATGTAGGCCTATGGATAAGAGCCCCAACTTGCGCAGATGCACATGTACTCCGCGCTAAAATATCTGGTCAATAAACCTATGTTGGGGGGGTGCCTCTGTAGATGGTTTTTATTATTCCAAGAATACAATTTTGAAGTTGTTGTGAAGCCTAGACAATTGAACGTGGGACCATATCATCTATCGTGCATCGAGATAGGTGAAGAACCTACTAGTTTGGAGGAACGATTACTCGACACACAACGCTTTGCTGTGCGCATAGAAAATGGACATTTTGAAGATATAATACACTTTCTAACAACTGGAACTGCGTCAGAAGGATACTCTGTCCAGCAAAAGAAGGAATTAGTGGTACGAGTGGCAGATTTCTCTATCATTGTTGCGCATTTATACAATATGGGGAATGATGAAACACTGTGAAGGTATGTACCTAAGTTTGAATGAAGCAGCATCCTCGTGGACAATCATGGGGGTGCCAAGGGAGGAAATTATGTAGGGAGAGAAACTGCGCAGAAGATTCTACGCGTAGGATTGTGGTGGCTAACCCTTCATCAGGATTCAAAATCATATTGTAAGGCATGTGATGTATGTCAAATAATAGGCAGGCCATCACAAAGGGATGAAATGCCTTCGAATCCACAAATGGAATTGCAACCTTTCGAAAAATGGGCAATAGATTTTGTAGGACCCATTAAACCTCAAGGAAAGATAGGCGTGAGGTACATTATCACTGCGATGGAGTATTTGACTCATTGGGCAGAAGCACAGCCAATGAAGGATTGCATGGGCGCGACTGCTGCAAATTTTCTATTTGAACATGTACTGACATGATTCGGATGTCCGAAGATCTTGATGTGCGATCGCGGTACACACTTCCTGAACGAGACGATTAGCACGCTAACAGAGGAATTTCAGGTGTATTACCAGAAGAGCACACCTTATCACCCATAGGCTAATGGAATAGTGGAGGCGTTCAAAAAAGTGCTTGAAAATGCGCTAACCAAGGTATGCAATGCGTAGCAAAGTGATTGG
The DNA here is from genome assembly GCA_031772625.1 of Pinus tabuliformis. Classification (NCBI taxonomy): domain Eukaryota; kingdom Viridiplantae; phylum Streptophyta; class Pinopsida; order Pinales; family Pinaceae; genus Pinus; species Pinus tabuliformis. The sequence continues at coordinate 2,075,618,259 of CM062818.1, forward strand.
GACCTATGCATACCTACAGTGTTATGGGCTTATCGGACGACATGCAAGAAGCTGACGGGATAGACACCTTTGAGGCTTGTCTATGGAGTGGAAGCCATAATTCCTATGGAATACATCGTGCCTGGTCTGCACATAGTAGCACTCACAGGTATGATGGATCGCGGAGCCATGGAGGAGAGGCTTGTGCAACTGTATGAGCTCAAAGAAGAACGATTTTTGGTTGGATTTCACCAGCATGTCCAAAAGCAGTGCGAAAAAGCATGGCATGACCGACATATTAAGTTGCGCACATTCAAGGTAAATGATCTGGTTTTGTTGTATGATAGTAAGTTTGATAAATTCCTTGGAAAATTCAGGATGCACTGGTTAGGACCATATATTATTAAGGAAATTACCGATGGAGGCGCGGTATAGTTGGTAAAATTAAATGGAGAACCCTTCCCAGGAAAGCTGAATGGCAGCTGATTGAAGCCATACACCGGTGACCCGACGATGTGACTATATAAAAGTGGCATAGTCTTAGCGCTCCAAGTAGCTGAAAGGAGGCGCAGGACTATAAACTACTCTGCCTAGGAGCTGCACAATTTCAGGACTACGCGAAGCAGCGAAGTGTCACAGGGTCCGCGACAGTGTGAAGACAGCTACGCTAGCACACAGGTCTACTGGAAAGTGACCGTTAAAGGCAGTATTCAAAATTTGATGCTTGGTTTGAGGCCAAATGGAGCAGGTGGTAGGCATTTAAGATGAATTTATGGGTTGGATTCTTGCAAATATATCGACAATCTAGCATTAATGGACTGAATGTGGGGGGAACGGTCGAATTCAAATTCAAAAGGCACTATAAATTACAAGTGGCTATCCAACAAATAACACTTGGCAATTTAAGAACTAAGTTGTTGCGCACTGAAGTATTCATGAACCGAGACTTATTCGAGACTCTCAAAGAAAATTCGTTGTTTGAGCAACTACCCGAGACACTGAAAGAATTGTGGAATAGCACTATGTCAGCACCCGAAGAAGCCATGGACACAGGAGTAGTGACAGTCGAGGAAGTCGCATAGGAAATTGCATAAGTGGAAGCCCCAGAGAGTGCTATAATAATCCTTGGGGTACCTAAATCACCGCGAACACCACGACCCAAGAAGGATAAATAGGCCATGATCCCGGTGAATGTCTTGCCTAGAAATCCACTGCGAACCAAGCTCACATTGCAAGAAAAAGGGAAGGCCATTAATCTGGAGGACAATGAGGAGGAAAATTTTGAAGAAATCCTGGTGGAGGAGGATGTAGAGATGGAAGTCCAAACCCAGGGTGCGGACCCTATCACCAGGTTGCCGAAATATGTTCCTCCATGAAAGGGTAAAGCTAAGGTGCCGAAGGATACAGATGAGATCAAGAGCTCTTTTCAAACTCCGTTGATCCCATATGATATTATTTTTTAGGGAGTGCACTTGGGGTGGGTTCCCATGTTGAAATTTGAATATTGGGACCTTGCTGACCACGAGAAGTTCCCGCATTTAGCAACTGTGAAGCTAATGCACCAGAAGATAGACACGTTGGTTGGAGTGATTGAATTGGAGCTGCGCAAATTGCTCAGAGGTGTCAAGAAATCACGGTTGCTAAACCTACTCTAGGTGTCGCATTACCACCGCACCCTAGTGACCATTTTCATCATCAGGCAAATTCTCTACTTGGTGCATGATGGGTGCTTGTGGTTGGAGGATCCCACCCCCATCACAAACCATCTAATTCACTTGATTACATGGCTCCCTTTCTTAGGGGAGAATCCAACAAAAATTTCAGAGGGAAAAGGTGGCGAGTTGGCCCTCACAGAGGCAATGAAAAAGAAGTTTAAGATGGAGAAGAAGAACCGAGGGTATGCCATCTATGGCATAAACAACCCTGCAGTAAAGGTCGTGACACAGATATTGGTAGGAAAGGTGATGTGGAAGTGTTGCACGGATGAAGTGCCCACGCCAGTGGTTGCACTAGCAGCGCAATGTGTAGAAGGGGTCCAGTTCAACTAGGTGGACTATTTATGTGGTGAGTTCCTTGCGAACTGCTGCGAGGCGTAGGAGTAGGGAAAAACATTTCATTACGCATGGCTCTTGTTGTCGATCGTACTGGTGGCATGGGAGATACCTGAAGATATCAAGTTCCCTTTGGTCACATCGAACCTTCCAGAGGCAGTGAAGTACGCTTCACTGTGGGTGACCAAGGACGCACAATGGATTAGAAAGAGCAAGATATTTTGGGTGCTAATGGAAATGAACATCCAAATGGGGATCAATCATAAGCCGTGGTTATCGCCCACAGTCTACAATAGTTTTCAGAACTTTGAAGAGTTCAAAGAAGACTTCCACCATGTCTTCATCAGGGCGGAAAAGGACCCTATGAAGATGTGGCATGATTTACCATACTTGGCGACCGACGATGTAATTTTCGCTGTCCTTGAGTCTTGGCCACTGGAGTGGCGTGCTCCAACTGACTCTGCGATGGAAGTATAGGAGTCCACTGCATAGCACAAGAAGGAAGAGACAAAACTTCGGATGGCACAGCTCGCGGAAAAGCACGAGAAAGAAGAAGAAATGACTAAGGCACAGGCAACGCATGACGATGCGAAGTTGGTAGAATAGCAGAGAATAGTTGAAGAAGAGCATGAAGGACAAAAGTCACCTTCACCCGAACCAAAGACAGTCATATAACAAGGTGGCGCGGACCCATAAACGACGTCCACCCAACTCAAATGTTCATGACCACGAGAGCAGGTAGGGCTGCGAAAGAAAACAAAGGCCTATCTTATGGGGCCCTGACCAGGTTCAATGTTAGGTAGCCAAAAAAATCCCTACACTACTAGCCATTTCGAATCAATCGACGGAGTACGGACTGAAGTCTCACCGAAAGCAGTATGGGGGATGCTGGAACAAATTTTCAGCACCCTTGAGATGGTTGTGATGTCGGTTTATTCCAACTATACCTACCTTCGCACAAGTCGCTTCGTGCTCTATTCCACCCTTTAGTACCTTCGCGATCTGTTACAATTAGCTTCCACATAGCCTTAACCAGGGGCTGAAGTCCTTTAGCGCTACTTAGGTAGCGAGCTACAATATCTCCTAAACTACACAAAATATCTTACTTATCTTATTAACATAGCTTAGTTAGCTTCGCGTAAACAGATGTTCTTACTTCTGTTCACTTAACCAATACAATTATACACATTCACACAACATATATGCATTAGAAGTGAAATTCATACCCGATATAAAAGATGCATAAACAAGAAATAAATACGTAGAAGTGATAGAAAACTTCTCTTTATCAATAATTCCAGATGATTACAGACTTGACTCACCCTATAATCTCAGCAACAGGGTTCTGCACACTCAGCTGCAGACTACTAGGCCTTTCCACACTCACCTACAGAGCCTCTACCTACGCTCTAACCCAAAACTTAGACTTTTACTTAGAGCTATCTCTCATACATCATATCTTCTTCATGTTTTGTTTCCTATTGATGCCTTAACTACTTAGATCTTCGCTCTATTTATACAATCCCATGGTCTTCGGACCATGGGTAGATCTTCTATAACTAACATTACATTATCAAAATAAGGGTGGACAACCCTATGACTCTTTAACAACTATGCTTTCTACGCCCACAAAATGCAGAGTCTTTACATTGGAATTACAAAACTAGACCAAAATCGGGGCTCTAAGCCCCAAAACTGCCCTTGGGGGATCTCACACCCAACACCAATCCACCTTATGGGCAAGGTAACCCTCAGTGGGGACAAAATTAGTTCCCGTATGGACAAAATTCTCCACTGTGGGGCCAAAACCCTTACCAGCAAGGATGGGCTCCACAGCTTGGGTCTCCTCAAAGGCCCTATATGTTGTTTAACATGCAATCACCTTTCTTGGCTACATTACAGCTACCTAATGTCTTGAGGCTCATGAATGATCCCATTGTTCATTCGCCTTATTGGCCTCCATTTCCAATGAAAATTCCAAGTGATTTCCCAAAATTCAAGGGAAAATTTAAGGAGGATCCACAAGCCCACGTGATGACATATCACCTATGGTGCTCCTCCAATTTGTATGTCGATGCCTCTATCCATCTTCGACTCTTTCAGAGAATTTTCACAGGTGATGCCGCTAATTGGTATATCGAGTTGCCTCGAGGTATCTACATTGAATTAAAATCTATGGCTATGGCTTTCCACAATCATTTCCAATTGTCGATTCGATGTGAAACTGGCACTTGTTTGCTCACATCCCTTAAGAAAGACACCACGACCCACATCTTCGATCATATCCATGAATGGAGACATTGGCGTCGCCTCATCGAATTTGAGATTGTTGACATAATGGTGGTGGGCCCCAGTATTGTAGCAATAATGCTACAACTCCTGGAACTCCCTTCTTTAATTTTATCAACCCAGTAGTTCGTAACAAACTTGGAAGCGACGGTGTTGTATGCACAAGTACTAGCTCTTGCCGCAGCTGTCACTTGGTCAGCTGGCACAAGTCCGCTAGGAGCTTAAGCCAACTTCTATGAGCTCTTAGAAGAAGCTTTTTAATTGATGGACGAAAGCTAACTCGAAGGAAGCTAATCTAATTGTGAAAAGAAACCGAAAGACAAAAAAGAAACGCAAACCCTAATTCTACCAGCTAGTCCTACTGACGCAAAGGAGAGCATGAAAACTACTGAAAGAGATGTCATTACTTCTAGGAAGGTAAAATGTATGTGTCTAAGTTATCACTATCTGAAGAAAACATCTTTTTGTATTTTTGATTAAGTTGTTGGAATTATCATGCATGTGCTTTTAACTAGCTTTTCACTGTGCAGAGGTGGATCAAGGAGGAGAAATGCTTGGGAAAGGTTGGGAAGGTTCAGAGAGGGTCTAAGGGGTCCCTAACATCCTTTCAGAGAGTTTCACAAAGTCTGGATGCCATGCAATCGTGTTTATGAACTTCTACAGGAAGTCTGCAGGGGTTTCTACAGGATGTTCAGGATTTCTACAGGATGTTCTGTAATTCTTCTACAGGATGTTTTGAAATGGGATTTTGGAGCATGGATGGAGGGATAAAGATGGAGGAATGAGTATGGAGGTGAAATAGGGGTGTGAAGAGGTCCAGGACTTGGTGGATGAGGCTAAGGAGCGATTGGATTTGTTCAAGGATGGATGAAGCGATGTTGCACAAGAAGATGAGAATCATGGCAAAGTAAGCGGATGAGGCAAATGTAAGGTAAGGTTTATAAGTGAAGGATGAAGCAGGTAGGTTGGATGGAGTATGGGTAGGTAAGGAAGGATAACAGGTACTCTGCAAGTGGTTTTTCAAACTGAACAAACAAAGACATGCAAGAAAACAAAGATCTAGTTATAAAACCTATGACCTAGTTACTTCACTCTAATCTAACCTAACAGCAAAAGGAAATGAACAGAAGTTTATTTGCAGTGAAACCATGTGAAACAACTATGAAACTAAGTGATCATAAACCTAAGCATGCATCCAAACTGATATCAAGTTCTACGAACGAGATTCAAACACTAATGATTGCATGGTGAAGCAAAGAAAGCGTTTTTGTTTGGGACAGCATGGTTACTTCAACTCCAGCCCCTGATCCAATAAGGAAGAGGTGAAACCAAAAGCGTTTGCTGACCCTTTTTTGGAGATTTTTCCTGTTATTATCCTACCAATATATTCTAAACATAAACAGCTACTTTAACCATCAAAAGAAATCTAAATAACGAAGCAAGATCTAAATCTAAATAGCAGATTTTATTTTAAGAACGCAGCAAACACATAAAGATAAACGAAGGAGGTACTGGGCGCTTGAGATGGGCCCAACCCCAAGAGCTACAGCCTCCTAAGAGAGATTTAGAGCTGGTGCAAAGCTGGATTCATCTTTATTGATCAAGAAATGAAGAGTTACATCAAAACTGTCCACAAGAAGAACTTGAACATGAGCTGAAAGCAAAGCTAATCTATTGCATAAAAATCGAACTACAAACTAGCTAACTAATGGCTACAAAATGACTAACCACTAGCTACTATCTACTGGCTAACTAGCTAACATCCACTGGCTAACCAAAATGAGGCCCTAAACCTTCTTATTTATTCAATTTGAGGACCCAACAATCCTCCTAAAATTTAGGGACTCGGCTGCCCAAGACTTGTAGTTAACAGCAGTCCTACTTGACTTGCTTGGCTGCCCTTGTGTTGATTGATTCGGTGGCCCTTGAACTCCGAGCTGATGGTGGAGAATTCGAGGTAAGGGCCCATAAATGAAGGGGACACCTTCCTACAAATCCTCTCCCTCGTATTCCCACGAATTTGGCTGCCAAGCGCTCATTAAGACCTTCAATTTTGTCTCTAAATTGACCAAAAAGGCTACACAAAGCACCCATTAGACTTGTTGGCATAATGAGTAACCAAATTCACTCTATTAGCATAAATATAATAAAAAACATGCAATAAACTAATGAGAATGGTGGATTAAGTCAAATTAGGAGGTTGAATGAGCCCAAATAATTATCCATTTTTGGGGCTCATCAAATGGTTCACAAAATCATTCGTTAGAAATATTTCTAAGGACATAGATATGGGTGGATGTGTTACTAAAGAGAAAGTTATGGCCCTCGCCTAGTATCTAGACTTAGTCTATTCACAATCTGGCACATTGTACGAGATGTTTCCTGATGCTCTGGGACCATCATCGGATTTGACAGCTTCAAAGTCTCCTGATGCACCACCCGGTGATAGTGTGATTGGTTCTGTTTCTCAAACTTCCGCTAAAGCTTCTTCAAAGCATAAATCTATCTTGAACGCTGGTTCCACTAATCCCTCAAAAAATACATCCAGTCCATGTAAAACCTCTGAGGTAAATGTTATTTAGTCTATCGCAGCAGATAAGTCCTCTAAAGATAAAAAGAAGGGAAAAGGTAAAGCCAAAGATGATGCCCCAAAACAGGAGCCTCCTAAATCATCTGCTGATGATGCTTCTAAAAGAATGCCGAAATATACTTGCCTTGTCTGTGAGGAGGATCATTAGACCAAGGATTGTCCCCGACATTCTAAAGTTAATCGCTTGTTGAAAGGGACTTCGACTGTCTTAAAATAACCCTTTCCATATTAGAAGATATAGTTGGTAGACCAACCTCAGTCTTCTACTTCCTCTGGTTCTCAAGTTTTCATGATGCAAGGTTCATCACCTATCTCGATAACTAATTGAACGAAGGACTATCAATCTACGCATAAGAAGACAGTGGAGAAAGAAGTCACTAATATTCCTTCTACTTCTAGTCTCTCCCATTCAAGTCTACTCCATATTGAGCACACTAACAGTGATTCCTTCATCCGACCACCTCCCAAAGGTGTTCCTCGGAAGTCATATTTTAATCTGAATGTTAGAGTTGTGCAACATTACAATATTGTTGAGGATTTAGCTCAGGCACCTTCGATGATGTCTACCTTGGAGGTTCTCCAATCCTGTCCAATGCAATGGAAGTCACTGTTGTCTGCTATAGGTGCTATTGATCCTTCTTATTTATGTCTGATTACTTTTGATCTTGAAAACCACGTGCATCGTATTCCTCATTAGCTTTCTTTTCTGATACAGGAACTCATCAAAGGAAAGACGATTCATCAAACTGTTATTCATGAAGGTGCTTCCACCTACATCATGTCAGTTTCATGTTGGAAAGCCATTGGATCTCCTTCCCTTAACTAGTCTCCGAACACCTTGGAAGCCTTTGACAGTAGAGTTTCATGTCCATACGGTATTCTCACGAACTTGCCGATTACATTAGAAGGAAAGACTGTTGACTTAGAATTAGAAGTTGTAGATGCAAATCTCAACTACGACCTTCTTCTCGGGTGAACCTAAACCCATGCCATGGTTTGTGTCATGTCTTATTTGTTATGTGTGCTTCATTTTCCTCATGAAGGAAAATTTTCACTGTTGATCAACTGTTCTAGATTAGATTAATTCATTTGGCAATGCTATGCCTTTAAGTCCATGTTGGGTGTGGAGCATGATTATCATCATAATTTATAGGTCTTTGTTTCAGCTGGATGTATACCTCCATGAAAATTGCCTTGTAAAAGTATAGTTATTTCTAGTCAATCTAGGTCGTTCATTAGTCAGATGATCTGACGGTAGAATTTATGTTTAGTTTAGGGGCTTTTTCCCTAGAAGGCAAACCCTCTCTTTGTATGAGGGTATTGTATTGAGGTTGTGGAATATATGTGTATTTTCAGAGCGAGAAACATAGAGGTGAGACTGTGAGAGAAATAAGAGGATATTACAACGGATCTAATGTAGGTTGTGTCTCTTCATTTTGCTGGATAATAGAAATGAAGGAATGGTTGTTCGAGGTGAATGTAGCCCAAACTGGGTGAACCACGTATATCTATGTCTCTCTGGTTTTATGTGTTTTTTTTTTTTCCACATATTATATGTCTTGCATTTCTTTATCATATATAATATTTTTCTAACAGTCCATTGGAGAAAAATTATCAAGAAATTTTCTTGGCTTCGATGGCCGTTTCAAAAAGTCATACTATTTTTAGTATGAACCTGGACACTTATGTGCCATCTCCTTGTCTTGGTTGTTGGTATTCTCTGGATCCTTTGAATGAGATATTATCGATCGATGAGGGTATTGTTGAGGTCAGGTCTCTAGATGAAACTCCATGGAACCGTCTAGATCATCGTTCTTCATTTCTTCCTAAACTTGATGAGATACATTCCTGTCTTTAAGAATTTATTTCTCATTGTCCTACACATCCACTTCAAACACCTATCCTGGTGCATGAAGTCTTATAGGAGGGTAATATGGGGAACATCACTACAACTATGCCTCTTGACATTTACATTAAACTTGAAAATTTTGAGAACATTCATATTGGGGTTTCCTGTTCTCGAGATGAGATCAGGATTTATACTCAACCTTTTAAAGAATTCTAAGACATATTCACTTGGTCATATGAGGAAATGGCTAGTATCGATCCAACAGTAGTGGTGCATGAGATTACGACTTATCCTGGTGCTAAGCCTGTTCAGAAACAACTTCACCTTGTGCACCCTCGAAAGGCTGTTGCTATCAAAGCAAAAGTGGAGAAGCTTTAAAAAACGGGTTTTATTTATCCTATTCCATTAGCATATTGGGTGTCCAATATCATCCTCGTTACTAAAAATCAGGCTACGATCCGTGTTTGTGTTGATTACCACGATATCAATCGCACGTGTCCTAAGGACACTTATCCTACTCAATTTATCGATCAAATTATCGATGAATGCATTGGTAGTGAGATTTTCTCGTTCATGGATGGTTTTTCTGGCTATAACAAGGTTGACATTTCACCCATTGATCAACCTATAATGGCCTTTATCTGTCCCTCAGGTACTTTCACTTTCAAAATCTTCCTTTCGATTTGAATAATGCTGGTAATACCTTCCAACGAGCAATGTCTTATACATTTAATGACATTCGACACATTGTTCAGCCTTACCTCGATGACTTACCATCTCATTCTGTTAAGCGTCATGACCATCCAAATCACTTAAGATCCATCTTTTTACGATGTCAACATTATAATATCCATCTCAATCCACACAAGTGTGTGTTTTTGCGTTGATTTTGACTGACTTTTGGGTTTTGTGGTGTCTCGTGAAGGTATCTAGATTGATCCTTTGAAAGTTGAGGCCATTGTCAATTTACGCCCCCCTACATCATTACTGCAATTGTAGAGCCTGCAGGGAAAAGCTAATTTTCTCCGTCGATTTGTCCCTAATTATGCCGAACTTGCCAAGATTTTTACTTTCTTACTTAATAAGGGGATCCCTTTTATTTGGGAAGAAGTTTCCTAGAAATCCTTCGATGCTTTAAAAGACATGCTTATCAGTGCTCCTTTACTGCATGCCCCTGATTATCGACGTGATTACTTCCTATACTTGGCTGCAAATGATACTATTATCGCTATGGTGTTAGTTCAGGATGACGATGATGACAATAAGCACATGGTTTATTATTTGAGATGAAATTTTCTTGATACCGATTCTTGATATGCCACATTGAGAAACTTTCCTTGGCAGTAGTTCATGCCATCAAAAGATTTGAACACTATATCCTTTTACAGTAAACCATAGTGATTTCTGATTGTAACCCCATGACATATATACTGACTTGTCAGTTACTGGGGGGGGGAATACTCCAAATGGATCGTTATCCTGCAAGAGTTTGATTTGGAATTTACTGTCACCAAATCAAACAAATCACTCGTCTTTGCTGAGTTGATCTATGCTTTTCCGTTTACAAGCACACCAACTAATTTTAATGAGCAGATACCCGATGAAAATATGTTTCTGATCAACACTCTTGACCCATGGTATAGAGATATTATCATTTATCTCCAAACCCAAAACTTCTGATTTGAGTTGTCTCGATCTGATAGATGTTGCATTCGGCATCAGTCCCAACCCTATTAGACCCTTGGTGATACATTGTATCAGGTCAGTGTGGACTCTGTTCTTCACAGGTGCCTCACCCTAGAAGAGGCTGAAAGGGTCTTAAATGATTTCCACCATGTTGCCTGTGGTGGTCATATGTCTGGATATACCATTGGTCAGAAAATCTTCCGCGCCGATTATTTATGGCCTTCTATATTTAAAGATTACATTTTAGCTGTCCAAAAATGCCATGAATGCCATATTTTCAACTGCAAGCAGCATGCCCCACCCGTACCCATACACCTAGTAATTACCATTGGCCCATTTGCTAAATGGGGCATTGATTTCATGACATGTAACCCTCGCTCGACTGGCAGGCATGGTTATATAATCGTCGTTGTCGACTATTTTACTAAATGGGCCTAGGTGATGCCTACATAAAATGTTGATGGTAATACTACTGCTCAGCTCCTTTTTAACCACTTCATAGCACATTTTGGTGTTCCTCAAGCTCTCATGACTGATCATGGATCACATTTTCATCAGCACATGATGGCAGAGTTGATTGCTCAGTTGGGCCTTCGAAATGATAACTCAACTCCTTATTATCCATAGGCCAATGGCCAAGTTGAGGCAGTTAATAAAGTTTTGATTACTATGATACATCGTATCATTGGGAAGAAAAAAAAGGATTGCCATTTAATGATATGCTCAACTCTCTTGGCTTACAAAAATTCTTCTATGATGGCCACTGGATTCACTACATTCCAGCTAGTGTATGGTTTAGAGGCAAATCTTCCAATCGAATATGAAATCCCCTCGGTTAAACTAGCTATCGAATTTCTTCTGAATACCTCACCTGAAGAGGAGACGCTATTGTCTCTTGAGAGGCTTGGCGAGACTTGTCGCATTACTGCGATGGTCATTGAAGCTCAAAAGGGTCAAAACTCATTTTGACCAAACCGTTTCTCCGCGCACTTTCGCTGAAGGTGACTTGGTCTTTCTTTACGATCAAGCCAATGATAAATTGGGAGCAGGAAAGTTTGAACCCATGTGGCATTGGCCCTACATCATGAAGCATTTCTTACAAAAAGGTGCCTATGAGCTATGTGATTATGAGGGAAATGCATTGTCACAACCCTGTAATGGGTTGTATCTGAAGAAATATTATGCATGAAATTCATGTAATAACTTTTGTAAATTAGTGTGTTAATTCATTAATGTGCGTTTTTTTATTTTTGGTGCGTTTTTTTGCTTTTCAGACATGTGTTTTTATGCTTATCCTGTGTTCCACTTGGTTTGCAGATGTCCTCAGGCCATTACATTGGTTTTGCTGATGGTGCTTGTCGTAGCACATGGAACCTTTGTTCTGCAGCATGGGTACTCGATGTCCCTAATGGCGAGATGATTAACTTACAAGGTATCTGCCTTGGTAGAACAAACAATAATATTATTGAATATAGTGCAATTATTTAACTCTTGTCTAAAGTGGTTGCTCTTGGAATTAGGGATTTAGCTGTTAAGTTGGATTCACAACTCGTTGTATTACAATTAAAAAATCATTACTAAGTGAGAGATCCACAAATATTGTGTATGTATCTACGTGTTAGATTGCTGGAAAGAAATTTTGATTTCAATACATATCAACATATTCCATGTAATTTAAATACATTAACAGATGCATTAGAAAATTTTGTTCTTGATAGGTATTTGCGTCATTTATAAAATTGGACACACAAGTAGGAAATAAAACATGCATATATATATATAGATAGATATATTGCGTCTGTCAGAGTGTTTACATCAAAATATCAAAAAATAGAGTTTTAAAGCCTACAAAATTTGTAAGAGAGCTAGATAAACTATCATCCTGCACAGTGCTCATGATAGCACGAGACTGCCCTGATCACTCGACCTATCAACCGACGCAGTCTCGCAGAGACTCCCACTATTTGTCTCTGCCAACGCAGTGGAACATCATTAATAGTGGCATACTCTAGGACTCCACGAGTTATCGACTCTAGATTGCGCTCCATCTCAGCTAAGGGGTCTGCCCCTTCCTCGTAATCTATGCCCACTATCTTATGTGAACCTTGTCGTGCTATTGGAGACATGCATGTGGTCTCTTTGGTCCCACATCTACACATTTATCACAAGTTGAGTCTTAGTTTACACTTTCACAAAACATCATAAAACTTGAAAAAATCCAAAAAACAAGTTTTTACTTGCATCGGTCCACTGTTCTCCTGGTGGCAGAGGTATATCTGCATCCCACCTGAAATCCATACTAGCATAGGTGTAGTCATCCACCATGAGTATTTGGAATTCTAGCTAGGAGAAACATTGTGGTGGGTAATGCATATGTTGACCCGTTCCTCCTCGAGGGATGAGTTGACTCCATCGCAAGGGTCTCGGATCTCAGGGGGCAGGATCTGGTACCTCTGCCCACTGATACCAGAATAGGGGAACTCACTCTGAAAAGAAGTTCACCAATATCGAACCAAACCTAAATTTCTTCAGGTGTCCATGCTTCCCCTTGGTCAATTTTCGTTTCATGTTTTCTAAAAGGCGTCCACACCAGTTGAAGATGGTGGGGGTCAAACATGCGATAGCATATTGGGGCTAAGACTTTGAAGCCTCATGAAAGGCTTGCATGCTGATACGCGTGCCATGGAGAACAAAATTGTTCTCAAGACGAGGTTGTTGTTGATTGTCGCTATCTTCACCTTCCCTCCATTGGTCATTTTAGCACTAGGACAATGCCTCTGGACTAGATTCCTCATACTTTCACCTCCTTGGTGAGATCCAAAGAGTTGTACCACTTCCCCACATCAAGACAATACCGTGATGAAGTAGATATCCATGTCCTCAAGTTCTAGTTCCTGGCCTTTTATGATGAAGATTTCTTGATCTACATCCTAGAGGATGATCAGATAGGGAAAAAATTCCATCTGAGCCCTTAAACCTGTAGTCTTGAAGAGTTTTAATAGACCACAATTCCTCATAGCGTTTATGCATTCAGTATCTTAAGCTTCCTGGAAGTATTCAGCCTCATGGCCTCTTTCTTTCCACTCCAAGAGCATGATCTCTTGCTAAATATCATTTAACACTTATTAACTCCTTTTTCATGGATCAAAATCGCCAATTTTTTATTCTTCTTTCCTAAAAATTTGCCTTGGCACCATTGCGCCTGTTATCACTCCTCCAGATCTCCAAGGTTGAGGAAGAGTCCAGCTGAGGTAACCATAGAATAATCTTTTGACTTGGTAGCTAGCCCTACCAAGGTGGAGAGGGCTCTCTCCAAAGGATCATAGCCAAGAGGGATGGATAGATTAGGGTTTTAGGCTAGATGTAAAGTGCAAAGGGTTGTTTGATTTGATTTTGGTTGGGTAGTCACAAGGATGAGTGAATTAGGTCAGAGAATGAACTAGGTCAGGGAAAAGTGAATTTTAAATGCAGACATCTGATGGGGCAAGGTAGGCAAGGTACTTTAAACTTCGTAGTATAGTGATGAGATGGTTTAGGCTAGTGAGATGCTAAAAAGAGCATGAGGGCCATGAATTCTTTTTAATCAAAAGAAATGAAACAATATATGATGATTTTCCCAAAACAGAACATACAAAGATGAATTCTTCTTATCACACCTTGAAAATCAAACACAATTAGAGTGAAATGGATCATGAAAGGAACAAAACATTCACACATATGAAACTGAATAAGAAACAATATCAAAATACCATGCCACAAGAATCCCACCAAAATCGTTGCAACTTCATCCAATATATTCCATGCTAAAGTCTGAAAGCTATTACAACATCCGAGAGAGTCCAACCTATAAAATGACTAAGAAAATACATAATATAGGCCTCAAATGAACTCATCCTAGGCTCAGGGGTTAAATCCATGAGAGGAGGAGAAGTTTCAAGAAAGATTGAACTGATAGCTAGAGTATAGGGTGGTCAAAGTGACTCATCCCTAACTCTAGCACACTGATTCATTAAATGCCATGTAGGCCATTTGACTAATGTATTTACCCTAGATAGCAGTAAAAAACATAATAATTACATCATATTGATAAATTACATGAATAAAACATCAATTTCCCAAAGGTGAAAGTCAATTTGTAGAGAAACAATGAAAATTCGAGAAGATTGTCAAACGTGCCCTTCCTTTGTCAAATGCACCCTCTTAGTGTCAAACGCGCCCTCCAACTTCAGAGCTGCTTTTGGGTGCCTTCCCAATGCCCAAATTTGCTCCAAGATAGATCGTTGCAAAGTTCTTCGAGTCTACTTTCTAGATATGCCTTCATTTATCAATTTGGAGGTCATTGGCCCTATCAAAATTCAAATCTCCCAATATTAGTAAAGGCGTAGCGACCATGCCAAAATAGAGGCAGAAAGGTGGTTTTTTTATGGTTTTTTACCCTTTTGGCTAAACAATTTTCCTCCAAATTCTTAGAAAATGCACAGGGTCCATGCCCTCATCATTTTGAATCTAGAAACACTGGCATTTTGACCATCAAATGCCTCAAAAAGAGTGCAACACCCTAGGTGTTGTGCGTTTGACATATTGATTGTACTGAAAATACTTTAAAAACACACAGAAATTTGTAACTTGCAAAACTTGGTCAAAAATTGTCAAAATTGGTGAGCCGATGGTTGATCATCTATTTGAGGCATGGAGTGATGCCTAGGCAAGGATATCTAACCTTATTTTCTCCTCTTGCTTGGTCAAGGATTTAATTTTTGTGTGAGCTCTTTTGAGTTTGGTTCTTGCAATTTTGTTTCTCATGGCATAGTACTTATCCATCCTTCTCTGCATATCAATATCCCTTTTTGCCTTGTATAAGAGACCCTCAAGTTGAGTGTTCACCCTCTCGAGCCAATGTTCCTAGTTTTCATTCACCATTTTGTAAAATTTCTCATTTAGGGTGAGCTCATTGTCTAATTCTGCCTCATTTTGTCTTTCTAGCACCAAATCTCTCTTTAGGCCTCTAGTCCTTGACCTTCTTCTTGGCACCTATTCATCAAGATGTTCACCATATTTTCCATATGCCTCATCAATTAAGGTCTTAGCCTTTTGAGCTTATCTCTTTGCTTTGATGAGCTGAATCCCCATGAGCTCATTTTTGGCCTCAAATTGCCTGTTCTCCTGCTCATAATATGAAATAATGTATTTGACCCTTTGCAAGTTAACCTAGAGCTCTCCTATGAGTGAATTCTTCTCCTTGATGACAATGGTTTTGTTCTCACTATCATATTGTTCATTTGGGTCGACTAACTGAAAATCATGATTTGTCTCATGGAGGTCTTCGTCCTACTGTTGGATCTCTACCTCTATAACCTTTTACCTACCCTTTTGTACTTGTTTTTCCGATGAAGAAGGCAAGTCCCCTCCCACAATCTGTGGGGCAAACACTTGCCTATGCCCTCTCCGATAAGTATGTGTCAAGGCACCTAGACTATCCTCTTTGGGCTTGCTACTCTCACCATGCTCAATATTTTCTTGCTCACTACCTTCATCTCTACTATGTGAATTAATAGGCTCATGCGATGGTGATGATGAAGGTGATGGTGTGGCTGAATCATCAGATGAATATGGATGATGTATGGGCTGAGGTGGAGGAATGGAGGTGGATGGATGAGAATATGAAGGTGCTTCTTGGCCATGCTAAATAGGTGGGACTATAAAAATATCATTAGATATGAAAGTTTCCCATGCAATGTTAAGCCGATCAAGGTGGTGTAGGACTATTATTTTGATGAGGGAGAGGTAAGAGAAAGGAAATATCCTCTTTCTCTCATTCTTGTATCTTGGTTTAAGATATGGCTCATAATAAAAATGGTCCAATTCTCCTTGTTTAAACCATTTTCCCCCCATGTTTGGGATCCCAGAGGCATCTGCTATGATAGTAGGAGATATGGTGAATGTGACACCAACAAGGGTTACCTGACTGTCATGGAGGTTGGTGATGAACAATCTAGTCAACACAAGATGATGTTGAATCCTGGCCACTTTCTCACAAAACTCAAAACAGTCGACATGCTTAAAAATTGTCATAGTGATGGGAGATGCCATGAGTTCTATGGTGCTGGTTGGCTCATGTCTGATGATTCTCCCTCCTTTCTTATATTGCCTCCTCTCCTATCTTTCTTCCTCACTCTAACTTTTGTGCTCTTCTTCTGTCATGAGTTGTTGCTGTCAAAACCCTAGGGAGATGATAAAATGGATTATGGGTGTGGGAAGTATGGAATGGTGTGAGGAGATTGATGAAGTGGGAATGGGGATGTGTGGTATGAGGGAGGTGACAGGAGGTAGTCTTTAAGTGGTGGGAGTGGTAATGGAATGCTAAGAAATGTGATTTAAGAGTGAAAATATGTTACTAGTCTTTTGAGTTATGTAAAATAGCAAATCACTATGAAACCTTATGTAGACCAACAATGGAGGGGAGGAGCGAATGTATTTCCCACCTACCTCATCACTAGAGCGTTTGATGGAAAATTCTAATGCTTGGAGAAAATGGAGCCCGTTTTGGTCAATTTCTAAACATTCCAGGCAAACTCGCAGCGCTCTGGTCAAACACGCCCTCCAGCTACAGGCATGAAACGCCCTTATAAAATGCACTCGGTTTTCTTGAAAACACATAGCGCTTAGGTCAAATTCACCCTCCCTTGTCTAAACGTGCCTTCTGGCCCTGTTTTGCCCAATTTCGCCTGAAATACAAAAATTTTCTTTTGCTAAGGAGGCTTGAGAGTGAAGGAGTGAAAATGAAGGTTGAATTGATGTCTTTGAGGGATTTTATTCTTGAATGAGTTTTGATTTATGATTTGCAAACCCATTATCTAATGTTTCATGTCACTTTTCAAACTTTCATACTAATGCTCTTTTGACTTTCTGACCTTTTTTCCTTTGACATGTGGATGATGATTTGACAATCTTGATTTGAACTTTGTTTGGATACTATTGGAAATGGACTTGAGTAGGCAGCTGAAATGGTGACTTATTACATATAATAGACATAAAATTACATAAATGAAATAAAAATTATTACATCTATTTTGAAATAAAAATTTACAAACGGGAATGAATTCCCTTGTTGAAATCACATTTGTGACTTTCAGTAACCATGGTTACAAGCTCGTAAACCCTTATTTAACTGAAAAATATATTATCTGCTTCACTCTCATACTTTGTTGACCATATCCAGTGAGATGGTGATTTATTTGGACCTTGGGAAAATAAAACCTAGGTGACCTAATGGAACCTTGAATCACTGAACTTCATTTTGTTTTGAATGATCTAAAACATGATGAAATGAGCCTTTATGGTTAATGGATGCTCAAAAAGACACATGAAGGTGGGCCAACAATTAAATTTTTTTGAGAGGGGAGTGTAATTTTTTTTATTTTGGACTACCACCAGTGAATAAATTTTTGCATGATGACCTAGGTGGAATGATAAAAAATTTCAAATGGGACACTAATATGATATGAAAGAGGAATCTTGATCATTGATGACAGTATGCAAATACTGACACTAACAATGCATGTTTTTAGAAATAGTGTGATGGCATCGTGTGAGCCTTTGGACTTAAGCACAACCATCGTAGGTCTGATGACCATACCCGCGATGGTCGCTGACGCCATAAAATTTTAAAATCCTTCTTTATATCATAAAAATCACCATTTAAAATGCATAAAAAAGGTGATAAGATGCAAGAGAAATGATGGGCCTCATACCTATTGCAGATGGTTCGGGAAACGGTACCCTGGATCTCTTGCAATGACCACTTGAAAATCAAGAGAATTAGGCCACAAAATGCACTTTCAAGGCTCACTTTGGTAAAATGGTAAAAAATAAAATAACTTTTGACTATTTATAAGTTTAAAAAGTCATTCTTGTCGATATTTTCGTAATATTTTAATAATTTCTCTCGATATCAGTGATGGGTGTGTTTCTTGTGTAGTTACAGGCACCTTCAAAGTGAACAACAATCATTACTGACCAATTCTTCCAAGTCTATTTTATCTCTTTTTCAAACTCATTAAATAAACGAAAAAGGAACCCCCCTGGAGTCATTTTTCATCTCTTTTCTGACTCTCGAAAATTGAAAAGATTGTTGAGTACTTGTCATTTTGAACTTGTTAAATTAAATGAATTGATGTCACCTCAATACACGTTGACCCATTTTTTGGGCTAAGATTGACTATTTGCGAAGAAGGTACACCTTGGTCAACATGGACAAGAAGTTCCCTTGGATATTGTTTTCTACCCTTTTGGATTCGAGCGAAAAATTAAAAAAAGGGACATGATGGAGTTTTCATTTTCGTCTCTTTCTTAAACTCCCTAAATATGAAAAAGATACCGATTTATTCTTATGTCAAACTCGTTAAAAATCTACGATGAAAGACTCATCACCATGGTGAAATCGAGCTTCTCCTTCTTAGCGATCGTAAAAGTTACTAAGATGGATTCATTCAAAGAATGAACTTACATAACAAGCATATGCTATCCCTATGAAGACGTGGCATGATTTACCATACTTGGCAACCGACGATGTAATTTTCGCAGTCCTTGAGTCTTGGCCACTGGAGTGGCGTGCTCCAGCTGACTCCGCGATGGAAGTAGAGAAGTCCACTGCATAGCGCAAGAAGGAAGAGACAGAACTTCGGATGGCACAACTGGTGAAAAAGCGCGAGAAAGAAGAAGCAATGACTAAGGACCAGGCAACGCATGACAATGCGAAGTTGGCAGAATAACAGAGAACAGGTGAAGAAGAGCATGAAGGAAAAAAGTCACCTTTGCCTGAACTAGAGATAGTCACAGAACAAGGTGGCGCAGACCCATAGACGACGTCCACCCAACTTAAATGTTCGCGACCATGAGAGCGGGTAGGGCCCCGAAAGAAAACAAAGGCCTATCTTATGGGGCCCTGACCTAGGTTCAATGTTAGGTAGCCAAACAAATCCCTACACTACTATCCCTTTCAGCATCAGCTGACGAGTGCGGATTGAAGTCTCACCCGAAGCAGTATGGGGGATGTTGGAACAAAGTTTCTGCACCCTTGAGATGGTTGTGATGTTGGTTTATTCCAACTATACCTGCCTTCGCACAAGTCGCTTCGTGCTCTATTCCACCCTTTAGTACCTTCGCAATCTATAATAATTAGCTTCCACACAGCCTTAACCAAGCGCTGAAGTCCTTTAGCGCTACTATGGTAGCGAACTATGATATCTCCTAAACTACACTAAGTATCTTACTTATCTTATTAACATATCTTAGTTAGCTTTGCATAAACAGATGTTCTTACTTCTGTTCACTTAACCAATACAATTATACACATTCACACAACATATAAGAATTAGAAGTGAAATTCATACCCGATATAAAAGATGCATAAACAAGAAAAAAATATGCAGAAGTGATAGAAAACTTCTCTTTATTAATAATTCCAAATGATTACAGACTCGACTCGGTCTATGCACTCAGCAACAGGGGTCCGCACACTCAGCTGCGGACTACTAGGCCTTTGCGCACTCACCTACAGAGCCTCTACCTATGCTCCGACCCAAAACTTATACTTTTACTTAGAGCTATCTCTCATACATCATATCTTCTTCATGCTTTGTTTCCTATTGATGCCTTAACTACTTAGAGCTTCGCTCTATTTATACAATCCCATGGTTTGCGGACCATGGGTAGATCTTCTATAACTAACATTACATTATCAAAATAAGGGTGGACAACCCTATGACTCTTTAACAACTATGCTCTCCGCGCCCACAAAATAAGGAGTCTTTACATTGGAATTACAAAATTGGACCAAAATCTGGGCTCTAAGCCCCAAAACTGCCCTTGGGGGATCTCACACCCAACACCAATCCACCTTATGGGCAAGGTAACCCTCAGTGGGGACAAAATAAGGTCCCGTATGGACAAAATCCTCCACTGTGGGGCCAAAACCCTTACTAGCAAGGATGGACTCCACAGTTTGGGTCTCCACAAAGGCCCTATATGTTGTTTAACACGACATTGCCTTTATTGGCTACATTGGAGCTACCTGATGTCTCGAGGCTCATGAATGATCCCATTGTTCATTCGCCTTATTGGCCTCCAGTTCCAACAAAAATTTCAAGTGATCTCCCCAAATTCAAGGGAAAATATAAGGAGGATCCACAAGCCCACGTGATGACATATCACCTATGGTGCTCCTCCAATTTGTATGTCGATGCTTCTATCTGTATTTGACTCTTTCAGAGAATTTTCACAGGTGATGCCGCTAATAGTATATCAAGTTGCCTCAAGGTACCTACGTTGAATTCAAATCTATAGCTATGGCTTTCCTCAATCATTTCCAATTGTCGGTTTTATGTGAAACTGGCACTCGTTTTCTCACATCCCTTAAGAAAGACACCACGACCCACATCTTCGATCATATCCACGAATGGAGACATTGGCGTCCTTCTTCGAATTTGAGATTGTTGACATAATGGTTCACAAAATCATTCGTTAGCAATATTTCTAATGACATAGATATGGGTGGATGTGTTACTAAAGAGAAAGCTATGGCCCTCGCCTAGTATCTAGACCTAGTCTATTCGCAATCTGGCACGTTGTACGAGATGTTGCATGATGCTTTGGGACCATTATCGGATTTGACAGCTTCAAAGTCTCCTGATGCACCACTTGGTGATGGTGTGATTGGTTCCGTTTCTCAAACTTCCACAAAAGCTTCTTCAAAGCATAGATCTATCTTAAACACTGGTTCCACTAATCCCTCAAAAAATACATCCAGTCCATGTAAAACCTCTGAGGTACATGTTGTTTAGTCTACCTCAGTAGATAAGTCCTATAAAGGTAAAATAAGGGAAAAGGTAAAGCCAAAGATGATGGCCCAAAACAGGGCCCTCCTAAATCATCTGCTAATGATGCTTCTTAAAGGAAGTCGAAATATACTTGCCTTGTCTATGAGGAGGATCATTACACCAAGGATTGTCCCTGACATTCTGAAGTTAATCGCTTGTTGAAAGGGACTTCGACTGTCTTAAAATAACCCTTTCCATCTTAGAAGACATAGTTGGTAGACCAACCTCAATCTTCTACTTCCTATGGTTCTCAAGTTTTCATGATGCAAGGTTCATCACCTATCTAGGCCACTACTTGAATGAAAGACTATCAATCCATGCATAAGAAGATGGTGGAGAAAGAAGTCACTAATATTCCTTCTACTTCTAGTCTCTCCCATTCAAGTCCTCTCCATATTGAGCACACTAACAATGATTCCTTCATCTGACCACCTCCCAAAGGTGTTCCTCAGAAGTCATCTTTTAATCCGAATGTTAGAGTTGTGAAACATTACAATATTTTTGAGGATTTAGCTCAGGCACCTTCGGCGATGTCTACCTTGGAGGTTCTCCAATCCTGTCCAATGCAACGGAAGTCACTGTTGTCTGCTATAGGTGCTATTGATCCTTCTGATTTCAGTCTGATTACCTTCGATCTTGAAAACCACGTGCCTTGTTTTCCTCATCAGATTGCTTTTCTGACACAGGAACTTATCAAAGGAAAGATGATTCATCGAACTGTTATTGATGAAGGTGCTTCCACCTACATCATGTCAGTTTCATGTTGGAAATCCATTGGATCTCCTTCCCTTAACTAGTCTCTGAACACCTTGGAAGCCTTTGACAGTAGAGTTTCATGTCCATATGGTATTCTCATGAACTTGCTGATTACATTAGAAGGAAAGACTGTTGAATTAGAATTAGAAGTTGTAGATGCAAATCTCAACTACGACCTTCTTCTCAGGTGAAGCTGAACCCATGCCATGTTTTATGTGGTGTCTTATTTGTTCTGTGTGCTTCATTTTCCTCATGAAGGAAAATTGTCACTGTTGATCAACTGTTCTAGATTAGATTAATTCATTTGGTGATGCTATGCCTTTAAGTCCATGTTAGGTGTGGAGCATGATCATCATCATAATTTAGAGGTCTTTGTTTCAGCTGGATGTATACCTCCATGAAAATTGCCTTGTAAAAGTATAGTTATTTCTAGTCAATCTGGGTCGTTCATTAGTCAGATGATCTGACGGTGGAATTTATGTTTAGTTTAGGGGCTTTTTCCCTAGAAGGCAACCCCTCTCTTTGTATGAGGGTATTGTGTTGAGGTTATGGAATATATGTGTATTCTCAGAGTGAGAAACATAGAGGTGAGACTGTGAGAGAAATAAGAGGATATTACAACGGATCTAATGTAGGTTGTGTCTCTTCATTTTGATGGATAATAGAAATGAAGGAATGGTTGTTCGAGGTGGACGTAGCCCAAACTGGGTGAACCATGTATATCTATGTCTCTCTGGTTTTATGTGTTTGTTTTTTTCCGCATATTATATGTCTTGCATTTCTCTATCATATATGATATTTTTCTAACAGTCCATTGGAGAAAAATTATCAAGAAATTTTCTTGGCTTCGATGGACGTTTCAAAAAGTCATAATATTTTTAGTATGAACCTGGACACTTATGTGCCATCTCCTTGGCTTGGTTCTTGGGATTCTCAAGATCCTTTGAATGAGACATTATCCATCGATGAGAGTATCGTTGAGGTCATGTCTCTGGATGAAACTCCATGGAATGGTCTAGATCATCGTTCTTCATTTCTTCTTAGCCTTGATGAGATACCTTCCTGTCTTTAAGAATTTATTTCTCATTGTCCTACAAATCCACTTCAAACACCTGTCCTGGTGCATGAATTCTTATCAGAGGGTAATATGGGGAACATCACTACAATTATGCCTCTTGACATTTCCATTAAACTTGAAAGTTTTTAGAACATTCATATTAGGGTTTCCTGCTCTCGAGATGAGATCAAGATTTATACTCCACCTTTTATAGAATTCTGAGACGTCTTCACTTGGTCATATGAGGAAATGCCTGGTATTGATCCAACAGTAGTGGTGCATGAGATTACGACTTATCCTGGTGCTAAGCATGTTCAGAAACAACTTCACCCTGTGCACCCTCGAAACGTTGTTGCTATCAAAGCAAAAGTGGAGAAGCTTTAAAAAGCAGGTTTTATTTATCCTATTCCATTAGCAGATTGGGTGTCCAATATCGTCTTCGTTGCTAAAAATCAGGGTACGATCCGTGTTTGTGTTGATTACCACGATATCAATCGCGCGTGTCCTAAGGACACTTATCCCACTCAATTTATGGATCAAATTATCGATGAATGTGTTGGTAGTGAGATTTTATCATTCATGGATAGTTTTTCTAGCTATAACAAGATTGACATTTCACCTATTGATCAACCTAAAATGGCCTTTATCTGTCCCTTGGGTACTTTCACTTACAAAATCTTCCTTTCGATTTGAGTAATGCTGGTAATACCTTCCAATGATCAATGTCTTCTGCATTTAATGACATTCGACACATTGTTCAGCCTTACCTCGATGACTTACCATCTCATTCTGTTAAGTGTCGTGACCATCCGAATCACTTAAGATCCATCTTTTTACGATGTTGACATTATAATATCCATCTCAATCACAGAAGTGTGTGTTTTGCGTTGAGTCTGACTGACTCTTGGGTTTTTTGGTGTCTCGTGAAGGTATCTAGATTGATCCTTTGAAAGTTGAGGCCATTGTTAATTTACGCCCCCCTACATCATTACTGCAATTGCAGAGCATGCAGGGAAAAGCTAATTTTCTTCATCGATTTGTCCCTAATTACGCCAAAATTGCCAAGAGTTTTACTTGCTTAATTAATAAGGGGATCCCTTTTATTTGGGATGAAGTTTCCTAGAAATCCTTCGATGCTTTAAAATACATGCTTATCAGTGCTCCTTTACTGCATGCCCTTGATTATCGACGTGATTACTTCCTATACTTGGCTGCAACTGATACTACTATCACTATGGTGTTAGTTTAGGATTACAATGATGACAATGAGAACATGGTTTATTATTTGAGATGAAATCTTCTCAATACCGATTATTGATATACCACATCAAGAAACTTTCCTTGGAAGTAGTTCATGCCATCCAAATATTTCAACACTATATCCTTTTACAGAAAACCAGAGTGATTTCTGATTGTAACCCCATGACATATGTGCTGACTCGTCAATTATTAGGGGGGAAATACTCCAAATGGATCGTTATCCTGCAAGAGTTTGATTTGGAATTTATTGTCACCAAATCAAACAAATCGCTCGTCTTTGCTGAGTTGATCTATTCTTTTCTGTTTGCAAGCACACCAACTAATTTTACTGAGCAGATACTCGATTAAAATCTGTTTCTGATCAGTGCTTTTGACCCATGGAATGGAGATATTATCATTTATCTCCAAACCCAAACCTTCCAATTTGAGTTGTCTTGATCTGATACACGTTGCATTCGGCATCAGTCCCAACCCTATTGGATCCTTGGTGATACATTGTATCAGGTCTGTGTGGACTCTATTATTCACAGGTGTCTAACCCTAGAAGAGGCTGAACGGGTCTTAAATGATTTCCACCGTGGTGCCTGTGGTGGTCATATGTTTGGATATACCATTGGTCAGAAAATCTTCCGCGTTGATTATTTATGGCCTTCTATATTAAAGATTACATTCTAGCTGTCCAAATATGCCATGAATGCCATATTTTCAACTGCAAGCAACATGCCCCACCCGCACCCCTACACCTAGTAATTACCATTGGCCCATTTGCTAAATGGGGCATTGATTTCATGACATGTAACCCTCGCTCGACTGGCAGGCATGGTTATATAATCGTCGTTGTCGACTATTTTACTAAATGGGCCTAGGTGATGCCTACATACAATGCTGATGGTAATACTACTGCTCAGTTCCTTTTTAACCACTTCATAGCACATTTTGGTGTTCCTCAAGCTATCATGACTGATCATGGATCACATTTTCATCAGCGCATGATGACAGAGTTGACTGCTCAATTGGGCCTTCGAAATGATAACTCAACTCCTTATTATCCACAAGCCAATGGCCATGTTGAGGCAGTTAATAAAGTTTTGATTACTATGATACATCGTATCATTGGGAAGAAAAAAAAGGATTGCCATTTAATGATATGCTCAACTCTCTTGGCTTACAGAAATTCTTCTATGATGGTCGCTGGATTCAGTACATTCCAGCTAGTGTATGGTTTAGAGGCAAATCTTCCAATCAAATGTGAAATCCCCTCGCTTAAAATAGCTATTGAACTTCTTCTGAATACCTCACCTGAAGAGGAGAAGCTATTGTCTCTTGAGAGGCTTGATGAGACTTGTCGCATTGCTGTGATGGTCATCGAAGCTCAAAAGGGTCAAAGCTCATTTTGACCAAAACATTTCTCCTCGCACTTTCGCCGAAGGTGACTTGGTCTTTCATTACGATCAAACCAATGATAAATTGGGAGCAAGAAAGTTTGAACCCATGTGGCATGGGCCCTACATCGTCAAGAATTTCTTACAAAAAGGTGCCTATGAGCTATGTGATTATGAGGGAAATGCATTGTCACAACCCTGTAATGGGTTGTATCTAAAGAAATATTATGCATGAAATTCATGTAATAACTTTTGTAAATTAGTGTGTTAATTCATTAGTGTGCGTTTTATTTTTATTTTTGGTGCGTGTTTTTTCTTTGCAGACATGTGTTTTTATGTGTATCTTGTGTTCCACTTGGTTTGCAGATGTCGTTGGACCATTACATTGGTTTTGCTGATGGTGCTTGTCGTAGCACATGGAACCTTTCTTCTGTGGCATGGGTAATCGATGTCTCTAATGGCGAGATGATTAACTTACGAGGTATCTGCCTTGGTAGAACAAACAATAATATTATTGAATACAGTGAAGTTATTGAACTCTTGTCTGAAGTGGTTGCTCTTGGAATTAGGGATTTAGTTGTTAAGTTGGATTCATAGATCGTTGTATTACAATTAAACAATCATTACTGAGTGAGAGATCCACAAATATTGTGTATGTATCTACGTGTTAGATTGCTGGAAAGAAATTTTGATTTCATTACATATCAACATATTCCATGTAATTTAAATACATTAACAGATGCATTAGAAAATTTATTCTTGATAGGCATTTGCATCATTTATAAAATTGATCATGTTATGGACACATAAGTAGGAAATAAAACATGCATATATATATATATATATATATATATATAGATATATAGATATATATTGCATCCGTCAGAGTGTTTACATCAAAATATCAAAAAATAGATTTTTAAAGCCTACAAAATTTGTAAGAGAGCTAGATAAACTATCATCATGCACAATGCTCATGATAGCACGAGACTGCCCTGATCACTCGGCCTATCAACCAACGCAATCTCGCAGAGACTCCCACTAGGTGTCTCTGCCAATGCAGTGGAACATCATTAATAGTGGCATACTCTAGGAATCCACAAGTTATCGCCTCTAGATCGTGCTCCATCTTAGCTAAGGGGTCTGCCCCTTCCTTGTAATCCATGCCCACTATCTTATGTGAACCTCGCTGTGCTATTGGAGACATGCCTGTGGTGTATCTGGTCCCACATCTACACATTTATCACAAGTTGAGTCTCAGTTTACACTTTTACAAAAAATCATAAAACTTGAAAAAATCCAAAAAACAAATTTTTACTTGCATCGGTCCACTGTTCTCTTGGTGGTAGAGGTATATTTGGATCCCACTTGAAATCCGTACCAGCATAGGTGTAGTCATCTACCATGAGTAGTTGGCGTTCTAGCTAGGAGAAACATTATGGTGGGTAATGCATATGTTGACCCGTTCCTCCTCGAGGTATGAGTTGACTCCATCGCAAGTGTTTCAGATCTTTGTGGGTAGGATCTGGTACCTCTGTCCACTGATACCAGAATAGGGGAACTCACTCTGAAAAGAAGGTCACTAATATCGAACCGAACCTGAATTTCTTTAGGTGTCCATGCTTCCCCTTGGTCAATTTTCGTTTCATGTTTTCCAAAAGGCCTCCACACCAGTTGAAGATGGTGGGGGTCAAACATGCGATAGCATATTGGAGCTAAGACTTTGAAGCCTCATGCAAGGCTTGCATGCTGATACACGTGCCATGGAGAACAAAATTGTTCTCAAGACAAGTTAGTTGGTGATTGTTGCTATCTTCACCTTCCCTCCATTGGTCATTTCAGCACTAGGACAATGCCTCTGGACTAGATTCCTCATACTTTCACCTCCTTGGTGAGATCCAAAGAGTTGTACCGCTTCCCCACGTAAGGACAATCCTTTGATGAAGTAGATATCCATGTCCTCAAGTTCTAGTTCCTGGCCTTTTATGATGAAGATTTCTCGATCTACATCCAAGAGGCTGATAAGATAGGGAAAAAAATCCATCTGAGCCCTTAAACCTGTAGTCCTGGAGAGTTTTAATAGCCCACAATTCCTCAGAGCATTTATGCATTCAGGATCTTGAGCTTCCTAGTAGTATTTAGCCTCATGGCTTCTTTATTTCCACTCCAAGAGCGTGATCTCTTGCCAAATATCATTTAACACTTATTAATTCCTTTTTCATGGATCAAAATCATCAATTTTTTATTATTCTTTCCTAAAAATTTTCCTTGGCACCATTGCACCTGTTATCACTCCTCCGGATCTCCAAGGCTGAGGAAGAGTCCAGCTGAGGTAACCATAGACCAATCTTTTGACTTGGTAGCTAGCCCTACCAAGGTGGAGAGGGCTCTCTCCAAAGGATCACAACCAAGAGGGATGGATAGATTTGGGTTTTAGGCTAGATGTAAAGTGCAGAGGGTTTTTTTATTTGATTTTGGTTGGGTAGTCACAAGGATGAGTGAATTAGGTCAGAGAATGAACTAGGTCAGGGCAAAGTGAATTTGAATTGCAGACATCTGATGGGGCAAGGTAGGCAAGGTACTTTAAACTTCGTAGTATAGTGATGAGATGGTTTAGACTAGTGAGATGCTAAAAAGAGCATGAGGGCGATGAATTCTTTTTAAACAGAAGAAATGAAACAATATATGATGATTTTCCCAAAACAGAACATACAAAGATGAATTCTTCTTATCACACCTTGAAAATCAAACACAATTAGAGTGAAATGGATCATGAAAGGAACAAAACATTCACACATATGAAACTGAAGAAGAAACAATATCAAAATACCATGCCACAAGAATCCCAACAAAATAGTTGCAACTTCATCCAATATATTCCATGCTAAAGTCTGAAAGCTATACAACATCCAAGAGAGTCCAGCCTGTAAAATGACTAATAAAATACATAATATAGGCCTCAAACCAACTCATCCTAGGCTCAGGGGTTGAATCCATGAGAGGAGGAGAAGTTGCAAGAAAGATTGAACTGATAGCTAGAGTGTAGGGTGGTCAAAGTGACTCATCCCTAACTCTAGAAAATTGATTCATTACATGCCATGTAGGCCATTTACCCTAGATAATAGTAGAAAAACATAATAATTACATCATATTGATAAATTACATGAATGAAACATCAATTTCCCAAAGGTGAAAGTAAATTTGGAGAGAAACAGTGAAAATTCGAGAAGATTGTCAAATGTGCCCTTCCTTTGTCAAATGCACCCTCTTAGTGTCAAACGTGCCCTCCAACTTCAGAGCTGCTTTTGGGTGCCTTCCCAATGCCCAAATTTGCTCCAAGATAGATCGTTGCAAAGCTCTTTGAGTCTACTTTCTATATATTCCTTCATTTTTCAATTTGGAGGTCATTGGCCCTATCAAAATTTAAATTTCCCAAGACTAGTAAAGGTGTAGTGACCATGCCAAAATAGAGGCAAAAAGGTGGTTTTTTTTAATGGTTTTTGACCATTTTGGCTGAACAATTTTCCTCCAAATACTTAGAAAATGCATAGGGTCCATGCCCTCATCATTCTGAATCCAGAAACACTGGCCTTTTGACCATCAAATGCCTAAAAAAGAGCACAACACCCTAGGTGTTGTGCGTTTGACATATTGACTGTGCTGAAAATACTTTAAAAACACACAGAAATTTGTAACTTGCAAAACTTGGTCAAAAATTGTCAAAATTAGTGAGTTGATGGTTGATCATCTGTTTGAGGCATGGAGTGATGCCTAGGCAAGGATATCTAACCTTATTTTCTCCTCTTGCTTGGTCAAGGCTTCAATTTTTGCATGAGCTCTTTTGAGTTTGGTTCTTGCAATTTTGTTTCTCATGGCATAGTACTTAGCCATCCTTCTCTGCATATCAATATCCCTTTTGGACTTGTCTAAGAGACCCTCAAGTTGATTTTTCACCCTCTTGAGCTAATGTTCCCAGTTTTCATTCACCATTTTGGAAAATTTCTCATTTAGGGTGAGCTCATTGGCTAATTCTGCCTCCTTTTGTCTTTCTAGCTCCAAAGCTCTCTTTAGGCCTCTAGTCCTTGACCTTCTTCTTGGCACCTATTCATCAAGATGTTCACCATATTGTCCATATGCCTCATCAATTAAGGCCTTAGCCTTTTCAGCCTCTCTCTTTGCTTTGATGAGTTGAATCCCCATGAGCTCATTTTTGGCCTCAAATTTCCCGTTCTCCTGCTCATAATATGAAATAATGTATTTGACCCTTTGCAAGTTGACCTAGAGCTCTCCTATGAGTGCATTATTCTCCTTGATGACAATGGTTTTGTTCTCACTATCATATTGTTCATTTTGGTCGACTAACTGAAAATTATGCTTTGTCTCATGGAGGTCTTCGTCCTACTGTTGGATCTCTACCTCTATAACCTTTTACCTACCCTTTTGTAACTGTTTTGCCGATGAAGAAGGCAAGTCCCATCCCACAATCTATGGGGCAAACACTTGCCTATTCCCTCTCCGATAAGTATGTGTCAAGGCACCTAGACTATCCTCTTTGGGCTTGCTACTCTCACCATGCTCATTATTTTCTTGCTCACTACCTTCATCTCTACTATGTGAATGAATAGGCTCATGCGACGGTGATGATGAAGGTGATGGTGTTGCTGAATCATCAGATGAAGATGGATGATGTATGGGCTGAGGTGGAGGAATGGAGGTGGATGGATGAGAATATGAAGGTGCTTCTTGGCCATGCTAAATAGGTGGGACTATAAAAATATCATTAGATATGAAAGTTTCCCATGCAATGTTAAGCCGATCAAGGTGGTGTAGGACTATCATTTTGATGAGGGAGAGGTAAGAGAAAGGAAATATCCTCTTTCTCTCATTCTTGTATCTTGGTTTAAGATATGGCTCATAATAAAAATGGTCCAATTCTCCTTGTTTAAACCATTTTTCCCCCATGTTTGGGATCCCAGAGGCATCTGCTATGATATTAGGAGATATAGTGAATGTGACACCAACAAGGGTTACCTGACTGTCATGGAGGTTGGTGATGAACAATCTAGTCAACACAAGATGATGTTGAATCCTGGCCACTTTCTCACAAAACTCAAAACAGTCGACATGCTTAAAAATTGTCATAGTGATGGGAGATGCCATGAGTTATCTGGTGTTGGTTGGCTCATGTCTAATGATTCTCCCTCCTTTCTTATATTGCCTCCTCTCCTATCTTTCTTCCTCACTCTAACTTTTGTCCTCTTCTTCTGTCATGAGTTGTTGCTATCAAAACCCTAGGGGGATGATAAAATGGATTATGGGTGTGGGAAGTATGGAATGGTGTGAGGAGATTGATGAAGTGCGAATGGGGATGTGTGGTATGAGGGAGGTGATAGGAGGTAGTATTTAAGTGGTGGGAGTGGTAATGGAATGCTAAGAAATGTGATTTAGGAGTGAAAATATGTTACTAGGGTTTTGAGTTATGTAAAATCGCAAATCACTATGAAACCCTATGTAGACCAACAATGGAGGGGAGGAGTGAATGTATTTCCCACCTACCTCATCACTAGAGCATTTGATGGAAAATTCTATTACTTGGAGCAAATGGATCACGTTTTGGTCAATTTCTAGACTTTCCAGGCAAACTCGCAGCGCTCTAGTCAAACGTGCCCTCTAGCTATAGGCATGAAACGCCTTTATAAGATGCACTGGGTTTTCTCGCAAACACATAACGCTTAGGTCAAATGCACCCTCCCTTGTCTAAACATGCCTTCTAGCCCTGTTTTGCCCAATTTCGCCTGAAATACGAAAATTTTCTTTTGCTAAGGAGGCTTGAGAGTGAAATGGAAATGACTGTGTTTTTGTGGTCGTCGACAGGTTCTCGAAGATGGCTACTATGGCGGCCTGCAAGAAGAATATCACAGCAGAAGCCACTGCTAAAATCTTCTTTGAACGAGTGTGGGTGCACTTTGGGATCCCATAGTCTATCATCTCAGATTAGGATAGTCGGTTCCTCAGTACATTTTGGTCCAGTCTCTGGTCAATGTTGGACACCAAACTCACGAAGTCCATAGCCTTCCATCCTCAAACTGATGGCCAGACAGAGGTTGTCAATAGGATGATTGTGCACATTCTCCGCATGTATAACTCAAAGAATCCATGCACATGGGACGAGAGCCTCCCCTACGTTCAGCACAGCTACAACCGAGCTCTTCACAGCTCAACCGGCCATAGCCATTTTCAGGTGGGCTTGGGATTCCAGCCACTATGCCCCATTAACGTGGCCATGCCACTTGCAGCTACTCACATAGATTCGGCTCATGTCCAGTCCGAAACAGACAAGGCAACCAACTTCATTGAGCACATCCAACATATTCACCAGCAGGTCCATGACATTCTAGAGAAATCAAATGCCAAGTACAAGCAGCGACATGATCAACATCGGGTGCCACACAAGTTTCAGGTGGGCGACAAAGTCTGGTTGCATTTGCAAAAGGAACGCCTTACTGGAGCCTATCGGAAGTTGAGACCACTCCAATATGGTCCCTACACAATTACTAAGGCGATGGGAGACAATGCATTCAAGCTCAACATTCCCCCATTCCTTGGCCTGCACCCAGTGTTCAATGTGGATCGCCTTCGACCATACTTTCCACCATTGCTAGACACATCCGACATTGCAGAACAGCTCACACCTATAGAATTAAATCCAGATTGCATAGAACAAGCTGCAACTGATCGGATCATGGACACACAGATCAAGAACACTCGCCAACAGAATATCTAACTGTATCGAGTTGTCAAAGAAGGCCAATTCCTTCACTAGGGCAAGTGGCTCACCAGGGACCAAGTTCAGCAAAAGTTTCCTCATCTCATGGAGGAACTCAACGCAATGGGGACCATTGCTTCCTAAGGGGGGAGGAATGATCCGGGTGGATCTTGGTGGCCACCTGCCAAGTCCACCTGGACCCCCACCATTGTTTCTCTCAGCATTTTCAGTTTCCTTAATTGTAGCACAACTTACTATTTTTATCAGCTTTTCGGGTCCCGAACTTCCGGAGCCGTTTTGAGGCCCTAAACGACGTTTTTTGGGAAATCTGGGGCAACATGGGGCCATGGACTAATGTTTCCTCCCAAAGTGGTAGTGCTCGGATAGATCTTTCTAACGAGCTATTGTATGCATCAAACGGAGATCGTATGCCAAAGTTACAACCCCGGGAAGTTGATGTACCAATTTACCCAAACGGGGCCCACAGTTTGGCGTTTCATCTTCTAGGATTAGGTTTTGGAATTTTAAGGGTTTTCCATTGTTTCTCAACAATAAATAGGCCTTCAAGCCTCATTGTAAGACAGTTCAGAGGCATGTAGCCACCACATCTCTTCTCAGAGATAAGCTACCATCGCCCTAGCTGGTTTATTTCCATTGTTGTTTGTAAGCATATTTCAGTATTTTACATTAATGAGATGAAGTATTATTTCCACTGAATATCTGTGTTTATGGTTATCTTTGTAACTTGTTGCATTCCTGTTTAAGTCTGGATCACCCACCTCAACAGGCGGTGCATCCTGGGTTCCACTACTGTGTGGATCTGGGACGCTCTAGGGACCTCCTCGATCCACATGTAATCTGGAATCCCTGCTAATAGGCCCTCAAGGTTCTGGATCACTGCCTCCATCGTATCATCAACTGGAGGGGCCAAGGCTAGTGCTACAATGCCCTACGCATCCCTCCACGCCTCTAGAGCTAGCCCAACGGGTCTCACTGGTCCTACATTAGCATACCATAGCATTCATCATTAGGACATGTACATGAAAAAATAAAAAAACATCATAAAAATAAAAATTCAAAAAATGTGATCAAGTGTCTTACCATTGTCATCACACTGCTCTCTAGCGGGCAGCTGCATGTCAGGATCTCCACGGAAGTCCATGCCGGCACATGGGCAATCCTCCACGAAGATCGTCTGGCACTCCAGCCACTCTTGGAACAATGTTCCCCATGCCACCGGTCATCCGCCACCTCCTCGTGGCATGACGTGAGCCCATCGTGTGGCCCGTGTCTCACATGGTCTGGGTAAATCCAAATCCATGTCCTATAACTACAATGCCAGCACCCGCTCCAACATGAGCGGGACTAAGATGGATCCATAACCAAACTGCTTCGTCTCCCCTCGATGGCAGTTGGTGAGTTGCCTCTTTATGTTCGTCGTCACCGTCTCTTCCCAGTTAAACATGGTGGGATTGAGACACTCGAGAGCCAGCCGGAGTTGGGTCTTTGAAGCCTCATGTTGGGCTTGGGAGCCCGCTACCCATGTCACCATGAAAAGCATAGCACGAAGGACTACATCGTCCACTGTTGGGATCGCCACCTTCCCACTCCTTGTCTTGCGTGCCCATGGGCACACTTGAGCCATCAGCATCTCTAAGGAATCACCCCCGGGTCGTTGCCCCTCTAGAATGGGCCTCTCACCTCGACGGGACAGCCCGGTCAAAAAATATATGTTTGTAGCGTCAAACTCGATATCCTAGCCTCAGATGATGAATTTCCCATCTGTGGGATTCCAGGCCCTAATCAGTAGCTCCAGCAAGTCAGGGTGTGACCGCAGATGTGGAGTTAGGAAGAATTTGAGCAATCCGCATGCCCGTAATGCGTTTCGGCACCCCACATTGGCAAAAGCTTCTATATCGGTTTTATCATGCATGCGTTCTTGCCAGACGAATGCCATTATAGGCTGCAAGACGAGAAAAGTTGGATTAGCACTTCATTTGGAAATTTCAATGCGGAATTTGCATAAAAACATATGTTTTTGTCGCCATCACGTCTATTTTTTAAACAGACGCAATGGCGCGAGGTTGCTAGTTCAAATTTTTCGCGGTCATCATAGAAGTACACCACTTTCCCGCAATGATCGGAGAGTGCCGTGTGTAAATTTTTTTGGTTATCGCGGACTCGATATGGTAAACCTGCGATGACCGAGCGGCGGAGCCCAGTTTGAAAATCCACCTAAACTAACACATGGAATGTTCAAAACGCATGAAAAGAGTATTAAATTGAAGCACAAGGCAACGTGTGTCTACCTGGAACTAGTTTCGGGATGAATGATGCACGAACGGGGCTGAATTCAGCTCGCCAACTTCAGTGCTCCAAGTTGTTCCACGGTGAATTGAACAGTACTATGGTAAAAATGAATGTGTTAATCCCTTTTTATAGTGATTTTTTCAAATTAAAAAATTACATTTTATAAATGTGGGTTTTTCTCATTGTTTTTCCATATGGATAGTCAAAATATTGTTTTTACCTATGTTTTTATGTCTATTGTTCATATTATCTTGAATGGGTTTACGTGTGACATGTTTTTGTTCAGAGCTTCAGGCAGTGGAATTATGACAGTTTCATGAGCACTTGATCCTGAAAAGTTGTCTTTAAGCTCTTTTTCAACCTGAAAAATGAAAAGATAGTCGAGTTTTCCTCTTGACTCATTAAAAGAAATGAGAGGCAGTCGCCTTTAAGCTCTTTTCCCACCGTGTAAACAAGAAAAGATTGTTGGGCCTTTGTCGTTTCAATCTCGTTATTGGTTCTGAAACGACGTGCTTCCGACTGCTTTTCTACTTTTTCTGGTCGAAGTCACTACCTACGAAAAGTAATCCTCGATCGTAATGGTCAGGTGGTTCTTTCGAGTATTGTTTTATACTTTTTTGGGCTCGAGAGACACAACTCTACAAAAAAGGACCCCCCTGGAGTTTTATTTTCCGTGTCTTTTTCAAACTCTCTAAACATGAAAAAGACTCTGAGTTTTACCTATGTCGGACTCGTTAAACCCTGACGACATTGGACTCATCACCATGACGAGAATCGAGCTTCTCCTTCCTAGAGCTTGTTAAAATATTACTAGGTTGGACTCAACAACAGGTTTATCATTGATTGTCTATGGTAGCTAGTCACTCTTGCCATCAACACTTTTGCTTCTTGTCGGGTTGGGACATCCATACATCGTCATTTGGCCTTCTGTGGGTTTTGGTTATCATTTAGCCTCATTCCATCTGATTCATGCTGTCTCCATTATGCCTTTGATCCCTTGGTATCTGAATGCTGCCACCCTCCAGAGTTGTGTCGCCGACATGTTCAAGAGTATAATCCTTCTGCAGTTTACACCCTCGCCTTCACCTCTGATACTCTATTTTTCCATCTACCACTTGTTCCTTATCTCGTTTCGTTGATGGGGGAAACATTATGGCCCTCCTGCGACGGGTCGTCTCCTGTCGACATCATCTCATTATCCAGGAGATTAATCTAGAGATCCCCTGACAAGTTCTTCGCACCTGACAGTCGACTTTCATCATTGGTCGTCGATTGGGTGATTCCACGAGTGTCTGAGTTCAGCTCCTTCTTCACACTTCGTGGATTTTGCTAGACAATACCTTGAGAGCCATTGGCATTATTGATGGTTTCTCTCGCACTTGTTAACGATTTTCATCATTGACCGGTAATCAAGTGATTTTCTATCATGCTCGACCTCAGCAAATCTATTCGCATGTTAGAATGTGTACTATGATCGGATGGGTTAAAGACCCCGAACTCAGATTACACATGTTCGGGCTGCGTGGATTGGTTTATGATTACATGACTCATTGATGGATGGTTGCGACCATGCCTGAGTCTTCATGGATGGCTGCGACTATACCTTTATCATCATCATGGTCTCATTAGCTGGATGGCTACAACCATACCACAGACCTATTTCGTATGTCTTTTGGATGGTTGCGCCCATGCCTAGACTACATGTACTTCATTATCAGAGATATCAGTTGTACTTGTGTGTAGGTTCTTCCAAATGGTGTTCCAACTCAATAATTTTCATAAAGCATTTCACCCCTCCCTCTCTCGAGCTTCATACTTTAGGGGGCATCTGTTACATAGTAATTTGTCACTGTCTTCACTCCAGTCTTCCAACTGTGTCATCTGTCCAAAGTTGTACATGCTCATGTTAGACAAATGCTCTCTGATGTTGCTAAATGACCCACTTTTCCAAATGTTTCTGCCTCATCGCGTATGTTGGCTAAATAAATGCACTGAAGGGCACTCCAAAATAGTCTAGAAGCATTGCCATCGCGGAAGTACACCTGATTCCTGCGATGGTCGGATTTTATGTGCCAATGCGACTGTTGCTTGTAATCTTGAGCGATGATCTTACTAGCTACATTATTCAATAGCGATGTCAGCGCGGAAGGCCAGTTATGTGCCCGCGTTGATCCAGATTAGGCGAATTTGTTCCTATAGTCGGCCTTACAGATGACTCCAAACCTAGTTGTTGGCCTAGTTTATGTCACCCTCCTTTCTTTGGTGTGGTTGTTCCGTCATTTGTGCTACCTTCCTTGGAGATAAGCTCATTCTCCCACCTTTCATGGATACTCCTTCTCCTATTTAAACTCTCACCATTGCTATGTGTTGCTAGTTTTGAGTTCTTAGTCTTTGGAGTGGTTGATGATAGTGCTGTTAGTATTTGTGAGTTTGCTAGATAGTGTTAGGGTCCCACCCTAACCCCCTTATTTATGTCATGGGATCACGTCATAGTCAAGAGTCAATAAAGCCCATATTAATATTTGTAAGTGGTTAACCCGCAATTAATGATGGGACCACAGTTAGTTGCAAATGGGCCGTAGTATTAGATAGATGGTATTAATAAAACCCACGATATTGGCCCGTGGTATTGCATGTATGAGTCATATATAAAGGATAGAGACTCCCTGCAAGGAGCATTGTGTCTTATTTTGTAGTCGAGCTCTGCTCTATTGGAGGTTGCCCCCTCGAGGAGGCAAGTGAACATTACTCTCTGAATAATAAAATCATTGCTATTCTGTGTTCTGGGTATCTTTTCTTCTCATATTCTGTATTTGGGTATCATTTTGCAGGTTAAGAGCATAACAAGTGGTATCATAGCACTTTCCAGGGCCGGTGGGATCTCCAATTCTTAGCAAAAAAAAAAAAATTCGGCTAGAGACGTGTTCCGGCGTCTTTAAACCACGGGATCTGTCGTTGAGCGCATAAACCTGCGGATTTGGGGAGGCATGCACGCAGGAAATACAAGAGGTGGTCACGTCTGTTGGACTCCCTTGTAACCCCTGTGGGTACCCCTTCGAGTAGTAGCGCATTAGACAGAACCGCGCACGGACTGTCTTCCACGTACCCTCTGGGTATATCGGAAGCCCCCTAGGCTCCCTTGAAACCTCGCCATAGATAAACCGTCGGCCGTCTTGTGGCTACAGTACATCGAGAACAGCACTCGGAGAGATTACTCGCCCGTACGATAGGGAAGTCAGTACGATAGGGAAGTCGGGTTGTACGGCTAAGGGTACGGTTGATCCTCCTTAGTTAGAGCCCTGAAACATTGGGCCGAGTACTACTACCAGACCCTTATGTATATTGCGATCTGTAGCACCTGACACTCCTCACGACCATAGTTTCCTTTTCTATCGGGGGATCACACATCATCTATTCCCGATCCACGTGTGCAAAGAGGTGCAGCAGCAGCAGATATCAGTCCCGCAGATCCATCAGATCCGCCGCAGTAGTTGTTCCGCCATTTAGATATCTCAGACCCACCAGATCAGAGTTGTTGTGAAGGGTTCCTATACCAGGGTATACTTTTCGCAGGACTTTTGGCAGCATTGACATTTTGAGGATTTGGCGACTGCAGTATTGATCAAGAAGGAGTAAAACTTCGTTAGGAGTTTTCAAAAAAAAAGAGTCTGAGATCTTCCGGGGCGCTTATTGGTGATCTAGCCCATCAGAATCAGGATGACGAGCTGAGCAAGGTGGTACCATTCAATTTATTAGTCAAATTTTTTTGGCAGTCCCAATTTTTCATCAGGTTGGTGTATGGTAGAGACTAGAGCTCAAGCGATGGCAAATGAAAGGATGGACAAACTGGAAGACTCCGTGCAATCCCTCAAACATGAGCTTCATGGACTAAGTATCCAGATACAGCAATTACTTCCGAAGGGCAAGGAGCAAGCCCACGAGGAGGCGTATAATGGAAATGAATACAATGAGGGTGAGTCTAGCCACTCTCCTCACATCTGGCACACCCATCCACCACCCAGTCAGCGACCTCCCAAGTTGGATGTGCATAAATTTGACGGTTCTCACCCGTCCGCATGGCTCGCACAAATGGAGCAGTATTTCAAATTGAATCATATCCCAGATGATGCGACTAAGCTTATGTTGGGGAGCATGTACTTGGACAATGAACGGTGGCAATGGTGGGAATGGCATCAGCGTTGCAATGGACCTTTTAGGACTTGGACCCAATTTACCAAAGCTCTTCGAGATCGCTTTGAACAAGAAGACTCTTTTTTGGGTCGTCTCACTAAGCTCCGACAGATGGGTACAGTGGATGAATATATTACCGCTTTTGAAGCCTTAGCCTTCCGCACTAGGGGTCTCACAAATGAGTTCTACACGGAATGTTTTATCAGTGGTATTAAAGAAGCCATCAAAGCTCAAGTTCTACTTCACCACCCTCCCACGTGGACGGAGGCTTTCCAGGTAGCTCGTAATTAGCAGCCCAATACAGTCGCCCAAATTTCCCCGCTAAAGGTCGTCCCCCACAGGCTCACAACACGACTCAAACACTTAAGGTCCAAAAGGTGTCACCTGCGGAAATGGCCGAAAGAAGGAAGCAAGGACTATGTTACTACTGTGATGAAAAATAATCCCCAGGTCATAAATGCAAGGAGCCCAAATTTTTTCAAATAGATGCCACTAACTACAGCTCAACAGAGGAAGATCCACCACTTGAGGAACATGAGGCGCTAGAAGAAGACAACCCAATGGAGAATGTCTCTGACGAACCAGTTATTTCGCTGCATGCATTGGCAGGGATTTCCTTAAACATCGCCCAGTAGTAGTCTTGATTGATAGTGGAAGTACCCATAATTTGATCCATCAAAAAATCGCAGAAGCAGCGCATTGTTTTGTACGAGCAGTTTCTAACTTCCAAGTCCAAATTGTGGATGGGGGCACAATGAAATGTGAAGGCCGTTGTGAAAATGTCAAACTTCAAATGGGGGATTATTAGTTGAAAACCCACATGTTTGCCATACACATGGGGGGTTGCGACATTGTCCTCGGTGTTGAATGGCTCCGCACTCTTAGGCCAATCACAATGGATTTCCAGGAGTTATATATGATTTTTAAGCAGAACAACTCCACACATACCCTCCGTGGACTCCAGGCGGGAGCCCCCTCTATCATCAGCTCGCATAGGATGGAAAAATTGTTAAAAAAGGGCCATCATGGAGTAGTAGCTCAATTTAATGCCATCCAGGTAGTTGAAACCATGTCTCTGCCAATTCATCATGAGATGCAACAGATGTTAAATAACCATCGGACGGTGTTTGACAAGCCTCATGAGCTTCCACCCTCACGAGGGGAACATGATCATAGCATCACCTTGGTTCTAGGGTCCCAACCCCAAATGTGCGGCCATACAGATATCCGTTCACCCAAAAGAATGAAATAGAAAAAATCATCAAGGAACTGTTGGAAGCAGGTGTCATTCGTCCCAGCATTAGTCCTTATTCATCCCCAGTGGTCATGGTGCTCAAGAAAGATGGGGAGTGACGGATGTGTCCCGACTTCAGGGCCCTCAATAAGTTGACAGTCAAAGATAAATTTCCCATCCCGGTGGTTGACGATTTGCTGGACGAACTCAATGGGGCTCAATTCTTCACTAAGTTGGATCTTCGCTCAGGCTACCACCAAATTCGCATGAAGGAAGTCGACATTCCCAAGATGGCTTTTAGAAATCATGAAGGCCATTATGAGTTCCTGGTCATTCCATTTGGTCTTTGTAATGCCCCCTCTACTTTTCAGAGCCTTATGAATCACATTCTCAAACCATATCTCAGAAAATTTGTCCTTGTCTTCTTCGATGACATCCTCATCTATAGTGGCACTTGGGCTGCACATCTTCAGCATGTAGATCTACTCTTGCAACTGCTCCGCAAGCATAAATTATTTGTCAAGATGTCCAAGTGTTTGTTTGGCATGGAAGAAGTTGAGTATTTGGGCCACATTGTGGGGCGTGAAGGTGTCAAGGTGGACCCCAAAAAGGTCCAGGCAATGCAAGAATGGCCTCAACCTAAGACCTTGAAGAGCTTGAGAGGATTTTTGGGTCTCACAGGCTATTATCGTAAATTTTTCCGCAAATATGGCCGCATAGCGAAGCTCCTCACTCAACTCCTAAAGAAAAATTCCTTCTTCTAGAACAAGGAAGCACAATAGGCATTTACCGCTCTCAAAAACGCCATGTGTTCCACTCCAGTATTAGCACTACTTGACTTCACCAAATCCTTTGTCATTGAATGTGATGCTCCGGGTACAGGTATTGGGGCGGTCTTAATGCAGGAAGGGCGACCGTTGGCCTTCACAAGCCAACAACTCAGTGGGAGGAATCTGGGCCAATCTACCTACGAGAAGGAAATGATGGCCATCTTACATGCAGTCGAGACCTGGCGACCTTACTTATTGGGGCGACGTTTCCAAATCCGCACAGATCATCACAGTCTTAAATATTTTTTGGAGCAACGCCTATCCTCCCCACAACAAAATAAATGGTTAGCCAAAATGCTGGGATATGATTATGAGATCATTTACAAGAAAGGGAAAGACAATAGTGTAGCAGATGCATTATCTCGCCAATTTGAGGAGGAAAGTACTCTGCTCGCAATTTCCCTCCCCATTCCAGACTGGATTGAAGAGGCTCGCAGGGAATGGTTTTCACACCCCGGGCTCTCCCAACTCATTTCTCAATTGCAGGTAGATCCTAATTCCACCAAGGGCTACTCGTGGCAGAATGATATTCTTCGCTACAAGGACAGAGTCGTAATCTCACCAACATCCACCCTCAAAAGTCGCATTTTGGCAGAATTGCACTCATCTCCCATTGCAGGACATTCGGGCTTTCAGAAGACGTATGCTCGCACCAGAAGATCATTTTTTTGGACAGGCATGAAAAAGGACATCCTTACCTTCGTAGCAGAATGTGATGTCTGTCAATGCCACAAAGGGGAAACCGTCAACACACCAGGCACATTACAACCATTGCCCATTCCGGAATCAATTTGGACGGAGGTTTCTATGGATTTCATTACAGGTCTTCCAAAGTCAGGGAACAAGTCAGTCATCATGGTGGTTGTGGACCGACTGTCGAAGTATGCTCATTTCTGCGCCCTACCCCACCCGTTTACACCAACTTTGGTTGCCCAATCTTTCATGGATCAGATCTTCAAATTGCATGGCATGCCCACTTCTATTGTGTCCGACTGCGACCCGATCTTCACCAGTAATTTTTGGCAGGAACTCTTCAGAATACAAGGCACTCAACTCAAACTCAGTACTTCATATCATCCGCAAACAGATGGTCAAACCGAAGCTGTCAACAAATGTCTAGAAACCTACCTTCGGTGTTTCACTTCAGAAAAGCAACACCTTTGGGTACAGTGGTTACCTCTGGTTGAATGGTGGTATAACACCAACTATCATGCCACCACCAAAATGACTCCCTATGAAGTAGTATATGGTCAACTTCCGCCTTCCCCTACTTCTTATCTTAAGGGGTGCTCCAAAGTACAAGCAGTGGATCAACTCCTACAACACCGCGCAACCATGCTCGCCCATCTTAGAGAGAATCTTCATCAAGGTCAGAACCGCATGAAGCAACAGGTCGACCAGCATCGCTCAGAGCGCCAATTTCAAGAAGGGGATCAGTTCTTTTTGAGGCTACAACCATATAAGCAAACATCACTCAAAGACAAGGGTTGTCAAAAGCTCTCTCCAAAATTCTACGGACCATACCAAGTACTTCAGCGCATTGGATTGGAGAAGTGGTTTACAAGTTGGCTTTGCCACCTACTGCAAAAATCCATCCAGTTTTCCATGTATCGTGCCTCAAGGAAGTGATTGGGAACAATTGCCGAGTTCAAACCAGTCTACCTGAATTGGACGAAGAAGGGTCAATCTCGCTTCAACCCGAACAGGTTCTAGACACACGAGACAAGCACCTGCGCGGCTGCATGATTAAGGAAGTCCTCGTCAAATGGAAAGACTCCTCTCCGGAAGATGCAACTTGGGAACCAGCCACTATTCTTCAGCAGTTTCTGCAGCTTCAGCCTTGAGGACAAGGCTAGTCTTAAGGGGGAGGGCATGTTAGGGTCCCACCCTGTTGTGCTCTACAACAACCCTCCATTTCATATCATTTTTATTTACAAAATTATCATATGAAATGGGTCCCTTTAGAAGTTAATTGGTATCAATATTGTATTATTCAAAAAGGTCTAATAACCAAATGAAAACATTATATAAAAACCTTTTGAAAATTCCATTTTGATCAAATAAAATAATCTTTTATCATTGCGATAAAGTGATCCCGAGATCGCATATCGCAATGACATAGAGAACGCAAATAAGTGGCATATTGGTTTCCGCCGATGCGATATCGCTATCGGCTATTGGCGATACTCTATACGCAGTCTTAAAGCACCCCAAGCCTTTCACCCTGATGCGATGCGATATCGCAATCGGCAATCGACAATATCCTATGCACATTAATAAGGCGCCCAGGTGATGCAGCCCGATGCGATGCGATATCGCAATCGGAAAATCGGCGATATGCTGTCCACGTCATATATAATCCCTATTCTTCCGATGCGATGCGATATCGGCTATCAGCAATCGGGGATTTTAAACGGTGTCAATACAAGAGGTTAAGCTCTCCCCGATCGCCGATTGCGATAAAGCGCAGATTTCAAAAAAGCCGTTAAGTGGAGGAATATTACGATCCATTCATATTTAAAGCTTGATCTGTTAAGAAATCATTCACCTGCGCTCAACCGCCAAAATATCCATAGCACGCTTAAGCGGGCCATTCGGCCGAATAATGATATAATATGCATTTAAAGGGTGGCAGGTTTTAAACGACCATTTAATGTAATTGAAAGATCTTCCCATAGATTGTATCCGTGGCCATTTTTAGAGTTAATCTCTCAGCATGCTTTGATCAATATATCTTTCCCATATTGGATTTTCATTGGCATATCTCTGTGTTACGTTTATTTTCGCCTCTGTGCAGAATTCATCCAAAGGAGAAAGCTCAAGCAAAATGAGGAAGAAATCCAAGAAGACCACAGGCGCTTCCGCTGTGCCAGCTGCAGGACAAGCTGTCGTGGACAAAAAGAAGGGATTGATATCTGATACTACATGTTCGGGTCTCGTCAGAGTTACTTGGCAAGGTACCTACAACCTGATTGAAGCCGAAGAACCAGCAAAGACAATAGTAGAAGCTACTGCAGATTCTACTCGGAAATCAGAGAATACTCTCAAGGATTTAGCTGACTCTTTCCTTCACCGGATAGCAGCCAGGGAACAAATTCTCCCATACACAGATGTAGTGCAGTGGGCAATTGAAGAAATCCCAATCCTGGATAGAACCTTTAGCACCAGAGATGGGAGAATTTTTGGGTCATTCAAACCTGATGATTTGAGGCAAATGTATCATTTGCCTGAGCCAGAGAAGATATACAATAAGGCATTCCTGGAAAAATTCTCGAACAAGAACGAAGTTGAATCTGAACCCATCCAGGATTGGAGACAAAATCCGGCCAAGCACAAACATGAATCTTCCGGTAAGTACTCGGTTGATTCTTTGGCTTCTCCTTATTGCTATGCTGGAATAATGATGTGTAGATTATGGGGATTGCATGACTCTGCTAATTTTACCATAGAAATGGTTCCTCTAATGGAAGCAGCATGCAACAGTGTAATTATGGATTGGGCCACTATCCTCTCTGACAAATTAGCAACAGTTGTGCTTGAGTTTAGAAGCAAGACCCGTATTTCTGAAAGGGTAATTCCCCCATTCTACTACAGTGCCTATATTCTAGATACCCTGTGTTTTAACTCTAAATTCCCCGTACTCGGCTGGAGGTGGACTGCACAAGACCCCACGCCTATTCATATATATCATCAGAAATTGTGGAAATCTTCTTATAAGCATCATCTATACCAAGTCTGTAATGGCTTTATGTTGCCTATTT
Organism: Pinus tabuliformis; assembly: GCA_031772625.1. NCBI lineage: Eukaryota > Viridiplantae > Streptophyta > Pinopsida > Pinales > Pinaceae > Pinus > Pinus tabuliformis. The sequence goes on from CM062818.1 coordinate 2,075,663,127, forward strand.
ATTATTCCATTTTCGATAAACCTGCTCCCAAGATTTCCTATCAAGCCGGAATTGATTTAACCTCAATAGGTAGATGGTTTGGAGAGGAGATATTTACCTACATAAGAGTTTTCGGTAGCCAAGCCAGACCTCATGTCCTCCCTTTATACATACCAGATAAACTGTTGGCGAGGGAAATTTCTTACCAAATCATTGCTGAGAGTGTTACACAAACGCTCAAGAAAAATAAGAAGCAAGGCTGGCCCTCTTTTCCTTTGAGATGCGGTGTATATACCTTGCATGATCTCAAACATGCAGAAAAGGAAGCTACAAAGTTTCAATCCTTAACTCTGGCGACTCTCCCAAATAGGCAGTTTGATCCAAACAAAGTTGCCTATACTGCACTAGAACAGGCCAAACTGACAAGATTTGACCATAAAGAAGATATGTTTGACGACCTGTTCTCTCCAGCTGAGACAATAAATCAGCTTAAAGCATTCACTAAAGTGAAATATAATGATGAAGGGTTGACTGAATTTAATAAACTTAGAGAACAGAGGTTGCAAACTCTGCCTCTAGATTTACTAGCGGCAACCCCAGCGACATCATCAAGCGAGCCTGATCAACAACAGTCAAAGGAACCTCCCGTTATAACAAAGGAATAGGAGGAGAAGCAGAAGAAAGAACAGGAAGAAAATCAGAGAAAATAAAAAGAAGAGAGCCAGAAGAGAGCGCAGGAAGAAAAACAGAGGAAAGAGAAAGAGGAACAGCAAAAGAAAGAGCAGGAGGAAAGACAAAAGAAAGAGCAAGAGGAAAAGCAGAAAAGAGAACAGGAAAAAGTGCGGAAGGAGTCCCAAGCTGAAAAACAAAGACAAACCACCATTGATGTCAATATAGATACTCATATTGACCCTAAATTGCTCCAGGAATGGAAGCAATTTGATTCCATCATCAGTGGGTTGGAATGTTCAAAGGATACAGACACTTCCAAGACAACCGATACACAGGACATCACTTCAACTCAGGTTCTAAGTGGAACCAGTGGCCCACCCATTTCCAAAGAGGTTGAGATAATACCAAAGGACCCCTCTGACCAAATCATTTTGCAGGTAGAAGATATTCCTCCCCTGGATGTCTTCTATAGCCCAAGGCATAAAGCAGTGGTTAAACGGCAAAGGAAAAGAAGAAGGACTGATCAACCTTCCCTTTTCCCAGAGAAAACTGTTACGGGCAATGTGGTTTGGAAGGAGGAATTTGACCCCTCCGATGACCTGACAAAACTATCACAGTATGCGGGAGCCTATTCGGCAGCGACGATTGATAAGGCATCGGAGGTAAGTCTTCTACTGAAAACCAAGGATCAAGAGATTTTCTCATTACAGGCAGAGTTAGCTGAGACAAAGCAGAAGGCAGAGCAGGCAGAGCAGCAATTGTTGACACAACAGCAAGTGAACAGTCAACTAACTCAACAATTGCAGGCAGAAAAGCAAAGGATCAACCAAAGCGCGATCCAGAAACAGAAGGAATTATCAGAGGCATTGGCACAATTAAAGGCAGCAAATGAGCAAATAATGAAAACAAAAGATGAGCAAATTGCTCAATTGTCATCGCAGCTCGAAAAAATAAAGGGCGTTCCACAAGTGGTTGAATTCAGAGCAGAAGAATTACAAATAAACACTGCATTAGTATCCCAAATTAAGCTTCTGTTTCAACAAATCGCCCAGGCAGAGCCACTATGTGAATTAACGACATCCATAAATCAGTAGGTAGAGAAGGCCAGAAATGAATTGGATCAAGCCGAAGAAACCATAGCTGCATTTCTTGACTGGCAAGATTCTGATCAAGGGAAAGCAGCGAATTTGCCCAGGATCCTAGAAACGCATAAAGATATACTCTTCACAGAATGGTAGTCCCAGTTGATGAAAGCAGAGAGGGCAGCTTCAAGATGTAAATCAACTTCCAGCAATCTAGTTGAACTAGTTAACAACACTCTCTACTTATCAAATATGATTTCCCAATGTACACCAGGAAAGTTGACAACAACGAACACATTGGAGCAATCATGTTATCCTGATTTAGAGGAAAAGGGGAGATTAATCACTGGGATTAACAGTTTAACCTGGGACGCATATTGGTTCTTCCTGGTAAAGCCGCATACACAGAGAGCCGCCCTCAAATGCCTAACAGATGCAATCGGGTATATGATTCCCGATATTCAGGATGCCACCTATGCCGCCCAGCTCAGCTCGCGCCTCAACAAACCTCCTGAAGTAGAGCCAATGCTTGCGATAAGTCAGCTCAGATATAAAGGCAAGCAGCCTACCTGATGAATCATGCCACCGACTGCCAGATCACTGAAGAAAATCATATCAAGATTGATTGATACCAATTTAATAGGATTTCTGTTTTATAGATAGGTAGATTAGTTAAGTATTTATAGACCCTTTCATTGTTTTGGAAAGGGTCGTAAAGTTTTGTACCAGACTTAAAGACTGAATTTTGCACTATTGTGCTTCAGTCAATATTCTTTTATGAAACTGGACTAGTTGTTCTTAATTCGACAAGGAAGCTTTTTATGCAATTGTGCACTATTGTCTTTGTTGAGAATTACAAGTAGCGATTGATATTGGGAGTGTCAAGCAGCTCATATGGTATTTATATCTATGTCTGAATTCATTCCTTTTATATGAATTGTTATGTGATTATTCTTGCTATTATTGATTATATGCATGCGCTGTAACAGCAGATCTATATTCATTCCACTATTGGATGTTTTATGATGTGCCTTTCTTTTTAATCATGTATATGTCAATGATATAAATGATAAGTGTGGTAATATCGCTTCAATCGCTTTGCTTAACTATTTAAGCATAGTAATCATGAATGAAATAATGTCTATGTCTGTTAAATAGAGTCATCTATATGCCTGTTTATAGACACAGATCATCAAGCACTGCACTTTAAAGCTCAATAAGTTCTTGGGATAGATCATAGTTTATGTATTCTTGTTAATAGTTTTAGTTATTCGCTCACCGTTAGCCTAGTTTATAAATCATCCATTCATCCCGTTTATCCACTTTTGGGAAACTGGTCCCATTATCCCTAGTCGGAGCCACTATTCCAAACGGAAAAGGAGCTGTACTAAGGTCCGGACCGGGTGGTTATCCCCAATGTTGTTGCAGCGATTTTCGAGGCTTCAACATTTTTGGTGCTAGAAGGAGGGCCTGACTGTGAGTGGCACATAAACCAAAATCTATAAGCCATTCTAAGAGTAATTCTCCCTCCAAATCCCCTCAAGATTCTCATTTGCATGCTGGTTCTCTAGTATCCAAACAAGAAGAAGAGGAATCAACTACCACTGCTCAAACCCATCATACTATAGAACAATTAAGTCTTGAATCACCTGAAGTCCAGTCTCTTATCCATAAACTTCAGAGCTTCTCGATTTCACCACAGAAATCTGAGGTATCACAAAGTAGTGCAACTTCACAATTCATTTTACCTCATCCTCTCACCAGACTTCAGAGCGAAAAGCTCGGTATTGAACCCACTGAGTTCCCTTTACCCAAAAGGAAAAAGGCGAAGAAATATACTGAAGGATCTGACAGTGAAGAGCTTTCATCCACATCCTCCATTGCATCTTCTCCTCTGCAAAGTCAACCATCCACTCCCCCATTACATATTGTTGTTCACCAGGGATTAGGAGCTTCAGCATCCCAACCTGCTCACTCCTCAACATTATTTCCTTCCCAGACATCTGTATTCCTGACAGTAGTATCAACCACTACTGTTATTATAATGGCAGATCCATGGACCAGACCTGGTGCAGTCAATATGCCTGCACCATTGCATCCATTACCAGATGCTCCTGAAAAATGGCTACCCAAGTTTAATCCAGATGATGGGACCCAGGCTGAGGAACACATCAATAATTTCATGTTGGCAGTCAACTTGAAGGGAGTAACAGAACAAGACGTTGTTGTTAGACTTTTTCCTTACACCTTGCAGGGATCAGCAGGATCCTGGTATTTTTCTCTACCATCTGGTTCCATTACCAATTGGAACACTTGCCAAGAGCAGTTTCTTACCAAATAGGTCTCTGGATACCCTAATAAACGACCTCTCCAATCTTAGGATAGAGCATAGGGAACCAATTAAGGAATTTAATGCTCGCTTCAATAAACTCCTGAATAAAATCCCTACAGCCTCCAAACCAAGTGAACAAATTCGAAGCGAATGGTATATAACAGCCCTGCCTGCCAATATAGCCATTTTTTTAGATAGAGCTGGGAAACCTACCTTAGCCGAAAACATGAAAGAAGTGCTTGCTGTGGAGAAACGTATCAATGCCCTAGAAAAGAAAGCTGCCCTAGAAGACAGAAAAGCCAAAAAAGTCTCTTTTAAAGATGACTCAAGAAAGAAAATCTCAAAAGACCCCTATGACATGGAGGGTTTGCAAAAAGTCCTAAAAATTTTATCAAATGAAATGGTTGAAATAAAGAAACAAGTAGTCGAGACATCAACCAAAATACCCTTTAGGACTTTTAAGAAAAATGAATCAAAGCCACCAAATGTCATATCTAATGCTGATTCAGAGCAAGAAGAAGAGGAAGAGGAAACGATTACACCAACTAGCGATGAAGAAGAAGAAGTAGAATGTCATGGAATGTGGGATTTTATACTCCCCAACTCCGATTCCGATAATGAAGAGGAAGCATTCCCGGTCACCACTAGGAGTAAAAGTACTTCCGAACCTGTTCAGGTAACCTCAAAGAAAAGGAGTGCAGGTGCTGCTACAACTAAAGCAAAAACGCCTGCAAAGAAATCACCTGCAGCAGTTCCCCAAAACCAGCCTTCAACTTCTAATTTTCCCTCAACATCTAAAACATTGGTGGTATCCGATTCAATGGAGTACAATATTGTTGATGACATGAAGAAAACTAAAGCAAACATTACTATGTTTGAACTTAGTAAATTAAAGCATCAGCAGAAATTGCTTCTCAAGGAATTGAATGTTGTTCTCTCTGCACCTCTTCCCAGTGCTAAAGATGCTAATGATTCAGGCCAACCCCCTCCCGGTATGGTTGAAGCTACCAATTCAGTTCTGATTGGCGATAGATCAAATTCTCATACCCCACCTTTCCTATTGACCTACGAGATTTACAACAGAAACCTGCACAACTGTTTAATTGACTCAGGGGCATCATCTAACATAATGCCAGCTTCAGTTTGTTCTAAACTGAACATTGAACCCCAAAAGTCTGCTATTCATATTGTACAGTTGGACAGGACCAAAGTACAGGTTTTAGGAGAAATTAATTCCGTAACTATTAGGTTATCTGCTGATCCAAGAATAGTACAGAGGATTGATATTCTAATAGCCGATATACCTGAATTTTACGGTTTAATTTTGAGTAGGGATTGGTATGAGAAATTGCATGGGTATATTTCCACTGATTGGTCACATATGTGGCTTCCCTAAAAGGGCAAGCCAAATCAAATAAGAATCGATCGGGAAAAACATATGACCCATACAGTTACAGAATTCGAACAAGAAAACCAGCCGGTAGCATTCAACAACAACATTTTGGGGAATTATTCATCAGAGTCATTCTTTGGCAACTTCGTTTCCCAACCCTCTCCGTTCTCAGTAAACCATTCTACATCTCAGATCGAAAATTTTTCACAAACAGATCGATCAAGATGTTTCAATGATACTGAGAAAATTGTAAATACAATTGTTAATACTTCTTTATTTTGGTCTTTATATTTCGATGGGTCCAAGTCTAGTGAGGGGTCAGGAGCAGGATGTATTTTAATTAGTCCACAAGGGGAAAAGACAATGTTGTCCTGTAGGCTAGAATTTGAATGCACTAACAATACAGCTGAATATGAAGCCTTGGTCCAGGGACTATATAAAGCAATCGGCCTTAAAGTGCAATATCTAAAAGTATTCGGCGATTCTGAAATTATTGTTAAACAGGTGAGGAATGTAATCCATTGTCTTTCAAATCACCTCAAGCATTATCAATCGCTAGTACAAGAACTTACATCGCACTTTTCCGCATTCAACATTTCCTCCATCCCTAGGTCTCAAAACTCGGTAGCTGATCTCCTAGCCAATGTAGCTTCCAAGCTCCTACCTTCTGAAGACTACATCCCAGATAGATTTTCCGTAGAATTGCTTTTTAGGCCTTCAATTCCTGACAATGTCACTAATTGGAGAGTATTCAACCATGATGAGGATATTTTACAATTTCTAGCTTCTGAAAAGTCCTATGACGATCAAATTATTGAGGAAAATGACCATGATCTACAAATGAAAGAAACGCCACAGGAAAATTCAATCCCTAAGCCAGTGATAAAGCTCAAGGATCTTTATGATATCAAAGACAGGTTTAAACCTGTAACTAATGAAAAGCTCCAAAGTTCTACCCTTAGGTTTGAATTGATAAATCTTGGCACCGAGCAAACTCCTCAAAACATTAACTTAGGACTAGGACTTTCCTTGGAAGAGAAGGAGGCATTCATTAGACTGTTAAGGAAAAATAAACAGGTCTTTGCTTGGAAGTACGATGATTTGAAGACTTATGATACATCCATTATCCAGCATACCATTCCAATGCTTCCCGATCAGAAACCGATTCAGCAGAAGTTAAGAAAAATACATCCAAACTTAGAGAGCCAGATAAAATCGGAACTTAACAAACTCTTGAAAGCCAAGATTATTTTTCCTGTCCGACACTCAAACTAGGTCTCTAATATGGTGCCAGTCAGAAAGAAAAATGGCGACATTCGAATTTGTATTGATTTAAGAAATTTGAATAAAGCAAGCTTGAAAGACAATTTCCCATTACCTACTATGGAGCAAATACTTCAATCAGTAGCAGGCTCTGAATTGATGTCCTTTCTAGATGGTTTCTCAGGATATAACCAAGTCCTGGTTCATCTTGATGACCAGCTTAAAACCACATTCAGAACAAAATGGGGAACATATGCATATCAGAAAATGCCTTTCGGACTTATAAATGCAGGAGCGACATTCCAAAGAGCTATGGATATAGCTTTTATAGGGTTGATTAATAGAACAGTAGTCGTCTATCTAGACGATATTACTGTATTCTCTAAGGAGAGGTACAATCATTTGCATGATCTAAATCAAATTTTTCAGCGTTGCAAAAGATATGGTATTTCTCTTAACCCTAAAAAGTCTTTCTTTGCTCTTGATCAAGGAAAGCTCTTGGGTTTTATTGTGTCCAAAGATGGCATTTATATTGATCCTGATCAGATCAAAGAAATCTCTGAAATCCCTTTCCCACACAATAAAAAATCGATGCAGTCATTTTTAGGCCAGATCAATTTTGTTAAAATATTTGTTCCAGATTTTTCTCAAATTATTTTGCCACTTCAAACAATGATTAAGAAAAATTCAGTCTTTAAGTGGGGATCAGCAGAAAAAGAAGCTTTTGATCTAATCAAGCAATCAATAATCAATGCCCCAGCCTTAAATACTCCAAATTTTTCTAATCATTTTACATTGTATACCATCGCATCCAACTTGTCTTATGCTGCAGTACTCACGCAACTAAATGATCACAATCTAGAAGCACCCATTTCATTTTTTAGCTCAAATCTTTAGGGTGCTGAATTGAATTACTCCGATGTAGAAAAACAAGCCTTTGCTGTATTTAAAGCAGTCAAGCATTATAGACCCTTCCTTTTGAAAACCCACACAAAAGTTATAGTTCCTTTCCCTGCAGTTAGGCAACTATTAATCCAAAAAGAACTGGGTGAAAAAAGGGCAAATTGGGTCACAACACTTCAAGAATATGACTTAGAAATTAAACCAGCAAAGATTGTTAGGGGCCAAGGTTTTTGCAGGATATTGGCAGGAGCACCCAACATTCCAAAATCAAGCGATACAGATCAAACTGAAGAAATCAACCAGATAAGTGTTACTGATTCTGAATCTCAATATGCAGATTTAATCTTTTATTTAAAGAATGGTTATGCACCTCCAAACCTTTCTTACAAAAACAAAAGGGCCATTAGGTTAAAAGCAAAGAATTTCACAATTATTGATGATGTGCTTTTTAAGCAGAATTATGATTCTATTTTATTAAGATTCCTTGAGAAACCTGAAGCAGAAAAGGTTTTGCAGGAGTTACATGATGGACCAGCAGGAGGACATTTTGGAGCTGACACAACAGCTCACAAAATTATTCATGCTGGATACTATTGGCCCACTCTGTTTAGAGATGCTCACGAATATGTAAGGAAATGCCTCAATTGTCAAACTTCTAGTGGAAGACAACGTAAATCAGCTTTCCCTCTGCAACCAGTCAACATTGAACAACCATTTGAGCAATGGGGATTGGACATCATAGGGGAAATTACTCCACCATCTTCCAAACAGCATAAGTATATCCTTACTGCTACCGATTATTTTACTAAGTGGGTGGAGGCAATTCCTTTGAGGACAACAAATTCTGAAGCAATCATTGAGTTCATAGATCAATTCATCATTACCAAGCTTGGTGTCCCAAATGCTCTTGTTTTTTATAATGCATCTTATTTCTCAGGTAATGATATGTTTGATTTCTCTATTAAAAGAGGATTTAAATTGAAATATTCTGCTAATTACTATCCCCAGGGTAATGGTTTAGCAGAGTCTACTAATAAGAATCTGATCAAAATCATTAAGCGAACTATCGAACAGAATCATAAAAACTGGCATAAATCCTTAATGTTTGCATTATGGGCTAATAGGATAACACAGAAAGCTTCTATAGGATCTTCCCCATTCAACCTTGTGTATGGAAAAGAAGCAGTACTGCCCACAAATCTTGTTCTTCCTTCTCTATCCCTAATTCAGTTCATTGAGGAAAGTCCTTCCTCTTCTATTCAGCTTAGACATGACCAAATTCTAAAATTAGAAGAGGAAAGAGAAAAATCTAGGGTTACTCATGCCAAACATCAACAAATCATCAAAGCAGCTTTTGATTCAGTCTCATCCGGTTCAAAACAATTCCAAGTCGGTGATTTAGTTCTGAAATGGGACAAAGCCCATGAGGACAAGGGAAAACACACCAAGTTCCAGAAGATGTGGCTTGGACCATTTCAGATCTGTGAGAAGATAGGACATTCAACCTTCATGTTGCAAGATTTATCAGGTTCGAGAGATTCTCTCCCTGTTAATGGCCTTATCTTGAAAAAATTCTTTAATTGAGGAGGTAACCCCTTCTCCTTTTAGCTTGATAGAGTTTTATAGTTTGTAGGATCATTAGGAAATAAATTTGTAAGGTATATTCCATCTGTTAGCGCTTGAGATTTCACCTCAGGCTGAGAAAGGTAAACCTCAAGGCAACATCAAACCATTCAGCCCCGTAGCTAGCCCTACGGGGCAGGAGAAGACTCTCTCCGGTCAATCTCGATAGGTCTTCAATTGATGAGATGACCAAATGGGTAACATTGATATTAGGCTAGTAAACTGATTAGAATGATTGATTTGGGGTTTTTAATTAAATAATGGGGTTTTTCTGGGCTGCATGGGCAAAATCACAGCTTCAAACAGAGAAATATAATGAACAACACGGGTTGACGACTGAGGCAAGGTAGGCAAGGAATTTAGCATCAAATCTAGATTTTAAATGGGATGGCAAGACTGGTGAGGAGCTAAGGAGGGCAAACGATAACTTTGAATCCTCCTTAAACAGAAGAAAACATTGAATTGAACAAACTTAAAAGTGGAGCATGGCAGGCATGAATTCTCACTTTAACACTTCATTTGTTCAATTAGATATGATCATGTAGTGAAATGGAAAATAACAGATTACATATGAAACACAAGAAACACCTATGCTAAATTAAAATACCACAGGGATCTCAGAAGTTAGAGCTGTGAAATTTCATTAAAAATCCCTCTGTCAAAGACTGTACAATGGCGCTCAGTTCTCCTCCAGCGCTCATAATTTTCTCTCCTCTCTCTCACTTTCCTCTATATCCTCAAATGAATTTTTTAATACAACAAATATATGCTGCTAAGGAAAAACAAATGGACTCCCTAAAACCTTTACTCTGTTTCACCTGAAATTACATCAAATTATGAAAGGGCGTTTCATCTATTCTAAACATGTAACAACGTTCCTCTACATCTTTTGATAATTGGCCAATTAAGAGATACATCTGGAGCGCAGATCTCCATAGGACTAGGATTGGAAATCTTAAACCAAATCGCAATCTTTGGATGTGATAGATAACCCTGATTTAAGTTCGGTTTGCCACGCTGCATTTGCCATTTTAATAAAACAACTTTAAGCTAAAATCCTGTCCTTTCAGCTCATGGTGACAACTGTACTGAGAGAGATTTGCGTGGTTTGGTTGCATTCGATAGCCCACAATCCACCTTCTAAGAGCCACATCGCCTGCAATCCCACAAAATCTCCAAAGAATCCCAACAATCTTTGGCGGAAATCATGGAACAAACTCTTGTCTGTCGCAGGCTCTTCTATTACTGAAACTCATCATCTGTGCACGTTGCTAACAGTGTTCCAAGATTTGGAGGCATAAAAGTGTTATTTTTTCCTTAAACATAAAATACTTGGCCTACATTTAGGAGGCTCTCATGAGGAACATTAAAAATGACATTATTTTCCATGCATATCCTCTGAAGGAAAGCACAAATATAATCTATTGCAATTTTCTTCAGCGAGCTAGATTCCCTTCTTGCGCTTACTACAGTATTACCCAGAATATGCACCACACCAGCATCCCTGCAATCATTTAGAAATCGTAAATCATCATCAACAGTTCGAATTTGAGAAACACCAAATCTGACAGGCAGACCTGATTATTGTGGAGATGCTTCGAAGACAATTAAATTCTGTGATGATTCTACTGAGACCATGCCTAAAGACATCAGATTCGCATTTTCTGTGTCTAAAGTAGGTGCCTGTTGAGACTCTTCACATAAGCTATAATCCTCTGAATCTGAGAAAGAATCCATTAGTGACTCATTACGGATAAACATAGACAAATGATCCAATAGCATTTTCTCAAAGTTGTCATCCTTCTTATGTAGGTCTTTGTAACCATACCTAACAACACACCTGAACATGTGAAAGTCCTTGAGCCCAATGCGCCTAACAAGAAAACGCTCTGCTTGCGGAACTATATTAACTGGTAGGTGCTTTACACAGACAAATACAACAATAGAATGTATAGCAGGAAGATGAGTAATGAAATGTGAGAATATGCGAGGAACTCCATTCACAAGTTCTGTATACAGAAGGTCAATCCCCGGAACTCGAACCAAACCAAGGCCAGGACCTAAACCCAGAATCCATGCCATTGAAACCTTGGTCTCTATTTCAAATTCATATTTTTTTTTCCCTGTACCATAATGCCAGGTATACATGATAATAAGAGACACAACAGCAATCACAAGTGGAACCCAACCTCCTTGGTCAACCTTGAATAACATAGACGAGAAATATACCAGCTCGACTTATAGTGAACAATCCATCAATGAAATTTGTTTTCGTATGTTGAAAGGATTCCAGCGCAATTGTGTTGGTGTTGCAGGTAGGTTTGGCTGCAAAGGAGGTCCTCCCCAAAATGTCATGACAGGTGTCTTTAGATTAATCGAATATACATTTTCATGTTGCCACCATGTCGCTAATGCGCCAGTTTGTCAACCGCAGGAAAGCCTTCGCGCAACTGGAAGAATCCTTGGCTGTTTGTTGTGGTTTATGGAAGCTTGACTCTTGCTGATGCCAACTTGAATTTCTTTTGCAATATTATAAGTAAATCCAGACTCTTTGCAAAAGCGCACCCAATTCACTTCAAATCCCACCCTTGCAACTTCAAGAATATAGTCCAACACTGTGGATTCTTTGATTAGAACAGGTCTCTCAGGTAAGTTAGCAATCTCGGACATGGAAAGGCCATTCTCCTGCCACATCTTCCAAGCTTCCATCTTTGCAGGGCTAACTATACATTCTATGTTCATAGCAGATGTCCTTGAAATGTTTGTGTGTACTGCAAACTTTCCATCCAGACGAAGCCCCAAACTTTCTGAGAAGCTTTTTATTGTTTCAAGAATCTAAACACTATGCATTGTGATGAGGTTCTGATTAACACCATCAATGTTTCCTAGTCTAGCCTTGGTAGAAGGTCGAATCTTTGCCAACTTTTGAAGTGTCTCTTCACTGCAAACTGCATATGGAGCTGTAGATTCCCTCTGCGCAAGCTCAGCCCTAAAGTCTAAAAGCATATGGTAGAGTTTCTCTTCTATCTCTGAAAACCCTTGATCTTGAAGAGTAGGAAAAGTTCCTATATCTCCATCTACTACTTTTCCAATCTTTAATCCACTCTTGCGGCTTTCCTCACTGATCATCTCAGGAGTTAGTCGTAATATAAGTGAGGGCTGGCTTTTGTGATTTGCCAATTGAAGGAACTGCTGACTTTGGTGACTAACTCCGATGGTCCTGAATATGTCAATTACTGTTTCTTATAAATAACCAAGGTTGATTAGTTGGTCACCAAGTGCCTTCCACCAGTTTGATGAATAGGTTTTACCCAAACCATGTACAGGAAGCTTGTCAAAATGATTCTCTGTCAGTTTCTTTGTACGTAATCCGCGAAGAACGTCAATTGGAACATTAAAGCCCCAACGACCTCCACAAGATTGAATACAAGTGAGCAACAAGTAAGCCTCCTTTGCCATGTCTCGTTGATCAACAGATACTGATATTTTACAGTTGTCACAATTACCACAATTGTCAAAAGCAACACTCTCGCCAAAATACTCCAAAAGACATTTTCTGCGGCATGTTGTAATGCCACAATATTTCTGTGCTGCTATGAGAGAATCCATCACCTCCTTCCGCCTGGCTCCAGTGCGTGCTTCCGAAGTGTAAAAATCTTATGTTGGGCTTGTCGATGTCCATGCCAAAGGCAACAGTTGCCACAACAGTCTGTAGTTCATCTTTGATAAAAAATCTGAAATTTCTCTGAACCCATATGACGTAGTCGTTGATAGTAAACTGGACCAATGAATATTTCACACGTAAGCTCTATACCAAGGGTGCCACTGTAGAGAACCTCTGTGCCATGATAGTTTGAAACCATATGAAGGTAGAACTTGACCAAATTCATCAACAGTAGAGTCTGATGTATGTTTTGTTGTATTGTCTTGATTCCTCACCGATCTTGCAAAGGGAGTTGCATCAACAAACTTTCCCTGGAGACTACCACCCTTAGCAGCTATAGACTTCAAAAGCGTTCCAATAGTCATTCTAGAAGGAAACGCATGTGGATTAATTATAAGATCTGGACGCATTCCTGGAACTGCTGAAAACGGCATATCAACATCAGCAGTGAGATTTCTCCAAATAGCTTTCTGCCTCTGATTACTGATCATGTTTTGTTTTGTTTGTGCAGGGATAGGAGTTTGAAGTAGCTGCTGCCGGTTGAAGAGCTGAAGAACAAATTACATAATCTAAAAAGCAACATTTAAATGATTTCTTCTTCAAAACAGGGTTTTGAAGAAGAATCAATCTCTGACATGAGACGGAGTCTAACATCGGCTCCACTTGGGATGGCAGCTGCCGCTCCGTGGAGGTGCCAAGAACCGCAGAACTTTGGGAGAGCAGACAGTGCCTCCACCCATTGGGCAATGGAGTCATCATCGACACAACTGAAACTGAACTCAAACTGATTTGATCTCAAGACTGAAATGACTGAAAAAACAACTTAACAATCTTCAAGCCAACTAAAACAAGATGCTGCCCTTATGGCTGCTTATTTATGTACAACATCTACTCTAATCTGTTGTATAAACAAGAGATCAGGTAATGCTAAAATGCCATATTAACCATTCGAGTAAACCTGACAATGAAGCCGCTTGAGACTGCTGCCACAAAGTCACAGATGCAATTGCTGGCAGCCCTTCATGCACGTACTGAGCCTGGTCACGGAAAATACAGTCTGATCTGTCAATCAAACTGAAAAACATATCCATATATGCCGCAATAGGATCACGGAAGCCGGACTCTGTTGGCATCCCCAACTCTGTGATGCATACTTCCAGCTGCACATTGTCAATGTATACATCTATAGGCAAGTCTGTTATTTCTTGTTGCGAATGTGGAAGGATTTCCAAGAACTTTTTAGGGTCTTGGAAATCATATGACTGAATCTGCTCATCTAACCATTGAATCTCCTCTTCAATTCTTTCAACAATTAACTCATAAAATTCAATTTTGAGGACCTGAAAAGACTTCAAGCATTGAAGCAAGGCACTAAAAACATCTTCATCAAATTCAGTATCTGCTAACAAATTTCTTATTTCTTCTACAGCTTCACACACGGCAGGGTTTCCCACATACCCTTCCATTGCATGAGCGGGTCAGCATGCACTGAACTGTCTGGATCGAATTGGAGCCGCCAGGTGAATGGTTCAGCCTGCAAATGTATCTGAATGTCATCCACCATCAGCATCAGATCTGCACCTTGATTGCATGTACTGGGACGAGACAATCAACAAGTCGAATGTTTTTCCCCAGTATGGTCGCCAGTATGTTAGCGCTTGAGATTTCACCTCATGCTGAGAAAGGTAAACCTCAAGGCAACATCAAACCATTCAGCCCCGTAGCTAGCCCTACAGGGCAGGAGAAGGCTCTCTCCGGTCAATCTCGATAGGTCTTCAATTGATGAGATGACCAAATGGGTAACATTGATATTAGGCTAGTAAACTAATTAGAATGATTGATTTGGGGTTTTTAATTAAATAATGGGTTTTTTCTAGGCTGCATGGGAAAAATCACAGCTTTCAAACAGAGAAATATAATGAACAACACGGGTTGACGACTGAGGCAAGGTAGGCAAGGAATTTAGCATCAAATCTAGATTTTAAATGGGATGGCAAGACTGGTGAGGAGCTAAGGAGGGCAAACGATAACTTTGAATCCTCCTTAAACAGAAGAAAACATTGAATTGAACAAACTTAAAAGTGGAGCATGGCAGGCATGAATTCTCACTTTAACACTTCATTTGTTCAATTAGGAAAATAATAGATTACATATGAAACACAAGAAACACCTATGCTAAATTAACATACCACAGGGATCTCAGAAGTTAGAGCTGTGAAATTTCATTAAAAATCCCTCTGTCAAAGACTGTACAATGGTGCTCAGTTCTCCTCCAGCGCTCAGAATTTTCTCTCCTCTCTCTCACTTTCCTCTATATCCTCAAATGAATTTTTTAATACAATAAATACATGCTGCTAAGGAAAAACAAATCGACTCCCTAAAACCTCTACGCTGTTTCACCTGAAATTACATCAAATTATGAAAGGGCGTTTCATCTATTCTAAACATGGAACAGCGTTCCTCTACATCTTTTGATAATTGGCCAATTAAGAGATACATCTGGAGCGCAGATCTCCATAGGACCAGGATTGGAAATCTTAAACCAAATCGCAATCTTTGGATGTGATAGATAACCCTGATTTAAGTTCGGTTTGCCACGCTGCATTTGCCATTTTAATAAAACAACTTTAAGCTAAAATCCTGTCCTTTCAGCTCATGGTGACAACTGTACTGAGAGAGATTTGCGTGGTTTGGTTGCATTCGATAGCCCACAATCCACCTTCTAAGAGCCACATCGCCTGCAATCCCACAAAATATCCAAAGAATCCCAACAATCTTTGGCGGAAATCATGGAACAAACTCCTGTCTGTCGCAGGCTCTTCTATTACTGAAACTCATCATCTGTGCACGTTGCTAACAGTGTTCCAAGATTTGGAGGCATAAAAGTGTTATTTTTTCCTTAAACATAAAATACTTGGCCTACATTTAGGAGGCTCTCATGAGGAACATTAAAAATGACATTATTTTCCATGCATATCCTCTGAAGGAAAGCACAGATATAATCTATTGCAATTTTCTTCAGCGAGCTAGATTCCCTTCTTGCACTTACTACAGTATTACCCAGAATATGCACCACACCAGCATCCCTGCAATCATTTAGAAATCGTAAATCATCATCAACAGTTCGAATTTGAGAAACACCAAATCTGACAGGCAGACCTGATTGTTGTGGAGATGCTTCGGAGACAATTAAATTCTGTGATGATTCTACTGAGACCATGCCTAAAGACATCAGATTCGCATTTTCTGTGTCTAAAGTAGGTGCCTGTTGAGACTCTTCACATAAGCTATAATCCTCTGAATCTGAGAAAGAATCCATTAGTGACTCATTACGGATAAACATGGACAAATGATCCAATAGAATTTTCTCAAAGTTGTCATCCTTCTTATGTAGGTCTTTGTAACCATACCTAACAACACACTTGAACATGTGAAAGTCCTTGAGCCCAATGCGCCTAACAAGAAAACGCTCTGCTTGCGGAACTGTATTAACTGGTAGGTGCTTTACACAGACAAATACAACAATAGAATGTATAGCAGGAAGATGAGTAGTGAAATGTGAGAATATGCGAGGAACTCCATTCACAAGTTCTGTATATAGAAGGTCAATCCCCGGAACTCGAACCAAACCAAGGCCAGGACCTAAACCCAGAATCCATGCCATTGAAACCTTGGTCTCTATTTCAAATTCATATTTTTTTTTTCCCTGTACCATAATGCCGGGTATACATGATAATAAGAGACACAACAGCAATCACAAGTGGAACCCAACCTCCTTGGTCAACCTTGAATAACATAGACGAGAAATATACCAGCTCGACTTATAGTGAACAATCCATCAATGAAATTTGTTTTCGTATGTTGAAAGGATTCCAGCACAATTGTGTTGGTGTTGCAGGTAGGTTTGGCTGCAAAGGAGGTCCTCCCCAAAATGTCACGACAGGTGTCTTTAGATTAATCGAATATATGTTTTCATGTTGCCACCATGTCGCTAATGTGCCAGTTTGTCAACCGCAGCAAAGCCTTCGCGCAACTGGAAGAATCCTTGGCTGTTTGTTGTGGTTTATGGAAGCTTGACTCTTGCTGATGCCAACTTGAATTTCTTTTGCAATATTATAAGTAAATCCAGACTCTTTGCAAAAGCGCACCCAATTCACTTCAAATCCCACCCTTGCAACTTCAAGAATATATTCCAACACTGTGGATTCTTTGATTGGAACAGGTCTCTCAGGTAAGTTAGCAATCTCGGACATGGAAAGGCCATTCTCCTGCCACATCTTCCAAGCTTCCATCTTTGCAGGGCTAACTTTACATTCTATGTTCATAGCAGATGTCCTTGAAATGTTTGTGTGTACTGCAAACTCTTCATCCAGACGAAGCCCCAAACTTTCTGAGAAGCTTTTTATTGTTTCAAGAATCTGAACACCATGCATTGTGATGAGGTTCTGATTAAAACCATCAATGTTTCCTAGTCTAGCCTTGGTAGAAGGTCGAATCTTTGCCAACTTTTGAAGTGTCTCTTCACTGCAAACTGCATATGGAGCTGTAGATTCCCTCTGCGCAAGCTCAGCCCTAAAGTCTAAAAGCATATGGTAGAGTTTCTCTTCTATCTCTGAAAACCCTTGATCTTGAAGAGTAGGAAAAGTTCCTATATCTCCATCTACTACTTTTCCAATCTTTAATCCACTCTTGCGGCTTTCCTCACTGATCATCTCAGGAGTTAGTCGCAATATAAGTGAGGGCTGGCTTTTGTGATTTGCCAATTGAAGGAACTGCTGACTTTGGTGACTAGCTCCGATGGTCCTGAATATGTCAAGTATTGTTTCTTCTAAATAACCAAGGTTGATTAGTTGGTCACCAAGTGCCTTCCACCAGTTTGATGAATAGGTTTTACCCAAACCATGTACAGGAAGCTTGTCAAAATGATTCTCTGTCAGTTTCTTTGTACGTGATCCGCGAAGAACGTCAATTGGAACATTAAAGCCCCAACGACCTCCATAAGATTGAATACAAGTGAGCAACAAGTAAGCCTCCTTTGCCATGTCTCGTTGATCAACAGATACTGATATTGTACAGTTGTCACAATTACCACAATTGTCAAAAGCAACACTCTCGCCAAAATACTCCAAAAGACATTTTCTGCGGCATGTTGTAATGCCACAATATTTCTGTGCTGCTATGAGAGAATCCATCACCTCCTTCCACCTGGCTCCAGTGCGTGCTTCCGAAGTGTAAAAATCTTATGTTTGGCTTGTCGATGTCCATGCCAAAGGAAACAGTTGCCACAACAGTCTGTAGTTCATCTTTGATAAAAAATCTGAAATTTCTCTGAACCCATATGACGAAGTCGTTGATAGTAAACTGGACCAATGAATATTTCACACGTAAGCTCTATACCAAGGGTGCCACTGTAGAGAACCTCTGTGCCATGATAGTTTGAAACCATATGAAGGTAGAACTTGACCAAATTCATCAACAGTAGAGTCTGATGTATGTTTTGTTGTATTGTCTTGATTCCTCACCGATCTTGCAAAGGGAGTTGCATCAACAAACTTTCCCTGGAGACTACCACCCTTAGCAGCTATAGACTTCAAAAGCGTTCCAATAGTCATTCTAGAAGGAAACGCATGTGGATTAATTATAAGATCTGGACACATTCTTGTAACTGCTGAAAACGGCATATCAACATCAGCAGTGAGATTTCTCCAAATAGCTTTCTGCCTTTGATTACTGATCATGTTTTGTTTTGTTTGTGCAGGGATAGGAGTTTGAAGTCGCTGCTGCCGGTTGAAGAGCTGAAGAACAAATTACATAATCTAAAAAGCAACATTTAAATGATTTCTTCTTCAAAACAGGGTTTTGAAGAAGAATCAATCTCTGACATGAGACGGAGTCTAACACCATCGACCTTTTGCTGTGTTTGAAAAAGTTGTCCCACAGAAGTAGTATGGATACTTGCTTTTAAATAATAGAGCTCACAACCAAAAGGGATAATTTCTAGGCAATTAGGTATCATTGTATTTTGAAACCACATTTCAAGTTTTGTGAACTCCTCTCAAAGTTTAGAAGTATTGTAAATCATTTTCTGTTTTTTAATTGGTCTCAAAAGTTTATCAATATCAAGATAGAAGCTAATCCAATTTCAGCATCTTCAACTCTTACCCTGTCATCCATTTACTCTTAAAATAGAAAATTGTCCATCCCATTCACTAAAGTTTATGATTACTCAGAGTGTAATTCTAAAATATTTGATACAAAAGATAAGAGGTCTTATTACAAGCCTGCTTACCATGATCATAGGGAAATAGTTTAACCGACATTACCAATACTGCATACCATAACAGGGTAATGGCTTAACAATTTTAAGACAAGGGGTCTCATCACGAGCCAGCTTGTTCGGTTAGATTACTACCAGTGAATGGCATTGTCAATAGCTGGCCACCAAACCAGGACAATGGCTTTTTATCTTATCAATAACAGAAAAAGGAAATGAAATACAAAATATGAAAACATGTTTTGAATTCATTCTGTTAATCACACTCTTAATTGGATGGAACAATGGACAATAACATGGTTAAAAGGTATCCCCGTCGAAACTATGAACGTTTGCTGGCAGCAGAGGCTCTACCTATGACAGAAGAGTTCACTATAAAAGCTGATTTGGAAAAGTTTTCTGTTTTATCATTATAAACCAATAGAGGCCTATTTAAAACTTAGAATGTATCTATTTTCTTAAAAAAGAGAGGAAATTAGCAAAAATACATTCATTTTACTTGGAATGCATGTATACCTAGTTACATTAGAATTTTCCCTTTTGATTAGAACTCTATTTTGAAAACGTTTAAGTATTTCTAGGCTTTTCAGAGATAATTGGTTCTTCCAGCGAATCGCCAATTGTTGTGCTCTACAAAAACCCCCCATTTCATATCATTTTTATTTACAAAATTATCATATGAAATGGGTCCCTTTAGAAGTTAATTGGTATCAATATTGTATTATTCAAAAAGGTCCGATAACCGAATGAAAACATTATATAAAAACCTTTTGAAAAACCCATTTTGATCAAATAAAATAATATTTTATCATTGCGATAAAGCGATTGCGAGATCGCATATCGCAATGACATAGAGAACGCAAATAAGTGGCATATTGGTTTCTACCGATGCGATATCGCTATCGGCTATCGGCGATACTCTATACGCAGTCTTAAAGCACCCCAAGCCTTTCACCCCGATGCGATGCGATATCGCAATCGGCAATCGGCAATATCCTATGCACATTAATAAGGCGCCCATGTGATGCAGCCCGATGCGATGCGATATCGCAATCGGCAAATCGGCGATATGATTTCCATGTCATATATAATCCCTATTCTTCCGACGCGATGTGATATCGGCTATCGGCGATCGGGGGTTTTAAACTGTGTCAATACAAGAGGTTAAGCTCTCCCCGATCGCCGATTGCGATAAAGCGCAGATTTCAAAAAAGCCATTAAGTGGAGGAATATTATGATCCATTCATATTTAAAGCTTGATCTGTTAAGCAATCATTCACCTGTGCTCAACCGCCAAAATATCCATAGCACGCTTAAGCGGGCCATTCAGCCGAATAATGATATAATGTGCATTTAACGGGTGGCAGGTTTTAAACGGCCATTTAATGTAATTGAAAGATCTTCCCATAGATTGTATCCGCGGCCATTTTTAGAGTTAATCTCTCAGCACACTTTGATCAATATATCTTTCCCATATTGGATTTTCATTGGCATATCTCTGTGTTACGTTTATTTTCGCCTCTGTGCAGAATTCATCCAAAGGAGAAAGCTCAAGCAAAATGGGGAAGAAATCCAAGAATACCACAGG
The DNA here is from genome assembly GCA_031772625.1 of Pinus tabuliformis. Lineage (NCBI taxonomy): Eukaryota > Viridiplantae > Streptophyta > Pinopsida > Pinales > Pinaceae > Pinus > Pinus tabuliformis. Next base: position 2,075,683,900 of record CM062818.1, read on the forward strand.
CGCTTCCGCTGCGCCAGCTGCAGGACAAGCTGTCGTGGACAAAAAGAAGGGATTGATATCTGATACTACATGTTCAGGTCTCGTCAGAGTTACTTGGCAAGGTACCTACAACCTGATTGAAGCCGAAGAACCAGCAAAGACAATAGTAGAAGCTACTACAGATTCTACTCGGAAATCAGAGAATACTCTCAAGGATTTAGCTGACTCTTTCCTTCACCAGATAGCAGCCAGGGAACAAATTCTCCCATACACAGATGTAGTGTGGTGGGAAATTGAAGAAATCCCAATCCTGGATAGAACCTTCAGCACCAAAGACGGGAGAATTTTCGGGTCATTCAAAGCTGATGATTTGAGGCAAATGTATCATTTGCCTGAGCCAGAGAAGATATACAATAAGGCATTCCTGGAAAAATTCTCGAACGAGAACGAAGTTGAATCTGAACCCATCCGGGATTGGAGACAAAATCCGGCCAAGCACAAACATGAATCTTCCAGTAAGTACTCGATTGATTCTCTGGCTTCTCCTTATTGCTATGCTGGAATAATGATGTGTAGATTATGGGGATTGCATGACTCTGTTAATTTTACCATAGAAATGGTTCCTCTAATGGAAGCAGCATGCAACAGTGTAATTATGGATTGGGCCACTATCCTCTCTGACAAATTAGCAACAGCTGTGCTTGAGTTTAGAAGCAAGACCCGTATTTCTGAAAGGGTAATTCCCCCATTCTACTACAGTGCCTATATTCTAGATACCCTGTGTTTTAACTCTGAATTCCCCGTACTCGGCTGGAGGTGGACTGCACAAGACCCCACGCCTATTCATATATATCATCAGAAATTGTGGAAATCTTCTTATAAACATCATCTATACCAAGTCTGTAATGGCTTTATGTTGCCTATTTATTATTCCATTTTCGATAAACCTGCTCCCAAGATTTCCTATCAAGCCGGAATTGATTTAACCTCAATAGGTAGATGGTTTGGAGAGGAGAGATTTACCTACATAAGAGTTTTCGATAGCCAAGCCAGACCTCATGTCCTCCCTTTATACATACCGGATAAACTGCTGGCGAGGGAAATTTCTTACCAAATCATTGCTGAGAGTGTTACACAAACGCTCAAGAAAAATAAGAAGCAAGGCTGGCCCTCTTTTCCTTTGAGATGCGGTGTATATACCTTGCATGATCTCAAACATGCAGAAAAGGAAGCTACAAAGATTCAATCCTTAACTCTGGCGACTCTCCCAAATAGGCAGTTTGATCCAAACAAAGTTGCCTATACTGCACTAGAACAGGCCGAACTGACAAGATTTGACCATAAAGAAGATATGTTTGACGACCTGTTCTCTTCAGCTGAGACAATAAATCAGGTTAAAGCATTCACTAAAGTGAAATATAATGATGAAGGGTTGACTGAATTTAATAAATTTAGAGAACAGAGGTTGCAAACTCTGCCTCTAGATTTACTAGCGACAACCCCAGCGACATCATCAAGCGAGCCTGATCAACAACAGTCAAAGGAACCTCCCCTTATAACAAAGGAACAGGAGGAAAAGCAGAAGAAAGAACAGGAAGAAAAGCAGAGAAAAGAAAAAGAAGAGAGCCAGAAGAGAGCACAGGAAGAAAAATAGAGGAAAGAGAAAGAGGAACAACAAAAGAAAGAGCAGGAGGAAAGACAAAAGAAAGAGCAAGAGGAAAAGCAGAAAAGAGAACAGGAAAAAGTGCGGAAGGAGTCCCAAGCTGAAAAACAAAGACAAACCACCATTGATGTCAATATAGATACTCATATTGACCCTAAATTGCTCCAGGAATGGAAGCAATTTGATTCCATCATCAGTGGGTTGGAATGTTCAAAGGATACAGACACTTCCAAGACAACCGATACACAGGACATCACTTCACCTCAGGTTCTAAGTGGAACCAGCAGCCCACCCATTTCCAAAGAGGTTGAGATAATACCAAAGGACCCCTCCGACCAAATCATTTTGCAGGTAGAAGATATTCCTCCCCTGGATGTCTTCTATAGCCCAAGGCATAAAGCAGTGGTTAAACGGCAAAGGAAAAGAAGAAGGACTGATCAACCTTCCCTTTTCCCAGAACAAACTGTTACGGGCAATGTGGTTTGGAAGGAGGAATTTGACCCCTCCGATGACCTGACAAAACTATCGCAGTATGCGGGAGCCTATTCGGCAGCGACAATTGATAAGGCATCGGAGGTAAGTCTTCTACTGAAAACCAAGGATCAAGAGATTTTCTCATTACAAGCAGAGTTAGCTGAGACAAAGCAGAAGGCAGAGCAGGCAGAGCAGCAATTGTTGACACAACAACAAGTGAACAGTCAACTAACTCAACAATTGCAGGCAGAAAAGCAAAGGATCGACCAAAGCGCGATCCAGAAACAGAAGGAATTATCAGAGGCATTGGCACAATTAAAGGCAGCAAATGAGCAAATAATGAAAACAAAAGATGAGCAAATTGCTCAATTGTCATCACAGCTTGAAAAAATAAAGGGCGTTCCACAAGTGGCTGAATTTAGAGCAGAAGCATTACAAATAAACACTGCATTAATATCCCAAATTAAGCTTTTGTGTCAACAAATCGCCTAGGCAGAGCCACTGTGTGAATTAACGACATCCATAAATCAGCAGGTAGAGAAGGCCAGAAATGAATTGGATCAAGCCGAAGAAACCATAGCTGCATTTCTTGACTGGCAAGATTCTGATCAAGGGAAAGCGACGAATTTTCCCAGGATCCTAGAAACGCATAAAGATATACTCTTCACAGAATGGCAGTCCCAGTTGATGAAAGCAGAGAGGGCAGCTTCAAGATGTAAATCAACTTCCAGCAATCTAGTTGAACTAGTTAACACTCTCTACTTATCAAATATGATTTCCCAATGTACACCAGGAAAGTTGACAACAACGAACACATTGGAGCAATCATGTTATCCTGATTTAGAGGAAAAGGGGAGATTAATCACTGGGATTAACAGTTTAACCTGGGACGCATATTGGTTCTTCCTGGTAAAGCCGCATACACAGAGAGCCGCCCTCAAATGCCTAACAGATGCAATCGGGTATATGATTCCCGATATTCAAGATGCCACCTATGTCGCCCAGCTCAGCTCGCTCCTCAACAAACCTCCTGAAGTAGAGCCAATGCTTGCGATAAGTCAGCTCAGATATAAAGGCAAGTAGCCTACCTGATGAATCATGCCACCGACTGCCAGATCGCTGAAGAAAATCATATCAAGATTGATTGATACCAATTTAAAAGGATTTCTGTTTTATAGATAGGTAGATTAGTTAAGTATTTATAGACCCTTTCATTGTTTTGGAAAGGGTCGTAAAGTTTTGTACCAGACTTAAAGACTGAAGTTTGCACTATTGTGCTTCAGTCAATATTCTTTTATGAAACTGGACCAGTTGTTCTTAATTCGACAAGGAAGATTTTTATGCAATTGTGCACTATTGTCTTTGTTGAGAATGTTTCTGCGTTGAAGGAAGAATTACAAGTAGCGATTGATATTGGGAGTGTCAAGAAGCTCATATGGTATTTCTATCTATGTCTGAATTCATTCCTTTTATATGAATTGTTATATGATTATTCTTGCTATTATTGATTATATGCATGCGCTGTAACAACAGATCTATATTCATTCCACTATTGGATGTTTTATGATGTGCCTTTCTTTTTAATCATGTATATGTCAATGATATAAATGATAAGTGTGGTAATATCGCTTCAATCGCTTTGCTTAACTATTTAAGCATAGTAATCATGAATGAAATAATGTCTATGTCTGTTAAATAGAGTCATCTATATGCCTGTTTATAGACACAGATCATCAAGCGCTGCACTTTAAATCTCAATAAGTTCCTGGGATAGATCATAGTTTATGTATTCTTGTTAATAGTTTTAGTTATTCGCTCACCGTTAGCCTAGTTTATAAATCATCCATTCATCCCGTTTATCCACTTTTGGGAAACTGGTCCCATTATCCCTAGTCGGAGCCACTATTCTAAACGGAAAAGGAGTTGTACTAAGGTCCGGACCAGGTGGTTATCCCCAATGTTGTTACAGCAATTTTCGAGGCTTCAACACACCCTAACCCCCTTATTTATGTCATGGGATCACGTCATAGTCAAGAGTCAATAAAGCCCATATTAATATTTGTAAGTGGTTAACCCGCAATTAATGACGGGACCACAGTTAGTTGCAAACGGGCCATAGTATTAGATAGATGGTATTAATAAAACCCACGGTATTGGCCCGTGGTATTGCATGTATGAGTCATATATAAAGGATAGAGACTCCCTGCGAGGAGCATTGTGTCTTATTTTGTAGTCGAGCTCTGCTCTATTGGAGGCTTCCCCCTCGAAGAGGCAAGTGAACATTACTCTTTGAATAATAAAATCATTGCTATTCTATGTTCTGGGTATCTTTTCTTCGCATATTCTATATTTGGGTATCATTTTTCAGGTTAAGAGCATAACAGATAGCTGGTGTGAGTGTGACAAGTGTGAGATTGTTGATAGCTTGAGGAAGGTTGTGAAGTGCCCTTGATCTTGTGTAAAACTTGTGAGTGAAAGAGACTTGTTTGTTGGGAGATCCATCTTCAAGAGTGAATGCTTGAGGAACATGCTGACTAGATCCCTCTGAGAAGGCTTGTGACGTCAAGACTTTGGTTGTAAGCTTACTCTTATTTCATAATTAATACAATCAATGATGTTTTCCTATGTCTTGTATGTAATGTACTTGATAGCTCATGACTTCTTGATTTTTTGAGTAAATAGATCATTATTGTTCCAGTTATGTGCTTTGTTGTATTTCCTTTGCATTGTTTCAGGTTGATCACTCATTAGGAGAAGGAAGCGGAAGCTGGAGCAGCGCAACAGAAGTCCATCCACCACTGGTTGAGGTAGGCCTCCAACTATGACTGTTTAAGGAAAGCTATTGTTGATCTGTTCTTGTTTGTGACTAGACCCACTCTAGGGCTAGAGGGGTTACCTCTGTCCACAGAGGGAACACTTTCCTGCATCACAAGGAGTTCACCCCAATCTCGTGGGCTATGTCTCCTGTGAGCTCTAGTCAACTAGACTTGGATCTTTTGGATTATGGCTTGAATTATTTTACAAGTTCCACACTCAACTCCAAAAGGTTACTAACTGAACCTATGGTTTTAGGAAAACCATATACATCCCTTTCATGACTGTCCTCTTTGTGCAGGCAGATCTAGGCTCCCTTGGACTTGATTCCTTCAGTAGGTGCACTAAGCTTCCCTGAGCTTCTTAATGGCAAAAACTCCTTCAGAATGCTTCAAATGTCTCTGAAACCTCTACTAATTTCTCCAGCACACATCTGACATAAACAAATGATTGTTCATTTGCTCAAAATGAGCACTGCATCCCCGATCTAGGCCTTCTCCCATGGTTGGCTGTAGGCTGCCTGAAACTTCCCTTCAGCATCTCAGCCTTTAGAAGTCTCCAAATGGTTTGGAAAACACCTTCATTGGATTCAGAAGGTTCATTACAACAGAAATAGGCTTTTGCTTCACCTCCAATGGCTGCACACAACCCATGCAGCTCCAACACTAAATAGGCCCTAGTGGCTCCTGGAACTTTCTTGAAGCAAAAACACCTGAAGATGACCTCTATTCGCTATGAAACCTATTCCAATGGCTCCAAAAATTCGAAGAGACCCAAAATAAATAAATAAAAAATCATCCAAAAAGGACTTTCCTAGCCAAAGTTATGGCCCATTAAAGTTTCTACCAGTCTACCTTAGAGAAACTCCAGCTAACTGAAGTTGGAGGCCAGATAGGCCCACCAAATATGGTGGGACCACCCAAATTTGGCGCCTCTGCCATTTCTACCGCTATGTTAACTAGCAATTATCTATTGGTTTTTAATGCCATGTGACCAGAATTTTAGATTGCAGTTTGGCATTGGATTGTGTGCAAAGCCATTTGTTAACGGGCAGTTTAACACAGAGTTAGTCTTGTTCTTCATGCATATGTGACCACGTTTAATGAATAAGCAGTGACCGTTGAAGGTTTTTACATGGACGGTTTAAGTCCTGGTGCCTGGTTCTTGGTGTGAGGTCACGTGGTATGGGGGTTGGCCCCCTTCGGGCCCCACCCAAATGAAGTTGAAACTTCATAAGCCTTTTCTCTGCATCCCTTGACAAGTTCTGTTGCATGGTGCGATGGTAAGGCATTCGGTTGGTAGTTAGGAGGTCCTGGGCTCGATCCTCCATGCCTCCAAAACTTTTAATATGCACCCAACATACTTGCTGACATCATCCAGGCCTTGTGGCAGCCTTTGGACCTACCACGTGGCAGCCTGCTATTGGTTGCCCCAAAAGGAATATTCTGAGAATATTCTATTTTAAATTTTTTGAAAAAATTCAAAATTTCAGTGTTATTGGGAAATTCTTCTTTTTGGCATAACTTCCTCATACAGAGACCATTTTTTGAACCATTCACAGCGCTAGAATTAGGAGGAAAATTTCTATCTGGTTGTTTAGGTTCGAACTAGTTCTGAGCACTTTCAAAATTGAGCATTATTGACACTTGGTCTTGAGCTCCTGATCACACCTCCCAAATGAGAGGCTATTGGTCCCCAAAATCTCACTGAAATGTTGAACTGAACTTTAGTATAGACAATGAGAGAATGAACATCTTCTTCTCTTCAGCCCTTCAAACATTTTCATTTCATGGCAAATGACTTTGAGCCACAAATGGAAAGAAATTGACATTTCCCTTCCTGAATGTGCTTGTCCTCTTGTCCACAACTATCTTTCTTTCACTCACACAGAAATTTTCTAACGAGAAAATTACAGAATGAAACTGAACAACACTGCGTTGATCAATGATCTAAGGTGGCTCAAAACAAGCAAGATATTATATCATAGAATACATGCATACATCCAAAATTTACATATGTACAAAAGGTGTATGTCTTACTATGTCAAGAAGTCCATCCACTTCTCACCAAGCCACTTCCATGGTGAATTTTGCTGCTGCAACTTTTCCTCATGTGAAACTTCCCTGTCCACATCAATAATGGAATTTGTGGTTCCACCTTTGCCAATCTTCTTGTCCTCCTGCTACATGTGTGTGGGACGACAAGCTGGATGTAAAGTTCAACAATGAGAGACAACATGTCCTTTCTTTTGGAAAAAAGTGCAAATCTTATGCATCTTCTTTGAAGGTAGTCTTTTCTTCATCCATTCCCTGTATGCCTTCTTCCTCATCCAGCATCTCGAAACATGATGGTTAAATTGACCACACTATGTACAAGAAAACTTTCTTCCATTAAAGCATGTAAAATGATCATGCCTTGTAGAAACACAATCAAATTGATCATGAGAATACCTCTTGTGTTGCTTTGCATGTTCATCCTTTTTTCCTCCATGAGGAGATGAACTAGTAGAGGCTCCAGCTTTCAATTTCACACTAACATCATCATTATTGTCTTGAAAACTACCCAAAATCACATGCTTGCCATAAGCTGCATGTCTACCATCTTCTCACTGCAAAAAAGGCTTAAAACAATGGAAATCATCTTTGAAACAAATTTGGCATATTTGTCTCATGGAACTTGGAACAAAAGTTCTCATTGAATTTGCCTCACATGCCTACATGGCTTAAGTCTTCACCATAAGCTTGCACATAACCCAGTCCAAGATTATTGGATTGTTCCTCAACAGAAATGGATTCAATCATGCCTTGTGCATGCTTTCCTAATCCTTTGCCTTCATAACCCATCTTAATCATGAGCTTGGATCATATTCCCCTTTTATTCTTTTCGAAAGATCCTACACATCTTTCTAAAGAGGAAACTGAAGACAAATCAAAATGGATTACCTCTTTCTCACGCATATTCTTGGTCATAGCCTCTTGGGCTTGATGAAGCTGCAACTCCATATCATTCAATCTTTGAATAATATCTTCCTTCTCCTGTTTCATGGCCAACAATTTCTCATGAAGCACTGTGCTTTCTCTTCTATCCTCAAACAGGATCCGCACCATATCCTTCAATATGAGGAATTCATGCGTCATATCCTCATCAAAGAAATTTGTGAAGGAGAAATCTTCACTTGAAGAAGTTGTCATTATAATGTCAGTGAACAAATTAACTTCAACAATGTTCTTAAATCTTTTCAAAAAAAATGACAAAGCTTTTTCACCCAAATGTCTTTACAGCCATCACATTCAAGCAGCCAACAACACACAAATCAAGTGAAAATCTTGTTCAAACAGCATCAACAAATCAACTCAATTGAAAATCTTGGTGTGGTTTTGAGGTCCTTTTGGGTAAGGAAAATATCTTCTATTCCTTTTTGTCTTCTCCAAGACTTAGCTAACCAGTAGCTATCCCCAAACTTCAGCAAACTCAAACAACATGCAGTTTGCAAAATAGTAAAGCAGTCAATCTTCTACATTTCTTTAAACACCTTTCAAGCTACACAATCAAGCTGTTGTGATGTTAAGAAAGAAAACCAAGTGCTTTGATACCTACCTAATCTGAAAGTGGAATGTACTTGTAAAATGGTGCAAGGTATCAATTTTCATTTATGTAAATGAGTGCACAAATACTACAAGTTTAAATTTGCAGATATGTGAACTTCTTATTTCTAATACAGAGATAGATTGTAGGGGCATTCACTGGATATGTCACCTCTAAAGAGAGGATGAGATCCAGAAGCTACCTGGCCCTCAATAGACTCTGCCTAAAGAAATAAGAAGTAAACACTCAGATTCATTCAAAAATAAGACCTTGCTTGAACTTGACATTATTTTGAATTTTAGCTTGAAAGAGGTGTATGTCTTTTCTTCTGTTTATGTGTTTTAACTTGATTTGTTTTAGCTTATATTAAACATATATATCACACATATAAAACAGCAAATAAACATCGCACATAACAGCAAATTTAATAAGGAGTTCACCCCAATCTCGCAGGCTACGTCTCTTATGAGCTCTAGTCAACTAGACTTGGCTCTTTGGGATTATGGCTTGAATTATTTTACAAGCTCCAAAATCAACTCCAAAAGGTTACTAACTGAACCTATGGGTTTATAAAAACCATATACATCCCTTTCATGATTGTCCTCTTTTTGCAGGCAGATCTAGGTTCCCTTGGACTTGATTCCTTCAATAGGTGCACTAAGCTTCCCTGAGCTTCTTAATGGCACAATCTCCTTCAAAATTCTTCAAATGTCTTTGAAACCTCGCTAATTTCTCCAACACATATCTGAAATAAACAAATGACTGTTCATTTTCTCAAAATGAGCATTGCATCCCTGATCTAGGCCTTCTCCCATGGTTGGCTCTAGGCTACTTGAAACCTCCCTTCAGCATCTCGGCCTTTAGAAGTCACCAAATGGTTTCGAAAACACCTTCATTGGATTCAAAAGGTTCATTACAATAGAATAATCTTTTGTTTCACCTCCAATGGCTGCACACAACCCAATGGAGCTCCAACACTGAATAGGCCCTAGTGGCCCTTAGAACTTTCCTAAAGCAAAAACACCTGAAGATGACCTCTGTTCGTTGTGAAACCTATGCCATTCGCTCTAGAAGGTCGAAGAGACCCAAAATCAAAAAAAAAAATCATCCAAAAAGGACTTTTCTAATCAAAGTTATGGCCCATTAAAGTTTCTGCCAATGTACCCTAGAGAAACTCTAGCTAACTGAAGTTGGAGGCCAGATAGGCCCACCAAATATGGCGGGATAGCCCAAATTTGGCGCCTTCGCCAATTCCGCCGCTATGTTAACTGGAAATTATCTATTGGTTTTTAATGCCATGCGACCAGAATTTCGGATTGCAGTTTGGCATTAGATTGTGTGAAAAGCTGTTTGTTAACGGGCAGTTTAACACGGAGTTAGTCCTGTTCTTCACGCATATGTGACCACTTTTAATGAATAAGCGGTGACCGTTGAAGGTTTTTACATGGGTGGTTTAAGTCCTGCCGCCTGGTTCTTGGCGTGAGGTCACATGGTATGGGGGCTTGCCCGCTTCAGGCCCCGCCCAAATGAAGTTTAAACTTCATAAGAATTTTCTCCTCATCACTTAACAAGTTCCCTAGCGTGCTGTAATGGTAAGGCATTTGGTTGGCGGTTAGGAGGTTGCGAGTTTGATCCTCTGTGCTTACAAAACTTTTAATATGCACCCAACATACTTGCTGACATCATCCAGGCCTTATGGAGGCCTCTGGGCCTGCCACGTGGCAGCCTGCTATTGGTTGCTCCAAAAGGAATATTCTATTTTAATTTTTTTGAAAAATTTCAAAATTTCAATGTTATTGGGCAATTCTTCTTTTTGGCATAACTTCCTCATACAGAGACTATTTTTTGAACCGTTCACGGCGCTGGAATCAAGAGGACAAGCTCTATCTAGTCATTTAGGTTCGAACCAATTCTAAGAACTTTCAAAATTGAGCATTTTCGACACTTGGTCTTGAGCTCCTGATCATGTGTGAATGTAAAACATAGTTTCTAAAGGCTTTGAGGGCTGGGATTAAAGCATAAGCTTGATTTTTAATAATTTCATATTTAAGCTCGACATCCCTAATGAATTTACTATAGGAGCTTATGGGCTAGTCATCACCATTTATATTCTTTTGTAATAGTATGGCTGCTAAGGTTGTCTTTGATGCAAAAGAAATTATGCTAAAAGGGGAAGAGTAATCTAGACTGGCTAATGTAGGGGCTTCAGATATAGCCTTTCTGATCTGATCAAAAGCATATCTAGCAGAAACTGTCCATTTCACTTCATTTTTCTTCTTTAACATATCAGTTATATCTTTTACTATCTCTACATAATTAGGGATAAACCTTCTGAGAAAAATAATTTTCCCAAGGAAGGCTTGTATCTCCTTCTTGTTTCTAGGAAAAGATAGAGTTTGAATAGCTGAAACTCTCTTTGGATCAATGACAACTCCTTCCTTGGAGATAATATGCCCCAGTAATTTCCCTTCCTTTACAACAAATAAAGACTTCTTTGGATTTATGGATATGCCATATTTTCTACACCTGTCAAAAACCTTGCTCAAGTGTTTTAAATGATTTTCATCAGAATCAGAGAAAACAGTTAAATCATCTAGATAAATGATAGTGAATTCAGATGTATTACCAACAAATGCTAGATCCATGGCTCTCTAGAAAGTGGATCCAACATTTGTCAGTCCAAATGGCATTGTGGCATACATGAATATACCCCAAGGAGTAGTAAAAGAAGTTTTGTCTTGGTCGGCTTGACTCACCACAATCTGGTTGTAACCAGAAATCCATCTGGCATAGAAATCCTATTTGCAACTAAAAATTTATGAAGTAGATGATCCATTTTGGGAAATGGGTAGTTATCCTTTAAAGATGATTTGTTCAGCTTTTTGAAGTCTACACATAACCTAATTTCACCATTCTTCTTCCTAACAGGAACTAGGTTAGCCACATAGTCAAAATACCTTAAAGGTACTATGATATGAGCATCAAGAATCTTTTTAATTTCTTTCTCGATGGTTGGAAGAAGTATTGAATTGATTCTTCTTAATTTTTGTTGGAAGGGTTTTGCCTCTAGTTTTAAAGGGATTTTGTGCTCAATCAAAGATGTATCATAAGTTTTTAATTCATTATAAGACCAGGAAAAAACATCTTTGTAATTTTTAAGAAGGTTGAAGTCTTTATTTTTAACATCCAAAGGAAAAGATGATGATATTTTAACATTTCTAACTTCATCTAAAGTCCCAATATTGCACTCTTAAATTTCTTCTTCAGGTGAATTAGATAAAGGGTTTCTTGAGACATCATTATTATCAAATAGTTTTTCCAATGGAACTAATCCTTTGGGAATAAAATTATTAGATAGTTGGATGATATCATGATCAAGAATTTTAAGACTAAATGAAGTGTTTGGGCTTTGTTGATTTGATTCTTGGAATTCTTTTTCATCTTCTTCAATTTGCATGTTTAAAAATTCATCAATGACTTGAAGGAAAAATTTTAACCGTTCATCGTCCTCAAAAATTTGTCAATGTTTAAGATTATCGGGAATTGATGGTTTGTACTTGACTTGAATCTGATGTTCCAACAATAATAGCTCAGGGATTTTGAAAGATCTTGCTGAAACATCAAGTGAATCAGCATGCATATTCTCATCCCTGGGTATATCATTTATGTTAAATCCTTGAAATAAATTTTCAATTGTATCCCAAACTTCATTTCTATAAGATCTAAGTCTTGGGGTGCTCTGTTTGACACAAGTTTCTAAATCAATTGACTATCATTTTGGAAGCAGAAAAGACACTCAAGTTTTGAACCTTTAGACTCTTAGCTAGTTCAAGTCCAAGAAGAAAAGCCTCATACTCAGCCACATTATTGGTGACTTCAAATTCAAGTTTACATGATTGAGTAATATTTTCTCTATTTGGTGAGATTAAAACAATCCCTTCTCTTGCTCCTTCCTTTGAGCAAGATCCATCAAAATAAATTTTCCATATATCTAATTTTACAATTTTAGGTTTCGAAACTGTATTTTCGATGGCAAGTTGAATCTGAGTTTGATGAATTTTGCAATGATAACTGAAAGGAACCAAAATCCTAATCTACTACGTAGATGGGGTGATTTTTTTCTTGATTACACCTGCAAACAGTATTGAGGAATCTAACTTCCCTATATAACCTTAAATTTTGACCTCCATGGACTGGAATAGTAGCAAAAGACATGTCCATCTGAAGTGATCCTCCAATTTTATCACATCATGATCTAGATAGAAGCATGCCAAACTTATTAGGAATATCAGTGACAACTATGTCTAAGACTATACTCTTAGCATGTATTTGGGCTAAGGTCGTGTTGTGCTATGCAACAACCCCCCCGTTTTTATTATGTATAATACAAATAGGGACCCTTTTAAATTGAATTTTTCCCCTCTTTGTGAATAAAATGCCAACTTTTAGAAAATTGTCACTTTTCAAAAAGCCCTTTTTAACCTAACTTAAAACATATTAAAGTCCTCATCGCAAATCACATGATTCCTTAGTAGCAAAGTTAAGCACATTCAAAAAATATCGATATGTGACTTGCGATTGAACTTTGTATGTGACATCCCAATCACATATCGCACATCGGAGGATATTATGTCAGCATCTTAAATGTTACCTATCAAAACCCTAATATTGCGATATCCCGATATTGCGATCTTGTGATTTTGTGATATTGCATATCGCAGATCGCAAGATCCATCAAACAAAGTTTCATTCGCGCTATAGCTTAAATATCCAACATGACGAATTTGACAGATGTTTAATTATGTTTTTAAGTTGGACACGAGTTAGGTCAAAATGATTTAATATGGTTATCATCCCTATGCATGTAATCATGGTGTTCATTATGGTTGATTAATGTTGAACTCACTTCCGGATCTTTCCTTTCAAAGTGCAGTCATTTCATCAAATCTTTTATATTATGCAACAATTAATTGTTGTTGGTTTTAATAGAAACTCTGCTTAAACGATGTCCATTCGAAAGGTGATGCAAAAGCATACTAAGTAGTCTATCGCAGAAACTGAAAACACAGAGATGTCTTCCATCTTTATAAATACAGTGCGCACTGTAGATGGAGGTGCCACTACATGGCATACTATCTATACTACACTCAAGAATGAAAACCCTGAAGTAAGAGATGTTCGACCAATAGTTGACAACACAAAACTGTCAGGAGTGCAGTTCAGGGATGCTATGTGCTCTTTCCTTCACCGAATAGTAGCAAGGGCTAGACTCTTGCCATACACATATATGATAAGATGGGTAGTAGAGAATACATAAGTCGAAGACATGCTTATCAAGATAGCTAAAAATATAGAGAATACAGAAGTCGAAGACATGCTTATCAAGACAACTAAAAATATAGTCTTGGGTTCTTTCAGAGCTGAAGATTTACAAAAAATGTAAAAGCTACCCGATGCCCAAGACGTCTACAACAAACAATTTGTTGCAAAGTTTGTAAAGGAAAATGAAGACCTGTTTCAAATGATACAGGAATGGAGGAGAAGAGACAATAAATTCAAAAAAGATAAAGCGAGTATGTACCCTATTGCTTCTTTAGCGAATCCTTATAATTTTGCAGCCTCTATGCTATGTAGATTATATGGCTTCCCTGATAATTCTAAATTCTCAATCAATTGGGTTCCATTAAATGAGGCTTGTATTAATTCTCACATTATAAATTTGGCAACCATTCTATCTGAGAATTTGGCCAAAGCGATTACTGAATATCGCCAAACCAGGGCTGCTTCCTCTAGAGCAGTTCCCCAATTCTTCATGTCTGCCTATATATTTGATTCCATTTGTTTCTGCACTCATTTTCCAACCATGGGTTGGAAATGAACTGCCAATGATCCTACTCATATCTTCCTAAGTTATAAGCAAATGTGGGAACAAGATTATATTCCACATTTTCACCAATTATGCAGGGAGTTGTTCTTCCCTTACATCAATTAATTTTCAATAGAATATGTCTGAGATTCGCAAAAGAAGCTATCACAAACCTCCAAGCAATTGGAAGGTATTTTATTGAAGAGTCCTTCTCGTATATCAGGATATTTGGTAGCCAAGCTTTCCCACATGTCCTCCCTATGTATGTGTTAGATAAATTATTGGCAAGAGAAGTAGCATACCAAACAGTAGGAAATAGCCTCACAAAAACATTGAGGGAAATGAAGAAATCCCTATGGCCAAATTTTCCCCTTCAGTGTGGGTCATTTACCCTTCTTAATTATTGCCATGCATATAAAGAGTATCAAAATATGCAGTTATTAAAGCTCCCCATTCTAATGGAAAGGCCTTTTGATCCATAGCAGATAGCAAACAAATTCACCCTTTTAGTTAAGATTAGACCCATAACTCATACAGTTGATGAGTTTGAAGATTTACTGGAATCTACTGAGGATTTTGACCAGATTCTAAATGCAACTAAGACAAAGTTTGACTCAGAGAAATTTAGAAGATTCCAAGAGTTTAGAGGATAGAGGTTAGAATACCTCTCGCAAGAATTTTGGATTATTGATCATGTAATTGAAACTAAGACTCAGAAGAAGAATAAGGCAGGCACATCACAGGAGCAGGGAGCATAAACAGATGAATTAGAAAAGCTATGGGATGCATTCAATGACAAAATACAAGGTACTCCTAAGTTATCATCAACACAAGAAACCACGGGATTTCAGAGCCCACCAGGGCAAATAGCAGTAGTGAACACTGAAGGTCCAAAAATGAGTGTCCAAGAAACAGAGGTAATCCCTGTAGATCCAACTACTGAAATTGTCTTGAATGTAACAGATATCCCTCCTCTAGACATCTTTTACAGCCCTCTTCATAAAGCTGTTGTAAAAAGATAGAGAAAGAGGAGGAGAACCAAAACTCCTTCAGAACATGAATTTATGGATGTCCTATGGAAGGACACAAAAATAAATCTAACTGAGCATTTGACTCGGCTATCTCAATTTTCCAGAGCCTATGCTACAACAACAATCGACAAAGCAACCAAAGTCTCGTTTTTTATTAAAGAAAAGGATGACCAGATCACATTATTACTATGAGAGTTAGATGAAGAAAGAGTCAGCGTGAACTTTCAAGTAGAGGAGCAGCTGCATAAGCTACAACAGGATATGGAAGTACTGAAAATAAGTCATGAAAATGACTTATCTGCTAAAAACAAACAAATCCAGGAGCTAAACAGTGACCTAGCAAAGTATAAGGATATTCCTACTACAAAGGAATTCATTAATGAAGCTTTGACACTGAATACTTTACTAACAAAGAAAAATCATCTCTTCCTCCAACATATATCAAATATCATTCCATCTATGAATACTAGTGAACAATTAACAAACATCATTATTGAGTTCAATGAACTGAATTCTAAGATCTCTGATTATATTCAATGGTACGATTCAGATGAAGGGAAAAGGTCAAGTCTCCCAAAAATCAATGGAAGACATAAGGATATTCTATTCACTAATTGGGACTCATAGGTGAAATAGGCCAAACTAGCAATAGCCAGAGCATCAGGTATTTCAAAAAGCATTTTTAAAACAATAAATCACATGTTGCACACCTCCAACCTCGTAAAGGAGAGTGATCCAAAAACACTTCCTGATCTTAAAGCAATAGATGAGAATTTGAAGAATAAGAGTCAGCTACAGAAGCAAACAATTGAGGGTCTGTCAAAAGTCAACAGGGAAGCACTACGACAACTTTTGGTCAAACCATACAGTCAGATCCTGACCTTAAATTGCTCCTTGGATTCAGTACAGAGAATGTTGCCACCTTTACATGATGTTATATTTGCAAGGCAATTGAGAACACAATTCGTGATGCCACCACAAGTTAGGCCAATGTCCGATATTTGTGAGCTGAGAGGCAAAGCTGGCAGTAGTGATTAATCAATGAAGACCTGCATCATTTTTGAGTAGTTTTATTTTTGAAAAGTTGG
Organism: Pinus tabuliformis; assembly: GCA_031772625.1. Taxonomy (NCBI): domain Eukaryota; kingdom Viridiplantae; phylum Streptophyta; class Pinopsida; order Pinales; family Pinaceae; genus Pinus; species Pinus tabuliformis. The sequence continues at coordinate 2,075,700,400 of CM062818.1, forward strand.
ATACTAGGAACGAGGAAGGTCGTTTGAAACTTCCTCATAAATATTTTGTATAAGTTATTTTTAGCTAATTAAGAATAGCATTTAAACCCTTCTCGTGCATTTAGAGAAGGGTCTAGAATTTTATTAAGAACATTTACAAAGAATGCGCTATTGTAAGTTAGTAGATGCCTTGATGGAATCATGGAACATGGTCTTTTCAATCAAATATTTTTTTGTTGATCATTGTTGGTGCACTATTGTATTCTATGGGATACTTATTGGTAGAAGATTGATTATGACCTATTGTCACTAGTCAAATGAGCAGAATGGTACACATCTGTTACTATTTTTTAGTGCCTAAATCTACCTCAGGCTGAGAAAGGTAGGATCTAGGATAACATCAAACCACGCTTAACCTAGTAGCTAGCCCTACCAGGTCGGGAGAGGGATCTCTCCTTGTCAATCTTAGCAAAATATGATCAATGAGGCTTGAGATGACTAATGTGAAGACTGATTTTAGGCTAGGTATGTGAGCTAAGGAGTTTGAATAAATTTGATGATGTTTTGTTGGCTCAAATGTGAAAGGTAGATCTGGGTCTGGGGAATGAGGCTCAGTTTTGCAGAGATATCTATGGGGTGAGGTAGGAAAACGGTTTGGTACTTCAAATTGAGTGAGATGGAGATATTTTAGACTGGCGAGGAGTTGAAGAGGGCATGAAAGTCTCAGGGATCCTCTTCAAACGACTGAAAACATAAATAACTAAGCAAACCCTAGGTAGAGCACTGCAAATCAATGAATTCTACCTTTATCCTTGTTTGATTTAGTTAAGATGAAGCAAAGAGAGATGATGGCATACATAAAACACATGTAAAATTACAATTACAGAAAGAAACACAATACCAAATCAAGATGCCACAAGAATCCCATAAAGTGCTGCAAACCCTGGTCTATTCCTTTGCCAAACTACAGAAATGAGTATACAATGAAGCTCCAAGCTTTCCCCAAAAGTCCAACCATGCTAATGACTGTAAAATTACAAGATATAGGCAACCAAAAACTAATTCTAGCCTCTAGGGGTCGAGCTCATAAGTTTAGGAGCTGTTCCAACAAAGTCTAAACTGAGAACTAAAAAGTAGGCAGTGGAACAACTTGCCTCTAAAAACTAGGGAACTGATTCATTCAGTTGCAAACTACCTTTTCATGGATGAATCTATCTCTATGAGTGAAAATTTAGCATAATTACATCAAAATCCATCAAGTCACATTAAATTACATCATGATTTTGACAATTAGAAAGAGAAAAGTCAAACTGTCAAGAAACTAGGCGAAAAACAGAGTATTTTGGCCAAAATGAGCAAAATTCCTCCAATGTGTCACGCTGATTTCCCTATGCATAATGCCTTTTGCAGCTGATTTTGGAGGCCTTCCCGGTGTCCAAATTTGCTCCAAGTTGGCTTGTTGGAAAGATCCACCTGTCTACTTTCTAGAAGAAGTGGAATTTCTGAATTTGTCCTCCATTTGCCCCTCCACAACTGAGTTCTCCCAACACTACTTCCTGTGTGTCCAAAAAGGGGCAAAAAGGTCATTTTTGAGGTGTTTTTGACCTTTTTGGAAGCTCAAAACCTGTCAACATTTCTTGGCCATTTGTGGGTGCATATTTTTCCATGAAAAATCCAAAAATGTTGAGTTTTCCTTGAAAGGAGGTCCCCATCAAAAGCGAGCACCAGGTGGCACAGCGCATCGAGTAGAAAAGCCTGTTTTTTGGGCCAAAAATTTCAAAATTACAAAAAGTGTCCCAAATTTCTTGAAATTTGGGCTGAGTTTCCTCCATTAAGTGCTTTGCTAGGCCAAGGAAGCCTCAGCTAAGATCTAAAGTCTATCTTGCTCTTTTCGTTTCCTCGATGCTTTCCTCAACTTGGCCTTCAAGTTCCTGATTCTTGCTTTGCACAGTTTGTTTCTCGCCAAGTAGTGATGGGCCATGTGCCTCAACATATTTTTCTCTCTTTTGTCCTTCTTTAGCATCTTTTCCAAGTGGATATTTGCTTTCTCAAGCCAAGATTGACGATCAACATCAATTTCTTGTTCAAGTGGTGTGAGCCTGACTTTCCTCCTCTTAGCATCTTGCCGGTTTTCTCGTATGTTTTGTAGCTCCATAATGGTTTTATGATCCTCTAGCCACTTGTTTATTTGCTCTAGATATTTGATTATCCACTTGGCTCTTTCTAGGTTGAGAGACAAATCATTAATGTCCGCTTGTTTCTCTTGAATGATCTCTTTAGGCTTTGATCTTTGTGAACCCAAATCGGTGTCATCATCCTGAATAAGAATGAAATCTGTCTCCTGCCCTCATGAAGGCCCCTCATCATGTAATGGCCACTTTCCCTTGTCCTATACCTACTTTTTTGATGGAATAAGCAAGACCGCTTCCACCTCGTGTGGATATAATACTCGCTTTGCTGCTGCAAACAACCTTCTAGTGCACTTTTGGTAGGTGATAAACATTGGCACACTAGCAGTTTTTGTCTCATGAATCTCTTGCTGATGTGAAGGTCCACCTATCTCATGAAAAGCTGCTAGAGGTACTTTTGGACCTGTGAAGACCTCATGTGAAATGAAATCCTCCCATGAGATGTTCTGTAAACCAAGATGATGCAAGACCACAATTTTAATTAGTGCAAAATGATATATGATGTTATACTGCTGCTGAGGAGACTTCTTGTGCACTAAGGTGGTCATATTCTCAATGTTCCGGAAAATAAAATAGGGGGATTCATCATTCTCACCCTAGTAAGGTGCACCAATAACCTCATGTGATAAGCATACAAGCGAGAAAACTGGCCCTCACAGCTGAAATATTTAATCATGAGTTTCATCAAGGGAGCATATGTGTCTTTCAGATACCAGAAGGGAAAAACTCTACTGAGATGTCTCTAATAACCAGGCTTGATGTAAGGCTCATAATGTTCTCTGTCAATTTGTTGTCTGTTATTCCACTGCTCATCGACATTTGGAATGCTAGTTGCTAGAGAAATAATCTTCGGTGTCAAGGTGAATGTCACACCTGCTAGAGTGACTTGGCCATTATGAAGATGGAGCACAAACAACCTAGCCAACTCATGATGGTACTGGACTCTCTCTACCATCTCATAGAACTGATAACAAGATTGGTGTTGAAAGCATGTGACAGCAAGAGGGCAGGCCTGCAGCTCATCAAGTGAAGTAGGCTCCTCTCGTATATGTTTTACCACCCTTGTGAGGTCTCCTTGGTGCATGAATTTCTCTGGAAGAATCACTGTGTGTCTCCTCATCTCGGTCATAGGAAGGATCATACTCCATGTTTGCCAATGTTTGAGTTTTCTTAGATGAGTATGAAGAGATTTATGGTGTCTTTAGGTTTTGCTACCAAATGTATGAGGGACTGTGAAGGGAAAGTGTATGATGGGTTTTTGGAATGTTATTAATAAGATTTTGGGGAATAGGAGGTTTAGGGAATAGTATTTAGGCTTTGGGACAAAAATTAGGGCTTAGAAATTTGTAACGAGGGTTTGGGATACTGGGAGTTAGGGATATGAGGATAGTAAATTTAGGGATATGGGGATTAGGGAATGGTTTGATGAAACTGGAAAATGAATGAGGGAATCAAATAGTGAGGGAGTGATGGAGTGGACTTGGCAGCAAAAACACAAATTGTAAACCCTAATCAATTTTTTTACCAAAATTTCGAGGTAGGGTTTCAAGTTTATCTCATTAAATCACCATAAACATCAAGAGAAACTCATTCACTGGCAGTGGAAGAATGCTTGACTTACTTGAACAAGTGAGGAGTGAACAAATTTTGAAATTTTAGGAGAGTTTGTGGGTGAAATTAGCTTGAAACCCTGTGTGTTGCGCCACAAACCCAGTGCGCCGCGCCCTCTCAATGCGTCGTGCCCGTTCAAAATTTACACTATAGAGCGTTGCCCAATGCGTCGCACCCCAAACCCAATGCATCATTCTTTTTGCAGGAGACTTTTGGAGCCCTTCCCGGTGTCCAAATTGGGCGTGGGATAGCTTGTTGGAAATATTGTTGAGTCTACTTTCCAACACAACTTGAATTTGTCAATTTGGAGTTTATTTGCCCTATCAAAAGTCAAATCTCCTAAGAGCGGTCAAAATGTGCAAAATGAGGCTACCTAAAGGCAGAGTGTTGTTGCAGTCAACTTTTGAAGGTCTTCCTCAACCCCAAATTGAGCTCATGATAGCTCATTGGAAATCTATTTTTGTATAGTTATCATTTGACGTATCAAGCAAGTCATTAGGCCAACCAAGCTAGGATAAATCTTGATTTTCCCAATGACACTTCAGAGGTGCATCAATTCTCCTGAGGCAACTGTATTTTTAACATTTCTCTAAAACCATGACACCTGTGTAAAAAGTGAAGGACGTTTTTCTTCCTTGGCCTATTTTGGACAAAAACCTCCCTCAGTTTTCCTAAATTCATCTTTTCTTGCTCAGAAACATCATTGGAGTAAAACCTATCCTGATGTGTGGAACAGGGGATTTGTCGAAATGAAGTGAAATGAAGGGGATAAGGGGCTTCTAAATTCTTGAGAAAATTTTGGGAAGTAGGGAGGGATGTTAGGAAGTAGGGGAAAGTGGAATTTCAAATATTGAGTGAGGGGAAGGGGTCCAAAAGGGAAAAACATAGGCCTAGCCTAGAAAATTGTCAAGTTGTAGCAAGAAACTAGGGTTTGTGCGAAAATGAGGAATTTGGGGATCTCAGTGATGGGAAGTGTTTAATAAGGTACATTAAGGATAGGGGAAGGTGTATGAACATCAGGATACAAGTTTTGCTGATGATTTGACCATCCAAGAGAAATTACCTTCAAAACCCTAGGAGAGGGAAATGAACCTTACCTAGGCACAACTGAAGCATGAACAAGGTGTAAAATGACCCATTGGAACTTGACATGATGATGACAACCCTCTGAATGATGGTACACTCAGCTGAATGGTGACATGGACTGACATTTGGACAACTTTGAAAGGAGTAAAAGCAAACCCTAGACCTAATACCTAGTGACCAAATTTTACTTGAAGACTCACTAAAATGACAAAATTTGACATTGACACCTTAAAATCACTTTGTAAGAGCATGTTTGATCACTAGAGGAAGGTTGCAAAGACTGACACTAACACTATTATCATGTTTTCTAAATCTTTGTTCTACTATTAGTGATAAGTTTATCTTTCATGAATTATGTATGAAATTTGTCATCTCTGTTTGAAGTATCGGTTGCACTATTGTACAATATCAAAATAGAGAATGTCCTGTTTTATATATGATCATTAGAATATGTGATATGTTTTTCATAATTCTTTTGATTAACTATTTTCTCAAAGGAATCATCTTACAATATATTAACTCTATATAGTCTGCAATTGATCTATATCAACATAGATTACATAGACATCTTTTTATATCACATAAAACCAGCAATACCTCGGGTTAGATTAAAATAGATTTAATTCAAAGTTTTTCATCTTAGAATAAATTTTTGTTAATTTCTAGTTATTCTTTTGCAAATCATCAGCAAAATCCCAAAATCATATAAACCCAAAACATTGGGAAACTGATCCCATCATATCTAGTTGGAGCAACTATCCCAAATGGAAAAGGAACTGCTCTAAGGTCCGAACCAGGTGGTTATCCCCCTTGTTGTTGCCACAGATTTCTGAGGCCTCAACATTTTTTGCGCTAGAAGGAGGGCCCCGACTATGAATGGCATATAAATCTAAATCTCAAACTCGAAGCCTTCACAAGAGTCAATCCCCCTCAAAAAATCCTACAGCTTCTCGATCACGTTCTAAGTCACCCACTCAGAAGTTATAAGTTGTAGAAACTTCCCCCTCATCTCCTGAAGTATCTCGACACTTACCTTCTTTAGAATATTCTCCAGAATCTCCTGAAGTTTAGTCCTTAGTTCATAAACTAGAACGAATATCTATTTCTGCTGAGAAACCTGATAAACCCGAAGTTTCTGAAGAAAGTATTACTTCTCTATTCAGAGAAACTGGTATCCTAACGCAATCAAAAAGTGATAAACTTGGAATACCTCCCTTTGAGTTTCCAATACATTCACAACATAAGAAAGTTCTTGTGTCTATATCTAAGTCAAAGACAAGTGAGGTCACAGCAAATTCCCCTCCTTTTACCCCCTCATTCACTACACCTCCATTCACATCCTCTCATCTTTCCATTTCTTCTACTCAAACAATTAGTGCTACCATAAGTAGTACTAGTCCAGTTGTATGTTCTACATCCATACCCACTACTTCTGGATCTGCTTCTATATCTTCTCAAATCCTAACTCAAGCTATGGCTAATCAGCCTTGGACTAATCCTGGTGTCGTGTTGTTTGCAAACCCACATCCTCTTCCTGATCATCCAGAGAAATGGTTACCCAAATACAATCCAGATGATGGTCTTCCTACTGAAGAACACATCAAAAATTTTATGTTGGCCGTGAATTTGAATGGGGTTGTGCATAAAGATATTGTAGTAAGATTGTTTCCCTATACTCTTAAAGGATCTGTAGGATCCTGGTACTTTTCTCTTCCAGCGGGAACTATAATAGATTGGGTAACCTTTGAACAACTGTTTCTTGCAAAATTTGGTGATTATTGAACCGTGGCATCTTTAATCAATGCTCTCTCTAACCTGAAAACAAATTTGGGTGAAAGGATCAAAGATTTCAACTCCAGATTTAACAAGTTATTAAACAAAATCCCAACTACTTCCAAATCTGTTGTTGATGTACAAATAGAGTGGTACATTTCTGTTTTACCTTCTAATATAGCCATTTTTGTAGATAGAGCTAATAAGTCTACTCTCTCAGAAAACATGAAAGAAGCCCTGTCTGTAGAAAAGAGAATTTTAGCCTTAGAAAAATGTTCTGAGATGGAAGATAAGAAATCTAAAAAAGTGACTTTTAGCCAAGAATCAAAGAAGGAAAACCCAAAGGATCCATTTGATCTTGAAGTTCTCCAAAGAGTCTTGAAAACTATGTCAAATGATATGGTTGAAATAAAGAAACAAGTATATGAATCTTCAGTTCCTAAGAAACCATATCGTCGATACAATGGAAGTCCTGCTTCACCCTCTCAGCCTCCGTTCAAGTGCCGAATCAGATCAAGATGTTGAAGACACCTCAGCAACTGAAGAAGAAACAGAGCCTAAAGAAGAAGTCAAATTGAATGGGTTATGGGACTTTATTCTTCCCACCGAAGAAGAAAGAGAGGCTATGCCCACATCTACAAGGAGAAAAACATCTGTTGACTCAACTATACCAGTTCATAAACAAAAATCTCCTCCCACAAAGCAAAAAGTAGTGAATAAAAAATATAAAATTGTTCAAACTGATCCTATTCCCCTGGATACTTCTAAAACTTTGATAGTTTTAGATACAGTGGAATACAATATAGTTGAATATATGAAAAAGACTAAATGTTACCTATCAAAACCCCGATATTGCAATCTTGCAATTTTACGATATCACATATCACAGATCACAAGATCCATCAAACAATGTTTCATTCGCGCTATAGCTTAAATATCCAACATGATGGATTTGACAGATGTTTAATTATATTTTTAAGCTGGACACGAGTTAGGTCAAAATTATTTAATATGGTTATCATCCCTATGCATATAATCATGGTGTTCGTTATGGTTGATTAATGTTGAAATTACTCCCAGATCTTTCCTTTCAAAGTGAAATCATTTCATCAAATATTTTATTTTATGCAACAATTAATTGCTATTGGTTTTAATAGGAACTTCGCTTAAATGATTTCCATTCGAAAGGTGATGCAGAAGCATACCAAGCAGTTTATCGCAGAAACTGAAAACACAGAGATGTCGTCCATCTTTACAGATACAGTGTGTGCTACAGATGGAGGTGCCACTAGATGGTAGACTATCTATACTACACTCAAGAATGAAAACCCTGAAGTAACATATGTTCGACCAACAGCTGACAACACAGAACCGTCAAGAGTGCAGTTCAGAGATGCGGCGTGCTCTTTCCTTCACTGAATAGTAGCAAGGGCTAGACTCTTTCCATACACAGATATGATAATATAGGTAGTAGAGAATATGGAAGTTGGAGACAGATTTACCAAGACAACTAAAAATAAAGTCTTGGGTTCTTTCAAAGCCAAATATTTTCAACAAATGTATAAGCCACCCAATGCTCGGGACGTCTAAGACAAAAAATTTGTTGCAAATGTAGGTTTTCACCCTGTACAAAAATTACCTGCATATGAATTCTAAAACACAGAAAATAAACAATGCGAGATCATAACACATAAAACACATATACACAGAGATTTTCCCCAAGATCCCAAAACCGAGACTACCAGCTTGATTTTTCATTATGTTCCTTTCAATGTTACAATACATATTTATACATGTTGAAGCATCCAATACCATGGACCGAAAACCATCGTGTCCAATACCATGGACCAAAAACCATCGCGTCAAAAAAAGACATGTGTGAAAATCATGCACAAAACCATAGGTGGGTCCGCCCAACCTAACATAGGGTCCAAAACCAAAATTTTCCGGGGCGCTATCCCGGACCCCATAAAGTGGTGTTACGGATGCCCTTCAAACTCCCTGTTAACTACGTGGAACGAATATATCATAACCTAACTTTCTCCCACTTGTTGTTTTCTTTTTACATGGGGCCACAAGAGAGCTTAGTCATTTTCCCAGCCCTGAAATGCCCATTGTCTCTCTACACCAAGAGAACTTCTCAGAGCTCACAGATTTTGTCTATGCATCTGCAGTATTCTTCAAAGTGTCCACCTTTACCAGCAACATCTTTTTGTCTTCTATCATATCCATCACAAAGTGATATTGAACATCAATGTGCTTTGTCTTTGAATGATATGCGGGGTTCTTTGCCAAGAAAATTGCACTTTGGCTGTCACAGTCTATCCATATAGCTTTTTGTACTAACCCCATACTTGAACACAATCTCTGCAACCAAACTGCTTCCTTGGTTGCATGAGTGGCTGCCATGTATTCTGCCCCTGTAGTTGATAGTGCCGCTACAGATTGTTTCTTACTCATCCAACTAATTGCACGTCCAAATAGGTTAAACACACACCCACTTGTAGATCTTCTCTAATCCAGGTCTCCAACCCATTCTGCATCAACAAAGCCATGAATATCCAACACTCTGTCCAATCCTGGTCTTCCTTGGTAGCACAAACCATAATCACTAGTGCCACACAAATACCTGAAAACCCGCTTCATTATTGTCCAATGCTCCTTTCTTGGTTTTGACATAAACTTGCTCAATACTCCCACTGCATGTGCAATGTTTGGTCTAGTACAGACCATTGCATACATTAGGCTACCGACTACACTTGCATATGGAACACAAGACATGTCCTCTTCCTCTTCTTGTGTCTTGGGACACTGTTCAGCAAATAACCTCACACCTACAGGAATAGGAACCTTCACCGGTTTACTATCCTGCATATTAAACCTCTACAGTATTGTCTCGACATACTTCCTCTGGTTTAACCATAGCTTCCTCTTTTCCCGATCTCTTTTAATTTCCATGCCCAAAATATAGTTTGCAGCACCAAGATCTTTCATGTCGAATTTGGAGGACAATTGGGTCTTAAAATCCTAGATAAGTTCTTTTTCATTTCCAACCAGCAACATATCATCCACATATAAGACCAGATAAATAACACAGTCACCAATTAATTTAAAATACACACAGTGATCTTCTTTGCTTCTGGTGAAGCCAAGTCCCCGAATAAATGTAGCAAATTTCTGATACCACATCCTTGGTGACTGTTTTAACCCATACAGAGACTTCTTTAACTTGCATACCAGTTCTTTCTTACCCTTCACTGCAAAGCCTTTAGGTTGCTTCATGTAGATTTCCTCTTCCAGATCCTTGTGAAGAAACGTTGTCTTCACATCCATCTGTTTTACCTCAAAATCAAAAGCAACAGCAACAGATAAAAGTAATCTAATAGAAGTTACCTTGGCAACACGAGAAAAAATATCACCAAAATCAATTCCCGACACCTGGGAATAACCTTTTGCTACTAACCAAGCTTTGTATTTCTCTACTTTTCCTTCTGCATTTGTCTTCTTTTTGAACACCCCTTTTCTGCCAATAGGTTTCCTTCCAACCGACAACTCCACCAGATCCAAAGCCTCATTTTTGTGCAAAGATGCCATTTCATCAACCATGGCCTCTTTCTAGAGTTTTCCATCCTCTGAAACCGCTGCTTCCTTCACAGTTCTAGGATCATCGTCAATAATAGATAAAGCAAAATTTGAAGCGAAAGTAGATGGACTATACCTTTCAGGTTGCCTTCTTTCTCGAACTGATCTTCTCACAGCCAAATTTTGTGGCTCTTCATCTTCTGATTCCTCCTCTGCCGTAGAGTTTGATTCTTCCTACTTTAGCTCAAACTCTCATGTTCCTTTCGTTGGACTTCATGTTTAATAACATCTTTCACCTCTCTGAACACCACATCTTGGTTGTACACAACCTTCCGTGTGACTGGGTTCCAAAGCTTATAACCCTTTAAACCATCCTTATACGCAATAAAGATGCACTTTTTAGATTTACTATCCAACTTGGTTCGTTTCTCCTTTAGAACATGTACATATGCATCACATCCAAATACCCTCAGATGTGAAAGAGAGGGTTTCTTACCAATCCATACCTCTTGTGGAGTCTTATCCTCCAACGCTAACGAAGGTGACCTATTGACCAGGTAACATGCAGTATCCACCGCCTCTGCCCAGAATTCATGTCCCAACCCGGCACCACTGAGCATGCTTCTTGCCCTTTCCATCAACGTCTTATTCATTCTTTCTACAACTCCATTTTGTTGAGGTGTATATGGAGTAGTATTCTGCCATGATATACCACAGTTCTTACAGAATTCTTCAAATTCCTTACAGCAAAACTATCCACCGTTATCTATGTTCAGCACCTTTATCTTCTTCTCTGTCTGGTTTTCCACCAGAGCCTTAAATTCTTTAAACCTGTCAAAGACTTCAAATTTCTTCTTAAGGAAATATATCCATGCATTCCTTGAGAATTCATCTATAAATGATAAAAGTACACAGACTTACCCAATGATGGAACCTTCACAGTTCCAAACACATCATTGTGCACAAGTTCTAATATCTGTTTCACCCTCTTACTACCAAAGGGAAAACTCACCTGATTCTACTTCCCATATACACAATTTTCACAGAAATCAAAATCCAGAGAACTATTACTCATACCTTCTACCATACCTTTACCATGAAGTATCTGAAGGCCCTTTTCTCCAATATGTCCAAGCCTTCGATGCCACAGCATGGTCTTCTCTCCAGAGACCACTAGATTTTCTGCTCCACTTTCAGGAACCACATAACTATTGCACCCATTAATAACACTGCTACCTTGCAACTTGTATAGAGTTCCAATCCGAACTCCCCGCATCAATACCAGTGCTCCTCGAACCATCTTGCTGGTATCCTTCTCGAACACTGTTTTTACACCTGCATCATCTGGCTTGCTAACAGAAATCAGATTTCTGGCTAATACAGGAATATGTAGAACACCTAGAAGCGTTTTAACCCTTCCACCTTGCAGCTTCAACTTTACTTTTCCGCGACCAATGATTCTAGCCTTTCTGTCATCCCCCAAGAAGACATCACCACCATCATATTTCTCATACTCGCAGAACCACTCTCTATGGGGAGTGAAGTGAAAGGATGCACCTGAGTCAATCAACCATGCCTCATGATCTACATGTGTACTTGAAGAATCCAATTACACATCCCCACCTTCATCTGAGGTGGTTTTCACCTCTGCAGAAGGAGCCTCATCAGATCCCTTTCCTTTGTTAGGAGCTTTAGATTTACAGTCCCTTTTTTAGTGCCCTTCCTTTACACATTTCCAGCACACCACCTTTACAGGTTTTCGTTGAGATTTAGATCTCCCACTCGATGACTTATTTTTGTTTCTATTCTGGGTCCGCCCTTGTACATACAAGGCATGACCATTTTGGCTCTCCATATTTTTCCATCTCATATCCTCCGTCAGCAAGGATGAGACTATTTCATCAACATGCAAGGCAGTTGCATTGCTACCTATTGCAATAACCAGACTATCCCACGAATCTGGTAGAGAACACAACAAACTGATGCACTTATCTTCATCTGAAATTTTAATATCAACAGATGCTAACTGACTTACCACAGTATTAAATGCATTCAGATGCTCTGTCACCGAGTCACCATATTTCATCCTCAGGTTATACAGCTTTTTCCGCAGGAACAGTTTATTCACTAGAGACTTAGATTGGTACAAAGTCCCTAACTTGTCCCACAAAGCCTTCATCGTAGCTTCCCCTGATACATTTAGCAATACTAATTCTGACACACACAATTGTATTGTGCTCTTTGACTTCCGATCCAACTTCTTCCATTCTTCATTGGACACTCCCGTTGGTTTAGTACCCAAATCTACCACAATCCACTGGTCTTTATCCACCAATAGATCCTCCATCTTGAGTTTCCACAACTCAAAACTCTGACCATTAAATTTCTCGATCTCTATCTTTCCACTGCTCGCCATCTTCTTTCACCACTAAATCGATCTCGCAGATCTCCCACTGAACATGGTCTACCACAGGCCCGAGCAAAACCCCTCAGCAACAAAGGCATCCCCTTGAAGCCAAAACTGCTCTGATACCAAATGTAGGTTTTAACCCCATACAAAAATAAACTGCATACGAATTCTAAAACATAGAAAATAAACAATGCGAGATCATAACACATAAAACACATATACACAGAGATTTTCCCCTGGATCCCAAAACAGGACTACCAGCTTGATTTTTCATTATGTTCCTTTAAATGTTACAATACATATTTATACATGTCGAAGCATCCAATACCATGGACCGAAAACCATCGCGTCCGAAAAAAACATGTGCGAAAATCATGTACAAAACCATAGGTGGGTTCGCCCAACCTAACATAGGGTCCAAAACCAAAATTTTCCGGGGCGCTGCCCCATACCCCATAAAGTGGGGTTACGGGTGCCCTTCAAACCCCCTGTTAACTACATGGAAAGAATATAACAAAACCCAACTACAAAGTTTGTAAAGGAAAATGAAGACCCATTTCAAATGATACAGGAATGGTGGAGAAGAGATAATAAATTCAGAAAAGATAAAGCGGGTATGTGCCCCATTACTTCTTTGGCCAATCCTTATAATTTTTCAGCCTCTATGCTATGTAGATTGTATGGCCTTCTTGATAATTCTAAATTCTCTATCAATTGGGTTTTGTTAATTGAGGCTTGTGTTAATTCTCACATTATGAATTAGGCAACCATTCTGTCTGAGAATTTGGCCAAAGCGATTACTAAATATCGCCAAACATGCACTACCTCCTCTAGAGCAGTTCCCCAATTCTTCATGTCTACATATATCTTCGATGCCATTTGTTTCTGCACTCATTTTCCAACCATGGGTTGGAAATGGACTACCGAAGATCCTACTCCTATCTTCCTAAGTTATAAGCAAATGTCGGAACAAGATTATATTCCACATTTTCACCAATTATGTCAGGGAGTTGTTCTTCCCTTACATCAGTTAGTTTTCAACAGAAGATGTTTGAGATTCGCAAAAGAAGCTATCACGGACCTCCAAGCAATCGGAAGGTATTTTCTTGAAAAGTCCTTCTCTTATATCAAGATATTTGGTAGCCAAGCTTTCCCACAAGTCCTCCCTATGTATGTATCGGATAAATTATTGGCAAGAGAAGTAGCATACCAAACAGTAGGAAATGGCCTCACAGAAACATTGAGGGAAATGAAGAAATCCCTATGGCCAAATTTTCCCCTAGTGTGTGGGTCATTTAACCTTCTTAATTATGGTCATGCATATAAAAATATCAGAATATGCAGTTATTAAAGCTCCCCGTTCTACCGGCAAGGCCTTTTTATGCACAGCATATAGCAAACAAATTCACCCTTTCAGTTAAGATCAGACCTGTAACTCATACAGTTGATGAGTTTGAAGATTTACTGGAATTTTCCGAGGATTTTGAGCAGATTCTGAATGTAGTGAAGACAAAGTTTGACTCAGATAAATTCAAAAGATTCTAGGAGTTTATAGGATAGAGGTTATAATACCTCCTGCAAGGATTTTGGATTACTGATCATGTAACTGAAACTAAGTCTCAGAGGCAGAATAACCCAGGCACATCACGAGAGTAGGAAGCAGAAACAGATGAATTAGAAAAGCTTTGGGATGCATTCAATGACAAACTATAGGGTACTCCTAAGGTGTCGTCAACACAAGAAACCATTGGATTTCATACCCCACCAGGGAAAACAACACTACTAACCACTGAAGGTCCAAAAACGAGTGTCCAAGAAATAGAGGTAATCCCTACAGATCCAACTACTAAAATTGCCTTGAATGTAACATATATCCCTCCTCTAGACACTTTTTACAGCCCTCTTCATAAAGCTATTGTAAAAAGATAGAGAAAGAGGAGGAGAACCGAAACTCCTTCAAAACATGAATTTATGGATGTCCTATGGAAGGACACACAAATAAATCTAGCTGAACATTTGACTTGGCTATCTCAATTTTCTGGAGCCTATGCTACAGCAACAATCAATAAAGAAACCAAAGTCTTGGTTTTGTTTAAAGAAAAGGATGACCAGATTGCATTATTACTGCGACAGTTAGATGAAGAAAGAGCCAGCGTGAACCGTCAAGCAAAGGAGCAGCAACATAAGCTACAACAAGATATGGAAGTACTGAAAATAAGTCATGAAAATGACTTATTTGCTAAAAACAAAAAAATCTAGGAGCTAAACAGTGACCTAGAAAAGTATAAGGATATTCCTACTGCAAAGGAATTCATTAATGAAGATTTGACACTGAATACTTTACTGACAAAGAAAAAGCAACTCTTCCTCCAACATATATCAAATATCCTTCCATCTTTGAATACTAGTGAAGAATTAACAAACATCATTATTGATCAAAGAATTGAGTTCAATGAACTCAATTCTAAGATCTTTGATTATATTCAATTGCAGGATTTAGATGAAGGGAAAAGGTCAAGTTTCCCAAAGATCAATGGAAGACATAAGGATATTCTATTCACTGATTGGGACTCACAGGTGAAATAGGCCGAACTAGAAATAGCCAGAGCATCGGGTATTTCAAAAAGCATTGTTAAAACAATAAATCACATGTTGCACACCTCCAACCTCATAAAGAAGTGATCCAAAAACACTTCCTGGTCTTAAAGAATTAGGTGAGAATTGGAAGAATAAGAGTCAGCTACAGAAGGAAATAATTGAGGGGCTGTCAAAAATCGACTGGGAAGCACTATGGCAACTTTTGGTCAAACCACACAGTCAGATCATGACCTTAAATTGCTCCTTGGATTCAGTACAGAGAATGTTGCCACCTTTACATGATGTTATATTTGCAGGGTAGTTGAGAACACAATTCGGGATGCCACCACAAGTCAGGCCAATGTCCGATATTTGTGAGCTGAGAAGCAAAGCTGGCAGCAGTGATTAATCAATGAAGACCTGAGTCATTTTGAGAAGTTTTATTTTTGGAAAGTTGGATACTAGGAACGAGGAAGGTTTTTTGAAACCTCCTAATAGATATTTTTTATAAGTTATTTTTAGTTAATTAATAATAGTATTTAAACCCTTCTCATGCATTTAGAGAAGGGTCCAGAATTTTATTAAGAACATTTACAAAGAATGCAGTGTCGTAAGTTTGTAGATGCCTTGATGGAATCATGGAAGATGGTATTTTCAATCAAGTATCTTTTTATTGATCACTATTGATGCGCTATTGTATTCTCTGGGATACTTATTGGTAGAAGATTGATTATGGCCTATTGTCACTAGTCAAATGAGTAGAACAGTACACATTTGGTACTATTATCATGTTTGCTAAATCTTTGTTCTAGTATTAGTGATAAGTTTATCTTTCGTGAATTATGTATGAAATTTGTCATCTTTGTTTGAAGTATCAGTTGCACTATTGTACAATATCATAATAGAGAATGTCTTGTTTTATATATGATCCTTAGAATATGTGATATTTTTTTCACAATTCTTTTGATTAACTATTTTCTAAAAGGAATCATCTTACAATATATTAACACTATATATTCTGCAACTATATATGTCATCATAGATTACATAGACATCTTTTTATATCACATAAAACCAATAATAACTCGGGTTAGATTAAAATAGATTTAATTCAAAGTTTTGCATCTTAGAATAAAGTTGTGTTAATTTCTAGGTTTTTTTGCAAATCATCAGGAAAATCCCACAAATAATATAAACCCAAAACATTGGGAAACTGATCCCATCATATCCAGTCGGAGCCACTATCCCAAATGGAAAAGGAGTTGCTCTAAGGTCTAGACTGGGTGGTTATCCCCCTTATTGTTGCCACATATTTCTGAGGCCTCAACGTTTTTGGCGCTAGAAGGAGGGCCCCGACTATGAATGGCATATAAATCTAAATCTCAAACTCAAAGCTTTCACAAGAGTCAATTCCCCTCAAAAAATCCTATAGCTTCTCGATCATGTTCTAAGTCACCCACTCAGAATTTAGAAGTTGTATAAACTTACCCTCATCTCCTGAAGTATCTCGACACTTACCTTCTTTAGAATATTCTCCAGAATCTCTTGAAGTTCAGTCCTTTGTTCATAAACTAGAATGAATATCTATTTCTACTGAGAAACCTGGTAAACCTGAAGTTTCTAAAGAATGTATTACTTCTCTATTCATAGAAACTGGTATCCTAACGCAATCAAAAAGTGATAAACTTGGAATACCTCCCTTTGATTTTCCAATATATTCACAACATAAGAAAGTTCATGTGTCTAGATACAAGTGAGGTTACATCAAATTCCCCTCCATTTACCCCCTCATTCACTACACCTCCATTCACATCCTCTCATCTTTCCATTTCTTCTACTCAAACAATTAGTGCTACCACAAGTAGTACTAGTCCAGTTGTAAGTTCTACATCCATACCCACTACTTCTAGATCTGCTTCTATATCTTCTCAAATCCTAACTCAAGTTATGGCTAATCAGCCTTGGACTAATCCTGGTGTCGTGTTGTTTGCAAACCCACATCCTCTTCCTGATCATCCAGAGAAATGGTTACCTAAATACAATCCAGATGATGGTCTTCCTATTGAGGAACACATCAACAATTTTATGTTGGCCATGAATTTGAATGGGGTTGCGCATGAAGATATTGTAGTAAGATTGTTTCCCTATACTCTTAAAGGATCTATAGGATCCTAGTACTTTTCTCTTCTAACAGAAACTATAATAGATTGGGTAACTTTTGAACAATTGTTTCTTGCAAAATTTGGTAATGATAGAACTGTGGCATATTTAATCAATGCTCTCTCTAACCTAAAAACAAATTCGAGTGAAAGGATCAAATATTTCAACTCTAGATTTAACAAGTTATTAAACAAAATCCCAGCTACCTCCAAACCTGTTGTTGATGTACAAATAGAGTGGTACATTTCTGCTTTACCTTCTAATATAGCCATTTTTGTAGTTAGAGCCGATAAGGCTACTCTCTCAGAAAACATGAAAGAGTCCTGTCTGTAGAAAAGAGAATTTTATCCTTAGAAAAACGATTTGAGATGGAAGATAAGAAATCTAAAAAAGTGACTTTTAGCCGAGAATCAAAGAAGAAAACCCCAAAGGATCCATTCGATCTTGAAGATCTCCAAAAAGTCTTGAAAACTATGTCAAATGATATGGTTGAAATAAAGAGACAAGCATATGAATCTTCAGTTCCTAAGAAACCATATCGCCCATACAATAGAAGTCCTGCTTTGCCCTCTCAGCCTTCGAATGTGATTTTAAGTGCCAAATCAGATCAAGGTGTTGAAGACACCTCAGCAACTGAAGAAGAAGTCGAATTGAATGGGTTATGGGAATTTATTCTTCCCACCAAAGAAGAAAGAGAGGTTATGCCCGCATCTACAAGGAGCAAAACATCTGTTTGTAGGAATTTACAGGGTAAGTTCCTCATACAGAACACCAAAGGACACCGCTCACAAACAGATCATAGATCAATACACCAGTATTTTTGACGTGGTTAAAACCCTCAAAGAGGGAAACAGTCCACGGTCTGAGACAACGCGGCCACTTCAGGCAATTTATTAATAAAAGAATGAAAATTTACATAAGCTTCTCTCATGGACAGTTACCTACAAATGACCCTCCATGCTCTTTAAATATAGATCATGGACCAATCGGGTGTTAAGCCACGGATCAAGTGTCGGTGATGGAGAGAATGAACCATCGGATCACTACATATCGTGACTGTCGGTGTAAGTTACAAAATGTACATAGTAAAGAAACACACTTTACCTAACTCTATACTAGACCAAGTTATACTTAACTATTTCCTATGTGTCGGAATATCCTAACATCCCCCCTTAAGAACAACTTGGGATAGGATTGAAGGATTTACAAATATGACACAATAGGAGAAGGAAGGAGGCACTAGAGCCTATCCCCCCTTAGTGACAACTTCCTGAACTCCAACCATAAATCGAAGTTTAGTAAAATTCACCTCTGTGAGAGCCTTGGTAAAGATGTCTGCAACTTGATCATCTGTTGAACAATATTGCACTTCAAGAACATGGTCGTGAATGAGCTTTCTGATGAAGTGCATGTGCAGTTCAATGTGTTTGCTGCGCTGATGTTGGACTGGATCTTTGCAAAGTTGAATGGCACTTTGATTATCACACCAAAGTGTAGTCGGATGTTGCTGCTAAAAGCTAAACTCTGACAGGATCTGACAAAGCCACAAGGCTTCCTTACTAGCTTCTACGGCACCATGATACTCTGCTTCTGCTGAAGAAAGAGAAATGGCACCTTGTTTCTTGCAAGCCCATGTAATAGGTCATGAACCAAGAGTGAACACATAACCTGCAGTAGACTTCAAATCATCAGGGTCACCAACCCAATCGGAATCAGTGAAACCAACCAATAGAGGAGATGCTTCGGCACTGTAATGAATCCCAAACTGAACTGTACCTTGAACATAATGAAGCATTCTTTTAGCTGCTTTCCAATGACTTTCATGTGGGTTTTGCATAAACTGAGCAACAAGGCCAACGACAAAGGAAAGGTCAGGACGAGTATGGGTTAGATACAAAAGTTTTCCTACAAGTTGACGGTATAAGGTAGCATCAACTTCAAGGGAAGTGCAAGTGACTGAAAGTTTGACTCCAGACTGAAAGGGAGAAGGGGCTGGCTTACAGTCTTCCATGTGAAAATGGTGTAGAAGATCACAGGCATACTTGGACTGGGAAAGGGAAATACCTTCCTTGGATTGCAAGACTTGAAGACCAAGAAAATAATGCAAGTGTCCTAAGTCTGTCATTTCAAACTTCTTTTTAAGGTGGGACTTCACTTGGTTAGAAGGTTTGGATCACTACCAGTGAGGATAAGATCATCAACATAAAGAACAAGAATGATAAGAGACTTGCCCACTTTCTTGGTGTAGACAGTATTTTCAGAATGACACCTAGAAAAGCCAGATTCTAAAAGAAAGCTATCCATTTTAGCATACCAAGCCCGAGGAGCTTGCTTGAGACCATAAAGGGATTTCTTAAGCCGACATACAAGGCTGGAGTCTGTTTGTATAAAGCCAATAGGTTGTTCCATATAGATTTCTTCATGCAAGTCCCCATGCAAGAAGTCAGATTTAACATCCATTTGATGGACTTCCCATTTCAAAGAGGCAGCAAGGGAAAGAACAAGGAGGACAAAGTTCATTTTGGCAACAAAGGAGAAGGTTTCGATATAGTCAATGCCTTCAACTTGTGAAAAACCCTTAGCAACAAGATGAGCTTTATGTTTATCAACATTCCCATTTGGTCCATCCTTGGTTCTATAAACCCATTTGCATCTAACAAGTTTTCGTCCCTTTGGTAGAGGAACACGATCCCATGTATCATTTTCCAATAATGAACGATATTCTTCATTCATAGCTGTGTCGCAATTTGGATGGCCTGAAGCTTCTGCAAAGGTGTCAGGATCATAATTTTCTAAAGCTTGAGCCAGTAAAGAAGAGGCTCTATCGAACTGAGAATGTGTACGTCGCTGATCTGTAGGATCACCGGCAAGATCACCTGCTGCATCCCAAGTAGCACGGACCCATTTTGGAAGCTGAGGAGCTGAAGGAGGATCCTGAGAAGGTGGGGGAGGATTTTCATCCTCGCTTTCATCATTTGAAGAAGAAATATTCTCAAAAGTAGAAGATATAGGGAGAGGTGGCACATTCGCCGAACTAGGCTTGTAGGCCGATATATTTTCAGCAAACTTTAAATCTCTTCTAATGATAACATTTTTTGACTTAAGTGGAATAAGTCTATATCCTTTGACATCTTCAGAATATCCAACAAAAATACATTTTTCACTCTTAGGTTCTAAAACTTTATGTTTCTCATTTGGAATATGGGCCCATGATTCACTTCCAAAAACACGGAAGTGACTTACATCTAGTTTAATTGAGCTCCATGCTTCTTCTGGAGTGATATTCTTTAAAACCTTAGTAGGAGTGCGATTTATTATGTAATTTGCACAGTTAATTGCTTCTGCCCAAAAATTAAGACCAAGTCCTTTAGATTGAAGCATACAATTAGCCATTTCCTTTAAGGTGCGATTCTTCCTTTCAGCTACACCATTTTGTTGTGGAGTATATGGAACAGTATGTTGCATTTGAATTCCATTCTCAGTGCAGAAGTTGATGAATTTGTTGTTAACATATTCTACGCCATTATCATATCTTAGCTTAAGAATTTGATTTCTAGATTGTTTTTCAACAAAGGCCTTAAAGGCCAAGAACATGTTAAATACTTCACTCTTGAGTTTTAAGAAGTATACCCAAGTGCGTCTGGAGAAATCATCAATGAAAGTTAAGAAATACTTGTAGCCAGAGAATGAAACAACTGGAAGTGGACCACATAAATCACTATGCACAAGTTGTAAAGGGGTTGAGGCGTGCCAAGAGGCACGTTTTTCAAAACTATCTCGATGATGTTTTCCGAGTACACATCTGGAACAAACACCATCTCTGCAAGATACCATTGGAAGACCTGTCACCATATTTTCTTTACATAGATTCTGAAGGGAGCGATAGTTTAAGTGACCAAATTGCTCATGCCAAAGTTTTCTCACTTCATCGTTATGAGAAACAAATAGCGAGGGAAGATTTGATGACCCAAAGTTGTGAAACTTATACAACCTTGTAGAATCATCAGTAATGCCAGTAGCTAAAATCTTTCTAGGATCTCTTAGGTCCTTAATTACAACATCGTGAGGTGAAAATTCAACGATTTTACCTTCACCTGAATGAGTTATCTGATATACAGATAGAAGGTTGCAGGATAAAGTTGAAACACATAATACATCATTAAATTGACCATTGTCTATATGAACAGTTCCATTCCCTACAACACTAAGAGATCTATCATCACCAACATATATATTTTTGGTGTTACAATCATTTAAAGAGGAAAACATGGCTTTATTTTTGGCCATGTGATAAGAAGCTCCAAAATCAATGAGCCACTCATGATAATGAGAAGAAGAAGATACATTTAGTGCATAGTCAGACCGAGATGCTTGAAAACCACATGCAGAAAGTGCTATTCCTGAAGATGAAGTTGAAGTTGAAGAGTGCTCCAAATGGATGTTATGATTCTTCATTTCTACTTCCAAGGCTTCCATCTTCTTAAAGCATTTGGATTCTAAGTGGCCATCTCAATTACAAAAGTTGCAATGTCTATCAGTCTTCTTCCCTTTGTTTTTATTTGTCTTATCATTTTGTTGAAATGATTTTTCATTTTGAGGCTAAAATTGCTTAGGACCCTTGTTTGGTTTAGGACCATTCCTTTTAGGATACAACTTCTTAGGATTCTTTGAATTTGGTTGCTGCTAGGTGGCTAACGCTTTCTTAGAAGAGTTTCCAAGATTAAGAAGACCAAGGTGTAAGAGTTTTTCTTGTTCTCTTATTAAATAATCACAAAAGGAATCAAAGGAAGGGGGCTTGTAGGCTTGTCCTTGAGAAATGAAGGCTTCTCGTGTAGAATGGAAGGTGGAAACAAACATAGAATATGTTGGTCCCAACTTAGTAAGAATGGAATAGATAAGGTTACTATATTCTTTCTTAACCTTAACACCTTCCAAGAGAAGTCTAAGGGTCTTGAACCTGGACAAAAAATCTCCAATGCAAGAAAAATTATTGGGGTCCAATGTAAGCAACTCATTTTCGAGTTGATGGGCTTTAAGTTCATTTTAATTCCAAAAACTTTAGTGATATGTTTCATTGCTTCCTCAGGAGTATCAAATTCTGCAATATGGAATCTAAGATCTGGAGAAATAGACATCCCTATCAACCCTCGTGCTTGATCTTGCCTATTTTCCCATTTATCTGCCTTATCTTCATCTTTCGGTTTGGTTTCTTGGCCTGAGGTTATTCTGTAGATACCTTTACTTCTAAGTAAATCCACAATGTAGGACCACCATTGGAAGTAGTTGGTGCTGTCAAGAATAATTTGGCATGGAATTTCCATTTTAATAGAAACTGAAGCTATATATGCTGAAACTAAGTGTTCCAATGGAAAGATCTCGAAAAATTAGGCTGGTTCAAAACAAACGGCTCTGAAAACGGCTTCCGGATGAAGACGTTATGGCTTTTTGAAGAAAATTTGATGAAGATGCCGACTAAGTGCAGGAATGTGTGGAAATGAATGATAATGTTATAAAAAAAAACAGCCCCCTTTCCAAACTTAATCTAATTAGCTCAACAAAAAGAAGACTTGAACTCAAGACCTCTACTCTCATAAAGTAGCTTTGGACCAAGTGAGCTAAACTAAAAGTTTAGTAATTTAAGGGGGTTTTTTTTTTTAGTCACTGAAGCTTTAGGCTACGTGCTTACTTTGAGAAAGCTCTTTTTCCCTACAAAACAAAAACCACAAAACCCAGCACGAACATACAAAAAAAACGAACCTTACGGCTCGAAGTTAGCTTTAGCCGGAAACTAAATATTTTCCTCAATGTTTCTGATTTTCCGAGATCACACTAAGGCACAGTGGAAAAGAGCATACACATGAGAAAAAGCCTTCCTTTCTATTTCTGATTTGCCCAAATCACACAGAGTCGTGGGGCAAAGAGAATACGCAAAAATGAAAGGTATAGATCCGGTAATTAAAAAAAATCTAAATAAACCGAAATAAACAAAGAGAAAATAACTGTAAACTGCAAATAAACAATGTATACCTCTAGATCTTAAAAATGACGTAGCTAGGGCTACCAGAAACCTTTTCGCGTGAAATGAAAGGGGTTCCTCACTGGAATAGATGCTCCTAACACAATAGAGCAGTCCTCTCAGCCCGAAAGTAGTCAAAAACAGTAGATCTAGGAAACGACAATCGGATGCAGTATTACCGGCTTCAGATTTGGATCACCAACAGACGTGGCCCTCAAATAGCTCTGGTACCATGTAGGAATTTACAGGCTAAGTTCCTCAGACAGAACACCGAAGGACACCGCTCACAAACAGATCACAGATCAATACACCAGTATTTTTGACGTGGTTAAAACCCTCAAAGAGGGAAACAGTCCACGGCCTGAGCCAATGCGGCCACTTTAGGTAATTTATTAATAAAAGAATGAAAATTTACATAAGCTTCTCTCATGGACGGTTACCCTAGAAATGACCCTCCATGCTCTTTAAATAGATATCATGGACCAATTGGGTGTTAAGCCATGGATCAAGCGTCGGTAATACCGAGGAGAGAATGAACCGTCGGATCACTACATATCATGACCATCGGATTGTAAGTTACAAAATGTACATAGTAAAGAAACACACTTTACCTAACTCTATACTAGACCAAGTTATACTTAACTATTTCCTATGTGTCGGAATATCCTAACACTGTTGACTCAACTATACCAGTTCAGAAACAAAAGTATCCTCCCACAAAGGAGAAAACAATGAATAAAAAATATAAAACTGTTCAAATTGATCTTATTCCCCTAGATACTTCTAAAACTTTGATAGTTTCAGATATAGTGGAATATAATATAGTTGAAGACATGAAAAATACTAAATCAAACATTTCATTATATGAAATGACCAAACTGAAAAAAAAACAGAAAATCTTACTCAGAGAACTCAAGGCAGTTCCTGTAGATCCCATACCACCACCGGTTATAGCCCAAGCTGACAAAGATATGGGAAAACCCTCGTCACCTTCAAACAAGTTAAAACCGAACGATCTTGTGTTGATTGGTGATAGATCTAAGTCTCATACTCCTACTTCCTTTTTGACTGATGAAATTTTTAATTAAAATGTTCATAATTGTCTCATCAATTCAGGAGCTTCTTTGAATATTATGCCAAGATCTTTGTGCACGAGACTTAACCTTATCTCTCAAAAGTCTATTGTGCATATAGTCCAACTGGACAGAACAAAAGTCAAAGTTGTTGGGGAAATGTTATCATTATCAATTAGATTATCATCCAACCCAAAGGTGTTGCAAGTGATTGATGTCTTAGTGGCAGACATCCCTGAATTTTATTCTCTAATTTTAAGCAGGGATTGGTCTGAGAAATTACATGGACATTTCAAAATGATTGGTCACACATGTGGCTACCATACAATGGTAAACCAAATCAAATTATAGTTGATCGTGAAAAAATCATGAAACATATAGTCACTGAATTAGAAGGACCAAACAAGCCTATGATTTTTACTAATAATATTATTGGAAATTATTCTGCTGAATCATTTCTTGGCTCATTTAATGCCCAAATCTCACCTTTCCCAGAAAATATTGTTACTTCTCAGGTTGAAAATTTTTCGCAGTCAGACACTTCTAAATATATTAATTTTAGTAATAAAACTTTAGATCATTCTTTATTATGGACTCTATACTTTGATGGTTCAAAATCAGATGATGGTGTAGGAGCATGTTGCATTTTAATCAATCCACAAGGAGAGAAAAAAATGTTAGCATGCATACTTGAATTTCAATGCACGAACAATACTGCCAAATATGAAGCATTGGTTCAAGGCCTGTACAAAGCCATTAGATTAGATGTTAAATATTTGCAGGTATATGAGGAATCTAAAATAATTGTTAAGCAAGTCAGGAACACAATCCATTGTATTTCTGGACACCTAAAACATTATCAAACATTAGCTCAGAATATCACTTCTCATTTCACCGCATTTAATATTTCGACAATCCCTAGGTTACAAAACGCAAGTGCTGATTTACTTGCTAATGTAGCATCTAAACTGATACCGTCAGAAGAATTTAGTCTAGATGGATTTTCGATTGAGTTGATTTTGAGGCCTTCCATTCCAGATAGCATAACAAATTGGAGAGTGTTTAATGATGATACAAATATAATTGACTTTATTTCATCAGATGGACCTTATGAAGGTCAAATCGTAGATGAACATGAACATGACCTACAAATTCAAAATAAATAGGATGCAAATCCAATTCCCAAATCTGTAGTCAAGATGGAAGATCTCTATGATTTAAAAGATAAGTTTAAAAAGACTACCAATTCAAAAACACAGAGTTTTGCTCTAAGATTTGAGTTGATTAATCTTGGTACACCTGATAAGCCTCAAAACATAAAGCTAGGTTTGTGCTTAACACCCAATGAAAGGATGTCATTCATTAAATTGCTAAGAAAATATAAAAGTGTCTTTTCTTGGGATTATTCAGATCTCAAAACATATGATACTTCTATAATGCAGCATACTATACCCATGATTTCAAATGACAAACCTGTCCAACGGAAGCTTAGGAAGATCCACCCAAACTTAGAGAGTCAAATTAAGTCCGAACTCAATAAAATTCTCAAAGCCAAAATCATTTTCCCTGTTAGGCATTCAAAATGGGTGTCAAACATGGTTCCTGTGAGGAAAAAGAATGGAGACATTAGGATTTGCATAGATTTTAGAAATTTGAATAAAGCTTGCCAAAAAGATAATTTTCCTTTGCCTACTATGGATCAAATTCTGCAATCAGTTGTAGGTTTTGAATTAATGTCTTTTCTTGATGGATTTTTAGGTTACAATCAGATTATGGTTCATCCAGATGATAGATTAAAGACTACATTTAGAACCAAGTGGGGAACATATGCATATCAAAAGATGCCATTTGGATTGATTAATGTTGGTGCTACATTTCAACGTGCTATGGACATAGCTTTTAGAGGACTAATAAAAAATTCAGTTGTAATATATTTAGATGACATCACTATCTATCTAAAAATAAAAACAACCATATCAATCACCTAAAATAAATCTTTGATAGATGTGAGAAATTCAGCATTTCTTTGAATCCTTAAAAATCTTATTTCGCCTTGGCAGAAGGTAAATTATTAGGATTCATGGTATCTAAGAAAGGAATCTATATCGATCCCGATAGGATTCAAGAAATTGAAAACATTCCCCTACCACATAACAAAAAAATGATGCAATCATTTTTAGGACAAATTAATTTTGTAAAAAGATTTATTCCTGATTTTTCTCAAATCGTCTTACCCCTACAGTCAATGATCCGAAAAAATGCAACTTTTAAATGGGGAAAGGCGAGAAAGATTCTTTTGAGTTGATAACGAAAGCCATCATTGATGCTCCTTCCTTAACAACTCCCAATTTCCTAAAACCATTTGTATTATACACATTCTCTTCTGATACCTCTTACGCGGTAGTTTTGACACAGCTAAATGATCAAAATGTTGAAGCACCAATTTCATTCTTTAGTTCTAACTTACAAGGTGCTAAGTTAAATTATTCAGCTGTGGAGAAACAGGCCTTTTCTGTATTTAAAACTTTAAAACATTTTAGACCTTTCCTTCTAAAACATACACTAAGATAATAGTCCCCTACCCCGTTGTAAGGCAGTTGTTAATCCAACGAGAAATAGGAGAGAAGAGAGAAAATTGGGTTACTGCGCTTCAGGAATATGATGTAGAAATACATCCCACTAAAATTATTAGAGGTCAAAGTTTTTGTAGAATGCTAACCGGAGCCTCTCATTTACTAACAGAGGACGATCAATCTACTGAAGTGCAATTATCTGAGGTAAGCCTCAACTATTCTAAATCACAATATGTTGATCTAAATTTTTTTCTTGAAAAATGGACACGCTCCATTATATCTCAATTATACAGCTAAGCATGCTCTAAGGCTTAAAGCAAATCAGTATCAATTAATTTATAATGTGTTATTTAGAAAAAACTATGATGTTGTATTATTAAGATGTTTAGAGAAACCTAAAGCTGAAAATGTAATGCAAGAACTACATGACAGGCCAGCTGCAGGTCATTTCAAAGGAAATACCACAGCACATAAAATTTTGCATGCCAGGTACTATTTGCCAACCCTTTCAAAGATGCACATGAACATGCGAGGAAATGCAAAGTATGTCAAACCACAGTAAGAAGAGAGAGGAAAGAAGCACTCCCGTTGCAACCAGTAAATATACAACAACCATTCAAACATTGGGGGTTAGATATTATTGGTGAAATAACTCCAACCTCCTCCAAATAGCATAAGTATATTCTAACGGCAACTAATTATTTTACAAAGCGGGTAGAAACTATCCCATTAAAGGTAGTTAACACCCAAAACATCACAGATTTCAATGATCAGTTTATAATTACTAGGTTTAGTCTCCCATCAGCTTTAATGTTTGATAATGCATCTTACTTTTACGGAAATGCGATGGTAGAGTTTGCTTTGAAAAGAGGCTTTAAACTAAAATACTCAGCTAACTATTATCCGCAAGGTAACGGATTAGCTGAATCTACAAACAATAACCTGATTAGAATTATCAAATGGACTGTAGAGAAAAATCATAAGTACTGGCATAAAGAACTAATATTTTCTCTCTGGGCAGATAGAATCACTCAAAAGGCCTCAATAGGTACTTCTCCATTTGTATTAATTTATGGGAAAGAAGTAATTTTACCCACAAACATAACAATACCATCTCTTGCTTTAGTTCAGTTTATTGATGAAGACCCTTCTTCTTCTCTTCAACTTAGGCATGGTCAAATCCTTAAATTAGAAGAATAGAAGGAGAAAGCCAAAGCAACACATGCTCATCATCAACAGATAGTTAAAGCTTCATTTGATACAACATCCACCAGCCAAAGAAATTTTGAAATTGGAGATCTTGTTTTGAAATGGGATAAGGCACATGAGCAAAAAGGTAAACATACCAAATTCCAAAAACTGTGGCTTGGTCCATTTCAAATCATAGAGAAATTAGGCCCATCCACCTTTTTGTTACAAGATTTCTCAGGTAGAAAAGACTCTTTACCTGTAAATGGGAAAATTCTTAAAAAATACTTTTCTTAGAATTTAAACATTAGTTTTAAAAATTTTGAGTTTTAGGAAAATAAAGATTGAATAGTATCTCTTTTGGTTGTTCAAAATTTTAAATTTCTGATAATTTACTTGATTTTTCTCACTTTTATAAATAAGAAGAGTAAAATGATAATTATAAATATGAAATTTAAATAAACCTTATTTCTTTGGGAAAATTTTGAATTTACTAAAGACATTTAGTTTCTGAAAAGATTCTTCATTTTATAAAGTATAGATGATTTTGTACCAATCAAGAAAAGAATCAGTAACTTAGCAAGGATTCTCTGCAAAAATGTATTCACGAACTCTATAATTATCATCCATAACTCTTAAATGAGCCAATTATTCACCCCATCTGATAAAATTTTCTTTTTTCACAATGTAATTAAAAATATTCAAAAAAATTTAAAGATAATAAGTCTCATCACGAGCTTGTTTATCATGATCATATGAAAATTCAGACTGATATTACCAAGACTGCATATCATAATAGGGTAATAGCTCTTGATTAAAACAATCAAAAGACAAGGGGTCTCATCATGAGCCAGCTTGTTCAGTTTAAATTACAACCAGTGAATGACATTGTTACCATCAGGTCACCAAGCCTGGATAATGGCTTTTAAGGATATTTAAAGTAAAAAAGCTACCATAAAAAAGAGACAAGTTCCAAGTAAAAGGAATCTAATAAAATTTTGATTAAATTTTGAAATTAGGAATCAATTTCAAATGGGACTATGAAACATTGTTGGTTAAAAGATAACCCTATCGAGGCTATGAATGCCTACTGGCAGCAAAGGTTCTATCTATGATAAATGAGTAAAAATCTATAAAGCCAATTTTAAGGGAATACCTACTTTATCTTTATAAATCTAAGTATTGACTGATACATACATTCATGTTTTATCACCTAAAGGGTCGAGTAATAAACTAAGTGAGATAGGTGAATACTTTATATTCCATAGAAACACTATTTAATTTATGAATCATACAATTCTTATTTTTTCGCAACTTTTCTTGTTTTGAAAGTTTGAGAAATTTCAAAGAAACTAATCAAAGATAGCTGGTTCTTCCAAGTGAATCACCAATTGTTGTGCTATGCACAACCCCCCCCCCCCCCCCCTCGCCATTTTTATTTTGTATAATACAAATAGGGACCATTTTAAATTGAATTTTCCCCCTCTTTGTGAATAAAATGCCAACTTTTAGAAAATTGTCACTTTTCAAAAAACCCTTTTTAACCTAACTTAAAACATATTAAAGTCCTCACCGCAAATCGCATGATTCCTTAGTAGCAAAGTTAAGCACATTCAAAAAATACGAATATGCGACTTGCGATTGGAATTTGTATGCAACATCCCGATCGCATATCGCACATTGGAGGATATTATGTCAGCAGCTTAAATATTACCTATCAAAACCCTGATATTGCGATCTTGCGATTTTGCAATATCGCATATCGCAAATCGCAAGATCCATCAAACAAAGTTTCATTCATGCTATAGCTTAAATATCCAACATGACGGATTTGACAGATGTTTAATTATGTTTTTAAGCTGGACACGAGTTAGGTCAGAATGATTTAATATGGTTATCATCCCTATGCATGTAATCATGGTGTTCGTTATGGTTGATTAATGCTGAACTCGCTCCCGGATCTTTCCTTTCAAAGTGCAGTCATTTCATCAAATCTTTTATTTTACGCAACAATTAATTGTTATTGGTTTTAATAGGAACTCCACTTAAATGATGTACATTCGAAAGGTGATGCAGAAGCATACCAAGCAATCTATCGTAGAAACTGAAAACACAAATATGTCGTCCATTTTTACATATACAGTGTGCATTGCATATGGAGGTGCCACTACATGGAAAGCTATCTATACTACACTAGAGAATGAAAACCTTGAAGTAACAGATGTTCGACCAACACCTAACAGCATAGAACCGTTAGGAGTGCAGTTCAAAGATGCTACGTGCTCTTTCCTTCACCGAATAGCAACAAGGGCTAGACTCTTTCCATACACAGATATGATAAGATGGGTAGTAGAGAAAACAGAAGTTGAAGACAGACTTATCAATACAGCTAAAAATACAGCCTTGGGTTCTTTCAGAGACGAAGATTTACAACAAATGTACAAGCTACCTGATGCCCAAGATGTCTACAACAAATAGTTTGTTGCAAAGTTTGTAAATGAAAATGAAGACCCGTTTCAAATGATACAGGAATGGATGAGAAGAGACAATAAATTCAAACAAGATAAAGAGGGTATGTACCCCATTGCTTCTTTGGCCAATCCTTATAATTTTGCAGCCTCTATGCTATGTAGATTGTATGGCCTCCCTGATAATTCTAAATTCTCGATCAATTGGGTTCTGTTAATTGAAGCTTGTGTTAATTCTCAAATTATGAATTGGGCAAGAATATTGTCTTAGAATTTGGCCAAAGTGATTACTGAATATCGCCAAACCAGGGTTGCCTCCTCTAAAGAAGTTCCCCAATTCTTCATGTCTGCATATATCTTCGGTGCCATTTGTTTCTGCACTCATTTTCCAACCATGGGTTGGAAATGGACTACCAATGATCCTACTCCTATCTTCCTAAGTTATAAGAAAATGTGGGAACAAGATTATATTCCACATTTTCACCAATTATGCTAGGGAGTTGTTCTTCCCTTACATCAGTTAGTTTTCAACAGAAGATGTTCGAGATTCACAAAAGAAGCTATCACAGACCTCCAAGAAATCGGAAGGTATTTTCTTGAAGAGTCCTTCTCTTATATCAGGATATTTGGTAGCCAAGCTTTCCCACATGTCCTCCCTATGTATGTATCAGATAAATTGTTGGAAAGAGAAGTAGCATACCAAACAGTAGGAAATGACCTCACAAAAACATTGAGGGAAATGAAGAAATCCCTATGGCCAAATTTTCCCCTTTAATATGGGTCATTTACCCTTCTTCATTATGGTCACAAATATAAAGAGTATTAGAATATGTAGTTATAAAAGCTCCCTATTCTACCAGAAAGGCCTTTTGATCCACAGTGGATAGAAAACAAATTCACCCTTTCAGTTAAGATCAGACCTATAACTCATACAGTTGATGAGTTTGAAGATTTACTGGAATCTGCCAAGGATTTTGAGCAAATTCTGAATGTAATGAAGACAAATTTTGACTCAGATAAATTCAGAAGATTCTAGGAGTTTAGAGGACAGAGGTTAGAATACCTCCCACAAGAATTTTGGATTACTGATCATGTAATTGAAACTAAGTCTCAGGAGTAGAATAAGCCAGGCAAATCACGAGAGAAGGAAGTAGAAACAGATGAATTAGAAAAGATTTGGGATGCATTCAATGACAAACTACAGGTTACTCCTAAGGTATCATCAATACAAGAAACCATAGGATTTCAAACCCCACCATGGCAAATAGTAGTAGTGACCACTGAAGGTCCAAAAATGAGTGTCCAAGAAACAGAGGTAATCCTTACAAATCCAACTACTGAAATTGTCTTGAATGTAACAGATATCCCTCCTCTAGACGTCTTTTATAGCCCTATTCATAAAGCTGTTGTAAAAAGAGAGAGAAAGAGGAGGAGAACCGAAACTCCTTCAGAATATGAATTTATGGATGTCCTATGGAAGGACAAACAAATAAATCCAACTAAACATTTGACTCAGCTATCTCAATTTGTCAGAGCCTATGCTACGGCAACAATCGACAAAGAAACCGAAGTCTTAGTTTTGATTAAAGAAAAGGATGACCACATAGAATTATTACTGCAACAGTTAGATGAAGAAAGAGCCAGCGTGAACCGTCAAGTAGAGGAGTAGCTGCATAAGCTACAACAGGATATGGACGTTGTTATGAAACCAACTCACAAAAGATAGAAAAGATAGATCAACGCCTTAGCATTCAGCCTCTTTGAGGGGGAAACTCCTTTACATTACACAAATGAATGACTCTTTGATGATTCAGATGAACAAAACTCCTTTCTATATATAGGAGTCTAAGGAGTCACAATATAACCCAGCCGACCTAACAATAATAATATAAAGGCACAAAAATAACAATAGAGGGATTCTATGGGGAACAGTAATAACAATATGGGGACAATAGGGGCACAACAATATTAATAAGGGATACAACTACAATACTACTGGGGTAATCACTAGTATTATAGGGACCTAACATGCCCCTCTCCTTCAAAAAAGTGTTGTCCTCAATGCTTGAGTAGTTCTGGATGCTTCTGTATAAAATTCTCATCCTCCCATGTGGAATCTTTAGCGGATAACTTCTTCCACTTGATGAGATACTTCGAAATTGATCGATTTCATAGCTGTCGAGTTCTTGTTTCTGTGATTGCTTCCGGTTCTAATATAATTTTTCCTTCCTCGTCAAGTTCTGGCAGTATTTTTTGAACTAGGAGCTTGTCACCTATAACCATCTTTAAACATGAAACATGGAAAAATGGGTGCACTCGAGAAGCTGCAGGAAGCTCCAATTTGTATGCCATAGTACCAATCTTTTGCAACACCTTGTACGGACCATAATACTTTGGTGATAATTTATTATCCTTCTTAGCTTGCTTGAGGGACATTTGTTTATATGGTTTTAGCCGTAGGAATACCCAATCACCTACATCAAAACTTCTTTCCCTACAATGTTGATATGCCTGTTGTTTCATTGTATTCTGCGCCAACACGAGGTTATCCTTTAAGAGTTGGAGGACTTGTTGTTTATGCTCAATGTGATGTTCCACTGCTTGAACCTTAGAATTTTCTCTTAAATATGATGTGATGGATGGTGACTGATATCCATAAAGTGCCATAAATGGGGTAATTTTTGTTTCTGTATGGAAGGAAGTGTTATACCACCATTCAGCCAGAGGCAACCATTTGACCCATTGTGTCTATTTATCAGATAAAAAGCAACGAAGATATCCTTCCAAACATTTGTTTACTATCTCAGTTTTCCCATCAGATTGAGGATGATAAGATGAGCTATGAGCTAACTGAGTACCAAGACAAGAAAATAATTCTATCCAAAAATTTCCAGTGAAAATGGGATTGCTATCACTTACAATAATCTTTGGGTTTCCATGTAGCTTTTGAATTGTTTCCATAAATGTAGTAGAAACTGTACTAGCTTTAAATGGATGTGATAATGCACAAAAGTGTGCATACTTGGTAAGTCTATCAACTACCACCATGATGACTCTTTCCCTCAGACTTGGGTAAACCTGTGATAAAATCCATTGAAACCTCCTCCCAACATTGGCTTGGAATGGTTGGATATTATCCTTTAAACTCCCTATGAACACATCAATCCTATGCTCCTCTGGAATATTTTTTACCCTTATGTTCAATTTTTTGAACTCCTTAATGTGCTCCATTATTAAACCATTTTGTTTGAGACTTATCAATTGGCTAAAAAAAGTGTTGCTTTTTGTATCCTCATAATGTGTTGTCAATGCTTCCGTAAAAATTGCCCAAGTGATAATTTGTTTACGAGAGCAAAGCCATTGATACCATACAAATTTTTAGTAGAGGAGGAATGACCTGTTATAGAGTTTTGTGAACCTGACATTTCGGACTACCAAGTGAGTCCATCGTTAGGGGATGCGTCAATAGATATTTTCAGATCTTAATGATGTATCCAAGAGCTGATTTGGTTCCAAATATAAAGTTGCAATACGTACCTTTTGTGTGTTTTGCACATTATTGAGATCTAAAAATTGCTCCATCTCTAATATCCATGTTGTGGGATCCTTGCCATCAAACTTCCTCATATCAATTTTTGGAATATGGTGGGTCTTCGATCCAACATTAGAGTCTATGAAATCATGATTAACATTTCTTTTGTTCACATCATGAGTTTCATTTTCTACCCTTTCACCATTAGTAAGTATTTCTTGTAGAAAATTTTTCAAATCTGTCTTCAAATCTATCTTCAAATCGTTAATCTTAGCTTCCACACCATTCATCTTAGCTTCCACGCCCTTTATCTTAGACTCCATGCCATTTATCTTAGCTTCTATTAGCTTTTGTGAGAGTGAAATTTGTTGCACTTGGTCTTGTAATTTTGATATATCATGTAGCATTTCTTCCTCTTCTTCATGAGTCATGCTAGAGCTTTCAGGTTGCTTACTAGGTGTTTGCATTTTCTTTCCTCTGGGCATCAGTTACCGATAATAATGCTCTACTATGCCCTTTGAATTCCTTCAAAATAATTTTTCAAACCAAGCTTAAGCAAAAATTTAAAAAAATCTACACACATTTTTTCACTTTGTAGGAGCTCGATATTGCCTTCGATGTATCTCTGTAATTTCAAATCATCCAGTTTTTGAAATTGTGACCTGCAGTAGCCCTCTGTGTCCTCTTTCCAATGCCACCAATCTGATCCCAATTAGATTCTCCAAGGAAGAGTTATTCCAAATCTCCCAAGTGACCTGATTATAGACTATTTTAGTAGAGAGAACTTGTATGACATGCCACGCGTCCCTGTTTCGACCTTTGGATCTGAAAAATAGATACAAGAAACTATAGTCCATCCTCTTTTTGTACCTTCTTACGAAATTTCAATATGATGCTCAGAGAGAAATTTATGACGATTTTCCCTAGGTCACTTGTTTGGAATGTAATTCAGGAGTCTGCAAAAAGACTAACTTTCTCAGATCATCTCTCTGCAAATATAGCGCGAAAAGCTCTTAAATTTGCACCCGAGGTTTAGTGTGATTTCTTCTCAAATGGGTTTTTTTTTATCACTTTTGAAACGTCACAGAAAAAAGTTATAGCGAAAATTCCACGATGACCTATTTGGAGCAGCGAAACCCTAGAATCCAAAAGCTCTGATACCAAATGTTATGAAAGCAGCTCACAAAAAGATAGAAAAGATAGATCAACGCCTTAGAATTCAGCCTCTTCAAGGGGGAAACCTCCTTTACATTACACAAATGAATGATTCTTTGATGATTCAAATGAAAAAACCTCCTTTCTATATATAGGAGTCTAAGGAGTCACAATATAACCTAGTCGACCTAACAATAATAATATAAAGGCACAAAAATAACAATAGAGGGATTCTATGGGGCACAGTAATAACAATATCGGGATGATAGGGGCACAACAATATTAATAAGGGATACAACTACAATAGTAATGGGGTAATCACTAATATTATAGGGACCTAACAGACGTAATGAAAATAAGTCATGAAAATGACTTATCTGCTAAAAAAAAACAAATTCTGGAGCTAAACAGTGACCTAGCAAAGTATAAGGATATTCCTACTACAGAGGAATTCATTAATGAATCTTTGACACTAATACTTTACTAAAAAAGAAAAAGCAGCTCTTCCTCCAACATATATCAAATATCATTCCATCTCTGAATACTAGTGAACAATTAACAAACATCATTATTGATCAAAGAATTGAGTTCAATGAACTAAATTCTAAGATCTCTGATTATATTCAATGGCAGGATTCATATCAAGGGAAAAGGTCAAGTCTCCCAAAGATCAATGAAAGACATAAGGATATTCTATTCGCTGATTGGGACTCACAGGTGAAACAAGTTGAACTAGCAATAGCCATAGCATCAAGTATTTCAAAAAGCATTGTTAAAACAATAAATCACATGTTGCACACCTCTGTAAGTTTTAACCCCGTACAGAAATTACCTACATACAAGTTCTAAAACACAGAAATAAACAATGCAAGAGCATAACACATAAAACACATATACACGTAGATTTTCCCTTGGATCCCAAAACCAGGACTACCAGCTTGATTTTTCATTATTTTCCTTTCAATGTTACAATACATATTTATACATGCTAAAGCATCCAATACCATGGACCGAAAACCATCACGTCCAAAACGATGGACCAAAAACCATCGCATCCAAAACCATAGGTAGGTTCACGCAACCTAACATAGGGTCCAAAAACAAAATTTTCCGAGGCATTTCCCTGGATCCCATAGAGTAGGGTTACTTTCACCCCTCAAAACCCTTATGAACCCCCCTACTATGCAATCGGTGCAATGAAGGGGGGGCTCTACCCCCCTTCTAACCCCTCGGTTAACTACGTCGGCTAGTTGTGGAAAGAATATAACACAACCCAACATTCTCCCACTTGTTTTTTTCTTTATACATGGGGCCACAGGAGAGCTTAGTCATTTATCCAACCCTGCAATGCCAAATTTTCTCTACACCAAGAGAACTTCTCAGAGCTCACATATTTTTTCAATGCATCTGCAGTATTCTTCAAAGTGTCCACCTTTACCAACAACAATGTGCTTTGTCTTTGAATGATATGTAGGGTTCTTTGCCAAGAAAATTGCACTTTGGCTATCACAGTCTATCCTTATAGATCCCTGTACTAACCCCATACTTGAACACAATCTCTGCAACCAAACTGCTTCCTTGCTTGCATGAGTGGCTGCCATGTATTCTACCTCTATAGTTGATAGTTCCACTATAGATTGTTTCTTATTCATCCAACTGACTGCACCTCCAAATGGGTTAAACACATACCCACTTGTTGATCTTCTCTGATCTAGATCTCTAGCCTAGTCTGCATCAACAAAGCCACGAATATCCGACACTCGGTTCAATCCTGGTCTTCCTTGGTAGCACAAACCATAATCATTAGTGCCACGCAAATACTTGAAAACCTGATTCACTGCTGTCCAGTGCTCCTTCCATGGTTTTTACATAAACCTGCTCAATACTCCCACTGCATGTGCAATGTTTGGTCTAGTACAGACCATCACATATGTTATGAAACCAACTCACAAAAAGATAGAAAAGAGAGATAAACGCCTTAGAATTCAGCCTCTTCAAGGGGGAAACCTCCTTTACATTACACAAATGAACAATTCTTAGATTATACAAATGAAAAGACCTCCTTTCTATATATAGGAGTCTAAGGGGTCATAAAATAATCAAAGCCAAAATAACAATAATAATGTAAGGGCGGAATAATAACAGTAGTGGGCTTCTATGGGTCACAATAGTAAAAATATGGGCACTACATGGGTACATCAATATAATAAGGGGGTTGTACTAATAACAATAAGGGGTTACACTAGTAGTCTAGGGGCCTAACATGCCCCTCTCCTTCAAAAACTGTTGTCCTCAACGCTTGAGTAGCTCTTGATGCTTCTGTATAAAATTCTTGTCCTCCCATGTGGAATCTTCAGCGAGTAAGTGTTTCCACTTGATGAGATACTCTGAAATTGATCGATTTCGTAGCTGTGGGGTTCTTGTTTCTATGACTGATCCAGGTTCCAATATGATTTTTCATTCCTCTTCAATTTCTAGCAATATTGTTTGAATTGGGATCTTTTGCAACTTTTGAATAAGTGGCCATACTTCTTCGTCCTTCTTCCATTCATCCCTTGCTTCATTTATCCAATCTCGTTGGATAATATAAATAACACAAAACAATTCTTCCACATCCTCATCCTTTCTTGAGAGTGCATCTGCAACAATATTTTGCTTCCCTTTTCTATAGATGACGTCAAATTCATAACCCAACATATTTGTGACCCATTTTTTTTGCTCTTCTAAAGATAATAGTTGTTCTAAAAAGAATTTAAGACTATCATGATCCATTTTTACCTTGAAGTGTCTTCCCATTCGGTAAGGTCGCCATTTCTTAAGTGCATATAGTATTGCCAATATTTCCTTCTCATAAATAGATTGCTTGAGATGTAGCAGTAAAAATACCCAATCACCTACATCAAAACATTTTTCACTATGATGTTGATCTACCTGTTGTTTCATTAGATTTTGCACCAAAGTGGCGTTATCCTTTAAAAGTTGGAGAACTTGTTGTTGATGCTCGATGTGATCTTTCATTGCTTGAACCTTTTTCTTCTTGATATGTGCTTCTATCTTTAGAGTTTGAGGAGTGGTAATCTCTTCCAATCCTATACAAGATATGGTCGAATTCATTTCTTGATGCTTGATGTGATCTTTCACTTCTTGAACATTTTTCTTCTTGATATCCCATTCTATCTTGATAGTTTGAGGAGTGGTAATTCTGACCAATGAATTACAAGATATGGTTGGATTCATTTCTTCTTTCTCGATGTGATATTTCACTTCTTGCACCTTTTTCTTCTTGATATGTCCTTCTATCTTGAGATTTTGAGGAGTGGTAATTCTTGCCAATGCTTTACAAGATATGGTCTGATTCATTTCTTCTTTCTCTGGGGTTAGGTCCTGGCATATATCCTATTCTTTTGATGTTTCTTGATCCTTTTCTTCCTCCTCTTCATACTCTATGTAAAATAATTTATTCTCAGCACACTTATGACCTTTAGTGCATTTTCTATCACAATTGTAACAAAGCCCTTTTTCTCTTTTTTCTTCCAATTGTTGTGGTGTAACCCTTATAGGTTGTGGAAGCCTAGGAGAAGCAACACTTCCATCTTTATAGTTGTGAGGGGTAGACTTCCTTGTTG
Organism: Pinus tabuliformis; assembly: GCA_031772625.1. Taxonomy (NCBI): domain Eukaryota; kingdom Viridiplantae; phylum Streptophyta; class Pinopsida; order Pinales; family Pinaceae; genus Pinus; species Pinus tabuliformis. The sequence goes on from CM062818.1 coordinate 2,075,739,398, forward strand.
CCATAATTTTATTTTCCACTATGTAACAAATCCCTTTTACTCTTTCCAATTGTTGTGGTGTTGCTCTAAAGAAGGTGTTGCTCTTTGTATCCTCATAATGTGCTATCATTTCCTCTGTGAAAATTGACCACGTAACAAGTTGTTTACAATAACAAAGCCCTTTATACCATAAAAATTGATCTGGTTCTAAATATGAAGATGCAATACATACCTTTTGTAATAGTGGTACACCATGTAGATCAAAATATTGCTCCATCTGAAGTATCCAATTTATCGGATCCTTGCCATCAAACTTCCTCATCTTGCTTTTTCTTCATTTTACGAGCTTGATCTTGAAACGACTGTAACTCCGTACTTTTGGATATTTAAGTTCTAAAATTGTGACCTGTAGTAGCCCTTTGAGTCCTCTTTATAATGCCACTAGTTTGATCCAAATTGGATTCTCCAAGGAAGAGTTATGCCAAATCTCCCACAGTGACCTGATTAAGGACTAGTTCAGTAGAGCAAACTTGTACGACGTGCCACGTGTCACTGTTTCAACCTTTGGCTCTAAAAAATATAGAACAGAAACTATAGTCTGTCCTCTTTCTATACCTTCTTACTAAATTTCAATACAATGCTCAAAGAGAAAGTTATGATGATTTTCCCCAGGTCACCTGTTTGGAATGTAATTCAGGAGTCTGCAAAAAGGCCAACTTCCTCAAATCATATCTCCGCAAATATAGCACGAAAAGCTCTGAAATTTTTACCCGAGGTTCAGTGTTATTTCGTCTCAAATGGGTTTTTTTTTTCTTTTGAAACGTCGTAGAAAAAAGTTATAGCGAAAATGCCACGATGACCTATTTGGAGCAGTGAAACCCTAGAATCCAAAGCTCTGATACAAAATGTTATGAAATCAGCTGACAAAAAGTTATAAAAGAGAGATAAACACCTTAGAATTCAGCCTCTTCGAGGGGGCCACATCCTTTACATTACACAAATGAAAAATTCTTATATGATACAAATGAAAATACCTCCTTTCTATATATAGGAGTCTAAGGGGTCATAATATAATCAGAGCCGACATAACAATAATAATGTAAGGGCACAATAATAACAATAGTGGGCTTCCATGGGGCACAATAGTAACAATATGGGCACTACATGGGTACATCAATATAATAAGGGGGTTGTACTAATAATAATAAGGGGTTAAACTAGTAGTATAGGGGCCTAACAACATACATCAGGCTACCGACTGCACTTGCATATGGACCACGGGACATGTCCTCTTCCTCTTCTTCTATCTTGGGGGACTGTTCAGCATAAAACTTTACACCTACAGGAATAGGAACCCTTCATCGGTTTATTATCCTGCATATTAAACCTCTGCAATATTGTCTCGACATACTTCCTCTAGTTGAACGAAAGCTTCCTCTTTTTCTGATCTCTTTTAATTTCCATGCCCAAAATATAGTTTGTAGCACCAAGATCTTTCATGTCGAATTTGGAGGACAAATGGGTCTTCAAATCCTAGATAATTTCTTTGTCATTTCCATCCAGCAACATATCATCCACATACAAGACCAGATAAATAACATGATCACCAATTAATTTAAAACACACAGTGATTTGCTTTGCCGATGGTGAAGCCAAGTCCCCGTATAAATGTATCAAATTTTTGATACCACATCCTTGGTGACTATTTTAATCCATACAGAGACTTCTTTAACTTGCATACTAGTTCTTAGATACCCTTCACCGCAAAGCCTTCAGGTTGCTTCATGTAGATTTCCTCTTCCAGATCCCTGTGAAGAAATTTTGTCTTCACATGCCTCTGTTCTACCTCAAAATCAAAAACATCAACAACAGATAAAAGTAATCTAATAGAAGTTACCTTGGTAACAGGAGAAAAAATATCACCAAAATCAATTCATGGCACCTGGGAATAACCTTTTGCTACAAACCAAGCTTTGTATTTCTCCACCTTTCCTTCTGCATTTGTCTTCTTCTTGAAAACCCATTTGCTGCCAACAGGTTTCCTTGTAGCCGGAAACTCCACTAGATCCCAAGCCTCATTTTTGTGCAAAGATGCCATTTCATCAACCATGACATCTTTCCAGAGTTTTCCATCCTCTAAATCTACTACTTCCTTCATAGTTCTGGGATCATCTTCAATAATAGATAAAGAAAAATTTGAACAGGAAGCAGATGGACTATACCTTTCTGGCTGCCTTCTTTCTCGAACTGATCTTCTCACACCCGGAGTTTGTGGCTCTTCATCTTCTGATTCCTCCTCTGTTGTAGAGTCTAATTCTTCCTCGTTAATCTCAAACTCTATCTTCTCAGGTTCCTTTGGTTGGACTTCATGTTTAATAACACATTTTACCTCTCTGAACACCACATCTTAGCTATACACAACCTTCCTTGTTACTTGGTTCCAAAGCTTATAACCCTTTAAACCATCCTTATACCCAAAAAAAGATGCACTTTTCATATTTACTATCCAACTTGGTTCATTTCTCCTTTGGAACATGTACATATGCATCACATCCAAATACCCTCAGAGGTGAAAGAGAGGGTTTCTTACTAGTCCATACCTCTTGTGGAGTCTTATCATCCAACGCTGATGAAGGTGATATGTTGACCAAGTAACATGTAGTCTCCACTGCCTCTGCCCAGAATTCTTGTCCTAACCCGGCACCACTGAGCATGCTTCTTTCCCTTTCCATCAACATCTTGTTCATTCTTTCTGCAACTCCATTTTTTTGAGGTGTATATGGAGTAGTCTTTTTTCATGCTATACCACACTTCTTACATAATTTTTCAAATTCCTTACTGCAAAACTCTCCACTGTTATCTGTCCTCAACACCTTCTTCTCTGTCTGGTTTTCCATCAAAGCCTTAAATTCTTTAAAAATGTCAAAGACTTCAAATTTCTTCTTAAGGAAATATATCCATAAATTCCTTAAGAAGACATCTATAAATGATACATAGTACACAAACTTACCCAGTAATGGAACCTTCACATGTCCAAACACATCAGTGTGCACAATCTCTAATATATGTTTCGCCCTCTTACCACCAGAGGGGAAACTCACCTGATTCTGCTTCCCATATACAAAATTTTCACAAAAATCAAAATCCAGAGAGATATTACTCATACCTTCTACCATACCTTTACCATGAAGTATTCGATGGCCCTTCTCTCCAATATGTCCAAGCCTTTGATGCCACAGCATGGTCTTCTCTCTAGAGACCACTAGATTTTCTGCTTCACTTTTAGGAACCAGGAAAGGGTTGCATCCATCAACAACAGTGCTACCTTGTAGCTTGTACAGAGTTCCAATCCAAACTCCCCGCATCAATACCAGTCCTCCCCGAACCATCTTGTAGGTATCCTTCTCAAACACTGTTTTTACACTTGCATCATCGAGCTTGCTTACAGAAATCAGATTTCTGGCCAATGCAGGAATATTGAGAAAACCCGAAAGTGTTCTAACCCTTCCACCTTGCAACTTCAACTTTACTTTTCTGCGACCAATGATTCTAGACTTCCTGTCATCCCCTAAGAAGACATCACCACCATCATATTTCTCACACTCATAGAACCACTCTCTATGGGGAGTGAAGTGAAAGGGTGCACCTGAGTCAATCAACCATGCCTCATGATCTGCATGTGTACTTGAAGAAGCCAAGTACACATCCCTACCTTCATCTGAGGTGGTTTTCGCCTCTGCAGAAGGAGCGTCATCAGATCCCTTTCCTTTGTCAAGAGCTTTAGATTTACAGTCCCTTTTGTAGTGCCCTTCCTTTCCACATTTCCAACACACCAACTTTACAGGTTTTCCTAGAGATTTAGATCTCCCTTTAGATTTAGATCTCCCACTTGATGACTTATTTTTGTTTCTGTTCTGGGACCATCCTCGTACAGAAAAGGCATCACCATTCTAGCTCTCCATATTTTTCCGTCTCATCTCCTCCGTCAGCAAGGATGAGACTATTTCATCAAACTGCAAGGCAGTTGCATTGCTACCTGTTACAATAACCAGACTATCCCATGAATCTGGTAGAGAACACAACAAACTAATGCACATATCTTCATCTGAAATTTTGATATCAACAAACGATAACTAACTTACCACAGTATTAAACGCATTCAGATGCTCTATCACTGAGTCTCTATCCTTCATCCTTAGGTTATATAGCTTTTTCTGTAGGAACAATTTATTCACCAAAGACTTAGATTGGTACAAAGTCCCTAACTTGTCCCAAAAAGCCTTCGCCATAGCTTCTCCTGATACATTCAGCAATACTAAATCTGAGACACACAATCATATTGTTCTCTTTGCCTTCCGATCAAACTTCTTCCATTCTTCATTAGACACTCCTCTTGGTTTAGTACCCAGATATACCGCGATCCACTGATCTTTATCCACCAACAGATCCTCCATCTTGAGTTTCCACAACTCAAAACTCTAACCATTAAATTTCACGATCTCTATATTTCCACTTCTCGCCATCTTCTTTCACACTAGAATCGATCTCGCAGATCTCCCACTGAATAGGGTTTACCACAGGCCCAAGTGAAACCCCTCGACAACAAAGGCATCCCCTTGAAGCCAAAACAACTCTGACACCAAATGTAGGTTTTAACCCCATACAAAAATTACCTGCATACGAATTCTAAAACACAGAAGTAAACAATGCGATAGCATAACACATAAAACACATATACACAGAGATTTCCCCTGGATTCCAAAACTAGGACAACCAGCTTGATTTTTCATTATTTTCCTTTCAATGTTACAATACATATTTATACATGCCGAAACCATCACGTCCAAAACCATGGACTGAAAACCATCGCATCCAAAACTATAGGTAGGTCTACCCAACCTAACATAGGGTCCAAAAACAAAGGGTTGCTGCCCCGGACCCCATAGAGTGGGGTTACCTGCACCCCTCAAACACCCTATGACCCCCCTGCTACGCAATCGGTGCAACGAAGGGGGGGCTCCGCCCCCCTTCTAACCCCCCGGTTAACTACGTCGACTAGTCGTGGAAAGAATATAACACAACCCAACAACCTCCAACCTTGTAAAGGAGAGTGATCCAAAAACACTTCCTAATCGTAAAGCATTAGATGAGAATTGGAATAATAAGAGTCAGCTACAAAAGCAAACAATTGAGGGGCTGTCAAAAATCGATTAGGAAGCACTATGGAAACTTTTGTTCAAACCACACAGTCAGATCATGACCTTAAATTTCTCCTTGGATTCAGTACAGAGAATGCTGCCACCTTTACATGATGCTATATTTACAGGACAGCTGAGAACACAATTCGGGATGCCACCACAAGTCAGGCCAATCTCTGATATTTGTGAGCTGAGAGGCAAAGCTGGCAGCAGTGATTAATCAATGAAGACCTGAGTAATTTTTGAGCAATTTTATTTTTGGAAAGTTGGATACTAGGAACGAGGAAGGTTTTTTGAAACCTCCTCATAGATATTTTGTATAAGTTATTTTTTGTTAATTAAGAATATTATTTAAACCCTTCTCATGCATTTAGAGAAGGGTCCAAAATTTTATTAAGAACATTTACAAAGAATGCGCTATCGTAAGTTTGTAGATGCCTTGATGGAATCATGGAAGATGGTATTTTCAATCAAATATCTTTTTATTGATCACTATTGATGCACTATTGTATTCTTTGGGATAATTATTGGTAGAAGATTGATTATGGCCTATTTTCACTAGTCAAATGAGCATAACAATACACATCTAGTACTATTATCATGTTTTCTAAATCTTTGTTCTAGTATTAGTGATAAGTTTATCTTTCATGAATTATGTATGAAATTTTTCATCTCTGTTTGAAGCATCAGTTGCACTATTGTACAATATCATAATAGAGAATGTCATGTTTTATATATGATCATTAAAATATGCGATATGTTTTTCACAATTCTTTTGATTAACTATTTTCTCAAAGGAATCATCTTACAATATATTAACTCTATAGAGTCTACAATTGATCTATATCATCATAGATTACATAGACATATTTTTATATCTCATGAAACCAACAATACCCTGGGTTAGATTAGAATAGATTTAATTCAAAGTTTTGCATCTTAGAATAAAGTTGTGTTAATTTCTAGTTATTCTTTTGCAAATCATCAGGAAAATCCTACAAATCATATAAACCCAAAACATTGGGAAATTGGTCCCATCATATCTAGTCAGAGCCACTATCCCAAATAGAAAAGGAGCTGCTCTAAGGTTCGGACCATGCGGTTATGCCCCTTGTTGTTGCTACAGATTTTTGAGGCCTCAACAGGTAACAACTAGGCCTTTGATCAATCCTAGGCATGGTACTTTCTTTGAATCAAAGGTGTATAAATCATGATAGGAACGAGTAACTTCTAACTAGAGTTGGTCCATAATTACCTTTGGAATAAGGTTATGAGAAGCTCTAGAGTCCAACATGCAATTATACAAGAGAAAATCATGGACCTTTAAAGTTACATAAAAGGGTGGAACAATCTCGTCAATCATGTCAGAACTAGGGCCAAAAACTACTGAGGGTTTTTCATCTTGTAAACTGATAATATATCCCTTAGCATCTACACTAGAGTATTGTATCCATTTAGACACTTTATTTTTATAACTGAGGTTCTTGGAAAGTTCATCTAAAGGGATAGGAATCTTGACTCTTTCCAATTCTTTCTCAATATTAAAAGTTATCAAAATGGTTTTATCAGATGAAAATGTTTCAGTAGATGACTCTGTAGTTTGAGGTGTTGGAGTTTGTGTTTGAATAGATTTTATTGCAGGTTCAATTATAGTTGTAGATTTTGGAGGTCTACCTGGGCCTGATCTAGGTCTTAGATCATATCTCTTATTTAACTCTACAATCAAAAATTCAGAAAATGCTTGATATTTGGAAAGTTGAGCATCTCCTTGCTCTTGTTCAAAATACTGAGGGGAAGGTGTAAACACTATTACCATTTGTACTACTGAAGAATCAACATTATTGATATCTTCAGTAATTAAAGGACCTACATCTTGAGGTTGTTGATCATCAATCAACAATGGTGGTTGGATGTTTTGATCAGAACCTGGTCTCTGAAGGATCTGCATTTGAGGAGCTCTTCGAAATTGAGTTTGAGCTTGAGGCCTAACAGTAGTTTGTTGGGTAGTTCTAGGTTGTGATTCAATTTTAGAAATCCTATTGGAAAGGTTTCTAAGTAAATATGTGATTTCATCAATTTTTTGATCTTCAAGTTTAGATTTGGAAGAAGATGAGTCATCAATCCTAGCTTTTAATTTTCTTTCTTCTTTCTCTACTTTAGCTTTAAGTTTGCTAGAAGCATATCTATTAGCTTCAACCTCTATAGCATTTGTTTGTATATCTTATAATGTATGGGATACTCTTTCTCTTAGCATGACTGCAAATTCATCTTCAAATGCTTTGGAAAATCTAACTTTTACAGCTGATACTAGTGGTTTACAGTCAACAGGTATTTTATGATAGAGTTTATTAAATCTCTTGATAAATTCGGTCACTGTTTCACCAGGGTTTCTCTTCAATTCTTCAAATTCAGTGAGAAAGTAGACATGATCCTTCTTTACCCCCCATTGATTTTTAAAGATAGTTATGAGCTCATTCCATGTTCTAATAGAGTCAGGTCTAAGTTGTCTAAACCAGATCCTAACATTTCCTTCTAAGGATTGCACAAATAATCTCATTTAAACATTTTCATGTTCTATGTTCATATTATCTCCAAAATATAAGAAAGTTGCTACATGATATTCTGATCTTCACCAGGGTTGCTCTTCAATTTTTCAAATTCAGTGAGAAAGTAGACATGATCCTTCTTTACCCCCCATTGACTTTAAAAGATAGTTATGAGCTCATTCCATGTTCTAATTGGGTCAGGTCTAAGTTGTCTAAACCAAATCCTAACATTTCCTTCTAAGGATTGCACAAATAATTGCATTTAATTCATGTTCTATGTTCATATTATCTACAAAATCTAAGAAAGATGCTACATGATCTTATGCTGAAGCACCACTTTGACCATTGAATCTTAGTAAATGCTTTAGATATCCATCAGGAAAATTTGCCAAGTTTTGAGGAAGGACTAAAGAAGCATATCTTTCTTGTATAATGGGTTGAAAATCCAAAATGGAAGGTGGAGTCTGGGGTGATTAATTAGATGATGAAGAAGAAGATGATGAAGATGAAGGTGATGAAGATGAAGGTGAAGAAGAATCAGAAGGGGTATTAGTGTGTGGAGGAGAGAAATAAGGAGGATATCTCCTTGAGGATTTCAAAGGGGTTTTAAAAACCAACTTATGAACTCCATATGGAAATTCTTCCTTATTTTCAAACAAAGGATTTGAATAGACAGAGAATGTTTCTTGAAGACTAGTAGAAGCTAATGGAATAGAATAAGTAGTTGGAGAGATGAAATTTGTAGGCTTGAATTTAGATAAATGTAAACCCAATTCTTCCTCAAATGAAGGTGATTTTATAGGAATGGATGGCACTTGATATGACTCAAGTGATTGGATTAAAAATGCTGATGGAAGATCTACTCCTTTTGAATGGAGTTCAGAAACCCTAGGAGGTAGTTCAGTCCAATTAGGATTAGATGGAACAAATGAAAAAGGATCTATAGATGATATATCTTCAGGGTGTAATGTTGAAGAAGAAGAAGAGGTTTGAAGTCTTCTCCTTAAAGAGGCTCCCCTAATAAGTCTCTCTAGATCTAGTAGAGGGTTAACAATCTCAGAATCAGAGCATGATCTAGTATGCTTAAAAGGAGCCAACTTGAAACAGTGGAATCGCCAGGTGAAAGATTTTAACCTATATCTAATCCTTTATTCACCTTAAAGGAAAAGAGAAAAATCATTGCTCCCAGGGAAAATAAATCTTTCAATCCTTCGCTCCCCGGCAATGGCGCCAATCTGATGTTGTCCTTTGAGATAACTCTAGGTCAATTAGTTATGCCAAAGCATCTATAATGTTTTGTTGTTTTCAGTTATTGGATGACCTATGAACAATTTATAGATAGGTGCTTTAAACTTAAATAGATTTCCAAGTAAAATAAAAGGTTGTTCTTTAACTACACATAGTTAATTTGAATTTAATGGGGTGGAAAAGTAGAGCATAAATAAATATAATTCATTTAATATTCAAACTAAATACTTAACAAATTGTAACAAGAATTTAAGAAAACGGTGTTTGCTTAGTCAAAAAAAATATAATTAAACTTGTTACAGATATCTCATGTAATTATATTTAAAGAGGAACTTACAATAACAAACAGTTCTGTAAATTATTCTCTTATTATAAACACATCTTCACAGGGGATTCAGAATAAGACTGAAACACAGTCAGATTTTACCCAAATAATTGTAAAAGACTTAATTTATATGAAGAAAACATAATGAATGAATAAGATGAAAGAGAACTCACAGAGAAACATGCCATATGAGATAAATCCAGAATCCTTTATTATTCCAAAAAAGTGCTCCAACTTAGTACAAATCTGTTTAATAGCTTGTTCAAGGGTTCAACCCATAATAACTCAAAGACGGAGTTATTTATACAAAATTTGAAAAAGATCTATGATATGTTAGAACAACATACCAAAATAAGACAAAATTACAAAAATAGGACAATATTGTAGGAATCAAGAAACTGTTGAAGAGGTGGCTCTATGTTTTGGGACTCTGTTGGTGATATGCCCTGAAAAAATTGATGAGCTATCATACTATTAGGATCAAAAATTACTCAATTGTTTCACACAATTGATCCCATTTTTTTTCACTTGGGATTTCCAAATTCACCAACTTTTTAAATTTTTCATCCACTTCTGTGTACCTCTCGAAAGTTGGCTTGTTAGGGAACAGATGTCTAATTTCATGCTTGATGGTCAAATCAGACTCCAAGGCTTCCAAAAAGGCCTTCCCTATTATCTGTCCTTTGATTCCTGCAAGCTTGGCTCTGTCCATTGCAATAGTACACAATTCCTTGCAATAATCTTCTAATTTGATCAAATTATCATTTAGAGCTACCAATCCTGGTAGTCCTTTCTGATTCAAGATATTATATTTTGAATGAAACATTTGGACAACGATATCGAGGGTTTGACATTTTGTTTCTAACTGCTTGATGAAATTCTTCTTTTGTAAAACCTTTTTAAACTCTAAGATGGTAGATGTTTTGTTAGAAATGTTTATTACTTCCAGTTCTTCTCTGCTTTTTTAATTTTGCACCTTTATCATATCTATGGCTTCTGTTGGCTTGGTCTTCAAACTTGCCTTTTGTTCTTCTATTACTGCTCTGCATCTGGTAGTGCATGCTTTTTGTTCAAAAATTATTTATATGGATGGCCATACATATGTCATAGATTGGCTGATGTACGTCCAAATATTTTCCTTGGCTTGGGCCAAGGTATCTACCATTAAGGACTCACTTTCCAACTTCTGGATCTTAAGTTCCAATCTGTGGGACTTCTACATCTCTTGTACATACAAAGTATCATTCTTGACTTTTTGCAATTCTAAACTCTGGAATTTTTGCAGTAACTTCTCATTTTCTTGTTTCTGTATGGCCAATTCTTGTGATAATCTTGCCGGATTAGCTATTGTTGATGTAGACACAATGGGTGTTTATGATGAACTAGGTTTTGTACCTACAAATGCTATTAGGATTGTTGTGACTGGAACCATAGCAAGTTGTGCTGCTTCTTTCTCCTTGAGTAACCCTTCATCCAACTCTTACATTTTCTTTATTTGTATATTTTTCTCAATGATAAGCTTGAGCATGTCCTCCTTTTGTTGTTCATTTCTTTCTATGTCCTTTGTTATAGGATCTTTTGTAGAGAGAAACTTCCACTGTTTCTTTAATGCAACAATGTCTACATCTTTCTTTTTGAGGAGTAACTCTGTAGCTTTGACACCTTTGGGATCATATCCAAGTTTAATCACTAAGTCCTCCAGTGCCTTTATTTTTTTATCTTTGGCTAATGAAGAAATCTTTTCTATCTTGAGCTGAGATTGAACATTGGATAAGGCAGTCCTAAGTTTGGAAAGACACATAGTTGTAGTTGTCATGGTGGGAAACAACATCTCACCAGACTGTTTGTACATATCCATTTGGTCAATTGTATGGATTTGAATGACATCAAATGAAAACACACTCTTTTTATAATCTGATGGAGTTTTAGGAAATGGGATTTGTGCCTACAAGAAATCCATCTACATTTTGCCTTTCTCACTGTCGAAAGTAGAAAGAAGTTTATGCTAGGAAGTTAATGTTTGTTTCCAAAATTGGTTGTAAACATTAGACTTCAAAGTCTCATTCTTTTGTTTAATTTCAAGGAACTCGGAGAAGACGTTCTGATTATCTGAGGAACTAGTTCCTGTGGACTGAATGATTTCTTGAGGTTCTCTAGAAGGTGAAGTTGTAGGAGGAGTTGTTGGAACACTAGTTCCTATGATGTAGAATCTTTTGAATCTCTGAGATCAATTATCAATGGTGGATTTTATTCTATTGTTGTTGTCAAGCCAACCTTTGGCATCTTTTGTCGTAAAATAAATCCTTTCATAGTCTCCTCAGTAGATAAAGTCTCTTCTATCACCCTTTTCTATTGCTTGCTTTGAGAAACTGGATTCTGTTCATTGGGGGTGGATAAAACCTATTCATCTACCTCTTGAAGTGTCCCATCATCCCACTTCTCTTGATTCATGAACTTTTCTATTTCTGGTCTTGGAGTATGATTATAGGGAGTCATTTTTAATTCAACTCTCAAGGCATAAATTATACCAAAAGGGTCATAAGACCAGGTAAAGCTACGCTAGAAATTCATTTTCTTTAACAATGCATCTGCCTTAATACCAGCTGATTTGGTGTTGCAAATGAATGATCCAATCTTTGACTTGATTTTAAACTGAGATTTCTTTTTGCCTGACACAAAGTTCAGGTCATCCATGTTGATCATCTACCTAATATATTCTAGAGAAAATATTCTCATAGGAACATACTTGGGAAGTTTATATGGTGCAAGCTCACAACCATATACCCTTATCTCTGTATAGTTCTGGTATAAATACCAGTCAATGGTTTTAGTTTGCTCGCTTAAGTGTAAAATCCTCTTTATTCAATCAACAATCCTTGGCTTTGTTCGACTGTTGAGAAGTTGTGCCACTGGATGTATGAATGTATCTATAAAATCTAAGAATGAAGAGCTTGTAGAAGTGGTCCTAACTATTTCAGTCCAATGAATCACTAATTGATTCACTCCTTGTTCGTCCTGTTTGCTGAGCTTGATAAGAAAAATATCTCCCTGTTGAAAAGAAACATGTGGACAATTACAGAGTTGTAGATGAACACTCTTGTATAGTAAAATTCATGAATTTTTAATGTATATTATCAACCAGCAATTGACTGTAATTATACATGAATTCTGGTTGCTAATATTTGTTGAATATGGAAAGGAATCCAAGGATGGGTTCATCAACAGACTGGTCATCTGGATATCCTAACAAGTAGGAAAGCATAGAAATGCAATGCCTAGAGGCTTCAAGAAATATGGAAGATGGATAGGGTGGATTCCTTTTTGGTAATTTAGCATCCTCAAGAAAAAATATCTCAAATATTTGGGCTCTTTATGGAAAGGTTAGCTTATGGTACATATCCATAAGTGTTGCTTGTGAAAAATGGTTGAGAGTCTAATTGAGCAATTAGGAGCATCTAGTTAATGTTTTCAGCAGAGATGATGATTAGAATGTCTCCATTCTCAGCCATCACTACTATTTTTACAGGGTCATATTTGGCTTGACACCAGGTAATAAGCTCAGGGAAATCATGTGTTTTTGGGAAGCTGAAGAAAGGAAACAATGATTCCCAAAATCTGATTGGGTCTTGCTGGTCAAGGTATTTTTGTTTGAGCCATAGGTGCAGTTCGTGGAAGAGGAACTCACACTTGGCAACTGCAATCTTGAAAAGAGAGTCAACGAGGGGAACATGGTCAAGATCGACCTGGATGGTGGTAGCAATACTTTCTTTTGTACTCTGCTGTTTAGATTTCCCTTTTGGGGCCATGCTGATAGACAGAAGGACTAGGTGATTGACTGAATGGATTGATCAAATGGAAAGAAGTTTTCCACAGGAAATTGTTTCAAAAGCAACCAACAATAAGGAGTCAGGTGAAAGTGACAAAGAGACAGGTTCAAGTTTATTTATAGCATGCAGGAATTGGCTAATGATTTATTTTATGGCCATTGTAGATTTAATGTTTAGGATTGGAGTTGTAATGAATGAATATAAATGAGCATGATAGCTGGGCAATGGACATGTGAGGTGGTAGTATTGGATTGGTCAAGGGATAACGGTTAAAGCACAGGATGGAGAACGTTGGTAGAGGAAAACCATTGGTGGATTTCGGAGGGGGTAGCGAATGGTTTGTGGTTTTTTTTTTTGGGAGGGGGGGGGGGGTTCGGGTGTCCACCATTAAAACTACTTTTCCAACCCCCCACGTTTAATGAGAAATGGTCGAGGGGGTGCGAAGTCTCTAACCGCTGTTGATCCAAGCGGGGAGTAAATCCACCATCCGATGATGCGTGCCTTTATTTAAAACTGACAAGATCTTTTGTCGACTAGCGACTTTGGCCTAAACTGATCTGATAATGAGATCTAAGACAATTAATAAGGTATTACAGACTCATGTGCATGGATTTGTCTATGTTATTTTATGCAATGGATCAATAAGATTGTGAAATACACAGACAATGAAATAGTAAACAAAACATAATAGACAACACATAACACAACAAATTTAATGAGGAGTTCACCCAATGCTCCTGGGCTACATCTCCTGGTCCAGCCTTCAATGATGGCCTCTTTATTATGTCTTCAATCAGATTTTTACAACAGTATGAGCTCAATTTGAGACTCAATACACAACAGATATAACAGTAAGAGTTTTCTTGAACCTGTTAGTGTCAGTCTTTCCATCCTTCCTCTAGTGATCAAATGTGCTCTTACAAAGTGATTTTGAAGTGTCAAGGTCAAATTTTGTCATTTCAGTGAGTCTTCAAGCAAAATTTGGTCACTAGGCATTAGGTCTAGGGTTTGCTTTCTCTCTTTCTAAAGTTGTCCAAATGTCGGTCCATGTCACCATTCAGCTGAGTCTATCATCATTCATAGGGTTGTCACTATCATGTCAGTGTCTAATGAGTCTTTTTACACCTTGTTCATGCTTCAGTTGCGCCTAGGCATGGTCATTTCCCTCTCCTAGGGTTTTGAAAGCTAATTTCTCTTGGACGGTCAAATCATCGGCAAAACTTGTATCCAGATGCTCATACACCTTCCCCTATCCTTCATATACCTTTTCAAATGCTTCCCATCACTGAGATCCCCCAAAATCCTCATTTTTGCACAAACCCTAGTTTCTAGCTACAACCTGGCAATTTTCTAGGTTGGGCCTGTGTTTTGCCCTTTTGGACCCCTTCCCCTCACTCAATCTTTGAGATTCCACTTTCCTCTGCTTCCTAACATCCCTCCCCACTCCCAAAAATTTCCCCAAGAATTTAGAAGCTCCTTATCCCCTTCATTTCGCTTCATTTCGGCAAAATCCCTTGTTCCACGCATCAGGGTAAGTCGCCATCAAATGATGTTTCTGAGCAATCAAAGATGAATTTGGAAAACTGAAAGAGGTTTTTGTCCATAACATGCCAAAAAATAAAAACCTCCTTCACTTTTTGCACAGGTGTCATGGTTTTAAAGAAATGTCAAAATTACACTCGCTAGATCAAAGGTGGTTGGCCAAGGCACAAAAAAGGAGAAAAAGGCCCGATCCCCTCCACATCTTGGCCGAAGCTTCCTTGAAGGAGCAAGGCACTAAATAGCTCAGCCACAGCACAAATCCCAAGAAATTTTGAGCATTTTGGGTAAATTTTGGTTTTTTCAGGCAATTTACAGGTTTTCTCCATTAACGGGTCTCACCCCCCGCGCGACCCTTCATCCTGGCAACTCCATTTTGTAAAAACTCAGCATTTCCAGATTGTTCATGAGAATTTACATATGCTCATCCATGGACAAGAGATTTTATGAAGTTTTGGGCCTCCAGAAAGTCAAAAAACAAGCAAAAAATGACTTTCTGCCACATTTTTGAGACACAGAAAGCAGTCTTGGGAGATTGCAATTTTGGAGGGGCCAATGACCACCAAATTCAGAAATTCCAGTTGGTTTGGAAAGTAGACTCACAGACCTTTCTAAAAAGCCTACTATTTCTCAATTTGGACACCTGGAAGTGCCCCAAAAGTGGTCCCAAAGGCGCGCGACCCGTCAAGCAGAGGCGCGCGACCCGTCAGGCAAATTTCTCCAAATTTCAGTGTACAGCTCAGAAAAACGCAGTTTGACCCTGTTTGACTTTTTGGGGTGGATTATTATCCTCTTTGATGTAATTAATTTACTTTTATGACACTTTTACACTTATATACCTCTTCTAGAAGATTCATTCATGAAAAAGGTGAAAATTAAATGAATGAATTGGTTTCCTAGCTTATAGAGGCAAGTTGTTTTGACTGCCTAGTTTGTAGTGCTTAGTTTAGAAGTGGTTGAAACAACTCCTAGGATAGTGAGCTCAACCCATGAAGGCAGGGAAAGAGGTTAGATGATCTATATTATGTACTTTCTTGCTCATTTTCATGGTTGGACTCTTGAGGGAGAAACTATCATTGTATTATTCACTGTATCTCTGCAATTTTTGGCTAAGGAAGACCAGGGTTTTGCAGTCCTTTTTGGGATTCTTGTGGTTACATGTATTGATGGTGTGTTTCTATATGTACTTGTAAGTGTGTTATGTGAATCATTTCCTTTCTTTTCCTTCTGCACATTAAGCAAACAAAGTGTTAAAGTAAGAATTCATGACTGTCATGCTCTGCTTTTAAGTTTGTTTAATTTCAATGTTTTCTACTGTTTAAGGAGAATTCAAAGTTATTGTTTGCTCTCCTTAGCTCCTCACCTGTCATTCCTGACCATCCACCTCAATCAAAGGCATCAATACTGTCTCCTACCTCGCCCCAAAGAACCCCCTGCAGAAACTGTGTCCAATCCCCGCACCCAAAATTACCATCCCCTCAATTTGCCACCGAAAACCCTAAAAAACCCAAATCAACCTTTTTGATCAGTTTACTAGCCTAAAATCAGTGTTACCCTATTGGTCATCTCATCCATTGAAGATCTCACCAAGATAGACCGGAGAGAGCCCTCTCCCGCCCCGTAGGGCTAGCTACGAGGCGAAGTGGTTTGATGTTGCCTTGAGGTTTACCTTTCTCAGCCTGAGGTGAAATTTCAAGCACTAACATACTGGCGACCATACTGGGGAGAACAAATTGTTTGTCGATTGATGTGTTGGTTTCATAAGTCTTAGACGGAGCCTGAAGTTATGCCAGGTAGCCTTCGAAACGCTTTTGCTTTGCATAAGCGGAAGTAGATAAACGCTGCTTCAGTCAATCTCCGTGAGCTTGTGAATATAGCACTTCATTTGCATTTCACCCCAGTACATGTATCAACTTCAGATCTGATTGTTGATGGTGGACAATGATCAGACACTTGAAAGGCTGAAATCATTCACCTGGCGACTCTAAATCAGTTTCGAGATCAGATCCAAAGACTCAACTGGAGGCTGATCCTGACCAGCAGAAACATGAAAGGACAACATGGACAGATCAGATATTCAAGTTGGAATTTCATCCAAGACATTTTTTTCTTTGTCATAAATTATTTCTTCTCTTTTCCCAAGAATGCCAAGAAGGCTTTGCAAAGTATGCTATGTTTGAGAAGAGATCCTCGGCTTGCAGTTGATTCTTTCCCTTTGAAGATTGTGAATACCAAAGATTTGCATGCCTTTGAGCTTGATCAGGATCCTTTTTCCGAATTTTGTGATGATCATCTTCAAATTGATGAGCCCCAAGAAACCAAGACTGATTCTATACCTGTTGTACATACCCCTACACCTTGTAAAGTTCCAGATTGGTATAAACCTCTTGTTTTACCTTCTGTTCTTCATGCTTTCCACAAAAACTATGATCTATACTTGCCAAGGTTTGACGGTGAATGTAAGAATGTCAATGCCAAGCAACATGTGCAGAATGATGAAACTTTTCTAGATCTTTTTGAAGTTGATGATGAAGATGTTAGTATTAGGCTTTTTGCTCTTTCTTTGCAAGCCAAAGTGAAGAGTTGGTTCAAAACCCTGCCTGATGCGAGCATCTCAGATTTCCAGCAGTTCGTCAAAGTTTTTCTCGATAGGTGGATGATCGGGCAGAACCTTTTCTTGATTGTAGAAGAGTATAACCAGCTGAAAAGATTCCAAGGGAGACAGTACAACAGTTTTCAGCCAGATTTAATCAAGTTTATTATTCGATGCCAGTTGATATAAGACCTTCTCCTAGATCTTCTCTCTTGCACTATCTGGGTGCCTTTGATCCGGAAATGGAGTTTCAGCTGAGAGAAAGGGATATTGCAACGCTTCATGAGATGCAAAACAGTGCAGTAAATGTAGAGGCGCATCTGCTGATCCGACGGGCAAGGTTGAAGGAAGAAGAAATGAGAAACATAGATCCGGAAAAATCGACATCTCTAGAGATGAAGCTTGACATTTTGGTAAGTGCAGTGGAAAAGATGATGGACAAGATCAACGCAAGGAATGATTATGATGTTCAAGTTCAAGGCTCGCTGATTGAAGAAGAACAAGTTGCTGATCCAAAACATTTTGTTTCTTATCCTAGTTGTCATAGATCTGATAATGATTGTTTTGTAGATCACCTTGGTGAAGAAAGAACTGTTGATATGACCTGCATGCTTGATGATATGTTTTATACTGATGATTTGCCTCGGTTTGATCAATATGATGATGATTATGTTCTCCAAAAAGAAGCTAATCTTGCAGACGAACAAGCAGCTAGTTTATGCGAGAAAGAAGTTCATTTTCAGCAGCTTGAATACAATGTTCAGCCATCACATATCAGTTATGATATTGACGAGGAAAGTGCAGCAAATTTTGAAGTAAGTGGAGGATCTTTGCCTTTTTGTTTTGATTCGTTTCAGTTCATCAAAGATAACTACCATGCAATCAGAAATCAAATGTCAACAAGTCTTGATTTGAATCATCTTGAGAGCAATGAAAATTTTGTTCAAGACTTCACATATTCAGATTTGCAACCCCCGAAATCCATTGATTGTCAAGTTGCAGCTGAAGACTTGGAAGAGGACACACATGATTTAATGATTCAAGGTGACTCCGTACCATTCTGTTTTGAATCATTTCAGTTTTTGAAGGGTAGATTGCATAGTAAATCTTCAAATGAACAGCTTATAACAAATCAACAGTCTCTCACTGTTAATGTTGAGGATGAGACATATAACAAAATTCTTGAGCAGCCTGTAGCATTAGATTTGCAGCTATCAAATGAAATTGAAGGGCAGATTACAGATGAATTTGTGGAATATGATTTGATGATGCCGGAAGATTCTATACCCTTTTGTTTCGAAGCATTTCAGTTTATAAGGCAGAATCTTCGTAAAATCTCTCAAGAAAAAGATGAACAGCTAGAAGGATGTCATACATTTTCAAGGGATACATTACAACAGTCTTTTCAAGTTTTTCATGATCCAATAGCTGATGTTTTGGATGAGGTTTGCAGTCAAAGTCTTTCTCCATTGACTACATGTGAGCTTGAAACATGTGCTGATATGAATTTGATCTGGCAGCCGGTTTCTTTCTCATTTTCAGCAGAGGTCTTGTCACAAGGCTCAGATCAAAGTTTGCATTCATGGTATGAGAAAAAGAGAAGTAATCCATTGGATGAGCTAAGTTCCAGTGTGATTGAATTTCAAGATCCTTATGCAGTGTTTTTGGAGGTAGATAGAGAATTCATATCATTCAACGGATCTGTTTCTAAGTTGTCATGGAAGTTGCCTTTCAGTAGTTCTCTCTTGTTGTTCATAAGTGAGCACTTGTGGAGAATTCGAACAGCAGATGGGATGCTTACTTGGTTGCATTGGTTGTTTCATTTCACTTGATCAGGTGATGAATGAAACTATTAGAGTAGGTTGTGATGAATAAGCTCCCCTTTGAGCATCATTTTCAGTTGGTCGATTGTGTTTAAGTATCGAGTCAGTTTTTAGTTGAGTCATGAGTCATTTATGAGTCAGTTTTCAGTCATGTTGGTTTCATAATTGTGTCGGCTTGAATCAAGTTTCAGTCAATAAATGAGTCAAAGTCTTGTGTCGTTTGCCGAAATAATGACTCCATTGCCCAATGATTGAAAAGCACTGGTCTGCTCTCCCAGAGGTCTACGGTTCTTGGCACCTCCAAGGAGCTACCATCCCCATTGGAGCCAATGTTAGTGTCAGTCTTTCCAGCCTTCCTCCAGTGATCAAACGTGCTCTTACAAAGTGATTTTGAAGTGTCAAGGTCAAATTTTTTCATTTCAGTGAGTCTTCCAGCAAAATTTGGTCACTAGGCATTAGGTCTAGGGTTTGCTTTCTCTCTTTCTAAAGTTGTCCAAATGTCGGTCCATGTCACCATTCATCTGAGTCTATCATCATTCATAGGGTTTTCACTATCATGTCAGTGTCTAATGAGTCTTTTTACACCTTGTTCATGCTTCAGTTGCGCCTAGGCAAGGTCATTTCCCTCTCCTAGGGTTTTGAAAGCTAATTTCTCTTGGACGGTCAAATCATCGGCAAAACTTGTATCCATATGTTCATACACCTTCCCCTATCCTTCATATACCTTTTCAAATGCTTCCCATCACTGAGATCCCCCAAAATCCTCATTTTTGCACAAACCCTAGTTTCTAGCTACAACCTGGCAATTTTCTAGGTTGGGCCTGTGTTTTGACCTTTTGGACCCCTTCCCCTCACTCAATATTTGAGATTCCACTTTCCCATGCTTCCTAACATACCTCCCCACTCCCAAAAATTTCCCCTGCTTCCTAACATCCCTCCCCACTCCCAAAAATTTCCCCAAGAATTTAGAAGCTCCTTATCCCCTTCATTTCGCTTCATTTCGGCAAAATCCCTTGTTCCACGCATCAGGGTAAGTCGCCCTCAAATGATGTTTCTGAGCAATCAAAGATGAATTTTGGAAAAATGAAAGAGGTTTTTGTCCATAACATGCCAAAGAAGAAAAACCTCCTTCACTGTTTGCACAGGTGTCATGGTTTTAAATAAATGTCAAAATTACACTCGCTAGATCCAAGGCGGTTGGCCAAGGCACAAAAAAGGAGAAAAAGGCCCGATCCCCTCCACATCTTGGCCGAAGCTTCCTTGAAGGAGCAAGGCACTAAATATCTCAGCCACAGCACAAATCCCAAGAAATTTTGAGCATTTTGGGTAAATTTTGGTTTTTTCAGGCAATTTACAGGTTTTCTCCATTAACGGGTCTCACCCCCCGCGCGACCCTTCATCCTGGCAACTCCATTTTGCAAAAACTCAGCATTTCCAGATTTTTCATGAGAATTTATATATGCTCATCCATGGACAAGAGATTTTATGAAGTTTTGGGCCTCCAGAAAGTCAAAAAACAAGCAAAAAATGACTTTCTGCCACATTTTTGAGACATAGAAAGCAGTCTTGGGAGATTGCAATTTTGGAGGGGAAAATAACCACCAAATTCCGAAATTCCAGTTGGGTTGGAAAGTAGACTCACAGACCTTTCCAACAAGCCTACTCTTGCTCAATTTTGACACCTGGAAGTGCCCCAAAAGTGGTCCCAAAGGCACGCGACCCGTCAGGCAAATTTCTCCAAATTTCAGTGTACAGCTCAGAAAAACGCAGTTTGACCCTGTTTGACTTTTTGGGGTGGATTATTATCCTCTTTGATGTAATTAATGTAATTTTATGACACTTTTACACCTATGTACCTCTTCTAGAAGATTCATTCATGAAAAAGGTGAAAATTAAATGAATGAATTGGTTTCCTAGCTTATAGAGGCAAGTTGTTTTGACTGCCTAGTTTGTAGTGCTTAGTTTAGAAGTGGTTGAAACAACTCCTAGGATAGTGAGCTCGACCCATGGAGGCAGGGAAAGAGGTTAGATGATCTATATTATGTACTTTCTTGCTCATTTTCATGGTTGGACTCTTGAGGGAGAAACTATCATTGTATTATTCACTGTATCTCTGCAATTTTTGGCTAAGGAAGACCAGGGTTTTGCAGTCCTTTTTGGGATTCTTGTGGTTACATGTATTTATGGTGTGTTTCTCTATGTACTTGTAAGTGTGTTATGTGAATCATTTCCTTTCTTTTCCTTCTGCACATTAAGCAAACGAAGTGTTAAAGTAAGAATTCATGACTGTCATGCTCTGCTTTTAAGTTTGTTTAATTTCAATGTTTTCTACTGTTTAAGGAGAATTCAAAGTTATTGTTTGCTCTCCTTAGCTCCTCACCTGTCATTCCTGACCATCCACCTCAATCAAAGGCATCAATACTGTCTCCTACCTCGCCCCAAAGAACCCCCTGCAGAAACTGTGTCCAATCCCCGCACCCAAAATTGCCATCCCCTCAATTTGCCACCGAAAACCCTAAAAAACCCAAATCAACCTTTTTGATCAGTTTACTAGCCTAAAATCAGTGTTACCCTATTGGTCATCTCATCCATTGAAGATCTCACCGAGATAGACCGGAGAGAGCCCTCTCCCGCCCCGTAGGGCTAGCTACGAGGCGAAGTGGTTTGATGTTGCCTTGAGGTTTACCTTTCTCAGCCTGAGGTGAAATTTCAAGCGCTAATAGAACCCCTCAAACCTTCTATGAGTACACAGACTCTCTCAATCACTCTCTATCTTTGTCTTAGCTCTGTCTCGGCACTATCTTCAATACTGTCTATTTTGTTTGCTCTCTGTCTGTGGCTTTAAAGCCAATCTGGGCTGCCTGTTTGTTTCAGCTTCTCGGATTTATGTCTCCCCAAACTTTGTTCACTCAGATCCATTTTGAAGCATTATCAATCATTACTAAATGTTTCCAAGGATGGTGGCCACTTGTACTGTAACGGGATAGGTCTTCGGCCTTTGAAATCCTTTGAAATGCCAAAACGATCGTTTTCTGTTTTACACAGAGAAACGTTGCAACGCTATGAAATTCTGCCAAAACATTGTTCATTTCGAACTTCAAAAGTCCTTAAATATGATCTATTCATCTATCGGGTCTGTCCTCATCACTGTCGAAAGTCGCTTCGACCTTTCTCCTTTGAATTTTTAAAAATACGTTAAAACTGTGAAAATAAGGTAAAAATGACTGATGGCGGATCTGAAATAATATACAATAGCTTTAAGGAACCCTTTCGGATCCTGCTTATCGCATCGGTGCTTCATCCTTCACATTTCATTTAATAAGCGAAAACTATGAAAATGCATTAAAAATGGATTTTTTGCAGATCTCAAATCTTATGAAATAATATTGATAAAACTGTCAGGTCTGGTTCATCGGCTCGCATATATACAAGTGTATGGCCCCACTTCATAATGTTTCTTCGATTGGGATATAACAATGCGATTAATCGCAATCGCATATCGCTCATGCCCCAGGCCATTGAAAGAGCTCTTTGTAATCTTCGATAGCGATCCTACGATGCAACGTGGGCCATCGATCTACATTCTTAATCGACGATCCTAGTTGACTCCGTTGATCATTGTCGCAAGTGTTATATAGTCTACGCCGATATCCACTAATTGCCACCGCCGATTGCAATTCACTGATTAGATCTAGACTGTTGATCGGCCAGATCTAACGGCTATTGTGCATTCATTGTTCCACCTCTGATACTCTATTTTTTCATTGTTTTCAAGTGCTTTTGCCTCCCGATAGTGTTTTTCCCCATTCTAAAAGATTTTCTCATGCGATTTTTTTTGGTATTTTAAACGATTTTAAGAGATTTCAAGACTTAGAGAGTGTTCTAAGATCCATTTGGATCACGCCGTCCCACTAAAAAAGGCTTTTGGACCACCAAAAGTTGGTTTTCAAGCATCGCTCAAGTGAGGATACAACTACCTCACTTGCCCAATCTCTATCCATTTTGCACTGTTGGGTTTTGAACCTTTGAGTCCAATTCTTAGGTACTCAACATCCCCTCTACGTGTAGTTCTCACCTTCCTATCCAAAAATGTATCTTCCTGTAACTCATTGAGATATACAAGAAACATATCATCAATAGAAGGCAATTGACTTTGCTCTTCAGGATCTTCAATTAATGAAGGTTCAAATAGTCTTAAATTTTCTGCATTTACCACTGAATAGATGTGCATGTAAGCTAACAAATCAAGGCGGAAAGTATTCTCACCAATTCTCTCAAGTATTTTGAAAGGCCCATACATTATTGGCTTTAGTTTCTTTCCCTCACCTTGCATTCTATCTTTGCTGATATACAGCCAGACTTGATCACCAACTTGGAAGCTATGCTCCATCTTATGCTTATCATGCCTTGCCTTGTACTTGGCTTGGCTCTTTTCCAATTGTTCTTGCACTGCGTGGTGAATTTCTTGGATCTGTTTAATGAACCTGGTTTCTTTGTCCACATCGTTGTGTCCATCAACCGTTGTGTCTTTTTCAAAGACAAAATCCAAGGGAGACCTTGGTATAAAACCACAACAGGTCTCAAAAGGAGATCTCTGTGTATAAGAATGTTTAGCACGGTTGTAAGCATGTTGCACATAACATAAATGTTCATCCCAAAGCTTGGGATGCTTGCTGCAATAACCCCTGAGCAACTGGATCACTATCCTGTTGACTACCTCTGTTTGGCCATCTGTTTGTGGATGAAAGGTTGTGCTCTTTTTCAGTCTGGTGTCCATTAATTCCCACAAACTTGACTAAAAATTCCCAACAAATCAGGAATCTCAATCAGATACTATGGAAGTGGGTAACCCAAAATGCACCCAGACATGTTGAAAGAACAACCTCATTGTCTGTTCAGCTATAATATGCTTATTTCAGGGTATTAAAATGCACATTTTGTTGAACCTGTCCACAATAACATATAAATAGTCATGACCTTTTAATTATTACAACAATCCCCCAACAAATTCCATGGAAACACTTTCCCAAGGACGGGAAGGAACTGGTAGTGGAGTGTACAAACCTAATTTTCTATTGTTGGGCTTACTTTTAGCACACATGGTACATCCCTTAACATATCTAGAAACGGTTTCATGCATTTTTGGCCAATAGAAGTATCTTTGTAGCTGTGCAACTGTTTTATTTACACCAAAATGACCTGATATCAGAGAAGTATGTGCCTCCCTAAGTATGTTAACTCTTTTAGTTTTTGGAATGCATAGCTTTCCCAAATCATACAAGAGTTGGTCCTTAACATAGTAATCCAATTCCTTTACCTTTTTTCCATTAATTAAAGATGCATATACATATTTAAAGTCTATATCCCGAGCATATTGTTCAACGTAGCTTTCATGCATTACTGATTTATGCTTAAGTATAGTAGATGCATTTATGATTGGTCTGGATAACATATCTACAACTTTATTGTGTATGCCCTTTTTATATCTGATGACTAAATGAAAATGTTGTAGGAAACCCATCCACCTATAGTGTCTTGATTGCTGCAATTTAGTTTGTGAGTGCAAATACTGAAGTGGTTGATGATCAGTATGTATAATTGTTTCTTTGCCCATTAAGTAATGTTTCCACTTCTTTACACTTTGTACTAATGCATACAATTCTTTATCATATGTAGGATAATTAACTATTGCATAATTAAAAGTCTCAGAATGGTAACATATGGGTTTACCATGTTGCATCAACACTACTCCCATGGCATAGCCACTGGCATCTGTTTCGATCTCAAATGGTTGTTGAAGATTTGGCAATGCTAGTACTAGTGTTGTACTAATTTTTTCTTTCAAGGTGTCGAAGGCTTTCTGTTGTTTGCCTCCCCACTGAAACACCTTGTTCAATCCTATCAAAGCATGTAAGGGAGCTGCAATTAAGGAAAAGCTAGCAATAAACATTCTCCAATATTGTGCTGATTTTAGGAAGCTTCTAACTTCTGTAGCAGATTTGGGTTTAGGTCAGTTTATAATTTACTTCAACCTTAGAGGGATCTATCTTCAATTCACCACCCCCTACAATATGACCCAAATAATTCAAAAATGTTTTTCCAAATTCACACTTTGATAATTTAACATAGAGATTTTATTTTTTCAAAACATCTAGAGTTTGCTTTACATGCTTCAAATGTTCTTCCCATGCTTTACTGAAAACAAGAATGTCATCCAAATATACAATTACAAAATCATCAATAAAAGGCCTGAGTAGATCATTCATAACTCTCATGAAAGTGGTAGGAGAATTAGTTAAGCCAAAAGGCATAACTAGCCATTCATACAACCCTTGCTTTGTTTTGAAAGCAATCTTCCATGCATCTTGCTCTGCTACTCTAACCTGATGGTAACCACTATGCAAGTCCAACTTGGAAAATTAAACAGCTTCTTTCAAATGATCCAATAGATCATCAATGCGAGGAAGGGGATAACGATTCTTGATTGTTATTTTATTTAGTGCTCAGTAATCAATGCACATCCACCACGAACCATATTTCTTCCTCACCAACACAATTGGAGATCCACATGGTGATGTGCTTGGTCTTATGAACCCTTTCTCAAGCAGTTCATGTACCTGCTTCTTGATCTCTGCATTCTCTAAAGTGGATAACCTATACATTCCAATGTTAGGAAATGGAGCATATTGATGCAAATTAATATCATGTACAATTTCCCTTTTGGGTGGCAGACCTTTAGGTTCTTGAAATAGGATATCATATTCTGAAACAAATTTTTCTAAATCAGCTTGAT
Source organism: Pinus tabuliformis (assembly GCA_031772625.1). Classification (NCBI taxonomy): domain Eukaryota; kingdom Viridiplantae; phylum Streptophyta; class Pinopsida; order Pinales; family Pinaceae; genus Pinus; species Pinus tabuliformis. The sequence goes on from CM062818.1 coordinate 2,075,765,269, forward strand.
GTTTAGCATCACAACCTTCAAATACATTGGTTTTATCAAGTTTCTTTTCCTTTACAACTATCAGTAAAAATTGCTTGCATAAATTTACAATTCTTTTCATCTGCCCTGAGTTTATGAGAGTATAATTATTCTTGAGTTTATGAGCTCTTACAATATATTCGATTCCATCTTTGACGAGTTAATACTTATTTTCAGCTCTATAGAAAATCGCTTTTCTATCATACAAGTAAGGACTTCCCAAAACAATTCCACATATATCCAAGGGAACGATATCTAACTCAACCACATCTACAAATGTTGACCCAAAAGAAAACCTAAGTTTACATTGTTTAGTCACTTGTAGTTTTGCTTTATCACATACCCAACCTAATGGATATGGCTTCTTGTGAGTTGTGGTTAGTAGTCCCAATTTCTTTACAATTGCTTCAGAAAATAAGTTTACTTGTGAGCCACTCTCAAATAAAGTATCAATCTTTTGATGCTTGGAAATAACTCTAACATGAAAAATCTCATGTCTTTTCCTCTCATTTTCTTCACTATCAATAGTTTGTGCAAAATTACTAGTAGATGCTTCAAAATTTTTACCTTTTATACTTGTGGTTGTGGTTGTTGTTTCATCACCTGAGTATAACCCCAAATCTTTCTGTATAGCAGCAGCAGTTTCTTCTTCTTGCCATCGAACTTCTTAGGTTTTAGCTCCGGATGCAAAGACCAACAATTTTCATCATCAGGTCCATCATTCTTACAGTGAGTGCATGAAGGTTTGTCTTTCTGTACAGCATTTGCCTTCCTATCTTTCCATTTCTGCTTCCTCTTTTCCTTGTTCTTGCTTGCAGTGGGTTTTGATGATCCCCCAATCTCCGGGTTCACATTCTTGCCTCTAGCCTCTAGATGCGTAGCCTGAACAGATACCTCATCTATGCTAGTAAGGTTAAACATGAGAATGATGTGCCTCAAATAGCTGTGTAGACCACCTATATACTTCAACAAAGTTTCAAGTGAGTCTAAATAAATGCCTAGAATCAAAGCTCTTTTTCTAAATTCTTGGGTGTAGCTTTGTACACTTTGCCCCTTGGCGAAGAGTTTGCCAACTCATCATAGCTTGCTACATATAAGCTAGGGGATAGAATTGTTTTTTAATTGTAGAAACAAATTCACTCCAGACAGAAATAATTTTACCATGCTTCTTCAAGTTAGTTTGTGTCTTGGCTTCCCACCATACCAAGGCAATTCTTGCAAGGCGTAGGCTAACCAACTGAATTTTACTCATGTCTGAATCAATGCTCTACACCCTGCAATACACATCAATCTATCTAATCCAGTTATCTAACTTCTCTGCATTTAATTCTCCATCATAAATCATGAGAAATTAGTCAGTTACGACTACCTCTCATGGAAATGGTCATACAGTAATGACTTACTTAATGCAGTTGAATCCCAAAAGACAATATCTAATATAATGCACTGCGTAAACCCCTAATACTTAAATTCAAAAAGAGTGAAGGGATCTCTACTTGAATGGTTCATGAGGCACAATACTTGCTAAGGTTTTGCAAATGGGGTAGCAAGCTAAGTGGGCTTGGTTGTGGGGAAAACTCCACAGTTAAGCGCGCTTGAGCCAGAGGAGATCCGGGATGGGTGACCTCCCAGGAAGTCCTGGTTACCGGGTGCAAGCCCCGGAAGTGACGATTGACGCTATGTGATTCATTTCACTAGTTTCAATCCCACTTCTTCACCCCTGTGAGCATCACCCGATGCAATGAGTGCTAAGTGAACAATTCAAAAATCATGAGAAATTAGTCAGTTATGACTACCTCTCATGGAAATGGTCATACGTTAATGACTTACTTAACGCAGTTGAATCCCAAAAAACGATATCTAATATAATGCACTGCGTAAACCCCTAATACTAAATTTATTCAAAGATGTTTTCTTCTTTTTATTTTCAGGGCTATCAGGAGGTGTGGATAGAGGAGCCCCTTTTCCTTTCCCTTTGCCTTCAGAATGGCCATCTAGAAGAGATTCTTCTGTTCCTTTGTCTTGTTTGGAGGTTGAAGAATCTTCACTTCGACCTTTCTTAAATTCTTGATACATTTCTTCTACCATGGCTCTCATAGTCATGAAACTATCCATGAACTGAGAGTATGATTCCAAGGGATTTTCTTCTGCCATTTTCCTCCTAGGATAGACTCTACCAATTTATGGGTTAGCTTCAACCAGTTCTCCTTCTCCTAATTTGAGCTTTGACCTGGTTATCATTCACCAATCTAGTACAAGCTTGTCTGACCTTAGTAAACCTAAAGCTCTGATACCACTTAATCTGATAATGAGATCTAAGACAATTAATAAGGTATTACAGACTCATGTGCATGGATTTGTCTATGTTATTTTATGCAATGGATCGATAAGATTGTGAAATACACAGATAATGAAGTAGTAAACAAAACATAATAGACAACACATAACACAATGAGGAGTTCACCCAATGCTCCTAGGCTACATCTCCTGGTCCAACCTTCAGTGGTGGCCTCTCTATTATGTTTTCAAGAAGAGTTTTACAACAGTATGAGCTCAATTTGAGACTCAATACACAACAAATATAATAGTAAGAGTTTGCTTGAACCTCTCAAACCTTCTCTGAGTACACAGACTCTCTGAATCACTCTCTTTCTTCATCTTGGTACTGTCTTCAATATTGCCTGTTCTGTTTTCTCTCTGTCTGTGGCTTTAAAGCCAATATGGGCTGCCTGTTCATTTCAGCTTCTCATCTTTCTGTCTCCCCAACCTTTGTCTGCTCAGATCCCTTTTGAAGCATTAATAATCATTGCTAAACGTTTCCAAGGATGGTGGCCACCTGTACTGTAACGGGATAGGTCTTCGGCCTTTGAAATCCTTTGAAATACCAAAATGATCGTTTTCTGTTTTATACAGAGAAACGCTACAACACTGTGAAATTCCGCCAAACCACTGTTCATTTCGGACTTCAAAAGTCCTTAAATACAGTCTATTCCTCTATCGGGTCCATCCTCATTGCTATCTCAAGTTGCTTCGGCCTTGCTCCTTTGAATTTTTAAAAATACGTTAAAACTGTGAAAATAACATAAAAATGACTGATGGCAGATCTGAAATAATATACAATAGCTTTAAGGAACCCTTTCAGGTCTGGATTATCACGTCGGTGCTTCATCCTTCACATTTTGTTTAATAAACGAAAACTGCGAAAATGCATTAAAAATGGCTTTTTTGCGGATCTCAAATATTACGAAATAATATTGATAAAACAGTCGGGTCCGGTTCATCGGATTCCACATATTGTCACACGGAATCTGTCAAGGGTGCGGACACAGCTGACCTTCCTAGAAGTCTAATACATTCTAATGACAAACAAAACAAACTGGAGCTATCCTTCTCTAAACATACATTATGATATGAGAAATCAAGGTGTTTCGTTCTTACCTCTGTCCAAACGCTATTGTAGAAGTCCAAGCTTTGTTGATCCGGATGAGCTCCTCCCGTTCTCCAAAACCTGCAATCACCAACAGTTCAAACAATTAAATAGCACCTGATTATAACATAAAACAAAGCATATTCAACATATAGACCAAGGAGTACATGAAATAACCCATTAACAATAAGCTATTGAGAAGAATGGACCAATTTGCATTAAAGGTAATCAAAAGGAACCATTACAACCTGAGCCTTGGTGTTGTGCAAGCTCCTTCCAGGGTCCACAAGAGTCTTCCTCTACTTTGACAAAGCTCACCCACTTCCAAGTAGAACAAGTAAGGGTGACAATCTCTCCTCACAAACTTCTAAATGGGAGTCCTAATTCCTGCAGCATTTACCCTTAGAAATCTATAGCTTTCAACCTTCTTCCTTCTGGCTCAATGCCTCTTTTTATAGTGCTCAAGAGGAAGTTAATCAGGTCCACCATCAATGGGATAGTCCCCTCTTTGGATGGGATCACTCCCTTATTGATGGGATAAGTTCCTCTTTGATAGGAGTGCATGAACCATCTGGAGGCGCTCAATATTCATCCAAGAACCTTCTAGAAAGCTCTAGAAGTGACCACAAGTAAGTTTTTGAAGATGAAACTCGCGCATTTTAACCTTTTCAGAGGGACGCACCTTCCCCTTAAGATACAGAGCATCCTTGGACGCAGACCTTGTGAACAAAAGGTGCGTACCCGCAGGCAAGGCTTGAGAGAACCTGCGTACCCAGAGATAAACATATTTTACAAGGACTTTCTCTCTTTCTTGGATTTTGTCATGAATAGCAGAGGCCTAAGACTTGCTCAAAAGGGTAGTATGACTGTTGATTGAGCCATACTGACTGTAAATAGCCATGGTGACATTTTTTAGTGTAACAGATTGCCCCCTAAAGTGCGAAGCCTGGAATAGATTAGGGTTTTGTATTATCTAGGAAGGGTGAAGCGCTTTATCATTTTGAGGATTATCTCGTGGAGAACCTGGTTGGAACCTGCAATTTTCAACACAAAATACATGGATAAGATTATATCATCACTGAGGTAGGCATTCCCATACTCAGATAAAAACTTTAACTTACAGACTAAACTACTCTGATACAGAAATGATTTTGTAGTACATCATAATCATAGACTTTTGTAGACACGGTATGGGCGCAGCCATCTGTTTATGATTAGCCTACTTAGATAATGAATACAAAACTCCTCGCAGCCTGGACGGTAAAGATTTGATCCAGGGTCTTCATTCCTACTTCTCGAATTGGTACGATTCTAGCCATGCGAATAAATGAGTCGATGTCGAACATGGTAGAAACCACTTGATTACCAGTCGATGATGTGAACTGTTAACAAGCGTGAGAGAGACCACCAGTAATGTCAATGGTTCTCAAAGTACCCAGTACAATCCATGAGATGTGAATGAATGAGTTGGTGTCGAACATTTCACGGAATCCTTCGATCGAAAGTCAATGATGTAAACTGACGTCAAAGGCGAGAAACCTGCCATTGATGCATGCAGACTTCAAGGCACTGACGATTTCTAAGTCATCTCTCTAGATAATGTGTTGATGTCGATAGAAAAAGACTCGTTGCAGGCAAGCCCACAACACGAAATCATTGTTCAAGTTGAAGAAATATTGCTTTAAGGACTGACTCAGGGATGGTCAAATGGATGACAAGTATTTTGCAGATGAAAGTTTTGTTTGCAGGCCTCTTGAACACATAACGACACGACAGATGGTTTGGTGCTAAATAACTCAAAGTTAATCCCCAGAACCCGGTTAAAGACTTTCAAAAAGTGGTTTGATTGACTGTGAGGTAAAAGATTTCCCAACCCAGGTGAATGAAAAGTGTCGTGTCCAAGAGTGGTAATAAAGTTTCTTTTGAGACAAATGGTAACAAATAGGCTCATTCTTCTCTCTTTTCCCCCACCATTTCTGGCAAGTACCTCTTTATTTTTAACAAGCTTGAAGAGGATAACATATGCTTGATTATAAGCTCATCCTTCGGACGAGTCCAACCTAGTTTTGATTCGAACCCTAGGAAGGAGTGGTTCGTTCCTGTTTGTAATTGAACAGGTCCTTTACTGTGAAATGTTTAACGAGCCCAGTATAGGAGAAACTCGGCGTTTTTCAATTTTAGAGAGTCTGAAAAACTTAAGGAAACTCCAAGTTGAACTTTTTCGTAAATTTGTGTCCCTCAAGCCCGAAAAAGCATAAAATAATACCTGGGGGAACCGCTTGATCTTGCGACCAAGGAGTACTTTCATAGTTAGTGTCAATGACCTGAAAAGTAAAAAGCGATCAAGGACACGTCGTTTTATTTCCGTATCGAGTTTGAAACGACAAAAACACGGCAATCTTTTCCTGATTTTACGGTCAGAAAAGAGCTATAAGGGGACCGTATTTTAATTCCGTTTTAACGAGTGTAAAAGAAACGCTCGGCAATCTTTTCATGTTTTAGGAGTCAGAAAAGGGCTTAAAAGATGACTCTGATATTTTGTTTGTGAAAAATTACAATTTTCCCTCTAAGTCCCTTTGTCCTGCACAAAAGCGACACATTACTCATACCTGTTTAAGATAGGCAAAAATTCATCGAAAAACATCTTTTCATGGTGAAAAATGAACAAATTCATCCAAAAAACCTATAAAAAGACTTTTTACCATGTCATTTTTACCGTTTGACTGTTGAGGTTGAAAAAAGAGCTTTTGACAAGAAACTTCCTGTGGTCGCTGCGGAAAAACCGACCGTTAGAATCGAACGCCGTCTCTTCCAGGTATTTCACAACATCCTCCTTGTCAATTTCATCCGTTTAGAATTTTGTTTTAAGTTTCATTTTTTATTTTTAGGGGGTTTTGGGTTTTGGAAACCGCCTTGCGGGGGACGCAGCTTTCCTAAAGGCTGACCTGCGTCCCCCGACTTTTTCCTACACAGGGAAAAGGTCGGGGGACGCAGGTTGTCTTCAGGCCACCTGCGTCCCGGCACACTGTGTGCCAAACGCGGGGTGCGTCCCCCACAAAACGCGGGTTTTGAAACCCCAAACTCCCAAACCACCCAATGAAATTTCTCAAAACTAATTTTAATGCCTGTGTAATCATGTGTAGGGCACTTATTATGCTGGATTGGAGAGAAAGAGAGCATGAGGAGGTTGATGAAGCTGCAATCAATCATCAACCCTCCCTCGATGCCCTAAGAGGATGTGGTTTATACAAATACTGGTCCATTTCCGGTATGAGAGCTCAGGTAAGGTTCTTGGAGTGGCTGGTTGAGAGATGGAACGTTCAAGAACAATGCTTTTATATCGGCAGGCAAAAACTCGAGATAGAGCCTGCTGACATTTACTTTCTTACTGGCTTGCCGAACAGAGGTGAGCAACTCAATCTGGCTGGGACTAGGCTGGGTGGCCAATCCCTTGATAGTCTCCGAGCAGATTGGTGTGTACCTGATCAAGAGCACAAGAAAGGCATAGAGATCAAATATGTCTCTCAACGTGAACTCATGGTCTTGGCTTTCACTGTGACCAGAATTTGTGGCTCAGCCACTTTACATATTGCTACTGGGTCTCAATTTCGGATGGCAATTGATTGTCTCCAAGGCACCATTTTCAACTGGTGCGATGCACTGTTGGCTAACTTGAAAGTCCAACTGACCAAGGCAAAGACCGGCAGACTAAAGACCTTTGGATATGGGCCTATAGTCGTGAGCTTTGCCTTAGAGAGGGTACCAATGCTGATCCCTCAGCATCTTACTGTTGATATTTCGGGTCCTCAGGAGCCAAAGCTGGTACGATGGGTTGCTGTGATGGCCCGGCATCCGGATGAGGGTGCGGCAGTTGTTCGATTCACTGACAGTTATTTTCACTGGTTAGAAGACCAGGTGTTTGCGATCCAGGATTTTCCGTATGCCGGAATAGATTTTCGAGGTGATCCGGACATGGTTCTTCCACAGGGAGAACAATGGGATGACAGAGGTACTTTATTTTTTCACGAGTTTTCAAATTATGTATTTTTTTTGTTTGTTTTTTATATATATCGTCTCAAACTGACAGTAAATTTTTCAAAATACAGACGTTGGTCCACAGCGTCCAGCCAACCTCCGGCTTTTTGAGAGGCGACATCCAGTTGCACCGCTACCGGCCCCACAGGACGCGGCGGCTGCGGAGGTACTGACTGAGTTGGAGCATGATCTACAGCGTCTGACGGCAGATATACTAGAGACATCTATGGATGACATTCCTATCAGACTACAGCGCTACGTAGTCGCGGTCCCTGGACCGTTGAGGAGATTTTTGCGCAAGGTAGCTCGTGCAGTGGTGTCGTACAGGGAGCACCACCAGTGATTAGCTAGTCACTTGTGGACACATGTGACATTTTGACTTTTTGTACTTATCATTTTGTCGATCATAAGGTGTTTTTCAACCTATGATCGAAGACGATGTATATTTTTGACACACTCCTATCTATATATATATCATTATTACCGGCTTATCTTGTTTAACATGTATGATGAAATGTTTTTTTAAATTTACTTGCATGATTATCGTAAATGTCTGTCCAACACTCGAGAAGCAATTGCATCTGCTAATCTATTCAAGGACCTTGGAATATGCTGATATTCAATGTAATCAAATTCACGTTCCAAGAGACACACTCTCAAAAACAACCTTAATAACACAGGATTTCTAATGGCATAAACTCTATTAAGCTGTAATACAACAAGTTCAGAATCTAACCTCACTATCAAGCGTCGAATTCCAAATGAAATAGATTCGGATAATAATTCAACCACTGCACTGTATTCTGCAATGTTATTCGTTGTTTGACCGAGGCTTACCCCATGCATAGAAACTAACTCGTCAGAGGGTGAATAGATAACCCAAGCTGCGGAAGAGATATTCCGTGTATTACGACAAGCACCATCAGCGAATCCAATGTATGTTTGGAGGGGCGTCGACATCTACAATATCAAGAGAAAAACCAAGATAAGCCATAATAACGACGAAACACACTCACTAAACTAAGCACACTGACTAACTAACAATCAAACTAGCTAGAAAGAAAACCTAACCTAACTAAAAATCTCCATACCCACCATTTAAGCATAATACCTCTTTAGGTAAATCCCATTTCTGGGTTTATCCAAAGAGTCCCCATCAAAATCTACTAGCTCATAAGCCCCTTTTGCTAGCTTTCGCTTTACAATATAGGGTCCATGCCACATAGGAACGAATTTTCCAGCACCTAGCTTATCGTTAGCTTGATCGTATAAAAGCACTAGGTCTCCCTCTGAAAAATTTCGAGGGGTCACATTTCTATCATACTGAGCTTTCATTCGCTTCGCGTGAGTCTCTATTGCCAATGTAGCGTCACGTCGAGTCTCATCTAATTTAGCTAAGTACAATAAACGTTTCTCCTCTTCGGAAGTAGCTGGAAGTAATTCGACAACCATTTGAAGTGATGGGATTTCACATTCAATGGGTAACACTGCTTCTAAGCCATAAACTAGCTGGAAAGGAGTGAACCCTGTTGAGTTTTTCACTGAGGTTCGGTATGCCCATAGTGCCGAAAATAACATGTTATGCCAATTCGACCGATGAATACCAATGGTTCGTCGGATCATGATAACCAGAACTTTGTTGATAGACTCAACCAAACCGTTGGCTTGCGGATAATAAGGAGTAGAGTTGTCATGGCGCAAACCAAGCTGGCTTGTAAGTTCAGTCATCATGGTGTTTCGAAAATGGCTTCCATGGTCAGTAATAATTGCTTGTGGGACACCAAACCTAGTTATTATATGATTGAATATGAAAACTGCAGCTGTTTTGCCGCTTGCGTCGAATGTAGGCATCGCCTCGGCCCATTTAGTGAAATAATCAACCGCGAGGATGATATACGCATGCCCCCCGGCCGAGTGAGGGTTACAAGTAATAAAGTCGATACCCCATTTGGCGAATGGACCAACGGCAATTATAGGGTGGAGAGGAGCAGGTGGTGCGCGCATCTTTCGATCAAACACTTGGCAGTTGTGGCACTTCCGGACTGCAATGATACAATCTTTAAACATAGATGGCCAGAAGTAACCAGCGCGCAACACCTTCTGAGCTGTGGCATACCCAGACATATGACCGCCACATGCTCCAGACTGACAATCATTCAAAACTCTCTCAGCCTCTTCGTGAGTTAGACAACGTCGAAAAACTAAGTCTGCCCCCCGGCGATAAAGTGTATCTCCAATAATTTTATATTGCTGGGATTGAAACCTAATTTTCCGCCGTTCCTCTTTGGAAGCTTCAGGCCGAAAGGTTTGGGTTTGGAGATAGATGATTATATCCCCGAACCACGGATCTAAAGTACTGATAAGAAACAAAGATTCGTCCGCAATGGACTCTTCTGCCACAGTCTCTGTGTCAGTACGCGGGAAATCACACATCAATTCCGCAAAAACTAAAGATTTCTTAGACTTGGACTTCTCGAACTCCAAGTCGAACTCTTGCAGGATAACTATCCATTTAGAGTACTTGCCCCCTAGCAATTGTCTTGTCAAAATTTAAATCATAGGGTTGCAATCCGAAATGACTGTAGTTTTACGGAGAAGAATGTAGTGACGAAAACGCTGGACAGCTTGAACGGCTGCCAGGGCCAATTTCTCCACATGTGAATATTTTAACTCAGTGGGATTTAAGGTTTGACTAAGATAATATATCACATGTTCAGCTCCGAATTCATCTTCTTGAACTAACACCATCCCAATGGTGGAATGTCAAGCTGTGAGGTATGTTAGCGCTTGGAATTCACCTAGGCTGAGATAGACAAACTCTCAAAGCTACATCAAACCATTTCACCTCGTAGCTAGCCCTACGAGGTATGAGAAGGCTCTCTCGGGTCAGATTTGATAGATCTTATAATATAATAAGCTGACCAATTAGGATCAAAGATATTAGGCTAGTAAATTGATAAGGGGGGTTGATTTAAAGATTTTTTGGGTTTTTGGTGGCAATTGGAGGGAGTGCAATTTAGGGTGCGGGGATTGAGCTCAGTTTTTGCAGGTGGGTCTTTGGGGCAAGGTAGGAGTCTATGCTGATGCCTTTAACTGAAAGAGATGATCAGGGAAGAAAGAAAAGAGGCTAAAGAGGGCAAACAATGAATTCGAATCCTCTCTAGACAGTGGAAAACATAAATTTTAAACAAAATTGAAAGCTGAGCATGGCATGCATGAATTCAAACTTTATCACTTCTTTTGTTTAAATAGCAGCAAGATATCAAGAAATGGAACACATAAACACACTTACAATAACAGTATGAGACACACCATCAACATAATAATCCACAAGAATCCACAATGAAGTCTGCAAAACCCTGGCCTTCCTTTTCCTCAAATTGCAGAAAATACAAGTCAAAAATACAATAGCACTTCTCCCTCTAGAGTCCAACCATCAAAATGAGAAAGAGAAGGCATAATATAGAAGGTCAAACCTCTTTCCCCACCTCTAGGGGTCGAGCTCAGCTTCCTAGGAGCTGTTGCAACTAATTCTAAATCAGTCACTAGATAATAGGCCAGCTCAACAACTTACCTCTAAAACTTAGGAAGCTTATCTATGCATTAAATATTCACTATTTACATCAAAGAAGCTTCTAGAAGTGGTAAAGAAGAGTAAAAGTATCTAATGCCATGAAATTTACACAATAATCCATCATTTACATGCTCAAATAGTCAACCAAAGTGAAAATAGTGCTTTTCTGGCCGAACTAGTCAAAAATTGGCAAATCTGGAGGTTTTGGTCGCGCCCCTGGAAGTTCTGGTCGCGCCCCTTTGCAGCTACTTTTGAGTGGGTTCCACTGATCCAAATCAGGTGCAAGATGGCTCATTGGAAAGCTTGGCCTGTCTACTTTCCAGCCCAAGTGGAATTTCTGGATTTGGTGTTGATTTGACCCCTCAAAAACCATTTCTCCCAAGGTCACTTTCTGCAACTCAAAAAGTGGGCAGAAAGTCATTTTTAAGGTGTATTTTGAGCTTTTGGAGGCTCAAAACTCAAAATTAGGCTGCCCCCAAGTACTGGTAATTTTTCTTTTTGCATGCCCTTTCCAAAAATGCCAAGTTTTCAAAATTCTGAGCAGCCCTTCAAAATGGTCTCACCCGGGGTGAGACCAAACCGTGGGCAAAACCTGTAATTTTACCAAAAATTTGCAAAATGCTCCAAAATTCTCAAAATTTTCAGATTTTGATGCTAGATCAAGGCTGATCAGTACCATGATGAGTGAGGGATGCCTCAGCCAAGATGCGGAGTGGATTTGTCCTTTTCTTCTTCTTCCGGGCCTCTGACAGCTCTCTTTGGAGAATTTTCATTCTCGCCTTGCAAACATGTAATCTTGCCCAGTAGTGTGTCTTCATGTTCCGGAGCAGCTTGTTGTCACGGTTTGCCTTGTCTAACAGTCCCTCCAAGCGCCAATTTGCTCGGATGAGCAATAACTCTCTATCCATGGGCAGTGGGTCCCCAGGCCTCCTGCGATTGATGACTCGGTCAAATCGCATCCTCCATAACTCATCCAACTCCTTCTCGGTCTCCAGCTGTTTGGTCCGCTGCTCTAAATAAGTGATAGTCCACTGAGCCATCTCAAGCTTCCGCTGCAACACAAGGTTCTCTTCCTTGAGCTCATAGAAATCTGAAGAGGAAGGAGAATGAGCATCACGACCAGTGAAATCATCATGTGCCTCGCCAACTGCCTCATCCTCAACCATGGGCTGCTTGCCCTCTCGTACTGCCTGTGCCGATGAAGAAAGCGAGGCCCCTTCCACCTGGTGTGGAGATAACACTCGCTGCTCTGATGATGAAGACGAGACCTCTTCCACTAGCTGTAGAGAAAGTACTCGTCGGGCTGCTGCAAATAAGGTCCTGTGACCTCTCTGATATGTGACCCGAGGAGAAGAAGCCATGTGTCTCGGGATGCTGGTCTCGGGCTGATGTGATGGCCCTCCCTCCTCATGAACTGCCTCAGGCCCTGAATGTGGCTGTGTGAAAACATCTCGGGAGATGAAATCCGCCCAAGGGATGCCCTGCTGGCTCAGCTGATGGGAAACTATTAACTGAATAAGACCATGATGGCATAGGCTCCGGAGCTGCTGTACTGGAGTCTGTCTCCGAAAGGTAGTGGCTATCCTCTGAATGTCATGAAATAAGAATGCCGAAATGTTCATCATCCTCACTCTGGTGAAGTGCATCATCATGCGGATATGACAAGAAAATACTCGTGAGAATCTCCCCTCGCATGTGAAGTAGTGCATAATGAGTCTCATGGTGTCTATATACTCTGCTCGGAGGAACTTGATAGGAAAGTTCCTTGTCAAGTGTTGCACATGGGCAGGCCTAACATATGGCTCATAGTATACCAGGTCCACCCACTTGCGCTTCGGCCACACCTCACCCACATTGGGTATCCCGGTAGCATCTGTGATAGCCTCTGGAGAAAACACAAAATTCACCCCTGCAAGGGTGACCTGCCTGTCATGGAGATGGAGGACAAACAACCGGGCCAAGTCTCTGTGATGCTGGATGTGTGACAGCCTCTCACAAAACTGAAAACAAGCCATATGCTGAAAACAAGACACTGCCAATGGGCAAGCCTGCAACTCTGTCAATGATGTGGGCTCTTCCCTCCTGTGGTGACCACCCTTGCCTCCCCTACGAGGCCTCTGCTGTATCTCAATCTCAGTAGATGATGATCGGTCATCACCTTGCTCATTAGTCTCAGTGGTTGACATGGTGTTATTGAGCAAGGTGGAATAAATAAGTCAAAATGACCGCTGCCCTGCCTGCAAAATGCTGTGAAGTATGTTGTTTTCAAGGGGAAACATCATGAGGGATATGTTAGGGGAGGGAATTTACATATAGGAAAGGGAAAAAATATATATATAAGCAGGGAATTCTGAAGGAAAACATCACATAATGCTAAACATGTCATTCCATCTTTCATCATTTGCAAATGAATACTGTATTAGGGAAATATGTTTTATGATCACCAAGGGAAAGGAAAATATAGATTTTCATCATGGAGGGAATGAAAGTATAAGGGAATAGGGTAGCATCAATCATAAACATTTAACAGGCTGCTGCTTTTATATTTTGTCTTCAAATATCTTTCATGAGCATACTCTGTTTTTTCCACATTTTGAAATGACCATTTGATGCTAATATGAAACAGGGATTTTGGGTATTAGATTGTAAGAAGAAGGGAAGGGGATTGCTGTGATCATGTTACAATGGAAGGGAGAGGGAATTGATAACTTGGGAATTAGGGAAAAGAGAGGATATTAGGAATTAGGTTTGGGGGGACAGTGAAACCCTTTTAATAATCACTGCCAACTAATTTTTGTAACAGCAATTCATTTAGGACAGTGGCAGCTTCATCATGCTTTTACCATGGGGAATTAGGGTTTGACTGTGTGCTTTGATCATAGGGAGGGACATTCAATTGCCTAGGGAGTTTAACTGAAGGGACAAGCAATTGAATTGGGGTTTACATAGGGAAATAGGTAGGGAAAAACAGAGTTTTGAGAAAGGGGATGAAAACCATGCTAATACAAAACCCTAACACAGCAAGACTGCTTCTTTTGATAACTATGCAGCTGTACATTTAAATGAATTTTGTCATGACTTTATTCAGCTTTCAAGTCCTTGACATCATACAACAAGATGACATTTTCTTTATTTTTTTTTTATTTTTTTTTTTGAGGCTATGCAAAATGGAATATTTCACTGTTTTTACAATTTTTTGAGTGCATGCCTTGTCATCACTTTTTATTTGTTTTTTTTTTTTTTTTTATAATGTTTCTTTTTCATTTTGCTGTGTTTTTATACATGAATTGCTGTGTGTAGTAGTGCTTAGGGTTAGAGCATGATACATGGTAGAAACAGGGTTTGGAATAGGGTTCAGGAGGGGTTAGGGTTTCATGGAATTTGGGGTAGGTTTTGAGTATTTTCTTTGCAAATGAGATTAATAAAAATGACATCCTAACACCTGTGATTTTATATTGGGAAAATGAATGGAGGGACTAAGGAAAAAATTGCCTTGAAAAACAAACATACTACCTAACATTAGCATGCAAAAACATCAAGTCATTTTAACCTATTTTCTATGGATTTCCTTGCATAAAATCATGACCATAATCTTCTTTTGCAACCCCAACACCATTACACAAAACGTGGAGGAGGCATACCTTTAAAAATTGGAGTGAATTTGAGTGAATTTGAGCGTTTGGGAGAGTTTTTAGGGCGGGCAGACTTTTTGGTCGCGCAAGCTGCCAGTTTGGTCTCACCCCTCCGTTTGGTCGCGCCTGTGTAATTTAACACAGCGCGTTGGCCTTTTTTTGGTCGCGCCCCTCCGTTTGGTCGCGCAGCCTCCAAAAGACTGAAACTTCTGCAATTTGCCCAATTCCGCCCTCTAATCGCCTTTTGCTTGTAATTTCTTGCTCCAAATGCACAATGAAGACCTTTCAAGAGGGAATTTGCTTTTATAGGCTCATATTTAAAAAAAAATTGACTTTAAAAACCCACTTTATAATGTTTAAACCTTTGTATTCTCTTTAACACTATTTTAGAGTCTTTTTGTCCTGGAATGAGCTTTTTGATGCGTTTAACTCCGTTCTTCTTGCAGGTTGACCGCCTGATGGACTGTAGCGAAGGAACCAGGGTTGTTGCCGGCACTTTTACAAATTTTTGAAAATTTCTTTGTTTTTTCAAAATCCACATGACCTTGTAATTAAAAACAGTGTTTTTAAATCCAAGGCATAAAATGAGCTGTAGCTGAAGAAGATGACAATGAAACATATGTACAAAACTCCTTCCGGCTTGCTGGGCACTTACTGACCATGACTCATGACCTTAAAATGATTTTGACTCAAAACCCTAAACCTAAGACCATGGGACTTTAAGACAAAAACAAGAACAAGCCTGACTCAATTATATTGTTGTATGACCTGATCCAGCAAAGCCAAGAAGACAAAGACCAGCTCCTCCATTCAGTGTTATGGCATGCCTAGCGGGATGCAAAACTGACACTGATGAGACACCTATAAATGCATATGCAAAGAGTTATTGATCACTGATGGAGGGCTCAAGACCGACACTAACAAGGTATAAGAAGTAGTCCTGGTTGTAGTTGGGAGGATGCAATAACGGTGCATGGGTCAACGCGTGTTTAAGTGCATCAAAAGATTGTTGGGCAATCTCGTCCCAAAAGAATTGAACGTTCTGTTTCAAAAACCGTGTAAAACCTTTAGTGACCTCGGCGTAGTTTGGGATGAATCGACGTAAAAAGTTCGCTTTCCCTTGCAAACTTTGGAGTTGGCGCAGACTCGAAGGAGGAGGCAATTTGATGATTGCTTCGACTTTCGAGGGATCGACGCGAATGCCGGCTTTTGAAACAACAAATCCCAGCAATCGACCTGTTTCTATACAGAAAACACACTTGTGGGGATTCAACCGAATTCGATAATGCCTACACCTCATAAAGATTGCTCGTAGGTGGTCAAGGTGATCAGCTCGTCGTAAAGAATGAGCAGGCAAGTCATCGAGATACGGTTGCACAATGTGCTTGATGTCGTGAAATGCGTAAGACATCGCCCGTTGAAAAGTGGCCCCGGCATTCTTGAGCCCAAAAGGTAATTTGCAATAAGCAAATGTCCCCCATGGACAAATGAATGCCGTTTTTGGTTGGTCGGCAGGTAGAATATTGATTTGATTATAGCCCGAAAAACCATCCATGAAGGAAAACATTTCACTTCCGGCACAATCATCAATAATTTGATCGATATAAGGCGTAGGATAGTTGTCTTTTGGACAAGCTCGATTGATATCCCTATAGTCGATACAGATTCTTATTGTTCCTTGTTTCTTATTGACGGGAACAATATTCGATACCCAATCCGTTAACGGGATCGGATAAATGAAACCTGCTTTCAACAGCTTTTCAACTTCTGCTTTAATCGCAGCCGCTTTTCGAGGGTGAATCTGACGCAACCGTTGCCGAATGGGTTTAGCATCCGGGTAGGTTTTGATTTCATGAACAACAATGGCAGGATCGATTCCCGGCATTTCCTCGTAAGACCATGCAAACACATCGCGGAATTCTTGGAATAGGGCCTTGTAAGTTTGGATTTCTTCTTCTGTACATGAGGCACCTATATGAATGTTCTCCTCAATTCCGGGTTTCACTGAAATATCAATGGGAATAGTACGAGAAATATTCCCTAAATTCAGCTCTGAATCAGAATGTTTCGTTGGATCCTGAGCGTCTTTGACATATTCAGTGGTAAAGATAGATGAAAAATCATTTTCAAATGCATCATCCTTAGGTAAAAACGAAGATCTGTGATGGAGATCCTCCCATGGTAGATTGTCTACACTTAGGATTTCGCGAAGTTGTTCGTCAGATGACACGACTTTGGGAAACGCTATCCGTTCTAAGTTTGAGGTGAAAAGTGATTCTTCACTGACCACATTCATTTGGTCGACTTCGGTTGAATGAAAGTCGGTAAAAGACATAAGAGCTTCATAAGCAATTTCATACGGACTCAACGGCATAACATCACCGAACGAGTCTAACTCAGAGTCAGATGGAACATACCAAGGATCATCATAAATAATGTTTTCTGACGTGATCATATGAATTGTTGCAAACGAAGGTTCTACGCTGAGTGGAGGGAGAGGAAAAGTTCCCAGTAAACCGGAATCCTTAACTAAACCTACACCAACGTCCTTATAAGGGATTGTCGTCTTACCGACATGCTGGATACTCTCTGAAGAGGCTGGGTCGGATGAAAAGTATGTCAGCTGATCAATTGTCACGATCTTACCGTTGTGTGGGAATTTAATTACTCTGAAGACCGATGAAACGACCGCTGTCATAGCATATGACCAACTTCGACCCAAAAGAAGGTTGTAGTCTAGAGGGGCATCAACCACTTCCACATCCAGACTAACGGTTTTACCTTCTACCCCTATAGGCAATTCCTGTAGAATACCAAACGGACGGAACCCACGGCCATCAAAGGCCTTAAGGATGGTGGGGGATTGGTTCAACGAAGGAGAACCAAGGGATCTCCAACATTGAATGGACATAATACACGTAGAAGCTCCCTCATCAATCACAGTGCGATGAATAGGCCTGTTTTTGACTATCACTGGAATTTGGAAAGCCATTTGATGGGGGAGTCGTGGTGTACTATTTTCTAAATCGAAGATCATTAGATTCGGATCCTGAACGTCAACAACTCCTATAGCCGACAAAAGCAATTTTCGTTGTGCTGGACATGATTGCAGCACTTCTAACGCCGACATTGCTGAGGGTGAAACAGCTAAGTCCTCAACAATGTTGTAATTCTGGGCCGCTCTCGCATGTGGATTGAAAGCAGACCTTCGAAGTACACCCTTGGCGGGCGGTTTAATTACTAAGTCTGGGTTAGGTTTCTCGATCTGTAGTGGATCGGAACCAGGAGCTGAGGTTGATGGGTTAGAGTGAGAAGATTCTGCTTCTTTGCCATCAACAGGATTCTTACTACCATAATCTTGCGATCGAGTCGCAATCCTCACATGAGACATCATCAAAATGGGTTCTTCACTGGCATTCGAGGAAGAACCTATCATCTTATTTTCCTGCTCCGGAAATGGATTTTTTAACACAGCAGGAGTGGGAGAACCTTTGACTATTTCACTACCTCGGCCCGATGAGGGCAGTCTCTCGTAAAATGATCTTCTTCACAAATGAGACAAGGATATCGAGGTTTGCGCTTTTCGTCATTAGTTTCCGACTTTTCAGTTTTCTCCTTTGGAGCCTTGTCTGCTTTAGCCTTCTTCTTTCCTTTCTTCTTCCCACCGTTTTTTGATTTGGCCGTAGATGACTCTACAACGTGAATATCGGCGGTAAGTTCAGGAGAAGACTCTCCTGTCGGGGAATCGGGCAAAGTGATAATAGGAGTAGTTGAAGCCTTGGAAGACTTCTTCTTGCTCTTTGTAGTCACGATACCAATCATACCATCAGCGGCATGAGATCCCGAAGGAGCAGCAGCGATTTGGTTCGACTTTGGAAGATCTGGAATCTTCTCGTGTAATGTACCCGACTGCGTGTAAACTAAGTCAAGGTATTGTGCCTGAGCAATGACTTGCTCCTCAGTAACTACTCCGGCCTTAGCTACATCTTCAGTAATTCTTGGTAATAGTGATTTAACAAACCATTCAGCTAAGATTTGGTCCGGGATAAAAACTTTCACTAGTCTTCTTCGACGTCTCCACTCATGGATGTGATCTGAAATATACGTGGAGGTCGATTGTTTTAGTGAAGTTAATAACTCTGTACCGTTATCGTATCTGACTGGTAACTGAAAATGAGTTAAGAACGAAGTAGCTAACTGGCTAAAATTGTAAAAAGAGGCCCGTGGTAACTCAATGTACCACTTGGCCGTGAGACCAATGAGCGTACGCTGAAAAAGACGTAAACGGATCGAATCATCCGAGATGGAATTTGAAGCACACCAGAGGTGGTAAGTCATCACGTGATTGGACGGATCCTCTCCAGACTTACCTTCGAACTTGGGTATATCGTTGGGCAACTTATTTGGCATTGACGGCCAAAACGGAAGATATTGAATTGGATCGTTCGTTAGGCGCGTCAAGTCTGGTAAATCCAAAGTTGCGATAAACGGTAACTGCCGGTTAGGATCTCTAAAACTCTGGGTCACAATACCGGCCCCAGGAGGAGGATATCCAGGATAACTAGGAACAGGAGTCGCATTTGGGATATTATATCCTCCTGGAAAACCAGGATTAACCGGACCGTACTGGGGTTGCTGAGGTTGTTGATAAGTGTACCCAGGATACGGTTGATACTGGTAAACCGGTTGTTGGGCAGCTTGCCCAGGTTGATACTGTCCCTGGTACGGAGGTTGAACAAATTGAGGTTGAGTAGTAACAACCGTACTTATACCACGTTGGCCTACAGGCATCTGGACTGTGGTTTGAATCATAGATCCAGACAACGGTACAGATGTCTGAGGAGTGGTTACAGGGACAGTAGAAACCGGAGCTGCCGATACTCCAGAAGTAAGTATGGTAGATGTGGCGGTAGTTGCTGCAGTCGTTTGAGATGGAGTACCAGGTGCAATTGGCGGCTGAGTAACTACCGAAGTTACAGGGGTCTGAACACTTGACTGGACAGGTTGCGGTTGCTCGGGTGGACCAGGAACTACAGGTTGTCCTGCTTGAGGGACCGACTGTATACTTGGTTGCAACATCTGTTGACCCTGTGACGGATCCCACACTAACATTCTAGGGTATTGACCCATAACAGGTTGAGGATACTGAGATCCATAGCCGGATTGAGGATAGGGTTGATAATTGTAAGGTGCAGTCCCATATGATTGCCCTTGAGGTGGTTGATAATTTTGACCAGAGTATTGACCCGGAGGTTGATAACCTTGAGGTAAATACGGGTACTGGGGTTGACCTTGACCTTGAGGTTGGTATCCTTGAGGTTGATACCCTTGGGGTTGCCATCCTTGAGGTTGCCATCCTTGAGGTTGATATTGATACTGAGGTTGACTTTGGGGTACATATTGAGGCTGGGGTTGACCTTGAGGTATGTATTGCCCCATAGGAGCGTACTGACCTTGAGGTTGCCCCCCAGACACAAATGAAGTACCTTGAGTTTGCCCCCCAGGCATTAACAAAGGTTGCCCCCCAGGCGGTAATTGGCCACCTTGAGGTTGGGTAACGGGAACTGAACCTGACATCATGTAAATGTCTCCTACACTCAATGGTACATTACCACTGTTTCCAACTAATAACCCATGATCAATGGGTTGAGGAGATGCTCCCGCAAAGGTACCAGAAAGAGATTGATACCCAGTAGGAACAGAAGGACCGCCATGTAAAAAAGATTCAGGACTTTGTGTAAACACAGATGACTGACCAGACATATTTACAGGAGTATGAATTCCTCTAGGTGGAAAAGGAGTTCGAGGTGTGGAAAAACCAAAGTTGTCTAAATAATTGGTTAATGAGAGGTACCAAGTAGTACTTCTAGGAGGACTGTAAAAGATGGATTCACGCTCCCTTAGATCAAGGGTAATTTGATCTTCAGGATCAGAGACGCCTATTTCTTCCTCTGGAACAAGTTCTTCTATTGCAATTAAACCAACAGGAAGATTTTCGGTGATAATTCTTTCTATTCTCGGTGAATCAGGAACACTAGGAGTCGGAGTAACAGGTTCGGATATTTCAGGTTCTTCGCCTGTTTCACTGGCAGATGAAAAACTACCAGCAAGCTCGGAAACTGTAACAGTTTCGGGATTGTAACCTGTTTCTAAACTTTGGTAATCTGGATGGACTACCAAGGAAGATTCTCCTTCTTCAGGTGAACCTACTCTACTGTCACTAGGAGGAGTTACAAGGACCTTTAACCCTTCGTACTGACCCGGAATGTCTTCAGGAGATTCACCCCGCGATTTACGGAGTTTTCTTAACAAATCTATTCCGGTAACAATCTCAGGAGACTTGCCCCGAATTCTACGGGACTGTCTCGGTAATTCCGCCACAGCTAAAACTTTTAACTACTACACACGAAAACAAAATAAAATTTCAAATCAAACCACCTAAAGCCTCTAAAGAACCAAACAAATTGAATCACACGCCTAAAGAATCTAGAGCGTCAAACCAAACACAAACAGTATCTTCCGGACCAAAAGCGCTAGTTGGTGATTAGGTCCAACCTCGCAGGATTTTGTACAGAAATGGCGGGTGGAACAGTTACGCCGACAACCTGCTTAATGAATAGACTGGACCAAGTTCCTCCACTTTAACCGTCTCGAAGTGAAGTGAACCCCCCAGAAAATCCAAGTGAGTATAGCCGACGTCTGCTCCAGGTACAGTGGGACCTTCCCTCCACCGTCACCTTGGGTAGAATCCTAGAGATTATGGTCACTAAGGTTACCAACGGCCACAAGTACACCTGGGGGAACAGTCTAAACTCCGACAGCACGCAAGGGCAGAGTAGCAAGCTCAATCCCCTTACCGGCTCCTTGACAGTAATCCAAGGTTTACCGATAAGTGACCCCTGGCTCCTCGACAATGGTTAATCTGAGGTTTACCGTTTGTAATACGTACTGCCTGGCGTCGTTCCCAACGAGGGGGGAATGATCCCCTCACTGGTTCGGACACGAGCTCGTGCTTCTCCTTTAAGAGGAGCTTTCCCAGAGTGTAAATGTAACAATTGGATTTGATTCTATCACAAGATCGACTACTTGTTTGTTTTACTGCCTTGGAGAGTTAAGTACTCACCTATTCCAAGACACTAGCCTAAGCTATGTTGGTGCTTTAGAGCCCTAGAAAATAAAAGTTACTAGTTCAATTTTACTTTAAGCGTTACTTTTAAGGTTGTTCTTTAAAGTCACAAGGTGATGGAAGTGAAACCGATGGTGTATAGACTCGACTCCAACCACTAAAAAGATGCACCTAAGATGATCTAGACTACTTTTGCTTTTTCAATGAAAATCTTTAACTAAAAGAGTTGAGAGAATGCAATTTTTAGAGAAAACAACTTCTTTAGAAAAGACAATCAAAGAAACAATTCTCTTTTTTCTTTTCGAGCATACAAACATAACCACTCTTTACTTGCACAAAAAACTCTTTTTCTTTCAAAAACTTTTAAAGCTACTTGAAACAAAACTATTCAAAGGAGATATTTTTGTATTTTCTATTTTCAATAAAGCATGTAAACCTACCTTTAACAAAAACAATCTCAAAAGCTATAAAACTATGAAATTTTAACTCACAAGCAAACCAAAAAAGAGATTACTCTAAGTAAACCTAACAAGGAAAAAGCTCATAAAGGCGATTCTAGGATGTTTTACTTGATCAAAAACAAATCAAGGGCTAGCTAATGCAGAATCAAAAGACTAGCCAAAACAAAATTCAAATCTTTTTGTTCTTTTCGTAAAATGGAATTCAAGACTTAAATAACAAGTACTTCGAAAATGGCCCAAAGACAACTTGATGGTAAGTTACTTCTATAGGTAGGCTTTTAGAACAGGTCTGACTTCTTAGAAAGTTGACAAAACCAGAGAGATCTAAGGCTTTGACAATTCCTACCGCTAAAGTCACTACAAGACCTACTCAAAATCAAACCCTAGGGCTTACACTTCGACGAAATCCACTAAAACACTTAATACTAATGAAACCAGTTCAGGTGAAGATTCTGGACAAGGGACTGATGAATCTGGGCAGAAAAAACTAAGAAAAAACAAAATCTAAGAGCAAAAAAGGCAAAAAAATGGAATTTTCTTAAATTTTGGCAGGGGACGCAGGCAACCTGTTAGCACAGGTGCGGGCCCGCTCTGTGCACACAGCAAAAGTGCGTCCAGGGACGCACTGTACAGCACTCAGAGGGTGCGTCCTACTGAAAAACTCAAGAAAACCAAAAATCAAACTAATCCTAAGCTAACCCACCCAGAGACAAGATCACAGAGCCAGAACCAGAAAAAGAAATCAATTTTCTCAAAGCAAAGTTCAAACAAAAGAAAGGACTCTTTTCATTAATGGAAACAATCCCCAGCAGAGTCGCCAATTTGTCACACGGAATCAGTCAAGGGTGCGGACACAGCTGACCTTCCTAGAAGTCTAAGACATTCTAATGACAAACAAAACAAACTGGAGCTATCCTTCTCTAAACATACATTATGATATGAGAAATCAAGGTGTTTCGTTCTTACCTCTGTCCAAACGCTATTGTAGAAGTCCAAGCTTTGTTGATCCGGATGAGCTCCTCCCGTTCTCCAAAACCTGCAATCACCAATAGTTCAAACAATTAAATAGCACCTGATTATAACATAAAACAAAGCATATTCAACATATAGACCAAGGAGTACATGAAATAACCCATTAACAATAAGCTATTGAGAAGAATGGACCAATTTGCATTAAAGGTAATCAAAAGGAACCATTACAACCTGAGCCTTGGTGTTGTGCAAGCTCCTTCCAGGGTCCACAAGAGTCTTCCTCTACTTTGACAAAGCTCACCCACTTCCAAGTAGAACAAGTAAGGGTGACAATCTCTCCTCACAAACTTCTAAATGGGAGTCCTAATTCCTACAGCATTTACCCTTAGAAATCTATAGCTTTCAACCTTCTTCCTTCTGGCTCAATGCCTCTTTTTATAGTGCTCAAGAGGAAGTTAATCAGGTCCACCATCAATGGGATAGTCCCCTCTTTGGATGGGATCACTCCCTTATTGATGGGATAAGTTCCTCTTTGATAGGAGTGCATGAACCATCTGGAGGCGCTCAATATTCATCCAAGAACCTTCTAGAAAGCTCTAGAAGTGACCACAAGTAAGTTTTTGAAGATGAAACTCGCGCATTTTAACCTTTTCAGAGGGACGCACCTGCCCCTTAAGATACAGATCGTCCTTGGACGCAGACCTTGTGAACAAAAGGTGCGTACCCGCAGGCAAGGCTTGAGAGAACCTGCGTACCCAGAGATAAACATATTTTACAAGGACTTTCTCTCTTTCTTGGATTTTGTCATGAATAGCAGAGGCCTAAGACTTGCTCAAAAGGGTAGTATGACTGTTGATTGAGCCATACTGATTGTAAATAGCCATGGTGACATTTTTTAGTGTAACACATATACATGTGTATGGCCCCGCTTCATAATGTTTCTCCGATTGTGATATCGCAATGCGATTAATCACAATCACATATCCCTCATGCCTCGAGCCATTGTGAGCGCTCTTTGTAATCTCCGATAGCGATCTTGCAATGCAACATGGGTCATCGATCTGCGCGCTTGATTGATGGTCCTAGTTGACTCCGCCGATTACCGTCGCAAGTGTTATATAGTCTACGCTGATATCCGCTGATTGCGATTCATCAATCAGATCTAGACCATTGATCGGCTAGATCTGACAGCTACTATGCATTCACTGTTCCACCTCCGATACTCTGTTTTTTCACTTTTTTCAAGTGTTTTTGCCTCCCGGTAGTGTTTTTCCCCATTCTGAAATGTTTTCTCATGCAATTTTTTTTTTTTTGTCTTTTAAACGATTTTAAGAGATTTCAAGACTTAGAGAGTGTTCTAGGATCCATTTGGATCATAAACAAATATATGCTCCATATGCATAAATTTAATGTCAAATATTTATAACAAATATTAACACCTTTTTAAGGGAAATTAATCATTAATTAATAAAAAACCAACATTCTAGTGTCACACATTTAAATAAGCAGCCTTTGAATTTATTATTTTTGAAACAAAGCTTTTATTTTCTTTTTTGCTTCCCTATTTTTTTTTTCTTTTACCTCCATTTTTTAGGGAAACTAACTCCTAACATTGTATTTGATATGGATATATATATATAAGATTTACAAGTGTCCCAACATTTTTAAATTTTTCTTTCTTTTTCATCCATATCCTAATTTAACATTTTGAATCTATTTTTGACAAATATACTAACTTATCAAAACCAAATACTGTTACAACACTATGTAGAACAACCCCAAACAAAAATCTACTGCCAAATATGATAGTGGTAAAGAAAAAATTGTCAAGTTCCCTTGCAAAATCTGTGCGGAGGACCACATGACTCACAAATGTCCCCATCTTCAAGAATGCACAAATCTTCTTGCTCAAAAGGACACTGGCCAGACCCCAGCAGTCCTAAACAACCCTTTCCCCGCTCAGCAGAAACAACATCTTATTTCGAACCCACCGCAACCCCCCCAAGGGGGCAATGTCTGTTCACATCCTACTTCCTTTGGTGAAGGATCGCCAACCGTTTACACCTTTAAAATGGTTGATCTTCAAAGATGATCCAAAAATTATGGAACTTTAGTAACTAATGCTCTGGACACTACCTCGAGTTCAAATCCACCACCACCTAACAATCTTCATATCGAATGGCATTTCACTGACCTTGTGATATGTCTCCCCAAAGGGTCATTTCATCACACGACACTCAATACCTCTACACGTGTTGCCCAGAACTACAATATTGTAGAAGATTTTGCGCAATCACTGCCAACCATGTCTGCTTTCGAAGTATTTCAAACCTGTCCAACACAACAGAAAGCTTTGCTTTCCGCCATTGATGGAATTGATCCTCAGGATTCCATGCTAGCAATTTTTGACATGGAGAAAAGTAAGCCTCACCTTTCCCACCAACTTTCATTCTAGGTACAGGTTATATCGAAAGGCAAAGCTATCCATTGCATGGTCCTTGATGAAGGTGCTTCAACCTATGTCAAGTCCAATTCATGTTGGCTCGCCCTAGGTTCTCCCACCCTTACTCCATCGTTGAATTCCCTTAAAGAAATTAATGGCTACACTTTCATCACTCTAAGTGGGAAAATGATAATGTTGGATATTGAAGTTGTAGATCATCATCTCGACTATAATATGCTTTTGGGATGCAATTGGACTTATGCCATGAATGACATTGTTTCTTTGGTATTCTGACTCATCCTCTTTCCGTTAGATGGGAAAATAGTCATAGTGGACTAGTTTTCCTTCTGTACCCTAGATTACTCCCCATTTCTTAAAGGCACCATGCCCTTAGTGGGTGGCATACCTGACTCTTATGTCAGTATTGGTACCCGTATTTTGAATGATTCCCCCCTGTTGGGTTGCTTTGCTCTCCTACCACCCATGGTTCCACAAATGGTTTCTATGGTCTCCACCATTCCTCATGACCCAATCGATCCTTAGATCTTCCCAGCCCCTTCAGACTTTGATGCTTATGGAGAACAAATGTCGCTTTCACTAGCCAAATTGGCTTATCAAGCCCTTCAATCTACATCGAATTCTTCTACTACTTTGGTTATGACCAATGGTACCACTTCCTCTCCCATCACAACTCCTTCTAACGATCTCCTCAATGAAGTCCTAGCTACGCAAAAATATATTCGAGAGATCGTGTCTTTAGAAGAGAGACCTTGGGAAAATTCTCATCACCATGCTTCGAATGTAACACCTATAAAAATATTTCCTTTTGACCCACATAATATTGTTCCTTCAACTTACACGATTGTCTAGACTATGGATTCGAAGGGGAACTTGGGCAATATTTCAAAGACTATGCTCATCGATTTCTCAGTCAAAACAGACGTCATGGAAAACATTCAGATTGGAGCTAACTGCAATCCTGAGGAAATTTCTAGCTTCACCTGCCCTTTTAAGGACTTTTGTGATGTTTTCCCTTAGTCTTACGAGGAAATTATCAGCATAGATCCTTCTACTGTTGAGCATGAGATCAATATTTCTAAAACTACTACAAGAGTTACACCATTTCAACTTACCCACTGCCTAGAAGCAGTTCTTCCTATCAAGTGCCAGATTCCCTCCTCAAATTAGTTGTTAACTCCTTCCCAACACTAATGTTGAAGAAGAGCGCTTACTATCACTAAATCAGTTGGATGAGACTCATTGATATTCCACACTGGCTCTCGAAGCGCATAAGCATTGAGTTAAAGTCCAATATGACAAAAATGTCAAGCCTTGATCTTACCAAGAGGGTGACCTCATTTTACTTTATGATCAAAAGCATGATCTCTTGGGTGTAGGAACACTTCAACCATTACAAGTTGTTCCATATGTCATCACTAAGGTTCTTTCAAAATGTGCCTATGAAATTTAGGATTGTGATGGAATCCCACTCGTCGAGCCTTGTAACATGCTCTATCTAAAAAAGTATTTTTCCTAGTGTTCTACTGGGAATTTTCTTTGTAATTTTATGTATATAAGTTTTGATTCTATTGGTGCATCTGGAGTTTTTGGCTTTTAATGGGTATTTGTGTCATACACATCTCTCATTGCATAGATGTCTTCGTCACCCTTACCATACGTCGGATATGCGTATGGTGCCAGTTGTCACACACAACACATTGCATTAGTTGCTTGGGTCATTTACACACCTAAGTCGGAACTAAGTTTTGCTGGAGTTTTTCTTGGTTTTGCCACCAACAATATTGTTGAGTACGTGTCCATTATAGAACTCCTTACTGAAGCATCATCTCAAGACATCTCCAATCTGGTGGTCAGGTTAGACTCTCAACTAGTTGTTATGCAATTTACTAATCACTATCACATTTACAATTTAATCTTGTTATAGTACTTTTTAAGGGTACGACTTTTGGAATGTCAATTTGAGTTTATTGCTTATGAACACATTCCTAGAGAATCTAATGCATTAGCTGATTTGTTGGAAAATTATGTATTGGATTGGCATATGTCCCATTCTTTATAGTTACATGCATGAGTGTAAAATTTTCATAGTTACAAATTTACAAAAATCAAAACAAACACATACACCATTAATCACAAATATATATATAAATGTAAATATATATATATATATATATATATATATATATATCATGTCCAGTCTTTTTACATAAAAAATTCCCAAAACTTGGGTGTTTTAAGTACAAAAATGGCTCTGTTAAGCCTCACTCTGACACCTGTTGGCCATACCCTACTCCTACTGAGCCTGCTGCTCATCGTAACATATCATTGCTCTAGCTAACATGCTCAGAGGTACCAAAAACTGCTTCGGCACACCCACTATATGTCGTTGCATATGGATTGGTATCTCTCTCATGGGAAGCGGTGACACACCCATTCTCAAACCTTCGA
This sequence comes from Pinus tabuliformis, assembly GCA_031772625.1. Taxonomy (NCBI): domain Eukaryota; kingdom Viridiplantae; phylum Streptophyta; class Pinopsida; order Pinales; family Pinaceae; genus Pinus; species Pinus tabuliformis. The sequence continues at coordinate 2,075,793,426 of CM062818.1, forward strand.
TGTTCCTAGCAACCTCGCATAGACGTTGTGTGTCATCTCCCTCTTCGGCGGCTGCCACACCCTCTGTTGTTGTTCCAACCCCAGGTAGTTGATTACCTCGTCTAACGTGGTGAGGCATACCCACAGGACATATCTGTTCCACATCTGTGTCAAACAAATGCTTCATGTCAAATAAAAAATCACCCATAAAAAAATGGAAGAAAAAATATAAATAAATTCTTCCCTTCGATCAATCCTCTTACCTAGTGGTCCCCACTTAATTCCATGTGGAAATATTAGTTTTGGATCCCCTAAGTAGTTCACGCCAGCATACAAATAATCCTCAATAATCATGATCTGGCCACTAAGCCACTCAAAGAAGTCATCTTCGAAAACGTGTCTAATTGGTGCCACTCTAGTACGAGGTGTTAGGGATGTCCATCACTCCTCTCTAGGATCCCTGGAACCGGCTATACCCAGACTCATATGAGGCCTTATCATGGGAACTCTCTCTAGGATAAAGGACATGATCAAATTGTTGTACCCAAACTCCCTTTGGGTCTGGGTCTTACACGCCGTCAGCTCTACTTTCACCTAACAGAGGACTACCTCACACCAGTTGAGTACCTGCGACTGTAAGAAGTTCAATGCCAGTAGAAATTGGGCCTTTGTAGCCACACGCTGACTCTTAGATCCTATTGGGCATACAATCATCCATAGAATAGACCTCATTGGTCTTGTTCTCATCACTACGCTTCGATATCTGATTCGAGCATGACGCCTGTAAAAATCTTGCCTTTTGACCCACCTGAGATTGTTCCTTCAACTTACACGATTGTCCAAACTATGGATCACAAGGGAACTTGAGAAATATTTCAAGGACTATGCTCATCGATATCTCAATCAAAACAGACATCATGGAAAACATTCAGATTGGAGCTAACTGCAATCTTGAGGAAATTTCTAGCTTCACCTGCCCTTTTAAGGACTTTCACAATGTTTTCCCTTGGTCTTATGAGGAAATTCTCAACATAGATCCTTCTATTGTCGAGCATGAGATCAATATTTCTAAAACTACTACAGGATTTACACCATTTCAACTTACCTATGGCCTAGAAGTAGTTGTTCCTATCGAATGCCATATTCCCTCCCTCAAAATAGTTGTTGAACTCTTGCCCGACACTAATGCTGAAGAAGAGCACTTAATTGTCACTAAACCGGCTAGATGAGACTCATCGAGATGAAAAACTATCTCTCGAAGCTCATAAGCATTGAGTTAAAGCCCAATATGACAAACATGTCAAGCCTTGATCTTACCAAGAGGCTGATTTTGTTTTACTTTACGATCAGAAGCATGATCTCTTGGGGACAGGAACACTTCAACCATTATGGGTCGGTACATATGTCATTACTAAGGTTCTTTCAAAAGGCGCCTATGAAATTTAGGACTGGATGTAATCCCACTCACCGATCCCCATAACGGGCTTTATCTAAAAAAGTATTCTTCCTGGTGTTCTATTAGGCATTTGCTTTGTAATTTTATGTTTATAAGTTTTTCTTCTTTTAGTGTGTCTGGATTTTCCAATCGCTCCCCAAAGAAGTCATCCTCAAAAAAATTTCTAATCGGTCCCTCTCTAGTATGAGGTGCTAGGGATTCTCATTGCTCCTGTCTAGGCTCTCTGGGACCGGCTATACCCAGACTCATACGAGGCCTCATCATGGGAACTCTCTCTAGGATAAAGGATACAATCAAAGTGTTGTACCCAAACTCCCTTTGGGCCTGGGTCTTACACACTATAAACTCTACTTTCACCTGACGAAGGACTCCCTCACACCAGTTGAATACCTGCGACTGTAACAAGTCCAATTCCAGTAGAAACTGGGACTTTGTAGCCACATGTCGTCTCTTAGACCCTACCAGGCATATGATCATCCATATAATAAACCTCATTGGTCTTGTTTCGATCTGCTGTATAGGAATCTTATTTCTCACTGGCCAACTCTCATATTTACAGTATGTTTGGATCAACTCTACGGTGGTCCGAGGATCAACTCTCCCACCTTTCAAGTTTACTCATGCATCTCTACATGATAATCCAATGAGGAAATATATATTGTATCTTTCGATTCAGAACTCATGGTCCCCAATCCTGAACACACCCTGGCGTTCATCCCACCTTTGGATAATTCAACTAAGGAGCTCCTCCTGACTCTTCATCAGGTCAAGTCTAGCATATTTCAGCAGCCCACACCTTTACAAAGACTCCAAACAAGCTGGATCATTTAGCATTTGTAGTTCCTTGGCATCATGAGCTTTTATCTCCACAAACTCATTGTGCAAGATTTACTCCTGAACAACAAAACCCTTGAATCAGTCTTTAGCTAGTAAAAACCCCTGGGAAATCAAGAAATCCAAGTTTATGTTGCGCTTGGCCGGAAAACGTGGCCCTCTAATGCCCATAGGGCATGCTAACACCCCTCCCTTTCATGGGCAAGGTGTTTGATGCACCCCATAGCCTGGGTGACCGCGTTATCCAACCAAGCCACATAGGTCTTACTCAAAACTACAAAATTAACCATGAAAATGACTAAAATAAGTATTCAAATTCAAGATGGGGATAAGCCATCTACCTAGAATTGGCAGCACGTCAAATGGTCACCTGGATTGCTCGCAATCGCTCGAGAAATTTTTGCTTTGTTTTCTCCCCAGAGCACTCTCATAGAACTCAAATAGTGAATATGAGGGTCTATCACCCTTCTTATAGTCACTCTGGACATATGACTCACTCTAGCTAGTCATTGAAATTGAAGTTTTTCATTCCTATATTATTTGAGCATGCAGCATATTGATATGTTGTCAATTTTTACTTATGCTCTGATGATATTTTAGTGTCTTTATGCAGAGTTGACCAAGATTGAGTACGGATGAGCATGTTCTTTTTTGGGACTTTTTCTTGCTCTTGAACTGAAAAATCCCCGAGTTACCTTCTTGAGGCTCTTAAAACTCCTACGAAGAAGACATGAGAACTTTTTTTTTGGGACCTTTTCTCACTCTTGAACTGAAAAATCCCTGAGTTACCTTCATCAAGCTTGTAAAAATCCTATGAAGAAGACCTGTGTAGTTCTTTTATCTCTTTTTTCTTGCTCCTTAAAACTGAGAAAAGACACATTGATTTTTCTTCATCTGACTTGTTAAAACTTTATGAAGATCTATAGAGTTTTCTTCGTCTCGCGAATAATATCGAGTTCACTTTATCTCCTTGTACTCATAACAAAATGAGGTAGACATCTATTGAGCATAGGTTTATCAATTTATCTGGACTCAATGGAATAACTTACAGAAAAAAACCCGTGTTGGGTAACTATTAACCCTTTGTCACACTCAATCATCAAACATGACAATGGTACCCCCTTGGAGTTGTTCTTTACAATCTTTTCAAACTCTCCAAATATGAAAATACCACTGAGTTTACACATTTGGACTGATTAAACTTAATTACATGGGGGGAAATTGGACAGCATAGTGACTTAATATCTATATTAGAATGGATCTTTTGGCAATTATAGTCTATGCCTTGAACTTGGCACTCCCTCAACAAACCTCTTTTGTCATCCTCTCATAGAACCTTACCATCCTATGAGTTTATCCTTCATGCTCTGATGTCCCTACATCCCTGTATCCTAACACTCTTTGATGTTCGTGCCTTCTATTGTTCAAGGGATTCATTTATCCTATGCTTCCTATATCGACCATCCATCATATGTATCAAAATTTCCCTCCATCTGTTTGACCCATTGCCCAAATTTTTTCTCCAAAACGATCATTCTTGTCCTGTTTCATTCCAACTAATGTAGGACACCTCACTCCCCCCCTTTGACAAATATTTTCCTATCAACTTCATCACTCTATCTAAGAAGCATATCTAGAAATATATCAGTACCCTGGAACTTGCAGTCCTCAGTGGCAAGTTACCTTGCATTTGATTGGGGGTTTTCATCATTGGATCCCAGTTGAATGATTCTACGAGTGATCGACGACAACATCCTTCTCACACTCACTAGATTGTACTGCACATCTTGGAGACCATCATCCTTATCGGTGGCCATATTCATGTATGTTAACAATTTTAATCGTTGACTGGTAATCATACGATTTCTCACATGTTCAACCTCAACTCCTATATTCACTTGTGAAGAAATATGTTGTTCAGATAAGCGGCGACCAAGGCCTTGGTTACAGGTTTACATCACTCAGCCTTTTTTCCTCTCCCAAGATGCATATATTATTTTCAGAGACAACTCGTTATATTAATCATATTATGACACAACTTCCACATTGTGCCTATTCGGTGGACATGATAATCATACCTCTTTTTGAGAAATCACATTGACACAACTATTGAGCATGGGAATTCCTTACTCAGGACATGATCTTATATTTTTTACCAATGCGGCTTATTTCATGTCTCCCGCAATCTCAAATTTCCAATCCTTTCTCTCTCCTACTACATTTATAAAGTATTTTGGCCATCGTCGTCATCTCTAACCTCACACTTTAGGGAGCATATGTTATAAAAAAAAATGACCTTCTCATCAACTTAGAGGAGAAAGATGCATTGGTTGGAAGAAAGACCTAAGTTACAGGCCTATTTTCCAGGGTAACACACCCTAGAAACAGACAAGAGGACTTATAACACTTTCCAACTCATAGTTAAAAGCGTTAATTCCTAGGTTAACACTCTGTTTTGCATAAATCATAGTGTTACTAGATATTTATGATATTCTGAAGGTCAAAGCATGAGTTGACTGACTCACACTCCGCTTTTCACTCAAATGTTAGCTTGAAAAGCAGGAAATGTCTACCTCGAGCCTAACTAAGGACATTGTTATTCTTTACAGAGTCTTGCAGTGAGGGAAAGAGAAATAACATGAGGAAACATCCAAGCTTTTTCCTCATTGGAACTCATGAAAGAATTGGTAAGGATGAGCCTCTCTCCATCTATAAATTGGAGGCACGGTCATTGTAACAGAGGTTGAATGGTTTTCGAAAGTTTTCAAGAGCTTAAGTATTATTACGCTGCCAAGCAGTTGAGAGAGAGAGAGAATGGAGTTGAAGGACTAGAGTAGGCTTGATGTAGCCAAGATGATTGTAATCATCCTTCTTCTATATAATAATATAGATCTGTTTCTATGTTGTCTACTTGATGGTGTCAATATTGTATTCCTTTACATGTTGGTTCGATTCCATGATTAATAAGTAGCTTAGATGCATACTAGCTTATATTCTCCTATATATTCATGTTTTGATGATCAAGGTTTATATGTTGTGGAGATTACACTTTGTCTTGTTTATGTGTAGGTTCTGATCTAGGAGTTGGTGAAGAGGTATTCCACTTTTCCACACTTAGTTGTCTAGCAGGACTACACCAAAGGCTGAGGTAATCTTTCTCATTTTGCTTTATCACTCATGGATTAATATGAATATGTGTGCGTATTTGTGACATCTGCAACTACTCTTAAATAATCTATCTTGAGTCCCAAGAAGACCCGGGAGGCTATTTCATCCACAACCACCCGGGCATTGATCCCTATAGCATGAATCCCTCCTTGATGTAAATATGATGAGTTTTATCGTTCTGTATTTTTTAGGTTGTGGGAGTAAATACATTGGACAACATCAAACCACTTTTGAAGCTAGGATCTAGCCATGCCAACTTCACAGAGGGCTCTCTCCTTATGATTTAACTTGGTTTTTAGGTTGATTTTAGGCTAGTTATGATTATGCATGGTTGTTTGTTTGAATTTGGTTGATTGGTTGGCTAATATGATCAAATCAAATAAAACTGGAATGTTGCACCAAAAGTTCAATGGAGTAATCATAGGGAAAGCTAGCTAGATTTATTGGATCTTTAAATCATATTATGGAATGGAGAAAAGGTGTGATTCAGAAGGGATTGAGAAGAATTTAAGAATTTATCAATTAGACTTTCAGAAGAAAACATATAGATTGTAAATGCAGTCCAAATAGGGTGATCAAAAACATATCCTATTTTTCACATCTCTTGTTTTACAATTAGATTTTAGATGAATAACATAAGAAGAATAACAATGAAAACACAATTACAGTAGGAAAAACATCACCATTGTTTCGTAACACAAGTATCCTGTGAAAAGTCTTTTCATTAATGGTGCTCCAGCAACATGAAAAAGTTACAATGCTTGATAGAAAGAGTTATAATGTTCAGGGGCCAACCCTCAATACTTTGATAGAATGAGGTATTTAAACAAAATTTACAAAAGGATTACAATTAATGCCTCAGTGACATGGCATTATATTATTGACTTCGAGCTAACAGAAATGAAATAATATGATCAAAATGAATGAATCTAGTGAAGCGATCTGGACATCTGGCACTACTTTGGAGGAGAACAGTTGCTGAGTGGCCACTATTCGGGTGCTACGCTGGTGAAGCTGACCTGTCTTTTTAATCCTAGAATTCAAACAACTTATCCCACCGCTCTTCTCCTGGAACAGAAATCTTTGTTACCCCGCAAGCTATTGAGGCACTTCGGCATGGGCTGATGGTTATATCAGGCCCTCGTTGTCCTGAGGTTAGTTCCACTTCTGATCAAAAAAAAATTGAAACACCCAAGGTTCCTCATCACCCTCTACGTTGCATTGAAGATCAACCAAACACACAGATTTCAATTCCTCCACTTGAATCACATGATCCCATCGCTCAAGCTTTGGAGGAATCTTACACAACAAGCGTGCTTGCAAAGCATAAGTTGTTGGTATTTCTCATGTTCACTCATATGTCATAGTCCAAAGAGTGTGTATGTTTACCATCTACACGTAGTGCGTTGCAACACTATGGTACATCTGCAGAATGTTTGTTTTGTGCATTCGCTCTTTTCTATTCTGTGGATGTTATAGAACTCGGAACGTGTTGGTCTTCGTTGATTTATCTTTCTTGTTCGCTCATTTACATGCATATCTTTCTTGTTAACCATGCTTTCACCAACATGGTCCGACCAATGTGATGGTGGTTGCATTGGAAATATCACTTCATGTGAGTAGGCCCATGCATTGTTAAGCATAGTAGTAGGAGTAGTCTTTTCTTTGCTTTCTGGTTTTCATGTTTGTTTGCTTGCTTACGTGGTTTGGTTTTCTTGTTTTCTTTCTTTGCTTAATTTTTTTTCTCTTGCTTACTTCTGATTTTCACTTTTTTATTTCTTTTCTTGTACTCGTAGGTTAGCCTCTTGTGAAATCGTGTTTGTCTCTCGATACACGCTGGGCAAATCTAAGAGGACTTGTACAACTCTCAACATCTAGTTGTTTGTTTTCCTCTCTCTTTATGAAGAACTTGTTGTCTTCATTCAATGATGCCTTGATGGAAAATACATTATGTTCAGAGCGAGTCTTGGTAAAAGCACAACGCTTGCACTGTTAACTAGTACCACCTACTCTAATTGGTTCTTTTGGGTTAACCCTTGTCATCTCAGTCAAGAAGAGTAAGGTGAGGGAGAGAACCTTAACAAGTATGTCAAAGGTATATATAACATACTTCTCTGAAGGAAAAACCTCTCCTTCTCTCAATAAGTCGGGATCCCTCTTCCGCCTCTGAAATAAATAAGTGCCTATGCACAGTTCCTTGAAAAAAAACTGAAAAATGAATAAGGCGAAAGAAGAGAAAGGCTTCCTACGCAAAGAGGTGATACAAGTAACTCCGTTGGGCTACTGACCAGGCTCGCTGGTAGTAGAACGATGGTTGTCTTCCTATGTGACTCTACCGGGGTACTATCTAGGCCTGTTGGCAACAGAGCAACACTAGAGATGAAACTTAAACTCTAATAGTTATTGTTCGGCTAATTTAATGTCTTTAAATTGTCAATCATAAATTGTCAACCAGGGTGCGTAGATTGATGAAGTATAGATGCACTATATGTGCTAGAATTTATTCCTTATGTCATTATGTTCCTGTTAGGGTCTAAACTTAAGATTAGTATGGAGATGGTGTCATTGATTATATTAATGTCTCGATCCCTAAAGTTATCAACTAATTTCTTAAGAGTTATTCTCTACTGAATTAGTTTATGGATGATATGAGAGTGCTTCTAACTCCTACTTGTGTTAGATTATTTTGGGACTTTTTTCTTAAGCCTTTAGGCTGCAGCTCTAATTCACTAAGTGTAAGAGAAATATATTCTATCAAACTAAAAAGAAGTACGGTCTAAATTCAATTGTTAAGAAGAAGGCTCTCACACTTTTACTTACTCAAGCTGATTCAAACAATATATTATAAATAGCATTTATACTTATGGAGTAAACACAATTAGACTATTCTATATAAAAAGAAAATGAAGGAACCATGTTGTACCAGGTAGAAAGCAATTCAAGTAGAAAATTAATCTAGGTATAAAGCAGATGAAAGTACTCATGCATACAACGATTCACTAGTGAACTCATCATACTGCATTTCTCACACAAAAACAGAGTATTCAAAGGAATGAAAAGAAATCTAATTGCATTTGGTTAAAGACCTATCACTGTCGTAGGGGCCCTCCATAGATCAGTCCATAATCTTCAATCAACGCAACGCATACACAAGAAAACCCAGTTCTATTGCTTGTAAACGAAATTTAACAAACTGTCTCAAAATTACATCATCCAGTGCGCACCAAATAATAGTGCGGCCATAGTTTTTATAACAAGTCTTTGGCATAATAGTCATGAGTAATTTAAGCCTAGATATCTTTATTCTAACTAACTATATCGCTAAACCTTCGATTTTCTATTCCGAAAGCAAATCGATAAGGTTTTGATGAAACTCGGATTTCGTTCTGACGACGATCCTGTGGTTGACTTTGGGGTTTGACCGTGATATCCTATGCTCATCTTGATGAAGTGGTTCAAGGGGATAGGAAGGGATCCATGATGGACCATTCCCTATCCATCTGTATACTTTATCGCTGACCTGGAGCTTCTAAACCTTGCAAACAATGGAGACAACTAGAGAAATTGGGATTAGTTGCAGAAACAGAGAAATTCTGTAGGAAATTGCATTATTTAACAAAACATAGGGCATATAGTCAAACATGAAGAAGAAGAAGACATATTATTACGTACCTTTATCAAAACCTAGTGGATGTGGAATTATTTAGGTGGTAAATGTAGGAAAAGACAGGAAACATAGGCAAAAAGGGGTGTCATGGTAAGACAATATTTGGACTCTACATTCCCCCGGGCTGGAGGTTTTGTATGTCCTCATACACTTCATCCTTGTTAGCCACTTGTGTCTTCTATTCATCACCTTCAATTTTCACTGCTTTCCTCTTTTTGGAAGCTACTGGCATTCTAGGTTTTCTCACGAGAATTTTATATTTTAAGCTGATAATCTCTCTTTGCATTGTCTTGTTTTCCTTCCTCAGAGTTTTGTTCTTTTTATACCACAAGCTCAAATGGAGGATGAGATTGTAAATTTTTGCAATCTGGACCTCACTTTGTGCCTTCAATGCTTGATTCTCATTCTTGAGATACTTGTTCAACATTTCTAATTCAAAAATCTCCTGCTCTAAAATGTTTGTGGTTGTGTGTTCATGTGGTTCATTTAACAAGTTGCTCCCTTCTCCAGGACTTTAAATTGTTTCCTTGGTTACTGTCTCCTTTCTTTCCAACGACTCTATATAGTCATATATCTCCTGTTGGATAGGGTCAATACCTAGACTATGCATTGGGCTTCTCAGAGGTGAGCTACAAGGTGGTGGTGATACCCTCGGTGATTATTCTAGTGACCCTTTTGGAGGAATTTCAGGGTTTTCCATTGGCTCATTCTCAATTGAATCATCCTTAGTTGGCTCATTTTCAGTTATATCATTCTCAATTGGCTCATCCTCAATTGGCTCGTTTTCCTCGAGATCAATGTACTTTTTTTCTTTCGGGATTATCGGTTGGACTGTGCTTAACCTTGTGCTCCTCCATAGTCCTGAGGTTTGTGATCCCTGAACCTTCTTTCTTTTACTTTCTGAGTTTTCTTCTTGAGGAAGGGTTCTGATCTATGGTATTTCTTTTGCTCTTTTGTTAACTTTCTTCCTTTTAAGATTCCCCTTCTTCATTCTCTGTAATATGTCTACTATGGGCAACTCTTCTTCTGATAATTCTGGGTGAGTCTGTGGTTCTTGCTCTTTTACCCCTTCTATGGTTCTCTTCCTTCCTCTGAGGGTCCTACTATTGGTGACTTTTTCTGGGAATCTTTCTTCAAAATGGTTCCTAACTAGGAAACTCTCCCAGTTATCCCCTATACTCCTGTTGAAGCACTGAAAATCGGGTCTACAACAAGGGGGATACCCACCCGGTTCGGACCTTGAAAGCAACTCCTTTTCCATTTGGGATGGTGGGTCCAACTGGGGATAATGGGACCAGTTTCCCAATTTGTGTGTGATGATAAGAATTGATGTTTCCCTTTCTAAAGATATCTAAATAAAATGCTTTTAATCTAAGTCTAATATAAAACGTGCAATTTTAATCTAATGAACAGAAATATCTAATTCTAAAACTAACCTGGGAATTAACTTTTTACTTATGCGATCTAAAATAGTTTCTAACAGCAATTGGTAATAAAGATCATTCAATCGCTACTAGAAAATAATTCGTTAAAAATGAATTGTTTCGTATAAGAAATTATCCGAAACATTTGTGAGAAGCATATCGCATAAAAAGCCATTCATACATTAAAGCATAAATAGAATAGTCACCACCGTACAAAAGTGTCAAATGATAACTCAAACATTCAAGCCTTCATATATAAATAAATGAACATAAAATATTACTTTGACACAATTAGAAATCATGAAGAGATAAAAGTACCATTGATACAAGTTCTACTCATGAGCTTCAGCAATATGGATTTATCTCTTCCTAATTCAATAACTACTGAGTACAGAAATGCATTTCAGTAGCAGACATTAAACACATATATCAATAAATCGCATTCCATTCATTCATCAAAACCTCCTTTGAGGGTGCAGAAGTGCATGTTCTGAGGAAACATTTTTGACAAATTTCAAGACCCCTCTCTAAATGCATGAGAGGGGTTAAAATACTACTAACTAAATACTAAAAATAGTTTATTACAAAAATATAGGAGGAGGTTTAAAAGACCGTCCTCATCTAAGGAAAAAATAAATCAAAAATAAAACTAAAACTGTATCTGGAAATTAACTATCTATGCATCTGCTCTCTGAGATTGCAAGCATTCAGCATCAGCTTGAGGAGCATCGGTTGGCCGACTTCCAATTTTAGTTGTCCTGCGAAAACAGAATCAGAAAGTGTTGGTGCTATCTTCCCGGCGGAATTTGTAAGGCAGCTGAGATTCATGCATTGACTATAAAGTTTAACCAAGTTATGCCAGTAAGTGTCCCAATTCAACCTGGTTAACTTCTTAATGGACTCTGCCTTTTCCTCAGCCTTCTGTTTCCAGCTTGTCTACAGTTGTTGTGTCTTTGGGAGAAATCCTGGAGTGGTTTCTGATATCAGGTTTGCTATATGCAGATTTTCATTGACACAGTCAATGACATTGTTCACAGTTGTCACTGCTTCTTCCGTTTCCTATTCTGCCTTTTTAATCTGTGCATCCCACTTATGGAACAAAATTTCTTTGTGGGGTTCATCGATTTTGGGCAAGCTTGCTTTCTTCCCTTCCTTCGATTCCTGCCAAATCAAATAATTAGAAATTCTTTTATCAATTAAATCATAATCGAGTCGCAAATCCACGACTTGACTTGTAATTTTATCGCTCATCTCGTAATGGAAGCTCCATTGCAATATTCTTTGGTAGAGTGCCTCTTGCTATTACAAGAGTTGGTCATTCAAGGCAAGGGCTTCTGAGACAAACTCTGTGATTTTGGGGTCATCTCTATGCATTTCTAGCATAGCCTGTAATTGGTGTTCCTTTTCGGCCAAATTTCTCTAATACCCCAACTGCATCTGTTGAAAATCCTGTTGTAATTTTTCTAACTTTTCCTCTGCTTCTCAGTTGGCACTAGCCTGCTGTAGCTGTTGCTGCAAAACTAGGATTTGTTCTTCTTTATCCTTAAGTAATAGTTGTACCTCGGACGCTTTATTGATAGTAGCAGAAGCATAGGCTCCTACGATCTGGGATAACTTAGTCAAATTTTCAGTAGGGTCGGTGGTAGGGTCTCGCCAAAGGACATCTAGCTACTCTACCTCAGGTGAGACCACGCTGTCCAATTTCCATTTCTTTCTTTGTCTTCTTACCACTGCCTTTTGTTGTGGACTATAAAATACATCTAGAGGAGGAATCTCCTCTATCTTCAACATGATTTCAGACGATAGGGTAATGGGAATATGTTCCATTTCTGGAGCATCGTTGACTATTCCAATGACCATATCTGTCATTGTCTGCACTGTACTCTCAGGTGTCTTCGTGTTCAGCTCTTCAGTATTAATCAATTCATTAAATGTTTCCCACTCTTTATCCAGCTCAGTTCTCACTGGCTTTGGTGGCTGGATGAGGGGAGGGGGAACCTTCACCTGTGGTGTCGTCAAAACTTGTTGCTCTGGGTGCTTTTTAGATTGGGCAGTATCTTTGACTGACCCTTCACTTTTATTATGGTCACTCTTGGACCGTGTAGAGCGTTCTAGTGATTCTTTCCCAAACTTAGATCTGGAATTGTCTGTACATGAGCTTCCACTTAAACTGACAATGAGAGTTGGCTCCCTTATTGGTTCTAAGCGCAACTTATCCAAGGGGATGTTTGCTAATCTCCTCTTTCTGTACAGTTTGAATTCATGGAATTCTGCCGGGGGAAATTGAATTTGAGCCATATGCAAAATGTCTTTCAGTGTGCTTTTCTGCTGGAAGATGTCATCAAAGAGATCATCTTCTTTAGAAAATACCTTTATCTTGATATTTGTAGTAAAATTCTTAATGACATCAAAGGGATCGAATTGTCTCCCTAGAAATTTAAACAGTCGTAGACTCAGCATGTTGTCTACTTCTTTGAAGGCATGACCTAAATCAAACAGTGAAAAGGCCCCACAGGCCACAGGAAATTGTGGCCAGACGGCCTTCTTTTTGTCTTTCAATTCTTTGCTCATTCCTCCCACCCTGCAAGTCTGGTAGGAAATTCTCGAACCAATAACTTATCAAGAACATATAAGGGTAGCACATGAGGGGAAGCAATGCTTCCAAATACTCTGACATAAGTGAAAAACTCTTCCCCAAACCATCTTCCGACAGGGAGAATATCAACTTCCGCTTTGGGGGAAAATCTTGGGGCATCCTTATTATACAACATTCTATGAATAGGTAACATAAATCCATGACAAATTCTATAAAAATACGGGATAAACTTGGAATCCCACAATTCCATATGGTAAATGTGAATGGGCAAGGGATTCTTTATAGTCCACTTCCAACCCATTAAAGAAAATCTGGAAATAAAATAGATTGCATCCATAACATAAGCAGCTAAAAAGAAAGGAGGATAAATCCTCTGAGAGGGAGTTGTTTTAGAGCGGTAGTTCCAAATAGCCGAGGCTAAATTATCAGACAATATCTAAGCCCAATCCATAATAGTGGTGTTAGTGGCTGCATCTAATAGGGGTAGCCACTCGGATGAAAACTTGTTGATGTCAGGCCTTCCAAATAGCCTACATAGCATAGCAGCAACAAAACAACACGGGGAGGAGAGGGAACCAGTACTGTACATACCATGTTTTTCCTTTTTCAATGGCTCTTCATTTGCCGACCAGTTCTTGGTGGACTCCGCAAAATCTTCATTTTCTTTGGCGAACTCCTCCACAAACTGTTTGTTGTAGCTTACCTGTGGCTCTGGTAAATGATACATAAGCCTTAAATCCTGTGGTGTGAATGACCCAATGAGCTCTTGGCTTTGAGACTTGAATTGTCTGTCTGTTATATCAGCACTATCCAATACCCATTTGACCATGTCTGTATATGGAAGTATCTTAGGCCTTGCTGCTATTCGGTGCAGGAATGAACATGCAAGTTCAGTAATTGATGCTTCATATGACCCGCTTGAGTCTGTTGTCGCTTTAACTTCCATAACTCTGGGGTTTTCTTCTTCAAGAAAACTATACATGCCTTCCCAAGTGGATATGTCAGCATCTCTGGTACAGGTGGTGTCTATGAATAAGGGCGTCATCTCTTTGTCCTCAGCAACCGGAGCTTTTCCCTTCTTTCCCATTACGTTCTGCACACTGCTATGTATATTATTCTGCTTGCCGCTCCTGCAAGTTTACAAGTAAGGAAAGAATAATGGTAAGAGATAAGGTGATGGGAAAGCTCTTAATTCCGAAATCATATCAAATATATCACCCTACGTGAAACAACCTTTCAATCAGATCTAAATCTTATCTCATAAATGACCATCAATAAACCACTAAATTTACATTAATGCCCATAAATCGGTATCAGATTACGAGAAATATTTCATTGAACAATGAGCCCTGTCAATTTGTGATAAAGCGATTTTACAATTTGCTTCGCAATATCGCAGATCAAAATATCGCAAATCGCGATATCGCTAATCCTTTTTGTTAACAATCATTTATTTCTTTATGCGACCTTGAGATGCGATTTGCGAGATGCTTTATCGCATATCGTAGTATCGGAATGTTTTATATTAGGTGATACTTGTGGCATATGAAATCTGCGATGTGTGATGAGTCTTTAAAGCATGTGATCTCGCATCGCGTTTTTGCAATTTCGAAAGTTTACTTATATGATGTCCTCCATTACCTTTTGCGATGCGATGTTTTATTGCTGAGAGAACGATTTTTATTTGAAACTTATCATAAAACTTAAGTTTTTTGGTTTTTGCGGGTGTTTTCCTAAGTTTATGATAGTATGTTCTATTCAAAGGGAAATACAAGTGCTAATTTTTTATTTTTAGAAGGGTCTCCATTTATTTAGTTTTATTACTAATACTAAATAAAAAGGGGGGTTGTTGATGTCCAAAACAATTGGCTATTTACTAGGAAGAACCAGTTATCTCTGATTGTCTTTTGAATTTTATAAAACTTCCAAAATGGAAAAAATTTCTGGAAAATCAAACTTTATTATATAAATATAAAGTGAACCATGCTTTTAGCCATTAATGGTAGTTTGTTTCTTCTGTGCTAATTCTGATTATTTTCTTCCCAAAGCTAGTCATTGTATTTACATCAGCCACTGCTTAGTTTATAAAGATAAAAACAAATACATCTCTATAGATCAGTTTTAAGTGTTCTCATTTGTCGTAGGTAGAGCCTCTGCTGCCAGCAGGCGTTCATAGCCTCGACAGGTTTACCTATTACCTAGCAATGATCTTGTATCCTACTTGGAGAAATATACAATTTTCAAAGATAAATCCAGATCCACACTTATTGCTTTTGTTTTCTTTTAATTCTTAAAGAACAATGTCTTGGTTTCATAGCCAAATTATGATAGTGCCATTCACTTGATTTATAACTTTGCTAAACAAGCTAGCTCGTGATGAGACCCATTATCTTTTGATTGCAACAATCTTGAGTCATTGCCCTATTTTGGTATGCAGTTTTGGCAATGTCGGCAAGTTATAATATCTATGATCATGATAAGTCGACTCGTGATGAGACCTCTTATTCTTTAAGTCTATAGTGTATCATTGTATTACTCCTTGAAACTCGTAATGCCTTAGGTGGGGAGGAAGTCATTGGTTCCTTAAGAATAGCTTTGGACGATAATTATAGAGTTTTTGGAGACAACTTTTCTATAGAGAACCTTCGTTTTGTTATTGATGCTTTTCATGACTGATATAAAACAAATTCCCACTAAAGGTTGTTTTTTATCAAAATTCGTAAGGCTGAAACTAGTAACATTTTCAGGCTTGTAGCATTTGACTGTATCTTTCAATAATAATGATCGATTTTCCAAATCAGTTCTATTTATACAAGAAAAAAAACAAAATTTTAAAAGAAACACTAATCTTTTTCGTGAATTCCAAAGGTAACCATTCACAACCTATTTTATTATCAAGATAAAGCTATAAACAATAATTTACAAAAATAGAAGAGGTCATCTTCTATGGAAAGTATTTTTTAAGGATCTGCCCGTTGACGGGTAAAGATTCTCTTTTTCTTGCTAAATCTTGCAACATGAAAGTCGATGGACCTATGATTCCAACAATTTGGAATGGTCCAAGCCACATTCGTTGGAATTTAAAATGTTTGCCTTTTTCTTCGTGAGCCTTATCCCATTTCAATATTAAATGTCCAATTTGAAAATCCTTCCTTGATACCATGTTTGAATCGAAGGAAGCCTTTACTAATGCTTGATGTTGAGCATGTGTAATTTTAGCCTGTTCTCGTTGCTCTTCTAGCTTAAGGATCTATGTTGTAAAGATGAAGTTGGTGTTTCGTCAATAAATTGAACTAAGGCCGAAGAAGGAATTTCTAGATGAGTTGGTAGAACTACGTCTTTCCCGTAAACTAAATTAAAGGGAGAAGTGCCAATGGAGGATTTTTGAGTTATTTGGTCTGCCCACAAAGCATGCATCAAATATTTGCGCCAATTTTTATGATTCTGTTCAATGGTTCGCTTAATGATTCTGATTAAGTTTTTATTCGTTGATTCGGCCAACCCATTCCCTTGTGGGTAATAATTGGCAAAATATTTAATCTTAAATCCTCTTTTAAGTGAAAACCCATTCATAGCATTGCCAGAAAAATATGATGCATTGTCAAACATTAAACCAGAGGGTAAACCAAACCTGGTAATTATGAACTGATCTATGAAATCAATGATGTTTTTAGCGTTAGCTGTCTTGAGAGGAACTTCTTCTACCCATTTAGTAAAATAATCTGTAGCTGTAAGGATGTACCTATGCTGTTTAGAAGAGTGAGGAACGATCTCACCTATTATATCCAATCCCCATTGATCAAAGGGTTGATTGATATTGACTGGTTGCAATGGCAACGATGG
The DNA here is from genome assembly GCA_031772625.1 of Pinus tabuliformis. Classification (NCBI taxonomy): domain Eukaryota; kingdom Viridiplantae; phylum Streptophyta; class Pinopsida; order Pinales; family Pinaceae; genus Pinus; species Pinus tabuliformis. The sequence goes on from CM062818.1 coordinate 2,075,810,393, forward strand.
TTTCTTCTGTCTTCCAACAACAGTTTGACAAACTTGGCATTTCCTTACATAGTTATGTGCATCTTTAAATAGTGTAGGCCAATAGTATCCTGCATGCAAAATTTTATCTGTTGTAGCATCTCCCACATAACGTCCACCTGTTGGTCCATCATGGAGTTCCTGCAACACCTTTTCAGCTTCAGATTTCTCAAGACATCGAAGGAGAATAGAATCATAATTCATCCTAAAATGTACATCGTTTACGAGTTGATACTGTTTGGCTTTCAATCTCAGGGCTCTTTTCTTTTTATAATTCAGATTTGAAGGAGCCTATTCGTTTTTTAGATAAAATATGATATCAGCATATCTCGATTCAATATCATTTAGGCTTACCTCATACATTTGTACCTCTTAATTTGGGGATGGTATTACAGAAATAAGCGATGCTCCAGTCAACATCTTGCAAAAGCCTTGACCTTTTACAATATTTGTTGGCTTGATCTCAACGTCGTATTCTTGTAGGGCAGTGACCCATTTTACTCTCTTTTCACCCACGTCTTTCTGTACTAAGAGATTTCTTACCGCTGGAAAGGGTCTAAAATGTTTGATCACTTTGAAAATAGCATAAGCTTGTTTCTCAACATCAAAATAATTTAATTCAACCCCTTGCAAATTTGAACTAAAGAAGGCAATTGGGGCTTCCACCTTGTCTTGATTGGCTTGAGTGAGTATTGCAGCATATGACTTCCCAGAAGCAAATGTATAAAAAATAAAAGGATCGGAAAATTTTGGAGTTGCTATGGATGGGGCATTGACAATCGCTTGCTCAATCAGACTAAACACTTCATACTCTACTTGGCCCCATTTGAAGAGTGAATTCTTCTTGATCATTGCTTGTAACGGTGACACAATCCTTAAGAAGTCTAGAAAAAATCTTTTAACAAAATTAATCTGGCCAAGGAAGGATTGCATGGATTTCCTATTATGTGGTTAGGATATTTCGAAAATCTCCTTAATTATATCGGGATCAATATGGATTCCAGATTTTGACACTATAAATCCAAGAATTTTTCCTTCACTTAATGCAAAAAAGGACTTTTTTGGATTAAGTAAAATCCCATACCTTTGACAATGTTGGAAAATCTACTTTAAGTATCTAAGGTGATTACCACATTTTTTAGAATATATTATTATGTCATCCAAGTAAATCACCACTGATATGTTTACTAATCCCTTAAATGCGATATCCATGGCCCTTTGAAATGTGGCGCCAGCATTAATCAACCCAAAATGCATCTTTTGATATGCATAATTACCCCATTTGGTTCTAAACGTGGTTTTTAGCTGATCATCAAGATGAACCAAAACCTGGTTGTAGCCGGAGAAACCATCTAAAAAGGACATTAATTTTGATCCTGCAACCGCTTGCAATATTTGTTCCATAGGAGACAGGGGAAAATTATCCTTTTGGCAGGCTTTGTTAAGATTTCGAAAGTCAATACAAATTCTAACGTCTCCATTTATCTTTCTGATTGGAGCCAAGTTGGAAACCCATCTACAATGTCGAACGGGAAAAGTAATTTTAGCTTTCAATAATTTATTGAGCTCAGATTTAATCTGACTTTCCAGATTAGGATGGATCTTCCTCAGCTTTTGTTGGACAGGTTTTTCATCAACTATCATTGGGATAGTATGCTGAATAATTGAAGTGTCGTAAGTCTTAAGGTCATCATAATTCTAGGCAAAGACACTTTTATACTGTTTCAAGAGCCGAACAAAGGCTAATTTTTCTTCTGAGGCTAGGCCAAGACCTAGGTTGATATTCTGTGGCTTGGTATCCATTCCTAGATTTACTAATTCATAGTTCAGAGTTGAACTCTGAAGTTTTGAATTAGTAGACCTTTTAAATCGGTCTTTCAAATCATATAGGTCTTCTAACTTCACTACAGATTTTGGTATAGCATTATTGGTGCTCTCTTGTTGTAATTTCTTGTCATGTTGGTCCTCATCAATTATCTGATTAGTGTAAGATCCTTCCGATGTTAGGAAACTTACAATATCAGGATCATCATTAAAAATTCTCCAGTTGGTAACATTATCAGGGATGGAGGGCCTAAAGATTAATTCGATTGAGAATTTTTCTAGGCTATAGTCTTATGAGAGAATGAGATTGGAAGCTACATTAGCCAGGAGGTCAGCGCTAGCATTTTGGAGTCTGGGAATGGATGAAATATTGAATGCTATAAAATTTTCAGTCAGATCTTGCACTAAAAATTTATAATGCTTTAAATGACCTGATAGACAATGTATAGTATTTCATACCTATTTAATAACAATTTCAGAGTCTCCAAAGACTTGTAGATACTTGATATCTAGTCTGATTTCCTTGTATAGTCCTTGCACTAAAGCTTCATATTTTGCAGTCTTGTTTGTGCAATCGAACTCAAGTGTACATGTTAGCATAGTTTTATTCCCTTCTGGACTAACTAATACACATCCTGCTCTTGCTCCATGATCATTAGACTTAGAACCATCAAAAAATAATTTCCAAAATAAAGAAGTATTTACAAGACTATCTACCAAATTAACGCATTTAGAACTATCTGTTTGAGAAAAGCTTTCTACTTGATACAAAACAGAATGTTCTAAATAAGGCAAAGTATGAGCATTAAAATTTACTAAGAAAGAATCAACAGAATAGTTGCCAATTATATTGTTGTTGTATGGTACAGGTTCATTTTCTCCTTCAAATTTCGTCACTATGTACTTTTTGGTGTCTTTCTCGCTCAACCTTTATCTGATTTGGTTTACCATTGTAAGGGAGCCACATGTGTGACCAGTCAGTCGCAAAGTATCCATTAAGCTTTTCAGAACAATCCCTACTAAGGATTAAACCATAAAATTCGAGAATGTCTACATCTAGAATATCAATGACTTGACATACCTTTGGATTAGATGACAGCCTTATGGTAACTTGATTTAGTTCACCAATTACTTCAACCTGCGATCGGTCCAACTAAACTATGCGTACTGCAGATTTTTGAGGTTGGACATTTAACTTTGCACATATTGTTTTAGGTAAGATATTAGATGAAGCTCCTGAATCTACCAAACAATTATGCAAGTTTTTATTGAAAATTTTGTAAGTAAGAAGGAATGGGGGAGTATGGGATTTTGACCTACCTCCAATTAAAGCAATATCATTTGGGTCAACTTTATTTGCCATATTAGTTGGAGGTCTTCCCATCTCATGAGAAGCTTGCAAGATTACAGTGGCAGGAAGGGGTGCAACGGGTATTGCATGTAACTCTTTCAAAAGTAGCTTCTGTTGATGTTTCAATTTTCTCAATTCATGAAAAGTAATGTTAGCCCCAGTGTTATTCATGTCTTCAACGATATTATACTCCATCTCATCAAAAACAATCAATGTTTTAGATGGAGTTGATGAATCGGATTGGACTAGGCTTGTTTGAGTCGCTTTTGGTGATGATTTATTCTTACCTGCGACTTTATCCTTAGATATCGATCTTGCGCTCTTTTGTTTAGAACTAGTTTGTGGAGGATCAAGTTGATTTATACTTCTGGTACTGACTAGTGATGCCTCTTGATCCTCTTTGTCTGGAAGAATGAAGTCCCACATTCCCTGTAACTCTACAACTTCATCTTCATCAATAGGTTCTTCGTTAGAAACTTCCGCTTCTTCTCCTTCAGATTCTGCATTTGTTATAGCATTGGGAGGCTCTGAATCAGTTGAAGGATTTTTTCTATAAGACTTGTAGGGTTTCTTAGAAGAAGTCTCTGCTACTTGTCTCTTAATGTCAACGATTTCGTTAGACATGGTTTTTAGTACTTTCTGCAATCCTTCTAAATCAAATGGGTCTTTTGATTGATTTTTCTTAGGATCATCTCTAAAAGTAACCTTCTTAGATTTTCTTTCATCGACAGTGTTTTTATTTTCTAAAGCTAAGATACGTTTTTCTACCGCTATTGCTTCCTTCATGTTTTCAGCCAATGTTGTCTTGGCAGCCCTATCAACAAAGATCGCTATGTTCGATGGTAAATCAGATATGTACCATTCACTTCAAACTTCTTCTCTAGGCTTGGAAGCGGTCGGAATTTTATTCAAAAGCTTGTTGAAACGTGAGTTAAAATCTTTGATAGGTTCTCTTGATTCAATCTTTAGATTTGATAGATCATTGATCAATGTTTTCGTAGATCTATCATCGCCGAACTTAGTCAAGAATTTCTCTTGGAAAATGTCCCAACTGGTAATGGACCCCGATGGTAATGAAAAATACCAGGATCTGACTGCTGCTTGTAAAGTATAAGGAAAACGTCTAACAACAACATCTTCATTAGTAACTCCATTTAAATTTATTAATAACATAAAGTTGTTTATGTGTTCTTCTGCTAGCATGCCTGCTTCAATATTAAACTTGGGTAGCCATTTTTTAGGATGGGCCGGAAATTGACTCCAGGGCGCAGGCATTGAGACTGCCCCTGAATTATTCCATGGGTTTTGAGCTATCATTGAACTACTAATCAGACGAAGTTCCTTGTGGTAGGGATGAGGATGTTAAAGTTCCAGTACTCTGATGGACAACAACTTGAAGTGGAGGGGTGGATGGTTGACGTTGCAATGGGGAAGTTGGAATGGATGTTGATGATGAAGGGGTCTCACTATCAGACCCTTGAGGTGATTTCCTTGCTCTTTTCCTTTTAGGTAAAGGTAATTCAGTTGGTTCAAGACCAAACTTTTCACTCTATAATCTAGTAAGAGGATGAGAAGGATTATATTGCGAAGTCACACTACCTTGAGATATTTCAAACTTTTGTAATGATATGGAAAATCCTTGAAGTTTATGAATCAAAGACTCAACTTTAGGAGGTTCGATAGTAGATTTCTCTGAAATCTTTGGGTTTGTGGCATTCGTTGTTATTTTTTGAACTTCTCACATAGGATTTAAAGATCCGGAATGCGATGGAGAAGTCGGGGGGATGTTGAGGTCGATTTACTCTCAGAATGGTATTTAGATTTAGATTTACTAGCCATTCACAGTTCGGGCCCTCCTTCTAGCACCAAATATGTTGAAGCCCCGAAAATCGGATCTACAACAAGGAGGATACCCACCCGGTCCAAACCTTGAAAGTAGCTCCTTTTCCACTTGGGATGGTGGGTCCGACTGGGGATAATGGGATCAGTTTCCCAATTTGTGTGTGATGATAAGAATTGATGTTTCCCTTTCTAAAGATTTCTAAATAAAATGCTTTTAATCTAAGTCTAATTTAAAACGTGCAATTTTATTCTAATGAACAAAAATATCTAATTCTAAAACTAACTCGAGAATTAACTTTTCACTTATGCGATCTAAAATAGTTTCTAACAGAAATTGGTAATAAAGATCATTCAATCGCTACTAGAAAAGAATTCGTTAAAAATGAATTGTTTCGTATAAGAAATTAGCCGAAACAATTGTGAGAAGCATATCGCATAATAATTCATTCATACATTAAAGCATAAATAGAAGAGTCACCACCGTACAAAAGTGCCAAATGATAACTCAAACATTCAAGCCTTCATATACAAATAACTGAACATAAAACATTACTTTGACACATAAGCAGAAATCATTAAGAGATAAAAGTACCATTAATAACAAGTTCTACTCATGAGCTTCAACAATATAGATTTATCTATTCCTAATTTAATATCTATTAAGAGTACAGAAATGCATTTTAGTAGCAAACATTAAACACAGATATCAATAAATCTCGTTCCATTCATTCATCAAAACCTCTTCCGAGGGTGAAAAAGTGCATGTTCTAAGGAAAAGTTTTTGACAAATATGAGGACCCATCTCTAAATGCATGAGAGGGGTTAAAATACTACTAAATAAATACTAAAAATAGTTTATTACAAAAATATAGGAGGAGGTTGAAATGACCGTCCTCATCTAAGGCAAAAATAAATCAAAAATAAAACTAAAATTGTATCTGGAAATTAACTATCTATGCATCTGTTCTCTAAGATTGCAAGCATTCAACATTGGCTTGAGGAACGTCGGTTGGTTGACCTTCGATTTTAGTTGTCCTGCGAAAACAGAATTGGCAAGTGTTGGCACTATCTTCCCAGTAGAATTTGTAAGGCACTTGAGAGTCATGCATTGACTGTGCGGTTTAACCAAGTACTGCCAGTAAGTGTCCCAATTCAACTTGGTTAACTTCTTGATGGACTCTACCTTTTCCTCAGCCTTATGTTTCCATCTTGTCTGCAATTGTTGTGCCTTTGAGAGAAATCCTGGAGTGGTTTCTGATATTAGGTTTGATCTATGCAGATTTTCATTGATACAGTCAATGACATTGTTCGCGGCTGTCGCTGCTTCTTCCACTGCCTGTTCTGCCTTTTTAATCTGTGCATCCTACTTATGGAATAACATTTCTTTATGGGGTTCATTGATTTTGAGCAAACCTTATTTCTTCCCTTCCTCTGATTCCTACCAAATCAAATAATCGGAAATTATTTTATCAATTAAATCATAATTAAGTCGCAAATCACGACTTGACTTGTAATTTTATTGCTCATCTCTCAATGGGAGCTCCATTGCGATATTCTTTGGCAGAGTGCCTCTTGCTGTTGCAAGAGTTGGTCGTTCAAGGAAAGGGCTTCTGAGACAAACTCTATGATTTTGGGGTCATCTCTATGCATTTCTAGCATATCCTGTAATTGGTGTTCCTTTTCGGCTAAATTGCTCTGATACCCCAGCTGCATCTGTTGAAAATCCTGTTGTAATTTTTCTAACTTCTTCTCTGCTTCTCGATTGGCACTGGCCTGCTGTTGCTGTTGCTGCAAAACTAGGATTTGTTCTTCTTTATCCTTAAGTAATAGTTGTACCTCGGATGCTTTATCAATGGTGGCAGAAGCATAGGCTCTTGCAATCTAGGATAACTTAGTCAAATTTTTAGTAGGGTCAGTGGTAGGGTCTCACCAAAGGACATCTAGGTGCTCTACCTCAAGTGAGAGCACGCTGTCCAATTTTCGTTTCTTTCTTTGTCTTCTTACCACTACCTTGTGCTGTGCACTATAAAATACATCTAGAGGAGGAATCTCCTCTATCTTTAGCATGATTTCAGACGATGGGGTAATGGGAATATGTTCCATTTCTGGAGCATTGCTCACTGTTCCAATTACCATATCTGTCATTGTTTGCACTGTACTCTCCCTTGTCTTCGTGTTCTGCTCTTCAGTATTAATCAATTCATTAAATGTTTCCCACTCTTTATCCAGCTCAATTCTCACTGGCTTTGGTGGCTGGATGAGGGGAGGGGGAACCTTCACCTGTGGTGTCGTCAAAACTTGTTTCTCTGGGTGCTCTTTAGATTGGGCAGTATCTCTGATTGACCCTTTACTTTTATTATGGTCACTCTCCGACCGTTTAGAGCGTTTTGGTGATTATTTCCCAGATTTAGATCTGGACTTGTCTGTACCCGAGCTTCCACGTAAACTGACAATAGGAGTTGGCTCCCTTATTGGTTCTAAGAGAAACTTATCCAAGGGGATGTTTACTAATCTCCTCTCTCTGTACAGTTTGAATTCTTGCAATTCCACTGGGGGAAATTGAATTTGAGCCATATGCAAAATGTCTTTCAGTGTGCTTTTCTACTGGAAGATGTCATCAAAGAGATCATCTTCTTTAGAAAATACCTTTATCTTGACAGTGGTAGTAAAATTCTTAATGACATCAAAGGGATCGAATTGTCTCCCTAGAAATTTAAACAGTCGTAGACTTAGCATGTTGTCTACTTCTTTGAAGGCATGACCTAAATCAAATAGTGAAAAGGCCCCATAGGCCACAGAAAATTGTGGCCAAACGGCCTTATTTTTGTCTTTCAATTCTTGCTCACTCATCCCACCCCATAGGTCTGGTAGGCAATTTCTCGAGCCAATAACTTATCAAGAACATATAAGGGTAGCACATGAGAGGAAACAATGCTTCCAAATACTCTGACATAAGTGAAAAACTCTTCCCCAAACCATCTTCCAATAGGGAGAATATCAACTTCTGCTTCGGGGGGAAATCTTGGGGCATCCTTATTATACAACATTCTATGAAGAGGTAACATAACTCCATGACAAATTCTGTAAAAATACGGGATAAACTTGGAATCCCACAATTCCTTATGGTAAATGTGAATGGGAAAGGGATTCTGTATAGTCCACTTCCAACCCATTAAAGGAAATCTGGAAACAGAATAGATTGCATCCATAACATAAGCAGCTAAAAAGAAAGGAGGATAAATCCTCTAAGAGGGAGTTCTTTTAGACCGGTAGTTCCAAATAGCTGAGGCTAAATTATTAGACAATATCTGAGCCCAATCCATAATAGTGGCGTTAGTGGTTGCATCTAATAGGGGTAGCCACTCGAATGAAAACTTGTTGATGTCAGGCCTTCCAAATAGCCTACATAGCATAGCAACAACAAAATAATATGGGGAAGAGAGGGAACTAGTACTGTACATACCATGTTTGTCCTTTTTCAATGGCTCTTCCTTTGCCGACTAGTTCTTGGTGCACTCCGCCAAATCTTCGTTTTCTTTGGCGAACTTCTCCATGAACTGTTTGTTGTAGCTTGCCTGTAGCTATGGTAAATGATACGTAAGCCTTAAATCCTATGGGGTGAATGACCCAATGATCTCTTGGCTCCGAGACTTGAATTGTCTGTTTGTTATATCAGCACTGTTCAATACCCATTTAACCATCTCTTTATATGGAAGTATCTTAGGCCTTGCCGCTATTCGATGCAGGAATGAACATGCAAGTTCAGTAATTGATGCTTCAGATGACCTGTGTGAGTCTGATGTCGTTTTAACTTCCATAACTCTAGGGTTTTCTTCTTCAAGCAAACTGTACATGCCTTCCCAAGTGGATATGTCAACATCTCTGGTACAGGTGGTGTCTGTGAATAAGGGCGTCATCCCTTTGTCCTCAGCAGCCGGAGCTTTTACCTTCATTCCCATTACGTTCTGCACACTGTTGTGTATATTATTCTTCTTGCCGCTCCTGCAAGTTTGCAAGTAAGGAAAGAATAATGGTAAGAGATAAGGTGATGGGAAAGCTCTTAATTCTGAAATGATATCAAATATATCACCCTACGTGAATCAACCTTTCGATCAGATCTAAATCTTATCTCATAAATGACCATCAATAAACCACTAAATTGACATTAATGCCCATAACTCGATATCGGATTACGAGAAATATTTCATTGAACAATGAGCCCTGTCGATCTGCGATAAAGCAATTTTGCGATTTGCTTCGCAATATCGCAGATCACGATATCGCTAATCCTTTTTGTTAACAATCATTTATTTCTTTATGTGACCGTGAGATGCGATTTGCGAGATGCTTTATCACATATCGCAGGACTAGGATGTTTTATATTAGGCGATACTTGTCGCATATGAAATATGCGATGTGTGATGAGTCTTTAAGGCGTGCGATCTCGCATCGCGTTTTCACAATTTCAAAAGTTTACTTATATGATGTCCTCCATTACCTTTTGCGATGCGATGTTTTATTGCTGAGAGAACGATTTTTATTCGAAAATTATCATAAAACTTAAGTTTTTTGGGTTTTGTGGGTGTTTTCCTAAGTTTATGATAATATGTTTTATTCAAAGGGAAATATAAGTGCTACTTTTTTATTTTTAGAAGGGTCCCCATTTATTTATTTTTATTACTAATACTAAATAAAAGGGGGGTTTTTGCTAGCCACAACAACTCTGAAGATTGGAACTCAACTAATATCTTTATCAGGCCATGATGATACATGGTTTTTTCTATACACTGAATTTTCTTTTGAACATTTGTAGACATTTTCTTGAGACTATTTAAGAGAAAGTAAGGAAGGTTCATCTGGTGATCTTCAAGAAAATGCATCATCATCCTAACATGGTAAAAATACATATACCCAAACCTACCCTCACAGGTGACAAATTTTTGAAGTATAAGCAATAAATTTCTCCATTTTCTCTTAAGGGTTGTGTTGGGAATACCTTTCTTGAAGACAATGGTGTCCATATTTGGGATTTTGAGGAAGACCTTACAATCCTCTCCATTAATTCCCATGTTCTTGAACCATTTTTATTCGCTCCTTAGTAATTCCGTAGCCTCTGCTATCATGGATTATGTTATGGTGATCTTAATGTCTCCTATTTCGGCTTCAGTTCCATCAAACAAGCGCGCAAATGTCTTGGTCACTTCCCTGTGAAAGCCATTGAATTTTTCAATGAACTGCAACCATTGTTTCTCTTGTAGCAGCTCCTTGGTTTGAGGGTGTCCCTCTAGGAATTTCTTCCCTACTTGCTCAGTTCGAACAATTATCCCCATTATGGAGGATGATTTGCCTCAAAGACTGGTTACCTTGATAGGAGAATTGTGTTGGTAGGGCTATGAAAATTCAGAGGAGTGTAAGAGTAGGTGGGTTATATTAAGAGTTATAGGAATGAATTGGATCGTTAAGATATTTTGTTAGCCAGCCATCACCCTTAAGTTATAATGATTTCGTTTTAATCTTCAGTAGTACTATGTCTTCTTAGTCATATATGCAATATATCAATCCCTATTGCTAAATTAAAGTAGCACATACCTTTGATCCACTTTTGCTAACCTTGTTTTTTGTTCTGAAATCTCCTGCAGGTACTTTGCTTTGTCAGTTGTCCTTTAATTCAAATCACCAAGTGTCCTTGTAGGCTGAAAAATTATTAGGCTGCAGAAATTTGTCATAGCTACAGAAACTTGCCCAAGCCGCAAAAACTTTTCCAAGTTGCGGAAAGTTGTTGATTCTACAGCCGAGAAAGAAAAAAATTTAATAAAGGAACTTTATTATTTTCTTTTTGAAAGGAAAACTTGAAGTGCCAACAAAAATTGGTTTTCACTCTAAATTCTCTGTATAAACTTGCCAACAGCATGTTGGTTTTCATGTTTATACCTTTTTTTTCTCTTTTTTTTCCTTTTTTTTATATGTGTATATATATATATATATATAGAGAGAGAGAGAGAGAGAGAGACAGAGAGAGAGAGAGAGATAATTTACTTATTATTATTATTATTAATTTTTCTTTTTTTAGAGAGCAAACTAAGTGAAAATTTCTAAGGTGGAAAAGAAGAAGAATTCTTCTTAACCATTTTCAGTTTTGAATTATCTTGGAACATTTTAACAAACTCCTCTCTTGTCAATGGCTTCTAGTACAATCTGAGTCGATGTCCATTTACTAATAGAGGAATTTTCTCTTCATTAATAGTCCTGATTCTAACTGCACCATTGTCAAAAACAATTTCAATTTCATAAGGTCCAAGCTAGTGGGTTTGGAATTTTCCTTCAAAATTCTTGAACTTTGATTCAAAGAGTAATGCCCAATATCCTAGATGAAATTTCCTTTCATTAATGTACTTATCATTCCATCTAGATCTTTGTTGTTAAACTAGGCTAGTTCTTTAGAAGGTTGCTTGTCTAATTTCATAAAGTTCATTTAGTTGTGTCATCCTTTGCTTATGTGCTTCTAATCAATCAAGATCTAACTAGACTGTTGTCTAGCTTTAAGTATTTCGTCCTCTCGAACACAGCTTTTGATGATGAGATCTGGTCGTGTCTTGTATAATTATTCATTTATCCATGAATAATATGTGCTATTGTGGACTATTCTTCTCTTTTCTCTAGGAGATAAATGAAATGGAATTTTTCCTGTGCCTAAATAGTTAGCAATATCTACATACCAAGGTGATTTAATAGATACTTAAAAAAGATATTCATCAGGAAATTTATCCTCTACGGGTTGATCATTATTTTCATTTTGAATTCTAGATAAAAAGTCGGCAATTGAATTCTATTTTCCTTACCTATCTAGAATGTTTATATTGAATTCTTATAACAGTAAGAGCCATCTAATTATTCTTCCATTAGTGACTATTTTATTCATCAAGTATGTAATGGCAGAATGGTTTGTGCGAACAAAAGTTTCATAGCCAGTTATGTAATGTCTGAATTTGTTAATGGCATGAACTACAGCTAAAAACTCCTTTTTAGTTACAATATAATTTAACTATGCAGGAATTAGATTTTTATTGGTATAATAGATTTGATAAGTAGTAAGATCCTTTTTTCCTAACACAGCCCCTAAGGTTGAATCTAAAGCATCTGTTGAGATATGGAAACGCAATTTCCAGATAGGTCCTTTTAAGATAGGTGCTTCAGAAATTCTCTTTTTCAAAGTTTCAAAGGCAGCTTGACATTCATAATCCCAATTGAATTCACAGTCCTTAGTGAGTAATTTACAGAGTGGGGATGAAACTTTTGTGAAGTCTGTTAGTGTCAGTCTTTCCAGCCTTCCTCCAGTGATCAAATATGCTCTTACAAAGTGGTCTCAGAGTGTCAAGGTCAAATCTTGTCATTTCAAAGAGTTTTCAAGCAAAATTTGGTCATTAGGCATTAGGTCTAGGGTTTGCTTTCACTCTTTTCAAAATTGTCCAAATGCCAATCTATGTCACTATTCAGCTGAGTCTATCATCATTCATAGGGTTTTCATTATCATGTCAAAGTTCCAAATGGGTCATTCTACACCTTGTTCATGCTTCAGTTGCACCTAGGTAAGGTCATTTCCCTCTCCTAGGGTTTTGAAGGAAATTTCTCTTGGACAGTCAAATAATTGGCAAAACTTGTATCCTGATGTTCATACACCTTCCCCTATCCTTAAATTACCTTATCAAATGCTTCCCATCACTGAGATTCCCCAAATTCCTCATTTTTCCACAAACCCTAGTTTCTTGCTACAACTTGGTAATTTTCTAGGTTGGGCCTATGTTTTTCCCTTTTGGACCCCTTTCCCTCACTCGATCTCCGCGATTCCACTTTCCCCTGCTTCCTAACATCCCTCCCTACTTCCCAAAATTTCCCCAAGAATTTACAAGCCCCTCATCCCCTTCATTTCGCTTCATTTCCACAAAATTCCTTGTTTCACACATCGGGATAAGTTTCACTCAAAAGATGTTTCAGAGCAATCAAAAATGAATTTGGGAAAACTGAGAGAGATTTTTTCCACAACATGCCAAAGAGGAAAAACCTCCTTCACTTTTTACACAGGTGTCATGGTTTTAGAGAAATGTCAAAAATACCGTTGCCTCAGGAGAATCGAATGCACCTCTGAAGTGACCTTGGGAAAATCAAGTTTTCTCCTAGCTTGGTTGGCCAAATGACTTTCCTGATGAGTCAAATGATAACTAGACACAAAGAGATTTCCAATGAGATATCATGAGCTCAATTTTGAGTTGAGGAAGGCATTCAAAAGTTGACTGCAACAACACTCTGCCTTGAGGCAGCCTCATTTGGCACATTTTGACCAGTCTTGGGAGATTTGATTTTTGATAGGTCAAATGAACTCCAAATTGAAAAATTCCAATTTTTTTGGAAATTAGACTCAAAGACCTTTCCAACGAGCTATCCTGCGCTCGATTTTGACACCGGGAAGGCCTCCAAAAACCTCCTTCAAAATGCACTATGTAGCTGGGTGCGCGCTACGCATCAGGGTTGGCGTGCTACGCACCAGGGGCGCGCTACGCATTAGCACGATTTTTCCTGTGTTAATTTGTTCATGCACTACGCACCAGAGGCGCACTACTCATTGGGCAAGGCATGCTATGTGTTGGGTTTTTCACCCAGAAACTTGCCAGCAAGCATTCAAATCCTTTCTTAACTCAAGCAAACTACAGTGATTCAACACCAGAAATAGAGGTGCCAAGGAGGTATCACAAGGTGGCAAAGGTGGTCGGCATGTCAGGGAGGAGCCCACTTCTTTGGCTCATTTGCAAGCTTGTCCACTTGCAATGAACTTTTTTCAGTACCAATCATGTTTTGGATATTGTGAGCGGATCTCACAAATTCAACATCACAGAGAACTAGCTCGCTTGTTTGTCCTACATTTGCAGAATGGTCATGTGAACCTTGCAGGAGTGGACTTCACCCTATCACCTGAGATTGTTGCTCAAGCCACTGGGATACCAAATGTAGGGGAGGAATGGAATAAGCGCCAGCAGTTAGACAGATTTCACTATGAGCCATATATCAAACCCGGGTGTATGAGACACTTAACTGTTGTTTTTCCTTTCAGATTCCTAAGGGATGAATATGCACCGTTGATGAGACTCATTATTCGCTATTTCACTTGTGAGGGCAAATTTTCACGTCTCTATTCGTACCATATTCGTTTGTTGATGCATTTCACAAGGGTACGAATGATGAACATTCCTTTTTTCATGTGTCACAATATAGAAAGGATGGTGCCCTTGGTACAAAGGAAGAGCCCAGCACAGCAGCACAAGAGTATTTATCATTATGCACTGATTAAAATCATAGTGACACAGCAGGGTATTGCTTGGGAGGATTTCATTTCTCGCGAATTTTTCACGGTACCAAGGCCACCTCCTGAGATTGTCCATGATGAGAGAGGGCTTTCACATCAGTTTGACATTCCAGAGCCCGAGCATGTCAGCACTCCAGCATGTATTACATATCAGAGAGGCCACAGGGCCTTATTTGCATCAGCACGGCGAGTATTATCTCCACATCAGGTGGAAGGGGTCTCACCTTCTTCATCAGCACAGCGAGTGTTATCTCCACTTCGTGTAGAAGGGGCCTCGCTTTCGACAGCAGCACAGGTATAGGTACAGGACAGAGGCAAGCAACCCATGTTTGATGAGGGACCATCAGGAGATCCGGACATAGATATTATCGACCTTGATATCAGCTCTCCTAGCGCGGAGCTAAAGGAGATCATTCAGCAACAGAAGGCTGAAAATCGCTTGTTGCAACAGAAATTGGAAACTGCCAATTAGACAATCAACTACTTGGAGCAGCGTAACAAGCAGCTAGAAGATGAACACACTCTTGATGAGTTGCGGCGAATCCGAGAAGACCGAAACTTGGCCCGCAAGAGACCCGGTGATTTGACACCTATTGAGCAAGGGTCTATGCTCATCCGGGTGAACACTCATTTAGAGAAATTGTTAGCCAAGAAAAACAGAGACAAAGATATGCTCCGCCATATGAAGAATCATTACTGGACCCGCATGCATGTTTGCAAAGCGAAAATGAAGATCCTTAAGAGGCGATTGAGCAAGGCATTAAAACGGCGAAAAAGGCCCGATCCACTCCAAATTTTGGCCGAAGCCTCCTTGAAGGAGCATGGTACTTGATGATACACCCCCAGCTCAAATCTCAAAAAATTTGGAGAATTTTTGGTCAATTTTGAAATTTTTGTATTGAAAACAGGTTTTTGCCCTCAACGCGTAGCGCGCCGCGCGCTACCCTGAAGATGGGGAGGCCCAATTCAAGAAAGGTTTGCATTTTTGGATTTTTCATGATAAAATACACCTGCTCAGCCACTGCCAAGACATTTCATCAAGTTTTGGGCCCCCAAAAGGTCAAAAAACATGCAAAAAATGACCTTCTGCCCCTTTTTGGACACACAGGAAATAGTCTTGCGATAATTCATTTTTGGAGTGGCAAATGGGCACCAAGTTGGGAAATTTCACTTGGGTTGGAAAGTAGACATCCAGACCTTTCCAACAAGCCCACCTGAGCCTCATTTGGATGCCGGGAAGTGCCCCAAAAGTGGGCTGAAAGGCGCGCTATGCGTAGAGATTTGGTGCGCTACGCATCAGGGAAATTTTCCAGTTTTTCATCTACAGTACAGGACAACGCAGCTATTTGACCAGTTTTGACTTTTGATGGGATTTTTCACCCTCTTTGATGTAATTAATGTATTTTCATGTTGACATGACACTTATTTACCTATTCTAGAAGATTCATTCATAAAATAGCAAAAAATTAATGAATGAATTGGTTTCCTAGCTTATAGAGGCAAGTTGTTTTGATTGCCTAGATTGTAGTGCTTTGTTTAGAATTGGTTGAAACAGCTCCTAGGATGATGATCTCGACCCCTAAAGGCAAGGAAATGTGTTAGCTTGCCTATATTATGTATCGTCTTAGTCATTTTCATGTTTGGACACTTGAGGGATAAGCTTAGACTGTATTACTCTTTGTATCTCTGCAATTTTGGCAAAGGAAAGACCAGGGTTTTGCAGCACTATTTGGGATTCCTGTGGTTATTTGTGTTGATGGTGTGTTACTCTAATGTACTTTTAATTTTGTTATGTGTATCGTTTTCCTACTATTCTCTTTTGCAAATTAAGCAAATGAAGTGTTAAGGTAGAATTCATGGTTTTCTATGCTCTGCCTTTAAGTTTGCTTAATATCTATGTTTTCATCTGTTTAAGGAGAACTCCTGAAAGTTTCTTGCTCTCCTTAGCTCCTCACCAGTCATACCTTTCCATTCAATTCCTTTAAAGGCATCAAAACAATCACCTACCTTGCCCCAAAAAGACCTCTGCAAAAACTGTGTCTCATCCCCGCACCCAAAATTGCCTTGCCCTGTTGTCCAACAAAACCCTAAAAATTTGAAATCAAACTTTCCTTATCAATTTACTAGCCTAAAATCAGTATTCTTTATTGGTCATCTCAGCCCCTTTGAAGACCTTTTTCCGAGATAGACCCAGAGAGAGCCCTCTCCTGTCCTCGTAGGGCTAGCTACGAGGCCGAGCTTGGTTTGATGTTGCCTTGAGTTTTTGCCTTCCTCAGCCTGAGGCAGATTCGAGCACTAACATAGTGGCGACCATACTGGGGAGAACAAATGGTTTGCTAGTTGATGTCATTTGTTTTATAATCTACAGACGGAGCCTGAAGTTATGCCAGGTAGCCTTCGAAACGCTTTTGCTTTGCATTAGCGGAAGTAGATAAACGCTGCTTCAGTCAATCTCCGGTCTAGCTTGTAAACATGACATTTAACTTGTTAATTTCCCCAGTACATGCATCAAGTTCAGATCTGATTGTTGATGGTGGACAACGATCAGAAACTGGCAAGGCTGAAATCATTCACCTGGCGACTCTAATTCATTTTCGAGATCAGATCCAGAGACTCCACTGGAGGATGATCCCGACCAGCAAAAACATGAAAGGACAACATGGACAGATCATGTATTCAAGTTGGAATTTCATCCAAGACATTTTGTTCTTTGTCATAAATTATTTCTTCTCTTTTCCCAAGAATGTCAAGAAGGCTTTGCAAAGTATACTGTATTTGAGAAGAGATCCTCGGCCTGCAGTTGATTCTTTCCCTTTGAAGATGGTAAATACCAAATATTTACATACCTTTGAGCTTGATCAAGACCTTTCTTCTAAATCTTGTGATGACCATCTTCAAATTGATGAACCTCAAGAGACCAAGACTAATTCTATACCTATTGTACATATCCCTACACCTTGTAAAATTCCAGATCGGTATAAACCTCTTGTTTTACCTTTTGTTCTCCATCCTTTCCCCAAAAACTATGATCTATACTTGCCGAGGTTTGATGGTGAATGTAAGAATGTCAATGCTGAGCAACATGTGCAGAATTTTGAGTATTTTCTAGACCTTTTTGAAGTTGATGAAGAAGATGTCAGTATTAGGCTTTTTTCTCTTTCTTTGCAAGCTAAAGTGAAGAGTTGGTTCAAAGCCCTGCCTGACGCGAGCATCTCAGATTTCCAGCAGTTCGTCAATGTTTTTCTTGACAGGTGGATGATCGGGCAGAACCTTTTCTTGATTGTAGAAGAGTATAACCAGCTGAAAAGATTTCCAGGGGAGACAGTACAACAGTTTTCGGCCAGATTTAATCAAGTTTATTATTCGATCCCAATTGATATAAGGCCTACTCCTAGATCTGCTCTCTTGCACTATCCGGGTGCCTTTGATCCGGAGATGGAGTTTCAGCTGAGAGAAAGGGATATTGCAACGCTTCATGAGATGCAAAACCGTGCAGTAAATGTAGAGGCGCATCTGTTGATCCGAAGGGCACGGTTGAAAGAAGAAGAGATGAAAAACATAGATCCGGAAAAATCGACATCTCTAGAGGTGAAGCTTGACATTTTGGTAAGTGCAGTGGAAAAGATGATGGACAAGATCAACGCAAGGAATGATTATGATGTTCAAGCTCATGGCTCGTTGATTGAAGAAGAACAAGTTGATGATCCAAAACATTTTGTTTCTTATCCTAGTTGTCATAGATCTGATAATGATTGTTTTGTAGATCACCTTGGAGAAAAGAGATCTGTTGATATGACATGTATGCTTGATGATGTCTTTTATACTGATGATTTGCCTCAGTTTGATCAGTATGATGATGATTATGTTCTCCAAAAAGAAGCTAATCTCGCAGACGAATCAGCAACTCGTTTGTTGGAGGAGGAAGTTCACTTACAGCAGCTCGAGTACAATGATCAAATGATGCATAGCAGCTATGACATTGACGAGGAAAGTGCAGCAAAGTTTGAAGTAAGTGAAGGATCTTTGCCTTTTTGATTTGATTCATTTCAGTTCATCAGAGATAACTACCATGCAATCAGAAATCAAATGTCAACAAGTCTTGATTTGAATCATCTTGAGAGCAATGAAAATTTTGTTCAAGACTTCTCATATTCAGATTTGCAACTCCCGAAAGCCATTGATTGTCAAGTTGCAGCTGAAGACTTGGAAGTGGACACACATGATTTAATGATTCAAGGTGACTCTGTACCATTCTGTTTTGAATCATTTCAGTTTTTGAAGGGTAGATTGCATAGTAAATATTCAAATGAACAGCCTATAACAAATCAGCAATCTCTCAGTGTTAATGTTGAGGATGAGACAGATAACAAAATTCTAAAACCATGACACCTGTGTAAAAAGTGAAGGAGGTTTTCCTCCTTGGCATGTTTTGGACAAAAACCTCTCTCAGTTTTCCCAAATTCATTTTTTATTTCTCTGAAACATCTTTTGAGTGAAACTTATCCCGATGTGTGAAACAAGGAATTTTGTGGAAATGAAGCGAAATGAAGGGGATGAGGGGTTTTTAAATTCTTGGGGAAATTTTGGGAAGTAGGGAGGGATGTTAGGAAGTAGGGGAAAGTGGAATCGCGGAGATCGAGTGAGGGAAAGGGGTCCAAAAGGGCAAAACACAGGCCCAACCTAGAAAATTGCCAAGTTGTAGCAAGAAACTAGGGTTTGTGGAAAAATGAGGAATTTGGGGAATCTCAGTGATGGGAAGCATTTGATAAGGTACTTTAAGGATAGGGGAAGGTGTATGAACATCAGGATACAAGTTTTGCCGATGATTTGACTGTCCAAGAGAAATTGCCTTCAAAACCCTAGGAGAGGGAAATGACCTTACCTAGGCACAACTGAAGCATGAACAAGGTGTAGAATGACCCATTTGGAACTTTGACATGATAATGAAAACCCTATGAATGATGATAGACTCAGCTGAATAGTGACATAGATTGGAATTTGGACAATTTTGAAAGGAGTGAAAGCAAACCCTAGACCTAATGCCTAGTGACCAAATTTTGCTTGAAAACTCTTTGAAATGACAAAATTTGACCTTGACACTCTGAGACCACTTTGTAAGAGCATATTTGATCACTGGAGGAAGGCTGGAAAGACTGACACTAACAAAGTCTTCTATGGATCTTCTATAATGTCCAGTAAAATCGATAAAACTTCTAACATCGTTTTGACAACTTGGCACTGATAAATGAAAAATGACTTCAACTTTAGATGAGTCTACCTTGATTCCATCTCCCAAAATATGATGACCTAAAACAATTTCTGTGTTAAACATCATGAAAAAAATTTCATGGCTCAACAAGAGATTTGTTTCTTTACATCTTATTAATACTTTTTCCAAATTTTCCAATGCTTCATTGAAAGAATCTCCATAAATTGTGAAATCATCCATGTACACTTCCACACAATCATGAATAAGATCAGAGAAAATTTCGAGGACTGCTCTTTGGAATGTTGTTGGAGCACTGCATAATCCAAACGGAAGTACTAGATAAGCATAAGTTCCCCATGGGAAAGTGAATGTGGTTTTATCCTGATATTTAGGGGCTACCTGAATCTAGTTATATCCACTGAACCCGTGCAAGAAGGAAAAATATTTTTTCCCTGCTAGTGTGTCTAAGACCTGATCTATAAAAGGTAGTGGAAAGTGGTCTTTTAATGTTGCTTTATTTAGTTCCCTGTAATTGATGCATACTCTCCATTTTCCATTTTTCTTAGGAACAATTACTAGGGATGAAACCCACTGACTGTCAGATATTGGATAGATGAAATTTACGTTTAACAATTTCTACAATTCCTTCTTAACAATTTCTTTTAAATTTGGGTTCATTCTCCGTTGGATCTGTCTAACCGGTCTTGCATTTTGTTCAATGTGGATATGATGTATGCAAGTTTTAGGATCAATCCCTCTCATGTCAGTGTATTCCCATGCAAAAGCAGAGGAATGTTTCTGTAAATTTCTATCAATTGATTCTTTTTCACTTGCTCTAGGTTTTCATTGACATTCAGGGTTTTTCCTGGAAACATTTCTATCGAGGAATTCCCAAATTTTCCCATGGAAAGCAATGATACTTGTTTAGATGAGAGATACTCATTGCGGCTGCAATCATAATGTGAGGAAAACTCATTATTCTCCAGTAAATTTAGAATTTGGTCTTCCTCTTTTACTTGTTCAGTAGTAAAAATAGGTTGTATGTCTTCTTCATCTTCTATCCATTCTTCAGTTTCTGTATCTATTGTTGTTCTTGCAGGAGGATATAATGTAAATTTCTTTGTAGAATTTTCATCTAAGATAAACATGTCACCTGATCTACAATTGATGAAAGCACCAACTGTAGCTAACCAAGGTCTTCCTAGAATTAATGGATGTCCTAAATTATTC
This sequence comes from Pinus tabuliformis, assembly GCA_031772625.1. Classification (NCBI taxonomy): domain Eukaryota; kingdom Viridiplantae; phylum Streptophyta; class Pinopsida; order Pinales; family Pinaceae; genus Pinus; species Pinus tabuliformis. The sequence continues at coordinate 2,075,831,222 of CM062818.1, forward strand.
TTGGGTGTTAAGACCATGAAATCAATAGGATATTCCCATGAATCGAAGTTTACACAAACATCTTCCAACACACCATCAGGTTTAATCACAGACCTATCTACTAATTGCAATAAGGTTGGTGTGTATTGAAGGTTAGGAAGCCTAAGTGTGTCCATAACTTGTTTGCCCATTATGTTTATGGCTACTCCTAGACCAATCAATGTGTTTGGTATTTCAATTCCATTGATGTGAATTTTTACAATGGGGCTTCCTAGATCTAAGTATTTCTGAATTGTCGTCTTCTCCATCATAATATCTGCAATTTTTCCAACTAACTGAATTCTTTTTATATCTTTTCTTTTTCTTCCTAATCTTTGTGTACTTAGTTCCTTAATTGTTTTTGCAAAAATTGGTATTTATTTTATGGCTTGTAGTAAAGGAATCTTAATACAAACATTTCTCAATTCATCCATCATGTTGTAATCAGGCAAGATAATTTGTTTTTCTACTCCATCAATTTTCAATTGTTCAGGGAAAGGTGGTCTAATTGATACCAAGGGTTGTTCTATGATGGGAGTGTTTATTGGAACTTCTTTTGTTTGTTTGTTTTCCTTCTAAGGGAGAGAGGTCTCCCCTTCTTCTATTTGGTTTTTGTGTTTTTGAGGATCAGATCTTGTTTCTTGAATGACAACAGGGGTTTTTCTTGGTAATACTCTTCCAGACCTTAATTGGACATTATTTAGGTCTAGTGGAGTTATTACATAAGTTTGAGGATTGTTCCCCTCCATGTTGTATACCAATTGTTGTGGTATTTTATTATTAGGATTCGGAAGTGGTTGAGTGGGTAATTGATTTGGTTTTTGGAAGTGGTAGGGAGAGTTGTGGATTTTGATTCTGAACTAGAATTTGTGGTAATTGGTTAGCTTGTGGAATTTGATTAGATGGTGGTAGAAATTGTGGTGGAAGGTAAGATGGAGAGTTTTGTTGATATTGAGCATAGGTTCCATAAGGATTTTTCCATCCTTGATTCCAAGGTTGTGACTGTGGCTGAGACCAGGGCTGTCAAGCTTAATTCCAATTATTTTGTGAAGACTGAGCAAATTGTTGTGGTCTAAATCCTTGTGATTGATTTGGTTGGGGATTTTTCCATGGTCTTTTGGCTATAAATTAGAGAGGATCTACTGGTTCTGATATTCCTTAATCATTAAATACAACCTTAAGACCTGGTAAGGATGGACATTCCTTCGTATCATGATTATCTGCACATATGACGTCAGTTTCTATGGCTTTTGAATCTAAGGGACACTCTCTTAGAGCATGTTTCCTCCAATATTTGGGACAGAAGATAGATAATCCAATATTTTCAAAATTTTGCTTGTTTTGTATTTTAAGGGTGTTTATCTCCTCACTTAGGCTCCCTAAAATATATGTTTTGAAGGTATCAAGCAAATTTCCTAATTCTTCCCTGCTGAATGTCCCAGCTGTGGATTTGTTAGTTCTCGACAAGAGAGGGTCTCTAGGACTCCTTCCAACTCCTGCTTTACCCCTTGAGATATGTAAACATAAATCACAAATATTTTCAAATGGTAGTTGGGAAATATCTCCTTTCCCAGTTAGGTTAAGGAGATCGATCCACTCATCTTAAATAGCTCTGAGTAAGAGGTCTTTTAAGGTCTCTTCATCCAAATTGTCCATTTTTGCTCTTTTAACATTATAAACAAACCTTTCTACTAAGTCTTCAAGATTTTCATCTTCTCTTTGTGTCATTTTGAAGACTTCATCTTTAAGGTTACTAGGCATACAATAATATCTATATTTGCCTAAGAAAGCCTCTTTCATTTGTCCCAAAGTTGTTATAGAATGCACTCCTAGACTCATGAACCATTTTAATGTTGAGTCTTTTAATGTGGCAAGGAACAATTTTAACTTTTGAGCATCATGCCAATAGTCATACGGTTTGCATAATACTTCAAATTCGAAGAGAAATGTCTCTGGATCTTCATTTCTTTTTCCGTGGAAATTAGGAAGAATTGAGGGTGATATATTTTTCATTGTGAGGGTTGTATCCTCATCAAGAATAGGGAATCTAGAAGGATCTTGGTTTCCTCTGCCTCTACACGCTCCTCTATTCCTATCTCCACCTCTTCCTCTACCTCTTCCTCTTCCTCTTCCTCCAATCATATATTCTTCGCCATGGAAATTGTGTACTTCTCCTTCCCCTTCTTCAGCCATGATAGATTCTTCGGAACTAATATAGTGTTCTTCTAATATTTATGATTCCTCTATCAATGTTTGCTCAAAATAAGTTTCTGATTCCTCTTCTTCACTAGGAACTTCTAATTTTTCTCCCAAAATTTGCTCACCAGTGGAGGATAGAAAATTACTCCTGTAGTTCGGGATGTAGGATTTCCTTTAATTACAACTTCAGTAGAGGAAGTGGGTGAAGTTCTAGATTGGATTTTTGATCTTGAGATTTCAGGAAGCCTTTGTCGACCTCTAAAAGGAATTTGGATTTGAGTAGGTGGTGTGGATTCTAGAAGTCTAGGTGAAGTGAGTGGATTTGTGGGAATTAAACTTCTTCCTTGACCTACAAATCTACCTCTAGAGTCTCTATCCCTATGCATATTATGTTTTTATTTTTTTTCTTAACTTCTATTTTTACTTCCCTGGCAACGGTGCCAAAATGTTTGGCCAATTTAATGTCTTTAAATTGTCAACCAGGGTGCGTAGACTGATGAAGTACAGATGCACTATATGTGCTAGAAGTTATTCCTTATGTCATTATGTTCTTGTTAGGGTCTAAACTTAAGATTAGTATGGAGATGGTGTCGTTGATTATATTAATGTCTCGATCCCTAAAGTTATCAGCTAATTTCTTAAGAGTTATTCTCTATTGAATTAGTTTATGGATGATATGAGAGTGCTTCTAACTTCTACTTGTGTTAGATTATTTTGGGATTTTTATCTTGACTCTTTAGGCTACAGCTCTAATTCACTAAGTGCAAGAGAAACCTATTCTATCAAACTAAAAAGAATCACAATATGAATTCAATTATTAAGAACAAGGCTCTCACACTTTTACTTACTCAATCTTATTCAAACAAGATATTCTAAATAGCATCTATACTTATGGAGTAAACACAATTAGACTATTCTAGATAAAAATAAAATGAAAGAACCATGTTGTACCAGGTAGAAAGCAATTCAAATAGAAAATTAATCTAGGTATAAAGCAGATGAAAGTACTCATGCATACAACGATTCACTGGTGAACTCATCATACTACATTTCTCACACAAAAACAGAGTATTCAAAGGAATGAAAAGAAATCTAGTTGCATTTGGTTAAAGACCTGTCATTGTCATAGGGGTCCTCACCAAATAATAGTGCGGCCATAGTTTTTATAACAAGTCTTTATTCTAACTAACTATATCACTAAACCTTTGATTTTCTATTCCAAAAGCAAATCAATAAGGTTTTGATGAAACTCGAATTTCGTTCTGGTGATGATCCAGTGGTTGACTTTGGGGTTTGACCGTGATATCATACACTCATCTTGATGAACTCGTTCAAGGGGATAGGAAGGGATCCATGATGGGATCATTCCCTATCCATATGTATACTTCATCATTGACCTGGAGATTCTGAACCTTGCAAACAATGGAGACAACTACAGAAATCTAGATTAGCTTCGGAAACAAACCAATTCTATAGCCAATTGCATTCTTTAATAAAACAACAGAGCATATAGTCAAACATGAAGAAAAAGACATATTATTACTTACCTTTATCAAAACCTGGTGGATGTGGAATTATTTAGGTGGTAAATGTAGGAAAATAAAGGAAACATAGGAAAAAATGGGTGTCATGGTAAGACAATCTTTGGACTCTACAGTTATATTACTTGTGCATCAATATACCCCTCATCCCCAATCAAAATAACTAAGTTAAATTAGCTTGGAATGTGTGATGACCGATGAAGAGAATGGTAGGGACTACATATTTCACACAAGCTAGTGTGGAAGCCACCACTATCAAGGAATTGAACAATACTTCTAGAAGGGTTAGACTTGCTTTTCATGAAACAAGGTCTATACAGAGAGTTGTAGTTATACTAGTGTTTCACCAAGTGTTGTAGTAGTTATAACCACCCTCCAAAATTTTGGCACGCATGCAAATTTCGGAGCCTACCTCCAATCCTGCAATCAATCATCCTTGGTCACTTATTGGTAACCTGATGATTTCAAGCTCCCCTCCTTGAACCTAAGAGTTGTTTTCATTCTCATCTTTATTCAACATGTGTCATTTTCGGGCATAGGGGTTGTTGTTTTTCATGTAAAGGGAATGTTGTTTTGCTTCAAGGGAAGGAATGTGCACATGAGTGGTTGTCATCACATAGACATGTTTCACACTCACTTCACACATTCTTGTCATGAAGGTTGTTGCATCAAGCAAAGTATGCCTTATGCATTCTAGATGGTCTACGTTGTGTCACTAAGTGTCTGTGTGCATTCACAATCAAGTCCTATCAATTTTTACATATGTTTCATTGATTTCACACTTAGCCATTTTCCCGAGAAATCTAGCCTCATCTAGCTTCCTGGAACCATGTGCTTCACTTTTGCAACCATCAAGATTCCTCCCTTGCCTGTTGAAACCCTACAATGTGCAGAGACACCAACCTCCCTTCCCTACTAAAACCCCACAACCTGCAAAGACCCCAGCCAACACTGCTCTCTAGAAATGCACAGAGCAGTCCAACTACACTGCACTCTGAAATTACACAGAGGTGTCCTCCCAAGACCCCCATCCTGCAACAATGTCGTGTGCCTCAAAACTATTCAATGTTTTCCAAGCTGACCTATCTGTCTTGCATGCAAAAATTACACAAACGGGCCTCCCAGGGCCTCATCCCAGTAGCAATCACTGTCCACTGAAATTGCACAAATATACCTCTCAATGACCATAGGAAAAGATGACATGCTGAAATCGTTTCCAAGGAGTTGAGGAGAAGGACCAAGGAACCAAGTAATGGAAAATATCAAGACCGCATGCAAACTCCGTCGGATGCATGATCATCTTGAGGGTAAGTATGGTAAGTAAGGAACACCTTTCGAAGTACACCTCTTAGTTGAGCTTGTAGGACTTCTTTTCATTGTCATATCATCATGTCCTTAGTAACATGCATGTGCGCAAACACAAAAAGTTAATTTATGTGTTTCTTATACATGTCTTCCTTCCTTTTTCACTCATTCGACCAATTATCGTCTTTAGCATGTTTAATGTTATGTCATGCTTGCGACCTTGTTCTGATGATGTTGAACATTGTGTTTGATTTGCGTTTACTATGTAAACATTTATCATTCTCATAAATGATGTTGTAAGTACTATCACGCAAGTGTCGCCATGGTCATATGAACGCTTATCACAAGTGTCGCGCTTGTCGCTCACACCCATAGGTTAGTCACACTAAGTGCATGTTGTCTTGATGGTTCAAGGTGTCTTGTCATGAAGTCATGTTGAGTGTGTGTTCACAAGGTCATACATGTATGAAGTCACTCGTTCACACACTTAGTCATTTTTTCAAAACCCTGTCAACCAGACCACCCTCCAACATTCGAACCTTCGTTGAGCTCCATTACGCAGTCTCAGCCCTTAGTGATCATGTACTCCTGCCCATAATTTTGCATAACTTGGGGTTGTCTCCCAAGAAGTCTACACTGCGCAATACTGAAATCAACTCAGTTGACTGTCACCCAGAACAACGTAGAAGTTGCTCAACAAGTCATCCCAAACTACACTACCCGCAAGCAGATCCATCATGCCTCCAGCTGGCCAACCAGAGAGTTTAACCGGGTAGTGACCCCGAGCCTCACTCCTCCAAAACATTTCACAAAAGCTGCCAAGCATGCCCACTTCCATTGACTGATGAAACTACGTAGACATGCTGGAAAAACACCCATTGCATGTCACTACACTGCCCTAAAAAATTGTGCATTTTTCTCAACCAGTCACCCTATCAACCGAACTGTTACTCCTCCTGAAAACTGCGCAGTTTTCATGGGTAGTCTCCCAGATGCTATTAGGTCCCTATACTACTAGTCTAACCCCTTATTGTTATTAGTCCAACCCCCTTGTTGTATTATTGTTCCCATGTATTCCCCATGTTTTTATTATTATGCCCCATAGAAGCCCATTATTGTTATTGTTGTGCCCCTATAATATTATTGTTATGTAGGCTTTGATTGTATTGGGACCCCTTAGACTCCTATATATAGAAAGGAGGTCTTGTCATTTGTAACATCCAAGAATTATTCATTTGTGTAATGTAAAGGAGGTTTCCCCCTCGAAGAGGCCGATTTTGAAGTCGTTGATCTATCTTTTCTATCTTTTTGTGAGTTGGTTTCATAACATTTGGTATCAGAGCTTTGGAATCTAGGGTTTCGCTGCTCCAAACAGGTCATCGTGGAATTTTCGATATAACGTTTTCTATGCGAAGTTTCAGAAGCTAAAAAAAACACCCATTTGAGCCGAAATCGTTTTGAACCTCAGGCCCGAATTTTAGATCTTGTCTCTCTACATTTTCAGAGATATGATTTGAGGAAGTTAGGGTTTTTTCAAGCTCTAGAATTCCATCGCAAACAGGTCATCGTGGCATTTTCGCTATGATTTGTTTTCTATGAAGGTTCGAACTCTAAAATTAAAACCCATGTACGAAGAAATATTTATGAAGCTCGGGCCCAAATTTCAGATCTTGTTTCGCTATATTTTCGGACATATGGTCCAAGACATTTAGGGTTTCGCAGGCTCCCTAATTACATCCCCAACAGGTGACGTGGAGAAAAGCGTCATAACTTTCTCTTTGAGCATCGGGTTGAAATTTTGTAAAAAATTACAGAAATAGATCAATCATTAGTTTACTTTGTATCGGTTTCAGGTCCTAAGATCTAAACAGTGACACACTTCCTACAAGTTTTCTCTACTAAACTAGTCTATAATCAGGTCATCGTGGGAGATTTAACATAAATATTCCTTGAAGAATCCAATCTTGATAAGACTTACGTGGTTGGAAAGAGGACTCAAAGGGCTACCGCATGATATAATTTCAGACCTTAGAGATCTAAAAGTATAGAGATACAATAGATTCAATATCGAGCTCCTACAAAGAGAAAAAAGGTGTGTAGTTTTTTTTAAAGCTTTGCATAAGTTTGGTTGAAAAATTAGTTTGAAGGAATTCAAAGGATGTGGAAGCTAATATGGATGGTATAGAGGAAAAACTTAAAGGTGACATGGAAGATTTGAAGATATATTTGACCAATTTGCTACAAGAAATGCTTACTAATGGTGAAAGGGTAATAAAGGAAACTCATCATGAGAACAAAAGAAATGTTAATCATAATTTCATAGACTCTAATGTGGGATTGAAGACCCACCATGTTCCAAAGGTTGATATGAGAAAGTTTGATGGCAAGGATCCTGTAACATGGATACTATAGATGCAACAATATTTCAATCTCCATAATGTGCAAAACACGCAAAAGGTACGCATTGCAACTTTATATTTGGAACCAAATCAGTTTGTATGGTATCGATGGCTTTGCTCTCGTAAACAATGTGTTGCTTGGGAAATTTTTACGGAAGAAATGATTGCACATTATGAGGATACAAAAAGCAACACCTTTTTTAGCCAATTTATAAATCTCAAACAAAAGGGTTTAATGATGGAGCACATTGAGGACTTCCAAAAATTGAATATAAGGGTAAAATATATTCCAGAGGAGCATAGGATTGATGTGTTCATAGGGACTTTAAAGGATAAAATCCAACATGAGGTTTGCCTTTGGGAACCTAATTCAATGGAGAAGGCATTCAGTTTGGCAAGAAAAATGGAAAGAAAAATTATGGCAACAAGGAAGCCTACCACTCACAACTATAAAGATGGAAGTGTTGTTTCTCCTAGCTTTTCACCACCTACAAGGTTGACACCACAAAAAATTGGAAGAAAAGGAGCAAAAGGGATTTGTTACAATTGTGATAGAAAATACACTAAAGGTCATAAGTGTGCTGAGAAGAAAATAATTTACATAGATGGGGAATAGGAGCAAGAAAAGGAACAAGAAACGTCAAAAGAAGAGGATATACACTAGGAACCAATCCCAGAGAAAGAAGAAATGAATCTGACCATATCTTGAAATGCATTGACATGAATTACCACTCCTCAAACTCTCAAGATAGAAGGGCATATCAAGAAGAAAAAGGTAATAGTGTTGATTGATTCGGGTAGTATGCATAATTTTATTCATTGTAAGATAGCCAAGGAATTGAATTACTTCATATATCCAGTACCAAAGTGTCAAGTAATGGTTGCAAATGGAGGAACCATAAATTTCTCTTAAGAGTGCCATAATATCAAGCTATCCATGGGAGAATATACCTTGAATAGTCCAATTATTTCCATTCCAATGGTTGGTGCAGATGTTTTCCTAGGAGTCTAATGGCTACAATCTTTACGTACAATATATTTTAATTTTTAAGAACTTTTCTTGAAAAAAAATTTGGAAGGAAAGGAAGTTGAATTAAGGGGCATCGTAGGGAAATTGGGAAAGATAATCATCTCTAACATCATGACAAAGATTCTAAAGAAATAACAATGTGGCGTAATTGCACAATTATGTTCACTAAAGGTTCCCATGTCGAAATCATCTATTTCTCTAGATATCCAAAAAGTTTTGGACAATCAGCCCAAGGTATTTGAGACTCCCAAAGGCCTCCCACCTATTTGTGATCATGATCATGCTATTCATTTGATTCTAGGAAGTGTTATCCCAAACATCAGTCCTTACAGATATACATATGCCCAAAAGAGTGAAATTGAACGTATGGTTGCAAAAATGCTAGAGGTTGGTATAATTCAACCTAGTCAAAGTTCTCTCTCTGCTTTAGTGGTATTGGTACATAAGAAGGATGGATCATGGTGCATGTTTCCAAATTATAGGGAGATCAACGAGCTTATTATTAAAGATAAATTTCAAATTCCTATCATTGATGAATTATTAGATGAATTACATGGAGCAATTTACTTCACCAAGTTGGATCTTCGTTTAGGATATCATCAAATCAGAATGAAGATTGAAGACAGTCCAAAAACAACATTTAGAACACAAGAGGGTCATTATGAATTTTTGGTCATGCCTTTTGGCCTTACCAATGCACCTTATACATTTCAAGGTTTGATGAATTCCATTTTCAAACCCTTCCTTAGAAAATTTGTGTTAGTATTTTTTGATGATATATTAATCTATAGCAAGTGTTGGAAGGATCATGTTCAGCATGTTGACAGGGTACTTAAACCATTGGAGGAGAAACAATTATATGAAAAAAGCTCCAAATGTTTCTTAGGACTACAAGAGGTGGAATATTTGGGTACTCAGTTAGCTCATAGCTCATCTTATCATCCTCAATCTATTGGGAAAACTAAGATAGTAAATAAATGTTTGGAAGGATATCTTCGATGCTTTGTATCTGATAAACAAACACAATGGGTCAAGTGGTTGCCTTTGGCTGAATGGTGGTATAAAACTTCCTTCCATACTACAGCAAAAATTACCCTAGAACTTTATGGATATCATCCACCTTCCATCACATCATATTTAAACGAAAATTCTAAGATTCAAGCAGTGGAAGATCACATCAAGCATCAACAAAAAGTTCTCAAAATCTTATATGATAACCTCAATTTGGTGTAGAATAGAATGAAACAATAGATAGATTAACATTGCAGTGAAAGAAGATTTGATATAGGTGGCTAGGTATTTATACGACTACAATGATACAAACAAATGTCCCTCAAGCAAGCTAAGAAGGATAATACATTATCACCAAAATATTATGGTCCATACAAGCTGTTAAAAACTATTGGTACTATGGCATACAAATTGGAGCTTCCTGCATCTTCCCGAGGGCACCCAGTTTTCCATGTTTCATGCTTAAAGAAGGTTTTAGGTGAGAAGATGCCAGTTCAAACAATATTTCTAGAACTGGACGAGGAAGGAAAAATCATATTGGAACTTGAAGCAGTCATAAAAACAAGAAATCAACAACTACGAAATCGATCAATTTCAGAGTATCTCATCAAGTGGAATAACTTACCCACTGAAGATTCCACATGGGAGGATGAGAATTTTATACAAAATCTTTGATCCAAAATGGATTTTGGGTAGACTCCTAAGTCTAAGTGTTCCTCACTGAGGAAAATGAAAGTCTAAGGAAGTTCCTAGAAATAGCCCCATTGAAGAGATCCTTTCCTTCTGAATCTGCTGCAACTTGAATGGGCAAAAATGGACTTAGGATGCAGAAGTTATCGCTCAAAGAAGATGCCCTTTGTTCCTTAGAAAAAGAGGCAAAATCCTTTAAAAATGGCAAAAAACCCTTCAAAAGGGAAATCGCATCGGACCAGGGCAAAAGAGCGGATTTAAGTGAAAAGGGGAAGCACCCCCGATTACCGATCCCTGACATATCGGGTCGGAGGCAGGCTTGTGTGTATATAACCTAAGGCAGAACCCCGAGCTGATGCAATATCAAGATCACCGATATCAGCGGATCGCAATCGGCATTGGAATAGGCCATACCATATGGAAAGACCCTGGGTCCATGCAATAAGTGATTGCGATCAATCACATCAAAGTAATACGACGGAGCGGAGCCATATATATATATATATGTGTGTGTGTGTGTGTGTGTGTGTGTGTGTGTGTGTGTGTGTATTGTGTGTTGTAGAAATTTTGAATAATATGACACATATTCACAGAGATTATCATGATTATACACTTATAAGAAGAACATGCATAATACATAACCTCCTCTACGTTGATCATCAATTTACAGAAGCAGAAACATTCACAGGCGTACATAGAAACATCAATCGCACATATCAACACAGTATTTTCCCGGGGAAAGCATCTCGCTAAAAACCCCAACTATATGTATATTATAGTGATTGAATCATGTAACAATACATAGTACAATACTCCTCACAAGTATTCAGTACTATCTCCACATGCTACACACAATACAGCTCAGATCTGATCTCCAAATCTCCCCACTGCTTGCCTGCCTCCACAGATCAATACCTGCTCAAGAATGAATGAGAATGGTTTACCAAACTCATATTTAACCTCCAAAGAATCACTCACACTGGGAAAGATGTGAGCAGAGGCTATAATACTTGGTATTGGCCAATTCATTGGCATACTCAATCCCTTTGATTGTGCAAATCATCATGCACAACTATAGTCACAACTGATAGCAATCTGATCCTCTAACACCTGTCTCTGCTGAACTGAACATGCACTGACATGCAACTAAGTTAACTGATGTATTCTATAGTTGCATTATGAGTTAATAATTAGTTTAACAACTCATCATTAGTCTATTTGCAGTTAGACTAATTACAACTAGTTTAACCAAGTCAAATTGAACACAACTCCATCAACTCTACAATCAACTCCACCAAACTCAACTGATTGAGTTCTAACTAAAGTCATGCATGCAACAACTCAACTGACCCACAAAGAAAGCGTACTTCCTTCTAACAGCTACATGTGCCACATCTGTAGCTCAAACTGAAGTGCTCCAAGAGAATTAGATCAAGTTTATAGTCCAAATATTATTATGAGACACTAATATTTGACTTTTCTATTTTGACAGCCAGTCTAAAAATAGACTGTGATCGCTCTTGCTGTGATCACTCCTGTTGTGATCACTCCTGCTATGATCACTCCTGCTATGGTCACTCCTGTTGTGATCATCCCTGTTGTGGTCACTCCTGTTGTGATCATCCCTACTGGGATCCAAAAATAGAACTTGCGCCATAATTTGCCTGCAGGCCCACTTAGTGAAGGCGACTCCGTTCCACTAAGTTCCATCATCTTGTTGCATTCTCAACAAGAATTTCATGTTGCACACTTTTCAACACTCCCTCTCAACAAGAAAGGCTTCCTCTCAAACCTGATCCTGTAACTCTGGAATGTTCTCCATGCAACACATCTGGCCGGTCCACTTGCTCTGTCATCAAAGTCTCTGACTGCTATTGCCTCTGTCAACTGAAAACTCTGCATCTCTGCACTCTTCAGTATCTGACTGCTCTAGCCTCTATCACTTTGATCTCTAACTGCATCTGTGCTACTGCTAGTTCTATCTCCCAGCATTGCATCCGCATTGCAGCTCCCAACTAACCTCCATGTTGGGATAGAAACATCCTCTGATGCTGAAGCTCTACCTGTTGCTGACAAGTGCTCCCTCTCTGAAATTTGCGCTACTGAAACATCTCCATTTATCTCGCACCATTGCACGCCTCTCTATGCCACCTAGCACTGTGCAAAACACTTGTGCCTCTCGCATTGCTGCAGCTTGCTAGCTATGCGCTATCCTAGGATTCCCTGCACTGTCGCTCTCTCTGTCGCTCCATCCGCATCTATCTCTACCCAATCATTCAGTTCCTGCTACTACACATCGGGGCTCCTGTAGCAAGGTCTCATCCAAGAGGTTGGGTACCTCAAGGATCCTGCCCCTCCTCCTTGGGACGATCACTCTATATCGCCCCACCTCCTACCTGGAGGTATGGATGCATGTGATCCCTCAGCCCACCTGGCTCGAAGTTTCCCCCCTATTGGAGGTCTCTGCATTAGTATATGTCTCTACTCGATCTCCTCTCAGCTTCCCTTGTTGTGGCTCCTCCACAACCTCCTGAAGCTACTGCACCAATTGTGGCTCCTCCACAATCGTCTGAGACTTCTTCTGGCTCTGCATGTTGAAAGGTAACATACCTTCCCTCTCAACCACCAAGTCTCCATCAATTGCCTCGCTGCTCAAGGCTTTGCATGCATCTTGAACCTCAATAGAATACAGGTTCTTGACCCGTGAACCCTCCTCATGACAACGAAAGCATCGCATTTTCAATTTTTCAACCTTCTTCCCACCACTGGAAGAACTGGATTCGGAAAGAGAACCCTTCTCCTTCCCCTTCTTCACCTTACTCGCTAAGGCACAGTTCTCCTCATCTTGCATGGATGAAGAACCGTCTCTGGTGCTCCATCTAATCTACTCCTGCACAATATCCGACCAAAGTCTCTCCCATCCTAGCAGTTTCTCCCTTCCATTCACTGAGTCCTGGTAGCTATGCCAACTATTAGGAAGGTCAAGGAGTGCTAGACTCACCATCCTCATCCGACAGTCACCCCCACACTTCCCAGCTCATCTCGGCATTGGGTGAACTTCGTGAGACACTGGGGCATATTGTCTCCATTCTCACACTTAATGTTTCTGAGTTTTATCTCTTGCTTTGGAATTAAATTCGAATTCCACCAGCTCAAAAACTCAACCACTTCCAATCTAGAATTCGTGAGAACAAAGTATTTCTTGTACAAAGATTGACTGTCTGGGCATTCACCGAATATCTCACCTTCCAAAAGAAGGATGAATCCAGAGGCTACCTGGCCCGATTACAGACTCTACCTGAAGAAATAAAATGTAAACACTTTCTGAATAATAGATCTGAGATCAATCCTCGCTTGATATCCTGTAAAATTCTCTTCTACAAATCAAGAAGCTCTGATACCATGTAGAAATTTTGAATAATATGACACATATTCATAGAGATTATCCTGATTATACACTTATAAGCAGAACATGCATAATACATAACCTCCTCTACGTTGATCATCAATTTACAGAAGCAGAAACATTCACAGGCATACATAGAAGCATCAATCACACATATCAACACAGTATTTTCCCGGGGAAAGCATCTCGCTAAAAACCCCAACTATCTATATATTATAGTGATTGAACCATGTAACAATACATAGTACAATACTCCTCACAAGTACTCAGTACTATCTCCACATGCTACACACAATACAGCTCAGATCTGATCTCCAAATCTCCCCCACTGCTTGCCTGCCTCGACAGATCAATACCTGCTCAAGAATGAATGAGAATGGTTTACCAAACTTGTATTTAACCTCCAAAGAATCACTCACACTGGGAAAGACGTGAGTAGAGGCTATAATACTTGGTATTGGCCAATTCATTGGCATACTCAATCCCTTTGATTGTGCAAATCATCATGCACAACTATAGTCACAATTGATAGCAATCTGATCCTCTAACACCTGTCCCTGCTGAACTGAACATGCGCTGACATGCAACTAAGTTAACTGATGTATTCTATAGTTGCATTATGAGTTAATAATTAGTTTAACAACTCATCATTAGTCTATTTGCAGTTAGACTAATTACAACTAGGTTAACCAAGTCAAACTGAACACAACTCCATCAACTCTACAATCAACTCCACCAAACTCAACTAATTGAGTTCTAACTGAAGTCATGCATGCAACAACTCAACTGACCCACAAAGAAAGCATACTTCCTTCTGACAGCTGCATGTGCCACATCTGTAGCTCAAACTGAAGTGCTCCAAGAGAATTAGATCAAGTTCATAGTCCAAATATTATTATGAGACAATAATATTTGACTTTTCTATTTTTGACAGCCAATCTAAAAATAGACTTTGATCACTCCTGCTGTGATCACTCCTGCTGTGGTCACTCCTACTGTGATCATCCCTGTTGTGGTCACTCCTGCTGTGATCATCCCTGCTGGGATCCAAAAATAGAACTTGCGCCATAATTTGCCTGCGGGCCCACTTAGTGAAGGCGACTCCTTTCCACTAAGCTCCATCATCTTGTTGCATTCTCAACAAGAATTTCTTGTTGCACACTTTTCAACATGTGTGTGTGTGTGCGTATGCGCCGACGCGATGCAACCGAACCTGAAAGGGTTGTAAATGCCACTGTATAAGTATTTCAAGTCCGATATGAGCCATTTTTTGGGATTTTCTTTGTATTTGGGATTTTCAAAAATAAACAAAAATACAAAGGAACCCACACTTATGCGACTTGCGATAACAATTTAAAGGTGGATCTGATAAAATATAGGGCAGAATTCATAATATTTGAAGTTCGATAAACAGTGATTTGGCGGATTTTTCCCATGTTTTACAGTGTTTCTCTGTGTAAACAGAGAACACTATTTTTGGGGATTTCAACGCAATGATGGTCCCTTCCGTTACAGAATAGGTGGCCCCCATCCCCAAAGGCATTTATCAATTATTGCTAATGCTCAGAGGGGGATTCGAGCGAATAAAGGCTGGGAGCCAGAGATCCCAGAAAAGGAAACGAACGAACAATGTTGATTGGCTTAAAGCCACAGAATGACAGAAAAATAAAAAGGAGGAAGCAATGCTAAGACATGATCGCAGAAATCGAAGCTAAAGCAGGAAGCCAAGGCAATTGAGAGCAAAAAGAGCTCAATTGAGAGCAGGAGCATAGAAAGAAAAAGGCAGAAGCAAAAATAGGCCAAGAGAGAAAAAGCGAATGCGCAGAGCAGCTAAGGGAGTCACTTGGAGGTCAAGTGAAAAGCCAGGGAGCTGTACATTGCAGAGAGCCAAAGAAGCCAGAGCCGAAGAGCTAGAGTAAGAGCCAGAGCCAGAACCAAGAGCCATAGCGAGAGCCAAGAGCCAGAGAGCCGAGAGCTTCAAGAGTTGGGGATAAAATGGTGTCTAAACCCATTATTTCTGTGTAAAACCAATGGAATTGAGCCAGGGAGCTTGTAAAAGGACTTTACCATAATCCCAGAGAGCCTAGTCAAGTTGACTAGAGCTCATGGAGACGTAGCCCAAGAGTTTTGGTTGAACTCCAAATTAATATTGTTATTTTGTGTGTGTTTTATTGCTGCATTGTCTCTACTGTTTTAATTGTTGCTATTTTCTTTATATCAGTTTAAGAAAATCAATTTACAACACCTGAACAGTTTAAAACAAACATAAGCATACACTATATTGTCAAGCATATTATCAATTCTGCATTGGTTAATCAATAAGACTTGGGAATATTTAAGCTTTGGAAGTGGGAGAGGTTCTTGTAAGTTAGACAAGAAGCCTAAGTGCCCCATTTTCAAATTAGGTGGTATCAGAGCTTAAGTTTGGTTAACCCCACCTTCAAAGAAGGTTATATTAGAATGCTTGATTGACAAAGCAAAGACTACTTGTCTGAAAGGTGTTTGAATAGCAAGAGGTTGATTGTATGCTTGTTTTGCAGACTGACTATTGTTTGAGTTTGCAGAGGTGAAAGGAAATCTATTTATAGCTCAGTCTAGGAAGGACAAATAGGAAGAAGGGTTGAAGTTATTCTTCTATCCCAAAGGACCTCTAGGCAATCCTTGGAGCACAAGAGGTTTGTTGCAAAAGGTTGTTGAAATAAGCTCTTTATTAATCTTGTTTGAATTTCTTTGTTCATTGTCATAATGACAACTTCCTCGAGTGTATCCTGAAATTCCTTCTCCATCACAAGACTCTTTGATGGAGACATGAAGCAAGACTTTTTCATCATGATGGAAAAGGTGAGAGAAATGTATGAGGATGGAAGGAAGAGCAGCATACTTAGAGAGCAGTTGAGTTCCATGAAGGAAGAGAAGCAGTTGCTTTCTGATAGACTACAGGAAATAGAGAGGCAACTTCATATTGCAAATATGAACCTAAAGAGGATGATGAGTTGGAGTCACTGCTCTTTGTTGTCAAAGAAGCCTTGGTCAAGTATCAGCTTGAAGAATAGGTAAATCATTCTAGTTTGTCTTCAAATTCTTCTAAGAATGCTTATATTGGTTCTTTTGAAAAACATACTAGAGGCATAGGTTCCAAGCTAATGTCCAAGATGGGATATGAAGGAAAAGGCTTGGGAAAGCATGCACAAGGTATTGTTGAACCAATAATGGTTGAGGAAAGGCCTAAGTATTTGGGTCTTGGCTATGGACAGTATTATGGAGAGAGTTCCAAAGCTGCCATGAAGACCATTAGAACAGGTCCAAGAAGGAGTTGCATTGCAGAGTGTGGAGATTGTATTCGGGAGGAATGCAATAGCTTGAAACATCACTTGCAGGATGCAGGTGTTCAGAAGCACACACTTGAACCAGAGAGTTGTGGAAATCCGAACAACCTTGAAGAGATTGATGGTGTTCCAAAGGGAGCCACTTCTTCATTTGCTTCACCTCCTCATGAAGGAAATAAAGGTGAAGGAGGCATGTATAAATCTGGTTCTAATCATATTCCTTTTGATTTTGTAAAGCATGGTAAATTTCCATAAAAGCATGGGAAAAGAATTGCATGTTCCTTTTGTGGTTTGGATAACCATCATGTTTCTAGATGTTGGAAGATAATGGCCACATATAGGAAACTTTTGATGGAAAAGAAGAAAAAATCCAAAGGTCCATTGGACAAGGCAAATCATACTGTCAAGAGGATGCACATGTGTTGCACCTACTGCCATAAGCAAGGGCATCTTGCTTAAAGGTGTTGGACTTTGAATCCAAGAATGCTTCCACAAAAGCTGAAGAAAGTGGAAAGGGAAGATGGTAGAAATGAAAATGAAATTTCCATGGATGATGTGCTTCAGAATGATTCACATGTTGATGCTGATGTGCAGACAAAGGAAAGACCTTTGAACTGGATTGGTAAGAAATGGTTAGAGTTCTTTTCCAATTAAGGTTGCATGTCTATTGATGCATCTATTTGCATTTCTTTGTTAATGAGATGCAAGTTGCAGGTTTCTACCAAGAAGGTGAATGGAGAAGTTGAGTAGGAGACTCACTTTATTACTGCAACATTATATTTCATTTCAGCTTCGAAAGTACAGTGTACTTAAGTGAAAGTTGAAGGATGAAATGCATGTATAAGCATGATGTGCATGAACACAGGGATATTGATGTTTTCCTCGTTTTAAACATGTATGTGTAATTAACTTGTAGGGTTGATTGCTTTGACATGCATGTGGTGCAATGTTGACTTGGGAGAAGTTAACTTGGTCTCCAAGATGGAGATAATTATAAAGTGTTCATTTTTTTAAAAGGGTCTTAATGGTATTTTTCTACATGCTTTACTTGAAGGGTCATTTGTTTTAAAGGCATGTTTTGTGGGAATGTTGTCTAGTCCATCATTTGTATGCAGATGTAAGACATGGAGGTGTTCACAAGATGTGAAATCTGTTTCTTTTATTGAAGTGGGAGTTTAAGCCATCCAGCTGTTCTCTGTATTTCTATTGTTGTTAACAGTTGTTGTTGACAGCTTGTCAAACAGATACAAATGAAAGTTTTGTGAAGCAGGTGTACTTCACATTTGTTTGAGCCACCTTGGATCAATGATCAAGGCATAAAAGTCCAAACTACCTTCTATGACCACTTCAGCAGAAGTTTTACATGAAGGCAAGAAGGAAGACAATTCTTCCCAGGAGAAGGCACTATGCAAGGCAAGTGTATGAAGGCTGGAAGAAGAGGGTTTTGTTACTCTTAGGTACTTCTCAAATCAGTATATCAATCTTTTGGAGACCAAAAGTTCTTTTAGTGGGAAGGCGTGATCCAAAATGGATTTTGGGTAGACTCATAAGTCTAAGTGTTCCTCACTGAGGAAAATGAAAGTCCAAGGAAGTTCCTGGAAATAGCCCCATTGCATAGATCCTTTCCTTCTGAATCTACTACAACTTGAATGGGAAAAAATGGACTTAGGATGTAGAAGTTATCGCTCAAAGAAGATGCCCTTTGTTCCTTAGAAAAAGAGGCAAAATCCTTTAAAAATGGAAAAAAACCTTTCAAAAGGGAAATTACGTCAGACCAGGGCAAAAGAGCGGATTTAAGTGAAAAGGGGAAGCACCCTCGATTTTCATTTGTATCATCTAATAATTATTCATTTGTGTAATGTAAAGGAGGTTTCCCCTCGAAGAGGTTGGTTTGAAGTGGTTGATCTATTTTTTCTATCTTTTTGTGAGCTGGTTTCATAACATCTACCTAGCATCCCGCTTAGCCCAGAAAATGCGCAAGGTTGTCCAGAGGTATAGCCTCCCAACTTTGCGCAGTTTTGGCTAATAGCCTCCTACATCTTGTTGCCAGCCTCCCCAAAGAATCTGTGCAGTTTTCATTGCCAGTCTCCCCTTGATTATTGCATTGTCTCCATAGAAAAATTGCACAAACCTTCCCTCCAACCGAGCCAGATCCCATGAATAGACATTGCTGATCTGGATTTCCCATCTCAGCCTCCTAGTGACACCTACGCAATTTTCACTGACAGTTCCCAGAGCCCGCATCCCAACTTGAAATGTGCTTTGTGCATTTTTAAAGCCTCGTCCTCTCTCCTGGTCACCTGCACCCAAAATCGAAAGATAATGCATCATGGTAGACTAGGAGATTTCTAGATTTGATGTCGTCTCTGTTATAGACATATTTGGGCACTACAACCCCAATCTCATATGTCCATAAAACAAGGGCTTCTAAGCCCCTAAAAGTGTTGTTTCATACCCTAAAGGAACAAGGTCAGCTGATTACATCATCTCCCAGAAGTTCTCCCTGAAAAACTACTCAGAACTGGTCAAAACTGGATCATACAGACTACTCGGTGCTAAGGGTGCGATGCATCTCACCTACTACATGCAAAAATTGCGATGCATACTAAAAATACCTTATGTAGGGTGCGATGAGTGAGAGCAGACAAATGGCAGAGGCAATTGGCTAGGTGGAAACCCAAAGAATCTTCTAGAAACTGCCCATTTGACACTTGCCTCTCTGAATTCACCTAGGGATGAGTAAGAGATCATGAAATCTACAAGTGGAACCAAGAACTATCAGAGAAATGAAACTAATCAAAATCCCAGAAGCTGACTCACCCACCTACAAATATCTATATATGGATCCCTCATCCTAGAGATCCGAAGGCTGAAATTTTGTATTTTGTAAGGAAGTGTTGTTGGTTTCTCTATGCAACATTGTATTGTTGGGTGATCTAGCTTTTCATGAGGTGAAGAGGGCTTTCATTCTGGGAGGATGGCGCTGGGTCAGACTGCTGGGTTGTAATCCTCTCTTATACTACTTCTATCAATAAAGCTATTTGCGTTTTCCTCCATATTCTTGTATATTTCTGAATCTTGTATTGATATATGCATTTGTATGGTTAATATACATCTGATCCTATATTGTTTATGGCTATAGATCTCTATGCTTTGATGGTATTATGCTGCTTTACTACAGGTGTTCTTTGAAGTGGGACAAGTAAGGAAGGAGTGGCGAAGCTCTACTAAAGGAGGGAGGAAACAAGCAAGGAGCCAAGCGAAAGACTAAGCTTGGTACTCTCTGCTTCTCTCTCATCTATCTCTCATAAAGGAAAACACAAGTAACTTTAGTTTGTTTGTTTCTAAGATAGCTACCCATCTTAGTGGGACTAGCAACTCTAAATGGACACTAGTTTTCCCAGTAACAAAATGGCGACTTCACTGGGGAGTGAATAGTGTGATTTTTAGTTATTGTTGTTTGCTTTATAAACTACAGATGGAGCCTGAAGTTAAGCCAGCTAGCCTTTGAACTGCTTTTGCTATGCAACTGCAAAGTAGATCAACGCTGCTTCAGTCAATCTCTAGGTTAGCTTATGAACTGAACATCTGACTTGCAAACATCCTAAGTGCCCTAGTGGTAGCTCAAATGACCTCATTAGATCAGCCCCTATGATTTGTGTTTACTGCCTATCATTAGCTCGGCTTAAATCCCTGAACTAAGCTGCAAACTGTGAGCAAAAACCAAGCTCAGTCTTGTCCATGGACCATCGCACTGTCTCTCATTGGCAGTCTGGATGCATTGTACCTCCCGTGTGTTGCAGGTGAGATGCATCCCTGTTTCCCTATGTTACAGGTGCGATGATTGAGTGAGACTATTTCTGCCTCCAGATTTTGGTTTTCTCTTCATTGTTTTCAGCTTTATTTAGTAGTTTTGCTATCTATGATCAGTATATCACTATTGAAACTCTCTTCCTTTGCATTATTCAGCCTCCATTGATAAAGAATTGTGACTGTTTTTATGTATTTTTCATCATTTACAGTTCTCCTTTGCAAACAGTGACTTAATTGAACTGCCGTTTTTTATTTGAAAGTGTCGCAAGTGTCGTTTTCAGTCAAAGAAAAGAGTGTCGTAAAGTCTTCCTCTTTTAGATAGTCAATTACACTTTTGCCATTATATTTGATTTGAATCATCAATTCTTTGAAGTGTCGAAAGCAGTTTTCAAATCAAAATTGAAAGCATCGTCTTAATCTTCCTTTCGTTTTTGAAAAGAAATTGTTGAAGTGTCGCTTTGAGAAAAGATAGCTCAAATTTGTACTTAGTTTTCTTTTTGTCATTCTCACATTAAGGAAACTGAAAAACAAATACATGCATGTGCATTTGCATTTAGACTGAATGCGGAAATTGATTTAGGACAGTGCATCTTAGTGTGTGCTCTCTGCTCTATGTTGAAATAATTTTACTTCTCTTTCCTTAGTAGCTAGAATTTTCATTGCAAAAAGAAAGTAAACAATTGTTCGTCATCTTATATTGCATATTTAGGAATTGTATATCTACATGACGTGGTGAACCTTAAAGGAAAACTTCTTAAGAAAGATCAACTGTAAAATAAACCTCAATGAACATAAAAATGCTTTGGAACCTAACACACAACATCTAGAAGTCTAGGCTAGAGACGTATTCTGGCATCGTAAAGCTTGGTAACTATCGTTTTCATCATAGGTTGGGTGATTCCTCCTCTTTGATATGACAAGTGCCAGTACGGACTTGTGCTCCCATGTACTGTTGAGTACATATTGGGATACCAAAATAGGCTATATCCTTTATCCTTAGGAAGCAGTGTCTGCCGCCCTATTGATCGTAATGCACTGAACACAGCATTTGGGAAGATTGACTGCCATACCTTAAAAAGTATTCTGCAGTTTTGCATTGGTTTGGTAATCCCTCTGTCTAGATTTCTAGAGTAGTCACTTTCATTCCTTTTTAGACTCCTTAAAAGAAAAGTTCCATTTGAGCACTTGCCACTTCAGGCTCATTAAAAATCGAAGGCGACTAGAGTCATCTTTAGCTTTTTCTCAACTCCTAAAAATTGAAAAATCAAGTTGTGTCAAAGCGTCATAAGATTTTTTTTAATCGGAATAACATCATTGTTCCCTCGTTGGTCTTAGGTTGAGAAAAATGGAGTCCACCAATCAAGGATTTCCCCTTGGGGGGATCCTAGTCCCTTCTCCTCTTGGGGAGATGTGGTGCACCTCTTATGGCTACATTGTCCCTTCTAGGACTTACAATTGGCCTGCCAGTATGGCTTTTCTACACCTCTGTCGTTCAAAACACCATGATTCTTGAGCAATCAAATCAGAAACCAGATGATACTAGAGTTACCCCCTAACCTTCTACTTCATTTGTTTCTCCCTCTCCTTCTTCCTCTTCGCTTGGTGAAACTAGTAAAACTAGAAACCAAGTAACTGAGAAGAAGAAGAAAGGGAAGGAGAAGAAGAAGAAGAAACCAACGGCAAAAGGGGTCAACCATGCATCATCTGGAAAAAATCCACACACTGTACCATCCAAACCTAAATCTCCACGTGTCATTTGCAAAGGAGACCACTATTATCGAGATTGTTCTTGCATCCCACGGATCTTAAGGGACTGGTCTCCCCGCTTGCACAATCTGGTGTCCTCAACCTCTGATGATCATGTTGAAAGTACACCGTCAACTAGTGAAAACGAAGTCAATGGAAAAAAAGGAAGATCTAAATTTCCTTGTAGAATGTGTGAAGGCGATCATGCCCTCCACCATTGTCCCTTCCTGGACGAAGCTAAAAGAGTCTTGGATAACCATCCCGCTTCACCGCTACGGCTTCCTCCTAGATATAAGAAACTCTTGCCGAGTCCATCACTAGTTGAAAATCTGACTGACACACCTTTGTTGTCGGTCAAAGCATCTATCATTGAAGATAAACCCTCTGAGTCCACACAGGACCAAAGTCAACAGGTTGAGACGGCAGTCGGCCCAGTCTTATCTTTAGAAGATCTACCTTCAGATGATACAGTCACCAAAGAGAATGAGAATGACATCGTTCAAATTCTCTTTCTTAACACAGAATCTGATGAATCTAGGGGAAATCTACCCGTTCCTTTACTGCAGGAAGGAAGTTCGTCAGAGATTCATCCATCCATCTATTCAGTCCCTCCTCCAAGCAATCTAGTCATTTCCTTCGATTGGAATCTACTAGGGAGACCCCGCCTACCATCTAATGTACCATTCTGAATCATAGTACAAGCTTACAGAATGATCATGGTTGGTACTATCATAGATGAAGGGGCTTCCGTGAGTATCCTTTCCTCCACTACTTGGAAAGTGCTTGGTTCGCCATCGCTTCTACCTGAGATTCGAAATCTGTCAAGCTTCAACAAAGGAACCAGTCGACCGTTAAGGATCCTTCCAAATTTGCCTATAACTTTGAGAAGGAAAATAGTTTATCTGAACGTGATGGTAGTCCAAGGGCCATTAGATTACAATCTACTCCTTGGGCGTGACTACATTTATAGCATGGGAGCTATTGTTTCCTCACTCTTTCGAGTGATGTGTTTCCTGCATGAAGGCAGAGTGGTCCAACTCGTAGACAAACTTTCATTCCCCGGTTCAACACGGCTACTGTTTAAGTGCCATCCCTAACTGGTCTTTTTGCGCAAGGAATGTCTCATCAATCTCCAGTCCATCCACCTGATGAGCACGAGTGATTCGGTGAATGTTACTAAACCCAGGGGGCATGCGCCCTAGTCTCCTTCAACAAGAAAACCCCATATATAAGGTAGGTTTCCGCGTAAGATATATGACTAGTGTGACACACCCGTCTGTTTAGGAAAATGGGATTAGACTGGAATAAGATTCCCTCGTCAAAAGGTTATGTGATTAGAACTGACACCATTCACCTTTGTCTATTTCGATCGACAGAGCCAAGGAAGTGTTTTGTCTGCAAATGCGGATGGAACAATCTTGCTAATGCGAGAAATTATGTATGGTAACCTCGAAACTCTACCTCTCTTTATACCTGGGGGCTTGCAAACCTTTTGCATACAAGTGAAAAGCGACCTTTTATTTTCGTAGTTTGCAGGTTGTCAACCCTTTAACCTCATAGGTAGGTCGTTCCTAGCTTGCATAAAAAAGGCTCCGGAGTAAAGTTGTGAATGGGGCAAGCTCCCTAAAAAATGAACCTACTGATGATAGATATCCTTATTATACGACTGGCACAAGCAATGTTTCCGCAAAGTTCGAGCTCGTTAAAAAATAAACCTAGTAATGAGCATATGTTCCCCCAGAGTTTAATCTCATTAAAAAATGAACCCATTTCCAGTAATAACCTTTGTGATCGCATTACTATTAGCTTTTGAGCCTTGGTCATGTTGTTACCATCACCTCCACTTTTTAGCCGATCATCCACATCCACTTGATTGTTTACCCTTTTGAGGAACAGCTGCAATGAGTGATTCTGTTAGCCATATTCTTTACACTGCTGCGATTGAAAAGTTCCAAACCTCACCTGGAACCAGCTGCTACCCGAAAATATCACTCGTTCCTCAAAGATGAGTCTCTTTTAAGCTCTTTTTAGACTCATAAAATATAAAAAGATTGTCGAGCAATTGGCCTCTCCAGCTTGTTAAAGTGATTGGAAGTGCCATCCCTCTTGTATTTTAATCTTTTTGGACCTGAGGGATCATTACACGAAAAGATCGAGCGCTTGTATTTTTTCGGCTCGTTAAAGTGATCGTAAAAGTCATCCCTTTCGTATTATTTTATACTTTTTCGGACTTAAGGGATTATACTACGAAAAAGGATTACTGGAGTTTCCTTTCCGTCTCTTTTCAGACTCTCTAAAATTGAAAAGGACCGAGTTATCTTTGTCATTAAACTCATTAAAACGATAGCGACAAACTTGTCCATTGTAGACAAGAGCGAATTTCACTGTCGCTAGGTTCGCTAAAACATAGCGACAGGTTTGCTCGAAGGGCAAATTATAGAACAAGCATATGTTATCCTCCTCAAGCTTGACAAAAATAAAGAGGTACTGGTCAGCAATGACTGGGGAAAAATTGGGAAGAAAACTTGAAGAACTTCATTGGTAGCAGGTCGCCCTTGAACATGCCACTTTCACTCCATCACCATGATTGAGTCAAGTTGGGTTATTCCGTTCACTAGTCACATCACCATTGGTCTTCTGTACCATCCATTGTTGGGGCTTATGCTACCAATCCATTTCAGTGTCGCCAATATGTTCAAGAGGAGTCGCTCAGAGAATTCACCAACCCATCTAACATCTCATCCGCTGCAATACCTTCACGCTTCATTCTTTCATGACCGCCACCTTGAACCTTGTATCATCATATCGTTTTCACCTCCACAAAATCATTTGCTACGTTTCGTGTCGTAGATGTGGGATTCATTAAGGCCCTCCTACGATGGGTCACTTCTTGTCGACATCAGCTCATTATCCAAGAAGTTGACTTAGGAACAACCCTTTCAGTACTTTGAAGCCTGCATGCCTCAATGGCAAGTTTCTCGCTTTCGGCGACAGGTTTACATCAGTTGCCTTCAACCGAAAGATTTTTCGTGGTGTTCAACATCAACTCATGTATTCGCACCACGTGAATTGTACTGCAGTACCTTGAGGGTCATTATCATTATCAGTGATTCCTCTCACGCTTGTTAACAGCTTACATCATTGGCTGGTAATCAGGCAATGTCTTTCCATGTTCAACATCAAAAAATATTTTCACATGGATCGACTTGTACATCAGGGAAAGATTAAACGAGTTTGAAGACCCTGGATCTAGTTTCATCCATCTGGGCTGCGATATATTCAGGAGAATAAAGACATCAAATGTAAATCATAGCTGCACAGATAATCATCCAAGCCAAAGGATGATGGCTCTACCAGAATCATCAGTCTGTCACACAGACGGTTGTCTGTCATATGTACATGAAAATGAATTTATAAAGTTGAGCATGGGAATGCCCGCCTCAGCTAGATCATGAAAATATTATGAAGATAATGTATTGTATTGTATCTTATTATAGGTCACCTTCCAGTTCGAAAAACCTCGGATCCTCATGATAAAGCATTTCACCCGACATCAGAAGATTTACGACCTCATGCTTTAGGGGGCAACTGTTATAGACATATTTGGGCACTACAAACCCAATCTCATATGTCCATAAACCAAGGGCTTCTAAGCCCCTAAAAGTGTTGTTTCATACCCTAAAGGAACAAGGTCAGCTGATTACATCATCTCCCAAAAGTTCTCCCTGAAAAACTACTCAGAACTGGTCAAAACTAGACCATACAGACTGCTCAGTGCTAAGGGTGTGATGCATCTCACCTACTACATGCAAAAAGTGTGATGCATATTGAAAATCCTTTCTGTAGGGTGCGATAAGAGAGAGTAGACAAATGGCAGAGGCAGTTGGCTAGGTGGAAACCCAGAGAATCTTCTAGAAACTGCCCATTTGACACTTGCCTCTCTGAATTCGTCCACGGATGAGTAAGAGATCATGGAATCTCCAAGTGGAACCAAGAACTATCAAAGAAATGACACTAATCAAAATCCCAGATGCTGACTCACCCACCTACAAATATCTATATATGGATTCCTCATCCTAGAGATCCGGAGGCTAGAATTTTGTATTTTGTAAGGAAGTGCTGTTGGTTTCTCTGTGCAACATTGTATTGTTGGGTGATCTGGATTTTCATGAGGTGAAGAGGGCTTTCATGCTGGGAGGATGGCGCTGGGTCAGACCGCTGGGTTGTAATACTCTCTTCTACTACTTCTATCAATAAAGCTATTTGAGTTTTCCTCCATATTCTTGTATATTTCTGAATCTTGTATTGATATATGCATTTGTATTGTTAATATACATCTGATCCTATATTGTTTATGGCTATAGATCTCTATGCTTTGATGGTATTATGTTGCTTTGACTCTACAGGTGTTCTTTGAAGTGGGATAAGTAAGGAACGAGTGGCGAAGCTCTGTCAAAGGAGGGAGGAAACAAGCAAGGAGCCAAGTGAAAGACTGAGGTTGGTACTCTCTACTTCTCTCTCAACTATCTATCATAAAGGAAAACACAAGTAACTTTAGTTTGTTTACTTCTAAGATAGCTACCCGTCTTAGTGGGACTAGCAGCTTTGCATGGAAACTAGTTTTCCCAGTAACAGTCTCGTCATGATTGATTGCAGATACAGGTACATGGATGAGATAGGGCACGATGATGAATGAGATGAACAAGGAGTGCATACTAGGAGAATTGTTCGCAAACAGGCGAATAGACAAAGCGTACCAAGTAGCAAGTGAAGGAGACATATGCACATGCATGAACTATTAAGCAAACACCAAGACCATTGAAGACTTCACACACCTTGCCATGGAGGGGTGAAGCTATGATACACCGAAAGCACACTCATCACTCAGCAACACTACAGCTCGACATGGACACCACGATCAGCATGAACATACCAGCACTTTCATGTCAAGTCATGTCATGAGTCATCTCAACCACATCACTATTGTGGGAAATACTGTTGTAATCAATGTAATGTAACGTGGAAGTCCAAAAGACCCACATGTAAAGTTGAAGAGTCATGTAATTCAAACAGTCATGAGGGAAGTCAAACAATCACAAGGGTGAGATTCACCCTTGGCTATATATACCCCTCATTTGTACATGCAAAGGACTTTTTCACCTTGGCTCCTCCCACATAGCCTTGAGAATCAGAAATCTTTTATTTGAGGAGTGAGCAGTGGCTCCAATGCCCCGCTATCAAGGTTAGTGATGTAATGGTGTACGAATGTGTCTTGGAACCTTCACTTAATTCAGAAGCATGTTAACAGGCCGACAATTTTTCACACATGTATTAGATTCATTTGTAAGACTATTCTTTAGACGTGTGTAATGCATGTTGCTTTAGCCTATATTAAGATAGTTGAACTATTTCGGTTGTTTTAGTACATATTCTATTGGAAATGTGTTGTATTAGTTGTTAATGTTGTCTCACCCATGTGGGCTATCCCACCGGACACTTGACAGATTCATTCTTGCAAACTTGTTATAACGCTCGTCGCACTCATGTGGACTATTCCGCTGGGTGTTGTGTGTGCTATATGTTCACTTTGTGTTTGTGACTGCTGCATCCTTGTGGACTACTCCACCAGAAGTTGCTCATATCCTATTGTGTTGTATGTCTTTAACCTGAGACTCACTTCCACCCTCTCCCTCTGCAGTGAAAGAAATTTGACACAAGTGGCACTAAGCACTCACCAGGCATGTGAACCTCATTGTTCAAAGACAAAGCAAACCACTCGCACGTGCTAACAAGCAAGAGCTAAGGCAAATATTTAAGCTAATGGAAACTAGGCCATCGTACCGGATGGGACTCCTACACCAAATGGTCTTGTTGGGTTGTTGGGTTTGGACCCTATATTAGGTTGGGCGAACCTACCTATGGTTTTGTGCATGATTTTCGCACATGGTATTGGACGCGATGGTTTTTCGGTTCATGGTATTGGATGCTTCGGCATGTATAAATATGTATTGTAACATTGAAAGGAACATAATGAAAAATCAAGCTGGTAGTCCCGGTTTTGGGATCCAGGGAAAAATCTCTGTGCATATGTATTTTATGGGTTATTCTCTCGCATTGTTTATTTTCTTTTGTTTAAGAATTCGTATGCAGGTAATTTCTGTACAGGGTTAAAACCTACATTTGGTATCAGAGCTGTTTTGGCTTCAAGGGGACGCCTTTGTTGCTGAGGGGTTTCGCTCGAGCCTGTGGTAGACCCTGTTCAGTGGGAGATCTGCGAGATCGATTCTGGTGGTGAAAGAAGATGGCGAGCAGTGGAAAGATCGAGATTGAGAAGTTCAATGGTCAGAGTTTTGAGTTGTGGAAACTCAAGATGGAGGATCTGTTGGTCGATAAAGATCAGTGGATCGCGGTAGATCCGGGTACTAAACCATCCGGAGTGACCGATGAAGAATGGAAGAAATTGGATCGGAAGGCAAAGAGCACAATACGATTGTGTGTCTCAGATTTAGTATTGCTGAATGTATCAGGGGAAGCTACGGCAAAGGCTTTGTGGGTCAAGTTAGGGACTTTGTACCAATCTAAGTCTCTGGTGAATAAATTGTTCCTGCGGAAAAAGCTGTATAACCTGAGGATGAAAGATGGAGACTCGGTGACAGAGCATCTGAATGCATTTAATACTGTGGTAAGTCAGTTATTATCTGTTGATATTAAAATTTCAAATGAAGATAAGTGCATCAGTCTATTGTGTTCTCTACCAGATTCGTGGGATAGTCTGGTTATTGCAATAGGTAGCAATGCAACTGCTTTGCAGTTTGATGAAATAGTCTCAGCCTTGCTGACGGAGGAGATGAGACGGAAGAATATGGACAACCAGAATGGTGATGCCTTGTCTGTACGAGGACGGTCCCAGAACAGAAACAAAAATAAGTCATCGAGTGGGAGATCTAAATCTAGAGGGAGATCTAAATCTCCAGGAAAACCTACAAAGGTGGTGTGCTGGAAATGCGGAAAGGAAGGACACTTCAGAAGGGATTGTAAATCTAAAGCTCCTGATAAAGGAAAGGGATCTGATGATGCTCCTTCTGCAGAGGCGAAAACCACCTCAGATGAAGGTGGGGATGTGTACTTGGCTTCTTCAAGTACACATGTAGATCATGAGGCATGGTTGATTGACTCAGGTGCATCCTTTCACTTCACTCCCCATAGAGAGTGGTTCTGCGAGTATGAGAAATACGATGGTGGTGATGTCTTCTTAGGAGATGATAGGAAGGCTAGAATCGTTGGTCGGGGAAACGTAAAGTTGAAGTTGCAAGGTGGAAGGGTTAGAACACTTCCGGGTGTTCTACATATTCCTGCATTGGCCAGAAATCTGATTTCTGTAAGCAAGTTGGATGATGCAGGTGTAAAGACGGTGTTCGAGAAAGATACCTGCAAGATGGTTCGAGGAGCACTGATATTGATGCGGGGAGTTCGGACTGGAACTCTGTACAAACTGCAAGGTAGCATTGTTGTTGATGGGTGCAATAGTTCTATGGTTCCTGAAAATGGAGTAGAAAATCTAGTGGTCTCTGGAGAGAAGACCATGTTGTGGCATCAAAGGCTTGGACATATTGGAGAGAAGGGCCTTCGAATACTTCATGGTAAAGGTATGGTAGAAGGTATGAATGATAGCTCTCTGGATTTTGATTTCTGTGAAAATTGTGTGTATGGGAAGCAGAATCGAGTGAGTTTCCCCTCTGGTGGTAAGAGGACGAAACAGATATTAGAGCTTGTGCACAGTGATGTGTTTGGACCTGTGAAGGTTCCATCACTGGGTAAGTCTGTGTACTATGTATCATTCATAGATGACTTCTCAAGGAATACATGGATATATTTCCTTAAGAAGAAATCTGAAGTCTTTGACAGGTTTAAAGAATTTAAGGCTCTGGTGGAAAATCAGACAGAGAAGAAGATAAAGGTGCTGAGGACAGATAATGGTGGAGAATTTTGCAGCAAGGAATTTGAAGAATTTTGTAAGAAGTGTGGTATAGCACGGCAGAAGACTACTCTATATACACCTCAGCAAAATGGAGTCGCAGAAAGAATGAACAAGACGTTGATGGAAAGGGCAAGAAGCATGCTCAGTGGTGCCAGGTTAGGACAGGAATTCTGGGCAGAGGCGGTGGATACTGCACGTTACCTGATCAACAGATCACCCTCATCAACGTTGGAGGATAAGACTCCACAAGAAGTATGGACTGGTAAGAAACCCTCTCTTTCACATCTGAGGGTATTTGGATGTGATGCATATGTACATGTTCCAAAGGAGAAACAAACCAAGTTGGATAGTAAATCTGAAAAGTGCATCTTTATTGGGTATAAGGATGGTTTAAAGGGTTATAAGCTTTGGAACCCAGTCACACGGAAGGTTGTGTACAGCCGAGATGTGGTTTTCAGAGAGGTAAAAGATGTTATTCAATCTGAAGTCCAACCAAAGGAACCTGAGAAGATAGAGTTTGAGCCAAAGGAGGAAGAATCAGACTCTACAGCAGAGGAGGAATCAGAAGATGAAGAGCCACAAACTCCGGCTATGAGAAGATCAGGTCGAGAAAGAAGGCAGCCAGAAAGGTATAGTCCATCTGCTTTCAGTTCAAATTTTGCTTTGTCTGTTACTGATGATGATCCCAGAACTGTGAAGGAAGCAGTGGATTCAGAGGATGGAAAACTCTGGAAAGAGGCCATGGTTGATGAAATGGCATCTTTGCACAAAAATGAGGCTTGGGATCTGGTAGAGTTGCCGGCTGGAAGGAAACCCATTGGCAGCAAATGGGTGTTCAAGAAGAAGACTAATGCAGAAGGAAAGGTGGAGAAATACAAAGCTCGGTTGGTAGCAAAAGGTTATTCCCAGGTGCCGGGAATTGATTTTGGTGATATTTTTTCTCCTGTTGCCAAGGTAGCTTCTATTAGATTACTTTTATCTGTTGCTGCTGCTTTTGATTTTGAGGTAGAACAGATGGATGTGAAGACAGCATTTCTTCACGGGGATTTGGAAGAGGAAATCTACATGAGGCAACCTGAAGGCTTTGCGGTGAAGGGTAAGAAAGAACTGGTATGCAAGTTAAAGAAGTCTCTGTATGGGTTAAAACAGTCACCAAGGATGTGGTATCAGAAATTTGATACATTTATACGGGGACTTGGCTTCACCAGAAGCAAAGCAGATCATTGTGTCTATTTTAAATTAATTGGTGACCGTGTTGTTTATCTGGTCTTGTATGTGGATGATATGTTGCTGGTTGGAAATGACAAAGAAATTATCCAGGATTTGAAGACCCAATTGTCCTCCAAATTTGACATGAAAGATCTTGGTGCTGCAAACTATATTTTGGGCATGGAAATTAAAAGAGATCGGGCAAAGAGGAAGCTCTGGTTAAACCAGAGGAAGTATGTCGAGACAATACTGCAGAGGTTTAATATGCAGGATAGTAACCCGGTGAAGGTTCCTATTCCTGTAGGTGTGAGGTTGTCTGCTGAACAGTGTCCCAAGACACAAGAAGAGGAAGAGGACATGTCTCGTGTTCCATATGCAAGTGCAGTCGGTAGCCTGATGTATGCAATGGTCTGTACTAGACCAGACATTGCACATGCAGTGGGAGTATTGAGCAGGTTTATGTCAAAACCTGGGAAGGAGCACTGGACAGCAGTGAAGCGGGTTTTCAGGTATTTGCATGGCACTAGTGATTATGGTTTGTGCTACCAAGGAAGACCAGGATTGGACAGAGTGTTGGATATTCATGGTTTTGTTGATGCAGACTGGGCTGGAGATCTGGATCAGAGAAGATCTACAAGTGGGTATGTGTTTAACCTATTTGGAGGTGCAGTCAGTTGGATGAGTAAGAAACAATCTGTAGTGGCACTATCAACTACAGAGGCAGAATACATGGCAGCCACTCATGCAAGCAAGGAAGCAGTTTGGTTGCAGAGATTGTGTTCAAGTATGGGGTTAGTACAGGGAGCTATAAGAATAGACTGTGACAGCCAAAGTGCAATTTTCTTGGCAAAGAACCCTGCTTATCATTCAAAGACAAAGCACATTGATGTTCAGTATCACTTTGTGAGGGATATGATAGAAGACAAAAAGGTGTTGCTGGTAAAGGTGGACACTTTGAAGAATACTGCAGATGCATTGACAAAATCTGTGAGCTCTGAGAAGTTCTCTTGGTGTAGAGAAACAATGGGTGTTTCAGGGCTAGAAAAATGACTAAACTCTCCTGTGGCCCCCTGTGGAAAGAAAACAACAAGTGGGAGATTGTTGGGTTGTGTTATATTCTTTCCAGGACTAACCGACGTAGTTAAACGGGGGGTTAGAGGGGGGCGGTAGCCCCCCTTCGCTGCGCCGATTGCGCAACGGGGGGGTCACAGGGGGGGCGGTAGCCCCCCCTGTCCGGGGGGTTTGAGGGGGCGGGTAGCCCCCCTCTACGGGGTCCGAGGCAGCGCCCCGGGAAAAAAAAATTTGGACCCTATATTAGGTTGGGCGAACCTACCTATGGTTTTGTGCATGATTTTCGCACATGGTATTGGACGCGATGGTTTTTCGGTTCATGGTATTGGATGCTTCGGCATGTATAAATATGTATTGTAACATTGAAAGGAACATAATGAAAAATCAAGTTGGTAGTCCCGGTTTTGGGATCCAGGGAAAAATCTCTGTGCATATGTGTTTTATGGGTTATGCTCTCGCATTGTTTATTTTCTTTTGTTTAAGAATTCGTATGCAGGTAATTTCTGTACAGGGTTAAAACCTACAGGTCTGAGGTCTAGTTGGGACTTCATATAGGGGATATCCCCTAAATGTTGGTGGGTCTAGTACCATTAATAAGTTGTGAGTGGTAAGCTTCCTTGTTGCCATAATTTTGTTTTCAAATTTTCTTGCCAACCTGAATGCCTTCTCCGATGAATCAATTTCCCAAAGGAAAACCTCTTGTTGGAAGTTATCCTTTAGAGTCCCTATGAAGACATCAATCATATGCTCCTCAAGAATATCATTTACCCTTATATTCAATTTTTGGAAGTCCTTAATGTGATCCACTATTGAACCCTTTTGTTTGATATTTATCAATTGGCTAAAGAAGGTGGTTCTCTTTGTATCCTCATAATGTGTTATCATTTCCTCCGTAAAAATTGGCCAAGTGATAATTTGTTTACGAGAGAAAATAGATTGATACCATACAAACTTATTGGGTTCTAAATATAAAGTTGCAATGTGTACCTTTTGTGTGTTTTTGACATTATGGAGGTCAAAATATTGCTCCATATGTAGTATCCATGTTATGGGATCCTTGTCATCAAACTTCCTCATATCGATTTTTGGAATATGATGGGGCTTTAATCCAACATTAGAGTCTATGAAATGATGATTAGTATTTCTTTTGTTCTCATCATGAGTTTCCTCTATTACCTTTTCGCTATTAGGAAGCATTTCTTGTAGCAACTTTGTCAAAGCTCCCTTTAAAACTTCCATGTATTTCTTCAAATCTTCAATGTTGTCGTTTAGTTTTTATTATATACCATTGATGTCATCTTTCAAAACTTCCATTTCTACTTTTAAACCATTCTTCAAACCATCCATCGTAGCTTCCATTTCATTTTTGGTTACTCTTTGCGAGTGATCGAAGTAGCTCTAGACACATGCAGAAGTCCAAGAGGGCTAAAAAATGGTCAAAATTAAAAGTGTTCAAAATTCAACAAACTTAGCATCAAATCTAAGTGCTCATCACCCTAATTATAATGGTATGAACGAAACTCAAATCTGAGCTCGTATGAAGAAGTTAGAGCAAGTCAAAGTTCAGGTTTGACTTGGACAAGTGGTAGGAGAAGGTGACATGGCAGAAATCTTCGGTGAATGGGGAAGCACCAAGCGGCAGGCTGCCATTGGTCTCGCATTTCGTAATCATAGATCAAAAGAGGTCGGCGGTAAAGAATCGTCCCTAGCAGGATCAGGGTTGTGATGCGATCGCACATCGCAAAAAAGGAAGAGTTAAGGATCAACCCCGGTAGGTGCAATGTGATGATCGGCCCCAGCAAAGCCAGAGTGCGATGTGATCTCATATCGAAATCACAAAGGAGAAATAGTTAAGGAATCAGCCTCTGAAAGTGTGATGCGATGATCGGCCCTGGCAAAGCCAAAGTGCGATGTGATCACATATCACAATTGCAAAGGAGAAATGGTTAAGGAAACGGCCCCGGCAGTTGTGATGCGATGATCGGCCCTGACAGAGCCAGAGTGCGATGCGATTGAATATCACAATCACAAAGGGAAGAGGTTGGTTGGATATATACCATATATATATGTTAAACCAAAACTGGTGGGAGTCGAACCCACCGCCGACAGTCTGTCGAACCCGCCCACGCGGCGGCTCCACAAAACACAATGTAAATGCTAATAATGCCATGGCTCCAAATAAAGCCACCAAAAAATACGCAGCAAGATGAGAGGGGCGGGATTTGATCCCCTGACCTCTTTGCCTTGAGAACTCCGCCTAACCAACAAGCTAGCGGTGGCGGCTTTGTAAATTCTGCCACCCAACTTTTATTTAATCATCATTTCTCATAGGCACGGAAAAAAGGGCAGCGGTGAGGAGAGTAAACTTAAACAGTGTGGAGGAACTCGGATATGGTGGAAACTAAGAGAAGTCTAGAGACAGAACCATGATTTGCAATTCCAGGAGGTGGAACCATGATGGCACATTTTTCGAGATGGGGAATCTTTTGCAGAGAAT
Organism: Pinus tabuliformis; assembly: GCA_031772625.1. NCBI lineage: Eukaryota > Viridiplantae > Streptophyta > Pinopsida > Pinales > Pinaceae > Pinus > Pinus tabuliformis. The sequence goes on from CM062818.1 coordinate 2,075,866,461, forward strand.
TCCTTGATGCCTAAAAGATTCCATGGGGAGGTCAATTTTCTTTTTGTTAGATTGATATGAAGTTTACAATAATTTTATCTAGAATTTCACAAGGAACCCGATGGTGAAATCAAAATCACCATCTGAGCAATAGAGCAAAATATTTGAAGAATCTTGAGGGAATCTTCTAGATTCCTTAGAGGCTAAAATTCACCAGAGTCAGAATGCAGCCAAATTTATACTCAAAAGTCTTAGAATCTCACAAGGATCATGATGGAAAGATCATATTCTTGATCTAATTTGCAGATCTCCACACATCCCAAAGAACAGAATCTTTGGAGAATCACAAGGAATCTAAAATATTCCTATATGCCCAGATTTTGACAACAAAGGAATTTAACAAATGGATAGTTGATTTTACACCTATTGACAACAAAAATTCAGTGGTGCAGTTAGATTTTGCAGCCGAGCCTTCCATTTTTCAGCCAACTTCAGAGGTGAATGTACATGAATCAGTGATGTCACATTTTCCTTCGTAATTGTTGAGATGATGTATTATGTTTTGAGATCCTTGTTTGATGTTATGTTGTGGGATCGATTTTGCCACATTATGTGAGATGTATTTAGCTTGTCATGTTATGTATTGTGTCGATATCCCTGTGTAACTATGTTGAAGGGATATACTCATTTCCACATTGTGTGAGATCATTTTAGTTTGTCATGTTGAGAGGATGCCTTCTTGAGTGAGAATTCTTGTAAGTGGAACATCTCATGGAGAGACAAGACACTCTTGTTTGAGGGCATGTGTCCTTGCTACAAAAAAGTGTTGCCCATGTACATCATCATCATTTCCAACATTATATGAAGCGGCCTCCACACTCTTGACACCGGGCCCAGAGACGTAGTCCACACTGGACGAACTTCGTTATCAAATGTCTTGTGTTTTGACTTGCTAATCATTGTCATGTTTCCTCTTGCTTAAGCATGAATATGTGTTATTTTATGCTCTTTTATATGCAATTCTAACAACATCACATAAGTAAAAGATCTTGGATGATTCTGGTAGCTGAAAGAACTCGGATCAAGTTTTGTATTGGAGAGGTCTTCTCGCTAATGTGAATTGCAAGCGTGAACAATGATTGAACGTACAATAATGAAGGATGACAAAGGCATGTACGAGGCCATGCTCAGGATGTACAAAATGGTGGACATGTTGTATGAAGCTTATGAGAGACATGAGAAATAAAGAGCAGAGAATGATTCTCCATGCACACCTTCTAGTGTACATTCATCACCTTCATCATCTTCTCATCATTCGAATGCGGAGATCAACCATAGTATTCAAGCAGATAACACTAAATTGAAGATGCTTCTACAAGAAGAGAAAGAGGAGAAGCGTTGATTGCAGCTTCAGTTGCAAGCCGCAAAGGCAACCTTGGAAGAATTGAAGCGAAACGACCGAAGCCTTAAAGCAAAGGATGTTGAATTAAGGAGGCTTCTACAAGAAGAGAAAGAGGAGAAGCAGTGACTGAAGCTTTAGCTACAAGCCACGACAGAGGCCTTGGAGGAGTTGAAGCTTAACAAAGGCTTAGAGAAGCCCTCATCACCTGCTTCTGAATCAACAGTGGAGGTAAACAAGGTTAATTTTTCTTTAGATTCATCTTCACATGATATTATTTCTGTTGGAAATGTGGAGATACCCATTATAGGAACTGGCACGAGACTCCTTATACAAAGGAGGAGGACTTGGTATTAATGGCCAATGCATGAATCAGCCATTGGAGGTTGTGCAGAGACCTCGATTCGCAGGCTTGGGATAAATCGAAAGAGAATTCTCAAAGGTGTCAGATGCTTCCGAGACATTGTTAAAACCGTTAAGGAAAGAGAATGATGGGAACACATCACCATCATCCCATGGTAGTGCCCATTACATGGAAAGAGCTGAGGCAAGCTCTCATCGTCATAATTACACCAAAGACAACCAGGAAAGGTATAAACAATCTTAGTATTCTAATGTTCATTTCAATTACAAACATGTTATTAATGATGAATATAAGTCATAGCATCAAAAAACATGTACTTTTTGTGGTTTACATAACCATGTATTTGTTGAGTGTTAGAAGAGAATGGAAGCACGAAAGAGGATGAGGCGTGAAAGGCCTTCTCCCCAACAGGAAAAGAAGAAGTCTATGCAGATCTGGAGGAAGAGGACTTATTGTAGTCATTGCAACAAAAGTGGTCATAAAAGAGCCACATGGTGGAGGCTCTAGCCAGAGCAGCGCCCTATGGACAAAGCACCCGTGCAAAAACCAATCCGTGAAAATGTTCAACAAGAAAATCTACCACATTCATCGTGGTTCACTTTGTTGAGTAAGAAATGGTTTTTCTAGATTGGGTAGCTTATAATGGCCTCATTTTGTAAATCATGTGTTGCAGTTTAAATTGTAAAAGTGATGATGTGTTTTCCATCACTTGTTTAAGCAACAGTGATATTTTGGCCTTGTTTTGATAGCTGGAGCATTGTTTCCATTTTGATGTAAACTTGACCAAAGAGGATGTGTTATAAAATCATGGAAAGTATGGGATGCTTGGTTAATTAGTTGGTCATGTAAATGAAACATGCAATTTGTAGAAATGTACTACAGGTTTGTAGAGGATGTAGGTGTTGCCTCGTCACTTATGGCTCTGAAGGACAAAGGTGAAGGAGAAGTAAGGCTGACCCATTAGGACACTTGTGGTGAAGACGATGTACAAAGTCGCATATTATTTTCATGCGTTTGGAGGACCAAAATCTCCTCAGTGGAGAGGATTGATCCAGGTGGCTCTAGACACATGCAAAAGTCTAGGAGGGCTCAGAAATGCTCAAAATTCAAAGTGTTCAAATTTTAACAAACTCAGCATCAAATCGAAGTTCTTGTCACCCTGATTCCAACGGTGTGAACGACACTCAAATCCAAGCTCGTATGAAAAATTTAAAGCAATTCAAAGTTCAGGTTTGACTTGGACGGGTGGCAGGAGATGGAGATGTGGTATAAATATTTGGCGAATGGGGAAGGGCCAAGTGGAAGGCGACCATTGGTCCTGCATTTCACAATCGCATATTGGAAGAGGTCGACAGTAAAGAATCAGCCCCGTCAAGATAAGGGTTGTGATGTGATCACACATCGTAAAAAGGGAAGAGTTAAGGATCGGCCCAAGCAGGTGCGATGTGATGATCAGCCCCAGAAGAGCTAGAGTGTGATGTGATCGCATATTTCAATCGCAAAGGAGAAACAGTTAAGGTGCGATGTGATGATCGACCCTAACATAGCCAGAGTGCAATGCCATCACATATCACAATCGCAAAGGAGAAGCGGTTAAGGAATCAGCCCTAGTAGAGCCAGAGTGCGATGTGATCGCATATCATAATCGTAAAGGGAAGCAGTCGGTTGGATATATACCACATATATATGTTAAACCGAAACCTATGGGAGTCGAACCCACCATCGACAGCTCCACTAAACACAACACAAATGCTAATCATGCCATGGCTCCAACTAAAGCTGCCCAAAAATACACAAAAAGTTGGGAGGGGCAGGATTTAATCCCCCAACCTCTTCACCTCGAGAGCTCCGCCTAACCAACAAGCCAGCGGTGGCGGCTTTGTAAAGTCCGCCACCCAACTTTTATTTAATCGCCATTTCTCATAAGCACAGAAAAAAGGGTAGTGGTGAGCAGAGCAAACTTAAACAGTGCGGTAGAAGTCGAATATGGTGGAAACCAAGAGTAGTCTAGAGATGGAACCATGATTTGCAGTTCTAGGAGGTGGAACCATGATGGCACATTTTTCGAGAAAGAGAATCTTTTACAGAGAATATTCCTTAATGCCTAAAAGATTCCATGGGGAGGTAAATTTTCATTTTGTCAGAATGATATGAAGTTTACAGCCATTTTAATAGGAATTTCGCAGGGAACGTGATGGTGAAATTAGAATCACCATCTGAGCAAAGATTTGCAGATTCCAAATAGAGTATAATCTTTGAATAATCTTGAGGGAATCTTCCAAATTCCTTAAAGGCTGAAATTCACCAGAGTCATAATGTGGCCAACTTTATACTCAAAAGTCTCATAATCTCGCAAGGATCATGATGGCAAGATCAGATTTGTTATCTTAGTTGTAGATCTCCAGTCAGCCCAGAGAACAAAATCTTTGGAGAATCACGGGGAATCTAAAAGATTCCTAACGGCCCAGATTTTGACGGCGTCGGAATGGATAGTCAATTTTACACCTCTCGACAACAAAAAATTAATGGTGCATTCAGATTTTGCAGTTGAGCCTTCCATTTTTCAACCAAATTTAAAGGTGAAGGTACATGAATCAGTCATGTCACGTTTTCCTTCGTAACTGTTGAGATGACGTATTATGTTTTGAGATCCCTGTTTGATGTTATGTTGTGGGATTTATTTTTCCACATTATGTGAGATGTATTTAGCTTGTCATGCTATGTATTGTCTTAAGATCCCTGTGTAACTATGTTGAAGATATACTCATTGCCACATTGTGTGAGATCATTTTAGTTTGTCATGTTGAGAGGAAGCCTTCTTGAGTGACAATTCTTGTAAGTGGAACATTTCGTGGAGAGACAGGCCACTCTTATTTGAGGGCATATGTCCTTGCTATGAAAAAGTGTTGTCCATGTACATCATCATCATTTCCAACATTATATGAAGCGACCTCCACACTCTTGACACTGGGCTAAGAGACGTAGTCCACACTGGACAAACTCCATTATCAAATGTCTCGTGTTTTGACTTGCTAATCATTGTCATGTTTCCTCTTGCTTAAGCATGCATATTTGTTCTTTTATGCTCTTTTAAATGAAATCCTAACAACATCACAGAAGTAAAAGATATTGGATGATTCCAGTAGCTAAAGGAACCCAGATCAGCGAGAGCAAAATTTGTTGCACTTGGTATCGTAATTTTGGTATATCATGTTTCATTTCTTCTTCTTCATGCATCATAGTAAAACTTTCCGGTTTCTTACTAGATGTTTCCATTTTATTTCTTTGGGTAATCAATTAATGATATTTATTCTTTAGTATTCCCTTTGAATCACTTTAAACTAATTTTTCAAACAAAACTTAGGCAAATTGTTTAAAAAATACACCTTTTTCTTGCTTTGTAGGAACTCAATATTGAATCTATTGGATACCAATAATTTCAGAGACTGATAGGCAGGATTGTATTGTTTTTCTTAGGAAGGCTAGGCCTCCTAAGAAAAACCTGAGCAAGGCCGAGTTTCTTGCCCTTAAGTCCCTTAGGGACAACCTCGACATTGTCGTCCTTAAGGCGGACAAAGGTGGAGTTGTCATCATTATTGATAAGTCGGATTATGTCCAAAAAATGGTGGACCATCTCTCTAGTAGTGGAAGTTACATCAAGCTTAAAAATAATCCCCTTAAGTTCATTTCTAAAGAGGTAGTATCTGCTATTAAAGCAGATTCTTCCCTTCTTCCTCTTTCCCGAAAGCTTATCGAAAGCAATCCTCTTACCCCTGGAATCTATGGCCTACCCAAGATTCATAGACATGGGGCCCCCTTAAGGCCTATTGTTAACAAAATAGGTGGATTTACCTATCTTCTTGCTAAATTCCTTGCCCAAAAGCTCAAACCTCTTGTTGGTCGCAAATATTCTTTTGTTAAAGACTCTGCCTCCTTCGTTCAAGAATGGAGAGATATCAACTTGGAACCAGGAGATTTGTTGGTTAGTTTTGACGTTGTATCCTTATACACCAAAATACCCATCCAAGATGCCATTGATATCATAAATCACATCACTGATAAAGACACTGCCAAGTTAGATGGCCTCTGCCTCACCTCAACTTTCTTCAGTTTTCAGGGTGAGTTCTATGAGCAAACTTGCGGTGTTGTGATGGGTTCCCCTCTTTCCCCTATCATAGTTAACCTGTTTATGGAAGATTTTGAGACCAATGCCTTAGCCTCTGCTCAATTTCATCCTAAAAAATGGAAGAAGTTTGTTGATGACACCTGTGTCATCTAACCTCATGGTCATGAGAAACTAGATATGTTTCTTAACCACCTTAATTCTCAGTCAGAATACATCAAGTTCACGATGGAAATTGAGGAGAATGGTTGCCTTCCCTTTCTCAACATTCTCCTTTCTAGGAAGGAGGATGGTTCCATCTGTCCCAAACTCTTGTGGAAGAAAACTCACACAAAACAATATCTCCATCTCATCACTTCCCAACTCATAAATTCTGGGTTCTCAGCACTCTCACTACTCATGCTCTAAGAGTATCTTATGATAGCCACCTTGATCAGGAGAAATCTCATCTTCTTGAATTTTTCAAAATTAATGGGTATAGCAGACCCCAGAGCCTCAAGGCCTTTCATAAAGCCAGCAAAGCGGTTAGAGTTAAAACTGCTCAAGCTGATCCTATCTCTAAGGTTCATCTCCTGTATATCTAAGGAACCAGGGATAGGATTGCCTATATTCTTAAGAAGATGAATGTCTCTTCCTCTTTCAAATCTCTCAAAACCATTAAAAATTCACTTGGATCTGTAAAGGACCCTATTGACCCTAAAGACACGAAAGGAGCCTACCTTGTTCCATACTCTTGTGGTATCCCCTACATTGAGGAAATGGGAAGGTCTATTAAGCAAAGAATCATCGAACATGTTGCTGACATTAGACACAATCAATCCAACACATCATCCCTTGCCGAACATGCATAGAAATCGAAACATCATGTTTGCATTGAAGAATCCAAAGTCATTGTTCGGGTTGATCATTTCTAGCATAGGAAACTCAGGGAAGTGAATGAAATTGAGAGACATGCCAGAAAACTTAATAGGGATGATGGTTGGAAATTAAGTAAAAGCTGGATTCCAGCTCTCTCCTCTTGACCCTTCCCTCTCTCTCCTTTCTCCTATTCGTTTTTAAATTTCTCCCTTTTCGTCTTCAGGCTTTATCCCCCCCTTGTTTCTATTATTTTCTTTAACTTCATTTTCTTTACATGAGAAATAAATTTCTAATCTAATTGGTTGACCTAACTTATCCTGAAAATTTTTAATTTTCATCTTGTAAACCTTTATAATTATCTCAGCTTTCCTCCTATATAAAATTGTGGTCATATTAATAATAGTATTATTAATCGAAATCAATAATATTAATGAATCTAAATACTTTAATCTGAATTATTCCTAGACCTAATTTATCTTGGATGAGTCAAACCCTAACAGATCACATTATATAAATTAATTATTTAGAAAACATGATTATAAAAATTAATATTATTAAATTAATTAATTAATAATATCGAAATAAAAATAATTATTCATCATTACATAACAGCTAGTTCCTAACTAAATATTATACAATTTAACAATTAATATTCTTATTATAGAAATTAATAATATTTTAATTTGAAATATTATCAAGTTCATCTTAAATAAGTCAAACCCTAACAAATTTGATTATAATAATTAATTTTTTTTAGATAAAATTATTATTATAAAACTTGATGTTATTAAATAATCTATTTATACTATCGAAATAAAATATTTAATTATCACATAACAACTAGTTTTTAACTCAGTAACAAATTAACCAATGGCTAATTTTCAACGGCTAACTCTGGGCAATGATGCATCCATGCTATTTATTCCTTGTGATCCAATGCTTTCTCACCTTGTCATGAGGATGAACCACATTAGTTGGTTTGAAACGTCGACCCAATCCTAACGATGTGATTAATCCGAAAGACTAGTATCTATATTATGGATCACAAAAGTCTTAGATCTAACATCCCTAAGGTTTGAAATTTCGTCCTATGAGTCCTCTTTCCAACCCCACAAGTATGATTGAGATTCGATTCTCAGGCATATTTATTTCCAATCTCCCGTGATGACTTGATTATATATTGGTTCATTAGAGTGAACTTGTATGAAGTTCCATGTGTCATTGTTTCAACCTTTGGACCTAAAAACGATACCCAACAAAATATAACTTATCCTCTTTCTGTCACTTTTTACTAAATTTGAATCTAATGCTCAGAGAGAAATTTATGACGATTTTCCCAAGGTCACCAGGTATGAGACAGAATTTGGGAGCTTACAAAAACTGTAACTTCCTTAGTTCATGTCTCCGAAAATATAGCGATACAAGATCTGAAATTTAGACACGAATTTCATCAAGGGGGAAACCTCCTTTACATTACGCAAATGAATAATTCTTGGATGATACAAATGACAATACCTCCTTTCTATATATAGGAGTATAAGGGGTCATAATATAATCAGAGCTGACATAACAATAATAATGTAAGGGCACAACAATATCAATATGGGGACTACATGGACACAAGAATAAAAATAAGGGAACACACTAGTATTGTAGGGACCTAACAAATTATGGCATCTGGAATTCAATGAAACTATGAGGGAATGGGACATCAAGGATGGGACTATGATCAATGCTCTGCACCCACTCCCCTTGAAGTTGCAAAAACATAATATCAGGATTGATGACAAGACGATGTTAGCCTCGATTGGAGACTATTGGGATGATCATACTACAAAAGAGATCTTTGATCTCTTGAAATAATATGATGATTTGTTCCCCTCGTTTGTTGCGGAACTGAAGGGGATTAAGGGCGATTTAGGGGAGATGAAAATCATGCTTAAACTAGATGCAAAACTAGTGAAGCATCGACCATACTGACTAAACCCAAGAGTTAAGGAGAAAGTGGAAAAAGAGATAGATGAGATGTTAGCAGCAGGGATTATATTCTCGGTTGATGAAGCATAGTGGGTAAGCTCGATCGTTATATATAATAAGAAGGATGCTACAGAAATAAGTGTTTGTGTGGACTACCACAGACTTAACAATACATGTGTTCATGATCCCTTTCCCACCTCATTTAGTGATGAATTTTTAGACAATGTGGTAGGGAATGAAGCCTATTCTTTCACAAATATGGATTCTTCGGTTATCATCAAGTCAGGATTGCAAAGGAGGATAAGAAGAAAACCACATTTACTATGGAATGGGGGTCTTATCCATACCATGTTATGCCATTCAAGCTCAAGAATGCACTCACGGTGTTCTCAAGGATTGTGATTGCTGCTTTTAGAGATTATGTCCACAAGTTCCTAGAAGTTTATATGGATGATTAGACAGTTTATAGTTTGTTGAAGAAACACTCTAGTTTGCTTGGAATCATGTTTAACTGATGTAGACAGTTGCATAACTCATTAAACTTGAAGAAGTGCATATTTTTTGTTCCCTTTGGAACACCCTTGGGCCATATAGTATGCAAGGAAGGAGTATTTGTAGACCCCACTAAGTTTGTGGCAATCATGAACATGGATCCACCCACAAGTGTTAAATAGCTCAGGTCAACTTTGGGCCACACAAGGTACTACGGGAGGTTTATCCATAACTATGCCTTGATTACTGCACCAAAGGATAAGTTGTTAAAGAAGGCCAAACAATTCACATGGCTAGAAGAATGTGATGTTGCACTTAATATACTGAAAGAGAAGTTGGCAAGTGCACCAATCCTAGTTTATCCGGATTGGAACAAACAATTTCATGTTCACATTGATGCATCAAGTATTGCATTAGGAGCCATCTTGGCTCAGCCTGAGGAGGGAAAACTTGATCACCCCATTTGCTTTGCTAGCAGAAATTTATCTAAGGCAGAGAAAAACTATACCACAACCTAGCGCAAGGCACTTGAGATGGTGTAGTCACTTCAAAATTTCTGAGATTACCTGCTGGGAGGTCCGTTCAAGTTTTTCATTGATCATTCTACTTTGAAGTATTTAGTGAACAAACCCATACTTGAGGGTAGGATTTGCAGATGGCTTCTGTTATTCCAAGAATTCACATTTGAAGTAATTTTTAAGTTAGGCCGACTGAATGTGGGGCCTGATCACCTCTCGCAACTAGAGTTAGGTGGAAGTGGAGGATTCATTGATGATCAATTGTCAAACACCAGTCTATTTCAAATTGATGCAGTACCAGAGTACTTGAAGGGTATAGAAACATTTCTAACTATGGGTAAATGCCCGGAGGAATACACAAAAACATAACAGAGGCATATGCTCATCCGAGCTATAGATTATCAATTGATTGTGAGACAACTGTACAAAATAGGCATTGATCAGGTGTTGCACAGATGTATCCTCAACCACAAGAGACAGGATGTATTATGGGAGTGCCATTAAGGGGTTGCAGGAGACCATGTTGGGGGAAAGGCCACCGCAAGGAAAGTATTGCAGGTAGGGCTCTGGTGGCCCACAATTTTCAAGGATGCAAAGGAATATGATAGAAGGTGTGACATTTACCAAAGGGTTAGGAAACCATCACACCAAGATGAACTACCCTTGCAACCAATACGAGCACTACAGATCTTTGAGAAATGGGCAATCAACTTTAAAGGAGCTATCAATCTGTCGGCACACCACTCCCACGCTATATATATCATAACCACCACAAAGTACCTTAACAGATGGGTGGAGGCCACACTGGTTAAGGACTGTACTGCAGATACTTCTGCTAGATTTATCTTTTAGAACATCATCACCGGATTTGGGTACCCCCGAAAACTTACTAGTGATCAAGGGACCCATTTCATAAAAGAAATAATTGCCTCATTACTTCAAAACTTCATGATACAACACCATAGGAGCAACTTGTATCACCCTAAAGCTAATGGTACTGTGGCGGCTTTCAATAATATCTTGGAAGGGGCCTGACCAAGATATGCTCAGCCAACATGGATGATTGGCATGAGTGGGTGCCAATGACTATGTGGGCCTATCGCACAACTATTAAACGCTTAGACAAGCATATGCTTTTCCAGCTAGCATATGGATGGGAATCTATGGTACCTACCAAATTCACTATTCCCAACCTTATTGCATAGACCACTCATATGATGGAGGAAGAGTCAATTCTGAAGATGTTGGAGGAACTTTCAGAACTACATGAGGCTCGGTTCATGGCATATTTCCAGCAATCGCTCAAAAAGCAGAGGCAGAAGGCGTGGCATGACAAGCATATTAAGCAGAAATCATTTACAGTAGGAGGACATGTTCTACTATATGATAGAAAATTCTTGAAGTTTCCTGGGAAGCTACAGATGCATTGGTTAGGACCTTTTATTGTTGTGGAAGTGAAGGAATCAGGTGTTGTCAATCTTGCATAAATATATGGTGTTCTACTGCTAGGATGGGTGAATGGCACATGCCTGAAACCCTTCCAGGGATCAAACAATTCCACTCTAAATCGATACATCTCTGAAAGGAGATCATAAGTAGGATTAGGTAAATTTAGTTAGTTTTGTGTCATGTATTAGTTGTGTATGGTAAATTGGTTGGTATTTTATTACATTTGAGTTTATTCTAGAATAAATCTCCTGCCAAGTCTCTTCCAGTTGCGAAGATACTTCCACCCCATAGCAACTGATTATGGTTGGGGGAGGGCCACACATGTTAAGTGTCATATTCATAATAATTAGGAAATAATTTCCAGTGTCAACTCGAATTTGTGTTAAATATTTCCCATAACACCCATCATAAATTCCTAGGAACCTCCCATCATGACGCCATAATTATCCATCAACTCTACCTTTCCTTTTTCAGTTTTGCGTCATCCAAGTTAGGTCCAGCTCAGTCGTCAGTACTTAGTTAGGTGGTATAGTCAAAAAATTTATGTCGAGCTTTTTTACTTAATTTGCATGGAAATGATAAGTTTCTCAGAGTTCGAAGCTGAGGTGGTAGAATTTTCAAGTTTAGGGTATGTTCCTAATTCCCGCAATACCAATAACAAGTTCAAGCCACCTGTGATTTTTTGTATATTAGCATCATTATAACACAATGAAAAAGGCTATGATCTTTGTCCCATAGGTTGAATTCGTAAAAAGAATCATGAAGCTAGAACCTCTATACGGGAAATATGATAAGGTAGTGCTCGTTGATAACAACCTCTCATACTCCTTCCAATTTCCAACACTAAAGAAAGAGGTCTACACCAAACCAGTGATCAAGGATGATGGAATTCAATCCATCAAGGTTTCAGATGATTTTATGGGGATAAAATAGTCGACGTTGCTAAACCTGAGGAGTCTTCCTGTGTTTGGGATGACAGGAGCATCCATGCAGTATACCAAACTTCTTATCATCCGGATGCATGGAGGATCATTATGGCTTGACAAGGAGTACCCAATACATGCAGTGGACCTTCAGAGGCTCATAGGCCTATCTATTTTTTGGGTTGTTGTATCGATGACATTTCAATTAAGTTCCAAGCAAGAAAAGAAGACGAGGGATGAGAGCTACTACAAGTACAATGCTTTGAGAGGGGGAAAGGGTTCACTGATAGAACCAATCAACTCACAAAATGTTAAATTCACTTGTTACGTTATTGCAAGGAAGCCCTGCAACATTTCTAACTGAATGAATGCACATAAAATCCTATTTTAGTGGTAGAGAAGTGTATACAGGGTGCACAACTGAATTGGTGTTGTTTTCTACTTCACAAGTTATTTGAGACCTATGAGGATGTATACAAGAGAGCCACCCACTTCATCTATGGATATCTTGTTTTTACACTGGAAATGTAGAAATGGTTCCCGCAAAAGGGGCAAGCTTTGGCTCTAATCACAGAAGATCAGCCACTGGCTCTTAGATATACACCTTGGCAAACCTCAAGGGACCTAAGCAACAAAGAAATTAATGAGGCCTCCTTTATTGGATGGTACCACAAGATGTTGGAAGTCTTCAAGGCCACGGAAAGACTCCCGAAGTTGTTACTTGATGATTTCTCACTAAAAATATGGTTCAGAATCATCCATAGCCATCTCTGGATACGGCCGAAAAGTGTCCATCCGAAAACGTTTCAAATGAGGGCTCAAAAGTTCATGATGATTGAAGAAGCTTTCTGCATAGAGGTCAATTCCTGTCTAGGGATCGTCGGAGAAGTGCGAGAGGGTAAGCACATATATTTTTTTGGAGGGATGGTGCCAACAACATTTCTAGGGGAGACATCTACGACATCAAGGAAGAGGATGACTGAGGAACAACTGGAACCAGTCATCAAGAAGCTCCAAAATCAAATGCATTCCATTCAAGAAACCATGGTAAACATCGGAGTCTTGGTAAGTGCCTTCCCCACTTTCTCTGAATTTCAAAGTTCAAGGTTGTATGAGTTTGTGGCTGGTGCTCCCCTCGTCACTTTGCTCCCTATAGTGGGTCCCCATTTCCATTTAGAACCGATGATCCTAATGCCCTGTAGTTCGAAAGCTACAAAACCTCCAGCCGGGTCAAAGAAAAAGAGCACGACCACCTCCACACAGATTTTCGATCTCATAGATGAAGAAAATCCATCATATACTACATCACCCATTGTCGAAGAACATCAACCCTTCGCTTTTGGCGCGTCACCCCAATCGCATAACTCGTCACCCCGTACAACATTCACTTTTGCCACCATATCAAACACCCTGCCCCATGGGACACTGTTAGGAACATAAATGGAAATGGAAGTAGACTCTGTTATCCATTCCATCATGGCAGTTACCAGCGGGGAAGTCACGCCACAATCCATGTTATCTTTATTGCTTGAGTCGGGTCCACTCACATTCATGAAACTAGTAATTAACCCTCCCATTACCACTATATTCCATACATAATCATTATCTATTCATATCCCCCCTTCAATACCATCTCATTTAGCTCCCAACCATATAAACCCCCCGACAGCTGCAACCTCGCAGCAACCTACTTCACCACAAGAGCATTCTGAAAATCCTGTTGCTAGTGGATGATCGTTGTAGACTCAATTTCCTAATCCATTGACTATGGGCCATGATGATCTCTAGGGTTGGTCCTCAACGCAACTGTTTAATTTTATTCAACAAGTCGCACATTGGGAAAAGGCATTGCACAGTGTCCTAGCCATCGAGCATGCACAACAACAACAAAAAATTCGCTCTCCCACTACATAACATGATCACATGCTCCAAGAGAAGCAACATCTCCAAAGTCAGGTTGATCAAATCACTGAAAAGTTCCAAGTTTTATGGCCTTCAATCTCAGAAGTGGTGGTTAATGCCCCAGAGGATTTTTCTATGTGTAACCTCATTGAAAGTTGTGATCACATTCAAGAAACATGTGCTGATATGATATCGAAAAATCGTGAGCTCCAATGAAATATTGTTGACACCTAAAGGGCACTACCCGACCCCACCACCTAGTATGCAGCTGAGATCGAGAAAAAACTTGCATCAAAGAGTCACTCATCAAGGTCACAGAAGAAGCTCACACCCTTCTACAATAAGTGCACAATTGGTCTGCCTATTCGACAAAGAAGAACCAGCATGTCTACCCTCTATGCAGTCCTGTCAGTCACTTGCTCAATGAAGCCCAGGGTACCAAGGACAAGAATCAACAGAACGAGATCTTAACACAAGTTAATGAGCTTGAGAGCCATATACAACGGATAGAAGACGAATCCATAAATACCAATCAGATCCTCTATGACCTCTGACCACCTGCACAGAATCATTTGGAGACACTACAACAACTTAGCGAAGAAACAAATATGCATTGGAACTCTCTATTGGATAAACACCCAACCCAACCCATGAACGACATTACAACCCAGTTCCTAGCCCAGGCTGCTACTCTCGCAGACACGTGGTAAGAAGCCCTCAAGGAATACACCCAGTTCAGATAGGTGGCAACTGATTCAATCCCTAAGTTGGGTCCTTCATTTGAAGGGACCAACTAAGGGGAAGCAACATAGGAAGCAACACCAGAGGCATCAACAACACTAGAAGCAACAGTAGCACTAGGGGCATCAATAGCATCAACAAAGCCAACAAAAGATTCACTCAGGGGTGAGTTAATGAACTATGGTCGGGGCCTATTGGGTCCTTTGTTTTGAGGAATTAAAGAATGTTGATGACAGGTCGAAAGGTTGATGATATTTTGTGGAGATATCTTTTGGGAAGTTGTAAGGGAGACAACTGACAAGAAGGAAGGAACTTGCAAAGAACTATCAGTTGCGGAGTAATGCTGGAGGAAGGAAGCCACAACTGAGTGAAGAAGAATAATGACAGTTGAGCAACAGAAGAACTTGAGCGAGGAAGGCAGAGTCTACAAGAAAGAACTAGTAGCCCAAGTAGGGGCGGAAATATAAGGAAGGGTGTGGGGAAAAGAGAAGAAAGAGGGTATCGAAATGTTATTGTGGAGTTGTTCGAGTCACACTGTATCTGTTGATGTGGTTATGTATCGATCTCTTATGATAGCCTTGTAATGTTGATATGAGGCTCTTGAGCAAATGTAATATTGTATTTCCATATGAATTAATAGAAAAGGGAGGTTGTTGGGATATTTGTGTAGTGCATGAAGGTTATCCGATTTATTAAAAATTTTAATAAAATCATATTTGTGTTGTATTTCTCTTCTACATTCTCATGATCTATTGTGACCAATTTTTCTGATTGATATAGTTCGACTCCTTGACCTCTTTGTTCCTCCTGTGACTTCTCCCCGACACTTGACTTCCAACCCCATCTAACTAAGATCACGGCACGCCTTGGGTGAGATTCCTTATCCTTTTTGGGTAAGGTGAAAATGTTGGCGTTGTGCTAGACTACAGGGAGATTTGTTGGCCCCTATGCTCGAACCCGAGGTCTCGACCTTGTTGATATTTCTAAGCCAACACAAGGTTACCTTAAGGCCATTCTTTAGCAACAAATTTATGGTGTTCATTTTTCCTTTTGACTTCAATCCACACATGCTTCATTTTGATTGTAACACTAGAGAATAACCATCATACTTGTAGAAAAAAGTGTTGTTTTGGTTGACACTTCTTTAGGAAGAATGTGCCATTACCTACGAGCTCCATAGTCCCAATGCGTTTGCCTAGTGGTATCACAGGTCAATACTCGCTACCAGCAGGCATCTATAGCTTCGATGGGTTAACCTCTTAAACCTATTTTACACTAAAGGCTCTAGTCCCATGTTTCCTAACATTTTAGGTTTATATTATGGACATTGCTTTTGTAATTGGTAAATGGGGGAGCGGATTCAAAAATCCCCTTAAAGGGATAGGATGATACCTTTCAGAGTGACTTTGATTACCTTCATAATGTCTTAGACACATAAGGTACTTATAGGTACTCAAAGGACATAGCATGAATGAGCCATTTTAATGTGAGATGGATGAGGCTAACCAAAGAATAACCAAAAGACACCTAAAGTCCTACCAATCATAGTTTTCATGTATGCTTTCACTTTTTAAAGTAGTGTTCCACTATGAGCAGATATTTTATCAACTCTTCTACAAGTCTTAATAAAGATGCTCGGATATCATGCTTTAGTATTCTGGTTATAGTATTCAAGTTTTTTTTCTCAATGGCATCATTGTATGGACCTTTTAACTTTATGTGAATCCCATTAATATGTTTTGGTAACTATATTTTGAGCAATTGTTTCGTATTGATAATAAAAAATCTATATGAATAAGAAAAATGAAATTCCAGAGCATAAAAGGTATATTAGCCGTGAATAGTTTGGAATTTAAGTATTGAGGGTCTTTCGTAGTGCATTATATTAGATATCATTTTGGAATTATCATTCAATTCAACTTCTATGAAAATGATTGCTTATTAAACAATCTTTGTGAAATAGCGGTCTTAAAACATATAAGTAATGATAAAGCATGAATGCATAATTTTTAAGAACTTAAGAAAAAAGGAAATATGTCATGAAATACTCCCCTAAGTGTTCCTCTCCATTGACGAAGATGTATTTTTTGTTGTTGGAATTATTCTTCCAGTATTTAAGCATCCCAAACAAAAAAGATCCTCGAATCCGGCTTTGTCTTGCAAAATAGCTTCAGTCATGAAGATGAAAAATGTCTAAATCTCGTGAACAGAACGTACATTGAATGGGTGCAACTACCATCCTAAACATTTGGACTTATTCATGACAAGATCTAAAATTTTGGAAATTGAAATTCTGCGTACTAGTACCGAATTGAGTACCAAAATTCTGGAAATTGAAATTCTAGGTACTAGTACCAAATTGAGTACCGAAATTCTGGAAATTGAAATTATGGGTACTAGTACCAAATTGAGTACCGAAATTCTGGAAATTGAAATTTTGGGTATTTGTTGACTGAAATATGGTACCAGACAGTTGGTATGCAGTAGAGAGTTCCCATTTTGAGAATAGAAAAAAATATTGTAAAGCCTCGTGACATATATATGTGCATGTGTGTGTGTGTGACATTGGAATAGATTTTAGTGAGCCAATACACATATTGAGGATATCTTGACCTCAAATAGAGATGTACTTAGTGTTTCTTGATGGGGCCAACATATATGAATGAAGCCTAGCGCAAACCTCTATAACATTTGATGTTAATGTGGATTGTAGGGGTGCCCCTTGGAAGGTATTTGAACATGATTTGGAAAATCCTTTCCATCTTATGGAGGACTTATTTGCATGATATGAGGAGTTTTTCCACCTTTGGAAGGTTTTATACTTTGGAAACCCACACCCACACTTGGGGGATTTAGATGTTGTGTTGTGTTTTGTGAGGTTTTCATCAATGTACACATATTTGGAGATCCTTTGGTGGCTAAACATAGCATCATAGAACCCTTGGCTTGTCATCATTTTGTGGGTGCATCTTTCAAGAGATTTGGCATATAGATAATTGTACATGTGGCTTGAAAAAGCCCCCCACTTTTGCATTTTAAAGATATTTCATTAGAGAATATGGCCTTGTGCTTGTTCATAAGCTAGATTACATGATTTTACTTAAGAAATTAACATTTTAATGTAAAAGGAAGTTAAACATCTCCTATAAATAGAGATGCACTTATTATTTTCTCACAGTTGGATAGAGGGAGAAATCTCTCAGCAAATTCTGGAATTTTGTTGGACTCTCTTTTGTCTCGGATTTGGTGCTACGGATAGAAGGTTGATTCGCCTAATTAAGGAGATGATTACTTGTGGATGAATTTTGGCAACTTCTTTGATTTTTATGGCTGGTGTTTATGGATGAACAATGATCTGTTAAGTAAATGGTCTCTCTAAGTCTTGTTGATTTATTTGTTGGACATATTAAGTGCAATTGCACTTATCTAGTGATGAGGGTGTGTTCTCGTTATATTGTTCTTGGATAGGTTATATTTTGTAAAGACTAGTAAGAATTCTAGTGGAGAATCTTCCCTTGAAGTTATCATAGAGCATGTAAAATTACTAGGCAGATCTACTAGGGTTAGTAGTGGACAACCCTAACAATCATCCTATATCCATTCTGTTAGTTACCTATACCAATAGGTTTCATATTTCATGATTGGAAAAGAAAGTTCCAAATATGCTCTGCTTTGGTGATGCAAAGATCCCATATTTCCAAGAGAAAACAATGTGTGTACATAGCTTGAGGTTGACTAAATTTTGATGGGTGGTCCAACAGTCTAATCTGGATCATACCATATTTCAATTTGATGTTGTAGAATAGAGAAAGAAGTCTGTCCAAACTGTTTAACCTTGGCAGACAAGTAGCTTAGGTAGAGAAGTAAGGTTCCCAACTGCTTAATCTGGGACCTTGGAAGCAATAAGGGTAGTTCTAGATAGAAAATCAAAAGAAAAAGCCAAAGAAAAGAAAAGGCACATAAGGGTCTGCAAGTCCAAGTGCACCCTCCAGGAAGTAACAAAAAATGCTAGGAAATAGATGGGTAAGTAAGTGGGGTTGCAGAAACCTCATTCCTTTCAAATTAGTGTTTGATAACATGTTTGCAAAGGAATATCAGTGGATTGAGAAGGTTCTCTTCTCCATCATGTTGCAGCAAAACAAAGGAGCATGTCTAAATTCCCATTTTCCCCTTTCACATTCATTTACTAACATCCCTTCATCAGTGCAGATCCATGGAAGAATTTAAGGTTTTATGTTGGTTCTTGCTCCTATAAAAGCCACATTTCTTGTCTAAAATTCTTTTCATTTTGATCTACTCCCTAATCTAAGTTGTTTTCATATAAACTTAGTGATATCACTCCTCATTCACTTTTCTCACTCATATTAACCCCTAACTTATTGTTATCTAAATCCCTTATGATTCCCTTCCCCCTACTACTATAACACCATGGTGTATAAATCCCCAGCATTGTATAAATATTCTCCCTTTTAGCACTATAGCTAAATAAGTTTGTTGAGGGAGACATTAGTCCACCAGGGACTATGGTCAACCCTGTCATGGGATTGCTCTAACCTCTGGTTGGAGTAATAACCTCCCCCTAAGCACTCACCTCCCCTCCGTTCATAAATTCCACAAAGAACCCCCTTACCTCTGCTAAAACCCACTAAAAACCCTTTTTCCTACAAAAAAAACCCAAAAAACCCACAAAAACCCTTAAACCTAAAGTTTTCCGCCCAAAAAATTAATTTGAATATTTTAATATGCCGGCGGGACCCCCCCAACATGCACGATCCGTCGGGAGGCCCGCCAGCCGTCCATCGTCTGCCACCCCCGATCCAACGGTGGGCGGGTATTTCCAAAAATGAACCTGTCGTCCTTTAGCGTCCGGGGAACGGTGGTTTTCCGCCCCGTACATGGGACGCGTGGCAGGCGGCGGGGTTGTTCGGAGCCCCCCTCCCCGATACCGCCTTTGCCCAAAGGTGGTGCAGGGAAACCACTTACCACCTTCCCCGTTCCCACCTCCCCCTTATGTCATCCATACGTCATCATGACGTAGCACCGTCTCCCGCCCCCCGCGCCGCGTGGCCCTCCACGTAGCCCTGCCACCTTATCCGCCCGCCACCGTGTCCGGCCACGCTGGCCTACACCTCAGCAGCCATGTCACCCTCCGTACCCGGGCCCGCCATGACGTCATGCTGACGTCATCGGCGGAAAGGCACCAATTACTCATTTTTTCCAAATTCGTCGTTAAAGGTCACGGTTTGGGCCGTTTTATGTCATTTTCGAGCGAAGAAGACATAGCCGTTGCCGCTAGTTCACTGCCAAAACGCCTCCGGACCTCCAAATTCAAATTCGCAACCATACCAACTCATCAACTCAGCTACATTCAGCCTTCACAGTTCGACCCGCAGGCTTTCTAAGCGATTTTATCCAGGTATTCGCCTAATTCTCCCATTTCGCCCATGCATACCATTTCTCTGCAAATTCACCATTAAAACACCTGTAAAATTCCACAATTAAGCATTGTCTGCTACTTAAATAAGAGCTAAAGTAACCTGCATTGCCCCAGTACTATAATTCAACATTAAAACAGTCAATTCGCGGACCAAAATTGAAAATTTGTCCTCGAGGTGCCCGGCATTGTTCCCTTTTGCCGGGTGTAGACCAGCTGCAGCTTTTTACCTAAGTAAATCTCACATACCCTCTGCAATTTACCCTTAGCAATTCACAATCCCTGTGAATTTACTAAAAACTGCAGAAACAAGCCTACCAAGCCTGCCAAGCCTGCCTTTTCCACTGTGAAGAAGAGTTCATACATTGTCTACAGTGAGCCTATCACTCAAATCTTTCAGCAACCTTGCAAACCATTGTAATCACCTCTGTTAAATTCAAACTGCATAATGGCTGCTCCTGCACCATCAGCCCTCAGTGTTGCTCCATTAAATCCACCAAACAAAGACCTGGAGTCCCTGCCTTTTGCTGACAGGGACGACCTCATTGAAGACTTTGTGGGCAACAGGGACTTCTTGCAGACCTTCAGGCAGTTAAGAGATGACTATCTGAATGGCAAGGACACAT
The DNA here is from genome assembly GCA_031772625.1 of Pinus tabuliformis. Taxonomy (NCBI): domain Eukaryota; kingdom Viridiplantae; phylum Streptophyta; class Pinopsida; order Pinales; family Pinaceae; genus Pinus; species Pinus tabuliformis. Next base: position 2,075,887,246 of record CM062818.1, read on the forward strand.
ATGGGATATGGGAGTCAAACCTGCCATACTACTGTCTCCCCTCTGTAAATGTTTTTCCTGAGATCATTCGCCTATGTGCTGAAAACTATGATGTGCAGCAAAGAGCCATTAAGTCTCCATCTGGGAGCATCCTCTTTCACATCAACCCTGAAACTATCAATAAGATGCTCCACTTTGATCAAACTGAGATGTTGTTCCCTTTTTCTATGAATTATCTGCTGGACAATGGTGCCAAGATGACCAGTGAAGAGATCCAAAGAATCACCAAGACATTTATGAGGCCTGAGTGCCAGCCCACAAGGCCACCTCCCTACCTGGATGTCTATTTCACTGATGTAGGCAGGCTCTTGCTGGACATGATTGCCTATGTGTTGGGGTACAAAACCAGTGAGCATGTGGATGCAACAATGCTGGTATTGTTAGCTGCTTACAGCCCAGGCCAGCCCCCTGCCCGCAAGTACAACTTTGCTAAGTTCATAGCTAACAAGATTCATGATCAGTTGAGCAAAGTGGACAGACAGGGTGTCTTCAAGTACTCGTCCTATATTTACCACCTTTTTATGTACTATCAGTCTGAGGTTTTTCCTTGCTACATCAAAAAGCTGGATTATAGAGGGGAAAGAAGATCTGTGATCTTCTGGACATCTGTCTATCACAAAGTCTCAAATTCACCCTATTCCTATTGTGAATTTATTGACCAATTTGTATACCCTGTCTCTTGCCTATTGATGAGGTCCCCTCCTCCCAGAATATCAACCGAGATATAGAAAGCTCTGCAGCTTTCCAAGAAGTACAAAATAGGTGATTGGTACCTATATGAGGATCATACAGTCATCAGAGTCTATGGCTGTGAGCTCTGTCCATACAGGCTCCCAAAATATGTGCCTATGAGGATGTTTTCCCTGGAGTATTATAGACAGTTAATTCAATCTGACCTCACTCACTTTCACAGCTCCAAAAAGAAAGCCCATCTCAAGTTCAAGCACCACTTGGGCCCCTTCATCATGAACAAAAAAGAAGGATGGGAAGATGCTGACCTAATCCTCAAAGATAAATACAAGTTATCATATAGTTTTCGGTGGGTCCCTTATGACCCTGAAGGCTTCATTACTGCTAGAAGAATCAAGTACAGGCTTCTAGGTTATAGGCATTGTCAATACCCACACATTGAAAGATATGCCAACCAGCAAGAATGGCAGCAGGGTACTCTAGTTGAAAAATTAACTGAGGAAGAAGTAATACAAAAGAATGTCAGGGAATTGGAAAAGATGCTTGACTTAGATTCTGTGCAGCAGGTACCCTTCAAACGACCGCACTCAGCAGGAGAAGGGACCTCAGCCTCAACAGCTGCACCAACTACACGGATACCCTCTACAACAGCACCAGGCACGGACAAAGGCAAAGGGATAATGGGTGCAGAAGAAGAAACAGTGAAAGAGAAGTCTGCCCCTTCAAATGAGCAGCAACAAGGGCAGCAACCAGAACAGCAACAAGGGCAAACTGTCCTTCCACAGACTGAACTACCAGCAGCTCCAGTAATGCAGACTCCCCCTCCACAAACTGAGCCACTCATAGCTCCAATTTTGCAGACCCCAGCACATGAGGAGAGGGGCACGAAAAGAGCCAGAGAAGAGTCCACTCCTCCTAGTGGATCCTCCTAGCAACCCCAGACCAAGAGGCCAAGAGCTGACTCCCCAGAGGTTGAAGACATCACTGAAGAATTCCTTGATAGTTCAAGAAAAAACAGGGAGGGCAGCCAGCACACAGGGACAAGCTCCTTTCAGCAGGAGCAAGGATTGCAACTTGGTTTGGAGGTATCCTCCTCCTCTCAGCAGAGCAAGAAGCCTAAAAGCACTAAGGCTTCTTTCAAGCAAATAAAGGCACAAAATGACTTGCTAAGGGTAGAGGTGTACAAAAAATTTCTAGATGCAACACCAACCCAGCAAGAAAGGCTAATGTCTGTATATGACATTAAAGAGGAAAAAATCATCCTCAGTCATTTTAAGCCTACAATGCCGCAGCCTAAGTCAGCTGCAGATTTTGTGAAGACAAGGGTGGAGGTCCTAGCCAAAGACATCCATCCCATGGACCAAATTGAACTCCACAAGCAAGCTGGAGAGATGGTTTATGCAACCTTGGTGGAGAGGGAAACCATGGCCCACGAGCTAAAGGAGTCCCTGAAAAATACCAACACACAGTTGGATTTTGAGAGAATGTCCTCCCTGGCCAAGGACAATAGAATAAAATCACTTGAGGACATCATTATTGATCTAGGACATGATCCTAGTGATCCAAAGGGTGTAAAGGCCCTTTTGAAGAAGAAAGAAGATGACCTCAATGCATTGAAGAAGAGGTTAAAGCTGCAGCCCACAGAGCACCCTCAAACAGCAGAGCTACAAAAGGAAAAACAGGTTGATGACCAACTGGACCTGATAATGCGGCTAAACCAGAAGGTCCTGGATTTGGAGAAAGAGCTGGAAGGAGCATTACAAGATAAACAAGGAGAGTCCACATCCCAAGCTCCTCCAACTACTTCAACAACAGCAACAACTACAGAGGCAGAAGTGGCCCCCACAACAGAAGCAGCAGCAACAACAACAACTCCAGATTCCAGCACAACTGTAGAAGAATTGACTAAGGCCATCAAGGAAATGGAGCTCCAGGCAAATGAAATAAAGAAGGCCAAGGAAAAATTGGCAGAACTGGATGCCAAGTATGACAAATCAAAAGTAACTGTAGCAGAGCAGGGCAGAGAAATAAAGGCCCTAAAAGACAAGATAAAGGCCTTAGAGAAAGAGCTGAATCTAGAGACTGCCATGGCCGACATAAAAAGGATTCTGTGGGCCAAAATTGGCCAATCCATCACTCAACAATGGAGATCAATCAAAAGAATACATGAGCAGATGGACTTAATGGGCCAAGCACAAGCAGAAATCCATAAGGCCAAGACAACACTGGGAGACAAGCCAGAACAGGCCAACAGAATGATAGACTTCCTGAACAGGCAAGAAAAGGGGAACTGGCAGCCATAGGCATTGCCAACAGAACAGAGGCTGGCCTCACTGCCAAGAAGGTACTAACTCTCAGGAACTATGTACAAACGGTGGAGAGGAAGTGTTATGAGATACAAGCTGAGGTGGAGGAATATAAGGTCAAGATGGCAGTGCTGCAAGCAAAGGGACTGCCCAGCCTCCTAAGCGGTGCAGGAAGACTGATCTCCCGAGATCAATTTGCCAACAGAATGGCAACCTATATTGAAAATCAGATTGTTGCATCTGGCGGTACCTCTGAGCAAACAGTGCCTCCCTCAGGACAGAGCTTATATGATAAACTTGAAGGCCTGTTCTTTATTGAAAATGAGGTAAATCATCTTTTTGAAACTCCTCCTAACTTTTATAGATATACAGAGGCCGATGAGACTTTGATAAAAATTCGGACACATCAAATGCCTAAGGAGGATTGGTGGCAAGCAATGCTTCAGATTTTGCCACGGTAGCCTCAGTTGTTCGGCCACTGCCAGTTCCAAGTCACTACAAAACAAACAGCATGACAAAATCAGCATTAAAGGCAGCTGAAAGGTGACTCGGCACATGGACAATGACAGCTAGCCTAAGGGATAAGACAAATACGCAAAATTTTGACAGCGTATCCTCAGTCGACTCCAACGGCCGCCAAACCAACTACTTCTGACTATTTTTGACAGCTAAGGCACTAAAGAGTTATTTCAGCATTAACTCTCTCAGCTACAATGCTCCAGGAGTTGGCATAACATAAATGAGCCATTAACTCATTCTCTGATATTTTTCTTATGTAAATTTTGTATATATACCCCCCTTGGCAACGCATTAGGGGTTGGTGATTTTGACTCTAAGGCAAATCTATTGTATACTTTCAGTTTATCTAATACAAAGGGCTGGACCAGCTCAGTGATTTCCTGAAATATTTGATGTCTGGATGATGCTATGTGTGCTGATGCAGAATTCCTGTGTTGCCTGATGAAATAACAAGTTTTTCCTCTATCTCTGTTCCTGTCTTCTCATGTTTATTAAATCATACTCATGTTACACTAAACTAGCAGTAGAGAAAAAGAATAGTGCAGGATTTGTTTTATTACACCTTGCGCTCAATTTTTACTGCTGTAAATGTTTGTCTTCAGAATTAACCATGGACATGAATTCTTAATTGCTCATGTTTCTATTAATTCTATAAGTATGAATGTTACCTAGAAATTCTTCATTGCTTCTAGAATAATATTCTCACTGTCTGTCTTTAGCAGTTTATGGTAAGATTCTTAATTGCCTTGCATAAACTGGATACACCACACTCAATCACTATTACGAATATTGTTTCTCAGACACTAATCTGGCTCTGCAGCATCACTACAGTATCACACAGCACATCAAGGAAACTAAAGGACCACTGACTCCATGCCCAATGGACTAAGACATGCTAGTAAGCACCTATATATATTAACTGGAATCATCACCAAACACATTTCAAAAACAAAACCTTGAACATCATAGCTAGCCTAAAATACTATCAGAACATAGACAAATCATAAAGATAGAGCCCTCTCTGATTACAGTTTGGCTAGAAACTGTAACCCAAAGATTGGTTAGTGGTTACCCCGGCCATATTCCCTTGGGAGTCATAGGGAACAACCTGGGTGCTAACATAATTGGCGACTCCGCTGGGGACTCTTTAGGATTTTCTAATTACTATATATCTCCTAAAGCTACAGATGAAGCCTGAATATCAGCCAGGAAACCTTCAAAACTGTTTCTGTGTTACATTAACAGCTTTAGGGAAGAGCTGCTTCAGTCAATATTCATACTAGCTTTGAGATCTATATAGCCATTCCAAAATCTTATCCAGTCCTTACAGATATAAAAAATTTTCCTAAAAAATATTCAAAAACTAGTTAGAAGCTGGCTCCCAAGAAGAATCCACGGTACACTAGGTCAAATCCTGACCCAAATCCACCCCCTGTGTTTGAAAATCCTAACACCATCCCTAGAATCACTAGGAAGCAGCAAGAGCAGGAAAATCTTGCTGATTTGAGTCCAAAGACAGTTCATCCTAACCCGGTTTCTACCCCAATCAAGGTTCTTTTTCGGTCTACCCCCAATTCCCCTAGTTCACCATCCACATCTCAAAGCACTCCTCTCACTTCTTCATCCACTGCACATATCCCCTTGACCAACACTCTAGGTGCTGCCACACCTGTCACCCCTGTGGTACCCATCGTTCCTTTTGTCCCAGTTGCCCTTGTCAATCCCCCAAACTTTGTGAATATGGCTAACAGATATGCACCCCTGCAGTTACCTGCCAATGCTCCAGCCCTACCTCAGGACTATCAATCCAAGATCTCATATTTTGACTCCACTGGCCCTTTCACAGCAATTCAGCATGCCGAAAGGATGCAAGACCACTTTGAGAACTATGAAATTGATGATGACAGTGTGAGAATGAGAGTCTTTGTTCAGAGCCTCACAGGGGATGTAAGAACTTGGTTTAGATCCCTGAATGCAAATTCCATCACAACTCCTGATGAGCTTTATCAAGCCTTTACTAACAGATGGGAGAAAAAGAAAGATCCTCTGCACATACTTGGTGAATATGACACTATCAAACGAGGACCTCAAGAGACCGTTCTGGAGTATTGTGCAAGATTCAACAATGTATATAATGCAATCCCACAAAATTTAAGACCTCCTCCTGATTTGGCCTTGTACAAATTTCCTGATGGTTTTGACCCTGATATGGCCTATCAGTTGAAGGAGAGAGCTCCTGAAACCCTTGCAGATGCCCAAAAGGTTGTTGTCACAGTGGAAGCTAACCTGATTGCTAAAAGAAACAGAGCAAGGTTGGAAAAGAGAACCACCTTCAAAGAAGAACCCTCAGCCTTTGATCAAAAACTGGATGCAATACTCACTGGTATGAAGAGATTGGGTGATAGAGTGGAATCAGTTGAGAGAAAGTCATCATGGGAAGCACCACAAAACAACCCTCCTAGGAATCCAAATTTTAGGAGAACTCAAAATCCAAACGTTGGCAAGGCCAGTTCTGACCCAGACATAAGACCCCCTTTTCAAGAGAATTATGCTGAGACTTCCACATCAAGTGAACCCAATGAAGATCCCCACATTAATTTAATGGGTTTGGATGGTGAAAGTCAAGTCTTTTTAACACAAGAAGATCATGAGAATGATGAAATCAAGCTGTTCCAAACCAAATCAGGTGAGTCATTTGACTTTAAACAAGGCTATGACACAGCTGTTTATGAAGTCCATAAACAATACAAGTTAAGGAGTAGAACTGTAAATGTAACGCAGCCTGAAAAGATAAAGGATAGCCAGCAGCCCAAAAGAGCCATAGTCACAGAGTCAAATGACACAACGGAATCACTTGCAAAGGAAGTAACCATTGAAGAAGTCACTGAACCATTTTCTTCAAAACAGCAGCCCATGGCTACATCATCCTTGCACCCTGACCCAAGTGTCACTCCTCAAGAGATGAGCAAGAAGGACAAGCCTCAAGATCAAGATAAGAATCAAGAAGAAGAGTTAGTGAACAAGGAAAGAACTGCCATCCACAACCAAAAAACCCAATCTGAAAAACCCTTTGACCTGGAAACTGAAATTGGTAAATTGAAGGTAGCTATTCCTCTTTCAGAACTAGCCAAGCATGACATTTATAAACAACAAATCAAGAAGTCCCTTCAACTTACTAACAACAAAGATGATGTCAATGTGTTGGATGATACCCCAGAATTGTTGTTCGGTCCAGAAGTTGATGGAAAAACAGTAGTCACAGGGATCTTACCTTTTTATGTCAGTTTACATGTTCATGATAAGATATTGCACAATGCAATGTTTGACTCAGGTGCCTCTCACAACCTCATGCCAAAAGAAGTCATGGAAAGATTGAATCTAGATATTACAAGACCATATAAGGACCTATTCTCCTTTGACTCCAGCCAAGTCAAGTGCTTAGGTCTAATAAAAGATCTATGTGTGTCCCTTGTTCAGTACCCAAATAAAACAATTCTAATGGATGTTGTAGTTGTTGATATCCCACCCAAGTATGGGATACTGTTATCAAGGTCATGGGGGGCTAAACTCCAAGGTTCCCTACAGCTAGACATGTCATATGCAACCATCTCTGTCTTTGGGCAACCAAAAAGACTATACAGAGAAACACTTATGAAATACATGGTCAGCAGTGAAGAAAAGCCCCAAAATTTTCCCATATATGCTGTCCATTCAGACATAGACTCATACATTCTCTTCAATGATAATACAACTCCCTCAAACAAGGATGTTGAAACCAATACACTCATACAAGAGGAGGACACTGATTAACAAACCGCTACCCAAGAAATAATGGTTAAACCATCTCTAAAAAAAGATGTTGTTCTAGAAATCAAGTTAATTCAATCAAGTGATCAGACTGTCCTAGAAGACAAACCAGGTGAAAAACCAGAACTTCAACTTATGATCCCAGATCACAAGGAACTTATTAAATCTCCCCTAGAAAAAGAGAACCTATGGTTTCTTGAATTTGATGGGTCAGTCAACAAATTAGGGGCAGGAGCTGGAGTTTGGATACATAATAAACAACACAATCATGCAGAGGGCCGAGCCTATAGGTTAAACTTCAGATGCACCAACAATATGGCAGAATATGAAGCTCTCTTGTTAGGCCTTAAGCTAGTAAAATCCTTACAAGCCATAAAGGTTTCAATTATGGGAGATTCAGACTTGATCATCCAAAAAGTAAAGGGAAATTTTGTTACTAATGATAAAAGACTGAGATCTTATAGGTCTGCTGCTGCTGAACTACTGCAGTCCTTCACTGAATTCCAGATTACCAAAATTCCTAGAACCCATAATCTGCATGCCCATAGCTTGGCCACATTTGCAAGTACCTGCAAGCTACCTTTTGAGCCCCACCACTGCTTTTCAGCCGAGATAAAACACAGACCATCTGTCCCAAACAATGTCAAGGATTGGCAAGTGTTTGATGATGATACACAAATAAACAATTTCTTGACTTTACAGCAAGAATTTTCAGGACTAAACATTGACACTGAAAAAGCAAGTCAATCACAAATACCTGAAAGAGCAAGTCAATCACAAATACAGAGTAGAGAGAATAACAAAGCAATATCACCAAAACAGCTAACCAAATGCTAAATCCTATAATTCTCAACAAAGACAACATACAAGAAATTCAACAAATTAGTTATGAGGAGACAGCCGAAGATGAAGCTGAAGTGATACAATTGAAGGACAATTTTCTTCCAACAGGCTTAGCTCCTTTAGAAGACATTTTCGACTCCAATGATGTTCCCAACAAACCAAAAATGCAGCCCCTCAACACTGCCATAGAAGAATGTAACATTGGGACTGCTGAACAACCCAAAATAATAAAACTGTCTGCTTCCCTACCTCCTGACCAAAAGCCTAAATACATTGACCTTTTTAAAGAGTTCCAGGATGTCTTTGCATGGAGTTATGAGGATTTAAAATCCTATGACACCTCTGTAATTCAACACATTATCCCTCTCAAGCCAGATCAAAAACCCTTTAAACAAAAATTGAGGAGAATCAATCCTATGCTTCTCCCAGCAATGGAACAAGAGGTACAGAAAATGTTTAAGGCAGGCATCATAGCACCAATCAGATTCTCTGATTGGATTTCAAACTTAGTCCCTACAAGAAAGAAAACCGGTGAAATAAGGCTATGTGTTGACCTAAGGAACTTGAATCAAGTATCCTTGAAAGATAATTACCCCTTACCCAAGATGGATCACATCTTGCAAAGAGTAGTGGGGGCCTCAAGAATTTCTCTACTTGATGGATTCTCAGGTTTCAACCAGATATTAGTTCATCCTGATGATCATGACAAAACAGCATTTACAACCCCATGGGGAACCTTCAAATATGTAAAAATGCCTTTTGGATTGAAGAATGCAGGGGCAACATTTCAAAGAGCAATGGATATTGCTTTTGCCAAAGAGATTCATGACTTCCTTGTCATTTATTTGGATGACCTCACACCTTTCTCAAAATCAGACCAAGAACATTTGAAACATTTGAGACAGATCTTCCTAACATGTAGGAAATATGGAATTTCCTTAAATCCTAAGAAATCCCTGTTTGGTTTGGAGGAAGGTAAACTGTTGGGCCACATCATTTCTAAAGATGGCATTAGGATTGATCCAGACAGAATCCAGGCCATCTTACAAATGCCTCATCCAAGAAATGTAAAGGAATTACAAGCCTTTTTGGGTAAAATCAACTTCCTGAGGAGATTTATCCCAAATCTGGCCGAATTGAGCAGGTTACTAAATAACATGTTAAAAAAGGATTCAAAGGTAAAATGGACGATAGAAGCAAGTCAAGCCTTTGAAGGAATAAAATTGGCCCTCACCCAAACTCCAGTCCTAACAAATCCACAATTTGATAGGGAATTTATCATATTTTCCTTTGCTTCCCAACACACAATTGCTGCTGTCTTATTACAGAAAGATGACCAAGGAAATGAGAAACCCATTGCTTTCTTTAGTAAAGCTCTTAGAGATGCACTCTTGAAATACCAGATTATGGAAAAGCAAGCATATGCCTTGGTCAAAGCTATTAAAGACTTTAGGATCTACATCCTATACTCCCATGTTATAGCCTATGTACCAAGCCCAATTGTGAAAGACGTGCTTACTAAAGAGAACTTAGAGGGCAGAAGAGGAAAATGGATTGCAAATATTTTAGAATTTGACATTGAAATAAAACCTACAAAACTGATAAAAGGACAAGGTATGGCTAAATTAATGTCTGAAACAAATTTCCAAGCCCTGGACATCAACCAACTGGACAGTGAACCAGAGCTGGCGACTCCAAAGATCAATGTAGCCTTTGAACAATCCCCCTGGTATTCAGATATCTGTTATGTGTTACAAAACCTGTGTGCTCCCCCAGGGCTGTCCAGAACTAAATGTAGGTTCCTAAAAATGAAAGCTTCAAAATTTTGTGTTATGAATGGAAATTTGCTTTGGAAAAACCATGAGGGTATATTGTTAAACTGCTTAATTGACAATGAGACTAACAAAATCATGGAAGAATTTCATGCAGGCAATTGTGGTGGACATTTGTATTGGAAGTCCACTGTGGATAAGATATTGAGAGCTGGTTACTATTGGCCTACTGTTTTCTCTGATGTCAAGAAATTCACCACCTCATGTCATAAATGTCAAGTGTTTGAGGGAAAGAGAAAGTTACTGCCACTTCCTTTGAGGCCTATTGCAACAGAGAGACCTTTTCAACAATGGGGCTTGGATTTCATTGGGGAAATTCATCCTTCATCTTCAGGCCAACATAGATGGATTCTAACGGCTACAGACTACTTTACTAAATGGATTAAAGCTGTTCCATGCAGACAAGCAAATGATTCCACTATCATTCAGTTCCTTGAGACCAATATTCTTGCTAGATTTGGTTGTCCTGATAAAATAATAACAGACAACGCTGCTGCCTTCAGATCAAAGAAGATGGTAAATTTCTGCCACAAATTTCACATTACCTTGGGACATTCTACTGCATACTATCCTCAAGGAAATGGCCTTGCTGAATCATCAAATAAAAGCCTGGTAAACATCATAAAAAAGGTGTTGGAAGAAAATAAAAAGAACTGGCACAAGAAGCTTCTGAATGCCTTATGGGCAGATAGACTAACAACCAAGAGATCAATTGGGGTCAGCCCATATGAGTTAGTCTATGGACTAGAGGCCAAATTCCCTTCATCACTAGGGGTTCCTGTCATGAAACTTCTTCAAGAAAGTCAAGCTGAACCAAATGACATGCAAAGAAGGATCAATCAAATAATCTGTTTGCAGCAAACTAGAGATCAAGTTTACAGCAGGGTTCAAGTTTTAAAAGAAAAATTAAAGAAAGCTTTTGACAGAAGGACTAAGGCAGAAGATTTCAATATTGGAGACAAAGTCCTCAAGTGGGACTCAAAAAGAGAGGATAAGGGAAAACATGGAAAATTTGACTCCCTTTGGAGAGGGCCTTTTGTCATACAGGAAATACAGGGAAATAACACTTACTTTTTGGAAAATTTGGAGGGCACTGACTTAGGGGAAGGTCCTGTGAATGGCAGGATGCTGAAGCACTATTTTGACTACCATCCATGAGTGCAGCCTAATTTTCCTTTGTACATAATCAGTTGTATATATTTTCTTTCAGCAAATAAATAGTTCAGTTTGAGAAGCCACTATAAATAAACAGAAAGGGGGCTTTACATGCCAGAAAGTCCACAGAGGTAATAGCTTCTAGTTTTGAAATACAAAGAGAGAATTTTCAAATTTTGGCAAGAATAGATCAAGGGCCAAGGCATTCTGACCTGTTGTTCTTGGTCTTTCAAGAAGAAAAACCATCCCCAAGTGGAGCCACTGTTAGTTACCTATACCAATAGGTTTCATATTTCATGATTGGCAAAGAAAGTTCCAAATATGCTCTGCTTTGGTGATGCAAAGATCCCATATTTCCAAGAGAAAACAATGTGTGTACATAGCTTGAGGTTGACTAAATTTTGATGGGTGGTCCAACAGTCTAATCTGGATCATACCATATTTCAATTTGCTGTTGTAGAATAGAGAAAGAAGTCTGTCCAAACTGTTTAACCTTGGCAGACAAGTAGCTTAGGTAGAGAAGTAAGGTTCCCAACTGCTTAATCTGGGACCTTGGAAGCAATAAGGGTAGTTCTAGATAGAAAATCAAAAGAAAAAGCCAAAGAAAAGAAAAGGCACATAAGGGTCTGCAAGTCCAAGTGCACCCTCCAGGAAGTAACAAAAAATGCTAGGAAATAGATGGGTAAGTAAGTGGGGTTGCAGAAACCTCATTCCTTTCAAATGAGTGTTTGATAACATGTTTGCATAGGAATATCAGTGGATTGAGAAGGTTCTCTTCTCCATCATGTTGCAGCAAAACAAAGGAGCATGTCTAAATTCCCATTTTCCCCTTTCACATTCATTTACTAACATCCCTTCATCAGTGCAGATCCATGGAAGAATTTAAGGTTTTATGTTGGTTCTTGCTCCTATAAAAGCCACATTTCTTGTCTAAAATTCTTTTCATTTTGATCTACTCCCTAATCTAAGTTGTTTTCATATAAACTTAGTGATATCACTCCTCATTCACTTTTCTCACTCATATTAACCCCTAACTTATTGTTATCTAAATCCCTTATGATTCCCTTCCCCCTACTACTATAACACCATGGTGTATAAATCCCCAGCATTGTATAAATATTCTCCCTTTTAGCACTATAGCTAAATAAGTTTATTGAGGGAGACATTAGTCCACCAGGGACTATGGTCAACCCTGTCATGGGATTGCTCTAACCTCTGGTTGGAGTAATAACCTCCCCCTAAGCACTCACCTCCCCTCCGTTCAGAAATTCCACAAAGAACCCCCTTACCTCTGCTAAAACCCACTAAAAACCCTTTTTCCTACAGAAAAAACCCAAAAAACCCACAAAAACCCTTAAACCTAAAGTTTTCTGCCCAAAATATTAATTTGAATATTTTAATATGCCGGCGGGACCCCCCCAACATGCACGATCCGTCGGGAGGCCCGCCAGTCATCCATCGTCTGTCACCCCCGATCCAACGGTGGGCGGGTATTTCCAGAAATGAACCTGCCGTCCTTTAGTGTCCGGGGAACGGTGGTTTTCCGCCCCGTACATGGGACGTGTGGTAGGCGGCGGGGTTGTTCGGAGCCCCCCTCCCCGATACCGCCTTTGCCCAAAGGTGGTGCGGGGAAACCACTTACCACCTTCCCCGTTCCCACCTCCCCCTTATGTCATCCATACGTCATCATGACGTAGCACCGTCTCCCGCCCCCCCGCGCCGCGTGGCCCTCCACGTAGCCCTGCCACCTTATCCGCCCGCCACCGTGTCCGGCCACGCTGGCCTACACCTCAGCAGCCACGTCACCCTCCGTACCCGGGCCCGCCATGATGTCATGCTGACGTCATCGGCGGAAAGATGCCAATTACTCATTTTTTCCAAATTCGTCGTTAAAGGTCACGGTTTGGGCCGTTTTATGTCATTTTCGAGCGAAGAAGACATAGCCGTTGCCGCTGGTTCGCTGCCAAAACGCCTCCGGACCTCCAAATTCAAATTCACAACCATACCAACTCATCAACTCAGCTACATTCAGCCTTCACAGTTCGACCCGCAGGCTTTCTAAGCGATTTTATCCAGGTATTCGCCTAATTCTCCCATTTCGCCCATGCATACCATTTCTCTGCAAATTCACCATTAAAACACCTGTCAAATTCCACAATTAAGCATTGTCTGCTACTTAAATAAGAGCTAAAGTAACCTGCATTGCCCCAGTACTATAATTCGACATTAAAACAGTCAATTCGCGGACCAAAATTGAAAATTTGTCCTCGAGGTGCCCGGCATTGTTCCCTTTTGCCGGGTGTAGACCAGCTGCAGCTTTTTACCTAAGTAAATCTCACATACCCTCTGCAATTTACCCTTAGCAATTCACAATCCCTGTGAATTTACTAAAAACTGCAGAAACAAGCCTACCAAGCCTGCCTTTTCCACTGTGAAGAAGAGTTCAGACATTGTCTACAGTGAGCCTATCCCTCAAATCTTTCAGCAACCTTGCAAACCATTGTAATCACCTCTGTTAAATTCAAACTGCATAATGGCTGCTCCTACACCATCAACCCTCAGTGTTGCTCCATTAAATCCACCAAACAAAGACCTGGAGTCCCTGCCTTTTGCTGACAGGGACGACCTCATTGAAGACTTTGTGGGTAACAGGGACTTCTTGCAGACCTTCAAGCAGTTAAGAGATGACTATCTGAATGGCAAGGACACATATGGGATATGGGAGTCAAACCTGCCATACTACTGTCTCCCCTCTGTAAATGTTTTTCCTGAGATCATTCGCCTATGTGCTGAAAACTATGATGTGCAGCAAAGAGCCATTAAGTCTCCATCTGGGAGCATCCTCTTTCACATCAACCCTGAAACTATCAATAAGATGCTCCACTTTGATCAAACTGAGCTGTTGTTCCCTTTTTCTATGAATTATCTGTTGGACAATGGTGCCAAGATGACCAGTGAAGAGATCCAAAGAATCACCAAGACATTTATGAGGCCTGAGTGCCAGCCCACAAGGCCACCTCCCTACCTAGATGTCTATTTCACTGATGTAGGCAGGCTCTTGCTGGACATGATTGCCTATGTGTTGGGGTACAGAACCAGTGAGCATGTGGATGCAACAATGCTGGTATTGTTAGCTGCTTACAGCCCAGGCCAGCCCCCTGCCCGCAAGTACAACTTTGCTAAGTTCATAGCTAACAAGATTCATGATCAGTTGAGCAAAGTGGACAGACAGGGTGTCTTCAAGTACTCGACCTATATTTACCACCTTTTTATGTACTATCAGTCCGAGGTTTTTCCTTGCTACATCAAAAAGCTGGATTATAGAGGGGAAAGAAGATATGTGATCTTCTGGGCATCTGTCTATCACAAAGTCTCAAATTCACCCTATTCCTATTGTGAATTTATTGACCAATTTGTATACCCTGTCTCTTGCCTATTGATGAGGTCCCCTCCTCCCAGAATATCAACCGAGATACAGAAAGCTCTGCAGCTTTCCAAGAAGTACAAAATAGGTGATTGGTACCTATATGAGGATCATACAGTCATCAGAGTCTATGGCTGTGAGCTCTGTCCATACAGGCTCCCAAAATATGTGCCTATGAGGATGTTTGCCCTGGAGTATTATAGACAGTTAATTCAATCTGACCTCACTCACTTTCACAGCTCCAAAAAGAAAGCCCATCTCAAGTTCAAGCACCACTTGGGCCCCTTCATCATGAACAAAAAAGAAGGATGGGAAGATGCTGACCTAATCCTCAAAGATAAATACAAGTTATCATATAGTTTTCGGTGGGTCCCTTATGACCCTGAAGGCTTCATTACTGCTAGAAGAATCAAGTACAGGCTTCTAGGTTATAGGCATTGTCAATACCCACACATTGAAAGATATGCCAACCAGCAAGAATGGCAGCAGGGTACTCTAGTTGAAAAATTAACTGAGGAAGAAGTAATGCAAAAGAATGTCAGGGAATTGGAAAAGATGCTTGACTTAGATTCTGTGCAGCAGGTACCCTTCAAACGACCGCACTCAGCAGGAGAAGGGACCTCAGCCTCAACAGCTGCACCAACTACACGGATACCCTCTACAACAGCACCAGGCACGAACAAAGGCAAAGGGATAATGGGTGCAGAAGAAGAAACAGTGAAAGAGAAGTCTGCCCCTTCAAATGAGCAACAACAAGGGCAGCAACAAGGGCAAACTGTCCTTCCACAGACTGAACTACCAGCAGCTCCAGTAATGCAGACTCCCCCTCCACAGACTGAGCCACTCATAGCTCCAATTTTGCAGACCCCAGCACATGAGGAGAGGGGCACGAAAAGAGCCAGAGAAGAGTCCACTCCTCCTAGTGGATCCTACCAGCAACCCCAGACCAAGAGGCCAAGAGCTGACTCCCCAGAGGTTGAAGACATCACTGAAGAATTCCTTGACAGTTCAAGAAAAAACAGGGAGGGCAGCCAGCACACAGGGACAAGCTCCTTTCAGCAGGAGCAAGGATTGCAACTTGGTTTGGAGGTATCCTCCTCCTCTCAGCAGAGCAAGAAGCCTAAAAGCACTAAGGCTTCTTTCAAGCAAATAAAGGCACATAATGACTTGCTAAGGGTAGAGGTGTACAAACAATTTCTAGATGCAACACCAGCCCAGCAAGAAAGGCTAATGTCTGTATATGACATTAAAGAGGAAAAAATCATCCTCAGTCATTTTAAGCCTACAATGCCGCAGCCTAAGTCAGCTGCAGATTTTGTGAAGACAAGGGTGGAGGTCCTAGCCAAGGTCATCCATCCCATGGACCAAATTGAACTCCACAAGCAAGCTGGAGAGATGGTTTATGCAACCTTGGTGGAGAGGGCAACCATGGCCCACGAGCTAAAGGAGTCCCTGAAAAATACCAACACACAGTTGGATTTTGAGAGAATGTCCTCCCTGGCCAAGGACAATAGAATAAAATCACTTGAGGACATCATTATTGATCTAGGACATGATCCTAGTGATCCAAAGGGTGTAAAGGCCCTTTTGAAGAAGAAAGAAGATGACCTCAATGCATTGAAGAAGAGGTTAAAGCTGCAGCCCACAGAGCACCCTCAAACAGCAGAGCTACAAAAGGAAAAACAGGTTGATGACCAACTGGACCTGATAATGCGGCTAAACCAGAAGGTCCTGGATTTAGAGAAAGAGCTGGAAGGAGCATTACAAGATAAACAGGGAGAGTCCACATCCCAAGCTCCTCCAACTACTTCAACAACAGCAACAACTACAGAGGTAGCAGTGGCCCCCACAACAGAAGCAGCAGCAACAACAACAGCTCCAGATTCCAGCACAACTGTAGAAGAATTGACTAAAGCCATCAAGGAAATGGAGCTCCAGGCAAATGAAATAAAGAAGGCCAAGGAAAAATTGGCAGAACTGGATGCCAAGTATGACAAATCAAAAGTAACTGTAGCAGAGCAGGGCAGAGAAATAAAGGCCCTAAAAGACAAGATAAAGGCCTTAGAGAAAGAGCTGAATCTAGAGACTGCCATGGCCGACATAAAAAGGATTCTGTGGGCCAAAATTGGCCAATCCATCACTCAACAATGGAGATCAATCAAAACAATACATGAGCAGATGGACTTAATGGGCCAAGCACAAGCAAAAATCCATAAGGCCAAGACAACACTGGGAGACAAGCCAGAACAGGCCAACAGAATGATAGACTTCCTGAACAGGCAAGAAAAGGAGGAACTGGCAGCCATAGGCATTGCCAACAGAACAGAGGTTGTCCTCACTGCCAAGAAGGTACTAACTCTCAGGAACTATGTACAAACGGTGGAGAGGAAGTGTTATGAGATACAAGCTGAGGTGGAGGAATATAAGGTCAAGATGGCAGTGCTGCAAGCAAAGGGACTGCCCAGCCTCCTAAGCGGTGCAGGAAGACTGATCTCCCGAGATCAATTTGCCAACAGAATGACAACCTATATTGAAAATCAGATTGCTGCATCTGGCGGTACCTCTGAGCAAACAGTGCCTCCCTCAGGACAGAGCTTATATGATAAACTTGAAGGCTTGTTCTTTATTGAAAATGAGGTAAATCATCTTTTTGAAACTCCTCCTAACTTTTATAGATATACAGAGGCCGATGAGACTTTGATAAAAATTCGGAGACATCAAATGCCTAAGGAGGATTGTTGGTAAGCAATGCTTCAGATTTTGCCACGGTAGCCTCAGTTGTTCGGCCACTGCCAGCTCCAGGTCACTACAAAACAAACAGCATGACAAAATCAGCATTAAAGGCAGCTGAAAGGTGACTCAGCACATGGACAATGACAGCTAGCCTAAGGGATAAGACAAATACGCAAAATTTTGACAGCGTATCCTCAGCCGACTCCAACAGCCGCCAAACCAACTACTTCTGACTATTTTTGACAGCTAAGGCACTAAAGAGTTATTTCAGCATTAACTCTCTCAACTACAATGCTCCAGGAGTTGGCATAACATAAATGAGCCATTAACTCATTCTCTGATATTTTTCTTATGTAAATTTTGTATATATACCCCCCTTGGCAACGCATTAGGGGTTGGTGATTTTGACTCTAAGGCAAATCTATTGTATACTTTCAGTTTATCTAATACAAAGGGCTGGACCAGCTCAGTGATTTCCTGAAATATTTGATGGCTGGATGATGCTATGTGTGCTGATGCAGAATTCCTGTGCTGCCTGATGAAATAACAAGTTTTTCCTCTATCTCTGTTCTTGTCTTCTCATGTTTATTAAATCATACTCATGTTACACTAAACTAGCAGTAGAGAAAAAGAATAGTGCAGGATTTGTTTTATTACACCTTGCGCTCAATTTTTACTGCTGTAAATGTTTGTCTTCATAATTAACCATGGACATGAATTCTTAATTGCTCATGTTTCTATTAATTCTATAAGTATGAATGTTACCTAGAAATTCTTCATTGCGTCTAGAATAATATTCTCACTGTCTGTCTTTAGCAGTTTATGGTAAGATTCTTAATTGCCTTGCATAAACTGGATACACCACACTCAATCACTATTACGAATATTGTTTCTCAGACACTAATCTGGCTCTGCAGCATCACTACAGTATCACACAGCACATCAAGGAAACTAAAGGACCACTGACTCCATGCCCAATGGACTAAGACATGCTAGTAAGCACCTATATCTATTAACTGGAATCATCACCAAACACATTTCAAAAACAAAACCTTGAACATCATAGCTAGCCTAAAATACTATCAGAACATAGACAAATCATAAAGAGAGAGCCCTCTCTGATTACAGTTTGGCTAGAAACTGTAACCCAAAGATTGGTTAGTGGTTACCCCGGCCGTATTCCCTTGGGAGTCATAGGGAACAACCTGGGTGCTAACACATTCATACATTCTCAAGGAACCGCTATTTGACATGCCCCATGAAAAGATACTAGCCTTTGATTTTTCCACAATCCATTAACTTTCATACCATAAATTTTAACAAAGCTATTTTGTTGGATTTACTCTTCATATCACCTTGGAACTCATTTCCATAAATCCTAGTGTTCTTAACCTATGAAGCCCCCCTTGAGCCAAAGGTGAGTCAACCTAAAGTGAGAAGAGGGTTAGTGAGATTACAATGGTCTCCCTCTTAGTTTCACTTGGATCACACTTGAGCTTTAGACTTTATCTCAAAAAGTATGAGTTTGGGTGATAGCATGTAGCTCAAATTATCTAAAACCACATTATGGAGCACTTTTAGTTCATGTGCAATATCAATTTGGTTATTTGTTACCTACAATATCATTAAGCACTAAGTCTTTTAATTGCCCAAAGTCCTTCTTGTAAACCATTTTTATAAGAGAAAGTTATATGCTCATAATCAAACACTTACTATTAACTAAATACTCATACTCCAACACAACAACAAAACTTTAGGAAAAAAATTATAATTCAAATCAAATGAATGATGATATAGATTGGTGTAACTTTAAATCCAAAAAATTAATTTGAATTTTTTATTATTGTAATTCAAATCAAATAAATGATGATATAGATTTGAGTAACTTTAACTCTAAGAAAGTAATTCAAATAATCATTGCCAATTTTTTTTAGTATTTTTTTGATTTTATAATATTATAATAATAATAATAATTTAATTTTAAATTCATAATCAAATCTCTTATAATATATAGGCATTCTACATGAAACAACTGTTTTAACATCTCTGTGCATTTAGTTTTAACATCTCTGTGCATTTATATGCATGAACCGAGGTTAGTTCTTAATGAATTGTGAGGTTTTATTTTGAGCAAGCGTGCAAACCTCGTAAACTCTTTGCAGCTTTTGAAAAGAAATTGCATATATTATTTACTACCATGAGACATTATTACTAAGGTGGCTTTTATTATTATTATCGTCACCTTTGTCCAGGAAATAAAGATGCAAACAACTCCAGAATAAGTTTTCTCTTTAATGTCCGAATCAAAATATATTAAGCGTGTCCGGCAGCCTAATGTCCTGGTCATCCTCCTTGTTCTTTGTGACCGATTTAATATTTATGTGTATATGATCATTGTACTTGACCATGATACTTTCAGCTGTCTGGCTTTGCCCATTTTACTCCCTGCCCTTTTTCATGTCCGTGTTCAACTGAGTTGTCAATCGTTTCTGGGAGTTAATAAACCCCCTGCAGAGCAACTGGCGGTAGGCAGGTGGGCACGGGCGACAAGTGACTAGATTTGAAGCCATGGCTAGCTCAGGATGAGAGGTTTAATACTTCCAGCAGAGGAAAAATAAAGAGGCGGCACCACAGTAAACAGCATTGGGTTAGTTTCTTGTCTGTCCTGCTCTATTTTATCTGTATTGTTCCTTCTTTATTTATAATCGGTCCTGTCACTAGAGCTCATTCCATACAGAAATATTTATGATTTTGCATTTCATCAGATGGAGAACCATAATGTCATGGCTTTGCTTCTCCTCCTGGTAATGTTATCACCATATTTTGCTTCTTGCTATGCAGTTTCATCATCTTCTGAAACGCCGTCTGTTTCGCCCAAACCACCAAGTCCGAAGCCATCCCCTCGCTCTAAACCAAGCAAGCATCACTCTGCTTCCCCTTCCCCTGCTCCCAAACCCTCCACACAGCATCATCATCATCATCCCAGTTCTGGTGGCCGGTCTGCTGCCCCTTCCCCTGCTTCTGCCCCTGCCAAAGCATCATCTCATGAACCAGTAAAAAATGGGACTCTGGATCCTTCCCAGGTAAAAGCATTGCAGTCACTAGGAGTCATAGTGGGCACCGATCCTTGCAACACAGATGTACAGCAACTCTTGATCTGTGATGGGCATGGCCCTCTCAGGCATCTCATTTCACTGCAGCTGCAGTACTGCTCGTCCAACGCCCTACTATCCAAGTCCGCCCTAGGAAGCCTTGGTACATTACAGTCTTTAGCCTTTCTTGATTGCCCAATGAAAGTAACCCCTGTGCCACAAAAGCTTGCAGATTCCTTGGAAACATTTAGCTGCACTAAGAGCCTGGGGCGTACAGAGGACAATGGAGATTTACCAGGTCTTTCAGGAGATTGGCTGAGTAAGCTTCACGGCCTAAAGGAGCTAAAAGTAGCAGACGTACTAGTAAATGCAAGTGGAATAGGTGCAGTTTTGGGCAACATGTCGAAGCTTCAACAGGTGACCTTCTCTAATACCAATATCAGTGGAACCCTGCCCAAGTCATGGCCAGGTAGTCTTACTGTCTTGCAGATATCTCAAAGTATGCTGAAAGGAAGCATTCCTGCTTCTATATCAAGTTTAAGACAGTTGCAGTCATTGGATTTGAGCTTAAATAATCTAACAGGACGGATACCTAATGGCATTGGCGGTCTTGGGAACCTGCAAACGCTGTCCTTGAGCTCGAATAAGTTATCTGGTACCATTCCCGCCAGTTTCAAGAATCTGACTCTTCTATCTTATTTAGATCTCAGTGATAATCACCTGAATGGCACTGTTCCTGCATTCATTGGAAACATCAAGGGGCTGCGTTACTTGGACCTTCGCAATAACAAATTCCATGGAGTATTGCCATTCAGCACAGCTTTTGTAAAGAATCTTAACACCTTCAAAGTGGGGGCCAACCCTGACCTTTGTTTTAATGCGTCCATACTTTCCTCGACAATATCAGGCGGTGCACAGCCCTGTGACAGTAAAGGGAGGCCATCTAAAGGAAATGCAGATTCACCGGCATATGCTCCTGATGAATTAGCTGGAAGCCCAGCGCCTTCTGACGAGGTAGAGCAGCAACACCACCATAAAAGAAAAGGGCCTAAAACAGTTGTGTTTGCTGTATCCATTGCTCTAGCTTCTCTAGTTCTTGTTATAATCATTGCAGTGGTTTTGTCAAGATGGTGTGCATCAAGAAATTGAGAGACAACCATGTTGTAATTTAGAACGCAAATACAAATTACTATAATCATTTGCTGTAATCATTCCAATGCCGTTGGCAAGATGCTGTGCATCGAGGAATGGGAAGCAGTAGAGTTGTTATTTATTGTTATAGATCATTATTTCTGAGAATCCAATGCCTACGGCCTAAGTATCTTTCTTATGCCTGCAAAAATCTGATTGGATTTAGCATGGCAGAAACATTCGAGTGTAAACATGGTCGGGATGTATTTTTTTAATAGTTTGTTGGATTTACATACGCGATACATTATATCTTAATTCAGTGCATAGTGGATTCGTACATGTAAAAATGCAATATAACAAAATTCTGAATCTGATTGAAAATAAATCAGGTTTAATCAGGCTACATCCATGTTAATTTTGGATTTACTAAGAGTGTAGAGGGATTAAGTATTTTTTCACTCTAAACTATATTTGTATCTCAAGAGATTTGACTTTTTTGTGCCTTGGTAGATCCAGAATTAAAATACATCTAAGCTGGTTTTAATAATTTATAGATTATAGATGACCAACCAACTAGCATGTTAAGAAACATATTAATACATGCACATTATGTTAGGTTTTTGTTAATAGTTTATGTATTTTGACTTTACATTAATAAAAATTGTTTTGTGTTTTTTATTTTAGTAGAAAATGTTTGTATAATTGAATAAAACAAAGGTGTAGTCTAATTCATGAAATAGCTTTTTCATTGGAATTGGGCCATACAATTTCAAGTAAGAATGTGATTTTTTGTTGTTTAAAATACATTTTTGAATGCATAAATGGATTCATCACCCTTGAAAACCCCGTGGCACTTGAATTCCAACTTAAATTCAAATTTTTAAAAATGTCGCTAAAAAGTCATTTTGTCTAGTGTAAGTTAGACTACGCATAAAACAATGTGAAAGTTAATTAAATATGTTGATTATCATGGTTAATGATGATGATGATGGTTAACATGGTTAACATCCACTAAGACCAATATGATCTATTAGACCTCAAGAAAGTAAGCAATTAATTGAGACTCTTCAAAATTTTATTTCTATGATTAAAAAGAAGGGAGAGAAGTGTTACAAGATCACTGTAGTTTCGCTGACTTAACAAGTCAAGAAGGTTGGTAGTGTGGAAAACGTTTTGAAAAGGAGAATGGATGTGACTAAGGGTCAAGGAATCCAAGAGAAAAAAAAATTCATCTTCAATTCTCTTAGTGTCAGAAAGGGGGCATATTCATTCCTCCCAAGGTGTTGAGAATAGACCAACCCCTAATTTCACTCTGAAACTTATGAGAATTAATTTTTATCTTTGTAATGTTCATTTTCTTCTTAGCATTGCTAAAGACAGAAAGATAATTTTGGTTAGCAAGATTGGGGTTGATGACCTCTTTATAATACCTTTGCTTCTTTTGATTTCCTTCTTTATCCCCCAATGGTCGAGCCAAGACTGGTATCCTTATGCCAGCCTCGCATGAGTCAGAGGTGGGGGTTTTGACTAAGGTTAGAAGCGATTTTGGGGAGCCTCTTGGCTTCCATGTTTTATAGCTTCCTTTTTTTTTCCCAAAGAAAAAATCAAATAAGAATGTTTTATAGCTTCTTATACATTAGATACGTAAACATAGTCATGTTTTTCAATGGGGAAAAACTAGCTTCAATCAAGAGAATAGAGTAGGGAATATTTCTTTTAATTTTGAAGTTATAAGTTATAAATTGCTTTTGGATCAATATTATATCTTAATTTTATAAATTTAAATTTATTTAAAATTAATAATAATTTTAAATTTTAAAATATATTTATTATTACTTATATTTTATCAAGTTAAAAAAATAATATATAGTTAGTATAGTTAAAAATTTTAAATTTAAATTTAAATTGCATTTGAATTTTCGAAATTTTAAAATGGAGGTTGTATTCACTATTAAAAAAAATTAATTAAATGTTTTGTAGAACCAAATAAAAAAGTGAATTTTGACGAGAACATACTAAATATATTAACTTAATTTTAAGGCACAAAGGGTAAGGATCTTGGAATTTTTATTTTCAGAAAAGTTGGATTAAAAAAGAACATCTTTTATTTTTTTAATTTGAGTGCGTATTATTTTTAGATAATGTATTTTTAATTATGAATTTTAAAAATATATATATATATATATATATATATTAATTAAAAATAAAAATAATAATAAAAATAAAAATTGTAATTCAATATTTTTTATTAATTCAAGAAAATGATTCATTATGAGTTTATTAAACAAAATGATAGGGTCTTGTTTTGACTGGATTTGTTGGCCATTAGATACATACAAAAGAGAACTGGAAAAAGTAGGTCAAAGTTATTTCGCTTCATGTCAGGGGCCCACCAAGCACGAAACTGGTCAAAAATCAAAAGATAACCAACTTGCCTCACTACATATTTCCTTCAATTGGGTCATTGGCATCATTACGACAATCAGTTGGGTGATGAAATGTGTCATGGACATGAGATTCCATGTGTACCATCCGGCCTTCGAAACTATCCATATGCTCTTGCAGCCTCTGTTGGTTTCACCTGAGAGAAGCTTCATGGTCTGGAATATGCCCCTAATTGTGCAATATGTCTACAAAAAAACTAACCAATTCATCATGGTTTGTCCAACGAGCTTGAGAAATCTGGTTCATCGAGCGTTGGGGAAGACAAATTTGTGCTTGAATGGAGTCGAAGGGGGTCGTCAAGTCCACTCGCACTACAGAGTCTCGGCAAGGAACTTTGAGTTTACCCTCCTCTTCACTGCTTGGTCCTCTGCCACCTCTCGCCTGATGGCCACCCCCTCAACGAGGTTTGTCGCATTGTCTAAGCATCCCTGAAACACGAAGAGACCTCCTAATGGTATGCCCTGAAGGCTTTACCCACAACCCACACCTAGTAAGTCTCCACTGACCCCACCCGAGATGGCGAGGGGGATGAAACTTGTCGGATCCAAACTAAAGAGGATTCGCAAGTGCACCCAACCCTGGTCACCTTTCTCAGACACCGCCACAGGCAGAAATAAGAAGATACACACTACAAGAACAAAGCCAGAACGCTTCACATTATGCCACTTCCCAGGCCTCCAGAGAACATCTAATTTAATACAGTATAGGAGAACTATCAAACCAACTTTCACCCCTCTCCAGTGAAGATAGAAAGCTAGACCTAGGACACTCGCCAGGCATAGGGGAAATGACTCTCTGAAATTTACATACAAGTCGAGGAACCCACTAAAACAAAGAAGAAGAAAGTTGAGTACCCATGGTTTAGCCAAAAGGATCCCAGTGGCCTCCAAAAATGACATCCCAACTAAATTCCACCATATCCCAAACTGAGATAGGAGGCTGATATACCTTGGAGCCTTCGTCATTTCAATTTGCCTGCTACAAACCACACAAGGATCCCATACCATAGGCCTTGTTCCAACCAATTGCAAACCATGACTCTTGGCTACCCTTCGAACTAAAGAAAGAGCCTCCCCCCCTCTAACAAGCCAACTTATGGCATCGCAAAGACCCTCAGAGTCTAGACCAAATTTCTCTACAACGCCTATTTTAATTCCCTACAAACCTCAGCTACCATCTAGACCACCATTCATGCAGACATAATTGTTGTCACCTCAAGAATGTTCCCTAGACGTTGGGAGTAACATCCACTGCGTATGGGAGAAACATCCCTCTGCTCCCTCGTACTGTCCTCGGATCTCACCCCCAACAGGGAAAATTAATAATAATATTATTATTAAAGAAGTAACCTTTCTATTTTTTATTTAAGTTTTAGTGTGTGAAATGTTTTGTAGGATTGTATAGAGATTAAAAAAGGAAAGACAAAAAAATAGGATTAAAACTATTTTTTCTCCAACAATACCTGATTATTCATTATTTTATATATTTTTCTCATGTAAGTAGAAGAGTAGAAAGGAAAAGAATTAAAATACTTGAAAGATGGATAATATTTAAATATTAAAAAACAATTAAAATTAAGATTGGCCGAAGTACAAAGCAAATAATTAATAATATTATTACTAGGGAGGAGAATAAGTCATTAAATCGACATTATTTGATCATATTATTATTTAGAGGGAAGCCTCGAGGGTTAGCTCAATTGGTCGAGTTCTCGTCATTAAAAGTACCTTTCTAAAGGAAGGTCATGAGGTCAATTCTCCTCAATGCTCTCGGGTTTAGGCTCTATTAATGAGCTAGTGGGAAGTGATTGTTTCGAGTGGATCTGCCTAGATACTTTTGTGGACGTAGCAGCCATCGATCTCCAATGTACGTGAACCACACCAAAAAAGAAAAATTAGATGGAAGCCCTCGGTTATTGAATATTATTATTTAAAAGGGAGATAAAGGGAGATTTTGTTATTAAATATAATGTTAAATAACTAAAATAATATAACAAATATTATTTATTAATATTTGGTAAGACAATTTGTTTTTCAGGAATGGTTGTTGGACAATCTCTTTCCGGGTTTCATATAGTTCCATTTTGAAATCTAGATCTGGCCTCTTAATAGTTCAATAAATTCCTTCACTCAATGTTCCTTTGGATGAGGAAGATTTCAGTTGTGTGAAGTTTTTTTGGAGCAAGACCTAGGTTGTAGGCTTAATGGATTTTGGCCGCAATTGACAGATCTGCATAAATGGATCTCCGAAGCATGGAAACCTCGTTGAACAGATGATCTGAATATTCATCCCATGGCTCTAGGCTTTTTGGTTGTTGTTTTCGACAATATTGAGGACAATAAGGTCATTTGTGAATTTGGGTCATGGTTCTGGGGTAGTGTCGATCTCTTCATGCAACCCTGGTCTCCCACCTTCGATCTGGTAACAACATTAATATCCACAACTCTGGTTTGGGTCACAAACTAGTAACAACACCAATATCATCAATGATATATATATCACATTAAAAATTAAATTAAATATATATTATTACATAGGATAGTAGCTTGGTTAGTAACGGTTCTAGCATTGAAGTTCCCTAGCAAAAGGATATTACTTTCATTCCTTAGACTGTGGATATCCTACTCTAAGGTAGTGAAAGGGCAATTATTATCTGGGTTGTTTTTCTTATAGGAGGTAGAGTTGATAGGAGAAAAATAACAAACTACGAGAAATTTTTTATTGGTGTTAGAGTAATTTTTTTTATCCAAATGTGTCGATTGAGGGGGTCAATCTTATGAAGCTGAATGTGAGAAGAAATATTATTTTTTATATAACAAGTTATTCCACCAAAACCTCTACGAGAGGATTTCTTGTTCTAGGTTGACCAGAGAATGAATCCATCTATGTGGGGGACCCTAGATTCATCATGCTCCCAAGTTTCAACTAAGAAAATAAGATCAATATCACTTGGGATCCAACTTAACATATGACCTTTATGCCATGGAAAACAATGACAATTCTAGAAGAGGATCCATAGTGTTCCCAATTCTTATTTATCACTTGTATTTTGGACTTTGTCTCTAATAATAGCTTTCCTATTTCTAATGATTGTCCATTTGCCTTCCCTTCTTGTCCCCTTTACCTTTTGAACTCTTTCCTTAGTTCAGCTTGGTATTCTAGAATAAGATCCTCATTTATAAAGATTCCTGACCCTTTTAGGCTTGGAGATTTACTAACTATATCTAATTTATTATCATTACAACTTACCTTAACAGAGATCAGTCTATGTTTATGATTGACTATCTTTCCCACCCTTTTCGCTTCTATTAGATAAGTTGTTTGAATTTGTGACTTAGTTTTGAGTTGTTATTTTACTATTTGTAATGTGTCATCATCATTATGACCTGTTTTACCAGCAACTATAAGGTTCAGGGCTCGTTTGTGACATTTATGATCTAGTTCAATTAGTTTGTTCATTTCCTCTTTTATGGGTTTTATATCTATTTTATTCTTTGTGATACTTGAGACTAAATTGTTATTTAGTTTTTCTTTTAATTCTTTAATGTCATCTCTAAAGTGCAATTTTCGTCAACCATTGATTGTTTTTTGTGTTCTATTTCTTGCATCCTATCTTTCATTCCTTGGACTTCCATCTCAAGTGTTATCATTTTATTTTCTAATGATTTGTAGTTAATGTCAAGCCTTGTGGATTTTTTTAACTTATGTTCCATAAGCATTGTAGATAATTTGAGTTTATGCTTTGTAAGCATTATAGACAATTCTAGTTTATGTCCCCTTTCTCTTTCTTCTCTTCCCTTTTCTAAAGAGTCAATGTGATTATAAATACTCTCAAAGTTAATTTTGCTTGGCCTCCCTTTTGCTAGATGGAGGCTTAGATGGGAAGAAGTATTCGTAATTTTAACAAATAGAACTTAGCAAGAAAAAAAGTGTAGGTAAAAAGAACTTATGCACCTAGGATATTTGTGGAAGAAAATATACCCACTAAGCCGTAGAGACCATATACTAGCCACGACGATTATATCACTACACTACAAAGCCACAAAGATTGTATCACTGCACCATAGATACATTGAGTCACAGAGATGTATCTTTTTGAAGAACTAATCTTAACCAAAATGTATCATATACAAACCATAGAGATTATTAGATCATATATCGACCCTCGCCAAGATCACCAACTTTGCTATATATATATATATATATAGAGAGAGAGAGAGAGAGAGAGAGAGAGAGATGTGATACTTATATAAATATAAATAATATTATTAAGAATGAAAATAGATTCATCTTAACTACAAATCTACCAAGTATTGAGAGGAATCAAATATAAAATGTACAAACCTTTCTCAAGTTTTGCGAAAAAAGATTTGCATTCTGAGAGATTTGATCTCTCTCGACACTTGGTAGATCCCTAATTAAGTAAGATGGATCTATGTTGGTATAAAATATTTCAACATCGTAGGGTTCTTCGATCATGGGATAAACATCAAGGATTGCTTAGTCATGAAGAAAAAATAATGTAAATTTAGTGAATGTGTTAAAACATAAATGACCCCACCAAATTTTTTTGACTTCAAGTAAGTTTGCCTTATTTATTCGTCTAGCCTTAGTCTCCCAAACCAATTTCCCCTAAAGATTGACTTTTGATCAGATCTCAACCTTTCTCTTCCAAGTCCTTAATTTATTAGTTATTTTGAAGCCAAATTAAAAAAAAAAAAAAAAGTAACATTATTATTTTAAATGATTTTTAAAATTAAGGATTTTTTTTTAAGACAACCATGGTTTGGGGTCACTGAGTGGTCGCTACATCCATGTGAAATAATCCACACAGATTCACCAAGGCAGCCTAATATCTTGGGCCTAACCCCAAGGGAATCGACGAGATTTGACCTGGTCACCTCCCAATAAGCAAGGTACTTAGCAACGAGGGCTTAACTAATTGAGCTATCCCTTGGGGCTTTTTAAAATTAAGGACTTATTTTATGATAATTTTATTAAAATCCATATATATATATATATATATATATATATATATATATATATATATATATATATCCATTAGTTCCCAAAGTTGTTGGATCCAATGTTGAAAGAAAGTTTTTCACCATTGGGTAAGGTTCAATTCACATGAGGGCTTCCTAGGAGCTATGAGGCGCCTTGAGGTAGGGATCCAATGTGTGGTTTCACCCAAAGGGACCATATTAAATCATTTTGTGTCTCACGTACACATAAGTGGATCAAATTCCACCCCTGTGTCCTCCTTTTATATGTAGTCGAAGGATCTTAGCTTGAGTCGCTTGGTGAACAATTCATTTCCCTAGCTCCATGAGTTCAAGTATCCATAAGCATGTTGTAATTGGCCCCTTTGTGGCATTTATGAAATAGTTGTATCTAGTGCAATAGTGGTAGCTTTATGGGTTCAATTCTTTAGAAACATGTTGTAATTGGCCCATTTTTGGCATATATGAAATAGTTGTATCTGGTGTAACACGTGGGTATAAAAATAGGCATAGTCTAACTAATAGATGAAATAACTTTTTGGCCGAAAACTAGCAATATATTTTTAAGGGATATTTTGATTTCTTGTTGTTAAAAATGCATTGCTGAATGCATGAATGGATTTAGCGCCCTGAAAAATCTACAAGGCACTCAAAATTTACAGATTAAACAACTTAAACTTATAATTCTTCAAAATCTCTACTGGGTTTTGGCCAAAATTGACCAGAATTTTTTTCTAAAAAATGGTAATTTCATCTATTTGTTAGAATATGTGATAAATATGGAATTTTTTGAAATATAATAATTTGTGTGCTTTATTTTAATATTCATGTGGATTTATAATTTCCCCCCTCCATTAAATTAATTAACCAAACTATTATCCCATGCACATAAACAAATTAAATTATTATTTTTTAAATCCATCAAACCAAATTCATATTATATTACACACCATAAGCAATTTTTTGTGGGGGGATATAAAAGATGTAATATTGATGTAATATTTCTTTCCCTACTCATCTTGGTGGCCCTATTGTTGAAAATGAAGCAAGAAAATATCATTTTGACTTTGTGACTTTGCCTTGGTCAAACTAGAGAATATTCGAATTTCTATTCCAGTAGAAATCTTAGAGGTAGTTAACTGAGGTGACATGGCACTTGTCACTCAATTAACTCATTTAATTCAAGTTGGGGAAGCCTGAGTTTAGTTCAGTATGATTGTTAATTTGTAGCAATCTATTTCATTTAATTTGAGTTATTGTAATTTAAACTAGTTCTAGTTATCAAATGAACTAGTGGAGGTCAAGTTATGGAAGTGGAACTTCAACCACACTCAACGATCACTTAGTTAACTGATCAACCAACCCAAATAATTATTGCATGCAGAGAATTTGAGCTACCTAGTTGAGATGGAGATTCCAAGGCAGTGTACTATCAGTTGTAGCTTATTCCCATGTGTACAGGTGGTGCATGCAGTTAGAGAAAGGACCTAAAGGAATTACGCAATTCAATAGCGGTAAATTCCTAAATAATAGGGGCTAATTTCCTAGAGGAATAGAACAAGGAAATAGGAGCTTGGAGGGCTTGAAAATTGGCTAAGTGATGGCCATAGTTAGTCAATGAGGAAAAGGGATGGACTGTACACTTGCAGGGTGTGCTCAAGCTTGAGAAAACATATGTATTTCATCTCTATTCTCTGATTTATGCAATACAAATAGGAAGGGGTTTTGAGCAATTACTTTACCCTAGATAAATATATGTGTATGTGTGATAGTTCCTTTTGCATGTCTATGATTTGTTTTCTAGATGGTGAATTAACTTCCGCAGATCAGTTGAGTAGCTTCAAGTCTTGTGATTTAATAAATTTCATGTGCAGTTTTGGATCTACACAATAATTTCTACACCTGTGGCTTTGAGGGCCTCTACACCTTGTCGGCTCGACCATTGGTGGGTCATCTCTTATTTCATGCATCATCCTCTTCAGGAGATCAGATATTTATTGCATGCCGAGTAGTTTTTGATTGCTTCTACTCCTTGTCGGTGATATCTCAGTTCACAATGTTTTTTGTCCTCTTGCATTTTTATTTCTCTACAGTAGTTGCAGTCCAGATAGGTTTGGAGGCCAGTTATAACCAATCTGGCCTCCAATAATCCATTGGATCAAAATATCATGGCATTTAATTCCTTCTTTACCAATGGGCCCAAGTTCCAAAAATTCCCCCTTTTCTGATTTGTCAAGAAGCTCGATTAGATTCCAAACGTGGAGGTTTTTGCTCCCCATGCCAGTTTCCAAGCCATCCAACTTGCAAAAAGGGGCCTTATAGGACATTTTATGGGCTTGTGGCCCTCCCCTTGATCTATTTATTTATGGACCAAAAAAAATGGAAACCCTTAATCCAAGGGGAGATCTCCTCCTTCTTCTATGGAAAGGGTTTTTCACCTTCATCTGTGAAAATAAATATGATCGTGATCTGATATTTTAGAGCAGATCGTATTTCATGGGTGCCTAAGGAGTTTATTTGGTTTAATTTGAGCCTAAATTTAACCTTGATTGTGATGGTCCCTCTACGGTCCCAGTATGGTTTAAGCTTCCCTTTCTCCCCCTTAATTGTTGGAACGATGCTACCTTTAGTAAGCATTGGCAACACCTTGGGAAAATATATAGATTGAGTGGAGCCCCATAATGGCCTCTTCTCTTGCACTTGGATCTATGTGGAGGTTGATTTGGATAAGGGACTCCCTGCAACAATTAATCTCAACCTTGATAGCTGGTTCAATATCCAGGAAGTTTAGTATGCCCAACTTCCCTTCAAATGCAAAGTATGCCACGAATATGGTCACTTTGCTAAAAATTGCTCAAAAAGCAAGAAGAACAAGAAAAATAGGGAAACACATGAAAAAAGTGGCAACAAGCAAAGAAAAGATGAGGATCTAACAAACAAAAACCTCTAGTTAACAAACAGTGGGAGAAAGAAATACTGAAAGGAAAGGACCCAACTCTAAAAAAAAAGTAAAACCACAAGAAGCAGGAAAGGTGTCCATGCTTGTTTTGGGTGTAGTGATCTAGTGGGGATTGTGTTGAGCTATGGAAAAGGTATGAATTTGACATTTATTTCATTATCTTTTTCATTAAATCATATCTCCTTTATATTCTAAGATGTTAATATATCAAGGAATTATAGCAAAAACAAGGGAGTTGTTGATTATTGCAATTTAATTAAATGTTGTCTTTTCTCGTGCAGGAAAGAGAAGAAATGGAAAATTACCATACCGGGGAAAAGACAAAATGGAGTAAATGTTGTTCCTTCACTAAGAAGACGTATCCAGATAGCAGCTCAAGATTGGAGCGCGCAGTTAAGGATAAGGACAGAGAAGATCACAACATCAACACAAAAGACAAAGAGTTAACTGAAGTTGGAATATTGAGCGGATCCCTCAGGATCTCTTGATCTTGAGGGATCGTTGTTACTAGTCTATTTGCTATTCCTGTTTTATCCACCTGGCCATTATAAAAGGGACAACGATTGTAAAGAATAGGGATTCATCATTATTCAGAAATTATTGTTGTATTTTTACTTTGATCATCGACTCTCGTTGTTAAAACAGAGTACGATTGGCTGTAACCATTTTTGCATATGATTAATACATAATCTAGTTTCTGTTCTTTCTTCTATACTGAAGTAGTCTGGCAGTGCTTCACTAGCGGCTAAGGGCCCGGCCCTGGTGGATTCACTTGCTATCATGTACCATTCCTTTACGATCTCTATTGTGTGATGGTTTGGTTTGATCTTTGTTTATTGGAATCACATTGCTTTACTATTTCTTGTTTCTAGATTTAATAAATTGCTCCATTATATATGTTGTAAGTGAATTGTGTTGCCGACTGTTCTCATCATAATAAGATTACTATTTTCTACAACTATATTGTTATGCTTTTAATTTGAATTACATAGCTTCGTTGTTCATTCCAGTAACTTAACTTTGCTGTTCATTACAGTTTCATAAGTTCTATTGTTCATTTCTACTAAGTAGTATTGTTGTTCATTTACTTTCTGCAATCATTTGGTTTTGCCTTTCAGCATCATTATAGTTAGCATAATTATCTCATTTCTATCAGCGGCATGATTGAATTAATTCATTGTCATTTCCAGTTGGTTATTTAGTGTGGTGTGTGAGGTCAACAACTCTAAAGGACATTGGCTAATATTTTCAGAGTTCTCAGATTGAGGATCTTATTTATGTTTGATTTCATTTAAATCAGTTAAAAGAGGAAAGAGTTATTGCTACTGTATCCTTGACTGATAACTGCTGTTAATTTTCTGAGTGAATGGTTTAGTTTCAGAGCGTTGAGTTTCCTTTAATTGCAAGTGAGTTTTATTTAAAGCATCTGTTTACTCTTGTATCTAAAAACATTGTACTGCAATTTAGAAACATTACTCCTGAGTAAATTGCCACCACATACTGTGTACACTCTTGCAATAACAAAGATTTCCCAGGTTGATAATTAATGTGGAAATAATTAGGAGTTAAAAAGACACCTTTTATACACCAACATTTTGGCGTCGTTGCTGGGGAAGAGTGTAGCCATTTCTAAGAGAGTAGTGTGCATTTGATGAGTGCCTGTTAGGAGAGAATTGGGTATTAAAAATGGAAGGTAAGAACTTGCGTACAGAGCATGTAAAAGCCCTGCTCCCCCGCCCGCTTTCCAGCAGAATTGTCAATTTTTTTGGGTAGCAGTTAAATTTTGAAGTTGTGTGTATGACTAAGAGGAAAAACCTGAAAATAATCTGAATCCTCTACCCAATCTGACAAATCTAAGGGATCGGTGACCCTTGGTCAATCATTCTTCATAGACGATATCATTAAGAAAGTCGAATCTCAGCCATCAGTAGGCCCTAAAAAAGTTGTTTCTAGACAACCTACTAGCTCCCTTCGGGCCACAGAATCACCATCTACAGCCTTTGCTGAGGTGCATATCAAAACAATAGAAACTAAGTAAGACTTTCAAGAAATTGAGAATTCTCGCCCAATTTCTTTGGAAGAAGGGAACTCTAGTAATCTCCGTGAAGGAGGAGGAGAAACAGGGGAAACTGAAGAGCCAAGATCCCCTTGCCAAATAATTCAAACACTTAGCAGCCCAGATAAAGGAAGTGTTGTTAAGCTTATCCAAGAAGAAGCAGGTGAAACTAAGGAGCCAAGATCTCCCCAGGTAATAGTTCAGCAAGGAACACTCATTGTCACAAACCAGGGGAGTGTTGTTAAGCCCATTACTATCCCTCCTAGTCATCCTAGGAATAACTCCCTAGAAATCCCAGAAGGGTATTGGCACATATTTGATCAAACGGCTCAGAACCAACAAACACCTTAGACCTCCACACTGTAGTATCCTATCGTTGATATAGCAGTTAATGCACCTATGAAAGCCATTCCTCTCCATAATATTCCTACCTTTCATGGGCTGACATTAGAGGATCCTGATGCATTTCTATTTGAGTTTGATGTATTGTGCCGAGGGTATGACTACACCACCGATCCCCAAAAACTAAAATTATTTCCCTCCACATTGAAAGGAGCAGCTTTACGATGGTTTATGGTATTAGGTGGGGGTACTATAAATGACTAGGATCAAATGAAAATTGTTTTTCTAAAGAAATATCAGGATTATTGTAGATCCAGGGAATTGAAGGATGAGATATTTCAAATGACAGCAAGACCTAGTGAAACACTGGACGAATATGTAGAACACTTTCAATACAATCTCCAGAGATCTCCCTATGCATCTTTACCCTTGCGTGATAAGATGTTAAAAACTACATTAATTAAAGGGATGAAAGAACAATCGGTTGAAACACTAAACATTATGGGTAAAGGTGACATATATTAGGAAAATTTTGTTGACATCATTAATCTGTGTATCAGGTGTTCAAGAGGCAGCACAAGACTAAGACCAACAGAACGAGATATGATCACAAGGGATAACAAAATCTCTGGTGGAAGTGTAACTCGCGCAGAAATTGCCAATCTGTTAGAGGATTTCAAAACTGACATTCTAGGGACTTTGACAATGCAGTTGGACATTATGCAAGCCAAACAAAAGCAAGCAGAAGCAGAAAAAAATTTTGTGATATTCTGTACTAGATGCTTCTTCAAAGAGTGCCCGTTGGATACAGTCCAAGTCTACGCCATCTAGACGAAAGATCACTCCCAGGATTGACAGCAATCTACAAGGAAGCAGAAGAAGAACTAGGACTGGTATATCTACTAAATTAGCGCCGCCAGTGGCAATCGCGACAAACAGGTATGTCGTTGATCCATCCTCTTCTTTTTAGTCTCTTCAGTATAATACTCAACAATATAATGTGTTATGAAACCAGCTCAAGAAAAGATAGAAAAGATAGATCAACGCCTTAGAATTCAGCCTCTTCGAGGGGGAAACCTCCTTTACATTACATAAATGAACAATTCTTGGATGATACAAATGACAAAACTTCCTTTCTATATATAGGAGTCTAAGGAGTCACAATATAATCCAGCGGACCTAACAATAATAATATAAAGCCACAAAAATAACAATAGAGGGATTCTATGGGGCACAGAAATAACAATATGGGGGTAATAGGGGCATAACAATATAAATAAGGGGTATAATTACAATAGTAATGGGGTAATCACTAGTATTATAGGGACCCAACATGCCCCTTTCCTTCAAAAAAGTGTTGTCCTCAACGCTTGAGTAGTTCTGGATACTTTTGCATAAAATTCTCATCCTCCCATGTGGAATCTTCAGCGGATAAGTTCTTCCACTTGATAAGATACTCTGAAATTGATCGATTTCGTAGCTGTCGAGTTCTTGTTTCTATGACTGCTTCCGGTTCCAATATAATTTCTCCTTCCTCGTCAAGTTCTGGCAATATTGTTTGAATTGGGAGCTTGTCAACTATAACCTTCTTTAAACATGAAACATGGAAAACTGGGTGCAATCGAGAAGCTGCAGGAAGCTCCAATTTGTATGCCATAGTACCAATCTTTTGCAACACCTTGTACGGACCATAATACTTTGGTGATAATTTATTATCCTTCTTAGCTTGCTTTAGGGACATTTACTTATATGGTTGTAGTCGTAGGAATACCCAATCACCTACATCAAAACTTCTTTCACTGCGATGTTGATCTGCCTATTGTTTCATTCTATTTTGTGCCAACACGAGGTTATCCTTTAAGAGTTGGAGGACTTGTTGTTGATGTTCGATGTGATGTTCCACTGCCTGAACCTTAGAATTTTCTCTTAAATATGATGTGATGGATGGTGGTTGATACCCATAAAGTGCCATAAATGGGTCATTTTTGTTGTTGTATGGAAGGAAGTGTTATACCACCATTCAGCCAGAGGCAACCATTTGACCCATTGTGTCTATTTATCAGATACAAAGCAACGAAGATATCCTTCCAAACATTTGTTTACTATCTCAGTTTTCCCATCAGATTGAGGATGATAAGATGAGCTATGAGCTAACTGAGTACCAAGACAAGAAAATAATTTTGTCCAAAAATTTCCAGTGAAAATGGGATCTCTGTCACTTACAATAATCTTTGGGTTTCCATGTAGCTTTTGAACTGTTTCCATAAATGCAGTAGAAACTGTACTGGCTTTAAATGGATGTGATAATGCACAAAAGTGTGCATACTTGGTAAGTCTGTCAACTACCACCATGATGACACTCTTTCCCTCAGACTTGGGTAAACCTGTGATAAAATCCATTGAAACCTCCTCCCAACGTTGGCTTGGAATGGATAAAGGTTGTAATAGACCCAGTGTCTTAATTGTTTCAACTTTATTTTGCTGGCAAACCAAACATTCCGCCACAAACTTTTGAATATCTGATTTAAGGCCATCCCAAAAAAATTCCTTCTTAACCCTGTGGTAAGTTTTTAAAAATCCTGAGTGCCCTCCTAAGGGAGAAGTGTGCAATTCCATAAGAATCTTTTGTTTTAGCTGGGAATTCTTACAGAGGTATAAGCGATCTTTGTACCATAACGAATCATTTTGCCAGCTAAATGTATCAGAAGTACTGGAATCTTGTTGTAGCTTTCGAATAAGTGCCCACACTTCTTCGTCATTCTTCCATTCCTCCCTTGCTTCGTTTATCCAATCTGGTTGGATAATAGAAATGGCACACAAAAATGCTTCCACATCCTCATCCTTTCTTGAGAGTGCATCTGCCACCACATTTTGCTTCCCTTTTTTGTAGATGATTTCAAAGTCATAACCCAACATCTTTGTGACCCACTTTTGTTGCTCTTCAGAGGATAATCTTTGTTCTAAAAAGTATTTAAGGCTATCATGATCCGTTTTTACCTTGAAGTGTCTTCCCATTAGGTAGGGTCGCCATTTCTTAAGTGCATGGAGTATTGCCAACATTTCCTTCTCATAAATAGCTTTGCTTAAAAACTTTCCCTTGATTGGACGACTTTCAAAAGCAATGGGTCTTTCATCTTGCATTAGAACAGCACCAATTCCATTTCCTGAAGCATCACATTCCACAATAAAGGTTTTTGTGAAGTCCGGTGTAGCTAAGACCGGTGCTTGGCACATTGCCTCTTTAAGATGTTCAAAGGCCTTTGTTGCTTCCGGAGTCCATGAAAATGAATCTTTCTTCAATAATGTTGTTAGAGGTGCTGCTATTCTCCCATAATTCTTAACAAACTTGCGATAATACCCTGTCAACCCAAGAAATCCTCGCAGATGCTTTATGGATGTGGGGATTTTCCATTCCTTAATGGCTTTAATTTTGCTAGGGTCTACCTTAACTCCTTCATGAGATACAATATGACCCAAATATTCCACCTCCTGGACTCCAAAGAAACATTTGGATCTTTTTGCATATAATTGTTTCTCCTCCAATAGTTGTAGCACCCTGTCAACATGTTCAACATGATCCTTCCAAGACTTGCTGTAGATTAGTATATCATCAAAAAATACTAACACAAATTTTCTAAGGAATGGTTTGAAAATTGAATTCATCAAACCTTGAAATGTTGAAGGTGCATTGGTAAGGCCCAAAGGCATGACCAAAAATTCATAATGACCCTCATGAGTTCTAAATGTCGTTTTCGGAATGTCTTCAATCTTCATTCTGATTTGATGATTTGTGAAGTAAATTGATTCATGCAATTCATCCAGTAATTCATCAATAATAGGAATGTGGAACTTATCTTTAATAGTGAGCTTGTTGAGCTCCCTATAATCTGGACACATGCGCCATGATCCATCCTTCTTGTGCACCAATACTACTGGAGCTGAGAAAGAACTTTGACTTGGTTGAATTATACCAGCCTCTAGCATTTCTGCAACCATACGTTCAATTTCACTCTTTTGGGCATAGGGATATCTGTACGGCCTGATGTTTGGAGGAACACTTCCTGGAATCAGATGAATAGCATGATCATGATCACGCATAGGTGGGAGACCTTTTGGAGTCTCAAATACCTTGGAATGATTGTCCAGGACTTTTTGGAGATCTGGAGAAATAGATGATTCCAATGTGGAAACATCTAGCGAACATAATTGTGCAATTACACCTCTTTGCTCCTTTTTTAGAAGCTTTGTCATGCCATTAGAGCTGATTATCTTTCCTGGTTTCCCTGCAATACCCCTTAATTCAACTTCCTTTCCTTCCGTAGAAAATTTGATGAAAAGTTCTTGAAAATTAAAAGCTATTGTACCCAAGGATTGTAGCCATTGGACTCCTAGTACAACATCAGCACCTCCCATTGGAATGGAAAGCATTGGGCTAGTCAATACATATTCTCCCATGGATAGCTTGATATTATGGCACTTTCCAGAGCAATTTATTGTTCCTCCATTTGCAATCATCACTTGACACTCTGGTGCTGGATATAGGAAGCAATTCAATTCTTTTGCTACCCTACAATGAATAAAATTGTGGGTGCTTCCTGAATCAATCAACACTATTACCTTTTTCTTCTTGATTTGTCCTTCTATCTTGATGGTTTGAGGAGTGGTAATTCCCGCCAATGCATTACAAGATATGGTCGAATTTATTTGTTCTTCATCTAGGCTTTGTTCCTGGAGTATATCTTCTTCTTTTGACCTTTCTTGCTCCTTTTCTTCTTCCTCTTCACAATCTATGTAGAATAATTTCTTCTCAGCACACTTATGACCTTTAGTGTATTTGCTATCACAACTGTAACAAAGCCCTTTTGCTCTTTTTTCTTCCAATTGTTGTGGTGTCAACCTTATAGGTTGTGGAAGACTAGGGGCAACAACACTTCCGTCTTTATAGTTGTGATTGGTATGCTTCCTGGTTGCCATAATTTTGCTTTCCATTTTTCTTGCTAACCTGAATGCCTTCTCTAATGAATCAGGTTCCCAAAGGCGAACATCATGTTGGATATTATCCTTTAAAGACCCTATGAACACATCAATCCTATGCTCCTCTGGAATATCTTTTACCCTTATGTTCAATTTTTGGAACTCCTCAATGTGCTCCATTACTGAACCCTTTTGTTTGAGACTTATCAATTGGCTAAAAAAAGTGTTGCTTTTTGTATCTTCATAATGTGCTATCAATTCTTCCGTAAAAATTGCCCAAGTGATAAATTGTTTATGAGACCAAAGCCATTGATACCATACAAACTGATTTGGTTCCAAATATACAGTTGCCATACGTACCTTTTGTGCGTTTTGCACATTATTGAGATCGAAGAATTGCTCCATCTGTAATATCCATGTGGCAGGATCCTTGCCATCAAACTTCCTCATATCGATTTTTGGAATATGGTGATTCTTCGATCCAACATTAGCGTCTATGGAATCATGATTAACATTTCTTTTGTTCTCATCATGAGTTTCCTTTACTACCTTTTCACCATTAGTGACCCTTTCTTGTAGCAACTTCTTCAATTCTTCCATGTCTGTATTCAAATCTATCTTCAAGTCATCCATCTTAGCTTCCATGCCCTTTGCCTTAGATTCCATGCCATTTATCTTAGATTCCACGCCACTTATCTTAGCCTCTGTTAGCTTTTGTGAGCATGACATTTGTTGCACTTGTTCTTGTAATTTTGATATATCATGTAAAATTTCTTCCTCTTCTTCATGAGTCATGCTAGAGCTTTCAGGTTCCTTACTAGGTGTTTGCATTTTCTTTCCTCGGGACATCAGTTACCGATAATAATGCTTTACTATGCCCTTTGAATTCCGTTAAACCAAGCTTACACAAAAATTTAAAAAAAACTACACACCTTTTTCCACTTTATAGAAGCCTGATATTGAATCTGATGTATCTCT
Organism: Pinus tabuliformis; assembly: GCA_031772625.1. NCBI lineage: Eukaryota > Viridiplantae > Streptophyta > Pinopsida > Pinales > Pinaceae > Pinus > Pinus tabuliformis. The sequence goes on from CM062818.1 coordinate 2,075,927,574, forward strand.
GTAATTTCGAATCATATAGTTTTGAAATTGATACTTGTAGTAGCCTTCTGCGTCCTCTTGCCAATGCCACAAGTCTGAGCCAAATTGGATTCTCCAAGGAAGAGTTATGTGAAATCTCCCACAGTGACTTTCTTTTAGACTGGTTCAGTAGAGCGAACTTGTACGGCGTACCACGCATCACTGTTTCAACCTTTGAATCTAAAACACACGTAAAAGAAACTACAGTCCGTTCTCTTTCTGTACCTTCTTACGAAATTTCAATCCGATCCCCGGAGAGAAAGTTATGACGATTTTCCCCAGGTCACCTGTTTTGAATGTAATTTAGGAGTCTGCAAAAAGACCAACCCAACTTCCTCAGATCATATCTCCGCAAATATCACGCGAAAAGCTCTAAAATTCGGATCCAAGGTTTAGCATGATTTCTTCTCAAATGGGTTTGTTTTGTGACTTCTGAAATGTCACAGAAAAAAAGTTATAGCGAAAATGCCACGATGACCTGTTTAGAGCAGCGAAACCCTAGAATCCAAAGCTCTGATACCAAATGTTATGAAACCAGCTCAAGAAAAGATAGATCAAAGCCTTAGAATTCAACCTCTTCGAGGGGGCAACCTCCTTTACATTACATAAATGAACAATTCTTGGACGATACAAATGAAAAAGCCTCCTTTCTATATATAGGAGTCTAAGGAGTCACAATATAATCCAGCGGACCTAACAATAATAATATAAAGCCACAAAAATAACAATAGAGGGATTCTATGGGGCACAGAAATAACAATATGGGGGTAATAGGGGCACAACAATATAAATAAGGGGTATAACTACAATAGTAATGGGGTAATCACTAGTATTATAGGGACCCAACATAATGAAATGTGGCAAAATTAGCCACCTTTCCCTAGCTGGCCACAACAATCATTCCCCATGCCCCCATGGCCAAATCAAAAAAATCAAACCAATTGGCCTAATTTCCCTTATTGTCCACCATTTTGGAAAAATAATGCATATTCATCCCAATGGTCACCCTCCACCTCACAAAGTCAAAACTGGCAGTCGAGCTGGCAAAGACCTACAAATCAGCCAGTAGGAACGATCCCCCTATCTCAACCCACACTGCCAGCACCATATACATTGCAACAAAACCCCCAGACCAACTTAAGACCGCAGCTCCTAGCCCAACCCAACCCTAACCCCAACAACATACCAATTCAATCTGTGCAAATAATTGAAGGACCAGAACCAGAAACCGAGTTAATGGAGTGCAACAACCTTCAATTAAGATCTGGGCACATAATAGAATCAGAGGGGGATAAAAATGTTCAAATTGAAAATTCGTTACCTATAGAACAAACGCCACAAGAAGAGAATTTGGTTAGACAACAAACTCATGAAAAAGCAACCACCTCTTCTACACCATTTCGAGAACAACTAATCATTCCTCGCCCAATTGAATACCCTGATTTTGATATTCTGGGAGAATTGAAAATTTTGTGTATAAAAATACCACTCCTCCAGGCTACCCAAGACATCCCAATTTATGCAAAAACCATCAAAGAACTATGTATGAAAATCCAAAGAGGAAAATAACAAACAATCTAACTATCCATGTAGTCGGCACCTTATCTGACTTACTATCAGGAAGAGAAGCACCTGCAAAATATGAGGACCCAGGAAATTCCATAGTCACGGTGCAAATCAATGGATGCTCCTTCCCAAATGCTTTAGTTGATTTAAGAGATGCAATCAATATTCTAACAACCACCACTTGTTAAAAGCTTGGCATTACATCATTAGATCCAACCACAACCTTATTAGAGTTGGCTGACCGATCAGTAGTCAGACCAGAAGGTACATTACATGATATAATAGTGTCTGTAGACTCTTGGGAATACCCTGCAGACTTCCTGATCATCAATCCTAGAAACTGACTGGATGGACACCCTTTAATTTTAGGTAGACCTTGGCTAGCAACTGTGGATGCTTACATCAACTGTCGACAAGGCAACATGACGATAACAAGAGGGAGCAATGTAAAGAATTTAACCTTATACCCTCCAGCCCAGCCAAGCTTAACAATAATCAAAACAAAAAAAAAAACATGTATCATACCTAACCAAAAACATTAGATCACCGCTAACCATAGAAGATACTCTTGAATTTAAAGATCAGACAGAAGACGACATCATTAACTCCTACATTAACCAATCAGAAACCAGATCCCATCTACAATGTCACATGATCGAGGCAACATTTGATAATGAAGTAGAAGAAGATCCCCTAAAAGATACTCATGATCAATCAATACCAACCACCTCTATTTATAACAGCAAAACCATAGAGATTGAGCCAGGAAAAACTTTGAACATTAACAAAAACCTGACCGCTGAACAAGAAGACAAGCTGGTCCAACTACTGAGAAAATATAAGGAAGCCTTTGCATGGGATTACCTAGACATGAAAGGAATTGATCCCCAGTTGTGTACGCACCACATCTATACAGAAAAGGATGCTAGACCTATTCGCCAACCCCAACGGAGATTAAACCCTCATCTTAAGGATATTGTGAAAGCTGAATTGCAAAAACTTTTAGATGTAAACTTTATTTACCCAATATCTGACAACAAGTGGGTCTCTCCATTAGTAGTGGTGCCAAAGAAGAATGGAAAGTGGCAGATATGTGTAGACTACAGAGAATTGAACAAAGCAACCTAGAAAGACCACTTCCCCCTTCCATTCATTGATCAGGTATTAGACACATTAGCAGGAAAGAAATTCTTTTCTTTCCTAGATGGCTTCAGTGGATACAATCAGATTCAGATTGCCCCTAAAGATCAGGATAAAACTACATTTACCTGCCCTTGGGGAACATTTTCTTACAGTGTCTTACCCTTTGGGTTGTGCAATGCACCTGCCACATTTTAGAGGGCTATCCTCAACATTTTTTCAGATTTAATAAATGAAGGGCTCGAAGTATATATGGATGACTTCACACCTTACGGGGATGACTTTAAGCCAACATTACAAACATTAGAAAAAGTGCTGCAAAGATGCATTGCCACCAGGCTCTATTTGAGCCATGAAACATGTCATATGATGATGACCGAGGGACTCATCTTAGGTCATTATATTTCAGCAGCTAGAATACAGGTAGATTCAGCTAAAATCCAGATAATTTTGTTAATACCTACTCCTACCACACAAATAGAGGTACGCAGTTTTTTGGGATTTTCTGGTTATTATAGAAGATTTATAAAACATTTTTCTCAAATTGTTGCACCTTTATATGCACTAATAGGGAATATTGACTTTATTTGGACAGACAAGTGTGACCGTGCTTTTGAGGATCTAAAAAATCTTGTATCAACAACCCCAGTGCTAAGGGGACCAAACTGGGATTTTCCATTCCAGATTTCATCTGATGCTTCAGACATAGCAATCGGAGTAGTTCTTGGGTAGGAAGAAGATAAAAAGCCATATGCAATTTATTATATTAGCAAAAATCTATCTCCTGTTGAATTAAACTATATTGTGACTGAAAAAGAATTTTTAGCTGTAATATATGCTGTAAATAAATTTAGACATTATATAACTGGGTATCCTGTAGTTTTATATATAGATCACTCTGCCATAAAATATTTAGCAAATAACCTATTACAAATGGAAGAGTGACAAGATGGTTGATTCTCTTGCAGGAATTTGATATCACAATTAAGGATCGACCTGGAAAAGAGAATCCTATAGTTGATTTTCTCTCATGAATGCCAAAGCCAGTGGACGCAGCAACAGTCGAAGACCGATTTCCAGATGAACATTTATTTGTTGTCACCATCAGAACACCATGGTATGCAGATATTGCAAATTACTTAGCAGTAGGCAAATTACCCAAGCATTTAACACCTAATGAAAGAAAATAGATAGTGCAACGCAGTACCCGCTTCTCTTGGATTGGGGGCTACTTATTTCATACAGGGGCAGATATGCACATCAGAAGATGCGTCCAAGAAGCTGAAGTATTTGAAATTCTAAAAGCATGCCACGATGGGCCGTGTGGCGGACATTTTTCAGATCACAGGACCGGTAACAAAGTTTTACAAATAGGCTATTACTGGCCCACTATTTTTAAAGATGCTAAAAAAAAATTTCAAGCCTGTGACAGCTTCCAGAGAGCGAGACGCCCTGGACAATCTAATGAGATGCCTCTAAACCCGCAGTTAGTAATTGAGCCATTTCAGCTATGGGCGCTCGATTTTATTGGTTCTATTAACCCATCATCAAATCAGAAAACATACATACTGGTTACAACAGAGTATCTTACTAAATGGGTTGAAGCAGAGGCACTGCCAAGAGCTACAGAGGATTCAGTAATACATTTTCTTTTCCAATTATTTGTGCGATATGGCCTCCCGAGAGATATAATTAGAGATGGAAGACCGCAACTTGTAGGTAATAAGATTGCTGCAACATTAAAAAATTACCACATTCTGCACAAAATTACAACTCCATACCACCCACAGGAAAATGGCCAAGTAGAAAGCGCTAATAAGGTAATTGAGGAAATACTTACAAAAATAGTTGCATCACACATACGTGACTAGGCTTTAAGATTGTCGGACGCCTTGTGGGCATACCGAACAACGTGGAGAAACACCACAGGGTATTCACCAATCAATTAGTAGTTGGAAAAGAACCCATCTTCCCAATCAAATTCGAAATTCAAACATTAAGAGCAGTGCAGTAGGTGGGTTTGAATTTAAACAAAGCCCAGACCAATAGATTATAGCAAATCAAAGAGTTATATGAAATCACAATCTCAGCTCTTCAACGCACTGCATTAATCCAACAGTAGAGAGAAAAATGGCATGATGCCCTTATCAAAAATAAAATCTTCCTCGAAGGAGATTGGGCACTCCTATGCGATTCTAGGTTCCAGGATTTCCCCGGAAAACTCCAGACAAAATGGTTAGGACCTTATGAGATACAAAAAGTGCATGACAATGGTGTAGAGCTATAAAAAGGGTCTCTTTCACCTCTAATTACCTCACATTAATATGTCAATCCGGGAGCGTTTTGTTATTTCAAAGAGTGTCTCAGTCTGAGGCTATCATTTGCCAGAGTAATGCTAGTAGTACAATGTTCAGAAATACAAGAGTAAATGGATGCTTGTCTACAACTAAGCTACTCCAAAAGAGTAAATCACACACTCGGAAGACTAGGCAACTTATCAGTCAAGGGTTCAGTAGCGATAACCCATCCCTTTGGAAACTGATGGAAAGGAAATTAGAGAACAGACCGTGGATCTGGGAGCCATACAGTAAATTCCAAGGCCCACTACAGCCTTAAATCGTCTCCCACACCAAAATAACAAACACTAGCAAATGGAACGGAAAATAAGAAAATGGAACGACAAATAAGAAATCAAACATCAAATCTGTAATGGAACAAAATTTCTTAAATGGAATAGCAGCTATGAAATAGAATCAACAACTAAGTCTCGCGAGCAGTAACAAACTTAACCTACCAAATCAAATGCATTAATCATAATCAAACAACAATCTTTCACTCTTAAAGCAGATCGAACAACACACACCAATGGAACAACATTGATTACTGATAAGTTATGGAACAACGCTTGAAAGCCATCTACGCACACAACACGCTTAAAGAGTAATCTGATCTAAATATCAATCTTAGTTAGAGGGAATATGACTGCATTTCAAAATATAACAGCACCGTTCATCAATTCAACAATCATAAAGAACATAACTCCCAAGATAAATTATGTAACGTGAATGAACAGATGCACAGCACAAAAGCTCTATAATGGGATAGTAACAGTATTCTGTTAAGACTAGTAATATTCAATCAACTCTGAAAAGAACAGTAATATGATGCAGAGTCAATACAATAGTTCTGTCTGTAGAAATCTTAATGAATTAAACTTAACAGAGCATGTGATGTAAACTTATAAAGCATATCAGATTACCAAATAATGACGATAAGCAAACCACGCAGAAATCAAATCGTAATGATACAGGAGCAAGTGTCCTCCAGGGCCGGGCCCTTAGCCTCTAGGGGTACACCGCTTTAGGTCAATCCAGACTCAAAGATGAAGTAATCACCAAGTTTGTATTAATGCATGAAGTAAAGTTACAGTAAACCAATTCTTATCGAGACTCGATGATCAAAGTTGTGATCTTAACAGAAATTACATAAAAGCATAATTCACGTCTCACTCTCCCCGAGCTAACAATGTTGTCCCTTTTAAAAGGGTGACGGCGGAGATGACTAAGTATAAAAATAGATAAAGCAGCGATCGCGATCCCTCAGGATCAAGGATCCTGAGGGATTCGCCGAACCGTTAATCCTTAATCATCTCTTTTCCCTCCTGCGTCGAGCTGGTGTCTTCACCTCCTTTTCAGGGCCGATTTGCTTTGATCTGCTTAGCCTTGTTTGCATTCGGTCTCCCGTCAAAGGGACAGCGGTTACCTCGTCCTTGTCCTTTCCTTTGGAACAACAACTCCTCGTTTTCACCCCTTCCGGCATGAGGAAATGACAATTGTCAGTGTTTTAGTATTGCATATTAATCTCACATGTTTTGTTATAATTCTTTATCGTTTTCCAAGTTCACAATGCAAAAAGGTTTACAAGTTCTACCGAAAAGTCACTGAAATGATCATCAAAAACATACCTTTTTGGTACTCCACACATCCCCCTGCTTACCTTGTTTCATGCCCTCATGAAAACGTTGTAGTTGACATGCAAGGCAGTGAGAGAATAGGCTGGAGATGGAATCTCATGCGGAGGCCTACAGCTATGATGAGTAACTAGGTAGTCAAAGAAATGGCCTGTCTGACCCTCAGGCACCTCATACAGGGCTTGGTATCCGGGGGCAAGGTGCCAAATAATTGGACTCCGGAACCTATATCCTAACCAGGATGGCCCTGCTCTCAAAATGCTTTCGCCATAAAGGTGCAAACGATTGGCAACTAATTTAAAATGTTCATACTTAAACGGTTCCCTAAGCTGGATATACATGTTTAGTTGCCTTCAAATAGAGTTTTCTTGGCTTAACCATTGCTTGAATAAGTTGATTAACTACAAAACATATGTCATGTCGTGTGTTCACCAAATACATAAGTGAACCCACAAGCTTCATGTAGATAGTATCCTCCACTACTTCACCTGAAGTAGCATCTTCCTTCCTCTAATTCCCTGATAGAGGAGTCTCCATGGGTTTGTTGCTCTCAATGTGGAGCTTCTTCAGTATCACATTGGCATACTTGCCTGAGAGACAAATAGTTCCTCATCTCCTTGCCATACTTCCATACCAAGGAAATAATGCATGAGCCCCAGGTCCTTCATCTCGAATTCTCTTGCAAGATCCTCTTTGCAAGATTTTACCAGCTTATTATCACCCCTTATAATTAAATCATCAAAATAATACTATAATCAACAATTTACCTTCAACCATAATATGGTAAAGGTTCGCATCTGCTTCACTTTTGGTGAAGCCCAACCTAGTGAAATAACTGTCAATCCTGGTGTACAGAGGACGGGGTGCTTGTTTCAATTCATACAGTGCTTGCTTGATTCTGTACACATGTGACTCTCTGTTGAAGGTCTCAAATCCTTTCGGTTACTCAATGTACACCTCTTAATCAATCACTCCATTGAGGAATGTTATCTTCACATCCATCTGATGTATCTTCCATCCCATCCGCGCTGAAAGTGCTAGAATAAATTTGATTGAAGAGTACCTTGCTACTTGAGAGAAGGTATCCTCATAATCAATTCCCTCCACCTAAGAGGACCCTCTGGCCATAAATCTGGCCTTCCATTTCTCCACACTCCCATATGTTTCTTGCTTTACTTTGTAAATCCATTTGGAACTCACCACTGAATTGTCTGCTGGTCTTGGGACCACTTCCCAAGCATTGTTTCTAATAATGGAGTCATACTCCCCAACCATGGCATCAACCCATATTGGTTTTTGCACTTCTTTCTCAAATGAGGATGGATCAATCTCTATAATCGCGCTCATCATAGACATGTAGCCAGTGTATTGATCTGGTGACCTCCTCTGCCTATGTTGTGATGTGGGTGCTCCCACATTCTCTTTAACATCATGCATCAATATGTCAGCCTCTCTGGTGCACTTCCTTCCATCTCTATAAGTCTTTACAAGAGTGGGTGCTTCCACTCTCTTCTCCTTTGAATGTGGTTGCTCTACATCATCCTCAAGTTCTTCTTTTGGAGCTAAAATATCCTCTTCTCCATGCAACTGCAGCTCCCTCTCAAGGGAACATATCATGGCCTTCTCTTCATTGAACTTCACATCTATACAAACGACTATCATCCTGTGAGATGGAAGGTACACTCTATAGTTGTGAGGTGTATTAGTGTACCCCAAATATTCCTAGCTCAGTTGTTGGTTCTAGCTTTTTCCTTGCATCCTTAGTAACATGACATTAAACTGATGCACCAAATATCATGAAGTGTTTTGCATCTGGTTTCTTACCTAAAAAAGACTCTTCTAGTGTACTCATCATGAGAATCTAATGAGGACTCCTATTCTACACATATACGGTTGTGTTGCATGCTTCAGCGCACTTGTGCAATGGTAGGCCCTGATCATGTAACATCGCCCGTGTAAATCCCACAATACTTTTTTTCTTCCTTTCAGGCACCCCATTCTGTTGTGGGTTATGGGGTGATATTAACTCTCGTTGAATTCCTTTTGATGCACAAAAGTTATTGAATTAATTCGACACATATTCTCCACTATTATCGCTCCTAAGAGCTTTAAATTGCTTGTCAGTATCTTACTCAACAAGTGCTTTAAATTCACCAAATTTAGTGGAGGTGCGATCTTTCTTTTGCATGAAGAAAATCCATCACTTACGAGAAAAATCATCTACAAATATTACATAATACTTGTGCTTGGTCATGGAGGCTGTCGAGAACAATCCACACACGTCTGAGTGAACTCTTTCAAGAATTTCTGGCGCTCGACTATACTTATCATGAAAGGTAGCTTTGGTGTACTTCCCCAATGTACACCCTTTGCATGTGTCTCTATGCTCTAGTGTACCCTTGGGAAGTCCTGCAGAATTTTTTTGCATTATCTTCAAAGCTCCATGGTGCAAGAGACCCAATCTTCTATGTCAAAACTCATTGATGTCTTGGTTGTGCACCTTCTCTAATTTTGTGCTCAAAGAAACACAATCTTCTACATCCAATTTGTAGAGGTTTTTCACCCGAACCCTGATCCGCTTCACTTGTCCTAAGGCTATGTGATGAGGGAAACCCTTACCTTTTATAAATATCACATCGTAGCCATGGTCCTCCAACATGGCAACTAAAACCAAATTCTTCTTCAAACCTAGATAATACATGACATATTTTAGTGTGAGAGGAGAACCATACTCCCTCTAAAAGGTAACAGTATCGATTTCGGTCGCGCTATATCTCCCATTTTGATATGCATCTAGAGGTGCTTCTCTTCCATGTCACTGAAGAACTTTTTATTGTTGGCCATATGGAATGAGGCTTCACTATCTAGATACCACACACTACCCATCATCGATGTCACTGTGCAAGAAATGAGGGTGAAATCTAACTCAAATTATGAAGCAAGAGCTTCACCTACCACTCCTCTTGAGGGCTTCTTGTCGGTCTTCTTGTGTGGTCACTTTGTGGCATAGTGTCCCAGCTTGTGATAGTGAAAACATTTAATCTTCCACATGTCCTTCTTCTTGTTTCCCTGACTGGAATCTGATTTGGAATGGGATGACGTCCCTTTCCCTTTCTTCACCTTTCCAACTAAGGCAAATTTCTCCTCATCATCATGCTTGGAATAGGATCCATATCTAGTGTTCTGTCGAATCTGTTCTTGCACCGCGTCAGACCACAAATGCTCCCACTCTGGTAGCTTCTCCCTCCCATTTATTGAGTCCTGGTAGTTGTGCCATCTCTTGGGAAGGCCTAGAAGTGCTAGGCTGACCACATGACCTTCAAAAATTGCAACACATACACTTCCAAGCTCATCCTGACATTGGGTGAACTTGGTCAAGTACTTTTGTATTGTGTCGCCCTTATCCATCTTCACTTTCCTGAGCTTGTCCTTCAGTGCCAGATTCCTATGGCCACTGTTGTTTTGAAATAGGTATATCAAGGCCTTCCACATGGAATATGGTCTCCTCACTATGGAGGTTCGAGACAATATGATCTCAAACTCCTTATAGGATAATCCTTCTCGCCTTTGCAATAGATTTTGTCCACTTTGTTAGGTCTTGAGCATCAGTTGGATTAGGAATATATTTGTATATGAATTCCTTCAAACCATTGTCCTCCAACACTGCCTCCATCTTGTCCTTCTTTTGATGGGCCAAAATGTACCGCTAACAACTAAGGGGGTCTGCCTAGTTTGAAGTCCCAATTAGACCTCACACCGTTTGGGACAGGAGCCCCACTCAGTATGTGGGCCTTGCTTCCACAATGAATGTTTTCGCTCTTGGTTGTTAGATGAGAAGGTGTCAAAGTGGGACAAAATTGAAATTCTCGGGCAATGAAACAAAATCAGCCCAAGATTGACAAATTGTAGAAAGAGGTACAAACAAGCCTCAACAACAATAAGAAGAGATATGTCATGAGAGGGATTAGTGAGCTAAAACCCAATCATACATACAATAAATAGGAACATGCCAGAAGTTAATTGCAAAGTAGTTCACAATAGGTCATCGACATGGCAAGGAACAAGTAAACATAGATTTGAAAGCAAAACATACATGCAACCACTATGTACCAGTCCATAACATATTATGTATATGAAAGTGCACATAAAAATATAGTGAAGTATCAAACAGCTAATACAACCACCATGAGTAAGCATGGGAATTAGTAAAATATATAGAACATATTATTAATGCTAATGCAACTTCAAGTACATACATTGCAATTGGTCAAAACCCAATAGTGGAACATGGGTTTCTCATTTCATTACCCAATGCCAAAACCTTAGCCCCACTGCAAATCCACTCTACTAGTTGCCAAGAGCTGAGTAGCTCTAGCTCTCAAGCATAAACCGACTATCTGTAGTCTTAGCTTCAACTCAAGTGCCAAACTCCAATATAATGAGGCTTGAGGGAACATTTATAGAGATGAGGTGATTTTTCACCTATGGTAACCCTTGGCCTTCCCTCATGCCCTTACGGGTACCCTCATGACTATTGATATTACCCACTTCTTTCTCAATATAAAATGATTTTTACATGCCCACATCAGTCCTAACATATTGGCTCATATAATGGTGGGTGATATTTGCATTATGATTAAGGAGAGAGGGGGAAGTATGTAGAGGGTTATTAGAAACCTTAGAATGCTTGTTTCCCATATGTCGCAATGATGCAGATGCTTGATCTTGGAACTGGCTTGTTTTCTTGCCACTATGCTTCGCTCGCATTCATAAATCTTCTAGTGATGTACCTTCGAGTTTATTGAAAGGTTCTTGGAACTTAGAAGGGAGCATCTAGCTTGTTGAAAGGAAACCCTAGTTATGCAAGCTCCATGAGAAACCTTAATCCCATCGTGTAGACTGACCTTTTGTTCCCTTCCTTCTACCTGCAGGCAAATAACATTGGTCAGATGTAATTTCAAAAAATGATAATGGAAATACAACCATATAATTGAAAGAATGTCATTAATAAATAATTAATTTATACCCCCGTGTGGTCATTTGTTGTGCCACAGTATTATCACTGCATGTGGCCTTGGAGGGCCCCCTTGGACTTCCTCGTATACATTTCAATCTATGGGATTGCTCTCATCCATATTCTAGTGTCGTGTTTCTGACATGGCCATCAAATTTTAGGAGCTTGATTGGATATGGTTTTCATATCGTCAAAAACCAAATTTCCCCACATACGTCTATACTTGATCCCCTCCTTTCACCTACAAGAAAGCAACATGGATCACACACATTTACAGAAGAAAAAAAAAACCTTAAAACATAATGAATTGACTGTAAACAAAAAAAGCCAAACAAACAAACATTAATTTGGACCCCTGTATAGTCCTCTTTATGACACAACATTATCAGAGAGGGTGGCTTTTATGGGGTCTACATGTGCTTCTTGTCCATGGGCCCATTATGGAGTGAGAATTGAATGTAGACCATTGCTTTGCATAGGCAAGGGAACAATAACTTCTTTAATCGCTTTCCATTACCAAACTTGCGACATGATACAGAGGTCTCTCTTAGTGGCTCCATTCCAGTGTTCAATTGTTGAGTGTTTGCTTGACATTGCTTCTTCCATTAACACAACATCTTGAGCAGGTACATGAAGTGGATTTTCCTGTTGGCTCAAACCGTAGGTGTGAAGCTTATAGAGGAAAACCCCAGCTTCCTTCACCAAGGTCACACTATGCTTTCTCATGCCATATGGTGTTATCAGGGCAAGTGGTTTTGTCAAGTCTTGTGAGGTTCCCAATCATCATCCTTCAACTTTGAGGCTCATTCTCTACCACTATGAGAGGTGCCCTCTTGCTATTTGGGTTGTTGCTCTGACCTATCATCCATAGAATAGGCGTTGAATGCAGCTTCATGCTTTTGCAATGTCGACAATCATAGCGCCTAAAATGACCCATAGTTTTTAGTGTATATTCAGTGTGCTTGTATGTGAGAATTTGATCAATGGGGCCTTTGGATCAGTGAAATGAACCTCCCAAGTGCACTACTTAGTCTAATCATCATATGTTCAACATGAGCAAATTTTGGGTAGCAATAATGCATTCCATGTCTGTGTTTAGATCTTCAGACCCTCATGAATAATAATATCTCCTTTAGATACAGTTACTGTTGTAATATCTTTGCAGCCATTGCGACATTAATTTTGTGCTTTGCAATGTCATGGTAACAACTAGACTACCCATTTCACCATGTTAGCTTGCGCCCTTTTATGCATTGGACACGTTGGAAAAGGAGGTCACATTAGTCACACCTAGGTTCAAGTTGCATCCTGGGGTTTGCTTATAAAGCTCTTCCATGCGACTCTACAACTATTCACATATTTGTAGCATTCTATAGGTCACATTTTCCTCGGTGCGGTTTGCAGGTGTGGGATGCAGCCTCCATCATCAGCGACTTTGCGAATTGTTTTAGTATTATATAAACCAACCTTGGCTCTTGAAGCATTAAACACTGCTCTTTTCAAGAATGTTCCTGTGACCTGGCGACTTGGAGAAAGATCGCAGAGTTCGTGTAGTCGCATGGGAGAAAGGGAGCATAGGTCGTTGTCTCTTTTTCAAACACGATCTTGTGACCTAGCGACTTGGAAGAAGATCGCAAAGTTGTGATACAAATAGGTCGCATCTCTGGGCCACCCTTCTAGGTTCTTAACTACGACTTGCGACCTGAAGGAGGTTGCGACTCATGGAGGTCGCACAGTTGCACTACAGTCTAGGTCGTACCTCTTGGAAGCCTGCCTGAGGTCTTGGAGTGCACCTTAGCGACCATTAGTCGCACAATCACATTTCGAGCAAAGGTCGCACTTTTGTTGCTTCCCTGAGGGGGCGGAGTGCGACTTAGCAACTGGTGAGATCAAAATACTTCACTTTAGAGCCTGGTCTAGTCAATGTGCCATATTTAAACGATACTGATCCATGAAGACGGCCTGAGATGAAGCACATGATTTCATTCTTGTGCGGATAGGATCCTTCCAGCAACTTTGGAAATTCCAAAAGAGTGTTGAAACGTTTCTTCTTGCTCCCTTAAGGATCTCAGGTGTAGTGTTTTCTTCACTGATTGGTTCCACATGGTTGAAGTCTCAACATCCCTTGTTCTTGACATGATTCGATTTCACTGATGGCCTATGTTGAATGGACAAGACAAATCATTTATGCGAGCGATTCTGCCATCGGAGTTCTGAGAACTCGTACCAGACATTGCCCTTGTTTTATTCGGATTTGGAAGCATTATTAATGCTTAGTTTCCCTCATCCCTTCTACATATTTTTGACTTAATATCCTTTGATGAGAACCTGAATTTAGCCTCTGTGTGGGCATGTTTATAATGCTCAAGTGCCATGACAATCGTAGTGTGTGATGCTCAATTTGTCGTCACGTAGCTGCAGGTTTTTGAATTCACTGACGTTTTGTGTGTAGTGACATCACATGTATTTTGTTGACACTCTCATGACTAGTGATGGTGCCATCGCATTAGTTTTACACATTGATATGCCATGTATATCGACCGACACAATATTTATTCCTTTTGATCTGGTGGTCCCCTCTTAATGGTCGAGAGAAAATCGGTGGGGAGTGTGTCATCATTCATGTGTGCTTTAAAACAAATTGCACCCATTTTGAACGTCAACTGAATCTTTGTGGCATAAAGTTGCCTCTTTAGTGTTACTTATGCTACCTCCTTTTGTTTTCTTTCGCTTTATTAGGCCAACATATCGAAAAGTGTTCGACTCATGAACGATAGCTCAAAGAATGGCAGCATGACAAAATCATAATCTATGATGGTGCAATATCGGGGTTTATGAAGATTGGCATGAGTGAACTCCAATATCATATTCACCACACATATAATTTTAACAATATGGAAAATGGATCATGATTGATATGGCCCATTTTTGGCTACCTAGGTTCCTTACATCAAAGCACATGTTTCGAGCAAGCACTCTGTTAATCATTTCTTTAGTTCCAAATGATGTTTTTGTTCCATGAGAGAGTATTCAATGCCATAATCCCCACTGTCATCTCTCTCATTAATTCATTGCCTAGTTATTATGGTATATTAAATCCATCCTCTTTATATAATCTTAGTGATGTCACTTTAAGGGGCATCTTCGACTAATTCCTCGAAAAGAGGATGTAATGAAAACAAGTTAGCTTACATTATTAACATTTCATCTAAGAGCATCAAAAATAGCTATTTTCATATGAAAGCATGAAAGCAAAAACATAATAATAAAAATAATTTATTAAGGTGCATGACCATAAATAACCCAAACTAAGGTGTTATGGGTCCGGTGGGTTGAGAAAGTCATGCTCCAATTTTATTTGAGAAGAATTTTAATTAGGCACTTAATGGAACTACCAACTGCCAATGACTTTAATATTCGTTTTTCACATGAGGACGATGTACTTATGGAGCAAGTGCCTTGACTCCCTAGTGAACATGCATTATGAAGGGTGAGAATCTTTAATCATGTCAGACTTGGGTTTCAAGGGTGCAAGGGAAAGACAACATTGTTGTGACTCTAATGCACATGTTCAGATGGGGGAGAAACCATGAACCTAGGGGGACACGATACCTAATGATTCTTCCCATGACACTAGACGATGCAGGTGAGAATGCATCCTCTCTTTTGACAATTTAGGGTTTCTCCCAAACCCTAGTATGGGAAACATAATGAACCAACTCAAAATATTGTATGTCCACACACATTGCCTCCACCAATTGACAATGTACACTATGAGAGGATAGATTTCGAAATCATGAGGCTCTCAATGCTCCTTGCAACACAATCCTCCTTACCCTAATGCAATCATAAGGTTCATAACTAGGATAAAGCATGACGTGTGGATGAAATGTATGAAGCATGAGTGGGTGCATCAACAGTATTTAATAGGAAGGTTGTGGGGAGAGTGACTGGCTGAAGGCCTTATCGAAACCCTGGTAGTGTGGGGCAAGCAAGGGGGGAACCCAAAATTTTGGATATGACCACAAAATTGGGTGGTGTTGTAGCGGCTACAACACCTTCCAAGCAATATAGTTTGAACAACCCTTAAGGGCCTATTCAAGTCTCAATCTGTAGAACGACTTCTACTAACTCTAAAGAATGATACTGCAAAATAAATTTCACCTTAAAAAGACAAACTCATATTCTCCTCTTCTAGAGTGA
The DNA here is from genome assembly GCA_031772625.1 of Pinus tabuliformis. NCBI lineage: Eukaryota > Viridiplantae > Streptophyta > Pinopsida > Pinales > Pinaceae > Pinus > Pinus tabuliformis. The sequence goes on from CM062818.1 coordinate 2,075,943,485, forward strand.
TTTCTACTATGATACCATGTAGAAATTCCTTGTAGATTGAAATTTCTATTTGTAATTTACTAAAACAATAGACGTGAATCTACTCTAATCATTGGTGGAAATAATTAAACAACCATGAAATCACAAAACATATAAGAGAAAGAATTCAATCAACACATTTTACAATGGTTCCATGGGGAAGCCACAGCTAAAAACCCCTGCTATATGCAGATTTCATTAGTCAGAAAATATGAGAAGATTACAATGCTTTGTTCAAGCCCCAACGACCTCTGCACTATTTCTATATGTCTCACTGCTTCCTAGACAAACTCAGGCCAATACTTAACTAAATTTTTTCTTGCCCAAGTTCCTATTTCCTTGCATTCTTTCCTTGGGAATTAGCCCCTATTAATTAGGGAAATTCCTCAATTGGAATTGTGCAATCCTTTGACTGCAGGCACCACTTGTACAATTTGGATGATTATACAATTGATAGTACATTGTCCCTGAACTCTAATCTCAATAGGGTAACTCTCAAATTTGACATGCATGAATTATTTATAAGTAAATCATCATTTTACTGGTTGATCACCACATGCAGCACCACACTACTAGACCTCCCACTAGTTCCTCCAATAGTTGGAACTAGGTTAACTAACTTTAACTCAGTTAACTGAATTAATTAATTACAACTCAAAATAAACTCAACCATGGCTCCTATAATGTAGGAGGCACTCTACATGAATCAAGTTAGACCCTAAACTCGAATTAACTGAGCCAACTAATTCAAATTAACTTAGTTAACCAATACAAGTTGTCATGAGATGTGGAATTACAATTTTATTCCCAATTTAATTCAAGGACAAAATTAAATTAGGGTTTTCTTCTTGTATTTTCAACACAATTTAAATGGACATCTATTGAAAAGGTGACCTTCAACAAGATAAAGGATGTCATTGTTGTAGCCCATACACTACATAGCCTTAATTCTAATAGAGAGTTCTTTAAATGTGTGTTTGCTTCAAATCATTCCCTTTCCAAGCAGAGAATGCTGAGCTAAGGAAGCTTCTACAGGAGGCAAGGGAAGAACAACAAAGATTACTACGCCAGTTGCAAGGCAGGATGAGACCTTGGAAAAGCTGCAGCATCGCTATTCGGAGATAAAAAGTGATTCCGCAATTTTATATGATTTTCATGATGATGAATTCATTGTTTTTGAAAAACATACTATAGGGATTGGATCCAAACTATCGAAGAAGATGGGGTATCAGGGAAAGGGCCTCGACATCAAAGGCCAAGGCATTGTAAACCCCATCGAAGTCGAGGAATTTCCACGTTATGCAGGACTCGGATATGCCAGAAAGGAAATGGGAGAAGGCCCCAATACAACTAGTAACCAACCAATGACAGACGATGAAATTCCCTCCTCACAATCCAATGATAGTGAAGACCCCATGAACACTTATCAAAGGAACACCAGGGGAAAGCGCCTTAAGACAGCCCCAAAAGTTTGGAGGAAAAAGAATCGTTGTAGTCATTACAATAAAGAGGGACACCAAAAAACCACATGTCCGATGCTCCATGCTCTGGAAACATCGCTAGAGGAGTTGAAAGGTGAACATTTTCAACAAATGAATCCACCCCATTCACGGTGGTCTACTTTATTAAGTTCGTTTTTTTTAAGGTAGTAGCTTGTTATGGCCACCATTGTAAATCATACATTGCAAGTAAATGTAAAAGTGATGGTGTGTTTCCTATCACTTCAAAACGCAACGATGATATTTTGGCCTTTCTTTATTAGTATTTGCGGTCTTGATTACTTTTTATGTAATCCTTGGCCAAGGAGTGTGTGCTATAAACTCTTGGCAAGGAAGGGTTGTGTGGTGTGCATGATTGCAAAGAATGTACCAGTTTCGTGTGTAGGTGATTGAAAGTGTGGATTGAAAAGGACACAAATAGTGTGCTAAGTGTAAATGCTTTTGGGGTCCAAAAGCTCCTCAGTGGGGAGGATTGATCCAGGTGGCTCTAGACACATGCAGAAGTCCAAGAGGACTTAGGAAGGGTAAAAAATCAAAGTTTTTAGATTGTACTTGAACCAGGTTCATGTTGAATATCTCGTCGTCGTGATCGTGGTGGTGTGAACGGTTCGTCAAACCGAGTCCGTATGCGAAAGTTAGGAGCAGTCAAAGTTCAGGGTTGACTTGGGTGACTGGGCAGACTTAAGGAGGCAGCAATTTGGACAAAATCCGGCCACCAGATTCCGGCCAACCTAGGCCAGATTTCGGGCGAATTTGTGGCCTGCTTAAATTGACTCATTCGGTAAATTTTCGAATTTGCAAAAATGCCTATATATATATATATATATATATATATATATGTATATGTATATGTATATGTATATGTATATGTATATGTATATGTATATGTATATGTATATGTATATAGGTATATGTATATGTATATGTATATAGGTATATGTATATATTTGGTGGGCCATGACCCCAACCACCCCCACCGCACTAGGAACCATAATATAACAAAATTAATATTTAATATAGGTCGACGGGCCATGACCCTCGCCGACCCTCCAACCTCTAAAACATTATAACTGTGATATATTATATGGCGGGGCGGGCCACCTCTGGTGGACCTGTCCCACGCCTCATCGTTCCCAAGTGTTGATCCGAGGGTGGCGGGGCTCGAACCCACCTAGCCAGTGTGGCCGGCCCGCCTCCCGGGCACCCTCACACGGCAACCACAAAACGTTTAATGCCCCCAACCACCAACATTAAAAAGTATATAAAAACGGTATACGCGTGTTAATTCGGGGAGGGACAGGATTTGATCCCCCAACCCCTCCTCAACAACTTGACGTGTTTAGCCACTACGCCAACCACATTTCTTGTTTTATCTGTCCGACAAATACTATATGAACCTTTTGCCACAGTGCACCGGGGGTAGAGGAGCGAGCACAAATTTATATGCAGGTGGAACCCTTAACAGTATCGAGAGAGGGGCTGGAATCATGATCTGAGCAATTTCTCTAAGGGGCCAGATTTTCACTTTGTCAGTTTTCAACAAATTTTATATGGTTTCACCATTTCTCGATGCCACAAACTCAACGGTGTTGTCCATTTCTCCATCAGAGATATGCAATTTTGGAGGTATAAGGTCATCATTATGACTTTTGATGTACTTTCATTATTTTCCCATCTAATGAAAATAGGGCCTCCCCACTAATTCGAGTAGGGCCCAAAGACGTAGTCCCTCCTAGACGAACTCCGATATCAATCCTGTGTCTTCTATGCGTGACTTGCCATTCTTCTCTTCCTCTTCTTTATGCACTTGTAATTTGTGTGAACGGTTCATCAAACCGAGTCCGTATGAGAAAGTTAGGGGCAGTCAAAGTTCAGGGTTGACTTGAGTCACTATGCAGTCTTAAGGAGGCAACAATTTGGACAAAATCCGGCCACCAGATTCCGGCCAACCTGGGCCAGATTCCGAGCGAATTTGTGACCTGCTTAAATTGACTCATTCGGTAAATTTTAGAATTTGCAAAAATGCCTATATATATATATATATATATATATTTGGTGGGCCATGACCCCAACCACCCCCACCGCACCCGGAACCATAATATAACAAAATTAATATTTAATATAGGTCGACAGGCCATGACCCCTGCCGACCCTCCAACCTCCAAAACCTTATAACTGTGATATATTATATGGCGGGGCGAGCCACCTCTGGTGGACCCATCCCACGCCTCATCATTCCCAAGTGTTGATCCGAGGGTGGTGGGGCTCGAACCCACCTAGCCAGTGTGGTCGGCCCGCCTCCTGGGCACCCTCACACGGTAACCACAAAATGTTTAATGCCCCCAACCACCAACCTTAAAAGTATATAAAAACGGTATATGCGTGTTAATTCAGGGAGGGGCAAGATTTGATCCCCCAACCCCTCCTCAACAACTTGACGTGTTTAGCCACTACGCCAACCACATTTCTTGTTTTATCCGCCCAACAAATACTATATGAACCTTTTGCCACAGTGCACCGGGGGTAGAGGAGCGGGCACAAATTTCTATGCAGGTGGAACCCTTAACAGTGTAGAGAGAGGGGCTGGAATCATGATCTGAGCAATTTCTCTAAGGGGCTAGATTTTCACTTTGTCAGTTTTCAACAAATTTTATATGGTTTCACCATTTCTCGACGCCACAAACTCAACGGTGTTGTCCATTTCTCCATCAGAGATATGCAATTTTGGAGGTATAAGGTCATCATTTTGACTTTTGATGTACTTTCATTATTTTTCCATCTAATGAAAATAGGGCCTCCCCACTAATTCGAGTAGGGCCCAAAGACGTAGTCCCTCCTGGACGAACTCCGATATCAATCTTGTGTCTTCTATGCGTGAATTGCTATTCTTCTCTTCCTCTTCTTTATGCACTTGTAATTTGTGTGAACGGTTCGTCAAACCGAGTCCGCATGCGAAAGTTAGGGGCAGTCAAAGTTCAGGGTTGACTTGGGTCACTAGGCAGACTTAAGGAGGCAGCAATTTGGACAAAATCCGGCCACCGGATTCCGGCAAACCTGGGCCAGATTCTGAGCGAATTTGTGACCTGCTTAAATTGACTCATTCGGTAAATTTTCGAATTTGCAAAAATGCCTATATATATATTTTTTTTGTGGGCGATGACCCCAACCACCCCCACTGCACCCGGAACTATAATATAACAAAATTAATATTTAATATAGGTCGACAGGCCATGACCCCCGCCGACCCTCCAACCTCCAAAACCTTATAACTGTGATATATTATATGGCGAGGCGGGCCACCTCTGGTGGACCCGTCCCACGCTTCATCATTCCCAAGTGTTGATCCGAGGGTGGCGGGGCTCGAACCCACCTAGCCAGTGTGGTCGGCCCGCCTCCCGGGCACCCTCACACGGCAACCACAAAATGTTTAATGCCCCCAACCACCAACCTTAAAAAGTATATAAAAACGGTATATGTGTGTTAATTCAGGGAGGGGCAGGATTTGATCCCCCAACCCCTCCTCAATAACTTGACGTGTTTAGCCACTACACCAACCACATTTCTTGTCTTATCCATCCGACAAATACTATATGAACCTTTTGCCACAGTGCACCGGGGGTAGAGGAGTAGGCACAAATTTCTATGCAGGTGTAACCCTTAACAGTGCAGAGAGAGGGGCTGGAATCATGATCTGAGCAATTTCTCTGGGGGGCCAAATTTTCACTTTGTCAGTTTTCAACAAATTTTATATGGCTTCACCATTTCTCGATGCCACAAACTCAACGATGCTGTCCATTTCTCCATCAGAGATATGCAATTTTGGAGGTATAAGGTCACCATTCTAACTTTTGATGTACTTTCATTATTTTGCCATCAATTGAAAATAGGGCCTCCCCACTAATTCGAGTAGGGCCCAGAGATGTAGTCCCTCCTGGACGAACTCCGATATCAATCCTGTGTCTTCTATGCGTGACTTGCTATTCTTCTCTTCCTCTTCTTTATGCACTTGTAATTTCATGGTTAAATGCAAGCTTAATATGTAATTCTTTAATGCATCACAAGAGAAAGGTTCCTTAGGATCAGGTCCTCCAAGAGATGTGTAAACTGCTATAGTAGTCACACAAACCATACTAAGACCTCTCATATTTCCCAATATCCCTTCAAAAAGTTTTGATAATTTATAAGAATGTTCAAGACGAATGTCAGAGAAATTTGTGGTGATAGGAAAGGTGGATGAAGGGGTGAAAGATATGGTTTTCGATGGAAAACACTGATTTCTTGCATGGAGAAGTGACCAAATGGTGTGGAGGATGGATGGTGGTGGTGTGGTGGACTTATTTTTTAATTTCCCCAAGGAAAACATAATATTTGACCCCTCTCTATGTCAATCACAATCATGTAGCAATTATGGTCAATCTTTGTAGCACTTTGTGTCAATCTTGTAGCAACCTTATTTAACACATATCTCTCAAATGGTAGATTGGATTAATTTGAAAGTTTTTGAGCATGTTACCATCATCCTTATGCATCTCCCCATAAAAAAATATTGGTCAACAAATGTATGAATCTCGAGAAAAATGAAAAATGATTGTAGGTGATGGATGGTAATTTCTCGAAAAGTATGCATTGGAATTAGTTGAAATTTCTTGAGCACGTTACCATCATCCTTATGCATCTCCCCATGAAACGTCTCAACAAAAATATGCATGGATTTTGAGATATGGTCAAAACAATTTCTGCCCTCTGTATTTTGACTATCTGATGAGCCCCAATTTTGGTACAATTTGGGCTCATTTTGGCCTATTCTACTTGCTCAAACCATTCATTTTTTATTGCTTATGCATGCATTTCTTAGTTTATTCATGTTGTTTGTAGGAAGAAGGGTAGGCACTCTCTCTACGTGACTAATGCATTATGATTCCAGGTTTCGGCATTAAAAGGGAGCAAAAGACAACGAAAAAGGAGGAAAGGAGACAACGAGGTGGCACTGCGGGGTTTAGGAGAGGATGTCCACGGTTCTAGGGACATCCCTCGTGATTCCCAACAAGAACTCCGAGCTCTAATCCATCTCCCCTCCGAGCTTGAAAGCAGCCAGCTGTTCTACAGGAACAGCAGTTATAAACTGCTCTACAGGAACAGCAATTATGACCATCCTACAGGATCAGCAGTTAAAATCTAGTTGGACAGCCGAGCTCCTAAAATGAAGGACACTTGTTGGATCATCATTTTTGTATAAGTATGGAGGCCTTAGCCTTAGATAGGTTGTTGAAACTCTCGTATTGCTATTGTAATTTTGGAGCACAGCTCAGTTTTTGTTCATTTTTGTAAGCCAATTTGGCATGATATCAGATTATGAATAAAGAAGGCAGATTCTGATCTAGTTCTGAGTTTTTCTTAAGGAGACTATAGCTCTCATGTTAGGGCCCAACCTGAGAGCCATAGATCCCCTCTGCTGTAGTGTTGTTTCCATTTCATTTCAGCACTTTGAGCTTTTCATTTACACACGCAATTCGAATTACAGGTTGTTGAGTTGGTCTTTTTCATGAGTTAGATAGGAGATTGCTTATGGTGAATTTGTTTCCACTTGCTTAGTGTAGCAGAGGATAGATATAATCGATTGGAGCTCCAACAAAAAGGTTGTTAAGGCTCACTGCCGTCTCATCTGGGATTGGAGTGAAGTCCATGACTAACCACCAAAAATACGCATTTCTTTATTCCATGGTTGCTGCAAACACAGTCACGTTATGTTAGATGCTTCCACATGATTCACACCTGCACCACACTCCCTTACCACAGCTTCATGCACATTCTCCTTCACGTTTAGATTGCTGCTCATTGAATTTACAAGCATAGGTAGTTTAGGTTGATGCATTTTTGGTTGAGTGACAGTCATAAGCATTGGTTTCACTTACACTGCTCTCTCTCGTTCCATCACTTTGTCCTCCATCTTGATCACGCATGCAGACATCTCTTTGACCCCTGCTCCGCTCTACTATCTCACAAAGTCTTTCACTCCTCACGTACTTCCATTCTCTAGCCCTTTCGTTGACATAGCCCTTTACCTTTCAACCTATTCCCTACACTCACTTCCCATCCCATTCTTTCACTTCTAAAGCCATCACCAGCCTCATTCCCACCTTACACATCTCCCTCTACCATTTCATCATCCCTCCATCACTCCAAACACTCACGGTAGGTCATCCTGTAGCCATTTGTAGACATCCTGTAGAAAACAGAGTATCTTGTAGGATCCTCCACAGCCATCCTGTAGGAGGACACTCTCTCGGTTGCTGAGCATCTGAATGCGAGGAACCTTTGTGGATGGATGCTAAGGATCCCTAGGGACCTCTCCTAGCCTCCCCAACCTATCCCACGCTTTCCTTCCTTCTCCATCCCATCTGCACAACCAAACCCTAGTTAGCACAAGATCACCATCATTCCACACACTTAAAGGAAAAATACAAAAACATAACTTTCATGATGCAAGTAGTTTAGATCCATGCATTTTCATTTATTAGAGGTAGTGACAGCATTAGTAGAAGTTGCATTTACATTCCTTGCATTGTAGAGGTCAGACTAGTTAAATTAGGGTTTCCTAGGTTTACATGCTTTGATTTGCTTTCAGTTCATTTTTGTCAAGTAAAGTAGCTTTCCTTTGAGATTAGCTTTCGTCCATCAATTAGCAAGCTTCTTCTGAGAGCCTATAGAAGTTGGCTTGAGCCCTAGCGGACTTGTGCCAGCTGACCAAGTGACAGCTGCGACAAGAGCTATTACTTGTGCATATAGCACCGTCGCTTCCAAGTTTGTACGAACTACCGGGTTGATAAAATGAGAGACAGGAAGCCCCAGGAGTTGTAGCATTATTGCTACAATACTGGAGCTCACCATCTTTTTGGCGCCGTTGCCGGGGAAGCGTCAGAGTATTAGTAATTGTTGCTTTTCTTCTACTTCCATACTCTTACTTCTGCTCAGTAGTTTATTTCATTTCCATTTTGCAAAAGTAGCTTAGCATTTCCTGCTTTCCTAGATTAGCATTTCCTGCTTTCCTAGATTAGCATTTCCTGCTTTCATAGATTAATATCTCTTGCTTTCCTAGAGTAATTTTTCTTGCTTTCCTAGATCAGCTTTCCAATTTTGCAATTTCATTTGAGCAATATAGTTAGTTGTAGATCACTTTGTTTCAGTTTTGCAGGTACCAAAGAAAAAGCAAAAGCACTCAGAAAAAAAAAAAAAAAAAAAAAGTCCTTTCCATTTCATGCCTCGTAGGAACCGAGATAGATCAGGCAAATTCCTACCAAACACCCCCACCACATCACTGCGTCACCCTTCACTCTTCTTTGGTGACAGTGACCCAGAGGAACCTATAGGTGAACATCCGGAGATATACCAAGACCCTATAGAAGAAGAAGAGTTAGAGACCACTCCATCTGAAACCATGGTTGATAATAGGAGAGAAGATGAGAGAATAGAAGGAGCTTTCCCCATCCGAGAGACCAATGGAGATATGAAAATGAAAAACATTAGCCCCTCCGCCTTGCCTCACTTCCATGGACTGACCACTGAGGATCCTGATACCTTCTTGTTTGAGTTTGTTGTCCTTTGTAGAACCTATGACTATACTGAAGATGAGCAAAAGCTGAAGCTTTTCCCTTCCACTCTTAAGGATGCAGCCCTACGCTGGTTCATGGGATTACCTGGGAATAGCATAGCTACTTGGGCTCAGATGCAGCAAAACTTCAATACCAAGTATAGGGATTATTGTAGGTCCAAGGAAACCAAGGGAGAGATCTTTCGAATGACCATGGGAAATGATGAGTCTTTAGAGGATTATGAGGAGAGGTTCCAACTTAGCTATAAACGGGCCAAGTGCACACTTGACCCTGAATCTCTCAAGTTGGTTCTACTCCGAGGAGTCCCTGAAGATCTCTTGGACACCCTTCACATGTTAGCTGGGGGGGACATTTACCAACTGCCTTATGAGGACATGAAGACTGTGTTTCGAAATCATTCCAGGGCAGCTAGAAAACGAGGTAGAGGAAATCTCCTCTCCACTGGTGTCCCTTTCTCCAAACATGAGTTTACAAACCAATTAGAAGATCTTAAGAGTGAGGTGAGACAGACCATTGCCATGCAGCTGGACACATTCAGGATCCAGCAAAAGAAAGAAGAAGCTGAGAGAGCCTTGGCTGTCTTCTGTCCTAGGTGCACCAGAAGACACCCTAAGAACGAATGTCCATTGCATTCGGTTGAAGTGTGTTTCGTTTGTGAGGAGGACCACCCAACAAATCAGTGTCCAACCTTACCTGGGTTTAAAGCCATGTACCAAGGAACCGAAGCCCCCACTGAACCTCTCTACTTCATCAACCAAAGGAGGCCTCAAGGATCTAGACCTTATCAGCAGGGGATGCAAGGGGCATCTCAAGCTTATTACAACCCCAACCAGTCAACTCCTATGCCTTCCTGGGGTCCCCCTGCTCATCCTTCATGGTCCATGCCTCCTCCATGGTCTTATCCACCTCAGTACCCTACTCAACGTCCTTCTCATCCATATCACTCCCATATCTAGTCGCAGCCTCAATGGAGTGCTCCTCAGTCGGGGTGGAGGCCCCAATACAACACTCCTCCTGCCATTTTGCCTCCACCACCAGTTCAACCTCAGCCTTTACCTCCTGCTCCTCCAAGGCAACCTCAGATGCCTGCTCAACCGAACCCAAACCCCAACAATAGACAGGCTCAACAGGTATATACTGGGGAGACCTCGTGCCCTACCTATGCTGTGGAGATCCAGGAGATCAATCTTAGATCTGGAAAGACTCTTCCAGATCGCCAACCTCCTCCCCCAGAGGATGAGGAAAACCATCAGGAGAGTGAACCAAAGCCTATTCCACCCTTTCCTGAGAGACTAACAACCACCACACAACCTAACCCCGAAGAAGATGAGCTTTTGGGTGAGCTCAAGAAGTTGTGTGTAAAAATCCCACTTCTCCAAGCCATCAAGGATGTGCCAATATATAACAAGCTGGTTAAGGAGAAGTGTTTCAAACACCCAGGCAGACGGAAGAAAGATGCCTCAACTATCAATGTCATAGGACAGCTGTCTGACCTTATGCTAGGACAAGTCATCTGCCCAAAGTACCTAGATCCTGGAAGTCCTGTAGTAGATGTTCACATCAATGGCACCATTATCCCCCACACCTTGATTGATCTGGGGGCAGCCATCAATGTGATGATCAGAGATACCATGCTTAAACTCAACCTTCAGGGTTCCTTGAGGAAGACCTCGACAGTACTGCAATTAGCAGATCGCTCCACCGTGACTCCCGAAGGGATTGTGGAGGATGTCTTGGTCTCTATTGATTCTTGGGAATACCCTGCTGACTTTCTGGTTCTGCAACCAAAGGCCAAGCTTACTGGATATCCTCTCATCTTGGGAAGGCCTTGGTTAGCTACTGCAGATGCTTACATAAGTTGTCGGGCAGGAAACATGACCATCAAGAATGGTCCCATGTCCAAGCAGCTAGTCCTATACCCTCCTGCCCAACCTTCTTTAGAGCATGATTTACCACTCTGGTTGGAGGAAGGAGAGGAAGACGAGGTGTACTCTGCACCTCTGTGCACCCTAGATACCAATAGAAGAGACCCTCCTACCGAGGATGATTTGATTGAGACCCTGATCCAGAATCCACCTTCCAGTGCACTATCTTTAGAGAAGTTGGTGGAGGATGCCCAAGCTAGCACCTCAGTGGACCTTTGTACAACCGGCCCTGTCACTCCCAGAGTCAAAAGTGTGGAGTTCGGCCCTGAGAGAGCATTAAAGATCAGCTCCTCCCTATCTCCTTCCCAGGAGAAGGAGTTGTGTAGCCTATTGGCCAGCCACTTAGATGCCTTTGCTTGGAGCTATAAGGAGATGAAAGGAGTCCATCCCTCGGTCTGTACCCATCATATATACATCAAAGAGGATTGTAAACCAGTTAGGCAACCCCAGAGGAGAATGAATCCAGCCCTTAAGGACATTGTCAAGGAAGAGTTGCAAAAACTGTTGGATGTCGGATTCATCTACCCCATCTCAGATAGTGAATGGGTGTCCCCTCTAGTGTTGGTTCCCAAGAAGAATGGGAAGTGGAGGATCTGTGTAGATTACCGTGAGCTGAACAAAGCTACCAAGAAAGACCATTTCCCCCTACCCTTCATAGATCAAGTGTTGGATGGACTGGCAGGAAAGAAGTTCTTCTCTTTCCTGGATGGGTTTAGCGGGTACAATCAAATCCAAATCAGCCCGAAAGACCAAGATAAGACCACCTTCACTTGTCCTTGGGGTACCTTTGCCTACCGAGTCCTTCCCTTTGGGCTATGCAATGCTCCTTCTACTTTTCAGAGAGCTGTCTTGAGCATCTTCTCGGAGTTGGTCCATGATGCAGTGGAAATATACATGGATGACTTTACTCCTTATGGGGCCAACTTCCAGGAAGCATTGACCAACTTGGGAAAGGTCCTAACCAAGTGCACCGAGATGAACTTGTCCCTTAGTCCTGAAAAATGTGAATTCCTAATGACTGAGGGGACCGTGCTAGGCCATACTATTTCTTCCCAAGGATTGCAGGTGGATCCTAACAAAATTGCTCTCATCAAGAGGGTTCCACCTCCTCAAAAAGTAAGGGATGTCCGGAGTTTCTTGGGATTAGCAGGATACTACCGGAGATTCATTAAGGACTTCAGCAAGTTAGCCTCACCATTGTTTGGTCTGTTGGCAAAAGATGTGGAGTTTAAGTGGACTGACGATTGTCAGAGGAGTTTGAATGAGTTAAAAGACAAGTTGGTGTCAGCACCAATCTTGAGAGGTCCAAACTGGGCCCTACCTTTCCACATCCACACTGATGCCTTGAACAAAGCCATAGGTGCAGCCTTAGGACAAGTTGAGCAAAAACTTCCATATGTCATTTACTTCGTTAGCAAAAACTTGTCCAAAGCAGAGCTGAACTACACTGTAACCGAGAAGGAATTCTTAGCTGTGGTCCATGCACTGAACAAGTTCCGACATTATATTACTGGTTACCAGACTTTTGTACATACTGACCATGCTGCTATTAGATATTTGATGAATAAACCAGATGTGAATGCTCGTATTATTAGATGGTTACTTTTATTGCAGCAGTTTGATCTAACCATTGTTGATAAACCAGGGAGAGAAAATGTTGTTGGTGACTTCTTGTCTAGATTGGATTTGTCTGCAGATGAAGATGGGACGGTGGATGACCAGATGCCTGATGAGCATCTGTTTGCTATCTCAGTACTCTCTCCATGGTTTGCTGATATAGCAAACTACCTTGTTTCAGCTCAGTTCCCTCCGCACCTCTCTTCAAAAGAGAAGAGCAAAATCATCAGAAAGAGTGCCTCATTTACATGGATTGGGGGCAATCTGTTCAAGCTTGGCCCCGATCAGATCTTGAGGCGTTGTGTAAGGGAAGAGGAAGTCTTTGACATCCTCCTCACCTGTCATGATGGGCCTTGTGGAGGACATTTTGCAGCAAAGAGAACTGCCTTCAAGATCCTGCAGGCAGGCTACTATTGGCCCACACTGCATCAAGATGTCAGAAGATATGTCAGCCAGTGTGACCAATGCCAAAGAATGGGGAAACCGACCCAAAGGGATGAGATGCCTCTCCAACCTCAAGTGACTCTTGAGCCATTTGAGAAGTGGGGCATGGACTTTGTGGGTCCAATCAATCCCTCTTCGAGGCAAAGATCCTACATCATTGTGTGCACTGACTACCTGACGAAGTGGGCAGAGACCAAAGCCATCAAAGCAGCAACAGAAGAAAAAGTGGCCGAGTTCTTGAGAGAGAACATCTTCTATAAGTTTGGCTATCTAAGGGAGCTGGTCACCGATCAAGGGAGCCAGTTCACCTCCCACTTGGTTGAAGATCTCCTAGCTCATCACAAGATCAAGCATAGAACCTCCACTCCCTATCATCCTCAAGCAAATGGGCAGGTGGAGGTCACCAATAGAGCATTAGAAGGGATCTTGACTAAAGTGGTGAGCAGCAGCAGAAAGGACTGGGCAGACCGCCTAGTTGAAGCCACATGGGCTTACAACACCACTTGGAAGACCACCACCGGCTTCACACCTTATGAGCTGGTCTATGGGAAGAAAGCTTTGCTGTCCATTGAATTTGAGTATAACACTTTGAGGATGGCAGCTCAGCTGGACCTAGATCTCAGCCATGCACAACAAGAAAGGTTGTTGCAGCTGAATGGACTGGATGAGCACCGCATGCAGGCCCTCCTTCACTCAGAAGTGGTTTAACTTCAGAGGAAGGTGTGGCATGACCAACATCTCCATGACAAGCAATTTCAACCGGGAGATTGGGCTTTGTTGTATGATTCCAGATACAAAGATTTCAAGGGGAGGTTGAGAACCAGATGGCTAGGACCATATTCAGTGGAAAAGTGTCATGACAATGGATCTGTCCTCATTCGAACCATTGATGAGGAAGCCATTCCCATGCTTGTCAATGGGCATCGATTGAAGATCTACAGGAAGCCTCCCTCAAGACAAGAGTTCATCAAAACAATGGAGAAGGCAGTATTGTTCATAGAGAAGGGTCATTCCCCTGCTTTGGGCACACCCTGAAGCATCTAAAAAAAAAAAAAGGAGAAAAAAAAAGAAAAATAAATAATAAAGATCCTTGGGTGAAAACCTCTCTGAGGCGCCCAAGGCAGATGGTAGGGGTGAAAACTTCATTGAGGCGCCCCTGCTATCTTTCAAGAAAAAAAAAGGGAAAAAAAAAAGAGGAAAAAGAGATGAAGATCCTTGAGTGAAAACCTCTCTGAGGCGCTTGAGGCAGGTGGTAGGGGTGAAAACCTCATTGAGGCGCCCCTGCTATCTTTCAAAAAAAAAAAAAAAAAAAAAAAAAAGAAGAAAAAACAAAAAGAAAAAAATCAATAAGTCATTATGTGAAATTTGCATGCAGATTGCAGGTGTCCTAAGGCAGAGAGGAAGCCTGTCAACTCAAAGCCAGAAGTCCTTATCATGCAGCCAGGACACCTCACCAGCACCTCCTCCACGAATGCCTACGTTCTTCAAGGTATGAGCACTTCTATTATAAACTGAGTCTTCTACAGGAAGACACAGATTTTCTACAGGAAGGTGCGATTTTCTACAGGAAAGTGAAAATTTCTACAGGAAGAACTGCCTGTCTACAGGAAGCTCTGCACTTCTACAGGAAACTTCCTGTAGAAGCTCAGAACGAGCCAGAATGCGTTGCATGAGCAGATCTGATGACTACGGGTTGGTGTGGACGCATGCAAGCCTCTTTTGGGCCCATGCACGACGCTGATACCTTGCTCCACCATCCTCGTCACCATGCAATTGAGATCCCTGCACCAGCAAACCAGATCAATGAGTTATCGTGGAAAAAAAATCAGTTGGCAGAGAAAAATGAACACCGAGAGCTCATACCATGTCCATGATGAGCATCAGAAGCTTCGGGAGCGCGATTAGCAGGTCATCTCCATTATCAAGCAGCATGCACCCAAGGAGGTGAGACTGTTGCAAGGCCCCCGCAGGAATCCTGTAGCAGTCAAACCTGCAGGAGTGGATGCCGTTCATCGCCCAACCATCTGCAAGCAACACGCGGGCGCATGCAACCAGAACGTCCACCACAGCGCCAGCATCCTGTAACCACGAGCCTCCGGGACTGTGTAAGCCACATGCAGCAGGTAGATCCGTCGTCCAAAAATCTGAAAATCATGTGCAGACGCGCGCAGGTAAGTGTTCTAATCCTTCCTTCCATCAAATCGCATGAGTATTGCTTTGATTTGTTTGCATGGCGTAGAAATGAATGGTTGAGCGGCCGTAAGGCCAGTTGACTGGCCACGTTGGCTAGTGAAGGGGTAGTCAGATGATGGGGTGGCAGCCACGACAAAGGACACACGCAGCACGCACGTGAAGATCAGTCCCGTCAACCAAAAAACGAGTTTAACCGAAAAGGGCGGCGGCAGATCTGTGGGAATGTGCAGGCGAATGATGGGCGACGTCACCCAACGGTCCAGCGGGGACAGCTCACCCTCCGCGCCACAAGCTACGCCGATTCAAAATCTAATCGGCTAGATTGTGCGCGTATATCCATCCACCTCCACTTCAGAACGTGAGTAACTCTTCTGAATACCTCTGCATGTTGATACGCCAAGCTTTCGGCCGACTGAACACCAGCGAAGCGCACCTCAACTGCAGTCCAATTGCAGTCCTCCCCGAAGTTTGCACACTGCTCCTACAGGAACAGTTTCTACAGGAACGCAGTCCTACAGGACGCAGTCTTCTACAGGAACGCGGGTGTTCACGAAAAAAGGTGGCCGAGTAACGAGGTAACACTGGACCTCTCATGCAATTGCTCATTTAAGGTGGTAGGATTGTCAGTTACTGTCAGGGTAAAGGAGAAAGTAGATCAATTGCTGTCTGTGTGCCCATACTGCAATTCTACAGGATTGTTGCGTGGTTATACTGTGTTGTAAAATTTTTGTGGGTTATACGCATTGTTCTGCACTCTGTCACCGAAACTAAACTCTCTTCCACCATCACCACCTCCGGTTAAGAAAATTGTGCATCATGCCGGGTGGATTTATCAGGCGAGAACCCACAGATTCCGCCAAATTAAGGAGAAATCCAGCAGTGGTGGATCTTTTTACCAGGGCACAATGGATGCCTTTTTGTGATAAGCTACAGGGCTACGATGATGAAGTAGCCGAGGAATTCTTGCAGGCCTTGAAGCCTAAATCCCTGACACTGGCCACGGTAAGCTTCAGAGGTCTCAGCCTCCAACTCACCCCAGAGCATATAAGTCGAATCACAGAACTGCCCATGGGTCTGCCGTGGGATAAAGAAGAGCGGAAGCAGAGCCAGCAAGCAAAGAAGGAGTTCTTCCCACCTGAAGAATCATTCACAGAGGACAAAAATGGGGTGAAAAGGACAAGCCTGTTGCCACCGTGGAACGAAGTCAGTTTGCAAATTATGAAATATATCACCTGTGAGGGTCGTTACAGCATCATATATGCGTATCACTTCAGGCTGCTCAATGAACTAAGACACCAGATTGACCTCCCTGCAGCACAGAGGCTGAGCATTCCTTACTTTTTATTGCAGTCCTTGATGGAGTGCTCTACAAAGCTCAAGGACGGAATCCCTGATCAGATAGCCCATCATGGGTTGATAAAATTGCTTGTGGAGGATGCTCTCCACTCATATAAAGTCCCCCTCGCATGGGAATCATTTAGGAACTTAACAAGAGAAGGGGACATAAAAATGTTGCTTGAAGAAACGGGGTCCTCTAGCGGTGAAGAAGAAGAGCCCGTAGCCAAGAGTAAGAAAGGGAAAAGCAAAAAGGTCCCGACTCCAACACAGAAGAAAGAACGAAAGGAGAAGGAGGAGGGAAAGGATGACATAGCAAAAGAGGACACCCCCATCCTGTCAGCAAGAGAACAGAGGTTGAAAAGCAGGGCAGTCAAAACTGAGGTGGTCCCTGCCAGCCCAAGCACCTCGTCAGCTCCTGCAGGCAAAGCCAAAAGCAAAATCCATGCAGCCAAGCAAGAAAAGGTGGCGAGAGTTGCATCTGCAGGAACGCAAGCACAGGCTTCTACACGAAGCCTGAAAACACAAAAACAGGCTTCTACAGGAAGCCCGAAAACAAAGACAAAGGCTTCTACAGGAAGCCCGAAGATCAGTAAGGAGCAGGCTTCTACATGAAGCCCAAGAGCAACAACCAAGGCTTCTACAGGAAGCCCGAAAATCATTGGAGGACAAGCTTCTACAGGAGGCCCAAAAACGGAGAAAAAGGCTTCTACAGGAAGCCCGAAAGTGCAACCACAGGCTTCTACAGGAAGCCCGAAGACAGAGACAGGGGCTTCTACAAGAAGCCCGAGATTGGGGAGAGGGGCTTCTACAAGAGGCCCGAAGGTCATTGAGAAACAACCTCCTATAGAGAGTCCGAAGACAAAGAAAGAATCTTCTACAGGAGGCCCGGAAGCGGGCAAAGCAGGGTCTTCTACAGGAAGCCCGAAATCTAAAAAGGAGAGGCCCTCTACAAGGAGCTTCGAGAGAGCAAAACGCAAGAAAGAGAAGGCTGGCATTCTTGAGAAGGAGGCAGCAGTGGCACTGGCTGCCCTCAGCACACCTCCAAAACCGAAAGAGAAAAGGGAGAGGGAGACCCCTCTACCACCTGAAGCCAGGAGAAGCAAGAGGATGACCACGGGCAAGCCACAGCCTCCACCCAGCAGCCAAACCACTTCAGGGGATGTCCCTACTTCACCCAGTGCAAGGACCCCCTCTAAAACATCAGCCACCCCCGAAAAGGGGAGCCCAAAAATAACTTCCTGGACACGAAAGATAGGCCAGTCGCCTACCGAAGCCCGACTCAAGGAAATAGAAAAGGGGAAGGAAACCTCACCCTCATCACCACCAGGGGCAGAGAAGGCAGGGCCATCAAAAGCAGAAAAGAAAGAGCCTGTTCCGGTCCTGAGTCCTCGGCCAAGGACAAGGAGCAGGAGCAAGGTTGCTCAAGGATGAGCAAATGGTTCAGCTGGGGGGTGATGATGAGCCCCAATTTTGGTACAATTTGGGCTCATTTTGGCCTATTCTACTTGCTCAAACCATTCATTTTTTATTGCTTATGCATGCATTTCTTAGTTTATTCATGTTGTTTGTAGGAAGAAGGGTAGGCACTCTCTCTACGTGACTAATGCATTATGATTCCAGGTTTTGGCATTAAAAGGGAGCAAAAGACAACGAAAAAGGAGGAAAGGAGACAACGAGGTGGCACTGCGGGGTTTAGGAGAGGATGTCCACGGTTCTAGGGACATCCCTCGTGATTCCCACCAAGAACTCCGAGCTCTAATCCATCTCCCCTCCGAGCTTGAAAGCAGCCAGCTGTTCTACAGGAACAACAGTTATAAACTGCTCTACAGGAACAACAATTATGACCATCCTACAGGATCAACAGTTAAACTCTAGTTGGACAGCCGAGCTCCTAAAATGAAGGACACTTGTTGGATCATCGTTTTTGTACAAGTATGGAGGCCTTAGCCTTAGATAGGTTGTTGAAACTCTCGTATTGCTATTGTAATTTTGGAGCACAGCTCAGTTTTTGTTCCTTTTTGTAAGCCAATTTGGCATGATATCAGATTATGAATAAAGAAGGCAGATTCTGATCTAGTTCTGAGTTTTTCTTAAGGAGACTATAGCTCTCAGGTTAGGGCCCAACCTGAGAGCCATAGATCCCCTCTGTTGTAGTGTTGTTTCCATTTCATTTAAGCACTTTGAGCTTTTCATTTACACACGCAATTCGAATTACAGGTTGTTGAGTTGGTCTTTTTCATGAGTTAGATAGGAGATTGCTTATGGTGAATTTGTTTCCACTTGCTTAGTGTAGCAGAGGATAGATATAACTGATTGGAGCTCCAACAAAAAGGTTGTTAAGGCTCACTGCCGTCTCATCTGGGATTGGAGTGAAGTCCATGACTAACCACCAAAAATACGCATTTCTTTATTCCATGGTTGCTGCAAACACAGTCACGTTATGTTAGATGCTTCCACATGATTCACACCTGCACCACACTCCCTTACCACAGCTTCATGCACATTCTCCTTCACGTTTAGATTGCTGCTCATTGAATTTACAAGCATAGGTAGTTTAGGTTGATGCATTTTTGGTTGAGTGACAGTCATAAGCATTGGTTTCACTTACACTGCTCTCTCTCGTTCCATCACTTTGTCCTCCATCTTGATCACGCATGCAGACATCTCTTTGACCCCTGCTCCGCTCTACTATCTCACAAAGTCTTTCACTCCTCACGTACTTCATTCTCTAGCCCTTTCGTTGACATAGCCCTTTACCTTTCAACCTATTCCCTACACTCACTTCCCATCCCATTCTTTCACTTCTAAAGCCATCACCAGCCTCATTCCCACCTTACACATCTCCCTCTACCATTTCATCATCCCTCCATCACTCCAAACACTCACGGTAGGTCATCCTGTAGCCATTTGTAGACATCCTGTAGAAAACAGAGTATCCTGTAGGATCCTCCACAGCCATCCTGTAGGAGGCCACTCTCTCGGTTGCTGAGCATCTGAATGCGAGGAACCTCTGTGGATGGATGCTAAGGATCCCTAGGGACCTCTCCTAGCCTCCCCAACCTATCCCACGCTTTCCTTCCTTCTCCATCCCATCTGCACAACCAAACCCTAGTTAGCACAAGATCACCATCATTCCACACACTTAAAGGAAAAATACAAAAACATAACTTTCATGATGCAAGTAGTTTAGATCCATGCATTTTCATTTATTAGAGGTAGTGACAGCATTGGTAGAAGTTGCATTTACATTCCTTGCATTGTAGAGGTCAGACTAGTTAAATTAGGGTTTCCTAGGTTTACATGCTTTGATTTGCTTTCAGTTCATTTTTGTCAAGTAAAGTAGCTTTCCTTTGAGATTAGCTTTCGTCCATCAATTAGCAAGCTTCTTCTGAGAGCCTATAGAAGTTGGCTTGAGCCCTAGCGGACTTGTGCCAGCTGATCAAGTGACAGCTGCGACAAGAGCTAGTACTTGTGCATATAGCACCGTCGCTTCTAAGTTTGTACGAACTACCGGGTTGATAAAATGAGAGACAGGAAGCCCCAGGAGTTGTAGCATTATTGCTACAATACTGGAGCTCACCACTATCCTGTAACAAAACCAAACTATGTTGTAGCACTTTAGGACAATAAGGAAAATGAATGGGAAATGCTTCGGAATGATGAGTGGATGTTGGAAATGAATGAGGTGATGGATTGACATGGCCTTGGTCTTGTTGGAGCATCTGGGAAAGGAGGAGAAATCCCAAGTTTGACTTTATTTTTGATCCAAATTGGATCCTATAACACTCTCTAAGTTTTCATGAACTCTTTTAAAATCATGCCAAATATTAAAAGTCTTATAAGGATCATGCTATCGGAAGGAATCCTCAGACAGTTGCAATGGCGATCAGCGTGGATCAACAAGGGCCGTTGATCTAGCGTGCAGAGCGGCAGACCATGGTAACGCGCGCTAACACCAACTAGCAAATGCAGGGGTAATTTTAAGCAATAGAGGTAGTTTTTGATTCGCTAATTGCATATCACAGGGAAAACCCCTCAAAGAAGGAAAGGCTGCAAGCATCAAGACCCGAAATATCATAAAATGCAATGGATATTGTTCTGATTCCATCAGAAGCGGGGTCCCACAAAAACCGGTAGTACATCTGAAGGGTTTCCAGCGATAAGTGGTTTCAACCGAGTCCCGCCCGATGCCATACAATGTTTGCCACGTGTCCGGCAGAAGAGAGAGAAAACCGCTCACATCGGACGGGTAAACATCATGTTACTTATCTGCCCAATATGGACGATGACCGTAGATTTTGGAGGCTCCAGATCAACGGCGAAGACGTGTTCCGATGGATGACCGAGTTTGACAAAATCATAAAGCAAGATCACATAAAGATTTGAAGTCCGATATGGATGATGCATTGGCAGAAGGTCATGTTTCGCGAGTATTCTTGGAATTAATGGAAAAAACGGTCATTTCAAATATGTCCAAGAGAACTGACACTCATCTGTTATGAAATAGGTAGCCACCTCTATGTGAGGCGTTATATAGTGACTGATTACGCGGGACAGAGGGATTCAAACAGACAAAGGCAGTGTAACCAGAAAGCGAGGAAGTGGAAACAAACAGTCAGGAAGTAGATTGGCTTAAAAACCACAAACTGACAGAGAGAGAAGCAAGCAGAGAAAGGTAAGAGCAGAGAGTAGTAGGCAGTAAGCCGAAAGCAAAGAGAAGAAGCTAAGCTGACCTGCGGAAGCAAAGGCAGCATTGAGCCAGAGTCAGGACAGAGACAGAGAGAGTAAGAGAGTCTGTGTACTCTAGAGAAGACTTGAGAGGTTCAAGCAAACTCCTCTGTATATGCCTGTCATGTATGAGTCTCAGATTGGTCTCATACTACTGTGACTAGTAGAGGTCAAGAGTCAGTAAGGAGAGTCTGTGTAATCGAGAGGCTTAGGGGATCCAAGTACAGTCTTGTTGATGTATATCTATTGAGTGAGACTTAAATTGAGCTCATTGTTGTAAAAAATCTGCTTGAAAACATAATAGACAGGCCACCACTGAAGTCTGGACTAGGAGACGTAGTCCAGGAGTATTGGGTGAACTCCTTATTAAACTTGTTGTGCTTATATGTTTGCCTGTTATGTTTTCTTTAATAGCTTCATTGCCTGTGTATTTATCAATCCGTTGCATAAAATAACATAGGCACATCTATGCACATGAGTCTGTAATACCTTATTAATTGTCTTAGATCAATTCCATATCAAGTGGTATTAGAGATCTAGGTTGCTAAGGTTAGACAAGCTTGTGTTGGATTTTTTTGTTGAATGCTAACTAGAACAAGGCTCAAATTAGGAGAAGGAGAGTTGGTTGAAGCTAACACAGAAATTGGAAGAGTCTATCCTAGGAGGAAAATGGCAGAAGAAAGTCCCTTGGAATTAGACTCTGAGTTCATGGACAGTTTCTTGGTTATGAGAGCCATGGTAGAGGAAATGTATAGAGAATTTAAGAAAGGTTGAAGTGAAGATTCTTCAACTTCCCAGCATGACAAAGGAGTAGAAGAATCTCTCCTAAATGACCATTCTAAAGGCAAAGGGAAAGAAGAAAAGCTTCCCACACCTCCTAATAGTCCCGAAAATAAAAAGAAGAAAGCATCTTTAATTAAATTAGATGTTAAATTTGGTTTGCCAATATATGATGGAGAGTTGAATGCAGAGAAGCTGGATAATTGGATTAGACAGATTGATGTATATTGCAGAGTGCAAAGCATTGATTCAGATAGAAGTAAGATTCAACTGGCCAACCTACACCTTGGAGGAACTACCTTGGTATGGTGGGAAAGCAGAACACAAGCTGACATGAAGAAGCATGGTAAAATTCTTTCTGTTTGGGGTGAATTTGTTTCTGCAATTAAAAAACAATTCTATCCACTAGCTTATATGCAACAAGCTATGATGAGTTGGCAAACTCTTCACCAATTGAAAGGGAAAAGTTTACAAAGTCACACCCAAGAATTTAGAAAAAGAGCTTTGATTCTAGGAATTTCTTTAAACTCACCTGAAACTCTGTTGAAGTATATAGGTGGTCTACATGGCTATTTAAAGCACACAATTCTCATGTTTAATCCTACTAGCATAGATGAGGTATCTGTTCAGGCTACACATCTAGAAGCTAGAAGTAAGAATGTGAACCCAGAAGTTGGGGGATCATCAAAACCCACTGCAAACAAGAACAAGGAAAAGAGAAAGCAGAAATCGAAAGAGAGGAAGACAAATACTGTACAAAAGATCAAACCTTCATGCACTCACTACAAGAAGGATGGGCATGATGATGAACATTGTTGGATTCTACATCTGGAGCTAAGGCCCAAGAAGTACGATGGAAAAAAGAAGAAGATTGTTGCAGCTATTCAAAAGGATTTGGGGTTAGACTCAGGGGATGAAACAACGATCACAACCACAGGTATAAAAGGTAAGAATTCTGAAGCATCTACTAGTAATTTTGCACAATCTACTGATAATGAAGAAAATGAGAGAAAAATACATGAGCTTTTTCATATTAGAGTTATTTCTAAGCATCAGAAGATTGATACTTTGTTTGATAGTGGCTCACAAGTAAACTTAATTTTTGAAGCAATTGTAAAGAAGCTGAGATTACTAACCACACCTCACAAGAAGCCATATCCATTAGGTTGGGTATGTGATAAAGCAAAGCTACAAGTGACTAGACAATGTAAACTTAGGTTTTCTTTTGGGTCAACATTTGTAGAGGTTGAATTAGATATTGTTCCCTTGGATATATGTGGAATTGTTTTAGGAAGTCCTTACTTGTATGATAGAAAAGCCATTTTCTATAGAGCTGAAAACAAGTATCAACTCGTTAAAGATGGAATCGAATATATTGTAAGAGCTCATAAACTCAAGAATAATTATACTCTCATAAACTCAGGGCAGATGAAAAGAATTGTAAATTCATGCAAACAATTTTTACTGATGGTTGCAAAGGAAAAGAAACCTGATAAAACCAATGTATTTGAGGGCTGTAATGCTAAACAATAAGCCGATTTAGAAAAAGTTGTTTCAGAATATGATATGCTATTTCAAGAACCTAAAGGTCTGCCACCCAAAAAGGAAATAGTACATGATATTAATTTGCAACAAGATGCTCCATTGCCTAACATTGGAATGTACAGGTTGTCTGCTTTAGAGAATGCAAAAATCAAGAAGCAGGTACAGGAGCCACTTGAGAAAGGGTTCATAAGACCTAGCACATCACCATGTGGGTCTCCAATTGTCTTGGAGAGAAAGAAAGATAGCTCATGGAGAATGTGCATTGATTACCGAGCACTGAATAAGATAACGATAAAAAATCGTTATCACCCTCCTCGCGTAGATGATCTATTAGATCAATTGAAAGAAGTTGTTTACTTTTCCAAGTTGGACTTGCATAGTGGCTACCATCAGGTCAGAGTTGCAGAGCAAGATGCATGTAAGACTGCTTTCAAAACGAAGCAGGGATTGTATGAGTGGTTAGTTATGCCTTTTGGCTTAACTAATGCTTCTGCTACTTTCATGAGAGTAATGAATGATGTACTCAGGCCTTTTATTGAAAATTTTGTCATTATATATCTAGATGGAATTCTTGTATTTAGTAAAACATGGGAAGAACATTTGAAGCATGTAAAGCAGACTCTAGATGTTTTGAAGAGAGAAAATCTTTATGTTAAGTTATCAAAATGCGAATTTGGCAAAACATCTTTGAATTATTTGGGTCATATTGTATGGGGTGGTGAATTGAAGATAGATCCCTCTAAGGTTGCAGTCATTGTAAACTAGCCTAAACCCAAATCTGCTACAGAAGTTAGAAGCTTCCTAGGAGTAGCACAGTATTGGAGAAAGTTTATTTCTAACTTTTCCTTGATTGCAGCTCCCTTACATGCTTTAACAAGATTGAACAAGGTGTTTCAGTGGGGAGGCAAATAGCAGAAATCCTTCGACACCTTAAAAGAAAAGATTAGCACAACACCAGTACTAGCATTGCCCGATCTTCAAAGACCCTTTGAGATTGAAACGGATGCCAGTGCAGTGTTGATGCAACACGGTAAACCCATATGTTATCATTCTGATACATTTAATTATGCAGTAATTAATTATCCCACATATGATAAAGAATTGTATGCATTAGTACAGAGTGTGAAAAAGTGGAAACATTATCTAATGGGCAAAGAGACAGTTATACATACTGATCATCAACCACTTCAATATTTGCACTCATAAACTAAGTTGCAGTAATCAAGACACTATAGGTGGATGGCTTTTCTAGAACAGTTTCATCTTATCATCAGATATAAAAAGGGCATGCACAATAAAGTTGCAGATATGTTGTCCAGACCAATCATAAATGCATCTACTATACTTGAGCATAACTCAGTATTGCATGAAAGCCACATTGAACAATATGCTCAAGATATAGATTTTAAATATATACATGCAACTTTAAGTCGTGGCAAACAAGTAGATTGGATTATCATGTTAAGGACCAACTCTTGTATCATTTTGGAAAGTTATGCATTTCTCAAACCAAAAGAGTAAAGATAATTCGAGAAGTACACACTTCTCTACTATTAGGTCACTTTGGTGTAAGTAAAACAGTTGCACATCAACAAAGATTTTGTTATTGGCCAAGAATGAATGAAACAGTTTCTAGATATATAAGAGGGTGTACCATGTGTGCTAAAAGCAAGCCCAGCAATAGAAAACTAGGCTTGTACAGTCCACTACCAGTTCCTTCTCATCCTTGGGAAAGTGTTTCCATGGAATTTGTTGGGGGGTTGCCTAAATCTAGAAAAGTTCATGACTATTTATATGTTATTGTGGATAGGTTCAGCAAAATGTGTATTTTAATACCCTGTAACAAACAGATTACAACTGAACAAACAACAAAGTTGTTCTTTCAGCATGTATGGGTTCATTTTGGATTACCCAATTCCATTGTATCTGATCAAGATTCCCGATTTGTTGGGAAGTTTTGGTCAAGTTTGTCGGAATTGATGGACACCAGACTAAAGAAGAGCACATCTTTCATCCACAACCATGTGGGCAAACAGAGGTGGTGAACAGGACAATGCTTCAGTTTCTCAGAGGCTATTGTAGCAAACATCCCAAGCTTTGGGATGAACATTTGTGTTATGTGCAACATGCTTACAACCAGCCTAAACATTCTTCTACACAAAGATCTCCTTTTAAGACCTGTTTTGGTTTCACACCAAGGTCTCCCTTAGATTTTGTCTTTGGTAAAGACAGCGGTTAATGGACACAGTGATGTGGACAAGGCAACCAAGTTCATTAAACAAATCCAAAAGATTCACCAAGCAGTACATGAACAACTGGAAAAGAGCCAAGCCAAGTACAAGGCAAGGCATGATAAGCATCGGATTGAGCATAGTTTCCAAGTTGGCGATCAAGTCTGGCTGTATATCAGATGCAAGGTGAAGGTAAGAAGCTGAAGCCAATAAGGTATGGACCTTTCAAGATACTTGAGAAAATTGGTGAGAATGCTTTTCGCCTTGATTTGCCAGCTTACATGCATATCTATTCAATAGTTAATGCAGAAAGCTTGAGACTATTTGAACCTTCATTGATTGAAGATCCTGAAGAGCAGAGTCAATTGCCTTCTATTGATGATCTGTTTCCTGAATATCTCAATGAATTGCAGGAAGATACAGTTCTGGACAAGAAGGTGAGAACTACGTGCATAGGGGATGTTGAGTACCTCAGGATTGGGCTCAAGGGTTCAAAACCAAGCAGTGGAAGATAGATAGAAATTGGGCAAGCGAGGAATCTATATCCTCACTTGATTGATGCTTAAAAGACCAACTTTTGGTGGTCCAAAAGCTTTTTCAGTGGGAAGGTCGTGATCCAAATTGGATCCTAGAACACTCTCTAAGTTTTCATGAAATATTTTAAAATCATGCCAAAGATTAAAAGTCTTATAAAGATCAAGTGACAGTTGCAATGGCGATCAACGTGGATCAACGAGGGCCGTCGATCTAGCGCGTAGAGCAGTGGACCATGGTAACACATGTTGACACCAACCAGCAAATGCAGGGGTAATTTTAAGCAACGGAGGTAGTTTCTAATTCGCTAATCGCATATCGTAGGGCAAACCCCTCAAAGAAGGAAAGGCCGCAAGCACCTGAACCCGAAATACCATAAGATACAACGGATATCGTTCTGATTTCATCAGAAGTGGGGTCCCACAAAAACCGGCAGGCTATCGGAAGGGTTTCGAGCAGTAAGCGGTTTCAACTGAGTCCCGCCCAATGCCATACAATGATTGCCACGCATCCAGTGGAAGAGAGAGAAAACCGCTCACATCGGATGGGTAAACATCATGTTACTTATCCGCCCGATATGGACGATGACCGTAGATTTTGGAGGCTCCAGATCAACGACGGAGACGCGTTCCGATGGATGACCGGGTTTGACAAAATCATAAATCAAGATCGCATAAAGATTTGAAGTCTGATATGGACGATGCATTGGCAGAAGGTCGTGTTTCGTGGGTATTCTTGGAGTTAACCAAAAAAAAAAAAACAAACAAACAAACAAATATGTCCAAGAGAACTGACACTCATCCATTATGAAATAGGTGGCCACCTCTCTGTGAGGCATTATGCAGTGACTGATTACGTAGGACAGAGGGATTCAAATGGATTGAGGCAGGGGAACTGGAAAGCTGCGAAGCAGAAAATGACAGTCAGGAAGCAGATTGGCTTAGAAACCACAAACTGACAGAGAGAGAAGCAAGTAGAGAAAGTTAAGAGCAGAGAGCAGTAGGCAGTAAGCCGAAAGCAGAGAGAAGAAGCCGAGCTGACCTACAGAAGCAAAGGCAACATTGAGCCAGAGTCAGGACAGAGACAGAGAGAGTCAGAGAGTCTGTGTACTCCAGAGAAGACTTGAGAGGTTCAAGCGAACTCCTCTGTATATGCCTGTCATGTATGAATCTTAGATTGGGCTCATACTACTGTGACCAGTAGAGGTCAAGAGTTAGTAAGGAGAGTCTGTGTACTCCAGAGACTTGGGGGATCCAAGTACAGTCTTGCTGATTTATATCTGTTGAGTGAGACTCAAATTGAGCTCACTGTTGTAAAAACTCTGTCTGAAAACATAATAGAGAGGCCACCACTGAAGGTTGGACTAGGAGACGTAGTCCAGGAGTATTGGGCGAACTCCTTATTAAACTTGTTGTGTTTATATGTTTTCCTATTATGTTTTCTTTAACTGCTTCATTGCCTGTGTATTTCGCAATCTTATCGATCCGTTGCATAAAATAACATAGGCACATCCATGCACATGAGTCTGTAATACCTTATTAATTGTCTTGGATCAATTCCAGATCAATTTGACTGGGTTTTTAATCAACTTTTTTCTTTTAGTGATAACTTGTTCCTGTTGCTTGTAAAGGTTGGAGAGCATTTGCATTCACCAAAGAGAGGTACATGGAGCAAATAGTTTTTTCTTTTCATTTTTTTCCTTTTTCCTTAGGCCTACTAGCTGCCTCAATGAGGTTTTCAACTAGTAGGTTTTCCTAGGTGCCTCAAAGGAGGTTTTCATGTAAGATTTTATCTTTTCCTCTTATTTTCTTTTCCTCTTTTTCCTTTTTTTTCTTTTTCTTTTATTCTTCTATCCTACTCTACTTGAAAGAAAGAATATATCTTTAAAGTATAGGAATACTTCCAATGGAGCCATGTGCATAACAAGATGACAGATAAAATCATGTGTAGGCTCGAAACATATGCTTTGACATGTACCTAAATATGAGAGACCAACTGCTTTGACTTTGATGATGCCAAACACTGTTGAAGAGAGTGGTGCTCCTTCTTAGTGATTGTCAGGAACCAAATATCAAGATAGATGTGAAGCCCTTGGTTTGCTTTCTCATCTGGATCATTATTCATTTATTCTTCATCCATGCCATTCAAATCTTCTACTATTTTTAGATTAGCCCCCTGAACACATAAATGATATGCTGATAAGCATTATAGAAATTCTTCAATCTCAGGGTCCAATGGCTGCTCTCCATAAAATGTGGTCCATGATTCTTTAGTCTCCTCTAAATCTTCTTCTTTTGAATGTTCTTCTTCAATAGGAGCAAGAGAATGTCTTCTTTGCAATACTCTTCCCGATCCAAGGTGAATATCACTTGGATCAAGAGGAAATCCTTGGAGATTTTGTATCTCGACATTGTAAGTAGGTTGAGTTACTTTATTGCTTGGGTTTGGAAATGGTTGTGCAGGTAGTTGAGTGGGAGCGGGTCTTTGAAATGGTTGTGGTTGAGGATGTGGTGGAGGTGGATAGGATGGATATCATTGAGTTTGATATGGAGGATATTGATGATGTTGAGGAAAATATGGATCACCCCATTAAGGAGGTTGGTGTTGATATGGATGAAAAGGAGGAATGACATATTGAGGAGGATAAGACCATGAATATGGATCACCCCATTGGGAAGGATAAGACCATGGAGACCAAGGTGAGGTGCTAGGTGGATACCAAGGTTGAAATTGTGCATTATAACTTGTATTGAAAGAGGAGGGGTAGTTCATATCTTGTTGATATGAGTTGAAAAAGTAGGGCTGCTCCATGCCTCCTTCTAACTTCTCTGCCACATCTTCTTCTTCTACCCACACATGATAAAGTGGGGGGTTTTGTGCTGTTGAAGATTTTTTTTTTTTTTTTTTTTTTTTTTTTTTTTTTTTTTTTTTTTTTTTTTTTTTTATATAAAAGTTTTTGAGTGAGAATGAGAGATGCCTAATGCAATTTTTTGTTTTTACATAAAAGAGAGAGGGAATCATTCCAAGAACAAGAGATTGTTTGCTTTGACACCATCCTCGACAATGATGCAAAAAAGTGATGAGCCCCAGTATTGTAACAAGAATGTTGCAACTCCTGAGGCTACCAACTTAAATTATCAACCCGAGGTTCGTACAAACTTAAGAGGGGCCAACAATGTATATGCAGCAAACATCTTCCTCTTCCTAGTCTGACTCCCTTTGATGCAAGTGAAAGAAGACAACGAAACACTTCAAATGAGCAGAGATCTAGGTAAGCCGCCAATCCTAAGTTGCAGAAGGTGAATAGCAATATGCAAACCTATTCTACTTTTGACATAAAGGAAATCTATATGCAAAAAAGTATAGAATAATGACAACTAAGCAAATCTAATTTGTATTGCTAGAAAGGAAATGAAATTAAAGGAAATATATTATATTTTGCAGGAAAGGAAAGTCCTAGATTACTCTTGCAAGAAGGAAATCACGCTTTGCACAAAGTAAATTCTGGAAAGGAAATCTAGACTAATTACAAAAATCAACATTTAAGAAGCAAGCAATGTAAGACCTAAATGGTGACATAACCATGCCTCAAATCAACCAAAGCGGTCTCATAACATTCCTAGGCTTTAAATCTACTTCTACCATGAATTTGGATGAATTTGAGCATGGAAAATCTCAAAATCAAATTGCTACAGGATTGCTACAAGATGTCTCGTGCTTGAGTTAACTTGCCAAATGCCCAAGCAAATCAAATGCAAATGAAATGGGGTAATTTTTTTTATTAAGTATGATGTCCCAAGACTCCAATCCAAGTGGAATCATTCAAAAATACTCTTGTTAACATGTGCTAAAAAATAGCAGAAAATCAATACTCTAAAAACCATAAAGTCTAGAACTAATGAACTAGTTAACCTACTAAATGCCTAGCTTGATCAAGTTCAAATGCTATGGGATATTTATTATTATTATTAAATAGAATGTTTTTAGGACTCAATCCAAGTGGAATCAACTCAAAAGAGCCTCACTAACACGTGCTAAAAAATAACAGAAAATTACTATTGTTTTGCTACAGGATATTTCCAGAAATTCCAAAATTGTGAACTAGTAAACCAATCTAAGTAGATCAATCATGGATATGAATTTTCAAGGTTGTTCTAGAAATGCATAGTTCTTTTGAATCTATAAATAACCTACAAAACAACTCACTTCAATCATTTAACCAATATAACCTACATCAAATGAAGCATGGATATTAAGTGCATAAAAATGCAAGTGAACAAGACATTCAAAGAAGATAAAAAGATTGTACAACAGAGCTCTGAGGCTCTTGGGATGGCCAAGACTAGGTATACTCAGAGTCCTATGAAGGAAACCAAGCCTTAGAAGCTGAAAATGACACCAAACTTCATTATTTGAATCAATCCAAGTACATCCCTGCTAGAAATGAAAGTAGAATTGCTAAAGAACAAAATTTCTCCTAAATAAGAATAAGAAATACATGCCCCTAGAGGAAAATTTGAATTGGCACTTATACAAACAGATGGGGAAGCATCCTCCTTGAAAGGAGACATCTTTCCCCTTAAAAATTCCTCAAAAAGTGGATCTGGTTCCCAACACTAGGAATCTTCATTAAATGACAAGGAACACATTCCTAAATTTTCTCAACCAGTGGAGCTCTGGAATTTATCAATAATTTCATGATATCTAGTTCATTTATTATTCAATCTTGGTCCATCCTGTAGTAGGGAGCAAGTCCCTAGATTATCTCAACCTCCAAATCTTCATAATCTGCCCAATATTCTCACAATATTCTACAAAAATAAATAATATTAGGTACATAATATGAAATTATCTCTGAACCTTCCAAATGAACATATTAAAGTTAAAAATATGTCATCTAACGCAAAAAGAGAGGTTTAATGTGCTGAAGGATGGTCATATGGGCCTTAATTTATGTATAATTTGGTGGCCCATCAATACTCCTTGAGGCCACACTTCTAAGCTATATGACTTGTCTTTTGTGCCACCAACCCTTTTTGGAAACACATAAAAATTATTATCTCCATTTCTACAAGGCATCTCTTGGTGCTTCAAGTGGCCCCTTGCTCCTCTAAGGGCGCCCTATATTATCCAAGTGCCAAGTGTCCAAATCTCCTAATGGTTCCATACCCACAAGCTTGGGTGCAAATCCCACATGCTTGGGTTTTTAGCCCACAAAGACATTTGTGGTAGCACTTCCTCCAAATCCCCAAACCCTAGGGCTTGGAGTACCTCCCAAGCTATCAATCTCAACAATTTTTAGAGATTAATCTTGCCAAAATTTTCTTTAATGTGTCTACAATGATTTAAAAAAATTCTATATAAGGCATTTCATAATGAAATAGGGTGAAAGCGAGATAAGTCATTGGATTAGTTTCCCTTAAGATTAAGATGAGAAAGGATGAGCTTATTCCCCCTCCAACCTTGTCTTTGCATTTTGACCAATTTAGCATTATAATCAAATATTTTTTAATTAGAGGCTAGAAGGCTCTATAGAAACTTAAAGGAAATCCATCCAGACTAGGAGCTTTATTAGGATCCATTGACCATATTGCTTTTATCTCCTCATCTTCATCATTCTCTTTCATAAGCTGGTGATTTTCCAAGTCCGAGATCTCTAGGAGAAATGTGGACAAAAATTCTTTAGCCTTATGAGGATCCATCTCGCTTTCTAACGAATATAAGGCCTAGGAATGCGAGAAGGATTCTGCTTTTATTTCATGGAAGGAGGAGATTTTTGCTTTACCCTTTAGAGTAATATCCCTCACCCTATTACTTAATTCCCTAGATTTTGACTGTTTATGGAAGAATGTTGTGTTTTGATCACCAACCTATAGCTAGATGCTTATGGATTTAAGCCTCCAAAATTCCTCCTCTTATTGATTTTCTTGAAAGATATGCTTATTTATATTCTTCTCATTCTCCAGATGCCAGTCCTCAAGATCATTGTTTTGCATACTTGATAAGTGATGTTCCAATTCTTTGACCAATTCAAGTTTCTTCTTTCTAGGCAGAACACGCACTTCCTTTGTCCAGGTTCTTAAAGCTTGCTTCACAAACTTTATTTTCGATTCCCAAACAAAGGTTGGAGAATCGTAGACGGGGGAAAGCCAAACCTATTTGATGATGTCTTAAACTCCTTCTTCCTTTAACCAGCTTGGATTATATACCTAAAAAGGATATGGCCTAAACATTCCTTCACTTCAAGCTACAACGAAATTGGACATTGGCCTGACTCACACTGAGCCAGAATAAAGGAAAAGGAGTCCAACCCTTTGAGAATCCAAGAGTTATAAATTAAAAACCATTCAAGACAAGTTGCGATGTGGCCAAAGGCGCTTTTACTATTTGACCAAGTGTACTTCCCTTTTGGGTTTGATATCAATCAGGTCCCATTCTTCTATGAGGTCCTCCATCTTTTCTTTGAAGGGACCATAAATGACATTTCCTCCTCTTTTCTCGGAAGAAAAAAGTATTGTGTTGAAATCACCTCCAACAATGGAACTTTGGTTCCACTGATCTTATTTGAGCGAGACTGATCATCTTTGAGCGAGATGAGCTAGTCCCAAAATTCAACTTTTTTTCACCATATAGAGCAGGAGCATAAAAATTCACTACTTAAAATCTTTCCTTAGTGTCGTTCCTTTCCAAATGAGGGCTATCCAATTAATATTGTTTTATAATCGATAAAGGAAAAGTGTAAATTATTCCAAAAAATACCTAATCCTCCAGAGGCTCCCCAAGAGCTTGGCGTGACTCCTCCATTGTCTTTCCAAAGTACTTTAGCCACATTCATAAGTTCTACCTCTTCTAACTTAGTCTCTCGAAGAAAAAGAATAGATGACTTCTATGCTTTTATCAAGTCTTTTACCAAAAGGGATTTTGAGGGACCTCCCAAACCCCTAATATTCAATGATAGGAGATTCATCATTTCACGGGAGGTGAATGAGATTTGAGACCTCCTTCTGTTGTTCTTGGTGGACCCTTATTCCCTATAGACCTTAACGTATTCAAAATTTGCAGCTGGTTTCCCAACTTCTTGTTTTGTTTTGCTTCATTCTTTTTGATCTCTTTTTTGGAGTGTTTGCCCCTTTTCTTGGTGATACTCTCGGTTTCTTGACTGCTTGCTTCCTCTATCCCACCAATGTTCAAATTCGAGTTTCTAATGATACTTTCCTTGGCCCTACGAGAGAAACACTTGATCCTTGAGGAGGAGATCCTATTTGCATAATCTGACAAAGAACAATTCTGCCTTCAACAAAGGGAATATCTATGGATGGTCCAGGGATTCAAGAGGACTCAATTACTTCAAGATTTGTACCCTTCGAAGGTTCTTGAAAGCCCCCCTCCTCTGGAGTTTCATTCTTCTTTCCACTCAAGAGAGATGTGGGTTGGACTTCCTTAGTAGGTTCTTCCAATTAGTTTGCCTCTAACGACCACAGAGCCCCGGAAAGGTTTGAAGAGGCGGAGGGGAAACTATTACCTTGGGGAGTGTTGTTTCTATTTACTATCGTGTTTCTCTTGATTCCTCCTTTCCCTTGGGATTGCCATTGCACCACTTGGGGCTCAATGACATAGATTTAAATATTATCAATCATTAATTAAACCAGTCACTAAAAAAATTAAATAATAATAATAATAATAATAATAAATAAAATAAATAATTATGAATCAGTTAGGCCGACATTAAAAAAGACATCAAATATTTTTTCAAATAACTATTAATAGCTCCATAATTTCACGCTCTCTCTTCTCAAAATACAAATCACATTGCCCTGATGATGGACTCACTAAGCTTCGGTTTCATAAATTGTTCTCTTGATTCCTCCTTTCCTTTGGGATTGCCATTGCACCACTTGGGGCTCAAATTAATAGATTTAAATATTATCAATCATTAATTAAACCAGTCACTAAAAAAAATAAAAATAAAAATAATAATAAATAAATAAATAAAAGCTAGTCCGAAACGTTGGTTTCATAAACTGTTCACAGGTTTTTCCACAAACATAAAATTCTACCAACCTGTATGGACTCTCTCTTTAACACCATTAAGTCCCACCATGGAAGGGACATAATGAACAATGCTTTAAATTTTGAGAAGATGAGAATTTCCAGAGCTAGAAAATACATAATCAATTCAATAATAAAAAATAATAATAATAATAAAATAAATAATAAATAAATAAATAAATAAATAATATAATATATATATATATATATATCAAATGAATAGATTTAAATATTATCAATCATTAATTAAACCAATCACTAAAAAACTAAAAAATTAATTAAAAAAATAAAATAATAAATAAATAAATATTTATGTGATTTTGCCGAAGACTATCTTAACAATGTTATGGATCACAGAAGTCTAAATTCCTTAATAATTTATGAATGAGTTAGGCCGACATTAAAAAAGACATCAAATATTTTTTCAAATAACTATTAATAGCTCCATAATTTCACGCTCTCTCTTCTCATAATACAAATCACATTGCCCTGATGATGGATTCACTAAGCTAGTCTGAAACACTATTCACAGGTTTTTCCACAAACATAAAAATGCCCATATGCATGACAAATTTGGCACATGAAAGGGAGTTGTTCAGAATCCAACACTTGAGAGTGTTTCTAGTCCCCCCATAGAGAGAAATATTTCTGCAGGAAGCCCCTTTTCCAAATCTACTACTACACATATATCGGCGCATGCAAACTGGCCCCTCTTAGGTTCAACTTTGTATATGTACTTACCAACTCCATTACCAATTGTTCTAAGGCAATTATCACTCCAACGGGAGAAAGGGAGGCAAGGGAGTTTCACCCAGACCAAAACAACATTGGAGATGTCTTCTACAGGGTCGATATCTAAGGACCATTTGTTCATATACATTCCCCTAATCCCAAAGAAGTAAGGACCATTTCTAAAAACTACTTCTTTGTCCTCCTTCAACTCTAAAAGGAAAGTAAAGAAGTCATTCCCACATGTGTAAATGCCCAAATTTCCTTTCATCATAGATTTCCAATTTTTCTTACTCTATTGCTCCATGGACTTCGACGAATGCCACATCCCAGTAAAATTTCCAACCAGAGCTCGGGCAAAGAAAACCAAATTAATGCAACAAAATCAAAAAGACAACACAACAAACAAAATTTCTTCACCCTTTTTATGAATTTTGAGTATTGGCCTTTAGTCTATTGTTTTTAAGGAAGAAATGTGATTAAGGTCTAAAAGACCACCGCATCATCCAACTAAGGGGAGGAGCCCCCTGTGAGCAAGCCATGGTAAGAGTGCAAATGGAGGATGACTAGAATTTCCAGAGTCGTAAACGGAAACAAATTCAGAGAGAAAAATTAAAATGAAGATCATAAAAATTAATAACACAAAAGCACAATAAAAATTAAAATAATTATTAACATATAAACTATACAATTTTTTGATATATGACTATAAATGCATATAAATTACATCAACAATCATTTTTAACATGAAAATGATATATAATTTTAATATAAATATATTAGAGATTGTTAACCTGAAAGTTATGATATTAAAAATATTATAATGAATATCGGCCTAAGCACCTTATAGAACATTGTAACATAAACCATATAAATTGACACAGGCCATTAGAGTTATAAATGTTTAAACAAACCACCAAAATATCCAATATTTCAGTTACAACAGAAGTTAAACGCATTAGACATCCTACAATGCCCATGCCTTCAATATTTTGTTGTAGTTTAGAATAACAGCCTAATTTCCGCTCCAGGAAACAAGTCTGGCTTTTCTTGCACGCCTCATCCTCCGACGTTGGATCAATACTGAATAGATCGCGAGGTACTGTGAGAATTAATAATAAAACAATAAGCAAAACAGGAAAGGTCCCGAGCGGTTAGGATACAAAGAAATACAAAGGCTGAAGATTCAGATGGAATTGCTTCATTTATACTTGGTTTCCCTAGACTCAGTAACCTAGTCCATTTGATTAAATTGCTATGATCGAGGCTGATATAAACACCCAACATCCTTCGTGGCTTCTGCCTAACGGCGGTACTGAAGGCAGCATGGCGGAGGAAGAGCTGCTTCTGTCGCTTCAGTCGCGAGGATGGTATCTCAAAGATGTTACCATTGTGGAAGAATTGTTGCAGGAGGTCTCAACGGAGAAACCGTCTCGCGCAGAACTGGAAAAGATGATCGAGGCGAACCTTCTGGAAATGGATCTGAAGGTGGTGGGAGGCAAATGCTTACCCGATGCAGCTGCTCTTCATCGTATATCCCGCCTTCAAGGTCCAAAGGTTTTGCAGGCATGTGTATTACACCTATTATTTTAGATTTGGATGATCTAAATTGCTTTCTTTAATATCAGATTACAGTAAAATCATTGCCAAAGAGATATTGATTCCATGTTTATGCATTTGCAGCTAAATAAAGCTGGTTTTAAAAGGTTTTTATTATTCATTATTTGAAGAACCCCTTTTCCGGTTTTGGCTGGTCAAACACTTCATTTTGCTATTAATACGAACAATTATTATACTTGGCATTCAAAAAATCAAAGGGCGTTTAAGCAGCCACCTTAAGCATGACCAAAACCTGGTGGGTTACTAACAGAAATACCCAAATACAGAATGTAGTCGTTTGGACACATAACAGACCATAGAGATGCCTATTACTCAGTAAATTGAGTCCCACCAACAGGTCCATTGTAATTTTGATGGTGTCGCCAAAGACAATACAGGTAGAGCAGGTACGGGGTGATTTTCAGAAATAAACATTACTTAATCCTGGGAGACCTAACCGAGTTCGTAGAAAACAAAACCAAAATTCAGAAACGAAGCCGTCAAGTGAAGGTATACGAATATAATTTTCGAATGTGACTGCAAATTAATTATAGATTACATCTCAATCGGAAGAATTCACAGCCTTCTTGGGAAATGAAGACTAAGATAGCTTGGATTCCAAAACGTTAGTAGGTGTTTTAATAAATGGGAATTTAAACAAGTTATAAAATTAGCAAATATAATCGCTGATTGGCTTGCCAATTGAGTGATTCTGTCTAGTCTGATTGGGATAGCTCAATTGGCAATTGCCATTGAAATGAACTCTCACCGAACCGGAAGCGTTTTGGGTTCAAATTTTGTGGTATTCCCCGATCGTGGTGAGAAGTTGGACATGATGAAGATATAGTCCTACCAAGCTTACGAAAAAAAATGATTCTGTGTAAGAAATCATGCTCATAATGTAGTGCCCCATTCCACATCAGAAACATGAGATTGGAAGAAAAAGCTATCTGGTGTACTAGGTTTAGGAATGGATCTTTCCATTCCTGCATGTCACTTCAGCATCTAATGAGGAACAGTTGGATATTGTTGCTGTCAATCTGGGCACAGTCCCTAGATCATTCCTTTGCAGGAATTATGAGCTACTCTTCTCTGTTCATTTAAGATGATGGCAGAGTACTTCCACGCACCATTTAGAGTAATGGCATGGGTGCACCCAAGAAGATGTTGAACGATGGTAATTTACTGTTGCAATTTAATTGATGAACGTTCTGTCAACTATAATATTTCTATTGTTAGAAGGGAAGAAGTTATGGTTGAGCAGGGATACTGACCTAGAGGCCGTTCCAGAGGATTGGGCAAGAAGCCTGGGTTTTACAGTGCAGGGGGATACCTGGGAATGGTATTCCCATTTCATGCCCTAGTAGTGGATTGTCATTCCCAATCAGAATAGGAGCTCCTTGAGCTCAAAGAAGCTAAAGTATGAGCAAATCACAAACGGAAAAATCCATCATGCACTTGTTAGATTCAGAGAGAGGTTTGAGTTTGTAAAGCAAATCATATCTTTGGTGGAACAAGTCTATTCATCTGTTGCAGACTCAAGGGTGGAAAAAGAGATGGAGGATGTGGTCTTCAAGAAAAGGATGTTGTATTGCGTGGAGATGATCATGTATGAAGGGCTACACTGACTTCTTCCATTCATTATTGAAGAATAAATCTCAGACCCAGTAGTCAATGACAATGACCAACAATCTAAAATTTTCAAGTTCATTGACTTGAAGGAGCCACTAGTATGGTGAGCAATGTAGATTAGTTGGTTTGTGTGAGGTTTAGCTCTCATGGAGAGGGGTTGAGGGTGGGAGCCGCCTGTTGGGGTTAAAGCCGTCCCATGGAGTTTCCAGGCTTGACTGAGCTTTGCAAAATGTTGGTGACAACATTCCACAGGTGGGCAGATTGGTCTTCGATCCAACATTGGTGCTGGCCTTGGCTTAGGCTCAGCCTAGTTGGGAAAAAAAACAGAAGCGGCAGCAATGCCATGTGCAAGTGATGGTTTTGGTTTATTCTGAATTCTATCAAACCTTTTTATGTTCTATCAAGTATGGTTCTACGTTATATATGTTTGTGTAAATACGTGTGGTAGGGGTAATAGTGACAGTCCTGATTTTGTACAGAATTGGCTATAAAAATGTACCTGGAACTCTCTCACAGAGCCTGATCTCTCTCCTAAATGTGCACACACACATAAGACCCTCTGATTTAAAAATTCAAGCAGGCGTAGACATAAGTCTAGCCCTAGATGGCGGTTTTGTCACAATTCTTGTGGGTTGACCCCCATCTATCAACAATAGGGTCTAGGTTAGGAAAGTCAACTCCCAACAATCATTACGAGGAATAGACTCTGGATTTTTTTAAGCCTTTGATATGGTGAGAACGAGTGTGAGGACTCGCCATTCTAGTATATTGGTGGTGGGGACTTGTTATTCTCAGTACTCCCTGACAACACAGCTAACCTGATGGCAAGCATAAAGATTTTTTTTGTGTCTATATATATCGTGAAGATAGAGGATGCAGATTTACTGCTGTAAATTCTACTGCAATAAAGTATTTCAAATCTGTAATGCATGGAAATGTGTGTCCTAAATGCTGTACTCGTTGCCATTAAGGTACACTTGTTCAATATTTTTTCTCTTGAGCTCCCTGGTGATTTGGACTGAAGTGAAATGAAGTATTTCCTGCTGTAATTAAATGATTCAGGTCACCTTTAAGGCTGAAAGTTCTCAGGGGTTAGATCTAGGAAACATCTAGCAATAGGTGACATTAAGTCACATACATCACTTTGTCTTAAAGATATTCAACGAAGCTGGGAGTGGAACTCCCACACATTCAATCATGCCTTTAGCAAATGGGTCTGTTTTATATTCACAGGTTTCTATTCTTGTTTAGGCTTTAGTTCCTTTTACGGTTTAGAGGGAAGAAAACATTATTTTAATCCATTAAATTGGTCCTTCTAGCTAAGGCACACTCCACTAGGCCTTGCTTTAGGTGATTGAGGGCTTGTCAAGCACTAATGCTTCCCTTGAAGAGCTCTCCAAACCTGAGCACACTTCTTCGAGAGTGAAAATAATGTTCAATTTGATCTCCTTTAGGCTTATAGGTCAATTTGACTTTGGATCTCTTTCATTTTTGTCCCTAGGTCCATGTGCCACTTGTCATCTTTCTATCTCTTTAGAGTTTGTGTTATTCTTTGTTTAAGGGCTTGGACTATGTTAGCCATGCCAAATGGTGCTTTCTCATCAAAGGGTTCTCCAAATACATAAAAAAGTGCCTCAAACAATGTCCTTGCCATAAATGTTTCAAGAGTGAAACATGCCTCCGAATATGTGGAATATGCCTTGAATAATATGCAATGCTTCATAAAGTTACTTTAATGTGATTTAAATGCTTTCTTGCACAAAACATCCCTCTTAAAGGGGGTATAATCTCTTTAGAGTATGCGTTAATTCTTTGTTTAAGGGCTTGGACTATGTTAGCCATGGCAAATGGTGCTTTCACATCAAAGGGCTCTCCAAATACATAAAAAAATGCCTCAAACAATGTCCTCGCCCTAAATGTTTCAAGGGTGAAACATGCCTCCGAATATGTGGAATATGACTTGCATAATATATACTGCTTCATAAAGTTACTTTAATGTTATTTAAATGCTTTCTTGCACAAAACATCCCTCTTAAAGGGGGTACATTCATGATTGAACAACCAAATGTTCTTTTTGTTGAAAATAGTAGCAAAGAAGGTCTTCTTGACTTGTGCCTTGGTCAAGAAAGACTTTGATTTGTTTTCCTTTTGTCATGTACGAGTTCATGAAGTGGGCAAGTTAGTTTGTTCATGCGCAAATATGGAGGCTCAGTTATGTTGCTATCCAAGTGCAAGTTCATATTTAGAAGAAGACGAGTTGATGGGCTTCAGTCTTGATTGAAGCAAGGATGTGTTGAACTAGGGGTTAACTTAGTTAACAAGTCAAACTCAACTTGTGGTTCTAAAATTATATTTGTCAATTATAGCATGATCGAATTGCAGGAAAGGGGTCTCTTAAGGTGTGCTTCAAGAGAAAAGAGATAGGCCCCTGGCCTGAAGGTGTTGACCGAAAGACTGTCTAGACAGGTGGTCGAGTCAAGAAGGTCTGTGGTAGTTGTTGTTTTGATTGCCGTAGATCAACCTTCCTTAGTGGTGTTAAGGAGTTGCGAGTGGGCTGACCAAAAAGCCCTAAGTAAGGTGACATAGGAGTATACTTGTCATTGTGTGAGGGTAGCTTGATCAAGCCCTAAGTTCATTAACTTTGGTGGAGCAGAGTTGATTAGTGAGGGAAGATTTTGAAGAGTAGAGAAAAATAGTTCCTTGGATAGCAATATGGCATTCCTAGGACTAAGGTCAGATCACAATTTAGAAGGAGACTCAAATTATTGTTCATGGAAGGAGCGAATCACAATAGTATTGGAAGATAATGAGGTGGGAGAGTTCAAGATCCCCAACAATTTGTCCAACATACTAAGAATGACACCAAGGCGAAGAGGATCATTCTAGAGGGGGTCAAAGACCATATTATTCCTCATCTCCATGAGAAGAAGACAACATATGAGATGTTTCAAGCCATCTTACAACTCTATCAGGGGTCCAATGATGCTAGGAAGCTAGCTCTCAATGAGAAGCTAAGTAGTATCTAGATGAGCTCATTGTCACATATCTTTCAAAGTTCACTTAGGTTCGAGATGAGGTAGGTGGTATGGGTGTGATTGTACGAGAAAGTGACCTTGTGAGTTTTGCATTGCTTGGACTTCATAAGTCTTGGTATAGCTTCCAGGATGTAGTAAGTGGCAGAGAAAATTTTCCTAGTTGGGAAAGGCTATAGGGTGATTGCGTTTAGGAAGAAATTCGGAGAGGGACCAGAGGTGGTAGATCAACAATGGCACAAGACGAGCAGAACTTTGCCCTGGTAGGCAAAGCCAAGGTCAAGAAGGGCCAAGGAGAGGTCGAGTCTAGTCAGAAGGGCGAGAAGAAGAAGGATCTAAGCAAGATCAAGTGCACTCATTGCCATGAGTTTAGACACTATGCCACTAATTGTCCTAATTGTAAGGAGTCCAGGAAAGATCATGTAGCTGCATCAATGAAGGTAGATGCATTTTCTTCTTAGTTCGAGAAAGATTTCTCATTGATTACTTGAATGGCAAGCTCAACATATAGCAATATATGGTATATTGATTCAAGAGCTTCCTATTGAATGGCGTTGTCATTGATGCCAACATTCGTTAATAAACGCTCTTAATATTTGTCTGGATTTTATTAGTTGGAAGCTCCAATGGAAGGATGGATGGAAACCCTAGCTCCAGGGTTTGGATTTCCTTGACGATGGACATACCCCGCAATTGTTGAAGGTTTTTGAAGAAGCAAATCACTTAATTTGCCTTGAAAATCCTCGCCATTGGATTCTCCTCGTCAAGTTGATTCTAGTGGTATGTGGCACGCCACGAGAGCCCTAAGGGTTTATGAGTTATGCCTATTTGAAGATAAAGGACCCAACTTGTGGGCACAAACCCCAAAGATGAGATGATGTGTCACTCCTTCATTGGTCAACATATCATTCAAATTAAGGAAGAAGGGTTTTTGTCAAAGTATGGTTAACATATCTTATGGATGGTTCCAAAAGATTATTTTGCTGTTACATGGGCTTTTGACTTCAGAATAAAAGTCAGTTCCTTACATAAGGGCAAGCGACTTCATTATTTGGGCTCCAAACCTTTACAATTTAATTTTAAATGGTATTCTCCCTCCAACAATTGCAAATCAATTATCTCTTTAAAGCCCCTTCATTGTATATAAAAAGGAGCATTCGATCTATCCTCAATGCAATGTATTTTTATGGATATCAATTGAATTAAAGTGCTCTGAGATACTTCAGCCCTTGTGGAGACAACGAAATATCAAAAGAGGGGGTTTTGTTTGTTCAGTGGTTTTGGATTGGTTTTGGGATTAATTAAGGGTAGTTTCATTGCAAGTGGAAGATCGAACCTCTGTGGCATATCCTTCTGGAAATCCTTGAATTTTTTTGGCTGCGTTTGGTTGAAGATCTGGTGTCTTCTTCATTGTGATTCAACCCCTATCTAGGGCATCAAAGACTACACAAAAATTGTCATCTCAGAGGTTGAAGCACAACGAAGTTTGAAGGACAGTGAAAGTGCTTTTGATTCTCCTTACTGAAGCAGTGAGGTTTTTGATTGCTACAGGATTCGATGAAGTAGAGAGATTACATCAGTTAAGACCTAAATATGTTCAGGCTCCTGTCTTGTGATGATGTGTCATTGAGAGTTGACGGACTGTACAATGACATGTATATATATATATATATATTTATGAGTTGCAGCTCCTTTCTTGACTATCTTGATTTAATCCCGAAGCTTGATCAAATTGCGGCCTATCACATCTTTAAGTCATTAGTGAAGCAGCCTAGGGTTCAATTCAAGTTTGAAGCGCAAGAACCCCTTAACCATGGCTTCCAGGTTCGTGGCTCATTATAAGATCAAAATTTTGAAGGTAATTCTCTATTCAAGTCTGAAGCTACTCAAAGAATTCTTCAATCCATTCTAAAATTACAGTGACAGTCCAAGCATCATCTAGAAGTTGATATTTGAAATACATAAGATTGGTAGCCTTTTAAAGTATAATTTGATGCAAGAAGGGTCATATCGCCAAACCCTAAGCTATGCTGGAAAATTCAGTAACATTTAAGTTTTGTTCTCTGTCACCATCAAATTATTACGACCTCTAGCGCAAATATATGTATACAGTTCACATCAAGCCGACCTCATTAAAGAAATGGGGTTGACCGTACTACTATCCAAACAACCGTTTTGTCTCACACTCATGAAGGCTGGTGCAATTGTCAACATTTATTTTAGGTATCTATTGATCCTTGTAGCCACAATATAGTAGTTGTGTTTCGAAATTTGAAGTTACACCTCTCTCAACAAGATGTTGGAATGAAGATTGTCAGTTGAAAATTTGGTTATCTAATATCATTTAGTGAGAGTTGGAGAAACACTGTTCTGTGGATTAGTCATTGATGCAAATGAGGGTTTGCACTTACTGTAAAGGTTTTGGCACAACTGTTTATCTCTTCACTGGTATCACGTAGACAGTCATATTTGTATGATTAAAAACGATGAACCTTATGGCATTA
Source organism: Pinus tabuliformis (assembly GCA_031772625.1). Lineage (NCBI taxonomy): Eukaryota > Viridiplantae > Streptophyta > Pinopsida > Pinales > Pinaceae > Pinus > Pinus tabuliformis. The sequence continues at coordinate 2,075,987,492 of CM062818.1, forward strand.
TGGTAGTAATGTGACCTGTGACAGTGCTCCATGACTGATGGTAGTAATCTTGTGTTATAATAGTTGTGCACAGGATCATGATGATAAGACACTAATATTGTTGTGACAGTGTGACAGTGAAATATATATGACATAACGTTGACTTGAAGTGACCTTGATGTGAGAATTTGATGCTTGACTGTTACAGTGAGGAAGTGTTGACCTTTACATAACAACAAACCTTGGCATGACAGTAACATTTGATTACATTAACAGTGACAGTATTATGGACACATGACATGACTTAACATGATAGTAACCCTTGATTTGACAATGTTCTAGATGATTGTGACAATAATGAAATTATAACTTGATGATGATGATTGTGATTTGACAAATATGATGGTATCTCTTTGATGGCAGCTAGGGTTTTGTAGTACAGTCTAAGTAGAAGCAAATTTATGTGCTGATAGTTGTGGATCGGTCATATTGGTTACTGTAGCTAAGCAGAACTAGGGTTGGACAATGGCACATTGAGCAAGGTCATTATATGTGTGGATAGTTGATGTATGCGATGAGTTGATCAGTAGCTAGGGTTTTGATGTGCAGTTTGAGTAGAGGCAATTTTGATTGACAAAAGTTATGTTGTAGTTCTCTTGTATTGCAATTTCCTATATTGATTTTGAGTGCAGGTGGATCTAGTTTGAAAATTATGAAATGGGGTTCGTTGGCTGATTAGGGTGGCAGGGTGGTGCAAGGTAGGAGAGTGGAGTCTCCTTCACGTTGGAGCCTGAGAACACTTCAGGGTGGCACGGTGGTGCTAAGGCAGGTTGGAGCTTGCACAGGGCGTTGAAGCGTCCATCTAGTTCAACTGGTATACAGGTTGGAGCATCTTCAAGTTGGAGCCTGTAAACCAGGACGTTGGAGTGCCCTCCCAGTTGCAGTTGGTAAATAGGGTTTGGAAGCGTCCTACAGGTTGGCGCTGAAAACTTGACGTAAATCTTTTAAAGACAAATATTAAGAAGCATTCAATGGTTTTTGTCTCGAAGGGGTTTCCACCTAAAAATATCTCTGTCTACTGTCTCTATTTTTATGCATTGTTGAATGGTATTGATGAATGTTCATGTTTATCTAATGCTAATAACAATTAATGCTTTGTGAAATTAAAAATATACTAATCGATAAGAAACACTTCCTTCCATGACTGGGAACAAGAAGAATTTTGACCACCTGAAGGAGAAGGACATGCAATTTCATATTGAGCTAGGAGATGATGGCATGTATGCAGCTAGAGTAGTTGGTGCTGTCAGATTTCAGAGGGAGTCAGGCAATCCTCTTCATCTTAGAGATTTCCTCTATGTTCCAGGAATAAAGCAAAATGTTGTTTCCATAGCTACCCTTGAGAACAAGGGTTATGATATCATCTTCAATAGAGGTAAGGATTTACCTCCAACACTTAGCTTCTGGATGTAAGAAGCAGATAGGTGTAAGAAAGAAGCATCTGTACTTACTACAGGTTGAGATAGGTGTAGCCTTGAATAGCAAGGTAGGAAGTTCTCAGAATAGAGAAGTGATGATCGAGTGAGAGCTGGATAAAGCTCTCAAGGAGGAGTCTCAACCAATATCACAATTTGAGTCTTGACTAGTTGGTAGTTTGAGTCTCAAGGAGGATCCCTAGGGAAGACACTAAGGAAGGATCTTATCCAAACGAAATCAAGAATGCCTTCTTCCAAAGAAATTTGCACCAAGCCCTTGAGAGGCCTCGTTATCCTTAAGGGGGCAAAAAGGCGAGGTGAAAAGATATATGATTTTCAAGTCAAAGGTGGTCATCAAGGATTTAATGTTGGAAAAGTAACTAGGTTTTAGTCTTCATATAAATTTGTATTTTATGTAAATGAAGTTTTATTTATTTATCTGTTCAAGCATGGGTTTCATGCTCAAGTCTAGGTTAAGCATGTTCTTCATGCTCCTAGGAATTGTTGAGTCTTTGTCATATATTAAAGTCCCATTTGGACTCTTCGTAACAAAAGAAAAATATTAATTTTTGTGTCATTTTGTCTTCCAACACCGAGTTAGCCCTGCCATGATAAGTCGACTCTATTAAGGTACCTTTTTGCTCTCATGAATGTCTATATATAAAGAAGACTTCGTCCTCCTTTGAAGGTATGATAAGGAGGTTCGATTTGTGCATAAGGGAAGAAGGAAATTAGAGCGAAGGCCAAGGGAAGAAGAGAAACTCAAGGAAGAAAAAGAAGATGTGGATTTTTGAACTATTTTTCTCACTTGTGCGAGTATGCTAGGGTTTATGTGCGAGTTGCAAAGCTGATGATTGCAAATCCGAATTGCAGACTTAAAGTAGAGGGCCAAAAGTTTGAGTTGAAGCAGAATTTGTGAGTTTTGACCATCATTGACTTGGGAAAACATTGACTTGATTGAAGAAGACTTTTGGAGGGCTGACTTGGTGATTGGAGGAGGTTTGGTCTTTGGGTCTTGGAGGTCTCATTTTGATTTGATTCTATAAGAAGATGATTGTTTGAGTTTTCCCCAATTGTGGGGTTTTGCCTTGGCTTGGAGCATATATCTTGTGTTCTTTATGTCTTTGTGATCTTCATGTTTTGGTAATTGCTTGATGAAGAAGTAAAACTAAATAATAAAAAGCCTACAAATATCACAAGTAATCATCAAGGAAGGTGAATCAACATTAATCTACAAATACCTTGGTTTCCAACATTTAAGACTAGTGCTTGACCATTGGGAGGCTTTGGAGTTAGGGAAAATCTTAATTATGGCAACTCACTCTTCAAAGGAGACCTAGAGAAGCAACTTCACTATCCCTTATGAAAGCAACTACACAACAACTCTAGGTATATATACTTCGATGACACTTATTGGTGGAGTTTCAAGGATGCAAATGCAATGAATCCCCTAGGAACATTCATTCATTCATTATCTATGAATAATACATGCAAAATTTCCCAATAGTTACAATTTTTGGGCATCAATTAGGGCACATTAGTAACCATGAGACAATATTCCATGCATTAGACATTAATAAAATATGGAATTTATCAATAAAGAGCACTTACAAGACAATGAATAATATATCTATCCACAATAATGCGAGATAGAAACTCCAATAAAGAAAAGAATTATCCAAACATAAAAACTATCCACAAATCTCCAAAAACCATCCACGACTGAAGGTCTAAATTATCTAACTAGGTCGAAAATCCAAGTTGTAATGATTTGAGGTGAGAATAGGTCTTACCTCTTCATACAAGACATGAGTTCAAATTACAAAAGACAAAGCCCCTTTTTATGCCTAACGTGCTATGTAACCCACCCATGGTTACAAGCCAACCATGATATCTTTTTAAAATTAAATTAATCTCTCCTAAGCCCACACTAGGCTGATGTGGAGGCCTAGAGAGGAGCATTGAGGCCTCTGGTGCTAGAAATGTGGGAGAGGGCCTAAAAAATCATGGTGAAGAGGGTGATGCCCTCCTTTTGTTGCAAAACATCTCCAAACCCTTATTTGGGCTGGGTGGGCTCCAAATGTCTCTCATGGGTCTCCAAGTGGCTCAAGATCAAGTCGATGCCCCATCAATGAGTGATAGAAGATGACACATGCCCTCCCATGTCTCCCTATGAAAGACAACCTCTTCTGGGCTCTGGATCAACTGCCAAGCGTTGAGTGCAATGTGTAGTCGGCTAGGCAATGTGGTCCAGGTGCATCATCATCTCCGAATAACTGGGGCACGAGCAAGCAAATGGTAGCGATGAAGAAGCCCATGGTGTGGCAATCAATGCTCTACATGGATGGAGGCCCATGGTTCCCAACGCTCACCCTACAAATGCCATTGTGATCCTCTGGAAGGCTTGGATCCCGTACAGGGAGGTCAAGTCCAAGATGAAAACCCACCCGCAATCTTGTATAAAGATCCAATGTGTCTGTTGGAAATACTAGGAGCGGGGGTGAATCAATATATATTTTTTTAATTGTTCTAGTGATTGCCAAAAGAATATATAGATATGTATATGTATACACAGAATACAGAAATCAACAGTTGGAATTAATGCTTTTATTAAAACTCAAGACAGTGCAATGAAATAAATACATTATAAGTATATATCTGATTGTGAATAGTTGCCAAGCTCCAACATGGACTTCAGTGAGGCTCCAACCTCTAGAGCACCAACTCAGTTTTGCAGTGGTTCTGCAATTAGGAGCACCTACCCCCAATGACTTCAGTCCTGTTCAGTTCTGAGGCTCCAACCTCTTGGGCTCCAACCCAACCTTGGTATAAACTAGTATGCTGCTACACTCTATTCAGCTGAGGTTCTCTCACTCCTACTCTCCTGCCTCTGCTGCTTCTGCTACCTCTACAACCTCCGCTGCTTCTGCTGCCTCTTCTGCCTTTGCTGCTTCTGCTACCTCACACTCTGGTTCTTCACCACAACAACAGCACGAACAATTCTCAGTTTTTATTGTTTTATACATTCCCATGTCTCTGTCCATTCGTTTCCGCTTCCATCGCCTCTTAGCCTTCCTCTTCGGTCGTTGCGGCTTCCTCTGCGATGTGCAAGTTCACTGAATTTCTGGGATACGTAGATTCGTTAGACTGGTCCAAACGATCCACGGAGAACACATCCTCCCGGTTTACCATAACAGTGCTCCTTTTGGCAATGATTGCGGCATACATAGAGTTCTTTCAATTAAATGGAGATGTCTTGTCCCGATCGCAATCATAATTGTCATGATTCACCCCTTTTCACTGACGTTTAGCCTTCTGAACCGTCGGAACAGCCATCATAAGCCTTTCGGCTTAAAACACCCCGCGCAAGCCAGACATTCCATTACATAGAGAATATGAGAAAAAACAGTCAAACAGACTAAAAGGTGGACTTCAGGAAATATTACAATCGCACCTATTCCTGTATCGGGTCCGCGCTTAAATTGCAATCAGCGATTTGCGACTCTCGGGGATCCTTTATATTTTGGACCCATGACTCCGCCAATGGCCGATGGCTGATCCTCCACTGCTCTGATGAATCGGATGCGATGTGGTATTAAACCATGGTTTATATGCCCGTCGGGTCCACAACCTTATCGCAATCGGCGCTTTCATGCAGCAAGGCTTCTCAGCGTGCGATCTGCGACGGATGCGATGAAGGTTAAGTCATATTGTAATGTAGCGGCGGGTCTGCATGCATTCATCGCAATCGGGGGTTGCCCTTGGTGGAGGTCCGATGCGATATCGCTATCGGCGATCGCACATTGCAAAGGTCCAGGTCTAGACCTTAACGTAGACCACTCCTTTATAGCGATGCGATATGAGGTACCGGACCTGATATGTCTCAGCGCTCCCGTGTATAAGGTTTCAAGTCCGCAATCTGCCTCCGATAGTGTATTTGCCTGTATATGCATAGTTTTGCCCGCCGATAGTGTTAAAGCATATATACCCAAGTCTTTCTGCCTCCGTTTGCATTAGATGCATATACATATGGTTTTTTCGATGGGTAAATACATATATATACACGTTTGGCATCCATCTGCTTCCTTCATTTCTCCTCCATTGCTCCTCCGATGGCTCTTGATGACCCTGTTAATTGCATGCATATAAGCTCTCCGATGACCCTGTTTCTTTGCTTCCTCCGTTTTCTCTATGTGCTCCTCTTCTTTGGCATATATATATGACATATACATATATGGCTCCTCTGTAGCTCCGATAGCTCTACGAATTTTTCCATATTGACATCAATGACAATCTGTGTCCAACAATCTCCCCCTTTGTATTTGATGGAAATATTCTTCTGCTCTCCCCCTTTGACATCAATGGCAAAGGAGTGCATATGGACTCCCCTTGTCAAACTGCTCCCCCTGTCCTGCTACATGTTTATGAATGAACTTGAGTGATGATAAAGAGATAACCCCCATCTTTTGACGCAGATGTTTGAATGCTTCTCGAGGAAGAGGTTTTGTGAAAATATTAGCTATCTGTTCCTTAGTACTGATATATTCTAGGACGATGTTTTGTTCAACTACTTGCTTACAGAGGAAATGATACTTGATTGGTATGTGTTTGGTTCTTGAGTGCATCACTGGATTTTTGCTGAAACTGATAGCACTTGTGTTGTCACAATAGGCCGTAATCGGTTGATCTGTACATATGTTGACATCTTTTAGAGCTTCCTTCATCCATAGTATCTGAGTACAACAGTGTGCTGCAACAATATACTCGGCTTCGGTTGTGGATAATGATATGGATGATTGTTTTTTGCTGAGCCAGGATACTAAACAGTCTCCTAGGAAGAACACATTTCCACTAGTACTTTTCCGATCATCTATACTTCCAGCCCAATCAGCATCGGTGTATGCAGTTACAATCAGTGTTGAGCTCTTTGGGTACCAAAGACCGAAATCAGAAGTTCCTTTCAGGTATTTGAGAATTTTTTTTACAGCTAATAAATGGTATTGTTTGGGAGCATATTGAAATCTTCCCATCATTCCTACTGCCTGCATTATGTATGGTATTGTAGCTATTAAGTATAGAAGGGCTCCAATCATTGACCTGTAATGAGTTGCATGTACTAGAGGGGAGTCATCATCTTTGCTCAATTTGCAGTTTGTGGTCATAGGTGTGCTCATGGGTGCACAATGCTCCATTCCATATCTTTTGAGCATGTCTTTTAGATATTTGGTTTGAGATATATACAGTCCTGCTCTGGTTTGAGATACTTGAAGTCCAAGGAAGTGAGACAACTCTCCTATCATTGACATCTCAAACTCTTTTGACATGTTTTGAGAAAATTCGTGGCTCATTTCATCATTACTGCTAGCAAAGATCAGATCATCGACATAAACAAGAGTAACTAATAACTTACCTTCATCTGTCTTTATGTATAGATTACTTCCAACCACTCCCTTTTTGAAGCCTTGTTGTTGTAGATAATGATCCAATCTTGCATACCAAGCTCTAGGAGCTTGTTTCAACCCATATAAAGCCTTTTTCAACTTACTGACTAAGTTCTTTGCTTCTGTTAGATCAAAACCTTCTGGCTGTTGCATGTAGACTTCTTCTTTGAGTTCTCCATTTAGAAATGCTGATTTCACGTCCATTTGAAAGATTTTGAATCCTTTTGAGCAAGCAAATGCCAAGAACATCCTGATAGCTTCCATACAGGCTACTGGTGCAAATGTCTCTTCAAAATCAATTCCTTCAATTTGTGAATAGCCTTTGCAGACAAGCCTTGCCTTGTTTCTGATAACTTGTCCTTCCTCATTCATTTTATTTTTAAAAACCCATTTGGTTCCTATTATGTTTTTGTCCTTTGGACGAGGTACCAGCTCCCATGTCTTGTTCTTCTCAATTTGGGACATTGCTTCTTCCATGGCTTTTACCCAACAAGGATCTGACTTGCTTCTGCAAATGTTTCTGGTTCTATCATAAATAGAAGGGCAATGGCTTTTCTCTTGGGTGTAATTGTTATCCTTCTTCGGGTCTGCACAACACCATCTCTGTCGCCAATAATTTGCTCTTTTGGATGATCTCTTTGGAAAAAATTCATCTTTGAAGGGGTATGAGGTGGTTCTTTTTCCTCTTCTTCTTCCTCATCTATTTCTTCTTCTTCAAGTTCTTCTTCTTTAGGTCTTTCTTCTTCAATGAAAAAATCATCTTCATATTCTTCAATTTCTTTTTCTGGAAGTCCTTCATCAACCTTTACATCAATGCTTTCCACTATTTTATTCAGTCGAAAATTGTAGCACTTGTAAGCCTTGCTCCTTGTAGAGTATCCAAGAAATATCCCTTCATCAACCCGAGAATCAAACTTTCCTGGTGAGCCATCATTGATTTTTATGAAGCACTTGCTTCCAAAGATCTTGAAGTACTTTACTGAAGCTGGTCTTCCTTTCCATAACTCATAAGGTGTTTTTTCACAGTTTGGTCTCAATTGAGTTCGATTTAATGTATAGACAGCCGTCCCTACTGCTTCTCTCCAGAATTTCGACTGCAAGTCTGCTGCTAGTAACATTGTTCTTGCCATTTCTTGCACTGTTCGGTTTCTTCTTTCAACTACCCCATTTTGCTGAGGTGTTCTGGCAGCAGAGAATTCCCTTTTAATTCCATGAATATTACAGAACTTACTAAACTCGTTTGATGTGAATTCTCCCCCTCTGTCTGTTCTGAGGCACTTAATTTTTGAATCTTTTTCATTTTCTACAAGGGCTTTTAGATTCTTAAAACATTCAAAAGTTTCAGATTTATACTTTATAAAATATATCCACATCATTCTAGTATAGTCATCAACAAATAACACAAAGTACCTTTCTCCTTGGAGTGCCTAATTTCTAGTTGGTCCACATAGATCAGCATGGATGATCTCCAAGGGTTTTGATGTAGAGTGCTCCATTGTCTTGTGGCTGGTTCTGGTTTGCTTTCCATGTTGACATGGACCACATACTCCTTGATTTGTTTTGAACAACGTTGGGATGTCTTGTACAGCTCTAATCTTGTTGATATTGACCAGATTTTCGAAGCTTGTATGTCCAAGTGGCTTGTGCCACAACCAACTTTCATCTGTCTGACTTAGGTAGCATTTATTTTCCTGAATCTTGTTCAGAATGTAAATGTTGTCTGGTGTTCTAACCCCTTTCGCCACAAGTTCCCCTGAGGAAGAGTTCCTTATTTCACAGTCTTTGGTGCTGAAGACAACTTTATGTCCTTGATCATAGATTTGGCTGACACTTAGGAGATTATGTTTGAACCCATCTACTAGCAGAGCATCTTGAGCTTTTCCTTTTCCATTGATTAGAGTAACAGTTCCTTTTCCTGCAATTCTGGCAGATCCACTTCCAAAGGACACATTTCCTTCCTTTTTGCTCAATGAGACAAACTTCCTTTTGTCTCCTGTCATGTGTCTGGAACACCCGCTATCCACAAACCAATAATTCTCATTATTTTGAGCATATAGAGCTGGGCCGCATTTATCCATGTTGGAATTCTTACTACTCGTCTTTCTTCCTTTGAGTGGGCAGTTTTGTTCATAGTGTCCATTATTGTAGCAGAATGAGCAAATCAGATCGAATTTGGTCAAGGGATCAAATGAATTGAAGGTTTTGATTTGTCCCTGCCTTTTGGGGGCATGTGAATTGATTATTCGGTCCTTTAGCTTAAGCGTTTCACTTCTGCGGGCCATGCAATGTCTGGCTTGATGACCGAAGTTTTTACAGTGAAAACAATGTCCAAGAAAGATGGTTTTGTACTTGTTGAAGTAGCCATGGTTTGAGTCGATTTTCTTCCTGGGAATTACTCCTGCCTCATTCTTTGGATTTGAGATGGGCCCTTGGTGGAGTACAGGTTTGTATTTGCTGTAGTATCCATGATTCGACTCCACATTCTTCTTTGGAGTAATTCTCTTTTCATTCTTCAAATCTGGGATGGGCTTTTGATAACATACTTTTTCTTCTTTTGGATTGCAAGAAAGTGCATCAACGTAGCTTTTCACACTATTCTTAGTGCTTGAGGATTCTCCTTTGAAACCTATTCCAGACTTGTCATGTTGGGGTTTTTGACTTTTTAGAATAGTCTCAAGTATTTGAGAGATTTTACAACGTTTTTTAATTTGCTCCAACTCCTTTCTCAGAGACACTATTTCGGCCTCACGTTCTTCACAAGTCTCTTCTTTTTCTTTTAGCTTCGCTTCCAGGAGATCTTCTTTCCTTTTTTTCCTCGTTTCCCACCTTTAGAGAGATGATTTTATTCCGTAGTTTTTCATTTTCTTCAATGGCACTAATTAACAGTTCATCTATATTTCCTTCCAGCCCTGAGTCATCATCATTTGTGAATGCCATGAATAATGTTTCTTGGCTTTCATCATGGTCACTATCCACATCTGATTTCTTTTTGATGACCATAAACTCATCCTCATCGGACTCATCTTGCTTAGAGAGGAAGTTCTTCTTATTGAACCCTTTCTTTTTGTGTGCCATTCTTTTAGAATTTCCTTCATCATCACTATCATGTTTATGAGGATATTTTGCTGCATAATGACCTATTTTTCCACACTTAAAACAGATAAGAGGATACTTGCTTTTAAGCTTAGATCCTTTCTTAAGCTTTCGTACAAATTGATCCAATTTGGATTCCACATCGGACTCATCACTACAGTCATTCCTTTCTTTCCCCTTCTTTAACTTTGAAGCCTTGAATGCTGCATCGTTGGGGCTAGGGCCACCTTTCCTCATCTCATAGGCAGTGAGGATTCCATGGAGTTCATCCATCTTGAGGGCATCTAGATCCTTTGCTTCTTCTATGGCGTTTATTTTGGAGTCAAATTTGTCTGGAAGAGATCTTAATACTTTTTGAACATGGTACTTTTTTTTTTTTTTTTTTTGAACAATGGTACTTTTTTTTTCAATTTTTTCGTCTAATCCTTTAAGGGAGTTGACCTCTTCAGCTACTCGGAGGAGGTATGCTGCAATATCTTCTTCATCTTCCATCCTCAGGCTTTCAAGTTGTCTTCTGTGAGTTTGAAGCTTTGCCTTCTTGACTTTTGAGTCTCCATCGTATAAGTCAACTAGCTTGTCCCACATTTCCTTGGTAGAGTCACAGTTCATGAATTTTTTGAACTCGGAATCAGTGATTCCACTAGTGATGGAGTTTAAGGCCTTTGCATTTGCAATGTAGGCTTTCCTCTCGTCTTGATATGTTGGAAGAGTGGTAGGCATATGATAATCATTTTGAACAAAATGCCAGACTTCAGGTCCAAGGGACATTAAGTAGTAGGTCATTCTATTTTTCCAGAAACCAAAGTTAGTGCCATCGAACAAAGGAGGTCTTCCTGATGCTTTGTGATTTCTCATCATGGTTGTAGATCCTTCTTCACGCTGTTAGGCTAGTATGAGGAAACTTGGCTCTGATACCAATTGTTGGAAATACTGAGAGGGGGGGTGAATCAGTATTTTTTTTTTTTCGTTCTAGTGATTGCCAAAAGCATATATAGATATGTATTTGTATACATAGAATACAGAAATCAACAGCTGAAATTAATGCTTTTATTAAAACTCAAGACAGTGCAATGAAATAAATACAATATAAGTATATATCTGATTGTGAATAGTTGCCAAGCTCCAACTTGGACTTCAGTGAGGCTGCAACCTCCAGAGCACCAACTCTGTTTTGCAGTGGTTCTGCACTTAGGAGCACCTACCCCCAATGACTTCAGTCCTGTTCAGTTCTGAGGCTCTAACCTCTTGGGCTCCAACCCAACCTTGGCATAAAGTGGTATGCTGCTACACTCTATTCAACTGAGGTTCTCTCACTCCTACTCTCCTGCCTCTGCTGCTTCTGCTACCTCACACTTTGGTTCTTCACCACAACAACGACACGAACAGTTCTCTGTTTTCACTGTTTTATACATTCCCATGCCTTTGTCCATTCGTTTCCGCTTACACCGCCTCTTAGGCTTCCTCCTCGGTCGCTGTGGCTTCCTCTGCGATGTGCAAGTTCATTGACTTTCTGGGGATACATAGATTCATTAGACTGGTCCGAACGATCCACAGAGAACACATCCTCCCGGTTTACCATAACAATGCTCCTTTTGGCAATGATTGCGGCATACACATAGTTCTTTCAATTAAACGGAGATGTCTTGTCCCGATCGCAATCATAATTCCCATGATTCACTTCTTTCACTGACGTTTAGCCTTCTGAACCATCGGAACAACCATCATAAGCCTTTTGGCTTAAAACACCCCACGCAAGCCAAACATTCCATTACATAGAGAATATGAAAAAAAACAGTCAAACAGACTAAAAGGTGGACTTCAGGAAATATTACAATCGCACCTATTCCTGTATCGGGTCCGCGCTTAAATTGCAATCGACGATTCGTGACTCCCGGGGATCCTTTATATTTTGGACCCATGACTCCGCCGATGGATGATGGTCGATCCTCCACTGCTCCGATGAACCGGATGCGATGTGGTATTAAACCATGGTTTATATGCCCGTCGGGTCCACAACCTTATCACAATCGGCGCTTTCATGCAGCAAGGCTTCTCGGCTTGCGATTTGTGACGGATGCAATGAAGGTTAAGTCATATTGTAATGTAGCGGCGGGTCCGCATGCGTTCATCGCAATCGGGGGTTGCCCTTGGTGGAGGTTCGATGTGATATCGCTATCGGCGATCGCACATCGCAAAGGTCCAGGTCTAGACCTTAACGTAGACCACTCCTTTATAGCGATGCAATATGAGGTACCAGACCCGATATGTCTCAACGCTCTTGTGTATAAGGTTTCAAGTCCGCAATCCACCTCCGATAGTGTATTTGCTTGTATATGCATAGTTTTGCCTGCCGATAGTGTTAAAGCATATATACCCAAGTCTTTCTGCCTCTGTTTGCGTTAGATGCATATACATATGGTTTTTCTGATGGGTAAATACATATATATACACGTCTTGCATCCATCTGCTTCCTTCATTTCTCCTCCATTGCTCCTCCGATGGCTCCCGATGACCCTGTTAATTGCATGCATATAAGCTCTCCGATGACCCTGTTTCTCTGCTTCCTCCGTTTTGTTGAAATTTGGTATCGGAGGTCAGGTGGTTCCTTAAGGCTTTGATCTTTGGCCTAGGGAAAAGTGTCCAAAAGAATTTAATTTTTCTCCTAAAGTAACTTTATAATTTTTATAAAGTTAAATCTAATTTAAAAGTGACTTTAAGTGATAAAGTTACTAAGTCTAATTTTAAAGTGACTTTTATAAAGTCAATGAAAAATTAGAATGGAAAAGTGACTTTGGAAATAAATGACTAAGTGGGTCTTTATTAAAGTGGAGTGAATTAAAAAATAAAAAGTGAGATTTAAATGAGCATTTAATCTCAGCCTTAGATCTCAATCTATTTCAGCCATTGGATTTAGGGATCACCCAAAAGTGACTTGGATCACCCAAAAGTCACTTGGGGTTAGATTAAAGGAGGAAAAGGAGGAAAAGGTCATTCATTCTTTCATGAGCAGATTGGGAGGAGAGCAAGAGAGCAAGAGAGATTTCTGAGCAAGGAGGAGAAGGAGACAACAACTTGGCACACATTCCAAGGCAGCAGTTGAGCAGATTTGTACCGCTGATTCAACACAGTGAAAGGCAGATTTTGGCACGATTTTCGAGGAGTGGTTTGCACAAAAATCGAGGAGCAGTTTGCTGGTTTTTCTGCACCCAAAACGAGGGCCATACAACAACATTTATTGCTGAAAGTGGGCACGAAAATCGAGGAGGCTATACAACATTTATTGCTGTCCTGTTTGCTGTAATTTCTAGTTCGCTGTGAGGCATGGGAAAAGGGATAAGTTGTAAATTTGCTTGCTGATTTTTTGCTGAATATTTCTCTTACTGTAAAAAGGCATTTTAAAAAATAAAAAAGAGCTCTCGAACTGGTTTTCCCCAAGAGTTGTAGGGGGTTTTTCCAGGGTCACATTGACAAAAAATCTCAGTGTTTAAATGTGTTTTAATGGCTGTTTATTACTGCTGATTTTTATTTCTGCAATTTCCAGCATTCTGTAAAATTTCCAGAATTTGTGTTTTCAACAAATTTATTTTTTCCAGCTTGTTAAATGTATGGTTATGGGAAAGAGCATTTAACTATATGGGAGAAATAAGGAGAAACTGAAAACCGAGGTGGGAAATGAGAAATTTCTACATGGTATCAGAGCTTGAGTGCTGAAGGACAGTTTGGGACAACAAAAGGAAAAATTACAGCTGCTGATTTTTTCATAAACAACAGTTTTATCTTTACTACAACAGTGCTATTTTTCAGTTTTAGGACAGCAGGATGTCATTGGGATTGAGGGTGGAGGATAGGCTGGATGGGCATATAAATTACAACGTTTGGAAGGAGAGAATGCAGAGTATCTTTGAGGAGGCAGAAGTCTGGGATATCATGGTGCATACCACACAGAACCCTGTTGTTGTGCCTACTGATGCTACTCAGTTGACAACTTATAATAAAAAGAATAACAAGGGTAAGAGGCTGATTCTAGACGGAATCAAAGACCATTGCATTCCTCATGTGAGAGGAAAGAGCAATGCCCATGAGATGTGGACAGCATTGTCCAATCTCTACCAGAGTACCAATGAGAATCGGAAAATGGTTCTGAAGGAGAAACTGAAAAACATTAAGATGGGTAATGATAGTGCAGTTGGATATCTCACAAAGATTACTAATGTGAGAGATGAGTTGGCAGCGATTGGAGAGGCCATTCCACCCACTGAGTTGGTGCGGATTGCAGTGAATGGCCTCCCCTGTTCATGGTTGAACTTTGTTGATGGGGTTTGTGCACGTGAGACCCTTCCCACATGGGAGAGGTTTTGGGATGATTGCATTCAGACAGAGATCAGGAAAGGTCAGCTTGGGGCAGCCAAGCCAGTTGAGCAGGATGAGGATGTAGCACTGGTGGCAGGAGGCAAGAAAGGCAAAGGGAAGAAGCAGGCTTCCACAAGCAGTGGTGGGGGCAAAGGCAAAGGTAAAGGTAAACAGGGGAACACACAGAAGGACTATTCCAAGGTGAAGTGTTGGAATTGTCAAAAGATGGGACACTATGCAGTTGTGTGTCCGGAAAAGAAGAAGAAGAAGGGGAAGAACCAGGATGTGGCAACCTCAGCAGAGATTGAGGACTTTGCAGGTTGTTTTGACCGGGAGTTTGCGTTCACTATGTGTGAGTCCTCTAGTGCAGGATCACCTGCCACACAGGTTCAGAGGGAGCATGCTTTTCCCTCGATTAGCGGAGCATCTTCAGGTATCTGGTATGTGGACAGTGAGGCTTCACGTCACATGACAGGAGTCCGTGAGTACTTCTCAGAGCTTTCAGAGAGTGGCACTGATATAGAGGTAGTACTCGGTGATGACAGAGTTGTTAGAGCAGTCGGGGTGGGGACACTGACATTTCAGAGGGAGTCCAAACCTCCCTTGAAAGTGTTAGATGTTCTTTATGTGCCAGGGATGAGGAAGAACCTCATATCCGTCTCAGCTTTGGAGGATAAAGGATATGACGTACTGTTCAGGGGAGGACAGGTGTTGATGTATCCCAGGGGCATTCCAGCTGATTCAGCTAGAGTGATAGGTGTACGCCATGCAAAGGTGTACAAGTTTGCATTTCAGCCCCTTTTGGCATTGAGCAGTAGTACCGACAGCAGAACTAGCAGTTCTGAGCTGTGTGAGATTTGGCACCACAGGATGGGACATCTGTATCATGGAGCCTTGAGGACATTGCGGGAGATCACTACAGGTGTGCCAGATTTCAGTACTGATCACTTTGATACTTGCAGAGGTTGTGCGATGGGTAAGTTTGCCAAATCCCCTTTTCCCAGCAGTGACAACAGAGCGACTGGGATACTTGATTTGATTCATTCCGATGTGAGCGATCGGATGTCTCATGTTTCCTTGAGTGGATATGAGTACTATGTTTTATTCATTGATGATCACTCCAGGAGGACCTGGATTTATTTTTTGAAGACCAAGAGTGAGGTCTTCAAGCGGTTTCAGAGCTCTTGTGGAGACACAGACAGGTCGAAAGATCAAGTCCCTGAGGTCGGACAATGGAGGAGAGTACACCCTTGGAGAGTTTGTTGACTATTGTGCAGAGGCAGGCATTAGGAGGGAGTTCACCGTTCCTTACAACCCCCAGCAGAACGGGGTTGCGGAGAGGAAGAACAGATCCATCATAGGGGCTGCCAAAGCCATGTTATATGATCAGGGGTTGCCATTGTTCTTGTGGGTAGAGGCCTGCAACACAGCTGTTTACTTGCAGAACAGGAGTCCGCATCGTGCCTTGGGGCACATGACTCTGGAGGAGGCTTTCTCTGGGAAGAAGCCTGATATTGGTCATCTTCATATCTTTGGATGCATTACATACTCCTATATACCCAAGGAGAAGAGGACCAAACTAGAGCCCACCGCAGAGAAGGGTATCTTTGTGGGCTACAGTGAGACGGGATGTGAAGTTCGAGGAGGACAGGGCCTTTAGGAGGTCACGGGAGTTAGAGTATCTGGATCAGCCAGACCCTTAGCAGCAGTTGAGTCAGTCGCAGGGATCCAGTGGGCAGGGATCAGGAGGATCCGGAGGTACATCTATGAGGATGTCAGGTTCCTCATTGAGCAGTGGCTCGCCGAGCCAGAGGGGTGGTGCTCCGGGCAGCATGCAGAGCAGTTCACAGAGTAGTTTACTAGGGAGTCCACTGATGGACAGTTCACACGGTACCTCAGCTTCTACAGGTTCAGGTGCCGGCAGGAGGACAGCAGACAGACAGTCAGGAGTTCAGGCTCCTGATGATGATGAGGAGGAGTTTCATTCTCCGGTGGGAGAAGTGCGCTCAGGGAAGAGGAAGCCCAAGTGGCTTCAGGACACCTTGAGAGATGCCACATCTGTTGCTGAGCCGAAGAGGCCGGTCAGAGAGAGTAGACCACCTGAGAGGTTTTGTAGCTATACGGCGATGGTTACCAGCATCCTTGACTTTGAGCCTTCTAGCTATGAGGAGGCAGCTAGCCAGCAGGTCTGGAGAGAGGCCATGCAGGAGGAGTATTCTTCTATCATGAAGAACGATGTTTGGGAGGTGGTGTCGAGGCCTGAGGGAAAATCCGTGGTTACTTCCAGATGGCTTTACAAGGTAAAGCATGCTGCAGATGGCAGCATTGAGAAATTCAAAGCAAGGTTTGTGGCTAGAGGGTTATCCCAGGTAGAGGGAGTTGATTATGAGGAGACCTTCGCTCCCGTGGCTCGATATACTTCGATCCACTCCATTATATCGATATCAGCAGAGATGGGTTAGAAGATCCACCAGATGGATGTGAAGACTGCATTTCTCAATGGCTTCATACAGGAGGAGGTGTACATTAAGCAGCCACAGGGCTTTGAGGTGCATGGGAAGGAGTCCCATGTGTGCAGATTGAAGAAGGCCCTTTATGGCCTGAAGCAAGCTCCCAGAGCTTGGTACTCCAGGATAGATACATATTTGCAGGGGATGGGTTTCACAGAGTGAGGCAGATCCGAACCTTTACTTTATTGTGATTGGTGAGGAGCCTCTCATTCTGGTGTTGTATGTGGATGACTTGGTCATTACAGTGTTGAACTAGGTTGTCATTGGTGTCAATATGGCAATATTCTGGATACTAGAGGATGACATGAAGCCAAGGGGATGCAAAGCAGATTCATGAAGAGACAGGAGCAAAGGCCATCAAGATAGCCGAGCCATATATATATATATATGTCATATATATATGCAGAAACAGACATATATATACAAGGAGATGGTCTTTGAAAGACACTGCCAAGCCAGAGGAGCGGATGGAGACGAGAGGAGCAGACAGAGCCACCAAGCTATCGGAGAGCCATGACAAAGCAAGAGGAACGCTGCTTGTAATATATATGCCAAAACAGGCATATCGGAGCCAAAGAAGAGGAGAAAATGGAGCAAATGGACCGAGAGGAGCAGATGGAGAAAGAGGAGCCAAGAGGAGCAATATATATAGAGCCATCGGTATATGCCAAAGAGGAGGAGCACACAGAGCCATCGGAGGAGCTACAGGAGCAAGAGGAGCCATCGGAGGAGCTATCGGAGCAAGAGGAGCCATCGGAGCAAGAGGAGCCATCGGAGGAGCAAATGAAGCAAACATAGCCATATATGCCGCAGATAATATATATCGGGAGCATACACAGCTATCGGGAGCCATCGGGAGCAGAACTCATATAGATATGTCATTAGGCTTGTGAAACCCATGTGTGATGGCTGATCAAATGAACTACTAATACATATATGCAACATGGCAGAACTGTGTTTAAAGCCTAGACTTTCCATCAGAACGAAGAGCATACACAGGAGCAGTTTGATCTTCCAGATCAACGATCCAGATGAAGTCACAGAGGAGCGGAGAATCTTTGTTGCACCGATGAGAACCTTGGATGTTATCGGAACTAACGAAGGAGCAATTGACATGGGAATAGTGCGATGAGCTGTGAGCCGTCCGATCACTAATCCGGATCGACGGTCCCGATCTAATCGGCGATAGGGCAGTCGACAGTTGGAGAACGGAGCAACAGTGCAGTGGACGCGATATGCGACTTAGCGCTGACCGTCCGATCTGAAGGAATAATGGACGGCGGAGATCTAATCGGCAATCGGCATATCAGAGCGATCGCGTCGGAAGGATCGGGAGATGCGATATATGACATCGCCGATAACCTGGAGCCGAAATACTGTAGATTGGAGTTAATAACAGTTTCGGGTCCGGAATGAACCTTCAACCTTGCGAAGTGGGAGAGCAACAGTCAGAGCCGAAATATTATAAAACAGAGCCTAAAGGAGCATCGGGTCTGCAGACCCATTACATTGCAAATCTGCCGATAGGGAACTGCCGATAGGCCGGACCCGAAATCTCTTTAGAAGGGAGCTTAAAGGAGTGTCGGGTCCGCAGACCCTTTGTATTACAAACTCGCCAAGGTGAACTCGCCGAATAGCCGGACCCGAAATCATTAAGAAGCAGAGTATAGAGGGCTGTCGGGTCCGTAGAACTATCGCATCGCAAGAGGCCGCGATAACCCCGACATCCCGGACCCGAAGTCATTTTAGGAAGGGATGTAATCGGCATATCGGGTCCGCAAGGGCGTCGGAGGTCGGAGTTAAGGGATTAATTGGGATCGCCGAAATCCGGACCCGCCGATAATTATAAAGGCGGGCAGATAAGATTTGAAATCCGCGAATGTTCATTTGAGCGGATTTACATGGGTTCCTGTGTAGTAATGTATATGTGACCGAAATCTTTATAAAGGGGTTTTATAATGTTTCCCATATATTATATGTGGTTGTGGGTTTAAGCCTTAAGACATATATTGAAATGCTTGTGTTGATTGTATGTGTGGACACGGTTGGGTGGTGGCTTCCGATAGACATAAAAGCGGCGATAAAAGGGTGGCTCTGATTCTATAGTGTGGAGGCGAAAATACTGTAAGGAACAGTCCCGATAGCTTGAGAAACCAAATCATGGCGATTATGATTATGATAAGGACGTGGCTGTTCGATAAAAAATGGCATCCCTGTGTATGCCCACAATTATTGGCAAAGCAGCGCTGTTACAAGTTTTTGAACTTGTGTTCTCTACGGATGACTCGATCCTTGCTCATTGATTCAATGTGTCCTGTGAAAATGAATGGACAGAGGAAGCTACAGCGACAAACAAGCCAACAAGTGAGGAAGCTGAAGCAGGCGAGAAGGAAGCCGAAGAGCCAGCAAGAAAGAGGAAACGAATGGACAAAGACAGGTATGCATAAAACAGTAAACAGAGGACTACATGGTGTGATGGTTGTTGAAAACAAACCAGAATATGAGGTAGCAGAAGCAGCAGAGGTGGTGGAGCATTGTTTGAATTTGCTAGTGAACACTGCTGCGGCTGTTGAACACTGTTGGAGCTGCTGTGGGGGTGAAGAACCAGAGTGTGAGGTAGTAAAAGCAGCGGAGGCTGTAGAGGCTGCAGAAGCAGCAGAGGTTATAGAGGCAGCAGCAACAGAAAAGGCTATTGGAGACTATGCGTGGGCAGTGTGCAGAGTTGTGAAGACTCATCCATAAGAAGACATGGTTGTCATTGATACTGTAGTTTGGAGACTACAGTGAAGCTGTAAATAGACAGAACCCAGCAGAGAAGAGTTCTGAGAGCAAAAGGATTGGAGTCCTTGGGGTTGGAGCCTTAAAAGTGAGAAGGATGGGAGTCCTTGAGACTGGTGCCTCAGAAGTGAGATTGGATTCGAGTCCTTGGGGTTAGTGCCTCAAAAGCAGGAAGGATTGAAGTCCTTGGGAGTTGGTGCTCTTAAGTCCAAGATTGGTGTCTTGGGAAAATAGAGTTGGTGCTCTGGAGGTTGGAGCCTCACCAAAGTCCAAGTTGGAGCTTGGCAACCGATTGTGACCATTTATATATTGTATTTATTTTACTGCACAGTTATATTAATAAAAGCATTTATTCTTGCTGTTCATATTGTGTGCTGAATATATATGTTTTAATTGGTAAAACAATAGTGGGAAAAAGAAATACTGATTCACCCCCCCCTCAGTATTTCCAACAATTGGTATCAGAGCCGGTTCCTTCATTCAAAGCTTAACAGCTTGAAGGTTGACTCTTAGAACACAAATGGCGAGATCAAGGAAGAAAGTCTCCAATCCTCCTAAGGATGTGTCTCCCTCTACTACTAAAATAGAAGACAATGAATTTGAGGAGGCTCCAAGGCTCAATGGGAACTTTAATATATGGGAAGTAAGAATGAGGAATTTCTTACAGACTCAAAGCTTTGAAATCTGGAAATCTGTGATTGATGATAGCAGTATGGATGAAAAATCCAAGGAGTACAATGCAAAAGCATTAAAGGCAATCTTGAATGGGCTACCTGATTCTGTAAAGAATAATCTAGGAAAATGTTCATTAGCAAAGGGTATATGGGACAAACTTCATGACCTTCACTCAAAAGGAGCATTGACCATGAACATCAATCAAGAAGATAATGGAAATCTAGAAGGAAATCCAGAACCAATCATAGAAGCTGAAAATAAGAATGATGACATCAAGACTGTAGCAGACCAAAAAGATGAAGAGAATGAAAAAGACTTCGTAGAAGAACTCCTTGCTCGACTTATGACTGTCATGGAAGAGAATAATAATTTGAAAAAAGAAAATGAGGCACTTAAGAAGATAGCTCCAGTTGGTGACCAAGATCAAACAAGGAAGAAAGTTGATCTCATCAAGCTTCAAGTACAAGAAAGGGGTGAAGAGCTTGCCAAGCTTAAGAAGGAATATCATAAAACAAAGAAGCAGGAAGATATCTTGTCAAGACAACTTGAACAAAGGCACAAGAGTGTGAACAAACTTGAAGAAGAGATTGGTCAGTACAAGGTAGAGGTCTCCTCCCTTAAGTCTCAATTACAAGAAGCCAGGAAACAGGCACAAGGAGCTGAGAAGAGAATGGAGAGCAGTCAAGCAAAGAATGAAGAAATCTTCAAAATGAAGTCAGATATCATCTCCCTTAAAATAGTAGCAGCTGAAGCTACTCGTAGCAAGGAAGAAACTGAGGAACAACTTGCAAAGAAGAATAATGAGTGTTAAAGATTGGAAGAAGAGATTGTCCTCCTCAGGAAAAAGGTTGAAGGGATGAACAAAATCATGAAGAGCTCTCAGGCCTTGGATGACATGCTCAGCGATCACAGATGTCCATCTGATAAATCAGGTCTCGGATATGTAGGTGACTCCTCAAACAAGAATGAAAATGCTTCAAACAAAAGAGATGTGAAGAAGCTAGAAAGAAATAGTGATGCTCCCAGTTCCAGCAAAGGCAAGGAGAAAAGTCAAGGTGACAATAGTACAAATCCTGCTCCAAGAAGAAATCCTGCTCCAAGAAGAAAACCCGCTCCAAGAAGAAATATAGATGATGACAAAGATGCAAGAGGCAATGGTTATCATCAAAGGATCTCAAGGCAGCGAGGCTTCAGAAGTACATCAAAGAAACCTCCATCTCCCAGGTACCAAAGTTCATTTTTTGGTTATTGTTATTCCTGTTCAAACTTTGGTCATATGGCAAAAGACTGTAAAGTATATCATAAAGATAGATGTTATGGTCCCCAACCATCTCATAGAAATAGATGCTATAGTCTCCGACAATCTCCAAGAAATAAGTTTACAGGAAGAAATCATGAGTTCTTGTTCATGAACAATGTAGAATGCTTCAAGTGTCATAACATTGGTCACATGGCACGTGATTGTAAATTAACATGGGCTCTTACACAAGCTAGAACCATGCAAAAGAAGAAAGTTACACAAGTATGGCGAAGGAAGGAAATATAGTCCGAAAGTCCCTTAAGCTCTCTAGCCAATCTAAGCATTTTATGAGAAGACTCTGCCCAAAAGAGGTGATGCATACAGTTAGGGGGAGCATGTAATTCTTGTTCATTATTGCTGAAGCTATTAGTGAAAGGGTCCCTATGAAATCCTTATTGAGCTATATTAACAATCATTCTTTGATGAAGATCATGTCTCAGGAGCATTCCATTGAAGCATATGATCCTGTAACCATTCTTTGGACTGTTGTTAAAGAAATAGGGCAAACAACCATGGTGCTATTATCACGGTGAGAACAGATAAAATCTGGACACTGATAGAGGCAGTCTTCAAACAAATAGATACATCTGGAATGGAGTTTGAAGTAAGAGCAGCTAGCAGCATATAACAAACTGAAGCATTGTAAAAGGATGCAGATCAACAATTGTATTTAAAAGGCAGTCACAGATTGGATATTTGAATCTGCAGAGATATGTACAAGAACGCAAGGAAAAGATGGCTCATAGGAAGGAGAATGTTGTGTAGTCAAGCATAACTGAAACTGATACAGATCACTCAAGGAATATAGCAACAACAAGGCACAACTCCTCACATTTTTGTCTAAATGCAATGATGATTGAATACTAGATGGCAGTAACTTAAGGGGGAGCACAAAGACACAAATAAACTCAGATCTGAAGAAAGATAATCTCAGTAGCAGTTTCTCTCTTGATTCGAACTATGAAGGTCTCTCAATTCTGCTTATGGAGACATCAATATGGATTGAGCATGAAAGCCTGGACTTGGACACCTGTGTATGGCCATTTGCAATTTGAATGAAAGCATTAAAGTAGAGCATCCTGAAGCATTGTTGAAGCCATGATAAAGTAGTTCTGAGACATGAAGATGATAAAGCATCAATCCTTCTATCTTGAAGAAGAAGAGCACTATGACAGGGGGAGTCACAGAACCATGAAGATCTACCATTCATGAAGAACAGAAGTAGTTTGATAGGGGGAGTCCCAGAGCACTCCTTTGCCATTGATGTCAAAGGGGGAGAGAAGAAGAATATTGCCATCAATAACAAAGGGGGAGATTGTTGAACTAGGTTGTCATTGATGTCAATATGGCAATATTCTGGATACTAGAGGATGACATGAAGCCAAGGGGATGCAGAGCAGATTCATGAAGAGACAGGAGCAAAGGCCATCAAGATAGCCAAGCCATATATATATATATATATATATATATATATATATATCTGTCATATATATATGCAGAAACAGACATATATATACAAGGAGATGGTCTTTGAAAGACACTGCCAAGCCAGAGGAGCGGATGGAGACGAGAGGAGCAGACAGAGCCACCAAGCTATCGGAGAGCCATGACAAAGCAAGAGGAATGCTGCCTGTAATATATATGCCAAAACAAGCATATCGGAGCCAAAGAAGAGGAGAAAATGGAGCAAATGGACCGAGAGGCGCAGATGGAGAAAGAGGAGACAAGAGGAGCAATATATATAGAGCCATCGGTATATGCCAAAGAGGAGCACACAGAGCCATCGGAGGAGCTACAGGAGCAAGAGGAGCCATCGAAGGAGCTATCGGAGCATATCGGAGCAAGAGGAGCCATTAGAGGAGCAAATGCAGCAAACATAGCCATATATGCCGCAGATAATAGATATCGGGAGCATACACAGCTATCGGGAGCCATCGGGAGCATAACTCATATAGATATGTCATCAGGCTTGTAAAACCCATGTGTGATGGCTGATCAAATGAACTACTAATACATATATGCAATATGGCAGAACTGTGTTTAAAGCCCAGACTTTCCATCAGAACGACGAGAGCATACACAGGAGCCGTTTGATCTTCCAGATCAACGGTCCAGATGAAGTCGCAGAGGAGCGGAGAATCTTTGTTGCACCGACGAGAACCTTGGATGTTATCGGAACTAACCAAGGAGCAATTGCCATGGGAATAGTGCGATGAGCTGTGAGCCGTCCGATCACTAATCCGGATCGACGGTCCCGATCTAATCGGCGATCGGGCAGTCGGCAGTCGGAGAACGGAGCAACAGTGCAGTGGACGCAATATGCGACTTAGTGCTGACCATCTGATCTGAAGGAATAATGGACGACGGAGATCTAATCGGCAATCGGCATATCGGAGCGATCGCGTCGGAAGGATCGGGGGATGCGATATGTGACATCGCCGATAACCTGGAGCCGAAATACTGTAGATTGGAGTTAATAACAGTTTCGGGTCCGGAATGAACCTTCAACCTTGCGAAGTGGGAGAGCGACAGTCGGAGCCGAAATATTATAAAACAGAGCCTAAAGGAGCATCGGGTCCGCAGACCCATTACATTGCAAATCTGTCGATAGGGAACTGCCGATAGGCCGGACCCGAAATCTCTTTAGAAGGGAGCTTAAAGGAGTGTCGGGTCCGCAGACCCTTTGTATTACAAAGTCGCCAAGGTGAACTCGCCGAAAAGCCGGACCCGAAATCATTAAGAAGCAGAGTATAGAGGGCCGTCGGGTCCGCAGAACTATCGCATCGCAAGAGGCCGCGATAACCCCGACATCCCGGACCCGAAGTCATTTTAGGAAGGGATGTAATCGGCATATCGGGTCCGCAAGGGCGTCAGAGGTCGGAGTTAAGGGATTAATTGGGATTGCCGAAATCCAGACCCGCCGATAATTATAAAGGCGGGCGGATAAGATTTGAAATCTGCAAATGTTCATTTGAGCGGATTTACATGGGTTCCTGTGTAGTAATGTATATGTGACCGAAATCTTTATAAAGGGGTTTTATAATGTTTCCCATATATTATATGTGGCTGTGGGTTTAAGCCTTAAGACATATATTGAAATGCTTGTATTGATTGTATGTGTGGACACGGTTGGGCGGTGGCTTCCGATAGACATAAAAGCGGCGATAAATGGGTGGCTCTAATTCTATAGTGTGGAGGCGAAAATACTGTAAGGAACAATCCCGATAGCTTGAGAAACCAAATCATGGCGATTATGATTATGATAAGGACGTGGCTGTCCGATAAAAAATGCCATCCCTGTGTATGCCCACAATTATTCGCAAAGCAGCACTGTTACAAGTTTTTGAACTTGTGTTCTCTACGGATGACTCGATCCTTGCTCATTGATTCAACGTGTCCTGTGAAAACGAATGGACAGAGGAAGCTACATCGACAAACAAGCCAACAAGTGAGGAAGCTGAAGCAGGCGAGAAGGAAGCCGAAGAGCCAGCAAGAAAGAGGAAACGAATGGACAAAGACAGGTATGCATAAAACAGTAAACAAAGGACTACATGGTGTGATGGTTGTTGAAAACAAACCAGAATATGAGGTAGCAGAAGCAGCAGAGGTGGTGGAGCATTGTTTGAATTTGCTAGTGAACACTGCTGCAGCTGTTGAACACTGTTGGAGCTGCTGTGGGGGTGAAGAACCAGAGTGTGAGGTAGTAAAAGCAGCGGAGGCTGTAGAGGCTGCAGAAGCAGCGAAGGTTATAGAGGCAGCAGCAGTAGAAAAGGCTATTGGGGACTATGCGTGGGCAGTGTGCAGAGCTGTGAAGACTCATCCATAAGAAGACATGGTTGTCATTGATACTGTAGTTTGGAGACTACAATGAAGCTGTAAATAGACAGGCCTCTGCAGAGAAGAGTTCTGAGAGCAGAAGGATTGGAGTCCTTGGGGTTGGAGCCTTAAAAGTGAGAAGGATGGGAGTCCTTGAGGCTGGTGCCTCAGAAGTGAGATTGGATTGGAGTCCTTGGGGTTAGTGCCTCAAAAGCAGAAAGGATTGAAGTCCTTGGGAGTTGGTGCTCTTAAGTCCAAGATTGGTGTCTTGGAAAAATAGAGTTGGTGCTCTGGAGGTTGGAGCCTCACCAAAGTCCAAGTTGGAGCTTGGCAACCGATTGTGACCATCTATATATTGTGTTTATTTTACTGCACAGTTATATTAATAAAAGCATTTATTCTTGCTGTTCATATTGTGTTCTGAATATATATGTTTTAACTGGTAAAACAATAGTGGGAAAAAGAAATACTGATTCACCCCCCCTCTCAGTATTTCCAACATACAGGTGCAGAGAGACTCATAGAGCACTGCAAGAGAGATCTTGCGACGGAGTTTGAGATGAAAGACATCGGCTTGATGCATTACTTTTTGGGCTTGGAGGTGTGGCAAGAGGAGGGGCATTTCTTCTTGGGGCAGGGGAAGTATATTGTGGACATCCTTAGCAGATTCCACATGGAGGATTGTAGACCCATGTCGACATCGATGATCACCAACTGGAAGAAGCTTCATGCTTCGGATTCCGAGTTGGTGGATCCCACATTGTATAGGCAGCTGATTGGTTCCTTGATGTATTTGGTCAACACTAGACTAGATATCTGTTTTGCAGTCAACACGATGAGTCAGTTTATGTGTGAGCCTAGGAAGGTTCACTGGGTGGCTGTAAAACACATTTTGCGATACTTGCAGGGGATAGTGGATTATGGTCTGGACTACAGGCAGGGAGATGGAGTGAGATTGGCAGGATACACTGATTCTGATTGGGCAGGTTGTGCTTATAATAGGAAGAGCACTTCAGAGTGTTGTTTTGGGTTGGGTTCAGCAGTAGTGTCATGGTTCAGCCGGAAGCAGCAGTCAGTAGCACTGAGTTCAGCGGAAGCAGAGTATATGGCAGCGAGTCTAGCTAGTTGTGAGGCTATCTGGCTTCGCAAGATGTTGTTTGGATTATTTGGTCAGCCGTTGAGACCTTCAGTGATTTACTGTTATAATCAGAGTTGCATTAAACTCACGGAGAATTCAGTTTTTCATGACAGGTCAAAGCATATCGGGATCAGATATCATTTCATCAGAGACTATGTTCAGAAGGGAGCTGTGAAGCTTGAGTATATTTCCACTGATGAGCAGGTTGCAGATCTTCTTACCAAAGCCTTACCACGGGGCAAGCATGTCTACTTCAGAGACAAGATGGGTGTGGTGAGGAACACCTTCCTCGGTAAGAGGGAGTGTTGAAATTTGGTACCGGAGGACAGGTGGTTCCTTAAGGCTTTGATCTTTGGCCTAGGGAAAAGTGTCCAAAAGAATTTAATTTTTCTCCTAAAGTAACTTTATAATTTTTATAAAGTTAAATCTAATTTAAAAGTGACTTTAAGTGATAAAGTTACTAAGTCTAATTTTAAAGTGACTTTTATAAAGTCAATGAAAAATTAGAAAGGAAAAGTGACTTTGGAAATAAATGACTAAGTGGGTCTTTATTAAAGTGGGGTGAATTAAAAAATAAAAAGTGAGATTTAAATGAGCATTTAATCTCAGCCTTAGATCTCAATCTATTTCAGCCATTGGATTTAGGGATCACCCAAAAGTCACTTGGATCACCCAAAAGTCACTTGGAGTTAGATTAAAGGAGGAAAAGGAGGAAAATGTCATTCATTCTTTCATGAGCAGATTGGGAGAAGGAGAGCAAGAGAGCAGGAGAGATTTCTGAGCAGGGAGGAGAAGGAGACAGCAGCTTGGCACACATTTCAAGGCAGCAGTTGAGCAGATTTGTACAGCTGATTCAACACACGGTGAAAGGCAGATTTTGGCACGATTTTCAAGGAGTGGTTTGCACAAAAATCGAGGAGCAGTTTGCTAGTTTTTCTGCACGCAAAACGAGAGCCATACAACAACATTTATTGCTGAAACTTGAAAGTGGGCACGAAAATCGAGGAGGTCGTACAACATTTATTGCTGTCCTGTTTGCTGTAATTTCCAGTTTGCTGTGAGGCATGGGAAAAGAGATAAGTTGTAAATTTGCTTGCTGATTTTTCGCTGAATATTTCTCTTACTGTAAAAAGGCATTTTCAGAAATAAAGAAGAGCTCTCGAACTGGTTTTCCCCAAGAGTTGTAGGGGGTTTTTCCAGGGTCAATTGACCAAAAATCTCAGTGTTTAAATGTGTTTTAATGGCTGTTTATTACTGCTGATTTTTATTTCTGCAATTTCCAGCATTCTGTAAAATTTTCAGAATTTGTGTTTTCAGCAAATTTATTTTTTCCAGCTTGTTAAATGTATGGTTATGGGAAAGGGCATTTAACTATATGGGAGAAATAAGGAGAAACTGAAAACCGGGGTGGGAAATGAGAAATTTCTACACGTTTGCTCTGTGTGCTCTTCTTCTTTGGCATATATATATGACATATACATATATGGCTCCTCTGTAGCTCTGATAGCTCTATGAATATTGCCATATTGACATCAATGACAATCTGTGTCCAACAGTGTCTCCTCACCTTCCAATACAATGATTCATTAGTGTAATTGAGTAAATAAGTTTGCAAATTAAGGGCAAAGATGGACACTTCATAGTAGGTTTCCCTTCCAAATTTGGCTATGAACATATACTAACATAACCTCCCTCGGTAGGAAAGGTTAATAAAGGATCCTATTAGGTGGTTTCAACCTGTAAGAGAATGACAGGTGCAAGGTACATCCTTCAACTGGCAGGTGTCATCTGAAATAATGATGGAACAAAGTGGGGGCAAAGCGAAGGTTCCAAGCCACATGCCATGGTACAAGGGTAGCTATGATGAGGAAAGCCCATACCTTGGGTATATGAATTTGGGAGGGAGAAATCATGGTACATGAGTTACCCTGAACTTTGTTTTTCCACCCTTGTTCATTTCCCTTTTGCCTTCTATTGATTTTTTTTCATTTTACTGCTCAGGGCTCAAAGGGATGAGAGCATGATGTGTAAGATATAGTAGTGATTACCCCCTTAAGGTGGGGTAGTTCATCGCCCACCAGGGGTTGGGACATTCATGGGTTTCTTAATGATGAAAGGGACACTCACAAGTGCCCTAGGAACCATGGTGACAACCATAATGATAGGGGGTAGCTCATGTTTGGCTTTTGCCCATGTGCTAAATTTTATTGTCCCGACCATCTTTTGCATTTCCTGTTGTATGTGGCGATATTATGATTTTATCTTTTTTTTAGCTACATCCCTTCGGGGCATCATTCCAGGCCCAACCCAAGGTGTGGATAAGGGGAAGGGGAGGCTAACACCTTGTGGACCCAATGGAAAAATGTGGACCCATATGGAGAAAATGTGAAAAGGGCTTGTAATGAGTGGAGGGGAGTGAAATATATGGTATCGGGAAGCGAGACCATGCAACCAAAATTATGGTTTCTCATTTGTTGCCACTTCTAAAGCTAATAGCCAATAAAGGAGATCCCATGGGACTATGATTCAAGATTAATCCCCCTAGTTGAGGTAAGGGAACAAGAGTACAATCAAAGCCCTTCCTTCTTCCAAGTCACCCAATAATCCATGCCCAAGTGTGCCCAAGAAAAACAAGCATAAACACCCAATTACATAATGAAAAATCATACCTTTGGGATTAGATGGCCCACCTTCAAACATACAATCATGACAAATGAGCGAGGGTATACAATGGTTGGCTGAGGTGGCAGAGAAGAGTAGCACATCAGAGCTACCAAGTGGTTGGAAAGGGCTTGCTAGATGTCGGTTGAAGACAAGTCTAGGAGAAAATTTTCTCCTATAGGGGTCACCCACTGGTGGTGGGTAAGAGGACGAAGTCAAAAGTAAGAAGAATATTCCAAGTTACAGGGCCGAAATTTGGCTTCCTACTGTAGGTCCGAAATTCCAAAGTGTTGACCAGATTTGGACAGTCTAACCATCGTTGACTTTGACAAGAGTTGACTAGATTTGGCAGTGACTTGGAGGAGGATTGGACTTGACATTTTGATGGCAATTTTGGCTCTTGGTCTTGGATATCTTATTTTGTTCCGATTCTATAAGAGAAGGATTGTTGGTTTTTCACCCTTGTGGGGTTTTTCCCTGGCTTGGAGCTTGATTGTCTCTTGTCTCTTTGTTTTCCTGGTTGAATGAACATTTGTATAATTGCTTGATGAAGAAGACATGACACATAATAAGAAATTATCTAACATTCACAAGTAATTATCAAGTAAGAGAAATCAAGCCTTATCTATTCTATGCTTAGTTTCTCAACATGGTATCAGAGCTAGAATAAAAACAGGAGCACTATGGAACAAAAGTCGTGTATGAAAGAAGATCTAAAAAGCCAAGACTATTACATCTGCTACATAAAGGATACTCTTGCTTGCCATGAACAAAAGAATCAATATATTCTTTGTGATTTGTACCCTTTAGTATAGGCCGAAATTTGTAATAGAAATATGAATTTTATGGTATTTGACCTAAGTAAAATGATCAAGGTCTGAAACTTGTACCTGTGTTAAAGGCTCGAAATCCGTGATCAATATTCTGTAGCAGTGATTCGAACTCTATCATGTACAAGAAGTCCAAAACTGTGGTTACTATCCTATGACTAAAGATTCAAATTCAGTTAGTTGCATTTGTGATATAGGACCTAGAATTCTTAAGATACATCTTTTGGAAGAAGGGCTACATATTTTATGTTTGTGATTACAACTAATTTGAACATTTAGTAAAGTTGTTTCGAGACAGGCTACTATAAAAGCAAGTTGTCATCCCTCTGAAATCTTGTGAAGAAAACTATAATATAGTACACTAGCATTGAAGCACATCAACACTCTCAAATCTGATTTGAACAAAGAAGACAAGGCTAATCACTCAAGGAGATTTGGGTAGTGTTGGGGAAAAATCACCCCCTGTAATTTTTTTACAAATAATAAGATTTAATGACCTTTATAGGGTAATATAGCGATCTCTCTAACGGTAGAGCACGATCAAGGGGCAGATTTGCTGTTAGTCGCAGATCGATGGTTAATCATGGCGCTCGCACTTTCAAATCACATGCTGAATAATATATATTAAACTCCCAATGCGTTTAAACCTCCTACAGTTTTCTAGATCGATCACCCTCGAAACTAATCTTATTAGCTCTAAAGTTGCTATTGCACTCAAAGGTGTGCGCGAATTAAGCGCTTCATTATTTCCTAACGTATCTAGATTGTCAATTACCCCCGCATCTGACGGCTATCAGACCTTATAGCCAATAAAGTTGTCTGCTCGTTAGCACACTCCCGCGGACCCGATAGCACGATCGCCGTTGATCTTTATCAGATCAACGGTCATCACATCTCAACTTGCGCATTGTTTAATGCGTTTCTTTCATGCGATGGGCAGGTCCCGCCCGCCATAGTTGGTGGCCCGACCTATTGTTGAAATTTGGTACCGGAGGACAGCTGGTTCCCTAAGGCTTTGATCTTTGGCCTAGGGAAAAGTGTCCAAAAGAATTTAATTTTTTCTCCTAAAGTGACTTTATAATTTTTATAGAGTCAAATCTAATTTAAAAGTGACTTTAAGTGATAAAGTTACTAAAGTCTAATTTAAAGTGACTTTAATAAAGTCAATGTAAAATCAGTGTTGTTAAAATCGCGATTTTTTGAAAAAATCGCGATTTTTTCATCTTGCCGATCAAATCGCGATTTTTATACGAAAAAATCGCCTACTTGTTTTTTTGCCGATTTTTACTGAAAAAATCGCGCTTTTTTCAAAAAATCGCGATTTTTTCGAAAAAAGCGCGATTTTTAACGAAAAAATCGTGGGGGCTCAGGACAGCATAGTTTTATAATTTTTTTTGGGTTTTTTCATGCAATGTTTTTTGAAAGAAACAAATAATTTTTGAGTGGGGTAGCTTAATGATCAAGTCTAGGCCCTAGTATGGATATGCTATTCATGGTAATGTTAAATTCTTAAAGTAAAAGTGACATTCTCCTTAATCTTCATTTTCATCCTTTTATTTAAATTTTTAACATTACCATGAAATGACTCAGGATGTTTGAGAGTGGTTCCAGCCTCATTGGATTTCATATGGAGAAAGTAGAATTTTAGATTTCATTTAAAATCCAGCAGACTTATCAGTTTTTCAGGATTTCAGGATTGGGAGATTGTAATGTTTCCAGGTGACACCACCTGCCTGGGCTACCCCTGCCACCAGTAGAGGACGTGGTCTACCTCCTATAGCTCCTACTTCTAGTTCTTCAATGTCTAGAGCACATCAGACTCCACTGCCATTTCCACCTGCACGGGCACCAGCATCTACATCTAGAGGGAAAGGGAAAGCTGTGGCATTTTCTCGCAAGAGGGGCAGAGGAAATCAATAGGATTAGACTTTCATTTTATTGTATATGACATTATGACATGATGAGATACATTATCATATTTTTTGTTGATATTTTGAGGCTGAGTTGGGACTCAGGAGTCAGGACTTACTATTCAGGACATGATTCAATGTTATGTGTGATTTTAGCGCTAGAAATGATATTAAACATCTTATATGTTAGTTTTTTTATCATATTTATGTGTCAATGTATTTATTTTATGTTGTAGATGGTTTGGATATTAAAAAAATTGAAAAAAAATGAAAAAAAATGAATATTTTTGTGCCAAACGCTTTTTTCCCGCTTTTGCCGATTTTTTCCGCTTTTTTCCCGGCGCCGATTTAATCCGATCGCGCTTTTAACAACATTGTGTAAAATTAGAAAGGAAAAGTGACTTTGGAAATAAATGACTAAGTGGGTCTTTATTAAAGTGGGGTGAATTAAAAAATAGAAAGTGAGATTTAAATGAGCATTTAATCTCAGCCCTAGATCTCAATCTATTTCAGCCATTGGATTTAGAGATTCCTCAAAAGTCACTTAGGGTTAGATTAAAAGAGGAAAATGAGGAAAAGGTCATATTATTTATTTCATGAGCAGATTGAGAGGGAGAGCAAGAGAGCAAGGGAGATTTCTGGACAGTGAGGAGGAGGAGGCAGCGGCTTGGCACACATTCCAAGGCAGCATTCCAGCAAGTCCATATAGCTGAGTTAGCACACAGTGAAAGGCAAGTTTTGGGCACGTTTTTCTAGAAAGGCCGTACAATAGTTTTGGCTCAGATTCCAAGGAGGTCGTACAACAAGTTAGCACAAAAATCGAGGAGTAGAAAGTCTGAAATTTGCTGGCACGTTTTTCAAGGGAGGCCGTACAACAAGTTAGCACAGAAATCGAGGAGCAGAAATTCTGAAATTTGTTGGCACGTTTTTCAATGGAGGCCGTACAGCAAGTGGTTGTACCTTGGCATGCATTTCTAGGCAGAAATCCGTACACTGTATTGCTGTTTTTCTGCATAGAAATCGAGGAAACAGTACAACAGTGTTTATGGCAGCTTGCACGCTTTTCTAAGTAGGCCGTACAACAACATTTAACGCTGAAATTTGGCACAAAAATCGAGAAGGCCGTACAACATTTATTGCTGTTCTGTTTTGCTATTTGCAAGTTTTTCCAGTTGGCTGTGAGGCACAAAAAACGAGATAAGTTGTAAAAGTTTGCTTGCTGATTTTTGCTGAATATTTCTCTTACTGTAAAAGCATTTTCCAGAAATAAGGAGCTTTCAAACTGGTTTTCCCCAAGAGTTATAGGGGATTTTTCCAGGGTCACCTTGACCAAAAATCACTGTGTTTAAATGTGTTGAATGGCTGTTTGTATGTGCTGATATTTATTTTTGCATTTTCTAGCATTCTGTAATTTTTCCAGAATTTGTGTTTTCAGCAAAATTTATTTTCCAGTTGTTGAATGTATGGATATGGGAAAGGGCATTTAACTATTTTGGAGAAATAAGGTGAAATTGAAAACCAGGGTGGGAAATGAGAAATTTCTACACCTATGGTAATTCTCCACATGTCTGCTTCATTAATGAACGTCTTAAATCACTATTAAGCCTAAGCGTCGCCATATTTTCCCACTCTGCTCGTTATTTTCTCTCTTTGTGTGCTGTTTGCTTGAGCTTGGCCATGATTTCGTTGAGACCACAAGACTACCGCGCTCATTTTGAATTCAAATTAATTTGCCTGTAAGTTGTTATTTCTGTTCCCCTCTTTAACTACAATTGTAATCTTGCTCTGTTGAGCCGATATGGCCGAGTTAGTAGGGAAAGAGCCCCTTGTGAATGAGTTGGCGGGAGGGAAGGACACCAAGGTGTTCCTCAACGATATTCTTACCTTAAAGAGGACTCTTTCCTCATCAATAGCTACATCAGCTGATGACCGTTGCTTGCTTAAGACCGAAATCCTGAATGTAGTGCTTCCGCTGCTCCATTTTGATCCGAATTCCATATTATTATTCGCTAAAAATTGTGAACCAGAACAACATGCAATGTATTTTAAGCATAGCCGTTCTGTGTTTTTAAAGATTGATGAGAACATTATTGCGGAAACGCTCGAATTCCATAACCCTTTTTGAAAACCTCGACCCTGAGTTAAAGCTGGTTTTCCCCATCTAAACTACTTTGCTAAAACCCTTTCACCAGACTTTAACGTCTCTCTTGTCAGTCCTTCTCAGCCTCGGGCATGATTCTAAGATGGACGAATCGCTGTTTTTAGAAATTCATCTCGTCATGCTTATGCCCAACCAACAAACCATTAATTTTCCTAAATACTTAGCTCTTAACCTTATTGTGGATTTATCTACCACCCTTCCTTTCCTCTCATGCCGACATTGCTCCTATCTTGTTCATTTGATTTTATATAATTATCCTTCATACTTCCTCGGCTCCGGACTCCTATTAAATACCACAGATGTCGAAGGTAGAGAAAAGGATGTGTTTTGTTGGTCTGATGTCATATATCCTCAACGCGTTCCATTGGCTTATTCTCAATATATCGATTGCTTTGCTTACCCTTTAAGGGCTAAAATAACTGAAGCGAAAGTGAGCTGAATCTCAAACGAGCAAGTTAAAGTATTAAGGTTGACTGAACAAGAGAGTATCGACAACTGGTTTCTATTTCCGGACTATACTATAAAAAGGTTGTATGCATTTGATAATCAAACGACTTGGCTTCCCAAGTATGTAACATCTTTACTATTTGCTTATGAGGTATTAAGATAGAAAATTGTGATAAATGTGTTTCATTTTGTGTCTAAAAAGAAAGGTGCATTGTTCAACGATCCCTATGGTATATCTCCTCTAATTGCCAAAAATAAAATGCAATTGATACCTTAGAAAAAGAAATGTCTTCTTTTGGTTTTACATAGGACGACTGTTGGCAGTATGATCCGCTTGGTATTATTTCCCAACTTAAAAAATAGCCCTGATTATCGGCTTGTGTGCATGAAAGCAGACCTGAATTTGAAAAGATGGCGAATTCGCTCATATTGTCGGAAGAAGACTCACAATCAACACCATCCACTAGGATGACTTACACGTTCGTACAAATTGATTCCGGCCATTCACTTGTTCAATAACCCACAGCGGAAGCGGAAATTTTAGTTTCATATGCTACTGCTCCCTTAAGCAAGCGAAAAGATGATGAATTAACTCAAATCAAGCTCGAGCGACCAAAAGAGGCCGATGTGGAAATAGATGATTTTGATCGACAGATCGAGCAATTGGACATGGAGATCAGACAAACCTTGAGGGAGATAGAACTGAAAGATTTTGAAGCTCAAGGCCTGGATATCCAACACGCATTTACTAAGCAGAAGAAAGGAACAATGTCTGGCAAGGAACTGACTACAGTTCCCGAACAGTCCCCATCAGTGGACACCTCAACGCTCCAGGAGATGCTACTTGTGAGTGGGCCCCGTTTCATATCAATGGCTGATTTTGAGACGAACACCTTGAACCTCACGGTGTTGCAACTTGAGACAGGAGAAAACCAGCAAGTGGTTGGATCTAGAACATCTTTTCTGGCCATAAACTTGGGCAAAGTGTCAAACATGGATGTGATTAGCCTACACTGACAAGAGGGTGAGATAGTGGCTCGCAGACTCCTCGACTCTATAACAGAGAACAGGAAGATGTAGGCTATGTTGGAAAAGGTTTCCGAACAGTTAAATACAACTTGTATGGCCCTGCGTACTAAAACCAATCGAATCAAGGAACTGGAAGAGATTGTCGTTCGACAATTTGGGCATGCTAAAGATACTGCCCTTCTGAAGAAGTTACTTGAAGATCCCAGACCACGATCCCCATGTTCTTATACAAGTGTTCAAAAGAAGAGAAGAAGTCGAGCGTTGTCATCGAGAAATGGAAATTGCCATGCGATTTAAGGAAGAAGAACGTAAAAAGGCTTTTGAACAACTACAGGTGGTCAGAGTAGAATTAAAGGAGAAGGAAGAACAACACTTAAAACTCCTCGAGGAATATAAGGCCTCGATCAATAAAGCTCTTGACTCTGCTCAGACGACTGAATCAGAAGATCCTAAATTGTTACATATTAAAATCACTCAGTTAGAACATGAGTTGTAGACGACCAAAGAAGAAATTGCCAGATCCGAGAACAGGACAAAGGTAGCTATAAGGCGGAAGAACCAAGAGATTGAGCAGTTCCATGCTACACTTAGAGACAAAACCAATCAGATAAAAAATCTTGAGGAAGTCGCTCGTGTCATAGTCACCGGGAAGAAAGCACTGATAGAAGCGAAGGAAGAAATCTGGAAACAAGTATGGCAAGAGATCACTGCAGTTGATGCATACATGCAAATTCTTGCTCAATGTGAAAAGGGACTTATACAGAATGCCAACTTAGAAGCAAGGTCTACAACTGAGGTGCTAGAGAAGAGGATGGAGGATCTCGATGGTATAATTGATCTGGTCAACACTTTGGAGGAAGCAACCTTCACAAAACTTGAACCTGCCACCCAGGACGACTGTATTTTCTCTTTATATATGTTAAAACTTAAAAGAGAAGCAAGTTGCCACGCAGGCCATTTGAGACGAGTTCAATAAAGTGATTAAGAAATAAACAATTTCAGAAAAGAGTGGAATTATTTGGGAAGATTTGGAGTGCCTTCATTCTGGAATGAAGAGAGCTGGGCAATCTCATGGCAAAGATTCTCTGATCAATTGAAGACAACAGAGCAGGATCTAGGTTGTTTGGCCATGTTAGGAGAGGAGTCAGTTTCCTCTACCACTGTTGTCAATGCACTATGCAGAGATTTTACTATCTTGGTGAACAAAATCAAACAGAGTCTCCATGCCACTAAATACCAAATTAGATCTCAACTGGTGGTGGTGATTACTAAATACAAGAGCGTGCCCCGGATGTCTGCTGCTAATTGGGACAAATTAATTAAGGTGAAGAGTCGTTTCAGGCACAACATGACTGTGCAACAACTTGCCTCTTCGTCTCAAGTAGTTGAATCAGTCCCACCCATGCAGTTAGTTACAGATCAACTGGAAGATTGGAATGAGATACCTCTCATTACCACTCAAGCACCAACTGGCAAAGTGCATGAAGCACACGTACTATCTTCCTTAGGGCTGACCAAAAAGTCCAAGTCATCAAAGTCGCAAAGGCGACATCACATTTAAATAATTTCGTTATCATGTCTTATTTTACTTTACTTATTTTATTTCCATGTCTATTATTGAAAGCAATTATTAAACAATTACCACAACACACTATTAAAGAACCCTGTTTCCCATTGGGGGGGGGTGTTGTTGGTAGTGTGGAAGAGACTTTTACAGATATTGAAAACTGCCTATACATGATACACAATTTTCATTATTAATTTTGAAGATTATTCCTGGCGATTTGCATTGTGTTAGTTTATGTTTCATACGTTATTTTGAATTGCAATTACAGTCAATTAAATCTGAGGCTTGGTCTCGTTTGTGCTTTAATTATTTAGTTTTGTGTTCCGATATCGATATTAGCAGCACAATTACTAAATGAGTTGGCTTGGGTTATTTGCAATTGAACGTTAATCTTTCGTTAATATAATTCATGCTTTACTGTCACTGCAACTTTGGATGTTTTGTTGTTATGCTGATATTTTTCCACCTTTCTTATAGTGTATGATATTCTCTAAAATCTCTTTGTTCTATTCTTGTGTGAGTATCAATCCCGATATATAATATTAACTGTTATTTAGCATAGAATAGAATGAGCATGCATGTACTTGCTACACATGTTTTCATATAACTATAGTGCAACCTTGTTTTAAAACCGATGTTTTTATTTTTCTCTTGCTTTATATTTTCACTTCCTTAATCTTCTCTTTTTCATTATCGCCATATTTTATTATTGTTATCTTGCTCGTTGGGAATTTGGCTTCAGAATTATATATCGTCAAATGATTTCTTTCCTCCTGTGAATGCCACTATCACCTACTACGACTTAAATACTCATATTTGGTCTTATATTATTTGCATATTGAAAATATGACAAATATATTACAGGGTTACCCCCTGTGGTGTGCTGAGGACTAGCAGTTACACCTAGAGCGGGAGGACTATATAGTCCTCAGTGAATGTGTGCTCAATTGTTTATATGTGGGAACAATTTGTGCACCAACATTCT
The DNA here is from genome assembly GCA_031772625.1 of Pinus tabuliformis. NCBI lineage: Eukaryota > Viridiplantae > Streptophyta > Pinopsida > Pinales > Pinaceae > Pinus > Pinus tabuliformis. The sequence goes on from CM062818.1 coordinate 2,076,025,637, forward strand.
TTTGGCGCCGTTGCCGGGGAGTTATTAGTTTACTCTGTGGATGGCTAATTCTAACCTTGTTTAGCCAGATATTTTATTTGGTTTGGCTGATTAACGCAGTGTGCTTAACAATTTATACAGATTGTCACTGTAGGTTTCCAAACACATTAGGAATTATGCCAGAATTGGGAAGTATTAGCGCAGGAAGACGAACGCGCTCAACCAAACCCTAATGCTTCTGGACGACGACAACCTCTAAGAGCTTGAAGTTCGCTACAAAAGTGTACATTTGTTGAGGCTCAGGTACTGTGTAAGTTCATATTGTACTATTTCTTTATATCGATTTAATCATTATCTACTTTTAATAGTTTTGTATTTATAGAAATTCTTTCTTTTTTCATTTTATATAGTTACCGCTTTAAAACTTGGATACCCCTAGAAGGCTAACCAGGTCTACCTCAGAGGTTAGTTCTTCTCCTTTAGAAGACCCGAAAGTACTTGTAACTATAACAAATAGGAGAAGAAGGCTTGATAATTTCAGACAAAATTACCCATTATCGCCTACACTTCGGATAGTCGCATCCTCCAGCTCACCTAGTTTTAACTCTCAAGCCCAACTTTCCTCAGCCTTCCTCCATCCCTCTACTCCTCCTAATAATCCATTGACTTCTCCTTGTCAATCTTCCTCCTCGTCACCCACTTCTCCTTCTTCACCACCTTCACCTTTGACCCCTCCACCCATGAATGCGTGGGTAAATGCCCAATACCGCCCCCTCGATATACAGGGGCCTTTACACAATTTTCCTCCTAAATACGAGAAAAATCTCCCTCGATTTGATAATGAAGGAGATTGGACCGCCAAGGAGCATGTAATTAAGTTCCAAGATTACTGTGAAAATATAGGGGCCGAATACGATGATATCTGTATGAGGTTATTTGTCTAGAGCCTCGAAGGAGAACCCCGCAAATGGTTCAGGTCATTGGTTCCCAACACCATCAATACTATGGACAGACTTATCGAGCTATTCACTCAACAATACGGTTTGAAGAAAAGCAATCAACTTTGGCTCATCGAGTTCTTCGCTCTTACGCTGAAGCCTAATGAATGTGTTAGTGACTTTAATAAATAGGTTTACTAAATCCTATAATCATTTGCCCCCTGCAATTCGACCTTTTGACATGGCTATTGTCGTGGCCTATACTTCCTCCCTTGACAATGACCTTTCCTATGCTCTATGGGAGAGGGAACCCTCGACGTTGGCTGATGCACAAGCTAAGGCTTGTTCCTGCAAGGGAAACCTCATTACCACAGGAAAGAGGGTTTCTTGGGATGTTAAGTTTGATGGGAAGAAAAAAATCGCTGATGTTTTTCATCAACTTCCTACTTCCTCTTCTTCACAAGACCAGAAGATTGAGGAAATGTCTAAACTCATCAAGTCCTTAATGAATAAGATACAACGTTTGGAACTAGGGAACAGACCAGCTCTCCCTCATCCCCCTAACCCGCAAAATCGTAATCCGAATTTTCCTCCCAGGAATCCTCCCCCTTTTAATCGTCCTCAACAACAACAATTGTTGCAACGAGGGCAAAGAGCTGATGAACCACCTCTTCAGCCTCCTTTGAGGAATAATTCTAACCTGGTAGATGAATATGATGATGACACTACTAGTCAGCTCAAAAACCTAGATGAAGGCGATTATCCAAATGTCGACTCTATAAATTCTTTTGATATACCTTCTCTGGTTTCCCACGAATATCTGGAGTAGGAGTTCTGGGACCCCCAGTTACAGAGATTCGCAGAATAGCTAGAAGCCCAGTTTCAACAGAAGTATAATTTAAGGCCTAGGAAGAATCGAGAGCCTCCTCTAGAATCCCCTGTTAAAGATCAACAGGTCGTTGGAAAGCCCGCACCACTCCAGCCTAATCCTGCCGATTTAGACTCTCCCCTGCCAAAAAAGTTTAGCTTGCAAAATGATCTGAATAAACTCCGAATTAATATGCCACTAGCAGAAGTTGCGAAACTTCCAAAGTATAAATAGGAAATCGATTCCTTCCTAAAAGGGTCACAAGAGTCTCCCCAGGAAATAGGATTCACAAATGTTATCAACATACAGGACGATGCTCCTAAGATCTCCTTAGGACCTGCTGAACCCAAAAGTGGTAATATTGTCCCTCCTTTCTATGTCAGTTTGAAGATTCATGATTGGAATCTTCACAATTGTATGCTTGACTCCGGAGCGTCTCATAATCTCATGCCTAAGGAGATTATGGAAAAGCTCGGATTGAGCATAACCCGAGAATACCATGACCTTTACTCTTTCGACTCTCGTAGGGTTAAATGTTTAGGGGTTATTAAAGACCTAGTAGTTGTTCTGGCTCAAGTCCCTGTTAAAAGTCTGGTTATGGATATAGTAGTGGCCGACGTTCCCCCTAACTACGGGATGCTACTCTCAAGGAGTTGGGGTGCCAAGCTTGGCAGGTCACTCCAGTTAGACCTTTCATATGCAACCATCCTCGTGTTTGGAGGAGGTACTCAACGCCTTTATAGAGAATCCACACTGACTTACACTATTAGCTCAAAGCAGAATCCCGAAAATTCTCCGGTTTACACCGTTGAAGAAAATATTTTCGGATAAGGAAAAGGCTTCTCTTACCGAAAATGATAGTCTCCTAACTTTCTTGTTAGATACCAACGCAGTGTGGAAAATGTACTTCGATGGCGCTTCCTCCAGAGCTAGATTTGGAGTAGGTATTGTCTTAATCTCTCCTCAGAAAAACTCCTCATTTTCCTTTAAATTAAACTTTGAAACAACAAATAATATTGTCGAGTACGAAGCACTCCTTGGGTTAGAAACCACACACAAACTAAATATTAAGAATTTATCCGTATATGGCGACTCTGAGCTGGTGATCAGAGAAGTAACTAACAAGTGCCAAGCTAAACATTCCCGTTTGCGTGCTTATAGAAACCAAATTTGGGATGTGATTGATAATTATTTCTCAACTATTAATTTCATGACTGTTCCCCGTGAACAAAATCAGTTCGCTGATGCTTTGGCTGTCACAACAACCACTTTTGCTCCTCCTACTGGACTCAAAATCAAGTTCAAAATAGAGGTTCTCTATAGACCTTCAATACCTGACAACGTCAAGCATTGGCAGGTATTTGAAGATGAGCAAGAGATTAAGAGGTTCATCCAATTGATTGGAGAATACTCAGACCAATTTATTGACAAAGACGAGGATGTTGATGTGGCACAAACCAACGTTCCTCCTTTTAAGCCAAAAATTGGCGAACATGGTGTAATCCAATTGAAAAATAATCATATTCCTAGAGGATTAATCCTCCCGGAAAAGATTTTCGATCACAATATTCTTACCTTAAAGAGGACCTGTTGACCACTACCGGTCAACTGCCCATGCAGTACACCTCCTTTCTGTTGGCAGAGAGGGGTAGCTCCTGAGCGACGTGTCCGTGCCAGCCTACAGTCATCAACAGCTTGATCATTTTTGTAAACCCAGTCTGCATGTACGAATTGTAAATAATCTAAGCAGATCAGAGTCATGTATGTAAAATTGCCTAGGTGGACCTAACTTTCTAATGATGATCTACGTCCCGGGAGGTTTTTCGTCTCACCGATCTACGATCGGCAGAGTTTTCCTTCAAACCTGACCCCAAAGCCGGGATGGATTTTGTCATTAGAACTTTAGGAGAATCTTAGTGTGTTAATTTGCTAGATTATAGTTGTGTCGCAGAACTGGGTGTTCTATGAGGGTCTGTATTAAGTGGGTTCATCCCTTTGAGATGTAAATTGTAAAAATCATGATGAAATGTGTCTTGAGGGTTGAAAATGTTGTAAATCCCCTCATGAGTCCTAGGTCCTAGGTGATGTTTCCAACGGCTTAGTTTGATGATCCATCTTAAAATGAATTAAAAAATTTAAAAAATGAATAAAAATAATAAAATAAATAAAAAAAAATTTAAAAAAAAAAATAAAAAAAAAAATAAAAAAAAAACATAAAGCAAAAACCCTAAGCAATAAAATAATAATATTTTTGTGAATGCATGCAAAATAGCTTTTTTAAATAAAATCGACAGATGAGATTAAGGGATGTCTTAACCCTCATCGACGGTCGAGATCGCTTCAGCATGGATCACCCAAAACTAGCCGTTGGGATCATTTCCTTTATATAGGGTCTTAGGGGGTCATTTTACAGGTTTATCTGATCTGTGAGTCTGTACTGAAAAAGCTCTCTTGTAATCTGATTTTCTGGTTAATAAAAAGACTTTGGGGTTCAAAACTGGCTGGTGTTACTCTCTGGAATTGCTGTGAGATGTTCGTTTTTCTGCATATTTCAGTTTTCAGCAGTTAATAATAGCTGGTTTTCAGAGTATTGTGAGTACAGGTATCTTGCTCACGTGCTAGGGTTTGAATGTTGTAGGGTTTCTGGAATAATGGCAGGTATCTCCATTATTTCTTGAAATCTAGCAGCATTTCTTGCCCTCTTTACTGATGTTTGCTGGAGGTGTGCAGGAAATCTTTAGGTGAAGGGTATTTGTGGGCGTTTGGGGAAGTTCTGGGCTGAACCAGCCGACTCCCACAGGCTTTTCTTTGCAGAGCCTAGCTGATTTTGGCCCTGGGTTAATCATTAAGAGTTTATTTCCTGTTTTACATGAGAGATTTTTCTTTATTTTCACAGTAAAGTTCAAATTTCTGATATATTGAAAATGTTACTGCAATCATGGTTAAATCTGGCTGTTCTAGAGCTGTAAAATTTTGATTTTAGGTAATTTTGAAGGGTTTTACTCCAAAATTCTGCATATATCTGCCAAAATCTTGTTGTCTGTTTTTTCAGGGTTATCGTACTGCTGTCCTGAGAATAAAAGCGTTTCTGGGGAATTGGCATAAGGGCGTTTGGAAACTATTTCTCTGCCTGCGAAAATAAAAAAAAGAAAAAAAGAAAAAGGGGAGTCTTCAGTGTGGATGACAGCGTTGTGCATTCAATTGTCGACATTTGGTGCCTGAAGCCGTGTGTCTACAGTTTTGTTTTAAGTTCAATCAGCGTCTCTACAGTCCGCTCCACAGGCAGCTTGACGAAATTTACAGGTGAGTCTTTCTCCATTAGTGACCAGGTGATAATCGATTGTCAAAATCATTAACCATCGACGGCTGGGTTTTCCATTTTCGTTTTGCAATTTCCTTGATCCCTCAAGCCGTGCAGCGAAATTTCCGAGTTCATTTTACAGTTAAGGTTGCGTTCTCATTATCGGTCTCTCTGCATTTGCATATTCCTTTTTTTTTTGATTTTCCATTGGGTTTCAACGTTTAGCTTGGGCACGGGTCGGGATTTCGAGTCAATTCATGCGTATGGTCACAGTGTTGTGCCTCAGACGTCCACAATACCAGCGTTCACGCCCTTTAAAAAATTTACAAAACCTGTAACGTAAATCGTTTTGCATTTTGAGCCATCGCACTCACGCATCTGGTCATCTCGCCCTCGAATACAGTCACGCAATACCCTGCTGGCTTTCGTTCCTGCGTGCTGGTCCACAGTTATACCTGCAGTCACGGTTTATTTGAATGCGCATATAATAAAAAGGGCCACGAGTTCAGCATTTTAACTTTCGTCACAGTGTTTGTCTTTTCTAGACCTCATTCTCCCTTCGAACCCTGTCACGTCCTCATCCTGAGTCCCACGTTGTATTTGTCATTATCGTGTATGCATTAACGAGTTTTGGCTCAGGTAAAATGTTTATGCAGCTGCGTTGAATAAATCTCTTGCTGCCGTCGTGGTTTTCATTCACTGTTTCATTGTATGTTGTTATTTCGTTAGCGTAGTTTAAGTTTCAAATTTAGGGTTTTGTTAATTCTTAATTAGATTTTATTTTATTTCTTTAGTCTTTAGTTTTAGGATTATGAACGCATATGTTTGCATAGTTTAAATTCTTAGAGTTCAATTAGATTTTGATATATTTTATTTGTTATTTTTATTTTTTTCTTAGATTTTTTAATTTAGGATTTTATTAGGATTTATTTTGTTCAGATTTCAAAATAGTTTTTTTTTTTTTAATTTTGATATAAAAAAATAAAATAAAAAATAAAAATAAAAAAATAATTTAGTTTTAGATTTATTCTCTTAGATTTTCTTTTGTTTTTTTTAGTTTTTTAAAAAAAAAAAAAATTGAAAAAAAATAATTTGTGGAAAATTACTTTTACTAGCTTCAGTTGTTTACCATGTTATATCTTTCATGCTGAGGTCTAAAATTTTTAGAGGCGGAATACGAAATTGATATCCGGTTAAATTCACTGTTGTTTAAATCAATTTATTTCGCTTAGTTTGCTGGATATCATTATTTGAAGAGCTTTGTGGTTTTACTGGATATTTAAAGCATTGTTCTCTTTATTTGATGATAAATGATTGCTGTTTGTGATTCATGTTCTTGTATCGTCTAGCGAGTAATCATTTAAGCACCAATCTCATAAGGCACTGGTCTATCAAACTAATAAAATTATTTTAGTGCATCTTGTCTCCCAGCCCAACTGTTTGGCAGTTGGCCGTCATCATTTTGCAGGGTCTACCCCCCTTAGCCGTGGGAGACAGGCTTAAACGGAGGGATCGCGGATCAGAGTGACAGCCCCCGGTCTGAGCGTTGTCGTGCCAATCCGCGCGACAACAGGACCCTTTCCTCATCAACAACTACATCAGCCAATGACCATTGCTTGCTTAAGACTGGAATCCTGCATGCAGTGCTTCCGCCGGTCCATTTTGACTCGGATTCCATATTATTATTAGCCGAAAATTGTGAACCGGAACAATAGGCAATATATTTTAAGCATAGCGTTCTGTGTTTTTAAAGATTGATGAGAACATTATTGCGGAAATGCTAGGCATCCCAACTCAGGGAATAGACATATCAGACAGGGGTTTAGAAAACCAATTCATTACATGGGTTGAGGAGGATAAGCTCGAATTCCTCAAAACCCTTTTTGAAAACCTCGACCCTGAGTTAAAGCTGGTTTTCCCCATCCAGACTACTTTGCTAAAACCCTTTTACCAGACTTTAACGTCTCTTTTGTCAGTCCTTTTCGGCCTCGTGTGCGATTCTAAGGTGGACGAATCGCTGTTTTTAGCAATTCGTCTTGTCATGCATAAGCCTGACCAACAAACCATTAACTTTCCTAAATACTTAGCTCTTAACCTTACTGTGGATTTATCTACCACCCTTCCTTTCTGCTCATGCCGACATTGCTCCTATCTTGTTCATTCGATTTTATATAATTATCCTTCGTACTTCCTCGGCTCCAGACTCCTATTAAATACCACAGATGCCGAAGGCAGAGAAAAGGAAGTGTTCCGTTGGTCTGATGTCGTATATCCTCAACGCGTTCCATTGGCTTATTCGCAATATATCAATTGCTTTGCTTACCCTTTAAGGGCTAAAATAACGGAAGCCAAAGTGAGCCGAATCTAGCAAGTTAAGGTATTAAGGCTGACCGAACAAGAGAGTATTGACAGCTGGTTTCTATTTCCGGACTATATTGTAATAAGGTTGTATGCATTTGATAATCAACTGGCTCGACTTCCCAAGTATTTAACATCTTTACTCTTTGCTTATGAGGTATTAAGACAAAAAATTGTGCTAAATGAATTTCATTTTGTGTCTAAAAAGAAAGGTGCATTGTTCAGCTATCCCTATGCTATATCTCCTATAATTGCCAAAATTAAAAATGCAATTGATTTGGAAAAAGAAATGTCTTCTTTTGGTTTTACGTAGGACAACTGTTGGCGGTATGATCCACTTGGTATTATTTCCCAACTTAAGAAATAGGCCGGATTATCGGCATATGTGCATGAAAGCAGACTTGAATTGGAGAAGATGGTGAATTCGCCCATACTATCGGAAGAAGACTCACAATTAGCACCATCCATTAGGTTGACTGACACATTCATACAAATTGATTTTGGCCATTCACTGGTTTAGGAACTCACAGCAGAAGCAAAAAATTCAGTTTTATATGCTACTGCCGCCTTAAGCAAGCGAAAAGCCGATGAATTAACTCAATTCAAGCTTGTTCGACGTGTCAAACCAATAGAGGCGGATGTGGAAACAAAGATGATTTTGATTGACAGATCGAGCAATTGGACATGGAGATCAGACAGACCTTGAGGGAGATAGAACCGAAGATTCTGGAGCTCAAGCCCTGGATATCCAACATGCATTTACTATGCAAAATAAAGGAACAACGTTTGGCAAGGAATTGACTACAGTTCCCGAACAGTCCCCATCAGCGGACACCTCAGTGCTCTAGGAGATGCTATGTGTGAATGGGTCCCGTTTCATATCAATGGCTGATTTTGAGACAAACACCTTGAACCTCACGGTGTTGCAACCTGAGACAGGAGAAACCCAACAAGTGGTTGGATTTAGAACATCTTCTTTGGCCATAAACTTGGGCAAAGTGTCGGCCATGGATGTGATTAACCTGCACCGACAAGCCGGTGAGATAGTGGCTCGTAGACTCCTCGATTCTATAGCAGGGAACAAGAAGATGTAGGCTATGTTGGAAAAGGTTTCCGAACAGTTAAATACAACCTGTATGGCCTTGCGTACTAAAACCAATCAAATCAAGGAACTGGAAGAGATTGTCGTTTGACAATCTGGGCATCCTAAAGATACTGCCCCCCTGAAGAAGTTACTTGAAGAAAAGGATAAACAAATAAAATCTCTTTAGGGAGTCTTGAAGATCCCACATCACGAACCCCATGTTCTTAAGACTTATACAAGTGTTCGAAAGAAGAGAAGTTGAGCATTGTCATCGAGAAAAGGAAACTGCCATGTGGCTTAAGGAAGAAGAACGTAAAAAGGCTTTCGAACAACTACAGGCGACCAGAGCAGAATTAAAGGAGAAGGAAGAATGACACTCGAAGCTTCTCGAGGAATATAAGGTCTTGATCAATGAAGCTCTTGACTCCACCCAGAGGATTGAATCAAAATATCCTAAATTATTACATATTAAAATCACTCAGTTCGAACAAGAGTTGCAGATGACCAAAGAAGAAATCGTCAGCGCTGAGAACAGGGCAGAGGTAGCCGTAGGGCGGAAGAACCAAGAGATTGAGTAGATCCAGGCTACACTTAGAGACAAAACCAATTAGATAAAAAATCTCGAGGAAGTCGCTCGTGTCACAGTCACCGGGAAGAAAGCACTGATAGAAGTGAAGGAAGAAATCTGGAAACAAGTATGGGAAGAGATCACTGCAGTTGATGCATACGTGCAAATTCTTGCTCATTGTGAAAAGGGACTTATACAAAATGCCAACTTAGAAGCAAGGTCTACAGCTGAGGTGCTAGAGAAGAGGATGGAGGATCTCGATGGTATTATTGATCTGGTCAACACTTTGGAGGAAGCAGCCTTCACAGAACTTGAACTGCCACCCAGGGACGATTGTATTTTCTCTTTATATATGTTAAAAGAGAAGCAAGTTTCCATGCAGGCCATGTGAGACGAGTTCAATAAAGTGATCAAGAAAATAAACAATTTCAGAAAAGAGTGGAATTATTTGGGAAGATTTGGAGTGCCTTCGTTCTGGAATGAAGAGAACTAGGCAATCTCCTGGCAAAGATTCTCTGATCAATTGAAGACAACAGAGCAGGATCTAGGTTGTTTGGCCATGTTAGGAGAGGAGTCAGTTTCCTCTACCATTGTTGTCAATGCACTCTGTAGATATTTTACTATCTTGGCCGGAGTGAACAAAATCAAACAGAGCCTCCCTGCCACTAAATACCAAATTAGATCTCGACTGGTGGTGGCAATTACTAAATACAAGAGCGTGCCCTGGATGTCTGCTGCTAATTGGGACAAATTAATTAAGGTGAAGAGTCATTTCAGGCGCAACATGACAATGCAGCAGCTTGCCTCTTTGTCTCAAGTAGCCAAATCAGTCCCACCCATGCAATCAGTTACAGATCAACCGGAAGATTGGAACGAGATACCTCTCATTACCACTCAAGCACCAACTGGCAAAGTGCATGAAGCACATGCACTATCTTCCTCGGGGCCGACCAAAAAGTCCAAGTCATCAAAGCCGCGAAGGCGACGTCACATTTAAATAATTTTGTTATCATGTCTTATTTTACTTTACTTATTTTATTTCCATGTCTATTGTCGAAAGCAGTTATTAAACAGTTATCATAACATTCACTATTTAAGAACCCTGTTTCCCGTTATGGGGGGTTGTTGACAGTGTGGAAGAGACTTTTACAGATATTGAAAACTACCTGTACATGATACACAGTTTTCATTATTAATTTTGAAGACTATTCCTGGTGATTTTCATTTTGTTAGTTTATGTTTCATATGTTATTCTGAATTGCAATTACAGTCAATTAAATCTGAGGCTTGATCTCGTTTGTGCTTTAATTCTTTAGTTTTGTGTTCTGATATCGATATTATCAACACAATTACTAAATGAGTTGTCTTGGGTTATTTGTGATTGAACGTTAGTCTTTGTTAATATAATTCATGCTTTACAGTGATTGCAACTTTGGATGTTTTGTTGTTATGCCGATATTTTCCCACCTTTCTTATAGTGTACACTGTTCCCTAAAATATCTTTGTTCTATTCTTGTGTGATTATCAGTCCCGATATATAATGTTAACTGTTATTTAGCATAGAATAGAATGAGCAGCCTGTACTTGCTACACATGTTTTCATATAACCAGAGTGTAGCCTTGTTTTAAAAGCAATGTTTTTATTTTTCTCTTGCTTTATATGTTTTCATATAACCAGAGTGCAGCCTTGTTTTAAAGCCGATGTTTTTATTTTTCTCTTGCTTTATATTGTCACTTCCTAATCTTCTCTTTTTCATTATCACCATATTTTATTATTGTTATCTTGCCCGTTGGGAATCTGGCTTCAAAATTATATATCATCAAATGATTTCTTTCCTCCTGCGAATGCCACTATCACCTACTACGACTTATATACTCATATCTGGTCTTATATTATTCGCATATTGAAAATTTGACAAATATATTACAGGGTTACCCCCTGTGGTGTGCTTAGGACCAGCAGTTACACCTAGAGCGGGAGGACTATATAGTCCTCAATGAATGTGTGCTCAATTGTTTATATGTGGGAGTAATCTGTGCACCAACAGGTAGCTATTCAGCCATAAAAGTCAGAGACAAAAAGTGTTGAAGGTGAAAAAAAAACGAAGTCTTAAAGCAACATATCTCTGTGGAATACAAACTGTCTGAGACAATATACTTCTGGGGAATACGTAACTTTTCTGAGAAATTCTTTCTAGGTGGACGTGATATCAAAGTGCAAGAACATGGCATCTTGTGACTTGACTTATTGACAAACTCAAGACATCTGAATTCTCTGAAGTTTAAATAGATATGTTTTGGGACAATTGATAAGTTTGAGGAAGTCCATCTCATTCTCTATGTGGCATGCATCAAACTCTGAATCCCGAGGTACTATACGAAACAAACAACAAATATGATGGAGCATCTAATTTCAAAAGAAGAGTTTTATATCTATTCTTCTATGCAAGCTATACCAAGAACAACGAAATGTTTACAAAAGACAAAAACAAGGGCCTGAACCTGTGACAAACCCGAACTTTATGTGGTGGCATCTGAACCTTCTGTGGTAACATCCAAACCTTCTGTGACAATATATTATAGCATTCAAACTTTCTATGGCACTGTGATTTTATGTGAGCTCTGAGGTTATATGTGAGGATTTGAGGGATGAAGGACAAATTTTATATGCAATGGACAGAAGGCTCATCATCTGTGTGACATGTGCATTGAGATCTGAAGTTAAAGGAACTATGTCTATGAAAGAAATCAAAACCATATGGATTGTCTCTGAACTTTTTGGAAGGACCATGATAATAAATCTGAAGCTATATCTCATAGAATCTTTGAGACGTTGAAGAAAAGACAAATTATGTCTGCTGCAAAAGAACCAAATCCCTGTGATAGAAGAACTGTAAGGTTGATTAGGTGAGGTTGAAAAGTGACGACTCTGCATTAATATATTAGAAATCGTGACATAATTGATATGTTAGCATTTGGAACCTTTCCTTGCATAAGAAGACTAAGTTTTTGTGATCAAGTAATGAAATCAAATCCATCTCATAAAAGGTTTGTCAATAGCATCACTAAGGTTTTGCAACTAACTCTTTAAGTATGCTTGTAGAATTGCAATTCTTAAATGGAAAATCTTGAAGACTTTGGAGAATCTAGGGTTTTTAAACCCTAACAAAGGTTTGAACTACAAAAACCTAGGAACAAAACCCTTACTAATCGTTTCTGCTGTAACAAGAAAACCTAGCTCTTGAGAATGACAGGAATGACATCATGCTGATGTGAGGACAAGATTAATGAAAAGGTCTAAGATTAAGGAGCTGACCTTCCTCAACAATATATGTACTCTACATCTCCTTTCTTTGGTTACTATTGTTGCCATTTTAGCTATATGCACTTTGTTTTTTGTTCTAATAAAGCTTGCAGGTCAATAATTGCCTAAGCTTTGACAACTGATGGAAGAATGTAGCAAAGCATGAAGACTTTCCCAGAAGACGTAAATGAAGAAGGAGAAAGAAGTTTGAAGTATGCATCAAAGAAGTCGATTTGATGACAACATGAAAGCAAAACTCGAGAAGGTTCTCCAAATAAAGAGAAGAAGTTCACTTACTGCAGCTGAAGCTACAAGATCTTGGATGGATATGTCATTACTTTAGCTGATTTTTTTCCTGATTTATTCAAGGACACATCAATTGAGTTGGCAGTGCTGATGATGAATAAAGATACTATTGATGTTTGGGAACGGGTATGATTTATTGGAAGAGTGTGAAGCAAAATTCTGTCGCAATGCTGAGGAAGAAGACATGAAAGCTTGTACAATCAGCTGTGAAGAAGTTCGGTTCCATAAGGTGTTTGATGAACTACTTGATGACATGTTGGATTTGATTACAATGTTGATCAAAGTTGCGTAAAGATTGTCAGAGAACCAGGATGGTTGAAGTGCTTTATGATTCGAGAGTATGATGCAAACAAGAGTCCAGAAGCGACAATAGATCTCCAAGGAAGAACAAGTAGCCGATGAATTGATGAAGTTCCTTTTTATGGAAAAGGATGAGTATTTTTGAGACAAGCTTAGGCTTGTGGATATCTCCTCCTTGATTGAGTGAGGATCATCTCCCTAGTTGAGAGGGAGTGAGGATGGACATTGTGTTCTCCATGTGTCACATACTATGGCCAGGACTAATAGCCATAAGCCTAGAGCATGAACACTCGTAGGGAGAATGGTGGTTTGGATAAGCATCAGGGACATGCATTCTTCAGTCATGTATTTTGATTGAATAGGATTAACATCCTAAGTTAGATACATGGACTGGGTAGAGAATGGTCCGGAGGACGTACTTTTCCTTGGATTAGAAAATGGTCCTATGAGGTCATACCTTGGGAACACCCAAGTGGGGTATGTACCTTGAGAGGTGGTGGTGTCCAAATTTATGCCTCCCAGCATTGTGCTTTGATATAGTGGAGGGATAAATTCCCTTATAATTGATAAACAAACGGTTGCCCCGATTTTGATGATAACTTCCCCCATCGTGTCGATGAGTCCACCCTCATCATGCCTCCATGGGAATGATTATCACAACGAAGGGGTAGTACAAGGCTGAAGGTGTGATAATAGCCACAGTTCAGATGTGATTTAAGTGGGGAAGTTTGATAATTATTAGGATGACAAGGAGGATTTAACATGAGCCGAGAGGATTGAGAAGGGTCCTTTCAGGAATGATGACATGGAGAAGGTAATGATTATAGGACAGGGAGTGTAAGGGCTCGGGCTATGAAACAAAGGATAGAAATGATTAGGGAACCAGAGGTTGCATATCACTTGACAACATTTTAACTATTCATAATTAAATCTAAATAAATTATGAGCACATACCTTACTAACTCATAATGATATAGGGTGTTGAGCTGTAGAGATCGACCATATTTGGTTGATAGTAGAAGTGGACACTGGTCATGAAACGATGCTTATGAAAATGAAGCATAAACACCAAATGTGCTCTAAAAATGTTGTTCCCGAAATACATTCACAATAGCAGACTTTAATTTTTACACATTAGAGTACAAAAAGCTGTTAAGTACATAAAAATTTGGAGTATAAAATCTAAAAGTTTCTCCTTGAGTGCTGTCATGAAATCTGCTGAATGTTGCCTTCAGAACATGGTAAACCTACTCACCATCCCATAGATTTTAACCAGGCCAGGGATGATAACTGCCTAAGGCATTTCATATTTAGAGAGCTTGAAATGGCCAGAAAGAAAGCTCTAGGGGGGTTTCTTTTCCATAAGTATTCTGCTGAGCCCGGAAAAGAATAATTCTATACTCAACAAATCCCTAACTACTGCTACTCTATAATTTTAACGAGCCTAAAGTAGTCATTGCTCGAGGTATTCATATTTAGAGAGTCTAAACCACCCAAAGAAGACTCCAAGGGGCTTCTTTTCCGTGAATATTTCCTTAAGGCTGGAAAAGAATAAATCTGTACTCAAAGAATCCCTAGGCTACCACTGTTTGATGTAGTTTTTACAAGCCCGGATCAGTTACTGCTCGGGAGTTTCAAATTTTGAGAGTCTGAAAACATCCAAAGAAGACTCCGAAAGGCTCCTTTTCCATAATTAATCTGTCAAGTTTGGCTAAAGGAATAAACCTACCCAAGACAAATTTATCCTTTAATCTACATGGGCTGTGGGGAGAAACACCTAAAGATATGAAAAATGACAACCCGCTAATTATTCTATATATATATAATTAGAAGAAATCAACCAGATGAACCAGTAAGAGGCTGGTCATTTTCATGGACCAGCTCCATCTCTGGATCTCTTCTTACCTCCTGCAGAAATTGTTGTCGGGAGAGTGGTTGGTGATAAATCTTGAGTCGATGACCATTTACTACAAAAGAGGTCTGACTGTCATCAATAGTTTTAATTCAGACTGAGCCATTGTCGAAAACCTCATCCACCTCATAGGGACCTAACCACCTAGTGGAGAATTTACCTTTGAACTGTTTGAACTTATTGTCATAAAGCAAGGCCCAATCTCCTGGATGGAAAATCTTCTTTTTGATAAACTTATCATGCCAACGAGCTCTCTGATCCTGCACCAACATGGTTCGATGGAATGCATCCTGTCTAATCTCGTCAAGCTCATTCAACTGCATTAACCTTTGTTCTTGGGCTTCATTAAGATTCATCCCGAGTTGAGTGGTAGTCTGAAATGTTTTCACTTGGAATTCAATAGGCAACAACACTTGTTTACCATAAACTAGCTTGTAAGGGGTGTGCCCTGTCACGTTCCTCCAAGTTATGCGGTAAGCCCATAATGCCTCCAACAACTTGTCAGCCCAATCCCTATGATGTAACTGAATGGTCTTGGTTAAGATGGATTCTAACACTTTGTTTGTGGATTCCACCTGCCCATTGGCTTGGGGGTGGTGGGGAGTAGATTTCCGATGTTTGATTCAATACTGTTTAGTGAGAGCCTTGACCAATTTTGATGTGAACTGTGTGCCCTGGTCAGTAACAATCTCTCGGGGTACTCCAAATCTAGTGAAAATGTCTTCAAAAAGGAATTCCACTACTGCCTTTTCAGTTGCAGCATACAAAGCCTTGGCTTCCACCCACTTCGTAACATAGTTAGTGCAAACTAAAATATACTTTTTCTTCTTTGACATGGGGGAGATAGGTCCCACAAAATCTAATGCCCACTTCTCGAAAGGTTCTATTGATATCTGTGTCTGAAGGGGCATCTCATCCAAAGGAACTAGCCTCCCCATCCTCTGACAAGTGTCACAACTGGATACAAACTTTTTGGCATCTTTGAAGAGCAAGGGTCAATAATACCCGGTACGAAGGACTTTGTATGCGGTCCTTTTGCTTGCAGAGTACCCGCCACAAGGCTCACTGTGGCAGGCCTTCAGCACATCAAATATCTCATTTTCTTGCACACATCTCCTCATGATCAAGTCGGGTCTGGTGTAGAACAAGTCTCCATCGATCCAGGAGTAGTTGGCACTACGCTGTATAATGTTATGTTTTTCCCTGGTAGACAGATTCTGAGGCAACTTCCCTGACACCAGGTAGTTGGCAACATCTGCAAACCAAGGAGTAATGGTAGATATAACAAACAATTCTTCATCTGGGAAATCATCTGGTACTGGGTTTGGTACATTTCCCTGCATGACATTCATTCGAGACAAGAAGTCAGCTGCCAAATTATCTCTCCTAGGCCTATCAATCACAGTTATGTTAAATTCTTGCAACAACAACAACCATCTAGTAATCCTACCATTAGTGATAGGTTTGTTCATCAAAAATCTAATGGCAGAATGATCGGTATGTACAAGAGTCTCATAACCAGTTATGTAATGTCTAAATTTGCTGATTTCGATTGGTTTCGTAGTGAGCTCATTGCTGTCCTCTATTGCTGTAAATGAGGCAAATGTAGTTGGATGACAAGCTTCTTGAAACTCATTATTGAAAACGTGCTGATAGCCAGTAAAAGAAATTGGATAATCAATATAAGAACTATCAGATAAAAATTGCTGCAAAATATGATCTTTTGATTGTTCCTAGAGTCCTCTAGATTGTTCTAATGATAATAAAGGAAACATACAATCCTCATCTCCATAAGGACTCTCTAGCCATAAGGGTACTTCAGCAATAGTTTGAGCAGGGGAAATTTTGACAAGGTTTGATTATATGAACCATTGGAAATGATCATTTCTCCATTTCGGCACCCTATCACAGCATCTGCAGTAGCTAACCAAGGGCGTCCTAGGACTACAGGGTGTCCTGGTTTTTTAAGGAGAAATGACAATGAAATCGATGGGATATTGCCAGGAAGCAATGGTGACTACTATGTCTTCTAGAGTTCCCATGGGTTTAATAATGGATTTATCTGCCAATTCTAAAATAATAGGTGTAGGTTTGATCCCTTGCAATTGCAAAGATGTCATGGTTTCAAAATTCATAGCGTTAATCGCTGCTCCTAAGTCTACAAGGGTGTTTGGTAGAAGTACTCCATTGATTTCGATGGTCACTATGGGATTTCCTAGGTCACTATATTTTAATGGTAAATCTGAGATCATCCTGGACATTTCACTCATGAATTTCACATTTTGGTTCTTGTGTCCTTTCCTTCCCAGTTTCTTAATACAAAGGTCTTTAATGATTTTAGTGTAGATAGGAATGTCCCTAATGGCTTGTAATAGTGGAATTTTAATACAAACATTCCTTAATTCTGATTCTAAATCATATTCGATTGGGATCTCTTCCTTCTTAACAAGTAGTCTTTTTGGGTAAGGAGGTTCATTTGGTTCTTCTTTTTGTTTTTCTTTTTCTTGTTGATGATGATTTTTAGTTTGTTCTTAAGGGGCCTCTTCTTGAATAATGACAACTGATTTTTCCTTATTGACTGTTTTCCTAGATCGTAGTTGAATCTCATTTATTGGGACAATGGTGATCATATAGGTAGGAAAAGGCTGTACTTCCACATTTTGTACATGCTTAGGTTGCTTATTATGGTTGGGATTAGCTATGGGTAATGTAGGCAACAAAGTAGGACGAGGTAGGTTAAATGATGGTGGTGCCTGCAAGGATGATGGTTTGGACAGTGCAGGTAAAAGCTGGTGTATAGGAGGAGGAGGCAACGAAGATTGTTGATAATGATTTGGGTTGTACCCTTGCTGATAAGGTTGAATGTTTGGATCGTAGGATGTACTAGGCATGTTTGAGTATGGAGGATAGGATTAGTTTTGAGGCTGAAAGGTGTTTCCATAGGGATTTCCCCTCCAATACTGATTCCAAGGAGCATTTTGTAATTGAGGATTAAACCAAGGAGGGTAAGATGGCTGGAAACTCTAGGGTTGATTCTGACCATAGGCTGGAAAAATAGGATCTTGAAACATGTTTTGATTTGGGCCTCTCCAAGAGGGTTTCTTGTTTGTTTGTGAAAAGTCATTTGTTTCAGCATTACCCTTATAGATAGCCTGTAAACCGGGAAGAGATGGACACTTCTTGGTTGCATGTTCTAAAGCACAAATCCCACAAACCTCAATAACATTAATGGGACACTCCCTCTCAGCATGCTTATTTATGCATTTAGGACAAAAGATTGCCATGGAAACCCTCTCATCTTCTTGTTTCTTTTTGAGTTTTATTGTGTCAAGCTGGTTACCAATAGTGTTTAGGATATCCGTTTTGAAGTTTTCCAATAAGTTTCCTAATTCCACTCTAGTGACAGCGTTGGGTACAAATTTTTGATTTCTTGGCACATAATCTCGGGAATTGTCACGGAGCTTCTTGCCTACTTTAGCCTGACTTCATGAGTAAGTGCGACATAGTTCAGCCACTTCAGCAAAAGGCTTTTTATAAACATCCCCACCACTTAGAAGATTTAAGGTTTCGATACATTCATCCCTCAGCCCCTTTAAAAAGATAGTTCTAACAGTCTTCTCATCTAGATGTGCCCCTTGGGATTTATGGAAATTATAAAAGAAACGTTCAAGATATTCTTCTAGGTTTTCGTCTTCCAATTGTTGCATCCTAAGAATATCGTTCACATCCCTACTTTTGCAGAAGTATTGGTATTTCTTAAGAAAGACAAACTTCATATCATCCCAGGAGTAGATGGTGTGTTCACCTAGGCTCATAAACCATCTAAGGGTTGCATCTTTTAGGGTGGCTGGGAATAGCTTGAGCTTATATGCATCTTCGTAATAACTATAACTCCTACATAAAATGTCAAATTCAAATAAGAAGGCATCTGGTTCCTCGGAGTACTTATTGTAGAAGGGTGGAAGAGATGCCATTGGTATGTTTTTCATAGTGATATTCCTGGTTACATCGAGAATAGGAAACCCAAAAGTGGTTCTTCTTTTTCTTCTTCTTCCAGTCCTCCCCTCGGTCCTTCATGGTTCCCTTCGAATAGGTTGTGATGGACCTTCTCCTTCCCCTTGACATTCCTCATTGTTTCTGTTCTCTCCTCCCTGGTTGGCCATGTCTACTACAGGTTCTTGAAGAGGTCTGTTGATGATTACCCGGTCAAAAAGAGGTATTGAAAGGTGGTCCTTGATGTTATTTGATTCTAGATTTGTGTGGTCTTGCAACTCGACTAGTTCTTCCAATGCAATTTCTCTCGTACTCCCAAAAATAATTTGTTCAACTGTTTCCTTGTCTTGATTCAGAATCTGCCTCTCCGAAGGCACTTTGCTGTCAACACTTCCTTCTTCTTGCTTTATCCCTGCATACCGATTAATAGGATTAGTGATTGGTGTGGTTGTTGGACCAAAAGTTGTAGGAAATTTTGAACTAGAAATAAATCTGCCTTGACTATCCCTAGGCCTACTTCTACTTCTACGCATAAAGAAAAGGAAATAAAAGTTCAAAGATAAGCAAAAACGATCAGACTTTGGAGCAACCCCACAATAGTGGATGCGTGGCTCTTCACTCACGTCTTACCATACTCTCTCCGCCCTCTGACTGCCTGCAATACCCTTGAAACTCTGTAATAATAATATTACCTGAACCAAAATACAACCTCCCCAGCAACAACGCCAAAATGTTGAGAGTTTTAATTAGCAATTAAACCTCCTAATATTTAATTGTCAACCAGGACTCGTAAACACGAGTTGTACTGCGTTTTTGGCTCAAGATTAAGTTCAAAGTATGTAATTTTCCTTGATAATGATCGTTAAGTACAGAATGATAAAAACACTCTTCTATCAATTAAGTAAACTAGCACTCATCTCGCTCTCACAAAAGAATTCTTTACTTTAACATAAGCAATCTAAAGGAAATCAATTTAACTCAATACATTTCTGTTTCTTATTCTAAATTTCTGCAATCAAAAGACAAACCCATTGAAACCAAAGGCTTAATGAAATTCAATCTAAGTACAATTCTTGAAATAAAACCTTTTCAAAGCAGGAAGTTCAAACTCTAATTATTCAAAAGGCAGAGGCAAGCAATCATCAAAACCTATTCTCTGAGAAATCAAAATGTAATGCTACAAAAGGAAACCAGAATCAAATCCTGAACTGTCAAACTAGGCTATTCTTGCTCAGAAATAAAATACATTCAAACACACTGCTACAAAGACTGATTTTGAAATCAACTTGAACTGACCTATTGGTGCTTAAAGGAGAATGAAATCTTAACGAAATTATCTGAGTTTATAAATGAAATTGAATTGCTGTCACACTGCTATGAAATCAATCTCTATGCTACTGCACTGGGAATGGGAATCAAACTTATTCTATCATGCGAAAATAAATCTAAATTATCCTATGATAATTTAATGACTCAAATTGATGCTTTGAATGAAATGCTTTGAATTAAATCACGCTGCTTAATGATACTGCTTGAAATTAATCACACGACTTGAATTAAACAATCATAATGCTTGAAATAAATCACACAATGAAAATGAAGAACACAACACCTATTGCTACCAAGCACAAATTTGTTTTCAATTACAATCAAAACCTTTCAAACCATAAATCGTTCACTCGAATGCACACAGAAGATTCATATTCAAATCCACACCATACATCAAAACTCAAAAATCATTATATTCCTATATCGTGAATGCTCCAATTATAAATATGAATAAATGCGACTTAAGTGGAGGAATAGAGCATGGCTCTGTGTTAAAATATGAGCTCAGGTTATAAAATGAATCAAAGATCTTCAACACAGGAAAGCAATCTTTAAATTGTTTAATTTGTAAGGTAACAAACCACACATATGTTATGAAATCGTATACCAATATTCGTAACTGTAACACACAGGATTCAAACTATAAAATCACATGCACACACCTAGCTATCTGAACTGTTAATGAGGCTTATTTCCAGAGGTGGTGGGCCCTCCCATGCCTGGAGTAAGCTAGCTTACTACAATGAAAGAAGGATTTAAAACATCAGAGACATAACTCGCAATCAACCATGATAACAACACTTCTGGCTCACAACTTGAAAGCGATCATGTATATTTTCAAAATAGAGTTTGGGAACCAATTGACATAAGTCACAGTGTATCTTACTAACAACAACAACAATTCTAACTCTTAACCAGCTAGCTCAACTAGCATTGTCATTGCATTACAACGACCTTTAAAGGCGACTGTGTGAATGTAAAAATAACAATTTAACTAACTATGGAAACCTTAGCAACTATAAACTAATCTAAGCATTGCTCGATCTACTCCAAATCATATTGACTCTACTTAGAACAAATTGCTTCCTTCTAGAGTAACTGACTGCTATTATGAGAGTAGTCCGCTTTGATTCTGATCTGGAGGATCTTTGGCCTTGGAATTATCACACTTAACATAACAAATCGATCCTGGAAGCATCGCGCTTGTCCTTACAGATCGCTGTGTAAACTTCGATGGTCAAAACAAGAAGAAGGAGTCCACCTGGCCAGACTGTCTCGAACTCGGTCAAGGATCGACTGTTTGAATATGAAAGCTGAGATCGATGTTGATGACAAGGCATCTTTCCATTCATGCTGACCTGCCAATCCTGCCACCAAGCTTCCAGCTAGACCCATGAATAAATAGTTAGCATATAAAGACATGACTCAAGAATTCACTTAAATTCAATCACAAATAGCAAAACGATGTCAGTTAAGTGCATTTACCTCTTAGTCATGTACTAGTGGGGTTTAGGGAGTGATGTAGGTGATAGGGTAGGTAGTAGGAGTACTTTCATAGGCAAAAGATGGTGAAAATAGGGATGAGAGGCAGAAAATTGGGGACAAAAATGGGCGCCAACACTTGTCAAGGCCTTGGTATTTTGACAATGTTGGTTATGATGATGTAAATCATCATTGATGCTTATCAATCTGGATCCTTATATGAATATTTCAATTTGAGAATATCCTGTTGAGTCATTATGAATACCTCCCTTGTTAAGAGGGAGCGTTGAAATTGTAACTAGTGTCGATCTTCATAATGTAATTTAAATCATTAATGTATTTATTATATTCATTTTTATTTTAGTCAAAGCATGTTCTTCATGCTCATAGAGTAAAAAAGAGTCAAAAAGAAATTATTTTGAGTCAAAGAAAAATGTACTTGAGTCATGTACCATTTAAACATTTGTAAGAAAAAGAAAATTGAATTTTTGTTTGAGTCAAAGTTGGCTCTCCTTAGAACAAGTCGGTTGGGACTTCCAAGAGACACCTATTTGACCTCTTGCACAACTATATATAAGAAGGAAGTTCGACTCTATTGGATATCATCGATTTTACCAACAAGAATACATTTGAAACCAACGAAGAAGATGAGTAATAACAAGTCAAACGAGGGAGAAGGACAAAGTCAAATGCAAGAAGAATATTCTGAGTTTGACTGAATTTTTGACCTAATTACAGGTCATACGTGTGGACTGTAATTTCTGTGGAGAAGGCTGAATCGTCTGAGGTTTCCACAAGGTCGAATTTCAACTTCCAATTGCATGTCTGAAATTTCAGAGTGCTGAATCTTGATCAGATTTGGACAGTTTGACCATCATCGACTTTGACCCGAGTTGACCAGATTTGGAGGTGACTTGGAGGAGGACTGGACTTGACATTTTAGGGGCAGTTTTGGGTCTTGGTCTTGGTCTTGGATATCTCATTTTGATATGATTCTATAAGAGAAGGATTGTTGGGTTTTTTCCCTGGGGGGGGTTTGCCTTGGCTTGGAGCCTAATTATGGTGTTTATTGTCTCTTTGTTTCCCTGGTTGATTGAACATTTGTGTAATTGCTTGATCAAGAGGACATAACGCATAATAAGAAACTATCTAACATTCACAAGTAATTATCAAGTAAGAGAAATCAAGCCTTATCTACCCTATGCTTGGTTTCTCAACATGACCCAGGAATGCTTGGGTTCTAGCATCTTTGCCTAATTTGGATGTTTCAAATTTCAAGGGGTTAGATTGGACTTCCGCTAAACTTTGCATGTAAAGGATGGCAAGGAAAGAATTATTTTTGGAAGGACTTGTGGCACATGTGGACTTGTAGTTGTAGTCACTCTCAAAAGGTCTTTGGGGCTTACAAGGTTGTTTTAGATGATCCTTGCCAAGGGATTACAAAAAAATGTTTATATAAAATGCAAATGCATGGGGAATGCCTTGTATGGAGTGATTGAAGATGGATAAGTGGGAAGCCTATTCATATATGAGATGAAGGATTTTTATGAGTTGGTTAGGCACTCTTTTCATACAGGGTCCCACTTAAATAAAAGATGGGGCCTTGGAGATCCAATGGAGGGATGGTTGAGGAGGTGCCAACCCCTTTGGAAGGATCATGCCTCTTTTAAACATAAAATCTGGGGGGTAACCTTTGCTTGATTAAGGGTTGACTGTCAAAAACACGTTGGAAAAAATTGGCATTTCCAATTCAACATGTGCATTGTGTGGTATGGATGAGACATTTCGACATGTTTTTGGGAAAGGTCAACATGGTAGAGATTTTTGGGCACGGATGTTGGTGTACATGCATCATTTTCCCTCACATGCATAGTCATTTTCCCTCATGCATAATTATCTATCTACTAGAGTGCATTTGAGATTCATTAGATGTAATACCTTGGGCAAATACCATGGGTTGCCAAAACCATAGACGTGTAAACCACCATTGGTAAATTCCACTTTTATCTTAGGTAAAATTCTATTTCTAGGAGCATGAGCTCTTCATTCTTTGATTCTAGGAGATAATTCTTATTTTCTAGGAATAAGTGCACTTTTGACTAGGGGCTAAAACCTACTTTCTAGGGGTGAATGCATGAGCTAGTTCCCTAATGAAGAGGGTTAGACATTTCTGGTCAGGATACCATAAGAAGGTAGAGAGGGATTTGTTGAAATATGTAACTAGGTTCGGTCTTCATAATGGCATATGTAAATGTAATCTTGATTTTATGTATTTAATGAAAAGAGAAATAAATTTATTGTTTGTGTTCTTGAGGCATGGGTTTCATGCTCAAGGGAAATTTATTTTTACACCCATTGAGTGCTTCTAGGGTTGTCATAAAGTCAATTCTCATTGTCATGTATTGAAGACCCGTTTAGGCATGTTACATATTGTAAAGAAAATTTTGTTGAGTCAAATAGAGTCAAAAGACCCTCCAAGACCTCGTCATGGCACAAAGATCAAGTCAGCCTACATGAAGGGACAAGTTGGCCTCAAGATAGTAATTCGTACCCCTCATAAGCCTATAAATAAGAAAGAATTCGACCTCATTTACACACTCACTCAAGCAAGTTTGATCTCTTCAAGATAGAAGCTGGAAAAGGACGAAGAAGAAGAAGAAGAAGAAGATCGAGATCAAAGTTTTTTGGCCTCTCTCTCTTTCTCTCTCTTTCGTTAGGGTTTCTACAGTTTCTGGGCTAGACGAAATTTCGAAGCTGCAAGGTCGAAGCTGTGAAGTTGCAAGGTCGAAGCTATGAAGTTGCCTCTAGATCGAAGTTGTGAAGCTATTAGGTTGAAGCTGCTAATGCTACATCAAGGTCGAAGTTGTGAAGCTGCTAGGTCGAACTTGTTGAAGCTGCTAGGTCGAAGTTGTAGAAATTGTTGCTGGGGTCGAAATTGCTGGAAGGTCGAAGTTTGTTGCTGGAAGTTGTATAAGGAAAGCTCATCAAGAAGGATGACTTGGTCTTGGAGGGTCATGGTCAAGGGTCACATGTCATGGAATTCGTCAATTGAAGTTCTATAAGAAGAGATGGATTTTGGTGGGTTTCTCTCAGTTGGAGAGGTTTTGGCCCTGGCTGACCGCCTATATCTTGTGTCCTATTGTCTCATTGTTCTTTATGATTTGGTAGCTGTTTGATGATAGAGAACACTAATATAAATAAGAAAATAAGAAGTTAATCAAGTAAAGTAAAAATACATCACAAGCAATTATCAAGTAAGAGAAATCAACTACACTTGTTGCCCCCTAGATTTCTCAACAGGATCCTCTTGAATCTCTATAGAGGCAGTGATAGCGCTCCTTGATCTTGTAGTATAGGTGGCACCTAAAAATGAGGTGCTGCTCTATCTTTGGCTCTTGAAGGTGACATACATGGCAGATCCCATCAGATTGTGGCATATGGTGGTCAGTCTCCACTCAGAGTTGATGAGAAGCAACCCAAAGCTGGCCCAAATGAATCCTGAGTTAGTGCATCCAATGTCTGCGTGTGCATGGGGGTTAAAAATGATACCATTCCATAACTCCATGAAATGCTCAATCTAGGAGGACATTTTCCTGCCCAAGTCTGTCTAGGGGGAGGGGGGGTTCAAGTGACTTGAATGTACAATCTATAGATATCCTCTCTGATGGACTGATTGAGAATCTGTCTAGGTGGTATGAGATGGCTTGGAGTAGCAAGGGAGAATCTAAAGGGGGAAAGACTCTCTAGGGAGATGGTCAGTGTTTGGAGAAGTTGAGAAACATCTAAGAACCACCCTCTTGTTCGACCTAAGGAGTGAGCCGAAGCAAGGGCCTCCGAGGAATAATGTGCAAGGTAGGGGCATTGGTCTCTCCTAGTAACTGAACCTTTGAAAGATCTAACTCTGTGGAGGAAAGAAACCAAGCGAAAGGTGACCTCAGCTGAAAGGGGTTGGTACCAAATTCTGCCTAAATAATGGATTGCGACACTGCATGCTTACATCTGATGATGTGCCTGAGAAGCAACGTTTGGAATCTCTCCATCTGGGTCCAATCTATCTATACCAAGCTCGACTCCCAAATCTCGGAGCCATAGAGAACTATGGGTTTAATAATCGCGTCCGTGAGATGGAGTTTGGACGAGATATCTTGATACTAACTCTGGAAGCACTCTCTTGATTAGGACCAGGGAAACCAGGGAACCATACCCTTTGTTAAGTCGAGGTTGGAGGGCTTGTCGCATACCAAAACGAGGTCCTGTGAACTGTACTCCCAGGTAGATGTATGATGTGGTGACCTCGATCTCTTCCCCTTGGAAGTAGAAATGCATGTCTGTAAGCATTTTCTTCGAAGCATTGAAGATCATAACCTTGGTTTTACCTAGGCTGACTGTCAACTATCGAAGGTCACAAAAGTTGGCTAGGGCATCTATTTGTCTCTACAGACGCTCAGGAGTAGATGCCACCAAGAACAAGTCATCTACAAATAGCAGCAGGGAGATCAACACTTGATGTAGAAGGCAATCATCCCATCCTGGGTGTGCTCATGGAGGAAGGATTCCAGTCCATTGATGTAAATCCTAAAGAGGGTCGGCGAAAGGGGTCACCCCTGAATTACCCCAATGGTTCTTTGGATAAAGTCAGAAAAGCCATGTGCCATCATGGGCGACCCAAAACTAAGTCATATAGTCTCATAATAGCTACCAGAAGGGTCTTAGATATGCCAATGTGTCGAAGTCTTTGGAATAGTGCCTCCCTAGGCACAGTATCAAATGCTTTCTGAAAATCTACAAAACAACAGTAGACAAATCATCAATTGCTCTTGATTCTTGCTTCCATTCTCTCCCACTTTAGACTACAGTTTTGAGTAGAGCTTGATGCTATTGTACTAGTTGAATTTCCCACATTCATTACCATATTTGAACTTTGAGTGGTGTGAGGAGATTGTAAAAGTTAAGCATGTTCTTCTTATCCTCCTTGATCCTTGACTGTGTTGTGTTGTATCCTATTTGTTCAGAACTTTGTTCTTTATACAACTTTGAGTAATTAAAGATCAAATCAACATCTTTTGGCAACCAATATTGGAACACATTTATGTTAGAATTGTGTGTAGCGTAGCTCATGCAATTCAAAGTTTTAATCTTTTAAGTTCCTGAACTCCTGAGATTCAAATATTATTTTTCACCTTGCATTTTTTTTTCACTAGAGTCCATTAGCCCAAGCTCAAGGAGATAGTGGTGTATTTATGCAACCATCAATGAGTAGGGTGCCACCCCTGGGAGGTGGGAGGTGGGGGGTGGAGTTGACTAGGTAGTAGCCAAATGTACAATAGACTGTGTTACACAAAGGTAGGTTCTTGGTCATTATAAATACAATAAGGTTGACTTGTGGTCTCAAGTGAAAATTAAACCCATAAGTTTAACAAAATATCCGGTGAAGCCAAGCATGAAACTGGCTAATGCAACTCTGTATCCTTGTATGCTTTAAAATCAGAGAAAGTAAAGGCAGCAAGCATGACTGATTATTACCCAAAATAATGGAGAAAACTCGAGAATTTGCTGTGTCAACCCCTGGAATAAATTTTCCGTATTGCCTTGCAGAAAGCTCACCATTAGAAGAAAGATTAACAAAGTTCGCATTTATTTTTTATTTCAGGTGTTACGTTATATGTAGTGCTTCCATATCTTGTTCGCAAAATTGGACTCTCTTGATCTATATGGAATGCCTTTCCTTCCCCTCATAATAGTCTTCTTTCCTGTAATTTTTGTAAATCAGGGAAATGTCCTAGCAGTATCTAGAAGAAATAAGGTTGCTATTTTTAATTAAAGGAGAATTGTCAATCCATTGAGAATGATTTGATTTGAAATTCCTCAATACTCTCAGAGGCACTACAATTTTCGAATGTTGAACATTACGTTAAAATCTTCCATATTATTATTCAGCCCCAAAGCTGATAATGTGATGCGCATCAAGTAGAAAAGGTCATTCCTTTAATGAATGTTCTCAGTATCCAAGGATTTGTGTCTTTTGTTGTGATTTAGCTACTAATCTACTCATATTCACAAGGAAACCACAAGCTGAGTGTTAGGTTGTCCAGAGGATAGGCTGCTACCCAGTGTCAAAAAATATATGTATCCTCTGTTACCCAGTCTGTGAGCAGTTCAATAAACTATCCCATAAACAAGGACCCACAAGGGCCAATATTAAAACAGCTATCTAAAACAGATGATAACAGGTGCACCAAAACAGAGTGTCTGATGATCATTCCTTGGGTGCTGTGTCTGCATAACTGAAATGCCCATCACTTCCTTGGCCTGGGCCTCTTCCTCTGCTTCTGCTGCCCTATCACTTCCATCTTCAGAACCCGAGATGGCAGTGATTAGAGCATCATACTTGCTGTCTGGTTGATCCAGTTTCTGTAGAGCGACAACATCTTAGGTTCTCTGGCTTTCAATTATACATGCTATAAGCTCCTTGACATGCCAGTAAAGGTCCATAGTTTTGGTGTATTTTGATTCCATACTTCTGGAGTACCGAGTGTCAAGGATAGTGTTCCCCATTTTCTTGTCTACCATGAAGTTTGCGGTGCCTCTTCTCTTCAGCCTAACCCTATTTTCCACAGAATCCACTTTGCTACTTACAGCTCCTGTGTGATGGCCCTGGTAAGAAGCAGCAATGGCTTCTGCTGCAGATATATTCTTCTGCAATGAGGACTCTGCTCTGTTTTGCCTCCTTTCTTACATTGCTGAAGTCTGCCTTTGTGTCTGGCACAAGTCTCTATGTTTTTTTCCAATATCTGGGGCCTCATATACCAGGTGGGCTTTGCTATAATCCATGTTCCTGGCCAATGGATTTGCCCCTTTGCTTGCAGGCCATCGGCACCATGAAAGTTGACAACAATTTCCTCTTTGAACGCAGACCACTGGTGCTTCCTTCCTTCCATTTTCCTTCCATTCTCCACAGACTGTCTGCAAACCATTGTTTATCATGCTATCTCCAGCGCATCTTCAATACAGTTAATGGTATACATGGGACACATCTCTCCAAAAACCTTTGTGATGGCAAGGTTAACATCTGATTGAAAAGCCCACTGAGAATGGAGTCAACCATGAATATTAGTACTCTTGAGCCCCAAGACTGTCCTCCCTTGCAATGCTGTGTGAATCCCCACATCTTGCTCCCTCTCGGTCTCATCAACAGACATCCCTGTGTCCTCTTGCCAGGTGGTTGCTGCCATCATTTGCTCCCGTGACACCCCACACCCCATATGGCCAAGGAATTCTGTGTTGATACAGATGATTTAATACTAATTTGAATTTTCATCATCTAATAATCTACATTTGCATATTTCTGTGTGCAACTTTTCATGGCTGAAATTTATATGATTTTCATGATGTGCCCGTAGGTGCTCACTGTTCTTTAGGTTTGCTAAAGGGCGTAATATGTTTGAGAAAGAGCCACATTACAAATATGGCCGATAAGATTTTTTTTTTTGTAATTTAATTTAATATTATGGAAAACCTCGAGGTTTTCCATATTCAAGAATTATGATTATATTCTCTGGAAGCATGTTATGCAACTAGCTTTCAACAAAAGTACTTCAATCATTATGTTTTCACTTGATATCTCTAAATTTGTTCATGTATTTTTATATTCTTATACTTGAGAACGTCTGTGTGTCGTTTGGAAGATTGTTTGATTAGGAACTTGAATGAACCAATTCGGTTTTCGCTATTGGTCAGAAGCTAACCAAATGCACATTCCTTATAGCTAGTTTTTCCTTCCTCAATGTGCTCATGGAATGTATCTATGACATTTGTATTCCACGAGTAGTTGAAGAATGCAAGATTGCAGTTAAAAGTTTGTTGATGCACCTGCTTTTGTGCAGATTGTATCCATAAGGAATATACGCAAGAGTAGTGATAGGGCAATGGTCCCCAGCCAGCAGAAGGATGGTCGTCTCCTACAAATCTGTCTCACGGACGGACACTCAACCATCACAGCAATTGAGTATTGTCCATTACCATTGATTTCAGAAGATATGGCTCCTGGGACAAAGGTATTTTATTTTGAACCTGTCCACAAAACACAATAGAATAATATAATGTAATTAACTTTTGGTTTTACAGAATATTGAACTATCTCGTTGGTGTGGTTGTCACATATTTCCATTTGTTTTCTGTATGCAAACTGAACCAATCTCAATTCAGTCTTTGGCTTATTTCTTCTGAAAGCTGAAATGACAAATATTATGGCAGTTATAATAACCAGACAGATTGTTGCAATTTTCAAAATTTTAGAGAGAATATTTGTTTCAGATCATAAACATAACAAATAAACTTCCAAAAGCATGCATTCAATAACCAATCTTTTTGAGTTAACAAACACGATTCTCAATTTTAGGTAAAATTGTACTCGAGAATGCTGTAAAGTTCCTGATGATTAAAAAGGTATATATAGAATGGTTTAAATGATGAATCTAAATAACTGTCCACTAAAAGACATATTTTTTATGCTTCAGTTTAAGCCTTTCACAGTGTAAGTTGTTCCCTTTGATGGTAGACTACCTCCATGTTACTTTGTTGTGCTATTAGGCTTATACTAAAAGGCACACAGGAAAATGACTATCTATTCCAATTTGATCTTAAAGCAAGTCATGGATGGGTGTTTCAGAAGTAGAACCCTTAACCTGTCATGCAATCCACTCCGCTTGGATACATTTCAATTTTGACACATATTTGTTAGCTGCTTAACTCAATTTAGATAGCAGCAGGTTGCAATTTAGATTGAGCTAGTTTTTACCATCCAAATTGAGCTAGATCCATATTGAGCTTAATATAGATCTATCTAAAATTTAAATAACTTTACCTGTATTCCAATCATTAAAAAAATACTAAAATGAAGGTAACTTGAAGAGGTTGAAAATTAACAGAAAATACCCTGTGAACGTTGAAGCTGAAGCTTTTCAAAGTTGAAGCTTCACAATGCCTCTGATACCATATAGCCTCTAATCATTTTGTCACATTGGTGGGATTACATTCTTTTTAATGAGTCTCAAGTGTTGAGAAATCTAGGGGCAGCAAGGGGTGATTTCTGTTTTTGATAACTGCTTGTGATGTGTTTTCAATTTCTCTTATTTAGCTTCTTCTTGCACTTATTATTATTAGTGTTTTTCTATCGTCAAACAGTTACCAAAAACATAGAGAACAATGAGAGAATAGGATACAGTATGTAGGCTATCAGCCAGGGCCAAAACCTCTCCAACTTGAGAGGAAAACCCACAAGAATTCTTCTTCTTATATAGAATCTTCAATTGACGAATTCCAGGACCTAGACCCTTGACCAACAATCGCTCTAGACCAAGTCAAACACTTCTCCTTGATGTTCTTCCCTTTCACAAGGTCAGCTTTTGTCAAACTCGCAACTTCGGACCTGCAACTTCTTGACTGCAACTCGGCCTTACTGCAGAAACCCTAGGCCACGCTCGTGAGTGAGAATATGGAGAAATTGTCCTCTTTCCTTCTTCACTTGGTAAGATACTTCCTCTTCAACAATTCAGCCTGCAATATGATCTCTTTGTCACCCAAATTCGGTCCTCTTAGAGTGACTGTAATTTTCGGTCTTCATGCTGCAGTGAGAACCCTAACTTCCTCGCATGTGTGAACAAAATTAGCCCAAAAACAGACTCAACCTTCTTGGTTTTCTTCCTTCTTTTCTTCACTGTCTAAGAGGCTTCTTGTTTCTTCTTCTTCGCACATCTTTTCTTGACTTGGATGCTTGATGGATTGGTGTCTTGAGTGAGGCCGAGTCCTCCTATATATAGGCTTTATTCCCATGCATTTAGGCAGACTTTTCATAGATCCTAGGCCGACTTGTTATCTTGAAAAGACTGACTGCTCCTTTTTGAAGGC
The DNA here is from genome assembly GCA_031772625.1 of Pinus tabuliformis. Classification (NCBI taxonomy): domain Eukaryota; kingdom Viridiplantae; phylum Streptophyta; class Pinopsida; order Pinales; family Pinaceae; genus Pinus; species Pinus tabuliformis. The sequence continues at coordinate 2,076,057,265 of CM062818.1, forward strand.
CGACTTGATCATTAGCTTTTGACAAGGTCTTGGAGGGTATTTTGACTTGACTTTGACTCAAATAATTTTCATTTTTACAATATGTAACATGCCCAAATGGGTAATTCATACATGACAATGATTCTAATAACTTGATGACTCAATGACAAACCCTACGAGCTCACAATGGGAGCTTAACCTAAATGTAAATTTTCTTGAGCGTGAAACTGATGCCTGAAGACCAACAAAAGTAAATTTTATTTTTCTCATTGCATCAAAATACATAAAAACATGATTACATATGTCATATGTCATTATATGACATGATTACATATTTCAACACTCCCTCTTAACTAGGGAGGTATTCATAATTCATACAAGGTACTTGGACATTCTCAATCTGAAGAATTCCCATAAGAAGAGTCGAATTGGTGATCCATCTGTTTAGCATCATGTCATCTAGCGTTGTCACATAGCAAGGCCTTGACCAACAACTCTATCTCTCCACAAGATCATAGCACAATGCTGGCGAGACCAATGATTTATAGACACCATCATCATTGTCTCTCTCGAAACATACCCCATCCGAGTTCTGTTAGAGTATGTTCCACTAGGACTATTTTTATCTTGGATTCCCAACCCTCAAAGAATATTGATCCTCTGACTACTCTTATCTTGGATGCCCTACCACTTCCTCAAAGAGCATTGGATGCCAGATGCTTACCCAATCCTCTATTCTTTCTTCCCTAAGTGAAGACAGGAATGATGTGTCTATCCCTCCCTCTCAACTAGGGAGGATATACCCATTCCGATGAAGGAATCTACCCATGCCTATGAAAGGAATGTATCCAAGCTCCCTTTTAACCAAGGACTTGCTTCCAACAACTCTCTAGGTGGAGATCATGGAACAATAAACTGCTTGCAGGGCTCCCTCTTTCAATGTCATGAATTTTATCTTCTTTTTTATGGAGCCTTCATATTTGGGACTTCTTCGTAGGGCATAGACCATTCATCACCTTCATTCGTGAATCATGCTAGTCATGTCATCCTCTCTTTCATCAGAAAGTGATCTACTAATCCATATTTGGCTTTTTTTAAATACAACCACCTCTTCTACATCATGTTTTCTTCAGGACCCTTCATCCCACCACATGAGTACCAGTTGTAGGTGACATCCACAACTCTTCCTTCGGTAGCCCGACATTAGCCCATCCATATATTATTCAAAAATCAACAATGAACATCAATTCAAAGTTACCTTTGTGATGGTCTTTTCATCATGACATCTGCTGCTTGTATCATCAACACTGACACACTCCCAAAAATATTAAATGTCAAGTGTTTCCTTCCTTTTCAGACTTCATCGGAGTCTTCATACCTTTTCCATGGAGATGTTATGGTCAATCCTTCTAGTCATTAGATGTTGATTTCCTTTTCTATGTGACAATAGTTGCATCTTTCACGATCTCTCCCTACTTTCTTCACATATTTCTCTCTAGGAACTTCCTTCCACAATTCCTTCATTTTTGTCAACCACCTCATATTCCATATGAGGATTGATTATGTTGATTTCATCTAGTCAATATGTGAACCATGCCTTCATGCATCTTTTAAAAGGAGGAGATCCCCTTTTCTTGATCATGCTCATGAGGTAGAGCATTTATCCATGCTATCTGCAACTATCTGACATGAATCAATTTCATCAAATACATGCATACATACCTCATTTCTTCTTTTTGATCATCTAGATTTCCTAAAGCAGCTTCCTTGATTGAAAGTTTTGCATTCATCTTGACTTGCTTCACTTTATTGTCATCATACCATCATCCCATGAATCGCCTCCAAGGTGGAATTCTCGGCAAGACATTTTCCTTTTTTAATAAGTGAATCTTCCAATGAAGATTCCAATGAAGGATCTTGATTATCCTCATCCTACAAATGCTCCTTTTGAATGATGTATGATGAGCTCTCATACTAACTTTTCTTCTATCGATAAGTACTACTTATGTTTCCAATGAGGTTACCAAGAGCTCTTTTCTACTATTGGTAATTGCGATAGACTTTTACTTCAACTATCTTTCAAGCTTCTAATGATGAGCTCTTGCATTCAATCGAATGCTTTCATGATACCATCGCTGTGAAAATTCCTCAACGGGAATCCTTATTGCAACAACTCATGATATTTCTCCTACTTGTTAGATTTACATGAACAAGTTATTTGCAGTTTCCTACGACAAATATTGTAATAAATACATTGCATCCTTCACTTAATTAATTGAAGGATGCAAGAAAGAAAAGACAATGCAAATGACACCATTATTTTTGGACAAATGTCCCCGGGAAAACTCAATGCAGGAAAACTAGTGCAACAGATCTGAGGGTTTTATTATTATGCAGGAGAAAATTTGAATACAATTCTTGGATGCTCAACTAGCAATCCAATACAGAGAGAAACTGGACAAAATGAATGGTGAAATGATCTCACCCTGTCACTAGGCGAATTTGAGTTTGATCATGCTGAACTGGAGCCTTTGCGTACCCTCTGCATAACTTCTATGCAGAATTGCGTCACTCCTACGCATTTCCTGCGTCACACTTGGTGGGTATCACGCTACTCCTCCGGACCCTCTACTAGTTGGAAAATTCGAATCTCTGCCTCCCGGTCTCACACCCTGACTACGGAAACTCGATTTCCTCAGCAGGTATTTGATGTCCCTCTAAGGCCTGCGTTGACACTGCATCAACTTTGCGTGGGCTAGTGTCTGCCTCTCTCTGGACGTTGTTCTGCCCCCTCTTTGCCTCATACTCTGCGGCCCAAAAAACTTCCTTCTTTTGAATACTCAGTGCTCTTCTCTGAAAGAAATATCCTCGATCAAAATTTCCTCCTAAGAACTTCTCACTTCAGATATTCGATAACTTGTTCTCTCGGTGTGATTTCCAAATGACCCTCAAGCTTCCTTAAATAATCTTTTCGTTGACATTCAACAACCCAGATTAAAAGGTAATCAATGGCTGAGATCATTTTAGCTTGATCCTCGTCTTCTTCTAGAAGTTACACCCACAATTAGATTAATACCCATTAATATTTTTAATTTCCTAAGTTTAGACTTAGGGGCCCATTATAAAATATTAATTATTTTAATACAACTCTTTCTGGGTGAGTTTCCCAAAATGCTTTCTGAGTTCTTTGGAACACATGTGCCCAAGCCTCCTTGCAAAATTTGAGGCCTAGAGCACATCCGACGCCACCCCAAATCAACAATCTTTGTAACTTGATGCATGCTACCATGCCTCTAATGTTTCCTACCATGATAGCTATATTTTACAAAAACTTGGAAAAAAAGACTTGAAAAGAACTAGGTGAAGAAGATCATCTCAATATATTAGAGATCTTTTACTTCTTCCTTGTTGGATTTATTCTTTTCAGCTTCTTCCACTTCTTCAATGATATGGGCTTCTTTCCTTCCTCTTTTGTTGTTGTCCTTCTTAAGCTCTGGATAATCTCTCTTATAGTGCTCATATTCATGACAACCATAACATTGGACCTTGGCCATGTTCTTCTTTTTCCGAGGACCAAACTTTCCTTTTCTCTTAGTCATGGCAGCAAATGCTTGTGTTTGGTCATTTGCTCCTACATCAATATTTTCCTTCAACTTGGTTTCTTCAATTTTGCATAATGACCATAGTTCCTTGAATCAAGTAGCTTCCTTCTTCCCATAGATGCTTGATGTAAAGTTACCCCATTCCTCTGGTAGTGCATTGAGCACTATAGTAGTCATTTCTTGGTTTGACATTATTTCTCCCAACTCGTGGAGTTGGTGATTCGAAATTGGATCCTTGAACTCTCTTAAAGCTACCCGAACTCTGTAAAAACTCATACTGGAGTTTAAAGTCTTACGAATGTCGAAGCCTATTAGAAATAACCTCTGAACAACGACAATTGTAGCTAGCACGGAGCAACGAGGACCTTTGGTCAAAGTACGCTGACCGAGGCTCATGGAGACTGCGCAGTGCGCAAACTGGCAAATGGGAAGTCCAGATCAGAAAGCGGAGGCTGTTTCTGGGCAAAACCCCTTGAAATGGTAAAGCCCTGAACGCTCGGTCACAAGGGGAACCATGAAACTGGGGGAAAAGCGCTAAAATAGACGGCGGGTCCCGCGCTCCAAAACCGGCAGTATATCGGAAGCGTTTAGGGCGGTAAGCAGGTTTGTCAGAGGACCCAGCGATTCCATACATTGGATGACGCGTGTTCGGCGGATGAGAGAGAAAACCGCCTCTCATCGCAGGCTAACGTTCGAGCAAGTCAACCGCACGATAAGAGCAATAATCGTAGGATCTGGAGGCCCCAAATCTAATGGCGGAGATTGCACCCGATGGATGATCGGATTCGAGGGAAAAATAAGCCACGACGCATAAAGATTTGAAGTCCGACGTGGACGATGAGTTGGCAGAGATTCGTGTTGCGCGGGCATTCTTGGAATAAAACGAAAATAATGACTGTTTCAAACGATCGAGTGTTTCCGGTGAACCTGACACTTATCCATTACGGAACAGGTGGCCGTTTCCCTGTGAGGTGATGCAGTGACTGTAACAACCGAAAATAAGGGAGACGAACAGGCGAAGAGAGAGAGGAAACGAACAGTCGGGGAACGAAATGGTTCTAAGAGCCACAAACAGACAGAGAGTAAAGGAGGAAAAAAGAATGCGCAAAGAGTCTGGGGAGTTACTCGGGGGTCAGTGGAAAAACCAGAGAGCTCAATTGATAGTAGCATATTATTGTTGGAGTTGCTTGGAGGTCGAGCGACTCACCGAGGCATGCAAGGGCCGAGAGAAAGAGCTTAGAGAGCCAGAACAAATAGCCAGAGCAAGACCCAGAGCGAGCGCCAGAAGTGAGAGCTGAGAGCCAGAACCAGAGCCAGAGCCACAGAGCCAGAGCCAGAGCTAGAGTCAGAGCCAAGAGCCAGAGCTAGAAAGCCGAAGAGCTCTAAGAGCCAAGGGATAAGATGGTGTTCTGAGCCCAATGTTCTTGTATAAAACATTGGAGTTAAGTGTAACACTTGTAAACGAACTATTTCCAATATCCCAGAGAGCCTAATCGAATTTATTAGAGCTCAAGGAGACGTAGCCCTAGATATCAGGGTGAACTCCATATTATATTGTTGTCTTATGTGTTTTTTTTTTTGTTTTTTTGCTGCTTTCACTACTATTATATGTGTGTGTATATATATATATAAGTTTAAGTACCTCCCCATATCAACACAAACAATATATTTTAAAGTAAATAATTAGCTGAAAACAAATACAAGCATACACTCATATTTTCAAGCATTTCTTATTTCCACATTGGTTAATCATTAAGACTTGGGAAAATTTAAAGCTTTGGGAGTGGGAGAGGTTCTTGTAAGTTAGACAAGAAGCCTAAGAGCCCCATTTTTAGATCAGTTGGTCTCTTATTTCTGAAACCCTCATAAAGTATGAGACTATTCCTTCTTCTTTTGATATCTTCATTTTGTAGAGTTCTTGTTTTAATGATATTACTTTTCCAACAATACTTTATGGGGATTAGTTCCACCAACTTGTCATATATTTTGAAGAATTTCAACTCCCACTTCGGTTATCAGTTTTATTTATCACTCCATGCATTTAGTTTTAAATCCAAGCATGATAAAAATTCTAAAATCTGGAAATGACAATATTTTCTGAAAACAAAAATTTAGAGATTTCACAACTGCTGAAATTGCAGAAATAAAACACAACAAAGTTATAATAGCCACATACAGAAAATAACATAGTGAGTTTTGGTCAATGTGACCCAGTGTTTTCAGAAACGTCCAACTCGAAACGGAGTTGGTCTGACCCAAAGCCTCCTCGAGTTAACTCGACCTATGAAACAATTTGGCCGGCTGGGTTACTACTGAGCCGACTGGGTTGTCTAACAACTTGGCCGACTCAGTATTAACTCGGCCGGCTTCGCCAGGTTGGAAACTGCGGTCCGTGGACCCATAAAACAACATTTTTTTTTAAATATTTGTTTTGGGGGACTCCAAACAGGCTTATATTTTGTCTATTGTGTATTTGGGGTCCATTCCCCTCTTCTAAACCCTATTTAACCCACCCTACCCCTCTCATTTCCTCACAAACATCTCATGCATTTGAGTGAGAATTTCAGCGAGAGTTTGTGAGGAGTTGTTGAGTTTGTTTTTGGAGCAGCAGTGAGGAGTCTTGGGCAAGCATTGTAGCTGGAGTGAGGAGCTTTTTTGGCACCCATTTGGAGCAGCATTGAGGATTTGGTTTCTTGGAGCAACCTTGAGGAGGCAGTTTACGCTTGTAGGTATTTTTTTTTCACTTGTAAAAATCTGTTTTTGCTTATTAAATTTTATGTGGAAATTTGGAAATTGAAAAGAGTGTTTTTTGTGAAAGAAATGAACATTGAATCAATGCTATTTTTTTTGTTTTCATTTTCAGATTTTTTGCTTTCATTTCCAAGTCAAAAAATGGCACCTAGAGTGAAAGATGTTGCTTGGGCATATGTTGAAATGGTTGATAGTCAAATGCATTGCAAATTTTTCCATAGAAAAATTAAGGATGGTCTTGGGGGCATTAATAGGTTGAAACAACACTTGGCAGGGATTAGAGGCCAATTTACTCCATGTACCTCACCAGAAATTGGGGAGATTAGGAAGGATTTGTTAGCCAACTTTGAGAAGGTTAAAGAAGATAAGGCCAGACAAAAAGAGGCTGAAATTGGGAGGAAGAAGAATATACAAAAAATGCTGGCTACCCACCTCCATTTTGATTTTGAGGGTTCTTCCTCTATCCCTTGTATTGATGCATCCAACCCCTTCCGATATGTTCCTCCCTCTTTTGAGTCTATTCAAGAAAAGGGTAAGAGTAAAATGAAAAAGGGTGATATGAATATCAAAAGTTATTTCACTGTCACACCCTCCTCTCCATCAGATGCACATGGTCCTCAAGCTAGTATAAGTCATATGCAACCCACTTTAGATGACCATTGAAAGAAAGAATTGAGGGACACTGCTTGTGATTACATATGTAGATGGTGGTATGATGCTAATATCCCCTTCAATGCTTTTCGTTCACCATATTATGAGCCTATGTTTGATGCCATACATGCTCCTGGAAGAGTCTTCAAAGGCCCTATTATGCATGAGCTAAGGGGGTATCATTTACAGAAAGAAATTGCCTCCATTAATGAGTATTTGAAAGATTTCAAGGACTCATGGGCAAGAGCAAGATGTACGATCATGTCAGATGGATGGACTGATTAAAGAAACCGTACCATCATAAACTTTCTTATGTTCTGCCCACAGGGAACCATGTTTCTAAAACCAATTGATGCATCTGATAAGGTAAAAGATGGACAATTGTTGTTTCAGCTATTGGATGAGGTTGTTGAGGAGGTGGGGGTGGCTAATGTTGTTCAAGTCATCACAGATAATGCCTCTAATTATGTTCTTGCTGGTAAACTGTTAGAGGAATAACACAAAACCATATTTTGGATCCCATGAGCTGCACATTGCATAAACCTCATGCTTGAGGATATTGGCAAATTAGATTGGGTCAAAAACACTGTAGATCATGCCAAAAGCATAACAAAATTTATCTACAATCATTCATGGATTTTGAGCCTAATGAGGAAACACACAGGGGGCAGGGATATTATTAGGCCTGCCATCACTAGATTTGCTACTCATTTTTTGACATTGCAATCTATGCTTTCACAACATAGAAACTTGCAAAAGATTTTTTCCAGTGAAGAATGGAATTAAAGCCAGTGGTCTCACAAATTGGAAGACAAAGAATTGAAAAAGAAAGTTAATGAAGAAATATTTTGGAGAAAGACAACAAAGATTGTGAAGCTTGCTGAGCCACTGGTTAAGGTGTTGTGGTTGGTGGATGGGGAAAGATTGGCTATGGGCTTCATTTATGAGGCTATGGCTCAAGAAAAGGAGCAAATAAAGAGAGCATACAATGATAAAGTAGCTTGGGCCCATTTGCGCAATCATTGATGAAAGATGGAACAATCAACTTCATCGCCCTATACATGCAACTGGGTATTTTTTGAACCCACGGTATCATTATAACGCTGAGGCGACAGGAGCTTTGAGGGGGGAGGTTAGAGATGGATTGATTGACTACATTGATCATCTGATCACATTGGAGTGTGATCAATTGGAGATACATCGACAGGTCACAACCTTCACCAATGCCTTAGGTACCTTTGGGAGGAACCTAACAAAGTTGCAAGGGAAGTAGATGAGCCAGGTAAACAAAAATTTCAATTTTCAAATTCTTAATACTTATTTTGTTAAATCTTTTATAATTTGAAAGTTCGATATAATTTGTAATTTTGTTGAGCCAACTCATTACACTCCTATGCTTTTTGCAGCACAATGGTGAGAGGCTTTTGGTATCCATTGTCCTGAATTGCAGAAGTTTGCAATTCGTATTTTGAGTCAAACTTGCAGTGCTATTGGGTGTGAGGGCAATTGGTCTGTCTTTGAGAGGATTCACACAAAGAAGAGAAACCGTTTGGATAAAAAATGTTTAAATGATCTAGTCTATGTCCAATACAACCTCCCGCTCAGATGCAACCAATTGCTGAACAAAAGACCTGATTCAGATCCCATTGTGATGGAAGACATTGATCCAACATCAGATTGGGTAGTGGAGAGTCATCTAGCAGAGTTTGCTTCTAATGAGGATATTGATTATGAATTACAGACGATAGCATCACTTGAACAAAATGTTCAGTTGAATGCAGATCCTGATCCACTTGTACTAGCCTCAGCTTCAGAGCCAACAAGTTCTCCAGTTGTTGCAGGCGCTTACTCTGCTCAGCCACGACAAAAGCGCATATCTCGTCTATCTCAGCTTGCAGCTGCTGCACAACCTGCTAGTGCTACCACTTCTACAGTTGCAGTTGGAGATGATGATGAGGAGGAGCCACGGGGCCCCTTGCCTGACTCTGATCCAGAGATTGATCCAGATGATTTTGGCTCCTCTAGCAGTAGCCAGTAGTACTAGTCACAGTTTACTTTTGTTGTAGAGGCCATTTCTAGCTTCCTTGGTTATGTGTTTTTGTTTTGATCTCTATATCATCATCATGTATGTATTGGACAGTGCACTGGGTTCCATTTTGATATAATGGATATATTCATGAGCCTACTTTGATCATATGTTGTCTTCTATCTATATTTTGATGCTGTGTGTTTGGAAACATGAATCAAAATCTTTAAAATTATGTTTTTATTTTATAAAGAAAATCAATATTTAATGTATCTTTTACAACAACCGAGTCATCGAAATCGAGCCGACTGAGTCGATACGAGTCGGAGTCGACCCTCGGCGAGTCGGAGTTTTGAATCATTGACGTGACCCTAGAAAAACCTCCCTACAACTCTTGGGGAAAACCAGTTTGAGAGCTCTTCTTTATTTCTGAAAATGCTTTTATAGAGAAACTGAAACGCAGTAAAAATTCTAGCAACCACAAATTACAACTTATCTCTATTTCTGTGCTTGAACTCTGCCTCAAAAATTGTGCCAATCAGCGAATTGCCAAAACAAATTTTTTTCTAGCAATAAAATAACATTAAATGCTGTACAACTTGCCTCGAAAATCGTGCGTAAAACCTGCTATACAGACTTTAGCAGTATGATTGCCTCGAAAATCATGCCCATAACCTGCTGTACGAATTGTACGGATTTCAATAGTACGACTACCTCGAAAATCGTGCCCAAAACTTGCCTCGAAATTAGTGCCCTTACTGCTGTCCCTCTTCCTCGATTTCTGCGCCTCTCCCGCTACACGGTTTTTCCTTGGGATGCATGCCAATAAATGATGCTGCCCAGATTTGCTGAAATGTCTTCTTGTTGCTCTCCTTCACTTCCTCACTGCTAAAATTTTTTCTCCTCGCTCTCTCTTCTCTTTCTCTCAAATGTTCATGAAAAAATGAATTGATCTTTTTTCTTCTTCTTCTCCTTTTACTCTCTAAATGACCTTTTGGATTACCCTAAGATCTAATGGCTGAGATTCATTTAGATCTAGGGATGAGAATAAATGTGCATTTAATTCTCACTTTCTATTTTTTAAGTCACCCACTTAAATAAAGACCCACTTAGCCTTTTATTTCCATAGTCACTTTTTCACTTTCTAATTCTTCATTGACTTTAATAAAGTCACTTTTAAATTAGAATGTAACTTTACCACTTATAAAGTCATTTTTAAAATAAATGACTTTACAACTTATAAAGTCACTTTAGGAGAAAAGTACAAATAAATTTGGACACTTTTCCCTAGGCCAAAGATCAAAGCCTTAGGGAACCACTTGTCCTTTGATACCCAAATTTTAACACTCCCTCTTACTGAGAAAAGTGTTCCTCACCACTCCCTTCTTGTCTCTGAAGTAGACATGATTGTCCCTTTTTTGGTGAAAATGTCCACTACCTACTCATTTGTGGAAATGTACTCAAGCTTGACAACCCCCTTTTGGACATAGTCTTTAATGAAGTGATACTTGATCTCAATATGCTTTGCCCTGTCATGAAAAACTGGATTCTCCGTGAGTTTTATGCAACTTTGATTATCACAGTAAATTACTGAAGGTCTCAATGCCTGACCAAATAGACCAAACAACATCTTGCGAAGCCATATGGCCTCACAACTAGCCAAACTAGTAGCCATATACTCTGCCTTAGCTGAGCTCAATGCAACTGACTGTTGTTTCCAGCTGATCCACGACACAACTGCTGAACCCAACCCAAAACAACACTTGGAAGTACTCTTCCTATCTGAAGCACAACCTACCCAATCTGAATCCGTGTACCCTGCCAGTCTCACTCCATCACCCTGTCTATAATCTAGACCAAAATCCACAGTCCCCTGCAAGTAACGAAGAATGTGTTTTGCAGCCACCCAGTGCACTCTCCTGGGCTCACACATGAACTGACTCATAGTGTTAACTGCAAAACATATATCTGGTTGAGTGTTGACCAAATACATCAATTTACCAATTAGCTGTCTGTATAGAGTAGGATCCACCAACTCGGAATCAAAAGCGTGAAGCTTCTTCTAGTTAGTGATCATAGGTGTAGACATGGGTTTGCAGTCCTCCATGTGAAATCTGCTAAGAATATCCACAATGTACTTCCCTTGTCGTAGAAAGAAATGCCCCTCCTCCTGCGCACCTCCAATCCTAGAAAATAATGCATCAAGCTGATATCCTTCATCTCAATCTTTGAAGCAAGATCTCTCTTGCAGCCCTCAATGAGTCTCTCTGCTCCAGTGATGATCAAGTCATCAACATACAACACCAGAGTGAGAGGCTCCTCACCCACCATAATGAAGTATAGGTTCGGATCAGCCTCACTCTTTATGAAACCCAACTGTTGCAAGTATGTATTAATCCTTGAGTACCAAACTCTAGGAGCTTGCTTCAGGCCATAGAGTGCCTTTTTCAATCTGCATACATGGGACTCCTTCCCATGCAGGTAAAGCCCTGTGATTGCTCATTTTAAACCTCCTCCTAAATGAAGCCATTGAGAAATGCGGTCTTCACATCCATCTGGTGGATCTTCCAACCCATCTCTGCTGCAATCTTTATAATGGAGTGAATAGATGTATACCGAGCTATGGGAGCGAAGGTCTCCTCATAGTCAACTCCCTCTACTTGTGAGAACCCTCTCGCCACAAATTGAGCCTTGAACTTCTCGATGCTGCCATCTGCAACGTGCTTTATCTTGTAGAGCCATTTGGAATTTGTTGTCGCGCGGATTGACACGACAACGCTCAGACCAGGGGCTGTCACTCTGATCCCCGATCCCTCCGTTTAAGCCTGTCTCCCGCGGCTAAGGGGGGTAGTCCCTGTGAGATGATGAGACCAATTGTCGACCAGTTGGTTGGGAGACACGAGATACGCTATAAAAAGGACACGATGGATTTGATTAATTGAGCAGACCAGTGCCTTAAGAGATTGATGTAGAAACGATTACTTGTTAAATGATATAGGAACATGGACCATGGACAGCAACCATCTATCATCAACTAAATCACATGACCAAAACGATATCCAGCGATTAAAAAAAACTTCGAAAAGATGAATGTGCTAAAATGAAACCAAAAAAAAAACCTTAAACCCTAATAAAAAACTGCATAAAGCAAAAATTAAAACCCTAGATCAGCTAATTAATTTACAGATTTGGCCCCTTAACAGCCAGATTCTGCAATAAGCACGGAAAACATTTTAAAGAACAGAAAATTCAGATCGTCACTGTGAAGAACTTCAGAAAATCTCTCATGCAAACTTAGAAAAATAAACCGAATGATAGACCCAGGATCAAGTCCAACTGGGCTCAGCAAAAAAAATGCTTGCGGGAGTTGGCTGGTTCAGCCGAGAACTTCCCCGAACGCCCACAAATTTCCTTCAGAAAATGTTTTCTACACAGCTCAAAACAACCGTCAACAAAGAGGGCAAAAATGCTGCTAGATCTCAAACAGTAATGGAGATACTTGCCATTACTTCAGAAATCCTAACAATACCCAAACCCCAGCAAGTGAACAAGATACCTGTGCTCACAATACTCTACGAAAAAGCTATTATTAATGGCTGAAAATAACATATGCAGAAAATGAAATGATCTCACAACATTCCAAGAGAGTAACACCAGCAAGATATGGACCCCAAAGTCTTCCTTTATTAACCAGAAACAGATTTACAAGACAACTTCTTCAGTGTCTGACTCACAGATCGAATGAATCTGAAATGACCAGCTAAGGCCCTATATAAAGGAAATGATCCCAATGGCTAGTTCGAATGATCCATGTAGAAATGATCTCGACCGTTGATGAAGATCAAAACATCTCTTGATCTTATCCGTCGATTTATTCAATTAATTTTTTATTATTAATTTTTTTAAATTTTTTAAATTTCTTATTATTTATTATTTTATTATTATTTTTTAAATTTTTAAATTTTTTTATTATTTTTTATTTATTTCATTTTTTTAAATTTTTAAATTTTTTTATTATTTTTAAAATTTTTAAATTTTTTTATTATTTATTATTTTATTATTATTTTTAAAATTTTAAAATTTTTAAATTTTTTTTTATTATTTTTTATTTATTTCATTTTTTTAAAATTTTTTTTATTATTATTTTTAAAATTTTTATTTTTTTTATTATTATTTTTTATTTATTTCATTTTTTTAAATTTTTAAATTTTTTATTTATTTTATTATTTTATTTCATTTTTTAAATGGATCATCGAACTAAACCTTTGGAAACATCACCCAGGACCTAGGACTTAGGACTCATGAGGGGATTTAAAACATTTTTCGACCCTCAAGACACATTACATCATGACTTTTACAACTTACATCTCAAGGGGACAAGCCCACTTAACACAGACCCTCATAAATCACCCAGTTCTGCGACACAGCTATAATCTAGCATATTAACACACTAGGATTCTCCTAAAGTTCTAATGACAAAATCCATCTCGGCTTTGGGGTCAGGTTTGAAGGAAAACTCTGCCGATCCATGGATCGGTGAGAAGAAAAACCTTCCGGGACATAGATTATCATAGAAAGTTAGGTCCACCTAGGCAATTTTACATACATGACTCTGATCTGCTTAGATTATTTACAATTCATACATGCAGACTGGGTTTACAATTGAAATGATCAAGCTGCTGATGACTGTAGGCTGGCACGGACACGTCGTTCAGGTGCTACCCCTTTCTGCCAAGAAAAGAGGGTGTACTGCATGGGAAGTTGACCAGTAGAGGTCAACATAATTAACAACTAATTTACCTTCAGGCCTCGACACTACCTCCCAAACATCGTTCTTCATAATAGAAGAATACTCCATCATGGCCTCTCTCCAGACCTGCTGGCTGGCTGCGTCCTCGTAACTAGAAGGTTTGGAGTCAACAGTGCTTGTTACCAACAAAACCGCTCAGGTGGTTTACTCTCTCTAACCTGTCTCTTTGTCCCAGCAACTGATGTGGCCTCGCACAAGGTATCTTGAAGCCACTTGGGCTTCCTCTTCCCTGAGCATACTTCTCCCACCGGAGTGAAAGAATCCTCATCATCATTAGAAGCTTGAACTCCTGAAGACTTGCCAACTGGCCTCATGCCTGAATCTGTGCAATGCTGAAGTACTGTGCGAACTGTCCATTAGTGGACTACCCTGTGAACTGCTCTGTGCACTGCCCTGCATGCTGCTCGAAGAACCACCCACCTGACTCTGAGAGCCACTGCTCACTGATGGACCTGACACTGTAATCCATGTACCTCATCCCTGACCACTGGATCCCTGTGACTGACTTAGCTGCTCCTGAGGGTTTGGTGACTCTGGATACTCTAACTCCCTCCTGAAAGCTCTCTCCTCCTCGAACTTCACATCCGGCCTGACAACCACTTTCCTCCGCTCAGGAATATAAATCCAATAAGGTTTCGAGGTCTCGCTATAACCCAAAAAGATGCCCTTGTCTGCAGTGGGCTTTAGCTTGGTCCTGTTCTCCTTAGGGACATAGGAATATGTAAGGTACCCAAAGATACGAAAGTGCCCAACATCAGGCTTCTTCCTAGAAAAAGCCTCCTTCGGAGTCACATTCCCCAAGGCATGATGTGGACTCTTGTTCTGCAAGTACACAACAGTGTTGCAGGCCTCTGCCCACAAAAATAAAGGTAACCCCTGATCATGAAGCATGGCTTTGGCAGCCCCTACAATGGATTTGTTCTTCCTCTCCGCAACCCCATTCTGCTGGGGGTTGTAAGGAATTGTGAACTCCCTCCTAATGCCTGCCTCAGCACAAAAATCAACAAACTCACCAAGGGTATACTCCCCTCCATTGTCTGACCTGAGGACCTTGATCTTCCTACCTGTCTGGGTCTCCACAAGAGCTTTGAACTCTTGAAACCGCTTGAAGACCTCACTCTTGGTCTTCAAGAAATAAATCCAGGTCTTCCTGGAGTGGTCATCAATGAATAAAACATAGTACTCATAGCCACTCAAGGATACATGAGACATTCGACCACTCACATCGGTATCAATCAAGTCAAGGATCTCGATCGCTCTGCTGTCACTGCTGGAAAAAGGGGATTTGACAAACTTCCCCATAGCACATACTTTGCATACATCAAGGTGATCAACACTGAAATCTGGCACACCAGTGGTGATCTTACTCAAGGCCCTATGATACATGTGCCCCATCCTACGGTGCCAAATCTCACACAATTCTGAACTGCTAGATCTGTTGTCGGTCCTATCTCGGGTGTTGCTACTCAATGCCATCAGGGGCTGTAATGAGAACTTTTACACCTTAACATGACGCACACCAATCACTCTAGCTGAAGAAACTGGAGTTCCCCTAGGATATATAAGCACCTGCCCTCTCCTGAACAACACATCATACCCTCTGTCCTCAAGTGCTGAGATGGATATCGGGCTCTTCTTCATTCTAGGCACATATATAACATCTAACACTTTCAAGGGAGGTTTGGGTCCCTTATAAAATATCAATGTCCCCACACCCACTGCTCTAACCATGCTGTCATCACCGAGTACTACCTCCATATCATATCCTCTAAAAGCTCTGAGAAGTACTCTCTGACTCCTGTCATGTGGCGGGAAGCGCCACTGTCAACATACCAAATGCTAGAAGATGCTCTACTAGTAGTGGAGAGTGCACACTCCCTCTGAACTTGTATGGCAGGTGATCCTGCACTAGTGGCCTCACAAGCGTTGAACCCAAACTCCTGATCAAAGCTCTCTATCTCTGCAGAGGCTGCCATGGGTTTGTCTCTCCCTTTCTTGTTCTTCTTCTCCGGACACACAACAACATAGTGTCCCAATTTTTGACAATTCCAACATTTGACTTTGGAATAGTCCTTCTCGTTGTTTTGTTGCTTGCCTTTACCTTTGCCTTTGCCTCCAGTGTTGGAAGCTTGCTTTTTTGCTTTGCCCTTCTTGCCTCTTGCTAACAATGCCACATTGTCATCCTCCTCCACCTGTTTGGCTGCCAGGTTCTTTCTGATCTCATTTTGAATGCAATCATCCCACAACCTCTCTGTTAAAATTGGCAACTAGGGCCAAACTCCATGTGGGTCATCTTATTTATGTCAACTGATATTTTTTATTGGACCCCTCTCATCGAGAGGTGTAGGATTGATCTAAAGATCATCCGATTCCGATAAGTATTTATGAAGTTATGAATTTATTTATGTTATAAATCAAATTGTCAAGTCGGCCAGCAACTTGAGTAGGCTCAGAAGCCCAATAGACGTGTCTATTCATCATCCACATTTTAGTATAATTTGGTGAGGACTTGAAGTCATTTTACACATGTATTCTTGAGGTGATCTCCTCTCAACGTCTTGGGTTTTTGGAGAAGGAGAGAACTAAAGAATACGCTGGCCTAGAAGGAGCCCTAGTTGCAAGATGATGCCCTAATCCAACGCAGACTTATACTGATCATGAGGAGACCTTATACGCTAATCTGGGAGTCACTTATACGAAGGGAAGAGAGACTCCTTACACGCAGTGACATTCATGAAGAGTCGCAGTCAATGGAGGCCCTAATACGCTGTCCCTACAACCCTAAAATGGAGGCCCTTACACTGTTCCAAGCAGCCCTAAACGCAATAAATGGAGGCCCTAATATGCTGTTCCAAGCAGCCCTAAACACAGTAAATGGAGGCACTAATACGCTGTTCCAAGCAGCCCTAAACGCAATAAATGGAGGCCCTAATACACTGTTCCAAGCAACCCTAAGCGCAGTCAATGAAGGCCCTAATATGCTGTACCAATAGCCTGAGGAGATAACCTTAACACAGTCATTAAAAGGGCCTAACTCAGTCATGAAGGAGGACAACCCTAATGCACATATACACTGTCTATGAATGCTCCAAAAAGGATGCAGTCCTCATGTGAAGGTATGCTGCAGTCAAGGATGAGAATCCTAACAGCAGCAATATTAAAGACTGCTGTTCTCAAGCATGGGTTATGTATGTTTGGTAGCAACTGTCTCTATATTAGAGGACTGAGGAAGAAGTTGTCTAGAAGGATGGTATATGCAGTATGTAACGTGCAGCATAAGTATTACGACAACATGATGTTGATAGGTACAGCAACATAATGTGAGTAGTGCAGCAGCAAGAGTGTATTGCAGCAGCATGATGATGACTTACAGTATGAATTTGGGTTCAGCATAGTGCAGCATGAAGGATGCAGCATAATGATGATGAATGAGACAGCATGATGAATGATGCAGCGTGATGAGCATGATGATGGGGGCAGCTCTGTGACTAGGTGCAGCACCGTGACGAATGTAACATGAGTACAAGCTGCAACACTATGTTAGGTGAAGACGTCACCTTGGAGAATCAGTCGAAGCAGAATGTCTTCAACTGATCTCATTATAAGAGATGATCTATGCTCAGATCTAGATAAGTCAAAATGTTGACTTCAGTTGTATATGTACTCTCTCTCTCTCTGCTGAATTATTGAAGAACATAAAAGAATAATTGATCAAGGGTTTCCCCACATTGTGGGGTTTGTCCCTGGCTAGCGCTACATCTTGTGTTCTCTTGTCTTGGCTTGTCTTCTGCGATTTATATTTATGTTCTATTTGCAGTTTACTTTAATGCTGATGTGATTGCTCACTGTGAAAATTTAAATAAATTGCTCTAGCATAGAACATACCAAAAATTTAACATGGTATCAGAGCTAAGGTGAAGACAATGCCCAAGCAAGAGTGAAAGAGCAATCACCGAAGACAGTTGGGACAGGACAAAAGGATCAATGGGTTCCTCATCCCTTTTCTAATTCACCTAGTGTGAAGTCGAAGCAGAGAATATTATCAGAATGGCGTAGCGGAAGTTTCTGATGGCCTACTTAAAGATCACTTCATTGGGAAGTTCGGATCTAAGGGTGGAAGGAAAGGCAGATGCCTTAGTTGCAATAAGTTTGGCCATCATGCGAACGAGTGTCCGAAGGACAGGGACACATCTCTTGATGGAGATAATAATCATTCCAGGGACATCTTCAATGACCAGAGGAATGATAAGTAATGCAGGGCATCAAGGAAATGGTCGACTCTTCAAAGAAAGCAAGGAACCCCAGAATCTCTTCGCAAGAAGAACTTGGTGTCCATCTCGGAAATGGAAGTCAAAGGTTTCAGGGTGGCACTCATCGATGGAAAGGTACGTGTTTAAAAGTAGATTTTTCAAAGATGTTTTAGAGTTCAAGGTTGTATCAAGTCCACTGGGGACCATGTCCATTGACTCAACATCGGAGGTCTGTGAGTCAGATGGTGACCGAGATGCCTGAATTCAAAAAGAGCATGAAGGTACATGTCTAAGATGTACCGAAGGAAAATCTTACAAGGGGACCATTCCCCTCATGTAGCAGGTCCACAGGTTTGGAACAACCTGTGGAGTTTCAGATTCATGAATGGGAATCTCATGTATACAGGTGGAAGAAAGCCCTCTATGGCTTGAAGCAAAACACCCTGGGCATAGTATGAGAGGATCGATAGCTGTCTGATAAAGCTGAGATTGACTAGGAGTGAAACGGATCCAAACCATCCGAAGGTTGTGGATGATAGACCTCTCATACCAGCACCTTATGAGGACGACCTATGCAGAGCCTCTCACTTGCTGAAGTAAGAGGGAGTTGGATTCCGGATGTGAAATGATAAACTGCAAGCCTGTGACTACCTCGAGGATCTTAAATTTCAGAAGCTATATGGTAGTGATGTCAGACCAGATTTGGGAAAGTTCTTGGTGAAGTTCCGTCCATACATATGTTTTGCAGTTAGCATGGTGAGCTCATATTTGGTTGAGCCTCACTGGATTGGTGCCAAGAATCTTCTGAGATATCTTCGGGGCACAATCTCTCATGGATTAAGATACACTGTCGGAAATATGAAAACGGCATGATTATTCGAATGCTGACTGGGCAGGCAGTGTGGAGGATCACTAGAGCACTTCTCAGTGCTGGTTCTCTTTGGATTTTGCTTCGATATCATGGATGCGCAGGAAGTAGAAATCGGTTGTTATAAGTACTGCCAAGACCGGATACATAACTACGAGTATGGCCTCGTATGAAGTTGCCCGGTTGTGGAAACTCTTCAGTGAGTACACATAATGAATACCACTGTGATTCTCTGTGACAACCAGAGGTGGGATTCAATTATTGAGGAATCCCATATTCAATGATTTCTCTAGCAGATAGACATCAGATACTACCTTATCTGGGATATGGTAAGTCGATGAGCAAGGAGGCTCCATCACACTGAGATGATGTACAGGTCACTACACTTTGTCAGAGCCTTGAGGAAAGATCAAATTTGTGATTTTCTCGAACGACTTGGAGTCGTTGAGAGACCCTTGTAAAAGGGTCCTGCATGTTGCATACATTGAGCTCTAGGAGCTCTGGGGGCTTGTGGTTCTTACTGGAGCAACATACAACCACAAGGTGACGCACCCTCCCCTGGTGGTGCGCACTGGGACAGGATGATTTGCTCTCTTGTGGATAAGATGATTCGCTCTCTTGTGGGACAAGATAATTTGATCTCTTGTGGGACAGGATGATTCGCTCTCCTGTGGACAAGATGATTCACTCTTTTGTGGGACAAGATGACTCGCTCTTGTGGGACAAGATGATTCGCTCTCCTGTGTAGCAGGATGATTAGTTCTCCTGTGAGGTTTGGGTGATGTGTTCTCCATGATAATTGTGTAGCAGGATGATTAGTTCTCCTGTGAGGTCTGGATGATGTGTTCTCCATGACGATTGTGTAGCACAATGATTAGTTCTCCTGTGAGGTCTGGATGATGTGTTCTCCACGAAGATTGTGTAGCAGGATGATTAGTTCTCCTATGAGGACAGGATTGATTAGTTCTCCTATCAAGGCATCCTACCCATGCAGTCTGGGACTCATGGGAAGTACCTCTCATCTGATCAATGAGCAGGGAAATGAGGATAGGAACCATAGTAGTATCGATGGACGCATCGCTGTATCTACCGTACTCCCTATGCTAGGATGACCTTCATTGATCTGGGATCAATGACACTGGTCTGGGACCAGTGGTAGGAGTTGTACCCACCATGACACTGATTTTGGGTCAATAGAGGACTTTGGGACCAGTGGTACATACTCTGAGACTGACTTCGAGTCAGCAGAGTACTGGTCTGGGACCAGTGGTAGGAGTTGTACTTACTATGACACTGACTTCGGGTCTGTTGAGGACTGGTCTGGGACCAGTGGTACACACTCTGAGACTGACTTCGGGTCAGTGGAGAATGGTATGACACATTCTCGATCAATTCTTCTTCTTCTTCATAGTTCAACAGAGCTGAGCAGAGCCAGTAGAGCTAGCAGAGCTGAGCAGAGCAGAGCCAACAGAGCTGAGCAAAGCAGAGCAGAGCCAACAGAGCTGAACAGAGTACAGCAGAGCCAACAGCGTTGAGCTGAGCAGAGCAGAGCCAGCAGAGCAGAGCAAAGCTGAGCAGAGCCAGTAGAGCTGAGCAGAGCAGAGCAGAGCAAAGCCAACAGAGCTGAGCAGATCCAACGAAGCAGAGCAGAGCCAGCAGAGCTGAGCAGAGCCGAGCAGAGCCAACAGAGCAGAGCAGAGCCAACAGAGCTAAGCAGGGCCAGCAAGAGCTGAGTAGAGCAGTGCAGGGCACTGATGGCAGAGATAGTACATTCGGACACATGGATAAACAAATGGAGTTCTCCCTAGTTACGAGGGAGTTTTAAAATTGACAACTAGGGCCAAACTCCATGCGGGTCATCTTATTTATGGTAGCTGATATTATTATTGGATCCCTCTCATCAAGAGGTGTAGGATGGATCTAAATATCATCCAATTTCGATAAGTATTTATGAAGTTATGAATTTATTTATGTTATAAATCAAATTGTCAAGTCAACGAACAACTTGAGTAGGCTCAAGAAGCCCAATAGACGTGTCTATTCATCATCCACGTTTTAGTATAAATTGGTGAGGACTTGAAGTCATTTTACACATGTATTCTTGAGGTGATCTCCTCTCCACGTCTTGGGTTTTTGGAGAAGGAGAGAACTAAAGAATACGTTGGCCTAGAAGGAGCCCTAGCTACAAGATGATGCCCTAATCCAACACAGACTTATACTGATCATGACGAGACCTTATACGTTGTTCTCATACGCTGATCTGGAAGTCACTTATACGAAGGGAAGAGAGACTCCTTACACGCAGTGACATTCATGAAGAGCCGTAGTCAATGGAGGCCCTAATACACTGTCCCTACAACCCTAAAATGGAGGCCCTAATACGCTGTACCAACAGCCCTAGGAGATAACCTTAACGCAGTCATTAAAAGGGCCTAACTCAGTCATGAAGGAGGACAACCCTAATGCACATATACATTGTATATGGATGCTCCAAAAAGGATGCAGTTCTCATGTGAAGGTATGTTGCAGTCAAGGATGGGAATCCTAACAACAACAATATTAAAGACTGCTGTTCTCAAGCATGGGTTATGTATGTTTGGTAGCAACTGTCTCTATATTAGAGGACCGAGGAAGAAGCTGTCTAGAAGGATGGTATATGTAGTATGTAAAGGGCAACATAAGTATTACAACAACATGATGATGATAGGTACAATAGCATAATGTGAGTAGTGCAGCAGCAAGAGTGTATTGCAACAACATGATGATGACTTATAGTATGAATTTGGGTTCAGCGTAGTGCAGCATGAAGGATGCAACATAATGATGATGAATGAGACAACATGATGAATGATGCAGCATGATGATGATGAATGAGACAGCATGATGATGGGAGCAGCGTGGTGATGGGAGCAGCTCTGTGACTAGGTGCAGCACCGTGACGAATGTAACATGAGTACAAGCTGCAACACTATGTTAGGTGAAGCCGTCACCTTGGAGAATCAGTTGAAACAGAATGTCTTCAACTGATCTCATTATAAGAGATGATCTATGCTCAGATCTATATAAGTCAAAGTGTTGACTTCAGTTATATATGTACTTTCTCTCTACTGAATTATTGAAGAACATAAAAGAAGAATTGATCAAGGGTTTCCCCACATTGTGGGGTTTGTCCCTGGCTAGTGTCACATCTTGTGTCCTCGTCTTGGCTTGTCTTCTGCGATTTATATTTATGTTCTATCTGCAGTTTACTTTAATGCTGATGTGATTGCTAACTGTGACAGTTTAAATAAATTACTCTAGCATAGAACATACCAAAAATTTAACACTCCCATCCGGGAAGGTTTTCCTGTGCAACAATGCCATCCACAAAATTCTCCCAAGTCTTGGGAAGACCATTGAAAGCAATCCTCACCAACGTAGTGGGTGCAATGACCTCACCTACAACTGCCAACTCATCTCTCACTGAACTGATCTTTGTGAGGTATGCTGTAGCACTGTTAGTCTTAGCCATTTTAACGACCTTCAGTGTCTCCTTTAGGACCATTTTTTTGTTTTCATTTGAGCTCTGGTAAAGAGTGGTCAAGGCTGTCCATATCTCATGTGCATAAGTCTTTCCTCTCACATGAGGAATGACATGATCTTTGACTCCTTCCAGAATCAATCTTTTTGCCTTAGCATTCTTTTTGTTAAACTCTGCTAGCTGTACAGGGTCAACAGGTACTGCTCCTGGGTTCTGTGTGGTATTTACCATAATGCCTCAGAGTTTTGCTTCCTCAAAGATGCTCTGGATTCTCTCCTTCCATGCACTGTAGTTGTTCTGCTCATTTAACCTGTCTTCATTTGTCAAACCCAAAGACATGTTTCACTGTCCTACCAAACTGAAATTTTCAAATCTGTGGTAAAGGTTTCTGTTTTTTGTGTAAAAATCAGCTTGGTGTAATTTTCACTTTGCTGTCCCAAACTACACTTTTCAGCCAACCAAGCTCCGATACCATGAAGAATTTCAACCCCCACTCCGATTATCAGTTTTCCTTATCACTCCATGCATTTAGTTTTAAATCCAAGCATAATAAAAATTCTTAAATCTGGAAATGACAATATTTTCTGAAAACACAAATTTAGAGATTCACAACTACTGAAATTGCATAAATAAAACACTGCGAAATAACACAGTGAATTTTGATCAATGTGACTCTAGAAAAACCCCCCTACAACTCTTGGGGAAAACTAGTTTGAGAGCTCTTCTTTATTTTTGAAAATGCTTTTACAGAGAAACTGAAATACACAGTAAAAATTCCAGCAAACACAAATTACAACTTATCTTGATTTCTGTGCTCGAACTTTGCCTCAAAAATCGTGCCAATCAACAAACTGGCAAAACATAATTTTTTCCATCAATAAAACAACATTAAATGCTATACGACTTGCCTCGAAAATCATGCTCGGAATCTGCTATATAGACTGTACGAATTTCAACAATATAGCTGCCTCAAAAATTGTGCCCAAAACTTGCGTTGAAATTAGTGCCCTTGCTGCTATCCCTCTTCTTTGATTTCTGTGCCTTTCTCTTGCTGTACAGTTTTTCCTTGGGATGCGTGCCAATAAATGCTGCTGCCCAGCTTTGCTGAGATGTCTTCTTGCTGCTCTCCTTCACTTCATGACTGTTCAAAAATTTTCTCCTTGCTCTTTCTTCTCTTTCTCTCAAATGCTCATGAAAGAATGAATTGATCTTTTTTTCATCTTCTCCTTTTACTCTCTAAATGACCTTTTGGGTTACCCTAAGATCTAATGGCTGAGATTCATTTAGATTTATGGATGAGAATAAATGTGCATTTAATTCTCACTTTCTATTTTTTAAGTCACCCACTTAAGTAAAGACCGACTTAGCCTTTTATTTCCATAGTCACTTTTTCACTTTCTAATTCTTCATTGACTTTAATAAAGTCACTTTTAAATTAGAATGTAACTTTACCACTTCTAAAGTCATATTTAAATTAAATTGATTTTACCACTTATAAAGTCACTTTAGGAAAAAAGTACAAATAAATTTGTACACTTTTCCCTAGGCCAAAGATCACAGCCTTAGAGAACCACCTGTCCTCTTGTACCCAAATTTTAACATATTTCTTTTGATGTCTCCATCTTTGATACATAGGCTATGAGAGGATCTTTGATGGATTCTACGAGAATCCTTTGAGCCCTTACTTTCATATTTCATGTACTTTGTAAGGGCTTGAGCTTGTTCCTTTGAAGGTTTAGTGATTGAGCCTTTCACATGTTCCACAACTTCATTTTCTATGAGTATTAAATCTGTCCTCTTTTTTCCATGCAAGAAAGTTTGATGACCCAACCAACTTGTTGCTTTCCTTACAAAAAGACATTTTTATAGATTCAAATGTGGCCATAAAGATACTTACTTTTTAATATATTGATGATAATATCTTCTACCTGCTACCTTCTTGATTTTGATGATGATGTTGAAAATAGAAGATTTCTTTTTGAGGAGGATGTCTTCCTTCAAATGTGATCCTTGACATTAGGAGAGGGAGATCACCTCGTGATCCTTGACGTTAGGAGAGGGAGATCACCTTGAATCCTTGATGATGATGACCACTCCTTCTTGCTTTCCTTGGATGAGTAGTCTTCAAGATGCTTCGCTTTGAAGGTCTTCTTGAGTAGAGGTAGGGTCTATGGAAGTCCTCTTCTTTGAGTTGATAATTGAGTGAGGTTTCCAAGAATGCTTCAAGTGTAGAATCCTTCCTAGGGTTTTGGGATCTTTTTTAGTGACTTCCTTCAAGATGATAATGTGATCCTTGTCCTTTTATTGTTTGAGAGATGAGTGGTCTTTCTTGATGATAGATGCTTTTGATGATCTTCTAATGCTTTGGCCCTTGAACGCCCTGTTGACCACAGGAGTGGCACCTGATGATTATATGAAGACTCCATGCCCAAGGATGATCGAGAGGACTCTTGTACCATCAGATATCGTCAGTCAACAGAGTTTTTTAACTTTACTTCTATCTTCTCGTCATCTTTCTTGTACCCACATTCAACACCCTACGGGTAATTGTAATAAGAGATACTAGTAATGATGAGTTTTGAGTCTGTAACGGACCTAGGATGTTGGGACTTGATCAACAAACGAGTTCACCTTGGAGTGTTTTTTTATCTGGTTAATTATCTTTTCTTTTTCAGAGGCGGATAATTTTTTAGGTTTTTTCACTCGCATTTTACCCCAAAGCCGGGGTGACGGTTTGAAGGTTGAGCCCTTGACACATTTTAGTGTCTAGAGTCGATGTATATTACCATACTAGATCACACACAAAAAATTTCGTGGAATTTGGTTAGGTCTAGGTAGTCATTTTCTAACTTTTTAGATTTTCCGCAGGTCAAAAATTGCAAATAAAATTGTATTTAAATTGTAATAAGTGTAGTTTAGAGAAGTTGTATGGGGTATGAGTAATCAAAATTACACTTCACACCTTCAACTTTCTACTATGACACACTTTGAGGGGTTAATAATGTGTTTTGGACCCTCGAAACCCACTTTTCCTAAGTTTAGTGGGAAATATGGCAATTAATTAAGCCAAAAGTTAAATAAATGGAGAAAAATATATATCCACACATGCTAAATGTTGTGGAAATGAGGTGGAAAATTATGGGGGAGTTAAAGTGAAGTCCTAAAGTGATGTGGACTCTCAAAATCAAGAAAATGACATGTGCTCAAATAAAATCAAATTTTTGGCATTAAATGAAAAAACTGCTTGGAAATTCGAATTTGTGAAGTTAATGCACATTTGGGAGGATTTGGGGAAATATTTGGTAGAGATTTTTGCCGAAAACTGTCCCCACATGGGTTACCACCCATATACACTTGTCATTCCACCATAAAATTTGAATTTGGCACATAAGGGAAGAAGAAAATGATGTCCACTTACCAGAATTCGATTTTTACATTTGGCATTGGAGCTTTATTCAACAAATTCGAATTTCTCTTTGGGATTGTCACCTCATGCCATTTGTTTAATCACTTCTATATTGGGATTGACTCCCATAGTTCTATATAATAGAGCCTTGAGCTCTCATTTGTATAATATTGTTACTAGCTATTGTGCTTGCGGAAGCGTTGCTGCCTTGTGCACTTTCAGAAATATCAATAAAGACTTTGGGGTTTCATTCATGAGGTGTTCCTCCTTTTCGAGTGTGATGAATTGTTGAGCATTGACATAATTCTTTTTACTCATGCTTTGATCTAATTTGCTTCCATATGCTCTTGTAGATTTGTTAATGTAGAGCTATCTTGCATTGACATTTGATTTAGAAGTATGCTCTAGGTATAGAATGCTCGAGTTGGTTTTAAATAAATCTCTATAATTTCGTATCATTGTTTATTGCTAAATCTATATGGAACTAATTCTTGTTTGAAGTTTTGTGGAGGGAAAATCTTGTTGGGATTACAGAATCAAGTGTGAGGGGAAGTCTTTGGAGAGACCAACCCACTTTTGATATGTTCTTAAAGGAGCTCTCATTTGTTCTTTGAACCTTCATAGTCTTATCTTACAAAGTGGTTTTTCAGGGATTTCGGCACATAGCTTGTATACAAGCTGAGAAATTCTAAATTTAAATTAAAAAAAAAAACCATTGTACTTCATTTATTTTATTTGCTATCTAAGAGCTTGAAGATGGCTAAGTAAAGACGAGAGTTTACTCGCACTCTTTAGCTCAACCTTTTGTAAATTATAATTGTACACATACATTTTATCTTGCTGATTTTTCCATTAATACTTAACTTATTTTGCAGTCGCTGTTTGGATTGTTTGCTAACTCTTGTATGGCAGATTTTGAAGAGCAACTTCCCGCAACATCTAACAAGTGTTTGCAGGACCTTTGGCAAGTGTTGGGGGTTCGATTTCCAAGGATGTCGTGAGCCCTTTTGATGCTTATTTTGGCTAAGTTGAGTTCACTAGAGGGCTGCCCAGTTTCCTCTTTAAGCTGTGGGCATTTGGAGGAAACACACACCTTGTTTCCCTTGCATAAGTTTTGTGAGATCTTGTCACTAATTTCTCAAGAAAGGAGGTCTAGTGTCCAAGTTTCAAGAAATTATTGTGAGGACTCTCCTTGAAGTATAGTTGAGAACTTTGAAGGGCTCTCTTCTCATTGTAATATTAATAAAAGATCTAACTTGCTTGTGGGAGCTTGGGATTTATCCCATGGTATCCTATCTCCCCATTTAGAGGGAGGCTTCTCTTGGGTGGATTGAAATTTGCATGGTTTAAGCTTTCATACTTCTTTCATTTACATGCATGCTTTAATTGGGAATTAACACAACCTCACTACCACATTTCATTAAGTGAAAGTTTGTTACAATTTCATTTGAGCTTTGCATTTTTTTTCTCATTGTTGCTTGGAGCTACAAGCTTACACTTTACTTTGGGCAATTCATCCTTTACATGCAAGTATTTTAGATTCTTAACAAACTTTGATTCATTTCCATTTATCTTGGTAAATTGTTTCATGAGCACTTTAATACATGCTTCGATTTTATGCTACATTGTTATCTTGAATATTGGAGCAATTTATTGTCATTATCTATTTGAAACAAATTTTACTTTCAAACAAATTACTTGTATCATTTTAATTCATTGATGAAACACATGCAACACTTGTAAGCTAATTTTATTTCTCCAATTGAAGTTATAATTGCAACTTATGTTGAACACTATTTCATTTTCAAGCATTGCAAATCAATCTCTTTGAAGCATTTGCATGTATCATTATTTTAATTTTGGGAATTAATACAATTTGCAGTTCATCTAGGCATTTTAGTGTAGGAAGGCCCCAAGCCTCATCAAAATTTTACTTCCAACATAGGTTGGTTGAAGTAGACATCTTACGGATCCTTTACTCCTCTATTGACTCTTCACTGTGAGATCCATATCATTGGGCGAGGGTGAGGTCTGGGGATTAAAGAGTTAAATTGTAATCTTGTTGTAGAGCTTAATTAATAAAATTAACGAAGAACACTATCCATTACATTTACTTTACTTGTCTCTTGATGGTTTGAGTTTTCATATGCAAAATCTATTCCAAAAGCAAGTATTGTAATCATTTCAAACAAGTGTTGTCTTTTCATGTTTCAAGTCTAATTGCATATTGATGTCTTGGTTTAGTGCTTCCTTTGTTTTACATTTCCAAGTTAATTACTAATTTTTGGGTTTTGGCAATATATGTTTCACATGTTTTGATTTATAAAGTTGATTATCTCAAAAGCATTTTGTATCTTACATATCTTGTGCTAACAATTTTTATTTACATTTCAGGGTTACTTTGTTTTCTCTTTTGAGAGCATTGCATTTTACTTTGAGTAAATATATCTTTAAATTGTTGAGAAAATTCCTTATAAGGCACTGGTTTTATGGTTTGTAATCATATTAATGATTGACATTGTTATTTCAAGTTGCTCATAAGTCCTTAAAAGTAATCCATTTTCACTATAACACTTTCCTAGAAATTCACATCTTTTAACTTAACTTTTCATTAGGGACCACTCCCTTTAGCTAACCTAGGAGATAACTCAAACGTAGAGAGTCGGGATTAATGTGACAACCCCTTCTCTGAGTTCCCTGCCACCAACCACACCTTGTGGGGTTGAAGGATTTTCTCACTGACTTGTAGGTAGGTGTAGGTAGCAGGGTCAACATGTCCTTTATTGAACTGCCCTTCCTTGATTTGTTACCTTAGCCTTGATACTGTGTTGAGAAATCTAGGGGTGATTTCTCTTTGTGATAACTGCTTGTGATGTGTTTTCAGTTTCACCTATTTAGCTTCTTCTTGCACTTATTATTATTAGTGTTTTCCTATCATCAAGCAGTTACCAAAAACATAAAGAACAATGAGACAATAGAATATAGTATATAGGCTATCAGCCAGGGCCAAAACCTCTCCAACTTGAGAGGAAAACCCACATTAATTATTCTTCTTATAGAATATTCAATTGACGAATTCCAAGACCTGGACCCTTGACCAACAACCCCTCTAAGACCAAGTCAAAGCCTTCTCCTTGATGTGGTTCCCTTTAACAAGGTCAACTTTAGTCAAACTCGCTTTCTAATGGCAGCGACTGCTCCTTCGACCTCTTTTTGTTTGTTTGTTTCTGGACCGACAACTTCTTGACTGCAACTCAGCCTCACTATAGAAACCCTGGGCCACACATGTGAGTGAGAATATGGAGAAATTGTCCTATTTTCATCTTCGCTTGGTAAGATACTTCCTCTTCGACAATTCAGCCTGCAATATGATCTCTTTGTCACCCAAATTTGGTCCTCTTAGGGTGACTATAATTTTCGGTCTTCTTGTTGCAGTGAGAGCACTAACTTCCTCGCACGTGTGAACAAAATTAGCCCAAAAACAGACTCAACCTTCTCGGTTTTCTTCCTGCTTTTCTTCACTGTCTAAAAGGCTTCTTGTTTCTTCTTCTTTGCACTTCTTTTCTTGACTTGCATGCTTGATGGATTGGTGTCTTGAGTGAGGCTGAGTCCTATATATAGGCTTTATTCCCATGCATTTAGGCTGAGTTGTCATAGATCCTAGGCCTACTTGTCATCTTGAAAAACTAAGTTGCATTGAAACGGATACGGGAACAGATACAGAAACAAGGTTTGAAATGGATACGAGAACGGATACAAAAACAAGGTTTGAAATGGATACGACGATTTTCAAAAAATCCGGATACGGTACGACAAGGAAACAACATATATAGATATATGAAAAAATAAAACTTTCATATTACCATTCATCTTTTAGAATCTAGATTCTATATTTCAAAATACATAATCATCATCATGAATTCCACATAAACAAATCATCATTACCAATTCAACTTAAACATTGTCATCATTATTAGAGATTACTATAGCATTCAATATATCATCAAGTTTCTGTTTCCAATTTCAATCATCAACATTATCACCAAAATTAATAATGCTAAATGCACATTACATAGTACAAATTACAAAATTGAACTATGACTGGCAGTCTACTATCATATGACATATTATGGTATTCAATGTCTATTATTCGTAAGTTTAAAACATCATCATAAATTACATTTACATATCATCAAACAGGGTTTCATCCATGTGATTAAGATTCACATCATCGTTTGGATCCTCTCCATGAGTGGGGAGCATCGTTGTCATGTCCACTTGTTAAAATTGGCAGCTAGGACCAAACTCCACATAGGTCATCTTATTTATGATAGCTGATATTTTTCTTGGATTCCTCTCTCTGAGAGGTATAGGATTGATCTAGAGATCATCCGATTCCAACATGTACAAATGAAGTTATGAATTTATTTTGATTATGGACAAATTGTCAAGGTCAGCCAAAGAACTTATGTAGGCTCAGAAGCCCCATAGTCACGTCTATTCATCCTCAATGTTTGCTATAAATACAGGATGCCTTAGCCTCATTTGGACACACTCATCTTCACACTTTTCTCTCTCTCCCCTCATTGATTGGGTACAGATTTCTGGGCTTCTCTCTCCACACGTTCGAAATTTCAGGAGAGTGAAATTTCAGGAGGCTAAAATTTCAGGAGACCGAATTTTGGATGGTTTGACCAAGCGTTGACCAACATGCGTTGACCTCCTTTGATTGCGTTTTTGTGAGGGCTATCTCTGTTTGGGCAGATTGCATTTTTGGGCACAAAAATCGAGGCTAAACGTTCACTGTTGACCAACGTTGATTGCAGCTAGGGCTGATTGTAGGTGGGTTGTTTGACAAGACTTTGAATGGGCCGAATTTCACTGTTTTGAGGGCAATTTTATCTTGTTGTTTGGAGTCTAAAGTTGACCGATTTGTTGAGGGTCAAATCTGCCCTGTTGACCAACGTGGACTTTTTTGGTTAGGACTCTTTTGCTGCTGTTACAAATTATCTGATTTGTAAATTGTACTCTCTCTCTGCTGAACTATTTTTTTAACCACATGGTGAATCGGTAACTACCAGGCCTAATCAATGGGAGACCCAGGATCAAACCTCATAGCTTGCACTATAACACCAAGAGCATAACCAACCACCTGCAAGTCGGGTATACTAAGTTCCTATGATTTTAGTAAGAGCAGACTCACGGGAAAGGGGAATCCGCCCCTCTAGCTGCCACCACAGCAGGTCATTGTACTCAATGAGATTTGAACTTTGGTCTCCCCGGGCTTCCCCCATGTGACTTATTGTCAAACCACACATCACTGTACTATTGAAGACAAAAAGAAGATTTGATCAAGGGTTTCCCCACATTGGGGTTTGTCCCTAGCTGGTGCCACATCTTGTGTCCTCTTCTCTTGGCTTGTCTTCTACTGTTTATGTTTATGTTTCATTTGCGTTTTACTATCATGTTGATGTGATTGCTAAACTGGATATTGATATTGGGTTAATAAAGAAATTGAAGTAAAATTGCTTTAAAGCATAGAACATACAGTTGTTGCCTAAAATTAACAACACCTGAGGATGCAATTATTGGTGCCTCCTCATCAAACAAAATCATATGAGACATGGCATTCAATGTCAATCCAAGTCAGGAAACTCAGGAAACGGATCCAAAACCCTTAAAAATGCCCGAAACGTTTAAAAAATAAGATCTTGCGTTTACAAAAAAACAGAAACGCTTCAAAATTAGGATCTTGCATTTCCAAAAAACTGAAAAGTTTCCGTGCCATATTGTACCCATTTCTGTCTCCGAAACGCCGAACGACGTTTCTGGGGTTTGGGAGGGATGTTTTCAATAACTTAGTTGAAAACGCTGACTGCTCCTTTTTGAGGGTCGTCTTGATCATTAGCTTTTGACAAGGTTTTAAAGGGTATTTTGACTTGACTGTGACTCAAATAATTTTCATTTTTACAATATGTAACATGCCCAATGGGTCAGTCATACATGACAATGATTCTAATGACTTGATGACTCAATGACAAACCCTAAGAGCTCACAATGGGAGCTTAACCTAAAAATAAATTTCCTTGAGCGTGAAACATGTGTTTTAAGACCAACAAAAATAAATTTTATTTTTCTCATTACCTCAAATACATAAAAACATGATTACATATGTCATTATGAAGACCGAACCTAGTTACATATTTCAACATCAAGGCCAAGCATATCAAAATTATTAAATTGGCAATTAGGGCCAAACTCCAGGTGGGCCATCTTATTTATGGCAGCTGATATTTTTCTTGGATCCCTCTCATCGAGAGGTGTAGGATTGATCTAAAGATCATACAATTCCGATAAGTATTCATGGAGTTATGAATTTAATTGTGTTATAAGACAATTCGTCAAGGTCGACCAACAACCAAATAAACCCCACATGTGCTCAACGTTTTAGTATAAAAGGAGATGACTTGAGAGTCATTTCACACACACACTTCTATCTTGATTTCTCTCCACTTGTCTTGGGTTTTAGTGGAGGAGAAATCTAGGAGTGGAAGCCTTAGATGTTGGAGGAAAATAAGGCAACCCTAACGCGACAAGGAGGACAACCCTAGTATCTATGCAGTCAAGTGAGGACGCAGTCAAGTGAGAAGCCCTAGGATGCAGTGAAGTGAGAAGCCCTAACACAGTCAAGTTTATGGGTCACAGTAAGGGTTTGCTGTAGGTGACAGTGTGGTAAGTAAGGGCTGTTCCAAGTGCGTATTGTTGGGAAGATTAGATCGAGGAATAGCTGTGTGGACAATGGAGTCTTAGCCGCAGTATAAAGGGTCAAAGGAACAACGTGGAGGCTTCCCTAGATAGCGTGAAGGAGCTGTAGGGACAGCGTGACCTTAGCCGCAATATGCAGGACCAGAAGGACAGTGTGGAGGCTGCCCTAGATAATGTGAAGGAGCTGTAGGGAAAGTGTGGCCTTAGCCGCAGTTAAACAAAGCCAAAATGAATAATGTAGGTATGGAGGGTTATTCCCTTGGAGAATCACAATCTTTAGAAGGCTGCCTTGCTGATTTGTATGGAGGATAAGCGCTGTAGGGCGATGCCCTATCCAGTGATGCAGTACAATAGTGCAGCGTGGTGAAACAACACATGGTTGTTGATCTAGATTGTCATTAATATCAATATGAAGCCAAGGAGCTATCAGAGCAGAGCTATCAAAGCAGAGAAGAGAAGCAAGTGTAAGAGCGGAAGATTGAGGAGGAGAGAGCCATATCGGGAGCATCGCGTGTAATGTATGCCTAAGAAGAACCGAGAGGAAGAATTCATCAAAAGAAGCAAAGAGGAATCATAATGGGTCTTTCAATCCAGTTGAAGCATCAGAGTGAAGCTCAGAGAGAATCAACAATATATGAATTCGCAAAAGGCAGGCTCAGAGAGTTGAGCAGCAGAAGAGTGAAAGGCCGAAACCCTGTAGAAAACCCGAAACCATAGGAAAAACATTGAAGAAATGAATCAAAGTCAAAGTGAGGAGACAGATGAAGATTGAATGCACATGAACCGTTGGATCTCGGAGATCAACGGATGAGGTCAAAGGAAATGATCGGCCAAGATTAAATCGCGCAGACTGGTGTCAAGAAATGAACGATGGAGATTGATTTAAGTAGTGGAAGAGGAATCCGGAGAAGGCATCACAGCCGTCGATGGTAGAAGATCTATGGTCAATCGGTACAAACAAGCTCGAGCGTTAGTCA
The DNA here is from genome assembly GCA_031772625.1 of Pinus tabuliformis. Taxonomy (NCBI): domain Eukaryota; kingdom Viridiplantae; phylum Streptophyta; class Pinopsida; order Pinales; family Pinaceae; genus Pinus; species Pinus tabuliformis. Next base: position 2,076,090,870 of record CM062818.1, read on the forward strand.
ATGAAGGCGGATTTAAAGCTACAAGCGAGATTTCGGGCGGATGCACCCGATTCCATTCAATGATTGACACGTAGCAACTAGAGGAGAGAGAAAAACTGCTCATTTCAGGCGGGTAACTCTCGTGCAAGTAGTCCACCCGAAATCGCTGTAGACCGTCGGATTTTGGGGATTGAAATCTATGGTGGAGAATGGACCTGACTGCACCATTGTAATATGCCCTAATGTTATATCGCATCCGGTTCAATCGCAAGTCTTAAAGGAGTGTAACGATATAAACTGCCAATTGCGATAAGGCGATGGACCCGACGGAGTTATTAACAACTGATTAATAACATAATTGCATCCGCTTCGTCGGTAACAGGGGAATTGGCTATTGGCCATTGGCTCTACTATGGGCACGACTTATAAAGACCTCCAAAATGTTGTAATTGCGATTGTGGGTTTAAAGGAATAACTGCGACTGTACATGAATGTTGCGATTACCGTAAAGAATAAGTCTATTGTTTGAATAATAATAAAGATGGCCTCTCTTCCTAATTAACGTGTCCTATGAGTATTGATGAATTCAAAGAGACAGAGGAAGCCGAAGAGTGAGTGCAGAGGAAGTTGAAAGATCAAATGAGCGTTGAGGAAGCCGAAGCTCAAGCGAGCAAGGAGGAAGCCAAAGGTCAAGCATATCAGGCATATAAACAAAGAACAAGGAAAGTTTAGGGTTGTTGGCGAATTGTAAGAAACAAAGGAAGCTGAAGTTCTGGTAGAAGTGGAAGGAATAGGAGGACAGAAGTAAGTCATAGGTCTAGCAGGGTTGGGAGCAGAGAATTACAACCAAACAGATCCAGACAGTCTACAGTAGAGGGTTGGAGCCCTTGAGGTTGGTGCCTCAGAACTGAAAGGATTGGTGTCTTGGGAGTTGGTGGTCTGGAGGTTGGAGCCTCACAAAGAGTCCAAGTTGGTGCTTGACAACTGATTGAAACCATATCTCTCTCTCTCTCTCTCTCTCTATATATATATATATAGTAATTGATTTATTGCAAAGATAACATTAATAAAAGCATCTATCCCTGTTATCTATTTCTGTGTTCCAAATATAAATGTTTTTAACTGATAAAAAAATAATTGAAAAAAAATACTGATTCATCCCCTCTCTCAGTATTTCCAACAATGGCAGCAAGGTTACATGGTGCTGCTAACTAGTGCAACAAAGTAAATAGACCGCTGGGCTACATGGTGCTGCCAAGATGCATGGGACAACAAGGTACATAGTGTTGTACAAATACATGTGACAACCCAATGGCATAGGACAACAATGACAATTGTGCAGCAATGGCACAAATGGGACAGTAGCTATGATAAGGCAACAAAGTGGGACAACAACTATTACATGACAACAACAAGCATGGACAACAACAAGCATGGATAGCATGGCAAGCATGGTGCAACATGGCAAGCATGGATAGCATGGCAAGCATGGTAAGCATGGCAAGCATGGACAACATGGATAATAGTGGCAAGCATGGTGCTGCAAGCACATGAGACATGCTGTATGACAACATGGTTCAACAATGGCACATGGGACAACAATGCAGCATAAGGTGCAACAGTCATGAGGTCCAACATTGTAATGATGGGTGCAACATGGTGCAGCATGGTGAGGTGCAACATGATGACGAGATGCAACACAATGATAGGTGAAGGAGTCACCTTGGAGAATCAGTTGAAGCAACCTGTCTTCAATTGATCTCATGTGTTATCTTCTTAGAGATGATCTATGCTCTTATCTAGATAAGTCAAAGTGTTGATTTCTGTTGTAAATGTACTATCTCTCTCTCTCTCTCTCTGCTGAACTATTGAAGAACATATAAGAAGAATTGATCAAGGGTTTCCCCACATTGGGGTTTGTTACTAGCTAGCGCCACATTTTGTGTCCTCTTGTCTTGGCTTGTCTTTTGCGATTTATGTTTATGTTCTATCTGCAGTTTACTTTAATGCTGATGTAATTGCTAATTTGGAAAAGATATTGAAAATTGAAATAAATTGCTCTAAGCATAGAACATACCTAAAATTAACATGGTATTAGAGCTAAGGTGAAGACAATGCCCAAGCAAGAGTGAAAGAGCAATCACCGAAGATAGTTGGGAAAGGACAAAAGGATCAATGGACTCCTCATCCCTCTTCAAATTCACCAAGGGTGAAGTTGAAGCAGAGAATATTATTAGAATGGCGCAGCAGAAGCTTTTGATGGCCTGCCTAAACATCACTTCATTGGGAAGACCGAATCTAAGGGTGGAAGGAAAGGCAGATGCCTTGTTTGTAATAAGTTCGGCCATTATGCTGAGGAGTGTCCGAAGGTAGGGACATATCGCTTAATGATGATAACAATCATTCCAGGGAATGACAGGTAATGCAGGTCATATGTTGGGTTGTGTTATATTCTTTTCACAACTAACCTACGTAGTCGTGGAAAGAGGGGGGGCAGAGCCCCCCCTTCATTGCACCGATTGCGCAGCGAGGTTTGAGGGGGGCGGGTAGCCCCCCTCTATGGGGTCCGAGGCAGCGCCCTGGGAAATTTTTTTTTGGACCCTATATTAGGTTGGGCGAATCTACCTAGGTTTTTGGTCCATGGTTTTGGACGCGATGGTTTTTGGTCCATGGTATTGGATGCTTCGACATGTATAAATATGTATTGTAACATTGAAAGGAACATAATGAAAAATCAAGCTGGTAGTCCCGGTTTTGGGATCCAGGGGAAAATCTATGTGTATATGTGTTTTATGTGTTATGCTCTCGCATTGTTTATTTTCTATGTTTTATAATTCGTATGCAGGTAATTTCTGTACGGGGTTAAAACCTACATTTGGAATTGGAGCTGTTTTTGCTTCAAGGGGACGCCTTTGTTGCTGAGGGGTTTCGCTCAGGCCTATGGTAGACGTTGTTCAGTGGGAGAATTGCGAGATCGATTCTGGTGGTGAAAGAAGATGGCGAGCAGTGGAAAGATAGAGATCGATAAACTTAATGGTTAGAGTTTTGAGTTACGGAAACTCAAGATGGAGGATCTATTGGTGGATAAAGATTAGTGGATTGCGGTAGATCCAAGTACTAAACCAACGATAGTGTCCGATGAAGAATAGAAGAAGTTGGATTGGAAGGCAAAGAGCACAATACGATTGTGTCTCAGATTCAGTATCGCTGAATGTATCAGGGGAAAGCTACGACGAAGGCTTTGTGGGACAAGTTAGGGACTTTGTACCAATCTAAGTCTCTGGTGAATAAACTGTTCCTGCAGAAAACGCTGTATAACCTGAGGATGAAAGATGGAGACTCGGTGACAGAGCATCTGAACGCATTTAATACTGTGGTAAGTCAGTTAGCATCTGTTGATATTAAAATTTCAGATTAAGATAAGTGCATCAGTTTGTTGTGTTCTCTACCAGATTCGTGGGATAGTCTGGTTATTGCAATAGGTAGCAATGCAACTGCCTTACGGTTTGATGAAATAGTCTCATCCTTGTTGACGAAGGAGATGAGATGGAAAAATATGGAGAGCCAGAATGGTGATGCCTTGTTTGTACGAGGATGGTCCCAGAACAGAAACAAAAATAAGTCATCGAGTGGGAGATCTAAATCTAGAGGGAGATCTAAATCTCCAAGAAAATCTGTAAAGGTGGTGTGTTGGAAATGTGGAAAGGAAGGGCACTACAAAAGGGACTGTAAATCTAAAGCTCCTGATAAAGGAAAGGGATCTGATAATGCTCCTTCTGCAGAGGCGAAAACCACCTCAGATGAAGGTGGGGATGTGTACTTGGCTTCTTCAAGTACACATGTAGATCATGAGGCATGGTTGATTGACTCAGGTGCATCCTTTCACTTCACTCCCCATAGAGAGTGGTTCTGCGAGTATGAGAAATACGATGGTGGTGATATCTTCTTAGGGGATGATAGGAAGGCTAGAATTGTTGGTTGCGGAAAAGTAAAGTTGAAGTTGCAAGGTGGAAAAGTTAGAACACTTCCGAGTGTTATGCATATATTCCTGCATTGGCTAGAAATCTGATTTTTGTAAGCAAGTTGGATGATGCAGGTGTAAAAACAGTGTTCGAGAAGGATACCTGCAAGATAGTTCCGGGAGCACTGGTATTGATGCGAGGAGTTCGAATTAGAACTCTGTACAAGTTGCAAGGTAGCACGGTTGGTGATGGGTGCAACAGTTCTGTGGTTCTTGAAAGTGGAGTAGAAAATCTAGTGGTCTCTGGAGAGAAGACCATGCTGTGGCATCAAAGGCTTGGACATATTGGAGAGAAGGGCCTTCGAATACTTCATGGTAAAGGTATGGTAGAAGGTATGAGTAATAGCTCTTTGGATTTTGATTTCTGTGAAAATTGTGTATATGGGAAGCAGAATCGGGTGAGCTTCCCCTCTGGTGGTAAGAGGGTGAAACATATATTAGAGCTTGTGCATAGTGATGTGTTTGGACTTGTGAAGGTTCCATCACTGGGTAAATCTGTGTAGTATGTATCATTTATAGATAACTTCTCAAGGAATACATGGATATATTTCCTTAAGAAGAAATCTGAAGTCTTTGACAGGTTTAAAGAATTCAAGGCTCTGGTGGAAAACCAAAGGGAGAAGAAGATAAAGGTGCTAAGGACAAATAATGGTGGAGAGTTTTGCAGTAAGGAATTTGAAGAATTCTGTAAGAAGTGTGGTATAGCACGGCAGAAGACTACTCCATATACACCTTAGCAAAATGGAGTTGCAGAAAGAATGAACAAGACATTGATGGAAAGGGCAAGAAGCATGCTCAGTGGTGCCGGGTTAGGACAAGAATTCTGGGCAGAGGTGGTGGAGACAACATGTTATCTTGTCAACATATCACCTTCATCAGCATTGGAGGATAAAACTCCACAAGAGGTATGGACTGGTAAGAAATCCTCTCTTTCACATCTGAGGGTATTTGGATGTGATGCATATGTACATGTTGCAAAGGAGAAACGAACCAAGTTGGATAGTAAATCTGAAAAGTGCATCTTTATTGGGTATAAGGATGGTTTAAAGGGTTATAAGCTTTGGAACCCAGTTACAAGGAAGGTTGTGTACAATCGAGATGTGGTGTTCAGAGAGGTGAAAGATGTTTTTAAACATGAAGTCCAACCAAAGGAACTTGAGAAGATAGAGTTTCAATTAAAGGAGGAAGAATCAGACTCTACAGCTGAGGAGGAATCAGAAGATGAAGAGCCACAGACTCTAGGTGTGAGAAGATCAGTTCGAGAAAGAAGGCAGCGAGAAAGGTATAGTCCATCTGTTTTTTGTTCAAATTTTGCTTTATCTATTACTGATGATGATCCCAGAACAGTGAAGGAAGCAGTAGATTTAGAGGATGGAAAATTTTGGAAAGAGCCCATGGTTAATGAAATGGCATCTTTGCACAAAAATGAGGCTTGGGATCTGGTGGCGTTGCCTGCTGGAAAGAAACCCATTGGCAGTGAATGGGTGTTCAAAAAGAAGACAAACGCAGAAGGAAAGGTGGAGAAATACAAAGCCCGTTTGGTAGCAAAAGGTTATTCCCAGGTGCCGGGAATTGATTTTGGTGATATTTTTTCTCTTGTTGCCAAGGTAACTTCTGTTAGGTTACTTTTATCTGTTGCTGCTGCTTTTGATTTTGAGGTAGAACAGATGGATGTGAAGACAACATTTCTTCACGGGGATCTGGAAGAGGAGATTTACATGAAGCAACTTCAAGGCTTTGTGGTGAAGGGTAAGAAAGAACTGGTATGCAAGTTAAATAAGTCTCTGTATGGGTTAAAACAATCACCAAGGATGTGGTATTAGAAATTTGATACATTTATACGGGGACTTGGCTTCACCAGAAGCAAAGTAGATCACTGTGTGTATTTTAAATTAATTGGTGACCGTGTTATTTATTTGGTTTTGTATGTGGATGATATGTTGCTGGTTGGAAATAAAAAATAAATGATCCAGGATTTGAAGACCCAATTGTCCTCCAAATTCGACATGAAAGATCTTGGTGCTACAAACTATATTTTGGGCATGGAAATTAAAAGAGATCGGGCAAAGAGGAAGCTCTGGTTAAACTAGAGGAAGTATGTCGAAACAATATTGCAGAGATTTAATTTTCAGGATAGTAAACCGGTGAAGGTTCCTATTCCTGCAAGTGTAAAGTTATCTGCTGAACAGTGTCCCAAGACACAAGAAGAGGAAGAGGACATGTCCCGTGTTCCATATGCAAGTGCAGTCGGTAGCCTGATGTATGCAATGGTCTGTACTAGACCAGACATTGCACATGCGGGGGAAGTATTGAGCAGGTTTATGTCAAAACCAGGAAAGGAGCATTGGAAAGCAGTGAAGCGGGTTTTCAGGTATTTGCATGGCACTAGTGATTATGGTTTGTGCTACCAAGGAAGACCAGGATTGGACAGAGTGTTGGATATTCATGGCTTTGTTGATGCAGACTAGGCTGAAGATCTGGATAAGAGAAGATCTACAAGTGGGTTTGTGTTTAACCTATTTGGAGGTGTAGTCAGTGGGATGAGTAAGAAACAATCTGTAGTGGCACTATCAACTACAGAGGCAAAATACATGGCAGCCACTCATGCAAGCAAGGAAGCAGTTTGGTTGCAGAGATTGTGTTCAAACATGGGGTTAGTATAGGGAGCTATAAGGATAGACTGTGACAGCCAAAGTGCAATTTTCTTGGTAAAGAACCCTGCTTATCATTCAAAGACAAAGCACATTGATGTTCAGTATCACTTTGTGAGGGATATGATAGAAGACAAAAAGGTGTTGCTGGTAAGGGTGGACACTTTGAAGAATACTGTAGATGCATTGACAAAATCTGTGAGCTCTGAGAAGTTCTCCTGGTGTAGAGAAACGATGGGTGTTTCAGGGCTGGAAAAATGACTAAGCTCTCCTATGGAAAGAAAACATCAAGTTGGAGAATGTTGGGTTGTGTTATATTCTTTTCACGACTAACCTATGTAGTCGTGGAAAGAAGGGGGGCGGAGCCCCCCCTTTGTTGTGTTGATTGCACAATGGGGGCGGCCCGGGAATTTTTTTTTTGGACCCTATATTAGGTTGGGCGAACCTAACTATGGTTTTCAGTCCATGGTATTGGATGCTTCGACATGTATAAATATGTATTGTAACATTGAAAGGAACATAATGAAAAATCAAGCTAGTAGTCCTGGTTTTGGGGATCCAGGGGAAAATCTCTGTGTAGATGTGTTTTCTGTGTTATGCTCTCGCATTGTTTATTTTCTGTGTTTTAGAATTCGTATGCAGGTAATTTCTGTATGGGGTTAATACCTACATCGTCAAGGAAATATCTTGACTCTTCAAAGAAAGTAAGGAATCCTAGGTATGAAGAATCAAATGTTGTTTCTAATAAGATAAAAAAGTGTAATCCTATATTGGCCCTCTCCTTCAGCCTCTTTGGGAATCTGGCTTATTGTAGTGCTTCTAGGCACTTCATCGGATAGAAGGGTGCACTCTCTAATTTGGTATAGATGGGAACAATCGTGGGATTATACTTGGAGTCGATGCCACCTATCTCAGAAAGGGTGTAGGGAATGTTACCCCTCAATTGAATGAGGGTAACTCGATTCATTTACACGAATCTCTGTTATGTACCTGATTACAAGAAGAACATGGTGTCCATTTCAGCAATGGAAGTCAAAGGTTTCAGTGTGGCATTCATTGATGGAAAGGTACATGTTTGAAAGTAGAATTTTCAAAGATGCTTTTACTCATGGGTTCAGGGTTGGCAATTTGTATCAAGTTGCAGGATGGTCCATTAGGGATCATGTCAATTGACATACCTCATCTATAACAATGGAGGTCTACTTATGGGGCCCTACTTGATGTGAGTCAGACTGTGACAGGAATGCCTGAATTCAAGAAGAGCATGAAGGTACATGTCTAAGATATACTGAAGGAAAATCTTACAATAGATCATTCCCCTCATGTAGCAAGCCCACAGGTTTGGAACAACCCGAGGAGTTTGAGATTCATGATTGAGAATCTCATGTATATAGGTGGAAGAAAGCCCTCTATGGCTTGAAGCAAAACTCCCTGAGTGTAGTATGAGAGGATTGATAGGTGTCTGATGAAGCTGAGATTCACTAGGAGTGAAACCGATCCAAACCATTGCTCGAAGGTTGTGGATGATAGACCTCTCATACCAGCACCTTCTGAGGACGACCTATTTCTGATAGGTGCAGACCCTCTCATTTGCAGAAGTAAGAAGGAGTTGGATTTCGGATGTGGAATGGTAAACTGCAAGCCTGTGACTACCTCAAGGATCTTAACTTTCAGAAGTTTTATGGTAGTGATGTCGGACTAGATTTGGGAAATGCCTCCGAGTTTCATAAACTCATCCGTGTTGATGTTCTTGGTGAACTTCCTTCCGGACATATGTTTTGCAGTTAGCACAATGAGCTCATATATAGTTGAGCCTTACTGGATTGGTGCCAAGAATCTTCTGAGATATCTTTGGGGCACAATCTATCATGAATCGAGATACATTGCCAGAAATGTGACGCTGCATGATTATTCGAATGCTGACTGGGCAGGCAGTGTGGAGGATCGCAATAGCACTTCTGAGTGCTGGCTTTCTTTGGATTTTGCTTCGATATCATGGATAAGCAGGAAGCGGAAGTCGGCTGCTATAAGCACCGCTGAGACCGAATACATAGCTATGAGTATGATCTCGTGTGAAGCTGCCTAGTTGTGGAAGCTCTTTCGCGAGCTGTTTGTACACATGATGGATACCACCGTGATCCTCTGTATCAACCAGGGGGGGATTCAATTATTAAGGAATCTCGTATTCTATGATTGCTTCAACATATAGACATCAGATACTATCTTATCTGGGATATGGTATGTCGATGAGCGAGGAGGCTCCATCACATTGAGATTGATGTACAGGTCGCAGACATTTTGTCAAAGCCCCGGGGAAAGGTCAAATTTGTGACTTTCCCGAATGACTTGGATTCGTTGAGAGACCCTCTTATGAGGTTCTTGCATGTTGCATGCATTGAGCTCTGCGATCTCCAGGGGGCTTGGGGTACTTACTGGAGCAACACGCGACCATAGGGCGACTCACCCTCCCCTAATGATGCGCTGTGTACAAGGTGAATGGCTCACCCTTCCCCTGTGATAGCCCGTGACAACTTAGGGACATGATGAGTGGTTCTCCTATTGAGGCATCCTACCCATGCAGTCTGGGACTCATGGGAAGTACCTCTCATCTGGCCAATGAGTGGGGAAATGGGGTTAGGGACCATAGTAGTACTATCGAAGGATGCATCGTTGTATCTACCGTACTCCTTATGCTAGGATGACCTCCATTGATCTGGCATCAGTATGAGTGGTTTGAGACACTCTCGTGTGATACTGATCTAGGATCAATGAAATTGATTTCGGGTTAGTAAGAGTGATATGACTCACTCTCTTGGAACTGATCTAGGATCAGTAAGAGTGGTATGACACACTCTCTTCATATGGAACTGACTTCGGGTCAGTAGAGTATGGTATGAGACATTCTCGATCAATTCTTCTTCTTCATGGTTTAGCAGTGCAAAGCTCAATAGAGCAGAGTAGAGCAGAGCAGAGTAGTGCAGGGCACTGATGGCAGAGATAGTACATTCGGATAGATGGATTAGCAGATGGAGTTCTCCCTAGTTGAAAGGGAGTGTTAAATTGGCAACTAGGGCCAAACTCCATGTGGGTCATCTTATTTATGGCAGCCGATATTTTTCTTGGATCCCTCTCATCGAGAGGTGCAGGATTGATCTAAAGATCATCCAATTTCGACAAGTATTCATGGAGTTATGAATTTAATTGTGTTATAAGACAATTCGTCAAGGTCGGCCGACAACCAAATAAACCCCACATGTGCTCAACGTTTTAGTATAAAAGGAGATGACTTGAGAGTCATTTCACACACACACTTCTATCTTGATTTCTCTCCACTTGTCTTGGGTTTTAGTGGAAGATAAATCTAGGAGTGGAAGCCCTAGACGTTGGAGGAAAAGAAGGCAGCCATCACACTACAAGAAGGCAGCCCTAATGCTACAAGGAGGACAACCCTAGTATTTACGCAGTCAAGTGAGAAGCCCTAGGATGCAGTCAAGTGAGAAGCCCTAACGCAATCAAGTTTATGGGCCGCAGTAAGGGTTTGCTATAGGTGACAACGTGGTAAGTAAGGGCTGTTCTAAGTGTGTATTGCTGGGCAGATTAGGCCGAGGAACAATTGTGTGGACAACAGAGTCTTAGCCACAGTATAAAGGGTCAAAGGAACATCGTGGAGGCTGCCCTAGATAGCATGAAGGAGCTGTAGAGATAGTGTGACCTTAGCCGTAGTTAAACAAAGCCAAAAGGAATAACGTAGGTATGGAGGGTTATTCCCTTGGAGAACTGCAGTCTTTAGAAGGCTGCCTTGCTGATTTGTATGGAGGATAAGGGCTGTAGGCAACGTCACATGGTTCGGGTTCGAGTTCGGGTTTGACAATGATTGGGTTTGGTTTGAGTTCGAATTTTTTGATGAGGTTTGCTATTAGGTTCGTTTATATATATAAACATATATTAATTTAAAATGAATTATAGGATAAAATAGTAACAAATCAACGTCAATAAACATAAAATATGGTATCACAAACTTGGAAACTGCAAGGATAAAATACAAGCTTGAGTTGTGACATGAAGTTATGAGTTTTGATCTATGGACTTGGTCATTGGCTATGAGGTTCGATGAGGTTCATCGAACCTCAAAACATTTTTGAGGTTCGCCAAAATTTGAACCTCAAGGTTAAAGTTTAATGAACCTTGTGACATAGGTTGTAGGGTGATGCCCTATCCAGTGATGCAGTACAACAATGCAGCGTGGTGAAACAACACATGGCAGCAAGGTTACATGGTGCTACTAACTAGTGCAACAAAGTAAATAGATAGTTGGGCTACATGGTGCTGCCAAGTTGCATGGGACAGCAAGGTACATAGTGCTGTACAGATACATGGGACAACCCAATGACATAGGACAACAATGACAATTGTGCAGTAGTGGCACAAGTCGGACGACAGCTATGACAAGGCAGCAAAGTGGGACAACAGCTATTACATGATAGCAACAAGCATGGATAGCATGGCAAGCATGGTGCAACGTGGCAAGCATGGATAGCATGACAAGCATGGTGCAACATGGCAAGCATGACCAGCATGACAAGCATGGTAAGCATGGCAAGTGTGGACAGCATGGATAGTAGTGGCAAGCATGGTGCTGCAAGCACATGAGACATGCTGTATGGCAACATGGTTCAATAATGGCACATGGGACAACAGTGCAGCATAAGGTGGAACAGTCATGAGGTCCAACACTGTAATGATGGGTGTAGCATGGCGCAGCATGGTGATGTGCAACATAATAACGAGATGCAACACAATGATAGGTGAAGGAGTCACCTTGGAGAATCAGTTGAAGCAACATGTCTTCAATTGATCTCATGTGTCATCTTCTTAGAGATGATCTATGCTCTTATCTAGATAAGTCAAAGTGTTGACTTCTGTTTTAAATGTACTATCTCTCTCTCTCTGTTGAACTATTGAAAAACATATAAGAAGAATTGATCAAGGGTTTCCCCACATTTGGGTTTGTCCTTGGCTAGCGCCACATCTTGTGTCCTCTTGTCTTGGCTTGTCTTCTGCGATTTATGTTTATGTTCTATCTGCAGTTTACTTTAATGCTGATGTGATTGCTAATCTGGAAAAGATATTAAAAATTGAAATAAATTGCTCTAAGCATAGAACATACCTAAAATTAACAAAAATGAACTCAAGGCAAAGACAATAACCATGTTGTCCCTAATCATTTTTGTCACAATAGTGGGATAACATCCTTTCTAACAGGAGTGTCAGGGCTAGACACATCAAAATGAAACTAAGGGAAAATGGTGGACTAAAATATTCATTACCACATAATAAAATTTGCGTGAAAGGATATGGCTAAAATACGCAAAGACTACTTTGAGGCAATGTCTTATGCAATGATTGGAATGTAGAAATTAATGAAAAATTTACATGAAATGATCTTTGATATATCTAAAAGTTGACTTTTGAAAAAGAGTAATGTAGTAGGAAATTTGAAAAAATGATTTGGACAAGAATGAGGATGAAAGAATATCACCCTTGGATGAAGAATCATGTTTGGAGCACTGTCAACAAATTAATTTAGAGCATGTTATTCTTTAAACCCAGTTACAAATTTACTGTCTCAACAAATAATCACAGTTCTAAAATAAACAAAGCTTTCTAATCTGATTTTTAACAAAATATTCTGGGTTTATAACCCAATAAACAACGGATGTAAAAATACTCTAAATCAATCACATACAACAAAAAATAACACAGATATACCCTGGAAACCCCAGTGTCGGGAAAACCAGCAAATGTTGGGCTTTTGATTCAGCTTTAGTAGAAATTATTTCTTAAAGCAGTTACACAAGAATTTGCTCTGGCAAATACTTGGCAAAAGATCTCAGGCTTCTCTCTCTCACTCCATTCTTGTACGACGCACACATGCAGCCTAGTAGAAAATTTCTACGTACAAAGAAACTCGGCATAAACTCTGCCTCTCTGCTGATCTTGCTTTGTGTTGATCTCGCCCTAGCTAGCTCGATCTAGCCTTTTTCCCACTTTCGCTGCCAAATATCACACTCCATTGAATCCCAACTTGTGCCAATTCAAATGTAGATCTCTTTTGGTTGGAACCTCCTATTAAAAAGATCAAACCCTAATCTCAAGAAAAATCCCTAATCTCAACGGTTTAGATTAGATCATACTTTACAGAGATCAATGGTTACGACTTAATCTGTTGTTGACTTATTCACCCTTTTTATAAAAAGGTGCCCTATAATTAAATTAAATTGCCATCTAAAGTCTTGACTTAGGAAATTCATTAATTAACTGCCGTAGGAGATAATTAAGGTGACTCGCTGCATGTCATGGCACCTGATCCATGCAGAATCACCTTCCAAGCTACAATCTCAACAGAGCACAGTTACCAAATTTCTCAAGTTTGACCAAGACCAGTGTTGCACGAAGCGCCCCCCCCCCACGGTTCCAAGCCCCGAAGCGCGTCCCGTACGGAAGCTCCTAGGAAGCTTGGCCGGAAGCGGCGCTTCCGAATTCGGAAGCGTCGCTTCGGTTTTTTTAGCCGCTTCCCGGAAATTTGGAAGCGCTGTATGGAAGCGTCGCTTCCGAAGCGCAGAAGCACGCTTCGTACGACGCTTCGGGCGTTGGAAGTGTGGCGCTTCGGAGGAGGAAGCGTACGCTTCCTGTACGCTTCCAGAAAAGCTTCCGGAAAAGCGTTTAGAAAATCTTTTTTTTTCAATTTTTTTTTTTAATTTTAGGTGAGTTTGCTTGTTGGGGGTGGGTCCACCTTGGGTTAGGGTGACGAATGAAGGCAAAAAAAATATAAATATAGCAGATGCTCCCTCATGGTAATGTTAAATTCTTAAAGTAAAAGTGACATTCTCCTTTATTTTTCATTTTCATCCTTTTACTTAAATTTTTAACATTACCATGAAATGACTCAGGATGTTTGAGAGTGGTTCCAGCCTCATTGGACTTCATATGGAGAAAATAGAATTTCATATCCTATTCAAAATTCAGCAGACTTAACAGTTTTGAGGAATTCAGGATCAATGGGATTGTGGCATTTCATTAGATTATATCAAGTATGAAGGTATGCGATTAGCATTTAATCAAGAGCACCAAGCCCTATATGTACCCTAGTGTTGGTGGTGTTAATTGTTGAACTCCTTTGTCATGCGGCACGCCCTTTAGCAAAAAATTACCTTTCAATCAAGTCAAAATCATCGATCAAACATGTTAAGCTTTTTCTACCATATTTTAAGTCTTGAATTAGGTAGTTTGATCAAAATTGGGCAATGTTGACTAATATCCCTAGACAATCGAGGTAGAGGCAAAGGCTAGACAAGAGGAGAAGAATCTAGATTCTAGATCATTAATGTACAATGGATGTTATATCTATCTTGATTTATGCAAAAATATGCATGTTTTCATGTCTTCTACAATTAATTTGGTATTTGGGATGTTTGTTTTGAGTATAAATGCAATATATATATATATATATATATATATATATAGCAGACGCTTCCGCGGATGCTTCGCTTCCTAGATTTTTGGAAAATGACGCTTCGGCATCCCCGCTTCCAAAAAATGCTTCCGCTTCGCTTCCTAGATTTTTGGAAAATGACGCTTCGGCGTCCCCGCTTCCAAAAAACGCTTCCGCTTCGCTTCCGCTTCGTGCAACATTGACCAAGACCCCTGGGTCAAACCCAGTTTAGTGGCCTCATTGAGTGATTGTAAAGTGTCCTCAAGTTGATCCATACTCCTGGGTCAAACCCAGCTTGTTAGCCTCCCGAGTGCTTATGAAGTGCTCACAAGTCAAACTTCTTGTTGATGAGTTTGATTCGCCAAGGCACATTTGACCCACATGCTTGACAACAAGATATTGAAAATTATTACAAGTATCCTATGATTATTAAATGTAAGTTCTTGGTCTAGTTATACTTTACGGTTGCCTTATTAGGGAGATGATAATGTGTAAATTTAAGTAGTCAATCACATGCAGTCAACCCATGATTTATACAGAAAATCCCTAACATTTATGGCCTTGTTTTGGACCCATGATATGTGGTCCATCATCAGGAAAATGGAGAAAGATCAAGATTTTTTTTTTTTGGCATTGTCATGATTTCTTCATAGGAAAACCTTGTCAATTCCCCCATCTTCCAAGATTATCCAGATGGAGGGTGGCTCAACTCAGTGGGAATGGAACCTCATCTGGATTAGAACTGAAGACCTCACTGCAAACTCTGCCTTGGAACAGTTCATTCGAACTGATGGAGCTAACCCACTAGGCTTGGCCTCATCAAGAAATTTAACAAGCACTCAAAATATTTGGAGACGGATCAACAGCATGATAAAACATCTCAATACAACAGCCTCTTGTGGATGATTCTACGGTCAATAAGAGGGGATTGAAAAATAGTGATCCTAATCAGTGTTGAATGTGTGTTTCTTCCTTTATTCACAACGACTTGAAATAGAGTAGAATACAATACAATGATAGAATAGCCTTCTGGCATTCTATGAGCATTAAGCAATATGAGTTTATAGCAAAAGACATGTCACTGTTGCCTTTATCTGATCTACCATTTTAGCCACCCTCTTAAATTAATGAGCCCATGGTAATGTGTTAAGTATTTGAACTGATCATGGTGTGGTTATTCACAATACTGATGAGCAGTTACAACCAACTTAGCTAATGGCCAATTACTGGTAAAAGATAACAAATATCAATTTTGCTCTGCTCTTGTCGTTTCTCATTACTTTGAAAAGCATTTGAGTTTCCAAAGCAAACATATATCATTGATCAACACTCTATATGGTCTGCTTCTAGGTTTGCTTTGAGGGAATTGCTTCAGTGAAGAGTGGAATATTATTGCTGGAAAGTCGATCATTAAAGGTATTGGGGGGTTATGTGCAATCCCTTTATGAGGAATGGGAAATAGAGCGTAAATATTCAGTATTTTCTCGTTCTTCATTGAATTCATCTCAAGTTCAAGGCTCATCAGGTCCACCACCTTTTGAAAGGTTGAACATTGAGATATCTCCAGTACAAAGTCGCCATAAGGCAGAATTGCAGGTTCACAAGTTGTGTAAGTACCTTGTTTCCTTATGTCTGTTGTAAAACCTGTTATATTTCAATCTGCTAAGATTTTTATCAACAATAGATATTGAGTTCCACTTTTGCCATTTTTGCTCTATTTTGTAACTAGCTTCCAAATGGTTTCTTGCTTCAATTGCATGTTTCAATTTTCAAGTTGTAATTTGCTAATTATTTAATACACAATGTTTGGTGATATGATGAATGTTTAGATTGTAATCATAACTTATCTGACCTTTATGTGGTGTTAAATTATAACAGTCAATACAAAAATCTTAACACTTTTCTTATAGTCAGATCTGGCTCTTCTCAAGGTCTAAATTGAATCCAACAAATAGTCCTTGGGATGAGCATTTGTTTGATAGTATATATTGAAAATTCTTGTTTATTTAATACTCTGTTTAAAGCATTACAGTTGTGTGTCTCAGATGGTTCTCAGAGGGTAATATCACAGAGAGATAAACCAATAGCATCAAAGTTGACCAACGAGAGCACCAGCAGAGATGTTATGATGCAGGGTACTGCTTCTGTGAAGCCTGGTGGAAAACTACCTGATACAAGCACATATCAAGTGAAAGATAATGCAGGGTCTTTGAAGAATGGGAGTATAACCACAGAACGAGTGAGAACAGGATATGAAGTGTACCGGCCAAAAGCATCCCAGCACAAAGCAGTAGAGAGCTTGCAATTATGTGCAAAATCACTGGAAAAGGCTTCTATTTGTTCTGATGCAGAAACAAACTTACTCACAGGGAATCAAAAACCAAAGTTTTCTGAACCAGACATAAAATCTACTGATGTTAAAACCAACAATATGCCAGCTGAGTTGAGAAAAAGTAAGATATAATGATTTTTATATTTGAGTTAGACATTCCTTTAATCTTGTATTGAAATATAATGTAATCAGTCAGCTTTCTTTTAAATCCCAAAGTGTGTCTGTTCAAATCAGATGAGATTCTTGAAGGAGGGCAACCCGATTCAATAAATCGCAAAATGAATTTGGGTGCTGAGTCTGTTCCAATTCAAAATCAGGCTGCCTCGCAAAAGCTTCTGAAAAAAATGAGTGATAAAGGTAGGGAACGTGGGGAATTCAAGCATGGCAGATCTGGAAAGTTTAGAGGAAACCGAGAAGCAACTGCCCTTTTAACCCTTGATGAATGGGAGGTGCAAAAAGGAAAAATGAAGGCGACTTCCAGCTGGAGCGATGATGTCTCTCAAGATGCAGAACTAGCTAGACAGCTTCAAAATCAGTTAGATTTAGAAGCTTCAAATGTTTGTATCCATGGCCTAACCTGCTTTTATCTCTACGATGGCAATTGTGAGCTTCTTAGCTTAATTTAGATAGCAGCAAGTTGGAATCACTAATCTATGTGGAATACTTTCTTCTTTTTCTTATTTCACAGGCAAAGATGGCACATGACGAGGAAGCGGAAAGAATTCGAATGAGTATTTTCAACTTTGGGAATACAAGTAATAGTAGTGAAAACAGAGGAAGGAAACCGAGAGGACGAGGTAGGGGTAACAGGCGATTTTAATGGACTGTGTCAAGCCTTCTCTAGCTCCCCGAAAAAGGAAATTATAGAGGCATCTTCTGTTTCTTTGCCGGAACTTCTGTTCTGTTGTATTCAATAATTTATTTCGCACCCATGGTAAATCTCAGATACAGATTGCTTGCTTAACAGCCAGATAACTATAACCAGAGATCATGTGTTAGAAATTTCCAAGTGCATATTCGTGGCCGGATTAGTAGTATTGCTGTTATTATCTTAATGTATGTTTTAGGGTCTTTATAATCTAGTGATCTTTGCGAGCGGCTGATTGGATAGTCAAACTATCGATCTATTCAGGATTAGTCCAGGTCAGTGGGCTTATCCATATATGTATTATATTTGTATTTTATTCTTTGTATTTTGTATTTATATGGGTAACTCGGTCCAAAAAGCTCACCCACCTAAATTTTGTATTATATATTTCTACATCTAAGAGAATTAGTCAATAATGATCACTTTGATTCTGTACTTCTATATTGTAAACTGCACAGCAATTGCAGTTTGGAAATCTGCTTTTGAGTACGATTGTGTGGGTATAAGCACATTATAAGTTTCTCTCATTTGGTTAGTGGAAATTCACAAATGCCTCTCAATTACGTTTTTGTTTCTCCATCTTATTGTGGTTCTTTGCCTTCTCTAAATCATTGTTTAATCCTTAACTCCTGCACAACACAGTCAAATGTAACTTTTTTTTTTAAGAAACAAATATACTTTATCTTGAGATTATGTTCTCTAAGCTTCTTTGGCATGAACTTGCAAGAGACTTTTAAATTCATATTCCATTTGACTATCCTTGCCAAAATTTGGGGGCTAATGTGCATTTTCCGGATACATTTTCTGAAATAAATCATATTGGAGCATGATTAATGTTGACTAGTTAACTGAACAGCGCAACGATGGGAATAAGTGGCTGCTTGGTTTCTTTTATTGTTATTAATGCTGTTATTTTTCTTACAATGTCTCTGATAGTGTTTTCCAACACAAATTTTGACTGCGGCACGCGGGTATATTACAATTGATATTTTTGTCGTCTGCGGCTGCTGACGTTTTGATATTTTTGTCGTCTAGGAGAGAGCCAGGCCCATAAAAGTCATTATGCCTAGCTTGCGCGATAAATATATTATTCTAAGCAAGAAACATCTCTTGAGGGGTTCTTGTTTTTTCCTAGAAGAAGATTTAACTGTAAAACAACAGGAGGAAAGAAGGGAGGAAATTTTAAAGGTTAGGGCAGCAAGAGATGAAGGAAAGAGAGCATGGATTTATAAAGACAAATCTGTGATAGCGCAATTTGGATCTCCTTCCAGAACAGAGCAGCAAGATGGTAATAAAGAAGAGGCAACAAACTCTTCAATAGGAAATTAGAAAGCAAGGCCGGTGTGGGAAAACAGGGACAAAGACTCAAATGTGAATCTTGCATGTCAAAATAAATAGCAATCAAGTCATACCCAGGTTTCCTTAAGATTAGTTTGTTGGAATTGCAGAGGTTACCTATGGAGACGAGGACCTAGGTTAGGGCTATTGCGGAAAATAGAGACATAACTTGCCTCATAGAAACACATGAGCATGAAGGGTGCAAGACACCTTTGTTTGATGGATACCGGAAGATGGCAGTGTGGAACAAGGCAGCAGGGAATGGCAAAGGACATGGGGGTATCATGGTTTTAGTAAGGGAGAAAGAAGGTTGTCTTATTCAGTTAGAAAAAGAAGACTCAAATAAGCAATTCATTTGGTTTAAAATATCAGAAAATGAAAACCACATCAGAATTGCAGCATGCTATTTTGCGCCACAGGTTTCAAAAATCTACAAAGGTAGAGGGCTTGACCACAAAGATCCACTTGCAGCTTTAAAAGCGGACATTGCAACATATTCACAGCTAGGTGAAGTCCTTATAGTGGGTGATTTCAATGCTAGGACTGCAAGTGTGCAAGCTAGCATTCTTTGTTGTAAAGATGATTGTGACCCTATTTGGCTTACATAAGAAAGTAATCATCAGTGGGAAAGAATTTCAGTGGACAAGGGCTGCAATTTATTTGGTGAACAATTGCTTACTCTATGTGGGGCCTTTGATTTATTCATTTGTGATGGCTTGACTAGATGGGCAAAGTCTGGTAATTTCACTTGCAATACTTACAATGGAGCAAGTGTGGTAGATTATGTAATTTGCTCGCATGGTTTGTGTGAGAAAATGGAAGAAGTTTTGGTTGGAGATCAGCTCTGGGATTTGAAATCAGATCACAAGCCAATTTATTTATGTTTCTCTTAGATTGGAAAAAAACAACTAGAGTAAAAAAATTCACCATGTCCAAAATCTCCCACACGGCATAATTCTTTTGACACCAAAAAATTGTAATACCTTCAAAATGGCACTAGAGAGGCTCTTTGAGAAGGAGAAAATTACAATTCACAGCCTTCATAGTCATGAATTAACACATTTAATTCAATTCGCACTTGCAAAGTGCAAAAGAACAAAAATTAAGAAGTCTGAAACAAATTACTTTCCGGTTAATGCTTGGTTTGACGAGGAATGCAAAAAGGCAAGGAGAATGTGGAAAGAGTCAAACAAGGATAACATAAAGCTCAAATTGTATAAGCAGTTATTAAGCAAGAAAAATGTCGATTTCATGGTTTCAAGGAGGGAAGAACTAATCTTCCTTGGGAAAAATAATCCCAAATTATTTTGGAAGGAGCTCCATCCGAAAAAGATACAAATTGGAAATAATATTACAGTTTCTAAATGGTTTGACTATGCAAGACAACTCTATGAGTAGGTTCCCAAGGTTGACCCTCCCCCCTTGGTCAACACTGACACTGAACTCTTCACGGTACAAGAAGTAGAGATGGGTATCAAGAAGTTGGGTGTTGAAAAAGCAAAAGACTTAGCTGAACTCCAAGCTGAATATCTAAAGTGGGGCTCAAAGATTTTTGCACCTCACATTACAAAATCTTCAACAACATCATACAATAAGGGCTCCCCACAGATTGGTCAACTAGTCTGGCAATACCTCTTTTCAAGAGCAAAGACGTCAATAATCCCTCCAATTATAGGACCATCATGATAAACCCTTTGTTTGCAAAGCTATTTGGAAGCATGCTAGAAAACAAAATTAGCAAGTGGGCAGAAGAAAGAGATCAGCGTGCTAAAGGGCAAGCAGGTTTTAGACCTAAATATTCCACAGTTGATCATTACATAACTTTAAAGCACATCATTGAAAAAGTTTGGGAGAAAAAGGAAGAAGTTTTTTGTTGCTTTGTTGATTTCAAAAAAGCGTTTGACTCAGTTCCTAGGGATAAACTTTGGCAGAGAATGGAGGAACTTGGGGTTCCTAAACATTTGAGAGCAGTTGTGCATATGCTGTATGAAGATGTGAAAGTCAAAATTAGAACTTCAACAAGCATTTATGAAAGTTTTAGAAGCGATATCGGGGTCAAGCAAGGTTGCCCACTGTCTCCTACCCTTTTTGGTTTATATATCGACAAGCTTGAGGAGTGGTTAAATTCGCAAGGGGGTGATGGTATCTATTTGTGCAAGTTTGTTATAAGGCTTCTTTTGTATGTAGATGACCTTATTCTGATTGCTAAATCAGCTCTTGGTTTGCAAGAGCACTTACTATCCCTTGAGCGTTTTTGTAGAAGTGTGGGGATGCAAGTCAATATAAGCAAAACGAAAGTAGTGGTCTTCTCTAAGAAAAGAAAGCATAACTAGCATGAGTTCTACTTTGAAGGCAACATTTTGGAAGAAGTTGCGGATTACAAATACCTCGGGATTGACTTCAACAAAAATCAGCTAGAATGGTTGTAGAAAAAAGAACTTTGGGGGGTTAGAAAGCATTTTATGCTTTTCAAAATAGGTGTAGAGAGGCAGAGTTATGGGATTGGAAGATCACTCAAACTCTTTTTGGGCTTCTAGTGATTCCGGTGATTCTCTATGGTTGTGAACTGTGGGCTAGCTGTACCTTTGACATACAGTGGAGACAAATTGAGAAAATTCAGAAGCGTTTGATTACAAACAAATTTAAGATTAAAAGTGCAGTTCCTTGTGATATCTTGTTAAGTGAAATAGGCACTGCTCCTATTGAAGCAATTGCTATGGTGCATGTCATAAGGTATTTAAAAAAAATTGAGCAAATGGAAGAGGGTAGATGGCCTAAGGTTGTCTTTAATGATAGATTGTGCAAGAGCAAAAAAACTTGGATGCAACAAAATAACAAATGGTTTAGTAAATGGGGTATTTATTTGAATGCGTGTCCTGTAAACAACAAAGAGATAAAAGCTTTTGTTATTGGAAAAGTTCCACAAACGTACTTGGAATAAGGAGCTAGGAAGAAAGAAAAATTACTATATTGAAGTGTTTAATCCCACTCATAATCATCAACCAAAAGCATACGTAGAGGCCAATATTTCTTGGAGAGCCAAAATTATTATTGCTCAGTTAAGGACTAATTCTTATCAACTCCGTTTTGAAACAGGGCACTGGAAAAGGCCAAAGGAAGTGTGGGAGGAAAGGGTATGCATTTTTTGTTCTTCCGGAAAAGTGGAAACAGAAAAACATTTCATTTTAGAATGTGAGGCCTTTAAAGACAAGGAGGAATGTTATGCAGATAAGATGGCCGCTAGCTCTTGGGATAATCTATTTAGCGAGGGGTTTGTCGAGAAGCTGAGAGCATATATTGTGAAGCTTCACAGAAAAATGGCCGAATACATCAAGCAGATGAAGAAGCAATCTGTCCCATAGGCTATTTTTAGCCTCGTGGATGTTAAAATAATTTATTTATTTCTTTCTTCTTTATTTCCTGGCAGACATATTTGATGGCGATTTCTTTGACAGATTGGCGGGTCTGTGGGGCTTCTAGATAAACTGGCGATTGATTTAGGTTGTAGCTTGATTATGCCTGTTCGTAAATTTTTGGTTTCTGAATGCCTGCATGCTGCTGCAACAGTTTCCTGTGTTTTGACATTTGGCATTCTATTAATGAGATCCTCTGATTTTATTGTATTTATGACCACACCAAATCTTTGATCGCTAAATAGTCAATTAATCAACATTCTGATTGGAGTAGCTTCATTTAAATTCCCGCCACCCCCCTCTTTTACTTATTTATTTTAGAGTGTTGACTTTTTCTCTATTAACGAGTAGGTAGGAGCACTAAATTGCTCGATACATGTTATGAAACCAACTCACAAAAAGATAGAAAATATAGATCAACGCCTTAGAATTCAACCTCTTCGGGGGGGCAACCTTCTTTACATTACACAAATGAACAATTCTTGGATGATTCAAATGACAAAACCTCCTTTCTATATATAAGAGTATAAGGAGTGACAATATAACCTAACCGACCTAATAATAATAATAATATAAAGGCATAAAAATAACAATAGAGGGATTCTATGGGGCACAGTAATAACAATATGGGGACAATAGGGGCACAACAATATTAATAAGGGACACAACTACAATAGTAATGGGGTAATCACTAGTATTATAGGGACCTAACATGCCCCTCTCCTTCAAAAAAGTGTTGTCCTCAACGCTTGAGTAGTTTTGGATGCTTCTGTATAAAATTCTCATCCTCCCATGTGGAATCTTTAGCGGATAAGTTCTTCCACTTGATGAGATACTTTGAAATTGATCGATTTCGTAGCTGTCGAGTTCTTGTTTCTGTGACTGCTTCCGGTTCCAATATGATTTTTCCTTCCTCGTCAAGTTCTGGCAATATTGTTTGAACTGGGAGCTTGTCGCCTATAACCTTCTTTAAACATGAAACATGGAAAACTGGGTGCACTCGAGAAGCTGCAAGAAGCTCCAATTTGAATGCCATAGTACCAATCTTTTGCAACATCTTGTACGGACCATAATATTTTGGTGATAATTTATTATCCTTCTTAGCTTACTTGAGGGACATTTGTTTATATGGTTGTAGCCATAGGAATACCCAATCACCTACATCATAACTTCTTTCGCTGCGATGTTGATCTGACTGTTGTTTCATTCTATTCTGTGCCAACACGAGGTTATCCTTTAAGAGTTGGAGGACTTGTTGTTGATGCTCGATGTGATGTTCCACTGCTTTCTCTTAAATATGATGTGATGGATGGTGGCTGATATCCATAAAGTGCCATAAATGGGGTCATTTTTGTTGCTGTATGGAAGGAAGTGTTATACCACCATTCAACCAGGGGCAACCATTTGACCCATTGTGTCTGTTTATCAGATACAAAGCAACGAAGATATCGTTCCAAACATTTGTTTACTATCTCAGTTTGCCCATCAGATTGAGGATGATAAGATGAGCTATGAGCTAATTGAGTATCGAGACTTACAATAATCTTTGGGTTTCCATGTAGCTTTTGAACTGTTTCCATAAATGCAGTAGAAACTGTACTGGCTTTAAGTGGATGTGATAATGCACAAAAGTGTGCATACTTGGTAAGTCTGTCAACTACCACCATGATGACACTCTTTCCCTCAGACTTTGGTAAACCTGTGATAAAATCCATTGAAACCTCTTCCCAACATTGGCTTGGAATGGATAAAGGTTGTAATAGACCCGGGGTCTTAATTGTTTCAACTTTATTTTGTTGGCAAACCAAACATTCCACCACAAACTTTTGAATATCCGATTTAAGGCCATCCCAAAAAAATTCCTTCTTAACCTTGGGGTAAGTTTTTAAAAATTCTGAGTGCCCTCCTAAGGGAGAAGTATGCAATTCCATAAAAATCTTTTGTTTGAGTTGAGAATTCTTACAGAGGTATAAGCGATCTTTGTACCATAACGAATCATTTTTCCAGCTAAATGTACAAGATGTACTAGAATCTTGTTGTAACTTTCGAATAAGTGCCCACACTTCTTCATCATTCTTCCATTCCTCCCTTGCTTCGTTTATCCAATCTGGTTGGATAATAGAAATGGTGCACAACAATGCTTCCACATCCTCATCCTTTCTTGAGAGTGCATCTGCCACCACATTTTGCTTCCCTTTTTTGTAGACGATTTCAAAGTCATAACCCAACATCTTTGTGACCCACTTTTGTTGCTCTTCAGAGGATAATCTTTGTTCTATAAAGTATTTATGGCTATCATGATTCGTTTTTACTTTGAAGTGTCTTCCCATTAGGTAGGGTCGCCATTTCTTAAGTGCATGTAGTATTGCCAACATTTCCTTCTCATAAAAAGCTTTGTGTAAAAACTTTCCCTTGATTGGACGACTTTCAAAAGCAATGGGTTTTTCATTTTGCATTAAAACAACACCAATTCCATTTCCTGAAGCCTCACATTCCACAATAAAAGTTTTTGTGAAGTCCGATGTAGTTAAGACCGGTGCTTGACACATTGCCTCTTTAAGATGTTCGAAGGCCTTTGTTGCTTTTGGAGTCCATCAACATGCATCTTTCTTCAATAATGTTGTTAGAGGTGCTGCTCTTCTCCCATAATTCTTAACAAACTTGCAATAATACCCTGTCAACCCGAGAAATCCTTGCAGATGCTTTATGGATGTGGGGATTTTCCATTCCTTAATGGCTTTAATTTTGCTAGGGTCTACCTTAACTCCTTCATGAGATACAATATGACCTAGATATTCCACCTCTTGTGCTCCAAAGAAACATTTGGATCTTTTTGCATATAATTGTTTCTCCTCCAATAGTTGTAGCACCCTGTCAACATGTTCAACATGATCCTTCCAAGACTTGCTGTAGATTAGTATATCATCAAAAAATACTAACACAAATTTTTTAAGGAAGGGTTTGAAAATGGAATTCATCAAACCTTGAAATGTAGAAGGTGCATTGGTAAGGCCAAAAGGCATGACCAAAAATTCATAATGACCCTCATGAATTTTAAATGCTGTTTTCAGAATATCTTCAGTCTTCATTCTGATTTGATGATATCTTGAACGAAGATCCAACTTGGTGAAGTAAATTGATCCATGCAATTCATCCAGTAGTTCATCAATGACAGGAATGAGAAACTTATCTTTAATAGTGAGCTTGTTGAGCTCCCTATAATCCGGACACATGCGCCATGATCCATCCTTCTTGTGCACCAATACTACTGGAGCAGAGAAATAACTTTGACTAGGTTGAATTATACCAACCTCTAGCATTTCTGCAACCATATGTTCAATTTCACTCTTTTGGGCATAGGGATATCTGTATGGCCTGATGTTTGGAGGCACACTTCCTGGAATCAGATGAATAGCATGATCATGATCACAAATAGGTGGGAGACCTTTGGGAGTCTTAAATACCTTGGAATGATTGTCCAAGACTTTTTGTATATGTGGAGAAATAGATAATTTCGATATGGAAACATCTAGCGAACAAAATTGTGCAATTACACCTCTTTGTTCATTTTTTAGAAGCTTTGTCATACCGTTAGAGCTGATTATCTTTCTCGGTTTCCGTGTAATACCCCTTAATTCAACTTCCTTTCCTTCTACATAAAATTTCATGAAAAGTTCTTGAAAATTAAAAGCTATTGTACCCAAGGATTGTAGCCATTGGACTCCTAGTAAAACATCATCACCTCCCATTGGAATGGAAAGCATTGGGCTAGTCAATACATATTCTCCCATGGATAGCTTAATATTATGACACTTTCCAGAGCAATTTATCGTTCCTCCATTTGCAACCATCACTTGACACTCTGGTGCTGGATATAGGAAGCAATTCAATTCTTTTGCTATCTTACAATGAATAAAATTGTGGGTACTTCCTGAATCAATCAACACTATTACCTTTTTCTTTTTGATTTGTCCTTCTATCTTGATAGTTTGAGGAGTGGTAATTCCAGCCAATGCATTACAAGATATGGTCGGATTCATTTATTCTTTATCTAGACTTTGTTCCTGGAGTATATCCTCTTCTTTTGACTCTTGTTGCTCCTTTTCTTCTTCCTCTTCACAATCTATGTAGAATAATTTCTTCTTAGCACATTTATGACCTTTAGTGTATTTTCTATCACAACTGTAACAAATCTCTTTTGCTCATTTTTCTTCCAATTGTCACTGCGTCAACCTTATAGGTTGTGGAAGACTAGGGGCAACAACACTTCTATCTTTATAGTTGTGAGTGGTATGCTTTTTGGTTGCCATAATTTTGCTTTCCATTTTTCTTGCTAACCTGAATGCCTTCTCTAATGAATCAGGTTCCCAAAGGTGAACATCATGTTGGATATTCCTTTAAAGTCCCTATGAACACATCAATCCTATGCTCATCTGGAATATTTTTTACCCTTATGTTCAATTTTTGGAACTCCTCAATGTGCTCCATTATTGAACCCTTTTGTTTGAGACTTGTGAATTGGCTAAAAAAGTGTTGCTTTTTGTATCCTCATAATGTGCTGTCAATTCTTCTGTAAAAATTGCCCAAGTGATAATTTGTTTATGAAAGAAAAGCCATTGATACCATACAAACTGATTTGGTTCCAAATATAAAGTTGCAATACGTACCTTTTGTGTGTTTTGCACATTATTGAGATTGAAAAATTGCTCCATTTGTAATATCCATGTTGCGGGATCCTTACCATCAAACTTCTTCATATCAATTTTTGGAATATGGTGGGTTTTCGATCCAACATTAGAGTCTATGAAATCATGATTAACATTTCTTTTGTTTGCATCATGAGTTTCCTTTACTACCCTTTCACCATTAGTAAGTATTTCTTGTAGAAAATTTGTCAAATATGTCTTCAAATTTGCCATGCCTGTCTTCAAATTTGTCTTCAAATGGTTCATCTTTGCTTCCACGCCCTTTATCTTAGATTTCACGCCATTTACCTTAGCTTTTGTTAGCTTTTGTGAGAGTGACATTTGTTGCACTTGGTCTTGTAATTTTGATATATCATGTAGCATTCCTTTCTCTTTTTCATGAGTCATGCTAGAGCTTTTAGGTTGCTTATTAGGTGTTTGCATTTTCTTTCCCCAGGCCATCAGTTATCGATAATAATGTTCTACTATGCCCTTTGAATTCCTTCAAAATAATTTTTCAAACCAATCTTAAGAAAAAATTTAAAAAAATCTGCACACCTTTTTTCACTTTGTAGGAGCTTGATATTGTCTCTGATGTATCTCTATAATTTCGGATCATCCAATTCTAAAATTGCGAGCTGCAGTAGCCCTCTGTGTTCTATTTCCAATGCCACCAGTCTGATCCAAATTAGATTCTCCAAGGAAAAGTTATGCCAAATCTCCTACAGTGACCTGATTATAAACTAGTTCAGTAGAGTGAACTTGTACGATGTGCCACGTGTCCCTGTTTCGACCTTTGAATCTGAAAAATATATACAAGAAATTACAGTCTGTCCTCTTTCTCTGCCTTCTTACAAAATTTCAATTTGATGCTCAGAGAGAAAGTTATGATGATTTTCCCTAGGTTACCTATTTGTAATGTAATTCAGGAGTCTGCAAAAAGACCAACTTCCTCAGATCATATCTCTGCAAATATAGAGTGAAAAGCTCTGAAATTCGGGCCCGAGGTTCAGTGCGATTTCGTCTCAAATGGGTTTTTTTTTTTTTGCTTCTGAAACGTCAGAGAAAAAAGTTATAGTGAAAATGCCAAGCTGACCTATTTTGAGCAGCGAAACCCTAGAATCCAAAGCTCTGATACCAAATGCTATGAAACCAGCTCACAAAAAGATAGAAAAGATAAATCAACGTCTTAGAATTCAGCCTCTTCGAGGGAGCAACCTCCTTTACATTACACAAATGAACAATTCTTGGATGATTCAAATGACAAAACCTCATTTCTATATATAGGAGTCTAAGGAGTCACAATATAACTCAGCCGACCTAACAATAATAATATAAAGGCACAAAAATAACAATAGAGGGATTCTATGGGGCACATTAATAACAATATGCGGACAATAGGGGCACAACAATATTAATAAGGGACACAACTACAATAGTAATGGGGTAATCACTAGTGTTATAGGGACCTAACAATACATTTGTTGTTTTGGTTGTTATTTCTATTTTAGTTTTTGAAAAAACAAAAATTATTTTGTTTTTGTTGTTATTTCTATTTTAGTTTTTGAAAAAACAAAAATTATTTAAATCTCTATGAGGCTAAAAATAGTCTATGGGATAGATTGTTTCACCATCTCATTCCTGTATTCAGCTTTTTTCTTGTGAAGCCTCACAATAAACTCTCTCAATTTCTTGACAAATCTCTTGCTAAATAAATTATCTCAAGAGTTTTGTTTTGCAGAATATCTACATAACTCTACTGTTTTTGAAGGCCTCACATTCTAAAATGAAATACTTTTTTTGTTTCCACTTTTCCGGAAGAGCAAAAAATACACTCTTTCTTCCCACACTTCTTTTGGCCTTTTCCAGCGTCCTATTTCACAACGGAGTTGATGAGAATTAGTCTTTAACTAGGCAATACAAAATTTGGCTCTCCAGGAAATATTGGTCCCCATGTACGTTTTTTGTTGATGATTATGAGTGGGATTAAACTTTTCAATATAGTACTTTTTATTTCTCCTTAGTTCCTTATCCCAAGGTGTTTGTGGAACTTATCCATAACACAAACTTTTATCTCTTTGTTGTTTGTGGGACACGTTCAAGCAAATACGCTTTTTACTAAACCATTTATTATTTTGCCGCATCCAAGTCTTCTTTATTTTGCACAATATATAATTAAAGACAACCTTAAGCCATCTACCATCTTCCATTTGCTCATTTTTTTAAA
Source organism: Pinus tabuliformis (assembly GCA_031772625.1). Lineage (NCBI taxonomy): Eukaryota > Viridiplantae > Streptophyta > Pinopsida > Pinales > Pinaceae > Pinus > Pinus tabuliformis. The sequence continues at coordinate 2,076,119,876 of CM062818.1, forward strand.
AATATCTTATGACTCACACCATAGCAATTGCTTCAATAGGAGCAACCCTTGTTTCACTTAACAATATATCATAAGAACTGCATTTTTAATTTTGAACTTGTTTGTAATCAAGCGCTTCTGAATTTACTCAATTTGTTTCCACTGCATGTCGAACGTGTTGTTGGCCCACAATTCACAACCATAGAAAATCACCGGAATCACTAAAGCCCCAAAAAGAGTTTGAGTGGTCTTCTAGTCCTATAACTTTGTCTCTCTACACCTATTTTGAAAAGCATAAAATGTTTTCCAACCCCCCCAAAGTTCTTTTCTTTCTACAACTGTCCCAACTTATATTTCTATTGAAGTCAATTATGAGGTATTTGTAATCTGCAACTTCTTCCAGTGCTGCCTTCAAAGTAGAACTTTTTTTTTATATTATCTGTTAGAGAAAACCACTGCATTTGTTTTGCTAACATTGACTTGCATCCCCACCCTTCTACAAAAATGCCCAAGGGAAGCAACCCAGGAGCAGATTTAGCAATCAAAATAAAGTCATCCACATACAAAGAAGCCTTATAACAAACTTGTCCAAATGGATACCATCACCCCCTTGCGAATTTATCCTCTTTTCAAGCTTGTCAATATATAAACCAAAAAGGGTAGGAGACAATGGGAAACTTTGCTTGACCCTGATATCACTTCTAAAACTTTCAGAAATGCCTGCTGAAGTTCTAATTTTAACTTTCACCTCTTCACACAACTTATGCACAACTGCTCTCAAATGTCTACCATTCCGTGCCAAAGCTTATCCCTAGGAACTGTGTCAAATACTTTTTTGAAATCAACAAAGCAACAAAAGACTTCTTCCTTTTTCTCCCAAAATTTTTCAATGACGTGCCTTAAAGTTATACCAAGATCCACTATGGAATGTTTAGATCTAAAACTTGCTTGCCCTTTAGCACGTTTATATCTTTTTTCTGCCCACTTGTATTTCTCAACCCTACATCTCTCCTCCCTTGTTACTAAAGGAAGGAATGTAACAACTAACCAAGAAGTTCAATTGCCAAATGTTAAACGAAATTGGGCAACAAGGTGAAAATTTTCCTTTGAAATTTTATTAATTAATAATATACATAATATAATCTTGGGATATTGTAATATGAATTTTAAATAGTCCAGAGTTAGTTTGTGGTTGCAGATATGCAATCAATGTCAATGAAGAGGTTTTAATATTAATGCAATGAATAATAATTCACTTATAAGAAAATATCTAACATAGGGAAGATAATAGTAAATAATCTACACAATTTTTTAAAGAAACATTTATGACTCTTTCTACTCAAACATGCTTCTTTTAAAGAAACAATTATGAAATTTTCTATTAAAATGATCTAGTTTAAAGGTCAAAACCTTTTACATTTTTGACAATATCTTTATCCTTTAAACTCAATAGTGCCCCAAAAGGATTGGATTTTCTAATTTTCTGATTACATATTCTATTCTAAGTTGGCTCGTCTTATATATCTGGAAATAACTCCTACTATTCTAAGTTGGCTCGTCTTATATATCCAAAAAAACTCCTAATATGACATGGTATTTGGATAACATAAAAAGAAACTAAAAAATAAATTATCTATCATTATCCGCCCTAGAAGCAGGGATGCGTACAAACTCAGTGTTTTTAGGCCTTGTCTGTGGGAAGGAAGAAACATTTACATTGATTGCCTTGTATGCCTTCCCCTGCTTCTCATCACTTTCTGCGTTTGCTTCCAGTGTAGCTCTAGATGGCACAGTTCTAGTCGAAGGCAACGTGCTTTTCGGCTTTAAACTTAATCTCTCAACAACCACTTGTAGTTTTTCCAACTTCCACTGCATCAGGCTAATTCTTTGGCTCAAGAACATGAAATGTGCTCATAATTCGACCAACAACATTTACCCTTTCCCAGAAAGAAAAGACAAGGAAATCCATTTATGTCGTTTGCTCAGCCCATTGACCAAGAATTTCATCTTTCTCAATAGAGGTTTGGTGCTCCATGTAGACCTTCGCATCCCTGACATTCCCTTTAGCAAATATTATATGCCAAACCAATACTCTTGGGGGAACAACGCAAAACCACCTCGCAAAACCACCTCAAGCCAAACTCCTCGAGCCCATCGGTTACCACACCATTTTCCATACGATAATTAATCTACTTTTTATACGGTTTATTTTTCAACTTTCCTAGGTATACTTTCATTAACTACTTAGTTTATTTTTCAACTTTCCTAGGTATACTTTCATTAACTACTTAGTTTATTTTTCAACTTTCCTAAGTATACTTTCATTAACACAACGGAAACTTTCTTACATCATTCATCATTATTATCTTTTAACATAAATGCACAATGGATAATAAATCGGGAGGGGAAACTCCCTGAAACATGATTTTGCCCGATAATATCAATACTTCATAAAATATTCAGTTTCACAGTTTTCTAGTTTCCTTGGTACAATCTCTGTCAACTCGTGCAAGTCGCCCTGCACTGTTTGGAGTGCCCAAGGATACTTCTGCCTGTTGCACCTTATTCACTGTCCCACAATTTAGCATGTTGTTCAGCCTCGACTCGTTCAACTGAACGCCCTCAATTCGTTCAGGCGCACACCCTCGCCCGTTCAGACGTTCAGGCCAATCTCGTCCGTTCAATCGTTCAGCCCGACGCCCTCGTACGCCCTTTCCCATTCGATCGTTCGGCCCGACACCCTCGCACGCTCTCATCCGTTCCCTCGTTCGGCCCGTCGCCCTCGCACAACCTTGCCCGAACGCCTTCGCATGACTTCACTCGAACGTCTTCTAATGACTTCACCCGTTTGGTCGTTCGGCCCATCGCCCTCACATGCCCTTTTCTGAACGCCTTTGCCCGAACGTCTTCGAACGACTTCGCCCGTTCGGTCGTTTTGCCCAGCGCCCTCGCATGCCCTCACCCAAACGCCTTCGCACGACTTCGCCCGAAAGGTTGTTCAGACAAACGCCCTTAGACGCCCTCGCCGTTCGGTCGTTCGGCCTGACGCCCTTGCACATCCTCGCCAGAACGCCTTTGCACAACCTGCAGCTCCATTTTCTGCGTTTACCTCAGCTCACTGCTTCGGCCCAAGAGTCTGCCCGCACTTTGCCAAATTTCAGTCCTCTCCAAGTTAGCTCGCCCTCGAGCTCGCTTGAACACTTGGAAACTTCACTTGATTTCGTTTGCCACCATTCCAAAGCTTTACTTATATGGCGGTTGGCCCATCGTTCTGGGCGTCGACTCACCAAGCCGATCCACCGTTTCATCCAAATCGCTCCAACTTCGCGTTGGCCCATGTTGTGGGCACCCATGTGCGGGACCGCCCCCACATATAAACTTTCCACCGCCCAAAACTTAGTCATTTTCACAAGATGACTTTCGCGTTGCACGTTTCCTTCGTTCGGTCGGCTCATCGCATCGTTCGCACGCGCCCTCAACTCGTTGTTCAACCGCCCAGCTCGTCGCTCGCCTGCCATGTGCCCATGCCAACTCCCGCCGACCTGTCGGTTAAATGCAACTGCCTGACACGCTCGACTCGTGGGCTTGGCATACTCCCCCACTTTGAATGGTTGTCGTCCTTGACAACACCATCATACGACATCGCAAAGTGTCGTTAGCTCCAACATCAAAAGATGCCCATGCTGCTTGCCTCTACTCAACCATCGCACAAACCATAAAGGCTCATGTCTCCATAAATCAGAAAGTTTTCTCAATCCACGATCATCAACCACATCCGTTGCAATCCCCACATGCTGCTCCCATTGTGGAAGGTTGGCCCCTCCAACTCAAGCTACATGCTCACCGCAACATATCGTTTTGACCCCATCATGTATCGTCATCGTGTGAACTGCTGCCATGATACTTCAACATAATGCTAATACATTTCTGTACACTGTCGACCCCCATGACTCGAACTAGTCGGGTAGCTAATCCAACTGTCACACTCAAACCATGAGAATGCACATCCTCATGCCATCTTCAGTCGTTTCTCCTAGCCCCCTGTCACAACATCAACTCGGTCAATAATATATCTCCATCTCCATCAAAATGTAAGCCATGCCCAGGTCTATGAAGTAAACTCCATCTCGTCTGCAACATGTTGCCCATGATGTTTGGTGTCAATGTGTTGCATGAAATCAACCACATATATCCCAACATCATCATCCATATGTGTAAAATCGATCTCCTTAAAATGAAGAGATCCTCTCATCAAACTGACTCTCGATGTGCCACATTTAGGTCCATGAAGCAACCTCCATCATATCTACAATGTGCCATCCCTCAAGTCTGCTAAGGAAAAAAGTATACACCTGTCTCATCATCCATGCGCTGCCCATGATCATAGACCAATCGACTCCCATGTATCAAAAGTGGTTAAGTCTTGACTCAACCCATGCCCAAGTGTTGCCACCAAGGCATCATCATCGCTGCAACTCCATCACTCCAAAGTGTCTCATACCGATCCTCCACATCAAGTCACTCTCTCAAGCACACCCATACATATACTCAAAAGTATGCACCACATACTGCATCAAAGTCCCTGACCTCAACTCCTCAATGCATCAGATCCTCTAAGTGCACCATAATATGAAGTCCCCAAAAGTCACAACCTCATGTCATCATGAGCTCCATGAGTCATCTCCAACCAACATCCTAGCAAGCATACATGTCTAGGCACAAAGGTATCTGCAAGATGCCTCAGCTCTCCATGTAGTAGGAATGCTCTGTAGTTTGCTCACAAATCCAACCAGTCCATGGCCTTGTGGTACAAGATTGCACAACCTCTCCATCAGCTCATAAGTAAAACATCTCCATGTCACATCAGCAAATCCACTTGCACAACATCCCTACTTTGGCTCTCCTCATTGGATGCCCATAAGTGACACCTCTACAAGTGCTCCTGTATAATGTCCCTGCATAACACTGCAATGCTCCATGTCTCCAACTTGATGTCCATGACTCAAGTTGCCCACATTTTCCAGCTAAGTAGACCCATCACAACAATCGGTCATCCTCATCCAAGTTTGTAATCTGGTCTAGTGAACTCGGTCACCCAAACCATATCATCATCACTTGAGTCTCTTCCACCATGGCTCCCCCACTGAAGGTTCCACCAACATTTCCTCTTGGTCTCGTCCATGAAAAGTCCACCCAAGTGTCATCAAACTCTGTGTGCCCTTCTTTAGTCTGTCCATGAGACATCCATGGTAAGATCCTACATCGCATCGGCAAAATGATTTTTCCCTTCCCTGCATATGGCCCATTTACCAAAAGCTCAAATGAAACACAAGTATAAGTAGTACTTACTTCATAATGAGGCTCCTCCATGTGAGTATCCTCATCCACCAATGTATGCAAACTGCACGATCTTGGTCCAACTTGATCAATTTCAAGTTCATCTTCCATCGTTGTCATATCTACAACATCCTCAAATATCACGGCTTCCTCTTCTTTGTTATCGCAATCTGCAACTGCATCCTGCTCCATTGCCCAACCAAGTCGAAGAAGTTCGTCTTCAACATTCCTTTCCAAGACTTCAAGTTCATCTCGAATCCGCGCGTTCTCCTCTTTCATTAGCTTCAACCTGTATAAGGTCAGCAAGAGCCTCCCTTCACATTCTTCAAAACCTGCCATGTCTTGTCGTTCAACTTGGCCCAAGCACAATGCTTCACCCCTGCTAAACCTGTCACGAAGTATTACACTTCCTTTGGTAAGCCTGGTTCCACTGAATCAAGCTTTGTACCAACTATCACGAAGTGCAGTGGGATCAACGTTTCTACAAATCCGATTCTTTGAATAAGGCCTCTGATACCAACTGTCACGCCCCTACACTGGTGGTACTCTTCCAACCACACTATAAGAGGTGCAACGATGATGATGCCTTGGTGGCAACACTTGGGCATGGGTTGAGCTGAGACTTAACCACTTTTTACACATGAGCGCTGATTGGTTTCTAACCATGGGCAGCACATGGATGATGAGATAGGTGTATACTTGTTTCTATGGAAGACTTGAGGGATGGCTCATTACATATATGATGGAGGTTGCTTCATGGACCTGGATGGGTACATCTAGAGTCAGCCTGATGAGAGGATCTCTTCTTTTTGAGGAGATGGATTTTACACATATGGATGATGATGTTGGGATAGATGTGGCTGATTTCATGCAGCACATTGACACCAAACATCATGGACAACATGTTGCAGACGAGATGGAGTTTACTTCATGGACCTGGGCATGGTTTACATTTTGATGGAGATGGAGATGGATTTTTGATCAAGTTGATTTGTGACAGCAGGCTAGGAGAAACTACTGATGGTGGCATGAGGATGTGCATTCTTATGGTTTGAGTGTGACAGTTGGATTGATCACTCGACTAGTCCGAATCATGGGGGTCGATAGTGTACAAAGATGTATTAGCATTGTGTTGGAGTATCATGGCAGCAATTCACACGATGACGATACATGATGAGGTCGACAAGATATGTTGTAGTGGGCATGTAGCTTGAGTTGGAGGGACCATCCTTCCACGGTGGGGTAGCATGTGGGATTGCGACGGAGGTGGCTAATGATCATGGATTGAGGAGACTTTCCGATTCATGGAAGACATAAGCCTTTATGGTTTATGCGATGGCAAAGCAGAGATAGGCAACATGAGCATTTTGATGTTTGAGCTAGCGACACTTTGTGATGTCGTATGACGGTGTTGTCGAGGACGACAACCATTTAGAGTGGGGGAGAATGTAACGCCCACGAGTTGCGGTTCGTTTGGCGGTGGGCGCATGACAGATAGGTAAGCGACGAGTTGGGGTGTGCTCGCATGGTGTGATGAGCTGACTGAACGGAGGAGACAAGCCAACGTGCGACACGAAGAGTCATCGCGAAAATGACTAAGTGGTGGGTAGTGGAAAGTTTATTTGTGGAGGCGATCCTGCACATGGGTGCCCACACCATGGGCCGACACAATGGAGGGGCGAGTTGGACGAAATGGTGGGTCAGCTTGGTGAGTCGACGCCCCAACCAATGGGCCAACCGCCATATAAGTAAAGTGTTGGAATGGTGGCAAAAATCAATCAAGCAAAGCTTCCAAGTGTTTATGCAAGCTAGGAGGGCGAGCTACTTGGAGAGTCTGAAATTGGGCGAAGTGCAGGTGGACTCTTGGGCTGTAGCACAGAGCCGCAACAAACGCAAAAAACGGAGCCGCAGGTCGTGCGAAGGTGTTTGGCTAGGGCGTCGGCTTGAACGACCGAACGGGCGAGGGCATCCCAAGATGTTTGTCTGTATGATCTTTCGAAGGCATTGGGGCGAGGGCATCCGCTCGAATGACTGAATAGGCGAGGTTGTTCGAAGGAGAATGATCGAGGGCATCCGAGGGCGTTTGTCCTAACGATCGTTCGAAGGCGTTCGGGTGAGGGTGTTCTCTTGAACGACCGAACATGTGAGGTCGTTTAAAGGCATTCGAAGGCGAACGCGTGAGGCTGTTCGCTCGAACGACTGAATGGGCGAGGGCGTCCGTTCGAATGACTGAATGGGTGAGGGCGCGAGGGTGTCCGCCTGAACCACTGAACGGGTGAGGGCATCCACTTGAATGACTGAACGACATGTTGAACAATGCGACAGTGAACGAGTTGTAACGGACAGTAGAACCGGTGGGCACTCCGAACGGTGGTTTGGGTAGTCTGAATGGTGTAGGTCGGGTTGCACAATTGTGACAGATATTGTACCAAGGAAACTTGGGGTTTCCTGCAAAGACTGTAAAACTGTATATTTTGTGAAATATTGTTATTATCGGTCACTCATATTTTAGGGAGTTGCCCCTCCCATGAAAATATCCGCTGTGCATTTGTGTAAATGGTAATAACGATGAAGATGATTAATTGAATGTTTCCACTGTGTATGTGAATGTTATACTTAGGAAATTTGAAAAATAAACTAAGTATAGAAAGTAGGCATAGTCCACACTTACAAGTATTGTTAAAAAGAGCCCTTGATTTTCCACAGGGCTTCGTTGGAGATTTGAAGAGAAGCTGATCCTACTATCACTTCGTGACAATTGGTATCAGAGGTTGATTCAGTCGAACCAGGCGTACCGAAGGAAGTGTAACACTTCGTGACAGGTTTAGCAGGGGTGAAGCATCGTGCTTGAGCCAAGCTAAACCAAAAGACATAACAGGTTTGGAAGAATGTGAAGGGAAAATCTTGCTGACTTTATACAGGTTAAAGCTGATGAAAGAGGAGAACCCACATATTTGAGATGAACTTGAAGTCTTGGAAAGAAATGTTGAAGGCGAAATACTTCAACTTGGTTGGGCAATGGAGCAGGTTGCAGCTGCAAATTGCGAGAATGAAGAAGAGGAAGCCATGATGTTGTAAGATGTTGTAGATATAACAAAAATGGAGGGGGAACTTGAAATTGTTCAAGTTGGACCAAGATCGTGTAGTTTGCAGACATTGGTGGATGAGGATACTCGCATGGAGAAGCCTCATGATGAAGTAAGTACTAGTGTTTCATTTGAGCTTTTAGTAGATGGGCCATATGCATGGGAGAGCAAAATCAGTTTGCCAATACGATGGAGGATCGTACCATGGATGTCTACGATGAGACCTTGTATGGAGAGGCAAGGACCATTGACTGTTGCAGAGCTTGTTGGGGTTGTTTGTTACCTTATGGCATAAGGTGCAAATGCCCGTGACAATGGAGGAATGTGATGATCATTGCGGAGGAATGGGTCATGCTTTAGCCATATGGAGAAATTGGCTAAGTGCTTGGCATGACTCATGGACAGATTGGAGAAGGGAACACACTTGAGTTTGATGACACTTGGGTCGAATTCTCATGCCCGAGACCAAGAGGAAGTCTTGGTGGAACCTTTAGTGGGGGAGCTATGATGGAAGAGACTCATGTGACTTGATAATATGGTTTGGGTGACCGAGTTCACTAAATCGGATTGCAGAGTTGGATGAGGATGACCGATTGTTGTGATGGGTCTACCTAGTTGAACAACATGGGAAACTTGAGTCGTGGACATCGAGTTGGAGACATGGAGCATGGTCGTCTTATGTAGGGACATTATGCAAGAGCACGTGTAGAGGTGTCACTTATGGGCATCCAATGAGGAGTGCCAAGGAAAAGATGTTGTGCAGGTGGATTTGTTGGTGTGACATGGAGACTTTTTACTTATGAGCCGATGGGGATGTTGTGCACTCTTGTACAACAAGGCCATGGACTTGGTTGGATTTGTGAGCAGACTATGGAGCATTCCTACTACATGGAGAGCTAAGGCATCTTGCAGGGACCTTTGGGTCGAGACGTGTATGCTTGCTAGGATGTGTTAATTTTTGGTATGTTCTATGCTAGAGCAATTTATTTAAATTTTCACAGTTAGCAATCACATCAGCATTACGATAAACTGCAGATAGAACATAAATATAAAACGCAGAAGACAAGCCAAGGCAAGAGGACACAAGATATGGCGCGAGCCAGGGACAAACCCCACAATGTGTGGGGAAACCCTTTGATCAAATCTTCTTTTATCTTCAAAGTTCAGCAGAGAAAGAGAGAGAGAGAGATAGTACAATTACAACAGAAGTCAACACTTTGACTTGTCTAGATCTAAGCATAGATCATCTCCTATAACGACGAGATCAGTTGAAGACATTCTGCTTCAACTGATACCTATCATCGCGCTGCATCTCGTCCTCTAGTTGCACTACTGCATATTGCCCCATGCTGCTGTCTAGGTCCATGATCTTTCTCAGACTAATGTGCATCATTATCATGCTGCTGCCCCTGCTAATGTATCATTGGGCTGCCCATGCACATGATTTCATAGTGCTGCCCATCATGCTGCTGCCCATGCTTCATGTATTCGTTGCACAGCCCATCTACAGTATATCATGTTGCTGCCCAAGACTGCATTATATATATGTGCCCAGATCATACAACGTTATTGTCCAGATCATAGATGCTGCTCATAGATATACTGAGATCATCATTCATCACTGCTTTGATGAGAGGTAAGATTATGATCCTGTCTCTTACCTTCGATGAGACTGACACTCTTTGCAGAGTGATCACTATCACTGCATATAGGAACATCATCTAATACTTCAAGTTACCGCTGTACAAGATGTATGTCACCGAGATCTTCTTTATCCAACCAAAACCAAAATCTGTTGTGATCATAGCACATCGAGACTGCTACAAGTAGGCCGAGGGTCATGTAGACTACCAACGTGAAGATAGATGTGCCCAGATCACATACATTCTTCTCTGCTACACAGGTATGCTGAGTCTGCGGCTATGCTTGAGTGCAGTTATGACTGCATATAAATATCTCTGTATTCTGTGTATAAATGTCTTTATGAACAAAGTATAAAGGCAACCATGACTGCGTATGATTACAGTGTTTAGGGCCACGTAGCTGTAGTTTAGGGTTGCGTAATGGTGACACCTTCACACTGCGTTTGGCAGCTACAGGTCTCCTTTTAACTGTGGCCAGATCTCCTTGACATTATAATGACTGCAGCTTCTTCCATGCTTGACTGTTGTTATGTCTGCGGCTCTTTTATGACAACGGAGCAGATTAGGGCATCACACTGACGGTGAATGAATGTCTTCATGAACTACGTGTAAGGTCTATGCCTTGCGTATAAAAGTCTTCAAGACAGTGAGTGACTGCATATAGACTACGGCTTCCTTCATATCATTACAGCTACCCTTTATGACTGCGTTATAGGAGCCTCCTTGACTGCGTAGATTAGGAACTGCGTATAATACTTTTGGATAGCATATTAGGTCTCAGTTTGCTACGAATATCATCCTCATATGCCTGCGTATATGTCTCTATTTACAATGGATAGGGTTAGGTTATCATCTGAAGCTAGGCCATCGTATTCTTTAGTGTCCTTCCTTTTCCAAAAGCCCAAGACGTGGAGAGGAAGAGATCACTCAAGAATATCTCACCAAATGACTTCAAGTCCTCACCTATTTATACTAAAAACAAAGATGATGAATAGACACGTCTATTGGGCTTCTGAGCCTACTCAAGTTGCTGGCCGACTTGACAATAATTACATAAACAAAATAAATTCATATCTCCATAAATACTTATTGGAATCGGATGATCTTTGGATCAATCCTACACCTCTCGACGAGAGGGATCCAATAAAATTATCAGCTGCCCTAAATAAGCTGACCCACATGGAGTTTGGCCCTAGTTGCCAATTTAACACTCCCTCTCAACTAGGGAGAACTCCATTCGCTGATCCATATGTACGACTGTACTATCTCTGCCATTAGTGCCTTGCACTACTCTGCCTAGCTCTGTTGGCTCTACTCAGCTCTGCTGGCTCTGCTCTGCTCTGCTCAGCTCTGCTGGCTCGGCTCTGCTCTGCTGGCTCTGCTAGCTCTGCTCTGCTCAGTGCTGCTGGCTCTGCTAGCTCTGCTCTGCTCAGCGCTGCGGGCTCTGCTCTACTCAGCTCTACTGGCTCTGCTCATCTCCGCTGAATTATGAAGAAGAAGAATTGATCGAGAATGAGTCATATCATTCTCCACTGACCTGAAGTCAGTCTCAGAGTGCATACCACTAGTCCCAGACCAGTCTCAACTGACCCGAAGTCAGCTTCATAGTAAGTACCACTCCTACCACTGGTCCCAAACCAGTATCGCAGTCTCAGAGAGTGTACCACTGGTCCCAGACCAGTCTCAACCGACCCGAAGTCAGCGTCATAGTATGTACCACTCTCACTGGTCCCAGACCAGTACTACACTGACACGAAGTCAGTCTCGGAGTATGTACCACTGGTCCCAGACCAGTCTCAGCCGACCCGAAGTCAGCGTCATAACATGTACAACTCCTACCACTGGTCCCAGACCAGTATCATTGATCCCAGATCAATGGAGGACATCCTAGCGTAGGGAGTACGGTAGATACAACGATGCGTCCATCAGTACTACTATGGTCCCTAACTTCATTTCCTTGCTCATTGATCAGATGAGAGGTACTTCCCATGAGTCCCAGACTACATGGGTAGGATGCCTCGACAGGAGAACTTAATCAATCCTGTCCTCACAAGAGAACACATCAATCCTGCTACAATCGCCATGGAGAACACATCAATCCAGGCTGCCATGGAGAACACATCAATCCAGGCCTCACAGGAGAACACATCAATCCTGCTACAATCGCCATGGAGAACACATCAATCCAGGCCTCACAGGAGAACACATCAATCCTGCTACAATCGCCATGGAGAACACATCAATCCAGGCCTCATAGGAGAACACATCAATCCTGCTACAATCGCCATGGAGAACACATCAATCCAGGCCTCACAGGAGAACACATCAATCCTGCTACAATCGCCATGGAGAACACATCAATCCAGGCCTCACAACAGAACTAATCATCCTGCTACACAAGAGAGCGAATCATCTTGTCCCACAAGAGAGCGAATCATCTTGTCCCACAAGAGAGCGAATCATCTTGTTTCAATGCGCACCACCAGGGGAGGGTGAGTCACCCTGTGGTCGTATGTTGCTCCAATAGAACTGCAAGCCCCCCAAAGCTCCTAGAGCTCAATGTATGCAGGACCCTTTTACAAAGGTCTTTCGACGACTCCAAGTCGTTCGGGAAAATCACAAATTTGATCTTTCCTCAGGGCTCTGCCCTGTACATCATCTCAGTGTGATGGAGCCTCCTTGATCATCGACTTACCATATCCCAGATAAGGCAGTAATCGATGTCTATCTGCTGGAGCAATTGTCAAATACGAGATTCCTCAATAATCGAATCCCATCTCTGGTTGTCACAGAGATTCACAGTGGTATTCATCATGTGTACAAACAGCTCACTGAAGAGCTTCAGCAACCAGACTGCCTCACAGAAGGCCATACTATCAGCAATGTATTCTGCCTTGGTGGTGCTCAGAGTCACCAACTTCTGCTTCCTCTGCTCTTCCAGGATATCGAGGCAGACAGCACTGAGAAGTGCTCTAGTGATCCTCCATACTGCCTGCCCACTCATCATTCGAATAATCATGTGGTTTCATATTTCCGGCGGTGTATCTCAATTATTGAGATTGTGCCCTGAAGATATCTTAGAAGATTCTTGGCACCAATCTAGTGAGGCTCAACCAAATATGAGCTCACCATGCTAACTGCAACACAGATGTCCGGACGGAGGTTCTCCAAGAACATCAATGCGAATGAGTTTATGAAACTCAGAGGCATTTCCCAAATCTGGTCCGACATCATTACCATATAACTTCTGAAAGTTAGGATCCTCGAGGCAGTCACAAGCTTGCAGCTTATCTTCTCGCATTCAGAATCCAACTCCCTCTGTCTCCTATAAATGAGAGGGTCTGCACCTGTCAGACATAGGTGCCGGTACGAGAGGTTCATCATCCACAACCTTCGAGTAATGGTTTGGATCGATTTCACTCCTAGTGAATCTCAGCTGCATTGGACAGCTATCAATCCTCTCATACTATGCCCGAGGTGTTTTTCTTCAAGCCATAGAGGGCTTTCTTCCACCTGTATACATGAGATTCCTTGATCATGATTCTGAAACTCCTCGGGTTGTTCCAAACCTGTGAACCAGCTGCATGAGGGGAATGGTCCCCTTATAATATTTTCCTTTGGTACATTTCAGATATGTACCTTCATCCTTCTTTTGAATTCAGGCATCCTAGTCCCCATCTGACTCACAGACCTTCGGTGCTAAGTCAATGGACATGGTCCCCAGTGGACTTCTTGCAACTTGATACAACCCTGAACTCAAAAGTATCTTTAAAAGATCTACGTACATTTCCATCGATAAGTGCCACCCTGTAACCTTTGACTTCCATTTCCGAGATGGACATCAGGTTCGATCAGGTACATAAAAGAGATTTTGGGTTTCCTTGCTTTCGTGGAAGAGTCGACCATTTCCTTGATGACCTGCATTACCAGTCATTCTTTTGATCATTGAAGATGTCCCAGGAATGATTGTTATCTTCATCAAGAGATGTGTCTCTGCCATTCGGACACTCCTTTGCATAAAGGCCGATTTTATTTCAACAAGGCATCTGCCTTTCCTTCCACCCTTAGATCCGAACTTCCCAATGAAGTGATCTTAAGATGGACCATCAGAATCTTCCGCTGCGCCATTCTGATAACATTTTCTGCTTTGACTTCACCCTAGGTGAATTATGAGGAACCCATTGATTCTTCTGTCTTGTCCCAACTGTCTTCGGTGATTGCTCTTTCACTCTTGCTTGGGCATTGTCTTCACCTTAGCTCTGATACCATGTTAATTTTTCGTATGTTCTATGCTAGAGCAATTTATTTAAATTTTCACAGTTAGCAATCACATCAGCATTACGATAAAATGCAGATAGAACATAAATATAAAACGCGGAAGACAAGCCAAGGCAAGAGGACACAAGATATGGCGTGAGCCAGGGACAAACCCCACAATGTGTGGGGAAACCCTTTGATCAAATCTTCTTTTATCTTCAAAGTTCAGCAGAGAAAGAGAGAGAGAGAGATAGTACAATTACAACAGAAGTCAACACTTTGACTTGTCTAGATCTAAGCATACATCATCTCCTATAACGACGAGATCAGTTGAAGACATTCTGCTTCAACTGATACCTATCATCGCGCTGCATCTCGTCCTCTAGTTGCACTTCTGCATATTGCCCCATGCTGCTGTCTAGGTCCATGATCTTTCTCAGACTAATGTGCATCATTATCATGCTGCTACCCCTGCTAATGTATCATAGGGCTGCCCATGCACATGATTTCATAGTGCTGCCCATCATGCTGCTGCCCATGCTTCATGTATTCGTTGCACAGCCCATCTACAGTATATCATGTTGCTGCCCAAGACTGCATTATATATATGTGCCGAGATCATACAACGTTATTGTCTAGATCATAGATGCAGCTCATAGATATACTGAGATCATCATTCATCACTGTTTTGATGAGATGTAAGATTATGATCCTGTCTCTTACCTTCGATGAGACTGACACTCTTTTCAGAGTGATCACTATCACTGCATATAGGAACATCATCTAATACTTCAAGTTACCGCTGTACAAGATGTATGTCACCGAGATCTTCTTTATCCAACCAAAACCAAAATCTGTTGTGATCATAGCACATCGAGACTGCTACAAGTAGGCCGAGGGTCATGTAGACTACCAACGTGAAGATAGATGTGCCTAGATCACATACATTCTTCTCTGCTACACAGGTATGCTGAGTCTGCGGCTATGCTTGAGTGCAGTTATGACTGCATATAAATATCTCTGTATTCTGTGTATAAATGTCTTTATGAACAAAGTATAAAGGCAACCATGACTGTGTATGATTACAGTGTTTAGGGCCACGTAGCTGTAGTTTAGGGTTGCGTAATGGTGACACCTTCACACCGCGTTTGGCAGCTACAGGTCTCCTTTTAACTGTGGCCAGATCTCCTTGACATTATAATGACTGCATCTTCTTCCATGCTTGACTGTTGTTATGTCTACGGCTCTTTTATGACAACGGAGAAGATTAAGGCATCACACTGACGGTGAATGAATGTCTTCATGAACTACGTGTAAGGTCTATGCCTTGCGTATAAAAGTCTTCAAGACAGTGAGTGACTGCATATAGACTACGACTTCCTTCATATCATTACAGCTACCCTTTATGACTGCGTTATAGGAGCCTCCTTGACTGCGTAGATTAGGAACTGCGTATAAGACTTTTGGATAGCATATTAGGTCTCAGTTTGCTACGAATATCATCCTCATATGCCTGCGTATATGTCTCTATTTACAGTGGATAGGGTTAGGGCATCATATGGAGCTAGGCCAGCGTATTCTTTAGTGTCCCTCCTTTTCCAAAAACCCAAGACGTGGAGAGGAAGAGATCACTCAAGAATATCTCACCAAATGACTTCAAGTCCTCACCTATTTATACTAAAAACAAAGATGATGAATAGACACGTCTATTGGGCTTCTGAGCCTACTCAAGTTGCTGGCCGACTTGACAATAATTACATAAACAAAATAAATTCATATCTCCATAAATACTTATTGGAATCGGATGATCTTTGGATCAATCCTACACCTCTCGACGAGAGGGATCCAATAAAATTATCAGCTGCCATAAATAAGCTGACCCACATGGAGTTTGTCCCTAGTTGCCAATTTAACAGGATGTTGGTTGGAGATGACTCATGGAGCTCATGATGACATGAGGTTGTGACTTTTTGGGACTTCATATTATGGTGGACTTAGAGGATCTGATGCATTTAGGAGCTGAGGTTAGGGACTTTGATGCAGTATGGGGTGCATACTTTTGAGTACATGTATGGGTGTGCTTGAAAGAGTGACTTGATGAGGAGGATCAATATGAGACACTTTGGAGTGATGGAGTTACAATGATGATGATGCCTTGGTGGCAACACTTGGACATGGGTTGAGCCGAGACTTGAGCACTTTTGACACATGGGAGCTGATTGATCTACGATCATGGGAAACACATGGATGATGAGACAGGTGTATACTTGTTTCCTTGGCAGACTTAAGGGATGGCACATTACAGATATGATGGAGGTTGCTTCATGGACTTGGATGTGGCACATCGAGAGTCGATTTGATGAGTGGATCTCTTCATTTTGAGGAGATGGATTTTACACATATGGATGATGATGTTGGGATAAATGTGGCTGATTTCATGCAGCACATTGACACCAAACATCATGGACAACATGTTACAGACGAGATGGAGTTTACTTCATGGACCTGGGAATGAATTACTTAGATGGAGATGGATTCTTGATCGAGTTGATGTTGTGACAGGAGGCTGAGAGAAATGACCGATGATGGCATGAGGAGGTTCATTTTCATGGTTTGGATGCGACAGTTGGATTAGCTACCCAACTAGTTTGATTCATGGGTGTTAGCAGTGTACTGCGGTATGCTTGAGTTGTGTTAGAGTATCATGGGAGCAGTTCACACGATGACGATACATGATGGGGTCGACATGATATGTTGCAGTAGCATGGATTGAGGAGACTTTCCGATTTGTGGAGACATGAGCCTTTATGGTTTGTGCAATGGCAGAGCAGAGGCAACAGCATGGGCATCTTTAGATGTTGGAGCTAGCGACACTTTGCGATGTCGTATGATGGTGTTGTCAAGGATGACAACCGTTTAGAGTGGGGGAGTATGTCAGGCCCACGAGTCGGACATGCCGGGTGGACGTGTTTAACAGATGGGTGGGCGGGAGTTGGCACGAGTGAGCAACAAGCTGGACGGTTGAACGATGAGTTGAGGGCGCGTGCGAATGATGCAACGAGCCGACCGAACGAAGGAAACATGCGACGCGAAAGTCATCTTGTGAAAATGACTAAGTGTTGGGTGATGGAAAATTTATATCTGGGGTGGTCCTGCAAATGGGCGCCCACACCATGGGCTGACATGAAGTTGGGGCGAGTTGGACGAAATGGTGGGTCGGCTTGGTGAGTTGACACCCCAAACGATGGGCCAACCACCATATAAGTAAAGCATTGGAATGGTGGCAAAAGGCATCAAGTGAAGTTTCCAAGTGTTCATGCGAGCTAACTTGGAGAGGACTGAAATTTGGCAAGGTGCATGTGGAGTCTTGGGCCGAAGCAATGAGCCGGTGTAAACGCAGAAAACAGAGCCGCAGGTCATGCAAAGGCATTCGGGCGGAGGCGTGCGAGGGTGTCGGGCTGAACGACCGAACAAACGAGGGCGTCCGAGGATGTTTGTATGAACGACCATTCAGGTGAAGTCGTTCGAAGGTGTTCGGGCGAGGGCGCCAGGCCCAAAGAACGAACGGGGGAAGTCGTTCTAGGATGTTTGGGCGAAGTCGTGCGAAGGTGTTCGAGCGAGGGTGTGCGAGGGCACTGGGCTGAATGAGCGTTCAGGCAAGGGTGCCAGGTTGAATGATCGAACAAGCGAGGGCATGTGAGGGTGCCGGGCCGAACGATTGAATGGGCCAGGGCGTGCGAGGGTGTCGGGTTGAATGACTGAACGGGCGAGGTTGGTCTGAATGTCTGAACGGGTGAGGGCGTCTGTCTGAACGAGTTGAGGGAGTTCAACTGAACGAGATGCAGGTGAACGACGTGCTGAACAGTGCAACGATGACCAAGGTGCGATAGGAAGAAGTATCCTTGGGCACTCCGAACGGTGGTTCGGGTGGACCGAACGGTGTACGCCGACTTGCATGAGTTGATAGATATTGTACCAAGGAAACTTGGGGTTTCCTACAAAGATTGTAAAACTAAATCTTTTGTGAAGTATTGATATTATCGGGCAGAGTTATATTTCAGGGAGTTTCCCCTCTCGGTTTATTATCCGCTGTGCATATATGTGTAAAAGATAATAATGATGAATGGTGTAAAAAAATTTCCGCTATGTTAATGAATGTATACTTAGGAAAGCTGAAAAATAATCTAACAATAGAAAGTAGGCATAGTCCACGATCTCAAGTATTGTTAAAAGGAAAGTGGTCGGTGGTGCCGTACCTCCTATAGTGTAGTTGGAAGAGTACCGCCAGTTATTAGCTTTCTGATTTGCAACCTTCTCCATTAAGGTTGAGCAACTCGAGCGTGTATGCTGCATTTCATGAATGTAAATATGAGCGCTCTGGATCCATTTAAATTTAATAACCAACTAATTCGAAGATCCCCTGTCTCTTGTTGTGACACCTATTGCATAGAGAGGCCAAGTGGGAGCATGTTCTCTCCTTCGAATAATTGAGCTACCAAAGAATCAAGGAAACAATGATCATACATTATAATCCTTGGCGAAGTTTGACATATTTGCATTGGACTACCCACCTATGCAATCCACCTTTATTTCTAATTAATAACTGCAATATCTGAATTGAGAATGAGAATTTCATGGAATGGTTTAAAAAATGTGTTGCTGCCATTTTGTAAGGTCAGAATTGAGAATGTTCATGGAATGGTTTAAAAATCGTGTTGCTGCCATTTAGAGCCAACACTCCTTGTTCGAGGGAGACACCCTGATTTTCTAAAGACTCTGCCTCTGAATTAATATGTCTTTTTACATGAAAGAATTCAATTTTCTCAAAATTTTCAATTTTCAATCGGAGTCCAAGCAGAATGGGGGAATGACTTTGATCAGGATCCTCTTTGATCTTGCAAAGTTGTTGTATGATGACCATTGAATCTCCAAACACTAGCAATTGTCAAATATTTCTAGATACTGCCAAGTCTAGTCCTTGCCTCAAGGCTAGGAATTCAACTTGGTTGTTAGATGAAATCCCAAAACCCCAAGCATACTGGATCTCTTTTTCTTCATTGGGTTAAAAAATAACCCCTTCAACTCTTGCCTCCCTAGGGTTACCTTTCGAAGCATGATAAAAAAAGAGTGTGTTGCTCCTTATTTCTTCCCATTCTTATTATGCGGGATTTGATAGCAGGAGTCTTATGGTTGAAGATGCTATCATAATCCGAACTTGGACCTAATTTGAGCCATTCCCTTTCACTTGACGATAAATCATTGTGTTCCTCTAATCCAATTCCCCGAGTTGAGATAGTTTTGAAAATCATTTGCGAAGCTTTGAAGGTTGAGACAATTGAATTAGGACAAATTTCATTGAACATTGCTTGATTATAGATGATCCATATTGCCTAGCACAAATACTTTGGAAGAGCCATCCAAATTCACATTACCACTAACTCTGCTTTGCTCTGCCAAGGAATTTGATGTGTTCAGTGTTCAAACGTTTCGTGCCACGACTCAGGAATGTTTGTGATTTCTTTGACCTTTTCCAAGTTTGCTTTCTCGACCTCCATAGCAAAAGGACACTGTCGAAAAACATGTGTGATACCTTCTTCTGCCTTCTCACATAACTCAACGAGATGACCCTTGTATATTTCTTTTTCTTTTTAAGATATTCATCTGTTAAGAATTTCCCATGAACCATCTCCCTCAGCAAAAAAGCATTAGGGGAATTTTGAGGTCTAAAATGGGCCTCCTAAGGAAATAATAAAATAATAGTTGAAATAATAAAATAAGATTAAATAACATCATGAAATTTTAGAGGGAAACATAAAAAAAACTACCTTTTCACTCGTATTTTCAACTTATCTCCTTATAAGTTTACTCAAATTTCGAGTGAGCATTCATTGGACGCAAAATTTGATTCCTCATCCGAGGAGTACCCATGTTGCATACTTTCGATGGACCCTACTACACAAAAAATGAGAAACACATGAAAAACGTGATTGCAATAACATTTTTTCACGTGTTTCACATTTTTCGTGTAGTCCATTGAAAGTATGCAACATGGGTACTCGGATGAGGAATTAATTTTTTCATTCTGTTATCACTTAGAACTTTAAACATTTGTATATATAATCTTTTGTCCAAGTTTAATGTCAAAAGGTGGTGTCAAAATGTTGTTATTCTATATTTCTTACTTAGGGTTGGAATTTTAAAGGGGAGTAAAAACCTAGTAAGCCAGGTGGATTCAGTAGCTGATGTCTACACATGGACGGTTCCAGCTCTCAAACAGGCCCAATGCATCAGAAAAATAAACATGTGTTTAAAGGCCGAGAACAAAGCCATGAAGAGGAGGATTAAAGAATTGGAATCACAGCTAGGTCAGTGGAAGAAGGTGGAAGAATTAAAGGCTCAGCTAGATCAATTAGCTGATAAATAAAGTTGCTGCTCAAAGAGAGGTATTGTTCTAAGTTTTGTAAAATTTTGGCTTAGTTTCATTATTTTAAAGGCATCTAGACCCCTGCCATATATAAAGGAGTTTTAGCCATTGGAGGTATAAGCAGTGAAAAACTCAGAGCAAATACAAGCTGTATAAACAAAAAACAACAGTTTCGTAGCGCGCTACGAAACTGCTGTAGGTGCTGTTTTTGAACGAAAACAAACAGTTTGATGGGAGGATCAGATATTTGCCAAAGGAAACACCTAAGGAACATTAAGAAGACCAAATGAAGTTAACATAAGCCATTCAAATGATGATAGGTGTGCCTCTTTGGTAAAGTGAAGTGTTTTTGTCTCAAGTTAAAGTTTTCATCATAAAGGCACTTTATGTTCAGTTATTAGGGTTTGGAAGGAGGTGCATACGAGGAGTATTGTTTTGGCTTGCACACCTGTTCATCAACTAAGCCTCCAGCGCATCTGGTATCATGATGGTGCTCTTCATTTTTGGGGTGTTAAAGAGTTGGAAACATGCTGCTACATTTTCGAATAGGTGATGGAAGACAGAGACCGGAAAAACAGGGGTTTGTCTCCTAACATTATTGAACCATCAATGCATCCAGCATCCAAAGCTAGCATGGAACATTGAATCCTCCTCTCAGCTATCTCGGCCAAACTGAAAGGAGACAGGTGTCAAGGAGCAAGAAAGAATCATTCTACGAGGAGGATATAATTAGAGCTTTAGTTTAATTAGGACTCTTTAAAATTCCAGTTTAGCACTTGTTGTATTTAATGAGTCAGTTAAATAGCAGATAAGGGTAATTAGTAGCAGTCATCGAGCTCCCCTTATGCTGGAGGAGGAAGCTCAAAGTAGTTAAGGAGATGTTTCTATATATAGAGAAAATTTTGATGTAATGAGGGTTGGATGTTTTGGAGAAAACAAAGTTTATCTTGGCTTGTGTAAAAACTTATTTCAGTAATACAAATGACTGCTTCTTCTTCTCAGGATTCACACAGTGTTTCAAATGCTCAAGATATATGTGGTTTTGTTTTATCTTTTATGTTTTACAGCTGTATAAATACACAATCACTCAGAATTCACATTGTTGCTCTGACTTCCTGTGTGTATTTGTAAGTTGAGGTTTCTATGAGAGGTATTTTGAGTGTTTAAACATTACATGCCTTGACTTCTATGAATGAGTAGTTTTATAGTTTGCTGAAATGATGATTAACTCCATGAGCCCAATGGAAGTCTTTGTAATGTCTGTCCAGCCAACATATGTGTTAAATTTACTTTGCAAGAGTTAGCCATCTCATCAATATTTAAAATCAATAACCCTTTGAGAGAGCCCTCTCAGGCTAAGGAGGCTAAGCCTTAGTCAAAAGTCTGGTTTGAAATAGTTACACAGAGTCTAACTGATCAGCAGCCTTTCAGTGCTTGATTTTGTGATAACACATTCAACGAGTACTACTGCTCAAAATTTGAGTAAAATCTTAGGGATATAAGTTAAAATTACAAGTTGAAAAAATAGTTTTATTATTTTATTATTTTTTAATCTTTTAATTTTTTACCCGAAAAATGGTGAATCATCCTCATGGTTGATATCATCATTTTGAATCTTATTGGTTCTTATAAAGTTTATTTTGGTTGTACATTTTTCTTACGAGGCCCATTTTAGACGTCAAAAGTTCTCTAATGATTGATCTTGGACATTCCATCTTTATTCCATATTCTTCCCTAGAGCCGTTCTAAAGGAGGATGTGGAATGTTTCATATCTCGCTTTTACTGAATATACATTATGCTTGTTGCCCACCCATGTTCCTTGATCCAGCCTTGATGTTACAATTGGAGCAAATCCATTTAAAACTTTATTAAAAGATACCCAGTGAGGATGATAATTTGGGGGGATGTATGGGAAACACCAACCAATCCAACGACCTTTATTGTCCCACTATGAGATGCCGACAATCTTGTTATATCCCTTGGCTTCTATCCAATTGGCCAATTCTTTAACTCCATTTGCATCCATTAGATCGATTGTTGGAATGCGATACTTCGACTCACTGATACGTGCTCCATTTCCAACTTGCTAGCCCAATTTATTAATAATGATATGTGCAAGTGTTTTACATAATTTCCATATCTTGGATCCTTGTTTTGGCCAAATTTCTCTTTCTAGTAAGAGAAGCCTTCTTTTGTGAAAATATTTATATGTAAAGGTTATCTTCCACCATTCCTTAAAGAGTGTCAGAGAAGTCGCCACACTATTTTGGCACCCAAAGGTAAATTAATCAATTGTGGATCTTTATCGCTAATCCCCCATTTTTTTGGGTAATCGAACAATTTTCCAACTCACCAGGTGAAATCTATTTTCATTATTCTTCTCTCCTTGCCAAAGGAACCTCCTTAGTAGGCCACAAATTTGGTGAATTATTCCCTTAGGTGCCAACAATCTCGAATCCATGTACACGAGAAGGGAAGATATCACAAATTTAATTAATACAACCTTTCCCACCACATTTAACCACTGTGCTCTCCATGATTGGATTCTTTTCCTTGATTTTTGCATAACCTCCTCCCAATCTTTTGCTTTGGATGAACCCAAAAAATTGATATTCCTAGATATTTAAAGGACCACCATTCCATAGCTACAAGGAATTCCAAAATTTGTCATATCTTAGTCAATGTTGGTTCAGAGCAATTCCACCCGTATAGTTTACTTTTTTCTTATTAACCATCCCACTAGATAGATCAAGGTAAGAATTCAAAATATTTTTGAAACGAGCCACTATTATTTTAGAGGCTTCCCCAAGTAGGAGAGCATCATCTGCAAACTGAGAATGATTCGCCCCCTTTATATTCTACGCTATAGCCAACCCAACCAACTTACCTTCAAGCCTAGCTTTCTCTAGATTCCTGCTTAGACTTTCAATGATAATAATGTAAAGAAGAGAAGACAAAGGGTAATCCTGTCTTAGACCTCTAGAAGCAACGAAAAAAGAGGTGGGCCAACCATTAACCAACGGTGCTATCAAAGAAGAGTTGATACACATTTTGATCTAATTAATAAATGAATTACAAAATCTCAAATTTTCTATAATTAAGAAGAGGAGAGTGTCTTACCTGATCAAATGTGTTTTCGATATCTAATTTAATCACCACCCCTCATTCACCAACCTCTTTGCTTGAATGAATTGCCTCCTGGACAAGCATAATATTATCCAAGATTTGTCTCTAGTGCATGAAGCCACCCTGGCTCTCTGAGATAATTTTTGCCAACAACTTCAGTCTTGATGCAATAACCTTTGTTATATTTTTGTAGGAAAAATTGTAAAGATACGGGGTGGAATCAAGTGAAGTTCACCGAGTCCATTTCTTTGGGAATAAGAGCAAGAAATGAGGAGTTGGTGCTACAGTTAGGTGGAATTTCTTGGAAGGTGTACCAAAAATACTTCATTTAAGTCATTAAGTGACAATTGACCCTAACAACAAGTTGATGACTGCTGTCGATCTAGATTTGTAACACAAATAGAAAACCTGAAGTAAAAGTAGATATGATCCAGAACATAAAGCAACAATATAGAATATCCAGTATAATAACCCAATTGGAAAGACTTTTTGAATGAATAAATCTTTTATTAATAGCATCTGGTGAAGGAGATCTACAGATGGCTCTGTAAGCCCCCCTCGGCGGGATGGGTCCTTTGATGTCCTTGATGCTTCAGAAAATGATTCTCTCTCAGTATATGAAAACCCCCGACAAAAGTAGAGAACTCAAAATGGGGGCTCAAAGAAAAAAGACGATAATGTTGACAATAATTATGAGCATGGTGAAGAATGCATGAAAAACCATCCTATTTATACAAGCTATTGCGTTAATCTCGAAAATTGAGAAATAAAATAATATTAACCAAATTTATATCTAACATCTTATAATACTTTATTATATTTATTGGAGAGAGAAAATATATTTAAAATGGTTAAATACCTTTAGTTAGAAATAATTAACAAATAAAATGATTTATTAATTGTTTCACTAGAATTAAGAAATGTGTGAAATCAAAATAATTATTAAATAGTGATTTAATAATTATTCTAATAACATAAATAAGGAAAAATAAATAAATAGTGATTTATTTAAAGTCAAATGTGACAATGAATAATTATTTAAATAATGATTTAATAATTATTCCTAGAGAAAATTAAATAAATAATGATTTATCTAATTCTTTTCATGGGTTTTTTGATTTAAATCAAAAAATAATTTAATAAAAATGGTTTACTAAATTATTTTCCACACTGAAAGTGATTTTACTATGGTAAAATTAAATCTACATGGTGTATTTCAATCCACCTAGTTAGAAATGGCTAGATGATCATTTTTTGGTGATAACAACCACCTCTGAACTTCTCTTTTCTTCTCATGCTATTCAACATCCACAACAAATCCTTTTTTATCATAAGCCAAAATACTATGTAGAAACTAATGGTGAAACCATCTGGACTTGGAGCCTTTTCCGGATCCAAACTCCATATTGGATCAAGAACCTCTTCCTCCCTTATTTCTTGAGTAAGAAAAGAGATAATAGAGTCCAATACAATAGATGGGATGCAACGAAGAAATTCTTGTGCTTGGGACACATCAACCTCCCCATTTTCATGGTAGAGGGTTTGAAATTGACATAACACTTCCTGTTTGATGTCCTCGAAGGTGGATAGCTTCGGCCTTCCTTTAGGGACAATTTCTTTAACTATGTTCCTAATCTCACATGTTTCTGCTTGCGTGTGAAAATATGAAGTATTTTGAGCTCTCGCTTGAAGCCACAAACTTTGGGATTTTAATCCCCAAAATATTTCCTCTTGCTTACTTACTATAACGATTTTCTTTGTCAACTCTCTCTCTTTTTCAAAATGCCACGACTCTACATTACTTTCCTCAATCTGACATTGCTGTAGTTCTAATTATTTCATCAACTCCTTTCGCTTCTATCCAAGAGGTTAGTAACTTTCTTTGAGCCATTTCCTTAGCGCATATTTCACATATTTCAATTTGGATTCCCACACATACATGAGCGAACCAAACATAGGGGTTCTCCGTGATTTCCTTGTTAGTTGTATGACGTTTTATTCTTTCAACCAATTAGGATTATATATGAATGGAATTAGGCCTAAGCTCTCCATGCACTCTAATGATAGAGAGATTGGGCGATGGTTTGATTCTATTTCTGCCATAATTATGAAGAACATTCTGATCCTCTCAACAACCAACTGCTATGGATTAGAAACCTATCTAGTCAAGCTGTTTTATGATTTCTCCACTCCTCCGATTCATCCAAGTGAATTCTCCAACTTTTGGGGGGATATCCACCAAGTCCTATTTTCTTCTCAAATCTTCCATACATTTTCCAAAGGGATCCCAAATAGGACAACCTAAGTGCTTCTCTATGGATCTTAGAATTTTGTTAAAATATCCCCCCATTATATAGTTTTTATGCAGGCTTTCTCTTTGATGGAATGTAAAGAGTCCCAAAATTCCGATTTATGATCATTTTGCACAGTAGCATATATATTAATGACAAGGATTCACTCATTCAAATCCCTTTTTTTTTAGAAGAGCTGCTATCCAAAATTGGGATCTCATACTATTAACTAATTTAAAATGAGTTTTAGACCAATACGTACCTAAATCCCTCGAGGCTTCTCTTGAACCCTGCGCTAGTCCATTACTGTCTCTCCAAAAAGACTTGGCTGCCTTATTAGCTTCCTTTTCCTCGAACTCGATCTCCTGCAAAAAGAATATCCATGGCTTCTTTCATGTCACCAAATCCTTAACTGCCAAGAATTTTATGGTGCTTCCCAAACCCCTCGTATTCTAGGACAAAACTTTCATCATTTCTTAGGAGGATTTTGGTGAGAAACCCCTTCTTCTTTTGGTATATCTTCCCCTTTAACAAGTTTTGACTTTAAAATCTCGGTGATTATCGGTTCATTATCCAATTTCTTGTTTCTTTTTGCCTCTCTTTCTCGAACTGTCTTCTTGAGTGGCCTTACTTGCTTTTATTTTCTTCTTTCTGTTTCATGGCTACTGCCTTCATCTGCCCGGACTAGAGATTGCACCATATTTCGAGTGACTACTCCAGTGGAGGGACCTCCTTCAACATTCTCGAGCTTATGGGGAGAGACTTCTTTCATAGGAGATGGAGCAATTTGATCCTTTTCTAGGATTGCCATTGGATGAAGATTTACATTTTCCATAGTATTTGGGACGTCCTCTATTTCGTTTATTTCCCCATCTTCATGCTCCTCTATTATTGCTTCCTCACTAGTGGTTCTCTTGTTTTGATTAGGTTTTGAACCCTCTTGTTCATTTTTTGTAGGGATTTCTTGCAGTCCCTTGCAAAATGGCCATACTCATGGTAGAATCAACATTTGAAAGGGATCTATTCGTAGTCCAAAGTTGGACAATGGATCTAGGCCCCCAACCCCCCAATGTGAGATTTATCTCTAAAGGCAAGCCCTTTTCTAGATCTACCTCCACACAAATATTAACACAAGCAACTTGAGATACCTTAGGCTCAAGCCTATCCAGATATTTTCCAACACCATTTCCTAATGTTCTCAAGCAATCATCACTCCAGCGGGAGAGCGGGAGCCGGGTTAGTTTAACCCATACAGTAATCACATTCAGAATATCTTCATCTGGATTATAATTTAGAGACCACTTATTTAGATACATCCCTTTAGATCCAAAAAAATAAGGTCCATTTTTGAATACTACATCTCTATCTTCCTTAAGTTTGAACATAAAGGAAAATAACCCATTACCACACATATAGAGCCAAATGTTTCCCTTTAGCATTGATTTCCAAGTTTTTTCAATCCACACATCCATTAAGTGAGGGGATGGCCAGATATTCGTACACTTTCACATGAGGGCACATTCTGAGAAGGAAAGTGTTGTTTTGCCAATGCCAAATGGGATACTCACCAAAGGAATGGAGCCAAATTTCTTTACAAACTTCGAATGCGCCTCTTTACTCCTAGGCCTATTTGAGAGGGCTGCCACTAAAGCCTAAAAGGCTAGGTGGAGGGGGAGGAGACCCCTCCAAGGATGTAATTATGGATAGAGAAATCTAGATAGGGGTTCTACAATGCATAGAGGGATGCAGAGCCATAATCTCTTTGTGTTCACTTGTAATTATTGATTAGACATATATATATTTTTTGTTATGAATAAATGAGTTGTTTATATATAAACATATTAATGAATAAATTAGTTATTTATATATAGACAAGACATGAGGTGGTAGTTACGAAGAATTGATCACACAATTTTTAAAGAAGAAATGATTTGTTTATATATATAACATGAGTGAATAAGAAATGATTTGTTTATATATATATTGTTGGCATTGATGTCAGCAAGGTCATGGCACTACTTTTCATATGCTTATGTCAATCTAATGATTATGTATGATGAGTGTTTGGTTGTTATAGTGTTCAACTGGTTGGTTTGTTGGTTGGAATTGATGTCAACTTGGCTGTGGCATGCATTAGTGGAGGTGATTTGAGGTTGAGTAGATATGGTTGTAAGGCATGGTATGATGGCTTGTCATATGTTGAATATGTTGCTACTGTAGGTGGTTGGATTGTTGCTACAGGTGTTACATATGCCTCTACATGTGTTGGAAGCATTGGAGATGTCGCTACATGTGTTGAAGGTGCCTCTGCTGGCGTTAGAGACAGTTGGATGATTGGAGGTAGTTGGATGACTTGATGCTGCTGCTGTAGGTGTTGGAGATGTTGCTACAGGTACTAGAGATGTTGCCGCAGGTTCTTGAGGTGTTTGGACATATTATTATTGCTGCTTGAGGAGTTGGATATGTTCATCTTATTGATGTTCTGTTATGAGATTTATTCATGTTTTCATGGTGTCAAAGTGTGCATGGAGGTGTGTCATGATGTCCCCAGCTTACTGTTGGAGATCAACTCCAAGTGGTGGCTTAAACAAATGCAAAACTTGAGTTTTAAGGGATATATGCAGGTTTCCTTCACAAGAATCGCATATGCCCAGGAATATACACAAGTTTACTTCATAAGAGTCACATATACATCCTGGAAGTGTTTTTCTCCACACTCCTCATGCATCTAAGGTTAATTTATGGTTTTTATGGCTTGTCTTATTAAAATTTTTTCATGTAAAGGTCAGAAAAGGTCAGGGAGCTTCTAGAAAGTGATTAACATTGAAAATATCTTTTATGAAGTAGAGTGAGTGGCTTGATTAAGTCAATGAGCTGAATCCAGATCAAATCAAGCATATGAGAAGAGTTTGTGGAGCTTAGTAGTTTTTGGTAATTATTAAGTTGAACACCTCAGTTCATCTATATATTGGAGGAAGCTCAATGATAGTATGGTTGATTCTCTTGATGTGTTGAGTGAGTGAGAGATTGGAGGATTATGTGCAAGCTATGTGAGGGTTGTGTGATGCAGATTTTCTGAAGTAGTTTGCAGGTGTTGCAGTAGTTAGTTGAAGCATGTTTCAGCCAACATTTTGAGCAGAGAATGAGGAGATGAAGTAGAGATTGATTGTAGATATTCTTGGTGTTTGGTAGCAACTTGTTTATTCACTAGTTTGTTGGTTGTGTGCAACAATTATTTGTGAGCATATTTATTATTGCAAAGGGTTTTTTCTTAAGTATTCTACAGATGATCTTATGCAGTGTTAATGAGATTGTGATGTAGATTTGGTTTTTGATTGTGTGTTTTGATGATATGTTGTTGTAGTGTTCATGTTGAGCAGTTCTCGGTTCCAGTATGAAAATGTATGAAACAAGAACCACATAGAGGAGAGGAGTTGGACGATTTTGGCGAAATCAATATAAGTGAGCAGTTTTCTCAATCCAATGGTGTTTGGATAGGTCAGAAGAAACTGGGTGAGGCTCGTTGGTTGTGGTGGTTTCCAACAGACTGAATTCTGTAGAGTCGATTGATAGTTCAGGTGTAACCGGGCGAGGATCGTTGATCGTGGTGGCCTTCAATGGATGGTACCATAGATCCGCATGAGAAAGAGTCTCCATTTGAATCTCTATGTAAAGAATTTTTAGACATAATAAAATATTTGAGCAACGTAACAGTAGCGGGTGGTTTTTTGCCCTGGAGAGGGTTTTCCACCAAACATACTTGTGTTCTATGTGTTGAATGGTTTTCATGTTTCATGTTCATTTTTGATTCTTTGATTTCTATTTATGTGTTTCAGTTTATGCATTATTAAAGATTAATAATTTGGAGAAAAATTTATAAGTGTTTTCACTTCCGATTCACTCCCCTTCCATAGTGATATAGTTTCCAACATATATATATATATATATATATATATATATATATATATATATATATATATATATATATATATAACATGAGTGAATACAAGTATAAATTTATTAACTTAAAAAGGAAGAAGTTAATTTTGAAATATGTGGCACAAGACTTTCAAAATTTTAACTTTAAAATGTTGAATATTGTTAGCTTCTAAATACTATGATTGCCATTAGAGATCAATTAACAATTATTCACTTCACAAATATTGATCAATCACCTAAGCATGTAGTAATTTTTTGTGAGTATATATTTCCACAGCCCTAGTCATGTTGATATAAGTTTTGGGATATATGTTGTGAGTGAGTTTACTGATGTCCAATAGTAAAAAAATTTGAGTGGTCTCACCACCCACAATCAAGGACTCAAGTAAATCATGATAGATCGGAAAAGAGCGCCACGGTATTTGTAAAGAAAGAATCAACTAGTGATCGTTAATATGAATGTTAATATGAAAAAACATATTTTAAGGAAATAAAATATGTTTATTTAAAAGATTTGACCATAATATAAAAAGATTTGATCAGTGAACCCACACATTATATATATCCAGAAACTTATATCAATATGTAGTAATTTAACAAGTCCAACTAATTAGTTAATCAAATGAATTATAAAACACTAAAATGTATTTAATTTAAATTCATATTACATATTAAAAACAAGTTAAGCCTAAACTATTATAAAGCTAAACATGTTACCTCATATTATTTACTATTTTTTCCTAATTTTATATTAGTGGCAATAACCTCCACCATGGGAAAATACATTATATGGCTCTGTTATATAAAATATATTTTTTTCATTATTTTAGAAATATATTATTGATGATGATGATTAATATCTAATGAGATCAAAACTGGTTTATTGGATATTGAGAAAGTAAGTTATTATTTGTTGATTTTTCCACGACACTCAAGAATGAGGTTCGAGTCTAAGATCGCGATTACAAACACACTCAAATGCCACAACACTTCTACTTTGCACAACAACAAATACACAACAATGAATCAATTAGTACACAAGACAAATTTTAACTCACAACTTGTTATGTTACAAAACTTCTAATACAACAATCTTAGGGCTTTCATACCAGGGATCATGGCCCTTACAGTCAACCCTGAGAGAAGACAACACTAGGGCTTGGTATGAACAACTATGATGAACAATCTGTCCTTGAAAAAAGCACACTTGACTTATTGATGTAACGCTTCCAGAACCCTTTTAGTCCACGTACCTTGAACACATATGACAAGAACTTTTCCTCCTCTTTCGCTGATCATGCAACTTCTGCTACTTCAAAAATCTTGCATCTACGACTCCTCAAACTGCTACTATCAACCTCCTGTTACCCCAAGAGTGACTGAACTTTGGCCCACACAAGTGTTCCCAATAGCTACTCCTTTGCTTCTAAAAGGCACCAACACATAAGGACTTCATAACTACCCTCTTCTTGCCTCTCTGCTGCTCAAAAGAAGACTAGACTTAGGGATTGTAGGTTTCTCTCTTATCTCTGATTTGACCCAGTGTAAATCACATAACTAGGGCACAATAACCGACTTTCTTATCATCGATCCTCCGCCCTTAATATTTATGAAATAAGTCCCAAACAAGACACCCTCTTAACAGTAACAAGCTTAATATTGTTCATTGTACCACGACCTCCAAATATACACGAAAAAACCTCCAAAACAATGTACAGAGGTTTCTCAACACTGCTGTTCAAACACATTGAACAAACCCACCATCCCTAATAAATCATCAACATGAAAGACAAATCACATACCTTTACAAGATGTCACCAACAACCTTGTAATTTTCACGGTATTGGGCACCATTTGACTAAAATTTCGGCCTAGGTTACAATCATTTGTGGCTAGGGTTTCCTCAATCATATATTAGTCCTTCAAGACCTGTGTTAACCTTCTTCCATCCCCTGAACTTGCTATGTTGGTCCCTTGAGGCATGCGACCTTACACCAACTATGCACCAGACCTCATGGCTCACCAAAATAGACCTGTTCTAGGTGTTTTTTTCCCTCCAATAAGGTACAAAAATTCTGCGGTTAGATCATAGAAAATCAACACAAAACATGTGCTCATAAATACTCCTACCAAAATTTGCCAACTTCTTCTCCTACTCGGTCAAACCAGAACTAGGAAAACATAAACAATCTTGTCCTTCTCCATAATTTGGCTTGTTTCCTTAGGTTTATGGATGCCTTAAATTTATCTTTTCGCTTGATGAAATGCACTTGGATGGATGTGATCAAATGACGCCTCCTTCACTCTTATTTATAACTTGTCATGGTGCAATGACTAGCCCTCCAAAGGGCACCTTTCAAGCCTAGCTGACTTGAACAATAATGTCATTAACCCAATTCATATGAATAAAAAATATTTTCTTAATTTGATCAAAGCCTCCATGGTTGCCTTAGGCCCCCCTTGCTCCATTAAGGGTGCTCCACATGCAACAATGAATAAAGCAAATAATATCCACTTGGTTTTGTGTCCACAACTTTGGGTGCAAAACCAAATGCTTGGGTACACTTGCCCACAAAGACCATGTGGTTCAAATTTCTCCCAAACCTTGTACCCTAGGGTGTGGGAGTACCTCCCAAGCTACACAAATCAACATTATTTAGGATTCTTTAAATTTTTATTTGTATTCTCTAAAAGCATTAAAATAAGCATTCCGAGATCGTTATAGTTTTGTTGAGTTAAAAGGTTAAGAAGATTGGTAGTGTAATAAATATTTTGAAATTAAAAAAGAATTATTGTATATTATAATATTAAGAATGTAAATTAAAAAAAAATGCAAATCCAATTTAAAAAATTTCAAATTCCGAAGGTTTTGCAAGAGTTTACTACCGTTTGTAATTATATGACAACCTTTAAACATGCAAGTCTTAGGGCCATGGGATTTACAACTTTGCAAGGGCTTGCAATTCCTTCTCAAGTCATTAGGACTTTTAGACATATAGGGCTTCCTAAGGCCATAAAACTTATCAAGATTGTGTTAGGGATATCTACCAACATATATCATATTAAGCTTGGATCTATCAAGTGCTGAGTATGATCAAATCTCTTTTGGTGCTAACCTCTTTTACAGTGCAAAACTTGGAAAAATGTTTGCACCTCAAAAGCTTTGATCCTTCTCAATGCTTGATAGTTCCAGGCTTAAGATAGATCTACACTGGTATATATATATATATATATATATATATATATATTACTCAACATGGGTATATGGAAAAGTTTATTTATTTAGTTATGACCCACATCCTTCATTACAATGTTTTGCTATTAGTATATTTTTCAATAAATGTCTTCCTCATATTGGGAAGCGAAATCCATATATCTATGAGATATAATTTTTTTGTTGATAGAAAGGAATTACTATCTTTGTCATACTTTGAATTTGAAAGCACTTACCTATGGAATAAGAAATCTTTTTTTTTTTTTTTTTTGTAAGCTTGGTAGGACCCTCTCATTTTGGGTTTTTTACATGTCCGTTATTCACCCCATTTCCGGGGAGGGTGGTACAAGAATTGAACCCAAGATCTCCGGTTCAGTGAGACTTTATTTCCACGACCATTGCCACTTGAGCTACCCCATGCAGACATAATAAGAAATCTCTTTATCTCTATCCCTATATATATATATATATATATATATATATATATATATATATATATATATTGTTAGTGTCAGTCTTTCCAGCCTTCCTCCAGTGATCAAACGTGCTCTTACAAAGTGATTTTGAAGTGTCAAGGTCAAATTTTGTCATTTCAGTGAAGTCTTCAAGCAAAATTTGGTCACTAGGCATTAGGTCTAGGGTTTGCTTTCACTCTTTTCAAAATTGCCCAAATGCCAATCCATGTCATCATTCTGCTGAGTCTATCATCATTCATAGGGTTGTCATTATCATGTCAGTGTCGAATGAGTCATTTTACACCTTGTTCATGCTTTAGTTGCGCCTAGGTAAGGTCATTTCCCTCTCCTAGGGTTTTGGAGGTAATTTCTCTTGGACGGTCAAATCATCGGCAAAACTTGTATCCTGATGTTCATACACCTTCCCCTATCCTTAAAGTACCTTATTAAATGCTTCCCATCCCTTAGATCCGCCAAATTCCTCATTTTCGCACAAACCCTAGTTTCTTGCTACACCCTGGCAATTTTCTAGGTTGGGCCTGTGTTTTGCTCTTTTGGACCCCTTCCCCTCACTCGATCTCCGTGATTCCACTTTCCCTTGCTTCCTAACATCCCTCCCTACTTCCAAAAATTTCCCCAAGAATTTAGAAGCCTCTTATCCCCTTCATTTCGACAAAATTCCTTGTTTCACACATCGGGATAAGTTTCACTCAAAAGATGTTTCAGAGCAATAAAAGATGAATTTTTGAAAACTGAGAGAGGTTTTTGTCCACAACATGCCAAAGAAGAAAAACCTCCTTCACTTTTTACACAGGTGTCATGGTTTTAGAGAAATTTCAAAAATACAATCGCTAGATCCAAGGAGGTTGAGCAAAGCACTAAAACGGAGAAAAAGTCCCGACCCACTCCAAATTTTGGCCGAAGCCTCTTTTAAGGAGCATGGTACTTGATGAGACACCCCCAGCTCAAATTTCAAAAAATTTGGAGCAATTGTGGTCAATTTTAAATTTTTTGTGCCAAACACAGGTTTTTGCCCTCAACGCGTAGCCTGCCACGCGCTACCCTGAAGATGGGCAAGTCCATTTCTCAAAAACTCAGCATTTTTGGATTTTTCATGACAAATTACACTTGCTCAGCAATTTCCAAGACATTTCATCAGGTTTTGAGCCCTCAGAAGGTCAAAAAACATGCAAAAAATGACTTTCTGCCACTTTTTGGACACACAGGGAGCAGTCTTGGGAGATTGCAATTTTGGAGGGGAAAATGACCACCAAATTGAGAAATTCCACTTGGACTGGAAAGTAGACATCCCGACCTTTCCAACAAGCCTACTTTTGCCTCATTTGGATGCCGGGAAATGCCTCAAAAGTTGGCTCAAAGGCGAACTACGCGTTGAGAATTGGGGCGCTACGCATCAGGGAAATTTGCCAGATTTTCACTTACAACTCAACAAAATGTAGATTTGACTAGTTTTGACTTTTTGGAGTGATTTTTCATCATCATTGATGTAATTTTATGATTTCATGGCACTTATTTATCTCTTCTAGAAGATTCATTCATAAAAATTCAAAAATTTAATGAATGAATTGGTTTCCTAGCTTATAGAGGCAAGTTGTTTTGACTGCCTAGATTGTAGTGCTCAGTTTAGAATTGGTTGAAACAGCTCCTAGGATGATGAGATCGACCCCTAGAGGCAAGGAAAGGTGTTAGCTTGCCTATATTATGTATTTTCTTAGTCATTTTCATGGTGGGACTCTTGAGGGATAAGCTTCTATTGTATTACACTTTGTATCTCTGCAATTTTGGCAAAGGAAAGACCAGGGCTTTGCAGCACTTTTTGGGATTCCTGTGGTTATTTGTGTTGATGGTGTGCTTCTCTTATGTACTTGTAAGTGTGTTATGTGTATCATTTTCCCACTTTTCTTTTCTGCACATTAAGTAAATGAAGTGTTAAGGTAGAATTCATAATTTTTATGCTCTTCCTTTAAGTTTGCTTAATATCTATGTTTTCCTCTGTCTAAAGAGAACTCTCGAAAGTTTCTTGCTCTCTTTAGCTCCTCACCGGTCATTCCTATTCATTCACTTAAATCAAAGGCATTAAGACAATCTCCTACCTTGCCCCAAAAAGACCTCTGCAAAAGCTGTGTCCCATCCCCGCACCCAAAATTGCTCTCCTCCTGTTTTCCACCAAAACCCTAAAAATCTGAAATCAAACCTTCTCAATCGGTTTACTAGCCTAAAATCAGTGTTCTTTATTTGTCATCTCCGCCCTTTGAATACCTTTCGCCGAGATAGACCCGGAGAGAGCCCTCTCCTGCCCCGTAGGGCTAGCTACGAGGCTAAGTGGTTTGATGTTGCCTTGAATTTTGTCCTTTTTCAGCCTGAGGCCAAATTCAAGCGCTAACATATATATTAAGTATTAATTTGCTATTGAAATATTTTTCTTAACATGTGCATTGAAATACACATCTCCAAAATAATAAGAAGTAATAAATAATTGGAAATTCTTAAGTTCAATTATTTTTTCGCTCTTTCTAGATATTAGGTTTATATATATATATATCCCTCTCACTATATTTTTTTTTTCCAGAAAAACTCTGCAATTTTATTTATAATATATAAACAAACTTACATATTGTATACAGTTGACAACATTCGTATGGCATATAGCCTCAAATATGTCCAATTTTTTTTCCAATATCATATAGAGATATGTTAGTTGTTTTGTCATCTACTAGAAAAAATATACATCTTGTCTTGCCATTTTATACTACATCAACTTTTTAGCTATTTTTAGGCCCCATAATGTCTAATCAACTACTACCATATTATCATCTCTTTATTGGAAATACAGAGAGGGCGGGTGAATCAATTTTTGGTAAATTTCAACAATATAAGTATAAAAACAATTAACCAATAACATTGCATAAATAAAAACAATATATATATATATATATATATATATATATATATATATATATATATATATATATATATATATATATATATATATATATATATATTACAAGGGAAACTACAACTTCCGGTTTACCAACTATAACTGGAAGGGATACAAACCCAAGATTTACCAACTCCCACTGGAAGGAGGCGACAACCTCCTAAAGGAAGATAGCCTGAATTCAAAAGAAATTATCAATAGAATAAGAAATCTCTTTATCTCTCTATCCCTATATATATGTATAAATTTGCTATCAAAGTATTTTGCGTAATGTGTGCATTGAAATACACATCTCCAACATACTAAGAAGTAAAAAGTAATTGGAATTTTTCACTTTCAATTATTTTTTCTCTTTCTAGTTATCAAGTTGATATACAATTATTTTACATGAGATGGACAATATTTTATTCATGATCATCTCTCTCTCTCTCTCTATATATATATATATATATATATATATATATATATATATATCACTCTATTTTTTTTCCAGAAAAAAATCTGCAATTCTATTTGTAAGATATAAACAAAATTACAAATTGTATATGCTTGACAACATTCCTATGGCATATAGCTGCAAGTATGTTCAATTTTTTTGTCAATATCATATTGAAATATGCTAGTTGTTTTGTCATCTAATAGCAAACATATACGTCTTATCTTTTGTCATTTTATATCACATCTACTTTTTAGTCATTTTTAGGCCCTGTGATGTCCAACCAACTACTACCATATTATCATCTCTTTGTTGGAAGTAATGAGAAAGGAGGAGTGAATAAGATTTTGGTAAATTTCAACAATTTAAGTATCAAAACAATTAACCAATAATATCACATAAAATGAACAAAAAATATATAAGTATGATATTTTTACATTACAAGGGAAGCTACAAATGGAAGGGCTACAACCCCAAGATTTACCAGCTCCCACTAGAAGGAGGTGACAACCTCTTGAAGGAAGCTAAAACTTCCTTCCTTACCACCACCCTGCCACCCTATAGAATAAAATATAAAATAAGACTTCTTAGGTTCTCGTACCAGGGACAATGACCCAATTACAATACCATTTAGACTCTGAAATCGTCGATGCAAGTGCCCTTACTCTGCCTTTGAAAACTCTACTGCACAACTTCACTAGAGGTCAACTTCAAGGGTTATCAAGACATCCATTGATATATGCTTCAACAAGGGCTACTTAAGACTTCAAAGACTGCTTCAAATATCTGCTTCAAAACAAGTGATAAAGTATGTTCCAAAAGAGACCTGGTACAAACATCAAAGTCTATATCAAATCCTACTTCAAGTCATCATAGGCCTACTTCAAATCTACTCTCAAGGGGTCTTCAAGATATCTTCCAAATTTTCCCCAACACTGCTTCAAAGAAGTTGACTTCAAGTTTGCTACAACCTTAATTCAAAAGTGTTTCCCAATGTCTGCACTTAATGCTTCAAAGACTACTTCAAGGACTATCCAAAGTCTGCTTTGAAAGGGTGAGACACTCCAAAGATTTTCCAAGGTCTGCACAAAATAATATTCAAAAATTTATCAAGAAATCTTCTCAAGATATTATCCAAATCAGACTGAGGTTAGGGTCCAAATCTATACACAAGAGAAGCTGAAATACAGGGTCGAGTCTGTCCATTTCACAGGACTAAAATTTGTCGTAGGATGGCTAAGTTGTAGAGCTGAATATGCACCTTTCCTCAAGCTGAATCTAAGGCTAGAAACAATACTAGGTCGAGAATATGCCTTACTTTAGGGCAGAGATCACCCACATATGTGGGATGAAATCATACTTAAGAGGTTGAGTTCTTGAGCTAGAAATAATAAACAAGAATAGCTCCAAAGACACTTCCAAATAGATTAGTCAATCCTCCAAAAATCCTTAACCAAAACATATATTTATTCAAATAATGCTCCTTCAATTAGCCTTTAGAGTCATGATATATGAACCCTTACTCTTTTTTTCCATAGGTTCTAGTTATTCTTATCTCCTTGACTGAGTTGGATTGTCAATTGAGGGAGAGAGCTCATATATTTATGCTTTTTTACTCACACAAATTGGGTCAACTTGTGAATGGACATGAATTTTCTTAGCGCTGAATTGAACTCTTATCAAGTCTATTTATACAAGGCAGATTTAGGACACTTAAGAATAAAAATTTTCCTTTCTTATAATCTCTTCTCAAGGAAAATTTGAGCCAATGAATTTAGGATTTTTTGTTGGGTGTGGAGCCCAATTGTCTTCTTGATTCAGAGGTTTCAACCGCGTTGGACCCCCATTCCTAAACGAGGTGGCAAAACCGCTAGTGGGGTTTAGGGGGGTCAACGACTACTTTTAAATAGCCCCCCATAGGCAAGGGTTTGGGGGAAACACCCCCGAAGCTAAAAATAGATGAAAACGTGACTTATAAAATATTGTAATTTCATAGTCAACCTGGGCCGTTCATTAGGAAAATGATATGATGGTAGAAGTTATGTTAATTTAGGAATTGTATTACGATTGTGTATGATTATTCTGAGCGAGAGAGAGAGAGGAGGGTGTGTGAGAGTGAAGAGGAAATTACAACGGATTTGTTGTAGGTTGCATCTCTTCATTTTGCTAGATAATATGAAAGGAAGGAATGACTGTTTCTCCATGGACGTAGCCCAAATTGGGTGAACTACGTATATCTTTGTGTCTCTTGTTTTATGAATTTTTGTATTTGTGTTTATGCAATATTTTATGTGTTCCATTGCTCTGTAATATATAATTTTCTAACTACTAGTATCAGATTTGAAGGTCTATTTGGCTACTAAAATCGCAAGAGAGAAGGGTTCCCGGTTCAAGTGGGAGCAATGGCGGAGGATGGTAGGTTTAGGGTCGAGAAATTTAACATCAAAAACTACCAGCTATGGAAGATGTAGATGGGAGATTATGTATATTAGAAAGATATGTACTTACCATTGAGCGAAAAAACAAAGAAGCCGACGAATATGACAGATGCAAAATGGGAGATTCTTGACAAAACCACACTAAGATCAATATGATTGTGTCTGGTAGCATCAGTAACATTCAACATTTAAAAGGAAACGAAAACAAAAGGTTTAATGACGACATTGGCCCAA
Source organism: Pinus tabuliformis (assembly GCA_031772625.1). Taxonomy (NCBI): domain Eukaryota; kingdom Viridiplantae; phylum Streptophyta; class Pinopsida; order Pinales; family Pinaceae; genus Pinus; species Pinus tabuliformis. The sequence continues at coordinate 2,076,159,695 of CM062818.1, forward strand.
ATATATGAAAAACCCTCGGCCTGAAATAACATATTTCTTATGAAGCATCTATTTAATATGAAGATGTTAGAAGGAAGATCTGTTGTTGATCATTTAAATGATTTTAACACGGTTACCAGTGAATTAAGTTCTGTAGAGGTAAATTTTGATGATGAAGTTAGGGCTCTGTTATTTATGTGTTCATTGCTAGAAAGTTGGAATGGCTTAGTTATGGCTATTAGTAACTCTGTCTCTGAATCTAGTACTTTAAACTTTGATGATGTTGTTGGTGCCATCCTTAGCGAGGAAATGCGACGGAAAAACTTCTATGAGACATCAAGTAATGATTTGACTGTAGAGATTGGGGAAGAAAAATTGAAAGAGGAAGGAGCCTAGGAAATTGCAGTAAGTTAAGAAAAGGCAAATCCAAATCCAAATGAGGGGTAGTGTGCTGGAAATGTAGGAAGAAAAGACGCTTGAAGAAAGACTGCAAATATCGGAAAGGAAAACTAAAAGATGGACAACAAGAGAACAATCATGAAGCGAATGTGACAGGTGATGTGTTGCAAAATTATTTGGTTCTTTGATTAGAGAATATTATTGATGCCTCGGTGGTAGATTCAAGGGCCTCATTCCATGCCACACCTGATAGGAAACATTTTCATGACTATGTTCAAGGAGATTTTAGACATGTTTGTTTGGGTGATGATAAGCCCTATAAAATTGTTGGAATGTGTAAGGTTTTTATAAAGCAACAAAATGGAAATCAATGACTATTGAAGGGGGTAAGGAATTTTCCATATTTGAAGAAAAATATAATTTCAACAGGGTAGTTAGGTGGTGAAGGTTGTGTGACTAAATTCACAGACAAAACGTGGAGGTCACTAAAGGATCCCTAGTAATAACATAAGGGGATAAGTTTGGTATGTTGTATTTATGCAATGGTATTTCTATTTTTATTAATTATTTAACCTCCACAGGAGAAGATACGACATTGTGTCATCATAGGCTTAGACACATGAGTGAGAAAGGGATGCAAATTCTTCACTCAAGAAATTTGTTGCCAGATTTGAAGCATTGTTTTTGGATTTCTGTGAGAATTGTGTTTACATAAAACATAAGAGAGTTAGATTTATCAGAGTTGGAAAGGAAAAGAAGAGAGAAAAATTAAATCTTGTGCATACAAATGTATGGGGACCAACTCATGTATCATCTCTTGGTGGCTATCGCTATTATGTTACTTTTATTGATGATGCAACTAGAAAAACCTAGATTTATTGTATTGAGAATAAATTTGATGTATTTGACACTTTCAAGAAATGGAAAGCTTTGGTTGAGAATGAGACAAGAAAGAAGTTGAAGTGTATTGGATAAGATAATGGAGGTAAATATTGCAAAAAAGAGTTTGGTAATTGCTGTTCAGAACATAGAATTCACAGAGAGAAGACAGTTCCAAGAATGCCACAGGAAAATGGTGTGTCAGAAAGGATGAACATGAAAATCATGGAGTGCGCAAGGTGCATGAGATTGCATTCAAGGTTGCCCTTACAATTTTGCTAGGAATATGTTGTAGATACTGTTGTTTATCTAATAAACAAAGGGCCCTCAATTTCTTTGGATGGTGGTATTCCAAAGGATGCATAGACAGGTAAAAAAATAAACTACTCATTTTTAAAGACTTTCGGTTATGAAGCCTTTGTCCACATTAATAAAGAAAATATAACAAAGCTTGAGCTAAAATCAAAGAAAGGTACCTTTATTGGATATGGTGTTAATTATTTTGGTTATTGCTTATATGATAATGAAAGTCACAAAATCATTAGGAGTATAGATTTCATATTCAATAAAAAGGTTTGGTATAAGTTTTAGATGAAGGAAAATAAACAAGAAAAGGAAAACAAAGAATATGCAGTGCTTGATGAGATCACAAAAAGGGTAAAGGTGCCTTAAAATCATAATGATCAATCGTCACAACAACAAAAACAACCACAACAACAAGATGCACCTCAAACACCTAAAAGTGGTGTTGGAATATCTATTAGGATAAGTAGATCCCTTGAACGATACTCTCCTTCATTATATTATGTATTGTTGGATGATTCTGGTGAACCAGAAAGATATGAAGAAGCAATTTAGATAGAAACTAGGAAGAAATGGGAACAAGCCATGGAAGAAGAGATGGACTCCTTGATGCATAACCATACTTGGGACGTAGTCAAGTTGCTTGCAGGTAAAACAACATTGTAGAATAAATGGGTTTACAAGTTGAAGGAAGGAGATGGAGGAAAACAAAGGTATAAGGCTAGACTTGTGGTGAAGGGGTTTGCACAAAATAAAGGTATATACTTTGAGGAATTTTTTTCTCCTGTTGTTAAAATGACTTTAATCAAAACAATTTTAAGTCTAGTGGTAGCAAAAGATTTGCATCTTGAGCAATTAGATGTAAAAGAAAACCTTTCTCCATGGGGATTTGGAGGAAGAAATATATATGCAGTAGCCACAAGCGTATGAGATCAAAGGGAAGGATAAATTAGTGTGCAGGTTGAAGAAGAGCTTGTATGGCCTAAAACAGGCTTCAAGGAAATGGTGTCTAAAGTTTGACAAATTTATGTCTGAATAAGATTATAATAGATGTCATTCCGATCGCTGTGTTTATCTTAAGAAACAAAATGATGACAACTATATTATATTTCTATTGTATGTAGATGACATGCACATGACATGCTTGTTATAGGATCTAACATGAAGGAAATAAACGTGCTCAAAGGAAAATTGGCAAATTCATTTGCAATGAAGGATTTGGGTGTTACAAAACAAATCCTTGGTATGAGAATAACTAGAGACAAGAAAAATTGCAAATTAACATTGTCTCAGAGTGAGTACATAGAAAAAATGTTGGAAATATTTAATATGCAGAATGCAAAACTAGTTAGTACACGTTTGGATATCCATTTCAAACTAAGTAAGGAGATGTGTGATCCATATATTTTAACTTCAAGGATGCATACATAATTTCATATAAAAGAGCATATTAACCAAGTAACTTAACACATGAAAAAGAAACGTAAATGATAAAGAAACCATGAGATAAAAGACACACAAATGATTTTATTACGAAGTTCACTCAATGTGGGCTACATCTCCAAGCCCTGCTCAAATTGGGGAGGCCTTCTTTCATTAAGTGGCATCAATGATATCAATTACAAACAACTTTACAACAATGTGGTTTGGTTGCTTGTCCAAGTATTTAGGTGTAAAATCATCCACTATATGAACTTGTACAACCTCTTCCACGTCCATGATCAAATGAGGCTCATAAAGATTCAAGTTTTCAACGTTCACCACTGAGTACATCTGCATGTATGCTGGAAAATCGAGATGAAAATAATTGTCTCCAATCTTCTCTACTATGGTGAATGGTCCACATTGGATTGGTCACAACTTATTTCCTTCCCCTTTCATTATGTTTGTGCTGATGTGGAGCCACACTTTGTTACCAACCTGGAATTGATGATCGAATTAGTGCTTGTGATGTCGGCTTTGTATTGAGCTTGAATATTCTCCAACTACTCCTTCACTGCCTGGTGAATCATCTAAATTCACTGAATGAACTTCCACGCTTTGTCCTTGTCATCTTTCCCACTGGAATCTTCATCTCTCCCAAAGACCATGTCTAAGGGACCCTTTAGAAAATATCCAAATCATGTGTTGAACGGTGATCACTGAGTGGATGAATGCACTGCCCGATTGTATGCGTGTTGTACATAAGGAAGATTCTCATCCCACATCTTGGGACGCCATCCACAATTGCCTCGAAGGAAGTGTATTACTATGCGGTTGACGACCTTTGTTTTTCCATCGACCTACAGATGAAATTTCGTGCTCCTCTTCAACTTGGTATCCATCATTCTCCAAAAACTCGTCCAAAACTCTCCGAGAAAGTGAGAGTCTCGATCATACACATTGGATGTGGGTAGCCCAAAGTGGACCCATACAAATTAGAAGAAGAGACGAGCAATCTTCTCTTTAGTGACTTGCTTTTTACAAGGCATTAATACACACATTTTGCTAAATTGATCCACAAAGACATACAAATAGTCATGAACTTTCCTAGACAAACGAAAACCACCTACAAAATCCATCGATACACTTTCCCATGGACGAATTAGAACATGGAGTGGTGTGTAGAGACCCAATTTTCTATTAGTGGGCTTGCTAACTGAACACAACACACATCCCTTTACATATCGAGTCACAACATTTTTCATGTGAGGCCAATAATACATCCTCTGCAAATGACACAAAGTATTCCCTACACCAAAATGACTTGACACAAGAGATGTATGTGCCTCTCTGATTACATGTATTCATTGATTGGTGGGGATACAAAGTTTCCCAAGGTGATACAACAACTTTCCCTACAATTGGTAATTATCCACGTGTGATCCATGAGTCAGATTGGCATAAATCTCCTTAAAATCATCATCATCAACATACTGTTTAGCATAACTTTCAAAAGTTAAAGAGGCATTTTGGAAAACTATAGATGCAAAAATAGGAGGGCGAGAAATCATATTTTCCACTTTGTTACTGGTGCCCTTCTTGTATTTTATTACCAAGTGAAACTAGATGAAATAATCCCATCCATCCGAAATGACGTGCATGTTGAAGCTTGGTTTGCAATTGAAGGTACTGCAAGGGTTGGTGATCTGTGTGAATGATGGTATCCTTGCTGATTAAGCAGTGCTTCCACTTCTTCACGCTTTGAACCAAAGCATACAACTCTTTGTCGTATGTGTGATAGTTCACAACAGCTTGGGAGAACGTCTCTGAATGGTAAGATACATGTTTCCTTTGTTGCATCAATATTGCTCCCATGGCATATCCGATGGCATCTGTCTCAATCTCAAAAGGATACTAGAGGTTAGGTGCGACCAAAAATTGTGCGTTGCTGATCTTCTCTTTCAGTGTATCAAAGGCTCTCTACTGTTTTCCTCCCAAGTGAAGGTTTTCTTCACACTCGTCAATGCATGTAAGGGGGATGAAATGACAAAGAAGTTGGAAATGAATATTCTCTAGTATTTTATTGCACCCAAAAAGCTACGAACCTCTGTAAGATTGGTGGGTTTAGGCCACTTTACAATCATATCAATTTGAGAAGGATCTATTTTCAATTGTCCACCTCCGACAATGTGACCCAAGTAAACCAAAGAGGTCTTACCAAATTCACACTTCGGAATTTTGACATACCATTTTTCTTTTTACAAAACATTAAGCACCTTTTTGACATGACTCACATGATCATCCCATGTCCTACTATAAACAAGAATATCATCAAGATACACAAGTACAAAATCATCAACATAAGGTTTGAAAATATTATTCATGACCCTCATGAATGTGGCTGGAGCATTGTAGAGTTCGAATAGAATCACCAACCATTCAAACAACCCTTGTTTCATCTTGAATGCAGTCTTCCATACATCCTATTCTGCAATTTTGACTTGATGATAACCACTGTGTAGGTCCATTTTGTGAAATATAGAACATTTTTAATTGATATAGCAAATCATCAATGTGAGGAAGAGGGTATCAATTCTTCACCGTTATTTTGTTGAGTGCCCTGTAGTCTACGCACATCCTCCTTATGCCATCCTTCTTTGGCACCAACACGATAGGTGACCCCCATGGAGAAGAACTTGGTCTTATGACCCCTTGGTTAAGCTATTCCTATACCTACTTCTTTATCTCCTCCATCTCAATGTCTGAAAACGTGTACATACCAATATTGGGCAAAGGAGCATCCTACTGCAAGTGAATCTCATGTTGGATCTCACGCTTTGGAGGAAAACCACTTGGTTCCAGAAAAATCCCATCGTAGTTAGAAACAATTTCATACAATTCCTTTTTATGAGTGAGATCACAACCTTGGAAAGCTTCAGATGCCTCCGCATATTTTTATCTCAGAACCATGAGCATGCATCATTTACTGGAATTAATCAATCTCTTCATCTGACTTGCACTTATAATACTGGCTCTAATTTTGGCGCGATGAGCTCTAACAATGTCTTCCACCTAATCTTTTGTGAGATGATACTTTTTTTCATGGCAAAAGAAAACTACTTTCCTGTCATACAAATATGGACTCCCCAATACAATACCATAGATATCCAAGGGTATAATATCAATATCAATCTCTTCTACTAGTTTGTATGCAATCACAAATCTAGCTCTGCATTGCTTGGTTACATGTAATTTTGATTTATCACACAACCAACCAAGCGGGTATGGTTTCAGATGAGGATTGGTCTCTAATCCTAACTTTTAAACCCAGGATTCTAAATTCAAATTTTCTTGTGAGCCCAAATCAAACAATATTTACACTTTGTTATGCTTCATTACAAATCTAATGTGGAACAATTCAATTCTCTTTTGTTCATTAACAAGCGTCTCATTTGAAGAACTTGTACTTGCATGCGATTCAGAATTTTCATTAGCATGAATAGAAAGAGTACCTTGTGTGCCCATTATTGTGATCAATGTCTCATCACCATAATCAAATCTAAGGTCATGTTGTGCAATTTCCATCATATTTTTCTTGTTCTTCTCGCCAAATCTCTTTGGTTTCAACTCCAGATGAAACTTCCAACATTTCTTATCATCATGGCCTTCCTTCTTGCAATGTGTGCATGATGGATTTTATCCTTCCTCCTTGGTTGTAGTTTCCTTCTTGTCCTTTCCCTTTCCTTTTCATTTGAGCTTGCCATTATGAGGTTTGAAATACGATTTCTTGGTTGCTCTTGTTTATCATTCTTGCCCCTACTTTCAAGGTGAATGACCTTCACATTGGCCGCATCAATAGTAGTAGGCTCAAATAATAACAAAGAATGTCTGATGTAACTATGTAAAGCACCAATATACTTTGTTATAGTTTTCTGGTGAATCAAATGAAATGCCCAAATTTAATGCTTGTCTTGTAAACTCTTCTATGAAGATTTGTACATTTTGACCCTTTCGTTGCCTTAAATATTTCCACTCCATTAAAGCCTTTTGTCGATAACCGAAAGGATAAAACTGATCTTTTAATGCTGAAGCAAAATTGGGCCAAGAAGAAAGGAGATTACCCAAGTTTTTGCTGCCTTTCTGCAACTTTCTCTCCCACCAGATGAGAGCGGTACCACTCAGCCGAAGAGATGCTAATTGGATCTTTGCCTCATCTTCCTCGATCTCCTGAATCCGACAATAAACCTAAATATGTCTAATCCAATTGTTTAGTTTCTTTGCATTACATTCTCCATTATATGTGGGAAAATAAAACGTTACATCTAGCTTAAAAAATGTCTTCTTAGATGTATTTCTATGATGTCTATTAGAGTGATGAGAAGAATAAGAAGAAGAAGAAGAAGAACTGTCACTAGAGGATGGAGAGGGTGTTTCAAGAGGCTCACCTCTTCCACCTTCATGGTTTACCAATGCATGGTCATCTGAATCTTTCTTATCAGGCTTGATTGTCTTCTCGTACTCTGCAAACAGCTTGTCATATTTATCTACCACGGTGAAGAAGATATTGTGATAATTTCGCTATTCCTCCATTCGAGCTTTCTCATATGCCATGTTCTGTCTTCGTGGTCCACACCCCACTTCGGGATCAAAGGATTTAATTTTTCATTCTCCTCTTTGGAGATTTTTCCTGGTTAGAATTCACTCATGCAACTCACATCAAGACCCGTTCTGATACCAAACTTGATCTAGATCTTTTAACTTCAAGGATGCATACATAATTGCATATAAAAGAGCATATTAACCAAGTAACTTAACACATGAAAAAGAAGCGGAAATCATAAAGAAACCATGATATCAAAGGCACAAAAATGATTTGATTACGAAGTTCACCCAATGTGGGATATGTCTCTGGGCCCTCCTCAAAGTGGGGATGCCTTCTTTCATTAAGTGGCGTCAAAGAAATTAGTTACAAGCATCTTTACAAAAATGACCCTTATACCTCCAATTCAGATGATGGTCTGAAAATGAAGACCTCGGCTGGAGAAATAGACTACACAATTAGATTCTTGGTTGGGAAACATGCAAAAATGACTATAAACTTGTCAATTTCTAACACTAGCACCTCTAGCCCTCTAAGGGAATCTTTTCAACATCTTGACAGATCCATCGCTCATGGTTCCGCTCCTAGTTCTGTCAGTCTACCTTCTGCCAGTCTACTGGGGAAATGAATTGAGGTTATATATAACATTGGTGGCAAAGCTACCAACATAGGCCGCATGGGCAGTTGGTAATTAGGTGTGTTTGTTTGGCAGAGGTTTCAGGGTCGAACCCCGCTAAACCTTTTTTTTAGCCTTCTATGTTTATTTGTGATGAATTTTTGTTGCATTGGAGTTTGATATAGTTCTACGATTGTGTTGTTGTAACATATTTGGAATTGCTCGGGTGGCAGGCCGACCCATCGGGTCGGGCGGGTTCAAGTCTCTCCGGTTCCACTATTATATATTAATATGGTTGGCTGGCTTGGTGGGTCGAGTGGGTCTGCCAGGGGTGGATTTCCCACCACACTTATTTTAATATATTTCCAATACAACCAGTTGGACAAGTGGTGGGGTTGGTGACCCACCACCCCATTTATTTTTTATTTTTTATTTTTATAACCATGTAGTTAAAAATTTTCGGTTGGAAATTAAGGGTTATTATAAAAATTAAAGAGGCAACAAATTCAGCTATTCTAATGGTGTTGTGTGTTGGAATTTCTAAGTCTATCTGTCATAAATTCTTCCTGTACTATCTAATTTATTTCTTCCTACTTGTTCATTTACTTAACAAGTTATTTACCATGTAAATACTGAAAATAAATACAAGTACAATATCAACACATACAAATCATCAAATGAAGGAAACAAGCACACAAATGACACCGTTATTTTGGACTAATGTCCCTGGAAAAACCAAATGCGGGAAAATCGGTGCAGTTATCAGAGGGTTTTATTATTAAGTAGTTTCAAAATACAATATAGATGCCACAAATGGGTCACCCAGCAGAGAATTCCCTTGGCAGTAGTACATCTCAGTCAGAGACATATATTCTGGCTAAATCACCGGAGGAACAATCCCACAACAACACTGCAACACTTTTGCTGCTCTTTGTCACCTTGATAGGGACTACGTCACCCTACCAACTCTCCAGCTTCAATTTGCCCCACGAAATCTCCTAGCGTGAGCCTCTAAGGTCTGCGTTAGCCTCTCTGGCCCAGCGTTAGCCTATTTGGCCTAGCATCAGCCTATCAAGGCTCTGTGTCAGCCTCTGGAGCCTTTGTGTCTCCCACGCTGGCCCTCCTTAGGCTCTGCGCAGCTCTTGGCTGCCTTTGCGTGGCCTCTGGATGCCTCCGTGTGGCCTCTGGATGCCTCTGGCTACCTCTTCATGGCCTTTAGCTGGCTCTGCATCAAACCTCTCCCGACTTCTGTGCTGATGCTCCTGGTACTATCTTTGCCTCTCTGCTACTGTATTCACTGCCCCTCAGCTGTAACTCTAATCACTCCTTCGATTTCCTCAACAAGCCTTGCCCCAGAAAATCGATTTCTTAATCAACTCGGTGTGTTCTCCAACGGACCCTCAAGCCTATTCTTATACTTTTCTCGTTGGTCCATCAACAGACAAGATTAAATCTCTAATCAACGGCTAAGATTAGATTTTGGCTTGATCCATGACTTTTGGACCCTTCTAACCCAGTTGTATATTAATACCCATTAATATTTTATTTTTCCTAAAGTTAGACTTAGGAACTCCATTACAAATATTAATTATTTTAATATCTCCCAAGCCGGTTAAAATCTGCCCAAACCATTTCTGGGTCTTGGATATCTCATTTGCTTTCGATTCTCCACCAATTTTCATGGCTAGAGCACATTCGATGCTACCCCAAATCAACATTGTGAAGGAAAATCCCCTTTGTAGACAGAGGTGATCTCTCTAGCCCAATGAGTGGGTCTAGCAACAAATTAAACAAACCAACATAACCTTTCCTAAATTATGTTTAACAAATGAAGAGAGAGAGAGTGGCATACCTCACTCTGATTCTAATTGCTCAATCCTCTAGAGATGACTATAATTCCTTTTCTTTCAGGCTCACTTCTTACTTATTCTTCACATTCGAGTACTTAAGAAAGATGAAAGAGAAATACAAGGTACACGAGCATATATGGCACACATCAAACATAAACTACTTAATAGATCAAGGAGTATTAAGCTAAAAGCATAGACATTTACACAATTATGGAAAGTGAACATCAGATGTATATATTAATGAGCTAAAAAGGGAAGCATACAACCTATGCCTTGATGTTGGAGACCTCCTTTTGGTGGATGTCCAAGTCCAAGCAAAGACTCTTCAAGCACTCCTTCTCCAAGTTAGAATGAGTAGCATTTGGGCATAATATTAGTATAGGAATGCAGGCAAGCAATGACCAACCATTTGGGGATGGAAAAGAGTTGATTTATAGGAAGGGAGAGGGAGTTAGGGATCCACAAAAGAGGGTGAAAGGTCCACATCTCAAGGGGAAGTCCCATAAATATAAGATAAAGAGTTCCAAATGGGAGAGCTTGACCATATCTACAACAACCAATACCAACCTCGTTTTTCTTGAAGTTTCTAGCACACGAAGCTTCTCCCCCATATTGGGAAAACTTGCTAGAAGAGGTTCAACGTGGGTTTTCATATCAAAACCCACACTGGAGGCACTAGGGTAAAGTGTTATGAATAGATATATAGGAAATAATGTAAATGGTAATAATCATAAATAATGATTAGTTATGTTAAATCTAAGACTTTTGTGATAAATGAGACATGACTCTCCATGAAGAGACACCTGCTTGGTATATAAGAAAGCCTCTTGTTGTCATTGTATCATCATTCTCATTCATACTTTTTAATATATAATAGTTGTATCCTCATCAATATATTTATATTCCAAGTCTTTTGGAGTAATTAATCTGAAGAAGGAACTTTGTTCTCTTCATTTGGTATTAGAGCAGTCAATCCTTTTGGTTGCAATCGATCCAAGTCCCTAGACATTGACTCTTCGTCAACTTTATTGCTGTTGCAGTTCAAGAATTTCGCTACAATTGGAGTTTCTCCATCTCACCATCAGGGTTTTGGCCACATAGAAAGAGTTAAATAAAAAAATAAAATAAAAAACGACATACTTTGTGATTTATTTTTAACTATATATTTATATAATCACATAATTAATAAATCATAAATTAATTTAATAGTTATTAAAAAAAATGTTTAACTTAATTAATTAAATAAAAAAAGGAATAGTAAGAGAGATAATCAAAGAAAAAAAAAGAGGGGTTACCTTAAAAACCCTAAATCTCGTTCCAAGATGAAAAATGGAAACTATTGAAGAGAAAAAAAATATGGAGCCTAATAAGGAAAGGAAGGCCAGAAGATTCCCATAAACTTTACCGAGCTACGCTAAAGCACTATTTAACATTAAGGGAACTCTCGCAGGAAAATATGTTATTATCTTTATCTCTCTCGCAGAAAATAAAAATCATATAACACCTAAAATCATAAACTAATTAGTAATCTGAGAGTCAAATATAACCGCAAAATTAGACTTTTTTGGTAATAAAAAATATGAAAATCGATTTACAGTTAAACATTGAAGATTATACATTTGTATTGCAATTCTCAGTTCAAACCCTATGGGACAATCAAGGTGACATTATTTTGTGATCACCTCGGATGGAAACGGTAGGATCTGTCACGTTAAATACGAAGACATTTTTTTGACATTTTCTTATAGGAAGAAGAAAATAACACTCCAAGATGTTACACTGAAGCCAAATTTAGTAATGCCAGAAGATATATAAGATATTTCAAAAGTAATTTCTCAATAAGGTAAAAAAGTATTACAAAATATGCAAAATGAAATTGACAAAATCACTGCTGATAGAAATGAAGAAGTCTTATGATTTAAGGATCATAGCGAAAAATTACTAACACAAATTAAAAAGCTTAAGAAGGAAAAGAAGTGGTTAAAAGACAGGTTAGAACATTGTATTCAAAAGGAAGTATCGAAGTCTCTAGTCGTAACAACCCATGTTAAAGATAAGGGAGTAGATACCAATGTAGTGAATGTTACAATTCAAGAAGAAGACAAACAAGTTGAAGAAAAGGCACACTTAGATGTTGCAGTTCAGATGATAAACACCCCAAGTGAAGGTTCTGTAACCAACTCAACAAAATCATCACTTGAAGTAAATAAACAATTTTTTTCACACTTAATAAGGGAAAGTCAAACCAAAAAAATTCCCTATTGACATCCGAATCATGAGAGTAGAAAACTCAACCACGCTACGTATTGGGACGATTCAGAATAGAAAGAACAAACTTATATTCCAAAGGATATTGATGTAACCTCAATCTAGTCTTATGATGACGATTCGTTACAAAATTCTAGTGATCATAATATTCCACAAAAGATTAATCTAGGATGGTCTGATCCATTTTCAGTGCTGAGATACTTTACAAGCCAAGGCAAGGACTAGAACAACACCGCCAAGAGACCTAGAAATCAAGCATAAACATATACATATACATATATGACATCTCTGATAAACATGCCTAGTGATACATGAATAGGCATCTAATGATACATGAATCCATGGTATGGATGCAACCATCCGAATAGAAGGGATCATGTGTATGGATCCATGGTATGGTCACAACCATCTGAATAAAGAGGATCATATATATGGACCCATGGTATGGTCACAACCATCCGTACAGAGGAAACATGTGTACAATCATGAATAACTCATAACTCCACACAACCTGAATTTTATCAGACATAATCCAGGGTCTTGCGCTCTGTCTCGACCCGATCAATGTACGAATTCTAACATGTTAATAAATGTGTCGAAGTCAAACATGATAGAAAACCACCTGATTACTGGTCAATGATGTAAACCATTAACAAGCACGAGCCACCAATAATGGTAATGGCTCTCAAGTTACAATTGACACAATCCACGAATGTGAATAATGAAGCTGAACTCGAACACCCGTGGAATCATCCGATCGAAGGTAAATAATGTAAACTTATCACAGAATGTGAAGAAATTTCCATTAAGGCATGCAAGCTCTAAGGTACTGGAAGGGAGTTTCTTGATCATCTTCCTGGATAATGAGCTGAAATCGACAGGAAGTGATCCATCGAAGGAGGGCCATAATTAATCCCACATCATCGACATGAAACAAAAGGATGTAGTAGAGTAGATAAGTGTAATCCAAGACTGTGGCAGAAAGTTAGACAATGTATAAGCAATAAAGAACTGTAGATAGAACTTCTCTTGAACATATCGGTGACACGACTCCAAAGTTTGGCAGTATTTGACTCAACATAGGACTATAGGACATGATGACAAAGTGGTATAATCAGATGAGAGGAAAAATGGATTTCCCAAACCCAGGAAGGCAAGTGACTAAGTGAGGATGTCCCAATCTCGACATGAGCAACAAATGAGTGTCATGTTCAAGAGTGACATGTTGCCTTTACAAAATACAAGAGTTGATCGCTTTCACTTTTCCCCCACCATTTCTAGGGAGTACCCCATTATTTTTTATCACAAGCTTGAAGGGGATAACATATGTTTTCCATATAGATTCATCCTTCAGATGAATCCATCCTAGTAAGTTTTATGAGCCATAGGAAGTAGAAACTCAGTCTTCTCATGGTGACAAGTCCCATGTCGTTTATGTTTTACGAGTTCGATGGAGGGGAAACTCGACATCTTTTTCATGTTTAAAGAGTATGAAAAAGAAGAGGAAAAGAAAACTCCAAAGGTCCCTTTTTGTAAATCGTCTCTTGAACCTCAAAAGGTAGAAAATAATATTCAAGAGAACCTCTTAGCCATGTCCGACTAAGGTATTCCTTTTTCGTACAATAGTCTATTTCAGTCCGGAAAAGGGTTAAACTTATATTGAGTAGATGTCATTTCATTACTTTAATGAGTTCGAAACAACAAATACTCGACAATATTTTCATTTTTCGAGATTCAGAAAGGACCTTAAATATGACTCTAGGGGGTCGCTTTTTTGTTTATTTTTGACGAGTCTGAAAAAGTGATAAAGTAAAACTCATTGAATTAGTCAAAATAAATCACCGTCACCAAGTATGTATGACCTATCACTGCACAAAGAAATGCACATTACTGATTTCGAGGAAAAATATAAAAAATAAGTGAAATATGCCCTAATTTGGTAAAAAACATTATTTTATAAAAAGCCCAAAAAGTAAATCATTTTTACCATTTCACGAATTTGCAAATCTGAGAGCATTTTACCTCAATTTTCAGGCAAGGAGTACGATCAATCTCGGACACCATTCGCTGAGCCGTTTGCTGCAAGTAAGAGATATTTCCCTTCCCTTCATCTTGGTTCTCATTTCATGCATTTTCATCCATAGATTAGGTTGCAAAGAGGATTTGCAAAAAATTATGTTGAGGGCGATCAACGCGAGTTTTACCCATCGGATCTGCGCTGATCACCTTATCGTCAACAAGGCCATCGCGTAAAAATTTACACACAGTCGTGCTGACAATGAGGTAATTTTTTTTTTTTTGTGAAATCCTGAGCATGTTGAACGATTTTTCTTGAATTTTTTCTCCATGGAAGTTCATGAAATGTTGTTTTATTGATTTTCCACAGGATAATCTATCCAAAATGGTGGTTGAATGGAAAAGAAAGAGGACACGAAGTGTAAGGCGATCAAGTAACTTGAGATCCAAATTGTATTGATTCCCTACAAGCATGCGGGTTGCTCAAGTTCTTCAGGATTCTTGGGATTAGATCCTAGCCTGAGTTATTACAACATTAGGTAAGTTGGTGGGATACAGATCGCCAACTATTCATGATTAGGGACCAAGAACTCGAAATAGATGTCGCATACATTTATTTCATTACTGGCTTGTTTAGAAAGGGACAACAGATCAAGTTGTTTGGTTCGCACACTGGAGGAGAGAGCACAAATATGTTGATCATGAGGCATTCTCCAAGGACTAAAAAGACCCAAAGTGGGAAGATAGATATAAAGGTCATCACAAATACCCCACTACAAACAATCCTGCATACTATGGCCCGAATAGCTAGGGCTCAGGTGTTGCATGAAGCGACAAAATCTCATTCCCAGTATAAAATCGAGTGTCTAAATCCCACGATCTTCAATTGGAGTGAGGGTTTGTTGGTCTGCATGAAGCACCAACTTATGAAGTGAAAGTCAGGAAGTCTGAAATAATTTGGTTTCAGATCTATTTTAGTGACGTTCTTCCTTGAACGTGTGCCCATGTCCAAGAAAAGACTCTTCAAGCTCTCCTTCTCCAAGTTAGAATGGGCATGTTTTGGGCATAATCTTAGTATAAGAATGCATGCAATCAATGAAAAACCATTTGGGGATGGAAGGGAGTTGATTTATAGGAAGGGAGAGGGAGTTAGGGATCCACAAAAGAGGGAGAAAGGTCCACATCTCAAGGGGAAGGCCCATAAATATAAGATCAAGAGTTATAAATGGGAGAGATCGAACATATATATAACAATCAATATCTAGCTCGCTGTTCTTGAAGTTTCTAGCACACAAAGCTTCTGCCCCATTTTGGAAAAACCTGCCAGAAGAGGTTCAACATGGGTTTTCATATCAAAACCTGTGCTGGAAGCACTAGGGTAAAGTAGTGCAACCTGCCATTAACAGGGGAAGGCAGTGGAACAAAGCATGTTGGCCCTAAAATTTAGGGTTTTAGCTAACCTTCTTCAGAATTGACTTAGGGCAGTTTTCCTTTAGTTTTTCAGGGATGTTTTTGTTTGTGTATCATGATGAATATACTTCACAGTTGTCAACATTTTAGCACTTCGGGATATGAAATAGGAAGTGAATACGAGGTGTGACAAAATACTGTGTAACAAGTGGCAGCATTCTCTGCCAAATTGTTGCCTCGTTGGTGACTGCCACTTGACACAGTTTGATAAGAACTTTGACCATCTATAACTTGAGCATACGAAATCAGATTTGAGTGTCATTCACACTATTGGAATTAGGGAGACGAGCACTACAATCTGGTCTTGGGTTTCACTTCCATATGATGAATTTGATTTTTGAGCTATTGTCGTTGCCACTTCTATTTCTGGATCCACTCGGATCAATGTGTCCCATGACCCAGGAAGAGATGGATTATATGTGTAAAGTTCCATATGAATCAACAACTGGAAGCTTATTGTATGCAATGGTCCGCACAAGGCCTAATATTGGACATGCAGTGGGAGTTGTAAGCAGGTATATAAAAAATCTAGGAATAAAGCATTGGATAACAGTTAAGTGGATTCTCAAATATTTGAGAGGTGCCACAAATCAAGAATTATGCTTTGGTGGCTCAAACATTACTCTATAAGGATACATTGATGTAGATATGGCATTTGATAGAGATAACAAGAGGAGAACCACATGGTATGAGTTTACTGTAGGTGGAACAAATGTCAGTTTGGTTTCAAAATTGAAAAACATTGTTGCATTTCAATAATGGAAGCAAAGTATGTTTTTTCTACATAGGCTAGTAAAGAAATGATTTGGTTCTAAAGGCTTATGAATGACGTGGGAAAGAAGTAGGAGATGGGCATGTTATACATTGAAAGCCAGAGTGCGATTCATCTTGAAAAGAACTCAACATTTCATTCCAAGACTAAAAATATACAACTAAAGTACCATTTCATACGGCCAGTGTTGGAAGATGGATAGTTGAAGCTGGAAAAGATACACACTAGCCAAAATCTTGCAGACATGTTAACAAAAGTTGTAACCAAGGCGAAATTGAGATCCTGCTCAGTTTCAATTGGTCTTCAAGTACGATGATGAAGATGAGAAACAACTAGGTCCAAAGAGGAAGCATTATCCAGCAAATGAAGCAACAATGGAGTTGCTATAATCAATCGCCAAGTGGGATATTGTTGGGTGTTAAGCCTGATTATCTTAATAATTGATTCACAGGTCTCAGTGACGTTGGACCCCAGTTCCAAAATGGGGCATAAATTTCGCCCATATGATAGCTGCCATGGGGTGTGATGACTACTTTTAAAGACCCCCCCTGGTGGGGGTTCAGGGGCAGTGCCCCAGAAGTTAAAAATAGATGATAAATTGCCTTGTAAAATATTGTAATTTCATAGTCAATCTAGGTCATTCATTAGGTGAATGATATGACAATAGAAGTTATGTTAATTTAAGTTTTTTTTCCCTAGAAGGCAACCCTCCGTTTATATGAGAGAATTGTATTGCGGTTGTGTATGATTATTCTGAGCGAGAGAGAGAGAGGAGGTTGTGTGAGAGCGAAGAGGAAATTATAACGGATTTGTGGTAGGTTGTATCTCTTCATTTTTATGGAAAATATAAAAGTAAAGACTGGCTGTTTCTCCATGGATGTATCCAAAATTTGGTGAACCACGTATATCTGTGTCTCTCTTATTTTATGCATTTCAGTATTTTTGTTTCCACAATATTTTATGTGTTCCATTGCTCTGAAATATATATTTTCCTAACAATTTTAATTTATAAAATTTGACCTTCCTTTTAGGGCAACAATGAATGTTAAGGCCAAAAACCTTTGGACAAATGTGCTGGTGCAGAACCCATCTTTTGGGAATTAGACTTCAAATAATAGTATCTCTCCAACCACGAGGAATCACAAGGCGTGTCACCTATTAAATGAAATGGCATGACAAGTGTTGGGCATTAAATATAACCATTTTTCCATCGTACAATATCACCATTCATAACCTAAATTCCTATATTTTTAACTCATTTCGCACCACAATTCCACAACTTACCACCAATACATATCCTACACTTTCATGGTTGATTATCACTAGTTTTGTTGAATTTTATATGATTAGAGATGATCTTGTCATAATTTTACTAATGATGGCTTTTCCAAGTTCATTTACCACATAGATTTATTGCCGAAATTATTCATCATTCAATTAAACTAGTTGTTATAGGTTAAGTATACAAAGTAGAATTCCTGTGGGTGAAAAATATAAAATTGTGATCAAATGGATAGGAATATCAGGATTCTGAGACGCGGGTTTTGTTCAAATTACCCTCATTCGATTAACACATAAACCTCTTGGCAAAATTCGTCATCACAAATAAGTTACGGTGAGGGTGATATTCCGGTACAAAGTTAACTACATAATCAATGCCAAATTTTGGGTTTCACTGTTTCAGCCACCAGCCACATGGAGGACCACGATTTGGATAATTCTCTTCGTTCTTAACTGGGAATTAGTTTCTCCAGCCATGCCATGATCAAGATGAACCCAATCGTGACTTGTTTGCATATTGCTCCAGAAGATTTTATACGACTTACTTTAGCCTTGTAGTTGTATTTGCTTTTTCTAATCAATTAGTTGTGCTTTGTTTTCATCGGCTACATTTTATAAAGCCCGATTCTCTCTGCATGTATGAGGGGGGGGGTGGTGGGGGGGGGGCGCTGAGAGAGAAGATTGTTGAGTATTTTTTCTACAAGTAAGATTTGCCTTAGAAGACATTGCAGTGATGATGTATATGCCATTCGAATTTATATTCTGAACATTAATAGATAATTTCGATCCGGCATTAAATCCTTTGTGATTATTATGGTGTTATTTAAATTTTAATAGTATTGAACTAATTTCAACTTTCTCTAGGAGTGTCAAGGGCCCACCACCACTTGGAAACAAGTTCTACAGTTAATATAGATAATAGGAATTACATTTGATCAACATTTAGAAGTGTGAATTTCGTTTAAGGAAGTTATTGCTTAGATCTCATAATGGCTATCTTTATTCTGTACTTAAAATCTCTATTTTGTTTCATAGATCTGAACCAAATGCTTTAGATTGGTTCAGACCAACAAAGACTAGCAAAGATTGTACTGAGTGATGATTTCCAATACGTGAATGGTTTCTTTGATATGATTGCATAACGCAAAATGTTTGAAGAGTATTCTTAATTCGAAAAGATACAGAGGTTAATCACTGCGTGATAAGTTAAAAAATGAAATTGGTTTATGTCCAGTACATTTTCCATTTGGTATATAATTATGAAGCGTCGTGTTTAATATGAAAGAGCCCAACAATACCATGGCAAGATATTGATTATCGTTTGAATCTGCAACTCGGTTTTGAGACTTAGCATAATCATAACGAGATTGAATTGAAACTGTAGATTAATGTTTTTTTGTGCAAGTGATTTTCTGAGTTTGATAGTAGTTTTAAATTAGAACAAATTCCGATCTTTAGAATCTTTTAGATATGAGTGTGTCAACGTAGTGATTGAAATAACATAGATTTGGAGTCTTGTTAATTAATTTCTTTTGAACTTTTGCAAAGTCAAATGGTAGAAAAAATACAAAGATTAGTTTGAATTCTTGTTGATTTGTTTTCTACATCCCGAGACTTAGACTTAATGATTAGACTCAATCTTGTTTGGATTGTTTATTTTCCTTAGTTTAGAATCGCTTGGATTCGGATTAGTTTTGTTCATATTGAAATTAGCATAAGCTTGTTATTGTTTTGAATAATAATTAGTTTTGTGTGATTTAAGATTTCTATTACTTATTAAATAAATATTATTGCGTGGATTGTAATTATGTTTTACTTGCATTGAAATTAAGTTTTAATTTACTTAGATTGAGATTAAAATTGCTCAGTGATTTGTATTATGTACTTAATTCAAGAATATAAATCTCACACTTAATTTAGGAATAGATTTTAGATTTCATGATGATAGTTTAGGTTAGATGCTCTGATCCTGCATTACCTCACTTGTGCCTCAAAACTTACAAGCCCCGAATTGATAATTTAATGTTGGAATTATAACACATATAATTTCCCCATCATTTTTGGCGTTGTTGTCAGGGATGTGCTAAAGGGATAGGAGTGTAGTTGTTGTGTGGTGAGGATTTTGCAGGAAAATCAAAGGGCTGAGAGTGTACAATAAGACGTGAGTGAAGAGCCATGCATTCACTATGGTGGGGTTGCTCCAAAGTTTGGTTGTCCAAGTAAGAAAGTTTGGTGATTTTTATTGCAATTATTTTTTATTCATTTAGATTAAAAATTCAAGCTCTTTAAAGATAAAACATTTTTTGGGTGCTGTAAGAACCCCTAGGTACTAATCCATGTTGTGAGACAGGGATCATCAACCAGAAAGAGAAATTCAAGAATGATTGAGAAGCTTGAATAATGCCTCTCGAAGCACTTTCTCAAATCCTAGAAGTATTTGGGGTTTCTGCTTCTCACGAAGAGTTCATCATGACTGCATTCAGAAAATTATTTATCTCTCCACAACCAAAAAAGTATTTGGAAGTCTCCCTTGATTCCTC
Source organism: Pinus tabuliformis (assembly GCA_031772625.1). Lineage (NCBI taxonomy): Eukaryota > Viridiplantae > Streptophyta > Pinopsida > Pinales > Pinaceae > Pinus > Pinus tabuliformis. The sequence goes on from CM062818.1 coordinate 2,076,180,090, forward strand.
TTGCCTATCTACCAAGGAGATCGATAACTCGTGTACCAAATCCGATGGGGAGCATCCAGTTGAACCTGAGATGGAGGAACTTTCACCATGCCCATCAGCAAGACTTGTATGTATTCCAGAGACCATTTATCCAAGTTTGCTCGACATGACTGAGGAGGGCTTTCAGAGTGGTTCAAATGAAGAAATGGGACAATACCACGAGGATTACATTGAGCATTGGTTCCAAATAAAAATCTAGTCAAAGTACCACTCTCATCTTCAAATAATCTTTGTATCACATTTTTCAAAACCGTTGATTTTTCGTGCTCATATACCTTCTAAAGTTTATATGTTAAATCTAGGCATGAATATATCTTTGTACCTGATCTGCACATGGATTCATTGGAAGTTCTCTTTCACTTGGAGGACATATTTTCTATAGTATAGTAGGAAATTTAATAAATAAATAAATGAAAATAGTAAAGAGAAAAATAAGTCCTTTTGTAAAAACCAGTTTGTCTAGCGCAACTTGACAGGGACTTTGCTTGAAAACCAAGTAACTAGTGGGGAAGGTTCCTAATAAATTTTGTAAATTTTTATGAGTTCTTCAAATCATGTATCTTTCAAATCATTATGTTTATACTCGAGTTGGTTGATGTGGGATCCCTTATGGCCCACCTACCAACAAGCCTTGTCCCATCAACATCAACAAATTATCTGGGACCAAGGTTAGGGTTAGATAAGGTACCTGGGACCCTACATGCCTTAATGGTAGGTATTCATGTCATCTACTAAGGAAATACATCAATGTTTCTTGGTGGATGAATTTTGCAGTCCATTCGACTTTGACAAATCCATTCATGGCTGGTAGAATGTACCAAGTGCCTTGATTCCCATTGACATCAAAGGTGGGATATCTCGCATTTTTTAATGACATCCTCAATGGTCGGTAATCCAATTATTCTGTAGAAAAATATGTAGATTCACAAGCTCATGTAATCTACTAAAACAAGAGACAAGAATCTACTTCTACTCTTTACAACTGAAGCCCATAAACATCGAGAAAACAATAATAAATAGAGGAAGAGAATCAAAGGCACATAACACAATAAATATCCGGGGAAAGCCACATCCCAAAACCCCACTATCTGTTTTGTATAGATTAGGAAAATCAAGATGAAATTACGATGCTTGTTCTCTATAGAACAATCCCAGCACTCAACAAATTCAATCCCCAACTCATAAGCAAGATCAAGCCCAAATCTTAGCCAATTCACAAGCTCTCCAAGTCTCTATTCTAATGTGTAATTCCTACGAAGGATAGGTTGTATTTAAAGGGAAATAAAGCCTCTAAAAATTAGTGCAATCCCTCAAGGACCAGTTCCTGATTGCATGCACTGTCAACACAACACAAAAAAATCTAAAACAAATAGTACACTGTCCCTGCACTCTAGTCTCAACTAGGTGTTTCTCAAAATAAACATGCATGAGTTTCTGATGGTGGAATCTTCAATTAATTAGAGTAGCACTAATTAGGTCACTAGTATCCCAACTGACTATTTACTCACTATTAGTTCTTGAAATTGATTGTAACTAATTTAACTGGACTTAACTCAATAAACCGAGTTAACTAATTACAACTCATTCATAACTCATCCTGAACTCCTATAAGTTAGGGAGAACATATACATGTCTTCTAAAAGACTTCCAATTCAAATTTCCTAAATTGATTAAGTTAATTAAACTTAATTAATTATTTTCAAATTGCTATGAGAAAAGAATTCTATTTTAATTCACAGTTTAATTCAAGGACAAATTAAACTGGAATTTCTTGTTTCCATTTCTCAACACTCCCTCTCAACAAGAAAGGGATTATCCACTACCCCGATCCTATCTCTGTGAAACTCGAATTTACATCTTGGCAATGCCTTTGTCAAGATGTCAACATCTTGCTCCTCCATGGGAATGTAATCTAACAACATGATCCGCCTCAATACATAATCTCCAAGATGATGATACCGAATATCTATATGCTTGGACCGATCATGAAAAAATGGATTTTTAGAGAGTTTGATACAACTCTAATTATCACAATAAATCACTGTCAGATCCATCTTCTGACCAAACAAACCAACCGGGATCTTCCTCATCTTGATAGCTTCACATGCTGCTTGACTTACAGCGATATACTCTACCTCTACCGAACTGAGTGCAACCGATCTCTATTTCCTGTTGTACCAAGAAACAGTAGCTGACCCAATACTAAAGATCACTCCTGATGTCCTCTTCCTGTCAGATGGACTCCCCGCCCAATCTGCATCGGTGAAGCCTTGAAGCTTCACTCCCTCTGTCCATCTGTACCATAACCCAAATTGAGTAGTTCCTCTGAGGTATCTGAATACATGCTTTTCCGCCTTCCAATATAGCTTGGTAGGCATAACCATCGCTTGACTAAGCTGGTTAACTACATAAAACATATATGGTCGTGTGTTCACCGGTTAAATGAGTGAAGCCACAAGCTGCCTGTAAACAATAGCTTCCACTACTTGTCTTGAAGTATCATCCTCCTTCCTCTAGTTACCAGCTAGAGGAGTCTCCATGGGTTTACTACTCTCCATGCAGAATATCTTGAGTATCTCATTGACATACTTTCCTTGGGAAATAAACAACTCCCCATCTCCTTGCCATACCTCCATGCCAAGAAAGTAATGCGTGAACCCCATGTCCATCTCAAACTCTCTTGCAAGGTCCTCCTTGCAAGATTTGATGAGATTCTCATCACCTGTCAGTATGAGATCATCTACATAAAGTACAATGGTCAACAACTTACCTTCCACCACTATGTGATACATGTTTTCATCCGCTTCACTCTTCGTGAAGCCTAACCCAATGAAGTAGCTATCTATCCTGGTGTACCAAGCACGAGGTGCTTACTTCAACCCATACAACGCTCTCTTGAGTCGGCACACATGCGACTCTCGGTCCAAGGTTTCAAAACCTTTAGGCTGCTCTATGTACACCTCTTCCTTAATCATGCCATTGAGGAAGGCAGTCTTCACATCCATCTGATGGATACTCCAACCCATTTGTGCAGATAGTGCCAAAATAGATCTGATAGATGAGTACCTTGCAATAGGAGCAAAGGTCTCATCATAGTCAATCCCCTTTACCTATGAAAAGCCATGGGCCACAAATATGGCTTTATGATTCTCCACACTACCTTCTACATCTTTCTTTATCTTGTAAAGCCAACAGGAGCTCACAACTAACTTGTCCTCCGGTCTTTGGACACATCCCAAACACTGTTTCGAACTATGGAGTCATACTCCACCATCGCATCAACCCAAACTGGCTACTGCACTGCTTCCTGAAAGGAAGATGGCTCTGTCACAACACATGCACCCATAAGTTCCATGTATCTAGTGTACCTCTCTGGTGACCTCCTCTGTCTTTACTGAGAAGAGGGTGCTCCCACATTCTCTTGTGCATCATCCAACAATCTGTCAGCCTCTCTAGTGTGCTTTCTTCCCTCTCTAGAAGACTCTGCCTAAGTGGATGCCTCCCCTCCTGGAACCTCTGCATGTGGCTGCTCAACATCAATATGAGGATCCTCAACCTTAGGAAATAAAAGTTCCTCCTCCACATGTAGCTCAAGATCCCTCTCAAGGGATACTCGCATGGCCTTATCCTCATCAAACTTTACATCCCTGCAAACCACTATCATCTGACTGGTTTGCATGTACACCTGATAGTTGTGGGGAGTATTAGTGTACCCCACAAAGATCCCCAACTCTATTTTTGGCTCAAGCTTCTTCCATGCATATTTGGTCACATGGAAATAAACCGATGACCCAAAAATCCTGAAGTGACTAACATCTAGCCTCTTACTGGAATAAGCCTCCTCTAGTGTCTTCATCTCAAGTATCCAATGTGGGCTACGGTTCTAAACATAAACCGTTGTGTTGCATGCCTCATCCCACAAGTGTAGTGGTAGGCCTTGATCATGCAACATTGCCCTTGCTGCCCCTACTATGCTCATGTTCTTCCTGTCGGCAACCCCATTTTGTTGAGGGTTATAGGGTTTCGTCGACTCTCGTTTAATCCCTTCCGCTGCATAGAAGTTATTAAAATCATTGGAGACTTTCTCCACCGTTATCACTCTGTAGAGATTTAATCTTCTTTCCTGAATCTTTCTCGACCAATGCTTTGAATCCACAAAATTTTGTGAATGTATGATCCTTTCTCTGCATGAAAAATATCCAACATTTATGAGAATAGTCATCTACAAATATAACATAATACTTGTGTTTAGTGGTGGATACTGTCGAGAATGGTATGCACACATCTGAATGGACTCTCTTCAAAATAGACTCTGCTCGAATGTCTCTATCTCCAGAGGGAGGCTTGGTGTATTTTCCCAAAGTACAACCCTTGCATGTATCAACTTTGTCAAGTGTACCTTTGGAAAGACCGGTAGAGATTTGTTGCAATATATTCAAAGCCCCATGATGCAAGTGGCCCAATCGCTTGTGCCACAACTCGCCAACGTCTTAGCTCAACATCTTTTCCACTTTTGAACTCAAAGCAACACAATCCTCTACCTCTATCTTATAGAGATTCTGAACTCGAATCCATATCTTCTTTACTTGACCCGTGGCTATGTGTCGAAGGAATGCCTTTCCTTTCGAAAAGATCACATCATAGCCTCTATCCTCAAGCATGGAAACAGATACCAAGTTCTTCGTCAGTCTGGGTACATGCATAACATTCTTCAAGGTGAGTGGAGCCACATGCTCCCTTTGAAAAGTAATAGTGCCCACACCAGTAACACTATACTTACCATCATCACCCATCTCGATATGCATCTTGAGATCTTTCTCCTCCATTTCACTTAGTAACTCTGTCGCTAGTCATGTGGAAAGAAGCTCCACTGTCTATGTACCAGACACTTCCCATCATTGAATACACCATGCATGCAATGAGGGAAAAGTCCAATTCGAATTGGGAGGCCAAATCCTCACCAGCCGCTCCTCCTAAGGACTTCTCCAAGGACTTGTTCAATGGAAAATTTGTAGCAAAGTGACCCATCTTGTGACAATGAAAGCATTTAACTTTTGTCATGTCCTTTTTCTTACCTCCATGTTAAGAATCTGATTTGGAATGAGAAATTTTACCTTTCCCCTTCCTTGCCTTAATCTCTAAGGTACAATTCTCTTCATCATCAGTCTTTGATGAAGAGCCATCCCTGGTGTTCCTCCTCATCTCATCCTGCATCAAATCTGACAATAGTCGTTCCCAATCTGGAAGCTTCTCCCAACCATTGACAGAGTCCTAATAACTATGCCAACCCTTTGGGAGTCCAAGAAGAGCAAGGCTCACCATATCCTCCTCGGCAACTGTGATTCCTGTTGGCATTATGTTTCTGGTATAGCTATATGTTACAGATGTTGTACTTGATGGCAACTCCTGTGGCAAGGCTCTCAATTTGTTGAAAATTAAGAAGGACGCAGGAAAGCAGTTCAGAAAGTGCGTACCTGCAGGTACACCATGCAGGGACTGCGTCCAGGTACGCAGAGCAACCGTTCAGAAGGTGCATCCCCCCAATGCACACATTTCAAGGCAGAGAAAAGCACACATGGGGTTTCTTATGTTTTACTCTTGGTATTTAGCCGACGGTATTGGGTTATTATGGTGTCGGCTCGTGGTATTGTTCCATGATTTTAGGAGGAGCGTGCCTATATAAAGCAAAGGAGATCATTTGGCTTAAGCATGGTTTTTGGTTGAATATCTTATGAGGGCTAGATCTGGTCTAGATCTAAACAAGGCGAATCTACTGATGGACCGAGATCTCTTCGGCGCATGTTCAAATCTGTAGATCTGACTGTCTGGGTTACTTCTGAAGTCTTGAAAGCCCGGAGACGCAGGTGCAGTAAGGGTTCAGGGGCGCCGGGACGCAGGCGCAGAAAGGTTCAGGTGCGCCGGGACGCAGGCGCAGAAGGGTTTAGGTGCGCCGGGACACAGGCGCAGAAGGGTTCAGGTGCGCCGGGACGCAGGCGCAGAAGGGTTCAGGTGCGCCGGGACGCAGGCGCAGAAGGGTTCAGGTGCGCCGGGACGCAGGCGCAGAAGGGTTCAGGTGCGCCGGGACGCAGGCGCAGAAGGGTTCAGGTGCGCCGGGATGCAGGCAGTTCAATAGACTCAGAGCGAGGGACGCAGGCTAGCAGTTGAGCAGGGTGCGTCCGGGACACAGGCTAGCAGTTGAGCAGGGTGCGTCCGGGAAGCAGGCAAGCAGTGGAGCAGGGTGCTTCCTTCTCTTAAAATCTTTGTTTATCATTGTTGTGTTCTGGGTTTGGTCCTATTACTGTTGATCTGGTTACTACAGTTGATTGGGTGATTCTCTCATACTTGATGATCAATTGATGCTTATGGATCCAGTTTGAAAATTTATGAAAAGTGGTCCTTGTAAGAAAAGAAGTAGGGGGTTGTAGCTCCCTTCCAGGAGAGACTGGAAAACGAGAGAGAGTTGTAGCTCTCTGCAGGTTGCAGCCTACGTACTGGTAAAGGACTGCACCAGTACGAAACCATTGTAAAAGGAGTTTCTAATTTGAAAGAAGATAGAGACATATTGCAGCAGGTGGTTTTCACCCACATTGGGTTTCCACCTTACATCTTGTGTTCTTTGGTGTGACTATCTGTTTTCTTTTGTTCATGCTCATTATTTTATGGTACTGACATGCAAAGATAATTCAAAGAACAAATAAAGAAGATTTATTAAAAGTATTATATAATACTGATTCACCCCCCTCTCAGTATTATTTCCAACAATTCCAACACTTCCAAGTTCATCTTGAAATTGGGTGAACTTGGTAAATTACTTTAGAAGAATCTCGCCTTTCTCCATCTTGATTTTACAAAGTTTATCCTTTAGTGCCAACATCCTTTGATCACTGCTATTTTGATACAAGTCCGTCATTGTTTTCCACATAAAATGCGGAGTTTCCTTGCCATGGAGACTTGAGACAATTTGGTATCAAACTTCCTCAAGGATTATCTACCTTTTCTTTGCCACACACTTCTTCCATTAGGCTAAGTTCTGTGCATTCGTAGCTGCTGGCTTGGGGACTTCTTGGTCAATGAATTCCTTCAAGCCATTATCTTCTAGCACAACCTTCATCATATCCCTCTAGGCTATAAAATTTGAGTTGTCTTCCAAGGAATACTCAAGCCTCAACCCATGGAACGTCATCTTTCGATCCTGAAGTATGTATGAAAATTCGACTTTCACCTATAACCCAGAAACTCAAATCTTCGAAATCTCCTCTAGAGAGTTGATTTTAAATTAGCGATATCTCCCTCATCCAAACTCTGATTCGGCCGATTTTTTTTTGAATTTGGGTATATTTTCCCAAGGAATCGAAATCTATAATTTGTTTCTGAAAATTGTGCACCGAAATTCTAAGAACTTCTCTGCAAACTCTCGGCCGAAAAAAATATTGCTCCGATACCATGTAGAAAAACCTGTAGATTCACAAGCTCATGCAATCTACTAAAACAAGAGACAATAATCTACTTCTACTCTTTACAGGGGAAGTCCATAAACATCGAGCAAGAAATAATCAATAGGGGAAAAGAATCAAAGGAACATAACACAATAAATATATGGGGAAAGCCATAGCTCAAAACCCCTCTATATGTTTTGTATTAATCAAGAAAATCAAGATGAAATTACAATGCTTGTCTGTAGAACAATCCCAGAACTCAGAAAATTCAATCTCCAACTCATAAGCAAGCTAAGGGCCAAATCTTAGCCAATTCACAAGCTCTCCTAGTCTCTATTCCAATGTGTAATTCCTATAAAGGATAACTTGTATTTAAAGGGAAATAAAGCCTCTAAAAATAGCACAATCCCTTAAGGATCAGTTCCTGATTACATGCACTATTAGTGAAAATCAAAACAATCTAAAACAAATAGTACATTTTCCTACACCCTAGTCTCAACTGGGTCTTTCTTAGAATCAACATGCATGAGTTTCTGATGGTCGAATCTTCAGTTAACTTGAGTAACACTAATTAGGTCACTAGTGTCCCAACTGTCTGTTTACTCACTATTGGTTCCTGAAACTAATTGGAACTAATTTAGATGGACTTAACTTAATAAACTAGGTTAACTAATTACAACTTATCCTAAACTCATATAAGTTAGGGAGAACATATACGTGTCTTCTAGAAGACTTCCAATTTGAATTTCCTAAATTAATTAAGTTAATTAAACTTAATTAATTATTTTCAAATTTCTATGAGAAAATAATTCTATTTTAATTCAAGGAAAAATTAAACTGGAATTTCTTGTTTCCATTTCTCAACAGATTCTTTTTTATGTTCGACATCAACACCATTTATTCACATATGCAAGATTGCACATGGTTGTGAAGCAGTCAAAGACAATATGGTTTTATGATCTCAACACAGATTTGCGGCAATTTAGATCTTTGTATCAACATTTCCATTTGCCATTTACAACAATATATTTATTTTAGTCAAGGCTACCATATAGCAGCTGTTAGGCCCCTATACTACTAGTGTAACCCCTTATTGTTATTAGTACAACCCACTTATTATATTGATGTACCCATGTAGTACCCATATTATTACTATTGTGCCACATAGAAGCCCACTATTGTTATTATTGTTCCCTTACATTATTATTGTTATGTCGGCTCTGATTATGTTATGACCCCTTAGACTCCTATATATAGGAAGGAGGTCTTTTCATTTGTATCATCCAAGAATTGTTCATTTATGTAATGTAAAGGAGGTTTCCCCCTCGAATAGGCTGAATTCTAAGGCGTTGATCTATCTTTTCTATCTTTTCTTGAGCTGGTTTCATAACATTTGGTATCAGAGCTTTGGATTCTAGGGTTTCGCTGCTCCAAACAGGTCATCGTGGAATTTTCGCAAAAACATTTTGCTGCGACGTTTCAGAAGCTAAAAAAAACCCATTTGAGAAGTAATCGTGCTAAATCTCGGATCCAAATTTCAGAGCTTTTCCTGCTATATTTGCGAAGATATGATTTGCAGAAGTTGGTCTTTTTGCAGACTCCTGAATTACATTCCAAACAAGTGACTTGGGGAAAATCGTCATAACTTTCTCTCTGAGCATTGGATTGAAATTTCGTAAGAATTTACAGAAAGAGGATGGACTATAGTTTCTTGTATATATTTTCCAGAGCCAAAGGTCGAAACAGTGACACGTGGCACTTCATAAAAGTTCGCTCTTCTGGAAGGGTCTATAATCAGGTCATCTTGGGAGATTGTGTATAACTCTTTCTTGGAGAATCCAATTTGGATTAGACTGGTGGCATTAGAAAGTGGACGCAGAGGGCTAGTACAGGTCACAATTTCAAAACTTAAAGATCCGAAAGTACAGAGTTACAGTCATTTCAAGATCGAGCTCCTAAAATCAAGAAAAAGAAAGATGAGGAAGTTTGATGGCAAGGATCCGGTAAATTGGATACTTCAGATGGAGCAATATTTTGATCTACATGGTGTACCACTGTTACAAAAGGTATGTATTGCATCTTCATATTTAGAACTAGATCAATTTTTATGGTATGAAGGGCTTTGTTCTTGTAAACAACTTGTTACGTGGTCAATTTTCACGGAGGAAATGATAGCACATTATGAGGATACAAAGAGCAACACCTTCTTTAGAGAAACTTCACAACAATTGGAAAGAGTTAAAGGGCTTTGTGCCATAGTGGAAAGAAAAATTATGGAAACCAGGAAGCATACCCCTCACAACTATAAAGATGGAAGTGTTGTTTCTCCCAGCCTTCCACAACCTACAAGGGTTACACCACAACAATTGGAAGAAAAAAGAGAAAAAGGGCTTTGTTACAATTGTGATAGAAAATGCACTAAAGGTAATAAGTGTGCTGAGAAGAAATTATTTTACATAGAATATGAAGAGGAGGAAGAAAAGGATCAAGAAACATCAAAAGAAGAAGATATACGCCAGGATCCCACCCCAGAGAAAGAAGAAATGAATCAGACCATATCTTGTAAAGCATTGGCAAGAATTACCACTCCTCAAACTCTCAAGATAGAAGGACATATCAAGAAGAAAAAGGTGCAAGAAGTGAAAGATCACATCGAGAAAGAAGAAATGAATCCAACCATATCTTGTAATTCATTGGTTGAAATTACCACTCCTCAAACTATCAAGATAGAAGGACATATCAAGAAGAAAAATGTTCAATAAGTGAAAGATCACATCGAGCATCAAAAAATGAATTTGACCATATCTTGTAAAGGATTGGAAGAAATTACCACTCCTCAAACTCTAGAGATAGAAGGACATATCAAGAAGAAAAAGGTTCAAGCAGAGAAAGATCACATTGAGCATCAACAACAAGTTCTCCAACTTTTAAAGGATAACGCCACTTCAGTGCAAAATCAAACGAAACAACAGGTAGATCAACATCGTAGTGAAAAATGTTTTGATGTAGGTGATTGGGTATTTTTACTACTACATCTCAAGAAAGCTATTTATGAGAAGGAAATGTTGGCAATACTACATGCACTTAAAAAATGGCGACCTTACCGAATGGGAAGACTCTTCAAGGATGAGGATGTGGAAGCATTGTTTTGTGCTATTTCTATTATCCAACCAGATTGGATAAACGAAGCAAGGGATGAATGGAAGAAGGACAAAGAAGTATGGCCACTTATTCAAAATTTTCAAAAGATCCCAATTCAAACAATATTGCTAGAAATTGAAGAGGAAGGAAAAATCATATTGGAACCTGGAGCAGTCACACAAACAAGAACCCGATAGCTACGAAATCGATCAATTTTAGAGTATCTCATCAAGTGGAAGAACTTACCCGCTGAATATTCCACATGGGAGGACAAGAATTTTATACAGAAGCATAAATAACTACTCAAGCGTTGAGGACAACACTTTTTGAAGGAGAGGGGCATGTTAGGCCCCTATACTACTAGTGTAACCCCTTATTGTTATTAGTACAACCCACTTATTATATTAATGTACGCATGTAGTGCCCATATTGTTACTATTGTGCCACATAGAAGTCCATTATTGTTATTATTGTGCCCTTACATTATTATTGTTATGTCGGCTCTAATTATGTTATGACCCCTTAGACTCCTATATATAGAAAGGAGGTCTTTGGGGTCATAACATAATCAGAGCCGACATAACAATAATAATGTAAGGGCACAATAATAACAATAGTGGGCTTCTATGTGGCACAATAGTAACAATATGGGCACTACATGGGTACATCAATCTAATAAGTAGCCAATCATTTGCAGTAGCATTCACCTTTCCTCATTTGTTTGGGGACATACAAATCCTTAGGCCTAGGGGAGAAGGGGACCTTCAGTTCATCCTTCAACCTTCTTCAGCAAATGAGATCAACAATCACATCAGCTCCCGTGTGTCCATCTTCCACTTCATCCTTCAACACCAAGCACATCAACAATAAAGGTAAAAATTGAGGTAAATTTGGTTTACAATTCTCTAATTCATTAGAAGGTTTAGGAAACTTAATGATTCACCACTTCTCATTCGATGCATTTTATCTTTCACAAATAATTATCCTTCTATTTCCCTTCCATTCGACACTCATAATAAAAACTTATACTCTGATTACAAGATCATGTAAGGAAAATACTTATGGTGTATTAATAAAGGCAGTGTCTATAGTGTCTTCTCCTAGCATTCTATTCGGAGGATGAAGTCATCACTTCCATGATACGATAAAGGAAACCGCCTATAAGCATTGTCCTCCTCACGATGACAGAATATGCAAGCACCTATTCACATACCTACCATCTCCATCACCGCTTATTTTCATCCATCATCTCTTGCTGACCCATCCCTTTCTTGTCCTCAACTTGTATTTCTCAGTAAACTATTGTGATATGTTAATGTAAAGAGTGCTGCTAATGTAGGAGCATCCGGACTTAGCCAACAATGTGAAAACTTGTTCACATGTTGTGGCTAAAAAAGGTTGAAATTCATTGACTTGATGAGTAAAAAGCCAGTTTAATATGGGGTACAAAGGGAGGTACCCAAGGGGGGATAATATGGGGTACAAAGGGAGGTACCCAAGGTAATAATGTAATAATAGGATGGGCCATAGTAATAAATAAGGTGGTTAACCCGTATCATGTAAAGGACCACAAGTAGTTAGCAATAATGTAATAAGCCCATGGTATTAGATAGATGGTATTGAGGGAACCATGGTAATGACCCATGGTATTGTATGTATGAGGCCTATATAGAGGCTAGAGATTCCCCATTGAGAGATGTCAAGGGTTATTGTAGGAACAGGCGTATGGCTTGTGGAGTGTTCTCCTTCCTTAAGGAGTGAATGTATGGTGTTTCCCTACCTTAAGGGTTTAATTAATAAAGTGAAGCATTTCTATCTATTCAGATCTTGTTATTTCTTGGGTTTATTTCTATTATCATATATTTTTGGGTTAGATCTATAACAAGTGGTATCAGAGCACTTTCTTGGGCAAAGCGGAGATTTTTTATTTATTTATTTTTATTTTTGCATGAATTTTTTAGGGCGGCGAGTTTTCAGGTCAGATATGTAGGTTTTGGTGCAAAATATGCAGAATCTAATTGCAAATCTGAGTTGTTAGCGAAAAAATACCCAATTTGAAAAAAAAAAAATCATCCGAATCGGAGTCCGGATGAGGGAGATATTGCTGATTTAAAAATCAGTTGGGTTGTAGACATTTTTCGGGGCGGCGAGTTTGCGGAGTAGATATGTACGTTCTAGTGAAAAATCTATAGAATCTAATTGTAGATTTGGATTGGTTGTGAAAAATACCCAAGTTCAAAAAAAAATCAGTCGAATCGAAGTTCAGATGAAGGAGATACTGCTGATTTAAAAATCAGTTGGGTTGCAGACATTTTTTGGGGCGGCGAGTTTGTGGAGCAAATTTGTACTTTCTGGTACAAAATTTGCGGAATCTAATTGTAGATCTAGATTTTTTGTGAAAAAATACCCAAGTTCTAAAAAGAAATAATTCGAATCGGAGTGCGGATGAGGGAGATATCGCTGATTTAAAATCAGCGCTTTTTTCAAGAAATTTTTTGTGAAGGCGGGACAATTGTAGCTAGAATCTGTGTTTCCAGTGCCTAGATCGGGATTTCTACCATATGGGAAGATGAAAAATGGTTGTTTCGTTTCAGAAAATAGGTCATAATAGGGATTCTGAGCAATATTGACTAAACTGTAACAATTTCAAATTTTCGCCAAGTAAGTGAATTTTTCAAAACCCTCTTCATGGTGGTTCTATGTTTCACAGGAAAAGATAATGGTCCTACTATTGAAGAATACATAAAAGCACAAAAGTCATTATGGGCACATCATTGGAGAGTTTTTGTAGTGGGTAATTTTGAAGATGAGGCGGCCACATGGTGGGGATTACTAACCAAAAGAAGTGTTCCAACCTTCCCAACGAAGAATTTGAAAAGTTACTTTTAGACGGATGGTCTCATGCCAGAAAACAAGATAAGGAGAAACATGTGGGGTTATTTCCTACTGGTATATCCTTATTGTAGGTTCATGGATTGATTCAGAAGGAGAAGATCATTGTGTCTATAAATCCTAGTTGCAAGCAAAATCTTATAAATGTCAATTTGGCAAAAAAATTGCAAGTCCCAGCAAAACAAATGGAGCACACACAAGTTAATAATGAGGAGGTGCAAGTTTATAAAGATTTGAAGATTTCTATGGACAAGTATGTATTGCATTCTAATTTTTATGCTTCAGATATGGCTAATCTGGATGTTGTTTTGGGATACCCTTGGATGGAATCGATGGATACAATCAATTTAAATGTGCAAAAGAAATTCCTAAAGCTCTGGTATAAAAAGAAGAAAATTACATTACAGGATATTTCCATCAATAAACAGGTAGAGTCCACGGAGGCTGAAGCAGAAGATGTTCTAGGAACTGACATATCAGATGATGAGCCATTGATGGTCGACAACCAAACACAAAATCAAACCAGGTACCAGAAAAACAGGTAGAGTCCAAGGAGGCTAGAGCGGAAAATGTTACTTCAGATGAGGACTCAGTGGTTGAAGTAATATTGGAAGATAAGAAACAACAATAAGCACCACAACATATATTGGATACCAATCAGGCTCCATTAGGTGGTGAATTAAAGAAAGATACACCGTTGGTTAACACTTTAGCATATCACCACCCACATCACCCCACAAGAAAACAACGAACAAGATGGAAAATAATTAACCACAGGGAAAACAATCCCTGCATGACAAATAGAGAGGGGCGATGATCCACCTACTATGCATCAACACAGAAGAGCCGCAAGGTTCAACCTCCATCTCAAGCGAGCGAGGCACCAACTAGATCGAGAGCTCACCTTTCTCTGCGATGGCTAGATGCATGTGCATGGTACCAGTGGACTACTCTTTTGAGTAGATTTTATTATTTGTGTTCTTCCCATGTTTCGGGGATGAAACATGTTAAGGGGGGTGGAATGTAGTATACCTAGGGGGATAATATGGGGTACAAAGGGAGGTACCCAAGGGAATAATGTAATAATGGGATGGGCTATAGTAATAAATAAGGTGGTTAACCCGTATCATGTAAGGGACCACAAATAGTTAATAATAATGTAATAAGCCCATGGTATTAGATAGATGGTATTGAGGGAACCATGGTAATGACCCATGGTATTGTATGTATGATGCCTATATAGAGGCTAGAGACTCTCCATTGAGAGATGTCAAGGATTTGTGTATGAATAGGCGTATGGCTTGTGGAGTGTTCTCCTTCCTTAAGGAGTGAATGTATGGTGTTGCCCTATCTTAAGGGTTTGATTAATAAAGTGAAGCATTTATATCTATTTAGATATTGTTATTTCTTGGGTTTATTTATATTATCATATATTTCTGGGCTAGATTTATAACAGAAACCACCTATAAGCATTGTCCTCACGATGACAGAATATGAGATCACCTATTCACATACCTACCATCTCCATCATTGCCTATTTTCATCCATCATCTCTTCCTGATCCATCCCTTTCTTGTCCTCAACTTGTATTTCTCAGTAAACTACTATGATATGTTAATGTGAAGAGTGTTGCTAATGCAGGAACATCCAGACTTACCCAACAATGTGAAAACTTCTTCACATGTTGTGGCTAAAAGAGGTTGAAATTCATTGACCTGATGAGTAAAAAGATAGTTTTACTGAGAGGGTTGGATCTCTCAAGAAATTAGTTATAATTCATTATTGTAATAAGTGAGAGACTATCTTATTTTAGATTCAGAGATAGGGATTGTTAGCATAGAGCTAGGAGTTAGAGATTTGATGTTAGATCTATTAAAAATAGAGATTTTGTTGTTAGATATGGTAGAGTGTTTATCGATTAATAAAAAGAGGGAAAATGTAATGAGCGAGGAATGATTGGAGTGAGAGCATAGAGAAAGTGAGTGGATTGCATCCTTTTGGAGACAGAGGTCTTTATCTATGTAATCTGGCCTAAGGCCGAGACTCTGTAATGTGTTTATGGTGAATAAATCAGTGTTGCTTGCGTTGTTATATAAACGACCCATGGAAGCCTCAAATGCATGTTTTTCCTTTATATTCAGATAATATTGATGCTGACCTATGTTTTTCATACTTCATGGTAGAAATGTTGTGTTAAAGGATCTGTTGGTGAGTTCATTTCACCGTTTGGATTGGAAAACCCAAAATACACTAAGTATTGGGCGTAAAACACATTTGGATTGACAATCCGGACTTCAAATCATTATAGGTGGATGTTTTAACGCTATTGGGTCCGTAGAACCCATATAACATCACCCATGTGTATTTATTTGTTATATTGCCGAAAGCCATTTACACAGAGAAATCACACTAAACGGTTAGTGGATTCGAGGAAGCGGACTTGAAATTTTATGCACGGGAGTTTTGGGTCCTATCGGGTCCGACAATAGATTGCATCGTGCAATCGAATCGGCGCATGTCAAAGGCTTGGCCCCAAGCATTTGCGATATGCGATTGCCGACATGTATATCGCATCGACATGTATGAAGTGGAGCGACAGAGAGTTAAGTGAGTTATTGTAATCACCAATAATGATTAGCGATATCGCATCAGATCTCCACTAAGGGATAACACCGATAGTTGTGATCATCGGGACCTTCGATCGCCGATACTACGATTCAACCTGAGTCATCCGATCAGCCAGATATGGATTTGTGGCATAACATATATATTTGTTTAAAAAGTGGGAAAAGCGCTGTTTTGGTATTTTTTAATGGTAATTCATTTCCAAAAGGGAAAACACATTGTTTAAGGGTTTCCGAAGGCAATTTTAGTTCCGATAGGAAAAAGGCCTATATTTTGTGAAATGGATGTAAAGTGGGGTGACTTTTGGGTTTTATAGATCCAACTGTGGGTTTATATTGAACCACTATTTCCGCTGCGTCAATTTTTGGTATCAGAGAAGAAGAAAGGATTGTTTGCAGCAATGATGCTGCTAAGGAGAGGCATTGGTTGAGGAAGACCTGAGGCAAATTCAATTTTACTAGAAGAGGTATGGAGTCTGTGTATAAGAATGGAGTCAATTGAGACTACCTAGAGAAGAGCACCTGATGAAGGAACTGAGAGTTATTCAGAAGAATCTCCTGCAGAGGAGGTAGTAGACGAAGACAATAAAACTGCCAAAATAATTAAGATGTTGGCGAAGGTAGGAGGAAAATCTAAGGCAGAAAATCCTATGTATGATGGGAGTCTGAACGCAGAAGAGCTAATGGATTGGGTTAGATCCTTAGACTAGTACTTTGACTATGAAGAGGTTGATGAGAGGAAGAAGGTGACGTTTGCAGTTACCAGATTGAGGGGTCATGCAACCATTTGGTGGGACGAGTTACAAACATCAAGAACGAAGAAGGGGAAGTCCAAGATCAGGCTATGGGACGAAATGGTAAGTAAAATGAAAGCCAAGTTTTTTCCTAAAGACTATCATTTGAATCTTTTTAAGCAATTGCAAAATTTAAGGAAAAAAGGAATGTTTGTTAAGGAGTACACATAAGAATTTTATAGATTAAGTATTAGAGCATGGCATGTAGAGGATGATGTGGAAAAGATAGCTAGATATATCAATGGCTTAAGGTATGATATACAATATGAGATAAGCTTGTTAAATCTAAAAACTGTTGAAGATGCTTATTAAGCAGGTTTGAAGGCCGAAAAGAAGATATTGAGGAAACAGAGTCAAAGGAATAGAGGAAAAATCTCAGCAAGAGGTAGGGGAACTACTAGACCAAGGGGACCATAACATCAGCATGAAGCAAGAAGCTCAAGTAGCAGACCGCCACAGAGGGGAGAATCTAGCAGAGGAAGATTTAAGCCCAGAGGAAGAGGGTGAGGAAGTGATGTTCGGTGTTATACATGTGGAGAATGGGGACATATGTCATGGGACTATCGTCATAACAAATCATCAAGTCAGAGGAGTGCGAATGTGGCTGAGGCAAAGCCAGAAGCACCTCGGCTTATGGAGAAAGAAGAACTCCTTGAAGAAGGCGAATCACTGTTATTGAGAAGAGCTTTGCTTAGAGCAGAGAAGGACACTGGAGAACCTGCACAGAGGAACAATTTGTTTAGAACTACCTGTAAATCAAAAGGTAAGTGCTGCAAAGTAATAATTGACAATGGAAGCACTGACAATCTTGTGTCCACAGAGATGGTGGGTAAGCTTAGGCTAGCAAAGAGTATGCACCCTACACCTTATAAAGTGTCATGGTTGTAGAAGGGACATCAGATCATTGTGACCGAACAATGCAAAGTGGAGATACAAATTGGTACGTATAAAGATGTGATTTTATGCGATGTAATTCCCATGGATGTATGCCATGTATTGTTGGGAAGACCGCGGCAATTTGATCAAAAAGCTATTCATGATGGAAGGAGAAACACTTATACTTTGGAGAAAGATGGAACTAAACACACATTGTTGCCATTGAGGGATGATGCTGACAAAGGAACACCTGGAAGTAGTATTATGCTGATAAGTGGAAAGGAGCTGCTGCAGGAAGTAGTGAAGAATGAGGAGTTTAATTTTTCCATTGTGGGCAGACCAAAGGTAATTTTGACTTCTACAAACTTGAATGATTTTCCTGGAGAAGTTAAAATGCTGTTAGATGATTTTGTTGATATTATCATGGATGAGTTGTCGAATGCATTACCACCGATTAGGAGTATTAGTCATCACATTGACTTAATACTAGGAGCAAGCTTGCCAAATAAAGCAGCATATAGACTAACTCCTCAAGAAAACGCAGAAGTTGGAAGGCAAGTACAGGAGCTGATGGATAAGGGGATGATCAGAGAAAGTCTTAGTCCATGTGTTGTACCAACAATACTCAGTCCAAAGAAAGGAGGAAAATGGCGTATGTGCATAGATTCTAGAGCTATCAACAAAATCACAATCAAGTACAAATTTCCTTTACCATGAATGGATGATTTAATGGACTATCTGAGTGGATCAAAATAATTTACTAAAATAGATTTGAAGAGTGGATATCATCAAATAAGGATTCAAAAAGGTGATGAATAGAAAACTTCATTCAACAAATAATGGACTGTATGAGTGGTTAGTGATGCCTTTTGGGCTCACTAATGCCCCCAACACATTCATGAGGTTAATGAACGAAGTCTTAAAGGACTATGCAGGTAAATTTGTTATTGTGGACCTTGATGATATTATGGTTTTTAGTAAAAGTAAAGAGGAGCATTTAGAGCATCTTAAGTTAGTCTTAAGAACTCTGCAGAAAGAGAAACTACTAATAAATTTGAAGAAGTGTAGTTTCATGAAGGAGGAGCTGGTGTACTTGGGATTTGTAGTTTCCAAAGAAGGCTTGAAGATGGATCAAAGAAGGTCCAAGCAATTTGGAACTAGCCTACTCCCAGAAGCATATTTGAGGTAAGAAACTTCCATGGACTTGCAAGTTTTTACAGAAAATTTATAGAAGGTTTTAGTCAAATTTGTGCACCAATCCTCGAGACAATCAAGGAGATCAATCAACCATTTAAGTTGAAAGAAGCATCAGACAAAAACTTTAATCTGCTGAAGAAGAAAATCATAGATGAGCCAATTTTAGCTTTGCCTAATTTTGAGAAAGTCTTTTAAGTAGAAACATATGCTATTGGAGTTGCAGTTGGTGTAGTTCTAAGTCAGGAGAAAAGACCAATTGCATATTTTAGTGAGAAACTGAATGATGCAAATAAGAAATATTCTTCTTATGATAAGGAGTTTTATGCTATTGTGCAGGCTTTGAAAAAGTGGAGACATTGTTTGCTGCCAAAAGAATTCATATTATATTCAGACAATCATGCCTTATAGTTGATCAATAACCAGCTGAAGCTGAATCAGAAACATGCCAAGTGGGTATAATTGCAAAGTTTTACTTTTGTAATAACGCATAAGAGTGGTAAGTCAAATAAAGTAGCAGATGCATTTAGCAGGGTAAGTTTTATTATGCAAGAATTCAAAGTGGGTGTTGTAGGATTTAAGGGAATGATTGAAATGTACAAGGATGATGAAGATTTCAGAGATATCTAAACAACATTTCAAAATCCAATGAGACATAACAAAAGTCAGTGGTTGGACTACCTCATTCAAGGAGGCCTATTATTTAAAAGCAACAAGTTGTGTATTCCCAGATGTTCCATGAGGGAAAACATCATAAAGGAGAAACGTAGTGGAGGGTTATCTGGTCATTTTGGACAAGATGAAACATTTGCTTAAGTGAATGCTTTTTATTATTGGCCAAAAATGCAAACTAATGTCAAGAAGCTTGTTGATAAATGTAGGATATGTCAGCATGCCAAAGGAAGGAGTCAGAATACAGGACTGTATTAGCCATTTCCCATACCAGACCGGCCGTAGGATGCAATTAGCATGGATTTTGTTCTGGGATTACCAAAAACTCAGAAAGGAAATGATTCCATTTATGTTGTAGTAGATAGATTTTCTAAAATGGCACATTTCATTGCATGTAGGAAAACTAGTGACACAACACACATAACTAATTTATTCTTTTCATAGATTGTAAGATTGCATGGGTTACTTGTAAGTATTGTATTTGATCTAGATACCAAGTTTGTAGGGCATTTCTGGAGGACCCTTTGGAAGAAACTGGGAGCTAACCTCAGTTTTAGTTTAGCATACCATCCTCAAACAGATGGACAGAATGAAGTAGTGAACATGAGCTTGGGGAATATATTAAGGAGTTTAGTATATCAGAATCCAAAATAGTGGGATTTGGCACTAGCTCAAACTGAGTTTGCTTACAATGATACTCTAAACCAAAGCACTAGAATGAGTCCATTTCAGATTGTCTTTGGAATGCATCTAAGAGGTATGTATGAGCTCAGGGATTTGGGAAAACAGGAAGCCAGGAGTGCAAGCGTTGAAGAATTTGCGGAACAGATGCAGAGATTACAGGAAGAAGTCAAGGATAAATTGCAGGAAAGCAGCAAAAAATAAAAATATGGGGTAGATATGAAAAGAAGAGAGAAAGAATTCCAAGTGGGAGACTTAGTGATGGTACATTTGAGGAAAGAGAGACAACAAACTGAAAATGAAAAAGATAGGACCTTGTAAAATTATAAGAAATTTTTCAGCCAATGCATATGAGATTGAGTTACCAAAAGGGATTGGAATATCCACCATTTTTAATGTTGCAGATTTATATCCATACAGAGAGGCGGAGATAGAGTTGCAGGAAGAAGCTACAGGGGATGAAGTTCAAACAGTGAACTGGGAGGAACAAGTACCAAAAGCAGTCAAGAAATAAGTTGAAGCTATTTTGTATCAAAAAGTATCCAAGAAAACCAGAGGGCAGACTTATTTCCAATATCTAGTCAAGTGGAAAGGACAACCAATGGAAGATTCTTGTTGGTTGACTACAGCAGAATTGCAGAAGTATGGAGTAAG
This sequence comes from Pinus tabuliformis, assembly GCA_031772625.1. Classification (NCBI taxonomy): domain Eukaryota; kingdom Viridiplantae; phylum Streptophyta; class Pinopsida; order Pinales; family Pinaceae; genus Pinus; species Pinus tabuliformis. Next base: position 2,076,201,093 of record CM062818.1, read on the forward strand.
TCTTGAAAGTTTGAAGGACAATTCTTTTCTTCCCCGGGAGTCTGATGTAGGAGCATCCAGACTTAGCCAGCAATGTGAAAACTTGTTCACATGTTGTGGCTAAAAGAGGTTGAAATTCATTGACCTGATTAGTAAAAAGCCAGTTTTACTGAGAGGGTTGGATCTCTCAAGAAATTAGTTATAATTCATTATTGTAATAAGTTAGAGACTATCTTATTTTAGATTCAGAGATAGGGATTGTTAGCATAGAGCTAGGAGTTAGAGATTTGCTGTTAGATCTATTAAAAATAGAGATTTTGTTGTTAGATATGGTTAGAGTGTTTATCGATTGATAAAAAGAGGGAAAATGTAATGAGCGAGGGATGAGTGGAGCGAGAGCATACAGAAAGTGAGTGGATTGCATCCTTTTGGAGAAAGAGGTCTTTATCTGTGTAATTTGTTCTAAGGACGAGACTCTGTAATGTGTTTATGGTGAATAAATCAGTGTTGCTTGCATTGTTATATAAACGGCCCGTGGAGGCCTCAAATGCGTGTTTTTCCTTTATATTCAGATAATATTGATGCTAGCCTGTGTTTTTCATACTTCATGATAGAAATGTTGTGTTAAAGGATCTGTTGGTGAGTTCATTCCATCGTTTGGATTCTGCAAGTGAAAAACCCAAAATACACTAAGTATTGGGCATAAAACGCATTTGGATTGAGAATCTGGACTTAAAATCATTATAGGTGGAAATTTTAACATTATCGGGTCCGTAGAAGCCATATAGCATCACCCTTGTGTATTTATTTGTTATATCGCCGAAAGCCATTTACACAGAGAAATCACGCTAAACACTTAGTGGATTCGAGGAAGCGGACTTGAAATTTTATGCACGGGAGTTTTGGGTCCTATCGGGTCTGACAATAGATCGCATCGCGCAGTCGGACCGATGCATGTCAAAGGCTTGGCCCCAAGCCTTTGCTATACGTGATTGTTGACACATATATCGCATCGGCATGTATGAAGTGGAGCGGAAGAGAGTTAAGCGGGTTATTGTAATCGACGATAGTGATTAGCGATATCACATCAGACCTCCACCAAGGGATAGCGCCAATAGTTGTGACCATTGGGACCTCCGATCGCCGATACTACGATTCAACCTGAGTCATCCGACCGACCAGATTTGGATCTGCGACATAACATATATCTTTGTTTAAAAAGTGGGAAAAGCATTGTTTTGGTACTTTTTAATGGTAATTCATTTTCGAAAGGGAAAACACATTGTTTAAAGGTTCCTCAAAGCAGTTTTAGCTTTGATAGGAAAAAGGTCTATATTTTGTGAAAAAGGGTGTAAAGCGGGGTGATTGTTTGGTTTTAAAGATCCAACTATGGGTTTATATTGAACCACTATTTCCGTTGCGTCAGCTGCTCCACAAGAACTAACACCTCCAAATATTCAAACAATGTTGCTCCACAAGAACCAACATCTACAAAAAAATGTCAAAAAAATGTCAATGAGCATGGGATCTGTTTGCATGAGGACATGCAAATCCACACGCATGGGGTGATGTTGGGCCTCAAATATACCCATTTTTCCACCTTACAATATCTCTATTCATAGCCTAAATTCCTATATTTTTAACTCATTTCATACCACAATTCCATAACTTACCGCCAATACATATGCTAAACTTCATGGTTGATTATCATTAGTTTTCTTGAATTTTATATGATTAGAGATGATTTTTCCATGGTTTTGCTAATGATGGTTTTTCCAAGTTCATTTAACACAAGGATTCATTGCCGAAATTATTCATCATTCAATTAAACTAGTTGCTAAAGGTTAAGTACAGGAAGTAGGATTCATGTAGGTGAAAAATCTAAAATTTGTAATCAAACGGGGAGGAATATCAAGACTCTGAGACGCGGGTTTTTTTTTTCAGAGTACCCTTATTTAGGTAACCCATAAATTGCTTGGAATATTCCAGTATAAATTTAAGTACAAAATCAATGCCGAATTCTAGATTTGACTGTTTCGGCCCCCAGCCACATGACGGACCATGATTTGGATAAGCCTCTTTGTGCTTAACAGGGAATTAGTTTCTCTAGACATGCCATGCTCAGGATGAACCCAACCGTCACCCATTTGAAGACTGTTCCAGAAGATTTTATATGGCTTACATTAGCCTTGCTGTTGTATTTGCTTTTTCTAATTAATTAGTTGTGCTTTGTTTTCATTGGTTGCATTTTATAAAGCCTGATGCTCTCTGCATGTATGGGGGGGGGGTTGAGTGAGAAGACTATTGAGCAGCTTTTGTACAAGTAAGCTTTGCCTCAGAAGACATTGCAGTGATGATGTATATGCCATTCAAATTTACATTATGAACCTTAATATATAATTTCTATCTGACATTAAATCCTTTGTGAGTATTATGGTTTTGTTCAAATTTTAACAGTATTGAATTAATTTAAAATTTCTCCAGGAGTGGCAAGGGCCCACCACTACCTGGAAACAAGTTCTAAAGTTAATATAGATAATAGGAATTACATTTGATCAACATTTAGAAGTGTGAATTTCATTTAAGGAAGTTACTGCTTAGATCTCAGAATTGTTATCTTTATTCTGTACTTAAAATCTCTACTCTGTTTCATAGATCTGCATTAGGGGATTTTTGAGGTCTAAAATGGGTCTCCTAAGAAAAATGTACAACAAAAATAAACTTTATAAGACCCAATAGGATTCAAGGTGATGATGTCAACCATGGGGGATGATTCACCATTTTTGGAGTAAAAAAGTTAAAATATTAAAATGAATAAAATGATAAAAATACCTTTTTCAATTCATATATTTAACTTATCTCCCCAAGGTTTTACTCAAATTTTGAGAGGAAGTACTCCTTGGATGCAAATATTGATTCCTCATCCAAGGAGTACCCATGTTGCATACTTTCGATGGACCCTACTACACGAAAAATGAGAAATACATGAAAGATATGATTGCAATCACATGTTTTCATGTATTTCTCATTTTTCGTGTAGCAGGGTCCATTGAAAGTATGCAACATGGGTACTCCTTGGATGAGTAATCAATATTTGCATCCAACGAGAGTTTTTGTTCAAAATTTGAGTAAACCCATAGGGAGATAAGTTGAATACGAGTTGAAAAAATAGTTTTTTCTTTTTTCCCTCTAAAGTTTGATGATGTAATCTACGATTATTTTATTATTTCCACTATTATTTTATAATTTCCTTAGGAGGTCCTTTTAGACCTCAAAAATTCCCTAATTGAACCGAATGCTATAGATCTCATTTCTCAATTATTACAAACCAACAAAGATTTTATTGAGTGATGATTTCCAATGCATGAATGGTTTCTTTGATATGATTGCATAACACATAATGTTTGAAGAGTATTCTTAATTCAAAAGGATACAAAGGTTAATAACCGTGTGTTAAGTTCAAAAATGAAATTGGTTTATGTCCTGTACATTTTCCATTTGGTATCGATTTCTGAAGCATCGTGTTTAATATGAAAGAGCCCAACAGTACCATGACAAGATATTGATTATCGATTGAATCTACAACTTGGTTTTGAGACTTAGCATAATCATAACGAGATTGAATTGAAATTGTAGATTAATGATTTTTTGTGTAAGTGATTTTCTGAGTTTGATTGAATTAGTTTTAAATTAGAACAAATTCCGATCTTTAGAATCTTTTAGATTGGAGTGTGTCGACGTAATGAGTGAAAGAACATCGATTTGGAGTCTTGTTACTTAATTTATTTTGAATCTTTGCAAAGTCGAATTGTAAGAAAAATACAAAGATTTGTTTGAATTCTTGTTGTCTTGATTTATGCATCTCGGGACTTAGAATTAACGATTATACTCAGTCTTGTTTGGATTGTTTATTTTCCTTAGTTTAGAATCGCTTGGATTAGAATCAGTTTGTCTAGATTGCAATTAGCATAAGCTTGATATTGCTTTGAATAGAAATTAATTTTGTGTGATTTAATATTCCTATTACTTAGATTAAATAAATCTTATTTTTTGGATTGCAATCAAGTTTTTATTAACATTTACTTCACTTAGATTGAGATTAAAATTGCTCATTGATTTGTATTCTGTACTTAATTCAGGAATATAAATTTCGTACTTAATTTAGGAGTCGATTTTAGATTTCATGATGATAGTTTAGGTTAGATGCTTTGATCTTGCGTTACTTACACTTGTGCCTTGAAGCTTACGAGCCCCTGATTGATAATTTAATGTTGGAATTGTAACACGTATAATTTCCCAAAAAACGAGGGCTACCAATATCAAGGGTCCTTGTACCCAAATTCACTTGATTTTCACACCCAAATAATAAAAACAAACACTGACCTGTTCAACCTTTGACATCAATGGAAAGTTTCTAACACTCTCCCCGAAAGAAGATAAACTTGTATAAAAAATGGCAAAAAAAAAAAACTATGAAACTTCCATAAAAAATTCTAGTGAGAGAAAATATTCTGGGAGCTGGCTCTCTTTAATCCGAGTGACCTTGCATGTGCCTCAGTCCTGAACTAGTACAACTTTGGAGAGGACACCAAATTTTGAGTTCCTAGTCCTATATGGAGAGCATTGTTTAATTTTTTGGAGGAGAGGAAGAAGAATGTAGTTCCCGAGATGAGTAGTTCCTATTATTAACTTAATAACCACTTGATAATCCCCATATATATGCATATTTATGATTCCTTTTTGTCAAGCTATCTGTAGAATTATTTTGAGGGAAAATAGTTCAACTTAGTTTTTTGTTGCAAGCCCATTGTTCACACAAAAATAGAGAGAATTTGTGAGAGATATGCAGTGTGAACCCTACCTTACCCATTGAAGTAATTCCCTATGCTTCTCCATCAAATAATGTCTATGGGGTATTTGTTTGAATGACAACCTTATAAGGAGCAAGTGGAGGTCTCTCGGAAGGATGTTTTTATATAGATCCCGCGATTACAAGACTTTGTAGGGATACTGTTATAGTGGAAGGGGCTTTATCATTAAAATTTTATTTGTTACTCTTTAGCTAAATTCCTTGATAGGCTATATGTAGTAGGGTTTGAAGGTTATATTTGTGAAGTATCTATATCCATCTTTGTAAACAAACACTTATGGAGGGACCTTCCCAATTCAAATCCCGATGTCACTAAATATGATTGATTTCCTTTCAACCAACAATGGGGAAAGGATGGTGAATGAACATATGAATGAATCATTTAGGGGTTGGAAATTAGAGGGAACACATGCTGGGCTTGATGAAAGATATTTTTTGTAAATTGTCCCATGCATTGGAAATACTAGGGGGGGGGGGGGGGGTTGAATCAATATTTATTTTAGTTGTTAAATTATGGAAGTTAAGATTTTTTTTTATCAAAAATTAAACAAGAACAAATAAAACGTAATAAAAGAAAATTTTATTAATAAGATGGTGAGGAATTCAATCATATTTAATAAAATTCTGGCTCCAACCTGACGAATAAGATCTTTAACTTCTTCAAGGCTCCAGCCTGGAATGGGAATTCCAATCCTCACAACAAATACAAGCTCCAACTTGGTCTCTCGTAAGGCTTCAACCTTGTATGAGGACTCTAATCCTTAATCAACCTCCAACCCAAAACAACTTCAGAAACATAAAAGGCCAAAGAGTACTACTTAAAAACATCATCAAAAAGACTTCAAACTTGCTACAATAATCTTTCCAAAAATTGCTCCAAAATACTCTAGAAGTTGTGCCTCCAAGTTTGCTTCACCAAGCCTATTACAAGGCTTCTTCAGGTATGCTGCAAAGGTTGCTCCAAAAAGGATACAAGTCTACTTAACAATTATTCGAAAAGGTTGCTCCAACAAGGCTTTAATTCTGCACAATAAGTGTTCAAAAAATGACTCCAATAATGGTCTCAAGTCTCCAAGAAAAGTCTACTTCTACAATAACTTCAATTTTGCATAAAAGATATTCAAAGTATGCTTCAAATATTCTCTAAGGAATACCAAATTTGTGTGCAAAGAGACCACTTCAAAGGTCTCCAAAACAGAAGATAATGTGTGCAGTAGGTCTATCAAAAAATTGCCTTCAACAATGTTGTTCAAACAACGTTGAAGTGCAGACCCTAAACAGTCTCAGAAGCCTTAGTTTTATGGCTTAGTCCTATGTCCTATTCATAGAAGGAGGGTTGAAATTTTCATATATGAAATGGGATGATATATGTGGAACAAAGGGCCGAGATTTTTGTTAACAATAGGCCAAAAATCTTTTCCAAATTGTTAGTGTCCTATATTATAGTAGTCAAAATATAAGTATCGATATTTCAATTTATTTTGGAAAATGCATAAAGGTTAGGCTATGATCTTGTAGAGATAAAGCTATTGGTCTTAATGTATAATAAATGTTTCATCATTGATGTAATTATGTCAGAATGTGTGAAATATCATGTAAAGTAGTTATTAATTCCCTAAGAAGTTGAGTTAAGAGAGTCTAAGGTCATGTCTCATAAAAAATCTTGAGTGAGGTCATACTACCTTATCTTATTATCATTGGCACATATTTGTAGGGTAATTATGGTCAGTAAGAGTTTCAACTCACACTGTGCCATGACATCACACTAGTACAATGATTAAGAGATGTGTTGTGCTTTCATGTTTGAGGTTCAAAAGTGTAATCATCGCCCTTGAAACACAAATTTAACTACCTTGGGAGTTCAAATGTTTTTTTAACTTCCAAAAATACCACAAAGCCTTTCATTTTTCCATCAAGAACTTGCTAGGTATTACATAGGGTTCGTTGCACAAAGGTTGTAGGGGAGGTGCTACGCTCACAAATAGTTGCTGCACTCTTTCAAAGCATTGGTTAATCGCTATTCCAGGTGCCATTCCTTATTTCCATGAATCGTTAGTCTTTCATGTTGTGAAAATTTCCATTATCTGTTGAGAAAAACACATTCAAGACCCTGCAAAATTTAAAATTTTAAGCTCACTGCGGAGAATACGTTGCGCTTCTCCTTAGTCACTGTGTTTTCTAGGGACACCTCCATCGGACATCGAACCTAGTTTGCCACTCATATTCTGAAATATTGACATTCCTTTCAAGTGATTTGAAGCCTCAATTTTTGTTGTTGCTTCCCTAAGAGGTCAACAAACACTATTTTTTTTCATGCACTCTACTTCTCGCTGTGCCTGTGTTTTTTATTTTCCCACTTTGAGAAAAGAAAATTTTAGTTGTTGTTTTGGGTTTTGAGAAGTGATTTTGTTGTCCAAGTCTGCTGTATAGGGTTTTCCATCCTAAATTGTCATAAAAACCTAATCTAAAGCTCTATTTCATCACTGCCACCCTACTGCTGCTCATTAGCATACACTGAAATTGCATTCAAGAAATCCTAGATTTCATCTTTGTTGTGAAAATCATGACAACCCTAGATAAAAAGAAACACAAGGTAGGAGACATTGTTAGGTTTGAAACTGATCTGGATTTAAACAGGAACACAACAAATTATAGAGATAACCATAAACACAGAGATGCAGTGGAAATAATACTTCATTTCATTAATATAAAATACTGAAATATACTTACAAATAACAATGGAAATAAACTAGCTAGGGCGATGGTAGCTTATCTTTGAGAAGAGATGTGGCGGCTACATGCGTCTGAACTGTGTTACAATGAGGCTTGAAGGCCTATTTATTGTTGAGAAACAATGGAAAACCCAAAACATCCAAAAAGCTAACCCTAGAAGATGAAACACCAAACTGTGGGCCCTGTTTGGGTAAATTGGTACCTCAACTTCCCGAGGTCGTAACTTTGGCATACGATCTCCATTTGACATGCACAGTATCTTGTTAGAAATATCTATCTGAGAATTACAACTTTGGGAAGAGAAACATCGGCCCATGGACCCATGTTGCTCCTCATTTTCCCATAAAACATCGTTTAGGGCCTCAAAACAGCTTCGGAAGTTCAGGACCTGAAAAACTACTAAAAATAGTAAACTGTGCTACAAATAAGGAAATTGAAAAGCTGAAATAAACAATGGTGGGGGTCCAAGTGGACTTGGTAGGTGGCCACCAATATCCACCTGGATCGTTCCTCCCCCCTTAGGAAGAAATGGTCCCGATTGCATTGAGTTCCTCAATGAGATGAGGAAACTTCTGCTGAACTTGGTCCCTAGTGAGCCACTTGCTCTAGTGAAGGAGTTGGTCTGCTTTGACAACTCAATACAGTTGGATATTTTGTTGGCAAGTGTGCTTGATCTATGTGTCCATGATCCGATCAGTTCTAGCTTGTTCCATGCAATCTGGATTTAACTCTGTGGATGTGAGCTGTCCTGCAATGTTGGATGTGTCTAGTAATGGTGGAAAGTATGGCCGAAGGTGGTCCACATTGAACACTGGGTGCAGGCCAAGGAATGGGGGAATTTTGAGCTCAAATGCATTGTCTCACATAGCCTTGGTAATGGTGTAAGTACCATATCGGAGTGGTCTAAGTTTCCGATAGGCTCCAGTAAGGCATTCCTTTTACAAATGCAACCAGACTTTGTCACCCACCTGAAACTTGTGCGACCCCTAATGTTGATCATGTCTCTACTTGTACTTGGTATTTGATTTATCCAAATGTCATGGACTTGCTGGCAAATATGTTGGATGTTTTAAATGAATTTGTTTGCCTTATCTATTTTGGATTGGACATGAGCTGAAGCTGCGTGAGTAGCTGCAAATGGCATGGCCACATCAATGGGACATAGTGGCTGGAATCCCAAGCCCACTTGAAAAGGGCTGTGGCCAGTCGAGCTGTGGAGAGCCCAGTTGTAGCTGTGCTGAACATAGGGGAGGCTCTCGTCCCATGTGCATGGATGCTTTGAGTTGTACATGCGCAGAATGTGTACAATCATCCTGTTGACAACCTCTGTCTTGCCAATAGTTTGAGGATGGAAGGCTGTGGACTTAGTGAGTTTGGTGTCGACCATCGACTAGAGACTGGACCAAAATGTGTTGAGGAACCTACTGTCCTGATATGATATGATAGACTGTGGGATCCCAAAGTGTACCCACACTCATTCAAAGAAGAGTTTAGCAGTGGCTTCTGCTGTGATATTATTCTTGCAGGCAACCATAATGGCCATCTTCGAGAAATTGTTGACGGCCACTAAAACACAGTCGTTTCCATGCTTAGTGGAAGGAAGGCCTGACATGTAATCCATGGAGATGGATTCCCAAGGTCGACTAGGGGTAGGTAGCGGGGTTTAGAGGCCTTGCTTCTTGATGGTTGGTTTGGAAATGGCACAGGAAGTGCATGATCTGATGTAATTCTCGACATCCTGTTGAAGATTCGACCAATAGAAATACTTCTACAATACTGCCACCATTTTCTCGACCCCAAAATGTCTAGTAGCTCGACTGTAGTGTGCTTCCAAAATCATCTTGGCATGCTCACTTGAAGGAACACAAAGGTGACCCAGGTGGCATAATAGGGCATCCTGGAGGTGAAAATCTAGAATATGCTAACCCTCCAAGAGTGTCTAGTATGTGTGGTTGAATTCTGGGTCGCTTTTGTAGAGAAGTGGCCAATTAGAAGTCTCGTGCCTACAAGAGTTGAGCACAGTGGTTAACACCATGATCGGTGGTTGACTGAGGCAATCTGCAACATTATTGGTGCTACCCTTTTTATACTTGATATTCAAATGGAACTATTGTAGGTATGTGGATTGCTTCTGATGGAGATCATTCTGCAATTTCCCTTGGGTTTGTATGAACTGCAGGGGTCAGTGGTCTGTGTGGATGACCATTTCCTTCCCCAAAATGTAATTCTTCCATTGTCGACAGGCCTGCATAATGGAATACATCTCTTTGTCATAAGTGGGATACTTCCGGACTGTGTCTGAAAGTGTTTCACTGTGATATGCCACTGGATGCCCATGTTGAGTAAGGACTGCCACAATATCATAGTCAGGGGCATCTGTCTCGACCTCAAATGGTTGTTGCAAGTCTGGTAATGCGAGCACTGGTGCCATGCAGAGGCGGTCTTTCAACTCTGTGAATGCCTTCTATTGAGATTCAGACCAAAAGAATTTTGCTTTCGCTCCTCCCTTGGTGACTTGACTCAAGGGCCAAGTGATATGAGAAAATCCCATCACGAACCTATGGTAGAAGTTAGCAAGACCTAAAAAGCTGCGGAGCTCTGTCAGAGTGGTTGGAGATGGCCAATCTCGAATGACTTGGATCTTGGCTGGATCCACATGCAGCTCTTGTTCATCAATAATGTATCCCAGATACTGAACTTGCGTCATGCCAAAAGTGCATTTCTCCAAATTGGCACATAACTTGTGTTGCCGCAGTGTTTGGAGACCCTGTCGGATGTGGTGGAGGTGCTCCTCCCAACTCTGGCTGAAGATCAGGATGTCATCCAAGTATACCACTACAAATGAGTTGGTGAATGGCCACAAGATGTCATCAATTAGCCTCATGAAGGTTGCAGGAGCATTTGTCAATCTGAAAGGCATAACCAACCATTCGAAAAGGCCCTCCTTGGCTTTGAAGGCAGTCTTCCACACATTGGAGGGTTCGATTGGTACCTGGTGATATCCTGACTTCAAATTGATCTTGCTGAAATATTTTTCCCCCTTCAGTTGGTCCAAGAGTTCATCAATCCATGGGATCGGGTACCTATTACGAGCAATGATCTTGTTCAACGCTCGATAGTCAATACAGAGTCTCCAAGTCCCATCCTTCTTTTGTACCAACACGATTGGGCTCCCACAGGGCGATGAAATCAGAGGGATGTGACCTTTCAGTAGCAGCTCCTGAATTTGCCTCTTGATTTCATAATTCTCCAGAACGGAGCGCCGATAGATTGGTCCATTTGGCAATGGCACACCTGGGGTCAGATCGATGGAGTGCTTGACCTAACAGTGTAGAGGAACCCCTACGGGGGAGGTGAATATGTCCTCGTACTCCTCCACGACATTGTCCATCTGTAGTTGTCATGCAGAGGGGCCCTGTCTGGAGGTCGTGGCCACCGTCTTCTTCTTTCCTTGAGGGCGTATCATTAGGAAAACAAATTTCCCAGTTTTGGAAATGAGCTTACTACATTGTTTTGTAGTAATCAAAGAGATGGCAGTAGAAGGTGCTACCTTCGGTATCCTGTACAACTTATTTCCCAAAGTAACAATAATAGCACGGGGCCTTGATTCATACGCAACATGTTGCTTCCACAAGTATGGTTGTCCTAATAATACATCACAAACTTCAAGGGGAGCAATGTCACACAATACTTCATCCGTGAAGGGCCTGATGTTGTATGGAAGGAGACACTGCTGGCTCATGCAAAGATCCCGTCCTTAGTGAAGCCACCTGATGGTGTACGGTTATGGATGTGCTGTGGTCGGTAAGCCTAGCCGCTTCATGACCTCTGCTGAAATGAGGCTCTTTTGGCTCCTGTTGTCGATAATGAACTGTAGCGGGGAGCCCTTTACCCACATCTGGGAGTGGAAGAGACACTCCTCCTCCTTTGGATCTTCGGGTTCCTCCTTCTGGATCTTCGTGGTGGCAACTGTGTCATTGGGCTCCACATCGATAATCTGCTTCCCTTTGTCATTCCCCTTGTCGGGTTCTGACTCAGAGTCGGAACATGCATCTAATTCTGAAACCTTTAGCTTGGCCACCAGTGACTGCTTGACCCGACACTCACTTGTGTTGTGAGTGGAGCTCTTATGGAACTCACACCACTTTCTTGTGTCCTTTTTCTGCTTCACGACACTGTTCTTTGCTTGCAAATTTGGTGGGTTGTCTTGGGTTGCCCCGCCTTGGATTTGTCCTTTGTTCTGTGGTTTGGGGGCACCTTTCCCTTGCTTCAGATTCATCGATCCAAAGTCTCACTTCTTCTGTTTAAACTTTTGCTCGACCTTGACGGCATATCGGTATGCTGTGCCAAGTGACGGGATGTTCAGGAATTCTATTTCTTCGTGGATGTACTTGTGTAGGCAGCCGCAGTATTTGAGTACCAAATTCTGCTCTGAATCCTTGATACCCAACTTTGTGCGAAGGGTATGGAAAATATTGGTAAACTTCGGCACGTCTTGGTCCCTTCCCTGCCGTAGCGTGGTCCAATTTATGTATTGATCCTCATAGCTTCCGACAAGGTAGTATTGCTCATTGATGGCATCCAGAAATGAATCCCAAGTGGGTGTGGCTGAAAATAGTAAGCCTGTACTTTCATCCTTTTTCTTTTAGTAGGTTTCCCACCAGTCCTTGACGTGGGGGGCTGCTTTGAGAAGAGTGAAAATAATATTTTCCTGACTAGAAAAATCATGAATAGAAAAATAACCCTCTAGCAGATTTAACCATTTATCGACGACATCTGCATCTATTTGACCCTCGAATATGGGGATTTAAAAATTAACTTGTACCTTAAACGTTGTGGCATTTCCAAACTAGCTATTGGAAGCCGATGCGTCGCCCCTAGGTAGCCGCTGAAGGATGTGGGCAAAGTTGTCCATCATCGCGTTCCTTTGTCGCTCGAGGGCTTCTTCGAGTAAGATTTTTATAGGATCTCCTGCCCCCTCATCTTTCTTTTCATCCGCCATGGGAGGCCGTCAGGATTTGCGAGGTTGGTCTTGCAAAGGTTCGACCAGTTCAAGCCCTAACTCCTTATATACCAACCTCGTTGGGGACATGCAAAGAAAAACAGAGAAAAAGTAGACCGCTTTGATACCACTGATCTAGATTTAAACAGGAACGCAAAAAATTACAGAGATAACCATAAACACAGAGATGCAGCGGAAATAATACTTCATTTCATTAATGTAAAATACTAAATATGCTTACAAATAGCAATGGAAATAAACTAGCTAGGGCGATGGTAGCTTATCTCTGAAAAGAGGTGTGGCAGCTACATGCCTCTGAACTTTGTTACAATGAGGTGAAAAGGCCTATTTATTGTTGAGAAATAATGGAAAACCATAAACATCCAAAAAACCTAACCCTAGAAGATGAAATGCCAAACTGTGGGCCCCGTTTGGTTAAATTGGTACCTCAACTTACCGGGGTCGTAACTTTGGCATACAATCTCCATTTGATGCACAAAATATCTCGTTGGAAAGATCTATCCAAGAAATACAACTTTGGGAAGAGCAACATCAGTCCCTAGACCCTTTTTGCTCCCCGTTTTCCCAAAAAATGTCATTTAGGACCTCAAAATGGCTTCGAAAGTTCAGGACCCGAAAAATTGCTAAAAATAGTAAACTATGCTACAAATAAGGAAACTGAAAAGCTAAAACAAACAATGGTGGGGGTCCAAGTGGACTTGGCAGGTGGCCACCAATATCCACCTCGATCAGAAACCTAGGACCTCACCTTGATCAACTCAGACCCAACAATCAGAATTGCATTTGAATAAGTTAGCTGCATTAGATTTTGTGAGAATATCCAAGGACATAGTGTACAACTCACAAAGGAATTTGCTTTGAATTTCACTGGGCTAGATGTTAATATTGGAGAGCTCACTTTCCCAGTGTCATATGTCACCATCTCAGTTGCAACATAGATCCCTCTTTAAGAAGAGTAGTGGTTCAAGGGAATGCCTCTTGACATAGAGAATTCCAAATATTTCTTGAAACCAAAGTACAAAAGCAAGGGGTACGGAGCCATTGTACCAAAAGAATACATGCTTGAACCATACAGTAAAAATTTGAAGGTAATCTAGAGATACTTTACTTGTGAGGGAATGTTTGGGAGGATCTATCAATACCATTTAGCATTTTGATGCACTTCATAGGAAAGAGCCCTTTGAATTTTCCTTTCTATTTGTTCAAAAGTGTTAGTAAGATGAAATACAAAGTTCAAGATAAGAAAATCCAAGTGGAACCCAAACTTTTCCATTTCTTTTTTACCAAGTTGTTGGTGGTTGAGGAACTAAATAAGAGGAATCAAACATGGCAAGCATTTTTAGACTCATCAAAGTTGACAGTTGACTTACCAACTATATCTTGTAGTAAGAAGGACACACCATCATCTGTGGCAAGAGATATATAATCACCAATTGGAAGTTCTGTGAAAAGGCCATCAGTTGCATTAGATCCATCAGAAAAGAAGAAAGGTAAAAAGTTGCAATTTTCTCCTGAAGTAGTGGAGGTTTCCAAGAAGCCAGTCACTAGAGCCACTGCAAAGAAACTGCCCTTGGAACAAACACTTGAGCAGCCATTTGAAGCTTTAGAGACCATACCAGAGGATGATGTTCCTGATGATAAAGACAAGGAGATTTCAGAACTACAAGAGCAACTGAAGAAGGCACACTTGGTCATTGCCCAATTACAACATGACAACATGGAATTGAAGAAGACTATTTTAGAAAGGGTACCTAAGACTAGTGAAACTGAATTAGTAACAAAGACAACTCCATTTATCACCAAGTCTAAAGGTAAGAAGAATATAGTGATAGAAGATGTTCAAGAGGTAGAAGCTCCATCAGCTAGAGTCACCAGGTCTTCAGCAAGAAAATTGCAGATACAGGAGGAAAATTTAGTACAATAAGAGAAGAAAATTGAGGTAGATGAGGGGCAACATACTTTTAACAGGTTGAAGATGTAGTTGAAGAAAGCCCACAATGAAATTTCTGAACTTAAGAAGCAAGATGAAAGGGCGAGGAAAAATATTTATGATCATTTCAACATGTGTGATCCAATAATGGAAAATGTAGATTATATGTTGAAACAGACTCTTCATTTGCATAGGAAGCTCAAAAACACTTTCAGACAAAACCTCACAGTGAGGAAGGAGTTAAGGGTTTCCAAGCAACAATTATATGAAATTCAAGAGAAGGACAAAGGTAAAATTGATTTTTTAGTTGAAGCAGCCAAAGTCCGAGTATTGCAACATGCAAAAAAAAGCAATTTTGGTTTTTTGCTCCAAGTATGCTAGTTGAATGGGGTTGGATAAGGAGGTTGAGAGGTCATATTTTTCATAAATTCTTTCTAGGAGCATAGTTAGCCCGAGTCCTTAAGTAACTTTTTCAAAAGAAGAAACTCACACAACAGTTTTGTACTTTTTGTCAAGGCATTAGCGTTTTGATGTAAGGGTGGAGTTTTGTCATCTTTTGGTGAATAGGGACTTGAAAGGGGATTTTAGCATTGTCAAAATCATTATTAGGATGTGTATCTTGTTTAGATACCTCACCACTGATAGAAATCACGAAGATTAGGTTTCACCGCACTTTCTTATAGGCATTGCACTTTTTTTGTAGATGGAGTGTTGAGAGTTAGAAGCCTTGCATAATGAAGGGCGGTTTATAAAGGGGAAGTTGATGATGTCCAGGCCATTTCAAATGTGCACCAGTCATTGAGAAATCTAGGGAGTGACCAGAGCTTTAATAACCATTGATTCATTGCGCTGCTATTCTACATTTCTGTTGAATTAGGAGTTGCGCAGTGCCAATGGTGCGCTTCCACATAGCCAACCTTTTGATTGCGAAATCTATGTCAAAACTTCATGTAATTTATTTTTATGCTCATGGTTAAGGTTTTGAGGCATCTAAAGACTTTGAAGATCAATTTAGACTTTGTATTTATTGTAAATTTGCTTGAAAAGGCCTTAGTCAAACAATTCCTAATTTTAATAAAAAAAGTTCTGTATTCATTGCATTAGGTTTAGTCAAGGTTGTCATTGATGTCAATATGGTACTATTGGGATGGAAGATATTCTTGTGATATCGTAACCTCATGCATATTATGATGATGTCCTTGCTCATGATGACAAGTCCTTGATTGATAAGGATGCCATTAATGAAGATGTAAAGCTATTAATGATGCCATTATGATGTGAAGAAGCCTTGTCCTAGATGCCTATTGTACATAATGTGCTAGATTTCCTTGAACTAACCATGCAGACAATATAACCTCTTGTCTCCTTTCTCTTGATGAAGAAGCTCTATAAATCATGATGATGTCCTTACTCTTGATGAAGAAGTCCTTATTTATGCTCATAGTGACTCTTGATGAAGAAGTTCTCCTTGTGATGATCTAGCGCTTGCTCTAACAAATTGATGAATGCTGAATATGGTTAATGGCATATCACTACACTATCGTAATGACACACTTGATGATGGTGTTGAATCTCTGGGATGATAATGGCTAGCTATCATGCCAGGGCAGATAATATATTTGTTTTGGGGGGTTTTGTTTTAATTTTGGAGGACCAATGTATGAAACAGATTTAAAACATTGATGCCTAACCTTTTTGAATAATACTAATATTTAAACAAAGGGTTGCTATTAAAATCCACACAATGATTTAGCTTGTCTCGTGATGAGCATAAATAGAAAGATGATATGACTATTACAATTTTCAAATAGAAATTTAAATAACCATAAGTAAGAAAACCTTTAAATAATGTTCAAAAAGTTTGACAAAATATGCCCAAGTGTTGGAAATATTGGGGGGGGGGGGGGGGGGGGGGGGGGGGGGTGAATCAATATGCTTCCTCTCGCTCTTATTATATGCACTACCCTCCTTTCCTTGTTTTCCCTGTTTTATGTATTCCTGATGCCTCTGACTGTTCGTTTCCGCTTTCCACTGGCTCTTTGGATTCTTCAATGCTCGCTTCAGCTCCCTCTAGGTTGTCTTGTCCTCTGGCTTCCCTCTTCTTCATTGCTTTGGCTTTTCAGTTTTCTTTGCGCTAGCTTACCCTTCAGCTTCCTGGCTTTTCGGTCGTTGTAGCTTCCTCTGTCTCTTCGTGCTCACCAACACTCCTGGGACACATTGATTTAACAGCGAGGACCAAATACCCAGAGAAAAAATTGCTTCATGTTAAAACTGTAACAGAGCCCCTTTTTTTCAATGATAAAAGGCATACACAGGACTTTATTGTTTAACGGACATGCCACGTCCCAATCGCAATCACAATCAGCTTTCGTTCAGGCCTCCTGAACTATCGAAACTGTTATCATAAGCCTTTTGGCCTAAAAACCCCAGGCAACGCAAATACTGAAATACACAGGAAAATATGAAAACAACCAGCCGAAACATTAAAGGGCGGACTTCAAATTTATTACACCCGCATCTATACCTGCATCGGGTCTGCAGTGTAATTGCAATTGGTGCTTTCAGGGCAGCAAGGCCTCAAGCACTTGCAATATGTCAGATGCGACATAACAATAATCCAAACTGCAATGTTGCATCGGGTCTGCAACATTCATCACAATCAACACTTGCAGGAGGACAACCCTTTGGGTATTATTGCGATGGGCAGATGCGATATATCATTAAACCATTGCATAATGTTGCAGCAGGTCCGCACATATCACGGTTACACGATATATATATATATATATATATATATATATATATATATATATATTGCAAATTTGCATGTTTTAATGTGCCAAGGCTTAGAGCCCGAAAATCTAAAAGACACTAAAAGCATGCTTCATAACACTTTTGGCGGACTTCACTATTTATGCACCCGAACTTGTATGTTTCGTTGGGTTTGCACATATATGTCGTTGTTGGGGGTTTGGGGTGATGACACATAACTGAACTGTCGATTATCATATCGCCGACATATATATAGATATAGCTATATATATATATATATATATATGCCGTCTCTATACTTCAATATATATATACTTCTCTGCTTCAGTAGTGTATTCCACTATAACTAAGTCTTTTTGCCTCCATTAGTGTATTTGCAATATAAGTAAGTCTTCTGCCTCCAATAGTGTATTTGCAATATAACTTATTCTTCCGCCTCCGATAGTGTATTTGCATGCATATACACTATATTGCTCCTGATAGCTCTCGATAGTGTATTCTTTGGAATTCTTTGCATTACTTTGCTTCAATAGCTCCCAATAGCTCTGTTTGCTTCTTCCATTGGCTCTATTTTCTCCCTTTGATGGCTTTGTTTTCTTCCTCCGATGGCTCTGTTTTCTCCCTCCGATGGCTTTGTTTTCTCCCTCCGATGGCTCTATTTGCTTCCTCCGATGGCTCTGTTTGCTTCCTCTGGCTCCTCGAATATTGCCATATTGACATCAATGACAATCTATGTCAACAATCTCCCCCTTTGTTATTGATGGCAATATTCTTCTGCTCTCCCCCTTTGACATCAATGGCAAAGGAATGCATAAGGACTCCCCCTATCGAACTGCTCCTCCTGCAGAATTGCTCCCCTTGTCCTGCAACATCTTTATAAATGAACTTGAGTGATGCTAAAGAGATAACCCCCATCTTTTGATGAAGATGTTCAAATGCTTGTCGAGGAAGAGGTTTTGTGAAAATATCAGCTATTTTCTCCTTAGTATTGATATATTCCAAGATGATGTTTTCTTCAGCTACTTGTTCATGAAGGAAATGATATTTGATTGGTATATGTTTGGTATTTGAGTGCATCACTGGATTTTTGCTGAGACTGATAGCACTTGTGTTATCACAATAGATGGTAATTGGTTGATCTGTACCTATGTTGACATCTTTTAGAGCTTCCTTCATCCATATTATTTGAGTACAACAGTCTGCTGCAGCTATATACTCGGCTTCGGCTGTGGATAGTGATATGGATGTCTGTTTTTTGAGGAGCCAATATACTAAATAGTCTCCCAGGAACAATTCATTTCCACTAGTAATTTCGCGATCATTTACACTTCTAGCCCAATCAGCATCGGTGTATGCAGTTACAGCCAATGTTGAGCTCTTAGGGTACCAAAGACTGAAATCAGGAGTTCCTTTTAGATATTTGAGAATTCTTTTTATAGCTAACAAATGGGATTGTTTAGGATCATATTGAAATCTTCCCACCATTCTTACTGCCTGCATTATGTCGGGTCTTGTAGTAGTTAAGTACATAAGGGCTCCAATTATTGACTTGTAATGAGTTGCATCTACTGGAGGGGAGTCATCATTTTTTCTCAATTTGCAATTTGTGCTCATAGGTGTGCTCATGGGTGCATAGTCTTCCATTCCATATCTTTTAAGCATGTATTTAAGATATTTGGCTTGAGATCTAAACAATCCTGCTCTGGTTTGATACACTTGTAGTCCAAGGAAGTGAGATAACTCTCCTATCATTGACATCTTGAATTCTCTTGACATGTTTTGAGAAAATTCATGGCTCATTTCATCATTATTGCTAGCAAAAATCAGATCATCAACATAAACGAGTGTGACTAGTAACTTACCTTCATCCATCTTTGTGTAGAGATTACTTCCTGCCACTCCCTTCTTGAAGCCTTATTGTTGTAGATAGTGATCTAATCTTGCATGCCAAGCTCTGGGAGCTTGTTTCAACTCATATAATGCCTTTTTCAACTTACAGACTAAGTCTTTTCCTTTCGTTAGATCAAACCCTTCTGGTTTCTCCATGTAGACTTCTTCTTTGAGTTCCTCATTCAAAAATGTTGATTTTACGTCCATTTGATAGATTTTGAATCCTTTTGAGCAAGAAAATGCCAAGAACATCCTGATAGCTTCCATATGAGCTACTGGTGCAAATGTTTCTTCAAAGTCAATTCCTTCAATTTGTGAATAGCCTTTGAAAACAAGCCTTGCCTTATTTATGATAACTTGTCCATATTCATTCATTTTATTTTTATATACCCGCTTGGTTCCTATTATGTTTTTGTCCTTTGGACGAGGTACTAGCTCCCATGTCTCGTTCTTCTCAATTTGGGACATTTCTTTTTGCATGGCTTTTACCCATTGAGGATCCTTGCTTGTGAAAATGTTTCTGGTTCTATCATGGATAGAAAGCAATAACATTTCTCTTTGGTGTAATTATAATCCTTCTTCGGGTTTGCATCCCTTCATCTCTATTTCCAATAATATGCTCTTCTGGATGATATTTCTGGAGAAACTTCATCTTTGAAGGGGTATGAGGTGGTTCTTTTTCTTCTTCTTCTTCTTCCTGATCTATTTCTTCTTCTTCAAGTTCTTCTTCGTCAATGAGAGGATCATCTTCATGTTCTTCAATTTGTTTTTCTGGAAGGTCTTCATCAATCTTTACATCAATGCTTTCCACTATTTTCCTTAATCGAAAATTGTAGCACTTGTAGGCTTTGCTCCGTGTAGAGTATCCAAGGAATATCCCTTCATCAACCCGAGAATCAAACTTTCCTGGTGAGCCATCATTGATTTTTATGAAGCACTTGATTCCAAAGATCTTGAAGTACTTTACTGAAGCAGGTCTTCCTTTCCATAATTCATAAGGATTTTTTTCACAATTTGGTCTTAATTGAGTTCGATTCAAGGTATAGACAGTTGTCCCGACTGCTTCTCTCTAGAATTTTGGCTGCAAGTCTGCTGCTAATAACATTGTTCTTGCCATTTCTTGAACTGTTTGGTTTCTTCTTTCAACTACCCCATTTTGCTGGGGTGTTCTGGCAGTAAAGAAGTCTCTTTTAATTCCATGTATATTACAGAACTCATTAAATTCTTTTGATGTGAATTCTCCCCCTCTATCTGTTTTGAGGCACTTAATTTTTGAGTCCTTTTCATTTTCTACAAGAGATTTTAGATTCTTAAAGCACTCAAATGTTTCAGATTTATATTTTATAAAATATATCCACATCATTCTAGTATAGTCATCAAAAAATAGAACAAAGTACCTTTCTCCTTGGAGTGCCTGATTTCTAGTTGGTCCACATAAATCAACATGGATGATCTCCAAGGGCTTTGATGTAGAGAGCTCCTTGGTCTTGGTTGGTTTTGTTTTGCTTTCCATGTTGACATGGACCACATACTCCTTGATTTGGTTTGAATAACCTTGGGATGTCTCGTACAACTTTAATTTTGCGGATATTGATCAGATTTTCGAAGCTTGTATGTCTAAGTCGCTTGTGCCAGAACCAGCTTTCATCTGTCTGACTTATGTAGCATTTATTTTCTTGAATCTTGTTCAGAATGTAAATGTTTTCTGGTGCTCTAACCCCTTTCGCCACAATTTTCCTTGAGCAAGAGTTCCTTATTTCACAGTCTTTGGTGCTAAAGACAACATTATGTCCTTGATCACAGATTTGGCTGACACTCAGGAGGTTGTGTTTGAGCCCGTCTACTTGCCGAGCATCTTGAGCTTTTCCTTTTCCATTGATAAGAGTAACAATTCCTTTTCCCGCAATTCCGACATGTAAGCGCTTGAAATTTCACCTCAGGCTGAGAAAGGTAAACTTCAAGGCAACATCAAACCACTTAGCCTCGTAGCTAGCCCTACGGGGCAAGAGAGGGCTCTCTCTGGTCTATCTTAGTAAAGATCTTTAATGGGAAAGATGACCAATAGGAAAACATTGATTTTAGGCTAGTAAACTGATCAAGAGGTTTAAATTTTGGATTTTTAAAGTTTTGGTGGAAAATTGGGGAATGGCAATTTCGGGTGCAGGGATTGGACACAGTTTTCGCAGGGAGTTCTTTGGGGCGAGGTAGGAAACAGTATTGATGCCTTTGATAGAGATGAATGGATGAGAATGACCGATGAGGAGTTAAGGAGAGCAAACAATAACCTTGAATTGCCCTTAAACAGTTGAAAACATTGATATTAAGCAAACTTAAAAGCAGAGCATGACAGTCATGAATTCTACTTTAACACTTCATTTGCCTAATTTGCAGAAGGGAAAGTAAGGAAATGATTCACATAACACACTTACAAGTACAAAGAGAAACACACCATCAATACATGTGACCACAAGAATCCCAAAAAGGACTGCAAAACCCTGGTCTTCCTTTGCCAAAAATTGCAGAGATACAGTGAATAATACAATAAGAGCTTCTCCCTCAAGAGTCCAACCATGAAAATGAGCAAGAGTGTACATAATATAGATCATCTAACATCTTTCCCTGCCTCTAGGGGTTGAGCTCACTATCCTAGGAGCTGTTTCAATCAATTCTAAACTAAGCACTGAAAACTAGGCAGTCAAAACAACTTGCCTCTATAAGCTAGGAAACCAATTCATTCATTTAATTTTCACCTATCTCATGAATGAATCTTCTAGAAGAGATACATAAGTGTAAAAGTGTCATAAAATTACATCATTTACAACAAGGAGGATAAAAATAAACTCCAAAAAGTCAAACATAGTCAAAACTGCGTTTTGCTGAGCTGTAGGCTGAAATCCTGAGCAATTTGCCTGATGGGTAGCGCGCCATTCCTGAACGGTTCGCGCGCCTTTGAGAGAACTTTTGGGGCACTTCCAGGTGTCCAAATGGGGAAAAAGTGGGCTTGTTGGAAAGCTCTGTACGTCTACTTTCTAACCCAAGTGGAATTTTTGAATTTGGTGGTCATTTGCCCCTTCAAAATTGCAATCTCCCAAGACTGCTTCCTGTGTGTCAAAAATGTGGCAGAAAGTCATTTTTTGCTTGTTTTTTGACTTTTTGGAGGCCCAAAACTTGGTGAAATTTCTTGGAAATGGCTGAGCAAGTGTACCTTTTCATGAAAAATCCAGAAATGCTAATTTTTTCCAAAATGGAGTTGCCAAACGAAAGGGTCGCGCGGGGGGTGAGACCCGTTGGGGAGGAAAACCTGTGTTTGGCACAAAAAATTCACAATTGACAAAATTTTCTCCAAATTTCTTGAAATTTGGGCTGGGAATCCCCAATAAAGTACCATGCTCAGTCAAAGAGGCTTTGGCCAAAATTTGGAGTGGATCGGGCCTTTTCCGTCATTTTAGTGCCTTGGCCAACCTCCTTGGGTCTGGCGATTGCAATTTTGACATTTCTCTAAAACCATGACACCTGTGCAAAAAGTGAAGGAGGTTTTTCTTCTTTGGCATGTTATGGACAAAAACCTCTCTCAGTTTTCCAAAATTCATCTTTTATTGCTCTGGAACATCATTTGAGTGCGACTTGTCCCGATGTGTGAAACAAGGAATTTTGTCGAAATGGAGCAAAATGAAGGGGATAGGGGGCTTCTAAATTCTTGGGGAAATTTTTGGGAGTGGGGAGGGATGTTAGGAAGCAGGGGAAAGTGGAATCTCAGAGATTGAGTGAGGGTAAGGGGTCCAAAAGGGCAAAACACAGGCCAAACCTAGAAAATTGCCAAGTTGTAGCTAGAAACTAAGGTTTTTGCAAAAATGAGGAATTTGGCGGATCTAAGGGATGGGAAGTGTTTAATAAGGTACATGAAGGATAGGGGAAGGTGTATGAACATCTGGATACAAGTTTTGCCGATGATTTGACCATTCAAGAGGAATTAGCTTTCAAAACCCTAGGAGAGGGAAATGACGTTGCCTAGGTGCAACTGAAGCATGAACAAGATGTAAAATGACTCATTAGACATTGACATGATAGTGAAAACCCTATGAATGATGATAAAATCAGCTGAATGGTGACATAGATGGGAATTTGGGCAACTTTGAAAAGAGTGAGAGCAAACCCTAGACCTAATGCCTAGTGACCAAATTTTGCTTGAAAACTCTTTGAAATGACAAAATTTGATTTGGAAACTCTGAGACCACTTTGTAAGAGCATATTTGATCACTGGAGGAAGGTTGGAAAGACTGACACTAACACGACAGATCTACTTCCAAAGGACACATTTCCTTCATTTTTTCTCAATGAAACAAAATTCCTTTTGTCCCCTGTCATGTGTTTGGAGCACCCACTATCCACAAACCAATGATTTTCATTATTTTGAGCATATAGAGCCAAACCACATTTATCCATGTTGGGATTCTCACTACTTGCTTTTCCTCTTTTGAGTGGGTAGTTTTGTTCATAGTGTCCATTATTGTAGCATAATGAGAAAACCAGATCAAATTTGGTCAAGGGATCAAACGAATTGAAGGTTTTGATTTGTCCCTACCTTTTGGGGCCATATGGTTTGATTATTTGATCCTTTAGCTTTGGTGTTTCACTCTTGCGAGCCATGCAATGTCTGGGTTGATGACCAAAGTTTTTGCAATGAAAACAATGTCCCAGAAAGATAGTTTTATACCTGTTGTAGTAGCCACAGTTTGTGTCAATTTCCTTCCTTGGAATTACTCTCACTTCATTCTTTGGATTTGAGATGGGCCTTTGATGGAATACTAGTTTGTGTTTGTTGTAGTATCCATGATTCGAATCCACATTCTTCTTTGGCATTATTCTCTCTTCATTCTTTGGATCTAGGATGCGCCTTTGATAACATACTTTTTCTTCTTTTGGGTTGTTGGAAAGTGCATCGGCATAGCTTTTTGCACTATTCTTAGTGCTTGGGGAATCAATATTTCTTTTTAATTGTTCTTTTTATCACCAAAACATTTATATATAAGGAACACAAAAATAGATAGCTGACATAAATGCTTTTATTAATATAATAAGTGCAATGAAATAAATACAATATATAAGTGGTTGCATTCAGTTTCCAAGCACCAACTTCGACCTTTGTGAGGCTTCAACCTCCAGAGCACCAACTCTGTTATGCCAAGACAACAGTCTTGGACCTAAGAGAACCAACTTTGCTGTTGTTCTCAGCTCCCAAGCCTAATGATCTTATGATTTACACAGAGATAGTAATGGTTAAAACAGAGATAAATCCCATAAAGTTTTGGACTTTATATTAATTTCTCCCCGCAAGCCTATACTACCTCTTCCCCCTGCAAAGTCAACGGGCCCACCCCCCACTGAGAATTAAACCCCATTCATTTTTATTTGCCTTGAGATTCGTAAAAACAAATGAACGGTTAAAATTCCATATCATGCGCTCAACTCATCCAACACTTAACACTCAAATAGCACACGAGATTAGTGGTTTTCCCAGCCCATCTTAGCTCATCCAACACTTAACACTCAAAAAGCACGCGAGATTAGTGGTTTTCCCAACTCATATTTTTACTACGTGGTAGACCCACGTGCATGCTCTCAAAAAATACCACCTACCACTCAAAAGTGGTATGATAAACCATTAATTGTTTTGGTTTTAAATCTTATAAATGTTAAGGGAATATGGGGTGGATTAATTTCAAGTGAAATACAAAGATATGAGAATGCAGTAATATTTCAGAGCTACGGGTAAAACCATACTTAGGTAAAATTATATAGCTACATGCAATATGAGACTAAGGTTATGGAATAAGATTCAAAGGTAAAATGGTTTTACAGTGACACATGAAATAAAATTCACGGATGCCATGATTTTTTTAGAGAAAATACAAGGGAAATTTTTTAAGGCATGGTGAAATCAATTTAGAGGTGTAAAAACATGTTGCAGGTAAAAGTAAAAGAGTAAAGTGAGAATACTCTTCCAAACATACAAATAAACACATGGTTTTGCAAAACCATCCATGTATTCTACAAGGGTAAAAGGAACATACAGATCAATTTAGAGGTGTAAAAACATGTTGCAGGTAAAAGTAAAAGAGTAAAGTGAGAATACTCTTCCAAACATACAAATAAACACATGGTTTTGCAAAACCATCCATGTATTCTACAAGGGTAAAAGGAACATACAGATAAAATGAATTTACAGAGGAAGGAGTAATAGGAACAAAAATACACATGGTTTTGTGAATTCATAGAAAGAGAAAACAAAACCACATATTGGAAACAACACATGGTTTTGTAGAAATTTAATTATAAATTTTATTTAAAATATTTTGGAAATATTATCCAAATATATATATTATTATATATTTTCCAAAATATTTTGTGACACTAATGGATGATAAAAAGCAGGGCAATCACAGGATCAACAAACACTTGAGTGCATTACTAAGAAATATAAAGATGCATTCACATCTGTGATCCAGATTTATATAAGAACGCAATAAAGTATAGAGATAACCATAAATATAGATATGCAACGAAAATAATACTTCATTTCATTAATGTAAAATACTGAAATATGCTTATAGATAGAAATAGAAATAAACCAGCTAGGTCGATGGTAGCTTATCTCTGAGAAGAGATGTGGTGGCTACATGCCTCTAAACTGTGTTACCATGAGGCTCGAAGGCCTATTTATTGTTGAGAACCAATGGAAAACCCTAAACATCCAAAAACCTAACCCAACGAGATGAAGCGCCAAACTGTGGGCCTCGTTTGGGTAAATTGGTACATTAACTTCCTGGGGTCGTAACTTTGACATATGATCTTCGTTTGACACACACAATAGCTCGTTAGAAAGATATATTCGAGGACTATAACTTTGGAAAGATAAATATTGGTCGGCAACCCATGTTGCTCCCAATTTCCCCAAAAAACGTCGTTCAAGGCCTCAAAACGACTTGGGAAGTTCAGGACCCGAAAAATGCTAAAATTAGTAAATTGTACTACAATTAAGGAAACTAAAAAACTGAAAGAGGTAGTTGTGGGGGTCCATGTGGGATAGGTGGGTGGCCACCAAAATCCACCTAGATCATTCCTCCCCCCTTAGGAAGCAATGGTCCCCATTGCGTTGAGTTCCTCCATCTGTTGAACTTGGTCCCTGGTGAGTTGTTCTGCAATCTATGATGTGTCCAGTACTAGTGGGAAGCATGGTAGAGGGCAGTCCACATTGAACACCCAGTGCAAGCGACAGAATGGGGGAATGCTCTACTCCAAAGCATTGTCCCCCATAGCCTTGGTACTAGTGTAAGGACCATGTTGCTTCATGTACTTGTCATTTTTTAGAATGGAGCGATGATATATCGGCTCACTGGGTAGAGGTGCTCTGGGAGTTAGATCGAATGAATGCTTGACCTGACAGTGCAACAGTACCCCTGTGGTTGGGGAGAAGATGTTCCTATGTTCTTTCATGACCGTATCCATCTGCTACTGTTGCTGCGTGGAGGAACCCTTCACAGGGGTCATGGATGTGGCAACGATCTTTCCCTTACTTTGGGAGCGAACCAGACAGAAAATGAATTTCCTAGTCTGGGAGATGATCTTGCTGCATTTCTTAGCAGAGGGAGTAGGTAGGCCTACCTTCGATATCATGTATAATTAATTACACAAAGAAATAATAACAACGCGAGGCCTTGAATCATACACAACATGTCGCCTTCACAAGTATGGCTGGCATAATAATACATCACAAACATCCAGAGGTGCAACACAATACCTCGTCTTTGAAGGGTTTGATGATGTAGGGAAGGCGACACTGCTGGCGAACTCGGAGATCTCGTCCTTGGTGAAGCCACCTGATACTGTACAACTGCGGATGTGGTGTAGTCGGTAGGCTCAACAGCTTCACGACCTTGGTTGAAATGAGGTTCTTTCGGCTCCCACTATCAACAATGAATTGCAGCAGCGAAACCTTCACCCACATCTGTGAGTGGAAAAGGTGCTTCCCCTCCTCTGGATCTTTGGGCTCATTCTTTTGGATCTTGGTAGTGGCAACAATGGCATTGGGCTCCGCGTCAATGATCTGCTTCCCTTTGTCATTCCCCTTGTCGGGTTCTGACTCAGGGTTGGAACATGCATCTGATTCAGAAGCCTTCAACTCGGCCACCAGCGACTACTTGGTTCAACACTCGTGTTTTGAGTGGGGCTCTTATGAAACTCACACCACTTTCCTGTGTCCTTCTTTGACTTCGTGGTGTTGTTATTTTCTTGCGGCTTCGACAAGATGTCTTCGGTCACCCTGCCTTGGCTTTGTCCTTTGGTCTTCAGATTCACAGATCCAAAGTTTCGCTTCTTCTGTTTGAACTTCTGCTCGATTTCGACAGCATATCGGTACATTGTGCTGAGTGACAAGATGTTCAGGAACTCCATCTCTTCTTGGATGTACCTGTAGGCAGCCGTGGTATTTGAGTACCAAAAGCAACTAAAAATACTTGATACCCAACTATGTGTGAAGGGTATGAAAATTTTTTGTGAACTCTGGCACATCTTGGTCCCTTCCCTACTGCAGTGTGGTCCACTTTATGTATTTGTCCTCATAGCTTTTGACAGGGTAATACTACCCCTTGTTGGCATCTCGGAAGGAATTCCAAGTGGGTGCAGTTGAAAATAGTGAGCCCGTACTTTCATCCTTTTAATCGCAGTAGGTTTCCCACCAATCCTTGATGTGGGGGGCTGCTTTGAGAAGAGCGAAAATAATCTTTTCCTGACTGGAAAAATCATGAACAGGAAAATACCCTTCTAGCAGATTTAACCATTTATCTACAACATCTGCATCTATTTGACCTTCGAAGATGGGTATTTCAAAATTAACTTGTACCTTAAAGGGTGTGACATTTCCATAGTAGCTGTTGGAAGCCGATGTGTCGCCTCTGGGTAGCCGCTGAAGGATATGGGAAAAGTTGTTCATCATCGCGTTCCTTTGTCGTTTGAGGGCTTCTTCGAGCAAGATTTTGATAGGATCTCCTACCCCCTCATCTTTATTTTCATCTACCATGAGAGGCTGTCAGGGTTTGCGAGGCTGATCTTGCAAAGGTTCAACTAGATCGAGCCCTAACTCCTTATACCCTGACCTCATTGAGGACATGCAAAGAAAAACAAAGAAAGAGCAGACCACTCTAATATCACTGATCCGGATTTATATAGGAATGCAATAAAGTATAGAGATAACCATAAATATAGATATGCAACGAAAATAATACTTCATTTCATTAATGTAAAATATTGAAATATGCTTACAGACAAAAATGGAAATAAACCAGCTAGGGCGATGGTAGCTTATCTCTGAGAAGAGATGTGGCAGCAACATGCCTCTGAACTATGCTATAATGAGGCTCGAAGGCCTATTTATTGTTTAGAACCAATGGAAAACCCTAAATATCCAAAAATCTAACCCTAGGAGATGAAGCGCCAAACTGTGGGCCTCGTTTGGGTAAATTGGTACATCAACTTCCCGGGGTCATAACTTTGGCATACAATCTCCATTTGATGCGCACAATAGCTCGTTAGAAATTTCTATCCAAGGAATATAAATTTGGGAAGAGAAAATGAATCACTGACCCATGTTGCTCCCAGTTTTCCCAAAAAATGTCATTTAGGGCCTCAAAACAGCTTCGGAAGTTCAGGACCCGAAAAATTGCTAAAAATAGTAAATTGTGCTACAATTAAGGAAACTGAAAAAATGAAAGAGACAGTTGTGGGGGTCTAAGTGGGATAGGTGGGTGGCCACCAACATCCACTTGTATCATTCCTCCCCCCTTAGGAAGCAATGGTCCCCATTGCGTTGAGTTCCTCCATTTGCTGAACTTGGTCCCTGGTGAGCTGTTCTGCAATCTCAGATGTGTCCAGTACTGGTGGGAAGCACGGTAGAGGGTGGTCCATATTGAACACTTGGTGCAAGCGAAGGAATGGGGGAATTTTTTTCTCCAAAGCATTGTTCCCCACAACCTTGGCACTGGTGTAAGGACCATGTCGCTTCTTTTACTTGTCATTTTTCATAATTGAGCGGTGATATATCGGCTTGTTGGGTAGAGGTGCTCTGGGAATCAGATCGAATGAATGCTTGACCTGACAGTGAAATTGTACCCTTGTGGTTGGGGAGAAGATGTTCCTGTGTTCTTTCATGACCGTATCCATCTGCTGCTGCTTCTGCATGGAGGAACCCTTCGCAGGGGTCATGGATGTGGCGATGATCTTCTCCATACTTTGGGAGTGAACTAGACAGAAAATGAATTTCCTAATATGGGAGATGATCTTGCTTCATTTCTTAGCAGAGGCGGTAGGTGGGGCTACCTCCGGTATCCTATATAATGAATTACACAAAGAATAATAACAACGCGAGGCCTTGACCCATACACAACATGTCACCTCTACAAGTATGGCTGGCCTAATAATACATCACAAACATCCAGAGGTGCATCATCACATAATACCTCATTTGTGAAGGGTTTGATGCTGTATGTAAGGTGACACTGCTAGCGAACTTAGAGATCTCGTCCTCGGTGACGCCACCCGATACTGTACGGTTGTGGGTGTGGTGTAGTCGGTAGGCCCAACTGCTTCACGACCTCAGTTGAAATGAGGTTCTTTTGGCTCCCACTGTCAATAATGAATTGTAGTGGTGAACCCTTCACCCACATCTATGAGTGGAAAAGACGCTCCCCCTCCTCTGGATCTTCAAGCTCATTCTTCTGGATCTTGGGGATGGCAACAGTGGCACTAGGCTCCGCATCAATGATATGCTTCCCTTTGTCATTCCTCTTGTCGGGTTTTGACTTAGGGTCGGAACATGAATCTGATTCGAAAGCCTTCAACTCGGCCACCAGTGACTGCTTGATCCGACACTCACTTGTGTTGTGAGTGGGGCTCTTATGGAACTCACACCACTTTCCTGTGTCCTTCTTCGACTTCGTGGTATTGTTATTTTCTTGCGGCTTCAACGGGTTGTCTTGTGTCACCCTGCCTTGGCTTTGTCCTTTGGTCTTTGGATTCGCAGATCCAAAGTTTCGATTCTTCTATTTGAACTCCTGCTCGATTTTGACAGAGTATCGGTACGTCGTGCCAAGGGAGGAGATGTTTAGGAACTCTATCTCTTCCTAGATGTACCTATGTAGGCAGATGAATATTTGAGTACCAAATGCAACTCAAAATCCTTGATACCCAATTGTGTGCGAAAGATATGAAAAATGTTTGTGAACTCCGGCACTTCTTGGTCCCTTCCCTGCTGCAGCATGGTCCACTTTATGTATTTGTACTCATAGCTTTTGATAGGGAAATACTACTCCTTGATGATGTCCTAGAAGGAATTCCAAGTGGGTGCGGCTGAAAATAGTGAGCCCGTAATTTCATCCTTCTGCTCATAGTAGGTTTCCCACCAATCCTTGACGTGGGGGGCTGCTTTGAGAAGAGCGAAAATAATCTTTTCCTCACAAGAAAAATCATGAACAGAAAAATACCCTTCTAGTATATTTAACCATTTAAATACGACATCTGTGTCTATTTGACCCTCGAAGATGGGTATTTCAAAATTAAATTGTACCTTAAAGGCTATGGCGTTTCTAGAGTAGCTATTGGAAGCCGATGTGTCGCCTCTGGGTAGCCGTTGAAGGATTTGGGCAAAGTTGTCCATCATCGCATTCCTTTGTCGCTCGAGGGATTCTTCGAGCAAGATTTTGATAGGATCCCCTACCCCCTCATCTTTCTTTTTATCTGCCATGGGAGGCCGTCAGGGTTTGTGAGGTTGATCTTGCAAAGGTTCAACTAGATCAAGCCTTGACTCCTTATACCATGACCTCATTGGGGACATGCAAAGAAAAACAAAGAAAGAGCAAACCGCTCTGATACCACTGATCCAGATTTATACTGGAACACAATAAAGTACAAAGATAATCATAAATACATAGATGCATTAGAAATAATACTTAATTTCATTAATGTAAAATACTGAAATATGCTTACGAACAGAACTGGAAATAAACCAACTAGGGCGATGGTAGCTTATCTTTGAGAAGAGATGTGGCAGCTACATGCCTCTAAACTGTGTTACAATGAGGCTTAAAGTCCTATTTATTGTGGAGAACCAATGGAAAACCCTAAACATCCAAAAACCTAACCATAGGAGATGAAGAGCCAAATTGTGGGCCCCGTTTGGGTAAATTGGTACATCAACTTTCCGAGGTCGTAACTTTGGCATACGATCTCCATTTGACACGCATAATAGCTCGTTAGGAATATCTATCTGAGGATTATAACCTTGGGAATAGAAAAATTGGTTAGTGACCCATGTTGCACCTGTTTTTCTCAAAAACGTCATTTAGGGCCTCAAAACGGCTCCGGAAGTTCAGGACCCGAAAAACTGCTAAAAATAGTAAAATGTGCTACAATTAAGGAAACTAAAAAACTGAAAGAGAAAGTTGTGGGGGTCCAAGTGGGATAGCTAGGTGGCCACCAACATCCACCTGGATCAATCTTCTAGTTCATATGCCAGGACAACCACAAATTTGGGTCCACATCCTACCTGCTCCCACTTCCACAGCAACAACATTTGCACAACACATTCCAACAGAACTATTAATCTGCAACAGTTAGAGTTTTTTAGTTCATATATAGTCTAAAAATGTCCTGTCTGTTAGAGACATCATTTATTGTAAATAGTTTGTACATTTTGTATAAATACTTCGGCTTTTGAAGTATTAGGTGTGGATTGTTATACATTTCTATAGTTGTATTGATCTCTAACCTGAGGGTTCATTGTATCAATTTTTCAAGTTAGCAGACTAGACTGAGTAATAAAAAGATTGCATTACAGGATTCATGTGTTGAGCTATTATAGTGAAGTATTTTCTTTGTCAAATTTGTTATCTTCTTATGTATTACACAAACTTACATGTTATCTAAAGTGAATGAATTAACTGGAAATTTATCTCAGAATTTGTTTAAGTACACTCTATTTTGAATAGTTGATCATTTCTATGTTTTCTTCTGATATCCAGATCTGAGAATCCTTAATTTCTCTCCCATCCCGGTTGACCTCTTTCACTTCTTTCATTATCTGGCCTAAGGAACCCTTAATTGCTCCTTGGATCCGATTGAAACCAACTTCATCATTCCAGCCTTAAGACCTGAAATTACTCAGCTACCTTGCCCTATAGACACTAGTTTTAGAACTTGCTCCAGTCTTGTTTGTCTTGACACTTGACCCCATAGCCCAATGGTAAAAGACATCCCTCTACCCATCTAAGTCAGTGATCTCACCACCAAATCCAAATCAAAACCCAAGTACAATCATAACTAGCCTAAAATCAAATAACTAAAACAAAGTTAAATCATAAAGAGAGAGCCCTCTCTGAGAATTAGGAAGGCTAGATCCTAATCTCCAAAGTAGGTTTGTGGTTACCTCTAATCATTTCTTTCTTAACAACTCTAGAGAAATATTGGAGTGATAACATATTGGTGACCATACTGGGGAAGAGAACATTTTCTTCAGAAATATTATACAAAGATCAGATCTGATCTATGATGGTGGACAATGATCAGACACACAAAGGTTAAAATCATCCACTTGGTGACTCCAGCTCCAAATCAATTTCAAAATCAAGACTCCACTAGAGGAATGAACATGAAAGAACAATATGCGAAGATTAGGTTTCTAACTTGGATTGTTATCCAAGACATCATGTTTTTCTCATCAAGAAGGTTTTTCAATGTATATTATATTTTAGAGAAGATATTATATTAATTTTTTATTATTTTCCTTGGAAGATGTTGTATTATGATGCATGTGTTGTACTTGATGGCAACCCACTTGTAGCAGAACAACTCACTTGTATATAGTAACTAGATGAATCTACGTAACTATATGAATCTACTGGAGAGATATCATATGTGACATAATGCATGGTAGTTGTGTTTACAGATGTGACAAAATGCAAGGTAGTTCAAAGGAATCATTTCAGATGTAATATGGAAAATTATAGTTTAACAGGTCTATTTAGAGGTAATAGGGCACTGGTATAGAAGAGCAGGAAGATGGAACTAAGGTCTACTGATAAGAATAAAGAAGGTAAAGGAAAAGGTTGATGTAAAGAAATTTAAGAAGTATACGCATGTCCACTTAGTCAAAACAACGTATACACCATGGTCCACAGAATAAAAAAGAGCTATACGTATACATGCACTCCCACAGGAGGATAAGCGCGTACATGTTGGAAAGCCAAGGTTTTTGTCCAAGGTATTTGGTCCGAGGTATTGACCCTAGGTATTTGGTCCAAGGTGTTGGTCCTAAGTGGTTTTGGTCTGAGGTATTGACAAAGGATCTAAGTATATAAGGAGGAAAAGATCAAATGGATAAGTGCAGAAGTAATGAATATCTTATGAAGTGTTAGATCAAAAGAAAATATGCATGTTATGGGTTTCTGTTGCTTTCTTGATCTAGAATAAATATGCACCTGAGTGTTTGATGATGGATGAGATATAATGATGGCTCAGGATCATAATGACTTATCATTATGTGATCTGATAATGTATGGGCTAGATATGATTTCTAACACATGTTTTATCCTTTATATGTGATGATATGGATATGTTTGAAGTCGGGAATTACAACGAATTTATAAGTAAGTAGTTGCAGATCTATACACTGGTTCACTTTGGAGAAGGTGCGTATACAAGCTGGTTTGGCTCTTCCAAGTAGCATATGCAAAAGAAAAGCTTGATGTTTAAGGATGACTAGTCCATCAAATTAGTGCTGCTATTTTACTGTTGTCTGTCAATGAAGTATTCTTAGATGTGAAAGTAAAAATGAATGCATAAAGAGTTTGCGTCTCATTGATTAATTGATTGAGAAAGAAGGGTG
The DNA here is from genome assembly GCA_031772625.1 of Pinus tabuliformis. NCBI lineage: Eukaryota > Viridiplantae > Streptophyta > Pinopsida > Pinales > Pinaceae > Pinus > Pinus tabuliformis. The sequence goes on from CM062818.1 coordinate 2,076,235,222, forward strand.
ATCCTTGTTGCTATCTGTTTAGAACTCTGTAATATGATAATAGATCTTCAGAATGTCACTGATTTCTACAGTTTGTGGTTCAGAGGTTTTATGATTCAGTATCTTTAGAGGTATATGCAGGTTGGGCAAAAGGAAGTAGCGTATACACACAGGTTTGCTTCATTAAAGGAGCGTATAGATTCTGACATGTGACTTTTGAGGTTACAGTTAGTTTTTGTTGTTGATGTAGTGTCCTGTGTTCTGATATGTGTACTGGTTATAGTGATCTGTCTATTCCAGTTGAATGGTTGAATTTTATTAAGTTTGAATGAATGGTTCATTCAGTTGTGTCAGAGGTTCAGAGGTCTCAGTGAGTGATTGTTTAAGTTATATCAGAGATTTATGATTTAGTTTTAGTTATATCAGAGATTGATGATTAGGTTTAAGTTATATCAGAGATTGATTGGGTTTCAATGATTGGTTAATGAATATGTATTTGATGGTTGTATTTATTGTGAGCTTCAATGTTACTAATGGGTCCAGTATGAAAATTTGATGAAATGAGGCCTTCATGTGTATTGTTGTGTACCAGGAGCATCCAGTCTGAAAATTTATGAAACGTGGTCCCTGGAGAATACTGAGGGTTGGAGCCTTCAATGAGGAAGTCGAAGCTTCCTGCCAGTAGTGGCTGGTGATTTGATCAGGGGGTTGGGGCTCCCTTCCAGTAGCAGCTGGAGAAAGAGTGAAAGTTGTATCCTTCTGTAGGTCGAAGCCTATGTACTAGTAAACATATCAGCTAGTACAAGAACTAGGGGGTTGTAGCTCCCTTCCAAATGAAGCTGGAAAACAAGGGAAGGTTGTAGCCTTCTGCAGGTGGGTGCCTATGTAATGGTATGAGTCTGCACATGTACAAGATTGTAAATAGATTTTCTTATTATTAAAAGAAGACAAAGATGACAACAACAGGTGGTTTTCACCCACATTGGGTTTCCACCTTAAATCTTGGTGTTCATGTGTGTTGCTTATGTGTGATGGTTTATTCTGTTATTACTGCACATGGTTACTGTTTAATGTTTAATAAAGTATTGATGCATTGATTAAAGATCAACATATGATGAATTAACTGAATCATAAGTTCACTGGATATATGCTGGTTTCCTTAAGAACAGTTGCATGCACACGCGAGTTCCCTTCTTTGAAGTAGCGTATATAAATCTGATTATGGAAATGAAAAAGTTATTGATTTGTAAATACTGATTCACCCCCCCTCTTAGTATTATTTCCAACAATTGGTATCAGAGTAGGTCCTTTGGCAGAAGCTTGATCGCTTGAAGGAGATACGTAGTAACAATGGGAAAGAAGCTAAAGAAGAAAGTGCCTCAAAAGAAAAAGGCATCTCAAAGGAATTATGACAGTGGGAGAGACGATTTCCCTTTATGTGGAAGCAACTCTTCAGATTCAGAATCACCTCAGAATGAAGATGAACTAGAAAAATAACTATCAGGTATGAGTTTGTTGTCCTCTGGTGATACATGTCTCTGTTCATTTGAAGATAATGAAAGTGATAGTGAAACATCTGAATTTTCTCTTATGGGTGAAAGAGAAAGAAATCAAATAGAGGTAGAATTTAAAAGGCTCACAGATACAATTAGAGATCAAAAATAACTAATTGATAAAAGGGAATGTTCCTACAAAGAATAAGTTACCGGATTAAAATCTTAGTTGGAGGGAGGAAACAAGGTAAGGAAGCAGTACAAGGAAAAGGAAGATCAATGTCAAAGGCTGTAGGATGAAGTGACATCATTGAGAAATGAAGTGAATGAAAAGGAAACAACAACCAAGGAACTTATAGAAAGAACCAACTACTGTGAAGGTCTTGAAGATGTGGTCGTTTCTCTAAAATAAGATCTCAAAAATTCAAATAAAAAGAATGAAGAACTACTCCAAGCATTTGAAGAACAAGAAAATGAAGTTCTCGAATTAAGGCAACAAGTGGAAGAAGGAAGAAAAGCTAAAGAAATCATGAAGAAGCAGTGTCTTGAAAAGGAAGAGCAATATCATGTTGAGGTAAATATCCTAAAAGGTAAATTAGAAGAAAAGGATAAAATTTTACAATTTCAAGATAGTACTAAGATTTTGGATGATATTCTTAGTAGTCAAAGGTCTCCTGCCATCAAATCTGGTCTTGGTTTTCATGAAACTGTTAAAGGTGAATCTAGCTCACAAACTGAAGCAAGGAACTCTAGTGTAAAATTTGAAACACTCAACAAGGAGATAAGAGGTCAACCCCATCAACAACCAAGGAAAGAAAGTATTCAAAGAAAATCATTTACTCCTAACTATGGAAGTGTTAATCAATTCTTTCCTCTGATGAATAATGTTGAATGTTTTACATGTCATAATTTTGGACATGTTGCATAAAGATGCAAAAGTAGAATGTTTCAAGCTAATAACCGTCACACAGAAAGATCATCAGCTTCCAGGTACTTCAAGGGATATTGTTTTTCTTGCAATATGTTTGGTCACAAAGCCATTGATTGCTATAGAAGGAATATGAAACATATAAGATGTTATGCTTGTAACAATTTTGGGCATATAGCAAATGAATGCAGGAGGAAATTTCGGCCAACTTACCAAAAGGAACAAACATCATCACACTTCAAGGTATGGAAGAAGAAGGAATTACAACTAGAAAGATGTGGCATAGCTAAGTATACAAACATAATAGACTCAAAAGGAACTAAAAGCATGAAATTTCAGTGTCCTAGTTCTCATACACAGTTATCATGAAGACAAGGTGCATATATACGCGAGTTCTAAGCTGCACAGTCGCGTATATGTTGGTTTAATGAAGAAGCAGTGGGATAGACTCAAAAAAATGATCTGATATGATTTAGACAATTATCAATTATCTTTTCTGTCTTGATGATATATGACTATAGTCTATGGATGTTATTTAGAAGTGCTTTTGATCCTCATAAGTTGTTGATAACTTGATGTATATATAATTGATGATGATGCCTTGATATTTCTTACTGATATATGCAATGATGAGATAGTGAATAGGTGGCACAGGTTTAGGGGGAGAATATGCTATGCTTCTAATATTGCATTATTGGCATTATGTTTAGAAGTCTTATCAATGGTGATGATGCTTATGTGGCTAAAGTGTTTAAATGATACATCATGCTATGTTGCAGTTATAAGTTGCCTATGATGATGATACTTGTATTGCTTGGGGTTACATAGTTGTTATTCAGATCAGATTTATGGGTGATTGTGGATGACTTTTGATGATGCATATAGTACATATATGTTGCTTACATGGTGATCTTCATAAGGACAAGGAGAAGTACAAAGCTTGAGTACACAACTTCATTATTTGATGACAAGCCACTCATTTATTTTATGTTGTTTTCATCACGTTGTCAAAGATGCATAAAGTTCATATGGTGCAGTTATGATGCAAGATTCTTATAGTTCTTGGCTCTCACATGGTTGAGGATTGTTGTTGTTGATGGTATCAAGAAATATTGACAAATGACTATGAGATCACGGTTTTCCAGATACATATTGCTATCTCTTTGATGAATATACAATATGTTGGATACATGGATGATTACTTAAGTTGCATATTGATAAATATTGTTGGTTGGCCAAGAAAATGGTGTTATTGTAGGCATAGCTATGTGAAGACATGGATATTCAAAGACATGGCTTACTTAGTCACATAATGATGATGACTTTTTACCTTATGATGATAAGTTTGATAGTCACATATGTTGATTATCATGGTTGATGCTTATCAGACGTGGGATGTTCCCTAGTGATGATACATGGTTAATATATTGATGGTTCTTATGGAAAGATCATGCAGTTCTTGGTGATGATGTTATGATCATAGATGATGAATATGGTGTTTTCACATACATATGATGTGAATGATTTTTTGTTATTGTTTGGACGTGGAAGGTTATGATAAGGCTCTTTCTTCTAATGAAATAGAGCAAGTTGATCTTGATGAGATCAAGAGGATGAGTTGATATCTATATACGACATACTTTTTCACAGGTTGATGATATTTACATTGTCATATCTTTAGAAATGATGATGGACATATACAAGTTGTTGGTCTGGATGCTGCTGACATATGCTTATAGTGCAAATCACATATGGTGTATGATAGTTGCTAATGGCTATCATGGTATTGTTTAGGTTTTTGGTATTTGTTAAAAATGTCATGTATATCATTTGATGTAAAGGTAATGTAAAGGTCCATGATGTAATAATATGTCTATGTCTATCATAGACTTTTAATGAGTCCTTTTTGGTCATCTGATGTAATTTGTACCCCCACTATGCATGGGAAGGACGATGTAATAATTGCTATATTTCATCCATGTATAAATAATTGGTATATTCCCACTTGGTTGGGTCGATGAGTAAAATTTGGTATATCCCCACTTGGTTGGGAGATTGATGTATGTATGAGTAATTGATGATAAGAAGGTCAAACTCACATAGTTGAGTTATAAAGTCATGTTATTTTTTTGGAAAATATTTTTATAGATTCTGCATGTGCTTAGGGGGAGCATGGATGATTTAGTGCATCAAAACATGTACAAAAGGGGAGTTTAATCAACGAATTCAACATGTGCCTAGGGGGAGCATGATCAATGTTTATATTCAATTGTTTAGATATGAAAGCCTTCACTTTGGTCAGCCCTTTTCCCTTGATATCAAATGGGGATAATATCTTGGTCCGCCCTTTTCCCTTGATGCCAAAGGGGGAGAGTATTTTGGTGTTGGTTGTTATCTCTAATAGTTTCTATAGCTTGCCGTAATCAAAACCAACATGGTTGCCATCAAGTACAAAGGGGGAGATTTTTGGCATTATGATGCATGTGTTGTACTTGATGGAAACCCACTTGTAGCAGAACAACTCACTTGTATATGGTAACTAGATGAATCTACAGGAGAGATATCAGATGTGACAGAATGCATGGCAGTTGTGTTTACAGATGTGAAAAAATGTAGGGCAGTTCAAAGGAATCATTTCAGAAGTAATATGGAAAATTACAGTGTAATAGGTCTATTCAGAGGTAACAGGGCACTGGTATAGAAGAACAGGAAGATGGAACTAAGGTCTACTGATCAGAATAAAGAAGGTAAAGGAAAAGGTTGATTTCAAGTAGTTTAAGAAGTATACGCAGGTCCACTTAGTCAAAACATCATATACACGCTGGTCCACAGAAAAAAAAAAAGAGCGTATACGTATACACACACTCCCACAGGAGTAAAAGGGCATACATGTTGGAAAACCAAGGTTTTGGTCGAAGGTATTGGTCCAAGGTATTTGGTCTGAGGTATTAACCCTAGGTATTTGGTCAAAGGTATTGGTCCTAAGTGGTTTTGGTTTGAGGTATTGAAAAGGGATCTAAGTATATAAGGAGGAGAAGATCAAAGGGATAAGTGCGCAAGTAATGAATATCTTATGAAGTGTTAGATCGAAAGAAATATGCATGTTATGGGTTTCTAATGCTTTGCTTGATCTAGACTAAATATGCACCTGAGAGTTTGATGATGGATGAGATCTAATGATGGATCAGGATCATAATGACTTATCATTATGTGATCTAATAATGGATAGGCTATATCTGATTGCTAACACATGTTTTATCCTTTATATGTGATGATCTGGGTATGTCTGAAGTCGAGAATTGCAACGAAGTTATAAGTATTTGAATATCTATACACTGGTTCACTTTGGCGAAGGTGTGTATACACACTGGTTCAGCTCTTCCAAGTAGCGTATGCAAAAGAAAAGCTTGATGTTCAAGGATGACTGGTCTATCAGATCAATGATGCTGTTTTACTACCGTCTGCCAATGGAGTCTTCTTAGATCTGAAAGTAAAACTGAATGCATAAAGAGTTTAAGTCTCATTGATTAATTGATTGAGAAAGAAAGGCGATCCTTGTTGCTATCTATTTAGAACTCTATAATATGATAGTAGATCTTCAGAATGTCACAGATTGCTACAGTTTGTGGTTCATAGGTTTTACGATTCCGTATCTTTATAGGTATACGCAGATTGGGAAAAAGGAAGTAGCATATACATGCAAGTTTACTTCATTAAAGGAGTGTATACATTCTGACACATGACTTTTGAGGTTACAGTTAGCTCTGGTTGTTGATGCAGTGTTCTGGGTTCAAATCTGTGTACTGGTTACAGTGATCTATCTATTCTAGTTGAATGGTTGAATTTGATTATGTTCGAATGAATGATTGATTCAATTGTGTCATAGGTTCAGTGATTGTTTGATTCAATTGTGTCAGAGCTTCAAAGGTTTCAGCTATTTATTGTTTCAGTTATATCAGAGATTGATGATTGGGTTTCAGTTATATCAGATATTGATTGGGTTTCAATGATTGGTTGATGCATATGTATTTGATGGTTGTATTGATTGTGAGCTTCAATGTTACTAATGGGTCAAGTATGAAAATTTGATAAAATGAGGCCTTCATGTGTAACGTTGTGTACCAGGAGAATCCAGTCTGAAAATTTATGAAACATGGTCCCTGGAGGATACATAGTGTTGGAGCCTTTAGTGAGGAAGTCGAAGCTTCCTGCCAGTAGTGGCCAGTGATTTGATAAGGGGGTTGGAGCTCCCTTCTAGTAGAAACTGTAGGACGAGTGACGATTGTAGCCTTTTGTAGGTTGGACCCTACACACTAGTAAAAATATCGGCTAGTACAAGAACTAGGGGGTTGTAGCTCCCTTCCAGACGAAGCTGGAAAATGAGAGAAGGTTGTAGCCTTTTGTAGGTGGGTACCTATGTATTGGTATGAGTTTGAACTAGTACAAGATTGTAAATAGATTTTCTTATTATTAAAAGAAGACAGAGACGACAACAATTGGTGGTTTTCACCCACATTGGGTTTCCACCTTAAATCTTGGTGTTCATGTGTGTTGCTTATGTGTGATGGTTTATTTTGTTATTACTACACATGGTTATTGTTTAATGTTTAATAAAGTACTGATGCACTGATTAAAGATCAACATATGATGAATTAACTTAATCATGAGTTCACTGGATATACACTGGTTTCCTTAAGAACAGTTACGTGCACACGCAAGTTCCCTTCTCTGAAGTAGCGTATATAAATCTGATTACGGAAATGAAAAAGTTATTGAATTGTAAATAAAGATTCATGCCCCCTCTCAGTATTATTTCCAACAGAAGATTGTAAATATAAATTCTCCTTATCCATTTGAGCAGCTTTCTTCTAAATCTTATGATCATTTTCTGATTGAAAATCCTCAAACAATCAAGACTAATCTTACAATTCCTGTACACATTCTTGTACCTTGTAAAGTTCCTGATAGATATAAGCCTCTCATGTTACCTCATATGCTCCATGATTTTCCTGATAACTATTACAAATATCTCCCCAATCTTGATGGATAGAATGGTATCAATGCCCAAAAACATATTCAAGGTTTTGAGAATTATCTGGACCTATTTGAGATTAATGAAGATGATGTTATTATCAGGCTTTTTGCTCTTTCTTTGCAAAGTAAAGTAAAGAGTTGGTACAAGAACCTTCCTATTGCAAGCATCTAAAATTTCCAATAGTTTTTCAAAATTTTCCTTGAAAGATGGATAATCAAAGTCAACCTTTTTCTTATCATAGAAGAATATAATCAACTGAAAAGACAACCAAATGAAACAATACAACAATTTTCTGACAGATTTAATCAAGTTTATTATTCAATGCCAGAAAATATAAGACCTCCTCCCGATTCAGCTCTCTTGCATTATCCAAAAGCATTTGATCCAGAAATAGAATTTCATCTAAGAGAAAGAAACCCAACAACTCTTGAAAAGATGCATAACATTGCAATAGATGTAGAAGTTCATCTACTGATTAAAAAGAAAAAGTTGAAAGAAGCAGAGAAGGACAACATTGCAGAGGTAAAAATCGACATTTTGGTAAGAAAAATAGAGGAAATGATATAGAAGATCACCATGCAAGATAAATTTTTTGTGCAAAATCACCATGACCTATTTGTTTCAAAACAAAAAGAGGTTGATATCCATGAACAAATTCCTACTAATTCAAACTACCATAGATCAGAAAATGGATTTACAGATCAATATGTGGAAAAGGAATCTACTGATTTAAGGTGTATGTTTGATGACATTCCTTTTTTAATGATTTTCCTAAGTATGAGAAGTATGATGATAATTATGTTCTTCAAACTCAAGCTAGCTTTACAGAGCAATCAAAAACTAGTTTGGAGGATGAGGAAATTCAGTTTCAGCGAACTAAATATAGTGATCAACGTATACATATCAGATATGAGAATGAGGAAGGAAGTGCAAAAAATTTGGAAATACGTGAAGGTTCTTTGCCTCTTTGTTTTTCTTCATTTCAGTTCATGAGAAAAAACTTTAAAGTAATAAAAAATCGATAGTCTTTTGGTATTGTTGTTAATAACAAAGAAGACAATAAAACTCTTGATCAGGACTCTTCAGTTTCACAATTACAGTTATCAAATTTCATTGAAACACCTGATCAAATGACATAGGAAAGTTCTATACCACTATGTTTTGAATCACTTCATTTTTTAAAGGAAATGTGGAGTAAAATATCTAAAGAAAAGGATGAGCAACTTGTAGAAATCTATGAAGTTTCATTTAAACCTATATGCAATAAGTTGCAACAATCCTTCCAAGTTTTTTATGATCCAATAAATGATATAATAGATGATCGATAAAATCAAAAATTTTCTCCATTAACTAACTATGAGATTCAACATCAAGATGATAAAGGTTTCATTAGTCAAACATTTCAATTAGTAGAAATATCATCACAAAGCTTGTCTGAAAATCTGCAAGGGGATAAAGATAAAAATGACATTTCAGTTTCATGGCATGGAGGTCATCCAGAACATATGTATAGTTGCTTAAATCAGTTGAAACTTAGTGTATATACCTTGGAAGATCCTTTTGTACAGTTTCTAGAGTCAACAAAAGAAATAAATTATTTCCTTATCTTCTCATTTGTTGACAAGGTTATATTGGGTTTTAAAACCTCAGTTTTGATCACAAACAAGCACATGCAACAAAATACATCAAAGTATATAATGCTTGAATGGTTGCATGGGCTGTTTCATTTTACCTAACCAACAATTGGATAGCTAATTAGAGTAAGTAGGTAGGATTTTAGTTTGATTAAATTTAGTTTTCAACAACAAGTTTATTTCAGTTTTTCAATTTTCAGCAGCAAATGTTGAAACAATTCATTAAGATTTAAGACCAAAAAAAAGGCCCTTAGGTCTTGATGATCTAGTAGTTTGGTTTGAGGGTTGCAGTACCTTTTTTCAGTTTCAGATTAGATTTCAGTTTGCAAAAAAGGTTGTGATTTCAGTTCAATATTTCATCACATAGAGTATATAACAAAGCATGTACAAGCTTGGGATTGACCCAATGGATCGGGCCACTAGTCAAAGATGTTCTTGACAACTCACAAGGAGATGCCATCCCCAAGTGGAGCCACTATTAGGTTTCTATAATAATAGGGTTCATAATTTTGAATTGACCATGTATATCTTGTAATATTTTACATACCTTTGCTTGCAAATGTTTTCCCATATTTAAAAAATGAAAAGAGGGTATGCCCTAAAAGAAAAATCAAAGGACAAAAAGAAACAAAGATTGAAAAGGAATATTAAATATGAACCACACAAAAAAGAGATTAAAAAGATCATGAAAGTGTGCACATTCAAATTCCACTACTCTTAGTTTACTTTTTGCAACTAAGATTGTGTGTAGCTTGTCAAAATGCCATAATCCATGATGGTCAAATAGTTTAATCTTGATCCATTCATGCTTTAAATTCATGTTGGTAGATAAATAATGAAGATCTAGCCAAAATGTTTAATCTTGGCAGATTAGTAGTTAGGTAGAGAATAATAAGTAACTCATTAGTTTAATCGAATCCCTTGGAAGTTATAAGGTTAGAATTAGATAGTTTTCTTATCAAAGAAAAAGGAATAAAGGGTCAACAAGCTCAAATGCACCCAATAAATCAAGAGAAAATAGGGTAAATAAAGAGTAGGTAGAAGAGGTTTTGGAATGCACAAGGTTGCTAGCTCAAATGCACCTTTACGATGCTTAAATCTTATGTTTCATATGCAGGAGGAACTATCAAAGGAATGAGTACATTCACAAAAATTGTGTATTACTTTGGGTGTATACCCTAAAAAGTAATACTGGAGCTTATTCACTAATTTCCCCTCATTTCACTAAACCCCTACATGTCTAGCTCAATAATTTCCCTTCATCCCCCCTTCATTACTTTATACTGAAGCTTATTCACTAATTTCCCCTCATTTCACTAAACCCCTACATGTCTAGTTCAATAATTTCCCTTCATTACCCCTTCATTACTTTTTTCATTGATTTCCCCTTCTTGATTCCAAAGTACCCTTCCCTCTTCATTTCCCCTTGTAATAACCCTTTCCCTTCATTTTAACCATTTTTCCCCTTGATTTCACACTTTTCCCTACACATTACCCTTTTAGAAATCATTTTGCCTTATTAATTTCCCTTTTTCCCTTAAAAACCCACTAAAACCCCTTATCCTAAGTTTGAATAATGTATCGGGCCCCATTCAAAAAACCCTCCCGGATACCCTTTTCAACTTAACCCTTACATTATGCAATAATCCTACTTTATATATTTAAAACCCCCCCACTTTATAAATCCCGACCCTCACTAAACCTTTGAAATATATTTAAATGACCACATTATTTATCCTGCGGCCCCGCCAACTCTGTCGTGTGATAACCCTCCGATCTCCCACCTCTAGATCCGACTCAGCCCTTGCAACTCTGCCGCACGATAACCCTCTGATCTCCCACCTCTAGATTTGACGACCCATATCCATATCACGCGCTCCCATCGTCCAAGAGTTAAAATCCCAAAAGCACGCGAGATTCGTGGTTTTTCTCGAGTGCCATTTTGCTATGTGGAAGCCCCACATTATATCATGTTCTCTCAAAATATACCGCCCTCCACTCAAAAGTGGTGCGATATGCCACAAAACCACTTCTCGTTCCACGTCAGCCCCCTTAGAAGACCGACCTCCAACTGTCTCCTCCTGACTGAAAGATTCCTCCAACAACTTCACTGTGTATCCCCGGAAGCCCTATCATCCATTGCTATATGGTAAACCATCTAATTGCACCTGCATAATGTGAAAAATCATAAATTTTTTACAATATTAAATTCCATTATTCCCTTACCTTTGTTTAAAATGAATAAATGAAAAGCCTTTTCGAAACAGAATTGAGCCATCCACAGTCCAATCTCCATCCACAGGCATATCAGTTCAATAAAGCCATTCATTGCCTTCCCCGCATACCTATGCTTTATTAATGATTGTTTTATTTTGCAAGTGATTAGCAGAACGAGAGCTTGGAAAAACAATTTTGATACTAGTTCTAAAACCTGTTTACTCCAATATTAGTAAGGAAATGTATTCAAAGGCCTTATTCAGAAGGAAAAGACAATAATCACAAAGCAAGAACAGAGGCAATAATGGTTAAAACAAAGATAAATCCCATAAAGTAAAAAAGAAAATATATATATATATATAATCCCTATTTTTACCTCCCTTCATTTTTATTTGCCTTGAGATTCATAAAAACAAATGAATGGCTAAAATTCCATATCAGGCGCTCGGCTCATCCAAACACTTAACACTCCAAAAGCATGTGAGATTAGTGGTTTTCCCAACCCATCTTTTTACTACCTGGTAGCCCCACGTTATATCGCGTGCCCTAAAAAAATACCACCTAACACTCAAAAGCAGTGGGATAAACCATTAATTGTTTTGGTTTTAAATCTTATAAATGTTACAGGAATATGGGGTGGATTAATTTCAAGTGAAATATAGAGATATGAGAATGCAACCATTAATTGTTTTGGTTTTAAATCTTATAAATGTTACATGAATATGGGGTGGATTAATATCAAGTGAAATATAGAGATATGAGAATGAAATAATATTTCAAAGCTACGGGTGAAACCATACTTGAGGTAAAATTATATAGCTACAGGCAATATGAGACTAAGGTTGTGGAATGAGATTCAAAGGTAAAATGGTTTTACAATGACACATGAAATAAAATTCACGGATGCGAATTTATCAGAGAAAATAAAAGTGAAAATTTCACATGAAAGCAAAGATATCATTCATGTAAATGCATTTCATGGTAAAAGATTAAGGTGAAACTAATTTATCAGAGAAAATAAAAGGGAAAATTTCACATGAAAGCAAAGATATCATTCATGTAAATGCATTTCATGGTAAAAGATTAAGGTGAAATCAATTTACAGGCATGGTGAAATCAATTTAGAGGTGTAATACATTCATGTAAATGCATTTCACGAATTTATCAGAGAAAATAAAAGGGAAAATTTCACATGAAAGCAAAGATATCATTCATGTAAATGCATTTCATGGTAAAAGACTAAGGTGAAATCAATTTACAGGCACGGTGAAATCAATTTAGAGGTGTAAAAACATGTTGCAGGTAAAAGTAAAAGAGTAAAGTGAGAATACTCTTCCAACCATACAAATCAACACATGGTTTTGCAAAACCATCGAGGTATTCTACAATGGTAAAAGGAATTTACATACACATAAAATGAATTTATAGAGGAAGGAGTAATAGGAAAAAAACTACACATGGTTTTGTGAATTCATGGAAAGAGAAAACAAAACCACAAATTGGAAACAACACATGGTTTTGTAGAAATTTAATTATAAATTTCATTTAAAATATTTTGGGACACTAATGGATGATAAAACAACAGGGCAGTCATAGGATCAGCCATCACTAAGGGAAGTCTCAGATTATCAAGTTAGAGGATCAACAAACAGTTGAGTGAATTACTAAGAAATAGAGAGATACATCTGCATTTGCTAGTTCATATGCCAACACAACCACAAATTTGGGTCCACATCCTACCTGCTCCCACTTCCACAACAACATCATTTGCACAAAACATTCCGCGAGAACTATTAATCTGTAGCAGCACTTAGAGCTTTTTAGTTCATCTAAAGTCTAAAAATGTCCTATTTGTTAGAGACAACATTTATTGTAAACAATTTGTAAATTTTGTATAAATACTTCTGCTTTTGAAGTATTAGGTGTAGATTGCTATACATTTCTATAGTTGTATTGATCTCTAACCTGAGGCTTCATTGTACCAATTTTTCAAGTTAGCAGACTGGACTGAGTAATAAAAAGATTGCATTACAGGATTCATGTGTTGAGCTATTAGGATTCATGTGTTGAGCTATTACAGTGAAGTATTTTCTTTGTCAAAATTTTTATCTTCTTATGTATTACACAAACTTACATGTTATCTAAAGTGAATGAATTAACTGGAAATTTATCTCAAAATTTGTTTAAGTACACTCTGTTTTGAACAGTTGATCATTTTTATGTTTTCTTATGATATCCAGATCTGAGAATCTTTAATTGCTCTCCCTTCCCGATTGTTGCTCCTTGGATCCGATTTAAACCAACTTCATCATTCCAGCTTTAAGACCTAAAATTACTCAGCTACCTTGCCTTGTAGACATTAGTTTTAGAACTTGCTCCAGTCTTGTTTGTCTTGACACTTGACCCCATAGCCCAATGGTAAAATACATCCCTCTACCCATCTAAGTCAGTGATCTCGCCACCAAATCAAACCCAAAACCCAAGTACAATCATAACTAGCCTAAAATCAAATAACTAAAACAAAGTTAAATAATAAAGAGAGAGCCCTCTCTGAGAATTAGGAAGGCTAGATCCTAATCTCCAAAGTAGGTTTATGGCTACCTCTAATCATTTTTATTAACAATTCTAGAGAAATATTGGAGTGATAATAGTGCCTATATAGGCATTGACTGGCCACGAAGATAGAATGACACAAATTTTGACCCATTTCTCTTCACAACTAATGAGACATTAAATAATTTAATTAATTTATTAGTAATAATATTTTCTATTTTAATATTTATTATTTAATTGACGATCATGACTATTTTTATTCATAACATTTCCACCCCACTTAAAGATGTTTTGTCCTCAAAGCACAAGCAGAAGGGTTTTCTCTAGTTGAACATTGTTGCGATGGAATAACATCCTTTTGTTGACTGGTGCATTCTTCATGATTATTTTTACCTTCCTTGGAGTTGGGAATGTTAACACCATTTAATTTATAATGTCATCCTTGCCAGTTAAACACCATGAATTGTTCTTCAAGGTTTGTAGTATAGTTCCCTGGTTGTATTAGCGATTCCGCACCTAGAATTACATCCATTTCTTTGAGTGGTAGGGAAAATAGATATTATTGTAGCTTCAGTGCTTGTATTTGGATTGAAAATTTTTGACATTCTCCTATTTACTTGATTTTCTTTCAAGTAGCAACAGATATGGACAAGTTCTTGACTAGGCATCTATCTAGACCAAGTTTTTTAGCAAGATCAACGTTTATACAGTTGTGAGTACTACTAGAATCTATAAGTATATTGACATTTCTATTTTTTATGAGTCCTTTGAGCCTTAAGGTTTTATGACATCGAATCTTCCTCATGTTTGTTGATGGAGTAGTAAGTTTAATGTTCCTTTTTGGGAATTGGCTCTTCTTCAGAAGATGTGGTGAAATGTATTTTGTAGTTTATTTTTGTTCTTGATCTCCGAAAGAGTTATTACTTTCATCAAGGTTTTTCCAGTCACATGAAATTGTAGCTAATGACCGTTCCTCAGAATCTAAATCTTCACTGTGTGTAACAATGATTCCTTCATCATGTTCTTGTACTTCAATTTTCTTCCCACATACTATTTTATAGTAGCACAAGGATGCTTCTTCACATTTATGGAATGACGTCTAATTTTCTCCACACACACACACACATATTTGGATCGTTACTTGAAGTGTCTAATTCCTTCTTGACTTCATAAGTATACAGTTTCTTATTAAGGCATCTGTGTCCTGATGTCCATTTGTCTCCATAATACCTACATTTGTTAGTTTCTTTCCTTCCCAAGTGTTGTTGTTGTTCTTGTATTCCCTGAATGATGGCATTCTGAGCTTATATTTTTTCAACAATTATGGCTGCGTGTTTTCAATCTTCAATGATTTGGGGTCTATATAATTTTAATTCTTCCTGAATGTAATCCTTAAGGCCACAACGATACATTTTTAAAAAGCATGAATGGTGGATGATGTGGAGATATGTATGATGTTTAATGTCCTGTCTGTTAGTGTTAGTCTTTCCAACCTTCCTACAGTGATCAAATATGCTCTTACAAAGTGGTCTCAGAGTGTCAAGGTCAAATTTTGTCATTTCAGTGAGTCTTCAAGCAAAATTTGGTCACTAGGCATTAGGTCTATGGTTTGCCCAAATGTCAGTCCATGTCACCATTCAGCTGAGCCTATCATCATTCAGAGGGTTTTCATTATCATGCCAGTGTCGAATGAGTCATTTTACACCTTATTCATGCTTCAGTTGTGCCTAAGTAAGGTCATTTCCCTCTCCTAGGGTTTTGAAGGCAATTTCTATTGGACGGTCAAATCATCGGCAAAACTTGTTTCCAGATGTTCATACACCTTCCCTTATCCTTCATGTACCTTATCAAATGCTTCCCATCACTGAGATCCCCCAAATTCCTCATTTTTGCACAAACCCTAGTTTCTAGCTACAACTTGGCAATTTTCTAGGTTGGATCTGTGTTTTGCCCTTTTGGACCCCTTCCCCTCACTCGATCTCCACAATTACACTTTCCCCTACTTCCTAACATCCCTCCCTACTTCCAAAAATTTCCCCAAGAATTTAGAAGCCCCCTATCCCCTTCATTTCGCTTCATTTCGACAAAATTCCTTGTTTCACACATCGGGACAAGTTTCACTCAAATGATGTTTCAGAGCAATCAAAGATGAATTTTGGAAAAATGAGAGAGGTTTTTGTCCACAACATGCCAATAAAGAAAAACCTCCTTCATGTTTTGCACAGGTGTCATTTTTTGAGAGAAATGTCAAGAATACCGTTGCCTCAGGAGAATCAAAGACACCTCTGAAGTGACCTTGGGAAAATCAAGTTTTATCCTAGCTTGGTTGGCCAAATGATTTTCTTGATGGGTAAAATGATAACTAGACACAAATATATTTCCAATGAGCTATCATGAGCTCAATTTGGGGTTGAGGAAGGCATTAAAAAGTTGACTGCAACAACACTCTTCCTTGAGGCAGCCTCATTTGGCACTTTTTGACCAGTCTTGGGAGATTTGATTTTTGACAAGTCAAATCAACTCCAAATTAACAAATTCAAGTTGGGTTGAAAAGTATACTCAAATACCTTTCCAACTAGCTATCATGCGCTCAAATCTGACACCGGGAAGGCCTCCAAAAGCCTCCTGCAAAAGCGCGACCCGTTGGGTGGTGCGCGACCCGTTGAGAGCTCTTCCGCAGTTCAGAAAAGCAACGTGCGCGACCCGTTGAGAGCTCTTCCGCAGTTCAGAAAAGTAACGTGCGCGACCCGTTGGGAGGGGCGCGACCCATTGGGGATTTCTCCACAAAAATTTGCCAGTAAGCTGCCAAATGACCCCAAATCGCTTCAAGGTTTCAGGTAGGCCTCTGATCATCAAAGTATTTTGCTTGATAGAGAAAAATGAGCATGGGAAATGTATTTTAATGCCATCAAGTTGAAATGAGAAGTTCATGTATATTTGCTTTAAAAATGTCAAAATGCAAGTAGAGATAGGGTTTTGTTTTGATGCTCTCAAGGTTATCCCTTTCACCCCCTGAGGTTGTTCATGAGGAGGGAAGGCCATCACAGTAGCATGATATTCTTGAGACCAGACATGTCAGCTCTCCTCCATTGGTCACTTATCAGAGAGGCCCAAGGGCCTTATTTGCAGCAGCTAGGCGAGTATTATCTCCACAGCAGGTGGAAGGGGTCTCGCCTTCATCATCAGCTCAGCGAGTGTTATCTCCACATCAGGTGGAAGGGGCCTCGCTTTCTTCACCAGCACAGGTACTACAGAGGGGCAAAGAGCCCACGATTCATGAGGATCTGGTGATTGATCTTGAGGCCAGTTCTCCTAGCCAAGAGGCGAAGGAGATCATTCAGCATCTCAGGGCCGAGAATGATGTTTTACAGAGGAGACTTGAGGGTGCCCAATGGAATATTACTTACCTGGAGCAGCGGAACACACAGTTAGAGGAGGAGAAGGCACTTGATGAGCTATGGAGGATTCGTAGTGACCGAGTCTTGAACCGTAGAAGACCCGGTGATCCATTGCCTGTTGACCGAGAGTCAATGCTCATTTGGAGAGGTTGTTGGCTAAGGCCAACCAAGAGAAAAAGCTGCTGAGAAACATGAAGAATCACTATTGGGCAAGGATGCATGTATGCAAGGCCAAAATGAAAATGTTCCAAAGGAGGTTGTCCGAGGCTCTTAGGCGGAGGAAGAAGACCAATCCACTCCGTATCTTGGCTAAGGCATCCCTCAAAGATCATGGCACCCACTAGCATCAGCTACAGCACAAATCCCAAAATTTTTTGAGAATTTTGGGTAATTTTGGTATTTTTTGGAAATTTACAGGTTTTGGCTTCTCAACGGGTCTCACCCCCGGTGAGACCCTTTGTCATCCTAGCTCCGTTTTGCCAAAACTCAACATTTCTAGATTTTTCATGCAAAGTTACACATGCCTATGGATGGACTTGAGTTTTTATGGGGTTTTGGGCCTCCAGAAGGTCAAAATACATGCAAAATTTGACTTTCTGCCCATTTTTTGAGTTGCAAAAGCAGTCTTGGGAGAATTGACTTTTGACTGGACAAATGACCTCCAAATCCAAAAATTCTAGTTGGGTTGGAAAGTAGACTCAGAGACCTTTCCAACAAGCTATCTTGTACCCAATTCTGATACAGGGAAGGCCTCCAAACAGAGCTCCAAAGTGCGCGACCCGTTGAGAAAATGTGCGCGACCCGTTGAGGAAATTGTGCCAGATTTGACCAGTTCAGCCCAGAAAACACAGTTTGGCTCCAGTTTGACTTTTTGAGATTGATGGTGGTCCTCTTGGATGTGATTGTGACACTTTTTGGATACTTTTACTCTTGTTTAACTCTTCTAGAAGTTTCTTTCATGTAAAGGGTAAAAATTGAATGTATGAACTGGTTTCCAAGTTTATAGAGGCAAGTTGTTTTGACTGCCTATTTTGTAGTGCTTAGTTTAGAAGTGGTTCAAACAGCTCCTAGGATAGTGAGCTCGACTCTTTTTCCACTGGAAAAATCCGTAATATTTCATTATAAATATGAAAGATTACATATGTAGATGCTTTGTCGCATATGCCAAAACTGTTCAGTACATTTTCAAGATATTGCAGATCAGTGCTGTATATCTGTCTGTTACATTTACAAAAATTGTGCAAAAAAGGTGCCATTGTAGGCAAACCTCGATCTATTTACATATATATCATATTGTGCAGTCAAAAAACAAAAAAGACTGATTGTTATGTCGCCTGTAGACCCGCAGTAGGATATGACGGGTCTATATAAGGCCGGTGGAAGTATTTCTGCTCCTGCTGATCCAAATATTCAGTGATTTCCCATAAGCCATTTTCCATCACCGCGGCCTCCTTGGAAAGCTTGTCAGCAGTCTGGTTATGTTCTCTGTATATATGAGATATGTGAAATGAGTTAAAAGCATCCTTTAGTATAAAGACTTCATCAAGCAGTATGTTGAGAGTGTGTGAGTGACATGTGGTAACTCTATTGACCCAATTTACTACAATCTGAGAATCTCCGTAGATGTTGATGCTGGTGCAATGATGGCTGAGTGCGAAATGAAGTAAATGGCGGAGAGATATGAGCTCAGAGTAATTGTTTGTGCCAGCCCCCAGTCCTACTTTGATGTGATAGAAGTGCCTCAAGGATTTGTGTATAATGATGCCCCCTCCACAGCCATGTTCGTTTGCAGCCCCATCGAAGTAAGCCCATGGTGAGCTCATGTCTATATTGGGAGGAGGGGACGGCCGACGCTGTTTTGGAGGAGGGGGATTCGGTAGTTCGTTATATGCTGTAATGATACCAGCTTCAACGAGAGTCCATCTAGGCTCCCATCCATCGAATATCATTCTGTTCCTAGTATTCCATATAGACCAAATTACAATGATCGGAAGGTTTACAGATTTCGAACCACTGTGTCTGTTCCCCCAATCCATCCACGCGTTGATAAGGTCTGTACCAGACCAATCGCCCGAGAACTGAATGTGATGTTTGATATGATGCCATAATTGTTTTACAATGGGGCATCTTAAGAATAGGTGTTCGGTGGTCTCTGTGTCTGCTTTGCACAGCACACAACGCGAAGGACCGGATACCGCCCTGCGCTTGAGGAGTTCGTCAGTGGGAATGCGGTTTCGAAGGACACACCAAGTAAATAACTTAGACCTGGGCGATGCACTAAGCTTCCAAATCTGGTGCCACCATCTATCAAGTACCTCCGGCTTTCTGTGAGAAATAATGACTTTGTATCCCTCACGAGGAGAGTAAACCCCACTATCAGCAATCTGCCAGATGAGTTCATCCGGTCCTTCCACAATTCTGATATGGGATTCTGAGAGGGCATCACAGTATGCTTTCCATGGTTCGTGCCATCTGATCGGGATGTCCAACTGTGTGCCAGATTTCCAAGCCTGATGCAATATGTCCGAGCCTTCATGATCAGCGATCTGCGCAAGCACTCTAATGCCACGGGAGTTTAGGAGGGCAATCAGGTCTGTGTGAAGTCTGTGTCTTCCTCCACATCCACTCCATGGATCCATTCCGATGCGTGCTCTGTTCCCACTTTTTATACGCCATATGATGTTGCTCCTGAGGAGGGGGAGGGAGTGTAGGAGGGCTTTCCAAATGGAAGAGATGCCCGTTCTGTTCCAGCTTGGGAGTCTGGCCCAATCGATGATGTCGAGAGGCCAGATGTACTTATGGTATACAATCTCTGTCCATAAACTGTGGGAAGTCAGCAATGCCCAACCCATTTTTGCAGCGAGGGCTTTTGCAAAGGATGCCAGGTCCTTTAGTCCCCAGCCCCCCCACTTCTTGGGGAGGGCAATCTTACTCCAGGAGATCCAAGCAAAGGTGCGCTTCTCTTCCTTTCCAGCCCACAAATATCTGTTGCAGAGTCTCTGAATCTTTGAGAGAATGTTTCGGGGAATCCATGCTAAAGCCATCCAAAATACGGGAGTTGCTTCCAGCACTGATTTGATCAGAGTTAATCTGCCTGCTCTGGATAGATATCTGAAGTACCAACATGTTATTTTCTTTTCAATCTTGGTGACAAGCCATACCCAGTCGGCAATTTTTTGGTTTGTAGGCTTTAGCCAATATCCAAGGTATTTAAGACCTCGATCCAGAGGTTGTGTGATAAATGGAAAAGCCTGCATAGCCGATTGAGATTCAGCTACAGATGTACCAACCATAGTGATGGAAGACTTTTCATGGTTGACCACCATGCCCGTGGCATGTGAAAAAAGGTTAAGGATTCTGTTGAAAGATGAGGTATCCCGAATACTTCCATCGAGAAGTATAAGGACATCGTCCACGAATAGAAGGTGAGTTAGGAAGCAGGCTTCTGAGATCTTTAGGCCCCGGATAGTTCCTTCCCTCTTTGCATCAATGATGAGACGACTGAGCGCTTCTGTGACCAATAGGAACAAGAGGGGGGAAAGGGGACATCCCTGACGAAGTCCCCTTTCAGAGTGGAAGAAATGGGATGCAGCACCATTTATCAGAATACTATAAGTAGGAGTGGTAATGCATGCCATAATCCAAGTGATAAGCTGGTGTGGAAAGCCCAGATGAATGAGAATCATTTTGATGTAAAGCCAGCTGACTCTATCGAAAGCCTTTGAGAGATCGATTTTGAGAAGAATACTCTTGAGGTGCTTGGTCCAGATAGAGTGAATGGCTTCCTGGGCAGAGCCAATGGCTTCATGAATCTGCCTGTTTTCCAAGAAAGCAAATTGCTGAGGAGCAATGTGATTGGAAAGGATGGGTCTGATCCTGTTGGCTATGATCTTGGATATGATCTTGTAGAGTACATTGCATAGCGAAATGGGACGAAAGTCAGCAAAGGATGATGGAGAGTCGGACTTGGGAATAAGTGCAATGAAGGTAGAATTTATAGCATGATAGATCTGACCTGAGGTTCTGCTCTCCTCTACCACCCTTAAAATGTCCTCACCCAAGATGTCAAAAAAGGCCAGGTAGAATTCAATGGTCCATCCATCAGGGCCCGGGCTCTTTTCCTTCTGAAACCATTTAATGGTATTCTCCAATTCATTCATGGAGACAGGTGCATTAAGATCCTCCAAGTCTTCATTGTTAACGAACCTCGGGAAATGGGAAGCAACACGGAAGATTTCAGCCAGGTTGGAGCCCTCAGGGCATTTGAAGATGCCTTTGAAATAGGAGGTACCCAGGCTAGAGAGCTTGTTGAAAGAGTCTGCCAGACCCCCATCCGGATAGGGGAGGTTCCAGATGGTATTTGCAACCCTCCTCCCATTTGCAAAATTATGGAAGAATCTGGAGTTTTCATCCCCAGCCTTGAGCCAAGTAGCTCTACTCCTCAGCCTGATCGATTCATCTCTGAGTCTGAGAATGTTGGACTTCTGCTCTTCTAGATCAACCAGCCTATGCTTGCTTTCCACAGAGATAAAGCCCAGGTTTTGTTCATCCAACAGAGCGTGTATGTCTGCTTCTATCGAGGTGAGCAGTTCATCTTCCCTTGCCTTTTTCCTCTTGGCCCATTCAATCACAATATGCTTGAGTTCCGTCAAATTTTTTACAAATCCCCTAGCCAAAGAGGGTTCTCTGTCAATAGGGTGATCTGCCCAGAAGTCAGTGACTAGCTTAGAGAAACCAGGGTCCTGTAACCAATGATGGTTGAATTTAAAAGGAGCTTTTGGTTTAGGGAGAGGGCCCAGAATTTCCATCATGATGGGAGAGTGATCCGAGATTCCCCCCGAAACTACCCACTGTTTATAGTGATGGAGATTGCGGAGCAACGGTCCCTTGATCAGATAACGATCGAGCCGACGGGCCAAGGCTGCTGATCCGATCCTTCAGATCCTCCAAGTGGGAAGAGGGTGTTGCATAGGGATGTCGATGAGATCGTGCTGTTCAAGCAGATTCCTCATGAAGTCTGATATGGGATCTGATTGAGCAGATGAGCCCCATGATTCACCATATCCCAAGGAGAAGTTTAGGTCGCCTCCAATGATCAGGTTTTCCTCTTGCAGCAAAGAACGATCAAGGAGGGTGCGCCAGAATCCTTCCCTCTGCTGACAAGGACCATAAAT
The DNA here is from genome assembly GCA_031772625.1 of Pinus tabuliformis. NCBI lineage: Eukaryota > Viridiplantae > Streptophyta > Pinopsida > Pinales > Pinaceae > Pinus > Pinus tabuliformis. The sequence goes on from CM062818.1 coordinate 2,076,257,633, forward strand.
ATTGATGATGCGTAGTGGCATCCCAAGGTCTTTTGAAAAAATGTCAGCACCCAAATATCCTGGTCCGCCCCATGAGGAGTCCAATCTGATGGAGAGAGGGTTAAGTCCTATGGCCAAACCACCCGAACGGCCCATAGCATCCGACCCTATGTATTTCCACTTTGGCGCAATCGATTTCAAGGCAAGAGATATGGCTTCTGCAGAACCCAGGGTTTCTTGCAGGAGGATGATGTCAGGATTTTCGACCTGAAAAAGTCGTTTTAGGGCTAGCTTTTTCGGGGTGCTAGCTAGACCCCTGCAGTTGAATGAGAGACACTTCATGGGGGAACCCTCCGAGGGGGGTTTGTAGCTCTAAGGGCGATAGTGAGCTCGACTCATGGAGGCAGGGAAAGAGGTTAGATCATCTATATTATGTACTTTCTTTCTCATTTTCATGGTTGGACTCTTGAGGGAGAAGCTATCATTGTATTATCACTTGTATCTCTGCAATTTTTGGCTAAGGAAGACCAGCGTTTTGTAGTCATATTTGGGATTCTTGTGGACTCATGTGTTTATGGTGTGTTTCTTCGTGTTCTTGTAAGCTTTTTTATGTGATTCATTTCCTTTCTTTACTGCTGCACATTAAACAAATGAAGTGTTAAAGTATGAATTCATGCTAGCCATGCTCTGCTTTTAAATTTGTTTAATTTCAATGTCTTCTTCTGTCTAAAGAGAATTAAAAGTGATTGTTTGCTCTCTTTAGCTCCTCATCTTTCATTCCTCACCATTCATTTTAGTTAAAGGCATCAATACAGGCTCCTACCCCGCCCCAAAGACCCCCTTGCAGAAACTGTGTCAAATCCCCGCATCCTAAATTGCAGCTCCTCAATTTGCCACCAAAAACCCCAAAAATCCCCAAATCAACCTTTATAATCAGTTTACTAGCCTAATATCAGTGTTACCTTGTTGGTCATCTCATCCTATTGAAATATCTACCGAGATTGACCGGAGAGAGCCTTCTCCTGCCCCGTAGGGCTAGCTACGAGGCTGAATGGTTTGATGTAGCTTTGAGGTTTGCCTTTCTCAGCCTGAGGTGAAATTTCAAGTGCTAACACTGTCCACACCTATGAAGTGTTGACAAGTGAAATACTAAGGGAAATGACATGGATTTCAATGATTATTTGGAAACTTGATTATGACCAAGCCTAATGGTGTGGAATGACAACGACATGTGGAAATTTTGGCTAGATGGAAATGATGACATGACAATGGTGATGACATGGTAGTATAATGACACATGACGACTAGCTATAGGATAAGAGAAATGGTGTTTTAGCAAGGATGACATGGAATGATACATCAACATGATGACATTAGTAGGGTGACATGGCAATACAGATGACTGCCACATGGCATGTAGGAATGTCAATTTTTTATTGGTCAAATGGCCAAAAATGTGTGACACATGACACCTATCACTGGATACCACATAACATGATGACATCATGCTAACATCATCACATGGGTGACAATGGACCCCTAAGGCTCTCTCTTTAAATATAATTACCATTCCGAGTGAAAATAGAGTATATTTAAAATATAATTCCTTACGATACATTTGAAAAAATTATGCCTTTTGGAGTTTTTGGACTTTGCATCTCTAAGGGATTAAAAGGTGGGTTGGCTCCTCCCATAAACTATCTCATCATGCTATTTAATTCTATGATATCCTCAGCCATTTGGTCTTGAATCTTCTCGAAATCATCTTGCTTCTTCTCGATATCATCAAGGCGCTTGCACACATTGTCGAATTCTTGAATTTTTTTTGAGTTATCGTCATTACTATTACTTCCCATGTTGTTCTTTTTCTTCCTTCTAGACCCAATTTTTTTAATAATTTAATTAATTAAATAATTTTTTTTTGGTAATTTGAATGATGTTCAATTACTACATAAATTTATCAACTAGGGCTAGTAAACTAATGAAATGTATATGCATTGTATGTGCTAGAAGTCTTTGTCACTTATTAAATGCCTAAATCAATTTGAGTTATCAAGATGCACATGTTTCTCTATGGATATGTAAGTAAACAAATTGCTTCTATCAAATGAGATTGATTGTGCATAACAATTTCATCCTACTTAAAAGAAACTTCAAAATTGCTTCATAAGATCACACTCACACTTGTTTGAATTAAATCACTCTCACACTTGCTTAAAGTAAAATCACACCAACTGTAATGAAAATCAAACACACTTTCTTGAATGAAATTTACTTTTGAAAATTACATTCAAATGGAAATCATACTTTCTTGAATAAGAATCATACTGCACACTTGTACTTAAATAAAATCACTCTTCAAATCGTACTCATAAATCTATTTCTATGAAAATTGTGATTAAAAACTACTGCAATATAAAACTTAAATTCCTACTGCTATTTTGAATCAAGCTCTATCCATATGCATCTGATATCTCTCCTTTCCTAATCAATAAAATTATTAGTAAAACAATTTCAAATCTATATCTAAAAATCAAAACCTGAATACTTGAATGAATCGACAAAATCCAAAGGAAATCTGTGTGGAAATATTGATTGTAAATAAACAAAATCCTTACTGTTTCGAGGGGGCTCTCCTACGATAAGTAGGAAATTTTATAAAGCTTTCACAAAACGATTATTCAGGCATTGGAATGCACAACAAGCAATGGAGTTGAAACATAGTTTTTATTTCAAAACCTAGTACTTCACAAATACAATTCTCTATTGGAAATAATACTAGGGGGGGGGGGTGAATCAGTATTAGTCAAATCAATAATAATTTTCTTTTCATACACAAATTCATATACGCTACTTCAGTGAAGGTAACTAGCGTGTACACGCAACTGTGTTTAAGGAAACTAGCGTATATCCAACAAACTTATGATTCAGTTAATTCATCATATGTTGATCTCTAATCAGTGCATCAGAACTTCATTAACCATATAAATAGTAACCAGGCGCAGTAAAAATAGAACAGATCATCACACATAAGAAACACACATGAACACCATGATATAAGGTGGAAACCCAATGCGAGACAAAAACCACATGTTGTCGTCTTCCTTTCATATAAGAAAAACCTGTTTACAATCTTGTACTGGTGCAGACTCATACTAGTACGCAGGCACCCACCTACAGAAGGCTACAACCTTCTCTCATTCTCCAACTACTACTGTAAGGGAGCTACAACCCACTAGCTCTTGTACTAGCTGATATATTTACTAGTACGTAGGCATTGGCCTATAGAAGGCTACAACCCTCTCTCGTTTTCTAGCTGCTACTAGAAGGGATCTCCGACCCCCTGGCTCTTGTACTGGCCGATATGTTTACCAATATGTAGGCACTGGCCTACAGAAGGTTACGACCTTCTTTCTTCCTCCAGGGACCATGTTTCATAAATTTTCAGACTGGATACTCCTGGATCACAAAACCATAATATGAAGGCCACGTTTCATCCAATTTTCATACTAGACCCATCAACAACATTGAAGCACAAAACAATCACCACTGCAATACAACCATCAACTATATCTGCATCATCAATCTTTGAATCACCCAACAACTGAATCACTGAAACCCTGCCATCAAAACACAGTCACCAGAACACAGAGTAGAACCCAGAACTCCACAACAACCACTAGAACCAACAACAACCTTAAATATCAAATCTCATAATGTATGCGCTACTCTGATGAACCAAACCAGCATGTATACACACTTTTACCAAAGCGAACCTGCGTACAGATTTTCAAATTCTAATTTATAAACTTCACAACTATTTCAGTATTCAGCCATAACTAGATCATAACATTTGCAGAATAAACATGTGTCAGTTATTCAGATCTAGTCTATCCATGATCAAACCACATAATGATAAAACATTCCAAGCCTTAAGATCACGATCCATCATCCAACATCATCCACATAGGTTCATCCTTGGTTCAAATCAAGCAAAACATCACAAACCCATAACCTACATATTGGATCTCAAACTTCATCAGATATTCAATGTTTGCACACCATGCACACCTTGGCCTAATGATCTTCTCCTCCTTATATAGTTTTAGGCCTTTCTCAATACCATGGACCAAAACCACTTAGGACCGATACCTTGGACCCAATACCTGGGTCAATACCTCGGACCAAATACCATGGACCAATACCATGGATCAAAACACCATGGACCAAATACCTTGGACCAAAACTTAGTTTTCCAAGATATACACGCTTTTCATTTTGTGAAAGTGCGTGTGTACATTATACACTCCTTTTGGTCTGTTAGCCCGCGTGTATATGCTTCTCTATCAATGTGAACCTACGTATACCTCTCTTTGATCATTAATTCTTTGCTATTGACCTGCTGCAGTATGATCTGTCATCTGAGTGAGTTTCCATCAAGGACAACACCTGTATCATAATGCCAACAATCTCCCCCTTTGGACTTGATGGCAACAACACCACCAAGTCACTCTCCCCCTTTGACATCAAGGGTAAAGGGCGGACCAAGATATTATCTCCTTTTGATATTCATTATACAATCCATACTCCCCCTGAGTACATGCTAAAATCTATGATTGAGCTTCCCCTTTGTACATGCCAAGATGTACCAATCTGTCCATGCTCCCCTTGAGCACATGCAGAGTCTGGAAAAATATTTTTTATTAGAATAACATGAATCTACAACTCAACTAAGAGAGTGTTTGGTCAATTTAGTGTGTCCTAAATTGCTATTTAAAATGTCAATCCGGGAGTCGTAAACTGCTGAAGTGAAGTGCACTGTATATGCAAGATAGCCGATTTCTTAGTTCTTTGTCATTTTTGAGTTTTTTGGTTTGTTTTTGGGTTTATCTTCTGTGGATTCCTAGTGTGAGATGGCGAAATTGAAAGTCAAGTATGGATGGTAATGGTGATTTCTACAATGATTTTCCAAATTTTAAAATTCTCAAAAAGAAGGTTTCAAACTAACTGTGATGAAATCAATTCTCAAAAGAAAATAAATGTACCAAAACAGTGAACTAGTGACAATGGCCCAGTATCCTTACTGATGTATGAAAAGAAAATAAAAACTGAACTCAAAGCAACTCAAAGACTGAAAGCAAAGCAAACTAAATCACACTACTTCAACCCACATTCTGACCCTTCACCTTTTGACTCGCTCCGGCTATAGGAAGCAATCATAAACAAGCTGAGTAATATGATATCTAAATTGCAGGAAATCAAATTGCATAAAAGGAAACTAAGATTTAACTACTCATTCATATTTCAATTCCTGAAAATGACATAAGTAATTTAATCACTAACTTGTAGGAAAGCAAACTAAATCATACTACATCAAATAATATTCTAATTCCTCACTATTTGAGTCGCTTGGCTATAGGAAGGAAATCATAAACAGATGAGTAATATGATATCTAAGTTTCAGAAAAGTAAATAAGCAAATCAAAACTGAAAGAAATGACAATGCTGGAATTAAAACTCAGTAAATGAATCAACAGAAAGGACAAGATGATCTCATGTCAGTAGTCATTAAAACTATGTAATTTTCCCGGGCTGCCTACAAGAACCTGAAAGAGAAAATACTGATCAACTAGCAATCATGAGAAAGCATAAAAGAAAATATGAACAGCAGTTAGTTATAAACATCAGGAAATATATACACAAGCAACTGATTATAAAAGCAGTAACATAATGAAAGAAAGCGAGAAACTATACAGTAAATACAGAGCTTTGGTGTACATGGGCCCTCTGCAACCTCAGCCAATCAATACTCAGTCACAAATGGAACTCAAGAATGTTGTCTTCTCATATATTAAAATGCAGTAAAAACATAGAAATAGAGCACGGTACAGTGGCTCGTAAGCACAGTCAAGATTACATATCAAAACTAACCATCCAACGTATGATAATGCGTTATTTATAAGTGAAAAAGCTATAACTGATTCCTAGATTCTACGTTGCCAAATAGACACGTAAATCTCCATGGCATGAGATCTAGCGGTATGGTAATCATGACAGATAAATCCATGGAGTTGTGGCTACTCGATTTGGTTCATGGATTGATCCACAAGTGTTAGCACACCTCCGGAAATTGAGGATCTTGCCACGCAAAACTTCACGTGGGAAAAACAGAGCCGTGCCACCGCAAAACTCTTGGTTTGACCACTCCTTTGACCATGGCTGTTTGTGAGTGATTCAGCTGAACCAAGGGGACACGCTCCATGTACATGTCATTTGCAGCTTGCCCATGTGGCCGGATTCTCCACTGGACACCCGTAACATAGTATTTAACAAAGTGGCTGCGGAAACTTGAGCTGGCTGCGGAAAGTGACAAGTTTCCGCAGCTGATTGAACAAAAATCTAAATCAAACAGTAGTCATAAACATAGTTAGGAAACCATTTTATAAGATCTTTTTAGACTAATATACAATGATTGGACAGCTTGGTGGATCAAGTAAATGGAAAAGAAGGCTGAAAAGGTATATAGGGAAGATGCAGGTTTGGGACTCAACATACCCCCACTGTGAAGGTGTTGCAAGTCCTCATGCAACCAAAATTTTAGTCATTCCCTTTTAATCCATATGTTCTGAAGCCTCTGCTAGGACATCTAGTCCTCTTTTCTTCTTCCTTGGTGCTACCACCATCCTGGGTTTCCTTATTAGACATATGAATTTGAGATTGATCAATTCTCTGCTCAACTTTCTGCACTTTTTCTTTAGTTTCTTGTTCTTCTTTTGCCATAGTCCCAAATGAAGCATAGCGTTATCATGAATAATTTTATCTACTTTGATCTGCTCCTTAAGTGCTTCATTTTCTTGCTTGATATGCCAATTTAGAACCTCTAATTCAAATACCTCTTGCTTTAAGGATTGAACTTGTGCATCTGGTGTCATGTGGGGCAGAGTGGTACTCGAACCTGCAGCTGTTTTTTCTAAAGATTCAAGGTAGTCATATACCTCTTGTTGACTAGGATCTATTTCAAGTGTCTTTCTTGGACTGAGTTCAAAATCTTGTGGAGGAGGAGGACTACTTTCTGGCTCTGGCCGAGAAGGGCTTTCATCAACATGTGGAGGACTAGTTTCAATACTTTCCTGAGGACGAGGTGGACTATGGCCAGCTGGAGGTTTCTCGGGTGTTTCCCCACCCAAGTCAATGAAGTGGGGCCATTTTACTTGTGTTTTACTCCCTTTTCCCTTAAGCGTAGTGCTTCTCCTTAAGTATGGTGGACTAGTACTTCCTTCTTGTATGCTCAGTTTCCCTTTTTCCTTTTTCTTTGCTAGAGTAGCCTGTTCTTGAAGATGCACTAATCTCTCCGACAGTGTTTGATAATCTTCCTCTATAGATGGCTCAGGTGATTGGTAGACTTCTTGTATGTTTCTTTTGCCTTTCACTTTTCACTGTTTCTTGTCCTTAGTTCTGTTTTCTTTTTCTTTTTGACCAACTTCTTGAGTTTCTGTAGTAGGAGAGTCTTGGACTATGGAATTCTTTTCTTTTCTCCTACTCCTTCTTGGTGTCTTTGGTGTACTACTTTCAGATGCCTCAGATGGCTCTTGAAAGTAGTTTCTTATTAAGAATTGTTCCCAAGTATCTTTGTTTTTTTTTTTTTTTTCAGTTGGTCCTCAATGAGAATCTTTACAAGTCCATGATGATATAGATGAGGTTCTATATTTCCTATGTGCTTTTGGACTGTGATACTCATATTTTTCAAACTCAGCAGTAAGAAATAAAGAAAATTAAGAGTTTGACTCTCTAAGAAATTCATCAGCAGTCTAGCATGGTACATATACATTGAACCAAAGCATCCTTCGCAAGTGATAAATTTTTGGATAACTAACAACTGGCTGGCCCATTCTTCTTTCAATGCATGAACATGAATTCCTTTTGTAAACACAGTGGTGTCCATACCTGGGTTTCGTAGCATAATTCTCCATGCATGTTCGTCCACGCTTTTGTTTTTATACAATCTTTCACCTTCCTGGGGTAAGCCTGTGGCAGCTGCTACTGTTGTTTCAGTCACTGTGAGCTTCAAGTCTCCAATTTCCACCATCTGGCCATCGAAAGACCGTGCAAAGGCTTTGGTTACCTCTTTATTATAGCCCTTAAACTTTTGGATGAAGCCAAGGATAATTTTAGGGGCGAATGTTTGCCCTTTGGCGAAATTAAGGGGTTTTAAATTTTTAGTGGGCGAATATTTTGTATCATAGTACATTTTTACAAATCACCTCAAATAGCCCACCTTATTTTAAGGGAGAGGGTAAAAAAGGTAAATTTAGCCCTTGAAATTAGGACTTACAACCTTCCATTGGCCCATTTTCAAGAATAGGTTTTATTTAAGTGAATCCTATGGGCCAAATACCATATTTATAAAAGAGGTATGATAAATTAATAAAAATATAAATAAATGAGAGGTATGGTAAATAAATGTAACATTTTTTATATTTACTCCATAAGTCACCTTATATACATGTAAGAGTGTAAACAAATAAAAATATAAGTAAAGTGGAGGTATGGTAAATAAATAAAAACGTCTTTTTATACTTACTCAAAAGGTATGGTAAATAAATAAAAATATAAATACTCAAAAGGTATGGTAAATTAATAAAAATATAAATAAATGAGAGGTATGGTAAATAAATGTAACATTTTTTATATTTACTCCATAAGTCACCTTATATACATGTAAGAGTGTAAACAAATAAAAATATAAGTAAAGTGGAGGTATGGTAAATAAATAAAAACGTCTTTTTATACTTACTCAAAAGGTATGGTAAATAAATAAAAATATAAATACTCAAAAGGTATGGTAAATAAATAAAAATATAAATAAACTAGACGTATCGTAAATAAATAAAACCAATTTTTATATTTAGTCCATAACCCTCGTTCTATTTATGAAGGCTCAAGAAAGAGGTTTTGTTTAAGTGAATCCTATGGGCCAAATACCATATTTGTAAAAGTGGTATGGTAAATTAATAAAAATATAAATAAACGAGAGGTATGGTAAACAAATAAAACATTTTTTTATATTTACTCCATAAGTCACCTTATATTTACGAACACTCAAAAAATGGGTTATATTTAGGTGAAACTTATGGCCAAAATACTATGGGACAAATACCATGGACTAGATTGTTATTAATACCATGCAAAAAACCATTATTAACCCTAATATTAGAATTAATAAAAATAAAAATGGCACATGGTATTGACCCATGGTATTCACCAAAATGGCACATGGTATTGACCCATGGTATTCACCTGGAATGTAGCCTATTTAAATGGGGGAATTAAACCAGCATGTAGCCTATTCTAAGATTCACTAGGACTTTACAAAGTTTTATTATTTAGTGAAAGACTCGCCAAGATCTTACAAGATTTTATAATTGAGTAAAATATTCGCCATGCCTGGTGAGAGATTCGCCAAAAAATTATATATACATATTATATTATTGATAAAATCGCCTTCCATTTTTCCTATATACCATGGAGATTCGCCCATTTATTATATTTATAAATTTAGGGGGGGTTCTTAAAATTTTCCCTGGATGAAGCGTAACCATTTGGCTTTCTTTAGCAAATCTTTTGCTTGAGGGTAACCTTCTAAATATTTCGGTCCTTCTGGTTTTGCCCTTAGTAATCGTTCCATTCCTTCCTCTGTTTTGAATTTCAACTGAAAATTCAATTGTGTATGAGGGTTTAGCAGAGGGAAGGTGGCTCGGTTGCAGGGTTTATGGCAAAATACAGTGGTTGCAATCGGTAGATGGATAGCAAGTAACGAGAGTGCTTCGGGATTACAGGTGGAACAGAGGATGAGCAGCCGCAATGAGTCCACAAGATGAAGTGCAGACGTATGTGAAGAGGATGGTCTTAATAGAATGGTAAGGGGATGGAGTGAGGTCGAGATTTTGAATTAAACGGCTGCGTACGAAATATTACACGTTTTAATGGATGGCTACGGAAAATGCAGTGGAGGGGATCCGTAATGGGATAGGTCACATCTCATGATTACAGGTGGTGAATGAAAGTGCAGTCGACTATGAGTTAAAACCCGAAAATCAATCATGAGACCGTTAAGAAATGAATGCATGGTGTGTGGAATAATATCGTGGAATGGTAGTGGGTAATGGAGCTATCGTAACGATCATTGCACATAGTAGAGCTTTTATGGTTTGATAACTATGCATAATCGTGACTTTAATTACTATTTGATTAAAATTTTTTGCTCATACCTTTGGAAACCTTGTCATTTCTTGCTCATTAGCTTTTAACCAACTGCTCTTCCTTGATGTCTTGGAGATGCTCCATGTCTTCATAGCATATGCTCAATCACACCTGCATTTTCATGATTATTGCACTAACATTTTGACTGTGGATTTGAAAAACAGAGTGGTGGCTGCGGAAACTGCTTCTGGCTGCGGAAACTGCTACCAGCTGCGGAAACTGACACAGCACCCTCTTAGCTGAACAAAGATAGTTAGATAATAACTAACTGAGTGAAAATAGTCCTGAAAGGGACTTTTATTGATGAAATGAAATGAAATGAGTGAAATGGAGTGAAATGAAGCAGAGTGAAGTGAAATGAAAATGAGATGGAGATGGAGTGGAATGGCAAATGAGGTGGAGTGAAGATGGAAAAAGAAGGAGAGAAGAGATTTTTTTTTGGAAAATATAGAGTGTCAGGTGTCCCTGATTTTCACTCTACATTTTCTGTATAAGACCGCCAATCTGTGATTGGTTTTTGTCAGACCAGGAGTAACTCCAGACTTGGCAGAAAAATTGATTCATTTATTTCATTAGGTAGCTATTGTTATATACATGAATGTGACTGATCAGTTCATCTTCTTGATGACTGTTCACATTCCAAATTCACCCAATCGCAGAGGATTAGGTGTCAACATTCCCCCCCTTAATCGAAGGGATGTTGGTGAGTCCAAGCATTGTTCTGAATCTTTCAAGCTTTTCTCTTCCAAGCACTTTGGTGAAGATGTCTGCAATTTGCTCATTTGTGGAACAATGACGGAGATGGATTGTTTTGGCCTCAACATGATGTCGGATCAGATGATATTTAGTATTGATGTGCTTTGTACGATCATGGAACTTTGGGTTCTTGGCCAACTTTATTGCAGAGGTGTTGTCAATCATGAGTGGAGTTGATTGTACTTGTTTTACCTGTAAATCTTCAAGAATTTTCCTGAGCCACACAATTTCTTTTGTTGCTTCAGCCGCTGCCACATATTTTGCTTCTTTTGTGGAATCTGCTGGAACTGATTGTTTGCGTGATCTCCAAGAGACAGCTCCTGATCCAAGACTCATATCATATCCTGAAGTAGATACTCCAGTTTCTTTGTCTCCATCGAAGTCTGAATCAGAGTATCCAATCAAGTTGAAGTCGTCCACCTGTGTATACTTGATTCCAAGGTCTTGAGTTCCCTTCAAGTACCTTAGAACTCTTTTTGCAGCAGACCAATGTCCCTCACAAGGCTTTTGCATGAACCTGGAGAGGATTCCAACAGTAAATGAAATGTCTGGTCTGGTAGTAGTGAGGTAGATGAGACTTCCTACAAGCTGTCTATACCTTGTTGCATCCTCAAATTCCTTTCCTTCAATAGATGTGAGCTTTAAGTTTTGTTCCATTGGAGTAGAAAGAGGATTGCACTCTGTCATGCCAAATCTGTTTAACAAATCTCCAATGTATTTCTTTTGAGAAAGAAATATGGATTTTGGATGTTGGGTTACTTCAATGCCAAGATAGTAATGAACATAGCCCAAATCAGTCATTTCAAAACTTTTTCCTAATTCTTTCTTTATGGATGCAATATAGCTTTCATTGTTCCCTGTCATTAAAATATCATCTACATATACCACAAGATATACAACTGTTTTGCCAACTTTCTTGACAAATAAAGTTGCATCATCAAGATCAAAATGATTGAAGTTGAGTTTTAGAAGATGCTCAGTTAGTTTTTCATACCAGGCTCGTGGTGCTTGTTTGAGGCCATACAAGGACTTCACAAGTTTGCATACTTTATGTTCATGTCCTTTCACAACAAATCCTTCAGGCTGGGACATAAAAACATTCTCTTTTAGATCTCCATTCAAGAATGCAGTTTTTACATCCATTTGATGGACTTTCCAACCGTTCTGAGCAGCTAGTGCAAAGAGTGTCCGGATGGTGGCCCATTTTGCTGTGGGGGCAAAAGTTTCCTCACAATAGACCCCTTCCTTATGTGCAAAGCCTTTTGCCACAAGCCTAGCTTTGTGCTTGTCAAGTGAGCCATCAGCTTTGTATTTGTTCTTGTAGACCCACATGCAGCCAATTGGTTTGGTTCCAAATGGAGGATCAACCAGCTTCCAAGTGCCATTCTTTATGAGGGAATCATACTCCTTTTTCATCGCTTCTTTCCATTCATCATGAGAAGCAGCTTCTTTGAATGAAGTTGGTTCAAAATCTGTAGACAAGTTCAATTCACAATCATAAGTAACATCCATATCAACAGGTGAATTAGAGTCATCTACATCACCTCCATTTTGTCGGTTTGAATTTCTGGTTCCTGTTTTTCCAATTTCATCAGGATGAACACTTTCAAGTGTCTTTGTCAGCCACTTTGGGGGACCTTTCTGAGATGGTCCAGGCTGCTCTGTTGATTGAGTTGGGACTGAATCAAGATTGAGTCTCCTAATTCTATCAATTACATCACTTAAAGCATCATCCGTTGTTGGAGTTTCATGCAGGGGAGATTGTTCTTCAGAAGAGGATTCCACATGTTGATCTAGTATAGGAATCCCCCCTTCAAGATGTGGAATCTGATTATCAAATTCTTGAAATGATTTTGTTTTTGCGAATCTATCCAAGTGATCAAGTTGCCGCTCAACAACATTGTCAGATTTGGATGATTCCAGAAAAATGACATTTCTAGATACAACAAACTTTTTATTTACTTCATCATAAAGGCGGTATGCTTTAGAGGTGTTTGAATACCCCAGGAAGATACACTTACAACTTCTAGCACCAAGTTTGTTTCTATGTACCTTTGGTATCAAAGCATAACAGGTGGAACCAAAGATCCTGAGATGTTTTACCGAAGGAACATGTCCATACCACAATTCATAAGGAGTCTTGTTTCTTATAGCATTAGATGGACATCTATTCTTTATATATGCAACACATAGAACAACATCAACCCAAAACATTATCTTTACATTTTTGAAAAAGAGCATGGATCATACCATATTCAAGATTGTTTTATTCATTCTTTCAGCTACACCATTCTGTTGGGGATTATAAGGCGCAATTGTTTGATGTTTAATCCCATGTTGGCGAAGATAGTGTTCAAATTCATTTGATGTATATTATTTTCCATTATTAGTACGAAGACCCAATATGAGATTGTGCATCATTTTCAATCCATTTATGAAAATTCCTGAATGTTTGAAAAGCATCAGATTTGTTCTTCAATAAATAAACCCAACACATTCTGGTGTAATCATCAATAAATGTCATGATATATTTATTTCCATTTGCAGAAGGAACATGCATTGAACCACATAAATATGAATGAATGAGTTCAAGCTTCCTATGTGCTCTTGAATGTGAATCATGGAAAGACTGTTTGCTATGCTTTCCTAGAATGCAAACATCACATTGCTTATGTTTCCTAGGAATTGTAGGCAAACCAGCAACACCATTTTTCTTCAATAAGCGGAGACTGTCATAGTTTAAATGTCCAAATCTAGCATGCCATAATAAACTTGATGGAAGTGTACCTTCTTCATGATGAGAAATATATGAGAAATGTTGTGCATGAGCAGAGGTTCCTTGCAGTTTGAGAAGCCTTTCTTCTTCTATTCCCCTCATGACAAGTGAGTGGTCAGATGCTTTTCTTACCTCAAGCTTTCCATCAAACATATGAATGGAGTGACCTTGCTGGCGGATGTGGACCAAGGACAGCAAGTTTCTCTTGAGCTGTGGGAGATATAGAACATGATCCAGAAGAAAGTCTGGAAGACCAGGCAGTTTAGGCCTGATTGTGCCAAGCCCTGATGGCTTGATTTTTGACTGATCTGCAAAGTATACTGCTCCATCAACATTGTCAGTGAAATCTTCAAAAAAATATTTCCTATGAGTCATATGACAGGTTGCTCCTGAATCAAGCAACCAATCATTTTTCGAAGAAGCAAGTGAAGCATTAAACAAATCTTCATTTACTCCAATGTTACATTGTGCCTCAATATAGTGAGTGGATTCAGGTGCTTTACCTTTGTCTGTATCATCAGTTTTACCTTTCTGCTAGTTTCTTTTCTGCTCAATTTTGTCCCATGGTAGCTTGCATGTAGAAGCATCATGTGATCCATTTCGTTTGCAGCGAATGCAATGCAGATCTACTTTTTCTGCTTGAGAATGTCTGCCCCCCTACCTCTGAAGTATCTTCCTCTTCCTCTTCCTCCACCTCTTCCTCTTGTAGAATCTTGAGCATGATGCTTTTGTTTATGAGCAAGGCAAACAGTCTCTTCAGAAGATTCAGGGACTGTCTTCTTTCCAAAGGCTTTCTCTCTTTCAGCAAACTTTTTCACAAGAGAATCAAAGGTTATATCTTTAAGATTTCCATTTGCTTGTATAGACTCAAGATAATTGGAGTAAGTAGGATAGAGTGCCTTGAGAAAAGCAATAAGAGGGATATCCAGCTCAACCTTAGTGGATTTAATATCATGCATTATAGACTTTACTTCAGATGCAAGAGCAAGAGTATCATTATTTTTCAGTTCAAGAGTGAAGAGTTTAATCATGAGCTGAACAACTTCAAGTGCAGAATGTGAGTCATAGAGTTCTTTCAGCTTTTGTAAAGCTTCAAAGGCAGTTGAATATTATGAAATATGGTGACTTACTTCTTCATTTACAGATGTTGCGATTAATGCATAGGCTTTGTTGTTCTTGTTTTCCCAAATGACGAGCTCTTTGTCTGATGTAGGCTGCACTGGGTCATTTTCTCCTTCTCCGACATAGACTCCTTTCCACAACTCATTGAAGATGAGGGTGTGTTTTATCATCCAGGACCATTCAGGATAGTTCTCCTTGCTAGTGAGAACTATTCCTACCATAGAGATGATTGAATGCATTATGTGAAAAAAAAATAACTTCTGCTGATAGAATAATACTTCTAATGGCAAAAAGAATGTGCTTTTGTGGAGAAAAAAAACTTTTGCTGCTAAAAGAATGATTCTGATTCTGCTACGCCATTTATATATTATTGACTATTGAAATGAATGGTGATAACATGCTACCACTGTAACATATATCACCACATATATATCACCGCATGAACAATTTGAACGCTTGTGTTAAACGTTGCCACTGTAAAATATGAGCACTGCTATCACCATACCATATATCACATCATATATATGTGACATAAAAATTGAGCGCTGCATATATCACCGCATATATATATATCACATGAAAATTTAAACGCTGTTTACTGTAACATATATCACCGAATCATCATAGCAGAGATAACGTCCAACACATGAAGCACCAAGCTATGAGGGAGGAAGAGTCATATTTGTGCATTAAGCATCAAATCTGCATAACATACCAAATCCCGCTCAACCCAACCGTAGCCCAGCGCTCTAGTTTAGAGCCAAGCCACAAAGGAAAGAGCCCACAAGGGGTGCAAGTGTATGCACGTACTGGAAAGAAACCCCGGAATACCGCTTCCTTCCAAACGACTCTTCAAACCACCGTTCCAAAGCTGGCCGACAGAGGCATTCTCCAAAGCTCGAGCTTCTGATAGACATGAAACCACTAGCAATAACAAAAACAACTTTCAAACTGTAGAGCAACCATGTCAGTTCATACCAGTCTTTAGCCGCATTCGATACCATTCATAAGTATCGATCAACAGTATTTATTTGAAACAGGATCCAATACACGAATTCGCCTGTAGCGCAGAACCAGGGTTTCAATGAGGCCGACAGTGCTATTTTTTTTATTTTTATCATTTCTAACATCATTACTATGACCGTGAAAAACATTTTTCAGGACATGAAAGGCAGTATCGGGAGCATCTCCAGGCGGAGCTTTGAAGTAAAGTTCCTTAGATCTCGTTCACAGAGTGTTGTGGATGATTTACATTATAAAAGCAATGCGAATAATAAGAATAATAGTAATAATGGAGGCTTGCAGTGCAGTTTTTGGGCGAATATGCCCCCAAGGATTTTAGCTATCGATCAGTGCAGTTTGTGGGTGAATATGCCCCCAAGGATTTTAGCTATCAATCAGTGCAGTTTGTGGGCGAATATGCCCCCTGAGTTGATAAGAGATGTTATTCAGAGAATTGAAGAGAGCGAGAGCAGTTGGCCTTGCAGGAAGAGTGTGGTGGCATGTGCTGGGGTTTGTATGAATGGTATCAGAGCCAGCTCCTTGTTTTAGCTATTATGCTCCTTGTAACTCCTCTGTAAGACCAGGAGTAACTCCAGACTTGGCAGAAAAACTGATTCATTTATTTCATTAGGTAGCTATTGTTATATACATGAATGTGACTGATCAGTTCATCTTCTTGATGACTGTTCACATTCCAAATTCACCCAATCGCAGAGGATTAGGTGTCAATAGTTTTCAGTCTTATACAATTATTTTATTTTTATTTTTATTTTTTATTTATTTTTATTTTTTTAGTTTTTATTTATTTTTTTAACTGAAAGAAACAAAGGCTAGGCTGGTGGGGAAAAAGGATTCTTCTTCACCAACCTTATTGCAGAATTCTCTTGAAACATTTTGACAAATTCCTCTTTTGAGAGTGGCTTATGATAAATTTTCAATCGGTGGCCATTCATAATGAGAGGAGTTTGAAATTCATCAATGGTCTTGATTCTTACTGCTCCATTGCTAAAGACTTTGTCAATCTCATATGGCCCAAGCCAATGAGTCTAAAATTTACCTTTGAAGTCTTTAAACTTGGAATCAAACAGTAGTGCCCAATCTCCCTCTTGAAACTTTTTCTCTTTGATGTATCTGTCATGCCACTTAGCTCTTTGATGTTGAACTAGATCAGTTCTTAAAATTGCTTCTTGTCTGATCTCATCTAGCTCATTCAACTGCTCCATTCTGTGCTTTTGGGCTTCTGATAGATTCATCCCCAACTGAACTGCCATCTTGAAAGTCTTGACTTGAAATTCAATGGGGAGCAGGACTTCTTTCCCATAAACAAGTTCATAGGGAGAATGTCCTGCTGTATTCCTCCATGTAGTTTTGTAGGCCCACAAGGCTTCAGGAAGCCTCTCTGCCCAATCTCTTCTGTGTAGATGGATAGTTTTGGTGATGATGCTCTCAAGAACTTTGTTTGTAGACTCCACTTGGCCATTTGCTTGCGGATGGTAAGGAGTAGATTTTCTGTGCTTCATTTTGTATTCTTCCACCAGCTTCTCCATCAAGTTAGATGTAAATTGACTTCCCTGATCTGTCAAAATTTCTCTTGGGACACCAAAACGAGTAAAAATATCCTCATAAAGAAAATTAACAATTGAATTTTCAGTGGCAGAAGGCAATGCTTTGGCTTCTACCCATTTAGTGACATAATTAGTGCATACCAATATATACTTCTTCTGTTTAGATGGTGGATTAATGGGTCCAATGAAATCTAAAGGCCATTTTTCAAAGGGTTTGATGAATACCTGTGGTTGTAATGGCATTTCATTTGAAAGAGTCGGTCTCCCAACTCTTTGGCAGCTGTCACACCTTTTGACATATTGTTTTGTATCTTTGAAGAGGGAAGGCCAATAATATCCTAAAGAAAGGATTTTATAGGCCGTCCTTTTGTCAGCAAAGTGTCCACTGCATGGTTCATCATGACATGCCTTGAGGATGTCAGGAATTTCATATTCCCGAACACATCTTCTGATCACACAATCTAGCCCTGTTTTAAACAATTCGTTAGAAATCCATGAATAATTCGAACTCTCCTGAATAATTCTTGTTTTTTTCACTAGGAAATAAATGTGGAGGTAACTTCCCTGTAACCAAATATTTAGCAATATCTGAATACAAGGAGCCTTAGTAGTTACTGCAAATAAATATTCATCTGGAAACTTATCCTCTACAGGAGAATCTTTGTTAGTATTTTGGATTCTAGACAAGAAATCAGCTACTGTATTTTGTTTCCCTGGTCTATCCAACACATTAATATTGAATTCTTGTAAAAGTAAGAGCCATCTTGTAGTTCTGCTATTAGTAACAGGTTTTTTCATTAGATATCTAATTGCAGAATGATCAGTATGGACAAAAGTTTCATACCCTGTTATATAATGTCTAAACTTATCGATTGCATGAACAACAGCTAAGAACTCTTTTTTAGTCACAATATAGTTTAACTCGGTGGGAGTCAAATTTTTACTGGTGTAGTAAATGGCATAAGGAACTAAATCCTTTTGACCTAACACAGCTCCTAGAGCTGTATCTGAAGCATCTGTAGAAATATGGAAAGGAAGTTTCCAATTTGGCCCTCTCAAAATGGGTGCTTCAGATATTCTTGTTTTTAAAGTTTCAAATGCAGATTGACAATCAGGATCCCATTTGAATTCATAGTCTTTTGTAAGTAATTTGAAGAGTGGAGATGCTATTTTGGTGAAGTTTTCGATAAATCTTCTATAGTATCCAGTAAATCCAAGAAAACTTCTAACATATTTTTGACAATTTGGAATAGGCAACTTGGAGATGACTTCAACTTTTGATCTATCAACTTTAATTCCATTCCCCGAAATATGATGTCCCAAAACAATACCTTCAGTAAACATCATAAAGCATTTTTCATGACTCAATGAAAGGTTTGTTTCTTTACACCTTATAAGGACTTTTTCAAAATTCTCTAATGCCTCTTCAAATGAATTACCATAAGCTGTAAAATCATCCATATAAACCTCTACACAATCATGGATTAGATCAGAAAAGATTCCTAGTACTGCCCTTTGAAATGTTGTGGGTGCATTACATAATCCAAAAGGAAGTACTCGGTAAGAAAAAGTTCCCCATGAACAGGTCAATGTGGTCTTATCTTGATCTTCAGGTGCTACCTGAATCTGGTTATAGCCACTAAAACCATCCAAAAATGAAAAATACTTTTTGCCTGCTAAAGTATCTAATACCTGATCGATAAAGGGTAAAGGAAAGTGATCCTTCAAAGTTGCTTTGTTCAATTCCCTGTTGTTGGTAAGGTAAATCCCCTCTGCGGACAGAGGCGATCCCACTAGCCTATCACAGAACTAGCCACAAACAAACCACGCTGCTACGCAAGTTCCTAGTTATGCCTCAAAGGTGAATCAAGAAGACTAACCTGGAGTCCAACGCTATGATTGAAGCAGAGTTGATATCCTCGCTCCCTTGCTCCAACAGATCATAACGAATACCTGCACATGCCAAGGAAGAGACAGATACCAACATAAAAACTACCAAGGCACAACTATATTTCAGTCAGAAAGGAAATAAATCAACATATCACCATGATAGATAATGAGATTGGAACTATAATAGCAGTCGCTCATCAATTAATAAACAGGAAAAGTTACAACCATTGTTTTGACGTCGACCCCTCTCCTGGTTGGGCGAGTAACTATATGTGTCTTGACATGCATCTCCTCTCCGGCAGCATAACCTCTCTAGCACTCACTAGTATTTCTCCAAAAACTCAACATCCAACACTCCATGACCAATAATCATCACTACTATCACTCAATCACCAAATCACCAGCATAACACTAACACCAACACTCTCTAGCTTGTCCAATGCATAATGACAAGCTTATATAGATGAAGAAGGGAGGAGGATGCGATGAACCGGGACACCTTTCGCGGATTTAGCAAAAGCCATAAAGATGGATAAAGCTCGACAAAAGACTGATTTTTTATCCTCAGAAAAGCTCCATGTAATGAAGGAAACAACAGTCAGACGTGCATTAAGGCAAAAAGCACGACTAAATTTGGTTGGCGCGACTGTTGCTCTAAGACAGAGCGCCAATGGTCGCGCCCTCTTTTGAGGATCTCCACCATTGGCGCGGGTAGAATACTGTGGACTTGCGCCAATGGAAAAATAGCACTTTTTAGGGATGATCTGCAGAAGGTGTCTTTAGGGAACATGGAGTACATACTCAGGGGAACATAATGCAAGTGTTTTTAGCCTTTGTCACTTCTTATAACTCCCGGGATGTGTCCTCCAAGGTAAGACAAGAGGAGTAACAGGGATGGTGACAAATTACTGTGTAACAGATGCCCCCTAAAGCATGAAGTCCGAGAGGTGGAGAGGGGTGAAATGCTTTACAAGAACACACATAAGAGCACATATAAGAGCACATATAGTTACTGCCACCGAGGAGCCACATTAAGAGACATGACTGATAGTTCAATTACAAGATGTACGTGGTATGGTCGCAGCCATCCATAAGAGAGTACATAAATAATCTAGATCCATAGTATGGACGCAGCCATCTGGTTAGGATCAATGAACTGACTCAGGTATGGTCGCAGCCATCCAGTGAATGAGTCAAGTACCAAGAATCACGCCTGGATTACAACAGACACAATCCAGGGTCTTGCGCTCCATCTCGACCCGAACAAGAGTACAAGTTCAAGCATGTGAATATATGAGCTGAAGTCGAACATGCATGAACATCGTCTGATTACCAGTCAATGGTGGAAACTGTTAACAGACGCGAGAGGTACCACCAATAATGACAATGGCCCTCAAGGTACTATAGGTACAATCTACGGCGTGTGAATCAATGAGCTGAAGTCGAACACCCGCAGAATCATTCGATCGGAGGCCAATGATGAAAACCTCACGTCGAACACGAAGAACCTGCCATTGAGGCATGTAGGCTCCAAGGCACCGGAAGGGAGTCTCTAGGTCAACTTCCTAGATAATGAGCTGAAGTCGATAGGGAGTGACCTTGATCGAAGGTGGGCCATAATGTTTCCCACATCATCGACACGAGACAGAGAGATAATGTCGTGAATCAAGATTGTACGAACTATCAGAGGGAGGTTGTTTATTTGCAGAGGTCAACTTCTCTTGAACATATCGGCGGCACATTAACGGAATTGGCAGTATTTGACATCAAGGTATCAAAGGTCATGATGACGAGGCAATGAATGGATGAGAGGTCAAATAAGGTACCCAAGTCCATGGGAGCAAGTGAAAAATATGAGATGAGATATCCCCACCCTGGACACGAAAGCAAAAAGTGCCATGTTCAAGAGCGACATACTGCCGTTACGGTAATAATTATGGTTCAAAAAATTTTATTTTCCCCCCACCATTTCTGGCGAGTACCCTAGTTATTTTTAACAAGCTTGATGGGGATAGCATATGCTTGTGTTGTGACAAAATCCGATGTCATTAAGTTTTAACGAGTCTGACAAAGGAAGAACTCGGCGCCTTTTCATGTTTAGAGAGTTTGAAAAGACAGCAGAAAAGGAAACTCCAGGGATGTCCTTTTTCGTAAAGTTGTGTCTCTCGGGCCCGAAAAAGTATAAAATAATACCCGAAAGAACCGCCCGATCATTACGATCGAGGAGTACTTTTCATGATTAGTGACTTTGACCTGAAAAAGTAAAAAAGCGGTCAAAACCACGTCGTTTCGTAACCACTAACGAGTTTGAAACGACAAAAACCCGGTAATCTTTTTATGTTTTAACGGTCGACAAAAAGAACTTAAAACGACCGCCCCTTATCACCTTTTAACGAGTCAAGAGGAGGGACTCGGCAATCTTTTCCTCTTTAAATGGTCAGAAAAGAGCTAAAAGCGGACCTCCATTTTTATTTTCTTTAACGAGTCAAAAAGGAAAAATACTCGGCAATCTTTTCATATTTTACGAGTCAGAAAAGAGCGTAAAGGCGACTCGTCCTGAAGGAACGAGTGGTATAAGGGATATCAACTGGTTCCGGTAATGGTGGAACTTTACTTGAAACACGTAAAGGTTAAGAGGCTGGCTAATAAGACCACTCATCGCTGCGGTTCCTCAGGAAAGGAGAAACAACCAAGTGAAAGCATATGACCGGCCAAAAAGATGGTGGCGATGGAATGAAACAACCAAGGCTCATCTAGTAGAATTTTAGCGGATAAAAGGCAATCACGGGATGTAAATGGGTTCATTTTTACACAAGCTTGAACCATGAAGAATTTTGCTTGTTAAAAAAAAAATTTGTTGCCTCCAGCATGATTATACCAATCGAGGTACATGCCCCCCAAGCTTCATGGCATTCACGGAGTGGATGGAATGAAGGTTTACTTGGAAAGACTCGATTGGAGGATGCCCCCGGGCTTCAGTCACGCGCCCGGGTGAGTTGCCATCATCAGAATGACGGGGTGGGTGCTGGGGCATTTCCTGTGGAAATAAGACCATTTAGGAATGGCAGATGGCTATATGTGAAGTGCGAACCGGGGAATGAAAGTTGGTCTACGACTTTGATCGTTCTTCCTTCATGTGGAAAACACATCACTCTGAAGAGTGAGGACACAATAGCACGTATGCGATAAATATAGTCTCGTCCAAGGAGTAAATTGTAATCTAACGGACCTTGGACTACCATGAGACCCATTTGGATAGTCTTCCCTTCTAACGTGATAGGTACATTGGGAAGAATTCCTAAAGGTCGAGTGACTTCTCGATGGAAACCTATAAGGCTTCGCATCTCAGGCAGGAGCAGTGGGGAACCAAGTGCTTCCCAGGCTGTTGAAGAAAGGATACTCATAGGAGATCCTTCATCAATAATTGTACCAGCCATAACCATGCGATAGACTTGAACTATAATTCGAAATGGTATGGAGGCTGGTAACCGAGGATTGACTAGTTGATCCCAATTAAAGGAAATAACTAGGTTGCTCGGAGGTGGGACTGGATAGACAGCCGGATATGCCTCTAATGGACTTTCTTCCTGTTGTGAAGAAATGAGAGGGATGCTCACTTGATCATTAACGTCTACGTCAATGAATAGAATTTGGACGGTGGGTTCGTCATTCTTGGCAGTGATAACATCATATGAGGAGGTAACTTCTGAAGGCGAAACCAGGTCACTTGTAATCCGGACCGTTTGACTGTTGTCTGGTTTGGATTCAGATGTAGGATCATCTAGGGGTGGAAGTTCTGAAAGCAAAACCGGGTCACTTGTAAGCCGAACCTTTTGACTTTCGTCTGGTTTAGATTCAGATGTAAGAGCAGCTAAAGATGGAACTTCTGTAGGAAAAACCGGGTCACTTGTAAGCTGGACCTTTTGAAAGACCGGGTTACTTGTAAGCTGGAACTGTGGAATTTCGGTTGGTTTGGACTTAGGGGGTTCATCTTTGATGATCAAGTGGTGCGTAGATGATGAACATAAATCACTTGTTCCGACCAGGGACTGTTCTAGAGCAGGATGAGCACAGGTAGGTTCAGGAAGAGAAAGCTGGACCAAAGAGGAATCATGTTTGATCACTTGGTTAGCGGAGAGACGCTCTGCAGGTGTAAAAAGACGCTGATATCCAGCGGGTAGTTGGGGTAAGGGATCCGACAGAGTTGCCAAAAGATGGGAAGCTTCATCCATAAGTGGACAAAGGCGAAGGAGATGATTACCTTCACAAAGTCAACAAGGGAAACGAACCTTCCCTTTTCTGTTACCAACTAGTAAGGTATCGTCGATTTGTGACAGCAAGGGGCGAGTCGGGTCACGGGACCATATATCTAGGATCCTGGGAATGCCAGGACAATCAGAAAGAAAATGGTCCCCTTTGCATAATCGACAAGGAGACCGAAGCTTCCGCGGAGAAGCAGAAGATGGTTCCATTTCTGATAGTTTCGTGGTAGATACGACCTTCCCCTTAGAAGACTTCTTCTTGTTGGTCTTCTTCTTCTTCTTCTTAGTAACCTGGTTAGTGAAATCCAAGGTTTCACCAAGAGAAGTAGAAGATGAGGACGCAGCAATAGGCGAAGAAGGGAAGGGGTCCACCTTAGAATCAACATGGTGTTGTCCGGGTGGAGGAGGTGGTGGTGGGACAGGAGTCATCACACTTGAGACCACCGAGTTTGAAAACAACCATACGGGTAAACCAATGGTCAACCCAGGCAAAGACAATGTTGCGATATACTGAACGCCAACATTTCCGACAGAAGGAAATGGGCGAGGGTTCCCATCAGGAGGAACACCTTGGCCGGTGGGCACCGGAAAGGCTACCATTGAACGAGAAATAACCCTACTCAAGCTAACGCAAACAAAATCTAATTGGGTAATGTTATCGTGGCCAATAATTTTTTAAGA
Organism: Pinus tabuliformis; assembly: GCA_031772625.1. Lineage (NCBI taxonomy): Eukaryota > Viridiplantae > Streptophyta > Pinopsida > Pinales > Pinaceae > Pinus > Pinus tabuliformis. Next base: position 2,076,281,926 of record CM062818.1, read on the forward strand.
CACTGAACTTAACCTTTTCATTTTTTCAGAGTTGAGAAAAGGGTAAAAGATGACTCTAGTCTCCTTCGAATATTTAATGAGCACGAAGTGACAAGACGCTCACAGGCACCTTTTCGTTTAGGGAGTCCGAAAAGGATCAAAAGTGACTGCTCTGGAATTCTAGGTAGAGGGTGTGCCAAACTTTTCGCAAAACCATAGAATACTTTTTAGGGTACGGGTGGTCGATCTTCGTGAATGTTGTGTTCACTGCATTGCGAATCGTAGGGCGGTTGACACGGCTTCCTATGGATAAAGGCTTTATTCCTATAGGGGTCTCCCAATATATACTCGACGGTACGTGGGAGCACAGTCCGTATTGGCAGCTACCGTTTCACCGTGGAGGAATCACCCAACCACTCAACGATAAACTACCAGGTTTAACGACGCCGGAACACATCTCTAACCTAGACCTCTAAAGTGTTTGCGTTATGTTCCAATGCGTTGTTATGTTCATTTGGTTCATTTTAAAGTTTATCTTTGATTATGTTTCAATTTTTTGGTCCTACCGTATGTGATATCTCGAAAACTTCTTACATGCAAACTATATGCCGAAATTAAATCATTTGATTCGATGAATTCTATCTACAGGAGGGTTGAGATCTTTTTCACAAACGAAACGATCACTTCAACAAACAACAAAGATCCTAATGCAGCTAATAACAAGAAACGAAATTTTGTCTTTTTCTTTTTAATAACAACAAATAATAATAAATGCTAACTACTATGATGCAAGAGATTTTTTGTTTTTCTTTCCTTTAAGATGGCATGATGCATGTAAACAAATTCTAAGAGATATGCACAATCCAAATTCAGTCAATGAAATAGAACCAATTCTAAAACACAAAATGAACCATGCAAGAAAGGGAAAACACAAAGACTAGTGAAATCCAAAGAAGCTAGAAGTGAAGTATTCAGAGTATAGAAGATCAAGCTTTAACAAATCACTGGATAAGTGCAGAACAATCAACAAGCTGACTGGATAATCAAGAGACCGAAACTTCCCACAGAAGGCTAGACTTGCAAAGTCACTGGAAATAAGCAAACAGCTGAGGGATACAGGCTAAGACCAGTCAAGCAGAGGTTCAACACAGTTCCAGAGGCCGAAAGAGATATATAAAGAGACTGAATGAGCTTTCCACCCACACACAGGAAAAATTTACAGAGCTGGCGCGACTATCAGACTGCAACTTGCGCTACCACAGAATTGGCGCGAGTTGCTTTTGAGCAACGTGCGCCAACTGGCGCGACTGTCAGAGAAATAACTGCGCCAATTAAGCTTGCCAACTAAAAAGATAAAAGATACGACCTCAGGTCGGGTTGACAGTGCTCAGATGGGTCAAACAGTAAAGAATCAACTCAAAACTGACTCAGGAAGCTCATGCACTCAAGCATGCAGAAGAAAATTAACATGCAAGACATAAATCAAAGAGTTACTCCCCAGCGGAGTCACCAATTTGTTGGTAAGGTAAATCCCCTCTGCGGACAGAGGCGATCCCACTAGCCTATCACAGAACTAGCCACAAACAAACCACGCTGCTACGCAAGTTCCTAGTTATGCCTCAAAGGTGAATCAAGAAGACTAACCTGGAGTCCAACGCTATGATTGAAGCAGAGTTGATATCCTCACTCCCTTGCTCCAACAGATCATAACGAATACCTGCACATGCAAAGGAAGAGACAGATACCAACATAAAAACTACCAAGGCACAACTATATTTCAGTCAGAAAGGAAATAAATCAACATATCACCATGATAGATAATGAGATTGGAACTATAATAGCAGTCGCTCATCAATTAATAAACAGGAAAATTTACAACCATTGTTCTGACGTCGACCCCTCTCCTGGCTGGGCGAGTAACTATATCCTCTCCGGCAGCATAACCTCTCTAGCACTCACTAGTATTTCTCCAAAAACTCAACATCCAACACTCCATGACCAATAATCATCACTACTATCACTCAATCACCAAATCACCAGCATAACACTAACACCAACACTCTATATCTTGTCCAATGCATAATGACAAGCTTATATAGATGAAGACGGGAGGAGGATGCGATGAACCGGGACACCTTTCGCGGATTTAGCAAAAGCCATAAAGATGGATAAAGCTCGACAAAAGACTGATTTTTTATCCTCAGAAAAGCTCCATGTAATGAAGGAAACAACAGTCGGACGTGCATTAAGGCAAAAAGCACGACTAAATTTGGTTGGCGCGACTGTTGCTCTAAGACAGAGCGCCAATGGTTGCGCCCTCTTTTGAGGATCTCCACCATTGGCGCGGTTAGAATACTGTGGACTTGCGCCAATGGAAAAATGTCACTTTTTAGGGATGATCTGCAGAAGGTGTCTTTAGGGAACATGGAGTACATACTCAGGGGAACATAATGCAAGTGTTTTTAGCCTTTGTCACTTCTTATAACTCCCGGGATGTGTCCTCCAAGGTACGACAAGAGGAGTAACAGGGATGGTGACAAATTACTGTGTAACACCTGTAATCAATGCATACCCTCCATTTACCATTCTTTTTAGGTACTATAACCAAAGGAGGAACGCATCGGCTATCTGAAATTGGATAAATGAAGTTTACATTAAGTAGTTTTTGGAGATCTTCTTTCACTATCTCCCTAAGGTTTGGATTCATCCTTCTCTGAGGTTGTCTGATTGGTCTACTATTTTCCTCGATATAGATGTGATGAATGCAAGTCTTATGATCAATACCTTTCATATCGGTATACTCCCATGCAAATGCAGTAGAATGTTTTTGCAAGATTTTGGTTAGCTCTCCTTCTTGTGATTTTTCCAAGTTTTTATTGATATTCAATGTTTTACCTGGAAAGATCTCAATGGCGGAACTACCAAACTCTTCCATAGAGAAAAGAGACATTTGTATAGATGATAGATACTCGATGTCAGAATCTAACTGAAATTGTGTGTGGTCATATTCTGAAGATGTTTCAAAGTTTTCTAATGTGTTCAGAATTTGACTATCTTCACTGATTTCAGAAATGGTAAAGACAGGTTGTATAGTATCCTCATCATCAACCCACTCATTATCTCCTATTTCTGTAATTGCTTTTGCTGGAGGATACAGATTGAATTTCTTTGTCGAATTACCATCAGAAATATACATATCCCCAGACCTACAACTGATAAAAGCATCAGTTGTGGCTAGCCAAGGTCTTCCTAAGATGAGAGGGTGTCCTCCTAGATTACTCTTGGGAGTTAAAATCATAAAATCTATTGGATATTCCCAAGAGTCTAAGGAGACCGAAATGTCTTCTAATACACCATCTGGTTTGATAATTGATCAATCTGAAAGTTGCAATAAAGTAGGTGTAAAAAGAAGATTAGGAAGTTTCAGCTGTTCCATAGTCTGTCTACTCATAATGTTGATAGTAGCTCCTAAATCAATCAAAGTATTTGGAATTTCTACCCCATTGATATGTGTTTTGACAATTGGACTACCGGGATCTACATACTTCTGCATAGTAATTTTACCCATCATGATATCTGCAATTTTTCCTACCAGGTGGGTTCTTCTTGTATCTCTCGGTTTCCTTCCGGGTCTTTTAAGACTCAACTCCTTTATTGTTTTTGCTAGAATAGGAATCTCTCTAATGGCTTGTAACAAGGGAATCTTGATACAGACATTCTTTAATTCATCTAGAAAATCATAGTCATGCAACAAGATTTGTTTTTCCACTCCTTTGTCAATTTGTAATCTTTCAAGAAAAGGAGGTGTGGATGAAGATGCAGGTTGCTCAACTATAGGAGTTGTGGGGGTTGACTCTTTTTCTTTTTCTTTTTGAGTGCTTGGGTTCTGAAGAGATGCTTCAGAACCTTTATTGGCTTCAAGAGAATCTTCCTCAGAAATGCTTTGCTTTTGAGCATCTATAGAAGGCTTATCTAAAACTCTACTAGATCTGAGTTGTACATCATTGAGAGGAACAATCATATAGGTAGGAAATTGTTGTCCTTCTACCATGTAAGCATTTTGAGGGTTTTTATTGTTGGGGTTCGGCAATGGCTGGGAAGGTAATTGATTTGTCTTCTGTTGGAATGGAAGCAAGAGTTGAGAATTTGTATTCTGTTGAGAAGGTTGTTGTTGTTGTGGAAATGGCAATGATAGTTGTGGATTTTGATTTGGAAGTTGTGGAGCTTGTTGATTTTGAAAAGATGGAGGATATTGATAAAATTGAGCAAATCTCCCATAAGGATTTTGCATACCTTGTACCCATGATTGAAAAGGATTTTGAGGTTGGGACCAAGGTTTTTGCAAGGGTTGAAAGTTCATAGAGTTGTTAAACCCTTGATTTTGTTGCCCCTGCCAAGGTCTCCTTGCAACAAAACAGAGAGACTCAATTGAATTTGGATCTTCTTGAAAGACAACTTTGAGCCTAGGAATTGAAGGACAATCCTTGGTCTCATGGTTTTCTGAACAATCACACATGTTTCTACAACTTTTGCATCCAAGGGACATTCCCTTAGAGCATGTTTCTTTCTACATTTTGGGAAAAAGATGGCCAAAGCTTCAGCTTCTGCTTTCTGCTTGTTTTGTATTTTAAGGGTGTCTAGTTGCTCACTAAGACTCCCTAAGATATCAGTTTTGAATTCATCAAGAATGTTGCCAATCTCAGCCCTACTTACTGATCCAGTTGCAGATTTGTTTGCTATAATGAGAGAAGGATCTCTAGGCCCTTTTCCAATTTCATATTTTCCCCTTGAGAGATGGACACATAGCTCTACTATATCATGAAGTGGAAGTTGAGATATATCTCCTTTTCCCATCATGTTCAAAATATCTATCCATTCATCTCTAATGACTTTTCATAGAAGGGCTTTCAAGGTTTCCTCATCTAAGTTATTCATTTTTGCTCTTTTCAGATTGTATTGAAATCTTTCAAGTAAATCCTCTAAGTTTTCATCTTCTCTTTGCACCATTTTGAATACCTCATCCTTGTGATTGGTGGGCATACAATAGTCCAGGTATCTATCCAAAAATGTTTGTTTCATATCATTCCAAGTCCTAATGGATTGAGTGACTAATCCCATGAACCATTTCAAAGCAGCTCCTTTCAATGTTGAAGGAAACAATTTTAGTTTTTGAGAGTCTTCCAGATAATCATAAGTTCGACACACGACTTCAAACTCAAATAGAAATGTTTCAGGATCCTCATTTCTTAACCCATGAAAGTTTGGGAGGACAGATGGTGAAATGTTTTTCATTTTTTCTTGTGAATCCTCATCAACTATAGGAAATCTGAATGAGTTATCTCCATCCCTATTTCCCCCATTGTTACTTCTACCTCCCCCATTGTTACCTCTACCTCCTCCATTGTTTCCTCCTCCTCCTCCTCTACCTCTACCTCTACCGAATCCGTTTACTACTTCCTCTGTCATTATAGTTTCCTCAGAGACTTCAGAGTCCTCTGGTTCCTCTACTAATGGTGAATGAGGAGGAATTTCTCCCTCTTCTTCTTTAGGTGATTCTACTTCTTCAACTACAATGTGTCTCCCTGTAGAAGTAAAGAAAGGATCTTTTCCTAATTCAGATTCAATGGATGGTGTGGGAGAGTCTCCTAATTCAACTATTGCCTCTTGAATTCCAGGAATCCTAAGGCTAGGAGTGTGAGTTGGAGATGTTGGAGGTGTCTCTTTTCTATTCCTTGAAGTGGATGGAGTTGTAAAAATCGAACTCTTGGCCCTAGCTAAAAGCCTTCCACTAGAATATCTTGCTCTATGCATGTCATTTTTTTATTTTTCTTCAAGTTGGGCTAATAATTCTCTTTCTGATCTTCCAGGTCACTCTAGGTGCAAGAAGAGAGCATACTCAAGAAATTATTAAACCAATAACTCTCTCTTTTCTGATCCTCCAGTTCACACTAAGTGCAAGAGGAGAGCATACTTTGAGAAGTTATCAATTTTTCCTTCCTTGATTTTTTTTTTTTTTTAAGAAATTGGCTACCTAGTTTCACTTCCCCGGCAATGGTGCCAAAATGTTTGGTCAATTTAGTGTGTCCTAAATTGCTATTTAAAATGTCAATCCGGGAGTCATAAACTGCTGAAGTGAAGTGCACTGTATATGCAAGATAACCGATTTCTTAGTTCTTTGTCGTTTTTGAGTTTTTTGGTTTGTTTTTGGGTTTATCTTCTGTGGATTCCCTAGTGTGAGATGACGAAATTGAAAATCAAGTATGGATGGTAATGGTGATTTCTACAATGATTTTCCAAACTTTAAAATTCTCAAAAAGAAGGTTTCAAACTGACTGTGACGAAATCAATTCTCAAAAGAAAATAAATGTACCAAAACAGTGAACTAGTGACAATGGCCCAGTATCCTTACTGCTGTATGAAAAGAAAATAAAAACTGAACTCAAAGCAACTCAAAGACTGAAAGCAAAGCAAACTAAATCACACTACTTCAACCCACATTCTGACCCTTCACCTTTCGACTCACTCCGGCTATAGGAAGCAATCATAAACAAGCTGAGTAATATGATATCTAAATTGCAGGAAATCAAATTGCATAAAAGGAAACTAAGATTTAACTACTCATTCATATTTCAATTCCTGAAAATGACATAAGTAATTTAATCACTAACTTGCAGGAAAGCAAACTAAATCATACTACATCAAATAATATTCTGATTCCTCACTATTTGAGTCGCTTGGCTATAAGAAGGAAATCATAAACAGATGAGTAATATGATATCTAAGTTGCAGAAAAGTAAATAAGCAAAGCAAAACTGAAAGAAATGAAAATGCTGGAATTAAAACTCAGTGAATGAATCAATAGAAAGGACAAGATGATCTCATGTCAGTAGTCATTAAAACTATGTAATTTTCCTGGGCTGCCTACAAAAACCTGAAAGAGAAAATACTGATCAGCTAGCAATCATGAGAAAAAAAGAAAATATGAACAACAATTAGTTATAAACATCAGGAAATATATACACAAGCAACTGATTATAAAAGCAATAACATAATGAAAGAAAGCGAGAAACTATAGAGTAGATACAAAGCTTTGGTGTACATGGGCCCTCTGCAACCTCAGCCAATCAATACTAAGTCACAAATGGAACTCAAGAATGTTGTCTTCTCATATATTAAAGTGCAGTAAAAACATAGAAATAGAGCACGGTATAGTGGCTTGTAAACACGGTCAAGATTACATATCAAAATTAACTATCCAGCGGTATGATAACACGTTATTTATAAGTGAAAATGATATAACTGATTCCTAGATTCTACGCTGCCAAACAGACACGTAAATTTCCACGGCCTGAGATCTAGCGGTATGGTAATCATGACAGATAAATACATGGAGTGGTGGCTACTCGATTCGGTTCACGGATTGATCCATAGGTGTTCGCACACCTCCGAAAATTGAGGATCTTGCCACGCAAAACTTCACGTGGGCAAAACAGAGCCATGCCACCGCAAAACTCTTGGTTTGACCACTCCTTTGACCATTTTTGACCATGGCTATTTGTTAGTGATTCGGCTGAACCAAGGGGACACGCTCCATGTACATGTCATTTGCAGCTTGCCCATGTGGCCGGATTCTCCATTGGACACATGTAACATAGTCTTTAACAAAATGGCTGCGGAAACTTGAGCTGGCTACGGAAACTTGAGCTGGCTGCGGAAAGTGACAAGTTTCCGCAATTGATTGAACAAAAATCTAAATCAAACAGAAGTCATAAACATAGTTAGGAAACCATTTTATAAGCTCTTTTTAGACTAATATACAATGATTTGACAGCTTGGTGGATCAAGTAAATGGAAAAGAAGACTAAAAAGGTATATAGGGAAGATGCAGGTTTGGGACTCAATAGTGAGTATGACCTTCCTATCACCAATGATTCATACATACATAAATCTCTTAACCAAGTGGGGATACACCATTTTGACTCATCCACTCAACCAAGTGGGGATATGCCAAATGTTTATACATGACTGAAAATAGAAATTATTACATCATCCTTCCCATGCATAACGGGGGTACAAATTAGGTCTTTGCATGACCTTTACATCAAATTATATACATGACTTTTATGACAAAGACCAGCAATCTAAACAAGACCATGATAGTCATCAGCAACTATCATACACCATATATGATTTGCACCATAGGCATCCAGACCTGTAACTTGCAATACCATTCTCTTGACCAACCAACAATAAGTATCATCTGAGATAGCAAGATGTATCATTTAGCCACATAAGCATCATCACCAAAGACTTCTAACCATAATGCCAACAATGCATTATTTGAAGCATATGCTCCCCCTGAACTTGTTCCATCTATTCACTATCAGATCTAATCATGCATATATCAGTAAGAAGTATCAAGGCATCATCATCAATCAGATATACATCAAGTTAACTTGTGAGGATCAAAAGAACTTCTAAATAACATCTTATGAGTTCCAACACATTTCCACACATCATCAACAAATTGTAACCATCATCAACTAGAGCAAATAATTGACTGAACCATATCAGACCCTTTTTCTTGAGTCTGTCCCACTATTTTTCCTCAATCTAGCATATACGTGACTATGTCGCTTCGAACTCGTGTATATACACGACTTGTCTTCATGAAACTTGCGTCTGAGATTTAGAAAAATGAAGTTTCACACTTTCAGCTCCCTTTGAGTCTGTCATGTCTGTATACTCTGCTATGCCACATCTTTATGACTATACTTCCTTCTTCTTCCATATCTTCGAGTGTGATGATGATTTATCCTTTTGGTATGGTGCCCATGCTTTGTTCTTGCATTCCCTTGCTATATGTCCACATAACATCTTATATGTTTCATATTCCTTCTGTAGCAGTCAATGGCTTTGTGACCAAACATAGTGCAAGCAAAACAATATCCCTTAAAGTACCTGGAACTTGATGATCTTTCTGTGTGATGGTCTTGAACCATTCTAATTCTGCATCTGGCTGCAACATATCCAATATTATGAGATACATAACACTCAACATTATTCATCTAAGAAAATAGCTGACTATCACTTCCATAGTTAGGAGTAAAATATTTTCTTTGAAGACTTTCTTTCCTTGGTTTTTGATGGGGTTGACCTCTCATCTCCTTGTTGAACATTTCAGATTTTGCATTAGAGTTCCTTGCCTCACCTTGTGAGCTAGATTCACCTTCAACAAATTCATAAAAACCAAGACCAGTTTTGATAGCAGGCGACCTTTGACTACTAAGAATATCATCCAAAATCTTAGTACTGTCTTGAAATCGTAATAGTTTATCCTTTTCTTCTAATTTACCTTTCAAGATATTTACCTCAACTTGATGTTGTTCTTCCTTTTCCAGATATTGCTTCTTCAAGATTTCTTCAGACTTTCTTCCTTCTTCCACTTGTTGCCTTAGTTTGAGAATCTCATTTTCTTGTTCTTCATTCTGCTCCTACAGCATTTGACGTACTCTGAAGGCACACTCCAGCTGAGCTTTTAATCTGGTAACTTCTTCTTTGAAGGTACACTCCCTTTTGTTAAATAGATCATGTTGATCTATGATTTTATTTGATGCTTCATTTGCTTGTTCATCTTGAGGTGATTTGGAATCTGAATCCTTTCTTCCATCTAACAACCAATTGTCTATCCCGCTGTCACTGTTCCTTTGAGCTATGTTCTTCTTCTGAGGTGCTTTCTTCTTTAGCTTCTTTCCCATTGTTTCTACGGATCTCCTTCAAGCGATCAAGCTTCTATCAAAGGACTTGCTCTTATACCAATTGTTGGAAATAATACTGAGAGGGGGTGGGGTGAATCAGTATTAGTCAAATCAATAATCTTTTCCTTTTCATACTCAAATTAATATATGCTACTTTAGTGAAGGTAACTAGCGTGTACACGTATGTTATGAAACCAGCTCAAGAAAAGATAGAAAAGATAGATCAATGCCTTAGAATTCAGCCTCTTCGAGGGGGCAACCTCCTTTACATTACATAAATGAACAATTCTTCGATGATACAAATGACAAAACCTCCTTTCTATATATAGGAGTCTAAGGAGTCACAATATAATCCAGCCGACCTAAAAATAATAATATAAAGCCACAAAAATAACAATAGAGGGATTCTATGGGGCACAGAAATAACAATATGAGGGTAATAGGGGCACAAAAATATAAATAAGGGGTATAACTATAATAGTAATGGGGTAATCACTAGTATTATAGGGACCCAACATGCCCCTCTCCTTCAAAATAGTGTTGTCCTCAACGCTTGAGTAGTTCGGGATACTTCTGCATAAAATTCTCATCCTCCCATGTGGAATCTTCAGCGGATAAGTTCTTCCACTTGATAAGATACTCTGAAATTGATCGATTTCATAGCTGTCGAGTTCTTGTTTTTGTGACTGCTTCTGGTTCCAATATAATTTTTCCTTCCTCGTCAAGTTCTGGCAATATTGTTTGAATTGGGAGCTTGTCGCCTATAACCTTCTTTAAACATGAAACATGGAAAACTGGGTGCAATCGAGAAGCTGCAGGAAGCTCCAATTTGTATGCCATAGTACCAATCTTTTGCAACACCTTGTACGGACCATAATACTTTGGTGATAATTTATTATCCTTCTTAGCTTGCTTTAGGGACATTTTCTTATATGGTTGTAGCCGTAGCAATACCCAATCACCTACATCAAAACTTCTTTCACTGCGATGTTGATCTGCCTGTTGTTTCATTCTATTTTGTGCCAACACGAGGTTATCCTTTAAGAGTTGGAGGACTTGTTGTTGATGTTCGATGTGATGTTCCACTGCCTGAACCTTAGAATTTTCTCTTAAATATGATGTGATGGATGGTGGTTGATACCCATAAAGTGCCATAAATGGGGTCATTTTTGTTGTTGTATGGAAGGAAGTGTTATACCACCATTCAGCCAGAGGCAACCATTTGACCCATTGTGTCTGTTTATCAGATACAAAGCAACGAAGATATCCTTCCAAACATTTGTTTACTATCTCAGTTTTCCCATCAGATTGAGGATGATAAGATGAGCTATGAGCTAACTGAGTACCAAGACAAGAAAATAATTCTGTCCAAAAATTTCCAGTGAAAATGGGATCTCTGTCACTTACAATAATCTTTGGGTTTCCATGTAGCTTTTGAACTATTTCCATAAATGCAGTAGAAACTGTACTGGCTTTAAATGGATGTGATAATGCACAAAAGTGTGCATACTTGGTAAGTCTGTCAACTACCACCATGATGACACTCTTTCCCTCAGACTTGGGTAAACCTGTGATAAAATCCATTGAAACCTCCTCCCAACGTTGGCTTGGAATGGATAAAGGTTGTAATAGACCCGATGTCTTAATTGTTTCAACTTTATTTTGTTGGCAAACCAAACATTCCGCCACAAACTTTTGAATATCTGATTTAAGGCCATCCCAAAAAAATTCCTTCTTAACCCTGTGGTAAGTTTTTAAAAATCCTGAGTGCCCTCCTAAGGGAGAAGTGTGCAATTCCATAAGAATCTTTTGTTTTAGCTGGGAATTCTTACAGAGGTATAAGCGATCTTTGTACCATAACGAATCATTTTTCCAGCTAAATGTATCAGAAGTACTGGAATCTTGTTGTAGCTTTCGAATAAGTGCCCACACTTCTTCGTCATTCTTCCATTCCTCCCTTTGCTTCGTTTATCCAATCTGGTTGGATAATAGAAATGGCACACAACAATGCTTCCACATCCTCATCCTTTCTTGAGAGTGCATCTGCCACCACATTTTGCTTCCCTTTTTTGTAGATGATTTCAAAGTCATAACCCAACATCTTTGTGACCCACTTTTGTTGCTCTTCAGAGGATAATCTTTGTTCTAAAAAGTATTTAAGGCTATCATGATCCGTTTTTACCTTGAAGTGTCTTCCCATTAGGTAGGGTCGCCATTTCTTAAGTGCATGGAGTATTGCCAACATTTCCTTCTCATAAATAGCTTTGCTTAAAAAATTTCCCTTGATTGGACGACTTTCAAAAGCAATGGGTCTTTCATCTTGCATTAGAACAGCACCAATTCCATTTCCTGAAGCATCACATTCCACAATAAAGGTTTTTGTGAAGTCCGGTGTAGCTAAGACCGGTGCTTGGCACATTGCCTCTTTAAGATGTTCAAAGGCCTTTGTTGCTTCCGGAGTCCATGAAAATGAATCTTTCTTCAATAATGTTGTTAGAGGTGCTGCTATTCTCCCATAATTCTTAACAAACTTGCGATAATACCCTGTCAACCCAAGAAATCCTCACAGATGCTTTATGGATGTGGGGATTTTCCATTCCTTAATGGCTTTAATTTTTCTAGGGTCTACCTTAACTCCTTCATGAGATACAATATGACCCAAATATTCCACCTCCTGGACTCCAAAGAAACATTTGGATCTTTTTGCATATAATTGTTTCTCCTCCAATAGTTGTAGCACCCTGTCGACATGTTCAACATTCCAAGACTTGCTGTAGATTAGTATATCATCAAAAAATACTTAGACAAATTTTCTAAGTAATGGTTTGAAAATTGAATTCATAAAACCTTGAAATGTTGAAGGTGCATTGGTAAGGCCAAAAGGCATGACCAAAAATTCATAATGACCCTCATGAGTTCTAAATGCCAATTTTGGAATGTCTTCAATCTTCATTCTGATTTGATGATATCCCGAACGAAGATCCAACTTGGTGAAGTAAATTGATCCATGCAATTCATCCAGTAATTCATCAATGACAGGAATGGGGAACTTATCTTTAATAGTGAGCTTGTTGAGCTCCCTATAATCTGGACACATGCGCCATGATCCATCCTTCTTGTGCACCAATACTACTGGAGCTGAGAAAGAACTTTGACTCGGTTGAATTATACCAGCCTCTAGCATTTCTGCAACCATACGTTCAATTTCACTTTTTTGGACATAGGGATATCTGTACGGCCTGATGTTTGGAGGAACACTTCCTGGAATCAGATGAATAGCATGATCATGATCACGCATAGGTGGGAGACCTTTGGGAGTCTCAAATACCTTGGAATGATTGTCCAGGACTTTTTGGAGATCTGGAGAAATAGATGATTCCAATGTGGAAACATCTAGCGAACATAATTGTGCAATTACACCTCTTTGCTCCTTTTTTAGAAGCTTTGTCATGCCATTAGAGCTGATTATCTTTCCTGGTTTCCCTGCAATACCCCTTAATTCAACTTCCTTTCCTTCTGTAGAAAATTTGATGAAAAGTTCTTGAAAATTAAAAGCTATTGTACCCAAGGATTGTAGCCATTGGACTCCTAGTACAACATCAACACCTCCCATTGGAATGGAAAGCATTGGGCTAGTCAATACATATTCTCCCATGGATAGCTTGATATTATGGCACTTTCCAGAGCAATTTATTGTTCCTCCATTTGCAATCATCACTTGACACTCTGGTGCTGGATATAGGAAGCAATTCAATTCTTTTGCTACCCTACAATGAATAAAATTGTGGGTGCTTCCTGAATCAATCAACACTATTACCTTTTTCTTCTTGATTTGTCCTTCTATCTTGATGGTTTGAGGAGTGGTAATTCCCACCAATGCATTACAAGATATGGTCGGATTTATTTGTTCTTCATCTAGGCTTTGTTCCTGGAGTATATCCTCTTCTTTTGACCTTTCTTGCTCCTTTTCTTCTTCCTCTTCACAATCTATGTAGAATAATTTCTTCTCAGCACACTTATGACCTTTTGTGTATTTGCTATCACAATTGTAACAAAGCCCTTTTGCTCTTTTTTCTTCCAATTTTTGTGGTGTCAACCTTGTAGGTTGTGGAAGACTAGGGGCAACAACACTTCCGTCTTTATAGTTGTGAATGGTATGCTTCCTAGTTGCCATAATTTTTCTTTCCATTTTTCTTGCTAACCTGAATGCCTTCTCTAATGAATCAGGTTCCCAAAGGTGAACATCATGTTGGATATTATCCTTTAAAGACCCTATGAACACATCAATCCTATGCTCCTCTGGAATATCTTTTACCCTTATGTTCAATTTTTGGAACTCCTCAATGTGCTCCATTATTGAACCCTTTTGTTTGAGACTTATCAATTGGCTAAAAAAAGTGTTGCTTTTTGTATCCTCATAATGTGCTATCAATTCTTCCGTAAAAATTGCCCAAGTGATAAATTGTTTACGAGAACAAAGCCATTGATACCATACAAACTGATTTGGTTCCAAATATATAGTTGCCATACGTACCTTTTGTGCGTTTTGCACATTATTGAGATCAAAGAATTGCTCCATCTGTAATATCCATGTGGCGGGATCCTTGCCATCAAACTTCCTCATATCGATTTTTGGAATATGGTGATTCTTCAATCCAACATTAGCATCTATGGAATCATGATTAACATTTCTTTTGTTCTCATCATGAGTTTCCTTTACTACCTTTTCACCATTAGTAAGTATTTCTTGTAGAAAATTTGTCAAATCTGTCTTCAAATCTGCCATGCCTGTCTTCAAATTTGTGTTCAAATATATCTTCAAATTGTCCATCTTAGCTTCCATGCCATTCATCTTAGCTTCCACGCCATTTATATTAGCTTCTGTTAACTTTTGTGAGCGTGACATTTGTTGCACTTGTTCTTGTAATTTTGATATATCATGTAGCATTTCTTCCTCTTCTTCATGAGTCATGCTAGAGCTTTCAGGTTCCTTACTAGGTGTTTGCATTTTCTTTCCTCGGGGCATTAGTTACCGATAATAATGCTCTACTATGCCCTTTGAATTCCTTCAAAATAAATTTTCAAACCAAGCTTAAGCAAAAATTTAAAAAAATCTACACACCTTTTTTCAATTTGTAGGAGCTTGATATTGCCTCTGATGTATCTCTGTACTTTCCAATCATCTAGTTCTTAATTTGTGACCTGTAGTAGCTCTCTGTGTCCTCTTTCCAATGCCACCAGTCTGATTCAAATTGGATTCTCCAAGGAAGAGTTATTCACAATCTCCCAAGATGACCTGATTATAGACCTTTCCAGAAGAGCGAACTTGTATGAAGTGCCACGTGTACAATTTCGATCTTTGGTTCTGAAAAAGATATACAAGAAACTAAAGTCCATCCTCTTTCTGTACCTTCTTACGAAATTTCAATCTGATTCCCAGAGAGAAATTTATGACGATTTTCCCCAGGTCACCTGTTTTGAATGTAATTTAGGAGTCTACAAAAAAACCAACTTCCTCAGATCATATCTCCGCAAATATCACGCAAAAAGCTCTGAAATTTAGACCCAAGGTTCAACGCGATTTATTCTCAAATGGGTTTTTTTTGTGACTTCTGAAACGTCACAGAAAAAAGTTATAGCGAAAATGCCATGATGACCTGTTTGGAGCAGCGAAACCCTAGAATCCAAAGCTCTGATACCAAATGTTATGAAACCAGCTCAATAAAAGATAGAAAAGATAGATCAACGCCTTAGAATTCAGCCTCTTCGAGGGGGAAACCTCCTTTACATTACATAAATGAACAATTCTTCGATGATACAAATGACAAAACGTCCTTTCTATATATAGGAGTCTAAGGGGTCACACTATAATCTAGCCGACCTAACAATAATAATATAAAGCCACAAAAATAAAAATAGAGGGATTCTATGGGGCACAAAAATAAAAATATGGGGGTAATAGGGGCACAACAATATAAATAAGGGGTATAACTACAATAGTAATGGGGTAATCACTAGTATTATAGGGACCCAACAATGTAACTGTGTTTAAGGCAACTAGCGTATATCCAACAAACTTATGATTCAGTTAATTCATCATATGTTGATCTTTAATCAGTGTATCAGAACTTCATTAACCATATAAACAGTAACCAGGTGCAGTAAAAACATAACAGTCATCACACATAAGAAGCACACATGAACACCATGTTATAAGGTGGAAACCCAATGTGGGACAAAAACCACCTACTGTCGTCTTCCTTTAATATAAGAAAAACCTGTTTACAATCTTGTACTAGCGCAAACTCATACGAGTATGCAGGCACCCACCTGCAGAAGGCTACAACCTTCTCTCGTTCTCTGGCTACTACTGGAAAGGAGCTACAAACCCCTGGCTCTTGTACTAGCCGATATATTTACTAGTACGTAGGCACTGGCCTACAGAAGGCTACAACCCTCTCTCATTTTCCAGCTACTACTGGAAGGGAGCTCCAACCCCCTGACTCTTGTACTGGCCAATATGTTTACCAGTACGTAGGTGCTAAACTACAGAAGGCTACGACCTTATTTCTTCCTCTAGGGACCACGTTTCATAAATTTTCAGACTGGATACTCCGGGATCACAAAACCATAATATGAAGGCCGTGTTTGATCCAATTTTCATACTGGACCCATCAACAACATTAAAGCACAAAATCAATCACCACTACAATACAACCATCAACTATATCTGCATCATCAATCTCTGAATCACCCAACAACTGAATCAATGAAACCTTGTCATCAAAACACAGTCACTAGAACACAGAGCAGAACCCAGAACTCTGCAACAACCACTAGAACCAACAACAACCTCAAATATGAAATCTCATAATGTATATGCTACTCTAATGAACCAAACCAGCGTGTATACACACTTTTACCAAAGTGAACCCGCGTACAGATTTGAAAATTCTAATTTATAAACTTCATAGCTATTTCAGTATTCAGCCATCACTAGATCATAACACTTGCAGAATAAACATGCGTCAGTAATTCAAATCTAGTCTATCCATGATCAAACCACATAATGATAAAACATTCCAAGCCTTAAGATCCCGATCCATCATCCATCATCATCCACATAGGTGCATCCTTGGTTCAGATCAAGAAAAACATCACAAACCCATAACCTGCATATTGGATCTCAAACTTCATCAGAAATTCAATATTTGCACACCATGCACACCTTGGCCTAATGATCTTCTCCTCCTTATATAGTTTTATGTCTTTCTCAATACCATGGACCAAAACCACTTAGGACAAATACCTTGGACCCAATACCTGGGGTCAATACCTCGAACCAAATACCATGGACCAATACCATGGACCAAAATACCATGGACCAAATACCTTGGACCAAAACTCAGTTTTCCAAGATATATGAGCTTTTCATTCTGTGAAAGTGTGTGTGTACGTTATATGCTCCTTTTGGTCTATTAGCTCGTGTGTATACGCTTCTCTATCAAGGTGAACCTGCGTATACCTCTCTCTAATCATTAATTCTTTGCTATTGACCTATTGCACTATGATCTGTCATCTAAGTGAGTTTCCATCAAGGACAACACCTGTATCATAATGCTAACATTCTCGTCTTGTTTAGCTATGCTGAGAGGCATATTTATAAAACCTTTAAGCAATAAATGTTTTTAGAGCTTTACATCTATGCTAATCAACATAATCTATAATTATCCTAAGAGATAAGATATCGTAATCTTATTCATGATTTTCTAACAATGTAGCAAATCATGAAATGAAAAATATACATCTCGCTCGCTTGATCTGCGCCTTCCACGTCATTTGACTTATCCTTTGAAAAAACTGATAAGGTGATTTTGTCATCGATCTAGCTTCTGCAAATATGAATGAATTGTTGTCCTTATTATTTTCCAGCTACCCATGTGCCTTGTTTCTTGGATGGAACTCCGCAACCTATCAAACCTTGGATCTAGCTGCAAAAACTTTTATCAGCTGCAAAATCACTGTAATTCAGTAGCTTAGGTAGATATTAAGTCAAATAATAAAGACAAAAGACACTTACGTAATTTATGATGATTATACACCAATTATGCTTTAACCTTGTAAATTGATACCCATATTATAATTTATGAATGTAAAAAAGGAAGGATTATGGTGGGAAAATGTGTGTAAAAAAGAAGCAATTATGCAGGTTCAACATTCCCCCACAAAGAAGACATTGCATGTCCTCATGCAAAATTTCAAAATTTGTAAGTCCTCATTGTTACTAAACTGCCTTAGATACTTGAGCAAGGGCATCCAAATTACTTCTCCTTGATTCCTTAGCAATGATTTTCATCCTTGGCTTCTTCATCAAAATTTTGTGTTTCAGTTCTATAATATTCCTCTTAAGAAATTTGTTTTGAGCATTCAATTTCTTATTTTTCTTGTGCCACATACCAAGATGTAATAGTATATTGTCATTCTGGGATTTGTGAATTTCATTCTGTGCCTTCACTGCTTCATATTCATGTTTTAAATGTCTATTCAATACTTATAACTCATAAATTTATTGTTTGATGGTTTCTTCAACATGAAGGTACCTTGAAATATTTGAATTGAGTGCTTCATTTTCACCTTGAGTTGAAGATGATACAATGAATTTTCCTTTAGATTTCCTTTCCAAGGATTCTATATAGCCGTAGATTTCCTACTGTACTGGATCAATTTCTAGAGTTTTCGTTGTTGCATTAGAAACTGGTGATGGAACTGTGGGTTATGGAATTGTAGTTTACATTTCTAAATCAGCAAATTATGGGGACTGTTGAGGTTGTTCATACATTTCTTTATTCAGCCTTGTAGTCCTCCTTACAGAAGATGATGGCTTAGTAGTAAGGGATTTCTCCTTAACCTTTCTCTACTTTGTTTTCTCTTTAGATGGATTTTCTTCTTGAGTGTTGGCTTTTGTTCTTAAGATTTACTAGCATATTTGCAAGAGGAGTATCATCTTCTGAGCGTTGTTCCCATGAGTTCTCTTTTATGTTCAACTTCCTTCTATTTTTCTTTGTTTTATCACCGGGCTCTTATATTTTTGCTTCCTTCAAATGATTCCAAACTAGGAAGTCTTCCCAATCGTCTCCAATGTTTCCTAGGTGCACCTCATTCAAGATTTTCACTAAACCATGGTGATATAAAACACTATCTATATATTGAATTTTCCTTTGAATTCTGTTTGGCCAATTTAATATCCTTAAATTTTCAGTCATAAATTATCAACCAGGGTAGGTATACAGATGAAGCACAGGTGCACTATATGTGCTAGAAGTTATTTTATGTCGTTATGTTCTTATTAGGATCTAAACTTAAGATTAATATGGAGGTGGTAGTGTTAATTATATTAGTGTCTTGATCCCTAAAATTGTTAACTAATTTTCTTAGCAATTATTCTCTATTGAATCAATTTATGGATGATAGGAGAGTGATTCTAGACTTTACTTGTGTTAGATTGTTTTGGATATTTGTCTTGAATTTTTATGCTGCAGCCAAATCTAATTTATTATGTGCAGGAAAGATCTATTCTATCAAATTGTAAATGAATAATGTATGAATTTAATTGCTAAAGAGAAAGCTCTCACTCTTTTACTTATTCAATTTCATCTAAAAAAGACATTCTGAACAACAGCTATGCTATGAAATAAAACAATTAAACTACACTAAAAAAAACAAATGAAAATGGTCACATTGTACCAGATAAAAATCTAATCAAATTGTAGAGTTAAGATAGGTATAAATAAAAATAAATTGCTTATGCATACAACGATTCAATGGTGAACTCATCATACTGCATTTCTTGACACAAAACAAAGCATCTATGATTAAGTAATGAAATAAATCTAAGTGCAATCGGTTAAAGACCTGTACTGGTTGTAGGGGCCCTCCACGATTTAGTCGACAATATCCAATCAACACAGCATATAGCAGACATAAAACCAAGTCTATTACTTGCAAACGAGTCTTAAAAAACTATTTTAAAAAATTACATAAATCGGTGCACAACCAAAACACAGAGTAGCCATAGTTTTTATAATACTTCTCGGCATAACAGTATGATAATTTCAATCATAAATATCTTTATTTCAATCAAACTATATCGCTAAATGATCGATTTTCTATTTGGAAAATCAAATCAATAAGATTTCGTGAAAACTCAGATTCTATCCCGGCGACAATCTTACAGTTGACTTTGGGGTTGATCATGTTATCATGCGACCTTCATGATGAATTAGTTCGAGGTAATAGGAAGGAATCCACAAGGGGACTATTCCTTACCCATCCATATCTTTCTTCACTGAGCTGGAGCTTCTGAACCCTGTGAACAATGGAGACAGTTACGAAAATTCGAATTAGCTGCAGAAATAGGCCAATTCCATAGACGAATGCATACTTTAACAAAACAATAAGGTATACAGAAAAATATGAAGTATAAGACATGTAAATGCTTACCTTTGACAAAACCTTGTGTCTATTGCATTATTTAGGTGATAGGTATAGGAAAAAGGGAAGAAATATAGCTAAAAAGGGTGTCAAGATAAGATAGTCCTTGGACTCTACATTCCCCCATGATGGAGGTTTTGTATGTCCTCATACGCTTCATCATTGTAAGTAATTTGTGCTTTCTGGTCATCACCTCCAAGATTCCCTTTCTTCTTCTTTCTGGAAACCATTAGCATCCTTGGTTTTCTCATGAGAATTTTATATTTTAAGTTGATAATTTCTCTTTGCAATGCCTTGTTTTCGTTCTTCAGCTTTTTGTTCTTTTTGTACCACAAACTCAAATGAAGGATGAGGTTGTCACTTTTTTCAATTTGGATCTCACTCTGTGCCTTCAATGCCTGATTTTCATTCTTGAGATATCTGTTCAATGTCTCCAACTCAAAAATCTCTTGCTTTAAAACATTTGATGCTAAAGGTTCTTGTGGTTCACTGAACTGATTGATCCCTTCTCCAGGACTTTGAATTGTTTCTTTAGTTGTTGTTTCTTTTATTTCTAATGACTCTATGTAGTCATAAATCTCTTATTGAACAGGTCAACACCCAGACTATGCATTGGGCTCCTTAGAGGTGAACTACAAGGTGGTGGTGACACTCTCGGTGATAATTTTGGTGATCCTCTTGGGGAACCTTCAGGGTTTTCAGTTGGCTCATTTTCCTCGAGATCAATGTATTCCGTAGCTTTTGAGACTGCTTGTTGCACTGTGCTCAACCTTGTACTCCTCCTTAGTCCCAAGGTTTGTAATCCCTGTGCTTTCCTTCTTTTGGTTTTTGGCTTTTCTTCTTGAGGAAGGGTCCTGGTTTGTGGTAAATCCTCTGTTCTTTTGCTAGCTTTCTTTCTTCTAAGATTTCCCTTTTTCATTTTCTGCAAAATATCCACTATGGGAAGTTCATCTTCTGATAATTCTGATTGAGTCTAGGGTTCTTGTTCTTCTATTACTCCCATTGTTCTTTTTCTTCCCTTGAGGATCCTACTGTTGTTGGCTTGTTCGAGAGATCTTTCTTCAAAATGGTTTCTCACTAGAAAACTTTCCCAGTTATCCCCTACCCTCTGAAGGTGGAACTCAACCAAGATCTTTATCAAGCCATGATGATACATGGTATTTTCTATTGTAGGTTCTAACCCCGTACAGAAATTACCTGCATACGAATTCTAAAACACAAAAAAATAAACAATGCGAGAGCATAACACATAAAACACATATACATAGAGATTTTCCCACTGGATCCCAAAATCAGTACTACCAGCTTGATTTTTCATTATGTTCCTTTCAATGTTATAATACATATTTATTCATGCCGAAGCATCCAATACCATGGACCGAAAACCATCGCATCCAATACCATGGAACGAAAAACCATCGTGTCCAAAAAACATGTGCAAAAATCATGCACAAAACCTTAGGTGGGTCTACCCAACCTAACATAGGGTCCAAAATCAAAATTTTCTGGGGCGCTGCCCCGAACCCCATAAAGTGGGGTTACAGGTACCCCTCAAACCCCCTGTTAACTATGTGGAAATAATATAACACAACCCAACATTCTCCCACTTGTTGTTTTCTTTCCACAGGGGGGGCATATGAGAGCTTAGTCATTTTTCCAGCCCTTAAACGCCCATTGTTTCTCTACACCAGGAGAACTTCTCAGAGCTCACAGATTTTGTTAATGCATCTGCAATATTCTTCAAAGTGTCCACCTTTACCAGCAACACCTTTTTGTCTTCTATCATATCCCTCACAAAGTGATACTGAACATCAATGTGCTTTGTCTTTGAATGATATGCAGGGTTCTTTGCCAAGAAAATTGCACTTTGGCTGTCACAGTCTATCCTTATAACTTCCTGTACTAACCCCATACGTGAACACAATATCTGCAACCAAACTGCTTCCTTGCTTGCATGAGTAGCTGCCATGTATTCTGCCTCTGTAGTTGATAATGCCACTACATATTGTTTCTTACTCATCCAAATGACTGCACCTCCAAATAGGTTAAACACATAACCACTTGTAGATCTTCTCTGATCCAGATCTCCAGTCCAATCTATATCAACAAAGCCACGAATATCCAACACTCTATCCAATCCTGGTCTTCCTTGGTAGCACAAAACATAATCACTAGTGCCACGCAAATACCTGAAAACCTGCTTCACTGTTGTCTAATGCTCCTTTCCTGGTTTTGACATAAACCTGCTCAATACTCCCGTTGCATGTGCAATGTCTGGTCTAGTACAGACCATTGCATACATCAGGCTACCGACTGCATTTGCATATGGAACACGGGACATATCCTCTTCCTCTTCTTGTGTCTTGGGACATTATTCAACAAATAACTTTACACCTACATGAATAGGAACCTTCACGGGTTTACTATCCTGCATATTAAACCTCTGCAATATTTTCTTGACATACTTCCTCTGGTTTAACCAGAGCTTCCTCTTTTCCCGATCTCTTTTAATTTCCATGCCCAAAATATAGTTTGCACCACCAAGATCTTTCATGTCGAATTTGGAGGACAATTGGGTCTTCAAATCCTAGATAATTTCTTTGTCATTTCCAACCAGCAACACATCATCCACATACAAGACCACATAAATAACATGGTCACCAATTAATTTAAAATACACACAATGATCTGCTTTGCTTCTGGTGAAGCCAAGTCCCCATATAAATGTATCAAATTTTTGATACCACATCCTTGGTGACTATTTTAACCCATACAGAGACTTCTTTAACTTGCATACCAGTTCTTTCTTACCCTTCACCACAAAGCCTTCAGGCTGTTTCATGTAGATCTCCTCTTCTAGATCCCCGTGAAGAAATGTTGTCGTCACATCCATCTATTCTACTTCAAAATCAAAAGCAGCAACAACAGATAAAAGTAATCTAATCAAAGTTTCCTTGGCAATAGGAGGAAACAATATCACCAAAATCAATTCCCGACACCTGGGAATAACCTTTTGCTACCAACCGAGCTTTATATTTCTCCACTTTTCCTTCTGCATTTGTCTTCTTTTTGAACACCCATTTGCTGCCAATGGGTTTCCTTCCAACCGGAAACTCCACCAGATCCCAAGCCTCATTTTTGTGCAAAAATGCCATTTCATCAAACATGGCCTCTTTCCAGAGTTTTCCATCCTCTGAATCCACTGCTTCCTCCATAGTTCTAGGATCATCATCAGTAATAGATAAAGCAAAATTTGAACAGAAAGCAGATGGACTATACCTTTCTGGCTGCCTTCTTTCTTGAACTGATCTTCTTACACCCGGAGTTTGTGGCACTTCAGCTTTTGATTCCTCCTCTGTTGTAGAGTTTGATTCTTCCTCCTTTAGCTCAAACTCTATCTTCTCATGTTCCTTTGGTTGGACTTCATGTTTAATAACATATTTCACCTCTCTGAACACCACATCTTGGATGTACAAAACCTTCCTTGTTACTGGATTCAAAAGCTTATAACCCTTCAAACCATCCTTATACCCAATAAAGATGCACTTTTCAGATTTACTATCCAACTTGGTTCATTTCTCCTTTGGAACATGTACATATGCATCACATCCAAATACCCTCAGATGTGAAAGAGAGGGTTTCTTACCAGACCATACCTCTTGTGGAGTCTTATCCTCCAACGCTGATGAAGGTGACCTTTTGATTAGGTAACATGCAGTATCCACTGCCTCTGCCCAAAATTCCTGTCCTAACCCTACACCACTGAGCATGCTTCTTGCCCTTTCCATCGTCTTATTCATTCTTTCTGCAACTCCATTTTGCTGAGGTGTATATGGAGTAGTCTTCTGCCGTTCTATACCACACTTCTTACAAAATTCTTCAAATTCCTTACTGCAAAAATCTCCACCATTATTTGTCCTGAGCACCTTTATCTTCTTCTCTGTCTGGTTTTCCACCAGAGCCTTGAATTCTTTAAACCTGTCAAAGACTTCAGATTTCTTCTTAAGGAAATATATCCATGTATTCCTTGAGAAAGTCATCTATAAATGATGCATAGTACACAGACTTACCCAGTGATGGAACCTTCACAGGTCCAAACACATCACTGTGCACAAGCTCTAATATCTGTTTCGCCCTGTTACTTCCATAGGGGAAACTCACCCGATTCTGCTTCCTATATACACAATTTTCACAGAAATCAAAATCCAAAGAGCCGTTACTCATACCTTCTACCATACCTTTACCATGAAGTATTCGAAGGCCCTTCTCTCCAATATGTCCAAGCCTTTGATGCCACAGCATGGTCCTCTCTCTAGAGATGACTAGATTTTCTGCTCCACTTTCAGAAACCACAGAATTGTTGCACCCATAAAAAACAATGCTACCTTGCAGCTTGTATAGAGTTCCAGTCCGAACTGCCCGCATCAATATTAGTGCTCCCTGAACCATCTTGCAACTATCCTTCTCGAACACTGTTTTTACACCTGCGTCATCCAGCTTGCTTACAAAAATCATATTTCTGGCCAATGCAGGAATATGTAGAACACCCGAAAGTGTTCTAACCCTTCCACCTTGCAACTTCAACTTTACTTTTCCGCGACCAATGATTCTAGCCTTCTTGTCATCCCCCAAGAAAACATCACCACCATCATATTTCTCATACTCACAGAACCACTCTCTATGGGGAGTGAAGTGAAAGGATGCACCTAAGTAAATCAACCATGCCTCATGATCTACATGTGTACTTGAAGAAGCCAATTACACATCCTCACCTTCATCTGAGGTGGTTTTCGCCTCTGTAGAAGGAGCATCATCAGATCCCTTTCCTTTATCGGGAGCTTTAGATTTACAGTCCCTTTTGAAGTTCCCTTCCTTTCCACATTTCTAGCACACCACCTTTACATGTTTTCCTGGAGATTTAAATCTCCCTCTAGATTTAGATCTCCCACTCGATGACTTATTTTTGTTTTTGTTTTGGGACCGTCCTCGTACAGACAAGGCATCACCATTCTGGCTCTCCATATTTTTCCGTCTCATCTCCTCCATCAGCAAGGATGAGACTATTTCATCAAAATGCAAGGTAGTTTCATTGCTACCTATTGCAATAACCAGACTATCCCACGAATCTGGTAGAGAACACAACAAACTGATGCACTTATCTTCATCTGAAATTATAATATCAACAGATGCTAACTGACTTACCACAGTATTAAACAAATTCAGATGCTCTATCACCGAGTCTCCATCTTTCATTCTCAGGTTATACAGCTTTTTCCGTAGGAACAATTTATTCACCAGAGACTTAGATTGGTACAAAGTCCCTAACTTGTCCCACAAAGCCATTGCCGTAGCTTCCCCTGATACATTCGGCAATACTGAATCTGAGACACACAATCGTATTGTGCTCTTTGCCTTTCGATCCAACTTCTTCCATTCTTCATCAGTCACTCCCGTTGGTTTAGTACTTGGATCTACCGCAATCCACTGATCTTTATCCACCAACAAATCCTCCATCTTGAGTTTCCACAACTCAAAACTCTGATCATTAAATTTCTCGATCTCTATCTTTCCACCACTCGCCATCTTCTTTCACTACCAGAATCGATCTCTCATATCTCCCACTGAACAGGGTCTACCACAGGCCCGAGCGAAACCCCTCAACAACAAAGGCATCCCCTTGAAGCCAAAAATAGCTCTGATACCAAATGTAGGTTCTAACCCCATACAGAAATTACCTACATACGAATTCTAAAACACAGAAAAATAAACAATGCGAGAGCATAACACATAAAACACATATACACAGAGATTTTCCCACTGGATCCCAAAACCAAGACTACCAGCTTGATTTTTCATTATGTTCCTTTCAATGTTATAATACATATTTATACATGCCGAAGCATCCAATACCATGGACCAAAAACCATCGCATCCAATACCATGGACCGAAAAACCATCGCGTCCAAAAAGCATGTGAAAAAATCATGCACAAAACCATAGGTGGGTTTACAGGTACCCCTCAAACCCCCTGTTAACTACGTGGAAAAAATATAACACAACCCAACATCTATAAATTGAATTTTCTTTTGAACGTTCATGGACATTTTCTTGAGACTATGCAAGAGATAATAAGGAAGATTCATCTGGTGATCTTCAAAAAAATGCATCATTATCCTAACATGGTAAAAATACATATATCCAAATCGGCCCTCACAAGTGACAAAATTTTTAAGTATAAGTAGTAAATTCCTCCATTTACTCTTAAGGTATGTACTAGGTATACCTTTCTTGAAGACAATGGTGTCTATATTTGGATTTTTCAGGAAGACCTTCCAATATTCTCCATTGATTCCCCTGTTTTTGAACCATTTCTCTCCGCTCCTAGGCAATTCAATAACTTCTAAAATTATGGAATACCTCTGCTCCACTGGGGATTGAACCCAGAATCTCCAGTTTAGAATTTGTTTATAGGTCTTAGCCATTGCCCAGACCTGCTTGTTCCCTGTCAAAAAACTTTCCTTGGTTAATTTCATTGGCATTCCTACTTTAAGCTTTTATCAATTGGGTGTTTTGAGTCTCTTTTTTGAGAAATTCTTAATTTGATTTCCTTTGGTCATTACTTGGAGGTTTGTCTCAGTCTTTTCACAATTTTGCATCTTTTTGCTTTTGTTTTTGCAAAAAAAATTCCCCCTCATTCGCCGGGGGGGGTTAAATTGTGTATGAGTGTTAATCGCCTTTGAGTGTTTTTATTTTTGATCTTTGGAACTCTCGCCCAATTTTCTCGACTTGCACTTGATTGGTTCTTAGATTACATTAGAATCATCTTGTGTTTGAGAATTCTCTTGCATAGATCACATTTGCATAATTAGAATTCTCATTTTCAGAATATGAATGAAAAATGTGCATAGATTACATTTGCATACTTTTCAAGTGAATTGTGCATAGATTACAATTGCATAGTT
The DNA here is from genome assembly GCA_031772625.1 of Pinus tabuliformis. Lineage (NCBI taxonomy): Eukaryota > Viridiplantae > Streptophyta > Pinopsida > Pinales > Pinaceae > Pinus > Pinus tabuliformis. The sequence goes on from CM062818.1 coordinate 2,076,309,116, forward strand.
TACATTCTGAAAAATCAATCGTAGATTTAGATCAGTTTTCTTTGATTTGAATTTACACAAAAATAAAAATAAAAAAAACTATTTTGGAATTGATTTGCATTAGTTTTTCTTGATAAAATTAGTGCATTAGAGAATTTGTTATATTTTCTCTTAGTGATCAATTTTTTGCATTGTTGGAAGTGAATGGAAACTCTCTCCTTACTTTAATTAGGATTCATCGAATTGAAAAGATCACATTATCATATTCGATTGCATTCAATTGAGTCGGGTCATAACACCATTGGTTTCGTATCCATTTACCCATTTGAGTAATAACAGCCTTAATAACACAACGCTTAATTAAAATTCATCTAGTAATATTTTATTTTCTAGGGCTCTGATACACCAACATAGATCAGGCTAGTGTCTTGGAGTAAGAGAGTAATTAACTCTCCAAGACAGCAAAACCAAACAAGTAGCTCATCTTGTGGTAGGATAAATCCAACTGTTACATTTATACTCTGGGAAAGCTCCTCTTAAAGGAGAAGCACGAGATCGTGTCCGAACCAGTGAGAGAATCAATCCTCCTTCATTGGGAACGATGCCAGATACGCACGTACTACAAACGGTAAACCTCGGATTAACCATTGTCGAGGAGACTGGGGTCACTTGTCGGTAAACCTTGGATTATTGTCAAGGAGCCGGCAAGGGGATTGAGCTTGTTACTCTGCCCTTGCGTGCTATCGGATTGTAGACTGTTCCCACAGGTATATTTGTTGCTGTTGGTGACCTTAGTGACTATTATCTTTAGGTTTCTACCCAAGGTGACAGTGGAGGGAAGATCCCACTGTACCTGGAGCAGACGTCGGCTAGACTCACTTGGATTTTCTGGGGGGTTCACTTCACTCGAGACGGTTAAAGTGGAGGAACTTGGTCCAGTCTATTCATTAAGCAGGTTTCCGGGGTAACTGTTCCACCCGCTACTTCTATACTGAATTCTGCGATGTTGGATTTCATCACCAACTAGTGTTTTCGGTCTGGAAGGTTACTGTTTGTGTGTGGTTTGACTCCTAGATTTGATAGCGCGTGTTAATTTGTTGTTTTTACTTATAGAGATCATAGGTGTGAATTGTGAATTTTAATTGTTAGGTGTGAATTGTGAATTGTTAATTTTAGTTTTAAATTGTTAAAAAAATTCACTGAAGTTGAATATAATGGCAAATGTTCCGGAATTTACCAACCTAGGAACCCCTCCTAATGAGAATCCTAGTACTTTTCCTTACTTTGGAAATGTTGGTCCTCCTTACATGGCTACTTTGTCATTACCTAGATTTACAATAGGATTACCGATATGGTTATTTTCAACTTCGTTGGCCCAAAGTACTCCAATTGTTCCACCTCAACCGAATGCTTCACCTCAACAGAGTTCACCATCTCAACATCACCAACCTTCTGTTGACCCTTTACCTTCTTCGCCTAATTTTTCTTCCTCCATTTCTTCCTCTTCGCCTGGTAAAAGCCTTGATGATAGTAACCAGGAGGCTAAGAAGAAGAAGAAAGGGAAGAAGAAGAAGAAGAAGAAGCAAGATAAACACGAAGTCAACCAACCAACCATGGCTATAAGTGTTAGTTGTGTTGAGGAAAACTCCGACATGCATCGTAAACCCAAATACCCTTGCAGGCTTTGTAAGGGTGACCACTTCCTTGTCAATTGTCATGGTATTCCAAAGGTCTTGGAAGTATGGTCAGGAAAATCTCATCAACTTTCCATTGATCCATCAACCAGTGATAGTCAGGTTCCTGGGAAAAAGGGTAAAGTTAGGTTTCCTTGTAAGTTATGCAAAGGGAGTCATCAAACTCACATTTGCCCTCACATGGATGAAGCCTCAAAATTGTTGGAAAACCTTACTGTTCCACAGCAAGAATTTCCAATTGGTTACCGTAAACTTTCTCCCAACCTACCGTCAACTAACGGTGTGATTGATCTAATTTCAAGTACAGTCGATCACACTCTTCCATTGGAGAGTGAAACTCATGTCACTCAGGCTGATGATCCATTAGTTGATCAAGTGGTCGATTCAATTTCACATTCGGTCGATCCCACTTTCCCTTTAGAGAGTGAACATCATACCGCTGAGGTTCTTTTTGTTACATCAGATTCTTCTACGCCGGGGGGCATTTCACCTGTTTCTATAGAACCCCCTCCAAGCACTGAGGTATTTTCCTTTGATTGGAATAGGCTGACAGAACCTCGTCTTCCTTCCTCCATCCCTTTCCAAATCATTGTCAAGGCTGGTAGTAGGGACATACATCGTACTTAGGTAGATGAAGGTGCTTCTGTCAGTATTTTATCCTCAACTGTTTGGAAAGCTTTGGGTTCCCCTCAGCTTGCGCCTATTACGCAGAATCTGAAAGCTTTTAACAGGACCATTAGTGAACCTTTAGGGATCCTTCCTAATTTTTCCATTACCTTGGAAGGTAAAACTTTCTGTATTGATCTTATGGTAGTTCGAGGTCCCTTGGATTTCAATTTACTCCTTGGGCGAGACTATGTTTATGCAATGAAAGTTGTCGTATCGACACTCTTTCGCGTGATGTCTTTCCCTCACAATGGAAATATTGTGACTGTAGACCAGCTTTCGTTCCCTAGTCTTGTTTCAACTACCAATAATATGAAACCCCTAAATGTTCCTAATTCTAAAGTGGTATCTACCCTGCCACGGGTTAATTATGTGGCAACTGATCCCATGTTTTCAGTTACCGATGTAAGTGAACCTCTCACTGTTTGCTCATTTTCTTTGATTTAGATCCGGTAATTGACATGGAAAACTCTATGGGATTACTTGAACACGATGTTCTTATCCCTTTTGAGTCCCTTAACATGTGTTCCTTCCAAAGAACTATTCTTCCTTCTGATGAAGACCTTTTGGAAGACATGATCAAGGTGTGTCCATTGACATGTATTTGTTCCAGTTGGAAGCCATGATCAGTGTGTGTGAGGAAAGTTCCTTTTACTGTGTCAACCTCGTTAAAAAATGAATCAGTGTGTATGAGGATAGTTCTTTTACTGAGTCAACCTCATTAAAAAATGAATCAGGTAGATTGTAGAAAGTAGGATTTTGAGGATAGTTCCTGTTACTGAGTCAACCTCGTTAAAAAATGAATCAGGTATGAGGATAGTTCCTGTTACTGAGTCAACCTCATTAAAAAATGAATCAGGTATGAGGATAGTTCTTTTCTTGTGTCAACCTCCTTAAAAATGAAACAACTCCCTTTTCAAGATTGAAAGTAAACCTTCATTCCATCCATCTGGTTGAATGCAATGAAGCCTAGGGGGCATGTACCTCGCTTTGCGTGATTATGCTGGGGGCATGCGAACTTTTTGAGCATAGTTCCTTGTCTTGTGTCAAGCTCGTTTAAAAAATGAAACAAAGAGTCTTGAGCATAGTTCCTTGTCTTGTGTCAAGCTCGTTAAAAAATAAAACAAGGGTAGGTTAAGTAAGTAGATTGTAGAGAGTAGTCATGAGCATAATTCCTTGTCTTGTGTCAAGCTCATTAAAAAATGAATCAAGGATTTTAGAGCACAGTTCCTTGTCTTGTGTCAAGCTCGTTAAAAAATGAATCAAGGTTTTTTAGGTATAGTTCCTTGTTAGGTAGATTGTAGAGAGTAGTTATGAGCATAGTTCCTTATCTTGTGTCAAGCTCGTTTAAAAAATGAAACAAGGGTTTTGAGGATAGTTCTTTTCCTGTGTCAACCTCACTAAAAAATGAAACAACTCCCTCGAGTCTTTCCAAGATTTCGAAAGTGAACCTTCATTTCATCCACCTGGTTGAATGCAATGAAGCTTGGGGGGCATGTACCTTGATTTGCGTCATTATGTTGGGGGCATGTGAACTTATAACAAGCATAGTTTTTCGTTTCAAGCTTGCGTAAACATGAAACCAAATCTGAGCATAGTTCTTTTCCTGTGTCAAGCTCATTAAAAAATGAAACAAATCCTCCTCTAATTGAGTCGAGAGTTTGACTAGATCTCATAAATGTTAAGTTGTATATTTAGGTTAGTTATTTCAGTTTTTTACGTAATTTTCTTACAATTTTAGGTCGAGTCTTTCAAATGATCTCGTAACTGAACCTTCATTCCATCCAGCTAATAATTAGTTGAATGAAATGAAGCTAGGGGGGAATGCACTCTATCAGTTATGCTTAGGGGTCATCAAGCACAGTTTTCTCTCTGTTTCAAGCTTGTGTAAAAATGAAACTACTTTGAAGCATAGTTTTTCTCTGTTTCAAGATTTTGTAAAAATGAAACCTATCTCGAGTCAATTTCAGTTATTTTCAAGACTCGTTAAACTCATGAAAATCCCAAGATTATTTTGCTATCTTTCATTCTCGTAAAACAAATGAAAATGCTGAGTTCTTTCCGTCTTTTCCTGCTCGTAAATTAAATTGAAAGTCGGCCATATGAGTACATTTTTATCATTTTTTCGAACTCGTTAAAACTTACGAAAAATTGAAACCTCAGAGTCATCTTTAAGCCCTTTTCTAACTCCTAAAACATGAAAAGATTGTCGAGCGTTTCTTTTACACTCGTTAAAACGGAATTAAAAGACGGTCCTCTTATAGCCCTTTTCTGACTGTAAAAACATGAAAAGATTGCCGGATTTTTGTTGTTTCAAATTCGATATTGGAAATAAAACGACGTGTCCTTGATCGCTTTTTACTTTGCAGGTCAAAGACACTAATCATGAAAGTAATCCTTGGTCGTAAAGATAAAGCGGTTCTCTCAAGTATTATTTTATACTTTTTCGAGCTTGGGAGACACAAATTTACGAAAAAGGTCAACCCTGGAGTCTTCTTAAGTTTTTTCAAACTCTCTAAAATTTAAAAACGCTGAGTTTCTCCTATACTGGACTCGTTAAAATTTCACAGTAAAGGACTTGTTCGATTACAAACAGGAGCGGACCACTCCTTCTTAGGGTTCGAATCTAAACTAAGTTGGACTCATCCGAAGGATGAGCTTATAATCAAGCATACATTATCCTCCTCAAGCTTGTAAAAAATAAAGAGGTACTTGCCAGAAATGGTGGGGGAAAAGAGAGAAAAATGAGCCTATTTGTTATCCTTTGTCTCAGAAAAAACCTTATCACCACTCTTGAACACGACACTTTTCATTCACCTGGGTTGGGAAATCCTTTGCCTAATAGTTGATCAAACCACATTGAAAGTCTTCAGCCGGTTTATGGGTATTAACTTTGGGTCAATTGTCACCAAGCCATCTATTGTGTCGTTATGTGTTCAAGAGGTCACTGCAAATAAACCATTCATCTGAAAAATACCCGTCATCCATCTTGACCATCCCTGAGTCAGTCCTTACAGCTACATTTCTTCAACTTGATCTATGATTTCGTGTTGTGGGCTTGCCTGCAACGGGTCGCTTTCTATCGACATCAGCACATTATCTAGAAAGATGACCTAGAAATCGTCAGTTCCTTGAAATCTGCATGCATCAATGGCAGGTTTCTCGCCTTTGACGACAGTTTACATCATTGACTTTCGATCGAAGGATTCCGTGACATGTTCGACATCAACACATTCATTCACATCTCATGGATTGTACTGGGTACTTTGAGAACCATTGACATCACTGGTGGTCTCTCTCACATTTGTTATAGTTTACATCATCGACTGGTAATCAAGTGGTTTCTACCATGTTCGACATCAACTCATTTATTCGCATGGATAGAATCGTACTATTTCGGGAAGTAGAAATGAAGACCTTGGATCTAGTTTCCACCATCCAGGCTGCGAGGAGTTTTGTATTCATTATACAGTAGACTAATCATAAACAGATGGCTGCGTCCATACTGTGTCTACATGAGTCTATGATTATGATGTACTGCGAAATCATTCCTATATCAGAGCAGTAGTTAGTTTTTTAGTTAAAGTTTTCAATCTGAGTATGGGAATGCCTACCTCAGCGATGATATGATCTTATATATGTATTTTGTGTTGAATATTTGCAGGTTTCAACCGGGCTCTCCACAAGATAATCCTTGAAATGATAAAGTGCTTCACCCTTCCTAGATGATATGAAACCCTAATCTACTACAGGCTTCGCACTTTAGGGGGCAATCTGTTACACTAAAATTTGTCACCATGACTATTTGTAGTCGATATGGCTCCATCAACTGTCATACTATCCTCTTTGACAAGTCTTATACCTCCGCTCCTCATGTCAAACTCCAAGAAAGAGAGAAAGTCCTTAAAAAGTCAATATAACTCTGGTTACGCAGTTTCTCTTACCCTTACCTGCGTGTACGCACCTCAAGTTCACAATACCTACGTACTTGTACGCTCTGTATGTAAAGGGGTGGGTGTGTACTCCTGTAAAGGTCAAAAGGCGCAAGTTTTACTTCAAAAAAGTTACTTGTGGTCGAATCTAGAGCATTCTAGAAGATGGTTTGACGTGGATTGAGCGCCTCCAGATGGTTCATGCATCCCAAAGAAAGAGGAACTTATCCCACGAAGAAGGGAGCTATCCCATTGAAAGAGGGGCTTATCCCATTCATGGTGGACCTGATTAACTTTCTCCAAAGCATTATAAATATAGGCATTGGGCCAGAGGGAGGAGAGGTTGAAAGCTGAACATTCCTAAGGGTAGATGCTGCTGAAATTAGGAATCCCTTTTAGAGCTTTAGAGGAGAGATTCCAATCCTTTCTTAGCTTCATTTGGAAGTGGGTGATCTGATCAAAGTAAAGGAGAACTCTTGCTAGACCCTGGGAGGGACCTGCACAACACCAAGGCACTGGTTGTAATGGTTTCTTTTGTTTCCAATTAATACAATTAAGTTCATTTTTCTCAACAAGTTGTTATATATAATTTGTTTCATATACTCCTTGGTCTTTATGATGAATATGTTTTATTATATGAGTTATTCAGGTGCTATGTAATCGTTTGCTTGTTAGTGAATGCAGGCTTCAAGGAGAAGGAGGAGCTCATCTGGATCAGAGAGGCTTGGCTGCTACAAACAGCGTTGGACTAAAGGTATGCTTTAAACACCTGGTTGCTTGTATTTTAAATGCATATTTAGGGAAAGATAGTGCTTGATTGTCTTGTTTGTCACTTGAAAGCCTTAGCTTCTAGGGAGGTCGGTTTTGTCCGCAAAATTGACTCTTTGCGCATGACACTTCGTTATGGTGATCTCAATGTCTCCTATTTTAGCCTTTGTTCCATCAAACGAGCGAGCAAAAGTCTTTGTCACTTCCCTGTGAAAACCATCAAATTTTTCTATGAACTGCAACCATTGTTTCTTTTGCAACATCTCCCTAATCTGTGGATATCCCTCCAAGAATTTCTTCCCTGCTCACTTGGTTCAGACAATGACACCCATTATGGAGGATGCTTTGCCTCAAATACTGGTTACCTTGACAAGAGAATGGTGTTGGTAGGGCTTTGTTTAGTGGCAGAGGGACAGAGTGGCTATGAAAATTTGGAGAAGTGTAAGAACAGGTGGATTATAATGAGGATTGTGGATATGAATTTGACCGTTGGGGTGCATTTAAAATGATGATTCGGTGATTACTTCAATAGATTCAGAATGAGGATGTGACAGGGTTTTTAAGTGGTGGATTATGATGTTTTTGATAAGCAACCTTCACCCTTAAATTGTAATGATTTTGTATTAATTTTTGGTAGTACTATGTCTTCTTAGTCATTTATGCAATATATCGATCCCTATTGCTAAATTAATGTAGCACATACCCATGATTCACTTTTCTAACCTGATTTGTTGTTCTTATATCTCTTGCAGGTACTTTGTTCTGTCAATTGTCCTTCAACTCAAATCACCAAGTGTCCCTATAGGCTTCAAAAAATTTATTGGGCTACAGAAACTTGTCTTAGCTATAGAAACTTGTCTGAGCTATAGAAAGTTGTTGATTCTGAAGCTGAGAAAAAAAACTTTTAATAAGAAACTTTGTTATTTTCTTTTTGAAAACAAAATTTGAAGTGTCAATAAAAACTGGTTTTCACTTTAAAGTTTTTGTATAAACATGCCAACAAAATGTTGGTTTTCATGCTTATACCCTTATTATTATTATTATTATTATATATATATATATATATATATATATATATATATATATATATATATATATATATATATATATATATATATATATATATATGATTTATTATTATTATTATTATTTTTAAAGTAAAGCTGAGTAAAATTTCTAAGGTGGAAAATAAAAAGAAATTTTCTTGACCATCTTCAGTTTTGAATTATCTTGGAACATTTTAACAAATTCTTCTTTTTTCAATGGCTTTTGGTAAAGTCTGAGTCGATGTCCATTTACTAAAAGAGGAATTTTCTCTTCATCAATAGTCCTGATTGTAACTGCACCATTGTCAAAAACACCTTCAACTTCATAAGGTCCTTGCCAATGGGTTTGGAATTTTCCTTGAAACATTTTGAACTTTGAATCAAAGAGTAATGCCCAATCTCCAGAATGAAATTTTCTTTCTTTGATGTACTTATCATGTCATCTGGATCTTTGTTGTTGAACTAGGATAGTTCTCTAGAGGGCTTCTTGTTTGATTTCATCAAGCTCATTAAGTTGTCTCATTCTTTTCTTTTGTGCTTCTGATAAGTCAAGATCTAACTGAACTATTGTCTTATAGGTATGTATCTGGAACTCTATCAAAAGTAAGACTTGATTCCCATAAACAAGTTCATAGGGAGCATGTCCTGTAGTATTTCTCCATGTAGTTCTATAGGCCCAGAAAGCTTCTGGAAGCTTTTCTACCCAGTCCTTTCTATGTAAATGTACAGTCTTGGTAAGGATTGCTTCAATCACCTTATTTGTGGACTCAACTTGTCCATTGGCTTGTGGATGGTATGGAGTGGACTTCCGATGTTTGATCTTGTACTGCTTCACAATTTTCTGCATTAACCTGGATGTAAATTGTATTCCTTGATCTGCTACAATTTCTCTTGGAACACCAAAACAAGTGAAAATATCCTCAAAAATAAATGAAACTACATCATTTTGACTAGAAAAAAGGCTTTCTTTAGCTTCTACCCATTTAATGACATAATCAGTACATACTAGAATATACCTCTTTTGCTTTGAAGGTGGGCTGGTTGGTCCAACAAAATCTAGTGCCCACTTTTCAAATGGTTCGATGAGTACTTGTGGTTGCAGTGGAATTTCATTTGAAAGAGTGGGTTTTCCCATTCTCTGACAGCTAAAACATCTCTTAACATATTCCTTGGTGTCTCTGAAAATGGAAGGCCAATAATATCCTAAAAGCAAGATTTTATAAGTTGTTTTTCTATCAGAAAAATGTCCTCCACATGGCTCATCATGGAAAGATTTAAGTATTTCTGGTATTTCATCCTCTCGAACACATCTTCTAATGATGAGATCTAGTCCTGTCTTGTATAACTCTTCATTTATCCATGAATAAGATGTGCTATTGTGGATTATTCTCCTCTTTTCTCTATGAAACAAATGAAATGGCATTTTTCCTATAGCTAAATAGTTAGAAATATCTACATACCAAGGTGATTTAGTAAATACTACAAAAAGATATATCAAGAAATTTATCCTCTACAGGTTGATCATTATTATCATTTTGAATTCTAGATAAAAGTTAGCAATTGTGTTCTGTTTTCTGGGCCTATCTAGAATAGTTATGTTGAATTATTATAATAGTAAAAGCCATCTGGTTATTCTCCCATTAGTGACTGGTTTATTCATTAGGTATCGAATGGAAGAATGGTATGTGTGAAAAAACGTTTCGTAGCCAGTTATATAATGTCTAAAATTATTAATGGCATGAACTACAACTAAAAACTCATTTTCAGTTACAATATAGTTTAACTCTACAAGAGTTAAACTTTTACTAGTATAATAGATTGCATAAGGAGTAAGATCTTTTTGTCCTAACTCAGCTCCTAAGGCTGAATCTGAAGCATCCATTGAGATATGGAAAGGTAATTTCCAATTAGGTCCTTTAAAGATATGTGCTTAAGAAATTCTCTTTTTCAAAGTTTCAAAGGAAGTTTGACATTCAGAATCCCAATTGAATTCACAGTCATTAGTAAGCAATTTAAAGAGTGGGGATGCAATTTTTGTGAAGTTTTCTATGAATCTTCTATAATATCCAGTAAAACCAAGAAAAATTCTAACATCTCGTTGACAATTTGGTACTGATAACTTAGAAATGATTTCAACTTTAGATGAGTCTACTTTAATTCCATCTCCTAAAATATGGTGACCTAAAACAATTCCTTCGTTAAAGATCATGAAACATTTTTCATGGCTTAATGAGAGATTTGTTTCTTTACATATTATTAAGACTTTTTCTAAAATTTCCAGTGCTTCATTGAAAGAATCCTCATAAACTAAGAAATCATCCATGTACACTTCCACACAATCATGAATAAGATCAGAGAAAATTCCGAGGACTGCCCTTTGGAATGTTGTTGGAACATTGCATAATCCAAAGGGAAGTACTTGGTAACATAAGTTCCCCATGGACAAGTGAATGTGGTTTTATCTTGATCTTCAGGGGCTACCTGAATCTGGTTATATCCACTAAACTCGTCCAAGAAGGAAAAATACTTTTTTCCCGCTAATGTGTGTAAGACCTGATCTATGAAAGGTAGTGGAAAGTGGTCTTTTAATGCTGCTTTATTTAATTCCTTGTAAGCGATGCATACTCTCAATTTTCCGTTTTTCTTTGGAACGATTACTAGGGGTGAAACCCATTGGTTGTCAAATATTAGATAGATGAAATTTACATTTAACAACTTTTGCAATTCCTCTTTAACAATTTCTTTTAAATTTGGGTTCATTCTTCGTTGGGGCTGTCTAACCGGTCTTGTGTTCTGTTCAATGTAAATATTATGTATGCAAGTTTTAGGATCAATCCCTCTCATATCAATTTATTCCCATGCAAAAGCGGAAAAAAATGTTTTTGTAAAACTTTTATAAATTGATTCTTTTGTAATTCTTCCAAGTTTTCATTAACATTCAAGGATTTACCTAGAAAGATTTCTATCAAAGAATTCCCAATCTTTTCCATGGAGAGAAATGATACCTGTTTAGATGAGAGATACTCATTTCGACTACGATCATAATGTGAGGAAGATTCATTATTTTTCAATAGGTTTAGAATTTGGTCTTCCTCTCTTACTTGTTCATTAGTAAAAATAGGTTGTATATATTCTTCATATTCTATCCATTCTTCATTTTCTGTGTCTATTATTTTTCTTGCAGGAGGGTATAATGTAAATTTCTTTGTAGAATTTCCATCTGAGATAAACATATCACCTTATCTACAATTGATGAAAGCATCAGTTGTGGCTAAGCAAGGCCTTCCTAGAATTAATGGATGTCCTCCTAAATTATTCTTAGATGTTAAGACCATGAAATCAATATGATATTCCCAAGAATCTAAGGATACACAAATATCTTCCAACACACCATCAAGTTTAATCACAGACCTATCTTCTAATTGTAATAAGGTTAGTGTGTATTGAAGGTTAGGAAGCCTAGGTGTGTCCATAACTTTTTTACTCATTATGTTTATGGCTTATCCTAGATCAATCAGTGTGTTTGTATTTCAGTTCCATTGATGTGAATTTTTACAATGGGGCTTCCTAGATCTAGATATTTTTGAATTGTCATCTTCCCCATCATAATGTCTACAATTTTTTCGACTAGTTGAATTATTTTTATGTATTTTCTTTTTCTTCCTAACCTTTGTGTACTTAGTTCCTTAATTTTTTTCGCAAAGATTGATATTTCTTTTATGGCTTATAATAAAGAAATCTTGATACAGACATTCCTCAATTCATCCATCATATTGCAATTAGGCAAGATAATTTTTTTTCTACTCCTTCATCAATTTTCAACCGTTCATGGAAAGGTGGTCTAATTGATACTGAGGGTTGTTCTATGATGGGAGTATTTATTGGAACATTTTCTGTTTATTTATCCTCATTTTGAGGAAGAGAGGTCTCTCCTTCTTTTGATTGGTTTTTTTGTTTTTAAAGATTTGGTCTTGTTTCTTGTATGACAACAGGGGGGTTTCTTTGTAACATTCTTCCAGACCTTAATTGGACATTATTATATCTAGTGGTGTTATTACATAAGTTTGAGGATTCTGCCCTTCCATGTTGTACACGAGTTGTTGTGGTATTTTATTATTAGGATTCAAAACAGGTTGAGCGGGTAGTTGATTTGTTTTTTGTGGAAATGGTAGGGAGAGCCGTGGGTTTTGATTTTGAACTTGAATTTGCGGTAATTGATTAGCTTGGGGGATTTAATTAGATTGGGGTAGAAATTGTGGTGGAAGATATGATGGTGAATATTGTTGATATTGGGCATAAGCCCCATAAGGATTTTGCCATCCTTGATTCTACAATTGTGACTGTGGTCGGGCCCAAGGGTGCTAAGATGGATTCCAATTATTTTATGAAGACTGAGCAAATTGTTGTGGTCTGAACCCTTGTGGTTGATTCGGTTGGGGATTTTGCCATGGTCTCTTGGCTATAAAATAAAGAGGGTCTACTTGTTCTGATATTCCTTCATCATTAAATACAACCTTGAGACCTGGTAAAAAAGGACATTCCTTCATATCATGATTATCTGCACATATGACGCAAGTTTCTATGGCTTTTGAATCTAAGGGACACTCTCTTAGAGCGTGTTTCTTTCGACATTTAGGATAGAAAATAGATAATGTAGCATTTTCAGAATTTTCCTGTTTTGTATTTTAAGGGTGTCTATCTGTTCACTTAGGTTCCCTAAAATATCTGTCTTAAAGGTATCAACAAAACTTCCTAATTCTTCCCTGCTGACTGTCCCAACTACAAATTTATTAATTCTTGACAAGAGAGGGTCTCTAGGACTCCTTCCAACTCGTGATTTACCCCTTGAGATATTTAATATTATAAATCACAAATATCTGCAAATGGTAGTTGAGAAATATCTCCTTTCTCGATTAGGTTAAGGAGATAGATCCATTCATCTTTAATATCTTTAATCAAGAGGGATTTTAAAGTTTCCTCATCCAAATTATCCATTTTTTTCTTTTAACATTTTAGACAAATCTTTCTACTAAGTCTTCAAGATTTGCATCTTCTTTTTGTGTCATTTTTAAGACTTCATCTTTAAGGTTATTAGGCATACAATAATCTCAATATTTTCCTAAGAAAGGCTCTTTAATCTGTCCCCACTTTTTTATAGAATGCACTCCTAAACTCATAAACCATTTTTATGCTGAGTACTTTAATGTAGCAGGGAATTTTTTTTAGTTTTTGAGCATCATGAAAATAGTCATATGACCCGCATAATACCTCAAATTCAAAAAGAAATGTCTATGGGTCTTCATTTATTTTTCTATGGAAATTAGGAAGAACTGAGGGTGATATATATTTTTCACTGTGAGGGTTGTATCTTCATTAAGAATAGGAAATCCAAAAGGATCTTGGTTTCCTCTACCTCTGCCCCTCCCTTTGTTCCTATCTCCACCTCCTCCTCTACCTCTACCCCTACCTCCTCTAGTCCTATTTTCCTCACCATTGACATTGTGTACCTCTCCTTCCCCGTCTTCAGCCATGATAGATTCCTCAGAACTAATATAGTGTTCTTCTAATTCTTATCGTTTTTCTATCAATGGTTATTCAAAATAAGTTTCCTGCTCCTCTTCTTCACTAGGAACTTCTAATTATTCTCTCAAAATTATTTCACTAGTGGAGGATAGAAAAATTAGTCCTGTAGTTGAGGATGTAGGATTTTCTTCAATTACAACTTCAATGGATGAAGTGGGTGAAGTTTTGGATTGGATTTCTAATCTTGAGACTTCAGGAAGTCTTTGTTGACCTCTAAACGGAATTCAAGTTTGAGCAGGTGGTGTGGAATCTCAAAATCATGGTGAAGTGAGTGGATTTGTGGGGATTAAACTTCTTCCTCACCCTACAAATATACCTCTAGAGTCTCTATCCCTAAGCATATCATGTTTTGAATTAATGATGATATTTTCTTAACTTCTATTTGTACTTCCCTAGCAATGGTGCCAAAATGTTTTGCCAATTTAATATGCTTAAATTGTCAATCATAAATTATCTACCAGGGAAGGTATACTAATGAAGAACAAGTGCACTAGATGTGCTAGAAGTTATTTTATGTCGTTATGGTCTTATTAGGATCTAAACTTAAGATTGATATGGAGGTGGTAGTGTTAATTATATTAGTGTCTTGATCCCTAAAGTTGTTAACTACTTTTCTTAGGAATTATTCTCTATTGAATTAGTTTATGGATGATATGAGAGTGATTCTAGACCTTACTTATGGTAGACTATTTTGGATTTTTGTCTTGAATTTTTATGCTGCAGCCAAATCTAATTTATATTGTGCAGGAGAGATGGATCCCTGTTGGGATTCGAAACGTTAACAAAATATGGGTATTATTGTGGGTTCGCTGGTTACTAACTCAGAGACCTATTCTATCAAACTGTAAATGAATAATGTCTGAATTTAATTGCTAAGGAGAAGGCTCTCACTCTTTTACTTATTCAATTTCATCCAAACAAGACATTCTAAACAACATCTATGCTATGAAATAAAACAATTAAACTACATTAAAAAAACAAATGAAAATGGTTACACTATACCAGATAAGAAAAAATCAAATGGCAAAGTTAAGCTAGGTATAAAGCAAAAGAAATTGCTTATGCATACAACGATTCAATGGTGAAATCATCATACCACATTTCTTCACACAAAATAGAGCATCTATGATTAAGTAATGAAAGAAATGAGTGTAATCGGTTAAATACCTGTACTGGTCATAGGGGCCCTCCACGAATCATTCGACAATCTCCAATCAATGCAACATATAGAAAACATAAAACCAAGTCTATTACTTGAAAATGAGTCTTAACAAATTGTTCTAAAAAATTACATAAATTGGTGCGCACCCAAAACACAGAGCGACCGTATTTTTTATAATACTTCTTGGCATAACAGTATGAGCATTTCAAGCCTAAATATCTTTATTTTGATCAAACTATATCGCTAAACGATTGATTTTCTATTCGGAAAAGCAAATCGATAAGATTTCATGAAAACTCAGATTCTATCTCGGCGAGAATCTTGTAGTTGACTTTGGGGTTGATCATGTTATCATGTGACCTTCTTGATGAATTGGTTCAAGGGAATAGGAAGGAATCCACGAGGGGAATATTCCTTATCCATCCGTATCTTTCTTCACTGAGCTGGAACTTCTGAACCCTATGAACAATGGAGGCAGCTATGGAAAGCTGCAAACAGGTCAATTCCGTAGCCGAATGCATACTTTAACAAAAAAATAAGGTAAAATATGAAGAAGAAGGCATGTAAATGCTTACCTTTGAAAAAACCTTGTGTCTATTGTATTATTTAGGTGATAGGTATAGGAAAAAGGAAAGAAATATAGGGAAAAAGGGTGTCAAGGTAAGACAGTCCTTGGACTCTACAAATTCTTTTAGCCATTTTTCTTAAACTTTGAAGTAGAAAATCTGCTAAGCTAATTTCATTTCCATTTATAAAATTCATCATTTATCTTGCATGATAAAATAACATATTGCCAAATATTTCTTCACAAGTTATAAACTGTTAGGTCCCTATAATACTAGTGTATTCCCTTATTATTATTGTCATTGTATCCCCTTATTGTTATTTTTGTGCCCATGTTGTCCCCATATTGTTATTATGTGCCCCATAGAAGCCCACTATTGTTATTGTTGTGCTCTTACATTATTATTGTTATGTCGACTTTGACTATATTGTGACCCCTTAGAATTCTATATATAGAAAGGAGGTCTTGTCATTTGTATCATCCAAGAATTGTTCATTTGCGTAATGTAAAGGAAGTTTACCCCTCAAAGAGGCTAATTTTGAAGTTGTTGATCTATCTTTTCTTCTATTTTGTGAGCTGGTTGCATATTAATTGGTATCAGAGCTTTGGATTCTAGGGTTTTCCTGCTTCAAACAGGTCATCGTGGTATTTTTGTTATAACCTTTTTTCTACGACGTTTTAGAAGCTAAAATTAAAACCCATTTGTGTATCGGTTTCAGGTTCGAAGGTCGAAACAATGATACATGTCATTTCATACAAGTTCGCTCTACTGAACCAGTCTATAATTAGGTCATTGTGAGAGATTTGGAGTATCTCTTTCTCAGAGAATCCAATATTGATCAGACTTGCGGGGTTGGATTGAGGACTCAAAGGGATACCATAGGACGAAATTTCAAACCTTGGAGATCCGAAATTACAGAGATACAACAAATTCAATATTGAGCTCCTACAAAGCCAAAAAATGTGTGTAGTCCTTTAGTTTGAAGAAATTCAAAGGACATAGTGAAGCATAATTATCATTAATTGATGCCCCGAAGAAAGAAAATGGAAACACCTAGTAAGAAACCTAAAATCTTTAGCATGATTGATGAAGAAGAGGAAGAAATGCAACATGATATATCAAAATTACGAGACCAAGTGAAACAAATTTCACTCTCACAAAAAGTAGTAGAAGCTAAGATGGATGGTTTAAAGAAAGGCGTGGAAGCTAAGATGGATGGTTTAAAGAATGGTGTGGAATCTAAGATGGATGGTTTAGAAGTAAATAATGAAGATTTGAAGAAATACATGGAAAGTTTGAAAGGAGGTTTGGCAAAGTTGTTACAAGAAATGCTTCCTAATGGCGAAAACGTTGGATTAAAGACCCACCATGTTCCAAAGATCAATATGAGGAATTTTGATGACAAGGATCCCGTAACATAGATACTACAGATGGAGCAATATTTTGATCCCCATAATGTGAAAGGCACACAAAATCTACGCATTACAACTTTATATTTGGAACCCAATCAGTTTGTATGGTATCGATGGCCTTTATCTCGTAAACAAATTGTCACTTGGGAAATTTTTACGGAAGAAATGATAGCACATTATGAGGATACAAAAAGCAACACCTTTTTTAGCCAATTGATAAATCTCAATAAAAAAGGTTCAATGGTGGAACACATTGAGGCCTTCCAAAAATTGAATATAAGGGTAAAAGATATTCCAGAGGAGCATAGAATTGATGTGTTCATAGGGATATTAAAAGATAACATCCAATTTGAGGTTCCCCTTTGGTAACCCGATTCATTGGAGAAGACATTCAAGTTGGCAAGAAAAATTATGGCAACAAGGAAGCCTACCAATCACAACTATAAAGATGGAAGTGTTGTTGCTCCTAGCATTCCACAACCTACAAGGTTGATACCACAATAATTGGAAAAAAAGAAAGAGAAAAAGGGCTTTGTTACAGTTGTGATAGAAAATACACTAAAGGTCATAAGTGTGTTGAGAAGAAATTATTTTACATAGATTGTGAAGAGAAAGAAGAAATGGAACAAGAAACATCAAAAGAAGAGGATACAAACCAAGAACAAAGCCTAGAAAAAAAAGAAATGAATCCGACCATATCTTGTAATGCATTGGCCAGAATAACCACTCCTCAAGCTATGAAGATAGAAAGACATATCAAGAAGAAAAATGTAATAGTGTTGATTGATTCAGGAAGTACCCAATATTTTATTCATTGTAAGATAGCGAAGGAATTGAATTGCTTCCTATATCCAACACCAGCATGTCAAGTGATGGTTGCAAATGGAAAAACCATACATTTCTCTGGAAAGTGACATAATATCAAGCTATCCATGGGAGAATATATTTTGAATAGTTCAATGCCTTCCATTCTAATGGGTGGTGCTAATGTTGTACTAGGAGTCCAATGGCTACAATCTTTGGGTACAATAGCTTTGAATTTTCAAGAACTTTTCTTGAAATTTTTATTTTTATTTATTTATTTATTTTTTTAAGAAGGAAAGGAATTTAAATTAAGGGGCATTGAAAGGAAACCGGGAAAGATAATCAGCTATAATGGCATGACAAATCTTCTAAATAAAGAACAACGTGGCATAATTGCACAATTATGTTCGCTAGAGGTTCCCACATAGAAATCATCTATTTTTCCAGATCTCCAAAAAGTATTGGATAATCATTCCAAGGTATTTGAGACTCCCAAAGGCCTCCCACCTATTCCTGATCATGATCATTGTTGGGCCACCAAAATTAACATTCACTTTCACTCCCCTTTTCACCTTTATCCTCATTTTGTCAGCTCATTCCATCACATTATCACTACATAAACCTACATTATCATTACTACATGAGTTCACATTTACATTTTCCAAAGTTATTAAGTTCACGTATTTAGAGTGAATTTATGATTAAAATTTAGAAAAATAACATGTATTTTCTTACACCTAAAAGTGGCTTGAGTTTTATGACGTGTGTAGATCATTTGGAAGCTTTCAAGGCACCCTTATGTGGCCTCCCAAGATCAAATTCAAATTTCAACTCAAAAGGTGGATCGTATTCCAAGGAGAATGATTATGGAGATCTCGATGTGTCATGGGATTTGTATCTAGTATTTATGGATAAGCTAAGACGATTATGGATCTAGTAGATATTTAAGGGACCTACATTTATTGAGTAGATATCCCTAATTTTTGTATAAATAAGAGGAACATCCTTTCAAGGAAGGTGAACAATTATCAGTTATTCATTAGCATCAGATTTATGATTGTTCATTCAACATGAATAATATCATTTTCTTGTTTGATTCTTAAGGTGTGATAGTTGTTCATGTGTGCTCATTGAGGAATGGAAGGATCCCCATACCAAGCTAAGTACACTTTGTTGTAGAGTAATGTTCATAGTTGTGAATATACTAGTTTTAATTCTGGATGTTCATCTTATTTCTTTGTTGTAAATACTTGTAGATAATTTCAGTATGAATTCATGTTATGGCCATGTTTTGTTGTGTGAAGATTGATCTCCTTTCAATAATTGGGTTGGATGTGGAAGGACAACTAGGATTCTTAGAAAAGAGCCTCTTCTCCGTGAACTAGAACTGAACAGAATCAAGATTCACTTTCTTATATGCTTTGTTAGACTAAATTTATATGTTTTCATAGTTACATTTCAACATGCTTTCTTAGATGTTTTACAATGTTATTATAGAAGGAATGTAGAAGGACAACCAAGACTCCTGAACAAGAGCCTCTTCTCCGTATTCTAAAATAGACTAATCTCATTGACCAATCGTTTATATGCTTTCATAGTTACATTTCATCATGCTTTCTCAGATGTTTGGAAATGTTATTATAGAATAAATGTGGAAGAGCAACCAAGACTCTTAAACAAGAGCCTCTTCTCCATCTTCTAAAATAGACTAATCTCATTGACCAATCATTTATATGCTTTCATAAAATAGATTTTAATCTTTTCTTTTCAAAATAGTTTAGATTTGTAAAATGCATTTCCATTCTAAACAAAATTCCTACAAGTGTTTCATTTGAGGTCTCATATATTTTGGTTTGCTTCTAAGTTTACGAAACCCATAGGTTGACAAATTAAATAACAGGGATTTATCATACAATTAAATCATCCTGCATTTTGGTGTTGTTGCCGGGGAAGCAAACTTAGATGTAAACTAGATAGGAGGATTGTTTAAGAAGAATTTCATTTAGGATCATTTTTTATTTAGGGTTAATTTCATTTAGGCATTTTCATTTAAATTTATTCTCATATAGAAAACATAGAAATAGAACACAAATAAAAAACCCCCATTCACTAAAAAAAACACAATAAAAATTCATATGTATATCTGTAAGAACAATAAGTATAAGTTTGGAACAACTCACTAAGATCCTAACAAGAGTCAGGGTCTCCTTTTCTTGCAAAGAAGAGATCTTGACATCAACGAAAAGCTTAATTACTCTTCGAGAAGAAAACAATGAATTAACATTTGAAGAATCTTGTACATTTGATGATGAACAACTATTCGAACACGAGATTGAGGAGGACAAAAAGAAGTTCCAGTATGATCTGAATCAGAGTGGAAATCATGCCTATGAAAGCCTTATCGAAAGATCATTTCGATGGTTTCAAGAAAATACAAGATAAGATCAATTTCTTTTTTGTTCTTATTTCATTAAATCACACTTACCAAAACTAGATTTGATCGTCCTTGTATATTTTCATTTTAAAATTGCAAAATTGAAAATGAATATATTTTTATTATTATTGCGTGAATGGTTACATTGGAAATTAACACATAATGGTTTATAATTTTCAACTAGCATAGAATAGGTAAGATGATATTTTCTATTTCGAACAAGTATGCTCTCCCTATACGTCTTTGAATGATCTCGGGGATCAGAAAGTAGGATGTCTATAAACATTTTCAGGATTTGCAATATTCTTATCTCCATTTGCTAAAAAAATTTCATCCTAAATCAATAAAAAAAATTAGATTGTTTTAGGGTTGAAATAAAATTTAAATTCTTTTTAAAAGATTTTGATTTTAAAACAACATATAAAATAATAATAATAATAAATAAATAAATTCAAATTCTTGATCTTAATTAAAAAAAAAAAAAAAATTTACTAATGAAACTCAATATTTTTTTCAAAGATTTTTAAAACAACATAAAAATTTAGAAAATAAAATAAAATCATTATGAATAAATTTACTTTCTTTTTAATTTGGTGCAACATTAAAAGATTAAGAATTTAATTTAGTTTTTAAATATTAATAAAAAAATCAATATTAATTTAGTTTAAAAACATTAAAAAATAAATCAAATTAAAAAAAAAAAAAAAAAAATTAGTTAAAAAACACTACAAAATATATAAATTTTTAAATTTTAAGTTTTTAATAATGAAAACAAAAACACCCATTCTGCATTTTATAACAGAACCACGATAACAACCAACCAATATTACGATGTTCCCATGTTGCATTTCTTTTAAGAAGATAAAGTTCTCTAATGGCAGTGCTTGGTACACCCTCATCTTCTTGTTACAAACGAATTTTCTCAAAGACTTATGGTCTCATTTGTCAAGTGATCACGGGCCTTGTAAACCACACGATATGTTCCTTCTCCTATCTTCTCGAATTTCGCTCTGTTCCCGTTCTGCTCGACTTTTTTATTCTCTGCACCCGTCAGAATATTTAGAGAGAAATCTCTAGATTCAAACACACATTCTCGAACAACTCTAACATGACCGATTTAAAGGAATGGGAGTCAACAAATTTGAAAGAAAGAAAGAAATTATTTTAACGTCCACGAGGCTAAAGATAGTCTATGGGACAGATTGCTTTTTTTGTGAAGCTTCACAATAAATGCTCCCGTCTTCTCGACAAACCCCTCGTTAAATAGATTATCCCAAGAGCTAGGTGCCAGCGTATCTGCATAACTTTTCCTGTTGTCTTTGAAGGCCTCACATTCTAAAATGAAATGTTTTTCTGTTTCCACTTTCCCGGAGGAACAAAAAATGCATACCCTTTCCTCCCACACTTTCTTTGGCCTTTTCCAGCGCCCTGTTTCACAACGGAGTTGATGAGAATTAGTCCTTAACTGAGCAATAAGAATTTTGGCTCTCCAAAAGATATTGGCCTCTATGTATGCTTTTGGTTGATGATTATGATTGAGATTAAACACTTCAATATAGTAATTTTTCTTTCTTCCTAGCTCCAAGTACGTTTGTGGAACTTTTCCATAACAAAAGCTTTTATCTCTTTGTTGTTTATGGTGCACGCGTTCAAGCACATATCCATTTACTAAACCATTTGTTATTTTGTTGCATCCAATTTTTTTTGCTCTTGCACAATCTATCATTAAAGACAACCTTAGGCCATCTACCCTCTTCCATTTGGTCAATTTTTTTTAAATAACTTATGACTAGCACCATAGCAATTGGTTCAATAGGAGCAGCCCTTGTTTCACTTAACAAGATATCATAAGGCACTGCACTTTTAATCTTAAATTTGTTTGTAATCAAACGCTTCTGAATTTTCCCAATTTGTCTCCACTGCATGTCGGAAGTACTGCTAGCCCACAGTTCACAACCATATAGAATCACTGGAATCACTAGAAGCCCAAAAAGAGTTTGAGTGGTCTTCCAGTCCCATAACTCTGCCTCTTTACACCTATTTTGAAAAGCATAAAATGCTTTCCAACCCCCCAAAGTTCTTTTCTTTCTACAACCATTCCAGCTTAGATTTTTGATGGAGAATAAGAATATGTTCGACTACAGATTGTGATTTTCTCTAATAGAAGCGAGGGTTCTGGCTGGAGCACACCCAAAGAAAAAAACACGAGGTTATCACTGGACCGCATCCTCCTCCCCCAAAGGGATTGTGATATTAAGGGACATTGTTGATGTTTTGGTGAAAGTAGAGCACTTGATTGGTGGCATGAGTGCTAACACATGATGATTACGATGGCATTGTGACAACCACATTGACAATCAAGATATTTGACCCACGATTTTCTGTAACAAATATGCCACATTTAATGTTCAAACCAGGATGCAATTAATGGAGATATGATATTGTTGTCAACAGATTTAGTGGAATCCTGTACAATGCATTCGGACATGAACGAATTTGGGGAAGAATTCTGGGTGGAGAGAGCGTTGATAAGCGAGGGAGAAGAAGGTTCGAATCCAGTGGTGGAAGAATGGGTGGAGCTTCCCAATGTATGTGTGTGTTGCATTGTCAAACATAGCTTTGTTCAAGCGCTAGAAGAGCTCATGGCCACCAATCGACCAGATGTTCTGGACCCTGCCTTGCTTCGACCAAGTCGTTTGGATTGGAAGATTCAAATTCCGTTACCAATTGAACACGCAAGAATGGAAGTTTTGAATATCAAAACATGGAGATATAGATTATAAAGCTATAGTAAAGCTGACTGAGGGATTCAATGGAGCGGACCTTTGAAATGTTTGCACAGAAGCTGGCATGTCATCCATCAGAGCACAACGTGATTATGTAATTAATGAGGATTTTATGAAGGCTGATCTCCCTCAAGAAATTAATAATGACATTTCAGAGAAGCCTGTTGAAGAAGCATTAGGCCATGAGGGTACTGCCCAGGTTCTAGACAAGATGCGTGCGCCTCGCAAGGATGAGTCTAGTCATGTCATAACCGCTAAAAAGCAGAGTGAAGCGTGGGAAAGAGAAGGCTGCGAGAAAACAGAAAAAGGCTGAGGCATGAGATTTCTTGCTTTGCCTTTGACTGACACCAGCTGTACTTTTAGCCTTGCATAGCCATCGATCAGACGACGGAGAGAAGAGAAAGAGACTCAAGACAATCTGGACTGTCCAATGCGGAGTGTGATGTCGGTTCTAGGTTTGTCTGTCTGCGTGGCCACTTAACACAAACCTTACCTGTTAATAAGTTTTCAGAAGAAAGCATATTCGTTTGGTTGTAATTGTTTTGTACACTTATCACCTATTAGAATGAAAAAAAATATAACCTCCTATTCCATCTATTTTAGTTGCTCTAGTTGTTACTTAACATAAAACTTCATAATTAGCCTTATATTACATTAAATTTCTTTAAAAAATTCAAGATAAATGGACAATTAGGGTGTATACTAAGTTGAATATGATTAATTTGCGATTAAAATCTTAAAGCATGACCCCAAAAAAAAATAGTTTAAAAAAACAAAACAATTAAAAATAAATAAAAATTAAAACAATAAAAAACAAATATAAATTAAATAATAAAAATAAAAATAAAACAATTAAAAAAAATTTGCAAATGGACATTTCATAACTCTTGAAAACAATTTATGCTAACTTGTTTTTTTGGAGTTACTTCAAAGGAACTTGCGCGCAAAAGCAACAGGGAAAATGTTTTTTCATTTTATTTTATTTAATTGTTAGCATTGATACTTGCATTTTATGTATTTCAAAAAGCTTTCATGGTTTTTATGCAGGATTTGTACTAAGTTCGGTTTTTATGCAGGATTTGTACTAAGCTTTTACTGGTGCGTAGATGATCCAAGTTCATGCAGATGTGATCTCCAGAAATCACATTCATCATTGAAAGTTTGAAGGAGCTAATTACATATGTCATGACATTTGTCGCTACAAATAAATCTTTTGTATCATGATATATTTATTCACACTTCTCCTTCAAAGCCTCGTCAGTTATCAGTTTTGAAGTCCACTAATTCATTGCCTTATCCATCATGACTTCATACATGTCTAATTTTATGAATCACATACATTTTTCCTTCTTTTCAATCCATCTTTTTGCCTCATGAATAAACCATCCATCTCTCTACATTGCCTTGTTTTCCTTATCATAAAAACTGTTTGACCGTGACATCATTTATCTATAGTCCTACCAATCATTTTGTACGAACTCGCATTGACCGATGTGAAATTCCTTAAGGACCACCTTTCAACAAGTCTTGACCCATCGACCTCAGCACCTTATCTGGGATAAAGACTAGAGTCATTATTAGTACCTTGAAGCTTGCATGCCTTAGTGGCAAGTCTTCTCGCCAACAAACAATGGGAATACATTAACGTCCCTTGTTTGTTGGATCTCGCAAGTGGCTTGACGTCAGCTCATTTATTCGCACTTCGCAAGATATACTTGCATACCTTGGCACTCACTGAAATCAATGACGAGTTTTCCTCGCATTGGGGGTTACAGAAGCTCATAAATAGATGTGTCAAAAACACTCTGGTGAGCCATGCGTAGTACGAAAGATTGGTAAGCATAAAACAAGGACGAGACAGGAGATGACAATGGCCACGCAGATAAGAGAGTATGAATTGGATTAGATTATTTTGGATCTGGTATCAGACGTGAATGTTCTACCAAAGCAGACTTGGGAGTGGATGGGAAAACCCGCGCTGCAGTGGTCTCTGATTCAGCTAAGGATGGAAAATCAATAGAAGATCATCCCCATGGGGTGGCTGCAAAGGGTGACTATAGATATTGAAGGTGCAAGTGCACTGCCTGACTTTGAAGTAATAGAAATTATGTGTGACAACAACCCCTACCCTACGCTCCTTGGCATTGATTGGGCTACTGATATAAATGGGGTAATCAACCTAAAGAAGCAAAAGATGATATTTGAGAAGAAATCGCTCTGCGTAATAGTACCCCTAGATCCTACTGAAAGATCGCGCTATACTGAACCAATACGTGATTATGAGAGCAATGACGATCTGAAATGTATATATAAGGTAACAATGTGAGACCAAGATTGGGTGAATCCAACATCGGATGGATGAATTACATGGGATAGCGAGAGTTCCTGCACCTCGGACTCTGATGAAGAATTAGAGCACTGGCAGAATCGGTTACATCAAGTAACTACGCTAAGCTATAACATGATGACCTGGTTGCTACGCTATGTGTCGTCAGAGGTAAGAAATCTGCCCACTTATGATGGCCTGAATGATGTCAATATCTTTTTGGATGCATTTGAGAGGGAGGTACCAGAAAAGCAATGCTTCCAGGTGTTAGACTGGACACTGCACGTTACGCCCGCAAGATGGTGGGGTACGCACAAGGGTAGTTGTGATGATTGGCGTGAATGTAGGAGGATGATGAGAACACACTTTGGGAAGCTGAGGGTACAAATGACAGATAAGTATGATGGGCAGAATGATCTGCGCACGCACTTGGCCAAATGGGCTCAGGCTTATGGAGAGAAGCCCCAACTTGAATGGGTGCACTTGTTCTGTCACACCCTGGATGTCATCCTGATGAACTGGTATGTAGAAACAGAGCTTCGCGATGGTACATGTGAATGGGATATTCTACGTGAAGGATTCATAATGACATTAAGCTTTGAAGATAGGTTTTACTGTATTGATGAGGTGCTACAAGAGGTGAAAGCAGCAATCCTTAGGATACTGCAGGATCCTTTGGACCTGAATTAGCTTGATTAGGCTACTTAGCTGAGTCTCGTGCTGGAATGCTATAATGTAACCGCCAAATAAGAGGATGAGGATCCATGAAAGATCAACATCCCCGAAATAGAAGGTCACCGTGAGTTTGAAGGACCACAGATTGAGAATCTTGATATAACTGCGTCACTGAAAACAAAACAAGTAAACATCGGTACGGAGGCAGAATCCAAATTTGCGACATTGGAAATTACTGGGATGACGCGACGATGGATAAGGTTGCTAAATTTCTCTGCGAATACCAGGATTTGTTCCCTACCAAGTTTACAAATCTAAAAGGGATAATTGGGGACCTAGGTGTTATGAAGATCACGTTGAAGCCTGACGGGAATCCAGTTAAGCAAAGACCTTACTGTTTCAATCCGAAGTATAAGGAGAAGGTCCGCTTAGAGCTAGACAAGATGCTCATGGCAGGCATCATTGAGCCCGTAGAGGAATCTGATTGGGTAAGCCCAATGGTGGTACAGGAAAAGAAGCAGAGAGATGAAATAAGGATATGCATGGATCTCAGGAAGTTGAATGATGGTTGCATACATGATCCTTTCCCGACTCCGTTCACTGATGAAGTGTTGGATAATGTAGGTGGCCAGGAAGCATATTACTTCACTGATGGTTTCTCTGGGTACCATTAGATCAAAATCACGCCAGAGGATAGGAGCAAGATGACCTTCGCGACTTGAGTGGGGTTGTTTTCAGTACACTGTATTGCTGTTCAGATTGAAGAATGCGTCTATGATTTTCTCGCGCACAGTTGTTGCTGCGTTCAAGTAATTTATTCTAAGTTCCTAGAAGTATCATTTGATGACTGGACTGTGTTTAGGCTGGTGAAACACCATGTAGAAAGTTTGTGCCTGATGCTAGATACCTGTCAAAGATACTAGATCGTGCTCAGTCTGAAGAAGTGCTTGTTTTGTGTTCCTTTTGGGACTCTGCTAGGTC
The DNA here is from genome assembly GCA_031772625.1 of Pinus tabuliformis. Taxonomy (NCBI): domain Eukaryota; kingdom Viridiplantae; phylum Streptophyta; class Pinopsida; order Pinales; family Pinaceae; genus Pinus; species Pinus tabuliformis. Next base: position 2,076,335,930 of record CM062818.1, read on the forward strand.
ATGTGGTTTGTAGATAGGGATTGATGGTAGATCATGCAAAGATAGCGGTGATATTGAACTTGGAAGCGCCAAGGAGTGTGAAATAGCCGTGTGCTACCCTAGGACATATTAGCATATTATAGAAAGTTTATCAAAGGCTATGCTCAGATCACCGTGCCTATGGAGAAGTTGTTAAAAAAGGATGTCACATTCTCTTGGAACGAGGATTGTAAGAAAAATTTGGATGTATTGAAAGAAAAGATGGTCACCGATCCTAGTCTCCCCAGATTGGAAGAAGGAGTTTCATGTACATGTTGGCGTGTCATGTATAGCAATGGGAGCAGTAATGACACAGGCTGGTGGAGGAGACTTGGACCATCCTATAGTGTTCACAAGCAGAAGGTTATCCATGGCGGAGAAAAACTATTCCACCACCGAGTGCAAAGGGTTAGCCATGGTATACGCGCTCCAGAAGTTTAGACACTACTTGTTGGGAGGCCATTTTAAGATGTATACAGATCATTCCGCGCTGAAATACCTAGTCAATAAGCCAGTGTTGGGTAGGGGGAGGATTTGCAGGTGGTTGTTATTGTTCCAGGAGTATGATTTTGAAGCTATTGTGAAACCTGGATGACTGAAAGCGGGACCAGACCATCTTTCGTGCATCGAAACAACAGAAAAGCCCACTAATTTGGAGGATGGTTTTCCTAACGCACAACTGTTTGCATTGCACGTCGCAGATGGTCATTTTGAGGATATCATACACTTCCTAACGATAGGAATTGCCCCGGAAAGATACATCGTCCAAAAGAAGGAGTTAGTGGTGTGCGCGACATATTTTTTTGTCATTGATGTGCATCTGTAGAAAATGGGGTCTGATGAGATATTGCGATGAAAGGAGCAGTATCCTCAAGGACACTCATGGGGGCACTACGAGAGTAAATTATGCAGGGAGAGTGACTGCGTAGAAGATTCTACGCGCAGGGTTGTGGTGGCCAACCCTCCATCAAGATTCAAAAGCGTACTGCAAGGCGTGCAATGTGTGTCAAAGGAATGGTAGGCCATCGCGGCGGGATGAGTTGCCTTTGAATCCACAGGTGATGTTACAACCCTTTGAGAAATGGGTGATAGATTTTGTGGGACCCATTCAGCCCAAAGAAAATACGGGAGCGAGGTACATTATCACTGCGACAGAGTATTTGACTCGATGGGCAGAGGCATAGCCTGTGAAGGATTGTACGGGCGCGACTGTTGCAAAGTTCCTCTTTGAGTATGTACTGACATGATTTGGGTGTCCAAAGATTTTGATGAGTGATCGCGGTACACACTTTCTGAATGAGATGATCAATGCGCTGATGGAGGAATTTCAGGTATATCACTAGAAGAGCACACCTTATCACTCGGAGACTAACAGGACAGTGGAAGCATTCAATAAAGTGCTAGAGAATGCACTGACTAAGGTTTACAACGCTCAGCAAAGTGATTGGGACCTACGCATACCTATAGTACTATGGGCCTATCGGACAACATGCAAGAAGTTGACTGGAAAAACTCCTTTTAGGCTTGTCTATGGTGTTGAAGCAGTGATACCCATGGAATACATTGTGCCTAGTTTGTGCATAGTGGCACTCATGGGTATGATGGATTGCGAAGCCCTAGAGGAGAGGCTCGTACAACTAGTTGAGCTTGAGAAAGAAATATTTCTAGCTGTATTCCACCAACAGGTCCAAAAGTAGCGCGAAAAAGCATGGCATGATCGACACATTAAGATGCACACCTTTAAGGTAAATGACCTAGTTTTGTTATATGAAAGTAAGTTTGATAAATTTCTAGGGAAGTTTAGAATGCACTGGTTAGGGCCCTATGTCATTAAGGAGATTACTGACGGAGGAATGGTTCACCTGGTCAAATTGAATGGAGATCCCTTCCTAGGACAGGTGAATGGTAGTCGATTGAAGCCATACACCGATGGTCTGACCATGTGTGTTATGAAACCAACTCAAGAAAAGATAGAAAAGATAAATCCACGCCTTAGAATTCAGCCTCTTCAAGGGGGCAACCTCCTTTACATTACATAAATGAACAATTCTTTGATGATACAAATGAAAAGACCTCCTTTCTATATATAGGAGTCTAAGGGGTCATAACATAATCAGAGCCGACATAACAATAATAATGTAAGGGCACAATAACAACAATAGTGGGCTTCTGTGGGGCACATTAGTAACAATATGGGCACTACATGGGTACATCAATATAATAAGTGGGTTGTACTAATAACAATAAGGGGTTACACTAGTAGTATAGGGGCCTAACATGCCCCTCTCCTTCAAAAAGCGTTGTCCTTAATGCTTGAGTAGTTCTTGATGCTTCTGTATAAAATTCTTGTCCTCCCATGTGGAATATTCAGAGGGTAAGTTCTTCCACTTGATGAGATACTCTGAAATTGATCGATTTCGTAGCTGTAGGGTTCTTGTTTCTATGACTGCTCCAAGTTCCAATATGATTTTCCTTCCTTTTCAATATCTGGCAATATTGTTTGAATTGGGATCTTTTGCAACTTTTGAATAAGTGGCCATACTTCTTTGTCCTTCTTCCATTCATCCCTTGCTTCGTTTATCCAATCTAGTTGGATAATAGAAATAGCACAAAACAATGCTTCCACATCCTCATCCTTGAAGAGTCTTCCCATTTGGTAAGGTCGCCATTTTTTAAGTGCATGTAGTATTGCCAACATTTCCTTCTCATAAATAACTTGCTTTAGATGTAGTAGTAAAAATACCCAATCACCTACATCAAAACATTTTTCACTATGATGTTGATCTACCTGTTGTTTCATTTGATTTTTCACCGAAGTGGCGCTATCCTTTAAAAGTTGGAGAACTTCTTGTTGATGCTCGATGTGATCTTTCACTGCTTGAACCTTTTTCTTCTTGATATGCCCTTCTATCTTTAGAGTTTGAGGAGTGGTAATTTCTTTCAATCCTTTACAAGATATGGTCGGATTCATTTCTTGATGCTCGATGTGATCTTTCACTTCTTGAAAATTTTTCTTCTTGATATGTCCTTCTGTCTTGCTAGTTTGAGGAGTGGTAATTCCGACTAGTGAATTACAAGATATGGTTGGATTCATTTCTTCTTTCTCTAGGGTCGGGTCCTGGCATATATCCTCTTCTTTTGATGTTTCTTGATCCTTTTCTTCCTCCTCTTCATACTCTATGTAAAATAATTTCTTCTCATCACACTTATGACCTTTAGTGCATTTGCTATCACAATTGTAACAAAGCCCTTTTTCTCTTTTTTCTTCCAATTGTTGTGTTGTAACCCTTGTAGGTTGTGGAAGGCTAGGAGGAACAACACGTTCATCTTTATAGTTGTGAGGGGCAGACTTCCTTGTTGCCATAATTTTACTTTCAAATATGTCACAAAGCCCTTTTACTCTTTCCAATTGTTGTGGTGTTGCTCTAAAGAAGGTGTTGCTCTTTGTATCCTCATAATGTGCTATCATTTCCTCCGTGAGAATTGACCACGTAACAAGCTTTTTACGAGAACAAATCCCTTTATACCATAAAAATTGATTCGGTTCTAAATATGAAGATGCAATACATACCTTTTGTAATAGTGGTACACCATGTAGATCAAAATATTGCTCCATCTGAAGTATACAATTTACCGGATCCTTGCCATCAAACTTCCTCATCTTGCTTTTTCTTGATTTTAGGACTTCGAACTTGAAACGACTGTAACTTTGTACTTGCGAGTATTTAAGTTTTGAAATTGCTACCTGTAGTAGCCCTCTGTGTCCTCTTTCCAATGCCACCAGTCTGATCCAAATTGGATTCTCCAAAAAAGAGTTATGCACAATCTCCCAAGATGACCTGATTATAGACCTTTCCAGAAGAGCGAACTTGTATGAAGTGCCACGTGTCAATTTTTTGACCTTTGGCTCTGAAAACAATATACAAGAAACTACAGTCTGTCCTCTTTTTGTACCTTCTTACGAAATTTCAATACAATGCTCAGAGAGAAAGTTATGACTATTTTCCCTAAGTCACCTGTTTTGAATGTAATTCAGGAGTCTGCAAAAAGACCAACTTCCTCAGATCGTATCTCCAAAAATATCGCGCGAAAAGCTCTGAAATTTGGACCCAAGGTTCAGTCCGATTTCTTCTCAAATGGGTTTTTTTTGCGACTTCTGAAACGTCACAAAAAAAAAGTTATAGCGAAAATTCCACGATGACCTGTTTGGAGCAGCGAAACCCTAGAATCCAAAGCTCTGATACCAAATGTTATTAAACCAGCTCAAGAAAAGATAGAAAAGATAAATCCACGCCTTAGAATTCAGCCTCTTCGAGGGGGCAACCTCCTTTACATTACATAAATGAACAATTCTTCGATGATACAAATGAAAAGACCTGCTTTCTATATATAGGAGTCTAAGGGGCATAACATAATCAGAGCCGACATAACAATAATAATGTAAGGGCACAATAACAACAATTGTGGGTTTCTATGGGGCACATTAGTAACAATATGGGCACTACATGGGTACGTCAATATAATAAGTGGGTTGTACTAATAACAATAAGGGGTTACACTAGTAGTATAGGGGCCTAACAATGTGACTACATGAAGGTAGCATAGTCTTAGCGCTCCAGGAAGCTGAAAGGAGGCACAAGAATATAAACCACATTTCCTAGGTTGGGGGGCTATGTGATTGGAGGATTGTGTGAAGCAAGGAAGTGTCACAGGGTTCGCGACAATGCGAAGGGAGCTGCATTACCCAGGGAGAAATCGTGCAGGTCAGCCGGAAAGTGACTGTTAAAGTCACTATTCATGATTTGACGGTAGAAATGCGACCAAATGGAGTGGGCGACTGGCATTTAAGATGAAATTTATGGGTCAGATCCTTGAAAATCTACCACCAATCCGGCATTAATGAACCAAATTTGGGGGGAATGGTCGGATTTGAATTCAAAATGCCCTATAAATTACAAGTGGTTGTCTAGCGAAAAACACTTGGCATTTTGAGAATTGAGTTGTCAAGCTCTCAGGCGCACATGAATCACGAGTACTATGAACGTCTGATAGCCAGTTCAATATTTGAGACATTGCCGAAGGAGATATAGGAGTTCTTGCAAAACATCATGTCGGCGCCCACAAAAACTATAGATACTGAAGCAAAGGAGTCGGTGCCGGAAATTGAGATGGAGGCCGAAGAAGTTGCTCCCGAAGTGGCTGAAGTATTAGCAGAAGTCCCTAAGTCACCACGAATGCCGAGACCAAAGCCCACCCCAACCAAGGAGAGCGCGAGGGATAAGAAGGGAAAGAAACCTACAATACCAGTGTGCGCATCGCTGAGAAGAAACACACCAAATCCCGCCGCGCAAAAAAAGGGCAAAGCCATCAATCTAGAGCTGGAGGAGGAAGAAATCAAAGACATCCCGATGGACGAGGGGGATGTGGGAGTAGATGTGGAGGAGGTCGAAGCCTAGGGTGTTGACCCTATCACTCGGTTGCCTGAGTATGTCCCTCCGTGCAAGGGCAAGACCAAGGTGCCAAAAGATATCGATGAGAGCAAGGTCCCCTTGTAAACCCCTCTGCTGCCGGTTGAAATTGTTTTTGAAGGACCGCACATGAAGTGGGTTCCCTTGTTAAAACTTGAAGACTGGGACTTGGTCGACTACGAGTACTTCCCACACCTGGCGATCGAGAAACTGATGCGTCATATTATCGATACAGCCACCGAAATGACCACATTGGAGCCGCGGAGGTGGCTCAGAGGAGTAGACAAGGCAGGGTTTCTCAACCTGCTATGGGTACCACACTATAACTGCACCCTGGTTATAGTATTGGTCATCAAGTAGTTGTTGTGCTTGGTGCATGATGGGTGTCTGTGGATGGAGGAGCCAATACCCATCACTGACAGATTGGTCCACAGGATAACGTGATTCCTTTACACGGGAGAAAATTCGGCCATGATATTTGGTGGAAACGGTGGTGAGTAGGCCCTTACGGAGGCCATGAAAGATAAGTTTAAGTTGGTAAAGAAGCCACGTGGATATGCCATATCCAGTATCTGTGACCCTGCTGTAAAGGTAGCTACGCAGATTTTAGCAGGGAAGGTGATGAGGAAGTGTCGCGCCAATGAGGTGTCGGCACCTGTCGTCACGCTAGCAGCCTAGTGCACTGAGGGTGTTCTGTTCAATTGGGCAGACTATCTATGCAGCAAGTTCCTTGCGAACTGCCGCGAAGCACATGAGCTCAGCAAGATGTTCCACTAAGCGTGGCTCTTGTTGTCAATTATGCTGGTAGCATGGGAGCTGCCATAGGACATCCAATTCCCTTCGGTCGCACTAGACCTACTAGAAGTAGCGAAGTACGCTTCGTTGTGGGTGACCAAGGATGCACAATGCATTAAGGACAACAAGATCTTCTGGATCTTGATGGAGATGAACATCTGCGTTGCCATTAATCGCTAACCATGGTTTTCGCCTACGTGTATGCCAACCTGCAGGGCTACGCAGAGTTTAAAGAAGCTTCTCACCATGTGTCCATTAGGGCATGAACGGACCGTGTGCAGACATGGTATGACTTGCCTTACCTAGCAACAGATGACGCCATTGATGGAGTACTTTATCGATGGCTGACAGAGTGGCGCATTACAACAGACTTGGTGGTGGGAGGAAGCAAGTCCGCCGCACAAAAAAAGGAGGAGGAGGTCAAGCTTAAGATGACACAGCTAGCCGAAAAGAGAAATAAGGAGGTCGTAGACAAGGCCTAGGTGGAGCGCGATTCCGCTCAACAGACAGAGAAGAAAACAGGTGGAACAAAGTGGGGTCTGAAAAAGGCGTGAGGTTGCCTTCACCTGAGATAGAGGAGGAGATAGACGAGTAGATAGAACAGCACAACGCAAACCCAAAGGCGACGTTCACCCGCATCAAGCGTCCAAGGGAACAAGAGAAAGGAGGGTCCGGGAAGAAATCAAAGGATACTAAGACATCAGTGGACCCAATCACCCTCACAAAGGGTGATTTGCATGACTTCGGTGACGTAGTGCGGGATGTCACCGCAGAGGCACTACAAAAGTTTGAGCAGCAACAACAAATAATCTTGGGGGCTATCCAGACAGGTTTGCAGGAGCTGCAGACCCGTGCATCACAGGCTGGCAAGGTGTCCACCAGCCTTGTTATTGGCACTTCAATAGGTGTCGAGATGCTGCGAGTGTAGGACTCCAGCGCGATAATGTTGCCTAATGGTGCATTGGCCATGGAGCAAGAAGCTGATAGGCCCACTATCAGCACCTTAAAGGGAGTAGGGTTGAATCTGGCAGTGCTCCTTGGTGAAGCACTCCACCTCTTGCAGGATGGAGTGATTGCGGAGTTGAGGGCCCGTGAGCACCACACCCTCCAAGTGATCAGTGAGCAGCGGATTAAAAATGAGTAGATGGCACTACAACGAGACTCTTCCATTGCCACTGTGACCGTGGCAACCAATCAGAACAAGTGTATTATGCAATTCATCGAGGAGGCATGCCGAATGGTCCCAAAGTTAGTCATTCCTAAGGAACAACCAGTCGAGGTGCGCGCCCACAAGCTGGCCACAGGGGTGCATGACACTTGTACAAAAAATGCACGGGTTTAGTTGGAGTTGAACTTGCAGATCATTAAGTTAGAGTTGAAGGACTAGCCTTCAACTCCGCCAGAGGTAAAGGAGAAGCGAGCGAATACTGTCATAGAAGAAGTAGCGGCAGTTGACAATGAAGTAATAGACAACACACTGAGCAGTTGTTCAAGGTCCTAACAAGCTTGCAGGAGGACCCTAATGTACAATGACTAGAGATAGAAGCGCGTGAGCTACAACAGTTCTATGATGAGGTCAAGGGCACAACGTGAACCGCCGCGCTTGTTAGCGCTCGAATTTGCTCAGGCTGAGGAAGGCGAAACTCAAGGCAACATCAAACCAAGCTCAGCCTCGTAGCTAGCCCTACGAGGACAGGAGAGGGCCCTCTCCGGGTCTATCTTGGCAAAAGGTCTTCAAAGGGGCTGAGATGACCGATATGAATACTGATTTTAGGTTAGTAATTGATAAAGATAGTTTGATTTAAGATTTTTAGGGTTTTGTTGGAAAACAGGGAAAGGCAATTTTGGGTGCGGGGATGTGACACAGTTTTTGCAGAGGTCTTTTTGGGGCAAGGTAGGCAATCGTCTTGATGTCTTTAAAGGAATTGAATGGATAGATATGACTGGTGAGGAGCTAAGGAGAGCGAGAAACTTTCAGCTGTTCTCCTTAAACAGATGAAAACATAGATATTAAACAAACTTAAAGGCAGAGCATACAAGATTATGAATTCTACCTCAACACTTCATTTGTTTAATTTGCAGAAGAGAATAGTAGGAAAATGATACACATAACAGACTTACAAGTACATGAGAGAAACACACCATCAACACAAATAACCACAGGAATCCCAAATAGTGTTGCAAAACCCTGGTCTTTCCTTTGCCAAAATTGCAGAGATACAATGTGTAATACAGTCTAAGCTTATCCCTCAAGAGTCCAACCATGAAAATGACTAAGAAAATACATAATATAGGCAAGCTAACACATTCCCTTGCCTCTAGGGGTCGAGCTCATCATCCTAGGAGCTGTTTCAACCAATTCTAAACAAAACACTATAATCTAGGCAGTCAAAACAACTTGCCTCTATAAGCTAGGAAACCAATTCATTCATTAAATGTTTGCTATTTTATGAATGAATCATCTAGAATAGGTAAATAAGTGTCAAGTCAACATAAAATTACATCAATTACATCAAGGAGGGTGAAAAATCCCATCACAAGTCAAAGCTGGTCAAAGTTGGGCGAATTCCTGAGCTGGAAGGTGCAAAATGTGCAAAAAATCCTGATGCGTAGCGCGCCTTTCCACCTACCTTTGAGGCACTTCCCCGCATCAAAATTGAGCTCAGGTTGGCTTGTTGGAAAGCCCTGAATGTCTACTTTCCAACCCAAGTGGAATTTTCCAATTTGATGTCCATTTACCCCTCCAAAAGTAAATTCTCCCAAGGCTGCTCCTCCCTGACATGCCGACCACCTTTGCCACCTTTGTGATACCTTCTTGGCTCTGGTGTAGAATCACTATCATAGTCCTGCTCATAAGCTGACTCGGTCTCTGACATGTTCTTTAAAACCAAGGTAGCTGGAATATATATGCTGATATACAACTGTGTGCAAAATTGACTGTGGACTTTTTCTTTTTCTCAAAATGCTGTGACAAAGGGGACACAAATATATAAGGGAAATGTTAGGAAAGGGGAAACATTAGGGAAATAGGGGCAATGAGAATAAAACAAGGAATTTAGGGAAGGGAAAGGGCATAGAAATTCTGATATTTTAGGGTTTGGGATGAAGTAGGGAATATTATGGTTGTAATAGAAGGGAGGGGTTAGAATTTTGTAGGGGGATAGTGTAGGGTTTTATGAAGAATTTTTGAGGAAAATGTTGGTGAATATGGGAGGGGTAGGAAACATAAAAGTGGGAAAACCTTGGCAGCATGTAATTTTGAAACCCTACCAAACTAGGCCTTTGAATCCACACAACAACTTTAGGGCTTTTACATTTAATTTTCATGGCACATCTATCATAATTTTTTCTCATTAATCTTGCAAAACCAAGAACCAGCCATGGAAATGAAGCCTACCTGTGGTTTGCTTGAGTTAGGAGAGGAGTTGAATACTTGCTGGCGAATTTCTGGGCAGAATTCCCAACGCGTAGCGCGCCTCACCCAACGCATAGCACGCCTCTGGTGTGTAGCGCACGAGTAAATTTACACTGAGAAAAGTATGCTGATGCGTAGCGCGCCCTGGGTGCGTAGCGCGCCCAAGCTGATGCGTAGCGCGCACTCAGCTACATAGTGCATTTTGCAGGAGTCTTTTGGAGGCCTTCCTTGTGTCCAAATTGGGTGCAGGATAGCTCGTTGGAAAGGTCTTTGAGTCTACTTTCCAACACAACTAGAATTTTTCAATTTGGAGTTCATTTTTCTTGTCAAAAATCAAATCACCCAAGACTGGTCAAAATGTGCGAAATGAGGCTGCCTCAAGGCAGAGTGCTGTTGCAGTCAACTTTTGAATGCCTTCCTTAACTCCAAATTGAGCCCATGATAGCTCATTTGAAAGCTATTTGTGTCTAGTTATCATTTGACTCATCAAGAAATTTATTTAGCCAACCAAGGTAGGATAAAACCTGATTTTACCAAGGTCACTTCAAAGGTGCATCAATTCTCCCGAGGCGATTGCATTTTTGACATTTCTCTAAAACCATGACACCTGTGTAACAAGTGAGGGAGGGTTTTCTTATTTGGCATATTTTGGACAAAAACCTCTCTCCGTTTTCCAAAATTCATCTTTGATTGCTCTGAAACATCTTTTGAGTGAAACTTATCCCGATGTGTGAAACAAGGAATTTTGTGGAAATGAAGCGAAATGAAGGGGATGAGGGGCTTGTAAATTCTTGGGGAAATTTTGGGAAGTAGGGAGGGATGTTAGGAAGCAAGGGGAAGTGGAATCTTAGAGATGGAGTGAGGGGAAGGGGTCCAAAAGAGCAAAACACAGGCCTAGCCTACAAAATTGCCAAGTTGTGGCAAGAAACTAGGGTGTGTGCAAAAATGAGGAATTTGGCGGATCTCAGTGATGGGAAGCATTTGATAAGGTACATGAAGGATAGGGGAAGGTTTATGAACATCAGGATACAAAGTTTTTCGATGATTTGACCATCCAAGAGAAATTACCTCCAAAACCCTAGGAGAGGGAAATGGACCTTACCAAGGCACAACTGAAGCATGAATAAGGTGTAAAATGACTCATTAGACACTGACATGATAATGACAACCCTATGAATGATGATGGACTCAGCCGAATGATGACATGGACCGACATTTGGACAACTTTAGAAGGAGTGAAAGCAAACCCTAGACCTAATGCCTAGTGACCAAATTTTGCTTGAAGACTCTTTGAAATGACAAAATTTGACCTTGACACTCTGAGACCACTTTGTAAGAGCGTATTTGTTCACTGGAGGAAGGCTGGAAAGCCTGACACTAACATTGGCTCCAATGGGGATGGTAGCTCCTTGGAGGTGCCAAGAACGACAGATCTCTGGAAGAGCTAAACAGTGCCTTCGTCCATTGGGCTATGGAGTCATTATTCCAACAATTGACACAAAACTTTGAGACATTTATTGACTGCAGATTTGACTGAAAACTGAATACAACTCTGACAAAACTGACTCAATTTTAAAACTGAAAGGACTAATCAACTGACTCGACAAACTGTACTCATAAATACTAAGACCTGAAACTTAAAACAAAAGCTTGGTGGCAGTACATGGCCACCTGTGTTTCTTACAAGACAATATATCCTCAAAATATATCAAAATGCCAATGCAACCAATCAAGAAGATGGCTTCTTGACTGATCCTTCTTATCAGATCTTCTGGTCAACAGTACAAACCTATCACTGGGCATCCAAAAACATAGTTGACCATGGCTGCAACAAAACACTGTAATAAACACTTTCACTGCTGGCTGTAACAAACTTGCTAGAGGATCGTAAAAAACAAGAAGATTTGCCATTGCCACCTCCTGCTGAAAGATCAAGGTGTCCTTTGTTTCAAATTCTGATCTGCCTTCATCATGTGCTTCAGTAAAAGTATGCTCATGGGCTTCAAAAAAAACTGAACAAATGGATGGGCAGATCTCTTCTTGGAAAAGAATTTCAGCACATGAAACATATGAATAGGAATCTGAATGGAAATCCTGAATGTTTTGATCTTCTGTGGTGTGAATGTGCTGTAGGTCATTCTTAAACAAAAAACAATCTTCAAGAATATCAAACATGACAACCTTATCATCTTTGTGAAAGAAAAAATTATCTTTTTGCTGGTCTACAAAACTGATTATAAGACAGTCATCCTTTTCAAAAGAGGAAGAAATTTCACCAACACTTTCCTGACTATGTGTGCACTGCAAATCTGCTATAGCTTGGGCTGTAACAAGACCTCTCAAAAGTAGATCTATCTCATCTTCAGACAAAGGAGACAATGCTCTTTGTTTTCTTCTGCTTAAACAATAATTATCTTCATATGACAGGGCATTCAAACTATCATTTATCAGTGAGTTATTGAAAGGAGATTTATCACTTACTTGCACAAAGATCTCATTCTGTTTTTTATGAACATCTGAATCCAAAACTCTGTCTATGATCTCAATAGCAGAGCTCTCTTTGATGGGATTCAGCACAAGGTATTCTTGGTCATCATGATCTGAATGTTGATCTGAAATAGCTGAATTGACTGCATCACATTCTGAAATTGAATCTTGACTACCCTGCACGTTGTCTTCTTCTGTGGGCAGATCTGAAACGACACTTTCTCTTTCATTATTTTCAGCCATATGACCATCTTCAGCCTGCTGATTTTGATTCTGCTGCAAAATGTCCTGATCATCTGGACAAGTATCCTCTAAGTTTTCTTTATGCTGCTGAAATGGATTCTCATACAGAGCCTCCATGATCTCATCATCCATAAAATTATCATCTTCATAATATTTCTCAAGGCTTTCAATAAAAGTAGAAGCATGTTTGCAATAGTCATGAACTAAATTTAATGATGGATAAGATGCTTGATATCTTTCAATGAACAAGGCATGAAAATCCTTTAAACAGTAAATACAGGCCAGCGGCAAATTTTCATACCAGGATTGGGCTTCCCCCTGCAGAGTGGCCAGGAATATCTTCATCAAGAAATCTTCAGGAAAATCCACCTTCAACTTGCGAATATGCATATGAAATCTAACTAGATGTAAAGCAGCATCCTTCTTACCATCATCTTTAAATGTAGGCAGATTCCTTGACCAATCTACCTTGGGCATCTTATTCGGAAAACCTGGAATGTGATCTCGGCTCATGGGAGCATATCTTCTTGTGATTCGGTCCATATTGAAAAGCTCAAAGCTACTAATCTTCCTGCAGTGAAGTCACCATGAAGCATTGATCTCTGGATTTTTCAGTGAATGAAGTCGCCAGTTGAATGATTTTAGCCTTCTTATGCCTGATCGTTGTCCACCATCAACAATCAGATCTGAACTTGATGCATGTACTGGGGTAATTAACAAGTTAAATGTCACGTTTACAAGCTAGACCGGAGATTGACTGAAGCAGCGTTTATCTACTTGCGCTAATGCAAAGCAAAAGCGTTTCGAAGGCTACCTGGCATAACTTTAGGCTCCGTCTGTAGCTATAAACAAATGACATCAACAAGCAAACCATTTGTTCTCCCCAGTATGGTCGCTAATATGTTAGCGCTCGAATTTGCCTCAAGCTGAGGAAGGCGAAACTCAAGGCAACATCAAACCAAGTTCAGCCTCGTAGCTAGCCCTACGAGGACAGGAGAGGGCTCTCTCCGGGTCTATCTCGGCAAAAGGTCTTCAAAGGGGCTGAGATGACCGATATGAATACTGATTTTAGGCTAGTAAATTGATAAAGATAGTTTGATTTAAGATTTTTAGGGTTTTGTTGGAAAACAGGGAAAGGAAATTTTGGGTGCGGGGATGTGACAGAGTTTTTGTAGAGGTCTTTTTGGGGCAAGGTAGGCAATCGTCCTGATGTCTTTAAAGGAATTGAATGGATAGATATGACTGGTGAGGAGCTAAGGAGAGCGAGAAACTTTCAGGAGTTCTCCTTAAACAGATGAAAACATAGATATTAAACAAACTTAAAGGCAGAGCATACAAGATTATGAATTCTACCTCAACACTTCATTTGTTTAATTTGCAGAAGAGAATAGTAGGAAAATGATACACATAACAAACATACAAGTACATAAGAGAAACACACCATCAACACAAATAACCACAGGAATCCCAAATAGTGCTGCAAAACCCTGGTCTTTCCTTTGCCAAAATTGCAGAGATACAATGTGTAATACAGTCTAAGCTTATCCCTCAAGAGTCCAACCATGAAAATGACTAAGAAAATACATAATATAGGCAAGCTAACACATTCCCTTGCCTCTAGGGGTCGAGCTCATCATCCTAGGAGCTATTTCAACCAATTCTAAACAAAGCACTATAATCTAGGCAGTCAAAACAACTTGCCTCTATAAGCTAGGAAACCAATTCATTCATTAAATGTTTGCTATTTTATGAATGAATCATCTAGAATAGGTAAATAAGTGTCAAGTCAACATAAAATTACATCAAGGAGAGTGAAAAATCCCATCACAAGTCAAAGCTGGTCAAAGCTGGGTGAATTACTGAGCTGGAAGTGCAAAATGTGCAAAAAATCCTGATGCGTAGCGCGCCTAAGCCCTACGCGTAACGCGCCTTTCTACCTACTTTTGAGGCACTTCCCGGAATCCAAATTGAGCTCAGGTTGGCTTGTTGGAAATCCCTGGATGTCTACTTTCCAACCGAAGTGGAATTTTCCAATTTGATGTCCATTTACCCCTCCAAATGTGCATTCTCACAAGGCTTCTACCTGTGTGTCCAAAAAGGGCCAGTGAGGTCATTTTTTGCATTTTTTTGAGCTTTTGGGGACCCAAACCTTGATGAAATGTCTTGGCAGTGGCTGAGCAAGTGTATTTCATCATGACAAATCCAAAAATTCAAACCTTTTGTGATTTGGACCTCCCAATCTTCAGGGTAGCGCGCGGCGCGCTACGCGTTGAGCCCAAAAACCTGTTTTTTACATAAAAATTTCAAAATTGACAAAATTTTCCCCAAATTTCTTGAAATTTGGGCTGGGGGTCTCCAATCAAGTACTATGCTCAGTCAAAGAGGCTTCGGAAAAAATTTGGAGTGGATCAGGCCTTTTCCGCCGTTTTAGTGCCTTGCTCAATCGCCTCTTAAGGATCTTAATTTTTGCTTTGCAAACATGCATGCGGGCCCAATAATGATTCTTCATGTGACGAAGCAAGTCTTTTTCTCTATTGGCTTTCGCCAACAACACCTCCAAGTGTCGGTTGACCTTCTCAAGCACAAATTGCCGCACAACAGGTGTCAAATCACCCGGTCTTTTACAGGCCAACCTACGGTCTTCACGGATTCGTTGTAGCTCTATAAGTGTGTGCTCGTCCTCTAACTGTTTATTGCGCTGCTCTAGATACCTGATATATGAAGCTGTCTCATCATGACTAGTAACAAAACCTGATGGCTCACCTGAAGGCCTCTCCTCATGTTTGGGCTTCTTGCCCTTATCCTGTACCTACGGTGCTGCTGTCGAAAGCAAGGCCCCTTCCACACGAGGTGGAGATAACACTCGCTGTGCTGATGAAGTCAACGAGACCCTTCCACCCCGGGTGGAGATAGTACTCGTCGTGCAGATGCAAATAAGGCCCTGTGTCCTCGCTGATATGTCACACATGTTGGAGCGCTGACATGCTCTATCTCAGGAATGTCAAACTGATGTGAAGGCCCTCCCTCATCATGAACAATCTCAGGAGGTGGCTGTGGCGCTGTGAAAAGATCACGAGAAAAAAAAAATCCTCCCAAGTAATGTGCCAACTGATGCATCACTATGATTTTGATCAATGCATAATGATAGATGCTTTTATGCTAATGTGATGGGCTCTTCCTTTGTACTAAAGGCACCATTCTCTCTATGTTGCGACACATGAAAAATGGAATATTCATCATACGTACCCTTGTGAAATGCATCAACAAACGGACATGGTACGTGTAGAGACGTGAGAATCTGCCCTCGCAACTGAAATATCGAATGATGAGTTTCATCAATGGTGCATACTCATCCCTTAGGAATCTGAAAAAAAAAACTGCAGTCAAGTGTTTTATACATCCGGGCTTAATATATGGCTCATAGTAATATCTGTCTAACTGCTGGCGTTTACTCCATTCCTCCCCCACATTTGGTATCCCAGTGGCCTGAGCAATAGTCTCGCGTGACAAGGTGAAATTCACTCCGCAAGATTTACAAGACCATCCTGCAAATCTAGAACAAATAAACGGACTAGTTCCCGATGATGCTGGATTTGTGAGATCCGCTCACAATATGTAAAACATGATTGATACCGAAAACAGTCCATTGCAAGTGGACAAGCTTGCAATTGAGACAAAGAGGTAGGCTCCTCCCTGACATGCCGACCACCTTTGCCACCTTTGTGATACCTTCTTGGCTCTGGTGTAGAATCACTATCATAGTCCTGCTCATAAGCTGACTCGGTCTCTGACATGTTCTTTAAAACCAAGGTAGCTGGAATATATATGCTGATATAGAACTGTGTGCAAAATTGACTGTGGACTTTTTCTTTTTCTCAAAATGCTGTGACCAAGGGGACACAAATATATAAGGGAAATGTTAGGAAAGGGGAAACATTAGGGAAATAGGGGCAATGAGAATAAAACAAGGAATTTAGGGAAGGGAAAGGGCATAGAAATTCTGATATTTTAGGGTTTGGGATGAAGTAGGGAATATTATGGTTGTAATAGAAGGGAGGGGTTAGAATTTTGTAGGGGGATAGTGTAGGGTTTTATGAAGAATTTTTGAGGAAAATGTTGGTGAATATGGGAGGGGTAGGAAACATAAAAGTGGGAAAACCTTGGCAGCATGTAATTTTGAAACCCTACCAAACTAGGCCTTTGAATCCACACAACAACTTTAGGGTTTTTACATTTAATTTTCATGGCACATCTATCATAATTTTTTCTCATTAATCTTGCAAAACCAAGAACCAGCCATGGAAATGAAGCCTACTTGTGGTTTGCTTGAGTTAGGAGAGGAGTTGAATACTTGCTTGCGAATTTCTGGGCAGAATTCCCAACGCGTAGCGTGCCCTTGGTGTGTAGCGCACGAGTAAATTTACACTGAGAAAAGTATGCTGATGCGTAGCGCGCCCTGGGTGCGTAGCGCGCCCAAGCTGATGCGTAGCGCGCACTCAGCTACATAGTGCATTTTGCAGGAGGCTTTTGAAGGCCTTCCTTGTGTCGAAATTGGGTGCAGGATAGCTCGTTGGAAAGGTCATTGAGTCTACTTTCCAACACAACTAGAATTTTTCAATTTGGAGTTCATTTTCCTTGTCAAAAATCAAATCACCCAAGACTGGTCAAAATGTGCCAAATGAGGCTGCCTCAAGGCAGAGTGCTGTTGCAGTCAACTTTTGAATGCCTTCCTTAACTCCAAATTGAGCCCATGATAGCTCATTGGAAAGATATTTGTGTCTAGTTATCATTTGACTCATCAAGAAATTTATTTAGCCAACCAAGGTAGGATAAAACCTGATTTTACCAAGGTCACTTCAAAGGTGCATCAATTCTCCCGAGGCGATTGTATTTTTGACATTTCTCTAAAACCATGACACCTGTGTAAAAAGTGAGGGAGGGTTTTCTTCTTTGGCATGTTTTGGACAAAAACCTCTCTCCGTTTTCCAAAATTCATCTTTGATTGCTCTGAAACATCTTTTGAGTGAAACTTATCCCGATGTGTGAAACAAGGAATTTTGTGGAAATGAAGCGAAATGAAGGGGATGAGGGGCTTGTAAATTCTTGGGGAAATTTAGGGAAGTAGGGAGGGATGTTAGGAAGCAAGGGGAAGTGGAATCTTAGAGATGGAGTGAGGGGAAGGGGTCCAAAAGAGCAAAACACAGGCCTAGCCTACAAAATTGCCAAGTTGTGGCAAGAAACTAGGGTTTGTGCAAAAATGAGGAATTTGGCGGATCTCAGTGATGGGAAGCATTTGATAAGGTACATGAAGGATAGGGGAAGGTGTATGAACATCAGGATACAAAGTTTTTCGATGATTTGACCATCCAAGAGAAAGTACCTCCAAAACCCTAGGAGAGGGAAATGGACCTTACCAAGGCACAACTGAAGCATGAATAAGGTGTAAAATGACTCATTAGACACTGACATGATAATGAAAACCCTATGAATGATGATGGACTCAGCCGAATGATGACATGGACCGACATTTGGACAACTTTAGAAGGAGTGAAAGCAAACCCTAGACCTAATGCCTAGTGACCAAATTTTGCTTGAAGACTCTTTGAAATGACAAAATTTGACCTTGACACTCTGAGACCACTTTGTAAGAGCGTATTTGATCACTGGAGGAAGGCTGGAAAGCCTGACACTAACATTGGCTCCAATGGGGATGGTAGCTCCTTGGAGGTGCCAAGAACGACAGATCTCTGGAAGAGCTAGACAGTGCCTTCGTCCATTGGGCTATGGAGTCATTATTCCAACAATTGACACAAAACTTTGAGACATTTATTGACTACAGATTTGACTGAAAACTGAATACAACTCTGACAAAACTGACTCAATTTTAAAACTGAAAGGACTAATCAACTGACTCGACAAACTGTACTCATAAATACTAAGACCTGAAACTTAAAACAAAAGCTTGGTGGCAGTACATGGCCACCTGTGTTTCTTACAAGACAATATATCCTCAAAATATATCAAAATGCCAATGCAACCAATCAAGAAGATGGCTTCTTGACTGATCCTTCTTATCAGATCTTCTGGTCAACAGTACAAACCTATCACTGGGCATCCAAAAACATAGTTGACCATGGCTGCAACAAAACACTGTAATAAACACTTTCACTGCTGGCTGTAACAAACTTGCTAGAGGATTGTAAAAAACAAGAAGATTTGCCATTGCCACCTCCTGCTGAAAGATCAAGGTGTCCTTTGTTTCAAATTCTGATCTGCCTTCATCATGTGCTTCGGTAAAAGTATGCTCATGGGCTTCAAAAAAAACTGAACAAATGGATGGGCAGATCTCTTGTTGGAAAAGCATTTCAGCACATGAAACATATGAAGAGGAATCTGAATGGAAATCCTGAATGTTTTGATCTTCTGTGGTGTGAATGTGCTGTAGGTCATTCTTAAACAAAAAACAATCTTCAAGAATATCAAACATGACAACCTTATCATCTTTGTGAAAGAAAAAATTATCTTTTTGCTGGTCTACAAAACTGATTATAAGACAGTCATCCTTTTCAAAAGAGGAAGAAATTTCACCAACACTTTCCTGACTATGTGTGCACTGCAAATCTGCTATAGCTTGGGCTGTAACAAGACCTCTCAAAAGTAGATCTATCTCATCTTCAGACAAAGGAGACAATGCTCTTTGTTTTCTTCTGCTTAAACAGTAATTATCTTCATATGACAGGGCATTCAAACTATCATTTATCAGTGAGTTATTGAAAGGAGATTTATCACTTACTTGCACAAAGATCTCATTCTGTTTTTTATGAACATCTGAATCCAAAACTCTGTCTATGATCTCAATAGCAGAGCTCTCTTTGATGGGATTCAGCACAAGGTATTCTTGGTCATCATGATCTGAATGTTGATCTGAAATAGCTGACTTGACTGCATCACATTCTGAAATTGAATCTTGACTACCCTGCACGTTGTCTTCTTCTGTGGGCAGATCTGAAACGACACTTTCTCTTTCATTATTTTCAGCCATATGACCATCTTCAGCCTGCTGATCTTGATTCTGCTGCAAAATGTCCTGATCATCTGGACAAGTATCCTCTAAGTTTTCTTTATGCTGCTGAAATGGATTCTCATACAGAGCCTCCATGATCTCATCATCCATAAAATTATCATCTTCATAATATTTCTCAAGGCTTTCAATAAAAGTAGAAGCATGTTTGCAACAGTCATGAACTAAATTTAATGATGGATAAGATGCTTGATATCTTTCAATGAACAAGGCATGAAAATCCTTTAAACAGTAAATATAGGCCAGCGGCAAATTTTCATACCAGGATTGGGCTTCACCTTCCAGAGTGGCCAGGGATATCTTCATCAAGAAATCTTCAGGAAAATCCACCTTCAACTTGCGAATATGCATATGAAATCTAACTAGATGTAAAGCAGCATCCTTCTTACCATCATCTTTAAATGTAGGCAGATTCCTTGACCAATCTACCTTGGGCATCTTATTCGGAAAACCTGGAATGTGATCTCGGCTCATGGGAGCATATCTTCTTGTGATTCGGTCCATCTTGAAAAGCTCAAAGCTACTAATCTTCCTGCAGTGAAGTCACCATGAAGCATTGATCTCTGGATTTTTCAGTGAATGAAGTCGCCAGTTGAATGATTTTAGCCTTCTTATGCCTGATCGTTGTCCACCATCAACAATCAGATCTGAACTTGATGCATGTACTGGGGTAATTAACAAGTTAAATGTCACGTTTACAAGCTAGACCGAAGATTGACTGAAGCAGCGTTTATCTACTTCCGCTAATGCAAAGCAAAAGCGTTTCGAAGGCTACCTGGCATAACTTCAGGCTCCGTCTGTAGCTATAAACAAATGACATCAAAAAGCAAACCATTTGTTCTCCCCAGTATGGTCGCCAATATGTTAGCGCTCGAATTTGCCTCAAGCTGAGGAAGGCGAAACTCAAGGCAACATCAAACCAAGCTCAGCCTCGTAGCTAGCCCTACGAGGACAGGAGAGGGCTCTCTCCGGGTCTATCTCGGCAAAAGGTCTTCAAAGGGGCTGAGATGACCGATATGAATACTGATTTTAGGCTAGTAAATTGATAAAGATAGTTTGATTTAAGATTTTTAGGGTTTTGTTGGAAAACAGGGAAAGGAAATTTTGGGTGCGGGGATGTAACAGAGTTTTTGCAGAGGTCTTTTTGGGGCAAGGTAGGCAATCGTCCTGATGTCTTTAAAGGAATTGAATGGATAGATATGACTGGTGAGGAGCTAAGGAGAGCGAGAAACTTTCAGGAGTTCTCCTTAAACAGATGAAAACATAGATATTAAACAAACTTAACGGCAGAGCATACAAGATTATGAATTCTACCTCAACACTTCATTTGTTTAATTTGCAGAAGAGAATAGTAGGAAAATGATACACATAACAAACTTACAAGTACATAAGATAAACACACCATCAACACAAATAACCACAGGAATCCCAAATAGTGCTGCAAAACCCTGGTCTTTCCTTTGCCAAAATTGCAGAGATACAATGTGTAATACAGTCTAAGCTTATCCCTCAAGAGTCCAACCATGAAAATGACTAAGAAAATACATAATATAGGCAAGCTAACACATTCCCTTGCCTCTAGGGGTCGATCTCATCATCCTAGGAGCTGTTTCAACCAATTCTAAACAAAGCACTATAATCTAGGCAGACAAAACAACTTGCCTCTATAAGCTAGGAAACCAATTCATTCATTAAATGTTTGCTATTTTATGAATGAATCATCTAGAATAGGTAAATAAGTGTCAAGTCAACATAAAATTACATCAATTACATCAAGGAGGGTGAAAAATCCCATCACAAGTCAAAGCTGGTCAAAACTGGGTGAATTACTGAGCTGGAAGGTGCAAAATGTGCAAAAAATCCTGATGCGTAGCGCGCCTAAGCCCTACGCGTAACGCGCCTTTCTACCTACTTTTGAGGCACTTCCCGGAATCCAAATTGAGCGCAGGTTGGCTTGTTGGAAAGCCCTGGATGTCTACTTTCCAACCCAAGTGGAATTTTCCAATTTGATGTCCATTTACCCCTCCAAAAGTGCATTCTCCCAAGGCTGCTACCTGTGTGTCCAAAAAGGGCCAGTGATGTCATTTTTTGCATGTTTTTTGACCTTTTGGGGACCCAAACCTTGATGAAATGTCTTGGCAGTGGCTGAGCAGGTGTATTTCATCATGAAAAATCCAAAAATGCAAACCTTTTGTGATTTGGACCTCCCAATCTTCAGGGTAGCGCGCGACGCGCTACGCGTTGAGCCCAAAAACCTGTTTTTTACATAAAAATTTCAAAATTGACAAAATTTTCCCCAAATTTCTTGAAATTTGGGCTGGGGGTCTCCAATCAAGTACTATGCTCAGTCAAAGAGGCTTCGGCCAAAATTTGGAGTGGATCAGGCCTTTTCCGCCGTTTTAGTGCCTTGCTCAATCGCCTCTTAAGGATCTTAATTTTTGCTTTGCAAACATGCACGCGGGCCCAATAATGATTCTTCATGTGACGAAGCAAGTCTTTTTCTCTATTGGCTTTCGCCAACAACCCCTCCAAGTGTCGGTTGACCTTCTCAAGCACAAATTGCCGCGCAACAGGTGTCAAATCACCCGGTCTTTTACAGGCCAACCTACGGTCTTCACGGATTCGTTGTAGCTCTATAAGTGTGTGCTCGTCCTCTAACTGTTTATTGCGCTGCTCTAGATACCTGATATATGAAGCTGTCTCATCATGACTAGTAACAAAACCTGATGGCTCACCTGAAGGCCTCTCCTCATGCTTGGGCTTCTTGCCCTTATCCTGTACCTGCGGTGCTGCTGTCGAAAGCAAGGCCCCTTCCACACGAGGTGGAGATAACACTCGCTGTGCTGATGAAGTCAACGAGACCCCTTCCACCCCGGGTGGAGATAGTACTCGTCGTGCAGATGCAAATAAGGCCCTGTGTCCTCGCTGATATGTCACACATGCTGGAGCGCTGACATGCTCTATCTCAGGAATGTCAAACTGATGTGAAGGCCCTCCCTCATCATGAACAATCTCAGGAGGTGGCTGTGGCGCTGTGAAAAGATCACGAGAAAAAAAAAAATCCTCCCAAGTAATGCCCTGCTGTGCCAACTGATGCATCACTATGATTTTGATCAATGCATAATGATAGATGCTTTTATGCTAATGTGATGGGCTCTTCCTTTGTACTAAAGGCACCATTCTCTCTATGTTGTGACACATGAAAAATGGAATATTCATCATACGTACCCTTGTGAAATGCATCAACAAACGGACATGGTACGTGTAGAGACGTGAGAATCTGCCCTCGCAACTGAAATATCGAATGATGAGTTTCATCAATGGCGCATACTCATCCCTTAGGAATCTGAAAGGAAAAACTGCAGTCAAGTGTTTTATACATCCGGGCTTAATATATGGCTCATAGTAATATCTGTCTAACTGCTGGCGTTTACTCCATTCCTCCCCCACATTTGGTATCCCAGTGGCCTGAGCAATAGTCTCGGGTGACAAGGTGAAATTCACTCCGGCAAGGTTTACAAGACCATCCTGCAAATCTAGAACAAATAAACGGACTAGTTCCCGATGATGCTGGATTTGTGAGATCCGCTCACAATATGCAAAACATGATTGATACCGAAAACAGTCCATTGCAAGTGGACAAGCTTGCAATTGAGACAAAGAGGTAGGCTCCTCCCTGACATGCCGACCACCTTTGCCACCTTTGTGATACCTTCTTGGCTCTGGTGTAGAATCACTATCATAGTCCTGCTCATAAGCTGACTCGGTCTCTGACATGTTCTTTAAAACCAAGGTAGCTGGAATATATATGCTGATATAGAACTGTGTGCAAAATTGACTGTGGACTTTTTCTTTTTCTCAAAATGCTATGACCAAGGGGACACAAATATATAAGGGAAATGTTAGGAAAGGGGAAACATTAGGGAAATAGGGGCAATGAGAATAAAACAAGGAATTTAGGGAAGGGAAAGGGCATAGAAATTCTGATATTTTAGGGTTTGGGATGAAGTAGGGAATATTATGGTTGTAATAGAAGGGAGGGGTTAGAATTTTGTAGGGGGATAGTGTAGGGTTTTATGAAGAATTTTTGAGGAAAATGTTGGTGAATATGGGAGGGGTAGGAAACATAAAAGTGGGAAAACCTTGGCAGCATGTAATTTTGAAACCCTACCAAACTAGGCCTTTGAATCCACACAACAACTTTAGGGTTTTTACATTTAATTTTCATGGCACATCTATCATAATTTTTTCTCATTAATCTTGCAAAACCAAGAACCAGCCATGGAAATGAAGCCTACCTGTGGTTTGCTTGAGTTAGGAGAGGAGTTGAATACTTGCTGGCGAATTTCTGGGCAGAATTCCCAACGCGTAGCGCGCCCCTGGTGTGTAGCGCACGAGTAAATTTACACTGAGAAAAGTATGCTGATGCGTAGCGCGCCCTGGGTGCGTAGCGCGCCCAAGCTGATGCGTAGCGCGCACTCAGCTACATAGTGCATTTTGAAGGAGGCTTTTGGAGGCCTTCCTTGTGTCGAAATTGGGTGCAGGATAGCTCGTTGGAAAGGTCTTTGAGTCTACTTTCCAACACAACTGGAATTTTTCAATTTGGAGTTCATTTTCCTTGTCAAAAATCAAATCACCCAAGACTGGTCAAAATGTGCCAAATAAGGCTGCCTCAAGGCAGAGTGCTGTTGCAGTCAACTTTTGAATGCCTTCCTTAACTCCAAATTGAGCCCATGATAGCTCATTTGAAAGCTATTTGTGTCTAGTTATCATTTGACTCATCAGGAAATTTATTTAGCCAACCAAGGTAGGATAAAACCTGATTTTACCAAGGTCACTTCAAAGGTGCATCAATTCTCCCGAGGCGATTGTATTTTTGACATTTCTCTAAAACCATGACACCTGTGTAAAAAGTGAGGGAGGGTTTTCTTCTTTGGCATGTTTTGGACAAAAAACTCTCTCCGTTTTCCAAAATTCATCTTTGATTGCTCTGAAACATCTTTTGAGTGAAACTTATCCCGATGTGTGAAACAAGGAATTTTGTGGAAATGAAGCGAAATGAAGGGGATGAGGGGCTTGTAAATTCTTGGGGAAATTTTGGGAAGTAGGGAGGGATGTTAGGAAGCAAGGGGAAGTGGAATCTTAGAGATGGAGTGAGGGGAAGGGGTCCAAAAGAGCAAAACACAGGCCTAGCCTACAAAATTGCCAAGTTGTGGCAAAAAACAAGGGTTTGTGCAAAAATGAGGAATTTGGTGGATCTCAGTGATGGGAAGAATTTGATAAGGTACATGAAGGATAGGGGAAGGTGTATGAACATCAGGATACAAAGTTTTTCGATGATTTGACCATCCAAGAGAAATTACCTCCAAAACCCTAGGAGAGGGAAATGGACCTTACCAAGGCACAACTGAAGCATGAATAAGGTGTAAAATGACTCATTAGACACTGACATGATAATGACAACCCTATGAATGATGATGGACTCAGCCGAATGATGACATGGACCGACATTTGGACAACTTTAGAAGGAGTGAAAGCAAACCCTAGACCTAATGCCTAGTGACCAAATTTTGCTTGAAGACTCTTTGAAATGACAAAATTTGACCTTGACACTCTGAGACCACTTTGTAAGAGCGTATTTGATCACTGGAGGAAGGCTGGAAAGCCTGACACTAACATTGGCTCCAATGGGGATGGTAGCTCCTTGGAGGTGCCAAGAACGACAGATCTCTGGAAGAGCTAGACAGTGCCTTCGTCCATTGGGCTATGGAGTCATTATTCCAACAATTGACACAAAACTTTGAGACATTTATTGACTGCAGATTTGACTGAAAACTGAATACAACTCTGACAAAACTGACTCAATTTTAAAACTGAAAGGACTAATCAACTGACTCGACAAACTGTACTCATAAATACTAAGACCTGAAACTTAAAACAAAAGCTTGGTGGCAGTACATGGCCACCTGTGTTTCTTACAAGACAATATATCCTCAAAATATATCAAAATGCCAATGCAACCAATCAAGAAGATGGCTTCTTGACTGATCCTTCTTATCAGATCTTCTGGTCAACAGTACAAACCTATCACTGGGCATCCAAAAACATAGTTGACCATGGCTGCAACAAAACACTGTAATAAACACTTTCACTGCTGGCTGTAACAAACTTGCTAGAGGATCGTAAAAAACAAGAAGATTTGCCATTGCCACCTCCTGCTGAAAGATCAAGGTGTCCTTTGTTTCAAATTCTGATCTGCCTTCATCATGTGCTTCGGTAAAAGTATGCTCACGGGCTTCAAAAAAAACTGAACAAATGGATGGGCAGATCTCTTCTTGGAAAAGCATTTCAGCACATGAAACATATGAAGAGGAATCTGAATGGAAATCCTGAATGTTTTGATCTTCTGTGGTGTGAATGTGCTGTAGGTCATTCTTAAACAAAAAACAATCTTCAAGAATATCAAACATGACAACCTTATCATCTTTGTGAAAGAAAAAATTATCTTTTTGCTGGTCTACAAAACTGATTATAAGACAGTCATCCTTTTCAAAAGAGGAAGAAATTTCACCAACACTTTCCTGACTATGTGTGCACTGCAAATCTGCTATAGCTTGGGCTGTAACAAGACCTCTCAAAAGTAGATCTATCTCATCTTCAGACAAAGGAGACAATGCTCTTTGTTTTCTTCTGCTTAAACAGTAATTATCTTCATATGACAGGGCATTCAAACTATCATTTATCAGTGAGTTATTGAAAGGAGATTTATCACTTACTTGCACAAAGATCTCATTCTGTTTTTTATGAACATCTGAATCCAAAACTCTGTCTATGATCTCAATAGCAGAGCTCTCTTTGATGGGATTCAGCACAAGGTATTCTTGGTCATCATGATCTGAATGTTGATCTGAAATAGCTGACTTGACTGCATCACATTCTGAAATTGAATCTTGACTACCCTGCACGCTGTCTTCTTCTGTGGGCAGATCTGAAACGACACTTTCTCTTTCATTATTTTCAGCCATATGACCATCTTCAGCCTGCTGATCTTGATTCTGCTGCAAAATGTCCTGATCATCTGGACAAGTATCCTCTAAGTTTTCTTTATGCTGCTGAAATGGATTCTCATACAGAGCCTCCATGATCTCATCATCCATAAAATTATCATCTTCATAATATTTCTCAAGGCTTTCAATAAAAGTAGAAGCATGTTTGCAACAGTCATGAACTAAATTTAATGATGGATAAGATGCTTAATATCTTTCAATGAACAAGGCATGAAAATCCTTTAAACAGTAAATACAGGCCAGCGGCAAATTTTCATACCAGGATTGGGCTTCACCTTCCAGAGTGGCCAGGGATATCTTCATCAAGAAATCTTCAGGAAAATCCACCTTCAACTTGCGAATATGCATATGAAATCTAACTAGATGTAAAGCAGCATCCTTCTTACCATCATCTTTAAATGTAGGCAGATTCCTTGACCAATCTACCTTGGGCATCTTATTCGGAAAACCTGGAATGTGATCTCGGCTCATGGGAGCATATCTTCTTGTAATTCGGTCCATCTTGAAAAGCTCAAAGCTACTAATCTTCCTGCAGTGAAGTCACCATGAAGCATTGATCTCTGGATTTTTCAGTGAATGAAGTCGCCAGTTGAATGATTTTAGCCTTCTTATGCCTGATCGTTGTCCATCATCAACAATCAGATCTGAACTTGATGCATGTACTGGGGTAATTAACAAGTTAAATGTCACGTTTCCAAGCTAGACCGGAGATTGCCTGAAGCAGCGTTTATCTACTTCCGCTAATGCAAAGCAAAAGCGTTTCGAAGGCTACCTGGCATAACTTCAGGCTCCGTCTGTAGCTATAAACAAATGACATCAACAAGCAAACCATTTGTTCTCGCCAATATGTTAGCGCTCGAATTTGCCTCAAGCTGAGGAAGGCGAAACTCAAGGCAACATCAAACCAAGCTCAGCCTCGTAGCTAGCCCTACGAGGACAGGAGAGGGCTCTCTCCGGGTCTATCTCGACAAAAGGTCTTCAAAGGGGCTGAGATGACTGATATGAATACTGATTTTAGGCTAGTAAGTTGATAAAAATAGTTTGATTTAAGATTTTTAGGGTTTTGTTGGAAAACAGGGAAAGGCAATTTTGGGTGCGGGGATGTGACACAGTTTTTGCAGAGGTCTTTTTGGGGCAAGGTAGGCAATCGTCTTGATGTCTTTAAAGGAATTGAATGGATAGATATGACTGGTGAGGAGCTAAGGAGAGCGAGAAACTTTCAGGAGTTCTCCTTAAACAGATGAAAACATAGATATTAAACAAACTTAAAGGCAGAGCATACAAGATTATGAATTCTACCTCAACACTTCATTTGTTTAATTTGCAGAGGAGAATAGTAGGAAAATGATACACATAACAGACTTACAAGTACATGAGAGAAACACACCATCAACACAAATAACCACAGGAATCCCAAATAGTGTTGCAAAACCCTGGTCTTTCCTTTGCCAAAATTGCAGAGATACAATGTGTAATACAGTCTAAGCTTATCCCTCAAGAGTCCAACCATGAAAATGACTAAGAAAATACATAATATAGGCAAGCAAACACATTCCCTTGCCTCTAGGGGTCGAGCTCATCATCCTAGGAGCTGTTTCAACCAATTCTAAACAAAGCACTATAATCTAGGCAGTGAAAACAACTTGCCTCTATAAGCTAGGAAACCAATTCATTCATTAAATGTTTGCTATTTTATGAATGAATCATCTAGAATAGGTAAATAAGTGTCAAGTCAACATAAAATTACATCAATTACATCAAGGAGGGTGAAAAATCCCATCACAAGTCAAAGCTGGTCAAAGTTGGGCGAATTACTGAGCTGGAAGGTGCAAAATGTGCAAAAAATCCTGATGCGTAGCGCGCCTTTCCACCTACCTTTGAGGCACTTCCCCGCATCAAAATTGAGCTCAGGTTGGCTTGTTGGAAAGCCCTGAATGTCTACTTTCCAACCCAAGTAGAATTTTCCAATTTGATATCCATTTACCCCTCCAAAAGTGCATTCTCCCAAGGCTGCTACCTGTGTGTCCAAAAAGGGGCAGTGAGGTCATTTTTTGCATGTTTTTTGACCTTTTGGGGACCCAAACCTTGATGAAATGTCTTGGCAGTGGCTGAGCAGGTGTATTTCATCATAAAAAATCCAAAAATGCAAACCTTTTGTGATTTGGACCTCCCAATCTTCCGGGTAGCGCGCGGCGCGCTACACGTTGAGCCCAAAAACCTGTTTTTTACATAAAAATTTCAAAATTGACAAAATTTTCCCCAAATTTCTTTAAATTTGGGCTGGGGGTCCCCAATCAAGTACTATGCTCAGCCAAAGAGGCTTCGGCCAAAATTTGGAGTGGATCGGGCCTTTTCCGCTGTTTTAGTGCCTTGCTCAATCGCCTCTTAAGGATCTTAATTTTTGCTTTGCAAATATGCATGCGGGCCCAGTAATGATTCTTCATGTGACGAAGCAAGTCTTTGTCTCTATTGGCTTTCGCCAACAACCCCTCCAAGTGTCAGTTGACCTTCTCAAGCACAAATTACCGCGCAACAGGTGTCAAATCACCCGGTCTTTTACAGGCCAACCTACGGTCTTCACGGATTCGTTGCAGCTCTATAAGTGTGTGCTCGTCCTCTAACTGTTTATTGCGCTGCTCTAGATACCTGATATATGAAGCTGTCTCATCATGACTAGTAACAAAACCTGATGGCTCACCTGAAGGCCTCTCCTCATGCTTGGGCTTCTTTCCCTTATCCTGTACCTGCGGTGCTGCTGTCGAAAGCGAGGCCCCTTCCACACGAGGTGGAGATAACACTCGCTGTGCTGATGAAGTCAACGAGACCCCTTCCACCCCGGGTGGAGATAGTACTCGTCGTGCAGATGCAAATAAGGCCCTGTGTCCTCGCTGATATGTCACACATGCTGGAGCACTGACATGCTCTATCTCAGGAATGTCAAACTGATGTGAAGGCCCTCCCTCATCATGAACAATCTCAGGAGGTGGCTGTGGCGCTGTGAAAAGATCACGAGAAAAAAAAAATCCTCCCAAGTAATGCCCTGCTGTGCCAACTGATGCATCACTATAATTTTGATCAATGCATAATGATAGATGCTTTTATGCTCATGTGATGGGCTCTTCCTTTGTACTAAAGGCACCATTCTCTCTATGTTGCGACACATGAAAAATGGAATATTCATCATACGTACCCTTGTGAAATGCATCAACAAACGGACATGGTACGTGTAGAGACGTGAGAATCTGCCCTCGCAACTGAAATATCGAATGATGAGTTTCATCAATGGCGCATACTCATCCCTTAGGAATCTAAAAGGAAAAACTGCAGTCAAGTGTTTTATACATCCGGGCTTAATATATGGCTCATATTAATATCTGTCTAACTGCTGGCGTTTACTCCATTCCTCCCCCACATTTGGTATCCCAGTGGCCTGAGCAATAGTCTCGGGTGACAAGGTGAAATTCACTCCGGCAAGGTTTACAAGACCATCCTGCAAATCTAGAACAAATAAACGGACTAGTTCCCGATGATGCTGGATTTGTGAGATCCGCTCACAATATGCAAAACATGATTGATACCGAAAACAGTCCATTGCAAGTGGACAAGCTTGCAATTGAGACAAAGAGGTAGGCTCCTCCCTGACATGCCGACCACCTTTGCCACCTTTGTGATACCTTCTTGACTCTGGTGTAGAATCACTATCATAGTCCTGCTCATAAGCTGACTCGGTCTCTGACATGTTCTTTAAAACCAAGGTAGCTGGAATATATATGCTGATATACAACTGTGTGCAAAATTGACTGTGGACTTTTTCTTTTTCTCAAAATGCTGTGACCAAGGCGACACAAATATATAAGGGAAATGTTAGGAAAGGGGAAACATTAGGGAAATAGGGGCAATGAGAATAAAACAAGGAATTTAGGGAAGGGAAAGGGCATAGAAATTCTGATATTTTAGGGTTTGGGGTGAAGTAGGGAATATTATGGTTGTAATGGAAGCGAGGGGTTAGAATTTTGTAGGGGGATAGTGTAGGGTTTTATGAAGAATTTTTGAGGAAAATGTTGGTGAATATGGGAGGGGTAGGAAACATAAAAGTGGGAAAACCTTGGCAGCATGTAATTTTGAAACCCTAACAAACTAGGCCTTTGAATCCACACAACAACTTTAGGGTGTTTACATTTAATTTTCATGGCACATCTATCATAATTTTTTCTCATTAATCTTGCAAAACCAAGAACCATCCATGGAAATGAAGCCTACCTGTGGTTTGCTTGAGTTAGGAGAGGAGTTGAATACTTGCTGGCGAATTTCTGGGCAGAATTCCGAACGCGTAGCGCTCCTCACCCAACGCGTAGCGCGCCCCTGGTGTGTAGCGCACGAGTAAATTTACACTGAGAAAAGTATGCTGATGCGTAGCGCGCCCTGGGTGCGTAGCGCGCCCAAGCTGATGCGTAGCGCGCACTCAGCGACATAGTGCATTTTGCAGGAGGCTTTTGGAGGCCTTCCTTGTGTCCAAATTGGGTGCAGGATAGCTTGTTGGAAAGGTCTTTGAGTCTACCTTCCAACACAACTGGAATTTTTCAATTTGGAGGTCATTTTCCTTGTCAAAAATCAAATCACCCAAGACTGGTCAAAATGTGCCAAATAAGGCTGCCTCAAGGCAGAGTGCTGTTGCAGTCAACTTTTGAATGCCTTCCTTAACTCCAAATTGAGCCCATGATAGCTCATTTGAAAGCTATTTGTGTCTAGTTATCATTTGACTCATCAGGAAATTTATTTAGCCAACCAAGGTAGGATAAAACCTGATTTTACCAAGGTCACTTCAAAGGTGCATCAATTCTCCCGAGGCGATTGTATTTTTGACATTTCTCTAAAACCATGACACCTGTGTAAAAAGTGAGGGAGGGTTTTCTTATTTGGCATGTTTTGGACAAAAACCTCTCTCTGTTTTCCAAAATTCATCTTTGATTGCTCTGAAACATCTTTTGAGTGAAACTTATCCCGATGTGTGAAACAAGGAATTTTGTGGAAATGAAGCGAAATGAAGGGGATGAGGGGCTTGTAAATTCTTGGGGAAATTTTGGGAAGTAGGGAGGGATGTTAGGAATCAAGGGGAAGTGGAATCTTAGAGATGGAGTGAGGGGAAGGGGTCCAAAAGAGCAAAACACAGGCCTAGCCTACAAAATTGCCAAGTTGTGGCAAGAAACTAGGGTTTGTGCAAAAATGAGGAATTTGGCGGATCTCAGTGATGGGAAGCATTTGATAAGGTACATGAAGGATAGGGGAAGGTGTATGAACATCAGGATACAAAATTTTTCGATGATTTGACCATCCAAGAGAAATTACCTCCAAAACCCTAGGAGAGGGAAATGGACCTTACCAAGGCACAACTGAAGCATGAATAAGGTGTAAAATGACTCATTAGACACTGACATGATAATGACAACCCTATGAATGATGATGGACTCAGCCGAATGATGACATGGACCGACATTTGGACAACTTTAGAAGGAGTGAAAGCAAACCCTAGACCTAATGCCTAGTGACCAAATTTTGCTTGAAGACTCTTTGAAATGACAAAATTTGACCTTGACACTCTGAGACCACTTTGTAAGAGCGTATTTGATCACTGGAGGAAGGCTGGAAAGCCTGACACTAACATTGGCTCCAATGGGGATGGTAGCTCCTTGGAGGTGCCAAGAACGACAAATCTCTGGAAGAGCTAGACAGTGCCTTCGTCCATTGGGCTATGGAGTCATTATTCCAACAATTGACAAAAAACTTTGAGACATTTATTGACTGCAGATTTGACTGAAAACTGAATACAACTCTGACAAAACTGACTCAATTTTAAAACTGAAAGGACTAATCAACTGACTCGACAAACTGTACTCATAAATACTAAGACCTGAAACTTAAAACAAAAGCTTGGTGGCAGTACATGGCCACCTGTGTTTCTTACAAGACAATATATCCTCAAAATATATCAAAATGCCAATGCAACCAATCAAGAAGATGGCTTCTTGACTGATCCTTCTTATCAGATCTTCTGGTCAACAGTACAAACCTATCACTGGGCATCCAAAAACATAGTTGACCATGGCTGCAACAAAACACTGTAATAAACACTTTCACTGCTGGCTGTAACAAACTTGCTAGAGGATCGTAAAAAACATGAAGATTTGCCATTGCCACCTCCTGTTGAAAGATCAAGGTGTCCTTTGTTTCAAATTCTGATCTGCCTTCATCATGTGCTTCGGTAAAAGTATGCTCATGGGCTTCAAAAAAAACTGAACAAATGGATGGGCAGATCTCTTCTTGGAAAAGCATTTCAGCACATGAAACATATGAAGAGGAATCTGAATGGAAATCCTGAATGTTTTGATCTTCTGTGGTGTGAATGTGCTGTAGGTCATTCTTAAACAAAAAACAATCTTCAAGAATATCAAACATGACAACCTTATCATCTTTGTGAAAGAAAAAATTATCTTTTTGCTGGTCTACAAAACTGATTATAAGACAATCATCCTTTTCAAAAGAGGAAGAAATTTCACCAACACTTTCCTGACTATGTGTGCACTGCAAATCTGCTATAGCTTGGGCTGTAACAAGACCTCTCAAAAGTAGATCTATCTCATCTTCAGACAAAGGAGACAATGCTCTTTGTTTTCTTCTGCTTAAACAGTAATTATCTTCATATGACAGGGCATTCAAACTATCATTTACTAGTGAGTTATTGAAAGGAGATTTATCACTTACTTGCACAAAGATCTCATTCTGTTTTTTATGAACATCTGAATCCAAAACTCTGTCTATGATCTCAATAGCAGAGCTCTCTTTGATGGGATTCAGCACAAGGTATTCTTGGTCATCATGATCTGAATGTTGATCTGAAATAGCTGACTTGACTGCATCACATTCTGAAATTGAATCTTGACTACCCTGCATGTTGTCTTCTTCTGTGGGCAGATCTGAAACGACACTTTCTCTTTCATTATTTTCAGCCATATGACCATCTTCAGCCTGCTGATCTTGATTCTGCTGCAAAATGTCCTGATCATCTGGACAAGTATCCTCTAAGTTTTCTTTATGCTGCTGAAATGGATTCTCATACAGAGCCTCCATGATCTCATCATCCATAAAATTATCATCTTCATAATATTTCTCAAGGCTTTCAATAAAAGTAGAAGCATGTTTGCAACAGTCATGAACTAAATTTAATGATGGATAAGATGCTTGATATCTTTCAATGAAAAGGCATGAAAATCCTTTAAACAGTAAATACAGGCCAACGACAAATTTTCATACCAGGATTGCGCTTCACCTTCCAGAGTGGCCAGGAATATCTTCATCAAGAAATCTTCAGGAAAATCCACCTTCAACTTGCGAATATGCATATGAATTCTAACTAGATGTAAAGTAGCATCCTTCTTACCATCATCTTTAAATGTAGGCAGATTCCTTGACCAATCTACCTTGGGCATCTTATTCGGAAAACCTGGAATGTGATCTCGGCTCATGGGAGCATATCTTCTTGTGATTCGGTCCATCTTGAAAAGCTCAAAGCTACTAATCTTCCTGCAGTGAAGTCACCATGAAGCATTGATCTCTGGATTTTTCAGTGAATGAAGTCGCCAGTTGAATGATTTTAGCCTTCTTATGCCTGATCGTTGTCCACCATACCCAATCAGATCTGAACTTGATGCATGTACTGGGGTAATTAACAAGTTAAATGTCACGTTTACAAGCTACACCGGAGATTGACTGAAGCAACGTTTATCTACTTCCGCTAATGCAAAGCAAAAGCGTTTCGAAGGCTACCTGGCATAACTTCAGGCTCCGTCTGTAGCTATAAACAAATGACATCAACAAGCAAACCATTTGTTCTCCCTAGTATGGTCGCCAATATGTTAGCGCTCGAATTTGCCTCAAGCTGAGGAAGGCGAAACTCAAGGCAACATCAAACCAAGCTCAGCCTCGTAGCTAGCCCTACGAGGACAGGAGAGGGCTCTCTCCGGGTCTATCTCGGAAAAAGGTCTTCAAAGGGGCTGAGATGACCGATATGAATACTGATTTTAGGCTAGTAAATTGATAAAGATAGTTTGATTTAAGATTTTTAGGGTTTTGTTGGAAAACAGGGAAAGCCAATTTTGGGTGCGGGGATGTGACACAGTTTTTGCAGAGGTCTTTTTGGGGCAAGGTAGGCAATCGTCTTGATGTCTTTAAAGGAATTGAATGGATAGATATGACTGGTGAGGAGCTAAGGAGAGCGAGAAACTTTCAGGAGTTCTCCTTAAACAGATGAAAACATAGATATTAAACAAACTTAAAGGCAGAGCATACAAGATTATGAATTCTACCTCAACACTTCATTTGTTTAATTTGCAGAAGAGAATAGTAGGAAAATGATACACATAACAGACTTACAAGTACATGAGAGAAACACACCATCAACACAAATAACCACAGGAATCCCAAATAGTGTTGCAAAACCCTGGTCTTTCCTTTGCCAAAATTGCAGAGATACAATGTGTAATACAGTCTAAGCTTATCCCTCAAGAGTCCAACCATGAAAATGACTAAGAAAATACATAATATAGGCAAGCTAACACATTCCCTTGCCTCTAGGGGTCGAGCTCATCATCCTAGGAGCTGTTTCAACCAATTCTAAACAAAGCACTATAATCTAGGCAGTCCAAACAACTTGCCTCTATAAGCTAGGAAACCAATTCATTCATTAAATGTTTGCTATTTTATGAATGAATCATCTAGAATAGGTAAATAAGTGTCAAGTCAACATAAAATTACATCAATTACATCAAGGAGGGTGAAAAATCCCATCACAAGTCAAAGCTGGTCAAAGCTGGGTGAATTACTGAGCTGGAAGGTGCAAAATGTGCAAAAAATCCTGATGCGTAGCGCGCCTAAGCCCTACGCGTAACGCGCCTTTCTACCTACTTTTGAGGCACTTCCCGGAATCCAAATTGAGCTCAGGTTGGCTTGTTGGAAAGCCCTGGATGTCTACTTTCCAACCCAAGTGGAATTTTCCAATTTGATGTCCATTTACCCCTCCAAAAGTGCATTCTCCCAAGGCTGCTACCTGTGTGTCCAAAAAGGGGCAGTGAGGTCATTTTTTGCATGTTTTTTGACCTTTTGGGGACCCAAACCTTGATGAAATGTCTTGGCAGTGGCTGAGCAGGTGTATTTCATCATGACAAATCCAAAAATGCAAACCTTTTGTGATTTGGACCTCCCAATCTTCAGGGTAGCGCGCGGCGCGCTACGCGTTGAGCCCAAAAACCTGTTTTTTACATAAAAATTTCAAAATTGACAAAATTTTCCCCAAATTTCTTGAAATTTGGGCTGGGGGTCTCCAATCAAGTACTATGCTCAGTCAAAGAGGCTTCGGCCAAAATTTGGAGTGGATCAGGCCTTTTCCGCCGTTTTAGTGCCTTGCTCAATCGCCTCTTAAGGATCTTAATTTTTGCTTTGCAAACATTCACGCGGGCCCAAGAATGATTCTTCATGTGACGAAGCAAGTCTTTTTCTCTATGGGCTTTCGCCAACAACCCCTCCAAGTGTCGGTTGACCTTCTCAAGCACAAATTGCCGCGCAACAGGTGTCAAATCACCCGGTCTTTTACAGGCCAACCTACGGTCTTCACGGATTCGTTGTAGCTCTGTAAGTGTGTGCTCGTCCTCTAACTGTTTATTGCGCTGCTCTAGATACCTGATATATGAAGCTGTCTCATCATGACTAGTAACAAAACCTGATGGCTCACCTGAAGGCCTCTCCTCATGTTTGGGCTTCTTGCCCTTATCCTGTACCTGCGGTGCTGCTGTCGAAAGCAAGGCCCCTTCCACACGAGGTGGAGATAACACTCGCTGTGCTGATGAAGTCAACGAGACCCCTTCCACCCCGGGTGGAGATAGTACTCGTCGTGCAGATGCAAATAAGGCCCTGTGTCCTCGCTGATATGTCACACATGCTGGAGCGCTGACATGCTCTATCTCAGGAATGTCAAACTGATGTGAAGGCCCTCCCTCATCATGAACAATCTCAGGAGGTGGCTGTGGCGCTGTGAAAAGATCACGAGAAAAAAAAAATCCTCCCAAGTAATGCCCTGCTGTGCCAACTGATGCATCACTATGATTTTGATCAATGCATAATGATAGATGCTTTTATGCTAATGTGATGGGCTCTTCCTTTGTACTAAAGGCACCATTCTCTCTATGTTGCGACACATGAAAAATGGAATATTCATCATACGTACCCTTGTGAAATGCATCAACAAACGGACATGGTACGTGTAGAGACGTGAGAATCTGCCCTCGCAACTGAAATATCGAATGATGAGTTTCATCAATGGCGCATACTCATCCCTTAGGAATCTGAAAGGAAAAACTGCAGTCAAGTGTTTTATACATCCGGGCTTAATATATGGCTCATAGTAATATCTGTCTAACTGCTGAAGTTTACTCCATTCCTCCCCCACATTTGGTATCCCAGTGGCCTGAGCAATAGTCTCGGGTGACAAGGTGAAATTCACTCCGGCAAGGTTTACAAGACCATCCTGCAAATCTAGAACAAATAAACGGACTAGTTCCCGATGATGCTGGATTTGTGAGATCCGCTCACAATATGCAAAACATGATTGATACCGAAAACAGTCCATTGCAAGTGGACAAGCTTGCAATTGAGACAAAGAGGTAGGCTCCTCCCTGACATGCCGACCACCTTTTCCACCTTTGTGATACCTTCTTGGCTCTGGTGTAGAATCACTATCATAGTCCTGCTCATAAGCTGACTCGGTCTCTGACATGTTCTTTAAAACCAAGGTAGCTGGAATATATATGCTGATATACAACTGTGTGCAAAATTGACTGTGGACTTTTTCTTTTTCTCAAAATGTTGTGACCAAGGGGACACAAACATATAAGGGAAATGTTAGGAAAGGGGAAACATTAGGGAAATAGGGGCAATGAGAATAAAACAAGGAATTTAGGGAAGGGAAAGGGCATAGAAATTCTGATATTTTAGGGTTTGGGGTGAAGTAGGGAATATTATGGTTGTAATAGAAGGGAGGGGTTAGAATTTTGTAGGGGGATAGTGTAGGGTTTTATGAAGAATTTTTGAGGAAAATGTTGGTGAATATGGGAGGGGTAGGAAACATAAAAGTGGGAAAACCTTGGCAGCATGTAATTTTGAAACCCTACCAAACTAGGCCTTTGAATCCACACAACAACTTTAGGGTTTTTACATTTAATTTTCATGGCACATCTATCATAATTTTTTCTCATTAATCTTGCAAAACCAAGAACCAGCCATGGAAATGAAGCCTACCTGTGGTTTGCTTGAGTTAGGAGAGGAGTTGAATACTTGCTGGCTAATTTCTGGGCAGAATTCCCAACTCGTAGTGCGCCTCACCCAACGCGTAGCGCGCACCTGGTGTGTAGCGCACGAGTAAATTTACACTGAGAAAAGTATGCTGATGCGTAGCGCGACCTGGGTGCGTAGCGCGCCCAAGCTGATGCGTAGCGCGCACTCAGCTACATAGTGCATTTTGCAGGAGGCTTTTGGAGGCCTTCCTTGTGTCCAAATTGGGTGCAGGATAGCTCGTTGGAAAGGTCTTTGAGTCTAATTTCGAACACAACTGGAATTTTTCAATTTGGAGTTCATTTTCCTTGTCAAAAATCAAATCACCCAAGACTGGTCAAAATGTGCCAAATGAGGCTGCCTCAAGGCAGAGTGCTGTTGCAGTCAACTTTTGAATGCCTTCCTTAACTCCAAATTGAGCCCATGATAGCTCATTGGAAAGCTATTTATGTCTAGTTATCATTTGACTCATCAAAAAATTTATTTAGCCAACCAAGGTAGGATAAAACCTGATTTTACCAAGGTCACTTCAAAGGTGCATCAATTCTCCCGAGGCGATTGTATTTTTGACATTTCTCTAAAACTATGACACCTGTCTAAAAAGTGAGGGATGGTTTTCTTCTTTGGCATGTTTTGGACCAAAACCTCTCTCCGTTTTCCAAAATTCATCTTTGATTGCTCTGAAACATCTTTTTAGTGAAACTTATCCCGATGTGTGAAACAAGGAATTTTGTGGAAATGAAGCGAAATGAAGGGGATAAGGGGCTTGTAAATTCTTGGGGAAATTTTGGGAAGTAGGGAGGGATGTTAGGAAGCAAGGGGAAGTGGAATCTTAGAGATGGAGTGAGGGGAAGGGGTCCAAAAGAGCAAAACACAGGCCTAGCCTAGAAAATTGCCAAGTTGTGGCAAGAAACTAGGGTTTGTGCAAAAATGAGGAATTTGGCGGATCTCAGTGATGGGAAGCATTTGATAAGGTACATGAAAGATAGGGGAAGGTGTATGAACATCAGGATACAAAGTTTTTCGATGATTTGACCATCCAAGAGAAATTACCTCCAAAACCCTAGGAGAGGGAAATGGACCTTACCAAGGCACAACTGAAGCATGAATAAGGCGTAAAATGACTCATTAGACACTGACATGATAATGACAACCCTATGAATGATGATGGACTCAGCCGAACGATGACATGGACTGACATTTGGACAACTTTAGAAGGAGTGAATGAAAACCCTAGACCTAATGCCTAGTGACCAAATTTTGCTTGAAGACTCTTTGAAATGACAAAATTTGACCTTGACACTCTGAGACCACTTTGTAAGAGCGTATTTGATCACTGGAGGAAGGCTGGAAAGCCTGACACTAACATTGGCTCCAATGGGGATGGTAGCTCCTTGGAGGTGCCAAGAACGACAGATCTCTGGAAGAGCTAGACAGTGCCTTCGTCCATTGGGCTATGGAGTCATTATTCCAACAATTGACACAAAACTTTGAGACATTTATTGACTGCAGATTTGACTGAAAACTGAATACAACTCTGACAAAACTGACTCAATTTTAAAACTGAAAGGACTAATCAACTGACTCGACAAACTGTACTCATAAATACTAAGACCTGAAACTTAAAACAAAAGCTTGGTGGCAGTACATGGCCACCTGTGTTTCTTACAAGACAATATATCCTCAAAATATATCAAAATGCCAATGCAACCAATCAAGAAGATGGCTTCTTGACTGATCCTTCTTATCAGATCTTCTGGTCAACAGTACAAACCTATCACTGGGCATCCAAAAACATAGTTGACCATGGCTGCAACAAAACACTGTAATAAACACTTTCACTGCTGGCTGTAACAAACTTGCTAGAGGATCGTAAAAAACAAGAAGATTTGCCATTGCCACCTCCTGCTGAAAGATCAAGGTGTCCTTTGTTTCAAATTCTGATCTGCCTTCATCATGTGCTTCGGTAAAAGTATGCTCATGGGCTTCAAAAAAAACTGAACAAATGGATGGGCAGATCTCTTCTTGGAAAAGCATTTCAGCACATGAAACATATGAAGAGGAATCTGAATGGAAATCCTGAATGTTTTGATCTTCTGTGGTGTGAATGTGCTGTAGGTCATTCTTGAACAAAAAACAATCTTCAAGAATATAAAACATGACAACCTTATCATCTTTGTGAAAGAAAAAATTATCTTTTTGCTGGTCTACAAAACTGATTATAAGACAGTCATCCTTTTCAAAAGAGGAAGAAATTTCACCAACACTTTCTTGACTATGTGTGCACTGCAAATTTGCTATAGCTTGGGCTGTAACAAGACCTCTCAAAAGTAGATCTATCTCATCTTCAGACAAAGGAGACAATGCTCTTTGTTTTCTTCTGCTTAAACAGTAATTATCTTCATATGACAGGGCATTCAAACTATCATTTATCAGTGAGTTATTGAAAGGAGATTTATCACTTACTTGCACAAAGATCTCATTCTGTTTTTTATGAACATCTGAATCCAAAACTCTGTCTATGATCTCAATAGCAGAGCTCTCTTTGATGGGATTCAGCACAAGGTATTCTTGGTCATCATGATCTGAATGTTGATCTGAAATAGCTGACTTGACTGCATCACATTCTGAAATTGAATCTTGACTACCCTGCACGCTGTCTTCTTCTGTGGGCAGATCTGAAACGACACTTTCTCTTTCATTATTTTCAGCCATATGACCATCTTCAGCCTGCTGATCTTGATTCTGCTGCAAAATGTCCTGATCATCTGGACAAGTATCCTCTAAGTTTTCTTTATGCTGCTGAAATGGATTCTCATACAGAGCCTCCATGATCTCATCATCCATAAAATTATCATCTTCATAATATTTCTCAAGGCTTTCCATAAAAGTAGAAGCATGTTTGCAACAGTCGTGAACTAAATTTAATGATGGATAAGATGCTTGATATTTTTCAATGAACAAGGCATGAAAATCTTTTAAACAGTAAATACAGGCCAGCGGCAAATTTTCATACCAGGATTGGGCTTCACCTTCCAGAGTGGCCAGGAATATCTTCATCAAGAAATCTTCAGGAAAATCCACCTTCAACTTGCGAATATGCATATGAAATCTAACTAGATGTAAAGCAGCATCCTTCTTACCATCATCTTTAAATGTAGGCAGATTCCTTGACCAATCTACCTTGGGCATCTTATTCGGAAAACCTGGAATGTGATCTCGGCTCATGGGAGCATATCTTCTTGTGATTCGGTCCATATTGAAAAGCTCAAAGCTACTAATCTTCCTGCAGTGAAGTCACCATGAAGCATTGATCTCTGGATTTTTCAGTGAATGAAGTCGCTAGTTGAATGATTTTAGCCTTCTTATGCCTGATCGTTGTCCACCATCAACAATCAGATCTGAACTTGATGCATGTACTGGGGTAATTAACAAGTTAAATGTCACGTTTACAAGCTAGACCGGAGATTGACTGAAGCAGCGTTTATCTACTTCCGCTAATGCAAAGCAAAAGCGTTTCGAAGGCTACCTGGCATAACTTCAGGCTCCGTCTGTAGCTATAAACAAATGACATCAACAAGAAAACCATTTGTTCTCCCCAGTATGGTCGCCAATATGTTAGCGCTCGAATTTGCCTCAAGCTGAGGAAGGCAAAACTCAAGGCAACATCAAACCAAGCTCAGCCTCGTAGCTAGCCCTACGAGGACAGGAGAGGGCTCTCTCCGGGTCTATCTCGGCAAAAGGTCTTCAAAGGGGCTGAGATGACCGATATGAATACTAATTTTAGGCTAGTAAATTGATAAAGATAGTTTGATTTAAATTTTTAGGGTTTTGTTGGAAAACAGGGAAAGGAAATTTTGGGTGCGGGGATGTGACAGAGTTTTTGCAGAGGTCTTTTTGGGGCAAGGTAGGCAATCGTCCTGATGTCTTTAAAGGAATTGAATGGATAGATATGACTGGTGAGGAGCTAAGGAGAGCGAGAAACTTTCAGGAGTTCTCCTTAAACAGATGAAAACATAGATATTAAACAAACTTAAAGGCAGAGCATACAAGATTATGAATTCTACCTCAACACTTCATTTGTTTAATTTGCAGAAGAGAATAGTAGGAAAATGATACACATAACAAACTTACAAGTACATGAGAGAAACACACCATCAACACAAATAACCACAGGAATCCCAAATAGTGCTGCAAAACCCTGGTCTTTCCTTTGCCAAAATTGCAGAGATACAATGTGTAATACAGTCTAAGCTTATCCCTCAAGAGTCCAACCATGAAAATGACTAAGAAAATACATAATATAGGCAAGCTAACACATTCCCTTGCCTCTAGGGGTCGAGCTCATCATCCTAGGAGCTGTTTCAACCAATTCTAAACAAAGCACTATAATCTAGGCAGTGAAAACAACTTGCCTCTATAAGCTAGGAAACCAATTCATTCATTAAATGTTTGCTATTTTATGAATGAATCATCTAGAATAGGTAAATAAGTGTCAAGTCAACATAAAATTACATCAAGGAGGGTGAAAAATCCCATCACAAGTCAAAGCTGGTCAAAGCTGGGTGAATTACTGAGCTGGAAGGTGCAAAATGTGCAAAAAATCCTGATGCGTAGCGCGCCTAAGCCCTACGCGTAACGTGCCTTTCTACCTACTTTTGAGGCACTTCCCGGAATCCAAATTGAGCTCAGGTTGGCTTGTTGGAAAGCCCTGGATGTCTACTTTCCAACCCAAGTGGAATTTTCCAATTTGATGTCCATTTACCCCTCCAAAAGTGCATTCTCCCAAGGCTGCTACCTGTGTGTCCAAAAAGGGGCAGTGAGGTCATTTTTTGCATGTTTTTTGACCTTTTGGGGACCCAAACCTTGATGAAATGTCTTGGCAGTGGCTGAGC
Source organism: Pinus tabuliformis (assembly GCA_031772625.1). Classification (NCBI taxonomy): domain Eukaryota; kingdom Viridiplantae; phylum Streptophyta; class Pinopsida; order Pinales; family Pinaceae; genus Pinus; species Pinus tabuliformis. The sequence continues at coordinate 2,076,378,775 of CM062818.1, forward strand.
AGGTGTATTTCATCATGACAAATCCAAAAATGCAAACCTTTTGTGATTTGGACCTCCCAATCTTCAGGGTAGTGCGCGGCGCGCTACGCGTTGAGCCCAAAAACCTGTTTTTTACATAAAAATTTCAAAATTGACAAAATTTTCCCCAAATTTCTTGAAATTTGGGCTGGGGGTCTCCAATCAAGTACTATGCTCAGTCAAAGAGGCTTCGGCCAAAATTTGGAGTGGATCAGGCCTTTTCCGCCGTTTTAGTGCCTTGCTCAATCGCCTCTTAAGGATCTTAATTTTTTCTTTGCAAACATGCACGCGGGCCCAATAATGATTCTTCATGTGACGAAGCAAGTCTTTTTCTCTATTGGCTTTCGCCAACAACCCCTCCAAGTGTCGGTTGACCTTCTCAAGCACAAATTGCCGCGCAACAGGTGTCAAATCACCCGGTCTTTTACAGGCCAACCTACGGTCTTCACGGATTCGTTGTAGCTCTATAAGTGTGTGCTCGTCCTCTAACTGTTTATTGCGCTGCTCTAGATACCTGATATATGAAGCTGTCTCATCATGACTAGTAACAAAACCTGATGGCTCACCTGAAGGCCTCTCCTCATGTTTGGGCTTCTTGCCCTTATCCTGTACCTACGGTGCTGCTGTCGAAAGCAAGGCCCCTTCCACACGAGGTGGAGATAACACTCGCTGTGCTGATGAAGTCAACGAGACCCCTTCCACCCCGGGTGGAGATAGTACTCGTCGTGCAGATGCAAATAAGGCCCTGTGTCCTCGCTGATATGTCACACATGCTGGAGCGCTGACATGCTCTATCTCAGGAATGTCAAACTGATGTGAAGGCCCTCCCTCATCATGAACAATCTCAGGAGGTGGCTGTGGCGCTGTGAAAAGATCACGAGAAAAAAAAAATCCTCCCAAGTAATGCCCTGCTGTGCCAACTGATGCATCACTATGATTTTGATCAATGCATAATGATAGATGCTTTTATGCTAATGTGCTGGGCTCTTCCTTTGTACTAAAGGCACCATTCTCTCTATGTTGCGACACATGAAAAATGGAATATTCATCATACGTACCCTTGTGAAATGCATCAACAAACGGACATGGTACGTGTAGAGACGTGAGAATCTGCCCTCGCAACTGAAATATCGAATGATGAGTTTCATCAATGGCGCATACTCATCCCTTAGGAATCTGAAAGGAAAAACTGCAGTCAAGAGTTTTATACATCCAGGCTTAATATATGGCTCATAGTAATATCTGTCTAACTGCTGGCGTTTACTCCATTCCTCCCCCACATTTGGTATCCCAGTGGCCTGAGCAATAGTCTCGGGTGACAAGGTGAAATTCACTCCAGCAAGGTTTACAAGACCATCCTGCAAATGTAGAACAAATAAACGGACTAGTTCCCGATGATGCTGGATTTGTGAGATCCGCTCACAGTATGCAAAACATGATTGATACCAAAATCAGTCCATTGCAAGTGGACAAGCTTGCAATTGAGCCAAAGAGGTAGGCTCCTCCCTGACATGCCGACCACCTTTGCCACCTTTGTGATACCTTCTTGGCTCTGGTGTAGAATCACTATCATAGTCCTGCTCATAAGCTGACTCGGTCTCTGACATGTTCTTTAAAACCAAGGTAGCTGGAATATATATGTTGATATACAACTGTGTGCAAAATTGACTGTGGACTTCTTCTTTTTCTCAAAATGCTGTGACCAAGGGGACACAAATATATAAGGGAAATGTTAGGAAAGGGGAAACATTAGGGAAATAGGGGCAATGAGAATAAAACAAGGAATTTAGGGAAGGGAAGGGGCATAGAAATTCTGATATTTTAGGGTTTGGGGTGAAGTAGGGAATATTATGGTTGTAATAGAAGGGAGGGGTTAGAATTTTGTAGGGGGATAGTGTAGGGTTTTATGAAGAATTTTTGAGGAAAATGTTGGTGAATATGGGAGGGGTAGGAAACACAAAAGTGGGAAAACCTTGGCAGTATGTAATTTTGAAACCCTAACAAACTAGGCCTTTGAATCCACACAACAACTTTAGGGTTTTTACATTTAATTTTCATGGCACATCTATCATAATTTTTTCTCATTAATCTTGCAAAACCAAGAACCAACCATGGAAATGAAGCCTACCTGTGGTTTGCTTGAGTTAGGAGAGGAGTTGAATACTTGCTGGCGAATTTCTGGGCAGAATTCCCAACGCGTAGCGCGCCTCACCCAACGCGTAGCGTGCCCCTGGTGTGTAGCGCACGAGTAAATTTACACTGAGAAAAGTATGCTGATGCGTAGCGCGCACTCAGCTACATAGTGCATTTTGCAGGAGGCTTTTGGAGGCCTTCCTTGTGTCCAAATTGGGTGCAATATAGATCGTTGGAAAGGTCTTTGAGTCTACTTTCCAACACAACTGGAATTTTTCAATTTGGAGTTAATTTGCTTTGTCAAAAGTCAAATCTACCAAGACTGGTCAAAATGTGCGAAATGAGGCTGCCTCAAGGCAGAGTGCTGTTGCAGTCAACTTTTGAATGCCTTCCTCAACTCCAAATTGAGCCCATGATAGCTCATTGGAAATCTCTTTGTGTCTAGTTATCATTTGACTCATCACGAAATTTATTTGGCGAACCAAGATAGGATAAAACTTTATTTTCCCAAGGTCACTTCAGAGGTGCATCAATTCTCCCGAGGCGATTGTATTTTTGACATTTCTCTAAAACCATGACACCTGTGTAAAAAATGAGGGGACAGTTTTCTTCTTTGGCATGTTTTGGACAAAAACCTCTCTCCGTTTTGCAAAATTCATCTTTGATTGCTCTGAAACATCTTTTGAGTGAAACTTATCCCGATGTGTGAAACAAGGAATTTTGTGGAAATGAAGCGAAATGAAGGGGATGAGGGGCTTGTAAATTCTTGGGGAAATTTTGGGAAGTAGGGAGGGATGTTAGGAAGGAAGGGGAAGTGGAACCTTAGAGATGGAGTGAGGGGAAGGGGTCCAAAAGAGCAAAACACAGGCCTAGCCTACAAAATTGCCAAGTTGTGGCAAGAAACTAGGGTTTGTGCAAAAATGAGGAATTTGGCGGATCTCAGTGATGGAAAGCATTTGATAAGGTACATGAAGGATAGGGGAAGGTTTATGAACATCAGGATACAAAGTTTTTCGATGATTTGACCATCCAAGAGAAATTACCTCCAAAACCCTAGGAGAGGGAAATGGACCTTACCAAGGCACAACTGAAGCATGAATAAGGTGTAAAATGACTCATTAGACACTGACATGATAATGACAACCCTATGAATGATGATGGACTCAGCCGAATGATGACATGGACCGACATTTGGACAACTTTAGGAGTGAAAGCAAACCCTAAACCTAATGCCTAGTGACCAAATTTTGCTTGAAGACTCTTTGAAATGACAAAATTTGACCTTGACACTCTGAAACCGCTTTGTAAGAGCGTATTTGATCACTAGAGGAAGGCTGGAAAGCCTGACACTAACAGCGCTCACGCAAGAACAGGTTGATTAAGCACTGCACAAGGAAGCAGTGTTGAAGGCACGATTGAAGCCCTGGATGGATGAGGTTTACACGGTGACAGGTTCTATTGAAGGAAAGCTTACGACTCTGCAAGCAAATCAGCAAAAGCTTCAGGCCGACAGTTCAGGAGAAGTGACCAAGCAGATGGTTGAAGACGCGAAGTAGGTGGTCATACAATGCATTGCTAAGGTTGCGTCATATGAGTCGAGCTGGAAGATCTTCGCACCATGATCTCCACGTCTGTCGAGTGACTCGAGGGAGAGTCACGATGTTTGTGTTGGGGGCCTGTTGGGAAAGGGATCCCCCAAGGACAGTTTTGGGGCTAAAAGCCCATGTTTTGGGTCGAATTTTGTAATAAAGTTGTAAAGTCTTTGCATTTTATGGTCGTGGAGCGTGAAAGTGTCATGAATCATAAAGGGTTGTCTGCTCTTATTTTTGTAAAGTAAGCTCTAAGTAGCTGAGTAGATATAGTTTTTGAAATAAGAAGTCTTGAGCGATAAGGAGAGAAGTCTACGTTTTAGGTTGTAGCGTAGGTAGAGGCTCTTTATCTGAGTGGATAGAGGCCTAGGGTAGAAGTCCACAACTGAGTGTGCGAACCCCTGCAACTATGTGCACAGGACGGATAGAGTCTGTAATCATCTAAAGTTATCAATAAAGAGAAGCATTCTACAATATTTGTGTCTTTGTTTTTGGTTAAAGCATTTTGTCATATTGTGTATGAATTTCATTTATAATTCTTATGTGATACGTGAATGTATGTAATTACATTGGATAAGATAAGTAAGACACTTAAACTAGTTTGGGAATTCGCATGATATGTTGCCCTAGCAGCGCGAAATTACCTGAGCCGCAGGTTAGTGTTGCGCGAAGGTAAATTGTACCTTTTCACGGAGGTACTGGAGGGCGGAATAAAGGGCTAGTCTGGAAAAACCCTAGAACTAAGTGACCCGCGGGAAAGCAGGAAGAGAAGGAATAAACCGACATCACGAACATCTCAGGGTGCAGAAACCTGGTTTCAGCATCCCCCCATACTGCTTCGGGTGAGACTTCGGTCTGCGCTCCGCAAACTAATGCCAAAAGGGCCAGTAGTGTAGGGATTTGTTTGGCTAACTAACGTTGAACCTGGGTTAGGCCCCACCAAGCCAACACTTTCTCTACTCTAGTAGTATTGGTGCACAAGAAGGATGGATCATGGCGCATCTTTCCAGATTATAGGGAGCTCAACAAGCTCACTATTAAAGATAAATTTCCCATTCCTATCATTGATGAATTATTGGATGAATTGGATGGAGCAATTTACTTCACCAAGTTGGACCTTCATTCAGGATATCATCAAATTAGAATGAAGACTGAAGACATTCTGAAAATAGCATTTAGAACTCATGAGGGTCATTATGAATTTTTGGTCATGCCTTTTGGCCTTACCAATGCACCTTCTATGTTTCAAGATTTGATGAATTCCATTTTCAAACCCTTCCTTAGAAAAATTGCGTTAGTATTTTTTGATTATATACTAATCTACAACAAGTCTTGGAAGGATCATGTTCAACATGTTGATAGAGTGCTCAAACTATTGGAGGATAAACAATTATATGCAAAAACCTCCAAATGTTTCTTTGGAGTAAAAGAGGTGGAATATTTGGGTCATATTGTATCTCATGAAGGTGTTAAGGCAGACCCTAGCAAAATTAAAGCCTTAAGGAATGGAAAATCCCCACATCCACAAAGCATCCGTGAGGATTTCTTGGGTTGACAGGGTATTTTCGCAAGTTTGTTAAGAATTATGGGAGAATAGCAGCACGTTTAACAACACTACTAAAGAAAGATGCATTTTCTTGTACTCTAGAAGCAACAAAAGCCTTTGAACATCTTAAGGAGGCAATTTGCCAAACACCAATCTTATCTATGCCAGACTTCACAAAATCCTTTATTATGGAATGTGATGCCTTAGGAAATGGAATTGGTGCTATTTTAATGCAAGAAAAAAGTCCCATTTCTTTCAAAAGTCATCAAATCAAAGGAAAGTATTTACACAAAGCTATTTATGAGAAGAAATGTTGGCAATACTACATGCACTTAAGAAATGATGACCTTACCTAATGGAAGACACTTAAAGGTAAAAACAAATCATGGTAGTCTTAAATACTTTTTAGAATCAAGATTATCCTCAGAAGAGCAGCAAAAATGGGTCACAAAGATGTTGGGTTATGACTTTGAAATCATCTATAAGATAGGGAAGCAAAATGTTGTTGCAGATGCACTCTCAAGAGAGGATGAGGATGTGGAAGCATTGCTTTGCGCCATTTCTATTATCCAACCAGATTGGATAAATGAAACAAGAGATGAATAGAGGAATGATGAAGAAGTGTGGGCACTCATTCAAAAGTTACAACAAGACCCCAGTACATCTGATACATTTAGTTGGAAAAATGATTCGTTATGGTACATATATCACTTCTACCTCTGTAAGAATTCCTAACTCAAACAAAAAATTCTTATGGAATTGCACACCTCCCTTAAGAGGGCACTCAAGATTTTTAAAAACTTACCACAAGGTTAAGAAGGATTTTTTTGGGATGACCTTAAATATGATATTCAAAAGTTTGTGGCGGAATGTTTGGTTTGCCAACAAAATAAAGTTGAAACAATTAAGACCCTAAGTCTATTACAACCTTTATCCATTCCAAGTCAATGTTGAGTGGAGGTTTCAATGGATTTTATCACAGGTTTACCCAAGTCCGAAGGAAAGAGTGTCATCATGGTGGTAGTTGATAGATTTACCAAGTACGCACACTTTTGTGCATTATCTCATCCCTTTAAAGTCAGCACAGTTGCTACTGCATTTATGGAAATAATTCAAAAGCTACATGGAAACCCAAAGATTATTTTAAGAGACAGAGAACCCATTTTCGCCGGAAATTTTTGGACAAAATTATTTTCTTATCTGGGTACTCAGTTAGCTCATAATTCATCTTATCATCCTCAATCTAATGGGCAAACTGAGATAGTGAACAAATGTTTGCAAGTATATCTTCATTGCTTTGTATCTGATAAACATACACAATGGGTCAAATTGTTGTCTCTGGATGAATGGTGGTATAACACTTCCATACTACAAAAAAAAATGACCCCATTTATGGCACTTTATGGATATCATCCACCGTCCATCACATCATATTTAAGAGAAAATTCTAAGGTTCAAGCAGTGCAAGATCACATCGAGCATCAACAACAAGCTCTCCAACTCTTAAAAGATAACCTCACTTTGGCACAAAATAGAATGAAACAATAGGAAAATTAACATTGCAGCGAAAGAAGCTTTGATGTAGGTGACTGGGTATTTCTACGGCTACAACCATACAAACAAATGTCCCTCAAGCAAGCTAAGAAGGATAATAAATTATCACCAAAGTATTATGGTACGTACAAGGTGTTGTGAAATATTGGTACTATGGCATACAAATTGGAGCTTCCTACAACTTCCCAAGTGCACCCAATTTTCCATGTTTTATGCTTAAATAAGGTTATAGGTGACAAGTTCCTAGTTCAAACAATATTACCAGAACTTGATGAGGAAAGAAAAATGTTATTGAAACATGAAGCAGTCACAGAAACAAGAACTCTACAACTACAAAATTGATCAATTTCAGAGTATCTCACCAAGTCGAAGAACTTACCCGCTGAAGATTCCACATGGGAGGATGATAATTTTATACAAAATCATACAAAACTACTCAAGCGTTGAGGAAATCACTTTTCTGAAGGAGAGAGGCATGTTAGGTCCTTATAATACTAGTGTATTCCCTTATTATTATTGTCATTGCATCTCCTTATTGTTATTGTTGTGCCTATGTTGTCCCCAAATTGTTATTATTGTGCCCCATAAAAGCCCACTATTGTTATTGTTGTGCCTTTACATTATTATTGCTATGTCAGCTTTGGTTATATTGTGACCTCTTAGACTCCTATATATAGAAAGGAGGTCTTATCATTTGTATCATCCAAGAATTGTTCAATTGTGTAATGTAAAGGAGGTTGCCCCCTTGAAGAGGATAATTTTGAAGTCGTTGATCTATCTTTTCTTCTATTTTGTGAGCTGGTTGCATAACATAAACTTTTGGATGATCAACAACAATTTTCTCCATTTATTTTTCAACGTTGTAACTTGAATTCCCTTTTTAAATTCAGAAATTTCCATACCTGTATTTTTGAGAAAACCCCCCATTCTCTTTCTTCAACTCTTCTGTTCTTAAACCAACTTTCTCCAACTCTTGGCAATTTTGTGGCTTCTGCTATGAAGGATTCTGTCAGTACTAGCTTTATGTCCCTAATTTCTGCTTTAATGCCATCATATGCCCTAGAAAAATATTTTGTTACCTCCTTTTCATGGTCGTCGAATTTCTCCACAAATTTCAACCATTGAGCTTGCTGCAACATTTGTTTGACCTGTGGGTAACCCTCCAGAAACCTAATTCCATTCGGCTCTAACCTCACAATGACTCCCATGGAAGAGGAAGTTTAACCCACAATCACTCTTTTTGACAAGTTCAAGGAATGGGAAGAAATTTGAGTATGAGACGAGTCAGGAAAACATAGTTTTAGGTGAAGTTAGTCTCGACACTAGAACAAGGTTAAATGAGATGGAGGCGTTCAGCATGCAGAGGAATGATGAGCGGAGAAGTGAGGTGATTTTTGAATGATATCATGATTTAAAGTCTGCGTCATTCGACAAGACATTGATATTTTCGTTAGAATCAAAGTCATGTCGAATCAATTAAGGGTAGTCATTACTCGACATGGTAGTAACAATAGTTATCCATCATTTAATTTCATAATTCAATTTTTTTTCATTTATTATATAACTCAATATTTACATACCTTCGCTCCTTTGTCTTACTCCTTTTGACTTATCTTTTGCGAGTTGTCAAGTTGCTTCAACTGCAATCTTCATTGAAATTTTGCCTTTACCATAATTTCCATTTTCTCTAGCCATAATCTGTCAATTCAACTGCAAAATTTTGTTAGAGTTGTAGATTGTTGACAATTTTGTAGCTATGTTATTTAAAAAAAAAAAGAGGAATAAAAATAAAATGATACTAGAATAGGGAAAAACAATTCTAAGTTGCCAAGAAACCTTGGTTTTCAACTTGGATTTTCTGGATAAACATGTCAACAATGTTGGTTTCATGTTTATACAATTATACATATATTAAAAGATAGAAAAAAATAAAAGACTAAGTTGGAGAGAAAGAAGAGTCTTCCTTAACCAACTTTAAATCAAAATTGCCTTGCAGATCCTTTATGAATTCCTCCTTTGTTAATGTTTTATGATAAACTCGTAATCTATGACCATTTACAAGGAAGGTCATCTTCTCTTCATCAATAGTTCTTATTATAACTGCTCCATTATCAAATACAATTTCAATCTCATATGGACCAAGCCAATGAATTTGAAATTTTCCTTGAAAATCTTTAAATTATGAATCAAAAAGCAATGCCCAATCACCAGGCTAAAATTTCATTTCTTTCTTAAACTTATCATGCCCCCTAGATCTTTGTTGCTGGACTATATTAGTTCTTTGAATTGCATCTTGTCGCATCTCATCAAGTTCATTCAATTGTTCTGTTCTTTATCTTTGGGCTTATGATAAATCAAGACCCAATTTGGCCACTGTTTTTAAAGTCTTTATCTGGAACTCAATAGGAAATATGACTTGTTTTCCATAAACAAGTTCATAAGGAATGTGTCCAGTTGTATTTCTCCATATGGTACGATATGCCCACAGAGCTTCTAGAAGCTTTTTTGCCCAATCCCTTCTATGCAAATGCACAATTTTGGTAAGAATTGCTTCAATTATTTTGTTGGTAGATTCAACTTGTCCATTGGCTTATGGATGGTATGGGGTTGACCCTCTATGTTTGATTTTGTATTCCTCCATTATCTTTTGTACCATCTTGGATGTAAATTGAGTGTCTTGATCTATCACAATTTCCCTTGGAACACCAAAACGAGTGAAAATATCCTAAAAAAGAATTGAAACTACAACATTTTCAGTAGTAGAATAAAGTGCTTTAGCTTATACCCATTTTGTGACATAATCTTTGCAAACAAGAATATACCCTTTTTGTCTTGATGGTGGATTGATTGGACCAACAAAATCTAAAGCCCATTTTTCAAATAGTTCAATAAGTACCTGAGGTTGTAAAGGCATTTCATTTGAAAGAACAAGTTTTCCCATTCTCTAAAATCTGTCACATCTCTTAACATATTCCTTGGCATCCTTAAAAAGGGAAGGCCAATAATATCCTAAGATAAGGACTTTATAAGCAATTCTTTTATCAACAAAATGTCCTCCACATGACTCATCATGACAAGCCTTCAATATCTCTGGTACGCCATCTTCTCTAACACATCTTCGAATGATTAAATCAGGTCCTGTTTTGTACAATTATTCATTTATCCATTAATAAGATGCACTAGTTTGAATAACCTTTCTTTTCTCTTGAGGAGAAAAATATTGTGGTAAATCCTCTATAGCCAAGTAATTAACAATATTTGAAAACCAAGGAGATTTAATATATACTGCAAAAATACATTCACCAAGAAAATTATCTTCTACATGAACATCAATATTATCATTTCGAATCCTAGATAGAAAATCAACAACTGTATTTTGTTTTCCAAGTCTATCCAAAATAGCAATATTGAATTCTTGTAACAATAATAACCATCTTGTAATTTTGCCATTAGTGATTGGCTTATTCATTAAATATCTAATTGTAGAATGATCTGTGTATGAAGGTTTCATAACCAGTGATGTAATGTCTGAATTTATTGATGGCATGGACAACAACTAAAAACTCTTTTTTTGTCACTGTGTAATTTAACTCTACATGAGTCAATTTTTTATTGGTGTAGTAAATGGAATAAGGAGTTAAATCCTTTTGTCTTAGTACAACTCCTAAAGCTGTATTAGAGGCATCAGTCGAAATGTGAAAAGGTAGTTTCCAATTTGGTCATCTTAGAATGGGTGTTTCAAAATTCTTTTTTTCAATGTTTCACAAGCTTTTTGGCAATCATAATTCTAAATGAATTCACAATCTTTTGTGAGTAATTTGAAAAGTGGAAGGTTATTTTTGTAATTTTTTTTATGAATCTTTTGTAATAGTCAGTAAAACCAAGAAAAATTCTAACACCTCTTTGACAAGTTGGAATTGATAATTTAGAAATAACTTCTACTTTAGATGTATCCACTCTAATTCCATTTCTTGAAATATGGTGTCCTAAAAAAATTCCCTCAGTAAACATCATAAAACATTTTTCACGACTTAATGAGAAATTTTCTTCTTTAGATATAATGATAACTTTTTCCAAATTTTTAAGAGCTTCAAAAGAATTTCCGTAGAAAATAAAATCATGCATATAAACTTCTACATAATCATGAATTAGATCAAAGAAAATGCCTAAAACTGCCCTTTGGAATGTTGCAGGTGCATTAGATAACCCAAAAGGAAGTACTCGGTAGGCATACGTTCCCCATGGACATGTAAAAGTGGTTTTATCTTGGTCTTCTGGAGCTACTTGGATCTGGTTATATCCACTAAAACCATCCACAAATGAAAAATATTTCTTTCTTGCCAATGTATCTAAAACTTGATCTATAAAAGAAGTGGAAAATGATCTTTTAAAATAGATTTATTCAATTCCCTATGTTCAATGTATACTCTCCATTTTCCATTCTTTTTAGGAACAATTACCAATGGTGAAACCCACTAACTATTTAATATTGAATAAATGAAATTCACATTTAACAATTTTTGTAGTTCCTCTTTAACAATCTCTCTTAAATTTGGATTCATTACTTTCTGAGGTTGTTAGATTGGTTTGACATTTTCTTCAATATAGATATGATATATACAAGTATTGGGATCAACTCCTTTTATGACAGTGTATTCCAATGCATAAAAAAATGAATGTTTTTGTAACGTCTTTATTAATTATTTCTTTTTAAATTCTTCTAGAATACTATTGATGTTCAATTTTTCTTTTGGAAAGATTTCTATTAAAGAATTGCCAAATTTTTTCATAGAATGCAAAGACAATTGGCGAGATGATATATATTCAATATTACATTGTTCTTGAAAACTTTGATTAGGTTCACAATATGAGGAAGATTCATTATTTTCTATTGAATTCAAAATCTAATCTTCTTCATTTATTTGTGAAGTAACAAAGATTGGTCGTATATCCATATCAATGGATGTCTTTTTAAATTAGTCTTGGGTGTTAAGATCATAAAATCAATAGGATATTCCTAAGAATCTAAAGATACAAATATATCTTCTAACACATCATCAGGTTTGATAACAGATCTATTTTCTAATTGCAATAATGTAGGTGTATATTGAATATTGGGAAGTTTCAATTGATTCATAGTTTGTTTACTCATGATGTTTATCGCTGCTCATAAATAAATCAATGTATTTGGAATTAGGATACCATTGATGTGTGTTTTCACAATGGGACTTCCCGGATCAAGATATTTTTGAATTGTTGTTTTTTTCGTTATGATCTCTGCAATTTTTCCAACTACCTGAATTCTTTTGACTTCTTTCCTATTTCTTCCTGGTCTTTAATGCTTAACTCCCTAATTGTCTTTGCAAATATTGGTATTTTTTTGATAGCTTGTAACAAAGGAATTTTTATGCAAACATTATTCAATTCATCTATTATATCATAATCAAGCAACATAATCTATTTTTTACCCCTTTATAGATTTTCAACCTCTCAGGAAAATGTGGTGTTTGAACAGAAACTGAAGGTTGTTCCATGATGAGAGTTGAGTTTATTGGGATGTCATTAGCATGTGCAGGGGTGGTTTTTCTTTTGAGATTTTTCCTCTTGATGAAGAGATTTCTCTTCCCAAGAGAGATTTTCTTTTTTCAGATTCCTGAATAACAACTGATGGTGACTTCGTTTCCAATACTCTACTAGATCTAAGTTGGAGATTATTTTAGATCTAATGCAATTATCATGTAAGTTTGGAAATTTTGTCATTCCATATTGTAAATAGGTTGTGAATTTTTATTATTATTCGAGTTTGGAAGTGGTTGAATAGGCAGTGGATTTGGTCTTTGAGGAAATGGTAATGAAAGTTGTGGATATGAATTCTAAGGCTGAGTTGGTTGAACGGGCTGAGGAAAATATTGTGGTGGAAAAACATGAAGGGGTTGTTGATATTGAGGATATTGAGGGTACTTGCCATAAGAATTTTTCTATCATTGTGCCCAAGGTTGAGGCCAAGATTGCCAAGGCATGGGTGCAGTCAAATTGCTTTGTGATGGTTCTGCAAATGTTTGAGTGTTAAAACCTTGGGTCATATTTGGTTGTGAATTTTTCCATGGTTTCTTAGCAATAAAACAAAGGATTTCTACTTGATTTGGTATTACTTCCTCTTGATAGACAACTTTAAGACTTGGTATTGAAGGGCATTCCTTTGTATCATGATTTTCTGCACATATAACACAAGTTTCTACACTTTTTAAGTCAAGAGGGCATTCTCTCAAAGCATGCTTCTTTCTACATTTTGGACAAAAGATAGATAATGTAGCATTTTCAGCCTTTTGCTTGTTTTGTACTTTAAGGGTATCTATTTGTTCACTAAGACTCCCTAAAATATTTGTTTTAAAATTGTCAAAAAAATTGCCTAATTCAACCCTACTTACTATCCCAACTGTAGATTTATTAATCCTAGACATGACATGGTCTCTTGGATTTTTCCTAGTTCTTGCTTTACCTCTTGAAATGTGTATGCATAACTCACAAATATCTCCAAATGTTAACTGAGAAATATCTCCCTTACCCATCAAATTGAGAAGATCAATCCACTCATCTCTGATGGATTTTAATAAGAGAGATTTCAAAGTTTCTTCATCTAGATTATGCATTTGAGCCCTTTTAACATTATAAGCAAATCTTTCAATGGAATCCTCAGGATTTTCATCTTCTTTTTTCATCATTTTAAAGTCTTCATCCTTAAGATTATGGGGTATACATTAATCCTTATATTTCTCTAAGAATATAATTCTCATTTGTTCCCATGTTCTTATAGGATGTGCTTCTAATCCCATGAACCATTTTAATGTTGCATCCTTAAGAGTTGCTGCAAACAATTTCAACTTTTGAGTGTCAAGCAAGTAGTCATAAGATATACACAAGGCTTCAAATTCAAAGAGAAATGTTTCAAGATCTTCACTCCTTAATCCATGAAAATTTGGAAGGATGGAGGGTGGGATATTTTTCATTGTGGCTGTGGCATCTTCATCGAGGATGTCAAGAAATCCAAAAGGTTCCGGATCTCCTCTACCACCTCCCCTTTTCCTCCTCCTCTTCCACCTACAATCTTAGGTTGTTCACCATTCACATTATGTACTTCTCCTTCCCTTTCTCCAAGCATTGTAGATTCTTCAGAACTAATATAAGGTTCCAAAATTGGATTTTTTAATTCCTCTTCTAGTTCTTCTAGTTCTTCTATTAATGGAAGGTTAAAATAAGTTTCTTCATCTTCTTCTTCACTAGGGATTTCTAGGTTTTGTCCTAGAAGTTTCTCTCCAGTTAAAAATAGAAAAAATATTCATTCTGTTGGGGATGTAGAATCCTCTTCTTCTATTACAACTTCAGTTGATGAAGTTGGTGAATCTCTAGGATGGATTTCACATCTAAGTACCTCAGAAAGTTGGTGTTTGTCTGCAGTAGATGGAATATGAGTTTGGGTGGATGGTGTGGCACTAAGAGGTCATGGTGGGGTGAGTCATGATGTTGGAACCAAACTTATACCTCTACCTACAAATCTGCCTCTAGAATATATTTCTCTATGCATATCATTTTTGTTTATTTATTTTTTTATTTGAAAAGGAAAAGAAAAATACTCCTATATACATTTCCCTGACAACGATGCTAAAATGTTTGGTAATTTAATTGATGTTAAATTACTTACATACATTTATCAACCAGGGCTAGTAAACTAGTGAAATGTATATGCACTATATGTGCTAGAAGTCTTTGTCACTTATTAAATGCCTAAATTAATTTGAAATATCAACAGTGCACATGTTTCTTTATGGCTATATAAGTAAACAAATTGCTTATATCAAATGAGGTTAATTCTACATAACAATTTCATCTTACTTAAAAGAAACTTCAAACTTGCTTCATAAGATTAGACTCACACTTGTTTGAATTAAAATCACTCTCACACTTGCTTAAAGTAAAATCACACATGCTGCAATGAAAATAAAACACACTTTTTCGAATGAAATTCACTTTTGAAAATTACATTCAAATGGAAATCATACTTGCTTGAATAAGAATCATAACCCACACTTGTACTTAAATAAAATCATTCTTCAAATCATACTCATAAATCTATTTCTATGAAACTGTGATTAAAAACTACTGCAATATAAAACTTAAATTCCTACTGCTATTTTGAATCAAGCTCTATCCATATGCATCTGAGATCTCCCATTTCCTGATCAATAAAATGATTAGTAAAATAGTTTCAAATCTATATCTAAAAACCAAAACCTGAATATGAATGAATCGACAAAATCCAAAGGAAATATGTGCGGAAAAACTGATTGTAAATAAATAAAAACCTCACTATCTCAAGTGGGCCCTCCTACGAGAAGTAGGCAATGTTATAAAGCTTTCACGAAATGATTATTCACGCATTGGAACACACATCAAGCAATGGAGTTGAAACATAGTTTTTATATCAAAACATAGTACTTCACAAATACAATTCTTGTCTTGTTTAGCTATGCTAAGAGGCATATTTATAAAACCCTTACACAATAAATGTTTTTAGAGCTTTACACGTATGCTAATCATCAGCAATAATTATCCTAAGAGATAATATATCGTAATCTTATTCATGATTTTTTAACAACGTAGCAAATTATGAAACAAAAAATCTGCATCTTGCTCGCTTGATCCGCGCCTTCCATGTTGTTTGACTTATCCTTTGACTAGACTGATAAGGTGTCTTTTTCATCGATCCAACTTCTGCGAATAGGAATGGATTGTTGTCCTTATTAGTTTCCAACTACCCATGTGCCTTGTTTCTCAGATGGAGCTCCGCAACCTATCGAACCTTGGATCTAGCTACAGAAACTTTTATCAACTGCAAACTTTTATGATGAGTCTTGCTCTAGGCTCGAAACGTCGACATAAAGAAAAAGATGAGCACTGTGGATTATCTGAATTCAATCTCTCAAAAACCACTCCACAAAAACCTGCAATCCAAAGCTGCAAAATCACTGTAATTCGGTACCTTAGGTAGATATTAAGTCAAATAATAAAGACAAATGACACTTATGAAATATATGATAATTATATATCTGTTATGCTTTAACCTTGTAAATTGATACCCGGATTGTAACTTATGAATGTCAAAAAGAAGGACTAAGGTGGAAACATGAGCATGTACCTAAAAACCTCTAAAATAATTGTGTTCAATGGGGAGATCAAACTGGCTTTGATAACAAACGATATGAGCATAGTTGGTTCTCAAACAAAATATTTCGAATAATTGGAATATGAGAATATCCACCCTAAGATAAATACTATTTATAAATAAATGTTTGGATGTACAAAACATGATATAGTGAATACAATGATGGACCCCATATAAATATTAGGCGAGAGTGGTTAAATGTTTGTGTTCATAACATTTAACCACATTGGATGCTACTTCATCACACTTTGGTGCTTGGATAATAGAGGAAGTTGACTATTTTCAACAACCTTGTACCATTTGTAAGCTTAATGTGACAACATGGAGCATTATTTATTCTTCTTGGGTGGATCAATCCTTCTTTTAGAGGGTTTTACTCCTTTTTTTGCCCATGGTTTGACCACTTTATTTGAATGATGTGTTAGTTTACTTTATTTTAGGAGTGCGATTTAGTTTGTTTTAGGTAGATCTAAGGAATAATGAAGTGTTAGTTTACTTGATTTTAGAAGTGACTTAGATTTAATTTGCTTTAGCTAGATCTCAAGAATTAAATCAAATAATGATATTTAATATTAAAGAAGTAGATCTCTCTCTATAAATAGAGGAGATTCCTCATTTATACTCATGGTTGGATTATGAGAGCACTCCTCTTCTTGGAGCTTAATGAGAATATATTTATGGAGCTTTTTTGTTGTTGTTAATGGATTACCTATGTGGTGAATGTCTTTGAGAAGTTGTTATTTTATTGATTATTTCTTCTACATCATTAAAGACATTATTGTGATTACTCAAAACTACCACAAGGTTACTACGGTTGATCCATCTAAAGGGCGACTTTATCATTTGGAAGGAGTATGTCTAGAGACTCTTCTCACATGCTCTCATTTGTTGGTTAGGGTAAGTTTTAACTCTCATTGCTAGGCCATAGTCTCAAGTTTCTTAATAAGAGTTTTGATTCTATTTGATGTCATAGTTGATCTTATGGTTGAAGGCTTTTCCCTTGGAGGGATCCCTTCTACTGGGACCATGATTTCATGATTTTCCTTAATTAGTTAAGGGGTTAATTTAGCTATCGAGATCTAACTTATTGTGCTAATCCACTATTAATTTTAGGTATGATCTATGCTAGAGCAATTTATTTAAATTTTCACAGTTAGAAATCACATCAGCGTTAAGATAAACTACAGATAGAACATAAATATAAATCGCAGAAGACAAGCCAAGACAAGAGGACACAAGATGTGGCGCTAGCCAGGGACAAACCCCAATGTGGGGAAACCCTTGATCAATTATTCTTTTACATTCTTCAAAGTTCAGCAGAGAAAGTGAGAGAGATAGTACATTTACAATAGAAGTCAATCATTTTGACTTTTGATATCGGCATGAGATCAATTGAAGACATATTGCTTCAACTGATTCTCTAAGGTGATTCATTCACCTATCATAGCGCTGCATCTCGTCTATTTGCTGCACATTACCTTGTGACACCTTGCTGTACTATCACATGTGTTGAACCTTGATGACTGAGCTGCTCTCATCTTCATGTTGCTCATCATGTTGCATCTTCCATGGTCTTATTCATCATCAAGCTGCCCATGCTCATGATCTCATTCATCATTATGCTGCCCATGCTCATATCATCATGCATCATTATGCTGCCCATGCTCATATCATCATGCTGCTTATTATGCTGCCCATGATCTCATACATCATGTTGCCCATACTCATCATCATGCGTCATTATGCTGCCCATGGTCATATCATCATGTTGCTTATTATGCTACCCATGATCTCATACATCATGCTGCCTTCCTTTGGAGATAGATGCTCTGACTGTTTTGGCAGTTCCCGGTAGTTCCGACTTTTCTGGTAATTACGGCTTTTCCAACAGTTCTGACAGTTCCAGTATTTCCGGCTTTTCCGGCAGTTCCAGCTTTTCTGGTTTTTTCAATATTTCTGGCTTTTTCAGTGTTTCCGACTTGTCCGGCAATTCTAGCTTTTCTGGTAGTTCCAGCTTTTTTGGCGTTTTCGGCTTTTCCTTAGGATCTCTCCTCCTACTAAAACCCAAAGAAAAGTAGAGAGAGGAAGAGATCCAAGTGTATGTATAAATGACTTGAAGTCCTCTTCTATTTATACTAAAATGTAGAGGTTGAATAGACATGACTGGTGGGCTTCTGAGCCTACATAAGTTGCTGGCCGACTTAACAATTTGTCCATAACATAAATAAATTCATAACTTCATAAATACTTATCGGAATTGGATGATCTTTAGATCAATCCTACACCTCTCAACAAGAGGGATCCAATAAAAATATCAGCTACCACAAATACGCTGATCCACATGGAGTTTGGCCCTAGTTGCCAATTTTAACACTCCCTCTCAACTAGGGAGAACTCCATCCGTTGATCCATATGTCCGACTGTACTATCTCTGCCATCAGTGCCCTGCACTGCTCTGCCCAACTCTGCTCAGCTCTGCTCTGCTAAACTATGAAGAAGAAGAATTGATCGAGAATGTCTCATACCATCCTCCACTGACCCAAAGTCAGTATCAGAGTGCGTACCACTAGTCCCAAACCAATCTCAACTGACCCAAAGTCAGTGTCATAGTGGGTACCACTCCTACCACTGGTCCCAGACTAGTCCTCCACTAACCCAAAGTTAGTCTCAGAGTATGTACCACTGGTCCCAGACCAGTCTCAACCAACCCGCAGTCAGCATCATAGTAGGTAGAACTCCTACCACTGGTTCCAGACCAGTCCTCCACTGACCCGAAGTCAGTCTCAAAGTTTGTACCACTAGTCCCAGACTAGTCTCAACCGACCTGAAGTCAGCGTCATAGTAGGTACAACTCCTACCACTGGTCCCGGACCATTATCATTGATCTCAGCTCAATGAAGGTCATCCTAGCATAGGGAGTACGGTAGATACAGCGATGCGTTTATCAATACTACTATGCTTCCTATCCTCATTTCCTTGCTCATTGATCAGATGAGAGGTACTTCCCATGAGTCCCAGACTACATGGGCAGGATGCCTCGACAAGAGAACTTAATCAATCCTGTCCTCACAGGAGAACTAATCATCCTGCAATACAATCGCCATGGAGAACACATCATCCAGGGCTCACAGGAGAACTAATCATCCTACTACACAATCATCATGGAGAACACATCATCTAGACCTCACAGGAGAATTAATCATCCTGCTACACAATCGTCATGAAGAACACATCATCCAGACCTCATAGGAGAATTAATCATCCTACTACACAATCGTCATGGAGAACACATCATCCAGATCTCACAGGAGAATTAATCATCCTGCTACACATGAGAGCAAATCATCCTGTCCCACAAGAGAGCGAATCATCTTGTCCACAGGAGAGCGAATCATCCTATCCCACAAGAGAGCAAATCATCTTGTCCCACAGGAGAGCGAATCATCCTGTCCACAGGAGAGCGAATCATCCTCTCCCACAAGAGAGCGAATCATCTTGTCCCACAAGAGAGCAATTCATCTTGTCCCAAGGAAAGCGAATCATCCTGTCCACAAGAGTGAATCATCCTATCCCACAAGAGAGCGAATCATTTTGTCCCACAAGAGAGCGAATCATCTTGTCCACAGGAGAGAAAATCATCCTGTCTCAGTGCGCACCACTAGGGGAGGGTGAGTCACCCTGTGGTCGTATGTTGCTCCAGTAAGAACTACAAGCCCCTAGAGCTCCCAGAGCTCAATGTATGCAACATGCAGGACCCTTTTACAAGGGTCTCTCAACGACTGGGTCTCTCAATGACTCCAAGTCGTTCGGGAAAATCACAAATTTGATCTTTCCCCAGGGCTCTGACAAAGTGTAGTGACCTGTACATCATCTCAGTGCGATGGAGCCTCCTTGCTCATTAACTTACCATATCCCAGATAAGGCAGTATCTAATGTCTATCTGCTGGAGCAGTCATTGAATATGGGATTCCTCAATAATCGAATCCCACCTCTGGTTGTCACAGAGAATCACAGTGGTATTCATCATGTGTACTCGCTAAAGAGTTTCCACAACCAAGCAACTTCATACAAGGTCATACTCGTAGTTATGTATTCGGTCTCGGCAGTACTTATAACAACCGACTTCTGATTCCTGCTCATCCATGATATCGAAGCAGAATCCAAAGAGAAACATCACTAAGAAGTGCTCTAATGATCCTCCACACTGCCTGCCCAGTCAGCATTTGAATAATCATACAGTTTCAAATTTCTGGTAGTGTATCTCAATGCATGAGAGATTGTGCCCCAAAGATATCTCAGAGGATTCTTGGCATCAATCCAGTGAGGCTCAACCAAATATGAGCTCATCATGCTAACTGCAAAACATATGTCCGGACGGAAGTTCACCAAGAACATCAACGCAAATGAGTTTATGAAACTCAGAGGCATTTCCCAAATTTGGTTCGACATCACTACCATATAACTTCAAAAAGTTAAGATCCTCGAGGTAGTCACATGCTTTCAGTTTATCATTCCACATTCGGAATCCAACTCCCTCTTACTTCTACAAATGAGAGGGTATGTACTTGTTAGAAGTAGGTCGTCCTCATAAGGTGTTGGTATGAGAGGTCTATCATCCACAACCTTCGGATGGTTTGGATCCGTTTCACTCCTAGTTAATCTCAGCTTTATCAAACAGCTATCGATCCTCTCATACTATGCCCGAGGTTTTTGCTTCAAGCCATAATGGGCTTTCTTCCACTTGCATATGTGAGATTCCTGATTATCAATCTCAAACCCCTCGGGTTGTTCCAGACCAGTGGACCTACTACATGAGGGGAATGGTCCTCTTTTAAGATTTTCCTTCGGTACATCTCAGACATGTACTTTCATGCTCCTTTTGAATTCAGGCATCCCTGTCACCATCTGACTCACAGACTTTCGGTGCTACGTGACAATGGACATGGTCCCCAGTGGACTTCTTGCAATTTGATACAACCTTGAACTCAAAAACATCTTTGAAAATTCTATTTCCAAACACGTACCTTTCCATCGATGGTGCCACCTTTGACTTCCATTTCCAAGATGGACACCAGGTTCTTCTTGCGATTAGGTACATAAAAGTGATTCTGGGGTTCCTTGCTTTCTTAGAAGTTTCGACCATTTCCTTGATGACCTACATTACCAGTCATTCCCTAGAATGATTGTTATCTTCATCAAGAGATGTGTCTATGCCATTTAGACACTCCTTCACATAATGGCCGAAACTTATTGCAACCATGGCATCCGCCTTTCCTTCCACTCTTAGATCCGAACTTCCTAATGAAGTGATCTTTAGATGGGCCATCAGAAACTTCGCTACGCCATTCTGATAATATGCTCTGCTCCAACTTCACCCTTTGTGAACTTAGAAGAGAAATGTGGAACCCATTGATCCTTTTGTCTTGTCCCTATTGTCTTTGGTGATTGCTCTTTCACTCTTGCTTGGGCATTGTCTTCACCTCAGCTTTGATACCATGTTAGTTTTAGGTATGTTCTATGCTAGAGCAATTTATTTAAATTTTCACAGTTAGCAATCACATCAGCGTTAAGATAAACTGTAGATAGAACATAAGTATAAATTGCAGAAGACAGGCCAAGACAAGAGGACACAAGATGTGGCACTAGCCAGGGACAAACCCCAATGTGGGGAAACCCTTGATCAATTCTTCTTTTATGTTCTTCAAAGTTCAGCAGAGAAAGTGAGAAAGATAGTACATTTATAATAGAAGTCAATCATTTTGACTTTTGATATCGGCATGAGATCAGTTGAAGACATATTGCTTCAACTGATTCTCTAAGGTGACTCGTTCACCTATCATAGCGCTGCATCTCATCTATTTGCTGCACATTACCGTGTGACACCTTGCTGTACTGTCACATGTGTTGAACCTTAATGACTGAGTTGCTCTCATCTTCATGCTGCTCATCATGCTGCATCTTCCATGGTCTTATTCATTATCAAGCTACCCATGCTCATGATCTCATTCATCATTATGCTGCCCATGCTCATATCATCATGCATCATTATGCTGCCCATGCTCATATCATTATGCTACTTATTATGCTGCCAATGATCTCATACATCATGTTGCCCATACTCATATCATCATGCATCATTATGCTGCCCATGCTCATATCATCATGCTGCTTATTATGCTGCCCATGATCTCATACATCACGATGCCTTCCTTCGGAGATAGATGCTCTGGTTGTTTTGGCAATTCCCGGTAGTTCCGACTTTTCCGGCAGTTCCGACAATTCCGGCATTTCCGGCTTTTCGGGCTTTTCAGGCTTTTCTGGCCTTTCTGGCTTTTCCGGCTTTTCCGGTATTTCCAGCTTTTCCAGCAGTTCTGGCTTTTTCGACAGTTCTAGCTTTTTCGGCAGTTCCGACTTTTCCAGCAGTTCTGACAGTTCCAGCTTTTCCGGCAGTTCCAACAATTCCAGCTTTTTTGGCAGTTCCAATAGTTCTAGTTTTTCTGGCTTTTCTGATAGTTTCGACAATTTCGGTTTTTCT
This sequence comes from Pinus tabuliformis, assembly GCA_031772625.1. Classification (NCBI taxonomy): domain Eukaryota; kingdom Viridiplantae; phylum Streptophyta; class Pinopsida; order Pinales; family Pinaceae; genus Pinus; species Pinus tabuliformis. The sequence goes on from CM062818.1 coordinate 2,076,401,370, forward strand.
GGCAATTTCGGCTTTTCTGGCTTTTCCTTAGGATCTCTCCTCCTACTAAAACCCAAAGACAAGTAGAGAGAGGAAGAGATCCAGGTGTATGTAGAACCAACTTGAAGTCCTCTTCTATTTATACTAAAACGTAGAGGTTGAATAGGCATGACTGTTGGGCTTCTGAGCCTACATAAGTTGTTGGTCGACTTAACAATTTCTCCATAACATAAATAAATTCATTACTTCATAAATACTTATCGGAATCAGATGATCTTTAGATTAATCCTACACCTCTCGACAAGAGGGATCCAATAAAAATATCAGCTGCCACAAATAAGCTGACCCACATGGAGTTTGGCCCTAGTTGCCAATTTTAACATCCATAGAACACCAGATAATCAAATTAAGAGGGTTTTCTTCTTGATCTCATCTTGCCACACGATTCCTCTTGACTCCATAGCCCTAGAAGGATATTGACACTAATCTTCATATCCCTCGATCACCCTTTTTCCCCTTTTTAAAAAATCCCTAAAAAATGTTTCATTGAGGCTAACTATTGGCATCACCTTGTGCTCTTTTGACTAAGCCTCAATGATTCTAGTAAGGAAACCCTACTTGAGTTGGAGGAAAGCTAGTCTAATGCGTGAGGACAAGTTGTTGAGGTAATAGTGGGTGACTTTCCCAAAAGTTTCTCATTAGATTGTGCATTGTAGATTGGGACTTTATCATGCATGTACAATTTGGGTAGTAACAAGACTTACATACTGATCCTTTTTTCTGATGGATGATGGAATGCTTTCTATTTAATTAGTTAATTGATGGAGCAATGGCTTACCTGACAATTGTCAACAACAACGATCCAAAATACCTAAAGGAAACAATGAGGAAAAGCTAATGGATCACTGTTACATGAATACATAATAATAATTATTATTATCCGGTTTTAAGGTTACGGCCAAGCTAGCCACAAAATTAGTGTATGAGACCCCCTTGTTTGTGGGACAAGGGACCCACCTCTGCGCATCGATTTGAATGCTAAGTCTACAAAGAGATACATACTCTACCCCTCGGTTTTGAACCTATGACCTCTTAGGAGGAAACACATGCTCTTAACCATAATGTCAATACGTTGATAAATTGTTTTCTCAAAGAAGAAACAATAATGATATCCAAGGGATAAGCACAAGCTAACTTTGTGCTAGTAATTTGCGATAAGACATGGGATACCAGCATTACTTCGAATAATCAAGTGTAAAGTATTTAAGGTTGCATTTATAGACTACTATCAAATACCAAAGCTCATCCTAGGAAAGCAATGGAAACTACCAAACTAGATATGGTAGAGACCCAAAGGGATGACATCCAGGATTAGTAAGTCACAAACATAGAAGAAATACAAATATCTACTTAAAATATAAATACATCACGATATAGTGAAATCATACACTTTTCATAAATTCTAGTTTCTATAATCTGATTGTAGGTATTTTTGAAAGTTTTAGAAGCGATATCAGGGTCAAGCAAGGTTTCCCACTGTCTCCTACCCTTTTGGTTTATATATCGACAAGCTTGAGGAGTGGTTAAATTCGCAAGGGGGTGATGGTATCTATTTGTGCAAGTTTGTTATAAGGCTTCTTTTGTATGCAGATGACCTTATTCTGATTGCCAAATTGGCTCTTGGTTTGCAAGAGCACTTACTATCCCTTGAGCATTTTTGTAGAAGTGTGGGGATGCAAGTCAATATCAACAAAACAAAAGTAGTGGTCTTCTCTAAGAAAAGAAAACATAACCAGCATAAGTTCTACTTTGAAGGCAACATTCTGGAAGAAGTTGCGGATTACAAGTACCTTGGAATTGACTTCAACAAAAATCTAAGCTGGAATGGTTGTAGAAAGAAAAGAACTTTGGGGGCTTGGAAAGCATTTTATGCTTTTCAAAATAGGTGTAGAGAGGTAGAGTTATGGGACTGGAAGACCACTCAAACTCTTTTTGGGCTTATAGTGATTCTGGTGATTCTCTATGGTTGTGAACTATGGGCTAGCAGTACCTCCGACATGTGGAGACAAATTGAAAAAATTCAGAAGCATTTGATTACAAACAAATTTAAGATTAAAAGTGCAATCCCTTATGATATTTTGTTAAGTGAAACATGGATTGCTCCTATTGAAGCAATTGCTATGGTATGAGTCATAAGGTATTTAAAAAAAATCGAGCAAATGGAAGAGGGTAGATGGCCTAAGGTTGTCTTTAATGATAGATTGTGCAAGAGCAAAAAAACTCTTGCACAAAAAAACTTGGATGCAGCAAAATAACAAATGGTTTAGTAAATGGGGTATTTGCTTGAACGCGTGTCCCATAAACAACAAAGAGATAAAAGCTTTTGTTATGGAAAAGTTCCACAAATGTACTTGGGATAAGGAGCTAGGAAGAAAGAAAAATTACTATATTGAAGTGTTTAATCCCACTCATAATCATCAACCAAAAGCATACATAGAGGCCAATATCTCTTGTAGAGCCAAAATTCTTATTGCTCAGTTAAGGACTAATTCTCATCAACTTCGTTGTGAAACAGAGTGTTGGAAAAGGCCAAAGGAAGTGTGGGAGGAAAGGGTATGCATTTTTTTGTTTTTCCAGAAAAGTGGAAACAAAAAAACATTTCATTATAGAATGTGAGGCCTTCAAAGACAACAGGGAAAGTTATGCAGATATGCTGGCAGCTAGCTCTTGGGATAATCTATTTAGCGAGGGGTTTGTCGAGAAGCTCGAAGCATTTATTGTGAAGCTTCACAGAAAAAGGGCTGAATACATCAAGCAGCTGAAGAAGCAATCTGTCCCATATGCTATCTTTAGCTTCATGGACATTAAAATAATTTCTTTCTTTCTTTCTTACAATTAAAAATGGCCAATCTTAAAAGCCATTTGAGCTCCATAAACACAATGCTCACACTCTGGCAAGATTTGAATTGTTCCATATTTTTTATAAAGATGATGAATTACCGCTTATTATAACCAGGCAATTAGACATGGTTAAATAGTAAAGTGAAGGTGTTTCACATCTTAAAAATATTTAAATGTTTAGCAGACGTTTTGCTACTCGTGAATAGTTTTGATTATGCAAACGGGACATTTCAAGTGATTGGGGATTAGTGCAAGCTTTCGAAGAAAAGATAGCGATACTAATAATAAGTGTCCAATTTTTTTTATTGTTGTTGCAGCCATGCAAGCTAGCAAGTCCACTCTTGTAGCAGGTCTAGATATTGTAGCGCTGTTTTCAAAAGGTTTTAATGCCCAAAACAATCTATCACAGTAGTTGAGTTGCTCTTTTTCAGAAATCAACATTTGTACAGTAGTTGAGTTGCTGTTTTTCAGAAATCGACATTTGAAAGGAAAGCAAAAGGTTGGTGACATGCAATCTTTTGTTCTGGTTGTCATGTGTCCATTTATCATACATAATAAGTTCTTCCATTATTTGGGCTTTCAATTATCATGCATGGTCTGATTTCATCCCAAGTTCCCCAGACACTGAAGATTAATAAACAGAAACCAGTCATAGAAAAGAAGCCCTAGCAAAGCTGGAAAATCTGGAGCTACCATCTTCCAAAAGTATTTGTGGGTTTCCCTCTTCCACCTGCAAATAGAAGACAAATATATAAGTGATAATGTAAACACAAATCTTGCATATTTTAAATATAAATTCATATCATCCACGTATTAGATGCAATGAAAACATATTAAGGTCCAGACTGATAAGGCTACATTGTATTGTGCATTGTTGAGTTCGTAAAGAATTAACATGAAAGCAATGACTAGCACTTCTCACTAACTAAAACAATATTTCACCATCCATCTATATCCCACAGCACATACGGAGGCCAATAAATATTACGGAATAATAATGACTTGAATGAAATTACAGCCAACTTTGTCCAAGCTTGTAGAAATAAAGATATCGGCCAGAATGAAATGTTCATTCCGTTATGATGTAGGAAGATCAATCAACTGTCCATAAGATAGTATTAAATCAGTTCAGCTTCAAGAAATCAACATGTTCAAGCAGAGTGGTGATTGGCGGCTTACTGCTCATTATTAATCAGACATTCCCGAAAGCAAAAATTGGCTGGTTGCTCTTATTAATACATGAGAGATCAACATGGAAATCAATCAACTGTCAATAAGATAGGAAGATATAAGAATAATAATGACTTGAATGAAATTAAAACCAACTTTGTCCAAGCTTGTAGAAATAAGGATATCGGCCAGAATGAAATGTTCATTCGGTTATGATATAGGAAGATCAATCAACTGTCAATAAGATAGTGTAAAATCAGTTCAGCTTCAAGAAGACAACATGTTCATGCAGAATGGTGATGACAGCTTACTGCTCATTATTAATCAGACAGTTATTCCCACAAGAAAAAATTGGCTGGTTTCTCTCATTACTAAATGAGACAATTACATAAAAACCTGGGGAATTTTAGATGTATAAAATATGGTATAAAATATGCAAACAGAAAAATATTATTGTAGAAAATAAAGTACCAATCTTAACACGAGTTTGTAGCCAAATAAAATTGGTCATAGGTCAAGACTGTAGCTGGAAATAACCACCAGTGTCATAGTGTTCCTTTCGTTTTCATTGACAGAACGGATTCAAAATTGAGAATGTGCTGTGCTATTGGAAACATCTTTCCTCTTTTCTGGCAAGATGACATACATTGGAACTCCCTAATATATGTTCAGGTGATTTTTTCGAATGGACAGTAGACATTAATGAATGATTTAAGATCAACTTGGTCTAATGTACTAATGTGTGTTTTTGTACTCTTGTATTTGATGATCACCAATTTATCATTGCATAGGTGATCTGATGGTCCTCATATTCTTGATTTTATCAAAACTTGATCCACATCCTTTCATCACATTGATCCATGTTTTGCTTTTCTAGTTGCAAACAAGACTAGAACAAATTTTCAAACTGATAACTACTTCCAATGATACAATTTGACTTTTTTAGAGCGTTCCAATCATTAAGTAGTTATACTTGAAAATTTCAGCCATAAACTTCAATAGAGCAATAGAGATCACAAAAAACAATAAATCAAGAGACACCAAAATTTCTTGAGACAACCCCACAAGGGGGGGAAACCCAGTAATATTTCCTTATGAGTTAGTTCAATTCATCAATAGTATGTTGCTAGGTGGTTGTCATTGATGTCAACCCAAGCAGCACCAAGAGCTAGCCGATTTTTGTCGACAAATTTGACATGGCAATTCATGGAATCTCGTGTCAAGATAATTCTAGATAGATTCTCCTTGATGAGATGTTTCTGTTGACATATGGTATGCCCTATGGTTCCCTCGGGTTTGAGAGAAAATTGGGTTTGAAATTGAAGACCCAGTTTTGTGGGCTAAAACCCCAGAGGGTAGTGACATTTCAGTTGTCAATATATGACATTGTTTATCAACATACAAATTGAATCACTTAAAGAACCAAAGGCAGTAAACCAATCATTAACTTCACAACCAGGTGGGACTATATGCACTAAGCCAATCATTGATTTCAAATATTAAATAAGGCTCTTAAGGGTTAGTCATTATTATTTAATTATTAAAAGGTGCTTATTGATTTTTGACATAACATAATTTTAGGAAGGGTATTAATTTATGATCTTAAAATAACAAAACATAATAATAAGAACCTTATTAATTTCCTCATGGCCAGCGGCTCTCTTTCCTTAGTATGTAAGGTATTTATTATTTAAATTTTTAATTGATTCAAGGCCTTAAGAAACTTCCAATGGTCACCATTAAGAAATCCCTTCCATAGCAGTATTTATCTCCTTCCTAAGTTGACTTGAACGAATATTCTAAAAGGACTAGCTCTGAAATCTTTCGGCCTCCCTAGAGCTAATAACGCAGATATCCAAAAGAGGGCTTAGAATTCTGTTTTAAGATTATCTCTGTGGCTCGTTCACTACACGTCTTTGGAGTGATGTCTCAAGGCAAGTCTTAGGTCTTTGCTTGGCATATTTTCACATTGTTTGAAGCAGATCATCCTTGTTTCAGGAGAGCGAAGGATTGGGCATAGCACTAATCAAGTTAGGGCTTAGTGTTAGGTATATTGAGGATTGTTTTTTGCACAAATATATCATTGCAATGGGCAGCACAGAAGGAAAGCAGTTAACGGCCCTCTAGGGCACTCATACCTAAGGCATACAACAGGACAACGAGTGCATCAGATCTCTTAATTAGCACAGAACTCATCTACGGTCCTGCAGTCAAGGTCCCTTGTTTCAAATCTTGCAAAAAGAATGAATTATCTAGGGAAAATTCACATTACTGTTTGGAAGTTAGAACATGCTAAAGCCTCCACAAACAAATTACAAGAGGTATGTTTGATTCATCTTTGACTCTGAGGTAAGCCGTTTTGATATTGCTGTAGACTTAAGTTTTTGTACAGTCCAATTGTTAGGTTCTGTTCCTTTCGTTGCAGGTGTTTTGAGTCATTGTTTTACTGACTACAGGAACAACAGTTAGTTAGTCATCTAGGGCAGCAAAAGGTCCAGAATTCTTAAGGCAGTTCTTGATTAGATTTGACCTTTAAGTCTGTTGCATTGTCATTCAAAATCATATGACTCTTGCACTAACATATGTCTATAGGATCTATTTGACAACTCTTTTTTGCAGGTAAAGGTAAGAACTCTTGGTTTGGGTTTATTTACTGTTTTCTTTTGGGAATTGGAGTTGTTAAATATTTTCTCTCACAGGTATAGTACGTCTGCAGCTTCTCTTGGCTCAACACCAGAATTGCAGATCTTTAAGGGAAGAACTCTGAAGCAGTAAGAGCAGAATATAAAGGTTCAATGAATCCTCCAGCTACTAAGTAAGCAACATCAAGAATAAGTAGGCAGTATAGTCCACCCTCTACAGCAAGGTTCATCATCAGCATCAAGGACAGTTTGAATAGTAGTTGTCAAGTTTGTAAGCATTGTAAAGAATTTGTTCTAGAGTCCCTTTTTATCAGCTGAAGTCAAACAGTGTATATCATTGTAATTGTAAAAAGTTTGTGTCATTGCCTAGAGTTGAAGAAGGCAAATTCATTTTGGGAAAAGGGCTTTGGTTTGTTGTTGGGAGTCGGGACAAGGGTTAAGGTCGTAGTCTGCGAGTCAGTCAAAGAAAATCATTGTAATATCATTGTAACGTGTATTATTGTCCCTGGTACGGCAGTCCACACTTTTGTATTTAATTTTTGTCTTTATAGGGTGGTAGGGTGGTGCTAGGCTGGTGAATGAAGTCACCTTCAGGTTGGGGTCTGTAAACACTTCAAGGTGGTAGGGTGGTACTATGTTGATTTGGGGTAGCATCAGGTGTGCTCTAGCCACGAAAATTGGTGGAGAGGCTAAGGCACATGAGATCTCCAATACCCAGAAAGGGTTTGGGCAGATTCTAAACAGTTTGGGAGATATTAAAATAATTAATATTTTTAATGGAGTCCCTAAGTCTAAACTTAGGGAAATTAAAATATTAATGTGAATTAATATAAAACTATGTTAGAATGGTCCAAAAGTCATGGATCAAGCCAGATCTAATTTTAGCCATTGATTAGGGACTTAATCTCGGCTATTGATTTGTCAACGAGAAAAGTATAAGAGGAGGCTTGAGGGTCACTTGGAGAACACACCAAGAGATCAAGATTTCAACTTTCTGGGGCTGGGTTTGCTGAGAAAGTTGAGAGAGTGATCAAAGTTGCAACTAAGGGGTAGTGAAGATAGAAGTAGAGAGGCAAAGATAGAACCGAGAGGATCAACACAGTAGTCGGAGAGAGGGACACAGAAGCAGCCAAGGGTTCACGCAGAGCCATTCAGGGCTCACGCAGAGGCAGCCAAGAGCTGCGCAGTGCCTCAGAGGGCTAGTGTGGGTGACACAGAGGGCCAGAGAGAGGTTGATGCAGTCCCTAGAGGTTGATGTTGGGGTTTCGTGGGGCAGATTGGAGCTGCCAGAGAATTTATTCAGGGTTTTAGCCGGAATATTTGCTTCTGAGTAGAGAGGTGCTACTGCCGAGATTTTTCTCTGTTGAGTGAGCCGGATTTGGCACCCAAATTGTATTCTGAAATTGATTAATAAATCAAACCCTCATATAGCTGCACCGATTTTCCTGCATTGGGTTTTTCCAGGGATATTAGTCCAAAAACAACAATGTCACTTGTGTGCTTGTTTCTGTTTCCTTCAGTTGATGATTTGTAATGTGTTGAGCATGTACTTGTATTTATTTCCAGTATTTACATGGTAAATAACTTGTTAATTAATAGAACAAGTAGGTAGGAATAAATCAGTAAAGTGCATGAATAGTTTCTAACGTGTCAGACTTAGAAATTCCAACATGGTATTAGAGGGTGGTTGCAGATCACAGGAGAATTGAGGACATCAGCCGAGCAGAGCAACAATAGCAGAAAACAGCTTTCCCGAGTGATAGGAGTTGTTCCTAGCAGAGTAGCAGCAAGGTAGGGGTGACGCAGTGTCTGCGTCATCAAGATTGAGCCAAGAAGAGGCAATGCAAAGGCTGAGGGAGGCAAAGGCAGGCTCACGTAGATCCATGTAGAGGCCAGGAGAGTTGACGCAGTTCGCTAAGGAGGCTGATTTGTCGGTACCGGGATTGCGCAGAGCTTAGGAGCTCTAACCTTCAGTTTGCTGGGGTTTAAGATGTTGTGGGTAAGTTGCAGAATGGAGCTGGTGGGGTACTGTAGTCAGAACAATACCTAACAGGGCAAAACCAAGGAGGAGGGAGTTGCCGCCGAGGGTTTCTAGCCAAGAAATCCAGATCAGTGGTGCAGCGGCACTAAGGATCGGAGTGGGGGCATCTCGACATTGGCAGAAGGGTTTCCAGGAGGGAAATCGAGGCTCATAGGGAGTCATACCGAGAACTTATAGGAGGGAAGTATAGGAGCAACAAGATGGCGGTGAATGGGGTAAGAGACCAAGACAAACTGGACGGAGCCTCAAACTTCATAGTCGGAAGGCCATAATCCTATCCATTCTAGATAGGAATCGTGTCAAGCACTTCGCCTTGAGGACGATAGCTATCCCAGTTGACGTAGTTGATAACGACAAGTACGAGGGGGCAATGGCGAGGGCCAAGAGCATCATCCTTGACGGGGTCAAGGACCATGTAGTACCACATATCATTGAAAAGGAAACGGAAAATGAGATGTGGAAGGCCCTAAAGAAATTGTACCAACATACTTCTGTGCATAGAAGGATGTTACTAGAAAATCAGCTGCGATCATACCATATGCAGAAGGGAGAACAGATCGATCCTTTCTTGTTCGATTGAAGGAGATCCATGATCAACTGACTTCCATAGGGGCCATGCTGGATCAAGAATTGATGGTGAGAATAGCCCTGAACACAGTCTTAGAAGACTGGGAGGTGTTTGTCCAAAGCATACTGGGCAGGGCGACCCTTCCAGATTGGGAGGAAATGTGGGTTGCTCTTTGCCAAGAAGAGATCAAGAGGCCGAGCAAGGCGGGAAGCAGCGGCAAGGGGATCAGAATCAAGAAGGAGGAGGAGGTGGATGTTGCCCTAACATCTAAGGGAAAGCAGGAGAGATGAAAGAAGAAGGACCTCTCCAAGGTCAAATGCTTCTGCTGTGGGGAGCTGGGTCATTATGCGACCCGGTGTCCAAGGAAGAAGAGCAAGGGGGAGGCCTCCGAGACCAAGGTTGTGCCAGCAAGGGCAGAGAAGGAAGTGGAGACAGATGATGACTGTGCCATGAGTGCACACACGCCACTTAAGTAGAAGTGGGGAGACATCGAGTTGTAGTTAGATGGACTACAGGCGATGAGGGGCAGGATCCTTGAGGTACCCAACCTCTCGGATTATACCTAGCTACGGGAGCCCCGAAGAGGAGTAGCAGTATTAGCGAATGTCAGTAGAGATGGATGCGAATGGAGCGACAGAGGGAGCTACAATGTAGGATTCCCAGGACAATGTGAGGCAGCAGTGCGAGAAGCACGGGAGTGTTGCACTAGTGCAAGATGGCGCAAAGAGATGTGCGACGGTGCAAGATGCAGGGGGTTGTTGTAGCAACGCAAAGGTCAGAGAGGGAGCACCTGTTAGCGATAGAGGGAGCTTCAACATTAGGAGTGTTTCTAGTCTAATGGAGATGTTAGCATTGGGAGATCAGTTACTTACTTCTCAGTAACTGAGTTGCAGTGCAACAGTTAGTAGTGGTAGTGCTTTGGGCAAGACGATGCAGCAAGATGAGAGGGGTTGCAGTGGAGATGCAGCAGTGGTAGTGGCAGGGCCATGGGCAGCAGCATGCATGCAAAGGGAGTTGCAGTATGGATGCAGCAGTGGCAGTGGCAAAGCCATGGGAAGCAATACAGGATGCAACAGTGCAGAGGATGATGGGCAACAGGCCTAGCATCAACACAGGGACCGATGCTGGATGATCAGGGTGATACTCAGTGAGGAATGTTGCTAGCGCACAATCCTCGCCTAGAGGGAGTGTTGATTTGGGGTAGCATCAGATGTGCTCTAGCCAAGAAAATTGGTGGAGAGGCTAAGGCACATGAGATCTCCAATACCCAGAAAGGGTTTGGGCAGATTCTACACAGTTTGGGAGATATTAAAATAATTAATATTTTTAATGGAGTCCCTAAGTCTAAACTTAGGGAAAATAAAATATTAATGTGTATTAATATAAAACTGTGTTAGAATGGTCCAAAAGTCATGGATCAAGCCAGATCTAATCTCAGCTACTGATTAGGGACTTAATCTCGACCGTTGATTTGTCAACGAGAAAAGTATAAGAGGAGGCTTGAGGGTCACTTGGAGAACACACCAAGAGATCAAGATTTCGACTTTTTGGGACTGGATTTGCTGAGAAAGTTGAGAGAGTGATCAGAGTTGCAGCTGAGGGGCAGTGAATACAAAAGCAAAGAGGCAGAGATAGCACTGGGGGGATCAACACAGTAGCCAGAGAGAGGGACACAGAAGTAGCCAAGGGTTTACGCAAAGGCAGCCAGGAGCTGTGCAGTGCCTTAGAGGACCAACATGGGTGGTGCAGAGGGCCAAAGGACTGACGTAGTGCCTCCAGAGGCTGACGCGGGCCAAGCCAGAGTGATGCTGGGCTGACGATGGGCCAGAGAGGCTGACGTTGGGGTTTCTTGGGGCATATTGGAGCTGTGGAGTTGCTGGAGTGTTTATCCGAGGTTTCAGCTAGAATATCTGCTTCTGAGTAGAGAGGTACTGCTACCGAGACTTTTCTCTGGTGGGTGAGCCGAATTTGGCACCCAGATTGTATTCTGAAATTGCTTAATAAATCAAACCCTCATATAGCTGCACCGGTTTTCCCACATTAGGTTTTTCTAGGGACATTAGTCCAAAAACAATGGTGTCACTTGTGTGCTTGTTTCTGTTTCTTTCAGTTGATGATATGTAATGTGTTGAGCATGCACTTGTATTTATTTCCAGTGTTTACATGGTAAATAACTTGTTAATTAATTGAACAAGTAGGTAGGAATAAATCAGTAAAGTGCATGAAGGGTTTCTAATGTGTCAGACTTAGAAATTCCAACAATTTGCATCAGTAAATCCACTCAATCTGATATCCTTACGCCTATTGTACAAGAGTCCATAATCAACTGTTCCTTGTAAATACTTGAGAACATGTTTGGCTGCTGCCCAGTGCACCCTCTTCGGTTCCACCATGAACTGACTGAGGGTGTTGACAGCGTAGCAAATGTTTGGCCTGGTATTGACCAAATACATCAGGGACCCTATGAGCTGCCTATATAGGGTGGGATCGACATCCTTGTCTTCTGATGCATCAATCTTCTTCCAATTGGTGATCATTGGCGTAGCCACAAGTCTATAGTCCTCCATCCCGATTCTCAGACCGGGGGCTGTCACTCTGATCCCCGATCCCTCCGTTTAAGCCTGTCTCCCGCGGCTAAGGGGGGTAGTCCCTGTGGGATGATGAAGACCAACTGTCGACCAGTTGGTTGGGAGACACGAGATACGATATAAAAGCACTTGATGGATTTAATTAATGAAGCAGACCAGTGCCTTAAGAGATGATTATAAAAACGATTACTTGTTAAATGATATGGAAACGTGCACCATGAACAACAATCATATTTCAACTTCGCATCTCGACTTAAAAAAACTCAGATCTCAGTGTGAATAATAATTCCCGAAAAATAACTAGATCTGACAAAGGAAAAATTCCACAACAATTTTTTTTTTTTTTTTTCTAAAAAAAAGGTGAAAAATAGAAATCTAACCAAAAATTAAATTTAAACTATAGAAAATAAATTGAAATCTAATTACAATCTAAAATATGAAATTAAAACCTATTCTAAATAGAATCTAAAATACCTAAAATAAAATAAACCTAAGTCCGAAAAGATACTAAATAAAATCTTTTTTTTTTTTATTTTTTTTATATTTTTTATGATTATGAAATAAAACTAAATGAAAATCTAAAAAAAAATAAATAAATGTTAAAATCTAAAACTAAAAGATAATCTAACTCTAAACTACAGATAAACCTAACATAAATATAAAGTCGAACGTCTAAAACATAAAAAAAAAAGAATCTAATCTAAAACATTAAACCCTTCTAAAATGAAAAAACTCGGCTTTAAGATCAGAACGTATTCATTGAGCCTCGGATGGAAGATTTACCAGCGTAACAGACCTGGTTATGTTTCACGCAAGTCCGCGGAAACTCGGCCAGCACAAGAAGATGAGAACTTACGCCAAAACTCGTGAGCTATCTGGCCTTTCACCTTCTGCCTTTGCTCATGCAGAGAACCCGTCTGCGGTAAAAAAAAAAAAAAACGCGTTTCAGGTGTAATAGTTTGGTTTTATGCACAGTCGACGGCGGAAGAGGATAGCTGAGGATCCCGATTTGCAGATCACCTGCGCGCGAGTTCTAGTCCGATGCTTAATTTGGAATTCAGAAATCCATACTTCCCACAGTCGACGGTGGCAAAGAAACTCAACGCAGGCGTGGAGGAATTGATGAAAAACCCGCAGATTGCTAATCTGAAATTCGCTTGTGTGCAGGTGATGATCGAGAGGGGAAAGCAAGACTGCTTTACTGCTTAGTTGATATTAATAAAACGAAATTGCAGTAGGAGATTCTTTTTAAACCAAATGTCTACTACCGTCATACAGAAATGCTGATCCAACTAATGGATTTGATACTGCAGGTGTACGGCTTGGGGCACGAATTGGTTCACTTTTCAAGCGATTTCCAAAACTGTTACAGGTTGGTCACCAGCGGATGGGTTTTCGTTTTGCAGTCTAGAAAAATTTGAATTTCTCACTGTTCAATGCAGAGAACAAACAATGGCCTGTGTAGAATGCTGAAATCATGAGCCGGCTTGCAATGGCTAGCTTTGTTTGAAGTTAGAAATTTTGCTGAGGCAACAACTGATTTGACTTTTGCATATGGAACCCTCGGCAATATATTCCTAGATCTGAAAAATTTTAAACACCTGAAATCCAAAACAGGGAACCTTCAAAGCTTGAGTTTTCTTCCAGGTCTTATCTCAGATCTGCATCCTGCAAGAAGAAAAACAAGACCTGGCAGATGCACAAAATTTTAAAGTAAAACCTAAAGTCACAAAAAAAATAAAAAATAAAAATAAAAATAAAATAAAAACCCTAGATCCAGCAAAAGAATTACAGATATGGCCCCTTAAAAGCCTGATTCAGCAATAGGCACAGGAATAATATTTTCGAATATCATGTAATGTTTCAGAAATCTCTCATATAAACCCGAAAAGAAACTCTTAATGATTAACCCAGGGCCAAAATCAGCTAGGCTCTGCAAAGAAAAGCCTGTGGGAGTCGGCTGGTTCAGCCTAGAACTTCCCCAAACGCCCACCAAAATTTCCTTCAATGATGTTTTCTGCACAGCTCGAAACAACTGTCAATAAAGAGGGCAAAATGCTGCTAGATCTCAGGAAGTAATGGAGATACCTGCCATTACTTCAGAAACCCTAACAGCACCCAAACCCCAGCAAGTGAACAAGATACCTGTGCTCACAATACTCTACGAAAAGCTATTATTAACGGCTGAAAATAACATATGCAGAAAATGAAACCATCTCACAGCAATTCCAGAGAGTAACACCAGCAAGATTTGGACCCCAAAGTCTTCTTTTATTAACCAGAAATCAGATTACAAGAGAGCTTTCTCAGTATTGACTCACAGATCGAATGATCTGAAAATGACTCCTAGCACCCTATTTAAAGGAAATGCTCCAACGGCTAGTTCGATTGATCCATGTAAAAATGATCTCGACCGTTGATGAAGATCAAGACATCTCTTGATCTCATCCGTCGATTTATTCAATTAATTTTTTATTATTATTTTTTAAATTTTTTATTATTTTTTTATTTATTTCATTTTTTTAAATTTTTAAAATTTTTTATTATTTTTTATTAAATTTTTTAAATTTTTATTATTTTATTTCATTTTTTAAATGGATCATCGAACTAAGCCATTGGAAACATTACCTAGGACCTAGGACTTAGGACTCACGAGGGGATTTAAAACATTTTCAACTCTCAAGACACATTTCATGATGATTTTTTTACAATTTACATCTCAAGGGGACAAACCCACTTAATACAGACCCTCATAAATCACCCAGTTCTGCGACACAACTATAATCTAGCAGATTAACACACTAGGATTCTCCTAAAGTTCTAATGACAAAATCCATCCCGGCTTTGGGGTCAGGTTTGAAGGAAAACTCTGCCGATCCATGGATCGGTGAGACAAAAAACCTTCCGGGACATAGATTATCATAGAAAGTTAGGTCCACCTAGGCAATTTTACATACATGACTCTGATCTGCTTAGATTATTTACAATTCATACATGCAGACTGGGTTTACAATTGAAATGATCAAGCTGCTGATGACTGTAGGCTGGCACGGACACGTCGTTCAGGTGCTACCCCTTTCTGCCAAGAAAAGAGGGTGTACTGCATGGGAAGTTGACCAGTAGTGGTCAACATCTGGCTCTACTTGGGGACACGTTGCTGCTCTGTAGGAATGTGAGAATCCAGAATCTGCATCCATGCAACACACAACAAAATATAAGTAGCGTCCGTCCAAAATCATCATATACATTAAGCACAGGAAAGATAAAAGCTCTTCATTTATTAACTAACTAATAACATGAAAAGTAAATCTAATCCTAAAAACAGAAATGAAATGCTGAAAAGACAAGGAGTAGGGATAGAAATACAATACAGAAGATGCCCCATGGCATCAGATATCATCTCTGAAGAACAGCTTGAGCATTTGGCCGTTCACTGGTAGATCAAGTGGTTCGCCATCCAATCTGCTCAAGTAGAATGAGTTTGGCCCGGCTATATCTCTAATGATGTATGGTCCCAGCCACAAACTATCAAACTTCTTATGTTTTCCCGGCTTTTCATTTTTGCGATCCCAGAGTAAAACCATATCTCCAACCTGCAAAGATCTAGATCGAGAGCATTTATCAAAGCTTTTCTTAATATTAGATTGATTTTTACATATAGCCTCAAAAGCTGTCCGACGAGCCTCATCTAATTCCACAATCTGATCTATCCTATTCTGAACAACATCTTTGTTAGTGGAAAAATTTTGGAGAAGCTGATAGGCTGGCAATTTTAGGTGCACAGGTAAGGTAACATCTAAGCCATAAACTAATTCAAAAGGAGATTTACCAGTAGACTTCTTCTTAGTAATTCTGTCTGCCCACAAAGCATACTTGATTTTACTGTCCCAAGACTTCTTGTTATCTCCTACTATCTTCTTGATAATGGTTATGAGATTTTTATTACTTGATTCAGCCAAACCATTACCCTGAGGATAGTAATTCGACGAATGACATAAGACAATGCCATATTTGAAACAAAAAGATGTAAACTCTGAAGAACTAAAAGCCTTGGCATTGTCCGTAGTGATCTTAGCGGGGACACCAAATCTAGTAATGATGTTATTCTCAATGAAATCCATAATCACCTTTTCAGTGGCATTCTTAGCAGGAATGGCTTCGACCCATTTAGTGAAATAATCGGTAGCGGTCAAAATCCAAGAGTAGCCATTGCTAGAATTTTCATGGAACTTCCCTATGAAGTCCAGACCCTAATGCTGAAAAGGTGCCTCTACGATAACAGGTTGTAGAGGAAGGGCAGCAAGTTTCTGCTTCCCAGTGAACAGTTGACAGGCTTGACACGTTCTAACATACTTGTGCACATCGGAAAAAATCGAAGGCCAATAATAGCCAGCTCTTAGGATTTTGTGGGCGGTAGTTCTAGCGGCATAATGACCACCACAAAATCCTGAATGAAATTCGGAGATTAATCTTTTGGACTCAACATCGTCAACACACCTAAGCACTATGCCCTCAGGATTTCTCCATCCAAGGCCATCCTTCATAAGGCAGTACTTAGTGGCTTTTAGTCTAAGAGCCCTTCTTTTATGAGCGACTAAATGGTTAGGACATGCAAGATTTGTCAAATAGTAAACTATGTCCTTATACCATTCATGCTCAGCTAATCTTCTCAACTCTGGCGAAGATAGATCGTCAAGGCAGAACAAACCAAGAGTCTTTTCATTACTTTCAGTTAACATTTGAGCTAAACCTTGGCCTTTGATCAGCTTGGTGGGTCTAATTTCTAAATCATACTCCTGTATCTTAGTAACCCACCTAGCACGAGTCCCTAAGCAATCAGTTTGAGTCAATATGTCCTTAACAGCAGAATGTGGGACGAAAGCAATGATCTTAGAATAACCCACATAAGTTTTAAAATGCTTAAGAGACTTGACCAAGGCATAAGCCTGCTTTTCCATGGTATTGTACTTCAATTCGGAGTTTTGAAGTGCTCTACTCATGAAAGCAATAGGCTGCTTGTGACCATCTCGATTCTTTTGAAGCAAAACACCGGCGATGGTATCTTCAGAAGCGAAAGAAAAAATCATGAAATCCTTGGAATAGTCAGGACTAACCAAGACAGGAGCTTTTGCAATAGCGGACTTGATTTCTTGGAAAGCCTTTTTGCCCTCTTCTTGCCAGACAAATTTTGCATCTTTCTTCAGAAGATTTTGAATGGGCTTAGCTATTTCTGCATAGTTCGGGATGAATCTTCTAATAAAATTTATCTTTCCAAGGAAAGACTGAAGGGATTTAAGATTATGCGGGAGTGGAATCTTTTGAATGGCTTCAACTCGTTCGGGGTCGATTTTGATTCCTTCCTTAGAAATGATATGACCGAGTAATTTCCCTTTTGTTACCCCAAAAATAGATTTAGCCGGATTCAAAGAAATTCCATATTCTCTACATCTGTCGAAAACTTGCCTAAGATGATCTATATGACTGATACCATCTTTAGAGAAAACAGTAAGATCGTCTTGATAGATTTCGATAATTTTCCCGATTAACCCTTTGAAGGCATAATCCATGGCCCTCTGGAAAGTAGCCCCAACATTTGTTAACCCAAATGGCATTCTGATGTACTCAAAAGTGCCCCATGGTGTTGTGAATGTGGTCTTGTGTCGATCTTCTTTTTTAACCCAAACTTGATTATACCCAGAAAAACCGTCTAGCAATGACATCATTCCAGACCCAGTTACTCTTTGCAACAAAGTTTCCATGTTTGGCAAAGGGTAATTATCCTTTTTGCATGCCAGATTAAGGTTTCTAAAATCGACACAAAGTCTTATTGAACCGTTCTTTTTCCTAACAATCACCAAATTCGAACACCATGTCGAATGCCTAGTTTGAGCGATGATCCCTGCTGAAAGCATCTTAGCAAGCTCTTTCTGGACCAAGGGGGCTAATTTCGGATTAATTTGCCTAAGTTTCTGCCGAAAGGGTTTAGCATTCTCGTCCTTTAAAGGAATAGTATGCTCCATAACATCTTCCCTATAGCCTTTTAATTCATCATAGGAAAAAGCTAAAACATCTCTATATTCATGAAGTAAATCAGCTAACTTTTTCCTTTCCTCCAAACTAGTACCTTTACCAATTTTAACTATTTTCGGATTTTCAGAAGTACCAATGTTCATTTCGAGGTACTCGCCTGGGTCCATCTTGTTTTCTTCTCTAAGCTTCGTGGCATCATGCCGATCAAAATGTTGCTCCAAGGCAACCACATTTCTAGGAGTAGGATTTATGATATGTTCATGATTCAAAGATCCATCCTCCTGAGAAATTATCCGAAAATCCTCAAACTCATCTAAACTATTGAGAAAACGAACGACTTGTTTTTCATCATTAAAAACTTGCCAATGCTCTGAGTTATCTGGGACAGATGGTCTAAATATTACTTCCATTTTGATTTTATCGTTAATTAATTCGTCAGACAACTGGAAAGTGGTAGCAGCTACGGCAAGTTCATCTGCCAAACTATTTTGTTCTCGAGGGATTGCTTCAAGGTTAAGGGCATCAAAGTGCTCCATAGTATCCCACACAACATTTCGATAGTTTCTTAATCTCTGATTTCTACATGTGAATTTGTTTTTAAGTTGCATGATAACCAGATCGGAATCCCCCTTGATGCTAAGCAATTTAATCCTCAAAGCTTTGGCCAATTCAAGACCCAACAATATAGCTTCGTACTCAGCGACATTGTTGGTTGCTTCAAATTCTAAACGATAGGCAAACTTGAATATGTGACCAAGGGGAGATTTAAGCACTACTCCCGCGCCCTTACCATGACTAGAGAACGCACCATCGAAGTACATATACCAGACTTCATCTTTAAGATTTTTTACCTTATCATCGGGAGGAATTATGAAATTAGACATGATAGAATAGTTCCCGATGTCAGATTGCTCCCTAATTATTTCATTATGAGGCTTCTTAGGATTTTCAACATGAAATTTCCTCTCGGGCTCTCTATTTAGCCTAACAAAACCATCACCGCTAGGAGAAGGAATCATAGCATATGACCAATTCATTTGAATGCTTCCTCCCAGATCAGAGGCCCACTTTCTAGATAACAGCATACCCCAAGCATCAGGTACATCAACGACAACGATATCCATAACAACCATGATGTCCGGGTAAACAGAAAGGTGAACTTGTAAATCCTTGATTAAACCATGTACTTCGATTTTCTTAGAATCCATAGCACATATATTATAGTAGGGTCTAGAAACTCTTAAGTTAAGCTGTTCCATGACCCTTTTAGTCATAACGCAAGCAGATGCGCCTGAATCCAACATGCAGTTATTCAATTTATACCCGTTGACTAATAAGGTGATAAAGAAGGGTTGATGATCTTTGTTATCAGCATCTACGCTTTGCAGATAAATAGGAGCATCATGATAGTCAACCTCGCGAATCTTCTGCTGAGAAGTGTTGATTTGAGGACCCTGAATTGCCTTTAGTAACTTGTCTTTTTGGGAAGGGATCTTAGCGATCTCTGACACAGGAACCCAGATTTTCGCATTGTTAAACCAACTTCCCAAATCAACATCTATTCCAGAGTTTATGCCAGGGTTTAAAGTTCGAGGGGGAATTTGATTCCCGCTCTGATCTTTATCCCTTCTTTGGTATGTCAAACCCCTATCTCTAGCAATTTCTAAAATTTTCTCAGGAGAGGGTTTCTCACCATATAACCTAGCCAAAATGTCATCTTCATTTTCAAGGTTATTAATACTAAAAGCAGATGAAGGATCCATAACATCATAGCTCCTTTCCTTAATCTCTATCCAATCATTCATGGGCACAGGAAACTTGCTCCCTACTACGTTTATTTGCTCACCTGTCCCAAGCATTCCATTATCCAAGAGTCTTCTGATAATGAGACAAGAGGACTCTTCGTGAAAAGCATCGCAAGCACGACAGTAAGGAGGAGCATCATCTACCAGATTAGTAAGCGGGTTAGGGGGTCTCTGCTCACTAGATTGACCTCTTCTTTGCCAATTATTATTTTTGTTATTATTATTTCGAGGCTGAAAATTTTGCGATTGCGTTCTTTCCATCTGAATCAATCTATTCTGCAAAGTGTTTATCTCCTTATTATGATTAATTTCCATAGTTTCAATTTTTTGAAGCAATTTAAGAACAAGCTCACTTTCTGGCTCTTGGACTGCTTTTCCCTTAGGTTCCTTTAGTTTCGTAGCAGCCCTATCAAAACCTGGGATTTCAGATTTCCCAGAAGCTGCCTTGTCCTTTTCAAGCTCTATAGCTAAGGCTTGGCAATCTCGATAATCAGTGAGTTTAGCACGCCTTAACTCATAAGATGGTTCAGGACCAAAGGCATCAATGTAAAAATCTTGGAGAGTTTTATCTGTAGGTTTATAGTCTTGAGGTAATTCTCTAATAATACCATTAAACCTTCTATTAAATTCTTCAACATTTTCATCCTCTCTCTTTTTTATTAGAGTAAGAGCTCTTACAAGATGTCTTCCCTCTCTCTTATCTCCATATTTTTCTCTAAATGAATTTATGATTGATTGTAAAGAGTTAAATGAATTTGGAGGTTTTTCTGTAAACCAGTCATAAGCATCACCTGCTAGAGTCAAGACAAAAAGAGACATCCTGACATCTTCATGATCAAAATCAGGAGATCTAGCATACTTAGCCATCCATATATTGAAATCTCGCAAGTGGGAATTAACAGTAATGGCATTATCTCCTTGAAAATTAGGCAATTTGTCTAACCCAACAGATGGAATAGCATTGGGGGATCCAGGAATGTTAGAAAAATCACAAGGGGCGTACAGACTCATGATGCTGCGCCTAACTTGACCTTTAAAGAGCAAATGAATATCGGAAAGGGCTTCTTGTCCAAGATTCGCAAGGAGTGTACGAGAAGCAAGTTTGTGTGATCGCACCCTGTAAACCTTTTCAGGATCAGGAGTGGGGTTGCACAGACTGCTTGGATGTCTTCTAGTGTACACTCTTGCAGATAATATAAGAAGTGGAGTCGCCACTTGAACAAGAAGTTAGACACAGAAAAGCTTGAAATGTAAGAACCAAGGACAGAAGAACTCTATCCCCGGCAACGGCGCCAAAAAATGTTGTCGCGCAAATGGACACGACAACGCTCAGACCGGGGGCTGTCACTCTGATCCCTGATCCCTCCGTTTAAGCCTGTCTCCCACGGCTAAGGGGGGTAGTCCCTGTGGGATGATGAAGACCAACTGTCGACCAGTTGGTTGGGAGACACGAGATACGATATAAAAGCACTTGATGGATTTAATTAATGAAGCAGACCAGTGCCTTAAGAGATGATTATAAAAACGATTACTTGTTAAATGATATGGAAACGTGCACCATGAACAACAATCATATTTCAACTTCGCATCTCGACTTAAAAAAACTCAGATCTCATCGTGAATAATAATTCCCGAAAAATAACTAGATCTGACAAAGGAAAAATTCCACAACAATTTTTTTTTTTTTTTTTTCTAAAAAAAAGGTGAAAAATAGAAATCTAACCAAAAATTAAATTTAAACTATAGAAAATAAACTGAAATCTAATTACAATCTAAAATATGAAATTAAAACCTATTCTAAATAGAATCTAAAATACCTAAAATAAAATAAACCTAAGTCCTAAAAGATACTAAATAAAATCTTTTTTTTTTAATTTTAATTTTAATTTTTATATTTTTTATGATTATGAAATAAAACTAAATGAAAATCTAAAAAAAAATAAATAAATGTTAAAATCTAAAACTAAAAGATAATCTAACTCTAAACTACAGATAAACCTAACATAAATATAAAGTCGAACGTCTAAAACATAAAAAAAAAAAAAAGAATCTAATCTAAAACATTAAACCCTTCTAAAATGAAAAAACTCGGCTTTAAGATCAGAACGCATTCATTGAGCCTCGGATGGAAGATTTACCAGCATAACAGACCTGGTTATGTTTCACGCAAGTCCGCGGAACCTTGGCCAGCACAATAAGATGAGAACTTACGCCAAAACTTGTGAGCTATCTGGCCTTTCACCTTCTGCCTTTGCTCATGCAGAGAACCCGTCTGCGGTAAAAAAAAAAAACGCGTTTCAGGTGTAATAGTTTGGTTTTATGCACAGTCGACGGCGGAAGAGGATAGCTGAGGATCCCGATTTGCAGATCACCTGCGCGCGAGTTCTAGTCCGATGCTTAATTTGGTGCTCAGAAATCCATACTTCCCACAGTCGACGGTGGCAAAGAAACTCAACGCAGGCGTGGAGGAATTGATGAAAAACCCGCAGATTGCTAATCTGAAATTCGCTTGTGTGCAGGTGATGATCGAGAGGGGAAAGCAAGACTGCTTCACTGCTTAGTTGATATTAATAAAAAGAAATTGCAGTAGCAGATTCTTTTTAAACCAAATGTCTACTGCCGTCATACAGAAATGCTGATCCAACTAATGGATTTGATACTGCAGGTGTACGGCTTGGGGCACGAATTGGTTCACTTTTCAAGCGATTTCCAAAACTGTTACAGGTTGGTCACCGGCGGATGGGTTTTCGTTTTGCAGTCTAGAAAAATTTGAATTTCTCACTGTTCAATGCAGAGAACAAAAAATGGCCTGTGTAGAATGCTGAAATCATGAGCCGGCTTGCAATGGCTAGCTTTGTTTGAAGTTAGAAATTTTGCTGAGGCAGCAACTGATTTGACTTTTGCATATGGAACCCTCGGCAATATATTCCCAGATCTGAAAAATTTTAAACACCTGAAATCCAAAACAGGGAACCTTCAAAGCTTGAGTTTTCTTCCAGGTCTTATCTCAGATCTGCATCCTGCAAGAAGAAAAACAAGACCTGGCAGATGCACAAAATTTTAAAGTAAAACCTAAAGTCACAAAAAAAAAAAAAAAAAAAAATAAAAAAAAAATGAAAACCCTAGATCCAGCAAAAGAATTACAGATATGGCCCCTTAAAAGCCTGATTCAGCAATAGGCACAGGAATAACATTTTCGAATATCATGTAATGTTTCAGAAATCTCTCATATAAACCCGAAAAGAGACTCTTAATGATTAACCCAGGGCCAAAATCAGCTAGGCTCTGCAAAGAAAAGCCTGTGGGAGTCGGCTGGTTCAGCCTAGAACTTCCCCAAACGCCCACCAAAATTTCCTTCAATGATGTTTTCTGCACAGCTCGAAACAACTGTCAATAAAGAGGGCAAAATGCTGCTAGATCTCAGGGAGTAATGGAGATACCTGCCATTACTTCAGAAACCCTAACAGCACCCAAACCCCAGCAAGTGAACAAGATACCTGTGCTCACAATACTCTACAAAAAGCTATTATTAACGGCTGAAAATAACATATGCAGAAAATGAAACAATCTCACAGCAATTCCAGAGAGTAACACCAGCAAGATTTGGACCCCAAAGTCTTCTTTTATTAACCAGAAATCAGATTACAAGAGAGCTTTCTCAGTATTGACTCACAGATCGAATGATCTGAAAATGACTCCTAGCACCCTATTTAAAGGAAATGCTCCAACGGCTAGTTCGATTGATCCATGTAAAAATGATCTCGACCGTTGATGAAGATCAAGACATCTCTTGATCTCATCCGTCGATTTATTCAATTAATTTTTTATTATTATTTTTTAAATTTTTAAATTATTTTTTATTATTATTTTTTAAATTTTTTATTATTTTTTTATTTATTTCATTTTTTTAAATTTTTTATTATTTTTTTATTAAATTTTTATTATTTTATTTCATTTTTTAAATGGATCATCGAACCAAGCCATTGGAAACATTACCTAGGACCTAGGACTTAGGACTCACGAGGGGATTTAAAACATTTTCAACCCTCAAGACACATTTCATGATGATTTTTTTACAATTTACATCTCAAGGGGACAAACCCACTTAATACAGACCCTCATAAATCACCCAGTTCTGCGACACAACTATAATCTAGCAGATTAACACACTAGGATTCTCCTAAAGTTCTAATGACAAAATCCATCCCGGCTTTGGGGTCAGGTTTGAAGGAAAACTCTGCCGATCCATGGATCGGTGAGACAAAAAACCTTCCGGGACATAGATTATCATAGAAAGTTAGGTCCACCTAGGCAATTTTACATACATGACTCTGATCTGCTTAGATTATTTACAATTCATACATGCAGACTAGGTTTACAATTGAAATGATCAAGCTGCTGATGACTGTAGGCTGGCACGGACACGTCGTTCAGGTGCTACCCCTTTCTACCAAGAAAAGAGGGTGTACTGCATGGGAAGTTGACCAGTAGTGGTCAACACCTCCCTTGCCCAAGGAAGATTTCTCCCTTCTATTGCCAAACTTCCAACCCTAGGAAGTAGTGCATTCGTCCCAAATCCTTCATATCAAATTCTGAGGCTAGATTCTTCTTGGAGTCCCCAATGAGTCTAGATGATCCTGTCAAAAAGAGATCATCCACATACAATACTAAGATTAGCGGCTCGTTCTCTACAACCAGATAGTAGATATTCGGATCCGCGTTACTCTTGACAAACCCCATCTTCTGCAAGTAGCCATCTATTCGACCATGCCATGCTCTCGGTGCCTGTTTCAGCCCATACAAGGGTTTCTTCAATCTACATACATGAGACTTATTCTCATGAGTTTCAAAGCCTTCTAGTTTTTCAATTTATGCCTCCTCTTCTATTACCCCTTTTAGAAATGTTGTTTTGACATCCATCTGATGGATCTCCCATCCCATCTGGGCTGTAAGAGATATCACAATCCTAACAGATGTATACCTAGCTACCAGGGCAAAGGTCTCCTCATAGTCAATCCCTTCTTTTTGAGCATACCCCTTAGCCACAAACCTGGCCTTGTATTTCTCAACACTACCGTTTGCAGCGTATTTGATCTTGTAGATCCATCTTGAACCTACCACTAATCTGTCTTGAGGCCTTGGCACCACCTCCCAGACATCGTTTACCATTATGGAGTTGTATTCCTCTACCATCGCATGTAGCCAAACTTGATGTTGAGTTGCCTCCTTGAAACTGGCAGGCTCTCCATCCTGAGCTACTAATGCTTGATATCTATCTGGCTATTTTCTCTCCCTCTTATTGTTTCTTGGCACATCTATGAAGTCCTCTGCATCTCGCAGAATCTGACGAAGTTCCCTGCTAGTTCTTTCTTTGCCAGTAGGTGCTTCTGTTCGCTCCTCCTCATCATCCTGAGAATCTTCTTGTCTCGAGGAAGAATGCTTTACTTCTGTTGGTTGAAGAGGCTTAACCAACGGCTCCTCTTTCAACTGCTCCTGGGAAGGCATCTTGTGAGATCTTCTGAAAGCCCTGTCCTCCATGAACTTTACATCTCATCGTACTACTACCTTCCTGCTCCCTGGAAGATAGATTCTGTATGCCTTAGCATTCTCGCTATATCCCACCAGATATCCCTTTTCCGTAGTCTGATCCAGCTTCTTCCTCTTTTCTTCGGGTATGCGACAATATGCTAAACTCCCAAATATCCTGAAATGACTGACTTCAGGTGTCTTCCCTGTGAAGACTTTCTTTGGAGTAATCTTGCCCACTGCTCAATGAGGAGTCCTGTTCTAAACATAGACTGTTGTGTTGCATGCTTTTACCCACAGGAATTTTGGCATATCTTGATCATACATCATGGCCCTAGTTGCTTCTACAATAGTCCTGTTCTTTCTTTCTGCTACCCCATTCTGCTCCGGATTGTAGGGAGCAGTCCACTCCCTTCTGATGCCCTCCTTAGCGCAAAAATTAGCAACGTCCTTATCGACATATTCTCCACCATTATCTGAGCGCAAAACTTTTATTTTCTTCTTAGTTAGATTCTCCACCAGAGCCTTGAACTCCTTGAATCGACAAAAAACCTCATCCTTGGTTTTCAGAAAATAAATCCAAGTTTTCCTTGAGTGGTCATTAATGAAGGTAAGAAAATACTCGACACCATTGAGAGCTTTGACGGACATAGGTCCGCAGATATCTGAGTGTATCAATCCTAGTACACTCTTGGCCCCGTGTTTGCTCCTAGGAAATGTTGCCTTGGCATAATTTTCTAGAGCACATCCTCTGCATACATCATCTCGTTCCGTACTCAGATCCGGAACTCCTGTTACAGTGCTCCTAAGAATTCTCAGAGCTCCATGGTGCAAGTGACCCATTCTTCTGTGTCGTAGTTCGTTCAAGTCCTTGTCTCCATGACTGCTTATTAGTGCCAAGGGTGATTCTAGTTGTAATCTATACAACCGATTACTTTTGATTCCGATTTGCACTTTATTTTTCCAGCTCAGGTGTTTGACGTATACCTTCTCCTTGATGAAGTAGATGTCATAGCCCTTGCCTTGTAGTTGTGACATCGAAAGTAAGTTCATCCCCAATCCTAGTACATGCAGCACATTTGTAGCACGGAACCGTTCTCCCGATTCTATCTGAAAGACTATGGTACCCTTCCCTACTGGAGTACACTTTGCCTTGTTCCCCATGGTGATCTAAATGCTCATCTTCTGTTCTCGATATTCTGAGAAACACTTCCTGATTCCCATCATATGCCACGAGGCTCCACTGTCTATATACCATACTTCTGATGATGCAACACTAGTCATGCACGCCACTTCTTCTTCCAGCCTGGAAGCTAACATAGAGAAATCGAAATCTCTTTCTCTTGTGCAACCTTTTGAGAATTTGTGTGAGTCCCCTGACGTGGATGCCTCTGCATCGTGGTCTCGACCCATAACTGATTTTCCCTTCCTGTCTCTGATTACTTACTTTGATACCATGTGAAAATTCTATCACTGCAGCTATTGACTTACTTTTCCTACTTATCCACAGTAAGTTATTTATGAAATTACTTCAATAAACATTAAAATAAACACTGCTGCAGATATCACACCGTAATACAAAAACAAATATATGCAAAAGAATCAACACATACATAGTTATTTTGGACAATAGTCCCCGGACAAACCCAATGTGGGAAAACCGGTGCAGCAAGGGAGGTTTTTATTATTTAGCAATTCTTTAGTACAACAAGGTGCAAACTGGCTTACCCATAGAGAGAAAAATTCTGTAGCACTTCTCCCAATCCCAACGTCAGCTCGGCTGACCTCTACGTGGCTCTCAGACCCTCTGCGTCAGCCCTGGACCTCTCTGCGTCACCCACGTAGGCCCAATTAACAATTGCGCAATCTCCTGCTGCCTCTGCGTCAAAATGAAAAGCCCTGCGTCTGCCTCTGCACTGATCTCTAGTGGCTGATCCTGTCTCCCTTTTCCGTACTTGCTACCTCCTGACTGCTCACCAAACCACTTGTTCAATTTCTCAGTTAAGCCCGCTCCAGAAATTGAACTAACTGGTCTCCCTCAATCTATCCTCCAAGTGACCCTCAAGTCTCCTCTTATACTTTTCTCGTTGATACATCAACGGCCAAGATTAAGTCCCTAATCAAGGGCTAAGATTAACTATGGCTTGATCCATGACTTTTGGACCCTTCTAACACAATTTTATATTAATTCACATTAATATTTTATTTTCCCTAAGTTTATACTAGGGACTCTATTAAAAATATTAATTATTTTAATATCTCCCAAACTGTTTAGAATCTGCCCAAACCATTTTTGGGTATTGGAGATCTCATGTGCTTTAGCCTCTCCACCAATTTTCGTGGCTAAAGCACATCTGATGTTACCCCAAGTCAACACTTACTGGAGTAAGGATCAACTAGGCACCCTCCAATATAGTGTCCAAGTGCAGATGTAGTTTCAGCCTCTGCTGACAAAATTGAACTCCACATTGTCTAGGAATAATCAGATCAGAATTTGTAATGAGAATTTGTTTACCACAATAGGAGAAAAACACACCCAGGTGTGAAATTTTTCACTGATCTGTTTTAAATAAAAAATGGATAGCCCATGCGGGAAGAACACATCGCAGCTATGCTGATTTATTATTTTCTCTGAAATGCATATATTTCTAATGCTGGAGAAACCTGTAACAACCTCTCCCTTTTGCAATACTCGTCCAAAATCCAGCCCAAACACATGCTGCTATACCAGCAACTCATCATACCCAGAAGCTAGTACGCACCAAAATGACTCACACTCCTTTCAGCAAATGGAAAACTCTCAGAAGTCAGTCCTTGGGAAAATGTAACCAGCTCAAATGCACAGGTCTTTAATGACCCCCAACACACAGATTAAACTCGTCCCCTTTTCTTCAGAAGAACATCAATACGCATAGTAATTAGGTGGCTCCCTCAATACAACGACGTCCTCTAGTTAAGCGGTTGGCTTGGCGTTATTCTCGCTAAAAATCCGACCCCAGCTCTCAGCTGCTACTGAGAACTAAGGTGTTGGTCAACAAAATAAAATTGGCGCCCCTCCCCTCTCTCGGCAACTAGAAATCATAAGAACTACTCATGGCGTGTAGAAAAACCTAGTCTCCTTCCCAATCTTTTGTTGCAAAAGCAAGACTCATGAATTTAATTCGAGAACCCTTTCATAATTCGACGACTCCAGTTCAAGATCGATTCCAAATCTCAGCCTATGGTGCTTAATGCGGCCTCAATGCCACAACAGTCATTCTCTAATTCGGTTATTAGGCTCAGCTGGAACGAGCTCAATCTTACAACCTGTATTCCTCCTTAGTATTCAACTTGTAACTTCAATGAAATCGATCTATAATTTTATCAAGGAGAAAATGCCACGCCATTTTGGGATTCTTCAAAGCACTGAACAAGGTTAATTCTGGAATGGAAAGTGACATTTTGGCACCCAACCCTTCAAACAATATTGCACAACCTTCAAGAATTTGATTGAAATGCTAGTTATTAGGCTCCGCTGCCACATCTCTTCCAATCAGACCAACGAGATGACCAATATGGGGAATTTGGCTTCACATATAAAAAAATGTCTTTAGCAGAATGACTGGCGCTGGCCACACTTTCACTTCAGGGAAATATGCTTGCCAAATAGTGTGACTTTGACTTTGGAATAATTTCCCAAAGTTGGGCAGCATAAAACTTATGGCCACCAACTTTTAAAATAATTTCTCGCTCATATTAACCTTCGTCAATCCTTCCTGGCTAAGAAAGATGACCGGGCACTGCGTAGGTCTGATCTGCCCCTCTCTGCCTTTGTGCTAACCCTCCTCTTGGCTCGAAATGATGACGCAGACTCTGCGTCACTTCCTCTCTTGTTGCTTCTGCTCTGGAACAATGTTGTCTCTCGGGACAACTAGTTCTGCTGCAAATTCTTTAGATTTATCCTACTGGGGTCTTCAATTCTCCTGTGATCTGTAATGCTCTGATACCATGTGGAAATTTCTAAGTTTGACACATCAGAAATCCCTACTGCATTATCTGGTTTATTATCTCTTACTTGTTCTTTCCATTAACAAGTTATTTATAACTATAAATACCGAAATAAACACAAATGCAACCTTCACACATATACAGATCAGCGATTGAAAATCTGAGACAATCACACAAGGGACACTGTTATTTTTGGACAATCGCCCTGGAAAAACCCAATGCGGAAAAACCAGTGCAACAGATATGAGGGTTTTATTATTATGCAGTTTTTGAATACAACTAGGGTGCTAGAAATGGCTCACCCTTCAGAGATTTTCCTTGGCAGTAGTACCTCTCCTCGGAGACAGATATTTCGGCTGATCACCCACTAGATGATGAACCCCACAGTGACTTCGACAGTTCCTTAGTTGGACAACGAAAGCTATTCCAAGCTTCTCTCTGGAATTGCGTCACCCTCCTATGGCTCTGCGTCAGCTCACTAGCACTCAGTTTGCGCCACAAAAATCACCCAGCGCAGCCTCTTCTGCCTAGTGTCAGCTCTGCAAGCCTCTGCGACTTTTGCGTCAGCCTCTTGGCCCTCTGTGTCTTCTGCACTGGCCTTCTCACCCTCTGCGTCAGTCCTGGCTGCCTCTGCGTCAACTCTGGCTGCCTCTGCATCAACTCTCCTTGGCTTTGCGCTGTCTCTCTAGCACTATCTCTGCCTCTCTGCTATGTATTCTCGGCCTCCTGCCGAACTGCCCCTCGCTGCAACAGATCACTGGTTCAATTCTCTCAGCAAACCTCGCCCCAAAAAATTGAACTGATTGATCAACTTGGTGTATCTCCGACTGACCCTCAAGCCTCCACTTACACTTTTCCTGTTGACGATTCAACGACGGAGATTAAGTACCTAATCAATGGCTAAGATTAGATTTGGCTTGATCCTCGTCATTTAGAATTTTCTCACCCATATCATAATAATACACATTAATATTTTAATTTTCCTAAGTTTATACTTAGGAACCCCATTAAAAATATTAATTATTTTAATATCTCTCCATCCCGGTGGAATTTCCCCAAATGATTTCTGGGTCTTGGAGATCTTATGTGCCTTAGTCTCTCCACCAATTTTCATGGCTAGAGCACATCCGATGCTACTAAAGATCAACATGATCCCCCACATCAGTACCTGTGTTGATGCTTGGCCAACTGCCTCACATCCACTGCACTGCTGCTTCCTGTACTGCTGCCCATGACACTGCCACTGCCACTGCTACATCGGTACTACAACTCCCTCTCAACATGCTGCCCATAGCACTACCATTGCTAACTGTTGCACTGCAACTCAGTTACCAAGAAGTAAGTAAGTGACTTCACCCAAATAATGACATCTCGGTCAGTGTGGAAGCCTCGTGATGTTGAAGCTACCTCTACTGCTATCCTGTGCTCCCTCTGTTGCCACTGCGCTACTGCAAACACCTATGTCCCTCTCGCATTGTTGCAATCTCTACTGCGCTGCTACGAACTTCTACACTCTAGCCCTGCCTTGCCGCTCCACCACACTTTGCTCCACCCAACACCTTTCATCATGCTATTGTCATCAAGGGCTTCCGTAGTCAAATGTGATCCAATAGTTTGGGTACCTCAAGGATCCTGCCCCTGCATGTAGTCCTCTTGACTACAACTCAATGTCACCCCACCTCTTCTTTAGAGGTGCAGCCACGTATGAGCATTCATGGTACAATTGTCATCAGTCTCGACATCCTTCTCCGCTTTTGCTGGTGCTGCCTTTGAGTCAAAAGCTTCTCCCTTGCCTTTCTTCCTAGGGCACTGAGATGCATAATGTCCCAACTCCCCACAATTGAAGCACTTGACCTTGGAGATGTCTTTCTTCTTCCTCTTCCCTTGCTGTCCCACAAATGCTAGAGCTGCATCCTCCTTCTCCTCTTTCTTGACTCGAACTCCCTTACCGCTACTCCCCGCATTGGTCAACATCCTAATCTCCTCCTATCGTAGAGCTACCCACATCTCCTCCCAATTGGGGAGAGTCGCACTATCCAAAAGGCTTTGGAAAAACGTCTCCCAGTTCTCGGAGACTGCATTTAGAGCAGTCCTGACCATAAACTCTGGATCCGGTGTGGCCCCCACGGAAGTAAGCTGGTCACGAATTCCTTGCAACTTGAGAGGGAACGGATCTATCTACTCTCCTTTCTACATTTGATATGACCTCAATTGATTCTCCAATAGCGTCTTCCGCTACACAGAAGAGCCCTGGTATAAGGTGGTCACCGTCTGCCACATCTCATTTGTTGTGTTCTTCTCAGCAATATGTGGTATGACATGATCCTTGACCCGTCTAGGATCATGCATTTCGCCTTTGCCATGGCCTCCTCATACTTATTTACATTCGGGTCAACTATGACAACTACAATTTTCAAGGCATAGTCCTTGATGTGATGTTTATCAAGGATTGCCAGGATCTTGGCCTTTCAGATGAAAAAATTGGAAGTCCCATCCAATCTATCTTGATCCCTCAATCCATTCATTGCCATCTCTGCTCTTCTTCTAGACTCCCTCTGAGTCTCGACTTCCCTCCTAGAAATCTGCCAATTGTCGAATCACTCCTCTCCAATCCCCCTTTGCTGCTGCAACTCGGATTTGGACTTCTTGACTAGAAATTCGTCGAGGTAGTGCTTCCCTCTACCTTGGTTTTGTCTCCTTAGACACTGTGTTTCTTAGATAGAAATAGCGTGCCACGAGCTCCTCGAATCTCAATCTACACAGCTCCCTTAGCCCCGGAAACTGAAGAATTTGAGCCCTTCAAGCTCTGCGCAATCACAGTGAGAGTTGGATCAGCTCCTCCTGGCCTCAACGTCAATCCTTCCTGGCTGAGAAAGATGACCGAGCACTGCATATGCCTAATCTACCCTCCCTCTTCCTCTGCGTTGGCCTTTCTGTAGAAATTTCTGTTTTCCCACCCCGGTTTTCAGTTTCTCCTTATTTCTCCCATGTAGTTAAATGCCCATTCCCATAACCATACATTTAACAGACTGAAAAAAATAAATATTGCTGAAAACACAAATTCTGGAAATTTTTCAGAATGCTGGAAATTGCAGAATTAAAAATCAACAATCAAAAACAGCCATTAAAACACATTAAAACACTGATATTTTTGGTCAACTTGACCCTGGAAAAACCCCTTACAACTCTTGGGGAAAACCAGTTTGAGAGCTCTTCTTTATTTCTGAAAATTGCCTTTTTACAGTGAGAATTATTCAGCAAAAAATCAGCAAGCAAATTTACAACTTATCTCCTTTCCCGTGCCTCACAACAATCTGGAAATTACAGCAAACAGGTCAGCAATAAATGCTGTACGGCTTCCGTTTTGTGTGCAGAAAAATCAGCAAACTGCTCCTCGATTTTTGTGCAAAAATCTGCCTTTCACTATGTGCTGAATCAGCTGTACAAATCTGCTCAACTGCTGCCTTGGAATGTGTGCCAAGCTGCTGTCTCCTTCTCCTCCCTGCTCAGAAATCTCTCTTGCTCTCCTTCTCCCAATCTTCTCATGAAAGAATGAATGACCTTTTCCTCCTTTTCCTCCTTTAATATAACTCCAAGTGACTTTTGGGTGATCTCTAAATCCAATGGCTGAAATAGATTTAGATCAATGGCTGAGATTAAATGCTCATTTAAATCTCACTTTCTATTTTTTAATTCACCCCACTTTAATAAAGAGTCAAGACCCACTTAGTCATTTATTTCCAAAGTCACTTTTCCTTTCTAATTTTTCATTGACTTTATAAAAGTCACTTTAAAATTAGACTTAATAACTTTATCACTTAAAGTCACTTTTAAATTAAATTTAACTTTATAAAATATAAAGTCACTTTAGGAGAAAAATTAAATTCTTTTGGACACTTTTCCCTAGGCCAAAGATCAAAGCCTAGGGGAACCACCTGTCCTCCGGTACCAAATTTCAACACTCCCTCTTACCGAGGAAGGTGTTCCTCACCACACCCATCTTGTCTCTGAAGTAGACATGCTTGCCCCGTGGTAAGGCTTTGGTAAGGATATCTGCAACCTGCTCATCAGTGGAAATATACTCAAGCTTCACAGCTCCCTTCTAAACATAGTCTCTGATGAAATGATATCTGATCCCGATATGCTTTGACCTATCATGAAATACTGGATTCTCCGTGAGTTTAATGCAACTCTGATTATCACAGTAAATCACTGAAGGTCTCAACGGCTGACCAAATAAGCCAAACAACATCTTGCGAAGCCAGATGGCCTCACAACTAGCTAGACTGGCTGCCATATACTCTGCTTCTGCTGAACTCAGTGCTACTGATTGCTGCTTCCGGCTGAACCATGACACTACTGCTGAACCCAACCCAAAACAACACCCTGAAGTGCTCTTCTTATCAGAAGCACAACCTGCCCAATCAGAATCAGTGTATCCTGCCAATCTCACTCTATCTCCCTGCCTGTAGTCCAGACCATAATCCACTGTCCCCTGCAAGTACTGCAAAATGTGTTTTGCAGCCACCCAGTGAACCTTCCTAGGCTCACACATAAACTGACTCATCGTGTTGACTGCAAAACAGATATCTGGTCTAGTGTTGACCAAATACATCAAGGAACCAATCAACTGCCTGTACAATGTGGGATCCACCAACTCGGAATCCGAAGCATGAAGCTTCTTCCAGTTGGTGATCATCGGTGTCGACATGGGTCTACAATCCTCCATGTGGAATCTGCTAAGGATGTCCACAATATACTTCCCCTGCCCCAGGAAGAAATGCCCCTCCTCCTGCCACACCTCCAAACCCAAAAAGTAATGCATCAAGCCGATGTCCTTCATCTCAAACTTCGCCGCAAGATCTCTCTTGCAGTGCTCTATGAGTCTCTCTGCACCTGTAATGATCAAGTCATCCACATACAGCACCAGAATGAGAGGCTCCTCACCAATCACAATAAAGTAAAGGTTCGGATCTGCCTCACTCTTGGTGAAACCCATCCCCTGCAAGTATGCATCTATCCTGGAGTACCAAGCTCTGGGAGCTTGCTTCAGGCCATAAAGGGCCTTCTTCAATCTGCACACATGGGACTCCTTCCCATGCACCTCAAAGCCCTGTGGCTGCTCAATGTACACCTCCTCCTGTATGAAGCCATGGAGAAATGCGGTCTTCACATCCATCTGGTGGATCTTCCAACCATTTCTGCTGCTATCGATATAATGGAGCGGATCGAAGTATATCGAGCCACGGGAGCGAAGGTCTCCTCATAATCAACTCCCTCTACCTGGGAGAACCCTCTAGCCACAAACCTCGCTTTGAATTTCTCAATGCTGCCATCTGCAGCATGCTTTACCTTGTAAAGCCATCTGGAAGTAACCACGGATTTGCCCTCAGGCCTCGGCACCACCTCCCAAACATCATTCTTCATGATAGAAGTATACTCCTCCTGCATGGCCTCTCTCCAGACCTGCTGGCTAGCTGCCTCCTCATAGCTAGAAGGCTCAGAGTCAAGGATGCTGGTAACCATCGCCATATAGCTACAAAACCTCTCAGGTGGTCTACTCTCTCTGACCGGCCTCTTCGGCTCAGCAACAGATGTGGCATCTCTCAAGGTGTCCTGAAGCCACTTGGGCTTCCTCTTCCCTGAGCGCACTTCTCCCACCGGAGAATGAAACTCCTCCTCCTCATCATCATCAGTAGCCTGAACTCCTTACTGTCTGTCTGCTGTCCTCCTGCCTGCACCTGAACATGTAGAAGCTGAGGTACCGTGTGAACTGTCCATCAGTGGACTCCCTAGTGAACTGCTCTGTGAACTGCTCTGCATGCTGCCCGGAGCACCACCCCTCTGGCTCGGCGAGCCACTACTCACTGACGGACCTGACATCCTCATAGATGTACCTCCGGATCCTCCTGATCTCTGCCCACTGGATCCCTGCGACTGACTCAACTGCTGCTGAGGGTCTGGCTGATCCAGATACTCTAACTCCCGTGACCTCCTAAAGGCCCTGTCCTCCTCGAACTTCACATCCCGTCTGACAACAACTCTCCTTTGTGCAGGAATGTAAATCTGAAAGGCCTTTGAGGTCTCACTGTAGCCCACAAAGATACCCTTCTCTGCGGTGGGCTCTAGTTTGGTCCTCTTCTCCTTGGGTATATAGGAGTATGTAATGCATCCAAAGATATGAAGATGACCAATATCAGACTTCTTCCCAGAGAAAGCCTCCTCCGGAGTCATGTGCCCCAAGGCACGATGCGGACTCCTGTTCTGCAAGTAAACAGCTGTGTTGCGGGCCTTTGCCCACAAGAACAATGGCAACCCCTGATCATGTATCATGGCTTTGGCAGCCCCTATGATGGATCTGTTCTTCCTCTCTGCAACCCCGTTCTGCTGGGGGTTGTAAGGAACAGTGAACTCCCTCCTAATGCCTGCCTCCGCACAATAATCAACAAACTCTCCAAGGGTGTACTCTCCTCCATTGTCTGACCTCAGGGACTTGATCTTTCGACCTGTCTGAGTCTCCACAAGAGCTTTGAACTCCTGAAACCGCTTGATGACCTCACTCTTGGTCTTCAAAAAATAAATCCAGGTCCTCCTGGAGTGATCATCAATGAATAACACATAGTACTCATATCCACTCAAGGAAACATGAGACATCCGACCGCCCACATCGGAATGAATCAAATCAAGTATCCCCGTCGCTCTGTTGTCACTGCTGGGAAAAGGGGATTTGGCAAATTTGCCCATCGCACAACCTCTGCAAGTATCAAAGTGATCAGTACTGAAATCTGGCACACTTGTAGTGATCTCCCGCAATGTTCTCAAGGCTCCATGATACATATGTCCCATCCTGCGGTGCCAAATCTCACACAGCTCAGAACTGCTAGCTCTGCTGTCGGTACTACTGCTCAATGCCAAAAGGGGTTGGAATGCAAACTTGTACACCTTTGCATGGCGTACACCTATCACTCTAGCTGAATCAGCTGGAGTGCCCCTGGGATACATCAACACCTGTCCTCCCCTGAACAGTACCTCATATCCTCTGTCCTCCAAAGCTGAGACGGATATGAGGTTCTTCCTCATCCCTGGCACATAAAGAACCTCTGACACCTTCAAGGGAGGTTTGGACTCCCTCTGAAATGTCACTGTCCCCACCCTGAATGCTCTAACAACTCTGTCATCACCGAGTACTACCTCAATATCAGTGCCACTCTCTGAAAGCTCTGAGAAGTACTCACGGACTCCTGTCATGTGACGTGAAGCCCCACTGTCCACATACCAGATACCTGAAGATGCTCCGCTAATCGAGGGAAAAGCATGCTCCCTTTGAACCTGTGTGGCAGGTGATCCTGCACTAGAGGACTCACACGTAGTGAACGCAAACTCTCGGTCAAAACGACCAGCAAAGTCCTCAATCTCTGCTGAAGCTGCCACGTCCTGGTTCTTCCCCTTCTTCTTCTTCTCCGGACACACAACTGCATAGTGTCCCATCTTTTGACAATTCCAACACTTCACCTTGGAATAGTCCTTCTGTGTGTTCCCCTGTTTACCTTTACCTTTGCCTTTGCCCCCACCACTGCTTGTGGAAGCCTGCTTCTTCCCTTTGCCTTTCTTGCCCCCTGCCACTAGTGCTACATCCTCATCCTGCTCAACTGGCTTGGCTGCCCCAAGCTGACCTTTCCTGATCTCTGTCTGAATGCAATCATCCCAAAACCTCTCCCATGTGGGAAGGGTCTCATGTGCATAAACCCCATTAGCAAAGTTCAACCATGAACGGGGGAGGCCATTCACTGCAATCCGCACCAATTCAGTGGGTGGAATGGCCTCTCCAATCGCTGCCAACTCATCTCTCACATTGGTAATCTTTGTGAGATATCCAGCTGCACTATCATTCCCTATCTTAATGTTCTTCAGCTTCTCCTTCAGGACCATCTTCCGGTTCTCATTGGTACTCTGGTAGAGATTGGACAATGCTGTCCACATCTCATGGGCATTGCTCTTTCCTCTCACATGAGTAATGCAATGGTTTTTGATTCCGTCTAGAATCAGCCTCTTACCCTTATTGTTCTTCTTTTTATACTCAGCCAACTGAGTAACATCAGTGGGCACAACAACAGGGTTCTGTGCGGTATGCACCATGATATCCCAGACTTCTGCCTCCTCAAAGATACTCTGCATTCTCTCCTTCCAAACACTGTAATTTGTATGCCCATCCAACCTATCCTCCACCCTCAATCCCAATGACATCCTGCTGTCCTAAAACTGAAAAATAGCACTGCTGTAGTAAAGATAAAACTGCTGTTTATGAAAAAATCAGCTTGCTGGAATTTTCTGAGTGAAAAATCAGCAACTGTAATTTTTCCTTTTGCTGTCCCAAACTGCCCTTCAGCGCTCAAGCTCTGATACCATGTAGAAATTTCTGTTTTCCCACCCCGGTTTTCAGTTTCTCCTTATTTCTCCCATGTAGTTAAATGCCCATTCCCATAACCATACATTTAACAGACTGAAAAAAATAAATATTGCTGAAAACACAAATTCTGGAAATTTTTCAGAATGCTGGAAATTGCAGAATTAAAAATCAGCAATCAAAAAAAGCCATTAAAACACATTAAAACACTGATATTTTTGGTCAACTTGACCCTGGAAAAACCCCCTACAACTCTTGGGGAAAACCAGTTTGAGAGCTCTTCTTTATTTCTGAAAATTGCCTTTTTTACAGTGAGAATTATTCAGCAAAAAATCAG
The DNA here is from genome assembly GCA_031772625.1 of Pinus tabuliformis. NCBI lineage: Eukaryota > Viridiplantae > Streptophyta > Pinopsida > Pinales > Pinaceae > Pinus > Pinus tabuliformis. Next base: position 2,076,439,348 of record CM062818.1, read on the forward strand.
CAAGCAAATTTACAACTTATCTCCTTTCCCGTGCCTCAAAGCAATCTGGAAATTACAGCAAACACGACAGCAATAAATGCTGTACGTCCTCCGTTTTGTGTGCAGAAAAATCAGCAAACTTCTCCTCGATTTTTGTGCAAAAATCTGCCTTTCACTATATGCTGAATCAGCTGTACAAATCTGCTCAACTGCTGCCTTGGAATGTGTGCCAAGCTGATGTCTCCTTCTCCTCCCTGCTCAGAAATCTCTCTTGCTCTCCTCCCAATCTGCTCATGAAAGAATGAATGACCTTTTCCTCCTTTAATATAACTCCAAGTGACTTTTGGGTGATCTCTAAATCCAATGGCTCAAATAGATTTAGATCAATGGCTGAGATTAAATGCTCATTTAAATCTCACTTTCTATTTTTTAATTCACCCCACTTTAATAAAGACCCACTTAGTCATTTATTTCCAAAGTCACTTTTCCTTTCTAATTTTTTATTGACTTTATAAAAGTCACTTTAAAATTAGACTTAATAACTTTATCACTTAAAGTCACTTTTAAATTAGATTTAACTTTATAAAATTATAAAGTCATTTTAGGAGAAAAATTAAATTCTTTTGGACACTTTTCCCTAGGCCAAAGATCAAAGCCTAAGGGAACCACCTGTCCTCCGGTACCAAATTTCAACATATTTTGGCCAAGTCAAGTTCACTAGAGGGCTGTCCATTTTCCTCTTTAAGTTGTGGGCATTTGGAGGAAACTCACACCTTGTTTCCCTTGCATAAGTTTTGTGAGATCTTGTCACTACTTTCTCAAGAAGGGAGGTCTAGTGTCCAAGTTTCAAGCAGTTATTGTGAGGACTCTCCTTGAAGTATAGTTGAGAACTTTGAAGGGCCCTCTTCTCATTGTAATATTAATAAAAGATCTAACTTGCTTGTGGGAGCTTGAGATTTCTCCCATATCCTATCTCCCCATTTAGAGGGAGTCTTCTCTTGGATGGATTGACATTTGCATGGTTTAAGCTTTCATACTTCATTCACTTACATGCATGCCTTAATTGGGAATTAACACAACCTCACTATCACATTTCATTAAGTTAAAGTTTGTTACAATTTCATTTGAGCTTTGCATTTTCTTTCTCATTGTTGCTTGGAACTACAAGCTTACACTTCACTCTGGGCAATTCATCCTTTACATGCAAGCATTTTATATTCTTAACAAACTTTGATTCGTTCCATTTACCTTGGTAAATTGTTTCATGAGCACTTGAATACATGCTTCAATTTTATGGTACATTGTTATTTTGAATATTGGAGCAATTTATTGTTATTGTCTATTTGAAACAAATTTTACTTTCAACCAAATTACTTGTATCATTTTAATTCATTGATGAAACACATGCGACACTTGTAAGCTAATTTTATTCCTCCAATTGAAGTTATAATTGCAACTTATGTTGAACACTATTTCATTTTCAAGCATTGCAAATCAATCTCTTTGAAGCATTTGCATGTATCATTATTTTAATTTGGGGAATTAACACAATTTTCATTTCATCTAGGCATTTTAGTGTAGGAAGTCTCCAAGCCTCATTAAAATCTTACCTCCAACATAAGTTGGTTGAAGTAGACATTTTAGGGATCCTTTACTCTTCTATTGACTCCTCACTGTGAGATCCATATGATTGGGCAAGGGTGAGGCCTGAGGATTGAAGAGTTAAATTATAGTCTTGTTGTAGAGCTAATTAATAAAATTAACCAAGAGCACTTTCCATTACATTTACTTTACTTGTCTCTTGATGGTTTGAGTTTTCATATGCAAAGTCTATTCCAAAAGCAAGTAATGTATCATTTCAAACAAGTGTTTTATTTTCATGTTTCAAGTCTAATTGCTTATTGATGTCTTGGTTTAACACTTCCTTTCTTTTACATTTCCAAGTTAATTACTAATTTTTGGGTTTTAGCAAGATATGTTTCACATGTTTTGATTTATAAAGTTGATTATCTCAAAAGAATTTTGTATTTTACATATCTTGTGCTAACAATTCTTATTTACATTTTAGGGTTACTTTGTTTTATCTTTTGAGAGCATTGCATTTTACTTTGAGCAAATATATCTTTAGGTTGTTGAGCAAATTCCTTATAAGGCACTGGTTTTATGGTTTTTAATCATATTAATGATTGGCATTGTTATTTCAAGTTGCTCACTTCGTATTTGCGCATAAATCCTTAAAATTAATCCATTTTCACTATAACACTCTCCTAGAAACTCACATCTTTTAACTTAACTTTTCATTAGGGACCACCCCCCTTAGCTAACCTAGGAGACCTAGGAGATAGCTCAAACGGAGAGAGTCGGGATTAGTGTGACAGCCCCTTCTCTGAGTTCCCTACCACCAACCACACCTTGTGGGGTTGAAGGCTTTTCTCACTGACTTGTAGTTAGGTGTAGGCGGCAGGGTCAACATGACCCTAAGTCTAAGACTCTAAACTTAGGAAAATAAAATAATTAATGGGTATTAATCTAAACTGTAGGTGAAACTTCTAGAAGAAGGTGAAGATCAAGTCAATATGATCCTAGCCATTGATTAGAATATAATGTGGGTTGTTGATTGATCAGCGAGAGGACTATAAGAGAAGGCTTGATGGGCACTTGGAGAACACACCGAGAGAGATCAAGAATATTCATAGAGGGCAGCGCAACAGTTGCTAGAGGAGTGATTGAAGAGATCTCCTGCAGTGAGGGGCAGTGAGTATCTAGAAGAAGGAAGTTTTTCCTGGGCCAGAGAGTACGAGGCAGAGAGGATAGAACGACGTCCAGAGAGAGGAAGGCGTTGGCCCACGCAGAGCTAACGCAGTGGCAACGCAGGCCTTAGAGGGAGATCGAATTCCTGTTGAGGAAATCGAATTTGAAAAGCCAAGAGCCGGGATGTGAGACTAGGAGGCAAAGATTTGGATTTTCCAGCCAGCGGAGAATCCGAAGAAGGAACAGCGTGATACCCAGTAGGGGTGACGCAGGGATTGCATGAGGCTTATGCAATTCTGCATAGAGGGTATGTAGAGGTCCAATTCAACGTGATCAGACTCAGATTCTCTCAGTGACAGGGTGAGAGCACTTCACGATTCATTTTTTCCAGTTTCTCCCTGTATCGGATTGCTAGTTGAGCATCCAATAATTGTACTCAAATTTACTACTGCATAATAATAAAACCCTTAGATCTGTTGCACCAGTTTTCCGACATTGGGTTTTTCCGAGGACATTTGTCCAAAAATAATGATGTAATTGTGTTGTATTTTCTTTCCTGCTCAGTCTCTTTTTTCTGCATATAAATTAATTAAGTGAACGTTGCAATGTATGTATTTCAATGTTTGTCGTAGGAAACTGCAAATAACTTGTTCATGAAAATCTAACAAGTAGGAGAAATATCATCAGTTGCTGCAGTAGGAATTTTCACATGGTATCAAAGTTGCAGGTGGAACAAGAAAAGCAGTGCCAAAGAACCCAGAGCTGAGTAGAATAGGGAGTTCGAAAAAGTTGCAGGAGGTAGCAGTTCGAAACCCTAGATGGAGGGCTGATTTTCGAGGCAGCCTCTCTCTAAGTGAGTCGACAGAGAGAAGGGCTACCAGATCAAAAATTTGTCGTGGTAGAGGGAGCAGCGATGAGCCTCAGCGTGAGGAAGAGCTGGTGGGATGCAGATTTTCAATAGGCAGATCACTGGGCTGGAAGACGTTAGAAGAGAGAAGAGAAGCACAGTGAGGGAATTTTTCCTCAGTAAGACTTCCCACCAAGAAGTTCATTTTCTTATTGGTTGAGCAGCAGCAGTAAGAACTAGAGAGGAGATTTTCGACATTTGTGGCAGAGATGGCAACTAGTGGCTTGAGGGATCAAGACAGGTTGGACAAAGCATCCAACTATGTCATATGGAAGGCTAGAATGTCATTCTTTCTAGATGAGCATGCCCTTAGGACATATGTCGACAGCGTGGTGGTTGAACCAGCAGATCCAAATCCACTGAAGAAATATAGAGCTGAGATGGCGAAGGCGAAAAGAATGATCCTCGATAGAGTGAAGGATCATGTGGTCTGCCACATCGCTAGCAAAGGGACTGCTAAGGAGATGTGGGACGCATTGTCTGCGTTATATCAGGGATCTTCTGAGCAGCGGAAGATGTACTTAGAGCAGAAGTTGAAATCTGCTCAGATGCAAAAGGGGGAGCATGTGGATCCATTCCTCACGAAGCTTCAGGAGACCCGTGATGAGTTATCTGCTGTGGGGTCTGTTGACCTCTACTGGTCAACTTCCCATGCAGTACACCCTCTTTTCTTGGCAGAAAGGGGTAGCACCTGAACGACGTGTCCGTGCCAGCCTACAGTCATCAGCAGCTTGATCATTTCAATTGTAAACCTAGTCTGCATGTATGAATTGTAAATAATCTAAGCAGATCAGAGTCATGTATGTAAAATTGCCTAGGTGGACCTAACTTTCTATGATAATCTATGTCCCGGAAGGTTTTTCGTCTCACCGATCCATGGATCGGCAGAGTTTTCCTTCAAACTTGACCCCAAAGCCGGGATGGATTTTGTCATTAGAACTTTAGGAGAATCCTAGTGTGTTAATCTGCTAGATTATAGTTGTGTCACAAAACTGGGTGATTTATGAGGGTTTGTATTAGGTGGGTTTGTCCCCTTGAGATGTAAATTGTAAAAAGTCATCATGAAATGTGTCTTGAGGGTTGAAAATGTTTTAAATCCTCTCATGAGTCCTAAGTCCTAGGTCCTAGGTGATGTTTCCAAAGGCTTAGTTCGATGATCCATTTAAAAAATGAAATAAAATAATAAAATAAATAAAAATTAAGAAATTTAAAAAAAAAAATTAAAAAAAAAAAATTTAAAAAAAAAAAATAAATAATAAAAAAATTTAAAAATTTAATAAAAAATAATAAAAATTTAAAAATTTAAAAAAATGAAATAAATAATAAATAATAAAAAATTTAAAAAATAAAATAAAATAAAAAATAATAAAAAATTTAAAAGTTTAATAAAAAATAATAAAAAATTTAAAAATTTAAAAATTTTAAAAACGAAATAAATAAAAAATAATAATAAATTTAATAAAAAATAAAAAATAATAAAAAACTTAAAAATTTTAAAAATGAAATAAATAAAAAATAATAAAAAATTTAAAAATTTACGAATTTAAAAAATAATAATAAAATAATAAATAATAAGAAATTTTAAATTTAAAAAATAATAATAAAAAATTAATTGAATAAATCGACGGATGAGATCAAGAGATGTCTTGATCTTCATCAACGGTCGAGATCATTTCTACATGGATCATTCGAACTAGCCGTTGGGATCATTTCCTTTATATAGGGTCTTAGCTGGTCATTTCAGATGGATTCGATCTGTGAGTCAGATACTGAAGAAGCTCTCTTGTAAATCTGTTTCTGGTTAATAAAGGAAGACTTTGGGGTCCATATTTTGCTGGTGTTACTCTCTTGGAATGCTGTGAGATCATTTCATTTTCTGCATATGTTATTTTCAGCCATTAATAATAGTTTTTCGTAGAGTATTATGAGCACAGGTATCTTGTTCACTTGCTGGGGTTTGGGTGTTGTTAGGGTTTCTGAAGTAATGGCAGGTATCTCCATTACTGTTTGAGATATAGCAGCATTTTTAACCTCTTTGTTGACGGTTGTTTTGAGCTGTGCAGAAAACATTTTCTGAAGGAAATTTGTGGGCGTTCGGGGAAGTTCTCGGCTGAACCAGCCAACTCCCGCAAGCATTTTTTTGCTGAGCCCAGTTGGACTTGATCCTGGGTCTATCATTCGGTTTATTTTTCTAAGTTTGCATGAGAGATTTTCTGAAGTTCTTCACAGTGACGATCTGAAATTTCTGTTCTTTAAAATGTTTTCCGTGCTTATTGCTGAATCTGGCTGTTAAGGGGCCAAATCTGTAAATTAATTAGCTGATCTAGGGTTTTAATTTTTGCTTTATGCAGTTTTTTTATTAGGGTTTAGGGTTTTTTTTTGGGTTTCATTTTAGCACATTCATCTTTTCAAAGTTTTTTTTTTTTTTTTTAATCGCTGGATATCGTTTTGGTCATGTGATTTAACTGATGATAGATGGTTGCTGTCCATGGTCCATGTTCCTATATCATTTAACAAGTAATCGTTTCTACATCAATCTCTTAAGGCACGGGTCTGCTAAATTAATCAAATCCATCGAGTTTTTTTTTTATATCGTATCTCGTGTCTCCCAACCAACTGGTTGACAGTTGGTCTCATCATCTCACAGGGACTACCCCCCTTAGCCGCGGGAGACAGGCTTAAACGGAGGGATCGGGGATCAGAGTGACAGCCCCCGGTCTGAGCGTTGTCGTGTCAATCTGCGCGACAACATTTTTTAGCGCCGTTGCCGGGGAAATTGTTTTCTTGGCGTTTCAAACGAAAAATCATCCTTCTCATTTTTATCTTTTCATCTGGCCCGGCAACGCCAACATTTTTTGGCGCCGTTGCCGGGGATAGAGTTTTTCTGTCCTTGGTGTTTCAACGACTTTTCATCATTCATCGTTCATCTTTTTATCATTCATTTGAGCTAGCAACGCCAACATTTTTTGGCGCCGTTGCCGGGGACAGAGTTTTTTTGTTCCTGGAGTTTCATCGACATTCACCTTATCATCTTTCTCATCTCTCATTTTGAGCTGGCAAATTCAACCTTTTGGGTTATCATTTGGCTCTTTCATTGCTTTATTTTTCGCCATATCAGTAGCATCTCTTCGGTCTGTTTTTTGTTTGGGTGGCGACTCCACCTTCTCATTTTTCCCAGACAAGAAGCTTTCCTCATATCTGCTTATGGTTACTTTTTGGATCCTAGAATCAGATTCATTGTTCAAGTGGCGACTCCACTTCTCTCATCTCTTAATTTTCTTGAGCAGAAATCTTTTTCTATCATCCAGTTGATCCCTTATTGTTCATCATGGATTATTCATTTAAACCATGTCATTTTACTGATAATCTCCATGATCTTCCGAAAGAGGCCATTGGTAAATTATTTAAGTTCTCGGGTGGTGATTCGATCACTGTTGGACAGCATTTAAACATGTTTACTTGTGTAATGATCTTATATTGTAGATTTCCTCAATATAATCATGAAGATTTCAAGATGCGTCTATTTGTCCATTCTTTAGAGGGTGATGCCTTGAATTGCTTTAATAATTTTCCTAATGATTTTTTCACTTCTTTACAAGACATTCTCAATGCTTTTAAAGATAGATATGATAGTCCAAACAACTTGCCTTCTGCCTCTAAAATTGTGCAACAGAATGTAAGTAATTTGATAAGTGGTCCAGCTGAAAGATCCCAAGACGATTCATCATGTCAGAATGTGTCATCCACCGGAAATATTGCAGATCAAGTTCATGATAGTGAAAAATCAGGGACAAATGACAATGAAAGGGAAGAGCAAAAGCAAATTTTACGAGATCTAATGATGTTGGTGAGAAATATGGAAATCAATCAAACTAATTATGTCAATGATGTGAAAATTTTATGCACCCACCTGGAAAAACGTAATAGGGAGATTGAGGTCACGCAAAATCAGCATGCTAAAGAAATTGAGGCCATGAAAACTAAATATGAAACAGAAATTGGAAACATGCATAGCAAGATGTCAGTCTTAGAGGAAAATATGGTGACCATGAAAGCTGATCATGATAGGAAAATTGACTCTATGCAAAACAAGTTACTAACTATGGAAGAGGAAATGACTATCATGACGTTCAATCATAATAATCAGTTGGCTGACATGCAAGCGAATCATAAAGAAGAAATAAATTTCATGCAGCATTACTTGATGGACATAAAGGAAGAGAATGTTAAAGTAATAAAAGACATGCAGGAGCACCATGCCAGACAAATCAGTGCTATAAAGGTTGAACACTCTAGTCAGATGGATGCCATTAGAATACAGGTTCAAAGGTTTTAGCAATTGGAAGATGAAAGAAACCAGATAACATCAACAGATCAAGAGTCTTCTCATTTGCTGCAACAAGATTCATCTTATTATTGGGAGGTTGTTGATTCGATTGAAAGATGGTTGATTGAGGGTGATCCAGACAGACTTAAGAATGATAAAGATCAGATGCAAGATGAAGAAAGACATAGCACGCATATCTTACATACTTCATCTGATAGCTTTGAAACAGAAAGTACCAGGTCATCAGTAATTCAACCAGCCAGAAAGAAAAAGCGCAAGAGAAAGAAAATGAGAAGAAGATTTGACGCATCAGACGGCCGCAAGCAGCTTGATTTTCGGATAGGAAAGAGTCCTACCATATGCAAAATGGGACATGGCACATCCGACAAGCAGCCGACAGATTTGTCTGAAAGCAGGCAAATGCTCAGTATGCACTATATTGAACACATCTGATGCCGTAGGGCATCCTTTGTATCGTATTTCTAACCCTACTCCTTGTTTTTTCCGCATTTTCGTTTCTGCTTTAGATAGTTAATAAATGAAGAGCTTGTATCTTTATTGTGCTTAATGTATATGATGATTTTGGATGGACGCTACTTATTTTTGTGTTGTATGGATGCAGATTCTGGATTCTCACATTCCTGCAAGCAGCAACGTGTCCCCAAGTAGAGCCAGATGTTGACCTCTACTGGTCAACTTCCCATGCAGTACACCCTCTTTTCTTGGCAGAAAGGGGTAGAACCTGAACGACGTGTCCGTGCCAGCCTACAGTCATCAGCAGCTTGATCATTTCAATTGTAAACCCAGTCTGCATGTATGAATTGTAAATAATCTAAGCAGATCAGAGTCATGTATGTAAAATTGCCTAGGTGGACCTAACTTTCTATGATAATCTATGTCCCGGAAGGTTTTTCGTCTCACCGATCCATGGATCGGCAGAGTTTTCCTTCAAACCTGACCCCAAAGCCGGGATGGATTTTGTCATTAGAACTTTAGGAGAATCCTAGTGTGTTAATCTGCTAGATTATAGTTGTGTCGCAAAACTGGGTGATTTATGAGGGTTTGTATTAGGTGGGTTTGTCCCCTTGAGATGTAAATTGTAAAAAGTCATCATGAAATGTGTCTTGAGGGTTGAAAATGTTTTAAATCCCCTCGTGAGTCCTAAGTCCTAGGTCCTAGGTGATGTTTCCAAAGGCTTAGTTCGATGATCCATTTAAAAAATGAAATAAAATAATAAAATAAATAAAAATTAAGAAATTAAAAAAAAAAATAAAAAAAAAAAATTTAAAAAAATAAAATAAATAATAAAAAAATTTAAAAATTTAATAAAAAATAATAAAAATTTAAAAATTTAAAAAAATGAAATAAATAATAAATAATAAAAAATTTAAAAATTTAAAAAATTTAAAAAATAAAATAAAATAAAAAATAATAAAAAATTTAAAAGTTTAATAAAAAATTTAAAAATTTAAAAATTTTAAAAACGAAATAAATAAAAAATAATAATAAATTTAATAAAAAATAAAAAATAATAAAAAACTTAAAAATTTTAAAAATGAAATAAATAAAAAATAATAAAAAATTTAAAAATTTAAGAATTTAAAAAATAATAAATAATAAGAAATTTTAAATTTAAAAAATAATAATAAAAAATTAATTGAATAAATCGACGGATGAGATCAAGAGATGTCTTGATCTTCATCAACAGTCGAGATCATTTCTACATGGATCATTCGAACTAGCCGTTGGGATCATTTCCTTTATATAGGGTCTTAGCTGGTCACTTCAGATGGATTCGATCTGTGAGTCAGATACTGAAGAAGCTCTCTTGTAAATCTGTTTCTGGTTAATAAAAGAAGACTTTGGGGTCCATATCTTGCTGGTGTTACTCTCTTGGAATGCTGTGAGATCATTTCATTTTCTGCATATGTTATTTTCAACCATTAATAATAGTTTTTCGTAGAGTATTATGAGCACAGGTATCTTGTTCACTTGCTGGGGTTTGGGTGTTGTTAGGGTTTCTGAAGTAATGGCAGGTATCTCCATTACTGTTTGAGATATAGCAGCATTTTTGCCCTCTTTGTTGACGGTTGTTTTGAGTTGTGCAGAAAACATTTTCTGAAGGAAATTTGTGGGCGTTCGGGGAAGTTCTCGGCTGAACCAGCCAACTCCCGCAAGCATTTTTTTGCTGAGCCCAGTTGGACTTAATCCTGGGTCTATCATTCGGTTTATTTTTCTAAGTTTGCATGAGAGATTTTCTGAAGTTCTTCACAGTGACGATCTGAAATTTCTGTTCTTTAAAATGTTTTCCGTGCTTATTGCTGAATCTGGCTGTTAAGGGGCCAAATCTGTAAATTAATTAGCTGATCTAGGGTTTTAATTTTTGCTTTATGCAGTTTTTTTATTAGGGTTTAGGGTTTTTTTTTGGGTTTCATTTTAGCACATTCATCTTTTCGAAGTTTTTTTTTTTTTTTTTTAATCGCTGGATATCGTTTTGGTCATGTGATTTAGCTGATGATAGATGGTTGCTGTCCATGGTCCATGTTCCTATATCATTTAACAAGTAATCGTTTCTACATCAATCTCTTAAGGCACTGGTCTGCTAAATTAATCAAATCCATCGAGTTTTTTTTTTATATCGTATCTCGTGTCTCCCAACCAACTGGTTGACAGTTGGTCTCATCATCTCACAGGGACTACCCCCCTTAGCCGCGGGAGACAGGCTTAAACGGAGGGATCAGGGATCAGAGTGACAGCCCCCGGTCTGAGCGTTGTCGTGTCAATCCGCGCGACAACAGGGTCTACACCTCAAAACTCAGAGTTGGTTAGAATGGCTCTCAAATCTATCTCAGATGAGTGGCAAGTCTTTGTCTAGAGTATCTTGGGTAGGGCGGCTTTGCCGAATTTGGATGAGATGTGGACAACTCTCAAACAAGAGGAGTTGAGGAGAGAATTGGTCAAGTGCAAGCTTGATGGACACAGCAGTGGGTCAAAGCCCAAGGAGGAGGAGGATAATGTAGCTCTTGTATCAAAGGGGCAACAGGACGTCTCGAAGATAAAGTGCTTCAGGTGTGGTGAGATGGGTCACTACGCTACTTAGTGTCCTCTCAAGAAGAAGGACAAGGATGAGAAACATGATCTGAAGGCAGCGTCCACGAAGATCGAGGAGGAGTTCGCCATGACAATCGAGATACCTCTAGGAGGGAGGTGGGCTAGTTTGGAGCTGTATTTCGAAAGTGCTACAGATGGGCAAGATCCTTGAGGAGCCCACCTCTTGGATTGATACCTTGCTACAAGAGCCCAGTTTTGTGGTAGTAGGATGGACTAGTGTTGGATGGTGCTGAGTGTCAGAGAGACAGTTGTAGTGGCTAGGAGCGCCAGAGACTGAACAACGAAGAGCAGAGTTGGCAGCAGTGCAGAGGTCAGTAGCAACGCAGTAGATTCAGAGGGTCAGTGCAGAGACTAGCAGCAATCAGGCCTCATCATTCACATGGTATCATACTGAACACAGTTAGTTCAGTATTTTGGGATGTTTTTCTGTTGTTGATACAGTAGTAGCAGCAGTTTGCAGTGCAGGGGTAATTGGTAGTGGCAACATGGATGCAGAAACTCAGAGGGAGTTGCAGTACGGATGCAATGTTGACAGTGGAAGGGTCAGCAATAGTACAGATGCAACATTTGTGCAGTGGTTGGTGGACAGCATGTCAGACATTGGCAACGCAGAGAGAGATGTTACAGAACATAGTGATGCTTCAATAGGTTGCATTGCTAGAGCACATTCCTCGCTAAGAGGGAGTGTTGATTTCTAGTAGCATTGGATGTGCTCTAAGTCTCAAATTTTGCAGGAAGGTTTGGGCACATGTATTCCAAAGAACCTAGAAAACGTTTTGGAAAATTCCACCCAAAAACAATTTTATTAAAATAATTAATTATTTTTAAATGTACCCTAAGTCTAAACTTAGGAAAATAAAATAATTAATGGGCATTAATCTAAACTGTGGGTGAAACTTCTAGAATAAGGCAAAGATCAAGTCAATATGATCCTAGCCATTGATTAGAATCTAATCTGGGTCGTTAATTGATTAGCGAGAGGATTATAAGAGAAGGCTTGATGGGCACTTGGAGAACACACCAAGAGAGATCAAGAAGATCGAATTTCTCAGAGAGGGCAGCACAACAGTTGCTAGAGGAGTGATCGAAGAGATCTCTTGCAGTGAGGGGCAATGAGTATCCGAAAGAATGAAGTTTTTCCTGGGCTGGAGAGTACGAAGCAAAGAGGGAAGAACGATGTCCAGAGAGAGGTAGACGCTGGCCCACGCAAAGATGACTTAGTGGCAACACATGCCTTAGAGGGAGATCGAATTCCTGCTTAGGAAATTGAGTTTCAGAACCCGGGAGCAGGGGTCTGAGACCGAGAGGTAGGGATTCAGATTTTCCAGCCAACAGAGGGTTCAGAGAAGAAGCATCATGATACTCAGGAGGGGTGATGCAGGGACTACGTGAGGCTTACGCAGTTCTGGGCAGAGGGCATGCAAAGGCTCCAGTTCAGCATGATTAGACTCAGATTCTCCCAGTGATAGGGTGAGAGCACTTCACCATTCATTTTGTCAAGTTTCTCTCTGTATCAGATTTCTATTTGAGCATCTGAGAATTGTACTCAGATTTACTATTGCATAATAATAAAACCCTTAGATTTGTTGCACCGGTTTTCCCACATTGGGTTTTTCTGGGGATATTTGTCCAAAAATAACAGTGTTATTGTGTTGTATTTTCTTTCTTGCTCAATCTCTTGTTTCCGCATATAAATTAATTAAGTGAAGGCTACAGTGTATGTATTTCAATATTTGCCGTAGGAAACTACAAATAACTTGTTCATGTAAATCTAACAAGTAGGAGAAATATCATCAGTTGCTGAAGTAGGGATTCATGCAGTAGGAATTTTCACAGAAAAACTATTAAGTCTGTTGGATCTTAAGTGAGATCTAAAACTCTTCTTTCTCCATATGAAACCCAATGAGGTCGGAACCACTCTCAAACATCTTGAGTCATTTCATGGTAATGCTAAAAATTTAAGTAAAATGATGAAAATGAAAGATAAAGGAGAATGTCACTTTTACGTTAAGAATTTAACATTACCATGAATTGCATAGCATTAGTAGGGAAAGATGGTTAAATACTAGGTTTCCCTTGTCATAAATCATTGTTTACAAGCAAATTTAAGGGGGGGTGCATAGCCCATTTTGAGGGGTGTCCTCCTTTTGGGAAGTCGAGTCTCCCACACTGGAGAAACATCCCCCCTGCGTCTCCCCAAAAGGGAGATGTGGGGAAATGTTTCCCTAGACATCCCCCTGTCCCGAGTGCGTGGGGTGTGATAGGTGCACGCACTCGACCCTGGGGGATGCGTCCCCGTGGAACACTGATATATAGTGCATCCATATCAATCCAAACCATTATAAACAAATATGTAAAGTTTTTCATACATATAGCAAGGTTGCATATAACCAAAATGACACCAAGTGCAATCCATCTCTAAACCAAAAATACATCAACAAAGATGCTCTAAATGGCCTCTAGAGTCCCAAAAAATTCATGCTACAATAAATAACTACATATCCTCAAAATCATTGCCTATATTCGGATCCTCATCATCAATATCACCCTTAAAGATTTAGAATAAGATGGAAAAAGCGTAACATGTTAAATCAGTAATTTTGCTTAAGTGAAGTGTGCATTTTTATTAGGTTCATGACAAAGGAGTTCAACAATCAATGCCACGAACATCGAGGTACATAAAAGGCTTGGTGGTTTTTTCTTAAATACTAGTTCCATACCCTCATACATGACAAAATCCAATGTAAATATTGCAATTTTGTGAGCTTTCCCACAAAATCCAATATTCTTGGCTTGAATTGCGCAACCCTATGGGAGATTCAAATCACTGCCCCTGCAGGAATTTCAAATTCCCTTCTCCTTTCAACGTTAGTTCCTCCGACTTCTTCCTTTTGCTTCCCTTTAGCTCCGATACCATGTGAACATTTCTAAATAGAAATCCTACTGCAGTGATTAATATTATTCCTTCTACTTATTATCTCCGAAATAAGTTATTCACAATATCCTCATGAAAAATATCGAAATATATTCTATCGCAGCCTTCACAATTAAAACATTGCAGAAAGTAAATGTAAGGAAAAATCTGGCTCAAATACAATCACAATGACAGTTATTTCTGGACAATCGTCCCTGAAAAAACACAATGTGGGAAAACCGGTGTAGCAGATGAGGGTTTTATTATTCTTCAGCAAATTCTCATGTACAAATTACAACCAACATAATAGGAATGATAAATTTTACAGACACTTCTTAACCAAGTTTTATGCCAGGTGAAGCACTTCTCCTTTCCTGGAATCCTTCTGATCCTCTCTGCGTCAAACTGCTCTCCTTGGCTCAGCGTCAAGCTGCCCACGTAGGCTCTACGTCAAACTGCCTCTTTCTGTGTCACCTTGTTCCTGCTCTGCGTCTTGCTGCCTTGCACCCTCTGAATATGCTGATGCCCTCTCTTCTTTTCTCACCTACAACTCTCCCTCTGATACAGTTTTCTCTTCCGAACTTCAACCAGTGAGAAAATTGATTTTATTTGAGTAACTGACTATTTGCCTCTAGTGTGTTCTCCAAGTGCCCATCAAGTCTCCTTTTATAATCCTCTCATTCATCAATCAATGGCCCAGATTAGATTCTAATCAATGGTTAGGATTATTTGACTTGATCTTTGACTTCTTTTAGAAGTTCCACCCACAGTTTAGATTAATACCCATTAATTATTTTAATTTTCTCAGTTTAGACTTAGGGTCCCATTAAAAATAATTAATTATATTAATAAAATTGTTTTTAGGTGGAATTTCCCAAAACGATTTCTAGGTATTGGAGAATGCATGTGTCTAAGCCTTCCTGAAAATTTTGAGACCTAGAGCACATTCGATGCTACCCCAAATCAACAATATAGGCACACCACCACGAACAATTGTAACCACCATTCATATTTTTTTATTAATAAAATATTTACCTATTTACACACAAATACCTTGCCGTGCATTGATTCTTTCACTTCAGTGGTATCAGAGTCGATTGAACCTCAGTCACCCTACTGCTGAACAAACCTTCGGATGCCACACTCACACTTCATAATTCCGTTATCAAACCTTTCCTCTGTCATTCTGCGCTCTGTTGAAGTGGTTCCTCCCTTTACGCTTCGCAGATTCTGCACCATCATCTTCCACCGCTTCACAACCGAACACCCTTGTCCCGACAACCCTGTGTCATCTGCCTACAATAGTGTAGTTGACTGACTGGTTGTAACCCCCGTGACTCATCACTGTTGTATTCCCTTTCACAAGCCGCCTTACATACCACCGCCACTGTCGACTTTCTGCTGTACCGACGTCCGAACCTTTGCTACCTTTCATTTCCTTGCCACTACCTATTCCGCAAGCCACCTACTCAACACCACAACCCTTACACAACCCTGCTACTGTCGTCACATCCTGCCTGTCTGCCATATTGACAATAGATTCAATGGTTTAATGTGTAGTCTCTGCTATCAAGCATTGAAGATCAACGTTGACGTCAGTTGGGCAAAACGCATCCATTCACGTTTTCGATTTTGTGTGGGAACTATATAACTTAATATAGTTTGATATAATTATTAAATATCAACTATATCATATAATTTAATTTTAATATAGTTGTGTATTATAATATAAACTATATTATATTAATATTAATATTAAAAAATCTCTCTCTCTCTCTCTCTCTATATATATATATATAATAATAATAATAATAATCAATTAAAAAATAAAAAAATTGAGTCCACTAGGAAAAATAAAAACAAAATGGGAAGCAATAATAATGACGATAATTCAAAGAAATTGCAAGATGAACTCGACAAAGTGCGCAGGCACCTTGACGAGGTTGAAAGGAAGCAAGATGATTTCGGGGTTCGTCAAGACGAAATGGCAAAGAATATCAAAGCAGTAAGGAGCATGATGAGCCAGCCCATGGGAGGAGCCAATCCACCTTTTAATCCCTTAGAAACGCAAAGTCCAAAATCTCCGGAAGGCAGATTTTTTTTCAAATCATGAATTTTCAATGCACGAAAAACCATGAATACTGCATGTGCAGTTTGAAGGAAGTTAGTACCATATGAAGTTCTCCGACAAAGACTACTTCAAAATTAAAAGAGAATTACACAAATACAATGGTAAGGACCATAAAGGCACCATTGTATGGGTAAATGAGATGGAAGCCCTTTTCGGAGCAACCCTGCCAATAGGTGAACATGAAAATGTCATGACCGCATCCAACTATCTTGAATCAGAAGCGTATCACTAATTCCTATGGTGGTCAAACAAATGTGCAACTTGCTCGTTTAATTGGAAAAATTTTAAAAATGCCCTGCTAAAAAGGTTTCATGATGAAGAAGAGGATGATGTTTATGAAAGATTCGTTCACCTCAAACAAAAGGGATCAATAAACGAATACACTCACGAATGGGAGGAATTAGCCATAAGGCAAAGGAGATTCTCAGACGAAGAGCTGTTAAAAATGTATTTTTGTGGTCTTAAGGATTACTTTCGCGAAGAATTAAAATTATATAAACCCCAAACCATTGAAGATGCTAGACATGCAACAATAATTATTGAGAGAAGATATAAGCTCAAAATGTCATAATTCAGGGAAAACGAAGACCAACAACAACGCTCAAGAAAAAAAGAAACCAACAAATGTAGGTATTGTGGAGACAAATGGACATCAGGACATAGATGCCTTAACAAAAAGTTATATACCTATGAAGTTGAGAAGGAATCAGACACTTTAAGTAATGAGTTAGAGAAGAAGATTAAAAAGAAAAATAATTGTCGCAAATGTGGAGAAAAATGGACGCCAGGACATAAATGTGAAGAAGCAAATTGAAGTACAAGAACATGATGAAGGAATCGTTGTCACAGACAATGAAGATCTAGATTCTGAGGAACCGTCATTAGCTTCAATCTCATGTGACTGGAAAAACCTTGATGAAAATAGTAACTCTTTCGGAGATCAAGAACATCAAGCAACTACAAAATACGTTCCACCACACCTTCGGAAGAAGAGCCAATTTCCGAGAAGGAACATTAAACATACTACACCGTCAACAAAAATAAGGAAAAGACTATGTCCTAGAACCCTAAGGCTCAAAGGACTCATAAAAAACAGAAATGTCAATATACTTATAAATTCTAGTAGTACTCACAATTGTCACATTGATCTTGCTAAACAACATATTCTTTGTATATGCCCAATCAAGGACCTGACCATGTCTGTTGCTGCTGTGAAGAAAATCAAGGAAATAGGAGAATGTCAAAATGTTTCAATCCAAATACAAGAACTGGAGCTACAAACAAATCTATTTGCCCTATGACTCAAAGAAATGGATGTAGTTTTAGGTGCAGAATGGTTAATACAACTAGGGAGCTATAGTACAAACCTTGAAGAACAATTCATGTAGTTTAACTGGCAAAGACAACATTATAAATTAAATGGTGTTAACACTCCCAATTCCAAGGAAGGTATAATTACTCATGAAGAATGCACTAGTCAACAAAAGGATGCCATACCATCACAACACTGTTCAACTAGAGAAAACCCTTTTGGTTGTGCTTTGAGGACAAAGCATCTCAAAAGGGGGACGCAATGTTGTGAATAAAATATTTATAAACATCAATTAATAAATAAATATTAAATTAACAAATATTAATAAAATGAATTAATTAAATTAATTAATGTCTCATTAAGTTGTGAAGAGACATGGGTTAAAAGTTGTGACCTTCTATCTTCGTGGCTAGTCAATGCTTGTATAGGCACACCGCCACAAAGAATTGTAACCACCATTCATATTTTTTTATCAATAGAACATTTAGCTATTTACACTACTACAAAATTTACACACAAATACCATGTCATACACTGATTCTTTCACTTTAGACATAATAGTTTGCTATTAGAATGATTGACATGAAACTTGACTGTTGACTCTGAATCATTGATAGCAGATGACATTTTGCCTTGACTTTGACTTAGTAAGAGTAGATCTTATAGACATAACACATGTTGACATTTTAACTTTGACTAGACTTGACACTCTACAATGCAAAATGATGGTTGACTAACATAACAGGTTATTGATATGTTGACTTTGACTAATGGAACTTTGAATTGACACCTAATCATTGGTATGACAATGTTGCATTAACATTTGAGTTCTCACCTTTTACTTTGACCAATTGACTTGAATTATGGACTTATGACAATATTGACCTATGTTCGGTCTTGAAATAATAACCTAGGGTTTCTCTTGTATGACCTAGAGATCTATGCACAAGTGACATAATTGTAATCTTGCAGGGCAGTAAGTGTTGAAGGCAATCACATCCAGTTGCACAACATATTGAAGAAGAATGGATAGTAGGGTTTGACCACTCAAACAATGTGTTTACATATATGTTGGTCGCTCTCCTGGGACAGCGTTTGATAGCACTGGCTGCAAGTCATCAGGATGACCTAAGGCACCTTGGTTTCTTAGCGTCCTAGCCCCAGAAATTGAACTGTAGATCAATTCGTTCTCTCCGTGTTTATTTCCAAATGAACCCCAAGCCTCCATTTTATACTTTTTTCTGTTGAGTCTTCAATGACTGAGATTAAGTCTCTAATCAATGGCTAAGATTAAAACATGACTTGATCCGCCTTCTAGATCCTTCTTACCCATATTTTGATTAATACCCATTAATATTTTAATTTCCCTAAGTTTAGACTTAGGAACTCCATTAAAAATGTTAATTATTTTAATAAAATACAATTCGAGTGGAATTTCAACAAATCATTTCTGGGTTTTTTAGAGCTCATATGCCCTAGCCTCTCCACCAGTTTTCAAGGCTAGAGCACTTCTGATGCTACCAAAAAATAACACTCCCTCTTAGCGAGTGTTTGGCCAATTTAATGTCTTTAAATTGTCAATCATAAATTGTCAACCAGTGTGCGTAGACTAATGAAGTATAGATACATTATATGTGCTAGAAGTTATTTCTTATGTTATGTTCATGTTAGGGTCTAAATTTAAGATTAACATGGAGATGGTGTCGTTGATTATATTAATGTCTCGATCCCTAAAGTTATCAGCTAATTCCTTAAGAGTTATTCTCTATTGAGTTAGTTTATGGATGGTATGAGAGTGCTTCTAACTTCTACTTGTGTTAAATTATTTTGGGATTTTTATCTTAAGTCTTTAGGCTGCAGCTCTAATTCACTAAGAGAAATCTATTCTATTAAACTAAAAAGTACTGTCTGAATTTGATTGTTAAGAAGAAGGCTCTCACACTTTTACTTACTCAATCTTATTCAAACAAGACATTCTAAGCAGCATCTATACTTATGGAGCAAACACAATTAACTATTCTAGATAAAAAGAAAATGAAAGAACCGTGTTGTACCAGGTAGAAAGCAATTCAAATAGCAAATTAATCTAGGTATAAAGAAATTGAAAGTACTCATGCATACAATGATTCACTGGTGAACTCATCATACTGCATTCTTCACACAAAAACAGAGTATTCAAAGGAATGGAAAGAAATTGAATTGCATTTGGTTAAAGACCTACCGTTGTCGTAGGGGCCCTCCACAGATCAGTTCATAATCTCCAATCAACGCAATGCATACACACAAAACTAGTTCTATTGCTTGTAAATGGAATTTAACAAACTGTCTCAAAATTACATCATTCGGCGCGCACCAAATAACAGTGCGGCCATGGTTTTTATAGCAAGTCTTTAACATAACAGTCATAAGTAATTTAAGCCTAGATATCTTTATTCTAACTAACTATATCGCTAAACTTTCGATTTGCTATTCCGAAAGCAAATCAATAAGGTTTTTATGAAACTCAGATTTTGTTCTGGCAATGATCTGGTCGTTGACTTTGGGGTTTGACCGTGATATCCTGCGCTCATCTTGACGAAATGGTTCAAGGGGATAGGAAGGGATCCATGCTGGGGCCATTTCCTATCCATCCATATACTTCATCGCTGACCTAGAGCTTCTGAACCTTGCAAACAATGGAGACAACTACAAAAATTTGGATTAGTTGCGAAAATGGACCAATTCTGTAGCCAATTTCATTCTTTAACAAAACAATATAGCATATGATCAAACATGAAGAAGAAGACATATCATTACTTACTTTTATCAAAACCTAGTGGATGTGGCATTATTTAGGTGGCAAATGTAGGAAAAGAGAGGAAACATAGGCAAAAAGGGGTGTCATGGTAAGACAATCTTTGGACTCTACATTCCCCCAGACTGGAGGTTTTGTATGTCCTCATACACTTCATCCTTGTCAGTCACTTGTGTCTTCTGTTCATCACCTCCAAGTTTCACTGTTTTCCTCTTTTTGGAAGCTACTGGCATCCTAGGTTTTCTCATGAGAATTTTATATTTTAAGCTGATAATCTCTCTTTGCATCATCCTGTTTTCCTTCTTCAGCTTTTTATTCTTTTTATACCACAAGCTCAAATGGAGGATGAGATTGTCACTTTTTGCAATCTGGATCTCACTTTGTGCCTTCAATGCTTGATTCTCATTCTTGAGATACCTGTTCAACGTTTCTAATTCAAAAATCTCCTGCTTTAAAATGCTTGTGGCTGAGTGTTCTTGTGGTTCATTTAACTGGTTGCTCCCTTCTCCAGGACTCTGAATTGTTTCCTTGGTTGCTGTCTCCTTTCTTTCCAACAACTCTATATAGTCATATATCTCTTGCTGGACAGGGTCAATACCCAGACTCTGCACTAGGCTTCTCAGAGGTGAGCTGCAAGGTGGTGATACCCTCGATGATGATTCTGGTGACCCTTTTGGAAGACTTTCAGGGTTATTAGTTGGCTCATCCTCAGTTGGCTCGTTCTCCTCGAGATTAATGTACTTTGTAGCTTTGGGGATTGTCTGTCGAACTGTGCTTAACCTTGTGCTCCTTCTCAGTCTTGAGGTTTGTGATCCCTGAGCCTTCTTTATTTTATTTTTTGAGTTTTCTTCTTGAGGAAGGGTCTTGATTTGTGGTCTTTCTTTTCCTCTTTTGTTATCTTTCTTCCTTTTAATATTCCCCTTCTTCATTTTCTATAATATGTCTACTATGGCAACTCTTCTTCTGATAATTCTGGGTGAGTCTGAGATTCTTGCTCTTTTCTCCCTTCTATGGTTTTCTTCCTTCCTCTGGAGGTTCTACTACTGCTGGCTTTTTCTAGGGATATTTCTTCAAAATGGTTCCTAACCAGGAAAATCTCCCACTTATCCCCTGTACTTTGAAGATGGAACTCAATTAATATCTTTATCAGGCCATAATGATACATGGTGTTTTCTATACACTGAATTTTCTTTTGAACATTTGTAGACATTTTCTTGAGACTATTTAAAAGGAAGTAAGGAAGTTTCATCTAGTATTCTTCAAGGAAAAACATCATCATTCTAACATGGTAAAATACCTATACCTGAACCTACCCTCATAGGTGACAAATTTTTTAAGTATAAGCATTAAATTTCTCCATTTGCTCTTAAGGGCCAAGCTGGGAATACCTTTTTTAAAGACAATGTTGTCCATATTTGGATTTTTGAGGAAGACCCTACAATCCTCTCCATCAATTCCCTTGTTCTTAAACCATTTTTTGCCACTCTTTGGTAATTCCGTAGCCTCTGCTATCATGGATTCTGTTACAGTGATCTTGATGTCTCCTATTTCGGCTTCAGTTCCATCAAATGAGCGTGCAAATGTCTTGGTCACTTCTCTGTGGAAGCCGTTGAATTTTTCAATGAATTGCAACCACTGTTTCTTTTGCAGTAGCTCTTTGGTCTGAGGGTATCCCTCCAGGAATTTTTTTCCTATTGGCTCAATTCAAACAATTATCCCCATTCTAGAGGATGCTTTGCCTCAAAGATTGGTTACCTTGACAAGAGAATGGTGTTGGTAGGGTTTTGCTAAATGGCGGAAGGATGGAGTGGCTTATGAAATTTCAGAGGAGTGTAAGAACAGGTGGATTATGATAAGGGTTTTAGGAATGAATCGGACCGTTAGGCACATTTAAAATGATGATTTGATAATTACTTCGACGGATTTGGAATGAGGTCATAACATGACTTTTTAAGTGGTAGCTTATGATATTTTGTTAGGTGGCCATCAGCTTTAATTTATAATGTTTTGTTTTAATTTTGGGTAGTACTGTCTTCTTAATCATATATATGCAATATATCAATCCCTATTGCTAAATTAAAGTAGCACATACCTTTGATCCACTTTTGCTAACCTTGTTTGTTATTAAGAGATCTCCTGCAGGTATTTTTCTTTGTCAGTTGTCCTTCAAATCACCAAGTGTCTTTGTAGGCTGAAAAATTATTAGGCTGCAGAAACTTCTTGTAGCTACGGGAACCTGTCCAAGCTGCGGAAAGTTGCTGATTCTGCAACTGTGAAAGAAAACTTTTTAATAAAGGGACTTTATTATTTTCTTTTGAAAGGAAAATTTGAAGTGCCAACAAAAATTGGTTTTCACTCTAAATTTTCTGTATAAACCTGCAAACAACATGTTGATTTTCATGTTTATACTTTTTTATTTTTATTTTTATTTTTATTATATATATATATATATATATATATATATATATATATATAATTTACTCTTTTTTTAAAGAGTAAACTAAGTAAAAATTTCTAAGGTCGAAAAGAAGAGGAATTCTTCTTGATCATTTTCAGTTCTGAATTATTTTGGAACATGTTAACAAACTCTTCTCTTGTCAATGGCTTCTGGTACAATCTAAGTTGATGTCTATTTACTAATAGAGGAATTTTCTCTTCATCAATAGTCCTGATTCTGACTGCACCATTGTCAAAAACACTTTCAATTTCATAAGGTCCAAATCAATGGGGTTTGGAATTTCCCTTGAAAATTTTTGAACTTTGAATCAAAGAGTAATGCCCAATCTCTTGGATGAAATTTCCTTTCCTTAATGTACTTATCATGCCATCTAGATCTCTGTTGTTGAACTAGGCTAGTTCTCTGGAAGGCTTCTTGTCTGATTTCATCAAGTTCATTTAGTTGTGTCATCCATTGCTTTTGTGCTTCTGATAGATCAAGATCTAACCAGACTATTGTCTTATAGGTCTGGATCTGAAATTCTATTGGATGTAAGACTTGCTTCTCATAAACAAGTTCATAGGGAGTATATCTTGTAGTATTTCTCCATGTAGTTCTGTAGGCCCATAAAGCTTCTGGAAGCTTTTCCACCCAATCCTTCTTGTGTACATGTATAGTCTTGGTAAGGACAACTTTAATCACCTTATTTGTGGACTCAACTTGTCCATTAGCTTGTGGATGGTATGCAGTGGAATTCCGATGTTTGATTTTGTATTGCTCCACAAGCTTTTGCAGTAGTCTGGATGTGAACTGTGTTCCTTGATCTGTTACAATTTCTCTTGGAACACCAAAACGAATAAAAATATCCGCAAAAAGAAATGAGACTACAACATTTTCAGTAGCAAAAGGAAGTGCTTTAGCTTCTACCCATTTAGTGCCATAATTAGTACATACCAAAATATACTTCTTTTGCTTCAAAGGTGGGTTGATTGGTCCAAAAAAATCTAGTTCCCACTTTTCAAATGGTTCGATAAGTACTTGTGGTTGCAGTGGCATTTCATTTGAAAGAGTAGGTTTGCCCATTCTTTGACAACTGTCGCATCTTCTAACATATTCTTTGGTGTCATTGAAAATGGAAGGCCAATAATATCCTAAAAGCAAGATTTTGTAAGCAATCCTTTTGTTAGAAAATGTAACCCACATGGCTAATCGTGGCAAGCTTTAAGTATTTCTGGTATTTCATCCTCTCGAACACATCTTCTGATGATGAGATCTAGTCCTGTCTTGTATAACTCTTCATTTATCCATGAATAAGATGTGCTATTGTGGACTATTATTCTCTTTTCCCTAGGAGATAAATGAAATGGCATTTTTCCTGTAGCTAAATAGTTAGCAATATCTGCATACCAAGGTGATTTAGTAGATACTGCAAAAAGATATTCATCAGGAAATTTATCCTCTACGGGTTGATCATTATTTTCATTTTGTATTTTAGATAAAAAGTCGGCAATTGTATTCTGTTTTCCCGGCCTATCTAGAATGGTTGTGTTGAATTCTTATAATAGTAAAAGCCATCTGGTTATTCTTCCATTAGTGACTGGTTTATTCATTAGGTATCTAATGACAAAATGGTTTGTGTGAACAAAAGTCTTATAGCCAGTTATGTAATGTCTGAATTTGTTAATGGCATGAACTACAGCTAAAAACGCCTTTTCAGTTATAGTGTAATTTAACTCTTCAGGAGTTAAATTTTTACTGGTATAATAGATTGCATAAGGAGTAAGATCTTTTTATCCTAACACAGACCCTAAGGCTGAATTTGAAGCATTTGTTGAGATATGGAAAGGCAATTTCCAGTTAGGTCCTTTTAAGACAGGTGCTTCAAAAATTCTTTTTTTCAAAGTTTCAAAGGCAGCTTGACATTCAGAATCCCAATTGAATTCACAGTCTTTGGTGAGTAGTTTAAAGAGTGGGGATACAATTTTTGTGAAGTTTTCTATAAATCTTCTATAGTATCTAGTAAAACCGAGAAAACTCCTAGCATCCTTTTGACAACTTGGCACTGATAACATAGAAATGACTTCAACTTTAGATGAGTCTACTTTGATTCCATCTCCTAAAATATGATGACCTAAAACAATTCCTTCGTTAAACATCATGAAGCATTTTTCATGGCTTAATGAGAGATTTGTTTCTTTACATCTTATTAATACTTTTTCCAAATTTTCCAGTGCTTCTTTGAAAGAATCTCCATAAACTGTGAAATCATCCATGTACACTTCTACACAATCATGAATAAAATCAGACAAAATTTCGAGGACTGCTATTTGGAATGTTTCTAAAGCATTGCATAATCCAAAGGGAAGTACTCAATAAGCATAAGTTCCCCATGGGCAAGTGCATGTGGTTGTATCCTGATCTTCAGGGGCTACTTGAATCTGGTTATATCCACTGAACCCATCCAAGAAGGAAAAATACTTTTTCCCTGCTAGTGTATCTAAAACCTGATCTATAAAAGGTAGTGGGCAGTGGTCCTTTAGTGTTGCTTTATTTAGTTCTCTGTAATCGATGCATACTCTCTGTTGTCGCGCAGATTGACACGACAACGCTCAGACCGGGGGCTGTCACTCTGATCCCCGATCCCTCCGTTTAAGCCTGTCTCCCGCGGCTAAGGGGGGTAGTCCCTGTGAGATGATGAGACCAACTGTCGACCAGTTGGTTGGGAGACACGAGATACGATATAAAAAGCACTAAAATGATTTGATTAATTGAGCAGACCAGTGCCTTAAGTTCTTATTGTTAAAATGATTACTTGTTAGATATAGAAAAATAAACCGTGAACAACAATCATTTGTCATCAAAAGGTATCAGCGAAATCACATAACCAAACGATATCCAGCGACTGAGAATTTTGAAAAAAAGATAAATGCTTTAAACCACCACGAGAATCCTAGACCATTAACTAGATATCATATTCGCATCTCGACTTGAAAAATTCAGATCTTAAGATATAACATGAAAAACAACTGAAACTGGCAAAAATGATTTTCCAAATTTTTTATGTGATAAAATGAAACCTAAAAACCCTAAACCCTGATAAAAACTGCATAAAGCAAAAAATTTGAAACCCTAGATCAGAGAAAATTGAAACCCTAAAACAATTGATTAATTTACAGATTTGGCCCCTTAACAACCAGATTCAGCAATAAGAACGGAAATATTTTAACGAAACGAAAATTTCAGATTTGTCACTGTGAAGAACTTCAGAAAATTTCTCATGCAAATCAAATAAATAAACCGAATGATAGACCCAGGATCAAATCCAACTGGGCTCAGCAAAAAATGCTTGCGGGAGTTGGCTGGTTCAGCCGAGAACTTCCCTGAATGCCCACAAAATTCCTTCAGAAAATGTTTTCTGCACAGCTCAAAACAACCGTCAACAAAGAGGGCAAAAATGCTGCTAGATCTCAAACAGTAATGGAGATACCTGCCATTACTTCAGAAACCCTAACAGCACCCAAACCCCAGCAAGTGAACAAGATACCTGTGCTCACAATACTCTATAAGAAGCTAATATTAATGGCTGAAAATAACATATGCAAAAAATGAAATGATCTCACAGCATTCCAAGAGAGTAACACCAGCAAGATATGGACCCCAAAGTCTTCCTTTATTAACCAGAAACAGATTTACAAGAGAGCTTCTTCAGTCTTAGACCCACAGATCGAATGAATCTGAAATGACCAGCTAAGACCCTATATAAAGGAAATGATCCCAACGGCTAGTTCGAATGATCCATGTAGAAATGATCTCGACCGTTGATGAAGATCAAGACATCTCTTGATCTCATCCGTCGATTTATTCAATTAATTTTTTATTATTATTTTTTAATTTTTTAAAATTTCTTATTATTTATTATTTTATTATTATTTTTTAAATTTTTAAATTTTTTTTTTATTATTTATTATTTTATTATTATTTTTTTTTAAATTATTTTTATTATTTATTATTTTATTATTATTTTTTAAATTTTTAAATTTTTTTATTATTTTTTATTTATTTCATTTTTTTTTATTATTTATTATTTTATTATTATTTTTTAAATTTAATTTTTTTTTTATTTAATTTTTTTAAATTTTTAAATTTTTTATTATTTATTATTTTATTTCACTTTTTAAATGGATCATCGAACTAAACCTTTGGAAACATCACGTAGGACCTAGGACTTGGGACTCACGAGGGGATTTAAAACATTTTTCGACCCTCAAGACACATTACATTATGACCTTTACAACTTACATCTCAAGGGGACAAGCCCACTTAACACAGACCCTCATAAATCACCCAGTTCTGCGACACAACTATAATCTAGCAGATTAACACACTAGGATTCTCCTAAAGTTCTAATGACAAAATCCATCCCGGCTTTGGGGTCAGGTTTGAAGGAAAACTCTGCCGATCCATGGATCGATGAGACGAAAAACCTTCCGGGACATAGATTATCATAGAAAGTTAGGTCCACCTAGGCAATTTTACATACATGACTCTGATCTGCTTAGATTATTTACAATTCATACATGCAGACTGGGTTTACAATTGAAATGATCAAGCTACTGATGACTGCTGGATGGCATGGACACGCTGATCAGGTGCTTCCCCTTTCTTGCAAAGAAAAAGGGGGGTGTACTGCATGGGTAGTTGACCAGTAGTGGTCAACACTCTCCATTTCCCATTTTTCTTAGGAACGATTACTAGGGGTGAAACTCAATGACTGTCAGAAATTGGATAGATGAAATTTACATTTAACAATTTCTGCAACTCCTCCTTAACAATTTATTTTACACTTGGGTTCATTCTTTGTTGAGGTTGTCTAACCGGTCTTGCATTCTGTTCAATGTAGATATGATGTATGCAAGTTTTAGGATCAATCCCTCTCATGTCAGTGTATTCCCATGCAAAAGCAGAAGAATGTTTCTGTAAAATTTCTATTAACTGATTCTTTTGCACTTCTTCCAGGTTTTCATTGACATTCAAGGTTTTTCCTGGAAAGATTTCTATTGAGGAATTCCCAAATTTTTCCATGGAAAGCAATGATACTTGTTTAGATGAGAGATACTCATTGCGAGTACGATCATAATGTGAGGAAGACTCATTATTTTCTAGTAAATTTAGAATTTGGTCTTCCTCCTTTACTTGTTCAGTAGTAAAAATAGGTTGTATATCTTCTTCATCTTCTATCCATTCTTCAATATCTGTATCTATTGTTGTTTTTGCAGGAGGATATAATGTAAATTTCTTTGTAGAATTTCCATCTGAGATAAACATGTCACCTGATCTACAACGAATGAAACCATCAATTGTAGCTAGCCAAGGTTTTCCCAGAATTAATGGATGTCGTCCTAAATTATTCTTGGGTGTTACGACCATAAAATCAATAGGATATTCCCAAGAATCTAAGGATACACAAACATCTTTCAATACACCATCAGGTTTAATCACAAGCCTATCTGCTAATTGCAATAAAGTTGGTGTGTATTGAAGGTTAGGAAGCCTAAGTGTGTCCATAACTTGTTTGCTCATTATGTTTATGGTTGCTCCTAGATCAATCAGTGTGTTTGGTATTTCAGTTCCATTGATGTGAATTTTTACAATGGGGCTTCTTGGGTCTAAATATTTTTGAATTGTCGTCTTCCCCATCATAATATCTGCAATTTTCCAACTAATTGAATTCTTTTTATATCTTTTCTTTTTCTCCCTAATCTTTGTGTACTTAGTTCCTTAATTGTTTTTGCAAAAATTGTTATTTCTTTTATGGCTTGTAGTAAAAGAATCTCAATACAAACATTCCTTAATTCATCCATCATGTTGTAATCAGGGAAGATAATTTTTTTTCTACTCCTTCATCAATTTTCAACCGTTCAGGGAAAGGTGGTCTAATTGATACCAATGGTTGTTCTATGATGAGAGTGTTTATTAGAACTTCTTCTGTTTGTTCGTTTTCCTCCTGAGGGAGAGAGGTCTCTCCTTCTTCTATTTGGTTTTTGTGTTTTTGAAGAATGGATCTTGTTTCTTGAATGACAACATGGGGTTTTCTTGGTAATACTCTTCCAGACCTTAATTGAACATTGTTTAGGTCTAGTGGAGTTATGACATAAGTTTGAGGATTTTGCCCTCTATGTTGTATACCGGTTGTTGTGGTATTTTATTATTGGGGTTCGAAAGTGGTTGAGTGGGTAATTGACTTGGTTTTTGTGGAAATGGTAGGGAGAGTTGTGGATTTTGATTCTGAACTGGAATCTGTGGTAATTGGTTAGCTTGGGGAATTTGATTAGATGGTGGTAGAAATTGTGGTGGAAGGTAAGATGGCGAGTATTGTTGATATTGAGCATAAGATTCATAAGGATTGTGCCATCCCTGATTCCAAGGTTGCTACTGAGGCTGAGCCCAAGGCTGCCAGGCTGAATTCCAATTATTTTGTGAATATTGGGCGACTTGTTGTGGTCTAAATCCTTGTGATTGATTTGGTTGGGGATTTTAGCATGGTCTTTTGGCTATAAAGTAGAGAGGGTCTACTGGTTTTGATATTCCTTCATCATTAAATACAACCTTAAGACCTAGTAAGGATGGACATTCCTTCATATCATGATTGTCTGCACATATGTCATAGATTTCTATAGCTTTTAAGTCTAAGGGACACTCTCTTAGAGCATGTTTCTTCTGACATTTGGGACAGAAGATAGATAATGCAACATTTTCAGAATTTTGCTTGTTTTGTATTTTAAGGGTGTCTATCTGCTCACTTAGGCTCCCTAAAATATTTGTTTTGAAGGTATTAAGAAAATTTCCTAATTCTGCCCTGTTGACTGTCCCAGCTGCGGATTTGTTAATTCTTGACAAGAGAGGGTCTCTAGGACTCCTTCCAACTCGTGCTTTACCCCTTGAGATATGTACACATAAATCACAAATATCTGCAAATGGTAGTTGGGAAATATCTCCTTTCCCACTTAGGTTAAGGAGATCGATCCATTTATTTTTAATAGCTCTAAGTAAGAGGGCTTTTAAGGTTTCTTCATCCAAATTATCCATTTTTTCTCTTTTAACATTATAAACAAAACTTTCTACCAAGTCTTCAAGATTTTCATCTTCTTTTTGTGTCATTTTGAAGACTTCCTCTTTAAGGTTACTAGGCATACAATAATCTTTATATTTGCTTAAGAAAGCTTCTTTCATTTGTCCCCATGTTGTTATAGAATGCACTTCAAAACTCATGAACCATTTTAATGTTGAGTCTTTTAATGTGGCAGGGAACAATTTTAACTTTTGAGCATCATGCAGATAGTCATACGATTTGCATAATACTTCAAATTCGAAAAGAAATGTCTCTAGATTTTCGTTCCTTTTCCCGTGGAAGTTAGGAAGAATCGAGGGTGATATATTTTTCATTGTGAGGGTTGTATCTTCATCAAGAATAGGAAATCCAGAAGGATCTTGGTTTCCTCTGCCTCTACCACCTCCTCTACCTCTTCCTCTTCCTCTTCCTCCAATCCTATCTTCTTCGCCGTGGACATTATGTACTTCTCCTTCTTCTTTAGCCATGATAGATTATTCGAAACTAATATTGTGTTCTTCTAATCTTTCTGATTCCTCTATCAATGGTTGCTCAAAATAAGTTTCCGATTCCTCTTCTTCACTAGGAACTTCTAATTTTTCTCCTAAAATTTGCTCGCCAGTGGAGGATAGAAAGATTACTCCTATAGTTGGGGATGTAGGATTTTCTTCAATTACAGCTTCAGTAGAAGAAGTGGGTGAAGTTCTGGATTGGATTTCTGATCTTGAGATTTCAGGAAGCCTTTGTCGACCTCTAAAAGGAATTTGGGTTTGAATAGGAGGTGTGGATTCTCGAAGTCTAGGTGAAGTGAGTGGATTTGTGGGAATTAAACTTCTTCCTTGCCCTACAAATCTACCTCTAGAGTCTCTATCCCTATGCATATCATGTTTTGATTTTTTTTTTAACTTCTATTTGTACTTTCCTAGCAACAGCGCCAAAATGTTTGGCCAGTTTAATGTCTTTAAATTGTCAACTAGGGTGCGTAGATTGATGAAGTACAGATACACTATATGTGCTAGAAGTTATTCCTTATGTTGTTATGTTCTTGTTAGGTTCTAAACTTAATATTAACATGGAGATGGTGTCGTTGATTATATTAATGTCTCGATCCCTAAAGTTATTAGCTAATTCCTTAAGAGTTATTCTCTATTGTGTTAGTTTATGGATGGTATGAGAGTGCTTCTAACTTCTACTTGTGTTAAATTATATTGGGATTTTTATCTTAAGTCTTTAGGCTGCAACTCTAATTCACTAACATAAATCTATTCTATTAAACTAAAAAGTACTGTTTGAATTCGATTGTTAAGAAGAAGGCTCTCACACTTTTACTTACTCAATCTTATTCAAACAAGACATTCTAAGCAACATCCATACTTATGGAGCAAAAACAATTAACTATTCTAGATAAAAAGCAAATGAAAGAACTATGTTGTACCAGGTAGAAAGCAATTCAAATAGCAAATTAATCTAGGTATAAAGCAATTGAAAGTACTCATGAATAAAACGATTCACTGGTGAACTCATCATACTGCATTCTTCACACAAAAACAGAGTATTCAAAGGAATGAAAAGAAATTGAATTGCATTGGTTAAAGACCTGTCACTGTCGTAGGGGCCCTCCACGGATCAGTCCATAATCTCCAATCACTGGAATGCATACACACAAAACCAATTCTATTGCTTGTAAACGGAATTACATCATTCGGCGCGCACCAAATAATAGTGCGGCCATGGTTTTTATAGCATGTCTTGAACATAACAGTCATGAGTAGTTTAAGCCTAGATATCTTTATTCTAACTAACTATATCGCTAAACCTTCGATTTGATATTCTGAAAGCAAATCGATAAGGTTTTGATGAAACTCGGATTTCATTCCGGCGATGATCCTGTGGTTGACTTTGGGGTTTGACCGTGATATCCTGCGCTCATCTTGACAAACTGGTTCAAGGGGATAGGAAGGGATCCATGTTGGGGCCATTTCCTATCCATCCTTATACTTTGTCGCTGACCTGGAGCTTCTGAACCTTGCAAACAATGGAGACAACTACAAAAATCTGGATTAGCTGCGGAAACGGACCAATTCTGTAGCCAATTGCATTCTTTAACAAAACAATAGGGCATATAATCAAATATGAAGAAGAAGACATATCATTACTTACTTTTATCAAAACTTGGTGGATGTGGCATTGTTTAGGTGGAAAATGCAGGAAAAGAGAGGAAACATAGGCAAAAAGGGGGTGCCATGGTAAGACAATCTTTGGACTATACAACGAGGAAAGTGCTCTAGCAACAATGTCCACCTACATGCTGCTTTGTTTCTGAAGCACCTCCTTTCTGCACTGCTGCTGCCACCAACACTGTGCTACTGCTGCTACTGTACCGCTGCCCAGACACTGCCACTGCCACTGCTGCATCTGTACTACGACTCCCTCTCAAACGCTGCATTTGCTATGCTGCTAGCATTGCCATTGCTAACATTGCAACTCAGTTGTTGAAAGAAGCAACTGAAAAGCATCCAAAATTAGTTGAACTTAACCGTGTTCAACATAATACAATGAATGTTGGAATTTGACTGCTGCTGACCCTCTGAATCTTCTACGTTGTTGTTGACTTTCGCTCTGTGCCATCTGCACTATTGCCAACCTTGCTCTACGCTGATCGGTCTCTGGTCCCAAGCCACTGCATCTGTCCTCCAAACACTCCATTGCATCATCTGACACTAAGTCCATCTCGCTATTGCTGAATCTTGGGCTCCTGTAGCAAGGAATTGATCTAGGAGGTGGACTCCTCAAGGATACCGCCCACATGTAGTCCTCCCGACTACAGCTCAATATTGCCCCATCTCCCCCTGGAGATGCGTGGGTACTCATGGCATACTCTTTCTCGTCTATCTTTGCAGCGACAAGCTTTAGATCATGCTTCTCGTATTTATCCTTTTGCTTCAAAGGACACTGAGATGCAAAGTGACCCATCTCGCCACATTTGAAACATTTCACATTTGAAATGTCTTTCTTCCGCTTTGGCTTTAGCTGTCCCTTCAATGCTAGAGATGCGTTTTCCTCCTCCTCCGTCTTTGTGCCACTCCCACTGCTGCCATTGGGGTTGACCTTCACTAGGTCCCTCCTTAACTCCTCTTGTTGAAGAACCACCCACATCTCCTCCCATGAAGGTAGCATTTCCCTGCCCAATATGCTTTGGACAAAAACTTGCCATGCATCTGAGACTCCATTCAGGGCTATCCTCACCATCGCGATTGGCTGAGGAGTGGGCCCCACTGCAGCAAGCTAGTTTCTGGTGTCCTGAAAACGTTGAAGATAGAGGTTCACCTCTTCTCCCTTCTGCATCAAAGTTCGCTGCAACCTCTGTTCTAGGTACATCTTTTGTTGTTCGGAAGAGCCTTCATACAGAGAAGACAAGGCTTCCCACATCTCTTGGGTTTTATCCTTGCCCTGCAAGTGTGAGACCACATTATCTCGAACTCCTTCGAGAATGAGCCTCTTGGCCTTCTCCTGCTCGGCCTTGTGCTTATTCCTTTGATCATTGTCAGTAGGAACAACTACAACACTTTTAACGTAGGCTTCGAGATCATACTCCTCCAGAACAACTAAGATTCTGGTCTTCCATATGACATAGTTAGAGGCTCTGTCCAACCTTGCCTGATATCTGAGCCCATGCGATGCCATCTCACCCAACTGTTGAACTGACTCATCTAGTTATTGCTTAGCACTGCTCAGCGAGTGAGAAATTTGAACTTTCTAGTGGAAAGTTCATTGAGGAGAAAATTCCCCTTCTACGTGTCTTCGTTCTTGAAGGGACTGCGCTGAGGCTATGTGTCACTCCCTCTGCCTCTACAAACTCACAAACTGGAAATCATACTTCTCTGTCGTCTCACTCAGAGAGAGATTTCCTCGAATCTGCTTCTTGACAAGAACTGTGCAATCCCTTCAAGGGGATTCGAATTGCTGCCAAGTGCAGCTTTTGGCCTCACTGCTCAGCACTGGATTTTCTCTTCCTGTTTCAAAATCAATGCTCTGATACCATGTGAAAATTCCTACAATGAAGGAACCCCTACTGCAACAAATCTGAATCTACTTCACCTACTTGATTTTTAAATTACATTCATCAAGTTATTCTTTTGAATACTGAAGCAAATTACTTCTGCAGCCTATAGTAATTAAATATTTGATCTCATGAAACAGAAACCAGAGGAAGAACAAGATACATAGGACACTTATTTTTGGACACAACAGTCCCCAGAAAAAACCAATCATGGAAAAACCGGTGCAATGGTTTTGAGGGTTTATTATTATGCAGGAGAAATATACAAATCTAGGATACTCATCTAGCAATCCTTTACAAAGAAAATATTAGAGGAAAATCTAAGTGAGTTTTACCTCACTTCACCCGACAGAATTCCAGCTGATCTGGCACAAGATTGGCTAACCCTGACTATTTATGCAGTGGCCCTGCGTAGGCCCTGCGTCGACCTTTCAGGCTTTGCGTCACCCCTGCATCGCCTCTTTTGCCTTCTGCGTCAGCTATCCCGATAGTTCTGGTTTCTGCATGATATGCAACTTTTCTGCTTTTCACTGGCCTTTTTGGCTTTTCGTTAGGGTTGCGTGGGCCCAAACTAGCCCAATGTCAGCTCTCCCAGCTATTGTGCTGCCTTTTTGCAAGCTCTCTCCGCCCCTCTGTCAGTATTCTTCGGAAAGTCCTTCTCCCGGATTCTCATTGCCCCTCTGCCGCTGAATGATCAATTAGTTCAAATTTCTCAGCTTCCAAGCCCCAGATATCGAACTCTATATCAATTTCTTCTCTCCGTGTGTATTTCAAATGAACCCCAAGCCTCCATTTTATACTTTTCTTGTTGAGTCTTCAACAGCCGAGGTTAAGTCTATAATCAACGACTAAGATTAAAACATGACTTGATCCGACTTCTAGATCATTCTCAACCATATTTTGATTAATACCGATTAATAATTTAATTTCCCTAAGTTTAGACTTAGGAAATCCATTTAAAAATATTAATTATTTTAATAAAATACAATCTGGGTGGAATTTCACTAAACAGTTTCTAAGTTCTTTAGAACTCATGTGCCTTAGCCTCTCCACCAATTTTCAAGGCTAGAGCACTTCCAATGCTACCAAAAACTAACAACATGTAGGGTGTGTAGAGAGCCATGGGTTTCCATAGTAGTAGACAACACTCCACAGATCCCCAAAGATGTACAAAGATTGCTTGAGATTCACCTATTGAATGAGGAAGATGCACCTGGTTCACCATGCCCATCCGGCCCCACTGTTGTGCCATGCACTTGGCAGATGACCCAGGACTTGTATGCTGATGTGGCATCACTTACACCATCATAGAGCCCTTACAGATAGTCTACAAGCATCTTCGATCTACTTTGAGACCCATGAGGTTACTTTTATGCACACAAGTAACCAAGACTTTTGGGGACTCCTATTCATCATTATGGCACTTATGGAGTTCATCAAGCTTCTTAGAAGGCCCAACGACATGTATTATTGATCATTCGCCCTCCTGTGAGGCTTATTCTTTTGTTTATGAGCTAGCTTGGTGGGCTTGTCACCAAAAGTTAGTTATTTTGCACATTATTTTATTCTAGGGGCTAATGTAAGCCTAATTAGTTAAATCAAACTCATTAGAAGTGTATAAATACAAGTGATGTGAATTCATTTTAGCATCATCACTTGGATTGGACTTGTATCTCTATTGAGAATTTCTCTATCCTTCTTGGAGGATGAATTTTAGAGCATGAAATGAATTTTGATGTTTGGATTATTTTCTCTTGTCTTGGAGCTTCTTGATTGAAAAATTCTTAATGATTGGATATACTCTTAATACATGTAAGTACAATTTAATGCTATGTTTTCTTTCTAGTTTGTCACATATATTGTTGTTCGGATTTCATTATAGTGTTGATTTGGGGTAGCATCGAATGTGCTCTAGCCCGGAAATTTGGTGGAGAGGTTAGGGCACATGAGATCTCCAATACACAGAAAGGGTTTGGGAAGATTCTAAACAGTTCAGGAGATATTAAAATAATTAATATTTTTAATGGAGTCCCTAAGTCTAAACTTAGGGAAATTAAAATATTAATGTGGATTAATATAAAACTGTGTTAGAATGGTCCAAAAGACATGGATCAAGCCAGATCTAATCTTAGCCATTGATTAGGGACTTAATCTCGGCCGTTGATATGTCAACGAGAAAAGTATAAGAGGAGGCTTGAGGGTCACTTGGAGAGTACACCAAAGTGATCAGTCATTCTATTCTCTAGAGCGAGGTTTGCTAAGAGAGATAGAATCAGTGATCGGAGTTGCAGCTGAGGGGCATTGAGTACAGAGAGACAGAGAGGTAGAGATAGTGCCGGAAGAGCAGCAAGTAGCCAGAGAGAGTGACGCAGTAGCAACTAGGGCTCACGCAAGGCCACGCAGAGGTAGTCGGGAGCTACACAGAGCTTCACAGAGGCCAACATTGCTAACGCAAGGCCTCCTAAGGCTGACCAGACCCATTCAAGGTGACGCAGGGCCAACGCTGGGCAGAGAGGGGCTGATGCAATCCAAAAAGGTAGATGCTGGGGTTTCTAGGGCAGATTAGAGTTGAGGAGCTGTCGGAAGGATTATCAGGGGTTTCAGCTGGGAAATTTGTCTCAAACTGAAAGGTATTACTACCAAGGAAATTCGTTATTGGGTAGGCCAGATTTGGTACCCAGATTGTACTCAGATATTTCTTAATAAGAAAACCCTCAGATAGCTGCACATGTTTTCCCACATTGGGTTTTTTTTGGGGACATTGGTCCAAAAATAACGGTGTCATTTGGTGTGATTATTTCTGTTTCTTTTAGTTGTTGATTTGTAATATGTTGAGCATGCACTAGTGTTTATTTTCACTATTTACATTGTAAATAACTTGTTAAGTATTAGAACAAGTAGGTAGAAATAAATCAGATAAAGTGCATGGAGGGTTTCTAAGTGGTAGACTTAGAAACTTCAACATGGTATCAGAGTGTGATTGCAGATCATAGGAGGACTGAGGACATCAACCGAGCGAAGCAATAGCAGCAGAAAACAGTTGTCCCAAGGTGACAGAAGTTGGTTCTAACAGAGCAGCAACAGGGGAAGGGTGACATAGTGCCTGCGTCATCAAGTGTGAGCCAGGAAGAGGCATCGCAGAGGCTGAGGAAGGCAAAGGGAGCCTCATGCAGAGCCATGCAAAAGCTAGGAGGGCTGACGCAGTTGGCTGAGGAGGTCGGGTTGCTAGTGCTGGGATTGCGCAGATCCTAGGAGCTCTCGCCTTAAGGTTGCTGGGGTTTAGAAGGCTGTGGGAACATTGCAAAGTGGAGCGAGTGAGGTACTGTAGTCAGAACAGTACTTGACAAGGCAAGGCCAAGAGGAGGGAGTTGCTACCGAGAGTTTCTAACCAAGAAACCTGGATCAGTGGTGTAGTTGCACAGACGATCAGAGTAGGGGGCATCTCGACATCGACAGAAGGATTTCCAGGAGGGAAATTAGGACTCAGAGGAAGTCTAGAAGAGAAATTCCAGACGGGAAGTAGAGAGACTCAGCAGGAGTCGAACCAAGAACTTCTAGGCGGGAAGTAGAGAGACTCAATAGGAGTCGAACAGAGAACTTCCAGAAGGGAAGTAGACTCAGCACGAGTCGAACCGAGAACTTCCAAGCAGGAAGTAGAGAGACTTGGAGAAGTCAACAAAGAATAACAGAGAGATGGCCATGAATGGGCTGAGACATCAGGATAGGCTAGACAAGGTGTCCAACTTTGTCATCTGGAAGGCCAAGATCCTGTTTGTTCTTTGTGCCATGAGTGCTCATGCACCACTTGAGCGGAGGTGGGGAGACATCGAGCTGTAGCCAGGCGGACTACAGGTGATGAGGGGCAGGATTCTCGAGGTATCCAGCCTCTGGGATTAGACCTTGCTGTGAGAGCCCCGAAGAGTAGTAGAAAAATTGGCTGATGTGGGTAGAGATGGATGCGGATGGATCAACAGAGAGAGCTACAGTGCAGGAGTCTCGAGACAGCGCGAGGCCAACAGGCTGCAGAAGTGCGAGAGACATGGGAGTGTTGCACCAGTGTAGGATAGCACAAAGAGGGGTGCAATCGTGCGAGATCCAGGGAGGAGTTGCAGCAGCGTAGAATTCAGAGAGGGAGCATTTGTCAGCGACAGAGGGAGCTTCAACATCAAGAGGGTCTCTAGCCAAATAAAGAAGTCAGAATTGGGAGATTAGTTACTTACTTTTCAGTAATTGAGTTGAAGTGCAGAAGTGGGAAACGCGATGCAGCATGATGAGAGGAGTTGCAGTGCGGATGCAGTGTTAGGAGAAAGGACCAGTAGCATCACGGATGCAGAGGGAGTTGCAGTACGGATGGAACAGTGGCAGTGGCAGAGCCATGGGTAGCAGTACAAGATGTAGCAGTGTAGAGGATGATGGGTAGCAGGCCTAGCACCAGCATAGGGACCGATGCCGGATGATCAGGGTGATATTCAGTGAGGAGTATTACTAGAGCACACTCCTCGATAATAGGGAGTGTTGATTTGGGGTAGTATCAGATGTGCTCTAGCCACGAAATTTGGTGGAGAGGTTGGGGGACATGAAATCTCTAATACCCAGAAAGGGTTTGGGCAAATTCTAAACAGTTCAGGAGATATTAAAATAATTAATATTTTTAATGGAGTCCCTAAGTCTAAACTTAGGGAAATTAAAATCTTAATGTGGATTAATATAAAACTGTGTTAGAATGGTCCAAAAGACATGGATCAAGCCAGATCTAATCTTAGCCGTTGATTAGGGACTTAATCTCGGCCGTTGATATGTCAACGAGAAAAGTATAAAAGGAGGCTTGACAGTCACTTAGAGAGTACACCAGAGTGATCAAACATTCTATTCTCTAGAGCGGGGTTTGCTAAGAGAGATAGAATCAGTGATCGGAGCTACAACTGAGGGGCATTGAGTATAGAGAGACAGAGAGGCAAAGATAGTGCCGGAAGAGCAGCAAGTAGCCAGAGAGAGTGACACAGAAGCAGCCAGGGCTCATGCAGGGCCACACAAAGGTAGTCGAGAGCTGCGCAGAGCTTCAGAGAGGTCAGCGTTGCTGACGTAGAGGGCCAGAAGGCTGACACAGGGCCTCCTAAGGCTGACGCAGATCCATTCAGGGTGAAACAGGGCCAGCGCTGTGCAGAGAGGGGCTGATGCAGTCCAGAAAGGCAGACGTTAGGGTTTCTAGGGAATATTAGAGCTGAGGATTTGTTGGAAGGATTATCCAGGGTTTCAGCCGAGAAATTTGTCTCAAACAGAGAGGTATTACTGCCAAGGAAATTCTTTGTTGGGTAGGCTAGATTTGGCACCCAGATTGTACTTTGATATTGCTTAATAAGAAAACACTTATATAGCTGCACCGATTTTCCCACATTCGGTTTTTTTTGGGGACATTGGTCCAAAAATAATGGTGTCATTTGGTGTGATTGTTTCTGTTTCTTTTAGTTGTTGATCTGTAATATGTTGAGCATGCACTAGTGTTTATTTTCAATATTTACATTGTAAATAACTTGTTAAGTAACGAAACAAGTAAGTAGGAATAAATAAGATAAAGTGCATGGAGGGTTTCTAACTAATAGACTTAGAAACTTCAACATATAGTAGGGCTAATTTACTGCATCCATTTATGCGATGTTGTGGAAATTCAATTTCTAGATAGTGATGCTTCATGTATGGGTCATGTATTATGAATGAATGTTCCGAGAGATGCTTTTTCACTGAAATTCATCTTGATAGGCCATCAATTTTGGAAAACAAATTATAAATTTCTTGAAGCTGCCTTTGCTGCTGCCCTAATGTTGTGTGAAAGTTGTCTTTGAGGCCTCCTTGACATAGAAAATTCACAGTCCATAGTCATAATTACTCTTGACTCCAAATCTCCCGAAAGGATTAGGCACTGGTCCACCATAAGGTGATCACCTTAAAAACTATTTTCTTCCCCCCCACCTCTTCTTTTCTAGGCCTAGCCCAGTAGGTCTCCTAGGGCATCACTTATCTCACAATCTAGCCATCCAAATACCTCGATTTTTGGTCCACAACTGCATTGGAGTTTTCTCTAGAGGCCCTCCAAATTTCAAGCAAATCCGACAGTGGGATCTCAAGATATTGCAAGCCCTAGCTCGGGGACCATTCCTTGCCCTAGGTTTCCCTTGGCTAGAAACCTCACTGGGATCATTGCATTACCTTTCATTGAAAATTCCTTCCTTGATCCCCTTCTCCTCCCTGATTAGGTCAAGCACATCATTGGTTTCTCAACCCCATTCCCTTGACCTAACCTCGGGTCCACTTGGTCTCGTGTGGTCCCACAACTTATTGAAGCCAATTTCACAAAGACCACTTGGAAGCCAAGTTTCCATAAGGATTTTAGGAGCTAAGAATCTTCTTGACAAGTCATATACTCAAACCCTAGCTCTTAGAATTCCCCTAAGCCC
The DNA here is from genome assembly GCA_031772625.1 of Pinus tabuliformis. NCBI lineage: Eukaryota > Viridiplantae > Streptophyta > Pinopsida > Pinales > Pinaceae > Pinus > Pinus tabuliformis. Next base: position 2,076,479,631 of record CM062818.1, read on the forward strand.
TTCCTAGAGAGCCTTTCATCTTGCTTTCAAAGCAAGCAAGTGTTATGAACAATTAGCTAAATAAAATAAATATTAATATTAATAATTAAATGTTATTTAGGTTAAATAAGTCATTAATTAAATGAACAGGCACATCTAAAAGACATGCCCATTCACGAAAGGTCACCTGCTGAGGTATAAAAGCAGGGTCCTCATTGTACATTCAAATCATCTTATACATTTTATAAAATAATAAATAATTATTACAAATACCTGTATGTATTTTTAACAATTAAACCTACAAGCTATCAACATTCGTGCTTCAGCATAAGTTTTTATGCTACAGTGGTATCAGAGCCATGGCACATGATATAATCATGCAGGCCTTTGAATGTAGTTGGCCACACTATATATCATTACATTCATGTTTTGAATCCATGGAGAATTCTAATAAAATTCAAGAAGTATTTTGGCATTTAGAAAAATCATGCGTTGAAGCTACAACATGTTTTAAGGAGACTTGTGCAGAAATCAATAATACATATTCACCGCTCGAACCAGATTGGCTTCCACTGTATCTGTTCCTTTTGGTGTTCCGGTATAGTAGAAACACTATCTATCTTAGATGTATCCTCTTCGGAACCTTTGTTGTGCTCCAGCGGTAGAGTTTCATTTTCCAGTTTCTATGCATCTATCCTTTCATTTGTGTTTTCTTTGGTATCACTAGGAGGGTCCTCAAGCAGAAAGCAATGCTTTGCAGCAAGCTGAGAATGATGGAATTAAGGCAATAAAGGCTGCTTTTCAGGCAGTTGGTGCCTTATCTGGATCTGAGGAATCACTATCATTTGCAGAAGCAGGAAACCCTGTCATGGCATTGGTGGCATTTCTTGCTGCCATGGTTGGCCCTGAAGTAGCTGCATTTTCAGCTCAGAGCACACTAAACACAATATCTGAAGAAGCACCTGTAGCATAAAAACTTATGCTGAAGCACGAATGTTGATAGCTTGTAGGTTTAATTGTTAAAAATACACACAGGTATTTGTAATAATTATTTATTATTTTAGAAAATGTAAATGATTTGAATGTACAATGAGAACCCTGCTTTTAACCTCCGCAAGTGACCTTTCGTGAATGGGCATGTCTTTTAGACATGCCTGTTCACTTAATTAATGACTTATTTAACCTAAATAACATTTAATTATTTAATATTAATATTTATTTTATTTAGCTAATTGTTATGAGTTATATTTATAACATAGCGTCTCCCTTCAGAAGCTTTGTCCTCAAAGCTTTTAATGCTTGGGGTTTTTTTCACTTGGTGTATATCATCTTCGATGCATATAATTTGGCCATCCTCTTCTCTTATAGCTCATCGTAAAATTTTTATTTTCCTTTTTAATAAATAATAAGGTTTTATGTATATATAACTCTAATAATTTTTTTTTTTAATATTATTATTATTATTTTTTTTTATTAATAATATTTTTATATATTTTTTTCTAACCATTGTTTTTTTATGAATAATATATATATATATTGTTTTTTTATGAATAATATATATATATATGTTTAATTAAATATAAGTTTGAAAATAATTTAACCACCAACGAAAAGTCACGTCCCACCCCTTCCATCAACACCTTGGTTTAACACCGCAGTGGTCGAAGGTTTGTCGGCGGAGTAATTATCACACATAGGAATTACCGTGGCTCGGCGGGGACAGGAGACCGGTGGTTGATCACGGAATGATATTCCGTTTTACAATAGCAGATTATGGTCGAAAAGCCAGCCGTCAGAACAGCAGTGGGCACAGTCAAAGAGAAGGTATCAGACTCGGGTGACAGGGTTATGGTAGGCGGCTGATTCAAGCGTGCAAACTGAACCAAACAACATAACGGGTGGCTTACACGCTGGCAACTAAACGATGCGGCGCGCGGATTTACAAGTTGGCTCGACTCTGATGAAACTGCGGACGAGGAGCAGAATAATATTTTGGAGTATGTTTGCGGCATCTGAACGCTGAGTTCGTTCATAATATAAAACAATGTTGGGAAGAGCTTATGAGTCATCGAGACGTCCCAAAACTGAGAGCTTTCCGCAGATAATATTCTGTGGATGATTGTGAACGCATAGGTGATATTGATGTGCACTATTCTGCGCGGGTCTTTTTTATAGCAACCGACAAAATGATAGGTACGAGTAGCAAGGAAAATGGTACACAACATTCCACAGAAGCTCTCGACGCAGGACTGCATAAACCCCGTTCTCTTCACTAAAATCTGTGATCTCCGCAAGCTTAAGTCTCTCCCGACAAATGTTCACAGTATACCTGAGTTCCCTGTTAGAATTTGTGCCCCGCAGTCCGTGTATAAATAAATAACCGCTGAGGGTTTCAACTAGTGTGACTAATCCGTTTCTTATTATCTCTTCAAGGATTTCTACACCATGTTTCTTTCCAAGAATTTCAGCACAATTTGGAATCACCTCATTATTGTTTATGTTACTTTGAGTCCCACTACCAGTTTGCCAAATGACCCAAGGGAAATGATTGTTCAACTTTCCTTCAGCAACTTCTTGAGCAGCTTACATTATCGCCTTCCAAATGGTTGGGTCAAGACCATACTCCATATTAACCCTGGCAGCACATTTTTTCGGAACATCAAATGATTGTATAATTTGTTTAGGCATTTTCTCACGCTCTCCCCCAATTTCAAGGTTTTGCAGTGACCGTTGAGTCTCTGCACCCCATAATTTTTCTGTCGGTAGATTGATGGGACTAAATGTATCCCTCTTATTTCTAAAAGCTGCAGAAAACGATCTGTTGTATGTAAATGATATGCCATGCATCAAGGAAGATGCAGTAGATATAGATAGATGGCGTCGATATGCTGAAATCAATTCCATTATATCACACCACCTAGTGTCCCAAGCAATGTTCTGGAACTGCCTGCTTGTGCCTTCCTCCGACACTTTCATTTTCGTTGTAGTATTAAATCTGCCAGAATCCTCCTCTTCATCTGTCCAATCATCTCTAATATACAACATAACGTTATTTGAATTTGATAACGTTAAAAACTATTTTCTTCCCCCACCTCTTTTTTCTAGGCCTAACCCAGTAGGTCTCCTAGTGCATCACTTATCTCACAATCTAGCCATCCAAATACCTTGATTTTTGGTCCACAGCTGCATTGGAGTTTTCTCTAGATGCCCTCCAAATTTCAAGCAAATTTGACGGTGGGATCTCAAGATATTGCAAGCCCTAGCTTGGGGACCATTCCTTGCCCTAGGTTTCCCTTGGCTAGAAACCTCACTGGGATCATTGCATTACCTTTCATTTAAAGTTCCTTCATTGCTAGCTCGTGTGGTCCCACAACTTATTGAAGCCAATTTCACAAAGACCACTTCGAAGCCAATTTTCGACAGGGATTTCAGGAGCTAAGAATCTTCTTGACAAGTCATATACTCTAATGCTAGCTCTTAGAATTCCCCTAAGCCCTTCCTAGAGAGATTTTCATCTTGCTTTCAAAGCAAGCAAGCCATATATCTGAGCCTCTCTTGTGAATAGGCTTTTAGGATCATCTCTCATCCTATCATTGATCCATTCAATTTCGTGATCCTTATTATAACGGGTCTCTTCCCATCGATGAAAGTCCGTAAAGAGTAGGGAGATTTAGCCAAAGTGACAATGGGCCATTGCTCCATTGTTGTCCTTGACCTAGTGGTAACCTTTCAAGGATCCCCTTTTAGGACCCCTGCTAGTTTGAGCGGTAACAAGCCCTTCATGGAGAGCCATCCATCTTGCTTCTAAAGTAAGCTATCTATATCATTAGAGTCTCTCCTTTGAATAGGTACTTGGAATCACTACTTTCATACCATTGATATATTTCTCCTAGTGATTTCCCTAATACCGAGACTCCTTGTTGAAATTTGGTACCGGAGGACAGGTGGTTCCCTTAGGCTTTGATCTTTGGCCTAGGGAAAAGTGTCCAAAAGAATTTAATTTTTCTCCTAAAGTGACTTTATAATTTTATAAAGTTAAATCTAATTTAAAAGTGACTTTCAGTGATAAAGTTACTAAGTCTAATTTTAAAGTGACTTTTATAAAGTCAATGAAAAATTAGAAAGGAAAAGTGACTTTGGAAATAAATGACTAAGTGGGTCTTTATTAAAGTGGGGTGAATTAAAAAATAAAAAGTGAGATTTAAATGAGCATTTATCTCAGCCATTGATCTAAATCTATTTCAGCCATTGGATTTAGAGATCACCCAAAAGTCACTTGGGTCACCCAAAAGTCATTTGGAGTTATATTAAGGGAGGAAAAGGAGGAAAAGATCACATTCGATTCAATTCTTTCATGAGCAGATTGGGAGAAGGAGAGCAAGAGAGCAAGAGAGATTTCTAAGCAGGGAGGAGAAGGAGACAGCAGCTTGGCACACATTCTAAGACAGCAGTTGAGCAGATTTGTACAGCTGATTCAGCACACAGTGAAAGGCAGATTTTGGCACGATTTTCGAGGAGAGGTTTGCACAAAAATCGAGGAGCAGTTTGCTGGTTTTCCTGCACACAAAACGAGGGCCATACAACAACATTTAATGCTGAAAGTGGGCACGAAAATCGAGGAGACTGTACAGCATTTATTGCTGTCCTGTTTGCTGTAATTTCCAGTTTGCTGTGAAGCATGGGAAAAGAGATAAGTTGTAAATTTGCTTGCTGATTTTTTGCTGAAAATTTCTCACTGTAAAAGGCAATTTTCAGAAATAAAGAAGAGCTCTCAAACTGGTTTTCCCTAAGAGTTGTAGGGGGTTTTTCCAGGGTCAGATTGACAAAAAATCTCAGTGTTTAAATGTGTTTTAATGGCTGTTTAATACTGCTGATTTTTATTTCTGCAATTTCCAGCATTCTGTAAAATTTCCAGAATTTGTGTTTTCAGCAAATTTATTTTTTTCAGCTTGTTAAATGTATGGTTATGGGAAAGGGCATTTAACTCTATGGGAGAAATAAGGAGAAACTGAAAACCGGGGTGGGAAAATAGAAATTTCTACACTCCTATTGCTGAAAGTCCATAAAGAGCAGGGAGCTTTAGTTGAGGTGATAGTAGGGTATTGCTCCATTGTTTCCACTTAATCTAGTAGATGCTCTATAGGAACCCCCCTAGGACCCATGCTAGTTTGAGTGGTAAGAAGGTCCACTATCATCACAACCTATGTCCTCTTCTCTTCTCAGATTTAAGTCCCAATATTCCTCACTTATGATTGATGTGTCTATAAGGGGATTCAAAGTCAAGCAAGGATGGTTCAATTAAAGCGTGAGCTTTGGGAGAAGCTAGTAAGACTTTCCACGAAAAGCCCCTTGAGAAGAATGCTATACAAGACCTATGGCTGAGATATTTGACAAGATAAGAGTTCATCCAAGGTCAAAATAGTCAAGAGAAAAGGTTTTGAACGATACACAACTAAAGTATAAACCTTCAAGAAATCCCTAAGTTGAAGGACAACTTCAAGGGTTCCCATTTGGTCTGATAGCTAGGGCATTAATTTTCTTGAGATTCCATCGTTGAAATTCACTCAAAATTTGCAAATGCCTAGAAGAGACACTATAGAAGAGGTCTATCCAATTTAAATCCAAAACACTCTTCTAGAGAATTTCACACCAAGCCCTCGAGACACTTCTTTAGCCTTAAAGGAACGAAGAAAAGAGGGAAAAATAGGTGAAGAAAGAATGATTTTTCAATTGGAATGTGATCACCAAGGATCCTAGACCTAGTGCTTGCCTATTGGGAGAAATGGAGTCAAGATAAATCATGAAATGGAAACTTCGCTCTTCAAGGAGACTTAGAAGGAATTTCGCTACCCTAGATGTAAGCAACAACATACGACTTTTAGATTTTTATACTTCGATCACAGTTTTATGGAGTTTCATGGATGCAAATTCAATCAATCCTCTAGGAACATTCATTCATTTTTTGTCTAATGAGTAACACGTAATAATTTCCAGTAGTTTCAATGCTTTCAATAATTCGCATTAATTAGGGCACATTATTTCACCATGAAAAGTATTCCATGCATTAGACATTCATAAAAAAAAAAATATAGCATCAAATTAGCACTTACAAGACAAATAAGAGTATATCCATCCGCAAATTGCCAAATAGAAGCTCCAAGAATGCTCGCAAAATAATCCAAACATCATAATTCATCAAAAATCATCCTCTACTGCAAGTCCGCATTCTTTTCTAGAGAAGTCGAAGATCCAAAGTGTGATGATGAGAGTGAGGCTAGGCCTCCTCTATTTATACATGACATATGAGTTCAAAATAAAAGTAAAAGCCCGTTCTATGCCTAAAATGCTCAGTAACCCACCCATGGTTACAAGCCAACCATGATAGCTCAATAAACAAGTTGACGTGGAGGCCTAGAAGGGTAGCGTTGAGGCCTCATGTTCCAAAAATGAGAGTGAGGGCCTAAAAATCAATAGACAAGAGGGGGATGCCCTCCAAATGTTGCAAAACATCTCCAAACCCCAAATTGGGTTATGTGGGTTCTAAATGGGTCTCCAAGTGGCTCAAGATCAAGTCAATGCTCTACCAATGAGGGCTAGAAGATGACGCATGCCCTCCCATGTCTCCTTGGAAGAGACAAAACCTCCTCTGGGCCCTGGGCCCGAGATCAACTGCCAAGTGTCGGGTGCAATGTGTGGCCAACTGGGCAATGTGTTCTAAGTGCATCATCATCTTTGTATGGTTGGTGCATGGACAAACAATGTGGTGGTGTTGAAGAAGCCCATTGTGTGGCAATCAATGCTTTGCGACGATGGAGGCCCATAGATCTCAACGCTCACCCTACGAGTGCCATAATGACCCTCTGAAGGGCTTGGATCTCATATAAGGAGGCCTGAAGACACACCTGCAATCGTGTATAAGATCCAATGCGTCTCCTCACCTTTCAATACAATAACTCATTAGTATAATTGAGTAAATAAGTTTTCTAAACAAGGGCAGAGATGGACACTTGATAGTGGCATGCCCTTCCAAATGGCCTTTGGACATGTACTAATGTTATCTTCCTTGACAAGAGAGGTTAATAAAGGACCCTATTTGGTGGTTTCATCCTTTAATGGAGTGAAAAGTACATGGTACATCCATCAAATGGCAGGTGTCATGTGAAATAATGATGGAACAGAATGGGGAAAAGGAGGGAAAGCTCCAAGCCACATGTGATGGTACAAGTGTAGGTATTGTGAAAATTCCTACACCCAAGGAACCCCTGCTACAACAAAACTAAATGTACTTCTACTTGATTTTAATATACATTATCAAGTTATTTTTTGAAAAATACTGAAGTAAATTACTTCTGCAGCCTACACCAATTTAATTTGATTACATGAAACAAGAAACTGAGCAAAGAACAAGATACATAGGACATCGTTACTTTTGGACAAACAAGTCTCTGGAAAAACCCAATGCGGGAAAAATGGTGCAGCAGTTCTGAGGGTTTATTATTATTAACCAGTAGTTTTTGAATACAACTATGGATGCACTCACGACAATCTAGTTATAGAGAAAAAGACACTGGCAGAAAACTTAGTGAGATTACCTCACTTCACCCAACAAATCCCGGTTGATCCGGCAGCTGAACTGACTATCCATAGCAACAGCTGCGCTGCCCCTTCGCAGTAACTACGTGGGTCTGCATGGAGCTCTCTGAGGCTCTACATCAGCTTTGCACTGGGTCTCTTTGCCTCCTTGAGCTCTGATGTCAACCCTCTTGGCTGATTTGGCAACGCCTTGACAAATTTCAGACTTCTGCTAGAAGACAACTCTGCTTCTGTGCTGGCCTTTCTAGCTCTGCGCCAAGCACTGCATGGGCCCTCCTGGCCCAGCGTCAGTCCTTCCTGGGTCTGCGCTGCCTCCATTGGTGCTTCTCTTCCTCTCTGCTGAGTATTCGGGGTTTTAGAGAAGATATTCCAGTCCCCAACTATCCCTGCCCTTCAATTGCAAGAAATCTCCTCAATCGAATTTCCTCTCGAAAACTTCTCACTTCAGAAATTCGATTTCTTGATCTCTCTTGGTGTATTTTCCAAATGACCCTCAAACCCCTTCTTCTATCTTTCTGTTGGACAACCAACGGCCTAGATTAACTCCCAATCAAAGGCTTAGATCGTTTTGACTCGATCTCCGTCTTTTTCTAGAAGTTACACCCACAAGTAGATTAATACCCATTAATATTTTAATTTTCCTAAGTTTAAACTTAGGAACTCCATTAAAAATAATAATTATTTTAATAAAATCATCTCTGAGTGGAATTTCCCAAAACTGTTTCTGGGTTCTTTAGAATACACGTGCCCAAGCCTCTCTGCAAAATTTGAGGCCTAGAGCACATCCGATGCTACCCCAAATCAATAGGTATGATGAAGGAGGCCCACACCTTGGGTATAAGAATGTAGGAGGGAGCAATCGTGGTATATGTGTTACCCTGAGCTTCATATTTCCACCCTTCTTCATATGCCTTTATCGATTTTTGTTCATTTTATTGCTTGACGCTGAAGGGGATGAGAGCATGATTATTAAAATATAGCAGTGGTTACCCCCTAAAGGTAGCGCAGTTCATCGCCTACCAGGGGTTGGAATAATCATGGGTACCTTTATGATGCAGGGGACACTCGTAGGGCCCTAGGAACCAGAGTGACTACCATAATGATAAGGGGGTTGAGCTCATGTTTGGCTTTTGCCCACGCTCTAAATTTTATTGTCCCTGCCATATTTTGCATTTTGTGGTACATTTCCTATTTTATGTGGCCATATTATGCTTTTATCTTTCTTTTTAGCTGCATCAACCTCCGGGGCATCGTTCTAGGCCCGACCCAAGGTGTGGACAAGGGGTGGCTAACACCTTGTGGACCCAATGGACAAATGTGGACCCAGATGGGGAAGAATGTGAAAAGGGCTTTTGTAATGAGTGGAGGGGAGTGAGATATATGGTATCAGGACCACGCAACCAAAATTAAGGTTTCCCATGTAGTGCCACTCCTAAAGCTAATAGCCAGTAAAAGAGATCCCATGGGACTAGGATACAAGATTAACCCCCAAGTTAAGGTAAGGGAACAAAGGTATAGTCAAAGCTCGTTCTTTCTGCCGAATCCCCCCACTATTCCATGCCCAAATGTGGCTACGAAAAGCAAGCATAAACACCAAATTACATAATGAAAAATCATACCTTCGGGGTTGAAAAGCCCACCTTCAAACATACAATCATGACAGATGAGTGAGGGCACACAATCGCTAGCTCAAGTGGCAGAGAATAGTGGCACGTTGAGCTATCACATTGTTGCAAGGGGCTGCTGGAGCAAATCCAGGAGAAGATTTTGTCCTATAGGGATCACCCACTGGTGGTGGGTAACAATGCCCAACTAGATGCTATTTGAAAGTCTACAAAACAACAATAGACTTTTGAAGAGAAATGTCTAGCCTCTTCAATGATGGCTTAGAATGCAAGGATGTGATTAGTGATTTGATGCATGGGTTGAAATCGAACCTAATAAGCGATTTCCTTTAGCAATTTTTTTTCGATTTTTTCTTGATTTTTCCCAATGTCTTCTGATTTTGAAAAAATGAATAAGTTTTGCATTTTTTAGTGTTTGCCGTGGTTTGTCAATTTTTTCGCTGATGTTTCCGAGCAGGTGTTTTGTAACCTCACTGATTTTTTGCTGATGCCAATTTTTTCAACACTAGTAAAAATCCCACGAAAGAGTAGGAGAAAGTTTGCTGAGGTGACAGTGGCAACCCTTCCTCATGGTTTCCATAAGGTCTGGCCCCTCGCCTGGGTGGGAGTTTGCCCCTCGCCTGCTAGATTTTGCGGCAACATGACCTATTAATCTTCTTGTTTCAAGAGTGTAGTATTTATATGTGCAAGTGTCAAGACTCAAATAATCCCTTGAATGAGATCAATTACATCCTTGTAAAGCTGGGAGGTTTATGAGAATAATTGGAGTGTGTGCTACAGAAACAAAATAAAACTGAGGCATTATTTAGACTTGACTTACTCAAACAGTAATTTAGATCTTGTTTGTAAATATAAGGATACAAACATTTCCAAGAAGGGGAATATTTAAGTCATCATTCCACATTGTAATTGAATTGCAATGGAAAATCATTCTCCCTGGAATGAATTTAAGCATTTTGAAGTAATCCTCTAATTTGATCAGTGTCGAAATTTTGAGTAGTTTTACACTTGAACTATTTACTATCTACTCTTTTTCTATAGCCCTATAAATTTATGACAAGAAGATAGGAGAATTCCATGCTTACAATTGTCCCTTGGTCAAAGATAAGCACACGGTCCATATTAGCAATGGTACTAATACGGTGTGCTATTGTTATTACAGTTATGCCTTTACATTCTGTGGCCACAGTCTCCTTGAGTAATGATGTAGTTTGTGGGTCTACATTTGCAGTGCATTCATCTAGGCACAAAACCTGCATGCATATCAACACCATTACAGACTGGCATATGGGTTAAACAAACACCTATTCGAATAGGCAGTCTACTGTTTCAAAAACTAAACTTTGCTGCTAATGCCTTTAAACGGGGAACAAGATATATAGAAACCTGTAATTTTCTCAGAAGTAATGCAGAGACCTTTCAATTAGCTTCCCTATAATTGGATATTTACTTTACCAACTTGTTACTTCTGATAAAAGTTTTCCAAACCCTGATGTCTTTGTTTTTGCAGTTTCTCCAAAATGGAATGATGCTTCTAATTTCAAAAACTAATGCTAACTAGATGATCTCATGCAACTGAAACCAGAAGCCAATTGATTACAAACATCCAATGAAACACAGAATGGAAATTTTGACCATCCAAAATTATTTGTAGCCTACATGCCAAGACACCTTGCTGAATACTGACTATAAAAACATTAGTTTATTGTGTATAACACAAACTTTGGCAATTAGGATGACAATGAGACAGATGAAATAGTGGGAGCAGGTAATATTAAAAGCATCAAGAGAAATATGAAGAGGGATCATGGGGTTGCTTTGTCGAAGTTTTTCCTGCTTTTGGTAACTTTCCTATAACATCCCATTCACTTTTCCAAGTTATACCTATCACTTCTTGAGGCTACTTAAGGGGTTCATTGTGGGGCTAATTTGTCTTCTACTATCAACATCAAAACCCTCATCAAAAAACCAAAAGCAAAATGGGTTACTTTTGAATCAATGAATGTTTTTCTATGCCCAAATACTTGGCCTGTGTTACCTCTTGGATCTGTACACAAGATAAGTACCCAAAAATCAGAATGCAACCAGCCCATAAATAAGGACTATATCATGTCACAAATTGCTCTGCTCACCAAGAATTTTACTATGGGTACCCCTCCTAAAAGGAGAGGTAAATTGCTGGATCCAACTGCAGGACATGTGCTCTTCTCGGGAGTGCATGAGAACATCATAATCTAATCACTTTACATGTTTGCTCCACATCAAACAAAAAGAACAAAACTGCTACTTTAGTAGCCAAGTGGACTTATTCTGCTCCTACCCTACCATAGAATGTCCAAGATGAAGCTATCAGGTGAAATCTTCCAACCAATGAAGTCACTTGATCATTTGCAAGGTACAGAGTCCTTTTCATCTGTGCTTTGTCATCCAGAAAAATAGGGCTACATCAAAATTTGAAGGGGTGTATGCTGGAAACCTCCTGAGTACTGAGTTGAAAGTAGGCCTGAAAATAGGTACGTATTAATCTAAATTATCTCATAGTTCGTCTAAATTTGAAGAAATATGCTATAGGTGTTATCTACCCACCATTGCACAGGGTTGCAATAATGACTGTTCAACTCTGCAAGTTTCCCTATACATGCTGGACCATTTTTTCATTCTGGTTTTGAAATGAAAGAAGTCACACATTTAGGGTATCTACTTGTAATAATGAACAGATGTTAACTTCTTGCCAAATGGGAAAATTCTATCAGCCGTGGATGTTGTCTAGTGCTGGAGAGATCAAATGCAAGCTGGTTTGATGGCACATCTTCTGCTTCTGTAGCACACACTCGTTATATTTTTTGAACTTCAAAACCAGGATGTTGGGAGAAAATACATCCCACATCTATTTGGATGAAGGTACAATACCATCAACACTATGTGGTCTCTTGAGATCAATGTCACATGGTTCGGGTTTGAGTTCAGGTTCAGCAATGATTAGGTTCGGTTTGAGTTCGAATTTTTTGATGAGGTTTGGATGAGGTTTGCCATTAGGTTCATCTATATATAGACACATATATTAAAATGAATTATAGGATAAAATAGTAAGAAATTAACATCAGCTATGTTACCGGATCCGCCCGGCCAAAGGGCTAGATCCGCGGATCCCCGAATCGGAGATGGATTCGGATCCGGATACGAGGAGATACGCCCCCAACATTGGTCGATGTGTTAAGTTGTCAGATGTTAGCGCAAAATTCTGAAGCATACGTCAGCTCAAACATTAGTATGAAAAAATATGCGGACGAGTTAATAGACAACCCGATAATATGTGTCAATAAATTAATTATTCAACTGGAGTCAGTGAAACTGGATAATTCAACGCCAACTAAAATGAAAAAAAATCAGAAAAGGGAATAATAAACCATTATCAGGTTAAGAAATGAATTATTAACGGGTGTCAATGAAACTAGAAAATTGAGCGTCAACCAAAATGAAAAAGATCAAGAGTGCGAATAATTTATTATTCTAGTTTGCCGCTAGTTACTTTTTCCTTATTATAAGCTTTAATGCATATCTATGGTAAGCCACCAAACATTTATTTAGATATTTTATTTAAATTTTAAATTTTTTTGAAGTGTAGAAAAGTAACTTTTATAAATTAAGTTTCATAACCATTTAATATAAATATAATAACTATGAATTAAAGTTTAAATATTTATAAACGATGTCTTAATTTTAATATTATTAAATTAATAATTTTTTAAAAATGTATTATATAAAAATATATATATTTAAAATTTAAATATTTTTATATAATTAAATTATATTTATAAATGATACATTAATTTTATACTATTCTTGTAATAATTATTTTGATAAGTACTAAAAATTATATATTTAAAAAGAATTGTTTCTATTTTTATTTTTATATAAATTTAAATTTAATAATTATAAAATATTTTATATTTGTTTATATTTGCCGTTTCCTTGTCGTATCCGGATCCTGGCTTTTCAAAAAGTTGGCATATCCGTATCCGTATCCGTATCTGAATCTTGGTAACTTAGAACATCAGTAAACATAAAAAATGTTATCACAGACATGGAAATTGCAAGGATAAATTACAAGCTTGAGTTGTGACATGAAGTTATGAGTTTTGATCTATGGACTTGGTCAATGGCTATGAGGTTCCATGAGGTTTTCAGAACCTCAATTTTTTTTTAAGGTTCAACAAAATTCGAACCTCAAGGTTAAAGTTCGACGAACCTTTTGACATAGCCTGAGATGTGACAAGGAGACATGCCAAAGGAAAATGTTGCTGAGGACTCACATATAACTGAGATGAGCCAATATAATCATTGTGATGGACATGTATGTTAGGATTGGTATCAAACATAAAAGTTGGACCACAAACTTTAGATTTGGAGACAATACGATCGATGGTCTGTCTATTGTTTCCTTTACAGAGATGAGAATTTGACATCACCTGACAGCCATCACATTCCAGGTCGAGATGATTAGTTCTTACTTCGATCAAATTATGCAGGACTGTAGGATTGGGGTATACATTTCCTCGATGAATAGAAAATGGTTTGAGTCTTGGATGTGACATAATAATTGTTAAAGTACTCCCACCATCAAACACTTTTGATCTCTGGTGAGAAGATACATTTGTGAGATATACACTTTTAGAGGATGATGTCACCCTTGGAGACAATTTCAGCTCACACATGTGGGTTACTTGAGGCTTGTTCTTATGTTTTATCATTAAGATAACTATATTTGAGGTTGGCTTATGATTTACCTAACTTGTAATCCCAATTTATATTATTTTTTGGGTTTTCAGTGTATTTGGACTAAATTTTGGTTTCCCTCATATAAATAGAGGGAGGTTGATTGAGCCTTGGATCATTGTCATACCATACTTGAGAGAGTGTACACTAGCTTGTCTCTTTTCTCTTGGTTGCTATGGAGCATTAAATGGGCAAATTGTCTTAGGGATGATATTGTTATTGGATGGTTCTTTTTCTTGGATGATGAATGGTGATTCTATGGTACTTCTGTGCAAATTTATTGTGAGTATATTCTTCCATATCGTAGCTGTTGTAGAATTAGGGTTATGTTACCACAAAATCTAGCAAGCCTTGGAGAGGAAAACCCTACAACACAAAGAGCTAGACTAGGAGATAAGCTATAACAATGGGACAATGGCTCACTGTCATGACAACCAAGGTTTGCTTCTTTTACAGACTTTCACCAATGGGAGGAGCCCTAGTAGGAAATAGTCACCTATGAAAGGTATTCTAGGGTTAAGGTATTAGGTGATGGGGTAGAATCTCCCAAAGAAAGCTCAATTTTGTGGTACAAGGCTTGAAGAAGCAATTCAATTTCTATTAGAGACATAGGAATAGGGAGCATGAGATCTAGGTTTTGTGAATTTGCGTGGTTCTAGGTACTCCCGAGATCAAGGCTATAAGGAGAAAAAACTTCTTATGATGTACTTGAACAAGAACTAAGCTCATACAACCTTCAAAGAAGTCCCCAAGTTGAAGAGGAATAGCTAGGTTTCCCTTAGGGAAATACCTATGGCAAGATATTTTATGGACAAAATCTAAGTGGATCCCCACCAAACTTGGAGGTCAAGTAGCAAAGACCCTAGGCCTAATGTTTAGGCTCTTAAACTCACACAACACCTCTCCCAAGAAGGTCGCTCTAAGCCCTAGTTAGACGTCCTGCCTTAAGAGCACTGAAATTTTTAAGTGAAGTATGGAGAAAAAGTAATGTTGACCACCAAGGACTTGGATTGATGCCTTGTTGTTTGGGCATATGGATCTTAGGAGGCTCAAGGTGAGCTCAATTGTTTCCAAGGAGGCTAAAAATTGATGCCCTAGGTACCAACTTCTAGCATTTACCCACTTTTAAGGAAAATGGAGTTTGATGAAGACTTAAGGAATTCCTCCACTAGGAACATCCATTACATGTCATACAATGAATAACATATGCAATACTCAACTAGAAATACTTTAAAAAATTGATTTTCAACTATTTGGGCACAATTGAGCATATTCTAGAACCAACAAATCCATACATTAAACAATTTCAAGAGAAAATTTCATCAACATTAAGCACTTATAAGACAACATGTAGTATATCCATCCATTATCCAAAGAAGTAGCTCCAAAAAAAAAATTAAATTAGCTTCCAAACATCGAAATGCAACCAAAAGATCTCCAATAGCCAAGAAGGAACAAGTGCAGAATTATCTAAATAGGTCGAATTGTCCAAGTGATGATGATGAGGGGATCAAATGATCTCTCCCTTATTTATACATGTCTAATGAACTCTAATTTAGCGTAAAATCCCCTTAGTTGTAAAATGATGTGAAAAACTAATTGAGGTCACAAGCCAACCTCATAGCCAGTGTAAAAACATAAGAAATCACCCACAAGAGGGCCGAAATGCTGACATCATGCATGAGTGGGCCTCTTGGAGGCATGCGTTGGGCTCCTCTAGTGCCAAGTTGAGTGAAGAGGGCTCCAAAAATCATCCTCTAGGGGTTGGCTCCTAAGTCTCCATGCAAATCATCCTACGGACCCCAGTTTTGTGTTTGTGGAACAAAATGGGTCTCATGGGTCTCTTGGTTATAGAATATGCCGACTTTGCCCCAACATTGAGGGCTCAAAGGATGGTGCTAGCCCTCCCATGTCTCATGGGGTGAGACAAACCTCACCTGGGCCTCAGATCAACTGCCACAACCTGTACGTACTACAAAGTCAATTGGGGGCATGTTGGTCCAAGTGCATCATCTCATGAATAGTGTGGGGCAAAGCGTAAACTATTGGGGTGTTGTAGGAACCCAAGGAATGGAATGATGCACTGCAAGTGATACGAGTCCCATGGCTCTCAACGCTTCACTTGTAAGGTGTCATAATGCTCCTCTAGTGGACCTAGGCCTTGGTTAAGTTTCCTAGCCCATAATGGAAACCACTTGCCAATCACAAACAATGTCCACTACTACATCTTTACCGCTAGGTACAATTAATCATTAGTGCATCTAAGTGAACCAAGCTTGTTAATCAAGAGAAAATTGAGACTTCAGACAGGGCTTCTCTTCCAAATATAGGGATTTGATCATGTAATAATGTTACCTCCCTAGGTAGGAGTGGCTAATAAACGATCCTATTAGGTGTTCCCAGCCCCTAAAGGGAGAGACATGTCCTTGTTACATCCTTCAATCAATTGGTGGCATGTGAACAATGATGAAACAAATGGGATTGTTGAAAATACTATGGGGGGGGGTGAATCAATATTTATTATTAATCAGTAAAGTTATTAATTTTCAGAGCATTAACAAGAAGTAAACATTAACACATCAAGATAACAATGCACAAGAAGTTTTAGGTGGAAACCCTATTGGGAGAAAAACCACCGAACACTTTTCTAATAATTTTATGAGTACAAAATATGTTTCAACTCCAACTAATTTTCAGCTAATTTTATCAAAAAATTCACTTTGACTTAACCACCAAGGTCCAAGGGTCCAATTTTTCTTGAAATTTCCAATATTCCCTTGGTGGGGGTCTCCAAAAATTAATTCTTTTGATACTCATGAATTTTTCCACTTGGAGAATTTAATTTCTCTAAACTTTTAATTTTGATTCTAATTAATTAAATTTTTGGCTTAAGATTTTAATTTAATTTTGCCAGAAAATTTATTTAATTGACACTTGAGGGGATTAAATATTTGTTCTACCCTTTGATAATTTAGCCATGGTGTCTAAGTATGAGGGATCGTGCACTAAAATAATTTTTACATAAGATTTTTACGAATTCAACCTTCAAAGGGGGAATACTCATTCGGCTTGGACCCTCAAATTACATACCCAATTCTGCGACACAATATGATCTAGTAGACCAAGTGATTTGTAATAAAATAATTTAGCCAATTAGCTTAAATTATTCCCAAATCACTTTTACATAAGACTCGACTAGAACACTAGGACTCACCTAAGACTTTGATGACAAATTCCACCCTAGCTTTGGGGTGAGGTTGGAAGGAAAAACTTTGCCGACCATCTGTGTTTAGAAACACAGATGAGTCAGTGAGACGAAAAACCTCCTAGGATGAAATTATCGCCAAAATAATAGGTTTACCTAGGTTGTTACATACATTCATGGTCTTACTAGCATCATTTACATTAAAAATTTGCAGAATGGGTTTACAATTGTGAAAATTCCTGAATCTAACACATCAGAAACCCATATTGCAATTACCGGTTTACAATCTCCTACTTGTTCTTTACATTAACAAGTTATTTAATTGCATAAACATCGAAGTAAGCACTATTGCAGCCTTCACAAAAATACAGATCATGGACTGAAATAAACTGAGACAATAACACAAGGGACACTGTTATTTTTGGACAATAGTCCCCGAAAAAAACCAATTTGAGAAAACTGGTGCAACATATAGAGGGTTTATATTATTAAGCAGATTTCGTGAATAAAACTAGGGTGCCAGAAATGGCTCACCCAACAGAGAATATCCTCAGCAGTAGTACCTCTATCTGGAGACAGATATTTCGGCAAATCAGCAATTGGATGATCAAATCCCATAGCGACTCCAGCTGTTCCCTATGCTAGACAACGAAAGCTACTCCAAGCATTGCTCTAGAACTGCGTCACTCCTCCAAGATCTGCATCACTCTCTCTCGGCTCAGAATCTGCTGATCTGCTCCCAGCCTGCCCCACAAAATCTCCCCAGCACTACCTCTGAGGCCTAGCGTCAACCTCTACGACTTCTGCATCACTTGCGTCAGCCTTCTGCGTCCTCTGCATCAGCCCTTCTAGGGCCTGCGCTATCTCTCTCGACACTGTGTTGCCTTTCTGCTATGTATTCTTTAGCCTCGAATGAAAATCCCTTGCTGAACAGCCCCTCACTGCAACTCTGATCACTAACTCGATTTCCTCAGCAATCCTTGCCCTAGAAAATTGAATTCTTTGATCACTTGGTGTGTCTCCAACTGACCCTCAAGCCTCCTCTTATACTTTTCTTGTTGAGTCTTCAACGACCAATATTAAGTCCCTAATTAACGGCTAAGATTAGAACTAGCTTGATCCTCGTCATTTAGAACTTTCTCATCCATATTTTATTAATACACATTAATATTTTTATTTAAGTTTAGACTTAGAAACTCATTAAAAATATTAATTATTTTAATAACTTCTCATTCGGGTGGAATTTCTCCAAACAATTTCTGGGTCTTGGAGATCTCATGTGCCTTAACCTCTCCACCAATTTTCAAGGCTAGAGCACATACGATGCTACCCAAAATCAACAACAATAACATAGTGTTGATGGTTGATGACCTCGATCCTTTGAAAAAAAATATGGTACATTTGCTTCCTCATGACTTTGACAAAACGAGTGCAACAGGACGAAAGTTATAGTTGGAGTGAAATTCTTGGCACAGATCACTTCATCAAATGAGCAATGTCTTCTCTAGATATGGACGAAAATTAACCCTTCAACATAGTGGGAATTCCACCTGCAAAAAGAGCTTGAAAGAACCCAACAAAACCCTTTTCAAACCATAACCCAAAATACCCAGACCTTCGACCTCCTTTAAATAGGTTGGACTACTCAAAAAGGTCGCAGAGATGTCAAAAAGATTCTCACATAAGATAGGTGTCCAAATGCATGCCTTTGAGGAGAGAGTGAGCCTCTTTTTATAATGTCTAGAGAGGCTTCTAGGAGGGCTGAACAAAATTCAAAAGGAAGGAAAGCATTTCAATTTTAATTGAGGCCGACTTGAGTTGGAGGGATATTTAAATTTTAAATTTCAAATTTTGGGAACCTTAAAACCTAAGTTGCATGAAACGGGGAAACGGGTACGAGTTTCCGAAACGGGAAGCGATACAAAATGCGACCTCCCCAAATTTTGGAAACGGGGAATATATATATATATATATATATATATATATATATATATATATATGTGCAATCATAAAGCATAAATGATACATTATAATTTATTACACTTAAACATTAAGATTTAATTTACATCACATTTACTCATGAATGATCACATAATGAAAATAAAAATATCGGAATATGCAAAAGCAACGTTTATTATATATCCAAATCTCAAAATCAGCCTTTATTTATATTAATATATGAGGCTTCAAGTACAATAAAGACTAAGGCTGCAAGAGAGAGATCCAAATCAGGATTTTCTGCATCCATATCCCATTCTTTAGAAGGACCATTGTTGTATTGGGAGTCTCCTCCTACATAGTCGAACGACCTTAGTGCTCTTGATTAAATACACGTTTCATACCCTAGTACCCTACATGATCTTGATTATTGGGAGTTTCCCATGCATAGAGGGCTTGATTCTCTTGATTAAATACAAGTTCCATACCTTAGTACATGATAAAATCCAATGGAAACATTGCAATCCCCCCAATCCTGAAATCCTGAAAAACAAATAAGTCTGCTGGATTTTGAGTGAGATCTAAAATTCTACTTTCTCCATATGAAATCCAATGAGGGCGAAACCACTCTCAAACATACTGAGTCATTTGATGGTAATGTTAAAAATTTAAGTAAAAGGATGAAAATGAAAAATAAAGGAGAATATCACTTTTACTTTAAGAATTTAACATTACCATGAACTGCATATGCCTCAAACTTCCTGATGAACTGCATATCAACATTAGGGCAAAAATTCACTTTTATAACTTTAGAAACACATCTAGAAGTCACTAACATACCCTAAAAGTAAGTTAAAAAACAAATTAAAAAAAACACAAGTTAATGAGGAAACGTGGGTTGTACGACCCTGAAACACGTTTCTGGCCGTACTGGCCACGTTTCTATTTCGGGAAACGTGGCAGTACGACTGGAAACGCGTTTCATGGCCATACCAAACGCGTTTCCGCGTTTTGTACCCGTTTCTGTACGGAAACAGACCTCTATGCCACATTTCCTGCAAACTTGAAAATATTGATCCCCTCCACGAGGTATTTTTCCCATGATAAAATTTAATTTAATTCTTAATAAAATTTCTTATGGCTTGAGCATTATTCTAGCCAAAGAAAAGCTGCTACATCATCAACTTTTGGGGATTTGACCACAATGTGGGGCTTCATCTTTGAACAAGCATATCTCTCAAACTGTGAGGACCCTCGGGATGTGCCATATATCGTCAGAATTGACATGACAAGGAGAATCTAATAAAGGTGACCTTGACCACAAAGACCTTAAATTTTCATGTCATAGTTGTCATCAAAGGCGGGGCATCTTCTAGTGCTGCTTGGGTTGACATCAATGACAACCACATTTCAACAAGGATGATAGGCTTTCAAGGCAAAATGCCATGGGTGGAAGGATAGAATAATGAGAAAGTCCACATATTGTGTGTACAGATGTGAGGAGTGAGCAATTGTGGTTGCATGAGTTAACCCAACCTTTGTTTTTATCCCAACCTTTGTTTCTCCACCCCTCTTCATTTGCCTTTTGTTTTTTGTTGATTTTTCTTTATATTTACTGCTCGAAGCTCAAGGACATGAGAGCATGTTGTGAATCATGTATGGTAGTTATTTGTTGATTTGGGGTAGCATCTGATGTACTCTAGCGACAAAAATTGGTGGAGAGGCTATAACACATAAGATCTCGAAGGCCCAAAAATGGTTTGGGTAGAATCTAACTAGTTTGGGAGATATTAAAATAATTAATATTTTTAACGGACTTCCTAAGTTTAAACTAAGGAAAAATAAAATATTAATGTGAATTACTATAAAACTGAGTTAGAATGGTCCAAAAGTCATGGATCAAGCCAAATCTAAAATTAGCTGTTGATTAAATAATTAATCCCAGTCGTTGATGGATCAACGAGAAAAGTATAAGAGGAGGCTTGAGGGTCAGTTGGAGAACATTCCGAGTTGATGAAGAATTCGATTTTCTGGAGCAGGGCTTGCCGAGCAAATCGAAGGAGTGATCAGAGTTGTAGCTGAGGGGCAGTGAATACAGTAGCAGAGAGGCAGAGATAGTACCGGGAGCATCAACGCAGAAGCCGGGAGAGGGTTGATGCAGGGCCAGCTAGAGGCCACACAGAGGCAGCCAGAGGCCACGCAGAGGCAGCCAGGAGCTTCGCAGAGCCTAAGGAGGGCCATTGTGGGAGACGCAGAGGCACCAAAGGCTGACATAGAGCCTCAGGAGGTTGATGTTGGGCCAAATAGGTTAACGCTAGGTTGATGCTGGGTCAGAGAGACTGACACTAGGAGATTTCGTGGGACAGATTGGTGCTGGAGAGCTAGATAGGGTGACACAGTCCCTATAAGGGTGATAGAGAGCAGGAGAAGTGTTGCAGTGTTGCTGTAGCCTGTGGGATTGTTCATCCGGTGATTTAGCGAGAATATTTGTCTTCGACTAAGAGGTACTATTGCCGAGGGCATTCTCTATTGGGTGAGCCATTTCTGGCACCCAGATTGTATTCTGAAACTGCTTAAAAATAAAAACCTCTGATAGCTGCATTGGTTTTCCCGCATAGGGTTTTTTCGAGAATATTAGTCCAAAAATAACGGTGTCACTTGTGTGCTTGTTTCTTTCAGTTGATGATGTGTATGTGTTGATACTGTACTTGTATTTATTTTCAGTATTTACATGGTAAATAACTTGTAAAGTAAATGAACAAGTAGAAAGAAATAAATCAGATAGTACAGGAAGAATTTCTGACGGATAAACTTAAAAATTCCAACATGGTATTCGAGCATGGTTGCAGATCACAGGATAACTTAAGGCATCAGCTGAGCAGAGCAGCGACAGCGGAAACAGCTGTCCCAAGTGAAAAAAGTTGTTCCTAGCAGAAAGCAACAAGAAAGGGGTGACGCATAGAGCCTGCATCATCAATTCGAGCCAGGAAGAGGATCAACGCTGAGGCAGCGAGGAGTAGACCTGACCTACGCAGAGGGCAACTGGAGTGACCCAGCTAGAGTGACGCAGAGGGTCCCAGAGGCTACATAGTGCCTGAGAGGGCTGACATAGATGGTCCTGGGGCTAACGCAGAGGCCAGAAGGGCCAGCGCTGAGCTTTAGAGTCGTCGGAGAGGGTTTCGTGGGACAGGTTTTCTGAATACCTATTTCCGAATATAGAGGTATTGCTGTCGTGTATTTTTCTCTGTCGGGTGAACCGGTTAGGCACCCAGTTGTACTCAAGGAAATACTGCATAACAATAAACCCTCGGAATAGCTGCACCGATTTTCCCGCATTGGGTTTTTCCAGGGATATTTGTCCAAAAATAACAGTGTCACTTGTGTGTTTGTTTTCTTTCAGCTGATGATCTGTAGATGTTGTCACTGTATTGTGTTTATTTCGATATTTAAATGTTTTAAATAACTTGTTCAGAATTTACAAGTAGAAGAAATAAATCAACTGAATACAGATTAATTTTCTAATGGATAGACTTAGAAAATTCAACAACAATAAGCTTTGAAGACAAAGCTTCTGAAGGAAGGGGCAATGTTACGAACATAAATGGGATAAAATAAAATAAATATCTATAAATATAAATAAATGTAAATATAAAATAATCAAGTAATGATTATGTTATGTAGTCATTAGTTAAGTGAAAAGGCATGTTTAAAAGACATGCCCAGTCATGAAGAGACACCTGCTTAGGTATATATGCGGGTCCTCAATGTAACATTCGACATCACTTGTACATTCTTATATATAATATATTATTATTACAAATACTTCTCGTGTATTTTTTACAATATTAAGCCAACAAGTTAACTCGAGAAATAACAATCTTGTAGCAATCCTGTAACAATTTGTTTTCAAGATCTTCCTTGCCCAGATTCACTCCAAATTCATGGTAGAAGTAGATTTATAGCCTATGAATGCTCTGAGGCCACTTTGGTTGAGTTGAGGCTTGGTTAGGTCACCATTTAGCTCTTACATTGCTTTCTTCTTGAATGTTGATTTCTGCAATTCATTTTATGCAAAGTGTGGTTTCCTTCTTGCAAGCGTAAACTAGGACTTTCCTTTCCTGCAAAATAGAATAGATTTCCTTTAATGCCATTTCCTTTCCAGCAAGATAGATTATATTTGCTTAGTTTTCATTATGCTTTACATTTTTGCAAATAGAATAGATTTCCTTTCTACCATTTACTTTCCAGCAAAAGTAGAATAGGTTTGCTTATTGTTATTTACCTTTTGCAACTTAGGATTGACGGCTTACCTAGATCTTTGCTCATTTGAAGTTGCTTCATTGTCATCTTTCACTTGCATCAAAGGGAGTCAAACTAGAAAGAGGAGGGTGTTTGTTGCACATACAATGTCGGCCCCTCTTAGGCTTTGCATGTACCAATTTGGAAAAGTATAAATATTATTTTTCATGCATTTTTCAGCCCTTAATTAGGGTTGATGTCTAGGGTTTTTCTTACTGATTTATGTGTTTTTAGCCATTGAAAATTGTAGTAATATTTTTCCTACTTTACTCCTTAAATAGCCTTTGTTTCTCACTTGTTTATTATTAATTTTGGGCTATTTTGTTATTGCTATAATAAATATTTACATGCTGTAATTGTGCTGCTTGAAACCCTAGTTTATAACATTTGTAATTTAAAAAGGACGTGTGTTTGACAATCTATTTGAACCTCTCCAAGACTTGCTAAGCCCTCTAGATTTAGCCATAGGTCCTCTGAATTTGTTGTCTCGGAATGAGTCTTATCTTACCTAGAACCCTAGTTATTTAACATTTATACTTGGGTGATTTTCTTAGTAGAACCCTTAGAGGGTATTTAGCCTAGGAGCACTTGGCTTATCTAATCCATCAGATTTGTTGGGGAAATCCCCCTTGTGGAGATAGTATCCGACCATAGAAAGCAGGGGAGCAGCTGCTAAGGCGACAATGGTGACTGATCTCATTGTTGCTCTTAATCTAAAATGCTTAGTGAGGCTTTGCACTAGGGTGCTAGATTTTGCAGTAACAAGGCCCACCCATGTTTACAACCTGAATCACTATTTGTTACAACACTAAGCATTCTGATCATGTATGCAAGTTTTTTCCACTTAATCATGGTGTAATTGATTACCACTTACAGAAAAATATACATTTTGATAATTGTGCTCTGCTAAGCCACAAATATTGAAGTTCAGCTCATTCAATAATATTTGGTATACAATATTCTCCTTGTCATAAGAGGCTATTCCCCTTGGCTTAGTCACCAGATACGCCGAATTTGAAGCATTAAATTCGAAATTCGGCGTTTTTCAAGGGAAATTCGGCGTTTTTCAGACCTTGCAAGGGTTGGTCACCAAGTATCAAGCATTAAACATCACTTTTTTGTGGTCAAATCTCCAAATTTTCATTCCCTAGCTCTGCTAGTTATTTCTCTATAAGGCTGATCTGTTATTGGCATGTGTATGTGGGCTAACAAACTGTGGTTGCAGCAGTCATAAAGGTCTGATATTTGGTTTTAAGCTAACAATTGGTGAGTGTAGCTACTGAAAAATTGATCTATTCTGATATAAAATTTGATATTAAGCATTTAATAGTCTGATTATAAGGATAATCATGATAAAATTCACTCCATACCATTTCTCATATGCATATGATATATCTATCTTTAATATACATTTTTTTTTTCGAATTTCTATATGTCGAATTTTATCGACAAAATTTGAGTTGCCGAACTTTATTCGAATTTCATGGTCCTCGAACTCGAACTCGAACTCGAACCTGGTGACTATGCCCCTTGGTATACAATATTCTCTCTTGGTATAAACTAAGCATACAGATCATGCATGTACCTGTTTTTTCTTCGTAATCATGGTGCAGTTGATTACTACTTATAGTAAAAATATACATTTTGAAAATCATGTTCTGCTAAGCCACAAATACTGAAGTTGAGCTCATTCATTGATATTTGGTATACAATATACTCCTTGTCATAAGAGTATGATTTTTCATGCACTCTTGAACCTTACAAAGGTATAAAAGGTAAATAATCAATGTATTTTGTATTTTAGAAAAAAGAACCATGACGGGAAATAAGAACATAACACATAAAATTGCACATTTTCCCAGTCAACTCTAAAATAGTATTTTTTATTCAGCCTATCTTCACTTCTGCTGAGTACAGATTTGACAATGGTCTTTGACACTGGAAATGTAAGTTTCTATTCTGAAGCAAATGAAAACTCGCTGTTGTTATGCATACCTTGGAAGACTTGAGAAGTGCACGTGCAAGACATAAGAGTTGACGCTGTCCAGTGGAGAAACAATCCCCTCCCTCTGTTACATGTGTATCAAGGCCACCAGTTGTCATCACTGCATCCTTAATATGGCACTTTTGAAGGACCTCCCATATAGTTGAATCAGTAATGTTACCAAAGGGATCTAAATTTTCCCTACAAAAGCAGTCAGCATAACCAGTTGAAAATGCAGGGATGGTTGACTCCATAACTATGAAACATCAGACTACATATTTTCTCTCGTAACCAAAAAGTATCCAGACAGACATCTTCTTTAGGCTTTAAGAATATCTTCAAGACCATGTAAGAATTCTCACAATTATAAATTATCATAAAACTTATTCCCTCTTAGAAATAATTTCAAATTAAAACTTAACCGTACAGAAGAAAAATCAATTGCAATTTCTCTGTAGATCACCTTAAAGACCCTTCAAACAAGAACGGAGTTTGGGGGACAACAGTCAGTCTGGAGCGGAGTTCTTTGAGAGAAACATTTGATATATCCACATTATCAATAAGTATTTTTCCATCAGAGATTGGAGTGAGGCGAAATATGGCATTAAGGACACTAGACTTTCCAGCGCCTGTTCTTCCAGCTATTCCAACCTGTGATATATGATTAGGTCATAGGATAAATTTTGTCATTCAGATGAGAGAACACGTGTCTACCACTAAGAATCATTTCTGTTGCCTCAAAGCATAAGTTGCTACTTTGAATGATATGTTGAATGGAAATAATTGTGAAGTAAATACAAACCTGCTCACATGCATTTATAGTGAATGACACTGCTCGCAGGGCTGGTGGCAAAAATGGCATGTATCTCAATGTAACTTGGTTGAACTCAATGAGTCCTTCCATTGGCCAGTTTGGATCAACACATGAATGCCCCTCCAGTTCTTCAGGAAAAACATCCATGTACTGAGAAAAGGAAGGTTCATATATCCAAAAAGTCAGAAAAGAGTCAATTACTAGGCTTAGAAAAATGAAAAACAAGAATCTTCCTGTTTCTACCTGCTGTACTCTCTCAACTGAAATCATTTCCTTCTCAGTTTCTGTAAAACTCGTTAAGAGATCATTCAACAATGAAATAATTGGTATTGCATATGAAAGAGATAAGCCCACCTGCAGTTTCATAGTTGTTCGCAGTTATACATTAGAACATATTACGTGGAGTCAACTTAGAACATAGTTATCCCCAGATGCAAGATTACAAACAAAAACAGAAATACTCTTTAATTACAAGAATTTGATATTTGATAGGAGATACAAACATACCAGACCAGTTGTACCAGAACTAATAGGCAATCCTTTGTAGCGACCAACAACAGCCATTATGCTGATAAAGGAAATGATAAATGCTGCCAACAACTGAGGTCAAATGCATGACAAACATAAAACTTGTAAGTTGTAGCATCAAAAGATTTGGTTAGGCATCATTTCCACTGGATTGTACTTTACTGGAGAATCAAATTTCTTCTTTATTCAATAAAAGCTTATCTTTTAGCTATTCAGGGCAATATTCAAGCACAACAATTCTATTATTTCAAAACAGTGATTAGATAATTAAATAATCTTCTGAAAAAAATTGCAGGAGTTCAAAAGAGAAAAAGATCCTTCTTCATTAACATAAAGTGATCGATGCAAACCTGGAGGCGTATAGAGAGCCAAACACTTGCTGCAAGTTCTGAGTAAGAAGCCCGTTGATTCAATGTTACATGTTCATGATTTTTTGAGGTAAATAGGGGCTGCACACAAAATTACCAATGGCCATGCTTCAGTATTGGAATATTTATCTAGGGTCATAACAGACAGTCCCATGTATGGGAATGCAATATGAGATCCTCAGATCAGAATATGAACTAAATCAAGAGGAATATGATATGCCAAAGTCAGCTAATTGACCCTATGAATGCCATCATTGTGACTATAATTTCGGAAGAAGAACAAATTGCACATGCTCATTTAAAACAATGATAAACAAGAATACAGCTCACACCTTACACAATGTAGCCACTTCAACAGCCATGAGTTATGCCATCAACATATAATAAGATATCGTCTTAGGAAAAGATCTTAGAAGTCTAAGGAGTTTCTCTGTAAAGCTATTAGCCTATGAATCATGAAATGGGTTGAGATAGTATAATGAACTTAATTGTGTGCTGGACAAGAGCTTCTATCGAAAGTTTGGAATGTTATCTCCAAGACCCAGAAAAAGTTTCTGAGGAAAATGCCTTAATTAGATTAATTAGCCAATTATTAAATATTTTCCTAGGTCTAACTTAGGAAAACTAGTTAATTAGATCGGATTAATTGAGGTAAATCGATTTTCCTCTAGAGAATTCCGGAAAAGTCACTTGATGCGGTCAAGATGATCGTAGCCATTGATTGTGATTAGATCATGGTTGTTGATTCATCAATGAGAAATTATAAGAGCAAACTGATGGACCAATTGGAGACATCACAAGGAGTCGCAAACACTCAGTTGCAGAGATAGCAAGGGCACAGTTTGAGTGAGGGAGACACCAGCAAAAGGGTTTCAGCAGAGAAATTGGGGAGAAAAGTTCCAGATTTTTTCTCAGTGACTTCCAATTTCCAGTGGGGGGAAGGAGGTTGAATTCATTAGTAGAAGACAAGGCCAAGTTTCAGCAGTGCGAATAGCCAGCTTTCCAATGCGAGTGACAGAGAGGCTTGTTTCAATTGCTAGTTGCTAGAGCTATACCCAGAGGTAGTGCAAGTTGTTCAGAGGATTTATTGGAGACAGATTTGCCTGCAAAATAATTTTCCTGGAGGCAATGTGAATTTCTGGAGCAGCTAGTGCAAGTTTGCAGGAAGGCAATGCAAATTGCACAAAGAGGCCCCTAAAACATCTCTAGAAAGAGATTTTATGGTTTCCGATCCTTTTTGTGAAGACAAAATTATTTGGCGGAGCTTTGCTAGGGCAAAGCGAATTGCTAGTTTGAGCCATTGCAGGTTGGGATTTCACATCATTCTCACCTAGGTTTTGCATGCTTGCAGTAGCAAGCCCAGGGTCCATTTTCTACCACTAATGTACTTGTTGACCATGTACATGTCAACAGTTCCAGAAGACAAAGTACAAAGCTATAATATCCACAATTAATTAGTTTTGTTGAGTTCTAATTTTACAATTTCAGCAATTGGGAGATGTTTTGGCATTAAAACATAGGAAAAGTGGGTTGAGGAGACACCACTTGATTTTTGGCAAAGAGGAGGCCTCAAACATAAGGAAAAAGGAAAAAATAAAGTGTTGATGGATGGTGGGGGCCACCCAAAAGGGAAATTCACACCCTTAGGCAACTCACACTTGTGGGAAAGGAGGGAGAAGGAGGAATTTGAATTTGGTGGAGCCCACAAGGGAAAGGGACCAACAAGCATAAATAGAAGAAGAGGACCTCATTTTGGGGGCTTTTGACAATTTGACATCTGAACTAGAGTTCTCTTGTGTTGTTTAGCCAAGACTACCAGTGTTGTTTAGCACAAGGAGTTTCTGGGCGGAAATTCCAACTCCTTCGGTGAACCTTGAGTGTCACCCTAGGGGAGCTGTAGGGAGATTGTTGCAGGCATTGAAGAAGTAGATTTCAAGTGCATCCATCAGCAAGGGAAATTCCAGCTCCTTCAGTGAACCTTGAGTGTCACCCTAGGGGAGCTGTAGGGAGATTGTTGCAGGCATTGGAGAAGTAGATTTCAAGTGCATCCATCAGCAAGGGTGTGTTTCTCCAAGGATGCAGAGGCAGTTTGTGGAGTTGAGTTGGGGCAACAAATTGGGCATTTGGTGGAGTTTTTTGCAGGGAAATCACCTACTAGGAGAGCAAAGATACTTGGCAAATTTCTAGGGCTGGAGCTGTGATATTTTGAGTGAGTTGAGCTGCTCTAATTTGGGCCTGTGCAGGGGCAGTTTGGGCATTTCTGCACCAGATTGGGAGTTGCTTCTGTTGGGAGTTTGGGAGCTAGAAATTCATTGGGTGATGAGAGAAATTTCCCTTAGGAGTTGGGAGAAATTTGGAGGTGGATTTCAGCTCTATTGCAACAGAAAATTTCTGTAGCTATTTGGCAGCTAGTTGAGGAGTAAGCTTAAAATTGGGGTCCCAAGTGTTCGGTAAAATTTGCCCAAATTCTTTCTGGGTTTTTGTGGGTTTCGTGAGAAGAATACGGAGTTAAATTCATAGAATTTTCTGGGCAGTATTTCTAGCAGAAATCAACATTCCAGTCAGCAGCTAGCAGCAAAAATCACTAGAGGAGAGTGCAGGTCACTCTAGAACCATTTCCACCACTCAGGTCCATGAGATATTCCTGGGTTTGGTTGGGCTTGTTGAGGAGAGGTGCCAACTAAAATTTCAGGAGTTTCTTAGCACATTTGAGGCAAATTTCCCAATTTCCTCCCAGCAGCAGAAGCTAAAATTTCTAGGGTAGTGCAATGCTTTGGTGGGCAAATTTTCCAGCACTTGGGCATTCAATTTGCAACCTGAGTTTTGCCTTGCTTGCTATAGTAAGCCGAGGTTCCTCTTTCTCTATCTATATTGTATTCATTTTTCTCTAATAAATAAGATGACTCAGAGTTTTGGTGCCACTTCCTGTGTTATTTCATAATTGTGTGAGCATGTAAAATTTGGTGGTTTTTCATAGTTTATGTTACTATTATCCACTTAATTCTTCCATTAAGAATATTACAGTGGTTTTAGAGCATGATCTTGGCCAGCTAAGGGGTAGTCAGCAAGAGCATGGAAGGTTTGGGCATGTATGCATTTTGATGGGCGAAACCATAAACAAGCCATGGCTGAAGGGAAAGTGAGTATGCAAGAACTCTAGGAGGGAGTCAACAAAACAATGAGAAACTAAAAGAACTATGGGCATAGTTGAGTAGTGTTGAGGGAAAGATGACCCTCACCCACTTTGATGGTTCAGCTAGGAGTTTTGTTAGAAATGAGTGCACAAATTGGACACATCTAGCTAAACCCCATGAGAAAGGTGCATGCTATTAGACATGCCACTTTGCACTTGGATGGAGATGCGATGGAGTGGTGGTATCGAGGGTTGATCCCTTTGGGTCATGCACGTATCACATCCTACACAGAGTTCATACGGAGGCTCATGGAGGGATTTGACCGAAAGGACACCAGACACCCTCAAAGGGAGTGGACAGGATGAGGACAGAGGGTGAGACCAGGGGGAATTTCTACTGGTGGAGACCGCCTTGGATGTAAGGAACCCAAGGCGGAGGTTGAGCAGGAGGACACATAGGTTGGTGAGGGGCACATCGATATATGTAGTGTGGCGCAGGAGCCCCCATTGTTGGAGATCTCTTTGATATCACCGATTGACACCTTGGTGGAGAGAGTAGGGCATACAACCATAGAGCTATCTGTCGATGAGGTGCTGCTCCTATATGAGGTGTCGGAGACACAAAGATCCCAGAGCCATGACTGAGTTCTCAGACGACAACCACCTGCAACAGCATGGGGAACACATAGAGGGACATGAACTAGCCATGGGGAGACAGTCCGTGAGACATGTTGAGCCCATGGTGGAGGAGGACACGCAATCATCTTTTGGACCAACCACCGATTTAGAGCAGGTAGATGCACATACCCTCAACAAAGTTGCAATACTTCCAAAAAGTAGCTCTCTTCGGGCTTATATAAATGGGGGTCACAATATTATTAGGCTATCTCTACATTACGGAGAGAGATGCAAACTTACCTCGATGGATTTTATGTGTCGGCCAGATCAGTGAGGCAACATGAGCTGCACAGGGATAGCATTCATAGGATTGGGGCTAGTTTTGTCTATGGAAGTTTGTGCTTTTGATCTTTTCTTTGAGGTTGGATGGTGAGAGATAATGAATTAGTACCTAATGTAGTGGGCTAGGCATATGGTGTTGGGCAAGGCCAGAGTGAGGGTCAGCGAGCGCGTTCAGGCATCGGGGATACTGGAGGCCCAGGTTGGCATTGGGATCTCGGTGGGAGTCGGGACTACCTACCATTTACCTAATATGCAGATTGGCTATGACATTGGTGGTGTAGTTGACCTAACGGTCGAGCATATGCAGTCACTAGGGGAGTTTTTGTCAGCACCAGTGGCTAGTCAGTTTGTGAGGGGACCCTGTGAGTCATCTTGGTATGTTGTTATGTATGCGATCACAGGATGATAAACATACTTTGGCAGGAGTATGTCAAAGGATGTGGAATTAGTAGGCTATCAGACGATGCCTTGTATGGGTCAAGGGTTCTCCCCAGATATGTGGTGCATAGTGGTCATAAAGGATTCACCTCTCGTGTCTCTCAAGGGCGATTTGGAGGCAAGGCCCATCTATCAGAGGATATGGTGATGCTACACTGGGGGTGGTGTTGGAATTTTTAAGTCTAACTATTAGAAACCCTTCATGTACTTTCTGATTTATTTCTACCTACTTGTTTTGTTTAATTGACAAGTTATTTACCATGTAAATACTGAAAATAAATACAAGTACATGCTCAACACATTATAGATCATCAACTGAAAGAAAAACAAGCACACAAGTGACACCGTTGTTTTTGTACTAATGTCCCCAGAAAATCCCAATGCGAGTAAACTAGTGCAGCTATCTGAGGGTTTTATTTTTAAGTAGTTTCAGAATACAATCTGAGTGCCAAACCAGCTCACCCAACAGAGAATGATCTCGGCAGTAGTACCTTTCAGTCGGAGACAAATATTCCGGCTAAAACCACAGATGAACAATCCCGTAGCTCTCAGCTCCAATTTGCCCCACGAAATCTCCAGCGTCTGCCTCTAGGGATTGTGTCAGCCTCTCTAGCCCAACGTCACCCCAATTCGCCCTGCGTCAGCCTCTGGAGGCACTGCGTTAGCCTCTAGAGCCTCTGTGTCACCTAGGCAGGCCCTCTTTGGCACTGCGCAGCTCCGTAGCTCCTGGCTGCCTCTACGTGGGCCCTGACTGGCTCGTGTGGCCTCTAGCTAGCTCTGCGTCCCTCTCTCTCGGCTTCTGCGTTGATGCTCCAAGTACCCTCTCTGCCTCTCTGCTTCTGTATTCACTGCTCCTTAGCTACAACTCTAATCACTCCTTTGATTTCCTCAACAAGCCCTGCCCTAGAAAATCAAATTCTTGATCAACTCGGTGTGTTCTCCAAGTGACCCTCAAGCCTCCTCTTATACTTTTCTTGTTGACAATTCAACGACCAAGATTAAGTCCTTAATCAATAGCTAAGATTAGATCTAGCTTGATCCATGACTTTTGGAACATTCTAACTCAGTTTTATATTAGTTCACATTAATATTTTATTTTCCCTAAGTTTAGACTTAGGGACTCCATTAAAAATATTAATTATTTTAATATCTCCCAAACTGGTTAGATTCTATCCAAACCATTTCTGGGTACTAGAGATCTCATGTGCTTTAGCCTCTCCACCAATTTTTGTGGCTAGAGCACATCTGATGCTACCCCAAATCAACACTCCCTCTTAGCAAAGACTGTGCTCTAGTAATACTCCTCACTGAGCATCACCCTGATCATCCAGCATCGGTCATTGTACTGATGTTAGGCCTGTTGCCCAACATCCTTTGCACTGTTGTATCATGTACTGCTACCCATGGCCCTGCCACTGCCACTGTTGCATCTGTACAACAGCTCCCTCTGCATCGGTGTTGCTGCCCATCGCCTTGCCATTGCCACTGCTGCATCTGCACTGTAATCCCTCTCATCATGCTACATCGCGTTGCTCATAGCACTGCCACTGCGAACTGCTACACTGCAACTCAGTTACTGAGAAGTAACTGATCTCCCAACTCTGACATCTCCGTCAGTTCTGCTACTCCTCTTCGGGGCTCCCATAGCAAGGTATAATCCAAGAGGTTGGGTACCTCGAGGATCCTGCCCCTCATCACCTATAATTCGTCTGACTATAGCTCGATGTCTCCTCACTTCCTCTCACGAGGTGCATGAGCAGTCATGGCTCAGTCGTCATCTGTCTCCACTTCTTTCTCCGCCTTTGTTGGCGCAGCCTTGGTCTCAGAAGCCTCTCCCTTGCTCTTCTTGCTTGGGCACTGGCTCGCATAATGACCTTGTTCCCCATAGTGGAAGCATTTGACCTTGGAGAGGTCTTTCTTCTTTTGTTTCTCCTGCTTTCCCTCAGATGCTAGGGTAGCATCCTCCTCTTCCTCCTCCTTGATTCTGACCCCCTTGTTGCTACTTCCTACCTTGGTTAGCCTTTTGATCTCTACCTGACGAAGAGACGCCCACAGTTCCTCCCAATCTGGAAGGGTCGATCTGCCCAGTATGCCCTGGACAAATACCTCCCAATGCTCTGAGACTGCATTCAATGCGATCCTCACCATTAATTCCTGATCCGGCGAGACCCCTATGGAAGTCAGATGATCCCGGATCTCCTCTAATCGACCGAGGAAGATGTCGATCTGTTCTCCTTTCTGCATCTGTTATGACCGTAGCTGATTTTCTAGTAGCATCTTCCTCTGCACGGAAGTATGCTAATAGAATTTCGTCAGGGCCTCCCACATCGCATTTGCCATGTCCTTTTCGACAATATGTGGTACTACATGGTCCTTGACCCTGTCAAGGATGATGCTCTTGGCCCTCGCCATTGCCTCCTCGTACTTATCGTTCTCAACCAGGTCAACTGGGATCGCTATCGTTTTCAAGGCGAAGTCCTTGAGACGATTCCTGTCTAGGACGGACAAGATCCTGACCTTCCAGACTACGAAGTTTGAGGCTTCGTCCAGTTTATCCTGATCTCTTACCCTGTTCACTGCCATCTCGTTGCTCCTCTTCCGAGTCTCTCTACTTCCCTCTTGGAAGTTCTCAGTGTGACTCCCTTTGAGCCTCGATTTCCCTCCTAGAAACTCCTCTGCCAATTTCGAGATGCCCCCACTTCGATCGTTAGTGTAGCTGCACCATTGATTCGGATCTCTTGGCTAGAAATCCTCGGTAGCAACTCCCTCCTCCTTGGTCTTGCCCTGTTAGGTACTGTTCTGACCACAGTACCCCACCAGCTTCACTCCGCAACTTCTCCACAACCTCCTATGCCCCAACAAACTGAAGGTTAGAGCCTCTAGACTCTGCACAATCCCGACACCAGCAAAATCCGCACCTCCTGGCCATGGGCGTCAATCCTTCCTGACTGAGAAAGATGACCGGGCACTACGTAGGTCAGGTTTGCTCATTTCTAGCACTGCGCTAATCCTTCTCCCGGCTCAAACTTGATGACGCAAGCACTGTGTCACCCCTTCCTTGCTACTTTTCTGCTAGGAACAACTTTTGTCACTCGGAACAATTGTGTGAAAATTCTATCACTGCAGCAATTGATTTACTTTTCCTACTTATTTCACCATAAGTTATTCATGAAATTACTTCAACAAACATTAAAATAAATACTGCTGCAGATATCACGCCATAATACAAAAACAAACATATGCACAAGAATCAACACATTGATACAGTTATTTTGGACTAATGTCCCCGGAAAAACCCAATGTGGGAAAATCGGTGCAGCAAGGGAGGATTTTATTATTCAACAATCTTCTAGTACAACAGGGTACCAAACTGGCTTACCCACAGATAGACAAATTTTCCAGCACTTCTTCTGAACCTTGTGTTGACCACTACTGGTCAACTTCCCATGCGGTACACCCTCTTTTCTTGGCAGAAAGAGATAACACCTGAACGACGTGTCCGTGCCAGCCTACAGTCATCAGCAGCTTGATCATTTCCATTGTAAACCCAGTCTGCATGTATGAATTGTAAATAATCTAAGCAGATCAGAGTCATGTATGTAAAATTGCCTAGGTGGACCTAACTTTCTATGATAATCTATGTCCCGGAAGGTTTTTTGTCTCACCGATCCATGGATCAGCAGAGTTTTCCTTCAAACCTGACCCCAAAGCCGGGATAGATTTTGTCATTAGAACTTTAGGAGAATCCTAGTGTGTTAGTCTGCTAGATTATAGTTGTGTCGCAGAACTGGGTGATTTATGAGGGTCTGTATTAAGTGGGTTTGTCCCCTTGAGATGTAAATTGTAAAAAGTCATCATGAAATGTGTCTTGAGGGTTGAAAATGTTTTAAATCCCCTCGTGAGTCCTAAGTCCTAGGTCCTAGGTGATGTTTCCAATGGCTTAGTTCGATGATCCATTTAAAAAATGAAATAAAATAATAAAAATTTAAAAAATTTAATAAAAAAATAATAAAAAATTTAAAAAATTTAAAAATTAAAAAAAAAAAAATGAAATAAATAAAAAAAAATAATAAAAATTTAAAAAATAATAATAAAAAATAATTTAAAATTTTTTAAAAATAATAATAAAAAATTAATTGAATAAATCGACGGATGAGATCAAGAGATGTCTTGATCCTCATCAACGGTCGAGATCATTTTTACATGGATCAATCGAACTAGCCGTTGGAGCATTTCCTTTATATAGGGTGCTAGGAGTCATTTTCAGATCATTCGATCTGTGAGTCAGTACTGAAAAAGCTCTCGTGTAATCTGATTTTCTGGTTAATAAAAGAAGACTTTGGGGTCCAAATTGTGCTGGTGTTACTCTCTGGAATTGCTGTGAGATCTTAAAATTTTCTGCATTATTTCAGTTTTCAGCCATTAATCATAGCTTGTTTTTAGAGTAGTGTGAGCACAGGTATCTTGTTCACCTGCTAGGGTTTGAGGGCTGCTAGGGTTTCTGAAATAATGGCAGGTATCTCCATTATTTACTGAGATCTAGCAGTTTTCTTTCTCTCTGTGCTGATGGTTGCTTGAGATGTGCAGGAAAACCTGTTAATGGAGAATATTGGTGGGCGTTTGGGGAAGTTCTAGGCTGAACCAGCCGACTCCCACAGGCTTTTCTTTGCAGAGCCTAGCTGATTTCGGCCCTGGGTCAATCATTTTAAAGTTTCTGTTATGATTTACATGAGAGATTTCTTGTTCTTGTTTGATAATCTGAAGTATAACTGTAATTCTTTCGCTGGATCTAGGGTTTTGATTTTGTTTACTGCAATTTTTTCTGTGGTTTTAGGTTAATTTTTAAGGGTTTTATTTTAAATCTTTGCGTGTAGCCGCCAGGTTCTTTGTTTACCATTCACAGGATGACAGGGAGCTGGAAGAAAACTTATTCTTACAGGACCTCTGTTCCAGCCATCCAAGGGTTCTAAGCATCATTGATTTTTCAGATCTGGGTCCAGCCTTTTACAGACAAATCATTTGTCAACCGACCTGCATAAACCCTTACTGCTCGTGGTGCTGGGACAACTGGGCATGTTAAATGCATGCGTCCTGCCTTCTGCGTATTATCAAATAGGGATCAGAAGTGGATTTAAAGAACGTAGAACTGTTTTGGCGAAAAATATTGTGGTTATCAGTCACCAGGTTACGTATCGCATGTGCTGTGCAAAGCATTCAAACACTGTGCAATCCGTCCATCGATTTGCTCCACAGTGACCTGCGTACAGACAATCAAAACTGTTACATTTCCCTCAATCTCTGAAATCCGCAGGTAAAGCCGATCCACGCACAGCCATCGAAGAAGCACCCTGCTGTCGGAAATCTGTTGGTGAGAGACGACGTGAGCCTTGCCAGGCAGCTACGCTGAATTCATTCGAAACCGTAAGTCAAAATCGATCCGGAACAGGTAATATTTCGCTGTTTATTTGTGTCATTGCTGTGGTTGATTTGCCATTTAGTATCGGCGTTAGCATAGTCGTAGGTTTTTCATTTCGATATTTTGTGGTCATGTGTAAGCTAGCGTAGGCGTAGAATTAGTTTAGGATTTGAATTGGTGATGTATTTTAATTTTTTTTAGATTTTAATGTATTTCTTTAGTTTAGGTTAGTTCCTTTTTAGATTTTAGATTTTAGATTTTAAAGTTTTGAATTTTAGAATTTAATTTAAAGTAACTTAGATTTAAATCCATTTGTTTATTTTAGTTTAGTTTCAAGTTTTATTAGGTTAGTTAAATTTAGATGTTAAGCTTGGTTAGATTTTAAAATTTTATTTTTATTTTTATTTTTTTTGAATAAAAAAAAATAAAAAATATATTAGTTTTATTTTTTAATGATTAGAATTTAGTTTTAGAATTTTAACTTTTTTTTTAGGATTTTTAATTTCCATAATAAAAACAAAAAATTGAAAAAGATTTAAAAAATTTTGAAAAATAAAATTTTGTGGAAAATCAATTTTGCCAGTTTCAGTGGTTTCTCATGTTATATCTTTCATGCTGAATTTTCAAGTCGAGATATGAATACAATATCTGGTTACTGATCTTTGTGGTGGTTTTAAAGAAATCATCTTTTAAGGCACTGGTCTTCTAAATAAATCGAGTCTTTTAGGTGCTTATCTTAATCGTATCTCGTGTCTCCCAACCAACTGGTCGACGGTTGGCCTTCATCAACCCACAGGGACTACCCCCCTTAGCCGCGGGAGACAGGCTTAAACGGAGGGATCGTGGATCGGAGTGACAGCCCCCGGTCTGAGCGTTGTCGTGCCAATCCGCGCGACAACATTTTTTGGCGCCGTTGCCGGGGAAGGAGTTCTTCTGTCCTTGGTTCTTACATTTCAAGCTTTTCTGTGTCTAACTTCTTGTTCAAGTGGCGACTCCACTTCCTATATTATCTGCAAGAGTGTACACTAGAAGACATCCAAGCAGTCCGTGCAACCCCACTCCTGATCCTGAAAAGGTTTACAGGGTCACACAAACTTGCTTCTCGTACACTCCTTGCAAATCTTGGACAAGAAGCCCTTTCCGATATTCATTTGCTCTTTAAAGGTCAAGTTAGGCGCAGCATCATGAGTCTGTACGCCCCTTGTGATTTTTCTAACATTCCTGGATCTCCCAATGCTATTCCATCTGTTGGGTTAGACAAATTGCCTAATTTTCATGGAGATAATGCCATTACTGTTAATTCCCACTTGCGAGATTTCAATATATGGATGGCTAAGTATGCTAGATCTCCTGATTTTGATAATGAAGATGTCAGGATGTCTCTTTTTG
Source organism: Pinus tabuliformis (assembly GCA_031772625.1). NCBI lineage: Eukaryota > Viridiplantae > Streptophyta > Pinopsida > Pinales > Pinaceae > Pinus > Pinus tabuliformis. The sequence continues at coordinate 2,076,518,076 of CM062818.1, forward strand.
TTTTGACTCTAGCAGGTGATGCTTATGACTGGTTTACAGAAAAACCTCCAAATTCATTTAACTCTTTACAATCAATCATAAATGCATTTAGAGAAAAATATGGAGATAAGAGAGAGGGAAGACATCTTGTAAGAGCTCTTACTCTAATAAAAAAGAGAGAGGATGAAAATGTTGAAGAATTTAATAGAAGGTTTAATGGTATTATTAGAGAATTACCTCAAGACTATAAACCTACAGATAAAACTCCCCAAGATTTTTACATTGATGCCTTTGGTCCTGAACCATCTTATGAGTTAAGGCGTGCTAAACTTACTGATTATCGAGATTGCCAAGACTTAGCTGTAGAACTTGAAAAGGACAAGGCAGCTTCTGGGAAGTCTGAAATCCCAGGCTTTGATAGGGCTGCTACGAAACTAAAGGAACCTAAGGGAAAAGCAGTCCAGGAGCCAGAAAGTGAGCTTGTTCTTAAATTGCTTCAAAAAATTGAAACTATGGAAATCAATCATAATAAGGAGATAAACACTTTGCAGAATAGATTGATTCAGATGGAAAGAACGCAATCGCAAAATTTTTAGCCTCGAAATAATAATAACAGAAATAATAATTGGCAAAGAAGGGGTCAATCTAGTGAGCAGAGACCCCCTAACCCGCTTACTAATCTGGTAGATGATGCTCCTCCTTACTGTCGTGCTTGCGATGCTTTTCACGAAGAGTCCTCTTGTCCCACTATCAGAAGACTCTTGGATAATGGAATGCTTGGGACAGGTGAGCAAATAAACGTAGTAGGGAGCAAGTTTCCTTTGCCCATGAATGATTGGATAGAGGTTAAGGAAAGGAGCTATGATGTTGTGAACCCTCAATCTGCTTTTAGTATAAATAACCTTGAAAACGAAGATGACATTTTGGCCAGGTTATATGGTGAGAAACCCTCTCCTGAGAGAATTCTGGAGATTGCTAGAGATAAGGGTTTAACATACCAGAGAAGGGATAAAGATCAGAGCGGGAATCAAATTCCTCCTCGAACTTTAAACCCTGGTATAAACTCTGGAATAGATGTCGATTTGGGTAGTTGGTTTAATAATGCTAAAATCTGGGTTCCCGTATCTGAGATCGCTAAGATCCCTTCCCAAAGAGACAAGTTACTAAAAGCAATTCAGGGTCCTCAAGTCAACGCTTCTCAACAGAAGATTCGCGAGGTTGACTACCATGATGCTCCTATTTATCTGCAAAGCGTAGATGCTGATAACAAAGATCATCAACCCTTCTTTATCACCTTATTAATCAACGGGTATAAATTGAATAACTGCATGTTGGATTCAGGCGCATCTGCTTGTGTTATGACTAAAAGGGTCATGGAACAGCTTAACTTAAGAGTTTCTAGACCCTACTATAATATATGTGCTATGGATTCTAAGAAAATCGAAGTACATGGTTTGATCAAGGATTTACAAGTTCACCTTTCAGTTTACCCGGACATCATGGTTGTTATGGATATCGTTGTCGTTGATGTACCTGATGCTTGGGGTATGCTGTTATCTAGAAAATGGGCCTCTGATCTAGGAGGACGCATTCAGATGAATTGGTCATATGCTATGATTCCTTCTCCTAGCGGTGATGGTTTTGTTAGGCTAAATAGAGAGCCCGAGAGGAAATTTCATGTTGAAAATCCTAAGAAGCCTCATAATGAAATAATTAGGGAGCAATCTGACATCGGGAACTATTCTATCATGTCTAATTTCATAATTCCTCCCGATGATAAGGTAAAAAATCTTAAAGATGAAGTCTGGTATATGTACTTCGATGGTGCATTCTCTAGTCATGGTAAGGGTGCGGGAGTAGTGCTTAAATCTCCCCTTGGTCACATATTAAAGTTTGCCTATCGTTTAGAATTTGAAGCAACCAACAATGTCGCCGAGTATGAAGCTATATTGTTGGGTCTTGAATTGGCCAAAGCTTTGAGGATTAAATTGCTTAGCATCAAGGGGGATTCCGATCTGGTTATCATGCAACTTAAAAACAAATTCACATGTAGAAATCAGAGATTAAGAAACTATCGAAATGCTGTGTGGGATACTATGGAGCACTTCGATGCCCTTAACCTTGAAGCAATCCCTCAAGAACAAAATAGTTTGGCGGATGAGCTGGCCGTAGCTGCTACCACTTTCCAGTTGTCTGACGAGTTAATTAACGATAAAATTAAAATGGAAGTAATATTCAGACCATCTGTTCCAGACAACTCAGAGCATTGGCAAGTTTTTAATGATGAAAAACAAGTCGTTCGTTTTCTCAATAGTTTAGATGAGTTTGAGGATTTTCGCATAATTTCTCAGGAGGACGGATCTTTGAATCATGAACATATCATAAATCCTACTCCTAGAAATGTGGTTGCCTTGGAGCAACATTTTGATCGGCATGATGCCACAAAGCTTAGAGAAGAAAACAAGATGGACCCAGGCGAGTACCTCGAAATCAACATTGGTACTTCTGAAAATCCGAAAATTGTTAAAATTGGTAAAGGTACTAGTTTGGAGGAAAGGAAAAAGTTAACTGATTTACTTCATGAATATAGAGATGTTTTAGCTTTTTCCTATGATGAATTAAAGGGCTATAGGGAAGATGTTATGGAGCATACTATTCCTTTAAAGGACGAGAATGCTAAACCCTTTCGGCAGAAACTTAGGCAAATTAATCCGAAATTAGCCCCCTTGGTCCAGAAAGAGCTTGCTAAGATGCTTTCAGCAGGGATCATCGCTCAAACTAGGCATTCGACATGGTGTTCGAATTTGGTGATTGTTAGGAAAAAGAACGGTTCGATAAGACTTTGTGTCGATTTTAGAAACCTTAATCTGGCATGCAAAAAGGATAATTACCCTTTACCAAACATGGAAACTTTGTTGCAAAGAGTAACTGGGTCTGGAATGATGTCATTGCTAGATGGCTTTTCTGGGTACAATCAAGTTTGGGTTAAAAAGGAAGATCGACACAAGACCACATTCACAACACCATGGGGCACTTTTGAATACATTAGAATGCCATTTGGGTTGACAAACGCAGGGGCTACTTTCCAGAGGGCCATGGATTATGCCTTCAAAGGGTTAATCGGGAAAATCATCGAAATTTACCAAGACGATCTTACTGTTTTCTCTAAAGATGGTATCAGCCATATAGATCATCTTAGGAAGGTTTTTGATAGATGCAGAGAATATGGAATTTCTTTGAATCCGGCTAAATCTGTCTTTGGGGTAACTGAAGGGAAACTTCTGGGTCATATCATTTCTAAGGAAGGAGTCAAGGTCGATCCTGAACGAGTTGAAGCAATTCAAAAGATTCCTCTCCCGCATAACCTCAAGTCCCTTCAGTCTTTCCTTGGAAAGATAAATTTTATTAGAAGATTTATCCCGAATTATGCGGAAATAGCTAAGCCCATTCAAAGTCTTCTGAAGAAAGATGTGAAATTTGTCTGGCGGGAAGAAGGCAAAAGGGCTTTCCAAGAAATCAAGTTTGCTATCGCGAAAGCTCCTGTCCTTGTTAGTCCTGATTACTCCAAAGATTTCATGATTTTTTCTTTCGCTTCTGAGGATACCATTGCCGGTGTCTTGCTTCAAAAGAATAAAGATGGTCACGAGCAGCCTATTGCTTTCATGAGTAGAGCACTTCAAAACTCTGAATTGAAGTACAATACCATGGAAAAGCAGGCTTATGCCTTGGTCAAGTCTCTTAAGCATTTTAAAACTTATGTGGGTTATTCTAAGATCATTGCTTTCGTCCCACATTCTGCTGTTAAAGACATATTGACTCAAACTGATTGCTTAGGGACTCGTGCTAGGTGGGTTACTAAGATACAGGAGTATGATTTAGAAATTAGACCCACCAAGCTGATCAAAGGCCAAGGTTTAGCTCAAATGTTAACTGAAAGTAATGAAAAGACTCTTGGTTTGTTCTGCCTTGACGATCTATCTTCGCCAGAGTTGAGAAGATTAGCAGAGCATGAATGGTATAAGGACATAATTTACTACTTAACCAATCTTGCATGTCCTAACCATTTAGTCGCTCATAAGAGAAGGGCTCTTAGACTAAAAGCCACTAAGTACTGCCTTATGAAGGATGGCCTTGGATGGAGAAATCCTGAGGGCATAGTGCTTAGGTGTGTTGATGATGTTGAGTCCAAAAGATTAATCTCCGATTTTCATTCAGGATTTTGTGGTGGTCATTATGCCGCTAGAACTACCGCCCACAAAATCCTGAGAGCTGGCTATTACTGGCCTTCGATTTTTTCTGATGTGCACAAGTATGTTAGAACGTGTCAAGCCTGTCAACTGTTCACTAGGAAGCAGAAGCTTGCTGCCCTTCCTCTACAACCTGTTATCGTAGAGGCACCTTTTCAGCATTGGGGTCTGGACTTCATAGGGAAGTTCCATGAAAATTCTAGCAATGGCTACTCATGGATTTTGACTGCTACAGATTATTTCACTAAATGGGTCGAAGCCGTTCCTGCTAAGAATGCCACTGAAAAGGTGATTATGGATTTCATTGAGAATAACATCATTACTAGATTTGGTGTCCCCGCTAAGATCACTACGGACAATGCCAAGGCTTTTAGTTCTTCAGAGTTTTCATCTTTTTGCTTCAAATATGGCATTGTCTTATCTCATTCGTCGAATTACTATCCTCAGGGTAATGGTTTAGCTGAATCAAGTAATAAAAATCTCATAACCATTATCAAGAAGATAGTAGGAGATAACAAGAAGTCTTGGGACAGTAAAATCAAGTATGCTTTGTGGGCAGACAGAATTACTAAGAAGAAGTCTACTGGTAAATCTCCCTTTGAATTAGTTTATGGCTTGGATGTTACCTTACCTGTGCACCTAAAATTGCCAGCCTATCAGCTTCTCCAAAAATTTTCCACTAATAAAGATGTTGTTCAGAATAGGATAGATCAGATTGTGGAATTAGATGAGGCTCGTCGGACAGCTTTTGAAGCTATATGTAAAAATCAATCTAATATTAAGAAAAGCTTTGATAAATGCTCTCGATCTAGATCTTTGCAGGTTGGAGATATGGTTTTACTCTGGGATCGCAAAAATGAAAAGCTGGGAAAACATAAGAAGGTTGATAGTTTGTGGCTGGGACCATACATCATTAGAGATATAGCAGGGCCAAACTCATTCTACTTGAGCAGATTGGATGGCGAACCACTTGTTCTACCAGTGAACGGCCAAATGCTCAAGCTGTTCTTCAGAGATGATATCTGATGCCATGGGGCATCTTCTGTATTGTATTTCTATCCCTACTCCTTGTCTTTTCAGCATTTCATTTCTGTTCTTAGGATTAGATTTACTTTTCATGTTATTAGTTAGTTAATAAATGAAGAGCTTTTATCTTTCCTGTGCTTAATGTATATGATGATTTTGGACGGACGCTACTTATATTTTGTTGTGTGTTGCATGGATGCAGATTCTGGATTCTCACATTCCTACAGAGCAGCAACGTGTCCCCAAGTAGAGCCAGATGTTGACCACTACTGGTCAACTTCCCATGCGGTACACCCTCTTTTCTTGGCAGAAAGAGATAACACCTGAACGACGTGTCCGTGCCAGCCTACAGTCATCAGCAGCTTGATCATTTCCATTGTAAACCCAGTCTGCATGTATGAATTGTAAATAATCTAAGCAGATCAGAGTCATGTATGTAAAATTGCCTAGGTGGACCTAACTTTCTATGATAATCTATGTCCCGGAAGGTTTTTTGTCTCACCGATCCATGGATCAGCAGAGTTTTCCTTCAAACCTGACCCCAAAGCCGGGATAGATTTTGTCATTAGAACTTTAGGAGAATCCTAGTGTGTTAGTCTGCTAGATTATAGTTGTGTCGCAGAACTGGGTGATTTATGAGGATCTGTATTAAGTGGGTTTGTCCCCTTGAGATGTAAATTGTAAAAAGTCATCATGAAATGTGTCTTGAGGGTTGAAAATGTTTTAAATCCCCTCGTGAGTCCTAAGTCCTAGGTCCTAGGTGATGTTTCCAATGGCTTAGTTCGATGATCCATTTAAAAAATGAAATAAAATAATAAAAATTTAATAAAAAAATAATAAAAAATTTAAAAAAAAAAAAAAAAAAAAAAAAAATGAAATAAATAAAAAAAAATAATAAAAATTTAAAAAATAATAATAAAAAATAATTTAAAATTTTTTAAAAATAATAATAAAAAATTAATTGAATAAATCGACGGATGAGATCAAGAGATGTCTTGATCCTCATCAACGGTCGAGATCATTTTTACATGGATCAATCGAACTAGCCGTTGGAGCATTTCCTTTATATAGGGTGCTAGGAGTCATTTTCAGATCATTCGATCTGTGAGTCAGTACTGAAAAAGCTCTCGTGTAATCTGATTTTCTGGTTAATAAAAGAAGACTTTGGGGTCCAAATTGTGCTGGTGTTACTCTCTGGAATTGCTGTGAGATCTTAAAATTTTCTGCATTATTTCAGTTTTCAGCCATTAATCATAGCTTGTTTTTAGAGTAGTGTGAGCACAGGTATCTTGTTCACCTGCTAGGGTTTGAGGGCTGCTAGGGTTTCTGAAATAATGGCAGGTATCTCCATTATTTACTGAGATCTAGCAGTTTTCTTTCTCTCTGTGCTGATGGTTGCTTGAGATGTGCAGGAAAACCTGTTAATGGAGAATATTGGTGGGCGTTTGGGGAAGTTCTAGGCTGAACCAGCCGACTCCCACAGGCTTTTCTTTGCAGAGCCTAGCTGATTTCGGCCCTGGGTCAATCATTTTAAAGTTTCTGTTATGATTTACATGAGAGATTTCTTGTTCTTGTTTGATAATCTGAAGTATAACTGTAATTCTTTTGCTGGATCTAGGGTTTTGATTTTGTTTACTGCAATTTTTTTTGTGATTTTAGGTTAATTTTTAAGGGTTTTACTTTAAATCTTTGCGTATAGCTGCCGGGTTCTTTGTTTACCATTCGCAGGATTACAGGGATCTGGAGGAAAATTTATTCTTGCAGGACCTCTGTCCCAGCTATCCAAGGGTTCTAAGCATCAGTGATTTTTCAGATCTGGGTCCAACATTTTGCAGACAAATCATTTGTCAACCGACCTGCATAAACCCTCACTGCTCGTGGTGCTGGGACAACTGGGCATGTTAAATGCATGCGTCCTGCCTTCTGCGTATTATCAAATAGGGATCAGAAGTGGATTTAAAGAACGTAGAACTGTTTTGGCGAAAAATATTGTGGTTATCAGTCACCAGGTTACGTATCGCATGTGCTGTGCAAAGCATTCAAACACTGTGCAATCCGTCCATCGATTTGCTCCACAGTGACCTGCGTACAGACAATCAAAACTGTTACATTTCCCTCAATCTCTGAAATCCGCAGGTAAAGCCGATCCACGCACAGCCATCGAAGAAGCACCCTGCTGTCGGAAATCTGTTGGTGAGAGACGACGTGAGCCTTGCCAGGCAGCTACGCTGAATTCATTCGAAACCGTAAGTCAAAATCGATCCGGAACAGGTAATATTTCGCTGTTTATTTGTGTCATTGCTGTGGTTGATTTGCCATTTAGTATCGGCGTTAGCATAGTCGTAGGTTTTTCATTTCGATATTTTGTGGTCATGTGTAAGCTAGCGTAGGCGTAGAATTAGTTTAGGATTTGAATTGGTGATGTATTTTAATTTTTTTTAGATTTTAATGTATTTCTTTAGTTTAGGTTAGTTCCTTTTTAGATTTTAGATTTTAAAGTTTTGAATTTTAGAATTTAATTTAAAGTAACTTAGATTTAAATCCATTTGTTTATTTTAGTTTAGTTTCAAGTTTTATTAGGTTAGTTAAATTTAGATGTTAAGCTTGGTTAGATTTTAAATTTTTTTTTTTTATTTTTTATTTTTTTGAATAAAAAAAATATATATATATATATTAGTTTTATTTTTTAATGATTAGAATTTAGTTTTAGAATTTTAACTTTTTTTTAGGATTTTTAATTTCCATAATAAAAACAAAAAATTGAAAAAGATTTAAAAAATTTTGAAAAATAAAATTTTGTGGAAAATCAATTTTGCCAGTTTCAGTGGTTTCTCATGTTATATCTTTCATGCTGAATTTTCAAGTCGAGATATGAATACAATATCTGGTTACTGATCTTTGTGGTGGTTTTAAAGAAATCATCTTTTAAGGCACTGGTCTTCTAAATAAATCGAGTCTTTTAGGTGCTTATCTTAATCGTATCTCGTGTCTCCCAACCAACTGGTCGACGGTTGGCCTTCATCAACCCACAGGGACTACCCCCCTTAGCCGCGGGAGACAGGCTTAAACGGAGGGATCGGGGATCGGAGTGACAGCCCCCGGTCTGAGCGTTGTTGTGCCAATCCGCGCGACAACACCTTGTATAGGCCCTACTGACCTCTGCTTCAGCTTGAAACCCTTTGTGTGGATGACGCAGGCCTTGCTGGCTCTGCATAGTCTCTGCTACCTCTACGTCGCTTCCTCTGGCCCTGCGTCTGATCTCTTCTGCCTTTGCGCTGATCTCCCATCTCTCTGTTCCGTACTTGTTGCCTCCTGACTGCTCTCCAGACCACTAGTTCAATTTCTCAGCTAACCCGCTCTAGAAATTGAACTGACTGGTCTCCCTCAGTATGTCCTCCAAGTGACCCTCAAGCCTCCTCTTATACTTTTCTCGTTGACAAATCAACAGCTGAGATTAAGTCCCTAACCAACGACTAAGATTAGATCTGGCATGATCCATGTCTTTTGGACCATTCTAACACAGTTTCATATTAATACACATTAATATTTTATTTTCCCTAAGTTTAGACTTAGGGACTCCATTAAAAATATTAATTATTTTAATATCTCCTAAACTATTTAGAACCTGCCCAAACCCTTTTCTGGGTATTGGAGATCTCATGTGCCCCAACCTTTCCACCAAATTTCGTGGCCAGAGCACATCCGATGCTACCCCAAATCAACACTCCCTCTTAGCGAGGATTGTGCTCTAGTAATACTCCTCACTGAGTATCACCCTGATCATCCGACATCGGTCCCTGTGCTGATGTTAAGCCTCCCTGCCCAACATCCTCTGCACTGTTGCATCCTGTACTGCTGTCCATGACTTTGCTACTGCCACTGCTGCATCTGTATGACAACTCGCTCTACATCCGTGCTGTTGTTGGTCCTTTCTCCCAACACTACATCTGCACTGCAACTCCCTCTGCATCTATGCTGTTGTTGGTCCTTTCTCCCAACACTACATCGGCATTGTAACTCCCTCTTCATTCATGCTGCTAACACACTACTTTTGAAAGGGGTTCTTTACCATCCCATCTTTTCCCTGAAGTGGTCAAATTTTGGCTTTCCAAGGGCCTTGGTGAGAATATTTGCCACTTGTTCTCTTGTAGGAGTGTAGCTCAACTATACAGCTCCTCGTTGGACACAGTCTCTGACAAAATGACATCGGATATCAATATGCTTCAACCTATCATGAAATACTGGATTCTTAGAGAGTTTGATGCAACTCTGATTATCACACATGATCCTAGTCGCCAACTCCCTCTGCATCTATGCTGTTGTTGGTCCTTTCTCCCAACACTGCATCGGCATTGTAACTCCCTCTTCATTCATGCTGCTAACACACTACTTTTGAAAGGGGTTCTTTACCATCCCATCTTTTCCCTGAAGTGGTCAAATTTTGGCTTTCCAAGGGCCTTGGTGAGAATATTTGCCACTTGTTCTCTTGTAAGAGTGTAGCTCAACTATACAGCTCCTCGTTGGACACAGTCTCTGACAAAATGACATCGGATATCAATATGCTTCAACCTATCATGAAATACTGGATTCTTAGAGAGTTTGATGCAACTCTGATTATCACACATGATCCTAGTCGCCTCCATATTTCCTCTTAATAGGTTCACCAGAAGTTTTCTAATCCATATGGCCTCACACGAAGCTATGCTTGCTGCCATATATTCTGCCTCAGATGAGATCAGAGCCACGAACTTCTGTTTCCTACTGCACCAGGAGGTCATAACTGGTCCAATGTTGAAACAGTACCCAGAGGTACTTTTCCGATCCACTAAACTTTTTGTCCAATCTGCATCAGTAAATCCACTCAACCTAATATCCTTCCCCTTGGTGTCTAAAAGCCCATAATCAACTGTTCCCTGTAAATACCTGATAACGTGTTTGGTTGCTGCCCAATGTGCCCTCTTTGGTTCCACCATGAACTGACTAAGGGTGTTGACAACATAGCAAATATCTAGCGTGGTATTGACTAGATACTTCAGGGACCCTATGAGCTTTCGGTATAGGGTGGGATCAACATCCTTGTCTTATGATGCATCAATCTTCTTCCAGTTGGTGATCATTGGCATAGCCATAGGTTTACAGTCTCCCATCCCAAAACTTTTCAGGATCTCTGTAGCATACCTCCCTTGCCCAAGGAATATTTCTCCTTTTTGCTGCCAAACTTCCAACCCTAGGAAGTAGTGCATTCGTCCCAGATCCTTCAAATCGAACTCTGTGGCTAGATTCTTCTTGCAGTCCTCAATGAGTCTGGATGATGCTGTTAGAAAGAGATCATCCACATATAATACTAAGATGAGTGGCTCATTCTCTACGACTAGATAATAGAGATTCGGATCCGCGTCACTCTTGACAAATCCCATCTACTGCAAATAGCCATCTATTCGACCATACCACGCGCTCGGTGCCTGCTTCAGCGCAGACAAGGCTTTCTTCAGTCTACATACATGAGGCTCCTTCTCATGAGTTTCAAAACCCTTTGATTGTTCAATTTATACCTCTTCTTCTATTACCCTGTTCAAAAATGTTGTCTTGGCATCCATCTGATGGATCTCCCATCCCATCTGGGCTGCAAGAGATATCACAGTCCTAATAGATGTATACCTGACTACCGGGGCGAAGATTTCCTCATAGTCAATTCGGGGCGAAGATTTCCTCATAGTCAATCCCTTCCTTTTCAGTATACCCCTTAGCCAGAAACCTGGCCTTGTATTTCTCAACATTGTCATCCACAGCCTATTTGATCTTGTAGATCCATCTTGAACCTACCACAGATCTGTTTTGAGGCCTTGACACCACCTCCTAGACATCGTTAAGCATTATGGAGTTATACTCCTCCACCATCGCATCTAGCCAGACATGATGCTGAGCTGCCTCCTTGAAACTGGCAGACTCCCCATCCTGAGCTCCTAACGCTTGATACCTGTCTGGCTATTTTCGCTCCCTCTTACTGTTCTTTGGCTCATCGATGAAGTTCTTTGCATCACGCAAAATTTGACAAAGTTATCTGCTAGTTCTTCCTCTACTAGTAGGTGCTTCTATTTTCACCTCCTCCTCGTCCTGAGAATCTTCCTGACCTAAGGAAGGATTCTTCACTTCCGTTGGTTGAAGAGGCATGACCAACGGATCCTCTTTCGACTACTCCTTGGACTAGTCTCGTCGTACTACTACTCTTTTGGACCATTCTAACACAAATTCATATTAATACACATTAATATTTTATTTTCCCTAAGTTAGACTTAGGGACTCCATTAAAAATATTAATTATGTTAATATCTCCTGAACTGTTTAGAATCTGCCCAAACCCTTTCTAGGTATTAGAGACCTCATGTGCCCCAACCTCTCCACCAAATTTCGTGGCTAGAACACATTCGATGCTACCCCAAATCAACAAGTTGCTTTTGCTGTTGCTGCTCTGCTCGGCCGATGCCCTCAGTTCTCCTGTGATCTGCAACCACGCTCTGATTCCATGTTGGAATTTCTAAGTCTAACTGTTAGAAACCCTTCATGTACTTTCTGATTTATTTCTGCCTACTTGTTCTGTTTAATAAACAAGTTATTTACCATGTAAATACTGAAAATAAATACAAGTACATGCTCAACACATTACAGATCATCAACTGAAGGAAAAACAAGCACACTAGTGACATCGTTGTTTTTGGACTAATGTCCCCTAAAAAACCCAATGCGAGAAAACCAGTGCAACTATTTGAGGGTTTTATTATTAATCAGTGTCATAATACAATCTAGGTGCCAAACTAGCTCACCCAACAAAGAATGATCTCGGCAGTGGTACCTCTCAGTCGGAGATAGATATTCCTTCTAAAACCCCGGATGAACAATCCCACAGCTCTCAACTCCAATCTGCCCCACGAAATCTCCAACGTTAGCCTCTTTGGCCCAGTGGCACCCCAACTCGCCATGCGTCAGCCTCTAGAGGCACCACGTCAACCTGTAGAGCCTCTGCGTCACCCACGCTGGCTCTCTCTGGTACTGCGCAGCTCCTGGCTGCCTCTGCATGGGTTCTGGCTGGCTCTGTGTGGCCTCTAGCTGGCTCTGCTTCCCTCTCTCCCGGCTTTTGCACTGATGCTCCCGGTATCTCTGCCTCTCTGCTTCTGTATTCACTACCCCGCAGCTGCAACTCTAATCACTCTTTCGATTTCCTTAGCAAGTGTTGTCCCAAAAAATCAAATTCTTGATCAACTCAGTGTGTTCTCCAAGTGACTCTCAAGCCTCCTCTTATACTTTTTTCATTGACAATTCAACCACTGAGATTAAGTCCCTAATCAACGACTAAGATTAGATCTAGCCTGATCAATGACTTTTGGACCATTCTAACTCAGTCTTATATTAATTCATATTAATATTTTATTTTCCCTAAGTTTAGACTTAGGGACTCCATTAAAAATATTAATTATTTTAATATCTCCCAAACTGTGTAGAATCTGCCCAAACCCTTTTTGGGTATTATACTTTTCTCGTTGACAATTCAACGGCCAAAATTAAGTCCCTAATCAACGGCTAAGATTAGATTTGGCTTGATCCATGACTTTTGGACCATTCTAACTCAGTTTTATATTAATTCATATTAATATTTTATTTTCCCTAAGTTTAGACTTAGGGACTCCATTAAAAATATTAATTATTTTAATATCTCCCAAACTAGTTAGATTTTGTCCAAACCATTTATGGATATTGGAGATCTCATGTGCTTTAGCCTCTCCACCAATTTTCGTGGCTAGAGCACATCCGATGCTACCCCAAATCAACAAGTGGCAATGTCGGTAAGGTACGAGCTAACGTATACTTTCTTAGCTTTAGATCATGGCATCCAATGGTGTACAGGGACTAGTCGCAGTGTATAATGGCATGTCGAGGAGTACGGGGATACTTGTTGGTATGCAATGGCATATGGTGCGACACAGTAGGCTCTTAGAGCGTTGCCTCCAAGGAGACTTATGAACAGGGACATTAGGTGTATCATTGGGTGTAGCTCACCCAAGATCGATGAGGACATTGATGAGCATCTGGGGACAACCTGTTCAGTAGAGGGTTCTTCGATGGAGTTATCAACAAAACTAGGATAGAGAGATGGGCATCCATGGGATTACCTTTCAGTGTCCATTCAGACTCTTGTTCATACCCTTGGTGACTTACATGCCTATCACTCTCCAGTAAGGCATACAATTGCAGAGGGTAGGGTTGTTGCCCCTTAATGCTCTCAGTCGTAGTTTTAAAACTCCGACTCCGACTCCGAAAAGGTAATGACTCAGCCGGCTCAATTTCAATGACTTTGTCGTTGTAAAAAATACATTAAATATTTTTTTTTTATAAAAAGACATAACTTTAAAGATTTTAAACATAATTTTAAAGATTTTCATTCATGTTTCCAAACACACAAGATTATAATATAGATGGAAGACAACATATGATCAAAGTAGGCTCATGAACCAATCCATTATATCAAAATGGTACCCAATGGCAATACATAGTCAACTGTCATACATGATCAAAGACTCGAAACAAAAAACACATAACCAAGGAGGCTAGAAATGGCCTCTACAACAAAAGTAAACTGTGACCAGACTCCAGTACTAGTACTACAGCTACTGGCTAGTAGCTATTGCCAGAGGAGCCAAGATCATGTCGATCAATCTTTGGATCATCATCAGAGTCAGACAGGGGCCCCCATGGCTCCTCATCATCATCATCATCTCCAACTGCAGCTGTAGAAGTGGTACCACTAGCAGGTTGTGCAACTGTAGCGGATGCAAGCTGAGATAGAGTAGATATGCGGCTGCACTTCTGTCGTGGCTGAGCAGAGGAAGCACCTACAACTGGACTCCTTGCTGGCTGTGAGACTGAGGATGTGGATTGGGATCTGCATTCAACTGAACAGGATGTTCAAGTTCAACTGATGTCTTGATATCTAAATCTAAATCAAGATCCTCATTAGGATCAAACTCCGCTGGACGACTCTCCACTACCCAATCTGATGTTGGATCAATGTCTTCCAACACAATGGGATCTGAATCAGGCCTTTTGTTTAGCAAATGGTTTCGTCTGAGCCGGAGGTTGTATTAGACATAAAGTAGATCATTTAACCGTTCTTTATCCAAATGGTTTCTCTTCTTTGTGTTACTTGGGAGCAGGAGCGAAAACAGGAGCGGGAGTGACATTTTTAGAAGCTCCTGGTTTGGGAGCAAATCCCAGAGGAATTCGACAACCAATGTCACTAACATCAAGGTACATAGGGGGATTGGTGCTCTTGATTAAATATGAGTTCCATACCCTAATACATGACAAAATTCAATGGAAACATTGCAATCCTGAAATCCTGAAAAACTGATAAGTCTGCTGGATTTTGAATGAAATCTAAAATTCTACTTTCTCCATATGAAATCCAATGAGGCCGAAACCACTCTCAAACATCCTAAGTCATTTCATGGTAATGTTAAAAATTTAAGTAAAAGTGACATTCTTCTTAATCTTCATTTTCATCCTTTTACTTTAAGAATTTAACATTACCATGAAATTTGAATAGCATATCAATAGTAGAGAGCATTTGAGTGTGTTAAATAGGGTTTGGGAGGGGGAAATGGACCCCAAATAACATTTAGCTAATTCATAAAACACCTTGAAGTCCAAACCAATCAGCAAACCCCTTAAAATTTCATTAAAATAATGTTAAATCGTTGTTTTAGTGGGTTACGGGCCACTGTTTATGACTCAGCCGAGTCAGTACGGGAAACGGCCGAGTCATTCAATGACTCGGCCGAGTCATGGCCGATTCATTCAATGACTCGGCCGAGTCATGGCTAACTCGGCCGACCGAGCCATTTTTGGTACCGAGTCACTCCGGAGGGCAATGAAACGGACCAACTCGGCCGTTTCCGTTTCGAAACAGTCGTTGTTTAAAACTATGCTCTCAGTACAGGATAAAGGACATGGGAGGCTCACACTAGACAATAGGATGAGACACAGTGTGTCATGGGCAGGAGTGAGACTCTCCAATTGAGGCATTTTATGGGTGCATGAGTTGACAGATACATGCTTAGGGATGGTGTGGTCTTCTACCGAGGTAGCATATATTCCACCCATGGGCTCACACTTGGGGAGTTGATCATGAGGGAACTGCGCCGATACACTTTCGATGAGGTAGGTTGAGGCGTTAAATGAGCATGAGGGATAGTGGATGGTAGACTTTGTCTACAAGCGAGTGTCTAGACTCCAAGTAGCGTCTAGGTGTATCATTAGGAGTTGGGGTAACGTATTTCACTTTGTGCTCTGGCAGGTGCAGGGAAAATTGGCATGCATTTGGCAGATTCTTAATACTTGGGGTCCACCTATGGGATACATACCAGGGTCAGGGATGAGGGTTGAACGGGCTCTAGCACGTAGCAATGTTGTGCAGTGGCAACCTGTGAGCTGTGGGAGTTGTGAGCTCCCATTTGTTAATTTGGGGTAGCATTGAATGTGCTCTAGCCTTGAAAATCGATGGATAGGCTAAAGCACATCAGATCTCCAAGACCCAGAAATGGTTTGGATAGATTCTAACCGGTTTGGGAGATATTAAAATAGTTAATATTTTTAATGGAGTTCCTAAGTCTAAACTTAGGGAAAATAAAATATTAATGGGTATTAATATAAAACTAGGTTAGAATGGTCCAAAAGACACGGATTAAGCCAAATCTAATCTTAGTTGTTAATTAGAGCTTTAATCTCGGTCGTTGGTGGACCAACGAGAAAAGTATAAGAGGAGGCTTGAGGGTCAGTTGTAGAACACACCAAGAGAGATGAAGAACTCGATTTTCTGGGACAAGGTTTGCTGAGGAAATTTAGTGAGTGATCGGAGTTGCAGCTGAGGGGCAGTGAATACATAGCAGAGTCAGCGCAGACCCGGAAGAGGGACGCAGAGCCAACTAGATGCCACACAGAGGTAGCCAAGAGTTGCGTAGAGCCAGGGAGGCCCAGCATGTGAGACGCAAAGGGCCCAGGGGCTGACGCACAGGCTCCAGAAGCTGATGCAGAACCCAGAGAGGCTGACGCACAGGCTCCAGAAGCTGATGCAGAACCCAGAGAGGCTGACGCTAGGCCAGAGAGGCTGGCGCAGGGCCTAGAGATAGCGTTGGGAGCATTTTGTGGGGCAGGAAAACACTAGAAAGCCAGATAGGGCGATGCAGTCCCTATCAGAGTGACGCAGAGTAGCAGAAGCTGCATTGTTGCTATGGGATCGTCCATCCGGTGATTTAGCCAGAATATCTGTCTTTGACTAAGAGGTATTACTGCCGAGGGAATTCTTTGTTGGGTGAGCCATTTCTGGCACCCAGGTTGTATTCTGAAACTACATAATAATAAAACCCTCTGAATAGTTGAACCGGTTTTCCTGCATTGGGTTTTTCCAGGGACATTAGTAAAAAAAACGATGTCACTTGTGTGCTTGTGTACTTTTAGTTGATGATTTGTATGTGTTGATACTGTACTTGTATTTATTTTCAGTATTTACATGGTAAATAACTTGTTAAGTAATTGAACAAGTAGGAAGAAATAAATCAGATAGTACAAGAAGAATTTCTAACGGGTTAAACTTAGAAATTCCAACACCATTATAGTTGGGTGATCCAGGGATTTGGTTGGCGAGTGGATCACTCCACTTGTTGATGGGAAAGGTTACGATGGAGAGTGATCTAATTCTTTCCAACACTGACACATGGGAATCGTTGAGACCTTCATCATATGGCGAGGCACGTTGCTGCTCAAGATCGAATTTGGTCGTGGAGTGGTGGACTTGAGCTTTCCCTTGCAGGTTGGGCATAGCGTTGATCGTGATAGATATAGTGGTTGAGAGTTACCAGAGAGGAGGATACAGTATGACCATGTTGGGTAGTCGGGCAAGACCGGGGTGTGGCAATGTCAACAAGATAGGTTCATTCTGCAATGGGTAGAGGATTCTGGCATCGGAAGGCTTAGCAGTTCAACTACGCGTAGGGGTGAGCCGGTCTCTACAAGCGAAGGTCATCCAGATCTTCCATTGGGTTTTATTGATTCGTTGATGATGTGGGCCACTTCACCAGTGTGGCTGGGCGATCAACATGAGGAGATTAGGGGAAGTTCATGCGGACGAGGATTCAACCCTACAGGGATTTGATTGCATCTTCAGGAGTCTATTCCTGAAGTGCACGAGAGGGACTATTCAATAGAGCAGTGTCACGAGGAGATGATTAAGAAGTTGCACTACCATGATGCTCTACATTGTGGCAGTATGCAGAGGGCGTTTGGTGCCTACGTCGGGATGGAAAGTGAGTGGAGCAAGGTATGCCTCATGTTGATTAGTATGGCTTGGGATCCTAGTATCGAGGGATTTCCTAATGGCAGAATAGTGTAGAGATCATGGATGACATGGTGGCACATTTGGGACCCCGATATTATTTGCAGTGACTGTTTGGGTCAGCTGATCGAGAGGGTGTTTGTTTAAACATTGCTTAAGGACAAGAAATTTTTGGTGGGAGGAGTATAATATCCCCAATTAATTATGTTTGCTAAGAAGAATTTTCGTTTTTGCAATTCCAACAATTGGGAGACATAGGAAAAGTGGGTTAAGGAGACACCACTTGATTTTTAGCAAAGAAGAGGCTTCAAACATAAGGAAAAAGGAAAAATTAAAGTGTTGGTGGATGGCAGGGGCCACCCAAAAGGGAAATTCACACCCTTAGGCAACTCGCACTTGTGGGGAAGAAGGGAGGAGTTATTTGAAATTGGTGGAGCCCACAAAGGAAAGGTACTAGCAAGCATAAATAGAAGGAGAGGACCTCATTTTGGGGGCTTTTGACAATTTGACATCTAAACTAGAGTTCTCTTTTGCTATTTAGCCAAGACTACTAGTGTTGTTTACCACAAGGAGTTTCATGGCGGAAGGTGAACCTTGAGTGTCACCCTAGAAGAGTTGTAGGGAGATTATTGCAGGCATTGGAGAAGCAGATTTTGAGTGCATCCATCAGCAAGGGCGCATTTCTCCAAGGAGGCAGAGGCAATTTGTGGAGTTGAATTGGGGCAACATACTGGGCATTTGGTGGAGTTTTTTGCAAGGAAATCACCTACCGAGAGGGCAGAGATGCTTGGCAAATTTTCAGGGCTTGAGTTGTGATATTTTGAGTGAGCTGAGCTGCTCTAATTTGGGCCTGCGCATGGGTAGTTTGGGCATTTCTACACCAGATTGGGAGTTTCTTCTGTTTGGAGTTGGGGAGTTGGAAATTCATTGGGTGATGAGGAGAAATTTCCCTTAGGAGTGGGGATAAATTTGGAGGTGGATTTTAGCTCTATTGCAACAAAAAAACTTTGTAGCTATTTGGCAACCATTTGAGAGGAGAAACTTAAAATTGGGGTTCCGGGTGGTCGGTAAAATTTGCCAAAACCTTTTCTAGGTTTGGTGAAAGGAGTCTGGGGTTGGTTTCATAGAATCTTATGAGCAGTATTTTTGGCATAAATTAGTTCTAGTCAGCAGCTAACAGTAGAAATTACTGGAGGGTGCAGTTCACTCTAGGACCATTTCCACCACTTGGGTCCTATTAACCACCACCTGTGGGTGACACACATAGGAGAAATTTTTCTCCTATATTGTCTTCAGCTGGTGGCCAGCAGCCCATTGCAGGCACTAGATAGGTCGATGTGCCACCATCTCTGTAGCTTGGCCAACCATTATGTGCCCTCGCCCATCTATTATGATTGAATGTTTGAAGGTGGGCTTTTCAAACTTGAAGGTATGGCTTTTTATTATGTAAATGAGTACTTTTGATTACTTATCATGGACACATATGGACATGAATTAGTAGGGGGTTTGGCGGAAGTAATGGGCTTTGTCTGTACTCTTGTCCCCTTGTCCAATTTGGTGGTTAGTCTCGTATCCTAGTCCCGTGGGATCTCCTCTATTGGCCAATAGCTTTAGTGTTGATTTGGGGTAGCATCAGATGTGCTCTAGCCACGAAATTGATGGAAAGGTTGGGGCACATGAGATCTCCAATACCCAATACCCAGAAAGGGTTTGGGCAGATTCTAAACAGTTCAGGAGATATTAAAATAATTAATAGTTTTAATGGAGTCCCTAAGTCTAAACATAGGGAAAATAAAATATTAATGTGGATTAATATGAAACTATGTTAGAATGGTCCAAAAGACATAGATCAAGCTAGATCTAATCTTAGTTGTTGATTAGGGACTTAATCTCAGCCATTGATATCTCAACAGGAAAAGTATAAGAGGAGGCTTGAGGGTCACTTGTAGAATATACCAGAGTGATCAATCATTCTATTCTCTAGAGCAAAGTATTCTAAGAAAGATAGAATTAGTGATCGGGAGATGCAGCTGAGGGGCATTTGAGTACAGAGAGACAGAGAGGCAGAGATAGTGTCGGGAAAGCAGCGTAGTACCGGGGAGAGTGACAAAGCGCTTGCCAGGGCTCACACAAGGCCACACAGAGACAACCGGGAGCTGTGCAGAGCCTCAGAGAGGCCAACGTTGCTGACGTAGAGGGCCAAAGGGCTGATGCAGGGCCTCCTAAGGTTGACACAGACCCATCCGGGGTGACGCAGGGCCAACGCTAGGCAGAGAGGGGCTGATGCAGTCCAGAGAGAGGCTAACACTGGGGTTTTTGGGGCAGATTTGTGCTGAGTAGCTGCCGAAAGCTTTATCTGGGGTTTCAGCCAGGAGATTTGTCAGAAACAGAGAGGTATTACTGCTAAGGAAATTCTCTGTTGGATAGGCCAGTTTTGGCACCCAAATTGTACTCTGATATTGCTTAATAAAAAATCCCTCAAATAGCTTCATCGGTTTTCCCACATTGGGTTTTCCTGGGGACTTTAGTCCAAAAATAATGGTGTCATATGGTGTGATTGTTTCTATTTCCTTTAGTTGCTGATATGTAATATGTTGAGCATGCATTAGTGTTTATTTTCAGTATTTACATTGTAAATAACTTGTTAAGTAAAATAACAAGTAGGTAGGAATAAATCAGATAAAGTGCATGGAGAGTTTCTAACTAAGTAATGTTAGAAACTTCAACATGGTATCAGAGCATGATTGCAGATCACAGGAAGACTAAGGACATCAACAGAGTGGAGTGATAGCAATAGAAAACATTTGTCCCAAGGTGATAGAAATTGTTTCTAGCAGAGAAGCAACAAGGGAAGGGTGACGTAGTGCCTGTGTCATCAAAGGTGATCCAGGAAGAGGCAGCGCAGAGGCTAAGCAAGGCAAAGGGAGCCTCACGCAAAGCCACGCAGTAGCTGGGAGGGCTGACGCAATTGGCTAAGGAGGACAGGTTGCTAGTGCTGGGATTGCGCAGAGCCTAGGAACTCTCACCTTCAGGTTGCTGGGGTTTAGAAGGCTGTGGGAATATTGAAGAGTGTAGCTGGTGAGGTACTGTAGTCAGAATAGTACCTGACAGAGCAAGGCCAAGAAGAGTTTCTACCGAGGGTTTCTAGCTGAGGAACTCGGATCAGTGGTGTGATTGCACAAGACAATCAGAGTAAGGGGCATCTCGACAGCGGCAGAAGTATTTCTAGAAGGGAAATCAGGACTCAGAGGGAGTCCAGAAGAGAATTTCCAGACGGGAAGTAGAGACCAAAGGAGTCAAACAGAGAACTTCTACGAGGGAAGTAGAGGAGCATCATGGCACTACATGGAGTAAGAGACCAGAATAGATTGGATGGAGCATCGAACTTCGCAATCTGGAAGGTCAGAATCTTATCTATACTTGACAAAAATCGTGTCAAGAACTTCGCCTTGAAGGTAATAGCTATCCTAGTCAACCCCAATGATAACGACAAGTACAAGGAGGCAATGGCAAGGCCCAAGAGCATCATCCTTGACAAAGTCAAGGATCATGTAGTACTACACATAGCTGAGAAGCTATGTTGCACGGGTACCTGCACCCGGGGGTGGGGTTCTCGAACCCGTCCCGGGTTCCCGCACTCAAGTACCGGATTCAGGTACGGGTTCTTCCCAGACGAACCCAGAAGAAATGGGTTCTTCCATGAAGAACCGGGTTCTTCAAAAAAAAAAATTTGGGTTCTTTTCCTTTAACGGGTTCTTGGGTTCTTCAGGTTTTTGGGTTCTTCGGGTTAGGTTCTTTGGTTTCTTCGGGTTCCTTGGGTTCTTCATAAAAAAAACTATATTAAAAATTTAATTTTCAAATAATTTTTTTATTGAAATTTAAAAAATAACTTATAACAAAGGTAAAAAACTTAAAAAACCCTAAATCTTTAAGACTTTAACTCTTTATGAACGCACACAAGCAAATATCTGATACGTGATTACTGATTTCATTTAACTTTTAAGTTTTTTCCATTTGGTTGAGGCTTGAGCCGTCCTCCTTTACCATTTCCGGCGGCAGTGGGCAGCTTCAGGAACAATGGGCAGTGGGAAGCAGCAGTGGGCAGCTTCAGCGGCAGTGGACAGAGCAGCTTCAACGGCAGTGGTATTTACAAGTTTTCGTTTTCAATTTTATTATTCCATGAAAAAGTTTCACAAGACCCGCGTGTGAAAAATATAGGTGCATTATATTACACATTTGAACAATGAACACCCACAGGGGCTCAACTACATTAAGCAGAATTGTCGGAATGAATGTCACAATTTCTTGTTGTTTCGGGCTGTCTGCAACATGAGCCACAACTGTCAGTCCACTTTTATACACTCAATTTGCCTCCTACAGCTGCGGCATAGTCCCTCCTCCTTGTTGTTGTCAAACGTTGAGCTGTAGGGCTTGATTCATGCCACTGTTTACACAAAACAGCTCACTGTTCACTAAGGAACAGACCTCGGCCTCCCTATGCAAACTCCTGTACCCAACCGAAGCCCTAAATAGAGATGACAATGCCACAAACTTACCTCTACTCAACCCAGACTTGTTAAATTTGTAAGTTTTTATACTATATACTATAATATGAGAAGTATAAATTTCAGTTATTTTAACCTGAAATAGTTGCAATTAGATTAATAAAGCGCAAAAAATCTTCATCATTTTTTGCATTAATGAATGGCATTACATAAATGCATTCATACACTGAACATAGCTCTGTGCTATTCTTTACAATATAAACCGTTCAGTGAGAATGTATTTCAAATTTTCAACTCAATCATCTACACAACATTCAAGCCAGTTCATTATCTACCCTCTAACAATGGTGTTGCTTGCCCTTGCAATGTAATTTCACCATGGATCAACAAAATCCAATTAAATGGTTCAGAATTTGTTCAGGAAAAACAGTTCATAGTATATATATTTTAATTTTTGAAAAATTGAATCATTACATTTGTCATTAACATATAAATTCTGTGGTTTTTTTTAGGCTTGTGGCTACATTAAAGTATAAATTATGGCTGCTGGCAGCATATATTTCACTGCTGTCCCACCAAACACACAAGGCAGCCCAATAAAATAAAGTTTAAAATGTTGAGTCTTTGAGAACTCAGAATACTTTAGGATTTTTGAGCGTACTCCTGAGTTTGTAGGAAACTTGGCTAGTGTATCTCAGTCAGCTGTGTTTGACAAAATCTGTCCCAAGTTTCACCAAAATAGCTGAGTCTAGCATTTATCCTATTATGTATTTTGAATTTTCAGTTTTAGTAGTAGCCTTGAGCTCGCTCACATATAAAATATAATTATTAAAATTTAATATTATTATATTACCCGACGAACCCACGCACCCTGTTTCCAAAAATGTCGTCCCCATCCCCGTCCTCGTCCCCACACCCATGTTTCCTGGCAACATAGCCGAGAAGGAAATGACATTTGAGATGTGGGAGGCTCTCAAGAACTTGTACTAACATACTTTTCTGTAGAGAAGAATGCTACTTAAGAATCCGCTGAGGTCATATCAGATGAAGAAGGGAGAACCGATTGAAACCTTCCTCAGAGGACTGAATGAGATCCGAGATCAGTTGATTGCTATAGAAGCGACACCGGATCAAGGGTTGATGGTGAGGACAACCTTGAATGTTGTCTCAAAAGACAAGGAGGTATTTGTCCAGATTCCAGAGTATACTGGACAGAGGGACTCTCCCACCTTGGGACGAGATGTGGGCAACTCTTCGCTAGGAAGAGATCAGACGACAGTCGAAGATTGGTAGTAGCAGCAAGGGGATCAAATTCAAGCAGGAGGAGGAAGATGTTGCCCTAGCATTTGAGGGAAAGCAGGAAAAGCGGAAGAAGAAAGATCTCTCCAAGATTAAGTGTTTCCACTGTGGGGAGCTGGGTCATTATGTGACCCAATGTTCGAGGAAGAAGAGTAAGGGAGAGTCTTTCGAGACTAAGGCAGCACCAGCACGGGGAAAGAAGGAAGTTTTAACAAACGATGACTGTGCCATGAGCCACTTGAGAAGAAGGGAGACATCGAGTTGTAGTTAGGTGGACTACAGCCGATGAGGGGCAGGATCCTCGATGTACCCAGCCTCTTGGATTAAACCTTGCTACGGGAACCCCGAAGAGGAGTAGCAGCATTGGCTGATGTGGGTAGAGATGGATGCAGATGGAGCGGCAAAGACAGCTACAGTGCAGGAGTCCCAAGACAGCGCGAGGCTAGCAGGCTGCAGCAGTGCGAGATACACAGGAGTGTTGCTGCAGTGCAAGATGGCATAGAGAGGTGTGCAACGGTGCGAGATGCATGGAGTTGTTGTAGTAAAGCACAAATCAGAAAGGGAGCACTTGTCAACGGCAGAGGGAGATTCAGCATCAGTGGGTGTCTCTAGCCCAACAGGGAGGTTAGGTCAAGAGATCAGTTACTTACTTCTCAGTAACTGAGTTGCAGTGCAGCAATAGTAAGCACGATGCAGCATGATGAGAGGAGGTGTAGTGCGGATGCAGTGCTGGGAGAAAGGACCAACAGCAGCACGGATGCAGAGGGAGTTATCGTACAGATGCAGCAGTGGCAGTTGCAGAACCATGGGCAGCAGTACAAGATGCAGCAGTGCAAAGGATGTTGGGTAGGAAGGCCTAGCATCAGCACAGGTATCGATGCCGGATGATCAGAGTACTACTCAGTGAGGAGTATTGCTAGAGCACAGTTCTCGCTAGAGAGAGTGTTGATTTGGGGTAGCATCGGATGTGCTCTAGCCACGAAATTTGGTGGAGAGGTTGGGGCAAATGAGATCTCCAATACCCAGAAAGGGTTTGGGCAGATTCTAAACAGTTCAGGAGATATTAAAATAATTAGTATTTTTAATGGAGTCTCTAAGTCTAAACTTAGGGAAAATAAAATATTAATGTGGATTAATGTGAAACTGTGTTAGAATGGCCCAAAAGGCATGGATCAAGCCAAATATAATTTTAGTCGTTGATTAGGGAATTAATCTCGGCCATTGATATGTCAACATGCAAGCTATAAGAGGAGGTTTGAGGGTCACTTGAAAAATACACCAAAGTGATCAGTCATTCTAGTCTTTAGAGCGAGGTTTGCTAAGAGAAATAGAATTAGTGATCAGGAGATGCAGCTGAGGGGCATTTGAATACAAAGAGACAAAGAGGCAGAGATAGTGTCGGGAAAGAAGTGCAGTAGCCGGGGAGAGTGACGCAAAGCCTGCTAGGGCTCATGCAGGGCCACGCAGAGGCATCCGGGAGCTACGCAGAGCCTCAGAGAGGCTAGCGTTGCTGACGCAGAGGGCCAGAGGGCTGACGCAGGGCCTCCTAAGGCTGACGCAGACCCATCTGGGGTGACACAAGGCCAACACTGTGCAGAGAGGGGTTGACGTAGTCCAAAGAGAGGCTAACATTGGGGTTTCTACGGCAAATTTGTGCTGAGTAGCTACTGGAAGGTTTATCTGGGGTTTCAGCCAAGAGATTTGTCAGAAACTAAGACGTATTACTGCCAAGGAAATTCTCTATTGGGTAGGCCAGTTTCGACACCCAGATTGTATTTTGATATTGCTTAATAAGAAAACCCTTAGATAGCTGCATCGATTTTCCCACATTGGGTTTTTCCAGGGACATTAGTCCAAAAATAATGGTGTCATATGGTGTTATTGTCTTTGTTTCCTTTAGTTGTTGATCTGTAATATGTTGAGCATGCACTAGTGCTTATTTTCAATATTTACATTGTAAATAACTTGTTAAGTAAAATAATAAGTGTCTAGTCAATTTAACGTCTTAAATTGCTCTACATAAATTATCAATCCAGGTATCGTAAACTGATGAAATGTGGTGCACCATATGTGCTTAGTTAACCTTTCTCTTACTTCATTGTTTTATAGTTTTTTTTGTTTTGTTTTGGGGTTTTGTTCTTGTTGATCTCCTAAAGTGTCTAATGCAAATGGAAATCCTATTCCTAAGTCTCTAGAAGGCAAGTATGGATATAGATTCTAAGGCAATTATGTCCTCTATAATGATTTCCAGAACTTAACACTTTAGAAGGTCTTAGAATATACTAGTGATGACAGTAATGCTTGAACAAGAATGAAAAATGTGCTACCATTTAAGCAAGTAAATAATGAACTACTGATCATGAAATTATTATCTCTACTGCTCTCTAAATATAGAAAAGTGATTTAAGCTACTGCACTCAAAGAAATCAAAAATTGCAAGAAAAGTAAAACTAAAATCAAATTACACATTCATAATTCGATCCCTTGCCAGTAGTCTCGCTATGGCTTTCGGAGGTAACCGTCAATGATATGAGCAATTTAATATCTAATTGCAGAAAAGTAAAACTAAAATCAAATTACACATTCATAATTCGATCCCTCGCCAGTAGTCCCGCTATGGCTTTCAGAGGTAACCGTCAATGATATGAGCAATTTAATATCTAATTGCAGAAAAGTAAAACTAAAATCAGATCACATCAATTCATAGTCTGACCCCTCGCCAGTTAGTCTCGCTATGGTTTTCGGAGGTAATCATCAACAACTTGAGCAATCTGATATCTAATTGCAGAAAAGTAAACTTAAAATCAAATCACATCAATTCATAGTCTGACCCCTCGCCAGTTAGTCTCGCTATGGCTTTCGGAGGTAATCATCAATAACTTGAGCAATCTGATATCTAAACTAACTAACAAAGAAAATGAATAACACTGAAATCAAAGCATAACTGGAATTGAAAAGTTAAAAAAACAAAGTCAGCAGAGAGGTAAATCTCATGTCACTATTTGCTGCAAAAACATGTAAAGAAAAACTAATCTACAATCAACCGGTTGAACACACTTACATGAATTAAAATTGCATGAATGGAAAATCTAATTTATCAAACTTGAAAGCAATCAAATAACATAATGAAATCAAAACAAAATTACAAAATGAAATCTACTCTACCTTACATTCTAATATGCACCATGACATCTACTTCACATCTCCTTCCATGTTGAGAACATCAAAGCTTTATTCAAATTCTTCAAAATTACAAAGTACAACAAAGCTTTCCAAAGCCATCTCACAAGCTAACAAGCTTAAGAACTAACAAGCTAAAAGACTAACTAATGAAAGAGAGAGGTCTCCTATTTATACAAAAAGATGAGAAGCCATCTCATTAATGAAAGTCCATGAATATCTCCCTCTACCTCTACAGTCCTAATCAAAATAGGAACTGATAAGACACATGTCTTCTTAGAGTTACAATATAATTAGGAGATGTGACACATATCCTCATGATCCCATGATTCTTTCCACTCAAATTCGAATTTGGCCTTAAAGTGCCACATAAGGGTCTTCTAGAAGCTTCCTTTCAACCTACACATGTCAACAATCTCAACCCATTTGTTAGGTATAAACATCTGCACATTATTTTCTAATTTTTAACCACAAATTCACTTAAAAAGCTTAGAATTAATAAAGTTTGGAAAAACATAAATGTGGCCCAATGATAATGAAATTGGGATGAATATGATGACATAGTAGTGAAATGGAGGTGAAATGGAGGTGATATAATGGACATAATAGTGAAAGTGTAATGGAAATGGATGACATTTTCAAGACTCAACATACCCCCCAACTGAAGCTATTGCATGTCCTCATGCAATATATATTACATTAACTCTTTTGATGCTAAAGCTTTGGCTTAACTTTGCATAATATCATTTGATAACTTCATATTTTTGCAAAGTGTTTTACTTGAATTGCAACATGGTTGGTTCTTGTGTTACAACCAATTTTTTTGTTTTTCGTTGCATTCTATTTTGATCTTTGAACTTTGCATAATGATATTATGATTATTGTTGCAAAGTATATCTTTATTGGATTGCATGATGGTTGGTTCTTGTGTGACAACCATGATTTTGTTTGTATCCAATTTATCCTTTAAGCACTTTTTTCAGAAGCCATTGTATACTCATAATAACAATGTAATAGTTAATATATGTTGGAAGTATGTGGGCTCCTGAGTATGCTATGGACATGACAAGATATGAACATGAATGTATTCCCCCCCCAACTGATGGTATTGGCAATTTTATGAAATGAGGAAGAAAAATGTTTTTCCAATAATTATCATTCTAGCTTTTTATGGAATTATATGGTCAAAAGTTAGAAAAAGATGTACTTACCTTTTGGAATGGATGAGTTGTATGTGTGGTGGCTGAAAAATTCTGATCATATTCTTCTTCAAGTAGCTGAACAAGAGGAGTCATGGATAAAGAGATAAGATGATTTTTTATTGCTTTTACTAAATCATGCTGAATCTGCTCCAAAATGCTGAAAATATTAGTCTTCATGCCTTCAAAACTCATTGGCACAATTTCTACTATGTAAAAAGATGTTCTGATGTCGAACATAGTAGGAAATTGTTGACTTAGTGGCCATTAATGGATGCCGCTAGTCAACACGAGAACTCTCATCATTGATGACAATGAGAGTCAAGATGCCCAAACACATCTTGCTAGGTACGAATGATTTTGTCGATGTCGAGTCACCTAGAAGATCTTACGAACAAGGGACATTAATGTATTCCCATTGTTTGTCAGCATGAGAACTTGCCATTAAGACATGCAAGCCTCAAGGTGTCTTTACAAGGAACTTAGACTCAAAGGACTATGGACTCAATAATTTGCATTGAACCAGGGCTTATGTGCGGAATGAAAATGACAGGAAATGGAAGATGAAAATGGAAGATGGCAATGGAGAACAGAAATAGCAATGGGCAATAAGCATGTGAATGAGCCTCTTGCTTTTATTTGTGGGTTATGAATAGACAAAAAGAGATGGAAAGTGTATGTGAATGTAAATGGAAAATATGGAGGAAAATGAAATGAATGGTTTATTATGAAGTATGGATGTGATGGATGGAGACAATAGTATCTGAAAGTTTTTCAAGTTTTTAGATCTGATTTTACATCAGCATATTCCCTCTTTGTTGCTGATCATCCTCTTATGAAACAAATTGGTCTCTTAGAGAGACACCATTCTCTTGTAGTCATTTGTCCTTCCTCCTGGTTCCTCCTGGAATCTGCAAAAAAACTAATACTTCTTCTGCAATGGAATGTAAAGTTATCAAAGGAGAAAGGTGATCAATCTCTCTAGTTATGATATTTACACACAAAACTAAAAATTTGTATTAATGAAACAAGTCTTCAAAGGAAAAATCAAAAGAATTTATACCTTCTTTGGAATTGGTGTTCCAAATTGAATGTTGCTTTTTTTTAGCAATTTATTTCATTATTTGCCATTTCAAACTCTAATGATGGATTTCTCATTGTGTAGATCTTGTTGAGATCTTTCCAATGGTACTTAAATCATCAAAATCTGATTTTGTATGAGAAAGATAGGCTGATTTGAACAATGAGGTTTTTTTGGCTGCGGAATTAGAGAACAGCGCGGAATTAGACTTTAGCTGCGAAATGTGCACAGTTTCTATAGCTAAAAATCTTGAATAAAAAGTTAGCCATTCATCTTTCATTATCAGTCCAAAATTAATCAATACCTTCAAAAGAGTGAGCAAATAACTTATTCATTTCATTGATTCAAAATTATTATTTTTTTCTTGACATGCAGTGACTTAGTGTGGCGACTTAGTGATAACACACAACTTGACTTCTCTTTGACCAGGGTCTTTTTCATCGAATTGGATCAAATGAATAGGACACCATCTATGTACTGATATTTTCCCAGCTACCCATGTGGCTTGTTTTGCTTGATGACACCTGCAACCTAGAGTTTAACAAAAACAGCTGCGGAAAGTGACTGCATTCCGCAGCTAAAAGATAGTCAACCATTAGTTTTCTGATTTAGTTATTTTCTTCATTGTCTGCAGCGATGGAAATGGAATACCAGGGTACCTACTCTTGTGCTGCTCTTTTTTTTGTTAATTTTTTTTTTAAGATATACCCGAAGTGTCACTTTCCTATTGCCTTCTGAATCATAAACCTTGAAGATGAATTCAATCTTTTGGTTACTTAGTAATTAGGCACGAGAACAATTTTAGAGCACTTCGACTATCAAAAAGATGCTTATGTAAGAGTGAAAATGTGCAAGAGCTAGTATGCAGAAATGATAGATTATTTTCAAAATCAAACGAAAACCAATGATTTCAAGAATACCATTATAATGCACCAGACTTTGATATGATTTAGGTCAGCCCAAAATTAGCATGCAAACAGTCCCAAAATCTCACTCGAAAAACAAACAAGATAATACTTATTGAGCCTTTAAGTGTATTAGGATTATCATAACTTATTTTCAGGACTAAACTTCGAGGATTACACTGTTGTAGCAGTTATATCAGACTTCTGAAATACACAAGACTGCTAAGGAAAATGAGCAACAAAGCTTCAACTTATAGTTTGATAAACAACTGAAGGCACATCATGATAAAACCTCCACTCCTTCCAGTTTCTAAATCATAAAACAACCCATTTCCCTTTGTTGTCATGCTTTTATTTTCTATTGTCTGTGCCCTGTTCATTATAAAATATGGATGATCATCCGGATTGGCCAATTTTGTCTACCTCATTCACATTTTCACCAGCGAGAATTTGAAAGTACTATCTAAATCATACTTTGAGTCCGTCGGGTCTGTAAGAGGATCTCTTCATCTCCACGCTACCCATTACCGTAATCACCAATTGAAAACAGAGTTATGCTGAATGAATAATCCACTAATTATCTTCTTCACCACTCATTCGTTTATAAAGTTCACGTGAATGGTTTTTTTAAGAGTAGAAAATGAGTAAATAAATATGATAATGATTTCATTCACGTCTTTGAAATGCACTCACATTCTCCTCTTTAACGCATTATAAAATCAAATTTCAGTGCATTATACCATGCAGTTCTACCACCGAGAGCGATCACTCCTCCACACAGAATAATTATGCACTCAAACTCCACTATCATAGTCCAAGAAATATGGATGTAAAAGAGTCGTATTCACTTGGTCAAGTTATCCAATTTAGCTGTTAAACAGGTGGAGTGGAGAAGTTCGGTTGAAGATGACAGATCAGTTTGGAAGAGGCATACTCAACTGGTTCACGTAATGGAATTAATTCACTAGCAGAGCCGTCTTCAATTGGGATTACAGGTGTTAATGAGTTATAGACGAATGGCAATAAAAGGTGGGAGACATGGTGGAGTAAATGCCAGCACATAATCAAATTAGAATTCTCATTTCCGAATTAAATCACAGCCTGTTCGTTTAATTGAAAATTCTGTTTTTTTCACGCGGCAGGCAAAAATGCGCTCCAAAGAACCAAGAAATTCTCTTAAACCGCCACGAATTTCTTGAAACAGTTTCTGGGTTATCTAATTGACCCTACTGGCAAAAAAACCCATGTTTTAGTTTTTCCAAATTTGCCTCCGTTTGGCCAAATCGTGCATGTGAAGTTTGACATTTTTCTCTCTTCTAAGTTTTTTTTTTTTTTTTTTTAGTTTGTTGCATTCGGCTGTAAAGTTTCGAATCAGTACCAATACAGTGAAGATGACCCTAGCACTGAAGATGACTCTAAGAGTGAAGGATATGAATGTCCAGGAGGTGTGAAGTAAGCTCTACAAAGGGCAACATCAGCGTAGTCAACCTTTCTTGGCACATAAGGCTTGTTAATCTCATTGAGATAATTCTGCTCTTAAAACACATTCTCTTATTCTCTGACGGTGTAAATATTCAAGCCCTGGATCTACCCCATGATAATCACAACCCATTTCTCACAGTAAGGCTTGCCTCTGATACACAGAAGCATACGGATCTGATGCTTGCAAAGCATAAGCATCAAGCAATGGTGCATACTGTGTCAGGTCAATATAATGGGACTTGGGGAATCTGATAAACAAATGGAACACGTCTTGGTGCCTTAGTATTATCACGAACAAGTTTCCTAGGTCTATTTTCTTTTGGAATACGAGAGTTCTGAGCAGGTACCGGTCAAAACAGCTGGAACAATTTTTATTTTTATTTTTTTTAACTTGTTCTGCGTTCATATTGCAGGTTTATTTCAAGGCCAAAGCTCAAACAGGAATGCAGATTTTTCTACTGAGGCCACAGTGAAAGCTAGGATTCAAGATAGCCATAGATTTATTTATTTATTTATTCTCTGAAATTGTGAAATTTTATAAAAATGATTAATGATTTTCAATTTCAGGCAGTAAAGTCTTCAAAGAAAACATGCTAAAAATAGGACTTTGACTGAGGTCTTAGGCTGTTTTTTTATCAATCTGAGCTGGGTGAGTAGGATAGGATCCATGTCGGGACAATTCTGGAGATGCCCATGTGGTCGGTTTCTTCATTGGACGCCTGTAACCTGCTAAACCTTGAAATCAGCTGCGGAATTCTCAACTAGCTGCGGAATCAGGCTACATTCCGCAGCTAAGTTGCAAAACCTTATTAAAACAGGATACAATGTTTTGAGGACCACTACAAACCATAACCAGTCAATCTTGGATAGTTGAACCTATCAAAGCAGTTGGGTTTCATTATTTATTTTTTTAATTTTTAAAAAAAAAAAAATTTGTGTTGAATCAATTGAAATGATGAAGTTTACTTTGTCTCCGTTTTTTTCTTTTTCTTTTTTTCATAACAATGTTTTTTCTGATCCTCCCGATCACACAAAGTGCAGGAGGAGAGGATACTCAAGAATTATTAATTTATTTTTTTACATAACAATCAATTTTCTGATCCTCCAGATCACAGAAAGTGCAGAAGGAGAGCATACTCAAGAATTATTAAAGTTTTTTTAGATGTAAGAAATAAGGTCTCCTAATTACACTTCCCTGGCAACGGCGCCAAAAATGTCTAGTCAAGTTAACGTCTTAAATTATTTTACATAAATTATCAATCCGGGTATCGTAAACTGATGAAGTGTGGTGCACCATATGTGCTTAGTTAACCTTTCTCTTACTTCGTTGTTTTATAGTTTTTTTGTTTTGTTTTGGGGTTTTGTTCTTGTTGATCTCCTAAAGTGTCTAATGCAAATGGAAATCCTATTCCTAAGTCTCTAGAAGGCAAGTATGGATATAGATTCTAAGGCAATTATGTTCTCTATAATGATTTCCAGAACTTAACACTTCAGAAGGTCTTAGAATATACTAGTGATGACAGTAATGCTTGAACAAGAATGGAAAATGTGCTACTATTTAAACAAGTAAATAATGAACTACTGATCATGAAACTATTATTTCTGCTGCTGTCTAAATATAGAAAAGCGATTTAAGCTACTGCACTCAAAGAAATAAAACATTGCAAGGAAAGTAAAACTAAAATCAAATTATACATTCATAATTCGATCCCTTGCTAGTAGTCCTGCTATGGCTTTCGGAGGTAACCGTCAATGATATGAGCAATTTAATATCTAATTGCAGAAAAGTAAAACTAAAATCAAATTACACATTCATAATTCGATCTCTCGCCAGTAGTCCCGCTATGGCTCTTGGAGGTAACCGTCAATGATATGAGCAATTTAATATCTAATTGCAGAAAAGTAAAATTAAAATCAGATCACATCAATTCATAGTCTAACCCCTCGCCAGTTAGTCTCGCTATGGCTTTCGGAGGTAATCATCAACAACTTGAGCAATTTGATATCTAATTGCAGAAAAGTAAACTTAAAATCAAATCACATCAATTCATAGTCTGACCCCTCGCCAGTTAGTCTCGTTATGGCTTTCAGAGGTAATCATCAATAACTTGAGCAATTTGATATCTAAACTAACTAACAAAGCAAATGAATAAGACCGAAATCAAATCATAACTAAAATTGAAAAGCTAAGAAAAACAAAGTCAGCAGAGAGGTAAATCTCATGTCATTATTTGCTGCAAAAACATGTAAAGAAAAACTAATCTACAATCAACCGGTTGAACACACTTACATGAATTAAAATTGCATGAATGGAAAATCTAATTTATCAAACTTGAAAGCAATCAAATAATATAATGAAATCAAAGCAAAATTACAAAATGAAATCTACTCTACCTTACATTCTAATATGCTCCATGACATCTACTTCACATCTCCTTCCATGTTAAGAACATCAAAGCTTTATTCAAATTCTTCAGAATTACAAAGTATAACAAAGCTCTCCAAAGCTTTCCAAAGCCATTTCACAAGCTAACAAGCTTAAGATCTAACAAGCTAAGACTCACAAGCTAAAAGACTAACTAATGAAGGAGAGAGATCTCCTATTTATACAAAAAGATGAGAAGCCATCTCATTAATGAAAGTCCATGAATCTCTCCCTCTACCTCTAGAGTCCTAATCAAAATAGGAACTGATAAGACACGTCTTCTTAGAGTTACAATATAATTAGGAGATGTGACACATATCCTCATGATCCCATGATTCTTTCCACTCAAATTCAAATTTGGCCTTAGAGTGCCACATAAGGGTCTTCTAGAAGCTTCCTTTCAACCTACACATGTTAACAATCTCAACCCATTTGTTAGTATAAGCATATGCACATTATTTTCTAATTTTTAACCACAAATTCACTTAAAAAGCTTAGAATTAATAAAGTTTGAACAAACATAAATGTGGCCCAATGATAATGAAAGTGGGATGAATGTGATGACATAGTAGTGAAATGGAGGTGATATAATGGACATAATAGTGAAAGTGTAATGGAAATGAATGACATTTTCAAGACTCAACAATAAGTAGGTAGGAATAAATCAGATAAAGTGCATGAAAGGTTTCTAACTAAGTAAACTTAGAAACTTCAACATTTAGGAGTGATACTACATGGGAAATATTGGTTTTTCTTGCGTGGCCCCATTTCCAAAAACCACATATATCACTCACCTCCACTCAAAACCACATATATCACTCACCTCCACTCATTATAACCCCATTTTCATATTTTCCCATCTAGGTCCACATTTGGGTCCACAAGGAGTTAGCTTCCTCCCCCCCTGTCCACACTTTGGGTCAGGCCTGGAATGATGCCCTGAAGGTTGATGCAACTAAAACAAAAGTGAAAGCAATATTTGGCCACTTACAACATGAAATATACCATAAAATTCAAAGGATAGTTGGACCATACAAATTTAACACGTGGGCAAAAGCCAAGTATGATCTCTACCTCTATCATTATGGCCATCACCCTAGTTCCTAGGGCACCTTTTGTGAGTTCCCTGCATCATTAAGGAACCCATGATTGTCCCAACCCCTGGTGGGCATTGAACTACCCAACCTTAAGGGGGTAATCACTGCTATATCTTACGTATCATGCTCTCATTCCCTGGAGCCTGAGAAGTTAAAAGAAAGAAAACTCAAGAAAAGAAAAAAGGCATATGAAGAAGGGTGGTAAAATAAACATGAGGGTAACTCATGTACCACAATTTCTCCCTCCTCCATCTATACACCCATGTGTGGGCTTCCCCTCATTATTGCTACCCTAGTACCATGGCATGTGGCTTGGAGTCTTCTCCTGATGCCCCAATCCATTCCGTCATTATTTCACATGCATCATAGGTATGACGCCTCTGGTGAAGGGGTTGGAGCCGTATTGACTCAGGGAGGCAACCCCATAATGTTTGAGAGCAAGAAGCTGCTACCCCATGAGCAATTGTACTCTATTTATGATAAGGAGATGCTGGAAGTGATGCATACATTAGCCAAGTTTATGAAGTAACTAGTGGGCAACCGGTTCAAGGTGGAGACTGACCACACTAGTCTTCAGTTCCTTCTAGAGCATAAGACTTTACAAGAGAGGCAACAGAAATGTGTTAGAAAGATCTAGGCATACGACTTTGAGATCAAGTATGTCAAGGGAAAACAGAACGTAGTGGCTGATGCACTTTCACAAAGGCCCGCAACACTCTCTAATGGACATCACACAGGATTGGAGGGAATACTTGCTAGTGGAGTACTCCAAGAATCAACATGCATGAGAGATCTTGGATGGTACTCATGGAGATGATAGATAGAGGGTGATGGATGAGGTCTTATACTACAAGAACAAAAACTATTTAGTGTCAGGGTCGCAGTTGAGGGAGAAGATCCTACGAGCTACACATGATTCACCTTGGGCAAGGCACCAATGGTTCCTTAAGACATACAGGACTATTAGAGAGCACTTCACTTGGCAGGGGCTCAAGGAGGACGTCCTGAGGCATGTGCGATAGTGCAATGCTTTCCAGGGGAACATGGGAGAGAACACTCATCCATCAAAACGTTTGCAACCTCTCCCCATTCCTGAGCGGATGTGGGAGAGCATATCGATGGATTTCATCATAGGACTACCAGCGGTTCAGGGACGAGAATGCATTTATGTGGTGGTGGACAGGCTGACGAAGTTTCCTCACTTCTTCGCCATTCTGGCCAAGTACTCAACTTCTCAGGTGGCCGAGTTATTCTTCAGGGAGGTGTTTACGCTGCATGGGCTACCTAAGACTATTGTCAGCGACAGGGATAGTAGGTTCATGGGTGGTTTTTGGCAGGAGTTGTTTCACCTAGTGGGTATTGAGCTTACACTTAGTACGAGCCACCATCCTCTGACAAACGGCTAGACAAAGACCGTGAACAAGTAGTTGGAGGGCTAACTGTGCAACTATGTGACCGAGCAACAAAGAGCATGGGTGAAGTGGTTGTACCTCGGGAAGTACTATTTCAACACCATGTACCATATATCCATAAGTATGACACCCTTTCGTGCTCTTTATGGCTATGATGTGCTAACATTTGCTGATGTGATCTTTGAAGATAGCAGGGCCCTAGGGGCAAAGGATTGGATAGAGGAAAGTTAAGATATCCTTAGAGCTCTTAAGGATAATTTGCAAACTACCCAAAATCAACAAAAAATGTGTGTAGACAGGGGTAGAGTGGAGAGGTAGTTTGACGTTGCTGACTTGGTATTCCTAAGGTTGCAACTTGATAGACAGTCCACACTAAAGCAAAAGGGAGCGGAAAAGATTAAGCCTCGTTTCTATGGGCCATACAGGGTGACCAGGAGGGTAGGTGAGGTAGCGTATGAGATGGAGCTTTCACCAGGAAGCAAACTGCATAATGTCTTCAATGTTTCTTACCTGAAGAGGCTCTAAGATAGCAGGTAACAACCACGACAGAGCTACCGCCTCTAAATTATGAGGGGCATTTGGTTTCGACACCGGAGGGCATCTTGCAAGAGAGGGAAAGGAGGCTTAGGAATAGAACTATCAGGGAGTACCTTCTAAGATGGAAGGATTTACCAGAGGAGGATGCCATGTGGTGAGTTGTGGGGGCCACACCAAAAATGGAAATCGAACCCTTAGGAGGAATTCGACCCACAAGGAGGGAAAACTCACAAGGGAGCTTGAATTGGTGGGGACCATAAGGGTGACAGAGGAGAGCAGCTACAAAAGGCAAAAGAAAACTCACTTTTGGAGTTCCTTGATTATGCATCTAACTCGAGAGTTTGCTTGAGCTGTTAGCCAAGTCCACTAGTGCTTTGAGCATAAGGATTTCCAAGGGGAAATTTCTGCCTCTCTTTCAGTGGGCTTAGAGTGCTACCCTAAGAGAGAATTTCATAACTTAGTGGAAAGAGATTTGCTTGAGTTCGTGGGTCATATCAGCTCTTGCTTCAGCCAGCCCAGGGGGACGTAGTAACAGAACTTGTTCCACTGAGTTGATGAGTTTTCAAGGGAAGTTTTGGCTTGAAAATTTAGGAGAAATTACCTTGAGGATGGACTAGAATTTTTGTAGAATTTCAGGCTTGGAAGTTGTTGCTCTAAGCGATCTAAATTCGCCATTTCAGGGCCTGCGTAGAGGTATCACTAGGTAGAATTCATGGGGTAGGATTCATCTCATTTGTGCCAGGATTTTGGAGGAATTTCACTCATATCTTCCGGAGGAGAATTGCAGCGCAATCCTACAACCAATTGGGGAAGGATTTGTGGCATATTCAGTAGTAGTAGATTGTGGGGGATGCAAAACCAGCCAAGGAGGGCATTGCACCAAATTTGGGTAATTTTGGGAGGTCAGAATTAGCCCACATCATTTATGGGTTTTGTTGGAGGAGCGTCAAGGACACTGCTCCAAATTTTGCAGAATTTTTGGAGGGGTTTTAGACCCTCAAATCTGAGTTTACCTACAACAATAGTTGCAAAACTTTCTAGGTTGAACACACAACTTGGAGGAGCTTTTTTGAGTGGATATTTGCAACCATTCCACCTGGGTATTTGCTTGCTTATTGTAGCAAGCCCAGGTGCACACTTTCCATCTCCATTTGTACTCAGATTCCATGATCACCAGACTTAGGAGCCCTTGACATCTTTAGCTCCATTGACAGATCTTCCTATCTCACTCTTTTTTTGGAAGGCAATTGATTATTTTCTTTTGGGCCATGGTATTTTATATGCATGTCACAACAACACTACTGCTTGTTTCTTTCTTTGTTTCTTTATGTTATTTTCAAAATTTTCTAGTAGTTGTGCTTGCATTCCCATATTGTCTTCATAGTAATTGTACTCTTCTTTAGTCCCATTGGCCTACTTTTGAGGTCATTTGTTGGACATGTTACTGCTCAAGCTAGCAGGGGTCCTAAAGGGGCAATTGTTAGGACAAGGGCAACAATGGAGACTTAGCGCACTGTCGCCTCAGCTAAGGCTCCCTACTCTTTATGGACTTTCACCGATGGGAGGAGACCCGGTATGAGGACTCACTTACATATTAATACAATGGATAAGAAGTGATTCCAATCACCATTTTCAAGGGGAAACTCAAAATTAGGATTTTCTTGCTTTGTAAGAAAGGTGTACAATTTTTCCAAGAAAGGTTGATGAGGATTTGCGGGTTAGGTTTAGGGAGTATGTCATGCAATGGAACTTCCTATTCCTCAAAATCCTTATGGCACTTGGATTCCTAAGTGATCCTTGAAAAGTTAGCTTTGATAGGAAACGGGACCAAACGGGACCAAAAGGATCCCAAGCTAGGTTAAGGGGGGATGGTTTAGCAACCAGTGACGAGTTTAACCTAATCAGGGAACAAAAGGGGATCAAAGAAAAAAATTTCAATGAAAGGTGGCACAATGATCCCTATGAGGTAACTAGCTTGTTAAACTCATACATGGCAGAAACAGAAGATGAATGATAGGCATGAGAGAGTATCTATTATTATCAAATGATATACATTTATAGTACATTCATATGACCTTTGGTTTCGTATTCCAAGGTCTCTTGGACTTCCTTAGACTATTCAGCTTCCACACCAACCCTTAGAGGATTAGGTGTCCAACATTCCCCCCGTTAATCCGAAGGGTTATGTGTGAGTCCAAGAAGAGAGTTGTAATACAAAACGTGCAAAAATGCATGGCCGCGCTAGGCTGAATGTGCTCTTTGAAATGTTGGTATAAGGGAGGTGATTTAAGGATGACCACCAACACTGGAATGCTTAGTGCAGTTCCCAGAACTCTTCCAAGTCTAGCATGAAGCTCAGGTCTTCTGCTAGAGGAAGTGCTCTTGATATTTTGAAGAGGGAAACCTTCAACCAATAAAGGGAGGTCTCAGCCCGCATAAAAGGGAGAACCTCAACCTAAAAAGGGAGGTCTCAACTTGTGATGGTTTAAGGATGACCAACAACTCTGGAATGCTTAATGCAATTCCTAGAACTCTTCCAAAACTGGCAAGAAGCTGAAGTCTTTTGCTAGAGAAAGTGTCCCCAATTCTTTAAAGAGGCATCACCAACTGAAGGCATGATCAGGAGCATCTTTGTCTTTGGTTACAACTCTGAATCCGGTATGGCAGGTTGCGGTTCAGGCTCGCTTGATGTGGCTTTGACCCTTGTAGATGACCATCATTTCCCGCCTGTCAAATACAAGGTGAGATGATGGAGAAAACTCAATTGCAAGAGTATTCAATACTCTAGAACAAGTTTGGACATATGACTGAAATATCTTCTTGGCTGTTGATGCCCATTGCAAAGAAGCAATCCATCCAAGATGAGTTTTTGTTCTTGCAGGAAGTTTGTTTCTAAAGCATCTGTTTGAATAATGACTGGTTTTATGACAGTTCTTACATGGATGAAGATCAAAACAGTGATCTTTCATATGGCCAACTCGGTCACAGTGTTGGCATTTAACAACTTGTTGTGGCTGCTGTGGAAGAGGATCAAAATCTGGAACATTTGAAGGTGCATTGCCATGAAGGAATCCATCACTCTAAAACTGAATGGGCTTTGAGTAATCTAGAATATGAAAGGAAACCTCCTTGTCATATCCAAGACCTGTTCTCTGCTTGTTATGGACAAGCTCTTCCCAACATCTGATCATGGGCTTCGGAAGTGCAAACTGAACTTCTACATCTGCATGTACAACTACTACTTCATTGGGTACTAAATCTAAATGAACTTCAACAATATTGACTTGTCACTGATGGATGGTTGTCAGAATGATGTCTATTTTGATGTAGCTCTTCTTGCTAGAATCGAGATTCGAACTGCAAAAAAATCAATTTTCTCATGTGCATTTTGCAGACAAATTTTAATATAAGAAAGTGTACCTAATTTTTACCATTCCATCAACAGTGGAATGAATTAGGATATTTAACAATTCTAATGTATCATTAATTCTAGCCATTGTCTCAGCAAAGAAATGATGGCTCAACACTCCCAGTGGAGACTGTAGCAAGGCTAGAGAAACCCCAACTATTGAAGATTTCAAAAATGAAGAATACTAGTTGTGCATCAAAAAATCATTGAATATATAATGCAGGCATAAATGTCTCTTGAATCATTTAGTGATGCCACTCATAGAATTTCCTTCTTCAGACCTATGCATGAAATAGTTTGGATCTCTCGACCAGCGCGAGATTCATTGCATTAGTTGATGTTAAGTTATGGTATGTTCTATGCTTATAACAATTTACTTCTTTTTCTTATTATATTCCACAGATTAGCAATCACATGTACATAAAGTAAAGTGCAGATAGAACATTAAACAATCGACAGAAAACAAGCCAAGACAAGAGACACAAGATGTGGCGGCTAGCCAGGGACAAACCCCACAATGTGTGGGGAAACCCTTTGATCAAATCTTCTTTTATCTTCAATAATTCAACAGAAAGAAATAGTACAATAAATCTGATATATATCAGCAGTAGCAAACCCTAGATCAGTAGCATCAGCGTTAGCGGCTTCATCATCAAACTAGGGTAGACGATATCTCACAACCCGACTGTCGGGTCGGCTTGATTCCACCACCAAAAGTTGCGGCTTTTGGAGGAGGTTCAAATAAACCTACAACGTAGTTCAAATGAGGAGATCTTCTACTCCATGCAGGTCAAACTTCACTTCTGCAGTTGCAGCTTCAGTTTCAACAACTTCCTTCAAACTAGGGCAGTCGATATCTTGCAAACCGTCCGTCGGATTGACTTGATTCCACCACCAAAAGTTGTGGCTTTCAGAGGAGGTTTAGATGAATCTACAACGTAGTTCAGATGAGGAGATCTTCTAGTCCACGCAGGTCAAACTTCATTTCTGCAGTTGCAGCTTCAGTTTCAACAGTTTCCTTCAAACTAAGGTAGTCGATATCTTGCAAACCGTTCGTCGGATTGACTTGATTCCACCACCAAAAGTTGTGGCTTTCAGAGGAGGTTCAAATGAACCTACAGCATAGTTCAGATGAAGAGATCTTCTAGTCCACGCAGGTCAAACTTTACTTCTGCAGTTGCAGCTTCAGTTTCAGCAGCTTCCAACTTCACATGTGTGAGGGAGAGACCCTTTTCTGCGCAGTAGAGAAGAGACTCTTTTCTGCGCAGTAGAGAGAGAGAGATGTGATGAGACGAGTGAGTCCAAATGAGGAAAAGTAGTCCTATATTTATACACAATGTTTGTGATTGAATAGATGCGACTGTTGGGCTT
The DNA here is from genome assembly GCA_031772625.1 of Pinus tabuliformis. NCBI lineage: Eukaryota > Viridiplantae > Streptophyta > Pinopsida > Pinales > Pinaceae > Pinus > Pinus tabuliformis. The sequence continues at coordinate 2,076,559,612 of CM062818.1, forward strand.
CTGAGCCTATATGAGTTGTAGGTCAGCTTGATAATAATTCCATAATCAAAATAAATTCATATCTCCATGAATACTTATCGTAATCGGATGATCTTTATATCAATCCTACACCTCTCGACGAGAGGAATCTAATAAAAATATTATTAGCCATGAATAAGATGACCCACATGAAGTTTTGCCCTGGTTGCCAATTTTAACACTCCCTCTCAACTAGGGAGAACTTCATCTGCACTCTGTCTATCGGTCATTACTATTCATCCATCAAATGCACTGCCCTGTACAGCCTGACCCTTGCCCTGCTCTGCTCTATTCTGCCTGTTCTACATTGTCTTGTTCTGCACTGTACTGATTTGTATTGTTCTGCTCTGCTCTTGTATTGTTTTGTTCTGCTCTGCTTTTGCCTGAATTATGAAGAAGAAGAAATGATCGAGGATGTATCATACTGACTCAAAATCAGTCTCAGAGTATGTACCACTGGTTGCAGACCAGTCTCAACCAACCCGAAGTCAGCGTCATAGTGAGTACAACTCCACTAGTCCCAAACCAGTATCATCCTCCACTGACTCAAAGTCAGTCTGAGAGTCCGTACTACTGGTCCCAAACCAGTCTCAACCGACCCGAAGTCAGCTTCATAGTAAGTACCACTCCTATCACTGGTCCCAGAGCAGTATCGCAGTCTTAAAGAGTGTACCACTGGTCCCAAACCAATCTCAACCGACCCGAAGTCAGCGTCATAGTATGTACCACTCTCATTGGTCCCAGACCAGTACTGCACTGACACGAAGTCAGTCTCAGAGTACGTACCACTGGTCCCATACCAGTCTCAACTGACCCGAAGTTAGCATCATAGTATGGTACAACTCCTACCACTGGTCCCAGACAAATATCATTGATCCCAAATCAATGGAGGTCATCCTAGTGTAGGGAGTACGGTAGATACAACGATGCATCCATCAATACTACTATGGGCCCTAACTTCATTTCCCTGCTCATTGATCAGATGAGAGGTACTTCCCATGAGTCCCAGACTGCATGGGTAGGATGCCTCGACAGGAGAACTAATCAATCTTGTCCTCACAAGAGAACACATCAATCTTGCTACAATCGCCATGGAGAACACATCAATCCAGACCTCACAGGAGAACACATCAATCCTGTGCTACAATCGCCATGGAGAACACATCAATCCAGGCCTCACAAGAGAACACATCAATCCTGCTACAATCGCCATGGAGAACACATCAATTCAGGCCTCACAAGAGAACTAATCATCCTGCTACACAGGAGAGCGAATCATCCTGTTCCACAAGAGAGCGAATAATCTTGTCCCACAAGAGAGCGAATCATCTTGTTCCAATGCACACCAACAGGGGAGGGTGAGTCACTCTGTGGTTGTATGTTGCTTCAGTAAGAACCGCAAGCCCTCAGAGCTCCCAAAGCTCAATGTATGCAACATGCAGGACCCTTGTACAAGGGTTTCTTGACGACTCCAAGTCGTTTGGGAAAATCACAGATTAGATCTTTCCTCGGGGCTTTGACAAGGTGTATCGACTTGTCCATCATCTTAATGCAATGGAGCCTCCTTGCTCATCGACTTACCATATCCCAAATGATGTCTATCTGCTGAAGCAATCAATGAATACGGGATTCCTCAATAATCGAATCGCACCTCTGGTTGTTACAGAGAATCACAGTGGTATGTGTTCAAACAGCTCACTGAAGAGCTTCCCCAACCAGGCAGCTGCATACAAGTTCATACTCGTAGATATGGATCCGGTCTCAACGGTGCTTATCGCAACTGACTTCTACTTCCTGCTCATCCATTATATCGAAGCAGAATCCAAAGAGAAACAGCACTAAAAGTGCTCCAGTGATCCTCCACACTACCTGCCTAATCAGCATTCGAATAATCATGTTCGAACAGAGGTTCACCAAGATCATCAACGCAAATGAGTTTTTAAAACTCAGAAGCATTTCCCAAATCTGGAAACATCACTACCATATAACTTCTGAAAGTTAAGATCCTCGAGGTAGTCACAGGCTTGCAGTCCATCATACCAAATCTTTTCAGAATCTTCACCACATACTTTCCTTGAGATAGGAAAATTTCCCTTGGCTTCTGCCACACTTCAAGTCCTTGGTTCTTCATTTCAAATTCAGAAGCCAACTCCCTATTACATTTGTGAATGAAAGGGTATGCACCTGTTAGAAAGAGGTCATCCATGTATAGCACCAGTCTGAGAAGTTTGTCATCTTCAATCTTAAAGTAAAAGTTAGGATCAGGTTCACTCCTAGTGAATCCCAGCTTCATCAAGTAGCTATCGATCCTCTCATACCATGCTCGGGGCGCTTGCTTCAGCCCATAGATAGCCTTCTTCAACCTGCATACATGAGATTTTTGATCATAAATCTCAAATCCTTCGGGTTGTTCCACGTAAACCTCTTCTTTGATCGAACCGTGCAAGAACATGGTCTTGACATCCATCTGATGTAGGTTCCATCCTTATGAAGCCACAAGGGCTATGATCAAGCGGATGGTCGTATATCTGGCAACAGGTGCAAATATCATAGTTTATACCTTCCTTCTGGGAGAAACCACGAGCAACAAAACGAGCCTTATACTTTTCCGTACTTCCATCTGTTGTAATGCTTTATCTTATAAAGCCATTTGGAAGTAACAACTATCTTGTCCTGGGGTCTGGGAACTACTTCCCAAACATCATTCTTCATAATAGACTCATATTCTTCAGTCATATCATCCTTCCATACTTGATGCTTTACGACATCTGAGAATGATGAAGGCTCATTTTGTATGATCGTGCTCATGATGGTCAGGTATCCCTGATACCTATTAGGTTTCTTACTTTAACGAAAGGTTCCTCAGGGTGCAGCATGTCCTTCAGCATCATCAAGTATCCCCCTAAGCCATGAAGGCCTCTTCCTAGAAGAGGAAGGCTCATGTGGATGAGGATCAATCGAATCCATGGGCTCTTCTACATCAGGCATTGATTCATCATCCTTTTCTTTCGGTTCCCTAGTGTCGGCTTCTTGAGAGCTCCTCAAAGTCAGAAGATTGTCCACCTTGCTAAGAGCCATATCTTCGTCAAAGGTGACATCATGACTAATCACGACTTCCCTTTGACCGGCTACATAGATTCTATAGCCTTTAGTATTTTCACCATAGCCCACATAATTCCTTTCTTTCCAGATGCACTCAATTTATTTCTTTTCTCTTTTGGCACATGAAAATATACAAGGCTTCCAAAAAAAAAATGAGAAACATCAAGTTTCTTACTGGTGAACATTTCTTCAGGAGTCTTGGAACCCAATGCTTGATGAGGGCATCGATTTTGTACATATACCGCGGTGTTTGGAGTTTCAGCCAATAGAAACTTCAGAAGCCTTTGATCATGTAGCATGGCCCAGACAACTTCCACAATCGTATGGTTCTTCCTTCCTGCCACACCATTCTACTCAAGAGTATGTGGTGTAGTAGTCTCCCTCTTAATGCCAACCTCGGATATGCCTGAGTGAACCAACTGTAATATATTGGAGGTCTTGCTTTGGCTTGAGGGGAATGGTCCCATTTTGAGCTTTCCTTCGACACATCCTGGACATACACCTTCTTTCTCTACTCGGAATTCAAGCATCCCTATCACCATTTGTCTTACACGAGTATAGCTTTATAATGAAGGGGGGTAAACCCCCGATGCCAAAGTTCGGATTGAAGAGATGTGTCATAAGACATGTGTCATAAGACATGACACCTAGCAGACTTCCATCAACCTGATATAATGAATCAACATTAAACCCAAGAGTAAAGGCATCTTTAACATTATTTTTCCATATACGTACTTTGCCATCATTGAAGGTTACCTTGTAGCCTTTGTCTTCCATTGCTGATATGGACACCAGGTTCCTTTTGAGGTCAGGTGCATTTAATACATTCTGGAATTTCTAGCCTTCTTGAATGGTTGTCCTCTTCCTCGAATCCCAGCTCTCCTCTTACCTTTGCTATTGAATTTGTCATTATTTTGATTGCCATCAGAGGGATTTTGATCATCGTCCTAGTGTGAATCCTTTCTATCAGGGCACTACCTTGCATAGTGACCTGCAGATGTAACATCGTCATTTTCTTTCACCCTTAGGTCTAGCCTTTCCTTTTGATTTAGTCCCGGAATTATTTCTTTTCTTAGCATGAGAAGAAAAAGCAGCAGGAGGACCTTTAAGCAAGGGCATTTCTTGCTCTTCTACCCTTGTTTCTTTTTGAATGCATCTAACCATTAATTCCTCGAAACCAGGAATTACATTATTGTTCAGAAGAGTAGTCCTGAACATGTACCATTTGGATGGTAATCCTCCAAGAGTCATGAGTGCCATTTCTCTGTCAGTAATAGTCTCCCCAATAGATAGGAGATCGTTCTTGATCTTAGTGATTCTTAAGAAGTATGCTTGGATACTCTCATCTTTACCCTTCTTGATTTCCCTCAGCTTATTTCTAACAAACAAAACTTGATTTGCATCATTAACTTTAAATAAACTCACAAGTCTATTGTAGATTTCCTTGGAGGTGTCCAGTTCACAGATGTAGGCCACTAAGCGCTTGTCAATAAAGTCTCGGATGATCTTCTTCGCTTTAATTTCTCTGTTCTTCCATTTGTTCCTAGCAACAGGAGGTGCATTTGATGGAGGCTCAAAAATATTGCCTCTCACATGATCCAACACTCCTTGATCCTCAAGGGTTAGATCGATAGACATATTCCATCCGTGATAGTCAGCTTTCTCGTGGTGCTTGTCTTTGGCAAGAAAGAGTGTTGAGGAACCCATCGTTCTTTTAGGATAGCCTTGCCAATCTTCTCTTCGGTGATTGCTCTTGCTCTTGCTCGGGCTTTGTCTTCACTTTAGCTTTGATACCATGTTCAATTATGGTATGTTCTATGCTTATAACAGTTTACTTCTTTTTCTAATTATATTCCACAGATTAGCAATCACATGTACATAAAGTAAAGTGCAGATAGAACATTAAATGATCCACAGAAAACAAGCCAAGACGAGACACAAGATGTGGCGGCTAGCCAAGGACAAACCCCACAATGTGTGTGGAAACCCTTTGATCAAATCTTCTTTTATCTTCAATAATTCAGCAGAGATAAATAGTACAATAAATTTGATTTATATTAGCAGTAGCAAACCCTAGATCAATAGCATCAGCATTAGCGGCTTCATCATCAAAACTAGGGCAGACGATATCTTACAAACCGACCGTCAGATCGACTTGATTCCACGACCAAAAGTTGCATCTTTTAGAGGAGGTTCAGATGAACCTACAACGCAGTTGAGATGAGGAGATCTTCTAGTCCACGCAAGTCAAACTTTACTTCTGCAGTTGCAGCTTCAGTTTCAGCAGCTTCCTTCAAACTAGGGCAGTCGATATCTTGCAAACCGTCTGTGGGATTCACTGGATTCCACCACCAAAAGTTGCATCTTTCAAAGGAGGTTCAGATGAACCTACAACGCAGTTCTGAGGAGATCTTCTAGTCCACGTAGGTCAAACTTCAATTTTGCAGTTGCAGCGTCAGTGTTAGCAGCTTCCTTCAAACTAGGGCAGTTGATATCTTGCAAACCGTCCGTCGGATTGACTTGATTCCACCACCAAAAGTTGCGGCTTTTAGAGGAGGTTCAGATGAACCTACAACGTAGTTCAGATGAAAAGATCTTCTAGTCCATGCAAGTCAAACTTCACTTCTACATGTGTGAGGGAGAGACCCTTTTCTGTGCAGTAGAGAAGAGACTCTTTTCTGCGCAGTGGAGAGAGATGTGATGAGATGAATGAGTCCAAATGAGGAAAAGTCCTCCTATATTTATACACAACGTTGGTGATTGAATAGATGCGACTATTGGACTTCTAAGCCTACATGAGTTGTAAGTCAGCTTGATAATAATTCCATAATCAAAATAAATTCATATCTCCATGAATACTTATCGGAATCGGATGATATTTATATCAATCCTACGCCTCTCGACGAGAGGAATCTAATAAAAATATTATCAGCCATGAATAAGATGACCCACATGAAGTTTTGCCCTGGTTGCCAATTTTAATAGTTGATAACTTTAGTCAGGCCCAAATTTGACCAGACTTTCAGAGCTGATAGAAAATCCAACCAATAGTGAACAAAGGATGCAATGATTTGCTATAAACACAATAAATGAATCATAGCTCCTTCCATTTCACCAACAATGGCCCAGTCAACAAAGGATGCAATGATTTGTTATAAACACAATCAATGAATCGTAGCTCATTCCATTTCACTAGCAATGGCCCAGAACTCCAAGCAATGAGCACAAGATCCAAAATCGAGCCTCTATAAGGTGATATATAGCCTCAATGCACATGAATAATTGTGGCCTTCGAATAGACTATAACTCGGCCCAAAAAATATCCAGCACTAGTCCAGACTTGGCAGTGAGGGGATTTGACCCTCTTTCCTCATTGGAATCGCACCAGAACTGTGATAATCAACCAGCTTTAATTGAGGAAAACCCTATGACGTTTAATCTTCAAGAAATCATTCTACTATCTTCAAGACTGCTCGGCTAGGCTCATTAAAATTGTGTTGTCCATTAACTAGTCTAAACAGACATGTCTCTAGTGAGAATCATCAATGAAAATGACAATTAGCTCACACATGGTGAAGGCTTCTTAAGATCAGAATCGTCATCTCCACATGCGTGAGGGTTCTGAAGTTGAGCCATTGCCTAGTTCGTCCAATTTCATTTCTCTGCCTCTGACAACCACTGGTGCCAGGGAGCCCCCTCGAAGTTCGAACCCATGACCTGGCGAATTTCAATCGTCGGCCACACAGACGATTCACGTCCAGGAATTGAAGGGATAGATTCACCTCCCACTCTAGTCACCAAATGTTTGAAGCTTCTAGGGAAGAAGCTGAATGCAAAAGAATGCTTGATGAGAAATCAAATTTCAGGCATAAGCAGGTAATTCTTGAACTTATGACTAGCGATGTAATGCTCTGATTTAGAACCCAATTTCTTTATACCCCACACATGCAAGTTCGTGGTCACAAGGCTCCATCAAGTTTCAGGAAGTTCCACTACGATGTATACATTTAATGTGATTCTGCTCAATGCATGCAATACATTCATTCAACCGAATCGTTGAAAAAACAAAGATTGAATGTAGGTGTCAATACAAATAATCCAACACACACCAAAGAAACTGACTAGCTGGCTTAGTGTGCATATGACCAGTCTTTGATGTAGCTTATGACTATTCTCTCAGGTATACAAATTTCTAACCAAAGCATATAAAATGAACCAATAAGGTCGCCGAATTCAAAGATTTGAAAGCAAGAAGCCGCCTTTCAATACTGTACGTTGTCACCTCAAATACTCAAGGAGGCCAAGAAGCTGCCGTGGGAGGAGCGCCTCACACACAAGAATTGGAAGGTCCGGAATGATGGAAATATCGATCTTGCAGCACTCTACGAAACATTACCAATCCCAAGGATCCACGTCTCAGAGAAATTGGTTTATTTTTCAAGAAGGCAGTATCTGATTCAAATGCACCAATCCAAGAAAAGGCATTGGATGCATTGATTGCATATTTACGTGCAACAATTGCAGATATTGGAAGGTGTACAATGAGCAGAATGCCTCACAATGAGGGGAGGCGCAATAACTGCTACAACTTTTGCAAAGAGCTAGAAGGTCGACAACTCTCCAGCCAGGTCAGGGAGCAGTAGTGGGAGCAAAATGCCTCACAATAAGGGGAGGTGCAATAACCATCGTAGGAGTTAACACAATAATTGAGGGAGTATTATATAATATTCAACAATCATATGACAGAGGCAGATTTATTCCTGTTGTGTGGTAATATAGGCGGTAGTATTAAATAGCCAACGTTATATGGGGATGCACAGTGGATACACGTGCATGCGGTAGTTATATATATATATATATATATATATATATATATAGATAGATATTAAAAACGCAGTTAACAAACTACAGCGATTAGATAACGTAATGGGAGGCATTTTGGATGCACTTGGCATTAATAACACATCGTGGAGGTATGCCAGTGTTATATGTAGGAGAAGAGTTGAGTGTAGTCAATGGTAATACCATGATCGAACTTACATTCATGCACAGGGAATCACCAACATTCAAATTTAATATGTCGCTCGGTCTCTTCTACGCATCCGTCTCATTGTAGTGAGGTCGAGAGTGCAGGCTTCAGCACAAGAATAAACATCTGACAAGATAGGAATGTCAAAGTTGTGAGCATGTCTGAGTAGGAAGGGGCGTTAACTTCAAGTTGCCAAAAGTCAGAATGAACGAACCCTCTTAAAATAACCAAGTAATTAGACCATATCAGCATGCCACAAAACCAAGGGCTCACAATAAATAAGCAGAGCAGGAATACACCTGCAGCTCTGATACCATGTTAAACTCATACATGGAAGAAACAGGAGATGAATGATAGGCATGAGAGAGTATTTATTATTAACAAATGATATACATTTATAGTACATTCATATGACCTTTGGTTTCGTATTCCAAGGTCTCTTGGACTTCCTTAGACTATTCAGCTTCCACACCAACCCTTAGAGGATTAGGTGTCCAACATAGCTTAAGAAAAACCAAGGGCAAGAATTGGTCTTTGAGCTAGGGCTTGCGATATCTCAAAATCCCACCATCGGAATATCATAAAATTTGGAGGGCTTCTTGAGGACACACCAGCATAGCTGTGGACCATAAATCGAAGTATTTGGATGGCTAGATTGTGAGATATTTGATGCCCTAGGTGACCTATGGGGCTAGACCTAACAAGAAGAGAAGGTGAAGAAAATTAAGTTTTAGGATGATCACCTATGGTAGACCAATGTGTAATCCTTTGGGGAGATTGGATACAAAAATGATTATGAATTCGGATTTAATTTTCTTGGTCAAAGAGGCCTTAAAGGTAGCTTCACTTAGCACTAGGGCAAAGGAGAACAACTTCAAAGAATTTATACTTCGTTTTGCTAAATAGATGGCTTATCAAGATAAATTTCAACCATGAAATATCCCTAGGAACATTCACTCATCATACATGGCCCATACATGAAACATCACTATCTAGAAACAAAAATCCCACAACTTTGCAATAATAGATGCAGCAAATTAGCCCTAGAATGGCAGAATACCAGCAACAATGTATATGACAAAAATGGAGCAAACAATAGCATTAAAATTGCACTTACATGTATTAGAGTATATTCAACCATCAAAATTTTGCCAAACAAGAAGCTCCAAGACAAGAAAATTATCCAAACATCAAAATTCATTCCATGCTCCAAAATTTCGTCCACCAAGAAGGATAGCGAAGTTCTCTAAAGAGATAGAAATCCAACCAAGTGATGATGCTAAAATGAATTCACATCACTTGTATTTATACACTTCTAATGAGTTTGATTTAGCTAATTAGGCCTACATTAGCCCCTACAATAAAATAATGTGCAAAATAACTAACTTTTGGTGACAAGCCCACCAAACTAGCTCATAAACAAAAGAATAAGCCTCTCAAGAGGTCAAATAATGAATAGTGCATGTCATTGGGCCTTGGAGGAGGCCTAATGGAGTCCATATGTGCCATAATGTGTAGTTGAACTCCCAAAAGCAGTGGACAAGGGGTTGGCCCCTTGTAATAACCTGTGGCGCTCCAAATAACATGTGGGGGCACACAAGTGTCCTCATGGGTCTCCAAACAAATCGAAGATGCCTGTAGATCATCTGCAATGGCTAGAATGATGGTGTAGGTGATGATACATTATCGTGCAAATCCTAGATCATTTGCCAAGTGTATGGTGCAACTCTGGGGCTAGCTGGGTGTTGTCACTCACTACAAAATGTGTTTTCAACTGTCAAAAGAGAGCAAAAGAGCAGAGGAGTTTGCAGCCATCTTGCAAGCCACAGAAGCACTCAAAACTAAATCGGACCCTATCCATTGGATTGTGCTCGGAATAAGCTTTACAATGGTATGTGGAAGTCCAAAAATGGATTTCAGGATCATAAGATATGGTCAATTGAAGTTAAGGGGTTTTGTTCTCTTTGAAAGGAAAGAAAGAAGAGCATACCGGAGGTTCGGGGGACATCGGTGATTGCAATATGAGAGGTCCTGACACATCGACGATCACAATATCGGAGGTCATGGCATATTGGTGCATCAAATATCAAAGCTTTGATATATTAGAGGTCCAGCAGTGGAGCAAAGCAAATCAACGATCGCTGATATCGCAAATCGGTGATCGAAGGTTCCAAAGCATATTGCAACAGCAAAGCAATATCGCCGATTAGCGACAAGTGAACAGTCATATCGACGAATCGCCATGCCGGCGGGGTGACAAGTCTAAAAATGTTGCAATATCGTGAGTTGCGATATGATAGTGTTAAAGCATCGGGGAGCATCAATTACGATTAACAAAGAAATTCAACGCAAAACCAAGGGCAGACAGGCCTTTTCTCTCTCCTCTAGAGGGCCACATGGCGGAATACTATTGGTCCTGATAAAGCCACGTGGCGTCTGATGTCATCCTGACGGGAGAGTATCAGAGGACACGTGGCATGTAGATCTGGCATTTTCAAGGGTCCAAAGAGGGCAAAAGAGGGTGACACGTGTGACCACTCACAGGGTGACAAGTGGCTAAGGATGACGTCAAGTCGCAAATCAGCAATCGCAGGTTGAGGAATATTGCTACATCGAGTTAAAACCTTCGATTAAATCCTGCGATAGAGGGGCTCCTCCATGATCACAAATAGTTTAAAGAACCAAAGGCGGGGCTGAGCATAAAGGGGTGATCACACATCAGCAATCGCAATAATGGAGCAGCGTGTAATCAACATATTGGAGAAACTCCCGATATTGTGGGCCCAAAGGTGATGTGGACAAGTGGCAAGAGACGGGTAGCATAAATATGTGTGTTTCATGCATTTTGATCAATGGTTGGGTGGATAGTTAATAACGTTTCTATAAAGTGGAGCAAAGGTTTTATATGTTTAAAGCTCTCATGGTGGCCCTCCCTTATCCTCTTTCCACGTGGGCCAAACCACATTGCATGTCGCATGTCACAAGTTTTGGGAGGGTACAACCAAAGCAAAAATAGGAAATCCCCAATCGTTGAGTTGTGATATTTCAAATGGGCCTAGGTGCATAAGTGTGTGGTCCCATGTGTTACACATGGGGACCATTAGTGATATAATGTTTCGAAGGTAGTTTTATTAGTGATATACCCCTTTTGCCTTGAGTCCCCAAGCCTCTATCATATAGTTTCCACCTAAGCCCCCGGGGCTAAGGCAAAAGGGGCCAATTGGACATCGAAGTTCACAGTTTTATAAAGCCTATTCAGTTTAAAGATCCTGAATTGCCTAAGCCCTGATACACTTATATCATTGATTTGTTGATTTATGGTAGCATCGAATGTGCTCTGAGCCTCAAAATTTGCAGGGAGGCTAGGACACATGTATTCCGCAATACACAAAAATCATTTTGGGAAATTCCACTCGAAGGTAGTTTTATTAAAACAATCAATTATTTTTAATAGGTGCCTAAGTCTAAACTTAGGAAATTAAAATAATTAAAGGGTATTAATTAAACTATGGGTGAAACTTCTAGAAGAAGAGGAGGATCAAGTCAATATGATCTGAGCCATTGATTAGAATCTAATTTGAGTCGTTGATTACTCAACTAGAGGATTATAAGATGGACTTCGATGGCCATTTGGAAAATACACTAGGCAGGTACTCAGTTACCCAAGTAAGATCGATTTTCTCACTAGTCAAAGTTTGGCAAGAGGAAATCAGATCAGAGGGAGAGTTGCAGGTGAGAAGGAGAGAGGGTATCAACATCAGTTAAGAGTGCAGGAGCAGAAGGAAGACGCAAAGCAAAGGAGGGACAACGCAGTGTTGATTTGGGGTAGCATCGGATGTGCTCTAGCCACGAAATTTGGTGGACAGTTTGGGGCACATGAGATCTACAATACCCAGAAAGAGTTTGTGCAGATTCTAAAAAATTTGGGAGATATTAAAATAATTATTATTTTTAATGGAGTCCCTAAGTCTAAACTTAGGGAAATTAAAATATTAATGTGGATTGATATAAAACTGTGTTAGAATGGTCCAAAAGACATGGATCAAGCCAGATCTAATCTTAGCCATCGATTAGGGACTTAATCTCGGCCGTTGATATGTCAACGAGAAAAGTATAAGAGGAGGCTTGAGGGTCACTTGGAGAATACACCAGATAATCAGTCATTCTATTCTCTAGAGCATGGTTTGCTAAGATAGATAGAATCAGTGATCGGAGTTGCAGCTGAGAGGCAGTGAGTACAGAGAAACAGAGAGGCAGAGATAGTGTTGAGAGATCAGCGCAAGAGCCAAAGAGAGTGACGCAGTAGCATCGAGGGCTCACGCAGAGGTAGCCAGAAGCTGCGTAGTGCCTCAGAGAGGCCAACATAGCTGACCCAGAGGACCAGAAGGCTGACGCAAGGTCTCTTGAGGCTGACACAGGCCTATTCAAGGTGACGTAGGGTCAGCGCTAGGCAGAGAGTGGCTGACGCAATCCAGAGAGGTTGACGTTGGGGTTTCTAGGGCAGATTGGAGCTGAGGAGCTGCAAGAGGGTTTATCCAGGGTTTCAGCCGGGACATCTGTCTCAGAGTAAAAGGTACTACTGGGTAAGCCAAATTTGGCACCCAGGTTGTACTCTGATATTGCTTAATAAAAAAACCCTTAGATAGCTGCACCGATTTTCCCACATTGGGTTTTTCCGGGGACATTGGTCCAAAAATAACGGTGTCATTTTTGTGTGCTTGTATCTATTTCCTTCAATTGGTGATCTGTAATATGTTGAGCATGCACTAGTGTTTGTTTTCAGTATTTACATTGTAAATAACTTGTTAAGTAACGAAACAAGTAAGTAGGAATAAATCAGTAAAGTGCATGGAGGGTTTCTAACTGGTAGACTTAGAAACTTCAACATGGTATCAGAGCGTGGCTGCAGATCATAGGAGAACTGAGGACATCAGTAGAGCAGAGCAATAGCAACAGAAAACAGTTGTCCCGAGTGACAAAAGTTGTTCCTAGCAGAGCAGCAACAAGGGAAGGGTGATGCGGTGCCTGCCAGGAAGAGGCAGCGCAGAGGCCAAGGGAGGCAAAGGGAGGCTCACGTAGAGACACGCAGAGGGCCAGAGGGCTATGACACAGTTCGCTGAGGAGGCCGAGTTGCTAGTGTCGGGATTGCGCAAAGCCTAGGAGCTCTCACCTTTAGGTTGCTGGGGTTTAGGAGGTTGTGGGAAAGTTGCAGAGTGGAGCTAGTGGGGTAATGTAGTCAGAATACTACCTAACAGGGCAAGGCCAAGGAGGAGAGAGTTGCTACCGACAGTTTCTAGCCAAGAAATCCGTATAGTGGTGCGATTGCACATACAATCAGAGTAGGGGGCATCTCGACAGTGGCAGAAGGATTTCCAGGAGGGAAATCGAGACTGAGAGGGAGTCACATTGAGAACATCTAGGAGGGAAATAGAAGAGCAGCATGGCACTACATGGAGTAAGAGACCAGGACAGACTGGACAAAACCTCAAACTTCGCAGTCTGGAAGGCTAGAATCTTATCCGTACTTGACAAAAATCGTGTCAAGCACTTCGCATTGAGGACAATAGTGATCCTAGTTGAACCAACTCATAACGACAAGTACGAGGAGGCAATGGCGAAGGCCAAGAGCATCATCCTTGACAGGGTCAAGGACCATGTAGTACAACACACTGTAGAGAAGGAAACGAAAAATGAGATGTGGGAGGCCCTAAAAGAATTGTACCAGCATACTTCTGTGCAGAGAAGCATGTTACTCGAAAATCAGATGAGGTCATATCAGATGAAGAAGGGAGAACTGATCCACACCTTCCTCAAAGGACTGAATGAGATCCGAGATCAATTGACTTCCATAGGAGCCACGCCGGATCAGGAATTGATGGTGAGGACACCCTTGAATGCAGTGTTAGAAGACTGGGAGGTATTTGTCCAGAGTATACTAGGCAGAGGGACCCTTCCACCTTGGGAGTAGATGTGGTCGGCTCTTCGCCAAGAAGAGATCAGCCGACAGACCAAGGCAGGAAGCAACAGTAAGGGGATCAAAGTCAAAAAGGAAGAGGAGGAAGATGTTGCCCTAGCATCTGAGGGAAAGCAAGAAAAACAGAAGAAGAAGGATCTCTCCAAGATCAAGTGCTTCCACTATGGGGAGCTGGGTCATTATTCGACCTAGTGTCCAAGGAAGAAGAGTAAGGGAGAGTCTTCCGAGACTAAGGCAGCGCCAACAAGGGCAGAGAAGGAAGTGGAGATAGACGATGACTGTGCCATGAGTGCACACGCACCACTTGAGTGGGGAGACATCGAGTTGTAGTTAGGTGGATTACATGTGATGAGGGGCAGGATCCTCGAGGTACCCAGCCTCTTGGATTAGACCTTGCTACAGGAGCCCCGAAGAGGAGTAGCAGGACTGGCAGATGTGGGTAGAGAGAGATGTGGATGAAATAGCAGAGAAAGCTACAGTGCAGGATTCCCAAGACAGCGCAAGGCTAGTAGGCTACAACAATGCGAGAGGCACAGGAGTGTTGCACTAGTGCAGGATGCCACAGAGAGGTATGCAACGATGCGAGATGCAAGGAGTTGTTGCAGCAGCGCAGAGGTTAGAGAAGGAGCACTTGTCAACGGCAGAGGGAGCTTCAACATCAGCGCGTGTCTATAGCCCAACCGAGAGATCGGAGTTGGGAGATCAGTTACTTACTTCTTAGTAACTGAGTTGTAGTGCAACAGTGGGCAGCACGATGCAACATGATGAGAGGAGTTGCAGTGTGGATGCAGTGTTGGGAGAAAGGACTAGCAGCAACACAAATGCAGAGGGAGTTGTAGTATGGAATCTAGATGCAGTAGTCGCAGTGGCAGGGCCATGGGTAGCAGTGCAGGATGTAGCAGTGTAGAGGAAGATGGGCAACAGGCCTAGCATCAGCACAGGGACCGATACCAGATGATCAGGGTGATACTCAATGAGGAGTATTGATAGAGCACAGTCCTCGCTAAGAGGGAGTGTTGATTTGGGGTAGCATCGGATGTGCTCTAGCCACAAAATTTGGTGGAGAGGTTGGGGCACATGAGATCTCGAATTCCTAGAAAGGATTTGGGCAGATTCTAAACAATTTAGGAGATATTAAAATAATTAATATTTTTAATGGAGTCCCTAAGTCTAAACTTAGGGAAATTAAAATATTAATGTGGATTAATATAAAACTGTGTTAGAATGGTCCAAAAGACATGGATCAAGACAGATCTAATCTTAGCCGTTGATTAGGGACTTAATCTCGGTCATTGATATGTCAACGAGAAAAGTATAAGAGGACGCTTGAGGGTCACTTGGAGAATACACCAGATGATCAGTCATTCTATTCTCTAGAGCAGGGTTTGCTGAGAGAGATAGAATCAGTGATCGGACTTGTAGCTGAGGGGCAGTGAGTACAGAGAAATAGAGAGGCAAAGAGTGTCGGGAGATCAGCGCAGGAACCAGAGAGTGACGCAGTAGCAACCAGGGCTCACGCAGCGTCAGCCACGAGCTGTGCAGTGCTTCAGAGAGGCCAGCGTAGATGACATAGAGCGCCAGAAGGTTGACGCAGGGCCTCCTAAGGTTGACGTAGGCTTATTCAGGGTGACGCAGGGCCAGCGCTGGGAAGAGAGAGGCTGATGCTGGGGTTTTTGGGCAGATTGGAGCTGAGGAGTTGCCAGAGTGTTTATCTGGGGTTTCAGCCGGGACATCTGTCTCAGACTGAGAGGTACTACTACCAAGAGCATTCTCTGTTGAGTAAGCCGAATTTGGTACCTAGGTTGTACTCTGAAAGTTCTTAATAAGAAAACCCTCAGATAACGGCACCGGTTTTCCTGCATTGGGTTTTTCCGGGGACATTGGTCCAAAAATAACGGTGTCATTTTTGTGTGCTTGTATCTGTTTCCTTCAGTTGATGATCTGTAATATGTTGAGCATGCACTAGCGTTTATTTTCAGTATTTACATTGTAAATAACTTGTTAAGTAACGAAACAAGTAGGTAGGAATAAATCAGTAAAGTGCATGGAGGGTTTCTAGCTGGTAGACTTAGAAACTTCAACACGCAGAGGTTGTGACGCTACGACTGCACAGTCCCTACGTAAAAGGTGACACAATGACAAAGAGGGCTGACACGATGAGACACAGAGGGGGCATCAGGTGCTCTCCAGAGTCAGAATCTTGCTGAGAAGCGTGAGAATATTGGTTGTAAAATTTCTCACAGAAATTCCTCTTCTATTCTACTAGTTGTATCTTATACATGAGATTTTTGCTGAAGATCAATCAAGAAACACTCATCTGCTGCAACGGTTTTCCCACATTGGGTTTTTCCAGGGACAATTGTCCAAAAATAATTGTCATTGTGATTATAATTATGCTAGTATTTTTCCTTGCATTTACTTTCAGTAGTATTTTAATTGAAGGTTGCAGCAGAATTTATTTCGATATTTGCTGTAGAAACGTTGTGAATAACTTATTTATGAAATAATAACTAGAAGAAATAATATCAGTCACTGCAGTTGGATTTCTATTAAGAAATTTTCACATGGTATCAGAGTTGAGTTAAGCAGGAGTGCAAACCAGAAGATCCAACGTTGAAGAGGAGGGAATTCGAAATTTCTTCATAGGCAAAAAATCAAATCCCCAGGAGAATTGCACAGTCCAGTCTAGGAGGGCAAACTTTTCGTGGGAAAATCTCTCTCTGAGAGAGTCGATAGAGAGAAAGATTTCTAGATCGAAGTTAGCTAGTGACGAAGGGAGCAGCGTAGAAGCTTCAGCGAAGAGGAGGTTTCTAGTGTGACGCAGTTTTTTTGCAGTAATTGCTGGGGCAGAAAAGCGTCAGAAATCGATAGGAAAAATAGCACAAAGAATTTTGGAAAATCAGGATGTCTCTAAATTATCTTCTAGATTGGAAGAGGAATTCGCATGCTTGTCAAGTTCAACGTCAACAGATGTTTGGTAGCAGGGCTTTAACTCACATGACTGGAGTACGAGAATATTTCTCGAGCTATCAAGAAGAGAAAATGGACTTCCAGATTATTATGGGAAACAGAATGAAGTGTACTCTAGTAGGGAGAGGGCACCATAGCATTTCAGACAAAAGCAAGAACCAACATCCAAGCCACTAATGTTCTGCATGTGCCCGGGTTAGGCATGAATTTGATTTCAGTGTCCCAGTTACAGGAGAAGGGATACGATGTATACTTCATTGGAAAGAAAGTATACGTCAAAAATCCAAGTCGGAAGAAGAAAAAACAAACTAGAACTAGAAGCAACAGAGTATATAGATTGCAGCTTGAATATCTAATGGCACTGATAGGCAACAATCATAATGGCGAAAAAGAACTAAATGAACTGTGGCATAAGCGAATGGGACACTTGCACCATGGAGCACTGAGGATGCTCAGAGAGACTGTTACAGGAGTTCTAGTCCTTAGTACTGAGCATGATGATGTGTACTAAGGAAGTACACTAAAGTAAATTTTTCTAGAAGTAACAATAAAGCACAAGGCGTATTGGGATTGATACACTTAGATATTTGGGGCCCAATGTCCACAAGAGCTCTTAGTGGTGGCCAATACTTTGTCACCTTTATTGATGATCACTCTAGAAAAACTTGGATCTATTTCTTAAAGACCAAGGATGAGGTCTTTGATTGGTTTAAAGAGTTTAAGGCTCTCGTAGAGAACATGACAAGGAAAAAGATAAAGGTGTTGCGTTCAGATAATGGTGGAGAGTACACAGACAAAGACTTCATAGATTTCTACGCAAAGGAGGGCTTCAAAAGAGAATGGATAACTCCATATACTCCGAAGTAGAATGGAGTAGCAGAGCGAAAAAACAGAACTCTCATTGGGGCAACAAAGGCTATGTCGTATGACCAGAACTTGCCTAGATTCTTATGGGTAGAGGCTTGCAGCACAACGGTGTATATCCAGAATATAACTCCTCACATAGCATCAAGGAAGAAAACGTCTGAAGGTGTCTTCACAAAGAAGAAGCCATAGGTGAGTCTCTCAGGATATTTGGAAGTATGGCATATTGTCACATTCCAAACGAGAAGCGTAGTAAACTAGATCAGACTACATAAAAGGGGTACCTCGTAGGATATAGTGAGACATCGAAGGCATACAAAATCTACATTCCTCGCAACATGAAGATTGTAGTAAGACGAGATGCAAAGTTCATGGAGGATAGAACTTTCAGGAAATCTCAAGAGATGCCAACAGAAGGTCAGTCAATGGATGTTCCATTAGTCCAACAATAGCAGGGGTAGCAAGGAGGACAAGCAGAAGGACAGACACATGCATTGAGCACAGTGACCAGCACTAGTATTTCCTCAGAAATAGGAAATTCAAGTAGTTCTTAGTAGATTGAACAACAAGAACAGAAGGGGGACTTGATTGAGCCTCCCACCACCAGTGGTAGAACTAGCCGAGAAGTATGACAAATGTTGAGGGATGCAAAGGAGTTTGTTGGAGCTCCTAGAACCGATAAGAGGCAGCATAGGCAACCTGACAAATACCAAGCCTTGGTTGCACAAGTTGAAGAACCCTCTAGTTTTCAGGAAACCTTACAAAACCAAGTTTGGGTGGATGCCATGGTAGAAGAGTATAAGTCTATCATGATGAATGATGTCTAGGAAGTGGTACCTAGACAAGAGGATAGATCAGTTGTAGGATCAAGGTGGATCTACAAGATCAAGTATGTTGCAGATGGCAAGATAGAGAAGTACAAGGCTAGGTTCGTGGCAAAGGGGTACGCGCAAAAGGAAGGAATAGACTATGAAGAGACCTTCGCCCTAGTAGCCAAATATACCTCTATCAGATCCGTTATATTCCTAGCAGCTCAAATGGGATGGGAGATTCACCAGATGGATGTCAAGACAACATTCTTGAACAGGGTGATAGAAGAAGAGGTGTATATAAAACAACTAGAAGGCTTCGAAACTCATGAATGCAGGTTAAAGAAAGCCCTGTATGGGCTCAAGCAAGCACCCAGAGCATGGTATGGTTGGATTGATAGTTGCAGCATTTGGGATTTCGTCAAGAGTGATGTTGATCACAATCTCCACTATCTAATGGTGGAGAATGAGCCACTTATTTTGGTATTATATGTGGATGACTTGTTTCTAACTGGGTCATCTAGGCTCATAAAGCACTGCAAGAAGAATCTTGAAGCAGAATTCAACATGAAGGATATGGGGTTGATGCATTATTATCTAGGGTTGGAAGTTTGGCATAAGAATGGGGAGATCTTCCATGGGCAAGGAAGATATGCTAAAGAGATTCTGAAGAGATTCAAAATGCAGGATTGTCGACCCATGGCTACGCCTATGATCACCAACTAAAAGAAAGTAGATGCATCAGGAGACAAGGAGGTGGACCCCACCTTGTATAGAAAACTCATCGGGTCGCTCATGTATCTGGTCAACATTAGGCCAGACATTTGCTTCGCTGTCAACACCCTTAGTCAGTTCATGGTGGAATCGAAAAGGGTGCATTGGGCAGCAGCTAGGCACATTCTTAGATATGTGCGTGGAATAGTCAGATATGGGTTGAAATACACTCGAGGAGATGACGTCAGATTGAATGGATTCACAGATGCAGATTGAGCAGGTAGTTCAATAGACCTGAAAAGTACCTCCGGGTATTGCTTCAGCGTTGGATCAGCAATGATCTCTTGGTGTAGCAGGAAACAGAAGTCGGTAGCTCTGAGCTCAGCAAAAGCAGAATATATGGCGTCCAACACAACTACGTGCAAAGCTATAAGGCTTAGAAAATTGCTTGTGAGTTTGTTCAAGAAGAGGATGGAAGCAACCAATATTTTCTGTCATAATTAGAGTTGTATTGAACTCTCTGAGAATCTAGTATTTCATGATCGATCGAAACACATTGATATCAGATGTCACTCTGTCAGAGACTGTGTTCAGCGTGGGGCAGTATAGTTGCAGTATGTCTCCACAGAACATCACGTAGCAAACATACTCACAAAATCTCTAGGAAGAGCTAAGTTCATCCAGTTGAGGGAACAAATGGGTATGGTAGAGAATCTGTTTCAGTAGCAGGAATAACAGGTTTCTTAGTTGCAGTGACAGGAAATGAGAGGGAGTTGCAGAACGGATGCAATGTTGGCAGTAACAGAGCTAGTAGCAGTACAGATGCAACATTTGTGCAGTGGTTGGTGGGCAACGATGTTAGACATCAGCAACGCAGAGGGAGAAGGTACAAAGAAGGGTGATCCCTTAACAAGTTCCATTACTAGAGCACATTCCTCGCTAACAGGGAGTGTTGATTTATGGTAGCATTGGATGTGCTCTAAGCCTAAAAATATGCAGGGAGGCTAGGACACATGTATTCCACATTACCCAGAAATCGTTTTGGGAAATTCCACCCGGAGAAAATTGTATTAAAATAATTAATTATTTTTAATAAGTGCCTAAGTCTAAACATAGGAAATTAAAATAATTAAAGGGTGTTAATTAAACTGTGGGTGAAAATTCCAGAAGAAGATGGGGATCAAGTCAATATGATCTGAGCCATTGATTGGAGTCTAATATGGGTCGTTGATTACTCAACTGGAGGATTATAAGAAGGACTTCGATGGGCACTTGGAAAATACACCAGGCAGGTACTCAGTTACCCAAGTAAGATCGATTTTCTCACTGGTCGAAGTTTGGCAAGAGGAAATCAGATCAGAGAAAGAGTTGCAAGTGAGAAGGAGAGAAGATATCAACATCAGTCAGAACTGGAGGAGCAGAAGGAAGACGCAGAGTAGAGGAGGGGCAGCACAGAGGTTGTGATGATGGGACTACGCAGTCCCTACATAGAAGTTGACGCAGAGGGTTGACGCAATGAGACACAGAGGGAGAAACAGGTCCTCTCCAGAGTCGGAATCTTGCTGAGAAGAGTGAGAGTATTGGTTGTAAAATTTCTAACAGAAATTCCTCTTCTATTCTACTAGTTGTATCTTGTACATGCGATTTTCGCTGAAGATCAATAAAGAAACCCTCATCTGCTGCACCAATTTTCCCACATTGGGTTTTTCCGGGGGCAATTGTCCAAAAATAACTGTGTCATTGTGATTATACTTATGCTAGTATTTTTCCTTGCATTTAGTTTCCGCAGTATTTTAATTGTGAAGGCTGTAATAGAATTTATTTCAATATTTACTGTAGAAACATTGTGAATAACTTATTTCTGAATTAATAAGTAGAAGAAATAATATCAGTCACTGCAGTTGGATTTCTATTAAGAAATTTTCACATGCTTCACAAGGTATGATTGGTTTCGGTAGATTGATAAAGAAAGTAAAGGGGACGGATGAGTTGGCAGTCGTGTTGAGAATCTGGTATGGCCATCATGGGTGATCGCACCCAGTTCCTGTAAGTGAAGAATTAAAGTTGTTAAGGCAAAAGCGACAGGAATGAAAGGGAGATATTTTTCTCGGTCATCTTTCAATTTTCTTTATTTCTGTTTATTTTGTATTTCTGTGTATTTTCAAGAAAGACATATTTCTGTTGTAAAAATTTGAGGCGACAGAGCCTGCACGACGAAACCGCTAGTCAAGCAGACAAATGTAGTTCAGGTTGGATATTTTTTAATTGTTTTAAAGCTCTCACTCTCGTTATAAAAAGAGGGAAGAAACACTTAACAAGGGATTCCAGAAATCTGCACCAGAGGGGTCCAAATTCTGTGATTCCACTTTTGGTTCTAATTGCCTGTTCATGAGGGACTTAAGCAATACAGTGTTGAATGTAAATGGAATGGTGATTTGGACTCTTCAAGGATTAATGAAATTATTCTGTTGATTCCTATTAGAGCAATGAGCAGCATATTTTCCTCTTTGTATTTCAATTCATGTATGTTTCTCTTCCACTGAAATTGTGTAATGAAGCTGCCGACTTCACTCTCTCATGGTTATATGTATGTAGTTGAGTAGTATTAGTCTTTGTGTTAACTAAATATTTACTTATGTACCTGTAATGAGCACATATTTACTTACGCTGATCAATGACAAGTGTGTCCATGAGGTATAGAGTATGAAACCTTAATTCGCCCTCCACAATTCCTGTCATTCCACCTGAAGAATCGGCCCCCGTCCCAGCTAAAGAGCTTTTAGCTCTTAAAGTCTTAGGCCTTGAGTCCCCAGGCCTCTATCATATACTTTCCAGCTAAGCCCCCAGGGATAAGGCAAAAGGGGCCACAATGAGATATTGACGTTTGCAGTTTTATAAAGCCTGTTCACTTTAAAGATCCTAAACTCATTTTTTTCTAAGGTACGATTGGTTCCGATAAATTGGTAAAGAAAGTAAAGGGGACGAAGGAGTTGGCAACAGTGTTCAGAATCCGTTATGTCCATCATGGGTGATTGTTCCCGGTTCCTGTAAGTGAAGAATTAAAGCTGTTAAGGTGAAAGCGACAGGAACGATAGGGAGATATTTTCCTCAATCATCATTCAGTTTTCTTTATTTCTGTTTATTCTGTATTTCTTTGTATTTTCAAGAAAGACATCTTTCTGTTGTGATAATTTGAGGTGATAGAGCCTGCACACCAAAACAGCTAGTCAAGCAAATAACTGTAGCTCAAGCTGGATATTTTGTACTTGTTTTCAAGCTCTCCCTCCCCTTATAAAAAGAGGGAAGAAACACATTATAAGGGTTCCAGAATTTTGCACTGGAGGGGTCCAAATTTTGATATTCCACTTTTGGTTCTAATTGCCCATTCATGAGGGACTTGAGCGATATAGTGCTGAATGTAAATGGACTGGTGATTTGGACTCTTCAAGGATTAATGAAACTATTCTGTTGATTCCTATTAGAGAAATGAGCAGTATGTTTTCCTCTTTGTATTTCATTTCACGTATGTTTCTCTTCTATTGAAATTGTGTAATGACGCTGCCAACTTCACCCTCATGGTTATATGTATGTTGCTGAGTAGTATTAGTCCTTGTGTTAATTAAAGATTTACTTATGTACTTGTAATGAGCACATATTTACTTACACTGATCAGTGACAAGTGTGTCCATGAGGTATAGAGTATGAAATCTTAATTCAGACTCCACAATTCCAGTCATTCTACTTCTTCAATCTTCCATCCTTCTATCGGAATATTGTTGCTTAGGATTCTGTATTGTTCCCAACCCTATGCATAGAATTCCTTCCTTTCTCTCCTCTTCTTCATTTTACTACAACTCCAATATTAAGCTTCCTATTGTTGTGTGTCGACCACCAGAACCAAACATTTCTCTTTGAGATTAGCCCAATTTACCCCCGAGCATTTATATCCATGTATTGGCTTGAGTTTACCTTGATGAAGGACTATTGAACCAAGCCCCCCCTTCATTATCTTTTTCAAACTATGTGACAATTGGAGTGCAGCAAAAAGCCCTCACTGATAATATTCAAATGCACTCCTCTCTTTAAGATGTCCTAGGCACTGGTCTACAATCAACCCTGAGGTTGTCTCTGGGAAGCTTTCTATATCTCCTGAAGCACTTGTGCTATAGGTGCTAAAAAAAGCGACAACACTGGGTATGATGGCTCAGGTTCATCTTCCTTGTCTAATAAGTGAACCACGAGCAATCTCTGAATGGCTGTGTGAATCCATGGAGTGTTCTCTGCTGTTATGGAGGCCCATGGCTCGCTACACACAACCTATATGTGCCAATGTAGCCCTCTAGGGTTAGGACCCCATATAGGGAGAGCAAACCTAAATGGAAACTACTTGCAATCCTGCATAAGATCTAATGCATCCACATGCCTTCTAGCACACCAAGTCATTAAAGAAATCAAGTAAGAGTTTATAAACCATGGATAACAAGTGAGCACTTCATAATGGCATGCCCTTCCATAGTGGGCTTTGGCATGTGCTAATGTCTCCTAGCTCCGGGTTAACCAACCATCCTATTAGGTGGTTTCTACCTCTAAGGGGGTTGGTATGTCCATGGTACATCCTTCAAATGGTGGTGGCATGTGGCATAATGATGGAATGGAGTAGGGAATGAAAGGGGGCAACTTGGATCACATGCCATGGTACAAGGGTAGCTAATAAAAGGGAAGGTCACATTTGGGTAAATAATGTGTAGGAGGGAGAAATCGTGGTGCATGAGTTACCCAGCCTTAATTTTTCCATGCTTCTTCATATGTCTTTTGCCTCTTTATAATTTTCTTTGGTTAATTGCTTGGGGCTCTAGGTAATGAGAACGTGTTAAGTTATGGTATGTTCCATGCTTATAACAGTTTACTTCTTTTTCTTATTATATTCCACAGATTAGCAATCACATGTACATAAAGTAAAGTGCAGATAGAACATTAAACGATCGACAGAAAACAAGCCAAGACAAGAGACACAAGATGTGGCGGCTAGCCAGGGACAAACCCCACAATGTGTGGGGAAACCCTTTGATCAAATCTTCTTTTATCTTCAATAATTCAGTAGAGAGAAATAGTACAATAAATCTGATTTATATCAGCAGTAGAAAACCCTAAATCAGCAGCATCAACATTAGTGGCTTCATCATCAAAACTAGGGCAGACGATATCTCACAAACCAACCGTCGGATTGGCTTGATTCCACCACCAAAAGTTGCGTCTTTCAGAGGAGGTTCAGATGAATCTACAGCGCAGTTGAGATGAGGAGATCTTCTAGTCCACGCAGGTCAAACTTCACTTCTGCAGTTGCAGCTTCAGTTTTAGCAGCTTCCTTCAAACTAGGGCAGTCGATATCTTGCAAACCATCCGTCAAATTGACTTGATTCCACCACCAAAAGTTGCGTCTTTCAGAGGAGGTTCAGATGAACCTACAGCGCAGTTCAGATGAGGAGATCTTCTAGTCCATGCAGGTCAAACTTTACTTCTGCAATTGCAGCTTCAGTTTCAAAAGCTTCCTTCAAACTAGGGCAGTCGATATCTTGCAAACTGTCCGTCGGATTGACTTGATTCCACTACCAAAAGTTGCGGCTTTCAGAGGAGACCCAGATAGACCTACAACGCAGTTCTAAGGAGGAGATCTGATGGTCAACGCTGGTCAAACTTTGGATCTACAGTTGCAGCTTCAGGGTCAACAGCTTCCGGCTTCACATGTGTGAGAGAGAGACCCTTTTCTGCGCAGTAGAGAAGAGACTATTCTCTACGCAGTAGAGAGAGAGAGATGTGATGAGATGAGTGATTCCAAATAAGGAAAAGTCCTCCTTTATTTATACACAATGTTGATGTTTGAATAGATGTGACTGTTGGGCTTTTGAGCCTACATGAGTTGTAGGTCGGCTTGATAATAATTCCATAATCAAAATAAATTCATATCTCCATGAATACTTATCGGAATCGGATGATCTTTATATCAATCCTACACCTCTCGACGAGAGGAATCTAATAAAAATATTATCAGCCATGAATAAGATGACCCACATGAAGTTTTGCCCTAGTTGCCAATTTTAACACTCCCTCTCAACTAGGGAGAACTTCATCTGCAATCTGTCTATCGGTCATTACTATTCATCCATCAAATGCACTGCCCTGTACAGCCTAACCCTTGCCCTGCTCTGCTCTATTTTGCATGTTCTGCTTTGTCTTGTTCTGCCCTGTATTGATCTGTACGGCTCTGCGCTGTTATGCGCTGCTCTACTTTGTTCTGTTCCGCTCTGCTTTTGTCCAAATTATGAATAAGAAGAAATGATCGAAGATGTATGATACTGACTCAAAGTCAGTCTCAGAGTATGTACCACTGGTCCCATACCAGTTTCAACCAACCCAAAGTCAGCGTCATAGTGAGTACAACTCCACTGGTTTCAGACCAGTATCATCCTCCACTGACTCAAAGTCAGTCTCAGAGTGCATACCACTAGTCTCAGACCAGTCTCAACCGACCCGAAGTCAGCTTCATAGTAAGTACCACTCCTACCACTGGTCCCAGACCAATATCGCAGTCTTATAGAGTGTACCACTGGTCCCAGACCAATCTCAACCGACCCGAAGTCAATGTCATAGTATGTACCACTCTCACTGGTCCCAGACCAGTACTGCACTGACACGAAGTCAGTCTCAGAGTATGTACCAGTGGTCCCAGACCAGTCTCAATCGACCCGAAGTTAGTGTCATAGTATGGTACAACTCCTACCACTGGTCCCAGACCAGTATCATTGATCCAGATCAATGGAGGTCATCCTAGCGTAGGGAGTACGGTAGATACAACGATGCGTCCCTCAGTACTACTATGGTCCCTAACTTCATTTCCCTGCTCATTGATCAGATGAGAGGTACTTCCCATGAGTCCCAGACTGCATGGGTAGGATGCTTCGACAGGAGAACTAATCAATCCTGTCCTCACAGGAGAACACATCAATCCTGCTACAATCACCATGGAGAACACATCAATCCAGGCCGCCATGGAGAACACATCAATCCAAGCCTCACAGGAGAACACACCAATCCTGCTACAATCGCCATGGAGAACACATCAATCCAGGCCTCTAGTTGTTACAGAGAATCACAGTGGTATCTAATGTAAATCCAAACAGCTCACTGAAGAGCTTTCGCAACCAGATTGCCTCATAGGAGGCCATGCTAGCAGCAATATATTCTGCTTCGGTGGTGTTCAAAGCCACCGACTTCTGCTTCCTGCTCATCCAAGATATCGAAGCAGATCCCAAGGTGAAACAACACCCGAAAGTGCTCTTACGGTCCACCACACTGCCTGCCTAATCAACATCAGTATATCCAAGTAATCTCACATCTCCGGCAGTGTATCTTAACCAATTAGTAATTGTGCCACGAAGATATCTCAGAAGATTCTTGGCATCAACCCAGTGAGGCTCAACCAAATATGAGCTCACAACGCTAACTGCAAAACATATGTTTGGATGGAGGTTCACCAAGAACATCAATGCGAATGAGTTTATGAAACTTAGAGGCATTTCCAAAATCTAGTCCAACATCACTACCATATAACTTCTGAAAGTTAAGATCCTTGAGGTAGTCACAGGCTTGCAGTCCATCATACCAAATCTTTTCAGAATGTTCACCAGATATTTTCCTTGAGATAGGAAAATTTCCCTTGGCTTCTGCCACACTTCAAGTCCTTGGTTCTTCATTTCAAATTCAGAATCCAACACCCTCTTACATTTGTGAATGAGAGGGTCTGCACCTGTTAGAAAGAGGTCATCCACATACAACACCAGTATGAGAGGTTTATCATCTTCAACCTTAAAGTAAAGGTTAGGATCGGCTTCACTCCTAGTGAATCCCAGCTTCATCAAGTAGCTGTCGATCCTCTCATACCATGCTCAGGGTGCTTGCTTCAGCGCACAGAGAGGCTTCTTTAACCTGCATACATGAGATTTTCAATCATAAATCTGAAATCCTTTGGGTTGCTCCATGTAGACCTCTTCTTTGATCGAACCATGAAAGAACGTGGTCTTGACATCCATCTGATGTAGGTTCCATCCTTGTGAAGCCGCAAGGGCTATGATCTAGCGGATGGTCGTATATTTAGCAACGGGCGCAAATATCACATCAAGCTCTATACCTTCCTTCTGGGAGAAACCACGAGCAACAAAACGAGCTTTATACTTTTCTGTACTTCCATTTGCTGCATGCTTTATCTTGTAAAGCCATTTTGAAGTAACAATTGTCTTGTCCGGGGTCTGGGAACTACTTCCCAGACATCATTCTCCATAATAGACTCATATTCTTAGGTCATAGCATCCTTCCATACTTGATGCTTGATGACATCTGAGAATGATGGAGGCTCATTTTGTATGATTGTGCTCATGATGGTCAGGTATCCCTGATACCTGTTAGGTTTCTTACTTTCACGAAAGGTTCCTCGGGGTGCAGCATGTCCTTCAACATCATCAAGTGTCCCCCTAACCCATGAAGGCCTCTTCCTAGAAGAGGAAGGCTCATATGGATGAGGATCAATCGGATCCATGGGTTCTTCTACATCAGGCATTGATTCATCATCCTTTTCTTTCGGTTCCTTGGTGTCGGCTTCTTGAGAGCTCCTCAAAGTCGAAAGATTGTCCACCTTGCTAAGAGCCATATCTTCGTCAAAGGTGACATCATGACTAATCACGACTTCCCTTTGACCGGCTACATAGATTCTATAGCCTTTGGTATTTTCACCATAGCCCACGAAAATTCCTTTCTTTCCAGATGCACCCAATTTATTTCTTTTCTCTTTCGGCACATGAAAATATACAGGGCTTCCAAAAAAAAGAGAAACATCAGGTTTCTTACTAGTGAACATTTCTGCAGGAGTCTTGGAACCCAACGCTTGATGAGGGCATCAATTTTGTACATATACGGCGGTGTTTGTAGTTTCAGCCCATAGAAACTTCGGAAGTCTTTGATCATGTAGCATGGCCCGGACGACTTCCACAATTGTACAGTTCTTCCTTCCCGCCACACCATTCTGCTCAGGAGTATTTGGTGTAGTAGTCTCCCTCTTAATGCCAGCCTCAGGTATGCCTGAGTGAACCAACTGTAATATATCGAAGGTCTTGCTTAGGCTTGTGAGGAATGGTCCCCTTTTGAGCTTTCCTTCGGCACATCCCAAACATACACCTTCTTTTTCTACTCAAATTCGGGCATCCCTGTCACCATTTGTCTTACACCGAGTAGAGCTTTATAATGAAGGGGGCAAACCTTCGATGCTAAAGTTCGAACTGAAGAGATGTGTCATAAGACATGACACCTAGCGGACTTCCATCGACTTGATATAATGAATCAACATGAAACCCAAGAGTAAAGGCATCTTTAACATTATTTTTCCATATACATACCTTGCCATCGTTGAAGGTTACCTTCTAGCCTTTGTCTTCCATTGCCGAGATGGACACTAGGTCCTTTTTGAGGTCAGGTGCATTTAATACATCCTGGAATTTCTAGCCTTCTTGAATGGTTGTCCTCTTCCTTGATTCCCAACTCTCATCTTACCTTTGCTATTGAATTTGTCATTCCTTCGATTACCATGAGAGGGATTTTGATCATGGTCACGGTTTTCTATCAAGACATTCCCTTGCATAGTGACCTGCTTTATAGCAAATGGAACATCGTCCTTTTCTTCCACCCTTAGGTCCAGCCTTTCTTTTCGATTTAGACCCAGAATTATTTCTTTTCTTAGCATGAGAAGAAAAAGCAATAGGAGGACCTTTAGGTAAGGGCATTTCTTGCTCTTCTACCCTTGTTTCTTCTTGAATGCATCTAGCCATTAATTCCTTGAAACTAGGAATTACATTATTGTTCAGAAGAGTAGTCCTGAATACGTACCATTCAGATGGTAATCCTCCAAGAGTTGTGAGTGTCATTTCTCTGTCAGTAATAGTCTCCCCAATAGATGGGAGATCGTTCTTGATCTCGGTGATTCTTAAGAAGTATGCTTGCATACTCTCATCTTTACCCTTCTTGATTTTCCTCAGCTTATTTCTAAGAAACAAAACTTGATTTGCGTCATTAACTTTAAAGAAACTCACCAGTATATCGTAGATTTCCTTGGAGGTGTCTAGTTCACAGATGTAGGCCACCAAGTGCTTGTCGATAGAGTCCCGGATGATCTTCTTTGCTTTTAACTTCTCCGTTCTTCCATTTGTTCTTGGCAGCAGAAGGTGCATTTGATGGAGGCTCAATAGTATTGCCTCTCACATGGTCCAACACTCCTTGTTCTTCTAGGGTTAGGTCGATAGACATCTTCCATCCGTGATAGTTAGCTTTCTCACGGCGCTTGTCCTCGGTAGGAAAGAGTGTTGAGGACCCCAAGTTCTTTTAGGATAGCCTTGCCAATCTTCTCTTCAGTGATTGCTCTTGCTCTTGCTCGGGCTTTGTATTCACCGCAGCTCTGATACCATGTTAAAGTATGGTATGTTCTATGCTTATAACAATTTACTTCTTTTTCTTATTATATTCCACAGATTAGCAATCACATGTACATAAAGTAAAGTGCAGATAGAACATTAAACGATCGACAGAAAACAAGCCAAGACAAGAGACACAAGATGTGGCAGCTAGCCAGGGACAAACCCCACAATGTGTGGGGAAACCCTTTGATCAAATCTTCTTTTATCTTCAATAATTCAGTAGAGAGAAATAGTACAATAAATCTGATTTATATCAACAGTAGCAAACCCTAGATCAGCAGCATCAGCATTAGTGGTTTCATCATCAAAACTAGGGCAGACGATATCTCACAAACCGATCGTCAGATTGGCTTGATTCCACCACCAAAGGTTGCGTCTTTCAAAGGAGGTTCAGATGAACCTACAGCGCAGTTGAGATGAGGAGATCCTTTTGTCCACGTAGGTCAAACTTTACTTCTGCAGTTGCAGCTTCAGTTTCAGCAGCTTCCTTCAAACTAGGGCAGTCGATATCTTGCAAATCGTCCGTCGGCTTGACTTGATTCCACCACCAAAAGTTACAGCTTTCAGAGGAGAACCAGACGGACCTACAGCGCAGTTCTAAGGAGGAGATCTGATAGTCAACGCTGGTCAAACTTTGGATCTGCAGTTGCAGCTTCAGGTTCAACAGCTTCTGGCTTTACATGTGTGAGAGAGAGACCCTTTTCTGCGCAATAGAGAAGAGACTCTTTTCTCTGCAGTAGAGAGAGAGATGTGATGAGATGAGTGATTCCAAATGAGGAAAGGTCCTCCTGTATTTATACACAACGTTGGTGTTTGAATAGATGCGACTGTTGGGCTTTTGAGCCTACATGAGTTGTAGGTCGGCTTGATAATAATTCCATAATCAAAATAAATTCATATCTCCATGAATACTTATCGGAATTAGATGATCTTTATATCAATCCTACACCTCTCGACGAGAGGAATCTAATAAAAATATTTTCAGCCATGAATAAGAAGACCCACATGAAGTTTTTACCTAGTTGCCAATTTTAACAGAACGTGATGCGTAAAGTATAACAGTGGATACCACCTTATAAGTTGGTGCAGTCCAATGCCCACCGGGGGTTGGGACAATCATGGGTTCCAGAGTGATAAAGGAGGCTCATCAAGGGCCATGTAGGAACCAGGGTGATGGCCATGGAATGGGGTAGAGCTCATGTCATGGCTTTTTCCCATGTGCTAAATGCTTTTGTCCTGACCATCTTTTGCATTTTGTGGTACAATTTCCTGGTTAATATGGCCAATTATGCTTTTTCTTTTTCTTTTAGTTAGATCAACCTCCGAGTATCAATCGAGGCCCGACCCAAAATGTGGGGCAAGGGGAGGGGGTGGTTGACCCTATGTGGACCCAATGTAAGGAATGTGGACCCAGGTGGGAGGAGAAATGATTGGGGGTGTAATGAGCTAAAGGGGAGTAATATATGCGAATTGGGGAGTGGGACGACACAACCAAAATTAGGGTTTCCCATGTAGTACCATCCCTAAAACCAATAGGTCAGTAAAATAGATCCCATAGGTCTAGGGTGCAAGGTTAACATCCCAAAAGAGACCTAGGGGACAAGAGCACAAACGTAGACCACTCTTTCTGCCGAATCCCCCCATTAATTCATGCCCAAAGTTTCAATGACAAATAAACTAGAATACTCAATTACCAAATAACAAGGCATATCTTTAGGTTTGAGAGGCCCACCTTCAAACATACAATCATGATAGATGGGTGAGGGACCACATGGTTGGCTCAAGTGGCGGAAAAATGGCACATCGAGCTAGTTGGTGACTGCGAGAGGCTGCAAGGGGCCGGCTGAGGATCATCATGGAGAAAAATTTTCTCCTAAGAATATGACCCACAAAATGGTGGGTAACAGAACATTAACAAAATTATTTTCTCGCGTCTTATCTCCATATGCTCTAGGCTTGTTCAGGGGTGTTGGTTGAAATTAGGTTGACTCTCCCTAGATCTACTACTCTGCTAGTAGTGTATTGTGCCAATCAGTGCCATTTCATAGTATTGTATAAATTCACTAATGGGTGTTGTATAAATATGTTGTAATAGCAGCAAGAGGTGTCAACTAATAAGTTTCACCTTCAATGGACCTTAATTGAAGGTTATTTGTGGGTGAATTCATTTATGAATCCATAAAATAGTAACCAATTTTTATTTGCTTTTGTATATGTGACCAGTAAAAACAAAAATAAAAATAAAAAGAACATAATATATCAATTAGGAACTTGTTCTCCACATATAAAACAAAAGTGCAAATAAGAATGTTTTATAGTGATCGAAAGAACTACAGCACTAATTCTGATCCAGAAAATGAAAGGAGAAAATAAATCACAAACATAAAATGTGTTCAATATTGAATATATTTATATTTTAGTAGTAGGAGAAAGACAAAATATAGAGATTAGAGGGCAGCTATCTTGGAGGGAATGTTTTCTAGGGTAAAATTAGATAGTTGGCTGATCCTATCATGAGGTGATAAAACAAGGTTAGTTGGAACATGCAATGTTTCTGTTATATACAAAATAAACAATAAAATCATAAATAATAAAATTAAGAGGTCATGTCTAAAAAGATTATGACTATTCATTAAAGCGCATCTTACGTTATATTTAAGCCAGCAACCCCTCATTGTAACAACATCTCATTCATATTCTAAAGGGTGGTTTGGTCTATAATCAGATTCACTCAATAAGTTCAAAACTATGTTCTCAATATTTCGATCCTGACTGATCATTAAGGATATGTAGTAAGCATCAAACCTTTCTCACAAAAACGATTATTCATTTCTATGCCATTTACATAAGCAACGTGTAGTCATCATTTACAATATAAGATTTTGATTTTAGGTTTTCATATATTAATAGTATGAAAAAAGTAAACCCCAAAACTACCTGTTTTGTAAATGCTCTTATAGTTGAGGCACCATCGAGTGCTTCTGTGAAGGATGTGTAAATTGGTGAGCGAGACACACTATCCAATCTCCGCAGCTCACGTGATGTTGCTCTGTAATAAACCTACAACCATGGAAGGTGAATGTATTGAAATATTTAATGCTACATAAAATTCATGATCTTTTCTCACAATTTATTTGATGAATATGATTATATAGCATTGTTAACATGAAATGAAACTAATAGAGTAGGCATGCTTTCTGAAATTAAAATAAAAAACCAAAAAAATTCATTTTTTTTCCATTTTTCTCAGTATCTAAAGCATCCACAAAATAAAATAAATGCATTTACACATAAATATGAAAAAAGAACTAATATATAAGATATGTAATGTGTCTAGTGCTACATCACGCATAATAGTGAATTATGTCCTTAATCTCAAGTCCTAACTCAACCTCAAAATACCAACAAAAAATATAATAATGTATCTCATATCATGAGTCATATACAGTGAAATGAACCACTAAGTAACTAATGATTTCCTCTACCCCTCTTGCAAGAAAATGTAATAGCTTTCCCTCTAGATGAAGAAGGCCTTGGGGCTAGAATTGGACTCTAATGTCCTCTAGAAGCTGAAGAAGTAGGAGATAGAGGAGGCAAACGATGTCCTCTACTGGTGACCATCGTAGGTGGTGTCACCTCCTCCTCCTCCTGCTTCTTGGGTTTTCCCCCTTGGGGGGTTTTGCCTGGCTTGGAGCCTAATTTTGTGTGTTTTTTGTCTCTTTGTGATCTTCATGTTTTGTACTTTTTGGTACTTGCTTGATGAAGAAAACATAAATTTAATAAGAAGCCAACAAGCATCCACAAGTAATTATCAAGTTAAGATAAATCGATCCTAATCTATTAACATTTCGGTTTCTTGAATATCAACACCTACGCCCTTAGAGAAGTATATTGGAACAAACAAGTGAAGTGTTGTGACTCTTGGACCTATTGAACCAATTTTGTCACAAGTTGAAGGAAGCAGTTGTGCAAATTTTTTTGAAGTTTAGAATCATCAGCCAACACTTTGATGTATCATTGTAAACCCAAATTTTGCAAATTGTAATGTAAAATGACTAGTATGACCGTTAATTTTGTAACAACACTTAGGTAAGCCTCTGATTTTGGCGACGAATTTCATCCTATGAGGTTTTTTAACCTCATCGCATGATTTTTGTTTCTAAACACGGATAATCAGAAGAGTTTTTTTCCCTCCAACTTAAACCCCAAAGCTAGAGTGAAATTTAATGACAAGACCTTAGATAAGTCCTAATGTTATATCGAGTCTTTGTAAAAGTGATTTGCGAATAATTTAAGCTATTTGGCTAAGTTATCTTATTACAGATCATTTGTTCTACTAGATCGTATTATGTCGCAGAAATGGGTAAATATTTTGAGGGTCTATAATGAATGTGTATTCCCCCTCTAAGGGTTGAATTTGTTGTATCTGATGTAAAAAATATTTTAGTGCATGGCCCTCATACTTAAACACCATGGCTAAAATGTTTGAGGGTGGAAAAAATAATTAACCCTCTTTAGAGTCAATTAATTAATATTTATGGCAAAAAAATAATCTAAGCCAGAAAATTAATTAATTTGAAGTCAAAAAGTAACTATAGAGAAATTAATTTCTCCAAGTGAAAAAATTCGTGGGTCAAGAAGAAGTAAACTTTTGGAGGTCCCCCACCAAGGCAAAAATGGATATTTTAAGAAAAATTGAGCCCTTGGACCTTGGTGGTTAAGTCAAAAACAATTTTTTGAGGAAATTAATCCTAAATATTTATTTTTGGATAAATAAAAAATGGTTTTAAAGAGAAATTGGAAAATTCCTCAAAAATAAATATTTTTGACGGTGGAGATTAAAAGATTGTAATATTCCTAATCAAAAAATTTATGTTGATAGAAAAAACATACAAAACAATTCAACATAAAAAATTTCAATAAACACCGATAAACAATAAATGTTTCCAAACACACCAAAATGGACAATTTTATTATATATAATTGTTGGAGTACAATGTGAAATAGAAAGAGTGCACCTGCGCTTGCACAAGGCAAGTTACAAGGCTCAGGTGGTCGATATATCAATGCCCAACTGTTGTAGGAGTTTATCTACCAGAAATCTGCATTGGCCCAGTAATTTTGCAATGCTGGTTGCGTTGAGACCCTGATTTGACCCCTGAAATCTACCTAGAAAATTCTAGAAGAGTAGATTTGAGATCCCTGCCAGAAACCCAGAAAAACCCAGAAAGGGTTTTCTCTAGTTTTGATGCTCCAAAATTGACCCCAAATTCCCAACACTTCTCCACTACCAGTAAATTTCGGCCTGCAGGAAATTTTGTCTTACAACCCTCCAAAATTATGGAAAATCTCCCTTCTAACTCCCACACAACAACCCAGCTCCAAATACCACTAAACAAGACCAACCACAAAAACTCCCTCTCAATTACTGTGCAGGCCTGCGCAATGACTATGTAGGCTCAACAAGAGAATTTCATATAGGAGAGATGGGCTCACTTCTGCTCCACAATTCCCTCTTCTCCTCCAACAAATTCTACAAGTAATGTCTAACAAATGATGTGGCTTCTAATTCCCCGCACCAACTCCCCAAAGGATAGCGTCTTCAGGGTCTTCTTATTGAGGGT
Source organism: Pinus tabuliformis (assembly GCA_031772625.1). Classification (NCBI taxonomy): domain Eukaryota; kingdom Viridiplantae; phylum Streptophyta; class Pinopsida; order Pinales; family Pinaceae; genus Pinus; species Pinus tabuliformis. The sequence goes on from CM062818.1 coordinate 2,076,595,230, forward strand.
CCTGTAGTTAATGCACATGCGTAGTGTCCCATCCTTCTTCTTCACCAACACCATGGAAGAAGCGAAGGGACTCGAGCTAGGCCTGATGTGTCCCAACCTCAGCAGCTCCTGGATGGCCTTCTCTATCTCATCTCGATAGGCTTTGGGGAGCCTATACAGAGTAGTGATGATTGCATTCAGTCCATCCTCCAACTCAATAGTGTTCTCAAATCCATGATCTGGTGGTCTGTGTTGATTTGGGGTAGCATCGGATGTGCTCTAGCCATGAAAATTGGTGGAGAGAATAAAGCACATGAGATCTCCAAGACCCAGAAACGGTTTGGACAAATTGTACCAAGTTTGGGAGATATTAAAATAATTAATATTTTTAATGGAGTTCCTAAGTCTAAACTTAAGAAAAATAAAATATTAATGGGTATTAATATAAAACTGGGTTATAAGGTTCCAAAAAGTTATGGATCAAGCCAAATCTAATCTTAGCCGTTGATTAGAGATTTAATCTCGGCGGTTGATGGACCAACGAGAAAAGTATAAGAAGCGGCTTGAGAGTTAGTTGGAGAATACACCAGAGTGATCAGTCATTCATTTTGCCAGAGCGGGGTTGCTAAGCAAAGTTGAATCAGTGATCAGCAGCGAGGGGTAGTGAGTATGAGGCAGAGAGGCAGAGACAATACTAAGAGACTAGCACAGAAGCAGGGAGAGCGAGAGCAGCAGTTAGTCCATGCTATGCAAAGCCCAACAGAGCCCCGCAGTGACAGTGTAGACGCCAGAGGGACTGTGTCATCCATGCAAAGGTTGCTGGAGTGAAGCAAAGGGTCCCAGAGGCTACGCAATGCCTCAGAGGTTTGACGCAGAGGGTCCTGGGGTTGACGGAGGTCAGCAGAAGGCTGATGCAGAGGCCAGAAGGGCCAGCGTGTTGATTTGGGGCAACATCGGATTTGCTCTAGCCACGAAAATTGGTGGAGAGGCTAAGGCACATGAGATCTCCAATATCTAGAAAGGGTTTGGGCAGATTCTAAACAGTTTGGGAGATATAAAAATAATTAATATTTTTAATGAAGACCCTAAGTCTAAAATTAGGGAAAATAAAATATTAATGTGAATTAATATAAAACTGTGATAGAATGGTCCAAAAGTCATGGATCAAGCCAGATCTAGATCTAATCTTAGCCGTTGATTAAGGACTTAATCTCGACTGTTGATTTGTCAACGAGAAAAGTATAAGAGGAGGCTTGAGGGTCACTTGGAGAACACACCAGGGTGATCAGTCATTCTATTCTCTAAAGCGGGGATTTTGCTAAGAGAGATAGAATTAGTGATCAGCAACGAGGGGCAGTGAATACAGAAGTAGAGAGGCAGAGAGGGTATCGGGAGAATCAACGCAAAAGCCGGGAGAGAGGGACGCAGAGCCAACTAGGGCCCACGCAGAAGCAGCCAAGAGTTGCGCAGTGCCTCAGAGAGCTAGCGTGGGTGATGCAGAGGCTCTAGAGGTTGATGCAGTGCCTCCAGAGGTTGACGCAAAGGGTTATTGGGCTGACGCAGGGCTAGGAAGGGCTAACGTTGGGGTTTTCGTGGGACAGATTGGAGGGAACTGTCAAATTGTTCATCCGAGCTTTTAGCCGAAATATCTACTTCCGAGTAGAGAGGTACTACTGCTAAGATTATTCTCTGTTGGGTGAGTCAGTTTGGCACCCAGATGGTATTCGGAAACTGCATAATAATAAAACTCTCAGATAGTTGCACTGATTTTCCCGCATTGGGTTTTTCCAAGGACATTGATCCAAAAACAACGGTGTCACTTGTGTGCTTGTTTTGTTTCCTTCAATTGATGATCTGTAATGTGTTGAGCATGTACTTGTATTTATTTCCAGTATTTACATGGTAAATAACTTGTTAATTAACAGAACAAATAGGTAGGGATAAATCAGTAAAGTGCATGAAGGGTTTCTAACGTGTCAGACTTAGAAATTCAAACATAGCACTGAGCTTCAGATGTGCCAGAGAGGGTTTCATGAGACAGATTTTCTGAATACCTATTTCCGGATATAGAACTATTGTTGCCGTGTATTTTTCTCTGTCGGGTGACCCAGTTAGGCACCCAGTTGTACTCAAAAAGACTGCATAAAAATATAACCCCAGAATAGTTGCACTGGTTTTCCCGCATTGGGTTTTTCCAGGGACATTTGTCCAAAAATAAAAGTGTCACTTGTGTGCTTGTTTTCTTTCAATTGATGATCTGTAGATGTTGTTACTGTATTATGTTTATTTTGATATTTAAATGTATTAAATAACTTGTTCGAGTTTAAACAAGTAAAAGAAATAAACCCATAGAATACAAATTAATTTTCTAACATATAGACTTAGAAAATTCAACATGGTATCAGAGCGTGGTTGTAGATCACAGGAGAACTGAAGGCATCAGCTGAGCAGAGCATTTGCAGCAAAATCAGTTGTCCCGAGTGACAGTAGCTGATCCTTGCAGAAGCGACAGAGGAAGGGTTGACGCAGAGGGACTACATCATCAATCTGGGCCAGAGGGAGGTCAGCACAGGCTGAGGAGGGCAGAGAGAGGCTCATGCAAAGCCACGCAGAGGCCAGGAGGGCTGACGCAGTTGGCTAAGGGAGTTGTTTTGTGTTGATTTGGGATAGCATTAGATGTGCTCTAGCCACGAAAAATTGTGGCAAGGCTAAGGCACATGAGATCTCCAATACCCATAAAGGGTTTGCGCAGATTCTAAACAATTTGGGAGATATTAAAATAATTATTATTTTAATGGAGTCCCTAAGTCTAAACTTAGGGAAAATAAAATATTAATGTGAATTAATATAAAACTGTGTCAGAATGGTCCAAAAGTCATGGATCAAGGCAGATCTAATCTTAGCCATTGATTAGAGACTTAATCTTGGCTGTTGAATTGTCAACGAGAAAAGTATAAAAGGAGGCTTGAGGGTCACTTAGAGAACACACCAAGAGATCAAGATTTCGACTTTCTGGGGCTGGCTTTGCTAAGAAAGTTGAGAGAGTGATCAGAGTTGCAACTGAGGGGTGGTAAATACAGAAGCAGAGAGGCAGAGATAGTACCAAGAGAATCAGCGCAAAAATTGGGATAGAGGGATGCAGAGCCAGCCAAGGGTTCACGCAGAGCCAGTCAGGGCTCACGCAGAGGCAGGCAAGAGCTGTGTAGCGCCTCAGAGGGCCAGCGTGAGTAACGCGGAGGGCCAAAGAGAGCTGGTGTAGTCCCTCGAGGCTGACGATGGGGTTTCGTGGGAAGATTGGAGCTGTGCAGCTGCCGGAGTGTCTATTCGAGGTTTTCGCCGGAATATTTGCTTTCGAGTAGAAAGCTACAACTCCCGAGATTATTCTCTATTGGGTGAGTCAGTTTTGGCACCCAAATTGTATTCAGAAACTGCATAATAATCAAACCCTTAGATAGTTGCATTTGTTTTCCTACATTGGGATTTTCCGGGGACATTGGTCCTGTTGACCACTACCGGTCAACTACCCATGCAGTACCCCCCCTTTTTCTTTGCGAAAAGGGGCAGCACCTGATTGACATGTCCGTGCCATCCTACAGTCATCAGCAGTTTCATCATTTTAATTGTAAACCCAGTTTGCATGTATGAATTGTAAATAATCCTAGCAGATATGAGTCATGAATGTAAATTGCCTAGGTGGACCTAACTTTCTAGTGGTAATCTACGTCTCGGAAGGTTTTTCGTCTCACCGATCCATGATCAGCAGAGTTTTCCTTCAACCTGACCCCAAAGCCGGGATGCATTTTGTCATTAGAATTTTAGGAGAATCCTAGTGTGTTAATCTACTAGATTATAGTTGTGTCACAGAACTGGGTGGTCTATGAGGGTCTATGATAAAGGGGTTTTCCCCCTTAAGATGTAAATTGTAAAGTCATGATGTAATGTGTCTTGAGGGTTGGAAAATGTTTTAAATCCCCTCATGAGTCCTAAGTCCTAGGTCCTAGGTGACGTTTCCAAAGGCTTAGTTCGATGATCCATTTAAAAGAATAAATAAAAGTTAAAAAATTATAAAATGAAATAAATAAAAAATAATAAAAAATTATAAAATAAAGCAAAACCCCTAAATAATAAAATAATAATATTTTGAGTGAATGCATGCAAAATATTATTTTTAATAATAAGTTAACAATTTCGACGGATGAGATTAAGAGATGTCTTGATCCTCATCGACGGTCGAGATCATTTCGACATGGATCACTCGAACTAGCTGTTGGGATCATTTCCTTTAAATAGGGTGCTAGGGGTCTTTTCAGATCAATTGGATCTGTGAGTCTGGTACTGAAAAAGCTCTCTTGTAATCTGTTTTGTGGTTAATAAAAGAAGACTTTGGGGTCCAAATTTAGCTGGTGTTACTCTCTGGAAATGCTGTGAGATTGTTTAATTTTCTGCTTATTTTATTTTTCAGCCATTAACAATAGCTTATTGTAGAGTACTATGAGCACAGGTATCTTGCTCACTTGCTAGGGTTTGAGTGTTGTTACGGTTTCTGAAGTAATGGCAGGTATCTCCATTACTTTTTGAGATCTAGCAGCATTTTTTCCCTCTTTACTGATGGTTGAAGTGAGCTGTGCAGGAAAACTCTTACTGAAGAAGAATTGGTGGGCGTTTGGGGAAGTTCTCGGCTGAACCAGCCAACTCCCGCAAGCATTTTTTGCTGAGCCCAGTTGGATTTGATCCTGGGTCTATCATTCAGTTTATTTTTTCTAATTTGCATGAGAGATTTTCTGAAGTTCTTCACAGTGAAAACCTGAAATTTTTATTCTTTAAAAATATTTCTGTTCTTATTGCTAAATCTGGCTGTTAAGGGGCCAAAATTCTGTAAATTAATCAAGCTGATCTAGAGTTTCAAATTTTTGCTTTATACAGTTTTCATTAGAGTTTTGTCTCTTTTGCTATGAAACCGGATTCGTCCAAAACCCTGGACGAATCGCGAATCGGACGAATCGGACACGATTCTGTCCTGACACGTGTCATGATGGCAGGACTCGTCGTGTCCTCTTGTGGCACGTCGTGTCCAGGGGCGTGTTCTAAATTCGAAAGCGTGTCACGATTTTCCTGTCGAGTCCTGGTTTGCGGATTCGTTTTCGGATCTGCTGCTAGGTTAAAAGTTAAAACTTAAAAGGGGCGTGTTACTGTTACTTCCAGAAGTCTTAATTGCCATCAACTTATGAAACCATTTGATCTTATTTCCTCAGTTCACGAGTTGTGAACCATATGTATCTTTTGCGTTAAAATTCGATGAGGAATGAATCATCTGGAGCTTATATTTATAGTCATTTTGATTGAATATGAAGGGACACATCGAGTTAGATAAAACCGACTTGAGGGCAGACTTGCAAACAAATCATGATCAGTGAGCACTTGAATGTGATCAAGATGTTCGACGTTTCTGTGAAACCCGCACTTGTTGTTGCACGTCTGATGGACGAATGATCGTGTGGGTATTTGGGACCACAAATGACATGGTGACCACTGAGGAGTGGGATCATCGTGGATGTATTGACGTGGATAGGTAGGGACATGGATGAGCGTTGACATGGGTGTGTGGGGACCGTTGGGTTAATTATATATATGCTCAATATATGTTAATGTCCAATATATATGGTAAATTTGAGAGTGGGGACTACACATTTTTAATTTATTGTCGATTTATATTATATATTTTATATCATATAAATATAACATATAATATATTTATATTTGATATAAATATATGTCTACTAAATTAAAATTTGTGTAAGAAATATGATAATATTTAATTTTTAATATACATATATATATATATATATATATATATATATATATATATATTTTTAAATATATTATATATATATATTTTTTAATAAAATAATATATAACGTGTCCTGTTCTGGGGGGTCAGCGTGTCCCGAATCCGACACCACGAATCTCGAATCCTACGTGTCCCGAATCCCCGTGTCAGGTGACTTAGCTCTTTTGCAATAACAGGTACGCGTGATCTAGAAGTTTTCGGGGTTTCATCAAACAAGTTTTGAGTCAGCCGTCGAAGAGCATTCCTAGAACTGGATCGTCGATATTACTTGCATCACAAGAAATCGAAAAAAAAAACAGTGGAAAGCCCTCAGCGTCACACGGAGTCTCACTGGTTTCGCAAAACGTCAGGAAAATCCACGCGTTTTATTAATCATCGCTGGAGAATCGTGACTGTAAAGATCACCGCATTGGTTTTACCAAGTACTCTGCAGCGGCAGCAATATATACAGTTAATCTGCGGGTTGAGAATTCAACCATCCTTGTCAGTCCCGCCGTCAAGGTGCAGTCCGTGAATAAAAGAAGAAAAACGAGTTTTATTTCTGCATCCAGCATGAAGGAGTTCTCAATGGAACATGTATCTTGCGGGGAGGTAAAAGGTAATTTTTGTTGCGTGGGTTAATCAGGCAACGTGAGCTATCCGCCCTATTCAAAATTTGAGCCGGATAATTTCTGCAAATCTCAAAATCGTTTTACATTGCCGCTGTCGACTATATCTCTTTGGGAGATTTTCGATCTCTGTCATTTATGCACTTTTGATAGCGTCCCTCCTCCTCACCATCGGGCCAGAACTTTCAAATCCTTTGCTCAAAAACGTGCCTAGCATTCCATCACGTCAGGGTTACGTCCTTCGTCCGAAACTGCAGCTCCAAATCATAATTCATCACCGTTGTATGAAGCCCAAACGTCCCACGGGTTTTGGCGTAAGAAAACGTTCACACCACCGGCTCAGGTAAACTTTTCACACACCAGCAAATTGAAGCAGTTCAATGTAATGCCCAGGTAATATCAGATGTCTGACGTTGAAGAATCGCAGTAAGGGCTCAATTTTTGGGTCAGGTATCGTTTTAGTTAACGTGTATTCGATTTTGTCTAACTGATGGTCACGTAGGTTCAGTCCTCTGATTCCGGCGTAGCTTTTGATTTAGAATAGATCGTAGGCTATAGCAATAGATTTAGGATTAGATTTTAATTTATTTTTTTTAGTTTAAGTTAAATTTGATTTCATTTAGTTTTGTTCTATAAATTTGTTTTTTGTTTCTTTTAAAAATATATATGAAAATAAAATAAAAAAATGTGATTTTGCCTTTTTCATTTTTGACTTAGGTTTAGAATTAGATTTTAGATTTTTTTTAAATTTTGCTTTTAGCTATAGTCTTAACGTTTTCATAGTTTTAACTTATGATTTAAATAGACTTTGATGTTTTAGATTTAATATAAGTTTTAGTTAGATTTCGTTTTTGTTTTAATTAGATTTTAATTTTAGAGTTTTATAAATTTAGGATTTTTTAAATTTTCTTTTTTTTTATAAAAATAATAATAATTTTTAGATTTAATCTTTTCTTAGTTTAATGTTAGAATGAGATAGAAAATTTTTTTAGGTTTTCATTTAGTTAGAATTTTTTTTTTTTTTAATTTTTGCTAAAAAAGAAAGCATAATTTTTTTTTTTCTGGGAAATATTTTTGCCAGTTTCAGTCTTGCCTCGGGAGCTTCCTATGTTTCATCTTTTATGCTGAGGTTGAAAATTTTAACGTGGGAATTAGTGTTTAATTTGATTCAATTTTCATCTGATGATTAATTGCATGAATGTGGCCTCTTGTTGTTATTTTACATGGTTGTTCAAAGCACTTTATCTTTCGAAATCTTAATTTGCTGGAGTATCACTAAGTCATTAAGCATTTTTCTCATTTGATAAAAGTTAATGATAAATGATTGCTCCTAATGAGATCATATTTCTGCAGCATCTGGTAATTAATCGTTTAAACATTAACTCCACAAGGCACTGGTCTTTTAACTTTTAAATCCTTTTAGTGCTTATCATATCGTGTCTCCCAACCAATTGGTCGACAGTTGGTCTTCGTCATATCATAGGGTCTACCCCCCTTAGCCGCGGGAGACAGGCTTAAACGGAGGGATTGGGGATCAGGGTGACAGCCCCCGGTCTGAGCGTTGTCGTGTCAATCTGCGCGACAACATATTTTGGCGCCGTTGCCGGGGACACTTTATTCTCGGTGTTTCAACGACAATCATCCTTCTCATTTCTTATCTTTTCATCTGGCCCAGCAACGCCAACATTTTTGACGCCGTTGTCGGGGACAGAGTTTTTCTGTTCCTGGAGTTTCATCGACATTCATCTTCTCATCTTTCTCATCTCTCATTTGAGCTGGTAGATTCGACCTTTGGGGTTATCATTTGGATATTTTATTGCCTTATTTTTTCGTCATATCATCAGCATCTTTTCGGTGTGTTTCTTGTTTGGGTGGTGACTCCATTTTCTCATTTTTCCCAGACAAGAAGCCTTCCTCATATCTGCTTGTGATTCCTTTTTGGATCTTAGAATCAGATTCATTGTTCAAGTGGCGACTCCACTGCTTTCATCTATTCATTTTCTTGAGCAGATATCTAGTTCTATCATCATTTTAATCCCTATCATTCATCATGGATTATTCATTTAAACCATGTCGTTTTACTGAACGTCTCCATGATTTTCCGGAAGAGGCCATTTCTAAATTACCTATTTTCTCGGGTGGTGATTCAATCGTTGTTAGAAGACATCTAGGCTTGTTTACTTGCATAATGATCATATATTGTAGACCCCCTCAGTTTAATCATGAAGATATCAAAATGCGTCTATTTGTCCTTTCTTTAGAAGATGATGCTTTGAATTGGTTTAACAATTTTCCTAAGGATTCTTTCACTTCTTTACAAAACATTTTCAATGCTTTTAAAGATAGATATGGTTATCCAAACAGCGTGTCTTCTGCCCCTAAAATTGTGCAAAAGAAAGAAAGTAATCTTATAAAAGATACAGCTGTTGAAGAAAGTTTTCAAGATCAGAATGTGTCATCCACCGAAACTATCGCAGACCAAAGTCATGATAGTGGAAAATCAGGGACAAACGACAATGAAAAGGAAGAGCAAAGGCAAATTATACAAGATCTAATGACGCTGGTGAAAAATATGGAGAGAAATCAAAATAATTGCATTAATGATGTCAAAACTTTATGCACCCACCTGGAAAAATGTAATAGGGAGATGGAGATCATGCAAAATCAGCATACTAAAGAAATTGAGGCCATGAAGACTAATCATGAAACAGAGATTAGATTCATGCAAAGCAAAATGTCAGGCTTAGAAGAAAATATGATGACCATGAAAGCTGATCATGATAGGGAAATTGATTCTATGCAAAACAAGTTATTAACTATGGATGAAGAAATGACTATCATGACATTCAATCATAATAATCAGTTGGCTAACATGCAAACAAATCATAGAGAAGAAATAAATTCCATGCAGCATTGCTTGATGAACATGAAGGAAAAGAACGATAAAATAATAAAAGACATGGAAGAACATCATGCCAGACAAATCAGTGCTATAAAGGCTGAACACTCTAGTCAGATGGATGCCATTAAAATACAAGCTCAAAAGTTTCAACAATGGTCAAAGGATAAGAGAAACCAGGGGACATCAACAGAGCAGGAGCCTTCTCATTTGTTGCAACAAGTTCCATCTTATTATGAGGAGGTCATTGATTCGATTGAAAGGTGGTTAATTGAAGGTGATCCAGATAGACTTAAAAATGATAAAGATCAGATGCAGGATAAAGAAAGACATATCACGCATACTTCATCTGATAGTTTTGAAACAGAAAGTTCCAGGTCATCAGTAATTCAACCTGCCACAAAGAAAAAGCGTAAGAGAAAGAGAATGAGACGAAGATTTGATGCATCAGACGGCTGCGAGCAGCTTGATTTTCGGATAGGAAAAAGTCCTACCATATGCAAAATTGGACATGGCACATCCGACAAGCAGCCGACAGATTTGCCTAAAAGCAGGCAAATGCTCAGTATACACTATATTGAACACATCTGATGCCATGGGGCATCCTTTGTATCGTATTTCTAACCCTACTCCTTGTTTTTTCCGCATTTTTATTTCTGTTTTAGGATTAGATTTACTTTTATAGATAGTTAATAAATGAAGAGCTTTTATTTATCCTGTGCTTAATGTATATGATGATTTTTGGATGGACGCTACTTATTTTTATGTTGTATGGATGCAAATTCTAGATTCTCACATTCCTACAGAGCAGCAATGTGTCCCCAAGTAGAGCCAGATGTTGACCACTACCGGTCAACTACCCATGCAGTACCCCACCTTTTTCTTTGCGAAAAGGGGCAGCACCTGATCGACATGTCTGTGCCATCCGACAGTCATCAGCAGTTTCATCATTTTAATTGTAAACCCAGTCTGCATGTATGAATTGTAAATAATCCTAGCAGATATGAGTCATGAATGTAAATTTCCTAGGTGGACCTAACTTTCTAGTGGTAATCTACGTCCCGGAAGGTTTTTCGTCTCACCGATCCATGATCGGCAGAGTTTTCCTTCAACCTGACCCCAAAGCCGGGATGTATTTTGTCATTAGAATTTTAGGAGAATCCTAGTGTGTTAATCTGCTAGATTATAGTTGTGTCGCAGAACTGGGTGGTCTATGAGGGTCTATGATAAAGGGGTTTTCCCCCTTAAGATGTAAATTGTAAAAGTCATGATGTAATGTGTCTTGAGGGTTGGAAAATGTTTTAAATCCCCTCATGAGTCCTAAGTCCTAGGTCCTAGGTGATGTTTCCAAAGGCTTAGTTCGATGATCCATTTAAAAGAATAAATAAAATAAAAAAATAAATAAAAATTAAAAAATGAAATAAATAAAAAATTATAAAAAATTATAAAATAAAGCAAAAACCCTAAATAATAAAATAATAATATTTTGAGTGAATGCATGCAAAATATTATTTTTAATAATAAGTTAACAATTTCGACGGATGAGATTAAGAGATGTCTTGATCCTCATCGACGGTCGAGATCATTTTGACATGGATCACTCGAACTAGCTGTTGGGATCATTTCCTTTAAATAGGGTGCTAGGGGTCTTTTCAGATCAATTAGATCTGTGAGTCTGGTACTGAAGAAGCTCTCTTGTAATCTGTTTTCTGGTTAATAAAAGAAGACTTTGGGGTCCAAATTTAGCTGGTGTTACTCTCTGGAAATGCTGTGAGATTGTTTAATTTTCTGCATATTTTATTTTTCAACCATTAATAATAGCTTATTGTAGAGTACTGTGAGCACGGGTATCTTGTTCACTTGCTAGGGTTTGAGTGTTGTTACGGTTTCTGAAGTAATGGCAGGTATCTCCATTACTTTTTGAGATCTAGCAGCATTTTTGCCCTCTTTACTGATGGTTGAAGTGAGCTGTGCAGGAAAACTCTTACTGAAGAAGAATTGGTGGGCGTTTGTGGAAGTTCTCGGCTGAACCAGCCAACTCCCGCAAGCATTTTTTGCTGAGCCCAGTTGGATTTGATCCTGGGTCTATCATTCAGTTTATTTTTTCTAATTTGCATGAGAGATTTTCTGAAGTTCTTCACAGTGAAAACCTGAAATTTTTATTCTTTAAAAATATTTCTGTTCTTATTGCTAAATCTGGCTGTTAAGGGGCCAAAATTTTGTAAATTAATCAAGCTAATCTAGGGTTTCAAATTTTTGCTTTATATAGTTTTCATTAGGGTTTTGTCTCTTTTGCAATAACAGGTACGCGTGATCTAGAAGTTTTCGGGGTTTCATCAAACAAGTTTTGAGTCAGCCGTCGAAGAGCATTCCTGGAACTGGATCGTCGATATTACTTGCATCACAAGAAATCGAAAAAAAAAAACAGTGGAAAGCCCTCAGCGTCACACGGAGTCTCACTGGTTTCGCAAAACGTCAGGAAAATCCACGCGTTTTATTAATCATCGCTGGAGAATCGTGACTGTAAAGATCACCGCATTGGTTTTACCAAGTACTCTGCAGCGGCAGCAATATATACAGTTAATCTGCGGGTTGAGAATTCAACCATCCTCGCCAGTCCCGCCGTCAAAGTGCAGTCCGTGAATAAAATAAGAAAAACGAGTTTTATTTCTGCATCCAGCATGAAGGAGTTCTCAATGGAACATGTATCTTGCGGGGAGGTAAAAGGTAATTTTTGCTGTGTGGGTTAATCAGGCAATGTGAGCTATCCGCCCTATTCAAAATTTGAGCCCGCTAATTTCTGCAAATCTCAAAATCGTTTTACATTGCCGCTGTCGACTATATCTCTTTGGGAGATTTTCGATCTCTGTCATTTATGCACTTTTGATAGCGTCCCTCGTCACTATCGGGCCAGAACTTTCAAATCCTTTGCTCAGAAACGTGCCTAGCATTCCATCACGTCAGGGTTACGTCCTTCATCCGAAACTGCAACTCCAAATCATAATTCATCACCGTTGTATGAAGCCCAAACGTCCCACGGGTTTTGGCATAAGAAAACGTTCACACCACCGGCTCAGGTAAACTTTTCACACACCAGCAAATTGAAGCAGTTCAATGTAATGCCCAGGTAATATCAGATGTCTGACGTTGAAGAATCGCAGTAAGGGCTCAATTTTTGGGTCAGGTATCGTTTTAGTTAACGCGTATTCGATTTTGTCTAACTGATGGTCACGTAGGTTCAGTCCTCTGATTCCGGCGTAGCTTTTGATTTAGAATAGATCGTAGGCTATAGCAATAGATTTAGGATTAGATTTTAATTTATTTTTTTTAGTTTAAGTTAAATTCGATTTCATTTAGTTTTGTTCTATAAATTTGTTTTTTGTTTCTTTTAAAAATATATATGAAAATAAAAATAAAAATGCGATTTTGCCTTTTTCATTTTTGACTTAGGTTTAGAATTAGATTTTAGATTTTTTTTTTAAATTTTGCTTTTAGCTATGGTCTTAACGTCTTCATAGTTTTAACTTATGATTTAAATAGACTTTGATGTTTTAGATTTAATATAAGTTTTAGTTAGATTTCGTTTTTGTTTTAATTAGATTTTAATTTTAGAGTTTTATAAATTTTCTTTTTTTTATAAAAAAAAAAATAATAATAATAATAATTTTTAGATTTAATCTTTTCTTAGTTTAATGTTAGAATGAGATAGAATTTTTTTTTAGGTTTTCATTTAGTTAGAATTTTTTTTTTTTTTTTTTAATTTTTGCTAAAAAAGAAAGCATAAATTTTTTTTTGTGGGAAATATTTTTGCCAGTTCCAGTCTTGCCTCGGGAGCTTCCTATGTTTCATCTTTTATGCTGAGGTTGAAAATTTTAATGTGGGAAATGGTGTTTAATCTGATTCAAATTTTCATCTGATGGTTAATTGCATGAATGTGGCCTCTTGTTGTTATTTTACATGGTTGTTCAAAGCACTTTATCTTTCGAAATCTTAATTTGCTGGAGTATCACTAAGTCATTAAGCATTTTTCTCATTTGATAAAAGTTAATGATAAATGATTGCTCCTAATGAGATCATATTTCTGCAGCATCTGGTAATTAATCGTTTAAACATTAACTCCACAAGGCACTAGTCTTTTAACTTTTAAATCCTTTTAGTGCTTATCATATCGTGTCTCCCAACCAATTGGTCAACAGTTGGTCTTCGTCATATCATAGGGTCTACCCCCCTTAGCCGCGGGAGACAGGCTTAAACGGAGGGATCGGGGATCAGGGTGACAGACCCCGGTCTGAGCGTTGTCGTGTCAATCTGCGCGACAACAGGTCCAAAAACAATGATGTCACTTTTGTGCTTGATTTGTTTCCTTCAGTTGATGATCTGTAATGTGTCGAGCATGTACTTGTATTTATTTCCAGTATTTACATGGTAAATAACTTGTTAATTAACTGAACAAGTAGGTAGGAATAAATCAGTAAAGTACATGAAGGGATTCTAACAGTTAGACTTAGAAATTCCAACATGGTGTCAAAGCGTGGTTGTAGATCACAGGAGAACTGAGGACATTAGTCAAGAAGAGCAGCAACAACAGAAAATAGCTGTCCAAAGTGACAAAAGTTGTTCCTAGCAGAGCAGCAAGGAAGAGGTGATGCAGTGCCTGCGTCATCAAGTTCAAGCCAAGACGAGGCAACGCAGAGGTTGAGGGAGCCAAAGACATGCTCACACAGAGCCACAAAGAGGCCAGGAGGGCTGACGCAGTTGGCTAAGGAAGTTGATTTGCCGATGCCAGGATTGCGCAGAGCCTAGAAGCTCTAACATTCAGTTTGTTGGGGTTTAGGAGGCTGTGGGTAAGTTGCAGAGTGGAGCTGGTGGGGTATTGTAGTTAAAACCGTACCTAACAAGGCACGACCAAGGAGGAGGGAGTTGCTACCGAGGATTTCTAGCCGAGAAATCTGGATCAGTGGTGTAGTTGCACTAACGATCAGAGTGGGGGCATCTCGACATTGCCAGAAGGATTTCCAGGAGGGAAATGGAGGCTCAGAGGGCGTCACACCAAGAAATTCCAGGAGGGAAGTAGAGGAGCAGCGAGATGGTAGTGAATGGGGTAAGAGACTAGGACAAACTGGATGGAGCCTCAAACTTCGTGGTCTAGAAGTTCAGAATCCTATCCGTTCTAGAGAGGAATCGTGTCAAGCACTTCGCCTTGAGGACAATCGCTATCCCAGTTAACCCAACTGATAACGACAAGTACGAGGAGACAATGGCAATGGGCCAAGAGCATGATCCTTGACGGGGTCAAGGACCATGTAGTACCACATATTGCCGAAAAGGACACGGCAAATGAGATGTGGGAGGCCCTAAAGAAATTGTACCAGCATACTTCTGTGCAGAGAAGGATGTTACTAGAAAATCAACTGTGCTCATACCAAATGCAGAAGGGAGAACAGATCGACATCTTCCTCGGTCGATTGAAGGAGATCTGGGATCAACTGACTTCCATAGGGGCCACGCTGGATCAAGAATTCATGGTGAGAATAGCCCTGAACGCAGTCTCAGAAGACTAGGAGGTGTTTGTCCAAAGCATACCGGGCACGGTGACCCTTCTAGATTGGGAAGAAATGTGGGCTTCTCTTCACCAAGAAGAGATTAGAAGGCTGAGCAAGGCGGGAAGCAGCGACAAGGGGATCAGAATCAAGAAGGAGGAGGAGGTGGATGCTGCCCTAGCATCTGAGGGAAAGTAGGAGAAACGGAAGAAGAAGGACGTCTCCAAGGTCAAATGCTTCCACTGTGGAGAGCAGGGTCATTATGCGACCCAGTGTCCAAGGAAGAAGAGCAAGGGACAGGCCTTCGAAACCAAGGTTGCACCAACAAGGGCAGAGAAGGAAGTGGAGATAGACGATGACTGTGCCATGAGTGCACACACACCACTTGAGCGGAAGTTGGGAGACATCGAGCTGTAGTCAGACGAACTACAAGCGATGAGGGGCAGGATCCTTGAGGTACTCAGCCTCTTGGATTAGACCTTGCTACGAGAGCCCCGAAGAGGAGTAGCAATACTGGCGGATGTCAATATAGACGGATGCGAATGGAGCGACAGATGGAGCTACAGTGCAGGATTCCCAGGACAGCGTGAGGCAGCAGTGCAAGAACCACATGAGTTTGTACTAGTGCAAGATGGCAGAGAGAGGAGTGCAACGGTGCGAGATGCAAGGAGTTGTTGCAGTAGCGCAGAGGGCAGAGAGGGAGCACTTGTCAGCGACAGAGGAAGCTTCAGCGTCATGGGTGTCTCTAGCCTGACAAAGATGTCAAAGTTCGGAGATCAGTTACTTACTTCTCAGTAACTGGTTTGCAGTGCAGTAGTTAGCAGTGACAGTGCTATGGGCAACACAATGCAACAAGATGAGAGGGAGTTGTAGTACGAATGCAGTAGTGGCAGTGGCAAGGCCATGTGTAGCAATATAGGATGCAGCAGTGCAGATGATGGGCAGCAAGCCTAGCATCAGCACAGGAACCGATGCCGTAAGATCGGGGTGATACTCAGTGAGGAGTATTGCTAGAGCACAGTCTTCGCTAAGAGGAAGTGTTGATTTGGGGTAGCATTGGATGTGCTCTAGCCACGAAAATTGGTGGAGAGGCTAAGGCACATGAGATCTCCAATACCCAGAAAGGGTTTGGGCAGATTCTAAATAGTTTGGGAGATATTAAAATAATTAATATTTTTAATGGAGTTCCTAAGTCTAAACTTAGGGAAAATAAAATATTAATGTGAATTAATATAAAATTGTGTTAGAATGGTCCAAAAGTCATGGATCTCTTATCTGTTGATTAGGGACTTAATCTCGGTCGTTGAATTGTCAATGAGAAAATTATAAGAGGAGGCTTGAGGGTCACTTGGAGAACACACCAAGAGATCAAGATTTCGACTTTCTGGGGCTGGGTTTGCTGAGAAAGTTGAGAGAGTGATCAGAGTTGCAGCTAAGGGGTAGTGAATACAGAAGCAGAGAGGCAGAGATAGTACCAGGAGGATCAACGCATAAGATGGGAGAGAGGGACACAGAGCTAGCCAAGGGTTCACGCAGAGCCAGCCAAGGCTCATGCAGAGCCAACCAGGAGCTACACAATGCCTCAAAGGGCCAGCATGAGTGATGTAGAGGTCTAGAGAGAGCTGACGCAGTCCCTAGAGGTTGACGTTGGGGTTTCGTTGGACAGATTGAAGCTATGGAGCTACAGGAGTGTCTATCCGAGGTTTCAGCCGGAATATCTACTTCTGAGTAGAGAGGTACTACTGCCGAAATTATTCTATGGTGGGTGAACCGGTTTTGGCACCCAGATTGTATTCAGAAACTGCATAACAATCAAACCGTCAGACCACTGCACCAGTTTTCCCACATTGGGTTTTTCCGGGGACGTTGGTCCAAAAACAACGGTGTCACTTGTGTGTTTGATGTGTTTCCTTCAGTTGATGATCTGTAATGTGTTGAGCATGTACTTGTATTTATTTCCAGTATTTACATCGTAAATAACTTGTTAATTAACATAATAAGTAGGTAGGAATAAATCAGTAAAGTACATGAAGGGTTTCTAACAGTTAGACTTGGAAATTCCAACATTTTGCCGGTGTCGGGATTGTGCAGAACCAAGACGCTCAATCCTTCGATTGCTGGGGTGAAGGAAGCTATGGGCAGTTTGCGGGAGCGAAGCTGGTGGGGTAATGTGGTTAGAACAGTACCTAACAGGGCAAGACCAAGGTAGAGGGAGTTGCTGCCGAGGCAGATTTCTAGCCAAGGAATCTGGATCAGTGTTGCAGTTGCACGGACGAGTAGAGAGGGGCAACTTGAAGTTGGCAAAAGGATTTCTAGGAGGGAAATCGAGACTCAGAGGGAGTCTAGAGGAGAACTTCCAGACGAGAAGTAGAGAGACTCAGCAAGAGTCGAACCGAGAAATTCTAGACAGGAATTAGAGAGACTCAACAAGAGTCGAACCGAGAACTTTCAGACGGGAAGTAGAGAGACTCAGCAGGAGTCGAACCGAGAACTTCCGGACGGGAAGTAGAGAGACTCGGAGGAGTCGACAAAAGAGCAGCGAGATGGTCGTGAATGGGCTGAGAGATCAAGATAGGTTGGACAGAGCATCCAACTTTATGGTCTGGAAGGCCAAGATCTTGTCCATTCTAGACATACATCATATCAAGGGCTTTGCCTTAAGAGTGATGGCTATCCCATTTGACCCGTTAGCTAATGAAAGGTACGAGGAGGCAATGGCTAAGGCAAAGTGTATCATCCTTGATGGGGTCAAGGATCATGTGGTCCCACATATTTCCGAGAAGGAAACAGCAAAGGAGATGTGGGACATTTTGAAGACATTGTACCAGCATACTTCCGTGAAGAGGAAAATGCTCCTGGAGAATCAGCTAAGGTCATACCAAATGCACAAGGGAGAGTAGATAGATGTCTTCCTTGGTTGGTTGAAGGAGATCCGTGACTAGCTAACTTTCATAGGGGCCACGCTGGATCAAGAGTTGATGGTAAGGACCGCACTAAATGCAGTCTTCGAGGATTGGGAGACATTTGTCCAGAGCATACTAGGCAGGAAGAGTCTTCCAGATTGGGAAGAATTGTGGGCGGCTCTTCGTTAAGAAGAGATCAGACGGCTGAACAAGGTCGGGAGTAGCGGAAAGGGGTCAGGATCAAGAAGGAAGAGGAAGAGGATGCGGCTCTAGCATCTGCGGGAAAGCAGGAGAAGAGGAAGAAGAAGGACCTCTCCAAGGTCAAGTGCTTCCATTGCGGGGAACTGGGTCATTTTGCGAACTAGTGTCCTAGAAAGAAGAGTAAGGGTGAGGCTTCAGACTCAAAGGTAGCGCCAGCGAAGGCGGAGAAAGAAGTAGAGGAGGATGATGATTGTGCCACGAGTGCTCAAGTGCCCAAAGAGAAGAGGTGGGGAGACATCAAGATGTAGTTAGGAGGACTACAGGAAATGAGGGGCAGGATCCTTGAGGTACCCAACCTCTTAGATTATACCTTGCTACGGAAGCCCCGAAGAGGAGTAGCAGGACTGGCAGATGTGGGTAGACGAATGCAGAAGAAGCGACAGAGAGTACTACAATGCAGAAGTCCCTAGGCAGCACGAGGCTAGCAGGCTACAATGGTGTGAGATGCACGGGAGTGTTGCAACGGTGCAGGATGGAACAGAGATGTGTGCAACGGTGCAAGATGCAGGGAGTTGTTGCAGCAATGTAGAGGTCAGTAGAGGGAGCACTTGTTAGCGACAGAGAGTGCTTTAGTATTGGGAGTGTTTCTAGCATGAAAGGGATGTCATAAGTTGGGTGGACTAGTTACTTACTTCTCAGTAACTGAGTTGCAGTGTAGTAGCAATTTGCAGTACCACGATGCAACATAATGAGAGGGGGATGCAATGCAGATGCAGTGTTGAGAGAAAGGAACAGCAACAGCATGGATGCAGAGGGAGCTGCCGTACGGATGCAACAATGGCAGTGGTAGGGCCATGGGCAGTAGTACAGAGGATGTTGGGCGGGGAGGCCTAGCATCAAAACAGGTACCGGTGTTGGATAATCAGAGTGATGCTCAGTGTGGAGTATTACTAGAGCACAACCCTCACTAAGAGGGAGTGTTGATTTGGGGTAGCATCGGATGTGCTCTAGCAACGAAAATTGGTGGAGAGGTTAAAGCATGTGAGATCTCCAAGACCCGAAAATGGTTTGGACAAATTGTACCTGGTTTGGGAGATATTAAAATAATTAATATCTTTAATGGAGTTCCTATGTCTAAACTTAGGAAAAATAAAATATTAATGGATATTAATATAAAACTGGTTTAGAAGGTTCCAAAAGTCATAGATCAAGCCAAATCTAATCTTAGTTGTTAATTAAAGATTTAATCTCAACCGTTGATGGACCAACGAGAAAAGTATAAGAAGAGGCTTGAGGGTCAGTTGGAGAATGCACCAAAATGATCAGTTATTCATTTTGCTAGAGCAGGGTTGCTAAGCAAAGTTGAATCAATGATCAGGAGCGAGGGGCAGTGAGTATGAGGCAAAGAGGCAGAGACAATATTGAGAGACCAATGTAGAAGCAGAGAGAGCGAAAGCAACAGCTAGTCCAGGCTACCCAGAGCTCAGCATAGACAACGCAGAGGCCAGGGGAACTGCGTAATCCATGCATAGGCTGCTGGATTAACATAGAGGGTCCCAGAGGTTGCGCAGTGCCTTAGAGGTTTGATGCAGAGGGTCCTAGGGTTGACGTAGGTCAGCAGAAGGCTGACACAGAAGCCAGAAGGGCAAGCACTGAGCTTCAGTTGTGCCAGAGAGGGTTTCGTGGGACAGGTTTTCTGAATACCTGTTTCTAGATATAGAGGTATTGCTGTCGTGTATTTATCTTTGTCGAGTGAGTCGGTTAGGCACCCAGTTGTACTCAGAAAGACTGCATAATAATATAACTCTCAGAATAGCTGCACCAGTTTTCCCACATTGGGTTTTTCCGGTGACATTTGTCCAAAAATAACAATGTCACTTGTGTGCTTGTTTTCTTTTAGTTGATGATATGTAGATGTTGTGACTATATTGTGTTTATTTCGGTATTTAAATGGATTAAATAACTTTTTCGAATTTAAACAAGTAGAAGAAATAAACCAACAGAATACAGATTAATTTTCTAATGGTAGACTTAGGAAATTCAACAGTCTGCATGGCGGGATCTCCCCAAAAACCCCCTGGTGCCACTCCAACAAGGCCAGTTTGTCTAGATGGACAGGCCGTGACAGAGCCCCTATCTTTGCGATCCTCAACTCCACTGCCCACTCTATATCTCCATGTCATAGATTTGCCTCCATCCGGTTAGCGGACAGATCTTCCTCCATCCAGTGAGCGGAGACTCTCTATGGTGGATAGGAGTGCATTCCCCTCAACACTACCATCTTCCCAACTGTGCCTGTAAATTCCATCTCTATCTTCTGCCATTCAGTGGTGACCCCCCCAGCAAGTATAACCACTAGATACCCAACACTACATTGGTGTCCGAAACATCAACTACAAAAAAGTGATCAGTGACTGAGTAGTTCCCCATCACCACAGTCAATCCAAGAACATACTTCATGCACTGCATGGTCCGGTCTCCTGACACCAGCATGGAGAACTCCTCAAATTTCTCTGTGTGAATGCCCCTACGCTCCACCATCTGGGCATCAATAAAGTTGTGGGTGGCCCCATTGTCTACCAGGACTGACACTCACTGCTTCTTTACCGTCCCCCTGTTCATGATTCTCAAATACTTCGGTACTCCCCGAAGTGAAGCAAGGACCCCCCCAGATGGGGCAAACGATCCTCCTTTAGATGGTGGTGGCCCTCCCGATGACTGTCCTCCCTCATCTCCCTGCTCTGCTCCCATCTCGAACTCCTCATCAGGCTCACTGTCTGAATACACTTGAATGTAGTGGGCCTTTCCCTTGGTGCACTTATGCACGGGTGCCCAATGCTCCTGGCACGTGAAGCACAACTTCCTCCTCCTTAGGTCTCTGCAGGTCTCCTCATCCATTTGGCCACATCCCCCATCCTTCTAAGGTAGTCTAGTTTCTCGGTTCCCCTGTGGGGTCGTGGGTCTAGTGGGGGCAAAGGCTCGAGTCTTGTGAACTACGTCAATCATATCCTGGGTCCTGGAGATAACATCTGTAAGTGATATGAACTTGTGGGTCCTCACCCAACCCTGCAGTGGCTCGACAAGCCCCTCCACAAATAGCATGATTAGTCGAGCCTCCGAGATGTCTGTCACCATCAATGCCAGTCTTTGGAACTTTGTAATGTAAGACTCTACTCTGCCAGTATGCCTCAGACGGGCTAACTCCATAAAATGCAACTCTGGGTCTTTCCTCTCAAATCTCTCCAGTAGCCTTTGGGTGAACTCTGTGTAAGAAGTCATATGGATGTGTCCCAATTTGATTAGCCCATGCTACCACCACTCCTCAGAATCCCCCTCCAAGTGAAGAGTAGCAAAGTGAATAACAATGGTCTCCTGCATGGGGTTCAGGTGGAAGTATGTGTCTAACTTCTAAATCCAAGCCCTGGCTGAACTCTTGGCCAACCCATCAAAGTTAGGGAGTGTAACCTTCCCTACTATCTTCTACACCTCCTGGTTAGATGGTCCCCCTTTGCAGTGTGCTCCAACCCTAGTAGTATGTCTCTCCCTGAGGTGTATTTACTCCCCAAAATACATCACCTGCTTAATTCAGGCATCCAACCCCTCATACTCATCAATACTGGATGCAACTGAATTGACCAAGTCTACAACTCGGCTTGGCTCCTTCTACGACTCTAGCTCATCCACAAAATGAGCCATAGTGGGACGGCCAGCCTACCATGCTGGGGAGTGTGTGGGGGATGATAGGTACGACTGCACCCTCTTGCTCTGGAACCTCCCTCACCATGGGGCTCCCCTTACGGCCTTCCATTCATCTACAACCTCCTCACCTGTTGCATCATGTCTATCATGAACTGCCCTTGCCTCAACATCTATTGATTGGTTCTCAATAGCTCCTCCAAAACCTAGTTTTGGCCCATTTTTGTGGGTTGCTCATTGTCTTCTTGGTTGTCCATCCTGCCTCTAATATTTTCCACTTCAATGTTCGAAAATGGATCTGGGTCTCCTTCTCTACCTCAACACTTGCCTCTGCCTCTACCACGGACCCTCTGGAAAACCAACCCTTGATATCTTGGTGGCATTACCTACTCCTGTTCCCCACTCTGGCCAAGAACATGCTCTGATACCACTGTAATATTCCTAATGGAAAAATTTACAGTGATAACAAAAACATGCAAGACAATTAGCATAAAAAATTTCAATAAACACCAATAAACCAGAAATGCTCCCAAACACGCCAAAATGGGCAATTTTATTATATATAACTGCTGGAGTACAATGTGAAATAGAAAGAGTGCACCTGGGCTTGCACAAGGCAAGCTACAAGCCTTAGGTGGTCGATATATCAATGCCCAACTACTGCAGGAGTTTATCTACCAGAAACTTATGTTGGCCCCAATAATTTTGCATTTTTGGTTGTGTTGAGACTCTGATTTGACCCCTGAAATCTGCCCAAAAAATTATGCAAAAGTAGATTTGAGATCCTTGCCAAAAACCTAGAAGAACCTAGAATGGGTTTTCTCTTAGTTTTGACGCTACAAAATTGACCCCAAATTCCCAACACTTATCCACTACCGATAAATTTCGGCCTACAAGAAATTCTTTCTTTACAACCCTCCAAAATAATGGAAAATCTCCCTTGGCTCCCTTCTAACTCCCACGTAACAACACAACCCCAAATACCACTGAATGGGACCACCCACAAAAACTCCCTCTCAATTACTATGCAGGCCTGGGCAATGTCTGCATAGCCTCTGTTACCACTCAAACCTGCAGGGGACCTAAAGGGGTTCCTAAGAGGGCAATTGCTAGGTTAAGGGCAATTGTGGAGGCTTAGCCCACTGTCACCATAGTTAAGTCTCCTTGCTCTTTACGGACTTTCACCAATGGAAGGAGTCCCGGTAGTGTAGGGGTTCACTTGTAAAGTATATGTCGAGGGATAGGTGAGAAGTGACCTTGAAAACCCTTTCCCGATGATGGAGTGAAGAATGGAGCTTGCTTGCTCGTTAAGCAAGGGACTGGGTCCACCAGGGATAACAGGTGAGGATTGGAGGGTTGAGGGAGAAAGGATAGGTTTATGATCAAGCTTCTCAATCCTTATAATAATTGGGAAACTTGGATTCCCAAGTGGTTCTTAGCAAACAGTCTTTATTAAGAAGTGGGACCACACAAGCCCAAGTGGACCCAGCCCAGGTTCAGGGATGGAATGTAATAACCAATGATGTTCCTATCCTGGACAAGGTGAGGGGAAAGGAACAAACAAGAATACTTTCTTCAAAAGGTTGAGTTGATCCTATTGAGGTATAGCCTTGGGGATGCCTAGGCATAATTCAATCCTAGAGCTAGGGATTGAGATTCCCGGAGACTCCACCATTAGAATTACCTCAAATTTGGAGGAGAGGGAGACGACCCACCAACATAGTAGCCTATCGGAGATCGAATTTTTTCCTTGGGTCAATTCCCGAGAAATTAATGCCCTAGGTGACCTAATGGGGCTAGACTTGGAAAAAAAGGGGAAAATGGTTAAAAGAGGGTTGAAATGATCACCCTTTTTGCTGGGGATCAGTGCCTAGTTCACTTGGGGATATGGAGTCAATGATAATGAGGAGTAAGAACTTGGTTTCTTAATCAAGGAGGCTCAAAAAGTCAACTTCATCCAATATTGAGAGTGTTAGTGTCAGTCTTTTCAGCCTTCCTCCAGTGATCAAATATGCTCTTACAAAGTGGTCTCAGAGTTTCAAAGTCAAATTTTGTCATTTCAGTGAGTTTTCAAGCAAAATTTGGTCACTAGGCATTAGGTCTAGGGTTTGCCCAAATGGCGGTCCATGTCATTATTCAGCTGAGTTTATCATCATTCAGAGGGTTGTCATTATCATCTCAGTGTCTAATGAGTCATTTCACACCTTGTTCATGCTTCATGTTGCGCCCAGGCAAGGTCATTTCCCTCTCCTAGGGTTTTGAAGGCAATTTCTCTTGGATGGTCAAATCACCGGCAAAACTTGTTTCCTGATGTTCATACACCTTCCCCTATCCTTAAAGTACCTTATCAAACACTCCCCATCCCTTAGATCCGCCAAATTCCTCATTTTTGTACAAACCCTAGTTTCTAGCTACAACCTGGCAATTTTCTAGGTTGGGCCTGTGTTTTGCTCTTTTCGACCCCTTCCCCTCACTCAATCTCTAAGATTCCACTTTCCCCTACTTCCTAACATCCCTCCCCACTCCCAAAAATTTCCCCAAGAATTTAGAAGCCCCCTATCCCCTTCATTTCGCTCCATTTCGACAAAATTCCTTGCTTCACACATCGGGACAAGTTTCACTCAAAAGCTGTTTCTGAGCAATCAAAGATGAATTTTGCAAAACTGAGAGAGGTTTTTGTCCACAACATGCCAAGGAAGAAAAACCTCTTTCACTTTTTACACAGGTGTCATGGTTTGAGAGAAATGTCAAAAATACCGGCGAGAACGAAGGTGCTCCAAGGACGGTTGGCCAAAGCACAAAAACGAAGGAAAACGCCCGATCCACTCCAAATTTTGGCCAAAGCCTCTTTGACTGAGCATGGTACTTGATTGGGGACTCTCAGCCCAAATTTCAAGAAATTTGGAGAAAATTTTGTCATTTGTGAATTTTTTGTGCAAATTACAGGTTTTTCCTAGGAACCGGTCTCACCCCGGGTGAGACCAGTTTGAAGGGCTGCTCGGAATTTTGAAAACTTGGCATTTTTGGAAAGGGCATTCAAAAAGAAAAATTACCAATACTTGGGAGAAGCCTGATTTTGAGTTTTGAGCCTCCAAAAGCTCAAAATACACCTAAAAAATGACTTTCTGCCCACTTTTTGAGTTGCAGAAAGTGACCTTGGGAGAAATGGTTTTTGAGGGATCAAATCAACACCAAATTCAGAAATTCCACTTGGGATGGAAAGTAGACAGGCCAAGCTTTCCAATGAGCCATCTTGCACCTGATTTGGACCAGTGGAACCCACTCAAAAACAGCTGTGAAGGGGCGCGACCAGAACTTCCAGATTTGCCAGAATTGCCATTTTCGGTCAAAAAACACTGTTTTGACTATGGTTGACCATTTTTACTTGTAGATGATGGATAAATGTAATATTTTCATGGCACTTTGATAGATTTTATCTCTCTTTACCCTTCTAGAAGCTTCTTTGATGTAAATAGTGAATAATTAATGCATGGATGAGTTAGCTAAGTAATAGAGGCAAGTTGTTGGGCTGCCTATTTTCTAGTTCTTAGTTTACAATTAGTTCAAACTGCTCCTAGGAAGCTGAGCTCGACCCCTAGAGGTGGGGAAAGGAGTTAGATGGTCTAGGAGGTCTATATTATGCCTTCTCTTTCTCATTTTGATGGTTGGACTCTTGTGGGAGAAAGCATTATTGTGTATTGTACATCTACTTCTGCAATTTAAGGAAAGAAAGGCCAGGGTTTTGCAGACTTCATTGTGGATTCTTGTGGATCATTGTGTTGATGGTGTGTCTTCTAATTGTTACTGTAAGTTTGTTTATGTGTTACATCTCTCTTTCTTTGCTGCTAATTGAACAAGATAAAGTGATAAAGTTTGAATTCATGCATGCCATGCTCAGCTTTTAATTCTGTTCAATATCTATGTTTTCCACTGTTTAAAGAGGATTCAAAGTCCTTGTTTGCCCTCTTTAACCTCCTCTCTTTCTTCCCTGATCACTCATCCAAGTCAAAGGCATCAGCACAAGTTCCTACCTTGCCCCAAAGAACCCCCTGCAAAAATTGTGCTCCATCCCCGCACCCTAAATTGCACTCCCTCCAATTGCCACCAAAAACCCAAAAATCTTTAAATCAACCCCCCTTATCAATTTACTAGCCTAATATCTTTGATCCTAATTGGTCAGCTTATTATATTATAAGATCTATCAAATCTGACCCGAGAGAGCCTTCTCATACCTCGTAGGGCTAGCTACGAGGTGAAATGGTTTGATGTAGCCTTGAGAGTTTGTCTATCTCAGCCTAGGTGAATTCCAAGCGCTAACAGAGAGAAAGAAAGAAAAGTGACCTTCAAGCATTTATACTTCAAAGCAGATTATGCAAGCTTATCAAGATAAATAAATCTCTAGGACATTCCATTCATATAACATTGGCCCACACATTAAATTAGCTAAAACATGCTCAATTCCACATTTCGACAGTCAACAACTAGCCCTAATTTTAGCAACATTCCATTCATATAACATTGGCCCATACATTAAATTAGCTAAAACATGGTCAATTCCACATTTCAACAATGCAACAACTAGCCCTAATTTTAACAGTGTGCAGCAACAAGAATAATAGCATCAAAATTTACTTACAACGTTATAGAGTATATTGAACCAACATTTCGTTTGCTCAATAAAGCTCCAAGACGAGAAACAACCCAAATCCACACATAAAAATTCTTTATGATGGATAAGGGGGTGGCCCCTTGTTCTCCAAGTAGTAGACCTGTGGTGCTCCTAGTGGGTCTAAGAGCACATAAATGACCCCATGGGTCTCCATATGAATCGGAGATGCCTATAGATCCTTTGCAAGGGTCTGAGTGGTGGAATGAATGCTGCCATGACATTGAACAAGTCTTGGGGCACCTGCCAAGAGTGTGGTTCTCCTGTGGGGGCATAATGTATCAAGCATATCACCATCATCCCAAAAGTGGATCGCTAGTAGTCTCTGAGCATCGATGAAGATCTGTGGAGTGTTGTATGTTGTTGTGGAGGCCAATGGCTCTCTATGCACACCCTATATGTGTCAATGTAGACCTCTGAGGGTTAGGATCCCACATGTTATCCTGCACAATATCCCAAGGCTGAGAAGGGAGATCAAAGGAGGTAACCTCAAACCACTTAGCATTCAACAGCTAGCCCTATTAAACCAGAGAATGATCTCTCTATGAATTCACAGCCAATGATGACTGGAATGGGAAAAGATGTTAGGTTAGATATGTTTGGCTCAGGAAGGGTTTTGAAAGTCTTAGGGTTTCACTGGATCATGAGTGAAAATCAGGGAACTAGGTCAACAAATCAAAGGTTTCAGCTGCAAGATATATAAAGGAGCAGAATAGTTATGCTTTTGTGATACTTAGGGGTTTTGTCGATGTAGTGTAGGGTGGAAAAACAAAGATCAAAATGATCATGGCAAGCATGAATTCATTTATCAGACAACAAGTGACATAAACATGGAATTCCTAACAAAACAGAGCCTAAATTAAGAATTATGTTTATAACCTTAAAGGAAAATCACTGAAAACATAGGCATGGAAAGAGAATGGAATTATCATTCATATAAAACTATAACAGAGAAAAAACATTATCACAAACTCACAACACAAGAATTTAGAATAATAGTTGCAACTGTCCTTTGAATTTCTGCGAAAGTGATGAAGTACAAGTTCCAAGAGTTCTACTCAATCTCTATGCCTAGTTTTGTTTTATTTAAAAATATAAAAAATATATAAGAATTAAGAAGTTTTTCAAAAACGCTTAACAAAAAATTGAAAATTCATTTTTGGTGGCTTTCGTGGTATCTATGTTCCACTTCTCTATAATTAAATGCACTTTAATGTTTATTTAAAGTTAGCTATATGAAAGTGGTAACTGGTTAGCATTTAAATTTTATGATCATTTAAAGCATTCAATATTTAGAAATTTAATTGTTGGATCATTATTAAAGCATTGTGAGTTTATTGAATAGCTTATATTGCTTAGGATATTTGATGATAAATGATTGTTTTACGTGGTTCATATTTCTGCAACATTTAATAAATAATCATTTAATCATTAACACCATAAGGCACTGGTACATCAATCTCTAAAATCAATCAGGTGTTAATCTTCCTTGCTGTGTCTCCCAACCCAACTGGTCCACAGTTGGTCTTCCCTTATCCCATAGGGTCTACCCCCCTTAGCCTCGGGAGACGACTTAAACGGAGAGATCGGGGATCGGGGTGACAATGCCTGCTCTGAACGTTGTCATGACAATCCGCGCAACAATATTTTTTGGCACCGTTGCTAGCGAAAGAGTTTTTCTGTCCCTGGCATTTCAACGACATTCATCCTTCCCATTTCTCATCTTTTAATTTCAGTTGGCAATGACAACATTTTTTGGCGCCGTTGTCGGGGACAGAGTTTTTTTCTGTCCTTGGTTTATTCGACATTCATCATTCTTTCATCTTTCTTATCTCTCATTTGAGCTAGCAGAGTCAACATTTTTTGGCATTGTTGACCTCTACCGGTCAACTACCCATGCAGTACACCCCCTTTTTCTTTGCAAGAAAGGGGCAGCACCTGACCAGCGTGTCTGCGCCATCCAACAGTCATCAACAACTTGATCATTTTGATTGTAAACCCAGTCTGCATGTATGAATTGTAAATAATCTTAGCAGATATGAGTCGTGTATGTGAATTGCCTAGGTGGACCTAACTTTCTAGTGGTAATCTACGTCCCGGAAGGATTTTCGTCTCACCGATCCATGGATCGGCAGAGTTTTCCTTCAAACCTGACCCCAAAGCCGGGATGGATTTTGTCATTGGAATTTTAGGAGAATCCTAGTGTGTTGATCTGCTAGATTATAGTTGTGTCGCAGAACTGGGTGATTTGTGAGGGTCTATGTTAAAGGGGTTTTCTCCCTTAAGATGTAAATTGTAAAAGTCATGATGTAATGTGTCCTGAGGGTCGAAAAATGTTTTAAAT
Source organism: Pinus tabuliformis (assembly GCA_031772625.1). Lineage (NCBI taxonomy): Eukaryota > Viridiplantae > Streptophyta > Pinopsida > Pinales > Pinaceae > Pinus > Pinus tabuliformis. The sequence goes on from CM062818.1 coordinate 2,076,623,914, forward strand.
CCCCTCATGAGTCCTAAGTCCTAGGTCCTAGGTGATGTTTCCGAAGGCTTAGTTCGATGATCCATTTTAAAATTAATTAAGAAATTAAAAAATGAATAAAAATAATAAAATAAATAAAAATTAAAAAATGAAAAAAAATAATAATAATAATAATAAAAAAATTATTAAAAAATAAAGCAAAAACCCTAACTAATAAAATAATAATATTTTAAGTGAATAAATCGACGGATGAGATCAAGAGATGTCTTGATCCTCATCAACGGTCGAGATCATTTCTACATGGATCACTCGAACTAGCCGTTGGGATCATTTCCTTTAAATAGGGTGCTAGGAGTCATTTTCAGATCATGGGATCTGTGAGTCTGATACTGAAGAATCTCTCTTGTAAATCTGTTTCTGGTTAATAAAAGAAGACTTTGGGGTCCATATTTTGCTGGTGTTACTCTCTTAAAATGCTGTGAGATTGTTGTAGTTTCTGCATATTTTATTTTCAGTCATTGATAATAGCTTTTTTAAGAGTATTGTGAGCACAGGTATCTTGTTCACTTGCTAGGATTTGGGTGCTGTTAGGGTTTCTGAAGTAATGGCAGGTATCTCCATTACTTCCTGAGATCTAGCAGCATTTTTGCCCTCTTTACTGATGGTTGTTTTGAGATGTGCAGAAAACCATTTTCTGAAGGAATATTGTGGGCATTAGGGGAAGTTCTTGGCTGAACCAGCTAACTCCCGCAAGCATTTTTTGCTGAGCCTAGTTGGATTTGATCCTAGGTCTATCATTCAGTTTTATTTTCTGATTTGCATGAGAGATTTTCTGAAGTTCTTCACAATGACAATCTGAAATTTCTTTTCTTTAAAATGTTTTCTGTGCTTATTGATGAATCTGGCTTTTAAGGGGCCAAATCTGTAAATTAATCAGCTATCCTAGAGCTGTAAATTTTTTGTGATTCTAGGTTAATTTTGAAGGGTTTCACTTTGAAGTTTTGCATATTATTTGTCGGGTTTTTTTTCTTTTTTCCTCTTGTAGAGACAAGGCTCTACAGTTCCAGATCAGTGGATTTCAGTGGCAAAAGACCAGCTTAAATGCATTGTTCTCAAGGATATCTGTTGACTGACCCAGCAGAATAGAGGAATCGTATGAAGTCGTAACATAAAACTACCATTGCAAAATCTTCCCGGGTTTCCAAATCGCTGCCGAAATCTTTTTTTTTTTTGGGATCCTGCCTAAAACCAAACAGTGGCTTTAGGTGTTCTGCGTGTCTGTGGTATTAATCAATTTATCAGCAGTTGCGGCATTTCCTTTTCCTGGCAAAAGTCTGAGCTCCGCCTTCCGAAATCGACCCTTATCAAATCTGCGGGAGGGTGAGGCACAGACATTGGAGCCTTAATCAACTTCGATCAGAGAAATATCAATTTTCACCATCCGCTGTCAAATCCCTTCGCTGCATTGTGCGTGGAGGTGTCAAAACATTAACAGTGGGAGCTCCAGCATCGGTCTTCAGTCAGTTCACTGGAGAGATCATTCAAACACCGGATTCCTCAGCCAGGTAAAAAAAAAGGCCGATCCTCAAATCCACCCAAGTGATTTCTGAATCCGTTGCATATCTTCGGTAAGCATCAATCGGTTCTTTGTTTTCCCTTCTATCGCACTGAAATTTTTTACGTGTTCTGTCAATGAAATCGATCCTGCTTTAACGCGCAGAGGTATGATGTTTTACGCGCAGTGGAATTTTCGTTCTAAGTTACGTCTGGGTTTGCTTTGGCATAGGGTTTATACGAAGTTTCGAACCATGTTTTTTTTTTTATTTCGATCTTTCCCTTTGAATATAAATTCATAAAGGTCAAGCGTATTCATAAAGGTCATGCGTAGTTTTAGTGTTAGATTTATATTTTGATTTTTATTCTAATTAGATTTTAATTTACTTTTAGTTTAGGATTTTAGATATTAATTTAGTCTTTTTTGAATTTTGCTTTTAAAAATGAAATATAAAAAATAAAAAATATTCATAGGTTTTAGGCTTAGTTTTAAATTTTTATTTTAGATTAATTTTAGTTTAAATTTCTTTTAGTTTTGGTTTTCTTTAAAATTTAATAAAAAAAATATATATAAAAAATAGTAAAAAAGATTTTATTTAATTTATTTAGGTTTAGTTTTAGAATAGATTTTAAATTTTAAATTTTTAGACTTAAAAAAAAAAAAAAAAAAAAAAAAAAATAAAAAAAATTGGAAAATTTTCTTTTTTTTAGATCCAGTTATTTTCGGGAATCATCATGTTACATCTTTCATGCTGAGATCTAAAATTTTCAAGCCGAGATGCGAAATTGATATCTGGTTAATGGTTCTCATGGTGTTTTAAAGCATTCATCTTTTCTAAATTCTCAATTGTTGGATATCGTTTTGGTCATTCTAAGAGCATTGTGATTTAGCTGATGATAGATGATTACTGTTCATGGTCCATATTTTTATATCATTTAACAAGTAATCGTTTTAACCACAATCTCTTAAGGCACTGGTCTGCTAAATTAATCAAATCCATCGAGTGCTTTTTATATCGTATCTCGTGTCTCCCAACCAACTGGTCGACAGTTGGTCTCATCATCTCACAGGGACTACCCCCCTTAGCCGCGGGAGACAGGCTTAAACGGAAGGATCGGGGATCAGAGTGACAGCCCCCTGTCTGAGGGTTGTCGTGTCAATCCGCGCGACAACATTTTTTGGCGCCGTTGCCGGGGAGTTTGTTTTCTCGGCATTTCAACGACAATCTTCCTTCTCATTTTTATCTTTTCATCTGGCCCGGCAGCGCCAACATTTTTTGGCGTCGTTACCGGGGATAGAGTTTTTCTGTTCCTGGAGTTTCATCGACATTCACCTTCTCATCTCTCATTTTGAGCTGGCAAATTCAACCTCTTGGGTTATCATTTGGATCTTTTATTGCTTTATTTTTCGCCATATCAGTAGCACCTCTTTGGTTTGTTTCTTGTTTGAGTGGCGACTCCACTTTCTCATTTTTCCCAAACAAGAAGCTTTCCTCATATCTGCTTGTGGTTACTTTTTGGATCCTAGAATCAGATTCATTGTTCAAGTGGCGACTCCACTTCTTTCATCTCTTAATTTTCTTGAGCAGAAATCTCTTTCTATCATCCATTTGATCCCTTATTGTTCATCATGGATTATTCATTTAAACCATGTCATTTTACTGATAATCTCCATGATCTTCCGAAAGAAGCCATTGGTAAATTATTTAAGTTCTCGGGTGGTGATTCGGTCGCTGTTAGAAAGCATTTAAACATGTTTACTTGTGTAATGATCATATATTGTAGACTTCCTCAGTATAATCATGAAGATTTCAAGATGCGTCTATTTGTCCATTCTTTAGAGGGTGATGCCTTGAATTGGTTTAATAATTTTCCTAATGATTTTTTCACTTCTTTACAAGACATTCTCAATGCTTTTAAAGATAGATATGATAGTCCAAACAACTTGCCTTCTACCTTTAAAATTGTGCAAAAGAAAGAAAGTAATCTTATAAAAAATCCAGCTGTTGAAGAAAGTTTTCAAGATCAGAATGTGTCATCCACCAGAAATATCGCAGACCAAGTTCATGATAGTGAAAAATCATGGACAAATGACAATGAAAAGGAAGAGCAAAAGCAAATTATACAAGATCTAATGATGCTGGTAAAAAATATGGAGGCTAATCAAACTAATTATGTCAATGACGTGAGAACTTTGTGCACCCACCTTGAAAAACGTAATAGGGAGATAGAGATTATGCAAAATCAGCATGCTAAGGAAATTGAGGCCATGAAAATTAAATATGAAACAGAAATTAGAAGCATGCAAAGCAAGATGTCAGTCTTAGAAGAAAATATGGTGACCATGAAAGCTGATCATGATAGGGAAATTGATTCTATGCAAAACAAGTTATTAATTATGGATCATCAGTTGGCTGACATGCAAGCGAATCATAAAGAAGAAATAAATTTCATGCAACATTGCTTGATGGACATAAAGGAAAAGAATGATAAAGTAATAAAACACATGCAAGAGCACCATGCCATACAATCAGTGCTATAAGGGATGAATGCTCTAGTCAGATGGATGCCATTAGAATACAAGTTCAAAAGATTCAACAATGGTCAGATGATAAGAGAAACCAGGAGCCTTCTCATTTGTCGCAACAAGTTCCATCTTATTATGAGGAGGTCATTAGGTGGTTAATTGAAGATGATCCAGATAAGCTTAAAAACGATAAAAATCAGATGCAAGACACAAAAAGACTTAGCATGCATATCTTACACACTTCATCTGATAGTTTTGAAACAGAAAGTACCAGATCATCAGTAATTCAACCTGCCAGAAAGAAAAAGTGCAAGAGAAAGAAAATAAGAAGAAGATTTGACGCATCAGACGGCCGTGAGCAGCTTGATTTTCGGATAGGAAAAAGTCCTACCATATGCAAAATTGGACATGGCACATCCGACAAGCAGCCGTCAGATTTTCCTGAAAGCAGGCAAATGCTCAGTATGCACTATATTGAACACATCTAATGCCATGGGGCATCTTTTGTATCGTATTTCTAACCCTACTCCTTGTTTTTTCCGCATTTTTATTTCTGTTTTAGGATTAGATTTGCTTTTCTAGATTAGTTAATAAATAAAGAGCTTTTATCTTTCTTGTGCTTAATGTATATGATGATTTTTGGATGGACGCTACTTATTTTTGTGTTGTATGGATGCAGATTCTGGATTCTCACATTCCTGCAAGCAGCAACGTGTCCCCAAGTAGAGCCAGATGTTGACCTCTACCGGGAAACTACCCATGCAGTACACCCCCTTTTTCTTTGCAAGAAAGGGGCAGCACCTGACCAGCGTGTCCGTGCCATCCAGCAGTCATCAGCAACTTGATCATTTTGATTGTAAACCCAGTCTGCATGTATGAATTGTAAATAATCTTAGCAGATATGAGTCGTGTATGTGAATTGCCTAGGTGGACCTAACTTTCTAGTGGTAATCTACGTCCCGGAAGGTTTTTCGTCTCACCGATCCATGGATCGGCAGAGTTTTCCTTCAAACCTGACCCCAAAGCCGGGATGGATTTTGTCATTGGAATTTTAGGAGAATCCTAGTGTGTTGATCTGCTAGATTATAGTTGTGTCGCAGAACTGGGTGATTTGTGAGGGTCTATGTTAAAGGGGTTTTCTCCCTTAAGATGTAAATTGTAAAAGTCATGATGTAATGTGTCCTGAGGGTCGAAAAATGTTTTAAATCCCCTCATGAGTCCTAAGTCCTAGGTCCTAGGTGATGTTTCTGAAGGCTTAGTTCGATGATCCATTTTAAAATGAATTAAGAAATTAAAAAATGAATAAAAACAATAAAATTAAAAAAAATTAAAAAATGAAATAAAAAAAAATAATCAAAAAAAAATTATTAAAAAAATAAAGCAAAAACCCTAACTAATAAAATCATAATATTTTAAGTGAATAAATCGACGGATGAGATCAAGAGATGTCTTGATCCTCATCAACGGTCGAGATCATTTCTACATGGATCACTCGAACTAGCCGTTGGGATCATTTCCTTTAAATAGGGTGCTAGGGGTCGTTTTCAGATCATGGGATCTGTGAGTCTGATACTGAAGAAGCTCTCTTGTAAATCTGTTTCTGGTTAATAAAAGAAGACTTTGGGGTCCATATTTTGCTGGTGTTACTCTCTTAAAATGCTGTGAGATTGTTTTAGTTTCTGCATATTTTATTTTCAGTCATTGATAATAGCTTTTTTAAGAGTATTGTGAGCACAGGTATCTTGTTCACTTGCTAGGGTTTGGGTGTTGTTAGGGTTTCTGAAGTAATGGCAGGTATCTCCATTACTTCCTGAGATCTAGCAGCATTTTTGCCCTCTTTACTGATGGTTGTTTTGAGATGTGCAGAAAACCATTTTCTGAAGGAATATTGTGGGCGTTAGGAGAAGTTCTCGGCTGAACCAGCCAACTCCCGCAAGCATTTTTTGCTGAGCCCAGTTGGATTTGATCCTAGGTCTATCATTCAGTTTTATTTTCTGATTTGCATAAGAGATTTTCTGAAGTTCTTCACAGTGACAATCTGAAATTTCTTTTCTTTAAAATGTTTTTTGTGCTTATTGATGAATCTGGCTTTTAAGGGGCCAAATCTGTAAATTAATCAGCTATCCTAGAGCTGTAAATTTTTTGTGATTCTAGGTTAATTTTGAAGGGTTTCACTTTGAAGTTTTGCATATTATCTGTCGGGTTTTTTTTCTTTTTTCCTCTTGCAGAGACAAGGCTCTACAGTTCCAGATCAGTGGATTTCAGTGGCAAAAGACCAGCTTAAATGCATTGCTGTCAAGGATATCTGGTGACTGACCCAGCAGAATAGAGGAATCGTATGAAGTCGTAACATAAAACTGCCATTGCAAAATCTTCTCGGGTTTCCAAATCGCTGCCGAAATTTTTTTTTTTTTTGGGATCCTGCCTAAAACCAAACAGTGGCTTCAGGTGTTCTGCGTGTCTGTGGTATTAATCAATTTATCAGCGGTTGCGGCGTTTCCTTTTCCTGGCAAAAGTCTGAGCTCCACCTTCCGAAATCAACCCTTATCAAATCTGCGGGAGGGTGAGGCACAGACATTGGAGCCTTAATCAACTTCGATCAGAGAAATATCAATTTTCACCATCCGCTGTCAAATCCCTTCGCTGCATTGTGCGTGGAGGTGTCAAAACGTTAACAGTGGGAGCTCCAGCATCAGTCTTCAGTCAGTTCACTGGAGAGATCATTCAAACACCGGATTCCTCAGCTAGGTAAAAAAAAAAGGACGATCCTCAAATCCGCCCACGTGATTTACGAATCCGTTGCATATCTTCGGTAAGCATCAATCGGTTCTTCGTTTTCCCTTCTATCGCACTGAAATTTTTTATGTGTACTGTCAATGAAATCGATCCTGCTTTAACGCGCAGAGGTATGGTGTTTTACGCGCAGTGGAATTTTCGTTCTAAGTTACGTCTGGGTTTGCTTTGGCATAGGGTTTATACGAAGTTTTGAACCATGTTTTTTTTTTTTTTTTCGATCTTTCCCTATGAATATAAATTCATAAAGGTCAAGCGTATTCATAAAGGTCATGCGTAGTTTTAGTGTTAGATTTATATTTTGATTTTTATTCTAATTAGATTTTAATTTACTTTTAGTTTAGGATTTTAGATATTAATTTAGTCTTTTTTGAATTTTGCTTTTAAAAATGAAATATAAAAAATAAAAAATATTCATAGGTTTTAGGCTTAGTTTTAAATTTTTATTTTAGATTAATTTTAGTTTAAATTTCTTTTAGTTTTGGTTTTCTTTAAAATTTAATAAAAATATATATATATAAAAAATAGTAAAAAAGATTTTATTTAATTAATTTAGGTTTAGTTTTAGAATAGATTTTAAATTTTAAATTTTTAGACTTAAAAAAAAAAAAAAAAAAATTGGAAAATTTTCTTTTTTTTAGATCCAGTTATTTTCGGGAATCATCATGTTATATCTTTCATGCTGAGATCTAAAATTTTCAAGCCGAGATGCCAAATTGATATCTGGTTAATGGTTCTCATGGTGTTTTAAAGCATTCATCCTTTCTAAATTCTCAATTGCTGGATATCGTTTTGGTCATTCTAAGAGCATTGTGATTTAGCTGATGATAGATGATTACTGTTCATGGTTCATATTTTTATATCATTTAACAAGTAATTGTTTTAACCACAATCTCTTAAGGCACTGGTCTGCTAAATTAATCAAATCCATCGAGCGCTTTTTATATCGTATCTCGTGTCTCCCAACCAACTGGTCGACAGTTGGTCTCATCATCTCACAGGGACTACCCCCCTTAGCCGCGGGAGACAGGCTTTAACGGAGGGATCGGGGATCAGAGTGACAGCCCCCGGTCTGAGGGTTGTCGTGTCAATCCGCGCGACAACAGGCATCATTTCGATCTTTTCATTGCCATATTTTTTGTCATATCAACAACTACTCTTCGGTTCATTTGCTGTTAGGGTGGCGATTCCATTTCTTTTATTTTTCCAGGCAAGAAGCCTCCCTCATATTTGCTTGTTTGTTGCTTTTTGGATCCTAGAATTAGATTCATTGTTCAAGTGGCGACTTCACTTTCATCTGTTGATTTTCTTGAGCAAAGATCTCTTTCTATCATCCATTTGGTCCCTCATTATTCATCATGGATGGTTTATTCGATATTCATCATTCTTTCATCTTTCTTATCTCTCATTTGAGCTAGCAGAGTCAACATTTTTTGGCATCATTTGGATCTTTTCATTGCCATATTTTTTGTCATATCAACAACTACTCTTCGATTCATTTCTTGTTTGGGTGGTGACTCCATTTTTTTTATTTTTCCCAAGCAAGAAGCCTCCCTCATATCTTCTTGTTTGTTGCTTTTTGGATCCTAGAATTAGATTCATTGTTCAAGTGGCGACTTCACTTCTTTCATCTCTTGATTTTCTTCAGCAAAGATCTCTTTCTATCATCCATTTGGTCCCTCATTATTCATCATGGATTATTCGTTTAAACCATGTCATTTTAACTGATGATCACCATATATTCTAAAAGTGGCCATTTCTAGATTACCTTTGTTCTCGAGTGGTGATTCAGTCACTATTAGAAGGCATTTATGGAGTTTTTATCGTATAACGTTCATGTATTGTAGAGTTCCTCAATATAATCATGAAGATGTCAAAATGCATCTATTTGTCCTTTCTTTAGAGGTGATGCTTTGAATTAGTTTAATAATTGTCCTAAAGACTCTTTCACTTCTTTACAAGACATTTTCAATGCTTTTCAAGATAGATATGGTTATCCAGATAGCTCGCCTTGTGCCCCTAAAATTGTGCAACAGAATGAAAGTAATCTTATAAAAGGTCCAGTTGTCGATGAAAGATTGCAAGACAATTCTTCATATCAGAATGTGCCATCCACCTGTACCATTACAGATCAAATCCAGGATAGTGGAAAAGCAGGGACAAATTGTAAAAATAGTGTTGACAATGAAAAGGAGATCAGAAGCAAATTATACAAGAACTAATGCAGTTGGTAAAAAATATGGAGATCAATCAAACTAATTACGCCAATGATGTGAGAACTTTATGTTCCCACCTGGAAAAACATAATAAGGAGATGGAGATCATGAAAATTAAACACTCTGATTACATAATCGACATGCAAAATCAACATGCTAAGGAAATTGAGGCCATGAAAACTAATCATGACACAAAAATTAGTTTTATGCAAAGCAAGTTATCAGGCTTAGAGGAAAATATAACGACCATGCAAGCAAATCATAAGAAAGAGATAAACTCTATGCAACATTTCTTGATGACCATAAAGGAATAGGATGATAAAGTAATAAAAGATATGGAAGCTAATTAGATATGTCTTCAGAATAAGTTATTAACCATGGAAGAAGACCATGCCAGGGAAATCAGTGCTATGAAGGTTGAACACTCTAGTCAAATAGATGCCATTAAAATATAGGTTCAGAAATTTCAACAATGGTCAGAGGATGAAAAAAACCAGGGAACGTCAATAGATCAGGAGCATCCTTATCTGTTACAGCAAGCTCCATCTTATTATGAGGTCCTTTGTTGCATTGAAAAGTGGATAATTGAAGGTGACCTGGATAAAAGGGAAATTAATAATCAGATTGATGCTCACATGGTTAATCCACCAGTCACTAAAGATCAAGTTATAACTCATGGCACCTGTGAGATTGATCCATCATCCTTGATAGGGCAGATGCAGAATGAAGAAAGACATGTCACGCATATCTTACATACTTCATTTGAGAGCTTTGAATCAGAAAGTTCTACGTCATCAGTGATACAACCTGCCATGAAGAAAAGCGCAAGAAAAAGAAAATGATAAAAATATTTGATGCATCAGACGGCCGCGAGCAGCTTGATTTTTGAATAGGGAAAAGTCCTACCGTATGCAGAATTGGACATGGCACATCCGACAAGCAGCCGACAAGTTTTCTTGAAAGCAGGCAAATTCTTAGTATACACTATATTGAACACATCTGATGCCATGGGGCATCCTCTGTATTTCTAACCCTACTCCTTATTTTTTCAGCATTTTCATTTATGTTTTAGGATTAGATTTACTTTTCATGTTACTAGATAGTTAATAAATGAAGAGCTTATATCTTTCATGTGCTTAACATTATATGATGATTTTTGGATGGACACTACTTATATTTTGTTGTGTGTTGCATGGATGCAGATTCTGGATTCTCACATTCCTACAGTGCAGCAACGTGTCCCCAAGTACAGCCAGATGTTGACCACTACATGTCAACTACCCATAGCAGTACACCCCTTTTTCGACAAAAGGGATAGCACTTGATCGACGTATCTGTGCCATTCAACTATCATCATCAGCTTGATCATGTTATGTTGTAAACCCAGTCTGCATATGTAAATTGTAAATAATCTTAGCAGATCTTAGTCATGTATGTAAATCGCCTAGGCAAATCTAATTTTCTAGTGATAATCTACGTTCTGGAAGGTTTTTTGTCTCACCGATCCATGATTGGTAGAGTTTTCCTTCAACCTAACCCCAAAGCCGGAATGAATTTTGTCATTAGAATCTTAGGGGAGCTTCGAGTCTATGTAAAAGTAATTTGGAAATATTCTAACTAGTTGATTAGGTTATTACAAGTTACTTGATCTGCTAGATTATATTTGTGTCGCAAGATTGGGTGGTCTATGAGGGTCTATGTCAAATGGGTTTTCCCTTCGAAATGTAAAAGTGTAAAAGTCATGATGTAAAGTGTCTTGAGGGTTAGAAAATGTTTTATCCCCTCATAAGTCCTAAGTCGTAGGGGATTTTTCCAAAGGCTAAGTTCAAGGATCCAAAAATTAAAAATTTAAAAATAATAATAAAATTTAAAAATTAAATAAAATAAAATTTAAAAATAAATAAAAAATTTGAAAAATAAAATAAAATAATAAAATAAGTCAAAGTTCTGAGAAAATATATGCAAAATTTAAATTTTTAATATATTAAAATGCACTTAAAAAATTTTGACAGATGAGATTAAAAGGGATTTTGATCCTCATCGACGGTCGAGATCATTTTGACATGGATCATTTGAACTAGCCATTGGGAATTTTTCCTTTAAATAAGGTATCAGGGGTCATTTGAGATCATTCGATTTGAGAGTCATGTGCTAAAGAAAGCTCTCTTGTAGTCATTTTTGTGCAATAAAGAAAGACTTTGGGGTTGAAAATATTGCTAGTGTTACTCTTCTCGAAATGCTGTAAGATGTTTTATTTTTCTGCATAATTTTAATTTCATCCATTGATGATAGCTTGATGAAGATTGATTTAGGCACAGGTATCTTGTCTGATCTCTGGGGTTTGAATGATAGTTTAATTTCTGAAATATAATGGCAGGTATCTCCATTTGATTTGAATTTCACTGTTGTTTTCTCCCTCTATGTTAATGGTTGATTTAAGTTGTCGAGGATATCCTTAATTTTGAATTTACTGGGCGTTAGGGGAAGTTCTCGGCTAAACCAGCCAGCTCCCGGATTGCGTTTTCTGAAAGATCCCAACAAGTTTTAATCTTGGGCTTATCATTAGAATTTTTGCTACAGATGCATGAAGGGTTTTCTGAAGCACCTCACATTAATTTTAAAATTCTGAAAATATTTATGTGGCATAACGATAAATCTGGCTACCTAGGCCTTCAGTTTGTAAATACTGTAATTTTTTAGCTAATTTAGGGATTTTAGATTTGTTTCTTGCACATATTATCTTTGGGTGTTCTGTTTTTTACCATTATAGGTTGCATGTACAGGTTTTGAGAAAATTTTCAGGGTTTCCATCAGGCAATCTGGAGCAGGAAAGATTTAAAATTTTGATCAGGTTTCTGGACTACATGTCTACAACCTGCGTTTTCATTTTTCACTGTTGCCTGGGGTTTTATTGCCGCAGGAAATCTTCGAAATTTTTAAAAGCCCACAGGCTTTGTTGCTGCTTCATTCCACGCTCCACCTGCAAGCATTCTGCCAACAAACTCCTTCACACTACTACCTTTTACCCTGCTCACTGTGTCGATTCCCTCCACATGCCCACGTTTTTCCCTTGCTTTCATCTTCACTTGCATTTCCTAATCCATGGCTCCATTTCTCGGTCGAATCTCCTCGCTGATGCCATTCTACCAACAACATCAAAATCTGCAGCTCCCTCCTTCTTCGCTGCTATTATCGCAGCCCAATCCTGCCCCTCCGTCAAGTTGTTGTTAAGATTCCCACGCAGCCATACGTACATCTCTGCTCTTTGAAGCATCGAACCAGCAAGCCGCTATACCTCTACCAGCGTGCTGTTCATTCCCTCTCATTTTCCCGTAGCATCCTTGCTCGCAGTCCCACCACTCCTCTGCATTTTCTTTCACCAACGTGTTGCCCCAGCTTCGTCTACCCAGCTCTAGGAATATCACGCAGCCTCCATCTCCTCCTTCAGCTCCTCATCGTCCGCCCAAATGCAGCTTCCCTAACCTGCAAAAGCGTAATAAAAACAAGCGTACGACTTTTTTTAATTTCATTGTATATACATGCTATACGATTAGGGTTAGTTTGATTTCATTGTTAGATTAGATTAGGTTTCTTAGGTTTTATTTTATGATAGTAGTATCATTTTAAATTTTTGATTTAATTTTATGGTATCATTTTTGTATTTAGAAAATATAAAAAATAAAAAATCATAAAATATAAAAATCATAAAAAGTTAAAAAAAAAAATCAATTGCATAAGTAGAGCGTAGGTAGTATTTTAGGTTTTAGTTTTATTTTCTAGTTTCATTTTTAGTTTTGATGCTTTTGTTTATGTTGATATAATAAATAAATAAAAAATAAAGTTTAGTTTAGAACTCAGTTTTTAGAATTAGATTTTTTTTTAATTTTAGATTTCATTTTTGTATATATTTTAAGTTTCATCTAGTTTAGAATTAGACATTTGTCTTTGTTCAGTTTTGTCTTATTTAAAAATATAAAAATATAAAAAAGCATCAAAAAGTTCCTTTTAAATTTTAGATTTAGATTTCTTTAAATTTAGATTTAATTTTTTAAAGTTTGATAAAAATTAAAAATTAAAAAAGGCATAAAAAAAAAATTTCTTTTAGAATTAAATTTTAGATTTAGATTAATTTAATATTTGATTTTTTTAAGTTAGGTTTTAGTTTTAGTTTATTTTCCTTTTTTATTTAGTTTAGTTTAGTGTTAATAATTTTAAGTTTCATTTGCTTTAGTTTTGCTTAACCTAGTTTTGTTTTATTTAAAAATATAAAAAATATATAAGAATTAAGAAGTTTTTCAAAAACGCTTAACAAAAAATTGAAAATTCATTTTTGGTGGCTTTCGTGGTTTCTATGTTCCACTTCTCTATAGTTAAATGCACTTGAATGTTTATTTAAAGTTAGATATATGAAAGTGGTAACTAGTTAGCATTTAAATTTTATGATCATTTAAAGCATTCAATCTTTAGAAATTTAATTGCTGGATCATTATTAAAGCATTGAGTTTATTGAATAGCTTATATTGCTTGGGATATTTGATGATAAATGATTGTTTTATGTGGTTCATATTTCTGCAACACTTAATAAATAACCATTTAATCATTAACTCCATAAGGCACTAGTACATCAATCTCTAAAATCAATCAGGGGCTAATCTTCCTTGCTGTGTCTCCCAACCCAACTGGTCCACAGTTGGTCTTCCTTTATCCCATAGGGTCTACCCCCCTTAGCCTTAGGAGACGGCTTAAACGGAGAGATCGGGGATCAGGGTGACAGCCCCCGATCTGAGCTTTGTCGTGACAATCCGTGCGACAATAGTGTCATATGGCATGTTTGTTTCGGTTTCTTTTAGTTGTTGATCTGTAATATGTTGAGCATGCACTAGTGTTTGTTTTTCAGTATTAACATTGTAAATAACTTGGTAAGGAAAAATAACAAGAAGGTAGGAATAAATGAGATAAAGTGCATGAAGGGTTTCTAAGTAAGTAAAGTTAAAAACTTCAACAGTTGAGCTGTAAACATTGTTTACTTGCATTCTTTCTTATGATTAACTAAAAATTCAGTTTGAATATTTAGGAAATCATAGCCTCTTACATTTCTGCCTTTCCACACACTTTTAAATCAAATTACTGTTCAGAGGTAAAGAATCAGCCCTTTCTAAATATTTAAGTATTAACAAGGTTTAAGCACCTGCCTTAATCTGCTCATAACATTGGTCATCCAAAAAAATTTCAAAACAACAAAACATTTTAAATGCTCTAACACAATTACTTAACCTAGAATTATCTCAGAGGACAACAGCAAGTAAAGCTGCATTGCATCTAGACCATTCAACTTTAATGAAGTGAATTTGATCACCTAGAGTGGTAATCCGAATTCCTCAATGTATATAATGATGTAAAAACATGGAAAATGGTTTTGTTGGTCAGCGTGTCGAGAAAAGACTCATTTTTGTACTCTTTATCAAAATTTTCAGTGAAATACAAGGAAGGTTGGTTTGATTAGCAAGGATTCATGTGACGATCTCTGTTGGTAATGTGTGTTGAACTTATTTTTCCATGTTATTTTACACAGATCTCATGTTTGGTTTAACTAGTAACTGATTCAGAATTCACATGGTTGTGCTTTGCATCTTGTTAACCAAGCAGTTTATGTTTTTCTTCTAAGTCCTTCTTCACCCTACTCTACAGCGAATTTAGATCAAGATATCGGCATGTTGTCTATCTTGCCCTTGTTTAGGTATAACCATCCTTGTCCTTTTTCACTAAAGACTATTACTAAGGTGACTACATGCCCAGTGGATGTAATTTCACACACCTACTTGCAACTCAATCAAATAAACTTGTTTCACTGATTAACATAACCAGCCTAAAATCTAGATCCTATCAGTCATTTAGTTGATTGATAGAAGAACATAACGAGAGAGCCCTCTCCAAGGCTAGGGGGGCTGGACCTTAGCCTAAAATAGGTTTGTGGTTACCCCTTGTGATCCTTTTTTCAGCTTAGAGGTTAATTACAGGGTGCTAACAAAACCCAAAATATCTTTCATAGGTGACCTATATAATGGGAAGCCTCCCATTTGTGAAAGTCCATAAAGAGCAGGGGATTGTGGCTATGGTGACAGCGGGCCACACCTTGTTGTTGTCACCTTTTCTAGTGTTTGATTTATAGGGTACCCCTCTACAATTCCTACAAGATTTTGAAGCAACAGGCACCATACAAATACTAAGCAGGATGTCCTTCCATGAATAGTCATGTCCCAAGTTCCAACTAACAGACACGTCCTTTCATATTATTATTATTATTATTATTATTATAGCAATTTGCGATTTGTAATAGGCCAATGGCCCAGTAGCTTGTAGCATTGTTTTTGGACTCTAGAGGCCATTAGTGCCTCATTGATTATGTATTTTGTTGTTGATATTTATTGCACTTGATTCCATTTTGATATTTTCAACCTTACATGGTATATAAATGAGCAAAATTTTCCTTTTTTGTCTCTAAGGGTTTGGAATATTAAAAAAAAAAATCATAAAAAATTAATTTTTTTATGTATTTTTTGCTGGTTTGAAACACAATTGGATAGAAAAAAGGTTCAAAACCTGGTTCGAAACCTGATTAGATAGATGGAAGGTT
Source organism: Pinus tabuliformis (assembly GCA_031772625.1). Taxonomy (NCBI): domain Eukaryota; kingdom Viridiplantae; phylum Streptophyta; class Pinopsida; order Pinales; family Pinaceae; genus Pinus; species Pinus tabuliformis. The sequence goes on from CM062818.1 coordinate 2,076,639,617, forward strand.
CGAAACCAGGTTCCCACTTTTAAAACTACGGATAGGCCTTCTATTGTTAGTCTTCACTTTCTTGTAGCCTTCATGAGATTTAGGATGATAGGCATTTATAGGAGTAGATGATTATGCAAAAGATCGTGTGCTCTATTCTGCAGGAATAGCATGAAACTTGCAGCACAGGCATCCAAGGAGACAATAACAGTAAGGACAGACAAAATGGTCATCATGTTAATTTGCATTTACCCTTGAGGAACCATCAATTAATTGCATACTGGTACTGACATTGTCAAATGGTTCACTGTTTTTAATAACATTGAAATGGTTGTCAATGATATCTTAATAATTCAATGCACATATATAGCTTATAACATACAAAGACCACAAAACGAAAATACTGGAAAAGCAGAAAAAAGGGATTGTTTTTTAATGTTTATCTTGTACTCACCTGCAATTTGCTGTAGATATACCCCAGTGGCACCAATAGGAGGAGAAATGTCCACTGTTTAACACAAAATTCACACATAATTTAACCGGATATGAACTACTATCAAAAGACTCTTGGTTTTTACAGTATATTAAATTCTCTGATGGAAATATACCTGTACCAAACAGAGAACCACAGTAATGCCAAAAAGGCTGAAGAAATTTGCTAGTACAATGTTTAAAATAAAGGGAAGAGAGTCATCAATGGCATATTGGTCCGAGGAAAACCTGCATAAGGTATTAGCACATAGATTTAAGCATAAAATCGAGGTAATAATTCCACTGGAGTGAAAAAATGATTAATAGATGTCTGACCTGTTCAATATTCGTCCTCTTGGGTTGCGATCAAAAAAGGATATTGGTGCATTAATAACCTTATTTAATAGAGAATTGTGTACATGGAGAGCAGCATGCAGGCCTCCAAAAGTAAATGAAAAAGCTCTTGCTAGGGTGAACAAAGAATTGCAAGTAGCAATGGCAGTGAGCACAACCTATGAACATGGAAAAGACCAGTAGCAGGAAAAAGATCAACATTAACTAATATGAACAATGTGACTTTTCAGTTTGTTGAATAGAACAAGTTACACAAGAAACGTAAAATAAATGTCATTAATATTCAATTCATTATTCGTAAATGATCAACCTAAATTTGTAGAATCCATTTCCAGCTTGACTCTAGCTTTTTTGCAAGGAAACGAAGAAGACATTCAAATAATGGTTTAAATGCTGCAACCATTAAGACAACAGTAATACCAAGTACAAGTAAGTGGATTCTTGATTATGTGGGCCTTTTGGAGTGCTATCAACCCAGTATGACAACCAAAAATCGTTTCCATTCCGAGATAGCTGCATGAGAAATGTGGAAATCAAGATTGTTATCACGATTGTCCAGCCAGAAAATGCTGCATAATTTCTGTCAAAAAGAATGGAACAGAAAGTTAGGCAAAATTCTGAGTCGCAGGCTTGATGAGACTGGAAAAAGTACTGTCCTTTTCAAATGAGTTCATTAAAAAATTGTAGAAGACTCAAGAAATGGATCTTGTGACCAACTCTAAATACTTAATTTGCGCCTTGAGAAATTATGGTTACTCACCGATATATGTCAAATTGGACTGTTCCCTCTTTCCTTGCTTCCTCTTCAAAAATTTCTGAATTGCCTTCTAAAGAGTTAAGGTCCATATTTCCATGTCTTTCCACCACAGGTAAAATCTCACTTTGTGATTTGTCTTCACATGTCTGGCTATTTGCATTTACAATGCTAACGAATAGATTATTGATTCCCTCGCTTGAATTGGGGATGAATGATGAGTGAAATTCTGTAGGAGAGCCTGCCCACTTTATAGTTCCTTTCTCCATAATTATAATCATGTTTGCCATTTGAACAGCCTGTGGTAAAAAAGATGTACTTTAATATAGATTTGGTGGGATGAAATTATCTTACTCCATTGTGAGTGAGTTAATATGACGAGAATTAGAAAATTATGAATCTCATGATTCATACCCAAGCTATTCCAACAGATCTCTCATAAGAAATCAGTTGCAAAGACCAAGTTCCAAGTGTAGAACATGTGTACATAATATTAATATTTACTACAAAATTTGAATTTCTGAAAATTCATTATAGGAAACATTTCAAAAGTGAAAAGAAAATGAGAATAGTTTTCTGACTATATTGAATAACAATTTGGGTCTTGGGAAACACTAATAGGCTTCAAATTTTCTGTTAGTATAGTTACCCATCCACATACATGGTTAAACCTAGGAGAATCTTTTTTTCCTATGATGCAGCTTGGCAGCCAGCAGCCCCTACCGTGATCCATAGAAGCCAGCCTCAGATGCCTCTCACCCCTTCTTCAATTAGTACAATCATTTATTTAGCATATTCATCCGATAAAGGTGGGGTCATCTATTGTGAGGTACATTTGTTGATTTGTGTAGCTTGGGAGGTACTCCAAGCCCTAGTGTTCGAGGGTTGGAGGTCAAAGTGCCACAAGTAGGCTTGTGGGCTTAGAACCCAAGCCCGGGGTTTTGCACCCATATATGTTTGGGCCAAAACCGTGACGAGTCTTCGACATGTGATTGGTGAGGATGATAGCTCTCGGCAAGATGATTCTAAAGCAATGTGAATCATCTGATTCCGAGTTGTCGTTGAGGAATTATGAATTTTTTGAAGTCATATGATGGGGTTGTGACTTATGTTTAAGGTCAGCCTAAGGATATTTTAGGCATGTGACAGTTGGACAGCCCCTAGAACATGACGTTTTTGTGCCCCTCTCTTTAGTATAAACAGAGAGTGAATATGAGGCATTAACTCATACATTTGTGCAATGAAAATCGCAAGGGAAGAGCTCTGATTTTCTGCCCTAGATGCAGCAAGAAAGAAGATGATTTAGGGCTTGTCTGCCAGGTCATTTCAGAGAGGGCAGAGGTGCTGTTTGAAGGCAGTTTCAGGGTGTCCAAGAGCTGGAGAAGGGGCCAAGTACCCTAGCTTGGAGGACGCTGATTTGAGGACTGTTTTCGGGGCTGTTTGAGTGACCAAGGGCTACTGTGAAGGCCGCAGGCCTGTTCTTGCTTGCCGCAGGGAGAAGGGACTGTTTCAAGGGCTGTGAGAAGGGTGCAGACTTGTAGAAGGGCAGCTGCAGGTTGGAGGAGGCTTTCTGAAACAAGCCACAGCAGTTTGGAGGAAGGCCGAAGGGTTGTGAGGGGCTAGAACAGCTCAGAACTTCAGCTGAAGGTCACCTCCCGTCCTAGATGGGCAGCCGCAGCAAGGAAAGGTAATTCTGGGCTATGTTTGAGGGTTGTTAGGGACTGTGTACGGGTGCCCTAATCAGTCCAGAATTGCAGTAACCTATTGCCCTAAAACAGTGAGCTGAAGTATGCAATTTGGAGAGCATCTTGTGGTTGTTGGGTCAATAAATTGACCAGACTTGGATCAGTTTGATGGGCAGCTTGTAGGAGGCCTTAGGAGTTGTTTGGAGGAGCCCACGTGGATTGTTGGGAGGCCTACCAAGCAGCCAAGGTGACAGCAGGCACATCAGATTGGAAGGCAAGAGGACAGCAGCAAGGAGTGTTGCAGATGTTCCCTTGGTTGATGAGTTGATGGTGTCCTAGGAGAGGACAAGTTGTTGATGCCCAGATTTGTGCAATAGCTCCTCTATTGTAGAGCAAAGGGCAGATTGGTGAAGTCTGGGGGCAGCCATGTTTAAGGGTCTTCAAAATGTGGGGATGCCCTAACTAAGTGCAAATGCTACAGCGTGGACTTGGTCTCTCGTGGACTATTGGAGGGCAGCGTGAGAAGACCAAGCGTGGATGTGATTGGGCATTTATGGTTTACTGGAGGACAGCGTGATAGTGTCCAAGTTGGATCCCGGTGAGCAACACCTTGATGGACAAAGGTAGTTGTGAGAGAGGCAGTTGCTGAGCTCAAGGGTTGACGAACCAGAGGAGCAGTTTGTGGAACCCGAGACTTGTGTGTGGAGGACTTCTACAACAAATGATGGGCAGTTCTCCTAGCCCGTGTTCATTGTGGGAGATGGACATCTTGCAGTGATAGGTGGCAGCCCTCTATGCCCTATGTTGGTCTTCATCAAAGCAGCGCAGAAAGACTATAGTGGGCTAAAGTCCCTGAGTAGCTGAGGAGCACCAGTGGGCAGTCGAGAGTTGTTCACAAGTGGAGTTGTGAATAACTCGACAAGAATCTTGATGTGTTGTGGCTTTGATGGATGAAGGCACAACTAGAGAGTAGATAGCATAGTCGAGAATTAGTGGCCAGATGGACTTGGGGCATTGATAGAGGTAGGAGCTGCAGATCGAGAGCTGCATGATCGGGCAGGTACAGGGTACAACCAAGGCAACTATGAGGAGCTCTACATCAGCTAGACGGTCAGAGTATCTTGTTGAGGATAGATTGGTTGTCGATGGACTGACACCAAGTGCCAGTTTGTATCTTGTATTAGTGGATGTATGAGGACCATTATCCCTAGTATGGGAGCCCTAGACTGTTGTATTATATCAATTGGATTAATATAACGAAGTTGGGTTGAAAACTGTAAAAAGTTGTCTATATTCTGTGCATGTGTGATTTACTACTATTTTATTCCGTTGTGCAAAGTAGTTTATGGTTGAGATTCTTGGTTTGGTAGTGTTAGTGATTTTAAGACTCTAACCTAGACCCAAGGTCCTGGAAATTCAACATGGTATCATAGGGTATCTGATTCACTTTGAGGGATAGTGAATCAGAGTGTGCACAGAGAAGCAACTCAGAGGGAGTTGTGGATGTCTAGATGATGGAGCAGATGGTTCAGCTAAAAACATGGAGATGTGGTCTTGATTACATTGGCAGTGAGATTGGCTAGGAGTTCTGGTGGATTGGTGGTGAGCCTAGTGAACAACAGTTTGTTGTAGGGCAGATTGTTGATCATGGACTTTAGTTGATTTGTCATGCATGGTTGGGACAGCTCGAGGGTTTCTTTGGCATGGACGAGATCAGGTTCATCGAGATGGCTTCATGTGATGGACTACAAATTGGCAAGCTAGAGACTTTGGATTGTGACGTTGCCTATCCGAGATTGGAGGGATTTGCATGATTGGTATTTGATTCAGGAGGATGAGTGCTTACAGGACTGAGCCAGTGGAGATTTTGTAGGCTCAAAGGGAGTCTAGCCTCAGAGGGAATAGACCTATGGAGGTTTGGGATCTTTAGGTTCGGATGTGATGAGGCAAAGGCACTACCGAGATTGTTGGATTCATTCTATAGGGTATGTTGCAGTGATGGATGCCAGATGGGCTAGTGTCGCCAGAGATGATGATGGTTACTTCCTAGTCTTGGAAGTACCTCCCTCACTAAGAGGGAGTGTTGATTTGTGTAGCTTGTGAGGTACTCCAAGCCCTAGTGTTCGAGGGTTGGAGGTCAAAGCGACACAAGTAGGCTTGTGGGCTTAGAACCCAATCCTGGGGTTTTGCACACATAGATGTTTGGGCCAAAACCGTGACGAGTCTTCGACATGTGATGGATGAGAATGATAGCACTCGGTGAGACGATTCTAACGCAACAAGAATCATCTTATTCTGAATTGTCGTTGAGGAGTTATGAATTTTTTGAAGTCATATGTTGGGGTGTGACTTATGTTTAAGGTTAAGGATATTTTAGGCATGTGACAGTTGGACATCCTCTAGAACATGACGTTTTGGAGCCCCTCTCTTTAGTATAAATAGAGGGTGAATATGAGGCATTAACCCATCCATTTGTGCAACGAAAAACACAAGGGAAGAGCTATGATTTTCTGCCCTAGCCACATCAAGAAAGGAGATGATTTAGGGCTTGTCTGTTGGGCTATTTCAGAGAGGGTCGAGGTGTTGTTTGGAGGCAGTTTCAGGGTGTCCAAGCGCTGGAGAAGGGGCCAAGTACCCTAGATTGGAGGATGCTGATTTGAGGACTGTTTTCAAGGTTATTTGAGTGACCAAGGGCTACTGCGAAGGCCGCAGGCCTATTCTTGTTTGTCGAAGGGAGAAGGGACTATTTCAAGGGTTGTGAGAAGGGTGCAGACTTGTAGAAGGGCAGCTGCAGGTTGGAGGAGGCTTTCTGAAGCAAGCCGCAATAGTTTGGAGGAAAGTCGAAGGGTTGTGAGTGGCTAGAAGTTAGAACAGCCCGTAACTTCAGCTGAAGGTCACCTTCCCTCCATTTTAGGGTCCCCTCCATTTTGGTTTTATATTCGAAACCGTGAAAAATAGTTGATTGTGAGAAGGAAAGTATCCATGACATTAGCCCTGAAGATGTCCAAAACTTATGGGAAAGATTGGATTTGTGGGCTAAGCTTTGTGACCATCTTATAGAGCAATGAGAACGAAGAATTCATACTCAATTTCTATAATAAGAGCAAGTTAAAACTCCACAGTATACAACAAGAGTATGAAAAAGTCCCTACAAATTATCTCTTTTCTGAGCTTGCCTATTATACTGGTGCATTCAATTCCTTGTCACATGATCAAAGAAAAATATGGCTCATTGCGTAATGAGGATTTGGATGACCAAGATGGCAAAGAAAGTGATGAGGATGTGGAGGAGTTGTCGATTGCAAATTTGGAAATTAACAATGATGACCTTGGAAACATCTCTTCTGAGAATGAAGATGGGGATCTTGATCCTGAGAGTCTCTAGGTGTTGCAAAAAGGGATGATGGAATACGGTGAGTTTTGCAAGCAACTTATTGCAGTGTGTAGCATGTTAGGACCTCATATTGTCCCTTTTTGACCATACATTTTGCCATGATATCATCCTTTTCAACCTATATTTAAAAGTCCTTGTTAGTGTTTTAACTCAATTATCCCAAAGGTATGTAATGATTCTTCTCATCACTATACGTTTAATTATTTAGCATATAATCACGATATCTTCATAGTTAATCTTTAAATTGTTAAGTTGTTGAACAGTTAAAGAATGATGTGCAGTCCGCGTTGCTGAAACTTCCTAGAGTTTGCAAGACTATTTTTGCAGTTGCTGAAACAGTAAGAACGGCACGTAAATCTCGAAGCTGAAACAGTTGAGATTTTCATTCTAAATTTGACAGCAATAGAGGAACCAGACTGATCACCGAGGAAGCTGTTACACTGGATGTAACGCCTATAATCTAAAGACAGTATTACTGTAACAGCATTTTGTTGACGGGAAACTGATTTCTCTAATCTTGTATAATGGGTTAAAATAAAATTTATAATGTAAATCTTTTGTAATAGATGTCTCCTCTTTAAAAAGAGGAGACATCTACATTAGAGGGGGATGAACAAACTGCGGAAAATGCTCAGTTGAAGGAACAGGACTAGAATCCTTTTTGTAGCATGACATATTGATGGATGAATAAAATTTTGTTTTGAACATCTTTTTCTAGTTCTTGTCTCCTGGGGAATCTTGTGAGAAGGACAGGGCCCACCTTCATCACAAGATTCACCCATTTTACTTCTACAGTGTGTCAAGTGTGTCTTTTATTCATACCTTGTTAACAAGTACTATTCACTGAATATTGTCTATAATACCTTTACTAAAACTCTGTTTCTTTCTCAATTGATTAGTGTTCAAAGTTAGTTCATGAGTATTTCACCGGTGATTAAGTTACAGAGTGAATTGGCAAGCTAGATAATCAGAGGCAGGTGCTGAAGATTCCCACTCTGGGGATAGGGTCCTGATTCTCTATTACAGCATAGCCATTTCTTTCCTTTGCAGATTGATTCTTTTTCATTATATGACTCTTTGAATGAAATTAAGCATCTTTGATAGTTATCTGCAATAGAGTGTATTCGTTGTAATTCAGAGTGGATCTTCAGTTTGTTAAATTGAGGTGTGATTTGTTTGTACTACAACTTTTGTTGCTTTTAGAATTGAGTACATATAGTACGCAGTTGCCTTTGAAATAACAAGACTTCCTCGGGTTGACAATTTATGTAGCACTTTGTTGTTTAATTCAATAAGCAATTAAAGTGACCAACATTTTGGCGTCGTTGTCGGGGAAGGCAATTATAGATTTTAAAAGCACTGATGATTTTCTTGTAGATATGCAGGATGCATGAGAGGACGCAAGAAAACTAATCCTACAGGTGGCAAGGGCAAAGGAAGAGGAGGAAGAAAAACTTTCATCGATGAGATTATTTCAAACGCTGAGACATCCCAGAGGCCACAAACTCAGCACTCTCTCCAAACGGACTACCAAACAGAGGAAGTAGTGGGACCTGAAGGGGTTGTAGAAACAGTATAACATACCGAGGAACTAGTGGAGGAAATTGAAGAACCAATAGAAGATATTGAAATTGAAGAACCAATAGACGATATTGAAGTTGAGAAACCAGTTCAGGACATTGAGAGTCCAACATAAAACACTAAAGACCGGGCAAGTGCAACAGGGAAGCAACCAATGGATGGAAACAATGAAGGAATCTTTGGTGGAGGACGTAGAGAAGAAGGAAGAGGCGAGAATTCTCTCTCCACCTTGGAATTCCCTATTGAGGAACTTTCCAGAGGTACAACTCCTACGAAGAATATTCCATTCTCAGCCCTACCTAACTTCCATGGTTTATCCTCTGAAGACCCTGATGAGTTTCTTTTCGAATTTGATATATTATGTAGAAGTTATGATTATATTAATAATGCTCAAAAATTGAAGTTGTTTCCAGCAACATTAAAAGGAAATGCACTAAGATGGTTTATGATCTTGGGAGGTCATGTCATCACAACATGGGATCAGATGAAGGAGAAATTTCGGGCCAAATACCAAGACTATTGTCAGACTAGAGAAAAAAGGGAGGAATTGTTCAAGATGGTTCAGAAGGAGGATGAAAATCTGGAGGACTTTGTGGAAAGACTGCAGTATAATCTGCAGAGATTTGAGCACCCTTATGTAAGTAAAGATATTCTTAAAACAATATTATTGAAAGGGGTAAGGGATGATTGTTTAGATATGTTAAATATGCTTGGTAAAGGGGATATATCTAAAGAATCGTATGATGAAATCGTTAACCTCTACAAGAGGTGTTCAAGAGGAGCTGCAAATAAATCAAAGAGCAGGGATAGTACTTATTCAAGGGTCCAGAAATCAGCCAGTGGAGGAACAACAAGAGCTAAAATAGGTAATTTACTTAAGGCGTTCAAAACTGAAATGTTAAGTTCTTTTGCTTCACAGATTGATACCTTGCAGGTTAAAAAAAAGCAAGCAAAGGCAGAAGCTGCTTTGGCCATTTTCTGCCCTAAATGCAGAGAAAAACACCCACTGAGGGAATGCCCACTGGACAAGGTACCAATCTGCACCATTTGTGAGAAGGACCATGAAACTCAACAATGCCCCTCTTTACCAGGGATAAAGGCAGCGTTACAACCAACTGAGGAGGAAGTTGAAGCAGTTTATCTGCTGACACAAAGGAGGCAATGGCAACCACGAGGACAAGGTACGAACTCTAGTATGCCATTTAATCGTTGGAATAATTATCCTTCTTTTAATCAAGCAAATTACCCGCCCTTTAACCAAATGCAATACCCACCCTTCAATCAAATGAATTTCCCACCCATGCAGCAAACAAACCCTCCCTTTGTAGACCCTGCAATGTGGACTCCCTAGCTTCTACAGCAATCCTATTTTAACCAATGGAACCCAAACTGGAGAGCTCAACAAACTCCGTTCACAAACCAATTTCCTCAGTTCCAGCAACAACTTTCTCTCCCGTCAGGTACCCCACCGAATAATCAGACCATGAAGCCTCAGCTGCCTGTACAACCAAACCCTAACCCTAATAATAATAATAAAGTTGTGCAAGTCATCGACATTCAGAACCTACCTACATCTCCTATGCAATGTAATGATATTCATTTACGATCCGAGAGAATAGTTGAGTCAATCATTGACGATATTACCTCTTCTGACTCTGATAAGGAAGAGACAGAAAAGAATAATTTACTGAATAAGGGTGTTGAAACAGTCAAGCCATCCTCTAACAAAACTGTTGAAACAGTCAAGCCATTCACTAATAAAACTGTTGAAACAGTAGAGCCACCATTCCCTGAACGTCTAGCTCTTGCTAAGACACCTGAGCCGCCTGTTTTTAATCTTCTAGGGGAACTGCAGAATCTTTACGTTAAAATTCCACTTTTACAAGCACTCAGAGATGTGCCAATCTATGCCAGAACCATTAGAGACATTTGCATCAAGAAACCTGGTAGGAAGGCTAAAGATCCCCTTACAGTGCATGTGATGGGTGATCAAGCTGCTTTAATGTCAGGAAAAGTTCCTCCTGTAAAATATGGTGATCCTGGTCACCCTACGGTCACAGTACAGGTCAGAAAAACTATTGGTTCACGAGTTCTGGTAGACCTAGGTGCTGCTATAAATATTATGACCCTTGAAACTGCACAGTTGTTACAGTTGAAAAATGTTATTAGAGAGACACCAACTATCCTGGAATTAGCTGATTGTTCCACAATCAAACCGGAGAGGGTCATTGAAGACCTGATCATTTTAGTCGAATCTTGGAATTACCCAGCTAACTTTGTTGTATTACAAACTAAATTAAAGTTGAGGGGCATCCTCTGATTTTGGGGAGACCCTGGCTGGCTACAACAGATGCTTTCATCAGCTATAGATCAGGCTCAATGAAAATCTCTAATGGATGTGAAACTAAGCAGCTTACGCTATACCCTCATGCCACACCTATGATTAACAATGATGATTCTGTATGGTTAGACTATGAGGATAATGATACTCAACCCGTTTTGACCATCGGACAAGCTTTAACTCTTAAAGACACCACAGAAGATGAAGTAATTAGTAATTTTATTTCTGAACCTTCCTCAGTTACTTATGAAACATATAATCAATTAACTGCAATTCTGGATCCTGAAACACAGGAAAGGTTTAAATTTGAAAATTTACCTCAAACATCAACTGCTATCTCCTCTAAAAGCATGACAGTAGAAATCGAACCTGGCAAAACATTGAACATAAACCCCAATTTATCAGATGCTGAAACACAACAGCTAATGAAGTTGCTCCGTGAAAACAAGGAAGCATTCGCATGGGATTACACAGATATGAAGGGGATCTCTCTTGAATTATGTACTCATCGTATCTATATTAAGGAAGGGGCCTGACCAGTCTGTCAACCCCAGCGGCGAATGAATCCCAATTTGAGGGAAATTGTTAAGGAAGAACTTCAAAAGTTGCTTAATGCAGGGTTTATATACCCTATATCTAATAGTGAATGGGTTTCTCCATTGGTAATAGTACCTAAGAAAAACAGGAAATGGAGAGTGTGTGTAGATTATAGAGCCTTAAACAAAGCTACCCAAAAAGATCATTTCCCCTTGCCATTTATTGATCAGGTGTTGGACACCTTGTCAGGGAAGAAATTCTTTTCCTTTTTAGATGGTTTTAGTGGATATAACCAAATCAGAATTGCACCCCAAGATCAAGACAATACCACTTTTACTAGTCCTTGGGGGACTTTTGCTTATAAAGTTCTCCCATTTGGACTATGTAATGTTCCAGCAACGTTTCAAAGAGCAGTGATAGGAATCTTTTCTGATATGCTTAATGATTCTTTGGAGATATTTATGGATGATTTCACTCCCTATGGTGTGACTTCTGAAGATGCATTACAAAACCTTGAGAAAGTACTTAAACGATGCAAACAAGCTAATCTTTCATTGAGTACCGAAAAATGTCATATGATGATGAACGAGGGAATTGTACTAGGACACTTCATTTCATTCCTTGGGATTCAAGTGGATCCATCCAAAGTATAGGTAATTCAGACTCTTCCTATTCCTAAAACACAAACTGATGTAAGAAGTTTTTTAGGACATGCTGGATATTACAGAAGATTTATCAAAAAAATTTCTAAAATAGCTTCTCCTTTGTTTGTGTTACTTATGAAAAATGTTGAATTTAAGTGGACTGATGCCTGTCAGAAAGCATTTGATGAACTTAAGCATCAGTTGTCTACAGCTCCTATTCTGAGGGGACCTGATTGGGCACTTCCCTTTCATATATCCTCTGATGCTTCGGATACTGCAATTGGAGCTGTCTTGGGACAAGAAGAGAATAATCTTCCTTATGCTATCTATTTCATTAGTAAGAATATGACCCCTGCTGAGCTTAATTACACAGTTACTAAGAAAGAATTTTTAGCAGTCATTTATGCTATTAATAAATTTCGACATTACATTACTGGTTATCCTACTTTTGTTCATCCTGACCACTCGGCTATCAAGTATTTAATGAATAAATCTATTACAAATGCTCGAGTTACCAAGTGGTTATTGTTACTACAAGAATTTGATATTACAATTGTGAATCGACCAAGTAAAGAAAATGTAGTTGCTGATTTCCTTTCTCGGATAAAAACTGATGATAATACTCTAGTAGATGATTCCTTTCTTAATGAATACTTGTTTGCAGTATCTGCTCACTCACTATGGTATGCAAACATTGCTAATTATCTGGTTGCAGGGAAGCTACCATCACACCTATCACATCGGGAGAAAAGAAAGATCATTCAACAAAGTGCTCGGTATAACTGGATAAGTGGGTGTCTTTTTCATACAGGACTTGATCAGGAAATCCGAAGATGCATTCGAGAAGATGAGGTTTATGATATATTGAAGGCTTGTCATGATGGCCCTTGTGGTGGGCATTTTGCTGATAAGAGAGCAACACATAAAATTCTCATGATGGGTTATTATTGGCCCTCACTTTTCAAGGATGCAAAGAAATATGTCAGGGCCTGCGACAGTTGTTAAGAATAGGCCAACCCAATCATAAAGATGAAATGCCACTGAACCCTCAGGTAATACTTGAACCCTTTGAAAGATGGGCTCTAGATTTTGTAGGGCCCATCAATCCTCCATCCAACCAAAGAGTTTATATATTGGTTTGTACAGATTATATGACTAAATGGGTGGAAGCTAAGGCACTTATTAAAGCTAATGAAGAATCTGCTTTAACCTTTTTATTTGAAGAAATCTTCGTTAGATTTGGAGTGCTTAGAGAACTTGTCACAGATGGAGGACCTCCTTTCAATTCTCATGGTTTTAAAGCTATGCTTCAAAAATATCATATCAATCATAAAATGGCTACACCTTACCACCCCCAAGCTAATGGTCAAGTGGAAAGTACAAATAAAGTCATAGAAACTATTTTAACAAAAACAGTGAAGGAGAATAGGAAGGATTGATCTCAAAGACTGCCTGAGGCATTATGGGCTTACAGAACTACCTGGAGAAACACTACAAGTTTTTCACCCTACGAATTGGTTTATGGTAAAAGTGTTGTTTTTCGTGTGGAATTTGAAATTAAAACCTTAAGAACTGCTTTAGTTGTTAACCTTGATTTGACTGATGGACCAGTGTTGTGAAAATCGCAATTAAATCGCGATTTTTTCCTTCTGCCGATCAAATCGCGATTTTTATACGAAAAAATCGCCGGTATTTTTTTTTGGCCGATTTTTACTAAAAAAATCACGATAAAAACTTAAAAAATCGTCGGGGGTCGCAACAGCATAGTTTTATAACGTTTTTTTGGGTTTTTTCATGCAATTTTTTTTTAAAGAAACAAATAATTTTTGAGTGGGGCAGCTTAATGATCAAGTCTAGGCCCTAGTATGGATATGCTATTCATGGTAATGTTAAGGAGAATGTCACTTTTACTTAAATTTTTAACATTACCATGAAATGACTCAGGATGTTTGAGAGTGGTTCCAGCCTCATTGGATTTCATATGGAGAAAGTAGAATTTTAGATTTCATTTAAAATCCAGCAGACTTATCAGTTTTTCAGGATTTCAGGATTGGGAGATTGTAATGTTTCCAGGTGACACCACCTACCCGGGCTACCCCTACCACCAGTAGAGGACGTGGTCTACCTCCTATAGCTCCTACTTCTAGTTCTTCAGCTTCTAGAGCACATCAGACTCCACTGCCATCTCCACCAGCGCAGGCACCAGCATCTACATCTAGAGGGAAAGGGAAAGTTGTGGCATTTTCTCGCAAGAGAGGTAGAGGAAATCAACAGGATTAGACTTTCATTTTATTGTATATGACATTATGACGATGAGATACATTATCATATTTTTTGTTGATATTTTGAGGCTGAGTTGGGACTCAGGAGTCAGGACTTACTATTCAGGACATGATTCAATGTTATGTGTGATTTTAGCGCTAAAAATAAATCACACTAAAAATGATATTAAACATCTTATATATTAGTTTTTTTATCATATTTATGTGTCAATGTATTTATTTTATGTTGTAGATGGTTTAGATATTAAAAAAATTGAAAAAAAATGAATATTTTTGTACCAAACGATTTTTTCCCGATTTTTTCCAATTTTTTCCCGATTTTTCCGATTTGTTCCCTGCGCCGATTTAATCCCGATTGTGATTTTCACAACATTGTGATGCACAGACAGCTAGGTTGAGCAGCTGCAGGAATTGGATGAAAAAAGATTGGATGTCATCCATCAAACAACTATGATTCAACAGCAAAGAACAAGGTGGCATGATAAAACTATTAAGCATAAGCAGTTCCAAAAAGGCAATTCGGCTTTAGTATATGATTCCAGGTTTGAAAATTTTCAAGGGAAACTACGAACAAGGTGGCTGGGACCTTACGAGATAGATATTGTTTTTCCCAATGGAACAGTAAGGCTCCTAACAATTGATGGTTCTAGAACTCCATTGTTAGTAAATGGGTATCAGCGTCGTCTATATCAGGAACCAATTTCTAAGGAGGATTTTAAGGCCACTTGCATGGCAGATTCACATTATATCTTTTTGAAAGAGCCTGCTGCCCCTCATTGCATTTAATCTCTGCATTATATATTCTTGTATTATTATTAGATTAGATTACTTAATTAATAATCCTTGTCAAGGGCTGCCATGTTACAATTTATTATTTTGCAGGTCTTACATTTGGAGGCTGGCTGAAGGAACAATTGCATTGCAAGCAGGATCAAGTTTCAGTTTGGGAACAATTGCCATTTATAATCCATCCCCTCATACTACCCTTCAGCAACATTTTCCTATTTTTCTTTAACAGCAACATCTCTTTTTCCCGTTGCTGAAACGCCAATTTCTCCATTGCTGAAACACCAATTTTTGTCTATTTTCTTCGTTGCTGAAACACCAACTTTTCCCCATTTTCTCCATTGCTGAAACACCAACTTTTCCCCATTTTCTCCATTGTGGAAACACCAACCTTTTCCATCTTTCCGAAAAAGCATCAATTTTCCCATTTTTCCATAATTGAGGCATCAATTCCTCTCAAAAATGACCAATACATATCTCTTTCCATTGAGAGAATCAGCCATTCATCCTGATAATTGTGTTCCTTCACTATTACCTACTGTGAATAGAGAAAGCCTTTCATATAAATACCCTCATATCTTACAACCCCTTTTCATAACCATTGGTGTTCTATTAACGACAAGATTATACTTTCAGCACAACAATCGAAGGTAAAACGTGAGGTATGTGTGTTTATGTGTAAATATTAAACTATAGTTAATGAGAAGAGTCTAATATGATTGTCGAAATCGTCGTACATTCAAAACTTATTATTTTAGCCGCAGTTGGGGGAAATATCAAAAACTTGCGATCATTACCCGATATGCCAATCACCGTCGTTTTTACTACGACCGTGTCTCGTCACCCCGTCTCTGTCTTATTATGTCATAACCTTATTTGCAATATCTTACTCTGTCTCAGTTGCGGTAACTCGGCTCTGTATTGTGCATCTTACCGAACCGGTAACTATGGGAGGTAACGCTATTCAAAATGAATCTGGTTCAATGACTCTATTGGAATTACACCCTGAAGCATATCAAATTTTTCTGCAAGCAGGCTGGTGGACTATTTCCGAAGGCTCCAGGAATTTGATTCTCAGCAAGTCCTGGAATTCACACGTAATTTAAAGGAAGGTTACTCTACTATTCAGGGAGTGTGAATTCCAGTAACAGAGGAAGATATAGCGCAGGTCTCAGGATTACCAACCGATGGTATTCGTTGGTTCAGTCGTAAACACATGATTCTGAACGCACAGCAAGATTTTCTTCTACTGGGAAATGGGTCGAACCTAAAGGGTGTTGCACTGCATTTGTTACCACCTCCATGGCCAAAGGTTGCAAAGTTTGTCAAGCATTACCTCACCTGCGAAGGACGTTACCAGGTAGTTTACCAGCATGACTTTGTGTTGTTGAATCATTTAAGACATGGTCGTTTATTAAATATGCCATACTATCTGCTTGGGTGTCTAAAGAATATGTCACATTATTCCACGAATGCAAAGTACCCACTCCTCTCCCTCACTCACCATCGTCTGGTTCAGCTTCTAATCCAGAGGGGCTTTGCCCTACAGAATCCTCCTCCCCTTAACAACCCACCCCAGGAAGCTGCTAAAGTTCCTCAACCAGCAGCTGAAAACCCCCAGGAAGCTGCTGAAGTTCCTCAACCAGCAGCCGAAAATCCTCAAGAAACTGCCGAAATTTCTCAAGCAGCAGCCGAAACTCCCCAATTAAATGTTGAAAATCCCCAGCCACCCGTGACAGTTAGTCCAATTGACCCCTCCATTGCATCAACCCCACCCCATAATTTACTTAGATCATCCACTCCCATTGTCCATATCCCCAGAGATGATTCAAACGACAACATTCCCCTGGCTAAGCTGAAAAGGAAAAGGAAAAGGCAAGAAAAGGCTGTGTCCCCATCAAAAAGACGAACAAGGGCCTCAATTAAAGAAGCTATCACTTTTGATGTCCCTCCTACCCCAAAGAAGGCTACCCATAAAAGAAAAACCATTGTTTTTCCTGCCTCCTTACCTCGAAGATGAAGGAGGACGTCTTCTGAAGCAGCAACAGAGACCGCCACCCCAAATTCCCCACCCATTATCCTAAAACCCCATACCCCACCAGACCCTGAATCCTTACCTTCCTCACCCTCGGGTACCGAAATGCAAAATGTTCAGGATTTTGTGACATCATTCCTTTCAGAAGACGCAGCTGCTCCACAAGAACCAGCTGCTGATTTATCAAAAGTAGACACCCAAGACGATGTACAGCAGGTAGTTGCCCCACAAGAACCAGCTACTGACTCAACAGGTGTTACACAAGAACCACCTGCTGAGGAGCAAAAGATAGACGACCTAGACGTAGCTGCCCCACAAGAACCAACTACCAGTCCAGCAGGTGCTACACAAGAACCACCTACTGATGATCATGATCAGGAAACACATCAGGACGTAGTAGCTACTGACTCAACAGGTGTTACACAAGAACCACCTGCTGATAAACAAGAAATAGATAATAAACATGTAGCTATCCCATAGGAACCAGCTACTGGCTCAGCAAGTGTCACACAAGAACCACCTGCTAATGACCATGACCAGAAAATAGACCAAGACGTGGCTGCTACTGACTCAGCAGTTGATACACAAGAACCACCTGCTGATGAGCAAAGTGTAGATAACCAGGGTACTGCACAAACTATAGCTGTTACAGAAGAACCAGCCACTCAGTCGGCTGATATGCAAAATTCGCATGCTCAGGAGGATATAGCTGTTACAGAACTAGTTGATCACCCAACAGTTGTCACACAAGAACCACCTGCTGAGGATGCAAATAATGAAGCTGCCACCAAACAACGATCCTCCTATGCACTTGAACCAGCTATAGAGACTGCACCTACTACAGAAGGCCCTGTCACGATAGCCTCCCTTCAACAAGAAAATGAGTTTCTGAAATCTGAGATTGAGGTTTATAAGCAGGAGTTAAGGATGGCAAGGGAAGCTTATGAAAAAGAACTTAATCTGTATACTTTAGCTCAGGTAGCATCTGCAGCTGAGAAAAGTGCAGAAAAGGATCGATACAATGAATACATGTGCAGCCAATGTGGTGATCTCTATTCTCGAGCTGGTTATAAGATAATCGAAGTCCCATTGCCTGGACCCGCTCCTGCATTTACTCCTGTTATAGTTAAAAAGGAACGCCCTGCTCTCACACAAGAACCAGCAGGGCCTTCAAAGATTTCTGAAGAGGAAGTGAAACCGCAAGTATCCCGACCTACCCTCGTCGTTAAAACTGAAAATCCTGTGCCAAAGTCTGCAAAGATGGTGTTTACCCAGACTAAACCTCGGTGTGCAGCGACTGTCTTCACTTAGACCTCAAGCATTCAAGAACTTAGGGATATATGGAAGAAAGAGTATGACCTGTCACAAGAAAAGGCATTGCAGGAACATAAATCATTATGGCAGAATCATGTATATAGAAATTGGGACGTCTTGGAATAGTTCCATGCACAGCATAAGGAAAATAAGGAGTTGAAAACTAGACTGTCTCTTATCTTTGAGTTAGTTCAAAGACTTCTGGCCACCAGGAAACCATCCTTCAACTATTCTGTGTTTCTGGTAGAACGCCTAGCATTCTTCCAAGTAAAAGCAGTCATAGATGGACGACCTCATGAGGTGTCTACACCCCAGCAACTTATTGAAACCTTTGCAGCAGCATCAGTCAGTGAACAGAATCTATTATGTGAACTCTATCTCCATAATGAAGCCATGCCGGAGGATAGAAAGCTTAATTTGATTCCTGTGGCTGGTGACATTCAGATTAGAGCCTTTGTCTCTTTCATGGCCAATCAGCTCACATGGCAAAACGCTTTCCTTTCAGCGAAACATAATGAAGAAAATCGCCTTCTGTGGATCCGAGCTGAACCACAGAATGTTGTTGTTTTCATTGCTGAACATCATCGGGTTATAGGAGAACCAGGAATGACTGAGCATATCAGAGAATTACAAGCAGCAGTGTTAGAGGAGTGTCAACAGTATGTCAAAAAGAAAGGACCTCTTGCCATACAGGCAAACAATCTATTATGGGAACATTTCCCTAAGGAGAGAAGGGAATAGCATCCCTTTAACCCTCTTAATCTTCACGCAGCAATTTCACGAGTATCTAATTACATTAAATGTGTTCAACCGTGTGGTGAAAAATGGTTGGGTTATCATTTTCATTTCCCGCTTCTCTGGTTGCCAATACAGCAATATAAGGCCTACTTCAAGGTGTCCAAAAAGGAGGAGCTTGCAGCATGGCAGAGATTACAAAGTGTCCAGGGCTTCAGAGATTCGGTTGATAGCACCTTCTATACTTACTGTATAAATAATTTGCACTGTACATCCCAGTACTCCGACTCAAACTCAGAGTAAATGTTGCATGGGGACATGCAACTGCTTTAGTTGGGGGGGATGTTAGGACCTCATACTGTCCCTTTTTGACCATACATTTTGCCATGATATCATCCTTTTCAACCTATATTTAAAAGTCCTTGTTAGTGTTTTAACTCAATTATCCCAAAGGCATGTAATGATTCTTCTCATCACTATACGTTTAATTATTTAGCATATCATAGTTAATCTTTAAATTGTTAAGTTGTTGAATAGTTAAAGAATGATGTGCAGTCTGCATTGCTGAAACTGCCTGGAGTTTGCAAGACTATTTTTGCAGTTGCTGAAACAGTAAGAATGGCACGTAAATCTCAAAGCTGAAACAGTTGAAATTTGCATTCTAAATTTGACAGCAACAGAGGAACCAGACTGATCACCGAGGAAGCTGTTACACTGGATGTAACGCCTATAATCTAAAGACAGTATTACTGTAACAGCATTTTCTTGACGGGAAACTGATTTCCCTAATCTTGTATAATGGGTTAAAATAGAATTTATAATATAAATCTTTTGTAATAGATGTCTCCTCTTTAAAAGGAGAAGACATCTACATTAGAAGGGGATGAACAGACTGTGGAAAAGGCTCAGTTGAAGGAATAGGACTAGAATCCTTTTTGTAGCATGACATATTGATGGATTAATAAAATTTTGTTCTGAACATCTTTTTCTAGTTCTTGTCTCCTGGGGAATCTTGTGAGAAGGACAAGGCCCACCTTCATCACAAGATTCACCCATTTTACTTCTATAGTGTGTCAAGTGTGTCTTTTATTCATACCTTGTAAACAAGTACTGTTTACTGAATATTGTTTATACCTTTGCTGAAACTCCGTTTCTTTCTCAATTGATTATTGTTCAAAGTTAGTTCATGAGTGTTTCACCGGTGATTAAGTTACAGAGTGAATTGGCAAGCTAGATAATCAGAGGCAGGTGCTGAAGATTCCCGCTCTGGGGATAGGGTCCTGATTCTCTGTTACAGCATAGCCATTGCTTTCCTTTGCAGATTGATTCTTTTTCATTATATGACTCTTTGAATGAAATTAAGCATTCTTTGATAGTTATCTGCAATAGAGTGTATTCGCTGTAATTCAAAGTGGATCTTCAGTTTGTTAAATTGAGGTGTGATTTGTTTGTACTACAACTTTTGTTGCTTTTAGAATTGAGTACATATAATATGCAGTTGCCTTTGAAATAACAAGACTTCCTCGGGTTGACAATTTATGTAGCACTTTGTTGTTTAATTCAATAAGCAATTAAAGTGACCAACATAGCACCAAGGAGATTTTCTCCCACTTCTACGAGGAACCATAGAAGCTCTATAATATGAAATGTGAGTATAATAGGAACCCTACAGATGCTCTCCTTCTAGAAGCATATTACCAAAATCATGCAGTAAATACTTTGAGTGATATTCTTCAAAAGAAGAAAGAGGAAGAGTCCTCCCTGCCTAACAAGGAAGAGAAATATTTGTAGCTTGGTCAATGTCTAATACATAGTGAACAATGGGATGATTATGAGGAAGATCATGATCATCAAATGGATGAAGAAACTATGAGTGATTTTTGGGCCACTAATTGGGGAATTGGGTATGATTACAAATATGATGGCCCCATAGTATCTCAAATCCATAGGAATGATCCCAATGAAGAAGAAAATGCTCCTCCACTTCTGATTAACGATGTTGGTCCTTATGAAGCCCTTCCTTGATTGGAAAGGTCTCTTTTCTGTATGTTCCAAGATGACAATAATTTGGTCAAAAGAAGATGCTCTGTTTATCCATGCCACCAATAAAGGTTTGTTCTTCATGTTTGAGCATTCCTCCCCTTGTTGTGTTCCTAACCCAGAAATAGATGTTTGTTCATTCCCCTGCTTTTGATGAAGAGTTGGTTTCCCCTACAAAAAATGAAGAATCATCGTTTTTCCCTAGGTATGATGATTGTTCCCTCTCTTGTTTTCCCAATAACCAAGATAATATAATCCTAAATGTGTCTAAATCATTCTCCTTCTTACCGTGAGGATGATAGGCCTGAGATAGTTCTTCATCAAAGGTTCATGTGCTTGATCATTGACATTTCTATCTTCTGGTTAGAAGAACAAATTCAAATCTCTCAGTTGGTGTCTTTCCCTTCTTCCAAGGTTCCTTTCTATGATATATGGGTCTCTTATTTTCCCACCTCCTGCCCTCATAATCCTTCATATTTTTCTTACCATTTGAGCTTTTGGATCCGTTGCATAAATAACCATAGAAGCATGTGTTCCCATACCGATTAATTAACATGTTGGTTGCAGTGGATCTATGATTATACTTGGCACTTGAATAACATAATATGCATTGTTGTCGCACAGAGTGTCTAGGCAACGCGACAACGCTCAGATTAAGGGTTGTCACTCTTAAATCCTTACTCACTCCATTTAGACTCTCTCCTAGACAAGTCCCTCAGTGAATAGATGAGGATAGCCTGTGAAAAACAGACTCTAGGAGATTTTGATGATGGACAACTTGATGAATCTAAACAATTAAATCAGAAACGCTCCAGAATGATTTTCAATATGTGACGAAAAGTGACAATAATCCATATAAATGCCCAACATTGTAGCATGCAAGAGAATTCCAAATTTAAAATGATTTTAGTTTAGATTTTTTTTTTTAATTTTAGATTTATTAAAAAAAAATTGTTTTAGTTTTAGATCCAGATTTCTTTAAAATTAGTCTTTGTTTTAATTTTTATTTTAAAAAATAATATCAAAAAAGAAAAAAATTAAAAATTAAAAAAAAATATATATATATATATATATATGTGTGTGTGTGAAGGCCATAAAATGTTAATTCTATACTTTGATTCATTTAGGGTAGATCTTTTTCATAATCTTTATTTAGTTTTTAGAATTAGATTTTTTAATAATTTTTAGTTTTAAAATTTCATTTTAATCGTATATATTTATTTATAATTTCATTTAGTTTAGTTTAGTAATTTAAGTTTCATTTACTGTAGTTTTTGCTTAGTTTGGTTTTATTTTAAAAAAATATAAAAATATTTTTAAAATTTTTAAAATTGAAAATTCATTTTTGGTGTCTTTCGTGGTATCTATGTTCCACTTTTCTATAGTTAAATGCACTTAAATGTTTATTTAAAGTTACCTATTTGAAAGTGGTAATTGGTTAGCATTTAAATTGTATGGTTGTTTAAAGCATTCAATCTTTAGAAATTCAATTGCTGGAGCATTATTAAAGCATTGTGAGTTTATTGAATAGCTTATATTGCTTGGGATATTTGATGATAAATGATTGTTTTACATGGTTCATATTTCTGCAACATTTAATAAATAATCATTAACTCCATAAGGCATGTGTACATTAATTTCTAAAATCAATCAGGTGCTAAATTGCCTTGTTGTGTCTCCCAACCCAACTGGTCCACAGTTGGTCTTCCTTTATCCCATAGGGTCTACCCCCCTAGCCTCGGGAGACGGCTTAAATGGAGAGATCGGGGATCAAGGTGACAGCCCCCGGTCTGAGCGTTGTCGCGCTGCCCAGAAAATCTGTGCGACAACATTTTTTGGCGCCGTTGCCGGGGACAAAGTTTTTTTTGTCCTTGGTTTATTTGACATTCATCATTCTTTCATCTTTCTCATCTCTCATTTGAGCTGGCAGAGTCAACATTTTTTGGCATCATTTGGATCTTTTCATCACCTTATCTTTCATCATATCAGTAACTACTCTTCAGTTCACTTCTTGTTTGGGTGGCAACTCCATTTCTTTTCATTTATTTTTTTCCCAGACAATAAGCCTCCCTAATATCTGCTTGTTGGTTGCTTTTTGGATCCTAGAATTAGATTCATTGTTCCAGTGGCGACTCCACTTCTTTCATCTCTTGATTTTCTTGAGCAGAGATCTCTTTCTATCATCCATTTGGTCCCTCATTATTCATCATGGATTATTCATTTAACCCATGTCATTTTACTGATGAACTCCATGATGTTCCAGAAGTGGCCATTTCTAAATTACCTTTGTTCTCGAGTGGTGATTCAGTCATTGTTAGAAAGCATCTAGGCAGGTTTACTCGTATAATGATCATATATTGTAAACCCCCTCAATATAATCATGAAGATGTCAAAATGCATCTATTTGTCCTTTCTTTAGAGGGTAATGCTTTGAATTGGTTTAATAATTGTCCTGAAGATTCTTTCACTTCTTTACAAGACATTGTCAATGCTTTTAAAGATAGATATGGTTATCCAGATAGCTTGCCTAGTGCCCCTAAAATTGTGCAACAAAATGAAAGTAATCTTATGAAAGGTCAAGCTGTCGATGAATGATTTCAAGACAATTCTTCATAGCAGAATGTGCCATCCACCTGTACCATTGCAAATCAAATCCATGATAGTGGAAAAACATGGACAAATTGTAAAATCAGTGTTGACAATGAAAGGGAAAATCAGAAGCAAATTATAGAAGAACTAATGCGCCTGGTAAAAAATATGCAGATCAATCAAACTAATTACGCCAATGATGTGAGAACTTTATGCACCCACCTGGAAAAACGTAATAAGGAGATGGAGATCATGAAAATTAAACACTCAAATCACGTAACCGACATGCAAAATCAGCATGCTAAGGAAATTGAGACCATGAAAGCTAATCATGATAGGGAAATTAATTTTATGCAAAGCAAGTTATCAGGCTTAGAGGAAAATATGACGATCATGGAATTCGATTATAATAATCAGTTGGCTACCATGAAAGAAAATTATAAGAAAGAGATGAACTCTATGCAGGATTGTTGGATGACCATAAAGGCAAAGGACGATAAAATAATAAGATATATGGAAGCTAATCAGATATGTCTTCAAAATAAGTTATTGACCATGGAAGAAGGCCATGCTATGGAAATCAGTGCTATGAAGGTTGAACACTCTAGTCAGATAGATGCCATTAAAATACAGGTTCAGAAAATTCAACAGCGGTCAGAGGATAAAAGAACCCAGGGAACGTCAATAGATCAGGAGCCTCCTTATCTATTGCAACAAGCTCCATCTTATTATGAGGTCCTTTGTTCCATTGAAAAGTGGATAATTGAAGGTGACCTGGATAAAAGGGAAATTAATAATCAGGTTGATGCTCACACGGTTAATCCCCCAGTCATTGAAGATCAAGTTATAACTCATGGCGCCTGTGAGATTGATCCATCATCCTTGACAGGGCAGATGGAGAATGAAGAAAGACATCTCACGCATATCTTACATACTTCATCTGAGAGCTTTGAAGCAGAAAGTTCCACGTCATCAGTGATACAGCTTGCCACAAAGAAAAAACGCAAAATAAAGAGAACGAGAAGAAGATTTGATGCATCGACGGCCACGAGCAGCTTGATTTTCGAATAGGAAAAATTCCTACCATATGCAGAATTGGACATGGCACATCCGACAAGCAACCCACAGATTTGCCTGAAAGTAGGCAAATGCTCAATATACAATATATTGAACACATCTGATGCCATGGCGTATCCTCTATATTTCTAACCCTACTCCTTGTTTTTTCAAGCATTTTCATTTATGTTCTAGGATTAGATTTACTTTTCATGTTACTAAATAGTTGATAAATGAAGAGCTTATATCTTTCCTGTGCTTAATGTTATCTGATGATTTTTGGATGGACACTACTTATTTTTGGTTGTGTTGCATGGATGCAGATTCTGGATTCTCACATTCCAACAATGCAGCAACGTCTCCCCAAGTAGAGCCAGATGTTGACCACTACATGTCAACTACCCATAGCAGACACCCCCTTTTCGCAAAAAGGGATAGCGCTCGATCGACGTATCCGTGCCATTCGACTATCATCATCAGCCCGATCATGTTATGTTGTAAACCTAGTCTACAAGTATAAATTGTAAATAATCTTAGTAGATCTAAGTCATGTATGTAAATTGCCTAGGCAATCCTAATTTTCTAGTGATAAGCTACGTTCCGAAAGGTTTTTTGTCTCACCGATCCATGATCGGCAGAGTTTTCCTTCAGCGTAACCCCAAAGCCGGAATGAATTTTGTCATTAGACTCTTAGGGGAATCCTAGCGTGCTAGGTCGAGTCTATGTAAAAGTAATTTGGAAATAATTCTAACTATTTGGTTAGGTTATTACAAATTGTTTGATCTGCTAGATTATATTTGTGTCGCGAAACTGGGTGGTCTATGAGGGTCTATGTCAAATGGGTTTTCCCCCTTGAGATGTAAAATTGTAAAAGTCATGATGTAAAGTGTCTTGAGGGTTAGAAAATGTTTTATCCCCTCAAAAATCCTAAGTCCTAGGTCCTAGGTGATTTTTCCAAAGGCTATGTTCGAGGATCCAAAAAAAATATAAATAATATACATATATATATATAATAAAATTAAAAAATTAAAAATTAAAAAAAATCACTAAAAATAAAAAATTAAATTAAATTAAGTTAAAAAAGATCAATAAAAATTTGAAAAATAAAATAATAATAAGTCAAAGTTTTGAGAAAATAAATGCAAAGTTTTAATTTTTTAATATATTAAAATGCATTTAAAATTTCGACGGATGAGATTAAAAGAGATTTTGATCCTCATCAACAGTCGAGATTAGTTTGACATGGATCACTCGAACTAGCCGTTGGGAAATTTTCCTTTAAATAGGGTGTCAGGGGTCATTTGAGATCATTCGATCTTAGAGTCATGTGCTAAAGAAAGCTCTCTTGTAGTCCTTTTTTGTGCAATAAAGAAAGACTTTGGGGTTGAAAATCTCGCTGGTGTTACTTTTCTGGAAATGCTGTAAGATGTTTTATTTTTTTGCATAAATTTAGTTTCAGCCATTGATGATAGCTTGATGAAGATTGATTTAGGCACAGGTATCTTGTCTGATCTCTGCGGTTTGAATGATAGTTTAATTTCTGAAATATAATGGCAGATATCTCCATTTGATCTGAATTTCACTGTTGTTTTCTCCCTCTATGTTAATGGTTGATTTAAGTTGTGCAAGATATCCTTAATTTTGAGTTTACCGAGCATTAGGGGAAGTTCTCCGCTGAACCAGACAACTCCCGGTTGCGTTTTCTGAAAGAGCCTAGCCAGTTTTGATCCTGAGCTTATCATTTGAAATTTTTTTTGTGAATGCATGAAGGGTTTTCTTAAGCATCTCACATTAAATTTAAATTTTGAAAATATTTTTGTGGCATACTAACAAATCTGACTATTTAGAGCCTTTAAATTGTTAAGTGTAATTATTTAGCAGGTTTTAGGGTTTTTAGTTTTGTTTCTTGCGCATATTGTTTTTGGGTTTTCTATTTTGCCATCACAGGTTACAGGTTTGAGGAGAAATTTTTGTTTGAAGCCAGATCTAGGCCCTGGAGGGTAAGATCTGGCCTCAGGATCAGTTCTTGCAGGGTTTTTCTGAAGAAATTCGAGGTTTTCCAAGCCATTTTTCTGTTGGAGTTTCATTTTTGCAAGAAAAAATTTTGAAATTTTTTAAGCAGGCCGCAAATCACTGCAAAATCTCCCAGTATCCATTTTTTTTGCATATGCTGGACATCTCACTCTCCCCTCATCACATTTCTCTTAACCCACAACCTCTTCATCGATCCTTCCTCCAAATCCAGGTGCCTCCCTTCCGTCGCAACCCAAACACTGCAAATCCGTCCTCTCTACCATTGCAGCCTCATCAACTGCTGCCATTCATTGCTCCTTCACCCTTCACTGCCCACGCATTTGTCCAAAAACCCTCACGTTTTTTTTCCTCACTCAATCCCTGTATATCAATCATGCCTGCGTAGCAAGAAACCCTCTTCATCACTTCCCTTTTCTTCCATTGTTCATCCAAACGCTGGGCATTCCGTTCCATTCTGCGGTAGCATTCTCACTCTTGGCCTCCTAGACCTTCGACGCTATCCCTGCAGCCATCTATGTGCAGCTACCTCTCCAAACTGTCAAACATAGCTCTACGAACATTCATAACCCTCATCGTTATGCTTCCTCCTGAACCTGCAAACGAATCAGCTAATCACGTTGTCGTCCATCCTCTGTCGAGCTGCATCTGCGTTCTCCATCTCCCTGCTCCGTTTTGTTGCATGTCAATTTCCTCGCAACAGGCTCTTCCAGCATATTCATGCAGTCTTCACACAATTTTCCAGCCATCGATCTACCCTTGGCCTTCGTTCCCATGGCTTCAGCGAGCTGCTCTCCTTCGCTCTCCTTTCCGCCATCACACCTGCATGCAAAGAAAACACTTCAAAACAATTCGCACAATACTTTCTTTTATCTCATTTGCATTAGTTAGGGTTATGATTTTGATGTATATACATTGGTTTAATTAGAATGCATATATTAGTTTCACTAAATTTAACTTAGGACTTCAGCAAAGATAAAAATAAATAAATAAATAAAGTTTTTCTAGATTTGATTTAAGTTTTTAGATAGATTTTAGTTTAGATTATTTTTTTAATTTTAGATTTATTAAATTTTTTTGTTTTAGTTTTAGATCCAAATTTCTTTAAAATTAGTCTTTGTTTTAATTTTGATTTTAAAAAATAATATCAAAAAATAAACATATATATATATATATATATATAAAGGCCATAAAATGTTAATTCTAGACTTTGATTCATTTAAGGCAGATTTTTTTTATAATCTTTATTTAGTTTTTAGAATTAGATTTTTTAATAACTTTTAGTTTTAAAATTTCATTTTATTTGTATATATTTATTTATAATTTCATTTAGTTTAGTTTAGTAATTTTAAGTTTCATTTACTGTAGTTTTTGCTTAGTTTAGTTTTATTTAAAAAATATTTAAAAAAAATAAAAATTGAAAATTCATTTTTGGTGTCTTTCGTGGTATCTATGTTCCACTTTTCTATAGTTAAATGCACTTAAATGTTTATTTAAAATTAGTTATTTGAAAGTGGTAATTGGTTAGCATTTAAATTGTATGGTTGTTTAAAGCATTCAATCTTTAGAAATTTAATTGTTGGATCATTATTAAAGCATTGTGAGTTTATTGAATAGCTTATATTGCTTGGGATATTTGATGATAAATGATTGTTTTAGATGGTTCATATTTCTGCAACATTTAGTAAATAATCATTTAATCATTAACTCCATAAGGCACTGGTACATTACTTTCTAGAATCAATCAGGTGCTAAATTGCCTTGCTGTGTCTCCCAACCCAACTGGTCCACAGTTGGTCTTCCTTTATCCCATAGGGTCTACCCACCTTAGCCTCGGGAAACGGCTTAAACAGAGAGATCAGGGATCAAGGTGACAGCCCCCGGTCTGAGCATTGTCGCATTGCCTAGACAATTTGTGCGACAACACAGCCAATATGATTTATCGCACCTTGACCATAAAAAAATCATGAGAAATGCAGTTAATAACACTAAGGAACTTTAAATTTTAATTTTAATTATTCCTTAGGCAATAATGTTTAATGGTAACTGAAAAATTTGTTGAAATTTGGTACTGGAGGACAGGTGGTTCCCTCAGGCTTCGATCTTTGGTCTAGGGAAAAGTGTCCAAAAAAATTTAATTTTTCTCCTAAAGTAACTTTATAATTTTTATAAAGTTAAATCTAATTTAAAAGTGACTTTAAGTGATAAAGTTACTAAGTCTAATTTTAAAGTGACTTTTATAAAGTCAATGAAAAATTAGAAAGGAAAGTGACTTTGGAAATAAATGACTAAGTGGGTCTTTATTAAAATGGGGTGAATTAAAAAATAGAAAGTGAAATTAAATGAGCATTTAATCTCAGCCATTGATATAAATCTATTTCAGCCATTGGATTTAGGGATCACCCAAAAGTCACTTGGGGTTAGATTAAAGGAGGAAAAGGTCATTCATTCTTTCATGAGAAGATTGGGAGAAGGAGAGCAAGAGAGCAAGAGAGATTTCTAAGCAGAGAGAAGGAGACAGCAGCTTGGCACACATTCCAAGGCAGCAGTTGAGCAGATTTGTACAGCGTGTTCAGCACACAGTGAAAGGCAGATTTTGGCACGATTTTCGAGTGGTTTGCACAAAAATCGAGGAGCAGTTTGCTGATTTTTCTGCACGCAAAACGAGGGTTGTACAGCAGCATTTAATGCTGAAAGTGGGCACGAAAATCGAGGAGGTTGTACAGCAATTATTGCTGTCCTGTTTGATGTAATTTCTAGTTTGTTGTGAGGCATGGAAAAGAAATAAGTTGTAAATTTGCTTGCTGATTTTTTGCTAAATATTTCTCACTGTAAAAAGGCAATTTTCAGAAATAAAGAAGAGCTCTCGAACTGGTTTTCCCCAAAAGTTGTAGGGGGTTTTTCCAGGGTCAAGTTGACCAAAAATCTCAGTGTTTAAATGTGCTTTAATGGCTGTTTATTACTGCTGATTTTTATTTCTGCAATTTCCAGCATTCTGTAAAATTTCCAGAATTTGTATTTTCAGCAAATTTATTTTTTCCAGCTTGTTAAATGTATGGTTATGGGAAAGAGCATTTAACTATATGGGAGAAATAAGGAGAAACTGAAAACCGGGGTGGGAAATGAGAAATTTCTACATGGTATCAAAGCTTGAGTGCTGAAGGACAGTTTGGGACAGCAAAAGGAAAAATTACAGCTGCTGATTTTTCACTCAGAAAATTCCAGCAAGCTGATTTTTTCATAAACAGCAGTTTTATCTTTACTACAGCAGTGTTATTTTTCAGTTTTAGGACAGCAGGATGTCATTGGGATTGAGGGTGGAGGATATGTTGGATAGGCATACAAATTACAGCGTTTGGAAGGAGAGAATGCAGAGTATCTTTGAGGAGGCAGAAGTCTAGGATATCATGGTGCATACCACACAGAACCCTGTTGTTGTGCCTACTGATGCTACTCAGTTGACAGCTTATAATAAAAAGAACAACAAGGGTAAGAGGCTGATTCTAGACGGAATCAAAGACCATTGCATTCCTCATGTGAGAGGAAAGAGCAATGCCCATGAGATGTGGACAGCATTGTCCAATCTCTACCAGAGTACCAATGAGAACCGGAAGATGGTCCTGAAGGAGAAGCTGAAGAACATTAAGATGGGTAATGATAGTGCAGTTGGATATCTCACAAAGATTACTAATGTGAGAGATGAGTTGGCAGCGATTGGAAAGGCCATTCCACCCACTGAGTTGGTGCGGATTGCAGTGAATGGCCTCCCCCGTTCATGGTTGAACTTTGCTGATGGGGTTTGTGCGCGTGAGACCAGTGTTGCACGAAGCACCCCCCCCCCCGCTCCGAAGCTCCGAAGCGCGCCCCGTACGGAAGCGCCTTCCGAAGCACGCTTCGGAAATTCGGAAGCGCGATTCGCAAATTTTTTTGCGCTTCTTGGAATTTCCGAAGCGCTGGCTCCGAAGCGCGCTTCGTACAGCGCTTCGGGCCGCCGAAGCGTGGCGCTTCGGAGCAGGAAGCATGCGCTTCACGCACGCTTCCATACGCTTCGGCGAAAAGGGGCGCACCCAAGGGAGAAAAACGAATTTTTTTTTAATTTTTTTTTAAAGTTAAGTTCACTCAACCTTAAGGGGGTGGGTTAGGGTGAGGTTAAGGTGAGGAATGAAAAGAATAAAGCCCCCATTCATTCCTCATTTTCTCACTTTGAGTTTATGAGAGTTGGAGAAGAGAAGAGAGGAGAGGAGAAGAGAAGAGAGGAAAGGAGAGGAGAAGAGAGGAGAGCTTGGAGGAGTGAAGAAGGAGGAGCTAGGAGAAGGAGGAGGAGCTTGGAGCAAGAGCTTGGAGGACTTCATCTACAAGAGCTAAAGAGGTAAGTTCAAACCCCAAACTCCCTTGTTTTTTTGAAAAAAAAATTGTATTTTTCTCCTCCCTCTCCTACTCTTTCCCATTGTTTCTACTTGCTCCTTTATATACAGGTTGCCGTTGTCCACCACCTATATCCATATTCCAAGATGGTGTTCTTTTGGCTTCTATGTATCATTCCACTCTTGGTTTTAATGATGGCAAGGGTGAGGAATAGAAGGGAAGAAACAGAAGAGGACATTGGTGATGGTCCTAATAGTAGTGACCCAATGTATGATGAGGAGGAAGGGTTTGAAGACGAAGGGGATGAACTTGAAGGGGACACTGAAACACAAGATGGGAAAGCTACATCAACACCCTTGTGGAACTATGTGACCAAACTTGATGGGGGAAAGGGTGGTGGATCTTACAAATTTGTGTGCCCTCATGGTTGTCATGGAGGAAAACCATATTGTGGTTCATATACCCGTCTGAGGAGGCATCTTTGTGGGGTGCTGGACAGTGATGAAAAAAAGGGTTCTGTGGGGGTACAAATTTGCCCAAACATTTGAACTGAAGAAAGAAGAAAATACATCCAAATAGAGATGGTTGCAAAACAAAAAAACAAGAAACAAAAAACTCATTCTGAATCAAGTGCAACCTCTAAATTTGGTAGTTTCTCATCTCCTCATGGTACTTCTGCAAGCACTGGAGGTAGAAGAACAATAGGGGATTTCCTTAATGTTGCTCGGAGGGATGATGTGGATGGAAAGATAGTCCGTTTTCTTTGTGCTTGCGGTGTACCATTCAATGTGCTTCGCTCTCCCTATTGGCATGAAATGTGTTTGTAATAGCTAGAATATAGATGATTGTTGTACATACTAGTAACTACAATGGAATCATGGATGCCATATCTATCTTGATTTATGCAAAAATATGCATGTTTTCATGTCTTCTACAATTAATTTGGTATTTGGGATGTTTGTTTTGAGTATAAATGCAAAAAAATATAAAAATATATATATATATAGCAGACGCTTCCGCGGACGCTTCGCTTCCTAGATTTTTGGAAAATGACGCTTCCGCGCTTCCACTTCCAAAAAACGCTTCCGCTTCGCTCCCGCTTCGTGCAACATTGCGTGAGACCCTTCCCACATGGGAGAGGTTTTGGGATGATTGCATTCAGACAGAGATCAGGAAAGGTCAGCTTGTGGCAGCCAAGCCAGTTGAGCAGGATGAGGATGTAGCACTAGTGGCAGGAGGCAAGAAAGGCAAAGGGAAGAAGCAGGCTTCCACAAGCAGTGGTGGGGGCAAAAGCAAAGGTAAAGGTAAACAGGGGAACACACAGAACACTGTTGATAATATCGGCGATATTCGGAAATATCGCAATATTTTCGGCAAAACGATATATCGCCGAGAAAATATCGCGATATTTTCTGTTTTGAAAATATCGCGATATTTTCAAAATATCGGCAAATATCGGAAAATATCGGCAAAATATCGTGATATTTTGAAAATATCGGCAAAATATCGGCTATATTTAAAAATTTGAAAAAATTATTTTTTATGCTTGCCGATATTTGCCGATATTTTCGCCGATATTGCCGATAAGATATTTTTTGGACCCTCGCCGATATTTTGCCGATACCGATATTATCAACAGTGACACAGAAGGACTATTCTAAGGTGAAGTGTTGGAATTGTCAAAAGATGGGACACTATGCAGTTGTGTGTCCGGAGAAGAAGAAGAAGAAGGGGAAGAACCAGGACGTGGCAGCTTCAGCAGAGATTGAGGACTTTGCAGGTCGTTTTGACCGGGAGTTTGCGTTCACTACGTGTGAGTCCTCTAGTGCAGGATCACCTACCACACAGGTTCAGAGGGAGCATGCTTTTCCCTCGATTAGCGGAGCATCTTCAGGTATCTGGTATGTGGACAGTGGGGCTTCACGTCATATGACAGGAGTCCGTGAGTACTTCTCAGAGCTTTCAGAGACTGGCACTGATATAGAGGTAGTACTCGCTGATGACAGAGTTGGTAGAGCAGTCGGAGTGGGGGCACTAACATTTCAGAGGGAGTCCAAACCTCCCTTGAAAGTGTCAGATGTTCTTTATGTGCCAGGGATGAGGAAGAACCTCATATCCGTCTTAGCTTTGGAGGACAGAGGATATGAGGTACTGTTCAGGGGAGGAGAGGTGTTGATGTATCCCAGGGGCACTCCAGCTGATACAGCTAGAGTGATAGGTGTACGCCATGCAAAGGTGTACAAGTTTGCATTCCGGCCCCTTTTGGCATTGAGCAGTAGTACCGATAGCAGAGCTAGCAGTTCTGAGCTGTGTGAGATTTGGCACCGCAGGATGGGACATATGTATCATGGAGTCTTGAGGACATTGCGGGAGATCACTACAGGTGTGTCAGATTTCAGTACTGATCACTTTGATACTTGCAGAGGTTGTGCGATGGGCAAGTTTGCCAAATCCCCTTTTCCCAGCAGTGACAGCAGAGCGACTAGGATACTTGATTTGATTCATTCTGATGTGAGCGGTCGGATGTCGCATGTTTCCTTGAGTGGATATGAGTACTATGTTTTATTCATTGATGATCACTCCAGGAGGACCTGGATTTATTTTTTGAAGACCAAGAGTGAGGTCTTCAAGCGGTTTCAGGAGTTCAGAGCTCTTGTGGAGACACAGACAGGTCGAAAGATCAAGTCCCTGAGGTCGGACAATGGAGGAGAGTACACCCTTGGAGAGTTTGTTGACTATCGTGCGGAGGCAGGCATTAGGAGGGAGTTCACTGTTCCTTACAACCCGCAGCAGACGAGGGTTACGGAGAGGAAGAATAGATCCATCATAGGGGCTGCCAAAGCCATGTTACATGATCAGGCGTTGCCATTGTTCTTGTGGGCAGAGGCCTGCAACACAGCTGTTTAATTGCAGAACAGGAGTCCGCATCGTGCCTTGGGGCACATGACTCCAGAGGAGGCTTTCTCTGGGAAGAAGCCTGATATTGGTCATCTTCGTATCTTTGGATGCATTACATACTCCTACATACCCAAGGAGAAGAGGACCAAACTAGAGCCCACCGCAGAGAAGGGTATCTTTGTGGGCTACAGTGAGACCTCAAAGGCCTTTCGGATTTACATTCCTGCACAGAGGAGAGTTGTTGTCAGACAGGATGTGAAGTTCGAGGAGGACAGGGCCTTTAGGAGGTCATGGGAGTTAGAGTATCTGGATCAGCCAGACCCTCAGCAGCAGTTGAGTCAGTCGCAGGGATCCAATGGGTAGGGATCAGAAGGATCAGGAGGTACATCTATGAGGATGTCAAGTCCGTCAGTGAGCAGTGGCTCACCGAGCCAGAGGGGTGGTGCTCCGGGCAGTATGCAGAGCAGTTCACAGAGCATTTCACTAGGGAGTCCACTGATGGACAGTTCACACGGTACCTTAGCTTCTACAGGTTCAAGTGCAGGCAGAAGGACAGCAGACAGACAGTCAGGAGTTCAGGCTACTGATGGTGATGAGGAGGAGGAGTTTCATTCTCCTATGGGAGAAGCATGCTCAGGGAAGAGAAAGCCCAAGTGGCTTCAGGACACCTTGAGAGATGCCACATCTGTTGCTGAGCCGAAGAGGCTGGTCAGAGAGAGTAGACCACCTGAGAGGTTTGTAGCTATATGGCGATGGTTACTAGCATCCTTGACTCTGAGCCTTCTAGCTATGAGGAGACAGCTAGCCAGCAGGTCTAGAGAGAGGCCATGCAGGAGGAGTATTCTTCTATCATGAAGAATGATGTTTGGGAGGTGGTGCCGAGGCCTGAGGGCAAATCCGTGGTTACTTCCAGATGGCTTTACAAGGTAAAGCATGCTGCAGATGGCAGCATTGAGAAATTCAAAGCAAGGTTTGTGGCTAGAGGATTCTCCCAGGTAGAGGGAGTTGATTATGAGGAGACCTTCGCTCCCGTGGCTCGATATACTTCGATCCGCTCCATTATATCGATAGCAGCAAAGATGGGTTGGAAAATCCACCAGATGGATGTGAAAACTGCATTTCTCAATGGCTTCATACAGGAGGAGGTGTACATTGAGCAGCCACAGGGCTTTGAGGTGCATGGCAAGGAGTCCCATGTGTGCAGACTGAAGAAGGCCCTTTATGGCCTGAAGCAAGCTCCCAGAGCTTGGTACTCCAGGATAGATACATATTTGCAGGGGATGGGTTTCACAAAGAGTGAGGCAGATCCGAACCTTTACTTTATTGTGATTGATGAGGAGCCTCTCATTCTGGTGCTGTATGTGGATGACTTGGTCATTACAGGCGCAGAGAGACTCATAGAGCACTGCAAGAGAGATCTTGCGACGGAGTTTGAGATGAAGGACATCGGCTTGATGCATTACTTTTTGGGCTTGGAAGTGTGGCAGGAGGAGGGGCATTTCTTCCTAGGGCAAGGGAAGTATATTGTGGACATCCTTAGCAGATTCCACATGGAGGATTGTAGACCCATGTCGACACCGATGATCACCAACTGGAAGAAGCTTCATGCTTCGGATTCCGAGTTGGTGGATCCCACATTGTACAGGCAGCTGATTGGTTCCTTGATGTATTTGGTCAACACTAGACCAGATATCTGTTTTGCAGTCAACACGATGAGTCAGTTTATGTGTGAGCCTAGGAAGGTTCACTGGGTGGCTACAAAACACATTTTGCGGTACTTGCAAGGGACAGTGGATTATGGTCTGGACTACAGGCAGGGAGATGGAGTGAGATTGGCAGGATACACTGATTTTGATTGGGCAGGTTGTGCTTCTGATAGGAAGAGCACTTCAGGGTGTTGTTTTGGGTTGGGTTCATCAGTAGTGTCATGGTTCAGCCTGAAGCAGCAGTCAGTAGCACTGAGTTCAGCGGAAGCAGAGTATATGGCAGCCAGTCTAGCTAGCTGTGAGGCTATCTGGCTTCGCAAGATGTTGTTTGGCTTATTTGGTCAGCCGTTGAGACCTTCAATGATTTACTGTGATAATCAGAGTTGCATTAAACTCACGAAGAATCCAGTATTTCATGACAGGTCAAAGCATATCGGGATCAGATATCATTTCATCAGAGACTATGTTCAGAAGGGAGCTGTGAAGCTTGAGTATATTTCCACTGATAAGCAGGTTGCAGATATTCTTACCAAAGCCTTACCACGGGGCAAGCATGTCTACTTCAGAGACAAGATGGGTGTGGTGAGGAACACCTTCCTCGGTAAGAGGGAGTGTTGAAATTTGGTACCGGAGGACAGGTGGTTCCCTTAGGCTTTGATCTTTGGCCTAGGGAAAAGTGTCCAAAAGAATTTAATTTTTCTCCTAAAGTAACTTTATAATTTTTATAAAGTTAAATCTAATTTAAAAGTGACTTTAAGTGATAAAGTTACTAAGTCTAATTTTAAAGTGATTTTTATAAAGTCAATGAAAAATTAGAAAGGAAAAGTGACTTTGGAAATAAATGACTAAGTGGGTCTTTATTAAAGTGGGGTGAATTAAAAAATAGAAAGTGAAATTTAAATGAGTATTTAATCTCAGCCATTGATCTAAATCTATTTCAGCCATTGGATTTAGGGATCACTCAAAAGTCACTTGGGGTTAGATTAAAGGAGGAAAAGGTCATTCATTCTTTCATGAGCAGATTGGGAGAAGGAGAGCAAGAGAGCAAGAGAGATTTCTAAGCAGGGAGGAGAAGGAGACAGCCGCTTGGCACACATTCCAAGGCAGCAATTGAGCAGATTTGTACAGCTGGTTAAGCACACAGTGAAAGGCAGATTTTGGCATGATTTTCAAGGAGTGGTTTGCACAAAAATCGAGGATCAGTTTGCTGATTTTTATGCACGCAAAACGAGGGCCGTACAGTAGCATTTAATGCTGAAAGTGGACACAAAAATCGAGGAAGCCATACAGCATTTATTGCTGTCCTGTTTGCTGTAATTTCTAGTTTGCTGTGAGGCATGGAACAGGAAAAGAGATAAGTTGTAAATTTGATTGCTGATTTTTTGCTGAATATTTCTCACTGTAAAAAGGTCATTTTCAGAAATAAAGAAGAGCTCTCGAACTGGTTTTCCCCAAGAGTTGTAGGGGGTTTTTCCAAGGTCAAGTTGACCAAAAATCTCAGTGTTTAAATGTGTTTTAATCGTTGTTTATTACTGCTGATTTTTATTTCTGCAATTTCCAGCATTCTGTAAAATTTCTAGAATTTGTGTTTTCAGTAAATTTATTTTTTCCAGCTTGTTAAATGTATGGTTATGGGAAAGGGCATTTAACTATATGGGAGAAATAAGGAGAAACTGAAAACCGGGGTGGGAAATGAGAAATTTCTACAAAATCTTTTAACGCGACGGAAAAATGAAAAGGACCTAAAATAAAAAATTTAATGGGCCATAGGCCACATTTAATTTTTCTTAACGTTAAAGCACAAACCCTTTTTATTTTATTTCAAAATCCTTAGTCACCAAAGTTTTAAAATTTTTATGATTTTTAAATGTTTAGGATTTTAAATATTTTAGATTTTTTTAGACTTTTGAAATTTTATATTTTTTAGATTTAAAATTTTTAATGTTTAGGATTTTTATAAATTTTAAGATTTTTTAATTTTTAGGATTTTTTATGAAAATAAATAAAAATCAAAATCGAAATCAAAAATCAAAAGGAAGAATCAAATCATTAATAAAAAAATGTTGAAAAAAAAAGGGTCTAAACAGAAAATCTAATGGTGGAATGAAATGAAATTAAAATAAAAAAAGGTCAAAAAATCAAAAATAAAAATTAGAACAAAAATTGAATTAATTTTTATTTTTTTTTTATTTTTTTTTATCTAACTAATCAAACCTAAACTAAATAGAAATGAGACCATACATATTACAAAAATGAAATCGAAAAAATAAACTAACCCTAACACTTTGATCATCGAATGAGATTTGCTATGTGTGCGTAGGTCTTTGACGGCTAAAAAGCAACAATGTATAGACAATGTGAGGGGCTTGAAGCTGCTGGCAGAGCGAGATGGGTATGGACGGCAGCAGATGGAGGAGCTGCGGACAGCGAAGAGGAGTTGTGGGTTACTATGGCAGCGTATGGAGAAAAGGCAGGCTGCAACTTAGAAGGACGGACGCAACCAAAAAAATGTTGCGTTTGAGGGAGTAGTGGATGGGACGCGGAGGAGATAGAAGGTGCAACTATGGGCTGCGAGGAGAAGAAAGAGACGACATGAGGGAAGGTTGGCTCGACGGTGATAGCTGTGAGGAGAGGATGTAGGCTTATTGCAGGTGAAGCCTACAATGACAAGGAAGAGAGCTCGTAGCCTGATGAGGAGAGGGCAACGCAGGTCTTTATGCAGCGTTTGGGAGCTGCGTGAAGGATATGGATATGAAGGGAACATAATGGAGGGACTACGGGTTGATGAGTGTGAGGGGAACAATGTATAGGGATAAGCGGGATGAGGAAATGAAGAGAAGAGCAGCGTGAAGGTTGAGCGATGGGCAACGTATGGTGAGCTGCATCAATGACAAAAGGATGGTGAGATATGCTAGCTCAAGCAGCGGGAGAATGATGATAATTACTGAGACAGCGAGGGTTTGGTGATAGGAGCCGCAGATGCAGACGCAGATTTGATAGATGGCAGAAAGGGCTCTAAAAAAAAAATCGAAAATACACAGCAAACCCCACCCAGAAACCAATCAGAAAACAAGTGGCTGAAAAAAACTTAAAATTTACCAGAACTCGTTTACAAATTTTCCAAAAATTTTAATTTAAAATTTTGAATCAGCTTGCTTCAGATTTGACCTTGAAACCTTCACAGAAATTCCAGATCTGAAAACTAAATTAATTCCTTGTAGAAATGATGTTGATGGACCTCCAGAGATCCAGATCTTACCCTCCAAGGCCTAGATCTGGACTCTCCACAACTTTCAGCTTCAGATCTGCAGCTGCAATACAATAGAAAACACCCAAACGATATACACAATGACCAAAAAAACCCTGGAACCAAAGTCAGAAAACCAAAATTAATTACAAATCTATGTACAAAATGGCAAATCTATCAGATCTAAGGAGTGTGAGTCTGACTCCGCTCCCAAATCTGATGATCTGTGGCTCTCAACAGCCAGATTTGACGATTTAGCACATAAAAATAAAAAATAAAAAATAAAAATTGAATTTTGGAGGATGTACTAAGCTTGAAACCCTTCATGCATCACCCATAAAAATAATATCTTATGATAAGCCCGGGATCAAATTCAAACTGTGTTCTTCAGAAAACAGAGATCGAGAGTTGGCTAGTTCAGCTGAGAACTTCCCGAACACCCAATGATCTGATAATCAAGAATTTTCTTGCAAAACTCAATTTAGCCGTCAACATAGAGCGAGAAAACGATTAAAAAATTTAGATCTAATAGAGATACCTGCTATTATATTCAAAACTTAAATTACCATTCAAACCCCAACGACTGAGCAAGATACATGTACTCAGATTGCTCTTCAGAAAGCTATATCAATGGCCAAAAAGAAATATATGCATGAAAATAATACATCTTACAGCATTTCCATGAAAAGTAACACCAACAAAAGTTAACCCCAAAGTCTTTCTTTATTGCTCATAAAAAAAATTACAAGAGAGAGCTTTTCGCTTAGTACACGATCAAAAGATCGGATGATCTCAACTGACAACTGACCCCCTATTTAAAGATAAATTTCCCAACGGCTAATTTGAGTGATCCTTGTCAAAGAGATCTCGACCGGTGATGAGGATCAAATTTATTTTAATCTCATCCGTCGAAATTTTAAATATTGAGGAAATTTCAATTTTTTTAATTAAAGTGATCCTCAAAACTTTGATTTTGACTTAACCCCAGGAACCTAAGATATAAAATTCAGCAAAATAATCAACTAACCTTAGTCCCTGGACTAGTTAAGATTTAATTTTTTTAAAGGACCCCCGAATTTTACCTCTGAAAACTTTAAATTTACCTAGGACCTAGGACCTATGAGGGGATAAATTATTTTTCTAACCCTCAAAACATTTTACATCATGATTTTTACATTTTTACATCTTAAGGGGGGAAACCCATTTGCAAAAGACCCTCACAGGCTACCCAGTTCTGCGACAAAAATATAATCTAATAGATCAAGCAATTTGTAATGAAATGACCTAACCAAATAGTTAGGATTATTCCCAAATCACTTTTACATAGACTCGATCTAGCACACTAGGACTCCCCTAACATTCTGGTGACAAAATCCATTCCGACTTTGGAGTAAGGCTGAAGGAAAACTCTGTCGATCATGGATCAGTGAGACAAAAACCCTTCCAGAATGTAGATCGTCATCAAAAAATTAGGTTTACCTAGGAAATCACATACACGACATGGATCTGCTAAGATTATTTACAATTTACACATGCAGAAAGTGTTTACAATATAACATGATCAGGCTGATGATGATAGTCGAACGGCATGGACACATTGATCAAGCGCTATCCCTTTTTGCAAAAAAAGGGGGTGTACTGCTATGGGTCGTTGACACGTAGTGGTCAACATGCATATTACAGTAGGATGCATTGCATGCTGATTTTTTGCATTAAAACTAACATTGTATGATATTATCATGCTAGAATAGTTGCATTTATATTAAATTGCATTTAGAGTAAATTTTATTTCTTGTTTTTTATGGCCAAATCTAAGCATGGATGATCATAAGACGTTGCAAAAACATGTTGCCCCGTGTGCCTAGTCTTTGATATGTGCAAGTAACAAGTCTCTGGTACAAAAAGATTGCTAGTGTTCTCATGACCTCCCTCTTCGAGTACGTTTATGCACTCTTCTGAGAGATCATGTCCCAGTTGGAGCCAGATGTTACCCACCACGAGTGGGTGATATCCATAGGTGGGAAAATTTTCTCCTAGATAGTCCTCAGCTGGTAAGCAGCAGCCCCTTGCAGCTACCAAATAGCTCGATGAGCCACTATCTCCAATGCCTAAGCCAACCACATGCTCCCTCGCCCATCTATTATAATCGTATGTTTGAAGGTGGCCCTACATGGGAAACCCTGATTTTGGTTGTGTTTTCGCTTCCCGACACCATATATATCACTCCCTTCCGCTCATTATAACACCTTTCATCATATTTCCCATCTGGGTCCACATTTGTCCATTGTGTCCACAAGGAGTTAGATTCCCCCTCCCCTTGTCCACTCTTTGGGTTAGGCCTAGAACGATGCTCCAGAGGTTGATGTAACTAAAAAGAAAGGAAAAAGAATAATTTGAACACTCTCAATGGGAAAAGTACCATAAAATGCAAAATATGGTCAAGACATAAATTTAGCACGTGGGCAAAATGTTGATCAGTGGTTGTCATTGAAGTCAACCCAAGCAGCACTAGGGACTACCCCGATCTTGCATGGGCATTTTGACTTGACAGCTTAATCTATTTTGAGTCAAGGATCTTCTAGATGGATTCTACTCGTCGAGATGTTTCCGTTGATATATGGCACGCCACGTAATTCTTCACGGTTTGAGAGATATTCATCTTTGAAGTTATTAATCCCAGTTAGTGAGCTAAAACCATATGGGGTTGTGGCATGGCAATCATAATTCGTTGTGGTCATTGAATAGTCAATAATTAATAATGTTTTTTTGCTCCTAAAATCCCTCCAACATTCACTTGTTGAGGACCCTCTCAACACAAAACATTCATATAAATAGTGATCCTCATATCCTTCTCTAGTAGGGATTTTGTGTTCAAACAAGTCATCGTGGCATTTTCACTATAATTTTTTTTCTTCGAAGCTTCAGAAGCTAAAATTAAAATCCATTTGAGCCAAAATATTGATGAACCTCGCGACCGAATTTCAAATCTTAGTTCGCTATATTTTTCGGAGATATGATCTAAGGAAGTTAGGGTTTCTGTAGGCTCTTGAATTCCATGTCAAACAGGTGACGTTGGTAAAATCATCATAACTTTCTCTCTGAACATTGGATTCAAATTTCGTAAATAGTGACAGAAAGAGGAAGGACTGTAGTTTGTTGGGTATCATCTTTAGGGCCGAAGGTCGCAACAGTGACATGTAGCACTTCGTACAAGTTCGCTCTAATGAACCCGTCTATAATCAGGTCATTGTGGGAGATTGGGCATAACGCTTTCTTGAAGAATCCAATTTTGATCAGACCTGTGGGGTTGGAAAGAGGACTCAGAGGGTTACCACAGGACAAAATTTCAGACCCTGGAGACCTGAAATTACATAGATACAACAGATTCAATATCGAGCTCCTAGAAGGCAAGAAAAAACATACATTC
Organism: Pinus tabuliformis; assembly: GCA_031772625.1. NCBI lineage: Eukaryota > Viridiplantae > Streptophyta > Pinopsida > Pinales > Pinaceae > Pinus > Pinus tabuliformis. The sequence continues at coordinate 2,076,681,868 of CM062818.1, forward strand.
AAGGATCTCTCCAATGAGGACCACACATCAACAGTCAAGGGTAAGTCTCCTATAGCAAGGTATGTATGATTAGTGTTTACATTTGAAATCTCCTACTGCCAGATAGAAATCTTTGTTGGGTGGGCTAGTCTGGCACCTAGTTGTACCCAAGAAAGTTGCTTAATAATAAAACCCTCAGAACTGTTGCATCAGTTTTTCCAAGTTGGGTTTTTCCGAGGACAATTGTCCAAAAATAATGGTGTCCCTTGTGTGTTTGTCTATTATTCCAGTTGATGATCTGTAAATGAGTTAAGACTGCATTTGTGTTTATTTTCAGTATTCATATGGTTGAATAACTTGTTAAGGAATCAACAAGTAAGTGAAATAAACCAGATAATGCAAGAAGAATTTCAGGCGTGTTTGACTTTGAAATTTCAACATAGCCTAGGAGCTTCACAGCTTTGACCTTGATGAACCTTCACAGCTTCAACCTTGATGCAACTCCGATGCAGTTTCAATGCAGTTTCACAGCTTCGATGTAGTTTCATAGTTTCGTTGCACATGCAAGACAGAGAGACCCAAAAACTTCGATTCCATCTTTCTTCTTGAACTTCGCACTTTTTCTGCTCCCAGCTACTGCAATTCGAACTTGTGTGAGATGTGCTTACAAATGAGTTGAGTTGCTCCAATATATAGTGAATTTGTGAGGTCGAATTCCCTTGTTGAGGCCGACTTGATGGAGGAGGCTAGAAACCTTTTTTACAATAAAATAAATTACTTTCTTAACAAATAAAGCCCAGGAAGGGTCTTTTACATTACGACATGGACAAGGACACTTCACATAAACCCTAAAAGCCTGCAATGGAGGCTTTGACCTATAAACAACTGACCCAAGCGTGAAACCCATGCTTTAATAAGTCAATTTCTTTTTCTTTCTTTTGATAAATACATTACATCATGACTCAAATACAATTATGAAGACCGAAACTAGTTACATTCACATAAACCCTAAAAGCCTGCAATGGAGGCTTTGACCTATAAACAATTGACCCAAGCGTGAAACCCATGCTTTAATAAGTCAATTTCTTTTTCTTTCTTTTGATAAATACATTACAGCATGACTCAAATACAATTATGAAGACCGAAACTAGTTACATTCTTCAATAGGCAACACATCCCACAAAGAAAGAGCCTTTGCATATCACATATGCTCCAAGAAAGATTTGTCAATTAAGCTGCAAGGAGGGGAAACTCCCAAAATCCAACCATAAGTACAAATGAGGAAAGGCTACTCTTTATGTATAGTCTAGCTCAACTTCTTTAAGAATAAAATAGTCAATTTTCACATGAAAACCTTAGATCTAACCTAGGGAGGAGTAAAGAATTATTTCATCCAACTAATTATTCACCAATACATAAAAGAATGAAGTGATCAAGGCCACATGTACAAGTCCCCAACAAGCCTATGCCGAAGACAGGGGGATGTCCCCATCAAATAAGGGAGAAGATGAATCAAAGGTGCAAACATCTAGCCTCCAAAGGCCACCAAGTAGATGGATCCATAAACAACTCCTCAAAGTCACATAGAGAGGTTTCCAAGAAAAAAATATGAATCGTAAGTACAAATTGTACAGTTTATACTCTGAGTTAAATGTTCTGTTTTAAAATTATGCTTGCATCAAGAGACTTTCTGACCTAGTTAACATGATGTTACTTATATCTCAAAGTTAATTAGGACAAACCATATTAATGTGGAGCCCAATTCTGAAAGTGTATAAATAACAAAACGTCTGTTTTTGAAGGAAACAAGATATGATTATAAAAACTAAAAGTTCCACATAGGCTAGTGGAGAAAGGAAGAAAAATAGCGATCGACCTGAGTATTGTGAGTGCATAAAATTCTTGTCTTGTGGGCCATTAGTGAACCTTGTATAGCCTCTTGTAAAAGCCAAGAAGCAACATGGGCGTCAACAGCACTTAACGTGTCGTCAAGCAAATAGATGTCACAATCATGATATAAAGCCCTGCACAATTTTATAACTTGTGATGCCACTGCTTAATAGAAAGATCACTTCCATGTTACAGTAATAAGTGCACATGATTGATTTGCTTTTGTGTCAAATCCTCTAACATGAAATGCATAGTACCTTGCAAGAGCCACTCGAGCTCTCTGTCCACCTGACAAGTTGAATCCTTTTTCTCCGATCATTGCTAGATCACCTCCCCTCATATAACAGATATCCATATCTAAAGCACATGCAGCAAGCACTTTCGTATACCTGTATTATCATTACAAGGGTTTAAGAATCTCAACTTTCAAGATGAAAGTATGTCCTTTATACGACTGCAGTGCATTTCGTGTCTCACATAATTTCATTTTCAGAAATTAAGCAACTGGTTCAAATATTTGAGAAGTAAAAACATGAACAGGACATGCACAGCCACGTTAAGTGAGAAAAAAAGTGGAATCCATGTGAATCTTAGTTTAAATGGATGAACACAAAGGGCAAATTATTGTCATATGCCTCGTAACATCTTTGGTCAGGGAGACAAACCTGTCTCCCTCATACTCCTTTCCAAAGAGAATGTTATCACGGACTGTTCCTGACAGTATCCATGGGGCCTACAAGAAACTACAAAATATATCATTACATATGCCATGATAACACGAAGTAGATCTCATTAAATGTCAATAAGTTTCAGTAGACAAACATTCCGAATACTAGTTACTAATGAAAGGAAGAGAGAAACCATGAACCTGTGGGACATAAGCTACAGAACCATGTTTAGAAATTTCTCCTTTGATCATGCGCATCTCTCCAAGAATCGCACTCAAAAGTGATGACTTCCCAGCTCCAACCTGCAGTTAAATAATTCAATAGTAAGCTCCAGGAAAATGAAACATCTGCATATTAGTGTAGTAGTGCAGGAATATATGTGTGGAATGGACAGAAGGAAACAGAGAAAAAAAAAAAAGAAGCATTATTACCCATATCCATTGATGACTTGAAATATGATAAGACAGAAACTGAAATGAAATGTAATTTATAGTAATGCCAATAACAGACCAAAATAGGTCAAAGGGACTGTGGAGTAAAGCAGTCATTGACATCCAAAAATATAAGAAAAGGAGGGTGCATGAAGCACCCCTAGGAGAAAAAAATAAGTACAATAAATCAACATGGAATGGAATAACATAAAGTAACAGGTTAAACCAAGAAGATCAACGGTGATTTAACATCTACGATACTCTTTTAGTCCCACTGACCGACTCTTGTGGTCATCCGAGGACATTAATAAAATTATCTTATCTTATATATCAACAATAATGGCCTAGGCAACCACAACTGGCATGAGCAATATAAAATGGAAGCTTGTTAGTATCATTTATTTTCCATCAAGCACTAGATAACTAACTCTAACTGCACTATAAGACACAACAGAATCTAGACTAAAAGCCCAAGCTTCCAAGTTGTCTCCTCACCATCTTTGCAATCAAGAGAGACAGATGCAGCCATAACAATCATATTCAGAAAATAAAATATTCAGAGGAAAATGTTGTTTACTTGCCTCCCCAAGAACAACGGTGAGCAATCCTTTTGGAATTTCCACAGATATCTGTTTTAAAACTGGGGTTTGGCATTCTTGTTGACTATTAGACCATACATATTCAGCATTCTTGATGGAAATATCTTGCATATCTTCAACTATTTTCTCATTGTGATTGCCTGAAGGAAAAATCCCTCCCCTTTTAATTTGTAAAGCACCAATGCCTCCCTGATTGGAGTTAAGTTCAGTACAAGAAAGAAATCTTCCCAAGCGTTGAAGGGATATGAAAGCCTGGAAAACATCCACATTAAACTGAGGAAAAAAACTAATGCCAATAACTATGATGTTCTATTTAATTAAATAAGGATATGCCGGCCATTGGAAAAAATGACAATAATGTACCTCAATAAGACCATTTATCACCCATGGAAATGAATTCAATGGAGATATCAACATGTTAAACAGTGAAAGAGATGTGAACACCTGCCAGAGAGTTACAATGATCAACTTAAAAGGAATCCAAAATATTTTAAAACGCTTTAGAGAGGTTACATACTATTACTAAAGGCTTTTTCATAATGTCTGCTAAAGCAAGGCTTCCTATATAATCATATTGTAATTATAACTCTGTCTACTGAAAATTACCGTGGCTGCATCTAAGGAGTAGCCCAGTAACACATACACTCCAAAAGTAAACAATGAGAAAAGTATAGGTGTAGTGGCCCAAAAGTAGACACACCAAGCATCCAGATATTTTCGAGTCTGCCAATAGTACAGCATATATTTTGTTAGACCATGGAAAATCATCACGTATCTCTTAGTTAAAAACTTAAAAGTTGGAGGAACGTGTTAAAAATAGTCCTCTCTCCTTGAATTTCATAGATGAACAGAAGTTGATTTGCAGACCAAACTAATCTGCTAAGTTGTCACATACCGCAAGGTGTTTCACTTCATTTTCTCTTGTTTCCATCAAGCGGGCAGCAAAAATGTGCTCCCAATTGTACATTTTCAATGTCCGTATATACATTAGAAGTTCTCCAATCTTTCTAACCCTGAAGGAGAACACAAGCAGCCAGTTATAAAAGTAATATGCAATTTCATATTGACAGTTAGAATTAAATTGTATTAAAGTCCATGGATAACCATAGAAGGTTAGTAAGACTGCAGAAAGGATATGAAATTATATTAATGTCCGGTAATGACAAAAAAAAATGGGAGCTCAAATACAAGTAATAATTGCAGAATAAAGAGTTCCAAACACAGAACAGATAAAATGAGGTCATTTTATTAATTCCATGAATGAACAAAAAAGTAGTTAAGTGGGAATCAAAATTGCAATCTACTAGTAAGTCATGACATACCAAGGAGTGCCAAACCATTTCCTATAAGCCAGCTTCACATTGCACCATACACTTGGCAGATGTTTCAGGGTCTAAATGAGGATGTGTCTCACCGCAGGAGACAAAGGGAGAGCTTTTGTCATCACCCTAGCCCTTACAGATGGTTTACAGGCATTATTGATCCACTTGGATATCCATGAGCATGTCATTGTGCCCCCACACCCATTTGGAGACACCACATGTGACATGCTTGGATATCAAGGGGCCAGCCCCTTTTTCACTATGTTTGGAGCCTATTCTCATGCATTGGCACACTTTGGACTCCATTAGGCCTCCTCAATGGCCCAACGACTCATCATGTTTACTTTTTTGCCCTATTGAGAGGATTACTTTTCTATTTGGAGCTATCTTGGTGGGCTTCTCACCAAGGAATGTTATTGTTGTACATTATTTTATTATTTGGGGCTTAATTAGGCCTAATTAGGCAAATCGAACTCTTTAGAGAGGATATAAATTGATGAGAGGCTCATTCATTCCTGATTGGATTAGTAGCTCTTGTGAGAATTTCGCATTCACTTTTGGAGGACGAGATTGGTTTCATTGATGAATTTTGATGTTTGTATACTATTTTCTTGGTCTTGGAGCTTCAAATTTGTCTTGAATTGATGATTGGATATAATCATTGTACATGTAAGTGCTCTTTTCCATGTCTATTCTTTACATTAATCTGGTCACATGAACAATGTATGGGATTTTCGTTCTCTAGATCTGAAATTTGCCCTAATTTGTGCGAAATGGTGGAAATTTTGGACTTTTGAAGTGTTGCATATGTTACATGTGCCATATATAATGAATGAATGTCCCTAGAGGTTTAATTTCATTGAATTCACCTTGATAAGTCATCAATTCTTGCACATTGAAGTATAAAATTCTTTGGTAGCTGAGTTCATGCCCTAATTTTCCATGCAAAGTTGCTTAAGGACTCCTTCATTGGGTAAAAGTCTCTTCAAATTTCAAAATCACCTTGACTCCATCTCTCCCAAAGCAAGGCACTGATCTAGCCTCTTGGTGGTCACCAACACGAGTATTTTTCTCACCTTTTTCCTCTCTTTCTAAGCCTAACCCTATTAGGTCACCTAGGGAATCCAACAAGATTCTTTGTAGCCATTTGAAACCCTTGAATTTTGGTCCACTACTGCACTGGGGTTTTCTCAAGAGGTCCTCCAAGTTTGAGGCGAATCAGACAATGGAATCCCGATATATAGCAAGCCCTAGCCATAAGACCATCTCTTTCCCTAGGTTGATTTGGGTTAATGTCCTCACTTGGGTCATTGCATTTGTATTTCAAAAGAAAATTTGTCATTTGATCCTATTCTCCTCCCTAAACAGGTCAAGCCCCTCTAATATTGACCAACTCCATATCCTTAACCTAGTTTGGGTCCACTAGTTCTTTGTGGTCCCACAACTTTATAACTCAAATTCCACAAGGATTGCATAGAAGCCACTTTGCCACAAGAATTCTTAGGTCTAGGAAGCTTCTTGTCAAGGGACATTCCACAAACCTTGGCTTAGGTGTCTTCTTAGCATTTCTTAGAGAGCTAATCACCTTGCTTTCAAAGAAAGAAAGACATTTATATGAGCCTCTCTTGAGAATAGGCGTTAGGAATCACTCCTCATCCCATAATTGATCGTTTCATCCTTGTGATTCTTCTTATACCATGTCTCCTCCCATCGGTGAAAGTCTGTCAAGAGCAAGGAGCTTTAGCAGAGGTGACAGTGGGCTATTGCTCCGTTGTTACCACTTGACCTAGTAGTTTCTCTATAGGATCCCCGCTTAGGAACCCTACTAGTTTGAGCAATAAAATTTTTGGCGTTGTTGTCGAGGACACGAGACAGGTCTCTTGTTCCTCATACGACAATATCAACATATCATACTTGGTGACTCAATTGGAAGAACGAAGTCCTAGTTCTTCACTGAGCTTAAGGTCAATGCTTGTAGGGTGAAGCAAGTATTGTCAAGGCAATTTCATTCACCCTGGCGACTCCCATGTCATTAATGGCCCAACAACATGTTGACCACCTAAGTCACCTAACACGGGGATTCGGGATTCGTGGTGTCGGATTCGGACACGTTGACCCCCCCGAACAGGACATGTAGGATTCGTTATATATTATTTTATTAAAAAAAAAATTATATATATATATATATATATATTAAAAATTAGATATTTCTTACACAAATTTTAATTAATGATACAAATTTATTGATTTCAAACATAGATCTTCATCTATAGCTATTAGCATGCATAGTACATACAAAATTCAAATACATGTCAGTGGTACTGGTCACATAAATCATGATTCATAATTCATAACTGAAAGACAACTTACAACTACAAGATAGTAAGATAAACACACTGAGAACTGTAGTTTTCTCATTAAGTCATCAAATCAAAATGTGTTACATAGGTAGTGTTGGTGCAATGCCAATGGCAAATAGAAATAGAAAATATAAAACAACTACAGGTATACAAGCCTCAAGGCATCAATCAGCGTCAATGTCCTCATCATCATGGTCCCCACTGCTCTCCTCTGCATCCTCCTCCTCCCCTGTATCCATAGTCGCCTCTACATCCGCTGGTGTGGAGGATGACCCCTCTAAGTCATCAAATCTAACAGGCTCTAGCACTGGATAATTGAGATTCATGTTGGCCGATGCCAACTCAACGCTGGTGTCCAGACCCATATCATCAGGAACAGTGTTACTTGGGAGCGAGAGCAAAAGCGGGGAGCGAGAGCGAAAACGGGAGCGGGAGCGACATTTTCAGAAGCTCCTGGTTTGGTGCTCTTGATTAAATACGAGTTCCATACCCTAATACATGATAAAATTCAATGGAAACATTGCAATCCCCCAATCTTAAAATCCTGAAAAACTGATAAGTCTGCTGGATTTTGAATGAAATCTAAAATTCTACTTTCTCCATATGAAATCCAATGAGGCCGGAACCACTCTCAAACATCCTGAGTCATTTCATGGTAATGTTAAAAATTTAAGTAAAAGGATGAAAATGAAGATTAAGGAGAATGTCACTTTTACTTTAAGAATTTAACATTACCATGAATAGCATATCAATACAAGGCCTAGACTTGATCATGAAGATGCCAAAACGCTTGCCAAATGAAAATATGCGTGGCTGTAATGACCAAATGCGGCCTTTTCATACCCGCGCAGGTCACTTTTTGAGCCTAGCGAGTCCTAGAAAATAGGACACGATTCCCAAAATCGTGACACGCAGTCGGATTCGACGTGTCAAAAAAGGACACGACGTGTCATGGGTTTTGGACACGAATTTGGAGAGAATCGGTCGGACACGATGGATTCGGGATTCGTGGGGCCTATAGGACGAATCCGGTTACTTAGTTGACCACATATATTCCCGCCATAGATATGATAGGGACCCCACAGTATCCCACATTGGAATACATGAAGAAAAAGCCAATGTTCGATGGGGACCCACATTCCACAGTGAATCACATTGTAAGGTTCACAAGGTATGTTTCAAGGCACATATAACTCAACCTTGTGACCAAACAGAATTGTTTGTCCTATCCATTGCCCCAAATATCGATTAGCTTGAGTCAAATGAGCCTAAGAGTGTTCCATCTCTCTCAATGTTGGTTGTGCACTTCCTCTTACATGAATGGCTGGATTCGAAACTAATGAAGACATATGCCAAATGTTGGAATTGGCTGTGAAAATTCTATCACTGCAGCTATTGATTTACTTTTCCTACTTATTCCACAATAAATTATTTATGAAATTATTTCAATAAACATTAAAATAAATATTGCTGCAGATATCACACCGTAATACAGAAACAAACATATGCACAAGAATCAACACATTGACAGATATTTTGGACAACGGTCCCCGGAAAAACCCAATGTGGGAAAATCGGTGCAGTAAGGGAGGTTTTTATTATTCAACAATTCTTCAATACAACAGGGTGCCAAATTGGCTTACCCACAGAGTAAAAATTCTCCAACACTTCTCCCAATCTCAGCGTCAGCCCGGCTGACCTCTATGTGGCTCTCAGACCCTCTGCGTCAGCCCCTGCTTGACTGCATCAGCCCTGGACCTCTCTGCGTCACCCACACAGGCCCAGTTAATGATTGCGCAGTCTCCTGTTGCCTCTGCATCAGCATGAAATGCCTTGCATCTGCCTCTCCTGCCTCTGCGCTGATCTCTAGTGGTTGATCCCATCTCTCTGTTTCATACTTGCTGCCTCCTGACTGCTCACCAGACCACTGGTTCAATTTCTTAGCTAACCCCGCTCCAGAAATTGAACTGACTGGTCTCCTTTAGTGTGTTCTCCAAGTGACCCTCAAGCCTCCTCTTATACTTTTCTCGTTGACACATCAACGGCCGAGATTAAGTCCCTAATCAATGACTAAGATTAACTCTGGCTTCATCCATGACTTTTGGACCTTATAACATAGTTTTATATTAATTCACATTAATATTTTATTTTCCTCAGGTTTAGGCTTAGGGACTTCATTAAAAATATTAATTATTTTAATATCTCCCAAACTGTTTAGAATCTGCCCAAACCATTTATGGGTATTGGAGATCTCATGTGCTTTAGCCTCTCCACCAATTTTCGTGGCTAGAGCACATCAGATGCTACCCCAAATCAACACTCCCTCTTAGCGAGGACTGTGCTCTAGTAATATTCCTCACTGAGTATCACCTCGATCATTCGGCATCGGTCCCTGCGCTGATGCTAGGCCTCCCTGCCCAACATCCTTTACACTGTTGCATCTTGTGCTGCTGGCCATGGCTCTGCTACTGCCACTGCTGCATCTATACGACAACTCCCTCCGCATCTGTGTTGCTGCTAGTCCTTTCTCCCACCACTGCATCCGCATTGCAATTCCCTCTGCATCCTTGTTGTTATCACTCCCATTTCTACTACTGAAACAGGTTCTTTACCATCCCCATCTTTTCCCTGAAATATTCAAACTTTGTCCTTCCAAGGGCCTTAGTGAGGATGTCTGCCACTTGTTCTCCTGTAGGAGTGTAGCTCAACTGTACAACTCCTCGTTGGACACAGTCCCTGACAAAGTGACATCGGATATCAATATGCTTCGACATATCATCAAACACTGGATTCTCAGAGAGCTTGATGCAACTCTGATTATCTCACATGATCTGGGTCGCCTCCATATTCCTTCTGAATAGGTTCACAAGCAGTTTCCTAAGCCATATGGCCTCACGCGAAGCTATGCTTGCCACCAAATATTCTGCCTCAGATGAGCTCAGAGCCACGAACTTATGTTTCCTACTACACCAGGAAGTCATTCCTGATCCAATGTTGAAACAATACCCAGAGGTACTTTTCCAATCCACTGAACTTCCTGCCCAATCTGCATCAGTAAATCCACTCAATCTGATATCCTTACTCCTGGTGTACAAGAGTCCATAATCAATTGTTCCCTGTAAATACCTGAGAACATGTTTGGCTGCTGCCTAGTGCACCCTCTTCGATTCCACCATGAACTGACTGAGAGTGTTGACGGCATAGCAAATGTCTGGCCTGGTATTAACCAAATACATCAGGGACCCTATGAGCTTCCTGTATAGGGTGGGATCGACATCCTTGTCTTCTGATATCAATCTTCTAACAATTAGTGATCATTGGCGTAGCCATAGGTCTACTGCCCTCCATCCCGAATCTTTTCAGGATTTCTGTAGCATACCTCCCTTGCCCAAGGAAGATACCTCCCTTCTGCTGCCAAACTTCCAACCCTAGGAAGTAGTGCATTCGTCTCAAATCCTTCATATCGAATTCTGTGGCTAGCTTCTTCTTGCAGTCCCCAATGAGTCTAGATGATCCTGTCAGAAATAGATCATCCACATACAATACTAAGATTAGCGGCTTGTTCTCTACAACCAGATAGTAGAGATTCGGATCCGCATCACTCTTGAAAAACCCCATCTTCTACAACTAGCCATCTATTCGACCTGTTGACCACTACATGCCAACTACCCATAGCAGTACACCCCCTTTTTCGCAAAAGGGATAGCGCTTGATCGACGTGTTCATGCCATTCGACAGTCATCATCGACCCGATCATGTTATATTGTAAACCCAGTCTGCATGTGTAAATTGTAAATAATCTTAGTAGATCTGAGTCATGTATGTAAACTGCCTAGGCAAACCTAATTTTCTAGTGATAATCTACGTTTCGGAAGGTTTTTTGTCTCACCGATCCATGATCGGCAGAGTTTTCCTTTAGCCTAACCCCAAAGTCGGAATGAATTTTATCATTGGAATCTTAGGGGAATCCTAGTGTGCTTCGGTCTATGTAAAAGTAATTTGAAAATAATTCTAATTATTTGGTTAGGTTATTACAAATTGCTTGATCTGCTAGATTATGTTTGTGTCGCAGAACTGGGTGGTCTATGAGGGTCTATGTCAAATGGGTTTTCCCCTTGAGATGTAAAATTGCAAAAATCATGATATAAAGTGTCTTGAGGGTTAGAAAATGTTTTAACCCCTCATAAGTCCTAAGTCCTAGGTCCTAGGTGATTTTTCCAAAGGCTAAGTTCGAGGATCCAAAAATAAAAAAATAAAAAGCAATAAAAAACAAAATATATAAATAATATAAATAAATAAAAATTAAAAATAACTAAAAAATGAAAAAAATTAATTAATTAAATAAAAATTTGAAAAATAAAATAAAATAATAAGTCAAAATTTTGAGAAAATAAATGCAAAATTTTAATTTTTAATTTATTAAAATGCATTTAAAATTTCAACGGATGAGATTAAAAGATATCTTGATCCTCATCGACAGTCGAGATCATTTTGACATGGATCACTCAAACTAGCCATTGGGAAATTTTCCTTTAAATAGGGTGTTAGGGGTCATTTGAGATTATTCGATCTGGGAGTCTGGTGCTAAAGAAAGCTCTCTTGTAGTCCTTTTTTGTGCAATAAAGAAAGACTTTGGGGTTGAAAATCTTGCTAGTGTTACTCTTCTGGAAATGCTGTAAGATGTTTTATTTTTCTGCATAATTTTATTTTCAGCCATTGATGATAGCTTGATGAAGATTGATTTAGGCACAGGTATCTTGTCTGATCTCTGGGGTTTGAATGATAGTTTAATTTCTGAAATATAATGGCAGGTATCTCCATTTGATCTGAATTTCTCTGTTGTTTTCTCCCTCTATGTTAATGGTTGATTTAAGTTGTGCAGGAAATCCTTTTTTTAAATTACCGGGCGTTCGGGGAAGTTCTCGGCTAAACCAGCCCACTCCCGGATTGCGTTTTCTGAAAGAGCCCAGCCAGTTTTGGTCCCGGGCTTATCATTTGAAATTTTTTTTTATGAATGCATGAAGGTTTTTTTGAAGCATCTTGCATTAAGTTTAAAATTCTGAAGATATTTCTGTGGCATAATGATAAATCTGGCTATTTTAGAGCCTGCAGTTTGTGAATATTGTAATTATTTAGTTAGGGTTTTAAGGTTTTATTATTAATTTTGTTTCTTGCACAGTTTACTTCTGGGTTTTCGGTTTTTGCAAGTTGCAGGTACAGATCTTGAAAAATTTTCGGGGTTTTCATTAGACAAATCTGAATGCAGGGCAATTTAAAATTTACTGGAGAATTTGCAGGGTTTTTCTGAAGAAATTCGAGGTTTTCCAAGCCATTTGTCTGTTGGGGTTTCATTTTCGCAGGAGAATTTCAATTTTTTTTTAAAAAGCAAGTTGTGTTGTGCATGTTGCCCATCCTTCTCTACTGTCCCGTGCATCTTTTCTTCTATGCTTCCACGGCATCCATCTTATCCTCACCTCTCCGTTTGCGTGACCATCCGCCTCTCTTCCAATCCGTTTACTGCTCTTCAAAGCCGTATTCCCCTCATCCATGCAGCTACCATAGAGTACTGCGGCTCCACCCTAGCTCCTCGTTGATTGTAGCTTTCCTTTCTCCCGCCGACAACCTCATTAAATCAAATCCGTGGCATCCATTATCTCCTATCCACTAGCGATCCTCACACTGGAGCTTCCTACGCTCAGCTATTCTCCCCACATAGCTCCAGCTCTCCACCTGACCTCCTTAGTGTGGCCAGCCTGCAAAGAAAAATCAAAATCCTTAACCCGTGTTTCCATTATGCCTTGTCCCTTTCCGCTGCCTTCTCCCTGCATGCAGTCTCCGTCTCCAAGCCTGCATATTACAACAGCGAAAACAAAAATTTGATAGGCATGAGTTTTTCTTTGTTCTTTTTTCATATGCGTTGGTTAGTTTTAGCTTAGATTTTTTTTATTTAGATTTGGGTTTTGTTTATTTAAAATTTAGATTTTATAAATTTCACCCTTTTTATATACATACGGAATTGGCATTTTAATTTTTGTATAGATTTCAGATTTGATTTTTATTTTTTATTAGAATTCATTTAGAATTTAGGTTTGATTTCTTTCAAATAAAAAAAAATATAAAAGATTCAAATTTCCCTTTTTGTTTGTTTTATTTATTTTTCATAGTTAACATTCATAGTTTGTTTCATATTTTGTTAGGAGTTAGTTTAAATTTTAGATTTTACTCTTTTGTATATATTAGATCACGAATTTGATTTTTATTTTATAGTCTTCAGATATGTTACATTTAGTTTTTGTTTTGTTTTATTTTTTATAAATAAATCAAAAATCATAAAAAAATAAAATAATAAAATCATTATATATATATATATATATAAAGAAAAAAAAAAAAAAATATATATATATATATATATATATATATATATATATATATATATATATATATATATTCTTTTTTCAAGTGTGAGCTTTTTAGAATTTAGATTTTCCCTTTTTTTATGTATATATGATAAAGTTTTAATTTTAGATTCATTAAAATTTTTTTTAGTTTTAGACTTAGATTTCTTTAAAATATTAGATTTAATTTTTTAAAGTTTGATTTTAAAAATAATATAAAAAAATCATAAAAATTAAAAAAAGGCATAAAAAAATTTTCTTTAGTTTTTTTTAGAATTAAATTTTAGATTTAGATTAGTTTAATATTTGATTTTTAAGTTAGGTTTTAGTTTTATTTAAATTTCATTTTCATTTAGTTTAAATTTAGGTATTTTGGTCTATTTTGATATAAGAAAAAATAATAAAAAATATATAAAAAATTTTGAAAAAAAGCTTAACAAAAAAATTGAAAAATCATTTTTGGTGTCTTTTTGTGGTATCTATGTTCTACTTCTTTATAGTTAAATGCGCTTAAATGTTTGTCTAAAGTTAGCTATATGAAAGTGGTAATTAGTCAGCATTTAAATTTTATGATCACTTAAAGCATTTGATTTTTCTCGAAGTTTAATTGCTGGAAATTGTTAAACATTGTGCATCTTGCATCACCTGGTTTACTTGATGATAAATGATTGTTTTACAAAGTTCATATTACTGCAACATCTAATAAATAATCATTTAATCATTAACTCCATAAGGCACTGGTCCATTAATTTCTAAAATTAATCAGGTGCTAAATTGCCTTGCTGTGTCTCCCAACCCAGCTGGTCCACAGTTGGTCTTCATTCATCCCATAGGGTCCACCCCCCAACCTCGGGAGATGGCTTAAACGGAGAGATTGGGGATCAGGGTGACAGCCTCCAGTCTGAGTGTTGTAGTGACAATCTGTGCAACAACACGACCATACCATGCTCTCGGTGCTTGTTTCAACCCATACAAGGCTTTCTTCAATTTGCATACATGAGACTTCTTCTCATGAGTTTTTCAAAGCTCTCTGGTTGTTCAATGCATACCTCCTCTTCTATTACCCTGTTCAGAAATGTCGTTTTCACATCCATCTAATGGATCTCCCATCCCATCTAGGCTGCAAGAGATATCACGGTCCTAATAGATGTATACCTAGCTACCGGGGCGAAGGTCTCCTCATAGTCAATCCCTTCTTTTTTAGCATATCGCTTACCCACAAACCTGGCCTTGTATTTCTCAACACTGTCGTCTACAGCGTATTTGATCTTGTAGATCCATCTTGAACCTACCACTGATCTGTCTTGAGGCCTTGGCACCACCTCCCAGACATTGTTTACGATTATGGAGTTGAGCTACTAATCCCTGGTATCTATCTAGTTGTTTTCACTCCCTCTTATTGTTTCTTGGCGCACCGATGAAGTCCTCTACATCTCGCAAGATCTGACAAAGTTCCCTACTAGTTCTTCCTCTGCCAGTTGATGCTATTGTTCGCTCCTCCTCCACATCCTGAGAATCTTCCTGTCCTGAGGAAGAATTCTTTACTTCTGTTGGTTGAAGAGGCTTAACCAACGGCTCTTCTTTCGACTGCTCCTCGGAAGACATCTCGCGAGATCTTCTGAAAGCCCTGTCCTCCATGAACTTTACATCTCATCATACTACTACCTTCCTGCTCCTTGGAAGATAGATTCTATACGCCATAGCGTTCTCGCTATATCCCACCAAATATCCCTTTTTCGCAGTCTAATCCAGCTTCTTCCTCTTTTCTTCGGGTATGCAGCAATATGCTAAACTCCCAAGTATCCTGAAATGACTGAATTCAGGTGTCTTCCCTGTGAAGACTTTCTCTAAAGTAATCGTGCCCACTGCCCGATGAGGAGTCCTGTTCTGAACATAGACTATTGTGTTGCATGCTTCTACCCACAGGAATTTTGGCATATCTTGATCATACATCATGGCCCTAGCTGCTTCTACAATAGTCTTGTTCTTTCTTTCTGCTACCCCATTCTGCTCTGGATTGTAGGGAGTTGTCCACTCTCTTCTAATGTCCTCCTTACAGCAAAAATCTATGAAGTCCTTATCGACATATTCTCCACCATTATCTGAGCGCAAAACTTTTATTTTCTTCCCAGTCAGATTCTCCACTAGAGCCTTGAACTCCATGAATCCACTGAAAACCTCATCCTTGGTTTTCAGAAAATAAATCCAAGTTTTCCTTGAGTGGTCATCAATGAAGGTAAAGAAATACTCAGAACCATTGAGAGCTTTGACGGACATAGGTCCGCAAATATCTGAGTGTATCAATCCTAGTACACTCTTGGCCTTGTGTTTGCTCCTAGGAAATGCTGCCTTGGCATACTTTCCTAGAGCACATCCCCTGCATATATCATCTCGTTCTATACTCAGATCCGGAACTCCTATTACAATGCTCCTGAGAATTCTCAAAGCTCCATGGTGCAAGTGACCCATTCTTTTGTGCCATAGTTCGTTCAAGTCCTTGTCTCCATGATTGCCTATTAATGCCATTGGTGATTCTAATTGTAATCTATACAACCGATTACTTTTGATTCCAACCTGCACTTTCTTTTTCCAGCTCGGTTGTTTGACATATACCTTCTCCTTGATGAAGTAGACGTCATAGCCTTTCCCTTGTAGTTGTGACACGGAAAGTAAGTTCATCCCCAATCCTGGTACATGCAGCACATTTGTAGCACGGAATCATTCTCTCGATTCTGTCTTAAAGACTATGGTACCCTTCCCTACTGGAGTACACTTTGCCTTGTTCCCCATGGTGATCTGAAAGTTCACCTTCTCTTCTCGTTATTCTGAGAAACACTCCCTGATTCCCGTCATATGCCATGAGGTTCCACTGTGTATATACCATACTTCTGATGATGCAGCACTAGTCATACACGCCACTTCTTCTTCCAGCCTAGAAGCTAACATAGAGAAATCGAAATCTCTTTCTCTTGTGCAATCTTCTAAGAATTTGTGTGAGTCCGCTGACGTGGATGCCTCTACATCGTGGTCTTGACCCATAACTGATTTTCCCTTCCTGTCTCTGATTACTTCCTTTGATACCATATGAAAATTCTATCACTGCAGCTACTAATTTACTTTTCCTACTTATTCCACAATAAGTTATTTATGAAATTACTTCAATAAACATTAAAATAAATATTGCTGCAGATATCACACCATAATACAGAAATAAACATATGCACAAGAATCAACACATTGACATGGTTATTTTGGACAACAGTCCCCAGAAAAACCCAATGTGGAAAAACCGGTGTAGCAAGGGAGGTTTTTATTATTTAAAAATTCTTCAGTACAACAAGGTGCCAAACTGGCTTACGAACAGAGAGAAAAATTCTCCAGCACTTCTCCCAATCTCAGCGTCAGCTCAGCTGACCTCTGCGTGGCTCTCAGACCCTCTGCGTCAGCCATTGCTTGACTACGTCAACCCTGGACCTCTCTACGTCAACCACACAGGCCCAGTTAATGACTGCATAGTCTCCTGCTGCCTTTGCATTAGCCTGAAATGTCATGTGTCTGCCTCTCCTGCCTTTGCGCTAATCTCTAGTGGCTGATCCTGTCTCTTTGTTCCGTACTTGCTGCCTCATGACTGTTCACCAGCCCACTGGTTCAATTTCTCAGCTAACCCCGCTCCAGAAATTGAGCTGACTGGTCTCTCTCAATGTGTTCTCCAAGTGACCCTCAAGCCTCCTCTTATACTTTTCTCATTGACACATCAACGGCCAAGATTAAGTCCCTAATCAACGGCTAAGATTAACTCTGGCTTGATCCATGACTTTTGGATCCTTCTAACACAATTTTATATTAATTCACATTAATATTTTATTTTCCCTAAGTTTAGACTTAGGGATTCTATTAAAAATATTAATTATTTTAATATCTCCCTATTGATTTCGGGTGGCATCGGATGTGCTCTAGCCACGAAATTTGGTGGAGAGGTTGGGGCACATGAGATCTCCAATACCCAGAAAGGGTTTGGGCAAATTCTAAACAGATCAGAAGATATTAAAATAATTAATATTTTTAATGGAGTCCCTAAGTCTAAACTTATGGAAAATAAAATATAAATGTGTATTAATATGAATCTATGTTAGAGTGGTCCAAAAGACATGGATCAAGCCAGATCTAATATTAGCCGTTGATTAGGGACTAAATCTCGGTCGTTGAGATGTCAACAGGAAAAGTATAAGAGGAGGCTTGAGGGTCACTTGGAGAAGACACCAGAGTGATCAGTCATTCTATTCTCTAGAGCAGGGTTTGCTAAGAGAGATAGAATCAGTGATCGCGAGAGCAGCTGAGGGGCATTGAGTACAAAGAGACAGAGAGGTAGAGATAGTGTCGCGAGAGCAGCAGAGCAGCCAAAGAGAGAGACGCAGGAGCAGCCAGTGCTCATGCAGGGCCACGCAGAAGCAGTCGGGAGTTGTACAAAGCCTCAGAGAGGCCAACGTTGCTAACGCAGAGGGCCAGAGGGTTGACATAGGGCCTCCTAAGGCTGATGCAGACCCATCCGCGGTGACGCAAGGCCAACGCTGGACAGAGAGGGGTTGACGCAGTACAGAGAGAGGTTGACATTAGGGTTTCTGGGGCAGATTGGTGCTGAAGAACTGCTAGAAGGATTATCTGGGGTTTCAGCCAGGAGATTTGTCAGAAACTGAGAGGTATTACTGCCAAGGAAATTCTCTATTGGGTAGGCCAGTTTCGGCACCCAGATTGTACTCTGATATTGCTTAAAAAGAAAACCCTCAGATAGCTTCACCAGTTTTCCCACATTAGGTTTTTCCAGGGACAATGGTCCAAAAATAATGGTGTCATATGGTGTGATTGTTTCTGTTTCCTTTACTTGTTGATCTGTAATATGTTGAGCATGCACTAGTGTTTATTTTCAGTATTTACATTGTAAATAACTTGTTAAGTAAAATAACAAGTAGGTAGGAATAAATAAGATAAAGTGCATGGAGGGTTTCTAACTAAGTAGACTTAGAAACTTCAACAAAGACAAGAATGATGTGTCTATCTCTCCCTCTCAACTTAGGGAAGACATATCCATTCCATTGAAGGAATGTACCCATTCCTTTAAAAGGAATGTACCCAACCTCCCTATTAAATAGGGACTTATCCAACCTCCCTCTTGACTAGGGAATTGCTTCCAGCAGCTCTTTAGGTGGAGATCATGGGATAGCTAACTGCTTGTAGAACTCCTTCCTTTGATATCATGAATTTCTTCTTTGTCATGGAGTCTCCATCTTTTGGGACTTCATGGTAGGGCATAGACCATCCCTCATTTTCATCCATAAGTCATGTCAGTCATGTCATCATTCCTTCCATTGGAAAGCGGTCTATTAGACCATATCTAGTTTTTCTTCATGCCATGTCACCCTAAGGAGCATTCATCCTGCTACATGGGCATCAGTTGCGAAAGACATACACAATTCTTCCCTTGGCAGGCATGCATAAGGCTATCCATATATTATTCAAAAATACGAAATGAATATTAAATCAAAATTACCTTTGTGATGGTCTTTCATGATGACATCTTTCTATTTGCATTAGCATCCTGCATACATATTGACACATCTCCGAAAGATATACACCATCAAGGGTCTCTTTCTTTTTCAGACTTCATCGGTGTCTTCACTTCTTTCATGGAGATATAATAGTCAAATCTTTCAGCCTTGGATGTTGATTTCCTTTTCCATAGTTGCATATTTCATAATCTCTTTCTTCACATGTTTACTTTCCAAGAACTTCCAATCAAAGTCCCTCCAATTTTTGTTAACCACCTCATATTTCATACGAGGACATATTATGTTGATTTCATATAGTCAATATGTGAACCATGCCTTCCTGCACCATTTCAAAGGAGGGAATCCTTTCTTTTGATAATGCTCTTGAGATAGAGCATTTATCCATGTTATCTGCAACCATATGACATGACTCCATTTATCAAATACGAGCATACATACCTCATTTTTCTTTAGGTCATCTAGACTTCCTTCAACAGCTTCCTTGATTGAAAGAACTTCAATTCCTTGATTTGCTTCTGTTAAAATTGGCAACTAGGGCCAAACTCCACATGGGTCATCTTATTTAAGGCAGCTGATATTTTTTTTGGATTCCTCTCTCCGAGAGGTGTAGAATTAATCTAAAGATCATCTGATTCCGACATGTAAAAATGAAGTTGTGAATTTATTTTGATTATGGTCAAATTATTAAGGTCGGCCTCCTTCATTTGACACATCCAAGTGCTCATCCTCTCCTCTGAAATAGGATGGCATCTGAGGCAAGACGCAAGTGACAAGGGTCGAGTTTATGATGAGACCCATCTCTGTTTAGGGTTCATTTTTCTTGGGAGAAAAGAGCCGCAGGTCTGTGGCATCATGCATGGAGGATAGGAGGTCTGTCTGGGCAGCGTACCTCTTGTTTTTGGATACAGATTTCCTGTTGAATAGAGCCGCAGTCAGAGGAATGCTTGTTGGATGATTTTCTGTGCTATTTGGTGAGGTGTATCTCTGTTACAAGCCGCAAGCCTAAAGGCAAATCTGGGTACGATTTAAGGTGATCATTATCTCTGTTTTGGGTCCGATTTGAGTAGAAAGGGAGGCCAAATGTTTTGAGGAGAATCTGGACACCTGTGCATTGTGTGCAGTCTTGGCCGCAGGCCTGTAGAGGAGTTTTGTTGGGACTGCTGTTCATAACAAGCTGAAACAGGGTGCCATATAGAGCAGCGAAGGAAGGAGGGTCTTGTGGAAGGAAAGCCGCAGTCCTCTAGGTGACTGTTGGAGCAGTTTTAGGGCTGACATATTTCTGTGTTTATGCCCTAACCAGTGTTCAGAATTGCAGTATAGAAATCTTCAGCCCTTGGTGCCAGAATTGCAATTTCATTGAGTCATCTTCATGGTTAAGAACTTTGATGTCAAATCTCCTATTTTGGCAAGTCAATATTGACTTTAACTCATTGTACTCTATCTCTCTCTCTCTGCTGAAGTATTGAAGAATATATAAGAAGAATTGATCAAGGGTTTCCCCACATTGGGATTTATCCCTAGTTGGTGCCACATCTTGTGTCCTCTTGTCTTGGCTTGTCTTCTACTGTTTATGTTTATGTTCTATCTGCATTTTACATCATGTTGATGTGATTGCTAATCTAGATATGGATAATGGGCTAATAGTAGAATTGCTCTAAAGCATAGAACTTACCATTGTTTCCTAAAATTTACATGGTATCACAGCTCAGGTGAGGACAAGCCCAAGCAAGAGCGAATACAATCACTAAGAATTTTCTAATCTTTGTGATCTACCAGAAGTGATTGACAAAGAATGTTTTAGTAATTCGATCTGCTCTTCAAAGGTCTGGCATGATATTTTCAAAATCGGTTCTGTGGTGAAAAGCGCTAAGGCTCAATTGGATTCAATCCTTAAAGTTGCCAGGGGTTGAATGTTAAAGGCTCCTAGTCTCCCTCCCGTGGCTTCTTCCTAAGTTCAATTGAAAGAAGGGCCACCTAGGGTAAAGGGTTTGGTGTAAAAGGTGCAAGTGGACTGTTGCTGCTACAGTTTGCATGCGGACTTCTCCTATCAACCAGGGTAGTAGCATTTTCATATCTAGGTTGAGAGCAAGAGGATAGCGAGATCCTTACCTATAGCCACCTCAAGCAGTAGCACTGTCACTCAAGCTAGGAACATAAGTGATAATGTATCCAGCACCACTAGCATCAATGTTAGAAGCCAAATGCTCCATTTTCTATTTTCCATGTAAAGGGCCATTGAACGTATGGTTGGAATGGATAAAGGGAGAAAATCAGAGTTTATCAACGAGGACGATGTGATCAATGAAATTTCCATAGTCGAGGAAGATCTTCCAGATGCTGATGTGGAAGGCGAAGATGTGCAAAGGAGATTTAGACCTGTAGTTTCTTCAAGCCTCAGAAAAGACAGAAAACAAGGTCAGCAAGAGCCGTACTCAGTTTAGCAAAGCCAGGAGGCATTCTGTGCACAGTCATGAAGACCTTTCTAACAGAAAAAAGGAGTCTTTTAGATCTACTCTTGATTGGACGTTTGCTATATGGCCATGCTCCTGATCCTGGAATGTAACGACAGATGATCATATTTTTTTGGCATATGAACCTGCTTCTTTGCATTGTGACATTGTCACAATTAGCATCAACTCAATGAGTTATACATCGACTTCTGTCATATGTATGTCATCAATTCACAGTGATATGGCTTTCCGATATTAGAAATGATGGGTATCAAGATTCATCGTATATACTCAAACTTCTTCACTCTTACATGCACTCTACATTACATATGACCGTCCCTGCTAAAGCAGCTCCAGTATGGTATTATTATGTTCCAGCTATGTATGATGGTCTCAGTACAATACAATATATAAGGGCATATACTTTTTATTAATGACATCTGTTCACTGTTTATGCACTGAGTTGACTCTATACTCAGAGCAGTGAGAATCTCTTTAATCGTATATTCAGGCTGCTGAGCTCAAGTTGTATGGCATCAGGAATCCCATACAAAAATGACACAGTGATGTAGCTACATATCAGTGTTGCTGCCATTATTGATCACTGTATTGCATGGGCAGTGTTAATTCTGTTCATAATCGAATACATGATGTATTCCTTCTACAATGTCAGCACTTATATGGAACTCTACGGTATCGATCTTCATTCAGTTTTGAGGAGAATCAGTCATTTACCTTGATGCCCTAAAAGAAGTGTTCTGAAGATGCATAAATCTGAAGATTGTTTCATATGACATAAAACATCACGCTTACTCTCCTCATGCTGATAATCTTAAGAAGTCAGCTTGGATCCTCCATTAGCCTGCAAAATAAGTCAAGTTGTATTGAACTGTGACGCCAATTCACAGTCTTTGAACTCCATCATTTAATGGCAAGCATCAAAACCTGGAGGGCAGAATTCTTCTTCATCAACTAACTATTTGTCACATTGAATCTTGAAAGTACTTCAGTACATTAGCAATTATATTCAGAAACTCAACATCAAGCATGGAAGGTCATAAATGACAGAAGCATTGGCAATGGATCTTGTTCACAATCGAAGTTGTGAACAAGATGTGTAAGTTCGAGATAGTCTGATGAACTTGAGGACAGATCTAATTCTTTGTCCTTGACATCTTGCACAAACAACTTTTGATGAAGTACAAAAGTAGTTGTGTGACAAGTTTTGGGAGGAATACAACATAAAGGAATATCCTAGTTAGGAATGGCTTCGGCATATCGCTCATTTCAACAGATGATTTGAAACTGGATATCCTTGATATAGCAGCACTGTTTATTCCTCGTGCAGTAGTTGATGTTATACTTCCTCAATTCAAAGGAAGATGATGAAATTCAGAAGTCACTTATCATGGTCATATGGATACAAATGGCTGGATGAGAAAATCATCCTTATTGAGTAGTTTCATGCACATGGCTGAAATAATTTAGCAAGCTCATCGTTGAAAGCTAAATGACCATCTGACATATGGCCTCAGAGGGAGCCATAGAGTATTTCAAGAAACATAACCATGTCAACGGGTGTTGATTCATGATAGCTGATTAGCAGTAGCAGAGCCACGGGCAACAATACAGGTTACAACAGTACAGAGGATGTTGGGCAAGGAGGCCTAGCATCAGCACAGGGACCGATGTCAGATGATCAAGGTGATATTCAATGAGGAGTATTACTAGAGCACAGTCCTCGCTAAGAGGGAGTGTTGATTTGGAGTAGCATCGGATGTGCTCTAGCCACGAAAATTGGTGGAGAGGCTAACACACATGAGATATCCAATACCCAGAAATGGTTTGGGCAGATTCTAAACAGTTAGGGAGATATTAAAATAATTGATCCGGATTTAAACAGGAACGCAATAGATTACAGAGATAACCATAAATACAGAGATGTGATAACCATAAATACAGAGATGCAGCGGAAATAATACTTCATTTCATTAATGGAAAATACCGAAATATGCTTACAACCAGAAATGGAAATAAACCAGCTAGGGCGATGGTAGCTTATCTCTGAGAAGAGATGTGCGGCTACATGCCTCTGAACTGTTCCGAACTGTATTACAATGAGGCTCGAAGGCCTATTTATTGTTGAGAAACAATGGAAAACCCTTCACATCCCGAAACCTAACCCTAGAAGATGAAACGCCAAATTGTGGGCCCCGTTTGGGTAAATTGGTACATCAATTTCCCGGGGTCGTAACTTTGGCATACGATCTCCGTTTGACGCGTATGATAGCTCGTTAGAAAGATCTATCCGAGTACTACCACTTTGGGAGGCAACATGGGTCCATGGGTCCATGGACCCATGTTGCCCCAGAATCCCAAAAAAACGTCGTTTAGGGCCTCAAAACGGCTCCGGAAGTTCAGGACTCGAAAAACTGCTAAAAATAGTAAACTATGCTACAATTAAGGAAACTGAAAGGACTGAAAGAGACAGTTGTGGGGGTCCAAATGGGTTGGTGGGTGGCCACCAACATCCACCTGGATCATTCCTCCCCCCTTAGGAAGCAATGGTCCCCATTGCGTTGAGTTCCTCCCTGAGATGAGGAAGCTTTTGCTGAGCTGGGTCTCTGGTGAGCTGTTCTGCAATCTTTGCTGTGACCAAAAATGGTGGAAAGCATTGTCGATGATGGTCCACATTGAACACTTGGTGCAAGCGAAGGAATGGAGGAATGCTGTGCTTGAAAGCATTGTTTCCCGTAGCCTTGGTACCGGTGTAAGGACCATGTCGGAGTGGTCTGAGTTTCTGATGGGTTCTGGTAAGGTGTTCTCTCTGCATATGCAACCAGACTTTGTCGCCCACTTGAAGCTTGTGTGGTACCCCTGTGCGTGAGAAGTTGTTCCTGTGTTCTGTCATGACCGTATTCCTTTGCTGGTGCTGCTGCGTGGAGGAACCCTTTGCAGGGGTCATGGATGTAGCAACGATCTTCCCCTTACTTTGGGAGTGAACCAGACAGATGAATTTCCTGGTCTGTGATATGAGCTTGCTGCCTTTCTTGGTAGTGATCAAGGATGTGGCAGTAGGTGGGGCTACCTCCGGTATCCTGTATAATGAATTATTCAAAGAAATAATGACAGCACGAGGCCTAGACTCATACACAGCATGTTGCCTCCACAAGTATGGCTGGCCTAATAATACATCACAAACATCTAGAGGTGTAACATCACATAATACCTCGTCTGTGAAGGGTTTGATGCTGTAGGGAAGGTGGCACTGCTGGCGAACTTTCAGATCTCGTCCTTCATGAAGCCACCCGATACTGTACGGCTGTGGGTGTGGTGTAGTCGGTAGGCCCAACCGCTTCACGACCTCTGCTGAAATGAGGTTCTTTTGGCTGCCACTATCGACAATGAATTGCAGCGGCGAACCCTTCACCCACATCTGTGAGTGGAAAAGACGCTCCCCCTCTTCTGGATTTTCGGGCTCATCTTTCTGGATCTTGGCGGTGGCAACAATGGCGCTGGGATCCGCATCAATGATTTGCTTCCCTTTGCCATTCCCCTTGTCGGGTTCTGGCTCAGGGTCAGAACATGCATCTGATTCGGAAGCCTTCAACTCAGCCACCAACGACTGCTTGGTCCGACACTCACTTGTGTTATGAGTGGGACTCTTATGGAACTCACACCACTTTCCTGTGTCCTTCTTCGGCTTCATGGTGTTGTTCTTTTCTTGCGGCTTCGACGGGTTGTCTTGGGTCACCCCGCCTTGGCTCTGTCCTTTGGGCTTCGGATTTGCAGATCCAAAGTCTCGCTTCTTCTGTTTGAACTTTTGCTCGATTTTGACAGTGTATCGGTATGCTGTGCCGAGTGAGGGGATGTTCAAGAATCCCATCTCTTCCTGGATGTATTTGTGTAGGCAGCCGCGGTATTTGAGTACCAGATGCAGCTCAGAATCTTTGATACCCAACTGTGTGCGAAGGGTATGAAAAAGGTTTGTGAACTCCGGCACATCTTGGTCTCGTCCCTGCCGCAGTGTGGTCCATTTGATGTATTTGTCCTCATAGGTTCCGACAGGGTAGTACTGCTCCTTGATGGCATCCCGGAAGTCATTCCAAGTGGGTGCGGCTGAAAATAGTGAGCCTGTACTTTCATCCTTCTCCTCGCAGTAGGTTTCCCACCAGTCCTTGACATGGAGGGCTGCTTTGAGAAGAGTGAAAACAATCTTTTCCCGATTTGAAAATTCATGAACAGAAAAATACCCATCTAGCAGATTTAACCATTTATCTACGGCATCTGCGTCTATTTGACCCTCGAAGATGGGGATTTCAAAATTAACTTGTACCTTGAACGGTGTGGCATTTCCAAAGTAGCTGTTGGAAGCCGATGCGTCGCCTCTGGGTAGCCGCTGAAGGATCTACGCAAAGCTATCCATCATCGCGTTCCTTTGTCGCTCGAGGGCTTCTTCGAGCAAGATTTTGATAGGATCTCCTGCCCCCTCGTCTTTCTTCTCATCTGCCATGGGAGGCCGTCGGGATTTGCGAGGCTGGTCTTGCAAAGGTTCGACCAGTTCAAGCCCTAACTCCTTATATCCCGACCTCGTTGGGGACATGCAAAGAAAAACAGAGAAAAAGCAGACCGCTCTGATACCACTGATCCGGATTTAAACAGGAACGCAATAGATTACAGAGATAATCATAAATACAGAGATGCGATAACCATAAATACAGAGATGCAGCGGAAATAATACTTCATTTCATTAATGGAAAATACCGAAATATGCTTACAACCAGAAATGGAAATAAACCAGCTAGGGCGATGGTAGCTTATCTCTGAGAAGAGATATGCGGCTACATGCCTCTGAACTATATTACAATGAGGCTCGAAGGCCTATTTATTGTTGAGAAACAATGGAAAACCCTTCACATCCCGAAACCTAACCCTAGAAGATGAAACGCCAAATTGTGGGCCCCGTTTGGGTAAATTGGTACATCAATTTCCCGGGGTCGTAACTTTGGCATACGATCTCCGTTTGACGCGTATGATAGCTCGTTAGAAAGATCTATCCGAGTACTACCACTTTGGGAGGACCCATGTTGCCCCAGAATCCCAAAAAAACGTCGTTTAGGGCCTCAAAACGGCTCCGGAAGTTCGGGACTCGAAAAACTGCTAAAAATAGTAAATTGTGCTACAATTAAGGAAACTGAAAGGACTGAAAGAGACAGTTGTGGGGGTCCAAATGGGTTGGTGGGTGGCCACCAACATCCACCTGGATCAATAATTAATATTATTAATGAAGTCCCTAAGTCTAAACTTAGGGACAATCAAATATTAATTTGAATTAATATAAAACTGTGTTAGATGGGTCCAAAAGTCATGGGTCAAGCTAGAGTTAATCTTAGTCGTTGATTAGGGACTTGATCTTGGCCGTTGATTTGTCAACGAGAAAAGTATAAGAGGAGGCTTGAGGGTCACTTGGAGGACACAACTGAGGGAGACCACTCAATTCAATTTCTGGAACGGGGTTAGCTGAGAAATTTGAACTAGTGGTCTGGTGAGTAGTCAGGAGGCAGCAAGTACAGAACATAGAGAAGGAATCAGCCATAGGAGACCAACGCTGAGGCAGGAAAGGCAGACGCAGAGGCAGTAGGAGACTGCGCAGTCACTAGAGGGCCTGTGTGGGTGACACAAAGAGGCCCAGGGCTGATGTAGTCGAGTAGGGGCTGACACAGAGTGTCTGGGAGCCACGCAGAGGTCAACCAAGCTGACGCTAGGACTAGGAGAAGTGCTAGACAATTTTTCTCTCTATGGGTAAGCCAATTTAGCACCCTGTTGTACTGAAGAATTGTTGAATAATAAAATCCTCCCTTGCTACACCGGTTTTCCCACATTGGGTTTTTCCGGGGACTATTGTCCAAAATATCTGTGTCAATGTGTTGATTCTTGTACATGTCTTTGTTTTTGTATTACTGTGTGATATCTGCAGCAGAATTTATTTTAATGTTTATTGAAGGAATTTCATAAATAACTTATTGAAGAATAAGTAGGAAACGTAAATCAGATGTTGCAGTGATAGAATTTTCATAGGACAGCATCTGAGGCAGGACGCAGGTGGCAACGGTCGAGTTTATGACGAGACCCATCTCTGTTTAGGGTTCATTTTTCTTGGGAGAAAAGAGCCGCAAGTCTATGGCATCATGCATGGAGGATAGGTGGATTGTCTGGGTAGCGTACACTTTGGTTTTGGATACAAATTTCCTGTTGAATAGAGCCGTAGTCAGAGGAATGCTTGTTGGATGATTTTTTGTGCTATTTGGTGATGTGTATCTCTGTTACGGGCTGCAAGCCCAAAGGCAAATCTAGGTATGATTTAAGGTGATCATTATCTCTTTTTTGGGTCCGATTTGACTAGAAAGGGAGGCCGAATGTTTTGAGGAAAATATGGACACATGTTCATTATGTCCAATCTTGGTCGTAGACCTATAGAGGAGTTTTGTTGGGACTGTTGTTCATTCAAGCTGAAACAGCATGCCATATAGAGCAACGAAGGAAGGAGGGTCTTGTGGAAGGAAAGTTGCAGTCCTCTAGGTGATTGTTGGACATATTTCTGTGTTTATGCCCTAACCAGTATTCAGAATTGCAATATAGAAATCTTCAACCCTTGGTGCCAGAATTGTAATTTCATTGAGTCATCTTCATGGTTAAGAACTTTGATGTCAAATCTCCTATTTTGGCAAAGTCAGTATTGACTTTAAATCATTGTACTCTATCTCTCTCTCTCTCTCTCTCTCTCTCTCTCCTGAACTATTAAAGAATATATAAGAAGAATTGATCAAGGGTTTCCCCACATTGCATTTGTCCCTAGCTGGTGCCACATCTTGTGTCCTCTTGTCTTGCCTTGTCTTCTACTGTTTATGTTTATGTTCTATTTGCATTTTACTATCATGTTGATGTGATTCCTAATCTGGATATGGATATTGGGCTAATAATAAATTGCTCTAAAGCATAGAACATACCATTGTTTCCTAAAATTTACATTGTATCACAGCTCAAGTGAGGACAAGCCCAAGCAAGAGCGAATGCAATCACTAAGAATTTTCTAATCTTTGTGATCTACCAGAAGTGATTGACAAAGAATGTTTTAGCAATTAGATCTCCTCTTCAAACGTCTGGCATGATATTTTCAAAATCAGTTCTGTGGTGAAAAGCACTAAGGCTCAGTTGGATTCAATCCTTAAAGCTGCAAAGGGTTGAATGTTAAAGGCTCCTTGTCTCCCTCCCGTGGCTTCTTCCTAAGTTCAATTGAAAGAAGGGCCATCTAGTGTAAAGAGTTTGGTGTAAAAGGTGCAAGTGGACTATTGCAACTATAGTTTGCATGCGGACTTCTCCTATCAACCAGGGTAGTAGCATTTTCATATCTAGGTTGAGAGCAAGAGGATAGCGAGATCCATACCTATAGCCACCTCAAGCAGTAGCACTGTCACACAAGCTAGGAGCGTAAGTAATAATGTATCAAGCACCACTAGCATCAACATTAGAAACAAAATGCTCCATTTTCTATTTTCCCTGTAGAGGGCTATTGAATGTATGGTCGGAATTGATAAAGGGAGCAAATCAGAGTTCATCAACAAGGACGATGTGATCAATGAAATTTCCATAGTCGAGGAAGATCTTCCATATGGTGGTGTGGAAGGCGAAGATGTTCTAAGGATATTTAGACCTATAGTTTCTTCAAGCCTCAGAAAAGACAGAAAACAAGGTCAGCAAGAGCCGTACTCAATTTAGCAAAGCCAGGAGGCATTCTGCGCACAGTCCTGAAGACCTTTCTAATAGCAAAAAGGAGTCTTTTAGATGTACTCTTGATTGGACATTCGCTATATGGCTATGCTCCTGATCCTGGTATGTAATGACATATGTTCATATTTTTTTCGCATATGAACCTGCTTCTTTGCTTTGTGACATTGGCACAATTAGCATCAACTCGATGAGTTATACATCGATTTCTCTCATATGTATGTCATCAATTCACAGTGATATGGCTTTCCGATATTAGAAATGATGGGTATCAAGATTCATCGTATATACTCAAACTTCTTCACTCTTACATGCACTCTACGTTAAATATGACTCTCTGCTAAAGCAGCTCCAGTATGGTATTATTACGTTCCAGTATGGTATTATTACATTCCAGCGATATTTAGCATCATATTATCCAGCATTGTCACATAGCAAGGCCTTAACTAACTGCTCTATCTCTCCACAAGATTAGAGCTCAATGCTGGCGAGACCCATGATGAATAGAGAAACCCTCAACATTGTCTCTCTCAAAACATAACCCCACCCAGGTTATTTAAGAGTATATTCCTTTAGGACTATTCTTATCATGGGTTCTCGGTTCTCAAAGAATATCGATCCTCTACGACTACTCTTATCTTGGATGACATAAAACATCCTCATAGAGTATCGAATGCCAGATGCTTACCCAATCCTCCATTCTACCTTCCCAAGTGAAGACAAGAATGATGTATCTATCTCTCCCTCTCAACTTAGGGAAGACATATCCATTCCACTGAAGGAATGTACCCATTCCTTTAAAAGAAATGTACCCAAGCTCCCTATTAAATAGGGACTTATCCAACCTCCCTCTTGACTAGGGGCTTGCTTCCAGCAGCTCTTTCGGTGGAGATCACGGGATGGCTAACTGCTTGTAGAACTCCTTCCCTTGATATCATGAATTTCTTCTTTGTCATGGAGTCTCCATCTTTTGGGACTCCTTGGTAGGGCATAGACCATCCCTCATTTTCATCCATAAATCATGTCAGTCATGTCATCATTCCTTCCATTGGAAAGGGGTCTATTAGTCCATATCTAGTTTTTCTTCATGCCATGTCACCTTAAGGATCATTCATCCTACTACATGGGCATCAGTTGCGGAAGGCATACACAGTTCTTCCCTTGGTAGGCATGCATAAGGCTATCCATATATTATTCAAAAATACAAAATGAACATTAAATCAAAATTACCTTTGTGATGGTCTTTCATGATGACATCTTTATGTTTACATCAGCATCCTGCATACATACTGACACGTCTCCAAAAGATATATATTGTCAAGGGTCTCTTTCTTTTTCAGACTTCATCAGTGTCTTCACATCTTTCATGGAGATATAATAGTCAAATCTTTCAGTCCTTGGATGTTGATTTCCTTTTCCATAGTTGCATATTTCATGATCTCTTTCTTCACATGTTTACTTTCCAGGAACTTCCAATCAGCGTTCCTCCAATTTTTGTCAACCACCTCATATTTCATATGAGGACATATTATGTTGATTTCATCTAGTCAATATGTGAACCATGCCTTCCTGCACCCTTTCAAAGGAGGCGATCCTTTCTTTTGATAATGCTCTTGAGATAGAGCATTTATCCATGTTACTTGCAACCTTATGACATGACTCTATTTTATCAAATGCAAGCATACATACCTCATTTTTATTTAGGTCATCTAGACTTCCTTCAACAACTTCCTTGATTGAAAGAACTTCAATTCCTTGATTTGCTTCTGTTAAAATTGGCAGGTAGGGCCAAACTCCACATGGGTCATCTTATTTATGACAACTGATATTTTTCTTGGATTCCTCTCTCCAAGAGGTGTATAATTGACCTAAAGATCGTCTGATTCCGACATGTACAAATGAAGTTATGAATTTATTTTGATTATGGTCAAAATATCAAGGTCGGCCTCTTCTATATGTCGGCTCACCTAATCCAATAGTCACGTCTCTTGACCCCCACCAATTGGTATATATAGAGGTGCTTTCTCCCTCATTTGACACATCCAAGTGCTCATCCTCTCCTCTAAAATAGGACGGCATCTGAGGCAGGGTGCAAGTGGCAAGAGTCGAGTTTATGATGAGACCCATCTCTGTTTAGGGTTCAGTTTTCTTGGCAGAAAAGAGTTGTAGGTCTATGGCATCATTCATGGAGGATAGGAGGTTTGTCTGGGCAGCATACCTCTTGTTTTTTAATAAATATGTCCTGTTGAATAAAGCCGCGGTCAAAGGAATGCTTGTTGTTGTGTGTGGAGCATGATTGTTCAGAGGTCTTTGTTTCAGCCGAATGTATATCCCAGGAAGTTTGTACACCCCTCCACGCGGGGGGGTGCGGGGGGGCCTTGTCCCCCCCACGAGGGTCCGGGGGAGCCGATCCCCCCCGGCTGGGGGGTCTGGGGGCCAGCGGTCCCCCGATGGGGGCTTGTGGGCAGCGCCCCCGAAGCTAAAAATAGATGTAAAATTGCCTTGTAAAAGCATAGTAATTTCTAGTCAATCTGGGCCGTTCATTAGGCGGATGATCTGACAGAAGAACTTATGTTTAGTTTAGGGTTTTTTGCCCTAGAAAGCAACCCTCTCTTTGTATGAGGTCATTGTATTTGAGGCTGAGATATAGATGTGTATTCTGTGAGCGAGAAACAGAGAGGAGAGACTGTGAGAGAAAACAGAGGATATTAAAGCGAATCTGTTGTAGGTTGTGTCTCTTCATTTTGCTGGATAATAGAAAGGACTGGCTGTTCGAGGTGGACGTAGCCCAAACTGGGTGAACCACGTATATCTATGTCTCTCTTGTTTTATGCGTTTTCTGTGTTTATATTTCTGCAATATTTATGTGTTCCATTGCTCCGTAATATATAATTTTTTAACACTTGTTGGGTGATTTTCTGTGCTATGTAGTGAGGTGTATCTTTGTTACAAGTCGCAAGCCTAAAGGCAAATCTGGGTACGATTTAAGGTGATCATTATCGTTGTTTTGGGTCCGATTTGAGTAGAAAGGGAGGCCGAATGTTTTGAGGAGAATCTGGACACCTGTGCATTGTGTGCAATCTTGGCTGTGGGCTTGTAGAGGTGTTCTATTGGGACTGTTGTTCATTCAAGTTGAAACAGGGTGCCATATAGAGCAACAAAAGGAGGGTCTTGTGGAAGGGAAGTCGCAGTCCTCTAGGTGACTATTGGAGCAGTTTTAGGGCTGACATATTTCTGTGTTTATGCCCTAACCAGTATTCAGAGTTGCAATATAGAAATCTTCAGCGCTTGGTGCTAGAATTGCAATTTCATTGAGTCATCTTCATGGTTAAGAACTTTGATGTCAAATCTCCTATTTTGGCAAGTCAGTATTGACTTTAAATCGTTGTACTCTATCTCTCTCTCTCTCTCTGCTAAACTATTGAAGAATATATAAGAAGAATTGATCAAGGGTTTCCCCACATTGGGGTTTGTTGATTTGGGGTAGCATCAGATGTGCTCTAGCCACGAAACTTGGTGGAGAGGCTAAGGCACATGAGATCTCCAACACCCAGAAAGGGTTTGGGCAGATTCTAAGCCATTTGGGAGATATTAAAATAATTAATATCTTTAATGTAATCCCTAAGTCTATACTTAGGGAAAATAAAATATTAATGTGAATTAATATGAAACTTTGTTAGAATGGTCCAAAAGTCATGGATCAAGCCAGATCTAATATTAGCTGTTGATTAGGGACATAATCTTGGCCGTTGATTTGTCAAAAAGAAAAGTATAAGAGAAGGCTTGAGGGTCAGTTGGAGAATACATTGAGGGAGACCAGCAAGTTCAATTTATGGAGCAGGGTTAGCTAAAAAATTGAACCAGTGTTCTAGTGACCAGTCAGGAGGCAACAAGTATGGAACAGAGAGATGGGAGATCAGTGCAAAGGCAGAAAAGGGAGACGCAGGACCAGAGGGAGCCACGCAGAGGCAGCAGAGACTGCGCAGAGCCAGCAGGGCTTGCATCATCCATGCAGAGGTTGCAGGAGTGATGCAGAAGGCCACAGAAACTGCACAAAGTCTCAACAGGCTGACGCAGAGGGTTTGAGGCCACGCAGAGGTCAATCGGGCAGACGTTGGGTTCAGAAGAAGTGTTGAATTATTTGTCTATCAGTGGGTAAGCCAGTTTAGCACCCTATTGTACTAGAAAATTGCTGAATAATAAAATCCTCCCTTGCTACACCGGTTTTCCCACATTGGGTTTTTCTAGGGACATTAGTCCAAAATATCTGTCAATGTGTTGATTCTTGTGCGTATGTTTGTTTCTGTATTACAGTGTGATATCTGCAGCATTGTTTATTTTAATGTTTATTGAAGTGATTTCATGAATAACTTATGGTGGAATAAGTAGGAAAAGTAAATCAATTACTGCAGTAATAGAATTTTCACATGGTATCAGAGCAAGTAATCAGAGACAGAAAGGGAAAATCAGTTTTGGATCAAGAGCATGATGCAGAGGCTTCCACCTCAGGGGACTCACGCAGATTTTCAGAAGATTGCACAAGAGAGAGATTTCAATTTCCCTATGTTGGCTTCTAAGCTAGAAGAAGAAGTGGCGTGCATGACTAGTGTTGCATCATCAAAAGTATGGTATATCGACAGTGGAGCCTCATGGCATATGACGGGAATCAGGGAGTGTTTCTCAGAATATTGAGAAGAGAAGATGAACTTTCAGCTCACCATGGGGAACAAGGCAAAGTGTACTCCAATAGGGAAGGGTACCATAGTTTTTCAGACAGAATCAGGAGAGCGGTTCCATGCCACAAATGTGCTACATGTACCAGGATTGGGGATGAACTTACTTTCTGTGTCACAACTACAAGGCAATGGCTATGGCATCTACTACATCAAGGAAAAGGTATACGCCAAACACCCGAGCTGGAAAAAGAAAGTGCAGATCGGGATCAAAAGTAATTGGTTGTATAGATTACTAGAATCACCAATGGTACTAATAGGCAGTCATGGGAACAACGACTTGAACAAACTATGGCATAGAAGGATGGGTCACTTGCACTAAGGAGCTCTGAGAATTCTCAGGAGCACTGTAACAAGAGTTCCAGATATGAGTACGGAACGAGATGAGTAGTGCATGCTCAACATATTACAAATCATCAACTGAAGGAAACAAATACAAGCACACAAAATGACACCATTATTTTTAGACCAATGTCCCCGGAAAAACCAAATGTGGGAAAACCGGTGCAGCTATCTGACGGTTTTCTTATTAAGCAATTTCAGAGTACAATCTGGGTGCCAAATCCGGCTTACCCAACAGAGAATGCCCTTGGTAGTAGTACCTCTCAGTCTAAGACAAATGTCCCGGCTAAAACCCTAGATAAACTCTCCGACAGT
Organism: Pinus tabuliformis; assembly: GCA_031772625.1. Taxonomy (NCBI): domain Eukaryota; kingdom Viridiplantae; phylum Streptophyta; class Pinopsida; order Pinales; family Pinaceae; genus Pinus; species Pinus tabuliformis. The sequence continues at coordinate 2,076,716,701 of CM062818.1, forward strand.
TCCTCAGCTCCAATCTGCCCTAGAAATCCCAGCATCTGCCTTTCTGGACTGCGTCAGCCTCTCTCTGCCCAGTGCTGGCCCTTCGTCAGCCTCAGGAGGCCCTGCATTAGCCTTCTGGCCCTCTGTGTTCGCAACGCTGGCCTCTCTGAAGCACTGAGCAGCTCCTGGCTGCCTCTGCTTGGCCCTGCGTGAGCCCTGGCTACTACTGCATCACTCTCTCTAGCTCATGCGTTGATATCCCAGCACTATCTCTGCCTCTCTATCTTGTTGGCATTATGATTCAAGTGTTGTCCTTGATGGCAACTCACTCAGAAGTTGGTACAGGTGCTCAGAGGTTGGTACAGGTAATGGCAACTTAATCAGAGGACAGATCTTAGTACAGCATGGCAAGAAAGTTCATACACGCATGTTCGTTAAGCCCAAGTCGCGTGTACACGCAGGTTGGCTTCAGCAAAAGCGCGTGTATGTGGAAAAGTACCTTTGGTCCATGGTGGTTAGTCCTTGGAAGTTGTGCCTATGGTTTCGGACCATTGTGTCTCGACGGGCGTGTCGATCCCTAGTTTTCAAGTTGATGGTATTGTGTTACTATGGTTTTGGCTCTTGGTATTGAACAAGGCCTAAGGCTATATAAGGAGAAGATCATTAGGCAAAGATACGTATTGTGTGTCTGACGCAGTGAGAGGATCTGGTATTGCTGGTTATCTGTTCGGGACGTTTTGGCAAGGGTCGGATCTGACAGCGAAGGCATAAGAATCTATTTCTAGATCTGCACGCGGGTTGCCTTTGGTGAAAGAGCGTATACACGCGGTTTTGGTACAGTGAAGTAGCGTATGCATAATAAGATTTGATATTTCAGGTTGCTGCTGATTCTGGTGGTTGTTGCAGAGTTCTGGGCTCTGGTTTGGGTTCTGTGTTCTTGATGACGGGGTTTCAGTGATTCAGTATTGGGTTGTTTAATGAATTATGATGCAAGTATAAGTTGATGATTGTATTGCAGTAATGTTTGTTTTGTACTCTTGGATCCAGTCTGAAAATTGATGAAACGTGGTCCCTGAAGGTTGTAGGGTCAGCACCTACATACCAGTAAATGGATCAGCTAGTACAAGAGCTGAGGGGTTGTAGCTCCCTTCCAGAAGTAGTTGGAAAACGAGAGAGGGTTGTAGCCCTCTGCAGGTTGTAGCCTGCGTACTGGTAAAGGACTGCACCAGTACATTGTAAAAGAAGTTTCTCATTAAAGAAGAAAGAGACGAATTGCAGCAGGTGGTTTTCACCCACATTGGGTTTCCACCTTATATCATGGTGTTTATGTGTGTGGCTCTTGTGTGATGTTGTGTTCTGTTATACTGCACCTGTTTACTGTTAATATACTTAATAATGTTCTGATGCATTTACAGAAGATTAAAGCTAACTGAATTATAAGATCTCTGGGTATACGCTTGTTGCATTAGATACAGTCGCGTGTACACGCGGGTTCACTTAACGAAAGTAGCGTGTATGTTTCTGAGCATTGAAAAAGTTTTATTGATCTGATAATACTGATTCACCCCCCTCTCAGTATTATTTCCAACAATTGGTATCAAAGCAAGTCCTTCAGGGGAAGCTTGATCGCTTGAAGGAAAAGATCCATCAGAATGGCTAATCCAGAAAGAGAGCCACACATCAGGCCACCAGTCTTTGACGGGAACAATTTTACTCACTAGAAGATAAGAACCACTGCATATCTACAGTCTCTTGGAGCAGAAGTTTGGGGAATCGTAGAAGGAGGATACAAATTCCCATCAGCAACTCCTACAGATCCAGCAGAGAAAAAACAATATGAGCTCAATGCCAAAGCAGTTACTGTCCTATTGAGTACTTTGACTCAATCAGAATTTATGAAGATCATGCATTTCAAATCAGCTAAGGAAATATGGGACAAAATCGTTACAAGCTACGAAGGAGATGATCAGGTAAAAAGAGCAAAGCTTCAAACTCTCAGAATCCGGTATGAAACTCTTAAGATGCGAAGTAATGAAAGCGTAGCTAATTATTTCCTGCGTATGGATGAGATTGTGAATTGTATGAGGGATCTGGGTGAAGAATTTGAGGAAGTTGTCTTAGTTGAAAAGGTTTTGAGATCTCTGTCTACTAAATTTGATTCTAAAGTATCTGCCATAGAAGAAAAGGAGAATGTGCAGAAAATTACCATGTCACAGCTTCACGGGATCTTAACTGCTTTTGAAATGCGACAAGAGGTACCACCAGAGGCCGCATTCGAAGTGTCAGAGGAAGAAGATGAGGTAAATTTTGTCAAGAATCTTGAACGGGGAACTGGACGGTTCAAAGGTAAGCTACCTTTCAAATGTTTTCTATGTGGTAGAGTTGGTCACTATGCTGCTAGATGTCCTCATAACAAAGGAAAGATATCTGAAGAAGATGGTAGAAGCTATTATACCCATATTAAAAGTTCATTCAATGATAGTGAAGATATTAGAAGTCTCATGGCACATGAAAAGAAGAATGCTGCATCCAATAATAGCGAAGATATTAAAAGTTTCATGGCACATGAAAAGAAGAATGCAGAAACTGAAGAAGTTGCCAAATTAAAAGAACAATTGGAGACAGAAACCAGGGTAAGGGAGAAATTGCAGGATATAGCAAAAGATCAGAGCACAACTATTCAGAGACTTGAATCAAAGGTCCTCTCTCTAAAAGAAGATCTTGAAGATCAAGAACATGAAGTGATCAAACTAAAGCGACAAGTGGAAGAAGGGAGAAAAGTTGAAGAAGACCTAAGGAAGCAGTATCTAAAAAAGGAAGAACAACATCAAGTTGAGGTAAATATCTTGAAAGGTAAACTAGAGGAAAAGGATAAGCTTTTACGATTTCAAGATAGTTCTAAAGTCTTGGATGATATTCTTAATAGTCAAAGATCTCCTGCTATCAAGACTGGTCTTGGTTTTCATGAATATGATGAAGGTGAATCTAGTTCACAAGGTGAGGCAAGAAACTCTAATGAGAAATCTGAAATGCTCAAGGAACAACCAAGGAAAGAAATTCCTCAAGGGAGATCCTTTACTCCTAACTATGGACGTGATAGACGATTATTTCCTCCGCTGAAGAATGTTGAATGTTATGTATGTCATAATCTTGGACATGTTGCAGCCAGATGTAGAAGTAGAATGGTTCAAGAAAGATGTAGCGCTCTAATTATGGATTTACAGTAACCGGATAAACTCTTATATGAAATTGAAAACAGTAATGCATAAATTATAATCTGTACCTACCTGAGCTGCTGGAAGACTCCCGATTGCACTGCAGAACCGATAATCCTGAACTGTTGGCTGATTTGATTCAATTTCGAGACGGCCAATTCCACCCGACCAGACAGAGCAACTGGTTGCTCAATCCAGAGAAGCTCTCCACCGAGGCTCTCTGTCCCTCCGTGCCCAGAACTCAGATCAATCAAGCTCTTCTACTGTAAAATCTCTTCTCCGGGTTTTCTGCTAATGGTTCCTTCCTTCTCTGTTTTCTCCCCCTTCACCTGGGTCAGGCTTCTGCTATAAATCCCCTCACCTGGCGGTGGCCGCCCTCCCACTTGCAGCCACCGCCTCTCAGCATTGAAGCCTCTCTGCGATATTTCTCGCAATAAATTTTCAGTAGATGGGTAGTCTTTATGAGTTTTAGATATTATATGTGATATATATATGGTTGATCGATATCCATGCTGGCATGCTATTTTGCATAAGTTCATAACTTTCTTATATATATTCGTGACCTTCCTTTAATACATGGTATGACTTTACTGATATTTCTTTTAACCTTTATTTAATATATTTTATAAATATTAAATGATCATTTTATCAAATATATGTTATAAATGTTTAATGTTATATATATACTTATAACATTTCAAATATGTTATAATCATTTAAGGATATATATATATATCTTTTTAAATTATAATTGTAAAGTCTAACTATATGTCATAAAGGTTAATGTATATATATATATAGATATCCTCATATATTATAAAATTTAACTTCTTTTTTTTTATTTTTTTTTTATTAATGGTTCAATTAGATGGGTTGTTACAAAAGATCATCGCATCCCAGGTATTTCAGAGGGTATTGCTTTGCCTGCAATGCATATGGACACGAAGCAATTGATTGTGATAGAAGGAACATGAAAAATATAAGGTGTTATACATGCAACAACTATGGGCATAAAGCAAGGGAATGCAGGAGCAGATTTCAAAATTCAAGACAAGAGGACCATACATCATCACAGTTGCAGGAATTGAAGAAGACAGAGACAAAAAGGTGTGGCATAACTCAGTCAGCTGACATAACAGACACAGGGGAATCTGAAAGTGATGAAATTCAGTATTCCATCCTGCATACGTTGATATAATGAAGACAAGTCGTGTATATACGCGAGTTACAGGCTACAAAGTCGCGTATATGGAGAAAGGGCAGCAGAACAAACCCAGGTTCAGTCATGGTTGGCTCAGGCTCAGGGGGCAGCAGAACAGACTCAGGAAATGGTTCAGTCATGGTTAGCTCACACTCAGGGGGAGCATATACTTCAAATAATTCATTGTTGGCATTATGGATTGCTGATGAAACTAAATGATACATCTTGTTGTTTGATCAAAGGAATAGTATTGCAGGTTGATGATTATGGTACAAATCTGAATGGCTGGTCTTAGATCCTGCATCTGCTCAGGGAGAGCATGGATAGATTGGTACATTTTGGCATATATAAAGGGGGAGCCAAATCAGAATCTTCAGCATGTACTCAGGGGGAGTATGGACAGTAGAAGGTATACCAAAGAAGAGAATATCTTGGTACGCCCTTTGCCCTTGATGTCAAAGGGGGAGAGTGACTTGGTGTGGTGGTTGCCATCAAGTCCAAAGGGGGAGATTGTTGGCATTATGATTCAAGTGTTGTCTTTGATGGCAACTCACTCAGAAGTTGGTACAGGTGCTCAGAGGTTGGTACAGGTAATGGCAACTTAATCAGAGGACAGATCTTAGTACAGCATGGCAAGAAAGTTCATACACGCAGGTTCGTTAAGCCCAAGTCGCGTGTACACGCAGGTTGGCTTCAGCAAAAGCGCGTGTATGTGGAAAAGTACCTTTGGTCCATGGTGGTTAGTCCTTGGAAGTTGTGCCTATGGTTTCGGACCATTGTGTCTCGACGAGCGTGTCGATCCCTAGTTTTGAAGTTGATGGTATTGTGTTACTATGGTTTTGGCTCTTGGTATTGAACAAGGCCTAAGGCTATATAAGGAGAAGATCATTAGGCAAAGATACGTATTGTGTGTCTGACGCAGTGAGAGGATCTGGTATTGCTGGTTATCTGTTCGGGACGTTTTGGCAAGGGTCGGATCTGACAGCGAAGGCATAAGAATCTATTTCTAGATCTGCACGCGGGTTGCCTTTGGTGAAAGAGCGTATACACGCGGTTTTGGTACAGTGAAGTAGCGTATGCATAATAAGATTTGATATTTCAGGTTGCTGCTGATTCTGGTGGTTGTTGCAGAGTTCTGGCTCTGGTTTGGGTTCTGTGTTCTTGATGACGGGGTTTCAGTGATTCAATATTGGGTTGTTTAATGAATTATGATGCAAGTATAAGTTGATGATTGTATTGCAGTAATGTTTGTTTTGTACTCTTGGATCCAGTCTAAAAATTGATGAAACGTGGTCCCTGAAGGTTGTAGGGTCAGCACCTACGTACTAGTAAATGGATCAGCTAGTACAAGAGCTGAGGGGGTTGTAGCTCCCTTCCAGAAGTAGTTGGAAAACGAGAGAGGGTTGTAGCCCTCTGCAGGTTGTAGCCTGCATACTGGTAAAGGACTGCACCAGTACATTGTAAAAGAAGTTTCTCATTAAAGAAGAAAGAGACGAATTGCAGCAGGTGGTTTTCACCCACATTGGGTTTCCACCTTATATCATGGTGTTTATGTGTGTGGCTCTTGTGTGATGTTGTGTTCTGTTATACTACACCTGTTTACTGTTAATATACTTAATAATGTTCTGATGCATTTACAAAAGATTAAAGCTAACTGAATTATAAGATCTCTGGTGATACGCTTGTTGCATTAGATACAGTCGCGTGTACACGCGGGTTCACTTAACGAAAGTAGCGTGTATGTTTCTGAGCATTGAAAAAGTTTTATTGATCTGATAATACTGATTCACCCCCCCCCTCTCAGTATTATTTCCAACATATCTCTTTATACTCATTGCCCCTCTGCATGCTCAACATATTACAGATAATCAACTAAAGGAAACAGATACAAGCACCTAAAATGACACCATTATTTTTGAACCAATGTCCCTAGAAAAACCTAATGCGATAAAACTGGTGTAGTTATCTGAGGGTTTTCTTATTAAGCAATTTCAGAGTAAAATCAGGGTGCCAAATCCAGCTTACCCAACAGAGAATGCCCTTTGCAGTAGTACCTCTCAGTCTAAGACAAATGTCTTGGCTAAAACCCCAGATAAACCCTTCGCATTTCCTCAGCTCCAATCTGCCCCAGAAATCCCAGCGTCTACCTTTCTGGACTACGTTAGGCACTCTCTGCCCAGCGCTGGCCCTATGTCAACCTAAATGGGCCTGCGTCAGCCTCAGGAGGTGCAAGCGTCAGCCTTCTGGCCCTCTGCGCCAGTAATGCTGGCCTCTTTGAAGGACTGCGCAACACTTGGTTGCCTCTTCTTGGCCGTGCGTGAGCCCTCGCTGCTATTGCATCACTCTCTCTAGCTCCTGCGCTGATCTCCTGGCACTATCTCTGCCTCTCTATCTCTCTGTACTCATTGCCCCTCAACTGCAACTCTGATCACTGATTCTATCTCTCTTAGCAAACCCCGCTCTAGAGAATAGAATGATTGATCATCTGGTGTACTCTCCAAGTGACCCTCAAGCCTCCTCTCATACTTTTCTCGTTGATATATCAACGGTCGAGATTAAGTCACTAATCAACGGCTAAGACTAGATTTGGCTTGATCCATGTCTTTTGGACCATTCTAACACAGTTTTATATTAATCCACATTAATATTTTAATTTCCCTAAGTTTAGACTGAGGGACTCCATTAAAAATATTAATTATTTTAATATCTCCTGATCTGTTTAGAATCTGCCCAAACCCTTTCTGGGTATCGGAGATCTCATGTGCCCCAACCTCTCCACCAAATTTCATGGCTAGAGCACATCCAATGTTACCCCAAATCAACACTCCCTCTTAGCGAGGACTGTGCTCTAGCAATACTCCTCACTGAGTATTACTCTGATCATCCGGCATCGGTCACTGTGCTGATGCTAGGTCTGCTACCCACCATCCTCTATATTGTTGTATCCTGTACTGCTGCCCATGGTTTTGCCACTACCACTGCTGCATTTTTACAATAGCTCCCTCTACAGTTGTGTTGTTGCTGGTCTTTTCTCCCAACATTGCATCTGCACTGCAACTCCTCTCATCATGCTGCATTGTGCTGCCCACTGTTGTACTACAACTCATTTACTAAGAAGTAAGTAACTGATCTCCCAACTCTGACCTCTTTGTTGGGCTAGAGACCCTCGTGATGTTGAAGCTCCTTTTGTTGTTGACAAGTGCTCCCTCTCTGACCTCTACGCTGCTGCAACAACTCCCTGCATCTAGCACCGTTACACACCTCTCTGTGCCATCCTGCATTGGTGCAACTCTCATGTGCCTCTCGCACTACTACAGCTTGCTAGCCTCGCGCTATCTCGGGAATCCTACACTATAGCTCCCTCTGCTGCTCCATCCACATCCATCTCTACCCACATCAGCTAGTCCTGCTACTCCTCTTTGGGGCTCTCGTAGCAAGGTCTAATCCAAGAGGCTGGGTACCTCGAGGATCCTGCCCCTCATCGCCTGTAGTCCGCCTGACGACAGCTCGATGTCTCCCCACTTCCTCTCAAGTGGTGCGTGTGCACTCATGGCACAGTGATTGTCTGTCTCCATTTCCTTCTCTACCCTTGCTGGCGATGCCTTAGTCTCGGAAGACTCTCCCTCACTCTTCTTCATTGGACACTGGGTCGCATAATGACCCAGCTCCCCACAGTGGAAGCACTTGATCTCGGAGAGATCCTTCTTCTTCCAGTTTTCTTGCTTTCCCTCAGATGCTAGGGCAACATCTTCCTCCTCTTCCTTTTTGACTCTCATCCCATTACTTCTGCTTCCCGCCTTTCTCTGTCATCTGATCTCTTCTTGGCACAGAGCCGCCCACATCTCATCCCAAGGTGGAAGTGTCCCTCTACCCAGTATACTTTGGACAAATACCTTCTGAAAATTCTATCATTGCAGCAACTGATTTACTTTTCCTACTTATTTCATCATAAGTTATTCATGAAATTACTTCAACAAACATTAAAATAAATACTACCGCAGATATCATACTATAATACAGAAACAAACATATGCACACATTGACACAGTTATTTTGGACTAATGTCCCCAGCAAACCCCATGTGGGAAAACCAGTGCAGCAAGGGAGGATTTTATTATTCAGCAATTTTCTAGTACAACAGGGTGCTAAACTGGCTTAGCCACAGATAGACAAATTTCCAGCAATTCTTCTGATCCAACGTAGGCTCTACTGACCTCTGCGTCAACCTAGAACCCTCTGCGTCAGCCTCAAACCCTCTGCGTCAGCCTCAAACCTTCTGCGTCAGCCTACTAAGGCTTTGCGTGGATTACGTAGGCCCTTCTGGCTCTGCGCAATCTTTTTTGGCTCTGCATGGCTTCCTCTAGCTCTGCATCTGCCTCTGCGTTGATCTCCCATCTCTCTGTTCCGTACTTGCTGCCTCCTGACCACTCTCTAGACCACTGGTTCAATTTCTCAGCAAACCCCGCTCCAGAAATTGAACTGACAAATCTCCCTTAGTATATACTCCAAGTACCCCTCATGCCTCCAATTATACTTTTCGTGTTGACATCTCAATGGCCAAGATTAAGTCCCTAATCAATGGCTAAGATTAGATCTGGCTTGATCCATGTCTTTTGGACCATTCTAACACAGATTCATATTAATACACATTAATATTTTATTTTCCCTAAGTTTAGACTTAGGGACTCCATTAAAAATATTAATTATTTTAATATCTCCTAATTTGTTTAGAATCTACCCAAACCCTTTCTAGATATTGGAGATCTTATGTGCCCCAACCTCTCCACCAAATTTCGTGGCTAGAGCAGATCCGATGCTACCGGAAATCAACACTACCTCTTAGCGAGGACTGTGCTCTAGCAATACTCCTCACTAAGTATTACTCTGATCATCCGGCATCGGTACCTGTGCTGATGCTAGGCCTTCTTGCCCAACATCCTCTGCACTGCTGCCTCCTGTACTGCTGCCCATGACTCTGCTACTACCACTGTTACATCTGTACAAGAGCTCCCTCCACATCCATGATGTTGTTGGTCCTTTCTCCCAACACTGCATCCGCACTGCAACTCCCTCTGCATCTGTGCTGTTGTTGGTCCTTTCTCCCAACACTACATCTGCACAGCAACTCCCTCTTCATTCGTGCTGCTAACACACTACTTCTAAAAGGTGTTCTTTACCATCCCCATCTTTTCCTTGAAGTAGTCAAATTTTCACTTTCCAAGGGCCTTGGTGAGCATATCTACCACTTGTTCCCCTGTAGGAGTATAGCTCAATTGTACAACTCCTCGTTGGACACAATCTCTGACAAAGTGACACTGGATATCAATATGCTTCGACCTATCATGGAATATTGGATTCTCAGAGAGTTTGATGCAACTCTGATTATCACACATGATCCTGATCGCCTCCATATTTCTTCTGAATAGATTTACCAGCAGTTTTCTAAGCCATATGGCCTCACACGAAGTTGTGCTTGCTGCCATATATTCTGCCTCAGACGAACTCAGAGCCATGAACTTCTGTTTCCTACTGCACCAAGTGGTCATTCCTGATCCAATGTTGAAACAGTACCCACAGGTACTTTTCTGATCCACTGAACTTCTTGCCCAATTTACATCAGTAAATCCACTCAACCTGATATCCTTCCCCTTGTTGTACAAGAGCCCATAATCAATTGTTCCCTGTAAATACCTGAGAACGTGCTTGGCTGCTGCCTAGTGAGCCCTCTTTGGTTCCACCATGAACTGACTGAGGGTGTTGACAGCGTAGCAAATATCTGGCCTGGTATTGACTAGATACATCAGGGACCCTATGAGTTGTCAGTATAGGGTGGGATCGACATCCTTGTCTTTTGATGCATCAATCTTCTTTCAGTTGGTGATCATTGGCGTAGCCATAGGTCTACAGTCTCCCATCCCAAACCTTTTCAAGATTTATGTAGCATACCTTCCTTGCCCAAGGAAGATTTCTCCTTTCTGCTGCCAAAATTCCAATCCTAGGAAATAGTGCATTCATCCCAGATCCTCCATATCGAACTCTGTGGCTAGATTCTTCTTGCAGTCTTCAATGACTCTAGATGATTCTGTCAAGAAGAGATCATCCACATATAATACTAAGATGAGTGGCTTGCTCTCTACGACCAAATAGTAGAGATTCGGATGCGCGTCACTCTTGACAAACCCCATCTTCTACAAGTAGCCATCTATTCAACCATACCACACTCTTGGTGCCTGCTTCAGCCCATACAAAGTTTTCTTTAGTCTGCATACATGAGACTTCTTCTCATGACTTTCAAAGCCCTCTGGTTGTTCAATGTATACTTCTTCTTCTATTACCCCTATTCAAAAATGTCGTCTTGACATCCATCTGATGGATCTCCCATCCCATCTGGGCTGCAAGAGATATCACGGTCCTAATAGATGTATACCTAGCTATCAGGGCGAAGGTTTCCTCATAGTCAATCCCTTTCTTTTGAGCATACCTCTTAGCCACAAACCTGGCCTTGTACTTCTCAATGCTACCATTCGCAGCATATTTAATTTGTCGATCCATCTTGAACCTACCACAGATCTGTCTTGAGGCCTTGACACCACCTCCCAAACATTGTTTACCATTATGGAGTTATATTCCTCCACCATCGCATCTAGCCAGACCTAATGCTGAGTTGCCTCCTTGAAGCTCGCAGGCTCTCCATCTTGAGCTACTAACGCCTGATACCTGTCTGGTTGTTTTCGGTCCCTTTTATTGTTCCTTGGCTCTCCGATGAAGTTCTCTGCATCATGCAGAATCTGACAAAGTTCCTTGCTAGTTTTTCCTCTGCCAATAGGTGCTTTTGTCTGCTCCTCTTCCTCATCCTAAGAATCTTCCTGATCTGAGGAAGAATTCTTCATTTCCGTTGGTTGAAGAGGCATGACCAATGGATCCTCTTTCGACTGCTCCTTGGAAGGTCGTTCGCAAGATCTTCTGAAAGCTCTGTCCTCCTTGAACTTTACATCTTGTCGTACTACTACCTTCCTGTTCCCTGGAAGATAGATCCTGTATGCCTTAGCGTTCTCGCTATATCCTGCCATATACCCCTTTTCTGCAGTCTGATCAAGCTTCTTCCTCTTTTCTTCGGGTATGTGACAATATGCCAAACTCCCAAATATCCTGAAATGACTGACTTCAGGTGTCTTCCCAGTGAAGACTTTCTCTGGAGTAATCTTTCCCAATGCCCGATGAGGAGTCCTGTTCTGAACGTAGACAATTGTGTTGCATGCTTCTGCGCACAGGAATTTTGGCATATCTTGATCATACAGCATGGCCCTAGCTGCTTCTACGATAGTCCTGTTTTTCCTTTCTTCCACCCCATTCTGCTCCAGATTGTAGGGAGCTGTCCACTCTCCTTTGATGCCCTCCTTAGCACAATAATCAGTGAAGTCCTTATCGACATACTCCACCATTATCTGAGTGCAAGACTTTTATTTTCTTACCTGTCAGATTCTCCACTAGAGCCTTGAACTCCTTGAATCGACAGAAAACCTCATCCTTGGTTTTCAGAAAATAGATCCAAGTTTTCCTCGAGTGGTCATCAATGAAGGTAAGGAAATACTCGGCACCGCTAAGAGCTTTGACGGACATAGGTCCGCAGATATCTGAGTGTATCAATCCTAGTACACTCTTGGCCCTGTGGTTGCTCCTAGGAAATGCCGCCTTGGCATACTTTCCTAGAGCGCATCCCCTGCATACATCATCTCGTTCCGTACTCAAATCTGAAACTCCTATTAAAGTGCTCCTGAGAATTCTCAGAGCTCCATGGTGCAAGTGACCCATCCTTCTGTGCCATAGTTCATTCAAGTTTTTGTCCCCATGACTTCTTATTAGTGTCATTGGAGATTCTAGTTGTAATCTATACAATCGATTACTTTTGATCCCGATCTGCACTTTCTTTTTCGAGCTTGGGTGTTTGACATATACCTTTTTTTTGATGAAGTAAATGCCATAGCCCTTGCCTTGTAGTTGTGACATGGAAATTAAGTTCATCCCCAATCCCGGTACATGCAGTACATTTGTGGCATGGAACCGCTAACCCGATTTTGTCTGAAAAACTATGGTACCCTTTCCTACTGGAGTACACTTTGCCTTGTTCCCCATGGTGATCTGAAAGTTCATCTTCTCTTCTCGATATTCTGAGAAACACTTCCTGATTCCCATCATATGCCACGAGGCTCCACTGTCTATATAACATACTTTTGATGATGCAACACTATTCATGCACGCCACTTCTTCCAACCTGGAAGCCAACATAGAGAAATCGAAATCTCTCTCTTGTGCAATCTTCTGAAAGTCTGTGAGAGTTCCCTGAGGTGGGTGCCTTTGCATTGTGGTCTCGACCCATAACTGATTTTCCCTTTCTATCTCTACTTACTTGCTCCAATACCATGTGAAAATTCTATCACCGCAGCAACTCATTTACTTTTCATACTTATTTCATCATAAGTTATTCATGAAATTACTTCAACGAACATTAAAATAAATATTGTTGCAGAGATCACACTGTAATAGAGAAACAAACATATGCACACATTGACACAGTTATTTTGGACTAATGTCCCCATAAAAACCCAATGTGGGATAACCAGTGCAGCAAGGGAGGATTTTATTATTCAGCATTTTCTAGTACAACAGGGTGCCAAACTAGCTTACCCATAGATGGACAAATTTCCAGCAGTTCTTCTGATTCAGCATAGGCTCTACTAACCTCTCCATCAGCTTGAAACCCTTTGCACCAGCCTCAAACCCTTTGCGTCAGCCTCAAACCTTCTGCATCAGCTTCCTGAGGCTCTGCGCAGCCTCTCTGGCCTTCTACGTCACTCCTGCGACCTCTGCATGGATGACGCAGGCCCTTCTAGCTTTGCGTAGTCTCTATTGCCTCTGCGTGGAAATCCTTCTGCCGATGTCGAGATGCCCCCTACTTTGATTGTCTGTGCAACCACACCACTAATCCGTATTTCTTGGCTAGAAACCCTCGGCACCAACTCCCTCCTCTTGGCCTTGCCCTGTCAAGTATTGTTCTGACTACAAAACCTCACCAACTCCACTCTGCAACTTTCCCACAACCTCCTAAACCCCAGCTTCCTGAAGGTGAGAGCTCCTAGGCTCTGCACAATCCCGGCACCAACAACCCGGCCTCATCAGCCAACTACGCCAGCCCTACTAACTTCTGCGTGAGTCTCCCTTTGCCTCCCTTAGCCTCTACGTTGCCTCTTTCTGGCTCACCCTGGATGACACATGCACTGCGTCATCCTTCCCTTGTTGTTGCTCTGCTAGAAACAACTTCTGTCACTCGGGATAGTTGTTTTCTACTGCTATTGCTCTGCTCATCTAATGTCCTTGGTTCTCCTGTGATCTGCAACCATGCTCTAATACCATGTTGAATCTTCTAAGTCTACCAATTAAAAACCCTCCATGCACTTTACTGATTTATTCCTACCTACTTGTTCCGTTAATTAACAAGTTATTTACAATGTAAATACTGAAAATAAACACTAGTGCATGCTCAACATATTACAAATCATCAACTGAAGGAAACAAATACAAGCACACAAAATGACATCGTTCTTTTTGGACCAATGTCCCCAAAAAAACCCAATGCCGGAAAACTGGTGCAGCTATCTGAGGGTTTTCTTATTAAGCAATTTCATAGTACAATGTGGGTGCCAAATCCGGCTTACCCAACAGAGAATGCCTTTGGCAATAGTACCTCTCAGTTTGAGACAAATGTCCCGGCTGAAACCCTGGATAAACCCTCCAACAGTTCCTCAACTCTAATCTACCCCAGAAATCCCAGTGTCTGCCTTTCTAGGCTACGTTAGCCCCTCTCTGCCCAGCGCTGGCCCTGCGTCACCCTGAATGGGTCTTCGTCAGCTTCAGCAGACCCTGCATCAACCTAAGGAGGCCCTGTGTTAGCCTTCTGGCCCTTTGTGTCAACAACACGAGCCTCTTTGAGGCTCTGCGCAGCTCCTCGCTGCCTCTACGTGGCCCTGCGTGAGCCCTAGCTGCTACTGCATCACTCTCTCTAGCTCCTGCGCTGATCTCCCGGCACTATCTTTGCCTCTTTGTCTCTTTGTACTCACTACCCCTCAGCTGCAACTCTTAACACTGATTCTATCTCTCTTAGCAAACCCTGCTCTAGAGAATAGAATGACTGATCACTTGGTGTACTCTCCAAGTGACCCTCAAGCCTCTTCTTATACTTTTCTCATTGACATATCAACGGCCGAGATTAAGTCCCTAATCAACGACTACGATTAGATCTAGCTTGATCCATGTCTTTTGGACCATTCCAACACAGTTTTATATTAATCCACATTAATATTTTAGTTTCCCTGATCATCTGGTGTACTCTCCAAGTGAACCTCAAGCCCCCTCTTATACTTTTCTCATTGACATATCAACAGCTGAGATTAAGTCTCTAATCAATGGCTAAGATTAGATATGGCTTGATCCATGTCTTTTGGACCATTCTAACACAGTTTTATATTAATCCACATTAATATTTTAATTTCCCTAAGTTTAGACTTAGGGACTCCATTAAAAATATTAATTATTTTAATATCTCCCTAATTGTTTAGAATCTGCCCAAACCCTTTCTAGGTATTGGAGATCTCATGTGCCCCAACCTCTCTACCAAATTTCGTGGCTAGAGCACATTCGATGCTACCCTAAATCAACAAGTTGTCATACAGATGCAGAAGTGGCAATAGCAAAGGCAGAGCCATGGGCAGCAGTACAGGATACAGCAATGTAGAGGATGGTGTGCAGGAAGGCTTAGCATCAACACAGAAACCGGTGTCAAATGATCAAGGTGATCCTCAGTGAGGAGTATTGCCAGAGCGCAGTCCTCGCTAAGAGGGAGTGTTGATTTGGGGTAGCATCGGATGTGCTCTAGCCACAAAACTTGGTGCAGATGCTAAGGAACATGAGATCTCCAATACCCAAAAAGGGTTTGGGCAGATTCTAAACAGTTTGGGAGATATTAAAATAATTAATATTTTTAATGTAATCCCTAAGTCTAAACTTAGGGAAAATAAAATATTAATGTGAATTAATATGAAACTGTGTTAGAATGGTGGGCAGATTCTAAACAGTTTGGGAGATATTAAAATAATTAATATTTTTAATGTAATCCCTAAGTCTAAACTTAGGGAAAATAAAATATTAATGTGAATTAATATGAAACTGTGTTAGAATGGTCCAAAAGTCATGGATCAAGCCAGATCTAATCTTAGCCATTGATTAGGGACTTAATCTTGGTCGTTGATTTGTCAACAAGAAAAGTATAAGAGGAGGCTTGAGGGTCACTTGGAAATACACTGAGGAAGACCAGTCAGTTCAATTTCTAGAGTAGGGTTAGCTGAGAAATTGAACCAGTGGTCTCGTGAGCAGTCAAGAGGCAGCAAGTACGGAATAGAGAGATGAGAGATCAGTGCAAAGGCAGAAAAGGCAGGCGCACGGCCAGAGGGAGCCATGCAGAGGCAGCAGAGACTGCGCAGAGCCAGCAGGGCCTGCGTCATCCACACAGAGACTACAGGAGTGACGCAGAAGGCCAAAGAGGCTGCACAGAGTCTCAACAAACTGACGCAGAGGGTTTCAGGCCACGTAGAGGTCAGCAGTGTTGACGCTGGGTTTAGAAGAAGTGTTGAAGAATTTTTCTATCTGTGGGTAAGCCAGTTTGGCACCCTATTGTACTAGAAAATTGTTGAATAATAAAATCCTCCCTTACTGCACCGGTTTTCCCACATTGGGTTTTTCCAGGGACATTAGTCCAAAATATCTGTGTCAATGTGTTGATTCTTGTGCATATGTTTGTTTCTATATTATGGTGTGACATCTGCAACAGTGTTTATTTTAATGTTTATTGAAGTGATTTCATGAATAACTTATGGTCGAATAAGTAGAAAAAGTAAATCAATTACTGCAGTGATAGAATTTTCACAGGGTTTGTCCTAGGCTAGTGCCACATCTTTGTCCTCTTGTGTTGGCTTGTCTTCTACTGTTTATGTTTATGTTCTATCTGCATTTTACTATCATGTTTATGTGATTGCTAATCTGGATATGGACATTGTAAAATTGCTCTAAAGCATAGAACATACCATTTTTTCCTAAAATTTACAGCTTCACTTCTTTTGACATCATTCCACCATCCCATGAATTTCCAACTACAGCTTCACTTCTTTTGACATCATTCCACCATCCCATGAATTTCCACAAGTTGGAATTCTTGAAGAAACACCTGCTTCCTTTTAATCAGTGAACCTTCCAATGAAGATTCCAACAAAGAATCTTGAGTATCCTCATTCAGCGAATGTTTTCCTTTTAATTGATGTATGATGTGATTTGTACTAGATGACTTTTCCCTTTTCTCATAAGTAGCATTTAAGTTTCTAATGAGGTTTCCAAGAGCTATATCCTTCCATAGGTGACTTCCATAGACTTCTATCTTTCATGCTTCTCAATGATGATTTCACGAGCTCTTGCTTTCAATGCTTCTATGATGCCATGATGCATCCTATCATGCTCCTTAGTGACTCATGATGGTCATATCTTACAACAAAAAACTTGAAAAATAGAAACTTGAAAAGAACTAGGTAAGAAAGACTATCTCAATCATAGTATAGATCTTTTAATTCTTCTTTCTTAGATTTCTTCTTTTCAACTTCCTCCACTTCTTCGGTGATATGGGCTTCTTCTCTTCCTCTTTCTTGGATTTCTTCTTTTCAGCTTCCTCCACTTCTTCGGTGGTATGGGCTTCTTCTCTTCCTCTTTTGTTATTGTCCTTCTTGAGCTTAGGACAATCTCTCTTGTAATGCACATATTCTTGACATCCATAGCATTGAACCTTGGTCATATTCTTCTTCTTTTTCTGAGGACCAAACTTTCCAAATTTTCTTTTTCTTTTTGTCATTGTAGCATATGATTGATTTTTCTTACATGATCCTACATCAATTTTTGCCTTCAACCTAGTTTCTTCAATCTTGCATAGTGACCATAGATCCTTGAATGGAGTATCTTCCTTCTTCCATAAATGCTTGACGTGAAGTTACCCCATTCCTCTGGTAGTGCATTTAGTACTACGATGGTCATCTCTTTGTCAGACATTATTTTTTCCAGATCTTAAAGTTGAACCCTTATTTCAGATATCCTCATAAAGTATGAGGCTATTCCTTCTTCTTTTGATATCCTTAGCTTGTAGAGTTCTTGCCTTAATGAGATAACTTCTCTTGCAGTGCTTACAGAAAACAACTCTACTAGTTTGTGATATATTTATTTTGAAGTTTCAAGTTTAGTTACATATGGAAAGAGGGGATCCTTAATGGATTCTATGAGAATCCTTTGAGCCCTTAATTCCCCTTTCATAAACCTTGCAAGTGTTTGAGCATCTTCCTTTGGAGGTTTGGTGATTGTGCCCTTAACATGTTCCATCACTGTGAAAATTCTAAAAACTGAAATCCTATTGCAGCAACTAGAAATTATTCTCCTAATTGTTAATTTAATTTAACAATTTATTTATCGTTTGCTACAGCAAATACTGAATAAATCACACTGCAATCTACACAAATAAAACTGCAAAAGAATAAACGCTGAAAAAAATGCTAGCACACACGCACAAAATAACACAGTTATTTTTAGACCAATCTCCCAAGAAAAACCCAACTTGGGAAAGCCGGTGCAGCAGTGAGGGTTTTATTTTAGTATGCAACAGTGAAATCTGAGTACATCTATGGATGCCCAACTGGCAATCCAAACAACAAGAAAATCTGGGAAAAATACTGAAGGGAATTACCCTTCTCCCACAAGCAATCTCTGCCTCGACTTTCCCTATCAAAACTCGGCCTCTTGGAGCTCTGCGTCAGCCTCTGTGCTACTATGCATAGCTAGTTGGATGCCTTGCCTCGAACTAGGCTCTGATGAAGTCGTTCTGCCGTTGGCTGCTGAGGAAATCACCTCTCTGACCCTTTGGGACTTCTTCCCTGCCTCTGGAACTAAGAACAATTTTTCCTTCCTCCAAATCAAACTGCCTAGCTGAAGCAACTGTGCAATCCCTTAGCACTACCTCTCTGGGATAACTCGGCCCTCTTGTTGTTACCTCTTCGGATCTGAAAATCTTTCCTCCAGATCACTGTCCCTACCCCTCACTCACTACTTTGATCTCACTATCTCTCTCCGGCAACTGATTGTTGTTACTCTGGAAATCGATCTGCTCATGAAATCGAACTACTCAAGTGTATTCTCCAAGTGCCCATCGACTTCTTCTTATAATCCTTTGGTGGGACTCCAACAGCCAAGATTAAATCTTAATCGATGGCTAGAATTAATTTCAGGTCAATCCGTGTGAGTTTCAAGATCATTCACACCTTGACTTAATTAATTCTGATTAATTAACCATATTCCCTATGTTTAGACTTAGGAAATATTTAAAAACTGGCTAATAATCTAATTAGCTCTGATACCATGTTGAGGAATCTAGGGCATTAGGATTAAGTGGTTTCTCTTGTAATGATAACTGCTTGTGAATGATTTTTACTTCTTTAGATTAGGATCTTCTCTTGACTTAGATTATTATAGTGTTCATTTTCATCAAACAACTACCAAATCATAAACAATAAGGAGACAAGAGACACAGAATGTGGGCGTTCAGCCAGGGCCAAAATCTCTCCAACATGAGAGGAAAACCAAAATGAATTCTTCTTCATATAGAAACTTCAAGTGACAAATACCAAGATCAAGACCAAGACCCTTGACACAACAACCTGCCCAAAACCAAGTCACAAGACCCTTCTTCACTACTTCTTCTTCTTGCCCAAGTCAACACTAGTCAAATTGACTTTTATCATTGCAAATTTCGGCTACACTGGTATTTCGGCCTTCCTCCACAGATCTGCAATTCTCGGCTGCCTGAAACTTCTGCAAAATCACACGTGTGGGCTGAATTAAGGTTTTTTATGATGCTTTCCTACTTCGCTTGGCTTGAGAGCTTCTCGTTATAACCTTGTCTAGCAAAATTGATGGTATAGTGACCTTTTACTTGGCTTCTATAAGGGCTGGTGTAACCCTACTGCAGAAACCCTAGTTTTTGTCACACGTGTGAGGAAGATGACCCAAAAACAGTCCCAAATTCCTTTGCTCTTCTTCCTTTTCTTCTCGCTGGTTATGAGGCTATTTTCCTTGTGTTTTTCACACTTCTTGTTTCAA
Source organism: Pinus tabuliformis (assembly GCA_031772625.1). Classification (NCBI taxonomy): domain Eukaryota; kingdom Viridiplantae; phylum Streptophyta; class Pinopsida; order Pinales; family Pinaceae; genus Pinus; species Pinus tabuliformis. The sequence goes on from CM062818.1 coordinate 2,076,736,330, forward strand.
ATTGCTTGACCGAATTGTCCTCCAAGTGATGCTGAGTGCTCCTATATATAGTGGTCTGTCCATGTGATATAGGCCGACTTGACCTTGTGCCTAGGCCGACATGCCATTCTGGAATCATCTTAATTTCCTTTTGTAGGCCGACTTCAAGGGGTGCTTGTGACAAGGTCTTGGAGGGTTAATGACTCAAACAAATTTTCTTTTTACAATGTATAACATGCCCAAAATGGGTCTTCATTTCTTGACATTGGCTCACTAGACTTTATGAATTGATGACCAAACATGATAGCGCACAATGGGAGCTTCAACTAAAAATAAAAAATCCTTGAGCATGAAACCCACGACTTAAGCATTACAAAATAATTTTATTTTTCTTCTTTTCATCAATTACATAAAATCATGATTACACATGTCATTATGAAGACCGAACCTAGTTACATATCTCAACATGTCAGACACTAATAAAATTATCTTACCTATGCTAATTCTAGTGTATCGTTTTCGTAGAAAATATGACTTAAGTTCTGGACTAGTCCAAACCTGATATTCTTTTATTAACCCTGCCAACCATCTAATTTTTTATAATTTGCAATCATGTTGAAAAATGTAAACTGCAGGGATGTAATATATTGAAGGTGGAGAAATATCATGTTTAAGATCCATTCAGGGCTTTTATGAAAAAACTAGGGAAGTCTGGATTTAGAATTCTTCTGTTGGTTTTATCTGCTAGAAATGGGAATTCAATTCTTATAATATGCTGGCAACTCTTATGCTCAATAGATACTCTGTATTAGTTTACAATGGGTCAAAAGTGCATTTCACCTCTCATCTTTCTGCTTCATCATGAGCTGGCTAGCGGTGCTGATTTTCCCAGCAATCCATCTGTTCACTGTGCAATTTCATCATTTATTGTTAGATGTAAACAGAAAAATATATCTACTTAAAATTAACTCAAACATGAAGTTCCCTGACACAGAAGATTCCTATCTTAAAAAGAGTGAAAAATCTGAGCATTCTTTCCATAATGTAGTCAACAAAGGAACACAATGTGTATTTAAATAACAATGTTTATTTGCTATTTGCCTATACAAGGCTTCTTAATCTGTACCTGGAATCAGTAGGATAATCACAGCAAGACCAGCAAGGAAAGCAAACTTGACTTGCATGTATAAAAGAAACAATGCGACTCCCATTTGCAAGGGAAGACTGGAGCACAAGCACTAAAAAGATGAGTGTTAAACTATGGTACAGTAACCTTGCATGTACTAATTCCTAATACCAAATATGATGTCAAGTACATGCAATTTCAGAAGAAAATACTGAAATCCAGATATTGCAAAGATAATTCAGATAGATAAATTATCCAAGGCCTTCACCAAAACAACATGATGGATGTCCAAAAACCAATCCCAGCTCCTATGATAAATGTTTCCAATTTATATTGTGTTCCCTTTTGCACAGTAATATATTAGTGGACTTCCGGTTTAACAATTGATTTCATCCAAGTAATTCACCCTTCGTCATATTATATGCAAATTCTCATAGGGTCATTTTTTCTCAACGGGCTAGAATGAAGCATGCTTCATCTGCAACACTCTCTGAATATTAATAGACAACCGCAACATTATTGAATATCCAGGTCATGATTTTCTCATAGTGCTTTTCTAAAGATAAAAATATGGTCTCAGAAATATGCAGTAGAGGGCCTTTCTATCACTACCCTTGTCTCAGGGGATTCATTGCCTAAAAGGGAAAATTGCAAACAATGATGCATTTGTTTCTATTTAGTAGGTTGTGCTTCCATGAACTACACCATAGCAGTTTATTTATCTTGAGAAAGGCACAATACATTTTTTTCCTTGGAAATAACACAGGAAACTCCTGGCCACTTCTCATTCAAAGGATAGTACCCAGTGTAAAGTGGGTGGTGTTACCATTCATTCATTGACATGAGTCGTAAATTGTGGTTCTCATCACATGACATTTTTTCCAAGGGTAACTTGCAGGGACGATGATGGGCTTGAGATGCATCTTTGTTTTAGATGCCGATGGCTGTGGATACTCTTCTTTTATGGGTGCATCGGGTGCTACATGTTGGGTCAGTGGTTTATATGGTGGCTTGTCCTGATACCTGGTTTTCTCTTCAACAGTTGCAGTTGATGCTTAGAAGGATGGTTGTGATGCTTTTCGATGCTATCGTTGCAGCATTGGTGTTCATGGTTTAACCTAGCATCTCACTTATGGAACAAAAAGACAGTATGATGTGAGCTTAGCTTATGATTGCAGCTTAATTGCTTGGCTCTTCTTTTACTATGACTTTGGTTTGTGGAAAGGTCCACTAGAAGATAATGATGTAAAACCCTTAAGAATGTGGTGGCAAGACTATTCTAAAAGGAGCGATCCCTTTTTTGCATAATCAAGGCATGTGTGTCTATGTGAAAGGAAAAGTTTAATCATAATAATTATAATATAGTATTATAAAAGTTCAGAACACATCTAAGAAGGGGGTTATAAGTCAAAAGGGGCTATCCCCTTTCATGACTTATGGCATGGCTTCTTATGGCATACAATACACCCCACCCTTACTTAGCCAATACAACAATTTGACTTTATGACATGACATGGATTACTGAAAGAATATGTCATTATATGGAAGGGAGTTTTCATGTTTAAGAGGGTCATCACACATTAAGCCATCTTCGATATAATATTACGTGGGCCACCTCTTATTATCCTATTCAGCCACCTATGTTGGAGAAGTTTTGGCAAAGTGACATGGGCAATATACTTGATGTGGCACTTGCATCATGTGAATTTTCAAGCTGCTTCCTACAGCTGTGGGTTCTCCAGTCATGAGGTAAGTCACCCTTGATTACAAAGCTAGTCTTATGTTTTAATTATTGACAGGCCACTCTGTAGCTTGAGTTTATATGGCATGGTAAAGTGGGTAATATGCCAAACATTTGTCACCAACATCCAAAATCAGTTATCATACTTGTTTTATTAAGCCATTGTCTCAGCTGTCCCTTGCCATGGATTTGCACTTGAGTTCAATTAACATCATATGTGCCAATCAATGTTTTAAAACTCGGACTCGGACCCGAAAGCAGCCGAGGATCAACTCCAACTCAGTATCAACTCGGACTAGTTGATTTCAATGACTCAATCTTTGTAAAAAGCACATTAAATATTTATTTTTTAATGAAAAAACATAATTTTAAAGATTTTCATTCATCTTTCCAAACTCAAAGAACTAGAATAATAGAGAGAAGACAACATATGATCAAAGTATGCCCATGAATATATCTATTACATCAAAATGGCACCCAATGCATTGTTCAATACATCTAATATATAGAGATCAGTGTTGAGAAACGTAACTAGTATCGGTCTTCATAATTGTTGTACTCATTTCAATATGTATCCTATGTAACAAACAAGACAAAAAAAAGTTATTATTAATAAAGTATGGGTTTCATGCTCATTATTAATGGTCTTTTAGGTAAAAGCATGTTCTTCATGCTTCTAGGGTTTGTTAGGTCTTAGGATTTATTGTCTTGAGTCAAAGGAGTCAACATCACGTTTATAAGACCCTTACGGGCAAAAATATATTTGTAAAAAGAATTAATTTTTAGTCTAGAAAGTCCTGGAAGCTCCAATGTACAAGTCGGCCTAAACGAGGGAATTCAACCCCTTGAGAAGGCTACTTAAAGAAGCAATTTGACCTCATTTGAGACACACTTACTCGCAAGTTCGATATCACAGGAAAGAGTTCAATCTGTAGCTGAGAAGCAAGAAGAAGAAGAGTGAAAGAGAAGGAGAAGTTGGAAGGATGAAATCTCTTGTTTTTGGGCTCCATCTCTCTCACACGTGTGAAACTAAGTTGCAAGAAATGTGGGTCTAGGGTTCGTTTCCGTACAGAAACGAAACGGAAACGAGGAAACCCATACCGTATGGCCCGGAAACTCATTTCTGACCATACTAGCCCATTTCTCAAGGAGGAAATGTGGCCAGTACAACCGGAAACGAGTTTTCGAGCCGTACGGTGGAGTTTCCTCATGCAAATTGACTTTTTCTTATTTTTTTTTATTATTATTTTGTTTTCTATTTTTTTATTAGGCGACTAAAGTGGCTTCTAGTTGCTTCTAGATGCCTCTCTCAAGTTATAAAAGTGACCTTCGCCTCATTCTCTCATCACACAATTGAGCAAGTCGTTTCTCTTGGAGACTGGCGATTTTAGCAAAGGAGAAGAGAGGAAGAGAGCAGTGGTTTCAGCTAGGGTGTTTTCAACAGTGAGCAGGAGATTTCATATATATAATAAAGGCTGATTTTGAGATTTGGATATATAATAAAGGTTGCTTTTGGATATTCTGATATTTTTATTTTCATTATGTGATCATTCATGAGTAAATGTGATGTAAATTTAATCATAATGTTTAAATGTAATAAATTATAATGTATCATGTATGCTTTATGATTGCACATAACATTTCTTAAATGTCCTAAATTATGTCCTAAATTCTTATATATATATATATATATATATATTCGCGTTTCCCCGTTTCCAAAATTTGGGGAGGTTGTGTTTCGTACTTGTGCCCGTTTCGGAAACTCGTACCCGTTTCCCCATTTCCTACAACTTAGCCCTTGTCCCAAGATACCCAAAAAAAACTGCTCTTGAACTTCCTCGGGATTGTGCTAGCTGAGAGCTTCCTCTCTTTTTTAATTTTTGATGCCACTTTGAGAGAGAAAAATGTGTTTATACAGTAAGGACTGAATGCACGTATAATATGGGGCAGCCGACTACATGATTGGAGGGAAACATTCAAAATTTCAAATTTTAACTTTGGAGCCCAAAAATGATTTTATTTTGAAACCCCTCCATAATATTTAATTAAAGTTAAATTAAATCTTCCTTTGAAACCTTACATCAAACCATCCTTCAAATAATATGATGCTACCTCACCAAATTCTTTTATGCCACGTCAACTAACCAACAAGCAATATGATTCCATACCATCAAAGACAATTTGCCGCATCACCAAACTTGGGGTTTTTGGACCATAGGCTGGGGCCTCAATTTCAACTGGGTGTATGTTACAAATAGTTAGGACCCACGAAATGCTCCACATACCACCGAAATTGGCTCGACGAGGAGAATCTGATGGCCAGGGTCTCCAAGATTGATTCTATGATCTGTATCCACAAAATCTCCAATAAAGTGTGGGATGTATCCATCGTCCAGAAAACCAAACCCTATAGCTAGGGTTAGCTAGGGTTTCTTCACTGTATCCTCTCATCCACTGCGTACTTGTTTTGACATCAATGACATGCTGCACACCTGCTTGACATTTGGCAGCAACTCAACATCATGCACATGCTCAATGTCTTGCACCCATTCCTGCATTGACATCTATGAAAACATGCTCAACAATTGGTATCAGGGCAGGTCCTTCATAAAGGCTTAACTGCTTGAATGCAAATCCATAGCATTCAAAAATGGTTGCTGATTTGAAAGAAGATGTTGATTCGCTCAAGGACCAACTTTGAGCAATGACATTGGACAGGGAGAGGACCACGAGAATGTACAACAGTGTCTACAGATAACATGAAGACTTGAAGGATGAAAAGGCAAAGTATTGCAATAGATGGAGATTTTCCATACTTGATATCAAGTGGCTTGAAGATCAAATTAAAGAACTACAAACATTAGGAAAGGATCAAGAAATTGATAAACTAAAGAAGGAAGTAGAGCATCTCAAATGCATGCTGGAAGAGGCAAACAAGAGAGAAAGCACACTAACAAGCGAGCTCAAAGAAAAGGAAAAAGAAAATCCAAACAAATGGAACAAGCAAGGTAAAGGGAAGCAGGTTACCTCCTTGAAGAGGGAACTTGAAGAAGCCAAAAGAATTGAGGATGTCTTAAGAAGTCAGATGAAGCAGAAGGAAGAAGGTTGTGTAAACCATGAGCAGAAAATTTTCACATTGAGAGCAAAAGCGAACAAGCTGAAACAAAAAATTGAGGAGTTCGCAGGTATTGGATGAAGGGACAAACCTATAGCTTACCTATGGTGTGATCTTCCTACTTAAAGTGTCCAAACTCATTGCACTTGAAGCATTGAACCTTGGACATGTCTTTCTTCTTGGAATTACCAAACTTTCTCTTCTTCAGCTTCTTGACTCGGGCTAGAAAGGCTTGAGATTGCTCATCAAATCCAATATCATCCTTGACCTTGATTCTTCATTTTTCCAATATGTGTTGTGCCCACAACTCATCAAAGGCAGTTGAATCCTTCTTGGAGTAGATGCTTGTTGCAAAGCTGCTCCATTCTGGTGGCAATACATTTAGTACACATATGGTTACTTCCGAATCAGTAATTGGTTCCCTAAGTCCTTGTAGATGGTCCCTTAGTTGAGAGATTCTCATGACAAAAGATGCTACATCTTCATCCTTTGATTTCTTCATTCTATACAATTTGTTTCTCAATGACATCTTTTGTCCTTTTGTACTTACCAAGTACAATTTCACTAGCTTGTCACACACAGCCTCGAAAGTTTCATGTTTGCAACAAATGGAACAAGAGATTCCTTAATTGATTCAACTATGATCCTTTGAGCCCTTACTCCCCCTTCTTGTACTTTTCTAGTTCTTGTGTCTTATCTTTCTCAAGTTTAATAATTTCCCCATTAACATATGCCATTAGTTCTTGTTCTATGAGTATCAAGTCAATTCTTTTCATTCATGCTAGATAGTTTGATGCCCCAATGAGCTTCTTGCTCTCTTTGCAGAAAGAAACCATATGGCTTGAAGATTCAGGCCTGATGTAATAATAAGTTACTTACATGAGATCACGATTCTCCTTGATGATGTCTTCAACCTTCTTATTGCCTTCAAGATGCTTGAAGAGTCTTCAACAATGTTTTCAAAGATGTTTGCTGAGATTCTTCCAATAACAATGTCCAAGATCCTCTATTCTTTCTTCAAAAATACCTTCCAAATATATCTTCTTCCAAGAGAAATCAACACCCTTCTTGAAGTTTTCCTTTGATGTATTCTTGATCTTCTTTAGTAGAACCCTCCTTGTAGGTCTTCTACCAATGAGTGTTCAATCCTTCTTGAAGTCTTCTTCTTCAGTCTATTTCTTGAGAGTTTCCTTTTCCCTTCCCCTTAACAAGTAATTCCTTCTAGTGTCCTTCTAGCTACCTTCGTTATTCACCTTAGCTCTGATACCATGTTGGAAAATGGAAGGCGGCAGCTGTTATACTTATTTTCCTTAACCTTAATATTTGTTTGTGAACTTATTAGCTTTCTTGTGTTCTTTTAGTTGGATTTTTCATCAAACAAATATCAAGAACTTTAAACTGCAACAATTAAGGACACAGATATTAGGCTCTCAGCCATGGCAAAACCCCTCCAAGGGGAAAACCCGAAAACTCTTCTCTTCTTAGAATTTGAATGAAATACAAAGAACCAAACCATAGACCTATCCTTCTCCTAGTACCAAGTCAGCCCTTCCTCAAGTCCTTCCTTGATTTTGCACCAAATTGCTACACACTGCAACTTCGACCTGCCAGCTTCGATGCTGCAACTTGTCCTACAACTTCGATCCTGCAATTTCAGCCTTGCATCTTCCTTAGACACCCTGATCCAACTTGCTCCTGAGACCTTCCTAGTGGACAGAGTATTCTCTCTTCCAGCTACAAGTTACAACTCTTTGTCCTCCTGCAACTCGAACTTGCAACTTCAACCTTTTCTTGCACCCCAGAAATTCTAGGTTTTCAAATTTGAATAGTGTATAAAAGAATTGATATGAGATATGAGATTGTTACAAATGAGGGCCCACTCATATACCTAGGTAGGTATGCCTTCATGAATGGTCATGTCCTTAGAGGCATGCCTCTTCTATACTAATCACTAATTAATCATTATTATGATTGTGTTATTATTATTTATATTTACATTATTTTTATATATATTATATCAATAATAGCTTCACCATTACCTTCAGCTAAAAGCTTAGCTAATCTCTTTCCTCTATGCTCTTCCTACACCAAAACCTGATTATAATTTAAGAATCTATCCAGGAATGACATCATCTAGGAACCTGCAATTCTCCATCTCCATATTGGGCAAAGGTTAGTTCCCTTTGATAGAATCCTTGTTGAGGTTCCTGAAGTCCACACAATCTTATCTGCCCTATCTTCTTTCTAACCACCATGAAGTGTGCCTAGTTAGAGCTATGATTCCTACATTGAGTAACTTCTTCAACTCTTGCTTTACCAAAGGTGCCATTTTTGTGTTGATCTTCCTTAGCTCCTGGGGCAATGGCTTGGCATCCTTTACCAAAGGAATGTGTCACTCAAAAGAAACAACAATAACAGCCAGGTTCTCATCTGGTACAGTCCTATATTCTTATTTGTCTGAAACCCATTGAACAATTTTCATCATATGAAGGCAGTAACACACTTCAGTTTCAATCTCATTTTTGGATCTACTATGGCAACTGCCTTAATCAGAAAGATTCCGACAGGTCTTTTAACAATTGTTTGAAAATGATATTTTCTGCCAAACTCTACAACTTGCACCACTCAACCCATGGAATATTTTCACATGAATGCTGCATTTATGATTACTAACTGCAAATTTAGGAATTTTGAATGTGAACAATCTCAGATGTAAAAAGAGCTTTTGTCAAGCAGAGATGCCCTTAAATGTTCTATACTTCTATTACACATTTTTTGGAAATTGAAACTCCTATTGGCTTCAAAATCCTTAGTGATGTTAACTATATTGTTAATGAAAGAAACAACATAAATGTATTGTCCATCTAGTTCACACCTCCAAATATCATGGAAACTGGCACATATGTTGACTGCACGATCGGCATCTACAGACATGAGTGTCTGAATTTCTCCACTGGAAAAAGTGGTTCTCTCTGCAAGACTGATAAACAAGCACTACAGAAGAAATACCAAGTCTCAGTAAATGTTTCCAGTTAAGATCTAAAAATATAACAAAGAAACCCATGAGCAAGTGTCTTAGACACACAAGATATTTCAAATTATTTTATAGATATGAAATAGCACATCACCAAATAAGAATCAGATATTACTTCAGTTCAAACAAGATGAAATACTTGGTAGTCTGACCTATAAACTTGCATACTTCGTGGAAGTGTGTAACTAATCTGGATTTAGTCTCCTATTGTTTACAGAAACATCAGACAATATAATTCCACCACCCACAGAATTCTAGATGTATTCAAATTCTAAGGATTGTATTCTATCAGCAAATGAAACTATGTTGAGATGTCAGAAAAAGTCATTCACAAAAATAGAGATAACAATTATTTAACACCACCATCAAAATATACTGGCCCTGAAGTTCAGCACAAACATTCTAAACATAGTGCATGTATTATTACCTTTTGGTAGACAATAGTGATAATGCTTGCTCGTAATCGCAGCTTAAGTTTTGAAAGAAGATATGAATAATGTGATCCTAAAAATGCTCTGCACCCATATGTTATACGATATCAATACACATAGGAGACTGAAAGGTATAATATTGTAGCCTAGCCTTAGACAATATCTCACAAAAAGAGTCTTTACCAAGAAGTCTGATCCTGTACTTACACATCACTGGAGTGAACACTATCTATTAATATAATTGCATAATTGCAAAAAAAAAGTAATCCATAAAATATAAAGTAGTGAAGAAGAAATTAAAGGAAACATTCGTATTCATTTCTTAAGCAAAAAAATCCTTCTCTTTTTTTTGAAAAATCCTTTTTTCTTTGAAATATCCTTGTGATACTTACAAACAGTGAATCAAAAGTTGAAAGGGTATATAAAAGGGAGCTTATATCCTCTTCTTACTCAAAAATAAACTTACACCTAATCTTCCAAAGGGAAAATAAAGCAAACATTCTCAAGCACTGCTGAATCCCAACAGAGCAAACCAGATACCTACAATCAACAAACAATGCACCATTGCAATGAATCCTGCCCAGAAGGATAACAACATGATGAACTAATCTGCTTTAGAGCACGAATATCCAAAATATTTGGAACAAAATTAGGAAATCCATAAGGACAATAAATAATATATAAAAATATGTCTTATATATAATCAGATTCTAAATTGAATATGAATAGGATGAAAGAATGTAACGACGGTCCAATTATAAATATCTAGGCAGAGGTTCCTCATACCCACAACCATTGGGTGACCCCATAGCAGAAAAATTTATCCTAGATTTGTCTTAACCCAGCAGTCAGTGGCCCCTAACAGCCACCAATGTAGTCGACGTTGTGCCAATTGATCTCCACTCCCTGAGCCAATCATATGTCCCTTCGACCATCTGTCTAGGTCATATGTTTGAAGATGGGCCATCCAAATCCTAAAGGTATTTCTTTCAATGTGCAATTGGGTGCTTATGCTTGTTTTTCCTTGGGCAAACCTGGGTATGGATTGTTCAGTGACCTGGAAGGAGGAAGGGTTTTGACTCTACTCATGTTCCCTCACCTTAAACAGGGGTGTTAATCCTCAACCCTAGTCCCATGGGATCTCCCCTACTGGCTTACAGCTTTAGGATGGGAAATCCCATTTTTGGTAGTGTGACCCCATTTTCCCGTACCACAATTTTCACAGCACTCTGCATATTACATGCCCTATTTCATCATCTTCCCTCTTTGGGACCACATGACCATTCAATCCTCAAGGCTCTGGTACTCCCCCTCCCCTAGTCCACATGGCTAGGTCAGGCCTATAATGCTGCCATAGAGGATGGTGCAGCTAAAAAAAGATAAAAGCATATCATGTCATATACAAAAGGCAATAATACAACAAAATGCAAAAGATGGTTGCGACAATAAAATTTAGCATGTGGGCGAAAGCCAGACATGAGCTCTACGCCTTATCATCCTAGGGCCCCCTTGAGTGTCCCATGCATCATTAAGGAACCCATTCATGTCCCAACCCCTGGTGGGCGACGAACTAACCCACCTTAAGGGGATAATCACCATTCTATCATACACAGCATGCTCTCATCCCCTCGATCTCCGAGCAATAAAATAAATGAAAAATCAATAAAAGGCAAAAGGCAAATGAGGAAGGGTGGAAAAACAAAGGTTGGGGCAACTCGTGTACCACAATTGCTCCCTCCTACATTCATACACCCAAATATGTGGGCATCCCTCATGATTACCACCTTTGAGCCCATGGATTTTGGCCTTGAGACCTCTGTGTCTCATTCACCTCATCATTATCCATGACACCTACCACTTGAAGGGTGTACCTTGGACATGTCTTTCCCTTTAGGGGTTGGGAACGCCTAATAGGGTTATTAGCCACTCCTACCTAGGGAGGTAACACCATTACATGCTCAAAGCCCCAATTTTGGAAGCGAAACCCATTCATGAAATCTCATTTGTACCTTTGACAAACAAGCTTGTTTCACTTTGATGCACTAACAAATTATTGTACATGAGGGTAAGGAGACACCTTGGATCTTATGCATAATTGGCAGGTGGATTCATCATGGGCTGGGCAACTTAACTAGGGCCCAAGCCCACCAAAGGATCATATTGACACTTATAGGGGATGCATTGGGAGCCATGAGACTCCGTCATGTGATATAGCATTGTCTCATCTTATGGGCACCCTTAGCACTTTCAGTAGCTTGTTCATTACACAACATTATATGAGAGATAATACACTTGGACCAGCAACGCCCATAGTAGGCTTAGTAGTATATACAAGGTTTGGCAACTGATCTAAGGCCCAAAGGAGGTTTGTCTCATCCTTGAAAATGGGAGGGAAAGCACCATCTTATGAGCCCTCATTTGGAGCAGTTTACAAGTTATTTTTCATCAGGAGACCCATGAGACTAGTACTTGTGCCCCAGGGCATATTTGGAGCACCACATGATGATATACATAGAGATTAAGGGGCCACTGGTGATTTTTTGTATCATCGGATGTGCTCTTAGCCTCAAAATTTGCAGGGAGGCTTGGGCACATGTATTCCACAATACCCAGAAATCATTTTGGGAAATTCCACCCGAAGGCAATTTTATTAAAATAATTAATTATTTTTAATGAGTGCCTAAGTCGAAACTTAGGAAATTAAAATAATTAAAGGGTATTAATCAAACTGTGGGTGAAACTTCTAGAAGAAGACGAGGATTAAGCCAAACTGATCTGAGCCATTGATTAGAATCTAATATGGGTTGTTGGTTCTCAATTAAAGGATTATAAGAGGACGCTTGATGGGCATTTGGAAAATACATCAGTGAGAGATCAAGAGATTGAATTTCTCAGAGAGGGCAGCGCAGCAGTTGCTAGAGAATCGATTAAGGAGACTTCTTGCAGTGAGGGGCAGGGATAGTTCCAGTTGGAGATTTTTTTGATCTAGAGATACATTACAGAGAAGGCAGAGAGAGATCAAGAAGAGGCAGAACGAGATTTCTTGCAGTGAGGGGCAAGGATAGTTCCAGTTGGAGAGTTTCCTGATCTAGAGATACATTACAAAGAAGGCATAGAGAGATCAAGAAGAGGCAGTGTAGTGCCACGCAGAGGCGACGCAAAGCTTCAGAGGGAGTTTGAGATTCAACTGGGAAGTCGAGTTCCAGAGCCAGAAGTCAGGGTGTGAGACCAGAGGGCTAGAGGAACGAAGTTCCAGACATCAGAAGACCCGTGGAAGATGAGACGCAGACCCCAGAGAGGCTGATGCAAAGGTTGCGCAGAGCCAGCATGGGGCCAGCTATCCAGGGCCTGGATCAGTGTCGGTTCGCCAATGATAGTCTGAGGTATCTCTCACTAATTTCTCTGTCGGTCAGATTCTCTATATCGGATAGCCAGTAAGGCATCCAAAGATTGTATTCAAAAACTATTGCTTAATAATATAAACCCTCAGTTCCTGCACCAGTTTTCCTGCATTAGGTTTTTCTGGGGACATTTGTCCAAAAACAACGGTGTCCATTGTGTGTGTGTATTTCTTCTTGCTCAGTTCTTGTTTCCGCATATAATTTAATTAGTGAAGGTTGCAATGTATTGGTTTCGATATTTACTGTAGAACACAGTAAATAATTTGTTCAATTATTTAATAAATAGAAGAAACCTAATTAGTTGTTGCATTAGAAATTTGGGTCTCCAAATTTTCACATGGTATCAGAGGTGCAGATGAAACAAGAGAGCAGCGCCGGAAGAGACCAGCACTGAAGAGGAGGAGGGTCAAAGTGCTTCTTAGGGAGCAAATAGAATCCCCAGAGAGATTGCGCAGTCCATGCCAGAGGCAAAAATTTTCGAGAATGGTCTATCACTGAGTGAGTTAGCAGAGAGGTAAGACTTCCAAATCGAAGGTTGCCAGTGTCAGAGGTGTGAAAATTCCTAGATCTAACAATTTCAGGAATCCTACTACAACCAACTGAATCTACTTCACCTAGATTATAAATTACATTACAAGCTTATTTCAAATTTCTTCTCTAAACATTGAAGTAAATTACTGAAGTAGCCTACACCAAATTAAATATGATTCTGAAACATAGAAACTGAGCAAGGAAAATAGAAACACATAGGACACAGTTATTTTTGGACAATAGTCCTTGGAAAAAACCCAATGCAGGAAAATTGGTGCAGCAGCTCTGAGGGTTTTATTGTTATGCAGGAGAAATTCGGAGTACAATTCTAGGATGCTCAACTAGCAATACGAGACAGAGAGGATATTGAACAAAACACTAGTGAAATGATCTCACCCGGTCACTAGAGAATCAGTGACTGATCCTGCTGATCTGGAGGCTATGCGTCACCCTCTGCATGACCTCTGCACAAAACTACGTCACTCTGGGCAGTTTTTGCATCACCCTAGCTGGGTATTAAGTTGCCCCTCTTCCGAATCCTCCGCTGGCTAAGAAAATTGAACTTTTGCGTCCTAGACTCGCCCCGACTTTTGGCAACTGAATTTCAACTTCCCTCAGCAAGAAACTCGACTTCCCCTCAAGGACTGTGTTGCCTCTGCATCAGCACTACGTGGGCTAGCGTCAGCCTTCCTCTAGACGTCTTTTTGTTCTCCCTCTGCCTTGTACTCTCCGGAAATTCCTTCTTTCGGATTCTCATTGCCCCTCTGCTACAAGAAATCACCTCAATCGATTTTTCCTCATGAGAACTTCTCACTTCAGAAAATCGATTTCCTTGATCTCTCAGTGTATGTTCCAAATGACCCTCAAGACGCTTCTTATATCTTCCGGTTGGACAACCAATGACCTAGATTAAATCGTAATCAATAGCTTAGGTCGTTTTGGCTTGATCCATGTCTTTTTCTAGAAGTTTCACCCCTGATTAGATTAATACCCATTAGTATTTTAATTTTCCTAAGTTTAGACTTAGGAACCCCATTAAAAATATTAATTATTTTAATAAAATCACTTCGGGGTGGAATTTCCCAAAACACTTTCTGAGTTCTTTGGAATGCATGTGTCCAAGCTTCCCTGCAAAATTTGAGGTCTAGAGCACATCTGGTGTACCCCAAATAAACATGAGAAGCAGAAGCTTCAGTGAAGAGAAGGTTTCTAGTGTGATGCAATTTTCTGCAGGAGTTTTTGGGGCAGAAATATGTCAGAAGGAAGAAGAGAGACATCGTTGAGGGAATTCTTCCTTAGAGGACTTCCAGCCAAGAAGTCTGAATTCTCATTTGCTGAGCAGCGGCAGATCTACTAACTCCAGCAGGGAGTGCGTAGGCCATCCTAGCAGCAGCGTAGAGGAGAGAGGAGGCATTTCAACATTTCATTGGCAAAGATGGCAACTCATGGGTTGCGAGATCAGGATCGGTTGGAGGGTGCATCCAACTACTTGATCTGGAAAGCAAGGATTTCATGTCTTTTGGATGAGCACAATCTCAAAACCTATGTCGACAGTGTGGTAGTTGTACCCATGTATCCAAATCCACTCAAGAAATACAAGGCTGAAATGGCAAAGGCCCAAACGATTGATCCTTGACGGAGTGGGAGATCACCTAGTGTGTCACATTGTTGGCAAGGATACTGCCCGGC
The DNA here is from genome assembly GCA_031772625.1 of Pinus tabuliformis. Classification (NCBI taxonomy): domain Eukaryota; kingdom Viridiplantae; phylum Streptophyta; class Pinopsida; order Pinales; family Pinaceae; genus Pinus; species Pinus tabuliformis. The sequence goes on from CM062818.1 coordinate 2,076,751,377, forward strand.
CGATGCAAGAAGCATTGGCCATGTTATACGAAGGATCTTCCGAGCAGCAAAAGATGAGATCCATGCTGATGCAAAAGGGGGAACGCATTGATCCGTTCCTTACGAAGCTTCAGGAGATCTGAGACTCATTGGAAACTCTGGGGTCAACACCTCAACGTACTAAGATGGAAAGGTTGGCCCTAAATTCAGTCTCAAAAGAGTGGAAAGTTTTTGTCCAAAGTATCCTCGGCAAAGAAAGATTGTCAGGTTGGGAAGGAATGTGGGCCGCTCTTCAGCAGGAAGAGATGAGGAGAGACTTAGTCCAGTGCAAACTTAATAGTAGCAGCAATAGCAGTAGGACGAAGCCAAAGGATGAGGAAGAGAATGCAACCCTTGCATCTAAGGGGCAACAGGAGCAGCGGAAGAAAAAGAAAGATATTCAAAGATCAAGTGCTTTAGGTGTGGTGGACTTGGTCACTACGCTACATAGTGTCCTCTCAAGAAGAAGGACAAGGACGAGAAGCATGATCAGAAGGTTGCATCTACAAAAATCGAGGAGGAGGAGATTGCCATGGTTGCCCAGATAACTCCTGGCAAGAGGTGGGGTGATTTAGAACAGTAGTTCAAAAGAACTACAGATGGGCAAGATCCTTGAGGAGACCACCTCTTGGATCAATACCTTGCTACAAAAGCCCAAATCAGAAGTAGTAGGATGGACCAATGTCAGAAGGTGCAAAGGAGAGCCCGAGTGACAGTTGTTGTGGCTAGGAGTGCCAAAGACTGAGCAGCACAGAGCAGAGTTGGCAGCAGTGCAGTTGGCACAGTGCAGAGTCAGCAGCAGCGCAGAGGCTTCAAAGGGGCAATGCAAAGACTAGCAACAGTCAGAACTCTAGCAACAGATGCATCAGGTTGAAGACCTGTTCAGTAATTTTGGATGTTTTTCCGTTATTGATGCAGTAGCGGCAGCAGTTGGAGAAGGTTGCAGTGCAGATGCAATGTTGGCAGTGGTAATGCCAGCAGCAGCATAGATGCAGAACTTATGAGGGTTGCAATACAGATGCAGTGTTGGCAGTGACAGTGTCAGCAATAGTATAGATGCAAATTTTCGCAGTAGTTGGTGGGCAGTGCTATCAGATATCAGCAGCACAAAGGGAGATGTTACAAAGAAGGGTGATGCTTCAATAGGTTGCATTACTAGAGCACATTCCTCGCTAAGAGGGAGTGTTGATTTCTGGTAGCATCAGACGTGATCTTAGCCTCAAAATTTGCAAGGAGGCTTGGACATATGTATTCCACAATACCCAGAAATCGTTTTGGGAAATTCTACACTGAGACAATTTTATTAAAATAATTAATTATTTTTAATGAGTGCCTAAGTCCGAACTTAGGAAATTAAAATAATTAAAGGGTATTAATCAAACCATGGTTGAAACTTCTAGAAGAATATGAGGATCAAGCCAAAATAATTTGAGCCATTGAGTAGAATCTAATTTGGGTCGGTGGTTCTCAACTGAAGGATTCTAAGAGGAGGCTTGATGGGCATTTGGAAAATATATCAGTGAGAGATCAAGAGATCGAATTTCTTAGAGAGGGCAGCGCAGCAGTTGCTAGAGAATCGATTGAGGATATTTCTTGTAGTGAGGGGCAAGGATAGTTCCGGTTGGAGAGTTTCCTGATCCGGGTATACATTGCAGAGAAGGCAGAGAGAGATCCAGAAGAGGTAGCACAGAGCTTCAGAGGGAGTCCAAGATTCAGCTGGGAAGTGTGAAAATTTGCTGCAATAATTGATTTATGTTTCCTACTTATTTATGATAAGTTATTTACCAATACTTCAGTAAATACCAAAATAAATTCAGTTGCAGACTAGAACTAAAAATTAAACGGCAAGAGAAACATCAGCATGTGCACAATCACATTGGCACACTTGTTTTTGGAAAATCATGCCCGGAAAAACCCAATGTGGGAAAAATGGTGTAGTAGATCTGAGGATTCTTATTATTGGCAGTAAATATCTGAATACAATCTAGGATGCTCATCTAGCAATCCTTTACAGAGGAAACACTGGCGGAAAATCTGAGTGAGTTTTACCACACTTCACCCGGCAGAATTTCAGCTGATCTGGCAGAAGACTGGCTAACCCCGGCTATTTCTACACTGGCTCTGCATCACCCCTGCATCACCTTCTCTGCCCTCTGCGTCAGCTCTCCCGGCTGTTTTCTGCTCTGTGTTGGCCCTTCTGGCTCTGCGTTAGGACTGCGTGAGCTCGGACTGACCTAGTGTCAACTCTCCCGCTACTGCGCTGCTTCTCTATAAGCTCTCTCCGTCTCTCTGTTCTGTATTTTCTGGAAAATCTTTCTCCTGGATTCTCTCTACCCCTCGGCTACAATATCTCCCCGATCGATTTTCTTCCTGTGAACTTCTCACATCAGAAAATCGATTTCCTCAATCTCTCTATGTATTTCCAAATGAACCCCAAGCTTCCATTTTATACTTTTCTTGTTGAGTCTTCAACGACCGAGATTAAGTCTCTAATCAAATGCCAAGATTAAGGCATGACTTGATCCGCCTTCTGGATCATTCTCACCCATATTTTGATTAATACCCATTAATATTTAAATTTCCCTAAGTTTAGACTTAGGAACTCCATTAAAAATATTAATTATTTTAATAAAATACAATCCGTGTGGAATTTCACCCAACGGTTTCAGGGTTCTTTAGAACTTGTGTGCCTTAGCCTTTCCACCAATTTTCAAGGCTAGAGCACTTCCAATGACCAAAAACTAACACTCCCTCTTAGCTAGGAAAGTACTCTAGCAACAATGTCCACCTTCATGCTGCTCTGTTTCTGAAGCTTCTCCTTTCTGCACTACTGCTGCCACCAACACTGTGCTACTGCTACTACTGTACTGCTACCACCAACATTGTGCTACTGCTACTACTGTAATGTTGCCCATGACACTGCCACTACCACTGTTGCATTTGTACAACTCCCTCTCAAACGCTACATCATTCTATTCAAAGGGATTTTCCAACATACCCATACGTTCCCGAAATTGAACAACTTGGCTCTTCCTGGACCCTTGGTGAGTATGTCTGCCACCTGATTTCTTGTGGGAGTGTACTCCAACTGTACCGCTCCATGATGAACACAGTCTCTAATAAAGTGACACAGAATATCAATGTGTTTGGAGCGATCATGAAATACTAGATTTTCAGAGAGCTTGATACAACTCTGATTATCACAGAAGATCCTTGTCGCTTCCATCCTTCTCCTGAACAGATTTACAAGCAATTTCCTAAGCCATATAGCTTCACATGTTGCTTTGATAGCTGCCATATACCCAGCTTCAACAGAGCTCAAAGCTACAGACTTCTACTTCTTACTACACCAAGAGGTCATCCCAGATAAAATACCGAAGCAAATACTCAGTGGTACTTTTCTTGTCTATTGAACTTCCTGCCCAATCTGCATTAGTGAATCCACTCAATTTGATCATTTCCCTTGGCGTACCTTAATCCAAATTTTACTATTCCACGCACATACATGAGAATGTGCCTTGTTGTTGCCCAGTGCGCCCTTTTTGGTTCCACCGTGAACTGACTAAGGGTGCTAACAACATAACATAAGTCTGGCTTAGTGTTGACCAGATACATAAGTGACCCAATGCGTTGTCTGTATAAGGTGAGGTCCACTTCCTTGTCTCCTGAAGCATCTATTTTCTTCCAATTAGTAATCATAGGCATAGCCATAGGTCGACAATCCTACATTCTGAATCTTTTTAGAATTTCTGATGCATATCTTCCTTGGCCAAGCAAGATCTCACCATTTTGCTGCCAAACTTCCAATCCCATAAAATAGTGCATTAGCCCCAAATCCTTCATATCAAACTCAGTTTCCAAGTTCTTCTTACAATCCTTTATGAGTCTAGATGATCCTGTCAAAAATAGATCATCCACATACAATACCAGAATCAACGGCTCACCTTCTACCAGCAAATAATAAAGATTGGGATCGGCATCGCTCTTGATGAATCCCAACTGCTGTAAGTAGTTGTCAATTCGACCATACCAAGCTCTGGGTGCTTGTTTTAGCCCGTACAAGGCTTTCTTCAACCTGCACACATGAGTTCTCTTTTCATGTGTTTCGAAACCTTCTGGTTGTTCGATATATACCTCTTCTTCTATCACCCCATTCAAGAACATTGTCTTGACATCCATTTGGTGAATCTCCCATCCCATTTGTGCTACAAGGGATATAATGGATCTGATAGAGGTATATCGAGCTACTGGGGCAAAGGTTTCCTCATAGTCTATTCCTTCCTTTTGCGCATAACCTTTTGCGACAAACCTAGCCTTGTACTTATCTACGTTGCCATCTGCAACATGCATGATCTTGTAGATCCATCTCAAACCTACAACAGATATGTTCTCTGGTCTTGGTACTATTTCCCAGACATCATTTGTCATGATAGAATTGTACTCTTCTACCATGGAATCCACCCATACCTAGTGTTGTACGGCTTCTTAAAACTAGAGGGTCCTTCGACCTGAGCTAACAATGCTTGGTACCTATCAGGTTGTCTACGCTGCCTTTTCTTGGCTCTAGGAGCTCCAACGAATTCCTTTGCGTCCCTCAGAGTCTGTCGTACTTCTCGGCTAGTTCTTCCACTAGTGGTGGGAGGTTCCATCTGTTCCTCTTCCTGTACCTTGCTATGACACTCCTGGCTCCTCTTCTCTTGAGGAGATGCTAGTACTGGTTACTGTGCTTGAACCAGATGCTTGTCTTCCTGCCAGATCTGATCCCTGTTGCTGGACTAGAGGAGCATCCTCATCCTGTTCTTCAAATGGCATCTCACGAGATTTCCTGAAGGCTCTATCTTCCATGAACTTCGCATCCCACCTTACTACAATCTTTTTGTTGCTCGGAATGTAGATCTGATATGCCTTTGAAGTCTCGCTATAGCCTACTAGATACCCAACTTTGGCAATCTACTCTAACTTGCTCTGCTTCTCTTCTAGAATATGGCAACAAGCAACACTTCCGAATATCCTGAGGTGACTTACTTCTACCTTCTTTCTTGTGAAAACTCCCTCTGGTGTCTTCTTTCCTCAAGCCCTGTGAGGAGTCTTGTTCTGAATGTGTACAGTCGTGTTGCATGCTTCTGCCAATAAATATTTGGGTAGATTCTGATCATATAACATCGCCTTTGCTGCTCCAACAATAGTTATGTTCTTCCTTTCTGCAACTCCATTATGTTCCGGATTATAGGGTGTTGTCCATTCTCTTCGAATCCCTTCTCTTGCACAGAAATCACTGAAGTTCTTATTCGTGTATTCTTCGCCATTTTCTGAGCGCAATATCTTGATTTTCCTTCCTGTCGAGTTTTCCACTAGAGCCTTAAACTCTTTAAACCAATCAAAGACCTCATCCTTGGTTCTCAAAAAATAGATCCAAGGTTTCCTAGAATGGTCATCTATGAAGGTAACAAAATACTCAGCGCCACTGATGGCCCTTGTAGACATCGGACCCCAATTGTCTGAGTGTATTAACCCCAATGCACACTTAGCTCTATTGTTGCCTCTGGAATATGCTGCTTTGGGGTACTTACCTAGCATGCAGCCTCTGCATGTATCATCATGCTTGGTAGTAAGCACTGGAACCCCCGTAACAGTTTCCTTGAGCATCTGTAACAACCCATGATGTAAGTGTCCCATCCATCTATGCCACAACTCATTTAATTCTATTTCTCCATCGACATAACTGCTTATCAGTGCCATAGGAGACTCGAGTTGCAACTTGTATAATCTGTTGCTTCGAGTTCCAATCTAGGCCCTCCTTTTCCACCTTGGATGCTTGACATAAACTCTATTACCAATGAAGTATACATCATATCCCTTATCTTGTAATTGAGAGACAGAAACCAAATTCATTCCCATACCTGGCACATGCAGTACATTCGTGGCCCGAATACTATCTCCTGCTGCTATCTGGAATATAACAGTTTCTTTTCCTATTGGGGTGAACTTCGTGCTATTACCCATTGTGATTTGAAAGTTCATCTATTCCTCTTAATAGCTTGAGAAATATTCTCGTTCTACAGTCATATGAGTTGAAGCCCCGTTATCAATGTATTAGTCCTCAGCTGATGTAGAACTTGATATGAAAGCAAACTCCTCTTCCAGCCTGGAAGCTAATTTGGAAATATTATGATCCCTATTGTTCTCCATGCCCATTTTCTTTGCTTTCATCTTGCCTGAACCTCGCTCTAATACCATGTGAAAATTTGCTGCAATAATTGATTTATTTCTCCTACTTATTTAAGTTATTTACCAATACTTCAGTAAATACCAAAATAAATTCAGTTGCAAACTAGAACTGAAAATTAAACGGCAAGAGAAACATCATCATATGAACAATCACATTGACACACTTGTTTTTGGACAATCATCCCCGGAAAAACCCAATGTAGGAAAACCAGTGTAGCAGATCTGAGGATTCTTATTATTGGCAATAAATATCTGAATACAATATACAATAATCATCTAGCAATCCTTTACAGAGAAAATACTGGCGGAAAATCTGAGTGAGTTTTACCACACCTCACCCAACAGAATTCCGGTTGATCCAGCACAAGACTAGCTAACCCCGGCTATTTCTGCACTACCTCTACGTCACCTTCTCTGCCGTCTGCATCAGCTCTCCCGGTTGTTCCAGCAGTTCCAGCAATTTTGGATTCTGCATGACAAGTAGCTTTTCGGCTCTGCGTCAGGATTGCGTGGGCCCAAACTAGCCTAGCGTCAACTCTCCCAGTTACTGCGCTGCTTCTCAGCAAGCTCTCTCTGCCTCCCTGTTATGTATTTTTCATAAATTCCTCCCGGATTCTCTCTACCCCTCAGCTACAAGATCTCCCCAATCAATTTTCCTCGTGAGAACTTCTCACCTCATAAAATCGATTTCCTCAATCTCTCTATGTATTTCCAAATGAACTCCAAGCCTCCTTTTTATACTTTTCTTATTGAGTCTTCAACAATTGAGATTAAGTCTCAAATCAATGATTAAGATTAAAACATGACTTGATCCGCCTTCTAGATCATTCTCACCCATATTTTGATTAATACCCATTAATATTTTAATTTCCCTAAGTTTAGACTTAGGAACTCCATTAAAAATATTAATTATTTTAATAAAACACAATCCGGGTGGAATTTCACCAAATGGTTTCTAGGTTATTTAGAACTCATGTGGCTTATCCTCTCCACCAATTTTCAAGGCTAGAGCACTTCCGATGCTACCAAAAACTAACAGGAAGTCGAGTTCCAGAGCTAGAAGTCGGGGTGTGAGATCGGAGGGCCAGAGGAACGAAGTTCCAAACAACAGAAGATCCGTGGAAGAGGTGACGCAGACCCCAGAGAGGCTAACGCAAATCTGCGTAGGCTAACGCAGATCTGCGTAGGTTGACGCATAGGCTGCGCAGAGCCAGCGTGGGGCTAGCCATCTAGGGCCTGGATCAGTGTCAGTTCGCCAGTGATAGCGTGGGGTATTTCTCACTAATTTCTCTGTCAGTCAGATTCTTTGTATTGGATAGCCAATAAGGCATCCAAAGATTGTATTTAGAAAACTACTGCTTAATAATACAAACCCTCAGTTGTTGCACCAATTTTCCCGCATTTGGGTTTTTCCAGGGACATTTGTCCAAAAATAACAGTGTCCATTGTGAGTTGTGTATTTCTTCTTGCTCAGTTCTTGTTTCCGCAGATAATTTAATTAGTGAAGGTTGCAGTGTATTGGTTTCAATATTTATCGTAGAAACAGTAAATAATTTGTTCAATTATTTAACAAATAGAAGAAACTAGCCCCAAGGGTTAGCTCAACCAGTCAAATCAGTGCCTCGCCGATTGGGAGGTCACACGGTCAATTCTCCCCGAAGCCCTTGGGGTTAGACCTAGTTATTGGTCATGGGGCTCGATTCCCTTCGGGGTTGATCAGCGCAGATATTTCCGCGAGGCTCGATTCCCTCGTGGGTTGATCAAATCAATTCCCTTAGTTATTGATCAACACCATCATATACCTTTCTAATAGTGGTGAAAAACACACCTAAGTGGTTTGAAATTAACTAAAAAAATTGCTAAATACATTAATAAGTCATTTATGTTTGATATGTATCAAAAATTTGGCCTAGATCTACATTTTGGGTGACTGTTATCTCTGAATAACTCTGTTTCTGAAGTCTCGAATATAACAGTGGCAAAATTTCATGTGAATTAGCCTTAATCAGTTCCTAAGTTGTCTAATACATTAAGGAATTGAGTTTTTGAGTTGGTCATTCATCATTAGGCTTATTTCATGTTTTAATTGTTGGCCGTAATAAATATATCAGATGTGATATAATTCTGGAAATTACATCATAACAGACTGAAATTTTTTTAATAATTCATGTGGGCAAGTTTGGAAACTTTTAGGTAAATTTTTGGCATAAAGATATCATTGATAGCTTATTGTTTTCATTGTCATATTGCTGTTGTCATAAAGTTTTTCTTACTGCTGTCCCAAAAATTAATTTCTGAAAATTAAGGACTGTCATGGAATTGTGATAAAATGCATATCTTTTGTTTCCTAAACAGAGTATTTTTTGAGCATTTGTTGACGTTGATTGCAAACAAGTTTTTGTTCTCTTTGAGCTATAATTGTATCAAAAAGATTTGAAATAAGTTTGTGGTTTAATTGTAATATTTTAAGGGGTTTATTTTTAAGTCTTCATCCAATAAAGCGAACATTTTATTTTGGTGATTAAAGTTTTTTATGACACAAGTGTTTCTAATCCTCGGGTCTAACTTCTTCTCATCATCTAGTGCATTCGCATATAAGTTAGCTTTGCATAGATAAAATTTACTTCCAAACATAAGCTTGGTCGATAGAGAGATACGTATCCATCAATCTTTGCTTGAGAAGCCTACTTTTAATAGTACTTAAAACGGTGACCTTGCAGTCGTCAAAGCCACAGTTCTCTGCAATGCCAAAGGCACTAGGTATGTTAGATTTTCAGGAGAGTTATCATTAATCACACCTTAGTGTGCTTCGCCTTATCTTCTCTCTGCCAATTACTACGAAATCAGGCTCAACATAGAGAGGATCGAAGGATTCACATTTAAGTAGGCATTTAACTAAAATTAACCATGATTCTTGCATCCCACATTAGTTTTAGGATTTGCATTTCATATAAGATAGTCATTCATCTAAGCAGCAGTTGCTAATCAATTACTTGGTCTTAATTTCCCTAGCAAGATCGTTGAGTCCATAAGGAACTGGTATCAATCAATTAAAATCTAATCAAATCCTATAAGTCTTGCTAAATCTTAATCAAGTACTTGATCGCTTCAATGTGTCTCCCGAAATGGTTGGTTCCCAACTAGTTCTTCTTTGTTCCATTTTTTCGTAGGGTCTAACCCCCTTAGCCTGCTGTAGGGAGACAACTTAAATGAAGAGATTGGCGATCAAGGTGACAATCCCTGATCTAAGCCGTTGTCGCGGTGCCTAGACATTATGTGCGACAACAGTACGATATATCGATAAAGCTTTTGGAATTTTTTCTGCTCAATCACTTCTACGCAAATGCACAGTCTTGGTAAGAATTGCTTCAATTACTTTATTGGTAGGTTCAACTTGTCAATTGGCTTTTGGATGATATGGAGTAGACTTCCGATGTTTGATTTTGTACTCCTCCATTATCTTCAATGTTCCACCAAGACTTTGGTGCAGGGAGACGCAGAGGGGGCACGTGTGCGAGTACCCTCAAATTTTAGGGAAATTTCGGGGGTGCGGGGGGACGTCAGGGTATATAATTTTTAATTTTATATATATATATATAAAATTCAAGTTCATATTCATTGTTCAATAATGAAAGCATAAATATTAAATAGACTAATAGTAATATGGATACCAATACATTGAAAATTGAAATTTGGTCCACACATAAAATTTAAGTTCATGATTGAATTAAATAATGACATACATTGATCCATCCTCATCATTCATTTTGATACATACATCATTCATATGACATACTCATTATTCATCCATACCATGAGATTCACCTCTTTTGGGGAATCGCGTCCCCCACACTAGGGAAACGCATCCCCTTGTGTCTCCCCAAGACTCCCCAAAAAGGGTGAGTGGGGAAACACACCCTTAGTAGACTCCCCGTCCCGGGTGCGTGGGGTGCGTTTACCTGACCCTGGGGGACACGTCCCCGTGGAACACTGATTATCTTCTGTACTAGCTTGGATGTAAATTGAGTACCATGATCTGTCACAATTTCCCTTGGAACACCAAAAAGAGTGAAAATATCCTAAAAAAGAAATGAAACTACAGCATTTTCAGTAGCAAAAAAAAGGTACTTTAGCTTTTACCCATTTTGTGACATAATCTGTACAAACAAGAATGTAGCTTTTTTGTTTTAACGGTGGATTGATTGGACCAACAAAATCCAAAGCCCATTTCTCAAAAGGTTCAATAAGTACCTGAGGTTGTAGAGGCATTTCATCTGAAGGAACAGGCTTCCCCATTCTTTGACAACTGTCACATCTCTTAACATATTCTTTGGCATCCTTAAAAAGAGAAGGCCAATAATATCCTAAGAGAAGGACTTTATAGGTAGTTCTTTTATCAGCGAAATGTCCTCCACATGGTTCATCGTGACAAGCTTTTAATATCTATGGTACTTCATCCTCTCTAACACATCTTTGAATGATTAAGTCAGGTCTTGTCTTATATAATTCTTCATATATCCATGAATAAGATGCACTAATTTGAATAACCTTCATTTTCTCTCGAGAAGATAAGTATGATGGTAACTTCCCTATAGCTAAATAATTAGCAATATCTGCAAACCAAGCTCATATAATAGATACTGCAAAAAGATATTCATCAAAAAAATTATCTTCTACGGGAACATCATCATTATCATTTTGGATTCTAGATAGAGACTCAGCAACTGTGTTTTTCTTTCCAAGTCTATCAAAAATAGTAATATTGAATTCTTGTAATAACAATAACCATCTTGTAATTCTATCATTAGTAATTGATTTATTCATTAAATATCTAATTGCAGAATGATCTATGTGAATAAAGGTTTCATAACTAGTGATATAATGTCCAAATTTATTGATGGCATGTACAACAGCTAAAAGCTCCTTTTCTGTTACAATCTAATTTAACTTTGCAGTGGTCAAAATTTTTCTTCTATAGTAAATGGCATGAGTTAAATCTAGTTGTCCTAATACAACTCCTAAAGTTTTATCCTAAGCATCAATCGAAATGTGAAAAGGTAGTTTCCAGTTTGGTCCTCCTAAAATGGGTGCTTCGGAAAATCTTTTCTTTCAATGTTTCAAAAGCATTTTGGCAGCGAAAATTCCAGATAAATTCACAATATTTTGAAAGCAATTTGAAAAGTGGAGAGGCTATCTTTGTAAAGTTTTCTATAAATCTTCTATAATAGCCAATAAAACCAAGAAAACTTCTAACATCTCTTTGACAAGTTGTAACTGATAATTTAGAAATGACTTCTACCTTGGATGCATCCACTTTGATTCCATTTCCTGAAATATAGTAGCCTAAAACAATTCTTTTAGTGAACATCATAAAACATTTTTCATGGCTTATTGAGAGATTTGCTTCTCTACACCTAATGAGAACTTTTTCCAAATTTTTAAGAACTTCTTCAAAAGAGTTTCCGTAGACAGTAAAATCATCCATGTAAACTTCCACACAATCATAAATTAGATCAGAAAAAAATGCCTAAAATTGCCCTTTGGAATGTTGCAGGTGTTGAAGGAAATGTAACTAGGTTCGATCTTCATAAATGTACTTTTGATATTTGTATTTATTCAAGAAAAGAAATATTATTTTTATAATATATGTCAATGAGTTTCTTGCTCATTGAAATAGGTCTAGCACATGTTAAAGTGCTATAGGTGAGTCAAAGAGTTAAAGAATTATGTTGAAGACCTTAAGGGCATGTTACTCTAGGTATACTTATGTATTAGAGTCAAAGAAGACACCTCCAAGCAAATTCAAGTCTCCTCCAAGCAAAGGCACCATCAAAGGAAGCAATCTGTAGCAAAGAAGTCAAGTCGGCTTGCAGTCTTCAAGTTGGCCTTCAAGTCGGCCTAAAGGAGGGACAATCCTCTATATATAGAGGTTGTCCACTCCTCTAAAGACAATGCAATCATCTCTGAAATCAGCGAAGTCAAGGAGCCAAGAAAAGAACGAAATAGGACGAAGACAAGGAGCCTCTAGTGCAGCGAAGTAAGAGGAAGTATAAGCGAAGGTTGGAGGTTGTTTTCTAGGGCAAATACAGTCACACGTGTGAGAAAAGGAAGGGCAGTCTGCGGTTATATCAGCAGCAAGATCACAGTCACATGTTCATCTTTGGTTGGGCTAGAAAGTTAGGCCTATAAGGCCTCCTACTCAAGCAAAGGAAAGGCTCTCTCAAGCGAAGGTGAAAGGACCCTAATTTGCAAGGTTACCTACCACACGTGCAAGAATCTAGGGCTGTTGTACAGTCACTTTAGTCTACATCTACATCTCAAGAAGGATCTTGTTTGGTTGAAAGAAGGAAGGTGTCTACATAAGTGAAGGATATCTCTAAATATAGAAGAGAAGCATCTCATCTAGAGCTCACATAAATAAGGTCTATCAACAGTTGAAAGAAGGACGAAGTGTCAGGTAACGAAGTGCCGAAATAAGGAAGACTAAGTGTCAGGGAACAAAGTGCAGAAAGGAGAAAGGACTTGACTTGTGCTTGGAGGACATCCTAGACAAGGGTCTAGACTCTAGGGTTTGCCATTGATCAATAAGAAGCTTCAATAAGAGAAATTTACCAAGGGTTTTTCCTCTCAAGAGAAAAGAGGTTTTGGCCCTGGCAGAGAGCCAACATCTTGTGTTCTTGTTCTTATGTTTTTAGGTAGCAGTTTGATGAAATACACGCACAAGCATTAATAAGAAGGAGAAGATTAAGCTAACAAGAAAAAGTAAAAAGACTCCACAAATTGTTATCAAGTCAAGAAGAATTACACTACACCTAATTGCCCTTAATTCTTCAATAGCAGGTGAATTACATAACCCGAAAGGAAGTACTCGATAAGCATAAGTTCCCCATGGACATGTGAAGGTTATTTTATCTTGATCTTCTAGAGCTACTTGGATCTGGTTATATCCACTAAAACCATCCAAAAATGAAAAATATTTTTTCCCTGTCAATGTATCAAGGACTTGATCTATAAAAAGAAGCGGAAAATGATCTTTTAAAGTAGCTTTATTCAATTCCATATAATCAATGCATACTCTCCATTTTCCATTCTTTTTCAGAATAATTACCAATGGTGTGACCCACTGGTTGTTTGATATTGGATAAATGAAATTCACGTTTAACAATTTTTGTAATTCCTCTTTAACAATTTCCCTTGGATTTGGATTCATCTTCCTCTGTGGTTTTCGGATTGGTTTGGCATTTTCTTCAATATAGATATGATACATACAAGTATTAGGATCAATTCCTTTCATATCAGTGTATTCCCATGCATAAGCAGAGGAATGTTCTTGTAACATCTTCACTAATCCTCTCTTTTGATATTTTTTCAAATTATCATTAATATTCAAAGTTTTCCCTAGAAAAAATTCTATTAAAGAATTGCCAAATTTCTCCATAGAATGTAAAGCCATTTGATGAGATGATAGATATTCAATATTACATTGTTCTTGAAAACTTTGATTTTGTTCACAATATGAGGAAGATTCATTATTTTCCATTAAATTCAAAATCTAATCTTCTTCATCTATTTGTGAAGTAGCAAAAATTGGTCGTATATCAAAGTTTTCATTATCATCATCTATCCATGCTTCACTTTCTACTTCTATTATTGTTTTTGCAAGAGGATATAATGTGAATTTCTTTGTCGAACTTCCATCAAAGATAAACATATCACCAGATCTACAACTTATAAAAGCATCAGTTGTAGCTAACCATGGTCTACCTAGAATCAATGGGTGTCCTCCTAGATTATTCTTGGGTGTCAAGATCATGAAGTCAACAGGATATTCCCAAGAATCTAAGGATACAAATACATCTTCTAACACACCATCTTCTAATACATCTTCTAATACACCATCATCAAACAATTACCAACTTATGTGCATATGAAAATCACAAGAACAAGAGACACAAGACATAGAAGGACAGCCAGGGCAAAACCCTATAAGGGGAAAACCCGGTCGCAACTCTTCCTTATGTAGTTTCAAAGACAAGATGAGATAATCCAAGACTCTTTTGGCCTAGACACAAACTTTCTCCAATCACCAAATCAGCCCTTCCTTCTTCTCCAAGTGACAACTTCCCAGTAGCAACATCAACCTAGAACTTCGACCTTCCAGCAGTAGAATTTCAGCCTCCCCAACAGAATTTCAATCTTCCCAGTTGCAGAAATTCGACCTACAATAGAGTTCAAAATTTTGGCCCCAACAAATCCCCAATAACTTCGCACATGTGAGAGATAGATAGCCCAAAACTTCAAATAGGTCTCTCCCAGCAAACTTCTTCCTTCTCTAAGAATTTCTCACTTTTTCTGCCTCTCTTGCTTGAGTATCGAACTTGTTGAATGAGTGACATGTTGAAGTTTCTAAGTTTACTTAATTTAAAAACCCTTCATGCACTTTCCTGATTTATTCCTACCTACTTGTTAATTTTTCTTTAACAAGCTATTTACAAAGTAAATACTGAAAATAAACACTAGCGCATGTTCAACATATTACAAATCAGCAACTAAAAGAAAACAAGAACAAACACACCACATGACACCATTATTTTTGGATCAATGTCCCAGAAAAAACCCAATGCAGGAAAACCGGTGCAGCTATGTGAGGGTTTTCTTATTAAGCAATATCAAAGTACAATCTGGGTGTCGTAACTGGCCGACCCAACAGAGAATTTCCTTAGCAACTATACCTCACAGTTTGAGAGAAATATCCTAGTTGAAACTTGAAACTCTGGAAAACCCTTCCAATAGCTCCTCATCACAAAACTACCCCTGCAACCCCAGCGTCTGCCCAATCTGGACTGCGTCAGGCTTCAGCCCCTCTCTGTCTCACATTGGCCCTGCATCAGCCTTTCTTGGCCTATGTCAACCCCAGGAGGCCTTGCCTCAGCTCTGGGAACCTCTGCATCACCTACGCTAGCCCCTCCGGTGCTCTGCGCAGCACTTGGCTGCCTCTGCGTGAGCCCCTGCTGGCTCTGCGTCACCCTCCTTAGTTGTTGCGCTACTCTCCCGGCATAATCTTTGCCTTCTCTGTTCCTCTATACTCAATGCCCCTCAGCTGCTCTCCCGATCACTGATTCTCTCTCTTAGCAAACCCCGCTCTAAAGAATAGAATCACTGATCATCTGGTGTGATCTCCGAGTGACCCTCAAGCCTCCTCTTATACTTTTCCTGTTGACGATTCAATGGCCGAGACTAAGTCACTAATCAACGGCTAAGATTAGATCTGGCTTGATCCATGTCTTTTGGACCATTCTAACACAGATTCATATTAATACACAATAATATTTTATTTTCCCTAAGTTTAGACGTAGGGACTCCATTAAAAATATTAATTATTTTAATATCTCCTAATCTGTTTAGAATTTGCCCAAACCCTTTCTGGGTATTGGAGATCTCATCTGCCCCAACCTCTCCACCAGATTTCGTGGCTGGAGCACATTCGATGCTACCCCAAATCAACACTCCCTCTTAACGAGGATTGTGCTCTAGCAATACTCCTCACTGAGTATTACTCTGATCATCCGGCATCGGTACGTTTGTTGATGCTAGGCCTTCCTTCTCAACATCCTCTGCACTGCCGCATCCTGTACTACTGCCCATGGTTCTGCCACTACCACTGCTACATCTGTAAAACAGCTCCCTTTGCATCCATGCTGCTGTTGGTCCTTTCTCCCAGCACTGCATCCGCACTGCACCTCATCTCATCATGTCGTATCGTGCTGCACACTACTACACTCCAACTCAGTTACTAAGAAGTAAGTAACTAATCTCCCAACTAACCTCCATGTTGGGCTAGAGACACTCATTAATGCTGAAGCTCCCTCTACTGCTGACAAGTGCTCCCTCTCTAACCTCTGCATTGTTGAAACAACTCCCTACATCTCGCACCATTGCACACCTCTCTGTGCCTTCCTGCACTGGTGCAACACTCCTGTGCCTATCGCACTGCTGCAACCTGCTAGCTCTGCACTGTCTCAGGACTCCTGCACCGTATCTCCCTATGTCGCTCCATCTGCATCTGTCTCTACCCACTCAGCCAGTCCTGCTACTCCTCGTTGGGGCTCCCGTAGCAAGGTCTAATCCAAGAGGTTGGGTGCCTCAAGGATCTTGCCCCTCATCGCCTGTAGTCCACCTGACTACAGCTCGATGTCTCCCCACTTCCGTTCAAGTGGCATGTGTGCACTCATGGCACAATCATCGTCTGTAAAACTTCCTTCTCTGCCCGTGCTGGCGCTGCCTTAGTCTTGGAAGACTCTCCCTTACTCTTCTTCCTTGGGCACTAGGTCGCATAGTAACCCATCTCCTCATAGTGGAAGCACTTGATCTTGAAGAGATCTTTCTTCTTCTGCTTCTCCTGCTTTCCCTCAGATGCTAGGGCCACATCCTCCTCCTTCTGCTTGACCTTGATCCCTTTGCTGCTGCCACCTGTCTTTGACTGCTGTCTAATCTCTTCCTAGCAAAAAGCTGCCCACATCTCATCCAAAGGTAGGAGAGTCCCTCTGCCCAGGATGCTCTGGACAAACACTTCCCACTCTTCTAAGACAACATTCAGGGTTGTCCTCACCATAAGCTCCTGATCCGGTGTTGCTCAAATAGCAGTCAACTAATCTCGGATCTCATTCAGTCCTCCGAGGAAGAAGTCAATCGTTTGACCCTTCTTCATCTAATATGACCTCATCAGGTTCTCGAGCAGCATTGTTCTCTGCACAAAAGTATGTTGGTACAGGTTCTTAAGAGCCTCCCACATCTCAACTGCCGTTTCCTTCTCGGCTATATGTGGTACCACATGATCCTTGACCTTGTCAAGGATAACGCACTTGGCCTTCGCCATCGCCTCTTCGTACTTGTCGTTATCATTGGGGTCGACTAGGATAGCTATAATCTTCAAGGCGAAGTTCTTGACACGATTCTTGTCAAGCACTGATAAGATTCTGGCCTTCCAGACTACGAAGTTAGATGCTCCGTCGAGTCTATCCTGGTCTCTTACCCCGTGTAGTGCCATGAGGCTCCTCTACTTCCCTCCTAGAAGTTCTCTATTCAACTCCTTTAAGTCTTTACTTCCTATCTGGAAGTTTTCTTCTACACTCCCTTTGAGACCTGATTTCCCTCCTGGAAATCCTTCTGCCGCTTGTCAAGATGTCCCCTACTCTGATCGTCTTGAGCAACTCCACTGTTGATCCAAGTTCCTCGGCTAGAAACCCTCAGTAACAACTCCTCTGGCCCTGCTCTGTTAGGTATTGTTCTGACTACAGTACCTCACCAACTCCACTCTGCAATATTCTTGCAGCCTTCTAGTCCTCAGCAACTGCCTCTCTATGAACTGTGTCAGCCCTTCTCTGCCTCACGCTGGCTCTGCGTCACCTTAGATGGGTCTGCGTTAGCCCTGGGATGCCCTGCGTCAGCCCTCTGGCCCTCTGCGTCAGCAACGTTGGCCTCTCTGAGGATCTTCGCAGTTCCCGGCTTCTTCTGTGTGGCTCTGGTTGGCTTTGCGTCACACTTCCTTGGCTTCTGTGTTGCTAGAAACAGCGTCTTTCACCTCAAACAGTTGTTTTCTGCTGCTATTGCTCCGCTCGGCTGGTGTCTCTTAGTCCTACTATGATCTGCAATCACGATTTGATACCATGTTGAAGTTTCTAAGTTTACCTAATTTAGAAACCCTTCAAGCACTTTTCCTGATTTATTCCTACCTACTTGATAATTTTTCTTTAACAAGTTATTTACAAAGTAAATACTGAAAATAAACATCAGTGCATGCTCAACATATTACAGTTCAGCAACTAAAAGAAACAAGAACAAACACACCACATGACACTATTATTTTTGGACCAATGTCCCCGGAAAAACCCAATGTGGGAAAATCGGTGCAGCTATCTCAGGGTTTTCTTATTAAGCAATATCAGAGTACAATCTGGGTGTCGTAACTGGCCTACCCAACAAATAATAGCTCACAGTTTGAGAGAAATCCCCTGGCTGAAACCCCGGAAAACCCTTCCAGTAGCTCCTCAGCACAAAACTGCTCCTGCAACCCCACCTGCCCAATTTGGACTGCGCCAACCCCTCTCTGTCTAACGCTGGCCCTGCATCATCCCTAGGAGGCCCTGCGTCAGCTCTGGAAGCCTCTGTGTCAACTACGCTGGCCCCTCTGGTGCTCTGCGTGGCCCTGCATGAGCCCCTGCAGGCTCTGCGTCACCCTCCTTGGCTGTTCACTGCTCTCCCAGCCCAATCTCTGCCTTCTCTGTTCCTCTGTACTCAATGCCCCTCAGTTGCTCTTCCGATCACTGATTCTATCTCTCTTAGCAAACCCCGCTCTAGAGAATAGAATCACTAATCATCTGATGTGATCTCCAAGTGACCCTCAAGCCTCCTCTTATACTTTTCTTGTTGATGATTCAACGGCCGATATTAAGTCCCTAATCAATAGCTAAGTTTAGATTTGGCTTGATCCATGTCTTTTGGACCATTTTAATACAGATTCATATTAATACACATTAATATTTTATTTTCCCTAAGTTTAGACTTAGGGACTCCATTAAAAATATTAATTATTTTAATATCTCCTGATGTGTTTAGAATCTGCCCAAACCCTTTCTGGGTATTGGAGATCTCATGTGCCCCAACCTCTCCACCAAAATTTGTGGCTGGAGCACATCCAATGCTACCCCAAATGAACATGACACAAATGGATCGAACTGCGTCTTTATATATAGCCTTCTTGTGGGTCGAATTGCCCTAATGTAGGCCGACTTCAATGAAGATGGGGCCGACTTGGTGTGGAGGTGACAAATGACCTCCACACCAAAACCCTATGATGCAAAAACCCAAGAAGGGTATAATAAAATTGACAATGACTTTATTTGACTCAATATAAAACCTAAAAATATACAATGGAGGATTTGACCTAAAAATGATGACCCAAGCATGAACCCATGCTTTAATAAGTCATTTTATTAATAATAAAAATCTCTTTTGACATTACGGAATTATGAAGACCGGACCTAGTTACATTCTTCAACAATATGGTCAGTTCTTCTCTACTTTATGTTCCATATGGAGGGATGAGCTACGTCTGCAATGGTTGGAAAAAGGTGCCTTGCTAATAACATTTGCCAAATCCGTAGATGTGGTTGCATATTTAGATTTTATTTATGCATCAGTAGTTTTGAAGGAAAGGACATAAGTTACATTATATAAACCCTTCTGCCTTTTTGCTTTACTGAAGTAAATATTTTTCTATATGCATTTTTCAAAAAAAAACATAGGCAGTTTTGCCATTTGTTACATACTACATCATAGCCATTTTCATTATGAATAAATGTCAACCAACAAAACATTCACCAATCAGCACCCTTTTAATCGAAGTGCATTAAAAAAATATATATATCTCTAACAACTAAGGAGCCAAATGGAATATTAAAAGGATCTAGATTCTAAACATGATGTCACTACTTAACCTTCAAGATTGTAAGAGAAAGCAAACATATAGTTCTAGGCAATATCCGATTACATTTAATCATCTACAATTTTCTTTAATAGTTTATCCACTACCAATATCCTTTCCATCTATCACTATGTTCTTTAACAAACAGCCTAGTAAGGATATCACATTTATTCAATCAAACTTATATGATTGGATGAAATTTGACATTGTAATATATTCCAGGTACACTTTAGCATCGAAGCAGTGAAAATTTGACATTATAATATGTTCTAGGTCCACTTTAGCACCAAAGCAGTGAAATACCTTGAGACAGAAACAACGCCTAATCCAAAAGCACAATAGTAGCCATAGGGATGCCCATTTCCTATATCTGCAATCATCATATAAAATCAAACTAATATGACAATATATAGATTTCATTGAGAGAATTTTGACTTCAAATTCTTGTGCAATAAGATTTCATACAACAATATACATTTTTACAATGTGGAAAACAACTTAATGCAAACCTCCCCTTCAATAATAAACAATAAAAGCACGTTATCATTCAAATAAAGAGGGTTCTATTTGTACCAAAATCATTCCTAGATTTAGCTATAAATTTCCATTAATAAAAACAATAATCATGCCCATAGCAGGCATACTGACACATCCAAATGCATAGATGGTAGTTAGTCTATTATGAACTTGTTAGCAACATGTTACCCTCCAATTTGTATGAGGGTATACGTGAGCTGATCATCACATGATATGATCTTAGCCAATGAACTGTTTCTTCTCAGCAGTTTCATGTGCATGTATAAGAAGATGTTGTGACAGACCTAGATAAAGAGTTTGCATACAATTAAAGGGGATCAGCGCTGGTATCTGTTGGTGAACACAAAAGAGCTTTTGAGGCACATAAAAAAGACGCTGCTACAGCCATTGACCCAGATGATCCTGAAATATCTTATTTATGCCATCCAAAGTTGGGAAACACAAGAAGATATCTTAATGGATGAATACCTTCAAGAAATTCATTGGTTCAAGCAATGTTATAACCAATGTTACATTTATCGTTATCGGCAATTGATCGCTGGGGATCCAAAATTCAAATTATCAGCAATGTCGGGGAAATTATTAGAAATTATCAGGAAACTTTAAAAAATACAAAATAATCATTTTTTTCAAAATTTTGAACTTTTTATGTAACATCAACATCAAACAAATACATTGTTACATAAATATGAAGATAAAACTACAATATAAAATGTATAAGATGTCAAGTGGTACATCAAACATTGATATTGAAATATGATATCTGTCCTGAGTCACAGGTCCTAATAAGATAAAAGAAAATCACATCAAAACAAAAAAGAGCATCTCATGAAATGATCATCATGAGGCTTTTAGATACTACAAGGCTAATCATGATGTACTAAAATATCAATGATTTCCTCTACCCCTTTTTGTTGAGAAATGTAACTAGTTTCAGTCTTCATAATTGTTGTGCTAATTTCAATATGTATCCTACGTAACAAACAAGAAAAAGAAAAGAAAAATTATTATATCAAAGCATGGGTTTCATGCTCATTATTCATGGTATTTTAGGTAAAAGCATGTTTTCTATGCTTCCAGGGTTTGTTAGGTCTTAGGATTTATTGTCATGAGCAGGGTTGCAGGAATCGCCCCCCCCCCGGAGGATCCAAACCCGGAACCGCGGATCGGAGCGAACCGTCCCGGAATCCAATTTGGAAGCGCGATTCGGAGGAGGAGGTGGCGCGGTTCCGGAATTTAAATGCGATTCCTGCCTTTTGGGTTGCGGCCACCCCGGAACCGCGGATCGGAGGGCGGTTCGGGCACGGGGTGGCGCCACGCTTCCGGCCCGGAACCGCACGCCACCCGCACGCCACCCAGGCGATTCCGGAAGCAACCCCGCGGCCTCCTTTTTTTTAATTTATTTTTTTTAAATTTGTTTTAATATGTGACTTAACTAGCATGAGGGGGTGGGTTAGGTTAGTTTAGGGTGAGTCTAGGGTGACTTTAGAAAAGAATAAAGCCCCCATTCTCTTCTCATTTTCTCACTTTGAGTTTATGAGAGTTGGAGAAGAGAAGAGAGGAGAGGAGAAGAGAAGAGAGGAAAGGAGAGGAGAAGAGAGGAGAGCTTGGAGGAGTGAAGAAGGAGGAGCTAGGAGAAGGAGGAGGAGCTTGGAGCAAGAGCTTGGAGGACTTCATCTACAAGAGCTAAAGAGGTAAGTTCAAACCCCAAACTCCCTTGTTTTTTTGAAAAAAAAATTGTATTTTTCTCCTCCCTCTCCTACTCTTTCCCATTGTTTCTACTTGCTCCTTTATTTACAGGTTGTCCACCACCTATATCCATATTCCAAGATGGTGTTCTTTTGGCTTCTATGTATCATTCCACTCTTGGTTTTAATGATGGCAAGGGTGAGGAATAGAGGGGAAGAGGAAGGGGATGAACTTGGTCCTAATAGTAGTGACCCAATGTATGATGAGGAGGAAGGGTTTGAAGAGGAAGGGGATGAACTTGAAGAGGACACTGAAGCACAAGATGGGAAAGGTACATCAAATCCCTTGTGGAACTATGTGACCAAACTTGAAGGGGGAAAGGGTGGTGGATCTTACAAATGGATGTGCCCTCATGATTGTCATGGAGGAAAACCATATACGGGTTCATATACCCGTCTGAGGAGGCATTTTTGTGGGGTGCTAGAGAGTGATGAAAAAAAGGGTTCTGTGGGGGTAGCCATTTGCCCAAAAATTTCAAGTGAACAAAGACAAAAATACATCAAAATAGAGATGGCTGCACAACAAAAAAACAAGAAACAAAAAACTCATTCAGAATCAAGTGCAACCTCTAAATTTGGTAGTTGCCCATCTCCTTATGGTACTTCTGCAACCTCTGGAGGTAGAAAAACAATAGGGGATTTCCTTAATGTTACTGGGAGGGATGATGTGGATGGAAAGGTAGTCCGTTTTCTTTGTGCTTGCGGTGTACCATTCAATGTGCTTCGCTCTCCCTATTGGCATGACATGGTAAAGGCCATCAATGAAGCCCCAAAAGGATACAAGGCCCCCAACTATGAGAAAGCTAGAACAGTGTTATTAGAAAGAGAAAAAGCTAAGGTTCAAAGAGCTTTGACACGTTTTACACATGAGTGGGTGGATTATGGGGTATCCATTGTATCAGATGGGTGGACAAATATTAGAAACCAACATTTGATAAATGTTCTTGGTGTTTCTTCTAAGGGTGCAGTATTTATTGCATGTCATGACTCCTCCTCCATCAGTGCAACTGCACAAAACATTGCAGATCTCCTATTGAAATCAATCAAAGATGTTGGTCCGAATAATGTGGTTCAAGTGATCACAGATAATGCAGCAAATTGTAAGGCAGCAGGAAAAATTATTGAGCGTACTCATCCACACATCTTTTGGTCTGGGTGCCTGGTTCACACATTGAACCTTTTGATGCATGATATTGTGAAACACAAAGAATGTGGGTGGATTGCTGAGGTTTACAGGAAAGGGAAGCAGCTCATTAAATTCATCACAGGGCATACAAGGGTAAACTACTTCTATGGCACTTACTCCAAGTTGCAATTGCTTAAAATTGCAAAGACAAGATTTGCTAGTTATTACCTCACCTTTAGGCGGCTAGTGAAGGTGAGACAAGCTTTAACTAATCTGGTGTGTGCTGAAACATGGGATGAAATTAACCAGTGTACAGATGGTGCTACTGCTAATGTAGTCAAGGACACTGTTCTTGACACTTACTTTTGGTCACAGGTTAAATATGTTTTGCAATTCACCAAACCAATTTATTACATGATCAAGTTTGCAGATTCAGATCGACCAGTAATTGGGGAGGTGTATGAGCAAATGGATAGCATGTTGGGGCAGATTAAAGACATTGTTGAGCCTAGAGATACCACCTTGTACAATTATATTCGTGAAGAGGTGGAAAAGCGATGGGATATGCTAAATGTTCCATTGCATGCATTAGCATATGTTTTGACACCTAGGTACTATCATCCATCATGGCTTTCAAAACCAGCACCTGGGGGGGGAAGCAGGAAAAAACCACACCAAGATAAAGAGGTTCACGAAAAATATATGGCTGCATTGAGTAGATTAATCCCTGATAATGAGGAGGCTGCATTGGTACGGAGACAGGTGAGCAACTATACGCTCAACACTGGTCCATTTGGGAGCATGCATTCAATTGAAGATCGAGAGCATTTTTCTGCTCTTGAGTGGTGGAACATGCATGGAGGGCCTACTCCACTTCTACAGAGTTTGGCATTGCGGGTGCTATCACAGGTGGTAAACACTTCTTCTGCAGAGAGGTGTTGGAGCTCTTATTCTTTCATCCACAGTGTTAAAAGGAACAGGTTGAGTTTAGATCGGGCAGAGAGCTTGGTTTATGTTCATTACAACTTGCGATTGTTGTCCCATTACTGTGAAGATGCAAAGTCTAATAAAGACTTGTTGACTTGGGACAAGCATCCAGAGGAGCCCAATTTGGAGGATGGAGTGTTGCAACTAGAGCAATTAGAGGATGCTCTTATCCAGGTATGTCCATTGTGGTATGAATTTTCCAATTTTCCCTTATAAAGCATTTCTCTAATTCATGTTTTTAATTTTTTTGTTAACTAGTGTTTTTTTTTTTTTGCATGAATTTTTTGAGCGATTCTAGGATGATGATGACCGTGTTGATATGCCACCACCCCCACCCCCATCTGGTCCTAGGTTCCATGGTTCAACACCAACAGCAGGGGGTTCTTCTTCATCAGTTCCAGTGCCACGACTTACACAGGGACCATCTTCTTCATTGCCACCACGTGGAGGCACGCCATCACGTTCTATTCGTGGTGGAAGGAGGAGAGATTAGTAGATATATTCACAATCTACTTCTTTTTGTCATAGTCTATAGATTACTCATTAGACTTGTAGACTTGTGAATTTGAATTTTGAACCTTTTTGGCTTGGCGGTGACCAAGTGACATATTTTGTAAACATTATTATTTGAATTTTGGACATGACAAATGTTGACAGTTGCTCACTTGCTAGATAAATCATAATATGCTCTATGTTTTATGTTTTATAATATGCTTAAATGTTTTATGTTTTATAATATGCTTAAAAATTTGATGTATGTTTGTAATAGCTAGAATATAGATGATTGTTGTACATACTAGTAACTACAATGGAATCATGGATGCCATATCTATCTTGATTTATGCAAAAATATGCATGTTTTCATGTCTTCTACAATTAATTTGGTATTTGGGATGTTTGTTTTGAGTATAAATGCAAAAAAATATATAAAAATATATATATATATAGCAGACGCTTCCGCGGACGCTTCGCTCCCTAGATTTTTGGAAAATGACGCTTCCGCGCTTCGCGCTTCCGCTTCGCTCCCGCTTCGTGCAACATTGGTCATGAGTCAAAGGAGTCAACATCATGTTTATTAGACCCTTCTGGGCAATTTTAATTGTAAAAAGAATTATTTTTTAGTCTAGAAAGTCTTGGAATCTCCAAGAGTACAAGTCGGCCCTAGGATCCTCAAGTCGGCCTAAAGGAGGGGATTCAACCCCTTGAGAAGGCTATAAAAGGAAGCAATTCGACCTCATTTGGACACACACACAACAGTTCGATCTATCAAGGAAAGAGTTCATATCTATAGCTAGCAAGCTGGGAAAAGGAGAGCAAAAGTCTACGAGAAGTTGAGTGGACGAAATTTATTGTTTTTGGGCTCTTCCTCTCTCATAGGTGCGAAGAAGCTAGGGTTTCTACAGCCAGAAAGAGGTCGAAGTTGCAGGACTGTATTGTTGGGAAGTGAAGTTGTTGTTGGGGAGCAGAATTACAAGAACAGGTTGTTGGATAGAGCGAAATCCTTCTCTTGACCTTGTTGACCTTGGGCAGAGTTATTTTGCTCCAGGAAGGTCTCAAAAGGAAGATAGATTAGAGTTTATGCAGCAATTGTTGGGTCGAAGTTGTTGTGTTAAGTAGTTGGCCAGTTGTTAGCAGGTCAAAGTAGCAAGAAAGAAGCAGTTTGAGGGAACGTCTTGAGGAAGAGTTGACTTGGTACTAGGAGAAGCACTTGGTCTAGGGATTGGGTCACTATATCTTATTTGAAACAGATTCTAAGAAGAGAAGAGTTTCAAGGTTTTCCCCTTGGAGGGTGTAACGCACAAAGCTTGTATACTCAGAGGAATTCTCGGATACCAATGTGACAAACAAAGTTCGCATACACAGTGGAGCAATCTTCAGAATACTTCGAAGACAAAGACATCCATTGTAGGACAAGTAATTGTATATTGAATATTATACAAAAGAATTGACATGGGATGATTACAATGAGG
Organism: Pinus tabuliformis; assembly: GCA_031772625.1. Lineage (NCBI taxonomy): Eukaryota > Viridiplantae > Streptophyta > Pinopsida > Pinales > Pinaceae > Pinus > Pinus tabuliformis. The sequence goes on from CM062818.1 coordinate 2,076,777,474, forward strand.
GCGAGGGAGTGCTTATATACCCTAGGAAGGTACCTCTTTATGTTAATTTTAGATAACAATGGTTTGTTCTATGCTTAAGAGAAATTTAGTTCAATTTTTCTTATTAACCCAATATCGATTTCCAATTTAGCAATCACATTAACATCAATAGTAAATGCAAATAGAACATAAACAATAACCAGAAGACAAGCCAAGACAAGACCACACAATATTTGGTGGATGTTAGGGAAAAACCCTAATGCGAGGAAAACCCTTTGATCAAATTTTCTTATTATTCTTCAAAAGTTCAGCACAGAGAGAGAGTACCATATACAAAATTTACTTGCCCAAATACAGTCAAATATGTCCAGTCAAACTGCAGTCAACAGGATGCCCTAACCAGAAATTCAACACTGGTCAAATTAGCATAATTACTCCTCCAAATCAGCTCGGTCAAACCCAATCAATTCAGCCTCCAAAAACAGTCCAAATCAGCCTAAAACAGTCCTAAAGAAATTGGTCAAACTTGGTCAACGCATAGTCAGTCAAACCTACGGTCAAAGGGCACACAGTCAACACTGGTCAACTTGCCCAGAAAATCTCAAAATTTGTGCCAAAGAATGTGGCCTACCCAAACAGAAATTCTCCCAAGAAAAACGTAGCTAAACAAGGTCAATTGTTGCCCAGTCAACGCTGGTCAAAATTGCTGCAACTTGGTCAACACAGGAAAACAGAAAACGCAATCAACCCTTCGCATGTGTGGAGGAGAAGAAGATTGCCCTAAAATTCGTATGACCCAATCAGATGAGGAGAGAAAGAGATGTGTGAGATGATGAATGTCCAAATGAGGTAGATGCTCCTCCTATTTATATGCAACGTTGAGGGTAGAATTACCCCCTGAAAGAGAGCTAGATCTCACAATAGAATTGAAACCTGGTACTCCACCAATTTCTAAAACACCTTATAGAATGACAACTCCGGAACTTCAAGAATTACAAATTCAATTGAAGGAACTATTGGATATAGGACATATTCGACCCAGTATATCACCTTGGGGTGCTCCTGTAATTTTTGTCAAGAAAAAAGATGGATCCTTAAGATTATGCATAGATTATCGAGACTTGAATCGAGCTACAATAAAGAATCAATATCCTATTCCTTGAATTGATGATCTCTTTGATCAAATGAAAGGACTTGTTGTCTTTTCAAAAATTGATCTTTGATCAGGCTATCATCAGCTACGGATTTCTGAAAGCGATATTTCTAAGACTACATTCCAAACACGGTTTGGACATTATGAATTTATTGTGGTACCATTTGGATTAACAAACGCACCAGCGGTATTTATGAATCTTATGAACAATGTTTTCCGCAAATATCTTGATCAATTTGTACAAGTCTTTTTAGATGATATACTCATCTATTCCAAGAATGAGAAAGAGCATGAAGACCATTTACGGATAGTGTTATCCTGCCTCAGAAAACACCAGTTGTATGGAAAATTATCCAAGTGTTCGTTCTTTCAAGAAAAGATTCATTACTTAGGTCATATCATATCAGGTGAAGGGATCTCAGTAGACCCTGAGAAGGTAAAAGCAATCATGGAATGGCCAATACCGAAAAACGAACATGAAGTACGAAGCTTTATGGGTTTAGCCAGTTACTACCGAAGATTTGTGGAAGGATTCTCCAAAATTGCAAAGCCGAATACAACCCTTCAGCGTAAAGGTATTAAGTATGAATGGACTAAGGAATGTAATAAAGCATTTTCTGAACTCAAAAGACTACTAACCAGTGCACCAATCTTAAAAGCCTCTGATATGGACAAAGATTTTACGGTATATACTGATGCATCCAAACATGGGCTAGGTGCAGTATTAATGCAGGATAGAGGAGTAATAGCGTATGTCTCTAGAAAATCCTCATGAAGAACTTTACGCTACTCACGATTTAGAGTTAGCCGCTATATTACTAGCTTTAAAGATTTGGAGACACTATCTATTGGGGCGAAGTTTTACACTTAAAAGCAACCATCAGAGTCTACAATATTTGTTCACCCAAAGAGACTTAAATGCTAGACAAAGACGACGGAGTGAATTCCTAAGTGAATATGACTTTGGAATATCATATATTAAAGGAAAAGAAAATGTAGTGGCAAATGCTTTAAGCAGAAGACCCCAGATATTCTCCCTCATACCTATCAAAGTAGACTTAAGGCAACGAGTACTAGAACATCTCATAAAAGATAGCTGGTATTTAAAGGTAAGATCTAGTCTTGAAAGTAAAAATCCAAAAGAATCTAAGTTTGAAGGATATGAACTAGAAGATGATGGAATCTTATGCTTTCATGGAAGGATGTATATTCCTGATAATAGGGATCTTTGAGACACCATTCTTAAGGAAGCCCACAGAGCAGTATATTGTGCACAGCCTGGAGTAAAGAAAATGTATACGGATACTAAGAAACTCTTCTTCTAGTCGGGCATGAAACGTGATATCGTTCAATTCGTTGCAAGATGTTTGAAATGTCAACAAGTAAAAGCAGATCATTGTCATCCAACGAGTCTCTTACAACCTCACGACATTCCTATAACCAAATAGGAGATCATTTCTATGGATTTTATCACTAGGCTACCTCTTACTTCTCAAAGACACAATGCCATTCTGGTAGTAGTGGATAAATTAACAAAAAGCGCCCATTTCATTCCCGTAAGAGATACTTACAAAATTGCTGACGTAGCTCGAGTATTCATAAATGAAATTATCAGATTTCATGGAGTACCTAAGAAGATTATATCAGATAGAAATTCATGATTTACTTCAAGATTATGGACTTGCATGTAGTCAGCCTTAGGAACTCAATTAAATTTAAACACAGCTTATCATCCTGAAATTGATGGGCAAACAGAAAGGGTAAATCAAGCACTTAAAGATATGTTGAGGATGTATGTTATGGATCAGCAATCGCACTGGTAAAAGTATTTATCCTTAGTCGAATTTGCATACAATAACAGTTATCACAGTTCAATCAGAATGCCTCCATTTGAAGCATTATACGGCAGACCTTAAAGAACACCGTTAAGTTGGGACAAATTAGAAGATCGAGTGATAGTAGGGCCAGAATTAATCCAAGAAATAGAAGAGCAGGTAAAACAAATTAGACAGCGGTTAAAAGAAGAACAGGATAGACAAAAGAGTTATGCTGATGCTAAGAGAAGTGATAGGAAGTATGAGGCAGGGGATCAGGTTTTCATCCGCATCAAACCGAATAAAAGTACTATTCGATTCGGAAAAGGGACAAAGTTATCACCCCGATTTATTGGACTACTTAAAGTCATGGAAAGAGTTGGACCTGTCACCTATCATCTTGCACTGCCACCTCACTTGCATAAAGTCCATAATGTATTTCATGTATCTGTATTAAGACATCACATAGCTGACCAATCTCATAACCTTCAATGGAAGAAACTGCAAGTATCGAACGAAGAAATCATATCCGTTGAAAAATTACCTATACTTTAACGTACGGTTCGACAGCTCAGGGAATCATCTGGTAGATCAAGTTAAGGTCCAGTGGGACAAGTATAGTCTTGGATCGACTACTTGGGAAGATAAGGAAATCATATGTCAAAAATACCCCAACTTGTGTCAATTTTGAAGAACTTTAAACCATGTTTTATATATATTTACTTTACTTTAAATCAGAGACTCAAAACCATTTTGGAATGATCACATATAAACGTGAATTTTTTTTATGATATGTTATCTGTTTAATTCCACTCTTATGTGGATACCAAGACAGAATATGTTATTGAACTTACTAAATTATAGTTATCAAAGTAAAGTTTAAATATTCGAGTAATTTTGCTTCTAATGGGAATTAATATATTATAATTTTGTTCCATTTATGCATATCAATATGATTGATGAAATAGAAATCAAAGAATGATTACATTTTAATATGAAAGCTAATGACATGAATAGAATATGGCAAAGTATGTTATACTGTAGTTGACATGTATGAATTATACATAAGCTACTTGTTTTTGAATATGTTAATGCACATTTTATAAATGCATGTACAAGTGTTTATGATTGCAAATAATATCCGTTACCAAAATGACCACGTGATGATAGAAACTTCAGAACAATTAAGGCTCAAAGAGATTCCATGATAGGGTATTAACCCTGATTCTACTGGGAGGGGTAGAGGTGTTGCCCACCATTTATCCTCCGAACCCTGGAGTCATGGGAGGACTATGCGAATCACGCTCCCCTAGACGTGTGATGATGACTGCTGGATGTCTACTGGGAATCAAGTCAGTATAGCCGACGCTGCCATCCTTAGAGTTTATGAATAGTTAGGTCAATATAACTGACGCCATGGCATACTCCAGTATAGGACGGATAGGATGGGGGCGGAAGAGATTAGGAAGGATAGGATGATTTTGTAATAGTTGGGGAACCTGATTGAAGTAAGGCAGGATCATTAAAGTTATAGACCTAGAAGTATTCAACACACCAATTTTATAGTGTCCTCACAATAAGTAATAATTTAACCTCGATACGTAATCTTAAGAATAATGTATTAATTGCTATCATAAGTATTCATATAAGATAAAAACTCTAACTCTGGGACGAAGTTTTCTGAAAGGGGGGGTGTATGTAACAACCTATCTATAATATAGAGAACACAAGAATATTAGCATGCATATGATAGCTACATATGCATGTATTGCATGCACCGCACTAGTATTTATATACTAAATTAACTATAAGTATTAAATATCATGACACTCCTTCAAATAGAAGTTATATTCACCCATCAACACCCATATTGCTTAATGTATCATGATTATGATTAATGGGCAAATACCAATGATATAAATTTAAAATGTATAACGTAAAAATAATTATAAAGAGATAGATGTTAAAAATTAAGCTAATCCTAAAAGATGGTTATAATTATATATCTTAGAATATTAATAAATTAACAAAATGATAAAAAATAAATTAAAGATAAGGTACCTAGTATGAACCTAGGACCTTTATATTAAAAACAAACAAAAAGAATATTAAACCAAAACTCATAATACATATCAATATACCTTTAAAAAGAAATACATATCACGTGACATGGGAAGGGTGTCACCATAAGAAGCGGTGGTCTGCTGGTAGAGGGGGCAGCCACCGCCAAGAAACAACATATAGGGGCAAGGAACAGTTTTGGAGGGGCACTGGGAGCAGAAGAAAGAACCAAGGGAGGAGACATACTGAAGAGGGGCGAAATTTATAAACCGGAGTTACCAACAGAAGGAGAGCCTGGTTGTTCTGAGGTTTCTAGGCACGGGGGAACAGTCTGCTTCAATTGAGAAACTTACTTACTGAACTAAGTATCGAGGTTATCTCAGTTTGGCTGGGTGGTTTCGGTCTTTTGGTAACAAAAGCGGGAGCAGCTTGAGGCATCATCAACCGCAGGAATACAGGTAGGTACTCCATATCAAACTGAGAAATTTAGTTATATGAATGTTGCTTAAGTCATTTAAGCTGCAAACAGATTTGAAGAAAAAACATATTATGTTTTAGAGCTTTACATTTCTGGTTAAATGATTCAGAGCCTTACAGATACAAATGTAACGAACAAAGTTTGTATACACAAAGGAGTAATCTTTAGAATACTTCGAAGACAGAGACATCCATTGTAGGACAAGTAATTATATATTGAATATTATATAAAAGAATTGATATGAGATTATTACAATGAGGGTGAGGGCCTGCTTATATACCCTAGGCAGATACCTCTTCACCAATGGTTATGTCCTTAGGGACATACCTTTTCATTAACTAGTTACTAATTAATCATTATTTATTATTATTATTGTTTTACATTATTTGTATTATTTTATATATATTTTTATTCATAACAAAGGGGTTTTGCCTTGGCTAAGAGCCTATATCTATGTCCTCTTTTGTTGTTACGGTTTCTTGATATTGTTTGATGAAAAGATTAACTAAACCACATAAAGAAGATAATTAAGTTTTCATAAGTATCAAGATTGAAGAAAATAAGTTATAATTGTTGCACTTTATATTTTTTAACACTTTTATGGGCAAAGGTCATCGATGTCATTCTTCCTCTAGAAGTAGTAGGTGACGTGTTGAGCCTAAGTCTGGGGTGAAAGGTGAAATCCTTGGACAAAAGGTGGAAGATGAAGTGGGATGTCTTTCGACTCTTCCCCTAGTTGGAAGTCTCTGTGGAGGTGGTCGTGGTGGCATTGGTTGCAGCACACTCTCAAAATCCTCCCCCTGCTCTAAATCTATCTCTCTTACAAGTGGAGTCTCCTCCTTGGCCTCTGGCTCCAACCACTTAGGTACATCCATCATGATAAGCCTCTCAGTCTCCACCCTCCACAAACTTGTGGTGTCAAATGCCACCGATGAAATGGCATCTGTGTCGATTACTTTTTTTATCTGCCTAACCCATAACCTCAGCTTGTAGTAGACATAGACCATGTAATTGAAGCAGTGGACATCTAACTTGTAGGAGGGGCATTTTGTGATTAGAGGAATCAAGATGATGTCCCATGGGCATATGCCATAAATTAAATTAGTTAACTTCTAAAAAATATAAATTTAAATTTGAAAAATTCTAACTTGTTGCACTTCTTGGAGTGTATCTTTAAAGACACTACAATTGTGCTTACAACCTAAAGAGTTGTAAGTTTGACTTAGCACCCGAATGGCAAGTTTTTGCAACTCTAGGACTCTTCTACCATAGTTTGCCCACCAAACATATACAGAAAATAAATGGAAAGGATTCAAATTTCCAAGGAAAGGCAATGGGTTATATTTCAATTTTCCATTAGGTACCAAATGCCAAATAGAATCATAGATAGTCATAGAAAGGAAACACGTTGAAATTTGAAAATTGAAATAAATTTTACTTGTAGCTTACCTCTTCCTAGCAGTCTTGTCTTATAAAATGATTCCCAGCCTATTTTATTCTTGTTAAATAAATTCCAAAGTAAATAATCTTATTTCAAGAAGAGAAATCTGGAATATGCTGCAAAGTTTGATTTTCAAGTCGATGTTTCGAGTCTCAAGCATCTTGTCCTGATGATGGGTATGGGTATGGACACGAAACATCGACTTGAAATCAAATTGTGAAGCATATTCTGGATTTCTCTTCTTCAAATTGTACCCACATAAACCTGCAAATAAGAAATAAACTTATTATTTAAAATAAAATCTTTTTATTAAAGATTTAACTTTTTTAAATAAGAAATTTATTTAAATAAATTTCCAAATTCACCCTCATTTTTCATACGTATCCCATTACGTTTTCTTTTTTGTCTTATTATATACCCACAATGACACCAAACAACCATACCAACCAAGCGTGCCTCCATGACAGTCCAAGCTCCATTGTGCTCAACGCGTCAAACATATCTAAAGTCAGTTTAATATATACACTATTGGTTTTATAAAATCACAAAGTATATGAGATAACACACCAAAACCAACACTAAAAATCCCAAAGATGCAGCGTTTGATCGACACAATCAAAGAATTGATTGATGGCCACAGTATTGAACCTAGCCGCAAGTCTAGGAGTCTTTGTTTATAGTTCCAAAGTTCCTTTATATTTAAGCTCTATCCACACAGGCCAAGGGTAATTCCACAATTCAGCCACAGGTCCAACCACAAGTCTCCACAGGCACAGAGATATGTCTGCTACAGGTGGACATACTTCAAATGATACTGCAATAAAATCCAAGCTGCTACAGACTCCAAATGATAGTCCATTGTAATTACAAATCCGACGTGTAAGGTTGTTGTAGCTCTGAAATCTGAGGTATGGAGTAATTCTTCCACAGTTAAGACTGTTCTCTGTGCCAAAAACAAAATTGTAATAGATGACTGTTCTCAAAACCTTTAATAGAATTTGCCCAAAATAGAGATATCAAGTCATCCTCGGCCTCCTTCTTGTTCTGTCTTCTTCTGTGTCTTATCTCTGAAATCTTCACCGAATTGCTTGCTAAAATGAGGTGTCCAAACTCATATTAATACTGGTTTGACGTTTAATATGAATGTACGTGTCTTATGGAGGGAGGCCGACATGACAGGCCTAGCACAGGTCAGTTCAAGGACCAGATTAATATTCCTAACTTAAAAAATTAATATCTCCCAAACTATTTGGAGTTTCAAGCCAAGTAATAGCTTTGGAAAGCTAAAACTATGCTATAAAGGATGGTGGAGGTCTCATAGAGAAATTTTGCATATAAGGTAGTAAAAAAATATTTTTTAATGTGACTGGTCATTTATTAGTGCAAAATTTGAGGTAGGGCAGTTAGGCTTCCTCAGGGTTTGGCTTCTTGTTAGGCTTCTTCATCATAGGCTTATAATGTCATCAAGATAGTGACATGCCATTAATCATATGCAGCATTGACTTTTCCGTGTCATCATCAAGTCTTCCATTATCAAGATCATTCGAGGTAAGAACATCTAAGATTATGGCTCCATCATCAAGATCATCAAACGTACATGATTGGCACTTCTTCACTAGTGTCTTGATATCTTCAAGAGTTATGACATCATTTGGCATCTCAAGAATATTTGTCATCCTGGCCAATACCATACTCACATCAATGACAACCTAGATTAACAATCTCCCCCTTTGTCATTGATGGCAATATTCTTTCCCTTTCAAAATTCTCTCCCCCTTTGACATCAATGGCAAACGGGGTGCCCAAATACTCCCCCTGTCAAGCTGTTTCTTTTCTTCATAGATAGTAGTTTGTCATAGGTATGTTACTCCCCCTATCACGGTGCTTTTCTTTCTAGCAATGTGGTTCATGATAGATGTGCTTACATTCCTTTATGTGATGAACCAACTCCCCCTGTCTGCACAACCTCCTCTAGCTCAGGAAAGATTACCTGCTTAGTGATCAAGTGGAAGACATCTTCAACAACAGTCCATTGGATAGATAAGAGATCATGTTCTTCAATGGAGTGTTCTTGAGAAATGATCTATCAAAGAATGATTGTCAATATAGCTCATCAAGGATTTCATAAGGCCCATTCACGGATGGCTTCTGCAAGAATGCTTAATCATCATAAGCTCCCCCTAACTGTATGCATGGTCTTCCTTTTGGCAAAGTCTCCCCATCAAATACTTGGAATATCAAGGATAACTTCATCAAGTCAACAACATGTGTTGTTGGTTGGAGTGTTCAAGAGACTTCTGGATTCAATTTGCTTCCTTCTCCATACTTGTGTAACTTTCTTCTCTGGCACGGTTCTAGCTTGTGTAGGGGCCCAAGTCAAGTTACAATCATGTGCCATATGTCCAATGTTATGACACTTGAAGCACTCTATGTTGCTCATGAATAAGAATTCATGACTTCTTGTAAAATTGCTTCTCAGAGATTGACAAGGACCATTATAATTATCTTTGTGATATGCCCTACAATCTTTTGCCATGTGCCCAAATTTTGTACAAGAATAGCAATAACCAAGAAATATACTTTGGTACCTCGGAGAAGAAGATTTCCTTGATGTACTTCTAAAGTCTTTTTGCCTTCAGATCCTTTGATGAAAACCATTGCTTCTTGCATCCTTGACACCATCTGCATTTCTTCTTGGAGTAGGATTTTTTCCAATGTCAACTTGACTCTTGCCTTTCCTAGGAGCATCAACATTTCTTCCTGGCTTCCTCACATCCTTGTTGTTTGAAGCATTTTCCTTCTTGCTTGAGGATTCACCTGCATAGCCAAGGCATGATTTATCAAGGGGAGACCTTTGATGACTTAGGATGTCATCTAGGGTTTGAGAACTCATCAAGTTCTTATTCAACAAATCAACTTCCTCTTTAAGAAAGACAATTTCTTCCTTCATTTTCTTGCATTCTTCATCCTTCTTTGAGAGTATGATCTCCATTTCTTCCTTCATCTTGGTTGCTTCACATGATTGGGCCTTAAGTGAGATGATTTCTGCTCTTAACTTGATGATGTCATCATCCTTCTCTTCTAGTTGGCATGTCATGGTGTTTCTCTCCTTTTCTATTTTATCAACTTGTCCTTCTATGAATGCCAATGCTTCCATTGCCTTCTCAGCTTCCTGTGCTTGTTTCCTTGCTTCTTCTAGTTGTGATCTAAGGGAGGAGACCTCTTCCTTGTATTGACCAATCTCTGCTTCAAGTTTGTTCAAGCTCTTGTGCCTTTGTTCAAGGTGGCTTGACAAGTTATCTTCCCGTTTCTTTGCCTTATCTAATTGATTTTTCATGGATATGACTTCTTCATGATGCTTTCTCTTGTTTTGATGAAATTTTTCCTTAATCTTGGCGAGCTCCTCATCTCTTTCGTGTACTTGAAACTTGACAAGGTCAACTTCCTTCCTTATCTTGTCCTGGTCACCAACTTGCGCTTTCTTCTTAAGTTCCTCATTTTTGTTTTTCACATTGTTTATCTCTTCTATGGCAGCCATAAGTTTAGAGAGGAGATCTCCTTCATTCTCTTCATCTTCTAGGACTTCTTTAGCCTTGATGTTATCACTCTTATCTTCAGCTTCCTTGATGGGCTTTGGGATTTCCTTCTTGTTTTCCATCATTTTCTTGACTAGAGATCATTGTCAATGCTCCTTTTGAGTGAAGATCATGAAGTTTATCCCATATGCCTTTTGCTGACGAACATTTTTCCAAATTGGCCTTCATAGAATCAGGTAGCCCATTCAAGATTGCTTTTGAAAGGCACAAAAATCGAGGAAGAGGGACAGCAGCAAGGGCACGAATTTCGAGGCAGGTTTTGGGCACGATTTTCGAGGCAATCGTACTGTTCAAATCTGTACAGTTCGTACAGCAAATTCCGAGCACAATTTTCGAGGCAAGTCATACAGCATTTAATGTTGTTTTATTGCTGGAAATTTTCTGTTTTGGTTGTTTGCCGATTGGCACGATTTTCGAGGTGGAGTTCAAGCACAGAAATTGAGATAAGTTGTAATTTGTGGTTGCTGGAATTTTTACTGTGTATTTCAGTTTCTCTGTAAAAGCATTTTCAGAAATAAAGAAGAGCTCTCAAACTGGTTTTCCCCAAGAGTTGTAGGGGGTTTTTCCAGGGTCACATTGACCAAAAATCACTATGTTATTTTCTATGTGTGGCTGTCATAATTTCACTGTGTTTTATTTCTGCAATTTCAGCGGTTGTGAAATCTCTAAATTTGTGTTTTCAGAAAATATTGCCATTTCCAGATTTTAGAATTTTTATCATACTTGGATTTAAAACTAAATGCATGGAATGATAAGGAAAACTGATAACCGGAGTGGGGGTTGAAATATCTTCACATTGTTGCCCCTTGTCCTAGTATTTGTTCTATAGGACCCCCTCCTAGGACCCCCGCAAATTTGATCGGAAACAATGCCCAAAGCGACAAGATCATTCAAAGGAAAATACTTTGAATTACTCCAATGATTCAATGCTCACCAATGATATCCAATTATTTAGTGTTGATGAAAGTGTAACTAGGTTTGGTATTTACAAATGTAATTTTGATCTTTGTACTTGTCAAGAAAAAAGAAATATTAATCTTGTAAATTATAAGAATGAGTTTCTTACTCACTTCATAGGTCTAGGAAAGTCAAAGAGTCAAAGTAATGTATAAGGAGCTCTTCTTGAGCCTATGTGTAAATGTATACTAGTCTAAAAGGCCCTCCAAAACAAGCACAATCCTCTTGAAAAGAGCAAACAAAAACGATGTCAAATGCAATCAAGTTGGCCAGCAAAACAATAGAAAGAGTAGTCATGTCGGCTCAAATGAAGTGACACAACACTTCACTGTCATGTCAGCTTATTTATAGAGACATAACAACTATAAATACCCTGCTGAGGTCACCACAGGAAACAAGAATCTTGGATGTCTCTGAGATTTCGGATGAAGGTACAGGAGCTCTGAAATCTCGAAAAGTGCAGTAAGAAACTCGGATCTTCCTAAAGTTTTAGAGTATAGTCACATAAGGGATCTCGGAGGTCACAGTGAGGAAGTGATGGAAGTCTGTCCACAGCTCAAAGAACTCGGATCTCTCTATTTTCAGATAGGCCTACTGAAGCAGCCTCGGATGTCACAGGAAAAGACTCGGATCTGTCCCCTTGTAGTCTCAACATTTATGATAGAGGAAGGATCTCAGTGTAGTATATATATTCTAGACACAGTCATGTCCTTGGCATTACTGTGAGCATGATAACAATCATGATCCTAACGAAGATGAAGATTTCGGTACAACTATATATACCTCTAAATGGAGATCTCATTGGTGTAATAAGGTTCTCGGTGAAGGTGAAGCAGTGATACATCAAGTTCTCAATGAAGGTGTAGCATTGGTATAGCAGTGATGAAGATCTAGATGAAGGAGCAGTCATGTTGCAGCAGTGATCTACATGAAGGAGCATTCATGGTACAGCAATGATGATGATGATCTCAGCAGTGACAAAGAAGAGGATTGGTGTCTTGGTCTTGGAGTGACATAGTATGTCAAGGGTCATGGTCTTGGTATTCGTCAATTAGAATCTCTATAAGAATAATTATGTGTGGGTTTTCCTCTCCAAGAGGGAGAGGTTTTGGCCCTGGCAGAAAGCCAACATCGTGTGTTCTTGTCTCTTTGTTTTGATAGCTATTTGATGAACTAACGAAGACACACTCTAATAATAATAAGTGAAGATTGGAATAAGAAGAAAATTTGAAAAACACCTCACAAATAGTTATCATGCCTAGAAGAATCTCATCAACTATAACTGCCCTAGATTCTTCAACATTTAGCAATCCCACAAATGAAACAAATGACAAGATATGTAGTGAGCACAATTAATAAGATTAATTAGCAACAAAGAGAGAGAGAGATAACATCCACCACAATGATTATGCCAATTAAGTTACCATTGACGAATGCTTATGATGACCAATTGAAGCGCAATTATCTTAAGATGAGATTGCCAATAGTGATTTTCCAATAAGATTACAACTTAAGAAATAAACCACTTCTTATACAAGCAATCACTTTAACACTTTACTATTATCTTAGGAGCACCTAGATATGATTTCTTATGTTTCAAGAAGACAAAGGCCAAAGAAAGGTCGACTCTTGAAAACCCTTTCAAGATATCACAAATAGCCACTCGAACATACAATCTAGATGTAGTTAACGACAAACTGAAGACAGTTAGTACATCATGATGTTTTTGTCACAAATCTACCAAAACCTCTATCATGTTGACCTTTGTTCCCTTTGTGATAAGAACACCTTATTATCTTCATGATCAATTTTGTTTTCATAAAGCCCCAGCTTTGTCTTATACAAAATCGGTGACAACATCTGGCCCACCTTTTAGTTTTTAGTAGATTCTTTCAAACTACTTCAAAATGCCACCACTAGATTGAACACTTGATGCTGACTGGCCTTCTCTTTAGTCACTTGTGGACATTAAGAAAATTATCTTATCTTGATATGCCTGAGAAAAAATCAATATCAATAGGATGGACGAGAGGAAATAAGGGTGGGGAACTAGTATATTATGTAAAAAACAAATTAGCATGCAAATTTAGCTCAAATTATCAAATCTCTAATACTCATGTTTTGTCATGAAGAACAACAAAAATAGATGCTATAATATAAGATTCCTCCTAGCCATAGGTATTCCTCACATGAATCCCGCACATGATCCACATTTCTAATTTGACAAGGCGACTAAAGCGACAAAAAGCATTCCATAAAATGCAAGATACTCACAGGGAACAGAACAAACATTTTGGAACTTCACTCACTACACAATACCTCTAGCCTTTTGCTAGCACAAGAATGTTGACAGATTAAGAAAAAAAATATGGGGAAACACTACTATTTGTTGTCATTATATCATCCTTTCATAGGAACTCTTAGCACTAACCCTTCACACACACTTTGAAGTATTAGTCCTAATCAACCCTTACACAACACCAACCTTTAACCCTTCACACAAAGTTCTTGACCCTCACACATAGTTTTGTGCTTTAACTCTTCACACACATTTCTAAGTCTCAAATCATTTACAATAACTCTCCCACACGTTGTTTCAGCCTCAAACCCTTCACAAAAAGTTCTAGGACTTCGTGTAACCTCAAACAAATTGTCCCAGCCCACTTTTACCACTATCCCCTTGTGAGATAAAATACAAGCTACCACAAAATGATCACATTCAATATTACAAAACACACACAAATATTCAAGTCCACCTTCTCCCTCTCAATGTATTTATATAGCCACGAGTAACATTAAGGTGGTTTGTATTATGCCAGTGACGGCTTTAGTTGTTTAGGAAATGATGATGTATGATGCTAGAAGAGTATTCTCTCTATGGGTATGTGTACAACCTTATGGATTTGAAGAGATGATATGGTGACAAATGTCCATATTATCAAATCGTAAAACCCACTTATTTGTTTTCTTTGTCCGAGCAAAGATTTGGTTCATCATTACTAGAATCCGGTCTAGGGCATTTCCTAAAATGGATAACATAAACTTGTAAAATAATGTTTCTCCTAGAATGCACATCCTCATAATGGGGTCTTGGCCTTGAGCTTCCTATTACAACATTTGATGACAAAACTATTACATCATTGAAATTCAAAATCACAAAAACTGAGAATCACACCTATGCTTATGGTACCTTGCTTATCCTCTAACACAAGCAAATGCTTTGAGAAGCAAATAATTTAACTTTTTTGTACGACTGTATTTTTCAAACAAAAAAGGGAATGACTATATCTAATAATTCAACTCTAAATATCTATAGTTAACTAATCAGCTCTTAATAATTATAATAAGAAAACAAAGTTTACAAACTCTATCAAAGTGCTTATAACTGGTACATTTTAACATAGCTTGTACCTCCTTGAAGAATACGAATGAGAGTATTTAACAACAAGGGCCCCATAAACCCAAGGCCATCATTTAGAACCTGCATAAAGATTAGAAGATTTCATTTGTCACTTCAAGCATCACGAAAAACAATAATAAACTGGAAAAAAAAAATAGCATATGGTTCAAATGTTCATTGAATTAATTCAAGAATATATCAGAATCAAATATAATCTACTCCATAAAGCACATATTACCCTGAAACCTAATATTCTCTAGTATTGTTCAAGGGTGTAAGGAAAAGAGAACCTCTCTACATCCCAGTGCTCACGGTGGATGGGGGCACAAAGAGGCAGGCAAAGTTTGGCACCATTCTAGCCCGAGATTTGTCATACCCCGAGAGGTAATCCAACCCCTGACATTAATCCAAGTGGAGTAGTCGTATGAGGTTTGGAGACAGTTCACACTAGACCAGCAAGCAACCCCACTCTACCAACTCTTAACAATAGGTAACCTATGTTGAATGGTGTTGTCATTGATGCCAACATCAGTCTTTGAATGCTCTTAATATACATCAGTGGATTGCATTAATTGGAAGCCCCAGTGGACAAGATGCCCCAAAAGGAAGAGAAATAAGCCCAGCCCCTGTGGTGTGGTCATGATGCCCTGCATTTGATGAGGAAATTGAATGGGAAGATCAATGAAATTGCAAGCAAGACCATCATAGGATGATAGAGCTCGTCATGCTATTTCTAACAGTAGGTGGCACGCCACATAACTCCTCATGATTGAGGAGATATGCCTAATCAAAGTTGAAGCCCCGAAAGTGTGTTCATGGTGCCCAATTTGAATGATGAAAGGCACCTTTTTGATTGGCCATATTTGGCATTAATATTTGAGGAACTTTTGAATAATTTATATGTGTCTTGTGCTGTCCTAGTTGGACCTCCATAAGTGGAGATATTCCTTGTCGAATCAGCCTCCAAAGAAGGATTAATGTCAGCTCCTTAAGTGGAATATTATTTTTGAAATTAATTCAAAATCCCACCCCCTATCATGGCTCTTCAAGATATATATATATATATATATATATATATATATATAGATATATGAGGTAATTCGGTCTATTTCTGAGGCCAGGAACAGCATGAAAATCTTAAAGCAGAAAAGCCGTGTGAAGGTTATTTGCTGAACAGAGACAAAGTTTGAGGCCATTTTCTGAGGCGGTTTTCGAGTTTTCTGAGGCAGTTTCCAAGCCTTCTGAGACAGGTTTTCAGCCCCCTCCTGAGGCCAAGTTTCAGTCCTCCTGAGGCCTTTCTCTGAGGCTCATTTCGGCCCTATTCTGAGGGTGTTCCGTGGCAAATATACCTAATTCCTGAGGCCTGGATTGAGGACTGTATTCTGAGGCACAAAATTCAAGTTGTTTGAAGGCAGCTTTCAGCCTTAGTTAGGGTTGTACTGATTCTGTGGAAGGTCTGCTACAAAGGCTAAAAGAAACATCAGATCTTAAGGGTTTAAATAGGCGTATTTTGACCATATATACGGAGGCATTAGCAGTCACAGAAGCGAGGCAGACTATGCCTATAAGAGGGTGAATTTAAGTTGCACTAGTAAGGTCGCATTTGAGCCCAAGTTAGGGCTGGTTGGTTCTCTAAAGAAAAGTATGTTGTAAGGCTGAGTTGAGGCTAGTCTAAGGCCGAATCTGAGGATGGACTTGAGACTGATCTGAGGTCAGAATTTGAGACATATATTTGCTTGAAAGACCAAAGTTTTCTGTGGGTTACTCTGATGTTGTCCTAAGAGCAAATCTGGTGGCAATTCAGTGGAAGAAAGAGGGCCTGTTAAGTCTGTTCCAAGGGTCGGTTTAGAACTGAGCACATGAGTACAGTTATGCATTGCAATGAGACCATGGACAAAGCCTGTATGGTACTGTTTGCTGAAGATAATAAAAACCAAATTTAGTTGACAGTTGATGCAGTGAATGTATTGCTAGTAACAAGGATTCGTCATTGTGATTTGATGACAGAAGTGTGTTGATGATGGCTGGCTATTAGATTGTCATGCTACTGCTGTAGTTGCTGGTGCACATTTATGTCATCCTGTGAATTTGAGTTTAACACATATTGATGCTTGTTGATGACATGAATACATGATCCCTGCTATGATATTTTGCTAGGCTTTGTATTGCCAGTATTATCATTGAATCCTGCTAGGGTTTCAAGCATAAGACTTGCTTGTTGAGAAGATCTTGTTCCGTATTGAGTTACCGTTTGATGGCTAACTGTGTATGAGTGCATATTCATTGCCTAAGTCACAGGGTTTGCCAAACCTGAACCTTCAGGTTAGGAATTCAGCGAAACTGAAAAAAATTTGAAATTCGTTTAGGTTCGGCAAACCTCAAACTCAAACCTCATCCTAATCGAATCACCAGTCGAGCCTGAAGCCGAACCGGATCGGATCAGTCTGAACCCAAACCCAAATGAAAAGATGAATTTCAAAGGAAACAATTTTAGGTTCATGAGGTTTGTCGAGAGTTAGGTTGTTTTTGGCACGAAAAGACCTTTTCTACACAAATCCAACAGTGTGTTGGCATTATTGTAACTTGCTTGCTATCGAAGGCGGGTGTATTCATGATTTCACAAATTTGTTGCTGAAGTGAAAACTTCTTGATAAACAGAAATATACATATATAAATATCTTATTAATAAATGAATTGACAGATGATAATTGTTTACATTGGGGTTCCTGGCTTATATATCGCCATGGGCACCCTTTGGCAAAAGGGCATGATCTTATGATCGTGCCCTTTCATCTAATTTAACCTAAAATTAAATAATAAACCTAAAACTAACTAATTTTTTACATAACATTGCCTCCCTCTCGAAAGAATGCTTTGTCCTCAAAGCATACGTAACGACGGATGTTGTTGACAAAATGCTTCATTCTCCCAAGAAGCGTCTTCTTCGGGCAAGTTCTTCCACTTGATCAAATATTCCAAGATGATCAAGGTCCCACACTTTAAAAGGTCTTGGATTAATCTCACAATTTCTGTTTTTTAGTGATGTGGATATCAGTATGGCTTGATGTTGACAGGGTCTGACCCTGCCTTGACTTCTATTGTATGCTCAATTTCCCTATTAGGTGGCATCTTCATAGGTAGGTCTTGAAATACTTTTTCATGCTTCCGAATTAGATCTCGTATCTCTGGCGACTCTTCACTAGTCATATTTGCAGATAACATTTCTAACTGGTGACATTGTACTACATAAGCGGGTGCTCCTTTTCGAATCATCTTCATCATCTAAGATGATGATGCAATTTGATTTTCTGGTGCTTGGAATCCGTGTAATTTGTACTTCTGACCTCCCCATTTGAATTTTATAAATTGTACTTGATGGTTGGCGGCATAAGTACCTAAAGTTCGTAGCCATTGGATACCTAAGACTACATCTACTCCTCCTAACGGTACTGTGAAGAAAGGAGACTCTAATTTAAAGTCTTGAATCTGCAATTTGACAATATGGCATTTCCCCACCTTTTCAATCTTCTTACCGTTAGCTACCATCACTTTCATGTTTGGTAAGGGAAATGAAAAAATATTGAGTCTCTTTGCCACATTTGCATCTAAAAAATTGTGTGTGCTACCAGAGTTGATGAGAACCACTACGTTGTTCTTCTTTATGTGTACTTTTAACTTTTTAAAATACCATGGGCAATTACCATGGGTTGTTTTTAAAACCACGGGCTTCTCCACTTAAAAAGTTTTAAATATACTTGGTATGAGATTTTGTATCCATTTTGTTTTTTCTTTTACTTTTTTTTTTCTTCTTCTTTTTTTAATTTATTTACTTATATATATTTTTTTTGGTTAATTTTTTTTTTATGGCCAAAGGCCTAGAAAAACAGAGAAAAGGAGAAACTCCCAAATATTGAGCAAAATGCTTCAATTATACGGCAACAAGGTTGACGAATTTCGATAGTCAAAGACTTGGATAGGAGAACGAGCTCTGTGCACCAGTTAAGCAACCTAGAGGACCAAACTGCTCTGATACCAAATGAAGTGAAAACTTCTTGATAAACAGAAATATATATATATATATATATATATATATATATATATATATATATATATGTATATATAAAAATATCTTATTAATAAATGAATTGACAGATGATGATTGTTTACATTGGGGTTCCTGGCTTATATATCGCCATGGGCACCCTTGGGGGAAAGGGCATGATCTTATGATCGTGCCCTTTCGTCTAATTTAACCTCAAATTAAATAATAAACCTAAAACTAACTAATTTTTTACATAACAGTTGCCGACTGTAGGTTTTGTGGTTTGTTGTGCTTGTAGCCGGTGGACGCCAGACGTATTCGAACATTGTTGTAGCTTGTGAACATATGGAAGCAATGATTATTGAGCCCCTCGTTCTGTGCATTCATTGAAAAACGCATGTAAATATGCTGATAAGACTGGATGGATCCATAGACAACAGCATACTTAGCATCATAAACACCTCCTATAAAATGAAGTTTGTAAGCCCGAATCTCTTTGTGGGTTGGAGTTACTCTCACATTCTGTCCTGGGCCGAGTTATACAATCCCAACAGCTCATGGAGTACCTCCTTGCAAGGGTTAATCCTGATATGTATTGCTGAACTGGATGCGTGGCATTACCTTGGAAGACTGGACAGCTAACTTCATACCTGGGCAGCGTACTCCCTAATCCAAGTGCTGGGATATTACTTAAGTGGGCCAAGTTATATTTATATGCATATTCCTGCTGGCAGCTATTTAATACCAGGTTCCATCTTTCTTATATGTTCTATGTATATTCATTTTTTTTTAATGAGAAAAGACTGCTCTATGGGTGTTATTGCCAAATTTCAGTTATGTGTTAAATTTCTGGGTTTGATATAAGAAGTATAAATCTGTTTTGATGTCTGTTGGCATATGTTGAAGCATTGTATACACCATTATGAAAACAAAAATTATAAAAATCAACTACAGTGTGTTCTTCATCTAACTGTTTGACCAAATGTCCCAAAGAAAAATTTTCAAATACACTCAGAAATTGTTGGCATATCAGAGGTATTTTTAAAAGGGGATCTTACACTTGATTGGTGAAGGCTTTGCACGATGGTGAAAGACTTTGCAGCAACAGGTCCAATTTAATAAGTGGTATGGCCCACGTGTATTTTGGCTCAAACATGAATTGCAATTGATGCCATTGTGGTTAAATGCACCTTTACTTGCTATATACATGAGAAACTTTGCATATTTGTGTATAATGATTTGGATTCATATGGTAACACATGGATATATATGATTTTTTTTCAAATTTTGAATATTCTATGTTATCTTTTTGTCGACCAGTTTTATGGTCCAGCTTTTTACAGGTTCCAGTTCGGTTCAGATTTTTGAGGTTGACAAGTTCAAATTTTGAATATTCTATGTTATCTTTTTGTCGACCAGTTTTATGGTCCAGTTTTTTACAGGTTCCAGTTCGGTTCAGATTTTTGAGGTTGACAAGTTCAAAGGCCAATCCGGTACTGATAATAGTGTATGCTGCTATAAGGAATAAAATACACAACTTCAAATCCCTAAAGGTGTTACTCAATTCAACACTTGTCCGATTTACTTGATTCCCTATGTCTGTTATGTCAGTTTTAGCTAGAAATGAGGTAGAGCTAAAATTATGTGCAAGTGAAAATCATTTAAGGGTAAACCAATTTTGGTTTTAACATGTTTTTGGTTAGAGGATAATCCCAATCATTAACTGTAAAAAAAATTAACAAAATTTTGTATTATAGATTTATGTTACTGTGTAATACAAGTCATCCAAGTTTTGTGTGACAATGATCTCACCTTCTCGTGTTCTGTTCTATAAAATGATGGATGTCCAGTGATATGCACAATAGTAAATAATCTTACATAATGCATTACCATCATAATAGAAGAAGAGGGAAGAATCAATGACAGCTTAAAATGTTACTGCTATTAAAAATTTTCTTGTTCAATAAAAAAGACGAGGCAATTAAAGTTTAAGAATAACACCTTCAAAATGCCTATCCACAAGTAGGGCCAGCCATATGCATGGCATATAGCCCTAAAAAGAGATGGTTCACCAACTAATTTTCTTTCTTCATCAACCCAATAGCTCTGTAATGCACTATGACAAGAAACAGGATCCAACTCATCGGGTAGTCGGAATAAATCATCAAAGTTTAGTTGTCTCTTCAACCCAACATCCATCATTGGGCCAACCCAACTAAACATTAAATAACTCAATATGTTTGAAGTCCTTGCATCCTAGAAATTACAACAAAGGAAAGAAACAAATTAGTTTCACTAACAGATCCACTATATATTAGAGATGCAAAGATCACTATAAATGGGAGACCAATATCTCCTACAACAATACGGTATTTAGAAAATGAAACATTCTTATAAGAAGAAAGGCCAAAACTTAGCTAGTGCTATCAAATTATGAAATCAAGTAAAGCTTTTGAAAAGTTTATATCTCATGGTCAGGTTCAAACCTACTAAGCATTATTATCCTTTTCCATTAATCAAACCTTGCTTCTAAATGAAGATGACTCTTGCCCACAATTTTACCAATAGAATAAATAAACCCTTTTTTGTATTCAATAAAATAAATCATGATCAAACAATATCACTTCTAAGGAAATCATTGCATAACCTCGTTGAATTATTAAAATACCTGAAATGTCTCAAATCCACAATGAAACTTCAATGTCTAGACTCTAGAGTGAGGAACAAGTCAAAGTAAGTCGGATAAAAGGTTGATAACACAAGGTTATACTATTATAGGAATCCAATTCCTCTTCTTCACATGATATCAATTTCCATTAATTAATCTAAATATTACCGAGCTTTCAATCTGGACAAAACAAAAGATTATGTATTTCAAATCTCAGTATCTCCAAAAAGGAATTATACATAATCACTCACAAGTACAAAGGCGTAGTTGAGGTGACTTCCTCCTACAAATTTTTGTGTTATCCTCATCGGATCTTCCCCTATCCCATCCCTATCTTTCCCTCTCCTGGACCTGTCCTGCCCCTAGTAACCACCATGTAGTATGATGATTTCATGTATGGTTTTCAAAACATAAAGCAGGCAAATTTT
Organism: Pinus tabuliformis; assembly: GCA_031772625.1. NCBI lineage: Eukaryota > Viridiplantae > Streptophyta > Pinopsida > Pinales > Pinaceae > Pinus > Pinus tabuliformis. Next base: position 2,076,799,491 of record CM062818.1, read on the forward strand.
CAGATTGCTGACAGAGTTTGATGGCAGAACTTTTTTTGCAAGCAACATGAAATGGAAGGATGACCATATTCTGAGGTTCGCCTCCCAACCAAGCTAGAATAGATCATGTTATGGTAAGTAATGCAACTAGGTTCGGTCTTCATAATGACATATGTAATCGTGATTTTATATAGATAATGAGGAGAAAATTAAATTTATTATTGTTATTCTTGAGGCATGGTCTTCTTGCTCAAGGGGAATTTATTTTTAGGTCAAGCACCCATTAAGTGCTTCTAGGTTTGTCATAAAGTCAATTGAGTCATTGTCATGTATTGAAGACCCATTTGGGCACGTTACATATTGTAAAGAAAATTTATTTGAGTCAAAAAACCCTCCAAGACGTCATCATGGTACAAAGATCAAGTCAACCTACATGAAGGGATAAGTGGGCCTAAAGAGATCAATTCATACCCCTCAGAAGCCTATAAATAAGAAGGAACTCGACCTCATTGTTGAAATTTGGTACCAGAGGACAGGTGGTTCCCTAAGGCCTTGATCTTTGGCCTAAGGAAAAGTGTCCAAAAGATTTTAATTTTTCTCCTAAAGTGACTTTATAATTTTTATAAAGTCAGATCTAATTTAAAAGTGACTTTAAGTGATAAAGTTACTAAAGTCTAATTTTAAAGTGACTTTAAGTGATAAAGTTACTAAAGTCTAATTTTAAAGTGACTTTAATAAAGTCAATGTAAAATTAGAAAGGAAAAGTGACTTTGGAAATAAATAACTAAGTGGGTCTTTATTAAAGTGGGGTGAATTAAAAAATAGAAAGTAAGATTTAAATGAGCATTTAATCTCAGCCCTAGATCTCAATCTATTTCAGCGATTGGATTTAAGGATTCCCCAAAAGTCACTTAGGGTTAGATTAAAGGAGGAAAAGGTCATTCATTCTTTCATGAGCAGATTGAGAGAAGGAGAGCAAGAGAGCAAGGGAGATTTCTGGACAGTGAGGAGAAGGAGGCAGCAGCTTGGCACACATTCCAAGGCAGTTTTACAGCAGTCCGTACAGCAGTTTGGAGGAGGCCGTACAGCAGTTTTGAAGGAGTCCGTACAGCAGTTTGGAGGAGGCCGTACAGCGTTTTGAAGGAGGTCGCACAGCAGTCCGTACAGCGTTTTGAAGGAGGTCGCACAGCAGTCCGTACAGCGTTTTGAAGGAAGCCGTACAGCAGTCCGTACAGCAATTTTGAAGGAGGTCGTACAGCGGTTTTACAGCAGTCCATACAGCAGTTTGGAGGAGGCCGTACAGCAGTTTCTAGTTGACTGTGAGGCACGAAAATGAGATAATTTGTAAAAGTTTGCTTGTTGATTTTTGCTGAATATTTCTCACTGTAAAAGCATTTTCCAGAAATAAGAAAGAGCTTTCGAACTGGTTTTCCCCAAGAGTTGTAAGGGGTTTTTCCAGGGTCACCTTGACCAAAAATCACTGTGTTTAAACGTGTTAAATGGTTGTTTGTATGTGCTGATATCTATTTCTGCATTTTCCAGCATTCTGTTATATTTCCAGAATTTGTGTTTTCAGCAAAATTTATTTTCCTGTTGTTGAATGTATGGATATGGGAAAAGGCATATAACTATTTTGGAGAAATAAGGTGAAACTGAAAACTGGGGTGGGAAATGAGAAATTTCTACATGGTATCAGAGCTTGAGTGTTGAAGCGCAGTGTTGTCGCGCAAACTGACACGACAACGCTCAGACCAGGGGCTGTCACTCTGATCCCTGGTCTCTCCGTTTAAGCCTGTCTCCCACGGCTAAGGGGGGTAGACCCTGAGGAAAAATAAAGGCCAACTGCCACAACAGCTGGGCCGGGAGAAGAGATGCACTAAAATGGTTTTATTGATTTGATAGACCAGTGCCTAAAAGGTGATTACTTGTTAGCTGATATAGAATATAAAACCATGAACAACGATCACTTATCATCAAATAGCCTGAACAATGCTTAAATATTCAGTAAACCACAAAGATCATGGAACTCAACAATGATGTCCAGCCACTAAGAGAAATAAATTGCCTTAAATGACAGTGAAACCAGATACTTCTTTCATATTCAGACTTCAGCACGAAAGATATATAATGACAAGCAACTGAAGGTGACCAAAGCAATTCCCCACAAAATTTTTTATTTTTTTTATTATTTTTTTTTTTTATTTTTTTTTTATTTTTTTATATTTTAAAACAAAAATAAAACTAAAATCTAAAAAAATCTATTTAAAATCTAATCTAATAAAAACCAAAGTTTGACTAGATTTTAATCTAATAACTAAACATTAAAAAAAAACTATTTTAAATATAGACAAAATTAAAATCTAAAATGAAAACAAAAAATACTAACTCCTAACTATTGCTAACCTACCCTTAACCCCTTTTTTTTATTTTTATTTCATTTAAACTACCATTTTTAAAATCTAAATGAACTAAGGTCGAAATTTAATAAAACAAAACCCTAACTAAAAGCTATTACACCTACGCATAACAAACAAGAGAACACGAGTTTTCAAATGACTGCTACGGTGAGACCTCCAGCACGCCTAACACAGAAGCCGCAGAGAGAAATAGGGTCGAAATGCTGAATGCGTCTTCAGTTTTTCGATGGCGGGGGTAACGCGCAGGGGATGGCAGAATGACTGTGTGAAGAGGAGGCCACGGCTCAGCGTGCAGACTCAGATGAGAAAACCAAAACGAATAGGAAACACGCAGGGGCTATCACAGTTAAATGTCACGGTTTTCTTTTTTGCAGGCCAGGACGCAGTCACGTAAAACGGCTGGGCATAAATACGATTTATAATGCAAATGGGAAATGAAAAGCGCTGCAGATATGTAAATCGATCTTGGGTAATACATGCATAAGCACGGTCACGACCACCAAATCGTAGGGCTTGGTAAGAGGACGCACAGTCAACAGCAAAAAAATATCGATTTGAAAATCGTTTGATACACAGAAATTTGCCTGAAGATGGACGACGCAGCTGCAAACTGATTTTCCTTAGATTTCCCAATAAATTACTAAGTTTTGGTTCAACTTGTCACTGGCGTGTTTTGTCTATTAATTCAATGGCACATTTCTGTAGGTGTAACTTGTGATGCTTTGTCTCAGGTGTACATACAGTGCCAAGAATGCAAACCAGACCTCAAATCAGCAATTTATGGATAATATTGTGCTCAGAAATTGGCATTGACATGGAAATATAATGCATTAACATCAAGCTGGAACTTACACAATCATTTCATATTTATTGACAGAGGCTACAGCAGTAAGGAAACAGTGGAACCTGGCATACAAGACAGCGCAGTAAACTTCAATACAACGACCAGCTCCTTGTACGATACCCGTAGTGTAGTTTACTGGTGTTGTCCCCTTCAAAATTCAGTGCTTAACCCCTGCTACAGCCACACAACGATATATGCGAGAGTTCAAAGTGAAACCCTTCAAAACTAGCCTCAAATCAAAATTTTAAAGCTCTGGAACAGCCAGATTTAACAATAATGGCAGTAATGTTCTTGAAATATCAGAAAAAATTCACTGTGAACTTCACTGTAAATCAGAAAAATTTCTCAATGTAAAACATGCAATAAACTTTAACAGATTAACCCGGGGCACAATCAGCTGGGCTCTGCACAGAACAGCCTGTGGGAGTCGGCTGGTTCAGCCCAGAACTTCCCCAAACGCCCACAAATAACCTTCACCTAAAAGTTTCCTGCACACCTCAAGCAAGCATCAGCAAACAAGGGCAAGAGATGCTGCTAGATTTCAAAAGAAAATGGAGATACCTGCCATTTTCCAGAAACCCTACAGCATTCAGACCCTAGCACGTGAGCAAGATACCTGTACTCACAATGCTCTGAAAAAAATCAGCTATTTTAACTGTTGAAAACTGAAATATGCAGAAATTCAAACACCTCACAGCAGTTCCAGAGAGTAACACCAGCCAGTTTGAAACCCCAAAGTCTTTTTATTAATCAGAAATCAGTTTACAAGAGAGCTTTCAGTACAGACTCACAGATCAGATAACCTGAAAAAGACCTCCTAAGACCCTACATAAAGGAAATGATCCCAACGGCTAGTTTTGGGTGATCCACAAAAATATTATTATTTTATTGCTTAGGGTTTTTGCTTTATGCTTTTTATTTTTTATTATTTTTTATTTTTCAAATTTTTTAATTTTTTTAATTTTTTAATTTTTTAATTTTTAATTTTATATATGAATTTATTATTTTTATTCATTAAAAAAAAAATTTTAATTTATTTTAAGACGGATCATCAAACCCAGCCGTTGGAATCATCACCTAGCACCTAGGACCTAGGACTCATGAGGGGATTTACAACATTTTCAACCCTCAAGACACATTTCATCATGAATTTTTTACAATTTTTACAATTTACATCTCAAAGGGATGAATCCACTTTAACATAGACCCTCATAGACCACCCAGATCTGCGACACAACTATAATCTAGCAGAGTAACACGCTAGGATTCCTCTAAAGTCCTAATAACGAAATGCATCCCGGCTTTGGGGTTGGGTTTGAAGGAAAACTCTGCCGATCCATGGATCGGTGAGACTAAAAACCTCCCGGGACGCAGATCGTCATTAGAAAGTTAGGTCCACCTAGGCAACTTTACATACATGACTCTGATCTGCTTAGATTATTTACATTTCAAACATGCAGACTGGGTTTACAACAAAAATGATCAAGCTGTCGATGACTGTAGCCTGGCACGGACATGTCGCTCAGGAGCTATCCTTCTCTGCCAACAGGAAGGAGGTGTACTGCATGGGTAGTTGACCAGTAGTGGTCAACACGCAGTTTGGGACAGCAAGGTGGAAAATTACAGCCTGCTGATTTTTCACTCAGAAAATTCCAGCAAGCAGATTTTTCACAAACAGCAGTTTTATCCTTACTACAGCAGTGCTATTTTTCAGTTTTAGGACAGCAGGATGTCATTGGGATTGAGGGTGGAGGATAGGTTGGATGGGCATTCCAATTACAGCGTTTGGAAGGAGAGAATGCAGAGTATCTTTGAGGAAGCAGAAGTCTGGGAGTATCTTTGAGGAAGCAGAAGTCCGGGACATCATGGTGCATACCACACAGAACCCTATTGTTTTGCCTACTGATGCTACTCAGTTGGCTGCTTATAATAGAAAGAACAACAAGGGTAAGAGACTGATTCTAGATGGAAACAAAGACCATTGCATTCCTCATATGAGAGAAAAGAGAAATGCCCATGAGATGTGGACAGCATTGTCCAATCTCTACCAGAGTACCAATGAGAACCGGAAAATGGTCCTGAAGGAGAAGTTGAAGACCATTAAGATGGGTAATGATAGTGCAGCTCAGGGTTGCAGGAATCACCCCCCCCCCCTCGGATCCTAACCCGGAACCGCGACCCGTGCGGAAGCGTTCCGGAATCCATAGAGGAATCGCGATTCCGTTTTTAAGGTTGCGCGATTCCGCAATTTTAACACGATTCCTGCCAAATGAGGTTGCGCCACCCCGGAATCGCGCTTCGGCATGCGGTTCGGGCATGGGGTGGCGCCACGCAACCTGCCCGGAAGCGCACGCCACCCGCACGCCACCCGGGCGCAACCCGCACGCAACCCGCGCATATCAAATTTTTTTTTTAATTTCATTTAAAATCTAACTTAACTAAGCATGAGGGGGTGGGTTAGGGGTGGGTTAGGGTCACTTTAGGGTGAGTTTAGAAAAGAATAAAGCCCCCATTCTCTTCTCATTTTCTCACTTTGAGTTTATGAGAGTTGGAGAAGAGAAGAGAGGAGAGGAGAAGAGAAGAGAGGAAAGGAGAGGAGAAGAGAGGAGAAGAGAGAAGAGCTTGGAGGAGTGAAGAAGGAGGAGCTAGGAGAAGGAGGAGGAGCTTGGAGCAAGAGCTTGGAGGACTTCATCTACAAGAGCTAAAGAGGTAAGTTCAAACCCCAAACTCCCTTGTTTTTTTGAAAAAAAAATTGTATTTTTCTCCTCCCTCTCCTACTCTTTCCCATTGTTTCTACTTGCTCCTTTATTTACAGGTTGTCCACCACCTATATCCATATTCCAAGATGGTGTTCTTTTGGCTTCTATGTATCATTCCACTCTTGGTTTTAATGATGGCAAGGGTGAGGAATAGAGGGGAAGAGGAAGGGGATGAACTTGGTCCTAATAGTAGTGACCCAATGTATGATGAGGAGGAAGGGTTTGAAGAGGAAGGGGATGAACTTGAAGAGGACACTGAAGCACAAGATGGGAAAGGTACATCAAATCCCTTGTGGAACTATGTGACCAAACTTGAAGGGGGAAAGGGTGGTGGATCTTACAAATGGATGTGCCCTCATGATTGTCATGGAGGAAAACCATATACGGGTTCATATACCCGTCTGAGGAGGCATCTTTGTGGGGTGCTAGAGAGTGATGAAAAAAAGGGTTCTGTGGGGGTAGCCATTTGCCCAAAAATTTCAAGTGAACAAAGACAAAAATACATCAAAATAGAGATGGCTGCACAACAAAAAAACAAGAAACAAAAAACTCATTCAGAATCAAGTGCAACCTCTAAATTTGGTAGTTGCCCATCTCCTTATGGTACTTCTGCAACCTCTGGAGGTAGAAAAACAATAGGGGATTTCCTTAATGTTACTGGGAGGGATGATGTGGATGGAAAGGTAGTCCGTTTTCTTTGTGCTTGCGGTGTACCATTCAATGTGCTTCGCTCTCCCTATTGGCATGACATGGTAAAGGCCATCAATGAAGCCCCAAAAGGATACAAGGCCCCCAACTATGAGAAAGCTAGAACAGTGTTATTAGAAAGAGAAAAAGCTAAGGTTCAAAGAGCTTTGACACGTTTTACACATGAGTGGGTGGATTATGGGGTATCCATTGTATCAGATGGGTGGACAAATATTAGAAACCAACATTTGATAAATGTTCTTGGTGTTTCTTCTAAGGGTGCAGTATTTATTGCATGTCATGACTCCTCCTCCATCAGTGCAACTGCACAAAACATTGCAGATCTCCTATTGAAATCAATCAAAGATGTTGGTCCGAATAATGTGGTTCAAGTGATCACAGATAATGCAGCAAATTGTAAGGCAGCAGGAAAAATTATTGAGCGTACTCATCCACACATCTTTTGGTCTGGGTGCCTGGTTCACACATTGAACCTTTTGATGCATGATATTGTGAAACACAAAGAATGTGGGTGGATTGCTGAGGTTTACAGGAAAGGGAAGCAGCTCATTAAATTCATCACAGGGCATACAAGGGTAAACTACTTCTATGGCACTTACTCCAAGTTGCAATTGCTTAAAATTGCAAAGACAAGATTTGCTAGTTATTACCTCACCTTTAGGCGGCTAGTGAAGGTGAGACAAGCTTTAACTAATCTGGTGTGTGCTGAAACATGGGATGAAATTAACCAGTGTACAGATGGTGCTACTGCTAATGTAGTCAAGGACACTGTTCTTGACACTTACTTTTGGTCACAGGTTAAATATGTTTTGCAATTCACCAAACCAATTTATTACATGATCAAGTTTGCAGATTCAGATCGACCAGTAATTGGGGAGGTGTATGAGCAAATGGATAGCATGTTGGGGCAGATTAAAGACATTGTTGAGCCTAGAGATACCACCTTGTACAATTATATTCGTGAAGAGGTGGAAAAGCGATGGGATATGCTAAATGTTCCATTGCATGCATTAGCATATGTTTTGACACCTAGGTACTATCATCCATCATGGCTTTCAAAACCAGCACCTGGGGGGGGAAGCAGGAAAAAACCACACCAAGATAAAGAGGTTCACGAAAAATATATGGCTGCATTGAGTAGATTAATCCCTGATAATGAGGAGGCTGCATTGGTACGGAGACAGGTGAGCAACTATACGCTCAACACTGGTCCATTTGGGAGCATGCATTCAATTGAAGATCGAGAGCATTTTTCTGCTCTTGAGTGGTGGAACATGCATGGAGGGCCTACTCCACTTCTACAGAGTTTGGCATTGCGGGTGCTATCACAGGTGGTAAACACTTCTTCTGCAGAGAGGTGTTGGAGCTCTTATTCTTTCATCCACAGTGTTAAAAGGAACAGGTTGAGTTTAGACCGGGCAGAGAGCTTGGTTTATGTTCATTACAACTTGCGATTGTTGTCCCATTACTGTGAAGATGCAAAGTCTAATAAAGACTTGTTGACTTGGGACAAGCATCCAGAGGAGCCCAATTTGGAGGATGGAGTGTTGCAACTAGAGCAATTAGAGGATGCTCTCCTGGTATGTCCATTGTGGTATGAATTTTCCAATTTTCCCTTATAAAGCATTTCTCTAATTCATGTTTTTAATTTTTTTGTTAACTAGTGTTTTTTTTTTTTTGCATGAATTTTTTGAGCGATTCTAGGATGATGATGACCGTGTTGATATGCCACCACCCCCACCCCCATCTGGTCCTAGGTTCCATGGTTCAACACCAACAGCAGGGGGTTCTTCTTCATCAGTTCCAGTGCCACGACTTACACAGGGACCATCTTCTTCATTGCCACCACGTGGAGGCACGCCATCACGTTCTATTCGTGGTGGAAGGAGGAGAGATTAGTAGATATATTCACAATCTACTTCTTTTTGTCATAGTCTATAGATTACTCATTAGACTTGTAGACTTGTGAATTTGAATTTTGAACCTTTTTGGCTTGGCGGTGACCAAGTGACATATTTTGTAAACATTATTATTTGAATTTTGGACATGACAAATGTTGACAGTTGCTCACTTGCTAGATAAATCATAATATGCTCTATGTTTTATGTTTTATAATATGCTTAAATGTTTTATGTTTTATAATATGCTTAAAAATTTGATGTATGTTTGTAATAGCTAGAATATAGATGATTGTTGTACATACTAGTAACTACAATGGAATCATGGATGCCATATCTATCTTGATTTATGCAAAAATATGCATGTTTTCATGTCTTCTACAATTAATTTGGTATTTGGGATGTTTGTTTTGAGTATAAATGCAAAAAAATATATAAAAATATATATATATATAGCAGACGCTTCCGCGGACGCTTCGCTCCCTAGATTTTTGGAAAATGACGCTTCCGCGCTTCGCGCTTCCGCTTCGCGCTTCGCTTCGCTCCCGCTTCGTGCAACATTGGTGCAGCTGGATATCTCACAAAGATTACTAATGTGAGACATGAGTTGGCAGCAGTTGGAGAGGTCATTCCACCCACTGAGTTGGTGTGGATTGCAGTGAATGGCCTCCCCCGTTCATGGATGAACTTTGCTGATGGGGTTTGTGCACGTGAGACCCTTCCCACATGGGAGAGGTTTTGGGATGATTGCATTCAGACAGAGATCAGGAAAGGTCAGCTTGGGGCAGCCAAGCCAGTTGAGCAGGATGAGGATGTAGCACTATTGGCAAGAGGCAAGAAAGGCAAAGGGAAGAAGCAGGCTTCCACAAGCAATGGTGGGGGAAAAAGCAAAGGTAAAGGTAAACAGGGTAACACACAGAAGCACTATTCCAAGGTGAAGTGTTGGAATTGTCAAAAGATGGGACACTATGCAGTTGTGTGTCCGGAGAAGAAGAAGAAGAAGGGGAAGAACTAGAGCTTGGCAGCTTCAACAGAGGTTGAGGACTTTGCAAATCCTTTTGACCGAGAGTTTGCGTTCACTGCATGTAAGTCCTCTAGTGCAGGATCACCTGCCACAGAGGTTCAGAGGGAGCATGCTTTTCCCTCGATTAGCGGAGCATCTTCGGGTATTTGGTATGTGGACAGTGGGGCTTCACGTCACATGACAGGAGTTCGTGAGTACTTCTCAAAGCTTTCAGAGAGTGACACTGATATAGAGGTAGTACTCGGTGATGACAGAGTTGTTAGAGCAGTCGGTGTGGGGACACTGACATTTCAGAGGGAGTCCAAACCTCCCTTGAAGATGTCAGATGTTCTTTATGTGCCAGGGATGAGGAAGAACCTCATATCCGTCTCAGCTTTGGAGGACAGAGGATATGAGGTACTGTTCAGGGGAGGACAGGTGTTGATGTATCCCAGGGGCACTCTAGCTGATTCAGCTAGAGTGATAAGTGTACGCCATGCAAAGGTGTACAAGTTTGCATTCCAGCCCCTTTTGGCATTGAGCAGTAGTACCGACAACAGAGCTAGCAGTTCTGAGCTGTGTGAGATTTGGCACCGCAGGATGGGGCATATGTATCATGGAGCCTTGAGGACCTTGCGGGAGATCACTACAGGTGTGCCAGATTTCAGTACTAATCACTTTGATACTTGCAGAGGATCTGCGATGGGCAAGTTTGCCAAATCCCCTTTTCCCAGCAGTGACAGCAGAGCGACTGGGATTCTTGATTTGATTCATTCCGATGTGAGCGGTCGGATGTCTCATGTTTCCTTGAGTGGATATGAGTACTATGTTTTATTCATTGATAATCACTCCAGGAGGACCTGGATTTATTTCTTGAAGACCAAGAGTGAGGTCTTCAAGCGGTTTCAGGAGTTCAGAGCTCTTGTGGAGACACAGACAGGTCGCAAGATCAAGTCCTTGAGGTCGGACAATAGGGGAGAGTACACCCTTGGAGAGTTTGTTGACTATTGTGCGGAGGCAGGCATTAGGAGGGAGTTCACTATTCCTTACAACCCCCAGCAAAACGAGGTTGCGGAGAGGAAGAACAAATCCATCGGAGGGGCTGCCAAAGCCATGTTACATGATCAGGGGTTGCCATTGTTCTTGTGGGCAGAGGCCTGCAACACAGCTGTTTATTTGCAGAACAGGAGTCTGCATCGTGCCTTGGGGCACATGACTCCGGAGGAGGCTTTTTCTGGGAAGAAGCCTGATATTGGTCATCTTCGTATCTTTGGGTGCATTACATACTCCTACATACCCAAGGAGAAGAGGACCAAACTAGAGCCCACCGCAGAGAAGGGTATCTTTGTGGGCTACAGTGAGACCTCAAAGGCCTTTCGGATTTACATTCCTGCACAGAGGAAAGTTGTTGTCAGGCGGGATGTGAAGTTCGAGGAGGACAGGGCCTTTAGGAGATCATGGGAGTTAGGGTATCTGGATCAGCCAGACCCTCAGCAGCAGTTGAGTCAGTTGCAGGGATCCAGTGTGCAGGGATCAGGAGGATCCGGAGGTACATCTATGAGGATGTCAGGTCTGTCAGTGAGCAGTGGCTCGCCGAGCCAGAGGGGTGGTGCTCCGGGCAGCATGCAGAGCAGTTCACAGAGCAGTTCACTAGGGAGTCCACTGATGGACAGTTCACACGGTACCTCAACTTCTACAGGTTCAGGTGCAGGCAGGAGGACAGCAAACAGACCATCAGGAGTTCAGGCTCCTGATGATGGTGAGGAGGAGGAGTTTCATTCTCCAATGGGAGAAGTACGCTCAGGGAAAAGGAAGCCCAAGTGGCTTCAGGACACCTTGAGAGATGCCACGTCTGTTGCTGAGCCTAAGAGGCCGGTCAGAGAGAGTAGACCACCTGAGAGGTTTTGTAGCTATATGGCAATGGCTACCAGCATCCTTGACTCTGAGCCTTCTAGCTATGAGGAGGCAGCTAGCCAGCAGGTCTGGAGAGAGGCCATGCAGGAGGAGTATTCTTCTATCATGAAGAATGATGTTTGGGAGGTGGTGCCGAGGCCTGAGGGCAAATCCGTGGTTACTTCCAGATGGCTTTACAAGGTAAAGCATGTTGCAGATGGCAGCATTGAGAAATTCAAAGCAAGGTTTGTGGCTAGAGGGTTCTCCCAGGTAGAGGGAGTTGATTATGAGGAGACCTTCGCTCCCGTGGATCGATATACTTTGATCCGCTCCATTATATCGATAACAGCATAGATGGGTTGGAAGATCCACCAGATGGATGTGAAGACTACATTTCTCAATGGCTTCATACAGGAGGAGGTGTACATTGAGCAGCCACAGGGCTTTGAGGTGCATGGGAAGGAGTCCCATGTGTGCAGACTAAAGAAGGCCCTTTATGCCCTGAAGCAAGCTCCCAGAGCTTGGTACTCCAGGATAGATACGTACTTGCAGGGGATGGGTTTCACAAAGAGTGAGGCAGATCCGAACCTTTACTATATTGTGATAGGTGAGGAGCCTCTCATTCTGGTGTTGTATGTGGATGACTTGGTCATTACAGGTGCAGAGAGACTCATAGAGCACTGCAAGAGAGACCTTGCGGCGAAGTTTGAGATGAAGGACATCGGCTTGATGCATTACTTTTTGGGTTTGGAGGTGTGGCAAGAGGAGGAGCATTTCTTCCTGGGGCAGGGGAAGTATATTTTGGACATCCTTGGCAGATTCCACATGGAGGATTGTAAACCCATGTCGACACCGATGATCACCAACTGGAAAAAGCTTCATGCTTCGGATTCCGAGTTGGTGGATCCCACATTGTACAGGCAGCTGATTGGTTCCTTGATGTATTTGGTCAACACTAGACCTGATATTTGTTTTGCAGTCAACACGATGAGTCAGTTTATGTGTGAGCCTAGGAAGGTTCACTGGGTGGCTGCAAAACACATTTTGCGGTACTTGCAGGGGACAGTGGATTATGGTCTGGACTACAGGCAGGGGGATGGAGTGAGATTGGCAGGTTATACTGATTCTGATTAGGCAGGTTGTGCTTCTGATAGGAAGAGCACTTCAGGGTGTTGTTTTGGGTTGGGTTCGGCAGTAGTGTCATGGTTCAGCTAGAAGCAGCAGTTAGTAGCATTGAGTTCATCGGAAGCAGAGTATATGGCAGCCAGTCTAGCTAGTTGTGAGGCCATCTGGCTTCGCACGATGTTGTTTGGCTTATTTGGTCAGCCATTGAGACCTTTAGTGATTTACTGTGATAATCAGAGTTGCATTAAACTCACGGAGAATCCAGTATTTCATGATAGGTCAAAGCATATCGGGATCAAATATCATTTCATCAGAGACTGTGTTCAGAAGGGCGCTGTGAAGCTTGAGTATATTCCCACTAATGAGCAGGTTGCAGATATTCTTACCAAAGCCTTACCACGGGGCAAGCATGACTACTTCAGAGACAAGATGGGTGTGGTGAGGAACACCTTCCTCGGTAAGAGGGAGTGTTGAAATTTGGTACCGGAGGACAGGTGGTTCCCTAAGGCCTTGATCTTTGGCCTAAGGAAAAGTGTCCAAAAGAATTTAATTTTTCTCCTAAAGTGACTTTATAATTTTTATAAAGTCAAATCTAATTTAAAAGTGACTTTAAGTGATAAAGTTACTAAAGTCTAATTTTAAAGTGACTTTAATAAAGTCAATGTAAAATTAGAAAGAAAAAGTGACTTTGGAAATAAATGACTAAGTAGGTCTTTATTAAAGTGGGGTGAATTAAAAACTAGAAAGTGAGATTTAAATGAGCATTTAATCTCAGCCCTAGATCTCAATCTATTTCAACCATTGGATTTAGGAATTCCGCAAAAGTCACTTAGGGTTAGATTAAAGGAGGAAACGGAGGAAAAGGTCATTCATTCTTTCATGAGCAGGGTTGCAGGAATCGCCCCCCCCCCCGGATCCTAACCCGGAACCGCGACCCGTGCGGAATCGTTCCGGAATCTCCAAAAGAAGCGCGATTCCGAATTTGAGGTGGCGCGATTCCTGGTTTTAAAAACGATTCCTGCCATATAGGTTGTGTTGCCCCCGGAATCGCGCTTCGGAAGGCGATTCGGGCAAGAGGTGGCGCCACGCAACCTGCCCGGAAGCGCACGCCACCCGCACGCCACCCGGGCGCAACCCGCACGCAACCCGCGGGGCAGCAAAATAAACATATTTTTTTTTTAATTTCATTTAAAATTTAACTTAACTAAGCATGAGGGGGTGGGTTAGGGTCAGTTTAGGGTGAGTTTAGAAAAGAATAAAGCCCCCATTCTCTTCTCATTTTCTCACTTTGAGTTTATGAGAGTTGGAGAAGAGAAGAGAGGAGAGGAGAAGAGAAGAGAGGAAAGGAGAGGAGAAGAGAGGAGAGCTTGGAGGAGTGAAGAAGGAGGAGCTAGGAGAAGGAGGAGGAGCTTGGAGCAAGAGCTTGGAGGACTTCATCTACAAGAGCTAAAGAGGTAAGTTCAAACCCCAAACTCCCTTGTTTTTTTGAAAAAAAAATTGTATTTTTCTCCTCCCTCTCCTACTCTTTCCCATTGTTTCTACTTGCTCCTTTATTTACAGGTTGTCCACCACCTATATCCATATTCCAAGATGGTGTTCTTTTGGCTTCTATGTATCATTCCACTCTTGGTTTTAATGATGGCAAGGGTGAGGAATAGAGGGGAAGAGGAAGGGGATGAACTTGGTCCTAATAGTAGTGACCCAATGTATGATGAGGAGGAAGGGTTTGAAGAGGAAGGGGATGAACTTGAAGGGGACACTGAAGCACAAGATGGAAAAGGTACATCAAATCCCTTGTGGAACTATGTGACCAAACTTGAAGGGGGAAAGGGTGGTGGATCTTACAAATTTTTGTGCCCTCATGGTTGTCATGGAGGAAAACCATATACGGGTTCATATACCCGTCTGAGGAGGCATCTTTGTGGGGTGTTGGAGAGTGATGAAAAAAAGGGTTCTGTGGGGGTAACCATTTGCCCAAACATTTCAAGTGAACAAAGACAAAAATACATCCAAATAGAGATGGCTGCACAACGAAAAAACAAGAAACAAAAAACTCATTCTGAATCAAGTGCAACCTCTAAATTTGGTAGTTGCCCATCTCCTCATGGTACTTCTGCAACCTCTGGAGGTAGAAAAACAATAGGGGATTTCCTTAATGTTGTTGGGAGGGATGATGTGGATGGAAAGATAGTCCGTTTTCTTTGTGCTTGCGGTGTACCATTCAATGTGCTTCGCTCTCCCTATTGGCATGACATGGTAAAGGCCATCAATGAAGCCCCAAAAGGATACAAGGCCCCCAACTATGAGAAAGCTAGAACAGTGTTATTAGAAAGAGAAAAAGCTAAGGTTCAAAGAGCTTTGACACGTTTTACACATGAGTGGGTGGATTCTGGGGTATCCATTGTATCAGATGGGTGGACAAATATTAGAAACCAACATTTGATAAATGTTCTTGGTGTTTCTTCTAGTGGTGCAGTATTTATTGCATCTCATGACTCCTCCTCCATCAGTGCAACTGCACAAAACATTGCAGATCTCCTATTGAAATCAATCAAAGATGTTGGTCCGAATAATGTGGTTCAAGTGATCACAGATAATGCAGCAAATTGTAAGTTAGCAGGAAAAATTATTGAGCGTACTCATCCACACATCTTTTGGTCTGGGTGCCTAGTTCACACATTGAACCTTTTGATGCATGATATTGTGAAACACAAAGATTGTGGGTGGATTGCTGAGGTTTACAGGAAAGGGAAGCAGCTCATTAAATTCATCACAGGGCATACAAGGGTAAACTACTTCTATGGCACTTACTCCAAGTTGCAATTGCTTAAAATTGCAAAGACAAGATTTGCTAGTTATTACCTCACCTTTAGGCGGCTAGTGAGGGTGAGACAAGCTTTAACTAATCTGGTGTGTGCTGAAACATGGGATGAAATTAACACTGACACAGATGGTGCTAATGCGGTCAAGGACACTGTTCTTGACAGTTACTTTTGGTCACAGGTTAAATATGTTTTGCAATTCACCAAACCAATTTATTACATGATCAAGTTTGCAGATTCAGATCGACCAGTAATTGGGGAGGTGTATGAGCAAATGGATAGCATGTTGGGGCAGATTAAAGACATTGTTGAGCCTAGAGATACCACCTTGTACAATTATCTTCGTGAAGAGGTGCAAAACCGATGGGAAATGCTAAATATTCCATTGCATGCATTAGCATATGTTTTGACACCTAAATACTATCATCCATCATGGCTTTCAACACCAGCACCTGGGGGGGGAAGCAGGAAAAAACCACACCAAGATAAAGAGGTTCACGAAAAATATATGGCTGCATTGAGTAGATTAATCCCTGATAATGAGGAGGTTGCATTGGTACGGAGACAGGTGAGCAACTATACGAGCAACACTGGTCCATTTGGGAGCATGCATGCAATTCAAGATCGAGAGCATTTTTTTGCTCTTGAGTGGTGGAACATGCATGGAGGGCCTACTCCACTTCTACAGAGTTTGGCATTGCGGGTGCTATCACAGGTGGTAAACACTTCTTCTGCAGAGAGGTGTTGGAGCTCTTATTCTTTCATCCACAGTGTTAAAAGGAACAGGTTGAATTTAGACCGGGCAGAGAGCTTGGTTTATGTTCATTACAACTTGCGATTGTTGTCCCATTACTGTGAAGATGCAAAGTCTAATAAAGACTTGTTGACTTGGGACAAGAATCCAGAGGAGCCCAATTTGGAGGATGGAGTGTTGCGACTAGAGCAATTAGAGGATTCTCTTATCCAGGTATGTCCATTGTGGTATGAATTTTCCAATTTTCCCTTATAAAGCATTTCTCTAATTCATGTTTTTAATTTTTTTGTTAACTAGTGTTTTTTTTTTTGCATGAATTTTTTGAGCGATTCTAGGATGATGACACGGGTGTTGATATGCCACCACCCCCACCCCCATCTGGTCCCTTGGTTTCTAGGTTCCATGGTTCAACACCAACGGCAGGGGGTTCTTCTTCATCAGTTCCAGTGCCACGACTTACACAGGGACCATCTTCTTCATTGCCACCACGTGGAGGCCCGCCATCACGTTCTATTCGTGGTGGAAGGAGGAGAGATTAGTAGATATATTCACAATCTACTTCTTTTTGTCATAGATTACTCATTAGACTTGTAGACTTGTGAATTTGAATTTTGAACCTTTTTGGCTTGGCGGTGACCAAGTGACATATTTTGTAAACATTATTATTTGAATTTTGGACATGACAAATGTTGACAGTTGCTCACTTGCTAGATAAATCATAATATGCTCTATGTTTTATGTTTTATAATATGCTTAAATGTTTTATGTTTTATAATATGCTTAAAAATTTGATGTATGTTTGTAATAGCTAGAATATAGATGATTGTTGTACATACTAGTAACTACAATGGAATCATGGATGCCATATCTATCTTGATTTATGCAAAAATATGCATGTTTTCATGTCTTCTACAATTAATTTGGTATTTGGGATGTTTGTTTTGAGTATAAATGCAAAAAAATATAAAAATATATATATATATAGCAGACGCTTCCGCGGACGCTTCGCTTCCTAGATTTTTGGAAAATGACGCTTTCGCGCTCCGCGCTTCCGCTTCGCTCCCGCTTCGTGCAACATTGAGATTGAGAGAAGGAGAGCAAGAGAGCAAGGGAGATTTCTGGACAGTGAGGAGAAGGAGGGAGCAGCTTGGCACACATTCCAAGGCAGTTTTACAGCAGTCCGTACAGTGGTTTGGAGGAGGTCGTACAGCAGTTTTGAAGGAGTCTGTACAGCAGTTTGGAGGAGGCCATACAACGTTTTGAAGGAGGCTGTACAGCAGTCCGTATAGCGTTTTGAAGGATGTCGTAC
Source organism: Pinus tabuliformis (assembly GCA_031772625.1). Lineage (NCBI taxonomy): Eukaryota > Viridiplantae > Streptophyta > Pinopsida > Pinales > Pinaceae > Pinus > Pinus tabuliformis. Next base: position 2,076,817,002 of record CM062818.1, read on the forward strand.
AGCAGTCCGTACAACAGTTTTGAAGGAGGCAATACAGCAGTTTTACAGCAGTCCGTACAGCAATTTGGAGGAGGTCGTACAACAGTTTTGGAGGAGGCCTTACAGTAGTTTCCAATTGACTGTGAGGCACGAAAATGAGACAAGTTGTAAAAGTTTGCTTGTTGATTTTTGTTGAATATTTCTCTCACTGTAAAAGCATTTTCCAAAAATAAGAAAGAGCTTTCGAACTGGTTTTCCCCGAGAGTTGTAGGGGGCTTTTCCAGGGTCACCTTGACCAAAAATCACTGTGTTTAAATGTGTTAAATGGCTGTTTGTATGTGCTGATATCTATTTCTGCATTTTCCAGCATTCTGTTATATTTCCAGAATTTGTGTTTTCAGCAAAATTTATTTTCCTGTTGTTGAATGTATGGATATGGGAAAGGGCATTTAACTATTTTGGAGAAATAAGGTGAAACTGAAAACCGGGGTGGGAAATAAGAAATTTCTACACTCATTTGAACACTCACTCAAGCAAGTTTGATCTTCTCAAGATAGAAGCTGAGAAAGGACAAAAAAGGAGAAGAACTAGATCAAAATTTTTGGGCCTCTCTCTCTCTCTCTCGTGTTAGGGTTTCTATATTTGCTGGGCAAAAGAATTTGTTGGGCAGAATGTCATCTGGAAAGCCAGAATGTCCTTCCTTCTAGATGAATATGGCGTGAAAGCCTATATAGATAATGTGGTAGCAGTTCCCCAAGATGCAAATCAGCTAAAGGAATACAGAAAGGAAATGACAAAGGCGAAGCGGTTGATCTTGGATGGAATCTGGGACCATATAGTCTCGCATATATTTGTCAAGGATACTACCAAACAGATGTGGTATGCTCTCACCTAGTTATATCAGGGTACTTCCGAGCAATGAAAGATGTCCTTGGAAGAAACGCTTAGATGCATCAGGAAGCAGAAGGGGGAAGGCATATATCCCTTCCTAACAAGGATTCAGAAGATCTGTGATCAGCTTGCAGCTGTTGGGGCAGCGCCTCAACCATCAAATCTAGTACGGTTGGCACTAAACAGTGTCTCGAAGGATTGGCAAGTCTTCGTCCAAAGTATATTGGGCAAAGACACACTACCAAGATGGGACAGGATGTGGTCCGACTTGCAGTAGGAGGAGTTGAGGAGAGCTCTCTTAAAGAGCTCTATTAGTGGCAGTAGAAGCAAGTTAGCAACAGATCAAAGGTTGTAAAGGAGGAGAATGTGGCCCTAGCACCAAAGGGCCTCAGTCAAAGACAAGGGTAAAAGAGGAAGAAGGACCTATCAGAGTTCAAGTGCTTCAGATGTGGCGAGTTCGACCACTACAGTATGCAGTGTCCTCTCAGGAAGAAGGATAAGCAAGAGAAGTAGGATCAGCAGGCAGGCCGAGATAGACAAGTTGTCCTCTAGGTTGGAGGAAGAATTCGCTATGATGGCAGCCATACCTCTAGGAGTGAGGTGGGGCGACTTGGAGCTATAGTCCAGAACTGCAGAAGTTAGGCAGGGTCTATTGAGATGTCCTCCTCATGGATCAATACCTTGCTACAGGGGCCCCACAGTGTTCAATAGTAGGATGAATCAGTGTCAGATGTTACAGTCAGTTCCGAAGTGACAGTTGTAGATACTAGTAGCAGTCAAGTGTTGAGGAGCGCAGTGCAATGTTGACAGCAATGCAAGTGGCTCAAATGTAGAGTCAGCAGCAACATAGATTCTTCAGTAGACAGTGCAGTGGCTAGTAGCAGTCAGAACTCGGGAGACAGATGCAGCAGACACAGATGATTCAGTATTTCGGATGCTTCTGAGTTGAAATAGCAGCAACAACAGTTGAGAGGGAGTTGCAGTGCAGATGCAAGTTGGCAGTAGTATGGCAGTGTCAGCAGCATCACAAATGCAGCATCAAAGTTGTGCAGTAATTAGTGGGTAGTAGCCAAACATCAACAGCGTGACAAAGGGTGGTATAGAAACAGGGTGTTGTGGAAGGATGTGCAGCACTGGAGAGAGAACACCTTCCTCGCTAAGAGGGAGTGTTAGTTTCTGTAGCATCATAGGTGTTCTAGTCTCAAAACTTTGAGGAGAGGCTAAAACACATGAGCTCTCCATAACCCAGAAATCGTTTCTGGAAATTCCACCTAGAAGTGTCTCAATTAGATTATTAGCCCATTTTTAATTATTTCCTAAGTCTAAACTTAGGGAAAGGGGTTAATTAATCATAATTAATTGAGATAAGGTGAAAATCATCTAGAAATTCACACAGATTGACTCCTTTGTGATCTAGGCCCTTGATTAAGTTTTCATCTTGGTCGTTGGAGGTCCAACAGAAGATTATAAGAAAAAGTCGATGGAAGATGGAGAACACGCACTTTAGACACTTGTGGAGTTTGATTTCCTTCGTCAGTTTGATTTCCAAAGAGCAGCAGAGGAAGCAGAGATAGGGAGGGGCAAAGATAGTAAGGTCGGAGGAAGATTTTCGAGATCCAGCGAATGCATTGATGAGGGGCAATGATAGCCACAAAGAGGTTGCGCAAGGGATGCGCAGAAACCTCAAAGAGGTAGTTTGATTTGTAGATTCAGGAAGTCGTTTCAGAGTTCCGGAGGCTAAAGAATTTTGGAGAGTCTGCAAGAAATGTTTCCAGAGTCAGTAGCAAGATGAAGAGGCAGCTCAATGTGAGATCTAGGTTGTACGGATTTGTGCCTGCACAGAAGGTGATGTAGAGCAATTCATGGAGGGGTTTCGGATTGCTTGTGGGGTGAAGAAAATTCCTCGCTAGATTTTTACCAGTATTTCTCTCTCTAGGATTGCCAGATTTCAGCATCGCGTTGTACTCAGAATTTCTCATTGTTGCATAATAATAAAAACCCTCAACTTCTGCACCGGTTTTCCCAAGTTTGGTTTTTCCGGGGACATTTGTCCAAAAATGTGCAGAGGGTGATGTAGAGAAGTTCGTGGAGGGGTTTCAGAGACCAATCTTTAGTGTCAGATTGCTTGTGGGGTGAAGAAAATTCCTCACTAGGTTTTTGCCAATATTTCTCTCTGTAGGATTGCCAGATTTCACCATCCAAATGTATTTAGAATTTCTCACTATTGCATAATAATAAAAACCGTCAACTTCTGAATCGGTTTTCCCAAGTTGGGTTTTTCCGGGGACATTTGTCCAAAAAAAATTATGTTAATTTTTATGTGTATGCCAATATATTTCTCAGATTCTAGCGCTATTCTTTTCCGCAGTCTTTTTTGTGAAGATTGTAGCGTGTTTATTTCATTGTTGTCATAGCAATAAACTGCTAATTTAATTAACAGAGAGAAAAAATAATACTAGTTTCTGCAATAGGATTTGAGTGTTGAAATTTTCACACATTGCACACTTTAGCACATGCCCCGAACCCGAGATTTTATGATGAAGAGCTTATTGCTCAAAGCAATGGGAAGAGGGAGGCACCCCATGAGGATAGAGAGGTGGCTACTAGGGTGAAAAATCCCTTATGAGAATATTTCCAACTCATCTACACGGGGAGGCAAAGGAAGAATTTGCCAGTTTTGCTGCAAGATTAGATGATTATTCAGATATAACAGCTTTGCAGGATAGAAGCACCATGAATCCAGAAGGATGATACCATGGATCTTCTAGAAGGTCCTTCTGTGCTTGGGCCAAAAACCAATGTTGGTGATGATCCCTTGGAACCCATGGACCCCTTAGATCCCCCTCCTTGTGATCCTCCTACTAGGAAGAAACCACTTTGGCTTCGTCACACTTTAGAGGACGTTGAAAGACATGCTGCTACCAGAGAAACCTTCAGGGAAAACAAGAAGTCAAACAAGTATTAGGGATATGTTGTGGCTATGAGCAACATCCTACAAGCTGAACCACAAACCTTTGAAAAAGTTGCGAAAGAGCAACTATGGAAGGCTGCAATGGCTAAAGAGTATGAATCTATCGTGAAAAATGATGTATGGGAAGTAGTTTCAAGACCCAAAGGAAAGTTTGTTGTGACTTCAAAATGGTTGTACAGGATTAAGCATGGTGCGGATGTAAGTACCGAGATATACAAGGTGAGGTTCGTGGCTAGAGGTTTCTCCTAAAAGGAGGGAGAGGACTATGATGACATATTTGCACCAGTTGCCTACTACATTACCATTTGATCTATTGTTGCCTACCAGGGATGGAATCTTCACCAAATGAATGTAAAGATCGTGTTTCTACATGGCCTACTCCAAGAAGAAGTATATGTTGAGCAACCTCGGGGCTTTCAAGTACATGACAAGAAGACTCATGTGTGCAGGCTGAAGAAAGCACTCTATGGATTGAAGCAAGCCCCCAAGGCTTGGTATGCCCACATAGATAGCTACTTGATGAAGCTTGGTTTTACAAGAAGCAATGCTACCTGAACCTCTACTTCAAAGTTGTCCAAATTACGCCCCTGACTTTGGTTTTATATGTCGATTACTTATTCTTGATAGGTGGAGAGCCTCGAATTCCGGAGTGTAAGAGGAAGTTGGCCTCTACTATTCTTGTCACTCATGACAAGTTGTATCTGTCCCCTACACTCGTTCTTTGGAGGGATGGTTGATCCTTGCCACTTATGGCAAGTTGTATCTGGTCACAACGCGTGACTTACTACTACAGTAATTTGTATCCAGTGCCAGCTGTAAAGTCCGAAACTTCACTGAGTATACTCCAGTATGCATCCTGCCCATAAGCTAGGCTTGTTGGGATTGCCACCCATCTGGCCAATGGGTGAGGAGATTTGAGACATGGTTGATCCTTACCATTTATGGTAAATGGTATCTAGCATCTGGGATGCAGGTGTTCTACCACTTGACTCTTGAGGGTCAAGGTGGGAAGATCAGTGGACAAGAGGTGTGTGAGATCCTTACCCTCCGCGGAAAGTTGTATCTCTTCTATTGTCATTGGATATAGGGTTGCAAATTTATCTCCCCTGTTATGATTCTTCTCTTTTAGATTCGAGAGTGTTCAGCAGAGATGGTCAAAGACAAGATATGATATGTTGCAATGATGATGATGATGAGACATTCGAGATGACACTTATGATGCAATCAGAAATTCCTCCATAGTTGAGATGTAGTGTTCAAATTTGGCAACTCAGAGAGAAATTCCCTTCTTTGGGAAGCCTTCCTCACGCTGAGAATATCCTACTAGCTCTTGGAAGAATTTAATTTGCACAAGCAAAAATATTATTTTTAATGTGAAACCCACAACTTCTCAAAAGTTCAAGTCAGCCTGGGCAAGGAAATTCAACCTCCAAAGTCTCATATAAATACACCTCATGTCACATCATTTGGAGGCATCATCACATCAACCATTTCTTCTCTTGAGTGGTTCAGCTACTTCTGAAATTGCAGGTTCATTTTCACACGTGTGAAGGAGAGAGAGTCTTTTTCTGTTGACCAAGTTTGACTTCAATTTTGGGCCTTCGACCAGCGTTAACTTTTGGAATTTTAAGCATGAATTGTCTTGGTTTGACTTTGGATTTTGGATCTGTTTGGAAGGCCGAGTTGACTGGCACATTGACAGATATTTTCTGGCCTGTTTGACCAGCATTGACTTCAGAATTTCTGCTAGGGTTTCCACAGGTCAAAGTTTGAATTTGACCAAAATTTGTATGGGCAGATTTTGACTGTTTTGACCAGGTTTGACTAAAGGAAGGAGGCTCCATTTTTTGAAATTTTGACCAAGCTCTTTGGAGGCTGATTTGGCCATTGACCAGTGACTGATTAGTGCTGCATCAACTACTGTTGACTTTGACCAGAAATTGCAGATTTGACTTTTGAACAGATTTGACTCCATTGTTCATTTTGGATTGGATATTGGATAGTTGACTTGGTTGGTCAAGGGCTTGACCCTTTGACTCATTGTTGAAGTACTTGGACATTGTATCTCTCTGCTGAACATTTGATGACAATCTAATAGAAGAAGAATTTGGAAAGGGTTTTCCCCCTTGGGGTTTTCCCTGGTCTTTGACCAAATCTTGTGTCTCTATTGTTCTTGGTTGTCTTCTATTGTGCATTTGATTTACTGTTCTATCTACAATTGCTTATTGTTGCTGGAAGATTGAATTATATTGGAAATTGATTGCTAATTGAAGAAGAATTGGTATAAGTGATTGTGTTAAGCATAGAACACTAGAAAATTAACACCATGTAACTTAGGTTCTTGTGAATATTGCTGATGAGGGTTTAGCACTTCCCCATACTTCATAGCTGCTAGTATCTATGGACTTTGTTTCAACTACAAATTGTTAGCACAACATTATACCTTAGAACTCATTTATCTATACTATTTGGCCATTTCTGTAAATTGTTGTACACTGCAGATCTCTTTGACACTCCTTGGATATATTATACACAATGTAAATTGACAATCCTGTTCACAACTTACAATCACTTGTGAACAAACCAATATATTTATTTTTTAATGAATAAATCCATTAAACAATTAAAACCCTTAACTTCGTCTATCTGTGATTTATATAGGAACCAATAAAGAATTGTAGTAGCAAAACTGCCAATGCCTCAATATAATAGTTTATTCAATAAAACTTTCAAAAAAAAAATTGCTTTGGCAACATATCTCCCATAGACACAAACATGACAATATAATTATTCATCACATAAAGATTAAAAGATTATCTGAACTTTCTTTTTCTATGGAGTTGATAATAGAGCCTAGCAGTTTAAAACATTAATGTACCAAATATCTTCAACTATGCAAAAAAAACTAATAAAAAGACGACACTTCTTGTCAATATTATTTGATACATACATGAGAACTGAACTTTGAATCCACTCCTTTGGAAAATATAAGAGGATGTTTTAAGAAATTTGATTCCCTGCAAGAAAAACAAATGTGAATGATCAAGAATGCTTTGTTCAAATGCAAAGCACCTTCCCTTGTGTCAGGAATAGTGTCATTTGTTGAAAAAACAACCTCTTTCATTATTATTTCCAAATTTAAGACCTGAAAAGTTAACACAGCGTTTGACACTAAAATAGATGATAAGAGCTACAGCAATGCACTGACCAATCAAAACTAATTTACAGGTTGGTTAACACGAGAGTGAACATTGTAAGATTAGGGCCTACATAATTAAAATGCATGAAAACAGGAGAGTAAGCATTGTAAGACTGGCACAGATACATGGCTACACAAGCACTATAGATATTTCAGGATCAAGTCTGATATTTCTTCACAATGAGAAGTCCTGTCTTTCAGGAAATGTTACATAGGCAACCAAAGCTGCCTTGCAAACCCTCCATGGATGCCTAGCACCATATAATCATAGAAAATCAACATAAAACATATAGCCTAAACTCCGTGGCTTTCATATGACACCGTCCCTCCACCATACAGGATGCACCATAAGACTTCACCCTTCTGATTCAGACCTTTTTATGATAAAAAAATCAATAGGATAGCACAACTCAGCCACTAGTTGGTTTTTTGTTACTTTGACATGTACTATGGATAGGTATGACAATAATACAGGCAATAATCTATCTTAGATTGTAAGGAAAGAATCATCTGCAAATGTGTTTAGTGACTTCACCTACTAGGTTTCATGGAATCAGATTGGCTCATGATAACCCATTATGTCTAACAATATGTCCAACTCAAGCCAGCATTGTACAATACTTCCGACAATAACTCATCATCGCTTCTGACATGTATGTAGAAATAATGTTAGCCACATGCAACCATGAAGTAGCCCCATGCAAAAGTCAAATATCATAATCCCATAATCAAACCACAAGGAAAATGAAAATAATGCAGAGCCAGAAAGGCAATAATTCTTGCCCATAATATCAAACCTAGGTTAAAGATAAATCATCAAACTCTTATGGAAACACTGAGAAGGGGGTGAATCACTATTCCTTTTCAATTGTTACTTTTACCAGTTATATAAATTATATTTATAACACAAAATGAGCAATAGGAATAACCTTTATAATGAATCAAGTACAATATATATAGGGCTCCAACCCTTGATGAAGACAACGATCTTCAATCTCCCAGGCTCCAACCAGTGGCCAAGCACCAACTTGGGCTTTTTTGAGGCCCTGACCTCTAGGGCACCAACCCTATCTTCTCAAAGCACCAACCTTGTGTTTAGAGGCTCCAACCCTTCTATAGTACAGGCTCTGGCCTGGTTTCTTGAGGACACCGATCCTCTAGAGCTCCAACCCTATCCTTCAAGGCACCAACCTTGTCTTTTCAACGCTCCAACCTTCAGGGCACCAACCCTCTAGGCTACAACCCACTACTATACTTTGTCTAGATATGTTTGGTAGTAACTCATGACTCCCTATGTCTTCTTCAACGAGCCTTGTTAATCTTCAACAATGTCTTCACTTAGTCTCCACATTACTTTATCAATGACAACCTTGTCTTACCATGAAAGTGTCACCATTGTTCTTCATATTTACCCAACCAATTTCTCCAAGGTCACTTCATGATGACTAATGCATCATGGTCTCCAAGATTAACTCTAAGGACAACTAGGCTTCTCAACAATGTGTCTTCAATAAGTTGCACTAAGCCTCAAAAATCTGCACCAAATAATTCTCTGTTTCGAGCCTCTGTTCTCACTATCGCGGTAACTGCTTCAGGAGTGACTGCTTCAAAGGAATGACTGTCGTGGCTTTATATTGTGAGTTCACTTCAAACAACCCTATTCATACTTAGATAATCTTTTGAACTGTCATCTAAATCACTGTCAAACACAGGTCCGAGTTGTATGAATGATCCTATGCGCAGTAAGTCTTGGCTTTCTTCGTTCTTCAACTCTTTAATGCTCTTGTGTATTTCTCCTTTGAATGACCTTTGGCTTCCTTCTTTCCCGCTCGAACTTCGGCTTCCTCTGTTCCTTCAAGTTCACGAGTTGTGAACTTTTTCTTCCTCTGTAATCGATACCCAAGATCCTGCTTGAGGTGAAGAATTTTAACTCGTATTTATATGAGTCTCACCAATGATCGAAAAGACACATTTATTGGAGGGAGGCCAACTTGTATATTAAAAAATACATTTGGAAGGCCCTTTTTTAATATTCATCCAGTCGACTTATTATTTATGGAAATCACATAGGAGAGGCTTTACCCACATGGAGGTCCCACATCCACGTCATCACCTTAATCGCAATCGGAACTTAATGAAAATCGCAGGTTTTACAAGTCATGCTCATGCTCTGTTTTCCGATATAGCCAATGCCCCTACTATCGACAGAGCGGATGTGATATGATATTAAACTGCTTTTGATAACTCTGTTGAGTCCACAACTTTATCGCAATCGACAGTCCGTCGAGGCCATAACTCTATCGTAATTGGCGGTCCATCGGGTCCGTAACTCTATCGTAATCGGTGGTCCGTCGGATTCATAACTCTATCGCAATCAGTGGTCTACCATTGTGACATCCCTTAGAAACTTGCGATTCAACGAGTGCAATATCATATTGAGTTATGTTATAATGTTGCAGCGAGTCCACATTATTATCGCAATCGGAGGTTTTACTATGACAACTCTTTATGATTTGCGATACTTAACTTCCGATAGGGGGATGCAATATTTAATTAAAGTGTATTATAACGGTCCAGCGGGTCCACATATTATATCGCAATCGGTGGATTTGAACGTGACAAGGCTTAAAAGCTTGCGATGCAGCAGATGCGATATTTCAATAGAGTTGTTATCATAAACTGTTTCGGGTCCGTATTACATATTGCAATCAAGGGTTTTGACTCTTGAGTAGTGGCATATAATAAAACGATACTGCAGATATGTTAACTCCGATTTGTTTTTATTACATGCGTTGTGAATTTTAAAGGGTTTCCAACTTATTACTTGAATGTTCCTTAGCTCCTCCGATATCTTAACTCCTCCAATATGTCAACTCCTTCGATATCTTAACTCCTCTGATAACATTGTTTTACTCCTATAAACTGCTTCTGATAACTTGCTTCTCTTCTCTAGTTGGCTTTCAATGACTTCTTCCTCTTACTCTTTGGCTTCATGATGGCTTCCAATAGTTTTACGATGGCTTCTCCTCTTTACTCTTTCTCCTTCTCTTCTAATGTCTCTTCTTTGATGGCTCCTATTCTTGACTTCTAATGGCTTCCCTGATGGCTTTCCTCCTTGGCTTCTTGCACTTGTTACTTCACATCATCATTTAGTATCCTAGAGTATTGCCATATTGACATCAATGACAATCTAGACCAACAATCTCCCCCTTTGTCATTGATGGCAATATTCTTCTTCTCTCCCCCTTTGTCATTGATGGCAATATTCTTCTTCTCTCCCCCTTTGACATCAATGGCAAAGGAGTGCACAAGGACTCCCCCTGTTGAACTGCTCCCCCTGTCATGGTGCTCTTCTTTTTACTCGAGATAGAAAAATTGTTGCCTTATCCCTTCTTCATATCTAAAAAATATCACTTCATCATAGCTTCAACAAAGTTGCTCCAAGAATGTCCCAAACAGACCTTTAAAGTTTGCTTTTAACAATGCTCAAGTGTGGGCAATGATCCATGCTCCAAAGATAAGAACTCTCTTGAGATGTTTCAAGTATCAATCCTTAAAGATGCTCCACTTCAATGCTTCCAAACAGACTCCAAATAGCCACACACCAAATGTTCAAGTCCAAGGTTTTATGCTTCTACCAGCCATATTTTGTTTTCTCCACAGTCAGAATTAAGAGGTCTTCATAGTTCGAATCAGAAGAAAATGCTACTAAAATTGTCTTTTCTCGCTATCTCTCTTCAGATCTTTGTATCTTTGTGCTTCTAATTAAGTTATTGCCATCCAATATTTCAACATCATTACATTTGAATGAAGTGGTGAGAGGTTGTGCCTCACTGTTGTTATTTTCTAAGTGACCAGCATCAACCTAAGCTATATTCGACTACACAACATTTTCCTTTCTATAGTCCTTTTGATGAGCCATCTTTTCCTTGTGTTCTTGTAAAAATATCTGCAGGTTATCTCCACTAGCATATTTTGATATCCAATCTGTGACTGTCTTTTAAATTCTTTCTACTAACTGACAACTCAATGCTTCAATTATGTTAGATGTTGCCAACTGCTCTTGCTTGTTTAGTGAACAAATTCAAACTCCACTTCCAGATGTATCTATTTGTTTGAAGGTTGCATCTATTTGTGTCCACAATTTACCTATTTTCACATCATATCCCTGAGTCGAGACGTTCAACTTCTGTAATAACAACAACATAGTTATTTGCCTTATTAGCAATTAGATGGTCTCTGCTGCTCCAATTTCTACTTAGTGATCAATTTAAAAAACATCTTCAACAACAATCCATTGGATAGATAAGAAATAATGTTCTTCAATGGAGTGTTCCTGAGAAATGATCTATCAAAGAATGATTGTTAATATAGCTCATCAAGTGTTTCATAAGGACCCTTTCACGGATAGCTTTTGCAATAATGATCAAGAATCACAAGCTCCCCCTAACTGTATGCATGGTCTCTTTTTGGTAGAATCCCATCATCAAACACACGGAATATCAAGGATATCTTCATCAAGTTAACAACATGTGTTGTTGGCTGGAGAGTTTAGGAGATTTTTCAGATTGTATTTGCTTTCTTCTCCATACATGTGTGACTTTCTTCTCTGGCATGGTTCTAGCTTATGTGGGAGCCCAAGTCAAGTTACAATCACGTGAAATATGACCAATGTTATGACATTTGAAGCATTCTATGTTGTTCATGAAAGAGAATTCATGATTTCTTCCTGCAAAATAGCTTCTAGGAGATTGCCAGGGACCATAATATCTATCTTTGTGATATGCCCTACAATCTTTTTCCATGTGTCCAAAGTTTGTACAAGCATAACAATAACCAAGAAATAAACTTTGGTACCTGGGAGATGGAGACTTCCTAGATGTACTTCTGAAGTCTTTCTGTCTTGAGATCCTTTGATGATAAACGTTGCTTCTTGCATCCTTGACTTCGTTCATTGTTGCCTTGACTCTTATCCTTGCCTTTGCTGGAATTGGGAGCATCAACATTTCTTTCTGGCTTCCTCACATCCTTGTTGTTTGAAGCATTATCATTCTTGCTTGAGGATTCACCTTCATATCCAAGACCTAATTTATCAAATGGAGATCTTTGATGGCTGAGCATGTCATCCAAGGCTTGAGAGCTCTTCAAGATTTTGTCCATTCTTTCAACCTTTTTCCTGTGGGAGACAATCTCTTCTTCCAATCTTTCGCAATCATTATTCTTCTTAGCAAGTTGTTTCTCAATTTCTTCCTTGATACAAGTTGCTTCATTTGCTTTTGTTTTAAGGGAGATGATATTTGATTTCATTCTAAAAATTTCTTCATTTTCCTTAGCTATACTGCTCTCCATTTCTTCCATCATCCTTGTAGCTTTACATGTTTCGGCCTTGAGAAGGTTGATGTCAGATTTTAGTTTGAAGATTTCTTCATCCTTTGCTTTTAGTTGACATATCATGGTGTTTCTTTCCTTTTCTGCTTCATCAACCTGTCCTTCTATGATTGCCAATGCTTCCATTGTCTTCTCAGCTCATTGTACTAGCTTTCTTGCTTCTTCTAGTTAAGATTTAAGGGAGGATACCTCTTCCTTGTGTTGACCTCTACTGGTCAACTACCCATGCAGTACCCCCCCTTTTCTTTGCAAAAAGGGGCAGCACCTGATCAGCGTTTCCGTACCATCCTGCAGTCATCAGCAGCTTGATCATTTTGATTGTAAACCCAGTCTGCATGTATGAATTGTAAATAATCTTAGCAGACATGAGTCGTGTATGTGTATTGCCTAGGTAGACCTAACTTTCTAGTGGTAATCTACGTCCCGGAAGGTTTTTCGTCTCACCGATCCATGGATCGGCAGAGTTTTCCTTCAAACCTGACCCCAAAGCCGGGATGGATTTTGTCATTAGAACTTTAGGAGAATCCTAGTGTGTTGATCTGCTAGATTATAGTTGTGTCGCAGAACTGGGTGTTTTGTGAGGGTCTGTATTAAGTGGGTTTGTCCCCTTGAGATGTAAATTGTAAAAAGTCATTATGAAATGTGTCTTGAGGGTTGAAAATGTTTTAAATCCCCTCGTGAGTCCTAAGTCCTAGGTCCTAGGTGATGTTTCCGAAGGCTTAGTTCGATGATCCATTTAAAAAATGAAATAAAATAATAAAATAATTAAAAATTAAGAAATTTAAAAATTTAAAAAAATAAAATAAAATAATAAATAATAAAAAATTTAAAAAATGAAATAAATAAAAAATAATAATTTAAAAATTTAAAAAATAAAATGAATAAAAAATAATAAAAAATTTAAAATTTAAAAAATAAAATAAAATAATAGTATTTTAAGTGAATAAATCGACAGATGAGATCAAGAGATGTCTTGATCCTCATCAACGGTCGAGATCATTTCTACATGGATCATTCGAACTAGCCGTTGGGATCATTTCCTTTATATAGGGTCTTAGGTGGTCATTTCAGATTGGAATTCGATCTGTGAGTCTGATACTGAAGAAGCTCTCTTGTAAATCTGTTTCTGGTTAATAAAAGAAGACTTTGGGGTCCATATCTTGCTGGTGTTACTCTCTTAAAATGTTGTGAGATTGTTTCATTTTCTGCATATGTTATTTTCAGCCGTTAATAATAGCTTTTTGTAGAGTATTGTGAGCACAGATATCTTGTTCACTTGCTGGGGTTTGGGTGTTGTTAGGGTTTCTGAAGTAATGGCAGGTATCTCCATTACTTCCTGAGATCTAGCAGCATTTTTGCCCTCTTTATTGACAGTTGTTTTGAGCTGTGCAGAAAACATCATTGAAGGAAATTTTGTGGGCGTTCGGGGAAGTTCTCGGCTGAACCAGCCAACTCCCGCAAGCATTTTGTGTTGAGCCTAGTTGGATTTGATCCTGGGTCTATCATTCGGTTTATTTTTTTTAAATTTGCATGAGAGATTTTCTGAAGTTCTTCACAGTGAAAATATGAAATTTTCGTTTCTTTAAAATATTTCCGTTCTTATTGCTGAATCTGGCTGTTAAGGGACCAAATCTGTAAATTAGTTAAGCTGATCTAGGGTTTCAATCTTTTGTTTTATCCAGATTTAAGATTAGGGTTTCATTCTTTTTCCTTTTTATTTATGTTGCAGCTGGTCAGCCAGCAAATCCAAGCCACAGGAAAATACCCAGCACGGAGCCAACCTCGATGACCTGTCATGCACTGGATCTCACACTTTTTCAACCAGATCCGTCATTTTCTTTTGGGTTTTGTTCAGATCGCATGAGTTCCGGGGATGCAGTTTTATTTGATGATTAGAGTTGTCTCTGTTTACATGTCTGAGTGTGGATAAGACCGAACGAGTTCTAACACTGGCATCTGGAGACTAACAACCCAAAATCATATTTGCCGTCGAACGTCGTCAGAATGTCCATTTGTCACAGAGAATCAAATCGATTTTAGGGAAGCCGATGAGTAAGTATCAAAGCGATTCATGATTGACTGTCAATATCCCCACCATCAACCTGCGCACACACAAGGTGATTAAACGACACGGCCCAGGTAAATTTTTTTATTTTGACTGCGTTAAACCTTTAAAATCGATTTTTTCACTGCAGCTGTCTGTGCAATCGTGTTTATACTCTTAATCTGTTGTGCTCTGGTCGAAGCTGTTCTACGCATCAGGGTTACGATGTATGTTTTTTCTTTCTAACAATTCAGCTCATCTAAAATCGATCCGCAGACCCATCGCCGTCAGCTTCTCTCGCTCACAAATCGATTTTTACTTTGCATCAGTTTATTTGGCTCGTGGTCCTCGATCATATGCGGTAGTCCATCATTGTTTTTCCTGTAGATTCAGCTTCAAAAATCGACCAAATATGCAGTCCCTAAATCTCCGCTCATCACCTGCAAACGTAGCCCTTTTTTTTTTCTGCGTGCTGATTGGTGTTAAGCCGTAGCCGTGCCTGCCCTTCGCAGTCTTCAGCCGCAGTCTTATCCTTTTGCTGCCGTCTCTTGTGCATTACTCAGCCCGCCGTCGCATCCTCTCATCCCCTCCGCCGAAAGCTGGAAATTGCAATAGGAGTATTGTTCGTTTTGTGGATATATGCGTTGGCTAGCATGAGTCGATTTTTTTTATATAGTTACGTTTCATGCTTAGGTTAGGGTTTAATCTTTTGTTTAGATGTAATCGTTTTCAGATTAAGAGCTAACGTAAACTTTTTTTTAGATTTTAATTTGATTTTTTTTGGTTAGTTTAGATCTAAAAAATTTGCATAGTTTTGGTTTTATATAGATTTTATTTTTTAGTTAGTTTTTGTTTTAATTAAATTTTAATGTGTTAGCGTTAGTTTTATGTTATAGCTAGATTTTAGATTATAATGTTTTAAATAGATTTTGATTTATGTTTTAGTTTAGTTTAGATTTTTTAAATTTTAGATTTAAGTTTTTTTTTGTAATATGAAAAATTTCATTTATAAAAATTAAAAAAATATATATATATATATATATATAAAAAAAAAATAATTTAAAAAAAAATATAAAAATATTGCGGAAATTTTATTTTGCCAGTTTCAGTGGTTTTCATGTTATATCTTTCATGCTGAGATCTAAATTTTCAAGCCGAGATGCGAAATTGATATCTGGTTAATGGTTTATGATTAGTGGTGGTTTAAAGCATTCATCTCGTTAAAGCTTTCAGTTGTCGGATGTTGTTTTGGTCATGTGATTTAGCTGGTGACAAATGATTGTTGTTCACGGTTTATGTTTTTTATCTCATTTAACAAGTAATCATTTTAATAACAAATCTTTTAAGGCACTGGTCTACTCAATTGATCAAATCATTTTAGTGCTTATCTTGATCATGTCTCGTGTCTCCCAACCAACTGATCGACAGTTGGTCTCATCATCTCACAGGGACTACCCCCCTTAGCCGCGGGAGACAGGCTTAAACGGAGGGATCGGGGATCAGAGTGACAGCCCCCGGTCTGAGCGTTGTCGTGTCAATCCGCGCGCCAACATTTTTTGGCGCCGTTGCCGGGGAACTTGTTTTCTCGGCATTTCATCATCTTTTCATCATTCATCGTTCATTTGTCTATCATTCGTTTGAGCCAGCAACGACAACATTTTTTGGCGCCGTTGCCGGGGATACTTTTTCTCGGTGTTTCAAACGACAAATCATTTTTTTTTTTTTCTTATCTCTTCATCTGGCCCGGCAACGCCAACATTTTTTGGCGCCGTTGCCGGGGATAGAGTTTTTCTGTCCTTGTATTTTTAATAATTAAATATAGATTAATTAATATATATTATGCGATTAAGAATTAAATATGGATTAATACTGGTATGTTATAATATAAATTAATTATTACACAATTACCTAACATAACTATATTCTATAATTAATAATGATTATTATCTTTACTTGTATTTTATATTAATTAAATATAGATTAATTAATATGTGTTATGTAATATAATGACCATCTTAATTAAATATAGATTAATACTTGTATTTTATAGGAATTAAATATAGATTAATTATTACATACTATGAGATATAATGACCATCATAATTTGATAATTGGATAATAATAATATTATACCTTTTTAGTTTAGATTACTATTCCGAGAAATATTAATTAACTAAGTTAGTGGTTTGACCAAGATCATTCGGTCAAAAGTAGCCGTTAGCATTTTAGCTGTTGGAGTCTCTGCACACGCTATTTAATCTCGCTAAGCCAGATTGGTTCCTCAACTTGTCCTGACGATGAACCACACTGGTTGGTTCGAAACGCGTCGACACAAGATTGGTTATGTGATTATGCCGAAGATTATCTAACGACTTTTTCATCATTCATCGTGCATCTTTCTATCATTCGTTTGAGCCGGCAACGACAACATTTTTTGGCGCCATTGCCGGGGATACTTTTTCTCGGTGTTTCAAACGACAAATCATTTTTCTCATTTCTTATCTCTTCATCTGGCCCGGCAACGCCAACATTTTTTGGCGCCGTTGCCGGGGACAGAGTTTTTCTGTTCCTGGAGTTTCATCTTCTCATCTTTCTCATCTCTCATTTGAGCTGGCAGATTCGACCTTTGGGGGTTATCATTTGGATCTTTCATTGCCTCATCAGCATATCTTCGGTGTGTTTCTTGTTTGGGTGGCGACTCCATTTTCTTATTTTTCCCATACAAGAAGCCTCCCGCATATCTGCTTGTGGTTACTTTTTGGATCCTAGAATCAGATTCATTGTTCAAGTGGCGACTCCACTTCTTTCATCTCTTAATTTTCTTGAGCAGAAATCTCTTTCTATCATCCATTTGATCCCTTACTGTTCATCATGGATTATTCATGTAAACCATGTCATTTTACTGATAATCTCCATGATCTTCCGAAAGAGGCCATTTCTAAATTATTTAAGTTCTCGGGTGGTGATTCGGTCACTGTTAAACAGCATTTAAACATGTTTACTTGTGTAATGATCTTATATTGTAGATTTCCTCAATATAATCATGAAGATTTCAAGATGCGTCTCTTTGTCCATTCTTTAGAGGGTGATGCCTTGAATTGGTTTAATAACTTTCCTAATGATTTTTTCATTTCTTTACAAGACATTCTCAATGCTTTTAAAGATAGATATGATAGTCCAAACAGCTTGCCTTCTACTTCTAAAATTGTTGTGCAAAAGAAAGAAAGTAATCTTATAAAAAATCCAGCTGTTGAAGAAAGTTTTCAAGATCAGAATGTGTCATCAACCGAAAATATTGCAGATCAAGTTCATGATAGTGAAAAATCAGGGACAAATGACAATGAAAAAGAAGAGCAAAAGCAAATTATACGAGACTTAATGATGCTGGTAAGAAATATGGAAATCAATCAAACTAATTATGTCAATGATGTGAAAACTTTATGCACCCACCTGGAAAAACGTAATAGGGAGGCTAAAGAAATTGAGGCCATGAAGACTAATCATGAAACAGAAATTAGAATCATGCAAAGCAGGTTGTCAGTCTTAGAGGAGAATATGGTGATCATTAAAGCTGATCATGATAGGGAAATTGACTCTATGCAAAGTAAGTTATTAACTATGGATGAGGAAATGACTATCACGACATTCAATCATAATAATCAGTTGGATGACATGCAAGCGAATCACAAAGAAGAAATAAATTCCATACAGCATTACTTGATGAACATAAAGGAAGAAAATGTTAAAGTAATAAAAGATATGCAAGAGCACCATGACAGACAAATCAATGCTATAAAGGTTGAACACTCTAGTCAGATGGATTCCATTAAAATACAGGTTCAAAGGTTTCAGCAATTGGAAGATGAAAGAAACCAGGTGACATCAATAGATCAGGAGCCTTCTCATGTGCTGCAACAAGTTCCATCTTATTATGAGGAAGTTATTGATTCGATTGAAAGATGGTTAATTGAAGGTGATCCGGATAGACTTAAGAATGATAAAGATCAGATGCAAGATAAAGAAAGACATATCACGCATACTTCATCTGATAGTTTTGAAACAGAAAGTTCCATGTCATCAATCATACAACCGGCCAGAAAGAAAAAGCGCAAGAGAAAGAAAATGAGAAGAAGATTTGACTCATCAGACGGCCGCGAGCAGCTTGATTTTCAGATAGAAAAAAGTCCTACCATATGCAAAATTGGACATGGCACATCCGACAAGCAGCCAACAGATTTGCCTGAAAGCAGGCAAATACTCAGTATGCACTTTATTGAACACATCTGATGCCATGGGGCATCTTTTGTATCATATTTCTGACCCTACTCCTTGTTTTTCCGCATTTTCATTTCTGCTTTAGATAGTTAATAAATGAAGAGCTTTTTTCTTTCCTGTGCTTAATGTATATGCTGATTTTTGGATGGACGCTACTTATTTTCGTGTTGTATGGATGCAGATTTTGGATTCTCACATTCCTGCAAGTAGCAAAGTGTCCCCAAGTAGAGCCAGATGTTGACCTCTACTGGTCAACTACCCATGCAGTACCCCCCCTTTTCTTTGCAAAAAGGGGCAGGACCTGATCAGCGTTTCCGTACCATCCTGCAGTCATCAGCAGCTTGATCATTTTGATTGTAAACCCAGTCTGCATGTATGAATTGTAAATAATCTTAGCAGACATGAGTCGTGTATGTGTATTGCCTAGGTGGACCTAACTTTCTAGTGGTAATCTACGTCCCGGAAGGTTTTTCGTCTCACCGATCCATGGATCGGCAAAGTTTTCCTTCAAACCTGACCCCAAAGCCGGGATGGATTTTGTCATTAGAACCTTAGGAGAATCCTAGTGTGTTGATCTGCTAGATTATAGTTGTGTCGCAGAACTGGGTGTTTTGTGAGGGTCTGTATTAAGTGGGTTTGTCCCCTTGAGATGTAAATTGTAAAAAGTCATCATGAAATGTGTCTTGAGGGTTGAAAATGTTTTAAATCCCCTCGTGAGTCCTAAGTCCTAGGTCCTAGGTGATGTTTCCGAAGGCTTAGTTCGATGATCCATTTAAAAAATGAAATAAAATAATAAAATAATTAAAAATTAAGAAATTTAAAAATTTAAAAAAATAAAATAAAATAATAAATAATAAAAATTTTAAAAATGAAATAAATAAAAAATAATAATTTTAAAATTTTAAAAATAAAATAAATAAAAAATAATAAAAAATTTTAAAATTTTAAAAATAAAATAAAATAATAATATTTTAAGTGAATAAATCGACGGATGAGATCAAGAGATGTCTTGATCCTCATCAACGGTCGAGATCATTTCTACATGGATCATTCGAACTAGCCGTTGGGATCATTTCCTTTATATAGGGTCTTAGGTGGTCATTTCAGATTGGAATTCGATCTGTGAGTCTGATACTGAGGAAGCTCTCTTGTAAATATGTTTCTGGTTAATAAAAGAAGACTTTGGGGTCCATATCTTGCTGGTGTTACTCTCTTAAAATGCTGTGAGATTGTTTCATTTTCTGCATATGTTATTTTCAGCCATTAATAATAGCTTTTTGTAGAGTATTGTGAGCACAGATATCTTGTTCACTTGCTGGGGTTTGGGTGTTGTTAGGGTTTCTGAAGTAATGGCAGGTATCTCCATTACTTCCTGAGATCTAGCAGCATTTTTGCCCTCTTTATTGACAGTTGTTTTGAGCTGTGCAGAAAACATCATTGAAGGAAATTTTGTGGGCGTTCGGGGAAGTTCTCGGCTGAACCAGCCAACTCCCGCAAGCATTTTGTGTTGAGCCTAGTTGTATTTGATCCTGGGTCTATCATTCGGTTTATTTTTTTTAAATTTGCATGAGAGATTTTCTGAAGTTCTTCACAGTGAAAATCTGAAATTTTCGTTTCTTTAAAATATTTTCGTTCTTATTGCTGAATCTGGCTGTTAAGGGGCCAAATCTGTAAATTAGTTAAGCTGATCTAGGGTTTCAATCTTTTGTTTTATCCAGATTTAAGATTAGGGTTTCATTCTTTTTCCTTTTTATTTATGTTGCAGCTGGTCAGCCAGCAAATCCAAGCCACAGGAAAATACCCAGCACGAAGCCAACCTCGATGACCTGTCATGCACTGGATCTCACACTTTTTCAACCAGATCCGTCATTTTCTTTTGGGTTTTGTTCAGATCGCATGAGTTCCGGGGATGCAGTTTTATTTGATGATTAGAGCTGTCTCTGTTTACATGTCTGAGTGTGGATAAGACCGAACGAGTTCTAACACTCTGGCATCTGGAGACTAACAACCCAAAATCATATTTGCCGTCGAACGTCGTCAGAATGTCCATTTGTCACAAAGAATCAAATCGATTTTAGGGAAGCCGATGAGTAAGTATCAAAGCGATTCATGATTGACTGTCAATATCCCCGCCATCAACCTGCGCACACACAAGGTGATTAAACGACACGGCCCAGGTAATTTTTTTTATTTTGACTGCGTTAAACCTTTAAAATCGATTTTTTCACTGCAGTTGTCTGTGCAATCGTGTTTATACTCTTAATCTGTTGTGCTCTGGTCGAAGCTGTTCTACGCATCAGGGTTACGATTTATGTTTTTTCTTTCTAACAATTCAGCTCATCTAAAATCGATCCGCAGACCCATTGCCGTCAGCTTCTCTCGCTCACAAATTGATTTTTACTTTGCATCAGTTTATTTGGCTCGTGGTCCTCGATCATATGCGGTAGTCCATCATTGTTTTTCCTGTAGATTCAGCTTCAAAAATCGACCAAATATGCAGTCCCTAAATCTCTGCTCATCACCTGCAAACGTAGCCCTTTTTTTTCTGCGTGCTGATTGGTGTTAAGCCGTAGCCGTGCCTGCCCTTCGCAGTCTTCAACCGCAGTCTTATCCTTTTGCTGCCGTCTCCTGTGCATTACTCACCCCGCCACCGCATCCTCTCATCCCCTCCGCCGAAAGCTGGAAACTGCAATAGGAGTATTGTTCGTTTTGTGGATATATGCGTTGGCTAGCATAAGTCGATTTTTTTATTATATAGTTACGTTTCATGCTTAGTTAGGGTTTAATCTTTTGTTTAGATGTAATCGTTTTCAGATTAAGAGCTAACGTAAACTTTTTTTTAGATTTTAATTTGATTTTTTTTGGTTAGTTTAGATCTAAAAAATTTGCATAGTTTTGGTTTTATATAGATTTTATTTTTTATTTAGTTTTTGTTTTAATTAAATTTTAATGTGTTAGCGTTAGTTTTATGTTATAGCTAGATTTTAGATTATAATGTTTTAATTAGATTTTGATTTATGTTTTAGTTTAGTTTCGATTTTTTAAATTTTAGATTTAAGTTTTTTTTGTAATATGAAAAATTTCATTTATAAAAAAAATTAAAAAATTAAAAAAATATATATAAAAATATTGCGGAAATTTTATTTTGCCAGTTTCAGTGGTTTTCATGTTATATCTTTCATGCTGAGATCTAAATTTTCAAGCCGAGATGCGAAATTGATATCTGGTTAATGGTTTATGATTAGTGGTGGTTTAAAGCATTCATCTCGTTAAAGCTTTCAGTTGCCGGATGTTGTTTTGGTCATGTGATTTAGCTGGTGACAAATGATTGTTGTTCACGGTTTATGTTTTTTATCTCATTTAACAAGTAATCATTTTAATAACAAATCTTTTAAGGCACTGGTCTGCTCAATTGATCAAATCATTTTAGTGCTTATCTTGATCGTGTCTCGTGTCTCCCAACCAACTGATCGACAGTTGGTCTCATCATCTCACAGGGGCTACCCCCCTTAGCCGCGGGAGACAGGCTTAAACGGAGGGATCGGGGATCAGAGTGACAGCCCCCGGTCTGAGCGTTGTCGTGTCAATCTGCGCGACAACACCTTGTATTGACCAATCTCTGCTTCAAGTTTGTTCAAGCTTTTTTGCCTTTGTTCAAGGTGGCTTGACAAGGTATCTTCCCCTTTCCTTGCCTTATCCAATTGATTTGACATGGATATGACTTCTTCATGATGCTTTCTTTTGTTTTGATGCAATTCCTCCTTAAGCTTGGCAAGCTCTTCATTCCTTTTTTGTACTTGAAGCTTGACAAGGTCAACTTCCTTCCTAGTTCGGTCTTGGTCACCATCTAGTGATTTCTTCTTAAGTTCCTCATTTTCCTTTTTCAAACTGATAAGCTCTTCCATGACAGCCATAAGTTTAGTGAGGAGATCTTCTTCAAAATCTTTTTCATTTTCTTCATCTTCTAGGTCTTCTTTAGCCTTGATGTTATCACTCTTATCTTCAGCTTCCAAGATGGGTTCTGGATTTCCTTCTTGCTTTCCATCATCTTCTTGACTAGTGGTCATGGTCAATGCTCCTTTTGAGTGAAGGTCATGAAGTTTATCCCATATACCCTTTGTTGACGAACACTTTCCTAAATTGTCCTTTATAGAATCTGGTAATCCATTCAAGATTGCCTTCCTTGCTTTTGCATTGTACTCCTTGGATTCTTCATCTATCATGTTATCAGCAATCACTGATTTCTAGACTTCAATGCCTTGAGTCTTTAAGAAATTCCTCATTCTTGCTTCCCATATATCAAAGTTTCCATTGAACAATGGAGCCTTCACAAATTGATTGATTTCAACTTCAGTGGTTGAGGGAGACACATCTTTAGGAGGATTGGAGAATTTATTCCTTGGCTTCACCATTTGTGTTCTAATTGATCAACCTTCATGCGGTTAGGCTTTGTGTGAAGGTACTGGCTCTGATACCAATTGTTGGAAACACTGGGGGGGGTGAATCAGTATTTCTTTTCAATTGTTACTTTTACTAGTTAAACCAATCATATTTAGAACACAAAATGAGCAATAGGAATAAATGCTTTTATTAATATAATCTTTATAATGAATCAAGTACAATATATATAGGGCTCCAACCCTTGATGAAGACACCGATCTTCAATCTCCCAGGCTCTAATCTGTTGCCAGGCACCGACTTGGGCTTTTGTGAGGCTCCAACCTCTAGGGCCGCAACCCTATCTTCTCAAGGAACCAACCTTGTGTTTAGAGTCTCCAACCCTTCTCTGGTACAAGCTCCGACATGGTTTCTTGAGGACACCGATCCTCTAGGGCTCCAACCCTATCCTTCAAGGCACCAACCTTGTCTTTTCAATGCTCCAACCTTCAGGGCACCAACCCTCTAGGCTACAACCCACTACTATACTTTGTCTAGATATGTTTGGTAGTAACTCATGACTCCCTATGTCTTCTTCAACGAGCATTGACAATCTTCAGCAATGCCTTCACTTAGTCTCCACATTACTTTATCAATGACAACCTTGTCTTACCATGAAAGTGTCACCATTGTTCTTCATATTTACCCAACCACTTTCTTCAAGGTCACTTCATGATAACTAATGCATCATGGTCTCCAAGATTAACTCTAAGGATAGCTCTTTCAACTGTCTGCAAGACAAAACTCGCATCTTCGAAGGAGGCCCGTACTTCTTCAACTCTACAGGCATGTACCTTCGTGAATGGAAAGAAAGGTTCAATCCAGACAAAGAAGATTTCAACTGGGCTCCAGTATGGATACGTATGTACTCTCTTCCCTTGGAATACTGGAACAAGGAGACCCTAAAGGACATTGGCAACAGCCTGGGAGTTTTCATCAAAGCTGCTGAGGAAACCAAATTCCGAAGATACACCTCCTACGCCAGGATCTGTGTACACATGCATCTGGCCAAAGAACTCACGGATTCGGTAAGTCTATTTCATGACGATTTTGAATGGGTCCAAACAATAGACTACGAGCATGTTCCTTTTCGTTGCAGAAAATGCCATGAACATGGCCATCTTTTCAGGGACTGCCCTCTGAATCTTCAGTCTAAAGCTTCTGTTACTGAGACAAGCAAAGATGCTAAGGGATTTACAAAGGTCTCCAGTCGTAGAAAGCATGCCAAGAAACCTCCAGTTGCCCCAGATGATCCCAAGAAACCTGAATCATGGAATAGTTTTGAAAGCCTAACTTCACAAACTAACATGGAGGATCACACATTAATCCCACCTTCAGATCCTTCCCCTTCTTCTCCCCCGCCTCCTCCAAATCCTTCAACTACGCCCTCAATCTTCGATCTTAACAGCATCCCCTACTCAACCTCCTCTGATAAAATAAAAGATCTAGATACAGCCCTACAATATTCCACCATGGAGATAGATGCAGCTCTAGCTCTCAGTATTCATCAAAAGTCAGATGAGGAAGAACAAAACAAACCGACACACATGGAGGAGGAACCAGAAAGTGTAGACCTGGGAGGTCTGGACATTCTCAAACTGGAAGCGGCGTGTCGACAGAAAGAATTCAGTGATATACCCCCTCGGGAAATCGAAAGACTTGAAGTAGTTTTAGCCAGAGCACAGCACAACAAATATCTTGGTATTCATGCAGGCAGTCCATGGGATGGTAAAAAAATACTGAAAGACACGAAGAAACGTGGGCGCAAAACGGATCTGCAAAGGACCATTATTATGGGAGGAATGTTGGTGGAATCTGGTAGATTTCCCAAGCTGACCAAGTTCTTCAAATCTCTTCCCCCTGTTCCTCATGAAGCCAATCTCATGGAATGTGAGAGGGCTTAACAACCCTGCAAAACACAGAATGTTAAAAAATATGATCCAGCAAGAAAAGCCTTCATTAGTCTTTCTACAAGAAACCAAAGGCAACAACACTGTACTGGAGAAAATTCTAAATAAAGCATGGACAGGATGTCGCTCAGTCTCTGTGGATGCCTTAGGGGCTTCAGGAGGGCTAGCAATCATGTGGAACCCTCAAGTTCTCTCCCTTCAGGATTTTCACGCCTCACACTTCTTCATTCAGACTACATTCCACCTAATCGGGACCAATATCCATGGTCTTCTCACTAATGTATATTTTCCACAAGATTTACAAAAAAAGTTGGATCTGCTAGACACACTCACAGCTCTTAACTCTGGCAGGAGTTTTCCCCTATGGATTAGTGGCGGTGACTTCAATATCATCACAGCTTTGGAGGAAAAATCAGGAGGCCGTGCGAGGCTGGCAGGGGACAGCATCGGCTTTAAAGACTTCATCCACAGAAATCAGCTAATGGACCTTCAGACTTCTAATGGTATGTATACATGGACCAATAAAAGAAGGGGACCACAGCACATAGCTTCCAGACTGGATCGTTTCCTTTTGTCGGATAATGCCATTCACCTGGGCGGAGACTTCCATGCCTCCATCATGCCTCAAGTGGGCTCGGATCACTGGCCCATAATGCTACAGTGGTCGCGTCCAGGGTCTAAGTGCAATAGACCTTTCCGCTTCGAATCTTTCTGGTTTTTTCATCCTAACTTCAAAGAAGTGGTCATTGATGCCTGGAAATCTTTCATTCCCCCGGCAGGAGCCAAGATATTTCAATTTCAACAAAAGCTAAAATACCTTAAACAAGTGCTCAAATCTTGGAACCGCACTCAGTTTGGTAACATATTTGATCAGCGGAAAGTGCTGGAGCAGCAAATGAATACACTACAATGCACAACAGGAACAGGCCCTCCTAACCCAAATTGAAACACGAAGGCAACAAGAAGAGACCCTCTGGCGACAAAAATCTAGGATCAGATGGCTTAAAGATGGGGAGAAAACTACTAAATTCTTTCACAGGTCAACCATTCAAAGGAGAATGCACAATAACATCGCCTTCATCAATAATTAGCAAGGGGAGCGTCTGGAGGTGCATGAAGAAATGGCATAGGAATTCCAAGATTACTTTCAGGACATTCTTAGGGAACCCCCGGGTTGCAGAAATCAAGCTATACAAACTATTACACAGCACATTCCTAAAATCATAAATGCGGATCACAACAATAGGCTTCTCCAGCCTATCACTATGCAGGAAGTGGAGGACGCAATGGCCCAACTCAAGGATGGTAAAGCGCCCGGCCCTGACGGATACACAGCCAACTTCTTTCATGCCTTCTGGGAGCACATCAAAACAGAGGTCTGGGAGCTCGTGGAAGAATCGCGATCGATGCATTGGATCCTTCCTTCCCTAAACACGACCTTTATAGCGCTCGTTCCTAAAGTGGAAGAATCCAACACTCCTGATAAATACAAGCCGATTGCACTATGTAATGTAATCTACAAGCTCATATCTAAAGTCGTGGCAAACAGGCTCAAACCTCTTCTCCCTCTCCTCATTTCGCCAGAGCAGACAGGCTATGTTGAAGGGCGCCAGATTCTGGACGGTATTATTCTCTCCCACGAAGTGATCCACTCCCTCAAGATCCTAAAAAATCCAGGTATGACTCTCAAACTAGATCTCTCCAAAGCGTTCGACAAGCTCAGCTGGACCTATATTAAACACATTTTACTAGCATTCGGCTTCAATGCTACCTGGACGCAATGGATAATGAATCTCATTTCCTCCCCCTGTTATTCCATCCTCCTAAATGGTTCCCCTTCCCCGCCCTTTCATCCTTCTCGGGGTATCCGTCAACGCAATTCTCTTTCCCCATTCCCTTTTGTTCTCATGGCCAAAGGACTAAGTCGCCTTCTTCATTCTGCTATCAATTCACACTCTTTAAAGGGCATTTCTCTGCATGGTCAATCCCCCATCACTCACCAACAGTTTGTCGACGATAATATGCTTTTTGGCCATCCGTCAGTTCAAGAGGCCTCTGCCTTCAAGCTCCTACTCAATCTCTTCTCAGAAGCCTCTGGCACCACCATCAATGCCTCCAAATCCCACCTCTTCTTCTTCCACACTCCCATTCTCACTCAGAGAAATATAGCCAGGATTTTGGGCTTTTTAATAGCCAAGCTTCCTTCGAAATATCTTGGAGCTCCCCTGTTTGATTCTGCTATCAAACATGCTTCCTGGAGAACCCTCCTTGACAATTTAGAAACCAGGCTCTCCTCTTGGACTTACCGCTCTCTCAACATTGCTAGTAGGATTATCCTAATCAAATCTGTTCTCCAAGCCATGCCCCTGTATTTGTTTTCAATCTTGGCTGTCCCTAAATGGGTTCTTAAAAATATCCGCAATCTTCAAAGAAATTTTCTTTGGGGTTCCTCGGGCCACAACAGAAAATGGGCTTTGGTCAAATGGACGGAGATTTGTCTTCCGAAGTCAGCTGGGGGGCTAGGTCTGAGGGATCCCCTCCACAGCAACATCATCATGGGTGCGCGCATATGGTGGAATTGGATCTCTAAACCGCATACACCCTGGGCTTGTCTCTGGCAGGCCAAATATGCTCCAAGGAATCCAAAGGAAGAGCTAATCCGATTCAGTTCAACCACCCCTGGCTCGCTGATATGGAATGCTGCCAAGCAACATAGCGCCTTTATTCAAGCGCACAGCTTCTTGGAAATCCACTCAGGCACCACTACAAGATTTTGGGAGGATTCCTGGCAACAACTTCCCAAACTTGCCTCTCTTCCACAAACCCAAGTGGCAAGCAACCATACAGCAAAATGAGCAAATCCACGTCCATCAATTCTGGCAGCAGCAATCTCCCCAAGGTTTTCAACTTTGGAGACCGGCAAACACTTGGCAGGCCAACTGGCAAGAGGAAACCTATGACGAGATTGATCAAGAGCTCAAACTCAGGAAAATTAAACTTTCTGATCAGAAGGACAAAGTGCGATGGGGATATACACCCAAGGGCATGTTCACTACCAAGGAAGCATACCAAATTCTCTATCAACCTACGCAGATCATAAAGGATCAACTATGGGACCAAGTCTAGCAACCAAACATCTGGCCTAAGGTCTCCACTTTCCTTTGGCTTCGAAGCAAACAACGGATCCTCACTTGGGATAATCTACAAAAGCGAGGATTTATTGGGCCTTCTAGATGTTCCAACTGCAATCTTCATTCAGAGACCATCAAGCATCTCTTGGATACCTGCCCATTAGCAGCTCAAATGTGGGAGAGAACAGCACAGTGTAATAGAAGAACAGGTAGAAGTGAGGGAGATATCTTAAACACCATTAGGAACTGACCCCGGCATCCTTTCCAAAGTCCTCTACTCAATTCCCTCTAGAACCTCCTTCCGGGCTTCGTCTACTGGATCATCTGGAAGGAAAGAAACAACAGGATCTTCAAAAATCACAGTTCGCCTCTTAATACTCTTTGGCTACTTCTCAAGCAGAACCTTCAAGAAACTCTAGCTCTCAGACAATGGCAAGACTCAGATATGCCAGTTTTACCCCAGGAATGCCTCATTCCAGCCAACTAGAACCTGGATCTCACCTCTGTAGATCATATCAAGCCCAGTTCCTCAATTCACTCTGAGTCTGCACAATTCTGGTCTCCTCCTGCCATCCACCCTTACAAGCTGAACTTTGACGGAGCGGCTAAGGGCAATCCTAGGGCGGTTGGCTATGGTGGAATCTTCAGAGATGCAAAAGGCTCTGTTCTACATATTTATCACGGATCGCTGGGTAGAGATACCAACAATGCTGCCGAGCTGGAAAGCTTATGGAAGGGTATTCGCATAGCAGAAATAGAAAACCTTTTC
Source organism: Pinus tabuliformis (assembly GCA_031772625.1). Lineage (NCBI taxonomy): Eukaryota > Viridiplantae > Streptophyta > Pinopsida > Pinales > Pinaceae > Pinus > Pinus tabuliformis. Next base: position 2,076,845,996 of record CM062818.1, read on the forward strand.
CCTCTAGAGATAGAAGGGGATTCCCAAATTCTAATAGAGGCTACTATCCGGATACAATCAAGATCTTCAGCAGCAAAGATTGCTTCGAGCTGGAGGCTCCTAAGCAGACTGGAACAAATTGAAGAATGGCTCAAAGCTCCACGTAGTATCTCCTTCAAGCACATTCGACGAACAGCCAATAAGGCAGTAGACAGACTGGCTAATCAAGGTGCCGATCAGCAGCTCCCATTCTTCTCTGGTCCGTTGAATAGTTCCAATGATATACAACTCAAACGAGACTGCACTCTCCTGGTGCAACAAGATCTATCTCTCCTGGATCCGGGTGTTTAAATGTGGTACAGGTACGTGGGTAGCAGAATGGGTGGGCGCGTGGCTCATCTCCACCGCCTCTCGGTCTCTCACAGAACCGGTCTTTAATTCCCTTGAACTCAAATTTAATGCTGCTTTAATGCAGCCTGTCCCTCCTCTCCGGCCTGTTCATCTTCTAATCATGGCGCCCTCAGCTCGTCTCACTTGCGCTCCTCCTTTGCGCTCAAGTCACTCCTTTGCCGCTGCAGAGATTCGCTCTCGAACTATCCCGGGGAAACGTTGGGCTCTGGTTCGCTGGGTGGATTTCTGGCTGGGGCTTCAGGTTTCTCATTACCATATCTGCAAATTCGATAGCTACTTGTCCTCTGCCCTTCCCTTCGCCCATCTGTGTGCTGAAGCCAAGCTAGTTTTAATCCTTTTCTGCCTCCTTAGTTTTGCAGCCCGTTCGGATCTTCCTGTTCTTCCCACCATGCCCAAACTTCGCCAGAGGATGAGTTGCAGGAGAGGCAGCTCCCGGGGGCAAACTGTCCGCCAGGTCTCCTCCTCCACGACGGATTCCTCGACTTTTTGTTCGGATTTCCGCTCGGACCACTATCCTGCTACAAGGAGTGGTCGGGGACGGGGAAGAGCGTAGCACAATTTGGCAGCGAGCTCTTTCAATTCTGCTACTAATACCGCTCGGCTCTAGTTCCCCTGCACTCATGGCAATTTCTCCTTCATGGCCTCTGTTACCATAGAGCTTAGCGAGATTACTGCTGGTCAGGAAGCTGTTTCCCTTAGGGTGACTAAGGAAAAGCTGGCGGAAGACAGATATGGTACCACTCAGATGGATTACAAGCAGAGCAAGGCCTTAGGCTTGAGTAAAGGCATAGCATCCCAGGTCGTGGATGATCAGGCGGGCCCGAGTGTCCCTACCGGCGGCGGCTCTACAAGCAAAGAGGGCCACCCCTCTGAGGACGAAGACGACTACAAATATGGATGCCGCATCATTGAAGAGCAGCCCTCCACCTCTCATGACATTTAAGCAGGTCTGCGCTCTATGGTTTTTTGAAACTTGGTATGCTCGAGGGTACTCATTCATCACCTACTTGACCGTCATGATAAGCGCACCAGTTCTAATCGCCGGTTTCCCCTGCGAGGGCGGCACTCTGCTAGTCTATGGTTTTTGGTCTCGATTTCAGTCTCAGTTGCTTCTGAAGTTTGTCCTCAGTTTTTGTTCTAGGCAGTGCTTCTCGGTTCACTTGCCGTGGTCCAGTCATCTTGTTACGGTTGTTGAATGGCCTCTGTCCAATTTTTTAGTTTCAAGCACGATAATGGGGGCTTCATGTTTTATTGTATTAGTCATGGTTAGGTTCCTAGCAGTCCTTCAGGGCAACATTCAGCAGGTTTTTTTTTGGGCAATGTTCAGCTATGCTATGTAAACATGCCGCATCTTTGGGCTAGCTTTCTTGAGGCCATGGCCTCAGTGTAAAAATATTTTGTATCAATATAGGAGTAGACAATTTCAGGAAAAAAATAAATAAATAAAATATAATAAATAAATAATAATAAAAAAAATAAAAAAATAAAAAAGTAAAAAAAAGCCCTAAAGATAGCTAGGGTTTCTCAACAATGTGTCTTCAATAAGTTGCACTAAGCCTCAAAAGTCTACACCAAATAATTCTCTGTTTCGAGCCTCTGTTCTCACTATCGCGGTAACTGCTTCAGGAGTGACTGCTTCAGAGGAATGACTGTCATGGCTTTATATTGTGCGTTCATTAAAACAACCTTGTTCATACTGAGATAATCTTTTGAACTGTCATCTGAATCACTGTCAAACACAGGTTCGAGCTATATGAATGATCTTATGCGCAGTAAGTCTCGGCTTTCTTCATTCTTCAACTCTTTAATGCTCTTGTGTATTTCTCCTTCGATCGACCTTCAGCTTCCTTCTTTCCCGCTCGACCTTCAGCTTCCTCTGTTCCTTCAAGTTCACAAGTTGTGAACCTTTTCTTCTTCTCTGTAATCGATGCTCGAGATCCTTGCTTGAGGTGAAGCATTTTAACTCATATTTATACAAGTCTCACCAATGATCGAAAAGACACGTTTATTAGAGGGAGGCCGACTTGTATATTAAAAAATATATCGGGGAAGCCCTTTTTTAATAAACATCCAGTAGACTTATTATTTATAGAAATCACATAGGAGAGGCTTTACCCACATGGAGGTCCCACATCCACATCATCATCTTAATCGCAATCACAGCTTCATGAAAATCAGAGGTTTTACAAGTCATGCTTATGCTCTGTTTTTTGATATAGTCGATGCCCCTACTATCAACGGAGCGGATGCGATATGATATTAAATTGTTTTTGATAACTCCATCGGGTCCACAACTTTATTGCAATCGGCGGTCTGACGGGTCCATAACTGTATCGCAATCGGCGGTCTATCGGGTTTGTAACTCTATCACAATCGACGGTCCGTCGAATTCATAACTCTATCGCAATCAGCGGTCTGCCATCGTGACATCCCTTAGAAACTTGTGATTCAACGAATGCAATATCATATTGAGTTATGTTATAATGGTGTAGCGGGTCCGCATTATTATCGCAATCAGAGGTTTTACCGTGACAACTCTTTATGATTTGCGATACATAACTTCCGATAGGCAGATGCAATATTTCATTAAGGTGTATTATAATGGTCCAACGGGTCCGCATATTATATCGCAATCGGCCGATTTATATGTGACAAGGCTTTAAAGCTCGCGATGCAGTGTATGCAATATTTCAATAGAGTTGTTATCATAAACTATTTCGGGTTCGTATTACATATTGCAATCGGGGGTTTTGAGCGGTGGCATATAATAAAACGATATTGTCGATATGTTAACTCCGATTTGTTTTTATTACATGCGTTGTGAATTTTAAAGGGTTTCCAGGACTTATTACTCGGATGTTCTTTAGCTCCTCTGATATCTTAACTCCTTCGATATGTTAGCTCCTCCGATAACACTGTTTTACTCCTATACACTGCTTCCGAGAAACTTCTTTTGATAACCTGCTTCTCTTCTCTCACTGGCTCTCAATGACTTCTTCCTCTTACTCTTTGGCTTCACGATGGCTTCCAATAATTTTTTGATAGATTCTCCTCTTTACTCTTTCTCTTTCTCTTTGATGGCTCCTATGCTTGACTTCCAATGGCTTCCCTGATGGCTTTCCTCCTTGGTTTCTTGCTCCTGTTACTTCACATCATCATTTAGTATCCCAGAATATTTCCATATTGACATCAATGACAATCTAGATGAACACAACTCAAGCCAACATTGTACAATACTTCCCACAATAACTTATCATGACTTCTAACGTGTATGTAGAAATAATGTTAGCCACATGCAACCATGAAGTATCCCCATGCAAAAGTCAAATATCATAAACCCATAATCAAACCACAAGGAAAATGAAAATAATGCAGAGCCAGAAAGGAAATAATTCTTGCCCATAATATCAAACCTAGGTTAAAGATAAATCATCAAAATCACCAAAATAATAACCAATTGCAAGTTGGTGCCCCTGTAGCGGGAAAATTTATGAATGTAGTTGTAATATTTTAAATAAAATTACTTAGTCTCAGAGAAGTGGATCACAAACAAATAATTTTTCCTAGAGGAAAAGTCAACTAGCCGTTATATAGCATTTAGAAAAGTTTTATAAAAGGCTAGCCTCTCCTCTAGAGAATTTGTCGTTTTCTTATATGATAAGTACCACCAATAAAAAAATCATTTGCAAAATTACAATTGTGCATTGTGTGGGTTGGTTTTTACTATCATTTCGTTTCTTGATTAATTGTTGTATCTGTGTTTTGATCTAATAATTTTCCTAACAATTAGGATCACACTAAAGCTAATGGATTGAGCCATCAAAGGGCCACATAGTCACATGGAGGAGGCGACGTAGGGAGCAATCCCAAGTCACATGGAGGAGGCAAAGTAGGGAGCAAACCCATTATGCCTTTTTGCTTGCAGGTGGATCATTCCAAGAAGGGTTGGACCTCTTACCACTCAAACTAGCAAGAGTCCGAGGAGGGGATCCTATATATCAACTACTAGGTTGAGGGCAACAATGGAGCGATAGCCCACTGTCACCTCTGCTAAGGCTCCCTACTCTTTACGGACTTTCATCGATGGGAGGAGACCCGGTATATATGAGCAATCATAATGAATGTATAGTCAATGATAAGGCAGAAGGGGACTCATACAAAGTAAGCTCTAACCCTTGAGCTATAAGCGGTAATACAACGAATAATAAAGAAGAAGTAAAAGGTGCACAAGAGCGGTGGAAAGATCAAGGCCAAGTTGGTAGCTCATGCATCCATAAATGTTCCCTCCTCACATCTATACACTCAAGCTGTGGACACCCCCATCAGCTGGTCCCTTTAGACCATGGCTCTTAACCATGAAGTATTCTCCCCTTCATTACCATATTATTATTCAATAACACCTATCAATTAAAGGGTGGACCAAAGAACTGTTACTTCCCTTTAGGGGATGGATGCACCTAATAGGGTTGAACATTAACCAACCCTGCCTGGGGAGAAAACATTTTTGCAAGAACTTGATCCTGATTTCGGAAGGGGATCTTTGTTTGAAGTATTAAATTGCACTTACCATTCAAATTTGGATCACTTAGATTCATTATTGATCTTAGTCTCTGATGGATGGTTGTTTTCACTAGAATTCATGTTGTTTTATGTCATATGGTTCAACAACCCAGGCCTTGGGCACCCACTCATTAAGTACCTAGACCCTTAAGTACATTGGCCTAAGTAAGTGCAATGTTGAGAGGTTGGAGCCTCATGAGAGCACCAGCAAATGACACGTGTCCCAAAGTACCTCCAAGACCCAAGATGTTGGTCAATTTTTACCCAGCTTGAGGATTCTTCATGATGACACCACTAGACCTAGTATGCCCCCAGATTGGCCTTAACACAACCTGATGGGCAGGAGTTGATTCAGAGCCCAAATGAGGATGGTCTCCATTGATAGACTAGGGAGGGGTTGTTGCACCAAAGGAAGGCCTGACACTGAAAAGGAGGAGGCCTCATTTAGCAGTTGGAGACCCATGGAGACCACTTTATGGCACCACAGTTGGATCTTAGGACCCCACAAAAGATATTAAGTATTTGAGGGCCAACTCTAATTTTTTGGAAATTCCAAGCTTCTACACCTTCTTTGACACCTCACTACCATTGGACATGGCATTTGGAGCATTTATCATGGATGGCATCAACATTTTAGAGGCTATGGCTCACACGTGTGGGAAAATTAGGCATAATTTGATCTTAGCTAATGGGTTTGCTTGTAACTGAAGATTAATTAGTAATCAAACTTGTTTTAAGAGCTTTGTAAATCATAATTAGGTGACCTAATCCTCATATAAATAGAGGATAGGTTCATCTCATATCTCATCATCATTTGTGATTATGTCGTCCCTCTTAGATAATTTGCCTTCGCTTAATTGTGACTTGTATCTTGTGGAGATATGATCTATGGAGGATTTTTGTTAATGGAGATATTCTTTGACTTTGGAGATGTCATTTTGGAGCAATAAAAGACTTGTTCATGCATTCTATTTTGTAAGTGTACCTTGTACTTGATAAATCTTTGTTATTTTGTGGCTATTGAATGGAATGGTTATTTATCTAGGGTTTCTATATGCAAATTTATGGTTGAAAAATATTCTGTGAACTCTTGATGATAGTAATGAATGCATTACCCACTTATAGAATGTGAATACAATGTGAATGACAATCCCATAAGTGAACCTTGTTGAAACATGTAACTAGTGTCGGTCTTCATAATTGTATTTGAGTCATGATGTAATGTATTTGTCAAAAGAAAGAAAAAGGAATTTTATTATTAAAGAAATCAACTTACTAAAGCATGGGTTTCATGCTTGGGTCAATTGTTTATAGGTCAAAGCCTCAATTGCAGGCTTCTAGGGTTTAAGTCAAGTGTCTTTGTCCATTTCATAATGCAAAAGACACTTCTTGGGATTTATTTGTCACGAAAGAAATTTATTTTAATGTAAAATAGGTCAATTAGGCCTCCACCAAGTTGGCATCAAAATGGACAAGTCGGCCTAACTAAGGGGCAGAAACATCTATATAAAGGCAAGTCGAAATTTCCAAAGTACAACAAAAAATTGAATTTCAAAAGTGCAGACAGGCCGAGAAGTGTAGGCGAACCGAAAAGTGCAGGCAGGCTGAGAAGTGTAGGAAAACCAAAAAGTGCAGGCAAGCCGAAAAGTGCAGGCAGGTCGAGAAGTGCAAGCAGACTGAAAAGTACAGGCAGGCCGAAAATTTCAGAAGTGCAGGCAGGTCTGAAATTTTGAAGAAGATGGGGCCAAAATCTATGGGTTGTTGTTAGGCTATAGCTGTTGAACAAAAGGAGAATATTGAAAGTTATTGTAGCACATTGGAAGCTTGACTTGGTGGAGGAAGGTCTTTTGGTCTCGAGTCTTGGTCTATCTCATCTTGATTTGAATCTATTGAAGGAAGAGTTTTCACTAGGTTTTCTCCTATAAAGGGGTTTTAGCCCCAGCTTAGTACCTACATTTGGTGTCCTTGATCTTCATGTTTTTACTTTGATGATTTCTTGATGAGAAGAAGATAAAAAGAAGAACATAAATAAGTTAATAAGAATATAAGAATATTACAAATAATTATCAATATAAGAAAAAAAATGCCTTTCCGATTTTCTTAAATGGTATTAGAGCAAAGGTGAAAAAGGAAGAAAAAGGCAGGTTGAAGATCTATTGAAGAAAAGGAGATCAAGGAAAGGTCATCAAAGAGGATCATATAAAGAGACATGCCTACTATCTATAGGAACTATGTCAAACTCAATGAAGGGAGAAAACAAACTAGAAGGAACCTCTAACTATAGGGCCTAAAAAAAGGATAGAACTCATCCTCGAAAAGAACAAAGTTTTGAATCTTGTTCAAGGAAAAATCAAGAAGCCTACAAATGAATAAAGTGAAGCAGAGAAAGCAAAGTTCAGAGAAACAAAAATATTGGCTATGAACCTAACAGTTTATGGAGTTAAGGATAACCTAATTCCATACATATCCAACATAAATTCCGCTCAAGAAATGTATGAAGCTCTCACCAAATTATTCACCATCAAGAACACTGGTCAAATAGCAAGCCTCAAGAATGAATTAAGGAATATTAAGATGACGAAAGATGATATTGTATCATCCTACTTTAAGGATACTAGAATTAGAGGATGAACTCCAAGCAATAGATGAAGTTGTGCCAGAAAAGGAGCTTGTAATTACTACTCTTCTAGGACCACCAAAATCTTGGAGTGCTTTTGCTTTAAGACTTAACAATTGGAAGGATACTACATCATTTGAACAAAAGTGGAATGCACGCAGTCAAGAAAAAGCTCGAGTATCGTTAGTAAACAACAAGAATGAGGATGAAGAAGAAAACACCTCTAATGCCTATTCTACTTATCACAAGAAGAAGGGAACCTTCAAGAACTTCAAAGGACCGAAGAAGAAAGTTGACCTATCCCAGATTGAATGCTACAATTGTCATAAGACGGGTCACTACAAAACTTGATGTCTAGAGAATCCGAGGAATAAAAAGAGAGATAGAGAACATGCGAATGTTGTTGATGAAGCTCCACTTGAGAAGAACAAGACTAAAGACTCGGAAGTCAAGGACTTATACTACTAAGTTCTCCCTCGCATAAACTTCTATCTTGAGTTTTGGAATGTTTCCTTTTATGTTTTGATTTCTAGAGTTTGTAGGTTTAAGATGTCTTTTTAGAACATTTTTTAATTATAAGTTGTAGGTATCCCTTAAGATTGGATTAAGAGGAAGCCCTCGCCAATTTACCAAAGAGAAGTATCTTGTTTCTTGTCTCCTTTTTTATGTTTGGTTTCCCTCTCATATCAAGATTTGTTTGTATTATATGCTAATAACCTTTTTATATTTTCCTTGGTAAAGGAAGACTGCAAATTACACAAGAGTTATGGAGGAGACTTTAACAGATCAACTTAGGTTTAGGTGTCTGATGTCTAAAGTTTGAATGTTTTGATGCTTCCATTATGATGACATGATTTGATATAATTGACTTCATGCTTACGTATACTTGTACTTGGTTGTACTTGCTATTAGAAGTTTTGCAAGTACCTAATCTTCAGGATGTTGAAGATGGTCATAAGTGAAGATGACCTGAAGATAAGCATGATGAATAAAGGAAGTTGTAAGAATGTTGATGATGACGATGATGTTCCTCAAGCCTTGAGAAAGTTTCTCCGATAAGGAAGTTGTGGATCTTCCTAAGTTGAGAGGGAGCCTAGATAGAAGAAAAGGTAAATCTCTCCACAATAAGGTTGAACACTTTGGAAGCATGCTTGGAAAAATGGATATATCTAATTTAGTTTATAGGGAGAGATAAAGCATCTAATGGCAAGATGCTTGGGAGGACATCTGGTCGACCAATGTACTGATGTCTAGATTCTGAAGAAGGAGGGTGGCATTGGTCATGGAGCTCCAACCTTGGATATGCACCTAGATCCCTGGGTTGGTGGTAGAGCTTAAAAGCCTGATGGTACCTAGAGTTGGCTAAAGCTTGAGTACCCTTAGTCCCACCTAGATAGAATACCCTGGTCGGGTATCTAGTCCGCAGCAATGAGTGTGCTAAAAATCTATGTAGTTCATATCATTTTGAGATATTCCATATGCTTTTATATATGTGTAATTACGAATACCTCCCTAGTTAAGAGGGAGTGTTGAAGAATGTAACTAGTGTCAGTGTTCATACTTTTATTTGAGTCATGACGTAATGTATTTGCCAAAAGAAAGAAAAAGGAATTTTATTATTAAAGAAACTAACTTATTAAAGCATGGGTTTCATGTGAGTCAATTGTTTATAGGTCAAAGCCTCCATTGCAGGCTTTTAGGGTTTATGTCAAGAGTCCTTGTCCATATCATAATGTCAAAGACCCTTCTTGGGATTTATTTGTCAAGAAAATAATTTATTTTAATGTAAAATAGGTCAATTAGGCCTCCTCCACCAAGTCAGCATCAAACTGGACAAGTCGGCCTTAATGAGGGGCAAAAGCATGTATATTAAGGCAAGTCAAAATTTCAGAAGTACAACAAAAAATCAAATTTCAGAAGTGCAGGCAGACCGAAAAGTGCAAGCAAACCGAGAAGTGCAAGCAGACTGAAAAGTGCAAATTTTTGGGTTGTTGCTAAGCTATAGCTATTGAACAAAAGGAGAATATTGAAAGTTGTTGTATCACATTGGAAGCTCGACTTGGTGGAGGAGGAAGATCTTTTGGTCAACCTTAGTCTATCTCATCTTCATTTGAATCTACTAAAGGAAGAGTTCTAACTGGGTTTTCCCCCATAAAGGGGTTTTAGCCCATGCTGAGTGCCTACATCTAGTGTCTCTGATCTTCATGTTTTTACTTTGATGATTGCTTGATGAGAAGAAGATAAAAAGAAGAACATAAATAAGTTAATAAGAACATAAGACTATCACAAATAATTATCAATATAAGAAAAAAAAAATTGCCTTTCCGATTTTCTAACAAATGTTTTAACTATCTCTCCCAATTGAATTTGCTCCCTCACAAAAGTGATAGTTAGGGTTTCTAACCTAGGATTTCATATTCCCTTATTCTTTTGCCAAGGTTTAGTCATCTTTAACTATCCCCTAAACTCCATCACCCAAGGTCAAGGCACTTGCCTTTGTTACATGGTTGATCACCTTGAAACTCATCCTAAATTTCACTTTTCTCCTCTAAAACCTAATTTTCGACCTCATAAGGTAAGTCGTTGGCTAGGGCTAGGGCATATTTCTCAACTAGGATTTGAAATGTTCCTTGGTAGAGGGATTCAACACGTGGAGTACTAAATACTTGATATGATGCTCAAGTGGCTATATTGGTTGTATCATTGAACATGACTAGTCCTATTATGTTGATTGGGCTAGCATCGAATGTGCTCTAGCCACGAAATTTGGTGGAGAGATTGGGGCACATGAGATCTCCAATACCCAGAAAGGGTTTGGGCAGATACTAAACAGATTAGGAGATATTAAAATAATTAATATTTTTAATGGAGTCCCTAAATCTAAACCTAGAGAAAATAAAATATTAATGTGTATTAATATGAATCTATGTTAGAATATTCCAAAAGACATGGATCAAGCCAGATCTAATCTTAGCAGTTGATTAGGGACTTAATCTCGGTCGTTGAAATGTCAACAGGAAAAGTATAAGAGGAGGCTTGAGGGTCACTTAGAGAATACACTAGATGATCAGTCATTCTATTCTCTAGAGCAGTGTTTGCTAAGAGAGATAGAATCAGTGATCGGTAAAGCAGCTGAGGGGCATTGAGTACAGAGAAACAGAGAAGGCAGGGATTGTGCCGAGAGAGCAGCGCAGCAGCTAAGGAGGGTGACGCAGAGCCAACAAGGGCTCACGCAGGGCCACGTAGAGGCAGCCAAGTGCTGCACAGAGCACCAAAGGGGCCAGCGTAGCTGATACAGAGGCTCCCAGAGCTGACGCAGGGCCTCCTGGGGCTGACGTAGAGGCTCCCAGAGCTGACACAAGGCCAGCATGAGACAGAGAGGGGCTGACGCAGTCCAATTTGGGCAGATGCTGGGGTTGCAGAGCAGTTTTGTGTTGAGTTGTCGGAAGGATTTCCCAGGGTTTCAGCCAGGATATTTCTCTCAAACTGTGAGGTATAGCTGCCAAGGAAATTCTCTGTTGCGTAGGCTAGTTTCGGCACCCATATTGTACTTTGATATTGCTGAATAAGAAAACCCTCAAATAGCTGCACCAGTTTTCCCGCATTGGGTTTTTCCAGGGATATTGGTCCAAAAATAATGGTGTCATGTGGCGTGTTTGTTCTTGTTTCTTTTAGTTGTTGATCTGTAATGTGTTGAGCATGCACTGGTGTTTATTTTCAGTATTTACTTTGTAAATAGCTTTTTAAAGAAAAATGACACATAGGTAGGAATAAATCAGAAAAAGTGCATGAAGGGTTTCTAAACTAAGTAAACTTAGAAACTTCAACATGGTATCAGAGCGTGGTTGCAAATCACAGGAGGACTAAAAGACATCAGCCGGGCGGAGCAATAACAGCAGAAAACAATTGTCCCGAGGTGACAGAAGTTGTTTCTAGCAGCGCAAAAGCCAAGGAAGTGTGACACAGAGCTACCTAGAGCCACGCAGAAGAAGTCGGGAACTGTGCAGAGCCTAAGAGAGGCCAACGTTGTTGATGCAGAGGGCTAGAGGGTTGACGCAGGGCTGATGCAAACCCATCCGGGGTAACGCAGAGCCAACGTGAGGCAGAGAGAGGCTAACACAGTTCACAGAGAGGCAATTGTTGGGGTCTAGAAGGCTGCAAGAATATTGCAGAGTGGAGCTGGTGAGGTACTATAGTCAGAACAATACCTGACAGAGCAGGGCCAGAGAAGTTGTTACCGAGGGTTTCTAGCCGAGGAACCTAGATCAGCAGTGCAGTTGCACAAGATGATCAAAGTAGGGGACATCTCCACAAGCAGCAAAAGGATTTCCAGAAGGGAAATCAGGACTCAGAGGGAGTCTAGAAGAAAACTTCCAGACGAGAAGTAGAGACTCAAAGGAGTCGAACAGAGAACTTCTAGGAGGGAAGTAGAGGAGCGTCATGGCACTACACGGGGTAAGAGACTAGGATAGGCTGGACAAAGCATCGAACTTCGCAGTCTAGAAGGCCAGAATCTTATCCGTACTTGACAAGAATCGTGTCAAGAACTTCGCCTTGAAGGTAATAGCTATCCCATAATGACAAGTACGAGGAAGCGATGGCGAGGCCAAGAGCATTATCCTTGACAGGGTCAAGGATCATGTAGTACCACACATAGCCGAGAAGAAAATGACATTTGAGATGTGGGAGGCTCTCAAAAAGTTGTACCAACATACTTCTGTGCAGAGAAGAATGCTACTTTAGAATCAGTTGAGGTCGTATCAGATGAAGAAGGGAGAACTGATTGACACCTTCCTCGGAGGACTGAATGAGATCTGAGATCTGTTGACTGCTATAGGGGCGACAGCAGATCAAGAGCTGATGGTGAGGACAACCCTAAATGTTGTCTCACAAGACTGGGAAGTATTTATCCAGAGTATACTCGGCAGAGGGACACTTCCACCTTGGGACGAGATGTGGGCAGCTCTTCGCCATGAAGAGATCAGACAGCATTCGAAGACGGGTATTTGCAGCAAGGGGATCAAAGTCAAGCAAGAGGAGGAAGACATGGCCCTAGCATCTGAGGGAAAGCAAGAAAAGCGAAAGAAGAAAGATCTCTCCAAGATCAAGTGCTTCCACTTTGGGGAGCTGGGTCATTATGGGACCCAGTGTCCAAGGAAGAAGAGTAAGGGAGAGTCTTCTGAGACTCCCAAGGAAGAAGAGTAAGGGAGAGTCTTCTGAGACTAAGGCAGCGCTAGCATGGGCAGAGAAGGAAGTTTTGACAAACGATGACTGTGCCATGAGTGCACACACGCCACTTAAGCGGAATTGGGGAGACATCGAGCTGTAGTCAGGCGGACTATAGGGGATGAGGGGCAGGATCCTTGAGGTACCCAGCCTCTTAGATTAGACCTTGCTACGTGAGCCCCGACGAGGAGTAGCAGGACTGGCTGAGTGGGTAGAGACGGACGCGGATGGAGCAGCAAAGAGAGCTACAGTGCAGAAGTCCTAAGACAACGCGAGGCTAGCAGGCTGCAGCAATGCGAGAGGCATAGGAGTGTTGCAACAATTCAGGATGGCACAGAGAGGTGTGCAATAGTGCGAGATGCAGTGAGTTGTTGCAGTAGCGCAGAGGTCAGAGAGGGAGCACTTGTCAACGACAGAGGGAGCTTCAGCAACAGTGGGTGTCTCTAGCCCAACAAGGAGGTCAGATTGGGAGATCGATTGCTTACTTCTCAATAATTGAGTTGCAGTGTAGCAGTGGGCAACACAGTGCAACATGATGAGAGGAGGTGCAGTGTTGGGAGAATGGACCAGCAACAGCACGGATGCAGAGGGAGTTGTCGTACAGATGCAATAGTGGCAGTGGCAGAACCATGGGCAGCAGTACAGGATGCAGCAGTGCACAGGATGTTGGGCAGGAAGGCCTAGCATCAGCACAGGGACCAATGCTGGATGATCAGAGTAATACTCAGTGAGGAGTATTGCTAGAGCACAGTCCTCGCTAAGAGGGAGTGTTGATTTGGGATAGCATCGGATGTGCTTTAGCCACAAAATTTGGTGGAAAGGTTGGGGCACATGAGATCTCCAATACCCAGAAAGGGTTTGGGCAGATTCTAAACATATCAGGAGATATTAAAATAATTAATATTTTTAATGGAGTCCCTAACACTAAACTTGGGGAAAATAAAATATTAATGTGTATTAATATGAATCTGTGTTAGAATGGTCCAAATAACATGGATCGAGCCAAATCTAATCTTAACCGTTGATTAGGGACTTAATCTCGATCATTGAGATGTCAACAGGAAAATTATAAGAGAAGGCTTGAAGATCACTTGGAGAATACACCAAATGATCAGTCATTCTATTCTCTAGAGCGGGGTTTGCTAAGAGAGATAGAATCAGTGATCGGGAGAGCAACTGAGGGGCACTGAGTACAGAGAAACAGAGAAGGCAGAGATTGTGTCGGGAAAGTAGCGCAGTAGCCAAGAAGGGTGACACAAAGCCAGCAAGGGCTCACGCAGGGCCACGCAGAGGCAGTCAAGTGCTGCGCAGAGCACCAGAGGGGCCAATGCAGCTAACGCATAGGCTCCCAGAGCTGACGCGGGGCCAGCGTGAGATAGAGAGGGGCTGACGCAGTCCGGTTTGGGCAGACGCTAGGGTTGCAGAGCAATTTTGTGCTGAGGAGTATTGGAAGGATTTTCCGGGGTTTCAGCCAGGAGATTTCTCTCAAACTATGAGGTATAGCTGCTAAGGAAATTCTCTGTTGGGTAGGCCAGTTTTGGCACCCAAATTGTACTCTGATATTGCTTAATAAGAAAACCCTCACATAGCTACATCGGTTTTCCCGCAATGAGTTTTTCTGGGGACATTGGTCCCAAAATAATGGTGTCATGTGGTGTGTTTGTCCTTGCTTCTTTTAGTTGCTGATCTGTAATATGTTGAGCATGCACTGGTGTTTATTTTCAGTATTTACTTTGCAAATAACTTGTTAAAGAAAAATAACAAGTAGGAATAAATCAGAAAAAGTGCATGAAGGGTTTCTAAACTAAGTAAACTTAGAAACTTCAACATATTATGTCCTATATGTATAGATAGCTCAAAGAACTGGATATAGTATAAGATAGTTGCCTAATTGATAGCGAGGAACTAAAAAAACATGTACAATGTTGTGGGAAGGGAAATGGAGAAAACACATTAAGAGGAAACAATACCATATAAACAAATTAAACAAATAGGAAGAAACCAATGTGTAAAACTACTTGAAGCTTAACATCCCACGGGAAGAGAAGTAGGTAATAGCACAACTAAGGACCAGCTCACACAAGGTGTGATGTTAAACAAGGAGATGGGAACAACCCAAGGAACCATGGATAAGAAGCTATGTTAGGTATGTGGAAAGGAGGAGGTGCAAACCGAGTAGCATTTTCTTCTTCATTGGGAAACATACTTACAAATAAGGCAAAGATCAAATCTGCATATTGAAGATCATGAATCAAAGTTTTGGGATTATCTAGTGGGACGCACAAGGCTGGATAAGAAAATGATGTGTGCAAGAAACCGGCTACTGAGATCAAAGACAAAGGGACATCCAGATCTGGAAATGGAGAAAAGGAGAATAGAGCAGCTATATAAGCAGAAATGGACCATGATGTGGTTCTCACCTTTGCACAACCATCTTCTTTTATTGTAATAATTTGTTTTAATTTCACTGAAAATGTCATATAGCATGTTCTCACTCTTATCCCATATGACCATTCGGCCTCGTGGATGGTTAAAAAAAATCTATCTATCTATCTATGCACCAATCATCCTGGAAATTATCCCATTTAATGCATGTTATCTGACTTCGACCACCAATAAACCTTCTTTTCCTTCCTATCACTTATTATAATTCGATGCATTGCTCTTAAAGCAATAAAATAAATAGAGAAAGTAACACAATCATCTTTCCAAGTATCTAGGACAGCCCCGGCAAGTCATTACAGGATTATTCTATTTCAGCCTCTCGAGAAAATTAAGATGTACATCAAATTAAGAAATGTATGCATTTGACATGGTTGTTTTTACAATATCCATTCCTAGGCAAAGAAATGTAAAATGTAGTACAAATAGAGAACACGAGATAATAAAAAATAATCACTCTCAACATAATAGTGAACTATGGTGTGAAGGAATTTCGGAAGAGAATGTGAAAACCTGTTCTTTGTCATGGCTGAGAAATTCCTAATTCGTAAGATTAGGATCATTATACCAAATATTACTTCGATGAAAATGGAGCAGCTTTCCTTTAAGCATATCGATAACCAACCCTGTCAACCCCCAGAATTCAAATTTTTGTTAACTTTGAAACTTTATATCAACATTTCAATGGTATTATAAAAATAAACTATAAATTTATATCTCAAAGACCCAAGATTTTAGAATTATACTTCAAGAAATCTCTTGTGATTGCACATGAAGAAGTTGATGATGCAACACAAACGAAGACAACAATCTATCGTGATTTTCCCTAATACAAGTATGACATTTAAGACTCTAAATATAAAAGCATATAAAGGAACAATGAATACAAAAGATATTAAATACAACATACATAAGACTCAAAAACTCACTGATAGTACACTGACAAGCATACCCTGCGTGGTAGTGCAATATAAGAATGGAACTGAACATCATGTCAAAACTGACTCTCATGTAAATCTGATTATCAATGAAATACACTGATTTTTCCAGGGGAAAAAAAACATACATAAGACTCTAATGAAAACATGAGCAAGCAAAGAGACACAACTGTCCAATGAAATAATGAAGCATATATTCATTGTATCTCCAACGAAGGTGATCTGAAGCAGTAAACAAGACTGAATCTACAAAATGTGATGCCACTGGGCATACTATATAATAATACCGAGGCCCCACCATTTGGCATGTGGGAGATTCGCCTGGAAATGGCCCTTACAAAAAAATGGATGCTTGACCATCAAATGGTGGTTTGACTTTGCTAGAGTTGAGGGAATTGGTATACACTGCAAGCACTATTGCAGTCTGGGTATCGCATACTTCAAATCATCCCTTGATTTGAACCACTTGGACATCTGGTGGAATTCAATTTAGCAGTCAACAAAATCTGAAGCAGTTCTTTGGCAAAGGATCAGGACCCGAGAACATTTTTGAGACCTGATGTATGGCTAGAAGGGCTCAGTTAAGTGTGCAGAGTTGTTTACCAGCTGCTGTCTCATTGATATGCTAGTGTGTCAATGCATACGTCTCTCGCTATGAGGCCACGTTTGAGCTGTGAGCTTTTGCAAAAATCAGTTGTGTACAAAGATTTGTTGGAGCTGTTGAAATTTAGGCAGCTTTGGGATGAATTTCCCCAAAGGGAAACCCAGCTACCCGAAGAAGCCCTTCATGCCCTAAAAGTAGATTCAAATTGATAAAGAAATTATTATTATCAATGTGGCACAAATGTGGACAAGTAATTGTTTGTTAAATATATTTAATATTGTTATAAGCAAAAATTTGAATTGTAAGTATTTTCCCTCGAATCCCTAAAGTCAGTTTGACTCCTTTTGGCTCCCATTTGATTTTTGTAGGAAGGTTATAAATAGAAGATTAATTCTCATCCCTAAGAGCAATATGGATCTCACAAGGGCAAAAGATCTGAGGTTACATTTCAATGGTGTGAATATTTGTGATTTATGGCTCATATTATCCTTCCTACGGCTCCTCTCATTTTTCATAGCTCATGGCTCGAGGCTCATACTATATAACTGTGGCTCGCTCTTGTTGGTTCGCAACACACTCTATACTCTGTGACATAACTCGCATCCTTGTTGTGGTCCATATACATAATTACAATGACTTGCATATACACTGTGAAGCTCGCACATATACTCTACGTTTCATTTGTTCCAATTAGCTCGAGCATTCTGGTTATGATTGGTATATACTCTTGTGGCTTGATGACATAGCTTGCATTCCTGTGTTGCTCGCTCTATGCGTTACTATACTTTACATTAGCAACGACATATCTCTGTGGTGGCATCGATATATTATAGTGGAAACATATTATTGTAGATTGAATTAAAGTGACTCGCAATTATTATAATTTATGTTTTGCTTGAATCTCTGTGGGACGTAATATATGCTTGTGGCTCGTATTCGCTAAACAACGGCTTGATTTATCCTTTGTGGCTCACTTATATTACAATGAAATCGCACCTCATGCTCTATGGCTTAATAATTACAGGGATCTTGCAGTCTCATGTTCTATGTGGTTAAATACGTCTTTCCTTGGCTTGCATTGTATCAACAATGACTCGTATTCCTTAGCTTGCAAATGTATCTACAGCGACTCGCATTATTTGGCTTGCAATGTATCTACAGTGACATCATCTCTGTCGTGAGGTGCGATACACATTACTCTTCAAGCGAAATTACATTACTCAGAGGACATTACAATGGTTTTATAACATCGCACAACAGTGGCTATGGGGCAACACATAACTGAGACCTGTGTACATCGCATTATAGTGATTTTATGATTTGCATTACATCGGCATCATTCATATTATAGTGACATTGCCTTTGACTCAGATCGTATCCCTGTGGCTTCGCTTTTTGTATCTATGATAGTGACTAGGACATGTATATCTATGACAGCGATTTGGACTTATATATATATATGACTTGGATTTGTATGACCATCGCATTATAGTGATTTTATGATTTGCATTACATCGGCATCATTCATATTATAGTGACATTGTCTTTGACTCGAATCGTATCCCTGTGGCTTCGCTTTTTGTATCTATGATAGTGACTAGGACATGTATATCTATGCCAGCAATTTGGACTTGTATATCTATGACTTAGATTTGTATAACTATGAAGGTAATGTATCGTGTCCTGGTATGAGTATAATCTTTGATATGGCAATGGCAGTAACCCTGTGTACATGACAGTGACTTTGAAATATGAATATGACAATGGCAGTGACAATTGATATGGGAATAACCTTGTATGACAGCGAACCTTGGATATGGCAGTGACCTAGTATGGCAGGGATGTATGTCCCAGACAGTGAGGTATGGCTTTGACAATACAGAATGTATGTTATATGACGACAGTGATAGTAACAATGACACTTCACAATGATTTCTGATAAGACAGTGATATGATGTAATTAATGGAGGTAAGATCGTTCAATTCACAATCGTAGTTGTGAACTGACTTGGGTTGGCCCTAGGAGGCCTGGTGTGGTTGATGTATCTTATTGTACTTTGTATCTCAGCTAAACAATTGATGAATATCTAATAGAAGAAGAATCAAGTTGGGTTTGGTCTTTGACCTTAATCTCGGTGTCTCTATTGTGTATGCTTTTCTTTTGTTGTTCCTTTCTATTCCGCTACATTTTTGATGTTATTGTTATCTCTACATAATTGCTAATGATGTTATGATGTTATGGGGTGAATGTGAAATGTAAATGCTGAAAAAATTGAAAATGCAATTATCCTCAGCACAGAACAATCTAGCCTTAAAAATTAACATGGTATCAGAGTTGGGCTAAACAAAAGTCATTGAGAAAAGTCATTAAGGTAGAGCAAATTATTGCTAGCATGGATGGTTGAGGGAGTGTGATTGAGAAAGCTCTTTGGAGGGTTGTTTGAGCATGTGTTGGATATGACTGTGATAAACTGCGATAATATGAATGAGATCTATTTTTCATAGAATTTTGTGTTCCTTGACTAGTACAAGCATTTTGAGATTAGATATCACTATATCTGGGATATGTTGAAGAGGGAGAAGTGAGGCTCTGACATTGATCTATTGTGGAATTGAAGCAATGAGGATTCAACATAGCAAGTTGCTGACATTCTCACCAAGA
This sequence comes from Pinus tabuliformis, assembly GCA_031772625.1. NCBI lineage: Eukaryota > Viridiplantae > Streptophyta > Pinopsida > Pinales > Pinaceae > Pinus > Pinus tabuliformis. The sequence continues at coordinate 2,076,865,435 of CM062818.1, forward strand.
CTTTGTCGAAAGGGAAGTTTTTGATATTCAGAGACCAACTTGGATTGATGGATGTGACCCTCCCAAGTAAAGGTCATGGTTGATCGAGAACACTGAGTTATGCTCTTCCCCCCTGTTTAAGCTCCAAGTTAGAGGAATTGAGTCGTAGAGCTCCTGGGCTGGAGGGATCTTTGGACAATAGGTGTATGTGATCCCTAACCTATGGTAGGTCAGGTATCTCCCCTATAGTCACTATAGTGTGCGTGTGATCCTTGTCTTTTATGACAAGTCAAGTATCTCCCCCTATCATGTCTAGCAGAGTATACCCTAATTGGCATCCTACCCACAAGCTAGGCTTGTTGGAATTGCCACCCATCTGGCCAATGGGTGAGGTAACCTAGGTGTGTGTGATCCTCACCACTGGTAAGTCGGGTATCTACCCCAGGTTGAGGATGCGGGTGTTCTACCAATTGACTCTTGAGGGTCAAGGTGGGAATATTAGTGGACAATAGGATGGATGTGATCCTTTCCTCTCATGGCAAGTGGTATCTCCCCTATTGTCATTAGACAATAAGATGGTTGTGATCCTTTCCTGGTAAGTTGTATCTCGCCTATTGTCGATCGGATATTATAGGGTGGCAAATTAATCACCCTTATTATTAGTGGATATAGGGTGGAAGTTGGAGCTCCCCTATGATGATTTTTCTTCCTTCAATAGATATTAGGGTTTTTGGATGCAAGATTTCCATGTGCTTCAAAGGGGAGGCGTTGGTGGTCTGACATTGCTTTCCTATAGAGTCTAGTGACAGCGGCAACATCAGTGGTTCATGCTACAAGGGAGTCGGCGAAGAATCGGGTAAGTTCAAAAAACCCCTCGTGTTTTCCTGTATCTGGTCTATTTTCAAGAGGGTTGGAGGACATCGTCATTAGCAGTGGTATTCAGGGAAATGAGGGTCTAAAATCGTGCTTGGTTATGAACCTGGGGCAAAATGAAGCCGATGAGGGGAAAGATTGAACAGGTCCATTAAATGCAAGAATCCATTGAGTCAAAAGGCTAGTGAGGCAACTAATCTTTGTGAAAATTTCAAGTCGGACGAGCCGACAAGAGAGGTCTCCCTCCAGGAGCTTCAGGTACAATCTAAAGAGGTAGTAAAAATTTCAGCTGAGTTCAGGGGGGGGAAAGGGATGGTTGGTCCCTCTTCTGGAGCACTGATACTTGAAGATGAAGGGTTTCAGGGTTTCAGTACCCAGTAAGTCGAGGAGTGACTCCAATTTTCAGACCCAAGAGAGGCGAGGCAGCTTATAGTTACTGAGGGTTTTACCAGTTCGAAACGAGTAGCGAAGGAGCAGTCAAGGCCGCATATCAGTAACACTGGACCCAAGGGAGTGTTGGAAATACTAAGAGGGCGGGTGAATCAGTATTCGTTGGCAATTAGAACTTTTTAAATATTTCAAAGCATTAGTTAATCTTCAATTATTATTAACATTTATGCAGTAGGAACAGTAAACAATAGAACACAATAGGCACAAGATGAATGAATTATATATGTAATTATGCTCATGATCTACTTTTCATTGTGCGAAGAATGCTAAGTATAAGAATAGAAAGTGGGCATTTCTCTCCTTACCTTCTAGCTAGCGATTTGAGGGGAATAAATAGAGGGAGGGATGTCCATTGTTATGTTTTTGTGCAATCTGTTCCAAGTCAACTTGGTGCCTGGGCCTAATCTGTAGGCGATCAATGAATCACTCTCCGGGCGGGCATCCCCCACCTTGCTTACGGTCACTCCCCGACTAGCGTGAATTCAAGTTCAAGCATAGGGCGATGATCCAGTTGAGAGGCCCCGATGACACAACAAAAACGCCCCTTGCCTGGGACCAGGGGAGTTGATTGAAATGAAAATAGTGAATGAGGATGCGTAAGCAGGCTCGACCACCGCCCACCACCCAATAAGCATCAAGGCTGAAATCTGTTGCAAGCGAACTTGTAACCTTTGCCGATCCGGGTATGCCAGGTAATGCGGGGCGTATAATCGAGCTGTAGCGATCCTTTTATACTACTCATGGGGGCAAGCGGTAAACCGGCAAGCAGCACACCTTCGTAGACCACATCATCTGTACAACCTTCTGGGGACATCTACCGGCAATCAACAACATCATAACCATACCTCTCTCTCTCGCGATCGTTACACCTTTGCATACAACACTTCTGGGACATATACCGGTAAGCGAACATATCATAAACCGGCAAGCAGCAAATAAGAAACCTCTCTATATTGGTCCACCTCACACTGCAACATCATCCGTCCGTTGAACCGCCCCTATCTCTGCTCTCTGTCGATGTGGGACTATGCGACAGCCTTCAAATATGGGACCGCTGATGTGGAAAATCAATGACTCGCTAACTGGTGCTACTCCCCATGGCTGATTGTCCTTCGGTAACGTATAACATGGCACGAAAACCTCATTCAAGGGCACAGGGTATTGAGAAAACAGGTAACATAGAATCAAATCATTCTAGTCACGTATCAGTAATGGCCCTAACCTGACTGACTCACCTTCTTGGGCAAATGTTGTTATTGAGAACAGGTAACACACTTAGAATCAAAACCACCTACTTTCTGGGCATGGTGGATCAAGAACAGGTAACACACTTAGAATCACCTGCTTCCTAGGCGTGGTTAATCAAGAACAGCACGTAGAACAACTCCTCCTATCCTGGTCAAGTACTGCAACTAGTAAAGCAGGAACACCTCCTTTTGGGTACGGGGGATCAACTACTTGTCGAACTGGGCACGAATAGCTCCTGGCAATCAGAGTGTATATGCGGAATGTGTTGCTCTACGTGTAACCTAACCTCAATGTGTAACCTCTAACGTGTACCTCATTGTGTCTCTGTATGAGTATCCACCTCTGTAGAGAATAGCCCCCTCTCTCTGTAGGAGTATCGCCATTGCCATTGCCATCGCCATCGCCAGTGATTATTTCCCTCCCTGTGGATTAGGCCCATTGAGTAGACCCAATAGCCCCTGTGAGTTGTTTTCTCGGGGTAACTGAATGCGAGAATGCTATAGAATGCGAGTATGTGTAAGAATGCGGTTATGGTGGACTGGGGAGTGCTGGGGACGTGCGTGCGATCTTCCAGTGGATGAAGGGGACGATGGCTGGTAACGATGGGTACGTGATCAGGGGAATGAGGAGGGGTACGTGTGATCTGTTTGTGAATGATGGGGAGTTGGGATTGGGAGTGATGGGTACGCTATTATTATCGGCAGATGTTGGCAGTTTCGGATTGAACAGAAAGCGGGCTAAAGCGTACTGGGGAACCCGGGAAACACCTTTCTTGTAAGATGGGTAAGTTTGTTCAGCTTGCATTATATATGTTATTATACACAATTGTTTCAGCAACTTCTCCAGGTGCGTCGTAAGATGTGATCGGTTCAAAAACATCAAAGAAGAAATCCAAGAAGAAATGCTCCATTGTTTTCAAAAACCTACAAGAACCCATCTACCCCTGTCATAGAGTACCGGGCATTCAGTGCCTTGACACCTGAATCAGCTCTTGGATCGGCTCTTGGATCAAGTGCATAGAAACCTATCATTTCCACTGGGCTGGGCTAATCGACTAGGATGGGCTCCCCGGCTGATCCAATACGCTGATCCAATCCGCTGGGCTACCAATCTATCTAATACCACTTTAGTCTTATCTGCTCCCACATATCGCACTATAACGGACAGTAGAAAAGCCAATGACACTTGACCACTATTCTCACCCAAATAGAGAAATAGCATTTTGACCATTTCCAATTCCAACTTATATCAGATTTGAAGGTGCGAAGCCGCCAGAGGAGAAAAAGGAGGGGCCGGGGGGCAAGGAAATTCCGGAGAGGTCTTAATTATTGGGCGACTTTGGGACACACCAAAGAAGCGCTCCTTCTTCCAATCCGGAGAAGGAACACCCAATGGAATGATGGATACTTTTCATGACCGGAATGAAGGTGTTGGAGGTTATGCTCAAGGGCAGAGCCTAGGAAACGTATGGGATGATGGGATTGTTTCTCTCTAGGCCTAGTCAGCGAACAAGCACACCTAGGACACGTCTGCTGAGATGATTGGATCGTAAGGGATCGTAGGATTCTATCGAGCCATAGTCATGCGAAGAGGTAACCCCATACTGCCTTCAAGCCAAGTATCTCTGGTCAAGCTTGTATGCTGCGAAGGCAACACTGGTCATGGTCAAGGCAGATAAGGGAAGGGTAGAGAAGGGAAGACATTCTACCGAGTAAACACACTAAGCTAACTCGGTTGTCTTTCCGCGCACTAAATCGAACTGAAGAAAAAGGGTGAGCAAGCGAACTCTCGACCAACACCATCATGCCCCCGGCAGGGTGAGGTACGAATGCTCGACTGTTAAGGCCGCCATCGCTCGACTGGACGCCATCGTGAGCCTATCGAACTCTCGACCAACGCCATCAACGAAGTTGCTCGACCAAGGCCCCCCCACCCAATAAGTAAATTGAAATCTCTCCAAAGGCACTGATGGTGGAAGTCGTGGTAAGGCACATTTGGTCAAACAAGCCAAAGGATGCATGCTAGAACACCACGGAATCATCCATCAAACTCTCTAGAGCTAGCTATATCACCATGGAATGTGCAACTGATTGAACTTGAAAAGCTGCTCTACAGCGGCAACCAACACTTATATCACTTCTCTTCTTACGGTCCTACACAACCAGGCTCGCCTTAGCCATTGATCCTTAGGAAAGCAAGGAACTGACTGAACCTAAACTACCACATGCTCATATATAACTACCACCATTTCACCGGGCTATCAATTAGGAGGGAATGAGTCAAAGCAGGGTGTATTATCACCGTTATTATATATGTAATTACGCTATCTCGCCGAGGTGCACATCTGGTTCCTATCTCGAATGACGTAATTACGTATATAATGAATGAATGCATCGATATGTGTCAGTACGCTCCTACCTACAAGCCCTCTCACCTGCCAAGCAATCTCACTTGCCAAGCTGAGCCATGCCTTCCTTTCCCGTTGGTCATTCTTTATATATGTCATTATGCTTTTTGCTGGATTGAATCCCCAGATGATCGCCACTGATGCTCGTATAGAATGATTATAGAAATTGATCGTATCCGTTCCATAGGGATAGGGAGGGTTGCGATTGCAGGTTGGGAAGGCGATACGATAGAGGGAGGAAGGCGGGGTGGGCTATTACGGGGAAGGTTCAGTATGAAGAACCAGCACCGACACTTTCGAGGAGACTGCATCCACGAGCACCGGCAATGTGGTATTTTTTGTGTGGCCGGCAAGTCGGTTCCTTCTATAATGTGTTTTCCCCTACCCTAACCGCGTGATGGCTGACAGGTCTGGATTCGGTGTGTTCTCAACTTGTGAGTATGTTCATGGGCTAGCCCGGGTGTGGTCGGTACGTATTGTTCCGGTCTTTCCCCAATAAAACTAGTCAATTGTTCATTTACGCCCGCTTCTCTGCGCCTACTAATTTATGAATTGACTTGTTGGATTTATGGATTAACAAAGGCACTCACACCTAAGCCCCACGCCAACATCACACCAACACCGCACCAACACCATACTTACGGCCTAGATCTTTTTCTTAGACTGAGGAAAGGCAGGTGCCAGTACGCCATCTTTATAAAGGCCAGTTATGCATCTTGGGAAAGACAGGTGCATTACGCATCTTGGTATTTCCTTCCCCACGAACGCTAGTGAGTGAATAGAGTTAGTGATGTATGTGACTATCAGGATTTCTTTATTAGTCGAGGGAAGGTGCAGTACGATTCGAGGGTCTGGGCAGTACGGGGTAAGTACGGGGAAGGTTCAGTACGAGGGAAGGGAAGGTTCAGTACGATTCGAGGTTAAGATCAGAATTCGGAGTGGTGGCCAGCAGGTCTGGATTCGGTATTTTCTATTGAGTGTGGGACGAGGAAACCGATCGAACCAACAAAAGCCACACGAGTCAGCCACCATTCACCTGAAGCCATGAGGCTTTCACCTTGAACCATTAGCCAAGTCCACCTACTCCTACGGCACTAGACCATTGAAAGGTTCTAAGTTCAAGGGACGGAGTCACTCTTTGACTTAATTGGTGCATCAGCGTCAATGCGTGCTTGGCTGCCCCCGTGGTATAGAGAGAGGGAGGAACCTGAAATCCATTACATATCGTGGTCAGGTAGGCGCTTTCTTATCTCGATCCTAATTCTCGACACGGGTTGGTTGGGCCATATCCTTCTTGTTGTTCCCCAATTCCTTGTTGGGATAACATAAACTACCACAGCCCAGACTTCCGACTCTGTCGACCCTTCTCGATCCTCATTCCCGACACGGATTGGCACGGGTTGGTTCGGCCATATCCTCTTTCTCGACATGACCAGATCCTCCTTGTTGGTTGACGCGGGGCCAGTGACACGGAGCGAGACCTACCACAAACTCCAGTTCCATATTGGTAAGTGAGGTCGAGGTATAGTTTATAGAGTATAGACCGAGGAATAGATATAGGGTCGAGGAAGATATCTAGGTCTCGGAAGATATAGGGCTATGGTTTCGTCGAGGGTAAAGAGGTATATGTATGCAGCTCTAGTAAATGAAAACCTCCTTATCGGTTCCCAAACAGACGAGAAGACATCCTTCATCGGTTCACAAAAAGAAGAAAAGGCATCGACACCGGGCATTGCCGGGGGGTCATTGTCGATAGCTGATCATAGCTGATCGCTCATAGTTGATCATAGCCATAGGGTCCAATAGACGATCATAGCCAGTCAGAGTAAGGCAGTCGTTATAGAGATTCAAGCGTCGTACGTAGCCAAAGCCGAATAGTCTTTTATAGATAGGAACTACTTAGCGCTAAGCTAAGCACTATATGGATAAGTCTTATATATATATATATATATATATATATAACTTAGACCTAAGAAAGATCAATAGTTGGACTGCGAGAAAGACAATCCACTTTCATTCCCCAGATAGGTTGTCCAGATAGGTTGTTGGGTGGAATCCGACTCAATAAAAACTAGGACCGGAGGCGCTCATCCGAGGTACGAGGGTGAGGCTGAATTGAGAAACAACATCAAATTATACAAAGTTGTTGTCATCATCGATTTCAGAGAACTTGTAGCCGTAGTAAGCTCCATGCACTATGTATGGACTGCCTTAAGCCATAACTACTAGCTCTAAAGACTACTAGCCAGAGAATTTCTCATGATGACAAGTTCAACGTATATATGCCAGTATCATATGTAGAGAGGCGATACTTGCTATTGGCTTATACCGGCTAGCAAAGACCTACCACTGGGTGTTTTATCAATTATGTTCCAACGAAACTGCTTGCCTGGGCAAAACCTGGGATTCTATTTCAAAAGAGGTGTCGTTCCATACCCTTAGTCCTTATAGGACGCTCCATGGAGTTCAAGCAGTAAGGCCCTTCCAGGCCCCGTTCAAGAAGCTTTAAGGTAAGGGCTCCATTAAGGTAATAGCTAGAAGGTCTGGATGGAACTCCCTGAAGGAGGATCTCGGGCTGTTGTACCGTGATTTTAAAAAGAAAGAGAATCAGATGAGACATTGGAACATGACAAGTTATACGTCTATATGCCAGTATCAAATTTGAGGAGTGATTCTCCCGCTTGATCTCGCTGTAGCTCAGGGATTCCACTTGATTGACCCGATGCGAGTATCCGACCTGATAAAAACGATTTGTTATGGCAACCTGCCATGGTTCCATTAGAAGAAGTTATCGAATCAGTGGAGTTAAAGCACTATGGACTGCCTGGCAGCCTACACGACTAGCACTAAGTACTATTAGCCTTATTAGTCTCCATGCAATTAGGACTATTAGACTGCCTAAGGTAATAGCCTTAGTCCGATAGTCTTAGCCTGGCAGCAGCCGATAATAGCGGCACTTTCAACTTGGCAGTTTCCATTGAAATAATCAATCTCTTTCAAAAGGATGCGTAAGCAGGCTTGACTAGCGGGAAAGGAAGGAAAGCATAAAGAGTAAGTCCCGCAGGCATCGTTCGTAATTCTAAGGCGAGTAACCCAGGCATGTAACGTTCGTCGTTATCAGGGAATCCCCTAAGTAAGGAAAGCAGTACGTAAAGGAAGCTCGTAAGCAAGGCCAGCGGTTAAGAAGGTAAGCTGCTTCCTCCTCCCGGTCTGTTTTAAATCAAGTTGGTATGTTGTGACGTCTACTTGTGGTTGTAAAGGTAAGCGGTAAGAAGGCAGTAAGCGGTGTTCTTCATAAGGTCCTGCCAGTCTGGTATCGATAAAGCAGTGGGGAAGGGTCCCGGGGAAACCACCACCATTAGGTAGGCTAAGTATTAGGCGGCGGGTGCTGGGATGGGAGAAAGCAATGCTATGGTGGCCATTTTAGTTCTAGGGACACTTTAGCACGCTGTAGCCCCACTTTACCCCTGGCACAGGTATGGTATGACCATTCGTATTGATCTGTCTTTTTTTCTCTATCAAAGTGATGGGTTCAGAAATAGATGGATTAGATGCTTCTTCTACCACCAGCAAGCCAGTCAGCCTGCCCACCAGTAAGCAAGCTAAAGAACCCAGCTCCCCAGCCAGCTAACCATCTATCCATTCATCCATCCCCGGTTCTTATCCCATCCCGGAGAGTGAAAGATCGAATCGATCGGGTCTAAAGCAGCAATACCATTGCAATCCTAGCTTAGCCATCTTGCCTATCTGTTTGAAACGTCGTGAAATGGGATTCTTAATTCAAGAAAACATCACTTTCAAGGTTCAGTTGGTAAGGTCATTCCGTAGCTTTGAACTTATCGCTTGCTGGCTAGTGGGATGGAATGAGATAACTGATTTTGCTAGCTTGGGATATATCTATCGGCTTTTGAACTGGCTAACTGGTGCGGGAAAGAGCTAAACGCACTTGGCATCCTTTAAGGCATGAAAGGCCTGTTCGGCGACATCGTTCCACACAAAGGCATTCTTTTTATGCAAGGAAGTCAATGGGGCTACAATCTACTACCATAACTTTGCACGAATTTCTTGTAGTAGCCAGTAAGACCAAGGAAACCACACAAGCTTTTTCACACCTTTGGGTCTGGGTAGTGTTGACCCCTACTGGTCAACTGCCCATGCAGTACACCTCCTTTCTGTTGGCAGAGAGGGGTAGCTCCTGAGCGACATGTCCGTGCCAGCCTACAGTCATCGACAGCTTGATCATTTTTGTTGTAAACCCAGTCTGCATGTATAAGTTGTAAATAATCTAAGCAGATCAGAGTCATGTATGCCTAGGTGGACCTAACTTTCTAATGATGATCTGCGTCCCAGGAGGTTTTTCGTCTGACCGATCCACGATCGGCAGAGTTTTCCTTCAAACCTGACCCCAAAGCCGGGATGGATTTCGTCATCAGAACTTTAGGAGAGTCTTATGTGTTAATCTGCTGGATTATCGTTGTGTCGCAGAGCTGGGTGTTTTGTGAGGGTCTGTATTAAATGGGTTTGTCCCTTAAGATGTAATTTTGTAAAAGTCATGATGTAATATGTCCTGAGGGTCGAGAAATGTTTTAAATCCCCTCATGAGTCCTAAGTCCTAGGTCTTAGGTGATGTTTCCGAAGGCTTAGTTCAGTGATCCATTTTAAAATGAATTAAAAAAGTTAAAAAACGAATAAAATAATAAAATAATAAAAAATAAAGCAAAACCCTAACTAATAAAATAATAATATTTTAAGTTAATAAATCGACGGATGAGATCAAGAGATGTCTTGATCCTCATCAACGGTCGAGATCATCTCTACATGGATCACTAGAACTAGCCGTTAGGATCATTTCCTTTTTATAGGGTCTTAGGTCATTTCAGATCATCTGATCTGTGAGTCTGTACTGAAAAGCTCTCTTGTAATCTGATTTTCTGGTTAATAAAAAGACTTTGGGGTCCAAATCGTGTTGGTGTTGCTCTCTGGAATTGCTGTGAGATCTTTAATTTTCTGCATATTTCAGTTTTCAGCCATTAATCATAGCCTTTTTTTTTTTAGAGCAGTGTGAGCACAGGTATCTTGTTCACCTGCTAGGGTTTGAGGGCTGCTAGGGTTTCTGAAATAATGGCAGGTATCTCCATTATTTCCTGAGATCTAGCATCTTTCTCTCTCTCTTTGCTGATGGTTGTTTGAGATGTGCAGGAAAACATTTTTTGAAGGAAATTTTGTGGGCGTTCGGGGAAGTTCTCGGCTGAACCAGCCAACTCCCGCAAGCACTTTCTGTGCAGAGCCCAGCTGATTGCTCCCTGGGTTAATCATTTAAAGTTTCTTTTCTGTTTTACATTGAGAGATTTTCTTTCTATTCACAGTGAAGTTCAAAAATTTCTGATATATTTCAAAATATCACTGCATTTATTGTCAAATCTGGCTGTCCAGAGCTGTAAATTTTTTGTTAGACCTAGGGTTTTGATTTAGTTTACTGCATCTTTTTGTAATTTTAGGTTTTACTTTAAAATTTTGTGCATCTGCCAGGTTTTGTTTTCCTTCTTGTAGGATGCAGATCTGAGATAAGATCTGGAAGAAAAATTATGCAGGGTTATCATTTCGCTGTCCAGGGTTTTGCAGATCTGGAAGGGTTTCACATCAAATCATTTGCTGGGAAATCTGCTATTCGAACCCTTTTCCTCTCCAGCTCAGCCATCCACAAACGATTCTTTTATTCTACCAGCCATTTGATACAACTTAAAAAAAAAAAAAAAAAGATGTGCAATCGTTTTGGGTCTCAGAACACATAGATTGATTTAACAGGACCGAGTGGCGGCGTGAATTGTTTCCAAACGCTGCTGAAGCATTTTGTGCCAACATAAGAGACAAGCGTGAATAGATGTGCGTCCTGTGTTTTTTTTAAATCATCCCAGGTATTTCCAAAAAACCTGCTGTCTCATTAACCTGCAAGTACATCACTAAAAAACGACAGAGAAATTTTTTTAGCATGATGGAAGCGTGAAGGTATTTGCAACTTAGTTTTTCGATTTGAGTAATTTGTGATTTGATTTCTGGTGAAACGTATTGAGCAATGTAATCAAGCCATGCAAGCCATGTTACTGAAAAATCATGAACATCACAAAGAAATGAGATGAGATCTAGACAACTTCTGAATCCAGAACTCCGTTTTATAAAATTAAATATTTGATCCAGATCGATCAATTGAAAAGCGCTGGTCATATAGCCTTCTGAGGTAAAAAAATCGACATTCAACCCTCGGCAGTCTATCTCTCTGCTTTCGCATGAAGGAATCGCGTTCAGTCTTTGGCATATGAGCAGGGTTACGTGTTGTCTTTCTTTGCCGCTGTTCCTTTCAGAGTTTTTGCTGGTCACTGATCTCACGTGGCCGCAATCCTGCTCAGACTTCGTTCATACCCGCGTTCACAAAAAATTCACAAAACCTGTAACAGCAAATCGTTTTCTTTTGAGGCTGAGGCTCATGCATTTTGGCTCGATTTCCTTAAGTTTGTTTGGTGCGTTATGATTCGGTTTCCGTCGTAGGGTTTCCATATAGTTTTCATGCCCCGCTCCATTTCGCATTTCAGTGTTTCATTTCCTTTCGATGCGTTTCATGTAGGTTATTTTTTTTGTTTGAAGTTTCATATACACATGCATTTGGTTACGTTTCCATTGCGTTTGATTTCTAGGTTTAGTTTTTTTTATTTTTGCTTTATATAGTTATGTATATTAGATTTATATTAGATTTCAATTAGCTTTGTTATTTGTATATTTTTTAGGATTATTAAAATATTTGTTAGGTTAGATGCTGTTTTAGTCTTGGTTAGGTTTGATCTTTTATAATTTTAGAGTTTAATTATTTTTTTTTAATTTTCAATTTTAGTTTAGCTTTTTAGATTTTAATTTTTTTTTCTTAGATTGTGTAGATTTTAAATAAAAAGGGATTTTTAGAATAGTTTAGTTTTAGAATAGAATTTTAAAATTTAAATTTTTAGATTTTCATTTAAAAAAAAAAAAAAAATGAAAAAGATTTAAAAAAAAAATATATATATATATATATATATAAAAAATTTCGTAGAAAATTTATTTTTGCCAGATTCAGTTGTTTTCATGTTATATCTTTCATGCTGAACTTTCAAGTCGAGATGCGAAGTTGATATCTGGTTAATGGTTTATGATTCGTGATGATTTAAAGCATTCATCTTTTCAAATTTTTAGCTGCTGGATATCGTTTTTGTCATTTTAAGAGCATTGTGTTTTTAGCGGATGACAGATGATTGCTGTTCATGGTCCATCCTTTCATATCATTTAACAAGTAATCATTTTAATAACAATCTCTTAAGGCACTGGTCTATTAAATCTCTAAATCCATCAGGTGCTTATCATATCGTGTATCGTGTCTCCCACCCAACTGTTTGACAGTTGGTCTTCACTATCTCGCAGGGTCTACCCCCCTTAGCCGCGGGAGACAGGCTTAAACGGAGGGATCGGGGATCAGAATGACAGCCCCCGGTCCGAGCGTTGTCGTGCCAATCTGCGCGACAACATTTTTTGGCGCCGTTCCCGGGGATACCTTTTCTCGGTGTTTCAACGACTTTTCATGCATCTTCTCATCTCTCACTTGAGCTGGCAGATTCAATATTTTGGCATCTTTTCATCACATATCAGCAGCATCTCTTCGGTGTGTTTCTTGTTTGGGTGGCGACTCCATTTTCTTATTTTTTCCCAGACAAGAAGCCTACCACATATCTGTTTGTTGATTGCTTCTCGGATCTTAGAATCAGATTTGTTGTTCAAGTGGCGACTCCACTTCTTTCATCTTTTGATTTTCTTGAGCAAAGAGCTAGTTCTATCATCCATCTGATCCCTTATTGTTCATCATGGATTATTCATTTAAACCATGTCATTTTACTGATAATCTCCATGATCTTCCGAAAGAGGCCATTGGTAAATTACTTAAGTTCTCAGGTGATGATTCGGTCGCTGTTAAAAGGCATTTAAACATGTTTACTTGTGTAATGATCTTATACTGTAGATTTCCTCAATATAATAATGAAGATTTCAAGATGCGTCTATTTGTCCGTTCTTTAGAGGGTGATGCCTTGAATTGGTTTAATAACTTTCCTAATGATTTTTTCACTTATTTACAAGACATTCTCAATGCTTTTAAAGATAGTCCAAACAGCTTGCCTTCTACTTCTAAAATTGTTGAACAGAAAGAAAGTAATTCAACTGTTGAAGAAAGATTTCAAGGTCAGAATGTGTCATCCACCGGAAATATTGCAGATCATCATAGTGAAAAATCAGGGATAAATGACACTGAAAAGGAGGAGCAAAAGCAAATAATACAAGATTTAAAGATGCTGGTGAAAAATCTGGAAAGCAATCAAACTAGTCTTATCAATGATGTTAAAACTTTAGGCACCCACTTGGAAAAACGTAATAGGGAGTTGGAGGTCACGCAAAATCAGCATGCTAAGGAAATTGAGGCCATGAAAATTAGATATGAAACAGAAATTAGAAGCATGCAAAGCAAGATGTCAGTCTTAGAGGAAAATATGGTGACCATGAAAGCTGATCATGATAGGGAAATTGACTCTATGACATTCAATCATAACAATCAGTTGGCTGACATGCAAGCGAATCATAAAGAAGAGATAAATTTCATGCAACATTGCTTGATGGACATAGAGGAGAATAATGATAAGGTAATAAAACACATGCAAGAAAACCATGCCATGCAAATCAGCGCTATAAGGGATGAATGCTCTAGTCAGATTGATGCCATTAGAATACAAGTTCAAAAGATTCAACAATGGTCAGATGATAAGAGAAACCAGGAGCCTTCTCATTTGCCGCAACAAGTTCCATCTTACTATGAGGAGGTCATTAGGTGGATAATTAAAGGTGATCCAAATAAGCTAAAAAACGATAAAAATCAGATGCAAGACACAAAGGGACTTAGCATGCATATCTTACACACTTCATCTGATAGTTTCGAAACAGAAAGTTCCAGATCATCAGTAATTCATCCTGCCAGAAAGAAGAAGCGCAAGAGGAAGAAGATTAGACGAAGATTTGATGCATCAGACGGTCGTGAGCAGCTTGATTTTCGGATAGGAAAGAGTCCTACCATATGCAAAATTGGACATGGCACATCCGACAAGCAGCCGACAGATTTGCCTGAAAGCAGGCAAATGCTCAGTATGCACTATATTGAACACATCTGATGCCGTAGGGCATCCTTTGTATCGTATTTCTAACCCTACTTCCTTGTTTTTTCCGCATTTTCATTTCTGCTTTAGATAGTTAATAAATGAAGAGCTTTTCTCTTTCCTGTGCTTAATGTATATGATGATTTTGGAATGGACGCTACTTATTTTTATCTGTGTGTTGTATGGATGCAGATTCTGGATTCTCACATTCCTGCAAGCAGCAACGTGTCCCCAAGTAGAGCCAGATGTTGACCCCTACTGGTCAACTGCCCATGCAGTACACCTCCTTTCTGTTGGCAGAGAGGGGTAGCTCCTGAGCGACATGTCCGTGCCAGCGTACAGTCATCGACAGCTTGATCATTTTTGTTGTAAACCCAGTCTGCATGTATAAGTTGTAAATAATCTAAGCAGATCAGAGTCATGTATGCCTAGGTGGACCTAACTTTCTAATGATGATCTGCGTCCCGGGAGGTTTTTCGTCTCACCGATCCACGATCGGCAGAGTTTTCCTTCAAACCTGACCCCAAAGCCGGGATGGATTTCGTCATCAGAACTTTAGGAGAGTCTTATGTGTTAATCTGCTGGATTATCGTTGTGTCGCAGAGCTGGGTGTTTTGTGAGGGTCTGTATTAAATGGGTTTGTCCCTTAAGATGTAATTTTGTAAAAGTCATGATGTAATATCTCCTGAGGGTTGAGAAATGTTTTAAATCCCCTCATGAGTCCTAAGTCCTAGGTCTTAGGTGATGTTTCCGAAGGCTTAGTTCAGTGATCCATTTTAAAATGAATTAAAAAAGTTAAAAAACGAATAAAATAATAAAATAATAAAAAATAATAAAAAAAATTAAAAAATAAAGCAAAACCCTAACTAATAAAATAATAATATTTTAAGTTAATAAATCGACGGATGAGATCAAGAGATGTCTTGATCCTCATCAACGGTCGAGATCATCTCTACATGGATCACTAGAACTAGCCGTTAGGATCATTTCCTTTTTATAGGGTCTTAGGTGGTCATTTCAGATCATCTGATCTGTGAGTCTGTACTGAAAATCTCTCTTGTAATCTGATTTTCTGGTTAATAAAAAGACTTTGGGGTCCAAATCGTGTTGGTGTTGCTCTCTGGAATTGCTGTGAGATCTTTAATTTTCTGCATATTTCAGTTTTCAGCCATTAATCATAGCCTTTTTTTTTTAGAGCAGTGTGAGCACAGGTATCTTGTTCACCTGCTAGGGTTTGAGGGCTGCTAGGGTTTCTGAAATAATGGCAGGTATCTCCATTATTTCCTGAGATCTAGCAGCTTTCTCTCTCTCTTTGCTGATGGTTGTTTGAGATGTGCAGGAAAACATTTTTTGAAGGAAATTTTGTGGGCGTTCGGGGAAGTTCTCGGCTGAACCAGCCAACTCCCGCAAGCACTTTCTGTGCAGAGCCCAGCTGATTGCTCCCTGGGTTAATCATTTAAAGTTTCTTTTCTGTTTTACAATGAGAGATTTTCTTTCTGTTCACAGTGAAGTTCAAAAAGTTCTGATATATTTCAAAATATCACTGCATTTATTGTCAAATCTGGCTGTCCAGAGCTGTAAATTTTTTGTTAGACCTAGGGTTTTGATTTAGTTTACTGCATCTTTTTGTAATTTTAGGTTTTACTTTAAAATTTTGTGCATCTGCCAGGTTTTGTTTTCCTTCTTGCAGGATGCAGATCTGAGATAAGATCTGGAAGAAAAATTATGCAGGGTTATCATTTCGCTGTCCAGGGTTTTGCAGATCTGGAAGGGTTTCACATCAAATCATTTGCTGGGAAATCTGCTATTCGAACCCTTTTCCTCTCCAGCTCAGCCATCCACAAACGATTCTTTTATTCTACCAGCCATTTGATACAACTTAAAAAAAAAAAAGATGTGCAATCGTTTTGGGTCTCAGAACACATAGATTGATTTAACAGGACCGAGTGGCGGCGTGAATTGTTTCCAAACGCTGCTGAAGCATTTTGTGCCAACATAAGAGACAAGCGTGAATAGATGTGCGTCCTGCGTTTTTTTTTTAAATCATCCCAGGTATTTCCAAAAAACCTGCTGTCTCATTAACCTGCAAGTACATCACTAAAAAACGACAGAGAAATTTTTTTAGCATGATGGAAGCGTGAAGGTATTTGCAACTTAGTTTTTCGATTTGAGTAATTTGTGATTTGATTTCTGGTGAAGCGTATTGAGCAATGTAATCAAGCCATGTTACTGAAAAATCATGAACATCACAAAGAAATGAGATGAGATCTAGACAACTTCTGAATCCAGAACTCCGTTTTATAAAATTAAATATTTGATCCAGATCGATCAATTGAAATGCGCTGGTCATATAGCCTTCTGAGGTAAAAAAAATCGACATTCAACCCTCGGCAGTCTATCTCTCTGCTTTCGCATGAAGGAATCGCGTTCAGTCTTTGGCATATGAGCAGGGTTACGTGTTGTCTTTCTTTGCCGCTGTTCCTTTCAGAGTTTTTGCTGGTCACTGATCTCACGTGGCCGCACTCCTGCTCAGACTTCGTTCATACCCGCGTTCACAAAAATTCACAAAACCTGTAACAGCAATCGTTTTCTTTTGAGGCTGAGGCTCACGCATTTTGGCTCGATTTCCTTAAGTTTGTTTGGTGCGTTATGATTCGGTTTCCGTCGTAGGGTTTCCATATAGTTTTCATGCCCCGCTCCATTTCGCATTTCAGTGTTTCATTTCCTTTCGATGCGTTTCATGTAGGTTATTTTTTATTTTTTTTGTTTGAAGTTTCATATACACATGCATTTGGTTACGTTTCCATTGCGTTTGATTTCTAGGTTTAGTTTTTTTTATTTTTGCTTTATATGGTTATGTATATTAGATTTCAATTAGCTTTGTTATTTGTATATTTTTTAGGATTATTAAAATATTTGTTAGGTTAGATGCTGTTTTAGTCTTGGTTAGGTTTGATCTTTTATAATTTTAGAGTTTAATTTTTTTTTTTTAATTTTCAATTTTAGTTTAGCTTTTTAGATTTTAATTTTTTTTTTCTTAGATTGTGTAGATTTTAAATAAAAAGGGATTTTTAGAATAGTTTAGTTTTAGAATAGAATTTTAAAATTTAAATTTTTAGATTTTTAGATTTTCATTTAAAAAAAAAAAAAAATGAAAAAGATTTAAAAAAAAAAATATATATATATATATATATAAATTTCGTAGAAAATTTATTTTTGCCAGATTCAGTTGTTTTCATGTTATATCTTTCATGCTGAACTTTCAAGTCGAGATGCGAAGTTGATATCTGGTTAATGGTTTATGATTCGTGGTGATTTAAAGCATTCATCTTTTCAAATTTTTAGCTGCTGGATATCGTTTTTGTCATTTTAAGAGCATTGTGTTTTTAGCGGATGACAGATGATTGCTGTTCATGGTCCATCCTTTCATATCATTTAACAAGTAATCATTTTAATAACAATCTCTTAAGGCACTGGTCTATTAAATCTCTAAATCCATCAGGTGCTTATCATATCGTGTATCGTGTCTCCCACCCAACTGTTTGACAGTTGGTCTTCACTATCTCGCAGGGTCTACCCCCCTTAGCCGCGGGAGACAGGCTTAAACGGAGGGATCGGGGATCAGAGTGACAGCCCCCGGTCCGAGCGTTGTCGTGCCAATCTGCGCAACAACAGGTAGTTTTTCATAGCCTTCTTTTTCTTGGGATCCACTCACGTCCTTGTCCTACTAATGACGTGACCCAAGTATTATACTTCAAAGGTGCCAAAAGAGGATTTGGAATGTTTGATGAACAACTAGTTATCTTAGATAAGATCTAATTTTCTTAATTAAGGAGCGAAGCCGCTTGTCCCTCTGGGGGGCAAGGACCCGACAGGGGGCTCGACTGATAAGGAGAGGAGTTTCTATTCTATGGAGTTATGTAACTTACTATTTTCTCCTTGGCCTTAATTATTTATTGCTATCTTTAATATACGAGAGACTCCGTTAGAGAAAGACTTCCTAAAGTCAGGGGCAAGACCTATGGAGTTATGTTTTCTCCTTACACTAGGAAGCACAAGCCCCTCCGGGACCTTCCATTCTCAAATGAAACTTCTTGCACCTCGAGATCATTACCCCACCAGGAGAGGACCATAGGCATACCTTTGCTTTGAACTTCTTCAGACATATTAAAAGCAGCAACGAAACGAAATTCTCATCCAAAAAGCACATTCCATTATTATCCACCTCCGAAAACCAAATTCTCCGATATCCAAACAACAATTAGAGGGAGAGAAGTGCATAGTTTTTAGGGGAGAGTTAAGCGTTAGTTCCCGATAGGAGTCTTAGATTAGTTACCGATAGTCAAGCATAGTCTGGTTCAGATAGGAGAGCTCAGATAGAAGAGGAGCATTTTCATAATCGAGCATAATCCGGTTCGGATAGGAGAGCATTTGAGAGGAACAAACAGGACGGGCCAGATAGGAGAGCATAGGACCAACTTCGGGATCAGAGGAAAGAAAAGTGCAAGGGCTAGTTGGTCTAGTTGGACAGGAGATAACAGGGAGGGAGGAGTTACGCCTGGTTCGGAACGGTTCGGACAGTGCACAAGACAGGGCGAGAACAGGGCAGGGAGGGCAGGTAGCAGGACAGGCTTCGTTCTGCCTCTCATGGCCTAGTGTAGCCTCATCAAGGGTGTAGCCTAGTTTATAGTCTAATCAAGGGTTAGACAGTCAAGGAAGGGAAGGGTTAGACCGAGGGGTTACTAACTATACCCCTTAGACCGGATGCGGCATGATCGGATGCGGGATGATCGGCGGATGCAGGATGGCATTCTCAGTATAGATAGCAGCAGCATAGCAGGAGGAGTAGAGGAGGCTAGGTAGGAGAGACTATAGGAAACTAGGAGGAGACTAGGAGGAGGCTAAGAGGAGGGAGGCTAGGAAGAGTATTTATCGCACGTAGGCACGTCATATCATAATAACATATATGAAATATGAAGAAAGAGAAGAAAGAATTGTCTTACCTAATTCTTAACTAAACTAACTGCTACGGCATCTTGATCTCTTGATCATCTACTAGCTGCATACCCTATTATTTGAACCCTATATCTACTAATTCACTAACTGCGTACCCTATATCTTTATATCGAACCCTACCCGCCAATTGAGGTGGACAAACCACAGATTTGAAATTCATATATATAGGCCTACCAAATTCACTTTTAGATACCGGATGCCTAATCACCCAGTTTCTTCAGAGACACCACTTTGAACGATCTTAAGACATCTTTCAATTTCAATTTCGGTTAGCATCGCCATTTGAATTTACAACTTCCAAACGAGGAATGGCAAGTCAGGAAGACAAGTCGGGAAGGTTGTTTAGGGCCCCCTCCAGATCAAAAACCACCGAACGCTTTTCTAATAAATTCTTTAATCTTCAGCCCCAACTGAAATGAAAGCAACAAGTTCCTAGAATTCTAGAAAAGCATTCTTCTCCAGCTCCCACTGGAAGGACGCCCCAATGCCCTGGTTTCTTTGGTAGTCAATTGAATGGATCCCCCAACGTCCTAGACCAACCTACCACCCTGAAGTGTTCACAGGCTCCAACCTATAAGCGACTACATGCACCTACCTAGCACCTCCCTGCGACCCTATAATGACTGAAATGAGACAAGAGTGTGGATTCCCATATCAGGGACAACGATCTAGGATACAATATGATTTACAAAGATTTTGACTGAACACCCAATCACACTATGACCTGCAACCCAACCATGACATTATCCCAACAGAGACTCCTATACCTCCCAATAATGCCTTTTTGACTCTAGGCAGATTGACTCTTTTACAATAATGATTCTTCCAATGATGACACTTTTGGCCTTGACACTTCTTCACAATATATGGATGGTTGTCATGTCTTCAAAGGATATCCGCTGCAATGCTTCCTTTGATTTGATACTTCTACTCTTGAATTCTTGCTTGAAGTTGTACTTGAATCTTCTTATACCTGCATGAAAAATTTGCCCAACGAAACCAATCCCAAAACAAAACAAAATACCCTTCAACTTACCTCTGCCTACAAAACACATGTAAGCGCATAATAATGAATAAATACAAATTAAAATTACAATGCGTACTTGAAGTGTGCTTGTCACTTTTGTTGTTGACTTGTTGCAGCAGTAGACAGACTCCCACTCTTGATATAGGCCTGGACTCTATGCAAGACTATATCCAAAATTGACCTAAAGATATATACAATAAAAACTGATGACAAACCCTAGACTTGTGATGCACCAAGTTCTAAGTACAAAAACAAAGACCATTCTATCAACTATGAAAAGACAAGTAACATGAACTTACAACATCATATAGATTTAGCAGAATTGGTGTAGCATCAAGAATATGTAGCATCAAATGTGTAGTATCAAGAATAGGACATCCGAAATGTGGTATCAAAACTAACTATGACATATAAAGACATAGAGATATAACCGAGACCCTGTATATACTTACGTTGTCCTGCAAAAACATATGTCAGAGATGATACTCATATTTCAAATGTAAACACTAATCATAGATACCTTGTTGTAGGAGACTTACTCTTGACTGTTGATGTGGGTCCTTACTGCAGTTATCCTTGAATGCATGTTTTTTCTTGCCTTCTACGAGCTCAATATTGAATCTGTTGTATCTATGTAATTTTGGGTCTCCAAGGTCTGAAATGTCGTCCTGTGGTAGCCCTTTGAGTCCTCTTTCCAACCCCATAGGTCTGATCAAGATTGGATTCTTCAAGAAAGAGTTATGCCCAATCTCCCATGATGACCTAATTATAGACTAGTTTAGTAGAGCGAACTTGGAGCTGCTTCTTCATCCTTCACATATTCTACCTCAAGCCCCTTAGATTTGCTTGAAGAGATGATCTCATTGTTATCCTTTAGAACATAGTCTTCGTCAAAAGTAACATTTATACTTTCAACTATTTGTTATTGCCTCAGATTGTAGCATCTATAAGCCTTTCTTTTGTGCGAATAACCAACGAAAATACCTTTGTCAACACGTGAATCAAACTTGCCCAATTTTTGGTCCTCTTTTGATGTAGCGTTTACTTCCAAATATTTTGAAGTATTTGACATTAGCTGGTCTTCCTTTCCATAGTTCGTACAGAGTCATGTTACAATTGTTTTTAAGAAGGGCTTTGTTTATAATGAATACGGCAGTATCAATTGCTTGAACCCATAACTTATCGTCTAAGTTTGAGTCTTTTAACATGGTTCTAGCCATTTCCTGTACGGTTTTGTTTTTTCTTTCAACTACTCCATTTTGTTGTGGTGTTCTGCCTGTTGAGAATTGCCTTTTTATTCCATGTTCATCACAGTATTGTTGAAATGCTTTGGATGTGAATTCTCCGCCATTATCTGATCTTAGACATTGATCTTCAAATCGGTTTCATTTTCGACCAATTCCTTGTAGATTTTGAAATATTCAGATGCCTCGAACTTTTTCTTTAGAAAAATGACGGTTGTCATTCTGGTGTAATCATCTATCATTAACATAAAGTATAATTCACCGTCTAAACCTTTTGTTCTCATAGGACCACATAAATCAGTATGTATTAGTTCCAATGGACATGACACAAAATGTTCCTTTGTCTTGAACTCAACTTTTGTTTGTTTGCAATGCCGACAAGATTCACATATCATATTGGTAGGTTTTCAGATTTTCGGCATTTCTCTAACTCCTTCCTTTTTGCTGATCTTGACCAATTTGTCAAAATTTATATGTCCCGTTCGTTTGTGCCATAACCTGCTCTCATCTTATTTTGCCAAGAAACACCCTTTAGGTGTCTCATCCAAAATATATACGTCGTTTGGAGCTCTACTTGTTGTAGCCGCAATTTTACCAAATTTGCCTTTCCTAATTTCACATTTCTTCAAGTTGAATAACATTGTGTGTCCTTGATTGCACATTCGTCCAACACTGAGCAGATTGTGATTCATATTTTCAACCAGCAACACATCCTTTGCTAATGCATCCTTGCTTCCAAGAGTGATCGCACCTGCTTCTATGACGTTTGAAGACCCATCATTTCCAAAAGATATTGTTCCATCCTTCTTTTCTTTCAAGGATATGAACTTATTTCTATCTCCAGTCATATGCATTGAGAAACCATTGTCAACATCAGTGTTGTTAAAATCGCGATTTTATCGGAAAAGCGCGATTTTTTCATCTGCCCGATCAAATCGCGGTTTTTATCCGTAAAAATCGCCACTTTTTTTATACCGATTTTTATCGAAAAAATCGTGATTTTTTGAAAACATCGCGATTTTTTCCAAAAAATCGCGATTTTTAATGAAAAAATCGGCAGAGGCGCGGGCAGCGGGCTTTTATATGGCAAATTCGATTTTTTTTTAATTCATTGTGCTGTCGCCGCGCGGAGGAGGAGGAGAAGAGGTGAGGGAGAGGAGCTGAAGGGTTTCCGTCGGATTTGGGAGCGAATCCAAGCATTTTTAGGAGGAATCCAAGCCAAGATCACCAATTTGTCCATAAAAGAGGTATGTAGATTAATTTTTTTTGGTTTTGTTTCTATAAAAACTTTGGTTTTCATTGTTTTTAAAGAATTTTTTGAAATTTTTCATTGATTTGGGATGGGTAATTTGTTATGACTATGAGAACCAATTTTTTATTTTTATTTTCTCATTTTCTTTAAACATTGTTTTTTTTTTTTGAATTTTCATTGTTTTTTGGCATTTGCCATTGGCATTTGGTTGGGTAACTTGGGTTTAGAAATTGGGATTTTGGAAATAATTAACTTGTAATTTTGCAAATGCTAAATTGTAATTTGTATTATGTAATCCTAAATTCCTATTTCCTAATCCTTATTTTTAATTTTTTCCATAGGTTTGCAAATTCAAAATTCAAAAACAAACATGCCAAGGAAATTGGATCCTTTCTGGGAATATGGTGACCCTAAAACTCCGAATGATAGACAAAACTTGTATTGCAAGTTGTGTGGAAAGGAAATATTCGGGGGGGTGTACAGGTTGAAGTTCCACCTTGCACAAATCCCTGGACATGATGTGGGGCCCTGTCTAAATACAAATGCTGAAATTATCCAAAAAGCCATGAGAGCATTGGGAGAATTAGAGCACACTAGAGAGGCCAAAGAAGAACTCAAAAGGCAACTAAAAAGGTCAGCTGAAGGAAGTGGGCCAAGTGGCACTGGTTCTACTGCAGCGTCAGTCAATCCGGTAGCTGCATCATCATATTTTGTTCCTCGAACCACACCTGGTTCACAACCAACTATTGGTTCAATGCTAAAAAGAACTGAAAAAGAACAAGCTGACAAGTTGATGACAAAATTTCTCCTCTGGAGTGATATTCCTTTCAGCATTATAAGGAATAATCCATTTTTCCAACCTACTGTTGATGCTATTGCCAGTGTTGGCCCGGGGTACAAAATCCCTTCTCTTCATGATTTCAGAGGCCGGCTTCTTCAAGATGAAAAGCGTGACTGCACCCAAAGATTGGAGGATTTTAGGGCATCATGGGCACAAACAGGATGCACTGTTATGTCAGATGGTTGGACTGACCAAAAGGGGAGAACCCTTATAAACTTCTTGGTTAGTTGTCCCAAGGGGACTATGTTTATCAAATCTGTTGATGCAACTCATCAAATCAAAGATGCAAAAACTTTATGTGATTTGCTGGATGTGTTTATTTTGGAGGTGGGTGCAGAAAATGTTGTCCAAGTCATAACGGACAATGCTGCAAATTATGTTGCTACTGGTAGAATGCTTATGGACAGGCATCCTGCTTTATTTTGGACACCTTGTGTTGCCCATTGTATTGATTTGATGTTAGAGGACATAGGGAAAATTCCCTTTGTCAAAGAGGTTGTTGACTCATCAAAAAGCATCACAAAATTTATTTACAATCACACATCTGTGCTTAGCTTGATGAGAAAATGCACCAACAACAAAGAGTTGGTGCGCCCCGCCATTACACGGTTTGCGACGAGTTTCATATCTCTTCAATCCCTCTTGAATTCTATGTGGGATTTGAAGAGAATGTTTCTTTCAGAGGAGTGGCGTGCTTCGTCAATGAGCCGCAAACCAGAAGGAGAGGCCGTCTGCAGACTAGTTTCATACCAGGAAGACTTCTAGACGGGAGTGCAGGAGGTGTGCGCTGTTACAGAACCTTTGGTAAAGGTTCTTCGGTTGGTTGATGGTGAGAAGCCCGCAATGGGCTATTTGTATGAAGCCATGGACAGGGCCAAAGAAGCCATTCGGTCCTACTATGATGACAAGGGAGATGATGGGTTCCAGAGACAACTCCTTCTATGGAACGTCATTGATGAGCGATGGAACAACACACTCCATCGTCCCATTCATGCTGCTGGGCTTTTCCTGAACCCTGCATTTTCTTATGCATGTGGGTTTAATTTTGATGTTGAGGTCGTGGAAGGATTATTAACCTGTGTCCAGAAGATGGTGAGATCTCCAGAAGAACGTATGGAGATCTCTAGACAAATTGAGCAATATAAGTTGTCAGGTGGCACATTTGGCTTTGAGATGGCTGTCATTGATAGGACGGTTAAAATGCCAGGTATTTTTTAGTTTGTAGTATGTACTTTGTAACTTTGTTTCAAATTTCATTATTTCTTCAAATTCCATTTTTTTCTTATGTTTATTTAAAATTTTATTTGTAATTTTGTTGTAGACGCATGGTGGAAGATGTATGGTGGCAGAGTACCCCTTTTGCAAAATCTTGCCGTACGCATCCTCAGCCAAACATGCAGCTCCTCGGGATGTGAGCGCAATTGGAGTGTATTTGAAAAAATACACAACAAGAAGCGCAATAGGTTAACACTTAAACATTTAAAATATTGCAAATTTCCAAATAAATTTTTGAATTCATTAAAGTTTTAAACAATATTTTTTTTATAATATTAATTATTAATTATTAATTTATTATTTCATGAACTTTGTACAGGTTGGAGTCCCATAGACTTAATGACATGGTCTATGTCTACTACAATCTTCGATTGTGGGTGAAACAGCTAGAGAAGACACCTAATACGGAAGCCATCTCATTGGATGGGATTGACACCACTGCTGAATGGAGGGTTGAGACCGAGAGGCCTCTCATGGATCCCACTGAGGATTGGTTAGTGCAGGATGAGGGGGAGGAGGAGGGGGAGGAGGAGGAGGAGGAGGAGGAGGAGCAGGAGCAGGAGCAGGAGCAGGAGGAGGAGGAGGAGGAGTTGGAGGAGAAGGAGGAGGAGGTGACACCGCCTACCCGGGCTACCACTACCACCAGTAGAGGACGTGGTCTCCGTCCACCTCAGCCTCCTGTAGCTGCTACTACTAGTTCTTCAGCTTCTAGAGCACGTCAGACTCCACTGCCATTTCCACCAGCACAGGCACCAGCTTCTACATCTAGAGGGAAAGAGAAAGCTGTGCCATATTCTCGCAAGAGGGGCAGAGGAAATCAATAGGATTAGACTTTCATTTTATTGTATATGACATTATGACATGATGAGATACATTATCATATTTTTTGTTGATATTTTGAGGCTGAGTTGGACTTGGGACTCAGGACTTACTATTCAGGACATGATTCAATGTTATGTGTGATTTTAGCGCTAGAAATGATATTAAACATCTTATATATTAGTTTTTTTTATCATATTTATGTGTCAATGTATTTATTTTATGTTGTAGATGGTTTAGATATTAAAAAAATTGAAAAAAAATGAATATTTTTGTGCCAAACGCTTTTTTCCCGCTTTTGTCGATTTTTTCCGCTTTTTTCCCGGCGCCGATTAAATCCCGATCGCGCTTTGTGCAACATTGGTCAACATACCATACGTTTATGTTGCTTTGAGCCTTGAGAGCGAGAGCACACCTTTCAGTCTTCCTTTTCCATACTTGTTCATTCTGACTTTGCGAGAATTCCTTTGAAGAACTTCCAAATCTGCAGTCTTTGGCCAAGTGTCCAAAACTTTTACATTTGTAACATTCGACATCATCTCTCAAATGATCAAATATGTTGATATTCTATTGAGTTCTAAAATATCCATTTCTGAGAGATCTCCTGGAATTATATTCATTCCAAACATACATGCGACATTCTGCAGCTCTATGTCCAAACCTTCCACATGAATAACAATGACCATAAAAGATAGGTTGATACCTGGGAGGAAATCTTCTTCAAGGAATTGTCTTCCAAGGTTCTTCCTGTGAGCCTTGATCTCTTGATCTAGCTGGGAGATCTACCTGCTTGGTAGATTTTGCATATCCATCTTCTTTATTTGTCATAGAAGGATTTGACTCATTTTTGAATTTTTCTTTGTAACCAAGACTAGTCTTGTTGCTGCATGATCGTTGGGCTGATGAGTTCATCCAAAGTCTTTGAGTTGTTGGTGTAGTTTTGAAGATTTTTTCCATTTTTTACTTCCTTTCATAAAGAAACGATTTCAGCTTCCAATGCTTGTCTTTCCTTGTTGCTTTCCTTTAATTCTTTCCTGAGCAATTCTTCAATTTGTTTGTATTCTTCAACCTTGATTTTAAGATTTAGAACATGTTCCCTTTCTGTCTTTAATTTGTCTTCAAGAGTGTTGAAGTGCTTCTTCTCGGCCTTGAGCTCTTTGATAACCCTGATCACTTCATTTTGAAATTTAACCTCAGTCATTTCTTCTTTTTCGTCTCCTTCTTCGTCAAGTGCCTCTTGCTTATTGTGCTTGGCCATAAAAAAATACTCTTCCGTTGAATTCTTCTTCGTTATCGCTGTCTTCTTCGAATGAGGAGATATCTTCTTTGGAGAAGAAACTTTTCTTAAACCATTTCTTCTTGCTTTGCTTGTTGAACTTCCTAGTACTTTTCTTTCCTTTCGGGACAGTGGGAATCTCGTTAATCCATTCATGTGCGTCACTAATTAGATGACGAGGCATTTGGCTACCTTAAGAGAGTCGTAGTTACTTCTGTCGTTTACCCGTGCTTGGTTGAATTTCTTCACTTTGACAGTCAGAGCACTTGTAACACCCTCTGGGGTAAATGTGCATATAAACAACATAATAGGAACAAAAATACAATAAACATATCAGCCATCAAAATCCATATATATATATATATATATATATACACATTTGCAAATGAAAATCAAGGGAATGAATTTTTCATTAATAAATGCAATGAACCAATCAGTGATGGGACTACCACGTTCCACCCGACCATAGATTGGCTGAGCCAAGTATCTCTTTAGCCAATCACCCCCGTGCCATATTCCAAGCATGAATGTGGGACTCATAGAACACATCAAAAACACCAATCAATGTGGATGCCACTGGAGTTCTCCGCCTACACCGTGAGGAATTTGAGTGCCTCCTAGTCTCTCAAGCTTTACCGTGCATCCGCAGTCTAATCCAGGGATCACTAGGCCCTACACCGAGACATACTCTCCAAGCTTTACCGTGCATTCCATCCTGGAATCACTAGGCCCAATGGAGAGAAAATCCACCTCTTGGCTTTACCGTATATCTCGCCATTCACCGGCAAGGATTCCTAGGCCCACCGAGGCACACAATCTGGCTTTACTGCAACCCACAGTCTGATTCAGGGGTTACTAGACCAGTGGCTTCGTGCATCCTCAGTCTGGTTCAAGGACCACTACCACCATGTGTTTGTCAATTCGGAGATCCACCCCACTTAGGTTTGAATCCAATCCGGCAATCCCCCACAAAACACATGAGAGAACCCATCTCATCAAAGCTATTAGGAAACGGCAAGGCTAGGCTGAAAATACTGTCACACCTAGCAAAACCCATGCCATGGTAGAAAAGAAACACATGCAATCCCATGCATGCCAAATCTAGCAAGGAAAATACACATGCAAGTTGATACCTGCAATGAAGCCTGTTGTAGCTGCTTTATCCTAGCTTTCCCTACTTGATCTTTTCTTCCTATTTAGTTCTTTGACTTTCTTGCTCCAATGCCAAAATGCTCCAAGAAAAATCTAAGTGTCCAAGAGTATGAGAGAGAGAGAGAGAGAATAATGAGAGATCTCCAAAGCTAAACTGACCAAGTCATCACACTGAAAGGTAGAAGCTTGCCCACTGATCCTCAGAAGCCTTTTTATTAATGAGGCCTCTATTTTCTTCATTTTCCATTATTTTCCTTCATTTTCCTCCTCACATGCAACCTATGACCTTTCACCTCCTTTTTCTCCTATTTTCCATTATTTTCATAAATAAATGTGCCAAAATAATTTTTTGCCTCTTTAATGCCTTAGCCATTGCCTTTGCCAATTTCCTTAGCCATAAACAACCAAATGAATACCCCCAAGATGTCTTGCCCACCATTCATCTTGGAATATGTGTCCCATCATCCATGGTATTTGTATATTTTTACATGGAATTTTCACAAGGGTTGTTACAGCAATGGGCAGAAATCACATTGTGTCAGCGTCCGCAGGGACCATCGCAATGCTTTGTTTTAATTAAACAGTCAGATTCCCCTTGTTCGTACCAGTTCTAAGTCGACTATTCGACACCTAGGGAAAAGCCCCCGGTAGGGGGCATTCTACACCCATAGCCAATCGGCACGCGACTACCTGCCCTCGCCACGAGAGTAGCTGGGGCAAACTGCCGACAGCCCATGGAGTAGCAGTGCTGAGTTGCCGGAGTGAGATCGAGTGATCTTGCAATGAGGGGCAGGGATAGTAGTCCGAAGGAGTGTTTACCAAATCCGGAGAGTACAAGGCAGAGAAGGCATAGAGAGGTTTAGGGAGGCAACTATAATTAATATAAGAAAAAATTTAGCATCTATAGTTAATAATAATATCTTACATATATAATTTATTTTTAAATTATTTAATAATTTAAAATTATATATATATATATATATTAATAAAATGATTATATAAATATTTTTAATATAATATTAATTCATTAAATATATAACTTATTAACTATTCTCACACATATATTATATAATATAAAAACTTTATGTTATATATAATTAATATATAAAAAACGTATCACATATGATAACAATATTTAACACAAGTTATATTATCTTGTGCCTATCTCACGATATTATGAGTTACGAGCCACGACCTATTTAAAAACCATTATTGAACAGGCAACAGAATGTGCATGCACGCGAAACAACCACAATTGCAACTTCGCATATTAAACATTTTCTGCCCTTATACATCACAATTTAGCATCACCTTCGTTGTTTAGATGGAAAGGAATAAACATAATAGTGTTTTAGCAAATTAGCAGCCTGGAAAGGAAAGCAATGCACTGGTCAAAGTTTGCAGTAGTTGGGATGGAAGAGAATTTGTCCCTGTTTTTTGCAGGTGATTCATATGGTGAGGAAGAAAGATGAAAAAAACTGGAGATAAAGGGTTTTTACATTTTGAACCCTTACTGCGCGGAAATGGCAGCGAATTTCTCACTCGAATTTGAATTTTTTTAAGTTTGTTGGATTTCGCCAGCGGCGAGTCTGTGGGGCTGAGTATGGCTGAGTCACTCATTTCGTAGCAGACTCGGTCATACGTGGCCCACTCAGTGTGTACTCGCTAAGTCATGCTACATTGGGTTCTATTTAGCTTATATTTAAATCTTAGCCATCAAAAACCAATATGTTTAGAGTTTCAAGCATATTTTTGACCTGAGTGTTCTCTTTAATATTTTTTACCTATAATCCTAGGTTTTTTCTCGCATATTTAACCTAAATTCATTTTATTGGACAAATCATAAAATACGCCTTGTTGATTTATATTGCTGCATAATTAGGACTAGACCTTTTGTTTTGGTTGGCTGTTATATGCCTTGTAACTTTCAGATCTTAAAAGTTAATCAAACCCTAAATTAATTCATTATTTTAGACCTATTTTCGACTAGTTTATAACTCATATTGAGGGCTGAATTTTATTGCTGTTGTAACTTGTTTACTACTACCTTTTTATACAGGTTTTACAACATCCATTGGTACTTTTCAGATTTGAGTGACTTGGAAATTGCTTTAAATGAGATTGTTGCTTGGTGAACCCCCTAAATCAGCCCTAGAATACCTTAAACCAAATCTAGAATTGACGATCATTAGCCACCTAAATCCTAACTCGTTTGATACATCTCTTTGGTGGTGAATTGCATAGATACTTAAAAGGCCTTAGACTTTATTGTGTCTTGCCTTAGAATCCTAATCCCTACTAGGAAAGCCTCTGTTGTGTTGGATTTATCCTACACTAAAATGAGGGAAGTTGTTGCTAACATTACAATGGAAACACTTCCGATGTTCCACTAAGGCTTGGTGCTTTGTGAATGCTTTGCACTAAGGTGTTAGATTTTGTGATAATAGTGTCCATCTTGCAGCTTTTGGTTGCAAACCTGTACTTTATGTCACCTTCTCTTATGATCTGATTGCAACCACAAAGTCGATCAATTCTGTCACTTTATCTTTTCATATCTATCTGCATCACAACATAAAATTGTGGCATTCTTTGCAAGGCAACTGGACCTTGCAGAATTTAATGATGCTTGTGGTTTTTACTTAGCATATTTTTCAACTTGTACAAACCTCACCTAGCAAAATCAAGCTTAATTATTTGACTCAGATTAGACCTTCCTCCAACCTTCGATAAGGGATTTTTTTTCTGTATTTGTAGCCAAGGATACCATTTACTTGAATTTATGTATTATACATCCAGAATAGTGTGTTAATTTACTGGTTAAAGACACTTGCATCAAATAAAATAAAATAAAAACCACAACTTCAAATAGGAGAGAGAAGACATCCCATCAACATTATGTCTAGACGTATTTAATGTTTAGGAATAACTGGAAACTGAGACAGACCAAAAAATATCTCTAAAAGTATTTAATGTGTATGGAAAACTGGAAACTGAGACAGACGAAAATAAAATTGTATGCTTTTTCACTAGCTTAACCTTCAAAAATATTGATAATATGACATGATTCTATAAAAATATTTTAGTTTGATCCCTTTCAGGGAAGTTCCAACATCTAGTAATGTTGCCTACCTATTAACTAAGAAAACAATATATCCACTGCAAAACAAAAGAAATACTTGTACTGGAAAATTTATTGCAGGAATGAACTTTTCAATTCAATTTAAGCTTAAATTTCTCCACTAAACACTAAACACAATTAAATTATTCTACATGTCTCTTACATGGGCGAAACAAATTTCAGGGTAACAACAATGGCCTAAGCTTTCCATTTAGCGATAAAACCCAATTATATGCAGTCCCAAAGTACCAAAAATGAAAAACTTTTGATATCACACAAGCACTCAATACCTCTGATGATGTGCAGACTGTCCACAAACGAGGCAGGTCTAGGAAAGGCTTTATAAACCACCAGATACATAGAACCCAATTTTGTGTTAGAATATAGCGTCTTTCATATCTCATTATAATTAGAATTCCCACCTGTACATGAGTAAAATACAATAAATTACAAAAAAAAATCTTTGCATACTGAAAAATGTAGAATAAATATATGTATTCAGAAATCTACATCAGAAACTTTTGATGAGTTCATATCAAAATATTTCATATAATTATCAAGGTTTGTCTTACAACTTCAACTTACCCAAGTTGCGAGTTGTGAACTTTGGAAAAGCCATTCATGATAAACAAACTCTCCTCCTTGAAGGACTATAAAGAGCATCGTGGATATATCCAAAATGCAAAGACAGATTCCAAAAACAGGTATAGTATTCAACCACTTTATTTTTTGAGGATGTTTTGACCTCTCTTGAATTTCAACAAATGATTGGTCATCCTGAAACAAAGATCCAAAAAGGGGACCCATAGAAATCATTAAGGCAAAATTAAACTAAAAATTGAATGGGAAGACACAGAGAATAAAACACAATTTATAACCTAAATTATAGATATATTTAGTAATAGAAATAGGTATGCTCCACAAACCTGCTCATATGACATCTAAAGGTTTAATATTTGTCAGTAACAAAATTCAAGATTAACAATATTGTATAGAGCTTTAATAAAAAGATTGCGGGCCACCAATAGAGCCTCTGCAAGCTCAGGCAAAATTTGTTCAAAACTCAAAAATTATGGGTTAACATAGGCTATAACATCCATACACATAAAGCCACAAATTAAGATTCCATAATCAAAAGATAACTAACAACAACAAAACAAAAGGCCAAATCCCAACTGTTGAGAAATCTAGGGCATTAGGATTATGAGATTACTCTTTGATGATCACTACTTGGGAATGCTTTTTACTTCGTTGGATTAGGGTCTTCTCTTTGCTTAGATTATTATAGTGTTCTTCTTCATCAAACAACTACCAAAGCATAAACAATAAGGAGACAAGAGACACAGAATGTAGGCGATCAGCCAGGGCCAAAACCTCTCCAACCTTCAGAGGAAAACCCAAACAAATTCTTCTTCCCATAGAATTTTTCAAGTGACAAATTCCAAGACAAAGACCCTTGACCTATTAACCTCTCCAAGACCAAGTCACAAAGCTTCCTTGATTTGTTTCTTCTTTCTTGAGTCAACGATGGTCAAACTGCTTGCTTCTCCCTCCTTGGCTATCCTTCATATTTCGGCTTCTTGGATCAGACCTGCAACCCTCGGCCTCTTCAAAAACCCTAGTTGCAGCATGTGTGATGGATGTTGACCAACTTTTGTAACTTGTTTTCCCTTCGCTTGGATGGAAAGACTTCCTCATGTAATTTGGCTTGATGAATACTATGACTTCTCCCTTCATTTGCCTCCTAGGATAGCTTTGCTAGCCTTGGCCCTTTTCTGCAACAGATGACATCAATTTCCTTCACACGTGTGAGGTATATTAGCTCAAAACAGATCAGAAATAACTCGGATATGCTTCTCATTCTTTCGCTTGGTGATTAGCTTCCTTTCTTCTTATCTTCGCACTTCTATCTTTCTTTTATTATGCTTGGTCGACTAATGTCCTAAAGGAGGCTGAGATCCTTCAATATATACTATATAGTGATCTGCCAATAGAAATAAGCATACTTGTGCCAAGGGGTAGGTAGACTTGCCATACTAGAAACATCTCCATCTCTTTTGAAGTCCGACATGAGGTATAGATTGTGACAAGGTCTTGGAGGGTTTGTGACACAATTAACTTCACTTTTTACAATGTATAATATGCCCAAATGGGTCTTCAATACTTGACATTGACTCAATAGACTTTATGACTTGATAACAAAACCTAATAGCTCACAATGGGAGCTTTAACTATAAAAATAAAATTCCTTGATCATGAAACCCATGACTCAAGTATAACATAAATAATTTTGTTTTTCTTCTTTACATCAATTGCACAAAATCACGATTACACGTCATTATGAAGACCGAACCCAGTTACATTTTTCAACGCTCCCTCTTAATTAGCGAGGTATTCATAATCTATACAAGGTACTTGGACCTTCTCAATCTGAAGAGTTCTCCTAAGAAGAGTCGGATTGGTAACCCATCTGTTTAGCATCATATCCTCCAACATTGTCACATACCAAGGCCTTTACTAACAACTCTATCTCTCCACAAGATCAGAGCACAATGCTGGAGAGACCAATGATTTATAGACACCGTCATCATTGTCTCTCTCGATACATACCCTACCCAGGTTCTCAGAGTGTGTTCCACCAGGGCTATTCTTATCTTGGATTCTCAGTCCTCAAACAATATTGGTCCTCTATAACTACTCATATCTTGGATACCCTAACTCATCCTCAAAGAGTATCGGATGCAAGATGTTTACCCAAACCTCCATTCTGTCTTCCCAAGTGAAGACAAGAATAATGTGCCTATCTCTCCCTCTCAACTTTAGGAGGATATACCCATTCCATTGAAGGAATGTAACCAAGCTCCCTCTTAATCAGGGACTTTACCAAGCTCCCTTTTGACTAGGCACTTGCTTCCAGCAGCTTTCTCGGTGGAGATTATGGGATAACCAGCTACTTGTAGAACTCCTTTCTTTCATGTCATGAATTTCTTCTTTGTCATAGAGTCTACATCTTGTGGGACCTTTTCGTAGGGCATAGACTATCCATCACTTTCATCCATGAGTCAGTCATGTCATCATTCCATTCATTGGAAAGTGATCCATTACACCATATATGGTCTTCCTTCATGCCATGTTTCCTTAAGGATCTTTCATCCTGCTACATGGGCATTAGTTGTGGAAGACATCCACAGCTCTTCCCTTGGCAGCCTTGTATAAGCCCATCCAGATATTATTCAAAAATAAGAAATAAACATAATTACCTTTGTGATGGTCTTTCATCATGACATCTTTCTGTTTGCATCAGCATCCGGCATACATATTGACACATCTCCAAAAGATATATATTATCAAGGGTCTCTTTCTTTTTCAGACTTCATCAGGGTCTTCATATCTTTCATGGAGATATCATAGTCAAATCTTTCAGTCCTTGGATGTTGATCGCCTTTTCCATGGTTGGATATTTCATGATCTCTTCTTTTCTTTCTTCCCACATTTCTTTTCCAAGAACCTCCAATCAGAGTTCCTCCATTTCTTGTCAACCACCTCATATTTCATATGAGTACATATTATGTTGATTTCATCCAGTCAACGTGTGACCCATGCTCTCGAGATAGAGCATTTATCCATGTTACCTGCAACCATATGAGATGACTCTATTTTATCAAATACAAGCATACATACCTCATTTTCCTTTAGGTCATCTAGACATCCTTTTGATTGATGTATGATGTGCTTTGTATTAGATGATTTTTTTTTCGCTTTTCTCATAGGTACCATTTATGCTTCTAATGAGGTTACCAAGAGCTATTGTTGATTTTGGGTAGCATTGGATGTGCTCTAGGCCTCAAATTTTGCAGGGAGGCTTGGGCGCATGTATTCCAAAGAACCCACAAAGCATTTTGGAAAATTCCACCCAGAATTTTTTTTATTAAAATAATTAATAATTTTTAATTGGCTCCTAAGTCTAAACTTGGGAAATTAAAAATATTAATAGGTATTAATTTAATTGTGGGTGTAGCTTCTACAAGAAGACGAGGATCAAGCTAAAATGATATTATCCATTGATTAGCTTTTAATTTGGACCGTTGAATGTCAACGAGAAGATTATTTAAAGAAGCTTGAGGGTCATTTGGAAAACACACTGAGAGATCAAGAGATCGAATTTCTGAAGTCAAAAGTTCTCAGGAGGAAATTCTAATTGAGTAGATTTCTTGCAGTCAAGGGGCAGAGACAGCATCTAGAGAGAGAGAGATTTTCTCAACCGAGAATCATCAGCAGAGAGTGATCCAGTAGCTCTCACGCAAAGGCTGACGCAGGGCCACGCAGAGGCAGCACAGAGGGTGAGAGAGAATCTGAAATTTTATAGCAGAGTCAGTTTCAGAAGCCAAGAGCCGCGGTGTGAGACCGGGAGGCTGAAAGCGGTGACTCCAGGCAGTAAATCGATCAATTGGCTGGGTGACGCAGTGCCTAGAAGGGATGACGCAATGTGTGAGGACTGTGAAGAGGCAGCAAAGGGCCTGCTAGAGGCACCTCATCCAGTGACAAGATCAACCAGGATTTTTCTCAATGATTGTGTGAGGTAATCTCATAAATCTTTATGCCAGTATTTCTCTCTGTAACTGAATAACCCTTGAGGTATTCAGAGATGTATTCAGAATTTGCTACTGCTTAATAATAAAAACCTTCTAATCTGTTGCACTAGTTTTCCCGCATTGGGTTTTTCCGGGGACATTTGTCCAAAAATAATGGTGTTATTGTGTAGTATTTTCTTTCTTGCTCAGTCTCTTGTTTCACATACAAATTAATTAAGTGAAGGTTGCAGCGTATGTATTTCAATATTTGTCGTAGGAGACTGCAAATAACTTGTTCATGTAAATCTAACAAGTAAGAGAAATATCATCAGTTGTTGCAGTAGGGATTCCGGTTTAGGAATTTTCACAGCTATATCCTTCCATAGGTGACTGTCATAGACTTCTATCTTTCATGCTTCTCTATGATAATTTCACGAGCTCTTCATTTCAATGCTTCTATGATGCCATGATGCATCCTATCATGCTCCTTAGTGACTCATGATAGCCATATCTTACAACAGAAAACTTGAAAAACAAAAACTTGAAAAGAACTAGGTGAGCAAGACTATCGTAATCATAGTAGAGATCTTTTACTTCCTCTTTCTTGGATTTCTTCTTTTCAACTTCCTCTACTTCTTCGATGATATGGGTTTCTTCTCTTCCTCTTTTGTTATTATCCTTCTTGATCTTAGGACAATCTCTCTTGTAATGCCCATATTTTTGACATCCATAGTATCGAACCTTGGCCATATTCTTCTTCTTTTTTCTGAGGACCAAACTTTCCGAATTTTCCCTTTCTTTTTGTCATTGTAGCATATGCTTGATTTTGCTCACATGATCCTACATCAGGTTTTTTCCTTCATCCTGGTTTCTTCAATCTTGCATAGTGACCATAGATCCTTGAATGGAGTGTTGAAATTTGGTACCGGAGGACAGGTGGTTCCCTTAGGCTTTGATCTTTGGCCTAGGAAAAAGTGTCCAAAAGAATTTAATTTTTCTCCTAAAGTAACTTTATAATTTTATAAAGTTAAATCTAATTTAAAAGTGACTTTAAGTGATAAAGTTACTAAGTCTAATTTTAAAGTGACTTTTATAAAGTCAATGAAAAATTAGAAAGGAAAAGTGACTTTGGAAATAAATGACTAAGTGGGTCTTTATTAAAGTGGGGTGAATTAAAAAATAGAAAGTGAGATTTAAATGAGCATTTAATCTCAACCATTGATCTAAATCTATTTCAGCCATTGGATTTAGAGATCACCCAAAAGTCACTTGGATCACCCAAAAGTCACTTGGAGTTATATTAAAGGAGGAAAAGGTCATTCATTCTTTCATGAGCAGATTGGGAGAAAGAGAGCAAGAGAGATTTATGAGCAGGGAGGAGAAAGAGACAGCAGCTTGGCACACATTCCAAGGCAGCAGTTGAGCAGATTTGTACAGCTGATTCAGCACATAGTGAAAGGCAGATTTTTGCACAAAAATCGAGGAGCAGTTTGCTGATTTTTCTGCACACAAAACGGAGGCCGTACAGCATTTATTGCTGTCCTGTTTGCTGTAATTTCCAGATTGCTGTGAGGCACGGGAAAGGAGATAAGTTGTAAATTTGCTTGCTGATTTTTGCTGAATAATTCTCACTGTAAAAAAGCAATTTTCAGAAATAAAGAAGAGCTCTCAAACTGGTTTTCCCCAAGAGTTGTAGGGGGTTTTTCCAGGGTCAAGTTGACCAAAAATATCAGTGTTTTAATGTGTTTTAATGGCTGTTTTTGATTGCTGATTTTTAATTCTGCAATTTCCAGCATTCTGAAAAATTTCCAGAATGTGTTTTCAGCAATATTTATTTTTTCCAGTCTGTTAAATGTATGGTTATGGGAATGGGCATTTAACTACATGTGAGAAATAAGGAGAAACTGAAAACCGGGGTGGGAAAACAGAAATTTTTACATGGTATCAGAGCTTGAGTGCTGAAAGGCAGTTTGGGACAGCAAAAGGAAAAATTACAGTTGCTGATTTTTCACTCAGAAAATTCCAGCAAGCTGATTTTTTCGTAAACAGCAGTTTTATCTTTACTACAGCAGTGCTATTTTTCAGTTTTAGGACAGCAGGATGTCATTGGGATTGAGGGTGGAGGATAGGTTGGATGGGCATATAAATTACAGCGTTTGGAAGGAAAGAATGCAGAGTATCTTTGAGGAGGCAGAAGTCTGTGATATCATGGTGCATACCGCACAGAACCCTGTTGTTGTGCCCACTGATGTTACTCAGTTCGCTGAGTATAAAAAGAAGAACAATAAGGGTAAGAGACTAATTCTAGATGGAATCAAAGACCATTGCATTCCTCATGTGAGAGGAAAGAGCAATGCCCATGAGATGTGGACAGCATTGTCCAATCTCTACCAGAGTACCAATGAGAACCGGAAGATGGTCCTGAAGAAGAAGCTGAAGAACATTAAGATGGGGAATGATAGTGCAGCTGGATATCTCACAAAGATTACCAATGTGAGAGATGAGTTGGCAGCGATTGGAGAGGCCATTCCACCCACTGAGTTGGTGCGGATTGCAGTGAATGGCCTCCCCCGTTCATGGTTGAACTTTGCTGATGGGGTTTGTGCACGTGAGTCCCTTCCCACATGGGAGAGGTTTTGGGATGATTGCATTCAGACAGAGATCAGGAAAGGTCAGCTTGGAGCAGCCAAGCCAGTTGAGCAGGATGAGGATGTAGCACTGGTGGCAGGAGGCAAGAAAGGCAAAGGGAAGAAGCAGGCTTCCACAAGCAGTGGTGGGGGCAAAGGCAAAGGTAAAGGTAAACAGGGGAACACACAGAAGGACTTTTCCAAGGTGAAGTGTTGGAATTGTCAAAAGATGGGACACTATGCAGTTGTGTGTCCGGAGAAGAAGAAGAAGAAGGGGAAGAACCAGGACGTGGCAGCTTCAGCAGAGATTGAGGACTTTGCAGGTCGTTTTGACCGGGAGTTTGCGTTCACTACGTGTGAGTCCTCTAGTGCAGGATCACCTGCCACACAGGTTCAGAGGGAGCATGCTTTTCCCTCAATTAGCAGAGCTTCTACAGGTATCTGGTATGTGGACAGTGGGGCTTCACGTCACATGACAGGAGTCCGTCAGTACTTCTCAGAGCTTTCAGAGAGTGGCACTGATATTGAGGTAGTACTCGGTGATGACAGAGTTGTTAGAGCAATCGGGGTGGGGACAGTGACATTTCAGAGGGAGTCCAAACCTCCCTTGAAGGTGTCAGAGGTTCTTTATGTGCCAGGGATGAGGAAGAACCTCATATCCATCTCAGCTTTGGAGGACAGAGGATATGAGGTATTGTTTAGGGGAGGACAGGTGTTGATGTATCCCAGGGGCACTCCAGCTGATTCAGCTAGAGTGATAGGTGTACGCCATGCAAAGGTGTACAAGTTTGCATTTCAGCCCCTTTTGGCATTGAGCAGTAGTACCGATAGCAGAGCTAGAAGTTCTGAGCTGTGTGAGATTTGGCACCGCGGGATGGGACATATCTATCATGGAGCCTTGAGGACATTGCGGGAGATCACTACAGGTGTGCCAAATTTCAGTACTGATCACTTTGATACTTGCAGAGGTTGTGCAATGGGCAAGTTTGCCAAATCCCCTTTTCCCAGCAGTGACAGCAGAGCGACGGGGATACTTGATTTGATTCATTCCGATGTGAGCGGTCGGATGTCTCATGTTTCCTTGAGTGGATATGAGTACTATGTTTTATTCATTGGTGATCACTCCAGGAGGACCTGGATTTATTTTTTGAAGACCAAGAGTGAGGTCTTCAACCGATTTCATGAGTTCAGAGCTCTTGTGGAGACTCAGACAGGTCGAAAGATCAAGTCCTTGAGGTCGGACAATGGAGGAGAGTACACCCTTGGAGAGTTTGTTGACTATTGTGTGGAGGCAGGCATTAGGAGGGAGTTCACTGTTCCTTACAACCCCCAGCAGAACGGGGTTGCGGAGAGGAAGAACAGATCCATCATAGGGGCTGCCAAAGCCATGATACATGATCAGGGGTTGCCATTGTTCTTGTGGGCAGAGGCCTGCAACACAGCTGTTTACTTGCAGAACAGGAGTCCGCATCGTGCCTTGGGGCACATGACTCCGGAGGAGGCTTTCTCTGGGAAGAAGCCTGATATTGGTCATCTTCATATCTTTGGATGCATTAAATACTCCTATATACCCAAGGAGAAGAGGACCAAACTAGAGCCCACCGCAGAGAAGGGTATCTTTGTGGGCTACAGTGAGACCTCAAAGGGCTTTCGGATTTACATTCCTGCACAGAGGAGAGTTGTTGTCAGACGGGATGTTTAGTTCGAGGAGGACAGGGCCTTTAGGAGGTCACGGGAGTTAGAGTATCTGGATCAGCCAGACCCTCAGCAGCAGTTGAGTCAGTCGCAGGGATCCAGTGGGCAGGGATCAGGAGGATCCGGAGGTACATCTATGAGGATGTCAGGTCCACCAGTGAGTAGTGGCTCACCGAGCCAGAGGGGTGGTGCTCCAGGCAGCATGCAGAGCAGTTCACTAGGGAGTCCACTGATGGACAGTTCACACGGTACCTCAGCTTCTACAGGTTCAGGTGCAGGCAGGAGGACAGCAGACAAACAGTCAGGAGTTCAGGCTACTGATGGTGATGAGGAGGAGGAATTTCATTCTCCTATGGGAGAAGCATGCTCAGGGAAGAGGAAGCCCAAGTGGCTTCAGGACACCTTGAGAGATGCCACATCTGTTGCTAAGCCGAAGAGGCCGGTCAGAGAGAGTAGACCACCTGAGAGGTTTTGTAGCTATATGGCGATGGTTACCAGCATCCTTGACTCTGAGCCTTCTAGCTATGAGGAGGCAGCTAGCCAGCAGGTCTGGAGAGAGGCCATGCAGGAGGAGTATTCTTCTATCATGAAGAATGATGTTTGGGAGGTGGTGTCGAGGCCTGAGGGCAAATCCGTGGTTACTTCCAGATGGCTTTACAAGGTAAAGCATGCTGCAGATGGCAGCATTGAGAAATTCAAAGCGAGGTTTATGGCTAGAGGGTTCTCCCAGGTAGAGGGAGTTGATTATGAGGAGACCTTCGCTCCCGTGGCTCGATATACTTCGATCCGCTCCATTATATCGATAGCAGTAGAGATGGGATGGAAGATCCACTAGATGGATGTGAAGACCGCATTTCTCAATGGCTTCATACAGGAGGAGGTGTACATTGAGCAGCCACAGGGCTTTGAGGTGCATGGGAAGGAGTCCCATGTGTGCAGACTGAAGAAGGCCCTTTATGGCCTGAAGCAAGCTCCCAGAGCTTGGTACTCCAGGATAGATACATATTTGCAGGGGATGGGTTTCACAAAGAGTGAGGCAGATCCGAACCTTTACCTTATTGTGATTGGTGAGGAGCCTCTCATTCTGGTGCTGTATGTGGATGACTTGATCATTACAGGTGCAGAGAGACTCATAGAGCACTGCAAGAGAGATCTTGCGGCGGAGTTTGAGATGAAGGACATCGGTTTGATGCATTACTTTTTGGGTTTGGAGGTGTGGCAGGAGGAGGGGCATTTCTTCCTGGGGCAGGGGAAGTATATTGTGAACATCCTTAGCAGATTCCACATGGAGGATTGTAGACCCATGTCGACACCGATGATCACCAACTGGAAGAAGCTTCATGCTTCGGATTCCGAGTTGGTGGATCCCACATTGTACAGGCAGCTGATTGGTTCCTTGATGTATTTGGTCAACACTAGACCAGATATCTGTTTTGCAGTCAACACGATGAGTCAGTTTATGTGTGAGCCTAGGAAGGTTCACTGGGTGGCTGCAAAACACATTTTGCGGTACTTGCAGGGGGCAGTGGATTATGGTCTGGACTACAGGCAGGGAGATGGAGTGAGATTGGCAGGATACACTGATTCTGATTGGGCAGGTTGTGCTTCTGATAGGAAGAGCACTTCAGGGTGTTGTTTTGGGTTGGGTTCAGCAGTAGTGTCATGGTTCAATCGGAAGCAGTAGTCAGTAGCACTGAGTTCAGCGGAAGCAGAGTATATGGCAGGCAGTCTAGCTAGTTGTGAGGCCATCTGGCTTCGCAAGATGTTGTTTGGCTTATTTGGTCAGCCGTTGAGACCTTCAGTGATTTACTGTGATAATCAGAGTTGCATTAAACTCGCGGAGAATCCAGTATTTCATGACAGGTCAAAGCATATCAGGATCAGATATCATTTGATCAGAGACTATGTTCAGAAGGGAGTTGTGAAACTTGAGTATATTTCCACTGATGAGCAGGTTGCAGATATCCTTACCAAAGCCTTACCACGGGTCAAGCATGTCTACTTCAGAGACAAGATGGGTGTGGTGAGGAACACCTTCCTCGGTAAGAGGGAGTGTTGAAATTTGGTACCGGAGGACAGGTGGTTCCCTTAGGCTTTGATCTTTGGCCTAGGGAAAAGTGTCCAAAAGAATTTAATTTTTCTCCTAAAGTAATTTTATAATTTTATAAAGTTAAATCTAATTTAAAAGTGCCTTTAAGTGATAAAGTTACTAAGTCTAATTTTAAAGTGACTTTTATAAAGTCAATGAAAAATTAGAAAGAAAAAGTGACTTTGGAAATAAATGACTAAGTGGGTCTTTATTAAAGTGGGGTGAATTAAAAAATAGAAAGTGAGATTTAAATGAGCATTTAATCTCAGCCATTGATCTAAATCTATTTCAGCCATTGGATTTAGAGATCACCCAAAAGTCACTTGGATCACCCAAAAGTCACTTGGAGTTATATTAAAGGAGGAAAAGGTCATTCATTCTTTCATGAGCAGATTGGGAGCAAGAGAGCAAGAGAGATTTCTAAGCAGGGAGGAGAAGGAGACAGCAGCTTGGCACACATTCCAAGGCAGCAGTTGAGCAGATTTGTACAGCAGATTCAGCACATAGTGAAAGGTAGATTTTTGCACAAAAATCGAGGAGCAGTTTGCTGATTTTTCTGCACACAAAACGGAGGCCGTACAGCATTTATTGCTGTCCTGTTTGCTGTAATTTCTAGATTGCTGTGAGGCACGGGAAAGGAGATAAGTTGTAAATTTGCTTGCTGATTTTTGCTGAATAATTCTCACTGTAAAAAGGCAATTTTCAGAAATAAAGAAGAGCTCTCAAACTGGTTTTCCCCAAGAGTTGTAGGGGGTTTTTCTAGGGTCAAGTTGACCAAAAATATCAGTGTTTTAATGTGTTTTAATCGCTGTTTTTGATTGCTGATTTTTAATTCTGCAATTTCCAGCATTCTGAAAAATTTCCAGAATTTGTGTTTTCAGCAATATTTATTTTTTTCAGTCTGTTAAATGTATGGTTATGGGAATGGGCATTTAACTACATGGGAGAAATAAGGAGAAACTGAAAACCGGGGTGGGAAAATAGAAATTTTTACATGGAGTAGCTTCCTTCCTCCCATAAATGCTTGATGTAAAGTTACCCCATTCCTCTGGTATGCATTTTGTACTACGGTAGTCATCTCTTTCTCAGACATTATTTCCCCCAGATCTTGAAGTTGATCCCTTATCGCAAATATCCTCATAAAGTATGAGGCTATTCCTTCTTCTTTTGATATCCTTAGCTTGTAGAGTTCTTGTCTTAATGAGATAACTTCTCCTGCAGTGCTTACAGAAAACAACTCTAACAATTTGTCATATATTTCTTTTGAAGTTTAGAGTTTAGATACATATGGAATGAGGGGATCCTTCACGGATTCTATTAGAATCCTTTGATCCCTTACTTTCCCTTTCATAAAGCTTGCAAGTGCTTGAGCAACTTCTTTTGGAGGTTTGGTGATTGAGCTATGTTGTCGCACAGAATGTCTGGGCACCGCGACAACGACTCAGTTCAGGGGCTGTTACCCTGATCCCCAATCTCTCTGTTTAAGTTGTCTCCCTACAGCAGGGTAAGGGGGGTAGACCCTATGGAAAAGTGGAATGAAGAAAAACTAGTTGGAAACCAGCCAGTTCAGGAGACACAGTGAAGGGATCAAGTACTTGATTAAGATTTAGCAAGACATATAGGATTTGATTAGATTTTAAATGATTGACACTAGTGCCTTATGGAGTCAACGATCTTGCTAGGGAAATTAAGACCAAGTAATGATTAGCAACTGCTGCCTAGATGAATGACTAT
Organism: Pinus tabuliformis; assembly: GCA_031772625.1. Classification (NCBI taxonomy): domain Eukaryota; kingdom Viridiplantae; phylum Streptophyta; class Pinopsida; order Pinales; family Pinaceae; genus Pinus; species Pinus tabuliformis. The sequence continues at coordinate 2,076,909,343 of CM062818.1, forward strand.
TTTATATGAAATGCAGATCCTAAAACTAATGTGAGATGCAAGAATCTTGGTTAATTTTACTTAAATGCCTATTTAAATGTGAACCCTTCAATCCTTTCTGTGTTGAGCCTGATTTCGTAGTAATTGGCAGAGAGAAGATCAGGAGAAGCACACTAAGGTGTGATTAACGATATCTCTCCTGAAATTCTAACATACCCGGTGCCTCCGGCGCTGCAGAGAACTATGGCTCTGACGACTGCAAGGTCACCGTTTTAAGTACTATTAAAACAGGATTCTCAAGAAAAGACAGATGGAGATTTATCTGTCTATCGACCAAGCTTATGCTTGGAAGTAAATTTTATCTATGCAAAGTTAACTTATATGCAAATGCACCAGAAGATGAGATGAAGTTAGACTCAAGAATGGGAAAACACTTATGCCGCAAAAGCCCTCAATTACCCAAATGAAATGCTTGCCTTTTTTTAGATGAAGACTTAGAAAATAAACTCTTGAAGATACTATAGTTAAAACACCAGCTTATTTCAAATCTTCTTGATACAATTTAGCTCAAAGAGAACAAAAACAACTTTGCAATTCAATATCAATGTCAACAGATGCTCAAAAAAATACTCAGTTTATGAAACAAAGGATATGCATTTTATCACAATTCCATGACAAGGTACTTAATTTTCAAAAATTAATTTTTAGGACAGTAGTAAGAAAAACTTTATGACGGCAGCAATATGACAATGAAAACAGTAAGCTATCAATGATATCTTTATGCCAAAAATTTACCGAAATTTTTCCAAACATGCCCACATGAATTATCAAAAATTTTCAGCCTGTTATGATGTGATTTCCGGAATTATATCAGATCTGATATACTTATTACAGCCAGCAATTAAAACATGAAATAAGCCTACTGATGAATGTCCAACTCAAGAAATTAATTCCTTAATGTATTAGACAACTTAGGAATTGATTTTAGGCTACCCACATGAAATTTTTTCACTGTTATATTTCAGACTTCAAAAACAGAATTATTCAGAGATAACAGTGACCCAAAATGTAGATCTAGGCCAAATACTTGATACACATCAAACATAAATGACTTATTAATGTATTTAGCAATTTTTTAATTAATTTCAAACCACTTAGATGTGTTTTTCACCACTATTAAAAAAGTATATGATTGTTGTAGCAAACAGTGAGGAAAAAAGTGGTTTAGAGATCAAACCCTTAGGCCCTAGGCCTTGAAGATCACTTGCCCAAGTTGCCAAAAAAAATTCAATATCTGAAACACAATGTTTTACCAAATTTTTTGCAAAACCCACCAATGATTAGCTTCAGAAAATCAAATATTCAAATCAAAAATGAAGCAAGGGAATCTAGGGCCAATGAGAGCTAGCACTTGGCCCAATAGAACTAGCGTTGGGCTAGGAGAAGGCAGATCTGGGCTTAGGAGCTCCAAAACTTGAAACCCTTGTTCTGAAAAAAAATTATTTTGCTTCACATCTTCAGATTTATTGCAAAATCTTTAATGGTTGGCCTTGTAAAAAGATTTAGGATAAAATATTGCCCTCCAAGGCCTAGATCTATGTCAAAACGCCTAGATCTACCTGAAAAATCTCAGATCTGGAGATTTAATTAGCTGATTTCTCATATCTATTCCTGCAAACAATCTTTGAGCCCAGATCTTGCCCTCCAGGTTCTAGATCTAGCTTAGATTTGAAGATTTACTTGGCTGATTTCTCAGATCTATTCCTGCAAACAATCTTTGAGCCCAGATCTTGCCCTCCAGGGTCTAGATCTAGCTCAGATCTGAAGATTTTCTTGACTGATTTCTTAGATCTATTCCTGCACACAATCTTAGAGCCCAGATCTTTCCCTCCAGGGTCTAGATCTAGCTCAGGTCTGAAGATTTTCTTGACTGATTTCTCAGATATATTCCTGCACAAGTGAAAAGAGAAAAACCCAATACCCAATATGTACAAAAATATAGAAAATCCAAAAAAAACCCCAAGTGTTAAAATTCAAAATTATGTTATAAAATTTCAAATCTACACAAGTAAATAACAGATCCACACAAATAGTTTACAGATCTATACAAATAATTTACAGATCTATCAGATCTGAGGAGTATGAGTCCAACTCTGCTCCCAGATCTGATAATCTAAAGCTCTTAATAACCAGATTTATCAAAATTTCCACAAAATATTTAAAATATTTTGAAATTTTAGAGAGGTACTAGCCCAAAAACACCCTGCAGAAAAAAGATTATCATTAGATAAATCCTGAGGCTTATATGAAGTAGGCTCTTCAGAAAATATGTGTTGAGAGTTGGTTGGTCCAACCAAGAACTATCCCCAAACGCTCAATGAGAATCTAAGAGATCTTCTGCAAACACTAGATCAACCATCAAATCAAGTAGAGAAATAGAACAACAATAAAATTCTAAAGAAATAGAGATACCTGCTACTTCAATAAAAATTAAAAATGCTACCCTAGATCCAACAAACTAAATGAGATACCTGTATTCAGATTATTCTAAGAGAGCTATTGATTGATAGTTTTCACATAATATTAAGCAGAAATTAAAACAATGTTACCATAAATTCATGAAGAGGAACACTACAGCGCATTGAAACCCCAAAGACTTTTGCATTAATTCAAAAAAAGTATAAAAGAGAGCTTGAGAGCTTAGTACACAATCCAGAGATCGGATGAATCTGACTAACAAAATGACCTCCTATTTAAAGATAAATCCTCTAATGGCTAGTTCGAGTGATCCTTGTTAAAGCAATCTCAACTGTTGATGAGGATTAAAATTTCTTTTAATCTCTTCCGTTGAAATTTTAATTTATTGAGGAAATTCGAATTTTTCAATTAATTAATTCAAAAATTGAACTTTTGAATTAATTTCCTCAAAATTTTGAATTTGACTTAACCCCAGGGACCAAAGGCATAAAATTTAGCAAAATAATCAATTAACCTTAGTCCCTGGACCTCTTAAAAAAAAAAGTTTAAGGACCAACGAATTTTGCTCTCGATAATTTTAATTAATTTTGGTTAGAAAATTTAATTAATTAACCTATGAGGGGATAAATTATTTTTCCAACCCTCAGGACACTTTACATCATGATTTTCACATTTTTTACATTACAAAGGGGAAAACCCATCTGAAAAAGACCCTCACAGACTACCCAATTCTACGACACAAATATAATCTAGCAAATCAAACAATTTGTAATAAAATAACCTAACCAAATAGTTAGGATTATTCCCAAATCACTTTTATAGAGACTTGATCTATAACACTAGGACTCCTCTAAGATCCCAATGACAAAATCCACTCAGGCTTTGGGGTAAGGTTGAAAGAAAACTCTGTCGACCATCCGAAAATGGATCGGTGAGACAAAAAACCTCCCAGAATGTAGATCGTCACGAGAAAATTAGGTTTACCTAGGCAATTACATACACGACACGGATCTACTGAGATTATTTACAATTTACACATGCAGAAAAGGTTTACAATATAACATGATGATCAGGCTAATGATGATAGTTGAACGGCATGAACACGTCGATCAAGTGCTATCCCTTTTGCGAAAAAGGGGGTGTACTGCTATGGGTCGTTGACACATAGTGGTCAACAAGCCCTTAACATGTTCCATGACCTCATTCTCAATGAGATTCAGATTTGTCCTCTTCTTCCATGAAGGAAAGTTTGAAGCCCCAACCAACTTGTTGCTTTCCTTGCAAAAAGACATTTTGACAAATTCAAATGTAGACGTAAAAATACTTACTTGTGAAGATGCTTCTTTCAGAGGCATTTCCCAAGTCTGGTCCGACATCACTACCATATAACTTCTAAAAGTTAAGATCCTCGAGGTAGTCACAGGCTTGCAGTCCATCATTCCGAATCTTTCCAATATCTTCACCACATATTTTCCTTGAGATAGGAAAATTTCTCCTGGCTTTTGCCACACTTCAAGTCCTAGGAAGTAGTGCATCAGTCCTAGGTCTTTCATTTCAAATTCAGAGGCCAACTCCCTCTTACATTTGTGAATGAGAGGGTCTGCACCTGTTAGAAAGAGGTCATCCACATACAACACCAGTATGAGAGGCTTGTCATCTTCAACCTTAAAGTAAAGGTTAGGATCGGCTTCACTCCTAGTGAATCCCAGCTTCATCAAGTAGCTATCGATCCTCTCATACCATGCTCGGGGTGCTTGCTTCAACCCATAGAGAGCTTTCTTCAACCTGCATACATGAGATTTTCGATCATAAATCTCAAATCCTTCGGGTTGCTCCATGTAGACCTCTTCTTTGATCGAGCCATGCAAGAACGCAGTCTTGACATCCATCTGATGTAGGTTCCATCCTTGTGAAGCGGCAAGGGCTATGATCGAGCGGATGGTCGTATATCTGGCAACAGGTGCAAATATCTCATCATAGTCTATACCTTCCTTTTGGGAGAAACCTCGAGCAACAAAACGAGCCTTATACTTTTCCGTGCTTCCATCTGCTGCATGCTTTATCTTGTAAAGCCATTTGGAAGTAACAACAGTCTTGTCCTGGGGTCTGGGAACTACTTCCCAAACATCATTCTTTATGATAGACTCATATTCTTCAGTCATAGCATCCTTCCATACTTGATGCTTGACGGCATCTGAGAATGACGAAAGCTCATTTTGTATGATCGTGCTCATGATGGTCAAGTATCCTTGATACCTATTAGGTTTCTTACTTTCACGAAAGGTTCCTCAGGGTGCAGCATGTCCTTCAGCATCATCAAGTAACCCCTTAAGCCATGAAGGCCTCTTCCTAGAAGAGGAAGGCTCATATGGAGGAGGATCAATCGCATCCATGGGTTCTTCTACATCAGGCATTGATTCATCATCCTTTTCTTTCAGTTCCCTGGTGTCGGCTTCTTGAGAGCTCCTCAAAGTCAGAAGATTGTTCACCTTGCGGTGAACTTTTCTTCAAGAGTCTTGGAACCCAATGCTTGATGAGGGCATCGATTTTGTACATATACGGCAGTGTTTGCAGCTTCAGCCCATAGAAACTTTGGAAGTCTTTGATCATGTAGCATGGCCCGAACAGCTTCCATCATCGTGTGGTTCTTCCTTCCCACCACACCATTCTGCTCAGGAGTATGTGGTGAAGTAGTCTCCCTCTTAATGCCAACCTCAGGTATGCCTGAGTAAACCAATTGTAATATATCGGAGGTCTTGCTTTGGCTTGAGGGAAATGGTCCCCTTTTGAGCTTTCCTTTGGCACATCCCGGACATACACCTTCTTTCTCTACTTGGAATTTGGGCATCCCAGTTACCATCTGTCTTACATCGGGTAGAGCTTTGTAATGAAGGTGGGCAAACCTCCGATGTCAAAGTTTGGACTAAAGAGTTGTGTCACAAGACATGACACCTAGCGGACTTCCATCGACCTGATATAATGAATCAACGCTAAACCCAAGAGTAAAGGCATCTTTAATATTATTTTTCCATATACATACCTTGCCATTGCTGAAGGTTACCTTGTAGCCTCTGTCTTCCATTCCCAAGATGGACACTAGGTTCCTTTTGAGGTCAGGTGCATTTAATACATCTTAGAATTTCTAGCCTTCTTGAATGCTTGTCCTCTTCCTTGATTCCCAGCTCTCCTCTTACCTTTGCTATTGAATTTGTCATTCCTTTGATTGCCATCAGAGGAATTTTGATCATCATCCCAGTGTGAGTACTTTCTATCGGGGCACTTCCTTGCATAGTGACCTGCTTCATCGCAAATGAAACATCGTCCTTTCCTTCCACCCTTAGATCCATCCTTTCCTTTTGATTTAGACCCAGAATTATTTCTTTTCTTAGCATGAGAAGAAAAAGCAGCAGGAGGACCTTTAGGCAAGGGCATTTCCTGCTCTTCTACCCTTGTTTGTTCTTGAATGCATCTAGCCATTAATTCCTCGAAACTAGGAATTACATTATTGTTCAGAAGAGTAGTCCTGAACACATTTCATTCAGATGGTAATCCTCCGAGAGTTGTGAGTGCCATTTCTCTATCAGTAATGGTTTCCCCAATAGATAGGAGATCGTTCTTGATCTCGGTGATTCTTAAGAAGTATGCTTGCATACTTTCATCTTTACCCTTCTTGATTTCCCTCAACTTATTTCTAAGAAACAAAACTTGATTTGAATCATTAACTTTAAATAAACTCACCAGTCTGTCGTAGATTTCCTTGGAGGTGTCTAGATCAGAGATGTAGGCCACCAAGCGCTTGTCGATAGAGTCCCGGATGATCTTCTTTGTTTTGACTTCTCCATTTTTCCATTTGTTCCAGGCAGCAGCGGATGCATTTGATGAAGGCTCAACAATATTGCCTCTCACATGATCCAACACTCCTTGATTCTCAAGGGTTAGATCGATAGACATCTTCCATCCGTGATAGTCAGTGTTCTCATGGAGCTTGTCTTCGGCAGGGAAGAGTGTTGAGGACCCCATAGTTCTTTTAGAATAGCCTTGCCAATCTTCTCTTCAATGATTTCTCTTGCTCGGGCTTTGTCTTCACCTCAGCTCCGATACCATGTTAAATTATGGTATGTTCTATGCTTATAACAGTTTACTTCTTTTTCTTATTATATTCCACCAATTAGTAATCACATGTACATAAAGTAAAGTGCAGATAGAACATTAAATGATCGACAGAAAACAAGCCAAGACAAGAGACACAAGATGTGGCGGCTAGCCAGGGACAAACCCCACAATGTGTGGGGAAACCCTTTGATCAAATCTTCTTTTATCTTCAATAATTCAGCAGAGAGAAATAGTACAATAAATCTGATTCATATCAACAGTAGCAAACCCTAGATCAGTAGCATTAGCGGCTTCATTATCAAACTAGGGCAGACCATATCTCACAAACCGACAGTCGGATTGACTTCATTCCACCACCAAAAGTTTCGGCTTCCAGAGGAGGTTCAGATGAACCTACAGCGCAGTTCAGATGAGGAGATCTTCTAGGCCACGCAAGTCAATCTTTACTTCTGTAGTTACAGCTTCAATTTCAGCAGTGTCCGGCTTCAAACTAGGGCAGTCGATATCTTGCAAACCGTTCGTCGGATTGACTTCATTCCACCACCAAAAGTTGTGGCTTTCAAAGGAGGTTTAGATGAACCTACAGCGCAGTTCCAAAGAGGAGATCTTCTAGGCCACGCAAGTCAATCTTTACTTCTGCAGTTGCAGCTTCAGTTTCAGCAGTTTCCGGCTTCAAACTAGGGCAGTCGATATCTTGCAAACCGTTCGTCGGATTGACTTCATTCCACCACCAAAAGTTGCGGCTTTCAAAGGAGGTTCAGATGAACCTACAACGCAGTTCCAAAGAGGAGATCTTCTAGGCCACGCAAGTCAATCTTTACTTCTGCAATTGCAGCGTCAGTTTCAGCAGTTTCCGGCTTCAAACTAGGGCAGTCGATATCTTGCAAACCGTTCGTCGGATTGACTTCATTCCACCACCAAAAGTTGCGGCTTTCAAAGGAGGTTCAGATGAACCTACAGCGCAGTTCCAAAGAGGAGATCTTCTAGGCCACGCAAGTCAATCTTTACTTCTGCAGTTGCAGCTTCAAATTCAACAGCTTCCGGCTTCACATGTGTGAGAGAGAGAGACCCATTTCAGCGCAGTAGAGAAGAGACTCATATCTGCGCAGTAGAGAGAGAGAGATGTGATGAGATGAGTGAGTCCAAATGAGGAAAAGTCCTCTTATATTTATACACAACGTTGGTGGGTGAATAGATGCGACTGTTGGGCTTCTGAACCTACATGAGTTGTAGGTCGGCTTGATAATAATTCCATAATCAAAATAAATTCATATCTCCATGAATACTTATCGGAATCGGATGATCTTTATATCAATCCTACACCTCTCGACGAGAGGAATCTAATAAAAATATTATTAGCCATGAATAAGATGATCCACATGAAGTTTTGCCCTGGTTGCCAATTTTAACAAACATGATTTGCTTTTCTTCTTTGAGCTTCTTCATGAATGATGGATGGATATATTGCATGTCTCTTTGTAAATGCTTCTTGTTGATGGAATTTTTCTTTGAAAATTGTTTAATGTATGGAACTGTTGCTCTAGAATATGTGAATTTGTGCCCTAACTATTGAAGATCAAATTTGGAAAGCTCTTCTAGTAGGGTATTGGATATGTTAACCAATGCAAGGTATGTAATGAATGTTCATAGTGAATGAATGCCTTTGATTCTTCATGAGATTGCATTATATCTTAAGAGGGTAAATGTTTTAAGTTGGTACCTAGGGCATCAATTTTAGGCCTCCTTAGAAGACGTTTAATCTATCTTAAGCATCTTAAGACTCCATTGCCCAAAGGACTAGGCACTAGTCCAAGGAATTTGGTGATCAACCCTCCTTATCTCCATATTTCTTCTCCTTAAAATTTTGGTCCCCTTCATCTTGGACGGCTAGGCTAGGGCATCAAGCGAAATCCTTTAGAGGGTGAAATAGTGGATTCTGTGAGCACAAGGCTCTTCCTTAAGGTCTTGTCTAGAGGATCTCCAAGTTTGGTAGGTTTCTCATGGTTCTCCATCCATAAAATCTTGTGCCCTAGAAAGGAAAAACCTAGCTTGTATCTCCTTGGTTTGGGGACTTCTTTGAGGGTTGTATGAGCTTAGTATTCATTGGAATAAATCATAAGAATCCCTTTCTTCCCTCGGGCCTTGACCTTGAGAATACCTATTACCATCAAAAAACCCCAAATCCCTAGGTCTTGTGCCTTCTTTTCTAGGGTTTTTCTTAGACAGCAGTTTGCTTCTTTGAAGCCTCGTACCTTTATTGAGCCTCTCTTCAAATGAGTTCTAGCTCCATCACCTTGAACCTTCAAACCTAGAATATCTATTATAGGTGATCATAATCATACCAGGACTCCTCCCATCGATGAAAGTCCATAAAGAGCAAGGGACCTTGGTTGTGGTGATAGTGGGCCATTGTCCCATTGTTGTCACTTAGTCTAGTAGTTGTCCTATAGGTTCCCCCCCCCCCCTCTTATGGCCCTGCTAGATTTTGTGGTATCAGGCATCATGGTCTCCCATAATAGAAGACAAAATAGATTGCATGTTTGTTTTGATATTGTTATAATGATGTTCCTTAATGTTGAAGAAGCATTGCAACATTTGAAGGATCAAATCATTGCACTCTAGATCAAGCATGATATCATATGATTTGACTTTGTCCATGACTTTTAAAATGTTGAGCCTCTTTCCCAAGGTAAGACCCATGATGTTATCCAACTTTGAAAGCTTTCTACTATCAGCTGGAAAACTTTTCTCATAATGTCATTATTGTAAGGAGGTATAGGCGAAGCTAACCTTATAATCTGACTAAGACAAGAAGCCACCATAAGTTTTACACCTTCACAAGGGTGCTCCAACAACTTGTGTTGTACCAAGGGAAGCATGGATGGTTTTAGAGCCCAGTTTAAGCTCCTCCAATTTGATTGGTTCACCCTGGAAAGAAGTGAGTCTAATTCCTCCAATTTAATAAGGGCATCCGCTAACACCTTCATGATCTTCAATTTTGACCCAAGTGCAAAGAGCAAAATTTCCTATCTCCTCTTCTTTCTGCAGATCACTTGGTTGATGCATTGTTGTGTTGATTTATGAGGCGTCTTAAAAATTCCATTTATTATTGTGCTACTGCAACTCACTAGCAGTACCACAAACAATTCTCTTTCTACCCAGCATATGTATTAAATCCTAACAGAAGCCATACACTTGACAATAGTATCAAGAGCATAATACCAGCAGTATACTAACTCAATACATGGATCTCTGCTCAGTTTTACGTGGCTTGGGCATCAATACAAACTCACTTTCACTCAACAATACACCATAACACATCCTTCTGATCTCACTGTGGGTACACGGCAATTTTTTAAATACTACAGTAAATAAAGATGGTACAATATCAACAGTACATTATACAATAGCAATACATTGATCTCCTGCCAAAATACTATCAGTCATACATAGCAGCATTATACCCCATGACACTTACAGGAATATACTCCAGCAATATAACCCTTGGACAGCTTTGTACATGCGTTAAGCTCCTTAGTCTGCCAAACGCACTCTGTTATATTCGGCCCTCAAATCGCAGGCTGCTACAAAACTATACTAGAAGTATGCACAGCGCAAAATTTCAAGGCCTCTAGTCAATCAAAAACATGTTTTGATCTCTTGGTTAGCCGTCACCAAGATCAAAATAGATAGATCCGAAAAGTTCCACTTGTCCTTGTAGGAGATTCGGCCTTCAAACTTCAATCCTGCAATTAAAAACTCCAAAACAATCAAAACAAGTGAAAACACACCAATACTGCCATACACTAATGAACTTTGTTGCCCAAATCTAACATCTGCTCTCATATGCCTGCACATGTGGATATTTGATCAATTTAGCCAAGAGCTTATTCTCAACCATATCAGAATATATGTCTAGAAAACTCTTGCAGTTGGTGCATCACAGATCATAGACAGAGATAAAGCATCTTTTGAAATTGATCCCCTATTATCATAATAGGAATATCAATTAGCTTTGTTTAGCGAACGCATGTCTTACTGTCATCACAATTGTTACATAGATAAATAGAACCAAACCACCGCATCAACCTTGTTGCCATCAAACTCGCTCTGACAATACACTCTTAATCCATGATCAATTCAGATCGTACTGCCAATAAGACCTTAGATCGATATAATCAACATTCTTTGAGCACATGCTACAGGTGATCTTCAATTTGCATTACCCTTTAGCCTAAGCGCTCATTCAATTCTCTTCTGACTTCATCACTCACATACTCTACTACAAGAGTTTACACATTGATCCAACTTCAACGCAATTTTTAGGCAGGAGCAAACAGTAACAAAAGCGATCCACCGCGAGTTGCTAATCAAACTTTGGATAGATCCAATTTCTAATCAATCACAATGTACAAAGGCACACTTTCTAAACAATATCCAATTCTCACGAGTACTCTTGACTACGCACACTGACTATGTATATGAGGCTCATCACGCCAACTGTAATAGTTGCACTTCTGATCTACAAGCCTTCAAATTGTCAGCACTATCTTTCTCTGGCAATTACACACTGTCAACACACCAGATCAAAATGCACCTTGTCTACATGCCATGGGAGTGATCACAATATATGAATTCGGCCTTGGTAATCCGATCTACTCCCAAAAGAGTTAATGCGGTTTTATCCACTAAGAACTTTGGCCCCCTAGATTATTCTGTTACTAGGAATGGCAATCCAGCCTAAGTCATTATGTTGTTTCACGGCCCTTACAAACTTGGCTTTCATCAACAACAATCTCCTCCTCCTGTAACGAATTCAGCCACCCTTCCTGATCCCAATTCAGCAGCGAACCGATTCTCCACGTCCTACATGCCTCGATTCTGCTGCGTGGAATGATACCTTGATATGGCTCCTCAGCCCGGAAGGATACCTGCGAGGAATGTTTATTGGACTAGATGCTTTCTAATGTCACTATGACCCTTTTGGAAACAATAAAATCGGCCCCACAAATATATGAAAGCAACCATGAATGCTTACTCCTTTTGATCCTCCTTTTGGTAGTGGCAACTCGGCCTCTGCACAATAAAATGGAAAACTATCCTTTGGAACCGGTTCTTCCTAGCCACGAGATCAACCGACCAAATAATACTTGATTAGGGTTTCAAAAAAAACTTCTCGCACAGGAATTTCGACCCAACAATAGCGTCCTCGGCATTACTTTAATTTAGACCCACAATTGGCCAAATCATGCTCTGATACCACTGAATATCCCTTTTAGATAAAATATAAAGCATTTTGGGACACCATAATATTCCAGTTTATTTAATTAATTAACTGATTTTAGAAATTCTCCACAGTAGAATACATCATGACAATTTACTAGAAACACAATAAACTCATACAATAAAATTGCCAATGCTGAAATCAATCATATAATTGCAACCCGGAAAATTGGCAAAAAAATGTTGCACACCCCAGCTTTTTTTTATTTATTTGATATTGAGAAGATATTACACTAATAAACTGAAGAAAAACTTGGCAAATGAATTAGCTAGAAAATAACTAAGATGATGGCCCCCAAAAATACTGCTGCAATATGTTAGTTATTGTAGCATCGGATGTGCGTTAGCTATGAAACTTTGTGGAGAGGCTAGAATGAATGAGTTCTCAAAAACCCAAAAATCATTTCTGGAAATTCCACCCAAAAGTGTCTCAATTAGATTATTAACCAATTTTTTAATTATTCCCTAAGTCTAAACTTAGGGAATATGGTTAATTAATCACTATTTACTATTAATTGAGATGTGGTGAGAATTATCTAGAAATTCACACGGATCGACAAAGAATTAAATCTGGGAAACCGATTATGGTTTAATCTTGGTCATTGGTGCTCCAACAGAAGATTATAAGAAGAAGTCGATGGGCAGATGGAGAATAAACCAATTAAGATACTCAGTTGCCCAGCCAGATCGATTTTCTCAGTGGTTGAAGTTCAGCAAGAGAAGATAGAGCCAAAGGGTGAGTTACAGGGGAGAGAGAGAGGGCATCAGCAGTAGTCTGAGAGTGCAGGATAAATTCTGGAAGGGTCAGCGTGAGAGAGGATGCAGTTCATTAGGGCACTGCGCAGAGGATGATGCAATGAGACCAATGTAAGGGCAAAGGGGTCGTTTCGAGGTCAGAGAATCGTTGTGGAGAGTGATAAATTTAATACTAAATTTCTCTTAGTGTTTCCTTCTCTATTTTCATTGTCTGATATCTTGTACATGAATTATTGCTAAAGAATAATAAAGAAAACCTCATCTGCTACACCACTTTTCCCACATTGAGTTTTTCTGGGGACGATTGTTGGAAAATAACTGTGTTAATATGCTTGTATGTGTGCTAGCATTTCTCTAATTTTCCTATCATTTATTTTTCCTCAGTATTTAATTTGTGAAGGTTACAGTGAATTTATTTCAATATTTGTTGTAAGAAACTGCAAATAATTTGTTTAATTTATTTAACAAATAGAAGAGATCATATCAGTTATTGCAGTACGATTCCAGACTTTGGAATTTACACACTAATCTCGGCCTCCCAAATTGAAACTGGAACTGATAAACGCACTTGTGAATTCTAAATGAATTCACCAAAGGATGAGATGGTTTTTCGTCCAATCTCAACAAAGTACCCAAGTGTTTTAGCTGAGAACCACACTCCCAACTACTTCTCCAACAGAAAATACTACCAATTCAAGATGATCCCAAATGACTTGCTTCCCATCTCTTTAAAGATTTGATGGATCTTTCTCCAACCTTCTAGAAGCACTTTATTTTATTATTTTATTTCCACTCTAGAAGCTTCTCCTTTTATTTTAATTAAGTGACTCTTTTATTTTATTTTAAGTCACTTTTCCCCTTTTTGGTCTTATTCTCCAGTTAAGTAGTTTTCCCCTCTTTTATTCAATAAAGTGACTAATTAATGTCACTTTTAATCCTTGGAAACCCATCCTAACTGCGTCATAATGGAAACCAAAAAAATGGGATATTACATTGTCTAACCAAGTATTCATTTATAAATAAACATTTTTTGGTTAGCTTATTTTTCGTACACTAATTTCCATCATTTACTTGCTAAGTTGTATTGATTTTTAGTGTACTTGTGCATTGGTTTAGCTAATCTTGTGTTGTAAAGTTATACATCAAGCCTGCGAGACAACAAATACAAAATTCAACCCTTCAGCCATTAGCCCCATTATAAGCATCGTTCTTATTTTGGTTGGTTGAAGTTACATTTCAAGAAGCCTCCCTTGGCCTTGTGGGTAGGAGCTGAAGCCTAAAGAGTGGGGATTTAGGTCGAGGTGACAAGAGGCCTTTGTCTTACGCGTGGCGACCATAGTAGATTGTACGATCTTCTGTAGTGCGCTAAACAGAGCAGTAACAATGACTACTTATCTCACGAAGATAACACAAGTTCGTGATGAGTTTGCCACAACTGGGGAGAAAATGATAGATGGAGAGATGGTGAGGATGGCCCTAAATGGCTTCACGAAGCCATGGGCTCCTTTCATCAAGGGCATCATGGCACGAGAGAAACTTCCTGATTGGGATAGACTATGGGATGATTTCATCCAGGAAGAGATTTGAGAGGAATCTCTATCAGGAGGCTAGCAAAAGAGTGATGATGATAATCTTGCTCTTGCCGAACATGCAACAAAGAGCAAAGGAAAAGCCACGAGCAGTAGGAGTGAGGAGTTACTTCACAACCAAAGATGAAGGAGGACTTGACTAAGGTCAAGTGTTTTGCTTGTCATAAGAAGAGACTCTATGCTTCAAAGTGCCCAGAAAAGAAGGACAGAAAGGGTACACAATCAACTGTAGTTGTGTCAACAAAAGCTCAAGAAGAGTTTGCCAAGAAATTTGAAACTGAGTTCACATGTGTTTCCTATCTTTCCTCGGGTACCTTACTAGTCGATGCACGGCTACTAGATAGTGGAGCCATACGACATATGACAGAAGCACAAGAGTTGTTTGACAGCCTCACTGAGTGGAACTCAAAATTCCATGTGGAGTTTAATGTTGATGTTGGCATTATGATTCAAGTGTTGTCCTTGATGGCAACTCACTCAGAGGTTGGTACAGGTGCTCAGAGACTGGTACAGGTGATGACAACTTAACTAATGGACAGATCTCAGTACAGCAGGACAAGAAAGAGATATACGCAGGTTCAGCAAGGCGAATCAGCGTGTACACGCAGGTTGGCTTCAGCAAAAGCGCGTGTATGTGGAAACGTACCTTTGGTCCATGGCGGTTAGTCCTTGGAAGTTGTGCCTATGGTTTCGGACCATTGTGTCTCGACGGGCGTGTCGATCCCTAGTATTGAAGTTGATGGTATTGTGTTACTATGGTTTTGGCTCTTGGCATTGAGCAAGGCCTAAGGCTATATAAGGAAAAGATCACTAGGCCAAAGTGTGCAAGGGTGAGCAAGTGTGAGTGATGAAGATCTGAGAAAGTGTGTGATCCAAGTGCTGGTTATGGGTTGGTGATCTGAACCAAGGTTTCACCCATGTGGAGGATGATGAATGATGGAACGAGATCTCAAGGCTTGGAATGATTATCTTCATATGGTTTGACTCTGGATAGACTAGATCTACTGACGCATGTTTATTATTATGATCTGGGTATGCTTTGATGTCTGATATAGCTGCAGAGTTTTAAGGTTGAATTTATAGATCTGTACGCGAGTTGGTTTTGGTAAAAGAGCGTATACACGCAGGTTGGGGTCATCCAAGTAGCGTATACAATGTGAAGTATGATATTTGAAGATGGAGTTGGATCTGGTTGTTGTTATGTTGTCTGGTTGTTGTTGACAGGGTTACAGTGATTCAGAATTGGGTATTTCAGTGATTGATGATGCAGGTTGTACTACAATGATGATTGTCTTATGGATCTAGTATGAAAATGTATGAAACATGGTCCCGGGAAGATCGTAGGCCGGCACCTACGTACTGGTAAACATATCAGCCAGTACAAGAGCCAAGGGGGGTTGTAGCTCCCTTCCAGGAGCAGCTGGAAAACGAGTGAAGGTTGTAGCCTTCTGTAGGGTTGGCACCTACGTACTAGTAAATGGATCGGCTAGTACAAAAGCTATGAGGGTTGTAGCCCTCTGCAGGTTGCAGCCTGCGTGCTGGTAAATGACTGCACCAGTGCATTGTAAAAGAAGTTTCTTATTAAAGAAGAAAGAGACGAATTGCAGCAGGTGGTTTTCACCCACATTGGGTTTCCACCTTATATCATGGTGTTCATGTGTGTGGCTCTTGTGTGATGTTCTGTTCTGTTATTCTGCACCTGTTTACTGTTAATATGCTTAATAATGATCTGATGCATTTACTGAAGATTAAGATAACTGAATTATAAGATCTCTGGATATACGCGGGTTTCATTAGACACAGTAGCGTGTACACGCGGGTTCACTTAATTGAAGTAGCGTATATGTTTCTGAGTATGAAATAGAAAAGTTTGATTGATCTGATAATACTGATTCACCCCCCCCTCTCAGTATTATTTCCAACAGTTGATACGAATCATGTAGTGAAGGAGGTTGGAATAGTGATATTTCAGCTCGAGTAAGGAGGCATGTTAGAAAGTGAAAGACGTGCTATGGGTGCCAAAACTAGGGTGGAGTTTCCTCTTAGTATCCATGATATAGAAGAAGGGGTTCTGTGTAGCGTTCTAAGATGGACAAGCACTAATCAGACCCATGTGATCTAGCTCTCATGAGGGACATGTCATTGGAGTTAGAGAGAGTAACCTGTATAAGCTAAAGGGCCAGCCTATTCGAGCAATGGAAAAAAGCAAAGCAGTGACAAAGAGCAAGAAGCAGGAAGCTCTAAGGTTGAGCAATTTATCGAGAGTCAAACCTCGGGTTCAGGTCGGGAGGAGCAGTCAACAGACTCCTCCAAATCTATCAAGAAGTTCTCTTCGTATGAAATTAACTTATAGGATGTTCAAGAGCAAGAGGCTTCTAGGAACAAGTCTAAGGGGAGCAAGTCTTCAAGGATACTTTTGAACCAAGTGGCATGAAAGGCTTCCAATCCAAAGGGAGTAGCCATGGCAATAGATGCAATTCCAGGATCGAAGCCAATTCCAAGTGGCAGAAGTACCTCCCATGCTAAGAGGGAGTGTTGATGTTTGTAGCTCGGGTAGGTACCTCCATATAGGCCTAAGTTGTTGAAAATTGACAGCTCAAGGATGAATTTCTTTAAATAAAATTTCATTTCTGACAATTCCAGAGTGACTTTCTAAAAATAGAATATTCATCTCAAGCATGACTTTCCAAAAATAGTAAATCACCTTGCATCAATTGGTAATCAAGTATAGTTGATGGAAAATCACTTAACTTATCTTTAATTAATCCTAATAGTTCAATCTCGACTTAACCATCAATATTATTATTATTAGTATTATTATCCTTTATGATACTATTATATTATTATTAAAAGAAAATTCATGTCTCTCAATCATGCCTTCGATCATGGCACTCAACCATGTCATATGTAGCTCCCCTCAATTAATGCATATGTTACTCTCTCTCACTTAATGGATATGTTACACTCTCTCTTACGCACTCATTAAAAGCATGGCATATTCCTATCACACACTCATTAAAGCATGTCATAAAAGATTCCTCTTATGCACTCCTTAAAGCATATGTTACACTCTCTCTTAAATGTATAAGTTACAAAGGCATGTGTATCTCTCCTTAAATGGCATTCGTTACCCTCTCTCCTTTATGGCATAAGTTACTAAGCCATGTGAGATTCCCCAATCTAGGCATGCATTGCCTTCCTCTTAATGACATAAGTTACAAGGCATGTGTTGCCTCTTCATAATGGCATGAGTTAAACTCCCTAAATGGCATATGTTACTCTTCCTCGAGGCATGCATATTACTCCTCCTTTATGGCCAGAATTTTTTGCTTCTCCTATATATGTATCTCATATCATCTCATCTACTCACTACTTGTGCATTGTGCAAGAAGGATTCAAACTTGAGAGAGAGAGAGTTGGAGAGATTTTTTGCGAGAGAGAGTGACTTGGAGAGTAAGAGCAGAACTTGAAGGTTGATTCAGTGTTTGCATCATCTGCTACTACCAGTGATCTTCATGCTACAGATTGTTCATATTTGGGTGAATTTACTCATTCTCTTGACCTCTCAATGTACTTTGTATCTCTGTTGAACAATTGATATCTAATAGAAGAAGAATCTGGTTGGGTTTTCCCCTTGTGGGTTTTGCCATGGTCATTGGACCTAAATTCTCTGCCTCATCTCTGTTCTTGACTATCTTCTATTGTGCATTTGGTTTATGTTCTATCTACAACTGCTTAACTAATATTGCAGCAGAAAGAAGCTTTTGAAATAAGTAATTGTTACAGCATAGAACATCATAATTTCAACGTAAGTGTCTACGCATCTAGAAGTCGCCCAAAACCTCCTTAGGACAATTGCTCAAGTGTGAGCAAGTTGTTATTGTAACATAGCCTAGGTCTAACTTAGGGAAAGCGCATAATTAATTATGTTGACTAATCGAACTAAAGAAACTTAGCAAAAGTAAGGTAATTTACTTTAATGATTTTGTTCTAATCTTAGTCGTTGATCTCAAGTGAGGCGAGATCTAATATCTGTCGTCAATCATTTTTGAGATTAGGGTTAGAGATTTATTTCAATGTAAAATTATAAAAGGCTAAAGAGAGAAGAAGACACACCATACAACAGCACTAGACATTGGGAGAGGAATTTTCTCAAGTGAGAAGTGTGATACTCGGGCATGTCAAGTCTAAGGAAAGTGCAAAATTGCAACATAGAAGACCCAGATCAACCAAGGGGACTAAGGATAGATCTAGGGCTTGATAAGCTTGATCAAATCCAGGGTATGTTGTAATTGTATTTTCTTCAGTTGGGTCATTATCACAAGAGAGCACAAGTAGGTTCTAGGTTATTAATAAAGAACTGTTGATTGGGTAGATTGCTTGTGTCACTTGTGATTGAGATTGGTGTAATTTTGCTTCTGCTAATTGTGTTAAGGACCTAGTTGTGCATTTATTCAGTAGATCAGCAATCTACTAGGTTAATAAAATGTTTGGTACTAGGTTTAGAAGAAATTAACATTAGGGAGATACAAATTGTCTAGAGGTTGATTTCATAGCACATGGGGATCTACTCTACATTAGGATTGCACATTTATACAATTAGTTTCATTCACTTTGAGAGCACCAAGCACATTGACCCCCTTTCACATGGTTCCAATAGCTTTATTGATGCATTTCGTGTGTTTTTCATGGTTTAGAGATTCCTGTGGGGAAATGCCCTAGGTCATATGCGCATGATTAGCATGGTAATGGCATATTTAGCATATGCACACTTCATCTAGAGTAAGCACTCCACCTTTGCACTTTGTCTTATGATTGATCCAGCCCTCACAGTGGCTAGCAACTGAAGATATTCGATGATACTAGGCTACATTGGATGGACGTCATAGTGCTTATGGATTGGTTCATCATGAGGATGAGATCTTGAAATGGACTCCTAGTTTTAGGAGAGTGCTCTTCCTGTAAAGTCACTTCTGGATGGGTTTTAGTCCTCTCAATGCTTATGTTTGACATGGTCTAGCATGGTTACAGCCTCACTACGTGGATGTCTTTGCTTGATTGGATATTCCTAGCACATGGATCTAGTTGAAGTACCATTCTTAGTGGTCCATTGATTCCCTCTTATTTGCACATATGTTGAAGCATCTCACATGATTTGGCTTGCTTTATTTGGGTCAACCCCTTGTGTTATGAATCTAGTGGATCAATTTGGTAATCTTGCACATCAATCTATGCCTTGGCACACATGTTGAGGTTACCAATGATTGAGGAGTGTTCTAATAATTGTTGGTTTGTTGCTTGCACACTTATCCATGATATCCACTTCTGGAGGAGTTTTGGAGGGGCATCCTAGATCATAAGCAAATATCTTTGACCAAATGCCCAAATTGTTTCCAAATCAATACTAATAGTTGCAAAATAGTTGTGGGATTTCCAAATTGTGGTCATAATATAATTTCTAACCAATATAGAGCAAGTTATAGAGGTTACAAATATACTATGTTAAAATTCTTGCAACATTTTTTACCAACTTTTTTGAAGAATGCCCCCCCGTTGCTTGAGCATTTCCATTATTTGGGAAGAGTCAAATTAATGCATGCACATGGTCATGGATGCCTTGCACATAGAGCAAAACTTTGCATGTTTTGAGGCTATCTTTAAACAGGGCATCCACTTTGGAGAGGCCACATGTGACATAGCTGCCTTATTATTTCCTGCATTGTTGACTTGTCAATTGAGGTTATCATGAGAAATTACTACTTTAATATCATTCATTGTAGAAAAAGTGGGTCCAAAACCACTTTTGCCTATTTTCGGAAAAAGTTGTCGAGGTGGTTGAAGAGTTAAATATTTTATTATTTTGCCTTGGAGAAAAGCATGGATCTAGAGGACCCCAAGATTATTTTATCATTTTTCTTGGAGAGGTTAGTCGATCTAGGAAAACAAATCATATTTTACATGACTTAGCCTCCTTGTCACAGTCTTAGCAATCCAAACCTAAGGATATCCCCCTTGTGTTGGAGAAGAACTAAACTAAAGTGCGAGAGAAAGTTATTGAGGTAATAGTGGGTAGCCCCTCAAAGTTTCCCCTAGGTTTTCACTTTGTGCTTGGGACTTTTACACATATAAGTGAGAGTGTGGGAGAGAACAATGGGCAATGTTCTTTTCAACTCAGCTGTAGCATTCCTATCCATATTTTGTACACCCTCACAACATATAGTTGATTTTGGCACCATTAGTCCAAAAAGTTTTCTAGTTCAACCCTAGTGAATGTAATAACTATTCATAGTGAATATCATATGCATTTTCAGATACACTAGCTTTAAAATGTTATAGATACAAATAGGATGTCAAGTGATTCCAAATTTTGTTGCAACCACAAGTTAATCAATAAGCACATATCAAATAATGGATGGCCCTTTCTCCATAAATGTATTGTCCACTCACCTTTCTCCATCTAACCATTGCACTTAAAAGAATGAGAAACATAGTGAAAATGTTCATTCCGAGTCCAAAAAATGTACTAATGGTCAAGAAAACCACCTAAACATGATGGAGAAACATAAGCAATAGTACAGAAGAAAAAGCACATTTGCACCTAAAAAGCTGAGATTATTTAATAGTTTGATTGTTTAAAAAAACTAAACATAACCAAAGGAATGCTCATGATTTAATTATGATTGAAAGGATATATATTCTGAAAGCACCAGGTGAAAAGATATCCATTCCAAACCTGCAAATAATGAAAATAAGATATTAAAATTATAGCAGCACGATAACATTGTGAAATTCACTTCCAAAGAAACCTCAAATTATAGACAAAATGGTAGATGCCAACTCATGTTCTAAAAAAGTTATTCCATCAACTTAATTTCCCAAATCAAAGATCATAAAATACACAAGTATCTCCTCCAAAATAATTGGTTTAATCATATATAATCAAATTGTCTACAAGACTCTTTGCAAATAGACAACTTAAATCACCAATATAACCTTATAACAATGTGTTGCATTAGGCATACAATTATGTTTGTCCATTGTAAATTTTAATTATAAATAAAAAGGGAATGAATGTATTTGTGTACTTGTGTAATCAGATTATAGACAAGTGGAAAGTTGCAATGATAATTGTATCCACCTAACTTTCCAATGCTCATTAATCAACAAGTATAAGGATACATAAGGAATGGATGGAAATTTACCATGGGGAGAAGACAATAGCTCTAGTGATTAAAGTTTTATTTATTTTTGTCAACCTAAAAGAAAGATAGCTAATGCATAAGTGAAGTTGAATTAGCACATTCAACTCTATTATCATTTTTTGCAAGCTCTAAACACTTGAAAGCTAACCAATGATGATTGCATGGGGAAGTCTGGCAAGGAGTTTCGCAATTGGCAAGGAGTTTCAGCAGTAGTTCAGCAAAAAGGCAGCCAATCAGCAGCAAGGAGAAGAGCATTCATACAACCCAGCAGAGAAGACCATACAATTGGTCGTGCGAAATCCGTATAGTCGTACAGGATGCAGGGAAGGTCGTAAGGGTTCTGTACAACCATACAGATTGCAAAGCAACTTGCCTTGATTTCTGTACAGGCTGAAATTTTTAGGTTTGTTGTTCATTTGATTTCATTTCTCAGAGCCATTTTCCCTGTAAGGTAACTCTTATAAGTTCTGAACATATTTTTAAATGTTGAACTGATCTAGAAGAGCAGAAATAATTGTGCAGTGTGTGATTACTTGTATTGTTTTCCACTGAATGCAAGAATTAATAATTCCATCAAGTAACTAAATCTGATCTGTTTGCTTAGATAGCTGGTTTTAGGATAATTTAACAAACGTGACCTGGCCTCTCTTTCAGGATTATTTTATAATTTCATCCCTAACCTTCAATCTCCAAAGTGATAGATGACTACGATTAATTCCTGACCGACTTAAATCAATGATAGAGATTAGATCTAAGTTACTTAAATAATTAAATTATTTATCCTTAAACTTAGCCCAATAGTCAACATTAATTAATTTAATTAATTAATGTGATTTTCCCAAGTTAGGCTTCAGAAAATATCATAATAACACTTACTCCTCTCAAACAAGCACCTAAAGAGACAATCTGACATCTTCTGCATGCCATGACACCAAACCTATGCAGAAGCACATATCCGAGCTAATAACATCAACAGTTCAGATACAAACTTTGCACAGAGTTTCATCAGATTGGAGAAAGTTGTTATTTTTAGGAAAACCCCTACTTTTTAAGAGATAGGATCCAAAGTCTCATATGTCAGTGATTATGGTATAATTGAGATCCTTGCAAGCTCACAATGAGCTACCTTCAGGTAACATGTGAGACAATACTATTTTTAGGAGGGAATGCATGTCAAATTTGATTACATATTCGAACTCCTCACTAAAAATCAAGTCCAATGATTACCCCCTTAAGGGTGAGACAGCTCATTGCCCACCAGGGTTGGGACAAGCAAGGGTTCCTTCTCATAATATGAAGAGCAACATGTGCTTAGGAACCGGGTGATGGCCATAATGAGAGAGGTAGAGTTCATGCTAGGCTTTTGCCCACGTGCAAATGTGTATATCTCGGCCATCTTTTGCATTTTGATCTTTCCTTGTTTTTAATTTGTGGGCATTATTTGCTTTTACCTTTTCTTTTAGTTTCATCAACCTCCTAGGGCCCAGTTCCGAGGCCCTACTGTAATGAACAAAGTTCATATAAGGAGTGCTTTGATACCAATGTAACGAACAAAGTTCGTATATACAGCGATATTCTTCAAAATACTTCGAAGACGTAAACATTCATAGTAGGATAAGTAATTGTATATTGAATATTATATAAAAGAATTGATGAGATGATTACAATGAGGGTGAAGGCCTGCTTATATACCCCAGGTAGATACCTCTTCACAATGGTTATGTCCTTAGGGACCCTTCATTACTACTATTTAGTTAATTAATCATTAATTATGCTTATTATTGTTTACATTAATTTCTATTATTTTACTATAAATTATATTCATAACATTGCCTTCCTCTTCAAAAAGCTTTGTCCTCAAAGCTTACTGATGAAAGGCTTGATCTCTTTTCTTGTTTCGAATATCTTCTCGTCTCAATACTTTCATCTTCGTTGATACAAGACGATATGATCATCTGAGTGATAAACAAAATTGTCGGACTGAGAATGGATCTGACCATCCTAGATTAATCTTCTGTGGAATCTTTTGATCACTAGAATTTTGTAATGAATTGTTATCATAGTATTGGATTCTGCAAACTTCAGTGTCCTTTGGAACACAAATTTGTTGTTTTCTTTCTAAATGGTTCAAATATGTAGACTGACTTAGTTGTCTTCTCTTGTGATTCGGATGTCGATAAGGAGTTCTTTTGGTTGGACTTTCCCTTATCAAGTGTCTAGCAATTTCTTGATTTAATTCAAGTATTGTTGTTGTTGAGTTGGTTACTAAATCATCACTTGGAATTTCCATTGTTTGAACTACAACCTCTAAGTATGTCTTCACTTCAATTGGATTTGGATTTGTCTGAACTGTGGGCTTAATAGGATCTCTGTTTGTTCCTTTTTCTTCAACATGTACTAAAAACTTCAATACTTCTTTCGTGAAAAGTTCTAATTTGTTTTTCAACGATTTCTTATCATCCTTAAGTTTCTTAATTTGAGTGAGTAGACTTTGATTATGGTTTCTAAGACGTGAGATTTCCTCGTTATCTGAGTCAACTTTATTTTGGTATTCAAGCTTTTCATCTTTTAAACACTTGATTTGTTCTAATAACCTTTGATTTAGGCCTTTTAAGTGCATATTTTTTTTTCTTTCTCGGATAGATTCTCGTTGAATTTCTTCTCGAGACATTCCTTTTCTCCTTATAATTTTTTCCTTGTATCTTTAGACTTCTTGACCTTTTCAAGTAATTTTTTATTATGGTCTCTTAGGCACCAAATTTTTTTATTACTTAAGGTTTAGGGTTTAGGGTTTAGGGTTTAGGGAATTTACTGTCATAAAGAAGAAACAATGAAGTCTGCTCTCTAGGTTGTATGTTATCTAATGAACACATGAAAGCGACATCTTCAGTCTGATGTATGGCATGTCAGATATATACATGTTGTAATAAATGGAGGATAGGCTTGTGGAAGGCAGTGACAGCCTTCCCTTAGAGGACAATTGCAGACAAATTAAGGGAGACATTGTGACTGTTAGTTGACTGCACTTTGAAGGAGTCTAGCTGCTATGCTAGGCTGTAAGCCACAGTAAGCGGCGAAGATTGGTGAGTGTAAAGCAGCATATTGGATGCAGTAATGAATGCAACATGATAAGTGCAGCATTGGGTGCAGATTAGTGATGAGTGCAGCATTGGGTGCAGATCCGTGATGAGAGCAGCTTAGTGATTGGAGCAGCACAGTGACAGGGGCAACAGCATGAAGTGCACAGCATGGTCATTAGGTCTAGCACTGTGATGATGGGTGCAGCATGGTGCAGCACGGTGAGTTGCAGCATGATGACGAGATGCAGCACGATGGTAGGTGAAGGAGTCACCTTAGAGAATCAGTTGAAGCAGCTTGTCTTCAACTAATCCCATGTATCATCTTCTTAGAGATGATCTATGCTCTTATCTAGATAAGTCAAAGTGTTGACTACTGTTGTAAATGTACTATCTCTCTCTCTCTCTCTCTCTCTTTGCTGAACTATTGAAGAACATATAAGAACAATTGATAAAGCGTTTCCCCACATTGGGGTTTGTCCCTGGCTAGAGCCACATCTTGTGTCCTCTTGTCTTGGCTTGTCTTCTGCGATTTATGTTTATGTTCTATCTGCAGTTTACTTTAATGCTGATGTGATTGCTAATTTGGAAAAGATATTGAGCTAACTGTGAAAATTGAATTAAATTGCTCTAAGCATAGAACATACCTAAATTTAACACTTTTTGAGTATTAGATCCCTTTAAATCTCCCACTATCATCAACATTAAGGATTGACTCATTCTTTTCTTCCTTGATGGTCACTTCACTAATGGGGGGATGAGTGTATGAGACACCTAGCAAAATGTTGACGGCTTCAGATTCAATGATATTAGCTTGCTCATTGATTTCTTCATCCTCACTCTCTTCCTCGTCACTTTGCTCATCCTCAGAAGATGATTCTTGTTCCATAGTGTTTGTTGGAGCCAAAGTGTTTAGAACCTAGGATGGGCTTGGTTCGTCTTCGTCACTTTGTTTCCTAGGGAAAGGTTTGCCTTTAGGAATATGATTTGATTTTTGATCCCTTTCCAAGGTGGTGAGCTTGTTCATGTAGATTCTATCCCGTGAGTTCATCTTCTCAGTTAGCTTATCGACTTTCATAAGGAGCACTAAAAGGGTCTCTTCAGTATGGTCCTTGGATTTACCTTTCTTGCCCTCAACCTTAACCTTGGGATGTTCATCTACATCCATTTTGGCAACTCTCAGGTTTGTTCAACTTCCATTACTACTTCCCTAGCCTCGGCCAGGGCCTTAGGTTTCTTATCTCTCAATGCATATGTTAGATGACCACCCACAACCTTAATGAATTTGTCAAGTATGTTAGCATCAGGGGATATCAGATAGTTAAGGATATCCCTAACCACCCTATCAAATTTTTGGATAAATTCCTTGATGTCTTCCCTTCCCCTACTTATTTGGTAAAATTTCTCCATAATGAAAGTCCCCTGGGCATCACACGACCATCTTTTCATGGAGATATCTTCAAGTTGGTCAAAGTTTTCTATGCATCCTAGGGGAAGACTAAGGTACCATTCCCTCGCTTGTCCTTCAAAAGATAAGGCAAATAACATCATGACCCTGTCTTTGTTGAATACTCAGATGGCCCAGTAAAATTCAATATGGTCACGGGCACTTATGGTAGCATCACCCTTAAACTTGGGGAACCAATTATTGTATTTCTCAGATGAAAGCTTAGGTTTGTCACTCAAAGTCAAAGGTGCAAAGACACTAACAAAATGCCTCCTACTTTGTGACATTTTGGGTTGATCTTGGTTTAGGTCAGTGCTAGATTTTGTTGCCATATTGGGGGTGAGATCAACGACCTTTTCAAATTCAGGGAGAAGGCTAGTTCTAACGAGTGATGGAGTTTGTTCTCCCCTTCTTGCAGCGACCCTAGTTAAAGGAGGAATGTTGTCACCTTCAAGCAAACTAGGGGTTTGGACAATGAATGGAGTCGTTGGAGGAATATTTGAAATGTCGTTTATGAATCAATTCCTCAATGATTCACTAGGAATGCAGAACTACTTCCTCCCCGACAACGGTGCGAAAAATGTTACCACCCAAACTAGCAGGGGTCCTAGGTGTGAAAATTCCTAGACTCGAAGGAACCCCTACTGCAGCAAATCTGAATCTACTTCACCTACTTGATTTTTAAATATTCATCAAGTTATTCTTCTGAATACTGAAGCAAATTACTTCTGCAGCCTACACTAATTAATTATTTGATGTCATGAAACAGAAAACAGAGCAAAGAACAAGATACATAGGACACACTTATTTTTGGACACAATAGTCCACGGAAAAACCCAATGCAGGAAAACCGGTGCAACAACTCTGAGGGTTTATTATTATGTAGGAGAAATATCTAAATACAAATCAAGGATGCTCATCTAGCAATCCTTTACAGAGAAAAATATTGGCAGAAAATCTGAGTGAGTTTTACCTCACTTCACCCGGCAGAATTTCGGCTGATCTGACACAAGACTGGCTAACCCCGGCTATTTCTGCATTGGCTCTGCGTCAGCCCTGCATCACCTTCTCTATCCTCTGTGTCAGCTCTTCCAATTGTTTCGACAATTTCCGGTGGTTTCGGCAGTTCCCATTGTTCCGACAGTTTTGGAATCTGCGTGACAGGCAACTTTTCTGCGTCAACTCTCCCGGCTATTGCACTGCCTCTGCGTCAGCTCTCCTGGTTGTTCTAACAGTTTTGACTATTCCGACAATTCTGTATTCTGCGTGACAGACAGCTTTTCTGTGTCATCTCTCCCGGCTACTGCGCTGCCTCTCTGCAAGCTCTCTCTGCCTCTCTGTCAGTATTCTCCGGAAAGTCCTTCCTGATTCTCACTACCCCTCCGCTGCAGAATGATCAGTTAGTTCGAATTTCTTAGCTTCCTAGCCCCAGAAATCGAACTCTAGATCAATTCTCTGTGTGTATGTGTGTTTCCAAATAAACCCCAA
Source organism: Pinus tabuliformis (assembly GCA_031772625.1). NCBI lineage: Eukaryota > Viridiplantae > Streptophyta > Pinopsida > Pinales > Pinaceae > Pinus > Pinus tabuliformis. The sequence goes on from CM062818.1 coordinate 2,076,936,755, forward strand.
GCCTCCATTTTATACTTTTCATGTTGAGCCTTCAACTGTCGAGATTAAGTCTCTAATAAACGGCTAAGATTAAAACATGACTTGATCCGCCTTCTAGATCATTCTCACCCATATTTTGATTAATACCCATTAATATTTTAATTTCCATAATTTTAGACTTAGGAACTCCATTAAAAATAATAAATATTTTAATAAAATACAATCCAGGTGGAATTTCACCAAACGGTTTATCGCTTCTTTAGAACTCGTGTGCCTTAGCTTCTCCACCAATTTTCAAGGCCAGAACACTTCCAATGCTACCAAAAACTAACACTCCCTCTTAGCGAGGAAAGTGCTCTAGCAATAAATTCCACCTGCATGCTGCTCTGTTTCTGAAACACCTCCTTTCTGCATTGTTGTTGCCACCAACACTGTGTTGTTGTTGCTACTGTACTACTGCCATGACACTGCCACTGCCACTGCTGCATCTATACTACAACTCCCTCTCAAACGTTGCATCTGCTATGTTGCTAGCACTGCCACTACTAACACTGCATCCGTACTGCAACTCAGTTGCTGAGAGAAGCAACTAAAAAACATCCAAAATTAACTTAACCTAACTGTGTTCACCAAACGGTTTATGGGTTCTTCAAAACTCATGTGCCTTAACCTCTCTACCAATTTTCAAGGCTAGAGCACTTCTGATGCCACCAAAAACTAACACTCCCTCTTAGCGAGGAAAGTGCTCTAGCAACAATGTCCACCTGCATGTTGCTTTGTTTTTGAAGCACTTCCTTTCTGCACTGCTGCTACCACCAACACTGTGTTATTGTTGCCCATGACACTGCCAGTGCCACTGCTACATCTGTACTATAGCTCCCTCTCAAACGCTGCATCTGCTCTGCTGCTAGCACTACCACTACTAACACTGCATCTGTACTCTAACTCAATCGCTGAGAGAAGCAACTGAAAAACATCCAAAATTAGTTGAACCTAACTGTGTTCAACATAATACAATGAATGTCGGAATCTAACTGTTGCTGATTCTGACCCTCTAAATCTTCTACACTGCTGCTGACTCCTGCACTATGCCAACTACACTACTACCAACCTTGCTTTGCGTTGATCAGTCTCTGGTCCCCAACTACTGCATTTGTCCTCCAAACAATCCATTGCATCATCTAACACTAAGTCCATCTCGCTATTGCTGAATCTTGGGCTCCTGTAGCAAGGAATTGATCCAAGAGGTCCTCAAGGATCCTGCCCACATGTAGTCCTCTCGACTATAGCTCAATATCGCCCCATCTCCCTCTTGGAGATACGTGGACACTCATGGCAAACTCATCCTCATCAATCTTTGTTGAAGCAGCCTTAGAATCATGTTTCTCATCCTTATCCTTTTTCTTCAAAGGACACTGGGATGCATTGTGGCCAATCTTGCCACAACTGAAACATTTCACCTTCGAAATGTCCTTCTTTCACTTTAGCTCTTCTTGTTCCTTCAATGCTAGAGTTGTGTTTTCCTCTTCCTCCTTCGTCTTTGTGCCACTCCCATTGTTGCCACAAAGGTTGACCTTCACTAAGTCCCTCCTTGACTCTCTTGTTGAAGAGTCGCCCACATCTCCTCCCATGAAGGTAGTTTTTCTCTGCCCAATATGCTTTGGACGAAAACTTGCGATTCATCTGAGACTCCATTCAGGGCTATCCTCACCATCACGGTTGGCTGAGTGGACCCCACTGCAGCAAGTTGGTCTCGAGTGTCCTGAAGACGTTGAAGATAGAGGTACACCCCTTCTCCTTTCTCCATCAAAATCTGCTGCAACTTTTGCTCCAAATACATATTCCATTGTTCGAAAGAGCCTTCATACATAGAAGAGAAGGCCTCTCGGGTTGTATCCTTGCCCTACAAGTGTGAGACCACATGATCTCGAACTCCATCGAGAATGAGCCTCTTTGCCTTCCCCTGCTCAGCCTTGTACTTCTTCTTTTGATCGTTGTCAGCAAGAACAACTACAACACTATTGACGTAGGCCTCGAGATCATATTCCTCCAGAACAACTATGATTTTGGTCTTCCATATGACATAGTTGGAAGCTCCTTCCAACTTATCCTGATCTCTGAGCCCATGCAATGCCATCCCACCCAACTTTCGAACTGACTCCTCTAGTCACTACTCGGCTGCTCAGCAAGTGAGAAATTCGAACTTTCTAGCGGAAAGTTCTCTGAGAATCAAATTCCCCTTTTACGTGTCTTTGTTCTTTTCCAGTGGATTTCTGCCCCGGCAGAAACTGCGCCCTTCAAGCACTGCGTTGAGGCTCTATGTCACTCCCTCTGCCTCTGCAAACTCACAAACTGGAAATCGTACCTCTCTGTTGTCTCACTCAAAGAAAGATTTCCTCGAATCTACTTTCCGACAAGAACTGCGCAATCCCTTCAAGGGGATTCGAATTGCTGCCAAGTGCAGCTTTCAGCGTCACTGCTCAGCGCTTGATCTACACTTCCTGTTTCAAAATCAATGCTCTGATACCATGTGAAAATTCCTAGACTCGAAGGAACCCCTATTGTAGCAAATTTGAATCTACTTCACCTACTTGATTTTTAATCATGAAGTTATTCTCCTTAATACTGAAGCAAATTACTTCTGTAGCCTACATTGATTAAATGTTTGATCTCATGAAACAGAAAACAAAGCAAAGAACAAGATACATAGGACACACTTATTTTTGGACACAATAGTCCACGAAAAAACCCAATGCGGGAAAACTGGTGCAGCGATTCTGAGGGTTTATTATTATGCAGGAGAAATATCTGAATACAAATCTAGGATGCTCATCTAGCAATCCTTTACAGAGAAAATATTGGCGGAAAATCTGAGTGAGTTTTACCTCACTTCAACCGACAGAATTCTGACTGATTCGGCACAAGACTAGTTATCCCCGGTTATTTCTACGCTGGCCCTACATATGCTCTACGTCAGCTTCTCTACCCTCTGCCTCAGTTATCCCAGTTGTTCCCGGCAGTTTTGGATTTTGCGTGAGCAGTAGCTTTTTTGCTCTGCACTAGCCCTCCTAGCTCTACGTCAGGACTACGTGGGCCCAAACTTGCCCAACGTTAGCTCTCCCGGCTACTGCGCTACCTCTCTACAAGCTCTCTCCGCCTCTCTGTCAGTATTCTCCAAAAAGTACTTCTCCCAGATTCTCAATGCCCCTCTACTGTTGAATGATCACTTAGTTTGAATTTCTCAGCTTCCTAGCCCCAGAAATCGAACTCCAAATCAATTCTCTCTCTCTCTCTATGTGTATTTCCAAATGAACCCCAAGCCTCCATTTTATACTTTTCCTGTTGAGTCTTCAACAACCAAGATTAAGTCTCTAATCAACGACTAAAAGTAAAATATGACTTGATCCACCTTCTAGATCATTCTCATTCATATTTTGATTAATGCCCATTAATATTTTAATTTCCCTAAGTTTAGACTTAGGGACCCCATTAGAGATATTAATTATTTTAATGAAATACAATTCGGGTGGAATTTCACCAAACGGTTTCTAGGTTCTGTAGAACTCATGTGCCTTGGCCTCTCCACCAATTTTCAAGGCTAGAGCACTTCTGATGCTACCAAAAACTAATAGTCCCATGGGATCTCCTTTATTGGCTACTAAGCTTTAGGGATGGCATTATATGGGAAACCTCGATTTTGGTTGCATGTTTCCTGTTACCGCTCAAACTAGCAGGGGTCCTAGGAGGGGATCCTATAGAGCAACTACTAGGTCAAGGGCAAAAATGGAGCAATAGCCCATTGTCACCTCAATTAAAGCTCCCTACTCTTTACAGACTTTCACCGATGGGAGGACACCCAGTATAAAGGGGAATCACTAGATGAATGGAACAATGAGAGGGCAAGGAGTGATTCCTAAGGCCTATTCACAAGAGAGACTCAATTATATGGCTTTCTTGCTCGAGAAGCAAGGTGATATGCTCTCTATGGAGAGCTAAGAGGATTCTCAAGGCTAGGGTTTGGGAATATATCTAGCAAAGATGATTCCTAGGCCTGTAAATCCTTATGGAGTATTGGTCTTTGGGTGATCATTGTGGAATTGGCATCAATAGGTTTTGGGACCACACGAGACCTAGCAAACCCAAAATTAGGTCAAGGTATGGAGTTGATCACCCAATGATGGGTTTGCGCTAATTAGGGAGGAGAAGAGGATCAAAGGACAAATTTTCTTTGATGTTTGAATTCAATGATCCTAATGAGGACACTAACCAAGGGAAAACTAGGGCAAGAAATGGTCCTTGAGCTAGGGCTTGCTATATTTCAATATCCTACCGTCAGATTTGCTTCAAATTTGGAGGGCCTCTAAAGCAAACCTCAGCGCAATTGTGGACCAAAAATCTTAGTGTTTGTATGGCTAGATTGTGAGAAAATAGATTCCCTAGGTGACCTATGTAGGCTAGGCCTAGAAAAAGAGGGAGGTGAAAAGAATAAGCATTGAAAATGATCACCAATGGAGGATTAGTGCCTTGTCCTTTGGGAGAGATGGAGTCAAGGAGAATTTATGGTTTGGGAAGAATTCACCCAATCAAGGAGGCCTTCAACAACTTTGCATGGCATTTAGAGCATGAGAACAACTGTTGCAAGGACTTTATACTTCAGTTTGCAATAAATGATGACTTATCGAGATGTATTTAACATTAATTATCTCTAGGAACATCCATCCATTCATACATGGCCCATGACATGATGCAATGCTATAAAAGATCACAATTTCCACTAATTCGTATAGAAAAGCAGTAAATTTTAGACTTGTATAGCGAAAATCCCAGCAACATTCATGTGACAAAGTAAATAACAAGAATAAGCATGAAAAGAGCACTTACATGTACAAAAGAGTATATCCAATCATCAAATTATGCCAATAATGAAGCTCCAAGACAAGAGAGAGATATCCAAACATCAAAATTCATCCATAACATCCAAACTCATCCTCCAAAAGGGATAGTGAAAATCTCACAAGAGCAAATAACCCAATCCAAGTGATGATGATCTAAATTAATCATCTCACTTATATTTATACACTCTCTAATGAATTTGATTTAGCCTAATTGGCCTATTTGAGCCCCTAAAATAAAATAATGTGCATAATAACAATAATTTTGGTGACAAGCCCACCAAATAGCTCAATAATGTAAAGATAAGTCTCTCAAGAGGGTAGAATGATTAACATAATGAGTCGTTGGACCATTGAGAAAGCCAAATCAAGTCCAAGGGGTGCCACGATGTAGAAATGGACTCCAAACATAGTGGGCAAGGGGTTGGCCGCTTGTTTTCCAAGCAAGAACTTGTGGTGCTCCCAATTGGGTGTGGGGTCACAAAGACATCCTCATGGGTCTCCAAGTGGATCGAAAATGCCAAGTCTATCGTTCAAGTGTGGAGCCGAATGGGCATGGTGAACCAGGTGCATCATCATCATCCAAAGGTGGAACACGAGCAATCAATGATCAATGTTGGGGATCCATGAAGTAATCCCTGCTATGGTGGAGGCCCATGGCTCTCCACGCTCACCCTACGAGTGTCAATGTGGGCCTCTAAGGGGCTAGGAACCCATATAGGAAGACCAAGCCCAAAAGAAGACCCACCTGCAATCCTGCATAAGATTCGATACATCCCCTTGCCCTCCAATACAATAAGTCATTAGAATAATCAAGTAATAAAGCTTACAAGTCATGGGATCAATGGGGCAGTTCATGGTGGCATGCCCTTCCATAGTGGTCTTTGGCATGTAAAAATTCTCCAACCTCAATAGGGTGTTAACCAAGGACCCTATTAAGTGGTTTCAACCTCTAAAGGGGGTGACATGTCCATGGTACATCATTTTAAGTGGTAGGTAGCAAATGATATAATAATGGAATGGAATGGGGATCAGGGGGAATCATCCAGACCACATGTCAAAGTGCAAGGGTAGCTATAATAAGGGAAGCCCACACCTGGGTATACGAGTGAAGGAGGGAGCAAATCGTGGCACGTGAGTAACTCCGGCCTTTGTTTTTCCACCCTACTTCATATGCCTTTTGTCTTTGATTGATTTTTCTTCATAACTGCTCGAGGCTCCAGGGGATGGACAGCATGATGTGTAATATGTAGCAGTGGATACCCCCTTGAAGTGGGGCGATTCATCGCCCACTAGGGGTTGGGACAATCATGGGTTCCTTAGTGATGGAGAGAGAACTCATGAGGGCTCATACGAACCAGTGTGGTGGCCATGGATAAATGGGTAGAGCTCATGTTTGGCTTTTGCCCACGTGCTAAATTTGTGTGTCCCGACCATCTTTTGCATTTTGTGGTACATTTCTGGTCGTTACATTGGTATCAGAGCCATGTTGGCAGATCTCGGCCTTTGGCTATCAACTTGTCGTCGCAACTAAAGCGTTTCACTACACGAGTTGGAGTTTCTCCATTTTCGGTCAGGCCATCAGCCACTTATAAAAAATAATAATAATAATAATAAATAAATAAAAATAATCATAATAATAATAATAATAACAAGGCCTTTGGCCATGGATATTTCAATGATTCTGCTAAAAAAAATAGTCCGCTACAAATTTTGAAGGAGAACACTCATATATATAAAAAAGTTCTACATTATTGATAAAAAGTGCATGATAAAGTCAAAAGGGAATCTTTCCAAATCTCTTTAAAACTATACGTAAGAGAAGGAAGAGTAGAGAAGATTATCTTGATTCTTCATATTAAGTAGTTTACAAGCTCGTGGTTTTAACAACCCATGGTAACTGCCCATGGTATTTTCAAGGTAAAAGAAGAAAAAAATGAATACAAAATCTATTTATCTTAATGGTAAGTTTTACTTTTTACGTGGAGAAAATTAATAGACTCAAAGGCACATAAGTGGACATATATTTTATATTATACCCCAAAGAGGTGAATAGCCACGTTTCACCAGGGTTGTAACTTTTCGAAAAGAAAAAGAAAAAAGTATAAATAAAAGATATATAAAGAGAAGTATTATATTATAAAGGGGTATTTTAATGAAAAGTTCAAGTCATAAAATTATTGAAAATTATATATAAGTACGAAGAGGGTATTATTATAGAAAGTTACTTAAAATATCCATATATTAAAGTTTATAAAGGGTTAAATCTAGAACTATAAAGAGACATAAGGAAACAAGTTATAACAAAGGAAGAGTATTTTTTAAAAGCATTATAATAAATTTAAAGTGCAGTTTATTTAAATAGTGGAGTTATATTAATTTTTTTTAAGTGGGAAAAAATATATAATCGAGGAAAATAAAAGTTAACGAAATTTATTAAGGTGTTCAAGTTGATCAAATAAAAGGGCACTTATTGTAAAGAAGTAGTCAATTTTTGAAGGAAAAACCGAATGGAGTCTAATTTAAAAATGAACAAAGAAACTATGGATTCCATATATAACTCTACTTTTTGGACCAAATGTCCATTTTGTCGAACAGAAGATCAATATTTATCAATTCTTTAAAATCGCACAATACCTTGTCCAAAATGTCGAAGATTGTTTACTAAAGAAGAATATCAAGATAATGCCCAGACACAAATTAAAAGATTAAAAGAAAAAATTGCAAAACTTCAACAAAAGAACGAAGCATCAGAAAAGAAATATAAAAATCTTAGAGATTGGTTTCATAAAAAATCAACAGAAAGCAATGAAGAAATTTGGCGTCTAAGGGACCACAATGAGAAATTACTTTCGCAGATAAAAAATTCCAAGCTTAAGAAACAAAGATTAAAACAAGAAAATGAAAGTTATGATAAGGAACTAAAGGAGAATTTATCAAAAAAAGAAAAAGAAAATTTGTGCCTAAAACCCTTAATAAAAAATTATTAGAGCAAATAAAAAATTTAAAAGATAAAAAGAAAGATACTAAGGACAAAGTCAACAATTCAGAAAATGGTGAACTTTCATGTCTAAGGAATCATAACCAAGTATGCCTTACGCAAATAAAGAAGCTTAAAAGTGACAAGAAATCACTAAATGACAAGTTAGAACAACTTCAAGAAGTAGTATCGAAGTCTCCAGTCGTTTTAGTCCAAGTTGAAGATAAAGAAACAAATACTGATCCAGTCAAAATCATAACTCAAGCAGAGGATAAACCTACTGAAGTGAAGACACATGCAGAAGTTGCAGTTCAAACGATGGACATTCCAAATGATGATTCAGTGGCCAACTCGACAACAACAGTACCTAAAGAAAATCAAGAAACAACCACTAACATGATAAGGGAAATTCCAACCAGAAGAACTATTTATCGACATCTTAATCACAAGAGTAGACTTTCCAATTAATCTACGTGCCAGTATCACTCAGAACATAAACGACAAATTTATGTCCCCAAGAATACTGAAGTTTGCAAAATCCAGGTCTACGATAACTATTCATCACAAATTTCCAGAGATCAAAAGATTCCACAAAAGATTAATCTAGGATGGTCTGATCCATTCTCAGTGCGACAATTTTGTCTATCAGTCACAGCATCATATCATCTTGTATCAACGAAGATGAAAGTTCAGAGATGAGAAGATATTGTCAGTAAGCATTGAGGACAAAGCTTCTTGAAGAGAGAGGCAATGTTATTAATATAATTCATATAAAAATAATAATGTAAATATAAAATATAATAATAAATAATACTTAATTAACTAATAGTTAGTTAGTTAGTAATGAAGAAGCATGTCTGAAAGACATGACCATTTATGAAAGGGCACCTGCCTAGGGTATATAAGCAAGCCCTCATTCTCATTTGTAATCATCTCATATCTTAAATCAATTCAATATACAGTGACATGTCTTACAATGGACATTTACGTCTTTGAAGTATTTTAAAGATTTCCGCTGCATATATGACTTTTGGTCGTTACAATTTCCTGTTGATAGTGTCCAAATTATGCTTTTTATTTTCTTTTTAGCTACATCAACCTCTGGGGCATCATTCTAGGCTCAACCCAAGGTGTGGACAAGAGGAAGGGGAGGCTAACCCTATGTGGACCCAGTAGACACATGTGGACCCAGATGGGAAAAGAGATGAATGGGGCTAAAATGAGTGGAAGGGGAGTAATGTAGGTGGTATCAGGAAGCGGGATTATGCAACCAATATCGGGACTTCCCATGTAGTTCCATCCCTAAAGCTAATTGGTAGTAAAGGAGATGCCACGGGACTAGGATACAAGGGTAACCACGAAATCGGGCAGTGGAGACAAGAATACAGACCTATTCCACTCTTTCTGTCAAATCCCCCCACCAATCCATGCCAAAAAGTGTCGATGAAAAGTAAACAAAATTACTCAAACCAAACCAATGAAAAGTCATATATTTGGGGTCAGGAGGCTCACCTTCAAACATACATTCATAACAGATGGGCGAGGAACCACATGGTTAGCTCAAGTGGTGGAGAAAATGGCACAATCGAGCTATCTGGGGGGCTACAAGGGGTTGTTGGCTGTCAGCTGAGGACCATCTAGGAGAAAAAAATTCTCCTATGCATACTACCCACAAGTAGTGGGTAACAGTCCCGCTTCCCAACATCATATATATATCACCCCCTTCCGCTTATTATAACCCCATTTATCAATTTCCCATCTGGATCCAGATTTGTCCATTGGGTCCACAAGGAGTTAGCTTCCCCCTCCCCTTTTCCACACCTTGGGACAAACCTAGAACAATGCTCCAGAGGTTAACGCAGCTAAAAAGAAAAGAAAAAACATATTTTGGGCACTCTCAACAGGAAATGCACCATAAAATGCAAAATATGGTCGGGGCATACAAATTTAGCACATGGGCAAAAGCCAAACATGAGCTCTACCCCTATCATTATGGCCATCACCCTGGTTCCTAGGGCCCCTAATATTGGCCCTTTACATCATTAAAGAACCCATGATTGTCTCAACCCTTAGTGGGCGACGAACTACCCCACCTTAAGAGGGTAATCACTGCTATATCCTACACATCATGCTCTCATCCCCTAGAGCCCTGAGCAGTTATGAAGAAAAATTAATCAAAGGCAAAAGGCATGTGAAGAAGGGTGGAAAAATAAAAGTCAGGGTAACTCATGTACCACAATTGCTCCCTCCTACATTCATATACCCAAGTGTGGCCTTCCCCTAGTGTAGTGACCCTTATACAATGGCATGTGGCTTGGAGCCTTCTCTAATGCCCCAACACTTTCCATCATTATATCGTGATTTGTAAGCTCTTTTACTCGATTACTCTAATGATTTGTTGTACTGGAAGGCGAAGAGATGCATTGGATCTTATACAGGATTGTAGGTGGGTCTCTTGTAGGTGGGTCTCCATTTGGGGTTTGGTCTCCCTATAGGAGGTCCAAGCCCTCCAGAGGGTCAGATTGGCACTTGTAGGGTGGGCATTGAAAGCCATAGGCCTCCACCATAGCAGAGAGCAGATTGTCACTTCATGGATCCCTCAGCACCATTTGTTGATTGCTCATGTTCCACCTTTTTGGATGAGGATGATGCACCTGGACCACCATGCCCAATCGGCTTCACACTTGCACCACACACTTGGCAGATGTTCCAAGGCCCAGATGAGGATGTGTCTTACCATGAGAGACAAAGGGAGGGCTTATGTCATCATTCTAGCCCTTACAGATGGTATACAGGCATTATCGATTCACTTGGAGACCCATGAGGGTGTCATTGTGCCCCCACACCCACTTGGGGACACCACATATGATTTGCTTGGATATCAAGGGGTCACCCCCTTGGTCACTATGTTTGGAGCCTATTCTCTCACCTTGGCATAATGTGGACTCCATTAGGCCTCTTCAAGGGCCCAACGACTCATTGTATTTACTATGTTTCCCTCTTGAGTGGCTTATCTTTGTATTATGGAGCTATCTTAGTGGGTTTTTCACCAATTCATCCCATTGTTGTACATTATTTTATTATTTGGGGCTTAAATAGGCCTAATTAGGCAAATCGAACTCTTTAGGAAGGATATAAATTGATGAGAGCTCACTTGAATCTCATCATCACTTGGATTTGGATCATTTGTATCTCTTGAGATTTTCGCTAGACCTTTTGATGGATGAGTTGGAGAATTAATGCATTTCATTGTTTGGAAGATCTTGATGTTTGTTTTGGATCTTCGTTTTTCTTGCACTTGATGTTTGGAAAATTTTGTTGTCTATTATGAGTACTCTTTTCATGCTTATTTTGTAATTTGTCTCATGAAATCATCTATGGAATATTTTCATTCATAAAGCTAGTATAGCTGCTCTTATGCTTATGCGAAGTTGCTTATCTTGTCTTTGTGAGGGATTTTTCATATTGATTGTTGAAATGTATGGTGGATTATTGTCCTAGGGATACATGATTGTTCACACATTATTTTGATAAGTCATCATTTGCAAATAATTAGAAGTATAAAATTCCCTTGTAACCTAGTTGCTGCTAATGCCATACAAAGTTGTTGGGGAACTCCTTGATTGAAAACTCTTTTTCACCTCCTTCCTTTTATTTTAATCCCTAACCTAGTAGGCCTCCTAGGGCATCACCTAAAATCATTTCTAGTCATTGAAAATCCTTGAAAAATGGTCAACCATTGCGTTGGGGTTTTCTTGAGAGGTGCTCCAAATTTGAGGTTGATCCCACAATGCAATCTCAAGATATTCCAAGCCCTAGCTTGGAGATTGTTCTCATCCCTAGGTTCCCTTTGGTTGGTGGCTTCATTAGGATCATTGCACTCAAATTCCAAGAAAATTTCAATTCCCTTGATCCTATTCTCCTCCTTAACTTGGTCAAGATCATCCATTTGTTGCTTCAATCCAAGCCCTTGACCTCGTTCAGGCCCACTTGGGCTTCTTCGTGTTCCCACTACACTATAACTCTAATTCAACAAATATCACTAAGAAAACCTAGTTTTCTAGGATTCCTTGATCTTGGACACTTCTTTGCAAGTACCACTCCTCAAACCCTGGGTCTAGGCATCCTTTTAGCACTTCTAAGAGAGTCATCCATCTTGCTTCTATAGCAAGTAAGCCCATTATCTGAGCCTCTCTTGTGAATAGGCTTTAGGAATCAACCTACATCCTATCATTAATCCATCTATTCTAGTGATTCCTCTCATACTGGGACTCCTCCCATCGATGAAAGTCCGTAAAGAGCGGGGAGATTTAGCTAAGGTGACAGTGGGTTATTGCTCCATTGTTGCCACTTGACCTAGTAGTTTCTTTATAGGATTCCCTCCTAGGACCCTTGCTAGTTTGAGCGATAACAACTCCTTCGCTTCATGAGGCCCAGCATGTTCTCCATGGGCTCTAACAACCTTTCCAATAAATTATCCATCCTCTCCTGTGCCTATTCAAGGAATTTCAAGTTGCTTGTCGCCATTAGAGCTCTCCTGCACATCGAAACGCTTAGGACAATACTTGTCGCATTTAGCTTCTTTGCAACTCTGCTTGATGCTTACAATTTGATTACCACTGTTATCCTTTTATTAACAACCCCATAATTTGTTGCCTCGCTCCCGCTACAAGGTCACCATTTAAGGGCATTTAATTTTTGACCTGCCAAATCCATGGCACTAGTGATACAATTCACCATTGTTAGTTCCTTTGAGCAATGCTCAATACGGAGATTTTGTGTGTTTAACTCAGATCTGAAATATCATGCTTTCCTTTTCAAGGCACTGGCGATATAGTTCACCACTGTTAATTCCTTTGAGTAGTTGTCAATACAGAGATTTTGTGCATTTAACTCAGATCTAAAATAGCATGCTTTCCTCTTCAAGGCACTAGTGATACAGTTCACCACAATTAATTCCTTTGAGCAGTTTTCAACACGGAGATTTTGTGCGTTTAACTCAGATCTGAAATAGCATGCTTTCCTCATCAAGGCTATAGGCAACTTTGCTTGCATTCTCCACATCGCACCTCGCATATATTTAACGTGCTACCAATGTCCTTCCAAGATCTGTCATGTGCTAACCAAAGGCGATTGTTGTCAAGTCGATGGTCCTCCACCATCCAACCCCATTTATGAGTGTGTTTCCAATCTGCTCTCCCTTTGAGCGGGGAATTAAACGACGTGGACGAACTTAAATGTGGATTTAGATTGTTGACGCAAACAATTATCTGACGATTTGATCCACGACCATTAACACCATTTTGCTCATATTCATTGACATGAACATTGATTCCACGAGTCATGGCAAAAGTATATAAGATATTTGACTTTGATCCTACTCCAATTTACCTTGATCCAAGGTTGCTCCCTTGTTTGCAAGTGCATCATCCACTGTGTTCAAGTGTCGATATACATGATAAAATTATATGTCCTTGAAATGCTTACTACCATTGAGTCACCAAAGACCATTAAGCAGTGAATTCCTTTTGCTATGGCTATTACTAGCCCTTCCCATAAAGCCAAGTATTATGCTTCGTTATTGGTTGAGGTTCCCAATCACCAAGCAAATTGTAACTCTTTTTGATCATCAGGGCACAATATTACCCTCTTGCTCTTGCCAACACGGTCTTTTTAGCTTATTGTTATGTTGTAGAATTTTCTCCATAATTAAGCCACTTCTAAACATTCTTGTAAAAAGCACAAACCTATATTGTAACCGTTTTAGTCACTGAATAATACATTGAGTCTGCTTTAGATGGTGGTGTTTCTTTTCATAAGAATTTTCCCCAAGATATTATGCTGTCAATGGTTTGTTCTTTATTTCATATATATACAACTATTCTATTTTTAATTTCTGCACATTCTTCTCTCTCATGGATGATTAGTGTAAGAAATAACCGTATCAGAAATCCAAATCTTGGTACCATAGACAAGAAAGTGAAATAACGATATCCGAAGTTCAAATCTTGGTAATAAATAAACAAGGAAGTGAGATAATATATACGAAATCTAGGGGAAATTCCAATGACAATATGTCGCAAATGAAATGTAAAGCGGTTTTGTTCAGCGCCATTAAATGTAAAGCGATTTTGTTTAGCTCAAATAAATGTAAAGTGGCTCAGTTAGATCGCATGCCCAAACGTTCATGAAATGAAATGAAATGATATTTTAAGGTCCACAAGACTAAAAATAGCCTATGAGACCATTAGTTCTCTGTTTTTCGCTTTTTGCAATTCAATCATTTTCCGATTCAAATTGATGATGAGCTGACCCAACCTTCCAACAATCTCATTGCTAAAAAGACAATGCCAAGAAACTGATGCTAACATGTTCTCATAAGTTTCTCTGATGTTTTTGAATGCATCACATTCCAAAATGAAATGTTTTTCCGACTCCACAACCTCAGACATGCAAAATGTACACACCTGTTTTTCCCAAGCTTCTTTAGGCCTTTTCCACCGTCTTATTTCACACTGAAGTTGATGTGAGTTGGTCCTTAATTGAGCAATAAGAACCTTTGCCCTCCACGAAATGCTAGCTCCAATGAACTCTTTTTGTTGTAGATCACACGTAGGGTTGAATTCCTCAATGTAATATTTCTTCTTCCTACCCAACTCTTTTCCCCATACCTTTTTATGAAACTTCCCCATGACAAAATCCTTTAGCTCCTTGCTATTTGTGAGACAGACATTGAAGTATATATTCCATTTTTGCATCCATGTGTAGTTTTGTTTCATCCATATTTTCTTTCTTTCACTCATGCCTTCATTGAATATAACATTAAGCCTCCATGTGAGAAAAAAATCAAATATGGTACAACCAGGAAACAGTCATAGTTTATATTTTTACGGTGTTCACTTATTTCAAAATTACACGACCTTCTTTGGCTTTCAAGATGAATTTTGGCATGAATATTCTAGTTCTAAACTACAGAATAGTTCAAACTCATTAACGTTTAAAAAACCGAACAATTCCGATGTAACAATTTGTCAGTGGCTAAGTGAATAATTCTAGTTGATTCAATTATGATGCCAGTCTTAAACTACAGATATTTAGGCCTACCATTCCAATACAAAGAATCTCGAAATACGGTCGAGAAATGACTATAGAAGCAAATTGCGTTACCGGGGGTGAATGAGGACACAACAAAGCCAATAATTCCATCCTTCGTAGAACGTGCAGAATCTTTCCGCTTCCAATTGCTGTAGCATTCCTTTTCTCTCTGTAAACTTGCCAACTCACCAAGCTTTACTAAACAATAACAGCAGCGAAATGTTAGTGCTGTAGCGTTCTTTTACCCTGTCTGTGCTGTAGCGTTTACCCTGTTTGTGCTGTAGCGTTCGTTAGGGTAAAAGAAACCGAACATATTATATTCTTAGAGTCAGAAGCATATATTATCTCTTGCACACGGTACATTTTGACACTGAATTTGCAGATCAAATGGCGAAGTATGTTCCCCACGCGTACCTTTCCACGGAAAGCAAAAATCGTATTGGGGCAGTAACACGTATTACTCGTGTATTTATATCCCAGTAATGGGGCATTAGTGTGAAAAGCATAAATCGTAATTGGGCAGTAACACGTCTTACTCGTGTATTTATATCCCAGTAAGCGGGCATTAGCGTGTGTAAAATAATTTATTTTTTTATTTTCTATTAATTTACAAAGCGAAGTGAGAATTGGACCATTTAGTAATGGAGTCATTTACCCACGCGGAGGAATTGTTCGGATGACTAAAAGTGGCTAGAATTTGGGCAAAAAATTTCAAAAAATCTTGTAGAGATCATGTTTGAATTGTTTTTTTGATGGTGGAAATGGGTTCAGCACCATCAAAAACATCTGGGACAACTAAAATTTTGAAGTTTAACAACTATAACTTGGATTTACAAAAATCCTTGCCATATTTTCTTTAAATATAACCGGAATTTCTATAACTTTCCGGGCAATTCCTCCAACTCATTAGACTAAGGCCTTAGGAATTGAAAACCAATCTATGAAAACAATCAATGTCCAACTCATTCTTTCAATATCAATATCAAGAAGTTATCTTTTAAGAAAAGTTTAATTAAAAATAATTAATTATTAAATGACAAGTGAACTAAAATATATATTAAATATATAAAATTATTTAAATATTAAATAAAAAATATATGAAAGATATAATAGGTAGGGGAGATATTTAAATATTAAATAAAAAATATATTAAAGATATAATATGTGGATGAGAGTCTATAATATTTACTGGTAAAGTTTAATTAAAAATAACTAAATATTAAATGATAAGTGAACTAAATATATATTAAAGTTTTCAATTGAAGTTTCAAATAATAAAAGAAGTAGCAAAATCAACTCATAGTATGACAAAGATTGTAAAAGTCCGAGGAGAGCAATTAAAGAAGTTGTTGAAGAATCTTTTAAAATTGGTAAGATAAAAATATACAAAGCCCTAATTAGGAAAACTAAAGATAATAATAAAATTGCTTTACACCATTGGAATTCCTATCTTAAAAAGCTTTATGAATCTCCAAATGTAATGGATAACTTTGAAACCCTGCGCACAACGAAAGAAGTTTTCTCATTAGAAGACATTGATTTTTGGGTTAAACGCTTAGAAAATGGGAAAGCTAAGGACATTGAAAGTTACCAGGCGGAAATCTTAAAAATTGGAGGGCTTGTCCTCATCCCCCACATCCACAAGCTTTTCAATTAAGAGGTCAAGCAAGGGTTCCCTAAACCATGGACTTAGAGCCTAATTATCCATATTTTTAAAAGTGGGGATACAAATAACCCCTTTGATTGTCGGACAATTATGATCAGCCCTCTCTTAGCCAAGTTATATGGTATTATTTTAGAAAAGAAGTTGAGCATATGGCTTGAAAGTGAAGGTAAGCGGGCTAAAGGCCAAGCAGGTTTTAGAAGGTAGCACTCAACAACAGACCACCTTGTTATGCTTAGGATCATTGTGGAGGAATGTCGCAATGATAAATCCAATCTCTTTTATTGCTTTGTGGACTTTAGAAAGGCTTTCGATACGATTCCTAGAAACAACCTATGGAATAGATTAGAAGAGCTAAAGGTTCTTTTCGAGTTGAGAGCTGCCGCTGTAAGGTTATGCGAGAATGTAATTGCCAAGTTAAAGAGAAATGAGGGGTGGTTGAAAGATATTAAGTGTAATATCAGAGTTAAACAAGGTTACCCCCTCTCCCCTACCCAATTTGGCATTTACATCGACAAGCTAAAAGGTTGTTTAGAGGAAGCAGGTTGTGTTGGCATAATCTTAGCTGGGATAGTCATCATCCTTCTTCTCTATGCTAACGATATTGTTTTTCTCACAAGGTACCCATCTGATCTTGATAAGCAACTTAGACTTCTTAAGGATTTCTGCTCTACCATGGGTATGACTATTAACACTGACAAAACAAAAGTTATGATTATCAAATCCAAGAAGGACACTTACGCTAATTTTATATATGACAATAGTAACTTGGAGGAAGTGTCTTCTTACAAGTACCTAGGAATTGATATTCATCACAAGCTCAACTTGAACTATAGCATTGAGAAAATGATTAATGGGGGTGGAAAGCTTATTTTGGTCTTGAAAATAATTGTAAAACGGCAAACCTCGTAATGTGGGATAGAAAAAAGTTCCTCTTTGAAATTTTAGTCACTCCTATTATCTTATATGGATGTGTGGTTGAGATTGTAGTATCTCTACAGAATCCTAAAGAAAGATTGAGGAAATCCAGAAGCGTTTTATAACGTATAACCTCAAAATTAAAAGCAATACACCATATCCTATTATGCTTATAGAAGTGGGTCTCTCCCCTATCGAGAGCCTAGCTATGACTAGGCTTCTGTTGTACAAGCACAAACTCAATAATATAGGAGACCATAGACTTCCTAAGCTAGCTTTAAATTCCAACCAAAACCACCTAAGACTCAAGCGAGGTTGGTATAAAGACACTAGAGCCTGGTTAAACCATTGGGAGATCGACAAGAATTTTGCATTGCAAAACATAATAACATTAAAAATATTGTTACTTCTAAGTTTAAAGAATAAATGTGGTGTGAGACAGATTTAGCAGCTAAAAGAAAATTAAGATATTATAAGGAAGTCATTAACCCCACTCTAGAAGATCAAAAGTATCTCTTTGTTTTAACTAGCTCAAAGAAGAAAATTAATATAGCCAAGATTAGAACGAACTCTCACGAGCTCCATAGTGAAATGAGTCGTTGGGCAGTTCCTAAAACACCATGGATGGAAAGGATTTGTCATCTCTGTGAGAATATGAACATTGAGGATGAAAATCACTTCCTCTTAGAATGCCCCGCGTACAACAACATTAGATCTCAGTTTCATAATTTTTATTGCAATACTGACATTCCTAGCCTTTTACGATGTCAAAATTATAGTGAGCTCGGGAGGCTTCTCTCCAAGCTTTTTGAGCATAGGAATAAAATCTTAAATCAAACTAAATAATTCGTTTTTTTAGGTCTCATAGACCAAAGTTTGGTCTTAGTGGACGTTAACCACCATCATCATCTCCTCATCATCATCATCATAAATATTTAAATATTATATTGTGGAGGAGAATTTATAATATTTAATGGTAAAGACTTAATTTTAAATTAAAATTAAATACTTTATTTATTATTTGTTATATTTTAATTTACATATTAAGATTATAACATAGTCTAATATATAGATGAGATGGTTTTTTTTACAATATATTTTCTAGTTTATTTTAATCAAAATATGATTGAGGTTTTTAAAAAATTGAGTTTAAATTGTTTAATCTGTATAATCTGAGTGCCGCAAGGGTTTTTCAGGGTTTTGAATCCATTTATGTATTCAAAAATGTATTTTAAACAACAACAAAAAAATCTTGAAATTGTATTGCCAGATTTTGGTGAATACTTATGAAAAAAGTTATTCCCTATATAAGTTAAACTACGTCATTTATTTTTATTGCATAATTTAATTAATAGATGAAATGGTTTTTGTTTGAACATTTTTCTAATCAATTTTAACTAAAAGCTGCTAGAGGTTTTTAACTAAGATTTGAAGTTGTTTAATTTGCAAAATTCTAATGCTTAGGGGTTTTTGGAGGCTTGAATCCATTTACGTATTCAAAAATGTATGTTAAATAACAAAAAGTTAATAATCTCGGTTCAAATTGTATTATCAAATTCCAATGAAAAAAAATCATTTCATCTATTAATTAAATTATGCCTAGCCTTAATATGTTTAAATAATTTACATTTTCAATTTCTCTTTATATATTTTTTAATTGAAGTTTATTTAAAAGTGAGTATTCCATATAATTTAGTCTCGTAGACCTTAAAATATCATTTCATTTCATTTATAGAAAGGAAGCAATTCCAATTTTCACTTTTGATTTCTACAATTTTATATAATTATTTTAAAATATATATTTAATAATATTCACAATTGACTCGGTGGGGCTATTTTTCACCTCTATGAAAAAAAAGAGATGCAATATCGCTGGGACTATGATCACTCACTAAAAACCAAGCTGAATATTTAGCACTCTCATTAGGATTTGATCTTGCAATAGAAAGAGGAATTCAACATCTCTCTGCCGATGGGAATTCGATGATAGTTATCAAGCCAGTGGTGAAGCTATAAGAGAACTCTCAGAAGATCCAATCTGCCATTTTTCACTAAATCAGCCTTCAAATTGCAAAATTTGATAGCGTGGAATTCTTCATGTAAAGACAAATCTCAATTCATTGGCAGAAATGTGGGCAAATAAAGGTGTCATTATCGTACAATTCATTAGTGATGGATGGTATCCCATTTACAAGCCTTTGCCATGATAAGCATTAAATTATCTTTGAATAAGTATTAGTTGGCCTCATTATCTGAATAAAAGGAAGAGATGTCTGTAGTCCCATTCTCAGATTGATCCAGGCAAGCTTGTTAAATAATTTGTCAGTTGCATTGTTTTGGCGGCCCTTCCCTCACAAAGTGGCATGGATCTGAGTATCTATTTCAATTTCTCATGCATCCCCGAATTTGTGAGGGGATAGATGTAGGTTGCAACCCATCAATATTAAAATTGAGTTGAAGTGTATAATTAGCACCTTCTCAATGGTTACCCAGGAAGCACGCTAAGCAGTGATTAATGGAAGCAAGAATTAGAATTCAGGTTGGAAATCATAGCTTTGGATTTTCATGTCTGGTCGTTGCAGAGAAATCAATGCGACATTCAAGGTGTAGCGACAATTGATGTAAGAAAGAAGAAAAAAAGAAATTATTTTAACCTCCAAGAGGTTAAAAATAGCCTATGAGACAGATTGAAAAAAGAAAAGCACTCTGCCTATAAAAAGAGAAGGTGTGTTCTTGCAAGTTCAGAGTGACCTATTTGGTACCCATTCCGCTTGCAGGAGTTTTCCGCAAGAGTTCCATCTCTCATGATGGAGAATCGTTGTAGTCTGGAGCAAGAGGAGAATAATTATTATTGAGCTCACTTGTTGGCTCCAATGGAGTTCTCTATCATCGTGATATTTAGGTAGGTAGATACGATTTCAATAGAATCGAGAGCCCACTACGAGCTAGTAAATCACAAGCTAGACTTGTTGGAGGCTAGACTAACAAGGTTACAGGTGGCGTTTAATCAATTGAACGTCAAAATTGACAACATGGTCATTCCTTCTAAATCTGAAGAAGTCGAGGAAAGCAGTGAATAAGATAAAGCTTTTGGAGGGCAGCGAGAGAGTCGACTCTAGAACCTCAGGTGGCGGAATCCTCTTTGTTTGGTTCAGATAACCTGCAAATGGAGGCCCCCGCACAAGGGACATTTCCTGCAAAATAGTTTTAATTTCATGATGTTTAAGTTATGTATTGTAAGTTCATAGTTATATTAGGCGTGTTTTGGAAGATGTGTAAGGACAGTTGTCTTAGAATATTGGCATGAAATAGAAGAACCGATAAGAGCAGTGTTTTTTGGAACATTTTGAATGCAGGGGATGAAAACAGAGCTATTAATATAAAAATTCAATCCACATTGCATTAATAAAAAGCTTATAATAATTTTTTTTAAAACAAGTTAACAATATTAATGAAATTTTAAATTAGGTAGGTTATTCTAATTATTTTAGAAAGTTATTTTAATAATATTACTTTATATTAATGAAAATTTTTCATTTTTACGTATAAGTCTTAATTTCCCTCTTGTATAAGCTATATTCCACATAAATATCATGGGTCCTCAATATTATCGGTCATTTTATTTTTATTATTATTTTATTTTTATAAGTTATTTTTATTTTTATTATCATTTTTTTGACCGAGTTAAAATGTTTACATTACATTACATTTTTTTTTACATAATCGGTTGTTGTTTGTATTCCAAAAACGATTGGGGAGGCTAAGCTCCAGTGTTACAAGGCATTATGACCGGGAAACAAAGTAATGAAATATTACAAGGAAGACAAAATTTCTCTTTGCTTATGTCATTCTTGACTTTTGGAAAACCTGAACAAGTATAGAATCTAATAAATTGAAACAGTAAGAAACAGAATTTGCAAGTCATACTTAGTCTATGTTTATATGACTGATTTTGTAGACTGTAGATTCTTCAGGAATTCCTTCAGCTTCTGCGTTCCTTAAATTTGAAGAGCTGGTGCTGGGAGCATTACTTTTTTCCATGATGAACTTCCGAATGTCGATGGACTCTTGGACATGACTGCATCTGTTTGAGAGATCATTGAACTGCTCCTGAAGAGAAGAAACTCTGTGGAGAAAGAGATTGAGGTCGGCCTCATGCTTCTCCTTAGTGATCTGGGCATGGGTGTCAATTTTGGTGTCCAAAATCTTCTGGTGAGCTCGAATTTGTTCCAGTTCTGCTTGCAGATCGTAAACAGTCCTCATTTCTTGCCATTGCGTATGGCCAATCTGAGTTCTCCTTGCGCAGTGAGGTCAGTGTGCTGCAAGATTGTTGATCCAACGAGCCTGGGAAGAAGAAACTTGGAGGAGGATAAACAAAAATGAGGGAAGGGGAACGAAGGCTCAGAGCATAAGATCGGCCGAGAGCAAACGAAAGATGGAGCAGATACAGCCAGGGAGAAGCGGAGATGTGATTCTGAGAGAAGGAGAGCACGATTATGTAGGCGGGCTCTGGCAAGGGGGTAGGGAAGAATGGGGAGGGAGTCACGAGAAAAATGCGAGAAGGATCACGGGAGAGGAATGGGTGGAACAGAGCAGCATGGGTGATGGGACAGAAAGGAGATTGGCAGATCGTTTTCAGAGATATGATGATAAATTCATCATGATGGAGAATTTCAATGTGGATTATTGCAGCGACCAAGATCTGATTCTGCTTGAGGACGCTATGAGAAGCAGTGAAAAAGTACTCAATATTATTAATAAATTTAGCAGTCGGTCTGAGAATTGAATTGCTTCTGATCATGGCAGATAATTTTGGGATGCGGTTGAGCTGCATAGGAGACTGCCTATGGATCTTGTGGAAGTTCTATTGGCACAAGTGTTGGCCTCCTTGTTGAGGGATCAAAGAACATGGAAGAAACGGATATCTATCATTTGTTGGGTATGAACTTGACAACGATTGATAGTTTGTTGCAAGAGCACATTAGAGGCACTCCATTGTAAACCATTAGACTTATGATGGTGGCCGAGTCTCCAAGGACCATTGCAGTGTTTATGCCAAGTTTTTGAAGCTGGATGACCCCTTGGTATAGTGCAAGAGCTTCAACCTTGTTGTTGAAGAGGGGGCCTAATCCCCATTCATAAGTCATTTTAATATCTCCGTTGGCATTGTAGATGATTCCACCAGCCCCTGTCGTTCCTGGATTAGATTTGGAGGCCCCATCGAAGAAGAGATAGTGAGTGTTACAGTTTCTGAGCCAGATGGAAAGCTCCTCATCTTTCAATCTTATTTTCCAACTGTGATTAGATTTGTTGCACTGGCTGCTGATGTTACTCCCGCTTTGGTCGTTGTTACTTTTATCCAACAAATACCCTATGAAATTCCTTTCTTCAACACAAAGATCATCGATGTCAATTTTCTTTAGAATTTTGACTGAGATGGTTTCCAATGTAAGGCTCCTTGCCTTGTTACATAATTTCCTTGTGTTGGTTTCTTTGTCTTTGAAGGCCATGCGGTTTCTTGCCAACCATATGTTGCACAAGAGAGAATAGGGAAGAGCATCCCAAACTCTTTTGGTAATATTGTTCTTCTTTCGTTTCCACAGATAGTTCTTCTTCCAAAGATGCAAAATTTCAACAATGGAGTTATGGGGGCTCCAAGGGAGATGGGTGTTAAGATAGATTTATTTCCAATAGGCAGTGGCAAAGGGGCAAGTGATGAAGATATGTTGGATGGTTTCTTCAGCTGCTTGGCAGTTTGGGCAACGGGATGGACCAATTATGCCTCGTTTTTGCAAATTATCGGCTGTGAGAACTTTCCCTTTTAGGAGGACCCAAATGAAGAAATTTATTTTTGGAACGGTCTCTGATTTCCAGATGATTTTCCAATGCGGCCAAATGGGCATGGGGTATTCATTATTACAGATATGCCGGTGGGCGACTTTGATTGTGTAATTGGAGCCTGAAGGATCCCAACAGAAGCCATCGTTGTCATTTTTTAAATTGGAGCAATGCTATGGATGTGGGATTGGAGATTAACAAAACTTGCTTCGAGGTCTATGGGTATGGCTGGAAAGGTCCATCCTATCCAAGTGTGAGATTGGGTATCCCACTGAGATATCTGGTCCAAATAATGAAGCCCTATGTTGTCAAAGAAGGAGAGAATCTAATCAGTTCCAGGTTTGCTGCTGATAGGCTGTTGTCCCATTATTCTGTCTTCTCTGATTTTGATGTTGGTGCCACCCTTCGGGACTTTGAAAATGTTTTAGGCAAGAAAGGGGATTGCTTTCTTGCACAACTTCCAGATTTTAGAGCAAACTCTGTTAGGGATATCGTAATCCAAGAGGTGTTGTCTTTGAGAGTTGAGATATTTGGCTTCCAACACACTTTTCCACCAAGCATATTGGCCGCTAATGAATCTCCAAACAATCTTGCCACCAAATGCCAGATTTAGGAGCTTGGGAGATCTGATTCCTAAACCTCCACGTTCCTGGGTTTGAATGACCTGCTTCTAGTTTATAAGATTGTACTTCTTTTTCTCATTTTCCCCCCCTTGCCAAAGAAAATGACGGAGGATGGCTTCCATTTTGTGATGAAAATTAACAGGAGCTTGCAGAAGCATGAATTGGTATAAGGGCAAAGAAGAAAGACTTGTTTTTAGGAGAACTAGGCGACCTGTTGGATTGAGCCAAGAGGAGCCCCATTGCTGCACTTTCCTTTTCATTTTATCTATGATAGTGTCCTGTACTTCAACTTTCAGAGTACCAACACTCACTGGCATGCCCGGATAAGTGAAATGTCCCCTGTCTAATTTGCAAGGGACCCCAAATGTGCTGGCAATGTTATGAAGGACTTGAGCAGAAGTGTTCCAACCATAGATGCAACTTTTGAGATGGTTGACCATACCTCCTGAGTAGCTCATGTGTTTGTCTAAAAGGGCTTTGAAACGATGAGCTATTATATTGGAGGCTCCTCCCATTAACAGTGTATCGTCAACAAATTGAGAGTGGTTTATGTTTTTAACTCCATTCCCAAACTTAATACCTGTGATAAGACCGACATGCCGATTGTAGTCCAAGGCCTTACTAAAGGACTCAACCATCAAGATGAACAGGTAAGGAGAAAGGGGACAGCCTTGTCTTAACCCTCGAGAGGATTGAAAGGAAGGCCCTGGTCTGCCATTAATGAGAGGAGAGATCCAAGGGCCTGAAATGCAAGCTTTGACGAGGTCAAGGAACGGCGCAACAAACCCCATTTTCTGCAGAACAGTAAGGAGGAATGAGTGCCTAACTCTGTCGAAGGCATTGGCTAAGTCCAATTTAAGAATGAAACCTTTTTCCTTTCTAGATTGGCTAGAATGTATAGCTTCTTCGACGAGGAGAATTGAGTCAGGAAATTTGCCTATTGGCCAAGAAGCCTCCTTGAATTTTAGAGATGAGCGAGGGGAGGAGAGGTTTAAGGCGAGAGGTGAGGATTTTGGTCAAAATTTTGTAAGATGAATTGCAAAGAGAAATGGGTCGAAATCAGGAGAAGGATGAAGGTTGATTTTCTTTAGGAAGGAGGGCAAGATGGGTGACATTGGTGAAACCTCCAATTTTACCCTTGCTTTGAGTCCAATTTATCATTTTGACAAGATCTTTTTATTATTATTCGCCAATAAGCTCGAAAGAAGCAAATGGGGAAACCATTTAGGCCAGGAGCTTTGTCTGGTTGGAGCGTCCATATAGTTCTTCTTATTTCTTCTTCTTCGATCTCCTTGATCATGTTTTCATTGATTTCCTTACTGATCTCAGTAGGGAGGTGTTGCAATAGATCTGAGTAATCTTCCACCTCTTTCATTTCTGTTAAAAGAGCACTGTAATGATCTGAGGCTGCCTTTCTAACAGCTCCTTGAGTGGTTTGGAGATTGCCTTCAGCATCTATGATGGAGGTAACATTGTTCCTAATTTTCCTGACAGTGGCTTGTTTACGAAAGAAAGCATAATTTTTGTCTCCTCCTTGCAACCATAGCTGCCTTGATTTTATTCCCCACTTTTGCTCCTCCGCTCTATTGGCATGATATAGCTGGAAGTAGAGATCGCCTTCGAGTGCTTTGTATTCCTTGGAGAGTCCTCGTTCCTCTATTAGGCTGTGAATTTTTTCCAATTTGTTTTTTATCTCAATTTTGTCCTTCTCAGGTTCCGTGTAGTAGTTTTTTGCCCATTCCTTCAAGGCGTATTTGGTCCTTTTTAACTTGTTTTCCCATATGTGTCTCGACGATCCTTCTATGTGCTAACACCATGTGTTTTTGACAATCTCTTTGAGAGTAGGAATGTTGTTCCACAGTGGGTTGTATTTAAAAGGTATGGGCCCTAAAGGGTAGTGCGCTTCGAGAACAAGATTAGTGGGCTAATGATTAGATGTTGAGTAGGGAAGAACGACAGAATAAGCAATGGAGTAAGATGAGAGGAGCGTGACATTCACCACTATCTTGTCAAGCGTTTCCATGATATTACCTTTGCCCAATCTGCAATTATTCCAAGTGAATCTGTGATTTTTTGGAACAACGTCAACTAGATCATGATCGTGCATGATTGTCTCCAACTGTGATCTGTAGGGGTCATGAGAAAAAGAACCTCCTCTTTTCTCATTGGAGTGGAGTATGAGATTGAGGTCTCCACCAAGAATAATATTGTTGCTTCCTTCTTCATCTATGTTTGTTTTGAGGGAAGTCCAACACTGCTCTTTGTCTCTTTAGTGTATTGGTGCATAGATGTTATAGATGACAATCCTTTGGTTATTTGTTGATCTCTCTAGAGCGATTTTGATCCAGTACTGACTGACTGTATCTGTTATGTGTTTCCAAATGCTGTGATTCCAGAGGGTTGCAATTCCCCCAGAGGCACCCCTTGATTCGCTTATGCATCCATTATACTGCGTTAGCTGACCAATGATTCCTTTCATTTCTTGGTTTCCTTGTTTTGTTTCTTGTAGCAATAGGATTTTTGGTTTTTCATGTGTTATTAGATCTTTTAGGGCAAAAATTTTGGAGGGGTGCCCTAGTCCCCTGCTATTCCAGGATAGAACTTTCATCATTGAGTGTGAGGGGTATGGAGAGTTTCTCGCCCTCCTTGTTCCTTGTGCACTGCTTCTTTATTATTTTGCCCCAAAATGTAGGTTTCTATGGGGTTCTACATACCCATGGGAATATCCTTTTGAGCGTTTTCATCTCTCTGTTGCTTTCAAGACTTCCTTCCCGGCCCTTGTTTTTTTTTTGTGTCCATAGTTACACCGTGCTCTTTACAAGAATTCCTGGTAAATCTAGAAGAGGGAGGATCATGGGAAAAGGAGGAGGAGATAAGTAGAGGGGGGTGGGTTCAATGGCATCAGCTTGGGACATGGAAGGGGGGTTGTATTCAGGGGGGAAATGGAGGAAAAAGGATTGGATGAAGTAGGGGGAGGGAGTGGATGGGCAAGGGAGGGGGTGGAAGAGTTTAGGAGAGATGAGGTGGAGGGGATGACTGAATTAGTCTTAGGAGGGGCAGCTTTAGGGTTTGCCTTGGGGTTGGAGGCAGTCTTCATTTTCTTGACCGTTTCCCATTGCTCATCTTGTGAAACATTTTCAACATCAACTAATTTGGAGTAGCGATTGGCAAAATGGCCATATTCGTGACATACCTTGCATTTGAACGGGATTTGCTCGTAGTCCAATTGTTGGATGTGCGTCCAGTCATCCACTTTGAGTTTGATGGCCTCAAGGAGGCCTTTGCCGAAATCAACTTCAACACATATGCGGGCGCAGGCTTGCATGTTATCTTTTGGCTCACTACGATTAATAAATCTTCCAACATCATTCCCAATGGCTCGAACCGATTCGTTTCCCCAACAGTGGAGAGGAAGGTGAGGGAGCCGAACCTAGACCGGAACTACACTAGGGACATCCAATTTGGGGTCGAAATCCGGAGTCCATTTGTTGAGGTATAAGCCTCTGGAGTCCATGAAATATGGTCTATTTCTAAGTATTAGATCCTTGTCTTCTTTTGATTCAAAATGGAAGGTGAAGTACCCTTTCCCATAGAAGCGGATGGAGATTTTGCCTTGTATTTTATCAGACCAGTTTCGTTCGACCCACCTTTGCACTGTCTTCGGAGAGGGCCAGAGACCAGTGAATTGTCCAATGAGACCTCGTTCTGCTAATGAAAGAGCTGCCATGCGAGGAAGAGCTGGAGGAAGGATCACCTCTTGCAGAACATCTAGCTTCTTCACAAACTTAGAGATTGTTGGGCGAGGGCGCTGTGGGGGTAAGGATTTGACAAGGGCGGAGAAGGCCTGTTGGGCGGCAGCCACCTTCGGGGTTGCATCCGGAGGGGCCATGGCTAAGGGCTGATGCCGAAAGAGTAGGTTCAGCAGCGGCGTGACCTAGCAGAGCGCGATAGTTTTTTTTCCATAGGTGAATCATTTACATTACATTACATTAATCTTTTAAATTTAATTTACTTTTTATTTTATGTAATGTGACTTAATCAAAATGTTAAACATTACATTACAACATCTCCACCATCTCTTGACACAATTATTGAAAAACTAAAATATAAATAATAACAAGTTAGATATAAAAAGTTTATAAATTATAAAGACTATGTAATAATAAATGAGGTAAATTATAAAGATAAATATGTTAATTAATCAATATAAGTTATTTTTATTTATTTGCCAATTGTGATTATCTTAAGTGGTGGGGTAAAATAGTTGTTATGTTCCTCACTCAGGTTCAAAACCCCGCCAATGACATGATGAGTTATAATGTCTTAATAAATATTGTTGTAATGGCTTCATGCCTATGAATATTGTTATATTGGCTTCGAGCCTTGTGAACTCTTTAAGTGAGAATATTTGTGGGTTGACCTAGTACCAACAACTTCACTCTAACCCTTTGAAAATAAGATTGATTTATTTCCTCTATATATATAAACTGAAAATGATATTATATTAAAAAATAAAATAAAATGAATATAAAGTTTAATACTTACATCAACAAAGTGTATTTATTTTGAATTAAAATTTCCAAAATTTAATCTAATTATCAATAATTAATAAATAGATAGTAAGTATTTGACCTTGCAAAACATTTAAACCGATAAGAATTTTTTTTCCCATTTTGGAGTTAGCAAACATTGTTCACTAACCAAATAAGAGACTTCCATTTTCATCATCCTCGAAGCAATCAAAATTTGACACTTATTAGGCCAATAGGCCTTCTTTTAAAACAGTTAACTCGTCTACCTTTTCAAGTGTAACATCTGTACACCGAACATTTTACGATGACGATGTCTCCAATACTTACTGCACATTCACGATACACCCTACGCTTGACATATGTGCACCTCACATTCGAGCTCTCCAATACTTTTTATTTCACCTACACCCTGAGTCTCTGGAAGGTGGATTAAAGATCTGCAAGTTCTGCCTGTAACAGAAGAGGAAGCTCATCGTGTCTTTGAGCGTCTTGATGTTGAAATTTTTATTAAATAAAAAAGGTTGGAGTAAGAATGCATCTTCTATGATTTATATATTTTAATTGTTTTATATTTATATGAGAATTGATTTATGTTGAGTGGAGGTGGTTTTTTCAGTTTTTAAGAGCGGTTTTGGTTTTGGTTTTGGTTTTGGTGTTTAAAAATTATAATAAAAAGATTTAAATGGTGAGCGTGTAAATATTTTAGAATAAGTTAAATTTTAAAATTAAATCAAATTTTAATGAGTATATTATTTACTTGAAATTATAAAATAATAATAATCGATTATTGTTTCAAAATATTTTTTAAAATAAGTGGAGTTATATAAATTAAAATTTAGGTTAACTTATTAAAGTATTTATTATGATTCAATATTTAGAGAGATTTTGGTATGCATTTATATATTTTATACACATTTTGATTGAATATTTGAATATAGAAAATGGGGTTGAAATTTGTTCATGAATAAGAGGAAGGTATTGTAGGATTGTTGTGTTTTTTATCTTGGCTGAGATGTTGTTGTTTTTTTAGGTATCTATATTTTATATTTAAGAGGAAGGGACTATGAAGTTTGCTTTGTTCAATTACAATTGTGAAACTTGGAAAAATTAGTCAACTTGAACACATGTTGAAGGGTAATAAAAGGTTGACATGTGAGAGGATGCCAATTATTTTAGTGTGTCGTCATTTTTTTTTTGCAATTTACAATAAATTTTTGATAAAATTAGTTGCTTTTGTTTTTCTTAATAATAATAATAATAAATTAGGCATTTGTGCACCATATGACTTCACACTTTTCTCTTTGTATCAGAGAAAATAAGAACACCTAAATATATTTTCTAATTTTAATTTTTATGAAAAACAGTTCAACCTATAATACCTTTTGTTGAGTATTTTTGTTGTCGAAACCCTTAAAATGTACCTAACAAATGTTACTTTTTCATGCTATTATGAAATATGGTATTTTTACTAAAAGTTGTCTTTTTATTTCATTAAATGTGGTCTTTTTATTAAACTTGTTATTTTAGCTTTACTCTCTTTTGTAATCTAAAAGATGTTATTATTGATTTTTTTCATAAGGTCAACCTTACTTTTTGTTGATCTGATTTCAACTAATTTATTTACATTTTATGAATAAAGTCAATAATATAAATTAATAACTTAATAAAAAAAAAATAATAAATATTTTTAGGCCGATAATAATAAAATTAATATTTTTAGTTAGGTTGATAGGCATTTCAAATTTTCTTCTACCTTTTTAGTCTACTGTTTCTTTTGAATCACTTCATCTCACATTTTCTTCTACCTTTCTAGTTTACAAGTGACATTTGTGCACCATATGACCTCACATTTTACACTGACATCTATGCATCATATGAACTAGCATTTTAAGATTGACCTCACGTCTTTACACCTTGGTCTAGACTTGACATTTGTGCACCAATTATTGTCATTTTTATGCAAATGGCATAGTCTTTGTTACAATAACATGGCTTATCAATACCATATGTCCTAAAAAAACAATAATACCCTTTAATGTGTCATTTTCTTTAATTAATCAATTTAATTGAAAGGAAACAAAAAAGCATAGCTATTTTGGAAGTAAATCTCAACTTTTTATTTGTACATACTATTAATAATATTCTACATTATTCTATGGAGTTTAAATTATTACCATCCACTTAATAGTTCTTGATAATTCTAAAAGCCCTATTAAAAAATATAAAAGTCTATTAACATAATTATTAATAATTTTGAATTTATTTAATGATTTATTTTCAAATAGTTAATTGACTTAATTTGACTTACGCAGTAATAATTCAATCTATCTATCATAATTTAAGTCTTTTCATAAGGAAAAAAACAAGAATAAAAGGTAAATAAAAGGATGTTGTCGGGTCTCAATCATGAGACCTATGGAGAAAAGTAATAACCTAAATCATAAGCACAAGCACAATCATCATAAAGGAAAAAATAATAAGAAGCTTGTGTTGATGGATAGTCGGCACAATACGAGACTTGTGAAATCTGTAAGGGATGTCAGAGTGGGGAAGCAAGTGAAGGACAAGCCACAAGAGGATCAAGTTAGACATGGCTTACGATGTGAGAGTGAGGAAGTGAACGTGAAGGACAAGCCATCAACGTACTCTATTGTTCGTTTAATGGGAGACACTAACATTGGTGAAACTTTGCAGTTCACATAAAACAACATGGGTTTACTCACATGTTTTTATAACAATTTTTTTTTTTTTTTTCTATAGCTTAATATTTTATTTTATTGGGTAAAAATTGGAAGGAAAAATATTTATAATGAGATACTTTGTTTTTACAAATTGTAAAAATTATTATTATAATATTAATGAGCTTAATATTTTATTGTATTCGGTAAAAATTGGAAGGAAAAATGTTTATAATGAAATACTTTGTTTTTACAAATTGTAAAAATTATTATTATAATATTAATTATATTTCTAATGAATTAAATGTTTTTCAAATCCCAACTTGAATAAAAGCACTCTTTGATTTTTAGTAAGGATCTTTCAAAAGTATTTAGTTTGGATTAAAAAAAATGGGTTATGGGCTAGTGACCTTAAAATTAATAACCCAAAATGACGCAAAAGTAATATTTACGTAGGGTTTCCTCTTAGTAGAAATTGCCCATTCTACAAAATCAATATTTCTTTACAATGGTTTTAGATCTTTCATTGGTAAAATAAGTGATAAATTATATCTCAATCAAATTTCATCATCTCAATATTTTAATTGTTATTTTTATTGTGTATTACCAACTTAACACAAATACAACAATTATTATTTTAAAACAAAGTACAAATTTTCCAATTCAACAATCCCAGTTTAATAATCTTATCGACCTCTCTTTGCACCTTTTGGGGCAATTGCTAGTTAAATACATCTAGTAAAGAACAACAGTTTATGAGCGGAATTGGTACGACAATTGAAATTTCCCTCGGAACTCGATGAGGAGGGAAGGGAATAGGAGAAAATACATGGACACTTTCCCTCCATTCTGGAAGCGCTGAGGATTCTCAAGCTACTTCTAGAGCATATGGGTAACTTTTCTTTGAATTTTTGACAAGCATCGTAGAACTTCAAAACTATAGTGAGGGTCCATAAGATTAGTTGTGTTGTTAGGGTTCACAAAGGTGTGGAGTTTGATGCAGGAGGAAGGAGTATTGAAAAAGAAGGGTGTGTTTTGCAGGCTTGCATTTTGCTGGTCTGGTTGAAGCAGTTGAGAGTTTTTGAAGCGGAGTCAGTATGGATGGGGATATTCCACAAAGAGGGAGTCGTTGCATCCGTAGTGGAGTAGTTATTTATCAGTCATATTACCATGACGCACCCTACAAGAGGGATTTTCATCACTCAAGGTTGGATGATGTTTGCAAGAACCACAAGCGGCCTTCGCATTTTGCTCGTGATTGCCCAAATGTGTGAGTTTGCAACCACTATGGACTTCCTGAGCATATTGTCATGGAGTGCGCCATGAACTCATTGTGTTGGAATCGCAAGGAGCCTAGTCATGTTACGAGTCAATCTTCTAATGATCCCATTTGTGTAACATCTCTAAAGGATTTCCATTGTTCATGTGGAGTTGATGATACCATTTGTGCAATGTCTCCATTGGTCAAAGTTCACTCTTAGTAGTGTGATGAGAGTGTGCTCAAGTTTAGAAGCTTTGGATCAAGGTTTACAGGTTCATGCCCACATTATTAAAACTAGATTTGAGGCAGACATGTTTGTGGGTACTGCTCTTGTGGAGATGTATGCCAAAAGTGACTGCATGGAAGGATTTTGCAAGGTATTTGACCAAAGGTTTGAGCCGAATGCAGTCACATGGACTGCTACGATTGCAAGGTATACTTAAAATGGAAAACCAAAGAAGGCACTGAAGGTTTACAATTGAATTCTTGAGTTGGGAATTGTGCAAAATTCATTAATTTTGGTTAGAGTTCTAAGAGCATGTGACAGCCTAGGAATTATTGGACTTGGCTCACAAATTCACGAGAATATTGTAAAAATTGGGATATTCTCATATGTCACCGTGGGTAATGCTCTTGTTGACATGTATGCCAAGTTTGGGTGTATAGGGTCAACCTCCAGAGTGTTCAATAGAATGCCTAATAGACATTTAGATTATTGGAATTCAATGATAGCCATATGTGTACAGAGTGAGAATAGTGATGAGGTTGTAAAGTTGTTTCAACACAAGAAATTATAAGGGTTAAAACCAAACCAATTCACTTTTGCAAGTTTTCTCAGGGCATGTGTTGGTCTAGTAGCTCTTAAACTGGGCATGGCAATTTATTGCAAAATCACCATGTTTGGCTTTGAGTCTGACGTCTTTGTACAAAGGGCACTTGTTGACATGTATCATAAATGTGGAATGTTGCACTATTGTCACCAAACATTTGATGAAATGCCTATACGAAATGTAGTGTCATGGACTGCAATGATTGCTCGATATGCCCAACACAAAGATGGTAAGGAGGCTTTGAAACTCTCTTGTGAAATGTTCGGGATAGGAATGGGTGCAGAAGAGTATACCTTCACAAGTATACTTCTTGCCTATTCCAGCCTAACAACCCTGAAACATGGAAAGATGGTTCATGCTTATATTATCAGGACCAGATTTGACATAAGTCTCTGTGCAAAATGGCCTTGTTGACATGTATGGAAAATGCAGCAATACAATTGATGCATTTCATGTGTTTAACATAATTTTTGCTAGAGATGTTGTTTCATGGAATGCAATAATAGTGGGATGCACATTGAATGGTCATGGCAAGGAGGACCTGAAACTATTTGGTCAAATGCGGCTTGTGGATATAGAGCCAGATGAGTTCACTTTATCTTGTGTTCTCAAGGCATGTGCTAGCGTGGCAGATGTAGGACAAAGTGAATGCATCCACAGTTACATAATCAAAATTGGCTATGAGTCCAATATTTGGGTTGCATGATCTCTTCTTGATATGTATACAATGTTTACAAGCATCAAGTCTACTTGTAAGGTATTTAACAAAATGCCTGAATGCCATTTGTTTTGATGGACTTCCATGATTATAGGATATACCAAAATGGGTATTGGGAAGAGGCATTGAAAAACTTTGGCAAAATTCTACAAGCAAGAGTGAAGCTAGATCAATTTATTGTTTCCATCGTCATTGGTGCTTGTACCAACCTAGCAATCCTGGAAATTAGGAAGCATGTCCATTATCAAAGTGGACTTGACTCACATATCTCTGTTGGAAATGTTACTGTTGACATGTATTCAAAGTGTGGAAGTTTGGGAGATGCACAAAAAGTGTTTGTCGGAAAATGTGAATGTGTTTTTTCCTCGTGGAACACAATGATTTCTGTATTTTCACAACATGGATATGGCAAGAAGGCTCTCCAACTCTTCGACCAAATGCAACAAGTAGGTCTGAAGCCAAATAATATCACTTTTGTTTATGTTATGTCAGCTTGCAGTAGTATTGGATTAATGGATGAAGGGCGTAGGTTGTTCGATTCAATTGATCGAGATTATGGCATTACATTAACAATGGAGAATTGTGTGTGTATGGTTGACCATCTTGGTCATGTTGGGAAATTGAATGAGGATAAATATTTTATAAATAAAATGTTTTTTGAACCAAATGCTTTGGTATGGCGGACCTTGTTGTCTTCCTGTATAATCCATGGCAATGTGGATCTAAGGAAAAAGGCAGCAAAACATATTCTCAAGTTGGAACCACAAGATGCTCCAGCATATGTTCTTTTGTCCAATATATATGTTGTAGATGGTAGGTGGGATTGTCTTGCAAATGTGAAGAAAAATATGAAAGAGAAAGGATTGAGAAAGGAACCAAGAGTTAGCTGGATTGAGGTCAAAGGTAGGGTGCATGGTTTCATTGTCAGACACAGAAGGCATCCACAAATAAAAGTGATTTATGAGAAGTTGGAGGAATTAACAAAGTTGATGAAGGAAGCAGGGTATGTGCCAATACATTTTTTGTTCTACGCAATGTATAGGATGAGCACACAGAGCATTTTTTTATCCCATCATAGTGAGAAACTAGCGATTGCATTTGGGCTTATTAGTATTCCTAAGAGAATGCCTATTTGAATCATCAAGAATGTTTGTGTTTTTGGTGATTATCGTACTACTTCCAAACTCATTTCTAATTGTAGGGCAAGAAATTATTGTGAGGTACCTAGTCGGTATCATCATTTCAAGGATGGTATGTGTTCTTGTGGGGATTTTTTGCGATACTAAAATAAGAGACAATTATATGTATGTGATTCCCTCTTATAAGGAAAATTTATTGATTCCTAGTCTCTAGCTTCTTGCATTTATAGTGTATACTCCAAGCATTGGAAGATTCTCAACACTAAATTAACAAAAAGTTGATCCTGACCTTGCTAGATTTAGGATCAAATCCCAACCAGTCTTTCTAAGAAGACACAAATGGTATAAAATTGTATTTGGTTGGTAGTGCCAACCTTGCTATTGGCAAGCACTATTGTGATCTAGTTTCGTGCCCTTCACTATTCTCTTTGATTTCTAGTATCTTGTTACATGGAGTTGGAGTACACAATTACCATTGCAGAAGATAATTTTCCCCAGATTTTGTTTCTTTTCTTCTGTTTGTCGAACACAAAAACAAAGAGCAACAATATTTGTTGTATCTAGATACAATCTCAGGGAAGGTATTTATCTTTTTCAAGATTGGATACCTTCTTGAAGAAAGATGACAAAATGGTGCTAGATGTTGAGGGGATGCTAACAATGGATTGAGTGTTAGGTGAAGGCTTTCACAACCTTATAAGATCATCGGGTTAATCCAAGAATTTTTCCATGAGAAAGAGCTCCTAGATGTTGGTCACTTTTACTATGTACAAAATATGCATTGATATCTAGACCGTTTCAGTGGCTAGAATGGGTGATGAATGTTAGTTTAAAGGTAACTAGCAATCTCCACCTCATTATTTGAGTATTAGATATTCTTTGGAAAAAATATCGGAATTATTATTACCTCTAATAAAGGTTTTGGAGAATTGACATTCAGCCACGAAAACTTCAGTTGTAAAAGATTTTCAATATTTCTCTTATGTAAGTAATTCATATAATATCAATTTTCAAGATATATATTGTAACCCAAATTTCCACTTCGCAGTTGGCTCAAACACATTCATTGATTCAACAGTTTATGGAGGGTACTAATTTTTTCTCAGACACTTTTGCAAAAGGTGCAATAGTGGTTGTTAGAGAGGAAAAAAAAGTTTTTGTTTTGGCCAAGATGAATCCCATACTTGGCTGAGTCATAAATGAAAGCTTATAAATATTGGGGAGAGTATTCCTTATTTAGGCAGGTCCTTCGGCAAAAAAAAAATCCGTTGTTTATTATTTAAGTTGGATAATAGCCAAGTTTTAAAAGAGAAAAATTCAAGCTTCGAGTGATCTTGACCTATTGCCTTCCAAAAAAGATTGCAATTGTTGATAAATTTCTAGCAACATATCACATTTATTTCTCTATCGTTTTTTCTTCTCAAGTAGCCTATAAAATGTTGGAAGAGGTACTCAAACAATTTTATTGGGTAAGCAAGGTGGGGTAAAAGGGATTGATATGGTGCCTTTGAATTTTTTGTAATTACACTGTATCGAGTGATTAAGGGGGATTGGACATCCCAACATTAGTAAACACATTATTTCCATTGTTCCTCTGGATTTGTGCAACATCTCCAAAAGATTTCCATTGTTCTAGGATTCCATCACAAGCTAATGTACTTTGTGCCGGTAAGGATTTCTATTGTTCTGAGACTTTTATGTTAGTGTAACTTTATTCTTATGTTTAACCTCTTGCTACATGCTTTAGAAGATATATAGAAACTCAAATTTCGATTGTATTTCATTGTCCATATATTTCACTTGCTTATTGCTTCCACATTTACCACTACTCCTATGGAAATTCCTTTGCACATCTCAGAACAATTGTTAGTTTTAATAGTAGTTAAAATAGAGGGTTGAGGTTTATCTCAGAGGTAGTTAT
This sequence comes from Pinus tabuliformis, assembly GCA_031772625.1. Taxonomy (NCBI): domain Eukaryota; kingdom Viridiplantae; phylum Streptophyta; class Pinopsida; order Pinales; family Pinaceae; genus Pinus; species Pinus tabuliformis. The sequence continues at coordinate 2,076,973,822 of CM062818.1, forward strand.
GTTATTTTTCTTTTCAATTTAATTTTAAAAAGTGTTATAAAAATAAATTCAATAATATATATATATATATATATATATATATATAGAGAGAGAGAGAGAGAGAGAGAGAGAGAGAGAGAGAGGTTATGGTTTTTTGTGTATTTGGTATTTGATAAGCCTTGGTATCATCCCATGGTATTATAACAAATCTTATTTACAAGTTAGAATCTCCATGATAAAGTGGGGGTAAATCTCCATGGTTAAGAATCATGCTACATATTGTGTTGGTGTATTTTTTAAATGGATATATGTTCAACTCCTATATTAATTATTTTTATAATTAATGATAATAATGAATTTAAATAAGCCCACGGTGCTTTGGATTGACGGTGAATGGGTGCGCTGTTAAGGCACTCCTTGCGATAGGTCACCGGTTCAAATCCATGTGGGTGCGTAGGTTAGTCTTAACAAGCAAAAAAAAAATAAAAAATAATGAATTTAAATAAAGTTATAATTTAATTAATTTTTCTATAATATACTATATATAAAATCATGAATCATAGAAGGAAGACGTATATTTTGGATTAAGGATTCCATAATTTTAATTTAATTGTCAATAATTATTAGATGGATGGTAGAGATTTAACTTTCATGGAATATTTTAGAATATTCATAGTAGTATACACCAATCAAAGGTTGAGATTTGTCTCCAAAGTAGTTGTGCTCTTTTAATTAAATTGATTACATATAACTCATGACTAGCAAATATCTTAGTCTGTCAAAGATTCCATGCCCAATGATCCATTTTCTTTCCTTTCCAGCCAAATTCATTTGTTACCAATTAAATCTGGCCAATGAGTGTATTAGTGACCTACTACTACAATGACCTTGAGTAGTAGAGTTAAGGAGAAATCCCTCTCCAGATTGAAGGGCCAACTTTCAATCCCAAAGCGGTTTAAAGGTTTCCTCAGTGAGTTTCCTTTCACAAACAAGAAAAAATTATGAGCAATAACATCTTGGCATTGTTGTTGTTGAGGACCGATGGTTGAATCATACCTGGGAAAGAACGATAACGAACATATCTGCTCTCTAATTATGAACAAAGGAAAAACACAGAAAGGTTGCACATCATTTACCTGACGACTCCACTCTCATGAGGATCCATAATTCAAAGTATCATTAGCGACTCCACTGTCTCAAAACGGATTCTCAATCTGCAAGGTATGCTCCAATTAATCGAGCTCATATACCTGGCTTTCCAATTCGTGTTCCTTGAATAGATTGGAAATCATACTTTCTAAGATTCAAAGATATGGAAGATGAGGATTTGCTCTATATTTGATCAAGTTTCATATGCATACACTTGAGTTGCGAGTTAAAGTTCATGCAAATTGTCTCATGAAAATGTTCATGGCCACTTTGGAAGGAAAGGCGAGATCATGGTATGAAAAGTTACCAACTGCTAGTTTATACTCTTTAGAAGATTTCCATATAACGCTCTATGAAAACTATAGAGAACACTACTCATATTTTTCATTGTTTGGAAACTGTTGTGAATGTTTTGAAAATTTTATTCAACACATTGAAAATGAATTTGTTGATGAAGAGTTAACAGATGAAGAAATCAAAGAACAATTTTATGAAAATTCCTTTTAACAACAAAAGGAGATATTAGATGATAATAGTCATGATGTACAGGGACATTCTCAACAAATAATAGTTTCTCCCTTGATTATAGATGAGAGAAATATGAATTTTAATGTTCACATTCATACTCTTTCTCGTGAGATTGATGTAGAGATCCAACAGTCTTTAGAAATTTCAACATATCAATTGAATATTGATAGTCTTTGACATCAATAACAACAATTTTATTTTTTTTGATCTAAGGCTTTTGTGATCCATATTGATTCTTTGAATTTGGCTTTCGGATTAATCACATTATCAAATTTCTTGGTCGACATTTCGAACCCTCTAATGTGGCTCATCATCCATGCCAAGAATGTTAAAGTAAAAGTAAAAAATAAAAATGGCGAAAAGGGAGGGAGGCATAAATGTTATTGACCAAATTAATAATAAATTATTATATTATATATTAAATTAAGGAAAAGAAAAGGACAAAATTATAATATTATTGTTATATTAGTATAATTAGCCATATAATTTTTGTGTAAGTTATTAAATTTTAAAGAGAGGATTAATCATTTGACTCAAGGTCAAAGAATAATACTTAGGTTAATTTAGAGTTAAATAGGATCAATATATGAAGAGAATAAAATAAAATAAACTATAAAAATTTAAAAATAAGAGAGAGAATGTTTTGGTATAATAATAATAATAATAAATAAATGTAAAAATATAAATAAACAAACAAATGAATAGTATAAATTAATTAATTAATTAATTAAAATAAATAAAGGAAGTGTCTACCGAGGAGAAGGAATTGCCTGGACGGCCAAAAGTGGTAGGAATTCAATAAATCTTGTCGTAGCAGTGTTTCAATCATGTTTTTCATGGTGGAAATGGATTCAACACCATCAAAAACCTTTGGGGTACCCAAAACCTTTAAGTTTGATAGCTATAACATAGATTTACGAAAGTCCGTGCCGAAATTATCAAAATCTTGCCAGAATTTCCATGATTTTAAGGGCAAAAGAGCAATCTAGTTAGACTATGGTGTAAATAAATACTATTAAGGACAAATTATAATGGGATATTAATGAACAAGGTTTAGGAACAAATAGGATACAAAAAGGGACGATTGCCAAATGAATAAATATAAGGAAAAAATATATGTATGTATATAATAATAAAAAACATAAATAAATAAATGAAAAGAGGAAACACCTAAATGATAGGGAGGAGAGGGAAGGAATCCCACTTTTACTTAGTTTCCAAGCATCATCTCTATTCATATTTTTTGCATGTTTCTCAATTTCAATGGGCTCCCTCAATTTCCTATGGTGGAAATGATCAATCATCGTGATGACCAGGGAATCTTCAATGCAGACATAGTGCTTAGTTTTCACTGCACGTTCGGTAATAGTTGAAGAAAATGAACGATTGTGCTTAATGTCTACTGCATGTTCCTGAATTCTTAAATTAACCCTCTAATGTGGCTCGTAATCAAGACCGAAAATTTTAAAGTAAAAGTTAAAAATAAAAATGAGGAGAAAAAGAGGGAAGCATAAATGTTATTGACCAAATTAATAGTAAATTATTATATTATATATTAAATTAAGGAAAAGAAAGAGACCAAAAATTATAATTTTATTGTTATATTAGTACAATTAGTTATATAATATTTTTGTGTAAGTTATTAAATTTTAAAGAAAGGATTAATAATTTGACTCAAGGTCAAAGAAGAATATTAAGGTTGATTTGGAGTTAAATATGATTAATAGATGAAGAGAATAATTAAAAGTGGAACATTAAAAAAAAAAAAAAGCTTTAAAAGTTTAGAAATAAGAGAGAGAATTTTTTTGGAAAAATAATAATAATAATAATAATAGATAAGCAAAATAAAAGTATAAAAAATGTAAAAAATAAAAATAAATAAACAAATAAATGGTAAAAAAAAAAAATTTATTAAGGGCAAATTATAATGGGATATTAATGAACAAGGTGGTTCAGGAACAAATAGGATACAAAAAGCGATGATTGCCAAATGAATATCTCTCTCTCTCTCTCTCTCTCTTTCTCTCTCTCTCTCTCTCTCTCTCTCTCTCTCTATATATATATATATATAAAAGGAGGAAACACCTAAATGATCGGGAGGAGAGGGCAGTAATTCAAGTTTTACTTAGTTTCCAACCCTTGTCTTCATTGAGATTTTTCCCCTATTTCTCAATTTCAATGGCCTCCCTCAACTTCCTATGGTGGAAATGATTGATCCTCGCGATGACCCTGGAATCCTCAATGTAGACATAGTGCTTAGTTTTCACCGCATGTTCGGTAATAGTTGAGGAACATGAACGATTGTGCTTAATGTCTGTTGCATGTTCCTGAATTCTTAAATTAATAGATTGACTAATTTCCCCAATGTATGGAACCCCACAGGAGCAAGGGATTGAGTAAACCCCTTTCATGTCCTTAGGGTTCACTAGGTCCTTAACAGATCAAAGGGAGCTTCTAATGGTATTAAGGGGCTTGAAGGTAGTTGAGACATTATTCTTTCTAAGAATATGAGCAATCTTATCAGTGGTCCCATGGATGAATGGAAGTTGAACATTGGAAATTTGTTCATCCCAAGTTTTTTTAATCCTTGGACCTTTACTAGCTTTTTGAAAATCTATAAGACCTTGATGTCTGCTATAGCCATTGTTTTCAAAAACCTTCAGAAGATGGGATCTCTCATCTTCCAGGTCATTAACATAAAATATCCTAAGAGCACGAGTAGCAAGAGTGCTAAGAACTGTTAATTTATAAGCCGGAAAATGGTGCGAATTGCCATGAAGATAATGTTCTGTGTTAGTTTTTTATGAGATACTTAGTGAGATAAGGAGCCATCTTCCATTCTAGAGAGAAGAACATCTAGGAAAGGAAGACTACCATTCACCTCAACCTCCATAGTGAATTTGATGTAATCAGATTGAGAATTAAGATGATTAAGGAACAAATATAACTTCTCATGACCATGGGGCCACACAACACATGTGTCATCAATAAACCTTTTCCAAAGTTTGGGTTTAAGTTAAGCCGATGCCAAAGCATTAGTCTCAAAATCTTCCATGAACAAATTGGCAACGATAGGGGAGAGAGAAGAACCCATGGCTACTCCACATGCTTGATCATATAATTCACCCTAGAAGCTGAAAAAGGTATATGTTAGGTAAAGACCAACTAATTTGGTAATGTCATCATTGGTAATCTGATTTATGACATTAATGGCCTAGTTCTGGAATAGGATGCATCTCTGCTATTTATTCCTTATGACAAATTGATTTTTCATCTTGGTCCTGATGATGAACCACATTAGAGGGTTCAAAACGTCGGCCAACAAATTTGATGGTGTTCTTTATTTGTTGGATTTGATTTGCTTTCAGGTAGAGTCTCATCTATTTTTACATCAATTCTTTCTACTACCATACAAAGTAGATTGTTGTGGCATTTGTTGGCCTTACTTATTAACGAGTACTAAAGAAAAATTCCTTCATCTACATGAGAATCAAACTTGCCTAATGAATTATCATTTATTTTCGTAAAGTGTCTGATCCCAAAGATTCTAAAGTGTTTCGCAAAAGTTGGCCTTCCATTCCATAGTTCATATGACGTTTCTCACCTAGAGTTGTGCCATGTTTATGATGTATACTGCTACCTGATTTTCTCCTTCCAAAATTTAACAGGTAACTTGGTTTCCAATTACATCGTTCTTGTAGTCTCCTGCACATATCTATTCTTTATTTCTTCCACTCCACTTTGTTGTGGGGCTCTAGAAACATAAAGTTTCATTTTGATTTCATGTTTTTCATAGAACTCATTAAATTCTCCTGAAATAAACTCTCCTCCTCTACCTAATCTTAAACACTTGATTTTCAAATCAATTTCATTTTCAACTAATGCTTTGGAATGTTGAAACAATCTAATAGTTTTAATTTATGTTTAAGGAAACATACCCAAACTATCCTAGTATAATCATCTACGAATAACATAAAGTAACTTTCTCCCTACAGTGCCATAGTTCTGGTTGGTATGCATAGATCTGTGTGGATAATTTCCAGTGGAATTGATGTTCGACATTCCTTTGACGTGAAACTGGTCTTGGTTTGTTTTCCATGTTGACATGATACATAGAAAACATTTGCTAGTTTTGAATTTCTGGGATATCTCTTAGGACTGGAGTTTTGTTGATCTTCACCAATTTATCAAAGATTATGTGTCCCACAACATTTGTTCCACAGCGGGGTTTCATTTGATTTACTCATGTAACACCTTTCTTCTTGAGTTGCACTAAGAATATATACATTATCTGTTATTCTTACCCCTTTTCCTACGAGACTTCCTAAATATGATCTCCTTATTTTGCAATCTTTGCCATTGAAGATAACTTTGTATCCTTGATCGAAAATTTGGTTAACACTTAGAATATTGTGGTTAAGGCCTTAATCATATAGCACAGTCTATGCTTTTCCCTTGTCGTTGTTGAGACTCATGGTGCCTATTCCAACAAATCTAGTAGACCCATTATCCCCAAAGGTCACATTTCCTTCCTTCTCTTTGCTTAAATAGATTCATTTCTTTTGGTCTCCTATCACTTGCATAGAATATACACTATAGAAAAACCACTGGATCTCCTTGTTTTAAGCACGCATAACCAGTCCACATTTCTTAGGTGCAAATTATTCAATCTTCATTTTCCAAACTCCTTCCTTTGAATTTAATGGACAGTTTTGTGCTTCATGACCTAGATTATTGCGCGTGTAACATTCTAGTCTATACTTTGAAAGAGGGGAAAAGGACTTATAATTTTTTATCTGGTCTCAACTTTTAATGTCAATAGACTTATCATTAGGAGGTTGGTGATTGGTCCTATAATCCTAACAGTATTTCTTGACGACCAAATTTTTTACAAAAGAACTAGCGACCAAGGAATACAATTTCATACCTATTATTATAAGATTGCCTTTATGTGTCATTTCTTCCGAGGGAGGGTTGTATTTTTGAGTTCTCATTCCTTGGTTGATCTCTATTTCCTACTAGGCTACTAAGAGGATTATGAGGGTACCCTTTGAACATCAACAAAACTTTGGGTTTTTAGAATTGTTTTTTATGAAGCTTTTGGGCTTTCCTTGATGATGAGTACTAGTGCTCTCCTTTTTTTAACTAGAGGATTCACCTATATAATTGAGCCCATACTTTTCATGTGGTAATCTTTAACAATTGAGAATTGCATGCAAAGTTTGGGAGCTCTTCAAATTTTTCTTGACTTTGTCGAACTCCTTTTTCAAAGATACTACTTCAACAAATTTTCATAGATCCCTTCCTTTTCCTTTAGCTTATTGCTCAAGACTTTTTCTACTCATTTAGCTTCCTCTTTCTATGTTTTGAGAGAGATGATTTTTCTGGATAACTTCCCATTCTTCATTTTGAGTCTGTCATTTTCTTCTAGGGCATTGATAAATTATGCTTCCAAATTACACATACCTTCAGTTCTTTCTTCTTCTTCCAATTTTTTTGCTTCATTTGTGATCTAGAATGGCTGAAAATTCAAAGTCTTCATATTATAAAAAAAACTAGCTCCATTGGGTAGAGATCGAGAAAACGAATCCAACACAACTTGAATAGGCAAAATTCGAGTCCATATGCAGAAGTTATTCAAAGTCAAAGTTATGGTCAAAGCTGGTAAAAAATTCAAAGTCAAAAGTCAAGGATCATGGTTCCAACAGGAAAGGTTCCTGATCATGGTTCTAAGGTTCACAGTTCTTTTATGACAAGTGGTGCATCCAAAGCAAGACAAGCGACCCAATTGAAATGTGACGCGTTGCCTTTCTTGATGTTGATAATTAGCAGATTTCGGTTGGTGGAATATGGATCAATGGATTGTTACCATGTGACCCAATCCGAGGGGGCATATGGCCTTACCTTATTCTTCAAAATTTATGTTAGATGAGCTCTGCATAGGTCAAACCCATGACCTCTCAGCACACAACTTTTCGTCTTACCAATTGGGACAACGGGGGTTCTTGTTATGAATAGGTCGCTGAATTTATTTATGTTGATAATGTTTAATAGTTGGAAAAAAAATGGCAGAGCCTACCGTGGTTGGCGGCTCCACCATATCCAATGACCTCTCCATAATTATCAGCTTTGTCGATGAATTCATTGGTCAACCATATGATACTCCACCAAAATTTTGAAACAACCCACAGGCCATAAATTACATACAATGTATTTGGTGTGGTTTGGGGTGGCATTTGTTTAATTTATATATATATATATATATGATGATAGGTATCACACCCAACCAACGGGGAGGTCGATATTTGATCCCCCGACCTCTTACTTTTTTATTATAAAAGTTTACTGAATGCACCAAGGAGGGAAAATTTGTAATTTATATGTGATGAATTTATTTTTATGCAAAGGGATACCAATGACATAGAGAAACTTTGAAGGCATATTGTGGGATTTGTAGAAGGCCTTTTTGAGTGTTGTTAGTTTCTATGAATTCCTTAGGTTAGGCAGAAAACAACAGGACTAGTCAAGAGTCGTTTTGATACACTTTTGATATATTTTGATGGCTTTTTAAGAATTAATAAAGAGGTATCCCCACTGAAGACCAGGCGCGGAGATGTAGGATTTTTAGACAAGCCAAATTATGTTATCAATCCTTGTGTCATTTTGCTTTTTTTGTATTGTTGTTATTGTTTATTTGTTGTAATTTTTCTACAAGTCTTCACGTTTCATTAAATTTGAGTTTTTTAATGGCGGATTTTAACATGCAAAAACACCTTTAAAATTTTGATAAACCAAGTATTAATTTAATGATCGAAATTCAGGTCAAGTGGTATTGGATTTGTTTTTGATAGATTTGGTTTATAAGTATGCATTATCACCAGGTGAAGAAGCATTTGTGAAAGCATAGATGGCATCAAATTCTTTTTGAGTCAGAGGAAATTTTCCTTGATGCATTTATCACCATGAAGGAAATGGTTGAATAAATGTATCTCAATTGGAAGAAGCTGGAAAAGAATGACAAAGCCAAAGATGTGAAAGATGGATCATCAAGTCAAGCTAAAGAAAAGGAAATTGGTGGTGATCGTTCATCGCAAAATAAATCTACAAGGGAAGAAAAATAGGTTGTTATTTTGTCAAGAGTGGTGGCACATCCTTGTTTGGAGGCAACAAAGCATGCAAGATATCGAGTGAAAGACTGAAAATAAATTCTCCTCGACATGCATGTGCCAAAGATGACAATTCCAGGTATAGGAAAGCTAATAGTTCCCGTGTTTCTTTTGAGAATATTGACAATGTTAAAAGTTTATGGCATAGAAAATGTTAGGTCCCTATAATACTAGTGTATTCCCTTATTATTATTATTATCATTGTAGCCCCTTATTGTTATTGGTATGCCCATGTTGTCCCCATATTGTTATTATTGTGCCCCATAGGAGCCCACTATTGTTATTGGTGTGCCCTTACATTATTATTGTTATGTTGGCTCTAATTATATTGTGATCCCTTAGACTCTTATATATAGAAAGGAGGTCTTGTCATTTGTATCATCCAATAATTGTTCATTTATGTAATGTAAAGGAGGTTTCCCCCTTGAAGAGGCTACTTTTGAACTCATTGGTCTATCTCATTATTCTATTTTGTGAGTTGGTTGCATAACAATTGGTATTAGAGCTTTGGATTATAGGGTTTCGCTGCTTCAAACAGGACATCGTGGAATTTTCGCTATAACTTATTTTATAAGAAGTTGTAGAAGCTGAAATTAAAACCCCTTTGAGCCAAAATCGTGATGAACCTCGGGACAAAATTTCAGATCTTGTCTCGCTATATTTTCGTAGATATGAAATGAAGAAGTTCTAGTTTTTGCAGGCTCCTGAATTCGATCTGAAACAGGCCATCGTAGGAAAATCGTTATATATTTTTCTCTGGGCATCGGATCAAAAATTTGTAAATAGATATAGAAAGAGGACAGACCATAGTTTTTTGTGTATCATTTTAAGGTTTGAAGGTCAAAAACAGTGACATGCGGCACTTCGTACACGTTCATCTACTGAACTAGTCCATAATCAAGTCATCGTGGGAGATTTGACGTAACTCTTTCTTGGAGAATCGAATCTGGATCAAACTTGTGGGATTGGAAAGAGGATACAGAGGGATATCACAAGAGGAAATTTCAGACCTTGGAGATCTGAAATTACACATATATAACAGATTCAATATCAAGCTCCTACAAAGAGAAAAAAGGTGTGTAGTCTTTTTTTAAAAATTGCATAAGTTTGGTTTGAAAAAATTGCTTGAAGTCATTCAAAGGGCAAAGTGAAGAATATTTATCATTAATTGATGCCCCAAAGAAATAAAATGGAAACACCTAGTAAGCAACCCGAAATCTCTAGCATGACTCATGAAGAAGAGGAAGAAATGCAACATGATATATCAAAATTACGAGACCAAGTGCAACAAATTTCACTCTCACAAAAAGTAACAGAAGCTAAGATGGATGGTTTAAAGAAAGGCATCAAAGCTAATATGAATGGTGTGAAAGCTAAGATATATGGCGTGGAATATAAGATGGATGGTTTAGAAGTAAACATTGAAGATTTGAAGAAAGACATGGAAGGTTTAAAAGGAGGTTTGGCAAAGTTGCTACAAGAAATGCTTCCTAATGGTGAAAAGGTAGTAGACGAAACTCATGATAAGAACAAAAGAAATGTTAGTCATGATTTCATAGACTCTAACGTTGGATTGAAGACCCACCACGTTCCAAAGATTGATATGAGGAAGTTTGATGGCAAGGATCCCATAACATGGATACTACAGATGGAGCAATATTGTGATCTCCATAATGTGCAAAACACACAAAAGGTATGCATTGCGACTTTATATTTAGAACCTGATCAGTTTGTATGGTATCAATGGATTTTCTCTCGTAAACAAATTGTCACTTGGGCAATTTTTATGGAAGAAATGATAACACATTATGAGGATACAAAAAGCAACACCTTTTTTAGCCAATTGATAAATCTCAAACAAAAGGGTTCAATGGTAGAGCACATTGAGGACTTCCAAAAATTGAATATAAGGGTAAAAGATATTCTAGAGGAGCATAGGATTGATGTGTTCATAGGGAATTTAAATGATAACATCCAACATGATGTTCGCCTTTGGGAACCTGATCCATTGGAGAAGGCATTCAAGTTGGCAAGAAAAATTGAAAGCAAAATTATGGCAACAAGGAAGCCTACCAATCACAACTATAAATATGGAAGTGTTGTTGCCCCTAGCCTTCCACAACCTACAAGGTTGACACCACAATAATTGGAAGAAAAAAGAGCAAAAGGGCTTTGTTACAATATGACAAAGCTTCTAAAGGAGGAACTCTAACGTCATTACAAAGCTTCTAAAGAAAGAACTATGTGGCGTAATTGCACAATTATGTTCGCTAGAGGTTCCCACATCGAAATCATCTATTTCTCCATATATCCAAAAAGTCTTGGACAATCATTCCAAGGTATTTGAGACTCCCAAAGGCATTCCACCTATTCATGATCATGATTATACTATTCATTAGATTCTAGGAAGTGTTCCTCCAAACATCAGGCCTTAAAAATATCCCTATGCCCAAAAGAATGAAATTGAACGTATGGTTGCGGAAATTCTAGAGGCTGGTATATTTCAAACTAGTCAAAGTTCTTTTTCTACTCCACTAGTATTGGTGCACAAGAAGGATGGATCATGGCACATGTGTCTGGATTATAAGGAGCTCAACAAGCTCACTATTAAATATAAATTTCCCATTCATGTCATTGATGAATTATTAGATGAATTGCATGGAGCAATTTATTTCACCAAGTTGGACCTTCGTTCAGGATATCATCAAATCAGAGTGAAGACTGAAGACATTTTGAAAACAACATTTAGAACTCATGAGGGTCATTATGAATTTTTGGTTATGCCTTTTGGCCTTACTAATGCACCTTCTACATTTCAAGGCTTGATGAATTCCATTTTCAAACCCTTCCTTAGAAAACTAGTGTTAGTATTTTTTTATGATATACGATTCTACAGTAAGTCTTGGAAGGATCATGTTCAACATGTTGATAGAGTGCTCAAACTATTGGAGGAGAAACAATTATATGTAAAAACCTCCAAATGTTTCTTTGGAGTACAAGAGGTGGAATATTTGGGTCATATAGTATCTCATGAAGGTGTTAAGGTAGACCCTAGAAAAATTAAAGCCATTAAGGAATGGAAAATCCCCATATCCATAAAGCATCTGCTAGGATTTCTCAGGTTGACAAGGTATTATCGCAAGTTTGTTAAGAATTATGGGAGAATAGCAGCACCTCTAACAACATTACTGAAGAAAGATGCATTTTCTTAGACTCCAAAAGCAACAAAAGCCTTTGAACATCTTAAACAGGCAATGTGCCAAGCACCGGTCTTAGCTACGTAAGACTTCACAAAAACCTTTATTGTGGAATGTGATGCCTCAGGAAATGGAATTGGTGATGTTTTAATGCAAGAAGAAAGACTTGTTGCTTTTGAAAGTCGTGCAATCAAAGGAATTTATTTACACAAAGTTATTTATGAGAAGGAAATGTTGGCAATACTACATGCACTTAAGAAATGGCGACCTTACCTAATGGGAAGACACTTGAAGGTAAAAACGGATCAAGATAGTCTTAAATACTTTTTAGAACAAATATTATCTTCAGAAGAACAACAAAAATGGGTCACAAAGATGTTGGGTTATGACTTTGAAATCACCTACAAAAATGAGAAGCAAAATGTTGTTGCAGATGTACTCTCAAGAAAGGATGAGGATGTGGAAGCATTGCTTTGTGCTATTTCTATTATCCAACCAGATTGGTTAAACGAAGCAAGGGATGAATGTAAGAATGATGAACAAGTGTGGGGACTCATTCAAAAGTTGCAGCAAGATCACAATACATATGATACATTTAACTAGAAAAATGATTCGTTATGGTACAAAGGTTGCTTATACCTCTATAAGAATTCCCAACTCAAACAAAATATTCTTCTGGAATTGCACACCTGTCCCTTAGGAGGGCATTCAAGATTTTTAAAAACTTACCACGGGGTTAAGAAGGATTTTTTTCGGGATGGCCTTAAATCTAATATTCAAAGGTTTGTGTCGGAATGTTTGTTTTTCCAACAAAATAAAGTTGAGACAATTAAGATCCCAGGTCTATTACAACTTTTATCCATTCCAAGTCAAAGTTGGTAGGAGGTTTCAATGGATTTTATCACATGTTTACCCAAGTCCGAAGGAAAGAGTTTCATCATGGTGGTAGTTGATAGACTTACCAAGTATGCAGACTTTTGTGCATTATCTCATCGATTTAAAGCCAATACAGTTGCTATTGCATTTATGGAAACAATTCAAAAGATACATAGAAACCCAAAGATTATTGTAAGCAACAAAGACCCTATTTTCACTGGAAATTTTTGGATAAAATTATTTTCTTTTCTGGGTACTCAGTTAGCTCATAACTCATCTTATTATCCTCAATCAGATGGGAAAACTGAGATAATGAACAAATGTTTGGAGGGATATATTCGTTGCTTTGTATCTAATAAAAAAACCCAATAGTTCAAATGGTTGCCTCTGGCTGAATGGTGGTATAACACTTCCTTCCATATTGCAGCAAACATGACCCCATTTATGGCACTTTATGGATATCATCCACTGTCCATCACATCATATTTAAGAGAAACTTCGAAGGTTCAAGCAGTGGAAGATCACATCGAGCATCAACAAAAATTTCCCCAACTCTTAAAGTATAACCTGACTTTGGCACAAAATAGAATGAAACAACAGGCAAATCAACATCGCAACAAAAGAAGTTTTGATGTAGGTGACTGGGTATTTCTTCGATTGCAACCATACAAACAAATGTCCCTCAAGCAAGCTACAAAGGATAATAAAATATCACCAAATTATTTTGATCTGTACAAGGTGTTGCAAAAGATTGGTACTATGGCATACAGATTGGAACTTCTTGCATGTTCCCGAGTGCAGCCAATTTTCCATGTTTCATGCTTAAAGAAGGTTATAGGTGACAAGCTCCCAGTTCAAACGATATTTCCAGAACTTGGCGAGGAAGGAAAAATCATACTGGAACCTAAAGCAGTCACTGAAACAAGAACTCGACAGCTACAAAATCGATCAATTTCAGAGTATCTCATAAAATGGAAGAACTTACCCGTTGAATATTCCACATGGGAGGATGAGAATTTTATACAGAAGCATCCAATACTACTGAAGCGTTGAGTAAAACACTTTTTTGAAGGAGAGGGGCATGTTAGGTCCCTATAATACTAGTGTATTCCCTTATTATTAATGTCATCGTAGCCCCTTATTGTTATTGTTGTGCCCATGTTATCCCCATATTGTTATTATTGTGCCCCATAGAAGCCCACTATTGTTATTGTGTGCCCTTACATTATTATTGTTATGTCAGCTCTGATTATATTGTGACCCCTTAGACTCCTATATAGAAAGGAGGTCTTGTCATTTGTATCATCCACTAATTGTTCATTTGTGTTATGTAAAGGAGGTTTCCCCCTCGAAGAGGCTACTTTTGAAGTCATTGATCTATCTCATTCTTCAATTTTGTGAACTCATTTCATAACATAAAACCATGCACTTTTTGTGGGTTATCTAACCATTATGTTGCCAAGTGATGGAAGAGATCGGCTATGTACAAGAAAATGACGTCCATCAGAAAGGAGACAATGACGTCCATCAGAAAGGAGACAATGCATGAAAGAAATATTTTGAGTCTTCGTGGAAAGAAGGAAGATGTAAAACCATATTTCTCTCAGTGGAAGAAGAAAGGCCACAATAATGAACATTGTTGGAAGCTATACCATGAGTTGAAGCCTAAACAATTATGAGATCGGAAAGGAAAGCAAAAGGGCAAGTAGGAAGTGGTCAGAACAACTTCGAAGAATCATGGATCAGGGTCCGAAAATGAGAATTGAAACATTGAAGTGGAGAGGGCAGGAAAAACCTTGCAACTCATGTAAACAAAAGTGAGAAAAGCAGCTGATCTAAAGTAAGAAAGCGAGAAAGGGTTGTTAGTAAATCTGGTGATTCTATGATTCAGGAGACAACAACACTACGACATGAGGTTTTGTCATGCAAACCCATCAAGAAGGTGAAACATATCAGTTCATTATCATTCATGTCTTTGTTTTTATTATCGCTGCTAATGTTTAGTACATGGGCAGTAGTGGAAGTAATGAAATCAAGAAGATATGGGAAAATGCAAACGATTAACAATATGTTTTCAGTTGCCATGGTTATTATACAAATTATTGTGATGAGACAGGTGCACAAGAGAGGGCAGATAGACATATGAGAAGTGCGGAGTCAAATCTTGCACTTAGTGTTTGATTAAGAACCTTTTGGTGGTCAAAAATATCTTAGTGGGGAGGATTGAACTAAAATGGACAAAAATTCAAAGTCTTGAGATTCAAGTGAAACTAGTGCCATTTCATAGAGCTCGAGAAAATGAATCCAATGCAACTTGAACGAGAAAAATCTGAGTTTGTATGTAGAGGTTATTCAAAGTCAAAGTTTTAGTTAAAGTGGGTCAAAATGTAAGTCAAAGGTCAAGGATCACAGTTCCAGCAAGCAAGGTTCCAAGTCATGGTTACAAGGTTCATGGTTCCAGGCTGACACATGGTGCATCCAGAGCATGGCCGACAGCCTAATTCGAAAGTGACACATGGCCTTCGCAGATGTTGACACTTGACAACTTTTAGTTGGTGGAATGTGGATCAATGCATTGGTAGCACGTGGCCCAATGAGGGGCAATATGTGGCCCAATTCGGTAAGACCGTATGTCCTTACCTTATTCATAAAAATTTCCAATGGATGATCTCCGTAGGGGCCGAACCTGTTAGGTTCCTATACCAATAGGTTTCATTTTTCATGATTGACCATGGAAGTGCCAAATATGTTCATCCTTGCATGCTGCAAAGGTTCCATATTTTGTTTACAGATAAAGATAATTAAAAAATGTAAAGAGGGTATGCCCTAAAAGAAAAATCAAAGGGCAAAAAGAGTAAATTGGTCAACAAAAAGAAAAGAAAATGAACCCCAAACCAAAAGACCAGGAAAGTGGCCAGCCAAAATGCCACTGCTATCTTGTTTGCAAGTTCACAATGTGCAAATACTGTTGTTTATCACACTGGATGGATGGCCCAACAGTTCAATCTGGACCACTCCATATTTGATTTTGTTGTTGTAGAATAGAGAAAGAATATCTGTCCAAACAGTTCAAGCTTAGCAGATGAGTAGCTAGGTAGAGAAATTAAGGAGCCCAACTGCTTAATCTGGGCCCTTGGAAGAGATAAGGGTAGATTTAGATAAGAGGGCAGTCAAAAGAAAAGAGGAACTTCAGGTTTTGCTAGTTCAAGTGCACCCAATCAAAAGGAAGAAAATATGTTAGGTGTATTAGGCTGGGTAGGTAGTTTGAGGTTGCAGAAGCAAGTTTGTGTTCATTTTTTCCTTGCCAAGAAAGATTTATCTCATCAAAAGCATTGGTACCATGGCAGTTGTTTGGTTGCATAACAATGGAATCATGACTAATTCCCCTATCATTCCCCCAGAAATCATTTACTAACATCCCCTCAAGGACATTGGGATCTGCCCAATAAGTCCTGTTTCACTTCATTCTATGAGAAATACTAAGTCAAACTCTGAGTTTACTTAGTGGAAAGAAGCCACATTTCTTGTGTAAAAATCATCATTCGATAGTCCTTCCATTTTCTTATGCCTAAGTTCACTTTATAAACTTAGCATCTGTTCTTATAGTTTCATTCCATAAAGTCACATTAACATTTAACTTTATTATCTAGCTCCCTCTCTTATTTCCCCACCCCTATTCTACAAAAATTATATACAAGCCCAAAACATATAAATATCCCTACACCCATTGGCAAGTATAGCCATATAATACAAAGTTTGGGGATTATTAGGTCCACTTGGGAATTTAATAATAACCCTTCCGCATGCAAATCATCGGGTTTATTTAACCTCCCGTTAAATAAATAACCATAGTCCGCCCCCCCACACATAAACCAAACCTCAATACCCTCCGCGGTTGTATATTTCGGGATCGGTTTAATATTTGATTAAACCAATAACCACGCCTGCACAAACATGAAACCCATATAACCAAAGTTATAAACCCCCACATTATTTTATAATATTAAATATACGGGCGGGTCCCCACGCCGTATCATGCCAGCACTTGCGCATCCCGTCAGTTGTTGGATTGCGCCCTTCAGATCCAACAGACCTCGCCGATATCAGAGCCACCCCGCTGTACGAGGGGTAGCTCCCGATAGAAAGCGGTTTTGTCGCCGTATGCTGGGACGTGTGGCCCGTTTTGATTGCATCGGGCCCGCGCTGACACAAACCATCCCCGAACCAAAAGCGGTCCGATGGAAACTGCTTACTGCTCATCTTCCCCGCCGCGCACATCACCCCCACGTCGGCTCTTGCATCAGCACCCTTGCTACTGTACAGTTTGCCGTGGCTGACCCGTCACCCATCCACGTCAGGTTCCACGTTACCCACTGTACCTTGCTACAGGACTAGGTGACGTCATGCCGACGTCAGCACAAAAAGCGCCAAAAAGTCTAAAAAACCACAAATTTGCGTTAAAACTCACGAAAGTGATGTTTTTGTTTGTTTTTTATATGACCAATAGCTAAAGTCTCTGCATGAAAAATACGTCCAATCCACCATTGACGTCCCAGTCTGCCACCCGGGCGTATTCAACCTGCAACCCGACCTCCTCGGCTCTACCTGCAACTGCGTTCCATAGCAAAGTCTCCAACAAACAGGTATTTACCCGGGAACGCCCATAACCCTGTTTTTCATAATTTCTCTGCAAAAGATCGCCAATACACCTAAATTGAATTCGAAGACATTACCGCTCGCAAACTCCTCCACTCTGCCTCACTGCTTAACCATATTTTCGAACATAAACCTACCAATTTCTGTGACTCTGATAAACTGCCCATTAAAGCTCAAAATCCAGCTCCTGTTCACCTGCAAAACCACTAAAAAACTTGCAAAATCCTTGCTATCTCCACTCCTTTAAAGCTTCCTTGTTGCAGAGCCCTGAATACTCTTTATTCCCATTGAACTCTACTCAGCAAGGGCACCTTCGCACATAACTCAAACTGCAAATTCCCTGTCAAAAAATCCATTGTCAGGACTCTGTTTTCCCGTTGAAATATAGGCCAAATCCAACCATAATCCCAGTAAATCATGGAGGCCCCAGTAGCCCTAAATATTGCACCACTAAATGCACCTCATAAGGAGTTAGAGTGGATACCTCTTGCTGACAGAGACTATCAAATTGATGATATGGAGGGAATCAAGCCTCACCTTCAGGTTTTCTGTGAACTAAGGAATAACTTCAGGAACAATGTTGACCTATTTGGAATATGGGAATCTAACATGTCCATATATTACCTGCCCTCAGTGAATGTCTTCCCTGACCTCATCCATCAATGTTGTGCTAATTATGAGCCTTCTAAAAGGGCAGTGATGGACCCTGCTGGAAATGTCCTCTTTTACATTACCCCTCAGTCCATAAATGAGATGCTGCAATTCAAGCCAACTCAGCTTTTGGTTCCCCTTTCCATGAGACAATTGCTGGATCAAGCCTCAAAGTTGCCCTCTGCAGAAGTTGACCGAATTGCCAAGTTGTTCATGCCACCAGAGTGTTACTCCAGATTCACAATCCCCTATCACCATGCTTGGTTTACTGAGGAGGGAAAAATGCTCATAGACATGATTTCCTACATCCTAGGATTCAGAACAAGTGAAATTGTGGATGAGACCGTCTTCGCTTTGATGTCCATGTTTACTCCAGGACAGCCCCCTGCTGTCAAGTATGACTATGCCACCTTCATAGCCAATAAGATTCATGAGTAGTTCATGAACTTAGAGAGGGAAAGGGTGTTCAAATATACTTCATATATATATCATTTGTTGTTGTACTATCATTCTGATAGTTTCCCGGTCTTCCTTAAAAAATTGGATGCTAGGGGGGAGCGAAGGTGTGTGATATTTTGGTCATTGGTGTTCCATTGACCTTTTTGTTTATCCACCCACTTTCTTATTGTTAGCAGATCCTCCTCCCAGGCTCACTGCTGAAATGCAGAGAATCCTACATCTCTCAAAAGGATACAACATTGGTGACTGGTACTTCTACCAAAACCACACCGTAATAAGGATTTATGGCTGTGAATTAGCCCCCTACAGACTGCCAAAATATGTCCCCATGAGACTCTTTACCTTGGAGTACTATCGGCAATTCAACAGTGCAGACTTGACTCACTTCTATGGTGCTAGGAAAAAGGCACAACTTAAAATAAGACATCAATTGGGCCCCTTTATCTTTAATAAAAGGGAAGAAGCATGGAAGGATGCTAACACTATTCTGAGAGAGAAACTTAAGCTCAAACTAAGTTTCCATTGGGCACCTTATGAACCTGAACATTTCATAAGCTGTAGAAGAGTTAAAAACAAGCTCACAAGATATCTGCACCACAGAATCCATGAAATTGAACAATATGCCAATCAACAAGAATGGGTAGAGGGCACACTAGTGGAAGAACTTACTGAAGAAGAGATAACAAAAAAAGCAATCAAAAACCTTGAAAAATCAGTTGACCTGGAATCTTTTGGACAAGTATTTTTCACAGGTCCTCGGAACCTTGGAGAAGGCACCTCATCTGCTACGATTTCCCAACAACCTGCCCAAGAAAGTGCTCAACCAGTAGAGACATCTAAAGGAAAAGAGGTGTAGCATTCAGAGCAGCAAGTGCACCATTCTGAGCAGCAAGAGACAATGGCAGACCGACCGGTTTCAACAGATGAACAAAGTCAAGGGCAAAACCCTTTAACACAAGCAAAGGCAACTGAAATCCCAGTGTTATACACTCCTCTTAATGAGGAAAGGGCCAAGAAAAGGGATAGACAGGAAGGAACACCCACAGGGACATCTATAGATCAGCAAGGAGAAAAGAGACAAATATTAAATCCTTATTCAGAAGAAGAATTACCAGAGGGGCCAACTGAACAACAAGTTCCCCCAAGTATGGAGACATCAGCCAGCTCCTTCCAGCCAGAGAAAGAAAGACAACAAGATGTGGAGGTTACATCCACCAGGCAACAGAGCAGACAGGGCTCTGACATCAAAAAAGCATTCACTGATATCAAGGCTAGAAATGATCCAGTGAGGTTCCAGCTTTACAAACAACTGCTAACAGTCCCTCCCACTAGTCAGCAAAGGCTAATGGCAGCCTATGACATTCGAGAAGGGAAAATGACCCTCAGTCATTTCAGACCTACAATGCAACAACCACAATCAGTTGTTGACTATATCAGAACCAATCTGGAAGTTCTCTCCAAGGACATCCATCCAATGGACCAGATTGAATTACACATGCAGACCGACGAAATGGTATATTCTACCTTGGCAGAAAAAACATTATTGGCCCATAGATTGCAAAATTCATTGCATAATACTTCTGCTCAACTAGAATTAGAAAAGGCCTCCTCAATGGCTAAAGATAATAGAATCAAATCCTTGGAGGAGATTATTATAGAGTTGGGGAATGATCCCAAGGATCCTAAGGGCATTCAGGCCTTGATCAAAAAGAAAGAGGAAGACATAGCAGCCCTGAAAAGGAAGCTCAGGCTGCCAGCTATAATACATCCTCAAACCACAGAGGTAGCACAACAAAAAGAAGAGGAGGATGTGGTTACCTTGCTAATGAGGATGCATAAAATATTGATAGAAATAGAGAGTGCCTTGGAGGCATCATTGCAAGGGAGATATGGAGAGTTGGCCTCTCAGCGAATTCAAACAACTCACATTCTTACAGCTGCTCCTCCTACGGCCACCACAACAGTCCCTCCCACTGATCCAACATCAATAGCAGGTACCTCAAGTTCAGCACCAGTTTCAGCAACAACTACAGCAGCAACAGAGCAAGAGGCCAGCCTAAGTATGGAGGAGATGATGAAAGAAATAAAGGACCTGGAAGTACAGATGGTAGAATTGAAAGAGGGCAAAGAAAAGCTGGCCAAAATTGAGGTAAGATATGATAAATCAAAGATGGATGTAGCTGAGAAAACAAGGGAGGTGAAAACCCTGGAGAAAAGAATAAAGGAGTTGGAAAAGGAGCTTACTGTTGATAAGACTCTAGTTGATGTCAAGAAAATTTTGTGGGCCAAAATTGGCCAATCCATTACTGACCAATGGTAATCCATTGAAACTATACATGAGCAAATGGAATTGATAGGCTTAGCTCAATTTGAAAATAAAAAAGCTAGAGCATCTTTGGGAAATATGCTTGAGCAAGCCAATAGAATGATTCAATTCCTGAACACTCATACCAAAGAGCAGTTGGCAGCAATAGGTATCAGGAACAGGACTGATACCATCTTACTAGTGAAAAGGGTGCTGACCCTAAGGAATTTTGTGCAAACTCTGGAAAGAAAATGCTAAGAAATGCAAGCAGAGGTAAATGAGTTCAGAATAAAGTTTGCAGCATTACAGAGTAGAGGGCTACCCAGTTTATTAACCAGCGCTGGAAGATTGCTATCACATGAACAATATGCCAACAGGGTGAAAAACTATGCCTCCAATCAAATTACAACATCCTCAAGCACCTAAGAAGAAACAGGGCCTCCCTCTGGACAGAGTCTTTATGACAAACTAGAAAATCTTTTCTATATTAAGCATGAGATAAACCATGCTTTTGAAGTCCAATCCAACTTTTATAAATACACGGAAGCTGATGAAACACTGATAAAGATACAAAGACATCAGCTGCGTACAGAGGATTGGTGGAAAGGAATGCTGGAGACATTGCTCATGTAATTTTGTTTATTTTTTCTTTTGGTCAGCTACAAGTCAGCAAACATAGAGGCACAGTCCACCTATCAAAGGGTGAAAAAACAGCAAAAAGCAGAAAACGAATGACGACTATAGCTCGTTAATGCAAAGAATCAAGCACCGATGACAAAGGCCAAAGACAACGACAAGAAACATAGCAACATCAAGGCAACAAACGCAGAATGAATGCACAGCAACCAGCTGACTCACTCAGCCCAGAAAGTCAAAATACCTCTGACAAATTGGACAGCTAGCACATTCATATTTATTGCAGCATTTATTCCATCATTTACTGCTTCTTAAGAGTTGGTAAAGGAAGTTATGAGTTCAAGACTTATCTTCATGATATTTTGTATCTCCCTTTTTGTATAAATACCTCCCCATAATATGTATTTGGGGTTGGTGATTTTCTCTCTAAGCTACGCTGTAAATTCTCAGACTGTCCTAATACAAAAGCTGTTGAAGTTCACTGTTGATGATCGTTTGGATGTGGATTTGATGTGTTGGGACCTGCTACAGAATTCCTGTGTCATTCTATGGATCAATAAGTTATTCTAAACTGTGTTTCATGTTTTCTATGTTTACAAACTCCATATATGTTCATAATCTTGGTAACAAAGAAGAAGAATAGCCCAGGTTTTGTTTAAAGGCACCCTGTGTTCAATCTCTGCTATTAACTATGTTTTCTTCAGAATTTGTCATAAATATGAATTCTTAACTGCTCATGTTTGCACTAATTCCTTCATTTTGAATACTATTTAGGAATTCTTAGTTGCTCCTAGATAATATTCATACACTTTCGCTCTGCCAACATAATGACAGATTCTTGATTGCCTTTCATTTCCCGACTTCATTCCATCGATTTCCATATTTGAAAATTGTTCCTAGACTGCCTATCTTGCTCTATAGCATTATTATTCACCCAAGAAACACTTCCAGCAGCACACCATCATGGACTCCATCTGCCCAATGGAACAGGCTGTATTGGACTTGCACCTTAGCTCTGCCTAAAATCACCATCCAACAAACTTAAAACCAAACTCTATGCATAATAACTAGCCTAAAATACTTCAAAAACAAAGCTAAATTACAAAGAGAGAGCCCTCTCTGGTTGCAGGTAGGCTAGGACTTGCAGCTAAAAGATTGGTTAGTGGTTACCTCGGCCGTATTCCCTTCAGGAGGCAGGGAACAACCTGAGTGATAACAGAACCCTTGACCTATCGGCACACAACTCTATGCCTTATCAATTGGGATAACAATGGTTCTTTTTATGAATAGCTCGCCTGATTTATTTATGGTGATAATGTTTAATATTTGGAAAAAAAATGTCGAAGCTCACCATGGTTGGCAGCTCCTCCATATCCATCGACCTCTCCATATTTATCCCCTCCACATACAAATTGAATGTTCAACAATATGATACTTCGCCAATGTTTTGAAATGACCCACGAGCCATAAATTACATACATTGTATTTGGTATGGTTTGGGGTTATTTATTTTTAAAAAACTTATTGTTATATATAATGATATATATCACACACAATTGGAGGGAAGGTTGGGATTTGATCCCCTGACCTCTCACTTTTTATTATAAAGGTTTGACCAATGCACCAAGGAGAGTAGATTTGTAATTTATATGTAGCGAATTGGTTTTTATGCAGAGGCAGACCAACGACATAGAGAAACTTTGAAGGCTTATTGTGGGAGTCGTAGAAGGAATTTTTTAGTGCTGTCAGTTTCTACGAATTCCCGAGGTCGAGCAGAATACGAAAAGACTAGTCAGGAGTAGTTTTGTTACAATTTTGATGTATTTTGATGGATTTTTGAGAATTAATAAAGAATCCTCCCCATTGAAGGCTAGGTCCAGAGATGTAGGATTTTGAGATAAACAGAACTATGTTATCAATCCTTGTGTTGTTTTGCTTTATGTGTATTGTTGTTATTGTTTATTTGCTGCAAATTTTCTACAAGTCTTCACATTTCATTAAATTTGAGTTTTTTAATGTTGATTTTTAACATGCAAAAACGCCTTTAAAAGTTTCATAAACTAAGTATCAATTGAATGATCAGGATTCAAATAAATATCAGACAACCATGAATAAGATTTCTTCATTTTAATTATGCTCTTCCTCATCAAAGATATCACTTTTTTTGTGCAATTTTTGGGCCCAGCAGGCTGCTAGACAGAATTGCGCAATTTCTGGAGGGAAGGCTAGTTCCCTTCCAGAATTGCGCAATTTCTTGAGGGATCTGCTCAACCTGCAGCTGGACCAAGTCTGGTGAAACAGCTTGTGAGGGGGATGGAACAAGCTTTGATGGACAGGCTGTCATCCTGCAAAAAAATCACTGAAGCTTGTGTACATGACAAGGCAGGACATGCTGCCATGAAAGGTTGGTAGGGAGGCTCCAAAACGAAGCTAAGGAAAAATTTTGGAGGGTGGTTGTAGCTGCTACAACACTTGGAGACACACTAGTACAACTCTAGCTCTCTGAATGGACCTTGATCGTGAAAAGCAGGTCTAAAACCTCCAGAAGTATTGTTCAGTTCTCAGTTCATCTTGTGCTTGATTATAAGATGTAGCATCTGCCAAGCCCTTGGTCGATTAACACACATTCCAAGCCAAGTCAACACAGTTGTTTCGATTGGGGTTGAGGGGTATATTGGTGCATAAGTAGTATAGTCGTGAGAGTCTTAGCTTCATCTCTGGTATTGCTTAGTTGCCAGCAGGCCTAGACAGTATCCCAACGGAGTCATGCAGGAATACGAGCATCACTCCACTGCCAGCAAGCTTGGTCAGTACCCCTGCGGAGTTACTTCCATCACCTCTCTGCGCGGGAAGCCTTTGTCTTCTTTCGCCTGATTCATTTTCAATTTTTCAGAAATTTTCACTTTTTAGTTTTTCATTTTTCATTTTAATAATTGTGCATAACACTTATTCATTTCAAAGGCTGAAGAGGGATCTCGACTTATTGAGAGAAGAATAGGTTGTTCCTTTAGAGAAGTAGTGTATGTATACCTTTGACATGCTTGTTAAGGTTTCCCCCCTCACCTTACTCTACTTGACTGAGCTGACAAGGATTAACCCAAAAACAACTGACTAGAGTAGGTGATACTAGTTAATGTGCAAGCGTTGTGTTTTCACCAAGGTTCACTTCGAACAATACGTATTTTCCATTGATGTATCATGGATTGAAGACAACAAGTTCTTACATAAGAGAGCGGATAACAAATAACCAAATGTTGATAGATGTACAAGTCCTCTTGTACTTTACCCAGCTTGTTTCAAGAGTCGTACACGGTCCATGTGAAACTAACCTACGGATAATAACAAGAAAACAAACCAAAAATCAAAGCAAGAAGCACAAGAAAATGCGAAAGCAAAGCGAGTAATAAAACAAACAAGCAAACAAACAAGAAAACAAACAAACACATGAATAAAGAAGAAAACATGCATGCAAGCAAACAACTCAAACATAGACACTACTCCTACTCCTAAGCTAACAGTGCATGGGTTGTCTAATGTGAAGTGATACTTCCAATGCTGCCATTGGTGCATTGGTTGACCCATGTTGGTGAAGGCACGATTTGTGAGCATCACAGTTGCGCAAACCAGTAAGAATGAAAGATATAACGATGAAGACGGACACACTCCAAGCTTACAAGCGACCACAGAACAAAGATGAGTGAAAGCGCATGACATGCACTCTGTGCATCTGCCATGGTGTTGTGCTATACTACGTGTAGATGTCGAGTGTATGCATTTTCTTGACTGTGACATTCAAGCAAACGCGAGAAAGGTATACCACTTACGCTGTGCATGTGTGCTTGATGTGTAAGATTCCTCCAACGCATGAGCGACAGGATCGTGTAGTTCGAGTGGGGGAAGCGAAATCTGGGTGTTTGGTTGATCTTCAATGCAAAGCAGAGAGTGATGAGGAGCCTTGAGTGTTTCAAAAATTTCTTGATCAGAAGTAAAACCAACCTCAGGACAGCGAGGGCCTGACATAACCATTAGCTTGGGTTGAAGTGCCTCGACAGTTTGGGGGTTTTGACTTCATCAACAGATAGATCATTGTAGACCAGTGTCTTAGATAGATTAACAACAATTGAATCAACATTGTGATCAGATGAAGAAGTGGAGAGATCGTGACAACGAAGATCAAAAAATTTACGAAGTTTTTTGACATCCTCATGATTTGATGAATTGTGCCGAGGAGTAGATGAGAAGCAAAGATGTTCACCCTCAGTGTTTTCAGAAATGACAGATGACAGATTGGACAGATTTTCGGAGGAAGATGTGTCCTCTCCACACTGTGATGATAGACTGACATCCAACGTGTCCTGTGAATGATCGGAAGCATAAACATTCAGAAATGGGTTTTCACAGGGGAAATCATTAGTGGAAGAATCACAAGGCATGTCAGGATAAAACGGATGAGGTGCGGCTGGAAGGGAGTCATCCTTCACCGCAGGTTCTCCTTTATATTCCCGCACACACTCATCATGAATGATGGCGTAGGTTGGTTGAAAAACACCAACTCCATTGACAACTTGATCCTCGTTCACAGAGGAGTCCGGAATGGAACACAAGAAAGTACAATTTGGAGGATCAATAGAACGTGGGGACGTAGGTTGAGGGAACGAATCCACGTGACGACCAACATGCTTGCAAGGCAAATCCGCACAGATATCAATAGTAGGTGGGGTGGGAGGATGTGACAGATCAATAGATGTGTGTGCATGATCTCCCACATCTCTCCATGGTGGTGGAGTTGTTTGATGAGGTGAAGGCGAACAGTCACTTGTGACATACTCTGTGCCTACCTGTGATTACGTAGCTCCATCACCAAAGTATGTTGAGTGGGGTTCGGATATGTGAAGAAGATACTCAAATCTTCCATAAAGAAATTCCCAATCAATTTCATCTTCGGGAAATTGGTATGCAAGATTACAAAAGCGTGTGTAAAACTAATCAATTGATTCATCGGGTGCTTTTTGTAATTTCAGAATTTCTTGATCGAGTGCTTTAAGGTTAAAGTGATTGAAAACACGGTCGATCTCTGAGACCAGATGAGCAAGAGAATGAATAGATTTTTTGGGCAGCATGGCATACTAGTGCATTGGGTGCCCTCAAAGCATGTAGACGAACAACATGTAGGTCATGTATTCTTCAAAGATTCCATGCCTTTTACATGAGGCTACAACGCCGATCACGTGCTTAACCAAGGCTACGTGGCCTCCACCATCAAATATTTTATGTGACAAGTTATCCGAGAGATCTTCCGAGATTATGAAGTCACTTACATAATACATACACCCTAGAAGAGCAACTCTGTAGTTAGTCATGATAGATACGTAGAGATTCAAAATAGATGTGAGGACTCAACTTGTCATCTGGCCCTCCTTCTAGTGCCAAAATGTTGACGGTGCTGGACCCACCAACATGTAAGGGGATCTCCCTGATAAGAAGTCCCAATTAGACCTCAGACCATTTGGTGTAGGAGTCCCAGTAGTGGGTCATATAGTAATGCCTTGACTGTGATTTCGTGCAGAGGCAAGTAAGATGTCCATATCGGTAGCAAGGGTGTGACAACTACAGTAAGTCAAGGAAGGTGCATGAGAGGTTCTAACACACTGAGTGTGAGGTGAGTCCGCCCCTTGGAAACCTGTAATAACATGGATTTGAAGGGAACACACAAGCGAAGATGCATCACAAGATGGAAAGCAAGTTAGCGAGCAATCCAAAGTGATGGTTAAACCAACAACACATTTAAGAAATATTCATACATACATATACAAAATAGTCCATACATACATGCGTAAGTGAACAAATACATATCATTTATAGTAAACCAAATAGCATAGAATACAATACAACATATGCATGAAACGTGTTGGCTCTGTTATATTAAGAAGTGTAAGTTCTAGTCATACAATACATCCATGTCAAACCATTAGTTCTGACAGTGGAACGTTATAGCCACAACTTCCTGCTCCTCCAAAGAGATATACTAGCTCTGTGTAGTGGAGAAGCCAAGGCTTATTACAATACTGTCTAAGCTCTCTCTAAGATAGTCCTATCGGAAGCTTGGTTGACCAAAATCCTTTATAATGAGTTATGAGGTTCTATTTATAGCAAAGGGTGGGGTGACCCTTGACATTCCCCTTTGTGACAGTTCATCTACCCTCATGACTCTTCATTTACTCTATGACTGTTACATCCAACTATCGACACTTGAACTTCCACTTGACAAAACGTTACATTAAAATGCACATGTGCCCATGTGAGACAAAATGGCTAGAGAAATCCATGCAAGACATCACTAACACTCGGTCCGTTGTGATGAGACCAACTCTTTGACATGCTTGTGATGGTGAAGGTGGTGAGATGATGCCAAGCTTGGTCGTTCGTGATGGTGTGCATGCGCTCCATGGTGACATATTGCTGAAGCGAACTTTTGCCTCTATTGCATTTGGGTGCATTGGTATGGCTTCTCCATCCAACTTGTCTACTAACATGCGCATGATCTTCTTGGGTGCGGCGGAATTGTAAAAACATTGATTCATACTGTCCGTGTTGATCTTCCAGTGTGTGCTGGTGATCATGCGCATCAACTTTCAACTGCATGTTCAACTCCAATTGGACTTGCTTATTGTCTTTGCCTCGGTGAGTGTGCCAAATGGCTTAGATCACATGCATGCACACAATGACATGCATGCTGCTGAATTCCCTTGCATGTGATTAACAACACTGCTCACCATTTTTGCTCCCTGCGAGCTGCTGGGATGGATCTCTAACTTGTACGGGCACATTTTCATCTGTGAGTGCATGTTGTACCCGTTGTTGTACATGTTCTTGTTGCAACTCATTCTCTTGTCTATGCATCTCTTGTTCTTCCTTGAGTTGTTGCTTCAACACATGCAACTCCTCTATTCCATTCTATGTCTTCACGTGATATTCATGTCACGTCATCACCTCATAGCCTGAGTCTCCAAAGTTGCTTTCATCACAAGTGGATCTACTTGAGCTTGCAACCTTGTTCCGCCTCTATGTTGTCAACAATATTCCTCTTGCGTTCGTTGCATCCAATGTGCTGTCTTCAGCTGTTGTTCACGGTGTTGCTTGCTATGATGTTGCTGCTGTCATATCTTGATGTCCTTGTCTACGAACAACTTGATATATTTGTGGGTAGGCAAGTTCATAGACACTTGATCGACTACATCCCTAAGTGTTCTCTAAACGGTGTCTTCAACTTTGCTCTCCTGGAAACCATTGTACCTGTGTTGCTGAGAGGAAAATGAACATTTGCGATACTTGGAGACATGGCGAGACTCATGGCAAGCAATCTGTCAGTCGAAAACCAAAACGAACTTGAGAACTGACTTGCAACATACCTGTGTGATTGATCATGAAGGTCCCACAATTTCCACCGGGAGGTTGGGAGATTGACTTCCAAAACTGCGCAAGGCACAGTTCGGGCTGTCGGAAGGCTAACTGATTGTTGCAACTGCGCAATGCATAATCTAACCTAGCCTACTGAGGAATGAAACTGTGCAATGCGCAATTTCAGTCAGTAGTGACATGCAACCAGCGAACTGCATTACGCAGTTTTTGGGGCCAACAGGACATTGCCTCCAAGAATTCCACAATGTAAGCCTGAAAGTCAGTGCCTAACTAGACTTGCGTAATTTCTGGAGGGTAGGCAGAGCCTTCACTTTCAGAAATGCGTAGTGCTAGCTGGGCAAGGCACAATCTGGGCCAAGGTAGCCTAGTCCGGTTGATGGGTGACTGAAAACATGAGAAGTGTGAATGCATGATGAGATGAGTGAAAATAGGAGTGAATGAGAATTCATGCAAACAACAAGTGCAGGATTCAAGAAATGGGAAGGCATGCATGCCACAAATCTAGGAAAAGCGACACTTGGTGGGAGGTTTTTGAGATGATCCTTGCATGTAACCTATAGTTGCTAAAAATAGATCCCTTAATCAAGGGATTCCTTTTCATGTTTCCTTGGGAGGAGCAACCCATGCATGAAAATCAATTTTGCTTGGTCCCGGAGGGAACCGTTGAACTCAATTACACATGCAACAGACTGCTTAGTTAGGAGGAAAAAATGCACATTTCTGGGAGGGAGTTGGGCTGGATGTCGAGAGGGATTGCACAATTTCTGGGCAGAGCAGCTGACTGTTGCCCAAGATTGTGCAATTTTTGGGTTGAGCAGTTCTTCTGGGAGGAATTGTGCAGTTTTTTCAGTGAACAGTGACAAGCATATTTGCGCAATTCTGGAGCCCAGCAGGTTGCCAGATAGAATTGCGCAATTTCTGGAGGGAACACTGGTTCCCCTCAAGAATTGCACAATTTCTTGAGGGAGTTTCTCTGCCTGCAGCTGGACCAAGACCAATGAAACAACCTGTGAGGGGGATGCAACAAGATTTAATGGACAGGTTGTCATCCTGTAAAAAAATTCATTGGAGCTTGTGTACTTGACAAGGCAGGACATGCTGCTCTGAAAGGTTGGTAGGGAGCCTTCAAAATGAAGCTAAGGCAAACTTTTCGAGGGTGGTTGTAGCTGCTACAATAGAAGGATAATAAATTATCACCAAAGTATTATGGTCAGTACAAGGTGTTGCAAAAGATTGGTACTATGGCATCCAAATTGGAACTTCCTGCATCTTCCCAAGTGCACCTAGTTTTCCATGTTTCATGCTTAAACAAGGTTATAGGTGACAAGCTCTAAGTTCAAACAATATTGTTAGAACTTGACGAGGAAGGAAAAATCATATCGGAACCTGAAGCTGTCATAGAAGAAAGAACTCGACAGCTATGAAATCGATCAATTTCAGAGTATCTCATCAAGTGGAAGAACTTATCCACTGAAGATTCCACATGGGAGGATGAGAATTTTATATAGAAACATCCAGAGCTACTCAAGTGTTGAGGACAACACTTTTTTGAAGGAGAGGAGCATGTTAGGTCCCTATAATATTAGTGTATTCCCATATTATTATTGTCATTGTAGCCACTTATTTTTATTGTTGTGCCCATGTTGTACCCATATTGTTATTATTATGCCCCATAGAATCCCACCATTGTTATTATTGTTCCCTTACATTAATATTGTTATGTGGACTCTGATTATATTGTGAAACCTTAGACTCCTATTTATAGAAAGGAGGTATTATCATTTGTATCATTCAAGAATTGTTAATTTGTGTAATGTAAAGGAGGTTTCCCCCTCAAAGAGTCTATGTTTTAAGTCATTGATCTATCTCTTTCTTCTATTTTGTGAGTTGGTTGCATAACACCAGGAGAATATGCAATAAGCATTTCAAAAGGATTTATCACAATAATGGGTATTCTTCGATATCTACAGTAGAGGATGAGAAGATAAATAATAGGTACAATGCAAAAATAAAGGCACATATAAGGATGTAAACCCGTTCACCCCAATATCCACCAACTCAACACTTGCAGTCATAGGTGAAAGAACAAATAACTCCTCAAGTAAGGAAAATGGCTCCTAAGAAGAGGATCAGATATGATTCGGTAGGTGAGAGCAGCAGGAAGTGGAAAGCTGATCCTTTGAATAAAGGAGCTATTCAAGCAAACCAAGAGAGGAGAGAACAAGAAGAAGAAGAGGAGAAGAGGCAACAAGATGATTTTCTTTAGAAGCAACAAGAAGAAGAGGAGGAGAGGAAAAATATGGAAGAAGAACAACAAAGGCAGTCCCAAAAGGAAGAAGCAACACAAAGATTGAAATAAAAACATTTGACTCAAGAGCTAGAAGAGCAAAAGTTCGAGGAAGAGGATACCATGCATCCAATGGAGGAAGAACCAGATAATCCCAAAGAGCATACCCTCACAGGTGGTCATATTCCACTTGGAAAGATGGGGATCACACCTCCACTGACAGACAAAGTCATGGATGTATGAAATGTAAAGTTTGATCAACTTAACAAGAGGATCATGCAACAAAGGCATATATACTTTCTCAATGATCCTCAAAATACAAACTCAGTTGCTATAAAGAATGTGATAACTGCCAACACCAGAAGGAATGCTAGGGAAGTCATGGCGACAAATGTTACATTGGTTACAACAACACAGGATAATTTTGAGTACTTATGGAATGAGAATGCCAAGCTGAGAAGAGAACTTGTTGTGGTAAAGAAACAAGTGGAACATATTGCGGTGGGGAATTAATGGTTGTCATCATAAAGTTTCAACATTGCAGAATGGCAGTCATCCATGCAAGAAGAACTGGGGCTAATGGAGAACACCATGGTGTTGCTATATGATGAGATGATACTTGTACAATCCCTTGTGGATCCTCTCGTTGGCATTCAAAGGAAAGTACAAGAAGTAGTAAAAAATTAAAAGTAGCAAATAGAACAGTCGATTAGATTCAGGAGTGGGCTACCAAGTATCTGGATGCTCCATAACACTTCGATAAGAAACACAGGATTATCGCGAAGATGGATAGAGTTCAGTTGAGATTCCACTTACAAAACTAATTACATCTTGGAGCATAGTCAATTAGTAATATTGCTACCTATAATCGACTGCATAATTCTTTTGAGTCTGTAACACAAAAACATAAGATGCCCGCAATAGGAATACTTGA
This sequence comes from Pinus tabuliformis, assembly GCA_031772625.1. Lineage (NCBI taxonomy): Eukaryota > Viridiplantae > Streptophyta > Pinopsida > Pinales > Pinaceae > Pinus > Pinus tabuliformis. The sequence continues at coordinate 2,077,006,064 of CM062818.1, forward strand.
AGTGGTCAGAGGCAGAGAAGTCATCTTCCAAGAGATCAGGCAATATATTGAATAGATCAAATAGGCAAAAGAACAAGAAGGCTTGGAGGTTACAAAAGACATTATTCTATAGTACGCAATTGCACCAGCCAAAGCTCATATGAGACTTTCATGGCTTTGGAATAATGTGCAGTCAAGCTCCAAGACCATAGTGACAAAGGTAATGGAGTTGAAGTTGCGGTATATAGTGGACTTGTTTGTTCAGGTCAAAACCATCTCAATGGAGTTTAGGCCACGGCATACTTACGTTACAAATGAGCTCGATGAGGAAGCAAATGATTTATCTATTTGATGAGCATTTGTCCCAATATCAGTTTTGTCTTATTAGGCCATCGTCTCTTATGTAATTTGTCTTAAGTAATAAATGACATGTAATGAATTCCAAGGGACACATGTGGAATGTGAATAGTCACATATGGAATGTAATAGGCCATGAATAGAATATGAATAGTCATAGAAGTCAAAGGGTCATGAGGAAGCTCAATGGTCATTGTTATTTATTATAAATAGCTCCTCATAACACAAGCTAAGGACTTAGATTCTTGAATTCTTGCCTTGGATTCTCTTGTATCACATAGGGGATAGATCACTCTTTGTAGAAGCAAGTTGTGGCTTCATGTTCCACTTGATATAGTGTTTAATTCATGTAACAATGTACTTGGGACCTTTCACTCTTAATCAAAAGCTCTATGCCATCACTTTTTCATTCATGTATCGTATATATAGTTGGACTATGTTAAAAAATGTGCAACAAGAATGTGAATTTAGAAATTGCTAAAAATAGAACCGCTAAAAATAGCACTTCTAAAAATAGCAGTTTGACCAATTAGCATTTTGGCCACCTTGGGTGAGAGGTGAAACAGATAAAAATAGAATTTCTGGGTCCCTTCCTATTTATAACAGTCCTTGGTCTATCTATAGGAAGTAAATTCAAATTTGGTCTTACCAACAGTTTGAATATTAATTAATTAATTCTCCATGAGTTAATTAGTTAAGGAAAATTAAATTTGAAGTATTTGTGAGAACATGCAATTATTTCTCCACTAATTGGGGAATGTGTCCTTGATTTTCTCCACTGATTGAGGAATTAAGGATGAGTTCTATATTGAGAGGATCGATTGACTTAGTTTAACTTAGTCAAGTTCAATTAGATTAATTTAACAATTTGTTAAATTAATGAGATATAGTTTGTTGATGCTTGCATGCATATGGCAACTATTATTTTCAAATAATTATGTATTCACTCATGGATAACTGATGCATGTCAGTTCTGTTAGAGACCCAATTGAGATCAGAGAAGGGACAATGTAATATCAGTTGGATGAATATTTTTTCTATAAAGGAAGCTCATCCATGGTGAGGATTTATCTCCTTCAAGTTTGTGCAATTAGATCAGAGGTTAGTGAGTGTGTGAAGAGGCCAATTCACACAAATGGCAACACGGGACCCCAAGGAAACTGCACAAGGAAATAAGAGGCTTGGAGGGAAAAGGAGAAGGTTTGTGAGAAGCCTTTGACTGTCTATGAGTAGCAGAGGGATTGTACTGAGAGCTGGATAGCTTCCGAGCTAAGGCTTTGTGTAATCCAGACTATATTTCCACTTGTATGATAATACAGAGATGCAGTTTTAGGCAGGTGCTTTCCCCGAGTAAATTCTTCTGTGTTATGTGTGATTGATTCCTTCTTATCAGTTATATGTGTTATTATTGATGTTGCTCATGGTTGATTAAGCTACCGCTAAATTGATTGTAGAAGTAGATCTAGTATTATGCTTTAGTACATTGCATATATCAGTTTGATCTACAGGTGGTGAAATTTCTACATGGTATCAGAGCTAGTTGATTTGTAGAAAAATTCTACATGGTATCAGAGCTAGCTGATGTGTAGAAAAATTATACAAAATTATACAGATTATTCTGGTTATGTTTATGGTATATGTTGCTTTAATTAGATACTCAGTGAATGAACTAATTTGTTTCTTATCTCTAAATGTTATTGAATGAGTGTTATTATTCTTTAATGATTGTTTTTTATTATGTGGACTAATCTGCTGGGTCCCCCTTGAGGATAGTATTGTTACTTTTCTGGTGGCTTCTTTTCCCTACCAATTGTGGATTTTCCCTTGTGCACATTACATCGGGTGTCTCACAAATCTCACATATTGGCTACCCCAAAGAGGTGTTGTGTTCTCTTGTGTGTAATCATAACCAAGGCATATATGTGAAACCTTTACAACAGTGGGTAGACCATATAACTGGATGGGATTCCTACACCAAACAATGTTAGGTCTAATTAGGACTTCACATCAGGGAGATCCTCTTACAATGTTGGCGGATTCCAACACCCTCAACTTTTCTGGCGCTAGGAGGGCCAAATGACAAGTTGAGCCTTTTAAGTCTATTTGAGTCTCTCACCTTTATTGGCTTCATCCAAAATCATAATCTCGAGGTGTTTTTTTGAAGATTTAAATATTTCAATCCCCACATACTTTTTACATAACTATTCACATTTTAAATTCGATTGCAAGGGTACAACAACCATCCTTGATTACATAGTTGAATTCTTTCAATTTTGTTTTTCAAGTGGTGCATATTCTAAGGAAATCCCCGCGTTCTTATTTACGCTTAGATTGGATGGTCGTGCAAATTAATGGTGCTATTCTCTACCCATTTGCTTCTATTTCATCTTTTAAATATTTTTAATGATATTCGTCGTGTTATCGACAAATACGAGTATCGAGATGTTATTGATGGAGTTGATCAACTTAAAATGGAATTGAATGAATCTCCTTAACATTTTGTTGATCGATTCCTTCATCTTTGTTATCGATTTCCAGATGAGAATGTGGACTGGAAGTTATTGGATGGGAAGTTTCGTTTCTTAGTTAGAATGCCAAAGAAATCTTTTGAATCACATTCTTCATGTCCTCCTGATCAAGAATAATTTTAACATCCTAAGGAAGAACCGAATATGCTTTTTGTCCCATGTCCTCTTCCTTTTGATGTTCCTTATGTTGGAACTGAAACAATCACTAAACCAGAGGATCTATTTGCTGATGAAGAACTGATTTTTCTTTTATGTCTTCCCCTAACGGTGACCCGTTTGATCTTATCAATCAACCATCTCCGAATATTGATATTCCTCTAATCGATCTTTTACCCATTAATCAAGTTGAAAACTTGGAAAACCATGGCCCTGATGATTTTATTTTCTCTCAAATATATGGTAATTATTGTTCAAGTAACATGGATGAATCTTTGTTTCTACAATAAAATTTAGATTTCTAGGAATTTCAATTGGAGTCTAATGCGATAATATAAGATTTTCTTTCAGGTATAACTCCTTTTGATCAAGATGACATGCTTATCATTGAATTTTTTTGCAGTAATCTCAAGCATTTATCTCCTTTTGAATCTCATGATTTAAATAATGACTCCTGTTTTGATAAGAAGTTGATCGTGTTTCCACGAAATTCAAATTTAATTAAGGTGAATAGGACATTTGAGCCTACCCTGATGGTTATGTCAGGATCCTGTCACCTTAACTGTATTTGTGATTTTAGTCAGTTCACGATTCTTTTACATAACTTTTCCATTAATGTCATCTCGTGGGATGTCAACATTCTCCTAAGGGATGCTTATTTTCTTCACATAATTTTGTTTAATCCCCATGGAAGAAATTTTAATTTGACTGTTGAACTTACACCTCTACATCCCATCTCAAGAAAACTTTTAATATATGATGTGGAAACAAAGAAGGATTTTGATGAATCTTTTACATCATCCATCAAAGGATTTCACGTGCACGACAACATGGATTGTGGTCAACCTATTAATATCGTTCATGATAAGGATTTGTCTTTTTTCAGTCTTTCTTGTTTAATGTTCCCTAAAGATTGTTTCCATCACCATATTGCAAACTCATTAGAAGTTTTTTTTCTCAGTCTACACCCATGTTTCGTGGCATGTACTTGCATGCACTTTATCAAGTCTTGTATGGTCATAGAACATGTATTTTTTTGCTGTTGTGGATCTTATTGTTCAAAGGAGCAGTGGAGTGTAATACACATTGTGGTTTTGCTTCATGTTTCCATTGGTCAATGCAGATGCTTGCAAGGTTTCTCATGTTCATTACACTGCTTCTTTCTTTAGTTCTACACAATCACATCTTATAGTCCAAAGGTCGAGAGCAACTACTATGGATGGATTGGAAATTCCACTTGACATAACCCGATCGTGTATTGTTTCGTCTAGGGTAGGATAGGTTTCATTGGCTCTTAAATAAAGTTGGTTTTGAGCTTCGAGACAATGTGGCTTAAATTTTGTGCAAGTCAAGTTGTAGTACTATACAACCCTTGGCTTATCTGTTACCCTCTTCTTTGTTTTGGTTTTCATCACTTTCAAGTCCATGATTTTCTAATGGAAAATACGATCCTTTAGTCGGGAAGCTGGAAACAAACCATAATTCCCATATATTTTTAGGATTCTTTCTCTTGTACTTGATCATGTCTATGAATAGTGTGCTCTTGCTTATCTATTTGAGTAGAGTAATTTAAGGGGAAAACTGCATGTCCATCCTGCATAAGGACTCCACCAAGTCCTCTCTTGCAAGCATCTATACACACTACAAACTCTTTGTCTAGATTTGCAATCTTTAACACTGGTGCAAGTGTCAACAACTACTTGAGCTTCTCAAAACTAGTTGCACACTCCTCTATCCATTCAAACTTCTTACCTTTCCTCTGCAATGATGTGATAGGGTAGGCAATTTGCGAGAAGGTTTTGATGAATCTCCTGTAATAACTTGTTAACCCCATGAAATATCTCACCTCATCCACATTTCTAAGAGCTGCCCACTACATGATATCTCTTACCTTTTCTGGGTCCACTGTTATGCCTTCCTTGGAAACCACATGTCCCAAGTAGTGTACCTCATTCTGAAAGAAACTAAACTTGTTGAGCTTAGCATACAATTGATGCTCTCCCAACAATCTCAACACTACTACTAAATGCTCAGCATGTTCTTCTTCGTTCTTAGAATATACCAATACGTCATCAATGAACACAATAACAAACTTTTCCAAATACGGACACAATACATTATTCACCAAGCACATAAAGGTAGCTGGAGCATTAGTTAAACCAAATGGTACTACAAAAAACTCATAATGTTGATACCTGGTCTGGAAAGTTGTCTTGTAGGTGTCCTCTTATTTAATGCATACATGATGATATCCAGATCTCATATCAATCTTCGAGAACACTATTGCTCCCTTCAATTGATCGAATAAGTCATCAATCCTCGATAAAGGATACCTGTTTTTGATGGTCACTTTTTTCAATTGCATGTAGTCAATGCACAACTTGAGAGTACGATCCTTCTTCTTCACAAACAATACCGATGCGCCCCATGGTGATACACTTGGCCTAATGTATCCCATGTCCAACATTTCCTTCAACTCTAGCAACTATGTAGTGCTCATCATGTAAGGTGTCTTTGATGCTGAAGCTACCCCTAGCACCAACTCAATAGAAAAGTCTACTTCCCTGTGAGGTGGCAACTCTGAAATGTCTGTAGGAAATACATCCTATAACTGATGTAGGACCAGGTACCTACTCAAAATATTTGCATCCTCAACTTCCTTACCTTTGTCACTAGAAATGTGCACTGCAAATAACACACACCCTTTCTTGGAACTATGCTTGGCCTGCATAGTTGTCACCATCCTAAATGATGTTGCTTTCTTCTTACTCCAAAAAACTCTTTGTTCCCCATTGTCATCCAAGCATTCAATGGTTTTGTCATAGCAATCCACCTTGGTTCTATGAAGGTACAACCAATCCATGCCCAAAAACATACTGTATGATCCCAACAATAATACATTCAAATGTGTTGAGGTAGCTATACCATTCAAATCAAATGCACAAGCTCTTACCCAATGATGAACTCGCTTCTTTGTACTTGTATCCAACTGCACTAACCAAGACTCTGCATGTACTTATTTATTCAAACCACACTTATCCACTAGGTCAGGATTAAAATAAATATAATTAGATCCAGGGTAAATCAAAATAGAAAAAACTTGATAAAAAATCTTACCGTCCATCTCAATGATAGATTCCTGATGGTCTGTCTGCCTGTTATCCAGTGCTGCATAGATACGAGGAATACTCTGCCCAACATGCCCCACTATGTGTGCCTCCTGAGAACTATAGATTTGTGGTCTACCACCTTGATGTTGTGGACAATCAGTCCTGTGACGATCTCCTCCACAAGTCCAAGACCACACAGGCTCCTTATTCTACTCCTTAGATCGAAGTCCCTGTCCCTTGTCAGATGCATTTAACTTCTTATATGGCACTGCATTCTCTTTATTACCTATACCTTGAGGTCTTGCTTGCTTATTATCCCATTTTCCTTTGTTATTATCATTTCCTTTCCAGTCTTGCTTAGTCTCTCATCTACGCTTCAATTGTTCATAGCAATGCTTTAACTTCTGGATGGCCTCCTCCAATGATCTAGGCTCATCGAACTCAATCCCGTCTTTGAATGCAATGAGTAATCCACTATTGAACCTCTAAATCTTGGCCTTGTCCTCCTTGAGGTAAGGCACACACCTCAACAACTCCAAGAACCTGCTAGTTTACTGCTTGTCTGTCATGTATCCCATATTTAACTCATAGAATTCTTTTTCCCTATCATCAAAGTATCTCTCTGATAGGTACATATTCTTGAATAGTCTCTTGAACTCACTCCAAGTCAAGTCATCCTCATGAATACCTCTGACATTCTTCACATATTCCCACCAAATGTCTGCTTTACCTTTGAGGCTAAATGTAGCTATTTTGGCTTTCATGTTCTCTAAGTAATCATGCAACATAAAGAACTTTCTCATACCAACCAACCATACCTCTGCATCTTGTGATTTATTCATCTCTCCATCAAATGTAGGTGGATTTTCTTTATTAAATTCATTTGGAAAATATCCCCTATCACTCCTCCTGTAAGAGTGATAATGATGCAAATCATCATGCCAGTCAGAACAAGAACTAGAGTAGTACCTATGTCCATCACCTTTCCTATCCAGAGTATCCAACAACTTTCCATTTCTCACTGTGTCATATCTATCTGACCTGTGACCACCATGGGACCTACTGCCATATGCCCCATTAGTTTTTCCTCATGCTCATGGGTGATCCGAAGTGGTCCCTGTCACTACAATTCTAACAAACTCTGAAGTATCACTGCATTTACCTCTTCTTGTTTCTCTTGTGCCTCTATGATTCTATCATTGTCTGCCTTACGACTCCTTATTTCTGCCTTTAAGCTTCTCAGTGTATCTGCCAAATCAGAAGAGTGCCAAACACCACACTGCTCATCTAATCCATAAGGAGAGTCTCAGGAACTGTAATCTACCATCTTGCTAGTCATCTTTGATATTCTTCTTGCAAGGTATATATTTTATATGCATGCCAATAAACTCCATGCATATGCCATGCATGCCAAAAATAGTAAGGAAAACATACATGAAACTCGGTACCTACAAGAAAAACCCATTGAAGTTGTTCATTCCGATGTCCTCTTGCAATTTCCTGCTTTTCTTTTTCCTTCTTGCTCCAAAACTCCAAGTATGCCACACTCTCCAAGAGTGCTACAAGAAAACTGTAAGAGTCTAAGAGTATGAGAGAGAGAGAATAGAGAGAGCTCCAAAACTGAACTGACAAAAGTATGTGAACTGATCCTCAAAAGACTTTTTATTAATGCGGCCTCTATTTTCTTCATTTTACATTATATTCCTTCATTTCCCTCCTCACATGCAACATGTGACCTTTCACCTCCCTTTTCTCCTAATTTCCATTATTTTCATAAATAAATGTGCCAAAATGCCACTTTTCCTTTACAAAGCCTTCACCATTGCCTTTGCCAATTTCCTTAGCCATTAATTAATCACCAATGATCCCCATCACTATGCTTTTTCCCAACATTCATCTTCGAATAAGTGTCCCATCAATTGTGGTTATTATTTTGCCTTTATTAACTTTTATTACATGGAATTTTCACCAGGGCTGTTACAGAGTTGTTGTATATTTTGTGCTTGGTTTTTAGGGGGGAGTACAAGGACCTGATGTGTGAGTCCTTTTTATGTTGACCTTTTTATGACTTGTTGTAGGGAGTCATATTTTTAGAGTGAGAATTCTTTGTAGGAGAATGTTTCCTTGTAGGGGAAACAAGCCACTGAATTGCTAATAATTTTTATGTACTCATTTGCCACTAAAATCAATAGAGCGGTCTAGTTGTTGGAGCAGGCCCAAAGGCATAGCCTAGGAGGGGTGAAATGCATCATGAAATGCTAGTTTATTCTCTTCATGGTTGTCATTTTGAGTCGTATGTGAATTTGTATTTTTTAAAAGTACTCACCATCTTGAAGAGGTTTTGAAACTTGTTACCTTTTAGACCCATTTTGTTTACCTGCAAAGCATCAGAGGACAATCATTTTTTGAGAGGAGAAATTATCCTCCAATTTTTCAGATCACATGGTATTGAAGTGGGTTCTGACCAAGTTGCAGTTATGCGCAAGAAGTTGAAGCATGAAAGACTCGAATAGTTAGAGGAGATTAATCTATCTCTTCAAATGGAGACTGTTGAGCTAAGGATATTTCTTGAAGTTGTCGAGGAGGAGAAGAGGCAAATGCACCTACAGTTGCAGCATGTGTTGGAGGAACTAATTGGTGAGAGTTCCATTCTAGAAGCAACAAAGAATCCCTCCGAGATGAATCCAATTTGTGGGCATGGTCCAAGCATAGAATATGGACCTATTGTAGCGGCTACAACCACCCTCTAAATTTTTCCTTAGCTTCGTTTTGGAGCCTCCCTACCAGCCATCCTTAGAAACATGTCTTGCACTATCAAGTACATAAGCTTCAGCTGAGTTTCAAAGGCTTGCCAACATGTGCATTTCTACTTGCTTCTTTCCCGTCATAGGCTACCCTTATGGACTTAGGAAAATTTTTGGCTGAGATGTTCACTCAGAAAATTGCGTAATTCTGGAGGGGAACCAACCTTCCCTCTAGAAATTTTGCAATCCTACTGGGCTACCTAATAGGCCCCAGAATTGCGAAATCCAACCAGGCAGCCCTCCCTTAGAAAACTGTGCAATCTAGCCAATCACCGGGCTTCAGCCTAGAAATTGCGCAATTCTGGGAGGCAGTGACCTGCTGACCCTAGAAATTGTGCAATGCTTGAGGGACAGCCAACCCTTCTCAGCTCAGAAACTGCGCAAATCCCTATCCCAAGCTTGCAGACTGTTGAATGTTCTTTCAGGTTGACTGGTTCCCTCTGTGACTGAAAAATCTTGATTTGCATGCATGGGTTGCTTTTTCTCGAAATAGAAAAAGCAACATGCAAAAAGCATCCCTAAATTTTAGAAATCTATTTTTAGCAATTGGAGGTTACATGCAAATATATTTTTAGAAACTTCCCTCCAAGTGTTGCTTTTTCCAGATTTTTGGCATGCGTGTTATAAGCCTCAAACTTATTTATTTGACACTACAGAGCTCATTCCTTACATCAATCTCAGAGCTCTGACATCCCACGTTGAATCTAGGAGTCTTTGGCACATTCAACTTAGCAGTTTTTGGGTAAGTCTGCTTTTCATGTTATTTGCTGCTTTTCTGACACTTTGCATATTTCTCTTTGTACGAATGTTGTTTGCTTGGTTTTGTTGAACACTTGCTTTCGTTTGAATGTATATTAGCTCGTAGAATCACCGTTTGAGTTTTTGTTTGCATCTCACTGTTGTCGCATACATCACACTGTTTTTGCACTAACAGTCGTCGTTGTGGCAACTAGTTTCACACACATGTATGCGTTTCCTTTTCCTGAATCTTGCATTCACTATTTTCATGCATGATAATTCACTCTTGCTTACATTCAGTCTCGCCATGCATTCAAACCTCTTCATGTTTTCAGTCGCCCGTTGGCGGGTCTGGGCTGCCTTGGCGATCTTGACTCACTTGGACAGAAATGCGCATTTCTGGAAGTGAAGGCTCTGCCTTTCCTCTAGAAATTGCACAAACCTAGCCAACACTGACCTCCAAGCTTTCATTTTGCAATTCTGGGGGGTAGTGCCCTAATGACCCAGAAAATTGCACAATGCAGTCTATGAGCATGCATGACCTTGTTGACTAAAATTGCCATTGTGAAGTTTTAGACCTCAACAAGCATACTGGACTCTGCATTGTGCATTTCCAGCAGTCAGTCAGCCTCATGACATCCTGGACTATGCCTTGTGCAGCTTTGGCAGTCAATCCCCTAGCTCCCGGTGAAAATTGCACAATCTTTATTGCCAATCACCCATGTATGTTGCATGTCAGTCCTCAAATTTGTTTTGGTTTTTAACTAACAGGTTGCTTTCCATGAGTGTCGTTATGTCTGAAAGTATAGTAGGTGTTCATCTGTCTCTCAGCAGTACAGGTAAATGGCCTCCAAGAGAGCAAGGTCAAAGGACACTATTGGAAGAGAAAATGGAGATGCAATTGAAAAAGTGTCTATGGGCTGGCCCATTAACAAAGAACCAAGCTAGTCATAGACAGATACATCATGTTGAAATCACCGGGAAGATCTGGAAGATTGCAAGGTCTATGTCGACATCCACAAGTCTGGCTTGTACCGGATTTCATGCAAGTATCCCGCGTTTCCATGTGTGGACATGATACGTTGGATTGTGTCGCACATTGATCCTGAGACGATGATGTTGAATAGTGTGAGCAAGACAGAGCTTGCCACCTTCTGGGTGAAGGACTATCAAGAGATGTATCACTTTCCGCAGCCAATGATCACAATGAAGAAACCCTTCAGTACATGCAACAACGCAAACTCCAGAGATATTTTGAAGAGGGGTGAAAGAGACAGCCAAGTTAAGGACAACACCCAACTTGGTTTACAAGACGAAGATACTGTGGAAGGAATATCAATATTTGGTCATCTTTGCATGTCGCTTATAAGGCCAAGAGAGCACAGTGACATTCTCGTAGAGCTGGGTGATTGCGTTGGACAAACTGGCCAGTGAAGGAAGGCCATGCAACTAGTCTGACATGTTGGCTCTCAGGTTGAAGGAACAAGTGACAAGAGCTCGACATTCGCCCAAAGTTCAGCAAGCATAGATATAAATGTCCACATACATATTAGATGCAATCTATGCCCGTCAGTAGTTCCCAGGCTTGAAGTGGGCATGGACACCTTCGGAAATCATTGTGCACACTTATTGCAGATTGTTCTCCGAATGTAGCTTCTGCGGAGTCATCACATAGTTGTCATATGACTTTGTCAACACGTACAAAATGATATTTGAGCAGGATCCACCTTACATGTTGTAGGCATCGATGGAGGCATTTATCGACATAGCAGATTGGTATGCCTCACGCCTTGGAACCTTCATACGGATGTAAAACACAGAGAAGCCTCTACATGTTTTACTGAAGTTTTCCATGGACAAGATCATCATGAAAGAAATGTCGTATCACATGTTTACAAGGTTGTCAGCTAGACTACACAGGAAGAAGAAGGCACGTTGGACCGCTCTTTCATTGCGGATTGGGTTGTACGAGATACAGAAACCCAAGCATGTTGATGCCGAGATGGAAGAGTTCAAAGAATTTATGTTCGGCACAAGAAATTTCAATCTGTACGACCTGCATTGCTTTGTAAATGACCACTGTGCGAGAGTGAAATTTCCTTGGATCCAAGGGGCGTGCCATTGGGTTCAAGAAGATCCATGGATATATTTCCACAGCCTCTCCAGGCTCAATGAACCGGTCGGCATAGATATGGAATGGTTAGCGAAGCAGCATCTAAGAGAGCACCATCATCAGTAGCAACATAAGGTAATAGACCTACGCATGAAAAAGGAAAGAGAAAGGTTGATGAAAGCACAGAGGCATAACAAAGCCACAAGTTCAAAGAAGATCCACTAGTAATGCAAGCAGCTTTGGAGATTGAGGCTAAGAGGCAACAACGCGCCAAGAGGAACACACAAAGGCAAAGAGATAAATTGAGGATGGAGGAATAAGAAAAGGAGTTGCAAGAGTTGAAACAACAACTCTGGGAAGAACATGATCTGCGTAGAAGAGAGAAGGAAGTGCAACAAGGAAAAACACACCAGGTGGCGGAGCATGCACAGATTGCAGAAACTACACCCATACATGTTATAGACTCATCTAAGTAGATGACACAGAGCAGACAGGGTGAGTAGTGGAAGGAGCAGAACTTAGCTCAAGATATTGAACAAATTCTAGAGTAGATGGATACAGATGTGGTGCAGCTAGAGTTAGATCAGGGATCATACCTCATGTGTCATGACAAAGAGGTCACCCCACCGACTTCACCATATCCAGAAGCAGAGAAAGCCCCAAGTGATCAAGGAGACACATAGATCCTTAAGGATAATCCTGAAGCCGAGAAAGTCCCAAGTGATCAAGGAGACACAAAGATCCTTGAAGAAAACATGGAAGCAGAGATGCATAATATATCTTTCGACGAGTCGCAACACAGAGTTGTGCAATCGCGTAGAGTGCCTACTACGGATGTCCACACATCTCCTATGCAGTTTGCATAACGAGTGATCATATATGATGTGCGAAAGCATCCATCAGCATTGGCCGATGCTACCAGAGCTAATCCACCAGCTTGAGTGTCCGATTCTTGATAGCAGAGAATGAGCGAATGGCTAAGGAGTTACAAGCGGCCAAGCAGGGAGGAGAACATGTCACATCATCCACCAGAGTAGAGTTGAAGAGAGTGATACTGGATGAAGTATCGTCCTTTGAGATAGACATGTGAATGTTGTATTCCAGATTCAGTGCCATGGATAAGGTTGTTGTCCATCTCAATGGTTGGTAGCAACACTGTGCTAGGACAGCACACATCTTATCAAATATGCATACTGTTGTCGACCACATGCATACATGGAGAATGAGATACAAAGGAGCCCCATTGCATTTTCCAAAGATGATGAAGCCCAAGGCGGTAAAGTTGAAGGCACGCATCCAGAGTCAGATTTAGAACTATGAGGAACTCCCGCAACTCATCACCAGTTTGAAGGCTTTGCATGCACGAGTGTTCAAAAGCTTGGATGTCATTGTGCGAGTGCACACGATCCCATCTATTGGTACACTCACCGAAGTGAAGTCAAAGAACCAACTCCAAACGGAGCTGGACATGTACCTCGACCAATTGATATGTGTAGCCACAAGCACAGACTTGGAAACTAGCGCAGACGCTATGCATAAGTATGTTGCTTGTCCGGCTGCACTCAAGACCATGATGTGCATGTTAGAAGACGAGTTGGACAGAGATGCCAGATCAATATACCCAGATGCAACAGAGGCAAGAATTTGCTTTCAGTAAGATGTCACCATTAAGCACACAGACACCATCACGAACTACCAAGCTTCGCATCAGATCATCATCGTCAATCATCGCGAGGATGTCGAAGAGTTGGTCTTCCCACAGTTGAACGATTCATAATAATGTCTTGCATGGCTTGCACAAGCCTATTTTGTCTCGAATGGGTACATGCGTAGATTGTAATGTAACATCTTGCAAAAGTGAAAGACCAAGTGTCGATGGTCAAATGTAACAGTCATGTAGTAGTTGAAGAGTCATGAGGGCAGGTGAAGAGTCACAAAGGGGAATGTTAAGGGTCACCCCACCGTTCGTAATTTATAGAACCTCATAACTCATTGTACAAGCTTTTGGTGGCCAAGATTCCGATAGGATTATCTTGGAGAAAGCTTGGAGTGTATTGTAACGAGCCTTGGCTTTTCCACAATGTAGAGCTAGTACATCTCTTTGGAGGAGCAGGCGACAATGATTGTAACATTCTGCTGTTGGAACTAGTGGTTGTTCATGGTTGTATTGTATGATTGGATCTTTCACTCTTAATATAATAGAGCCAACACGTTTCATGCATATGTTGTTATTGTAATTCAGTATTCTTGGTTACACTAACGATATATGTATATGTTTTTATGCATGTATGTATGGACTCTTTCTATATATGTATGTACGAATCTTATTTAGATGTGATGTTGGTTTAACCATCACTTTGGATTGTTGGTTCACCTCCCTTCCAGCTTATGATGTATCTTTTCTCGTGTGTTTCTTTCCAAGCTATGTTTTTCCATAGGTTTCCAAGTGGCACACTCATTCTACCTTCCATGTGTTAGAACCCTTCATGCACCTTCCTTGGCTTGTTGCGTTGGTAACACCCTTGCTACCAACAAGGACATCTTGCTTGCCTCTACGCGCAACCGCGGTCAAGGTGATACTATACGACCCACTATTAGGAGTACTGCACCAAACAGTCTGAGGTCTAGTTGCGACTTCTTACGGGGGAGATCCCTTGACATGTTGGCAGGTCCAAGACCATCAACATTTATGGTGCTAGAAGGAGGGCCAAATGACAAGCTAAGCCCTTACATCATGTTTTGAATGTTCACATATCTGTCATGGATATCATTATACTCATCCCTCCGCGATGTTTCTCTTATGCCGAACATCTCAACATCATGAGGGATTTTTTTGATCTCTTTTCACAATTCAAGTATGATGTTGAAGGCGAAGTGGCCTGGCACGAGTACTTACAAGTCTTCTATGCATTTATTGATAATGCAGATGACTTCTCTGATGAAGAGGGAAGTTTCTTGCTTTCATGCACACTTTGTGAATCCCCACAATGATGGTGCCACAACCTACCTCCCGACAGCGTGCACTCACTTGAATTGTTTTGTGATCTCATTAATCTACTTTCCATCATTTTGATTTGGAACCCCTTGACAAAAAACTGCTAAAACAACGGAAGACTTCACAAGAATCACCTATGGATTTTTCGTAGTGCTTATGTGTATTGCAGTTTGAAGCTCTGAAAAGTCAGATGAAATTCCAGTATCTCATGGATAGATTTGAATATTGCCTTACCAAATATGACAATCCCAAGATGAAGTTGAAGTTCAAATCCCGCTCAACATACTTTAGTGATGGAGTTGTGCAATCACAGACTGACATAGCCGCTGTCACAAGTGATTGTCCACCCTCCCCTCATCAGATAAATTCAACACTGCAAAGTGATGTGGGAGAACATGCACACACGTTTGTTCAACTATCATATCCTCCCAACATCACTTCTCTCAATTTTCGCGCAGATTTGGTTGTGAAGCCCATGGGTTGTCACGTGACATTGTTACCTTAGCCTTCGTCTTCGTGTTCTGCTGATCCTTCGGATTGCATTATTTTGTGTTCATTTGTTCGGACTCTACATCTATTGTGAATGAGGATCAAGCCATCGACAGAGTTGGTGTTGTGCAACCAACCTGCGATATCATTCATGATGAGTATGAATGGGAACCTGAACATCAACCCACGATGAAGGATGACCTCCTTTTGTACGTGCCTCCTCTGATTTTCCTTGACCTCTTAGGTGATTCCGCCATCACTGATTTTTCTTGTGTAAATCCACCAATAGATGCACCTATTGTTGATCATTCACAGAATACATCGGATGTCGGCCCATCATTTGACAACGGAGAGGACAAATGCTTCATTGAAAATCCACTTGAATTTTCATTTGATTTTTCCAGAAATGCAGAGGGTGAACATTCTTGCTTCTCATCTACCCCTCTATTTGATTTATATGATCACGAGGATGCTGACAAAATCATTGATTTTTCTGATCATAGCTGTTGTGATCCATTTACTCCTGTATTCAATCATGACGATGATTCTATCGTTGTTGATTTTTTGAAGCCACCTGTTTATGATGATCTATCTGTCGACGAAGTTGAAATCCAGCAGACTACCGAGGCACTTCAGGCCAAGCTGATGGTTATGTCAGGCCCTCACTGTCCTGAGGTTGGTTACACTCCTGCTCAGGAAATTGTTGAAACACCCAAGGCTCCTCATCACTCATCTGTATGCATTGAAGGTCAATACCACACACAAATTTTGCTTCCTCCACTCGAAATACATGATCCCATCGCTTATGCATTGGAGGAATATTACACAACAAGAACACGCACGTGATGCACATGGTAAATTTTAGGGGCTAATATTCACAAATGGGCTAATTTTTTATGGTTTTTCCAAAAAAAAGATTCACCAATTTCTTTCTTTCTTTCTAAAAATGATTCGCCCAAATTTTATAGTATACAATTATTTTAGCTTAAAAATTGCCAAAATTGTATAAAGGCTATAAACGACTATTATAAATTTGAATTTTTTTACAAATATATCAACCAACATTTTATAATTTGCAATTTGTGGACTAGTAAGCTTCGCCAAGGTTTTTAAACTTTAAGACAATTTTTCATCCTTAAAATTATCCCTGGTGATGCAATTTGTCCTTGTTTCTCTTGTTTGCTTCCATGTCACAGTCAAGAGAATGTGTATGCTTAACATCTGCATGCAATGTTGCACAACACCATGGTAAGTCCACAGATTGCATGTCACGTTCATACACTCATTTATGTTCTGTGGACGAATTTAGACTCGGAG
Organism: Pinus tabuliformis; assembly: GCA_031772625.1. NCBI lineage: Eukaryota > Viridiplantae > Streptophyta > Pinopsida > Pinales > Pinaceae > Pinus > Pinus tabuliformis. The sequence continues at coordinate 2,077,022,650 of CM062818.1, forward strand.
TGTGTTTGTCTTCATTGTCATATATTTCATGTTTGCTGGTTCGCGCAACTGCCCTGTTTGCAAACCATCCCGTCACCAACATGGTTCGACCAATGTACCGGTGGCTACATTGGAAATATCACTTCACGTGATCAGGCCCATGCACCGTTAGCTTAGGAGTAGGATTAGTGTTTTCTTTACCTTGTTTGATTGCATGCATGTTTGATTTCTTATTTTGTGTGTTTGTTCACTTGTTTTCTTGTTTTCTTACTCGTGTTTCTTTCGCATTTTTGCTTCTTCTCTTCGCTCTTGTATTTGTTTGTTTGCTTGTTTACATTTGTAGGCTAGTTTTGCATGAAACCATGTATGACTCTTGAAACAAGTGAGGGTAAAGTACAAGAGGACTTATGCAACTATGATCCAGGTCTGGGTGTGAAGAAGGATCCTTCCAAGACCTTTTACTTTCAGAATGTGTTAAATTTCTTTTTAAAAGAACATTAATGAATACTTTTGCATGCGGAAAAGAAGAGGAACATAACAATCATCAGCACATGAAAACATAAGTGTTTGATAATGAAGTTCGTCCAGGAGGGACTACGTCTCCAGGCCCCGGTGTCAAGATGGTGTAGGCCGCTACATTAAGCGTTGTCAATAATGGTGATGTACACAGAGATGATGTCTCAATCATACAAGGAAAAATTCCCTCACGCAGGAGTGTCTCTAAGAGATATTCTACTACTGTAATTCTCAATCAAAAGACTCCTATCAGTAAGACACAAAAACATGCATGGTGAGCATCCCGCCAACATGGCACAAAATGGATCTCAATGCAAAACACATGCATGACGACAACAAGAGTATCCCAACAACATACAACAAGGGATATCAAGGCATAACATAAGATTTATGACAACAAGTACATCATATAGAAGATTTTGCATCAAATCAAGAAAGGAATCATGACAACATGTAATAAACAAGATCCTGCATCAACATCAATCAAGGATCTATGCAACATAATGTAGAAAGAAAAAGTACATGAACACATCATATACCTCAAAACCAAGGGCTATCTGAAGAAGTGGATGTCACATTGCTGAAGTTGCTCGGACCATTGATCTCAAGGCATCGATTGTATGAAGATGGAGGCTCGCACAAGAATGTGGACATCTCCTCTTGCACTTAGAAAAGTGACTAGAAGAAGAAATGAGAGAATGAGAAATCTGAAGACACCATCAGATTTGTAGCGTCGAGTAGTACTGAATCAACTGTCCAAAATTTGAATTCTGGGAAGTTGAGAATTCTGGGCTCAAGGAATCTTTTAGATTCCCCCAAGATTCCTCAAAGATTCTGCTCCATGGATGGACTGTAAATCTGCAACTCAGATGGTGAATCTGATCTCGCCATTGTGATCCCTACATAAAACCATGAAAACAAGTATAAACTTGACTATATTCTGAAATGTCAAAATTTTACCTCCTTGGGAAAATTTCAAGGCTCATGGGTGTGCTCCCTATTTTTGTTGAAATCATGGTTCCACATGCATTCTGAAAATGGCCAAAAAATGCAGAACTCTGATGGATAAATGGACAACACCGTTGCGCTCATGGTGACGAGAGGTGTAGAATCCATATAAAATTTGTCAATTTCTAACAAAGCGAAAATTTTGTCCTCCTATAAAATTCATGGTTCCTGCGTTAAAATATTAATTAACTGCCTCGAAAAGCATGCCCACCTTCTGCCCCGAAATCTATGCCTGCAATCTCTCTCCTTTGTCTCAAACTGCATGCACTATTAAAATTCTGAGTTTATAAAGAAGAACTTCGACAGATTTACCAAGGTGATTGGTTAGGAGGATTGGTAAAAATCGCTGGTTAATAGGGAGGAGGTCGGACGGTCAAACCTCGCCCCTCCCAAAATAATATATCACAGTTTCTTTTAAAACCCGAAATGATAAATTAATGGGGGTTGGGTCCACATTGGGCAGCCCACCCCTTAAACCTCACGCTAACAACATTATCGACATACTAATATTGGTGATCGACGCTTTGAATTGGCGATTAACATGGGCGCTGGGTTATGACTTTGAAATCATCTACAAAAATGGGAAGCAAAATGTTGTTGCAAATGTACTTTCAAGAAAGGATGAGGATGTGGAAGCATTGCTTTGGGCCATTTCTATTATCCAATCAGATTGGTTAAACAAAGCAAGGGATGAATGTAAGAATGATGAAGAAGTGTGGGAAGATTGGTTAAAAGTTGCAGCAAGATCACAATACATCTGATACATTTAACTAGAAAAATGATTCGTTATGGTACAAAGGTCACTTATACCTCTATAATAATTCCCAACTCAAACAAAAGATTCTTCTGGAATTGCACACATGTCCCCTAGGAGGGCATTCAGGATTTTTAAAAACTTACCACGGGGTTAAGAATGATTTTTTTTGGGATGGTCTTAAATCTTATATTCAAAGGTTTGTGTCGGAATGTTTGTTTTTCCAACAAAATAAAGTTGAGACAATTAAGATCCTAGGTCTATTACAACTTTTATCCATTCCAAGTCAAAGTTGGTAGGAGGTTTCAATGGATTTTATCACAGGTTTACCCAAGTCCGAGGGAAAGAGTTTCATCATGGTGGTAGTTGATAGACTTACCAAGTATGCAGACTTTTGTGCTTTATCTCATCGATTTAAAACCAGTACAATTGCTGTTGCATTTATGGAAACAATTCAAAAGATACATAGAAACCCAAAGATTATTGTAAGCGACAAAGACCCTATTTTCACTGGAAATTTTTAGACAAAATTATTTTCTTGTCTGGGTGCTCATTTAGCTCATAACTCATCTTATCATCCTCAATCGATGGGCAAACTGAGATAGTGAACAAATGTTTGGAAGGATATATTCGTTGCTTTGTATCTAATAAAAAAACGCAATGGGTTAAATGGTTGCCTCTGGCTGAATGGTGGTATAACACTTCCTTCCATATTGCAGCAAACATGACCCCATTTATGGCACTTTATGGATATCATCCACCATCCATCACATCATATTTAAGAGAAAATTCGAAGGTTCAAGCAGTGGAAGATCACATCGAGCATCAACAAAAAGGTCCCTAACTCTTAAAGGATAACCCGACTTTGGCACAAAATAGAATGAAACAACAGGCAAATCAACATCGCAACAAAAGAAGTTTTGATGTAGGTGACTGGGTATTTCTATGATTGCAACCATATAAACAAATGTCCCTCAAGCAAGCTACAAAGGATAACAACATATCACCAAAATATTTTGGTCTGTACAAGGTGTTGCAAAATATTGGTACTGTGGCATACATATTGGAACTTCCTGCATGTTCCCGAGTGCAGCCAATTTTCCATGTTTCATGCTTAAAGAAGGTTATAGGTGACAAGCTCCCAGTTCAAAAAATATTTCCAGAACTTGACGAGGAAGGAAAAATCATATTGGAACCTAAAGCATTCACTGAAACAAGAACTCGACAACTACGAAATCGATCAATTTCAGAGTATCTCATCAAATGGAAGAACTTACCCGCTGAATATTCCACATGGGAGGATGAGAATTTTATACGAAAGCATCCAATACTACTCAAGCGTTGAGTACAACACCTTTTTGAAGGAGAGGGGCATGTTAGGTCCCTATAATACTAGTGTATTCCCTTATTATTATTGTCATCATAGCCCCTTATTGTTATTGGTGTGCCAATGTTGTCCCCATATTGTTATTATTGTACCCCATAGAAGCCCACTATTGTTATTGTGTGCCCTTACATTATTATTGTTATGTTAGCTCTGATTATATTGTGACCCCTTAGACTCCTATATATAGAAAGGAAGTCTTGTCATTTGTATCATCCAATAATTGTTCATTTGTGTTATATAAAGGAGGTTTCCCCCTCGAAGAGGCTACTTTTGAAGTCATTGATCTATCTCATTCTTCAATTTTGTGAACTCGTTTCATAACATAAAACCATGCACTTTTTGTGGGTTATCTAACCATTATGTTGCCAAGTGATGGAAGAGATCGGTTATGTACAAGAAAATGACGTCCATCAGAAAGGAGACAATGCATGAAAGAAATATTTCGAGTCTTCGTGGAAAGAAGGAAGATGTAAAACCATCTTTCTCTCACTGGAAGAAGAAAGGCCACAATAATGAACATTGTTGGAAGCTATACCATGAGTTGAAGCCTAAACAATTATGAGATCGGAAAGGAAAGCAAAAGGGCAAGTAGGAAGTAGTCAGAACAAGTTAGTAGAATCATGGTTCAGGGTCCGAAAATGAGAATTGAAACATTGAAGTGGAGAGGGTAGGAAAAACCTTGCAACTCATGTCAACAAAAGTGATGAAAGCAACTGATCTGAAGTAAGAAAGCGAAAAAGGGTTGTTAGTAAATCTGGCGATTCTATGATTTACGTGACAACAACACTACGACATGAGGTTTTGTCGTGCGAACCCATCAAGAAGGTGAAACATATTAGTTCATTATCATTCATGTCTTTGTTTTTATTATCACTGCTAATGTTTAGTAAATGGGTAGTAGTGGAAGTAATGAAATCATGAAGATATGGGAAAATACAAACGACTAACAATATGTTTTCAGTTGCCATGGTTATTATACAAATTATTGTGATGAGACGTGCATAAGAGAGGGCAGATAGACATAGGAGAAGTGCGGAGTCAGATCTTGCACTTAGTGTTTGATTAAGAACCTTTTGGTGGTCCAAAATATCTTAGTCGAGAGGATTGAACTAAAATGGACAAAAATTCAAAGTCTTGATATTCAAGTGAAACTAGTGCCATTGCATAGAGCGAATCCAATGCAACTTGAACACGAAAAATCTGAGTCTGTATGTAGAGGTTATTCAAAGTCAAAGTTTTGGTTAAAGTGGGTCAAAATGTAAGTCAAAGGTCAATGATCACAGTTCCAGCAAGCAAGGTTCCAGGTCATGGTTACAAGGTTCATGGTTCCAGGCTGACACATGGTGCATCCAGAGCAAGCCAAACAGCCTAATTCGTAAGTGACACATGGCCTTCGCAGATGTTGACACTTGACAGCTTTCAGTTGGTGGAATGTGGATCAATGGATTGGTACCACGTGGCCCAATGAGGGGCAATATGTGGCCCAATTCAGTAAGGCCATATGTCCTTACCTTATTCGTTAAAATTTCTGATGGATGATCTCCGCAGGGGTCGAACCCCTGACCTACCGACACACAACTCTATGCCTTATCAATTGGGATAACAATGCTTCTTTTTATGAATAGCTCCCCTGATTTATTTATGGTGATAACATTTAATATTCAGAAAAAAAAAATTCCGAGCTCACCATGGTTGGTGGCTCCTCCATATCCATCGACCTCTCCATATTTATCACCTTCACATACGAATTGAATGTTCAACGATATGATACTTCGCCAATGTCTTGAAATCACCCACGAGCCATAAATTACATACATTATATTTGGTATGGTTTGGGGTTATTTATTTTTAAAAAACGTATTGTTATATATAACGATATGTATCACACATAATTGGAGGGGAGGTCGGGATTTGATCCCGTAACCTCTCACTTTTTATTATAAAGGTTTGACCAATGCACCAAGGAGAGTAGATTTGTAATTTATATGTAGCGAATTGGTTTTTATGTAGAGGCAGACCAACGACATAAATAAACTTTGAAGGCTTATTATGGGAGTTGTAGAAGGCATTTTTTAGTGCCGTCAGTTTCTACAAATTCCTAAGGTCGAGCAGAATACAAAAGGATTAGTCAGGAGTAGTTTTGTTACAACTTTGATGTATTTTGATGGCTTTTGGGAATTAATAAAGAATCCTCCCCATTGAAGACTGGGCCTAGAGATGTAGGCTTTTGAGATAAACCAAAATATGTTATCAATCCTTGTGTTGTTTTGCTTTATGTGTATTGGTGTTATTGTGTATTTGCTGCAAATTTTCTAAAAGTCTTCACATTTCATTAAATTTGAGTTTTTTAATGTTGATTTTTAACATGCAAAAACACCTTTAAAAGTTTCATAAACTAAGTATCAATTGAACGACCAGGATTCAAATAAATATCAGACAACCATGAATAATATTTCTTCATTTTAATTATGCTCTTCCTCATCAAAGATATCACTTTTTTTGCGCAATTTTTGAGCCCATCAAGCTGCTAGACAGAATTGCGCAATTTCTGGAGGGAAGGCTAGTTCCCCTCTAGAATTGTGCAATTTCTTAAGGGAGCTACTCAACCTGCAGTTGGACCAAGTCAGGTGAAACAACCTGTGAGGGGGATGGAACAAGCTTTGATGGACAGGCTGTCATCCTGCAAAAAAAATCACTAAAGCTTGTGTACTTGACAAGGCAAGACATGCTGCTATGAAAGATTGGTAGGGAGGCTCCAAAACAAAGCTAAGGAAACATTTTGGAGGGTGGTTGTAGCTGCTACAACACTTGGAGACACACTGGTACAACTCTAGCTCTCTGAATGGACCTTGTTCGTGAAAAGCAAGTCTAACACCTCCGGAAGTATTGTTCAGTTCTCAGTTCGTCTTGGTTTCCACACTTGCTTGATTGTAAGATGTAGCATCTGCCAAGCTCTTGGTTGATTGACACACATTCCAAGCCAAGTCAACGCAGTTGTTTCGATTGGGGTTGAGGGGTATATTGGTGCACAAGAAGTATAGTCGTGAGAGTCTTAGTTTCATCTCTGGTGTTCCTCAGCTGCCAATAGGCCTGGACAGTGCCCCAACGAAGTCACATAGGAATACGAGCATCACTCTGCTGCCAGTGAGCCTGGTGAGTACCCCTACGGAGTTACTTGCATCACCTCTCTGCGCAAGAAGCCTTTGTCTTCTTTCGCCTTATTCATTTTCAATTTTTCAGAAATTTTCACTTTTCATTTTAATAATTGTGCATAGCACTTATTCATTTCAAAGGATGAAGAGGGATCTCGACTTATTGAGGGCAGAATAGGTTGTTCCTTTAGAGAAGTAGTTTACGTATACCTTTGACATGCTTGTTAAGGTTTTCCCCCTCACCTTACTCTACTTGACTCAGCTAACAAGGATTAACCCAAAAACAACCGACTAGAGAAGGTGATACTAGTTAATGTGCAAGCGTTGTGTTTTCACCAAGGTTCACTTCGAACAATAAGTATTTTCCATTGATGTATCATGGACTGAAGACAACAAGTTCTTACATAAGAGAGCGGATAACAAATAACTAAATGTTGATAGATGTACAAGTCCTCTTTTACTCTACCCAGATTGTTTCAAGAGTCGCACATGATCCATGCAAAACTAACCTAGGGATAATAGCAAGAAATCAAACCAAAAATCAAAGCAAGAAGCACAAGAAAATGCGAAAGCAAAGCTAGTAAGAAAACGAACAAGCAAACAAACAAACACATGAAGAAAGAAGAAAACATGCATGCAAGCGAACAACTCAAAAGCAGACACTACTCCTACTCCTAAGCTAACAGTGCATGGGTCATCTGATGTGAAGTGATAATTCCAATGCAGCATCGACGCATTGGTTGACCCATGTTGGTGAAAGCACGATTTGTGAGCATCGCAGTTGCGCAAACCAGCAAGCATGAAAGATATAACGATGAAGATGGACACACTCCAAGTTTACAAGTGACCACATAACAAATATGAGTGAAAGCGCATGACATGCACTCTATGGATATGCCATGGTGTTGTGTTATACTACATGTAGATGTTGAGTGTATGCATTCTCTTGACTGTGACAGGCAAGTAAACGCGAGAAAGGTAGACCACTTATGTTGTGCATGTGTGCTTGATGTGTAAGATTCCTCCAACGCATGAGCGACAGGATCGTGTAGTTTGAGTGGGGGAAGCGAAATCTGTGTGTTTGGTTGATCTTCAATGCGAAGCAGAGAGTGATGAGGAGCCTTGAGTGTTTCAAAAATTTCTTGATTAGAAGTAAAACCAACCTCAGGACAGCAAGGTCCTGACATAACCATTAGCTTGGGTTGAAGTGCCTCGACAATCTGGGGGTTTCGACTTTATCAACAAATTGACCACCGTAGACCAGTGTCTTAGATAGATTAACAACGATTGAATCAAAATTGTGATCGGATGAAGAAGTGGAGAGATCACAACAATGAAGATCAAAAAATTTACGATGTTTTTTGACATACTCATGATTTGATGAATCGTGCAGAGGGGTAGATGAGAAGCAAAGTTGTTCACCCTCAGTATTTTCAGAAATGACATATGACAGATTGGACGGATTTTCGGAGGAAGATGTGTCCTCTCCGCACTGTGATGACAGTAGACATCCAATGTGTCCTGTGAATGATCGAAAGTAGAAACATCCGGAAATGGGTTTTCACAGGGGAAATCAGCAGTGGAAGAATCACAAGGGATTTCAGGATAAAACGGATGAGCTACGGCTAGAAGGGAGTCATCCTTCACTGCAGGTTCTCCTTTATATTCCCGCACACATTCATCATGAATGATGGCGCAGGTTGGTTGCAAAACACCAAGTCCGTCGACAACTTGATCCTCGTTCACAGAGGAGTTCAGAATGGAAGAACACAAGATAATACAATTTGGAGGATCAATAGAACATGGGGACGTAGGTTGAGGGAACGAATCCATGTGACAACCAACATGCTTGCAAGCCAAATCCGCATAGATATCAAGAGCAGGTGGGGTGGGAGGATGTGACAAATCAATAGATGTGTGTGCATGATCTCCCACATCTCTCCACGGTGGTGGAGTTGTTTGATGAGGTGAAGGCAAACAATCACTTGTGACATACTCTGTGCCTACCTGTGATTGCGCAGCTCCATCACCAAAGTGTGTTTAGTGGAGTTCGGATATGCGAAGAAGATACTCAAATCTTCCATAAAGAAATTCCCAATCAATTTCATCTTCGGGAAATCGGTATGCAAGATTACAAAAGCGTGTGTAAAACTGATCAATGGATTCATCAGGTGCTTTTTCGTAATTTCAGAATTTCTTAATCGAGTGCTTTATGGTTAAAGTGATTGAAATCACGGTTTATCTCTATGACCAGATGAGCAAGAGAATGAATAGATTTTTCGGGCAGCATGGCATACTAGTGCATTGGGTGCCCTCGAAGCGTGTAGACGAACAACACGCAGGTCATGTATTCTTCAAAGATTCCATGTCTTTTGCATGAGGCTACATCACCGACCACGTGCCTAACCAAGGCTATGTGGCCTCCACCATCAAATATTTTATGTGACAAGTTATCCGAGAGATCTTCTGAGATTATGAAGTCACTTACATAAGACATACACTTCATAAGAGCAACTTTGTAGTTAGTCATGATAGATACGTAGAGATTCAAAACAGATGTGAGGACTCAACTTGTCATCTGGCCCTCCTTCTAGTGCCAAAATGTTGACGGCGCTGGACCCACCAACATGTAAGGGGATCTCCCTGATAAGAAGTCCTAATTAGACCTCATACCATTTGGTGTAGGAGTCTCAGGATTGGGTCATATGGTAATGCCTTGACTGCGATTTCGCACAGAGGCAAGTAAGATGTCCCTGTTGGTAGAAAGGGTATGACAACTATAGTAAGTTAAGGAAGGTGCATGAGAGGTTCTAACACACTGAGTGTGAGGTGAGTGCGCCCTTTGGAAACCTGTAATAACATGGATTTGAAGGGAACACACGAGCGAAGATGCATCACAAAATGGAAAGCAAGTTAGCGAGAAATCCAAGTGATGGTTAAACCAACAACACATTTCAGAAATATTCGTACATACATATACAGAATAGTCCATACATGCATGCGTAAGTAAACAAATACATATATCATTTACAGTAAACCAAATAGCATAGAATACAATACAACATATGCATGAAACTTGTTGGCTCTGTTATATTAAGAAGTGTAAGTTCCAGTCATACAATACATCCATGTCCAACCACTAGTTTCGATAGCGGAACGTTATAGCCACAACCGCTTGCTCCTCCAAAGAGATATACTAGCTCTGCGTAGTGAAGAAGCCAAGGCTTGTTACAATACTGTCTAAGCTCTCTCTAAGATAGTCCTATCAGAAGCTTGGTTGACCAAAAGCCTTTACAATGAGTTATGAGGTTCTATTTATAGCAAAGGGTGGGGTGACCGTTGACATTCCCCTTTGTGATAGTTCATCTACCCACATGACTCTTCATTTACTCTATGATTTTTACCTCCAACTATCGACACTTGAACTTCCACTTGAAAAAATGTTACATTACAATGCACATGTGCCCATGCGAGACAAAATGGCTAGAGCAAGCCATGCAAGACATCACTGACACTCGGTCCGTTGTGATGAGACCAACTCTTTGACATGCTTGTGATGGTGAAGGTGGTGAGATGATGCCAAGCTTGGTCGTTCGTGATGGTGTGCATACACTCCATGGTGACATATTGCTGAAGCGAACTATTGCCTCTGTTGCATCTGGGTGCATTGGTATGGCTACTCCATCCAACTCGTCTACTAGCATGTGCATGATCTTCTTGGGTGCGGCCGAATCAGAAAAACATTGATTCATAGTGTTCGTGTTGATCTTCAGTGTGTGCTGGTGATCATGCGCATCAACTTTCAACTACATGTTCAACTCCAGTCGGACTTGCTTCTTGTCTTTGCCACGGTGAGTGTGCCAAATGGCTTAGATCACATGCATGCGCACAATGACATGCATGCTGTTGAATTCCCTTGCATGTGATTAACAACACTGCTCACCATGTCTGCTCCGTGCCAGCTGCTGGGATGGATCTCTAACTTGTACAGGCACATTTTCATCCATGAGTGCATGTTGTACCTGTTCTTGTTGCAAATCATTCTCTTGTCTATGCATCTGTTGTTCTTCCTTGAGTTGTTGCTTAAACACATGCAACTCCTTCTCTATTCTATTCTATGTCTTCATGCGATATTCATGTCACGTCGTCACCTCATAGCTTGAGTCTCCAAAGTTTCTTTCATCACAAGTGGATCTACTTGAGCTTGCAACCTTGTTCTGCCTCTATGTTGTCAACAATATTCCTCTTGCGTTCGTTGCATCCGGTGTGCTGCCTTCAGCTGTTGTTCACGGTGCTGCTTGCTATGATGTTGCCGCTGTCATATCTTGATGTCCTTGTCTACGAACAACTTGATATATTCGTGGGTATGCAAGTTCATAGACACTTGATCGACTACATCCCTAAGTGTTCTCTAAATGGTGTCTTCAACTCTGCTCTCCTGGAAACCATTGTACCTGTGTTGTTGAGAGGCAAATGAAGATTTGTGATACTTGGAGACATGGCGAGACTCATGGCAAGCAATCTGCCAGTCAAAAACCAAAACGAACTTGAGAACTGACTTGCAACATACCTGTGTGACTGATCATGAAGGTCCCGCAATTTCCACCAGGAGGTCAGGATATTGACTGCCATAATTGCGCAAGGCATAGTTCGGGTTGTCAGAAGGCTAACTGACTGCTGCAACTGTGCAATGCATAGTCCATCCTAGCCTACTAAGGAATGAAACTGCGTAATGTGCAATTTTATTCAGCAGTGACATGCAACCAGCGAACTGCATTACGCAGTTTCTGGGGCCAACAGGACACTGCCTCCAAGAATTCCACAATGCAAGCCTGGAGGTCAGTGTCTAACTAGACTTGGGTAATTTCTGGAGGGTAGGCAGAGCCTTCACTTTCAGAAATGCGTAGTGCTAGCCGGGTAAGGCACAGTCTGAGCCAAGGTAGCCCAGTCCGGTCGACTGGTGACTGAAAACATGAGAAGTGTGAATGCATGATGAGATGAGTGAAAATAGGAGTGAATTAGAATTCATGCAAACAACAAGTGCAGGATTCAAGAAATGGGAAGGCATGCATGTGTGTGAAGCAAGTCACCACAATGACGATCGTCTGTGAAAAAACGGTTTCATGCATGCAACAGTAGTGAGATGTTAACAAAAATTGAAATGGTGCTAGTACAAGTTAGTATGTATCAAAATAACAACAAGAACTCACTGAAATCAAGCAGAAAACATTCATATGAAGTGAAACACAAAAAGCACCAGAAACATAATACAAGTCATGAGCAATGGGCTTACCCCAAGACAACTGAGCTAAATGTGCTGACGACTCCTAGATGCAATGTGAGATGCCAAAATTGCAAGTTTGATGTGAGGAATGAGCTTTGAAGTGTCCAGTTGATGAGTTTTGATAAGATCGAGGTTGTGACATGCATGCCACAAATCTAGGAAAAGTGAAACTTGGTGGGAGGTTTTTGATATGATCCTTGCATGTAACCTATAGCTGCTAAAAATAGATCCCTGAATCAAGGGATTCCTTTTCATGTTGCCTTGGGAGGAGCAACCCATGCATGAAAATCAGTTTTGCTCAATCCCGGAGGGAACCATTGAACTCAACTGCACATGCAACAGTCTGCTCAGCTAGGAGGAAAAAATGTGCATTTCTGGGAGGCAGCTGGGCTGGCTACCCAGAGGGATTGCGCAATTTCTAGGCAAAGCAGGTGATTGTTGCCCAGGATTGCGCAATTTCTGGGCAGAGCAATTCTGCTGGGAGGAATTGTGAAATTTTTTCAATGAATAGTGACAGGCTTATTTGCGCAATTCTGGAGCCCAGCAGGTTGCCAGATAGAATTGCACAATTTCTGGAGGGAAGATTGGTTCCCCTCCAGAATTGCACAATTTCTTAAGGGAGTTTCTCAGCCTGCAAGTGGACCAAGTCTAATGAAACAACTTGTGAGGGGGATGCAACAAGCTTTAATGGACAAGCTGTCATCCTATAAAAAAATTCACTGGAGCTTGTGTACTTGACAAGGCAGGACATGCTGCTCTGAAAGGTTGGTAGGGAGCCTCCAAAACGAAGCTAAGGCAAAATTTTGGAGGGTGGTTGTAGCTACTACAATAGAAGGATAATAAATTGTCACCAAAATATTATGGTCCGTACAAGGTGTAGCAAAAGATTGGTACTATGGCATGCAAATTGGAACTTCCTACATCTTCCCGAGTGCACCCAGTTTTCCATGTTTCATGCTTAAATAAGGTTATAGCTGACAAGCTCCGAGTTCAAACAATATTGCTAGAACTTGACGAGGAAGGAAAAATCATATTGGAACCTGAAGCAGTCACAGAAGCAAAAAATCGACGGCTACGAAATCAATCAATTTCAAAGTATCTCATCAAGTGGAAGAACTTATCCACTAAAGATTCCACATGGGAGGATGAGAATTTTATAAATGTACATCCAGAGCTACTCAAGCGTTGAGGAAAACACGTTTTTGAAGGAGAGGGGCATGTTAGGTTCCTATAATACTAGTGTATTCCCATATTATTATTGTCATTGTAGCCCCTTATTGTTATTGTTGTGCCCATGTTGTACCCATATTGTTATCATTATGCCCCATAGAATCCCACTATTGTTATTATTGTTCCCTTACATTATTATTATTATGTGGACTCTGATTATATTGTGAACCCTTAGACTCCTATATATAGAAAGGAGGTATTATCATTTGTATCATTCAAGAATTGTTAATTTGTGTAATGTAAAGGAGGTTGTCCCCTCAAAGAGTCTATGTTTTAAGTCGTTGATCTATCTCTTTCTCTATTTTGTGTGTTGGTTGCATAACACCAGGAGAATATGTAGGAAACATTTCGAAAGGATTTATCACAATATGGGGTATTCTTCGATATCTGCAATAGAGGATGAGAAGATAAAGAATAGGTACAATGCAAACATAAAGGCACATCTAAGGATGTAAACAAGTTCACCCCAATATCCAGCAACTCAACACTTGCAGTCATAGGAGGAAGAACAAATAACTCCTCAAGTAAGGAAAATGGCTCCTACGAAGAGGATCAGATATGATTCGGTAGGTGAGAGCAGCATGAAGTGGAAAGTTGATCCTTTGAATAAAGGAGCTATTCAAGAAAACCAAGAGAGGAGAGAATAAGAAGAAGAAGAGGAGAAGAGGCAACAATATGAGTTTCTTTAGAAGCAACAAGAAGAAGAGGAGGAGAGGAAAAGGATGGAAGAACAACAACAAAGGTAGTCCCAAAAGGAAGAAGCAACACAAAGATTGGAATAAAAACATTTGACTCAAGAGCTGGAAGAGCAAAAGTTCAAGGAAGAGGATACCATGCATCCAATGGAGGAAGAATAAGATACTCCCAAAGAACATACCCTCACAGGTGGTCATATTCCACTTGGAGAGATGGGGATCACACCTCCACCAACAAACAAAGTCATGGATGTAAAAAATGTAAAGTTTGATCAACTTAACAAGAGGATCATGCAACAAAGGCATATTCTCAGTGATCCTCAAAATACAAACTCAGTTTCTATAAAGAATGTGATAACTTCCAACACCAGAAGGAATCCTAGGGAAGTCATGGCGAAAAATGTTACGTTGGTTACAACAACACAGGATAATTTTGAGTACTTATGGAATGAGAATGCCAAGCTCAGAAGAGAACTTGTTGTGGTAAAGAAACAAGTGGAACATATTGTGGTGGGGAATTAACGGTTGTCATCATAAAGAGTTAGCACTGCAGAATGGCAGTCATCCATGCAAGAAGAACTGGGGCCAAAGGAGAACACCATGGTGTTGCTATATGATGAGATGATACTTATACAACGCTTGGTGGATCCTCTCGTTGGCATTCAGAGGAAAGTACAAGAAGTAGTAAAAATTTAAAGTAGCAAATAAAACAGTCGATTAGATTCAAGAGTGGGCTACCAAGTATCTGGATGCTCCATAGCATTTCGATAAGGAACACATGATTGTCGCGAAGATGGATAGAGTTCAGTTAAGATTCCACTTTCAAAACTAATCGCATCTTGGAGCACAGTTAATTAGTAATATTGCTACCTATAATTGATTGCATAATGCTTTTGAGTCTGTAACACAAAAACATAAGATGCCCGCAATAAGAATACTTGAAGTGGTCAGAGGCAGAGAAGTCATCTTCCAAGAGATCATGCTATATATTGAATAGATCAAATAGGCGAAAGAACAAGAAGGCTTGGAGGTTACAAAAGACATTATTCTATAGTATGCCATCGCACCAGCCAAAGCTCATATGAGACTTTCATGGCTCTAGAATAATGTGCAGTCAAGCTCCAAGACCATAGTGACAAAGGTAGTGGAGTTGAAGTTACGGTATATAGTGGACTTGTTAGTTCTGGTCAAAACCATCTCAATGGAGTTCAGGGCATGGCATACTTACGTTACAAATGAGCTCCATGAGGAAGCAAATGATTTATCTATTTGATAAGCATTTGTCCCATTATCAGTTTTGTCTTATTAGGCCATCATCTCTTATGTAATTTGTCTTATGTAATAAATGACATGTAATGAATTCCAAGGGACACATGTGGAATGTGAATAGTCACATATGGAATGTAATAGGCCATGAATAGAATATGAATAGTCATAGAAGTCAAAGGGTCATGAGGAAGCTCAATGGTCATTGTTATTTGTATAAATAGCTCCTCATAACACAAGCTAAGGGCTTAGATTCTTGAAGTCTTGCCTTGGCTTCTCTTGTATCACATAGGAGATAGATCATTCTTTGCAGAAGCAAGTTGTGGCTTCATGTTCCACTATTGGATATAGTGTTTAATTCATGTGACAATGTACTTGGGATTTCACTCTTAATTAGAAGCTCTATGAGCCATCACTTTTTCATTCATGTATCGTAGATATAGTTGGACTATGTTGAAAAATGTGCAACAAGAAATGTAAAGTTAGAAATTGCTAAAAATAGAACTGCTAAAAATAGCAGTTTGGCCAATGAGCATTTTGACAACCTTGGGTGAGAGGTGAAACTACTAAAAAAGCATTTCTAGGTCCCTTCCTATTTATAGTAGTCCCTGGTCTATCTATAGGAAGTAAATTCGAATTTGGTCTTACCAATAGTTTGAATATTAATTAATTAATTTTCCATGAGTTAATTAGTTAAGGAAAATTAAACTTGAAGTCATTGTGAGAACATGCAATTATTTCTCCACTAATTGGGGAATGTGTCCTTGATTTGCTCCACTGATTGAGGAATTAAGGATGAGTTCTATATTGAGAGGATCAGTTGACTTAGTTTAACTTAGTCAAGTTCAGTTAGATTAATTTAACAAGTTGTTAAATTAATGAGATATAGTTTGTTGATGCTTGCATGCATGTGACAACTATTATTTTTAGATAATTGTGTATTCACTCATGGATAACTGATGCATGTCAGTTCTGTCAGAGACCCAGTTGAGATAAGAGAAGGGACAGTGTACTATCAGTTGGATGAATATTTTTCCTATAAAGGAAGCTTATCCATGATGAGGATTTATCTCCTTCAAGTGTGTGCAATTAGATCAGAGGTTAATGAGTGTGTGAAGAGGCCAATTCACACAAATGGCAGCACTAGACCCCAAGGAAACTGCACAAGGAAATAGGAGGGTTGGAGGGCAGAGGAGAAGGTTTGTGAGAAGCATTTGACTATCTATGAGCAGCATAGGGATTGTACTGAGAGCTGGATAGCTTCCGAGCTAAGGCTTTGTGTAATCCGGACTATATTTCCACTTGTATGATAATACAGAGATTGGGTTTTAGGCAGGTGCTTTCCCTGGGTAAATTATTCTGTGTTATGTGTAATTGATTCCTTCTTATCTGTTATATGTGATCTTATTGATGTTGCTCATGGTTGATTAAGCTTCTGCTAAATTGGTTGTAGAAGTAGATCTAGTATTATGCTTTAGTACATTGCATATATCAGTTTGATCTACAGGTGGTGAAATTTCTACATGGTATCAGAGCTAGCTGATTTGTAGAAAAATTCTACATGGTATTAGAGCTAGCTAATGTGTAGAAAAATTCTACAAAATTCTACATGGTACTAGAGCACAGGTGCTCAAGGAGAGAACAATATACTGAGAGGAGATTTCAAAGTTTTGAGTTTTGGGCCGAGAGTTTGCAGAGCATATCTAAAAATTCATGTACAAAATTTTCATAAATAAATAACAGATTTTTATTCCTTGCGGAAAAATACCCAAAAAAAAAAAAATTGGCTGAATCAGAGTTCAGATGAGGGAGATATTGCTGATATAAAATCAGCTCTTTTTCTAGAAAATTTCGTGACGGCGGGAAAGTGGAAATAGATTAGTGTGCTAGCCAAGAACCTATATGCACTTGAGGTACAAGATGCATGCAAAGACTTGAGGAGAAAGGCAAAGGTTAGAGACTTGGTGGTTGAGAGGGAGAGTATATTACCTCTCAACATGCAGCACCAGAAGAAGTCTCGGACAATTGTGGAGGAGCCACGATTGGTGCAGTAGCTTTAGGAGGTTGTGGAGCAGCCATGACAACAGAAGCTGAGAGGAGATCGAGTAGAGACATCTACTCATGCAGAGTCCTCCAGTAGGGGGAAACTTCGAGCCAGGTGGGCAGAGGGAGCACATGCAACCATACCTCCAGGTAGGAGGTGGGGTGATGTGGATTGATTGTCCCAAGGAGGAGGGGCAGGATCCTTGAGGTACCCAACCTCTTGGATGAGACCTTGCTACGGGAGCCCCGATGTGGAGTAGCAGGAACTGACTGATTGAGTAGAGACAAATGCGGATGGAGCGACATAGAGAGCTACAGTGCAGGGAATCCCAGGACAGTGCATAACATGTAGGTTGCAGCAATGCGAGAGGCACAAGTGTGTTGCACAGTGCTAGGTGGCACAGAGAGGTGTGCAATGGTGCAAGATGCATGGAGATGCTGTAGTAGCGTAGATGTCATAGAGGGAGCACTTGTCAACAGCAGGTAGATCTTCAACATCAGAGTATGTTTCTAGCGCAACGGAGTGGTCAGTAGGGAGTTTTTTTGTTCCAAGAGTTGTTGGAGTAAGCGGACTTGGTGGATGTGTTGCATGCAGAACATTTTAGAGTTACAGGATCGGGTTCGAGAGGAAACCTTTCTTGTTGAGAGGGAGTGTTGAAAAATGTGCAACAAGAAATGTAAATTTAGAAATTGCTAAAAATAATAGTTTGGCAATTGAGCATATTGGCCACCTTGGGTGAGAGGTGAAACTGCTAAAAATAGCATTTCTGCGTCCCTTCCTATTTATATTAGTCCCTGGTCTATCTATAGGAAGTAAATTCGAATTTGGTCTTACCAGCAGTTTGAATATTAATTAATTAAGGAAAATCAAACTTGAAGTCTTTGTGAGAACATGCAATTATTTCTCCACTAATTGGGGAATGTGTCCTTGATTTTCTCCACTGATTGAGGAATTAAGGATGAGTTCTATATTGAGAGGATCAGTTGACTTAGTTTAACTTAGTCAAGTTCAGTTAGATTAATTTAACAAGTTTTTAAATTAATGAGATATAGTTTGTTGATGCTTGCATGCTTGTGACAACTATTATTTTCAGATAACTGTGTATTCACTTATGGATAATTGATGCATGTCACTTCTATCAGAGACCCAGTTGAGATCAGAGAAGGGACAATGTACTATCAGTTGGATGAATATTTTTCCTATAAAGGAATCTCATCCATGATGAGGATTTATCTACTTCAAATTTGTGCAGTTAGATCAGAGGTTAGTGAGTGTGTGAAGAGGCCAATTCACACAAGTGGCAGCACTGGACCCCAAGGAAACTGCACAAGGAAATAGGAGGCTTGGAGGGCAAAGGAGAAGGTTTGTGAGAAGCCTTTCACTGTTTATGAGCAGCAGAGGGATTGTACTGAAAGCTGGATAACTTCCAAGCTAAGGCTTTGTGTAATCCGGACTATATTTCCACTTGTATGATAATACAGAGATGCAGTTTTAGGCAGGTGATTTCCCTGGGTAAATTATTCTGTGTTATGTGTGATTGATTCCTTCTTATCAGTTATATGTGTTCTTATTGATGTTGCTTATGGTTGATTAAGCTTTTGCTAAATTGGTTGTAGAAGTAGATCTAGTATTATGCTTTAGTACGTTGCATATATGAGTTTGATCTACAGGTGGTGAAATTTCTACATGGTATCAGAGGTAGCTGATTTGTAGATAGAGCTAACTGATGTGTAGAAAAATTCTACAAAATTCTATAGACTATTCTGGTTATGTTTATTGTATATGTTGCTTTAATTAGATACTAAGTGAATGAACTAATTTGTTTCTTAGCTATAAATGTTATTAAATGAGTGTTATTATTCTTTAATGATTGTTTTTTATTGTGTGGACTAATCTGCAGGTATTCAACACGTCTTTCTCTTCTTTCCTGGGTCCCCCTTTAGGATAGTATTGTTACTTTTCTAACCGATGGCTTGTTTTCCCTACCAGTTGTGGATGTCCCCTTGTGCACATTACATCGGGTGTCTCACAAATCTCACATACTTGCTACCCCAAAGAAGTGTTGTGTTCTCTTGTGTGTAATCATAACCAAGGCATATATGTGAAACCTTTACAACAATGGGCAGACCATATAACTGGATGGGATTCCTACACCAAACGATGTTAGATCTAATTAGGACTTCACATCAGGGAGATCCTCTTACAATGTTGGCGGCTTCCAACACCCTCAACTTTTTTGGCGCTAGAAGGAGGGCCAAGTTGAGCCTTTTAAGTCTATTTGAGTCTCTCACCTTTAATGGCTTCATCCCAAATCATAATCCCGAGGTATTTTTTTGAAGCTTTAAATATTTCAATCCCCACATACTTTTTACATAACTATTCACATTTTAAATTTGATGGCAAGGGTACAGTAACCATCCTTGATTACATAGTTGAATTCATTCAATTTTGTTTTTCAAGTGGTGTATATTCTATGGAAATCCCCGCGTGCTTATTTACCCTTAGATTGGATGCTCGTGCGAAGCAGTGGTGCTATTCTCTACCCATTCCTTCTATTTCACCTTTTAAACATTTTTTAACGAGATTCGTCGTGTTTTCGACAAATACGAGTATCGAGATGTTATTGATGGAGTTGATCAACTTAAAATGGAATTGAATAAATCTCTTGAACATTTTGTTGACTTATTCCTTCATCTTTGTTATCAATTTCCAGATGAGGATGTGGACTGGAAGTTATTGGATGAAAAGTTGCATTTCTTAGTTAGAATTCCAAGGAAATATTTTGAATCGAATTCTTCATGTCCTCCTGATCAAGAATAATTTTAGCATCCTAAGGAAGAACCGAATATGCTTTTTGTCCCATGTCCTCTTCCTTTCGATGTTCCTTATGTTGGACCTGAAACAATCACTAAACCAGAGGATCTATTTGCTGATGAAGAATTGATTTTGCTTTCACGTCTTCCCCTAATAGTGACTCATTTGATCTTATCGATCAACCATCTCCGAATCTTGATATTCCTCTAGTCGATCTTTTACCCATTAATCAAGTCGAAAACTTCGAAAACCATGACCCTGATGATTTTATTTTCTCTCAAATATATGGTAATTATTGCTATAATTATTGTTCAAGTAACATGGATGAATCTTTGTTTCTACAATAATATTTAGATTTCTAGGAATTTCAATTGGAGTCTGATGCAATAATCAAAGATTTTCTTTCAGGTATAACTCCTTTTGATCAAGATGACATGCTTATCATTGAATTTTTTTGCAGTAATCTCGAGCATCTATCTCCTTTTGAATCTCATGATTTAAATAATGACTATTGTTTTTATAAGAAGTTGATCATGTTTCCACAAAATTCAAATTTAATTAAGGTGAATAGGACATTTCAGCCTACCCTGACGGTTATGTCATGATCCTGTCACCTTAACTGTATTTGTGATTTTAGTCAGTTCACGATTCTTTTACATAACTTTTCAATTAATGTCATCTCGTGGGATGTCAGCATTCTCCTAAGGGATGCTTATTTTCTTCACATAATTTTTTTTAACCCCCATGGAAGAAATTTTAATTTGACTATTGAACTTACACCTCTACATCCCATCTCAAGCAAGATGTGGAAACAAAGAAGGATTTTGATGAATCTTTTACATCATCCATCAAAGGATTTCACGCGCACGACAACATGAATTGTGGTCAACCTGTTAATATCGCTCATGACAGGGATTTGTCTTTTTTCTGTCATTCTTGTTTAATGTTCCCTAAAGATTGTTTCCATCACCATATTGCAGACTCATTAGAATTTTATTTTTTCTCAGTATAGACCCATGTTTCGTGGCATGTACTTGCATGCGCTTTATCAAGTCTTGTATGGTCATAGAACATGTATTTTTTGTTGTTGTGGATCTTGTTGTTCGAAGGCGCAGTTGAGTGTAATACACATTGTGGTTTCACTTCATGTTTCTGTTGGTCAATGAAGATGATTGCAAGGTTTCTCATGTTCACTGCACTGCTTCTTTCTTTAGTTCTACACAATCACATCTTATAGTCCAAAGGTCAAGAGCAACTACTATGGATGGATTGGAAATTCCACTTGACATAACCCGACTATGTATTGTTTCGTTTAGGGTAGGATAGGTTTCATTGGCTCTTGAATAAAGTTGGTTTTGAGCTTCGAGACAATGTGGCTTAAATTTTGTGCAAGGCAAGTTGTAGTACTATACAACCCTTGGCTTATCTATTACCCTCTTCTTTGTTTTGGTTTACATCACTTTCAAGTCCATGATTTTCTAATGGAAAATATGATCCTTTAGTCGGGAAGCTGGAAACAAACCATAATGCCCATATATTTTTAGGATTCTCTCTCTTGCACTTGTTCATGTCTATGAATAGTGTGTTCTTGCTTATCTATTTGCGTAGATTAAGTTAAGGGGAAAACCGCATGTCCATCCTGCATAAGGATTCCACCAAGTCCTCTCTTGCAAGAATCTATGCACACTACAAACTCTTTGTCTAGATTTTCAATCTTTAACACTAGTGCAAGTGTCAACAAATGCTTGAGCTTCTCAAAATTAGTTGCACATTCCTCTGTCCATTCAAACTTCTTACCTTTCCTCTGCAACGATGTGATAGGGTAGGCAATCTGCGAGAAGGTTCTGATGAATCTCCTGTAATAACTTGTTAACCTCATGAAATATCTTACCTCATCCACATTCCTAGGAGCTGCCCACTCCATGATATCTCTTACCTTTTCTGGGTCCACTGCTATGCCATCCTTGGAAACCACATGTCCCAAGTAGTGTACCTCATTCTGAAAGAAACTACACTTGTTGAGCTTAGTATACAATTGATGCTCTCTCAACAGTCTCAACACTACTACTAAATGCTCGGCATGCTCTTCTTCATTCTTAGAATATACCAATACGTCATCAATGAACACAATAACAAACTTGTCCAAATACAGACGCAATACATTATTCATCAAGCACATAAAGGTAGCTGGAGCATTAGTTAAACCAAATGGTACTACAAGAAACTCATAATGCTGATACCTGGTCTAGAGAGTTGTCTTGTAGGTGTCCTCTTATTTAATGCATATGTGATGATATCCAGATCCCATATCAATCTTCGAGAACACTATTTCTCCCTTCAATTGATCGAACAAGTCATCAATCCTTGATAATGGATACCTGTTTTTTATGGTCACTTTTTTCAACTGCATGTAGTCAATGCACAACCTGAGAGTACCATCCTTCTTCTTCAAAAATAATACAGATGTGCCCCATGGTGATACACTTGTCCTAATGTATCCCATGTCTAACATTTCCTTCAACTGCAGCTTCAACTCTACCAACTATGTAGTGCTCATCATGTAAGGTGCCTTTGATGCTGAAGCTACCCCTAGCGCCAACTCAATAGAAAAGTCTACTTCCCTGTGAGGCGGAAACTCTGAAATGTATGTAGGAAATACATCCTGAAACTGATGTAGAACCGGGTACTTGCTCAAAAGATTTGCATCCTCAACTTCCTTACCTTTGTCACTAGAAATGTGCACTGCAAATAACACACACCCTTTCTTGCAACTATGCTTGGCCTGCATAGTTGTCATTATCCTAAATGATGTTGCTTTCTTCTTACTCCAAAAACTCTTTATTCCCAATTGTCATCCAAGAATTCAATGGTTTTTTCATATCAATCCACCTTGGTTCTATGAAGGTACAACCAATCCATGCCCAAAAACATATTGTATGATCCCAACAGTAATACATTCAAATGTGTTGAGGTAGCCATACCATTCAAATCAAATGCACAAGCTCTTACCCAATGATGAACTCGCTTCTTTTTACTTGTATCCAACTGCACTAACCAAGACTCTGCATGTACTTCTTTATTCAAACCACACTTATCTACGAGGCCATGATTAAAATAAATATAATTAGATCTAGGGTAAATCAAAATAGAAACAACTTGATCAAAAATCTTACTGTCCATCTCAATGATAGATTCCTGATGGTCTGCCCGCCTATTATCCAGCGCTGCATAGATACGAGGAATACTCTGCCCAACATCTCCCAATATGTGTGCCTCCTACGAACTATAGATTTGTGGTCTACCACCTTGATGTTGTGGACAATCTCACCTGCGACGATCTCCTCCACAAGTCCAAGACCGCACGGGCTCCTTATTCTACTCCTCGGATCGAAGTCCCTGTCCCTTGTCAGATGCATTTAGCTTCTTAGATGGCACTGCATTCTCTTTATTACCTATACCTTGAGGTCTTGCTCACTTATTGTCCCATTTTTCTTTGTTATTATCGTTTCCCTTCCAGTCTTTCTTAGTCTCTTATCTACGCTTCGATTGTTCATAGCAATTCTTTAGCTTTTGGATGGCCTCCTCCAATGATCTAGGCTCATCGAACTCAATCTAGTCTTTGAATGCAATGAGTAATCGACTAATGAACCTCTGAATCTTGGACTTATCCTCCTTGAGGTAAGACACATACGTCAACAACTCCAAGAACCTGCTAGTTTACTCCTCGTCTGTCATTGATCCCATATTTAACTCATAATTTTTTTTTTCCCTATCATCAAATTATCTCTCCAATAGGTACGTATTCTTGAAGAGTCTCTTGAACTCACTCCAAGTCAAGTCCTCCTCATGAATACCTCTGACATTCTTCACATATTCCCACCAAATGTATGCTTTACCTTTGAGGCTGAATGTAGCTATTTTGGCTTTCATGTTCTTTGAGTCATCATGCAACCTCAAGAACTTTCTCATACCAACCAACCATACCTCTGCATCCTGTGATTTATTCATCTCTCCATCAAATGTAGGTGGATTTTCTTTATTAAATTCATTTGGAAAATATCCCCTATCACTCCTCCTATAAGGGTGATAATGATGCAAATCATCATGCCAGTCAGAACAAGAACTAGATTAGTACCTGTCTACATCACCTTTCCTATCCAGAGTATCCAACAACCTGCCATTTCTCACTGTGTCATATCTATCTGACCTATGACCACCATGAGACCTACTACCATATGCCCCATTAGTTTTTTCCTCATGTCCATGGTTGATTCGAAGTGGTCCCTGTCACTACAATTCTGACAAACTCTAAAGTATCACTGCATTTACCTCTTCTTGTTTCTCCTGTGCCTCTATGATTCTATCATTGTCTGCCTTACGACTCCTTATTTCTACCTTTAAGCTTCTCAGTGTATCTACCAAATCAGAAGAGTGCCCAACACCACGCTGCTCATCTGATCCATAGGGAGAGTCTCAGGAATTGTAATCTACACTCTTGCTAGTCATCTTTGATATTCTTCTTGCAAGGTATATATTTTATATGCATGCTAATAAACTACATGAATATGCCATGCATGCCAAAAATAGTGAGGAAAACATACATGCAACTCAATACCTGCAAGAAAAACCCGTTGAAGTTGTTCATCTCGATGTCCTCTTGCGATTTCTTGCTTTTCTTTCTCCAAAACTCCGAGTATGCCACACTCTCCAAGAGTGCTCAAAGAAAACTCTAAGTGTCCAAGAGTATGAGAGAGAGAGAGAATAAAGAGAACTCCAAAACTGAATTGACAAAAGTATGTGAATTGATCCTCAAAATCCTTTTTATTAATGCGGCCTCTATTTTCTTCATTTTACATTATATTCCTTCATTTTCCTCCTCACATGCAACATGTGACCTTTCACCTCCCTATTCTCCTAATTTCCATTATTTTCATAAATAAATGTGCCAAAATGCCACTTTGCCTTTACAAAGCCTTCGCCATTGCCTTTCCCAATTTCCTTAGCCATTGATTAATCACCAATGATCCCCATGACTATGCTTTTTCCCAACATTCATCTTGGAATAAGTTTCCCATCAGTCGTGGTTATTATTTTGCCTTTATTAACTTTTATTACATGGAATTTTCACCAGGGTTGTTACAGAGTTGTTGTACATGTCCTCCTCATGAATACCTTTGACATTCTTCACATATTCCCACCAAATGTATGCTTTACCTTTGAGGCTGAATGTAGCTATTTTGGCTTTCATTTTCTTTGAGTCATCATGCAACCTCAAGAACTTTCTCATACCAACCAAGCATACCTCTGCATCCTGTGATTTATTCATCTCTCCATCAAATGTAGGTGGATTTTCTTTATTAAATTCATTTGGAAAATATCCCCTATCACTCCTCCTATAAGGGTGATAATGATGCAAATCATCATGCCAGTCAGAACAAGAACTAGATTAGTACCTGTGTACATCACCTTTCCTATCCAGAGTATCCAACGACCTGCCATTTCTCACTGTGTCATATCTATCTGACCTATGACCACCATGAGACCTACTACCATATGCCCCATTAGTTTTTTCCTCATGTTCATGGTTGATTTGAAGTGGTCCCTGTCACTACAATTCTGACAAACTCTAAAGTATCACTGCATCTACCTCTTCTTGTTTCTCCCATGCCTCTATGATTCTATCATTGTCTGCCTTACGACTCCTTATTTCTACCTTTAAGCTTCTCAGTGTATCTACCAAATCAGAAGAGTGCCCAACACCACGTTGCTCATCTGATCCATAGGGAGAGTCTCAGGAATTGTAATCTACACTCTTGCTAGTCATCTTTGATATTCTTGCAAGGTATATATTTTATATGCATGCTAATAAACTACATGAATATGCCATGCATGCCCAAAATAGTGAGGAAAACATACATGCAACTCAATACCTACAAGAAAAACCCGTTGAAGTTGTTCATCCCGATGTCCTCTTGCGATTTCTTGCTTTTCTTTCTCCAAAACTCCAAGTATGCCACACTCTCCAAGAGTGCTCAAAGAAAACTCTAAGTGTCCAAGAGTATGAGAGAGAGAGAGAGAATAGAGAGAACTCCAAAACTGAATTGACAAAAGTATGTGAACTGATCCTCAAAAGCCTTTTTATTAATGCGGCCTCTATTTTCTTCATTTTCCATTATATTCCTTCATTTTCCTCCTCACATGCAACATGTGACCTTTCACCTCCCTATTCTCCTAATTTCCATTATTTTCATAAATAAATGTGCCAAAATGCCACTTTGCCTTTACAAAGCCTTCGCCATTGCCTTTGCCAATTTCCTTAGCCATTGATTAATCACCAATGATACCCATGACTATGCTTTTTCCCAACATTCATCTTGGAATAAGTTTCCCATCAGTCGTGGTTAATATTTTGCCTTTATTAACTTTTATTACATGGAATTTTCACCAGGGTTGTTACAGAGTTGTTGTACATTTTGTGCTTGGTTTTTAGGGGGAGTACAATGACCTGATGTGTGAGTCCTTTTTATGTTGACCTTTTCATGACTTATTGTAGGGAGTCATATTTTTAGAGTGAGAATTATTTGTAGGAGAATGTTTCCTTGTAAGGGAAACAAGCCACTCAATTGTCAATAATTTTTATGTACTCATTTGCCACTGAAATCAATAGAGCGGCCTAGCTGTTGGAGCAGGTCCAAAGGTGTAGCCTAGGAGGGGTGAACTGCATCATGAAATGCTAATTTATTCTCTTCATGGTTGTCATTTTGAGTCATATGTGAATGTGTACTTTTTAAAAGTACTCACCATCTTGAAGAGGTTTTGAAACTTGTTACCTTTTAAAGACCCATTTTGCTTACTTGCAAAGCATCAGAGGACAATCATTTTTTGAGAGGAGAAATTATCCTCCAATTTTTCAGATCACGTGGTACGAAGTGGGTTCTGACCAAATTGCAGTTACGCACAAGAAGTTGAAGCATGAAAGACTCGAAGAGTTAGAGGAGATTAATCTATCTCTTCAAATGGAGAATGTTGAGCTAAGGATATTTCTTGAAGTTTTCGAGGAGGGGAAGAGGCAAATGCACCTACAATTGCAGCATGTGTTGGAGGAACTAAATGGTGAGAGTTCCATTCCAAAAGCAACAAAGAATCCCTCCGAGATGAAGCCAGTTTGTGGGCATGGTCAAAACATAGGATATGGACCTATTGCAGCGGCTACAACCACCCTCTAAAATTTTTCCTTAGCTTTGTTTTGGAGCCTCCCTACTAGCCATCCTTAGCAACATGTCTTACACTACCAAGTACATAGGCTTCAGCTAAGTTTCAAAGGCTTGCCAGCCTGTGCATTTCTATTTGCTTCTTTCCCATCATAGGTTGCCCTTATGGACTTATGAAAATTTCTGGTTAAGATGTTCACTCAGAAAATTGCGTAATTCTGGAGGGGAACCAACCTTCCCTCTAGAAATTTTGAAATCCTACTGGGCTACCTACTGGGCTCCAGAATTACGCAATCCAACCAGGCAGCCCTCCCTTAGAAAACTGTGCAATCTAGCCAGTCACTGGGCTTCAACCTAGAAATTGCGCAATTCTGGGAGGCAGTGACCTGCTGACCCTAGAAATTGCGCAATCCCTGAGGGACAGCCAACCCTTCTCAACTCAAAAACTGCTCAAACCCCTATCCCAGGCTTGCAGACTATTGCATGTGCTTTCAGGTTGACCGGTTCCCTCTGTCACTGAACAATCTTGATTTGCATGCATGGGATGCTTTTTCTCGAAATAGCAAAAGCAACATGCAAAAAGCATCCCTAAATTTTAGGGATCTATTTTTAGCAGCTGGAGGTTACATGCAAATATCTTTTTAGAAACTTCCTTCCAAGTGTTGCTTTTCCCAGATTTTTGGCATGCATGTCATAAGCCTCAAACTTATTTATTCGACACTGCAGATCTCATTCCTTATATCAATCTTAGAGCTCTAACATCCCACATTGCATCTAGGAGTCTTCAACACATTCAGCTCAGTCGTTTCCGGGTAAGTCTGCTTTTCATGTTATTTGCTGCTTTTCTGATGCGTTGCATATTTCGCTTTGTACGAATGTTGTTTGCTTGGTTTTGTTGAGTGTCTACTATCGTTTCAAGGTATATTAGCTTGTAGAAGCACCGTTTCAGTTTTTATTTGCATCTCACTATTGTCGCATGCATCACATTGTTTTTGCACTAACGGTCATTGTTGCAGAAACTAGTTTCACACACAATCATGCGTTCCCTTTTCCTGAATCTTGCATTCAATGTTTGCATGCATGATCATTCACTCTTTCTTACATTCAGTCTTGCCATGCATTCAAACCTCTTCATGTTTTCAATCGCCCGTTGGCGGGTCTGGGCTGCCTTGGCCTGGACCTTGACTCACTTGGACAAAAATGCGCATTTCTGGAAGTGAAGGCTTTGCCTTTCCTCCAGAAATTGCATAAACCTAGCCAGCATTGACCTCCAGGCTTGCATTGCGCAATTCTGGGAGGCAATGCCCTTATGACCCAGAAAATTGCGCAATGCAGCCTATGGGCATGCATGACCTTGCTGACTGAAATAGCGCATTGTGAAATTTTAGCCCTCAGCAGGCATACTGGACTATGCATTGCACATTTCCAACAGTCAATCAGCCTCTTGACATCCCGGACTATGCCTTCTGTATCTTTAGCAGTCAATCTCGTAGCCTCCCGGTGAAAATTGCACAATCTTTACTACCAGTCACCCAAGTATCTTGCATGTCAGTCTACAAATTTGTTTTGGTTTTTAACTAACAGGTTGCTTGCCATGAGTGTCGCTATGTCTCCAAGTATAGTAGGTGTTCATCTGTCTCTCAGTAGTACAGGTAAATGGCGTCCAAGAGAGCAAGGTCAAAGGACACTATTGGAAGTGAAAATGGAGATGCAGTTGAAAAAGTGTCTATGGGCTGGCCCATTTACGAAGACACCAAGCTAGTCATAGACAAAGACATCACGTTGAAATCACAAGACATCAATGATACATTCTCAGGCACATTTGAGGAAGATCTGGAAGATTGCAGGGTCTATGTCGACATCCACAAGTCTGGCTTGTATCGGATTTCATGCAAGTATCCCGCGTTTCCATGCATGGACATGATACGTTGGATTGTGTCGCACACTGATCTTGAGACAATGATGTTGAACAGTGTGAGCGAGACAGAGCTTGCTACCTTCAGGGTTAAGGACTATCAAGAGATGTATCACTTGGCGCAACCAGTGATCACAATGGAGAAACCATTTAGTACACGCAACAACACAAAATCCAGAGATATCTTGAAGAGTTGAGTGAAAGAGCCAACCAAGTTAAGGACAACACCCAACTTGGTTTACAAGACGAAGATACTGTGGAAGGAATATCAATACTTGGTCATCTTTGCATGCCACTTATAAGGCCAAGAGAGCACAAAGACATTCTCGTAGAGTTGGATGATTGCATTGGACCAACTGGCTAGTGAAGGAAGGCCATGCAACTGGTCCAACATGTTGGCTCTTAGGTTGAAGGAACAAGTGATAAGAGACTGACATCTTCCCAAAGGTCAGAAAGCATAGATATACATATCTGCATACATAATAGATGCAATCTATGCCTGTCAGTAGTTCCCAGGCTTGAAGTGGGCATGGACACCTTCAAAAACCGTTATGCACACTTAATGCAAATTGTTCTCCAAATGCAGCTTCCACGGAGTCATCACACAGTGGTCATACCACTTTGTCAACATGGTGTACAAAATGATATTTGAGCAGGATCCACCTTACATGTCGTAGGAAACGATGGAGGAATTTATCGACATAGCAGATTGGTATGCCTCACGCCTTGGCACCTTCATATGGATATAAAACGCGGAGAAGCCTTTGGATGTTTTACTGAAGTTTTCCATGGACAAGATCGTCATGCAAGAAATGTCGTATCACATGTTTACAAGGTTGTTAGCTAGACTGCATAGGAAGAAGAAGGCACCTTGGACCGCTCTTCCATTGCGGATTGGGCTGTACGATATATGTAAACCCAAGCATGTTGATGCCGAGATGGAAGAGTTCAAAAGATTTACGTTCGGCACCAGAAATTTCAATCTGTACAACTTGCATTGCTTTGTAAAGGACCACTGTGCGAGAATGCAATTTCCTTGGATCCACAGGGCATGCCATTGGGTTGAGGAAGACCCATGGAGATATTTCCACAACTTCTCCAAGCTCAATGAACCGGTCGGCATAGATATGGAATGGTTAGTGAAGTAGCATCTAAGAGAGCACCATCATCAACAGCAACATAAGGTAACAAACCTACGCATGAAAAAGGAAAGAGAAAGGTTGATGAAAGTGCAAAGGCAGAACAAAGCCACAAGTTCAAAGCAGATCCACTAGTAATGCAAGCAGCTTTGGAGATTGAGGCTAAGAGGCAACAACACGACAAGAGGAACACACAAAGGCAAAGAGATAAATTGAGGATGGAGGAATAAGAAAAGGAGCTACAAGAGTTGAAACAACAACTCTAGGAAGAACAGGATCTGCGTAGAAGAGAGAAGGAAGTGCAACAAGGACAAACACACCAGGTGGCGAAGCATGCACAGATTGCAGAAACTACGCCCATACACGTTATAGACTCATCTAAGAAGATGACACAGAGTAGACAGGGTGAGTAGTCGAAGGAGCAGAACTTAGCTCAAGATATTGAACAAATTCTAGAGCAGATGGATACATATGTGATGCAGCTAGAGTTAGATCAAGAATCATACCTCATGCATCATGACAAAGAGGTCACCCCACCGACTTCACCAGATCCAGAAGTAGAGAAATTCCCAAGTGATCAAGGAGACACAAAGATCCTTGAAGAAACCTTGGAAGCAGAGGTGCACAACATATCTTTCAACGAGTCGCAACATAGAGTTGTGCAATCGCATAGAGTGCCTACTACAGATGTCCACACATCTCCTGCGCAGTTTTCATAACGAGTGATCATATCTGATGTGTGGAATCATCCATTAGCATTGGCTGATACTACCAAAGCGAATCCACCAGCTCGAGTGTCTGATTCTTGATAGCATAGAATGAGCGAATGGCTAAGGAGTTACAAGCGGCCAAGCAGGAAGGAGAACATGTCACATCATCCACCAGAGTAGAGTTGAAGAGAGCGATACTGGATGAAGTATCATCCCTTGAGACAGACATGTGAATGTTGTATTCCAGATTCAGTACCATGGATAAGGTTGTTGTCCATCTCAATGGTTGGTAGAAGCACTGTGCTAGGAGAGCACGCATCTTATCAAATATGCATACTATTGTCGACCGCATGCAGACATGGAGAATGAGATACAAAGGAGCCCCATTGCATTTGCAAAAGATGATGAAGCCCGAGGTGGTAGATTTGAAGGCATGTATCCAGAATTAGATCTAGAACTATGAGGAACTCCCGCAACTCATCACCAGTTTGAAGGCTTCGCATGCACGAGTGTTCAAAAGCTTGGATGTCATTGTGCGCATGCACGCGATCCCATCTATTGGTACGCTCACCGAAGTGAAGTCAAAGAACCAACTCCAAACGGAGCTGGACATGTACCTCGACCAATTGATATGTGTAGCCACTAGCGCAGATGCTATTCATAAGTATGTTGCTTGTCCGACTGCACTCAAGACCATGATGCACATGTTAGAAGACTAGTTGGATAGAGGTGCCAGATCAATATACCTAGATGCAACAGAGGCAAGAATTTGCTTTCAGTAAGATGTCACCATTAAGCATGCGGACAACCATCACGAACTACCAAGCTTCGCATCAGATCGTCACCTTCAATCATCGCGAGGATGTCAAAGCGTTGGTCTTCCCACAATTGTACAATTCATAGTAGTGTCTCACATGGCTTGCACAAGCCTATTTTATCTCGAATGGGTACATGCGTAGATTGTAATGTAACATATTGGAAAATTTAAAGACCAAGTGTCGATGGTCGAATGTAATAGTCATGTAGTAGTTGAAGAGTCATGAGGGTAGGTGAAGAGTCACAAAGGGGAATGTCAAGGGTCACCCCACCCTTCGCTATTTATAGAACCTCATAACTCATTGTACAGGCTTTTGGTGGCCAAGATTCTGATATGAGTATCTTAGAGAAAGCTTGGAGTGTATTGTAACGAGCCTTGGCTTCTCCACAATGCAGAGCTAGTACATCTCTTTGGAGGAGTGGGCGACAGTGATTGTAACGTTCTGATGTTGGAACTAGTGGTTGGTCATGGTTGTATTATATGATTGGATCTTTCACTCTTAATATAACAGAGCCAACATGTTTCATGCATATGTTGTTATTGTAATTCAGTATTCTTGGTTACACTAATGATATATGTATCTGTTTGCTTACGCATGTATGTATGGACTCTTTCTATATATGTATGTATGAATCTTGTTTAGATGTGATGTTGGTTTAACCATCACTTTGGATTGTTGGTTCACCTCCCTTCCAGCTTGTGATGTATCTTTGCTCGTGTGTTCCCTTCCAAGCTACGTGTTTCCACAGGTTTCCAAGGGGCGCACTCATTCTACCTTCCGTGTGTTAGGACCCTTCATGCACCTTCCTTGGCTTGTTGCGCTGGTAACACCCTTGCTACCAACAAGAAAATCCTGCTTGCCTCTGCGCGCAACCACGGTCAAGGTGATACCGTACGACCCACTATTAGGAGTCCTGCACCAAATGGTCTGAGGCCTAGTTGCGACTTCTTACAGGGGAGATCCTCTGACATGTTGGCAGGTCCAAGACCATCAACATTTTTGGTGCTAGAAGGAGGGCCAAATGACAAGATAAGCCCTTAAATCTTGTTTTGAATCTTCGCATATCTGTCATGGATATCATTAGACTCATCCCTCCGCGATATTTCTCTTATGTCGAACATCTCGACATCATGAGGGTGTTTTTATGATCTCTTGTCGGAATTCATGTAAGATGTTGAAGGCGAAGTGGCCTGGCACGAGTACTTACAAGTCTTCTATGCATTTATTGATAATGCAGATGACTTCTTTGATGAAGAGGGAAGTTTCTTACTTTCATGTACACTTCATGAATCACCATAATGATGGTGCCACAACCTACCTCCCGGCAGCGTGCAGTCACTTGAATTGTTTTGTGATCTCATTGAATCTACTTTCCATCATTTTGATTTGGAACCCCTTGACAAAAAACTGCTAAAACAATGGAGGACTTCAGAAGAATCGCCTATGGATTTTTCGTAGTGCTTATGTGTATTGCAGTTTGAAGCTTCGAAAAGTCAGATGAAATTCCAGTATCTCATGGACAGATTTGAATATTGCCTTACCAAATATGACATTCCCAAGATGAAGTTGAAGTTCAAACCCCACTCAACATACTTAAGTGATGGAGTTGTGCAATCACAGACTGACATAGTCGCTGTCACAAGTGATTGTCCACCTTCCCCTCATCAAACAACTTCACCACCGCAGAGTGATGTGGGAGAACATGCACACACGCTTGCTCAACTGTCATATCCTCCCAACATCACTTCTCTCAATTTTTGCGCAGATTTGGTTGTGAATGATCCAGGTGGATATTGGTGGCCACCTGCCAAGTCCACCTGGACCCCCACCATTGTTCCTCTCAACATTTTTAGTTTCCTTAATTATAGCGCAGTTTACTATTTTTAGCAGTTTTTCGGGTCCTAAACTTCCGGAGCCGTTTTGAGGCCCTAAACGACGTTTTTTGGGAAATCTACGTCCGCAATTTTTTAAATAAAATATCATCTTTTCCGTCGCAATCCTTGGAGAGATCTTTCCAACGGGCTATCATGCGTGTCAAATAGAGATCGTATGCTAAAGTTACGACCCCGGGAAGTTGATGTACCAATTTACCCAAACGGGGCCCATAGTTTGGCATTTCATCTTCTAGGGTTAGGTTTTGGAATGTTAAGGGTTTTCCATTGTTTCTCAACAATAAATAGGCCTTCGAGCCTCATTGTAAGATAGTTCAGAGGCATGTGTCCACCACATCTCTTCTCAGAGATAAGCTACCATCGCCCTAGCTGGTTTATTTCCATTACTATTTGTAAGCATATTTCAGTATTTTACATTAATGAAGTGAAGTATTATTTCCGCTGTATATTTGTGTTTATGGTTATCTCTGTGTTTTATTGCATTCCTGTTTAAATCCGGATCAGTGGTATCAGAGCGGTCTGCTTTTTCTCTGTTTTTTTCTTTACATGTCCCCAACGAGGTCGGAATATAAGGAGTTAGGGCTTGAACTGGTCGAACCGTTGCAAGACTAGCCTCGCAAATCCCGACGGCCTCCTATGGCGGATGAGAAGAAAAACGAGGGGGCAGGAGATCCTATCAAAATCTTGCTCGAAGAAGCCCTCGAGCGACAACGGAACGCGATGATGGACAACTTTGCCTAGATCCTTCAACGACTACCCAGAAGCGACACATCGGCTTCCAGCAGCTTCTCTAGAAACACCACGCCCTTTAAGGTACAAGTTAGTTTTGAAATCCCCATATTCGAGAGTCAGATAGATGCTGGTGTCGTAGATAAATGGTTAAATCTGCTAGAGGGTTATTTTTCTGTTCATGAATTTTCGAGTCGGGAAAAGATTGTTTTCGCTCTTCTCAAAGCAGCCCCCCATGTCAAGGACTGGTGGGAAACCTACTGCGAGCAGAAGGATGAAAATACTGACTCACTATTTTCAGTTGCACCCACTTGGAATTCATTCTAGGATTCCATCAAGGAGCAGTACTACCCTGTCGGAACCTATGAGGATGAATACATAAAGTGGACCACGCTACGGCAGGGAAGGGACCAAGATGTGTCGGAGTTCACCAATATTTTCAATACCCTTCGCACAAAGTTGGGTATCAAGGATACGGAGCAGCATTTGATACTCAAATACCACGACTGCCTGCACAAGTACATCCAAGAAGAAATAGAATTCCTGAACATCTCCTCGCTTGGCACAACATACCGATATGCTGTCAAGGTCGAGCAGAAGTTTAAACAAAAGAAGCGCGACTTTGGATCTGCGAATCTGAAGCAAGGGAAAGGTGCCCCTAAACCACAGAACAAAGGACAAAGCCAAGGCGGGACAGCCCAAGACAACCCGCCAAAGCTGCAAGCAAAGAATAGCGCCGCAAAGCCAAAAAAGGACACGGGAAAATGGTGTGAGTTCCATAAGAGCTCCACTCACAACACAAGTGAGTGTCGAGCCAAGCAGTCACTGGTGGCTGAGCTAAAGGTTTCAAAATCAGATGCATGTTCCGACTCTGAGTCAGAACTCGACAAAGGGAATGACAAAGGGAAGAAGATCATTGATGTGGATCCCAATGCGACTGTTGCTACTACCAAGATCCAGAAAAATGAACCTGAAGATCCAGAGGAGGAGGAGCGTCTCTTCCACTCCCAGATGTGGGTAAAAGGCTCCCCGCTACAGTTCGTTGTCGATAGCGGGAGCCAAAAGAACCTCATTTCGGCAGAGGTTGTGAAGCGGTTGGGCTTACCGACCACAGCACATCCACAACCATACACCATTGGGTGGCTTCACCAAGGACGGGATCTTCGCATGAGCCGGCAGTGTCGCCTTCCATACAACATCAAGCCCTTCACGGATGAGGTATTGTGTGATATTGCTCCCCTTGAATTTTGTGATGTATTATTAGGACAACCATACTTGTGGAAGCGACATGCTGTGTATGAATCAAGGCCCCGTGCTGTTATCATTACATTGGGAAATAAGTTGTACAGGATACCAGAGGTAGCACCGCCTACCGCCATCTCTTTGATCACTGCAAAACAATGCAGTAAGCTCATTTCCAAAACTGGGAATTTTGTTTTCCTGATTATATGCCCTCAAGGAAAGAAGAAGACGGTGGCCACGACCTCCAGACAAGGCCCCTCTACACGATAGCTACAGATGGAAAAGGTCGTGGCAGAGTACGAGGACATCTTCACCTCCCCTGCAGGGGTTCCTCTGCACTGTCAGGTCAAGCACTCCATCGATCTGACCCCAGGTGCACCGCTACCCAATGGACCAATTTATCGGCGCTCCGTTATGGAGAATGATGAAATCAAGAGGTAGATTCAAGAGCTGCTGCAGAAAGGTCACATCCGTCCGAGTTCATTGCCTTGTGGGAGCCCAATCGTGTTGGTACAGAAGAAGGATGGGACTTGGAGACTCTGTATTGACTATTGGGCGCTAAACAAGATCACTGTCTGTAATAGGTACCCGATCCCGCAGATTGATGACCTCCTAGACCAACTAAAGGGGGCAAAATATTTCAGCAAGATCGATATGAAGTGAGGATATCGCCAAGTGCCAATCGAATCCTCTGATGTGTGGATGACTGCCTTCAAAGCCAAGGAGGGCCTTTTCGAATGGTTGGTGATGTCTTTCGTATTGACGAATGCTCCTGCAACCTTCATGAGGCTAATGGATGACATCTTGCGTCCATTCACCAACTCATTTGTAGTGGTATACTTGGACGACATTCTGATCTTCAGCCAGAGTTGGGAAGAGCACCTCCACCACATCCGACAGTTACTCCAAACACTGCGGCAACACAAGCTATGTGCCAATTTGGAGAAATGCACTTTTCGCATGACCCAGGTTCAATATCTGGGATACATTATTGATGAACAGGGGGTGCATGTGGATCCAGCCAAGATCCAATTCATTCAGGATTGGCCATCTCCAACCACTCTGATAGAGCTCCGCAGCTTCCTAGGTCTTGCCAACTTTTACCGCAGGTTCGTGTTGGGGTTTTCTCATATCACTTGGCCCTTGAGTCAAGTCACCGAGGGAGGAGCGAAAGCGAATTTTTTTTGGTCCGAATCCCAACAGAAGGCATTCATAGAGTTGAAAGATCGACTCTGCACAACACCCGTGCTCACATTACCAGATTTACAACAACCATTTGAGGTCGAGACAGATGCCTCTGACTATGCTATTGGGGTAGTCCTTACTCAACACGGGCATCCAGTGGCATATCACAGTGAAACACTTTCGGACACAGTCCGAAAGTATCCCACGTATGATAAAGAGATGTATTCCATTGTGCAGGCTTGTCGACAATGGAAGCATTACATTTTGGGGAAGGAAACGGTCATCCACACAGACCACCGACCCCTACAGTTCATACAGACCCAAGGGAAATTGCAGAATGATCGCCATCAGAAGTGGTCTACATACCTGCAACAATTCCATTTGAATATCAAGTATAAGAAGGGCAGCACCAATAATGTTGCAGATTGCCTCAATCGACCACCGATCATGGCATTAACCACTGTGCTCAACTCTTGTGGGCACGAGACTTTTGATTGGCCACATCTATA
Organism: Pinus tabuliformis; assembly: GCA_031772625.1. Lineage (NCBI taxonomy): Eukaryota > Viridiplantae > Streptophyta > Pinopsida > Pinales > Pinaceae > Pinus > Pinus tabuliformis. The sequence goes on from CM062818.1 coordinate 2,077,060,129, forward strand.
CAAAAGTGACCCAGAATTCGGCCACACATACCAGACACTCTTGGAGGGTCGACATGTTCTATATTTTCACCTCCAGGATGCCTTGTTATGCCATTTGGGTCACCTTTGTGTTCCTTCAAGTGAGCGTGCCAAGGTTATTTGGGAAGCACACTATAGTCGAGCTGCTGGGCATTTCAGGGTCGAGAAAACAGTGGCAGTGCGGCAAAAGTATTTCTATTGGCCGAATCTTCGACAGGATGTTGGGAAGTACATCAGATCATGTACTGCCTGTGCCATTGCCAAACTGACCATCAAGAAGCAAGGCCTCTATACCCACTACCTACCCCTAGCCAACCTTGGGAATCCATCTCCATGGATTACATGTCCGACTTTCCTTCCACTAAGCATGGAAATGACTGTGTTTTTGTAGTCATCGACAGGTTCTCGAAGATGGCCATCATGGCGGCCTACAAGAAGAACATCACAGCAGAAGCCACTGCTAAACTCTTCTTTGAACGAGTGTGGGTGCACTTTGGGATCCCACAGTCTATCATCTCAGATCGGGACAGTCGGTTCCTCAGTACATTTTGGTCCAGTCTCTGGTCAATGCTGGACACCAAACTCACTAAGTCCACCGCCTTCCATCCTCAAACTGATGGCCAGACAGAGGTTGTCAATAGGATGATTGTACACATTTTGCGCATGTACAACTCAAAGCATACACGCACATGGGACGAGAGCCTCCCCTATGTTCATCACAGCTACAACCGAGCTCTTCACAGCTCCACTGGCCACAACCCTTTTCAGGTGGGCTTGGGATTCCAGCCATTATGCCCCATTGATGTGGCCATGCCATTTGCAGCTACTCACACAGATTCGGCTCATGTCCAGTCCGAAACAAACAAGGTGACCAGCTTCATTGAGCACATCCAACATATTCACCAGCAGGTCCATGACATTCTAGAGAAATCAAATGCCAAGTTCAAGCAGCGACATGATCAACATCGAGTGCCACACAAGTTCCAGGTGGGTGACAAAGTCTGGTTGCATTTACAAAAGGAACGCCTTACTGGAGCCTATCGGAAACTGAGACCACTCCGATATGGTCCCTACACCATTACTAAGGTTGTGGGAGACAATGCATTTGAACTTAGCATTCCCCCATTCCTTGGCCTGCACCCAGTGTTCAACGTGGACCGCCTTCGGCCATACTTTCCACCATTGCTAGATACATCCGACATTGCAGAACATCTCACACCCGTAGAATTAAATCCAGATTGCATGGAACAAGCTGCAACTGATCGAATCATGGACACACAGATCAAGAATACTCGCCAACAGAATATTCAACTGTATCGAGTTGTCAAAGCAAGCCAACTCCTTCACAATGGCAAGTGGCTCACCAGGGACCAAGTTCAACAAAAGTTTCCCCATCTCATGGAGGAACTCAACACAATGGGGACCATTGCTTCCTAAGGGGGGAGGAATGATCCAGGTGGATATTGGTGGCCACCTGCCAAGTCCACCTGGACCCCCACCATTGTTCCTCTCAACATTTTCAGTTTCCTTAATTATAGCGCAGTTTACTATTTTTAGCAGTTTTTTCGGGTCCTAAACTTCCGGAGCCGTTTTGAGGCCCTAAACGACGTTTTTTGGGAAATCTACCCTCCATGACTTTTTAGATAAAAAATCATCTTTTTCGTCGTAGTCCTCGGAGAGATCTTTCCAACGGGCTATCATGCGCGTCAAACGGAGATCGTATGCCAAAGTTACGACCCCGGGAAGTTGATGTACCAATTTACCCAAACGGGGCCCATAGTTTGGCGTTTCATCTTCTAGGGTTAGGTTTTGGAATGTTAAGGGTTTTCCATTGTTTCTCAACAATAAATAGGCCTTCGAGCCTCATTGTAAGACAGTTCAGAGGCATGTAGCCACCACATCTCTTCTCAGAGATAAGCTACCATCGCCCTAGCTGGTTTATTTCCATTACTGTTTGTAAGCATATTTCAGTATTTTACATTAATGAAGTGAAGTATTATTTCCGCTGCATATTTGTGTTTATGGTTATCTTTGTGTTTTATTGCGTTCCTGTTTAAATCCGGATCAATGAAGCCCATGGGTTGTCACGTGCCATTGTTACCTTAGCCTTCGTCTTTGTGTTCTGTTGATCCTTTGGATTGCATTGTTTTGTGTTCTTCCGTTCGGACTCTACATCTATTGTGAACGAGGATCAAACCATTGACAGAGTTGGTGTTGCGCAACCAACCTGCGATATCATTCATGATGAGTATGAATGGGAACCTGAACATCAACCCACAATGAAGGATGACCTCCTTTTGTACATGCCTCCTTTGCTTTTCCCTAACCTCTTAGGTGATTCCGCCATCACTGATTTTTCTTGTGTAAATCCACCAACGAATGCACCTATTGTTGATCATTCGCAGAATACATCGGATGTCAGCCCGTCGTTCGACGACGAAGAGGACAAATGCTTCATTGAAAATCCACTTGATTTTTCATTTGATTTTTCCAGAAATGCAGAGGGTGAACATTCTTGCTTCTCATCTACCCCTATATTTGATTTATCTAATCACGAGGATGCTGACAAAATCATTGATTTTTGTAATCATAGATGTTGTCATCCATTTACTCCTGTATTCGATCACGACGATGATTCTATTGTTGTTGATTTTTTGAAGCCACCTATTTATGATGATCTATCTGTCGACGAAGTTGAAATCCAGCAAACTATCGAGGCACTTCAGCCCAAGCTGATGGTTATGTCAGGCCCTCGCTGTCCTGAGGTTGGTTACACTCCCGTTTAGGAAATTGTTGAAACACCCAAGGCTCCTCATCACTCATCTGTATGCATTAAAGGTCAATACCACTCACAGATTTTGCTTCCTCCACTCGAACTACATGATCCCATCGCTTATGCATTGGAGGAATATTACACAACAAGCACACGCGCGTGATGCACATGGTAAATTTTAGGGGTTAGTATTCGCAAATGGGTTATTTTTCCATGGTTTTTCCAAAAAAATATTCACCAATTTCTTTTTTTTCTAAAAATGATTTGCCCAGATTTTATAATATACAATTATTTTAGCTTAAAAATTGCCAAAATTGTACAAAGGCTATATAAAAAACTAATATAAATTTGAATTTTTTTACAAAGATATCAACAAACATTTTATAATTTGCAATTTGTGTACAAGTAAGATTCGCCAAAGTTTTTAAACTTTAAGACAATTTTTCATCCTTAAAATTATCCTTGGTGATGCAATTTGTCCTTGTTTCTCTCGTTTGCTTGCATGTCACAGTCAAGAGAATGCATATGCTTAGCATCTGCACGCAATATCGCACAACACCATGGTAAGTCCATGGATTGCATGTCACGCTCATACACTCATTTATGTTCTGTGGACGCATTTAGACTTGGAGTGTGTTTGTCTTCATTGTCATATATTTCATGTTTGCTGGTTCATGCAACTGCGCTGTTTGCGAACCATCCATTCACCAACATGGGTCGACCAATGCACCGGCGGCTACATTGGAAATATCACTTCACGTGATCAGGTCCATGCACAATTAGCTTAGGAGTAGGATTAGTGTTTGCTTTACCTTGTTTGATTACATGCATGTTTGATTTCTTATTTTGTGTGTTTGTTTTCTTGCTTGCTTGTTTTCTTACTCTTGTTTCTTTCGCATTTTTGCTTATGCTCTTCGCTCTTTTATTTGTTTGTTTGCTTGTTTATGTTTGTAGGCTAGTTTCACATGAAGCCATGTATGACTCTTGAAACAAGTGAGGGTAAAGTGCAAGAGGACTTGTGCAACTATGATCCAGGTTCGGGTGTGAAGAAGGACCCTTCCAAGACTTTTTACTTTCGGGATGTGTTAAATTGCTTTTAAAAAGAAAATTAATGAATATATCTGCATGCGGAAAAGAAGAGGAACATAACAATCATCATCACATGAAAACATAATAGTTTGATAACGGAGTTCATCCAGGAGGGACTACGTCTCCAGGCCCCGGTGTCAAGATGGTGTAGGCCGCTACATTAAGTGTTGTCAATAATGGTGATGTACACAGAGATGATGTCTCGATCATACAAGGAAAAATGCCCTCATGCAGGAGTGGCTCTAAGAGATATTCTACTACTGTAATTCTCAATCAAAAGACTCCTGTCATTATGACACAAAAACATGCATGGTGAGCATCTCGCCAACATGGCACAAAAGGGATCTCAATGAAAAACACATGCACGATGACAACAAAAGTATCCCAACAACATACAACAAGGGATCTCAAGGCATAACATAAGAGTTATGACAACAAATACATCACATAGAAAATTCCGCATCAAATCAAGTAAGGAATCATGACAACATGTAATAAAGAAGATCTTGCTTCAACATCAATCAAGGATTTGTGCAACATAATGCAGAAAGAAGAAGTACATGAACACATCATATACCTCAAAACCAAGGGCTATCTGAAGAAGTGGATGTCGCATTACTAAATTTGCTCGGACCATTGGTCTCAGAGCATCGATCGTATGAAGATGGATGCTCGCACAAGAATGTGGACATCTGCACTAGCACTTAGAAAAGTGACTAGAAGAAGAAATGAGAGAATAAGAAATCTGAAGACACCATCAGATTTTTGGTTTTGAGTAGTACTGAATCGACTATCCAAAATCCAAATTCTAAGAAGTTGAGAATTCTGGGCTCAAGGAATCTTTTAGATTCCCCCGTGATTCCTCAAAGATTTTGCTCCATGGATGAATTGTAAATCTGCAACTCAGGTGGCGAATCTAATCTTTCCATTTTTATCCCTACGGAAAACCATGAAAAACAAGTATAAACTTGACTATATTCTGAAATGTCAAAATTTTACCTCCTTGGGAAAATTTCAAGGCTCATGGTTCTACTCCCTGTTTTTGTTGAAATCATGGTTCCACGTGCATTCTAAAAATGGCCAAAAAATTCAGAACATTGATGGATAAATGGACAGCACTGCTGCGCTCATGGCGACGAGAGGTGTAGAATCCATATAAAATTTGTCAATTTCTGGCAAAGTGAAAATTTTGCCCTCCTGCAAAATTCATGGTTCTTGCGTTAAAATATTAATTAACTGCCTCGAAAAGCATGCTCGCCTTCTACCTCGAAATCTATGCCTGTAGTCTCTCTCCTCTGTCTCAAACTGCATGCACTGGTAAAATTCTGAGTTTATAAAGAAGAACTTTGGCTGATTTACCAAGGTGATTGGTTAGGAGGATTGGTAAAAATCATTGGTTAATAGGGAGGAGGTTGGGCGGTCAAACCCCGTCCCTCCAAAAATAATATATTACAGTTTCTTTTAAAACCTGAAATGATACATTAATGGGGGCCGGGTCCACATTGGGCGGTCCGCCCCTTAAATCTCGCGCTAAAACCATTATCAGCATACTAATATCGGTGATCGGTGCTTTGAATCGACGATTAACATGGGTGCTAGCAGCGTTTATCAGCGTGATTATATATATATATATTAGCGATATATAGTCGGCGATCGGCGCGGTGTCGGCACATTTCAATAATCGCAATCGGCGGCATATATATCGGGTCAGGGCGATAAGGTGTGGGTCGGGTCCACCGCCGGTGGCCCGCCCACCCCGATATACAATAATATATATATATATATATATATATATATATATATATATTGTTTATGGTTGCGATTTGTTGCGATTTGCGATTTGGTTGGCGGGAGGTTGTGGCCCGTCGGCCTTATAATAATTTTGGTTTATTGTTTTTATATAGTTATATTAATAACTATATTTTAAAATGAATAACCATTTTCCATATTTTAAAATGATTTTTGTGTCCTATATAGGTTTAGGAGACTAATGAAAGAATGCCAAGTGTTAATGGCTGATGGACTGCCATGTGGGTCCCACCTGCTTACTGGGATGCCATGTGGCAGACTGTGGGCCCCTCTTTTCCCCTGTCACGTCAATCTTTGAAGAGCTCTATCTTTCGCATACGAGCTCGGTTTGATGAACTATTCACACCACCGCAATCATGACGACGAGATATACGATCTGGTCTTGGGTCGAAGTCATTCTGAGCACTTTGATTTTTGAGCCCTCTTTGTCCTGTGTGTCTCTCTGGAGCCACCTGGATCAAGCTATCAATAACTGGTTATCTGTCATCCTATCTTTGTATATAGAACTTGTTATCTTCAGTCCATGATACACCAATGCAAAATATGTAATGTTCAAAGTGAACCTTGATGAAAACACAATGCTTGCGCGCTAACTAGTATAACCTACTCTAGTCGGTTGTTTTGGGTTAACCCTTGTCAGCCCAATCAAGTAGAGTAATGTGAGGGGGAAAATCTTAACAAGTATGTAAGAGGTATATACAAAATACCTATCTCAAGGAAAAACCTCTTCTGCTCTCAATAAGTCGGGATCCCTCTTCCGTGTTGAAAGGAATAAGTGCTTATGCACAGTTACGAAAAATGAAAATAAAAGAATGAAAATGTGAAAAAAATTGAAAATTAAAAAATGAATAAGGTGAAAGAAGAGAAAGGATTCATGTGCAGAGAGGTGATGCAAGTAACTCCACCAAGGTACTGACTAGGCTCGCTGGCAGCAGAGCGATGCTTGTGTTCTTGTGTGACTCTGCCGGGGTACTATCTAGGCCTGCTGGCAGCAAAGCAACACCAGACATGAAACTTAAACACTGACTATCATATTTCTTGTGTACTGATATACCCCTCATCCCAATCCAAACAACTATGCTGACTTGACTTGGAATGTGTGTCAACCAACCAAGAGCATGCCAAATGCTACATCTTTCAATAAAGCTAGTGCGGGAGTCAAAATGATCAAATAACTGAACAATTCTTTCGGAGGTGTTAGACTTGTGTTTCACGAAACAAGGTCCATTCAGAGAGCTGGAGTTCTACCAGTGTGTCACCAAGTGTTGTAGTGGCTACAACCACCCTCCAAAATTTTTCCTTGGCTTTGTTTTGGAGCCTCCAAGTACATAGGCTTCGAATGAGTTTCAAAGGCTTGTCATCTTGTGTATGTCTACTTGCTCGTTTCCCATCACAGGCTTCCATTCCTAACTTAGGAAAATTTTTGGCTAAGATGTTCACTTAGAAAATTGTACAATTTTGTAGGGGACCTAGCCTTCCCTCTAGAAATTGCACAATCCTGTTGGGTTGTCTGTTGTGCTCCAGAATTGCGCAATCTAGCGATGTTGATTTGGGGTAGCATCAGATGTTCTCTAGCCATGAAAATTGGTGGAGAGGCTAAATCACATGAAATCTCAAATACCTAGAAATGGTTTGGGAAGATTTTAAACAGATTGGGAGATATTAAAATAAGTAACATTTTTAATGGAGTCCCTAAGTCTAAACTTAAGGTAAATAAAATATTAATGTGAATTAATATAAAACTGTGTTAGAAGGGTCCAAAATTCATGGATCAAGCCAGAGTTAATCTTAGCTATTGATTAGGGACTTAATCTCAGCCGTTGATTTGTCAACGAGAAAAGTATAAGAGGAGGCTTGAGGGTCACTTGGAGAACACATCGAGTTGATCAAGATTTCGATCTTTTAGGGCAGGGTTTGCTGAGGAAGTCGAAAGAGTGATCAGAGATTGTAGTTGAGGGACAGTGAATACAGAAGCAGAGAGGCATAGATAGTACCATGAGGATGAGCACAGAAGCCGGGAGAGAGGGATGTAGAGCCAACCAGAGGTTCACGCAGAGCCAGCCAGGAGTCGCGCAGTGCCTTAGAGAGCCAGCGTGGGTGACACAAAGGCTCTAAGGGCTAACGCATGGCCTCCAGAGGCTAATACAGGGCAAGCCAAGGTGACGTTGGGCTAGAAAGGGTTGACGCAGTCCCTAGAGGTTGACGATGGGGTTTTCGTGGGGTAGATTGGAGCTGGGAGCTGTCAAAGTGTTTATGCCAGGTTTCAGCCGAAATATCTGCTTCCAACTAGAGAGGTACTACTGTCAAGACTATTCTCTATTGGGTGAGCCAGTTTTGGCACCCAGATTGTATTAAAAAACTGCATAATAATAAAACCCTCAGATAGCTTCACCGGTTTTCCCGCATTGGATTTTCCCAGGGGCATTGGTCCAAAAACAAAGGTGTCACTTGTTTGCTTGTTTTGTTCCTTCAGTTGATGATCTGTAATGTTTTGACAATGTACTTGTATCTCCTTTTAGTATTTATATGGTAAATAACTTTTTAATTAATCAGAACAAGTTGACAGAAATAAATCAGAGAAGTACATGAAGGGTTTCTAATAGTTAGACTTAGAAATGGTATCAGAGGGTGGTTGTAGATCACAGGAGAACTGAGGACATCAGTCGAGCAAAGCAGCAACAACAGAAAACAGTTGTCCCGAGTGACAGAAGTTGTTCCTAGCAAAGAAGCGGCAAGGAAGGGGTGACGCAATGCCTGCGTCATCAAGTTTGAGCTGGGAAGAGGATTAGTGTAGTGGCAGAGGGGAGCAGACTCGACCTACGTAATTCCCAGTCATCTTTCTCAGTCAAGAAGGATTGGCGCTCGCGGTCAGGAGGTGCGGATTTTGTTGGTGTCGGGATTACACAGAACCTAGAATCGTTAACATTCAGTTTGCTAGGATTTAGGAGGTTGTGCATATGTTGTAGAGTGAAGATGGTGGGGTACTATAGTCAGAACATACCTAATAGGACAAGACCAAGGAGGACGGAGTTTCTACCAAGGATTTCTAGCCAAGAAATCTGGATCAATGGTGCAGATGCACTAAGGATCAGAGTGGGGGCAACTCGACATTGGCAGAGGGATTTCCAAGAGGGAGATCGAGGCTCAGAGGGAGTCACACTAAGAAATTCCAAAAGGGAAGTAGAGGAGCAGTGAGATGGTAGTGAATGGGGTAAGAGACTAACGCAGACTGGATGGAGCCTCAAACTTCGTAGTCTGGAAGGACAGAATCTTATGCATTCTAGACAGGAACCATCTCAAGCAATTCGCCTTGAAGACAACAGCGGTCCCAGTTGACCCGCCTGATAACGATAAGTACAAGGATGTAATGGCGAGGGCCAAGACCACCATCCTTAACGAGGTCAAGGACCATGTAGTACCACACATTGTTGAATTGAGGCTTTTGTGATCCATATCAAGTTTACGAGAGATTTTTCGGCGTAAATCACATGATATATCATTTGTCAAATACGACAAATGAGATGTGGGAGGCCCTAAAGAAGTTATATCAGCATACTTCCATGCAGAGGAAGATGCTACTAGAAAATTAGTTACAATCATACCAGATTCAGAAGGGAGAATAGATTGACCCCTTCCTCAGTCGATTGAAGGAGATCCGGGATTAGATGACTCCCATAGGAGCCACGCTGAATCAAGAATTGATGGTGAGAACAGCCCTGAATGCAGTCTCAAAAGACTGGGAGGTTTTTGTCAACAACATACTGGGTGGGGCGACCCTTCCAGATTGGGAGGAAATGTGGGCGGCTCTTCGCCATGAAGAGATCAGAAGGCTAAGCAAGGCGGGAAGCAGCGGCAAGGGGATCAGAATCAAGAAGGAGGAAGAGGAGGATGCTTCCTTACCATCTGACGGAAAGCAGGAGAAACGGAAGAAGAAGGACCTCTCCAAGGTCGAATGCTTCAACTCTAGGGAACTGGGTCACTATAAGAGTCAGTGTCCGAGGAAGAAGAGCAAGGGAGAGGGTTTTGAGACCCATGTTGTACCAGCAAGGGTAGAGAAGGAATTAGAGATAGATGATGACTCTGCCATGAGTGCTCATATGCCACTTGAGTAGAAGTGGGGAGACATCGAGCTGTAGTCAGATGGACTAGAGGCAATGAGGGGCATGATCCTCGAGGTACCTAGCCTCTTGGATTATACCTTGCTATGGGAGCCCCAAAGAGGAGTAGCAGGACTGGAAGATGTCGGTAGAGACAAATGCGAATGGAGCGAAAGAAGGAGCTACAGTGCAACAGTCCCAAGACAGTGTGAGGCAGCAATGCGAGATGCACTAATTTTTTGCGGTAGTGTAGAGGTTAGAGAGGGAGCACTTGTCAACGACAGAGGGAGCTTCAGCATCGGGAGTGGTTCTAACCTGACGAAGATGTCGGAGTTGGGAGATCAGTTACTTACTTCTTAGTGATTGACTTAAAGTGAAACAATTAGCAGTGGCAATGCTATAGGCAGCATGATGCAGCATGATGAGAGGGGTTGTAGTGTAGATGCAACAGTGGCAGTGGTAGGGCTATGGGTAGCAGCACAGATGTAGAGGGAGTTGTTGTACAAATGTAGCAGTGGCAGTGGCAGGGCCATGGGTAGCAGTACATGATGCAGTAGTGCATATGATGTTCGGCAGTAGGCCTAGCATCAACATAGGGACCGAAGCTAGATGATCAAGGTGATGCTCAATGAGAAGTATTTCTAGACCACAATCTTTGCTAAGAGGGAGTGTTGATTTGGAGTAGCATTGGATGTGATCTAGCCACGAAATTTGGTGGAGAGGCTAAAACACATGAGATCTCCAATACCCAGAATTGGTTTGGGCAGATTTTAAAGAGTTTGGGAGATATTAAAATAATTAATATTTTTAATGGAGTCTGTAAGTCTAAACTTAGGGAAAATAAAATATTAATGTGAATTAATATAAAACCAAAGTTAATCTTAGCCATTGATTAGGGACTTAATCTCGGCCGTTGATTTGTCAATGAGAAAAGTATAAGAGGAGGCTTGAGGGTCACTTGGAGAACACACTGAGTTGATCAAGATTTCGATTTTCTGGGTAGGGTTTGCTAAGGAAGTCGAAAGAGTGATCAGAGATTGCAGCTGAGGGGTAGTGAATATAGAAGCAGAGAGTTAAAGATAGTACTAGGAGGATCAACACAAAAGCCGGGAGAGAGGGACGTAGAGCCAACCATAGGTTCACACAGAGCTAGCCAGGGCTCATGTAGAGGCAGCCAGGAGCTGCGCAGTGCCTCAGAGAGCTAGTGTGGCAGAGGCTCTAAGGTCTGACGGAGGGCCTCTAGAGGCTGATGCAGGGCAAGCTAGGGTGATGTTGGGCCAGAAAGGGCTTACGCAGTCCTTACCGGCTGACGTTGGGGTTTTCGTGGGGTAGATTGGAGCTGGGAGCTGTCAAAGTGTTTATTCGGGGTTTCAGTCAGAATATCTACTTCCGAGTATAGAGGTACTACTGATGAGATTATTCTCTGTTGAGTGAGCTGATTTTGGGACCCAGATCGTATTCAGAAACTGCATAATAATAAAACCCTTAGATAGTTGCACCAGTTTTCTTACGTTGGGTTATTTTGTGGACATTGGTCCAAAAGCAATGGTGTCACTTGTGTGCTTGTTTTGTTTCCTTTAGTTGATGATCTCTAATGTGTTGAGCATGTAATTGTATTTCTTTTCAGTATTTACATGGTAAAGAACTTGTTAGTTAATCAGAACAAGTAGGCATAAATAAATTAGAGAAGTACATGAAGGGCTTCTAACAGTTAGACTTAGGAATTCCAACAAGCGAGGCAACCCTCCCTCAGAAAATTGTGCAATCTATCCAGTCACTCGGCTTTAGCCCAGAAATTGCACACTTCTAGGAGGCAATAACTTGCTAACCCTAGAAATTGTGTAATGTCTCAGGGATAGCGTGCCCTTCTCAGCTCAGAAACGACACAAATCCCTTTCCCTGGCTTGCAGACTGTTGCATGTGCTTTTAGGTTGACCGGTTCCCTCTGGGACTGAACAATCCTTATTTGCATGCATGGGCTACTTTTTCCCAAAATAGAAAAATCAACATGCAAAAGGAATCCCTAAATTTTAGGGATCTATTTTTAGCAGTTAGAGGTTACATGCAAAGAGCTTTTTGGAAACTTCCCTCAAAGTGTCGCTTTTCCCAGATTTTTTGCATGCACGTCATAAGCCTCAAACTTATTTATTCGATGTTGTAGAGCTCATTCCTTACATCAATCTTGTATCTCTGACATCCCATATTGGATCTAGGAGTCTTAGGTACATTCAGCTAAGATGTTTCCAGGTAAGTCTATTTTTCATGTTATTTGTTGAATTTTTGTTGCTTTGCGTACTTTTCTTTGTATGAATGTTGTTTGCTTGGTTTTGTTGAATGCTTGCTATCGTTTTAATGTATATTAGCTTGTAGAAGCATCGTTTTAGTTTTTGTTTGCATCTCACTGCTATCGCATGCATCACATTATTTTTACACTAACAGTCGCCCTTGCGGTGACTCGTTTCACCCACATCCATGAATGCCTGTCTTCTAAATCTTGCATTCATTGTTTGCATGCATGATCATTCACTGTTGCTTACATTCATTCTCGCTATGCATTCAAACCTCTTCATGTTTTCAGTCGCCCGTGGTAGGTCTGGGTTGCCTTGGCCCGTACCTTGAATCGCCCAGATAGAAATGTGCATTTCTGGAAGTGAAGGCTCTACATTTCCTCCATAAATTGTGGAAACCTAGCCAACACTGACCTCCATTCTTGCATTGAGCAATTCTGGGAGGCAGTGCCTTGCTGACCCAAAAAATTGTGCAATGCAGTCTCTAGGCATGCATGACCTTGCTGAATGAAATAGTTCAATGCGCAGTTTCAACCCTCAATAGGCAGACTGGACTGTGAATTGTGTAGTTCCAACAGTCATTCAACCTCCTGACAACTTGGACTATGCCTTGCACAACTTTGTCAGTCAGTCCCCCAGCCTCCTGGTGAAAATTGCGCAATCTTTACTGCCAGTCACCCAAATATGTTGCTTGCCATGACTGTCGCTATGTCTCCAGGTATAGAAGGTGTTTGTCCATCTCTCAACAGTACAGGTAAATGGCCTCCAAGAGAGCAGGGTCAAAGGACATTGTTGGAAGTGAAACTAGAGATGCAGTTGAACAAGTGTCTATGGGTTGGCTCGTTAACGAAGACACCAAGCTAGTCATAGATAGAGACATCAAGTTCAAATTGCAGGACATCAATCATACATTCTCAAGCACATTTGAGGAAGATCTGGAAGACCGTAGGGTCTATGTCAACATCCACAAGTCTGGCTTGTACCGTATTACATGCAAGTATCACGTGTTTCCATGCACGGCAATGATACATTGGATTGTCTCGCACACTGATCCTAAGATGATGATGTTGAATAGTGTTAGCAGGGCAGAGTTTGCTACCTTGAGGGTGAAGGACTATCAGGATATTTATCACTTACCGTAACCAATGATCACAATGGAGAAACCCTTCAACACACACAACAACGCAAACTCCAGAGATATCTTGAAGAGTTAAGTGAAAGAGCCAGCCAAGTTCAGGACAATACCCGACCTAGTTTATAAGATGAAGATAATGCGGAAGGCATATCAGTACTTGGTCATCTTTGCATGCCATTTATATGGCCAAGAGAGCACAGAGACCTTCCCGCAGAGATGGGTGATTGCGTTGGACCAACTGGCCAGTGAAGGAAGGCCATGCAACTGGTCTGACATGTTGGCTCTCAGGTTCAAGGAACAAGTGACAGGAGCCTGACATCCACCCAAAGGTCAGCAAGAACAAATATACGTGTCTGCATTCATATTGGATGTAATATGTGCCTGTCAACAAGTCCCGGGCTTGAAGTGGGCATGGACACCTTCAGAAGTCGTTGTGCATGCTTACTGCAGATTGGTCTCCGAATCCAGCTTCTACGAAGTCATCACACATTTGTCAGACCACTTTGTCAGCCCAGTGTAAATATGATATTTGAGCATGATCCACCTTGCATGTCGCAGGAAGCGATGGAGGCATTAATCGACATAGCAGATTGGTATGACCTGACCTAGTTTATAAGATGAAGATACTGCGGAAGGCATATCAGTACTTGTTCATCTTTGCATGTTGTTTATATGGCCAAGGGAGCTTAGAGACCTTCCCGCAGAGATGGGTGATTACATTGGACCAATTGGCCAGTGAAGGAAGGCCATGCAACTGGTCTGACATGTTGGCTCTCAAGTTCAAGGAACAAGTGACAGAAGCCCGACATCCGCCCAAAGGTTAGCAAGCACAAATATACATGTCTGCATTCATACTGGATGTAATATGTGTCTGTCAACAGTTCCCAGGCTTGAAGTGGGCATGGAAACCTTCAGAAGCCGTTGTGCATGCTTACTACAGATTGGTCTCAGAATCCAGCTTCCACGGAGTCATCACACAATTGTGAGACCACTTTGTCAGCCCGGTGTAAATATGATATTTGAGCAGGATTCACCTTGCATGTCATAGGAAGCGATGGAGGCATTAATTGAAATAGAAGATTGGTATGCCCCACTCCTTGGCACCTTCATACGGATGTACAACCAGGATAATCCTCCGCATGTGTTTACCGAAGTTTGCCATGGACAAGCTTGTCATGCAAGAAATGTAGTATCACATCTTGATATGGTTGTCAGCTAGACTACACAGGAAGAAGGCACCTTGGCCTGCTCTTCCTTTTTGGATCAGGTTTTACGAGATACAAAATCTCAAGCTTGTTGATGCCGAGATGAAAGAGTTAAAAATATTTACTTTCTACACCAAAGGTTTCAATCCGTACGACCCGCATTGCTTTGTAAAGGACCACTCTACGAGAGCGCAATTTCCTTGGATCCACGGGGCATGTCATTGGGCTAAGGAATACCCATGGAGATACTGTCACAGCTTCTCAAGGCTCAATGAACCAGTTGACATAGTTGTGGAATGGTTACTGAAGCAGCGTGAAGCAACATCTAGGAGAGAACCATCATCAGTAGCAATAGAAGGTAACAAACTTGTGCATGACAAATGCAAGAGAAAGGTTGATCACAGCGCAAAGGCAAAAGAAATTTGCAAGTTCAAAGTAGATCCACTAGTAATGCAAGCAACTTTGGAGATTGAGGCTAAGAGGCGATAGTGTGACAAGAGGAACACATAAAGGCAAAGAGATAAACGGAGGATGGAGGAAGCAGAAAAGGGGTTGCAAGAGTTGAAACAACAACTTTGGGAAGAACAAGAGATTCACGGAAGAGAGAAGGAAGCGCAACAGGGACATACACAGTAGGAGGCACAACATGCATATATTGCATAAACCGTGCCCATACAGGTTATAGACTCATCTGAGCAGCTAGCACAGAGCAGACAGGGTGAGCAGTCACAGGAGCAGGACTTAGCTCAAGAGATTGAACAAATGCTAGAGCAGATGGATACGGATGTGGTGTAGCCAAAGTTAGATCAGGATACAGACCTCATACCTCATGACCAAGAGGCCACTCCACCAACTTCACCAGATTCAGAAGCAGAGAAAGTCCCAAGCAATCAAGGAGACACAGAGATCCTTGAAGACTATACGGAAGAGAAGATGCACAACATATCCTTCAACGAGTCCCAATATAGAGGTTTGCAATTGCACAGAGTGCCTACTCTGGATGTCCACACATCTCCTGCGCAGTTTGTAGAACGAGTGATCATATCTGATCTATGCAAGCATCCAACAACATTGGTCGATGATGCCAGAGCATATGCCGAATCCACCAGCTCGATTGTTTGATTCTTGATAGCAGAGAATGAGTGAATGGAATTACAAGTGGCCAAGAAGGGAGGAGAACAGGTCACATCATTCGCTAGATTAGAGTTGAAGAGAGTGATAATGGATGAAGTATCGTCCCTTGAGACATTCATGCAGATGTTGTATTCGAGATTCGGTACCGTGCATAAGGCAGTTGTCCATCTCAATAGTTGGCAGTAGCGTTGTGCTAGGAGAGCACACATCTTGTCAAATATGCATATTGTTGTCGACCGTATGCAGACATGGACAATGAGATACAAAGAAGCACCATTGCATTTTCCAAAGATGATGAAGCCCAAGGCAATAGGGTTAAAGGCACACATCCGAAGTCAAATCGAGAACTATGAGGAACTCCCGCAACTCATCACTAGTTTGCAGGCTTCACATGCACGGGTGTTTAGAAGCTTGGATGTCATTGTGTGCGCACACACGATCCAATCTATTGGTATGCTCACCGAAGCAAAGTCAAAGAACCAAGTCCGAACAGAGCTGGACATGTACTTCAACGAGTTGATGCGTGTTGCCACCAGCGCAGACTTGGAAATCAATGCAGACACTATGCATAAGTATGTTGTTGGTCCCGCTGCACTTAAGACCATGATGCGCATATTAGCAGACGAGTTGGATAGAGGTTCCAGATCAGTGTACCCAGATGCAACACATGCAAGAGTTCTCTTTCATCAAGATGTCACCATTGAGCATGCGTACACCATCATGAACTACCAAGCTTGGCATTAGTTTTCCACCATCGATCATCACGAGGATGTCGAAGAGTTGGTCTTCCCATATTTTTCCAAGTCATAGTAGTGTCTTGCATGGCTTGCTCAAGCCTATTTTGTCTAGCATGGGTACATGCGCATATTGTAATGTAACATCTTGTAAAAGTGAAAGACCAAGTGTCGATGGTCGAATGTAACAATCATGTAGTAGTTGAAGAGTCATGAGGGTAGGTGAAGAGTCACAAAGGGATATGTCAAGGGTTACCCCACCCTTTTCTATTTATAGAACCTCATAACTCATTGTACATGTTTTGGCGGCCAAGCTTCCGATATGAGTATCTTAGAGAAAGCTTGGAGTGTATTGTAACAAGCCTTGGCTTCTCCACAGTGTAGAGTTAGTACATCTCTTTGGAGGAGTGGGCGACAGTGACTATAATGTTCCATTGTTGGAACTATTGGTTGGTCATGGTTGTATTATATGATTGGATCTTTCACTCTTAATATAAAAAAGCCAACATGCTTCATGCAAATGTTGTTATTGTATTTCAGTTGTCTTGGTTACACTAATGATATATGTATATGTTTGCTTACGCATGTATTTATGGACTCTTTCTATATATGTATGTACGAATCTTGTTGAAATGTGATGTTGGTTTAACCATGATCACTTTGGATTGTTGGTTCACCTCCCTTCCAGCTTGTTATGTATCTTCGCTCTTGTGTTCCCTTCTAAGCTACGTGTTTCCACAGGTTTCCAAGGGGCACACTCATTCCACCTTCCGTGTGATATAACCCTTCATGCACCTTCCTTGGCTTGTTGCGCTAGTCACACCCTCACAACCAACAAGAAAATCCTACATGCCTCTACACGCAACCACGGTTAAAGCAATACTGTACGACCCACTACTGGGACTCCTACACCAAGCAGTCTGAGGTCTAGTTGGGACTTCTTACTGGGGAGATCCGCTAACATGTTGGCGGGTCCCGCACCATCAACATGACCCTATGTTGAGAATGATGCTTGTGAGTTTTGTCAGCATCTAAAATATTCTCCTTATGTGCTCATTGTTAAAAGTGGGTGGCTTAAGTCATTGTCTACTTCTTCATCAGCATCTGAAACATAAAAGATGGGTGACACATGAAAGGAGGTAATTAACATGTTTAGTTCTACTCCTTCAACTTATGTTGATAACACATCTTTTGAAGCCTTTGAAAAGCATACCAAAGGTATTGGTATGAAGCGTTTGAATCAGATGGGTTATGAAGGAGGAGGCCTAAGAATCAATGGCCAAGGTACCACTAATCCTATTGAGGTGAAGGAGCGACCACGATATGAAGGATTGGGTTATGGTCATGGACAATTTAGAGAATGCTTTAGATTTTTTGAGGCAAAGAAATCATCAAGTGATGATATGTCACACCAAGATGGTAGTGATGATGGAAATTTATCTCCAAAGAGAGATGATTGTTTCAAAGGATATGCAAATTCCAGTACTCATCATTAAAGTCACAGCCTAAAGGACATGTATACATGTCATGGGGATTTTAAAAATGTTGGTGATTTTGATTATTTATGGGACATGTATCCTTGCACATTTTGTGATGCAATTGATCATTATGTGGCTAATTGTGAGCAATGCAAAGTGATGGTCAAAAAAATGGACCAAATCCTTGGAACAAAGCTTGAGGAGCCTCTCTCAAGTTTTAAGACTTCCTTGTTGATGGGAAAGTGAAAGTATTTTTGTACCAACTGTAACATGAATGGGAACCAGATTCAAATGCATTGGAAACTTCATCTGGAACTTCATCCCAAGAAGGAAAATGAGGTCATGCAATCCATTGCAAGGAAAGCAATAGATGACAAAAAGGAAACTAGTGTAGTCCTGAAGCAGCCTTTAAAGCATAGTGGGTGCAGAAAGAAAACCCATAAGCCTGGGATAGGAAAAGGATGGGTAGACTATTTTGTATAGTTTGCTTGCTTTGTAAAATTGTAAATACCTTTTTTATATTACCATTTGGGTACTTTGTAAAGTGAAGTCATGCACAATCACTTATTTGCAACAAGTGTGTTTTATTTGACATGTTATGTTGTTTTGGATTCATGATGAGTCCAATTGTTAGAGGACTTTTTGGGATAAGAATTTGTATGTCATCCAATATGTCTATAGTTGTGTCCAACACTCACTGATACAAGTGTTTCGATGTGAATCTTGTTTTTCAATGTAATCTTTGATAAAGATTGTGCAGAAGATGACCATGATTATGTGGAGAAAGCCAAGTATGTCATTGAACAAATGAACCCTTAGTACCTTAGAGTACAAGTGTAGTTTGAGGGCAGTGAAGCAAAGTATGAATCAATGCATGGCAAGCATTGAGTGACTTCTGATTTCAAGATGGAAGATCAAGTTTGTCTTCAAAGAGGGACTTCAAGATGAAGTTTGTTTGATCCAAAAAAGATGGTTTTGGAGAGAATGCTCAAGTTCCACCCATCAAAGTTTTTTTTCTTGCATGTTTAGATGAATTGTGTCTTGATTCTTAATAGGAAGATAAGGAATTCATGAAGAGGCAAGATGGAGTACCCTTATTGGATCTTTAAGGCACCAAGTAAAACAGAACAAAAAGGATTGAAATCAGGAAAGTTGATGAGCTTTTTCCTCATTTATTTGCTAGAAAATAAGATTTTGGGGTCCAAAAGTTCTTAATGGGGAGGTATGATTCGGAGATCAAAATTAGGCTAAACAGTGAAAGTGATCAGAATCTTCTGAAACAGGCATCAAGGTTTAGTGTTCGTCATCCTAATTCCAATGATGCTTGAATTGCCTCAATTCGACGTTGTATGAAGAAGTTATGACATTTTGATGTTTTTGACCAACAAATAATTTTTTTACAGATGGGCTGACTAGGATGCTGACTGGTATTCCGTACTACTTATGTCATGATGACTTCAACATGCCAACTGATCATATGAAGGGCTAATCAGAGCCCTCAATGTGTCACTTCATACATGGATGAGTTGGCATTATTTGATTGGTCGAACCTATTTTTGGTGGCCTAACCAGAGGCCGCCACGTGGCCCAACCAGAGGCCGCCACGTGGCCCAACCAGAGGCCACCACATGGCCCAACCAGAGGCCGCCACATGGTGCCTCGTCTTTGGTAAAAAAAATTGGTATAGGCTTGAAGGGCTTTCTGGGGTTCGACCTCATACATACTGCACAAAAACTTCGACCTCCACTGTTATGTCATCAGATTGGTTCTTAATAGACTATGGGGTCACGCTATATTTCAAGTCAATGTGTTTGACTATTTGAGAGGAGGGGTCAGGTGTTAGCCCTCGCCCCTGGGCATGTTCACACCCACAGTACCTTGGCTTGGAGCATCAATGAAGTGGGGTAGGTACAAGCCCCATCCCCTGGTCATGACACTTCTCACATGACCACGCATGAGTTGTGGAAGGCACTACCATAGCGGGGCGGGGATATGGCCCCAACCCTCGGTACTATGGGAACCATGTGACTTATCATGGAGTCGAGCCTGATGGGGGCGGTAGTTAAGGTCGACCCCTAGTCATATGGACCTCCGCGTAATCAAAGCAGGTAAGGAAGAGAGCTAGGTTGGAGGGTGCGGGCAGTTGGCCCTGGCCCTCGGCCACTTTGCAACCATGTAACCACATACCGATGAGAAGGAGCCAGGGTCGGTGGGGGCAGACCATTGGCACCAGCCACCGACCTCATGCGTTCCATGTGGCCCTATTTTTGCGCATAGGGGTTATTGGGCATTTTAATGAGGCAACAAAATGCACCTTTTGCGGGAGAAATTGTCGCTTCCTGAACTGTGAAAAGGGTGAAAATGTTGTACATTTTGCAGGTTTCGCCAAATTGCAGGACATATAGCAGAGCTTGGCTTGGAGAAGCATAACTTGCTCAATTTTTAACCTTTTTGAAGTCAAGAAGAGCCTATATGTAACACCCTCCTCCCAAATCTACCCAGGTAACGGCCAGCTAAGGTAAACATGCGATGAGAGGACATTGTGATGTGATTTGACCTCCTAAGTCACATTAAGGAAGTGGAACCTACAGACCATACAGACATTCAACATTAGCATTAGGACCCTCAGAAAACAATTCAACTTCACTGCCAACTAGCCCATGGGTCACACTAAGATTTTGAATCACTTGACTCCTAGACGCTCTCATGTTATAGGCATGCTAGCGTTCAGGAGGCTCTAGACGTTCTCATGCTATAGGCATGCCAACATCCAGGGATTGTTATGTCCAGTTCTATGTTAGCGTCGTCAGGATTTGAGTCACTTTTCTAGGCCTAGAGCCTAGGTCACTGCCCAAAATGAAATGACCTCTTCAGAACAGTAAAATAAGAGGGAAACAAGGATGCAAAAGCAATTAGTTGAACAAGCCCTTAACTAGAATCCTACTAGCCATGACAAGAATTTCGTCAAACATATCACAAATATGTAATCTATAGATGTAAACAACATATTTAAGCACAAGGATCTCATACTTATCTGAGAATCTCTACAAACCATTGTTCCCTCATGATCCAGTCTGGGCAAAGGACCCTTCCAAGGCCTTTTAATTTCGTGATTTATTAAATTGCATTTTTAAAAGAACATAAATGAATACATCTACATGTTGTAAAGAAGAGGAACATGACAATCATCAGCACATGAAAACATAAGTTGTTGATAATGGAGTTTGTCCAGGAGGGAATACGTCTCTGGGCCCCAGTGTTAAGATGGTATAGGTCGCTGCATTAAGTGTTGTCAATAGTGGTGATGTACATAAGAGGTGATGCCGTTATCATTCAAGGAAAATGCCTTCACGCAGGAGTGGCTGGAGAGATGTTTCGCTACAGGAACTCTCAGTCAAAAACTCCTATCAGTATGACACAAACCTCATGCATGATTATCATCCTGCCAACATGGCATAAAAGGGATCTCAATGCAAACATACATGGCGAAAACATGAGTATCCCATCAACATTACAATAAAGGGATCTTGAACAAAACATGACGAATCATGACAGCAAGTGCATCACACAGATGATTCCACATCATATCAAGCAGGAATCATGAAATCAAGTAACAAACAGGATCCCACATCAAACATCAAATAGGGATATGTGCAGCACAATGCATATCAAAAGAAGTACATGAACATACTACATATACCTCACATCCTGGGGCCATCTAAATAATCAGATATCAAACTATTGAAGTTGGTCGTACCATCAATCTCGTTGCGTCGAATCTCATGGAATGATTGCTCACATGTTGCATGCTGACACCTGCAATCCACTTAGAAAAGTAGCTGGAAAATGAAAGGAGCAAATGGAAAATCTAAAGGCACCATCAGATTTGTGGCATTGAATAGTGCAAAATCAACTGTCAAATTTTTGAATTCTGAGAAAGTGGAAATCTGGGGCTCAAGGAATCTTTTAGATTCCCCCTAGATTCCTTAAAGATTCCCTCCTCCGGGTCCTTTGCAAATGTACTGCTCAGATCAGGAAACTAACTGCGTCATTAAGTTCGTGTCGCCGAGAGGGGTAAGATCGACATAAAATTTGTCCAATTTGGACACTGCAAAAATTTTACCCTCTTGGAAATTTCGCTCCATCATGGTTCCCCCTGCAATAAATTAATAAAAAAAAAATTGTGTCTCGGTTTCCATGCCCGCTCCTGGTTCTTCCATGCTGCCGTCACGCACTGGTGAAATGAAGGTTTATATAAATTTATGGGTGGATTAACCAATGAGTTCGTTTAGGTGGATTGGTAAAGGATCAGAATTATAAGGAGGAGGTCGGGTGGTCAAACCCCGACCCCTCCATATTAACCCAAAATTCGTTTTAATAAACCACATATACATTTTTTGGTTAAATCTAGGCGGCGGGTCTGTTGTTTTGGGTGGCTCACCCCCATTTCCGCATTGCCTGTTGTTTAACATAAATGGCGCATTAAATATTTGTGTACCGTGGGTTGTACATGGGATTTAGTGTTCAACGTGGGGCAGTCGCGTGGGCAGGGATGACCCTCCCGTCGGTCGTGGGTTCAACTCCCACCGACCCCGTTTAATATGGTGGCATTTATGTATGGTGGTGGTTAGGTGTGGGTCAGGTCCACCGGAGGTGGCCCGTGCCCCATATATATATTTATATTGTTATGTAGTTTTGGGGTGCAGTTGGACCGGCGAGGTCATGGCCGTCGGCCCTTCTTTTTTTTAATATGATTATTGTTGGATGGTTCAGGGAGGGCCAATGGGGGTCGTGGCCCGTCGGCCCATAGATAAATTTTGATTTTTTGTAATATATGAAATCCGTTGGGGGTGGCGGGGTTGGTGGCCCGCCACCCCAATAATCTATATATATATATATATATATATTATTTATTTTTTTAAATAGGAGAATTTGTCAAATCTTTAGAAAATAATGGATATTGTGCAAATTAATGAGGCCACAATTTCGACCACTTTTTGGGGCTAGGTTTCATGCCCCGGGGTCGGTCAAATTGTAGGATGGTTAAACCTGGCCCACAATCCAACTTTGACCAGAACTTTGACTGACTCGTTCTCCCTCATACGAGCTCGGATTGACGAACCATTTACACCGCTACGATCAGGGGGACGAGATCTGTGCTCTTTTCCTAGTTCGAAATCATTCTAATGACTTTGGTTTTCAAGCTTTCATAAGCCCTCTTTATCCCGTGTGTCTCTAGAGCCACCTGGATCAATCCTCCCCACTGAGGAGCTTTTGGTCCTCCAAAATCATGAAAAATAATCTGCAACTTCTTTGTACCTTGTCTACATCACAAGCGTCCTTGAAAAGGTCTCGCTTCCATCTCCTTCACCTTTGTTCTTCGGAGCCTTAAGCGATGAGCCGACATATGCAACCTCTGCAACCTATAGTACATTGTTTAGCAAATTACACGCTTGACATTCATGACCAACTAATGACCCAAGCATCCCACACTTGCCACGAGTTTATAACACATACTCGGTGGTCAAGTTTACATCAAGATGGACACAATACCCCAACTACGACAATAAGGCCAACATATCATTATTGCTCCCACAAGTGATGAAAAACACATCATCACTACAATACATGATTCAAAAAAATAAGGCCAAACACTATTGTTTTGCTTTGACAAGTGATGGAAACATGACATCACTTTCATAGTTTATCATGCAACTCAAAATAAGGCCAGACATGATTGTTGTCGAACAAGTGATGGAAAACACATCATCACTTTTACATTTTAAAATGCAACAAATGATTTACAAAAGCATGATCGTGACAAGCTAACATATCTAGAAACCATTTTTCACTTATGAATGTGAATGGGTCACCTCCCTGTGGTGGTTTTGCTTGTCGAACAATTGTTTCACCTGGTTCATGCACCGACACTTTGTCTTTAAGGCGCTGCTCTCGATGGAGCCTCCAACATGTGGCGCTTTGATGGCCAATTCTGTCGCAGTGACTGCAATAAATCTTCTTCCTCCATGTTTGTTGTTGAGAGGGTCTTTCACGCCTCGTCTTTTTTTGTGCTGCTATTCTTTTCCAACACTTAGAAAATGTATGGTTATGTAATCCACAAAAGGTACATGTTTTTCAATTCCATGATTTACGTTCATCTTCAACAACATGATTATAACCGAAATAAACATTTGAATATTGAGAGTGGTTATACCTTTCCTTGTTGTCTTTGGTGTAAGCATGGCGATGAGAGCTTGCCTCAGCTCTTTCCCTGCAATGGGCACTGCCATGGGATAATGGGGATGTGTTCCCATCATTCTCTTTCCTCGGCGATTTCGACGATGTCTCGGAAGAATCTGACACCTTCGAGCATTCTCCTTTGATGTATCTCGAGCCTACAAATTGAGGTCTTTGCAC
This sequence comes from Pinus tabuliformis, assembly GCA_031772625.1. Taxonomy (NCBI): domain Eukaryota; kingdom Viridiplantae; phylum Streptophyta; class Pinopsida; order Pinales; family Pinaceae; genus Pinus; species Pinus tabuliformis. The sequence goes on from CM062818.1 coordinate 2,077,084,306, forward strand.
AACTTCCAATGGTTGAGTTATGCCTTGGTTATTAACACCAAGTTCTTTTTCCTCCTCGTGCCTCGTCCTGGTAAGGAGCCTCATGTTTGTTCCTGTAATAGGGATCTCCAAATCTCCAACAGAAATCATATTATATGAGGTCGAAACCAAAAGGAAATCAACATCTTTTACCTCCTATGTCGATTTGGAAAGAACTGATGAGGGCTTCTCATCATCTATTGTTGGTGGTTCGCTTGCTATCTTGGTGCATCTCCCAACTTCCTTTCTAACATACCCAAGTCCTGCCTGACAGGGTATTTCTTCTACTTTGATGGGGTCGATAATGCCTTGGCCATTAACGCCCAAGCCTTTTCCTTCATACCCCATTTTCCTCAACAATTTGGAGCCAATTCCTGTGGTGTGATTTTCAAAAACAACGAAATCATCATCAGGGCACATACATGAATTTAGAGAACTACTTTTTACCTTACATGGGTTACACGACAGCTTTTCCAAGGCCCCATCCTTTGCTTGCATCGATCGTAGCAAACTATGTTTCTCCTCTTTTTCTTCATGTAGAAGCGTCTTCAATTCAACGTTCTCTGCTTGAAGATTTTGGTTGTTGTGCTTCAGTTCTTCCAGGGCCTCTTTTGTGGCTTGCAACTGAAGCTGCAATTGCTCCTTTTCCTCTTTCTCTTTCTGTAAAGTTTCATACATTATTTCCACCCTTTGGAAAATTTTGAGCATGGTCTCGTACATCGCTTTTTCATCGTCTATCACTGCACGTTCCATTGTTCATGCTTGCAATTCACATAACCACAAAGAACGCTCCGATACTACTTGATCCAGGTTTGGGTGTGACAAACGACCCTTCCAAGACCTTTTACTTTCATGATGTGTTAAATTGCATTTTTAAAGGAACATAAATGAATACATCTGCATGCTGTAAAGAAGAGGAACATGACAATCATCAGCACATGAAAACATAAGCCGTTGATAATAGAGTTCGTCCAGGAGGGACTACGTCTCTGGGCCCCGGTGTCAAGATGGTGTAGGCCACTGCATTAAGTGCTGTCAATAGTGGTGATGTACATAAGAGGTTATTTCGCTATCATACAAGGAAAATTCCTTCACGTAGGAGTGGCTGGAAGAGATGTTCCGCTACAGGAACTCTCAGTCAAAAACTCCTATCAGTATGACACAAACCTCATGCATGATTATCATCCTGCCAACATGGCATAAAAGGGATCTCAATGCAAACATACATGGCGACAACATGAGTATCCCATCAACATTACAACAAAGGGATCTTGAACAAAACATGACGAATCATGACAACAAGTACATCACACAGATGATTCCGCATCACATCAAGCAGGAATCATGAAATCAAGTAAGAAACAGGATCCCACATCAAACATCAAACAGGATCTGTGTAGCACAATGCATATCAAACGAAGTACATGAACATACTGCATATACCTCACATCCTGGGGACATCTGAATAATCGAATATCAAACTACTGAAGTTGGTCGTACCATCAATCTCGTTGCATCGAATCTCATGGAATGATTGCTCGCGTGTTGCATGCTGACACCTGCAATCCACTTAGAAAAGTAGCTGGAAAATGAAAGGAGCAAATGGAAAATCTAAAGGCACCATCAGATTTGTGGCATCGAATAGTGCAAAATCAACTGTCAAATTTTTGAATTCTGAGAAATTGGAAATATGGGGCTCAAGGAATCTTTTAGATTCCCCTTAGAATCCTTAAAGATTCCCTCCTCCAGGTCCTCTACAAATCTACTGCTCAGATCAGGAAACTGACTGCGCAATCAAGCTCGTGTCGCTGAGAGGGGTAATATCGACATAAAATTTGTCCAATTTGGACACTGCAAAAATTTTACCCTCTTGGAAATTTCGCTCCATCATGGTTCCACCTGCGATAAATTAATTTTAAAAACAGTGTCTCGATTTTCATGCCCACTACTAGTTCCTCCATGCTACCCTCACGCACTGGTGAAATGAAGGTTTATATAAATTTATGGATGGATTAACCAATGAGTTCGTTTAGGTGGATTGGTAAAGGATCTGAATTATAAGGAGGAGGTTGGGTCATCAAAACCCGACCCCTCCATATTAAGACAAAATTTGTTTTAATAAACCGCATATACATTTTTTTTTTTAAGTTTGGGCGACGGGTCCGCTGTTTTTGGTGGCCCGCCCCCATTTCCGCACTGCCTGCTGTTTAACATAAATGGCGCATTAAATATTTGTGTACCGTGGGTTCTACATGGGTTTTGGTGTTCAACATGGGGCTGCCATGTGGGCTTGGCTGGGCCTCCCACCGGCCGTGGGTTCAAATCCCACTGGCCTCGTTTAATATGGTGGAATTTATGTATGGTGGTGGTTGGGTGTGGGCCAGGTCCACCGGAAGTGGCCCGTGCCCACCCCATACATATATTTATATTGTTATGTAATTTTGGGGTGCAGTTGGACCGGTGGGGTCATGGCCGTTGATCCTTCTTTTTTTTTAATATGATTATTGTTGGATGGTTGAGGGAGGGCCCCTAAATAAATTTTGATTTTTTGTAATATATGAAGTCCATTGGGGGGTGGCAGGATTGGTGGCCCGCCACCCCCATAATATATATATATATATTTTCAAATCTTTAGAAAATAAGGGATATTGGGAAAATTAACGAGGCCACCATTTTGACCGCTTTCGGGGGCTAGGTTTCATGCCTCGGAGTCGATCAAATTGTAGGATGCTTAAACCTGGCAGATAGTCCAACTTTGACTGGCTCATTCTCCCTCATACGAGCTCGGATTGACCAATCGTTCACACTGTTGTGATCAGGGCGACGAGATCTACGCTCTAGTCCTAGTTCGAAATCATTCTAATCACTTTGGTTTTCGAGCTTTCATAAGCCCTCTTTGTCTTGTGTGTGTCTCTGCGGCTGCCTGGATCACCTCATGTCATTTGTTACATTATCATCTATTAGGTCATAGATACATTGTCCATTCATTTACAAGTAAAAAACAAGATGAGATCCATACATAACTATTGTCATAAAACATATACATAACCAACATAGTAACAACAGAAATACCATAAATACATCAGCCATAGAGTCCACATATAAACCAATACATTTACACGTGAAAAACCAAGGGAATGGTTTTCTCATTAATGAATGTAGAAACCAACCGAGGATGGGACTACCACGTTCCACCCGACCATAAATTGGCTGAGCCAAATTTCTCATAAGCCAATCACCATTGTGCCATATTCCAAGCATGAATGTGGGACTCATAACCAACCAAAAATAACCATACAAGCATGGATGCTACCGAAGTTCTCCACCTACATCATGAGGAATTTGAGTGCCTCCTAGTCTCTTAGGCTTTACCGTAATCCACAGTCTGATCCAAGGATCACTAGGCCCTACACTAAGACCCACTCTTTAGGCTTTATCATACATCCCATCTCAGGACTACTAGGCCCAACTGAGAGCAATACATCTCTTTGCTTTATCATATATCCCATCATTCACTGACAAGGATTCCTAGGCCCACCGAGGCACACAATCCTGGCTTTACCACAACCCATAGTCTGGCTCAAGGGTTACTAGGCCAGTGGCTTTACCGTGATCCACAGTCTGGTTCAGGGACCACTAGGCCATGTGTTTGTCATTTCGGAGATCCACCCCACTCAACTTCAAAAACATCTGGAAATGTAGCTCAACCGAAGTACGAGAACCCATCTCATCAAGGTTATATGGCAAGGCTAGGCTGAAAAACATATCACACTTGGCAAAATGCACGCCATGACAGAAAACAATTGCATGCAACACCATGCATTCCAAATATAGCAATAAAATCACACATGCAAATAATTACCTGTAAAGAATCCTGATGTAGCTGCTTGATTATGCTTTTTATTGCTTGATCTTTTCTTCCTCTTCCCTTCTTTTCCTTTCTTGATCCAATGCCAAAGTGCTCCAAGAAAACTCTGTGTGTCCAAGAGAGAGAGAGAGAGAGAGATAGAGAGAGTAATGAGAGAGCTCCAAAACTGAACTGATAAAAGGTTACTAACTGATCCTCAAAAGCATTTTTATGAATGAGGCCTCTATTTTCTTCATTTTCCATTATTTTCCTTCAATTTCCTCCTCACATGCAACCTATGACCTTCCACCTCCCTTTTCTCCTAATTTCCATTATTTTCATAAATAAATGTGCCAAAAATGCCATTTTTCCTTTCCCAAGCCTTAGCCATTTCCTTTGCCATAATAAACCAAATGAACACCCCCCAGGATGTCTTGCCCAACATTTAACTTGGAAGAAGTTATCCATCAACCATGATTATTATTTTTAACTTTTATTACATGGATTTTTCACCAGGGCTGTTACAGAACCCTCCCCCTTGGGGGACACCGTCCTCAGTGTTCAATCACACATATACCTCAACAAAACAACTATAAACAAGACAGACTGCTAATGGAACTTTATAACATAGCTCGATGTTGTATTTACAATGATCACCTTGTTGAATTCCAACCCACATGACAACATAACAACATAATAACATAATAACATGATAATATGACACCCATACGGCTTATTAGAGCTTTATAAGGTATCTCATGGCAGTATTTACATCCATATACATATTTACATATACCAAAACATCATCAAAGCATGTACCAAAACATATACCAAAGACATGTATCAAAACACCATACCCAAAACTACTTTTCCTCAACCGGAAAACAAGGAAGGATACATAGCCCACATCTGATCCAACATCTCCCATGTAGCTTCATTGGGCCCAAAGTGCTTCCACTACACTTTAACTTGCTCGATTGCTCAGTTTCAGAGCATGAGCACCTTTTTCTGCAATATACACTGAGGCTCTGGCTGGATTTCTCCATATGGTTCCACCTACAATACACACCAGTCAATGACATGATCAACATATTTAACATACTTCTCAAGAAATGACACATGGAAAACATCATGGACTTTCACCATTGGAGGCAGTACACATAGTCTTCTGATAACGTGGGTGACTTGAATATAGTTTCACATGAAACTCCCTCAAGATCACCTTCTGGAGCTCACTGCTATCTGGAACATATACCTTCTCTCTGAATCTAACCAACCCATCTGCTGTAAGGCAATAGTCCACATCCTGTGCACCTGCACCTATACTTGAACCACTACATGTACCTGTACCTGTACCCTGCTGCAACCTGTTGTTATCAAGAAATCTAGTGTCTATTCAGAGTTGCTAGTCCCACTAAGACGGGTAGCTATCTTAGAAACAAACAGATTAAAGTCACTTGTTTTTCCTTTACGAGAGAGAGATGAGAAAGAAGCAGAGAGTACCAACCTCAGTCTTGCGCTTGGCTCCTTGCTTGTTTCCTTTCCCCTTTGACAGAATCTCGCCACTGCTTCCTCACTTGTCCAGCTTCAAAGAGCACATGTAGATTCACAGCAGCATAATACCATCAAAGCATAGAGATCTTTCACTGTAAACAATATAGGATCATATATATATTGACCATATACATGCATATAACAACACAATATTCAGAGATGCACAAGAATATGGAGGAAAACTCAAATAGCTTTATTAGTAAAAGTCGTAGAAGAGAGGATTACAACCACTTGGTCTGACCCAGCACCATCCTCGCAACTTGAAAGCCCTCTTCACATCATACAAAGCAAGATCACCCAACAATGTCTTCAAAGAGAAACCAACAACACTTCTTTGCAAATTACCAAATTCCAACCTCTGGATCTCTTGGATGAGGGATCCATTTATAGATATTTGTAGGGGGGTGAGTCAACTTCTGGGATTTTGATTAGTTTCATCTCTCTGATAGTTCTTAGTTCCACATGAAGATTTTAGATCTCTTACTCATCCTTGGACGAACTCAGAGAGGCAAGTGTCAAATGAGCAGTTTCTAGAAGATTCTTTGGGTTTCCACCTAGCAAACTACTTGTGCCATTTGTCTGCTCTCACTCATCGCACCTTATAGAAGGGCTTTCCAGTATGCATCGCACTTTTTGCATGTGGCAGGTGAGATGCATCGCACCTTTAGCACTGGGCAGTCTGTATGGTCCTGCTTTGACCAGTTCTGAGTAGCTTTTCATGGAAAACTTCATGGAGATGATGTAATCAACTGACCTTGCTCCCTTAGGGTATGAAACAACACTTTTAGGGACTTATAAGCCCTTGGTTTATGGACATATGTGATTGGGGTTGCAGTGCCCAAATATGTCTATAACAGTTGCCTCCTAAAGCATGAGGTCGTAAATCTTTTGATGTCGGATGAAATGCTTTATAATTAGGATCCGAGGTTTTTCGCACTGGAAGGTGACCTGTAATAAGATACAATACAATACATTATCTTCATAATATTTTCATGATCTAGCTGAGGCGGGCATTCCCATGCTCAACTTGATAAATCCATTTTCATGTACATAGGACAGACAACTGTCTGTGTTCAAACTGATGATTCTGGTAGAGCCATCATCCCTTAGTTTGGATGATTATCTATGCAGCAATGATGTACATTTGATGTCTTTATTTTCCTGATTATATTGCAGCCCGGATGGATGAAACTAGATCCGGGGTCTTCAAAACTCGTTCAATCTTCGCCCGAAGTACAAGTCGATCCATGTGAAAAGATGTTCTGATGTCGAACATGGAAAGACATCGCCTGATTACCAGTCAATGATGTAAACTGTTAACAGGCATGAGAGGAATCACCGATGATGATGATGACCCTCAAGGTACTGCAATACAATTCACGTGGTGTGAATACATGAGTTGATGTCGAACACCACGCAAAGTCTTTCAGTCGAAGGCCATTAGTGTAAACTTGTCGCTGGAAGTGAGAAACTTGCCATTGAGGCATGCAAGCTTCAAAGTACTAGAAGGGTTGTCCCTAGGTCAGCTTCTTGGATAATGAGTTGATGTCGACAAGAAGTGACCCGTCATAGGAAGTTATTGATGGATCCCACATCTATGACACGGAACGGAGCAAATGATTTTGTGGAGGTGAAAACGATCTGATGATACAAGGTTCAGGGTGGCGGTCATGAAAGAATGAAGCGTGAAGGGATTGCAGTGGATGAGACACAAGCTGGGTAGGTGAATTCTCTGAGTGACTTCTCTTGAACAGATCGGTGACACTGAAATGGATTGGTAGCGTTAACCCCAAAAGTGGATGGTACAGTGGACCAATGGTGATATGACCGGTGAACGGAATAACCCAACCTGACTCAATCATGGTGATGGAGTGAAAGTGTCATGTTCAAGAGTGACCTGCTACCAATAAAGTTTATTCAAGTTTTCTTCCCAATTTTCCCCAGTCATTTCTTACTAGTACCTCTTTATTTTTGTCAAGCTTGAGGAGGATAACATATGCTTGTTCTATAATTTTCCCTTCGGGCAAACCCGTCGCTATGTTTTAACGAGCCTAGCAACAATGAAACTCGCTCTTGTCTGAATGGACAAGTTTGTCGCTATTGTTTTAACAAGTTTAACGACAAGAATAACTCGGTCCTTTTCAATTTTAGAGAGTCTGAAAAGGGACAAAAAGAAGACTCCAATATTCCTTTTTCGTAATATAATCCCTTAAGTCCGAAAAAGTATAAAACAATGCGAAGGGGATGACTTTTCGATAGTTTTAACGAGCTGAACAAGACAAACGCTCGATCTTTTTGTGTAAAAATCCCTCAGGTCCAAAAAGATTAAAATCTAGAGGAGGGATATCACTTCCAGTCAATTTAACGAGTTGGAGAGGCCAATTGCTTGGCAATCTTTTCATATTTTATGAGTCAGATGAAAAGAGCTTAAAGGAGACTCGTTTTTTGAGGAACGAGTGATGTTTTCAGATAGCAACTGGTTCTAGGAAAGGTTTGGAACTTTCCAATCAAGGCAGTGTAAAAAGGTGGCTAATAGGATCACTCGTTGTAGTTGTTCCTGAAAAGGGGTAAAAATTCAAATGGAGGCGAATGATCGGCAACAACAGAGTGGAGGTGATGGTAAGAACACGACCAAGGCTCAAAAGTTGATGATAATGCATTCATGATGGTTATTTACTGGAGGTGGGTTCATTTTTTAATGAGCTTAAACTCTGGTGGAACATATGCTCATTGCTAGGTTTAATTTTTAATGAGCTTGAACTTCACATAAAACTGCTCGTGATAATGGTCATTGATATTCAATTCACCATTGACACTATGTTCTTTTGACGATCGTACTACCTGTTCAATTTCTCCATCAAACTGATTAGAAATGAGGACATACGCTTAAAAAATGAGTTAAAAATCTAATACCCTACTTAAATTACGTGAAAAGTAACTTAAAAATAGTTTTTTTACCCCTCATTTTACCATTTCATTTGGAGTTGTGACTGTTGGAGCTCTGGAGGTGTTTTCCCCTTTGATTTTCGTCAGCTGATTCTAGGAGATTCTGTGGACGATTTTTGACGCCATCTGGACCAGGTAGGAACTAAACCTGAGCTCTTCAATTGCATTCTTTCCTTGAATTCTGAGCATGTTTTCCTGCTTTTCTGGGCCCTTGGGGTTTGAACATTTCGCTCTGCCCCCATCAAACTTAGTGTATATCGAAAGGTGCGATGCATCTTAAGCTATCCACTAGCCAGAATGTATGCATCGCACTGTGTACCTAGCTAGGGTGCGATGGGCGCAAGGAGGAAAACTTTTGCACTGATTTTTCATGGAAATTTTTCCTATTTTTTGCCAAATCAGGACCCTGAACGTGAGCATGAAGAAGAGGACATGGTTGCCCTACACGATCCGGGTACGGTAACTGCATTGCGGAACTGTGGCTTGCTCAAGTTCTTCCGCATTTCTAGCATGAGGCAACAAATCAATTTGTTGCAATATTTCCTCGATGCATGGGATTGTACCAACTAAGTGTTCCAGATAAGAGGCAAATTCATCCCCATGACTGTTGAGGACATCTACTTTTTGACCGGTTTATCGAGGCGTGGTGCCCATCTCTCACTTTCAGGTTCTACCCGTGGGGGTGAATCTGTGAGGGATTATATTCATCAATACTGTAGGGAAGGATCTCAACCGAGTAAGGACAGTAAGATCAACATCCGAGATGTCACCGACTGGCCTTTGAGGACTATTTTATTCACCTTTGCTAGATTGGCTGGCAGTGCGGCCCTTCACTTGGCCAACAGGTCCTATATGCAGTACGCCTTGGAATGCCTCGAACCCAAGGTATTCAACTGGTGTGATGCAGTACTTCCAGTTATCAAAGAACAGCTCACCAAGGTGAAAAATGGAAGATCCAAGAACTTTGGCTATGGTTCTATTTTGACTTCTTTCGCCTTGGAGAAGATCCCACTGATGCAGCCACAGTACATTTCACTTGGCCTACCACCATCGGCTGAGCCACAGATGCATAGATGGGTCGACCTTATGGCTAGACATGTTGGTCAACCGCAGGTTTCATTCTTTGATGCCTTCTTTGAGTGGTTCAACCGTCAGCAGATGGTTTATGTCGATTATCCATATGTTGGGATGGATTTCCGGGGTGACCCGGATTTGGTGCTGCCCACTGGCGAGCAGTGGGGTGTCATAGGTAAAAATTTCTGACCATATCTATGTTTATTGTTTTCATAATGTTCTTGTGCTTTTTAAATGTTTATCAAGACTAATCAAAACTCATGTGATTGTGTAGATATTGGTCCAGTCCGACCAGCGACGCGTCTGAGAGGAGCAGTTGCCGTTCCAGTAGGAGAGGCTGTAGGGAGGGCCATTCTTCGCAACCTGGATGTATCCGAGACCCTTGCAGTGTTGCAGGAGCAGATCGAGGGTCTCACCCTTGGTATTCCAGATGTGAGGACCGATGAGCTTCCTCTGAGATTACAGCGCCATACCACTGGCGTGTCGAGCCGATGGACTAGGCTCTTACGCATGATTGCACAGGCGGTGACTAGTTATCACGAGCACCATTAGATTAGGGTGCCCCCTTGCATTTTGAGTTTTTGGGTCATGTGACCAATTCTGTCCTGGACACAGAACACTATGTACAAACTATAAACAATTATACATATATATTTTTTTTATTTTCGGAGCTTTATTTTGGTTAAGTTATTCTATCCTGATGCAGTTTATTGATAAAATGCTTTTCTTTCACAAATGTTGCAAATGTCTATCTAACACATAATTTGCTAATGAATCGGTTAATGTGTTTAAGTTTATGGAAATATGTTTATATTGAATAGAATCGAACTGTCTTTCCAAATTCTTAACCCTTAGGAACATGCGGTATATAGCTGGATTCTGAACAGAATAGATGCTTGTAAGTTGTAGAATGACGAGCTGTCAGCCTAGCCTAACAACAAGTTGGCGTATGTCATGCGCGATGGCATCAGAGAGGAGTTCTATCAATGCGCTATATTCAGTGATGTTGTTCGTTGATTGACCAATACACACCCCTCTGAAACTCACTAACTTATCGCTTGGATCAAAGATGGCCCAAGCTACAAAAGATAGGTTCCGCGTACTATGACTCGCCCCGTAGGCATATCCAACAAATGATTCCAATGGATTTGAAATTTGCAACAAAATGCAAAAGTGGATTACCTAACCAAAACGATCACTCTTAATGAAAACAAAAATGTAACAAAAGCAGATGAAGAGGTTACCATGCTGAGTCAAGCATAGTAACGCTTAAGATACAACCCGTTTCAGGGTTACGACATTGGAATCCCATCATAATCTACTAGCTCATAGGCTCCTTTTGCTAATACATGCTTAACAATATAGGGACCCATCAATAAAGACTGGAACTTACCTGCTCCCAATTTATCGGATTCCTGATCATAGAGCAAGACCAAGTCACCTTGTGAGAAAACGTGGGGTTTGACATTCTTTTCAAATTGCGCTTTGACTCGTTTCTTATGCGCTTCGTTAGCCAAGGCGGTGTCACAACGAGGTTCATCTAGTTGGATTGATACTAAGAAATGAGCTTCTTCCTCTGAAGTCCCTGGGAGGAGGTCAACTGCAAGCTTGAGAGACGAAATCTCACACTAAACTGGTAAGATTACTTCCAAGCCATACACCAGTTGAAAGGGTGTAAACCCGGTCGCATTTCTCACCGATGTCCAGTATGCCCACAAGGCTGAGTACAGGATTAGGTGCCAACTCCGTTTATGGACTCCAATCATCCTTTGCAGCATGCGTTTCAGGACTTTGTTGATCGCTTCAACTTGCCCGTTTGCTTGCAGATAATACGGAGTAGAGCTGTCGTGGGACAGTCCTAATTTGGCGGCCAATTCAACCATCATGTGATTGCGGAAATGCGATCCATGATCTATGACTATAGCTTGCGGGACACCGAACCTGGTGACTACATGATTGAAAAAGAAAAGAGTGGCCGTTTCGCCGCTGTTGTTTAATGTAGGCAGCGCCTCGGCCCATTTCGTAAAATAGTCAACTGCGACTATGATATACCCATGCCCCCCGACCGAGGTGGGGTTACATTGCATGAAATATATGCCCCATTTGGCAAATGGCCCAACAACAACTACTAGATGTAGAGGTGCGGGTGGTAATCTGTCTTTGCGGTCGAAGATTTGACAAGCATGGCAATTTCTGACTGCGGTTATGCAATCTTTGAACATTGTTGGCCAGAAGTATCCTGCTCGTAGAATCTTTTGTGTCGTATCATTACCAAATTGGTGCCCCCCACATGAGCCTGAATCATAATCATTCAAGACTTTTTCGGCCTCCTCATGGGTGAGGCACCTTCGCAAAACAGTATCGGCACCACGACGGTATAGTGTATCACCGAAGATCATGTAGTCTTTTGCTTGGTATCGAGTACGTCGGCATTCTGAGCGAGAGGTATTAGACCTATATGTTTGGGTTTGGAGAAAAAGGATTATATCTCCATACCATGGATCACTTGAAGATATCAGAAACAAAGATTCATCCACGATTGTTGCTTTGGATGTTGAATCGTTGGACGATGATGGGAAATCACATAGTAACTCTGCAAATACCAATGCTTTCTTTGATTTGGATTTTACAAATTCCAGATCAAACTCTTGCAAAATTTCTATCCATTTTGAATATTTTCCCCCAAGCAACTATCACGACAAGATGTAAGTCATGGGGTTGCAATCTGACAAAATGGTAGTTTTTCGAAAGAGAACATAGTGTCGAAATCTTTGTATTGCTTGAACAGCTACGAGAGCTAGCTTTTCAACATATGAGTATTTGCTTTCTGTATCATTTAAGTTTTGACTTAAATAATAAATAGGATGTTTGATTCCATTGTTTTCTTGAACTAAAACCATTGCGATGGTTGTATTTGCTGCAGCTAGATACAGGTTAAAGTCTCTTTGATAATCAGGAGCGTACATTAATGATGCTTTTATTAGGGATTCCTTTAGAGCATCAAAGGAAGCTTGCGCGACCTGATCCCAGTTGAAGGGTACTTCTTTTTTCAAGAGACACGTATAACCTTTAGCAAGTTCGGCATAATTTGGAATGATCCTCCTCAGAAAGTTTGTTTTCCCTTGGAGTTTCTGAATTTGAAGCAAATTTGAAGGTGGAGGCAAATCGATGATTCCCTGAACCTTGCACGGGTTGAGACGAATTTCATCCTTTGAAACTACAAAGCCAAGTAAACGACCAGAACCAATGCAAAACACACACTTGTGAGGATTGAGTCCTAATTTGTAGTGTCGGCAACATACACATATCGCTCTCAAAATGCTACGGATGATCTGTCCGCTTTCGCGAGTGAGCCAGAAGATCATTGAGGTATGGTTGAACGATGTTCTTGATGTCATGAAAGGCATAATTCATTGCCCTCTGAAATGTTGCCCCTGCGTTATTTAAACCAAAAGGTTGCTTACGGTATGCGAATGTGCCCCACGGACAGATAAATGCAGTCTTTGATTGGTCGTGTGGGGAGATATTTATTTGATTATACCCAGAAAATCCATCCATAAACAAAAAGATTTCGCATCCGGCGCATTCATCAATTATCTGGTCGATGAAGGGTGTAGGGTAGTTGTCCTTTGGACAAGCTTGGTTTACATCCCTGTAATCGATGCACACTCTAATTGTTCCTTGCTTTTTCATCACAGGAACAATGTTCGATACCCAATCAATTAGCGAAACTGGGTAAATGAAACCAGCATGGAGAAGTTTTTCAACTTCTGCTTTAATGGCAGCGGCCTTCTTTGGATGCACCTTCCGAAGATGTTGTCTTACTGGTTTGACATCTGGATACATCTTAATTTCGTGTTCAACTATGCTCGAGTCAATGCCTGGCATTTCTTCATATGACCATGCAAAGACATCTCTAAACTCACGAAAGAGAGCATAATATATTTCCAGTTCTGAAGAAGAACAAGATTTGCCAACATGAATATTTTCTACAACATCTGGTTTTGTCGAGATATTTATGGCAATAGTTTCTTCAATATTGGACAGATTTCACTCGAAATCCACCGTATTTACAGTATTTGATAGAAAATAAAAAATTGATGGATGATTAAGGTCGCTGGAGTAATCTTCGTTGTAATCCGGAAGATGGGAACGATGGTGGTAATCTTCCCATGGTGCCCCCTGTATGTTCATTGACTGAACAATTCCTTTGTCTGTAGAATGTACATGCGACCAAGGATCTGAAGAGGTACCATACTCCTTAGACCTATCTACCCAAACGCTTGACGAGCGTTCATTGGGTTCGCCTCCCATGCCGAGAACATTGATTGCTACAATATTTCTATTGGGCTTGGAGGCAACACCTGGTGATGATCCATGCTAATATCATTTTCAGACATCTTCTGAATGGAAGATACCATATTGCAGGTTTCCACCGTTGCCACTTCCACCATGTTGTTTGGAGGCGGTAGGGAAAAAGTACCCATCAATGTAAGGTCTTTTAATAGGCCTACTCCGATATTTTGAAGCGACTGAGAGCTTCTGTGGATCATCGGAATGCTTCCCGTAACTTGCGAACTGTTGGGGAGGAATGTCTGTTGATTGACGATTGTAATTCCCCCTTGGAAGGGAAATGCAATCTTTCTAAAGTATGTCGACACAACGGTAGCCATAGCATAAATCCAGGGCCTTCCCAGTAGGATGTTGTAATCGAGGTTTCCATCGATAACTTCCACATCAATTTCTATTGTTTTTCCCCCCAGTTCGACTTGCAAGTTACTTAAAATCCCGTATGGAGTGTATGTTCATCCATCAAATGCTTTTAACATCGTCGACGATCGCGACAAGGGTGGTGAGCCTAAAGTTTTCCAGCAACTCATTGACATAATACATGTAGATGCCCCCTCATCAATAATTGTTCGATGAACAGTTTTGTTGAGGGCTTTCACTTGAATGAGGAAAGCGAGTTGTGCTGGTAACTTAGGTTCGTATCCTTTATGATTAAAAGCCACAAGATTGGAATCCACTAGGTCAATCCCACCTATTGTTGATAATAGAGCCTACTTTTGGGAGGGGCAATTTTGGAGTACTTCAAGTGTCGACATAGCGGATGGCGATTGGGCTAGGTCCTCTACTATATTATAATTCTGTGCCGCTCTGGCATGAGGATTAAATGTCGATTTGTGTACTAATCCTTTTGGTGGCTTTATCGTTAGCTCGGGAATGATGGGTGGCACAACTTCGGTCGAAGTTGTTGTCAAACTACTAGGTTGATCAGTAGCCTTGTTGTTCGACAGCTGTGGATTCCCGTAATCTTTATTCCTTGTCGATATCAAAGCATCATTTTGCTATTTTGAAATGGACAACATAAGGACTTGGGATGGGGAAGCATTGTCACTAGCAACCAGATTGGTTCCTGGGTTTGGAAACGGATCAGTCAATACTGCTGAGGTTTTTGAATTCTTAAAGAATTTCTTAACTTCAGCTTTATATGGACAATCTCTCGTCCAATGATCCTCATCGCATATGAGGCATGGCTGAGTAGGTTTCTTTTGCCCATAAGGGTTTGCAGAAGATTTTTCAGGAGATGAATCATCCTGTTTCTTCTTTTTTCTCTTCCCTTTCTTCTTGCCTCCTGGTTGCTTCGGTTCTTTGCCTTTGTCAGTTGACACGGCATTAACCTCCGAGGCTAGAATTTCTTCATTTGCATTTTGATTAGAAATCTTACGGGCTTTCTTAGATGTAGCCTTTTTCGGTTTCGTTCTTGTCATACCTATCATGTCATCACCGGCATGAGAGTTTTTGTTTGATTTAGGAGGAGGAGGAACAGAAAATTCTGGTCTTGGAGCATCAGGGATTTTGTCATAGAGTGTGCCAGACTGAGTATAGATCAAGTCTAGATATTGCGCACGAGCAATCACCTGCTCTTCAGTGACAACCCCTCCCTTCGCCACATCTTCTGTTATAGAAGGTAACAAAGACTTAATAAACCATTCAGCTAGTAGCCGATCAGGGACATATGTTTTTACCATTCTATGACGACGTCACCATTCATGGATATGATCAGATATGTGAGTGGCCGTCGTTTGCTTGAAATTGGTAAGAAGCTTAGTTCTTGTTTCATACCTTATTGGTAATTGAAAATGGGTTAAAAAGGTCATGGCAAGGGTGTTGAAGTTATCAAACGAAGCTCTAGGCAATTCGATGTACCATTTTGCTGTCGGACCAGTTAACGTTCGCTGAAAAAGGCGAAGCTGAATCGAATCATCATTGAGAGTGTTGGATGAACACCACAGATGAAAGGTCATCACATGATTCGATGGGTCTTCACCCGGATTTCCATTAAATTTAGGAATATCTAACGGAAGTTTATGAGGAATCGCCGGCCACCAAGGGGCATAAGCGATTGGATCGTTTGTTAGCCGATTTAGATCTGGTAACTCTAGAGTCGCCACGAAGGGCAACTGTTGATTCAGGTTCGGCGAAGCATACCTAGGATAAGATGGGATCGCCTGAGCAGTGGGTCTTTGCATACCAGCATAATGCATTTGATGCTGATAACTTTGATAAGGTGGTTGGGCATAACCAATTTGAGATGATTGGTTATAACCGTTTTGAATATACGGCTGCCCATTACCTGCAAAGTTTTGCTGCTCAGGTCCTTGGTAAGCTTGTTGGAATTGCGGTTGTTGATATTGCACCAGCCATGGTTGTGAAACCATTTGTTGTTGCCCAATACTAGACATTTGACCAAGATGAGGGGTAATAGTACCCGTTTGAGCCTGAGTCACTCCAGTTAAGGAGCCACTAACTGGCAATTGCGGTTGTGTCGATGAGACAAGAGGCTGTTGTACAACCACTTGAGAAACTTGAGGTTGGCATGTAACAAGAAATGCTTGTACTTGTGACACTGTCACAATAGCTAGTGTAGTGGGGATATTCAACACAAGTAGACTCGGTTGCATTGAGTATAAAACTCTTGGTTGTTGAGACAGTATTGGCACCCAACCGCTAGATGTGATTCCAATTTGACCTGAATTCGGTTGTGAGCTCACATATGGTTATTCTCACGGAGGGAACAATGACAGGGTGTAGTGCCCCCCATATGGCGGTAATCCAGTGCTCAAAGGAATGATTGGCCTTTGGAGACCAGACTGCCCAAATTGATATTGTTGTGAAGGATCAATTTGTTGAGATTCAACATAAGAGATTCCAGATACTATTCCGGATGAACAAACGAGAACAGACCATACTGTCGAAACAATCCCTGGGTGGACTCCTTCTAGTGGTTGAGAGCTAGTTGGGACAGATGGTATACCAGCGAACATCATTGGAGTGGTGGCAGGAGGTTCTGCTACCACTGTATCAGACAAGACAGTCCTAGATGTCGATGGTTGTCTAGACATATCGAGTCTATCCAAAAGACTTCCCAGCGCTTCTACAGGAACTTGCGATGAAGGGGTATTAACTTTTGAAGTAGAAGGATATAGGTGGATCTCAGTCCCAAAATGCGATGGAGTACTGGATGGAAGATCCTCCATAATCTCTTCTATAGCAATCAATCCAGGTGGAAGAGGCAGACCGTTAGGTCCGTAAAATATTTATGGTGCCGAAGAAGGTATAGATTCTGCAACGACAGATGTTGGAGGGGTAACACCTTCCGAATCAACCCTGGATGGAGCTGGTTCAAGAATAGAAGTGTTTAATGTTACACTAGGATCAATTCTAATGTCCTCTTGTAACTGCGGAACTTCTTCTGTAGAGGCAGAGGTACTAGAAATGGTTGGAGTAACTAGAGTCTCAGAGGATGTTGAAACACAAGTTTCAAACAAACCAGGAGACTTTGACCCAGTTAAATGAGTTCGCTTGACCCGGAATGGTTTGGTTTCCGGAGTCAAAGACGGTTGACTCGTCAGTCTCCGTGAACAACGGGGTTTTGATTGACTTTCTTCCACGATTGCGGATTATTTGATCAACTCAAAATAAGAGGGGAAAATGTTATTCCGAATTAAATGAATTTTAGACGCTTTGACACAACTTGCTTTTTCAATTTTTAAGAGTCGAGAAAAAGCTAAAGATGACTCTAGTCGCCTTCAATTTTTAATGAGCTTGAAGTGAAAAGCGCTCAAATGGACCTTTTCCTTTAAGGAGTCTGAAAAGAAATGAAAGAGACTGCTCTGGAAATCTAGACAGAGGGATTATCAAACCAATCGCAAAACTACAGAATACTTTTTACGGTACGACAGTCAATCTTCCCGAATGCTGTGTTCAATGCATTCCAATCGATAGGGCGGTAGACAAGGCTTCCTAAGGATAAAGGATATAGCCTATTGTGGTCTCCCAATATATACTCGACGGTATGTGGGAGCACAAGTCCGTACTGGCACTTATCGTCTCAAAGAGGAGGAATCACCCAACCTACGATGAAAGCGACAGTTACCAGGCTTTACGACACCGGAATAGGTCTCTAGCCCAGACATCTAGATGTTGTGCGTTAGGTTCCAAAGCGTTTTTATGTTCATTAAATTTATTTTACAGTTGATATTTCTTAAGAAATTTGCCTTTCAGGTTCACCGCATGATGTAGATATACAATTCCTAAAATGCAATCTAAGATGATAAACAATCGTTTAATCTTCTTTTTGCACTGAAAATCCTAGCTACTAAGGAAAGAGAAATGAAATCCTTTCAACATAGAGCAGAGAGCACACACTAGATGCACTGTCCTAAATCACAATCAACAAGCAGTCTAAATGCAAATGCACATGCATCTATTTGTTTTCCACTTTCTTAATGTGTGAATGACAAAAATAATGCTTAATACAAATCTGAATTATTTCTTCTTTCAAAGCGACAGTACTAACGATTTTCCTTTCAAAAACGATAGGAAGGTAAGACGACACTTTGCGATTTTGAATTGAAAACTGCTTTCGACACTTGAAATACTTATAAATTCAGATCAAATACAAGAGTAACAGTGTAATCGACTATCAAAAAGAGAAGTATTCTTTTCCTTGATTGAAAACGACACTTGCGACACTTCCAAATCAAAAGACGACAGTTCGATTAAGCTACTATTTTGTAAAAGAGAACTGTAAATGGCGCACAATACATAAAAACATTCACAATTCTTTGTACAATAGAGGTTGGATGATGCAAAGAAAGGGGGTTTCTACAATGGTCTACTAATCATAGACAGCAAAACTCCTGAATAAAACTGAAGACAGTGAAGAAAAAACCAAAATTTGGAGGCAGATCTAGTCTTGTCTGATCATCACACCTGTAACACAGGGAAACAGGGATGCATCCCACCTACTGCACATGGGAGGTGCGATGCATCCAGATTGCCAATAAGATAGGGTGTGATGGTCAAGGAACGAGACTTTAACTTGGTTTTCAGTCACAGTTTGCAGTTTAGTTCAGGGATTTAGGCCGAGCAAATGATAGTGAGTAACTACAAAGTATAGGGCTGATCTAATGAGGTTACTCAAGCTACCTCTAGGGCACTTAGGATGTTTGCAAGTCAATTATTCAGCTCATAAACAAACCCGGAGATTGACTGAAGTAGCGTTGATCTACTTTGCACTTGCATAGCAAATGCAGTTCGAAGGCTAGCTGGCTTGACTTCAGGCTCCGTCTGTGGTTTATGAATCAAACAAATAGAGACAAGCAATAAAGCTAATCGCTCCCCAGTGGACTCGCCATTTTGTTATCAGGAAATCTAGTGTTTATTCAGAGCTGCTAGTCCCACTAAGACGGGTAGCTATCTTAGAAACAAACAGATTAAAGTCACTTGTTTTTCCTTTATGAGAGAGAGATGAGAAAGAAGCAGAGAGTACCAACCTCAGTCTTCCGCTTGGCTCCTTGCTTGTTTCCTTTCCCCTTTGATAGAATCAAAGAGCACCTATAGATTCACATCATCATAATACCATCAAAGCATAGAGATCTTTCACTGTAAACAATATAGGATCAGATATATATTGACCATATACATGCATATAACAACACAATATTCAGAGATACACAAGAATATGGAGGAAAACTCAAATAGCTTTATTAGTAAAAGTCGTAGAAGAGAGGATTACAACCACTTGGTCTGACCCAGTGCCATCCTCCCAACTTGAAAGCCCTCTTCACCTCATATAAAGCAAGATCACCCAACAATGTCTTCAAAGAGAAACTAACATCACTTCTTTGCAAATTACCAAATTCCAACCTCTGGATCTCTTGGGTGAGGGATCCATTTATAGATATCTGCAGGGTGGTGAGTCAACTTCTGGGATTTTGATTAGTATCATCTCTCTGATAGTTCTTAGTACCACATGGAGATTTTAGATCTCTTACTCATCCCTAGACGAACTCAGAGAGGCAAGTGTAAAATGAGCAGTTTCTAGAAGATTCTCTAGGTTTCCACCTAGCAAACTGCTTGTGCCATTTGTTTGCTCTTGCTCATCGCACCCTATAGAAGGGATTTCTAGTGTGCATCGCACTTTTTGCATGTGGCAGGTGAGATGCATCGCACCTTTAGCACTGGGCAGCCTGTATGGTCTTGCTTTGACCAGTTCTAAGTAGCTTTTCATGGAGAACTTCTGGGAGATGATGTAATCAGCTGACCTTGCTCCTTTAGGGTATGAAACAACACTTTTAGGGAATTAGAAACCCTTGGTTTATGGACATATGTGATTGGGGTTGCAGTGCCCAAATATGTCTATAACACCTGTGCATAATCTCCATATATCTAACATCCTGCTTACCTGCTTGCAAGATCCTATCATGTAAGTTTGTCCCATTGGAGCTCATAACTTCTAAGTGATCTACCTATACCCACCTACTAAGAGCATCTTCCACCTTATTCTCTTTTCCTATGATGTACCTGATCTCTAAATCAAACTCACTAATCATGGCCAACCATCTAGCTTGCCTCGAGTTCAGGTTCGGTTGGTCAAACAAATACTTCAACCCAATATGATCACTCATCAGTACAAACCTCCTGCCAAGAAGATAGTATCTCCACATCTTCAATGCATGTATGATCATTGCTAACTCAAGATCGTGTGTTAGGTAGTTCTTCTCATGCTCATTCAGTTTTCGTGACTCATAGAACACCATTTGTCCATCCTGCATAAGGACCCCACCAACTCCTCTCTTGCAAGCATCTGTGCATACTACAAACTCCTTGTCTAGATCTGCAATATTTAACCATAGTGCATGTGTCAATAAATGCTTGAGTTGCTCAAAATTGGCCTCACACTCCTCTGTCCATTCAAACTTCTTACCTTTCCTCTGCAATGATGTGATAGGATAAGAAATATGTGAGAAGTTCTTGATGAACCTCCTATAACAGCCTGCCAACCCCATGAGAGATCTAACCTCATCCACATTCTTAGGAGCTACCCACTCCATGGCCCTTATCTTTTCTGAATCTACTACAATGTCTTCCTTGGCGACAACATGTCCCAAGTAGTGTACCTCAGTCTGAAAGAAACTGCACTTGCTGAGCTTTACATACAATTGATGCTCTCTTAGTAACCTCAACAATGCTGCTAAATGCTCGGTATGCTCTTTCTCATTTTTAGAATATAATAATATATCATCAATCAACACAATAACAAACTTATCCAAATACGGACACAACGCGCTATTTATCAAGCACATAAATGTAGCTAAAGCATTGGTCAAACCGAATGGAACTACACCAAACTGATAATGCCCATACCTGGTCCAGAAAGTTGTCTTGTAAATGTCCTCCTCTTTGATGCGTACCTGGTGGTATCCTAACCTCAAGTCGATCTTAGAGAACACTGTTGTTCCCTTCAGCTGATCAAACAAATCATCAATCCTTGGTAATGGGTACCTGTTCTTGATGGTCACTTTTTTCAACTGCCTATAATCAATGCACAATCTGAGAGTGCCA
Source organism: Pinus tabuliformis (assembly GCA_031772625.1). Classification (NCBI taxonomy): domain Eukaryota; kingdom Viridiplantae; phylum Streptophyta; class Pinopsida; order Pinales; family Pinaceae; genus Pinus; species Pinus tabuliformis. The sequence goes on from CM062818.1 coordinate 2,077,105,658, forward strand.
TCTTTCTTCTTCATATACAATACCAGTGCTCCCAATAATGATACACTTGGCCTAATGTATCCCTTGTCAAGAATCTCCTTCAGCTGCAACTTTAATTCTACCAACTCAGGTGTGCTCATCCTGTAAGGTTATTTTGATGTTTGAGCTGCCCTAGCACTAAATCAATAGAAAAATATACCTCCCTATGAGGTGGCAACTCTAAAATGTCCTTAGGAAATACATCCTTGAACTGTTGTAGAACTGGGTACCTGCTCGAAACATCTGCATCTTCAACTTCCTTACCCTTGTCACTAGAAATGTGTACCACAAATAACACACACCCTTTTCTGCGACTGTGCTTTGCCTGCATAGTTGTCACCATCCTAACTGATGTGGATTTCTTCTTACCTTGTAAGACTCTTGGTTCCATATTGTCATCAACACACTCAATGGATTTGTCATAACAATCCACTTTGGTCCTATTAAGATACAACCAATCCATGCCCAACAACATATTGTATGATCTCAACGGTAATATATTCAAATGTGTTGCGGTAGGCATACCATTCAAATAAAATGCACAAGCTCTTACCCAATGATGCACTCGCGTCTTTGTACCTGTATCCAACTGCACTAGCCAAGATTATGCATGCAATTCCTTTCTCAAACCACACTTATCCACCAATTCAGGACTAACATAGCTATAATTAGATCCAAGGTCAACCAAAATAGAAATAACTTGATCAGAAAGTTACCCTTCCATCTCAATGACAAATGTCTAGTGCTTTGCCTGTCTGTTGTCTAGGAATGCATAAATACAAGGAATGCTCTGCCCTACATCCCCAACAGTTTGCACCTCCTCTGCACTGTATATCTTAGGCCTACCACCCTGATTCTAGGGACAATCTCTCCTAATGTGTTCCTCACCACATGTCCAAAACTCCAACTATCAAGTACCGTTACCTCTATGCTACTATTGTGATCCATGTCCCTATCTAGCTGCATTAAACTTCTTTTGAGGTGCCACATTTTCTTTCTCCTCTGCATTTTGAGGCCTTTCTCTCTTAGGCTTCCATTTACCTTTACCTTTGTCTTTCCCTTTCCATCCTTCCTGAGATTCATTCTTATGCTTTAACTGTTCATAGCAATGATTCAATTTCTCAATGACTTCCTCAAGTGACCGAGGCTCATCATACTCAATCCGATCTCTAGATTCTAATGGAAAACCATTGAAATATCGTTGAAATTTAGCCTTCTCTTTTGTAATATATGGTACATGCCTCAATAGCTCCAGAAACTTGATCGTTTACTCTTCATCTATCATTGACCCCATCTTTAGCTCATATAATTCTTTGGCCTTACTGTCGTACTACCTTTTTGACAAGTATTTGTTCCTAAAAATCCTCTTGAACTCATGCCAACTCAAGTCATCCATCCCAATGTCTTTGACCTGCTTCATGTCTTCCCACCAAATTTTTTCTTTACCTTTCAAGCTGAAGATATTGATTCTGGCCTTCATATTATCTGTGTACTCATGCAACTCAAAGAATTTGTTCATCACAAGTATCCAAGCTTCTGCATCTTTCATCTTCTTCAAATCTCCATCAAAATTAGGTGGCTTTGCTTTCTTAAATTCATCTGGCAAGTATTCCCTATCACTCCTCATGTAAGAATGATAATTATGACAATCATGATTCCTGTCAGAACCAGAACTAGAATAGTACCTATATCCATCACCCCTCCTATTCGAGGTGTCCAACAACCCGCCATCTCTCACCGTGTCAGCTCTATCCAACCTGTGTCTACCAAGAGACCTACTACTATATTCCCCATTAGTTATGTCCTCATGTCCATGGCTGATCCGAAGTGGCTCTTGTCACTGTAATTCTCACAAACTCTGAATAAGTATAGCATTTACCTCTGCTTGTTTCTCGTGTGCCTATATGATCCTGTCATTATCTGCCTTACAAATCCTTATCTCTTCCTTCAAGCTTCTCAATGTGTTTGCGAAATCAGAATAGTGCCCACTACGCTGCTCATCTGATTCATAGGGTGAGTATTTGTAGTCTACCATCTTGCTATTCATTTTGACCTTTCTCCTACAAGGCATAATATGTCATATAAACTTAATCATAATAAACCAACGTACCTTAGTATAATTTGGGGAGGTTACCTCATCTTCAAGATCATCCAACTCAGCGTGATACATGTATAACATAATCATAACAACATGTAGAGATATAACAAATAAGTGCATCAACCCATAAACATCATTCTAGTTAGAGTCCAATCATCAATGCATGACCATATTGACTACACATACCATGACCTCATGCATGAGACCAACAACCATTACACCGTTGTACACATGGCCACATGGAAACATCAACATGCATAAGCAATGTGTAACCAACCACGCACATGCATGAATGCATGTAATCAAGCATGAGCGAACAATACTTGAAACCAACCTTAGAAGAAGAATACATGTAACCAAGCATACAAGAAGGATACATGCAAACAAGCATACAAGAATGTAACCAAACATACGAGAATGTAACCAAGAATACAAAATGATACATGTAAGCGACATCAACATGTAGCCAGTCACACACTCATGATGATGCACTCCATAATAACAACATCAACTTCCACATGGCGACATCACTACAACCCATGATCAACACCATGCAATGCAACAAGCACATGGAATGAAAGCATAAGAGACACACATGCAACCGACATGCATGCATGACCAACAAATAGCCTATCGAGTTTGAGGGGTGAACCATTCTATGATACCACTCTGTAACACTCTCCTCCCACATCTACCCAAGAAACCATCCAACAAGGGTAAACATGCAACGAGAGGCCACTATGATGTGATTCAACCTCCTAAGTCACGTTAAGGAAGTGGAACTGAAGGAAACACACCATACAGACATTCAACATTAGCATTAAGACCCTCAAGAAACAACCCAACTTCACTGCCAACTAGCCCATGGTTCACACTGGGATTTTAAATCACTTGACCCTGGACCCTCTCATGCTATAGGCCTGCCAGTGTCCAAGAGGCTCTAGATGCTCTCATGCTATAGGCATGTCAATGTCCAGGGACTATTTTTTCTAATTTTGTATCAACGTCCCTAGGATTTGAGCCACTTTTTCAGGTCTAGAGCCCAATTCACTTCCCATAATGGAATGGCATCTTCATAATAGTAACATAATATGGAAACAATGATGCAAAAGCAATTAGTTGAACAAGCCCTTAACCAAACCCCTACTATCCATGACATACATTTCGTTAAACATATCACAGATATGTAATCTGCAAGTGTAAACAACATATTTAAGCATAGGGATCTCATATTTATCTGAGAATCGCTAAGAACCACTGTTCCCTCATGTCATTTGATGCATTATAATCTATTAGGCCATAGATACATTGTCCATTAATTTACAAGTAAAAAACATGATGAGAGCCATACATAACTGTTGTCATAAAACATATACATAACCAACATAATAACAACAGAAATAACATAAATACATCAACCATAGAGTCCACATATAAAATAGTACATTTACACATGAAAAACCAAGGGGATTGATTTCTCATTAATGAATGTAGAAACCAACCGGGGATGGGACTACCATGTTCCACCCAACCATAGATTGGCTAAGCCAAATCTCTCTTCAGCCAATCACCCCGTGCCATATTCCAAGCATGAATGTGGGACTCATAACCAACCAAAAAGAACCAAACAAGCATGGATGCTACCAGAGTTCTCCACCTACACCATGAGGAATTTGAGTGCCTCCTAGTCTCTTAGTCTTTACCGTAATCCACAGTCCGATCCAGGGATCACTAGGCCCTACACCAAGACCCACTCTCTAGGCTTTACCGTACATCCCATCCTAGGACTATTAGGCCCAACGGAGAGAAATCCACCTCTTGGATTTACCATATATCCCGCCATTCACCGACAAGGATTCCTAGGCCCACCGAGGCACATAATCTTGGCTTTACCGCAACCCACAGTCTGGCTCAGGGGTTACTAGGCCAGTGGATTTACTATGATCCATAGTCTAGTTCAAGGACCACTAGGCCATGTGTTTTTCATTTCGAAGATCCACCCCCCTCATCTTCGAATCCATTTGACAATCTAGCTCAACCAAAGTATGAGAACCCATCTCATCAAGGCTATCATAAAATGACAAGGCTAGGCTGAAAAACACTGTCACACCTGTCAAAACCCATGTCATGACATAAAACAACTACATGCAACACCATGCATGTCAAATCTAGCAAGGAAATCACACATGCAAATCAATACCTGTAAAGAATCTTGTTGTAGCTGCTTGATCCTAATTTTCCTTTCTTGATCTTTGCTTCCTCTTGCCTTCTTTGATTTTCTTGATCCAATTCCAAAGTGCTCCAAGAAAACTCTAAGTGTTCAAGAGTGAGAGAGAGAGAGAGAATAATGAGAGAGCTCCAAAGCTGAACTGGCAAAAGGTTACCAACTAACTATCAGAAGCCCTTTTATGAATGAGGCCTCTGTTTTCTTCATTTCTATAATTTCCTTCATTTTCCTCCTCATATGCAACCTGTGACCTTTCACCTCCATTTTCTCCTAATTTCCGTTATTTTTATAAATAAATGTGCCAAAAATGCCATTTTAACTTTCCAAAGCCTTAGCCATTGCCTTTGCCAATTTCCTTATCCATAATAAATGAAATGAACACCCCCTAGGATGTCTTGCCCAACATTCAGTTTGGAATAAGTGTCCCATCAACCATGGTTATTACTTTTAACTTTTATTACATGGAATTTTCACGAGGGTTGTTAAACTAGATGTGGGTTTTTTAGCGTCCTGAACTCATTGGCAGTCTTAGTTTTCTAATTTGAGCACTTTATGAAGGAATTTTTGTAGGTTCAAGTCTTTTATGCCAGAGACAATCAATGTTTTCGAAGCAGTTTGAAGGCATTTTGATCATGGAGAGAACCTTGTAGGGTTTTCCAGCCTTCTTATTTTATCTGCAACAACTATTATACTCTTTTTATACTTTTCTCATTATGTCTTCATGAGAGAATATTTTTCAGTACTTCAATGTGGATTTGTTGTACATTTTGTGCTTCGTTGTTAGGTGGAGTACAAGGACCTAATGTATGAGTCCTTTTTATGTTGACCTTTCATGACTTGATGTAGGGAGTCTTATTTTTGGAGTGAGAATTCTTTGTAGGAGAATTTTTCCTTGTAGGGGAAACAAGCCGCTCAATTGTCAACCATTTGTATGTACTCATTTGCCACTGAAATCAATAGAGTAGTCTAGCTATTGGATCATGCCCAAAGTGTAGCCCAAGAGGGTTGAACTCTGTCATCAAATGCTAGTTTATTCTCTTCATGGTTGTCATTTTGAGCCGTATGCAAATGTGTACTTTTTAAAAGTTTATGTGAAAAACTAACTCACCATTTGCAATATGTTTTGAAACTTGTTACCTTTTTAAGATCCATTTTGTTTACTTGCAAGGCGTCAGAGGATGATAAGAATTTTGAGAGGATATGTTCTCCAATTTTTCAGATCATTTCTTCATCCCTTTGGAGTGCGACAATGTTCCCTCTTTCTCTCCTTGAGTGCATGAGAACACTGGGAAGGCTTGAAGGCCCAACAAACCACCTCTACGACCCTTCAAACTTTTCCAGTGCACCCTCCTAGTTTTCATGCTTATTTTCTTATGCATCCAAGTGATTTTATTTTGTTGTTAGTATATTTACATGTTTAGTAACCTTTGATGGCCCTTTATACATGATTTATGAATTATTGTTGCATAGTTAGGTTGTCGTAAGCTAATCTTGTCATTATGAGTGTGTTGCGAGAAACAAGTGTTCGTGCTACATGTATTGTCACATTTTCATCATCTGTTGGATCCATGCCGCCTCATAAAGTGACCTCCAAAGAAGTTTCAGACGCAAGCACTAAAGAACCTGTTGAATTTACCAAGCCAACCATTCCAATATACACAAATACACAATCCTTTATTGATAAGACTACAAAGGTCACATGGAGCAATATATACAACACATTCATGTAGGAGAATTTTGTTGAGAACTTAGAAGATGTGCACGCATACATCAATATCATGAGGTCCATAATGCATAGGATCACATGTATTTTCCTCGTCATCCCTTATGCAAAAGTGATTGAATGGATCATTATACACATGGATGACTCATATCTTGTGCTTCATAGTGAAAGTGGTGGTAAGCTCGCCACTTATTATGGAGAAGACATAAAAATGTAATACAATATGCTTAAGCCCACAAAATATGCAAATAATGACTTCTACACTAGATGGTTGGACCTCGACACAAGTGACATTATTAGATCTTGGTGTCGAGAGCCTGCTAAGTTTCACCATCGCATATTCATAGTCTACCCAACAAAGATACTCATAGATGTATATTAGTGTCTGATAAACATGTGTTGTCGGTTGCATGGGTGCAAGAACGTTGAGATGTTTGAGGAGCATTGGATATATATGCTCAATGTGGTAGTCACTCCAGGTAAACTTTTCAATTGCACAGATTTATTATCATTTGAGTTACAATGTCATGTCAGGGAGACAAAAGCATCTTTGAGGGTCAACCAGGCACTTGAATTCTACATTTCTGCATTTCTTCTGCACAGAATCTGTGAAATATATGCATTCCTAGAATTGTACTAGAAATGGACACCTAAGAACAAGTTCCCATTTCACTTTCACTACAAAGTGATATCAAAATAAAGCTTCCAAGGCGCATATGACAAATTGGTCGAGCACTTCTTTGCAGTTATATTTCATAGATATTCGAGATCAATCCTCCTTGGATGACTGGTCAAGTGAAGGAGTCGCTATGAGATATTTCATATTGGTTTACAACACCTAAGGGGACATACGTTAGGTGTTTTGGTTTTCAGACATCCCCTCATCTCATGCTGCAATATTTTTTAATAAGGTGGTCATGCAGGAAGTGGAAAATTAGTTGGATAAGGGATTGTTAGGAACTCTCCACAAGAGGAAGAAAGCCCCTTGACCCACCTTCTTATTAGGGATCAGATTATATGAGTTAATGAGCCACAAGGCAGAAGCAAGAGAGAGATAGGAGCTGGAACGCTTGCACTTCGACATTAAGTGTTGAAGAAAGTATAACTAGGTTCGGTCTTCATAAATATGAAATGTACTTTTGATTCTTGTATTTTGTAAAATAAAGAAAAATGATTATTATTATTATTATTGAGCTTGGGTTTCTTACCCTAGATTTTTTTTTTATAGGTCAAGCACTAATTGAAAGTGCTTCTAGGTTTCTCCTAGGTCAAGAAGTCAAATAGGGACATTGTCATAATATGAAGATCCCATCGAGCATCTTGAAAGTTGTAAAAATAATTATTTTTGTATTTTACTGAACCCTCCAAGACCAAGTAGGCTTGCCAACCAGTCAAGTTGGCCTAGAAGTTGGAATTCGTACTATGGGAAGCCTATATATAGGAGGTAGTTCAACCTCATTTGGAAACAATCAATCCTCTCTCGAGTGAGCGAAGGAAGAAGCATAGAAGGATAGGGAAGAAGGCAAAAGAAGAAGAATAAGTGTTTTGGATCTCTCTCCCTTTATTTCTATCCACACGTAGGAAGAAGGAAGTTGAAATTATGCAAATTTTTGCTAGGGTTTTTGTAGTCAAGCTAGGGTTTCCTTGTGAGGATTTGATCTGATGAAAAAGGGCTGAAAGAAGGGCCAACAAAGTCCCCTTCTAGATCCATAAGTCAAATTAGGTCAAGTGATGTAGCTGGAGGCAAAGAAGAAGCAATTATTGTCCACATGTGTGAAGTAGCAGCTACTACCTAGGGGCCGAAGTTGCAGATATGCAGTTAGTGTTGAAAAGTTGTGGCTAGAGGTCGAAGAAGTGTTGCCGGAAGAGATTTTGCTGGGTTTGGAATGCAATAAAGCAAGCCCATTATTGAGAATATGATGTTGGTCTTGGAAGGGCTTAAATGTTGGTCAAAGGTCTTGGTATTTGTCAATAAATAATCTATAAGAAGAGATTGAAGGGTTTTCCTCTCAAGAGGAGAGGTTTTTCCCTAGCTTGGAGCCTACATCCTGTGTACTTATAGCTTGTTGATCTTCTTGTTTTTCTAGCTGTTTGATGATTGAAGAACAAATGATAATAATAATAATAAGAAGTTAATACTAATAAGTAAAAAGACACCACAAGCAGTTATCATAGTTATAAGAATCATTAATGTTATCTTGTCCTAGATTCTTCAACATGGTATCAAAGCTATAGTTCATATAGGGCATGAATAAGGTCAAAACTATTATGAAAATGTTAGGTCCCTATACTACTAGTGTAACCCCTTATTGTTATTAATGCAACCCCCTTGTTGTATTATTATGCCCATATAGTCTCCATGTTGTTATTATTGTGCCCCATAGAAGCCCGTTATTGTTATTGTTGTGCTCCCTACAATAGTATTGTTATGTAGGCTTTGATTGTATTGAGACTGTTGATTTGTGGTAGAATCGAATGTGCTCTAGCCATAAAAATTGGTGGAGAGGCTAAAGGACATGAGATCTCGAAGACCTAGAAATGGTTTGGACAAATTGTACCCGGTTTGGGAGATATTAAAATAATTAATATTTGTAATGGAGTTCCTAAGTCTAAACTTAGAAAAAACAAAATATTAATGGGTATTAATATAAAACTAGGTTAGAAGGTTCCAAAAGTCATGGATCAAGCCAAATCTAATCTTAGTCATTGATTAGAGATTTAATCTTGACCGTTGAAGGACTAACGAGAAAAGTATAAGAAGAGGCTTGAGGGTCAGTTGGAGAATACACCAAAGTGATCAATCATTCGATTTGCTAGGGCGAGGTGCTAAGCAAAGTCGAATCAGTGATCAACAGCAAGGGGCAGTGAGTACTAGGCAAAGAGGCATAGATAATGCCAAGAGACCAGCACAAAAGCAGAGAGCGAGAGGTAGTAGCCATTTCAGGCCACGCAAAGCCCAACAGAGATAGTGCAGAGGCCAGAGGGACTACGTCATCCACACATAGGCTGCAAGAGTGACGCAGAGGGTCCCAAAGGCTGCACAATGCCTTAGAGGGCTAACATAGAGAGGTTTGAGGCTAATGCAGGGCAGAAAGAGGCTGATGTAGAGGCCAGAAGGCCTAGCGCATAGCTGCAGAGACGCTGGAGAGGGTTTCGCAGGACAAGTTTTCTGAATACTTGTTTTCGAATATAGAGGTATTGCTGGCGTGCATTTTTTATCTTTCGAGTGAGCCGGTTAGGCACCCAGTTGTACTCAAGGAAATACTGCATGATAATAAACTCTCAGAATAGCTGCACTGGTTTTCTCGCATTGGATTTTTCCGGGGACATTTGTCCAAAAATAACGGTGTCACTTATGTGTTTGTTTTCTTTCAACTAATGATCTGTAGATGTTGTGACTGTATTGTGTTTATTTCGGTATTTAAATGTTTTAAATAAATTGTTTAGAATTTACAATTAGAATAAATAAACCGACTGAATACAAATTAATTTTCTAACGGATAGACCTAGAAAATTCAACAGGGGCCCCTTAGACTCCTATATATAGAAAGGAGGTCTTGTCATTTGTATCATCCAAGAATTGTTCATTTGTGTAATGGAAAGGAGGTTTCCCCCTCGAAGAGGCTGATTTTGAAGTCGTTAATCTATCTTTTCTTCTATTTTTTGAGCTGGTTTCATAACATAAAAGGATTGAATATAAGTGTTCATCATTAGCAAGTCTCAACAAGAAAAGTTTCAAGACAATATGGAATAGTCTCCTCTCTTCCAAATATCTCAAATATTTAAAGAATGGAGGATTGTTCTCAGCCCTCACCGAAACATTTCAAGATGAAAGTATATGGGTGATAGATAGTGGAGATTCAAGACACATGACTGGATATCACAAGCAACTCGAAACCCTATCCAAAGTGAAGTCTTCATACTTTATGGAGCTTGGTCACAACAAGAGGTATCTGGTAAAATGCATTGGATCCATATCAATTGAGTTGGAAGGAGGAGGTAACATTCATCTCAACGACATTCTATATGTTCTAGGTTTGTGCAAAAATATTATTTCTATTTCATCATTAGAAGAAAAAGGAGATAAATTTGCTTTTATAGATGGTAAAGTAGTGGTTTAGGCTAAAAAATAAAGCATTGAGAAAATTAGAACCATTGGAGTTCGAGAAGGAAGAGTCTACAGACTCTCATCTCCTCTAAGTCAAGCACTTGTCCACATTAAGATAAGTTCGTGTGAAATTTGGCATAGAAGATTGGGCCATCTTCATTACAAGATCTTGTGAACTCTAAACTCCATTCTAAATGGAATACCAAATCTCAAAGAATACCATGAAGGAGTCTATAAAGGTTGTGCCATGGGAAAGAATGCAAAGAAACCATTTGCACATAGTACATCTAGAGCTCAAGAGATTCTAGATCTCATCCACTCTTATGTATATGGTCCCATGTCTAAATATCTTGGAGGTCATCTATATTATGTTACTTTCATCGATGATAATTAAAGGTGTTAACGCTCGAATTTGCCCCAGGCTGAGGAAGGCAAAACTCAAGGTAACATCAAACCACGCTCAGCCTCGTAGCTAGCCCTACGAGGACAGAAGAGGGCTCTCTCCGGGTCAATCTCGGAAAAATATAATCAATGAGGCTCGAGATGACTGAAATTGTAACTAATCTTAGGCTAGGTATTAAGTGCAAAGGTTTAAAGGTGATTTTTTGGGGTTTTTGTTGAATCAAAGGGAAAGGCAATTTTGGGTGCGGGGATGAGACACTGTTTCTGCAGAGGTCTGATTGGAGCAAGGTAGGCAATTGTTAGATGCCTTAAAAGCTAATGAGGTGAGTAGATCAGACAGGTGAGGAGCTAAGGAGAGCAAGGAAACCTCAAGAATTCTCCTTAAATAGATGAAAACATAGGAGATCAAACAAACTTAAAGGCAGAGCATTACAGATTATGAATTCTAACTTAACACTTCATTTGTTCAATTGCAGAAGATTAGAGAAGGAAAATGATACACATAACAACTTACAAGTACTGAAAGAAGCGCACCATCAAGACATAAAGCCACATGAATTCCAAACAGTGTTGCAAAACCCTGGTCTTTCCTTTGCCAAAATGCTAAAGTAAAATGTACAATAGAGTCTCAAAACCTTTTCCCCAAGAGTCCAACCATGAAAATGACTAAGAAAATACATAATATAGGAAAGCCAACCCATTCCCTTGCCTTTAGGGGTCGAGCTCATCATCCTAGGAGCAGTTTCAACCAATTCTAAACAAAGCACTACAATCTAGGCAGTCAAAGCAACTTGCCTCTATAAGGTAGGAAACTGATTCATTCATTTAATTTTCACTTTTTAGTGAATGAATCTTCTAGAACAAGTAATAAAGTGCCAAAATTACATCATGTTTCATTAATTACATCAAGAGGAGTGAAAAAATCACATCACAAGTCAAAACTGGTCAAACTGGCTTCGTTTCCTGAGCTGAAGATGAAAATTGTGCCAAAAAACCCTGTGCGCCGCGCGCCTTTCCACCTGTTTTTGGGGCACTTCCTGACATCCAAATTGAGCTCAGGTTGGCTTGTTGGAAATCCCTGGATGTCTACTTTCCAACCCAAGTGGAATTTTCCAATTTGGTGTCCATTTTCTCCTCCAAAAGTGCATTCTCCCGGAAGTACTTCCTACTGGTGCAAAAGGTGGCAGAAAGGTGATTTTCATGGTGTTTTTGAGCCTTTTGGTCACCCATAACTCGATGAAATGCTTTGGCCATAGCTTAGCATGTATATTTCATCATGAAAAATTCAACACTACAAGCCATTTGTGATTTAGACCTCCCAATCTTATGGGTCGCACGTGGCGCGCTACGCGTTGAGCCAAAAAACCTGTTTTTAGGACAAAATTTTCAAAAATGACAAAAATTTCTCTGAATTTTCTCAAATTCAGAGTAAAGACCCTCTATCATGTATTATTCCGTGCCAATGAAGCCTCGGCCAAAATTTGGAGTGGATCAGGCTTTTTCCGCCATTTTAGTGCCTTGCTCAATCGCCTCTTAAGGATCTTCATTTTTGCTTTGCAAACATGCATGCGAGCCCAATAGTGAGTTTTCATATGACGAAGCATGTCCTTGTCTCTGTTTTCCTTCGCCAACAATTTCTCCAAATGAGTGTTCACCCGGATGAGCATAGACTCTCGATCAATCGGTGTCCAATCACCGGGTCTCTTTCGGGCCAATTCTCGGTCTTCCCGGATTTGCCATAGCTCATAAAGTGTATGTTCATCTTCCAGCTGTTTGTTGCGCTGCTCCAAGTAGTTGATCATCCACTTAGCCATCTGCAATTTCTTTTGCAGCGAGTCATTTTCAGCCCTTTGCTGTCGGATGATCTCTTTTAGCTCCGAGCTAGGAGAGCTCACATCAAGATCAATGATATCCGTGTCCTGACCTCCTGAAGGACCCTCATCAAACATGGGCCTCTTGCCCCTATCCTGGATCTGTACCTGTGCTGAAGAAGAAGGCGAGACCCTTTCCACATGATGTGGAGATAATACTCGCTGTGTTGATGAAGTCAACGAGACCCCTTCCACCCCGGGTGGAGATAGTACTTGTCGTGTAGATGCAAATAAGGCCCTGTGGCCTCGCTGGTATGTCACATATGGAGGAGCACTTATATGCTCAGTCTCAGGAATGCCTGGATGGTGTGAAGGCGCTCCCTCATCATGAACTATCTCGTGAGGCGGCTGTAGCGCTGCGAAGTAATCACGGGAGATGAAATCCTCCCATGTAATGCCCTGTTGTGCCAACTGATGCATCACTATGATTTTGATCAATGCATAATGATATATGCTCTTATGTTGATGTGCTGGGCTCTTCCTTTGTACTAAAGGAACCATCCTCTCTATGTTGCGACACATGAAAAATGGAATGTTCATCATACATACCCTCGTGAAATGCATCAACAAACGGACATGGTACGCATAGAGACGCGAGAATCTGCCCTCGCAACTGAAATATCGAATGATGAGTTTCATCAATGGTGCATACTCACCCTCAGGAATCTGAAAGGAAAAACTGCGCTCAAGTCTCTCATATACCCGGGTTTGATATATGGCTCATAGTAGAATTTGTCTAACAGCTGGCGTTTACTCCATTCCTCCCTTACATTTGGTATCCTGGTGAACTGAGCAATAGTCTCGGGTGACAAGGTGAAATTCACTCCATCAAGGTTTACATGACCATCTTGTAAATGTAGAACAAATAAACGGACTAGTTCCCGATGATGCTGGATTTGTGAGATCATCTCACAGTGTTGGAAACATGATTGACGTCGAAAACAATCCATTGCAAGTGGGCAAGCTTGCAATTGGGCCAAAGAAGTAGGCTCCTCCCTAACATGCTAACCACTTTTTCCACCTTTGTGATACCTCCGTGGCGCATTTGGCACATTTACCTCCGATGTAGAATCACTATCATGCTCCTGCTCATAGACTGACTCGGTCTCCGACATGTCTTTGAAAACAAGATAGCTGGAATATATATGCTGATGTATAAACTGCGTGCACAATTGCCTGTAAACTGTTCTTTAGCTCTAAAAATGTTGTGACCAAGGGGACACAAATGCACAAGGGAATATTAGGAAAGGGGAAACATTAGGGAATTAGGGAATTTGGAAATAAAAATAAGGGACTTAGAGAAGGGAAGGGAAATGATAAGGATAATGTGTTTTGTAATAGAGGTGAGGGACTAGGATTTGAGGGATTATAGTGTAGGATGAAGGAGGGAATTAATGGGGAAAAATAAGGGTGAATTTGGGAATGGGAAACAAAGGGAAATGGAGAAATAATGACAACCTTGGTTACACTCTGTTTTTGAAACCCTTTACAGCAATTTTTTGCATTCAAACCCTACAGCAATTTCATTGACAAGGAGGGCTTTCCACTTGGATTTCTAAGGCAAACATATCATGAACCCATTACATTTATCTTTCAAAAACCAAGCACAAGTGGTGGATGTGAGCCTACCTGCAATTTTGTGTGGAGAGGAGGCGAGTTCATGCGTTTCCAAGCAAATTTTGGGCTTAAACCCCAGTGCACTGTGCGCCTCACCCAACGCGCCGCGCGCCTCACCCAACACGCTGCGCGCGTGATTTTTACACTGATGCGTCGCGTGCCCCTGATGCGTCGCGCACCTAGTCCAATGCGTCGCGCACCCCTAAAACTGCTCCAACTTCCTCACAAACTCACAATTTCTCTTTGGAATGATGTTCTTCACTCTTGGCATGCAAAATGAGTTGAAAATGTCATGAAATATCTTTATAAAGACTCCCTTTTGATTTTTGCTTGGTCCATGACCCATTTTGTAATGTTTTGTCGTTGACACTTTTTCAGGATTAATAAACTTCTGACCTTTTTGGTTTCCTCCTTAAATTTGATTGAAATAATGATTTTCTTTGCAATTCTTTACAGGGATAGCTGTGATATGATCTGGCAAAGGAGACCAAGGTTGCGCTTGGACGATTCAAGAACTGAAATTTTTGAAGATTTTTACAAAAATGAGATGACGACTTATCTTCAAAACAGAGTTTTGAAGAGAAGTCCTAATTTATCTGTATAATGATGAAAATTATTGAAGTAACCACCTATCGAGGACATCCCTCTGGCCTGCTGGTCTTCTTAGACTTTGCAAAACAAGACTGACTCAACCCAAGACCTAATGACCAAGAACCATTGTTATGACCCAGAAATTTGAAACAGGACTGTACATGATCTTTGAAGACTTGTTTTTATGAATAGACCTGAACCAGCAGTGCCAAGCATGAGGGGAATGAGTAACACAAACCATTCCATCAGAGTTATGGCATGCCTAACGAAATGCAACTAATCGAAACTGATGGGACACCTAAACATGAAATGCAAAAAAGAGCTTTGATCTCTGACGGAGGGATAACTAGACCGACTCTAACAAAAGGAATATATGGGTTTATCTACTTAAATCCAAGGACAAACTATTCATAAATTTCAAGAATCCAAGGCAGAGGTAGAAAATCATACAGAAAGAAAGATAAAGATTTTAAGGTGAGATAATGGAGGCGAGTATACTTCCTAAGAACTCATTTCTTTCTATGAGGAGGCAGGGATTAAGAGGGAGCTTATAGTTCCATACCATCCCGAGCAGAATCGAGTAGCTAGATGAAAGAATAGAGCTATAGAAGAAAGTGTTAAGGCTATGCTCCATGATCGAGATCTACCACCATTTTTATGGGGAGAAGCAATGAAGACTGCAATACACATCCAAAATAGAAGTCTCCACAGGTCACTTGGTGATATAACTCCAGAAGAAGTCTTCGCTGGGAAGAAACCAAATATTGGTCATCTTTGGATATTTGGGTGTCCTGTATATATTCACATTCCCAAGGACAAAAGAAAGAAGCCAGATCTTGCAAGCAAGAAAGGAATATTCGTTGGATATAAAAACTCTTCCAAGGCATATAGGATCTACATAAAGGAAGGACATCAAATATAAGTAAGCAGAGATGTAATTTTTTATGAGAGCATTTCCTTCAAGAAACCCAAAGATCTCCCATCCGATTATGATGAGGAGGATCTTCCTATGTTTGAGGAAGAAGTTAATAAGGAAGAAGAAGTCTCTCATCATGAAGAAGGAGGTCCCAGTGAACTGATCTCTCTCCCCAAAAGAAGAAAGATACCTAAATGTTTAACTTCTACGCTTCAAGAAGAAAAAGGTCACACCGCAAGAGGAAGATTAAGGGAGAGCAAGAAATCGAAAAGATACTCAGGATATGCAGCATACATGTCAAAGCTCATTGAAGATGAACCTTCCACTTTCGAAGAAGTAGCCAAACACCAAGAATGGAAGAATGAAATGAATGAGGAATACCAATCTATTATGAAGAATGGAGTTTGGGAAACTGTCCCAAGACCAAAAACAAATCAGTGGTAAACTCTAAGCGGTTGTATAAGATCAAGCATGTTGCAGATGGAAGCATAGTTAAATTCAAGGCTAGATTCATGGCTCAAGGCTTCTCTCAGGAAGAAGGCATTGACTATGAAGAGACCTTTGTTCCCACAACAAGGTACACGATGATCCGATCTATGATATCTCTTGCAACATCAATGGAATGGAAGGTACATCAAATGGATGTCAAAACAACATTCTTGAATGGTACCGTAGATGAATAAGTGTACATAAAACAACCATCAAGATTCAAAGTAAAGAATATAGGAACTCATGTTTACAGATTGAACAAGGCACTTTATGGCCTCAAGCAAGCCCCTAGGGCATGGTATGCAAGAATGGATGCATACTTGCAAAGGTTGGTTTCAAGAAGAGCACGATAGATCCCAATCTCTACATCAAAATAGAGAATGATGAACCTGTCATCATTCTTCTATATGTAGATGATCTTCTAATAACAAGTGTTGAATAAAGAATTCAAGAATGTAAGAAATTACTGGCAACCGAATTCGATATGAAGGAACTAGGACTTATGCATTATTATCTATGACTGGAAGTTTGGCAGGAACCAAATGAAATCTACCTGGGACAAGGAAAGTATGTGATCAAGCTATTGAAAATGTTTGATATGAAGGAATTCAAACCCATGACAACTTCGATGATCACAAACTTCAAAATGTTAAGGAATTTTGAATCCAGTCGAGTGGATCCTACTAAGCATAGACAACTGATTGGCTCCCTAATGTCTCTGGTGAATACTCGGCCATACATATGTTTTGCGGTGAATGTTCTCAGTTAGTTTCAAAGAGAGCCTAGACATGATCATTGGATAACTGCCAAACATATACTAAGATATCTGCAGGGAACCATCCACTACTACTTAAAGTATGAAAAAGGAAAAGATGTTCATCTAGAAGGATTTACTGACTCCGATTGGGGAGGCAATGCAAAGGTTGGAAGAAGCAATATTGGAGGATGTTTTAGCCGGGGATCCTCCCTGGTCTCTTGGATGAGCAAAAAGCAAGAGACAGTGGCTTTGAGTAGTGTTAAGGCCGAGTACATTGCAGCCTGTGAAGTAAGCAGGGAAGCAGTCTGGTTAAGAAATGTGTTATCTGATCTGTTTGCAGGACCGTTACCCTACCTTAATACATTGTGATACTACCAGTTGTATAAGACTATTTGGGGACCTGGTATTTCATGGAAAACGGAGCACATAAACAAAAAGTACCACTACATTCGAAATTTGGTACAATATGCTATTTTGAAGCTGGAGTAGATCCCCGCCAATAATCAACCTGCTGATATTTTGACAAAATATCTTCCCAATAAGAAGCTTGTGTATTTTAGAAACAAGCTTGGATTAGTTAACATATATTCCCTAGTTGAGAGGGAGAGATAGAAAACATCATTCTTGTCTTCATTTTGGAAGAACGAATGGAGGATTGAGTAATCATCTGGCACCCAATACTGTTTGAGGATGTGGCAGGGAATACAAAATAAGAGTAGGCAAGAGGACCGATATTCTCTGAGGGTTGGGGACCCAAGATAAGAATAGTCTTAGAAGATCATACTCGGTGAACACCTGGGTGGGTATGTACCTTGAGAAACAATGATGAAGCTATCTATAATCAATGGTCTCGCCAACATTGTGCTCTGATCTATTGAGAGATAGAGTTGTTAGTCAAGGCCTTGCTATGTGACAATGTTGGTTATAATGATGCCACATAAATGGATTACTAGTTTGACTCTTCTTATGAGATCTCTTTAGTATTGAGAATAGCCATGTACCATTTATGAATACCTCCCTAGTTAAGAGGGAGTGTTGAAGAAAGTATAACTAGGTTCGGTATTCATAAATATGAAATGTACTTTTGATTCTTGTATTTTGTAAAAGAAAGAAAAATGATTATTATTATTATTGAGCTTGGGTTTCTTGCCCAAAAAGTTTTATAGGTCAAGCACTAATTGAAAGTGCTTCTAGGATTGTCCCAGGTCAAAAAGTCAACTAGGGACATTGTCATAATATGAAGACCCCATCAGACATCTTGTAAATTGTAAAAAGATTATTTTTGTATGTTATAGAGCCCGCCAAGACCAAGTCAACCTACCAGCTTGTCAAGTAGGCCTAGAAGAAGGAACTCATACTGTGGGAAGCCTATACATAGGAGGTAGTTTGACCTCATTTGGAAAAAATCAATCCTCTCTCTCTCAAGCGAAGGAAGAAGCAAGGGATAACGAAGAAGGTAGAAGAAGAAGAAGAAGTGTTTTGGGTCTCTCTCCCTTTATTTCTCTCCACACGTGCAAAGGAGGAGGCTGAAATTCTGCAGCTTTTCGCTAGGGTTTCTACAGTCAAGCTAGGGTTTCCTTGTGAGGGTTTGATCTGATGAAAAAGGGTTGAAAGAAGGGCCAACAAAGTCCCCTTCTAGATCTAGAAGTAAAATTAGGTCAAGCGAGGTAGATGGAGGCAAAGAAGGAACAGTTCTTGTCCACACGTGCGAAGTAACAGCTGCCGTGGGGGGGGCAAAGTTGCAGATTTGAAGTCGGGGCAGAAAATTTGTGGCTGAAGGTCAAAGAAGTGTTCCCGGAAGAGATTTTGCTGGGTTTGGAAAGTAGTAAAGCAAGCACATTATTGAGAAGTTGATGTTGGTCTTGGAAGGGCTTCAGTGTTGGTCAAGTTCTTGGTATTTGTTAATAAAGAATCTATAAGAAGAGATTGAAGGGTTTTTCTCTCAAGAGGAGAAGTTTTTCCCTGGCTTGGAGCCTACATCTTGTGTTCTTATATCTTGTTGATTTTCTTGTTTTTGTAACTATTTGATGATTGAAGAACACACGATAATAATAATAAGAAGAAGTTAATCCTAATAAGTAAAAAGACATCACATTAAATTATCATAGTTAGAAGAATCATTAATGTTATCTTGCCCTAGATTCTTCAACATTAAGTACTTTCACAGATATGATACCAGGAGAATATTTAGGAGACATTGTGAAAGGATCGATCACAATACAGGGTATTCTTAAATATATATAGTATAGGATGAGAAGATAAATAATTGGTACAATGCAAACATAAAACCACATCCAAGGATGGAAACTAGTTCACCCCTAGATCCATCGTCTCAAGACATGCAGTCACAGGAGGAAGAACATATAACTCCTTAAGCAAGGAAAGTGGCTACTAAGAAAAGAATAAGATATGTTTCGAAAAACGAGAGAAATAAGAGGGGAAAGATGATCCTCTGAACATAGGAACTATTAAAGCAGAACAAGAGAGGAGAGAAGTAAAAGAAGAAGAGGAAAGCATGTAGCTGGATGAGTTGATTCAGAAGTAACAAGAATAAGGGGAGGAGAGGAAAAGGATAGAAGAAGAACAACGGAGGTAGTCCCAAGAGGAAGAAGTAACACATAGATTTGAATAAGAACTATATATTCAAGAGCTGGAAGAGGAATAGTTTGAAGAAGATGATACCATCCAACCAATAGAGGAAGAACTAGATACTCTCGAAGAACATTCCCTCACAAGTGGTCATCTTCCATTTGGAGAGATGGGGATCACACCTCTATCAATAGAAAGAGTCATTGATGTATGTCATGTAATGTTTGATCAAATTAAGAAGAGGATCATGCAACAAAGGCATATATACTTTCCCAAAGATCCTCAAAATCCAGTCTCCATTGCTATAGAGAAGGTGATAACTTCTAACACCAAAAGGAATCCTAGGGATGTCATGGCGGAAAATGTTGCATTCGTTATAATGACACAAGATGGTTATGAGTACTTGTTGAATGAGAATGCCAGGCTGAGAAGAGAACTTGTTGCAGTGAAGCAACATGTGGAACATCTTGTGATGAAGAATCAACGATTGTCATCACAAAGTTTCAACACTGAATAATGGCAGTCATCCATGAAAGAAGCACTGGGGCCAATGGAGGACACCATGGAATGGCTATATAATGAGATGATACTTATACAATTGGTGGTGGCTCCTCATGTTTGCATTCAAAAGAAAGCATAGAAAGTGGTAAAACTCTTGAAAGTAGCAAACAGAGCAGTCGACCAGATTTAGGAGTGTGCTGCCAAGTATCTGGATGTTATGCAATATTTGGATAAGAAAGACATGATTGTCGCGGAGATGGACAGAGTTAATGTTAGGCCCCTATACTACTAGTGTAACCCCTTATTGTTATTAGTATAACCCACTTATTATATTGATGTACCCATGTAGTGCCCATATTGTTACTATTGTGCCCCATAGAAGCCCACTATTGTTATTATTGTGCCCTTACATTATTATTGTTATGTTGGCTCTGATTATGTTATGACCCCTTCGACTCCTATATATAAAAAGGAGGTCTTTTCATTTGTATCATCAAAGAATTGTTCATTTATGTAATGTAAAGGAGGTTGCCCCCTCAAAGAGGTTGAATTCTAAGGCGTGGATTTATCTTTTCTATCTTTTCTTGAGCCGGTTTCATAACATTTGGTATCAGAGCTTTGGATTCTAGGGTTTCGCTGCTCCAAATAAGTCATCGTGGAATTTTCACTATAACTTTTTTTCTATGACGTTTCAAAAGTCGCAAAAAAAACCCATTTGAGAAGAAATCGCTCTGACCTTGGGTCCAAATTTCAGAGATTGTTGCGTGATATTTTCGGAGATATGATCTGAGGAAGTTGGTCTTTTTGCAGACTCCTGAATTTCATTCCAAACAGGTGACCTGGGGAAAATCGTCATAACTTTCTCTCTGGGGATCAGATTGAAATTTCGTAAGAAGGTACAGAAACAGGACGGACTATAGTTTGTTGTATGCATTTTTCAGATCCAAAGGTCGAAACAGTCACACGTGGCACTTCATAAAAGTTTGCTATTCTGGAAAGGTCTATAATCAAGTCATCTTGGGAGATTGTGCATAAATCTTTCTTAGAGAATCCAATTTGGATCAGACTGGTGGCATTGGAAAGAGTACACAGAGGGCTACTATAGGTCGCAATTTCAGAACTTAAAGATCCGAAAGTATAGAGTTACAGTCGTTTCAAGGTCGAGCTCCTAAAATCAAGAAAAAACAAGATGAGAAAGTTTGATGGCAAGGATCCGTTAAATTGGATACTTCAAATGGAGCAATATTTTGATCTACATGGTGTACAACTGTTACAAAAGGTATGTATAGCATCTTCATATTTAGAACCAGATCAATTTTTATGGTACGAACGGCTTTGTTCTCGTAAACAACTTGTTACGTGGTCAATTTTCACGAAGGAAATGATAGCACATTATGAGGATACAAAGAGCAACACCTTCTTTAGAGCAACACCACAACAATTGGAAAGAGTAAAAGGGCTTTGTGACATAGTGGAATGCAAAATTATGGAAACCAGGAAGTGTACCCCTCACAACTATAAAGATGGAAGTGTTGTTTCTCCTAGCCTTCCACAACCTACAAGGGTTACACCACAAAAATTGGAAGAAAAAAGAGAAAAAGGGCTTTGTTACAATTGTGATAGCAAATGCACTAAAGGTCATAAGTGTGCTGAGAAGAAATTATTTTACATAGAATATGAAGAGGAGGAAGAAAAGGATCAAGAAACATCAAAAGAAGAAGATATATGCCAGGACCCCACCCCGGAGAAAGAAGAAATGAATCAGACCATATCTTGTAAAGCATTGGCAAGAATTACCACTTCTCAAACTCTCAAGATAGAAGGACATATCAAGAAGAAAAAGGTGCAAGAAGTAAAAGATCACATTGAGAAAGAAGAAATGAATCCAGCCATATCTTGTAATTCATTGTTTGAAATTACCACTCCTCAAACTATCAAGATAGAAGGACATATCAAGAAGAAAAATGTTCAAGAAGTGAAAGATCACATCGAGCATCAAGAAATGAATCCGACCATATCTTGTAAAGGATTGGAAGAAATTACCACTCCTCAAACTCTAGAGATAGAAGGACATATCAAGAAGAAAAAGGTTCAAGCAGTGAAAGATCACATCGAGCATCAACAACAAGTTCTCCAACTTTTAAAGGATAACGACACTTCGGTGCAAAATCAAACGAAACAACAGGTAGATCAACATCGTAGTGAAAAATGTTTTGATGTAGGTGATTGGGTATTTTTACTGCTACATCTCAAGCAAGCTATTTATGAAAAGGAAATGTTGGCAATACTACATGCACTTAAAAAATGGCGACCTTATCAAATGGGAAGACTCTTCAAGGATGAGGATGTGGAAGCATTGTTTTGTGCTATTTATATTATCCAACTAGATTGGATAAACGAAGCAAGGGATGAATGGAAGAAGGACAAAGAAGTATGGCCACTTATTCAAAAGTTGCAAAAGATCCCAATTCAAACAATATTGCCAGAAATTGAAGAGGAAGGAAAAATCATATTGGAACCTGGAGCAGTCACAGAAACAAGAACCCGACAGCTACGAAATCGATCAATTTCAGAGTATCTCATCAAGTGGAAGAACTTACCCGCTGAATATTCCACATGGAGGACAAGAATTTTATACAGAAGCATCAAGAACTACTTAAGCGTTGAGGACAACGGTTTTTGAAGGAGAGGGGCATGTTAGGCCCCTATACTACTAGTGTAACCCCTTATTTTTATTAGTATAACCCACTTATTATATTGATGTACCCATGTAGTGCCCATATTGTTACTATTGTGCCCCATAGAAGCCCACTATTGTTATTATTGTACCCTTACATTATTATTGTTATGTCGGCTCTGATTATGTTATGACCCCTTAGACTCCTATATATAGAAAGGAGGTATTTTCATTTGTATCATCAAAGAATTGTTCATTTATGTAATGTAAAGGAGGTTTCCCCCTCGAAGAGGCTGAATTCTAAGGCGTGGATTTATTTTTTCTATCTTTTCTTGAGCCGGTTTCATAACAGTTAATCTAAGACTCCACTTATAGAACTACTGGAATCTTAGAGCACCATTTATTAGTACTATTGCTACCTATAATTCACTACATAATGGTTTCGAGTCTCTAACACAGAAACATATGATGCCCACAATAGGAACATTTGAAGCAATCAGAGGCAGAGAAGTCATCTTCCAGGACATCGGGAAATATATTGAAGAGATCAAACATGAAACATAACAAGAAGTCTTGGAGGTTACCAAAGACGTTATTCTATAGAACACCATCACACCAATCAAATCTCATATGAAACTTTCACGGCTTTGGAATAATGTGCAGTCAAGCTCTAAGACCATAGTGACAGAGGCACTAGATCTAAAGATGCAGTATATACGAGACTTGCTAGTTCGGTTCAAATCCATCTAAGTTAATGGAGTTCAGGGAATGACATACTTAAGTTACAAATGAGCTCCATGAGGAAGCAAATGATCTACCCATTTGATGAGCATTTGTCCCATTATCACCCTTGTCTTATTAGGCCACAGTCTCTTGTGTAATAAATGATATGTAATGAAATCCAAGGGACACATGTGGAATGTGAACGGTCACATATGGAATGTAGTAGGTCATGAATAGAATACGAATAGCCATAGAAGTCAAAGGGTCATGAGGAAGCTCAAAGGTCATTTTTATTTGTTATAAATAGCTCCTCATAACTCAAGCTAAGGGCTTGGATTCTTGAAGTCTTGCCTTGGCTTCTCTTGTATCACATAGGAGATAGATCATTCTTTGGAGAAGCAAGTTGTGGCTTCATGTTCCACTGTTGTATATAGTGTTTCATTCATGTAACAATGTACTCGGGACCTTTCACTCTTAATCAAAAACTCGATGAGCCAACATTGTTTCATTCATGCATCATAGATATAGTTGGACTATTTTGGTTATGTTTATGGTATATGTTGCTTTAATTACATTCTAAGTGAATGAACTAATTCATTGCTTAGTTATGCCTATTATTGAATGAGTGTTGTTATGCTTTAATGATTGTTTTTTATTATGTGGACTAATCTGCACGTATTCAATAAATATTTCTCTTCCTTCTTGGGTCCCCCTTGAGGACAATACTATTACTTTTCTAACCAGTGGCTCGTTTTCCTTGCCAGTCATGGTTGTTCCCTCATGCACCTTACATTGAGTGTCTCACAAAGCTCACATAGTTGCTAACCTAAAGAGGTGTTGCATTCTCTTGTGTGTAATAGTAACCAAGGCATATCTCTAAAACCTTTCCAACAATGGTCAGACCGTATGACCAGATGGGACCCTTAAACCAAATAGTGTCAGGTCTAATTGGAACTTCACATCGAGGAGATCCCCTTACAATGTTGGTGGCTTCCAACATCATCAACAAAGCCTATTTTTTCTTGGGTGGGGCATGTTGGTATCTTTGTCAGGGCTATAAACGCTCACTGGCAACGAAACAAGACTAGTGGCGCTAGATTAAAACCTACTGTGTAATCCTCCCACTCCTTCTGTTGAGGTAACTTTTGATGGGGTATGTTGACATATTTGTTGAGGCTATGGACGTTCTTTAGTAGCGAAACAAGGTCAGTGGTATTGGACTAAGTCCAATGCCTAATCCTCCCATCTTGTAAAAGCACACCTAAATTGAAAAATAAATAAATTTAAAGAAAACCTCTAACACAAAGAGTAAACAAGAATTTAGAAGGTTCCTTATCTCAGGATTGTGGATGATTCCTCCAGGGCTATAGACTCTCCTTGGCAACAATGCAACATCTGATTCTCGAAACTCATGTTATACCAACAAAAAGGGACCAAATCCCTCACAATTTTTCTCCCTAGCTTCAATAAAACCTTATTCCAAAATTAAAGTCATTCTTATGAATCTTAATTAGTGCTATGACTCATGCAATTTCTTGATCATTAACTATTAGCGTGTATGAGTCATGTATGGCATCGAAATGCTCTTGGAGAGTGAGACATATACCCATTTATGATTATGTTCCTTAAATCATTACCATAGTTACCCCAATACATTGTACAAATAAATACCTCATATACGTGAGTTATTATTGAACTCGTTAATCTTTACATACTAGGGCCTCAATTGATTTATCTTTGTTTCATTCTTGCTATTGATCAACCAAAACTTTAAGATGTAAAAATTTTCCTTCTATTGCTCTACGTTTTTGTGTTTGAGTTTCCTTTTTCCTTACAAATTGACTCCATTCCCAATGCGAAGGCATCTGGTGTGTTTTTCTTAGTGCCTCACAAGGAGACACCATCTCGAGTAGGAGCCAAATGTTTTTCCTAAATCTAACCCTCCTAAAAAATTAGACCTTCGCAAGCCCTTTTCTCCCCACCTTATTCAATTTCCTAGGATCATATTCGACTCCTTAACACTTACTCCTAGGCATACCAAAAAGAGAGGATTAGTAAAATAAACTTAAATGAAATATAAAGAAGGAGAAATGAGGTTAATGATGTAAGTGACATCATTTAAGGAATGTCCAATCTACACACACAAAAATATATATATATATATATATATATATATATCTAGAATATGGTTTTAATTTCTAAAACATAATAATTAAATGTTAACTAATGCATATCACTAAAATATGATTAACATTTTTATTCTAAACTAAGAACTCCTAAAAATGGGCAAACATTGTCCACAAAAGGGGGAAACTAAATATACAAATGAATTGTTTCTTATGCAAATCCCTTAATACCCATATAGTTAGGAGAGTTAAATTTCCTAAAGGATGTATATATATTTATAATTAATGCTATAAAATAGGGTTTAACAAAGATGAAAATCCATATTTTTACCTCATGTGGTTTTTCCATTGATCTCATAGCAAATTACTCTCCAAATTATAACCTTCATTTTACATTTTGATTAACCTTAAGAGCCTATTCGAAATAAGGTTGGAATCCACCTATTTAAAAGAGTGACCATGAAATTTCAAGTGTTATCTTTCTTAATTGGAAAATGAAATTTACTCATGTAAGAATGTTTTCGAGATTTTAAGATTATGAGAAAAAAATTTGTAATCCGTAAAGTAATTTGATTAAGGGATTAAAGCTTTGTTAATACTCTCTTGAGAAATTCTACATTACAAAACATGTAAATTATCAAAAACTTTGAATAAAACTATAATGGCACTATAAAATCAAGTTGCGTTCTTACATATAATTATACATTTACCTGTGATTTCTCTTAGCTAAATTAAAATGTACTTATCAACAAATTGATTCTTTTGTCGGTCTTAGGATATATATATATATATATATATATCCCGTGTCGTAAGACTTAAAATCCCATTTACAACATTTTACTAAAATCATAAGGGATGAGGTTTTACCCAATTATTCTCCTTATAGTGTTAAGGAAAGTGGTCTTAGGATATATATATATATATATATATATATATATATATATATTTCTCCCACACTAGTGTCGTAAGACTTAAAATCCAATTTACAACATTTTACTAAAATCATAAGGTATGAGGTTTTACCCAATTATTCTCCTTATAGTGTTAGGGAAAGTCATTTCAGGAATAAAGGTGCGTGAAAAAAGTTATGTTAGTTGAAATGTTGACAAAGTAAGGGAAGAACATTTACTATGTTTATTTAAGAATTGTTATTTAATTATCTAAAGGATTAACTCTAATTTGTTTTATGCAAGGATTAAGTTACAAAGCTATTAAAGATTATTAATTTTTCCCTTTACATTACCATAATAAACAAATGGTTATGTAAAAATTATGTAAGATGTTTAACATGATTTTGTATATAAAACCCCCTAATCTCTCATTGGAGAGGGGGAAGATGGTTTTGGAGGTGAGAATATGATTATGATTTTTTACGGTCTGGCTGTACTTGTTGCATAGACCGATCATCAACACTTCATAATCTTTTGTTATGTAATTGGAAAACAATACTTCTACAATTTTCCTTTTCATTTCCCATTTTGTTTTGTGTGCATATACACGAGGTAGTTTGCAGTTTATACAACATACTTGATCACTTGTTTATACTGCATCACTTTACTTAATTCACGACCCTCTCAAATATTAATATTGTTAGAGGTATCAAGATTGAGATATTCGCACGCTATATTGTTTAATTGACTAAAAAAACCTCGTTGTTGGTTGGTTTTATTACAATATTTCATGCTGATATATGTATTACACCAATGTATACTCCTTTGTTCATTTTTATTCTTATAATTTATGTGTTTGAATCCAAATATTTGTTAGCAATCTTGAAGTTGACTTAATTAACACCATTTTGTCACAACAATTAGAGGATTTGTTTGTTTTCAAGTATTCATACTATCAGTAAATGAACATGTTCTTAATGCTTGTCTTTTGAGGGAGAATGGAATGTAATAATATGTGATATTATGCTATTTTGTTCTTTTTCATTATGGTGGGCAACCAATAATAAGTTTCCAAGTACAACTAACACTTCTTTTATTTTTCCTTTTCTTTGTCATATTCATCTCTAATTTGTGTTTTGTCATTTTCTCATTGCATACTTAAGGTTTTAATTGTAATTATTGATCTTTTAATTATTATAAGTTCTCTTCCCCAATGTTTAACCTCTCTTCCTTTTAACAACACACTTCTTTCAACAAATATTCTATAAACTCTCTCCTCCGTTGCATTTGTAAATTGAGCAACCAAGTTAGGGGTTAAGTTATGCACACTAATTGATTTTTTGTTATCCCTTAAAACATCTTAGAACCATGTTAAAGTAAATTGTTATATGACATGCCAATTGACTACTTATAGCCCTTGATTTGTTATAAAATACCATCTAAAATTGCTATATGACTCCATTGCCCAGACAATTAAGTCACTAATCTCCCTTTCCTCCACCTCTCTCCAACCATAAAATTCAATCTGATTTTCCCCTTTTTGTTCATGTTTCCAAGATTTCTCATAGTCCTATTACATCTGCATACAAATTAACCTTAGTAACAATAGGGTAGCCCCCTTGGTCAAAATTCCATTTACCACTCTTGTAGTGTAGAGGGGAGTTGGTGAGCTGACAATGACCAACCTCCTAGTTCCACAATTCCTCACCTAGGTGCTTTGGACTTAACATTTTTCGAGAATTTATTGTTTGTTAACACGCCTATCGACCTTGCCCAATATTTCCCAACTAAACAAGCTTATAATGTACTTGGTAGGTGTTATTATGTCCACAACAACAAACTGTGGAAATTAATTGGAAGTACCATGGGTCAATTATGAAACACAATTTATTTATTTTTGGTTTATGCCTTCAACATTAGAGCCGACTGGAGTGTAAACATGTTAGATATGGCTTGCATGGATCCTCAAATTTATTTGGCCCAACGTCCACAACTCTACCTAGTACGATAAAGAGTGCATATGGTTTTTTTTTCCCTTAAAGAAGAAAATAAAATAACATAATATTATATATTAGTAAAGTACGATTAAACCTAGAGTGGATAGACGATCAAAAGTGCAGTAAAGTTCCATTATAAGGAGAGCACTTGATATCACAACAAGGAGAGGAAGTCAACCAAACCATGAGCGTGAAGTTAAAGACAAAGCAATTTTTAGTAGATGTATATACCTGAAGGGGAACATCCATTCCCTTTTATCATTATGGAGTCATCCTAAACTTGATAATGCCATTTTAAAAGTGGTCTAAGCTAAGAAACATCAATTATGATATATGGAAAATTTGGATAAAATCTCTCTTAATCTCCAAATTGAACAAATTCCCACAACAAAAGAGAATATCTTAGAAAAATCTTATATTAGCCACAACAAAAGAAAATATCTTAAAAAAATATTATATTATACTATTTTTGGGTTGAGAGGCAATGTTCATAGACATTTTGACTCAACCAAAATACATAGAATTAAAATAAAATAGCATAACAATGATATTTATTAATAAAACATTTTTCTTAATCAAATTCCAATGAAAAAAGTAAAATAAAAAATAATTATAATTATAATTAATAACTAAATCAATCTAGATTCATCTTGACTTTAGATATACGCAAACACTTAGTAAATTTGTAATTAAGCTTCATCTCTCTAGACACTTGGTAAATCTGTAATTAAGATGGATTTAAACAGCTTTATATCAATAAAATACAAAAACTCTTTACACTATGTTAATATCCATAAAAATAAAAAATAAAAATTCATATATTCTATTTATTGTAAATAAAATTTAGGTAAAATAAAGAGAAACAACAATACTTATATTATTATTATTTAAAAAAAATATAAATAAAACTTATATAAAATAAAGAGAGAAACAACAACCCTTATGTTATTGTTATTTTTTTTCAAAATTATTCCAAGCCAAAAACCAACTCCCGAAAACATCAACCCTTACTAAAAAAATCAAACTAAAACTAACAAACCAATAAAGAGAATATTTAATTGAAGAGATATATTTGTAACAATTATATGATATGATATATTTTAATGACGTCCACGAGACCCAACGGTCTAAGGGACCTAAACTCCACACCAAACAAGATATCACAATCTCAAGTTTCCCTCTAAAACAACCCTTTTGCCATGAATCTTGATCAAAAAATTCGCCATTTGGTGAAGCCTTGCTTCCTCAAACAGTTTGCTCAAATTGTCCACCTTTAGACCACTTTCAAACTGATTATGAATGTCCTCATAAGCCGGACATTCCATGATGAAATGCCATTCGGTTTCAACCGCTCCTATCTTACAAAAGATACAAATTCTTTCTTCCCACTCTTCCTTGGGGGTTATCCACCTACTTGTTTCGCACCTAAGATGGTGAGATCCGGTCCTCAGTTGGGCTATTAAAATCTTAGCCTTTCCCTTGATTGCGACACTCAAATAAGTCTTTTCATCATGCGATTGTGATGGGTTGAAATTTTTGACATATAACGCTTTTTTCCTGCCAACCTGTTTTTCCCACATGGCAGACCTGAATTTTTCAAGCACCCAATTTTTTATTTCCTCTTTAGAATTAGGACAGTCTTGCCAATTAATTCCCCATTTTCTCATCCACTTGTCATTTTTCTTCCTCCAAGTTTTCTTCCTACGCATTAGCTCCTCTGCAACAATCATCTTGGGCCAACGATGTGCATCCATTTTTTTACACCTTGTTTAAATAACTTAACAAATAAACGATTGGTGACACCTCCATTGGGAACATACCAAACTTAGCGAGTAGGATCTCATATGGGACCGTTGACTTGACTTTGAGGTTGCTAATGATTAAGTGCTTTTGAATTCTTTCCAGCTGTCTCCACTTGTGATTTGACATGCCACTCCTCCAAACTGATGCCATCCTAAGCTGCATATACCATAATGATGCAGCCTAAGCCACATATTACCCACAATATGGAAATAAAATTGCATGTCCCACTATGTGTACATGTCCCAAGAATTCCAAGTATTCCATACTTAGTAAACCCTTCCATAAATCAAGGTTCAAGGCTCCTTAAATAAACTCTATGTGGAAATATTCATTTAACTATCCCACAGGTTTCGACTTTGGGTTATTTTTCACCTCCGACGCTTATCAACCATACCCTGGTCTTTAGACTTTGGTTAAAACTCAAACTTAACCCATAAAACATTAATTCTGCTTATTTATATTATTATATTATAATTTCCATATAATAGAAATATTCACAACCCACACTTAAAACTTTACCTTTCCACCATTCTCCGAACCTTTGCATGTATATCGATGCTCTGTTTAGCACATTCAATCCGCACCGTTGATCTATCTCGCTTGATATAACGGCTATCACACCGTCTGCTCACCAACTAGCCCGAACAATCTCCATCGTCAATCTATCTCGCTTGATCCAACGGTTGTCGCACAATCTCGTGCGAATACTTGCACGACCGATATTAGGTTGAGAGCGTGCAAGAAAAATGGTTTTCCTTTTCCATCGTGTGCTACGTGTCAATCGCTAAAGGTAATTGCGTGAAATTTTGAAAGACCACTTACCACCTTTAGGGCGAGCAAGATACTACTTACCCCTTGTGAAGACCGCTCCGTCCTTCAGCTAACACGTGGGTTTAATCTCTGCCATTCATCTTCTTGACTTTATTCTACACGACTTAATATTAGCCATCTATCGCACACAACCTTGTTCGTTGGTCTGACTGATCCAACGACTGTGCTTCGCTGATATATTCCTCTGTGATCACCGTGTATTAGTCCTCTCGGATTCTCTGTCTGTGTAATTAGTCTCACCTTACAGTCTTCACTTATTCTGGTCTCGATCTCAGCTCGCGCCTTTATGCTTCCTTCATAAATCCTTAGGTTTTAGGAAACCTTACAGCTATACCTTCGCTACAACATTAGAGGCTTCCTCCATATCTGTGTGTAACCACGTAACACACTTCTCTGCACTTCGTCTCTGGTTCTGCACACCTGCAAACCTGTGTTACGCAGATTTACTCTAGTCTACTCACAATCTATAATTCAATTGCTCAGTACACATCACACAAAATCAAATACCGAGTTATCTGTATTTAAACAAACATTTACACAGGAATTTCTTCCTCGGCCTAATCTTTTATATTAGTGGCCTTTCCTTCCCTCTAACTAACTGACTGATTGACTGACTGACTAACTACCTGACTAACTCTATGCCTTTTAGGCTTACATTTATACAAAAGGTTCTATTAACCAATTTTGGTTCAGATCCTTAATCTGCTGAACTAAATCCTGAATATCCTCTAAGTCCACTTTTGACTCCACTAATCATTAAGAATCCTCTCTAGTTCCACGAATCATGACACCTCTTTCTAGTCTAAGATTTACAATTTATTTCCAACTCTCTCAATCCCCACTAATCACTCATCATCACTCATGTTCTCCTACATTTGAGAGCATTTACAAATATCATCACAATATCACCCAAAACATTAATAATTACAGTAATTTGATACATAGGAGTCCAACTTCCTTGAAAACACAAGACCCCCTAAGTTAACTACAACATAATGAAATTGTTGAGCTGTATGCTCCTACATCAAACTCCCAAGGTTAAAATAATCATGATCTCCTGATCATGTGCTTCCGACCTTTGTCCTCCTGTATCCCATACTTTGTTCTGTAATTTGTCTTTGGTTGCTGCTGTTGTTTGTTGTTGTTCTCCAGGTCTCCACACTTTATGTTGTTTTTCCCCACTAGCTATGCTTTCATAGTCTGTTGTTGTCTTTCTATTTCTGTTGCTTGGCTTTCTTACTGCTGCTTTCTTATGAGGCACCTTCATCATCAATCTTATTATTCTTTCAATCTCTGTGTCAAATTTGTCTTTTGACTGATAATTACTTTACCATTTGTTCTTGTACTTTGTCCACTCATCTTCATACTGTTGTTTACTGTCTTCTCTTTGAAGTTGTTGGATTCTTACTACCGCTCTTTCATCCTTACCCTCTTGTGACTTTCCAAACAACCTCTGTTCAATAGCTATATATTTACTTTCAAGAAATAAATTACCCTCTAATTCCCTTTGCACTTGATTCCTCTCAAATACATCTCTATGTTGTTCATCAATTCCAACATATTCTCCTTTCTCTTCTTTGACAACCCTGAGTGATTGTCCTTCACTTCTTTCACTGATTGTGACAATCAGTTTATCTTCTTCAAGCACGTTATCTTCATGCTTTTCATTTTCCTCATCAGTGTGTCTGTCCTGGCAACTTCCAGTCTTCTTCAGTTCTAACACTGACTCTTCAACTTGAAACATGTCTATCTCATCTTCATTAAATCCTGTAATCATAAAACAATTATCAAAATTAAAAATATAAGGCCTCATTACGTTTTCCTTCTCTGGCAACATCTCAATATGCTGCTCTGAGTTTTCCTTCAATTCCTTTGTCAACACATTAGTATGTTGATTTAAACTCTCCTTCATATCATCTGTTTCAATGATATCTCTCTGCTCTGGTTCACAATAATGAACTCCTCCTTTTGTAATGTCAATTTGTTGAACTTTTATTACCATCCCCTTTTCCTTATGATTGTCATTCATGACAATTTCTTTGTCTTCCTTTTTCAAAAATTTATCCTGAGTATACATCCTCTGTTTTTCCAACTCTCTTCTTTGAAAGTCTAATTTTCCATATAACTCAATAATTTCAATTGGAGTAGAATTTGGAAATTTCACACAATTTTCCATACCTTCCTTTGTTATTGACCAATCATCAGATGTCCTTTCTCCCTTTGCTAAATCTTTTGCATAGTCTTCTTCTTTCTTCAATTCTGTGATTGTCTTTTCTTTGCCTTGAGACAAATCTGCCTCCCCTTCTTCCTCAATACACTTTGCCTTGTTATCTCTCTGTAACCCTTCTTCAAGAGCTATCCTTGCCCCATCATCTGCTTTAATATTCTCTTGCATTTGTTCTTCATCAATAACATTAATCAAATTCATTAGTTTACCTCTCTAAGACAATATTCCTTCATTGTTCACCAGAATAAGACCCTGGTCTTCCATCGCTATGACAACTTTAAATGACTGTCTTTTCTCATTAAGTAACTCATCCATAGACTATTTATGTTGTAACCAATAAAATTCTTCTTCTTCTGAAAAATTTTATTGGTCACCTTTTACTTCAAGATCTTCATCCATTCTGAACACATCTTGAAAAGGTTGCGTTTCTCCTGCAATACCCACAATCATACACAAATTATCAGTTTTAAAAACATAAGACCTTGTGGTGTCACTTGATGCTTCAGTCATCATATCTCCTTGTTGTCCTGAATTCTCACAATGATTCATAAGATCTTCCACAGATCTCTAGTCTTCATCTTCACCCAGAACTTCACCATGTTCTGCTTCACAAATGGAAACTTCCATTTCCAACTTAGCTTCTCTGAGTTTTTCCACCAAACACTTCACTTGCTTCTGTTGTAGCCTTCTTTGTAACTTAGACCACTTCATTGCTTTTTTCCTCAAGACCCAACCTTGTCTTTGGTTCTCCTCTAGTAGCATCCTTAATACATTGAGTTATTCTTTTAACTCCACAATCTCCTTGTCAAGCTCCTCTTGACTCATTCTCTTGCCATTTGCCTTGGCATCCTCCTTCTTCACTTTTCTTCTGCTGTGGTCTTCCTCAGAATCTCTGTTATCTCTGTTATGACTATCAATAGTCATCTCTATCTTCATGAGTTCCTCACTCACTTACTATGAGTTGCATTAAAGCCTCTGCAACAACAAGTCCTCCCTGCTGCCACTTACCTCACCAAGCTTTCCTCTATACTTGGTCTTTTGGCAAGCACTTGGTTCTCTATTCTCTCGAACCTCTTTGAGCACTTCTCTCTGCTCCTTGTAGGCTTCAAATCATCTGCACCTTTTAAGAGCACAACTATCCTCTTATATTTCAATCACAATGAAATACTAGGTTCTGGCCACCTCTTCTTTCACTCAGAAATTCTTACAAGCTTTCTTCATTCCTTAGAAATTCTACCCGCATCCTCTGTGGAATTGCCTTTATGATCTTTCTGTGAGTTGCAACAAAACCTCTACAGTAACAAGTCTCCTTCTTGCTACACGTGCCTCATTAAGATTCTCTCCTCTGAGCCTAGCCTTTTGGCATCTCTCTAGTTCTCTCCTCTGGAACCAATTGAACACTCCTTGCTCTGGGTTGCTGCAATATTCTCACCTTCTTATGCCACTACCTTCAAGACCTCTGCATGATCTTGTTCTAGCATTCACCTACACTTTGAATAGATTGTTTTCTATTTCCTTTGCATCTGCAAATTATGCTACACTTTATCTGTATGTGCCTACTGTTTGTAAGATTTAAAATCCGATCTCCTCTTGCCTGTATACATACCTTCAATACATAACTCTGTTCCAAGTTTTCTCAGAGAATTCTTACATACATAATTTCCTTATTTTGCTCTGATACCAAATGATGCTAGCCTAAGCCGCATATACCATAATTATGCAACCTAAGCAGCATATTACCCACAATATGCAAATAAATTTGCATGTCCCACTATGTGTACATGTCCCAGGAATTCCAAGTATTCCATACTTAGTAAATGCTTCCATAAGTCAAGGTTCAAGGCTCCTTAAATAAACTCTATGCGGAAATATTCATTTAATTATCCACAGGTTTCGACTTTGGGTTATTTTTCACCTCCGACGCTTATCAACCATACCTTGGTCTTTAGACTTTGGTTAAAAATCAAACTTAATCCATAAAACATTAATTCCACTTATTTCTATTATAATTTCCATATAATAGAAATATTCATAACCCACACTTAAAACTTTACCTTTCTGCCATTCTCTAAACCTTTGCATATATTGATGCTCTCTTTAGTGCATTCAATCCGCAGCGTTGATCTATGTCGCTTGATCTAACAGTTATCACGTCATACGCTTGCCAACTAGCCCGGACAATCTCCACCGTCAATCTATCTAGCTTGATCCAACAGTTGTAGTGCAATCTCGCGCGGATACTTGCACGACCGCTATCAAGTCAAGAGCGCGCGAGAAAAGTGGTTTTCCTTTTCCATCGTGTGTTGAAATTTGGTACCGGAGGACAGGTGGTTCCCTTAGGCTTTGATCTTTGGCCTAGGGAAAAGTGTCCAAAAGAATTTAATTTTTCTCCTAAAGTGACTTTATAATTTTATAAAGTTAAATCTAATTTAAAAGTGACTTTAAGTGATAAAGTTACTAAGTCTAATTTTAAAGTGACTTTTATAAAGTCAATGAAAAATTAGAAAGGCAAAGTGACTTTGGAAATAAATTACTAAGTGGGTCTTTATTAAAGTGGGGTGAATTAAAAAATAAAAAGTGAGATTTAAATGAGCATTTAATCTCAGCCATTGATCTAAATCTATTTCAGCCATTGGATTTAGAGATCACCCAAAAGTCACTTGGGTCACCCAAAAGTCACTTGGGTCACCCAAAAGTCATTTGGAGTTATATTAAGGGAGGAAAAGGAGGAAAAGATCACATTCGATTCAATTCTTTCATGAGCAGATTGGGAGAAGGAGAGTAAGAGAGCAAGAGAGATATTTGAGCAGGGAGGAGAAGGAGACAACAACTTGGCACACATTCCAAGGCAGCAGTTGAGCAGATTTGTACAGTTGATTCATCACACAGTGAAAGGCAGATTTTGGCACAATTTTCGAGGAGAGGTTTGCACAAAAATCGAGGAGCAGTTTGCTGGTTTTTCTGCACGCAAAACAAGGGCCATACAGCAGCATTTAATGCTGAAAGTGGGCACGAAAATCGAGGAGACCGTACAACATTTATTGCTGTCCTGTTTGCTGTAATTTCCAGTTTGCTGTGAAGCATGGGAAAAGAGATAAGTTGTAAATTTGCTTGCTGATTTTTTGCTGAAAATTTCTCACTGTAAAAGGCAATTTTCAGAAATAAAGAAGAGCTCTCAAACTGGTTTTCCCCAAGAGTTGTAGGGGGTTTTTCCAGGGTCACATTGACAAAAAATCTCAGTGTTTAAATGTGTTTTAATGGCTGCTTATTACTGCTGATTTTTATTTCTGCAATTTCCAGCATTCTGTAAAATTTCCAGAATTTGTGTTTTCAGCAAATTTATTTTTTTCAGCTTGTTAAATGTATGGTTATGGGAAAGGGCATTTAACTATATGGGAGAAATAAGGAGAAACTGAAAACCGGGGTGGGAAAACAGAAATTCCTACATGATATCAAAGGTTGAGTGCTGAAGGGCAGTTTGGGACAGCAAAAGGAAAAATTACAGTTGCTGATTTTTCACTCAGAAAATTCCAGCAAGCTGATTTTTTCATAAACAACAGTTTATCTTTACTACAGTAGTGCTATTTTTCAGTTTTAGGACAGCAGGATGTCATTGGGATTGAGGGTGGAGGATAGGCTGGATGGGCATATAAATTACAGCGTTTGGAAGGAGAGAATGGAGAGTATCTTTGAGGAGGCAGAAGTCTGGGATATCATGGTGCATACCACACAGAACCTTGTTGTTGTGCCTACTGATGCTACTCAGTTGACATCTTCTAATAAAAAGAACAACAAGGGTAAGAGGCTGATTCTAGACGGAATCAAAGACCATTGCATTCCTCATGTGAGAGGAAAGAGCAATGCCCATGAGGTGTGGACAGCATTGTCCAATCTCTACCAGAGTACCAATGAGAACCGGAAGATGGTCCTGAAGGAGAAGCTGAAGAACATTAAGATGTCTAATGATAGTGCAGATGGATATCTCACAAAGATTACTGATGTGAGAGATGAGTTAGCAGCGATTGGAGAGGCCATTCCACCCACTGAGTTGGTGCGGATTGCAGTGAATGGCCTCCCCCGTTCATGGTTGAACTTTGCTGATGGGGTTTGTGCACGTGAGACCCTTCCCACATGGGAGAGGTTTTGGGATGATTGCATTCAGACAGAGATCAGGAAAGGTTAGCTTGGGGCAGCCAAGCCAGTTGAGCAGGATGAGGATGTAGCACTGGTGGCAGGAGGCAAGAAAGGCAAAGGGAAGAAGCAGGCTTCCACAAGCAGTAGTGGGGGCAAAGGCAAAGGTAAAGGTAAACAAGGGAACACACAGAAGGACTATTCCAAGGTGAAGTGTTGGAATTGTCAAAAGATGGGACACTATGCAGTTGTGTGTCCGGAGAAGAAGAAGAAGAAAGGGAAGAACTAGG
Source organism: Pinus tabuliformis (assembly GCA_031772625.1). Lineage (NCBI taxonomy): Eukaryota > Viridiplantae > Streptophyta > Pinopsida > Pinales > Pinaceae > Pinus > Pinus tabuliformis. The sequence continues at coordinate 2,077,143,260 of CM062818.1, forward strand.
ACGTGGCAGCTTCAGCAGAGATTGAGGACTTTGCTGGTCGTTTTGACCAAGAGTTTGTGTTCACTATGTGTGAGTCCTCTAGTGCAGGATCACCTGCCACACAAATTCAGAGGGAGCATGCTTTTCCCTCGATTAGCAGAGCATCTTCAGGTATCTGGTATGTGGACAGTGGGGCTTCACGTCATATGACAGGAGTCCTTGAGTACTTCTCAGAGCTTTCAGAGAGTGGCACTGATATTGAGTTAGTACTCGATGATGACAGAGTTGTTAGAGCAGTCGGGGTGGGGACAGTGACATTTCAGAGGGAGTCCAAACCTCCCTTGAAGGTGTCAGAGGTTCTTTATGTGCCAGGGATGAGGAAGAACCTCATATCCGTCTCAGCTTTGGAGGACAGAGGATATGAGGTACTGTTCAGGGGAGGACAGGTGTTGATGTATCCCAGGGGCACTCCAGCTGATTCAGCTAGAGTGATAGGTGTATGCCATGCAAAGGTGTACAAGTTTGCATTCCAGCCCCTTTTGGCATTGAGCAGTAGTACTGACAGCAGAGCTAGCAGTTCTGAGTTGTGTGAGATTTGGCACCACAGGATGGGACATATGTATCATGGAGCCTTGAGGACATTGCGGGAGATCACTACAGGTGTGCTAGATTTCAGTACTGATCACTTTGATACTTGCAGAGGTTGTGCGATGGGCAAGTTTGCCAAATCCCCTTTTCCCAGCAGTGACAGCAGAGCGACGGGGATACTTGATTTGATTCATTCCGATGTGAGCGGTCGGATGTCTCATGTTTCCTTGAGTGGATATGAGTACTATGTTTTATTCATTGATGATCACTCCAGGAGGACCTGGATTTATTTTTTGAAGACCAAGAGGAGGTCTTCAAGCGGTTTCAGGAGTTCAGAGCTCTTGTGGAGACTCAGACAGGTCGAAAGATCAAGTCCTTGAGGTCGGACAATGGAGGAGAGTACACCCTTGGAGAGTTTGTTGACTATTGTGTGGAGGCAGGCATTAGGAGGGAGTTCACTGTTCCTTACAACCCCCAGCAGAACGGAGTTGCGGAGAGGAAGAACAGATCCATCATAGGGGCTGCCAAAGCCATGTTACATGATAAGGGGTTGCCATTGTTCTTGTGGGCAGAGGCCTGCAACACAGCTATTTACTTGCAGAACAGGAGTCTGCATCGTGTCTTGGGGCACATGACTCCGGAGGAGGCTTTCTCTAGGAAGAAGCCTGATATTGGTCATCTTCATATCTTTGGATGCATTACATACTCCTATATACCCAAGGAGAAGAGGACCAAACTAGAGCCCATCGCAGAGAAGGGTATCTTTATGGGCTACAGTGAGACCTCAAAGGCCTTTAGGATTTACATTCCTGCACGGAGGAGAGTTGTTGTCAGACGAGATGTGAAGTTCGAGGAGGACAGGGCCTTTAGGAGGTCACGGGAGTTAGAGTATCTGGATCAGCCAGACCCTCAACAGCAGTTGAGTCAGTCGCAGGGATCCAGTGGGCAGGGATCAGGAGGATCCAGAGGTACATCTATGAGGATGCCAGGTCCGTCAGTGAGCAGTGGCTCGCCGAGCCAGAGGGGTGGTGCTCCGAGCAGCATGCAGAGCAGTTCACTAGGGAGTCCATTGATGGACAGTTCACACGGTGCCTCAACTTCTACAGGTTCAGGTGCAGGCAGGAGGACAACAGATAGACAGTCAGGAGTTCAGGCTACTGATGGTGATGAGGAGGAGGAGTTTCATTCTCCTATGGGAGAAGCATGCTTAGGGAAGAGAAAGCCCAAGTGGCTTCAGGACACCTTGAGAGATGCCACATCTATCGCTGAGCCGAAGAGGCCGGTCAGAGAGAGTAGACCACCTGAGAGGTTTTGTAGCTATATGATGATGGTTACCAGCATCCTTGACTCTGAGCCTTCTAGCTATGAGGAGGTAGCTAGCCAGCAGGTCTGGAGAGAGGCCATGCAGGAGGAGTATTCTTCTATCATGAAGAATGATGTTTGGGAGGTGGTGCCGAGGCCTGAGGGAAAATCCGTGGTTACTTCCAGATGGCTTTACAAGGTAAAGCATGTTGCAGATGGCAGCATTGAGAAATTCAAAGCGAGGTTTGTGGCTAGAGGGTTCTCCCAGGTAGAGGGAGTTGATTATGAGGAGACCTTCGCTCCCGTGGCTCGATATACTTCGATCCGCTCCATTATATCGATAGCAGCAGAGATGGGTTGGAAGATCCACCAGATGGATGTGAAGACCGCATTTCTCAATGGCTTCATACAGGAGGAGGTGTACATTGAGCAGCCACAGGGCTTTGAGGTGCATGGGAAGGAGTCCCATGTGTGCAGACTGAAGAAAGCCCTTTATGGCCTAAAGCAAGCTCCCAAAGCTTGGTACTCCAGGATAGATACATATTTGCAGGGGATGGGTTTCACAAAGAGTGAGGCAGATCCAAACCTTTACTTTATTGTGATTGGTGAGAAGCCTCTCATTCTTGTCCTATATGTGGATGACTTGATCATTACAGGTGCAGAGAGACTCATAGAGCACTGCAAGAGAGATCTTGCGACAGAGTTTGAGATGAAGGACATCGGCTTGATCCATTACTTTTTGGGTTTGGAGGTGTGGCAGGAGGAGGGGCATTTCTTCCTGGGGCAGGGGAAGTATATTGTGGACATCCTTAGCAGATTCCACATGGAGGATTGTAGACCCATGTCGACACCAATGATCACCAACTGGAAGAAGCTTCATGCTTCGGATTCCGAGTTGGTGGATCCCACATTGTACAGGCAGCTGATTGGTTCCTTGATGTATTTGGTCAACACTAGACCAGATATCTATTTTGCAGTCAACACGATGAGTCAGTTTATGTGTGAGCCTAGGAAGGTTCACTGGGTGGCTGCAAAACACATTTTGCGATACTTGCAGGGGACAGTGGATTATGGTCTGGACTACAGGCATGGAGATGGAGTGAGATTGGCAGGATACACTAATTCTGATTGGGCAGGTTGTGCTTCTGATAAGAAGAGCACTTCAGGGTGTTGTTTTGGGTTGGGTTTAGCAGTAGTGTCATGGTTCAGCCAGAAGCAGTAGTCAGTAGCACTGAGTTCAGCGGAAGCAGAGTATATGGCAGACAGTCTAGCTAGTTTTGAGGCTATCTGGCTTCACAAGATGTTGTTTGGCTTATTTGGTCAGCCGTTGAGACCTTCAGTGATTTACTGTGATAATCAGAGTGACATTAAACTCACGGAGAATCCAGTATTTCATGACAGGTCAAAGCATATCGGGATCAGATATCATTTCATCAGAGACTATGTTCAGAAGGGAGTTGTGAAGCTTGAGTATATTTCCACTGATGAGCAGGTTGCAGATATCCTTACCAAAGCCTTACCACGGGGCAAGCATGTCTACTTCAGAGACAAGATGGGTGTGGTGAGGAACACCTTCCTCGGTAAGAGGGAGTGTTGAAATTTGGTAACGGAGGACAGGTGGTTCCCTTAGGCTTTGATCTTTGGCCTAGGGAAAAGTGTCCAAAAGAATTTAATTTTTCTCCTAAAGTGACTTTATAATTTTATAAAGTTAAATCTAATTTAAAAGTGACTTTAAGTGATAAAGTTACTAAGTCTAATTTTAAAGTGACTTTTATAAAGTCAATGAAAAATTAGAAAGGAAAAGTGACTTTGGAAATAAATGACTAAGTGGGTCTTTATTAAAAAATAAAAAGTGAGATTTAAATGAGCATTTAATCTGAGCCATTGATCTAAATCTATTTCACCCATTGAATTTAGAGATCACCCAAAAGTCACTTGGGTCACCCAAAAGTCATTTGGAGTTATATTAAGGGAGGAAAAGGAGGAAAAGATCACATTCGATTCAATTCTTTCATGAGCAGATTGGGAGAAGGAGAGCAAGAGAGCAAGAGAGATTTCTGAGCAGGGAGGAGAAGGAGACAACAGCTTGGCACACATTCCAAGGCAGTAGTTGAGTAGATTTGTACGGCTGATTCAGCACACAGTGAAAGACAGATTTTGGCACAATTTGGAGAGGTTTGCACAAAAATCGAGGAGCAGTTTGCTGGTTTTTCTGCACGCAAAACAAGGGCCATACAGCAGCATTTAATACTGAAAGTGGGCACGAAAATCGAGGAGACCGTACAACATTTATTGCTGTCCTGTTTGCTGTAATTTCCAGTTTGCTGTGAAGCATGGGAAAAGAGATAAGTTGTAAATTTGCTTGCTGATTTTTTGCTGAAAATTTCTCACTCTAAAAGGCAATTTTCAGAAATAAAGAAGAGCTCTCAAACTGGTTTTCCCCAAGAGTTGTAGGGGGTTTTTCCAGGGTCACATTGACCAAAAATCTCAGTGTTTAAATGTGTTTTAATGGCTGTTTATTACTGCTGATTTTTATTTCTACAATTTCCAGCATTCTGTAAAATTTCCAGAATTTGTGTTTTCAACAAATTTATTTTTTTCAGCTTGTTAAATGTATGGTTATGGGAAAGAGCATTTAACTATATGGGAGAAATAAGGAGAAACTGAAAACCGGGGTGGGAAAACAAAAATTTCTACATCGTGTGCTACGTGTCAACCGCTAAAGGTAATCACGTGAATTTTTGAAAGACCACTTACCACCTTTAGGGCATGCGAGATACTGCTTACCTCTCGCGAAGACTGCTCCGTCCTTCCGCTAACACGTGGGTTTAATCTCCACCCTTCATCTTCTTGACTTTATTCTGCGCGACTTAATCTTAGCTGTCTATAACACACAACTTCGTTCATTGATCTGACTGATCCAATGACTGTGCTTCACTGCTACATTCCTCTGTGATCACCGTGTATGAGTCCTCTCGATTTCTCTGTATGTGTAATTAGTCTCGCCTTACGGTCTTCACTTGTTCTGATCTTGATCTCCGCTCGCGCCTTTAAGCTTCGTTCATAAATCCTTAGGTTTTAGGAAACCTTACAGTTATACCTTCGCTGCAACATTAAAGGCTTCCTCCAATACTATCTGTGTTTAACCACGTAACACACTTCTCTGCACTTCGTCTCTGGTTCTGCACACCTGCAAACTTGTGTTACGCAAATTTACTCTAGTCTACACACAATCTATAATCTAGTTGCTTAGTACACATCACACAAACTCAGAAATCGAGTTATTTGTATTAATAAACAAACATTTACACAAGAATTTCTTCCTTGGCCTGATCTTCTATATTAGTGGCCTTTCCTTCCCTCTAACTAACTGACTGACTGACTGACTAACTAACTAACTACCTGACTGACTCTATGCCTTTTAGGCTTACATTTATACAAAAGGTTCCGTTAACCAATTTTGGTTCAGATCCTTAATCTGCTGAACTAAATCTTGAATATCCTCTAAGTCCACTTTTGACTCCACTAATCCCTAAGAATCCTCTCTAGTTCCACGAATCATGACACCACTTTCTATTCTAAGATTTACAATTGATTTCCAACTCTCTCCGTTGGGTCCATATAATACTAGTGATTACCCCATTACTATTGTAGTTGCATCCATTATTAATATTGTTGTGCCCATATTATCCCCATATTGTTATAACTGTGCCCCATAGAATCCCTCTATTGTTATTTTTGTGGCTTTATATTATTATTGTTAGGTCGGCTGGGTTATATTGTGACTCCTTAGACTCCTATTTATAGAAATGAGGTTTTGTCATTTGAATCATCCAAGAATTGTTTATTTATGTAATGTAAATGAGGTTGGCCCCTCGAAGAGGCTGAATTCTAAGGCGGTGATCTATCTTTTCTTGAGCTGGTTTCATAACATTTGGTATCAAAGCTTTGGATTCTAGGGTTTCGCTGCTCCAAACAGGTCATCGTGGCATTTTCGCTATAACTTTGTTTCTGCAACGTTTCACAAGCTAAAAAAACAACCCATTTTAGAAGACATCGCGCTGAACCTAGGGTCCGAATTTCAGAGCTTTTCGTGCTACATTTGCGGAGATATGATCTGAGGAAGTTGGTCTTTTTGCAGACTCTTGAATTACATTCCAAACAGGTGACCTAGGGAAAATCGTCATAACTTTCTCTCTGAGCATCGGATTGAAATTTCATAAGAAGTTACAGAAAGAGGACGGACTGTAGTATCTTGTAGATATTTTTCAGAGCCAAAGGTGAAAACATTGACTCGTGGCACGTCATACAAGTTCACTCTACTGAACTAGTCTATAATCAAGTCACTATGGGAGATTTCGCATAACTCTTCCTTGGAGAATCCAATTTGGGTCATACTGGTGGCATTTGAAAGAGGACACAGAGGGCTACTACAAGTCGCAATTTCAGAACTGGATGATCAGAAAGTACAGGGATACATCAGAGGCAATATCAAACTCCTACAAAGTGAAAAAAGGTGCGTAGATTTTTTTAAATTTTTGCTTAAGCTTGGTTTGAAAATTTATTTTGAAGGAATTCAAAGGGCATAGTAGAGCATTATTATTAGTAACTAATGCCCTGAGGAAAGAAAATGCAAACACCTAGTAAGCAACCTGAAAGCTCTAGCATGACTCATGAAGAAGAGGAAGAAATGCTACATGATATATCAAAATTACAAGAGCAAGTGCAACAAATGTCACTCTCACAAAAGCTAACAGAAGCTAAGATAAATGGCGTGGAATCTAAGATAAAGGGCGTGGAAGTTAAGATGGATGATTTGAAGATATATTTGAAGAGAGACATGGCAGATTTGAAGACAGACATGGCAGATTTGAATACAGATTTGAAGACAGACATGGCAGATTTGAAGACAGATTTGACAAATTTTCTACAAGAAATACTTACTAATGGTAAAAAGGTAGTAAAGGAAACTCATGATGCGAACAAAAGAAATGTTAATCATGATTTCTTAGACTCTAATGTGGGATCGAAGACCCACCATATTCCAAAAATCGATATGAGGAAGTTTGATGGCAAGGATCCCGCAACATGGATATTACAGATGGAGCGATTTTTCGATCTCAATAATGTGCAAAACACACAAAAGGTACGTATTGCAACTTTATATGTGGAACCAAATCAGTTTGTATGGTATCAATGGCTTTGCTATCGTAAACAAATTATCACTTGGGCAATTTTTACGAAAGAATTGACAACACATTATGAGGATACAAAAAACAACATTTTTTTTAGCCAATTGATAAGTCTCAAACAAAAGGGTTCAATAATGGAGCACATTGAAGAGTTACAAAAATTGAACATAAGGGTAAAAAATATTCCAGAGGAGCATAGGATTGATGTGTTCATAGGGACTTTAAAGGATAATATCCAACATGATGTTCGCCTTTGGGAACCTGATTCATTAGAGAAGACATTCAGGTTAGCAAGAAAAATGGAAACCAAGAAACATACCACTCACAACTATAAAGATGGAAGTGTTGTTGCCCCTAGTCTTCCACAACCTATAAGGTTGACACCACAACAATTGGAAGGAAAAAATAGTAAAAGGGCTTTGTTACAGTTGTGATAGCAAATACACTAAAGGTCATAAGTGTGTTGAGAAGAAATTATTCTACATAGATTGTGAAGAGGAAGAAGAAAAGGAGCAAGAAAGGTCAAAAGAAGAGGATATACTCCAGGAACAAAGCCCAGATAAAGAAGAAATGAATCTGACCATATCTTGTAATGCATTGGCGGGAATGGAGTTGTCTTTAGTGAGACTTTTTGGAGGCTTTTCCGGTGGGTTTTTCTAGTCAAATTTCTCTAAAATCCGACAGCAATTCATTGAAATCACAAGTTTGATAGCAAATTTCTGCACAATGAAAGCGTCCTAGAGGTTTTTCAGGGTGATGAATCCAAATATGCAGTTAAAAAACCATTTTAAATAATACAAATCAAGATTTAACCTCAATTTTTCCGCCGGATTCCGTCACCGGAATCTCCAAAAAGTCGCACTAAAGACAACTCCGGCGGGAATTACCACTCCTCAAACCATCAAGATAGAAGGACAAATCAAGAAGAAAAAGGTAATAGTGTTGATTGATTCAGGAAGTACCCACAATTTTATTCATTGTAAGGTAACAAAAGAATTGAATTGCTTCTTATATCCAGCACCAGAGTGTCAAGTGATGGTTGCAAATGGAGGAACAATAAATTGCTCTAGAAAGTGCCATAATATCAAGCTATCGATGGGAGAATATGTATTAACTAGCCCAATGCTTTCCATTCCAATGGGAGGTGCTGATGTTGTACTAGGAGTCCAATGGCTACAATCCTTGGGTACAATAGCTTTTAATTTTCAAGAACTTTTCATGAAATTTTATGTGGAAGGAAAGGAAGTTGAATTAAGGGGTATTGCAAGGAAACCGGGAAAGATAATCAGCTCTAACGGTATGACAAAGCTTCTAAAAAAGGAACAAAGGGGTGTAATTGCACAATTATGTTCGCTAGTTGTTTCCACATTGCAATCATATATTTCTCTAGATCTCCAAAAAGTCTTGGACAATCATTCCAAGGTATTTGAGACTCCCAAAGGTCTCCCACCTATTCGTGATCGTGGTCATGATATTCATCTAATTCTAGGAAGTGTTCCTCCAAACATCAGGCCGTACAGATATCCCTATGCCCAAAAGAGTGAAATTGAATGTATGGTTGCAGAAATGCTAGAGGCTGGTATAATTCAACCGAGTCAAAGTTCTTTCTCTACTCCAGTAGTATTAGTGCACAAGAATGATGGATCATGGCGCATGTGTTCGGATTATAGGGAGCTCAACAAGCTCATTATTAAAGATAAGTTTCCCATTCCCATCATTGATGAATTACTGGATGAATTACATGGATCAATTTACTTCACCAAGTTGGATCTTCGTTCAGGATATCATCAAATCAGAATGAAGACTGAAGACATTCCGAAAACAACATTTAGAACTCATGAAGATCATTATGAATTTTTGGTCATGCCTTCAACATTTCAAGGTTTGATGAATTCCATTTTCAAACCATTCCTTAGAAAATTTGTGTTAGTATTTTTTGATGATATACTAATCTACAACAAAGTCTTGGAAGGATCATGTTGAACATGTTGACAGGGTGTTACAACTATTGGAGGAGAAACAATTATATGCAAAAAGATCCAAATGTTTCTTTGGAGTACAAGAGGTGGAATATCTGAGTCATATTGTATCTCATGAAGGAGTTAAGGTAGACCCTAGCAAAATTAAAGCCATTAAGGAATGGAAAATCCCCACATCCATAAAGCATCTGCAAGGATTTCTCGGGTTGATAGGGTATTATTGCAAGTTTGTTAACAATTATGGGAGAATAGCAGCACCTCTAACAACATTATTGAAGAAAGATGCATTTTCATGGACTCCAGAAGCAAAAAAGGCCTTCAAACATCTTAAAGAGGCAATGTGCCAAGCACCAGTCTTAGCTACACCGGACTTCACAAAAACCATTATTGTGGAATGTGATGCTTCAGGAAATGGAATTGGTGTTGTTTTAATGCAAGATGAAAGACCCATTGCTTTTGAAAGTCGTCCAATCAAGGGAAAGTTTTACACAAAGCTATTTATGAGAAGGAAATGTTGGCAATACTCCATGCACTTAAGAAATGGCGACCCTACCTAATGGGAAGACACTTCAAGGTAAAAACAGATCATGATAGCCTTAAATACTTTTTAGAACAAAGATTATCCTCTGAAGAGCAACAAAAGTGGGTCACAAAGATGTTGGGTTATGACTTTGAAATCATCTACAAAAAAGGGAAGCAAAATGTGGTGGCAGATGCACTCTCAAGAAAGGATGAGGATGTGGAAGCATTGTTGTGCGTCATTTCTATTATCCAACCAGATTGGATAAATGAAGCAAGAGAGGAATGGAAGAATGACGAAGAAGTGTTGGCACTTATTCGAAAGTTACAACAAGATTCCAATACATTTGATACATTTAGCTGGCAAAATGATTCTTTATGGTACAAAGATCGCTTATACCTCAGTAAGAATTCCCAACTAAAACAAAAGATTCTTATGGAATTGCACACTTCTCCCTTAGGATGGCACTCAGGATTTTTAAAAAATTACCACAGGGTTAAGAAGGAATTTTTTTGGGATGGCCTTAAATTAGATATTCAAAAATTTGTGGCGGAATGTTTGGTTTTCCAACAAAATAAAGTTGAAACAATTAAGACACCGGGTCTATTACAACCTTTATCCATTCCAAGCCAACGTTGGGAGGAGGTTTCAATGGATTTTATCACAGGTTTACCCAAGTCTGAGGGAAAGAGTGTCATCATGGTGGTAGTTGACAGACTTACCAAGTATGCACACTTTTGTGCATTATCACATCCATTTAAACCAGTACAGTTTCTACTGCATTTATGGAAACAATTCAAAAGCTACATGGAAACCCAAAGATTATTGTAAGTGACAAAGATCCCATTTTCACTGGAAATTTTTGGACAAAATTATTTTCTTGTCTTGGTACTCAGTTAGCTCATAGCTCATCTTATCATCCTCAATCTAATGGGCAAACTGAGATAGCAAACAAATGTTTGGAAGGATATCTTCGTTGCTTTGTATCTGATAAACATAAACAATGGGTCAAATGGTTGCCTCTGGCTGAATGGTGGTATAACACTTCCTTCCATACAGCAACAAAAATGACCCCATTTATGGCACTTTATGGATATCAGCCACCATCCATCACATCATATTTAAGAGAAAATTCTAAGGTTCAAGCAGTGGAACATCACATCGAACATTAACAACAAGTCCTCCAACTCTTAAAGGATAACCTCGCGTTGGCACAAAATAGAATGAAACAACAGGCAGATCAACATCGCAGTGAAAGAAGTTTTGATGTAGGTGACTGGGTATTCCTACGATACAACCATATAAGCAAATGTCCCTCAAGCAAGCTAAGAAGGATAATAAATTATCACCAAAGTATTATGGTCCATACAAGGTGTTGCAAAAGATTGGTACTATGGAATACAAATTGGAGCTTCCTGCAGCTTCTCGATTATGCCCAGTTTTCCATGTTTCATGTTTAAAGAAGGTTATAGGTGACAAGCTCATAGTTCAAACAATATTGCCAGAACTTGACGAGGAAGGAAAAATTATATTGGAATCGGAAGCAGTCACAAAAACAAGAACTCGACAGCTACGAAATCGATCAATTTCGAAGTATCTTATCAAGTGGAAGAACTTATCCGCTGAAGATTCCACATGGGAGGATGAGAATTTTATACAGAAGCATCCAGAACTACTTAAGTGTTGATGACAACACTTTTTTGAAGGAGAGGGGCATGTTGGGTCCCTATAATACTAGTGATTACCCCATTACTATTGTAGTTGCATCCCTTATTAATATTGTTGTGTCCCTATTATCCCCATATTGTTATTATTGTGCCCCATAGAATACCTCTATTGTTATTTTTGTGGCTTTATATTATTATTGTTAGGTCGGCTGGGTTATATTGTGACTCCTTAGATTCCTATATATAGAAAGGAGGTTTTGTCATTTGAATCATGCAAGAATTGTTCATTTATGTAATGTAAAGGAGGTTGCCCCCTCGAAGAGGCTGAATTCTAAGGCGTTGATCTATCTTTTCTATCTTTTCTTGAGTTGGTTTCATAACACTCTCAATCCCCACTAATCACTCATCATCCCTCATGTTCTCCTACATTCGAGAGCGTTTACAAATATCTTCACAATATCACTCAAAAAATTAATAATTACATTAATTTGATACATAGGAATCCAACTTCCTTGAAAACACAAGACCCCCTAAGTTAACTAGAACATAATGAAATCGTTGAGCTGTATGCTTCTGCATCAAAACTTCACATCCATAGAGGACAACCGAGGTAACCAACACTCCAAAAAGAGTTTTCTTGGTTTTCCAGTCCCATAATTATGTTTTCCTGCATCTATTTTGAAGAAGGTAAGAAGCTCTCCAACCCCCTTGGATCCTTTTAGTTATGCATGTCTCCCAACTGAGCTTATTGTGAAAAATAATTCCTAGGTACTTGTACTCTTCCACTATCTCCAAGGGTTTTTCCTCAAATATAAAGCTAACCTGCTACTTTTTCTGTTTCAAAGAGAAGATCATGACTTTGGTTTTGCTAGTGTTTACTTGCATCCCAACCTCCTGACAAAAGAGCTCTAAGGCCTTTAAATGCTCTCTCAGACCATGAGTAGATTTTGCAATTAGGATAAGATCGTCAACATACAAAAGTAGCTTCACCACATAACCCGCTAATTGAATGCCCTCTCCGCTGATGGTGTTTAGCCATTATTCTAGCTTATCAATATATAAACCAAATAGAGTAGGGGAAAGGAGGCACCTCTGCTTAAACCCAATGTCACTACCAAAGCATTCCGAGAAGCCCTCTTTAGTTCTGATTTTGGCAATGACTTTCTCATACAATTTATGAACAACAACTCTATATTCATTTGGGATTCCAAGCTCTTCCATTCTTCTCCAGAGCTTATCCCTAGGGACAGTGTCAAAATATTTTTTGAAATCAACAAAGCAACAAAAGGCTTCCCCACCCTAAGTGTCCCATACTTTTTCGATGAAGTGCCTAACAATGATGCAATGATCAATTATAGAGTGTTGTGGCCTAAAGCCAACCTGCCCTTTTTCTCTTTTCCCTTTTTCTTATGTGCAATTGCTGATTCTACGCTCCATCATGCTCCCAAATAATTTTCCAAGAAGAAGATTGACCATAATAGTGCGATAATTAGATGAATTATTGATGTCTCCACTTTTATAAAGAAGAATAGCAACACTTGTTGTCCATTCAAGTGGACTCATCCTAGAGGAATGAATGATTTTAATAACGCCCACATGGTTAGCAACCATAGGATTTCCTTAACATCATCAACCTTTACAAACATGGAAATTCAAATCTATGTGGCATGACCATAAAACCATAGAATTATCAATAATATCCTAAGGAAATTGAAGGTGAGTGATATCATGAGCTAATACAAATCATTGACATTATTTATCAAGAACTAGTGGGGGGACAAGGCTCTCATCAATGGGGTGATGTGGATTGGACAATGCGGTGGGAAAAATGTGACTAAAAATCCAAGACTTGACTCTGTTTAAGGGTGGCACTTTCATTGATGGCCTGTAAAAACCCCATGACCCAATTCACGATTTAGCTTGCCAATTATTAACATTTCTAATTTAAGTAGGATAAAGGCATCAAGAGGCATAATCTCTCTTATATTATCAACCGAATTCATGACCTTTAAGATGGCGTGTTGTGAAGAAAATATGTCATTGAGGGAGTCATGTGGAATAGGAAGAGTGATGGCTTGTTTAGGCTGAATATTCTAATCATATTCCATATTGGGATGGAGCTTCTGACCCATGTTAGCACGTGCTAAGATGACTGGTGGAGAGGAAATATCTTCTTCCTGAAGTGAAACATGTTCATCATGCAATTGTACATTCGAAGGAGATGACACCACCCAAGGGTTAGGTGATCAATGGGGTCCATTGGTGATGGAAGAGACCAACACAAGTGGATGGAATATTAAGCAGGGCTATAGGAAAAACACCTATAAGTGATGGGATTTAAAATATCCTATGTTGACAACGTTCTCGTGAGATATTGGGTTATCTCAATAAATGACATTATAGTTCCCACAGTGGTGAATTTGGTTGTCCACGCACAATAATGAGATGATCAATAATGATGATCTTACCTTTGTGGGGAAAATGAAGAACAAGAAGAATAAATGACACAATATTAATCATGGCATAGAACCAACTACAACCTAAGTGATGATTATAGTCTAGCAGGGCGCCAACAACTTCTACATCAATGGTAATCGTTTTTCCCCTAACTAAATGGTGAATGGTACATGCACCTCCAAAGCATACATGGCAAAGGGGGCATGGGCTATATCCTTAAGAATGTTATATTGCTAGGAATGCATCACATTCAAGTTGTGTTTCAACTTTTAGAGAACACCCTTAGGTGGGAAAAATACCATCTTTGAGGGCTTATCTATTGTGATAGGTTTATTATGAAGAAAAGGGATAACTAGGTCCTTAGAAAGAAAGAAAGAAAGAAAGAAATTATTTTAACGTCCACGAGGCTAAAGATAGCTTATGGGACAGATTGCTTCTTCATCTACTTGATGTATTCGACTCTTTTTCTGTGAAGCTTTACAATAAATGCTCCCAACTTCTCGACAAACCCCTCGCTAAATAGATTATCCCAAGAGCTAGCTGCCATCATATCTACATAACTTTCCCTGTTGTCTTTGAAGGCCTCACATTCTAAAATGAAATGTTTTTCTGTTTCCACTTTTTCGGAAGAACAAAAAATGCATACCCTTTTTGTTATAGATCTAACCCGGAAATATATGATAATGGAAATAAACCCAAAAACAATAAGAGAGAAATAGATAGAAATGCTTCTTTATTGATATCAAACCCTTAAGGTAGGGCAACACCATACATTCACTCCTTAAGGAAGGAGAACACTCCACAAGCCATATGCCTGTTCATACAATATTCCTTGACTATCTCCCATGTGGAGTCTCTAGCCTCTATATAGGCCTCATACATACAATACCATGGATCATTACCATGGTTCCCTCAAACCATCAAACTAATACCATGGACCCATTACATTATTATTAACTACTTGTGGTCCCTTACATGATATGGGTTAACCACCTTATTTATTACTATGGCCCATCCCATTATTACATTATTACCTTGGGTACCTCTCTTGGTACCCCATATTATCCCCCCTAGGTATATAACATTCCACCCCCCTAAGCATGTTTCGTCCCTGAAACATGGGAAGAACACAAATAATAAGATCTACTCAAAAGAGTAGTCCACTGGTACCATGCACGTACATCTAGCCATCCAAGAGAAAGGTGAACCCTCGATCTCGCTGGTGCCTCGCTCGCGTGAGACGGAAGTTGACCATGGCAGCTTTTCTGTGTTGAGGTGTAGTAGGTGGATCTAAGCTCCTTGCTATCCATGATACGGGGGTTGTTGTCCTTGTGGCTAGTTGGTTGCCATCTTGTTGGTTGTTTTCTTGCGGGGTGATGTGGGTGATGATATGTTGAAGTTTTAACCCACGGTGTCTTTTTCTTTAATTCACCCTGCTGTGGTGCTTGTTGTCGTGTCTTCTTTTCCAATATGACTTCAACCACTGAGCCCTCCTCTGATGTATCAACACCTGTAACCTTTTCAGCCTCTGTTTGTGTTTGATTATCTATCATTACTAGCTCATCATCTAATATGTCAGACTCGGGAACATCTTCTGCTTCAGCCTCCTTGGACTCTATCGGTTTATTAATGGAAATATCCTGTAATGTAATTTTTTTCTTTTTATATCAGAGCTTCAAGAATTTCTTCTGCACATTAATATTGATAGTACCCACGGATTCCATCCAAGGATATCCCAAAACAACATCCATATTATCCATCTCTGAAGCATAAAAATCACCATGCAACACATATTTATCCATAGAAATCTTCAATTCCTTGTACACTTGAACATCCTCATTATCAACCTGTATGTTTTCAATGTGTTTTGTTGGAACTTGCAATTTTTTTGCCAAATTAACATTGATAAAATTTTCTTACAACTAGGATTTATAGACACAACGATCTTCTCCCTTTGAATGAATCCATGAACCTGCAATAAGGAGATACCAGCAGAAAATAATCCTTTAGGTTCTTTGGTTTCCTTCTTTCCTGTAAAAATAAAATCTTTGCTAGGTTGTGTGTCTGTCTGTGTGAGCTTATCCACAAGATTAGCTTTACGGTCAAAGTGGTCCATAAGAGCTTTTGTGAATTTGTCCCAAGTCAAGGGCCTTCGACAGCAACGTTGATGCCCTTGCCACCATTGCAATCTTTCAATGTCCAAGTACATTGTTTCTACACTCAGCTAAGTCTCATCATCCATGATGTAATTCAATATAAAACATTTCTCCATTTGTGCTATCCATTTGGCTGGATGAGAGCCATCAAATGGATACAAGTCTCTCAAATTCAGATCTAGGCGCGCCATCACAAAAAATTGGCGAAAATTTGAAATGGTCACAATTCCGTCAATATTGCTCAGAATCCCTATTATAACCTATTTCCAGAAATGGAACAATCATTCTGCATCTTCCCATGTGATAGAAATCTTGATCCAGACACTAGAATTTCAGATCTGTGCTGCAAATCTCCCGCCGTCACCAAAATTTCTGCAAAAAAGAGCTGATTTTAAATCAACGATATCTCCCTCATCTGGACTCCGATTCAACTGATTTTTTTTTTGAATTTGGGTATTTTTTCACAAAGAATCCATATCTACAATTAGATTTTGCAGATATTGCACCAGGACGTCCAGATATGCGCCAAAAAATCGCTGCCCTGAAAAATTGTCTGCAACCCCACTGATTTTTAGATCAGCGATATCTCCTTCACCCGGACTCCGATTCAACCGATTTGTTTTTTGAAATCGGCTATTTTTTCACAAAGAATACATATATGCAATTAGATTTTGTAGATCTTGCACCAAAACATACAGATCTGATCTGCAAACTCGCCGCTCCCGAAATCCTGCAAAAAATAAAATAAAAATTCTCCCCTTGTGCCCAAGAAAGTGCTCTGATACCACTTGTTGTAGCTCTGATACCACTTGTTATAGATCTAACCCGGAAATATATGATAATGGAAATAAACCCAAAAACAATAAGAGAGAAATAAATAGAAATGCTTCTTTATTGATATCAAACCCTTAAGGTAGGACAACGCCATACATTCACTCCTTAAAGAAGGAGAACACTCCACAAGCCATATGCCTGTTCATACAATATTCCTTGACTATCTCCCATGTGGAGTCTCTAGCCTCTATATAGGCCTCATACATACAATACCATGGATCATTACCATGGTTCCCTCATACCATCAAACTAATACCATGGGTCCATTACATTATTATTAACTATTTGTGGTCCCTTACATGATATGGGTTAACCACCTTATTTATTACTATGGCCCATCCCATTATTACATTATTACCTTGGGTACCTCCCTTGGTACCCCATATTATCCCCCCTAGGTATATAACACTTTCCTCCCACACTTTCTTTGGCCTTTTCCGGCGCCCTGTTTCACAACGGAGTTGATGAGAATTAGTCCTTAACTGAACAATAAGAATTTTGACTCTCCAAGAGATATTGGTCTCTATGTATGCTTTTGGTTGATGATTATGAGTGGGATTAAACACTTCAATATAGTAATTTTTTTTTCTTCTTAGCTCCTTATCCCAAGTACGTTTGTGGAACTTTTCCATAACAAAAGCTTTTATCTCTTTGCTGTTTATGGGACATGCGTTCAAGCAAACACCCCATTTAGTAAACTATTTGTTATTTTGCTGCATCCAAGTTTTTTTACTCTTGCACAATCTATCATTAAAGACAACCTTAACCCATCTAACTTCTTCCATTTGCTAATTTTTTTTTTTTCAAATACCTTATGACTCGCACCATAGCAATTGCTTCAATAAGAGGAGTCCCTATTTCAGTTCACAAAATGTCATAAAAGAACTGCACTTTTAATCTTAAATTTGTTTGTAATCAAACCAACTCTGAATTTTTTCAATTTATCTTCACTACATGTTGGAGGTACCACTCAAAAAAACACGGGTGTGGTTAGCTTTAGGGATGAATAACAACCTTAACGACGGGCTATAAAATCCCTTGTGAGAGTAAAACGTACAGAGAAAGTCTATGAAGATAAAACAGTTTCCCTTCCAAGAAGTCGACTATCTTACATTTTTTTTTTAGCCGTAGTGTTTAATTTTTATGTTTTTCCAAAAATAGTTCTGACATCGTATCAGTCATGTAGGAAAAACAGAACGATCTAAGCATTATGATCAGTGTAAACTTTACCATGATTCTCTGTAGCGCGGAACAGAGGAAATAAATATTTTGTCATGAGAAAATGGGAACTCTTGGCTGGTGTATCATGCATACGCTTAGACAGAAGGCTATCTCCGAGTGCCACCGAATTCTTCAGCAGCCCAACCGAAAAAAACAAGGTACATTACTTTGAACTTCACTGTTCTTATAATAGCAGAAATTTACAGCATTAAGTTAAAACACTATGCTAATTTCCGGTTTCATTTGCTTCCGGACATCAGTTTTAGGGACATCATTGGTTAAACATATACAATTACAATTTAGAAGGGAAAATGCCACGACAACATCACATGATGAGAAATTTGCGCTCAGAACTGTGAGCCCAAATGATTTCAAAAACCTTGTGATGGAACAATTTCTGGATGGAAAATGCTATAATCTTATTGACAAAGTGGTAGCCACACCAGAGGTTTTATTAACAGCTTATGAGAGGCTCGGTCTTAATTCAAAGACCAAGTTAGATGATGTAATTGCCAGGGCAACCAGTGATGGGATTGATAGTCTTTGGCTCATAGCTACTTCAAGGCAGCTCAGAGAAGGAAAATTTGATGTTGAGAGTTGTTGCTTTGAAATGGTGCCGCTAAGAGTAAAAGGGGAGTCCTTGGTTGTTCCCAACTTGAAGTTGAAAGTAGTAATGGAGGCAGTGAGAATGGCCCTGGAGGCTGTATATGAGCCTCGCTTTGTGACCTTTGCATATGGTGGGCGAATAGGAATGGGTCGGCATACGGCTCTGCGATACATTAAGACCAATATAGTGAACCCAACTTGGTGGTTTACGGTTGCTTTTCACAATTGCAAGTTTGATTCAGAAAGGGTACAGAAACTAATTTCCATCATGGAGAACAAGATTGAAGATACTTTTCTTATCGATCTTATATGCAGATTCTTTCGAGCTAATGTTTTGGCTATAGAGTTTGGAGGTTTTTTCCTTGGCCGCGGTTTCCCACAAGAAGTTAACCTATGTTCTATTCTCATAAATATTTACTTTCATGGTTTTGATAAAGAGGTCAAGCATATGCGGCGCATCATTGATCAGACAAATCCAGTGACTAGGTATAGAAAAAAACAGGATGACCCTGCTTCATCCTCTACACCGAGGGAACAGATGTTCAATGATGTCTCTATGACAGAACCTTCATCTTCACTTAAGCTATGGGTGCACGACCAACTATTGCAGCGGACTCCTGAAGGATTACCTGTCATATTCCATAACCCGATAAAGGTTTATGCCTGTCGCTACTTAGATGAGATTCTAGTAGCCTCTTCGGGTTCCAAAGAACTCACAATGGACTTAAGGAATAGGGTGGTTGAGTTTTTAGAATGTGAGCTGAAACTGAAAGTGAACAAATCAATGACAGCGCTACACAGTTCAGTTTCAGAGACGGTAGAGTTTCTGGGAATGGAAATCCAGGCTGTTACCCTTTCTAAATTAAGGCCTCCAATGTCTGACAAAGCAATTCGAGCATGGAAGAAGCTCATAATACGCCGTCAGGCCCGGGCTTTAGAAAAAAGAAACTTTAGGGAGACCATGCTTAAAAAAGCAGGTATGAAAATATTGGGTCATGTTCTAAATAAGTTTAAGCGCTCAGGCCTTCGTAATCCTGACATTCCAATAGCTCCACAAATTAGGAGCAACTTCAGAATTTGGGCACGAGAAGTAATCAATGGGTTTCTACAGTCATCTGAAGAGCATCGGTTTTGGCATAGACACTTTTCTTCTAGTGAGTTTCTCTCTAATAGTGCAATCCGTGAACAATTGCCCCGGAGCTGGTGAATGCCTATGATGACTTTCAGGAGAAGGTTGACCAATATTTTAATACTGATAAAGCAAACAAGACAGAAGACTCAGAAAGGAAGATAATAGCAGAGCAAAAGAAATATGCACAAGAGTGTGTCAAGGATTTAGCAAAATTATGTATAAAGATTGATGCACCAATGGAGTTAGTTAGAAAATCCCTTAGGCTTGCTAAATTGATGAACTCCATGGGGCGTCCCCAACCTGTCAAACTTCTCATTCCACTGGAAGATGAGGAGATAATACGATGGTATTCTGGGTTGGCAATGAGATGGTTAAATTTTTTTTGTTGTTGCAATAATTTCAAAATGGTGAAAACTGTTGTGAATTATCACTTGAGGTTTTCTTGTATCCTGACTTTGGCAGAGAAGCATGAATCTACAAAACGTGATGCCATAAGGCATTATACCAAAGATCTTAAACTCACTGATTTAGATGGTGGTGCAGAAATATTCTTTCCCCTCGAGAACAAGATAAAAATGATGGGTGATCAGCACTTGGCTGATCCTAAACCGGTTGATGGTCTTCTCTGTATGTCACTGATCAGAAGGCCTTTTGATGGGCTATCTACCAGGTGTTCAGCTCTATGCTGTAATAGGATTGATACTGTAGCATACCGAATACGTCTCCTACAAAGTCGGCGGAATATTAATCCACTTGACAAGAAAAAATGGGTCCCTGGTTTGGGTACTATTCATGAAGCTTTTGACAAAAAGTGCCTGCCACTTTGTGCAGAGCACATGAAATATTTGTACTCAGGTCAAATCACACTGCAAGACATTGATTTCACATTCCTTCACATGAACTGAATGAGATGTGATTTATGTTCGCTTGTTTCTTCTTTTCTGAATTGGTGAAGCTTGTCCAAGGGATATGCTATATAACTGGAGAGCATGGTGCCAAAGGCCCTGATGCATTTTTATAGATCAATGTATGGAGACTGGGGCCGAACTCTTAAAGGAATACTATTCTGCAACAAAATACTTGTTTGATCATGCATATTGCTTTTGGGATATCCCTTTACGTTATTTGTTCCTCTGCTGGAAATGGAATCTATCATTCCTTTAACATTGGGAGGAATTGGTTCTTCCAGACTTAAAAAAGGGACAGTACACCTGTTTAATTGATCACTTGGTTAACATAATAAAGAGGGGAATTAAAAGAATTTACAAAGTCCGCAGAATTGCCGACAACAGAATGATTTCTGTTTCTCCTTCAGTTTCCTCTCCTCACTTTCTTCTGCTTTTATTTACCAAATTACGCATCACATACCAATTCTATCAAATACTCTGGGCAAAGTTTGTCTGACTCACGATATACCATATGATAATCCTAAACTGGAATGCCTTATTGAATGAAGTTAGAATAGTGTATGCCAAAAGGTTCAGAAGTTCAAAGGTACTTATGGAGAACCATTATCTTATCTTTTCATTTAACTAGCTTTTTCATATTAAAGATCATCAAGTTTTCTTTTACTTGGTTGCAATTAGTTACAATGGATAACATTTAAATCAGGTGAATCACATTTCCTGAGCTTTTTGATTGTTTCAAATTTCAAATCCATTGTGTATTTTTTTCGACCATGCCATAAAATTGGCTAGATAAGATGAAACAAGAAAATATAATTTTATTAATGTCTACAAATGACTAGAAAACTTAAAAGTAAGTCAATGGGACTAAGAAGTACAATCAATGATGATAAAGTGTAGGAGTGGGAAAGTTCACTCCTTAAAGTAGGAAATAAAAGCAGTGTTCCACGGGGACACCTCCCCTAGGGTCGGCTGCGCGTTCCCCTCACACCCCACGCACCCGGGACGGGGGGACGTTTGGGGAAACGTTTCCCCACATCCCCTTTTTGGGGAGACGTGGGGAGACGCAGGGGGGGATGTTTCTCTAGTGTGGTGTCCCCCCTAAAAATGGTCTATGCATCCCCCCTTAAATTTGCTTGTAAACAATGATTGATGACAGGGGGAACTTGGTATTTGACCATATTTCCCTACTAATGCTATGCAATTCATGGTAATGTTAAAAGTCTTAAAGTAAAAGTGACATTCTCCTTTACTTAAATTTTTAACATTACCATGAAATGACTCAGGATGTTTGAGAGTGGTTCAGATCTCATTGGATTTCATATGGAGAAAGTAGAATTTTAGATTTCACTCAAAATCAGACAGACTTAACAGTTTTTCAGGAATTTAGGATTTGATGGATTGCAATGTTTCCATTGCATTTTGTCATGTACAAGGGTATGGAATTAGTGTTTAATCAAGAGCACCAAGCCCTATGTGTACTTTAGAGTGACATTAATACTCATCACTCCAATGTTTTTGAGTTTTAGTTATATCAATTTACTATTCCAGTCTTCAGATTTCAGTATCTATTATAGCCTATTTTGCTTAGTACTAATTAGATTCTAGAATGATGAATGATGAATTTGAATTTTAAATCAATTTAGAATCTAGAATGATGAATGATGAATTTAATTTTTAAATCAATGTAGATTCTAGAATGGTGAATAATGAATGATGAATATGGATCAAAGTATTTCATTATTGAATCTCATGGTTTATGGATGAATCATGTATTTATTAGTAAGGATGATGAGTATGGATCAATGTATTTCATTATTTAATTCAATTATGTATGTATCATTGTATTTATGCTTTCATTATTGAATATGAATTTGAAAAATATATATATATATATATATTAAAAAGGAAAAAAAATTATATACTCCGACGTCTCCCCGTCCTTTGTAAATTTCCCTAAAATTTGAGGGTACTCTGACACGTTCCCCTTGTGCGTCTCCCCGCACCCGCGTCTCCCCGTCCCGGAGTCTTGGTGGAACATTGAATAAAAGTCACCAAGTAATAGAACAAAGAAAAAAAATAGAGCTACTAAATATCATTGGGAATGGATGAAAAGTCTAGAGTGGGGAAGAACTATCTGTTGCTGTATCAATTACTGAGAAGGCACCAATACACAACGCTTAAGAAGGATGAAAGAAATAGGTAATCGCTCTGTCAGGGTGGGGTCTAGAAGAATCCTACAAGGTCTTCTGTTTTAGAGTTACAACCTCACACATGAAGAGAACCACACACCTCTGAATAGATTAGTGAAAGGTGGAGAGGGACCACCCAAAATCACAGAATATACAATGTTATCTGCCACAGAATTTGTAGTAAATGGGGCATGTTACCTGTTACCGCTCAAACTAGTAGAGGACCAAAAGGGTATCTCTAAAGGGCAAATGCTAGACCAAGGGCAACAAAATAGAGACTTAGCCCACTGTCACCTCAGCTAAGGCTCACATCTATTTACGGACTTTCACCGATGGGAGGAGACCCGATTTATTATGGAGTCATTGATGAAGGATAAATCAATGAATGGATGTGGAGTGACCCAAATAATCCCCTTCCTAAAAGAGTTTGAAAGATGGAGCTTGCTTGCTTTCTAAGCAAGGTACAATGTCTTCTAGGAAAAGGAAGGGAGGATTTGAGGGTTAGGTTTATGGGATATGACTTGTGAAGGAGTTTCCCAATCCCTAAAATCCTTATTGAAATTGGTATCCCAGATGGTTCTTAAAGAATTGTCTTTCAAAGGAATGGGACCACATGAGACCAAGTGGATCTGGTCTAGGTCAGGAGGAAGGAGTTTAGCAACCAATGGTGTCCTTAGCCTAGACAAGGTAGGGGATAGGATCAAAGAAAGAATATTCACTATAGGTGTTGAATTGATCCAATAAGGTACTAGCCTTTGGGGATGCTAGGGCATCGTTTGATCTCGGAGCTAGGCCTTGGCTTTTCTCCCAACTCCACTGTCAAAATGGCCTCAAATTTGGAGGAGGCCTTGAAGAGATACCAACGTAGGAGAGGCTAGGAGATTTAACTTTTTGGAGTTATAGTTTACTGGGAAAATGATGCCTTAGGTGACCTAACTTGGCTAGACCTAGGAAAAGGTGAAAAGAAGTTGATTTTAGGTGACCACCTTTTGGTAGATCAGTGCCTTAGTCTTGGGAGAATGGAGTCTATGATAAATATGAGTGAGGACCTTTGGTTCCTAGTCAAGGAGGCCTTAAAACTACTTCGTTAGGCTTCTAGGTCAAAGAGAAGCAATCTTGCAGCTTTTATACTTCGATGTGCAAAAGGTGATGGCTTATCAAGATAAATTCGTTGATAGAATTATCCCTAGGAAATTTCATTCAAATTACATGGCCCATACATTGAGAGATGCTATATAGAGACAAAATACCACAATTGAAGAAGTAAATGCATGCAACAATTAGCCCTAAAAATAGTGAAAATCCCAACCCAATGTATCTGACAAAGTAAAACAAGAATAGCATTAAAAACATGTACTTACATGTAATAAAACATATCCAACCATCACATTTTGACAATAGAGAAGCTCCAAGACAAGATAAATCAAATCCACACATCAAAATTCATCCTCCAAGAAAAAGTGCGAAATTCTCAAGAGAGAGAAGAGATCCAATCCAAAGTGATGATGAGCGAATGAACTCATCTCAGTTGTATTTATACACTAATTAGGAGTTCGAATTAACCTCCTTGGCCTACATGAGTCCCAAAAATAAAATAATGCTCTAATAATCTAACTTTTGGTGACAAACCCACCAAACTAGCTCATAAATGAAAGAATAAACCTCTCAAGAGGTCAAATAATAATCTATGCATGTCGTAGGTGTTGATTTTTGGTAGCATCGGATGTGCTCTAGCCTCAAGATTTTGCAGGGAGGCTAGGACACATGTATTCCACAATACCCAGAAATCATTTTCGGAAATTTCAATGGGAAGAGGTTTAATTAAAATTATTAAATGGATGCCTAAGTCTAAACTTAGGAAATTAAAATAATTAAAGGGTGTTAATTAAAATGGGTGTGAATCTTCTAGAATAAGGCGAGGATCAAGCCAAGATGATCTGAGCCATTGATTAGAATCTAATCTGGGTCGTTGATTGATCAACGAGAAGATTATAAGAAGAGGCTTGATGGGCATTTGGAAAAACACATTGAGTGAGATCAAGAGATCGATTTCTCAAGAGAGCAGCGCAACAGTTGCAGGAGAAGTCATCGAGGAGATTTCTTGCAGTGAGGGGCAGGGATAGTTTTCCGGTTGGAGAGTTTCCTGATCCGGGGATACATTTTAGAGGAGGCAAAGAGAGATCCAGAAGGGGCAGCGTAGAGCCACGCTGGGCAGCGTAAAGCCACGCTGAGGCAGCGCAGAGCCCTTGAGGAGATTCGTGATTTTGCTGAGGAGTAGATAAGATCCAGTGCCAGGATCCAAGGTGTGAGACCAAAAGGGCCAAAGGATAGATCATCCAGCCAGCAGATCGATCAGCCAAAAGGAGTGATGCAGTCCCCAAAAGTTATGACGCAAAGAAGCGTAGTGACTGCGCAGAGGCAACTTGGGGCTAGCCATTCAGTCGCTGGATCAGAGTCGAATCTCCAATGATAGTGTGAGGTATTTCTCACGTCTGTTAGTCAGATTCTTTGTATCGGATAGCCAATAAGGCATCCAAAGATTGTATTCAAAAACTACTGCATAATAATTAAAACCCTCAGTTGCTACACTAGTTTTCCCACATTGGGTTTTTCCGGGGACATTGTCCAAAAACAATGGTGTCAATTGTGTGTATGCTATTTCATTCTTGCTCAGTACTTGTTTCCACAATATTTTATGTTATGAAGGCTGCAGTAGATTTTATTTCGATGTTTATTGTATAACACTGTAAGTAACTTGAGTAAGAAATTAACAAGTAGGATAAATCTAATCAATTGCTTTAGTTGGGAATCGGATAACCAATTCTCACATGGTATCAGAGCGCAGGTGAAGCAGGGGAGCAGAGTCGGAAGAGCCCAACGCTGAGTTGAAGAGGGAGATCAAAAAATTGTGTAGATCGCTGATCGAATCCCCAGAAGGATTGTGCAGTCCAGTGCCAAGAGGGCAAGATTCTCAAGGAAAAATCTCTCTTTGAGTGAGTCGACAGAGAGAGATTTTCCAGATTGAGATTTGTGAGCAGTAGAGGGAGCAGTGTAGTAGCAGCGTCAATGAAGAGAAGTCTTCAGATGGGACACAACTTTTCTGCAGCAGTTGTTGGGGTAGAAAAGCATCAGAAAAAGAAGAAGGCACACTGAGGAAATTTCTTCCCACGAGGACTTCCAACCAAGAAGTCCGAATTTTTCTAGCAGAGCAGAAGTAGCTATGTGCGAGATTTCTTACTTCAGAAGGGAGGGCGAATAGCTAGGCAGCAGTTGTGCAGAGAAGAGGAGGGAGCAATTTGACTTTTTCAAGAGAGATGGCAGTAGCGGGATTGAGAGATCAAGATCAATTGGATGGATCCTCCAACTATGTGATCTGCAAGGCTAGGATCTCCTGCCTTCTAGATGAGCATGATATCAAGATGTATGTTGATAGTGTGGTAACTGTGCCCGCCGACGCAGATCCACTCAAGAAGTATAAGGCTGATATGGCTAAGACTAAGTGGATCATTCTCGACAGAGTTCGGGATCATGTAGTATATCCCATTTAGTCGAAAAGGAACTACCCGACAAATATGGGAAGCCTTAGCCACGCTATACGAAGGATCTTTCGAGTAGCGGAAGATGTACTTAGAAGAAAAGTTGAGATGCACAAGGATGCAAAAAAGGGATCGAATAAACCCCTTCCTTAAGAGGCTTCAGGAAGTCCGAGATCAACTGGCTTCAGTAGGATAAGGGCCCCAACCTATAGAGTTTGTTCGATTAGCGTTGAATAACATTTTTGAGGATTGTCAAGTGTTTGTCCAGAGCATCCTGGGCATAGAACACTTGTCAGATTGGGAACATGTATGGGCTGATCTACAGCAGGAGGAGATGAGGCATGACCTGGTGAAGGCCACAATCAGTGGCAGTAGCAGTAGTGGGACAAAGGCCGTGAAGGAAGAGGAGGATGTGGTCCTTCCATCAAAGGGCAACAGGAGTAGCACAGGAGGAAGAAGGACATTTCGAAAATCAAGTGCTTCAGGTGTGGTGAGATGGGCCACTACAACACTCAGTGTCCTCTCAGAAAGAGGGACAAGGAGGAGAAGTAGGATCAACAAGTTGCATTCGCTGATATTGACAGGCTTTCCTCTAGGCTGGAGGAAGAGTTTGCCATGATTGTCGAGATACCTCTAGGTCGGAGGTGGGGTGATCTAGAGTTGTAGCCTCAGAGAGCTAATAGATGGGAAGGATCCTTGAGGAGTCCACCTCTTGGAGCAAGACCTTGCTACGGGAGCCCATAGTTAGCAGTAGCAAGATGGACCAATGTCAGGTGGCGCAGTCAGGTGCTCGAGTGGCAAATGCAGTGGCTAGTAGCGGTTAGATACTGAGCAGCGCAGAGCAGAGTTGTTAGCAGTGCAGTTGGTACAAAGTAGAGTCAGCAGTAGCGTAGAGGCTTCTATGACATCGCAGAGTCTAGTAGCAGTCAAAACTCGGATAACGGATGCATCATACTGAACACAACTAGTTCAATATTTTGGATGTTTTTCCATTGCAGATGTTGCAGTGGCAACAACAATAGAGTTGCAGTAATTGACATTTGTTCAACAGAGTCAACAGTAGCACGGATGCAGCGCAAATCAGAGATGTGCAGTAGTTGGTGGGTAGTAGAGCCAGACATCAACAGTGCAACATGAGGTGTTGAAGAGTCAGAGTGATGCTTCAGTAGCACTAGAGCACATTCTTCGCTAAGAGAGAGTGTTGATTTCTAGTAGCATCAAATGTGCTCTAGCCTAAATTTTTCGTAGGGAGGCTAGGACACATGTATTCCACAATACCCAGAAATCGTTTTGGAAAATTCAACCTGGAGGAGGTTTAATTAAAATTATTAAATGGATGCCTAAGTCTAAACTTAGAAAATTAAAATAATTAAAGGGTATTAATTAAACTGGGTGTGAATCTTCTAGAAGAAGACGAGGATCAAGCCAAGATGATTTGAGCCATTGATTAGAATCTAATATGGGTCGTTGATTGATCAACGAGAAGATTATAAGAAGAGGTTTGATGGGCATTTCGAAAAATACATTGAGTGAGATCAAGAGATTGATTTCTCAAGAGAGCAACACAACAGTTGCAGGAGAAGTCATCAAGGATATTTCTTGTAGTGAGGGGCAGGGATAGTTTTCCGGTTGGAGAGCTTCCTGATCCGAGGATACGTTTCAAAGGAGGCAGGGAGAGATCCAGAAGGCGCAGCGTAGAGCCACGCTGGGCAACATAAAGCCACACTGAGGCAGCATAAAGCCACGCCGAGGCAACACAAAGCCCTTGAGGAGATTCATGATTTTGCTGAGGCACAGATCAAATCCAGTGCCAAGATCCGAGGTCTGAGACCGGAGGGGCTAGAGGATAGAGCATCCAACCAACAGATCGATCAACTAGAAGGAGTGATGCAGTCCCCAAAAGTTGTGATGCAGAGCAGCGCATTGACTGCGCAGAGGCAACTTGGGGCTAGCCATTCAGTGGCTGGATCAGGGTCGAATCTCCAGTGATAGTGTGAGGTATTTCTCACTAATTCTCTACTAGTTAGATTCTCTGTATTGGATAGCCAGTAAGGCATCCAAAGATTCTATTCAGAAACTACTGCATAATAATTAAAACCCTTAGCTGCTGCACCGGTTTTTCCACATTGGGTTTTTCTGAGGACACTGTCCAAAAACAACGATGTCAATTGTGTGTGCTCTATTTCCTTTTTGCTCAATACTTGTTTGCACACTATTTTATGTTGTGAAGGCTGCAGTAGATTTTATTTCGATGTTTACTGTGTAACACTGTAAATAACTTGATTCATAAATTAACAAGTAGGAGAAACCTAATCAGTTGCTGCAGTAGGGGATCGGGTCACCGATTTTTCACAGTAGGGACCTCTAAGAGGCCTAATGAGGTCCATGGGTGCCATAATGAAGAGTAGGACTTTTAATTTTAGGTATGTTCTATGCTAGAGCAATTTATTTCAATTTTCACAGTTAGCTCAATATCTTTCCCAGATTAGCAATCACATCAGCATTAAAGTAAATTGCAGATAGAACATAAATATAAATCACAGAAGATAAGCCAAGACAAGTGGACACAAGATGTGGCGCTAGCCAGGGACAAACCCCAATGTGGGGAAACCCTTGAACAATTCTTCTTATATGTTCTTCAATAGTTCAACAAAGAGAGAGAGAGAGATAGTACATTTACAACAAAGTCAACACTTTGACTTATCTAGATAATAGCATATATCATCTCTAAGAAGATACATGAGATTAGTTGAAGACATGCTACTTCAACTGATTCTCCAAGGTGACTCCTTCACCTATCATTGTGCTACATTTCGTCATCATGCTGCACCTCACCGCGCTGCACCATGCTGCACCCATCATCACTATGTTGCATCTCATCACGCTTCATTTATCATGACTGTACCCATCACTGTACTGCATTATGTGCCATTGCTGCACCATGTTGCCATCCTGACCTATGTGTTGGTTGCACCTTGCTTGCTTGTTGTCCCTAGCATGCTTGTTGTCCTTAGCATGCTTGTTGTTGCATGCTAGTTGTCTCTTGCATGCTAGCTGTAATGTTGCATGCTTGGTGTATTTGCTGCTAAGTACCATACAACTGTCCCAATGTTAGTTAGTTATCCCTTGCATGCTGCTTTCCTTCGGAGACAGATGCTCTGGCTGTTCCGACAGTTCCCGGCAGTTCCGGATTTTCCAGCAGTTCCGACAGTTCCCAGCAGTGCTGGCTTTTCCAGCAGTTTTGGCAGTTCCGGCTTTTTCGACAGTTTCGAATTTTCCGGCTTTTCAGGCTTTTCTGACAGTTCTGGCTTTTTCGGCAATTCTGGCTTTTTTGGCTTTTCCGACAGTTTCGACTTTTTCGGCTCTTCTGACAATTCTAGTTCTTCTGGGAGTTCCTGATTTTTCGGCTTTTCCGACTCTTCCGGCAGTTCCGGCTTTTCCGGCTTTTCCGACAGTTCCGGCAGTTTTGAATTTTTCGGCTTTTCCGGCAGTTTCGACTTTTCCAACAGTTCTGACATTTTCGGCTTTTCTGGCTTTTTCGACTCTTCCGGCAGTTCCAGCATTTCTGGCTTTTCCAGCAGTTCCGACAGTTCCGGCTTTTCCGGCAGTTTCGGTTTTTTGCCCTTTGGATCAGGGCAACGTTATCCCTTACGATCTCTCCTCTTACTAAAACCCAAAGACAAGTAGAAAGAGGAAGAGATCCCAAGTGTGTGATGATGAAGTGTCCAATGAGGAGAATGCTCCTTATATTTATATGCAAAACGTTGAGGTTGAATAGACATGACTGTTGGGCTTCTGAGGCTACATAAGTTGTTGGCCGACTTTGACAATTTTTCCATAATCAAAATAAATTCATATCTCCATAAATACTTATCGGAATCGGATGATCTTTAGATCAATCCTACATCTCTCAATGAGAGGAATCTAAGAAAAATATCAGTAGTCACAAATAAGGTGATCCACATGGAGTTTGGCCCTAGTTGCCAATTTTAACACTCCCTCTCAACTAGGGAGAACTCCATCAACAATTCGTCTGATCATCGCTACTATTCATCCATCAAATGCACTGCCCTGTACAGCTTGACCCCTGCTTTGCTTTGTTTTGCTTTGCTCTCCTCTGCTTTGCTCGAACTATGAAGAAGAAGAAATGACCGAGGATGTGTCATACCATCCTCCACTGACCCAAAGTCAGTCTTAGAGTGTGTACCACTCTCATTGATCCCAGATCAGTATCATTGATCCCAGATCAATATCATTGATCCCAGATCAGTATCATTGATCCCAGATCAGTATCATTGATCCCAGATCAATGGAGGTCATCCTAGCATAGGGAGTACAGTAGATACAACGATGCGTCCATCGATAGTACTACTATGGTCCCTATCCTCATTCCCCTACTCATTGATCAGATGAGAGGTACTTCCCATGAGCCCCAGACTGCATGGGTAGGATGCCTCGACAGGAGAACGAATCATCTTGTCAGTGGATGCCACAGAGAACGAATCATCCCGGACCGCAGGAGAACGAATCATCCTGTTCCATAGTCGCCATGGAGAACAAACTATCTTGGCCCATAGGAGAACAAATCATCCTGTCCACAGTCGCCACAGAGAACGAATCATCCTGGCCCACGGCAGAACAAATCATCCTGTTCCATGGTCGCCACGAAGAACGAATCATCCTGGCCCATAGGAGAACGAATCATCCTATCCACAGTCGCCACGCAGAACGAATCATCCTGGCCCACAGGAGAACGAATCATCCTGTTCCATAGTCGCCACGGAGAACGAATCATCCTGGCCCACAGGAGAACCAATCATCCTGTCCACAGTCGCCATGGAGAACAAATCATCCTGGTCCATAGGAGAACGAATCATCCTGTTCCACAGTCGCCACAGAGAATGAATCATCCTGGCCCACAGGAGAACGAATCATCCTGTCCATAGCGCACCACCAGGGGAGGGTGAGTCGCCCTGTGGTTGTATGTTGCTCCAGTAAGTACCCCAAGCCCCTCAGAGCTCCCAGAGCTTAATGCATGCAACATGTAGGACCCTTATAAGAAGGTCTCTCAACGACTCCAAGTCGTTCGGAAAAGTCATAGATTTGACCTTTCCCTTGGGCTTTGACAAAATGTCTGCGACCTGTACATCAGTCTCAATGTGATTGAGCCTCCTCGCTCATCGACTTACTATATCCCAGATAAGGCAGTATCTGATGTCTATTTGCTGGAGCAATCATCGAATACGGGATTCCTCAATAATCGAATCCCACCTCTGGTTGTCACAGAGAATCACAGTGGTATTCATCATGTGTACAAACAACTCACTTAAGAGCTTCTGCAACCATGCAGCTTCACACGAGATCATACTCGTAGCTATGTATTCGGCCTCAACGGTGCTTATAGCAACCAACTTCTGCTTCTTTCTCATCCATGATATCGAAGCAGAATCCAAAGAGAACCAACACTAAGAAGTACTCTAGTGATCCTCCAGGCTGCCTGCCCACTCAGTATTCGAATAATCATGCAGTTTCATATTTCTGGCAGTGTATCTCAATCCATGAGAGATTGTGCCTTGAAGATATCTCAGAAGATTCTTGGCACCAATCCAGTGAGGCTCAACCAAATATGAGCTCACCATGCTAACTGCAAAACATATGTCCAGACGGAAGCTCACCAAGAACATCAATGCGAATGAGTTTATGAAACTCAGAGGAATTTCCCAAATCTGGTCCGACATCACTACCATATAACTTCTGAAAGTTACGATCCTCGAGGTAGTCACAGGCTTGCAGTTTATCATTCCACATTCGGAATCCAACTCCCTCTTACTTTTGCAAATGAGAGGGTCTGCACCTGCCAGAAATAGGTCGTCCTCATAAGGTGCCGGTATGAGAGGTCTACCATCCACAACCTTCGGGTAGTGGTTTGGATTGGTTTCACTCCTAGTGAATCTGAGCTTCATCAGACAGTTCAGCAGTGATTCATGTACAAGATATCGGCCAACAAAATTAGAGAAAGAAACACTAAGAGAAATTTAGTATTAAATTTCTCACTCTCCACAGCGATTCTCTGACCTCGAAACGAACACTTTTCCCTTATGCTGTTCTCACCGCGTCATCCTTTGTGCAGTGACTGCGCAGTGCCTTGATGAATTGCTTTGTCTCTCACGCTGGCCCTTCCAGAATTTATCCTGCACTCTCAGACTACTATTGATGCCCTATATCTCTTGCCAGCAACTCACCCTCTGGCTCTATCTTCTCTTGTTGGACTTCAGCCACTGAGAAAATTGATCTACCTAGGCAATTGAGTTTTTGCATTGGTGTTTTCTCCATCTACCTATCGACTTCTTTTTATAATCTTCTGTTGGAGAACCAACGGCCAAGAATAAAACATAATCGATGGCTCAGATTAATTCCCTACCGATCCGTGTGAGTTTCTAGATGATTCTCACCACATTTCCATTAATATTGATTAATTAACTATATTCCCTAAGTTTAGACTTAGGAAATAATTAAAAAATTGGTTAATAATGTAATTGAGATGCTTCTGGGTTGAATTTCCAGAAACGATTTCTGGGTTTTGGAGAATTCATTCATTCTAGCCTTTCCACAAAGTTTCATGGCTAGAACACATCTGATGCTACAAAAACTAACACTCCCTCTTAACAAGGAAGGTGTTCTAGTATTGTTGCCTCCTGTAGCAACACCCTGTCTCTTCATCATCTCCTGTCATGTTGCTATTGCCCACCAACTACTGTGCAACTCTGATATGTGTTGCATCTGTGCTGCTGTTGGCCTTGCTGAATTGCTGTCAACTACTGCATCTGCACTGAAACTCCCTCTCAACTGCTGCTACTGAGAATCCATTAGTTTTGCTATTGAAACAACTTCTCTACCATACCGATATGTTCTCTGAACTGGATGAACTTAGCTCTCCCTAGAGATTTTGTGAGTATGTCTGGTACCTGATCGCCCGTGGGGACATACTGCAACTGGACTGCCCCACGTTGAACACAATCTTTGATGAAATGGCATTTGATATCAATGAGCTTCGACCTATCATGAAATACTAGATTCTCAGAGAGTTTTATGCAACTTTGATTATCACAGTAAGCATTGGTCACTCCCATTTTCTTCCTGAACAAACTCACTAACAATTTCCTAAGCCATATGGCTTTGCACGTAGCCGTGCTTCCTGCCATATATTCTGCTTCTGCTGAGCTCAGTGCTACTGACTTCTCCTTCCTACTGCACCAAGAGATCATCCTTGATCCAACGCTAAAGCAATACCCGAAGGTACTTTTCCTGTCCACTGAACTACCTGCCCAATTTGCATCTGTGAATCCGCTCAACCTGACGTCATCTCCTCGAGTATATTTCAACCCGAGCTCGAATGTTCCATGCACATACCTGAGAATGTGCCTAATTGCTGCCCAATGTACCCTCTTCGGTTCCACCATGAATTGGCTAAGGGTATTGACAACGAAGAAAATGTCTGGCCTAGTGTTGACCAAATACATGAGTGACCCAATTAGCTGTTTGTACAAGGTGGGGTCGTTGGTAATCATTGGTGTTACCATGGGTTTGTGATCTTGCATTCTGAATCTCTTCAGAATTTTTGTAGCATATCTCCCTTGCCCAAGGAAGATCTCCCCACTCTTCTGCCATACTTCCAATCCTAGAAAATAGTGCATCAACCCCATATCCTTCATGTGGAATTCTGTTGCAAGGTTCCTTTTGCAGTCCTTTATGAGCCTCGATGATCCTGTCAAAAATAGATTATCTACATATAAAACTAGAATGAGAGGCTCATTCTCCACCTTCAGATAGTAGAGATTGGGATTTGCATCACTCTTGATGAATCCTAACTGCTGCAAGTAACTGCCAATCCGACCGTACCACGCCCTGGGTGCTTGCTTGAGCCCATATAGGGTTTTCTTCAATCTGTATACATGAGTGTGTGTCTCATGAGTTTCAAAGCTTTCAAGCTGCTCTATGTATACCTCTTCTTCTATCACCTCGTTCAAGAATGTTGTCTTGACGTCCATCTGATGAATTTCCTATCCCATTTGTGCTGCTAGGGATATGATGGATCTGATAGAGGTATATCTGGCAACTGGGCTGAAGGTATCCTAATAGTCTATTCCTTCCTTTTGTGCATACCCCTTTGCCACAAATCTAGCCTTGTGCTTTTCCACAATGCCGTCTGCTGCTACTTGATCTTGTAGATCCATCTGGAACCTACAACTGATCTGTCCTTTGGAAGAGGCACTACCTCCAAAACATCTTTTGTCATGATAGAGTTGTATTCTTCTACCATGGCATCCACCCACACCTGATGCTGTGCGGGTTCCTGAAAAATGGAAGGTTTTGCAACCTGAGCTACCAAGGCTTGATATTTGTCAGACTGCCTACATTGTCTTTTGTTTGTCCTGGGAGCTTTGACAAACTCCTTTGTGTCTCTCAAGGTCTGACGCACTTCCCTATTGGCTCTACCACTGGTGGTGGGAGGTTCAGTCAATTCCTCCTCCTGTTCTTGCTGCTCTGTCTGCTGAGAACTTCCTGGATCTCCTACTCCTGAGGAGATGCTAGTACTGGTCACTGTACTTGATCCATGCGACTCTCCTTTTGCTTGTCCAGCTTGCTGTCCCTGCTACTGGACTGACACAAATTTCTGCACACTGATCTCCTGCAGGCATCTCTTGAGATTTTCTGAAAGCTCTGTCTTCCATGAACTTTGCCTCTCGCCTTACTACAATCTTCCTACCACTAGGAATGTAGATCCTGTATGCCTTTGATGGTTCACTATATCCTATGAGGAACCCCTTCTCTGCAGTCTGACCTAACTTACTTTGCTTTTCATCTGGGATGTGATAGCAAGCCACACTCCCAAAGATTCTCTAATGACTTATTTCAGGCTTCTTCCCTGTGAAGACTCCTTCTGGCATTTTCTTCCCCGATGCTCTATGAGGTGTTTTATGTTGAATGTACACTGTTGTGTTACATGCCTCAACCCATAGAAATCTAGGCAAATCCTGATCACATAACATAGCCTTTGCAGCCCCAACTATTGTTCTGTTCTTTCGCTCTACTACATTTTGCTGAGGGTTGTATGGAGCTTTCCATTCTCTTTTGATGCCCTCCCGTGCACAAAAACTTGTGAAGTCTTTATCAATGTATTCTCCACCGTTATTTGAACGCAACACCTGGATCTTTTTCCCTGTCCTGTTCTCTACGAGTGCTTTGAACTCTCTAAACCGACCAAATGTTGAAGTTTCTAAATTTACTTAGTTTAGAAACCCTTCATGCACTTTTTCTGATTTATTCCTACCTACTTGTTATTTTTCTTTAACAAGTTATTACAAAGTAAATACTGAAAATAAACGCCAGTGTATGCTCAACATATTACAGATCAGCAACTAAAAGAAACAAGAACAAACACACCACATGACACCATTATTTTTGGACCAATGTCCTCGGAAAAACCCAATGCGGGAAAAGTGCAGCGATCTGAGGGTTTTTTTATTAAGCAATATCATAGTACAATCTGGGTGCCGAAACTGACCTACCCAATAGAGAATTTCCTTAGCAGCTATACCTCACAGTTTCAGAGAAATATCCTGGCTGAAACCCCAGAAAATCCTTCCGGCAGCTCCTCAGCACAAAACTGCTCCTGCAACCCCAGCGTCTGCCCAATTTCGACTGCGTCAGCCCCTCTCTATCTCACGCTGGACCTGCATCAGCCTTTATAGGCCTGCGTCAGCCCCAGGAGGCCCTGCATCAGCTCTGGGAGCCTCTGCGTCAGCTGCGCTAGCCCCTCTGGTGTTCTGCACAGCACTTGGCTGCCTTTGCGTGGCCCTGCATGAGCCCTTGCTGGCTCTGCATCACCCTCCTTTGCTGCTGCGCTGCTCTCCCAACACAATCTCTACCTTCTCTGTTTCTTTGTACTCAACGCCCCTCAGCTGCTCTCCCGATCATTGATTCTATCTCTCTTAGCAAACCCCGCTCTAGAGAATAGAATGACTGATCACTCTGGTGTTCTCTCCAAGTGACCCTCAAGCCTCCTCTTATAATTTTCCTGTTGACATCTCAACGGCTGAAATTAAGTCCCTAATCAACGGCTAAGATTAGATCTGGCTTGATCCATGTCTTTTGGACCATTCTAACACAAATTCATATTAATACACATTAATATTTTATTTTCTCTAAGTTTAGACTTAGGGACTCCATTAAAAATATTAATTATTTTAATATCTCCTGATCTGTTTAGAATCTGCCCAAACCCTTTCTGGGTATTGGAGATCTGATGTGCCCCAACCTCTCCACCAAATTTTGTGGCTAGAGAACATCCGATGCTACCCCAAATCAACACTACCTCTTAGCGAGGACTGTGCTCTAGCAATACTCCTCACTAAGTATTACTCTGATCATCCGACATCGGTACCTGTACTGATGCTAGGCCTTCCTACCCACCATCCTTTGCACTGCTGCCTCCTGTACTGCTGCCCTTGGTTCTGCCACTACCACTGCTGCATCTGTACGACAGCTCCCTCTGCATCCGTGCTGTTGCTAGTCCTTCTTCCCAACACTGCATCTGCACTACAACTCCCTCTGCAACTGTGCTGTTGCTGGTCCTTCCTCCCAACATTGCATCTGCACTGCACCTCCTCTCATCATGTTGCATCGTGCTGCCCACTGCTGCACTGCAACTCAGTTACTGAGAAGTAACTGATCTCCCAACTGACCTTCCTGTTGGGCTAGAAACACCCACTGATGCTAAAGCACCCTCTGCCACTAACAAGTGCTTCCTCTCTCTGACCTCTGTGCTACTGCAACAACTCCCTGCATCTCGCACCATTACACGCCTCTCTGTGCCTTTCTGCACTGGTGCAACACTCCTGTGCTTCTCGCACTGCTGCAACCTGCTAGCTCTACGCTGTCTTGGGACTCCTAGACTGTAGCTCTCTTTGCCGCTCCATCCGCATTCGTCTCTACCCACTCAACTAGTCCTGCTACTCGTTGTCGGGGCTCCCGTAGCAAGGTCTAATCCAAGAGGTTGGGTACCTCAAGGATCTCGTCCCTCATCGCCTGTAGTCCTCCTGACTACAACTCGATGTCTCCCCACTTCCGCTCAAGTGGTGCGTGTGCACTCATGGCACCGTCATCTGTCAAAACTTCCTTCTCTGCGCGTGGTGGCGCTGCCTTAGTCTCGGAAGACTCTCCCTTACTCTTCTTCCTTGGGCACTGGGTCGCATAATGACCCATCTCCCCACAGTGTAAGCACTTGATTTTGGAGAGATCTTTCTTCTTCCGCTTCTCTTGCTTTCCCTTAGATGCTGGGGCCACATCCTCCTCCTGCTGACCCTTGATCCCTGTGCTGTTGCTACCTGTCTTTGACTGCCATCTGATCTCTTCCTGGCGAAGCACTGCCCACATCTCGTCCCAAGGTAGGAGAGTCCCTCTACCCAGGATGCTCTGGACAACACTTCCCACTCTTCTGAGACAGTGTTCAGGGTTGTCCTCACCATAAGCTCCTGATCCGGTGTCGCTCCTATAGCAGTCAACTGATTTCGGATTTCATTCAGTCCTCCGAGGAAGGAGTCAATCGTTTGACCCTTCTTCATCTGATACGACCTCATTTGGTTCTCGAGCAACATTCTTCTCTGCACAGAAGTATGCTGGTACAGGTTCTTGAGAGCCTCCCACATCTCAATTGCCATTTCCTTCTCGGCTATATGTGGTACCAAATGATCCTTGAGCCCGTCAAGGATAATGCACTTGGCCCTCGCCATCACCTCCTCGTACTTGTCATTATCATTTGGTTCGACTGGGATAACTATCGTCTTCAAGGCGAAGTTCTTGACATGATTCCTGTCAAGCACTGATAAGATTCTGGCCTTCCAGACTGCGAAGTTCAATGCTTCGTCCAGTCTATCCTAGTTTCTTACCCCGTGTAGTGCCATGACGCTCCTCTACTTCCCTCCTGGACATTCTCCGTTCGACTCCTCTAAGTCTTTACTTCCCATCTGGAAGTTCTCTCTGGACTCCCTCTGAGTCCTGATTTCCCTCCTGGAAATCCTTCTGCTGCTTGTCGAGATGCCCCCTACTCTAATCGTCTTGTGCAACTGCACTGCTGATCCAGGTTCGTCGGCTAGAAACCCTCGGTAACAACTCTTCTGACCCTGCTCTATCAGGTACTGTTCTGACTATAGTACCTCACCAACTCCACTCTGCGATATTCCTAGAGCCTTCTAGACCCCAGCAGCTGCCTCTCTGTGAACTGCGTCAGCCCATCTCTGCCCCACGCTGGCTCTGTGTCACCCCGGATGGGTCTGCGTCAACCCTGGGATGCCTTGTGTCAGCGCTTTGGCCCTCTGCGTCAACAACGTTGGCCTCTTTGAGGCTCTGCGTAGTTCCAGGCTTCTTCTGCGTGGCTCTCGCTGGCTCTGCGTCACACTTCTTAGCATTTGTGTTGCTAGAAACAACTTCTGTCACCTCCGGATAGCTGTTTTCTGCTGCTATGGCTCTGCTTGGCTGATGTCTCTTAGTCCTCCTGTGATCTGCAATCACGCTCTGATACCATGTTGAAGTTTTTAAATTTACTTAGTTTAGAAACCCTTTATGTACTTTTTCTGATTTATTCCTACCTACTTGTTATTTTTCTTTAACAAGTTATTTACAAAGTAAATACTGAAAATAAACACCAGTGCATGCTCAACATATTACAGATCAACAACTAAAAGAAACAAGAACAAACACACCACATGACACCATTACTTTTGGACCAATGTCCCCGGAAAAACCCAATGCGGGAAAACTGGTGCAACTATCTGAGGGTTTTCTTATTAAGCAATATCAGAGTATAATTTAGGTGCCGAAACTAATCACCCAATAGAGAATTTCCTTAGCAGCTATACCTCACAGTTTGAGAGAAATCTCCTGGCTGAAACACCGGAAAATCCTTCCGGCACCTCCTCAGCACAAAGCTGCTCCTGCAACCCTACCGTGTACCCAATCTGGACTACGTCAGCCCCTCTCTGTCTCATGCTGGCCCTACGTCAGCCTTTCTAGGCTTGCGTCAGCCCCAGGAGGCCCTGCATCATCTCTGGGAGCCTCTGCATCAGCTGCGCTGGCTGCCTCTACGTGGCCCTGCGTGAGCCCTTTCTAGCTCTGCGTCACCCTCCTTGGCTGCTGCACTGCTCTCCGCCTTCTCTGTTTCTCTGTACTCAATGCCCCTCAGCTGCTCTCCCGATCACTGATTCTATCTCTCTTAGCAAACCCCGCTCTAGAGAATAGAATGACTAATCACTCTAGTGTTCTCTCCAAGTGACCCTTAAGCCTCTTATACTTTTCCTGTTGACATTTCAATGGCCGAGATTAAGTCCCTAATCAATGGCTAAGGTTAGATCTGGCTTGATCCATGTCTTTTGGACCATTCTAACACAAATTCATATTAATACACATTAATATTTTATTTTCCCTAAGTTTAGACTTAGGGACTCCATTAAAAATATTAATTATTTTAATATCTCTTGATCTGTTTAGAATCTGCCCAAACCCTTTCTGGGTATTGGAGATCTCATGTGCCCCAACCTCTCCACCAAATTTCGTGGCTAGAGCACATCCGATGCTACCCCAAATCAACATCAAAGACCTCATCTTTGGTCTTTAGAAAATAGGTCCAAGTCTTCCTGGAATGGTCATCAATAAATGTGACAAAATATTCACTTCCACTAAGAGCTTTGGTAGACATAGGGCTGCAAATATTTGAGTGT
The DNA here is from genome assembly GCA_031772625.1 of Pinus tabuliformis. Taxonomy (NCBI): domain Eukaryota; kingdom Viridiplantae; phylum Streptophyta; class Pinopsida; order Pinales; family Pinaceae; genus Pinus; species Pinus tabuliformis. The sequence continues at coordinate 2,077,183,301 of CM062818.1, forward strand.
ATCAATCCCAACACGCCTTTTGCTCTGCTATCACTTCTGGGAAATGCTGCCTTAGCGTACTTCCCAAGTACACAGCCTCTACAAATGTCGTCGTGCTTAGTACTAAGAACTAGAACACCCATCACAGTTTCTCTGAGCATCCTAAGTGCTCCATGGTGTAAATGTCCCATCCTCCTGTGCCATAGTTCGTTCAACTCCTTCCTGCTGCTATTGTCCTTGCCTATTAGTGCCATTGGAGAATTAATCTGCAACCTATATAACCTGTTGCTTCTAGCTCCAATTTGTCTCACCTTCTTCCAGCTAGAGTGTTTGACATAAACTTTCTTCCCCACGAAATGTACATCGTACCCCTTATCCTGCAATTGGGACACTGAAATTGGGTTCATACCCAATCCTGGCACATGTAATACATTAGTAGCACTAGTGTTGGTTTCCGTTTTAGTTTGATACTCTATGGTGCCTCTCCCTACCGGAGTACATTTATTTCTGTTCCCCATAATTATCTGGATGTCCATATGCTCCACCTGATAGCTAGAGAAATATTCTCTAACTCCCGTCATATGAGATGAAGCTCCACTATCAATATACCAGATACTAGATGATGCTGAACCTGACAATCATGCAAATTCATCTTCCAATCTGGAAGACAATTCTGAGGAGTCTTGATTGCTGATTCTATCCATGACTTTTCTATACTATTTCCCCTGTCCTTTTCAATGCTGATTTTGGTACTGCAAAATGTTGCGTCCTAGCTGGAAATCTGCTCTGCAAGGAAATTGTTGCAACTCCCTCTGACTTTGGTAATCTTCGATCTGAAAAGTTATATTCTCTGTCGACTCTTTTAGAGAAATAAATTTTCCTCAAAAGCTGATCCTCCTGGCCCTAAGGGGCTGTGCTGCCTCTAGAGGGTTTCGAACTGATGCCTCTTTGGAGATTCAAAATTCTCTTTCCTTCTGCTACTGAGCTCTCCGACTTACGATTTGTGCTCTGATACCATGTGAAAATTCCAAAATCTGGAATCCTACTACAATAATTGATATTATCTCTTCTATTTGTTAAATAAATTAAACAAATTATTTGTAGTTTCTTATGGCAAATATCGAAATAAATACACTGCAGCCTTCACAAATTAAATACTGTGGAAAAATAAATGGAGAGAAATGCTAACACACATATAAACACATTAACACAGTTATTTTTGGACAATCGTCCCCAGAAAAAGCCAGTGTAGGACAACAGTGCCGCAGATGAGGGTTTCTCCATTATTCTTCAACAGTAATTCATGTACAAGATATCAGACAACAAAAATAGAGAAAGAAACACTGAGAGAAATTTAGTATTAAATTTCTCACTCTCCACAGCGATTCTCTGACCTCGAAACAGACCCTCTACCCTTACGCTGGTCTCATTGTGTCATCCTCTACGCAGTGCCTTGATGAACTGCGTCCTCTCTCATGCCGACCCTTCTAGGATTTATCCTGCACTCTTGGACTACTGCTAATGCCCTCTCTCTCCCCTGCAACTCACCCTCTGGCTCTTTCTTCTCCTGCTGAACTTCAGCCACTGAGAAAATCGATCTACTTGGGCAACTGAGTTTTTGCATTGGTGTGTTCTCCATCTACCCATCAATGGCTTCTTATAATCTTTTGTTGGAGCACCAATGGGCATGATTAAAACATAATTGATGGCTCAGATTAATTCCTTGTCAATCCCGTGAGTTTCTAGATGATTCTCACCACATCTCAATTAATACTGATAATTAACTATATTCCCTTTGTTTAGACTTAGGAGATATTTAAAAAATTGGTTAATAATCTAATTGAGACACTTTTGGGTGGAATTTCCGGAAACGATTTCTGGGTTTTGGAGAACTCATTCATTCTAGCCTCTCCACAGTTTCGTGGCTAGAACACATTCGATGCTACAAAAACTAACAATCTAATGTATCTATCTTCTTCTAGTTGGTAATAATGGGTGTAGATATGGGTCTGCGATCCTGCATTCTAAACCTCTTTGGAATATTTGTAGCGTATATTCCTTGCCCAAGGAATATCTCCCCATCCTTTTGCCACACCTCCAATCCTAGAAAATAGTGCATCAACCCCAAATCCTTCATGTCAAATTTTGCTGCCAGATTCCTCTTGCAATCCTCAATGATCCCTGATGATCCTGTCAAGAATAAATCATCCACATACAAAACTAGAATGACGGGCTCATCCTCTACCATCAAATAGTAAATGTTGGGATCTGCGCCACTCTTGACGAACCCCATTTGCTGCAAGTAGGTGTCAATTCTACTATACCATGCCCTGGGAGCCTGCTTGAGCTCGTATAGAGCCTTCTTCAATTTGCACACGTGTGCGTCTCTCTTGAGTCTCAAAGCCCTCATGCTGTTCTATGTACACTTCCTCCTCTATCACTCTGTTCAATAAGGCTGTCTTGGCATCCATCTGGTAAATCTGCCATCCCATGTGAGTTGCTAGAGATGTAACTGACTCTATAGAAGTGTATCTGGCTATTGGGGTGAAGGTTTCCTCATAATCTATACATTCCTTTTGTGCATACCCCTTCGCCACGAACCTAGTCTTGTACTTTTCCACACTGTCATCTATTGCATATTTGATCTTATAGATCGACCTCAAACCTACAACTGATTTGTCTTTTGGCTTGGGTAATACCTCCCAAACATCATTCGTCATGATAGAGCTATACTTTTCTACCATGGCATCTATCAACACCTAACGCTGGTTCTGCAACCTGAGCTACCAATGCTTTGTACCTGTCAGGCCGTCTGCGTTGTCTCTTGCTCGTCCTAGGAGTTCCAAGAATCTCCTCCGCGTCCCTTAATGTCTGATGAACCTCTGTGCTGGCTCGACCACTAGTCGTGGGAGGTTCTTCTAGCTCCTCCCCATCTTGTCAATGCTGCTCCATGTACTGATAACTCCCCAGATTTCTTGCACCTGTGGAAATACTAGTATTGGTCATAGTACTTGACCCTTGTGGCTGCCCCTGTTGCTGGACTAGAGGAGCTTCTGCTAATTGATTTTGATCACTTGCAGGCATCTCACGAGACATCCTGAAAGCTCGGTCCTCCATGAACTTCACGTCTCGCATTACTACTATCTTCCTACTGCTAGGAATGTATATTCTGAATGCCTTTCAGGTTTCGCTGTTCCCAACAAAACACCTCTTTTCTACAGTCTGATCCAGTTTGGTCCTTTTATCATCTGGCATGTGACAATAAGCAATGTTGCCAAAAATTCTGAGGTGGCTGACTTCAGGTTTCTTCCCTGTGTAGACTCCTTTTGGCATTTTATTCTCCAATGTTCTATAAGGAGTCTTGTTCTAAATATACACTGCTGTGTTACATGCTTCTGCCCATAGAAATCTAGGTAGATCCTAGTCAAATAACATAGCCTTTGCAGCGCCAACAATGGTTCTGTTTTTCCACTCTACTACTCCATTCTGCTGTGGATTATATGGAGTTGTCCATTCTCTCTTGATGCCTTTCTTTGCACAAAAATTTGTGAAGTCTTTATCAATATACTCTCCACCATTATCTGAGCGAAGTACCTTGATCTTCTTCTCTGTCGCATTCTCCACGAGAGCTTTAAACTCTCTGATACGATCGAAGACCTCATCTTTGGTCTTTAAGAAATAGATCTAGGTTTTCTTGGAATGATCATCAATAAAGGTGACGAAATATTCAGCACTGCTGAGAGCTCTAGTGGACATTAGGCCACAAATATATGAGTGTATAAGTCCAAACATGCCATCAGCTTTGCTGGCACTCCTTGGAAATGTTGCCTTAGCATACTTCTTAAGTACGCACCCTCTACACACATCGTCGTGTTCAATTCCTAGGTCAGGAAGCCCTATTACGATTTCTTTAAGCATTTTGGGTGCTTCATGATGTAGATGTCCCATTCTTTTGTGCCATAATTCATTCATCTCCTTCCCACTCCTACTGTTACTGCCTATTAGTGCCATTGGAGAATCGATTTGTAACCAGTACAACCTGTTACTTCGAACTCCAATCTGTCTTACCTTCTTCCATCTCGGGTGTTTGACATACACTTTCTTCCCTACAAAGTGAACATCATACCCTTTATCCTGTAACTGGGATACTGAAATCAGGTTCATACCCAATCCTGGCACATGCAATACATCTGAAGCACTGGTGCTTGCTCCTGACTCCCCTTGAAAATCTATGGTACCTCTCCCTGCTGGAGTACATTCATTCTATTTCCCATAGTAATCTGGAAATCCATTTGCTCCTCTTTGTAGCTAGAGAAATATTCTCTAACCCCTGCCATGTGAGCTGAAGCTCCACTGTCTATGTGCCAAACTCCCTGTGAAGTTGATTCTGGTAAGCAAGCAAATTTGTTTTCCAATCTCGAATTTGAAGTCTCCTGAATGTTACTTCTGTCCATGGCTTATACTGGAACAAATTTAGTGTGTAATTTCTCTTTTCCTCCCGATTTGGATTGTGCTATGCAGCTTGTAGCAAAACTCTCTGCATGCAACCAATATTTTGCTTAGCGAAAAGTTGAGCTGCAACTACTCCCTCTGATAGCTGGAATCACTAATCTGGGCAATTCGATTTTCCTGCCTCCTTTCAACTGAAAAATTGTACTACTGCCCTAGCAACTCGAACTGCTTGTTCTGGGCTTTGCGAAGTCTCTCTAGGAATTTCGATTTGTTGCTCCTTCTGAACAACGAAATTCCTTCCTCTGTTTCTGAGCTTCCTAGCTGATCAATTAAGCTCTGATACCATGTGAATTTTTATCTATTACAACTACTGGAGATTATTCTTCGAACTCAAAAATTAATTTTGCAGTTTATTTACTATGACAAATAATGAATAAAATCACAGTTGCAATTTTCACCATAAAAATATTGTGAAAAATAAAATATTAGAAACTGAGAAATTCTAGCACACAAAATAAAATTGACACAATTATTTTTGGATAACTGTCCCTGGAAAAAACCAACTTGGGAAAACTAATGCAACAGATGAGGGTCTTATTATTAATGTTCAACAACAATTTTGAGTAAAATAATTTAGATGCCCAGTTGACAATCTAATCCAAAGAAAACATTGGCAAAAATATTGTGAGAATTTCTCTCACCCCACAACGATTTTTTGCCTCTGAAATAGTTTCCCCAACCTCTGCGCTGAGATGCCCGTGTCAGCCTCTGCGGAGTTCCTACGCTGGCCCTTTGAAGATTGCAGCCTTCAGACACTTTCGTGAACTGAAAACCTTCTCTCGGAATGTTGGTTCTCTCCTCTTCCACCTGCTACTCATCCTCTGGCTCTATCTGCTGAAATTTGTAAGTATTACCCTTAGAGATTTTATCTGTATTCTGGTTTATTTCTCCTACTTGTTAATTACGAACAAGTTATTTAAACATATAAATATCAAAATAAACACAATACAGTCTCAACCATATACAGATCAACAGCTAAAAGAAATAGAAAACACACAAGTGACGTCGTTATTTTTGGACAACTCGTCCTCAGAAAAACCCAACTTGGGAAAACTGGTGCAAAAATCATGAGTGTTATTTTATTATGCAGTCTATCTGAGTACAACTGGGTGCCAAATTGGCTCACTCGACAGAGAAAATAATTCGACAGTAATACCACTCTATTCGGAAGCAAGTATTCAGAAAATCTGCCCCACGAAACCCTCTCCAACACAACTGAAGCACTGCGTCAGCCCTCTTGGCCTCTGCGTCAGCTCTCTGAGGCTCTGTGCAACCTCTCTGGCTCTCTGTGTCACTCCAGCAGCCTTTGGGTGGATGACGCAGACCCTCCTGGCCTCTGCATTGTCTCTACTAGCCTCTATGTGGCTCCCTCTGGCTTTTGCGTCTGCTTCTTGTTAGGATATTTCGACACATAGGAAATAGTTAAGTACAACTTGGTCTAGTATAGAGTTAGGTAAAGTGTGTTTCTTTACTATGTACATTTTGTAACTTACAATTCGACGGTCACGATATGTAGTGATCCGACGGTTCATTCTCTCCTCGGTATTACCGACACTTGATCCGTGGCTTAACACCTGATTGGTCCATGATCTCTATTTAAAGAGCATGGAGGGTCATTTGTAGGTTAACCGCTCATGAGAGAAGCTTATGTAAATTTTCATTCTTTTATTAATAAATTGCTTGAAGTGGCTACGTTGGCTCAGGCCGTGCACTGTTTCCCTCTTTGAGGGTTTTAACCACGTCAAAAGTACTGGTGTATTGATCTGCGATCTGTTTGTGAGCGGTGTCCTTTGGTGTTCTGTCTGAGGAACTTACCCTGTAAATTCCTACATGGTATCAGAGCTATTTGAGGGCCGCGTCCATTGGTGATCAAAATCTGAAGCCGGTAGAACTGCATCCGACTACCGTTTCCTAGATCTACTGTTTCTGACTGCTTTTGAGCCGAGAGGACTGCTCTGTTGTGTTGGGAGCATATGTTCTAGTGAGGAACCCCTTTCGTTTCACACGAAAAGGTTTCCGGTAGCCCTAGATGCGTCATTTTTAAGATCTGGAGGTATACAGTGTTTATTTGCAGTTTACAGTTATTTTCTCTCTGTTTATTTCGGTTTTCGGTTTATTTAGCTTTTTTATTACTGGATCTATACCTTTCATTTCTGCGTATGCTCTTTGCCCTGCGACTCTGTGCGATCTGGGCAAATCAAAAACAGAAAGGAAGGATTTTTCTCATGCGTATGCTCTTTTCCGCTGTGCCTTAGTGTGATCTCGGAAAATCAAAAACATTGAGGAAAATATTTAGTTTCCGGCTAAAGTTAACTTCGAGTCGCAAGGTTCGTTTTTGAAAATATTTAGTTTCCGGCTAAAGCTAACTTCGAGCCGCAAGGTTCGTTTTTTTTTGTATGTCCGTGTTGGGTTTTGTGTTTTTTGTTTTGTAGGAAAAACGAGCTTTCTCAAAGCAAGCACGCAACCCAAAGCATCAACCCCCCTCTCTCTCTCTCTCAAACTTTTTGTATAGCTCACTTGGTGCAAAGCTAATTTATGAGAGTAGAGGTCTTGGGTTCAAGTCTCCATTTTGTGGGGGAGGATTTTTCATTTCCGCACATTCCCGCACTTCGTCGGCGACTTCATCAAATTTTCTTCAAAAAGCCATAACTTCTTCATCCGGAAGCCGTTTTCAAAACCGTTTTTATTTTTAAACAGCCTAATTTTTCGAGATCTTTCCATTGCAACACTTAGTTTCAGCATCTATAGCTTGAGTTTTTTTTAAAATGGAAAGTCCATGCCAAGTTATTCTTGACAACACCAACTACTTCCAATGGTGGTCCTACATTGTGGATTTACTTAGAAGTAAAGGTCTTTACAGAATAGCCACAGGACAAGAGACCAAACCGAAAGATGAAGACAAGGCATCTAAATGGGAAAATAGGCAAGACCAAGCAGGTGGGTTGATAGGGATGTCTATTTCTCCAGATCTTAGATTCCATATTGCAGAACTTGATACTCCTGATGAAGCAATGAAACAGATTACTAAAGTCTTTGGAATTAAAAATGAACTTAAAGCTCATCAACTTGAAAAGGAATTGCTTACATTGGACCCCAATAATTTTTCTTGCATTGAAGATTTTTTGTCCAAGTTCAAGACCCTTAGACTTCTCTTGGAAGGTGTTAAGGTTAAGAAAGAAGATAGTAGCCTTATCTACTCCATTCTTACTAAGTTGGGACCAACCTATTCTGTGTTTGTTTCCACCTTCCATTCTACAAGAGAAGCCTTCATTTCTCAAGGACAAACCTACAAGTCCCCTTCCTTTGATTCCTTTTGTGATTCTTTAATAAGAGAACAAGAAAAACTTTTACACCTTGGTCTTCTTCATCTTGGAAACTCTTCTAAGAAAGCGTTAGCCGCCCAACAACAACCAAATCCAAAGAATCCTAAGAAGTTGTATCCTAAAAAGAATGGTCCTAAACCAAACAAGGGTCCTAAGCAATTTCAGCCTCAAAATGAAAAATCATTTCAACAAAATGATAAGACAAATAAAAACAAAGGGAAGAAGACTGATAGACATTGCAACTTTTGTAATCGAGATGGCCACTTAGAATCCAAATGTTTTAAGAAGATGGAAGCCTTGGAAGCAGCAATGAAGAAGCATAACATCCATTTGGAGCAATCTTCAACTTCAACTTCATCTTCAGGAATGGCACTTTCTGCATGTGGTTGTCAAGCATCTCGGTCTGGCTATGCACTAAATGTATCTTCTTCTTCTCATTCTCATGAGTGGCTCATTGATTCTGGAGCTTCTTATCACATGGCCAAAAACAAAGCCATGTTTTCTTCTTTAAATGATTGTAACACCAAAAAGATATATGTTGGTGATGATAGATCTCTTAGTGTTGTAGGGACTGGAACTGTTCATCTAGACAATGGTCAGTTTAATGATGTATTATGTGTTCCAACCTTATCCTGCAACCTTCTATCTGTATATCAGATAACCCATTCAGGTAAAGGTAAAATTGTTGAATTTTCACCTCACGATGTTGTAATTAAGGACCTAAGAGATCTTAGACAGATTTTAGCTACTGGCATTGCTGATGATTCTACAAGGTTGTATAAGTTTCACAACTTTGGGTCATCAAATCTTCCCTCAATATTTGTTGCTCATAATGATGAAGTGAGCAAACTTTGGCATGAGCGATTTGGTCACTTAAACTATCGCTCTCTTCAGAATCTATGTAAAGAAAATATGGTGACAGGTCTTCCAATGGTATCTTGCAGAGATGGTGTTTGTTCCGGATGTGTACTCGGAAAACATCATCGGGACAATTTTGAAAAACGTGCCTCTTGGCACGCCTCAGCCCCTTTACAACTCGTGCATAGTGATTTATGTGGTCCACTTCCAGTTGTTTCCTTCTCTGGCTACAAGTATTTCTTAACTTTCATTGATGATTTCTCCAGACGCACTTGGGTATACTTCTTAAAACTCAAGAGTGAAGTATTTAACATGTTCTTGGCCTTTAAGGCCTTTGTTGAAAAACAATCTGGACATCAAATTCTTAAGCTAAGATCTGATAATGGCGGAGAATATGTTAAAAACACATTCATCAACTTTTGCACTGAGAATGGAATTCAAATGCAACATACTATTCCATATACTCCACAACAAAATGGTGTAGCTGAAAGGAAGAATCGCACCTTAAAGGAAATGGCTAATTGTATGCTTCAATCTAAAGGACTTAGTCTTAATTATTGGGCAGAAGAAATTAATTGTGCAAATTACATAATAAATCGCACTCCTACTAAGGTTTTAAAGAATATCACTCTAGAAGAAGCATGGAGCTCAATCAAACCAGATGTAAGTCATTTTCGTGTTTTTGGAAGTGAAGCATGGGCCCATATTCCAGATGAGAAACATAAAGCTTTAGAACCTAAGAGTGAAAAATGTATTTTTTTTGGATATTCTGAAGATGTCAAAGGATATAGACTTATTCCACTTAAGTCCAAAATGTTATCATTAGAAGAGATATAAAGTTTGCTGAAAATAGATCGGCTTGCGAGCCTAGTTCGGCGGATGTGCCACCTCTCCCTATCTCTTCTACTTTTGAAAATATTTCTTCTTCAGATGATGAAAGCGAGGATGAAAATCCTCCCCCACCTTCTCAGGATCCTCCTTCAGCTCCTCAGCTTCCAAAATGGGTCTATGCTACTCGGGATGCAGCAGGGGATCTTGCCGGTGATCCTACAGATCAGCGACGTACACGTTCTCAGTTTGAGAGAGCCTCTTCTTTATTGGCTCAAGCTTCAGTGAATTATGATCCTGACACCTTTGCAGAAGCTTCAGGCCATCCAGATTGGGAAGCAGCTATGAATGAAAAATATCATTCATTATTGGCAAATGATACATGGGATCTTGTTCCTCTACCAAAGGGACGAAAACTTATTAGATGCAAATGGGTTTACAGAACCAAATATGGACCAGAAGGGAAAGTTGATAAACATAAAGCTCGTCTTGTTGCTAAGGGTTTTTCACAAGTTGAAGGCATTGACTATACTGAAACCTTCTCCCCTGTTGCCAAAATGAACTCTATCCGCCTTATTCTTTCCCTTGCTGCCTCTTTCAAATGGGAAGTCCATCAGATGGATGTTAAATCCGCCTTCTTGCATGGGGACTTGCATGAAGAAATCTATATGGAACAACCTATTGGCTTTATACAAACAGACTCCAGCCTTGTATGCCGGCTTAAGAAATCCCTTTATGGTCTCAAGCAAGCTCCTTGAGCTTGGTATGCCAAAATGGATAACTTTCTTTTAGAATCTGGCTTCTCTAGGTGTCATTCTGACAATACTGTCTACACCAAGAAAGTGGGCAAGTCTCTTATCATTCTTGTTCTTTATGTTGATGATCTTATCCTGACTGGTAGTGATCCCAACCTTATAAACCATGTGAAGTCTAGCCTTAAAAGGAAGTTTGAAATGACAGACTTAGGACACTTACATTATTTTCTCGGTCTTCAAGTCTTGCAATCCAAGGAAGGTATTTCCCTTTCTCAGTCCAAGTATGCCTGTGATATTCTACGCCATTTTCACATGGAAGACTGTAAGCTAGCCCCTTCTCCCTTTCAGTCTGGAGTCAAACTTTCAGTCACTTGTACTTCTCCTGAAGTTGATGCTACCTTATACCGTCAACTTGTAGGAAAACTTTTGTATCTAACCCATACTCGTCCTGACCTTTCCTTTGTCGTTGGCCTTGTTGCTCAGTTTATGCAAAACCCGCATGAAAGTCATTGGAAAGCAGCTAAAAGAATACTTTGTTATGTTCGAGGTACAGTTCAGTTTGGGATTCATTACAGTGCCGAAGCATCTCCTCTATTGGTTGGTTTCACTAATTCCGATTGGGTTGGTGACCCTGATGATCGGAAGTCTACTGCAGGTTATGTGTTCACTCTTGGTTCAGGACATATTACATGGGCTTGCAAGAAACAAGGTGCCATTTCTCTTTCTTCAGCAGAAGCAGAGTATCGTGGTGCCGTAGAAGCTAGTAAGGAAGCCTTGTGGCTTCGTCAGATTCTGTCAGAGTTTGGCTTTCAGCAGCAGCATTCGACTACACTTTGGTATGATAATCAAAGTGCCATTCAGCTATGCAAAGATCCAGTCCAACATCAACGCAGCAAACACATTGAACTGCACATGCACTTCATCAGAAAGCTCATTCATGACCATGTTCTTGAAGTGCAATATTGTTCAATAGATGATCAAGTTGTAGACATCTTTACAAAGGCTCTCACAGAGGCGAAGTTCACTAAACTTCGATTTATGGTTGGAGTTCAGGAAGTTGTCACTAAGGGGGGATAGGCTCTAGTGCCTCCTTCCTTCTCCTATTGTGTCATATTTGTAAATCCTTCAATCCTATCCCAAGTTGTTCTTAAGGGGGGATGTTAGGATATTCCAACACATAGGAAATAGTTAAGTACAACTTGGTCTAGTATAGAGTTAGGTATAGAGTTAGGTAAAGTGTGTTTCTTTACTATGTACATTTTGTAACTTACAATCCGACGGTTACGATATGTAGTGATCCGACAGTTCATTCTCTTCTCGGTATTACCGACACTTGATCCGTGGCTTAACACCCGATTGGTCCATGATCTCTATTTAAAGAGCATAGAGGGTCATTTGTAGGTTAACCGTTCATGAGAGAAGCTTATGTAAATTTTCATTCTTTTATTAATAAATTGCCTGAAGTAGCCGCATTGGCTCAGGCCGTGGACTGTTTCCCTCTTTGAGGGTTTTAACCACGTCAAAAGTACTGGTGTATTGATCTGCGATCTGTTTGTGAGCGGTGTCCTTTGGTGTTGTCTGAGGAACTTACCCCGTAAATTCCTACACTTCTTTGCCTCTGCGTTGGTCTTCCGACACTATCTCTGCCTCTCTGTCTCGTACCTACTTTCCCTTGTTGCAAGCTGATCACTGATTCGACTTTTCTTAGCAAACCCCGCTCTAGAAAATCAAATGACTAATCACTCTGGTGTGTTCTTCAACTAACGCTCAAGCCTCCTCTTATACTTTTCATGTTGGTCCTTCAACGACCGAGAATACATCTCTAGTCAACGGCTAAGATTAGATTTGGCTTGATCCATGTCATTTGGAACCTTCTAACCTAGTTTTATATTGATACCCATTAATATTTTATTTTCCTATGTTTAGACTTAGGAACTTTATTAAAAATATTAATTATTTTAATATCTCCTAAACCAAGTAGAATCTGCCCAAACCATTTATGGGTCTTGGAGATCTCATGTGTTTTAGCCTCCCCACCAATTTTCATGGCTAGAGCACATCCGATGCTACCCCAAATCAACACTATCTTCTCTGCTGAGTTGTTGTTACTGAGAAAATCGAACTACCTGGGCAATTGAGTATCTGCACTGGATGATCTCCATCACCACATCGACTTCCTTTTATAATCCACTGTTGGAGCATCAACGACCAAGATTAAAACTTAATCAATGGCTGGATCATTTCTGGGTCGATCCGTGTGGCTTTCTAGATGATTCATGCATTAGTTCAATTAATACTGATTAATTAACCACATTCCCTAAGTTTAGACTTAGGAAATATTTAAAAAACTAGTTAATAATCTAATTGAGACACTTCTAGGTGGAATTTCTAGAAACGATTGCTGGGTTTTGGAGATCTCATGTATTCTAGCCTCTCCACTAAATTTCGTGGCTAGAACACATCTGATGCTACAAAAGCTAACACTTTAGTATTGGATCAGGGATGGTTTCTTGGTGTAGCAAGAAGCAAAAGTCAGTAGCACTGAGCTCTGTAGAAGTAGAGTATATGGCAGCCAGCACAACTACGTGCGAAGCTATATGGTTTCAGAAGTTGCTAGTAAGCTTTTTCAGGCAGAGGATGGAGGCGACTAATGTTTATTGTGATAATCAGTGTTGCATAAAGCTCTTTGAGAATCCATTGTTTCATGACAGGTCAAAGCACATTGATATTCGATGTCATTTCATCAAAGATTGTGCACAACAAGGAGTAGTCTAGATATAATATGTTCCCACAGAAGAGTAGGTTGCAGAAATACTCACAAAAGCTCTAGGGAGAGCTAAGTTTGTTTATTTTAGAGAACTAATGGGTATGGTGGAGAACCCTTTTCAGTAGCAGGGACATGCTATTTTGGGATGTTGCAGTTGCAGTTGCAGTAGCAACAGATGAGAGGGAGTCGCAGTGTAGATGCAGTGTTGGCAGTAGTATGGCAGGGTCAGTAGCAACACAGATGCAGTGTAGATCAGAGTTGCATAGTGGTTGCTGGGAAGTATGGTCAGACATCAACAACGTGACAGGAGATGAGGTAGAAACAGGGAGCTGCTACAAGGTGTATAGGGGCACTATAACACATTCCTCGCTAAAAGGGAATGCTAGTTTTTGTAGCATCGATTGTGTTCTAGCCACGAAATTCTGTGGAGAGGCTAGAATACATGAGATCTCAAAAACCCAGCAATTGTTTCTGGAAATTCCGGCTAGAAGTGTCAATTAGATTATTAACTGATATTTAAATATTTCCACGTCTAAACTTAGGGAATATGGTTAGTTAATAGAGATAAGGCGTGAATCATCTAGAAACTCACATGGATCGACCCAAAAATGATCCTAGCCATTGATTAAGTTTTAATCTTGGTCGTTGGTGCTCCAACAATGGATTATAAAACAAAGTCGACGTTGTGATGGAGATCATCCAGTGCAGATACTCAGTTGCCCAAGCAATTCAGTTTTCTCAGTAGCAGCAACTCAGTTGAGAAGATAGAGCTAGAGGGTGAGTAGCAGGTGGAAGAGGAGAGCAGTAACATTCCGGGAGAAAGTTTTTCAGTTCCCGAAAGAGTCGAAGGAAGTTAGGCCGAAATCTTCAGAGGGCCAGTGTAGGCTCTACGCAGAGGGTGATGCAGGTAACTCAACGGAGAGGCTTGGGAAGCTATTTCAGAGGTAGAAAATAGTTGTGGGGTGAGAGAAAATTCTCACAATATTTTTGCCAGTGTTTTCTTCAGATTAGATTGCCAGTTGGGCATCTAAATTATTGTACTCAGAATTACTGTCGAATATTGATAATACAACCCTCATCTGTTGCACCGGTTTTCCCAAGTTGGTTTTTTTCCAGAGATAATTGTCCAAAAATAACTATGTTGAAATTATTGTGTGGTAAAATATATTAGTTTCTAGTATTTTATTTTCTGTAGTATTTTTATGGTGAAAATTGCAGCTGTGATTTTATTTGTTATTTATCGTAGCAAATAAACTACATAATTAATTTTTGAGTTAGAAGAATAAATTTTAGTAGTTGCAATAGATAAAATTTCACACATCATGCTCTTACCCCTTGAGTCCCGAGCAATTAATCAAAGAAAAATAATAAAAAGGAAAAAGGCATATAAAGAAGGGTGGAAAAAGCAAGGTTGGGGCACCTCAAGTACCACGATTGCTCCTTCTTATACATTATAAACCCAAGTGTGGGCTTCCCTTTTATTAGCTACCCTTGCACCCCAGCGTGTGGCCCAAGGCTGCCTCTTCTCATCCCCTACTTGATTCACCTCTCTATCACATGTCACCACCTTTTAAAGGATGCACCTTGAACATATTATCCCCTTTAAAAGTAGAAACCACCTAATAGGATACTTGGTTAACCCGATTTGGAGTTTGGGAGACATTGGCACATCCCGAAGCCCATTATGGAAGGGTTGACCATTGTGAAGTCCCCACCTGTGGTCCATGGTTGGTAAGCGCATTTACTCGATTTCTCTAATGACTTGTTGTATTGGAAGGCTAGGGGATGCATTGGATCTTATGCAGGATTGGAAATGGTCCCCATCTTGGGTTTGGTCTCCCTATATGGGGTCCTAACCCTTCAGAGGGTCACATTGGCACAAGTAGGGTGTGTGTTGAGAGCCATGGGCCTCCACAACAGTAGACAACACTCCATGGATCCATGGGGATGTTAAGATATTGCTCGAGATTCACTTATTGGATGAGAAAGATGCACTTGGTTCACCTTTGCCCAACCGACACCATAGATGTACAATACACTTGGCAGCTGACCCAGGACTTGTAGGATGATGTGGCATCACCTACACCATCGTCAAAGCCCTTGCAGATGATCTACAGGCATCTTTGACTCATTTGGAGATCCATGAGGTTATTATTATGCCCCCACACCCATTGTGAGCACCACAGGTTTATTGTTTGGAGAACAAGGGGCCAACCTCTTGTCCATCACGTTTGAGGGTCCTATTCCTCATTATGTCACCTATGGGCCTCATCAAGCCACTTGGAGGTCCCTATGACATGTATTATTCATCATCTCACCTCTTAAGAGGCTTATTATTTCATTTATGGGCTAGTTTGGTGGGCTTGTCACCAAAAGTTAAAATATTAGCACATTATTTTGTTTTTGGGGCTTATGTAGGACTAGGAGACTAATTCAAACTCCTCATTAGTGTATAAATACAGCTGGGTGTGAAAATTTGAGAATCCCACCCGAATCACCTACTGCAACAACCGATTAAACTTTTCCTATCTGTTAAATATTGAAACAAATTATTTACTGTTTCCTACAACAAATATCGAAGCTAACACACTGCAGCCTTCACTTAATTAATTAATTTGCCCAAAACAAGAACATAACAAATAAAGAAATATACACAAGTGACAGTGTTTTTTGGACAAATGTCCTTGGAAAAACCCAATGTGGGACAACTGGTGCAACAACTCTGAGGGTTTTATATTATTAAGTAGTAGTTTCTGAACACAACTATGGATGCCCTTCTGAAAATCCAGTTATAGAGAAAATAAAATGGTAGAAAAACTTAGTGAGATTACCTCACTATACCCGGCTATTCCGGCTGTTCCAATAGTTGAACCAAATGTCCTCGGCTATCTCTGCATTGGCCCTACGTCAGCCCAACTGGGAAACGTCTTCCCTCTGGAGCAGTTTTCATCCCTCCTGGCTCAAAAATCTCAGCTCCCAACTGTTGCTATTTACTCTATCAACAATAGAAAAAACTTCCAAAATTACTGAACTAACTTGTTCAGTATGATACCACGTGAATGTTGAAGACTGACTGCTGCTAGTCTCTGTGCTGACCCTCTGAATATACGACGCTGCTGCTGACCTCTGCTCTATGCCATCTACACTGCTGTCAACTATGCTCTGCGCTGCTCAGACTCTGGCGCTCCTAGCCACTGCATCTGTCTCCCCGGAACTCCTCAGCACCATCTGACACTAGTCCTTCCTGTTACTGCAAGATTAGACTCTTGTAGCAAGGTATTGATCCAAGAGGTGGGCTCCTCAAGGATCCTGCCCCTCTGTAGCTCTTTCGAACTACAACTCCAAATCAACCCACTTCCCTCCTGGAGGTATCTCGACCGTCATGGTGAACTACTCCTCTTCGATTTTCGCAGACGCAGCATTCGGATCGTGTTTCTTGTCCTTGCCCTTCTTCTTGAGAGGACACTGAGTAGCGTAGTGACCCATATCACCACACCTGAAACACTTGATCTTTGAGACATCCTTCTTACGTCTTTGCTGCTCTTGTTGTTCTTTCGATGCAAGCATTGCATTATCCTCCTCCTCCTTGGGCTTCGATCCACTGCTGCTGCTTCTTCTGTCAAGTTTAACCTTGACTAAGTCTCTCCTCAGCTCCTCTTGTTTAGAGCTGCCCACATCTCATCCCAATTTGGAAATGTTGCTCTGCCCAGGATGCTCTAGACAAAGACTTGCCACTCATCTGAGACAGAATTGAGTGGTAGTCTAAACAACTCTGAATCCTGAGGTGTATGCCCTGCAACAGACAACTCATCATGGGTTTCCTTCAGCTTCGTGAGGAATGGATCCACATGCTCTCCCTTCTGGATCTGAGTAGATCTCAACTTTTGCTCCAAGTACATCTTCCGTTGCTCAGAAGATCCTTGATATAACATGGCCAAGGCATCCCGCATCTCCTTAGCAGTCCCTCTGCTAGCAACGTGACACACCACGTGATCCTTGACTCCATCCAGGATCATCCTTTTTGCCTTCACCATCTCTGCCTTGTACTTCTTCAACGGATCTAGATGTGATGGTTTAGCCACCACACTGTTGACGTATGTCTTGAGGGCATGCTCATTTAGAAGGAATGACATTCTAGCCTTCCAAATGATGTAGTTGGATGCTCCGTCCAACTTGTCCTGATCCTTCAAGCCACTAGTTTCCATATCTGCCAAAAATGTCGAAAATCTCCTCTCTCTTATGTGCTGTTGCTAGGCTAGCCTACGCAATCCCCGTTGGAGCTAGTAAAACTGCTGCCCCTTGCTGCTGCTCTACTCTAGAGAATTCAAATTCCTTGGCTAGGAATTCTCTGAGGAAGAAATTCCCTCTGCCATGCTTCTTCTCTTTCTTCTGACGATCTTCTGCCCAACCAATGTTACTTGGGAGCGGGAGCGGAAGCGGGGAGCGGGAGCGGAAGCGGGAGCGGGAGCGACCATTTTCAGAAGCTCCCGGTTTGGGAGCGAATACCGGAGCGATTTTTTAAAAATATATATATTTTTTATATTTTTTAATTTTTGATACATATATGTCAACAAAAACATGTAGAATGATGAATTAGATATAGAAACATAAAAAAGCATAGATTGAACCATATAACAACAATCATCTAGAAGTTATAATCTTCATCAACCACGTCCGCAAGTTAGTAACATAGTAACATACAACATATTGAGTCTCATGATTCATCAATCTTAAAGTTTCAAGCTTTCAAAATTCAATATATAACATTTATCATCATTGATCACCAAAGTTGTACTTGTAAGCTAAGTGTAACCATTACAACAAATAATATCTAACATGAAATGAAATGTTATAAAATGAAACGAAATGAAACAACTTTCAACTTTCATGAAGCATCATATTCATAATTCATTACTAATGAGTTATAATTGCCAACTTCAAACTTAAATTGTCATATATTGTTTAAAAAAATATCATAATAAATATGAAAGAGTCAATAGTTATAAAAGCTACTAGAAACTAGAGAAGAGAAGTAAATCTATTATCTATTTCTTATGCTTGGGCCTCCTGCCACCACGAGAAATGTCTAATTTTTTAGTCTTGTTGCAAAATCAGGATCTTTGTCATTAATATCACCCTCCAAGCATTAATATCCAGAGGTATCTTTGTCATTACCTTTGTATCTGTATAGGGATCTTTGTCATTAATATCACCCTCTAAGCATTAACATAAGATAGAAAAAGCATAGCATGTCAAGTCAAGATTTTGTTTGAGTGATGCGTACATTTTTAGAAGGGTCATGATAGAGGAGTTCGACAACCAATGTCACTAACATCAAGGTACATAGAGGGATTGGTACTCTTGATTAAATATGAGTTCCATACCCTAATACATGACAAAATTCAATGGAAACATTGCAATCCCCCAATCCTGAAATCCTGAAAAACTGATAAGTCTGCTGGATTTTGAATGAAATCTAAAATTCTACTTTCTCCATATGAAATCCAATGAGGACGAAACCACTCTCAAACATCCTGAGTCATTTCATGGTAATGTTAAAAATTTAAGTAAAAGGATGAAAATGAAAATTAAAGAAAATGTCACTTTTACTTTAAGAATTTAACATTACCATGAATAGCATATCAATACTAGGGCCTAGACTTGATCATTAAGTTGCCCCACTTAAAAACTATTTGTTTCTTTCAAAAAAAATTGCATTTCGAACATTACTACAAAAAAAAAATGCAAAAAAGGCAAAACGCTCCCGAAAACGCAGGGAGCGAATTTTTTTTTAGGGAGCGCGCTCCCGACCCGCTCCCGCCCGGAGCGCGGATCGGGAGCGGGAGCGAGGGGGGGGGGGGCGCTCCCCCGCAACACTGTGCCCAACAAACTTCCTACAGAAAAATCTACGTCCCACCAGCTCTCCTCACGTCGAAGCTTCAGCGCTGCTCCCTCTGCCCCGACAAAAATTCGATCTGGAAGCCCTTCCTCTCTGTTGACTCACTCAGAGAGTGACTGCCTCGAAAATATTCCCCCCTGCTTGGACTGTGCAAGCCCTCTAGGGTTTCGAACTGTTGCCTCCTGCAGCTTATTCAAAATCCCTCTTCTGCTTAGCGTTGGGTCTCTGGTACTGTTTTTTCTTGCTTCACCTGCAATGCTATGATACCATGTCAAAATTCGAGAATCCCACTCGAATCACCTACTACAACAACTGATTAAACTTCTCCTATCTGTTAAATACTGAAACAAACTATCTACTATTTCCTACAACAAATATCGAAGCTAACACACTGCAACCTTCACTTAATTAATTCATTTGCCCAAAACAAGAACAAAATTAATAGAGAAAGATGCATAAGTGACACAGTATTTTTTGGATAAATGTCCCTGGAAAAGCCCAATGCGAGAAAACCGGTGCAACAACTCTGAGGGTTTTATATTATTAAGCAGTAGTTTCTGAATACAATATGGATGCCCTTCTGACAATCTAGTTACAGAGAAAATAAACTAGCAGAAAAACTTAGTGAGATTACCTCACTCTACTCAGCAATTTCGGCCGTTTCGGCAACTGAACCAACTGTCCCTCGTGTTAGGGTCTTATAATTTATAGGGTCTCAAGGTGATTGAGTATTTTATCTCAGGAATCTTATATTATAAATAATTGTCAATTTGCAAATGATTTCCAAATAAAAGAAAAAAAGAATAAAAATGAAAAGAGGGTATAAATAAGAAAAAAGAGAAAAAACAAAAATATTGAAAAAGAATAAAAGATAGAACCCCATCAAAAGAAATAATACTGAAAGTGTTGCAAGTCTAAATGCCACAACTGATAGGTACTTTTCTTCATCATTGATAAATAAAGGTTGTGTGCAGCTCTTCTAAAATGCCACAATGACTGATTATTTGTTTAATCATACAGTATAATTAGGGTTAAACATGTTTAAATTTCTGTAAATTAGACTAGAGAATAAAAATTTGCCAAACAGTTTAATCTTGGTAAATCAGTAGTTAGGTAGAAAATAACATTGATTCAACTGTTCAATCTGAAACAATAGGAGAAATAAGTGATAGGATTTAGATAGTTTTTTATTTTTCAATAAAAGAAAATAATGTGGGTTTGCAAGTCTAAGTGCACCCTTTAGAAGAATAAAAATGTTAGTTTAGTTAAGGGTAGGTAAAAATAGTTGGTTTTATAAATATATGCCTATGTTCCCTTTATCCTAAGTTTTAGTAACAATGCAAAAAGCAAAAAGGCACGAATGGATAAAGTATTTGATATATTTCATATTTCTAACCTTTATCCTAAGTTCAGAAGCAAAAGATAAAAAAGCGCATATGGACAAGATGGTTTTGTCGTATACAGTTAGAGGACGCTGCTATCAGAGCATCGGGATTATCTGTCCCTCACGATTCACGACCCTCATTCACTTTTGGTCCCCCCTCTTCATCCTACCTTTACCACCGGGGGGATCTGAAAAGGCAGTTTCTCCCACCGGGCCCCACCCGTACGTGGCGCCCTCTCCAAATTTCACACTCCCCCGATTGATACAACTTACCACGCTCTACCCTGTCTGAAACCACCTTGCCCCCATCCGCGCGATCCTGTCCCTACCACGACACCTGCGCCACTCACCCCCCGCCATGTTGCCTAGCTGTTATCCAATTAATTGCTCTCCCAGCAAAAATAACTGTTCGACATTCAATTCGCCTTCCTAGGTAACTGTTCAAACTTTAACGGTCCCGCGCCAAACCTGCAATGAAAATTACCTCTCTGCCTCTAAAAGCTTTTGAAACATCATCTCTGTCCCTTTCACTGCTCATTTCCTATAATTCACAGTGTTTATAAGCGACCATTTTCAAAGCACTTCCTCAACCTGGATCGGATCGGGCTTGTCAGCACTCTATCTCCTTTCCCCTGACAATTCATTTACCTTAAACTATTCTCGGTAAGCCTTCATTTCTCTCATTGTAATTATTCACTGATACAATCATGCCTCCAAAGAGCAAAACCCAAGAGAAACCTGTCAATCCATTAATCCCTCCCTCCATAGATTTAGATCACATTCCTCTAGCCGATAGGGATTATCGGATCAGTGAAACCCAGTGTGACTGTGAGTTTTTAGAGCTATACTGTTGGTTGGAAGACAAGAATGCAGACAAAACTGATGAAATTGGACTCTGGGAGTCAAATCTTCCCCATTATATCTTCCCTCTGACTTTCCATGCCCCTGAATTCACCAGAAAATGTCAGGCCTGTTATGTCCCTGCCCAAAGAGCTATTATGGCCCCATCTGGTGACATTCTGTTTACAATTACTACCCAATCCATAAACCAGATGATGCTGGCTCCCCCTGTGGAAAATAGTGCCCCTTTCTCCTTAGAATCCCTCACCCAGCTTTATCAGAAGCTTGATTTCGCTACAAGAGCCAAAATTTTTGAGATCTTCTTGCCTGAAAATGCCCAATTACCTAAGAAGAATCCTCCATACCCTTCCTCTATCTTCCTTGATCAAGCTAAACAAATTATATCCATAATTTCATACATTTTGGGTTATTATTCTGATCAGTGGGTAGATGAGCCCATTCTAGGTTTCCTCTCCATATTTTCCACAGACAGTAAACCATCCATTTTATTCAATTTCAGTCAATTCTTGGCTGATAGCATTCATGAACAATTTTTGAAATTTCCAACAGAGCAGGTGTTTAATTACACTTCCATTTTAATCTACATGTTCCTTTATTATCAAGCAAACAAGTTCAATTTTGCAATGCAGAAGCTAGATGATGAAGGAAACTAGCAGCCTGTGATTTTTTGGACTTCATTGGTCATGAAAGAGCAACAAGAATTCTCATACAAGCAGTTTATTGAAGAGTTTGTTCACCCAACAATGAACATCCTAAACAACTCAATACAACCCAGAATCAGTGAAGATATCAAAAGAATTTTACATCTAACAGATCAAGCCAAGATTGGAGATTGGTATTTATACCAAAACTATACAGAAATCAAAGTTTATGGATGCGAATTGGCACCATAAAACTCCAAAAATACCTCCCCATGAGGATTTTTGCTCTGGAATACATTAGAGAGATGTTAAATTTCGATGACATTCATTTTGTTGTGGCTAAGAAGTCACAGTTTCGCATAAAAACATAGGTGGGCCAGACAAACTTCCTAAGGAAATGAAATTCAGCCTGAGTTTTACATGGTCTTATGACCCTTGGGGTATTATTTCAAAGCTCAGAGTAGAAAACAAAACTACTCCCTATATCCATACTTCAAGGCCTGAGATAGAAAAGTATGCAAATTAGTTGGAATGGGTAGAGAATACTTTGCAGGAAGCTGAAGAACAACTGTTTTCTACTTCAAGTTTACAGACTCCCACTTCTCAAGAGAAAATGAGTAAAGGCCAAAGAGAGGAGGGATCATCATCAACGACAGAAAGTGAGGCCAAGGAGTTTAGGATCAATTACAGGAAAAGGGCAAAGGTGACTCCTAGGACAGATGTTGAAAAGGAGACAGAAGATCATGCTGCCATTATAATTACAGACTCACCACCTACAAGCAGCAAATTTGTAACATCTTCTACTGGACCTTCAGTTTCACATGGTTAGAAGGAAACAGAGCTAGATTCACAGAATGTCCAAGGAGAGAAGGAAAAGACTGTTTTGATAGGTACCGAGAGATTAAACTTAAGAATGAGATTCTTAAGAACAGTACCTACAATTAGTTTTGGAAGCAGACCTCCAACTCACAAAGCAGATTGTTATCAGTTTTTGACACAGAGCATGGAAAGATGCAAATGGCCTTTCTTGAGGCCCAAATTCCACATCCAAAAACATCAGCAGACTACAAGAGTACTACATTTGAGTTCAACACCAAAGATATCCATCCCATTGATCAAATGGAGATGCATAAGCAGACTGGTGAGATGATTTCTTCTACATTAACTAATACTGCTATGTCATTGTCTAAGTTGCAGGTTTCATTTGCCAACATTCAGTCTCAGTTGAAAATGGAAAAGGTATCCTCCTTAGCAAAGGATAATAGGATCAATGTTAAATTATGGTATGTTCTATGCTTAGAGCAGTTTACTTATCTTTCTTATTATTATCCATAGATTAGCAATCACATGTACATAAGTAAAGTACAGATAGAACATTATACAATCAATAGAAAACAAACCAAGACAAGAGACACAGGATGTGGCGGCTAGCCAGGGACAAACACCAGTATGGCGAAACCCTTTGATCAAATCTTCTTTCATCTTCAATAATTCAGCAGAGAGAAATAGTACAAAAATCTGAGTATATCAGCAGCAACAAACCCTAGATCAGCGACATCAGCATCATTGACATCAACATCATCGACATCAGCATCATCGGCATCAACATCATCGACATCATTGGCATCAACATCATCGGCATTAGCGACATCAACATCATCACTCAGCATCATCGACATCAACATCATCAGCATCAACATCATCGGCATCATTGGCATCAGCAGCATCAGCATCATCGGCATCAGCGTCATCGACATCAACATCATTAGCATCAGTGGCATCAGCATCATCGGCATCAGTGACATCAACCCTAACTAGGGCAATCAATATCTTCCAAACCAGAGGTCAGATCACCTCGATTCCTGTGCCAAAAATTGCGGATTTCCAAGGAGAGTCAGCTTCACCTACTGCGCAGCCAAGAGAGAGAATGCTGGTCAATGCTAGTCAAAGTTCCAATCTGCAGTTTGTAAACCCTTAGAAAACTGTGTCCTTCCTTCCCACGTGTGAGAGAGAGACCTATCTGCGCAGGAGATAAGATAAGATAAGATAAGATAATTTTATTAATGTCCAACAAATGACCATAATAGATCAACGGGACTGTCAGTTACAATGATTACATCATGCCAAGCTGGTGGACCAAACGGTCCCCTTTAACATTTCTTAAAAAGCAGAAATACATCTATAATCTAAACAAATGTAAATGTAGAAGCTAGAAGCTCTCGACATTGAAACAAAGCACTGCAATGAAGAAGAGAAGGAGAAGAAGAAGAAAGCGGGAAGGAGTCTCCTGCCCAGTTCCTACACCTAACATCCGAGGTCGAGAGAAGAAAATTGAGAGAAGCTTGTCAAACTCTGCTGTCCTGTGGGCATATTGGGTTGTCGCTGCTGTTGCCTGGAGATTCTAGGGCGCCTCCCAGGGGTGGATCCAATCCTGGAGCACTGGTGCATTCTGGTGGGTCGCCCCCCCTGGGACCGCATTGATCTGGTCTCTGTGTCTGTGGGTCAGTCAATGGTTCTTTTGGTGCCTTGCGCTGATGATAGCGCCCTAAAGAAGTCTGTGATCTTTTGCGTGGTGTCCAATCTGGTGGGGGGCTGAAGAAAACGGGCCCAAAATCTGAAGGCCTCCTAGAGATAAAGTGCAAGGCATCTCTGATCAACATATCTGAGGAAGTTGGTCAAAGTCCGAGAAGACCTGAAGAGACAATGGAAACGACCTCGGATCTCGTAGTAAGCAGGGCATCCGAAGATGAAGTGTGTCTCTGTCTCTATCTCCTGTAAGTGACAGAGCTGGCAAATTCTATCTGCCCTATTGATGTGGTGATCTGTCTCCACCCAAAGTCTGTGAGACCCAACTCTGAGTTGCCCGAAGGGGATTCTAAGGGCATGCATCCAATGCTAGAACGTGTACTGGGGTCTAATGATGAGCCCATCCCTGATCTCCAGTCAATGCTCCACGTAGAAGGCCATTTTTGGACGCAACCCATTGGGAGGATTGGTCCATGTGGTTTGATGGTATCGTCTGTAAATATCCTCCTTAATGATTTTATTCAGCTCTTGCTAATTGGGAAGGAGGTGGCCTGGAGCATTCATAGAGTACTGAAAAGGAGGGGGATGGTCAATCTAGATTCCTAAAGCCAACAGAAGCTCTGTCATAAGAGAGGGATGAGAAGTGTGTGTCCAAATGAGGAGGAGACATCCTGTATTTATATGCAAATGTTGATGATGAATAGATGTGTCTGTTGGGCTTTTGAGCCTACATAAGTTGCTGGCCGACTTTGACAATTTGTCCATAATCAAAATAAATTCATATCTCCATAAATACTTATCGGAATCGGATGATCTTTAGATCAATCCTACACCTCTCGACGAGAGAAATCTAGATAAAATATTATCAGCCATGAATAAGGTGATCCTCATGGAGTTTGGCCCTAGTTGCCAATTTTAACACTCCCTCTCAACTAGGGAGAACTCCATCTGCAATTCGTCTGACCGTCGCTACTATTCATCCATCAAATGCACTGCCCTGAACAGCTTGAACCCTGCTCTGCTATGCTCAGCTCTACCTTGCTATGCTCTGCTCTGCTCCGCTCTGTTCTGCTCTGCTTGAACTATGAAGAAGAAGAAATGATCGAGGATGTATCATACCATCCTCCACTGACCTGAAGTCAGTCTCAGAGTGTGTACCACTCTCACTAGTCCCAGACCAGTATCATTGATCCCAGATCAATGAAGGTCATCCTAGCATAGGGAGTACGGTAGATACAACGATGCATCCATCGGTACTACTATGGTCCCTATCCTTATTTCCCTGCTCATTGATCAGATGAGAGGTACTTCCCATGAGTCCCAGACTGCATGGGTAGGATGCCTTGATAGGAGAACTAATCATCTTCTCCACAGGAGAGCAAATCGTCCTATCCCACAAGAGAGCGAATCATCTTGTCCACAGGAGAGCGAATCATCCTGTCCCACAAGAGAGCGAATCATCTTGTCCACAAGAGAGCGAATCATCCTATCCATAGGAAAGCGAATCATCCTGTCCCACAGGAGAGCAAATCATCCTGTCCACAGGAGAGCGAATCATCCTGTCCAGTGGATGCCACGGAGAACTAATCATCCTGGCCTACAGGAGAGCGAATCATCCTGTTCCACAATCTCCATGGAGAACACATCATCCAGGTCCACAGGAGAACTAATCATCATGTTCAATAGTCACCACGGAGAACGAATCATCCTGGCCCACAGGAGAACTAATCATCCTGTTCCATAGTCGCCACGGGGTGTCACAGGGGAAGGTTGAACCTTTTATCCTGTACAAAGTGCACCAACAAGGGATGATAAGTCACCCTGTGGTCATATGTCGCTCCAAGAAGTACTCCACGCCCCCCTGAAGCTCCTAGAGCTCAGTACATCATACTTGACCCTCATTAGAGGGTCTTTGAACGACACCAAATCGTTCTCGGAAAGTCAGGAGTTTTACCTTTCCTAGGGGCTTTGTCAAAATCTCGGCGACGTATGCATTTGTACCGATATGTTGGAGCCTTATAGCTCCCTGTTGCACCATATCTCGAATATAGTGGTACTTGATATCGATGTGCTTGGAGCGATCATGAAATGCAGGGTTCTCTGATAAACAAATCCCGCTCTGGTTGTCACACAGGACCACAGTGGTATCCAGTGTAAATCCAAACAGCTCACTAAAGAGCTTTCGTAACCAGACTACCTCATAGGTGGCCATACTAGCAGCAATGTACTCTGCCTCAGCGTTGCTCAAAACCATCGACTTCTGCTTCTTGCTCATCCAGGATATCGAAGTAGATCCCAAGGAGAAACAACACTCGGAAGTGCTCTTACGGTCCACCACACTGCCTGCCCAATCAACATCAGTATATCCAAGTAGTCTCACATCTCCGGCAGTGTATCTTAACCCATGAGTGATTGTGCCACGAAGGTATCTCAACAGATTCTTGGCACCAATCCAATGTATGTGGTGAGGTTCAATCATATGTTGACTTAATGTGTTGACTGCAGAGCATATATCTGGACGAGAGTTCACTAAGAACATCAATGCTCCGACGAGTTGACGATACTTGGTGGCATTTCGTAAGACAGGTCCAACAGCGCTACCGCTTAACTTCTTGAAGTCAAGCTCCATTGGGGTAGTTACGTGCTTGCAGTCCACCATACCGAATCTTTCCAATATCTTCACCACATATTTTCCTTGAGATTGGAAAATCTCTCCTGGCTTCTGCTAGACTTAAAGTCCTAGGAAATAGTGCATCAGTCCTAGGTCCTTCATTTCAAACTCAAAAGCCATCTCCCTCTTACATTTGTGAATGAGAGGGTCTGCACCTGTTAGAAAGAGGTCGTCAACATACAGTACCAGTATGAGAGGTTTGTCATCTTAAACCTTAAAGTAAACGATGGGATCGACTTCACTCCTAGTGAATCCCAACTTCATCAAGTAGCTATCGATTCTCTCATACCATGCTCGGGGTGCTTGCATCAGCCCATAGAGGGCCTTCTTCAACCTGCACACATGAGATTTTCGATCATAAATCTCAAATCTTTCGGGTTGCTCCACGTAGGCCTCTTCTTTGATTGAACCATGCAAGAACGCGGTCTTAACATCCATCTAATGTAGTTTCCATTCTTGTGAAGGCCTCTTCCTAGAAGAGGAAGGCTCAGGTGGAGGAGGATCAATAGGATCCATGGGTTCTTCCACATCGGGCATTGTTCCATCATTGTTTTCTTTCGGTTCCCTGGTGTCAGCTTCTTGAGAGCCCCTCACTGTAGGAAGATTGTTCACCTTGCTAAGAGCCATATTTTTGTCAAAGGTGACATCATGACTAATCACGACTTCCCTTTGACCGGCTATATAGATTCTATAGCCCTTAGTATTTTCACTATAGCCCACGAAGATTCCTTTCTTTCCAGATGCACCCAATTTATTCCTTTTCTCTTTCAGCACATGAAAATATATAAGGCTTCCAAAAATTCTAATTCAGGAGTTTTGGAACCCAATGCTTGATGGGGGCATCGGTTTTGTACATATACGGCGGTGTTTGCAGCTTCGACCCATAGAAACTTCGGAAGTCGTTGATCATGAAGCATAACACGAACAACTTCCATGATCGTACGGTTCTTCCTTTCCGCCACACCATTTTGCTCAGGAGTAGTCTCCCTCTTAATGCCAACCTCTTTATAAAAATCATGAAACTTATTAGATTCATATTCAATCCCATTATCAGTCCTTAAGATCTTGATTTTATTTTCGGTTTGATTCTCGATCAAGACTTTGAAGTGTCGAAACCAGGAGAACACTTCATCCTTCTTTTTCACGAAGTATATCCAAGTCTTGTGAGAATAGTCATATGTAAAAGTGAGGTAATATGAATATCCTCCCAAGGAGTTCACAGGCATCATACCAGATATGTTTGAGTGAACTAACTGCAATATATCGGAGGTCTTGCTTTGGCTTGAGGGCAATGGTCCCCTTTTTAGCTTTCCTTCAGCACATCTGGGACATACACCTTCTTGCTCTAATCTGAACTCAGGCATCTCGGTCACCATTTTTCTTACATCATGTAGAGATTTATAATGAAGGTGAGCAAACCTCCAATCCCATAGTTCGGACCGAAGAGATGTGTCACAAGACATGACACCTAGCGGACTTTCTCCGACCTGATATATTGAATCAACTCGAAACCCAAGAGTGAAGGCATCTTTAATATTGTTTTTCCATACACGTACCTTGCCATCGCTGAAAGCCACCTTGTAGCCTTTATCTTCCATTGCCAAAATGGACACTAGGTTCTTTCTGAGATCAAGTACATATAATACATCCTGTAGGTGGATTGTATTACCTTGATTCAATTTGAGAGAGACATTGCCTACACCTTTCACGAGATATTTCATATTCCAGCCTTTCCTTTGGATTTAGCCTCAGAATTGTTTCTTCTTTTAGCATGAGAAGAAAAGGTAGCGGGATGACCTTTAAGTGTGGGCATTTCCTATTCTTCCATCCTTGCTTCTTCTTGAATGCATCTTGTCATTAATTCCTCAAATCCGGGAATTACATTATTGTAGAGAAGAGTAGTCCTGAATATATACCATTCAGATGGTAGTTCTTCAAGAGTTGTGAGTGTCATGTCCCTGTCAGGAATTACTTCCCCAATAGATAGGAGATCGTTCTTGATCTCGGTGATTCTTAAGAAATATGCCTGCATATTTTCATCTCTTCAGCTTATTTCTAAGAAACAGAACTTGATTTGCATCATTAACTTTAAATAAACTCACCAGTCTAGCGTAGATTTCCGTGGAGGTGTTCAGCTCAGAAACATAGACCACCAAGCGCTTGTCGATAGAGTCCCAGATGATCTTCTTTGCTTTGACTTCTCCGGATTTTCATTTGTTCCTGGCAGCGTTGAATGCATTTGATGGAGGCTCAACAATATTGCCTCTCACATGGTCCAACACTTCCTGATCTTCTAAAGTCAGATCGAGAGACATCTTCCATCTGTGATAGTCAGACTTAACACGGAGCTTGTCTTCGGCGGGGAAGAGTGTTGAGGACCCCATAGTTCTTTTTAGATAGCCTTGCCAACCTTCTCTTCAGTGATTGCTCTTGCTCTTGCTTGGGCTTTGTCTTCACCTTAGCTCTGATACCATGTTAAATTATGGTATGTTCTATGCTTAGAGCAGTTTACTTATCTTTCTTATTATTGTCCACAGATTAGCAATCACATGTACATAAGTAAAGTGCAGATAGAACATTAAATGATCAACAGAAAACAAGCCAAGACAAGAGACACAAGATGTGGCGGCTAGCCAGGGACAAACCCCAATATGGGGAACCCTCTGATCAAATCTTCTTTTATCTTCAATAATTCAACGGAGAGAAATAGTACAAAAATCTAATTTATATCAGCAACAACAAACCCTAGATCAGCGGCATCAGCATCAGCGGCATCAACATCATCGGCATCAGCATCAGCGACATCAGCATCATTGGCATCAGCATCAGCGTCATCGGCATCAGCGGCATCAGCATCATCGGCATCAGCATCATCGGCATCAGTGGCATCAACATCAACATCATCAACATCAGCAACATCAACATCATTGGCATCAGCGACATTAGCATCATCGGCATCAGCGACATCAACCCTAAACT
Source organism: Pinus tabuliformis (assembly GCA_031772625.1). NCBI lineage: Eukaryota > Viridiplantae > Streptophyta > Pinopsida > Pinales > Pinaceae > Pinus > Pinus tabuliformis. The sequence continues at coordinate 2,077,213,284 of CM062818.1, forward strand.
AGGGCAGTCAATAGCTTCCAAACCGGAGGTCAGGTCACCTCGATTCCTATGCCAAAAATTGTGGATTTCCAAGGAGAGTCAGCGTCACCTACTGCGCACTCAAGAGAGAGAATGCTGGTCAACGCTGGTCAAAGTTCCAATCTGCAGTGTGTAAACCCTTAGAAAATTGCGTCCTTCCTTCCCATATGTGAGAGAGAGACCTATCTGCGCAGGAGAGAAAGAGAGACTCTTTTTTGCGCAGAAGAGAGAGAGATGGATGAGAAGTGTGTGTCCAAATGAGGAGGAGACATCCTGTATTTATATGCAAACGTTGATGATGAATAGATGTGTCTAGGCGTCTGAGCCTACATAAGTTGCTGGCCAACTTTGACACTTTGTCCACAATCAAAGTAAATTCATATCTCCATAAATACTTATAGGAATCGGATGATCTTTAGATCAATCCTACACCTCTTGACGAGAGGAATCTAGATAAAATATTATCAGCCATGAATAAGGTTATCCTCATGGAGTTTGGCCCTAGTTGCCAATTTTAACAATCAAATCTTTGGAAGATTTGGTAATCAAGATAGGATATGATCCTAAAGATATAAATGCTGCAGAGGAGATCATCAAGAAGAAAAATCTGGATATTGCAGCATTAAGAAAACAGCTAAAACTGCCAGCCACAAAGGATCCCTTAACCAAAGACATTGAAGAAAATGAGACACAAAAGGTTGACATGATGAAGTTGATTATAGAGAAGAATATACAGATCAGGCAGATGGAGGCAGAAATGGAAAAGATGATAAAAGAGAAAGAACAGAGTCAGAAGATGGCCATTGTCCCCTTGGATGCCATACCCATCTCTCAGCTCCCAGCAATAGGAACAACAACTGCAGCTACTTCTTCCACTCATACTACAAGTGCTGAACAAGTGACAAAGACACTGGAGAACATGTCAATCCAATCAGAAGAAATCAAGACATTGCATGGGCAACTCAAAGCTCTAGAAGAACAAAAAGCCAGAGCTAAAGCTTCTCGTCTTGCTGAAGTGCAGAAATCACAGAGACTGTTGGAGAGGTTGCAGAAGGTAGAAAAGGATACATCAATTGGTCAGACCTTGGCCCAAGCCAAGGAAACCATTTGGATGGGTATTTTGGACTCTATGAATGAGATTTGGCCATCTATCCAAATCATTTTCGAACAGAAAGAATTGATAGAAAAGGCCACAGAAACCATTGTTTAGGTAAGGGAAAAGTTGGGAGATATGCCCACAGAAGCCTCCAATATTATCAGATTCCTGAATTCTAAGTCTAAATATGAACTTGAAGAATTAGGAATTAGTGACAGGACTGCCACTATTTTGGAAGTCAAGAAAGTTTTGACTAAAAGGAACCTCATTGATCAATTGGAGGAAAGATGTGAAACACTAGAGCTGGGAGTGAACAAGTTTTGCAACAGAATTGAAACATTAATCCAGAAAGGACTGCCCAACATATATGTGATAAATGATAAATTGATCACTCAGGAAGATTATGTTCTGAAGATGAAGGAAATGGCCAGAAGCAGTGTCAAGTTCAGTGGTATAAAAGGCAGTATGATAGCTAGAGAATTTTTAGAAACCATGGCAAATGACTTTTACATCCAGAATGAAGTAAAACATGTTTTTACAGTGAAGCCACCTTTTGCAAAATACACTGAGGTTGATGAAATTTACCGAGGGTAATTAAATTAACCATACCAGATGAATAAATGTGGGAAGAACTTTATGATTTACTGGGTTAAAGGGTAATTCAGATGTAGTAAAAACGACAACCAACACAACAACCAACACATCAGCACAACACAGTTTTGAGGCTGATTCATCAACTGAATCCACCAAAACAGAGCCACCTTTTCATGCAGCTGTCTACGTTGCCTAAGATAAATTGTATTGTTTAGAATAAGGCTAATAATACACTGTCGGTTGAGACAACGATTTTGTAATGATTTTGTAATTATTTGTATAAATACTTCACTGTTTGAAGTATTAAGGGTTGATTTCTGAATATAATTTCCTCTGCAAATTGTAATTTTTTGAAGTTGCTGGAAGCATCAATAATACAGGGACATTTTCATAGGATTCATGTGGTGTACAAAATGGTGATGTGTTTCTTTAGTTTATATGTTTAAACATTGTTTTCTTTTCTCTGTTATTCTGAAAATCTCAATTACTTAACAAAAACTGTGATGAATAGGACATGTTACATAGAGCACCCTATTCTGGATGTTAGTAATTTTCATGTTTTCTGCTAAAGTCAAATTAAGGAATTCTTAATTGCTCCTTGATTTCTACTGAATCTTACATTTCTGCTATCTCATAATTCATTTAATTCTGAAAGATCCAATTAGTGCAACCTAGATTTCCCTATGAAACTCCTCTAAAATTTGGTGCAAATCCAATTAAATCTTTAGACTCCATAGCCCAATGGAACTATAACAATTAAATCAACCAAACCATTCAATCCAAACAATCAGTATAGTCATAACTAGCCTAAAATTTACATAAAACAAAGTTATATTTTACAGAGAGATCCCTCTCTGAAGCTGGCAGGGCTAGATCCCAGCTTCCAAAGTGGTTTTGATGTTGTCCTATGTGTTTACTCCCTCAACCTCAAAAATACAAAATGGCAACACGCGACTATCTCTGCGTTCTATCAACAGACTCTACGTCAGCCCAACTAGAAAACATCTGCCCTTTTGAGTAGTTTCAAGCCTTCGCGACTCAGAAATCTCAGCTCCCTGACTGATTTTGGACTTCTGCGTTGGAACACTGCGTTGCTTCTGCGTGAGCCCTTCTGGCTTTGCATGGGCCCTTCTGGCTTTGCATGGGCCCTTCTGGCCCAACGTCAATCCCTCCTGGGTCTACGCTGCCTCCTCCTGGTGTCTCTCTGCCTCTCTGTTGCTGATGCTAAGTCCTGGAGAAGATATTCCAACCCAATTATCCCTGCCCCTCACTGCAAAAGCTCACTATCGAAAATATCCTGACAGCGGCTTTGTGAAAATTTCTAACTAAAAATTCTACTACAGTAATTGATTTATTTCACCTACTTATTTCTCACAATAAGTTATTTACGAAATCCCTTCAATAAATATTAAAATAAATTCTACTGTAGTTATCACATAATTTCATAGAGAAAATAACAAGTTCAAGAACCAATCACATCAACACAGTTGTTTTTGGACAATTGTCCTCGAAAAAAACCCAATGTGAGAAAATCGGTTCAACAAATGAGGGTTTATTAGTCTTCAGCAACAATCGCTTTTACAAGGAATGATTTTGTAGAGAAACCGAGACACTACTGAGAGGACACCTGAAACAAGGTTCATCCCTTTCCTGGAAACTTTCTAACACCCTGGAGACCCTTCTCCCAGCTCCGCATCACTTTTGCGCCACTCTGCATGGTTCTGCGTCCCTCTGCGTCAGCCTGCGTGAGGACTACGCCTTCCCTCTGCGCTCTCTCAATACCTCTGTGTCACCTCCTCCTCAGTCACTAACTACTGCTGATGCCCTCCTCTTCCTCGACCCTACAACTCTTCCTCTGAAATCGATCTCCTTCTCTTTGAGAATCAATTTTCCTTGGGATACTGAGTATCCGCTGGTTTGTCTCCAAATGATCCTCAAGTTTGCTCTTATACTTTTCCTGTTGATGAATCAACGACCGAGATTAAGTCTCTAATCAGTGGATAAGATTAAAACAGACTTGATTCTCGTCTCTTAGAAGCTTCTCACCCTTATCTTTATTAATACCCATTAATATTTTTATTTTCCTAAGTTTAGACTTAGGAACCTGTTGACCACTATGTGTCAACGACCCATAACAGTACACCCCTTTTTTCGCAAAAGGGATAGCACCTTATCGATGTGTTAGTGTCGTCCAGCTATTATCATCAGCCTGATTGTCATGTTATAATGTAAACCCATTTTGCATATATGTGATGTAAATAATTTCAGCAGATTTGTGTCATGTATGTAATTGCCTAGGTAAACCTATTTTTTTGGTAACAATCTACATTCTGAGAGGTTTTTTGTCTCACCAATCCATTCTCGGATGCTTGACAGAGTTTTCCTTCAGCCTTACCCCAAAGCCGGAATGAATTTTGTTACCAGGATCTTAGGCGAGTCCTAGTGTTATAGATTGAGTCTATGTAAAAGTGATTTGGGAATAATCTTAACTATTTGGTTAGGTTATTTTATTACAAATTGCTTACTCTGTTGGATTATATTTGTGTCGTAGAAATGGGTAGTCTGTGAGGGTCTATTTCAGATGGGTTTTTCCTCTTGAGATGTAAAAAACGTAAAAAATCATGATCTAAAGTGTCTTGAGGGTTAGAAAAATAATTTATCCCCTCATAGGTTAATTAATTAAATTTTCTGGACAAAATTAATTAAAATCCTAAGCCATAAATTTAATTAATTATAGGGTCTAGGTAAATGTAAATTTTCCAAAGGCAAAATTTGTGGGTTCTTTAAGAGGTCCAGGGACTAAGGTTAATTGATTATTTTGCTAAATTTTATGCTTTTGGTCCCTGGGGTTAAGTGAAAGTCAAAATTTTGAGGAAATTAATTCAAAATTTTAATTTTTGAATTAATTAAAATGCATTTAATTGAAAAATTTGAAATTTTCCAATATTTAAAACTTTGACGGATGAGATTAAAAGAAATTTTGATCCTCATCAACGGCCGAGATCACTTTGACAAGGATCACTCAAACTAACCGCTGGAAGATTTATCTTTAAATAGGAGGTCAGTTGTCAATTGAGATCATTCGATCTCTGAGTTGTGTGCTAAGTGAAAGCTCTCTTGTAATCCTTTTTTATGAGCAATAAAGAAAGACTTTGGGGTTAATTCGTGCTGGTGTTACTTTTCGTGGAAACGCTATAAGATGTGTTATTTTCGTGCATAGATTTCCTTTTATACATTGATGATAGCTTTCTGAAGAGTGATTTGAGCACATGTATCTTGCTCAATCACTGGGGTTTGAATGGTAATTTAAGTTTTGAGTATAATAGCAGGTATCTCTATTAAATCTGAATTTTATTATCGTTTTCTCACTCTACGTTAATGGTTGAATTGAGTTGTGCAGGGAATTCTTGATTTTTAGATCATCGTGTGTTTGGGGAAGTTTTCAGTTGGACCAGCCAACTCTCGATTCGTATTTTCTGAAGAGCCCAGCTTGATTGGATTCCGCGCTTATCATAAGAAATTTTATTTGGTGATGCATGAAGGGTCTTGGGCGAAGCATCTCTGTTTAAATTTAAAATTTTCAAATTTTTTTTGTGCTAAATTGATAAATTTGGCTTTTAAAAGCCTTAGATTATCATATCTGGGAGTGGAGTTAGACTCACACTCGCCAGATCTGATACATCTGCTGTCCTTGTGCATAGATCTGTATTTTTATTTTTATTTTCTCTAACTAGGGTTTCTGGGGTTTCATTAATTTATTTTTGCATATCTAGGTTCTGGGTGTTTGTGTTTTCAGGAACAGGTTGCAGATCTGAGGGTGAAGTTTGATTTTGAAGCCAGATCTAGGCCCTAGAGGGTAAGATCTGGCCTCAAAACCAGCTTTTGCAGGGGCATTATTTTTGCAGTCCAAGGGTTTTTTAAGTATTTTCTGGGGAAAAGTTTTGAGGGTTTTCATTCAAATAAATCTGAAGCATTGGTTTCGACATTTTAATTAAAATTTTCAGATTTTTTTTAAGGGGTTATCTATCTGCTGCCTGGGTTTTCGAATTTCTTTGTGCCCGAGGTCGAAAATTTTGATTTTGTTTGCATCCTGGGGTTTCCTAGAGACTTCAGATCCTTCCTCTTGCGTGCATTTCTTCAAACCCTCGCTGCCAGAAACATCGATCATCTATCCAACTCTTTACAAAACCTGCGTATTCCCTCATTTCTTGACTTTCCCTCCTTGCTGTCCACGTTTCTCTCCTGCTGCATGTGAGTTCGCTACGTATCCCAAACTTCTCCCTTCCGACCTCTGCTCCTGTGGCTCCCTCCTATCCACGCAGCCTTTCTCCTTCATGCGTCTTCTCTCCCCATCCCTCCATGACCTGCACGCACAACAAACACTTCGATTTTTTGTTGTTGTTGCTCATATCTCTTTGCTGCTCCAACATCCTTGAGCTCCGCGTGCTCCTCGCTGCCTGCAAAACAAGCCCTCGCCCATCGCTGCAACCCTCGCTCATCCACGTCTGTTGCCAAACTTGCACACAGTCCTCATCCCCCTCACACAGCTCCTTCGCCGTCCGTCCATCCTCTATCCGACTGCCACCTCCAGCCAGCCATCAAACCTGCATACTGCAATTTCATTTCAGTTTCCCTTATTTTTAATTGTGTGCATTCGTTGAGTTACATAAGATAGTGTAGATTTTACGCATTTTTGATCTATGATTTTTTAGTTTTGGTTCTTTTTTTTTAGTTTCGATTTTTTTTATTTTTTATTTTTTGTAGGACCAAAACATAAACAAACAAAATCTAAAAAAAAGAATTTTGATTTTAATTTGATTCTTATTTTTTTTTAAATTCATTTTTTAGGCTTCGATTTTTTGGTTTTGTATTGGCTTTCGACTTCTTGATTATTTGTTTGGCTTGTAAATTTTTTTTTATCAATTCGATTTTGTTTTGATCCTTTTATATTTTGACTTTATTTGATTTGATTTGATTTTTTTGTTTTAAAATTCTAAAATTTAAAAAATATAAAATTTGCAAGATAACTTTGGCGTAAAATATAAATTTTTTTAAAAAGTCCTAAAAAATCTAAATAATTAAAAAAAGTTTTAAACATTTTTTTTTTTCTCGCTAAAATACTAATCTATTATATACAGAACAAAAGAGACAGTACATTCAAGAGATACATCCTCAGAGGCCTGAAATTGGCACTCTGGTCTGTTTGAGTTCAAAATGGGCTACCTTCGCAGAGGTGCCATGACTAGTTGAGACCTTCCATACCATGGTTCTTTGTACTTCAAAAAACTTCATCCATGTCAAACTAGAAAGCCCACGCAGGGGCAACAAAATGTCTACTACAATATCCCGCGCAGGGGCTTCAGAAAACTTGAAACTAACAAACATTAAAAACTGAAAATAAGAACCGAACGCCGAGGTAAAACCTGAGAGTCGCTGGGGCTGGTGATTCTGCCCAGGAGACCAGCTACTCCTCCGGTTCCTCTTCGACAATCGGATACCACCCGAATCGACTGAATTCCTCCGCAGAAGGGGAGGGGTCAAGGAGGGTATCAGCCTGTTTGGACGTAGATGCCTCCTGAGGTTGAATACGGCTGGGGGCCTGAGCCGCTTCCTTATTAGGCGAGGCCTGGACCTCCTCCAGGGCAAATTCTGGCCTTTCACCCTGTTGCATCCCTTGGTGGCGGTGCTCGTCGTTGGCGGATTGTGCCTCCTCCAGAAAAAGAACTGAGACATGGGCATTAATGCGAGGTCTATCCATCGAGCTATTGAAGGCAAAAATGGCTGAGCCGAATGCAGGTGCAGGGACTGAGTCCTGGTCCGGGCTGTAAGAGTCCATGAAATGTCTGGATTGGATAGGATGAGCAGCAGGAAAGCTATGGCAGCGACAACGACAACAAAAGGACTGGGAACCTTCAGCAGGCGTCCGAGAGGAGCCTCCTCGTGTAGTTCCTCGTCGGCTGAGCAAACGCTCCCGGGGACGAACCATTGTTGCCCTCGCACTGAAGCTGAAGAGCGAAACGGGATGGGATGGCGGCAAAGGCTGAGAGGCAAGCGGGAGGCGAGAAAAGAAACAGAGGCGAAAAACACACCGAGGTCTTTCAATCCCAGAATTACATACAGAATGCAATGGAGCAGGATATAATGCCTCCGGGAGGGCCAGAGACCATACCAACACCTGACCAGAGAAGACCGAACACCAAGCATGAAACTGCTTGTGCTGAACCCCCTCCTCACCTTTCTTAAACCCTGCTTCCCATTCTCGAACCGCGAATGCCATAACTGCTCATAACTGACAGACCTGCAACTTGAATGCTGCATTGAATGTCGACTTACGGTGAGCCTCGACCTATATTCCATGGCGGCGAACTGACGGGGGAGAATGTCCTTATGCCTGAGGCATCACATGCCTGGCATGTGTCTCCTGTTTATCTGCTGGCGTGTCACCTGCATCCAGGGAAAAAAGTTTTAAACATAAAAAACTAAAAAATAAAAAATAAAAAAGGAAGGAGCTTCATTTTTATTTTTAATGTGACTTTGAGATATCCTAAAGTTTTAAATCGAAATAAATTTCACATTTAAAGGTTTTAATTTTTATTTTTTTTATGTGGCCTCTGGTCCATTAAAAAAATTTAAAAAATTATTAAGTATTTTTCGATTTATTTTGGTCACATTTAGTCTTGCTTAGCACATCAAAAAGTTTTCCTAAAGATTAATCAAATTTGTCAAGGATAAAATCTAAAGGAGAATTTTGTGGTATCAACATTTCTTTTTCTCTATAGTTAAATGTGCTTAAATTTTCATATATAAAGATTAACTATAGGAAAGTGGTAAATTTCCTAGATTTGGGTCACTAAGCACAATCATTTAAATTCTAGGATCTAAATCGGTTAGCATTTAAATTTCGTGGTTGTTTAAAATATTTGAATGTCTTAAAATTTAATTGCTAAAACATTGTGCACCTGTTGAATATCTTGCATCTATCTATCATCATTGCTTGGGTTATCTAATGTTCGTTACATGCTAGACATTTTACAAATGTTTTCAAGTGATTGTTAAAGAATCTTGTTGTGGAATTATAATAGATTGTGTATCTTTGTTTCCTAAGCTAAACATACTTTGAGCATTTGTTGACATTGATATCGAATTGCAAAGTAGTTTTTGTTCTCTTTGAGCTAAATTGTATCAAGAAGATTTGAAATAAGCTGGTGTTTTAATTATAATATCTTCAAGAGTTTATCATTTAAGTCTTCATTTAATAAAGTGACATCTCATTTGGGTAATTGAAGGCTTTAGCAACGCAAGTGTTTCCCCATCCTCGAGTCTAACTTCATCTCATCTTCCAGTGCATTTGCATATAAGTTAGTTTTGCATAAATAAAATTTACTTCCAAGAATAAGCTTGGTTGATAGACAGATAGATCTCCATCCGTCTTTCTTGAGAAACCTTTTTTAATAGTACTTAAAATGGCGACCTTGCAGTTGTCAGAGCCACAACTCTCTATAGCGTCGGAGGCACCGGGTATGTTAGAAGTTCAAGAGAGGTATTGTTAATCACACCCTAGTGTGCTTCTTCTGACCTTCTCTCTACCAATTACTACGAAATCAGGCTCAACACAGAAAGGATTGAAGAACTCACAATCTAAGTAGGCATTTAACTAAAATCAACCAAGATTCTTGCATCTCACATTAGTTTAGGGTTTGCATTTCATATAAGATAGACATTCATCTAAGCAGCAGTCGCTAATCGATTACTTGGTCTTCATTTCCCTAGCAAGATCGTTGACTCCATAAGGCACTGGTATTAATCATTTAAAATCTAATCAAATCCTAGGTCTTGCTGAATCTTATTCAGGCACTTGATCACCTCGCTGTGTCTCCTGAACTGGTTGGTTCCCAACGAGTTCTTCTTCATTGCATTTTTCCATAAGGTCTTCCCCCCTTAGCCTGCTTTAGGGAGACAACTTAAATGGAGAGATTGGGGATCAGGGTGACAGCCCCCAATCTGAGCGTTGTCGCGGTGCCTAGACAATTTGTGCGACGACATTTTTTGGCGCTGTTGCCGGGGATAGAGTTCTTTCTGTCCTTGGTTTCTTCGACATTCATCTTATTCCTTTCTTCTCATCCTTTCATCTCTTGCCAGGATAAGTTTCTTGCCCTTGGTTCCTTGCTTTCGGGTTATTCTGAGTTAGACTTTTTGTCCGGGTGGCGACTCCACTTCATCTATCTTCTGCAAGAGTGTATACTAGAAGACATCCAAGCAGTTTGGTTAATCTTGCTCCTGATCCTGAAAGGGCTCTCAGAGTACGATTACACAAACTCTCTTCTCATACCCTTCTTGTTAATCTTAGACAGGAAGCCCTCTTTGATATCCGTTTGCTTTTTAGCAAGAGTGTATACTAGAAGACATCCAAGCAGTTTGGTTAATCTTGCTCCTGATCCTGAAAGGGCTCTCAGAGTACGATTACACAAACTCTCTTCTCATACCCTTCTTGTTAATCTTAGACAGGAAGCCCTCTTTGATATCCGTTTGCTTTTTACTAACCCGGTTGAGCACAACATCATAGAGATATTCGCCCCTCGTAACTTTGCTAACGTTCAAGGTTATCTCAATGATATTCCAAAACATGGGATGGATAAAATACCTCTCTTTCAGGGCAATAATGCAGTTAGTGCTAAGTCTCATCTAAAATCTTTTAGTTCATGGATGGGTAAGTATGCAAGGGCCACTGATTTTAATCATGAAAATGTAAAAATGACCCTTTTTGTTCTTACCTTGGAGGGGGATGCTTTAGATTGGTTTACCGAAAAGCCTCAAAATTCATTTGATTCTTTGCAATCGATTGTTAATGCCTTTAAGGAAAAGTATGGAGATAAGAGAGAAGGAAGGCATCTCATAAAAGCTATCAGTATCATTAAAAAGAGAGAAAATGAGACCGCAGAAGAATTTAACAAGAGGTTCAATGATATTATTAAGGAATTACCTCAAGATTATAAACCTACTGATAAATCTCTTCAGAACTTTTATATTGATGCCTTTAGCCCTGAGCCCTCTTATGAGTTAAGACGTGCTAAACTTCCTGATTATAGGGATTGTCAAGCTTTAGCAGTAGATCGTGAAAAAGATAAGGGAGCATCTGGGAAGTTTGAAATCCCAGGTTTTGATAGGGCTTCAACGAAATTGAAAGAACCTAAAGGAAAAGAGGTTCAAGAATCTGATAACGACCTTGTTCAGAAATTACTGCAAAAAATTGAAAGCATGGAGATTAACCAAGCGAAATTAACCTCTAACCATGCTAAGGAAATAGCTACTTTGCAAAATAGGTTGGTCCAAATGGAAAGAGCTCAAACGCAAAATTTCTAGCCTAGAAATAATAATAATAATATTCGAAATAACAATTGGCAGAAGAAAGGTCAATCTAGTGAGCAAAGACCACCTAATTCGCTTGAAAATACTAATTTGGTCGATGATGCCCCGCCTTATTGTCGGGCTTGTGATGCTCTTCATGAGGAGGCTACTTGCCCCATAGTTAGAAGGATTTTGGATAATGGAATGTTTGGGGCAGGTAATCAAATAAATGTAGTGGGTAAAGAGTTTTCTTTGTCTATGAAAGACTGGATGGAAGTTAAGGAAAACAATCGAGATGTTATGCCTCCCACATCGGCTTTTAGTATAAATAATTTTGAGAATAAAGATGATATGATGGTTAAATTATATGGTGAGAAGCTTTCTCTAGAGCAAATCATGGAAATTGCTAAAGATAAGGGTTTAACTTATCAAAGAAGGAATAAAGATCAAAGCGGGAATCAAATTCCCCCTCGAATTTTTAACCCGGATTCAAACTCTGGATTAGATGTCAATTTGGGAAGTTGGTTTAATAATGCAAAAATCTGGTTTCCTGTCGCCGAGATTGCAAAGATTCCTTTCCAAGGGGCTAAGTTACTAAAAGCTATTGAAGCTCCTCAAGTGAATGTTTCTCAACTGAAGGTACCAGAGGTTGATTATCAGGATGCTCCTATATATTTGCAAAGTTTAGATTCAGATAACAAGGATCATCAACCTTTCTTTATTACTTTGATGGTTAATGGATATAAATTGAATAATTGCATGCTGGATTCTGGTGCGTCAGCTTGTGTTATGACCAAGAGGATCATGGAACAACTTAATTTAAGAGTTTCTAGGCCTTACTACAATATATGTGCCATGGATTCTAAGAAGATTGAAGTTCACGGTTTGATCAAGGATTAACAGGTTCATTTATCAGTTTACCCTGACATTATGATTTCTATGGACATTGTTGTTGTTGATGTGCCTGATGCTTGGGGTATGCTTTTATCTAGAAAATGGGCCTCTAATCTAGGAGGAAGTATTCAAATGAATTGGTCATATGCTATGATTCCTTCTCCTAGAGGTGATGGTTTTGTGAGACTAAATAGAGAGCCTGAGAGAAGATTCCATGTTGAATATCCTAAGAGACCTCATAATGAGATAATTAAAGAACAATTTGACATTGGGAATTATGCTATCCTGTCTAATTCCATAGTTCTTCCCGATGATTAGGTTGATAAAAAAATTGGGGATCTCAAGGATAAATTTTGGTACATGTATTTTGATGGTGCATGATTAGGCACGGTAAAGGTGCAAGAGTAGTATTAAAATCACCCCTTGGTCATATTTTCAAGTTTGCCTGTCAGTTGGAATTTGAAGCAACCAACAACGTTGCTGAATATGAAGCTTTGTTGTTGGGTATTGAGTTGGCAAAGGCTTTAAGAGTTAAGTTGCTTAGCATCAAGGGGGATTATGACTTAATAATCATGCAGATTAAAAATAAATTTACATGTAAAAATCAAAGGTTAAAGAATTATCGAAACGCTGTATGGGATACTATGGAATACTTTGATGCCCTTGACTTTGAGGCTATCCCAAGAGCGCAGAATAGTTTGGTAGATGAGCTTGCTGTAGCTGCTTCTACTTTGTTGTTATCTGATGGGCTAATTAAGGATAAGATAAAAATGGAAGTTATATTTAGGCCTACTGTTCCAGATAACTCGGAGCATTGGCAAGTCCTTGATGACAAGAAACAAGTGATTTGTTTTCTTGATAATTTGGATGAGTTTGAAAATTTTCAGATAGATTCTAAGGAGTTTGGATCTGATGATATGAAGATATCATAAATCCTACTCCTAGGAATGTAGTTTCTTTAGAACAACACTTTGATCGGCATGATGCCACAAAGATGAAAGAGGAATATAAAATTGATCCAGGCAAATACATCGAGGTAAACATTGGTACTTCTAGGGATCCAAAGATTATCAAAATTGGCAAGGGTACTAATGTTGAAGAAAGAAAATAGTTAACCAATTTACTTCGTGAATATCAAGATGTTTTAGCATTTTCTTATGATGAATTAAAAGGTTATAGGGAAGATGTCATGGAGCACACTATCCCTTTGAAAGATGAAAATGCTAAACCCTTTTGTCAAAAGCTTAGGCAGATAAATCATAAGTTAGCCCCCTTGGTTCAAAAAGAGCTTTCAAAGATGCTTGCAGCAGGAATTATTGCTCAAACGAGGCATTCAACATGGTGTTCCAACCTAGTGATTGTTAGGAAAAAGAATGGTACAATAAGACTTTGTGTCGATTTTGGAACCTTAATCTAGCATGTAAGAAAGATAATTACCCTTTGCCGAACATGGAGACTATGTTGCAAAGAGTAACTGGTTCTGGAATGATGTCATTGCTAGATGTTTTTTCTGGATATAATCAGGTATGGGTTAAGAAGGAGGATCGTCACAAAACTACATTCACCACACCATGGGGTACTTTCGAATATATTAGAATGCCGTTTGGATTAACCAATGCTGGGGCTACATTTCAAAGGGCTATGGATTATGCCTTCAAGGGTTTAATTGGGAAGTTTATCGAAATTTATCAGGATGATCTTACTGTTTTTTCTAAGGATGGTATTAGTCATATAAGTCATCTTAGGCAAGTTTTTGATAAATGTAGAGAGTACGAGATTTCTTTAAATCCGGCTAAGTCTGTTTTTGGAGTAACTGAAGGGAAATTACTTGGTCACATCATTTCTAAAGATGGAATCAAGATTGATCCTGAAAGAGTTGAGGCAATCCAAAAGATGGAATCAAGATTGATTCCTCTTCCCCATAATCTTAAATCCCTTCAGTCTTTTCTTGGAAAAACAATTTTTCTTAAAAGATTTATTCCAAATTTATGCGTAAGTAGCTAAGCTTATTCACAGTCTTCTGAAAAAAGAAGTAAAATTTGTTTGGAAAGAAGATGGCAAAAAGGCTTTTTAGGAAATCAAGGGTGCCATTGCAAAAGCCCTTGTTTTAGTTAGCTCTGATTACTCAAGGATTTCATGATTTTCTCTTTCACTTTTGAAGATACCATTGCCGGTGTCTTATTACAGAAAAATAAGGATGGTCATGAGTTGAGCGCTTCAAAATTTTGAATTAAAATACAATACCATGGAAAAGCAAGCCTATGCCTTAGTCAAATCTCTTGAGCATTTCAAGACTTATGTGGCTTATTCCTTTTGTCCCACATTCTGCAGTTAAAGATATATTAAGTCAAGCTGATTGCTTAGGGACTTGTGCTAGGTGGGTCACTAAAATACAAGAATATGACTTAGAGATTAGACCCACCAAATTAGTCAAAGGCCAAGGCTTGGCTCAAATGATGACTGAAGGTAATGAAAAAGCTCTTGATTTGATTTGTCTTAACGATTCATCTTCACCTGAGCTGCAAAGATTAGGAGAGCATGAGTGGTACAAGGACATTATTTATTACTTGTTTAATTTTACATGTCCTAACCATATAGTCGCTCATAAGAGAAGGGCTCTTAGATTAAAAACCACTAAGTATTGCCTCAGGAAGGATGGCCTTGGATGGAGAAATCCTGACTGCATAGTAGTTAGGTGTGTTGATGAAATTGAGTCCAAGAAGTTAGTTTTTGAGTTTCATTTGGGGTTTTGTGGTGGTCATTATGCTACTAGAACTACTGCCCACAAAATTCTGAGAGTTGGTTATTATTGGCCTTCGATTTTTTCTGATGTGCATAAGTTTGTTAGAAGTTGTCAAGCCTGCCAACTGTTCACTAGGAAACAGAAGCTTGCAGCCCTACCCTTGCAACCTATGGTTGTGGAGGCACCTTTTCAACATTGGGGTCTGGACTTCATTGGGAAGTTTCATGAAAATTCTAGCAATGGCTACTCATGGATTTTGATTGCTATCGATTATTTCACTAAATGGATTGAAGCCATCCCTGCTAAGAATGCCATTGAAAAGGTCATTATGGATTTCATTGAAAATAATATCATTACTATATTTGGTGTTCCTGCTACAATCACTACTGATAATACCAAGGCTTTTAGTTCTTTAGAATTTTCATCTTTTTGTTTCAAGTATGGCATTGTTTTATCTCATTCATCAAATTACTATCCTCAGGGTAATGGACTTGCTGAATCAAGTAATAAAAATCTCATAACCATTATCAAAAAGATAGTAGGAGATAATAAGCGATCTTGGGATAGCAAAATCAAGTATGCTTTATGGGCAGATAGGATTACTAAAAAGAAAGCTATTGGTAAAAGTCCCTTTGAATTAGTTTATGGCTTGGATGTAACTTTACCTGTGCACCTGAAATTGCCAGCTTATCAACTCCTTCAACATTTTTCCACTAATAAAGATGTTGTTCAAAATAGAATTGATCAAATTGTGGAGTTGGATGAAACTCGTACGATAGCGTTTGATAATATATGTAAAAGTCAATCTAACATTAAGATAAGCTTTGATAAATCATCTCGATCTAGATCTTTGCAGGTTGGAGATATGCTATTCCTTTGGGATCGCAAGAATGAAAAGCCAGGAAAACATAAGAAATTTGACAGTTTGTGGCTAGGACCATACATTATTCGAAACATTGCTGGGCCAAATTCATTCCACTTGAGCAGATTGGATGGTGAACCACTTGACTTACCTACAAATGGTCAAATGCTCAAGCTATTCTTCAAAGATGACATCTGATGCCATGGGGCATCCTCTATATTGTATTTCTAACCCTACACCTTGTTATTTCAGCATTTCATTTTTGTTTTAGGATTAGATTTACTTTTCATGTTACTAAATAGTTAATAAATGAAGCGCTTATATCTTTCTTGTGCTTAATGTTATATGATGATTTTTGAAGGGAAGCTACTTATGTTATATTGTGTGTTGCATGGACGCAGATTCTGGATTCTCACATTCCTACAGTGCAGCAACGTGTCCCCAAGTAGAGCCAGATGTTGATCACTATGTGTCAATGACCCATAGTAGTACACCCCATTTTTTCGCAAAAGGGATAGCACCTGATCGATGTGTCTGTGTCGTCCAGCTATCATCATCAGCTTGATTGTCATGTTATAATGTAAACCCATTCTGCATATATGTGATGTAAATAATCTCAATAGATCTGTGTCATGTATGTAATTGCCTAGGTAAACCTATTTTTCTGGTAACAATCTACATTCTGGGAGATTTTTTGTCTCAGCGATCCATTCTTGGATGGTCAGCAGAGTTTTCCTTCAGCCTTACCCCAAAGCCGAAATGAATTTTGTCACCAGGATCTTAGGCGAGTCCTAGTGTTATAGATTGAGTCTATGTAAAAGTGATTTGGAAATAATCTTAACTATTTGGTTAGGTTATTTTATTACAAATTGCTTAGTCTGCTAGATTATATTTGTGTCGCAGAAATGGGTAGTCTGTGATGGTCTATTTCAGATGGGTTTCCCCCCTTGAGATGTAAAAAATCATGATTTAAAGTGTCTTGAAGGTTAAAAAAATAATTTATCCCCTCATAGGTTAATTAATTAAATTTTCTGGACAAAATTAATTAAAATCCTAACCTAGGAATTTAATTAATTATAGGCCCTAGGTAAATTTAAATTTTCCAGAGGCAAAATTTGTGGGTCCTTTAAAAAAATTAAATTTTAAGAGGTCCAAAGACTAAGGTTAATTGATTATTTTGCTAAATTTTATGCCTTTGGTCCCTGGGGTTAAGTGAAAGTCAAAATTTTGAGGAAATTAATTCAAAAATTTAATATTTGAATTAATTAAAATGCATTTAATTGAAAAATTCGAAATTTCCTCAATATTTAAAATTTTGACGGATGAGATTAAAAGAAATTTTGGTTCTCATCAACGGTCAAGATCACTTTGACAATGATCACTTGAACTAGCCGTTGAAAGATTTATCTTTAAATAAAAGGTCAGTTGTCAGTTGAGATCATTCGATCTCTGAGTCGTGTGCTAAGTGAAAGCTCTCTTCTAATCTTTTTTCTATGATCAATAAAGAAAGGCTTTGGAGTTAATTCATGCTGGTGTTACTTTGCGTGGAAATGTTGTAAGATGTGTTATTTTCATGCATAGTTTTCCTTTTAGCCATTGATGATAGCTTTCTGAAGAGTGATTTGAGCACAGGTTTCTTGCTCAATCACCGGGGTTTGAATGATAATTTAAGTTTTGAGTATAATAGCAGGTATCTCTATTAAATATGAATTTTATTGTCATTTTCTCGCTCTACGTTAATGGTTGAATTGAGTTGTGCAGGGAATTCTTGATTTTTAGATCATCGAGCGTTCAGGGAAGTTTTTAGTTAGACCAACGAACTCCTGATTCGTATTTTCTGAAGAGCCCAACTTGATTGGATCCCGGGCTTATCATAAGAAATTTTATTTGGTGATGCATGAAGGGTCTTGGGCGAAGCAACTCTATTTAAATTTAAAATTTTCAAAAATTTTCTGTGCTAAATTGATAAATTTGGCTTTTAAGAGCCTTAGATTATCAGATCTGGGAGCGGAGTTGGACTCACATTCACCAGATCTGATACATCTACTGTCCCTGTGCATAGATCTGTAATTTTAGTTTTAATTCTCTAACTAGGGTTTCTGGGGTTTCATTCATTTCTTTTTGCATATCCGGGTTTTGGGTGTTTGTGTTTTCAGGAATAGGTTGCAGATCTGAAGGTGAAGTTTGATTCTGAAGCCAGATCTAGGCCTGGGAGGGTAAGATCTAGCCTCAAAACCAGCTTTTGCAGGGGTATTATTTTTGCAGTCCAAGGGTTTTTCAAGTATTTTCTGGGGAAAGTTTTGAGGGTTTTCATTCAAATAAATCTAAAGCATTGGTTTCAAAATTTTAATTAAAATTTTAATTTTTTTTAAGGGGTTATCTATTTGCTGCTTGGTTTTTCGAATTTCTCTGTGCCTGAGGTCGAAAATTTTGATTTTGTCTGCATCCTGGGGTTTCCTGGAGACTTTAGATCCTTCCTCCTGCGTGCATTTCTTCAAACCCTCGCTGCCAGAAACATCGATCATCCGTCCAGCTCTTCACAAAACCTAAGTATTCCCTCATTTCTCGACTTTCCCTCCTCGCTGTCCACGCGTCTCTCCTGCTGCGTGTGACCTCGCTGCTTATCCACAGACTTCTCCCTTCCGACCTCTTCTCCTGCGGCTACCTCCTATCCACGCAGCCTTTCTCCTTCACGTGTCTTCTCTCCCCATCACTCCAAGACTTGCACGCACAACAAACACTTCGATTTTTTTGTTGCTAATATCTCTTTAATGCTCCAACATCCTTGAGCTCCTCACTGCCTGCAAAGCAAGCCCTCGCCCATCGCTGCAACCCTCGCTCATCCACGTCTGTTGCCAAACCTGCACACAGTCCTCATCCCCCTCACGCAACGCCTTTGTTGTTCGTCCATCCTCTATCCGACTGCGTCCTCTAGCCAGCCGTTGAACCTGCATACTGCAATTTCATTTGAGTTTCCTTTTTTTTTTAATTGTGTGCATTTGTTGCGTTACATAGGATAGTGTAGATTTTATGCATTTTTGATCTATGATTTTTTAGTTTCAATTTTTTTTTTTAGTTTTTTTTTTTGTTTTAGGAGAAAAAAAAATTCGATTTCAATTTGATTTTTTTTTTGTTTTTTTTTTTGTTTGTTTGTTTAAATTCCATTTTTAGGCTTCGATTTTTTGGTTTTGTATTGGCTTTCAACTTCTTGATTATTTGTTTGGCTTGTAATTTTTTTTTATCAGTACCATTTTGTTTTGATCCTTTTATATTTTGACTTTATTTGTTTTCATTTCATTTTTTTTGATTTAAAATTCTAAAATTTAAAAAGTCCTAAAAAATCTAAATAATTTTAAAAAAGTTTTAAACATAAAAAACTAAAAAATAAAAAAGGAAGGAGCTTCACTTTCATTTTTAAAGTGATTTTGAGATATCCTAAAGTTTTAAATCGAAATAAATTTCACATTTAAAGGTTTTAATTTTTTTTTTATGTGGCCTCTGGCCCATTTAAAAAATTTAAAAAACTATTAAATCTTTTTCGATTTATTTTGGTCACATTTAGTCTTGCTTAACACATCTAATAGATTTCCTAAAGACTAATCAAATTTGTCAATGATAAAATCTAAAGGAGAATTTTGTGGTATCATCATTTCTTTTTCTCTATAGTTAAATGTGCTTAAATTTTCATATACAAAGATTAACTATAGGAAAGTGGTAAATTTCCTAGATTTCGGTCACTAAACACAATCATTTAAATTCTAGGATCTAAATCGGTTAGCATTTAAATTTTGTTGTGGTTTAAAATATTTGAATCTCTTAAAATTTAATTGCTAAGACATTGTGCACCTGTTGAATATCTTGCATCTATCTATCATCATTGCTTGGATTATTTAATGCTTTTTACATGCTAGACATTTTACAAATGTTTTCAAGTGATCGTTAAAGAATCTTGTTGTGGAATTACAATAGATCATGTATCTTTGTTTCCTAAGCTATGCATACTTTGAGCATTTGTTGACATTGGTATCGAATTACAAAGTAGTTTTTGTTCTTTTGAGCTAAATTGTATCAAGAAGATTTGAAATAAGTTGGTCTTTTAATTGTAATATCTTCAAGAGTTTATCATTTAAGTCTTCATCTAATAAAGTGAACATCTCATTTGGGTAATTGAAGGCTTTAGCAATGCAAGTGTTTCCTCATCCTCGAGTCTAACTTCATCTCATCTTTCGGTGCATTTGCATATAAGTTAGTTTGCATAAATAAAATTTACTTCCAAACATAAGCTTGGTCGATAGACAGATAGATCTCCATCCCTCTTTCTTCAGAAGCCTTTTTTAATAGTACTTAAAACAGTGACCTTGCAGTCGTCAGAGCCACAACTCTCTGCAGCGCTGAAGGCATCGGGTATGTTAGAAGTTCAAGAGAGGTACCGTTAATCATACCCTTGTGTGCTTCTTCTAACCTTCTCTTTTCCAATTACCACGAAATCAGGCTGAACACAGAAAGGATTGAAGAACTCACAATCTAAGTAGGCATTTAACTAAAATCAACCAAGATTCTTTCATCGCACATTAGTTTAGGGTCTGCATTTCATATAAGATAGACATTCATCTAAGCAGCAGTCGCTAATCGATTACTTGGTCTTCATTTCCCTAGCAAGATCGTTGACTCCATAAGGCATTGGTATTAATCATTTAAAATCTAATCAAATCCTGGGTCTTGCTGAATCTTAATCAAGTACTTGATAGCCTCACTGTGTCTCCCGAACTGGTTGGTTCCCAACTAGTTCTTCTTCATTCCATTTTTCCATAGGGTCTCCCCCCTTAGTCTGCTTTAGGGAGACAACTTAAACGCAGAGATTGGGGATCAGAGTGACAACCCCCAATCTGAGCGTTGTCATGGTGCCTAGACATTTTTTGTGACAACAAAACCCATTAAAAATATTAATTATTTTAATAACTCCTCATCCGAGTGGAATTTCTCTAAATGATTTCTGGGTCTTGGAGATCTCATATTCCTTAACCTCTCCACCAAATTTCAAGGCTAGAGCACATCCGATGCTAACCAAAATCAACACTCTCTCTTAGCGAGGAATGTGCTCTAGCAATGTTTCGCCATAGAAGCATCACACTAATCCTCCGCATCGGTCCTCTGTGTTGATGCTTGGCCTGCTGCCCCACATCCACTGCTGTTATTTCTTGTACTGTTGCCCATGACACTGCCACTACCACTGCTACATCTGTACTGCAGCTCCATCTCAAAATGCTGCATCATGCTGCCCATAGCATTGCCACTGCTAACTGGTGTACTGCAACTCCCGATACTTATCCATTTCTGCTACTGAAATGGATTCTTCACCTTCCCCATCTTCTCCCTGAAATAAACAAACTTTGTTTTTCCTAGAGCCTTGGTGAGGATGTCTGCCACCTGTTCTCCTGTAAGAGTGTACCTCAACTATACTGCCCCTCGTTTGACATAGTATTTGACAAGGTGACACCTAATATCAATGTGCTTCGACCAATCATGAAATACTAGATTCTTAGAAATCTTGATGCAACTTTGATTATCACACAAAATCCTAGTCGCTTACATCCTTCTCTTGAATAGGTTCACAAGCAATTTGTAAGCCATATGGCTTCGCACAAAGCTGTGCTAGTTGCCATATGTTCTGTTTCAGTTGAGCTTAAACCCATGGATTTCTGTTTTCCACTACACTAGGAGGTCATTCTTGATCAAATGTTGAAACGGTTCCCAGTTGTACTTTTCTAATCTATTGAACTTCTAACCCCAATTTGCATCAATGAACCCACTCAACCTGATGTCATTGCCTTGGGTGTACAATAGTCCATGCTTGGTTGTTTCTTGTATATACTTGAGGACATGTTTGGCTGCTGCCAAGTGCGCCCTCTTGGGTTCCACCATGAACTGACTGAGGGTGTTGATAGTGTAACAAATGTCTGGCCTGGTATTGACCAGATACATCAGGGATCCTATAAGCCGCCTCTACAAGGTGGGATCAATGTCTTTATCTTTTGATGCATCAACCTTCTTCCAGTTGGTGATCATTGGAGTAGCCATAGGTCTACAGTCTTGCATCTTGAATCTCTTCAAGATCTCTGTAGCATATCTCCCTTGTCCAAGGAAGATCTCACTCTTCTGCCGCCAAACTTCCAACCCCAAGAAATAATGCATTTGTCCCAAATTCTTCATGACGAATTTTGTGGCTAGGTTCTTCTTGCAGTCTTTGATGAGTCTGGATGATTCTGTTAGGAAAAGATCATCCACATATAACACTAGTATTAGAGGCTCATTCTCTACGACAAGATAGTAGAGATGAGGATCTGCATCACTCTTGATGAACCCCATCTTCTGCAAGTAGCCATCAATTCGATCGTACCATGCTCTAGGTGCCTGTTTAAGCCCATACAAGGCTTTCTTTAATCTGCATACATGAGATTTCTTCTAATGTGTCTCAAAACGCTCTGGCTGTTCAATGTATACTTCTTCTATCACCCTGTTCAAGAACGCCGTCTTGATTTCCATCTGGTGAATCTCCCACCCCATTTGTGCTTCAAGGAATATCATGGTTCTAATAGAAGCATACTTGGCTACTGGGGCGAAGGTTTCTTCGTAGTCTATCCCTTCCTTCTGAGCATACCCTTTAGCCACAAACCTGGCTTTGTATTTCGCCACATTGTCGTCTGCAACATATTTGACTTTGTAGATCCATCTCAAACCTACCACTGACCTGTCATGAGGCCTAGGTCCCACTTCCTAGACATCATTGACCATTATAGAATAGTATTCCTCCAGCATAGCATCTACCCATAGTTGATGATGAACGACCTCCTGAAAACTAGAGGATTCCTCAACCTGAGCTACTAAGGCTTGGTATCTGTCTGGCTGTCTGCGCTCCCTTTTATCATTCTTGGGTGCATTAATGAAGTCCTCTGCATCCCGTAGAATATGTCGGAGTTCCCGACTCATTCTTCCATTGGTAGTGGGTACATCTATTGACTCTTCCTCTTCCTGAGATTCCTCTTGTTCTGAAGCTTTGCCTTTAGGAGAGTTGCTGGTACTAGTTTTTGTTGGTCGAAGTGGTTGGACCAACGGATCGTCTTTTGACGGTTCCTCGGAAGTCATTTCTCAGGATTTCCTGAAAGCTTTGTCCTCCATGAACTTTACATCTCGCCGAACTACTACTTTCCTACTCCCTGGAAGATAGACTCTATATGCCTTAGGATTATCGCTATATCCCACAACTTCTTAGTAGTTTGATCTAATTTCTTTCTCTTTTCTTCGGGTATACGGCAATACGCCAAACTCCCAAATATCCTGAAATGACTGACTTTAGGTGTCTTCGTGGTAAAGACACTTCTAGAGTGATCTTGCCCAATGCCCTGTGAGGAGTCCTATTCTGGACATAAACTGTCGTGCTGCATGCTTCTGCCCACAGGAATTTGGGCATATCATGATCATACAACATCGCCCTAGCTACTTCCACAATAGCCCTGTTTTTTGTTTCTACTACTCCATTCCGCTCCGGATTGTAGGGAGCTATCCACTCTCTTCTGATGCCTTCCCTAGGGCAAAAATCGGTGAAGTCCTTTTCAACGCACTCTCCACCATTGTCTGAGCGCAACACCATTATCTTCTTTGCTGTTAGATTTTGTACTAGAGCCTTGAACTCTTTGAATCGACCAAAAACCTCATCCTTGGTTTTCAAAAAGTAGATCCAAGTCTTCTTGGAATGGTCATCGATGAAGGTGACGAAGTATTCAACACCACTAAGAGATTTTGTGGACATGGGTTCGCAGATTTCTGAGTGTACCAATCCTAGAACACTCTGATCCCTATTATTACTTCTGGAAAACGCTGCTTTGGCATACTTGCCTAGGACGCACCCTCTGCATACATCAGCTTGTTCGGTACTTAATTCTGGAACTCTTGATATTGTTTTCCAGAGAATTCTCAAAACCCCATGGTGTAAGTGTCCCATCCTCCTGTGCCATAGTTCATTCAAATCTTTATCTCCATTGCTGCCTATCAGTGCCATTGGAGATTCTAGATGTAATCTATACAACCTGCTACTTCTGATTTCATTCTGGGCCTTCTTTTTCCAACTCGGGTGTTTGACATATACTTTCTCTTTAATGAAGAAAACGTCATAGCCCTTGTTTTGAAGTTGAGATACAGAGAGTAAGTTCATCCCCAATCCTGGCACATGCAGTGCATTGGTTGCTCGAAGCTGCGCTCATGCTTCGGTTTGAAAGACTACAATACCTCTTCCTATGGGGGTACACTTTGCCTTATTTCCCATGGTGATTTGAAAATTCATCCTTTCTTCCTAATAATTTGAAAAACATTCATTCCTATCATATGCCAGGAAGCTTCACTATCTATATACCAAACCTCAGAGGAGGCACAACTTGCTAGGCAAGCGACTTCTTCTTCCAATCTGGAAGCTAACATAGAATAATCGTGATCCATGTTCCTCGTGCTTTCTTCTTTTTCTGGAAATCTGCGTGAGTCCCTCTGAGTTGATGCCTCTGCATCATGCTCCTGACCCATAGCCGATTCTTCTCTCCTGTTGTCGGATCTCTGCTCTGATACCATGTGAAAATTTCTAACTCGAAATTCTACTGCAGTAACTGATTTATTTCACCTACTTATTTCTCACAATAAGTTATTTACGAAATCCCTTCAACAAATATTAAAATAAATTCTACTGCAGTTATCACATAATTTCATACAGAAAATAACAATCATAAGAACCAATCACATAAACACAGTTGTTTTTGGACAATTGTCCCCGAAAAAACACAATGTGGGAAAACTGGTGCAGCAGATGAGGGTTTTATTAATCTTCAGCAACAATCACTTTTACAAGGAATGATTTTACAGAGAAACTGAGACACTACTGAGAGAAAACACCTGAGACAAGGTTCATCCCTTTCTTGGAAACTTTCTGACACCCTGGAGACCCTTCTCCCAGCTCTGCGTCACTCTGCGTGGTTTTGCGTCCCTTTGCATCAGCCTGCGTGAGGATTGTGCCTCCTGGATTGTGCCTTCCCTCTACGTTGTCTCTCAGTACCTCTGCGTCACCTCGTCCTCAGTCACTGGTTGCTGCTGATGCCCTCCTCTTCTTCCAGCCTGTAACTCTCCTTCTAAAATCGATCTCCTTCTCTTTGAGAATCGGTTTTCCTTGGGATACTGAGTATTCGCTGGTGTGTCTCCAAATGTTCCTGAAGTCTTCTCTTATACTTTTCCTATTGATGAATCAACGACTGAGATTAGGTCTCTAATCAACGACTAAGATTAAAGCAGACTTGATCCTCGTCTCTTAGAAGCTTCTCACCCTTATCTTTATTAATACCCATTAATATTTTTATTTTCCTAAGTTTAGACTTAGGAATCCATTAAAAATATTAATTATTTTAATAATTCCTCATCTGGGTAGAATTTCTCCAAACGATTTCTGGGTCTTGGAGATCTCATGTATTCTAGCCTCTCCACAAAATTTTGGAGCTAGAGCACATTCGATGCTATCCAAAATCAACACGCACTGCTTTAGAAAATCGATTCTCTGAACTCTCTTTGTGTATTTTCCAAATGACTCTCAAGCTCCCTTAAATAATTTTCTCGTTGACATTCAACGACCCATATTAAAAACTAATCAATGGCTAAGATCATTTTAGCTTGATCCTCGTCTTCTTCATGAAGTTACATCCATAATTAGATTAATACCCATTAATATTTTTAATTTCCTATGTTTAGACTTAGGGTCCCATTAAAAAATATTAATTATTTTAATAAAATTGTCTCTGGGTGGAACTTCTCAAAACTCTTTTTGGGTTCTTTGGAATACATGTGCCGAAGCCTCCCTACAAAATTTGAGGCTTAGAGCACATCCGATGCTACCCCAAATCAAGCGTGGGGTGAGTTCATTTTCTCATCATCACTTTGGTTTGGATCTCTTCTCTCTCTTGAGAATTTTTGAATTTTTCTTAGAGGATGAATTAGAGCTTTATGGATGAATTTTGATTTGTGGATTTGGTCTATCTTATCTTGGAGCTTCTCTATTGTCAAATTGTGGATGGTTGGATATGTTCTATTACATGTAAGTACATGATTTTAATGTCATTCTTGTTTTACTTTGTCATATACATTGGACTCGGATTTTCGCTATTTTTAGGTCTAATTGTTGCATGCATTTACTGCTTAAATTGTCAAATTTTGTCTCTATATAGCATCTCTCAATGTATAGGCTATGTAATGTGAATAAAATCTCCTAGGGATAATAATATCAGTGAATTTATCTTGATAAGCCATCACCTTTTGTACATCGAAGTATAAAAGCTACAAGATTGCTTCTCATTAACCTAGAAGGCTAGCGAAGTAGTATTGAGGCCTCTTTGACTAAGAACCAAAGGTCCTCACTCATATTTTTCATAGACCCCATTCTCCCAAGACTAAGGCACTGATCTACCAAGAGGTGGTCACCTAAACTCAACTTTTTATCACCTTTTCCTAGGTCTAGCCAAATTGGATTGCCTAGGGCATCATTTTTCTGGTGAACTATCCCTCCAAAAAGTTGGATCTCATAGCCTCTCTTGCGCTGGTGTCTCCTTAAGACCTCCTCCAAATTTGAGGCCATTCCAATAGTGGAGTTGTGAGAAAAGCCAAGCCCTAGCTCCAAGATCAAAATTTGTCCTAGCATCCCCAAGGCTAGTACCTTATAGGGTCAATTCAACACCTTTAAGTGAATACTCTTTCTTTGATCCTTTCCCCTACCTTGTCTAGGTTAAGAACATCATTGGTTGCTAAACGCTTTCCTCCTAACCTACACTGGGTCCACCTGGTCCCGTTCCTTTGAAAGGGCAATTCTTCAAGAACCATCTGGGATACCAATTTCAATAAGGATTTTAGGGATTGTGAAACTCTTTCACAAGTCACATTCCCCAAACCTAACCCACAAATCCTCCCATCCTTCTCCTAGAAGACATTGTACCTTGCATAGAAAGCAAGCAAGCTCTATCCTTCAAACTCTTCTGGAAATGGATCATTTGGGTCACACCATACCCACTTATTGATTTATCCTTCATTGGTGACTCCATAATATATCACGTCTCCTTCCATTGGTGAAAGTTCGTAAATAATAGGGACCTGTACCTGAGGTGACAGTGGGCTAAGTTTCCATTTGTTGTCCTTGGTTTAGCATTTGCCCTTTAGGTCCCTTGATAATTTGAGTAGTAACAAGGCCGACTTGCAAGGTGACTTGATGGAGAAGGTTTTCCACATGAAAAAATAGATTTTTATCTTTGACGTCATGAACCCAAGAAGGGTTTCTTACATAATAAATTTGACTTTGACTTAAACAAAAATCCTATAGCACTCAATGGGTGCTTTGACCTATTGACCATTGACCCAAGCATGAAACCCATGCTATAATAAGTCAATAAAAAAATTATCTTTTCTTTCTTTATATAAATACATGACTCGAATTCAATTAAGAACACTGACAATAGTTACATTCTTCAACACCACCTCCACCTTTAGTCAGTAGCAAAGGAATCTAGCGGCGCATGCCTCCACCCTCAACTCCACAACAAGGGAATCCAAAGGCTTGCTACCCACCACTTTGTGGGTGATATCCCTAGGAGAAATTTTTCTCCATGATGAGCCTCAGCCGACATACAATTTTCCCTTGATGCCTCCTACTAGCTCGTTGTGCCATTTCTCTTCCCCCTGAGCCAGCCATGTGGTCCCTCACTCGCTTGTATTGATTGTATGTTTGAAGATGAGCCTACCAAATCTAAAGGTATGTCTCGTCATTTGGTAATTGAGTATTGGGTTTACTTATCATGGATACTTTTGGGTATGGACAAATGGGGGAATTTGGCGGAAATAGTGGGCTTAATTTATGCTCTTGTCCCCTTGATCTCTTTTGGTTGTTACCCTTGATCATAGTCCCATGGGATCTCCTCTATTGACCATTTGGTTCTAGGGTGGTATTACTTGGGAAGACCGGACTTTGGGTGTGTGGTCCCGCTCCTTTACCCGCACATGTTACTCCCTTTCCACTCACTATAACCCATTCAACATTTCTCCCACCTAGGTCCACATTCCTATTTTGGGTCCACATAGGGCTAGCCTCCCTATCCCCTTGTCCCCACCTTGGGTCAGGTCTAGAATGATGCCTCGGGGGTTGAAGCAATTAGAAGAAAAAGAAAAAGCATAATTGGCCACATTTAAGAACAAATTGTACCACAAAATGAAAAACATGGCCATGACAAAATAATCAACACATGGGCAAAAGCAAATGCATGAGCTCTACCCCAATCCATGGCCATCACCTTGGTTCCATAGGCCCTAGATGAGCCTCCTTTATCATTTAGGAACCCGTGATTGTCCCAACCTTTGGAGGGCAATGAACTGCCCTAACTAAAAGGGGGTAATTACAACTATAGCTTACATATCATGCTCTTGTCCTTTGAGCCCCGAGTAGTTAATTAAAGAAATTCATAAAAGGAAAAAGGAATATAAAGAAGGGTGGAAAAATCAAGGTTGGGGTACCTCATGTACCACGATTGCTCCCCCCTACACATTACATACCCAGGTGTGGGCTTCCCCTTATCTAGCTACCCCTATGCCCCACTATGTGGCCCAGGATTACCCCTCATTCCACTTTTTTGTCACTTGCCACCCCCATTAGAAGGATGTACCTTGGACATACTATCCCCTTCAAGGGCTAAAACCACCTAATAAGGTACTTGGCTAACCCCCTTTGGAGCTTGGAGACACTAGCACATGCCAAAGCCCACTACAGAAGGGCTTGCCGTTATGAATTGCCCACGTTGTTATCCATGATTTGCAAGCTCTTTTCCCTGATTATTTTAATGACTGGTTGTACTGGAAGCCTAGGGGATGCATTGGATCTTATGCAGGATTACAGGTGGTTTCCATTTGGGTTTGGTCTCCCTATATGGGATCCTAACCCCCAGAGGTCTACATTTGCACATGTAGGGTGTGCATAGAGAGCCATTGGCCTCCACAACAACAAACAATGCACCACGGATATTCATCGATGCTCAAATATTACTAGTGATCCACTTTTGGGATGATGGTGATATGCTTGGTACATTATGCCCAACATGCCCCCATAGGAGCCCCACACTCTTGGCAGGTGTCCCAGGACTTGTACGATGGTGTGGCAACATTCATTCCACCACTTGGATCCTTGCAGAGGATCTACAGGCATCTCCAATTCATATGGAGACCCATGGGGTCATTTATGTGCCCTCAGACCCACTGGGAGCACCACATGTCTACTACTTGGAGAACAAGGGGCCACCCCCTTGTCCATCATATTCCAAGGAATTTATTCCTCAATATGGCACTTCTGGATATTATTATGCCTTTGGAGGGCCCTACGACATGTACATATTATTATTTGGCCCCTTGTGAGGCTTATTTTTACACTTGTGAGCTAGTTTGGTGGGCTTGTCACCAATAGGGGTTTTATTTGCACATTATTTTATCATTAGGGGCTAATGTAGGCCCATAGGCTAATTCGAACTCCTCAAGAGGCTATATGTTGATGTCAGATACATTCATTTGGATCATCACTTGACTTGGGATCTCTCTAATCATAGAGAACTTCAAATTTTTTCCTTGGAGGATATTTTTTGCAGATGGATGAATTTTGACGTATGGATTTGGGCTATTTTTCTTGTCATGGAGCTTTGTCTTGCAAACGAAATGCTGGTTGGATATATTCTATAATGGTGTAAATAAATGTTGACGTTGTTATTCTTGTTGTTGCATACTCCTAAAATTAGGGCTAGTTGTTGCATAATTGGAATGTGGAATTAAGCATGTTTTAGCTAATTTAATCTATGGGCCAACATTATATGAATGAAATTTCGTAGAGAGTATTTGTATCGATAACCTTGCATCATTTGCTTTGAAGTATAAATTCTTGAAGGTCACTTTTCTTATCTTTCTCTCAGCATCGGATGCAGTTGTCTTTCTGAGCCACGTTGATCAAGAAACCAAGTTCTTACTCATCATCATCCTTGAATCCATATCCCCAAGTGAATTAGGCACTGATCCCTAAAAAGGGTGACTATTTTAACCCTCTTTTTACCATTTTCCCCTTTTTCCCTAGGTCTAGTCCCATTAGTCACCTAGGGCATCAATTTACTGACAATTGATCTAAGGAAAATTTTCAATCTCCTACAGGCCACTACGCTGGTGGGTCCCCTCCCTCTGCTCCAAATTGAGGCGATTCTAACGATGGAATCTTCGGGAATCCCAAGCCCTAGCTCTAGGATCGAATTTTGCTAGGCATCCCTATAGCTAGACCTCAACAAGATCAATTTAACCTTTTGAAGTAAATATTCTTGTTTGGTCCTTTTTTTTTCACCTTGTCCAGGATAGGAACATCATTGGTTGCTACTTTCCATCTCTGAACCTGGACTGGGTCCACTTGGCCCCGTGTGGTCCCACATCTCAATAAAGATTATTTGTCAAGGACCATTTGGGAATCCAAGTTTCCCAAGGATTATATGGATTGATAACCTCGTCTATAAGCCTATTCCTTCTCCCTCAACCCTCCAATCCTCACCCCTTACCTCTGGAGGACCAAGTCCCTTGCTTAAAGAGCAAGCAAGTTCCATTCTTCACTCCATCTTTGGGAGAGGGATTCCAGGGTCAATTTCCAGCTATCCATTGACATATACTTTACAAGTGATCCCTATACTACCGAGACTCCTCCCATTGGTGAAAGTCTGTCAAGAGTAGGGAGACTTAGCTGTGGTGATAGTGGGCTAAGCCTCCACTATTGCCCTTAACCTAGCAATTGCCCTCTTAGGAACCCCTTTTAGGTCCCCTGCTGGTTTGAGTGTTAACAAGGCTGATACCTCCACCCTAATCAACACCAAGGCAATCCAGAGGCTCATACCTCCACCCTAAATCATCATCAAGGGAATCCAGAGGCTCATACTCCACCCTAAATCATTAACAAGGGAATCTCAAGGCTCATACCTCCACCCAATGATGATTATATATATATATATATATGTCCATTCGCGATGATGGACACTGTCAACCAGGTAGTCTTTTTTCGATAGAGATTTTATCATTGGGAATCTAGAGGCTATCTTGCCTCCACCCAAAACAATTCATGGCACACGGGTCTTCCCAGTGCCTCCGTCTGTTCGCAAAAGAATCAGGAATCCAAAAATCTGTTCAAGTTCCACCTGATACACAATAGGAGTCCAGAGCACTTGCTCCACTTGCGTGTCTTTACCTCATTGCATAACGTGAAAAACCTCTTAGTGGAAAAGGCATTTTCATATATGAATCAGCATAACCATGTATTCAATACATAACCAATAAGGTAAGAGTTAACAGATCTCCTTTAAGTATAATCAAACATTAGTTACTGATTCTTTTTCTAGTATTCCTCCTTTTCATGAACTCATCCAGCCTACTTGGCTGTTCACACATCGATAGGGTTATTGTCAGATCAACATCTTCCTAAGCTTTCTTTCAAATTCTAGTACACACATATATTTATGCTTGTTAGTCATGGCAATAGTCATGTTACCTGCAAGCTCAAAGAGCCAATTGGGAGACCACATGGTATGTTGACATGCAGCTCGGTCATTAAGAAACAGCTTCATAAGACCTCTAGGCAATTTATGCATCTAATGGTTCAAGAAACAAACATCATGTAGTCTTGGCGGGTTCAACTTCATGGGCTTGAATTGAATCTTAGTATATTTAGAATTGTTTTGAGGGCTGATCTGAGTTTTGAATTTGGTATATGTGAAGAGTCTCAACATGCAAAGTGTGCTCCTTACTGTTTTGTCAGTCAGATATGCTGACCTTGGACATTATCACGAATAGTCCACAACGGAGAATGTGAAGTTAGTCTTCATTTGTCCCATCTCTCCAGCAAGCAATTGCAGGAATGGAACTTTAAGAATATGCATACAATCAAAGTGGTTGTGATGAGGACAAGGAGATGATGGGTGTTTCAGAATATCGTGGACGACCTCCATGGAGAGTTGACTTGTCACACAAGAGTGCAAAGTTCAAACAATTACTGCTGCAGTGTTGTTACAATATAATCTGGTGGAACCTGCTAGAATGGAAAACTCGTGGTTTACTAAAGATTAACTATGGAAGCTTGAACCACCATCCAGAGTAATAACAACCGATTACTCAACTGCTGGGTAAACTTTCAACCTACCAAGTCTAAACAGTGCTACAGATCCAACTTCTTACACTTACAACCATGAATACGGATCGCTCTTTGAGTTAGAGCAATGAGGGTAACTGTAAATTATACCAAGGCTACCACAAGGTCAATACCATGCAAGTTAGTCTACCCTGCCCAACTCCCTATCAAGGCATCAATGTAATGGACCTTAGTTGCAGTTACCATTTGTGTGTCAACAATAGTCAGTTCGAGTTTCAGGGCAGGTAATGCTCTCTTAACACACACACACACACACATATATATACACACTCAGGTAAGGAAATGGCAGGGATGCAGCCAATAGTACATTATTTACAGCATATCCTAATCAACGTCGTTCAGTATATGCTCTGATGTATCCATCATTCCAGCATGAATGAAACATGAAAATATGTACAGACCTTACTAAATACTAGTGGCAATAGAGTCCTATTTCATTTTCAATTTTTCACTGTCATTGAAGAGGGCATAGATTATTTACTAGGAGCATCTATTCTAACAGAATACCTATACAAAGAAATACCAAGGCGGATCCATAATCAGTTACTCTCATCACAGATGTCAGCAGAATTACAATAAGCTACAATAATTGGTTTGTACAGAAAACAGTCAATTTCCCTTTTTCTAGGCCTCCCTAGTACGATGGTAACTTTCAATAAGATCCTTCAAGTACCGAGTTCTAGTGTCTGGTAATCATTAAGGTCATACTCCTAATTCAGTTCCTACTTTGTTCACAGCTGAAACAGCAGCTAGTCATGAACCTGTACGTATCATTTTGCTTTGTTTTGTATGTTTCATATATGAAGAAGAAATCAATTTCTAGACGTGGAAGTTGGCTTCTTGGGAAGTGGAAAAGACAGCCAAGAGTACTAGAGGCTAACATTTCCAAACCCAGAGTTGCAAAAATCAAATTTGGTAATTTCTCTTCACTTTACCTTCTCACCAGCACATATTTCAGCCTAATTCTTACATATTCAGGGCTTGAAGGGACAGCCTACAAGGCAATACACGGCCCACGAGGCCTGTGCGAAGGTCCAAGCAGGATCCAGAGTGCAGCATACTATTTTGAGTTCCCATTCCTTACTGAGTACAGCTTCCAGCAGTTAGGACAATGCCTGACAGTCCGGAATGGTTATGGGTTGTCAATCCAGCTAGCTAAGTGTAGCAGCTGTCATAGATCTCAACCAATTTCGTGGCTAAGGCATTACACTAAGTTGATACCAGCCTTAAACAGCCTTTACATCCGGCCCTTATTAAAATTCTGCAAACTTGTGTGATTAGGCTGTAACTGACAATGTTGATTTGGGGTAGCATCGGATGTGCTCTAGCCACGAAATTTGGTGGAGAGGTTGGGGCACATGAGATCTCCAATATCTAGAAAGGGTTTGGGCAGATTCTAAACAGATCAGGAGATATTAAAATAATTAATATTTTTGATGGAGTCCCTAAGTGGAAACTTAGGGAGAATAAAATATTAATGTGTATTGATATGAATCTGTGTTAGAATGGTCCAAAAAGACATGGATCAAGCTAGATCTAATCTTAGCCGTTGATTAATGACTTAATCTCGGCCGTTGAGATGTCAACAGAAAAAGTATAAGAGCAGGCTTAAGGGGCACTTGGAGAACACACTAAGGGAGACCAGTGAGTTCAATTTCTGGAGCGGGGTTTGCTGAGAAATTGAACTAGTGGTCTGGAGAGTAGTCAGGAGGCAGCAAGTATGGAATAGAGAGACAGGAGATCAGCGCAGAAGAGGCAGACACAGAGCCAGAGGAAGCCACGCAGAGATAACAGAGATTGCGCAGAGCCAGAAGGGCTTGCGTCATCCACGCAAAGGCTGCAGGAGTGACGCAGAAGCCCAGAGAGGCTGCGCAGAGCCTCAGTAGGCTGACACAGAGGGTTTCAGGCTGACGCAGAGGGTTTTAGGCTGTAGCAGAGGTTAGTAGGGCCTACGCTGGGTTTAGGAAAGTGCTGGAAGTTTGCCTTTCTGTGGGTAAGCCAGTTTGGCACCCTGTTGTACAAGACAATTGCTAAATAATAAAATCCTCCCTTGCTGCACCGATTTTCCCACATTGGGTTTTTCCGGGGACATTAGTCCAAAATAACTGTGTCAATGTGTGCATATTTTTTTGTTTCTGTGTTACGATGTTATTTGCAGCAGTATTTATTTTAATATTTGTTGAAGTAATTTCATGAATAAATTATGATGAAATAAGTAGGAAAAGTAATTAGTTGCTGCAATGACAGAATTTTCACATGGTAGCAGGGCAATTAATCAAAGACAGAAAGGGAAAATCAGTTATGGGTCGAGACCACGATGCAAAGGCATCCACCTCAGGGGACTCACGCAGATTTTTAGAAGATTGCACAAGAGAGAGAGATTTCGATTTCTCTATGTTGGCTTCCAGGTTGGAAGAAGAAGTGGTGTGCATGACTAGTGTTGCATCATCAGAAGTATGGTATATAGACAATGGAGCCTCGTGGCATATGACGGGAATCAGGGAGTGTTTCTCAGAATATCGAGAAGAGAAGATGAACTTTCAGATCACCATGGGGAACAAGGCAAAGTGTACTCTAGTAGGAAAGGGTACCATAGTTTTTCAGACAGAATCGGGAGAGCAGTTCCGTGCCACAAATGTGCTGCATGTGCCAGGATTGGGGATGAACATACTTTTCATGTTGTTGTCGCGCAGATTGACACGACAACGCTCAGACCGGGGGCTGTCACTCCGATCCCCGATCCCTCCGTTTAAGCCTGTCTCCCACGGCTAAGGGGGGTAGTCCCTGTGGGATGATGAAGACCAACTGTCGACCAGTCGGTTGGGAGACACGAGATACGATATAAAAGCACTTGATGGATTTAATTAATGAAGCAGACCAGTGCCTTAAGAGATGATTATAAAAACGATTACCTGTTAAATGATATAGAAACATGAACCATGAACAACAATCATATATCAACTTCGCATCTCGACTTGAAAATTCAGATCTCAGCGTGAAAAATAATAATTCCCGAAAAATAACTGGATCTGACAAAGAAAAAATTCCACAAAATTTTTCGATTTTTTTTTTTTTTTAAAACAAAATTAAAAAAATGAAATCTAAAAAATTAGTCTAAAACTAAAATATTTAAAAAAATAAAACTAAATCTAAATAAATCTTTTTATTTTTTATTTTTCATAAAATTTAAATCTAAAAGCACCTAAATCTAAACTCTTTAAAATAAAAATAAAAACAATTGACTAATATCTAAATGTAACTTAACAAAAATCTTATTCCTAAAACTAGAATCTAAAATGATAAAATTTAAAATCTAAAAGTGAAATCGCAT
Organism: Pinus tabuliformis; assembly: GCA_031772625.1. Lineage (NCBI taxonomy): Eukaryota > Viridiplantae > Streptophyta > Pinopsida > Pinales > Pinaceae > Pinus > Pinus tabuliformis. The sequence continues at coordinate 2,077,248,437 of CM062818.1, forward strand.
ATTTTTATTTTTATTTTTATGTATATATCAAAACTAAACTATAAAACAAATGAAATCGAATAACAAAAAAAAACTATACTAAACCTTGTCTAACGCTAACCTACGCTAACAATATCAAAACGTTAACCTATGTGAATACATACAACCCCAAAACGCATTAAGAAACCTCGATTTACCTGCTCCGGATCAAATTCGATTATCTGTTCATGAATCGATTTTACCTGCGGATTTCAGCGAGAGTTTGCAAGTTATTTTGACGGCGTAGAAGCGTTTTCACCTGTGTTGATGGCCTGGAACGCATCTGCACACCACTGATAGCAATACGCTATGCAATTTCACAAACAGAGTTGAATGAAGTGTAAACCAGCCGGCAGGACACCAAATCGAGCGACGTGCTGAATCGAAAACCCTTCGCGACTTGCTGATAACCAGTTTCAGTTGCGGCCTGAGGGCTCTTCACTTGATCCGGGCGGGGAAATTATGGCTACGCCGGCACAAAAAAATTTGAATGCAAACGTCTTGATGGAGCACGTGATCTCCCTCAGCAGAACTCGAAAGGGACTTATGCTATTACCTGGGCAGCGTGACAGTGATGTAGCTGCAGGTTTTTTAAACGACAGACAAGGAGTCGATTCAACGCAGCTTATCTCGTTCAACAGTGAATGGAAATCGATTGGGAGATTACGTCGGTTTGCATATATCTCATCCAGATCCTGACGGTGTTTGCCTATACTGAGACACGACCACAGATCCCCGGTTTTGAGAGCGGATTTTTAAGTGTAATGACGGCTGTAAGCTGATGGGCAGAACTGACTTTGACATCCACAAGGCCACGTCTAGAGAGAACAAAATGCACAACTTATGTGAACAATGGCGATGCTTGGAACAGCTCAGAGTGGCATTAATAAACAGCTGATGTACGTAGCAGAATGATGCAATCCTTCAGTTTATTTCGAAACAGCAAGGCTTGTCAAGGACTTTATGCTTAATAAACCCTTGGGGAAAAACCTGGCTCCTGCAAGTTGCAAAAAAAAAACAAAACACTGATAATATATGCCCTAGACCCAAAACTGAAAACCCTAATCAACTTAATTAATTTACAGATTTTGGCCCATCTTCAGCCAGATTCAACAAATAAGAACAGGAATATGTTAGATAATATTTCAGAAAATCTCTCATGTAAATCAGAAAAGAAATTTTAAATGATAAACCCAGGGCAAGATCAGCTGGGCTCTGCAAAGAAAAGCCTGTGGGAGTCGGCTGGTTCAGCCTAGAACTTCCCCAAACGACCACCAATATTCTTCACTAATAGATTCCCTGCACATCTCAAGCAACCATCAGCAAAAGAGAGCAAGAATGCTGCTAGATCTCAGGAAATAATGGAGATACCTGCCATTATTTCAGAAATCCTAACAACACTCCAACCCTAGCAAGTGAACAAGATACCTGTGCTCACAATACTCTGAAAACAAGCTATTGTTAATGGCTGAAAACTAAAATATGCAGAAAAATAAACATCTCACAGCAATTCCAGAGAGTAACACCAGCAAGATTTGGACCCCAAAGTCTTCTTTTATTAACCAGAAATCAGATTACAAGAGAGCTTTTTTCAGTACAGACTCCAGATCGAATGAATCTGAAATGACCACCTAAGACTTTATAGAAAGGAAATGATCCCAACGGCTAGTTCGAATGATCCATGTAGAAATGATCTCGACCGTTGATGAGGATCAAGACATCTCTTGATCTCATCCGTCGATTTATTCAATTAATTTTTTATTATTATTTTTTTTTAAATTTTTAATTTTTTTTTTATTAAATTTTTAAATTTTATTATTATTTATTTTATTTTTTAAATTTCTTAATTTTTATTTATTTTATTATTTTATTTCATTTTTTAAATGGATCATCGAACTAAGCCTTTGGAAACATCACCTAGGACCTAGGACTTAGGACTCACGGGGGATTTAAAACATTTTCAACCCTCAAGACACATTTCATGATGACTTTTTACAATTTACATCTCAAGGGGACAAACCCACTTAATACAGACCCTCATAAATCACCCAGTTCTGCGACACAACTATAATCTAGCAGATTAACACACTAGGATTCTCCTAAAGTTCTAATGACAAAATCCATCCCGGCTTTGGGGTCAGGTTTGAAGGAAAACTCTGCCGATCCATGGATCGGTGAGACGAAAAACCTTCCGGGACATAGATTATCATAGAAAGTTAGGTCCACCTAGGCAATTTTACATACATGACTCTGATCTGCTTAGATTATTTACAATTCATACATGCAGACTGGGTTTACAATTGAAATGATCAAGCTGCTGATGACTGTAGGCTGGCACGGACACGCCGTTCAGGTGCTATCTCTTTCTGCCAAGAAAAGAGGGTGTACCGCATGGGAAGTTGACCAGTAGTGGTCAACATCTGGCTCTACTCGGGGACACGTTGCTGCTCTGTAGGAATGTGAGAATCCAGAATCTGCATCCATGCAACACACAACAAAATATAAGTAGCGTCCGTCCAAAATCATCATATACATTAAGCACAGGAAAGATAAAAGCTCTTCATTTATTAACTAACTAATAACATGAAAAGTAAATCTAATCCTAAAAACAGAAATGAAATGTTGAAAAGACAAGGAGTAGGGATAGAAATATAATACAGAAGATGCCCCATGGCATCAGATATCATCTCCGAAGAACAGCTTGAGCATTTGGCCGTTCACTGGTAGATCAAGTGGTTCGCCATCCAATCTGCTCAAGTAGAATGAGTTTGGCCCGACTATATCTCTAATGATGTATGGTCCCAGCCACAAACTATCAAACTTCTTATGTTTTCCCGGCTTTTCATTTTTGCGATCCCAGAGTAAAACCATATCTCCAACCTGCAAAAATCTAGATCGAGAGCATTTATCAAAGCTTTTCTTAATATTAGATTGATTTTTACATATAGCCTCAAAAGCTGTCCGACGAGCCTCATCTAATTCCACAATCTGATCTATCCTATTCTGAACAACATCTTTATTAGTGGAAAATTTTTGGAGAAGCTGATAGGCTGGCAATTTTAGGTGCACAGGTAAGGTAACATCCAAGCCATAAACTAATTCAAAGGGAGATTTACCAGTAGACTTCTTCTTAGTAATTCTGTCTGCCCACAAAGCATACTTGATTTTACTGTCCCAAGACTTCTTGTTATCTCCTACTATCTTCTTGATAATGGTTATGAGATTTTTATTACTTGATTCAGCCAAACCATTACCCTGAGGATAGTAATTCGACGAATGAGATAAGACAATGCCATATTTGAAACAAAAAGATGTAAACTCTGAAGAACTAAAAGCCTTGGCATTGTCCGTAGTGATCTTAGCGGGGACACCAAATCTAGTAATGATGTTATTCTCAATGAAATCCATAATCACCTTTTCAGTGGCATTCTTAGCAGGAATGGCTTCGACCCATTTAGTGAAATAATCAGTAGCAGTCAAAATCCATGAGTAGCCATTGCTAGAATTTTCATGGAACTTCCCTATGAAGTCCAGACCCCAATGCTGAAAAGGTGCCTCTACAATAACAGGTTGTAGAGGAAGGGCAGCAAGCTTCTGCTTCCCAGTGAACAGTTGACAGGCTTGACACGTTCTAACATACTTGTGCACATCAGAAAAAATCGAAGGCCAATAATAGCCAGCTCTCAGGATTTTGTGGGCTGTAGTTCTAGCGGCATAATGACCACCACAAAATCCTGAATGAAATTCGGAGATTAATCTTTTGGACTCAACATCGTCAACACACCTAAGCACTATGCCCTCAGGATTTCTCCATCCAAGGCCATCCTTCATAAGGCAGTACTTAGTGGATTTTAGTCTAAGAGCCCTTCTCTTATGAGTGACTAAATGGTTAGGACATGCAAGATTGGTTAAGTAGTAAACTATGTCCTTATACCATTCATGCTCTGCTAATCTTTTCAACTCTGGCGAAGATAGCTCGTCAAGGCAAAACAAACCAAGAGTCTTTTCATTACTTTCTGTTAACATTTGAGCTAAACCTTGGCCTTTGATCAGCTTGGTGGGTCTAATTTCTAAATCATACTCTTGTATCTTAGTAACCCACCTAGCACGAGTCCCTAAGCAATCAGTTTGAGTTAATATGTCCTTAACAGCAGAATGCGGGACGTAAGCAATGATCTTAGAATAACCCACATAAGTTTTAAAATGCTTAAGAGACTTGACCAGGGCATAAGCCTGCTTTTCCATGGTATTGTACTTCAACTCAGAGTTTTGAAGTGCTCTACTCATGAAAGAAATAGGCTGCTCGTGACCGTCTTTATTCTTTTGAAGCAAAACACCAGCGATGGTATCTTCAGAAGCGAAAGAAAAAATCATGAAATCCTTGGAGTAGTCAGGACTAACCAAGACAGGAGCTTTTGCAATAGCGGACTTGATTTCTTGGAAAACCCTTTTGCCCTCTTCTTGCCAGACAAATTTTGCATCTTTCTTCAGAAGACTTTGAATGGGCTTAGCTATTTCTGCATAATTTGGGATGAATCTTCTAATAAAATTTATCTTTCCAAGGAAAGACTGAAGGGATTTAAGATTATGCGGGAGAGGAATCTTTCGAATTGCTTCAACTCGTTCGGGATCGATTTTGATTCCTTCCTTAGAAATGATATGACCGAGTAATTTCCCTTCTGTTACCCCAAAAACAGACTTAGCCGGATTCAAAGAAATTCCATATTCTCTACATCTGTCGAAAACTTGCCTAAGATGATCTATATGACTGATACCATCTTTAGAGAAAACAATAAGATCGTCTTGATAGATTTCGATAATTTTCCCGATTAACCCTTTGAAGGCATAATCCATGGCCCTCTGGAAAGTAGCCCCAGCATTTGTTAACCCAAATGGCATTCTGATGTATTCAAAAGTACCCCACGGTGTTGTAAATGTGGTCTTGTGTCGATCTTCCTTTTTCACCCAAACTTGATTATACCCAGAAAAGCCATCTAGCAATGACATCATTCCAAACCCAGTTACTCTTTGCAACAAAGTTTCCATGTTTGGCAAAGGGTAATTATCCTTTTTGCATGCCAGATTAAGGTTTCTAAAATCGACACAAAGTCTTATTGTACCGTTCTTTTTCCTAACAATCACCAAATTCGAACACCATGTCGAATGCCTAGTTTGAGCGATGATCCCTGCTGAAAGCATCTTTGCAAGTTCTTTCTGGACCAAGGGGGCTAATTTCGGATTAATTTGCCTAAGTTTCTGCCGAAAGGGTTTAGCATTTTCATCCTTTAAGGGAATAGTATGCTCCATAACATCTTCCCTATAGCCTTTTAATTCATCATAGGAAAAAGCTAAAACGTCTCTATATTCATGAAGTAAATCAGCTAACCTTTTCCTTTCCTCCAAACTAGTACCTTTACCAATTTTAACTATTTTCGGATTTTCAGAAGTACCAATGTTGATTTCGAGGTACTCGCCTGGGTTCATCTTGTTTTCTTCTCTAAGCTTCGTGGCATCATGCCGATCAAAATGTTGCTCTAAGGCAACCACATTTCTAGGAGTAGGATTTATGATATGTTCATGATTTAAAGATCCATCCTCCTGAGAAATTATCCGAAAATCTTCAAACTCATCCAAACTATTGAGAAAACGAATGACTTGCTTTTCGTCGTTAAAAACTTGCCAATGCTCCGAGTTATCTGGGACAGATGGTCTAAATATTACTTCCATTTTGATTTTATCGTTAATTAACTCATCAGATAACTGGAAAGTTGTGGCAGCTACAGCAAGTTCATCCGCCAAACTATTTTGTTCTCGAGGGATTGCTTCAAGGTTAAGGGCATCGAAGTGCTCCATAGTATCCCACACAGCATTTCGATAGTTTCTTAATCTCTGATTTCTACATGTGAATTTGTTTTTAAGTTGCATGATAACCAGATCGGAATCCCCCTTGATGCTAAGCAATTTAATCCTCAAAGCTTTGGCCAATTCAAGACCCAACAATATAGCTTCGTACTCAGCGACATTGTTGGTTGCTTCAAATTCTAAACGATAGGCAAACTTGAATATATGACCAAGGGGCGATTTAAGCACTACTCCCGCACCTTTACCATGACTAGAGGACGCACCATCGAAGTACATATACCAGACGTTATCCTTAAGATCCTTAATCTCATCATCGGGAGGAATTATGAAATTGGACATGATAGAGTAGTTCCCGATGTCAGATTGTTCTCTAATTATTTCGTTATGAGGCTTCTTAGGATTTTCAACATGAAATTTCCTCTCGGGCTCTCTATTTAGCCTAACAAAACCATCACTGCTAGGAGAAGGAATCATAGCATATGACCAATTCATCTGAATGCTTCCTCCTAGATCAGAGGCCCACTTTCTAGATAACAGCATACCCCAAGCATCAGGTACATCAACGACAACGATATCCATAACAACCATGATGTCCGGGTAAACTGAAAGGTGAACTTGTAAATCCTTGATTAAACCATGTACTTCGATTTTCTTAGAATCCATAGCACATATATTATAGTAGGGTCTAGAAACTCTTAAGTTAAGCTGTTCCATGACCCTTTTAGTCATAACGCAAGCAGATGCGCCTGAATCCAACATGCAGTTATTCAATTTATACCCGTTGACTAATAAGGTGATACAGAAGGGTTGATGATCTTTGTTATCAACATCTACGCTTTGCAGATAAATAGGAGCATCATGATAGTCAACCTCGCGAATCTTCTGCTGAGAAGTGTTGACTTGAGGACCCTGAATTGCCTTTAGTAACTTGTCTTTCTGGGAAGGGATCTTAGCGATCTCAGATACAGGAACCCAGATTTTCGCATTGTTAAACCAACTTCCCAAATCAACATCTATTCCAGAGTTTATGCCAGGGTTTAAAGTTCGAGGGGGAATTTGATTCTCGCTCTGATCTTTATCCCTTCTTTGGTATGTCAAACCCCTATCTCTAGCATTTCTAAAATTTTCTCAGGAGAGGGCTTCTCACCATATAACCTAGCCAAAATGTCATCTTCATTTTCAAGGTTATTAATACTAAAAGCAGATGAAGTATCCATAACATCATAGCTCCTTTCCTTAATCTCTATCCAATCATTCATGGGCACAGGAAACTTGCTCCCTACTACATTTATTTGCTCACCTGTCCCAAGCATTCCATTATCCAAGAGTCCTCTGATAATGAGACAAGAGGATTCTTCATGAAAAGCATCGCAAGCACAACAGTAAGGAGGAGCATCATCTACCAGATTAGTAAGCGGGTTAGGGGGTCTCTGCTCACTAGATTGACCTCTTCTTTGCCAATTATTATTTTTGTTATTATTATTTCGAGGCTGAAAATTTTGCGATTGCGTTCTTTCCATCTGAATCAATCTATTCTGCAAAGTGTTTATCTCCTTATTATGATTAATTTCCATAGTTTCAATTTTTTGAAGCAATTTAAGAACAAGCTCACTTTCTGGCTCTTGGACTGCTTTTCCCTTAGGTTCCTTTAGTTTCGTAGCAGCCCTATCAAAACCTGGGACTTCAGACTTCCCAGAAGCTGCCTTGTCCTTTTCAAGTTCTACAGCTAAGGCTTGGCAATCTCGATAATCAGTAAGTTTAGCACGCCTTAACTCATAAGATGGTTCAGGACCAAAGGCATCAATGTAAAAATCTTGGAGAGTTTTATCTGTAGGTTTATAGTCTTGAGGTAATTCTCTAATAATACCATTAAACCTTCTATTAAATTCTTCAACAGTTTCATCCTCTCTCTTTTTTATCAGAGTAAGAGCTCTTACAAGATGTCTTCCCTCTCTCTTATCTCCATATTTTTCTCTAAATGAATTTATGATTGATTGTAAAGAGTTAAATGAATTTGGAGGTTTTTCTGTAAACCACTCATAAGCATCACCTGCTAGAGTCAAGATAAAAAGAGACATCCTGACATCTTCATGATCAAAATCAGGAGATCTAGCATACTTAGCCATCCATATATTGAAATCTCGCAAGTGGGAATTAACAGTAATGGCATTATCTCCTTGAAAATTAGGCAATTTGTCTAACCCAACAGATGGAATAGCATTGGGGGATCCAGGAATGTTAGAAAAATCACAAGGGGCATACAGACTCATGGTGCTGCGCCTAACTTGACCCTTAAAGAGCAAATGAATATCGGAAAGGGCTTCTTGTCCAAGATTTGCAAGGAGTGTACGAGAAGCAAGTTTGTGTGATCACACCCTGTAAACCTTTTCAGGATCAGGAGTGGGGTTGCACAGACTGCTTGGATGTCTTCTAGTGTACACTCTTGCAGATAATATAGGAAGTGGAGTCGCCACTTGAACAAGAAGTTAGACACAGAAAAGCTTGAAATGTAAGAACCAAGGACAGAAAAACTCTATCCCCGGCAACGGCGCCAAAAAATGTTGTCGCGCAGATTGACACGACAACGCTCAGACCGGGGGCTGTCACTCCGATCCCCGATCCCTCCGTTTAAGCCTGTCTCCCGCGGCTAAGGGGGGTAGTCCCTGTGGGATGATGAAGACCAACTGTCGACCAGTTGGTTGGGAGACACGAGATACGATATAAAAGCACTTGATGGATTTAATTAATGAAGCAGACCAGTGCCTTAAGAGATGATTATAAAAACGATTACTTGTTAAATGATATAGAAACATGAACCATGAACAGCAATCATATATCAACTTCGCATCTCGACTTGAAAATTCAGATCTCAGCGTGAAAAATAATAATTCCCGAAAAATAACTGGATCTAACAAAGAAAAAATTCCACAAAATTTTTCGATTTTTTTTTTTTTTTAAACAAAATTAAAAAAATGAAATCTAAAAAATTAGTCTAAAACTAAACTATTTAAAAAAAAAAAAAAACTAAATCTAAATAAATCTTTTTATTTTTTATTTTTCATAAAATTTAAATCTAAAAGCACCTAAATCTAAACTCTTTAAAAAAAAAAAAAAAACAATTAACTAATATCTAAATGTAACTTAACAAAAATCTTATTCCTAAAACTAGAACCTAAAATGATAAAATTTAAAATCTAAAAGTGAAATCGCATATTTTTTATTTTATTTTTATGTATATATCAAAACTAAACTATAAAACAAATGAAATCGAATAACAAAAAAAAACTATACTAAACCTTGTCTAACGCTAACCTACGCTAACAATATCAAAACGTTAACCTATGTGAATACATACAACCCCAAAACGCATTAAGAAACCTCGATTTACCTGCTCCGGATCAAATTCGATTATCTGTTCATGAATCAATTTTACCTGCGGATTTCAGCGAGAGTTTGCAGGTTATTTTGACGGCGTAGAAGCGTTTTCACCTGCGTTGATGGCCTGGAACGCATCTGCACACCACCGATAGCAATACGCTATGCAATTTCACAAACAGAGTTGAATGAAGTGTAAACTAGCCGGCAGGACACCAAATCGAGCGACGTGCTGAATCGAAAACCCTTCGTGACTTTCTGATAACCAGTTTCAGTTGCGGCCTGAGGGCTCTTCACTTGATCCGGGCAGGGAAATTATGGCTACGCCGGCACAAAAAATTTGAATGCAAATGTCTTGATGGAGCACGTGATCTCCCTCAGCAGAACTCGAAAGGGACTTATGCTATTACCTGGGCAGCGTGACAGTGATGTAGCTGCAGATTTTCAACGGCAGACAAGGAATCGATTCAACGCAGCTTATCTCGTTCAACAGTGAATGGAAATCGATTGAGAGATTACGTCGGTTTGCAGATATCTCATCCAGATCCTGACGGTGTTTGTTTGTACTGAGACACGGCCCACAGATTCCCGGTTCTGAGAGCGGATTTTTAAATGTAATGACGGCTGTAAGCTGATGGGCAGAACTGATTTTGACATCCACAAGGCCACGTCTAGAGAGAACAAAATGCACAACTTATGTGAACAATGGCGATGCTTGGAATAGCTCAGAGTGGCATTAATAAACAGCTGATGTACGTAGCAGAATGATGCAATCCTTCAGTTTATTTCGAAACAGTAAGGCTTGTCAAGGACTTTATGCTTAATAAACCCTTGGGGAAAAACCTGGCTCCTGCAAGTTGCAAAAAAAAAACAAAACATTGATAATATATGCCCCAGACCCAAAACTGAAAACCCTAATCAACTTAATTAATTTATAGATTTTGGCCCATCTTCAGCCAGATTCAACAAATAAGAATAGGAATATGTTAGATAATATTTCAGAAAATCTCTCATGTAAATCAGAAAAGAAATTTTAAATGATAAACCCAGGGCAAGATCAGCTGGGCTCTGCAAAGAAAAGCCTGTGGGAGTCGGCTGGTTCAGCCTAGAACTTCCCCAAACGCCCACCAATATTCTTCACTAATAGATTCCCTGCACATCTCAAGCAACCATCAGCAAAAGAGAGCAAGAATGCTGCTAGATCTCAGGAAATAATGGAGATACCTGCCATTATTTCAGAAATCCTAACAACACTCCAACCCTAGCAAGTGAACAAGATACCTGTGCTCACAATACTCTGAAAACAAGCTATTGTTAATGGCTGAAAACTGAAATATGCAGAAAAATAAACATCTCACAGCAATTCCAGAGAGTAACACCAGCGAGATTTGGACCCCAAAGTCTTCTTTTATTAACCAGAAATCAGATTACAAGAGAGCTTTTTTCAGTACAGACTCCAGATCGAATGAATCTGAAATGACCACCTAAGACTCTATATAAAGGAAATGATCCCAACGGCTAGTTCGAATGATCCATGTAGAAATGATCTCGACCGTTGATGAGGATCAAGACATCTCTTGATCTCATCCGTCGATTTATTCAATTAATTTTTTATTATTATTATTTTTTAAATTTTTAAATTTTTTTTTATTAAATTTTTTTATTATTTATTTTATTTTTTAAATTTCTTAATTTTTATTTATTTTATTATTTTATTTCATTTTTTAAATGGATCATCAAACTAAGCCTTTGGAAACATCACCTAGGACCTAGGACTTAGGACTCACGAGGGGATTTAAAACATTTTCAACCCTCAAGACACATTTCATGATGACTTTTTACAATTTACATCTCAAGGGGACAAACCCACTTAATACAGACCCTCATAAATCACCCAGTTCTGCGACACAACTATAATCTAGCAGATTAACACACTAGGATTCTCCTAAAGTTCTAATGACAAAATCCATCCCGGCTTTGGGGTCAGGTTTGAAGGAAAACTCTGCCGATCCATGGATCGGTGAGACGAAAAACCTTCCGGGACATAGATTATCATAGAAAGTTAGGTCCACCTAGGCAATTTTACATACATGACTCTGATCTGCTTAGATTATTTACAATTCATACATGCAGACTGGGTTTACAATTGAAATGATCAAGCTGCTGATGACTGTAGGCTGGCACGGACACGTCGTTCAGGTGCTATCTCTTTCTGCCAAGAAAAGAGGGTGTACCGCATGGGAAGTTGACCAGTAGTGGTCAACACGTGTCACAACTACAAGGCAAGGGCTATGACGTCTACTTCATCAAGGAAAAGGTATACGTCAAACACTCGAACTAGAAAAAGAAAGTGCAGATTGGGATCAAAAGTAATCGGTTGTACAGGTTACAACTAGAATCTCCGATGGCACTAATAGGCAGTCATGGGGACAAAGACTTAAACGAACTATGGGACAAAAGGATGGGTCACTTGCACCATGGAGCTCTGAGAATTCTCAGGAGCACTGTAGGAGGAGTTCTGGATCTGAGTACGGAACGAGATGATGTATGCAGGGGATGCGCTCTAGGAAAGTATGCTAAGGCAACATTTCCTAGGAGCAACCACAGGGCCAAGAGTGTACTAGGATTGATACACTCAGATATCTGCGGACCTATGTTCGTCAAAGCTCTCAGCGGTGCCGAGTATTTCCTTACCTTCATTGATGACCACTCGAGGAAAACTTGGATCTATTTTTTGAAAGCCAAGGATGAGGTTTTCAGTCGATTCAAAGAGTTCAAGGCTCTAGTGGAGAATTTGATAGGTAAGAAAATAAAAGTCTTGTTCTCAGATAATGGTGAAGAATATGTCGATAAGGACTTCATTGGTTTTTGCGCTAAGGAGGGCATCAGAAGAGAGTGGACAACTCCCTACAATCCGGAGCAGAATGGGGTGGTAGAAAGGAAAAACAGGACTATTGTAGAAGTAGCTAGGGCCATGCTGTATGATCAGGATATGCCAAAATTCCTATGGGCAGAAGCATGCAACACAGCTGTCTACGTTTAGAACAAGACTCCTCATCGGGCATTGGGCAAGATTACTCCAGAGAAAGTCTTCACTGGGAAGACCCCTGAAGTCAGTCATTTCAGGATATTTGGGAGTTTGGCATATTGTCGCATACCCGAAGAAAAGAGGAAGAAGCTGGATTAGACTGCAGAAAAGGGGTATCTAGCAGGATATAGCGAGAACGCTAAGGCATACGAGATCTATCTTCCAGGGAGCAGGAAGGTAGTAGTACGACAAGATGTAAAGTTCATGGAGGAAAGAGCTTTCAGAAGATCTCGTGAAATGCCTTCTAGGGAGCAATCAAAAGAGGATCCATTGGTCATGCCTCTTCAACCAACAAAAGTGAAGAATCCTTAGATTAGGAAGATTCTCAGGATGAGGAAGAGGAGCAAACAGAAGCACATGTTGGCAGAGGAAGAACCAGCAGGGAACTTCGTCAGATTCTGCGTGATGCAGAGAACTTCATCGGAGAGCCAAGGAATAGTAAAAGGGAGCAAAAACAGCCAGACAGGTATCACGCGTTAGTAGCTCAGGATGGAGAGGCTGCCTGTTTCAAGGAGGCAACTCAGCATCAGGTCTGGCTAGATGCAATGGTGGAGGAGTATAACTCCCTAATGGTAAACGATATCTAGGAGGTGATGTCAAGGCCTCAAGACAGATCTGTGGTAGGTTCAAGATGGATCTACAAGATCAAATATGCTGTGGATGACAGTATTGAAAAATACAAGGGCAGGTTTGTGGCTAAGGGGTATGCTCAAATGGAAGGGATTGACTATGAGGAAAACTTCGCCCCGGTAGCCAGGTATACATCTATTAGGACCATGATATCTATTGCAACCCAGATGGGATGGGAGATCCATCAGATGGATGTCAAGACAACATTTCTGAACGCGGTAATAGAAGAAGAAGTATACATTGAACAACTAGAGGGCTTTAATACTCATGAGAAAAAGTCTCATGTATGCAAATTGAAGAAAGCCTTGTATGGGCTGAAGCAGGCACCAAGAGTGTGGTATGGTCGAATAGATGGCTACTTGCAGAATATGGGGTTTGTCAAGAGTGACACGGATCCGACTCTCTACTATCTGGTCGTAGAGAGCGAGCCACTTATCTTAGTATTATATGTGGATGATCTCTTCCTGATAGGATCATCCAGACTCATTGAAGACTGCAAGAAGAATCTAGCCACAGAGTTCGATATGAAGGATCTGGGACAAATGCACTATTTTCTAGGGTTGGAAGTTTAGCAGCAGAAAGGAGAAATCTTCCTTGGGTAAGGAAGGTATGCTACAAAAATTCGCAAAAGGTTTGGGATGGGTTACTGTAGATCTATGGCTACGCCAATGATCACCAACTGGAAGAAGATTGATGCATCAAAAAACAAGGATGTTGATCCCACCCTATACTGACCAATGTTTTACAACTCGGACTCGGACTCGGACTCGGCCGAGGATCGACTCGGACTCGGACTCGGACTTGGTAATGACTCGGCCGGCTCGATTTCAATGACTCGGTCGTTGTAAAAAATACATTAAATATTTATTTTTTTTATAAAAAAACATAATTTTAAATATTTTAAACATAATTTTAAAGATTTTCATTCAAGTTTCCAAACACACAACATTATAATATACATGGAAGACAACATATGATCAAAGTAGGCTCATGAACCAATCCATTATATCAAAATGGTACGGTGTACCCAATGGCAATAGTAAATACATAGTCAACTGTAGTTTGTCATACATGATCAAAGACTCAAGAGTCAAAACAAAATACAAATAACCAAGGAGGCTAGTCGCTAGTAGCTACTGCCAGAGGAGCCAAGATCATCTCGACCAATCTCTGGATCATCATCATCAGAGTCAGACAAGGGGCCCCATGGCTCCTCCTCATCATCATCGTCTCCAACTGCAGCTGTAGAAGTGGTGCCAGTACCACTAGGCTGTGCAGCAGATGCAAGCTGAGATAGAGTACAAATGCGGCTGCGCTTCTATCGTGGCTGAGCAGAGGAAGCACCTACAACTGGAGTCCTACTAGCTGGCTGTGAGACTGAGGCTGGTGGATTGGGATCTGCATTCAACTGAACACGCTGCAGTGGATCTCCAACATCAATTTCATCAAGATCCTCATCAGGATCAAACTCTGGTAGACGACTCTCCACTACCCAATCTGATGTTGGATCAATGTCTTCCAACACAATGGGATCTGAATCAGGTCTTTTGTTCAGCAATTGGTTCCGTCTGAGCCGAAGGTTGTATTGGACAAAAACTAGATCATTCAACCGTTTTTGCTCCAAACGGTTTCTCTTCTTTGTGTGAATCCTCTCAAAGACAGACCAATTGCGCTCACACCCAGATGCACTGCAAGTTTGACTCAAAATACGAATTGCAAACCTTTGCAATTCAGGGCACTGGCCACCAAAGGCCTCCCACCATTGTGCTGCAAAAAACATAGGAGTGTAATGAATTATGAGTTAGATGAAGGCTGAAGCTCAACAAAATTACAAATTATATCTAACTTTCAAATTATAAATGATTTAACAAACTTTAATAAAAAAAGTAAAACCATTAAGAAATTGAAAATTGAAATTTTTGTTTACCTGGCTCATCTGCTTCTCTTGCAATCTTTGCTAGGTTCTTCCCAAAGGTACCTGTTGCATTGCTGAAGGATGTGACCTGCTGATGTATCAGCAGCTGATCAGACTCCGATGGGACCATGCGCTCAATGCAATCAACCAGTCCATCTCTGACCTCCCCCCTCAAAGCTCCTGACTCCTTAGCTTTATAATGATACCGTGGGTTCAAAAAATACCCAGCTGCATGTATAGGGCGATGGAGTTGATTGTTCCATCTTTCATCAATGATTGCCCAAATGGGCCCATACTTTGCCACTCTATCCTTGTATGCTGTCTTTATTTGCTCCTTTGCTTGATCCATAGCCTCATAAATGAAGCCCATAGCCAACCTTTCCCCATCCACCAACCACAACACCTTAACTAGTGGCTCAGCAAGCTTCACAATCTCTGCTGCCTTTCTCCAAAAAGTTTCATCATGGACTTTCCTTTTCAATTCTCTGCCTTCTGGTTTGTTAGACCAACTGCTTTGATTCCAATCATCACTGGAAAACATCTTTTGCAAGTTTCTATGTTGGGAAAGCATAGATTGCAATGTCAAAAAATGTGTAGCAAATCTAGTGATGGCAGGCCTAATAATATCCTTGCCTCCAGTGTGTTTCCTCATGAGACTCAAAACCAGTGTATGATTGTAGATAAATTTTGTTATGCTTTTGGCATTATCTACAGTGTTTCTGACCCAATCTAATTTTCCAATATCCTCAAGCATGAGGTCTATGCAATGTGCAGCGCATGGGGTCCAAAAGATGGTCTTGTGTTTTTCCTCTAACAGTCTACCAGCAAGAACATAGTTAGAGGCATTGTCTGTGATGATTTGAACAACATTAGCCACCCCCACATCCTGAATAACCTCATCCAATAGCTGAAACAACAAGTGGCCATCTTTTACCTTATCAGATGCATCAACTGATTTTAAAAACATGGTTCCCTGTGGGCAGAAGACAAGAAAGTTTACGATGGTACGGTTTCTTTGATCAGTCCATCCATCTGACATGATGGTACACCCTGTTCTTGCCCATGATTCCTTGAAATCTTGCAAATACTCATTAATTGATTTAATTTCTTTCTGCAAACGAAACCCCCTTAGCTCTTGCATAGTAGGGCCTTTGAAGCCTTTTCCAGCAGCATGTATGGCCTCAAACATAGGCTCATAATATGGTGAACGAGCAGCATTAAAGGGGATATCAGCATCATACCACCATCTAGCTATGTAGTCACAAGCAGTCTCCCTCAATTCTTTCTTCCAATGGTCATCTAAAGTGGGCTGAGCAAGACCTTTACTAACTTCAGGACCATGTGCATCTGATGGAGAGGAGCCTGAGTGAGTGAAAAAACTTTTGATAGTCCCATCACCCTTCATTCTACCCTTTCCCTTATCTTGAACAGAAGCAAAAGAGGGAGGAACATAACGGAAAGGGTTTGATGCATCAGTTTGAGGGATAGAGGAAGAACCCTCAAACTCATAGTGGGGGTTGGCAGCCATCATTCTTTGTATCTCCCTCTTCCTCCCAATTTCAGCCTGTATCTCTTTTTGCCTAGTCTTTTCTGCATTAAATTTTTCAAAGCTTTCCAACAAATTCTTTCTAATCTCCCCAATTTCCTCAGATTTACATGCAGTAATATTGCCTTTAATCCCTGCCAAGTGTTGTTTCAGCCTATTAATCCCCCAGGACCTGACTTAATTTTCCTATGGCAAAACTTGCAACACATCTCATCATCAACCATTTCAACATATGCCCAAGCAGGATCTTTTGCTCTAGGTGCCATTTTTTGACTAGGAAAACAATCTGAAAATGAAAAAAAAATAAATAAATTGATTCAATGTTCATTTATTTGACTAAAAACACTCTCTAAGCTATCTTGATATGCACCTAAAATTTACTAAGTAAAAACAGATTTATAGAGGTGGAAAAAAATACCTCCAGGCACAAACTGCCTCCTCAAGCTTGCTCCAAAAATCAGCTCCTCAATGCTGCTCCAAATGGCTGCCCAAGAAGCTCCTCACTCCAGCTACAATGCTCCTCCAAGACTCCTCACTGCTGCTCCAAAACAAGCTCAAGAACTGCTCACTAACTCTCAAAGAAGACTCTCACTCAAATGCATAAGACTGCTGTGAGTGAAATGAGAGCATTTGGTTGTCTTAAATAGAGTTTGGGAGGGGGAAATGGACCCCAAAAGCATTAAACAAATCACAATAACCCTTTCAGCTCCACAAACCCTAACTAACTTTATCAAAAATCAGCAAAAAATTCATTTTTTTTTGGTAAATACGCTGCCCAGCCGGACTTTATTGAAACGGCCGAGTCATTACGGGACCCGGCCGGGTTGACCGGGTCAGCTATGACTCGGCCGAGTCATTGGCTGACTCGGCCGAGTCATAGCCGACTCGGCCGAGTCATAGCCGACTCGGCCAGCCGAACCGGGTCATGGGCCGGGTCATAAAATTTGGCATTGAAACGGTCAGAAACGGCCGTTTCCGTTTCGGTACGGCCGTTTCGTAAAACACTGATACTGACAACCCATAGGGTCCCTGATGTATCTAGTCAATACCAGGCTAGATATTTGCTACGTGGTCAATACCTTTAGTGAGTTCATGGTGGAAACAAAGAGGGCTCACTGGGTAGCAACCAAGCACATTCTCAGGTATTTACAGGGAACAGTTGATTATGGGATTTTGTACAACAAGGGGAAGGATATCAGGTTGAGTGGATTTACTGATGTAGATTGGGCAGGAAGTTCAATGGATCGGAAAAGTACCTCTGGGTACTGTTTCAATATTGGATCAGGAATAACCTCCTGGTGCAGTAGGAAACAGAAGTCCGTGGCTTTGAGCTCATCTGAGGTAGAATATATGGCAGCAAGCACAGCTTTGTGTGAGGCCATATGGGTTAGAAAACTGCTGGTAAACCTATTCAGAAGAAGTATGGAGGCGAACAAGATCATGTGTGATAATCAGAGTTGTATCAAACTCTCTGAGAATCCAATATTTCATGATAGGTCAAAGCATATTGATATTCAGTGTCACTTTGTCAGAGATTTTGTCCAATGTGGAGCTGTACAGTTGAGCTACACTCCTAGAGGGGAACAAGTGGCAGATATCCTCACCAAGGCCCTTGGAAAGTCAAAATTTGACTACTTCAGGGAAAAGATGGGGATGGTAAAGAACCCCTTTCAGAAGTAGTGTGTTAGCAACATGAATGAAGAGGGAGTTGCAGTGCATATGCAGTGTTGGGAGAAAGGACCAACAACAACATAGATGCAGTGTTGGGAGAAAGGACCAACAACAACATAGATGCAGTGTTGGCAGAAAGGACCAACAACAACACAAATGCACAGGGAGTTGTAGTGTAGATGCAACGTTGGGAGAAAGGACCAACAACAACACAGATGTAGAGGAAGGTGTAGTGTGGATGCAGTGCTGGGAGAAAGGACCAGCAACAACATGGATGCAGAGAGATCTGTTGTACAGATGCAGCACTGGCAGTGGCAGAACCATGGGCAACAGTAGTGTAGAGGATGTTGGGCAGGGAGGCCTAGCATTAGCACAGGTACCAATGTCGAATGATCAGAGTAATACTCAGTGAGGAGTATTGTTAGAGCACAGTCCTCGCTAAGAGGGAGTGTTGATTTGGGGTAGCATCGGATGTGCTCTAGCCACGAAATATGGTGGAGAGGTTGGGGCACATGAGATCTCCAATACCCAGAAAGGGTTTGGGCAGATTCTAAACAGATCAGGAGATATTAAAATAATTAATATTTTTAATGGAGTCCCTAAGTCTAAACTTAGCGAAAATAAAATATTAATGTTTATTAATATGAATCTGTGTTAGAATGGTCCAAAAAGACATGGATCAAGTCAGATCTAATCTTAGTCATTGATTAGGGACTTAATGTTGGCTGTTGAGATGTCAACAGAAAAAGTATAAGAGGAAGCTTGAGGGGCACTTGGAGAATACACTAGGGAGACCAATCAGTTCAATTTCTAGAGTGGGGTTTGCTGAGAAATTGAACCAGTGGTCTAGAGAGCAGTCAGGAGGCAGCAAGTACGGAACAGAGAGGCGGGAGATCAGTGCAGAAGAGGCAGACACAGAGCTAGAGGAAGCCACGCAGAGACAACAGAGACTGCGTAGAGCCAGAAGGGCCTGCGTCATCCACGCAGAGGCTGCAGGAGTGACCCAGAAGCCTAGAGAGGCTGCGCAGAGCCTCAGTAGGCTGACGCAAAGGGTTTCAGGTTGATACAGAGGGTTTTAGGCTGTATCAGAGGTTGGTAGGGCCTACGCTGGGTTTAGGAAAGTGCTGGAAGTTTGTCTATCTATGGGTAAGCCAGTTTGGCACCCTGTTGTACAAGAAAATTGCTGAATAATAAAATCCTCCCTTGCTGCACCGGTTTTCCCACATTGGGTTTTTCCGGGGACATTAGTCCAAAATAACTGTGTCAATGTGTGGATATTTTTTTGTTTTTGTGCTACGATGTGATATCTGCAGCAGTATTTATTTTAATGTTTGTTGAAGTAATTTCATGAATAACTTATGATGAAATAAGTAGGAAAAGTAAATCAGTTGCTACAGTGATAGAATTTTCACAGACAACAGATTCTTTCATTTTTGTCCTGGCACCTCAAATAACACCAAACTCATAGTACATATAGCATATATTAGTGTGAGCAACCAATAGAGAGACTAGATAGGTATAAAATAAACGTTGTAATTGACAGCCGAGTCTATCCAAGGAATTGTCAGGGCATGTTTATTATAACCTATTGTTAAGAAAAACATATGTCAACAGATTGAAACGTGTACAGGGCTGGTCAGACAAGCTGGAACAGAGTTCTTTCTTCTTTTTGATATACTCAAACAGTGCATTCATTCCCGATGTACTTCCTATGACCATCATGATTTTGCACTTGAGACATCAATGAGAGTCTCTCACATGCCTGATACCACAATTTGAGGTCTGGTGGCCTGGTCTTAAAGAGACCTAAGGCCCTGCTTCATACCTACTGTCCCCTAAGAAAAATGCTGTCCCTTAAGTCATTTAAATCATAAGCCTGTTGAGACATATTTTGCAGATAGGGCCACAAAATCCTAGTCTTATTCTTTCAAAATAACCACAAGAATGAGTTCTCCTTTTACTTATCTAGAATTTTCCCAAATTTTAGCTCCCCTTGTCTTCTCGGGGAGAACCCTAAACCTAATGCCTTCCTTGCCTCAAGATTAGAGTTGTGGCATTCTAGACAAGAGTGCCGTGCATAATGATGAAGAGGTACAAAGGGAAGAGACAAGTTTTTTTTTCCTAACCATGATGTCACTGATGTATTTTACTTATTCCTGTGTCCCCTCTTCCAAGAAACATGTTCCCCTCTTCCTAGAAAGATGTTGTAACATTGCTTACAAGCTTAGCTATCATGAGAGAGAGGGGTTGTATTCCAATTATAGTGATTTTTTTTTTGTTCCATACCTGGGCAGTCCAACAAAACAGGATGTTACAAAGTATTAGTAGAGGAAGAATGTGACCTTGTTTAGCTGCTTCATAGTGAGTCAATTTTTTTTTTTGCTCATGATTTCTCCAGGTATAATCTTGTTATTAATGGCGTGTTAACTTCTGGACCCATGGAGAACTCAAACAGGTGTGTGTGCATCAGAATTTGATTGGCAACAAGTTGAAAGACATAATTTTAGGAGCAAGGATGATATGATTACATCCATGGTATCCACCACCAATGGCCTTGCAGAGTAGGTGGAGTCCGCAGACACCATGAACATTGCACAACTGAGCCTTTTACAATTTCCTAGAACCCAGGATTAACAATTGGGCATAACCTCTAGTTTTATCAAAGGGGTTAGGGAATTTCTAAATCAAGACTTTAGGAAAAATAATTTGTGAAGGTGATTTCAGGTTGTGGATTGATCACCTTTGGGAATTGCTAATTTTGTGTCATGGAGTGATCTGTAAATTTAATTGTGAGAAAGATTGCCAGTCATATTGCAGATGGACTAGCTAACAGAGTCATTCTATTGCCAGAAGTTAGATCCATTTTTTTTCCACAAAAATCAGTTTGAACTTTGACCCATGGGTATTTGCCACTAGCCACTGATGGGGAAGTTTTGCGGAGGGTGAACTTGACTTGTCAGTGAGTCAATTCGGCTGGTCCTATGTGCCAAGGCATCATAAGGCATCATACAAGTACAAAACAAGTGTCTGAACATCAAGCATAGAAACCATTCTTGTTCAAATAGAATTTCAGATAATGGATTCTCTTAATGTCTTTTAGCTTAGAACATAAGGTAGAATTGTAATTACTGTCCAAGCTAAATAGGTGTGCAGACAAGATCACAAGTAATACAAGAAGTAGAAGAATGCAACAACCAATTTACAATAAACCTATATCCCTATCTGTGATAGAGACCATTAGGTCCAAGCATTGAACCTAGGAGCTCTGATACTTGTAACACACCCCCTTGGGAATATATATATTAAATGTAAGCCTTCATCACTTGGCTCTCCTCTTGCTAGTCTGCAGGCATTTGAACCTGGGTGGGAAAGACAATGACCATTCTGCCCAACCAACAGACCCACCTTTAAAACTGAACAAAGAGGATCTCTACTACGATACCTAGATTAGTCAGCAAAGAAGGAAAAGGAGAAAAACAACATACATGGCAATATAGACTGGTTCCGTTGACAACACACCAATTTAAATGAAAAGATGCTTAAAGTCAGAGCAAGTGTTCCAGTCTTCCAAGGATGTGATGCTCATCAGTATCATTTTAGAATCTTGGTTATTGTTGAGTGTAACATTCGTTTAGTATATCATATTCAAATGCTCTGCCTCTATGAGTGTACAATTACCATTAAATTCCTGCCCTATTACTGTGACACATTGTGCCTTGGGCTACTTGGTGTCGGAAACATGTTTTTGTAACAAATGTGGTATGTAATACATATGGCCTATCTGAGAATGGAGACAAAACCTTGCTAGATCATAACTAGTGGACAATTTTATAGTCATATACAAAGTTCTGTGTACTGTTAATTTAACATTAGAGGGCGTAATTTGTAAACTCAACTACCTGAAGCTGGAGACCATATCTATTTCAATGGAATGCAACATTGTCAACCAACCATGGCAATCTTACACATCATGGCCCATCAGCACTCTGTTTATACTCTGGAATTCTCAGGCCTCAAATTTGTGTAGTACATACTACAGTCCTTCTGTCATACATATAAGGTTTACTTGTTCTGAATATATATAGTGAGGTAATAAAAGATTGATCTGTGGAGTTTTCGTGGCTGGAACTTGGCATAAAACAGGTCCAATACCCATTTTCTTGGGTAACCTCACAAGGATACTGTGCCTGTAAGTTATTTATTCAATTCCTTTTCTTCTTTGGTGCTAGGATCACAGACCAAGCTTGCAGTCATGAGTATCAGAACAGAGTTTCTTGTTTCTTATGTGTCATACATGTCATATTATTTGAATTCATTAATGGATTTGCATCTTTAAGACAGCAAGGCTATTAGCCAATTCAGTTTCCCTAGAATAAATAGGTCCTCTGGTGTTGTCCTACAGGAGCTTGAAGATCTTCTACCTGACCTGTTATGCAAGATCAAGAGATCCAGGCCCAGCAATCAACACAAGATATCATGTCTCTGGTCGTTATATAAAGGAGGTAGATAGATACAACATGTCTACTCATTTGTAATCAACACACCAATATAAGGAATGTGATGTCTACTAGCGTTGCTAGCAATTAGAGATATCTAGAACATAGTATATGTCTATGTTCTTCCTTAGAATTATGCATGGCCAATCACGTACCATCATGAAATAAAAACAGATATGATGAGACAGCGCTTAAGGTTACATGCCACCAATGTGTTACAATTCACTGTAATGATGTAGTAAAAGTCAATTGCCCAAATGTCATGGTGAAATGACACATGGTCTTATCATTCCCACATAAATTATGATTATGTGAAAAGGTAATATTACCATTACAAAGACTGCATATTATATGAGTTCTTTTTCTTTTAAAACATTGCACCGTAGTTAGAAAGGTCACTAGAGGCAGGTCTACACTAAACCCTCTGTAATAACATGTGTCAATAGGCCTAGACAGAGTCATGGTGTTTTGCACCCAGTCTACTAGTTCTTTACACAGGCAAACAGTACCAAACTAGCTAGAGTTTTGTACACCAGCAAACAATACTACACTAGCTAGAGACTTTTCCTTTGCATGGGAGCATTAAGGAAACTAGATGTACAACTTCATCCATAAATCACAAGTGTTGATTTGGGGTAAGCATCGGATGTGCCCTAAGCCTCAAATTTTGCAGGGAGGTTTGGGCACAGGTATTCCAAAGAACCGAAAAAATGTTTTGGGAAATTCCTCCTAGAAGTGATTTTATTAAAATAAATAATGTTTTTAATGGGGTTCCTAAGTCTAAACTTAGGAAAATTAAAATATTAATGGGTATTAATCTAATCAGAGGTGAAACTTCTAGAAAAAGCCATGGATCAAGAGCCTTTGATTATGTTTTAATCTAGGCCGTTGGTTGTTCAACAGGAAGATATAAGAAGGGGCTTGAGGATCATTTGGAAAACACACAGAGAGATTGAAGAAATTGATTTTCTGAGGTGAGAAGTTTTCAGGAGGAAAATCGATTGAGGAGATCTTGCAACATAGGGGTAGTGAGAATCCGGGAGAAGGAGTTTCTAGAGAGTATGAGGCAGAGGGAGAACAAAAAGACATCCAGAGGAAGGTTGACGCTGGCCCACGTAGTGCTGACGTAGAGGCAGTGCAGTCCTTGAGGGGAAGTCGAGTTCCTGCTGAGGGAAGTCGAAATTCAATTGTCGAAAGCCAGGGTACGAGTCTGGGAGGTAGAAGGTCGATTTCTCAGCCAGCAGAGGATCCAGAGGAGAGGCAGTGTAATACCCAAGAGGGGTGACACAGAAACTGCCCAAGGTGACGCAGTTCTGTGTAGAGGCCACATAGAGGGTGACGCAAAGCCTCCAGAGCAGCAGGATCAGTCATTGATTCTCCAGTGACAGGGTGAGATCATTTCACCAGTGTTTTGTTCAGTATTCTCTCTGTATCAGATTGCTTGTTGAGCATCCTAGAATTGTATTTAGAATTTTCTTCTGCTTAATAATAAACCCTCAGAGCTACTGCATCGATTTTCCCAAGTTGGGTTTTTATGGGGACTATTTGTCCAAAAATAATTGTGTCCTATGTGTTGTATTTTTCTTTCTTGCTCAGGATGTTGTTTCCGCATATATGTAAATTAAGTGAAGGTTGTAGATGCATTTGCTTAGATATTTACCATAGAACACAATAAATAACTTGCATGATCTAATCAAGTAGGAGAAGTAACATCAGTTTGCTGCAGTAGGGATTTCGGCTTAGGAATTATCACATGGTATCGGAGCTAGTGCAGGTGAGACAAGAAGAGCAGAACTAGAAACCCCAGCACTGAGCGGAAGGGGAAATTGAAAAGATGTAGAAGGCAACAAGTTGAAACCCTAGAGGGTTTGCATAGTTCTAGTCAGAGGGCCGAAAATTCGAGGTAGTCTCTCTCCGAGTGAGCTGATGGAGAGAAAGAGCTTCCAGTACGAATTTTGCCATGGCAGAGGGAGCAACGTTGAGCCTTAGTGTGAGGAGCAGTTGGTGGATATGGATTTTTCAGTGGGCAGCCTTGTCGGGCTAAAAAGACGTCAAAAGAAAGAAGAGCAACATAGTGAGGGAATACCTCCTCAGTGATTTCTGGCCGAGGAAATCAAAATTTCTCAATTGCTGAGCAATAGAGGAGCAACAACTTACCAACACCATCAGGGAGTGTGTAAGTTAGCCTAGGAGCTACGTAGTAGGGAGAAAGAGTTGTTTGATAATTTTCGGAGGAGATGGCAACCAGTGGTTTGAGGGATTAGGACAGGTTGGACGGTGCTTCCAACTATGCCATCTGGAAGGCTAGAATGACCTTCTTGCTAGATGAGCATGCCTTCAGGACGTATGTTGATAATGTGGTAGCTGTCCTGGTGGATGCAGATCCGCTGAAGAAGTAAAGAGCTGAGATGGCTAAGGAGAAAAGGGTGATCCTAGATGGAGTCAAGGATCATGTGGTGTGCCACATTGCAAGCAAAGGGATCGCTAAAGAGATGTGGGATGCCTTGGCCACATTGTATCAGGGATCTTCCAAGCAGCGGACAATGTACTTAGAGAAGAAGCTAAGATCTGCTCAAATGCAAAAGGGGGAGCGAGTGGATCTGTTCCTCACGAAACTGAAGGAGACCCGTGATGAGATGTCAGTTGCGGGACATACACCTCAAGAGTCGAAGTTAGTGAGACTGGCTCTAAATTCCATCTTAGAAGATTGGTAGATCTTTGTCCAGAGTATCCTGGGTAGTGCAACATTGCCAAATTGGGACGAGATGTGGGCAGATCTGAAACAAGAAGAGCTAAGGAGAGACCTGCTCAAGGTCAAACTTGACGGGAGTAGCAGCAGCAGTGGGTCGAAGCCCAAAGTAGAGGAGGAGGATAACACAACCCTTGCATCAAGGGACAACAGGGGCAACAGAGACAAAAGAAGGATGTCTCCAAGGGAAAGTGCTTCATATGTGGCAAGATGGGCCACTATGCATCCTAGTGTCCTTTGAAGAAAAAGGCAAGGATGAGAAGCATGGTCACAAGGTTGTAGCCACAAAGATCGAATAAGAGGAGTTTGCCATGACAACCAAGATACCTCTAGGAGGGAGGTAGGCTGATATAGAACTGTAGTTCGATAAAGCTACAAATGGGCAGGATCCTTGAGGAGCCCACCTCTTGGATCATCACCTTGCTACGAGAGCCCATGATTAGGAGTAGCGGGATAGTGGAGTTTCAGTTGGTGCCATGGAGTGTTGATTCTACAGATGCAGTGGCTGGGTGAGCCAGAGATTGAGTAGCGCAGAGAAGAGAGGCAACAGTGCGAGGAGGCATAGTGCAGAGCTTCAACAATGCAGTAGCCTCAGAGGCAGAATGGGACTAGTAGCAGTCAGGATGTCAGCACCAAGGAGTATCCACTGGATACTTGTCTAGTTTTGGGTGTTTTCAGTTGCTTCTCTCAACAACTGAGTTGCAGTGCAGATGCAGTGTGTTGATTTAGGGTAGCATCAGATGTGCTCTAAGCCTAAAATTTAGCAGGGAGGCTTGGGCATAGATATTCCAAAGAACCCAGAAAGCGTTTTGGGAAATTCCACCCAAAAGTGATTTTATTAAAGTAATTAATATTTTTTGTTGAAATTTCTGAATCTATCACATCGGAAATTCCTACTGCATTATTTGGTTTATTTCGCCTACTTGTTTATTTTCTTAACATGTTATTTAACCATATAAATACTGAAATAAATGCAAATGCAGTCTCAACCATCTACAGATCATCGACTGAAAAGAACAAACAAACACATAAGGGACACCATTATTTTTGGACAATCGTCCTCGAAAAAACCCAACTTGGGAAAACTGGTGCAACAGTTCTGAGGGTTTTATTATTAAGCAGCTTTCTTGAGTACAACTAGAGTGCCAAACTGGCTCACCCAACAGAGAAATCAATCTAGCAGTAATACCTCTCTTTGGAAGCAAATATTCGACAAGTCTGCTCCACGAAAATCTCTCCAACGCCTCTCTGAGGCTCTGTGTCAGCCCTCCTGGCGTCTGCATTAGCCTGGAACCCTCAACGCCAACCTTCTGATGCTCTGTGTTGGCTCTCTGGCCCTCTGCGTCACTCACACAGGCCCTGCTAGCCTCTGCACAATCCCTCTCGCCCTCTGCGTGGCTCTTGTTAGCCCTGCGTAGCCTTCTCTACCTCAGCGCTAATCCTTCAACACTATCTCTGCCTCTCTTCTATGCACTCACTGCCCCTCGCTGCAACTCTGATCACTGGTTTGATTTATCTCAGCGAACTTCGCTCCAGGAAATCGAACTGACTGATCAACTTGGTGTATCTCCAACTGACCCTCAAGCCTCCTCTTATACTTTTTCTGTCGAGTCTTCAATAACTGAGATTAAATCTCTAATCAACGACTAAGATTAGATTTGGCTTGATCCATGTCATTTAGAACCTTCTTACCCAATTTTATATTAATACCCATTAATATTTTTATTTTCCTAAGTTTAGACTTAGGAACCCATTAAAAATATTAATTAATTGAATATATTTCAACCAGGTGTAATTTCCCCAAACCATTTCTGGGTCTTGGAGGTCTCATGTGTTCTAGCCTCTCCACCAATTTTCATGGCTAGAGCAGATCTGATGCTACCCCAAATCAACACTCCCTCTTAGCGAGGAATATGCTCTAGTAGTGATCCACTATTGAACATCACCCTGATCATCCGACGCTGGTACCTGTGCTGATGCTTGGCCTGTTGCCCAACATCATATGGAGTTTGCATTGCTGCCTCTTGTACTTCTGCCCATGGCTCTGCCATTGCCACTGCTACATCTGTACTGCAGCTCCCTTTGCATCCGTACTGTTGCTGGTCCTTCCTCCCAACACTGCATCTGCACTGCAACTCTCTCTCTGCCCATAGCCCTACTACTGTTAACCGCTACACTACAACTCAGTTACTGAGAAGTAAGTAACTGATCTACCCAATTATTGACATCCTTGTTAGGCTAGAAGCCCTCCTGATGCTATTCTGTGCTCCCTCTGCTACCTTTGCATTGCTACAACAGCTCTGTGCCTCTTGCACTGCTGCAAATATCTCTGTGCCGTCCTTGCACTGCTGCAACCTCCTCTGTGCCTCTCGCACTGCTGCAACCCCCTTTGCGCTGCTACAGATCCCTGCACTCTAGCATTGTTCTGCCGCTCCATCCGCATCTTGCTTCTACCGACATCCGTCATCCTGCTACTGTCTCTCGGGGCTCTCGTAGCCGGATATGATCCAAGAGTTTGGGTACCTCAAGGATCCTGCCCCACATCTCCTGTAGTCCTCCTGACTACAACTCGATGTCACCCCACCTCTTCTCTAGAGGTGTATGAGCACACATGGTACAGTTGTCGTCAGTCTGCACTTCCTTCTCTGCCTTAGCCAACGCTGCCTTGGAGTCAAAAGCCTCTCCCTTATTCTTCTTCCTGGGACACTAGGTTGCATAATGGCCCAGCTCCCCACAATGGAAGCACTTTATCTTGGAGATGTCCTTCTTCTTCCTCTTCCCTTGCTGTCTCGCAGATGCCAGAGCCGCATCCTCTTCCTCCTCTTTCTTGATTCGACCTCCTTTGCTGCTACTTCCTGCCTTGGTCAACCGTTTGATCTCTTCTTGGCGAAGAGCTACCCACAACTCTTCCCATCCTGGAAGAGTCGCTCTGCCCAAAACGCTTTGGACGAATATCTCCCTCTCCTCAAAGATTGCATTCAGGGCAGTCTTCACCATTAACTTGTTAGGGTCCCACCCTAACCCCCTTATTTATGTCATGGGATCACATCATAGTCAAGAGTCAATAAAGCCCATATTAATATTTGTAAATGGTTAGCCCGCAATTAATGACGGGACCACAGTTAGTTGCAAATGGCCCGTAGTATTAGATAGATGGTATTAATAAAATCCACGGTATTGGCCCATGGTATTGCATGTATGAGTCATATATAAAGGATAGAGACTCCCTGCGAGGAGCATCGTGTCTTATTTTGTAGTCGAGCTCTGCTCTATTGGAGGTTGCCCCCTCGAAGAGGCAAGTGAACATTACTCTCTGAATAATAAAATCATTGCTATTCTGTGTTCTGGGTATCTTTTCTTCGCATATTCTGTATTTGGGTATCATTTTGCAGGTTAAGAGCATAACAAGTGGTATCAGAGCACTTTCCAGGGCCGGTGGGATCTCCAATTCTTAGCAAAAAAAAATTTTCGGCTAGAGACGTGTTCCGGCGTCTTTAAACCACGGGATCTGTCGTTGAGCGCATAAACCTGCGGATTTGGGGAGGCATGCACGCAGGAAATACAAGAGGTGGTCACGTCTGTTGGACTCCCTTGTAACCCCTGTGGGTACCCCTTCGAGTAGTAGCGCATTAGACAGAACCACGCACGGACTGTCTTCCACGTACCCTCTGGGTATATCGGAAGCCCCCTAGGCTCCCTTGAAACCTCGCCATAGATAAACCGTCGGCCGTCTTGTGGCTACAGTACACCGAGAACAGCACTCGGAGAGATTACTCGCCCGTACGATAGGGTAGTCGGGTTGTACGACTAAGGGTACGGTAGATCCTCCTTAGTTAGAGCCCTGAAACATTGGGCCGAGTACTACTGCCAGACCCTTATGTATATTGCGATCTGTAGCACCTAACACTCCTTAAGACCATAGTTCCCTTTTCTATCGGGGGATCGCACATCATCTATATCAGATCCGCTTGTGCAAAGGAGTGCAGTAGCAGCAACAGACATCAGTCCCGCAGTCTCAAGTTTGCAGATCAGTCATTCCGATCTATTTCGATCCAGCCGATCCGCAGCAGCAGTCTGTTCGCAGCCCAGAGCTATCCGATTCACCATTCAGATCTCTCAGATCCACCAGATCGGAGTTGTTGTGAAGGGTTCCTATACCGGGGTATAATTTTCGCAGGACTTTTGGCCGCATTGACATTTTGAGGATTTGGCGGCTGCAGTATTGATTAGGAAGGAGTAAAACTCCGTTAGGAGTTTTCAAAAAAAAAAAAAAAAAAGAAAGAAAGAAAGAGTCTGAGATCTTCCGGGGCGCTTATTGGTGATCTAGCCCATCAGAATCAGGATGACGAGCTGAGCACGGTGGTACCATTCAATTATTAGTGAAATTTTTTTCGGCGGTCCCAATTGTTCATAAGGTTGGTGTATGGTAGAAACTAGAGCCCAAGCGATGGCCAATGAAAGGATGGACAAACTTGAAGAATCCATGCAAACCCTCAACAATCAGCTTAACGGACTATGTATCCAGGTCCAGCAATTAATCCCGAAGGGCAAGGAGCAAGCCCATGAGGAGGCGTATAATGGCCATGAATACAATGAGGGTGAGTCTAGCCACTCTCCTCACGTCTGGCACACCCACCAACCACCCAGTCAGCGACCTCCCAAGTTGGATATGCATAAATTTGACGGTTCACACCCGTCGGCATGGATAGCACAAATGGACCAGTATTTCAAACTGAATCGTATCTTAGATGATGCGACTCAGCTTATGTTGGGGAGCATGTACTTGGACAATGAAAGGTGGCAATGGTGGGAATGGCATCAACATTGCAATGGACCTTTTAAGACTTGGAACCAATTTACAAAAGCTCTTCAAAGCCGCTTTGAACAGGAGGACTCTTTTTTGGGTCGTCTTACTAAGCTCCGACAGACGGGTACAGTGGATGAATATATTACAGCTTTTGAAGCCTTAGCCTTCCGCACTTGGGGTCTCTCAGATGTGTTCTACACGGAATGTTTTATCAGCGGTCTTAAAGAAGCCATCAAAGCTCAAGTCTTACTGCACCACCCTCCCACATGGACAGAGGCTTGCAAGGTAGCCCGTAACGTGAAACGTGCATTAGCCGCCCAATACAGTCGCCCAAATTTCTCCACTAAAGGTCGCCCCCCACAAGCTCACAACACGAATCAAACACTTAAGGTCCAAAAGGTGTCACCTGCGGAAATGGCCGAAAGAAGAAAGCAAGGACTATGTTACTACTGTGATGAAAAATACTCCCCAGGTCATAAATGCAAGGAGCCTAAATTATTTGAAATAGATGCCACTGACTATAGCTCAACAGAGGAAGATCCACCACTTGAGGAACATGAGGCGCTAGAAGAAGACAACCAAAAGGACAATGTCTCTGACGAACCAGTTATTTCGTTGCATGCGTTGGCAGGGATTTCTTCCCCTCAAACTCTCAAAATCAGAGGTTTTCTTAAACATCACCCAGTAGTAGTCTTGATTGATAGTGGAAGTACACATAATTTCATCCATCAAAAAGTCGCAGAAGTAGTGCATTGTTTTGTACGAGCAGTTTCTAACTTCCAAGTCCAAATTGCGGATGGGGGCATAATGAAATGTGAAGGCCGCTGTGAAAATGTCAAACTTCAAATGGGGGATTATCAGTTGAAAACTCACATGTTTGCCATACACATGGGGGGTTGCGACATTGTCCTCGGCGCTGAATGGCTCCGTACTCTTGGGCCAATCACAGTGGATTTCCAGGAGTTATATATGAGTTTTAAGCAGAACTACTCCACACATACCCTCCGTGGACTCCAGGCGGGAGCCCCCTCTATCATCAACTCGCATAGGATGGAAAAATTGTTAAAAAAGGGCCATCATGGAGTGGTAGCTCAATTTAATGCCATCCAGGTAGTCGACACCAAGTCTCTGCCAATTCATCCTGAGATGCAACAGATTTTAAATAACCATCTGCCGGTCTTTGACAAGCCTCATGAGCTTCCACCCTCGCGAGGGGAACATGATCATAGCATCACCTTGGTTCCAGGGGCCCAACCCCCAAATGTGCGGCCATACAGATATCCGTTCACCCAAAAGAATGAAATAGAAAAAATAATCAAGGAACTTTTGGAAGCAGGTGTCTTTCGTCCCAGCATTAGTCCTTATTCATCCCCAGTGGTCATGGTGCTCAAGAAAGATGGGGAGTGGCGGATGTGTCCCGACTTCAGGGCCCTCAATAAACTGACAGTCAAAGATAAATTTCCCATCCCGGTGGTTGACGATTTGCTGGACGGACTCAATTGGGCTCAATTCTTCACTAAGTTGGATCTTCGCTCAGGCTACCACCAAATTCGCATGAAGGAAGTCGACATTCCCAAGACTACTTTCAGAATTCATGAAGGCCATTATGAGTTCCCGGTCATGCCATTTGGTCTTTGTAATGCCCCCTCTACTTTTCAGAGCCTTATGAATCACATTCTCAAACCATATCTCAGGAAATTTGTCCTTGTCTTCTTCGATGACATCCTCATCTATAGTGGCACTTGGGCTGCACATCTTCAGCATGTAGATCTACTCTTGCAACTGCTCCGCAAGCATAAATTATTTGTCAAGATGTCCAAGTGTTCGTTTGGCATGGAAGAAGTTGAGTATTTGGGCCACATTGTGGGGCGTGAAGGTGGACCCCAAAAAGATCCAGGCAATGCAAGAATGGCCTCAATCTAAGACCTTGAAGAGCTTGAGAGGATTTTTGGGTCTCACAGGCTATTATCGTAAATTTGTCCGTAACTATGGCCACATAGCGAAGCCCCTCACTCAACTCCTAAAGAAAAATTCCTTCTTCTGGAACGAGGAAGCACAACAGGCATTTACTGCTCTAAAAAACGCCATGTATTCCACTCCAGTCTTAGCACTACCTGACTTCACCAAATCCTTTGTCATTGAATGTGATGCTTTGGGGACAGGTATTGGGGCGGTCTTAATGCAGGAAGGGCGACCTTTGGCCTTCACTAGCCAACAACTAAGTGGGAGGAATCTGGGCCAATCTACCTACGAAAAAGAAATGATGGCCATCTTACATGCAGTCGAGACCTGGCGACCTTACTTATTGGGGCGACGTTTTCAAATCCGCACAGATCATCACAGTTTTAAATATTTTCTGGAGCAACGCCTATCCTCCCCACAACAAAATAAATGGCTCGTCAAAATGCTGGGATATGATTATGAGATCATTTACAGAAAAGGGAAAGACAATAGTGTAGCAGATGCATTATCTCGCCAATTTGAGGAAGAAAGTACTCTGCTAGCAATTTTCTTCCCCATTCCAGAGTGGATTGAAGAGGCTCGCAAGGAATGGTTTTCACACCCCGGGCTATCCCAACTCATTTCTCAATTGCAGGTAGATCCAAATTCCACCAAGGGCTACTCGTGGCAGGATGATATTCTTCGCTACAGGGACAGAGTCGTAATAGCACCAACATCCACCCTCAAAAGTCGCATTTTGGCAAAATTGCACTCATCTCCCATTGCAGGACATTCGGGCTTTCAGAAGACGTATGCTCGCACCAGATCATTTTTTTGGGCAGGCATGAAAAAGGACATCCTTTTGTAGCAGAATGCGATGTCTGTCAACGCCACAAAGGGGAAACCGTCAACACACCAGGCACATTACAACCATTGCCCATTCCGACATCAATTTGGATGGAGGTTTCTATGGATTTCATTATAGGTCTTCCAAAGTCCGGGAACAAGTCAGTCATCATGGTGGTTGTGGACCGACTGTCGAAGTATGCTCATTTCTGCACCCTACCCCATCTGTTTACACCAACTTTGGTCGCTCAATCTTTCATGGATCATATTTTCAAATTGCATGGCATGCCCACTTCTATTGTGTCTGATCGCGACCCGATCTTCACCAGTAATTTTTGGCAGGAACTTTTCAGGATACAAGGCACTCAACTAAAACTCAGTACTTCCTATCATCCGCAAACGGATGGTCAAACTGAAGCCGTCAACAAATGTCTAGAAACCTACCTTAGGTGTTTCACTTCAGAAAAGCAACACCTTTGGGTACAGTGGTTACCTCTGGCTGAATGGTGGTATAACACCAACTATCATGCCACCACCAAAATGACTCCCTATGAAGCTATATATGGTCAACTTCCGCCTTCCCCTACTTCTTATCTCAAGGGGTGCTCCAAAATACAAGCAGTGGATCAACTCCTACAACACCGCGCAACCATGCTCGCCCATCTTAGAGAGAATCTTCATCAAGCTCAGAACCGCATGAAGCAACAGGTCGACCAGCATCGCTCAGAGCGCCAATTTCAAGAAGGGGATCAGGTCTTTTTGAGGCTGCAACCATCTAAGCAAACATCACTCAAATACAAGGGTTGTCAAAAGTTCTCTCCAAAATTCTACGAACCATACCAAGTACTTTAGCGCATTGGAGAAGTGGCTTACAAGTTGGCTTTGCCACCTACTGCAAAAATCCATCCAGTTTTCCACGTATCGTGCCTCAAGAAAGTGATTGGGAACAATTGCCGAGTTCAAACCAGTCTACCTGAATTGGACGAAGAAGGGTCAATCTGGCTTCAACCCGAACAGGTTCTAGACACACGAGACAAGCACCTGCGCGGCCGCATGATTAAGGAAGTCCTCGTCAAATGGAAAGACACCTCTCCGGAAGATGCAACTTGGGAACCAGCCACTATTCTTCAGCAGTTTCCGCAGCTTCAACCTTGAGGACAAGGCTAGTCTTAAGGGGGAGGGCATGTTAGGGTCCCACCCTAACCCCCTTATTTATGTCATGGGATCACGTCATAGTCAAAAGTCAATAAAGCCCATATTAATATTTGTAAATGGTTAACCTGCAATTAATGATGGGACCACAGTTAGTTGCAAATGGGCCGTAGTATTAGATAGATGGTATTAATAAAACCCACGGTATTGGCCCGTGGTATTGCATGTATGAGTCATATATAAAGGATAGAGACTCCCTGCGAGGAGCATCGTGTCTTATTTTGTAGTCGAGCTCTGCTCTATTGGAGGTTGCCCCCTCGAAGAGGCAAGTGAACATTACTCTCTAAATAATAAAATCATTGCTATTCTATATTCTGGGTATCTTTTCTTCGCATATTCTGTATTTGGGTATCATTTTGCAGGTTAAGAGCATAACATAACTCCTGATCGGGTGTGGCCCCTATGGAAGTAAGTTGGTCCTGAATCTCCTGCAACCTGCTGAGGAATAGATCTATCTGCTCCCCTTTCTGCATCTGATATGACCACAACTGATTCTCCAGTAGCATCTTCCTCTGCACGGAAGTGCCTTGATACAATGTCGTCAAGGTATCCCACATCTCCTTTGCCGTATTCTTCTTGGCAATATGTTGAACTACATGATCCTTGACCCCATCAAGGATTATGCACTTTGCTTTGGCCATTGCATCCACATACCTTTCATTATCAGTTGGGTCGACTGGGATAGCCAAGGTTGTCAAGGTGAATGCCTTGATGCGATGTCTATCCAGAACATACAGGATCCTGGCCTTCCAAATCAGTGTTGATAATATCGGTATCGGGAAAATATCGGTGAGGGTCCAGAAAATATCTTATCGGCAATATCGGCGAAAATATCGGCAAGCATAAAAATGCATAATATATTCATTTTTTAAAGATTTTTAAACATATAAAACAATAACAATGTGAAATAAACACATTGGCACATAAATATGAAGAAAACACTGATATATATGATGTCAAATAGAAATGATACATCAAAGGCGATACCAAATCCTGCTGATCCCTGATAATTGTCCATTCAAGGACTCAAATGTGGAGAACCAATACAAAATAACATCACATATATAAAAGTATCTCATCATCATGAGTTATATGTAGCATAACAAATAAAACTAGCAGCTATCTATCTGAAATCACTACCCTCTCCCCCTTTTACTAGAAAACATGATGGGCTGTTTACTAGGCTTGCCCCTAGTAGTAGGAGGCCTTGACCCTGCCTCTGCACCTAATGTCAAATAATGAGTGCTAGGTATGGGGCTATGCTCTCCTATATCTATAGCAGATGGTGTTGATGCTGATGCTCCCGCAGTGTCCTCCTCCTCCTCCTCCTCTGAGTGCTGCTGCTCCTCTGACTCCAAGTCCTCCTCTTGCTGCCCCTGCTCTAATGGATCATCTGCCACTGGCTCTAACCATGAAGGTGACTCCTCCAAGAGGGGCTCCTCAGACTCCACCCTCCACGGAGACAATACATCAATAATGTCTAAGCTAAGTCACATGACACGAGGACACGAGACACGGAGGACACGTAAATACGAGTATTCAATACAAAACGCAACGACCTGGAAACAAGACACGGGGGACACATTTTATATATATATATATACCGAAATATAGTTTTTTATCCATATTAAATTGCAGGTTGCAGCTTATCTAATCAAATTAAAATATAATTACTTCTCAAAGTTCATAGTTCACTTTAAAAAAATAAATAGAATCAAAATTTACTATTTAGAAATTAGAATGTGATATGCTTGGTCTTGATTCTTGAATATTCAATGTTCATTGTTCATGTACAACTTACAAGCACATAAGAAAATAACTAAAGTCTAATCCTATTGATTTCCTCTGCCCCCCTTGCAAGAAAATGCCACAGCTTTCCCTTTCCCTCTAGATGTAGATGCTGGTTCTGGTGGAGTTGGCAGTGGAGTTTGCTATGCTCTAGAAGCTGAAGAACTAGAAGTAGGAGCTATAGGAGGTAGACCACGTCCTCTATTGGTGGCAGGGGTAGCCCGGGCAGGTGGTGTCACCTGGAAACATTACAATCTCCCAATCCTGAAAACCTAAAAAACTGATAAGTCTGCTGCATTTTGAATGAAATCTAAAATTCTATTTTCTCCATATGAAATCCAATGAGGCCAGAACCACTCTCAAACATCCTGAGTCATTTCATGGTAATGTTAAAAATTTAAGTAAAAGGATGAAAATGAAGATTAAGGGGAATGTCACTTTTAGTTTAAGAATTTAACATTACCATGAATAGCATATCAATACTAGAGCCTAGAACGCTCAAACCCTCCTTGGCAGCAACTAGATAGCTCTCCCCTTCCTTCTCCAACAATCAGAAATGAAAATGATATGAAAAAAACCAAAATCAGATTTTTATAGGCCATGTTGAAATTTTGTACAGTCACCGGGCGATATTTTCGATCGTCGCGCGATATTTTTCGAAATATCGGCGATATTTCGGAAATCGCGCGATATTTTCAAAAGCCGAAAATATCGCGATATTTTGTTGGCGATATATCGGCTCACCAAAAATATCGTGATATTTCCGAATATCGCCGATATCTCGGCGACATTATCAACACTGTTCCAAATGACAAAGTTGGATGCTCCATCCAACCTTTCTTGATCCCTCAGTCCATTCATTGCCATCTCCGCTCTTCTCTTCAACTCCCTCTGAGTCTCTACTTCCCTCTTGGAAGTTCTCTCTTCGACTCCCTCTGTGTCTCGATTTCCTTCTTGAAAATCCTCTCCTGGACTCCCTCTGAGTCTCGATTTCCCCTCTGGAAATCCTCCTGCGAACTCTCGAACCGCTCCTCTCCAATCCCTTTTGCTCCTGTAACACTGATCTGGATTTCTTGGCTAGAAATCCACTTAGGTAGCGACTCCCTCCACCTTGGTTCTGTCCCGTTAGGTACTATTCTGCAGCCCACCAACTTCACAATCCATAATCTTCCCACAACTCCTAGGCCCTAACAGCTGAAGAAACTGAGTCACTTAGCTCTGTGCAATCCTAGCAAGGTTGAATCGCTCCTCTGGCCAACTGTGTCACTCCTACCTGGTTGAGCAGGATGACGTGGCTCTTCGTGAGCCTGTTCTGCCTCTCACTGCTTCTGCGCTGGTCCTCTTCTGGTTCGAAATGATGTCGCAAGCCCTCTGCGTCTCTCCTTCTTTGCTGCTTTTTGCTTAGGAACAACTTCTGTCTCTTGGGACAACTGTTTCTGCTGCAAATTTTCTGATTTAGCGGGTGCCTTCAGGGCTCCTGTGATCTGCAACCCTCTGATACCATGTTGAAATTTCTGAATCTAACACATCGGGCATTGTCTAGTTTATTTCGCCTACTTGTTTATTTTCTTAACAAGTTATTTAACCATATAAATACTGAAAATAAACACAAATGCAGTCTCAACCACCTACAGATCATAAACTGAAAATAACGGACAAACACACAAGGGACACCGCTATTTTTGGACAATCATCCCCGGAAAAACCCAACTTGGGAAACTGGTGCATCAGTTTTGAGGGTTTTAGTATTAAGTAGTGTTCTTCAGTACAACTAGGGTGCCAAACTGGCTCATCCAACATAGAAATCAATCTGGCAGTAATACCTCTCTTCGGAAGCAGATATTCTGTAAGTCTGCTCCATGAAAATATCCTCAATGCCTCTCTGAGGCTCTGCATCAACCCTCCTGGCCTCTGCGTCAACTTGAAACCCTCTGCGTCAACCTTCTGATGCTCTGTGCTGGCTCTCTGGCCCTCTGCATCACTCATGCAGGCCTTGGTAGCCTCTGCGCAATCCCTTTGGCCCTCTGCATGGCTCTTGTTGGCTCTGCATAGCCTTCTCTGCCTCAGCGCTGATCCTTCAGCACTATCTATGCCTCTCTGCTATGCACTCACTGCCCCTCGCTGCAACTCTGATCACTGGTTTGATTTATCTCAGCAAACCCCGCTCTAGAAAATCGAACTAACTGATCAACTTGGTGTATCTCTAACTGACCCTCAAGCCTCCTCTTATACTTTTTCTTTTGAGTCTTCAACGACTGAGATAAAATCTCTAATCAACGACTACGATTATATTTGGCTTGATCCATGTCATTTAGAACCTTCTCACCCAGTTGTATATTAATACCTAATAATATTTTTATTTTCCTAAGTTTAGACTTAGGAACCCATTAAAAATATTAATTATTTTAATATCTTTCTAACCAGGTGGAATTTCCCCAAACCATTTCTCGGTCTTGGAAATCTCATGTGCTTTAACCTGTCCACCAATTTTCATGGCTAGAGCACATTCAATGCTACCTCAAATCAACATTTTTAATGGGGTCCCTAAGTCTAAACTTGAGAAAATTAAAATATTAATGGGTATTAATCTAATTAGGGGTGAAACTTCTAGAAAAAGCCATGAATCAAGCTAAAACAATTTGAGCCTTTGATTTTGTTTTAATCTAGGCTGTTGGTTTTCCAATAGGAAGATATAAGAAGGGGCTTGAGGGTCATTTGGAAAACACACAGAGAGATTGAAAAGATCGATTTTTTGAGGTGAGAAGTTCGTAGGAGGAAAATCGATTGAGGAGATTTTGCAGCAGAGGGGCAGTGAGAATCTGGGAGAAGAAATTTCTGGAGAGTACCAGGAAGAGATAACATAAATACATCTAGAGGAAGGTTGACACTAGCCTAAGCAGTGCTGGCGCGAAGGCATCACAGCCCTTGAGGGGAAGTCAAGTTGCTGCTGAGGGAAGTCAAAGTTCAGTTGCCGGAAGCCAGGGTGTGAGTTTGGGAGGCATAAAGTCGATTTCTCAGCCAGTAGAGGATCCAAAGGAGAGGAAACGTAATACCCAGGAGGGGTGATGCAGAAGCTGTCTAGGATGACACCGTTTTGTGCAGAGGCCACGAAGAGGGTGACGCAGAGCCTCCAGAGCAGCAGGACGAGTCATTGATTCTCTAGTGACGGGTGAGATCATTTCACCAATTTTTTGTTCAGTATTCTCTCTGTATCAGATTGCTATTTGAGCATCCTAGAAGTGTTCTCAGAATTTTTCCTGCATAATAATAAAACCCTCAGAACTGCTTCACCAATTTTCCCAAGTTGGGTTTTTCCGGGGACTATTTGTCCAAAAATAACTGTGTCTTATGTGTTGTATTTTTCTTTCTTGCTCAGTATTTTGTTTCTACAGATATTTAATTTAAGTGAAGGCTGCAGTGTATGTATTACGATATTTGCCGTAGGAAACTGCAAGTAATTTGTTTAAAGGAATTTAACAAATAGGAATAATATCGTCAGTTGCTGCAGTAGGAATTCAGTACCAGGCAGAGAGAATAGAAAGACGTCCATACGAAGACTGACGTTGGCCTACGCAGTGCAGATGCAGACGTAACTCAGTCCTTGAGGTGAAGTCGAGTTGTTGAGGGAAGTTAGAAGTTTAGTTGCCAGAAGCCAGGGTGTGAGTCTGGGAGGAAAAAAGTCTATTTCTCAGCTAGCAGAGGATCCAGAGGAGAGGCAACGTAATACCCAGGAGGGGTGAAGCACTTCTGTGCAAAGGCCATGCAGAGGGTGACACAGAGCCTCCGAAGCAGCAGGATCAATCACTGATTCTCGAGTGACAGGGTGAGATCATTTCACCAGTATTTTGTTCAGTATTCTCTCTGTATCAGATTGCTAGTTGAGCATCCTGGAAGTGTACTCAGAATTTCTCCTGCATAATAATAAAACCCTTAGAGCTGCTACACCGGTTTCCCAAGTTGGGTTTTTCCAGGGACTATTTGTCCAAAAACAATTGCCCTATGTGTTGTATTTTACTTTCTTGCTCAATATTTTTTGTTTCCGCATATATGTAAATTGAGTGAAGGTTGCAGATGTATTTGCTTCGAAATTTACCGTAGAATACAGTAAATAACTTGCATGATTTAATCAAATAGGAGAAGTAACATTAGTTTGCTGCAGTGGGGATTCCGGTTGAGGAATTTTCACATGGTATTAGAGCAAGTTCAGGTGAGACAAGAAGAGCAGAACTAGAAACCCTAACGCTAAGTAGAGGGGGAAATCGAAAAGATGCAGGAGGCAGCAAGTTGAAACCCCATAGGGTGCAAAAATTTCTAACCCAAAATTCTACAACAACTGATTTATTTCACCTACTTATTCTTCACAATAAGTTATTTATGAAATCCCTTCAGTAATCATTAAAATAAATTCTACTGCAGTTATCACATAATTACATAGAGAAAATAACAACGACATACATGCACAAGAACCAATGACATCAACATAGTTGTTTTTGGACAACTGTCCTCGGAAAAACCCAATGTGGGAAAACTGGTGCACCAGAATAGGGTTTTATTAATCTTCAGCAACAATCACTTTATAAGGAATGATTTTACAGAGAAACTGAGAGAAAACACCTGCATGGGGGTTGCGTTTCCCTTGGACTACGTCTCCCTCTGCGTTGTCTCAGTGCCCCTGTGTCACCTCCTCCTCAATCACTGACTATTGCTGATGCCCTCCTCTTCCTCCACCTTGCAATGCTCCCTCTGAAATCGATCTCCTTCTCTTTGAGAATCGATTTTCCTTGGGATACTGAGTATCTACAGGTGTGTCTCCAAATGATCCTCAATTCTTCTCTTATACTTTTCCTATAGATGAATCAACGGTCGAGATTAAGTCTCTAATCAATGGCTAAGATTAAAACAGACTTGATCCTCGTCTCTTAGAAGCTTCTCACCCTTATCTTTATTAATACCGATTAATATTTTTATTGTCCTAAGGTTAGACTTAGAAACCCATTAAAAATATCAATTATTTTAATAATTCCTCATCTGGGTGGAATTTCACAAACAATTTCTTGGTCTTGGAGATCACATGTGCCTTAGCCTCTCCACCAAATTTCAAGGCTTAAGCACATTCGATGCTACCCAAAATCAACACTCCCTCTTAGCGATGAATGTTCTCTAACATTGTTTCATCATAGAAGCATCACACTGATCCTCCACATTGGTCCTCTGTGCTGATGCTTGGCCTGCTGCCCCACATCCAATGCACTCCTGCTTCTTGTACTGCTATATGACACTTCCATTGCCACTGCTACATCTGTACTGCAACTCCCTCTCAATCATGTTGCCCATAGCACTGCCACTACTAATTGCTGCACTGCAACTCCCAATACTTATCCATTTCTGCTACTAAAATGGATTCTTCACCAACCCATCTTCTCCTTGAAATAAGCAAAATTTGTTCTTCCTAAAGCCTTGGTGAGGATGTCTGCCACCTGTTCTCCTGTAGGAGTGTACCTCAACTGTACTTCCCCTCATTAGACACATTGTCCGACAAAGTGACACTTGAATCAATGTGTTTGATCGATCATGAAATATTGGATTCTCAAAGAGCTTGATGCAAATCTGATTATCACACAAAATCCTGATTACTTCCATCCTTCTACTAAATAGATTCACAAGCAATTTTCTAAGCCACATGGCTTTGCACGAAGCTATTCTAGCTGCCATATATTCTACTTCAGCTGAGCTCAGAGCCACAAATTTTTGTTTTCTACTACACAGGAGGTCATTCCTGATCCAATGTTGAAACAATACCCAGTTGTACTTTTCCAATCTACTGAACTTCCAGCCCAATCTGCGTCAGTGAAACCACTTAACCTGATGTCATTGCCTTGGGTGTACAATGGTCCATGCTCGACTATCCCTTGTATATACCTAAGAACATGTTTGGCTGCTGCCTAGTGCACACTCTTGGGTTCAACCATGAACTGACTAAGAGTGTTGACATCGTAACAAATGTTTGGCCTGGTATTGCCCAGATACATCAAGGACCCTATATGTTGTGTGTACAAGGTGGGATCAACGTCTTTATCTTCCTATGCATCAATCTTCTTCCAGTTGGAGATCATTGGAGTAGCCATATGTCTATAGTCCTGCATCCTGAATCTCTTCAAGATCTCTGTAGCATATCTCCCTTGTCCAAGGAATATCTCACCCTTCTGCTGCCAAACATCCAAGCCCAGGAAATAATGCATCTATCCCAATCACGTTTTTTCATGTATTTCTCATTTTCGTGTAGCAAGGTCCATCGAAAGTATGCAACATGGATACTCCTTGGATGGGAATCTAGCCCTTCCCGTTTCAGAGAGGGATATCTCTTTATGATTTAACTTTGTTTGACTAAAGGTATTAGGCTAGCTATTAAGTTCAGGTTTGGGTTTTTTGTGTTGCTGGGTTCAAACTAGGAAGAAAATCCATTGGGCAAATGGAGTCACAGGTTTGAGGTGATCAAATACAAAGTTTACAGGTTAAACTTACAGGGCAGGTTAGGCAAATTCACTAGATACTTTAAGATCTATGATATGAAGGAGAGGAAAAGATTTAGAGATCCAATTAAAAATATAGCAATTAAGAATTATGATTTTAGTTTTCATTAGAAAACATAAAAAATATTCTTAAGCCAGAGATAGAGTGTACATCCAAACAAATTCCGTTCTTTATTTTCTTAGAACAATTCAAATTTTAGAATCACATATGATAATAAAGAGAAAACAAATTGACAAAGAGAGATGCACTTCACCAATAAAAATGACACAAGAATTTTGTAATGATTGCACTATATTACTGAAAATATGATCAATGGTGGCTTTATGAGCTGCTTTACAATACAAGTCCATTTCTTCAAAACAAGACCTAACCCTTCATAATTCGAATTATGAAGTACTTATAGAAAATATTACAAAATATCTTGATTCAAAATATCAAGATAGGATCCTAAAAATATCTAACCACTGATTACAAAAGTAGTACAAAAATTTAAGAATCTTCAAACTGTTGGAATTGCTAGCTCTATTTCTGAGGATGACTGAGCCTCCAAATTTGCTGCACTGTTTTCCTTCCTATTGAAGATAAAAATTACTCAAGTAATTCACACAACTTGTCCCATCTGTCTTCAATAGGGATAGAAAATTTAACTAATTTTTTATAGGCCTCATCGACATCTGTGTACTTCTGGAAAGTTGGCTTGATGATGAACAAATGTTAGAGCTCATAACTAATGAACAAGTCAAAATCTAAAGCCTCCATGAATGCTTTCCCTGTTATGTGCCCCCTTATACCTGCAAATCTTGACTTGTCTTGGGCAATAGTGGATAGTTTGTCCTGGTACTATGTCAAGCTCATGAGTTTCCCTACCAATCAATTTTGGTAGACCTTTCCTATTCAGTACGAGCATTGTCTTATGAAATCTATCTATACTCGTCTCTAGACTTTGACACTTATTGTCAAGTTGTAGCATAAGGTTCCTCTTGGTGTGCATCCTCCTCACTTCTAAAATAGTCTCTGTCCTGTCTTGAATTCCCAATTGCTCTAATTCTTCTCTGTTTTTGGAATTCAAGAATTTGATAAGTGTTGTTGCTTAAGTTGATGTAGATGCTCCAGGGGTCGTGGTCATTGAGATTGGGATTGCTGTAAGTGGAACTATGGCTAACTGTGATGCCTGCTCTTTCTCTTTGAGCAGTTTCTCCAATTCCACTTCCATGTCCTTAATCTGACTGTTATGTTCATCACTATTCGGAATGCATTTTCTTTTTGCTTTTCCATCTGTCCGACTTCCTTAGCCTATGGATCTTCTATGGTAGGCAGTTTTAGTTGTTTCCTTATTGTTGCCTTTACATCTTTGGGACTATATCCCAATTTGATCACCAAGTCTTCCATTGACTTGATCCTGGTATCCTTGGCTAAGGGTGAAATCCTTTCCAACTTTAGTTGTGACTGTGTATTGTTTAACGATACCTGCAACATGGAAGTGGGCATAACAACATTAGTTAGTGTAGAATACATCACCTCATTGGTTTGTTTGTGCATGTTCGTTTGATATATTGGATGGATCTGTTGTGTATCAAATTTGAAAACAAATTCTTTATAATCTGCTAGTGTCCTTGGGGATGGCACATTAGTTTCAAGGAATGCAATTTGCATTTTCCCCTTCTCTGTGTCAAATGTTGAAAGGAGCTTGTGCTGTGATGTAGCTGTCTGCTTCCAGAATTGTGTGTATGTCGTGGCTTTTAGCATCTCATTCCTCTTTTTGATTGTCGTGTACTT
This sequence comes from Pinus tabuliformis, assembly GCA_031772625.1. Taxonomy (NCBI): domain Eukaryota; kingdom Viridiplantae; phylum Streptophyta; class Pinopsida; order Pinales; family Pinaceae; genus Pinus; species Pinus tabuliformis. Next base: position 2,077,292,688 of record CM062818.1, read on the forward strand.
GGAAAAAATATTAGGCTCAGTAGTGTCTTGAGCCAAGTCACCCGTTTGTGGTGTTTCTGGAGGATCTTGTTAAACAGAGGAAGAGGGAGAGCCTAGAAAAACATCCTCTTGCCTTGTACCTGTAAAGATGTCTTCTGATGTTGTTGAAGCATGTTTACTTGACATGACTATAGTAGTTTTCCCTTCCTCCTCCTATATAAAGATTGGTGGTGGATTCTTTTTAGGCTTCTTAGTGTAGATTAAAAACTACTTGGCTTTAATCTTTGTTACTGGAGAAGACTCTTTTTCTTTAGGCCTTTTGTCATGCTTCTCTTGAGGGACAGGTGTCTGTGAGGTGGTTGTGGATAAAATTTGCTCCTCTGCTTCTTGCAAGGTGTTCTCCTCCCATTGATTTTTGTTCATATACTACTCGATCTCTGGGCAAGGAGTATGTGTGTAAGAAGTAGTCTTTTGCTCCACCCTCGGCTTTGAAATCATACCAAAAGGGTCATAAGACCAAGTGAAGCTCAGTTTGAAATTTAGTTGCTTCAACAACAAATATGCTTCTTTACCAACTCTTTTGGTATTGCACACAAAAGGTCCTACCTGAGCTTTGATTTTAAACTGTGCCTTCTTGTTCGTTGCCATAAAATGTAGGTCATCCATGTGTATCATTTGTCTGATGTATTCTAATAAGAACTGTCTCATGGGAACAAATTGTGGTAGCTTGTAGGGTGGAAATTCACACCCATAGACTCTGATCTTGGTGTAATTTTGGTATAAATACCAGTCACCTGTCTTCACCTGATCAATAAGATGCAAAACTTTTTGAATATATGCTCCTATCCTAGGCTCCAAATCACTGTGTAGCAGACAAATAACTGTATACAAGAACTGATCAACATAGTCTGTGAAAGTAAACTCTGTGGAGTTTTTCCTAACCAGAGAGGTCCAATGTATGACTCATTGAGCACTACCCTGCTCATCCATCTTTTGCAAAGTAAAGGGAAACCTGTCTTCTTGATGATAATAAACATATAAACTAACACAAAAAAATATTTGAAAGATCTCTCTGTATTGCCTTTGCAATAAATTCACTGTAATTAGAAACAACAGGTTTCTCACCAGTGGTAAAAATTGAGAGGAAGCCAACAATGGCCTCATCAACCCACTAATCAAAGTGATAACCAAGTAGGTATGAGATGATGCTGATGATATATTTGGTTACCTCAGGGAACATAGAAGATGAGTATGGAGGGTTTGTTTTAGGTAATTGGGCATTTTTAGGAAGAAAAATTTCAAATATTTTCGCTCTCTGAGGGAAGGTTAAATTCTTGTAGAGCTCCGTGAGAGAGTCTACTGATAGTGACTTGGAAGACTCAGGAATTGTTACTTGAAGCATTTGAGATATGGCTTTGACTGCGATGGTGATTAGAATTTCACCATTTCGACTCATAATTGCTCTTTGGGAGGGTACATAACACAATTGACACCAGCAGACTAATGCAGGGAAGCGATGGGTTTGTGGGAACATGAATTGAGGGAAGGTAGACTCCCATATAATCAATTCATCACTTTGATCTAAGAATTTATGCTTCAACCAACTGTGAAGTTCGAACAAGTCGAATTCACAGTGCGTTTTAGAGATTTTATATTGTAGATCAACTAGAGGTAGATGATCCAGATCAATAAGAAGGGGAAACATGGGATTTTCCTCTGGTTTCTTTCCCTTGTCCTTAGGGGTTCTACCATTAGGAGGCATTATCGATCTTTAACAATAAAACAAAGGGACGACGACATTAGGATTACTTGGAACGGGAAGCTTGACTGAAGAATGCTGGAGTGGGGTCTCTGATGGCGATTGGATCAATGTTGCTGAGCAATTGTCTGGAGACTATGACAGTGTAGAAAAATAAAATCTTGTATTGATTGTGCAAAACAGGAGAAAGAAAGGAATTTGAGGTTTTAACAGTGCTTTATAAGGTAATTTTTCAAATTACCGTTTGTTTTTGCCGTTACGGGAGCGGATTTGTTGCAAAGGGAGCGAGGAAAATTAATTAGCGTAACGGTTTGTTGATGTGGGCAGGGGAGCGCTAGATGGCAGCCGTTGATTGGGAGTGGGACGAATTCTCGGGATAGGTTAAATGGAAGGGGAGGTTGTGGGAGTGGGGTCCGCGAGGCTGAGTTGGTAGACGGTGAGTGGGGTCGGGGAAGGGTGTTGTGCGGATAGGGACTGGTGGAGGAGCGAGCGGTCAACGTTGCACGAATTTTCGAGGGGGTGGGGGGTGCGATGAGTGAAAAGGTAAAGGGGGGGGTGCGAAATGATATGGGGGTGACACGTAGCGGGCCTTTCGGACGCCCCCATGGATAAAGTGGAATGGAGCTTTGGAGGGCCTGAAAACACTTCCCCGCCATTGATTCGGGCGAGGAGGATCTCGATCGTTGATTTGCGTAGTTAATAATCCCGTCAAATCTAATATGTTGGCATTCAAACCTTCTTACAAACTTTCGAATCATTAACGAATAATACACACTATACAAAAAATTAATCATGTTTAACCTCATGATTAACCTATTCAAAAGAAATTTCACTAATTTAAAACAAATTAATCAAATCTAGGGCGCATTTGATTTTGCAAGGCCATTTATTCATTTTTCTAAGGTTTTTGACTATTTTATTATTATCAGTTAACCATGATTAAATGATGTGATTAACTTCCTTAATCTAGCTCAATCACGATTAAACTATGTGATTGATTTATTCACTCACCTAATTAAATTTATTTTCAACCTGATCACGTTTAAACAATGTGATTAGACTAACTGTTTCTAATTTTCCTATTTACAATGTGGCATTTAAACAAGTTGCACACTTATTTACAAAAATTCTTGAAGTATACAATTCTGATTTTTCTTGGTGGCATTTAGACTTGCTCACCTAGGGGGGAATTTTCATATATTTTTTCTCTTTTTGTTTTTCTTTTCATTTATTTCTTTATTATATTTTTAATGTCCCCTACAATTTATTTTTCTTCTCTTATATATATATATATATTATTTTGGAAATAAATTTCAAACATGAAACATTATTTACATTTTTCAAATATAAATCATCAGGTCAAAACAACCTATCTTATGAAATATAGGACCCTAATAGTAGCTCCAACTGCAGATGACATTCTCCTAAAGAGGTGCCGAAGAACCCCATAGATCAATATCCTTATCCATTGGGCCAGTTTCAAAAAATCTTTTAGCTGCACTGTTATTCTTGTGAATTATTCATACCTACGGCAACACACGATCAGAAGCTTAGGGCCTTCTCCTTGGGCTTCAACTTCTGCCGAGAGTCACCTGCACTCTTGTAATATAAAAGCAAAATGATATTTTACAATGTTGAGGAGGGAACTGATCTAATTTGGTGGGAAATAATGCTTTAACTGTTTGCCATTTATTGGTCCACCTGGAAGCTCTTCTCCTTTCAAATCTAACTGAAGGAATGCATTGTTACATTTGAAAGCATCAATCTTAAAAAGTGATTTCCATAAACTGTCAAATTTACCATGTTTTCCCTTATCCTCGTTTCTAGAATCCCATTTCAAAACAAGATCATTGAGTTGAAAATCATCAGCTTTAGTCCTTCTATCATAAATTATTTTAATATTTTCTTGGATGACTTGAGTTTTATGATAGACTTCCTCCATTGATTGTTGTAACATAATAGTCTGGTTTCTCCTTTTTTGCATATCATTGGTCTCTACTCGTGTTTCCTACAACATTTTGAGCACTAGCATTCCCAAAGAAGTTGGGAAATATGCATCTATTCCATACACTATCTCGAATGGAGACATTCCAACGGAATTCCTGGTAGTAACTTGATCAACCCATAGTGCATTGATTATTTTTTTGTGCCATGACTTCTTGTTCTCCTGCAATAATTTCTTGATAATGTTAACCAAACTCTTGTTTGAGGACTCAACTAATCCATTACCCCGAGGGTAATAAGCAGTAGAGTGCGCTAACTTAATCTGATATTTGTTACAAAAATCTATCATTTTCCTAGACTTGAAAGTAGCAGCATTGTCAGTTATAATTTTATGGGGGCAGCCAAACCTAGACAATACATTTCCTCCTAGAAATTGGGTAATAACGACATCAATGGCTTGTCTAGTGGTAATGGCTTCTATCCATTTAGTAAATCAATCTGTTGCTGTCAAAATCCATTTGTGTTGGCATGAGGAACTGGGGTGGATTTCACCAATGAAGTCACGTCCTTCAACATTCTTCTGCAACAACACAACTGCTATTGTATGATGAGATGCAAAAGAGAATATCATGAAATCGTTTGTAAAATCATGACTTATTAAAATTGGTTCAGTTGTTAATGCTTTCTTGACCTTAGTGAAAGAATCCTTTGCATCATTATGCCATTTGATTTCAGTATCCTTCTTTAACATGTCAGTTATCGCTTTTAAGATTTCATCCAAATTTGGTATAAATCTCCGAAGGAAGTTTATTTTTCCAATAAATGATTGGACTTGTTTTTTGTTCCTAGGGGGATCTATTTCAATATTGATTCCACTCTACGAAGGTCAATTTTTATGCCATCCTTTGAGATGATGTGTCCTAACAATTTTCCCTCTTCTAAGCCAAATATCATTTTCTTAGGGTTAAGAGATCTACAAAATTTTCTACACTTTTAGAAAACTCTCCTTAAATGGAGAAAATGCTCCTCATCTGCCTTTGAGAAGATAATGATATCATCTAAATAAATGACTATAAACCTACCTAATTCATCTGCAAATGAAAAACCCATTGCTCTTTGGAATGTAGCACCAACATTCATCAGACCAAGAGGCATTTTCACATACATGAAAGTGTCCCATGGTGTAGTAAATGATGTTTTCTCTTGGTCATCTGGATGTACTAGGACCTGGTTATAACAAGAAAATCCATCTAATAAAGAAATTTTTGCTGATCCAACTACCTTCTGTAGGATGTGGTCCATTTTGGGCAAATGATAGTTGTATTTCAGAGAAGCTTTATTGAGATTCCTAAAATCAATACATAGTCTAATCTCCCCAGTCTTTTGTTGATTTGGGGTAGCATTAGATGTGCTCTAGCCATGAAAATTGGCGGAGAGACTAAATCACAGATCTTCAAGACCCAAAATGGTTTGGGCAGATTCTTCCCGTTTTAGGAGATATTAAAATAAGTAATATTTTTAATGGAGTTCTTAAGTCTAAACTTAGGAAAAATAAATTATTAATGGGTATTAATATAAAACTGGGTTAGAAGGTTCCAAAAGACATGGATCAAGCCAAATCTAATTTTAGCCGTTGATTAGAGATGTAATCTCGACCGTTGAAGGACCAATAGGAAAAGTATAAGAGGAGACTTGAGGGTTAGTTGGAGAATACAACACAGTGATCAGTGATTCAATTTACTAAAGCGGGGTTTGCTAAGTAAAGTCGAATCAGTGGTTAGTTTGCAGTGAGGGGCAGTGAGTATTGGACAAAGAGGAAGAGATAGTGCTGAGAGACCAGCGCTGAGGCAGACATAGAAGCCAGAGCAGGCCATGCGGAGCCCAATAGAGACAATGCAGAGCCAGAAGGGCTTGCGTCATCCATGCAGAGGGCAGCAGGAGTGACACAGAAGGCCATAGAGGCTGCACAGTGCCTCAGAGGGCTTACGTAGAGGGGTTCAAGGATGACGCAGAGGCTCGGAGGGCTGACGCAGTGCTTCAATTGTGCTGGAGAGGGTTTTGTGGGGCATATTTTCTTAATATCTGCTTCCGAATAGAGAGGTATTACTTCCGGTTATTTTTCTCTGTCGGGTGAGCTAGTTTGGCATCCAGTTGTACTAAAGGATAGTCTGCATAATAAAATAAACCCTTAGAATTTCTGCACCGGTTTTCCCGCATTGGGTTTTTCCGGGGACAAGTTGTCCAAAAATAACGGTGCTACTTGTTTGTTTTCTATTTCTTTCAATTGTTGATCTGTAGATGGTTGAGACTGTATTGTGTTTATTTTGATGTTTATATGTTTAAATAACTTGTTCGTAATTAACAAGTAGGAGAAATAAACAAGAAGAATACAAATAAATTTCCAAAAAATAAACTTAGAAATTTCAACATCTTTTTCTTAGTAGGAACTAAGTTTGATACCATTTGAAAACCGCAGGGGTACAATGATTTTGGTATCATACAATTTTTTAACTTCTTTCTCAACTAGGGGCAAAAGCATTGGGTTGATCCTTGTGAGTTTCTGTTTAAAAGGGTTATGGTCCTCTTTTATAGGAATTTTATGTTGTATAATGCTGATGTCATAGGACTTTAAGTCCTCATAACTCCAAGCAAATACATCTATGAATTCTTTGAAAAGCTCTATGTAATTCTACTTTTCAGGAGAAGGCAAAGATTTGGACAATTTAACTATTTTAGGCTTTTCTTCGGTTCTTATGTTACATTCTTCCACATTGGCTCCAATAGGTTCTACTTTAGGTTTTTTAGCTACATCATTAAAATCAAATAACTCTTCTAAGGGAACTAACCCTATAGGCAAAACATTATCCTTCAATTGCAAAATTTCTAACTCTTCTTGATCTTTGTCTAATTCATTCAATTCTTCTTTATTCATCATCTTATGTACATTATTCTCTACCTCACAATCTATGTCTATATTGGCACACTCGAATTCATCCTTTGACTGCATTTTTTTTTCATTTTGTTCATCATTACCAAAAACTTGCCAATACCTGATATTATCTGGGATTGTTGGTTTGTTTTTAACTTCAACTGTGTATTGGTGACTTGGGCAATAGGTCTTTTTGCAAGTACTGACTAAGGTAGCCAGACCATTAGCTATGATATTTTGGCCTCTTAGAACTACAAATAACTCATACCCAATAAAATGTTCAAGGAAATCTAGAATAACATTCTTATAAGCCCTTAACCTTGGATGTTTAGCTGAGTATTCCCCTTTGATTTGTTTAATTATGAATTCAGAATCTCCATGAACCAAAATTCTTTTGGCACCTAATTTTTTCAGAAGTTGCAATCATAGGATTAAGGCTTCATACTTAGCTATATTATTTCTACATTGAAAGTTCGGTTTATATGAATGTCCTTTGGCTTTTCTAGTTTATGAATTGAAAACCCACACACCTACTCTTGATCCTTCCTTGCTTACAACCCCATCAAAATCCATGTTTCATAAAGGTTCATTTTCTTTATCCAGTTTTACAATGTTTGTTTTGTTTTCTTCCATCTCACACAAATCAATTTCTAGGTTAGGGATTTTTCCTTCTATACCTCCATCATTATACAAGATAAAAGAGTCTAGGTCTAAATGGACTGAATAAAAGGGATAGTTGTTTGGTCTATCTTGACTGTGAACCATGTATTTCATTAGGGTTTCTCTATAAAGTCTCCTATGCTGACCAAAAACAGGTATGGTAGCATAACTCACATCCATTTGTAGGGTGCCTTGTAGCTTTGCCCCCCATGATCTAGAGAGTAACATTTCGTACTTTGGGGGAATGCCTGCCACTACAATATCCATAACTATGCTTTTGGCAGGGATTTGAGCTAAGGTGACACAAAGGTATTTAATGAGACCAAGGCATCTTACCTTGCTAGAGTAAAATGAATACAAATCTTTATATGGCATAGTGATGTCAAGATTCAATTTCTCATTATGGCTTGGGGAATTAAATTGTGTGAGGCACTAGAGTCAAGCATGAAATTGTGAAGGATTTTATCAAGGATATTGAGATGAAATAGAAAGAAGGAACATTTCCATCTTGGGTTTTACCTTCTACCTCTGGACCAAACAACAATTCAGGCTTGTCATCAACAAGGTTTACAATATATGTTCCTTCTCCTACTTTTAAGGCTTTCATTACTTGTGTTCAGTATGCATTCTTATTCATCAGTTTAGTGAGGGGGATTGAAATTTTGACTTTATCCAATCCATTTTCTATGCTGAAAGAGGTTTGTGGCTTCTCTCTTTCCTTTATGTTCTGATCCTGTTTTTTAAGGTTTTCTTTTTGAGCATATTCTTTGGATTGACTGGAGGAAGGAACATCTTTAGTTTGACTAGAAGAAAGGATATCAGCTGAGTTTTCCTTGGTGGATTATCAACAATGTTTTTGGAAGGAGTATCAGGGATTTTCTTCGGAGGAGCATCAACAATTTTTCTACTCCTGAGGTTATATTGCCTATGAACTTCCATTATGGCATTCTGATAACCTTGTTTATATTCTTCAGACTCTAATGGAATTGTTTTTGGTTGTGAAAGAAGAAATTGATCTTGCTCTTCTTTGGTCAAAAAGATATGATCAATTTCTGTCTCCCCAAACAAATTAATTTGATTTTCCTCTAAATATTCTTTGGATTCCACTTCTTCTTCGACATAGTTTTCCTGGAAAGGAGGCCTGAGTTGCTGATCATTAGGGCCCCTTTGTTCCCTTTGTTTTATCAGAGGTGGATTTCTCCTGAGATTTTGATTTCTATTTTGAGAGTTTCCTTGGTTATCCCTAGGAGGGGCTCTATCAACCACTATCATCCTCTCCATCATTCTTTCCATGGTTTTGATTAGGTTGTCTATTTTTAAATCTGATGAAGAGGAAGAAGGTTCTTCCTTAATGGTAACCCTTTTTTTCAGTTTTAAGCTTGGATTTTTTGGCTAATAAATTAGCCTCTACTTTGACAACGTTACTTTGCATTTCTTCAAGTGTGGTAGGGTCTCTTTCTCTTAATTGGTAGGCCATGTCAACATCAAATCCTTCATGGAAATGAATGAGGGCTAATCTCGGTGGGGGTTTAATAGCAGTTGGAATGACATTATAGACACGATTAAACCTATCACAATATTCTTCAATAATTTCATTGGGGCCTCTTTTTAGATTTTTATATTCATTTAAAATCTAGAGGGGATTCTTTTTAGTCTCCCATCTATTAAGAAAAGACTGATGAAATGCAACAAGGTCATTTATGGTAGCTACTGGTAAATATTTAAACCATTTTCTTACCTCTCCATTAAGGCTTTGGGAAAAAATCCTCATCTTCACATCATCTTCATCAACCTCCTGAAGGTCAAAGTAGTCATTCATTTTATCTACATGTTGTTGTGCAGTGATGGCCCCAGTGCCATCAAACTGAGGAATCCTACTTTGATAGTCTTGAGGCATGTTATGTAATTGGGCAGGTAAAACCAGGGGAGCATATCGAGCTGCCATGACTGGTATATGGGGATGAACAACAGATGAACTTGTAAGAGGTGTAGATGTGGAAGGGATTAAGACAGTTTGAATTACAGTTTGTGATGTTGATGGGGAGGTAGTGGAAATTGTTGAAGAGATGGAACTAGTGGAAACAGGATGTAAAGATTGTGTGATGGGAGAAGAAATAGAGAATGATAGGGATGAAAGTTCAACTGATTATTGGATGTAGGCTTTATGGATAGCTTGGTCTAGGTCTGTCACTAGGTCTTCTAACTTTTCAAACTGCTGGAGAGCTTGTTTGTCAAAATCCTGGTCTACAGACTGATGTTCAGATATGTATGGTCTTAACATCGACTCATCAATGACAATTTCAGTTGCAAAGATTTCATACTTGGTTCTAAACAAACTAAGTTCAAAGGGTAGATCAAATTGAATATTTTCTATGGTAACAAAGCTCTCTGGAAAAGAATTGGCTCTAGGTAGAGGACTGTTACTCCCTTGACTTTCGGTCAAGCTTTTCTTCCTTATCAATTTCTCAGGATTATCTAGGATATTGGGAGGATTTAGATCTGGATGAGCTCTGGTATGAATTCTTTTAGGAGCCATATCTATATAGTATTAAACACACAATTTAAATTATGCACAAATTTTACAACCTCAAAACATTTATTTCTGAAAAATAAATCTTAAATGTTAGTGAAATAAAGTTTTTTGAACCAGGGAAATAAAATAAGGTATGCTTGTCCCCAGTATGGTCGCTAGGATGGTATCACTCCGTAATTTTTGAGCTTGCTGAAAAAATCACAGAGGTAACCACATAACCACTTTGGAAATTGGGAATCTAGTTTCAGAGAGGGATCTCTCTTTATGATTTACCTTTGTTTGACTGAAGGTATTAGGCTAGCTATTAAGTTCGCATTTGGGTTTTTTGTGTTGTTGGGTTGAAACTAGGAAGAAAGGCCATTGGGCAAATGGAGTCACAGGTTTTAGGTGATCAAATACAAAGTTTACAGGCTAAACTTACAAGGCAGGTTAGGCAAATTCACTAGATCCTTTAAGATCTATGATGTGAAGGAGAGGAAAAGATTTAGAGATTCAATTAAAAATAGAGCAATTAAGAATTCTAATTTTAATCTTCAGTGGAAAACATAAAAAATTATTCTTAAGCCAGAGACAAAGTGTACATTCAAACAAATTATGTTCTTTATCTTCTTAGAATAATTCAAATTTTAGAATCACATATGATAATAAAGAGAAAACAAATTGACAAAGAGAGATGCACTTCACCAATAAAAATGACACAAGAATCCTGTAATGATTGCACTGTATTACTGAAAATCTGATCAATGGTGGCTCTGTGAGTTGCTTTACAATACAAGTCCTTTTCTTCAAAACAAGTCCCAACCCTTCATAATTCGAATTATGAAGTACTTATAGAAAATATTACAAAATATCTTGATTCAAAATATCAAGATAGGATCCTAAAAATATCTAACAACTAATTACAAAAGTAGTACAAAAATTTAGGAATCTTCAAATTGCTAGAACTGCTGGCCCTATTTCTGAGGATGACTGTTGATGACTGAGCCTCCAAATTTGTTGTGTTGTTTGCCTTGCTGTCGAAGATAAAAATTACTCAAGTACTTCACAGATCTTGTCCCATTTGTCTTCAGTAGGGATATAAAATTTAACTAATTTTCTATAGGCCTCATTGAAATCTATAAACTTCTGGAAAGTTGGCTTGATGATGAACAAATGTCAGAGCTCATGACTGATGAACAAGTCGAAATCTAAAGGCTCTTGTTACACAAAAATATCGTCACCATGATTATTTGCAGTCAGTATGGGTCTATCATCACTTGTATTGTCCTCCTGAGCAAGTCTCAGACCTCAGTTCTTCAAATCGAGCTTTGGAAATGAGAGAAAGACATTAAAAATCAATGTAACTCTGGTTCCACATTTTCTCTCATGGTCACCTGCGGTCCCGCACCTTCTGTGTACAAAAACTGCGGACCTGCCTGCTCTGTCCCTAATGGTGTAGGTGCGAACCCATGTGAAAGTAAAAAGGCGCAAGTTTTATCTTAAAAAACTCACTTTGGGTTAATTCTAGAGGTTTCTAGAAGGAATTTTGACGTGGATTGTTCGCTCTGAGGTGGTTCATGCATCCCAAAAGAGAAGGAGCTAATCCCTTGATGAGAGGAGCTATCCCTTTGAAGGAGGACCTAGTAACCTCCCTCCATTGCACTATAAATACATGCATTGGGCTGGTTGCTGGAGAGGTTAGAAGCTGAACATTTTTGAGGGTAAATGCTGGTGAAATCAAGACTTCCTAGTTAAGCCTAAAGAGGAGAGGTCAAATACCTTTTTGGTTTCATTGGGGAGTGAGTGAAACTTGTCAAAGTAGAGGAGACTTCTTGCTAGACCCTGGGAGGAGCTTGTACAGCGTCAAGGCAAAGGTTGTAAGGTTCTTCCTCTTTTGAATTAATAAAATCAAACTCATTTTTCTGAACAAGTATCTTATGTTATTTGTTTCATGGACTCCTTGACTTTCATGTTAAATATGTTTTATGCAATTGGCTTTTCAGGTGCTATTTAATTTGTTTGCCTTGTTTGTGTTTGCAGATTCGTGAAAAGGAGCTCATTTGGATCAAAGAAGCGAGGGCATCCACAAGCTTGCGTTGGACCTAAGGTAGGCCCTAAAAACACTTGTTTGCTATTGTTTATCAAAGCATATTTAGAGAAAGATAGTGTCTGGTTGGTTTGCTTGTCATTAGGTTTTCTTGAGATTCTTGGAAGGTCTATCTTGTCCGCAAGATCGACCCATTCCGTGTGACAAAATGGCGACTCCACTGGGGAATTGATTGTTTTCCTTGTTTATACTTTGACCTGAGAAACTCTATTTTTGTTTCTGTTTTTGGTTTGATGATTGCAGGATTGGGTGGATTTAGTTAATTTTGAGTTAGTTTTTATTTTTCATAGTTCTGGGAGAAGTACGCACCCTCTGAGTTAAGCACAGTGCGTACTTGTACGCGCTTTTACTTTGTGCACAGAGCGTGAACGCACCTGTGTAAACAGGCTGCCTGCGTACCTTGTCAAAATTTTGAGAAATCTTAAATTTTTCACTTTTTTATCAGTTTAGAATTTGTTTATAGGTTTTAGCCATCACCCAGACCTGCGTGTACCCTGTCAAAAACTTTCCTTGGTTTAATTTCACTAGTGTTAGGGTTTTAGGTGAAATTCCTAGGAGTTTTGCTTGTTGGGGTTGATTTTCATTTTGGTTGTGTAGTGGCTTTGAGCTTAGAAGCTGTAGGGACTTTAGATCACCTTAGTGTCTACCAGCTTTCTTATGAGTCTGACCTTGTATGAAATCTCCCCTTCTTGAGGAATCCGCTTTTTATTTTCTCATTTCAAAACTTCGAAAAGCTTGTATTTGAAAGTTTGGATTTTCATTTTCAAAAAGAAAACGAAATTGATTGTTCTTGACTGATTTGTGTTTCTGCATAAATTAGTCCTTAGCTTGCATCCAGCTGAGTAAAACATCCTTAAAAAATACTTTTAGTAGGCTTTGACTTCAAATAGGTTTTTATAATTTGTAGATCTCAAAGTTAGTCATTTTCATTAGTTTTGAGTGTTTTTCAAAAAATATAAAAAAATCTCTTTTGAAAAAGTTTGTTTTTTGTAGTGATTGAGTGCTTTGAAACGAAAAAGGGAATTTTTTGTGAAATAATTAGTTGTCTCGTTTTGAGTGCTTTGGAAAGGAAAAGATCTTCTTTTAATTTGTTTAATTGAGAAAGATTTGTGTTTACAAAGTTTTTGCATTCTCAAACTCCTTCTTAGTTTAGAAGTTCATCGAAGAGAAAAAGATTGTTTACATCATCTTAGGTGCATTTTTAGTGATTTTGAGTCGAGTCTTCATACCACGAGTTTCATCTCCACACCTTTGGACTTAAACAAAAAACCACTAAAATTAACGCTTAAAGTAAAATTCACCTAGTAACATTTTTATTTCTAGGGCTCTGATACACCAACTTAGCTTAGGCTAGTGTCTTGGAGTAGGAGAGTAATTAACTCTCCAAGACAGTAAAAACAAACAAGTAGCTGTATCTTGTGGTAGGGAAGAAATTCAATTGTTTCATTTATGCTCTGGGAAAGCTCCTCTTAAAGGAGAAGCACGAGATCGTGTCCGAACCAGTGTGGGAATCAATCCTTCCTCATTGGGAACGACGCTAGATATTCACGTATTAAAAACGGTAAACCTCGGATTAACCATTGTCGAGGAGCCTGGGGTCACTTGTTGGTAAACCTTAGATTATGTCAAGGAGCCTTCAAGGGGATTGAGCTTGCTACTCTGACCTTGCGTGCGTATCGGATCGTAGACTGTTCCCCTAGGTGTATTTGTCTCAGTTGGTAACCTTAATGGCCATATTCTTTAGGACTCTTCCTGAGGTGACAGTGGTGGGAAGATCCCACTGTACCTGGAGCAGACGTCGGCTAGACTCACTTGGATTTTCTGGGGGGTTCACTTCACTCGAGACGGTTAAGTGGAGGAACTTGTGCCAGTCTATTCATTAAGCAGGTTGCCTGGGTAACTGCTTCAACTGCCATTTCTGTACTGAACTCTGCGACGTTGGATTTCATCACCAACTAGTGTTTTCGGTCCGGAAAGTTACTCTGTGTGTGTTTGATCTCCTAGATTCTTTAGGCGTGTGATTCAAATTTGTTTGGTTCTTTAGATACCTTAGGTGCTTTTTGTTGAGATTTTACTTTGTTTGTATGTGAAGTAGTTAAAAGTCTTTAACTGTAGCTGAATTACCAAGACAGTGCCGTAGACTTCGGGGCCAGTCTCCTGAGATTATAAACGTGGCTGAGTTACTGAGGAAGTCCCGTAGACTTCGGGGCCAACCTCCCGAGGAAGTACCGAGCCAACTTGAAGGCTTAAAAGTCCTCGTAACTCCTAGAGACAGTAGAGTTGGGTCACCGGAAGAAGGAGAATCTTCTTTGATTATACATCCTGATTTTCAAATGCCAGTAGCAGAATATAATCCACAGTCAGTGTCTGTCTCCGAAATCGCTTGTAGCTTTTCATCTACCAGTGATATAGGTGAAGAACCCGAAATATCTGAGCCTGAAAGTGAATTTGCTGCTACTCCGACATCGGGGTTTGTTTCTCCAACTTTCAGTGGTCCTGGTTCACCTAGGGTAGGAAGAGTAATCACTCAAGATCTTCCTTCTGGACTTATTTCTATTGAAGAACTTGCTCCAGAAGAAGAAGAAGTAGGCATCCCTATCCCTGAAAATCAACCTGTCATTGAACTAAGGGAGCGTGAATCAATTTTTTACAGTCCACCTAGGAGTAGTTCTTGGTATCTTTCTTTGACTAATTATTTAGAAAACTCAGGGTTAAGTTTTCACCACCTCGTGCTTCTTATCACTCAACACCTAGAGGTTTTTATACTCCCATAAATATGTCAGGACAGTCGTCCATGTTTACTTAATCGCCCGAATCTTTTTTGTACGGCAGTCCATCTGTTCCCTCTGGGTATTAGTCTCTTTCTGGTACTTTTTTGGGAGAATCTCCTTAACCCATTGAGCAAGGGTTATTAACTGGAAGCAATGGTGCAAAGCCGTTGAGCGTAGAAGACATTCTTATGATGTCAGGTTCTATTCCCAATCCTCAACCTCAAGGTGGCCAGTCCCCCCTATGATCCAAAGATACATTACAACAGATACCAAGTTCATCCCTGAACTTAGTAAATTTTATTCTGCCAAGCGGTTTCGTGAAAATGTCGGAGATCTGATCTTCGGAAGGACAATAAACTGGTTTGAGGACATCTTTGGCAATGAGAGATCTGATATGATGATACTTGGTGTCCACATGCTTTGTCTTTGAATGAAAAACTGGGTTCTTGGCAAGTTTGATGGCTCACTGGCTATCAATGAATAATGATGTAGCTTCTGCCTGAGAAATGCCCAAGTCCTGCAAAATTCTGCGTAACCAAACAATTTCACATGCTGCTTCCCATGCTGAAATGTACTCTGCTTCTGCTGAAGAAGTGGCCACTGTAGCTTGTTTCTTACAACTCCAAGATACTGCTGCTGACCCCATATTCATTAAATAACCTGATGTTGATGCTCGATCATCAATACTCCCAGCAAAGTCGGCATCAGAATATCCACCAAGTACAAAATTTTTAGTCTTTGTGTAAAGAAGACCAAAATCTTTTGTTCCTTGGATATATCGAAGAACTCTTTTGGCTGCATTCCAGTGGCTGTCTCGTGGTTCCTGCATAAAACGTGAAAGAATACTGACTGCATAAGATAGATCAGGACGAGTATTTGTCAAATAAATCAAGCTGCCAATCAACTGTCTGTAAGTTGTACCGTCCACCTTTTCCCTCCCTTCAAATTTTGAAAGTTTCAAGTTTTGTTCCATGCGGGTGAGAACGGGCTTGCAATCTTGCATGCCAAATCGCTGAAGAACCTCTGTGGCATACTTACTCTGAGAAATGAAAATATGATGTGGACGTTGGAAGACTTCAACTCCAAGATAGTAGTGAAGTAATCCCAAATCTGTCATCTTAAAACCTGCATGTAACTCCTTTTTCACCTGTGCAAGATGATCATCATGATTGCCAGTGATGATCAAATCATCTACATACATAACAAGAATTACCAAATATTTTCCCTGTTTTCGCACATACAAAGTATCATCAGATTCACTTCGTTGAAAACCAACTTTCTTAAGGTATTCATCCATCTTTGCATACCAAGCTCAGGGAGCTTGTTTTAACCCATATAAAGCCTTGATCAATTTGCAGACTTTATGTTCTTGTCCTTCAACTTCAAAACCTGGTGGTTGGGTCATATACACTTCCTCCTGTAAATCCCCATTGAGAAAAGCACTTTTCACATCCATTTGATGAACTTTCCATCCTTTTTGAGCGGCCAATGCAAGTGTTAATCGGATGGTGTTCCATTTAGCTGTAGGAGCAAAAGTTTCTTCATAATCAATGCCTTCCTGCTGCGCAAAACCCTTTGCGACAAGTCGTGCTTTATACTTTTCAAGTTCACCCTTCTGATTATACTTAATTCTGTAAACCCATTTACAACCTATGGGTTTAACATTTGCTGGACAATCAACAAGTTTCCAAGTGTTGTTATCAATTACTACTTGATATTCTTCAACCATAGCCTGTTGCCATTCTTTATGTTTTACTGCCTCTTTGTATGTGGAAGGTTCAGTAAAATCATTTGCTATCAAGGCAAAATTGCCTTCACTTCTATGTGGCCTTCTGGTGCCAGTTTTATTCTGTTCATCAGGCTTTACATCTTTCAAAAGTTGAACTGCCCATTTCGGAAGTTGGTGCTCACTTGTTTGCGCTTCTGTAAAGTCCCCATCATTGTAAAGAGGATTAATATAAATTGATGTTCGTCGTTCAGGTGAAGAATGTGGAGAATCACTGTCAGAAGAACTGCTGCTGCTTGGAGATGCGGATGAACTGCTAGAAGACCCAGATGATGTTGTTGATGTAGATGGACTGGATGACTCATCGTCAGAGGAAGGAAAATCAAGTTCATACCAATTTGGTGAAGTTGGTTGACTTTGCATTTTTCCATTTCTTTTACTTCCGTTAGTTTCTAATTTGTGAAGAAGATTTTCAATTTCTTCAGCACTCTTATTCTCTGTTTCATCAAAAATGACATCCCTACTCACAATGAATTTTCCATTGGTCAAATGACGATACCCTTTCTTCTCATCAGAATAGCCAATCATTATGCATTTTAAACTTCTTGAGTCAAGCTTAGTTCGTTTTTCTTTCGGAACTAAGGCATAACACACTGACCCAAAAACTCTAAGATGTTTAACTCGAGGTTTGAAACCAAACCAAGCTTCATAAGGTGTGATTCCGTCTAAAGAAGTAGTTGGAGATCTGTTTCTTAAGTAGACAGCTGTATGTATTGCTTCCGCCCAATATGTTGGACTTAACCTCTTGAATGTTAACATGGATCTCGCCATTCCTAACAAAGTGTGATTCATTCTTTCGACTACTCCATTTTGCTGTGGAGTGTAAACATTAGTGAGATGTCGTCTTATGCCATTTTCACTGCAATAAGTTTTGAATTCATTTGAAGTGAATTCTCCCCCATTATCTGTCCTGAGAGTACCTATCTTTTCTTTGACTTCATTTTCAACAAGTTGGCGAAAAATTTTAAACTTATCAAACGCTTATGACTTGTTCTTCAAGAAGTAAACCCAAGTCATTCTGCTGAAATCATCAATGAATAGTAAGAAATATTTGCAACCACCAAATGAAGTTTGTAGTGGACCACAAACATCACTGTGAACTAGTTGTAGCCGCCTGTTTGCACGCCATGAACTTGTTGGAAAACTTTCGCGATTTTGTTTCCCATAAATGCAAGCTTCACATTTTGCATTTTCGCTTTTGAATGTGGGAAGTCCTTTAACCATTCCTTGTTTCTGCAATTGAGAAAGACTCTCAAAATTAAAATTTCCATATCTTACATGCCATAGTCTTATAGGTGAAATACCTGTAGTCACTGCCCCTGCAAAATCAGAATGCCTTGGAATAACTATCCCTTTCATCCGTAATAGTTTTCCATCTTCATAACCTGTCATAACTGTTTTTAAGTTCTGTTTCACTGAATTAATCTTCACTAAACCATCTTCCATAATCACCTGATGTCCTGCTTGTCGAATCGTGACTAAAGAGAGAAAATTTTTCTTGAAACTGGGTACATACCATACATTGGAAATCATTTTTTCTCCAATACCAGGGAGAAAAACTTTTACTACCCCCTTTCCATAAGGAGTATGTTTTGTATCATCAGCAAGAAAAATGGAATTAAGTTGGCAATCTTGAAAATTCCAGAAAAAATCAAGTCGACAAGTCATGTGCTGAGTTGCCCCGAAATCCAAGATCCAGGCATCTTCATAGTCACTTCTAAGATGGGATGAAGTTTGTGATGCTGGTGAGGAAGTAAAAACATATTCTGAGTTATCTTCATCTTGATCATTTGCAAATTGTGCTGAATGCTACTGAAACTTGGGAATTTTATTAAGTGAAGTTCGACAATCTTCAGCATAATGGCCAACTTTGTTGCATCTTCGACACACAATTTGACTTAAGTCTCTTCCTCTTCCTGAAGATTGTCCTCTGCCTCTGCTTTGACCTCTATTTTGAGATTGTCCTCTACCTTGATTATTATATCCTTGTCCTTGAAAATTGCCTCTTCCTTGGTTGTTTCCTCTACCTTGAAAATTATTTCTTCCTCCTCTGTTAAAATTGTTTCCTCTGCTTTGGCTTCGACCTCGATTGTGTGCTGCTTGATTCTGATTCCATCTGCCTCTTCCTTGAGAACTATCTGCTGATGACTTACTGGTGCTGGCCTCTGTGAGAAAAACATCTTCACCAACTTTCTTCTTCTTCCCAAAAGTTTTATCATGTTGACTTAACATTTCACAAAGTTCATCAAACTTTCTAATTTCCCAGTTACTTGTAAAGTCTCTAAAAAATGCGTATAGGAAGAAGGAAGCCCAACAATTACAATTGTGACCATAAAGCTATCATCAATTGCGGGAAAACCAGCATTAATAATTTCTTGCCTGATATTCTTAAGTCTTGAGAGATATTCAAGAACATCACCGCTTTCAGTTAATTTTTGTTGCAACAATTTTAATTGTAGATCGACTTTTTTTTATTCAGGCTGAGTATCAAAGAGGTCTGTAAAAGTTTTCAAGGCAGTCCATGCATCTGTGGAATTTTCTATATGGACATACATTTCATCATTCACAGAAGATTTAATAAGAGCTAAGGCTTTAGCATTCTTGATTTCCCATTTTGCTAGTGCATCTGCATCTGTGGGTTTATTCGGCTTAACATCTCCATCACATATTCCCTGCCATAATTCATTGTAAATGAGTGTGCTTTTGATGAGACGATGCCATGCTTTATAAGATTTGGTGCCTTCTAGTTTGTTGGAATCAGAAAACAAATTAATCAACTTAGACATTTTAGCGTTGTAGCGTCGCACCAAGAATCAGAACAGAAATGACAAGATAGTCAACACAACACACCACGCAAAAACAACATGATCTATCGGGGCTTGGCCTTGACCCTCGAATAGTCGTCAAAACAGGAGACAATTGACTGAGCTTTGCACTTGGCTCTAGTCAATTTCTCAAATTTTTACAAGGCAACTTTCAAAATTTGACTTTTTACAATGGTGCTTTTGCACAATATGGTAAAAAAGAAATTACCCCCCCTCAAAGTAAAACAGTAATTTGAAATACAACAACTTTCCCTTATCACTCCAAATACAAAATAAAACACTTATATCTCCACAAAATATTCTTCAAATTTACAAAATGTAATGCACCTTATAAGAATTTTATGGAGTCCTATTATAAAAGTGAAATGATTTCAAAACTTAAAATTTTGTGGATGTTGCCTTTTTTTTTTTTAAATAACGCACACCTTTATAAAGTGATTTTGTAGAGCCAATGTTGTACTCAGTCGACATTAAAAATTCGTGGGAATTTCAAAAGTCAAGTAAATTCTCGCATGACCAATTGCGCCCTATCTCCGTAGAGCAGAAAAGCCACATCAAAATCTGTAGTTGCTTGGTCTGCCACAGAAAGTGCCTCCGACGGGGATCTTTTACATAAAATGAAATAGATATGTTTTTGCTTGCAATTGCCAGAATCCAATCAGCTTTGGCTGAGCAGAAGCAGGGGATGTATTTTTCTGCTGATGGTGCGGCTTGAGAAAACGGTGAGGACTCGGCTCCTACATGTTCTTTTGAATGTCCAAAACCTTCCAGTGCTTTAAAAAACTACGGACAAACGTCGGTTCGCCTGAACAATCTTTGAATTAGTCGGCCATTAGAAATCAATGACTTTATGTTTTGCATTTGCAGGCTATATAGCATAAATTCCCAGCTGATGATTCAAGAAACCGTCAGAAATCTGAAAAAAAAGAAGAAATATTTAAGAGGTCAACAGAATTTTTGAAAATAGCTTTGTTCGTTTAGCTCCAAAAATGGATCGAAGGCAGGATTCTGCACGGTGCCTGCGAGGATTTCTCTGTTTTAGAATCCCTTTCGTCGCTGACGGAAACCTCGACCCTCGGCCCCCTTTAGATGTGGTCGTGTACCACTGCTCGTCTACCAACAGCGGAATGAAAAAACGGTCAGATACAAGCGAAATCTTGTAGACAGCCTTCTTGGAGAGGTTTCGAGTTCGAAATCGCGGGCTCCTGGACTATAAGTTGCCTCAATTCCTCAGCACAGAGTGTAAGGTCGTGGCCAAACAACGTGTTGAAGAGGAGCAATAACAAAAGTTCAAGATACAGAGGCAATTTTTTATAATAAAAAAATGAATTTTAGATTTTAAAAAATCTAAAATCAATGATAAAATTTATTTTCCTTTTAAACAAAACTGTACAATTTCCATACCAATGATTTGCTGGCCAACTGAATGGAGTTTTCCAGGACTTTGTTGAGTTGGAAGATCCTCCTCACATCCACTGCAACATTACTGGAGCTCTGATACCACAATAATGGCAGAAGTGTCCTGGGGGGCAGCCTCAATTAACGCCTGGGGGCAACCTCAAGGTACACAATTTGCATCTGGGGGGCAACCTCAAGGACAATACATATCTATGGGACAGTACGTACCTCAAGGTCAACCCCAGACTCAATATGTACCCCAAGGTCAACCCTAGTATCAATTTATACCTCAAGGTCAACCCCAGTATCAATATGTGCCTCAAGGGTATCAACCCCAAGGTCAATACTCGAACCAAGGTTTCCAACCACCCCAAGGTCAAACATATGTTCAAGGAACGGGAAATGTACCTTTCAAATATCAATCCTACCCTCAACCCGGTTATGTTCCTCAATATTCTCAACCAGTTATGGGTCAGTACCCCGGAATGAATATAGTGTGGAATCCATCGCAAACCCAACAGGTGTTGCAGCCAAGTGTATAGTTGTCATCTCAAACTGGACAACCCTTAGTTTCTGGTACACCCCAGTAACCAGTCCAGTCTAACATTCAAACTTCTGTACCTTCGGTAGTTTCTTAGCCTGGGCCTAGTACACCTCGTACTCCGCCTCAAACGACTGCTACAACTGCCGCTACATCTGTTCAATCTACCCCACCTACTTCTGGAGTATTGACAACTCCGGTTTCTACTATTCCTGTATCTACTCCTCAGACATCTTTACCACCGTCTGGATCTACGATTCAAACTTCGGTTCAGATGCCTGTAGGACAACCTGGTTTAAGTACGGTTGTCACAAGTCAACCACAATTCACCTATCAACCGTACTAGGGACAATACCAATTCGGTCCTGCTGTCCAACAGCTAGTTTATCAGTATCAACCGTATCCTGGGTACACTTATCAACAACCTCAACAACCCCAGTACGGTCCGGTTAATCCTGGTTTTCCAGGAGGATACAATATCCCGAACGCGATTCCTATTCCTAGTTATCCTGGATATCCTCCTCCTGGGGCTGGTCTCATGACCCAGAGTTTTAGGGATCCTAATCGGCAGTTACCATTTATCACAACTTTGGACTTGCCTGACTTGTCGCGCCTAACGAACGATCCCATTAATTATCTTCCGTTTTGGCCGCCAATGCCGAATAAGTTGCCCAGTGACATTCCCAAGTTCGAAGGTAAATCAGGAGAGGACCCGTCGAACCATGTGATGACTTACCACCTCTGGTGTGCGTCTAACTCCATCACAGATGATTCAATCCGTCTTAGACTTTTCCAGCGCACTCTAATTGGCCTTGCGGCCAAGTGGTACATTGAGTTACCGCGAAACACTTTTTATAATTTTAGTCAATTAGCTACCTCGTTTTTAACTCATTTCTAGTTGCCAGTCCGATATGACAATGGCACGGAATTGTTAACTTCGCTAAAACAATCGACATCCACGTACATTTCAGATCACATTCATGAGTGGAGACGTCGACGTCGTTTAGTGGAGGTATTTATTTCAGATCAAATCTTGGCTGAATGGTTTGTAAAATCTTTGTTGCCAAAGATCACTGAAGATGTTGCTAAAGCCGGAGTTGTTACTGAGGAGCAAGTCATTGCTCAAGCACAGTACCTTGACTTGGTCTATACTTAGTCAGGTACGTTACACGAAAAAATCCCCGATCTTCCCAAGCAAAATCAAATCGCTGCAGCTCCTTCGGGATCTCATGCCGCCGATGGTATGATTGGCACGGTTAACACTAAAAGTAAGAAGAAGTCTTCCAAGAATTATTCCCCTATCATAACCTTGCCTGATTCCCCAACAGGAGATTCTTTTGCAGAGATTTCCACCGATATTCACGTTGTAGAATCATCTACAACGAAATCAAAATCCGGTGGGAAGAAGAGAGGAAAGAAGAAGAATAAAACGGACAAAAGTTCAAAGGAGAAACCTGAAAAGGCGGAATCCAATGACGAAAAGCGCAAACCTCGTTATCCTTGTCTCATTTGTCACGATGAACATTTTACAAGAGACTGCCCTCATCGTGCAGAGGTTGCGAAGATTGTCAAGGGTTCCCAAACTCCTGCTATTTTGAAGGATCCTTTTCCAGCTCAAGGCAGCAAGATGATAGGTTCATCCTCGAGTGCCAATGAAGAACCCATACTGATGATGTCACATGTTAGGATTGCGACTCGATCGCAAGATTATGGTAGTAAGAGTCCTGTTGATGGTAAAGAAGCAGAATCTTCCCATTCTAATCCATCAACCTCTGCTCCCGGTTCCGATCCACTACAGATCGAGAAACCTAATCCAGACTTGGTAATCAAACCGCCCGCCAAGGGTATACTTCGAAAGTCAGCTTTCAATCCACATGCGAGAGCGGCTCAGAATTATAACATTGTTGAGGATTTAACTGTTTCACCCTCAGCAATGTCGGCTTTAGAAGTGCTACAATCATGCCCAGCACAACGTAAATTACTTTTGTCGGCTATAGGAGCTGTTAATGTTCAGGACCCGAACCTAATAATTTTCGATCTAGAAAATAGTACACCGTGTTTGCCTCATCAAATGGCTTTCCAGATTCCAGTGATAGTAAAAAACAGGCCTATTCATCAGACTGTAATTGATGAGGGAGCCTCAACGTGTATTATGTCGATACAGTTTTGGAGATCGCTTGGTTCTCCTTCACTAAAGCAATCCCCGACGATTCTAAAGGCCTTTGATCGCCGTGGGTTTCATCCTTTTGGCATTCTTCAGGGTTTACCTATAGGGGTTGAAGGAAAAACCATTAGTCTATATGTGGAGGTGGTTGATGCCCCTCTAGATTACAACCTTCTCTTGGGTCGAAGTTGGTCTTACGCTATGACAGCGGTCATTTCATCGGTCTTTCGAGTAATAAAGTTTCCACACAATGGGAAGATCGTAACAATAGACCAGCTGGCTTACTTTTCATCCGACCCAGCCTCTTCGGAGAGTATTCAGCATGTTGGTAAAACGACTATCCCATATAAGGATGTTGGAGTAGGATTAGTTAAAGATGCCGGTTTACTGGGAACTTTTCCTTTTCCTCCAATCAACGCATCATCTTCATTTGCAACCATTCATATGATTACATCAGACACCATTATTTATGATGATCCTTGGATCGTCCCTTCTGAATCTGAGATAGACTCATTTGGCAATTCCATGCCTTTGAGTCCATATGAAATTGCCTATGAAGCCATGCAGTCTTTTGCCAACCCATATTCAACCGAAACTGACTTAATGAATGTGGTCCGTGAGGAATCACTTTTCACATCAACCTCGGATTTAACTACATTTTCTGAACTTGTTCACTCTGATGAGCAAATTCGTGAAATCCTATGCGTAGATGATTTACCATGGGAAGATCTCCATCACAGATCTTCGTTTTTACCGGAGGATGATCATTTTGAAAATGATTTCTCATCAATTTTTACAATTGAATATGTCAAGGAACCTCAGAATCCAATGAAACATCCCGATTCATAGTTAAATTTGGGAAACATCTCTCGAACTTTTCCTATTGACATTTCGGTCAAGCTCGGAATTCTCGAGAACATTCATATAGGTGCCTCGTGTACAGATGACGAAATTCAATTATATAAGGCCCTATTTCAAGAATTCCGTGACGTGTTTGCCTGGTCCTATGAGGAAATGCCAGGAATTGATCCCACGATTGTTGTTCATGAGATCAAGACTTACCCAGACGCTAAACCCGTTCGACAACGTTTGCGTTAGATTCACCCACGAAAAGCTGTTGCAATTAAAGCAGAAGTTGAAAAATTGTTGAAAGCAGGTTTCATTTATCCGATCCCGTTAACGGATTGGGTATCGAATATTGTTCCGGTTAACAAAAAGCAGGGAACAATAAGAATATGCATCGACTATAGGGACATTAATCGAGCCTGTCGAAAGGACAATTACCCAACCCCCTATATCGATCAAATCATTGATGATTGTGCCGACAGCGAAATATTTTCCTTTATGGACGGTTTTTCCGGATACAATCAAATTCAACATTCTACCTGCCGATCAACCAAAAACGGCTTTCATTTGTCCATGGGGGACATTTGCTTATTGCACATTACCTTTTGGGCTTAAGAATGCCGGAGCAACTTTTCAAAGGGCGATGTCTTATGCGTTTCATGACATCAAACACATTGTGCAACCGTATCTCGATGACTTGCCTGCTCATTCATTACATCGAGCTGATCACCTCGTCCATTTACGAGCAATCTTTATGAGGTGTAGGCATTATCGTATTCGGTTGAACCCACACAAATGTGTCTTCTATATAGAAACGGGTCGATTGCTGGGATTTGTAGTTTCGAAAGCCGGCATTCGCGTTGATCCCTTGAAGGTCGAAGCTATCATCAAATTGCCTCCTCCTTCGAGTCTTCGCCAACTCCAAAGTTTGCAGGGGAAAGCAAACTTTTTACGACGATTCATTCCTAACTACGCCGAGGTTACAAAGGGTTTTACCCGGTTGTTGAAGCAAAACACTCCATTCTATTGGGATGAGATAGCTCAGAAATATTTTGATGCACTCAAGCACGCGTTGACCCATGCACCGTTGTTGCATCCTCCCAACTACAACCAGGATTACTTCTTGTATCTTGCCGCCTCTCATTCCACCATTGGAATGGTCTTAGTTTAGGAAGATGAATCAGGAACTGAACATGTGATATATTACCTTAGTCAAACGTTAAATCCAACTGAGCTAAAATACTCACATGTGGAGAAATTGGCATTGGCAGCTGTCCAAGCTGTCCAACGTTTTCGTCACTACATTCTACTACGTAAAACTACGGTAATTTCAGATTGCAACCCTATGATCTACATTTTGACCAAGCAATTGCTAGGGGGCAAGTACTCTAAATGGATTGTTATCCTGCAAGAGTTTGACTTGGAATTTGAGAAATCTAAGTCTAAGAAATCTTTAGTTTTTGCGGAGTTAATGTGTGACTTCCCGCGTGCTGACACGGAAACTGTGGCGGAGGAGCCCATTGCGGACGAATCCTTGTTTTTAATCAGCACTTTAGATCCGTGGTATGGGGATATCATCGTTTATCTCCAGACCCAATCCTTTCGGCCAGAAATTTCAAGGTCAGAACGTCGGAAAATTCGATTCCAGTCCCAACAATTCAGAATTATTGGAGATACTCTTTATCGCCGTGGGGCGGACGCTGTTTTTCGACGTTGCTTAACTCACGAGGAAGCTGAAAGGGTTCTAAATGACTGTCACTCTGGAGCCTGTGGCGGTCATATGTCTGGGTTTGCCACAACCCAAAAGATATTGCGCGTTGGCTACTTCTGGCCGTCTTTATTTAAAGATTGTATTACGGCGGTCCGAAAATGCCACAACTGCCAGATTTTTGATCGTAAAATGCGCGTTCCACCTGCTCCTCTCCACCCTATAATTGCCGTTGGCCCTTTTGCCAAATGGGGTATCGATTTTATTACATGTAACCCTCACTCGGCGGGGGGCATGCATATATCATCCTTGCGGTAGATTATTTTACTAAGTGGGCTGAGGCGATGCCTACATTTGAGGCAGACGGCAAGACAACTGCAATTTTCATGTTCAATCATATAATTGCTAGGTTTGGTGTCCCGCAAGCGATAATCACTGATCATGGGCGTCATTTTCGAAACGTTATGATGACTGAACTTACAGGCCAGCTTGGTTTACGTCACGATAGTTCAACCCCTTATTATCCACAAGCGAATGGTCTGGTTGAGTCCATCAACAAAGTTTTAGTTATCATGATCCGACGAATCATTGGGATTCATCGGTCGAATTGGCACAACATGCTATTTTCAGCGTTTTGGGCGTACCGAACTTCAGTAAAAACATCAATAGGGTTCACTCCTTTCCAACTAGTCTATGGTTTGGAAGCTGTGTTACCCATTGAATGCGAAATCCTGTCACTGCAAATGGCCATCGAGTTACTTCCATCCACTTCCGAAGAGGAAAAGCGTTTGTTATACTTAGCTCAATTAGATGAGAATCGACGTGATGCTGCATTGGCGATCGAGACTCACGCAAAACGGATGAAAGCTCAGTATGATCGAAATGTGACCCCTCGAAATTTTTCGGAAGGGGATCTAGTCTTAGTTTATGATCAAGCTAATGATAAATTAGGCGCTGGAAAATTCGTTCCTATGTGGCATGGTCCCTATGTTGTCAAGCGAAAGCTAGCCAAAGGGGCTTATGAATTGGTAGAATTTGATGGGGACTCTTTGGGTAAACCCAGAAATGGCCTTTACTTGAAGAGGTATTATGCTTAAAAGAATGGGTATGGAGATTTTTAGTTAGGATAGTTTTTCTTTCTAGTTGGTGTGTTTTAGTTTAAACAGTGTGCTTAGCTTAGAGAGTGTTTTTTTCGTCATTATTCTTGCTTATCTTGGTTTTACTCTTGATATTGCAGATGTCGATGCCTCTCCAAACATACATCAGTTTCACTGATGGTGCTTGTCGTAATACACGGAATATCTCTTCCGCAGCTTGGGTTATCTATTCGCCCTCTGACGAGTTAGTATCTATGCATGGGGTAAGCCTCGGTCAAACAACGAACAACATTGCCGAGTACAGTGCAGTGATTGAGTTATTGTCTGAATCTATTTCATTTGGGATTCAGAGTTTGATAGTGAGGTTAGATTCTGAACTCGTTGTATTACAGCTTAATAGAGTGTATGCCATTAGAAATCCAGTGTTATTAAGATTATTTTTGAGAGTGCGTATCTTGGAATGTGAATTTGATTACATTGAATATCAGCATATTCCGAGATTTTTAAATACATTAGCAGATGCAATTGCTTCTCGAATGTTAAATAGACATTTGCAATAATCATACATGTAAATTTAAAATTATTCCATAACATGATTAACAAGATAAGCCTGTAATAGTGATATATATATATATATATATATATATATATATATATATATATATATATATATGAGTGTGTCAAAATACATCGTCTTCGATCATAGGTTAAAAAACACCTTATGATCGGCAAAAATGATAAGTACAAAAAACAAAATGTCACATGTGCCCACAATAGGCGATCATCCTATCACTGGTGATGATCTGTATAAGAAACCATTGCACGGGCCACCTTGCAAAGGAACCTCCTAAAAGGTCCCGGGACTCCAATCACATAGTGCTGAAGTCGACGAGGAATGTCGTCTATAGTGGTCTCAGGAATATCTCCTGTCAAGCACTCGAGATGACCCTCCAACTCGGCCAAAACCTCTGCTGATTCGTCCTGTGGGGTTGGCGCAGGTGCAACTGGTTGCCTCCTCTCAAAAGGCCGGAGAGCGGCTGGTCGCTGTGGACCCACATCTGCATTTGAAATTTTTACTATCAGTTTTGAGACGATGAAAAAATAACAAAAAATTTTAAAATAGGAAAAATGTTGAAAAGGATTTTACCTGACTCGTCCCACTGCTCTCCTGGTGGAAGAACCATGTCTGTGTCACCACGAAAATCTATCCCAGCGTAAGGGAAATCCTGAATGGAAAAGACTTGGTTTTCCAACCATTGGAAATACTCAAGTTTGAAGCGAGCAACCTCTGTCCTCTCGTCCGGGTGACAGGCCATGACTGCGACCCATCGCATCAGCTTGGGCTCTCGAGGAAGCCCAGCTCCAACAGTAAGGTGCTGTGGGATCAGCATAGGAACCCTCTCCAGGCCAAAACTCACGACCAAAGCCCCATAACCAAAGGTCTTTAGTCGTCCGTTCTTGGCCCTGGTCAGTTGGCATTTCACATTGGCCAACACGGCATCGCACCAGTTGAAGATGGTGCCTCGAAAGCAATCAACTGCCATACGCATCTGGGATCTGGTGGCAATATGTAATGCGGCAGCTTCGCAAAGTCTGGTGACAGTAAACGCAATCACCATGAGTTCAGGACGGGATATGGTCTTTATGTCTATCCCTTTGTCTCTAGCCTGGCTGTTGCAGTACTCTAGCTGGAGGTTATTGACAGACTGGCCACCTGGCCTAGTCCCGTGCAGAGTCAAGTCTTCGCCTCTCTTAGGCAAACCAATCAAGAAATAAATGTCCGACGGCTCGATTTCGAGCTGGTGGCCGCCAATGAAGAAGCACTGGTCCTGTATGCTCCATCTGTCAACCAACCACTGTAAGAAATCCACCTGAGCCCTCATGCCAGGAATGGCCCAGAATTTGTACAGTCTGCACGCCCTCAAAGCATCAAGTGAAGGTTGATGATTCCATGCGGCAGCATCCACGTCTTCGTGCTCTCGTTCACGCCAATCTAGCATGATGTACTCTCTGCATCAAGTATAAAGATTAATTAAATTACTAGAAAATATTTTGATTGGTCCATTTTTGAGAATTTTTGGGTTCAAAACCCTTGCGGCGGGGTACGCACCCTCCGGGTTAGACACAGTGCGTGGGACCGCACTTTGTCTACACGAAAGGTGCGGACCCCGAGCTTTTTCCCAATGGAGAAAAAGTCGGGGTCCACAGGTCCGCAATGGTAAACCTGCGGGCCCCCGCGCGCGGGTTTTGCGCCTAAAAACCCTCCCAAAAGTGAAAATAAAGGACTAAAAAAAAAATTAAACGGTTAAAAATGAAGAGTAGGATGATGTGGATTACCTGGAGAAGACGACGCTCGATTCCGACGGTTGGATTTTCCGCAATCTTCACGGGAAGTTTTCTAAGCAAAAGCACTATTTTCTCACCCAAACTCAAACGGTAAAAATGAATTGACAAAGGCCCTTTTTATAAGTTTTTTGAGTAAATAAATCGCAAATTTGTTTATGTTTCACTTTGAAAAGGTATTTTGCGACATTTTTATCCATTTCAAACATGTATGAGTAATGTTTGTGTTTTTGTGCAGAATAAAGGATTATTCAGGCGAAATCTATTATTTTCAACGAAAAAACATGTAGAGACATCTTTAAGCTCTTTTTTGACTCCTAAAACATGAAAAGATTGCCGAGTGTTTCTTTTAGACTCGTTAAAACAGAATTAAAAGACGGTCCATTTACAGCTCTTTTCCGACCGTAAAAACATGAAAATATTGTCGGGTTTTTGTCGTTTCAAATTCGATATTGGTTTTAAAAAACGACGTGTCATTGATCGTTTTTTTACCTTTTCAGGTCAAAGGCACTAATGACGAAAAGTACTCCTTGGTCGTAAAAGATCAAGCGATTCTCTCAAGTCTTATTTTATACTTTTTCGGGCTTGGGAGACACAAATTTATGAAAAAGGTCAACCCTGGAGTCTTCTTAAGTTTTTTCAGACTCTCTAAAATTGAAAAACGCCGAGTTTCTCCTATACTGGACTCGTTAAAATTTCACAGTAAAGGACCTGTTCAATTACAAACAGGAACGAACCACTCCTTCTTAGGGTTCGAATTTAAACTAAGTTGGACTCATCCGAAGGATGAGCTTATAATCAAGCAAATGTTATCCTCCTCAGGCTTGTCAAAAATAAAGAGGTACTTGCCAGCAATGGTGGGGGAAAAGAGAGAAAAATGAGCCTGTTTGTCATACTTTGTAACCACTCTTGAACACGACACTTTTATTCACCTGGGTTGGGAAATCCTTTGCCTAACAGTTGATCAAACCACATTGAAAGTCTTCAGCCGGTTTCTGAGTATTAACTTTGGGTCAATTGTCACCAAACCATCTGTCGTGTCGTTATGTGTTCAAGAGGTCACTGCCAATAAGCCATTCATTTGCAAAATATATGTCATCCATCTTGACCATCCCTCAGTCAGTCCTTGTAACTAAATTTCTTCAACTTGATCTATGATTTCGTGTTGTGGGCTTGCCTATGACAGATCGCTTTCTATCGACATTAGCTCATTATCTAGATAGATGATCTAGGAATCGTCAGTACCTTGAGATCTGCATGCATCAATGGCAGGTTTCTCGCCTTTGACGACAGTTTACATCATTGACTTTCGATCAAAGGATTCCGTGGCATGCTCGACATCAACACATTTATTCGCATCTCATGGACTGTACTGGGTACTTTGAGAGCCATTGACATTACTGGTGGTTTCTCTCACACTTGTTAACAGTTTACATCATTGACTGGTAATCAAGTGGTTTCTACCATGTTCGACATCAACACATTTATTCGCATGGATAGAATCGTACTGTTTCGGGAAGTAGAAATGAAGACCCTGAATCTAGTTTCCACAATCCAGGCTGCGAGGAATTTTGTATTCATTATATAATGGACTATTCATAAACAGATGGCTGCGTCTATACTGTGTCCACATGAGTCTATACTTGTGATGTTTTACAATATCGTTCCAGTATCAGAACAGTAGTTAGTTTCTAGTCAGTTTTTATCTGAGTATGGGAATGCCTACCTCAGCGATGATATGATCTCATATATATATCTTGCATTGAATGTTTTTACAGGTTCCAACCGGGTTCTCCACAAGATGATCCTTGAAATGATAAAGTACTTCACTCTTCCTAAATGATAAGAAATCCTCATCTACTACAGACTTCGCACTTTAGGGGGCAATCTGTTACACAAAAATATCGTCACCATGATTATATGC
The DNA here is from genome assembly GCA_031772625.1 of Pinus tabuliformis. Classification (NCBI taxonomy): domain Eukaryota; kingdom Viridiplantae; phylum Streptophyta; class Pinopsida; order Pinales; family Pinaceae; genus Pinus; species Pinus tabuliformis. The sequence continues at coordinate 2,077,323,981 of CM062818.1, forward strand.
AATCAGTATGGGTCTATCATCACTTGTACTGTCCTCCTGAGCAAGTCTCAGACCTCAGTTCTTCAAATCAAGCTTTGGAAATGAGAGAAAGACATTAAAAATCAATGTAACTCTGGTTCCGCACTTTCTCTCATGGTCACCTGCGGTCCCGCACCTTCTGTGTACAAAAAATACGGACCTACCCACTCTGTCCCTAATGGTGTAGGTGCAGACCCCTGTGAAAGTCAAAAGGCGCAAGTTTTATCTTAAAAAACTCACTTTGGGTTAATTCTAGAGGTTTCTAGAAGGAATTTCGACGTGGATTGTTCGCTCTGAGGTGGTTCATGCATCCCAAAAGAGAAGGAGCTAATCCCTTGATGAGAGGAGCTATCCTTTTGAAGGAGGGCTTTAACCCTTTGAAGGAGGACCTAGTAACCTCCCTCCATTGCACTATAAATACAGGCATTGGGCTGGTTGCTGAAGATGTTAGAAGCTGAATATTTTTGAGGGTAAATGCTGGTGAAAACAATACTTCCTAGTTAAGCCTAAAGAGGAGAGATCACATACCTTTTTGGTTTCATTGGGGAGTGAGTGAAACTTGTCAAAGTAGAGAAGACTTCTTGCTGGACCCTGGGAGGAGCTTGTACAACGTCAAGGCAAAGGTTGTAAGGTTCTTCCTCTTTTGAATTGATACAATCAAACTCATTTTTTTGAACAAGTATCTTATGTTATTTGTTTCATGGACTCCTTGACTTTCATGTTAAATATGTTTTATGGAATTGGCTTTTCAGGGGCTATTTAATTTGTTTGCCTTGTTTGTGTTTGCAGATTCGCGAAAAGGAGCTCATTTGGATCAAAGAAGCGAGGGCATCCACAAGCTTGCGTTGGACCTAAGGTAGGTCCTAAAAACACTTGTTTGCTATTGTTTATCAAAGCATATTTAGAGAAAGATAGTGTCTGGTTGGTTTGCTTGTCATTAGGTCTTCTTGAGATTCTAGGAAGGTCTATCTTGTCCGCAAGATCGACCCATTTCGTGTGATAGCTCTAGGAATGCTTTCCCTGTTATGTGCCCCCTTATACCTGCAAATCTTGACTTGTCTTGGGAAATAGTGGATAGCTTGTCTTGGTACTCTGTCAAGCTCATGAGTTTCTCTTCCCTACCAATCAGTTTTGGTAGACCTTTCCTGTTCAGTACCTGCGTCTTCTTATGAAATCTCTGTATACTGGTCTCTAGACTTTGACACTTATTGTCAAGTTGTAGCATAAGTTTCCTTTTGGTGTGCATCCTCCTCACTTCTAAAATTGTCTCTGTTCTGTCTTAAATTTCTAGCTGCTCTAATTCTTCTCTATTTTTTGAATTCAAGAATTTGATAAGTGTTGTTGCTTAAGTTTATGTAGATACTCCTGGGGTTGTGGTCACTGAGATTGGGAATTTTGTAAGTGGAACTATGGCCAACTGTGATGCCTGCTCTTTCTCTTTGAGTAGTTTCTCCAGTTTTACTTCCATGTCCCTGATTTGACTGTTCTATTCAATCACTATTTAGAATACATCCTCTTTCTTGTTTTCCATCTTTCCGACTTCCTTAGCTCTTGGATCTTCCGTGGTAGACAGTTTTAGTTGTTTCCTTAATGCTGCTATATCAACATTCTTTCTTTTCACCATCTCTTCTGCTGCCTTTACATCTTTGGGATTATATCCCAATTTGATCACCAAGTCTTCCAGTGACTTGATCCTGGTATCCTTGGCTAAGGATGAAATCCTTTCCAACTGTAGTTGTGACTATGTATTATTTAACAATACCTACAACCTAGAAGTGGACATAACAACATTAGTTAGTGTAGAATACATCATCTCACTGGTTTGTTTGTGCATGTCCATTTGATCTATTGGATGGATCTGCTATGTATCAAAACTAAAAACAGATTCTTTATAATCTGCTGGTGTCCTTGGGGCTGGCACTTTAGCTTCAAGTAATGCAATTTGCATTTACCCCTTCTTTGTGTCAAATGCTGAAAGGAGCCTACGTTGTGATGTAGCTTTATGTTTCTAGAATTGTGTGTATGTCGTGGCTTTCAACATCACATTCCTCTTTTTGATTGCCCCTGTACTTGGAAAAAATATTAGCCTCAGTAGTGTCTTGAGCCATGTCCCCTGTTTGTGGTGTTTCTGGAGGATCTTGTGAAATAGAGGAAGAGGGAGAGCCTAGAAAATCATCCTCTTGTCTTGTACCTGTAAAGATGTTTTCTGATGTTGTTGAAGCATGCTTACCTAACATGAATATTGTAGTCTACCCTTCCTCCTCCTATATAAAGACTAGTGATGCATTCTTTTTAGGCTTCTTAGTGTAGATTAAAAATTGCTTGACTTCAATATCTGTTATTGGAGAATACTCTTCTTCTCTAGGTCTTTTGTCATGCTTCTCCTTGAGAGATGGGTGTTTGTGAGGTGGTTATGGACAAAATCTGCTCCTCTGCTTCCTACAAGGTGTTCTCCTCCCATTGATCTTTGTTCGTATATTGCTTGATCTCCAACCAAGGAGTATGTGTGTAAGGAGTAGTCTTTTGCTCCACCCTAAAATTTGAAATCATACCAAAAGGGTCATAAGACTAAGTGAAGCTCAGTTTGAAATTTAATTACTTCAACACCAAATCTGCTTATTTACCAATTGTTATGGTATTGCACACAAAAGGTCTTACCTGAGCTTTGATTTTAAATAGTGCCTTCTTGTTCGCTGCCACAAAATGCAAGCCATCCATGTGTATCATTTGTATGATATATTCTAATGAGAACAGTCTCATGGGAACAAATTTTGGTAGCTTATAGGGTGGCAATTCACACCCATAGACTCTAATTTCGGTGTAATTCTTGTATAAATACCAGTCACTTGTCTTCACCTGATCACCAAGATGCAAAACTTTCCAAATATCTGCTCCTATCCAAGGCACCAAATCACTGTGTAGCAGACAAATAGTTGTATTTGAAAACTGATCAACATAGCATGTGAAAGTAAACCCTGTGGAGTTTTTCCTAACCAGAGAGGTCTAGTGTATGAATGATTGAGCACTACCCTGCTCATCCATCTTCTACAAAGTAAAGGGAAACCTGTCTGCTTGATGATAAATAAACATATAAACTAACACAACAAAATATTTGAAAGCTCCCTCTGTAGGAAACTTCATGAATTGCTCATGCATTGCCTTTGCAATAAATTCACTGTAATTAAAAATAATAGGTTTCTCACTAGTGGTAAAAATTGAGAGGAAGCCAACAATGGCCTCATCAACCCACTGATCAGAGTGATAACCAAGTAGGTATGAGATGATGCTAATGATCTGTTTGGTTACCTCAGGGAACATAGAAGATGAGTATGGAGGGTTTGTTTTAGGTAATTGGGCATCTTTAGGAAGAAAGATTTCATATATTTTTTGCTCTCTAAGGGAAGGTTAAATTCTTGTAGAGCTCCGTGAGAGAGTAACTGATAATGGCTTGGAAGAATCAGGGATTGTCACTTGAAGCATTTGAGATATGGCTTCGACTGTGATGTTGATCAAAATTTCACCATTTCAACTCATAATTGCTTTTTGGGAGGGTACATAGCTCAATTGACATCAGGAGACTAACTCAGGGAAGTGATGGGTTTGTGGGAACATGAATTGAGGGAGGGTAGACTCCCATAGATTCAATTCATCACTTTGATCTAAGAATTTATACTTCAACCAACTGTGAAGTTCGAACAACTCAAATTCATAGTTCATTTCAATAGGAGGGGGCAACATGGGATTTTCCTTTGGTTTCTTTCCCTTGTTCTTAGGGGTTGTATTCTTAGGAGGCATTACCAATCTTTAACAATAAAACAAAGGGACGATGACACTAGGATTACCTAGAATGGGAAGCTTGACTGAAGAATGTTGGAGTGGGGTCTCTGATGGATTGGATCACTGTTGCGGAGCAATTGTCTGGTTTATGTGACAATGTAGAAAACTAAAAGTTGGTACTAGTTGTGCAAAACATGTGAAAGAAAGGAATTTGTGGTTTTAACAGTGCTTTATAAGGTAATTTTTCCAATTACCGTTACAGGAGCGGATCAGTTGCAAAGGGAGCGGGAAAAATTAATTAGCATAACAATTTGGTGACGTGGGCAGGGGAGCACCAGATGGTAGCCGTTGATTGGGAGTGGGACGAATTCTCTGGACAGGTTAAGCTGAAGGGGAGGTTGTGGGAGTGGGTTCTGCGAGGCTGAGTTGGCGAACAGTGAGTGGGGTCGGGGAAGGGTGTGTGGGTGAGAAGTTCTCAAGAGGGAAATCGATTGAGGAGATATTGCGACAGAGGGGTAGTGAGAATCTGAGAGAAGGAATTTCAAGAGAGTACGAGGTAGAGGGAGAACAGAAAGACGTCCAGAGGAAGGTTGACGCTGGCCCACGCAGTGTTGATGCAGAGGAAACTTAGTCCTTGAGGGGAAGTCGAGTTCTTGTTGAGGTAAGTCGAAATTCTGTTGCCGGAAGCCAGGGTATGATTCTGGGAGGCAGAAGGTCGATTTCTCAGCCAAAAGAGGATCCAGAGGAGAGGTAGTGTAATACCCTGGAGGGGTTACGCAGAAGCTGCCTAGGGTGACGTAGTTCTGCACAGAGGCCACATAGAGTGTGACACAGAGCCTCTAGAGCAGCGTGATCAGTCATTGATTCTCCAATGACAAGGTGATATCATTTCACCAATATTTTTTTCAATATTCTCTCTGTATCAGATTGCTACTTGAGATTCCTAGAATTGTACTCAGAATTTTCCCCTGCTTAATAATAAACCCTCAGAGCTGCTGCACCAGTTTTCCCAAGTTGGGTTTTTTCGGAGACTATTTGTCCAAAACTAACTGTTGTATTTTCTTTCTTTCTCAGTATTTTGTTTCCGCATATATGTAAATTAAGTGAAGGCTGGAGATGTATTTGTTTCGATATTTATTGTAGAACACAATAAATAACTTGCATGATTTAATCAGGTAGTAGAAGTAACATCAATTTTCTGTAGTAGGGATTCTAGCTTAGGAATTATCACATGGTATTGGAGATAGTGTAGGTGAGACAAGAAGAGCAGAGCTAGAAACCCCAGTGTTGAGCAAAAGGGGAAATTGAAAAGTTGCAGAAGGCAGGAAGTCAAAACCCATAGGGTTTGCGCAGTTCTAGTCGGAGGGCCAAAAATTCAAGGTAGTCTCTATCCGAGTGAGTTGACGGAGACAAAAGGCTTCTAGTTCAAATTTTTCCGTGGCAGAGGGAGTAGAGCTGAGCCTCAGCGTGAGGAGCAGTTGGTGGAGGCCGATTTTTCAGTGGGTAGCCTTGCCAGGCTAAAAAGACGTCAAAAGAAAGAAGAGGAGCATAGTGAGGGAATACTTCCTCAGCGATTTCTTGCTGAGGAAATCACCGTTTCTCAATTGCTGAGCAATAGAGGAGCAGTAACTTACCAGCTCCGTCAGGGAGTGCATAAGTCAACCTAGGAGCTACATAGTAGGGAGAAAGAGGGAGTTGTTTGACAATTTTTAGAGGAGATGGAAATCAGTGGTTTGAGGGATCAAGACAGGTTGGACGGGGCTTCCAACTATGCCATCTGGAAGGCTAGAATGACCTTCTTGCTAGATGAGCATGCCCTCATGATCTAAAATGGATCCTAAAACCTCTAAGTCTAAGTCTTTAATACTATCAGAAAACACTAGCGCAGAAGAAAAACCATGAAGAATGGCGGAAAACAGAGTAAAGCGAAGGTTGAAGTATCGTTGAATAAGAGCCGTTGGATCGGATCGATCAAATATCCAGATCAAATCGGTGGATCGCATCAGAGGGTTCGGTGATATCACATTAGCGGAGTGTAGCGGGGATGGCCCGAGGGGAATGCGACTGCGATTGGTGACACAACGCGAACCGTTGATCGAGCGCGCAAATCAACGGCTGCGATTACACCATCGCATCGTAGGTTTCCAAGGGAAGGACTTACCAAAGGCTCGAAGACCATGCGATATGCGATTGTGATATATGGCATCGCAATATCGCATCACAATAATACAAAGGGGTGAAGACCCATAGCCTGTACGATTTGCGATAGCGATCAAAGCGGACCCGAAAGGGTTTATAAATGCGGCTCTATAAAATTTGAGTTCCGATATAAAAGTGTTTTTTTGGGATTTTTTTGTGTATTGGTGTATTTTGGTTATAAAACCGAAATAAAAAGGAGACATGGCATATGGCGCTACAACAATAAAACACAGACTCGAAAGGATTTATGAATGCAACTTTATGTTATTTGGGTTTCGTGGTAGATGGTATTTCGGGCGGTAAGTGGTATTGGACGGGCTCCACCGGATCCCATACACTGACCCACATGTAGCACGCAACAAGGAGAGAGAAAATCTCTTTTTCAAGCGGGTGATCTCCGCACAAGTAAGTAATCTGAAATGCACATCAGTCGTCAGATTAAATGGTCGCAGATCAACGGTGCAGAATGCATGAGCAGGTTGGATGATCAGGATGGATGTGAACCATCGGATGAGAACAAATCTACGGTGTGGGATGCCAAAGGACTGATAACAGACAAGGCATAATAGCCGTCTGATTCCTCTGTTTTAGAGTTTTTCCTGTGTATTTCTCTGTGTAAACAAAGAAGCAATTCTTTGGGATTTTTCATCACGCTAGTCTTTCCGTTTGAAAACAGGTGGCCACCATACCTTAAGGGTTTTACAATGATTGTTTAATGCTCGACAGGGAGTTGAACGGAAAACGGCCGGGAGCCAGAAAGCCCAATAACGTATATGAACGGATAGAGCCGAGAGGCTTAAAAGCAACTTCAGGGCAGACAAAGAGGATCAGGAGAAGAGAAGAGAGCAAGAGAAAGCAGTAGATAGAGAGCAAGAGGGAGAGTTTGTGCACTCTTTTAGACTCGAGGATTTCGATTAAGTCCCTGTTGTTTGTAACTGTTGTGTTGAGACTTTATTCGAGCTCACACTTGTAATCATCTGCTCTTGAAGACATAATATAGAGTTTGACACTGAAAGCTGGACCAGGAGACGTAGCCAGGAAGTCTGGTGAACTCCTTGATTATTTGCTGTGTTGATGTGTGTGTTTATTATGTTCATTGTCTATATTATTCGCAATCTTTTCGATCCATTGCACTAAATAATATAGGCATTCCTGCACGTGAGTATGTAATACCTTAATATTGATTTAAGATCTCATTTTCAGATCAAGTGGTATCATAGCATTTGGTTTTGGTTTGTTAAGGTTAGACAAACTTGTGTTGGATTTTGAATGCTAACTAGATTAAAGTTCAGACTAGGAGAAGGAGAACTTGTTGAGGCTAATCCAGAATTGGAAGAGTTTTCTCAGAGGAGAATGGCAGAAGAAACTCCATTGGGATCATAATCTCATTTTATAGAAAGTTTTAAGGGACTCCAAGCCATGGTGGAAGAGATGTATCTGGAATTTAAGAAGGGTCGAGGTGAAAACACTTCAACACCTAAACCAGACAAAGGAGTAGAGAAACCTTTTCTAGTTTCCCCTTCAGAAGGCAAATGGAAAGGGGAAATGCCTCCACCATCTCCTCCATCATCACCTTCATCATCCTCATCATCTTCTAGCTCTTCTAAGAAAAAGAAGAAAACTTCCTTAATCAAACTAGATGTGAAGTTTGATTCGCCAATCTATGATGGAGAACTCAATGCAAAAAAGCTAGATAATTGGATAAGACAAATTGATGTATATTGCAGGGTATAGAACGTTGATTCAGAAAGGAAGAAGATTCGGTTGGATAGACTTCGACTTGGAGGAACTGCGCTAGTATGGTGGGAAGGCAAGACACATGCTGATTTGCAAAAACATGGTAAAATCATTTCTACCTGGAATGAATTTGTTTCTGCTATCAAAAAGCAATTCTATCTTTTAGCTTACATGTAGCAGGCAATGATGAGTTGGCAAACTCTTCGTCAGTTGAAGGGTCAAAGTGTACAAAGTTATACTCAGGAATTTAGGAAAATAACTTTAACTCTAGGTATATCATTAGATTCACCTGAGACTTTATTGAAGTATATAGTTGGCCTTCATAGCTATTTAAAGCATACTATTCTCATGTTTAATCCCACTAGCTTAGATAATGTATCAGTTCAGGCAACACATCTAGAAGCTAGAGGTAAGAATGTAAACCCAGAGGTTGGGGGATCATCTAAATATTTTGTAAGCACGAATAAGGAAAAGAAGAAATTGAAATGGAAGGAGAGGAAAGAAAATACTGTAAAGAAGGATAAACCTTCATGCACTCATTGCAAGAAAGAAGGAGACGATGAGGGACACTTTTGTTTTTTGCATCCAGAACTGAAACCTAAGAAGTTTGGTGGAAAGAAGAAAAATAATGCTGCAGTTATTCAACAGGACTTGGGATCAGATTCATGTGATGAAACAACAGTTACAGCTACAGGTATTAAAGGTAAAGATTCTGAAACATCCACAAGTAATTCTGCACAATCTGTTGATAATGAAAATAATGAGAGGGAAAGGAATGAGATTTTTCGTATTAGAATAATTTCCAAGCATAACAAGATTGATACCTTATTTGATAGTGGATCACAAGTAAATTTGATTTCTGAAACAATTGTAAAGAAGTTGGGATTAGAAACAAAACGTCATGAGAAGCCATATCCATTAAGTTGGGTGTGTGATAAAACAAAGCTACAAGTAATGAGACAATGTAAACTTAGGTTTGCTATTGGATCAACATTTGTAGATGAGGTTGAGTTAGATATAGTTCCATTGGATATATGTGGTATTGTTTTGGGAAGTCCATACTTGTATGAGCTGAGAATAAGTATCAACTCACTAAAGATGGAATAGAATATATTGTAAGAGCTCATAAACTAAAAGGTAGCTATTCTCTCATAAATTCAGGACAGATGAAAAGAATTGTGAATTCAAGTAATCATTTTTTACTAATGGTTGTAAAGGCAAAGGATCCTGAAAAATCCAATGCATTTGAAGGCTGTGATTCTAAATAGAAAGATGATTTTGTTAAAGTTGTTTCAGAATATGATGTTCTATTTCAAGAACCAAAAGCTCTGCCACCCAAGCGAGAAATAGTACATGATATTTATTTGCAGCAAGATGCTCCATTAACTAACATTGGAATGTACAGGTTATTAGCTTTAAACAATGCAGAGATAAAGAGGCATGTACAAGAGTTGCTCGATAAAGGGTTCATACGACCAAGCACATCACCATGTGGATCTCCAATCGTGCCGATGAGAAAGAAAGATGGTTCGTGGAGAATGTGCATTGATTATAGAGCAATAAATAAAATAACGATCAAGAATTGTTATTCTCTTCCTCGTATTGATGATTTATTAGATTAGTTGAAAGAAGATGTTTACTTTTATAAATTAGACTTGCGAATTGGTTATCATCAGGTTAGAGTTGCAGAACATGATGCATGGAAGACTACTTTCAAGACAAAGTAAGGACTTTATGAATGGCTGGTTATGCCTTTTGGCTTAACTAATGCTCCTGCGACATTTATGAGAGCTATGAATAATGTACTCAGACCATTTATTGATGACTTTGTAATTTTTTATTTAGATGACATTCTTGTTTTTAGTAAGACATGGGAAGACCATGTAAAGCATGTAATGCAGACTTTAGATGTTTTAAAAAGAGAAAATCTCTATGTAACACTGTCAAAATGTGAATTTGACAAAACATCTTTAAATTATTTGGGTTATATTGTAGGGAGTGGTCAATTGAAGATAGATCCCTCTAAGGTTGAAGTCATTGTGAACTGGCCTAAACCCAAATCTGCTACAGAGGTTAGGAGTTTCCTAGGAGCAACACAATACTGGAGAAATTTTATTGCTAATTTTTCATTGATTGCAGCTCCATTACATACTTTAACAGGATTGAAACATGTGTTTTAGTGGGGAGGAAAATAGTAGAAAGCCTTGGACACCTTAAAAGAGAAAATCAGTACAACACCAGTACTAGCACTGCAAGATCTTCAACATCCATTTGAGATTGAGACAGATGCCAGTGACTATGCCATGGGAGCAGTGTTGATGCAACATGGAAAAACCATATGTTATCATTCTGAGACATTTACTTCTGCAGTGGTTAATTATCTCACATATGATAAAGAATTGTATGCAATAGTACAAAGTGTGAAAAATTGGAAACATTACCTAATGGGTAAAGAAAAAATCATACATACAGATCATCAACCACTTCAATATTTGCACTCACAAACTAAATTGTAGCAATCAAGACATTATAGGTGGATGGGTTTCCTACAACAATTTCATCTTGTCATCAGATAGAAGAAGGGCAGACACAATAAGGTTGCAGACATGTTATCAAGACCAATCATAAATGCATCTACTATACTTAAGCATAACTCAGTAATGCATGAAAGTTACATTGAACAATATGCTCAAGATGTAGATTTTAAAGATGTATATGCAAATTTAAGTCATGGAAAACAAGTAGAAGAATTGGATTATTATGTAAAGGACCAACTCTTATATCATTTGGGAAAGTTATGCATTCCACAAACTGAAAGAGTTAACATAATTCGAGAAGCACATACGTCTCAACAATGTAAACTTTGAAACGGGAACTATAAACTCAAAACGGGAACTCTGGCCAAAAAACCCCAAAAAAACATCAAAAACAGTGCTAAAAACGAAAAGTGTGTATACTGGAACGATGTTTTTTTTTTTTAGGTGTCAATTTTGAACGTGTTTTAAAAATGGAAGTGACTACGAAATTTACTACGAAATTTTCGTGCAAAATATAGCTTCAAAACGAAAGTATTGATACTGGAATAATGATTTTTTTTTTTAGGGTCAATTTTCAAACTTTTTAAAAAATGCTAATAAAACCAATTTTTTATGTCTCAAACAAAGTTAAATTTTAAGGAAAAAACACATTAATGTTTCAGGTAGAATATCATTTTTCTTTCCTAAGTATAAATTTAACATGTTTTCAACCACAACATGCTAGATACAAAAGAAATTGAAATTTTTTCAACTATAAAACTAAAAAAACATGACATTATGAACAAATTATATCACTGAATGAATTCAAAAGTCTTTATTTGTATACTGAATGAAACAGACATTATATCTCTAATTTGATATTGCATTGTAGATATTTAAACAATAAAATTTATCATACTTAAGACATAATCCAACAACATAAAAATGCTTCATAACTTCTCATTTAACAAAATATGGAAAACATTAATTTTATTTGAAGATACGATGCATACATCAGTTATATAAACTGTCTTAAACAATTATTCAAACTCAATCACCCAATAACCGTGGGTAGGCCATTGTCGTGCCCCCTTCCCCCAACCCATTACCGATCTTTCCCATTCACCCATGCCCTCTTCCCCCTTCTGCCCTACCCATGCGCCAGCCCTTGCTACCCCCAACTCACCCACCCATGCACCATTTCCCCAACTCTTCCTTCCCTACCCCACAACTCTCCTCCCCATAAGCCCACCCCCTAACTCCCATTCCCCTCCAATCTCAACTCCTCCCCCCCTTCCTTAACGCCGGCCCCATGGGCCTCGCGCCCTACCCCCCTCCACCCTACCCTTACCCCTACCACCTACCTTTCCGCACCCCCCACCCCCCGCCACCCCCCTACCCCTTACCCTACCCCACCCCCCCAAACCCTACCCCCCACTACCCCCCCCTCCCCCCTGCCCCCCTCCCACTCCCTACCCTTACCCCCCCCCTCCCCCACCAACCCCCTGCCACCCCCTACCCTACCCCTTACCCCCGCCCACCCTTAACCCCCCCCCCCCACCCCCACCCCCCCCCCCCCCCCCCCCCCCCCCCCCCCCCCCCCCCCCCCCTACCCCTACCCCTACACCCCCCAACCCCTCCCCTCTCAACTCCTCCCCCCCCCTTAATGCCGGCCCCATGGGCCTCACGCCATACCCCCCTCCACCCTACCCTTACCCCTACCCCCTACCTTCCCCCACCCCCCGCCACCCCCTACCCCTTATCCTACCCCCCCCCCCCCCCACCCCCCCCCCCCCCCCTGCCGCCCCCCCCTCCCCCTCCCCTTACCGCCCCCCCAACCAACCCCCTGCCCCCGCCCCCTCCCCCTACCACCCCCACTGCCACCCCCTACCCTAACCCCGGCCCTACCCTTACCCCCCCTGGCCCTACCCTTACCCCTACACCCTCCTCCCCCCCCCCCCCCAACCCCCCTTACCCCCTTACCCCCACCCCCCTTACCCCTTAACCGCTACCCCTACCCCCCGCATTCCCCCCCGCCCGCTCCCCAGCCCGCCCATCCTTGGCCCCCTCCCCGACCCCGGCCCACCCCACCCCGCCCACCCCCCTCCCCCTCCCCGCCCCACCCTCCACCGACACCGCCCCCTCCCCGCCCACCGCCACCGTCCCCTGCCCGCCCACCCATCCCCCGCCACCGCCCCCTTCGCGGCAGCGACACCCCAAGGCCGCACCGCCCCCCCCACCCCCCTACCCTACCCCTTACTCCCCCCGCCCTACCCCTACCCCTACACCTCCCTCCCCCCCCTACCCCCTACCCCTACCCCCCGCATTCCCCCCTACCCCCCGCATTTCACCTGAGTTTTTGTGATAGATCCAAAAACTCAGGTGAAATAAAATCATTGATTCTATTAGGGATGCTCATAGTTAATTTGTTCATATAAAAAAATAATGCCTCCAACAAATGGTGATTTCCTATCAATGTTCCCAATTAAATTATCTGAAGACAAAGTTAATCTCTCTAATAAATGGAGTTTTACAGTCAATGCTACATTACTCCTAGTTAAAGTGTTAGAAGATAAAGATAATACTCCCAAAGAATGAAGTTTTCCAATGCCTTTCCAAATAGTTCCTTTAAACCCATTGAGATAGTAGAAAATGTTGGAGAGAATGCATATAGACTCAATGTACTCCCATACATGCACATTTACTTAGTACTGAATGTAGAGAATATGAAACACGAGGGTTTTTGGCCCCTTTGTCAAGAAGGGGGATGTGGCCTGGACTGAGGATATTTAGATAGCCCAAGTCTTTTGGAATAGTCACTCTTGACGGGTTTAAAGGGTTTGTTGGCATTTGGATGTCTTCCTCTTGTAAAGAAAGGAACCACGGAATCCTAAAGTTTCCTATTGTTATATGTACATGAATCCTAAGTTATGTCCTATGTTAAGTATGCCTAGACTACCAGTTAAATAATTAGTAAAATATGATACAAAGAAGAAACACATGTAAATGGTGCTAATAATAAAGGATGAATGATGTTCTCTTCATAAAATGTTGAATGTTCAAGATGCAAACTAAATACTATGGCTAAATTATAAATGCAATTATAATCTAGAATATGAATTATTCTTAATGAGATATATTAAAAACTACAATAATGAAAGCCTTTGATCTTTTAAACAAACACAGAATAATCTAGAGTTGTTTTTAGATTTCACATCAAGAATTACTATCTAGTTGTTATTTCTTGGTGAGGTAAATTAAAAAGACTGCAGTAATAATTTCTATAATTGAATTATCTTTCAATTATTCATTTATGAAACAATTCAATAAACATATAACCAAATGAAATAATAAATTAAAAACTCCTACAACAATAACGAAATGAAATAATAAATTAAAAACTCCAACACAAGTATTAATTCAATTTGTGTAAAAATAACTTTCTCAATAATCTGAATCAGTGGAAACAATTTACAGGAACCTAAATCAAAACACTTACGCAAAATTATTTTAGATCAAAATATTCAATAGAATAGAATAAAATCTCACTATCATCCAAATACGTATACTATATCACTAAAATATAGATAGCTCTCTTAAATATACATCATATCATTAAAGTCTCATAGAAAAAACAAATTGCACCTAGAAGAGCGTAAACGCAATTAGTAATAATGATTGAAATGATTAAAAAGTAAATATAAATCCATCTTAATTTCTGATCTTGTCATACACGTGATGTTTAATCCTTCGGATGGAGGGTTGATGGATGTTGGTACCAAATGTCCGGGAATGGAAAAGCCTTCGCTAAAGGGAGTTAATATTGTAATTTCCTTTTAGTCAAACTGGTATGAATTTTAATAATTTTTGTTTAGTAATATTATTTTTTTTAATTATTATATTAATTTTTTTAAAGGGTATTAGTTTAATTTTTCTATTGAGTAAGTATAATGATACGAAACTTTTCATGGAGTTTTAATTAGAATTATTTGTGTAAAACATTTAATTTAAGAAAAAAAAAATTATTACATGTTTTAGATTATATCACGATTTAATGCAGATGGTATTGATACATAATGGGCTTTTGTTAGGTGTTACTCCCTGGATTATGTGTCGAGGGCAAGAAGGAAACCATATGTGGCCGATCGATTTAACGACATGGTTAGTCTCGGTTCTGAGCATTAATTTGGAGAGCATTTCCACACATTGAAATGCATTTTCTGCCGATAATTATTTGACTGAGACAGGTCCACCACATAAAATAAAATTACTAGCAGACCCACTACTCCATGCTTGATGTCATTGTTTTACTGAACGATAATATGCTTGGGGTGACACAATTGTAGTTGAATGTTTAATAAAACCTGCGGGTCGATTCCGGGAATCGACCCGCCGCTGGTCGGGCGGGGCAGGGCGGCCCGGGGGTGGCGCTGCGTATTAGTTTAATTTTTCTATTGAGTAAGTATAATGATACGAAATTTTTCATGGAGTTTTAATAGAATTATTTGTGTAAAACATTTAATTTAAGAAAAAAAAATTATTACATGTTTTAGATTATATCACGATTTAATGCAGATGGTATTGATACATAATGGGCTTTTGTTAGGTGTTACTCCCTGGATTATGTGTTGAGGGCAAGAAGGAAACCATATGTGGCCGATCGATTTAACGACATGGTTAGTCTCGGTTCTGAGCATTAATTTGGAGAGAATTTCCACACATTGAAATGCATTTTCTGCCGATAATTATTTGACTGAGACAGGTCCACCACATAAAATAAAATTACTAGCAGACCCACTACTCCATGCTTGATGTCATTGTTTTACTGAACGATAATATGCTTGGGGTGACACAATTGTAGTTGAATGTTTAATAAAACCTGCGGGTCGATTCCGGGAATCGACCCGCCGCTGGTCGGGCGGGGCGCGGCGGCCCGCGCACAGCGCCACCCCCGGGCCGCCCCGCCCCGCCCGACCAGCGGCGGGTCGATTCCCGGAATCGACCCGCAGGTTTTATTCAAAAACTGTAATAAAAAAATAAATAATTACTCAGATTTTAATTTAAAATTATGTGTTGAAACGCCCCAGCATAATTTAATTGTCGTAAAAACACGTACATACAGTGTTATGTGATAAGTGGGAATGTATTGTTGGGATGAATCAAAACGAGAGGTTTATTCAGTTCACCTGAATTCAACTAAAATTTCGATACCATTACACACATTTTCATTCAATTAAAGACACTTTCTTCACGTACTCTCTTTCTTCACGTATTCAATCTTCAGCAATGAGACACCCTGGAACATCCAAATGGATAAACTCAACACAAATGAATAAGATCGATCAGAACTATTCTCGATGCAGCATCCGACTTGCTGTATGGATGTCAACTTGGCCTAGTGTGCAGTCGGTACGTGGCCATTTATAACAATCCATCCTTGCAATTCAGCTGTGGCTCAATTTTCCTAGTCTCTCCTGTTCGTTCTGCGTTTAAGTCGTTGTAACCTCCATCGTTCAACACGTACTTTGTCTCCGACCCACAGATCGATCTCTACATGCAACTACATGAATGGTTGCTTGGCTCTGCCAGATCTACGCGACCCCTTCTCTGTGTGACTTTGGTTTCCAAACAACGTTCCACCCATGTACTTATATCCAAGCAGGGACACAATGCACACCACAAACGATCCAAGGTTGTTGACTAAGATGCACCGGTTCTCCCGCTGATAGAGCCACTCTGAAGGAATCCCCTGGTCAACACTCCTCTGTCGACCTCTGCTACAGGTAAACAACCGGATCAATAAAATGCTTAGCCATTACACTCAACCTCAAACGCATTATGGATTCTTCTTTACATCAGCTATAGGACCCAACAAACATAATTTATCACAGACCAATATAAGACAACTCTCGATCCACAATGGTGCGCTCAGCGCCGATGTCAAACAACACCACACACTTCAAATTCCCTGTAATACTCATATTCACACCGTTTCGGAGCATAAGCACAGTCTTTGATCGCCCTTGACACTGGTTCAAATATCCCACTAATCTCTGCAACAACACATACTCAAATTCGAACCATCGTTGCTCAAGATGACTGCGCACGGTAGGACCACTAAGGATCCCTAAATATTACCATCTTGTGCAATTCCACAACTAACGGTAGGACCACTAAGGATCCCTAAATATTTCGTGATTTGAAGTGGTGGGTTCCAACCTTAGTGGTGTAAAAAAGGTTACACATACAACTTTAAGTTCTATGTTTCATGAGCATGATTATGATGTATCCTGCTGGCACCACTAACCTCAAACTAATATCGAAATGCGCGATAAAATATCAACAGTTCAGTAATTAATAATTAATGTATATTATAGCCTTTTGACGTAGGGATGCTGAAGCATGGTATGTGATATCAATATTGAAACGCTGTTGCATAATGCTAACAGCCATTATATCAAATTAAAATAATTGTTAGTAGCCATGAGCGTTTTCACAATGTTGAAAAGCCAACCCTTTTGACTTTTTGGAAACAATGATATTGTTTATAATTTCGGTGGTAGGGTTATAATTTATTCCCTTATGATTATGATAAAGTATTAGCCAACTAATTTACTGTATAAGTATTAATGTTATAAGAAATAAAATTTTACTGTATAAGTATTAATGCTATAAGAAATAAAATTTAAAAATAAGTAAATTAATAATTGATCATAATCATCTACGTCCAGAAAATTACGCCAATGTGACTCTTGCTCTGCTCCGGTGCTCAACAATTTAAAAAACTAGTGCCATGAATCTCAGATTTAGATATCAAGAATCGCACAATTCATCCCAAACTGTTACTGTGCTTTACTCTGAGTTAATTACCTCTCACTTGGCTCCGCTAAATGATTTAACTTCAGCCGATTGATTGTGTTTTCTAAATTACAATACAACCAGATTGATTGTCTCTAAGTACATTATTAAAAATATTATTATTGCTATGCACCTCCAATTCTGGTAGGCTAATGGCTATTTTTCATTAGTAGTTTTTAGCGCTCCCTTTTATTAGTTTTTATTTATCTGATAGAATTCGATTTATTTTAATGCAGAATTAGATTTATTTTAATGAATTCGGATTCTGCATTAAAATAAAGTATCGAGGAGAAAGAGAGGACGTGAAGAAAGTGTCTTTAATTGAATGAAAACGTGCGTAATGGTATCGAAATTTTAGTTGAATTCAGGTGAACTGAATAAACCTCTCGTTTTGATTCATCCCAACAATACATTCCCACTTATCACATAACACTGTATGTACTTGTTTTTACGACAATTAAATTATGTTGGGGCGTTTCATCACATAATTTTAAATTAAAATCTGATTAATTTTTTATTTTTTTTATTACGGTTTTTGAATAAAACCTACTGGTCGATTCCCGGAATCCACCCGCAAGTTTGATTAAACATTCAACTACAATTGTGTCACCCCAAGCATATCATCGCTCAGTAAAACAATGACATCAAGCATGGAGTAGTGGGTCTGCTAGTAATTTTATTTTATGTGGTGCACCTGTCTCCGTCAAATAATTGTCGGCAGAAAATGCATTTCAATATGTGGAAATGCTTTCCAAATTAATGCTCAGAACCGAGACTAACCATGTCGTTAAATCGATCGGCCACATATGGTTTCCTTCTTGCCCTCGACACATAATCCAGGGAGTAACACCTAACAAAAGCCCATTATGTATCAATACCATCGGCATTAAATCGTAATATAATCTAAAACATGTAATAATTTTTTTTTCTTAAATTAAATGTTTTACACAAATAATTCTAACTAAAACTCCATGAAAAGTTTCGTATCATTATACTTACTCAATAGAAAAATTAAACTAATAACTTAAAAAAAAAATAATATAATAATTAAAAAAAATAATATTACGAAACAAAAATTATTAAAATTCATACGAGTTTGACTAAAAGGAAATTACAATATTAACTCCCATTAGCGAAGGATTTTCCATTCCCGGGCATTTGGTACCAACATCCATCAACCCTCCGTCCGAAGGATTAAACATCAAGTGTATGACAAGATCAGAAATTAAGATGGATTTATATTTAATTTTTAATTATTTTAATCATTATTACTAATTGTGTTTACGCTCTTCTAGGTGCAGTTTGTTTTTTCTATGAGACTTTAATGATATGATGTATGTTTAAGAGAGCTATCTATATTTTAGTGATATAGTATACGTATTTGGATGATAGTGGGATTTTATTCTATTCTATTGAATATTTTGATCTAAAATAATTTTGTGTAAGTGTTTTGATTTAGGTTTCTGTAAATTGTTTCCACTGATTCAGATTATTGATTCCACTGATTCAAATTATTGAGAAAGTTATTTTTACACAAATTGAATTAATACTTGTGTTGGAGTTTTTAATTTACTATTTCATTTCGTTATTGTTGTAGGAGTTTTTAATTTATTATTTCATTTGGTTATATGTTTATTGAATTGTTTCATAAATGAATAATTGAAAGATAATTCAACTATAGAAATTATTACTGCGGTATTTTTAATTTACCTCACCAAGAAATAACAACTAGATAGTAATTCTTGATGTGAAATCTAAAAACAACTCTAGATTATTCTGTGTTTGTTTAAAAGATCGAAGGCTTTCATTATTGTAGTTTTTAATATATCTCATTAAGAATAATTCATATTCTAGATTATAATTGCATTTATAATTTAGCCATAGTATTTAGTTTGCATCTTGAACATTCAACATTTTATGAAGAGAACATCATTCATCCTTTATTATTAGCACCATTTACATGTGTCTCTTCTTTGTATCATATTTTACTAATTATTTAACTGGTAGTCTAGGCATACTTAACATAGAACATAACTTAGGATTCATGTACATATAACAATAGGAAACTTTAGGATTCCATGGTTCCTTTCTTTACAAGAGGAAGACATCCAAATGCCAACAAACCCTTTAAATCCGTCAAGAGTTACTATTCCAAAAGACTTGGGCTATCTAAATATCCTCAGTCCAGGCCACATCCCCCTTCTTGACAAAGGGGCCAAAAACCCTCGTGTTTCATATTCTCTACATTCAGTACTAAGTAAATGTGCATGTATGGGAGTACACTGAGTCTATATGCATTCTCTCCAACATTTTCTACTATCTCAATGGGTTTAAAGGAACTATTTGGAAAGGCATTGGAAAACTTCATTCTTTGGGAGTATTATCTTTATCTTCAAACACTTTAACTAGGAGTAATGTAGCATTGACTGTAAAACTCCATTTATTAGAGAGATTAACTTTGTCTTCAGATAATTTAATTGGGAACATTGATAGGAAATCACCATTTGTTGGAGGCATTATTTTTTATATGAACAAATTAACTATGAGCATCCCTAATAGAATCAATGATTTTATTTCACCTGAGTTTTTGGATCTATCACAAAATAACCTAAAGGGATTGATTCCTAAGGGTATTGGTAGATACACTTATTTTTTTCACTTCAAGTTTTAGATCTATCACACAAAAACATAAAGAGATCAATTCCTAAATGTTTTGGTAGTTGCACTTCTTTGAATGATCACTTTTCCATTCTAATAACATCTCTTGGACTTGTACATCTTTGGTCCATTATAATTTTGGATTAAAAAAATATATTGATTTGTGAGATTCTTTGATATCTTGCATTTTCATGACTTAAGAGTTTTAGGTGTTGCTTATAATTTTCTTCATGGCATTAATCCTCAATTTGTTACAAATCTCACTGAGTTGTATATGTTAGATTTGTCCAACAATAATTGCAATGGAAACATGACCTTTAATCTTGATAAAATTCTTGGATATACAATCAATGTGTTTAGGTATGGTTCAAATATTAAGCTATTTCATCAGGAATAAAGTATGATACAAAAGGAAGTGGGTATTCTTCATATATGATGCATGCATAACACCAATTTTGACTTGTCTAGAAAACATATTAATGGAGAGACACTATAAGTATATGATGTATAGGTAGCTTGTGATTGTTGAATTTGTCTAGTAATCAAATGGAAGGGTTAATTCCTACATCTCTCAGTAACATATCCACTTTGGAGCACTTAGACTTTCCCAAAAAAGGAAGTGCGAATACTTAATATAATGCATATAAACACCGTATTTGTTTTGTTTTGCAAAAATCTTAATGGAAACATACCCTCAATTATGGGAGTATGAGTAGTTTGTGAATGTTGAATTTCTTTAGTAATAAAGATGAATGGTTAATCCCTATATCTCCTGGTAACATATCCACTTTGGCATAATTGCAATAGTAATAATAATTATAATAATAAAATATAGTTTTAACTACATATCTTTTAAAAAGTATGCCCAATTCACTAACTATAAAATAGAATTATGTGATTTTATTTAATTTCCTTAAACTAACACCAAAACAATTTTTATTTAAACATTATGTGGGGGGGGGGGGGGGGGTGCTGGGGGGGTTAGGGGGTAAGGGGGGGTGCGCGGGTAGGGGGTAAGGTGGGGAGGGGGGGTAGGGGGGTGGGCGGGGGTGAGGGGGGGTTAAGGGTAGGGGGTTGGGGGCGGGGCAAGGGTAGGGGGTTTGGGGGGATAAGGGTGGGGGGTTGGGGGGGGGAAGGGAGTAGGGGTAGGGCACGGGGGTAGGAGCGGGTAGGGGCTAGGGAAGGGTACAGTTGGGCGGGGGGTGGGCGCAGTGGCGAGGGGCGGCTGCTGGGAGGGGTTGAGGGGTGTAGGGGGATTGGGGGGGCGAGGAGCGGGGGTTTGGGGGGATGGTGGGGGGAGCGGGGGCGGGGGCGGAGGGCGAGGAGGGATGGGGCTCGGGAGTGTGGGGGGACGGTAGGGGGTAGGGTGAGGGAAGGGGAGGGGGGTCGGGGAGGGGTGAAAGCTTAGGAAGCTTCGTTCAAACAGAAAATTCAGCTGAAAACAAACATCTAGCGTGGCATGCAAAGGATGGACCACGAAGAAATACAGAGTTGGCGAGCGAAACAAAGAGAAAACACAGATTTGATGGATGCAGGGAGTACAATAACTTGGTAATCATATCGAGGGATTTGTCATCATCATCATTTTCGGAGATTGGATCAGGCGTGCTACTTTAATTATTAATGTGTAGTGAATCCAGACAAGAGATCTCTCGTGAGAGGAATAAGTTAATGGGGCCGGGGCTTCAATGTAGTCGTCAGGGGGTTGTGGGGGGCGCATGGGTAGGGGCTCGCCCATACTTGCCTAATTGTGCACTTAGCCTCATTATCCCTCACCTGACCTCCCGCTTGCCCATCGACCCGCCTGCCCATTAGAGGTGGCTGGGCATATCTGATTATACAAATAAAAATTTTATGGTATATTTTTGTTGTTAATTTAAGTTAATATGTTTTTTTATTTACTAATTTATGTGTTTTTTTTTAGGAAAATGGCATCAAGGAAAATTTATGTGAATATTTCTGGACCAAAGAGTCTTAAAGGTGTATCTTCAAAAAACATTGGTGAACGAACTCCACCTGAGCTCATGCCTACAAATATTTCAAGTGCTTTAAGTGATAAGAAGCTAATCTCAGATTGGAAAAGTTCAAAAGAGGTGAAATTTCCATCAAGAGTCTGGTATGTGAAAGAAAGAGAGAGCACAACTGTGATTTTCGCATTGATTTTTAAGTTAATTATTATTTTTTGAAAAAAAAAGTTGTTATTATTATTTTTTTGACATGAAATTCATAAAAAAACTATTATTTGACCATTTTTAGTTAATATTTTTGTATAAAAATTGTGATTTTGACATGTTAATTCTAGCAAAAAATTATCAAAACGTTTAGTTTTTTTGTTATATTTATGTTAAAAATGGTTATTTTTATGTCCATTGTTAAAAAATGTTGTTTTTTAGAAACAATTATTTCATGTGGATTGAAAAATTAATTAAGGATGTATAAATATGTAGATTATCTAAAATTCAAACTATCGACTTTCTAATTTAAAAACGCAAAACAATAAAAACCCCCCTAAAAAAAAAAAATTAAGATAGAGAACAAGAAAATATGAATAAAATGACGACTTCAAAAACTATCAAATTTAGAAAATAATTTTTTACATTTCACACACTAGAAAATTAAAAGTCAAAAAATAGGTCTTTTAAAAAAAGGGTGTGATGCAGAATACTCACTTTTTAAAATCAGCATAAATTAAAATCTGATTAATTTTTTATTTATTTTTATTACAGTTTTTGAATAAAACCTGCGGGTCGATTCCCGGAATCGACCCGCAAGTTTGATTAAACATTCAACAACAATTGTGTCACCCCAAGCATATCATCGCTCAGTAAAACAATGACATCAAGCATGGAGTAGTGGGTCTGCTAGTAATTTTATTTTATGTGGTGCATCTGTCTCCGTCAAATAATTGTCGGCAGAAAATGCATTTCAATGTGTGGAAATGCTTTCCAAATTAATGCTCAGAACCGAGACTAACCATGTCGTTAAATCGATCGGCCACATATGGTTTCCTTCTTGCCCTCGACACATAATCCAGGAAGTAACACCTAACAAAAGCCCATTATGTATCAATACCATCTGCATTAAATCGTAATATAATCTAAAACATGTAATAATTTTTTTTTCTTAAATTAAATGTTTTACACAAATAATTCTAACTAAAACTCCATGAAAAGTTTCGTATCATTATACTTACTCAATAGAAAAATTAAACTAATAACTTTAAAAAAAATTAATATAATAATTAAAAAAAATAATATTACGAAACAAAAATTATTAAAATTCATACCAGTTTGACTAAAAGGAAATTACAATATTAACTCCCTTTAGCGAAGGCTTTTCCATTCCCGGGCATTTGGTACCAACATCCATCAACCCTCCGTCCGAAGGATTAAACATCACGTGTATGACAAGATCAGAAATTAAGATGGATTTATATTTAATTTTTAATTATTTCAATCATTATTACTAATTGCGTTTACGCTCTTCTAGGTGCAGTTTGTTTTTTCTATGAGACTTTAATGATATGATGTATATTTAAGAGAGCTATCTATATTTTAGTGATATAGTATACGTATTTGGATGATAGTGGGATTTTATTCTATTCTATTGAATATTTTGATCTAAAATAATTTTGTGTAAGTGTTTTGATTTAGGTTTCTGTAAATTGTTTCCACTGATTCAGATTATTGATTCCACTGATTCAAATTATTGAGAAAGTTATTTTTACACAAATTGAATTAATACTTGTGTTGGAGTTTTTAATTTATTATTTCATTTCGTTATTGTTGTAGGAGTTTTTAATTTATTATTTCATTTGGTTATATGTTTATTGAATTGTTTCATAAATGAATAATTGAAAGATAATTCAACTATAGAAATTATTACTGCGGTATTTTTAATTTACCTCACCAAGAAATAACAACTAGATAGTAATTCTTGATTTGAAATCTAAAAACAACTCTAGATTATTCTGTGTTTGTTTAAAAGATCGAAGGCTTTCATTATTGTAGTTTTTAATATATCTCATTAAGAATAATTCATATTCTAGATTATAATTGCATTTATAATTTAGCCATAGTATTTAGTTTGCATCTTGAACATTCAACATTTTATGAAGAGAACATCATTCATCCTTTATTATTAGCACCATTTACATGTGTCTCTTCTTTGTATCATATTTTACTAATTATTTAACTGGTAGTCTAGGCATACTTAACATAGAACATAACTTAGGATTCATGTACATATAACAATAGGAAACTTTAGGATTCCATGGTTCCTTTCTTTATAAGAGGAAGACATCCAAATGCCAACAAACCCTTTAAATCCGTCAAGAGTGACTATTCCAAAAGACTTGGGCTATCTAAATATCCTCAGTCCAGGCCACATCCCCCTTCTTGACAAAGGGGCCAAAAACCCTCGTGTTTCATATTCTCTACATTCAGTACTAAGTAAATGTGCATGTATGGGAGTACACTGAGTCTATATGCATTCTCTCCAACATTTTCTACTATCTCAATGGGTTTAAAGGAACTATTTGGAAAGGCATTGGAAAACTTCATTCTTTGGGAGTATTATCTTTATCTTCAAACACTTTAACTAGGAGTAATGTAGCATTGACTGTAAAACTCCATTTATTAGAGAGATTAATTTTGTCTTCAGATAATTTAATTGGGAACATTGATAGGAAATCACCATTTGTTGGAGGCATTATTTTTTTATATGAACAAATTAACTATGAGCATCCCTAATAGAATCAATGATTTTATTTCACCTGAGTTTTTGGATCTATCACAAAATAACCTAAAGGGATTGATTCCTAAGGGTATTGGTAGATGCACTTATTTTTTTCACTTCAAGTTTTAGATCTATCACACAAAAACATAAAGAGACCAATTCCTAAATGTTTTGGTAGTTGCACTTCTTTGAATGATCACTTTTCCAATCTAATAACATCTCTTGGACTTGTACATCTTTGGTCCATTATAATTTTGGATTAAAAAAATATATTGATTTGTGAGATTCTTTGATATCTTGCATTTTCATGACTTAAGAGTTTTAGGTGTTGCTTATAATTTTCTTCATGGCATTAATCCTCAATTTGTTACAAATCTCACTGAGTTGTATATGTTAGATTTGTCCAACAATAATTGCAATGGAAACATGACCTTTAATCTTGATAAAATTCTTGGATATACAATCAATGTGTTTAGGTATGGTTCAAATATTAAGCTATTTCATCAGGAATAAAGTATGATACAAAAGGAAGTGGGTATTCTTCATATATGATGCATGCATAACACCAATTTTGACTTGTCTAGAAAACCTATTAATGGAGAGACACTATAAGTATATGATGTATAGGTAGCTTGTGATTGTTGAATTTGTCTAGTAATCAAATGGAAGGGTTAATTCCTACATCTCTCAGTAACATATCCACTTTGGAGCACTTAGACTTTCCCAAAAAAGGAAGTGCGAATACTTAATATAATGCATATAAACACCGTATTTGTTTTGTTTTGCAAAAATCTTAATGGAAACATACCCTCAATTATGGGAGTATGAGTAGTTTGTGAATGTTGAATTTCTTTAGTAATAAAGATGAATGGTTAATCCCTATATCTCCTGGTAACATATCCACTTTGGCATAATTGCAATAGTAATAATAATTATAATAATAAAATATAGTTTTAACTACATATCTTTTAAAAAGTATGCCCAATTCACTAACTATAAAATAGAATTATGTGATTTTATTTAATTTCCTTAAACTAACACCAAAACAATTTTTATTTAAACATTATGTGGGGGGGGGAGGGGGGGGGGTGCTGGGGGGGTTAGGGGGTAAGGGGGGGTGCGCGGGTAGGGGGTAAGGTGGGGAGCGGGGGTAGGGGGTGGGCGGGGGTGAGGGGGGGTTAAGGGTAGGGGGTTGGGGGCGGGGCAAGGGTAGGGGGTTTGGGGGGGGGGGAATGAGGGGGATAAGGGTGGGTGGTTGGGGGGGACGGGAAGGAGTAGGGGTAGGGTACGGGGGTAGGGGCTGGGGAAGGGTACAGTTGGGCAGGGGGTGGGCGCAGTGGCGAGGGGCGGCTGCGGGGAGGGGTTGGGGGGTGTAGGGGGATTGGGGGGGGGGGGGGAGCGGGGGTTTGGGGGGGGGGGGCGGGGGCGGGGGGCGAGGAGGGATGGGGCTCGGGAGTGTGGGGGGACGGTAGGGGGTAGGGTGAGGGAAGGGGAGGGGGGTCGGGGAGGGGGGAAAGCTTAGGAAGCTTCGTTCAAACAGAAAATTCAGCTGAAAACAAACATCTAGCGTGGCATGCAAAGGATGGACCACGAAGAAATACAGAGTTGGCGAGCGAAACAAAGAGAAAACACAGATTTGATGGATGCAGGGAGTACAATAACTTGGTAATCATATCGAGGGATTTGTCATCATCATCATTTTCGGAGATTGGATCAGGCGTGCTACTTTAATTATTAATGTGTAGTGAATCCAGACAAGAGATCTCTCGTGAGAGGAATAAGTTAATGGGGCCGGGGCTTCAATGTAGTCGTTAGGGGGTTGTGGGGGGCGCATGGGTAGGGGCTCGCCCATACTTGCCTAATTGTGCACTTAGCCTCATTATCCCTCACCTGACCTCCCGCTTGCCCATCGACCCGCCTGCCCATTAGAGGTGGCTGGGCAATTCTGATTATACAAATAAAAATTTTATGGTATATTTTTGTTGTTAATTTAAGTTAATATGTTTTTTTATTTACTAATTTATGTGTTTTTTTTTAGGAAAATGGCATCAAGGAAAATTTATGTGAATATTTCTGGACCAAAGAGTCTTAAAGGTGTATCTTCAAAAAACATTGGTGAACGAACTCCACCTGAGCTCATGCCTACAAATATTTCAAGTGCTTTAAGTGATAAGAAGCTAATCTCAGATTGGAAAAGTTCAGAAGAGGTGAGATTTCCATCAAGAGTCTGGTATGTGAAAGAAAGAGAGAGCACAACTGTGATTTTCGCATTGATTTTTAAGTTAATTATTATTTTTTGAAAAAAAAAGTTGTTATTATTATTTTTTTGACATGAAATTCATAAAAAAACTATTATTTGACCATTTTTAGTTAATATTTTTGTATAAAAA
The DNA here is from genome assembly GCA_031772625.1 of Pinus tabuliformis. Taxonomy (NCBI): domain Eukaryota; kingdom Viridiplantae; phylum Streptophyta; class Pinopsida; order Pinales; family Pinaceae; genus Pinus; species Pinus tabuliformis. Next base: position 2,077,350,871 of record CM062818.1, read on the forward strand.
TTGTGATTTTGACATGTTAATTCTAGCAAAAAATTATCAAAACATTTAGTTTTTTTGTTATATTTATGTTAAAAATGGTTATTTTTATGTCCATTGTTAAAAAATGTTGTTTTTTAGAAACAATTATTTCATGTGGATTGAAAAATTAATTAAGGATGTATAAATATGTAGATTATCTAAAATTCAAACTATCGACTTTCTAATTTAAAAACGCAAAACAATAAAAACCCCCCTAAAAAAAAAAAAATTAAGATAGAGAACAAGAAAATATGAATAAAATGACGACTTTAAAAACTATCAAATTTAGAAAATAATTTTTTACATTTCACACACTAGAAAATTAAAAGTCAAAAAATAGGTCTTTTAAAAAAAGGGTGTGATGCAGAATACTCATTTTTTAAAATCAGCATAAATTAAAATCTGATTAATTTTTTATTTTTTTTATTACACTTTTTGAATAAAACCTGCGGGTCGATTCCCGGAATCGACCCGCAAGTTTGATTAAACATTCAACTACAATTGTGTCACCCCAAGCATATCATCGCTCAGTAAAACAATGACATCAAGCATGGAGTAGTGGGTTTGCTAGTAATTTTATTTTATGTGGTGCATCTGTCTCCGTCAAATAATTGTCGGCAGAAAATGCATTTCAATGTGTGGAAATGCTTTCCAAATTAATGCTCAGAACCGAGACTAACCATGTCGTTAAATCGATCGGCCACATATGGTTTCCTTCTTGCCCTCGACACATAATCCAGGGAGTAACACCTAACAAAAGCCCATTATGTATCAATACCATCTGCATTAAATCGTAATATAATCTAAAACATGTAATAATTTTTTTTCTTAAATTAAATGTTTTACACAAATAATTCTAACTAGAACTCCATGAAAAGTTTCGTATCATTATACTTACTCAATAGAAAAATTAAACTAATAACTTTAAAAAAAAATAATATAATAATTAAAAAAAATAATATTACGAAACAAAAATTATTAAAATTCATACGAGTTTGACTAAAAGGAAATTACAATATTAACTCCCTTTAGCGAAGGATTTTCCATTCCCTGGCATTTGGTACCAACATCCATCAACCCTCCGTCCGAAGGATTAAACATCAAGTGTATGACAAGATCAGAAATTAAGATGGATTTATATTTAATTTTTAATTATTTTAATCATTATTACTAATTGCGTTTACGCTCTTCTAGGTGCAGTTTGTTTTTTCTATGAGACTTTAATGATATGATGTATATTTAAGAGAGCTATCTATATTTTAGTGATATAGTATACGTATTTGGATGATAGTGGGATTTTATTCTATTCTATTGAATATTTTGATCTAAAATAATTTTGTGTAAGTGTTTTGATTTAGGTTTCTGTAAATTGTTTCCATTGATTCAGATTATTGATTCCACTGATTCAAATTATTGAGAAAGTTATTTTTACACAAATTGAATTAATACTTGTGTTGGAGTTTTTAATGTATTATTTCATTTCGTTATTGTTGTAGGAGTTTTTAATTTATTATTTCATTTGGTTATATGTTTATTGAATTGTTTCATAAATGAATAATTGAAAGATAATTCAAATAGAAATTATTACTGCGGTATTTTTAATTTACCTCACCAAGAAATAACAACTAGATAGTAATTCTTGATGTGAAATCTAAAAACAACTCTAGATTATTCTGTGTTTGTTTAAAAGATCGAAGGCTTTCATTATTGTAGTTTTTAATATATCTCATTAAGAATAATTCATATTCTAGATTATAATTGCATTTATAATTTAGCCATAGTATTTAGTTTGCATCTTGAACATTCAACATTTTATGAAGAGAACATCATTCATCCTTTATTATTAGCACCATTTACATGTGTCTCTTCTTTGTATCATATTTTACTAATTATTTAACTGGTAGTCTAGGCATACTTAACATAGAACATAACTTAGGATTCATGTACATATAACAATAGGAAATTTTAGGATTCCATGGTTCCTTTCTTTACAAGAGGAAGACATCCAAATGCCAACAAACCCTTTAAATCTGTCAAGAGTGACTATTCCAAAAGACTTGGGCTATCTAAATATCCTCAGTCCAGGCCACATCCCCCTTCTTGACAAAGGGGCCAAAAACCCTCGTGTTTCATATTCTCTACATTCAGTACTAAGTAAATGTGCATGTATGGGAGTACACTGAGTCTATATGCATTCTCTCCAACATTTTCTACTATCTCAATGGGTTTAAAGGAACTATTTGGAAAGGCATTGGAAAACTTCATTCTTTGGGAGTATTATCTTTATCTTCAAACACTTTAACTAGGAGTAATGTAGCATTGACTGTAAAACTCCATTTATTAGAGAGATTATCTTTGTCTTCAGATAATTTAATTGGGAACATTGATAGGAAATCACCATTTGTTGGAGGCATTATTTTTTTATATGAACAAATTAACTATGAGCATCCCTAATATTTGGTTAAGATTCTCGATTTGTTGGGACATTTTGGTCAAGTTTATGGGAGTTGATGGACACCAGGTTGAATAAGAGCACAACATTTCATCCACAAACAAATGGTCAGACAGAAGTGGTCAATAGGACAGTGATCTAGTTTTTCAGAGGCTATTGCAGCAAGCATCCCAAGCTTTGGGATGAGCAATTGTGTTATGTGCAACATGCTTACAACCATGCCAAGCACTCTTCTACTCAAAGATCTCCTTTTGAGACTTGTTTTGGTTTTATACCAAAGTCTCCCTTAGATTTTGTCTTTGGTAAAGACATAGCAGTTGATGGACACAATGATGTGGACAAAGCAACCAAGTTCATTGAACAAATCCAGAAAATTCACCGGGCAGTACAGGAACAGTTGAAAAGAAGTCAAGCCAAGTACAAGGCAAGACATGACAAGCATCGAGCTGAACATAGTTTTCAAGTTGGTGATCAATTCTAGCTATACATCAGCAAAGACAAAATGCAGGGTGAAGGTAAGAAGCTAAAACCAATAAGGTATGGACCTTTCAAGATACTTGATAAAATTGTTGAATATGCTTTTCACTTTGATTTACCAGCTTATATGCAGATCTATTTAGTCGTTAATGCAGAAAGCTTGAGATTGTATGAACCTTCATTGATTGAAGATCCTGAAGAGCAAAGTAAGTTGTCTTCTATTAGGGATTTGTTGCCTGAGTATCTCAATGAGTTATAGGAGGACACAGTTCTGGACAGGAAGGTAAGAACCACGCGTCAAGGGGATGTTGAGTACTTGAGAGTAGGACTCAAAGGTTCAAATCCAAGCAAAGCACGATGGATAGAAGTTAAACAAGTGAGGGAGTTGTATCCTCACTTTATCAATGCCTAAAAACCAACTTTTGGTGGTTCAAAAGCTTTTCAGTTGGAAAGCGTGATCCAAAATGGATCTTAAAACCTCTAAGTCTAAGTCTTTAATACTATCGGAAAACACTATCGCAAAAGAAAAACCATGAAGAATGGTGAAAAACCATAGTAAAGCGAAGGTTGAAGTATCGTTGAATCAGAACCATTGGATTGGACCAATCAATGGTCCAGATCAAATCGGCAGATTGCATCGAAGGGTTCGACGATATCGCATCGGCGAAGTGTATTGGGGACGGCTCGAGGTGAAATGCGACTGCGATTGGCGACACAACGCAAACTGTTGATCGAGCGCGCAAATCAACGACTGCGATTACACCATTGCATCGTAGGTTTCCAAGGGAAGAACTTACCAAAGACCCGAAGACCATGCGATATGCAATTGCGATATATCACATCGCAATATCGCATTGCAACAATACAAAGGGGCAAAGACCCATAGCCCATGCGATTTGTGATAGCAATCAAGGCGGACTTGAAAGGGTTTATAAATGCGGCTCTATGAAATTTGAGTTCCGATATATAAAAGTGTTTTGTTGGGATTTTTCTATGTATTGGTGTATTTCCGTTATAAAACCAAAATACAGAGGAGACATGGCATATGGTGCTATAGCGATAAAACACGGACCCGAAATGATTTATGAATGCAACTTTATGCTATTTGGGTTCTGTGGTAAATGGTATTTCGGGCAGGCTTCACGCGGTAAGTGGTATTGGATGGGCTCCGCTTGATCCCATACACTGACTGACATGTAGCACACTGCAAGGAGAGAGAAAATCGTTTTTTTCGGGTGGGTGATTTCCGCGCAAGTAAGTCATCTGAAATGCACATCAGCCGTCTGATCAAATGGTCATAGATCAACAATGCAGAATGTACGACCAAGTTGGATAATCGGGATGGATGTGAACCGTCAGATGAGAATAGATCTACGGTGTGGGATGCCAAAGGACCGATAACGAATGGGGCATAACAACCGTCTGATTCCTTTGTTTTAGAGTTTTTCTTGTGTATTTCTCTATGTAAACAAAGAAGCAATTCTTTGGGATTTTTCTCCACTCCAGTCTTTTCGTTTGAAAACAGGTGGCCACCATACCTTAAGCGTTTTACAATGATTGTTTAACTCTCGACAAGGAGTTGAACGGACATCGGTCGGGAGCTAGAAAGCCCAAGAATGTAGATGAACGGACAGAGCCTAGAGGTTTAAAGGCAACTCTAGGGCAGACAAAGAGGACCAGGAGAAGAGAAGGGAGCAAGAGAAAGTAGAAGACAAAAAGCAAGAGGGAGAGTCTGTGCACTCTTTTAGACTCGAGGATTTCGAGTAAGTCCTTGTTGTTTTGTCACTGTTGTGTTGAGACTCTATTCGAGCTCACACTTGTAATCATTTGCTCTTGAAGGCATAATATACAGTTCGACATTGAAAGTTGGACCAGGGGACGTAGCCAGGAAGTCTGGTGAACTCTTCGATTATTTTCTGTGTTGATGTGTGTATTTATTATGTTCATTGTCTATATTATTCACAATCTTTTTGATCCGTTGCAGTAGTCTGAGGAGGCACAGTTCAAAACTTTAGCAACACAATAGCTTTAGAGGCAGAATGGGACTAGCAGCAATTAGGATGTCAACACCAAGGAGTATCCACTTGATATTTGTCCAATTTTGGGTGTTTTCAGTTGCTTCTCTTAGCAACTGAGTTGTAGTGCAGATGCAGTGTTGGGAGGAAGGACCAACAACAACACAGATGCAGAGGGAGCTACCGTATAGATGTAGCATTGGCAGTCGTAGTGTCAAATGCAACAATACAATAGAAGCAGCAGTAGCACAGTGGTTGGTGGACAGTACGTCAGACATTAGCGGCACAAAGACGATGCTTCAAAGTCAGAGCAGTATGCAAAGAGGTTGTGTATTGCTATAGCAAATTCCTTGTTAAAAGGGAGTGTTGATTTGGGGTAGCATCGGGTGTGTTCTGAGCCTTAAATTTTGGAGGGAGGCTTGGGAACAGGTATTCCAAGGAACTGAGAAAGTGTTTTTGGAAATTCCACCCAGAAGCGATTTTATTAAAATAATTAGTATTTTTAACGGGGTTCCTATGTCTAAACTTATGAAAATTAAAATATTAATGGGTATTGATCTAATTAGGGGTGAAAATTCTGGAAAAAGCCATGGATCAAGCCAAAATGATCTGAGCCTTTGATTATGTTTTAATCTAGGCCGTTTGTTGTCCAACATGAAGATATAAGAAGGGCCTTGAGATTCGTTTGGAAAACACAGAGAGATAGAGAAAATCGATTTTCCGAGGTGAGAAGTTCTCAAGAGGAAAATCGATTGAGGACATCTTGCAGCAAAGGGGCAGTGAGACTTTGGGAGAAGGAATTTCCAGAGAGCACTAGGTAGAGAGAGAACATAAAGACGTCTAGAAGAAGGCTAACATTGGCCTACACAGTGACGATCCAGAGGCAACACAGTCCTTGAGGGGAAGTCGAGTTGCTGCTGTGGGAAGTCGAAGTTTAGCTGTCGGAAGCTAGGGTGTGAGTCTAGTAGGTAGAAATTCGATTTATCAGCCAACACAGGATCCAAAGGAGAGGAAACGTGATACCCAAGAGGGGTAAATAGATGCTGCCCAGGGTGACGCAGTTTAGCGCAGAGGCCACACAGAGGGTGACACAAAGCCTCCAAAGCAACAAGATCAATCACTGATTCTCCAGTGATAGGGTGAGATCATTTCACCAACCTTTTGTTCAATATTCTCTGTATCAAATTGCTAGTTGAGCATCCTAGAAGTGTACTCAGAATTTCTCCAGCATACTAATAAAACCCTCAGATCTACTGCACCGGTTTTCCGAAGTTGGGTTTTTCTGGGGACTATTTGTGCAAAAATAATTGTGTCCTATGTCTTATATTTTTCTTTCTTGCTCAGTATTTTGTTTCTGCATATATGTAAATTAAGTGAAGGCTGCAAATTTATTTGTTTCGAAATTTACCATAGAATACAATAAATAACTTGCATGATTTAATCAAGTGGGAGAAGTAACATCAGTTTGTTGTAGTAGGGATTCCGGTTTAGGAATTTTCACACAATGTTGGGAGGAAGGACCAACAACAACATAGATTCAGAGGGAGTTGCAATACAGCTATAGCATTGGCATTGGCAATGTCAAAGGCAATGATACAATAGCAACAACATTGCTGTGGTTGGTGGATAGGACATTAGACATCAGCAGAGCAGAGACGATGCTTCAAAGTCAGAGCAATATGCAGAAAAGTAGTGTATTGCTAGAGCACATTTCTCACTAAGGAGTGCTGATTTGGGGTAGCATCAGATGTGCTCTAAGCCTCAAATTTTGCAGGGAGGCTTGGGCACAGGTATTCCAAAGATCCCAGAAAGTGTTTTCTAAAATTCCACCCATAAATGATTTTATTAAAATAATTAATATTTTTAATGGGGTTTCTAAGTCTAAACTTAGAAAAATTAAAATATTAATGGGTATTAATCTAATCGGGGGTGAAACTTCTAGAAACATCCATGGATCAAGTCAAAATGATCTGAGCCTTTGATTATGTTTTAATCTAGCTCGTTGGTTGTCCAACATGAAGGTATAAGAAGGGGATTGAGGGTCATTTGGAAAACACATAGAGAGATTGAGGAAATCGATTTTATGAGGTGAGAAGTTCTCAGAAGGGAAATCGATTGAGGAGAGATTGCAATAGAGGGGTAGTATGATTCCAAGAGAAGGAATTTTCAGAGAGTATGAGGCAGAGGGAGAACAGAAAGACATCCAGAGGAAGGCTGATGCTGGCCCACGCAGAGGCTGTGCAGTCCTTGAGGGGAAGTCAAATTCCTGCTAAGGGAAGTTGAAATTCAGTTACTGGAAGACAGGTTATGAGTCTGGGAGGCAGAAGGTCAAGTTCGTAGCCAGTAAAGGATCCAGAGGAGAGGTAGTGTAATACCTAGGAGAGGTGACACAAAAGCTACTCAGGGTGACGCAGTTCTGCGTAGAGGCCATGCAGAGGGTGACGCAGAGCCTCCAAAGCAACAGGATCAGTCACTGATTCTCTAGTGACAAGGTGAGATCATTTCACCAGTCTTTTGTTCAGTATTCTCTCTGTATCAGGTTTCTACTTGAGCATCCTATAATTGTACTGAAAATTTTCTCCTGCTTAATAATAAACCCCCATAGTTGCTGCATCGGTTTCCCAAGTTGGGTTTTTCGGGGACTATTTGTCCAAAAATAACAGTGTCCTATGTGTTGTGTTTTTCTTTCTTGCTCATTATTTTGTTTCCAAATATATGTAAATTAATTGAAGGATGAAAATGTATTTTCTTCTATATTTACCGTAGAACACAGTAAATAACTTGCATGATTTAATCAAGTAGGAGAAGTAACATCAGTTTGCTACAGTAGGGATTTCTTTTTAGGAATTATCACATGGTATCAGAGCTAGTCCAGGTGAGACAAGAAGAGCAGAACCTGAAACCCCAACGATGAGCAGGAGAAGAAATCGAAAAGATGTAGAAGGAAGTAAATCGAAACCCTAGATGGTTTGAATATTTCTAGTCGAAGGGCCAAAAATTCGAGGTAGTCTCTCTCTGAGTGAGTTGACAGAGAGAAAGATCTTCTAGTTTGAATTTTGCCGTGGTAGAGGGAGTAGCACTGGGCCTTAGCATGAGGAGTAGTTGGTGGATGTATATTTTTTAGTGGGCAACCTTGCCGGGCTAAAAAGACGTCAGAAGAAAGAAGAGGAGCATAGTGAGGGAATACTTCCTCTGTGATTTCTTGCTGAGGAAATCAACATTTCTCAATTGCCGAGCAACAGAGGAGCAACAACTTATCAACTCCATCAGGGAGTGCGTAAGTCATCCTAGATGCTACGTAGTAGGGAGAAAGAGGGAGCTGTTTGATAGTTTTCAGAGGAGATGGAAATCTGTGGTTTGAGGGATCATGACAGGTTAAACAGGGTTGCCAACTATGCCATCTAGAAGGCTAGAATGATCTTCCTGCTAGATGAGTATGCCCTTAAGACATATGTTGATAATGTAGTAGCTGTCCTCGCGGATGCAGATCTATTTAAGAAGTACAAAGCTGAGATGGCTAAGGCGAAAAGGATGATCTTGGATGGAGTCAAGGATCACGTGGTGTGCCACGTTGAAAGCAAAGGGACTACTAAGGAGATATGGGATGCCTTGGCTATATTGTATCAGAGATCTTTCGAGAAGTGGAAGATGTACGTAGAGCAAACGCTGAGATCTACTTAGATGCAGAAGGGGGAGCGAGTGGATCCATTCCTAACAAAACTGAAGGAGACCTGTGATGAACTGTCAGCTGGGGACATTCACCTCAAGACTCAGAGTTAGTGAGACTAGCTCTAAATTCTGTCTCAGATGATTGGTAGATCTTTGTCCAGAGTATCTTGGGTAGGGAAACATTTCTGAATTGGGACGAGATGTGGGCAACTTTGAAATAAGAAGAGCTAAGGAGAGACGTGCTCAAGGTCAAACTTAATGGGAGAAACAATAGCAGTGGGTCGAAGCCCAAAGTAGAGGAGGAGGATAACACAACCCTTGCATCGAAGGCGCAACAGGGGCAATAGAGACGAAAGAAGGACATCTCCAAGGTAAAGTTCTTAAGATGTGGCAAGATGGGCCACTATGCATCCCACTGTTCATTTGAAGAAAAAGGACAAGGATGAGAAATATGATCCCAAGGTTGCAACTGCAAAGATCGAACAACAAGAGTTTTCCATGAAAACTAAGATACCTCCAGGAGAGAGGTGGGATGATATAGAACTGTAGTTTGATAGAGATACAGATGGGCAAGATTCGTGAGGAGCCCACCTCTTGGATCATCACCTTGCTACGGGAGCCCATGATCAGGAGTAGTAAGATGGTGGAGTTTCAATTGGTGCCATGGAGTGTTGATTCGACAGATACAGTGACTGGGTGAGCCAGAGACTGAGCAACACAGAGCAAATATGTTAGGTCCCTATACTACTAGTGTAACCCCTTATTGTTATTAGTGCAACCCCCTTATTGTATTATTGTGCCCATATAGTCCCCATGTTGTTATCATTGTGCCTTATAGAAGCCCACTATTGTTATTTTTGTGCCCCTACAATATTATTGTTATGTAGGATGATTGTATTGGGACCCCTTAGACTCCTATATATAGAAAGGAGGTCTTGTCATTTATATCATCCAAGAATTGTTCATTTGTGTAATGTAAATGAGGTTTCCCCCTCAAAGAGGCTGATTTTGAAGTCGTTGATCTATCTTTCCTTCTATTTTGTGAGTTGGTTAAATAACAAGATAGGAAACAGTGTGAGGCAGCACAATGAAGAGCTTCAATAGTGCAGTAGCTTCAGAGGAAGAATGGCACTAGTAGTAGTGCAGATGTAGTGTTGGGAGAAAGGACCAACAACAACACGGATGTCGAGGGAGCTATAATATAGATGTAACATTGGTAGTGGCAATGTCAAAGGCAGCCATACAATAGTAGCAAGAACGCAGTGGTTGGTGGATAGTACGTTAGACCTCAGCAGCACAAAGACGATGCTTCAAAGTCAGAGAAGTGTGTAGAGAGGCAATGTATTGTTAGAGCACATTCCTCGCTAATAGGGAGTGTTGATTTGGGGTAGCATTGGATGTGCCCTAAGCCTCAAATTTTGCGGGGAGTCTTGGCACAGGTATTCCAAATAACCTAGAAAGTGTTTTGGGAAATTCCACCCAAAAGTAGTTTATTAAAATAACTAATATTTTTAATGGGGTTCCTAGGTCTAAACTTAGGAAAATTAAAATATTGATGTGTATTAATCTAATCAAGGGTGAAACTTTTAGAAAAATCCATGGATCAAGTCAAAATGATCTAGGCCTTTGATTATGTTTTAATCTAGGCCGTTGGTTGTCCAACTGGGTGATATAGAAGGGGCTTGAGGGTCATATGGAAAACACAAAGAGAGATTGAGGAAATCAATTTTTTGATGTGAGAAGTTCTCGGGAGGGAAATCAATTGAGGAGATCTTGTAATAGAGGGGTGGTGAGAATCTAGGAGAAGGAATTTCCGGAGAGTACGAGGCAGAGGGAGAACAAAAAGACGTCCAAAGGAAGGTTGACGCTGGCCCGCGCAATGCTGATGCAGAGGCAACACAATCCTTGAGGGGAAGTCGAGTTCCTGCTGAGGGAAGTAGAAATTCAGTTGCGAGAAGCCAGGGTATGAGTCTAGGAGGCAGAAGGCCAATTTCTCAGCGAGGAGAGGCAGCGTAATACCCAGGAGGGGTGACGTAGAAGCTACCCAGGGTGATGCAGTTATGTGTAGAGGCCACACAGAGGGTAACGCGGAGCCCCCAGAGTAGCAGGATCAGTCACTGATTCTCAAGTGACAAGGCGAGATCATTTCACCAGTATTTTGTTCAGTGTTGTCTCTGTATCAGATTTCTAGTTGAGCATCCTATAATTATACTCAGAATTTTCTCCTGCTTAATAATAAAGCCTCAAAGCTGCTGCACCAGTTTTCCCAAGTTGGGCTTTTCCAGGGATTATTTGTCCAAAAATAATTGTGTCCTATGTGTTGTATTTCTCTTTCTTGCTGAGTATTTTATTTCCACATATATGTAAATTAAGTGAAGGCTTCATATGTATTTTCTTCGATATTTACCATAGAACATAGTGAATAAATTGAATGATTTAATCAAGTAGGAGAAGTAACATCAGTTTGCTGCAGTAGATATTTCGACTTAGGAATTTTCACAACAAGATCCCTTAGATCACTTTCCTACTGTGGAGAGTAGGAATTACTCTTCTGTACTAGTGAACAATTAAAGAAAAATATGATTATAGTAGTGTTTATTTCTACTTGAACTAGATTAATATCAGGTCCCTACTTTTCCACCCAACCATTGACAGACTACCTAGAGAGTAGTTGCCACCCCCTAGTGTGGGACCCAAACTAGGGGTTCCACAGGTACTTTCCACCTCCACCATGTCTATGGATGTAAGCTTATACTGGGATTCCAGAGGAAACTTTCCTCCACTCATTAGCTATCCAGAGGTGAAGTTTACTATTTTTCCTTCATCTGATTTGAGGTATTCCAGAGGTTTTCTCCACCCTTCTAGGTTCCTAGAGAGTTCCTCAACCCTGAATTGCAACTCCAGCACCTCCACCCTCTATAGGGAATGCATAAGTCACCAAATCTAATTAATTAACAATGGAAGACAATGTATGCCTCCTCCCAAAGGCCTTCACCCAGTTAAATGCTGAGTGAATCCACAGTATAACCCTCCACCCTCAAATTAGTAAGAACCTTGGAGATCAAAACAGTAATATGGTTAATGAAAGAGGAAAAGAAGTTCCAAAGTCGTTTTGAAATGTTATGGAATTATCCCAGGCATTCACATTTTATCAGTTATAAGTAACTAACCATTAGAATGGCTGCTGTTAGCGCTGCACAATGTCCCAAGGCTGAGCAAGGAGCCCAATGGAGGTAATCTCAAACTAACATTGGATCTGGTAGCTAGCCCTACCATATCAGAGAGGGCTCTCTCTATGATCTCACAACCAATGAGTGGCTGGAGAGGAAGATAGATCTTATGCTAGATATTCAAAGTTCAGTAGGTCTGAATTTAGGGTTTGCTAGAGTAGGGTCAATAGGTCTAGGAAACTAGATCAGGGTTTCAAAAGATGAGCTGCAAAGATATAATGAGGCAAGGTAGGTATGTTTAGTGACATTTTTGAGTTGTCATGCTGGTGTAGCGCTGAAAAAGTGAAGGATCAAAATGAGCATATGAGTTATGAATTCATTTATCAGAGGAAATTAAACATAAACATGAAAATCTCATCAAACATAGTATAAACATATGAATTTTGCTTGAAGACTACTGAAATGATCACATGAAAGCATTAAGACGAAAGTAAGGAGACATAATGTTCATACTGATGATAAAAAAAAGAAGAAACATTGTTACAAAATCATACCACAGGAAACCCAAGATAATAACTTTAAACTGCCTATATTACTCCTGCAAAAGTGATGGTGTACACTAGCTTCAAAGCCTTTGAATCACAAGCATCCAACCCTATTTATGACTTACATCAGGCTACATATAGAAAAAAAACCACATTCCCCCTCTCAGGGGTCAAATCCATCAACCTAGGAGCTAATTACATCATTCTCTCTAACCAAACCTAAAACTAGGGAAGTTAGAAACTAATTCCCTGTCTAGACTTATTTGATTCACTTTGACTTTACAATCATTAATGAGCATGAATCTACATCAATTTGACATTTACCGTCTCCATTACAATTAATTACATCCTGTGAAAACCCAAGAAGACAAAATACATCATGAAGAGTTGACCTAGACTGATAAAACTCGAAAATTTGACCTCCTCGGAAAAGTGCAGTGAAATTTCTTAGAAGCACAATGTGAGGGACAGAAATGCAGCGTGCTGCTTGTGGGGTCTTTTGGAGGGGTTTTCCTTGATCTTTTTCCTAACCTAAAGGCTGATGAAGATAGATTAGGATGTCTACTAACCCTCTAAAGCCTTAAACATGCAAAAATCCTTCTCCAATGTAGCTATAAATCAATTTTCCCAAGGCTACTCCAGAAGCACAGCGAGGGGTCCAAAAAGGAGGTAGAAACATGAAATTTGGCCTATTTATTGAATTTTTCTCCAAAATTATGAGTTGACATGGAAAACCAAGTGTATATATGCAAAAATATAGGTCAAGGGATATCCATATATGCAAGCTAATTGTCATTTGTAGGCCTTGAGAAGAAGCATAGCATGAGCTCGTTGCACTTTTGTGCATCATGAATTGCCAAAACTGCTAAAAACTTCAAAAATCACCAAAATTTTCCAAAATTCTTTGAAACTTGTTTCTTTTTCTCTCTAAGTGATGGATTAGACAATCAATGATGCATCAACAAGAAAATCAAGGTTGTCTCTCTTCTTTAGCTTATTTAGGGTTTTCTTTAGCTTCTTTTTCATATTCCTAACCCTAATTTTGCAAATTTGGTTCCTGAAGAAGTAGTGCCTTACCATGTGTCTCTGAAGGTTTGTGGTTCTGTTTGCCTTCCTTAGGAGCTTCTCCAAATGCTCATTTACCTTCTCAAGCCAATATTCTTTGTCCTTTTCAAACTCCACTACGAAAGGGTCAACAGGGTCTTTCTGTACTGCTGAAGGAGATGGCTCCTTGTTAAACAACTTGAAAATAAGCCTCTTCGAGTGGGCAACCTCCTTTACATCAGATAAATGACAATTATTGGATGATACAAATGACAAGACTTCCTTTTTATACATACAAGTCTAACGGGTCACAATATAATTGGGGCCTATATAACAATAATAATATAAGGGCACAATAATAACGATAATGGGATTTTATGGGGAAAAAAATGACAATATGGGGGCTACATGGGATACAACAATAACAATATGGGGGCTACACTAGTGTTATAGAGATCCAACATACCCCTCTCCTTCAAAAAAGTGTTGTCCTCAACACTTGAGTAGTTTTGGACACTTCTATATCAAATATTCATTCTCCCATGTGGAATATTCTGCGGGTAAGTTCTTCCACTTAATGAGGGGTGAATGCATGAAGACGGGTTACACTTTTGGGTCAAATGTGGCGTTGAAATTTTAAAATTTTCCTCTTTTATCGAATTGAAGCCTTCGAAATTCACATAAGCATTGTGAATTTTGATTCGGAGTAAAAAGCCAATATGTGGAGAATTATGTTGTTGTATTAGTAATATTTTTTGCAAAAAAATTTAGTGTTGTATAATCTTTCAATTTCCATTAAATGCAATACTTGTCCTTACAAATTTCTGCACATCTTAAGAGGTATGTGTGTATTCGCATAACATAAATAGTCTAATATATATATATATATATATATATATATATATATATATATATATATATATATATATATATGAGAGCATGATCTATTAAGGGAGAAATAAGTTTTTCATATTAAAAATTTATTTTTTTATTCAAAATTATATATATATATATATATATATATATATATATATATATATATATATATATATATATATATATATTTAATTTTTTTTTCGAAGTTGGCACAATAATATTTCAATTACATTTTGTATACACGTGTTCACTTAACATTTTTTTCAACTATTTAAATAAATTGAAAAACCAAGAGTACACTTTTGAAGATGACTTGTAAACGAATATAGTGGTATTTTTTGAAATTTTTTCGTTGTGTATATTTTATGTTATTGATTTTTTATTCAGCTTTTTTTTAAGACTGTCCAAAAAAAATTCAAGCATTATGTTTAAAAAAATTAGATGAAAAATATCATATGAATTCGAAAATGTCAAACTCATATGCCATTGGATAGAGGATTTCTTCATGAATCCAACATGATCAACTCTGCCACCTAAGGACAAATTTTTCCCTAAGTCTGCTAGGGTACAAAATGGTGTTGCAGAAAAATTTGTAGAAGGGGTGCTAAAATTGTGGTTTTTAGGACCTCAGAAGCTCGATCGAGCACTTAAAATGCTCGATTGAGTGCTTGAATTTTAAATTAAAATAGATAGATTGAGGCTTTCCTAAACCCTTGATTGAACCATTTACATGGTTAATGAGGGGCTCGATTGAGGCTCTGTAAAAGAAAATTCAAATCCTTATGTGAATCCCATAATTTAAATTTTAGAATCAATAAGATCTAAAATTTAATCCATTAATAATTTAACCAAGTTTATATGATATTATTTTACTAAAAATGAAAAATTCAACTAGGTCTAGGTTATGAACAACATTAGTTTTTTTTTTTTTTTTTTAATGTTATTGCGCATTCTACAACCTAGTATGGGGGCAAGGTGTAAGTATGTTTTTTAGTGCTCAAAATATACCTTATCATATACCTTGAATTAGAATGGATAATAAATTTACCTTTCATAAATTTTTTTACCACATTAAAATTCCATATTATATTATAATTTTTGTTATCATGTCATGTAGAAACCTTACTAAATATAATATTAATATTAAAAAAATATTATTACTATTAATATTAAATTAATACATATGATATTAATATTAAAAAAATAATATTAATATTATAAAATTTATTAATTTTGGATTAATATAATATTAACTTTAATACAATATAAAATTTGCTATATTATAATATATATTAATATATTAGGATGTATATTAGCTCCAAATATATATGGGAGGGAAGAATGAAGACCCATTGTGATAGCGGTGGATACACAGATAGAGTGACAACAGAGAGATGGAGATAAAGTGAGGGGGAGAGAAAATGAGTGAAGAAAGAGAGAAGGAGAGGAGAGATCAAGGGAGAGAAGGTTAAGAGAGAAATAGGGGGACACAAAGATGGCGAGAGGGTGAGGAGGAGAGAGTGGAGGAGAAAGAGAAGGGGAGAGAGATGAAGTTGGAGGAAAATATAGGGAGGGATGATGAAAGACATATAAAGAGAGAAAGGTGGAGAGAGAAGGGGGAGTGACAAGGAAGAGATAGAGAGAGTGTGTGTATGTTTGGGGGTGAGATAGAAAGACAAAGAAGAAGATATGGAGAGAAGGGGGAGAGAGAATGAGAGAGGGAGGTCTGATATAGTGACAAAGTTGCTGGAGAGAGAGAGAGAGAGAGAGAGAGAGAGAGAGATGAGGGGGGAGACATAGAGAGGTGGGAGATAAAGGGAGAGAGATGAAGGAAGAAAGAGAGGACTTGAGAGGGGGAGAGAGAGGGAGATGGAGTTGGAAGGGGAGAGAGAGGGAGGTAAGAAGAAAGAGATAGAGAGATAAAAATGGAGATAGAGAGGGAGTGACAAGGGAGATGGAGAGAGAGGGAGAGAGGAGAGTAGGAGGGAAGAGTGATAGAAGAGGAGATAGAGGGGGAGAGAGAGATAGAGAGAGGGAGAGAGGGAGGGAGATATGGGGAAACAATGTGTATGTTTGCGGGGTGATATAGAGTGATAAAAAAGGAGAGACATAGGGAGATATAGAGATATAGATGGAAGGGGAAGAGAGGGAAGAAGAGAGAGATAGAGAGAGGGAGGGAGGGAGAGATAGATATATATGAAGTGAGAGAGGGTATGTGTTTGGGGGGGTGCTATAGAGAGATAAATAAGGAGAGATGGAGGGGAGAGAGAAATGAAATAAAATTGTTTGCACTAGATGCATTGATTTCAATGTAGACACTGATTTCTAATGCTATTTTATTTCTTGCATTAGATGAATTAATTTATGTGTAAATGTTTATTTCTAATTGTATTTAATTGCTTGCATTAGATGCATTGATTTCATTAACTTAGATGTTAATTTATAAACCTATTTAATTCCTCGCATTAGATGCATTGATTTTAGTGTAGATGTTGATTCCAAATCCTATTTCATTGTTAGCACTAGATGCATTAATTTCAGTGTAGATGTTGATTTCTAATCCTATTTGATTGCTTGCATTAGATGCATCGATTTCATTGTAGATGTTGATTTCTAATCCTATTTGATTGTTTGCATTAGATGCATTGATTTCAGTGTAGATTTTGATTTCTCATCCCATTTTATTGTTTGCATTAAATGCATTGATTTCAATGAAGTTGTTGATTTATGATTTGATTTAACTAGATGCATGGTGTACATTAATTTCAAGGTAATTAGATTAATATTGTGCATTGATTTCAGTATAAGCACAAAAGAAAATATTGATGACTTGCATTGATTTCGATGTTATAGTAATTCAACCATAAATAAAACACCCGAATTTTCATCTCAAATAAAATGTTCACTTAATTGAAATGTTTCCTTCTTGAAATTGTAAATTATTTTTAATTAATTACATTCTTATTATTCTCCTTTTCCAAGCTTCATATTTGATTCTAAAAAGTACAATATATGTGTGTGTGTGTGTGTTATGACTAAACTTTTGTAAATAACCTAAAACAAAATAAAATTGAATAAAACTCATTTGTAATTTTTACATCTCCACAACTTTTAAATTTGAATAAAACTTATTTCAATCATATTTGAGGTTTTTTTAAATTGAATAAAACTTATCTAAATCATAAGTAATTGATTAAATACCCGATAGCTAAGTAAATTTAGGAAATTTAATAATGTCGTACCATTTTCTTGTTCTAATAAAATTGTGAAATCGGATTTATAAAATGCCATTTCTTATTTTATTTTACATGCACTTTGTAATAAAGCTATGCACAATTTTATAATGTCGCATAATTACTTTTAAAATGTTTTTTAATAAAATTTCAAATTTCCACCCACCGACTATCGTACATTTTCCATTGGCAGCGATTGGTTCTTTAGCAATCAACGGTTTTGATTTGATTACATAGCCCCCTGCTTATCTGAATTTTAACGGGGGGCACAACAAGTTGTTTCACCAAAACAACCTTCGCTAGGTGGTGCTCTACTGTATGTTGCACAACCCCCTCATCTTTTCCCGCTTACCACTAACCGTCCCCCGGGCTTAAAACCATTCTCGATTTCTGCCATCTATTATTTCTACCACCAAATAAATTCTTCCTGCAAAGTATCATTCCACCATAAATGGGATCTTGGCCAATTAATTTTTCGATGATCCTTATTATTAAATCTAGTGACTATTTACCATTTAATGCATACATTCCCGTTTCATTCAAACATTCATTTCATTACACTCTTGCTCCCATTCATATTTACTCACTCCCACCACTATCCCTTACCCTATGATCTTTTCCTCATTTTTCGGTCACCGAGAATTAATACGCACAATTGTAGGCAACTTTCCGCAATAATTCATAAATTCAAAAACCTATTTTACATGTAACTTGATTCCTTTCCACCTATTTACATTCTGAAATGAGTTCAGTGAAAGGAAAAGAACCCCATGCTCATTCTGAAACTGTTCTTGCCTCTGTAACAATGAATTACTCAAATACTCAATCAAAGATGGACAGAGGAAAAATGAGGGTCAAAGAAGGGAAATGTTAGGTCGTAGAGGTCTAGCGTTGAAGAGGAGGAAGGTTGCAAGGCCTAGTTAGGCTTGCGGTTAGGTTCACAAGGCTATAAAGGCCTCACGCCAAGCCTAGGAAGGTTGCCGCTAGGCTAAGAAGGGAGCCCAAGAGGGTTTCAAAGGAGTTCGAGGCCCTTTGGCCTTATGACTAAGCCTGAAAAGGTCTAAAATGACCACAACAAGGGGGATGAAGGCAAGTTGAATCCCTCAAAAAGCTAGATAATTTCCCTTAAGGGAGCCACAGACCTTAAGGAGGATACGACCAACCTTGACAAGGCCCTAAAGGTTGACGCTGAGGCTAGAAGGCTCCACACTAGGCCAAGGAAGGGTGACGCTCGGCCTGAAAGGGTTGGAAAACTAGGGAAATGGAAGACGTTGGGCCTATAGGCCCTAAAAAATTCAACTTCACTGCAAAATTCTTCAGTTGTTGGCCCTGCTAAAAAAAGTTAGAGGCTATATCTTACCCTCAAGGGCCTAAATCTAGCTCTAATCCAACAATTTTCCTTGGATCTCACATGCACAAATGAATTTACAAGTACCCAAAACCCCAATATATACAAAATTGAAAATAATCTCAAAACAAAGGCTAGAAAATAATTTTATTTACAAAAATAATATTATACAAAATATACAAGTGTACAATGTACTCAGGAAACATCATCGGGATAGTTTTGAAAAACGTGCCTCTTGGCACGCCTCAGCCCCTTTACAGCTTGTGCATAGTGATTTATGTGGTCCACTTCCAGTTGTTTCATTCTCTGGCTACAAGTATTTCTTAACTTTCATTGATGATTTCTCCAGATGCACTTGGGTATACTTCTTAAAACTCAAGAGTGAAGTATTTAACATGTTCTTGGCCTTTAAGGCCTTTGTTGAAAAACAATCTGGACATCAAATTCTTAAGCTAAGATCTAATAATGGTGGAGAATATGTTAACAACAAATTCATAAACTTTTGCACTGATAATGGAATTCAAATGCAACATACTGTTCCATATACTCCACAACAAAATGGTGTAGCTGAAAGGAAGAATCACACCTTAAAGGAAATGGCTAATTGTATGCTTCAATCTAAAGGACTTGGTCTTAATTTTTAGGCAGAAGCAATTAACTGTGCAAATTACATAATAAATCGCACTCCTACTAAGGTTTTAAAGAATATCACTCCAGAAGAAGCATGGAGTTCAATTAAACCAGATGTAAGTCACTTTCGTTTTTTTGGAAGTGAAGCATGGGTCCATATTCCAGATGAGAAACATAAAGCTTTAGAACCTAAGAGTGAAAAATGTATTTTTGTTGGATATTTTGAAGATGTCAAAGGATATAGACTTATTCCACTTAAGTACGAAAATGTTATCATTAGAAGATATGTAAAGTTTGCTAAAAATATATCGGCCTACGAGCCTAGTTCGGCGGATGTGCCACCTCTCCCTATCTCTTCTACTTTTGAAAATATTTCTTCTTCAGATGATGAAAGCGAGGATGAAAATCCTCCCCCACCTTCTCAGGATCCCCCTTTAGCTCCTCAGATTCCAAAATGGGTTCGTGCTACTCGGGATGTAGCAGGTGATCTTGCCGGTGATCCTACAGATCAGCGACATACACGTTCTCAATTTGATAGAGCCTCTTCTTTACTGGCTCAAGCTTCAGTGAATTATGATCCTGACACCTTTGCAGAAGCTTTAGGCCATCCAGATTGGGAAGCAGCTATGAATGAAGAATATCATTCATTATTGGCAAATGATACATGGGATCTTGTTCCTCTACCAAAGGGATGAAAACTTGTTAGATGCAAATGGGTTTACAAAACCAAGTATGGACTAGATGGGAAAGTTGATAAACATAAAGCTCGTCTTGTTGCTAAGGGTTTTTCACAAGTTGAAGGCATTGACTATACTGAAACCTTCTCCCCTATTGCCAAAATGAACTCTATCCGCCTTGTTCTTTCCCTTGCTGCCTCTTTCAAATGGGAAGTCCATCAGATGGATGTTAAATCTGCCTTCTTGCATGGGGACTTGCATGAAGAAATCTATATGGAACAACCTATTGGCTTTATACAAACAGACTCTAGCCTTGTATGTCGGCTTAAGAAATCCCTTTATGGTCTCAAGCAAGCTCCTCGAGCTTGGTATGCCAAAATGGATAACTTTCTTTTAGAAAATGGCTTTTCTAGGTGTCATTCTGACAACTGTCTACACCAAGAAAGTGGGAAAGTCTCTTATCATTCTTGTTCTTTATGTTGATGATCTTATCCTGACTGGTAGTGATACCAACCTTATAAACCATGTGAAGTCTAGCCTTAAAAGGAAGTTTGAAATGATAGACTTAGGACACTTACATTATTTTCTTGGTCTTCAAGTCTTGCAATCCAAGGAAGGTATTTCCCTTTCCCAGTCCAAGTATGGCTGTGATATTCTACGCCATTTTCACATGGAACATTGTAAGCCAACCCCTTCTCCCTTTCAGTTTGGAGTCAAACTTTTAGTCACTTGTACTTCTCCTGAAGTTGATGCTACCTTATACCGTCAACTTGTAGGAAAACTTTTGTATCTAACCCATACTTGTCCCGACCTTTCCTTTGCTGTTGGCCTTGTTGCTCGATTTATGAAAAACCCACATGAAATTCATTGGAAAGCATCTAAAAGAATACTTCGTTATGTTCGAGGTTCAGTTCAGTTTGGGATTCATTACAGTGCCGAAGCAGCTCCTCTATTGGTTCGTTTCACTGATTCTGATTGGGCTGGTGACCCTGATGATCGAAAGTCTATTGCAGGTTATGTGTTCACTCTTGGTTCAGGACCTGTTACATGGGCTTGCAAGAAACAAGTTTCCATTTCTCTTTCTTCAGCAGAAGCAGAGTATCGTGGTGCCGTAGAAGCTAGTAAGGAAGCCTTGTGGCTTCATCAGATCCTGTCAGAGTTTGGCTTTCAGCAGCAGCATCCGACTACACTTTGGTGTGATAATCAAAGTGCCATTCAACTATGCAAAGGTCCATTCCAACATCAGCGCAACAAACACATTGAACTGCACATGCACTTCATCAGAAAGCTCATTCATGACAATGTTCTTGAAGTGCAATATTGTTCAACAGATGATCAAGTTGCAGACATCTTTACAAAGGCTCTCACAGAGGCGAAGTTTACTAAACTTCGATTTATGGTTGGAGTTCAGGAAGTTGTCACTAAGGGGGGATAGGCTCTAGTGCCTCCTTCCTTCTCCTATTGTGTCATATTTGTAAATCCTTCGATCCTATCCCAAGTTGTTCTTAAGGGGGGATGTTAGGATATTCTGACACATAGGAAATAGTTAAGTATAACTTGGTCTAGTGTAGAGTTAGGTAAAGTGTGTTTCTTTACTATGTACATTTTGTAACTTACAATCTGACGGTCACGATATGTAGTGATCCGACGGTTCATTCTCTCCTCGGTATTACCGACACTTGATCTGTGGCTTAGCACCCGATTGGTCCATGATCTCTATTTCAAGAGCATGGAGGGTAATTTGTAGGGTAACCGTTCATGAGAGAAGCTTATGTAAATTTTCATTCTTTTGATTAATATATTGCCTGAAGTGGCCGCGTTGGCTCAGGCCATGGACTGTTTCCCTCTTTGAGGGTTTTAACCACGTCAAAAATACTGGTGTATTGATCTGTGATCTGTTTGTGAGCGGTGTCCTTTGGTGTTCTGTCTGAGGAACTTACCCTGTAAATTCCTACAATGTATTAAGAAATAATTTCTCTTCAAGTTGTTTATGTATGAAAGTTTGAATCTTGGTTAGCATTATTGCACTTCTGTATGATGATGGCCTATATTTTATGCTGAATACATGAATAATTTCTTATGCGATATATCTTTCACAATTATTTTGGCTAACTTTTTATACAAAATGATTAATGTTAAACAATTTCATTTCTTATTGCAATTGAATGATTTTTATTACCAATTGCTTTTGGACATTATTGTAGATTGCATACTTCAAAAGATTCCTGGGTATAGTCATAATTAGATAAGTGTTTAAATTAGGATAAATGCATGTGATTATTAGTTTAGATTAGATTACTGTTAGCTTAAACATTACTCCAAAATATCACATATCACCCCATCAACATAATCATAAATTAGATTGGGAGAATGGTCTCATTATCCTCAGTCGGAGCCACTACTCCAAACGGAAAAGGAGTTGCTAAACAAGGTACAGACCGGGTGGTTTTCCTCCATGTTGAAGCAATGATTTTCGAGGCTTCAATAAATGTTTACATGTTATATCAAGACAAACTTTTTCTCATCTCATTAACCCTTATCTTATAGTTGGTGATGGATATAGCCTTTAAAATTATGAGCCATCCTTGTCATATCTTATATTTAATGATGGATATATCTTTTAAAAGCATTAAACTTGTTTTTTATTTTATGTATGGTCAATTTAAATGGAAGTGTTCATAATTTTATTCAATATTATCTTGTACAAATGGAAATAAAATTATGTGGGGGCGATGTTTCTAGTGATTTTCAAACTTGTTTTAATTACCTAGATTTAGCCTATTTAAAATAAACAAGGGTGGTGTTTCTAGTGATTTTCAAACTTGTTTTAATTACCTAAATTTAGCCTATTTAAAATAAATAGTTGCTCTAACCATATTATCCTCAAGTAAGTGACTTTTCTTGAGGGCATCTTCATGACATTCACCATCTCTGAAAATTATGAAATATTAGTAGTAGCTTGCACTAAATAGATAATGTTGGCATATAATCTTTTATTGTGCTTTTTACTCCGTGTCACAAATTTATTGATATTTTATGATTCTTGGTTTTGATTTCCATGCTAAGACTTGATTCATCATGCCTATTAGGATTTTTAGTTGCACACACATCATATTTCTCACTTCTAATGGTATCAAAAACAAAGAGTATACACAATGACATGTAGTGACATGTGGGTGTCTATTTTACTCAATGATATGCCTGATTTTTTAACCCATTCCAATCCTACCACAATGGAATTAAGAGAGACAAGGACACAAGAAGGACTATCAATAAATAAAATTAGAGACTTTACAATGCAACTCAAATTGTACCTGAATATAATGATAAGTATTTGCAGCTGCCCGGTCACCAATGAGCATCGAATCACAATGTAAACAAATCCTTGCATTATGAGAATTTGGTTGCACCTGCACTAATCCTCTGTAGTAGTTCCTTGACTTTCCTATAGATATAATTTTAGAAACAATCCTACTTAGGTCAACAAAATCCTTGATTTGTCTCCATCGCACAAACCTCTTTTCGTAGTAAAATTATAAATCCCACGTCTATATTCCTCCTCCACGAAATATCAGTTCTTTACAGTGTAATACTTTATCATTTCTCCCTCGATGCAATAGAGATCCACTACTATGGCATGGAGATGATTGGTGTCATAAAATGGTGCAGTGCATCCTTCAATATATGTCACAAAACTCCTCTCATCTACAATAATAAGAGTCCTGTCAAACTACTTGGTATCCAACTCATTCATCCTGAAATAAGTGGATATTTCAATGGGTGACAAAGTTTGCTTTAGGATTTAATAGAA
Source organism: Pinus tabuliformis (assembly GCA_031772625.1). Classification (NCBI taxonomy): domain Eukaryota; kingdom Viridiplantae; phylum Streptophyta; class Pinopsida; order Pinales; family Pinaceae; genus Pinus; species Pinus tabuliformis. The sequence continues at coordinate 2,077,374,836 of CM062818.1, forward strand.
GGATCTATCACTGAAAAAGTAAAAATACAATGAAGCATAATAGTTCTTAGTAGGAGGAACAAACCTGCCAAGATACTTCCTAACTAGATCAAAATACTCCTGAATTACCTCTTATAACGAACAAAATATAACCTCAAATGCCTATAGAGTATACCTAAGCATGGTAGCAATGAAAACACTGTCAAAAACAACATCTACAACAACATTGGTCAATCTCTTCTTCTAGTCAAGTGTATGCCCAAATTTTGAAAAGTATCAAGTAGGTCAGGGTCCACCTCATTCAGGTTCTTCTTCTTCTTCTACTCTCTCTGTTTAGGTTCAGAATAATAGCAAAGGTCTTGGAAATTGATGGGCGGGTAAAACTATTAGACTATTTGGGTTCTTCCATTTTTAATAATTGTCTGTAAGCATTGATTCTATATTGAAAAAGCCATTTAGGTTCCTTCTTTTTAGGTGAAATTAACCTAAGCTTTAGAGAGTTGTAAGCTTTAATGGATCTAAATATATTCTAATTAAAATATAGTAACATGGTTTAAAACTATAGGCATTGATATCAGAATCTAAGGATGAAACAGAAAATATTTCATGTTCGTGATTACAAGAAATTTTAATTTCATGTAACAAAGTTTGAGGAAGGTATAATATTTTCATCCTACCAGAAAATTTGCTTTCATATCTCGAGCCCTTTGAATTTGGGCATGGTAGGTTCCATTACACAAACAACCAACATAGATCCATCTTTGCTCTGGATCTACCAAAAGTCAAGAGGGATCAAATATTTTTTCACTCTATGCTAGTTTGCATAAATTTGGTCCCTCTCGGTGATTAGAAGATCCACAATAAAGTTGGATCTATGGTGGTTTAATTACCCCATTTAGATAGGCTACATTCCACTTGAATACCATGGGTCAATACCCTTGGTTCTCAATACCGTGGTTCAATACCATGTGCCATCTTTACTTTTATTAATATCGATATTAGCGTTAATAATATTTTTTTGCAAGGTATTAATAGTAATTTCGCCCATAGGCTTCACCTAAATAAAACTTGATTTTTGAGTGTTTGTAAATATAACATAATTTTTTTATTTATTTACCATACCTCTCATTTATTTATATTTTTATTAATTTCCCATACTTATTTTATAAATATGCTATTTTGCCCATAGTATTTAGCCCATGATATTAAAATAGTATTCTTTAAATATAAAGAGATTTATGGACTGAATATAAAAGGAGGTTTTATTTATTTACCATACCTCTAGTTTATTTATATTTTTATTTATTTAACATAGCTTTGGAGTAACTATTAAAGAGGTTTTATTTATTTACCATACCTCGAGTTTATTTATATTTTTATTTATTTACCATACCTATTTTTTTAGTGTTCATAAATCTCTTTATATTTTAAATTTATATTGTGTTTATACAAAATAATGATTAGATCCCCATAGGTTGTAGAGTGCGTCTTGGCGCAATCAACCACTAAAAAAAAGGTGAAAAGAAACAATAAAATTTCATGCATTCTGACCCTAGAAACATTAGGAAGGAGTTGTAAAATACGGACATGAAAAATTATTATTTGTCCATTGACTTTTGATGAGTTATTCGCGGCAATTAAGATCTGCATTATCATAATCAGTAAACCCTTTGTACAATAAGGAAATGCAAAATTCTTACTTGTGCATTGTCATTATTGGCGGCAATCAAGATCTACATTGTATTTTGATGAATTGTTGGCCACAATCAAGGTCTGCCTTGTCTTTTGATGAATTGTTGGCCGCAATCAAGATCTGCATTGTGTTTTGATGAATTGTTGGCCACAATCAAGACCTGCCTTGTCTTTCGATGAATTGTTGGCCGCAATCAAGATCTGCATTATCATGACCATTAACCCTCAAATCTACATTATCATGACCATTAAACCCTCAAATCTAGATGAAATTTGTGCTTTGATCATATAAACCCTTGAAATTGTTTACCCATAAGAACAAAAATCATCTTTAGTAAAAGGCACGAACTCTCGAGAGTCCAAATTCATACCCATGTAAAAATGGCCAAAATCTTCACATGGAATGGCCTTTCCCTTCATCTAATCGTTGATGCTCTCCTAAGGTGTTTCCCATGCAAACTCCATCTGGGGTTCGAGTCCCATGCAATCCATAGATCAAGTCGATGGTCTTCCTTCTTCTAGCATTTCCAGGTAGATATTAACAAGGAAGAGAAAAATGTAGTGCTATAATATGATGTTGTAATTTGTGAATATTTTATTTGAACCCAACGCTAAACTAGAAATGAAAAAGAAAAGAAATATTTATAATGGAAAAAATAAAATAAATATTTATAATATAAAATGAAATATATAAATTGCAATTGGGTTAAATGATTTATTTTTAATAAGAATTTGTTATTTTTGCGTAAGACCCTAAATTAAAAAGAAGAAGAAGAAGTTAAAAATGATATTGGGATGAGTGTAAACATTTAAATATGGCCTAAATTAATAAAAAAAATTAAATTAATAAAAATAATAAAATTCAATTTGTTATATTTTGATTTTGTTATTAACTTGTGAATAGTATTTGTTCCAATACTATGGGCCAATACCATGGCTTATCAATACTACAAGTCCAAAAACTACAACTTATTTCACAGCCAAAATATTTTATAACAATATGACAAGATTCTTAACCATCCATACTCACCCCCACATTATGGTAGATATTATTAACTTGTAAAAAATAGCCTTTATTACAATACCATGGGTTAATACCATTAATTATCAATACCACATGCCCAAAAAACATAAATTATTTCACAATCAAAATATTTTATAACAATATGACAATATTCTTAACCATGGATATTCAGCCTCACTTCACCATGATATTAAATTGTAAACTGGCTTTGTTACAATACCATGGGCCAATACCATGGCTTATCAATACCACATGTCAAAAAACCATAACTTATTTCATATTAAAAATAATTTATTTTAATTTATTTTACAACATTCTTTTGGTTGAATCTAAAAGGGAAAATGTTACAATCTGAGATATATCTAAACCATCTATCCTCACAACTACTAAAATTATTCCCATAGAAATTAAATTAAGGTTTTAATAAAATTATTTTATTTTCTTTGATATGATTGATCCAAAATATAGGTTTGATATTTTAGAACCAATTAAGTTTTTTAAAATTATATAATTTATTAAACACAATACAATCTGATCAATTTTAAGAGAAAGTTGGGTAGGGGGTGGAGAGAGGGAGGGAGATAGTGATGGGGGGGAGAGAGAGTGAGACGGGAGAGAGGGAGCGAAGAGAGAGAGATATGGACTTGGAGTGGGAGAGAGAGGGAGGAAAAAACACATACATAGAGAGATAGAGGTGGATAGAGAGAGGAGTGAGAAGGGAGAGATGGAGAGAGAGTGAGGGAGAGAGGAGAGGAGGGAAGAGAAAGAAGAGGAGATGATAGATAGGAAGAGAAGGGGAAGGGAGAGAGATGGAGACATAGATATGAGGAAGGAAAGGGAGGGGGCGAGATAGTGATAGAGTTGGATAGAAGAGAGAGAGAGAGAGTGATTTTGGGGGAGAGATAGAGGGAGGTGGGAGATAAGGGATAGAGAGAAAGGAATATAGGGATGAAGAGAGAGATGGAATTAGAGGGGGCAGGAGAGGGAGGGAACAAGAAAAACATAGAGGGAAAAAAGTGGAGAGAGAGAGGGGGTGACAAGGGAGTCATGGAGAGAGAGTGAGGGAGAGAGGAGAGTGGGAGGTAATAGAGAGAGGGATATAGATAGAGAGGGAGAGAAGGGGAAGAGAGAGAGAGACATAGAAGGGGAAGAGAGGGAGAGAGTGTGTGTATGTTTTTGGGTTTAGATAGAGAGAGGGAATAACAAAGAGACACAAATACAAATATAGATATTATATAGTATTATATAACCAACCTAGATCCATATTAACCCTATAACTATCAAGTGCCGAGAGGGATCCAATCTCTCGAGGTGAAAACATTTCCTCAAGTTTTGCACTAGAAAAAAAAGTTTGTACCTCAAGAGATTGGATCCCTCTCGACGATTGATAGATCCGGGGTTAAGATGGATCTAGGTCGGTTAATATGAAATTAAAGTAGTTTTTATTTGATATTATAGTCTTAAAAATTAAAATTTCTCTTCAAATTAATTTCAAATTGGAACTAGATCCAATTAGATTCAATGAATAGATTTTTTAAAAATACATAAAATATTATTTTTTATTAAAAAATATATTTTTAAAATTACAAATTATTAGAGATAAATAATGCAAAGTTGGCTCACCTATACTGTACCATGTGAGGATGAAGAAGTGTTTAAGTATGGATAACCTTTCAACCAATCTTTAACAACCTTTCAATCCCCTATCACTTGTAAGTTTAGATTGCTTGACACAATGAAGATGAATAACATAAAAAAATGGTTCATATTATTTTAGTACTTATTAGGTAGTTGTATTTTGTTCTTAGACTAAATTAGTCATTCATGTTAGTCATTTTTAGTTGTATTACTTATTATCTAGTCACATATTTTAACCTGCAACTAAATTAGTGATTTATGTTAGTTGTTTTTAGTTCGGTCACTTAAGATTGCTCATTTTTAGTAGTATTTCACTTGGAAAAGTTGTGGTGACTAACGTTTTTAGTCACCTAGTCACTAATTTCTCATTTTCTACTAGTGTGCATAACCAACCATTTGAAAAGACCATCATTGGCTTTGAAGGCAGTCTTCCACACATCGAAGGGTTTGATTGGTATCTCGTGATAGCTGCACTTTAAGTAAATCTTGCTAAAATATTTTGCCCCCTTCAGTTGGTTCATAAGGTCATCAATCCATGGGATTGGGTACTTATTCCAGACAGTGATCTTGCTTAGCGCCTGATAGTCAATACAGAGTCTCCAAGTCCCATCCTTCTTTTGTATCAACACATTCGGGCTCCCACAAGGCAATGAACTCGGATGGATGTGACCTTTCTACAGTAGCCCTTGAATCATTCTCTTGATTTCGTCGTTCTCCATAATGGAGCGCTGATAGATTGGTCCATTGGGTAGTGACACACCTGGGGTCATATTGATGGAGTGCTTGACCTGACAGTGTAGAGGCACCCATGTGGGGGAGGTGAAGATGTCCTCGTACTCCTCCATGACCTTTTCCATATGTTGTTTCCGTGTGGAGGGGCCCTGTCTGGAGGTCGTTGCCACCATCTTCTTCTTTCCCCAAGTGCGTATCATCAGGAAATCAAATTTCCTGGTTTTGGAAATGAGCTTACTACATTGTTTTGCAGTAACCAAAGAGATGATGGTAGGCTGTTCTACCTAAGGTATCCTATACAACTTATTCCCCAAAGTAATAATATATTCATGAGGCGTTGACTCATACACAACATGTTGCTTCCATAAGTATGGTTGGTGTAATAATACATCACAAACATCAAGGGGAGAAACATCAAATAATACCTCATCCGTGCAGGGCTTGATGTTTTATGGAAGGCGACACTGTTGGCTCACGCGAAGATCCTGTCCTTGGTGAAGCCACCTGATGGTGTACGGTTGTGGATGTGTTGTGGTCAGTAAACCTAGCGGTTTCATGACCTCTGTCGAAATGATGTTCTTTTGGCTCCTGCTGTCAACAATGAACTGTAGTGGGGAACCATTTACCCACATCTGGGAGTGAAAGAGGCGCTCCTTCTCCTCTGTATCTTCGGGTTCCTCCTTCTAGATATTCATGGTGGAAATGGTGGCATTGGGCTCTACATCGATAATCTGCTTCCCTTTGTCATTCCCCTTGTCAGGTTCTAACTCAAAGTCATAACATGCATCTAATTCTGAAGCCTTTAGCTCAGCCACCAGTGATTGCTTGGCTCGACACTCACTTGTGTTGTGAGTGGATCTCTTATGGAACTCACACCACTTTCTTGTGTCCTTCTTTGGCTTCATGCGTTATTCTTTACTTGCAGCTTTGGTGGGCTGTCCTGGGCCACCCTGCCTTGGCTTTTTCCTTTGTTCTATGGTTTGGGGGCACCTTTCCCTTGCTTCGTATTCGTAGATCCAAAGTCTCGCTTCTTCTGTTTAAAATTTTTCTCGATCTTGACCGCATATCGATATGTTGTGCCGAGCAAGGAGATGTCTAGGAAGTCCATCTCATCTTGGATGTACCTGTGTAGGAAACCGAGGTACTTGAGAACCAAATGATTCTCAGAATCCTTGATACCCAACTTCGTGTGAAGGGTATGAAAAACATTGGTAAACTTTGACACATCTTAGTCCCTTCCTTGTCGCAGCGTTGTCCACTTTATGTATTTATCCTCATAGCTCTTGAAAGGGTAGTACTACTCCTTGATGGCATCCCAGAATGAGTTCCAAGTGGGTGCGGTTGAAAAGAGTGAGTTCGTACTTTCATCCTTCTACTCACAATAGGTTTCCCACCAGTCCTTGATGTGGGGTGCTGCTTTGAGAAGTGCAAAGTTGATCTTTTCCCAGCTGGAAAAATCATGAATGAAAAATATCATTCTAGTAGATTTAACCATTTATCTACAACGTCTACATCTATCTGACCCTTAAATATGGGAATGTCAAAGTTAACCTGTACCTTAAAGGGTGTGGCACTTCTAGAGTAGCTACCAGAAGTAGATGTGTCGCTCTTGGGTGGCCACTGAAGGATCTGGGAAAAGTTGTCCATCATTGCGTTCTTTTGTCGCTTGAGGGCTTCCTCGAGCAAGATTTTGATAGGATCTCCTTACCCCTCGTCTTTCTTTTCATCCGCCATTGGAGGCCGTTGGGATTTGCAAGGCCGGTCTTGCAAATGTTTGACCAGTTCAAGCCCTAATTGCTTATATCTTGACCTCGTTGGGGACATGCAAAAAAAAATAGAGAAAGAGCAGATCGCTCCGATACCACTGATCCATATTTAAACAAGAATGCAAAAAATTATAGATATAATCATAAATACAAAGATGCAGTAGAAATAACAATTCATTTCATTAATATCAAATACTGAAATATGCTTACAAATAGAATGGAAATAAGACTAGCTCAGGTGATGCTATATAACTTATCTCTAAGAAGAGATGTGTCAGCTACATGCCTCTGAACTACGTTACGATGAGGCTCAAGGGCCTTTTCATTATTGAACAAAAAGAGCAAACCCTAAACAATCAAAATCCTAACCCGAGGAGATGTAACACCAAGAGTTTATGGGCCCTGTTGGGGTGAGTTGGACAACGAACTTCCTGGGGTCGCGACTTGGTCATATTATCTCCGTTTGACACGAATGATAACCCATTGGAAAGATCTCTTTGAGGACTACGTAGGAAACGACAATTTTAGGAAAAAATCCAATAGTGGTAGATTGCCAAAAAAGCGTTGTTTAGGACCTAAAAACGGCTCCAAAAGTTTAGGACCGGAAAACTGCTAAAAATAGTAAACTGTGCTACAATTAAGGAAACTGAAAAAACTGAAAGAAACAATGGTGGGGGCCCAAGTGGAATTGGTGGGTGGCCACCAATATCCACCTCGATCAACTCGGTATAGATGGTGCTATGCACATGATGGATATGAGGTATCGTGTACATATTGTACTTTGTGCATGATGGATATGCAGTGTTGTGTGCATATGGTGCTATGCGCATGTTGGATATGCAGTGTTGTGTACAGATGATGTTATGCACATGTTGGATATGTAGTGTTATGTACAAGTGGCATTGTGTGCATGTGGTACATTGGTAATATGTACATATGGCGTGGTGTGCATGATTGTACAAGTGGTGTTGTGTGTGTGTGGTGTTGTGTACATATTATACAAGTGGTGCTGTGTGCATGTGGTGCTATGTACATGTCGTGCATGTGACACTATGTACATGTGATGTCGCGTACATGTTGTGCATGTGGTACTGTGTACATGTGGTATTGTGTATGCATTGTATAGTGGTGTAGTGTACATGTGGCATTGTGTACATGTTGTGTAGGTGGCACCGTGTACATGTGATGTTGTGCACATGTTGTGCAAGTGGTGAAGTGTACATGTGGTATTGTGTACATGTTGTAATTATGGTACTAGTGCACGTGTGTTATTGTGTGCATGTCATATATGTTGTGTTGCAAGTTTGCGGTACTATATATGTGTATTGCGTAGTTGTGGTGTTGTGACATGCGTACTTATTGCGTTGTACTCTGTCTGGGTACATGTATTGTGTGGTGTTGTACATAGGGTATATATGTATGAATAGTGTTGTATACTATGTGTATGAGAAGGCATTGGGTGTTTTATGGGTGTGTAGAAATTTTGAATAATTTAACACATATTCAATGGAGATTATCCTGATCATGTACTATTGCGGAAAACATACACAATACATAAGCTCCTCTACGTTGATCATCAATATAGCAGCATCAATAGCAATAAAACATCAAGAGCATTCACACATTAACACAGTATGTATCCCGGGGAAAGCATCTCGCTAAAAACCCCAATTATCTGTATATTAATGATTGAGTCATGTAACATTACACAACATAATACTTCTCACAAGTATCTCCACCTCTGTTACACACAATACAGCTAAGATCTGATCTCCAAATCTCTTCCACTGCTTGCCTGCCTCCACTGCTCAATACCTGCTCAAGAACTGATGAGAATGGCTCACCGAACTCATTTTTCACCTGCAAAATAGTCACTCACACTTTGTTGGACGTGAGCACAAGCTATAATGTGGGCAAATACGTGAGCAAACTCATTGGCATACTCAATCCATTGATTGTGCAAGATTCTGGTGCACAACTATAGTCACAACTGATAGTAATCTGATTCTCTACCACCTGTCCCTGTTGAACTGAACATGCACTGACATGCAACTGAGTTAGCTGATGTATTCATTAGTTGTATTATGAGTTAATAACTTGTGAATTAATTAATAACTAATTCACCCAACTCATCTCTAGTCTATTTGCCAGTTAGACTAAATACAACCAGTTTAACAAAGCTAAACTGAACACAACTCCATCAACTCCACAATCAACTCCACCAAACTCAACTGATTGAGTTCTAACTGAAGTCATGCATGCAACAACTCAACTGACTCATAAGAAAAGCGTATTTCCTTCTGACAGCTGCATGTGCCACCTCTGTAGCTCAAACTGAAGTGCTCCAAGAGAATAAGATTAAGTTTATAGTCCAAATATTATTGTGAGATAATAATATTTGACTTTTCTATTTTTGACAGCCAGTCTAAAAATAGACTTTGATCACTCACACTGTGATCACTCACACTTTCATAAAAAATAGAAGTCCATCTATTTTTTCCCAACTTGATCAATCATCCATAAACAACAACCTGCAATCCATAGACATGATCCATATGTCTAAAAATAGACATAGTCTAAAAATAGACTTGCGCCAAAAATAGCCTGTGGGCCCACTTAGTGAAGGCGACTCTTTTCACTAAGCTCCATCATCTTGTTGCAATCTCAACACTCCCTCTCGACAAGATATGGATTATCAACAACCCCTATCCTGCCTCGGTGGTACTCGAATTTGCTCCCGGTGAGAGCCTTCGTCAGAATATCAACATCCTGATCCTCCGTTGGAATGTACGAAAGTAACATGATCCTTCGCTGCACACAATCTCTGATATGATGGTACCTGATGTCAATATGTTTAGATCTATCATGAAATACAGGATTAGCCGAGAGTTTAATGCAACTCTGGTTATCACAGTAAATCACAGTAGGATCCAAATGAGAACCGAACAAACCAACTAGGATCTTCCTCATCCATATAGCCTCGCATGCAGCCAAACTTGCTGCCATATACTCGGCCTCCGCTGAACTGAGTGCCACAGATCTCTGTTTCCTGCTGTACCAAGAAACTGTTGTCGATCCAATACTGAAGACCCCTCCTGATGTGCTCTTTCTGTTTGTTGGGCTCCCTGCCCAATCTGCATCCGTGAAGCCACATAGCTTCACCTCATCCACATGTCTGTACCACAAACCATATCCCGATGTGCCTCTCAAGTAGCGCAATACATGCTTGCCCGCCTTCCAGAAGAGCTTGGTAGGCTTAACCATAGCTTGTGAAAGCTGGTTAACTGCATAGCATATATCAAGTCGTGTATTGACCAAATACATCAGCGACCCCACCAACTGTCAATAAACAGTGGCATCCACTTCTTGTCCCGAAGTGGAATCCTCCTTCCTCCAACCTCCAGGAAGAGGAGTATCAACAGGCTTGCAGCCATGCATGTTGAACTTCTCCAGTATCTCCCGAGCATACTTGCCCTGAGAAACAAACAGTCCACCATTGCGCTGCCATATTTCCAATCCCAGGAAATAGTGAAGGAGGCCCAAATCCTTCATCTCAAACTCTGTAGCAAGATCCTTCTTGCATGATAGTATCAACAGCTCATCACCCGTTAGAATCAAATCATTAACATACAGTACAATGATAAGCAACTTACCCTCCACCACAATCTGGTATAGGTTCGGATCCGCCTCGCTCTTGGAGAATCCAAGTCCTGTGAAATAGTTGTCTATTTGTGTGTACCAAGCACGTGGTGCTTGCTTCAACCCATAGAGCACTCTCTTGAGCCTGCACACATGCGACTCGCTGCTGAAGACTTCAAAGCCTTCGGGTTGCTCAATGTACACCTCCTCCTTAATGACTCCGTTGAGGAACGCAATCTTCACATCCATATGATGAATGTGCCATCCCATCTGCGCTGAGAGAGCAAGAATCGTCCGTATGGAAGAATACCTTGCGACAGGTGCAAAGGTCTCCTCATAATCGATCCCCTCAATTTGTGAAAAGCCTCGGGCAACAAATCTTGCCTTGTACTTCTCCACACTCCCGTCAGCTGCTTGCTTAACTTTGTAGATCCATCTCGAACCCACCACTGATTTCCCTTCCGGTCTAGGAACAATCTCCCATGCACTGTTTCTGACAATAGAATCATACTCTTCCACCATGGCGTCTACCCATGCGGGATCCTCCACAGCTTCCTCGAAAGAGGATGGCTCAGTCACAACACACTTGCTCATAAGAGCCATGTATCCAGTGTACCGATCAGGTGACTGTCTCTGCCTGCGTTGGGCTGTAGGTGGTCCTACAACTTTCTCTGCATCTTGAGCCAATCGCTCAGCTTCTGTCAAGCGCTTTTGCCCTCTGATGGTTGGCGCTGCATGAGTGGTCTCTTCCACTCCATGAACCTCATCCTGTGGCTGATCCACGTCCTGAAGCTCATCCTTAGGAACTAATAGCTCCTCATCTGCATGCAAGTGTAGCTCCCTCTCAAGCGAACACTTCATGGCTTTCTCCTCCTGAAATTTTATATCCCGTCGCACAACAGTTTTACCACTGTCTAGCAAATACACACGATAGTTGTGGGGCGTATCAGTGTACCCCACAAATATCCCAACCTCTGCGGTCGGCTCCAACTTCTTTCTGGCATCCTTCGTCACATGCATGTAAACGTTAGCACCAAAAATCCTCAAATGAGAAAGATCAGGCTTCTTACCAGAATAAGTCTCCTCAGGTGTACTCATGCCAAGTATCCTATGACGACAACGGTTCTGCACATAAACTGCTGTATTGCATGCTTCCGCCCACAAGTGAAGGGGTAGGCCCTGATCATGCAACATTGCCCGTGCAACACCCACAATCGTTCTGTTCTTCCGCTCAGCTACCCCGTTCTGCTGTGGGTTATGGGGAGCTATGAGCTCTCTACGAATCCCTTCTGTCTTGCAGAAATCCTTGAAATCATCCGAGATGTATTCACCACCATTATCGCTCCTAAGAGCCTTCACCTTCTTCCGCGACTCCTTCTCGACCAGTGCTTTGAATTCACAGAACTTTGAATACGTCTCACTCTTCTTCTGCATGAAGAAGATCCAACACTTACGAGAGAAATCATCAACAAAAATCACATAATACCTGTGTTTCGCTGTCGAAGCAACTGAGAAAGGTCCACACACGTCTGTGTGAATTCTCTCAAGGATCGTCGTGGCACGACTATCCTTCTCGTGAAAGGTGGCTTTCACAAACTTCCCCAAAGTACACCCCTTGCACTGATCTGACTGCGCAAGTGTGCCTTTAGGAAGCCCTGTAGTGATCTGCTGCAGTATCTTCAAGGCTCCATGGTGAAGGTGACCCAATCTCCCGTGCCACAACTCGCCATCATCCCGGCTCACCAATCCTTCTGCCTTGCCTGCCATTGCTGCGCATCCATCTACATGCAACTGATAAAGGTTCCTCACTCGAACCCCTATCTTCCGGGTCTCACCAGTTGTCTTGCTGCACAGGAAGGCCTTTCCCTCGCTGAAAACAACATCATACCCCTTGTCTTCTAACATCGCCACTGAGATGAGATTCTTCTTCAATCCTGGAACATGCATGACTTCCTTCAATACAAAGGGTTTACCAGACTCCCTCTCAAAGGAAATGGTACCGATACCGGTCGCACTGTATCTACCATCATCGCCCATCTCGATGTGCACTCCAAGATCTTTGTCCTCCAGATCAGAGAACAAATCTCTATCTCCTGTCATGTGAAAAGACGCACCAATTTCCAAGAACCACACTGATCCCATCACACTTGAAACCAAGCATGCGATCAATGAAAAATCAAGCTCAAACTGAGAAGCTAAGGCCTCTCCCCCTGCAGATCCAGCAACTTTCTTGTTCTTCTTCTTCTGTGGACAATTTGTGGCATAATGTCCGTGCTCGTGACAGTGAAAACACTTCACCTTGGACATATCCTGCTTCTTGCCTTTCGTACCAGACTGAGAAGCTTTCTTTCTCTTCCCTTTCTTTGCTTTGGCAGCCAAAGCACAATTCTCTTCATCAACTCCCTTTGACGAAGATCCGCCCTTGGTACTCCGCCTGATCTCCTCCTGCACAAGATCTGACCATAGTCTTTCCCATCCTGACAACTTCTCCCGACCATTGACAGAGTCCTGATAGGAATGCCAACTCTTCGGAAGACCAAGGAGAGCCAAGCTCACCAAGTCCTCATCATCGACAGTAACCCCCACACTTCCCAGCTCATCTCGACACTGAGTGAACTTCGTGAGATACTTGGGATACTGTCACCCTTCTCGCATTTGATGTTTCTGAGTTTATCTTTGAGCGCCAACTTCCTCTGATCGCTCTTGCTTTGGAATAATTCTGTTAATGATTTCCACATCAAATATGGAGTAGCCTTTCCATGGAGGCTGGACACAATGTGATCCTTCACGCCCTCCAACAGAATCCTTCGACATTTTGCGGTCTTCTTTTGCCAAACTTCCGCCTCAGCAACATCAGTAGGCTTTGGGATATCCGTATCTATGAAATCCTTCAGCCCGTTATCATCCAATACTGCCTCCATCCTGTCCTTCCATGCAATATAGTTTGAGCTGCCCTCAAGAGCATACTCCAATCACAATCCGTTGAAAGACATTGCTGCGTTGTCACCAAGAAAACACTGCTGCAAATTCGAATTCCACCAGCAACCAACTCAACTGCCTCGGATCTAAGGTTCGTGAGAACAAAATATTTCTCGTACAGAGATTGACTGTATGGGCTTTTACTGAATATTTCACCTTCCAAAGGAAGGATGAATCCAGAGGCTACCTGGCCCGATTACAGGCTCTGCCTAGAGAAATAGAATGTAAACACTTCCTAAATAGTAGATCTGATGATCAACAGCTCTGATACCATGTAGAAATTTTGAATAATTTAACACATATTCAATGGAGATTATCCTGATCATGTACTATTGCGGAAAACATACACAATACATAAGCTCCTCTACGTTGATCATCAATATAGCAGCATCAATAATAATAAAACATCAAGAGCATTCACACATTAACACAGTATGTATCCCGGGAAAAGCATCTCGCTAAAAACCCCAACTATCTGTATATTAATGATTGAGTCATGTAACATTACACAACATAATACTTCTCACAAGTATCTCCACCTCTGTTACACACAAAATAACTCAGATCTGATCTCCAAATCTCTTCCACTGCTTGCCTACCTCCACTGCTCAATACCTGCTCAAGAACTGATGAGAATGGCTCACCAAACTCGTTTTTCACCTGCAAAATAGTCACTCACACTTTGTTGGACGTGAGCACAAGCTGTAATGTGGGCAAATACGTGAGCAAACTCATTGGCATACTCAATCCCTTGATTGTGCAAGATCTGGTGCACAACTATAGTCACAACTGATAGCAATCTGATTCTCTACCACCTGTCCCTGTTGAACTGAACATGCACTGACATGCAACTGAGTTAACTGATGTATTCATTAGTTGTATTATGAGTTAATAACTTGTGAATTAATTAATAGCTAATTCACCCAACTCATCTCTAGTCTATTTGCCAGTTAGACTAAATACAACCAGTTTACCAAAGCTAAACTGAACACAACTCCATCAACTCCACAATCAACTCCACCAAACTCAACTGATTGAGTTCTAACTGAAGTCATGCATGCAACAACTCAACTGACTCATAAGAAAAGCGTATTTCCTTCTGACAGCTGCATGTGCCACCTCTGTAGCTCAAACTGAAGTGCTCCAAGAGAATAAGATTAAGTTTATAGTCCAAATATTATTGTGAGATAATAATATTTGACTTTTCTATTTTTGACAGCCAGTCTAAAAATAGACTTTGATCACTCACACTGTGATCACTCACACTTTCATCAAAAATAGAAGTCCATCTATTTTTTCCCAACTTGATCAATCATCCATAAACAACAACCTGCAATCCATAGACATGATTCATATGTCTAAAAATAGACATAGTCTAAAAATAGACTTGCGCCAAAAATAGCCTGCTGGCCCACTTAGTGAAGGCGACTCTTTTCACTAAGCTCCATCATCTTGTTGCAATCTCAACAGGGTGTGGCAACCGATCTAGTGCCTATACAAAAGAACAAAGGTAGGAGTAAGGATTGATTAAAGGATAAGTATGAGTGTTTTATTTCAGTTTTATCATTCATGTGATTTATGATCTATGATGATTACATGTGATATATGATTTAGGCCTATGATGGTTACAAGTGATTTATGATTTTGATGGTTATTTTTTAAGCTAACCTGATGTGATATTTTTATACATGTTGATTTGGTCAAATATGTGAGTTTGACTTCTTGTGATAGGAAGCGAACATGATTGCAAATGTACCTTATTAACAAGCTACCAATGAGAAAAAGGTGCTCATGCTCCGGAATTGAGCAATAGAGAAAATTAAAGTGCAATGGAAGCAATTTGGGCCCAATGAAGCCACATGGGAGATGGAGGATCAGATGCAGGTCATGTATCCTTCCTTGTTTTCCAGTTGAGGCAAAGCAGCTTGATATGGTGGTTTGGTGGTTGCTTATGGTGGTTTGGTTGTTGCTTTATGATGGTTTAGTATTTTATCTATGTTGGTTTGATATATGCTTTATGATGATTTGATATATTTTTTATGTTGGTTGATACATGGTATATGATGTTTTGATATATGCTTTATGATGTTTCGATTTATGCCTTATTATGTTTTGATAAACGCCATATGATGTTAGTATATGTTTGATATATGTTTGGTATATGATTTGGCATATGTTTCAGTATATATATTTTGATGATGTTGATATGTGTACACACGTGTATGGATGTAAATACTGTAACTAGTTGTGCTATAAAGCTCCACTATGTGGTGTGGATGTTATGATATTATGCTATCATGTCATTATATTATCATGATGTTATGATTTCATATGTTTTTTATTGAGCAGGATGATTTGTAAATACCGTAAAGAGTTTTGTTATAAAGCTCCACTATGCGGTATGTTGTCATGTCTTCATGATGTTATGTCTTGAGCAGATATTTTATTGCAAATATTGCATCGAGCTGGGTTATAAATCTCCATGAGAAGTATGTCTTCTTTCAGCAGGTTGCTGAGGTATATGTGTGATTGAATACTGAGGACGGTGTCCCCCAAGGGGGAAGGTTCTGTAACAACCTTGGTGAAAATTCCATGTAATAAATATTAAAAACAATAACCATGAATGAATGTGACATTTATTCCAAGCTGAATGTTGGGAAAGACATCCTAGCGGGTGTTCATTTGATTGTTTATGGCTAAGGAAATTGGAAAAGGCAATGGCTAAGGCATTAAAAGTCATTTTGGCACATTTATTTATGAAAATAATGAAACTTAGGAGAAAAATAAGGTGAAATGTCACAGGTTGCATGTGAGGATGAAAATGAAGGAGAATATTGGAAAATAAAGAAAATAGAAGCCTCATTCATAAAAAGGCTTCCGAGGATCAGTTGGTAAGATTTTGTCACTTTTGTTTTGGAGCTCTCTCACTATTCTCTCTCTCTCTCTCTCTCTCTCTCTCTCTCTCTCTTACTCTTGGTTACTTAGAGTTTTCTTGGAACACTTTTGGAGGGTGTGGTATACTTGGATTCTTGGAGCAAGAAGGCAAAGGAAGAACAAGAAAGTGAAAGAATGCATCAGCATAAAAAACTACATCATATTTTCTTGTAGGTACCGAGTTGCATGTATGATTTCTTCACTAGTTTTGGCATGCATGACACATGCATGGGGTTTCTTGGTTATGATCTATCATTAGTATGGAGGATGGTCGAGAGTGACAGTGGATCGCCTAGACTTTCCATTTCCTAGATAGCCATGTTGATTGTGGGTTTACTTTCATTGCTTTATTTTGGTTGTTTCTAATGTTTCCACAACTTGGGTTGAGTTACTAGACCTAGAAGCCATCGTTGAACAAACACTCTGGAAGCCCAGTAACAACTTGGGTTGAGTTACTAGTCCTGGAAGCCCTGGTTGGACAAACACTATAGAAGCCCTTGGTGGGTTGAGTTACTAGTCGTGGAAGCCTTGGTTGGACAAATGCTCTGGAAGCCCTGTATAAGCTTTGGGTTGAGTTACTAGTTCTGGAAGCCTTGGTTGGACAAATGCTTTGGAAGCCCTAGAAGTCTTGGATTGAGACCAATATGATGATGGTTTTGGTGATGTCTGACCATGAGGTGGAATCACTATCTGATGGGTTGAGGTGCATGGCCTCTGGAAGCCCTGGATGTGTTTTGGTTGATGTCTTCTATGAGATCCCACATTCATGCTTGGAATATGGCACGTGGGTGAATCACTGAAGAGAGATTTGGCTCAGCCATTCTACGGTTAGGTGGAACGTGGTAGTCCCATCTTTGGTTGGTTCATTTCATCCATTAATGGGAAATCCATTTCCTTGATTTTCATGTGTAAATGTACTAATGTATTTATGGATTTGATGGCTAATATGTTTATTGCATTTCTATTCCTATTATGCTGGTTATATGCACATTTCATGACAACAACTATGTATGGCTCTTAGCATATTTTTACTTGTTTATGAATGGATAATGTGTTTATGAGTTAATGGAGGATAATGCAACAAATGGCATGAGGGAACAATGGTTCATAACAATTCTCAGATAAGTATGAGATCCCTACACTTAATTATGTTATTTACACTTGTAGGTTACATTTTGATATGTTTGATGAAATGTGTGTCATGGCTAGTAGGGGTTTAGTGATGATATTGCTCATATTATTGCTTTTTCATCATTGTTTCCTTGCATCCTTACTAATTCTAAGTGATAATTCCATTCTGGGCAGTGTTGTGGGCTTTGGGCCGAAAAATGTGGCTCAAATCCTGGAATCTTAGCATTAGTGCTAAGACTAACTTTCCTAGGCAGTGTTTGGGAAGCGTTATAAAGCACTTGGGTAGTGTCTGGGGAGTGTTAGTCCTAAAACTAACTCACATGGGCAATACCAAGGGAGCGTTACCCTAACCTTAAGTCTCACAAACAGCAGTGGGACCCAGGGATATGCAGTTTGAGTGGCTGATTTGTGTCCATAAGGTTATTTTGATGATGTTGGATGATTGTATGTGATGTTCCGTTGATTCCATCTCCTTAAAGTCACCAAGGAGGTTGAATCTTATCATAGTGGCCTCTCATCGCATGCTTACCCCGACTAGCTGGTTGCTTTGGTACATGTGGGAGGAGGGTTTTAGAGAATGCTTCTTCTTCAGGTAATGCTCAACTTGAACATCATTGTGAGAAGCCCTCAAAAATAGTTCTGGAAGCTCATAAGTTGATCTATTTCGAACATTGTTATGCATGTGAACCCATTAATATGACCTGTATGCCTTTAAAATTTCATGATGTAGAAACCCTAGTTTAATTATGTGATGATATAACTCTATTTTTATGTGAATGACATGTTATAAGTTGAATATGGGCATATAAAAACTCATAACATAGAATAACATTAATTCGATTCACTCAAGGAGTTCGACCATTCTGCTCCACTCATTGATTTGACAACGACAACAACTCAAATATTCTCCTTCTCGAGCTCAAAAGAAGGGGCTGAGGTTTAAACAAACACTCCTTTGTACGGACAAGTATAATGCAACTCACGTATGTGATTTTTCTACATCTGTGTTTAAATAGACACTCAGGTACATGAATCGACACAGACAGGTTCACCCCTGTGTAAGAAAATGGAAAACCCCTCTCCAAGCAAGCAGAAAACAAGGGAAATAGGGGATCTTTGCTTGAAAATTTTGGAAAATGACACTGGTAGAAATTTGAAAAGGCGAAGGTTGGCAAAGTGGCGTTAAAGGAGGTGACGAAGATGGGCACCAATGGATGGGGGAGATGGGCAACTGGAATTTCCTATGACTTCACATCAACATCAATGAGGGATGCGAGAAAAGTGCACTTTTCGAGTGACCAATTTTTCCTAAAAGTCACATTATAGAAAACTCTTATAGTGACGAGTAGGCCAAGAGCTCCCATTTTAATGCTTGTACTTCCTCACTCCCTATTATATAGGAAAGGCCAAGATGAAATTCTTTGTACATGTTGTGTAATATCAATGTTCACCATGATTTAATTTTCATTGATTTTAGGCTATCATGATGTGCCTTTTAAATCAACCAAGTCACTTTTACATATAAGAAGACAACCTTTATCCACAATGGTAATTATCGTATTAAACCATAGAGTTCATAATTAAAGCTTTTTAATCTACATATCAAAGATCTTATATTTATGAATTATTATAATGTTTTCTTAAAACTTATGTATGCATGGTCCTTGCGAAATTTTAGATATTATATATTTTTCATAAATGTTGATGCAACTTAATGTTTTAAATAACAAAGTGTTAGTTAAAAGTCCACATTATATATTTATGAAAAGAAATTTAATATTTAAAACTTAATATAAAAGTTACTATAGTTTTTAATCAAATATATGATATTGGTGTATATGAGGTTTAGAAATTAAAAAAAAAAATGAAAACTATATGTTTTTTTTGCTTGTGTTGGGTATATATATATATATATATATATATATATATATATATATATATAACTTAAAAAAGTTACATGGTAGGAGTACATGCAATTTAGTTAAAAGTAAAATAAAGCTAGATTAAAGTGTAAAAACTATGAAGATTTTGCAAAATGAAAACCTATATAATCTTAATAGTCCAAAAGAGATTAAAAAAAAAATTCATAAAATTGAGCGAGCAACTATAATGAACAATTGTTTAATCTTCTATGTAAAAATGCACTAAATTAAATTTAATGACTCCTATAAATACCATTGCTTTAATTTGGTTTTAAATGTCCTATGTTAAAACCACCACCTTATGCTAATTAAATTTGACATTGTTGTAAGTTGTTTGGATTTAATAGTAATTATTATGCTAATTAAATTTAGCATTGTTGTAGGTTACTTGAATTTAAAAATAATTATAGAAAGAGTCAAAGATTTTCTCACTTTTAAGATTTTAAGTTTTTAAAAATTTCTTTCAAAATGTTAGGATTATTTTGTTTTAATTTTTTTGTTTTCCAATTTCATTAAATAAAAATTGATTAAAAAAATTGGGTTTAATAAAAATAAATAATAATAATAATATAAGAGAGATACGAAGTCGTGATGTATTTAAGCACCTTGACGGCTACGACTTTTCAAGGGGCGTCGGTCACCAAGATTAAAACGGGGCTCCATATAAGTAGGCTACAAAGATTAAAAAGAAGAGACGCTAACAAAGAATTTGAGTTGTTTGAAGAAAGTGGAGGTGCGCTACTATATTTTCACTACGCTACATAGAGCAACTGCTTATTTATTTATTTATTTGAGATTTAGAGGTTGGGGTTTTAGCGGCAACAATGGAGCTTGGCGTTCGACGGATACAAAAGGAGATAAATGAGATAGAAAGAAATACGGGGTTAACGGGTATCAGGATTAAGGTGTGCAGCGATAATGACGTGTCACACCTGTGCGGGAGCATTAGAGGCCCTGTGGGTACTCCTTATGAAGAGGGCGTCTTTCAAGTTGACATTCGCGTGCCTCAGCAGTATCCATTTGTGCCCCCAAAAATGCAGTTTATGACAAAAGTGTGGCACCCTAATATCAGCAGTGAAAGCGGAGCAATATGGTTGGATATTCTCAAAGATAAGTGGTCGCCCGCACTAACATTGAATACAGCCTTACTTTCTTTGCAAGCCTTTGCTTTCAGCACCAGAACCCAACGATCCTCAGGATGCGGTTGTAGCACGGCAATACCTTACAGACTATGAAGCATTTGTAAGCACTGCGCGTAATTGGACCAGTGCTTTTGCAAATGTAGTAGATGTTGATAACGAAGACAAGATACAAAGGTTGGTAGATATGGGATTTCCTGTAGATACAGTGAGAAGTATTTTAGAAAAATGTGGTGGCGATGAAAACATGGCACTGGAGAAGCTCTTGAGTAGCTGATGCTACATTTCATATTTTACTGGTTTGGTAAGTCTGTTGGTATCTTAAAGATAAGGTATCTGTCATGTTTATTTTGAATTGGTTTTTACAATGTTAAATTAATTTGTTAATAATTATTAGGTATTTTGTTAGGATTTATTTTAAAATATGTTTAGAGTTTAAAAAGACAAAATTTTTGGTTAATTTTAATCAATATGGAGATTTTTAAAAAATTGTGTTTAAATTGCTTTATTTGCAGATGTTGAATGCATCATAGTGTTTTTCAAGCTACTGAACAAAAATGCATTTCAAATAACAAAAAATAGATTGAAATGTTATATCTATTAATTTTTTATTTTTTTATTAAAAATTGTTATATGGATTAAATTTTAATTTTTAATTAAAAATGTTCCATTAATTAATTAATAAGTCATGTTATATTGAGTATTTCAACTTCTAATCCATATATGTAATTTAAAAGTCATTTTAAATAACAAAAATTAAGAATTAATGCAAACAAAATTCATTGGATTCTAGCCAAAAACTCCAAAACCTGGTATATTTAGGCATTACTTTCTCTTCTATCTATTTTATGTTTTGGAAAGTTTTTAGGCTTATTTTCTAGTCTAATTTGTGCAAAATTTGATAGACATTCTTTCCAATCAGAAGTTTGAAATGTAAACTTTTCACAATTCTAGTGCCCCAAAATTTTCAAGGTGTTTCATCTCTCTCTATATTTATTCAAAATCCTTTTTTAAACAAGGTAAAAGAAGAATTGGCCAAAGCAAATTCATGAGATTTATGGCAAAAAGTCCACAAAGAAGTATTTTTAGAAAACAGGTTTTCATAAAATAATGTAACAAAGCATATTTATAACTCGCAAGTCTTTATGGTAAGATGGCTGTAAATTTTAATGGTTAGTAATCTTGCTACACACTCCAATAATAATAATAATAATAATAATAATAATAATAATAATAATATACATTCCAATAATAATAATAATAATAATAATAATAATAATAATAATAATAATAATATACATTTTATATTATGAAATGTTTATCATTATGTTTTTTGTCAGCCATTTATATATATATATATATATATGAAAATTATAAATTCTTAAAAATGATAACTAACTTAAAATTTTAAATTATTATTTGAACATGCATATATGGATAAAAGGAAGAAAAGATAAAACATTAAGGTTGTTCAATTCTCATGTCCATTTGGAATAGGTCCTAGTGGTAGAGTCTCAAATTAACACTCAAGAAATGTTAAAATCTTAATTATCTTTAAGGCATAGGTCATTGAAGGATAAATATGATAGAATGTATATGTAAATAACTAATACAATAAAGGGAAAAGTGCAACATCATTGTTTATTAACAAATCCAAGTCATATAAATAACAACATTATATTTCTAGAATAATTCTAAAACAAAGTGATATAACTTTAAGAAGATGTATACCAAGTAACCATGGAAATTAAAATATCATGTATGTGTGTGTTTGCTTGCACTAGCTAGTTGAAATAGTTCAAATTGAAAAGCTTACAAATATGAGAGTCAAATAATTTCCACAATCACTAGAGAGTTTTTAAGTATTTTCCCTTTCCCCCTTTAATCTCAAAATTGAGGGTTTATATACATGATGATAAGCCCCACAATATCCTAAACTAAATCTTGCAAAATTAAAAAAAATATACTTTTCAAAAATATAATTCATTGTCTTGACCTACCTGTTTAAACCAGTTTAAAATAAAATAACATGATTAACTAAAAGTGTATTTGTGCAAGATTTAGAACAACTATATCATATCCACAACTGAGACCAACATTTGATGAGTGAGGAAAACTTGTTTACAAATTGAGAAAGCAATATTAATAATTCAAATTTTATATCTAAATAAAGAGGTGTAGATGTTGAAGGGATTAAATCATTTTGAATTATAGTTTGTGATGTTGATGGGGAGGTAGTGGAAATTGTTGAAGAGATGGAACTAGTGGAAACACGATGTACAAATTGTGTGATGGGAGAAGAAATAGAAGGATGAAAGCTCAAAAGATTGTTGGATGTAGACTTTAAGGATAGCTTGGTCTAGAGGTGTCACTAGGTCTTCTAATTTTTCAAACTGCTAGAGTTTGTTTTTCAAAATTATGGTCTTAACTCAGCTGAAAAGATTTGATACTTGGTTCTAAACAAACTGAGTTCAAAGGGTAGATCAAATTGAATATTTTTTTATGGTAACAAAGCTCCCATGAAAACAATTGGCTCTAGGCAGAGGACTATTACTCCCTTGACTTTGTGTCAAGCTTTTCTTCCTAATCAATTTCTCTATCTAGGATATTTGGAGGATTCAGATTTCAATGAGCTCAGGTATTAATTCTTTTAGGAGCCATATCTATATAGTATTACTCACACAATTTCAATACAATTTCAATTATGCACAAATTTTACAACCTCAAAACATTTATTTCTGAAAAATAAATCTTAAATGTTACTGAAATAAAGTTTTTTGAACTAGGGAAATGAAATTATGGTATCACTTTGTAATTTTTGAGCTTGCACAGAGGTAACCACATAACCACTTTGGAAACTAAGAATCTAGCTCTTCCAGTTTTAGAGTCATAGGTTTGAGGTGATCAAATACAAAATTTACAGGTTTGAGGTGATCAAATACAAAGTTTACAGGCTAAACTTAGAGGGTAGGTTAGGAAAATTCACTGGATCCTTTAAGATCTATGATGTGAAGGAGAGGAAAAGATTTAGAGATCCAACAATTAAGAAATTTGATTTTAATCTTCAGTAGAAGACATAAAAACTATTCTTAAGCCAGAGACAAAGTGTACATTAAAAAAAGTATATTCTTTATCTTCTTAGAATAATTCAAATTTTAGAATCACATATGGTAATAAAGAGAAAACAAATTGACAAAGAGAGATGCCCTTCACCAATAAAAATGACACAAGAATCCTGTAATGATTGCATTGTATTATTAGAAATCTGATCAATGGTAGCTCTGTGAGCTTCTTTACAATACAAGTCTTTTTCTTCAAAACAAGGTCCAAACCTTCATAATTCAAATTATGAAGTACTTACAAAAAATATTACAAAATATGTTGATTCAAAATATTAAGATAGGATCCTAAAAATATCTTACTAGTTACAAAAATAATACAAAAATTTAAGAATCTTCAAATTGTTGGCTTTATTTCTGAGGATGACTATTGATGACTTACCCTCCAAATTTTCTGTGTTGTTTTCCTTGGTGTAGAATATAAAAAATACTCATGTAATTCATAGATCTTGTCCCATCTATCTTAAGTAGGGATAGAAAATTTAATTAATTTTCTATAGGCCTCATGGACATCTGCAAACTTCTATAAAGTTGGCTTGATTATGAAAAATATGTCCCAGCTCATGACTGATGAACAAGTGGAAATTTAAAGGCTCCAAGAATGCTTTCCTTGTTATGTGCCCCCTTAATGTTGCTATATGAACATCCTTTCTTTTCACCATCTCTTATGCTGCCTTTACATCTTTGGGATTATATCCCAATTTGATCACCAAGTCTTTCAGTGACTTGATCCTAGCATCCTTGCCTAAGGATGAAACGCTTTCCAACTTTATTTGTGACTGTACCTGCAACCTAGAAGTGGACATAGCAACATTAGTTAGTGTAGAATACATTATCTCACTCGTTTATTTGTGCATGTCCATTTGACCTATTGGATGGATCTGTTGTGTATCAAAACTGCAAATAGATTCTTTATAATCTAGTGGTGTCCTTGGGGCTGGCACTTTAGATTCAAGGAATGCTATTTGCATTTTCCCCTTCTCCGTGTCAAATGCTGAAAGGAGCCTATGCTGTGATGTAGCTGTATGTTTCTAGAATTGTGTGTATGTCATGGCTTTCAACATCTCATTCCTCTTTTTTCTTTCCCCTATACTTGGCAAAAATATTAGGCTCATTAGTGTCTTGAGCCAAGTCACGTGTTTGTGGTGTTTTTGGAAGATCTTGTGAAATAGAGGAAGAGGGAGAGCCTAGAAAATCATGCTCTTGTCTTGTAACTTTAAAGATGTCTTCTGATGTTGTTGAAGCATGTTTACCTAACAGGACTATTATAGTCTACCCTTCCTCCTCTTCTATAAAGACTAGTGATGCATTCTTTTCAGGCTTCTTAGTGTAGATTAAAAATTGCTTGGCTTCAATATCTGTTATTGGAGAATAATCTTCTTCTCTGGGCCTTTTGTCATGCTTCTCCTAAGAGATGGGTGTCTTTGAGGTGGTTGTGGAAAAAATCTTCTCCTCTACTTCCTAATAGGTGTTCTCGTCCCATTGATCTTTGTTCATATATTGCTTGATCTCCAACCTAGGAGTATGTGTGTAAGGAGTAGTCTTTTGCTCCACCCTCAAATTTGAAATCATACCAAAAGCGTCATAAGACCAAGTGAAGCTTAGTTTGAAATTTAATTGCTTCAACAACAAATTTGTTTCTTTACCAACTGCACACAAAAGGTCCTATTTGAGCTTTTATTTTAAATAGTGCCTTCTTTCTAGCTGCCACAAAATGCAAGCCATCCACGTGTATCATTTGTATGATGTATTCTAATGAGAATAGTCTCATGGGAACAAATTTTGGTAGCTTATAGGGTGGCAATTCACACCCATAGATTCTGATCTCGATGTAATTCTGGTATAAATACCAGTCACATGTCTTCACATGATCACTAAGATGCAAAACTTTTTGAATATCTACTCCAATCCAAGGCTCCAAATCATTGTGTAGCAGACAAATAGCTATATATGAAAAATGATCAACATATTATGTGAGTAAACTTTGTGGTGTTTTTCATAACTAGAGAGGTCCAATGTATAACTGATTGAGCACTACCCTGCTCATCCATCTTGTGCAAAGTAAAGGGAAACTTGTCTGCCTCATAATAAATAAACATATAAACTAACATAACAAAATATTTGAAATCTCCCTTTGTAGGAAACTTCGTGAATTGCTCATGTATTGTGTCTACAATAAATTCACAATAATTAAAATTAATAGGTTTCTCACTAGTGGTAAAAATTGAGAGGAAGCCAACAATGGCCTCATCAACTCATAACCAAGTAGGCATGAGATGATGTGATGATTTACCTCAGGGAACATAGAAGATGAGTATGGAGGGTTTGTTTTAGGTAGTTAGGCATCTTTAGGAAGAAAGATTTCAAATACCTTTCGTACTCTGAGGGAAGGCTAAATTCTTGTAGAGCTTTGTGAGAGAGTCTACTAATAATGGCTTGGAAGAATTAGGGATTGTCACTTGAAGCATTTGAGATATGGATTCGAATGTGATGTTGATCAAAATTTCACCATTTTGACTCATAATTTCTCTTTGGGAGGGTACATATGTTAGGGTCCCACCCTAACCCCCTTATTTATGTCATGGGATCACGTCATAGTCAAGAGTCAATAAAGCCCATATTAATATTTGTAAGTGGTTAACCCGCAATTAATGACGGGACCACAGTTAGTTGCAAATGGGCGGTAGTATTAGATAGATGGTAAATGGGCGGTAGTATTAGATAGATGGTATTAATAAAACCCACGATATTGGCCCGTGGTATTGCATGTATGAGTCATATATAAAGGATAGAGACTCCCTGCGAGGAGCATTGTGTCTTGTTTTGTAATCGAGCTTTGCTCTATTGGAGGTTGCCCCCTCGAAGAGGCCTGTGAACATTTCTCTCTGAATAATAAAATCATTGCTATTCTGTGTTCTGGGTATATTTTCTTCGCATATTCAGTGTTCTCGGTATCTTTTCTTCGCAAATTCTATGTTTGGGTATTGCTTTGCAGGTTAAGAGCATAACAACATAGCTCAACTGACACCAAGAGACTAACTCATAGAAGTGATGGGTTTGTGGGAACATGAATTGAAGGAGGGTAGACTCCCATAGATTCAATTCATCACATTGATCTAAAACCAACTGTGAAGTTTGAACAAGTTGAATTCACAATTAGTTTCAATGATTTTATATTGTACATCAACTAGAGGTATATGATCCAGATCAAAAGGAGGGGAAACATGGGATTTTCCTCTGGTTTCTTTCCCTTGTCCTTAGGGGTTGTATTCTTAGGAGGCATTTTCGATCTTTAACAATAAAACAAAGGGACAACAACACTAGGATTACCTCGAATGGGAAGCTTGACTGAAGAATGCTGGAGTGGGGTCTCTCATGGATTACATTGGATTAGATCACTATTGTTGAGCAATTGTCTGGTTTTTGTGACAATGTAGAAAACTAAAAGCTGGTACTAGTGGTGCAAAACAAGTGAAATAAAGGAATTTGTAGTTTTAACAGTGATTTTTAAGGTAGCTTTTCAAATTACTGTTTGTTTTTACCATTACGGGAGTAAATCCATTGCGAAGGGAGCGATAAAAATGAATTATCATAACAGTTTGGTGATGTGGGCAAGGGAGCGCCACATGGTAGCTGTTGATTGAGAGTGGGGTCAGGGAAGGGTGTGTGGGTGAGAAACTCTTAAGAGGGAAATCGATTGAGGAGATATTGCAACAGAGGAGAAGTGAGAATCTAGAAGAAGGAATTTCTAGAGAGTACGAGGCAGAGGGAGAATGGAAAGACATCGAGAGGAAGGTGGCGCTGGCCCATGCAGTGCTACGTAGTCCTTGAGGGGAAGTCGAGTTCTTGCTGAGGGAAGTCGAAATTCTCTTACCATAAGCTAGGGTATGAGTCAAAAGGTCGATTTCTGAGCCAAAAGAGGATCTAGAGGAGAGGCACCGTAATACCTAGGAGGGGATACGCAAAAGTTTCCCAAGGTGATGTAGTTCTACACACAGGCCACACAGAGTGTGACGCAGAGCCTCCTGAGCACTATGATCAGTCAATGATTCTCGAGTGAGAGGGTGATATCATTTCACGAGTCTTTTGTTCAATATTCTCTTTGTATTGGATTGCTACATGAGCTTCATATAATTGTACTCAGAATTTCCCCCCTGCTTAATAATAAACCCTCAGAGCTCTTGCACTAGTTTTCTCAAGTTGTGTTTTTCCACGGACTTGGACTGTGTTGTATTTTATTTCTTTCTCAATATTTTGGTTCCGCAATATGTAAATTATTAAGTCAAGGCTACAAATGTATTTGTTTTCAAGGCTACAGATGTATTTGTTTCAATATTTATTGTAGAACGCAATAAATAACTTGCATGATTTAATCAAGTAGGAGAAGTAACATCAGCTTGATGTAGTATGGATTCAAGCTTAGGAATTATCACATGGTATTGGAGTTAGTGGAGGTGAGACAAGAAGAGCAGAACCAGAAACCCCAACATTGAGCAAAAGGGGAAATCAAAAAGTTGCAGAAGGCAGCAAGTTGAAACCTAGAGGGTTTGCATATTTCTAGTCGGAGGGCCAAAATTCGGGGTAGTCTCTCTCCGAGTGAGTGGACGGAGACAAAGAGCTTCCAGTTCAATTTTTTCCATGGCAGAGGGAGTAGAGGTAAGCCTTAGCATGAGGAGTAGTTGGTGGAGGCCGATTTTTCAGTGGGAAGCCTTGCTAGGCTAAAGAGACGTCATAAGAAAGAAGAGGATCAAAGTGAGGGAATACTTCCTCCGTGATTTCTTGCTGAGGAAATCAACATTTCTCAATTGCTCAGCAACTGAGGAGCGACAACTTACCAACTCCATCAGGAATTGCATAAGTCAGCCTAGGTTCTATGTATTAGGGAGAAAGAGGGAGTTGTTTGACAATTTTTGAAGGAAATGGCAATCAATGGTTTGAATGATTAAGACAGGTTGGACAGGGCTTCCAATTATGCCATCTAGAAGGCTAGAATGACCTTCCTTCTAGATGAGCATGCCCTCAAGATGTATGTTGATAATGTGGTAGTTGTCGTGGTGGATGTAGATCCACTGAAGAAGTATAGAGCTGATGTGGCTAAGGTGAAAAGGATGATCTTGGATGGAGTCAAGGATCACGTGGTGTGCCACATTGCAAGTAAAGGGACCGCCAAGCAAATGTGTGATCCAGGTGGATATTGGTGGCCACCTGCCAAGTCCACTTGGACCCCCACCATTTTTCTCTTATCATTTTCAGTTTCCTTAATTGTAGCACAACTGACTATTTTTAACAGTTTTTTGGATCCTAAACTTCCGGAGCCGTTTTGAGGCCCTAAACGACATTTTTTTGGGAAAACTAGGAGCCACATGTGTACATGGACCCATGTTTCTCTTGCCAATGTTGTAGCTTTCAGAAAGATCTTTCTAACGAGATATTATGCACATCAAATGGAGATCATATGTAAAAGTTACGACCCCGGGAAGTTGACGTACCAATTTACCCAAACAGGGCCCACAGTTTGGTGTTTCATCTTCTAAGGTTAGCTTTTTGGATGTTTAGGGTTTTCCATTATTTCTCAACAATAAATAGGCCTTTGAGCCTCATTGTAAGACAGTTCAAAGGCATGTAGCCACCACATATCTTCTTAGAGATAAGCTACCATCGCCCTAGCTGGTTTATTTCCATTACTGTTTGTAAGCATATTTCAGTATTTCACATTAATGAAATGAAGTATTATTTCCGGTGCATATCTGTGTTTATGGTTATCTATGTAATTTTTTGCATTCCTATTTAATTCTGGATCAGTGGTATCAGAGTGGTCTTCTTTTTCTCTATTTTTCTTTGCATGTCCCCAATGAGGTCACGATATAAGGAGTTAGGGCTTGAGCTAGTCGAACCTTTGTAAGACCAGCCTTGCAAATCCCGACAGCCTCCCATGGCGGATGAGAAGAAAGATGAGGGTGTAGGAGATCCTATCAAAATCTTGCTCGAAGAAGCCCTCAAGCGACAAAGGAATGAGATGATGGACAACTTTGACCAGATCCTTCAGTGGCTACCCAGAAGTGATGCATCGACTTCCAACAGATACTCTGGAAATGCCATGCCCTTTAAGGTACAAGTTAATTTTGAAATCCCCATATTCGAGGGTTAGATAGACGCAAATGTTGTATATAAATGGTTAAATTTGCTAGATGGTTATTTTTCTGTTCATGAATTTTCGAGTCGGGAAAAGATTGTTTTTGCTCTTCTCAAAGTAGCCCTCCACGTCAAGGACTGGTGGGAAACCTACTGCGAGCAGAAGGATGAAAATACTGGCTCACTATTTTCAGCCACACCCACCTAGAATTAATTTCGGGATGCCATTAAGGAGCAGTACTACCTTGTCGGAAGCTATGAGGATCAATACATAAAGTGGACCATGTTGCGGCAGGGAAGGGACCAAGACGTGTCAGAGTTTACCAATCTTTTCCATACCCTTTGCACAAAGTTGGGTATCAAGGATTCAGAGTAGCATGTAATACTAAAATACTGTGGCTGCCTACACAAGTACATCCAGGAAGAAATAGAATTCCTGAACATCTCCTCGCTTGGCACAACATACCGATATGTCGTCAAGGTCGAGCAAAAGTTTAAACAGAAGAAGCGAGACTTTGGATCTGCGAATCCAAAGCAAGGGAAAGGTTCCCCTAAACCACAGAAAAAAGGGAAAGGCCAAGGCGGGGCAGCCCAAGAAAACCCGCCAAAGTTGCAAGCAAATAACAGCGCCACGAATCCAAAAAAGGACATGGGAAGATGGTGTGAGTTCCATAAGAGCTCCACTCACAAGACAAGTGAGTATCGGGCCGAGTAGTCATTGGTGGCTGAGCTAAAGGTATCAGAATCACATGCATGTTCTGACTCTGAGTCAGAACCCGGAAAGGAGAATGATAAAGGGAAGCAAATTATCGATGTGGAGCCCAATGCCACCATTTCCACCATGAAGATACAGAAGGAGGAACCCAAAGATCTAGAGGAGGAGGAGCGTCTCTTACACTCCTAGATGTGGGTAAAGGGCTCCCCACTACAGTTCATTGTCGATAGCGGGAGCCAAAAGAACCTTATTTCAGCAGAGGTCGTGAAGCGGATGGGCTTACCGACCACAGCACATCGACAACCATACACCATTGGGTGGCTTCACCAAGGACGGGATCTTTGTGTGAGCCAGCAGTGTCGCCTTCCATACAACATCAAGCCCTTCATGGATGAGGTATTCTGTGACATTACTCCCTTTGAAGTTTGTGATGTATTATTAGGAAAACCATACTTGTGGAAGCGACATCTTGTGTATGAATCAAGACCCCGTGCTGTTATTGTTACATTGGGAAATAATTTGTACAGGATACCGAAGGTAGCACTGCCCACCACCATCTCTTTGGTTACTACAAAACAATGCAGTAAGCTCATTTCAAAAACCAAGAAATTTGTTTTCCTGATGATACACCCTCAAGGAAAGAAGAAGACGGTGGCCACGACCTCTAGACACGGCCCCTCCACACGACAACTACAGATGGACAAGGTCATGGAGGAGTACGAGGACATCTTCACCTCCCCTGCAGGGGTTCCTCTACATTGTCAGGTCAAGCACTCCATCAATTTGAACCTAGTGCAGTACTACCCAATGGACCAATATATCGGGGCTCCGTTCTGGAGAACGATGAAATAAAGAGGCAAATTTAGGAGCTGCTGCAGAAAGGTCACATCCGTCTGAGTTATCGTCTTGTGGGAGCCTGATCATGTTGGTACAGAAGAAGGATGGGACTTGGAGATTCTGTATTGACTATTGGGCGTTGAACAGGATCACTGTCTATAATAAGTACCCAATCCCGCGAATTGATGACCTCCTGGACCAACTAAAGGGGGTAAAATATTTCAGTAAGATCGAACTGAAGTCAGGATATTTGCAACAACCATTTGAGGTCGAGACAGATGGCTCTGACTATGCTATTGGGGTAGTCCTTACTCAACACAGGCATCCAGTGGCATATCACAGTGAGACACTTTTAGACATAGTCCAGAAGTATCACACTTATGACGAAGAGATGTATTCCATTGTGAAATCCTGTTGACAATGGAAGCATTACATTTTGGGGAAGGAAACAGTCATCCACATAGACCGTCGACCTCTACAGTTCATATAGACCCAAGGGAAATTGCAAAATGATCACCATTAAAAGTGGTCTACGTACCTGCAACAGTTCGATTTGAATAACAAGTATAAGAAGGGAAGCACTAATAATGTTGCAAATTGCCTTAGTCGACTTCCGATCATGGCGTTAACCACCGTGCTCAACTCTTGTGGGCACGGGACTTCTGATTGGCCACTTCTCTACAAAATCGACCCAGAATTCAGCCAAACATACCAGACACTCTTGGAGGGTCAGCATGTTCCAGATTTTCACCTCCAGGATGCCTTTTTATGCTACCTGGGTCACCTTTGTGTTCCTTCAAGCGAGCATGCCAAGATGATTTGGGAAGTAAAATACAGTCGGGCTGCTGGGCAATTCGGGGTCGAGAAAACGGTGGCAATACTACAAAATTATTTCTGTTGGCCGAATCTTCGACAGGATGTCAGGAAGTACATCAGATCATGTATTGCCTACGCCATTTCCAAATCGACCATTAAGAAGCAAGGCCTCTATACCAAACTGCCTACCCCCAGTCGACCTTGGGAATCCATCTCCATGGATTACATGTCAGTCCTTCCTTCAACTAAGCATGGAAATGACTGTGTTTTTGTGGTCGTCAACAGGTTCTCGAAGATGGCCATTATGGCGGCTTGCAAGAAGAATATCACAGCAGAAGCCACTGCTAAACTCTTCTTTGAACAAGTGTGGGTGCACTTTGGGATCCCAGAGTCTATCATCTTAGATTGGGATAGTTGATTCCTCAGTACATTTTGGTCTAGTCTCTGATTAATGGTGAACACCAAACTCACTAAGTCCACAGCTTTCCATCCTCAAACTGATGGCGAGACAGAGGTTGTCTATAAGATGATTGTACACATTCTGCGCATGTACAACTCAAAGCATCCACGCACATGGGATGAGAGCCTCCCCTATGTTCAGCACAGCTATAACCGAGCTCTTCACAGCTCGACTGGCCACAAACCTTTTCAGGTGGGCTTGGGATTCCAACCACTATGCCCCATTGATGTTGCCATGCCACTTACAGCTACTCACACAGATTCGGCTCATGTATAGTCCTAAATAGACAAGGCAACCAGCTTCATTGAGCACATCTAACATATTCGCTAGTAGGTCCATGAAATTATGGAGAAATCAAATGCCAAGTACAAGCAGTGACATGATCAACATAGGGTGCCACACAAGTTTCAGGTAGGCAACAAAGTCTGGTTGCATTTGCAAAAGGAACACCTTACTCAAGCCTATCAGAAACTGAGACAACTCTGATATGGTCCTCACACCATTACTAAGGCTGTGGGAGACAATGCATTGGAGCTCAAAATTCCTCCATTCCTTGGCCTGCACCAAGTGTTCAATGTGGACTGCCTTCGACCATTCTTTCCACCATTACTAAACAAATCTGACATTGCAGAACAACTTACACCCATAGAATTAAATCCAGATTGCATGGAACACGCTACAACTGATCGGATCATGGACACACAGATCAAGAACACCCACCCATAGAATATCCAACTGTACCAAGTTGTCAAAGCAGGCCAAGTCCTTCACCAGGCAAGTGGCTCACCAGGGACCAAGTTCAGCAGAAGTTTCCTCATCTCATGGAGGAACTCAACGCAATGGGGACCATTGCTTCTTAAGGGGGTAGGAATGATCCAGGTGGATATTGGTGGCCACCTACCAAGTCCACTTGGACCCCCATGATTGTTTCTCTTAGCATTTTCGGTTTCCTTAATTGTAGCACAACTTACTATTTTTAGCAGTTTTTCAGGTCCTGAACTTTCGGAGCGATTTTGAGGCCCTAAACCACGTTTTTTGGGAAAACTATGAGCAACATGGGTCCATGGATTGATGTTGCACTTCCCAAATTTTTATTTCTCAAATATGTCTTTCTAACAAGATATTGTGCACGTCAAATGAATATCATATGCCAAAGTTACAACCCTGGGAAGTTGATGTACCAATTTACCCAAACAGGGCCCACAGTTTGGCGTTTCATCTTCTAGGGTTAGGTTTTTGGATGTTTATGGTTTTCCATTGTTTCTCAACAATAAATAGGCCTTCAAGCCTCATTCTAAGATAGTTCAGAGGTATGTAGGCATCACATCTCTTCTCAGAGATAAGCTACCATCGCCCTAGCTCGTTTATTTCCATTACTGTTTGTAAGCATATTTCAGTATTTCACAATAATGAAATGAAGTATTATTTCTACTGCATATCTGTGTTTATGGTTATCTCTGTAATTTTTTGCATTCCTGTTTAATTCCGGATCAATGTGGGATGCCTTGGCCACATTGTATTAGATATCTTCTAAGTAGTAGAAGATGTAGTTAGAGAAGAAGTTGTTATCTGCTCAGATGCAGAAGGGGGAGCGAGTGGATCTGTTCCTCATGAAAATGAAGGATATCGATGATGAGGTGTGAGCTGTGGAACATACACCTCAAGACTTGGAGTTAGTGACACTAGCTCTAAATTTCATCTCAAATAATTGACAAATCTTTGTCCACAGTATCCCGGGTAGGGCAACATTGCCAAATTGGGACGAGATGTGGGAAACTCTAAAATAAGAAGATCTAAGGAGAGGCTTGCTCAAGGTCAAACTTGATAGGAGAAGCAACAACAGTGGGTTAAAGCCCAAAGTAGAGGAGGAGGAGAATGCAACCCTTGCATCGAAGGGACAACAGGGGCAACAAAGACAAAATAATGACATCTCCAAGGTAAAGTGCTTAATATGTGGTGAGATGGACCATTATGCATCCAAGTTCCTTTGAAGAAAAAGGATAAGGATGAGAAGCATGATCCCAAGGTTGGAATCACAAAGATCGAACAAGATGAGGAGTTCGCCAAGACAACCAAGATACCTTTAGGAGGGAGGGTGGCTGATATAGAACTATAGTTTGATAGAGCTACAAATGAGTAGGATCCTTGAGGAGCCCACCTCTTGGATTATCACCTTGCTACGGGAGCCCTTGATTAGTAGTAGTGGGATTGTGGAGTTTCAATTGGTGCCATTGTCTGTTGATTCGATAGATGCAGTGGCTAGGTGAGCCAGAGAATGAGTAGCACAGAGCAAAGAGGAAGAAGTCCGAGGAGGCACAGTTCAGAGCTTCAGCAACGCAATAACTTCAGAGGAAGAATGGGACTAGCAACAGTTAGGATGTTAGCACCAAGGAGTATCCACTAGATACTTGTCAAGTTTTGGGTGTTTTCAGTTGCTTCTCTCAGCAATTGGGTTGTAGTGCAGATGCAGTGTTGGGAGGAACGATGAGCTATAACACAGATGCAGAGGGAGATGTAGTATAGATGTAGCATTGGCAGTGTAGTGTCAAATGCAACAATACAGTAGAAACATCAGCATAGTGGTTGGTGGACAGTACGTCAGACATCAGCCGCGCAAAGAAGATGCTTCACAGTTAGAGCAGTATATAGAGAGGCAGTGTATTGCTAGAGCACATTCCTTGCTAAAAGGGAGTGTTGATTTGGGGTAGCATCGGATGTGCTCTAAGCCTCAAATTTTGCAGGGAGGATTGGGCATAGGTATTCCAAGGAACTAAGAAAGATTTTTTGGAAATTCCACCCAGAAGTGATTTTGTTAAAATAATTAATATTTTTAATGGGGTTCCTAAGTCTAAACTGAGGAAAATTAAAATATTAATGGGTATTAATCTAATTAAGGGTGAAACCTCTAGAAAAAGCCATGGATCAAGCCAAAACAATCTGAGCCTTTGATTATGTTTTAATCTAGGCCATTTGTTGTCCAACTAGAAGATATAAGAAGGGGTTTGAGATTTGTTTGGAAAACACATAAAGAGATTGAGAAAATCGATTTTCCGAGATGAGAAGTTCTTAAGAGGAAAATCGATTGAGGACATCTTGCAGTAGAGGTGTAGTGAGAATCTAGGAGAAGGAATTTCCAGAGAGTACCAGGTAGAGAGAGAAAATAAAGACATCTAGAAGAAGGCTAAAATTGGCCTACACAGTGACGATGCAGAGGCAATAAAGTCCTCGAGGGGAAGTCGAGTTCTTGCTGTGGGAAGTCGAATTTTAGTTGTCGAAAGTCAGGGTGTCAGTCTAGTAGGCAGAAAGTTGATTTATCAGCCAACAGAGGATCCAAAGGAGAGGAAACATAATACACAGGAGGGGTAACATAGACGGTACCCAGGGTGATGCAGTTCAACACAGAGGCCACCCAGAGGGTGATGAAAAGCCTCCAAAGCTACAAGATCAATCACTGATTCTTGAGTGATAGGGTGAGATAATTTCACCAGCCTTTTGTTCAATATTCTTTGCATCAGATTTCTAGTTGAGCATCGTAGAAGTGTACTCAGAATTTCTCCAGCATACTAATAAAACCATCAGAGTTGCTACACTAGTTTTCCAAAGTTGGGTTTTTTTGGGGACTATTTGTGCAAAAATAACTGTGTCCTATGTGTTGTATTTTTCTTTCTTTCTCAGTATTTTGCTTCCGCATATATGTAAATTAAGTGAAGGCTGCAAATGTATTTGCTTCAAAATTTACCATATAATACAATAAATAACTTGCATGATTTAATCAAGTATGAGAAGTAACATCAATTTGTTGCAGTAGGGATTACGGCTTAAGAATTTTCACATAGTTTCGGGAGGAAGGACCAGCAACAACACAGATTCATAGGGAGCTACAATATAGATGTAGCATTGGCATTGGTAGTGTCAAAGGCAGAAATATAGTAGCAACAACATTGCACTATTTTGTGGATAGTACATCAGACATCAGCAGAGTAGAGACGATGCTTCAATGTGAGAGTAATCCACAGAGAAGTAGTGTATTTCCAGAGCACATTCCTCACTAAGGAGTGTTGATTTTGGGTAGCATCGGATGTGCTCTAAGCCTCAAATTTTGCAAGGAGGCTTGGGAATAGGTATTCCAAAGATCCTAGAAAGAGTTTTCTAAAATTCCATCCAGAAATGATTTTATTAAAATAATTAATATTCTTAATGGGGTTTCTAAGTCTAAACTTAGGAAAATTAAAATATTAATGGGTATTAATCTAATCGGGGGTGAAACTTCTAGAAACAACCATGGATCAAGTCAAAATTATCTGAGCTTTTGATTATGTTTTAATCTAGGCTATTGGTTGTCCAACATGAAGGAATAAGAAGGGGCTTGAGGGTCATTTGGAAAACACACAGAGAGATTGAGGAAATTGATTTTATGAGATGAGAAGTTCTCAAGAGGGAAATCGATTAAGGAGAGATTGCAGCAGAGGGGCAGTATGAATCCTGGAGAAGAAATTTTTGGAGACTATGAGGTAGAGGGTGAACAGAAAGGTGCCCAGAGGAAGGCTGAAGTTGGCCCACACAGTGCTAATGCAGAGGTTGTGTAGTACTTGAGGGGTAGTCAACTTCCTACTAAGGTAAGTTGAAATTCAATTACCAGAAGATAGGGTATGTGTCTGGGAGGCAGTAGGTAGATTTCGTAGCCAACAAAGGATCCAGAGGAGAGGAAGTGTAATACCTAGGAGGGGTGACACAAAAGATGCACAAGGTGACACAAAAGATGCACAAGGTGACACAGTTCTATGTAGAGGCCATGCAGAGGGTGACGTAGAGCCTCTAGAGCAACAGGATTAGTCATTGATTCTCTAGTGACAGGGTGAGATAATTTCACTAGTATTTTGTTCAGTGTTCTCTCTGTATCAGATTTCTACTTGAGCATCCTATAATTGTACTCAAATTTTTCTCCTACTTAACTATAAACCCTCATGGTTGCTACACTGGTTTTTCCAAGTTGGGTTTTTTCGAGGACTATTTGTCCAAAAATAATTGTGTCCTATGTGTTGTGTTTTTCTTTCTTGCTCATTATTTTGTTTCCAAATATATGTAAATTAATTGAAGGATGCAAATGTATTTTCTTCGATATTTACCATAGAACACAGTAAATAACTTGCATGATTTAATCAAGTAGGAGAAGTAACATCAGTTTGTTGTAGTATGGATTTCGTCTTAGGAATTGTCACATGGTATCAAAGCTAGTGCAGGTGAGACAAGAAGAGTAGAACTAGAAACCCCAACACTGAGCAAAAGTAGAAATCGAAAAGCTGCAGAAGGAAGCAAGTCAAAACCCTAGATGGTTTGTACAGTTCTAGTCAGAGGGTCGAAAATTCGAGGTATTCTCTTTCCGAGTGAGTTGACAGAGAGAAAGAGTTTCCAGTTCGAATTTTGTCGTGGCAGAGGAAGTAGCATTGAGCCTCAGCATGAGGAGAAATTGGTAGATGTATACTTTTCAGTGGGCAGCCTTGTCAGGCTAAAAAGACGTTAGAAGAAAGAAGAGGAGCATAGTGAGTGAATACTTCCTCTGTGATTTCTTGCTGAGAAAATCAACATTTCTCAATTGCTGAGTAGCAGAGGAGAAACAACTTACCAACTCCATCAGGGAGTGCATATATTAGACTAGGAGCTACGCAATAGGGAGAAAGAGGGAGTTGTTCGATAGTTTTCAGAGGAGATGGAAATCCGTGGTTTGAGGGATCATGACAGGTTAAACAGGGCTACCAACTATGCCATTTGGAAGGCTAGAATGACCCTCCTGCTAGATGAGCATGCCCTTAAGACATATGTTGATAATGTAGTAGTTGTCCTCACAGATGCAGATCTGTTTAAGAAGTAAAAAGTTGAGATGGTTAAGGCAAAAAGGATGATCCTAGATGGAGTCAAGGATCATGTGGTGTGCCATGTTGAAAGCAAAGGGACCACTAAGGAGATATGGGATGGCTTGGCTACACTGTATCAGGGATCTTCCGAGAGGTAGAATATGTAATTAAAGCAAATGCTGAGATTTGCTCAAATGCAAAAGGGGGAGCAAGTGGATCCATTCCTAATGAAACTAAAGGAGACCCATGATAAATTGTTAGCTGGGGAGATTCACCTCAAGACTCAGAGTTAGTGAGACTGGCTCTAAAGTTTGTCTTAGATGATTGGTAGATCTTTGTCTAGAGTATCTTGGCCAGGGAAACATTGCAAAATTGGGACGAGATGTGGGTAAATCTGAAACATGAAGAGCTAAGGAGAGACATGCACAAGGTCAAAATTGATGGGAGCAACAACATCAGTGGGTCGAAGCCCAAAGTAGAGGAGGAGGATAACACAAACCTTACGTCAAAGGGGAAACAGGGGCAATAGAGATGAGCATATGAGTTATGAATTCATTTATGAGAGGAAATTAAACATAAACATGAAAATATCATCAAACATAGTATAAACATATGAATTCTACTTGAAGACTATTGAAATGGTCACATGAAAGCATTAAGATGGGAGTAAGGAGACATAACATTCATACTAATGATAAAACAAAGAAGAAACATTAGCACACAATCATACCACAAGAAACCTAAGAGGATAGCTGCAAACTGCCTATAATACTCCTGCAAAATTGATGGTATAGACTAGCTTCAAAGCCTTTGACTCACAAGAATCCAACCCTATTTATGACTTAGATTAGGTTACATATAGAAAAAAAACCACATTCCCCCTCTCAGGGGTTGAATCCATCAACCTAGGAACTGATTACATCATTCTCTCTAACCAAACCTAAAACTAGGGATGTTAGAAACTAATTCCCTGGTTAGACTTAGTTGATTCACTTTAACTTTACAAGCATTAATGAGCATGAATCTACATCAATTTGACGTTTATCAGCTTAATTACAATTAATAACATTCTATGAAAACCCAAGAAGACAAAATATATCATGTAGAGTTGACCTATATTGATAAAACGCGAAAATTTGATCTCGTGGAAAAAGCGCAGTGAAATTTCTCAGAAGCGCAACATGAGGGACAAAAGCACAACGTGCTACTTATGGGGTCTTTAGGAGGGGGTTTCCTTGATATTTTTCCTAACTTGAAGGCTGATGAAGATAGCTTAGGATGTCTGCTAACCCTTTGAAGCCTTAAACCTGCAAAATCCTTCTCCAAGTTACCTATAAATCAATTTTCCCAAGGCTACTCCAGAAGTGCAGCGAGGGGTCCAAAAGGAGGTAGAAACATGAAAATTGGCCTATTTATTGAATTTTTCTCCAAAATTATGATTTGACATGGAAAACCAAGTGTATATATGCAAATTATAGGTTAATAGATATCCATAGATGCAAGCCACTCGTCATTTGTAGGCCCTGAGAAGAAGTGCAGCGTGAGCTCGTTGTGCTTCTGTGCATCATGAATTGCCAAAACTGCTAAAAACTTCAAAAATCACCAAAATTTTCAAAAATTATTTGAAACTTGTTCTCTTTCTCTCTAAGTGATGGATTAGACAACCAATGATACATGAACATGAAAATGAAGGTTGTCTCTCTTCTTTAGCTTATTTAGGGTTTTCTTTAGCTTCTTTTTCATATTCCTAACCCTAATTCTGGAAATTTGGTTCGTGATGAAGTAGTGCCTTTCCATGTGTCTCTGAAGGTTTGTGGATCTATTTTCCTTCCTTAGGAGCTTCTCCAAATGCTCATTTACCTTCTGAAGCCAATATTATTTGTCTTTTTCAAACTCAACTCTAATAGGGTCAAGAGGGTCTTTCTGTGGTGTTGAAGGAGATGGCTCCTTGTTAAACAACTTGAAAATAAGTCTCTTCGTGTCAGCAAACTCCTTTACATCAGATAAATGACAATTATTGAATGATACAAATGACAAGACTTCCTTTGTATACATACAAGTCTAAAGGGTCACAATATAATTGGGGCCTATATAACAATAATAATATAAGGGTGCAATAATAATGATAGTGGGATTTTATGGGGCAAAAAAATGACAATATGGGGGATACATGGGATACAAAAATAAAAATATGGGGGCTACACTAGTGTTATAGGGATCCAGCATGCCCCTCTCCTTCAAAAAATTGTTGTCCTCAATGCTTGAGTAGTTTTGGATGCTTCTAAATTAAATATTCATTCTCCCATGTGGAATATTTTGCGGGTAAGTTCTTCCACTTAATGAGGGGTGAATGCATGAAGATGGGTTACACTTTTGGGTCAAGTGTGGCATTGAAATTTCAAAATTTTCCTCTTTTATCGAAATGAATCCCTCAAAATTCACATAGCCATTGTGAATTTTGATTCAGAGTAAAAAGCCAATATGTGGAGAATTATGTTGTTGTCCTAGTAATGTTTTTTGCAAAAAAATTTAGTGTTGTATAATCTCTCAATTTTCCATTAAATGCAATACTTGTCCTTACAAATTTCCGCACATCTTAAGAGGTATGTGTGTGTTCACATAACATAAATAGTCTAAAATGTTTGTCTCTCTCTCTCTCTCTCTCTCTCTCTCTATATATATATATATATATATATATGAGAGGATGATCTACTAAGAGAGAAATAAGTTTTTCCTATGAAAAATTATTTTTTTTATTCAAAATTATATATTATTTTATTTTTTTCGAAGTTGGCACAATAGTATTTCAATTACATTTTGCATACACATGCTCACGTAACATTTTTTTCAACTATTTAAACAAATTGAAAAACCAAGAGTACACTTTTGAAGAGAACTCGTAAACGAATATAGTGGTACTTTTTGAAAATTTTTCGTTGTGTATATTTTATGTTATTGATTTTTTATTCTCCTTCTTTAAGACTGTCCAAAAAAAAATCGAGCATTATGTTTAAAAAAAATCAGATGAAAAATATCATATGAATTTGAAAATATCAAACTCATATGCCATTGGATAGAGGATTTCTTCATGAATCCAACATGATCAACGATGCCACCTAAGGACAAAATTTTCCCTAAGTCTACTAGGGTACAAAATGGTGTTGCAGAAATATTTGTAAAAGGGTTGCTAAAATTGTCGTTTTTAGGACCTCAGAAGCTTGATCGAGCACTTAAAATGCTCGATTGAGTGCTTGAATTTTAAATTAAAATAGATAGATCGAGGGTTTACTAAACCCTTGATTGAGACATTTACATGGTTAACGAGGGGCTCGATTCAGGCATTGTAAAAGAAAATTCAAATCCTTATGTGAATCCCATAATTTAGATTTTAGAATCAATAAGATCTAAAATTTAATCTATTAATAATTTAACCAAGTTGATATGATATTGTTTTACTAAAAATGAAAAATTCAACTAGGTCTAGGTTATGAACAACATTAGATTTTTATTTTTATTTTTATTTTTTATGTTATTGCATATTCTACAACCTACTATGGTGTTAGTGCTCAAAATATACCTTATCATATACCTTGAATTAGAATGGATAATAAATTTACCTTCCATAAATTCTTTTACCACATTAAAATTCCATATTATATTATAATTTTTGTTATCATGTCATGTAGAAACCTTGTAAAATATAATATTAATATTAAAAAAATATTATTACTATTAATATTAAATTAAGAACTATGATATTAATATTAAAAAAATAATATTAACATTATTAAATTTATTAATTTTGGATTAATATAATATTAACTTTAATACAATATAAAATTTGTTATATTATAA
Source organism: Pinus tabuliformis (assembly GCA_031772625.1). Classification (NCBI taxonomy): domain Eukaryota; kingdom Viridiplantae; phylum Streptophyta; class Pinopsida; order Pinales; family Pinaceae; genus Pinus; species Pinus tabuliformis. Next base: position 2,077,417,197 of record CM062818.1, read on the forward strand.
TATATATTAATATATTAGGATGTATATTAGCTCCAAATATATGGGAGGGAAGAATAAAGACCTATAGTGATAGAGGTGGATACAAATAGGTAGTCACAACAAAGAGATGGAGATAAAGTGAGGGAGAGAGAAAATGAGTGAAGAAAGAGAGAAGGAGAGGAGAGATCGAGGGAGGGAAGGTTAAGAGAGAAACAGGGGGACACAAAGATGACGAGAGGGTGAGGAGGAGAGAGTGGAGGAGAAAGAGAAGGGAAGAGAGATGAAGTTGGAGGAAATTATAGGGAGGGATGATGAAAGACATAGAGAGAGTGATCTGGATTTAAACATGAACGCAATAGATTACAGAGATAACCATAAATACAGAGATGCGATAACCATAAAAACAGAGATGCAGCGGAAATAATACTTCATTTCATTACTGTAAAATACTGAAATATGCTTACAAATAGAAATAACCCAGCTAGGGCGATGGTAGCTTATCTCTGAGAAGAGATGTGTCGGCTACATGCCTCTGAATTGTTTCGAACTGTGTTACAATGAGGCTCGAAGGCCTATTTATTGTTGAGAAACAATGAAAAACCCTTCACATCCCGAAACCTAACCCTAGAAGATGAAACGCCAAATTGTGGGCCCCGTTTGGGTAAATTGGTACATCAATTTCCCAGGGTCGTAACTTTGGCATACGATCTACGTTTGACGCGTACGATAGCTCATTAGAAAGATCTATCCGAGTACTACCACTTTGGGAGGCAACATGGGTCCATGGACCCATGTTGCCCTAGATTCCCAAAAAAACGTCGTTTAGGGCCTCAAAACGGCTCCGGAAGTTCAGGACCCGAAAACTGCTAAATAGTAAGTTGTGCTACAATTAAGGAAACTGAAAATGCTGAGAAAGACAATGGTGGGCGTCCAAGTGGACTTGGCAGGTGGCCACCAATATCCACCTGGATCATTCCTCCCCCCTTAGGAAGCAATGGTCCCCATTGCGTTGAGCTCCACCATGAGATGAGGAAACTTCTGCTGAACTTGTTCCCTGGTGAGCCACTTGCCCTGCTGAAGGAGTTGGCCTGCTTTGACAACTCGATACAATTGGATATTCTGTTGGCGAGTGTTCTTGATCTGTGTGTCCATGATCCGATCAGTTGCAGCTTGTTCCATGCAATCTGGATTTAATTCTGTGGGTTTGAGCTGTTCTGCAATGTCGGATGTGTCTAGCAATGGTGGAAAGTATGGCCGAAGGCGGTCCACATTGAACACTGGGTGTAGGCCAAGGAATGGGGGAATGCTGAGCTCAAATGCATTGTCTCCCATCGCCTTAGTAATGGTGTAAGGACCATATCGGAGTGGTCTCAATTTCTGATAGGCTCCAGTAAGGCGTTCCTTTTGCAAATGCAACCAGACTTTGTCGCCCACCTGAAACTTGTGTGGCACCCGGTGTTGATCATGTCGCTGCTTGTACTTGGCATTTGATTTCTCAAGAATGTCATGGACCTGCTGGCGAATGTGTTGGATGCGCTCAATGAAGCTGGTGGCCTTATCTGTTTCGGACTGGACATGAGCTGAATTCATGTGAGTAGCTGCAAGTGGTATGGCCACATCAATGGGGCATAGTGGCTGGAATCCCAAACCCACCTGAAAAGGGCTATGGCCAGTGGAGCTGTGAAGAGCTCGGTTGTAGCTGTGCTAAACATAGGGGAGGCTCTCGTCCCATGTGCGTGGATGCTTTGAGTTATACATGCGCAGAATGTGCACAATCATCCTGTTGAAAACCTCTGTCTGGCCATCAGTTTGAGGATGGAAGGCTGTGGACTTCGTGAGTTTGGTGTCCAGCATTGACCAGAGACTGGACCAAAATGTGCTGAGAAACCGACTATCCCAATCTGAGATGATAGACTGTGGGATCCCAAAGTGCACCCACACTCGTTCAAAGAAGAGTTTAGCAGTGGCTCCTGCTGTGATATTCTTCTTGCAGGCCATCATAATGGCCATCTTCGAGAACCTATCGACGACCACAAAAACACAGTCATTTCCATGCTTAGTGGAAGGAAGGCCTGACATGTAATCCATGGACATGGATTCCCAAGGTCGACTAGGGGTAGGCAATGGGGTATAGAGGCTGTGCTTCTTAATGGTTGGTTTGGCAATGGCACAGGCAGTACATGATCTGATGTACTTCCCAACATCCTGTCGAAGATTCGGCCAATAGAAATAATTTTGCAGTACTGCCACTGTTTTCTCGACCCCGAAATGCCCAACAGCCCGACTGTAGTGTGCTTCCCAAATCATCTTGGCACGCTCGCTTGAAGGAACACAAAGGTGACCGAGGTGGCATAATAGGGCATCCTGGAGGTGAAAATCTGCAACATGTCGACCCTCCAAGAGTGTCTGGTATGTGTGGCCGAATTCTGGGTCGCTTTTGTAGAGAAGTGGCCAGTTAGAAGTCTCGTGCCAACAATAGTTGAGCACGGTGGTTAGCGCCATGATCGGTGGCCGACTGAGGCAATCTGAAACATTATTGGTGCTGCCCCTTTTATACTTGATGTTCAAGTGAAACTGTTGCAGGTATGTAGACCACTTCTGATGGCGATCATTCTGCAATTTCCCTTGGGTCTGTATGAACTGCAGAGGTAAGTGGTCTATGTGGATGACCGTTTCCTTCCCCAAAATGTAATGCTTCCATTGTCGGCAGGCCTGTATAATGGAATACATCTCTTTATCATAAGTGGGGTACTTTCAGACTGTGTCTGAAAGTGTTTCACTGTGATATGCCACTGGATGTCCATGTTGAGTAAGGACTGCGCCAATAGCATAGTCAGAGGCATCTGCCTCGACCTCAAATGGTTGTTGTAAATCTAGTAACGCGAGCACTGGTGCCATGCAGAGGCGATCCTTCAACTCCCTGAATGCCTTCTGTTGAGATTCAGACCAAAAGAATTTTGCTTTCGCCCCGCCCTTGGTGACTTGACTCAAGGGCCAAGAAATATGAGAAAACCCCAACACAAACCTGCGGTAGAAGTTGGAAAGACCTAGAAAGCTGCGGAGCTCTGTTAGAGTGGTTGGAGAGGGCCAATCCCGAATGACTTGGATCTTGGCTAGATCGACATGCACCCCCTGTTCATCAATGATGTATCCCAGATACTGAACCTGGGTCATGCCAAAAGTGCATTTCTCCAAATTGGCACATAGCTTGTGTTGCCGCAGTGTTTGGAGAACCTGTCGGATGTAGTGGAGGTGCTCTTCCCAACTCTGGCTGAAAATCAGAATGTCATCCAAGTATACTACTACAAAGGAGTTGGTGAATGGCCGCAAGATGTCATCCATTAGCCTCATAAAGGTTGCAGGAACATTCGTCAATCCAAAAGGCATGACCAACCATTCGAAGAGGCCCTCCTTGGATTTGAAGGCAGTCTTCCACACATCGGAGGGTTCGATTGGTACCTGGTGATATCCTGACTTCAGATCGATCTTGCTGAAATATTTTGCCCCCTTTAGTTAGTCTAGGAGGTCATCAATCCGCGGGATCGGGTACCTATTACGGACAGTGATCTTGTTCAGCGCCCGATAGTCAATACAGAGTCTCCACGTCCCATCCTTCTTCTATACCAACATGATCAGGCTCCCACAGGGCGGTGAACTCAGACGGATGTGACCTTTCTGCAGGAGCTCCTGAATCTGCCTCTTGATTTCATCATTCTCCAGAACGGAGCACCGATAAATTGGTCCATTGGGTAGCGGCGCACCTGGGGTCAGATCGATGGAGTGCTTGACTTGACAGTGCAGAGGAACCCCTGCCGGGGAGGTGAAGATGTCCTCGTACTCCTCCACAACCTTGTCCATCTGTAGTTGTCGTGCAGAGGGACCCCGTTTGGAGGTCGCAGCCACTGTCTTCTTCTTTCCTTGAGGGCGTATCATCAGGAAAACAAATTTCCTGGTTTTGGAAATGATCTTACTGCATTGTTTTGCAGTAATCAAAGAGATGGCGGCAGGTGGTGCTACCTCTGGTATCCTGAACAAATTATTTCCCAATGTAATAATAACAGCGCGGGGCCTTGATTCATACACAGCATGTCGCTTCCACAAGTATGGTTGTCCTAGTAATACATCACAAAATTCAAGGGGAGCAATGTCACACAATACCTCATCCGTGAAGGGCTTGATGTTGTATGGAAGGCGACACTGTTGGCTCACGCGAAGATCTCGTCCTTGGTGAAGCCACCCAATGGTGTATGGTTGTGGATGTGCTATGGTCGGTAAGCCCAACCGCTTCACGACCTCTGCCGAAATGAGGTTCTTTTGACTCCCGCTATCAACAATGAACTGTATCGGGGAGCCCTTTACCCACATCTGGGAGTGTAAGAGACGCTCCTCCTCCTCTGGATCTTCGGGTTCATTTTTCTGGATCTTTGTGGTAGCAACTGTGGCACTGGGATCCACATCAATGATCTACTTCCCTTTTTCATACCCCTTATCGGGTTCTGAATCAGAGTCGGAACATGCATCTGATTCTGAAACCTTTAGCTCAGCCACCAGTGACTGCTTGGCCCGACACTCACTTGTGTTGTGAGTGGAGCTCTTATGGAACTCGCACCATTTTCCAGTGTCCTTTCTCGGCTTCGCGGCACTATTCTTTGCTTGTAGCTTTGGCTGGTTGTCTTGGGCTGTCCCGCCTTGGCTTTGTCCTTTGTTTTGTGGTTTAGGGGCACCTTTCCCCTGCTTTGGATTCGTAGATCCAAAGTCTCGCTTATTTTGTTTAAACTTCTGCTCGACCTTGACGGCATATCGGTATGTTGCGCCGAGCGAGGGGATGTTTAGGAACTGTATTTCTTCCTGGATGTACTTTTGTAGGCAGCCACGGTATTTGAGTATCAAATGTTGCTCTGAATCCTTGATACCCAACTTTGTGCGAAGGGTATGGAAAAGATTGGTGAACTCCGGCACGTCTTGGTCCCTACCCTGCCGCAGCGTGGTCCACTTTATGTATTCATCCTCATAGCTTCCGACAGGGTAGTACTGCTCCTTGATGGCATCCCGGAACAAATCCCAGGTGGGTGCGGCTGAAAATAGTGAGCCAGTACTTTCATCCTTCTGCTCGCAGTAGGTTTCCCACAATTCCTTGACGTGGGGGGCTGCTTTGAGAAGGGCAAAAACAATCTTCTCCCGACTCGAAAATTCATGAACAGAAAAATAACCCTCTAGCAGATTTAACCATTTATCTACGACATCTGCGTCTATCTGACCCTCGAATATGGGGATTTCATAATTAACTTGTACCTTAAAGGGTGTGGCGCTTCCAGAGTAGCTGCTAGAAGCCGATGCGTTGCTTCTAGGTAGCCGTTGAAGGATCTGGGCAAAGCTGTCCATCATCGCGTTCCGTTGTCGCTCGAGGGCTTCTTCGAGCAAGATTTTGATGGGATCTCCTGCCCCCTCGTCTTTCTTCTCATCCGCCATGGGAGGCCGTCGGGATTTGCGAGGCTGGTCTTGCAAAGGTTCAACCAGTTCAAGCCCTAACTCCTTATATCCCGACCTTGTTGGGGACATGCAAAGAAAAACAGAGAAAAAGCAGACTGCTCTGATACCACTGATCCGGATTTAAACAGGAACGCAATAGATTACAGAGATAACCATAAATACAGAGATGCGATAACCATAAAAACAGAGATGCAGCGGAAATGATACTTCATTTCATTACTGTAAAATACTAAAATATGCTTACAAATAGAAATAACCCAGCTAGGGCGATGGTAGCTTATCTCTGAGAAGAGATGTGTCGGCTACATGCCTCTGAACTGTTTCGAACTGTGTTACAATGAGGCTCGAAGGCCTATTTATTGTTGAGAAACAATGAAAAACCCTTCACATCCCGAAACCTAACCCTAGAAGATGAAACGCCAAATTGTGGGCCCCGTTTGGGTAAATTGGTACATCAATTTCCCAGGGTCGTAACTTTGGCATACGATCTCCGTTTGATGCGTACGATAGCTCGTTAGAAAGATCTATCCGAGTACTACCACTTTGGGAGGCAACATGGGTCCATGGACCCATGTTGCCCCAGATTCCCAAAAAAACGTCGTTTAGGGCCTCAAAACGGCTCCGGAAGTTCAGGACCCGAAAACTGCTAAAAATAGTAAGTTGTGCTACAATTAAGGAAACTAAAAATGCTGAGAAAGACAATGGTGGGGGTCCAGGTGGACTTGGCAGGTGGCCACCAATATCCACCTGGATCAGAGAGAGAAAGGTGGAGAGAGAGGGAGGAATGACAAGGAAGAGACGGAGAGAGTGTGTGTATGTTTGGGGGTGAGATAGAAAGACAAAGGAGATATGGAGAGAAGGGGGAGAGAGAATAAGAGAGGGAGGTCTGATATAGTGACAATTTGCCTAAGAGAGAGAGAGAGAGAGAGAAGGGGGGAGACATAGAGAGGTGGGAGATAAAGGGAGAGAGATGAAGGAAGAAAGATAGGATTTGAGAGGGGGAGAGAGAGAGAGAGATGGAGTTGGAAGGGGAGAGAGAGGGAGGTAAGAAGAAAGAGATAGAGAGATAAGACTGGAGAGAGAGAAAGAGTGACAAGGGAGATGGAGAGAGAGGGAGAGAGGAGAGTAGGAGGGAAGAGTGATAGAAGAAGAGATAGAGGGAGAGAAGGGGGAAAGGGAGAGATAGATAGAGAGAGAGGGAGGGAGATATATATAGATATGGAGAAACAATGTGTATGTTTGCGGGGTAATATAGAGAGATAAAGGAGAGACATAAGGAGATATAGAGATATAGATGGAAGAGGAAGAGAGGGAAGAAGAGAGAGATAGAGAGAGGGAGGGAGGGATATATATATAGGTATATATATATATATATATATATATATACATATATATCTATATATATATATATATATATATATATATATACATATATATATATATATATATATATATATATATATATACATATATATATATATATATATATATATATATATATATATATATATATATGTATATATATATATATATATATATATATGTATATATATATATGTATATATATATATATGAACCAAGAGAGGATGTCTGTTTTGGGGGTGCTATAGAGAGATAAAGAAGGAGAGATGGAGGGGGGAGAGAAATGAAATAAAATTGTTTGCACTAGATGCATTTATTTCAATGTAGACACTGATTTCTAATCCTATTTTATTTCTTGCATTAGATGCATTAATTTATGTGTAGATGTTTATTCCTAATTGTATTTAATTGCTTGCATTAGATGCATTGGTTTCATTAACTTAGATGTTAATTTATAAACCTATTTAATTGCTCGCATTGGATGCATTGATTTAAATGTTGATGTTGATTCCAAATCCTATTTCATTGCTATCACTAGATGCATTAATTTTAGTGTAGATGCTGATTTCTAATCCTATTTGATTGCTTGCATTAGATGCATTGATTTTAGTGTAGATGTTTATTTCTAATCCTATTTGATTGTTTGCATTAGATGCATTGATTTCAGTGTAGATGTTGATTTCTCATCCCATTTTATTGTTTGCATTAAATGAATTGATTTCAATAAAGTTGTTGAATTATGATTTGATTTAACTAGATGGGTGGCATACATTAATTTCAAAGTAATTAGGTTAATATTGTGCATTGATTTTAGTGTAAGAAAAAAAGAAAATATTGATGATTTGCATTGATTTCGATGTTATAGTAATTCAACCATAAATAAAACACTTGAATTTTCATCTCAAATAAAATGTTCACTTAATTGAAATGTTTCCTTCTTGAAATTGTAAATTATTTTTAATTAACTACATTCTTATTATTCTCCTTTTCCAAGCTTCATATTGGATTGTAAAAAGTAGAATATATGTGTGTGTGTGTGTGTGTGTTATGACTAAACTCTTGTAGATGACCTAAAACAAAATAAAATTGAATAAAACTCATTTGTAATTTTTACATCTCCACAACTTTTAAATTTGAATAAAACTTATTTCAATCATATTTGAGTTTTTTTTTTTTAAATTGAATAAAACTTATTTAAATCATAAGGAATTGATTGAAATACTCAATAGCTAATTAAATTTAGGAAAGCTAATAATGTTGTATCATTTTCTTGTTCTAATAAAATTGTGAAATAGGATTTATAAAATGCAATTTCTTATTTTATTTTATATGCACTTTGTAATAAAGCTATGCACAATTTTCTAATGTCGCATATTTACCTTTAAGATGTTTTTTTTAATAAAATGTCAAATTTCTGCCCACTAACTATCATACAATTTCCATTGGCAGCGATCAATTCTTTAGTAATCAATGGTTTTGATTTGATTACACAACCCCCTGCTTGTTTGAATTTTAACGGGGGGCACAACAAGTTGTTTCACCAAAACAACCTTCACTAGGTGGCGCGCTACTGTATGTTGCACAACCCCCTCATCTTTTCCTACTTACCACTAACCATCCCCCCGGGCTTAAAACCATTCTTGATTTCTGCCATCAACTATTTCTACTACCAAATAAATGCTTCCACCAAACTATCATTCCACCATAAATGGGATCTCTGCCAATTAATTTTTCGATGATCCTTATTATTATATCTAGTGACTATTTACCATTTAATGCAGACATTCGCATTTCATTCAAACATTCATTTCATTACGCTCTCACTCCCATTCATATTTACTCGCTCCCACCACTATCCCTTACCCTATGATCTTTTCCTCATTTGTCAGTCATCGAGAATTAATGCGCACAATTGTAGGCAACTTTACGCAATAATTCATAAAGGCAAAAACCTATTTTACACGTAACTCGATTCCTTTCCACCTATTTACATTCTGAAATGAGTTCAGTGAAAGCAAAAGAACCCCATGCTCATTCTGAAACTGTTCTTGCCTTTGTAACATTGAATTACTCAAATACTCAATCAAAGATGGACAAAGGAAAAATGAGGGTCAAAGAAGGGAAATATTATGTCATAGAGGTGTAACGTTGAAATGGAGGAAGGTTGCAAGGCCTAGTTAGGCTTGCATTTAGGGTTATGAGGCTACAAAGTCCTCACAACAAGCCTAGGAGGGTTGCTGCTAGGCTAAGAAGGGAGGCCAAGAGGGTTTCAAAGGAGGTCGGGCCCTTCCGGCCTTATGACTAAGCCTTAAAAGGTCTCAAATGACCACAACAAGGAGGTTGAAGGCAATTTGAGTCTCTCAAAAGGCTAGACAATTGCCCTTAAGGGAGCCATAGGCCTTAAGAAGGATACGAACAACCTTGACAAGGCCCTAAAGGTTGACGCTAAGGCTAGAAGGGTCCACGCTAGGCCAAGGAAGGGTGAGGCTTGGCCTGAAATGGCTAGACAACTAGGGAAATAGAAGACGTTGGGCCTATAGGCCCTAAAAAAATTCAAATCTTCATCAAAATTTTTGAATTTGCTTGAGATATTCAACTTCACTACAAAATTATTTAGTAGTTGGCCATGCAAAAAATTGTTAGAGGCTATATCTTACACTCAAGGGCCTAAAACGCTAGCTCTAATCCAACATATTTCCTTACATCTCACATGCACAAATGAATTTAAAATTACCCAAAACCCCAATATATAAAAAATTGAAAATAAATCACAAAACAAAGGTTAGAAAATATTTTTATTTACAAAAATAATATTATACAAAATATACAAGTGTACAACGCCGACGAGGATTTAGAAAAGATAGAGTTTCTATGAACCTTAACAATGGCTAGATATATTTTAAAATATAAATGTTAAACCATAGCCTTAGCAAAGTTATAAAATCACATAAAATATTGAGAATCCAAACATGGTCATCCCGTGCCCACAATTTGTGAAGATGGAGCCCAAGGGCTCGGGAACCTACAAACTCTATATATTTTCAGAAGAAGAAATCATTAGAACATACAATGAATCAGATCACCCGAGATAAGCCAAAAACTTACTAATAGAATGTTCCTATCATCTATAATGAAATAATTATTTAATTAATATTTGAAGAACAATATGGGAATGCACATACCCAACACATACCACAAATCAGTGAGACAAATACACCATGAACTGCACCCCAAAGTATTTTATTATTATGATCAAAACATTCCGAGTAGGATAGTGGCTTTACACGAGCATTTACAAAGTTACATCACACCACAACTCAAGATCAAGATGCTCCTGATCCAAATTGGATCCATGAAAATTATGAGAGTTCTATGATTGTATTAAATCAGGACATAATTCAAAAACTTGTAAAAGAAGAGCTATTAGGAAGACCTATGGATAGTAGCAGTTTGTAGCCAGCAAGGAATGACGAGGACCTCGGTCAAAGCACACTGACCGTGGCCCATGGAGACCGTGCAGGACACAAACTAGCAGTTAGGAAGTCTGGATCAGAAAACGGAGGTCGTTTCTGATGCGCGCGCATCGCTGGGCAAAACTCCTCGAAATGAAAAGGCCCCGAGCGCTTGGTCACAAGGAAAAGCTGAAAACCATGGGAAAAGAGCTAAAGAAAAAGGTGGGCCCCACGCTCCAAAACCGGTGGAATATTGGAGGCATATTGAGCGTAAGCGGATTTGGTAGAAAACGAGTGATTCCATACATTGCATGACACGTGTCTGGCAGATGAGAGAGAAAACCACCTCTCATTGTGGGCTAACATCCGAGGAAGTCAACTGCGCGATATGAGCGAACACCATAGGATCTAGGGTCTCCAGATCTGACACCGGAGATTTCACCTGATGGGAAACTAGATTTGACAAGGAAATTAAGTCGCTGAGTATAAAAGTCTCAAGTACGATTTGATCGCTGAGTTGGTGGATGAATCATTACACAACATAATCGAAATATCAAACTGTTTAAGGAAGAGCTAGAGCAGTTTGTGAGAGGACAAGTGGCCACTTCCTTGTGAGACGTTACATAGTTGTGATGATACAGAGGCAGGGAACTCCAAGTGAATAGCAGTAGACGATCCGAAGGGTCGGAAGCGGAAGCAAACAGTCATGAGACAGATTGGCTTTAAGCCATGAACAGATAGAAAACAAAATAAGGAAGAATCAGAAAAGAGAACAATGGAAAAAAAGGACGAGAGAGACAGTAAAGCAAGGGGCAGAAAAGAAACAGAGAGTCGAGCTGACCTGCAGCGTAAGGCAACATCGAGCAGAAAAAAGGCTTGAGAGGTTCAAGCGATCCTTGTGAGGAAATCTGTCAGGAATTGAGCACCATATTGGACTCATCCCATTGAAGACTAGAGAGGTTGAGACTTGGTATGTAAAGAGTCTGTGCACCCTAGTGGCTTGGGGAATCCAAGAACCACCCTACCAAGCATTATCTGTTTCAGGAGACTCAAGTTGAGCTCCTCATTGTAAATCTTTGCTTTAAAAAAACAATAAAAGAAGGCCACCATTGAAAGCTGGACCAGAGACGTAGCCCTCGGGAATAGGGTGAACTACTTATTAATGTGTTGTTTTCTTGTATTTGCTTACTATGTTTCCCTTATTGTTTTCCATTTTCCAGTGTCTATGTATTTTTCAATTTGATTGATCCATTTCATAAAATAACATAGACACACACTAGCACATGAGTTTGTAATACCTTCATTCATTAATTATTTAACTAATATCACTCATGAGTGATTTTCAGATCAAGTGGTATCAGATCTCAAGGCTGTTAATGTTAGACAAGCTTGTATTGGGTTTAGTTGTTGAATGCTAACTAGATCAAAGCTCAAATTAGGAGAAGGAGAGTTGGTCGAAACTAATCCTGAAATTGGGAGAGTCTATCCTCGAAATACAATGTTAGAGGAAGGTTATATGGGGCGAGACCCTCAATTCCTAGATAGTTTCCTAGCCATAAAGTCCATGGTAGAGGAAATATATAGGGATTTTAGAAAACACAAAGATGGAGTTTCATCAAGCTCCAAACTAGATAAAGGAGAAGATGAGTCTCACTTCCATGACCACTCAAAAGGAAAGGGTAAATAAGAAATCTTTCTCCCACCTCCTAATAGCCATAAACATAAAAATAAGGCATCTTTAATTAAACTAGATGTTAAATTTGATTTGTTGGATGTGGAGCATGATTGTTCAGAGGTCTTTGTTTTTGGCTAGATGCATACCCCAAGAATTCTATACACCCCTCCATGCGGGGGGGTGCGGGGGGGCCGATTCCCCCCGGCTGGGGGGTCTAGAAGCCAGCAGTCCCCCGGTGAGGCTCGGGGGCAGCGCCCCCGAAGCTAAAAGAAGATGTAAAATTTCCTTGTAAAGGTATAATAATTTCTAGTCAGTTTAGGCCGTTCATTAGGCGAATGATCTGACGGTAGAACTTATGTTTAGTTTATGGTTTTTTTCCCTAGAAGGCAACCCCTCTCTTTGTATGAGGGCATTGTATTTGAGGTTGTGTAATAGATGTGTATTCTCCGAGTGAGAAACAGAGAGGCGAGACTGTGAGAGAAAATAGAGGATATTACAGCGGATCTGTTGTAGGTTGTGTCTCTTCATTTTTCTAGATAAAAGAAAGGAAGGATTGGCTGTTCGAGGTGGATGTAGCCCAAACTGGGTGAACCACGTATATATGTGTCTCTTGTTTTATGTGTTTTCTGTGTTTATATTTATGCAATATTTTATGTGTTCCATTGCTCCGTAATATATAATTTTCTAACATGATTTACGTATATATGATGGAGATTTGAATGGAGAAAAGCTGGACAATTAGATTAGACAAATTGATGTTTATTGCAGAGTGCAGAATATCGATTCAGACAAGAGCAAGATTTAGCTGGCAAGCCTATGCCTTGGAGGCACTGCCTTAGTTTGGTGGGAAGGTAGGACCCAAGCCGATATGAAAAGACACGGTAAGACTATTTCTGTTTGGAGTGAATTTGTTTCTACAATAAAAAAGCAGTTCTATCCATTGGCCTAAATGCAACAAGCCATGATGAGCTGGAAAACTCTTCGACAGTTGAAAGGGAAAAGTATACGGGGATACACTCAAGAATTTAGAAAGAGAGCAGTGATTCTAGGAATCTCATTAGACTCACGTGAGACTCTGTTGAAGTACATTGGTGGTCTACACAGCTACATGAGGCACACTATCCTCATGTTTAATCCCACTAGTATAGATGATGTATCTGTACAAGCTACTCATCTAGAAGCTAGAGGAAAGAATGGAAGTCCAGAATTTGGGGGACCATCCCAACCCACTACAAGTAAGAATAAGGAGAAAAGAAATCAGAAATGGGAAGCAAGGAAGGCTAACAATGCACAAAAAAGCAAGGCTTCATGCACTCACTGTAAAAAGGATGGGCATGATGATGAGCACTATTGGATTTTGTATCCGGAGTTGAGACCTAAGAAGTTCAAGGGCAAGACGAAGAAGACTGTTGCAGCTATTCAGAAAGATTTGGGGTCAGACTTAGGAGATGAAACAACTATTGCAGCCAGAGGTATAAGAGGTAAGAATTCTGAAGCATCTACTAGTAATTCTACACAATCTACTATTGATGAAGAAAATGAGAGAAAAAGACTGAGCTTTTCCATATTCGAGTTATTTCCAAACATCAAAAGATTGATACTTTGTTTGATAGTGGCTCACAAGTAAATTTAATTTCTGAAGCAATTGTAAAGAAATTGGGATTAGTGACTACACCTCACAAGAAACCATACCCCTTAGGATGGTTGAATGATATAGCATAACTACAAGTGACTAGACAATGCAAACTCAAGTTTTCTTTTGGGTCAGCATTTGTAGATGAGGTTGAGTCAGACATAATTCCTTTGGATATATGTGGAATTGTTTTAGGAAGTCCTTAGTTGTATGAAAGAAAAGCTATTTTCTATAGAGCTGAGAACAAGTATCTACTTGTTAAAGAGGGAATTGAATACTTTGTAAGATCTCATAAGCTCAAGAATAATTATACTCTCATAAACTCAGGGCAGATGAAAAGAATGATAAATTCATGCAAACAATTCTTACTGATGGTTGTAAAGGAAAATAAATCTGATAAAACCAATGTATTTGAGGGCTGTAATGCTAAACAACAAGCTGATTTAGAAAAGGTTGTCTCAGAGTATGATATCTTGTTTCAGGAACCTAAAGTTATGCCACCCAAAAAGGAAATAGTGCATGATATTATTTTGCAGCAATATGCTCCATTGCCTAATATTGGAATGTATAGGTTATCCACTTTAGAGAATGTTGAAATCAAGAAGCAGGTGCAGGAGTTGCTCGAGAATGGGTTCATCAAACCTAGCACATCAGCATGTGGGTCACCAATCGTTTTGGTGAGAAAGAAATATGGATCGTGGAGAATGTGCATTGATTACCGAGCACTGAATAAGATAATAATAAAAAATCGTTATCCCCTTCCTCTCATAAATGATCTGTTAGATCAATTGAAAGAAGTTGTTTATTTTTCCAAGCTAGACTTGCATAGTGGATACCATCAGGTCAGAGTTTCAGAACAAGATGCATGGAAGACCGCTTTCAAAACAAAGCAGGGATTGTATGAGTGGTTGGTTATGCCTTTTGGCTTAACTAATGCTCCTGTTACTTTCATAAGATTAATGAATGATGTACTCAGACCTTTTCTTGATGATTTTGTTATTATGTATCTGGATGACATTATGATATTTAGCAAAATGTGGAAGAACACTTAAAGCATGTTAAGTAGACACTAGATGTTTTGAAAAGAGAAAAAATTTATGTTAAACTATCAAAATGTGAATTTGGAAAAACATCTCTCAATTATTTGGGTCATATAGTAGGGAGTGGTGAATTGAAGATAGATCCCTCTAAAGTCGCAATCATTTTGAACTGGCCTAAACCCAAATTTGCTACAGAAGTTACAAGCTTCTTAGGAACAACACAATATTGGAGAAAGTTCATTTCTAACCTTTCCTCAATTGCAGCTCCCTTAAATGCTTTAATAGGATTGAACAAGGTGTTTCAGTGGGGAGTAAAACAGCAGAAAGCCTTCGACACCTTGAAAGAAAATATTAGTACAACACCTGTACAGGCACTACCTGATCTTCAAAGACCATTTGAGATCCAAATGGATGCCAGTGACTATGCCATGGGAGCAGTTTTGACACAGCACGGTAAACCCATATGTTATCATTCTAAGACATTTAATTCTGCAGTAGTTAACTATCCTACATATGATAAATAATTGTATGCATTGGTACATAGTGTGAAAAGTGGAAACATTACTTAATGGGCAAAGAGACAGTAATGCATACTGATTATCCACCACTTCAATATCTACACTCCCAAACTAAGTTGCAGCAATTAAGACACTATAGATGGATGTGTTTTCTACAACAGTTTCATTTAGTCATCAGATATAAAAAGGGCATACATAATAAAGTTGCAGATATGTTATCTAGACCCATTATAAATGCATTTACTATACTTAAGCATAATTTTGTGTTACATGAGAGTTACATTGAACAATATGCTCAAGATATAAACTTTAAAGATGTATATGCAACTTTAAGTCAATGCAAATGAGTAGAAGAATTAGATTATCATGTAAAGGACTGACTCTTGTATCATTGTGGGAAGTTATGCATTCCACAAACTGAAAGAGTAAAGATAATTTGAGAAGCACACACTTCTCTAATATCAGGTCACTTTGGGGTAAGTAAAATAGTTGCACAGGTGCAAAGATTTTGATATTGGCCAAAAATGAATGAGTCAATTTCTAGATATGTAAGAGGGTGTACTATGTGTGCTAAAAGCAAGCCCACCAATAGAAAACTAGGCTTGTACACTCCATCACCAGTTCCTTCTCACCCTTGGGAAAGTGTTTCCATGGATTTTGTTGGAGGACTGCTTAAATCTAGGAAAGGTCATGATTATCTATATGTTGTTGTGGATAGGTTCAACAAAATGTGTATTTGATACCTTGTAATAAACAAATTACAGCTAAACAAACTACAAAACTATTTTTTGAACAAGTATGGGTTCCTTTTGGATTACCCACTTCCATTGTATCTGATCGAGACACCCGATTTGTGGGGAAGTTTTGGTCAAGTCCGTGGGAAATGATGGACACCAAACTAAAGAAAAGCATAACTTTTCATCCACAAAATGATGTCCAGGCAAAAGTAGTTAACAAGACAGTGGTCCAATTACTTAGGGGATATTGCAGCAAGCATCCTAAGCTTTGGGATGAACATTTATGTTATGTGCATCATGCTTACAACAGAGCAAAACATTCTTCTACACAAAGATCTCCTTTTGAGACCTGTTTTGGTTTCACATCAAGGTCTCCTTTGGATTTTGTCTTTGGTAAAGTCACCACAGTTGAGGGACACAATGATGTGGATAGGGCAACTAGGTTCATTGAACAGATCTAAGAGATCCACCAGGCAGTATAGGAACAACTGGAAAAGAGCCAAGCTAAATACAAGGCAAGGCATGACAAGCATCGAATGGAGCATAGTTTCCAAGTTGGTGACCAAGTCTAGTTGTATATCAACAAGGACAGGATGCAAGGTGAAGGTAAGAAGCTAAAGCCTATTAGGCATGGACCCTTCAAGATCCTTGAGAAGATTGGTGAGAATTCTTTTCACCTTGATCTACCAGCTTACATGCACATCTACTCAGTTGTAAATGCAAATTGCTTGAGATTGCTTGAACCTTCACTAATTGAAGATCTCGAAGAGCAAAGTCAATTGCCTTCTATTTATGACATGTTACCTGAATATCTTAATGAATTGCAGGGAGACACAATTCTGGACAAGAAGGTGAGGTTGACGCGTAGGGGAGATGTTGAGTAGCTGAGAGTTGGGCTCAAGGGTTCAAAGCTGAGCAGTGCAAAGTGGATAGAGATTGGACAAGTGAGACAATTTTACACTCACTTAGTTGATGCTTTAAAACCAAATTTTGGTGGTCGAAAAGATTTTTGAGTGGAAAGGCTATGGTCTGAATTGGATCCATGAAAATTATTAGACTTCTATGATTGTATTAAATTAGGATAGACTTCAAAAAATTGTGAATGAAGAGCTATCAGGAAGACCTCTCGACAATGGCAGTTTGTAGCCAGCAAGGAACGATGAGGACCTTGGTCAAAGTGCGCTAAGCGAGGCCCATGGAGACCGCGTAGGACGCAAACTAGCAGTTAGGAAGTCTGGATAAGAAAACAGAGGTCATAGTGCTAATCGCGCATCGCTGGGCAAAACCCCTCGAAATGGAAAGGCCTCGAGCGCTTGGTCACAAGGAAAAGCTAAAAACCATGGGAAAAGTGCTAAATCAAAAGGCAGGCCCCACGCTACAAAAATGGCAGAATATCGGAGGCATATTGAGTGGTAAGCGGATTTGGTAGAAAACGAGTGATTCCATACATTGCATGACGTGTGTCCAACGGATGAGAGAGAAAACTACCTCTCATCATGGGCTAACATCCGAGCAAGTCAACCACGCGATATGAGGTAACACCGTAGGATCTGGGGGCTCCATATCTGACAGCGGAGATTGCGCCCGATGGGAAACTGGATTTTACGGGCGAATTAAGTTACGGCGTATAAAAGTCTGAAGTTCAATTTGACCGCTGAGCTGGTAGATGAATCATTACACAGTGTAACCGAAATATCGAACCATTTGAGGAAGAGCTGGAGTAGTTCATGAGAGGACAAGTGGCCACTTCCCTGCGAGACGTTACACAGTGGCAATGACAAAGAGGCAATGACACAGAGGCAGGGAATTCCAAGTGAATAGCTGCAGGTGATCCGAAGGGGCAGAAGAGGAAGCGAACAGTCATGAGACAGATTGGCTTTAAGCCATGAACAGACAAAAACAGAACAAGGAAGAATCAGTAAAGAAAGAGGCAGAAAAGAAACAGAGAGCCAAGCTGACCTGTAGCGTAAGGTAGCATCAAGTAGACAGAAGGCATGAGAGGTTCAAGCGATCCCTGTGAGGACATCTGTCGGGAATTGAGCACCATATTGGACTCATCCCATTAAAGACCAGAGAGGTCGAGACTTGGTAAGGAAAGAGTTTGCGCACCCTAGTGGCTTGGGGAATCCAAGAACCACCCTACCAAGCATTATCTGTTTCAGGAGACTCAAGTTGATCTCCTCATTGTAAATCTCTGCTTTAAAGACATAATAAAAGAAGGCCACCAGTGAAAGCTAGACTGGAGACATAACCCTGGAGAATCAGGTGAACTCCTTATTAATGTGTCGTGTTATTTTATTTGCTTATTGTGTTTCCCTTACTCTTTTCCATTTTCCAGTGTCTGTGTATTTTGCAATCTGATAGATCCGTTGCCTAAAATAACATAGACACACACTAGCACATGAGTTTGTAATACATTCATTCATTAATTGTTTAATTGAGATCACTCACGAGTGATTTTCAGATCATCTCCATGCATGCAAAATGACCTCTATTTATAGTGAAATTCCTCCAAGTGGAAAATAACAGCTAGTTTGTTTGATCCCCATCAAAATAATCTCGACCTTAGATAGATCTTTGATAATCTTTAAATCTCTATTATAGAAGATAACTATTTTTTTGGAACTTTTAAATTTCTCATCAAAACCATTTTTTATTAGCTCAAAAATAATCATTTTGAGCTAATTTCCTAAAACAATTGACTTTGACTTAACGACCAAGGTCAAAGGATCCAACTTTTCTTGAAATCTCCAATTTTCCCTTGGTGGGCGACCTCCAAAAATTAACTTCCTTTTGTCCTACGATTTTTTTGGTCATCTCTCTAATTTTAATTTTTGGCTCAAATTAAATTGATTTTCTAGCTTAGAATTTTATTCTATTTGCTAGAAAATTAATTAATTGACACGTGAGGGGATTTAATTATTTTTCCATCCTCAAATATTCTAGTCATGCTATCTAACTATGAGAGGCCATGCACTAAAATATTTTTGACATAAGATAATTACAATTCAACCCTCAAATGGGGAATACTAGTTCATTATAGACCCTCATAATTAGGCAAAAACTCTTCAGATTAGAAATGTTTAGAAACAAAGGTAATCAACAAGATTAAAAAACCTCCTAGGATGAAATTTCTCGCCAAAATAATAAGCTTACCTAGGTTGTTACACAAATACATGGTATTACTAGCATCATTTACATTAGAAACTTGCAGAATGGGTTTACAATAAAATGATAAAATGCTAGCTGATAAATTTGAACTTTGAAATTATTTTGGCACCAATTTACTTGGATTAACTGTGACAAAATAGGTGGAAGAGTTCCAAAATCATTCTCACACCCATTATTTTTCTATATACACCTGGTGATTGTTTCTACTATGTTCACTACAAGAATCTTACGATTCAACCAGATTAACTGATGTTAACACTTTCATGTGTTGTTCAAGCTTCATGCATAATATCCATTGTTTTGTCTCAATGTAAGCGCGGGAACATAAAGGGTTAGTTGTGTTTACATTGATCTCTTGTAGAATATTCCCTCTATGACCACCATCTTTTCAAGGTAATGTTGAAGTGTATTAACACTGAAAGGGGCATAATTCTTATAATATTTGAGAGGGGTAGCAAATTAAAATAATTCCGTGTGTGGAATGCTTCTTCTTCTCGTAACGCTCAACTTGAACATCATTCTGAGAAGCCCTCAAAAGTAATTTTGGAAGCACATAAGTTTATTTATTTCGAAATGTGTATGAACTCATTAATATGACCTGTATGCCATTAAAATTTCATGATGCAGAAACCATAGTTTAATTTTGTGATGATATAACCCTAGTTTTATGTGAATGACACGTTATAAGTTGAATAAGGGCATATAGAAACTCATAACGTAGAATAACATTAATTCTATTCACTCAAGGAGTTTGATTGTTCTGCTCCAGTCAGTGACTTCACAATGACAACAACTAAAATATTTCCTTCTCGAACTTGGAACAAGGGACTCAGATTTAAACAAACACTCCTTTGTAGGGATAAGTATAATGTGACTCACGGATGTGATTTTGTGTTTAAATAGACACTCCGGTACATGAGTCGGCACAAAAAGGTTCGCCAATGTGCAGGCAAGTAGAAGAAAGCAGAAAACAAGGGAAACATGGGAGCTTTGTTTGAAAATTTTGGAAAATGGTGGTGCTAAAAATTTGAAAACGCGAAGGTTGGAGAAGTGGGGTTAAAGAAGGTGATGAAGATTGATGCAGGAGCATCTAACTTCTTGTAAATAGAAGAGGAATCTGAAGCTGAGCGAAGAGGACGTGGACAGCGAAACAAAACAAAGGGAAGATCTGATCTTAAAATGATTTAAAATGAGAGATTTAAGTAATTTGTTGAGTGATTTCAAGAGAGATTTTGTGGATCGTAACAGATTCACGCCTTTGTGAATGCTTTATAAGCATGTTTGTGTGCATGAGATAGGGTGCACTAGTGAGAATACAATGTAGTCTGTGTGGAGTTATTGGCTAAGGTTGCAACGCCTTAGATCAGTGGTTTTTGTATATAATCAAAACTATATATTATGTCGATTTTCTGTCTATTGAGTTATGAGTTTTTACAGTTTGAATTTATGGTTGAAATCCTGTGTTGTGAGCTTGATCAGTCACTTAGAAGATTGATGGCAATAAAAATATTTGATTAAACGTTATATGTCATTGTCTGTTGATGCCGAAATTTATAGGAACTGCGTGATAAATCTATTACAGAGTGTGGCGCAGAGAACCATTCCACACCGTAACACATTTAAACGGGAGCGGCGAAGACTTGCATTGCATCGGCGTTGTGGCAAGTGGATCCAGAGATGGATTGGGTTAATTGCCACAGTAGAAAGTTCTAAATAGCGAGATTCTGGATGGAGCTCGTGCCAAGAATTGTATGAAGGAAGGCCCTGGAAAGCGATTTGCAGTAAAGTGGGTTTAACAGAAATTAAAGGGATAGAGGCATAGCCGTAGTGATCGAGTTGAAGACTTGGGGATTGCTATACGTGGTGACAGTGATCGCAGAGGAGCGGAGTAAGATACATCGCATCAGGACCGGAGAGACGCCCATATTACAATAGAAACGGATGCGATCAGTGGTAGAATCAGTTTTGATGTGAATCGGTCTGGAGAGTTCGATCGGAGTCATGAAATGAGACGGATCCAAGTCACACACCAATGTCGATTTTTGATTCCGACTGAATCGGATCAGAGGGGTTTCATATTTGCGTCGGGCCGGAGTTGAGGGATATGTGGACCGCCGATGTCTACAGCGGCGCCATATTATTTTAAAAGGCCATATATTGCTATGTATTATATTACCTCGGGGTAGTGAGGTTTTAGACTTATAGTGCATGCTTGAAATGGGTTAAAGGGATGATTGATAGTTAAATAAGATCTATGTTTAAAAGCCTAAATCGCTTCCGACAGGACTTAGTGGGCCATAACCCACAGCTCCAGGTTCGAGTTTTCTTACGTGGAAAGGGATTTTGGCGTACACCAGGATTTCTTTTCATCAAGTGGTATCAGAGCAGGGAAAGTTTCCTGCGAGGAGAAGGATTCCAGAGAGGAAGAAGAAGAAGCAGGAGGTGGTTAAACTGGAGAGTTTGTGGTCTTACTGTCGCACAGAGAACAACAGTCTAAGGTGAGATGATTTGTAGCAACCTAGAGCAAGGTGTGCTCAATTGGTTCTAGAGAAGATAACCAGAAGGATGCCAAAAGACCGAGTGCGGAGGGCTTGGTGAGGTATCGTGTATCAGAGGAGACTGTTACTGCAGAGGTTGGTTGCAGCTCACAGAAGATCATGAAGGCAGTTCCACTGAAGAAATACAGTGGGTAGAATTGCTAAGGACCAGGAGAAGAATATGACCAGGAGGTCATAATTTTTTTTTACCTCGGAAGTCTGATGCAGGAGCATCTAACTTCTCGTAAATAGAAGAGGAATCCGAAGCTGAGCGAAGAGGACGTGGATAGCGAAACAAAACAAAGGGAAGATATGCTCTTAAAATGATTTAAAATGAGAGATTTAAGTAATTTGTTGAGTGATTTCAGGAGAGATTTTGTGGATCGTAACAGATTCACGCCTTTGTGAATGCTTTATAAGCATGTTTGTGTGCATGAGATAGGGCGCACTAGTGAGAATACAATGTAGTCTGTGTGGAGTTATTGGCTAAGGCTGCAATGCCTTAGATCAGTGGTTTTTGTATATAATCAAAACTATATATTATGTCGATTTTCTGTCTATTGAGTTATGAGTTTTTACAGTTTGAATTTATGGTTGAAATCCTATGTTGTGAGCTTGATCGGTCACTTAGAAGATTGATGGCGATAAAAATATTCGATTAAATGTTATATGTCATTGTCTGTTGATGCTGGAATTTATAGGAATTGCGTGATAAATCTGTTACAGAGTGTGGCGCAGAGAACCATTCCACACCGTAACACATTTAAACGGGAGCGATGAAGACTTGCATTGCATCGGCGTTGTGGCAAGTGGATCCAGAGATGGATTGGGTTAATTGCCACAGTAGAAAGTTCTAAATAGCGAGATTCCGGATGGAGCTCGTGCCGAGAATTGTATGAAGGAAGGCCCTGGAAAGCGATTTGCAGTAAAGTGGGTTTAACAGAAATTAAAGGGACAGAGGCATAGCCGTAGTGATCGAGTTGAAGACCTGGAGATTGCTGTACGTGGTGACAGTGATCGCAGAGAAGCGGAGTAAGATACATCTCATCGGGACCGGAGAGACTCCCATATTACAATAGAAACGGATGCGATCAGTGGTAAAATCAGTTTTTATGTGAATCGGTCTGAAGAGTTCGATCGGAGTCATGAAATGAGACGGATCCAAGCCACACAGCAATTCCGATTTTCGATTCCGACTGAATCGGATCAGAGGGGTTTCATATTTGCGTTGGACCAGAGTTGAGGGATATGTGGACCACCGATGTCTATAGCGGCGCCATATTATTTTAAAAGGCCATATATTGCTATGTATTATATTACCTCGGGGTAGTGAGGTTTTAGACTTATAGTGCATGCTTGAAATGGGTTAAAGGGATGATCGATAGTTAAATAAGATCTATGTTTAAAAGCCTAAATCGCTTCCGACGGGACTTAGTGGGCCATAACCCACAGGTCCAGGTTCGAGTTTTCTTACGTGGAAAGGGATTTTTGCGTACACCAGGATTTATTTTCATCAAGTGGTATCAGAGCAGGGAAAGTTTCCTGCGAGGAGAAGGATTCCAGAGAGGAAGAAGAAGAAGCAGGAGGTGGTTAAACTAGAGAGTTTGTGGTCTTACTGTCGCACAGAGAACGACAGTCTAAGGTGAGATGATTTGCAGCAACCTAGAGCAAGGTGTGCTCAATTGGTTCTAGAGAAGAGAACCAGAAGCATGCCAAAAGACCGAGTGCGGAGGGCTTGGTGAGGTATCGTGTAACAAAGGAGACTTTTACTGCAGAGGTTAGTTGTAGCTCACAGAAGATCATGAAGGCAGTTCCACTGAAGAAATACAGTGGGTAGAATTGCTAAGGACCAGGAGAAGAATATGACCAGGAGGTCATAACTTTTTTTTACCTCGGAAGTCTGATGCAGGAGCATCTAACTTCTCGTAAATAGAAGAGGAATCCGAAGCTGAGCGAAGAGGACGTGGACAGCGAAACAAAACAAAGGGAAGATCTGCTCTTAAAATGATTTAAAATGAGAGATTTAAGTAATTTGTTGAGTGATTTCAAGAGAGATTTTGTGGATCGTAACAGATTCAAGCCTTTGTGAATGCTTTATAAGCATGTTTGTGTGCATGTGATAGGGCGCACTAATGAGAATACAATGTAGTCTGTGTGGAGTTATTGGCTAAGGCTGCAACGCCTTAGATCAGTGGTTTTTGTATATAATCAAAACTATATATTATGTCGATTTTCTGTCTATTGAGTTATGAGTTTTTACAGTTTGAATTTATGGTTGAAATCCTGTGTTGTGAGCTTGATCGGTCATCGATCACTTAGAAGATTGATGGCGATAAAAATATTCGATTAAACGTTATATGTCATTGTCTGTTGATGCCAGAATTTATAGGAACTGCGTGATAAATCTGTTACAGAGTGTGGCGCAGAGAACCATTCCACATCGTAACACATTTAAACGGGAGCGGCGAAGACTTGCATTGCATCGGCGTTGTGGCAAGTGGATCCAGAGATGGATTGGGTTAATTGCCACAGTAGAAAGTTCTAAATAGCGAGATTTCAGATGGAGCTCGTGCCGAGAATTGTATGAAGGAAGGCCCTGGAAATCGATTTGCAGTAAAGTGGGTTTAACAGAAATTAAAGGGACAGAGGCATAGCCGTAGTGATCGAGTTGAAGACCTGGAGATTGCTGTACGTGATGACAGTGATCGCAGAGGAGCGGAGTAAGATACATCGCATCGGGACCGGAGAGACTCCCATATTACAATAGAAACGGATGCGATCAGTTGTAAAATCAGTTTTGATGTGAATCGGTCTGGAGAGTTCGATCGGAGTCATGAAATCAGACGGATCCAAGTCACACAGCAATGCCGATTTTCGATTCCGACTGAATCGGATCAGAGGGGTTTCATATTTGCGTCGGACCGGAGTTGAGGGATATGTGGACCGCCGATGTCTACAGTGGCGCCATATTATTTTAAAAGGCCATATATTGCTATGTATTATATTACCTCGGGGTAGTGAGGTTTTAGACTTATAGTGCATGCTTGAAATGGGTTAAAGGGATGATCGATAGTTAAATAAGATCTATGTTTAAAAGCCTAAATCGCTTCCGACGGGACTTAGTGGGCCATAACCCACAGGTCCAGGTTCGAGTTTTCTTACGTGGAAAGGGATTTTGGCGTACACCAGGATTTCTTTTCATCAAAGATGGGCACCAATGGATGGGGGAGATGGGAAACCAGAATTTCCTACGACTACACATCAACATCAACTAGGGATGCTAGAAAAGTGCACTTTTCACGTGACCAATTTTTCCTAAAAGTCACATTATAGAAAACTCCTATAGTGACGACTATGCCAAGGCCTCCCATTTTAATGCTTGTACTTCCTCACTCCCTATTATATAGGAAAGACCAAGAGGAAATTCTTTTTACATGTTGTTTAATATCAATGTTCACCATGACTTAATTTTCAATGCTTTTAGGCTATCATGATGTGCCTTTTAAATCAACCAATTCACTTTTACATATAACAAGACAACCTTTATCCACAATGGTAATTATGGTATTAGACCATTCAATTCATAATTCAAGCTATTTAATCTACATATCAAAGATCTTATATTTATGAATTATTATAATGTTTTCTTCAAACTTATGAATGCATGGTCTTCGCCAAATTTTAAATATTATATATTTGTCATAAAGGTTGATGCAACTTAATGTTTTAAATAACAAAGTGTTAGTTAAAAGTCCACATTATATATTTATGAAAAGAAATTTAATATTTAAAACTTAATATAAAAGTTACTATAGTTTTTAATCAAATATATGATATTGGTGTATATGAGGTTTAGAAATTAAAAAAAAAATGAAAACTATATGTTTTTTTTGCTTGTGTTGTGTTAAATATATATATATATATATATATATATATATATATATATATATATATATAACTTAAAAAAGTTATATGGTAGGAGTACATGCAATTTAGTTAAAAGTAAAATAAAACTAGATTAAAGTGTAAAAACTATGAAGATTTTGCAAAATGAAAGCCTATATAATCTTAATAGTCCAAAAGAGATTAAAAAAAAAAAATTCATAAAATTGAGCAACTATAATGAACAATTGTTTAATATTCTATGTAAAAATGCACTAAATTAAATTTAATGACTCCTATAAATACCATTGCTTTAATTTGGTTTTAAATGTCCTAGGTTAAAACCACCACCTTATGCTAATTAAATTTGGCATTGTTGTAAGTTGTTTGGATTTAATAGTAATTATTATGCTAATTAAATTTGGCATTGTTGTAGGTTACTTGAATTTAAAAATAATTATAGAAAGAGTCAAAGATTTTATCACTTTTAAGATTTTAAGTTTTTAAAAATTTCTTTCAAAATGTTAGGATTATTTTGTTTCAATTTTTTTGTTTTCCAATTTCATTAAATAAAAATTGATTAAAAAAATTGCTTTTAATAAAAATAAATAATAATAATATCAACCTAAAGAGAAAGAGAGATACGAAGTCGTGATGTATTTAATCACCTTGACGGCCACGACTTTTCAATGGGCGTCGGTCACCAAGATTAAAACGGGGCTCCATATAAGTAGGCTACAAAGATTAAAAAGAAGAGACGCTAACAAAGAATTTGAGTTGTTTGAAGAAAGTGGAGGTGCGCTAGTGTATTTTCACTACACTACATAGAGCAACTGCTTATTATTTATTTTTTTGAGATTTAGAGGTTGGGGTTTTACCGGGAACAATGGAGCTTGCCGTTCGACGGATACAAAAGGAGATAAATGAGATAGAAAGAAATACGGGGTTAACGGGTATCAGGATTAAGGTGTGCAGCGATAATGACGTGTCACACCTGTGCGGGAGCATTAGAGGCCCTGTGGGTACTCCTTATGAAGAGGGCGTCTTTCAAGTTGACATTCGCGTGCCTCAGCAGTATCCATTTGTGCCCCCAAAAATGCAGTTTATCACAAAAGTGTGGCACCCTAATATCAGCAGTGAAAGCGGAGCAATATGCTTGGATATTCTCAAAGATAAGTGGTCGCCCGCACTAACATTGAATACAGCCTTACTTTCTTTGCAAGCCTTGCTTTCAGCACCAGAACCCAACGATCCTCAGGATGCGGTTGTAGCACGGCAATACCTTACAGACTATGAAGCATTTCTAAACACTGCGCGTAATTGGACCAGTGCTTTTGCAAATGTAGTAGATGTTGATAACGAAGACAAGATACAAAGGTTGGTAGATATGGGATTTCCTGTAGATACAGTGAGAAGTATTTTAGAAAAATGTGGTGGCGATGAAAACATGGCACTGGAGAAGCTCTTGAGTAGCTGATGTTACATTTCATATTCTACTGGTTTGGTAAGTCTGTTGGTATCTTAAAAATTAGGTATCTGTCATGTTTATTTTGAATTGTTTTTTACAATGTTAAATTAATTTGTTAATAATTATTAGGTATTTTGTAAGGATTTATTTTAAAATATTTTTAGGGTTTAAAAGACAAAATTTCTGGTTAATATGGAGATTTTTAAAAAATTGCGTTTAAATTGCTTAATCTGCAGACTTTGAATGTATCATGGTGTTTTTCAAGCTACTGAATATGTTTATGCATTCAAAAATGCATTTCAAATAACAAAAAATCAATTGAAATGTTAATTGATTAATTTTTTTTTAATTAAAAATTGTTATATTGATTAAATTTTAATTTTTAATTAAAAATATTCCATTAATTAATTAATAAGCCATTTTATATTGGGTATTTCAACTTCCAATCCATATATGTAATTTAAAAGTCATTTTAAATAACAAAAATTAAGAATTAATGCAAACAAAATTCATTGGATTCTAGCCAAAAACTCCAAAACCTGGTATATTTAGGCATTACTTTCTCTTCTATCTATTCTATGTTTTGGAAAGTTTTAAGGCTTATTTTCTAGTCTAATTTGTGCAAAATTTGATAGACATAAGGAAGAAAAGATAAAAACATTAAGGTTGTTCAATTCTCATGTCCATTTGAATTAGGTCCCAGTGGTAGAGTCTCAAATTGAGACTAAGAAATGTTAAAATCTTAATTATCTTTAAGGCATAGGTCTTTGAAGGATAAATATGATAGAATGTATATATAAATAACTAATACAATAAAGGGAAAAGTGCAACATCATTGTTTATTAACAAATCCAAGTCATATAAATAACAACATTATATCTCTAGAATAATTCTAAAACAAAGTGATATAACTTTAAGAAGATGTATACTAATTAACCATGGAAATTAAAATATCATGTATGTGTGTGTTTGCTTGCACTAGCTAGGTGAAATAGTTCAAATAGTTTCCATAATCACTAGAGAGTTTTTCAGTATTTTCACTTTCCCCCTTTTAATCTCAAAATTGAGGGTTTATATACATGATGATAAGCCCCAAAATATCCTAAACTAAATCTTCCAAAATCAAAACAAATATACTTTTCAAAAATATAATTCATTGTATTGACCTACTTGTTTAAACCCATTTAAAATAAAATAACATGATTAACTAAAAGTGTATTTGTGTAAGATTTAGAACAACTATTTGTTGAAAAGTGTGCAACAAGAAATGCTTGTTGAGAATGCAACAAGATGATGGAGCTTAGTGAAAAGAGTCGCCTTCACTAAGTGGGCCCGCAGACAAATTGGGTATTTAATGCCTTCAGAGCAGCACGCCATTTAGCCCGATAACACGGGAGTGGGCAAATATTATTTAATCCCGAATTTGCCCGCTCCCGTGTTATCGCGTTAAGTCACGTGCTGCTCTAAGGGAATTAAATACCTAATATATGGTTGGTTAGCTCTTTCCAAATTATGGCGCAAGTTCTATTTTTTATCACAGTGTGGGTGATCACAGTATGAGTGATCACAGTGTGGGTGACCACAGTGTGAGTTATCACAGTATGAGTGATCAAATTCTATTTTTACACTGGCTGTCCAAAATAAAAAAGTGAAATATTATTGTCTCATAATAATATTTGGACTATAAACTTGATCTTATTCTCTTGGAGCACTTCAGGATGAGCTACGGATGTGGTACATGCAGATCCCAGAAGGAAATACATGGTTACCTATGGGATGACTAATATTTGCATGCAGGACTTCAGTTAGAACTCAAGTGAGTTGAGTTTAGTGGACTCGAGGTGCAGTTTATGGAGTTGTGTTCAATTTAGCTTTGTTAAACTGGTTGTATTTAGTCTAACTGGCAAATAAACTAGAGATGAGTTGGGTGAATTAGTTATTAATTAATTGACAAGTTATTAACTCATAATGCAACTATAGAATACATCAGTTAACTCAGTTGCATGTCAGTGCATGTTCAGTTCAGTAGGGACAGGTGTTAGAGGATCACATTGTTATCAGTTGTGACTATAGCTGTGCATGATGATTTGCACAATCATAGGGATTGAGTATGCCAATGAATTGGCCAATACCAAGAATTGTAACCTATGCTCACGTCCAACACAGTGTGAGTGATTATTTGCAGGTGAAATATGAGTTTGCTAAGCCATTCTCATCAATTCTTGAGCAGGGATTGAGTTGGAGAGGCACGCAAGCAGTGGAATAGATTTGGAGATCAGATCTGAGCTGTATTGTGTGTAACAAGTGGAGCTGGTATTGGATTGCTTGTGATAAGCGTTGTACTTTGTAATGTTACATGATTCAATCAATATAATATATAGATAGTGTGGGGTTTTTAGCGAGATGCGTTCCTTGGGATACATACTGTGTTTATGAGTTTGATTGATGCTTCTATGTGTACCTGTGAATGTTTCTGCTTCTGTAAATTGATGATCAACGTAGAGGAGATTATGTATTATACATGTTCCGCTTATAATTGTATGATCAGGATAATCTCTGTGAATATGTGTTAAATTATTCAAAATTTCTACATGGTATCGGAGCTGCTTGAATTGTAGAAGAGATTTTTACAGGATATCAAGCGTGTATTGATCATCAGATGTATTATTCAGAAAGTGTTTACATTCTATTTCTTCAGGCAGAGTCTGTAATCAGGCCAGGTAGCCTCTGGATTCATCTTTCTTTTGGAAGGTGAGATATCCGGTGAATGCCTAGACAGTGAATCTCTATATAAGAAATACTTTGTTCTCACGAATTCTAGATCGGAAGTGGTTGAGTTTTTGAGCTGGTGGAATTCGAATTTAATTCCAAAGCAAGAGATAAAACTCAGAAACATTCAGTGTGAGAATGGAGACAGTATGCCCCAGTATCTCACAAAGTTCACCCAATGCCGGGATGAGCTGGGAAGTGTGGGGGCGACTCTCAGATGAGGATGGTGAGTCTAGCACTCCTTGACCTTCCTAAGAGTTGGCATAGCTACCAGGACTTGGTGAATGGAAGGGAGAAACTGCCAGGATGGGAGAGACTTTGGTCGGATCTTGTGCAGGAGGAGATTAGACGGAGCACCAGAGACGGTTCTTCATCCATTCAGGATGAGGAGAACTGTGCCTTAGCGAGTAAGTTGAAGAAGGGGAAGGAGAAGGGTTCTCTTTCCGAATCTGGTTCTTCCAGTGGTGGGAAGAAGGTTGACAAATCGAAAGTGCGATGCTTTCGTTGTCATGAGGATGGTTCACGGGTCAAGAACCTGTATGCTCTTGAGGTTCAATATGCATGCAAAGCCTTGAGCAGTGAGGCAATTGATGGAGACTTGGTGGTTGAGAGGGAGCGTATATTACCTCTCAACATGAAGAGCCAGAAGAAGTCTCAAACGATTGTGGAGGAGCCACGATTGGTGCAGCAGCTTTAGGAGGTTGTGGAGGAGCCACAACAGGGGAAGCTGAGAGGAGATCGAGTAGAGACATCTACTCATCCAGAGACCTCCAGTAGTGGGAAACTTCGAGCCAGGTGGGCTGAGGGATCGCATGCAGCCATACCTCCAGGTAGGAGGTGGGGTGATGTGGATTAGTCATCCCAAGGAGGAGGGGCATGATCCTTGAGGTACCCAACCTCTTGGATGAGACCTTGCTACGGGAGCCCCAGATGTGTAATAGCAGGAACTGACTGATTGGGTAGAGACAGATGCGGATGGAGCGGTAGAGAGAGCGACAGTGTAGGGAATCCCAGAACAACACATAGATAGCAGGCTGTAGCAATGCGAGAGGCACAAGTGTTTTGCACAGTGCTAGGTGGCACAGAGATGTGTGCAATGGTGCGAGATGCATGGAGATGTTGCAGTAGCGCAGATGTCAGAGAGGGAGCACTTGTCAGTAGCAGGTAGAGCTTCAGCATCAGAGGGTGTTTCTATCCCAACAGGGAGGTCAGTTGGGAGGTGCAGTGCGGATGCAATGCTGGGGGATAGAACCAGCAGCAACATGGATGCAGTCAGAGATCAAAGCGACAGAGACTAGAGCAGTCAGATACTGAAGAGCACAGAGATGCAGAGTTTCAGTCGACAAAGGCAATAGCAATCAGAGACTTTGATGACAGAGCAAGTGGATCGGCCATATGTTTTGCATGGAGAATATTCCAAAGTTTCAGGATAGGGTTTGAGAGGAATCCTTTCTTGTTGAGAGGGAGTGTTGAAAATTGTACAAAAAGAAATGCTTGTTGAGAATGCAACAAGATGATGGAGCTTAGTGAAAAGAGTCGCCTTCACTAAGTGGGCCCGTAGGCAAATTATTCGCAAGTTCTATTTTTGATCACAGTGTGGATGATCACAGTGTGGGTGATCACAATATGAGTGATCAGAGTGTGGGTGACCACAGTGTGAGTGATCACAATATGAGTGATCAAAGTCTATTTTTAGATTGGTTGTCAAAAATAGAAAAGTCAAATATTATTGTCTCATAATAATATTTGGACTATAAACTTGATCTTATTCTCTTGGAGCACTTCAGGATGAGCTACGGCTGTGGTACATGCAAATCCCAGAAGGAAATATGTGGTTACCTATGGGATGACTAATATTTGCATGCGGGACTTTAGTTAGAACTCAAGTGAGTTGAGTTTAGTGGACTGGAGGTGTATTTGATGGAGTTGTGTTCAGTTTAGCTTTGTTAAACTGGTTGTATTTAGTCTAACTGGCAAATAAACTAGAGATCAGTTGGGTGAATTAGTTATTAATTAATTCACAAGTTATTAACTCATAATGCAACTATAGAATACATCAGTTAACTCAGTTGCATGTCAGTGCATGTTCAGTTCAGCAGGGACAGGTGTTAGAGGATCAGATTGCTATCAGTTGTGACTATAGTTGTGCATGATGATTTGCACAATCATAGGGATTGAGTATGCCAATGAATTGGCCAATACCAAGAATTGTAACCTGTGCTCACGTCCAACACAGTGTGAGTGATTATTTGCAGGTGAAATACGAGTTTGCTAAGCCATTCTCATCAATTCTTGAGTAGGTATTGAGCTGGAGAGGAAGGCAAGCAGTGGAATAGATTTGGAGATCAGATCTGAGCTGTATTGTGTGTAACAGGTGGAGATGGTACTGGATTTCTTGTGATAAGCACTGTACTTTGTAATGTTACATGATTCAATCAATATAATATATAGATAGTGTGGGGTTTTTAGCGAGATGCTTTCCGCGGGATACATACTGTGTTTATGAGTTTGATTGATGCTTCTATGTGCACCTATGAATGTTTCTGCTTCTGTAAATTGATGATCAACGTAGAGGAGATTATGTATTATACATGTTCCGCTTATAATTGTATGATCAGGATAATCTCTGTAAATATGTGTTAAATTATTCAAAATTTCTACAATCATATCCACAAGTGAGACTAACATTTGATGAGTGAGAAAAACTTGTTTACAAATTGAGAAAGCAATATTAATAATTCAAATTTTATATATAAATAAAGCTGCTACGGTATCTCTTATTATGTAACTACCTTTTGTAATGTAGTCTTGAGGCATTTTATGTAATTGGGTAAGTAAAACTAGGGGAGCATATTTAGTTTCCATGATTGGTATGTGGAGATGAACAATAAATGAACTTGTAAGAGGTGTAGATGTTGAAGGGATTAAGACATTTTGAATTATAGTTTGTGATGTTGATGGGGAGGTATTGGAAATTGTTGAAGAGATGGAACTAATGGGAACAAGATGTACAGATTGTGTGATGGGAGAAGAAATAGAAGGATGAAAGCTCAAGTGATTGTTGGATGTAGGCTTTAAGGATAGCTTGGTCTAGAGGTGTCACTAGGTCTTCTAATTTTTCAAACTGCTAGAGCTTGTTTTTCAAAATTATGGTCTTAACTCAGCAGAAAAGATTTGATACTTGGTTCTAAACAAACTGAGTTCATAGGGTAGATCAAATTGAATATTTTTCTATGGTAACAAATCTCTCATGAAAAGAATTGGCTCTAGGCAGAGGACTATTACTCCCTTGACTTTCTTTCAAGCTTTTCTTCCTAATCAAATTCTCTATCTAGGATATTTGGAGGATTCAGATTTAAATGAGCTCACTTACTAATTCTTTTAGGAGCCATATCTATATAGTATTACTCACACAATTTCAATACAATTTCAATTATGCACAAATTTTACAACCTCAAAACATTTCTTTCTGAAAAATAAATCTTAAATGTTACTAAAATAAAGTTTTTTGAACCAGGGAAATGAAATTTCAAGCTAAGGTATGCTCATCCCCAATATGATATCACTCAGTAATTTTTGAGCTTGCGGAAAAAATCACCGAGGTAACCACATAACCACTTTGGAAACTAATAATCTAGCTCTTCCAGTTTTAGAGTTATAGGTTTGAGGTGATCAAATACAGAATTTACAGGTTTGAGGTGATCAAATACAAAGTTTACAGGCTAAACGTAGAGGGCAGGTTAGGAAAACTCACTAGATCCTTTAAGATCTATGATGTGAAGGAGAGGAAAAGATTTAGAGATCCAATTATCAACTGAGCAATTAAGAAATTTGATTTTAATCTTCAGTAGAAGACATAAAAACTATTCTTAAGTCAGAGACAAAGTGTACATTAAAAAAAATTATATTCTTTATCTTCTTAGAATAATTCAAATTTTAGAATCACATATGGTAATAAAGAGAACAAATTGACAAAGAGAGATGCCCTTCACCAATAAAAATGACACAAGAATCCTGTAATGATTACATTGTATTACTGGAAATCTGATCAATGGTGGCTCTGTGAGCTTCTTTACAATACAAGTCTTTTTCTTCAAAACAAGATCCAAACCTTCATAATTCAAATTATGAAGTACTTACAGAAAATATTACAAAATATCTTGATTCAAAATATCAAGATAGGATCCTAAAAATATCTTACAACTAGTTACAAAAATAGTACAAAAATTTAGGAATCTTCAAATTGTTGGAATTGTTGGCCTTATTTCTAAGGATGATTATTGATGACTTACCCTCCAAATTTGATATGTTGTTTGCCTTGGTGTCGAATATAAAAAATACTCATGTAATTCACAGAGCTTGTCCCATCTATCTTAAGTAGGGATAGAAAATTTAATTAATTTTCTATAGGCCTCATCGACATCTGCAAACTTCTATAAAGTTGGCTTGATTATGAAAAAAATGTTCGAGCTCATGACTGATGAACAAGTGGAAATTTAGAGGCTCCAAGAATTCTTTCCCTGTTATGTGCCCCCTTATACCTACAAATATTGATTTGTTTTGGGAAATAGTGGATAGTTTGTCTTGGTACTCTGTCAAGCTCATGAGTTGCTCTTCCCCAACAATCAGTTTTGGTAGACCTTTCCTATTCAATACTTGCATCTTCTTATGAAATCTCTGTATACTGGTCTCTAGACTTTGACACTTATTGTCTAGATGTAGCATAAGGTTCCTCTTGGTGTGCATCCTCCTCACTTCTAAACCAGTCTGTATCGTGTCTTAAATTTTGATCTGCTCTAATTCTTCTTTATTTTTGAATTCAAGAATTTGATAAGTGTTGTTGCTTAAGTTGATGTAGATGCTCCTAGGGTCGTGTTCACTAAGATTAGGACTGGTGTAAGTGGAACTATGGCCAATTGTGATGCCTGCTCTTTCTCTTTGAGCATTTTCTCCAATTCTACTTCCATGTCCCTGATCTGTCTATTCAATCACTATTCAGAATACATCCTCTTTCTTGTTTTACATTTGTCCCACTTCCTAAGCTTGTGGATCTTCTATGGTAGACAATTTTAGTTATTTCCTTAATGTTGCTATATCAACATCCTTTCTTTTCACCATCTCTTCTGCTGCCTTTACATCTTTGAGATTATATCCCAATTTGATCACCAAGTCTTCCAGTGACTTGATCCTAGTATCCTTGGCTAAGGATGAAATCCTTTCCAACTTTATTTGTGACTGTACCTGCAACATAGAAGTGGACATAGCAACATTAGTTAGTGTAGAATACATTATCTCACTCGTTTATTTGTGCATGTCCATTTGACCTATTGGATGGATCTGCTGTGTATCAAAACTGAAAATAGATTCTTCATAATCTAGTGGTCTCCTTGGGGCTGGCACTTTAGCTTCAAGGAATGCAATTTGCATTTTCCCCTTCTCTGTGTCAAATGCTGAAAGGAGCCTATGCTGTGATGTAGCTGTATGTTTCTAGAATTGTGTGTATGTCATGGATTTCAGCATCTCATTCCTCTTTTTGATTACCCCTATACTTGGCAAAAATATTAGGCTCATTAGTGTCTTGAGCCAAGTCACGTGTTTGTGGTGTTTCTGGAAGATATTGTGAAATAGAGGAAGAGGGAGAGCCTAGAAAATCATGCTCTTGTCTTGTACCTTTAAAGATGTCTTTTGATGTTGTTGAAGCATGTGTACCTAACATGACTATTATAGTCTACCCTTCCTCCTCTTGTATAAAGACTAGTGATGCATTATTTTCAAGCCTCTTAGTGTAGATTAAAAATTGCTTGGCTTCAATATCTGTTATTGGAGAATAATATTCTTCTCTGGGCCTTTTGTCATGCTTCTCCTGAGAGATGGGTGCCTTTGAGGTGGTTGTGGACAAAATCTGCTCCTCTACTTCCTAATAGGTGTTCTCCTCCCATTGATCTTTGTTCATATATTGCTTGATCTCCAACCGAGGAGTATGTGTGTAAGGAGTAGTCTTTTGCTCCACCCTCAAATTTAAAATCATACCAAAAGAGTCATAAGACCAAGTGAAGCTCAGTTTGAAATTTAGTTGCTTCAACCACAAATTTGTTTCTTTACCAACTGCACACAAAAGGTCCTATTTGAGCTTTGATTTTAAATAGAGCCTTCTTTTTAGCTGCCACAAAATGTAGGCCATCCACATGTATCATTTGTATGATGCATTCTAATGAGAATAGTCTCATGGGAACAAATTTTTGTAGCTTATAGGGTGGAAATTCACACCCACTCGATGTAATTATGGTATAAATACCAGTCACCTGTCTTCACATGATCACTAAGATGCAAAACTTTCCTAATATCTACTCCTATCCAAGGCTCCAAATCACTGTGTAGCAGACAAATAGCTATATATGAAAAATGATCAACATATTATGTGAAAGTAAACTTTGTGGTGTTTTTCGTAACTAGAGAGGTCCAATGTATAACTGATTGAGCACTACCTTGCTCATCCATCTTCTGCAAAGTAAAGGGAAACTTGTCTGCCTGATGATAAATAAACATATAAACTAACATAACAAAATATTTGAAATCTCCCTTTGTAGGAAACTTCGTGAATTGCTCATGTATTGTGTCTACAATAAATTCACATTAATTAAAAACAATAGGTTTCTCACTAGTGGTAAAAATTGAGAGGAAGCCAACAATGGCCTCATCAACTCACTGATGAGAGTGATAACCAAGTAAGCATGAGATGATGCTAATGATTTGTTTAGTTACCTCAGGGAACATAGAAGATGAGTATGGAGGGTTTGTTTTAGGTAGTTGGGCATCTTTAGGAAGAAAGATTTCAAATACTTTCCTCTCTCTGAGGGAAGGTTAAATTCTTGTAGATCTCTGTGAGAGAGTCTACTAATAATGGCTTGGAAGAATCGGGGATAGTCACTTGAAGCATTTGAGATATGGATTCGATTGTGATGTTTATCAAAATTTCACGATTTTGACTCATAATTTCTCTTTGGGAGGGTACATAGCTCAACTGACACCAAGAGACTAACTCACAGAAGTGATGGGTTTGTGGGAACATGAATTGAAGGAGGGTAGACTCCCATAGATTCAATTCATCACTTTGATCTAAGAATTTATGCTTCAACCAACTGTGAAGTTTGAACAAGTCGAATTCACAGTTCGTTTCAATGATTTTATATTGTACATCAACTAGAGGTAGATGATCCAGATCAAAAGGAGGGGAAACATGGGATTTTCCTCTGGTTTCTTTCCCTTGTCCTTAGGGGTTGTATTCTTAGGAGGCATTTTCGATCTTTAACAATAAAACAAAGGGACAAAAACACTAGGATTACTTGGAATGGGAAGCTTGACTGAAGAATGCTGGAGTGGGGTCTCTCATGGATTAGATTGAATTAGATCACTATTACTGAGCAATTGTCTGGTTTTTCTGACAATGTAGAAAACTAAAAGCTGGTACTAGTCGTGCAAAACAAGCGAAAGAAAGGAATTTGCAGTTTTAACAGTGATTTTTAAGGTAGCTTTTCAAATTAGCGTTTTTTTTTACCATTACAGGAGTCAATCCATTGCGAAGGGAGCGAGAAAAATGAATTATCATAACAATTTGGTGATGTGGGAAAGGGAGCGCCAGATGGTAGTTGTTGATTGGGAGTGGGACAAATTCTTGGGATAGGTTAAGCAGAAGGGGAGGTTGTGTGAGTGGGGTCTGTGAGGTTGAGTTGGCAGATGGTGAGTGGGGTCGGGGAAGGGTGTGTGGGTGAAAAACTCTCAAGAGGGAAATCTATTGAGGAGATATTGCAACAGAGGAGAAGTGAGAATCCAGAAGAAGGAATTTCTAGAGAGTACGAGGGAGAGGGAGAACGGAAAGACATCCAGAGGAAGGCTGATGCTGGCCCATGCAGTGCTGATGCAGAGGCAACACAGTCCTTGAGGGGAAGTCGAGTTCTTGTTGAGGGAAGTCGAAATTCTGTTGCCATAAGCCAGGGTCTAAGTCTCGGAGGCAGAAGGTCAATTTCTGAGCCAAAAGAGGATCTAGAGGAGAGGCACCGTAATACCTAGGAGGGGTTACACAAAAGTTTCCCAGGGTGATGTAGTTCTACACACAAGCCACACAGAGTGTAACGCAGAGCCTCTTGAGCAATATGATCAGTCACTGGTTCTCTAGTGAGAGGGTGATATCATTTCACTAGTATTTTGTTCAATATTCTCTTTGTATTGGATTGCTACATGAGCTTCCTAGAATTGTACTCAGAATTTTCCCCTGCTTAATAATAAACCCTCAAAGCTGTTGCACTAGTTTTCCCAAGTTGGGTTTTTCCGGAGACTATTTGTCCAAAAATAACAATCCTATGTGTTGTATTTTATTTCTTTCTCAATATTTTGTTTCCGAAATATGTAAATTATTAAGTGAAGGCTGCAGATGTATTTGTTTCGATATTTATTGTAGAACATAGTAAATAACTTGCATGATTTAATCAAGTAGGAGAAGTAACATCAGCTTGATGTAGTAGGGATTCCAACTAAGGAATTATCACATGGTATTGGAGTTAGTGCAGGTGAGACAAGAAGAGCACAACCAGAAACCCCAATGTTGAGCAAAAGGGGAAATCAAAAAGCTGCAGAAGGCAGCAAGTTGAAACCCAGAGGGTTTGCGTATTTCTAGTCGAAGGGCCAAAAATTCGGGGTATTCTCTCTCCGAGTGAGTGGACAGAGATAAAGAGCTTCCAGTTCAATTTTTCCATGGCAGAGGGAGTAGAGCTAAGCCTTAGCATGAGGATCAGTTGGTGGAGGCAGATTTTTTAGTTGGCAGCCTTGCTAGGCTAAAGAGACGTCATAAGAAAGAAGAGGATCATAGTGAGGGAATACTTCCTCAGTGATTTCTTGCCG
This sequence comes from Pinus tabuliformis, assembly GCA_031772625.1. Lineage (NCBI taxonomy): Eukaryota > Viridiplantae > Streptophyta > Pinopsida > Pinales > Pinaceae > Pinus > Pinus tabuliformis. The sequence goes on from CM062818.1 coordinate 2,077,455,805, forward strand.
AGGAAATCAACATTTCTCAATTGTTAAGCAACTGAAGATCAACAACTTACCAACTCCATCAGGAATTGCATAAGTCAACCTAGGAGCTATGTATTAGGGAGAAAGAGGGAGTTGTTTGACAATTTTTGATGGAAATGGCAATCACTGGTTTGAAGGATTAAGACAAGTTGGACGAGGCTTCCAATTATGCCATCTAGAAGGCTAGAATGACCTTCCTTCTAGATGAGCATGCCCTCAAGACATATTTTGATAATGTGGTAGTTTTCCTAGTGGATGTAGATCCGCTGAAGAAGTATAGAGCTGATGTGGCTAAGGTGAAAATGATGATCTTGGATGGAGTCAAGGATCACGCGGTGTGCCACGTTGCAAGTAAAGGGACCGCCAAGAAAATGTGTGATCCAGGTGGATATTGGTGGCCACCCACCAAGTCCACTTGGACCCCCACCATTTTTTCTCTCATCATTTTCAGTTTCCTTAATTGTAGCACAACTGACTATTTTTAACAGTTTTTTGGATCCTGAACTTCCGGAGCCGTTTTGAGGCCCTAACGACATTTTTCTGGGAAAACTAGGAGCCACATGGGTACATGGACCCATGTTGCTCTTCCCAATGTTGTATTTCTCAGAAAGATCTTTCTAATGAGATATTATGCACATCAAACGGAGATCATATGTAAAAGTTACGACCCCGGGAAGTTGACATACCAATTTACCCAAACAGGGTCCACAGTTTGGTGTTTCATCTTCTAGGGTTAGGTTTTTGGATGTTTAGTGTTTTCCATTATTTCTCAACATTAAATAGGCCTTCGAGCCTCATTGTAAGACAGTTCAAAGGCATGCAGCCACCACATCTCTTCTCAGAGATAAGCTACCATCACCCTAGCTGGTTTATTTCCGTTACTGTTTGTAAGCATATTTCAGTATTTCACATTAATGAAATGAAGTATTATTTCCGCTGCATATCTGTGTTTATGGTTATCTCTGTAATTTTTTTCATTCCTATTTAATTCTGGATCAGTGGTATCAGAGCGGTCTTCTTTTTCTCTATTTTTCTTTGCATGTCCCCAACGAGGTCAGGATATAAGGAGTTAGGGCTTTAACTAGTCGAACCTTTGCAAGACCAGCCTTGCAAATCCCGACAACCTCCCATGGCGGATGAGAAGAAAGATGAGGGGGTAGGAGATCCTATCAAAATCTTGCTTGAAGAAGCCCTCAAGTGACAAAGGAATGCGATGATGGACAACTTTGACCAGATCCTTCAGTGGCTACCCAGAAGTGATGCATCAGCTTCCAGTAGCTACTCTGGAAACACCATGCCCTTTAAGGTACAAGTTAATTTTGAAATACCCATATTCGAGGGTTAGATAGACGCAAATGCTGTAGATAAATGGTTAAATTTGCTAGAGGGTTATTTTTATATTCATGAATTTTCGAGTTGGGAAAAGATTTTTTTCGCTCTTCTCAAAGTAGCCCCCCACGTCAAGGACTGGTGGGAAACCTACTACGAGCAGAAGGATGAAAATACCGGCTCACTATTTTCAAACACACCCACCTAGAATTCATTCCAGGATGCCATTAAGGAGCAGTAATACCTTGTCGAAAGCTATGAGGATCAATACATAAAGTGGACCATTTTGTGGTAGGGAAGGGAGTAAGACATGTCGGAGTTTACCAATCTTTTCCATACCCTTCGCACAAAGTTGGGTATCAAGGATTCCGAGTAGCATGTAATACTAAAATACCGTGGTTGCCTACACAATTACATCCAGGAAAAAATAGAATTCTTGAACATCTCCTCGCTTGGCACAGCATACCGATATGCTGTCAAGGTCGAGCAAAAGTTTAAACAGAAGAAGCGAGACTTTGGATCTGCGAATCCAAACCAAGGGAAAGGTGTCCCTAAACCACAGAACAAAGGACAAAGACAAGGTGGGGCAACCCAAGAAAACCCGCCAAATTTTCAAGCAAAGAACAGTGCCGCGAAGCCAAAAAAGACATGGGAAGATGGTGTGAGTTCCATAAGAGCTCCACTCACAACACAAGTGAGTATCGGGACAAGTAGTCACTAGTGGCTGAGCTAAAGGTCTCAGAATCAGATGCATGTTTTGACTCTGAGTCAAAACCCGAAAAGGGGAATGATAAAGGGAAGAAGATTATCGATGTGGAGCCCAACACCATCGTTGCCACCATGAAGATACAGAAGGAGGAACCCAAAGATCTAGAGGAGGAGGAGCGTCTCTTCCACTCCTAGATGTGGGTAAAGGGCTCCCTGCTACAGTTCATTGTCGATAGCGGGAGCCAAAAGAACCTTATTTCAGCAGAGGTCGTGAAGTGGTTGGGCTTACTAACCACAGCACATCCACAACCATACACCATTGGGTGGCTTCACCAAGGACGGGATCTTTGTGTGAGCCAGTAGTGTCGCCTTCCATACAACATCAAGCCCTTCATGGATGAGGTATTGTGTGACATTGCTCCCTTTGAAGTTTGTGATGCATTATTAGGACAACCATACTTGTGGAAGTGACATGCTGTGTATGAATCACAACCCCGTGCTGTTATTGTTACATTGGGAAATAAGTTGTACAGGATATCGAAGGTAGCACCGCCCACCACCATCTCTTTGGTTACTACAAAACAATGCAGTAAGCTCATTTCAAAAACCAGGAAATTTGTTTTCCTGATGATACGCCCTCAAGGAAAGAAGAAGACGCTGGCCACGACCTCTAGACAGGGCCCCTCCACACGACAACTATAGATGGACAAGGTCATGGAGGAGTACGAGGACATCTTCACCTCCCCCGCAGGGGTTCCTCTACACTGTCAGGTCAAGCACTCCATCAATTTGACCCAGTGCGCTGCTACCCAATGGACCAATCTATCGGGGCTCCGTTCTGGAGAACGATGAAATCAAGAGGCAGATTTAGGAGCTGCTACAGAAAGGTCACATCCGTTCGAGTTCATCGCCTTGTGGGAGCCCGATCATGTTGGTACAGAAGAAGGATGGGACTTGGAGACTCTGTATTGATTATCGGGCACTGAACAAGATCACTGTCTGTAATAAGTACCCAATCCCGCGAATTGATGACCTCCTGGATCAACTAAAGGGGGTAAAATATTTCAGTAAGATCGATCTGAAGTTAGGATATCACCAGGTACCAATCTAACCCTTTGATGTATGGAAGACTGCCTTCAAAGCTAAGGAGGGTCTTTTCAAATGGTTAGTTATGCCTTTCGGATTGACGAATGCTCCTGCAACCTTGATGAGGCTAATGGATGACATCTTGCGGCCATTCATCAACTGATTTGTAGTGGTATACTTGGATGACATTCTAATCTTCAGCCAAAGCTGGGAAGAGCACATCCACCACATCCGACAGGTTCTCCAAACACTACAGCAACACAAGCTATGTTCCAATTTGGAGAAATGTACTTTTGGCATGACCCAAGTTTAGTATCTAGGATACTTTATTGATGAACAAGGGGTGCATGTGGATCCAGCCAAGATCCAAGTCATTCGGGATTGGCCATCTCCAACCACTCTCACAGAGCTTCGCATCTTTCTAGGCCATGCCAACTTCTACTGCAGGTTTTTGTTGGGGTTTTCTCGTATCGCTTGGCCCTTGAGTCAAGTCACCAAGGGAGGAGCGAAAGAAAAATTCTTTTGGTCTGAATCTCAACAGAAGGCATTCACAGAGTTAAAAGATCGCCTCTGCACGTCACCAGTGCTCGGGTTGCTAGATTTGCAACAACCATTTGAGGTCGAGAAAGATGGCTCTGACTATGCTATTGGGGCAGTCCTTACTCAACATGGGCATCCAGTGGCATATCACAGTGAGACACTTTCAGACACAGTCTAGAAGTATCACACTTATGACAAAGAGATGTATTCCATTGTGCAAGCCTGTTGACAATGGAAGAATTACATTTTGGGGAAGGAAACAGTCATCCACACAGACCGGCGACCTATACAGTTCATATAGACCCAAGGGAAATTGCAGAATAATCGCCATTAAAAGTGGTCTACGTACTTGCAACAGTTCGATTTGAATATAAAGTATAAGAAGGGCAGCACCAATAATGTTGCAGATTGCCTTAGTCGACTGCCAATCATGGCGTTAACCACCGTGCTCAACTCTTGTGAGAACGAGACTTCTGATTGGCCACTTCTCTACAAAATCGACCCAGAATTCAGCCACACATATTAGACACTCTTGGAGGGACGGCATGTTCCAGATTTTCACCTCCAGGATGCCTTGTTATGCTACTTGGGTCACCTTTGTGTTCCTTCAAGCGAGCGTGCCAAGATGATTTCGGAAGTACACTACAGTCGGGCTGCTGGGAAATTCGCGGTTGAGAAATTAACGGCAATACTACAAAATTATTTCTATTGGCCGAATCTTCATCGGGATGTCAGGAAGTACATCAGATTTTGTATTTCCTGCGCCATTGCCAAACTGACCATTAAGAAGCAAGGCTTCTATACCCAGCTGCCTACCCCTAGTCAACCTTGGGAATCCATCTCCATGGATTACATGTCAGGCCTTCCTTCCACTAAGCATGGAAACGACTGTGTTTTTTTGGTCGTCAACAGGTTCTCAAAGATGGCCATTATGGTAGCTTGCAAGAAGAATATCACAACAGAAGCCACTGCTAAACTCTTCTTTGAACAAGTGTGGGTGCACTTTGGGATCCCACAATCTATCATCTTAGATTGGGATAGTCGATTCCTCAGTACATTTTGGTCTAGTCTTTGGTTAATGGTGGACACCAAACTCACTAAGTCCACATCTTTCCATCCTCAAACTAATGGCGAGACAAAGGTTGTCAACAAGATGATTGTACACATTCTGTGCATGTACAACTCAAAGCATCCACGCACATGGGATGAGAGCCTCCCCTATGTTCAGCATAGCTATAACCTAGCTCTTCATAGCTCGATTGGCCACAACCCTTTTCAGGTGGGCTTGGGATTCCAGCCACTATGCCCCATTGATGTTGCCATGCCACTTACAGCTACTCACACAGATTCGGCTCGTGTATAGTCCTAAATAGACAAGGCAACCAGCTTCATTGAGCACATCTAACATATTCACTAGCAGGTCCATGAAATTCTGGAGAAATCAAATTCCAAGTACAAGCAGTGACATGATAAACATAGGGTGCCACACAAGTTTCAGGTGGGCGACAAAGTCTGGTTGCATTTGCAAAAGGAACACCTTACTGGAGCCTATCAGAAATTAAGACAACTCTGATATGGTCCTCACACCATTACTAAGGTTGTGGGAGACAATGCATTTGAGCTCAACATTCCTCCATTCCTTGGCCTGCACCAAGTGTTCAATGTGGATTGCCTTCGACCATACTTTCCACCATTACTAGACACATCCGACATTGCAGAACAGCTCACACCCATAGAATTAAATCCAGATTTCACGGAACATGCTGCAACTAATCGGATCATGGACACAGAGATAAAGAACACTCACCAATAGAATATCCAACTGTACCAAGTTGTCAAAGCAGGCCAACTCCTTCACCAGGCAAGTGGCTCACTAGGGACCAAGTTCAGTAGAAGTTTCCTCATCTCATGGAGGAACTCAACGCAATGGGGACCATTGCTTCCTAAGGGGGTAGGAATGATCCAGGTGGATATTGGTGGCCACCTGCCAAGTCCACTTGGACCCCCACCATTTTTTCTCTTAGCATTTTCGGTTTCCTTAATTGTAGCAAAACTTTCTATTTTTAGCAGTTTTTAAGGTCCTGAACTTCCGGAGCCGTTTTGAGGCCCTAAACGACGTTTTTTGGGAAAACTAGGAGCAACATGGGTCCATGGACTGATGTTGCACTTCCCAAAGTTGTAGTTCTCGGATATATATTTCTAACGAGATATTGTGCACGTCAAATGAATATCATATGCCAAAGTTACAACCCTAGGAAGTTGATGTACCAAGTTACCCAAACAGGGCCCACAGTTTGGGATTTCATCTTCTAGGGTTAGGTTTTTGGATGTTTATGGTTTTCCATTATTTCTCAACAATAAATAGGCCTTCAAGCCTTATTGTAAGATAGTTCAGAGGCATGTAGCCACCACATCTCTTCTTAGAGATAAGCTACCATCGCCCTAGCTGGTTTATTTCCATTACTGTTTGTAAGCATATTTCAGTATTTCACATTAATGAAATGAAGTATTATTTCTGCTGCATATCTGTGTTTATGGTTATCTCTGTAAGTTTTTGCATTCTTGTTTAATTCAGAATCAATGTGGGATGCCTTGGCCACATTGTATTAGAGACCTTCTGAGTAGTAGAAGATGTAGTTAGAGAAGAAGTTGATATCTGCTTAGTTGCAGAAGGGGGAGCGAGTGGATCTATTCCTCATGAAAATGAAGGATATCCATGATGAGGTGTGAGCTGTGGGACATACACCTCAAGACTTGGAGTTAGTGACACTAGCTCTAAATTTCATCTCAAATAATTGACAAATCTTTGTCCACAGTATCCTGGGTAGGGAAACATTGCCAAATTGGGACGAGATGTGGGCACTCTAAAATAAGAAGATCTAAGGAGAGACTTTCTCAAGGTCAAACTTGACAGGAGAAGCAACAATAGTGGGTCGAAGCCCAAAGTAGAGGAGGAGGATAATACAACCCTTGCATTGAAGGGACAACACCTGGGGCAACAAAGACAAAATAATGACATCTCCAAGGTAAAGTGCTTAAGATGTGGTGAGATGGGCCATTATTCATCCAAGTTCCTTTGAAGAAAAAGGACAAGGATGAGAAGCATGATCCCAAGGTTTGAATCACAAAGATCGAATAGGATGAGGAGTTCGCCAAGACAACCAAGATACCTTTAGGAGGGAGGTGGGCTGATATAGAACTATAGTTTGATAGAGCTACAAATGGGCAGGGTCCTTGAGGGGCCCACCTCTTGGATCATCACCTTGCTACGGGAGCCCTTGATTAGTAGTAGTGGGATGGTGGAGTTTCAATTGGTGCCATTGTGTGTTGATTCGACAGATGCAGTGGCTAGGTGAGCCAGAGACTGAGTAGCACAGACAAGAGAGGAAGCAGTCCGAGGAGGCACAGTTCAGAGCTTCAACAACGCAATAACTTCAGAGGCAGAATGGGACCAGCACCAAGGAGTATCCACTAGATACTTGTCCAATTTTGGGTGTTTTCAGTTGCTTCCCTCAGTAACTGGGTTGTAGTGCAGATGCACTGTTGGGAGGAATGACGAGCAATAACACAGATGCAGAGGGAGCTATAGTATAGATGTAGTGTTGGCAGTGGTAGTGTCAAATGAAACAATACAGTAGCAACAACAACACAATGGTTGGTGGACAGTACGTCAGACATCAGACGCACAAAGAAGATGCTTCAAAGTTAGAGTAGTATACAGAGAGGCAGTGTATTGCTAGAGCACATTCCTTGCTAAAAGGGAGTGTTGATTTGGGGTAGCATCGGATGTGCTCTAAGCCTCAAATTTTGCAGGGAGGATTGGGCATAGGTATTCCAAGGAACTAAGAAAGCATTTTTGGAAATTCCACCCAGAAGTTATTTTATTAAAATAATTAATATTTTTAATGGGGTTCCTAAGTATAAACTTAGGAAAATTAAAATATTAATGGGTATTAATCTAATTAGGGGTGAAACTTCTAGAAAAAGCCATGGATCAAGCCAAAACGATCTGAGCCTTTGATTATGTTTTAATCTAGGCCATTTGTTGTCCAACTGGAAGATATAAGAATGGGTTTGAGATTTGTTTAGAAAACACACAAAGAGATTGAGAAAATCGATTTTCCGAGATGAGAAGTTCTTAAGAGGAAAATCGATTGAGGACATCTTGCAGTAGAGGTGTAGTGAGAATCTGGGAGAAGGAATTTCCAGAGAGTACCAGGTAGAGAGAGAACATAAAGACATCTAGAAGAAGGCTAAAATTGGCCTACATAGTGATGATGCAGAGGCAATAAAGTCCTCGAGGGGAAGTCGAGTTCCTGCTGTGGGAAGTCGAATTTTAGTTGCTGGAAGTCAGGGTGTCAGTCTAGTAGGTAGAAAGTTGATTTATCAGCCAACAGAGGATCCAAAGGAGAGAGATCATAATACGCAGGAGGGGTAACATAGACGCTACCCAGGGTGATGCAATTCAACACAGAGGCCACATAGAGGGTGATGAAAAGCCTCTAAAGCTACAAGATCAATCACTGATTCTTGAGTGATAGGGTGAGATCATTTCACCAGCCTTTTGTTCAGTATTCTTTGCATCAGATTGCTAGTTGAGCATCGTAGAAGTGTACTTAAAATTTCTCCAGCATACTAATAAAACCCTCAGAGTTGCTACACTAGTTTTCCGAAGTTGGGTTTTTCCGGGGACTACTTGTGCAAAAATAACTGTGTCCTATGTGTTATATTTTTCTTTCTTTCTTAGTATTTTGCTTCCGCATGTGTGTAAATTAATTGAAGGTTTCAAATGTATTTTATTCCAAATTTACCATAGAATACAATAAATAACTTGCATGATTTAATCAAGTAGGAGAAGTAACATTAGTTTGCTGCAGTAGGGATTACGGCTTAAGAATTTTCACATAGTTGCGAGAGGAAGGACCAGCAGCAACACGGATTCATAGGGAGCTACAATATAGATGTAGCATTGGCATTGGTAGTGTCAAAGGCAACAATATAGTAGCAACAACATTGCATTAGTTTGTGGATAGTACGTCAGACATCAGCAGAGCAGAGACCATGCTTCAATGTCAGAGAAACCACAGAGAAGTAGTGTATTTCCAGAGCACATTCCTCACTAAGGAGTGTTGATTTTGGGTAGCATCGGATGTGCTCTAAGCCTCAAGTTTTGCATGGAGGCTTGGGAATAGGTATTCCAAAGATCCCAGAAAGAGTTTTCTAAAATTCCATCCAGAAATGATTTTATTAAAATAATTAATATTCTGAATGGGGTTTCTAAGTCTAAACTTAGGAAAATTAAAATATTAATGGGTATTAATCTAATCGGGGGTGAAACTTCTAGAAACAACCATGGATCAAGTCAAAATTATCTGAGCTTTTGATTATGTTTTAATCTAGGCCGTTGGTTGTCCAACATGAAGGTATAAGAAGGGGCTTGAGGGTCATTTGGAAAACACACAGAGAGATTGAGGAAATTGATTTTATGAGATGAGAAGTTCTCAAAAGGGAAATCAATTGAGGAGAGATTGCAACAGAGGGGCAGTATGAATCCAGGAGAATAAATTTTCGAAGACTATGAGGCAGAGGGTGAACAGAAATGTGCCTAGAGGAAGGCTGAAGTTGGCCCACACAGTGCTGATGCAGAGGTTGTGCAATACTTGAGGGGCAGTTGACTTCCTGCTAAGGTAAGTTGAAATTCAATTACCAGAAGATAGGGTATGTGTCTGGGAGGCAGAAGGTAGATTCCGTAGCCAAAAAAGGATCCAGAGGAGAGGAAATGTAATACCGAGGAGGGGTGACACAAAAGATGCACAAGGTGACACAGTTCTATGTAGAGGCCATGCAGAGGGTGACGTAGAGCCTCTAGAGCAACATGATCAGTCACTAATTCTCTAGTGACATAGTGAGATAATTTCACAAGTCTTTTGTTTAGTGTTATCTCTGTATCAGATTTCTACTTGAGCATCCTATAATTGTACTCAACTTTTTCTCCTACTTAACAATAAACCCTCATGGTTGCTACATTGGTTTTTCCAAGTTGGGTTTTTTCGGGGACTATTTGTCCAAAAATAATTGTGTCCTATGTGTTGTGTTTTTATTTCTTGCTCATTATTTTGTTTCCAAATATATGTAAATTAATTGAAGGATGCAAATGTATTTTCTTCGATATTTACTGTAGAACACAGTAAATAACTTGCATGATTTAATCAAGTAGGAGAAGTAACATCAGTTTGCTGCAGTATGGATTTCGGCTTAGGAATTGTCACATGGTATCAAAGCTAGTGCAGGTGAGACAAGAAGAGTAGAACTAGAAACCCCAACATTGAGCAAAAGTAGAAATCGAAAAGCTGAAGAAGGAAGCAAGTCGTAACCCTAGATGGTTTGCACAGTTCTAGTCGAAGGGCCGAAAATTCGAGGTATTCTCTTTCCGAGTGAGTTGACAGAGAGAAAGAGTTTCCAGTTCAAATTTTTTCATGGCAGAGGGAGTAGCATTAAGCCTCAGCATGAGGAGCAGTTGGCAGATGTATATTTTTCAGTGGGAAGCCTTGTCATGCTAAAAAGACGTTAGAAGAAAGAAGAGGAGCATAGTGAGTGAATACTTCCTCTGTGATTTCTTGCCGAGAAAATCAACATTTCTCAATTGCTAAGTAGCAGAGGAGCAACAACTTACCAACTCCATCAGGGAGTGCATATGTCAGACTAGGAGCTACGTAGTAGGGAGAAAGAGGGAGTTGTTCTATAGTTTTCAGAGGAGATGGAAATCCGTGGTTTGAGGGATCATGACAGGTTAAACAAGGCTACCAACTATGCCATCTGGAAGGCTAGAATGACCTTCCTGCTAGATGAGCATGCCCTTAAGACATATGTTGATAATGTAGTAGTTGTCCTCATAGATGCAGATCTGTTTAAGAAGTAAAAAGCTGAGATGGCTAAGGCAAAAAGGATGATCCTAGATGGAGTCAAGGATCATGTGGTGTGCCATGTTGAAAGCAAAGGGACCACTAAGGAGATATGGGATGCCTTGGCTACATTGTATCAGGGATCTTCCGAGAGGTAGAAGATGTAATTAGAGTAGATGCTGAGATTTTCTGAGATGCAAAAGGGGGAGAAAGTGGATCCATTCCTAATGAAACTAAAGGAGACCCATGATAAGCTGTTAGCTGGGGAGATTCACCTCAAGACTCAGAGTTAGTGAGACTCGCTCTAAAGTTTGTCTCAGATGATTGGTAGATCTTTGTCTAGAGTATCTTGGCCAGGGAAACATTGCAAAATTTGGACGAGATGTGGGTAACTCTGAAACATGAAGAGCTAATGAGAGACATGCTCAAGGTCAAAATTGATGGGAGCAACAACATCAGTGGGTCGAATCCCAAACTAGAGGAGGAGGATAACACAAACCTTACGTCGAAGGGGAAATAGGGGCAATAGAGATGAGCATATGAGTTATGAATTCATTTATGAGAGGAAATTAAACATAAACATTAAAATCTCATCAAACATAGTATAAACATATGAATTCTACTTGAAGACTACTGAAATGGTCACATGAAAGAATTAGGATGGGAGTAAGGAGACATAACGTTCATACTAATGATAAAACAAAGAAGAAACATTCGCACAAAATCGTACCACAAGAAACCTAAGAGGATAGCTGCAAACTGCCTATAATACTCCTGCAAAATTGATGGTGTACACTAGCTTCAAAGCCTTTGACTCACAATAATCCAACCCTATTTATGACTTAGATTAGGTTACATATAGAAAAAAACCACATTACCCCTCTCAGGGGTTGAATCCATCAACCTAGGAACTGATTACATAATTCTCTCTAACCAAACCTAAAACTAGGGATGTTAGAAACTAATTCCCTGGTTAGACTTAGTTGATTCACTTTAACTTTACAAGCATTAATGAGCATGAATCTACATCAATTTGGCATTTACAAGCTCAATTATAATTAATTACATCCTATGAAAACCCAAGAAGACAAAATATATCATGTAGAGTTGACCTAGATTGATAAAACTCGAAAATTTGACCTCCTGGAAAAAGCGCAGTGAAATTTCTCAGAAGCGCAAAATGAGGGACAAAAGCGCAACGTGCTGCTAATGGGGTCTTTTGGAGGGGGTTTCCTTGATATTTTTCCTAACTTGAAGGTTGATGAAGATAGCTTAGGATGTCTGCTAACCCTTTGAAGCCTTAAACCTGCAAAATCCTTCTCCAAGTCACCTATAAATAAATTTTTCCAAGGCTACTCCAGAAGCAGCGAGGGGTCTGAAAAGGAGGTAGAAACATGAAAATTGGCCTATTTATTGAATTTTTCTCCAAACTTATGATTTGACATGGAAAACCAAGTGTATATATGCAAATTATAGGTTACAATATATCCATATATGCAAGCCACTTGTCATTTGTAGGCCCTTAGAAGAAGTGCAGCGTGAGCTCGTTGTGCTTCTGTGCATCATGAATTGCCAAAACTGCTAAAAACTTCAAAAATCACCAAAATTTTCCAAAATTATTTGAAACTTGTTCTTTTTCTCTCTAAGTGATGGATTAGACAACCAATGATGCATGAACATGAAAATCAAGGTTGTCTCTCTTCTTTAGCTTATTTAGGGTTTTCTTTAGCTTCTTTTTCATATCCCTAACCCTAATTCTGCAAATTTGGTTCCTGATGAAGTAGTGCCTTTCCATGTGTCTTTGAAGGTTTGTGGCTCTATTTTCCTTCCTCGGGAGCTTCTCCAAATGCTCATTTACCTTCTCAAGCCAATATTATTTGTCTTTTTCAAACTCAACTCTAATAGGTTCAAGAGGGTCTTTCTGTACTGTTGAAGGAGATGGCTCCTTGTTAAACAACTTGAAAATAAGTCTCTTCATGTCAGCAACCTCCTTTACATTAGATAAATGACAATTATTGAATAATACAAATGACAAGACTTCCTTTGTATACATACAAGTCTAAAGGGTCACAATATAATTGGGGCCTATATAACAATAATAAATAAGGGTGCAATAATAATGATAGTGGGATTTTATGGGGCAAAAAAATGACAATATGGGGGCTACATGGGATACAAAAATAACAATATGGGGGATACACTAGTGTTATAGGGATCCAGCGTGCCCCTCTCCTTCAAAAAAGTGTTGTCCTCAATGCTTGAGTAGTTTTGGATGCTTCTAAATTAAATATTCATTCTCCCATGTGGAATATTCTGTGGGTAAGTTCTTCCACTTAATGAGGGGTGAATGCATGAAGATGGGTTACACTTTTGGGTCAAGTGTGGCGTTGAAATTTTAAAATTTTCCTCTTTTATCGAAATGAAGCCCTCAAAATTCACATAACCATTGTGAATTTTGATTCAGAGTAAAAAGCCAATATGTGGAGAATTATGTTATTGTCCTAGTAATATTTTTTGCAAAAAAATTTAGTGTTGTATAATCTCTCAATTTTCCATTAAATGTAGTACTTGTCCTTGCAAATTTTCACACATCTTAAGAGGTATGTGTGTGTTCACATAATATAAATAGTCTAAAATGTGTATCTCTCTCTCTCTCTCTCTCTCTCTCTCTCTCTCTCTCTCTCTCTCTCTCTATATATATATATATATATATATATATATATATATATATGAGAGGATGATCTACTAAGAGAGAAATAAGTTTTTCCTATGAAAAATTTATTTTTTTGTTCAAAATTATATATTATTTTACTTTTTTTCGAAGTTCGCACAGTAATATTTCAATTAAATTTTGCATACACATGCTCACGTAACATTTTTTTCAACTATTTAAATAAATTGAAAAACCAAGAGTACACTTTTGAAGAGGACTCGTAAATGAATATAGTGGTATTTTTTGAAAAATTTTCGTTGTGTATATTTTATGTTATTGATTTTTTATTCTCCTTCTTTAAGACTGTCCAAAAAAAATTCGAGCATTATGTTTAAAAAAAATTAGATGAAAAATATCAAACTCATATGCCATTGGATAGAGGATTTCTTCATGAATCCAACATGATCAACTCTGCCACCTAAGGACAAATTTTTCCCTAAGTTTGCTAAGGTACAAAATGGTGTTGCAGAAAAATTTGTAGAAGGGGTGCTAAAATTGTGGTTTTTAGGACCTCAGAAGCTTGATCGAGCACTTAAAATGCTCGATTGAGTGCTTGAATTTTAAATTAAAATAGATCGATCGAGGGTTTCCTAAACCCTTGATTGAGCCATTTACATGGTTAACGAGGGGCTCGATTGAGGCCTTGTAAAAGAAAATTCAAATCCTTATGTGAATCCCATAATTTAGATTTTAGAATCAATAAGATCTAAAATTTAATCTATTAATAATTTAACCAAGTTGATATGATATTGTTTTACTAAAAATGAAAAATTCAAGTAGGTCTAGGTCATGAACAACATTAGATTTTTATTTTTTGTGTTATTGCATATTCTACAACCTAGTATGGTGTTAGTGCTCAAAATATACCTTATCATATACCTTGAATTAGAATGGATAATAAATTTACCTTCCATAATTTTTTTTACCACATTAAAATTCCATATTATATTATAATTTTTGTTATCATGTCATGTAGAAACCTTGTAAAATATAATATTAATATTAAAAAAATATTATTACTATTAATATTAAATTAAGAACTATGATATTAATATTAATATTATTAAATTTATTAATTTTGGATTACTATAATATTAACTTTAATACAATATAAAATTTGTTATATTATAATATATATTAATATATTAGGATGTATATTAGCTCCAAATATATATGGGAGGGAAGAATAAAGACCTATAGTGATAGAGGTGGATACAAATAGGGAGTCACAATAGAGAGATGGAGAAAAATTGAGGGAGAGAGAAAATGAGTGAAGAAAGAGAGAAGGAGAGGAGAGATCGAGGGAGAGAAGGTTAAGAGAGAAGCAGGGGGACACAAAGATGACGAGAGGGTGAGGAGGAGAGTGTGGAGGAGAAAGAGAAGGGGAGAGAGATGAAGTTGGAGGAAATTATAGGGAGGGATGATGAAAGACATAGAGAGAGAGAAAGGTGGAGAGAGAGGGAGGAATGAAAAGGAAGAGATGGAGAGAGTGTGTGTATGTTTGGGGGTGAGATAGAAAGACAAAGAAGGAGATATGGAGAGAAGGGGGAGAGAGAATGAGAGAGGGAGGTCTGATATAGTGACAAAGTTGCCTGAGAGAGAGAGAGAGAGAGAGAGAGAGAGAGAGAGAGAGAGAGAGAGAGAAGGGGGGAGACATAGAGAGGTGGGAGATAAAGGGAGAGAGATGGAGGAAGAAAGATAGGATTTGAGAGGGGGAGAGAGAGAGAGAGAGAGAGAGATGGAGGTGGAAGGAGAGAGAGAGGGAAGTAAGAAGAAATAGATAGAGAGATAAGACTGGAGAGAGAGAAAGAGTGACAAGGGAGATGGAGAGAGAGGGAGAGAGGAGAGTAGGATGAAGAGTGATAGAAGAGGAGATAGAGGGAGAGAAGGGGGAAAGGGAGAGATAGATAGAGAGAGAGGGAGGGAGATATATATAGATATGGAGAAACAATGTGTATGTTTGCGGGGTGATATAGAGAGATAAAGGAGAGACATAAGGAGATATAGAGATATAGATGGAAGAGGAAGAGAAGGAAGAAGAGAGAGGTAGAGAGAGGGAGGGAGGGATATATATATATATATGAAGCGAGAGAGGATGTGTGTTTGGGGGGTGCTATAGAGAGATAAAGAAGGAGATATGGAGGGCGGAGAGAAATGAAATAGAATTGTTTTCACTAGATGCATTTATTTCAATGTAGACACTGATTTCTAATCCTATTTTATTTCTTGCATTAGATGCATTAATTTATGTGTAGATGTTTATTCCTAAGTGTATTTAATTGCTTGCATTAGATGCATTGATTTCATTAACTTAGATGTTAATTTATAAACCTATTTAATTGCTCGCATTAGATGCATTGATTTAAATGTTGATGTTGATTCCAAATCCTATTTCATTGCTATCACTAGATGCATTAATTTTAGTGTAGATGTTGATTTCTTATCCTATTTGATTGCTTCCATTAGATGAATTGATTTTAGTGTAGATGTTTATTTCTAATCCTATTTGATTGTTTGCATTAGATGCATTGATTTCAGTGTAGATGTTGATTTCTCATCCCATTTTATTATTTGCATTAAATGAATTGATTTCAATAAAGTTGTTGAATTATGATTTGATTTAACTAGATGCGTGGCATACATGAATTTCAAGGTAATTAGATTAATATTGTGCATTGATTTTAGTGTAAGCACAAAAGAAAATATTGATGATTTGGATTGATTTCGATGTTATAGTAATTCAACCATAAATAAAACACTTGAATTTTCATCTCAAATAAAATGTTCACTTAATTGAAATGTTTCCTTCTTGAAATTGTAAATTATTTTTAATTAACTACATTCTTATTATTCTCCTTTTCCAAGCTTCATATTGGATTGTAAAAAGTACAATATGTGTGTGTGTGTGTGTTATGACTAAAATCTTGTAGATAACCTAAAACAAAATAAAATTGAATAAAATTCATTTGTAATTTTTACATCTCCACAACTTTTAAATTTGAATAAAACTTATTTCAATCATATTTGAGTTTTTTTTTTTTTTAAATTGAATAAAACTTATTTAAATCATAAGGAATTGATTTAAATACTCGACAACTAATTAAATTTAGGAAAGCTAATAATGTTGTATCATTTTCTTGTTCTAATAAAATTGTGAAATCGGATTTATAAAATGCCATTTATTATTTTATTTTATATGCACTTTGTAATAAAGCTATGCACAATTTTCTAATGTCACATATTTACCTTTAAGATGTTTTTTTTTAATAAAATGTCAAATTTCCGCCCACTAACTATCATACAATTTCCATTGGCAGCGATTGGTTCTTTAGTAATCAATAGTTTTGATTTGATTACATAGCCCCCTTCTTGTTTGAATTTTAACGGGGGGCACAACAAGTTGTTTCACCAAAACAACCTTCGCTAGGTGGCGCGCTACTATATGTTGCACAACCCCCTCATCTTTTCCTACTTACCCCTAACCATCCCCCCAGGCTTAAAACCATTCTTGATTTCTGCCATCAACTATTTCTACCACCAAATAAATGCTTCCACCAAACTATCATTCCACCATAAATGCGATCTCGGCCAATTAATTTTTCGATGATCCTCATTATATCTAGTGACTATTTACCATTTAATGCATACATTCCCATTTCATTCAAACATTCATTTCATTACGCTCTCACTCCCATTCATATTTACTCGCTCCCACCACTATCCCTTACCCTATGATCTTTTCCTCATTTGTCAGTCACCGAGAATTAATGCGCACAATTGTAGGCAACTTTACGAAATAATTCATAAAGTCAAAAACCTATTTTACACATAACTCGATTCCTTTCCACCTATTTACATTCTGAAATGAGTTCAGTGAAAGCAAAAGAACCCCATGCTCATTCTGAAACTGTTCTTGCCTCTGTAACATTGAATTACTCAAATACTCAATCAAAGATGGACAAAGGAAAAATGAGGGTCAAAGAAGGGAAATGTTATGTCATAGAGGTGTAGCATTGAAAAGGAGGAAGGTTGCAAGGCCTAGTTAGGCTTGCAGTTAGGGTTATGAGGCTACAAATTCCTCACAACAAGCCTAGGAGGGTTTCCGCTAGGCTAAGAAGGGAGGCCAAGAGGGTTTCAAAGGAGGTTGAGCCCTTCCAGCCTTACGAATAAACCTTAAAAGGTCTCAAATGACCACAACAAGGGGGTTGAAGGCAAGTTGTGTCCCTCAAAAGGCTAGACAATTTCCCTTAAGGGTGCCATAGGCCTTAAGAAGGATACGAAAAACCTTGACAAGGCCCTAAAGGTTGACGCTAAGGCTAGAAGGGTCCAAGCTAGGCCAAGGAAGGGTGAGGCTTGGCCTGAAAGGGTTGGACAACTAGGGAAATAGAAGACCTTGGGCCTATAGGCCCTAAAAAAAATTCAAACCTTCATCAAAATTTTTGAATTTTCTTGAGATATTCAACTTCAATACAAAATTCTTTAGTTGTTGGCCATGCAAAAAGGTTAGAGGCTATATCTTACACTCAAGGGCCTAAAATGCTAGCTCTAATCCAACATATTTCCTTGCATCTCACATGCACAAATGAATTTAAAATTACCCAAAAACCCAATATATAAAAAATTGAAAATAAATTATCACAAAACAAAGGTTAGAAAATATTTTTATTTACAAAAATAATATTATACAAAATATACAAGTGTACAACGTTGACGAGGATTTAGAAAAGATAGAGTTTTTATGAACCTTGACAATGGCTAGATATATTTTAAAATATAAATGTTAAACCATAACCTTAGCACAGTTATAAAATCACATAAAATATTGAGAATCCAAACATGGTCATCTCGTGCCCACAATTTGTGAAGATGGAGCCCAAGGGCTCGGGAACCTACAAACTCTATATATTTTCAGAAGAAGAAATCATTAGAACATACAATTAATCAGATCACCCAAGATAAGCCAAAAACTTACCAATAGAATGTTCATATCATCTATAATGAAATAATGATTTAATTAATATTTGAAGAACAATATAGGAATGCACATACCCAACACATACCACAAATCAGTGAGACAAATACACCATGAACTCCACCCCAACGTATTTTATTATGATGATCAAAACATTCCGAGTAGGATAGTGGATTTACACGAGCATTTACAAAGTTACATCACACCATAGCTCAAGATCAAGATGCTTCTGATCCAAATTGGATCCATGAAAATTATTAGAGTTCTATGATTGTATTAAATCAAGACAGAATTCAAAAACTTGTAAACGAAGAGCTATTAGGAAGACCTCTGGATAGTAGCAGTTTGTAGCCAGCAAGGAATGACGAGGACCTCGGTCAAAGCGCACTAACCGTGGTGCATGGAGACCGTGGAGGACACAAACTAGCAGTTAGGAAGTCTGGATTAGAAAACGGAGGCCGTTTCTGATGCGCGCGCATCGTTGGGAAAAACTCCTCGAAATGAAAAGGCCCCGAGCGCTTGGTCACAAGGAAATGCTGAAAACCATGGGAAAAGAGCTAAAGAAAAAGGTGGGCCCCACACTCCAAAACCGGTGGTATATCAGAGGCATATTGAGCGGTAAGGGGATTTGGCAGAAAATGAGTGATTCCATACATTACATGATGCGTGTCTGGAAGATGAGAGAGAAAACCACCTCTCATCGTGGGCTAACATCCAAGGAAGTCAACTGCGCGATATGAATGAACACCGTAGGATCTAGGGGCTCCATATCTGACGCCGGATATTGCGCCTGATGGGAAACCAGATTTGACAAGGAAATTAAGTCGCTAAGTATAAAAGTCTGAAGTCCAATTTGATCGTTGAGTTGGTGGATGAATCATTATAGAACATAATCGAAATATCAAATTGTTTGAGGAAGAGTTGGCACAGTTTGTGAGAGGAAAAGTGGCCACATCCCTACGAGACGTTACACAGTGGTGATGACGCAGAGGCAGGGAACTCCAAGTGAATAGCAGAAGGCGATCCGAAGGGGTGGAAGAGAAAGAAAACAGTCATGAGACAGATTGGATTTAAGCCATGAACAGATAGAAAATAGAACAAGGAAGAATCAGAAAAGAGAACAATGGAAAATAATGACGAGAGAGACAGTAAAGCAAGAGGCAGAAAAGAAACAGAGAGCGAGCTGACCTGCAGCGTAAGGCAACATCGAGCAGACAGAAGGCTTGAGAGGTTCAAGTGATCCCTGTGAGGAAATCTGTCGGGAATTGAGCACCATATTGGACTCATCCCATTGAAGACCAGAGAGGTTGAGACTTGGTAAGGAAAGAGTCTGTGCACCCTAGTGGCTTGGGGAATCCATGAACCACCCTACCAAGCATTATTTGTTTTAGGAGACTCAAGTTGAGCTCCTCATTGTAAATCTCTGCTTTAAAAACACAATAAAAGAAGGCCACCACTGAAAGATGGACTAGAGACGTAGCCCTGGGGAATAGGGTGAACTACTTATTAATGTGTTGTTTTCTTGTATTTGCTTACTATGTTTCCCTTACTGTTTTCCATTTTCCAGTGTCTATGTATTTTTCAATCTGATCGATCCGTTGCCTAAAATAACATAGACACACACTAGCACATGAGTCTGTAATACCTTCATTCATTAATTATTTAACTGATATCACTCATGAGTGATTTTCAGATCAAGTGGTATCAGAGCTCAAGGCTGTTAAGGTTAGACAAGCTTGTATTGGGTTTAGCTTTTGAATGATAACTAGATCAAAGCTCAAATTAGGACAAGGAGAGTTGGTCAAAACTAATCCTGAAATTGGGAGAGTCTATCCTCGAAATACAATGCTAGAGGAAGGTTCTATGGGGCCAGACCCTCAATTCCTAGATAGTTTCCTAGCCATAAAGTCCATGGTAGAGGAAATATATAGGGATTTTAGAAAACACAAAGATGGAGTTTCATCAGGCTCCAAACTAGATAAAGGAGAAGATGAGTCTCACTTCCATGACCACTCAAAAGGCAAGGGTAAATAAGAAATCTTTCTCCCACCTCCTAATAGCCCTAAACATAAAAAGAAGGCATCTTTAATTAAACTGGATGTTAAATTTGATTTGTTGGATGTGGAGAATGATTGTTCAGAGGTCTTTGTTTTTGGCTGGATGCATACCCCAAGAATTCTATACACCGCTCCACGCGGGGGGGTGCGGGGGGGCCAATCCCCCTTGGCTGGGCGGTCCGGGGGCCAGCAGTCCCCCGGCGAGGCTCGGGGACAGCGCCCCCATAGCTAAAAGAAGATGTAAAATTTCCTTGTAAAAGTATAGTAATTTCTAGTCAATCTAGGCCGTTCATTAGGCAAATGATTTGACGGTAGAAATTATGTTTAGTTTATGGTTTTTTTCCCTAGAAGGAAACCCCTCTCTTTATATGAGGGCATTGTATTTGAGGTTGTGTAATAGATGTGTATTCTCCGAGTGAGAAACAGAGAGGCGAGACTGTGAGAGAAAATAGAGGATATTACAGCGGATCTGCTGTAGGTTGTGTCTCTTCATTTTGCTGGATAATAGAAAGGAAGGACTGGCTGTTTGAGGTGGATGTAGCCCAAACTGGGTGAACCACGTATATATGTGTATCTCTTGTTTTATGTGTTTTCTGTGATTATATTTCTGCAATATGTTATGTGTTCCATTGCTCTGTAATATATAATTTTCTAACATGATTTACCTATATATGATGGAGAGTTGAATGTAGAAAAGCTGGACAATTGGATTAGACAAATTAGTGTTTATTGTAGAGTGCAGAATATCGATTCAGACAAGAGCAAGATTTAGCTGGCAAGCCTATGCCTTGGAGGCACTACCTTAGTTTGGTACGAAGGCAGGACCCAAGTTGATATGAAAAGACATGGTAAGACTATATTTGTTTGGAGTGAATTTGTTTGTGCAATCAAAAAGCAGTTCTATCCATTGGCCTAAACGCAACAAGCCATGATGAGTTGGCAAACTCTTCGACAGTTGAAAGGGAAAGTGTACAGGGATACACTCAAGAATTTAGAAAGAGAGAATTGATTCTAGGAATCTCATTAGACTCACCTCAGACTCTGTTGAAGTACATTGGTGTTCTACACAGCTACATGAGGCACACTATCCTCATGTTTAATCCCACTAGTATAGATGATGTATCTGTAGAAGCTACTCATCTAGAAGCTAGAGGAAAGAATGGAAGTCCAGAAGTTGGGGGATCATTCCAACCCACTACAAGTAAGAATAAGGAGAAAAGAAAGCAGAAATGGAAAGCAAGGAAGGCTAACACTGCACAGAAAAGCAAGGCTTCATGCACTCACTGTAAAAAGGATGGGCATGACAATGAGCACTATTGGATTTTACATCCGGAGTTGAGACCTAAGAAGTTCGAGGGAAAGAAGAAGAAGACTTCTGCAGCTATTCAGAAAGATTTGGGGTTAGACTTAGGCGATGAAACAACTATTGCAGCCACAGGTATAAGAGGTAAGAATTTTGAAGCATCTACTAGTAATTCTGCACAATCTACTATTGATGAAGAAAATGAGAGAAAAAGACATGAGCTTTTCCATATTCGAGTTATTTCAAAACATCAAAAGATTGATACTTTGTTTGATAGTGGCTCACAAGTAAATTTAATTTCTAAAGGAATTGTAAAGAAATTGGGATTAGTGACTACACCTCACAAGAAACCATACCCCTTAGGATGGTTGAATGATAAAGCACAACTACAAGTGACTAGACAATGCAAACTCAAGTTTTCTTTTGGGTCAACGTTTGTAGATGAGGTTGAGTTAGACATAATTCCTTTGGATATATGTGGAATTGTTTTAGGAAGTCCTTAGTTGTATGAAAGAAAAGCTATTTTCTATAGAGATGAGAACAAGTATCTACTTCTTAAATAGGGAATTGAATACTTTGTAAGAGCTCATAAGCTCAAGAATAATTATACTCTAATAAACTCAGGGCAGATGAAAAGAATGATAAATTCATGCAAACAATTCTTACTGATGGTTGTAAAGGAAAAGAAATCTAATAAAACCAATGTATTTGAGGGATGTAATGCTAAACATCAAGTTGATTTAGAAAAGGTTGTTTGAGAGTATGATATCTTGTTTCAGGAACCTAAAGGTCTGCCACCCAAAAAGGAAATAGTGCATGATATTATTTTGCAGCAATATGCTCCATCGCCTAACATTGGAATGTATAGGTTATCCACTTTAGAGAATGCTGAAATCAAGAAGCAGGTGCAAGAGTTGCTCGAGAAGGGGTTCATCAGACCTGGCACATCAACATGTGGGTCACCAATCGTTTTGGTGAGAAAGAAAGATGGCTCGTGGAGAATGTGCATTGATTACCGAGCACTGAATAAGATAATAATAAAAAATCATTATCCCCTTCCTCGCATAGATGATCTGTTAGATCAATTGAAAGAAGCTGTTTATTTTTCCAAGCTAGACTTGCATAGTGGATACCATTAGGTCAGAGTTGAAGAACAAGATGCATGGAAGACTGCTTTCAAAACAAAGCAGGGATTATGCCTTTTGGCTTAACTAATGCTCCTGCTACTTTCATGAGATTAATGAATGATGTACTCAGACCTTTTCTTGATGATTTTGTTATTATGTATCTGGATGACATTATGATATTTAGCAAAATGTGGAAGAACACTTAAAGCATGTTAAGTAGACACTAGATGTTTTGAAAAGAGAAAAACTTTATGTTAAACTCTCAAAATGTGAATTTGGCAAAACATCTCTGAATTATTTGGGTCATATAGTAGGGAGTGGTGAATTGAAGATAGATCCCTCTAAAGTCGCAATCATTATGAACTGGCCTAAACCCAAATCTAGTACAGAAGTTACAAGCTTCTTAGGAGCAACAAATATTGGAGAAAGTTCATTTCTAACCTTTCCTCAATTGCAGCTCCCTTAAATGCTTTAATAGGATTGACCAAGGTGTTTCAGTGGGGAGCAAAACAACATGAAGCCTTCGACACCTTGAAAGAAAAGATTAGTATAACACCTGTACCAGCACTGCCTGATCTTCAAAGACCATTTGAGATCCAAATGGATGCCAGTGACTATGCCATGGGAGCAGTGTTGACATAGCACGGTAAACCCATATGTTATCATTCTAAGACATTTAATTCTGCAGTAGTTAACTATCCTACATATGATAAAGAATTGTATGCATTAGTACAGAGTGTGAAAAAGTGAAAACATTACTTAATGGGCAAAGAGACTGTGATAAATACTGATTATCAACCACTTCAATATCTACACTCCCAAAATAAGTTGCAGCAATTAAGACACTATAGATGGATGTGTTTTCTACAACATTTTCATTTAGTCATCAGATATAAAAAGGGCATACATAATAAAGTTGCAGATATGTTATCTAGACCCATTATAAATGCATCTACTATACTTAAGCATAAGTCTATGTTACATGAGAGTTACATTGAACAATATGCTTAAGATATAGACTTTAAAGATGTATATGCAACTTTAAGTCAAGGTAAACGAGTAGAAGAATTAGATTATCATGTAAAGGGCCGACTCTTGTATCATTGTGGGAAGTTATGCATTCCACAAACTGAAAGAGTAAAGATAATTCGAGAAGCACACACTTCTCTAATATTAGGTCAATTTGGGGTAAGTAAAACAGTTGCACAGGTGCAAAGATTTTGTTATTGGCCAAAAATGAAAGAGTCAGTTTCTAGATATGTAAGAGGGTGTACTATGTGTGCTAAAAGCAAGCCCAACAATAGAAAACTAGGCTTGTACACTCCATTACCAGTTCCTTCTCACCCTTGGGAAAGTGTTTCCATGGATTTTGTTGGAGGATTGCCTAAATCTAGGGAAGGTCATGATTATCTATATGTTGTTGTGGATAGGTTCAACAGAATGTGTATTTTGATACTTTGTAATAAACAGATTACAACTGAAAAAACTGCAAAACTATTTTTTGAACATGTATGGGTTCATTTTGGATTACCCACTTACATTGTATCTGATTAAGACACCTGATTTATGGGGAAGTTTTGGTCAAGTCTCTGGGAAATGATGGACAACAAACTGAAGAAAAGCATAACTTTTCATCCACAAATTGATGTCCAGACAAAAGTAGTTAACAAGATAGTGGTCCAATTACTCAGGGGATATTGCAACAAGCATCCTAAGCTTTGGGATGAAAATTTATGTTATGTGCATCATGCTTACAAGAGAGAAAAACATTCTTCTACACAAAGATCTCCTTTTGAGACCTGTTTTGGTTTCACATCAAGGTCTCCTTTGGATTTTTTCTTTGGTAAAGACACCACAGTTGAGGGACACAGTGATGTGGACAGGGAAACTAGGTTCATCGAACAGATCTAAGAGATCCACTAGGCAGTACAGGAACAACTGGAAAAGAGCCAAGCTAAATACAAGGCAAGGCATGACAAGCATCAGATGGAGCATAGTTTCCAAGTTGGTGACCAAGTCTAGCTGTATATCAGCAAGGACAGGATGCAAGGTGAAGGTAAGAAGCTAAAGCCTATCAGGCATGGACCCTTCAAGATCCTTGAGAAGATTGGTGAGAATTATTTTCACCTCGATCTACCAGCTTACATGCACATCTACTCAGTTGTAAATATAGATTGCTTGAGATTGTTTGAACCTTCACTAATTGAAGATCTCGAAGAGCATAGTCAATTGCCTTCTATTTATGACCTATTACCTGAATATCTTAATGAATTGCAGGAAAACACAGTTTTGGACAGGAAGGTGAGGATGACGCGTAGGGGAGATGTTGAGTACCTCAGACTTGGCTCAAGGGTTCAGAGCCGAGCAGTGAAAAGTGGATAGAGATTGGACAAGTGAGACAATTGTACCCTCACTTAGTTGATGCTTGAAAACCAAATTTTGGTTGTCCAAAAGCTTTTTTCAGTGGAAAGGTTGTGGTCTGAATTGGATCCATGAAAATTATTCGACTTCTATGACTGTATTAAATTAGGATAGACTTCAAAAACTTGTGAACGAAGAGCTATTAGGACCTCTGGACAGTGGCAGTTTGTAGCCAGCAAGGAAAGATGAGGACCTCGGTCAAATTGCGTTAAGCAAGGCCCATGGAGACCGCGCAGGATGCAAACTAGTAGTTAGGAAGTCTGGATAAGAAAACAAAGGCCATAGCGCTAATGATGCATCGCTGGGAAAAACCCCTCGAAATGGAAAGGCCCCAAGCACTTGGTCATAAGGAAAAGCTAAAAACCATGGGAAAAGTGTTATATCAAAAGGCAAGCCCCACGCTACAAAACTGATATAATATCAGAGGCATATTGAGTGGTAAGCGGATTTGGTAGAAAACGAGCGATTCCATACATAGCATGACGTGTGTCCAGCGGATGAGAGAGAAAACCGCCTCTCATCGTGGGCTAACATATGAGCAAGTCAACCACACCATATGAGCAAAAACCGTAGGATCTAGGGGCTCCATATCTGACGGCGGAGATTGCGCCCAATGGGAAACTGGATTTGACGGGCGAATTAAATTACAGTGTATAAAAGTGTGAAGTCCAATTTGACTACTGAGTTGGTAGATGAATCATTACACAGTGTAACTGAAATACCGAACCATTTGAGGAAGAGCTGGAGCAGTTCGTGAGAGGACAAGTGGCCACTTCCCTGCGAGACGTTACATAGTGGCAATGACACAGAGGCATGGAACTCCAAGCGAATAGCTGCAGGCGATCTGAAGGGGCAGAAGAGGAAGCGAACAATTATGAGACAGATTGGCTTTAAGCCATGAAAATATAGAAAACAGAACAAGGACGAATCACAAAAGAGAACAATGGAAAAAAAGGACGAGAGAGATAATAAAGCAAGAGGCAGAAAAGAAATAGAGAGTCGAGCTGACCTACAGCATAAGGCAACATCGAGAAGACAAAAGGCTTGAGAGGTTCAAGCGATCCCTGTGAGGACATCCGTCGAGAATTGAGCACCATATTGGACTCATCCCATTAAATACCATAGAGGTCGAGACTTGGTAAGGAAAGAGTTTGCGCACCCTAGTGGCTTGGGGAATCCAAGAACCACCCTACCAAGCATTATATGTTTCAGGAGACTCAAGTTGATCTCCCCATTGTAAATCTCTGCTTTAAAGACACAATAAAAGAAGGCCACCAGTGAAAGCTGGACTGGAGACGTAACCCTAGAGAATCGGGTGAACTCCTTATTAATGTGCCATGTTCTTGTATTTGCTTATTGTGTTTCCCTTACTATTTTCCATTTTCCAGTGTGTGTGTATTTTGCAATCTGATCGATCCGTTGCCTAAAATAACATAGGCACACACCAACACATGAGTCTGTAATACCTTCATTCAATAATTATTTAACTGAGATCACTCACGAGTGATTTTCAGATCATCTCCATGCATGCAAAATGCCCTCTATTTATAGTGAAATTCCTCCAAGTGGAAAATAACAGCTAGTTTGTTTGATCCCCATCAAAATAATATTGACCTTAGATAGATCTTTGATAATTTTTGAATCTCTATTAGAGAAAATAACTATTTTTTTGGAATTTTTGAATTTCTCATCAAAACCATTTTTTATTAGCTCAAAAATAATCATTTTGAGCTAATTTCCTAAAACAATTGACTTTGACTTAACGATCAAGGTCAAAGGATCCAACTTTTCTTGAAATTTCCAATTTTCCCTTGGTGGGCGACCTCCAAAAATTAACTTCCTTTTGACCTATGATTTTTTTGGTCATTTCTCTAATTTTAATTTTTGACTCAAATTAAATTGATTTTCTAGCTTAGAATTTTATCTTATTTTGCTAGAAAATTAATTAATTAACATGTGAGGGGATTTAATTATTTTTCCATCCTCAAATATTTTAGCCATGTTATCTAACTATGAGAGGCCATGCATTAAAATATTTTGACATAAGATAATTACAATTCAACCCTCAAATGGGGAATACTAGTTCATTATAGACCCTCATAATTAGGCAAAAACCCTTCCGATTAGCAATGTTTAGAAACAAAGGTAATCAACAAGATTAAAAAACCTCCTACGATGAAATTTCTCGCCAAAATAATAAGCTTACCTAGCCCTTACATTATTATTGTTATGTCGGCTCTAATTATGTTATGACCCCTTAGACTCCTATATATAGAAAGGAGGCCTTTTCATTTGTATCATCAAAGAATTGTTCATTTATGTAATGTAAAGGAGGTTGCCCCCTCGAAGAGTCTGAATTTTAAGGCGTTGATCTATCTTTTCTATATTTTTCTTGAGCTGGTTTCATAACATTTGGTATCAGAGCTTTGGATTCTAGGGTTTCGCTGCTCCAAACAGGTCATCATGGAATTTTTGCTATAACCTTTTTTCTGCAATGTTTCAGAAGCTAAAAAACAAAGCCATTTGAGAAGACATCGCATTGAATCTTGGGTCCAAATTTCAGAGCTTTTCGCGCTATATTTGCGGAGATATGATTTGAGGAAGTTGATCTTTTTGCAGACTCCTCAATTACATTCCAAACAGGTGACCTGGGAAAACTCGTCATAACTTTCTCTCTGAGCATCGAATTGAAATTTCGCAAGAAGGTACAAAAAGAGGACGGACTGCAGTTTCTTGTATATATTTTTCAGAGCCAAAGGTTGAAACAGGGACACGTGGCATGTCGTACAAGTTCGCTCTACTGAACTAGTCTATAATCAGGTCACTGTGGGAGATTTGGCATAACTCGTCCTTGGAGAATCCAATTTGGATCAAACTGGTGGCATTGGAAAGAGGACGCAGAGGGCTACTACAAATCGCAATTTCAAAACTTAAAGATCCAAAAGTACAGAGTTACAGTGATTTCAAGATAGAGCTCCTAAAATCAAGAAAAAGCAAGATGAGGAAGTTTGATGGCAAGGATCCGGTAAATTGGATACTTCAAATGGAGCAATATTTTGATCTACATGGTGTACCACTGTTACAAAAGGTATGTATTGCATCTTCATATTTAGAATCGGATCAATTTTTATGGTATGAAGGGCTTTGTTCTCGTAAACAACTTGTTACGTGTGTTAGCCTCCTGTTGCAACAGGTGTTCATTTTCATGATTGACATTTTTACAGGCCAAATATGTCATACTTTGTAAGCTGCAGTGTTCCATATTTCCACAAGATGCCATGAAGTGTGCTAGTCCAAATGCCACTGCTGTATTCCAATTTTGATGAGTCATTCCATTTTGAAGAGTTCATTCAGTTAAGGGAAGGCTAAACAATTTAATCTTGGCCTGCTTAGGTTTCAATTTCCTATTTTAGAATATAGAGAATGTATCTATCCAAACAGCTTAATCTCGGCAGATTTGTAGATAGGTAGAGAATCAAAGGGACCTAACTGATTAATCTGGACCCTTGGCAGAAATAAGTGTAGATCTAGATAGGAAACATTCAAAATAAAAATTGTAAATCTGGGTCTGCAAATCTAAGTGCACCAAAATCAAAAGAAGAAAAAATGTTAGGTAAGTAGGCCGGGTAGGTAGCTGTGAGGTTGCAGAATGATGATTTATGATCAATTTTCTGTTACAAAGTGTTTTTGTCTTTTCATATTACAGTTATCAGGCAGGTTTTTATCTGGAGGAGCTCGAGCTAGACATAACTAACTTCCCCTTCTTCTCATTTCCCAAGTCACTTACTAACTTCCCCAAAGAGGTCAAGATCTGCTTGATTCCTCTTAGTTCCATCATTCTCCATATCAGCTGCCTTGGTGAAGGTCTGCTTCGCTCAAGGATTTCATTTCTTTACAAGTTCTTTTCCCCAAAATTAGCCTAAGGACCCTTAAGTTAGCGCTTTCTGGTCATCTCCATACTAACTGTTGAATGTATTATCTAAATCCCTAATCTGTATCCCCTTCCCCTGCTAAAACTATGTATATAAATCCCAAAAATATTAAATATCCCCTCCCTGGCACTATAGCCATATTTCTTCTAAGTCAGGGAAAAAATGGTCCATCAGGGGCTACGTTTAGCCCATCCGTGTCATAGCAGGAGTTAGATGACACCTGGTCATGCTAACAACCTCTCCCCTAGCCCTAAAACCCTTAAAAACCCACTTTTGGCTCCCTTACCCTAAGTTTTGTTCATAAAAACATTTATCCGCGCTCATTAAACCCATACAACCCTCAAACTCTATCGTTCCCTAAGTTTTAAGCCATCGCCGCGCATTATTAAAATCGAAATATTCCGTGTATATTCCCGCCCCTTATCCCTCCGCCGCCTCACCTTCGCCGCGAGCCGTCAGATCGCCCGCCCCACAGATCTACGGTGGGCGGGCCTTCCCATCTCCAAGCCGCCCGAAGGTTAGTGTCCGAGAGATGGGCAGTATTCCCGCCGTACTCCCTCCACGCATCGCCTTCTGGGCTGTGGCAGAGCCCCCTCCCCCCAAACCACCTCTATCCAAAGGTGGTACGCCCCAGAATCGGAAACCACCTCCTGCCCAATGACATCACCCGCTTGCGTCACCCCCCTGCCGAGTCACCATGACACGTCATCCGCCTGCGTGGCCTCCTGCCACTATACCGCCAAGTCGCCCTGCCACCGTGTCCCCTGCTGTACTTCCACGTCATCTCCGTACGTGATGATGTCATCATGCCGATGTCATCCTGCCACGTCATCCGCTGTACAAGTTCCCGCCATGCTGATGTCATCAGCAATTTTGGCGTGAAGGGCGAAAATCACACTATGGAGGCCCAAAATCAGTTTCTGAGGTAGTTTTTGATGCACGATTTGCGCCTAGTGCATCACTGGATAAAATAGGCCTAAATGGCGAATATTTTCATCACGCAGCCCCCAGCAAGCTTGAAAGGCGCCGAATGACCCGTTTTTCTTCGTGAAGCACTCAGAAAGGAGCAGAAGACAGTTTTAGAGGAAACAGAGGCCAAACAGTGGTCATTAATTTTGATTAGACCCATAGCAAAGGAGAGAAGTGATCCAATTCATTTGTCAGAGAGTATCAGAGGAAAGAGAAGCAGCAAAGTGTACCAGTTAAATTGTTTAAAAGAAACCTTCAGTTCCCAAAGTAGGTTAACATTTAATGGCTGCCAACAAAGTCAAATCAGGTGGTGAAAGCCCATCCCACCTCTCAAATCACAGTTGAAGCATTTAAGGACACCAAACTACAATGGAGCAGAGACCCATCCACAGTTATTGCAGAGACAACTACACCAAGCCACCGAGGACAACACATTTACTCAGTCCCCATACGGCGGCCCTCAACGCAGCTCAAGATATTTTATGCATTTATTTCTGGATGGGATTAGGTTAAAGTAATCATCTTTCCTCCAGACCTGTTTAGGTAAAACTGTAAATAAGAAATTTTGAAGAGTTTTCCCTATATATACCACCCTCTGCACTGTTTTAAGGGTTGGTCGATTGATAATTCTCACTAGAGACTCGCACTGTATACCTGAGAATTTTTCTATAATCAAAGACTGCTGAAGAGTTTGGAGTATGACTGTCTGATGTGTTGATTTCTGAAGACTGAATGTGGAATTCCTGTGCTGCAGCCTGGAACAATAAGTGCATCTTACCTCTGTTTTATTGTTAACCACTATCTAAATAGCAGGAAGAAAGATTAGCTTAGAATTTGTTTACAGCACTCTATGCTTAATTTCTATTGTTTCTATATGTTTTCATCTGAATGAATTGGTAATGAATATGAATTCCTTCTCGCTCATATTTACCCTAATTCCCCTATGTTGGCCAATTATCTAGGGATTCTTTATTGCCCCTAGGTAAAGCTCTGTTACTTCCCTCTGTTAAGCTGAAAGAGAGATTCTTGATTGCCTCTCATTCCTTAGCATCCATTCCATCTGTTAGCACTTGAGATTTCACCCTAGGCTGAGGAAGGTAAACCTTCAAGGCAACATCAAACCATTACACCTCGTAGCTAGCCCTACGAGGAAGGAGAAGGCTCTCTCCGGTCAGACTCAAGGTTTTTTCTCAATGGGGTGAGCTGACCAATTAGGATCAAAGATATTAGGCTAGTAAACTGATGAGGAGGATTGATTTAAAGTTTTTGGGGTTTTTAATGACGGGGTTTTTCTGGGCTGCATGGGCAAAATCACAGCTTCAAACAGAGAAATATAATGAACAACACAGGTTGACGACTGAGGCAAGGTAGGCAAGGAATTTAGCATCAAATCTAGATTTTTAAATGGGATGGCAAGACTGGTGAGGAGCTAAGGAGGGCAAATAATACTTTGAATCCTCCTTAAACAGAAGAAAACATTGAACGTGAGCAAATTTATAGGAGGAGCATACAATACTATGAATTCCTACCTAAACACTTCATTTGCTCAACTAGAAACGATCATGAAGTGAAATGAAACATAACAGATCACATATGCAACAAAGGGAAAACTAATGTTAAATTAACATACCACATGAATCTCAGAAATCAGAGCTGTGGTTTTCTCATTAAAAATCTCTGTTACAAAACTGCACAATGAAGCTCAGTTTCCTCCAGCTCTCAGCACTCAGAAAAATCTCCCTCTAACTCTGTCTCCCTCCCAAATGAATTTTTTTTTAATACAATAAATACAATACTGCTAAGGAGAAAACAAATCGATCCCAAAAACCTCTGCGCTGTTTCAACTACAATTACAAAAATTAGAAAGGAGCGTTCATCTATTCTAAAATAAAACAGCGTATTCCTAAAAATCCTCTGATGGCTGACATATGGAGCGCAGATCCTGTTGAAGCATTGACTGAAGATAAAAAATAGGTGAATTGACCCTGTTTTTCTGCTGTGACAGATGTCTCCGTGGTTTTTGGTCCCTTTGTCACCAAAAACGCTATGATATAGTTGAACTCGGGGGCAAAAATTCATGCTTAATTAATCTCTTTGAAACCAAATAAATCAAGAATTTCTCTTGTCTCCTTCGAAGCACTTCCACGTCTTAGGAGCTTATAGACTTTGGGTGTGGTTAGATCTATAATTTTTGAGCCTGCACGTCCAACTGGAAGTTGACCTCCATCAAAAATATAAGCACAATGTTGCCTCAGCTGCACAAATTCTTGAATACAAACTGTGCTTGGTCGTCCACTTCGATTAGCGCTTGTGAGTGCAAGAGCGCTGCCAAAATTACGAGCTACTATCTGGATAAAGTCACATTCTGGTATTCTGATTCCAATAGTATTCACTCCTGGGTTGAGGGACTTCTCAAGAATACTTTCTTTACCACGGTCTAGCACTAAAGTGACAGGTCCAGGAAGAAAACTACTAAGTAGACCATCCGGTAAATGAGAGGTCACTGCAAAGCAATTAACATCCGACACATCAGCAACACAGATTGCAAGTGGGCTTGTCATACTGCGTCCTTTGATTTCATATATCCTTTGGACTGCTACTGGAGAACTCTCTGTGGTAGATGTTTCCTACGCCATTCCTCCCAGAGGTAACTTTGGATGAGCTTGATAAGATTTCCATGAGTGCCATTAAGAGAATTCATGTGCAGTATGCACGGTGTTTTTGATTGATTGCCATCTGCCAAGATAGCTGCTCCAATTTCTTCCGACAACCTTTCCAAGGAGTGCTCGAGGGAATGATATAAATGCCCAGATTACAAGGACAACCACCATAGTGCCCAAAGGAATGGCAGCCAGAGAACCATAGAATACGGCAATGATGTTCAGTATAAATCCAATGCCAAAGCACATAAATGGGAAGAGAGATGCCGTAAGAACCATTGGCTTTGTCCAGCGCTTGCCATCGTTTACAATTGAGCGAACTCGAGTAGCATATGAAAGAAAATTATGGGTCTCATCCATAATGGATTCCGCTGGGGATATATTTGCAAACATCAATGTTTTGGCATCGCCATCAAGTGAATCACTCATAAGCATCGTGAGCTTGTGATTTCTGTATGCTGCCCTTCAGAAGCCAGTGCACTAATAACATTCCCCAGGGCTGAAAGAGACCGATTTGATATTTTGAGCCACTTTCATTTGATTGCCTGTTGATCCTGTTATTTTATGTTAACTTAATGAAGACATCAACTTGCAATACTTTACAAGGCCCACGGAACCTGAAAAGATCGGTAAGGCATTGATTAAGGATTGATAATTCAATTACATCAGTGCTGTTGTGAACTAAGCATGACTCGGCATGATAAATCTCATTTTCATTGAGTACTGCAACCTCTGTCTCACCAGCTTAAAATTTGAGGTTCATTTTGGGCATCTCCTTTGGTGATAGGCGAGGACCCATCTGGCAAGCGCCATTGTTTTGATATGTTCACATGATGTTCATCATTCTATGATGAATGCCCTCATCTCAAGTTTTTGAGCACCCCAAAATGACCAACAGAAATATTTTGTAAATTTCCCTTTATGTATCTATCTTTATTGCCAAAGACATCTTGATCTCAATATCCAGACCACGTTCTTCATCGTAAACCTGTTATTGTACATGCATCTGTCATCTGTCAGCTCCCAACTGCCCGTTTAATGAATTAAAAAAAGCTGGTCAACATGTTCCAGAAGGCACTTTGCAATCACAAATTCCTCTGCCATCATACAAAAGCATCTCAGCCGGTGTTACATTTTGGTACATTGCTTCTAGACAATAAGCCCGGGCATAGAACAATTTCCTAAGTTAAAAGGCTGCCATCATCCTGCAATATGACCAGTCTTGGTGAATGATAACTTCAGATCTACAAAACAAGCTCTACAAGATATAATTGATATCTCAGATCTTAGCAAGAGCCCTTTTCAGGTGCTAGTCAGAAACTCAAATACACTTTGGCACTTTGTTTATTTGAATTTTAAGATCAAAATATGTACAATGGAAGCCATCAAAGGATATCCCCTTGACACCCTTTGAAGAATATTTAGACAGGTTTCATAAGGCAAGCAGCACCAATTTGAAGACTGCAACCATGTACCAGAAAGAACCAAAGCCCTTTTTAGCTGTTGCCCTTGAACTCCCACAAATGTCACAATAAAATGCTCGAGAGCATTTGCTCAACTAAGAACTGCAGATTCTGACGCTTGCGTCTCAGTCACTATTTGGCCAGAAGACCCCACATCAGTCAATGGGGAAATTTGGGGAGCTGAGTTTTGCGGGTTGAGCATCCTGAACAAGACCCAAAACCACTAATGTTGACCTAGGCAAAGAAGAACGAATGTTTGGTTAGCTGACATGAGCAACCAAAGGTACTCTTAATGCAGGAGTCTTGTTAATAGCATTTTCAAGTTGTGCTGCAGGTAACTGTAATAGCACATGAAATGAATGTGGCTTTGTTTGGTATGCACACTTGAGAAATCCAACCCACAATTTTGGCAATCTCCATATCTGCTTATTTACTAATCGAGAAAGTATCCCCATTACAAAATCCACCAGAGCAGGAAAAGGATAGCAATTTCAAGAATTGATGTACCATTCAAGTTGCTGACAAAATCTTTCTTAATCTGTTTGTGAGGATTGAGGCAAGTACTGTAGGACTCCATTGATATATTTTGAAAAGTGAATATTCTGAATTGTGCTTGTGCAGGGATAGGAGCTTGAAGTCGCTGCTGCCTTTTGAAGAGCTAGAGAATAAATTACATAATCCAGAGCTGGAGCATAAATTACATAATTTAAAACAACACATTAATGATTTCTTCTTCAAAACAGGGTTTTGAAGAAGAATCAATCTCTGACATGAGACGGAGTCTAACACCATCCTTTAATCCTGAAACGTTGTTTCATGTGCAACTACCTTGCTCCATATATCTCTCATGTGATCAATAAAACGCACCATCAGTCTTCCTCCTCGACTCCATTCCCAATGGTTTAAAACTTATCAGACTATGCTTTGCCTCTCTACCCGAAGACATCAATTTTCCCACCAAAACCAAAACAAAAACCACTCAAACCCAATACCTAGCCTAAAATCATTTTCAACAAATCTAAATCAGAAAGAGAGAGCCCTCTCTGATTGCAGGTTGGCTAGAACCTGTAGTCCAAAGTTGGTCTGTGGTTACCTCGGTCGTATCCCTTTTTACAACCTGAGGGACAACCTGAGTGATAACATAATGGCGACTCCACTGGGGACCTTTCCTCGGTTAATTTCACGAAGAAGGTTGTAAAAATCCAAAGGAAAAATCGATTTTCTAATTGTTGTATATCCCATAAAACTACAGATGAAGCCTGAATGTCAGCCAGGAAGCCTTTGAAACTATTCTTGTTTTACATTTACAGGAGTAGATAAAAGCTGCTTCAGTCAATCTTCATGCTAGTTTTAAGCTATACACAGTTATTCCAAAAATTTGATCAGTTCCTTCCTAAGTACAAAAATATTCCCAGAAAAATACCAAAAAACAAATTCAGAAGCTGGTTCCTAAGAAAAGTCCACGATACACAAGGTCAAATCCAGATCCAGACCCTCCAGCTATTTTTGAGAACCCGAACTTAATCCCAAAAATCCTTAGGAAGCAAGAAAGATAGGAAAATTTTGCTGATTTGAGTCTTGAAACAGCTTACCCTAGCTCTGTTCCAACTCCTGTCAAGGTTTTATTCCGGTCTACCCCTGTTTCCCCGTGTTCATCATCCACATCTCAATGCACTCCTTCCACACCTCCATTCGTTGCAAATACCATAGCTACTGTTGTTCCTGTTATCCTAGTTATCCCTGTCGTCCCAGTTGTTCCATTTATCCCCGTTGTTCCACTTATCCCTGCCAATATGGCCAATAGATATGCACCCCTACAACTTCCTGCTAATCCTGGGGCTCTACCTCAAGAGTACCAATTGAAGATCACATATTTTGATAGTACTGGTCCTTTTACTTCCCTTCAGCATACTAAATAGATGCAAGATTATTTTGAAAACTACGAAATAGATGATGATAACATGAGAATGAGAATTTTTGTTCAGAGTTTAACAGGTGATGTAAGAGCTTGGTTCAGATCAGTCACAGCGAATTCCATAACCACCCCAGATGAGCTTTACCAATCCTTTACTAAGATGGGAGAAAAAGAAAGACCCCTTGCACATACTAGCAGAATATGATACAATTAAAAGAGGTCCTCAAGAGACTGTTTTCGAAAACTGTGCAAAATTCAATAATGTATATAATGCAATACCACAGAACCTAAGGCCTCCCCCTGATCTGGCCTTGTATAAATTTCCTGATGGATTCGACCCAGATATGGCATACCAGCTAAAAGAAAGAGCTCCTCAGACCCTTGCAGACATGAAAAACGTTGCTGTCAGCGTAGAAGCCAACTTAATTGCCAAGAGAAATAGAGCTAGAATGGAAAGAAGAACCACCTTTAAGTAAGAACCCTCAGCCTTTGATCAAAAGCTTGATGCTATTATTAGTGGCCTACAAAGGCTGGGAGAGAGAGTAGAAAATGTTGAGAGAAAAGCATCATGGGAAGGACAACAGTCTAATACCATAAGGAACCCAAATTTTAGGAAAACGCAGAACACAAATGCTGGTAGGTCTAACCAAGACCATGATATAAGACCCCCTTTTCAAGATAACTATGTTGAAGGATCTACTTCTAGTGAACCCATAGAGGACACTCACATGAACCTGATGGATCTAAAGGGTGAGCATAAAACATTTCTGAGCCAAGAAGACCAAAACGAACGTGACTGTAATCAGTTTCAGACTAAGTCTGGCGAGTCTTTTGATTTTAAACAAGGTTACGATACTGCTCTGTATGAAGTACACAAACAATATA
Source organism: Pinus tabuliformis (assembly GCA_031772625.1). Taxonomy (NCBI): domain Eukaryota; kingdom Viridiplantae; phylum Streptophyta; class Pinopsida; order Pinales; family Pinaceae; genus Pinus; species Pinus tabuliformis. The sequence continues at coordinate 2,077,492,805 of CM062818.1, forward strand.
AGCTGAGAACTAGGACCATTGATATTTACGAACCTAGCAAAACAAAGGATGGCAAACAGCCCAACAAGATTAAAGGCAAGGCTGGCATGACAGAACCAGCTGATATACCTCTCCCAAACCCACATCAAGTGACTGTAGAATACATAACAGACCTGTAGCCTTCCAAAGATCAGCCTTTGCCACCTTCTTCCTCGAAAGAAATCTCCAACAATGTTCCAAAAAACTTTCCTGAAATTGAAAAACTGCAAGCAATCAGTCCTCATAACGCTGATAAACAAGAGAAAATTGCACATAATTCAAATGAAACAGAAAAAACAGCCATTATCAACACCAAGACTCCATTGGAAAAGCCATTTAATTTAGAGGCAGAAATAGCTAAGTTGAAGATATCCATCCCCCTCTCAGAACTTGCCAAACACGATCTGTATAGACAACAAATTCAAAGATCACTTCAAATGCCAGAGGTTAGGGATGATGTAAATGTCTTAGGTGACACCCCAGAACTGCTGTTTGGCCCAGAGGTTAATGGAAAATCAACATATGGACCTGTCCCACCCTTTTATGTCAGTTTGCATATACATGACAAAGTTTTGCACAACGCTATGTTTGACTCAGGGGCATCGCACAATCTAATGCCCAAAGCAGTTATGGAAAAACTGAATCTTGATGTTACAAGACCTTATAAACATTTATAATCATTTGACTCAACTCAAGTGAAATGTTTAGGCCTCCTCAAAGACCTGTGTGTCGCCTTAGTCCAATATCCCAACAAGACCATCCTTATGGATGTAGTAGTTGCTGACATTCCACCAAAGTATGGTATGCTCCTATCAAGATCATGGGGAGCAAAGTTCCAAGGATCCCTTCAACTAGACCTCTCCTATGCCACTATTTTAGTCTTTGGGCAACCAAAGAGACTGTATACAGAAATGCTCATGAAATATGTGGTAAGTAGTGAGAGCAAGCCTGAAAATTTTCCCATTTATTCAATCCACTCTGATATGGATTCCTTTATTTTGTTTAATGATGACACAAATTATCCAAATGATAATGAGCCCTTCGATCTAGAGCAACAAGCACACATCAATGAAGAATCGACTACACATACTGATGAAACTGTCACAATAATTAGTACAACCAGCATACTAGAAGAAACTCCCCAAACAAAAATTTCAAATGTGCCCAATCCTAAGTTGACTGACACTTTAGGCATCAACCACAAGCAGGAAATCACATGGTATTTAGAGTTTGATGGTTCTGTTAACAAGTTAGGAGCAGGGGCAGGTGTCTGGATTCACAATACGCATAATAATCATGCACAAGGCCATGCCTATAGACTGAATTTCAAATGCACAAATAACATGGCAGAGTATGAGGCTCTGCTGTTAGGCCTTAAACTCCTCAAAGCTCTAGGAGCTGCAAAGGTGTCTATGTTAGGTGACTCTGATTTAATCATACAACAAATGAAAGGTAACTTTGTTACCAATGACAATAGAATGAGAGCCTATAGGATGGCTTCCACTAATATACTCAATGCATTCACTGAATTCAAGCTGGCCAAGATTTCAAGAAAGCATAACATTCATGCACACAGCTTAGCCACCTTTGCTAGTGCATGCAAGCTTCCTTTTGACCCAAACCATCACTTCACAGCTGAAATAAAACATAGGCCCACTGTCCCAAATAACGTTAAAGATTGGCAAGTATTCGAAAATGATGCCCAGATTAATAATTTTCTTACCCTTGAGCATGAGTTTTCAAATATTAACATTGACATGGATGCTATGAACGACTCCCAACACCAAACAACTGAAAACCAGCAAGATGTAACAGCTGCAACAGCCAAACAGATCCTGAACCCAACTATTTTTGACAACGAAAACATTGAACAGCTGAAACAAATGCGCTTGGAAGAGATAGTCAAAACAGAGGCAGAGATCATTGACTTAAAGGATAACTTTCTGCCTGCTGGCCTAACCCCATTAGAAGACATGTTTGACACCAATGATGTTCCTAGAAAGCCAAAATTGCAACCCATTAACACTGATATAGAGGAACACAACATAGGGACAAAAGAGAAACCCAAAATGATCAAATTGTCCAAAAATGTGCCACGTGATCAAAAGCCCAAGTATATTGATTTGTTCAAAGAATTCCAAGATGTATTTTCTTGGAGCTATGAGGATTTGAAATCCTACGACACCTCGGTGATCCAACACACAATTCCATTGAAACCCAACCAGAAACCCTTCAAGCAGAAACTTAGAAGAATTAACCCTATGCTTCTTTCCCTAATTGAGAAGGAAGTAAAAAGGATGTTTGAAGCAGACATAATAGCACCCATCAGATTTTCTGAATGGGTGTCCAATCTTGTTCCTACAAGAAAAAAGACAGGTGAAATCAGACTTTGTGTAGATCTGGGAAATTTAAACCAAGTCTCCTTAAAAGACCACTATCCCTTGCCCAAAATGGACCACATCCTACAAAGGGTAGTGGGGTCATTTTGAATCTCTTTGCTAGATGGCTTTTCAGGTTTCAATCAAATACTTGTTCACCCGGATGACCAAGACAAAACTGCCTTTACCACACCATGGGGAACATTTAAGTATGTCAAGATGCCATTCGGACTTAAAAATGCTGGTGCAACCTTTCAAAGAGCAATGGATATTGCTTTTGCCAAAGAAATACATGACTTCCTAGTTGTCTACCTTGATGACTTGACCCCATTTTCCAAATCTGATGAAGAGCACCTCAAGCACCTTAGGCAAATATTCATGACGTGTAGGAAATATGGCATTTCCTTGAATCCCAAAAAGTCTCTCTTTGGCCTTGAAGAAGGCAAATTACTTGGCCACATCATATCAAAAGATGGGATCAGAATTGACCCTGAAAGAATCCAAGCCATCCTCCAAATCCCATATCCAAGAAACATAAAAGAGCTGCAAGCATTCCTTGGAAAAATCAACTTCTTAAGAAGATTTATTCCAAATCTAGCTGAGCTGATAAGATTGTTAAGCAACATGTTAAAAAAGGATGCCAAGGTAAAATGGTCTCTTGAAACCAAGAAAGCATTTGAAAGTATCAAAACAGCCTTAACCCAGACCCTTGTACTCACCAACTCACAGTTTGAAAAAGATTTTATCATATTTTCGTTTGCATCTCATCACATGATAGCAGCTGTCCTTTTACAAAAGGATGAACAAGGAGCTGAAAAACCGATTGCATTCTTCAGCCGAGCTCTAAGAGACGCCCCTTTGAAATACCCAATCATGGAAAATCAGGCCTACGCACTGGTTAAGGCCATCAAGGATTTCAGAGTGTACATCTACGTGATTGCCTATGTCCCACACGCTGCTGTAAAAGACATATTGACCCAAGAGGGATTAGAAGGCAAAAGAGGCAAGTGGATTGCAAACATCCTTGAATATGACATTGAAATAAAACCAACCAAACTGATAAAGGGACAAGGTTTAGCCAAACTGATGTCCGAAACAAACTTTCAAGCCCTAGACATTAACCAGCTGGACAATGAACCGGAGCTGACGACTCCACAGATCAGTGAAATCTTTTTACAATCTCCATGGTACTCTGATATATGCTTTGTATTGTTAAACCTGTGTGCTCCCCCAGGATTGTCCAGGACCAAGAAAACATTTTTGAAAATGAAGGCTTTAAATTTTTGTGTTATAAATGGTGCATTATTTTGGAGAGATCATGAAGGCATACTGCTTAATTGTTTAACCACGAATGAAACTAACAATGTCATGAAAGAATTCCATGTAGGTGATTGTGGAGGACATCTATATTGGAAGTCCACTGCTGATAAAATTTTAAGGGTTGGTTTCTATTGGCCCACTCTTTTTGCAGATGTAAAGAAGTTTGCCATGTCATGTCACAAATGCCAAATCTTTGAGGGCAAGAGAAAGTTGTTACCCCTGCCCCTTAAACCTATCTCAACAGAAAAACCTTTTCAACAATGGGGTCTTGACTTCATTGGAGAAATCCATCCCTCTTCCTTAGGCCAACACAAATGGATCCTAACAGCCACCGACTATTTCACTAAGTGGGTTGAAGCCATTCCCTGCAGACAAGCCAATGACACCATCATTATCCAATTCCTTGAGTGCAATATCCTTTCCAGATTTGGTTGCCCTGAGAAAATCATCACTGACAATGCCGCTGCCTTTAAGTCCAAAAAAATGATCAATTTCTGCCACAGATTTCATATTACCTTGGGCCACTCTACAGCCTATTACCGTCAAGGTAATGGCTTGGCCGAATCATCTAACAAGAGCCTCATCAACATCATAATGAAGGTGCTAGAAGAAAACAAGAAGAACTGGCACAAAAAGCTGGTGAATGCCCTATGGGCAGACAAACTCTCGAGCAAGAGATCCATTGGAATGAGCCCTTATGAGCTAGTGTATGGCATGGAGGCCAGATTTCCTTCATCCCTGGGCATTCCTTCTATCAAGCTGTTACAAGAAATTCAGGCTGAACCAAATGACATTCAAAGAAGAATCAATCAGACCATTCATCTTCAGCAAACCAGAGAACAAGTTTATGACAGAGCTCAAATTTTGCAAGAAAAGCTTAAAAAGATGTTTGATAAGAGAGCCAAGGCTGAGGATTTCAATATTGGTGACAAAGTTCTAAGATGGGACTCAAGAAGGGAAGACAAAGGCAAACATGCCAAGTTTGATTTCCTATGGAAAGGGCCATTTGTTGTTTCTGCTGTTCAGGGAAATAACACTTACTTTCTCAGATCTATAGAGGACGACACTGCTGAAGAAGGCCCTGTTAATGGCCGTATGCTGAAACATTACCATGATCCCTTTTAAGGGATACAGTGCAGCTTTGTATATATTTCTGTACAGTCTTATTTGTATATATCAGCACTCTGTTTTTATTTAGTATAAGCAGGCCGATTGTTTAAAGAAGTAGCAGTAAATTTTGAGAAGACACAGCCAAAGCAAGTGTTCCAGTTTTAAAGGCTCTGTCTCTGTATTAATTTCAGCAAAAAAAGTAATGCTGCACAGTTCACATTACCCCAGTGGTTGAGAGATGTTGTTCAGGTTTCCGAACTTTCAATTACCTAAACAGGGAGCACAAAGAAGTTTTACAGTCTACAACAACAAACAGAAGATCAAGGCAGTCTGACCTGGTGTTCTTGGCTTTTCACAAGGAAAAGCCATCCCCAAGTGGAGCCACTGTTAGCCTCCTGTTGCAACAGGTTTTCATTTTTCATGATTGACATTTTTACAGGCCAAATATGTCATACTTTGCAAGCTGCAGTGTTCCATATTTCCACAAGATGCCATGAAGTCTGCTAGTCCAAATGCCACTGCTGTATTCCAATTTTGATGAGTCATTCCATTTTGAAGAGTTCATTCAATTAAGGGAAGGCTAAATAGTTTAATCTTGGCCTCCCTAGGTTTCAATTTCCTGTTTTAGAATATAGAGAATGTATCTGTCCAAACAGCTTAATCTTGGCAGATTTGTAGATAGGTAGAGAATCAAAGGGACCCAACTGCTTAATCTGGGCCTTTGGAGGAAATAATTGTAGATCTAGATACGAAACATTCAAAAGAAAAATTGTAAATCTGGGTCTGCAAATCTAAGTGCACCCAAATCAAAATAAGAAAAAATGTTAGGTAAGTAGGCCGGGTAGGTAGCTGTGAGGTTGCAGAATGATGATTTATGATCAATTTTCTGTTACAAAGTGTTTTTGTCTTTTCAGATCACAGTTATCAGGCAGGTTTTTATCTGGAGGATCTCGAGCTAGACATAACTAACTTCCCCTTCTTCTCATTTCCCAAGTCACTTACTAACTTCCCCAAAGAGGTCAAGATCTGCTTGATTCCTCTTAGTTCCATCATTCTCCATATCAGCTGCCTTGGTGAAGGTCTGCTTCGCTCAAGGATTTCATTTCTTTACAAGTTCTTTTCCCCAAAATTAGCCTAAGGACCCTTAACTTAGTGCTTTCTTGTCATCTCCATACTAACTGCTGACTGTATTATCTAAATCCCTAATCTGTATCCCCTTCCCCTGCTAAAACTATGTATATAAATCCCAAAAATATTAAATATCCCCTCCCTGGCACTATAGCCATATTTCTTCTAAGTCAGGGAAAAAATGGTCCATTACGGGTTGTTTTTAGCCCATCTGTGTCATAGCAGGAGTTAGATGACACCTAGTCATGCTAACAACCTCTCCCCTAGCCCTAAAACCCTTAAAAACCCACTTTTGGCTCCCTTACCCTAAGTTTTGTTCATAAAAACATTTATCCGCGCTCATTAAACCCATACAACCCTCAAACTCTGTCGTTCCCTAAGTTTTAACCCACCGCCGCGCATTATTAAAATCATAATATTCTGTGTATATTCCCGCCCCTTATCCCTCCGCCGCCTCACCTTCGCCGCCAACCATCAGATCGTCCGCCCCACAGATCTACGGTGGGTAGGCCTTCCCATCTCCAAGCCGCCCGAAGGTTAGCGTCCGGGAGATGGGCGGTATTCCCGCCGTACTCCCGCCACGCGTCGCCTTCTGGGATGTGGCGGAGCCCCCTCCCTCGAAACCACCTCTGTCCAAAGGCGGTGCGCCCCAAAACCGGAAACCGCTTCCTGCCCAGTGACATCACCCGCTTGCGTCACCCCCTGCCCAGTCACCATGACACGTCATCTGCCTGCGTGGCCTCCTGCCACTATACCGTCAAGTGACCTTGCCATGTGTCTTGTCACCATGTCCCCTGCCGTACTGCCACATCACCTCCGTACGTGATGAAGTCATCATGCTGACGTCATCTTGCCACGTCATCTGCCGTACAAGGTCCCGCCATGCTGACGTCATTAGCAATTTTTGCGGGAAGGGCGAAAATCGCACTTTGGAGCCCCGGAATCAGTTTCTGAGGCAGTTTTTGATGCGCGATTTGGGCCTAGCGCATCGCTGGATAAAATAGGCCAAAATGGGGAATATTTTCATCACGCAGCCCCCAGTAAGCCCGAAAGGCGCCGAATGACCCGTTTTTCTTCGCGAAGCACTCAGAAAGGAGCAGAAGACAGTTTTAGAGGAAACAAAGGCCAAACAATGGCCATTAATTTTGATTAGACCCACAGCAAAGGAGAGAAGCGACCCAATTCATTTGTCAGAGAGTATCAGAGGAAAGAGTGTTAGGATATTCCGACACATAGGAAATAGTTAAGTACAACTTGGTCTAGTGTAGAGTTAGGTATAGAGATTAGGTAAAGTGTGTTTCTTTACCGTTGTACATTTTGTAACTTACAATCCGACGGTCACGATATGTAGTGATCCGACGGTTCATTCTCTCCTCGGTATTACCGACACTTGATCCGTGGCTTGACACCCGATTGGTCCATGAATTCTATTTAAAGCGCATGGAGGGTCATTTGTAAGGTAATCCGTGCATGAGAGAAACATATGTAAATTTTCATTCTTTTATTAATAAATTGCCTGAAGTGGCCGCGTTGGCTCAGGCCGTGGACTGTTTCCCTCTTTGAGGGTTTTAACCACGTCAAAATACTGGTGTATTGATCTGCGATCTGGTTGTGAGCGGTGTCCTTTTGGTGTTCTGTCTGAGGAACTTACCCTGTAAATTCCTACATGGTATCAGAGCTATTTGAGGGCCGCGTCCGTTGGTGATCCAAATCTGAAGCCGGTAGAACTGCATCCGACTACTGTTTCCTAGATCTGTTGTTTCTGACTGCTTTCGGGCTGAGAGGACTGCTCTGTTGTGTTGGGAGCATCTGTTCCAGTGAGGAACCCCTTTCGTTTCACGCGAAAAGGTTCCTGGTAGCCCTAGCTGCGTCATTTTTAAGATCTGGAGGTATACAGTGTTTTTTTGCAGTTTACTGTTATTTTCTCTCTGTTTATTTCAGTTTCGGTTTATTTAGCTTTTTTATTACCGGATCTATACCTTTCATTTCTGCGTATGCTCTTTGCCCTGCGACTCTGTGCGATCTGGGCAAATCAGAAACAGAAAGGAAGGATTTTTCTCATGCGTATGCTTTTTTCCCTGCGCCTTAGTGTGATCTCAGAAAATCAGAAACATTGAGAAAAATATTTAGTTTTTCGACTAAAGCTAACTTTGAGCCGCAAGGTTCATTTTTGAAAATATTTAGTTTTTCGGGTAAAGCTAACTTCGAGCCGAAAGGTTCGTTTTCTTTGCATGTCCGTGTTGGGTTTTGTGTTTTTTGTTTTGTAGGGAAAAAGAGCTTTCTCAAAGCAAGCCCGCAACCCAAAGCACACCCCCCCCCCCCCCCCCCCTCTCTCTCTCTCTCTCTCTCTCAAATTTTTTGTATAGATCAATTGGTTCAAAGCTATTTTAAGAGAGTATAGGTCTTGGGTTCAAGTCTCCATTTTGTGGGGGCGGACTTTTTCATTTCCGCACATTCCCGCACTTCGTCGACAACTTCAACAACCTTTTTTCAAAAAGCCATAACTTCTTCATCCGGAAGCCGTTTTCAGAGCCGTTTTTTTTAAACCAGCCTAATTTTTAGAGATCTATCCATTGGAACACTTATTTTCAGCATATTTAGCTTCAGTTTCCATTCAAATGGAAATTCAATACCAAGTTACCCTTGACAGCACCAACTACTTCCAATGGTTGGCTTACATTGAGGATTTACTTAGAAGTAAAGGTCTCTACAGAATAGCCTCAGGCCAAGAAAAGAAACCGAAGGATGAAGATAAGGCTGCTAAATGGGAAAATAGGCAAGATCAAGCACGTGGATTGATAGGGATGTCTATTTCTCCAGATCTTAGATTCCATATTGCAGAAATTGAGACTCCTGATGAAGCAATGAAACAAATCAATAAAGCTTTTGGGATTAAAAATGAAATTAGAGCCCATAAACTTGAAAATGAGTTGCTTACATTGGACCCTAATAATTTTTCTTGCATTGAAGATTTCTTGTCCAAGTTCAAGACCCTTAGATATCTTTTGGAAAGTGTTAAAGTTAAGAAAGAAGATAGTAACCTTATCTATTCCATTCTTACAAAGTTGGGACCAGCCTACTCTCTGTTTGTTTCCACCTTCCATTCTACAAGAGAAGCCTTCATTTCTCAAGGAACGGACTACAAGCCCCCTTCCTTTGACTCTTTTTGTGATTCTTTAATAAGAGAACAAGAAAAACTCTTACACCTTGGTCTTCTTAATCTTGGAAACTCTTCCAAGAAAGCGTTAGCCGCCCAACAGCAACCAAATTCAAAGAATCCTAAGAAGTCATATCCTAAAAAGAATGGTCCTAAACCAAACAAGGGTCCTAAGCAATTTCAGCCCCAAAATGAAAAATCATTTCAACAAAATGATAAGACAAATAAAAACAAAGGGAAGAAGACTCATAGACATTGCAATTTTTGTAATCGAGATGGCCACTTAGAATCAAAATGCTTTAAGAAGATGGAAGCCTTGGAAGCAGCAATGAAGAAGCATAACATCCATTTGGGGCAATCTTCAACTTCAACTTCATCTTCAGGAATGGCACTTTCTGCATGTGGTTTTCAAGCATCTCGGTCTGGCTATGCATTAAATGTATCTTCTTCTTCTCATTCTCATGAAGTGGCTCATTGATTCTGGAGCTTCTTATCACATGGCCAAAAACAAAGCCATGTTTTCTTCTTTAAATGATTGTAACACCAAAAATATATATGTTGGTGATGATAGATCTCTTAATGTTGTAGGAACTGGAACTGTTCATCTAGACAATGGTCAGTTTAATGATGTATTATGTGTTCCAACCTTATCCTTCAACCTTCTATCTGTATATCAGATAACTCATTAAGGTGAAGGTAAAATCGTTGAATTTTCACCTCATGATGTTGTAATCAAGGACTTAAGAGATCCTAAACAGATTCTGGCTACTGGCATTGCCGATGATTCTACAAGGTTGTATAAGTTTCACAACTTTGGGTCATCAAATCTTCCCTCAGTATTTGTTGCTCATAATGATGAAGTGAGCAAACTTTGGCATGAGCGATTTGGTCACTTAAACTATCGCTCCCTTCAGCATCTATGTAAAGAAAATATGGTGACAGGTCTTCCTATGGTATCTTGCAGAGATGGTGTTTGTTCCGGATGTGTACTCGGAAAACATCATCGGGACAGTTTTGAAAAACGTGCCTCTTGGCACGCCTCAGCCCCTTTACAGCTTGTGCATAGTGATTTATGTGGTCCACTTCCACTTGTGTCATTCTCTGGCTGCAAGTATTTCTTAACTTTCATTGATGATTTCTCCAGATGCACTTGGGTATACTTCTTAAAACTCAAGAGTGAAGTATTTAACACTTTTTTGGCCTTCAAGGCCTTTGTTGAAAAACAATCTGGACATCAAATTCTTAAGTTAAGATCTGATAATGGCGGAGAATATGTTAAAAACACATTCATCAACTATTGCACTGAGAATGGAATTCAAATGCAACATATTGTTCCATATACTCCACAACAAAATGATGTAGCTGAAAGGAAGAATCGCACCTTAAAGGAAATGGCTAATTGTATGCTACAATCTAAAGGACTTGGTCTTAGTTTTTAGGCAGAAGCAATTAACTGTGAAAATTACATAATAAATCGCACTCCTACTAAGGCTTTAAAGAATATCACTCCAGAAGAAGCATGGAGCTCAATCAAACCAGATGTAAGTCACTTTCGTGTTTTTGGAAGTGAAGCGTGGGCCCATATTCCAGATGAAAAGCATAAAGCTTTAGAACCTAAGAGTGAAAAATGTACTTTTGTTGGATATTCTGAAGTTGTAAAAGGCTATAGACTTATTCCATTTAAGTCCAAAAATGTTATCATTAGAAGAGATGTAAAATTTGATGAAAATATATCGGCCTGCAAGCCTAGTCTGGCGGTTGTGCCACCTCTCCCTATCTCTTCTATTTTTGAAAACATTTCTTCTTCAGATGATGAAAGTGAGGATGACAATCCTCCCCCACCATCTCAGGATCCTCCTTTAGCTCCTGAGCTTCCAAAATGGGTTCGTGCTACTCGAGATGCAGCAGGTGATCTTGCTGGTGATCCTACAGATCAGCGACGCACACGTTCTCAGTTCAAGAGAGCCTCTTCTTTACTGGCTCAAGCTCCAGTAAATTATGATCCTGACACCTTTGCAGAAGCTTCAGGCCATCCAGATTGGGAAGCAACAATGAATGAAGAATATCATTCATTGTTGGCAAATGATACATGGGATCTTGTTCCTCTACCAAAGGGACGAAAACTTCTTAGATGCAAATGGGTTTACAGAACCAAGTATGGACCAGATGGGAAAGTTGATAAACATAAAGCTCGTCTTGTTGCTAAGGGTTTTTCACAGGTTGAAGGCATTGACTACACTGAAACCTTCTCCCCTGTTTCCAAAATGAACTCTATCCGCCTTGTTCTTTCACTTGCTGCCTCTTTCAAATGGGAAGTCCATCAGATGGATGTTAAATCTGCCTTCTTGCATGGAGACTTGCATGAAGAAATCTATATGGAACAACCCATTGGCTTCATACAAACAGACTCCAGCCTTGTATGTCGACTTAAGAAATCCCTTTATGGTCTCAAGCAAGCTCCTCGGGCTTGGTATGCCAAAATGGATAGCTTTCTTTTAGAATCTGGCTTTTCTAGGTGTCATTCTGACAATACTGTCTACACCAAGAAAGTGGGCAACTCTCTTATCATCCTTGTTCTTTATGTTGATTATCTTATCCTTACTGGTAGTGATCCCAACCTTATAAACCATGTGAAGTCTAGCCTTAAAAGGAAATTTGAAATGACAGACTTAGGACACTTACACTATTTTCTCGGTCTTCAAGTCTTGCAATCCAAGGAGGGTATTTCCCTTTCCCAGTCCAAGTATGCTTGTGATATTCTACATCATTTTCACATGGAAGACTGTAAGCCAGCCCCTTCTCCCTTTCAGTCTGGAGTCAAACTTTCAGTCACTTGTACTTCTCCTAAAGTTGATGCTACCTTATACCGTCAACTTGTAGGAAAACTTTTGTATCTAACCCATACTCGTCCTGACCTTTCCTTTTCTGTTGGCCTTGTTGCTCGGTTCATGCAAAACCCCTGTGAAAGTCATTGGAAAGTAGCTAAAAGAATACTTCGTTATGTTCGAGGTACAGTTCAGTTTGGGATTCATTACAGTGCCGAAGCAGCTCCTCTATTGGTTGGTTTCACTGATTCCGATTGGGCTGGTGACCCTGATGATCGGAAGTCTACTGCTGGTTATGTGTTCACTCTTGGTTCAGGACCTATTACATGGGCTTGTAAGAAAAAAGCTGCCATTTCTCTTTCATCAGCAGAAGCAGAGTATCGTGGTGCCGTAGAAGCTAGTAAGGAAGCCTTGTGGCTTCGTCAGATCCTGTCAGAGTTTGGCTTTCAGCAGCAGCATCCAACTACACTTTGGTGTGATAATCAAAGTGCCATTCAGCTATGCAAGGATCCAGTTCAACATCAGCGCAGCAAACACATTGAACTGCACATGCACTTCATCAGAAAGCTCATTCACGACCATGTTCTTGAAGTGCAATATTGTTCAACAGATGATCAAGTTGCAGACATCTTCACAAAGGCTCTCACAGAGGCGAAGTTCACTAAACTTCGATTTATGGTTGGAGCTCAGGAAGTTGTCTCTAAGGGGGGATAGGCTCTAGTGCCTCCTTCCTTCTCCTATTGTGTCATATTTGTAAATCCTTCAATCCTATCCCAAGTTGTTCTTAAGGGGGGATGTTAGGATATTCCGACACATAGGAAATAGTTAAGTACAACTTGGTCTAGTGTAGAGTTAGGTATAGAGATTAGGTAAAGTGTGTTTCTTTACCGTTGTACATTTTGTAACTTACAATCCGACGGTCACGATATGTAGTGATCCGACGATTCATTCTCTCCTCGGTATTACCGACACTTGATCCGTGGCTTGACACCTGATTGGTCCATGAATTCTATTTAAAGCGCATGGAGGGTCATTTGTAGGGTAATCCGTGCATGAGAGAAACATATGTAAATTTTCATTCTTTTATTAATAAATTGCCTGAAGTGGCCGCGTTGGCTCAGGCCGTGGACTGTTTCCCTCTTTGAGGGTTTTAACCACGTCAAAATACTGGTGTATTGATCTGCGATCTGGTTGTGAGCGGTGTCCTTTTGGTGTTCTGTCTGAGGAACTTACCCTGTAAATTCCTGCAAAGAGAAGCAGCAAAGTGTACCAGTTAAATTGTTTAAAAGAAACCTTCAGTTCCCAAAGAAGGTTAACATTTAATGGCCGTCAACAAAGTCAAATCAGGTGGTGAAAGCCCATCCCACCTCTCAAATCACAGTTGAAGCATTTAAGGACACCGAACTACAATGGAGCAGAGACCCATGCACAGTTATTGCAGAGACAACTGCACCAAGCCACCGAGGACAACACATTTACTCAGTCCCCATACGGCGGCCCTCAGTGCAGCTCAAGATATTTTATGCATTTATTTCTGGATGGGATTAGGTTAAAGTAATCATCTTTCCTCCAGACCTGTTTAGGTCAAAATGTAAATAGGCAATTTTGAAGAGTTTTCCCTATATATACCACCCTCTGCACTATTTTAAGGGTTGGTCGATTGATAATTCTCACTAGAGACTCGCACTGTATACCTGAGAATTTTTCTATAATCAAAGACTGTTGAAGAGTTTGGAGTGTGACTGTCTGATGTGTTGATTTCTGAAGACTGAATGTGGAATTCCTGTGCTGCAGCCTGGAACAACAAGTACATCTTACCTCTGTTTTATTGTTAACCACTATCTAAATAGCAGGAAGAAATATTAGCTTAGAATTTGTTTACAACACTCTATGCTCAATTTCTTCTGTTTCTATATGTTTTCATCTGAATGAATTGGTAATGAATATGAATTCCTTCTGGCTCATATTTACCCTAATTCCCCTATGTTGGCCAATTATCTAGGGATTCTTTATTTCGCTTAGGTAAAGCTCTGTTACTTCCCTCTGTTAAGCTAAAAGAGAGATTCTTGATTGCCTCTCATTCCTTAGCATTCATTCCATCCTTTAAACCTGAAACGTTGTTTCATGTGCAGCTACCTTGCTCCATATATCTTTCATGTGATCAATAAAATGCACCATCAGTCTTCCTCCTCGACTCCATGCCCAATGGTTTGAAACTTATCAGACTATGATTTGCCTCTCTACCCGAAGACATCAATTTTCCCACCAAAACCAAAACAAAAACCCCTCAAACCCAATACCTAGCCTAAAATCATTTTCAACAAATCTAAATGAGAAAGAGAGAGCCCTCTCTAATTACAGGTTGGCTAGAACCTGTAGTCCAAAGTTGGTCTGTGGTTACCTTGGCTATATCCCTTTTTACAACCTGAGGGACAACCTGAGTGATAACAACGTGGTCAATTTTCATGGAGGAAATGATAGCACATTATGAGGATACAAAGAGCAACACCTTCTTTAGAGCAACACCACAACAATTGAAAAGAATAAAAGGGCTTTGTGACATAGTGGAAAGCAAAATTATGGAAACCAGGAAGCATACCCCTCACAACTATAAAGATGGAAGTGTTGTTTCTCCCAGCCTTCCACAACCTACAAGGGTGACACCACAACAATTGGAAGAAAAAAGAGAAAAAGGGCTTTGTTACATTTGTGATAGCAAATGCACTAAAGGTCATCAGTGTGCTGAGAAGAAATTATTTTACATAGAATGTGAAGAGGACGAAGAAAAGGATTAAGAAACATCAAAAGAAGAGGATATACGCCAGGACCCCACCCGAGAGAAGGATGAAATGAATCAGACCATATCTTGTAAAGCATTGGCAAGAATTACGAGTCCTCAAACTCTCAAGATAGAAGGACATATCAAGAAGAAAAAGGTGCAAGAAGTAAAAGATCACATCGAGAAAGAAGAAATGAATCCAACCATATCTTGTAATTCATTGGTCGAAATTACCACTCCTCAAACTATCAAGATAGAAGGACATATCAAGAAGAAAAAAGTTCAAGAAGTGAAAGATCACATCGAGCATTAAGAAAGGAATCTGACCATATCTTGTAAAGGATTGGAAGAAATTACCACTCCTCAAACTCTAGAGATAGAAGGACATATCAAGAAGAAAAAGGTTCAAGCAGAGAAAGATCACATCAAGCATCAACAACAAGTTCTCCAACTTTTAAAAGATAACGCCACTTCGACGCAAAATCAAACGAAACAACAGGTAGATCAACATCGTAGTGCAAAATGTTTTGATGTAGGTGATTGAGTATTTTTACTGCTACATCTCAAGTAAGCTAGTTATGAGAAGGAAATGTTGGAAATACTACATGCACTTAAAAAATGGCGACCTTACCGAATTGGAAGACTCTTCAAGGATGAGGATGTGGAAGCATTGTGTTGTGCTATTTCTATTATCCAACTAGATTGGATAAACGAAGCAAGGGATGAATGGAAGAAGGACGGAGAAGTATGGCCGCTTATTCAAAAGTTGCAAAAGATCCCAATTCAAACAATATTGCCAGAAATTGAATAGGAAGGAAAAATCATATTGGAACCTGGAGCAGTCACAGAAACAAGAACCCGAGAGCTACGAAATCGATCAATTTTAGAATATCTCATCAAGTGGAAGAACTTACCTGCTGAAGATTCCACATGGGAGGACAAGGATTTTATACAGAAGCATCAAGAACTACTCAAGCGTTGAGGACAACGCTTTTTGAAGGAGAGGGGCATGTTAGGCCCCTATACTACTAGTGTAACCCCTCACTGTTATTAGTACAACCCACTTATTATATTGATGTAACCACGTAGTGCCCATATTGTTACTATTGTGCCACATAGAAGCCCACTATTGTTATTATTGTGCCCTTACATTATTATTGTTATGTCGGCTGTGATTATGTTATGACCCCTTAGACTCCTATATATAGAAAGGAGGCATTTACATTTGTATCATCAAAGAATTGTTCATTTATGTAATGTAAAGGAGGTTTACCCCTCGAAGAGGTTGAATTTTAAGGTGTTGATCTATCTTTTTCTTGAGCTAGTTTCATGACAATCATTTACATTAGAAACTTGCAGAATGGGTTTACAATAAAATGATAAAATGCTAGCTGATAAATTTGAACTTTGAAATTATTTTGGCACCAATTTACTTGGATTAACTGTGACAAAATAGGTGCAAGAGTTCCAAAATCATTCTCACACCCATTATTTTTTTATATACACCTGGTGATGGTTTCTACTATGTGCATTACAAGAATCTTATGATTCAACCTGATTAACTGATGTTAATACTTTCATGTGTTGTTCAAGCTTCATGCATAATATCCATTGTTTTGTCTCAGTGCAAGCGCAGGAACACAAAGGGTTAGTTGTGTTTGCATTGATCTCTTGTAGAATATTCCCTCTATGACCACCATCTTTTCAAGGTAATGTTGAAGTGTATTAACACTGAAAGGGGCACAATTCTTATAATATTTAAGAGGGGTAGCAAATTAAAATAATTGCGTGTGTGGAATGCTTCTTCTTCCCGTAATGCTCAACTTGAACATCATTCTGAGAAGCCCTCAAAAATAATTTTGGAAGCTCATAAGTTGATTTATTTCGAACATTATTATGTGTATGAACTCATTAATATGACCTGTATGCCATTAAAATTTCATGATGCAAAAACCCTAGTTTAATTTTGTGATGATTTAACCCTAGTTTTATGTGAATGACACCTTATAAGTTGAATAAGGGCATATAGAAACTCATAAAATAGAATAACATTAATTCTATTCACTCAAGGAATTTGATTGTTCTACTCCAGTGAGTGACTTCACAACGACAACAACTAAAATATTTCCTTCTCGAGCTCGGAACAAGGGACTCAAGTTTAAACAAACACTCCTTTGTAGGGATAAGTATAATGTGACTCAAGGATGTGATTCTGTGTTTAAATAGACACTCAGGTACATGAGTCGGCACAGAAAGGTTCGCCAATGTGCAAGCAAGTAGAAGCAAGCAGAAAACATGGGAAACATGGGAGCTTTGCTTGAAAATTTTGGAAAATGGCCATGCTAAAAATTTGAAAAGGTGAAGGTTGGAGAAGTGGGGTTAAAGAAGGTGACGAAGATGGGCACCAATGGATGGGGGAGATGGGAAACCAGAATTTCCTACGACTACACATCAACATCAACTAGGGATGCTAGAAAAGTGCACTTTTTAGGTGACCAATTTTTCCTAAAAGTCACATTATAGAAAACTCCTATAGTGACGACTATGCCAAGACCTCCCATTTTAATTCTTGTACTTCCTCACTCCCTATTATATAGGAAAGACCAAGAGAAAATTCTTTTTACATGTTGTTTAATATCAATGTTCACCATGACTTAATTTTCATTGCTTTTAGGCTATCATGATGTGCCTTTTAAATCAACCAATTCACTTTTACATATAACAAGACAACCTTTATCCACAATGGTGATTATGGTATTAGACCATTCAATTCATAATTCAAGCTTTTTAATCTACATATCAAAGATCTTATATTTATGAATTATTATAATGTTTTCTTCAAACTTATATATGCATGGTCCTCGCCAAATTTTAAATATTATATATTTGTCATAAAGGTTGATGCAACTTAATGTTTTAAATAACAAAGTGTTAGTTAAAAGTCCACGTTATATATTTATGAAAAGAAATTTAATATTTAAAACTTAATATAAAAGTTACTATAGTTTTTAATCAAATATATGATATTGGTGTATATGAGGTTTAGATATTAAAAAAAAAATGAAAACTATATGTTTTTTTTGCTTGTGTTGTGTTGTGTTATATATATCTATATATATATATATATATATATATATATATATATATATATATATATATAACTTTAAAAAGTTACATGGTAGGAGTACATGCAATTTAGTTAAAAGTAAAATAAAGCTAGATTAAAGTGTAAAAACTATGAAGATTTTGCAAAATGAAAGCCTATATAATCTTAATAGTCCAAAAGAGATTAAAAAAAAAATTTCATAAAATTGAGCAACTATAATGAACAATTGTTTAATATTCTATGTAAAAATGCACTAAATTAAATTTAATGACTCCTATAAATACCATTGCTTTAATTTGGTTTTAAATGTCCTAGGTTAAAACCACCACCTTATGCTAATTAAATTTGGTATTGTTGTAAGTTGTTTGGATTTAATAGTAATTATTATGCTAATTAAATTTGGCATTGTTGTAGGTTACTTGAATTTAAAAATAATTATAGAAAGAGTCAAAGCTTTTCTCACTTTTAAGATTTTAAGTTTTTAAAAATTTCTTTCAAAATATTATGATTATTTTGTTTTAATTTTTTGTTTTCCAATTTCATTAAATAAAAATTGATTGAAAAAATTATGCTTAATAAAAATAAATAATAATAATAATATCAACCTATAGAGAAAGAGAGATACGAAGTCGTGATGTATTTAAGCACCTTGACGGCCACGACTTTTCAATGGGCGTCGGTCACCAAGATTAAAACGGGGCTCCATATAAGTACGCTACAAAGATTAAAAAAAGAGACGCTAACAAAGAATTTGAGTTGTTTGAAGAAAGTGGAGGTGCGCTAGTGTATTTTCACTACACTACATAGAGCAACTGCTTATTTATTTATTTATTTGAGATTTAGAGGTTGGGGTTTTAGCGGCAACAATGGAGCTTGGCGTTCGACGGATACAAAAGGAGATAAATGAGATAGAAAGAAATACGGGGTTAACGGGGATGAGGATTAAGGTGTGCAGCGATAATGACGTGTCACACCTGTGCGGGAGCATTAGAGGCCCTGTGGGTACTCCTTATGAAGAGGGCGTCTTTCAAGTTGACATTCGCGTGCCTCAGCAGTATCCATTTGTGCCCCCAAAAATGCAGTTTATGACAAAAGTGTGGCACCCTAATATCAGCAGTGAAAGCGGAGCAATATGCTTGGATATTCTCAAAGATAATTGGTCGCCCGCACTAACATTGAATACAGCCTTACTTTCTTTGCAAGCCTTTGCTTTCAGCACCAGAACCCAACGATCCTCAGGATGCGGTTGTAGCACGGCAATACCTTACAGACTATGAAGCATTTGTAAGCACTGCGCGTAATTGGACCAGTGCTTTTGCAAATGTAGTAGATGTTGATAACGAAGACAAGATACAAAGGTTGGTAGATATGGGATTTCCTGTAGATACAGTGAGAAGTATTTTAGAAAAATGTGGTGGCGATGAAAACATGGCACTGGAGAAGCTCTTGAGTAGCTGATGCTACATTTCATATTTTACTGGTTTGGTAAGTCTGTTGGTATCTTAAAGATAAGGTATCTGTCATGTTTATTTTGAATTGGTTTTTACAATGTTAAATTAATTTAGGCAAAAACTCATTGGATTTATTGGATTCTAGTCAAAAACTCCAAAACCTGGTATATTTAGGCATTACTTTCTCTTCTATTTAGTCTATGTTTTGGAAAGTTTTTCAGCTTATTTTCTAGTCTAATTTGTCCAAAATTTGATAGACATTCCTTCCAATCAGAAATTTGAGATGTAAACTTTTCATTATTCTAGTGCCCCAAAATTTTCAAGGTGTTTAATCTCTCTATATATTTATTCAAAATCTTTTTTTTTTAAACAAGGTAAAAGAAGATTTGGCCAAAGCAAATTCCTGGAATTTAGGCCAAAAAGTCTAAAATGAAATATTTTTAGAAAACATGTTTTGTAACAAAACATATTTATAAATTGCAAGTCTTTATGGTAAGATTGTGGTATATTTCAATGGTTAGAAAACTTGCTACACACTCTAGGAATTATATATATATATATATATAGTATCACTAAATGGTTATCATGGATTATGTTTTTTTGCCAGCATTTTAATATATATATAGGTAGGTATAAGGAAATTATAAATTCTTAAAAATATAACAGACTTAAAATTTTAAATTATTATTAATATTATTTATATAAATATTTGTTATATATAATAATATTAATATAAATATTTATTATATATTGATATATATAATTATTATTAAATCATAATACTATTAAATAATTAAAAATTACTATGTCATTGCACTCTAAAGCTTAATTAAAAAATTATTATATCTGGTCACCGAGAATTAATGGGCACAATTGTAGGCAACTTTCCGCAACTTTACACATAACTCGATTCCTTTCTACCTATTTACATTTCAAATGAGTTTAGTTAAAGGAAAAGAACCCCATGCTCATTCTGAAACTTTTCTCGCCCCTATAACAATGAATTACTCAAATACTCAATCAAAGATGGATAAAGGAAAAATGAGGGTCATGGAAGGGAAATGTTAGGTCATAGAGGTTTGGTGCTGAAGAGAAGGAAGGTTGCAAGGCCTAATTAGGCATGCGGCTAGGGTCCTCGCGCCACACAAAGGCCTCACAACAAGCATAGGAAGTTTTTTGCTAGGCTAAGAAAGGAGGCCAAGATGGTTTCAAAGGAGGTTGAGGCTTTTAGGCCTTACAAATAAGCCTAAAAAGACATCAAATGACCACAAGAAGGGGGATGAGGGCAAGCCATAGCCCTCAAAAGGATAGAGAGCTTCCCTTAAGGGAGCAGTAGGCCTTAAGGAGAATACGACCTGCCTTGAGAAGGCCCTAAAGGTCGATGTTGAGGATAGAAGGGGCCACGCTAGGCCAAGGGTGGGTGACAATGGGGGTGAAAGGGCTGGGAAACTATGGAAATGGAAGACGTTGGGCCTATATGCCCTAAAAGAAATTCAAACCCTCATAAATTTTTTTGAATTTGCTTCATATATTCAACCTGACTGCAAAATTCTTTAGTTGCTCGTCGTGCAAAAAAAAAATTAGAGTGTGTATCTTACTCTCAAGCGCCTATATGGTGGGCTGGTTGGAGGTGTTAAGGATAATCGTTCAAAACGAGAAAGTATTCCTTCAAGTTTAGGTGGAACTTCTTCTCTCATTTCCTTTGGAATATTAGTCATCAACCTCCAATTTTAGTTATTCTGCTAAAATAGCAGAACTATTGCCATGTATATGACAAACCTTACAACTTTCCACGAAACCAAAAGGAATTAAAACCCCAGTTTATATCCTTCTCACTTCTGAAATTTAAATTAACTCACATGAATCTTCCGACGCAATCACCATTAGATTTGACCTGTCCAATTGAATGACTATCATGTCACCTGCTCGCCAACTACCTAGGAAGATCTCCACGGTCGACCAATCCTGCTTGATCCAACTGCTATCGCATAATCTCACGTGAAATCTTGCACGATGCATAAAAAATCAAGAATGCATGAGAAAAGTGGTTTTCCCGTGCTAAATGTCAACCCCTCAGGTTAATCAAGTGAATTTACAAAATACCATTTACCACTTTGAGACCACGCGAGATACTGGTTACACCTACTAAGATCGCTCTTCTATTCTACACGTTTGTGCTTGTTGGCACGTGATTACCATTAAATCTATTTGATTTGTCGATGAGACGATTCATATCTTCTCTAGGGTTTCTCATGAATTTGTAAAGATTTCCTCATTCCGCTAAGACTTCCAAGTTTAGTCTTTCTCTAAATTATATTATGTGATTTTGAATACATCCAGGCTATTTCAATGCACAATGTGTGAAGATTTAGATGCGACCAACACAAGATTATACAAAATCTAATTCTAAATGGTTCAAGCTGGAAATCAAAAAAACTTAGAAATATTTTGAATGAAATTAAAACCTCGTGGATTTGACCATTCATGCACAATATTCACAGAGATATAGAGAAAATCCAAATTTTACATTCCAATCCTTCTTAGCCAAAATCCCATTCTACTAATTCAAAACTTACATAAATACCTGTACATACAACAATCATATCCTAAATCAATGGATTGAATGTGCCTAATCCGAGATAATATATACTCTGCATGATATTCTCCTTGAGAATCTCAACTAAGCCTACATACTTGAACTAATTACAAGATTATTCAAATACCTGAATTGTAGCTCAAATCCTATCTAGAAAGCTTTTTAAAGTGAGAGCTAAAGGATCCCACTCCTTTGCTTGTAATTTTTTTTGTATTTTTGGAATAAAATTCGAAGTCTTTTGTCTTCAAGCCTCATACTCCTGCATGAGACTCTTGAGGAAGAAATTCTTCATGGTGTTGGGTGTGGAGCCTCATTATCTTCTATATTCAAAGGTTTCAGCCGGATGTATACCCCAGGAATACTGTACACCCCTCCACGTGGTGGGGTGCGGGGGATATGGAGGCCAGCAGTCCCCCGGTGGGGGTTTGGGGCAATGCCCTCGAAGCTAAAAATAGATGTAAAATTGCCTTGTAAAAGTCTAGTAATTTCTAGTCAATCTGGGCCATTCATTAGGTGGATGATCTGAAGGTAGAAATTATGTTTAATTTAGGGTTTTTTGCCCTAGAAGGAAACCCCTCACTATATATGAGGGAATTGTATTGTGTCTATGTATATCTGTATTCTGAGTGAGGAAGAGAGGAGATTGAGAGCGAACAGGGTGTTACAACGGATCTGTTGTAGGTTGTATCTCTTTAGTTTGCTGGATAATATAATAAAAGGACTAGTTGTTTCTCCATGGACATAGCCCAAACTGGGTGAACCACGTATATCTGTGTCTCTCTTGTTTTATGCATTTTTTGTGTTTATATTTCTGCAATATTTTATGTGTTCCATTGCTCTGTAATATATAATTTTTTAACACATGGGCTCCTGTCCATGAGTTCTTCTACAGAACTTCCAAACTTCTGTAGCATGACATTTGTCATCCACATAGCATCAACAATTGATTGATCCTACCACTTGATCAAATACTAAAAATACTCCTATCCTCTTGTCTTTTTAAACAATATCTTATCTAAAATATTTTCTGGCTGTAATGCCTTTGTTGTAGGTAAATGTTGTACCGAATCAACCTCTTGTTCTTCTTTATCTTTTGTTGTGTCATCTGCATTTCTATTTTCATACTTGAACAAATCAGCAACATTGAAAATTGGAGATATTCCATTGTCAAGGGGTAATTCAATTTCATATGCATTTGTAGAAAATTTCCTCAAGACTCTCTGTGGTCTAATTTTCTTAAATTTTAACTTGTTATACTCCCTTTTTTGAAATATTTCCTTCCTCAGGTGTGCCAAAACAAAATCTCCAACCTCAAAATTAACTTATCTCCTCTTCAAATCTACTCAGCTCTTGTACTTTATGTTGCTATCATGTAACTACTATTTTACTTATTCATGTATTCCTTGAATCTATGAAGCAAAATCTTCTCCTCTAGCACTTCTCATTTTAGCATTTCCCAAGTCTCTTAATTTAGACACTCCTCGTGGGTGCATTCCATAAACTATATGGAATGGACTCTGCCATGTACTCCGATTAGGAGAATCATTATAAGCATATTCAGCCTGTGCCAAAATTTGATCCCACTATTTTGGATGTTCACCTACAAGACTCAAAAGATTACCTAAGCTTCTATTTACAACTTTAGTTTTTCCATGAGTCTGAGGTTATAAGTTGAACTGAAACTCATTTTAGTACCAATTTTCTATGACAAGGTCCTTTAGAAATGACCAACAAATCTGGTGTCTCTATCTGAAACAATTCTCTTAGGTAACCCATGCAACCTTACAATCTCCTTAAAAAAAACAGATTAGCAACATGAGTAGCATCACTAGTTTTATAACATGGAATAAAATGTGCCATTTTAGAAAATATGTCAACCACAACATAAATTGAATCATTCCTCTTTGAGTTTTTGGTAAACCCAAAACAAAGTCCGTACTTACCATATCCCAAGGTTTATCTGGAATAGGTAATGGAACATACTGTTATCACTCAGGTTGTCCCTTTTGACTCCCAAAGGGATTCGACCGAGGTAACCACAAACCAATCTTTGGACTACAAGTCCTAGCCTACCTGCAGTCAGAGAGGGCTCTCTCGTTAGGATTTAGCTTTGTTTAAGGGATGATTTTAGGCTAGATATGATGCACATGGGTTTTGTTTGAGTTTGGTGGGATGGTTGATCTATTCAAGCAGAGTTGGCATACAAAGTGTAAGAAGTTCAAACCATTGGGCATGGAGTCAATGAATGTGAACTGAAGGGTGTGTTTTCCTTGGCAGAAGAGGGGAATATGGAACAGGATAGCTACACATGGCACAATGATTAATGCTGGAACAAGGATGAAATGGAGGTTAGGGGATGAGAGGCAATTAAGGATCTCTCATCCAGCCAAAGAGGGAAAGTGGATGAAGACTATATAGGAGCAATGAAGGATTCCTAAACAGCATTCAGAAATAAGAAATAGCTTAAACATGATCAATTAAGTATGCATATTTATCACTAATTTAGAGGAAAACATAGAAAAGTTACAAGAATTGACCACAGAGGGCATGAAAGCCCTGTCTGAACTATTCCTTCTTCCTGCAACTTAGATTATGATATACAGGTGATACAGATACATATAAACTGATAAATAGAGGGAGGAAAGACTTTTTGGACCATGAGCAAGCACGAGAATTCCATATCAAGCTCTTTAGCCATTGAAAGCACAACCAGCCAGTTCAGATGCAAATATTCCAGCAATATTTGATTATAGAAGTTCTTAAGCTTATAACGCAAGTCTGGAATGAGAAATACAACCAACCAACCCTTTACACTATCTAGAGGGTGGTATAAATAGAGAAAATATCTAAAACAACAGATTTGATAGTAGATCTGGAGAAATGAATTCTTCTAACCTAACATTTATTGCAAATAAATGAAAGAATGCCTATCTACCAGCTGCGCAGGGACTGCAGCCATAAGAATGAATAAATTATTGGTATTTTGAGCAATGCGCTGGCACTTCTGCAATAATTGTGCCTTGGGACTTGCTGCGTTGCTCATATGCGTCTTTGTACACTGTCTCTGTAAAATCTGGGCTTTAAACACTTGAATTGCCCCTCTAGGCGGTTCTGCTGCTACCAAGTGGCTTTAATGCTCATAACTGTGATCTGGTGGGCTTTGATGGCTCTGAGCTGCTTTATTGACTTTGATGGGGGCCTCTTTAATGTTCTGCTGCTTCGGGCTGCTGATATTTTGATCTGATACTGTTTGCCGCTTCCTCTGATACACTTTGACACTGAATCAAACCACTTTCTCTCTCTGATACTCTTTAATTGTCTAATCGCCCCTTTATCTGCCAATTTAATGCAAGAATAACTGCTGCAAATGCTTTCGTGGCCTTTGGGATGCTATGGAGGAGCAGCGCTCTGGAGGCATCTGAGGAGGAATCATGCCTTTAGAAGTGTTTTTTGGGCCAGAGCGACTTATAAAATTGCTGCAAAAACCATTGTTTCTTCTTTGGTGGGCGGGCGCAATCACCGCATACAAAAACCTTTGAAAACGGCCCATTTCCAAATAACACAGAAAATGTGTCAAAAACATGAAATTTTAATGAAAAATTGGCTTTGGCGGGCACTCCGGACAACTTTAAGTCCTAGCCGTTGGATCCGGCGCGGGCCGATCCAACGGCCCAAATCTCATCGCAATATCGGCGTCAGGGCGGACCGGGGGGCGGCCACATAAAACTTGCGATGAACGAAACAAAGGGCGGACCCGAAATGCTTTGAGGCCCTCTTTATTTTATTTCGGTTCCGGCCCATCGGTGGAACCCAAAACAAAATTCCTCCGAAACTGCGCGGGCCCGACGGGTTATAGGCTCCTTCTTTATGGATTTCGAGTCCGGCCCGTCGGCGACTTCAATCGGCGGATTTAATAAAAAATGGTCTGCAGACCCGACACACCATTAAGCTCTGCTTTATTGTTATTTCGGCTCCGACCATTCGGAGCCTTTCCACTTCGTTGAACAAGGGGCCCTTACAGACCCGAAACATATATGTGTTGCGCTTTATATGGAGATCGGGTCCGAACCATCGGAACCCATCATATCGGCGGATTTACATTTGAAACGGGTCCAACAGACCCGAAATCCCTTTCAAAACTGCCCTTTATAAATCATCAGCTCCGGAATATCGGAGAACTCCTTTTCGTTGCGCCCAGGGACCTTACGGACCCGAAATCCTTTCAAAACTGTGCTTTAATTTATTTCGGCTCCGGCCATTCGGAGCGGTACAACCATCAGAACCCCGATGCAATAAAGGCCACGGACCCAAACTATTTATAGGCCGCTTCTTTGTTTAAATTGGGTCCGGCCTGTCGGCGATTCATATCGGAGGTTTTATAAAAAATGGGCTTGCGGACCTGATACACCATTGAGCTCTGCTTTATTGTTATGTCAGGTCCGTCATTTCAGAGCCTTTCGCAATGCAAACAACGCATATGTATGGGATCGCCTGACCTCCGACAGCGATATCGCGTCGGAGGGAGGGCACCTGCCTTCGGAGAGCTACCATATATATTAATAATATGCCACTACCCCCTCCCAATAGCGATATCGCATCGGAGGGGGACCAAAAAGAGCCTTTTCTCTTCGGAGCATGCATTTTATTACAATGCAAAGAAAAATGAATTCGGAGGGGTGGCCTTTATGCTTATGAATGGTTTGTGAGCCATCGGAAGGGGTCCGATGGCCCAAAAGGAAGGATTTTCTCATTTTTTGAAGGTTTTAATGATTTTTGCATGGTTTTTTGGGAATTTTCATGCCTTGGAAGGATTCCAAAGGCATTAAGGAGGCATGTGATGTGTTTGATAAGGGCAATGAGGGTTCTTGCTAAGTTTAAGATAAACTTAGCAATTCCCAAGGATGTATATGGTTATCTTTCAACCAGGGGGAGGGGATAAGTATATAGGGGAGTAATATACATAGTTTTAGTAGGGGAAGGGGAAATAAATAGGGAGCTACATAGTAAAGTTAATAGTTAATATGAAAATGATGAGAAAAAGCGCTAAGAATGATGTCTTAGGCTATCAATGGGGGAAAATGACTGATAGAAGAAGTGTGTACATTCCTTGAGTGAAGCAGATCTTCACCAAGGCAAATGATATGGAGAATGATGAAACTAAGAGGTATCAAGCAGATCTTGACCTCTTTAGGGGAAGTTAGTGAGTGACTTGGGGAAAAAGGAAGAAGGGAGGAGTTAGACATGCCTCGCTTGAAGTCTTCCAACTGAAAAACTGCCTCAAACCAAAAAATGGATTGCTTATCAAAATTGGAACACAACAGTGGCAGTGAGACTAGCGCACTCTCATGGACACTTCTTTGGCCATCTGTAGCAAATATGGAGCATTGCAGCATGCATAGTATGACATATTTGGCATGTAAAAATGTCGATCATGAAAGATGATTAACCTGCTGCAGCAGGAGGCTAACACATACAAACTTGTGTTTTGGCTCCTTCCCTATGCCTACTAACAAATTTTACAATTTTTTACATACTTCTCCACTTTAGATCTCATCTTCGGCCAGAAATAAAACTGATTCAACTGCTCACATGTCTTGTCTGCACCACAATGTCCTCCAACTCCACCACTATGTTTCTGCTTGATTAAATTTTCTCTCATAGAGCAATTTAGTATGCACAATTGATTTCTTTTAAACAACAATCCTTCTTGCAAGAAAAAATCTAGCCACTTACTTCTATATAAGACAACAAGATTTTTACAAGTTTCAAATGCCTCTTTAAAATCTAAATCTTTCCCATATAATTCTTTAAGAAAATCAAAACCCAACACTTGAATTTGACTTCCCTAAACTAAAATGTTTTTTCTACTTAAGGCATATGCTACCTTGTTTGATTTTCCATTTATATGCTTCAGTACAAAATTAAAACTTTGAAGATATTCTACCCATTTTTCTGACTAATCTTTGACTATTGCATAATGTACTGTAATGCATGATTGTCTAAATAAAGTATAAACTCCTTAGACATCAAGTAATGTCTCCACCTTTTCGATGACTGCACAACTGCATATAATTCCTTATCATAAGAAAAATATTTATTCTTCAATTCATACATTTTTTCACTTAAATAAGATACATGTCTATCCTCATGACTTAAAACAATTCCAATAGCTTCTCCACTAGCATCACATTTCACTTGAAAAGGTTTATTAAAATCAGGAAAAATTAAAATAGGTTTCTCAGTGATCTTTCTTTTCAACAATTGAAAGTTCTTTTCTATGTCAACAGTCCATTTAAGTGGCTATTTATCCTTCTTTATAGGATAGGTGTTATTCCAATCTCTTCTCGCAACTCAATTTCATAAGCATTAGTTAAAAACTTCCTCACAAGTTTGCACGACCCTATCTTTTTCACCTTTAGTTTATTGTAAGTCCTAACAAGAAATCTTTCTTTTCTCAAGTATACCATCACTAGATCTCCCACATGGAATTCTTTTTCTCTTCGCTTCATATGAGCTCTCTATTTTTATTTTCCACTACTTTCCTACATTCTATCTTTGACATCTTCTTGTAATCTCTGCATCTGTTCTGCAAACTCTTCAGCTTTTGCACTTTTTGTCTCATGTTTATCCAAATTTCTGAGTTCATATACAACTCTTGGATTCATTCCAAAAACAATCTGAAATGGACTCATCCCACTACTTTCGTTTGAAGTGTAAGAAAACTCATCTTGAGCAAGTGCTAAATCCCACTGCTTAGGATTATTATACACCAAACTTCTCAATATGTTTCCCAAGCTTCTGTTTACCACTTTGGTCTGTCCATCTGTTTGAGGATGGTATGTTGAACTGAAACTAAGGTTAGCACCTAGTTTCTTCCAAAGAGTGCTCCAGAAATGTCCAATAAACTTTGTATCCCTATCAAACACAATACTTATATGCAATCCATGTAATCTTACGACTTCTAAAAAAAGATTAGCAATACGTGTTTCATCACTAGTCTTTTTACATGTAATGAAATGTGCCATCTTGGAAAATATATATACCACAAAATAAATGGAATCATTCCCTCTTTGAGTTTTTAGTAACCCCAAAACAAAATCCATACTAATTGCATCCCATGGTGGTCTGGTATTGGCAATGGCTGGTACAATCTTGTATTTTGGCTTCTCCCTTTAGCATGCTGATAGATCCTGCACATCTCAACAAATCTCTTAACATCAATTTACATCTTTGGCCAATAGTAAAAGGAATTTACCTGAGCAAAGGTTTTTTCTTATCCAAAGTGACGAGATAATCCTCCACTGTGTTTCTCCTTGATTGCATTTTCCCTCATAGAACATGTTGTAATACACAATTTGTTACCTTTAAACAATAAACCTCCTTGGATAAAATAATCTAACCACTAGCTTTTGTTATGAATTGCTGGATTTTGTACAACTGCATAAATATCTTTGAATTCTGCATCATCTTTATACATATCAACCATTTCTTCAAATCCTACAACACCAACTCTTAATTCTTGCACAATGAAATTTACCTTGATCAAACCATCAACAACATTTTTCAACTTACCACTTGTATGTTTGATCACAAAAGTAAAGCTCTGTAAAAAGTCTACCCACTTGGCATGTTTTTGTTTCAATTTTGGTTGATTTTTATGAACTATAATGCATGATTGTCAGAATACAAAACAAACTCCTTTGGTAGCAAATAATGTCTCCATTATTTTAAAGCTTGCACAATAGCATAAATTATTTATCATAAGAAGAATAATTCTTCTTAGCTTCATTTAGTTTCTCACTAAATTATGCTATTGGTCTATGTTCTTGACTCAAAACTACTCCATTTGCAACTCCACTAGCATCAATTTCAACTTGAAATACTTTTCCAAAATTAGGTAAAGCTAAAACTGGTTTCTCTTTAATTTTCTTCTTCGGCAACTTTAAATTTATGTCTGCTGCTTCTATCCACTTGAATGGTTGATTAGTCTCTTTGATTGTTTCAATACTTGGTGCACAAATCTGACTAAAATTCCTGATAAATTTTCTATAAAAACTTGCAAGACCATGAAAGCTTCTTACCTCAAATATGTTTCTTGGAATAGGCTAGTTCCAAATTACTTGTATTTTCTCTGGATCCATTTTCAAACATTATTTAGAAACTACAAATCCCAAATAGACTAATTCTTCTTTCATGAAACTACATTTCTACAAATTTATCAGTAGTTTCTCTTTCTGCAGAGTTCTTAAAACTAACTTAAGATGCTCCACATGTTCTTCTCTGCTTCTACTGAAGACTATAATATCATCAAGATGAACAATGAAAAAGTTGCCTGTATATTCCTTCAAGAATTCATTCATCAATCTCATGAATTTGCTAGGTGCATTACTGAGTCCAAAAGGTATCACTAACCACTCATACAAGCCACTATTTGTTTTAAATGTAATCTTCCATTCCTCTCCTTCTCTAATCCTTATTTGATGATATCCACTCTTCAGATCAAATTTAGTAAAATACATTGACCCACTCAAACAATCCACTAAATCATCCATCTATGGTAAAGGAAATATATGCCTGATAGTAATCTTGCTTATGGCTGTGGAATCAGTACACATACGCCATTCACCTCCTTTCTTTGGACTGAGTACTATTGGCACAACACATGGACTAAGACTCTCTCTGATTAATCCCTTATCCATCAGTTCTTGTACTTGTCTTCCAACTTCTGCATTCTCTTAAGGAGTTAATCTGTATGTTGCTTTATTTGGCAAACTTGTTCCATGTATTAGGTCAATGTGATGACTAATACTCCTGATTGGTGGTAATGCATTTGGCAAGTCTTCCACAATAATATCATAAAAATCATTCAACAGAGTTTTCATTTCTTTAGGAAAATCATCTAAGTTTGTGGAAGTCAAAATTACCTTAGGTCTCCCTATGACAACAAAATGAATTTCTTCACCTTTTCCAACTTCTTGCAACAACTCCTTTCCACTTATCAACATAACATTGTTTCTATGTGCTTCTTTGCCTGCTTCATCCTTCAATGGCAGCAATGTGTGTTTATTTCCATCCTTCTTGAAAGTATAAGTATTCCTTCTCTCATCTTGAATAGCTATTTTATCAAACTACCAAGGTCTTCCCAGCAAGATATGGCATACATCCATTGGCATTACATCACACAATATCACATCCCTATAAGTACCAATCTATATCTCTACTTTGCATTGTTCTGTCACAATAACTTGATGTCCCTTTTGCAACCATGATTCTTTGTAAGGAGTAGGGTGTACTATTTTTACAAATCATAACTTGTCCACCATTTCTGTAGAAACAAGGTTATCAATGCTTCCACTGTCAATTATCACTTTACAACATTTTCCTTTGGACTTGCATGTAGTTCTAAATAAACTCTTTCTCTGAGCTGGTTCTCCTCTCTCTCTCTTCCTTAAGAAATACCCTTTTCAACAACAAATATTCTCCTTCTTTGGGTGATTATTCCTTGTTTTCAATTTGAGGTTTTTCTTCCTTTGGCTCAGCCACATTCACATTCCTTTGATTTGTTGCTTTATTAAGAAGACATTCCCATGATCCATGTCCCCATTCTCCACATGTATAACATCGAATTTCTCTTCCTCGACCTCTTCCTCTAGGTGCAAATCTTCCTCAAGTCTCCTCTCTGTGGTTGTATACTACTTGAACTCCCTGCTTCACTTTGATGGTGTTGAAATCTTGGTCTAGTAGCTCCTCTACCTCTTGCCGAACTCTTCCCTCTATTCCTCTTATTTTGTTTCCTCAATATCGTCTCTTCTGTCTTTAAAGCTGCTTGATAGGCATCTTCATTTGTCTTCATACTCATCAAGTTGATTCATCATGTATTTCATATCTCAAACCATTGATGTATATGGCTACCTTTTCTACATCATCTTCTGCATGTCCTACTCTAATGCTCATCTTATAAAACTCTTATGTTTATTTTTTGACAGTCATTCCTTTTTGTCTCAAATTTTGCAATTGTCTGAAAATATTTAAATGATAATATTTTGGCATGAATTTAGCTTTCAATTTACCTACCATTTTATCCCATTGTTTGATCTTAGACTTTCCTTTCTTTGCTTTGGATGTTTGTAGCTCATCCCACCAGATAGCTGCATGACCCTTCAATCTGGTAGCTACAAATTTCACCTCCTTTTTGTCATGAACCTCTTCATAGTCAAAATAATTATCTAATGAACTGATCCAGTCCATAAACTCTTCTACATTGAGATTCTTGTCATACATAGGTATTTTGCCTTTGGTCTTCCACTTGCTTTGGCCAATATCTTGAGAACTTTGACAACTTCACCTTCATCCTCTTCTTCTTCCTCATAAGATTAATCTACAAGACTGACATCTCCTTCTTCAGGTGCTCTCCTCTGAGTAGTCTTCATTGTCTCCATACTTGTATGCAGATTTTGGATCTCATCTAGTAGAACTGCATTTGCTACAGGTCTCCCCTGACCTATGCCTCCTCCTCTCCTTGATGGCATGTTTACTGTAGCAAAAATATCTGCTTTGGTACCAAAATGGCACAGTAGGTTGATGAAAAGTGTTGATAGTCTGGAATTAGACTACAAGTTAACTTTATAACCAATCAGTTATGCTTAAACACAATTTTGTAGGTGGATTTACCTCCTGAGGGCCTCGCTAACCTGACCAATGACTGTCAATCCCACTTTAACTTTCCCTCAGATCGAGAGTTTCAATCTACACTATTGATCTCACTTCTCCAAATCCAACGGATATCGCGTCGTCCACTCGCTAACTATCATGGGCAATCTCCACCATCGATGTGTCCCGTCCAATCGAACGGCTATCACGCAATCTCACATGGATTCTTGCAAGGTTGATGTCAAATCGAGAGCACGTGAGAAAACTAGTTTTCCTTTGCTACATGTTAGCTGCTAAGGGTAATTGCGTGAACTTTGAACAATACCATTTACCTCTTCTTAAGCACGCAAGATACCGTTTACCATTTATCAAATACAACACATGTGCTTAATGCATAACTTTAATAAAGGTGCTTAAGGGAAAGGTTTATCTCTTAACCACAATATTAATCTTTAACAATATTCAACTGTGATTTATAAATAAAGTGTTATAAACAGAGAAAATACATGATTAGGGTCCAGAATGTCGATACACAGATACAATGAAATTTTGCACCAGGATTAACACACAACACCACACTCAATCAATTATCCAATAATATAGAAATTACATAGTCTTGGCCCTCTCGGCTCGATTACAACAGTTTGTCTGACCTCTGTTTCAACCTCAAACCCTATCTTTGTCACACCACTCGCTTACTCACTCAATTCTCGATCATCCAATCTAATCTCCTGGTCATTACATTATTTCCTCTTTTATGAATCAAATCCTATCCTAACTGCATTGACAACTCGATCTCTATTTTAATCAATCTAACAATTAAATCTCTATTCTCAAGCTCTGTTACATAACTATACTAACAACTTATCACCTATTCTAAAAATAATACAATACTCTAATTATTACAATAATTAAGTAAAGATGATTTTCGAGAGATCCAACCCTCTCTACTAAAATTGGTTTTGACCACTCAGGTCAATGAAATTCATCTCATGTTAGCCACAACATGTCAACATACAATCACATTACTAGCTAAGTCTGGATGCTCCTGCATCATGTTTGATTGTGAAGCATAGCACAGACAGCTTCCACAATAGTACAATTCTTCCTTTCCTCCACACCATTCTGCTCAGGAGTATATGGTGTTGTAGTCTCCCTCTTAATGCCAGCCTCTTTGAAAAAGTCATGGAACTCATTAGATTCATACTCAGTCCCATTATCTGTCCTTAGGATCTTCATTTCTTTCAGTTTGATTTTCGATCAAGGCTTTGAAGTGACAAAACCAGGTGAAGACTTCATCCTTCTTTTTCAAGAATTATATCCAAGTCTTGCGAGAATAGTCATCTATAAAAGTGAGGTAATATAAATATCCTCCGAAGGATTTTACAGGCATCATATCAGGCATATCTAAGTGAACCAACTACAATCTGTCAATGGTATTTCTTTGTATTGAGGGGAATGGTCCCCTTTTGAGTTTCCCTTCAGCATATCCCATACATACACCTTCTTGCTCTACTTGGAACTCTGGCATCCTTGTCACCATTTTTATTTCATTAGGTAGAGCTTTATAATGAAGGTGAGAAAACCTTTGATGCCATAGTTCGAACTAAAGTGATGTGTCACAAGACATGACACCAAATGAACTTCCTCCGACCTGATATAATGAATCGACTTGAAACCCAAGAGTAAAAGCTTCCTTAAAATTCTTTTTCCATACACGTACCTTGCCATTGATGAAGGTTATCTTGTAGCCTTTTTCTTCCATTGCTGAAACGGACACCAGGTTATTTTTGAGATCAGGTACATATAGGACTTCTTGCAAATGAATTGTATTACCCCGATTCAATTAAAGTGTGACCTTCCCTACGCCTTTCACAGGATATTTTAAATTGTCCCCAAGAACAATTTCCAGGTTGGTCTCCTTCTCTATCAGATTAGTGAGCTTCTTTGAAACCAGTGAAGTGCCTTGAGGCACCACCATCAATAAGCCAATTTTCAAGTGTGTCTCAGGGAGTAGTAGTAGAGAGGGATGCTGGTAGAAAATATTCATCTTACTTATTGTTAACAACTTTAGATTC
The DNA here is from genome assembly GCA_031772625.1 of Pinus tabuliformis. Classification (NCBI taxonomy): domain Eukaryota; kingdom Viridiplantae; phylum Streptophyta; class Pinopsida; order Pinales; family Pinaceae; genus Pinus; species Pinus tabuliformis. The sequence goes on from CM062818.1 coordinate 2,077,527,401, forward strand.
ATACTTGGAGTTTCTTACCTTCTTGAAGGGTTGTCCTCTTCCTTGATTTCCAACATTTCTTTTACCTATGCCATTGGACCTGCAATTCCTTTGATTTCCTTGAGAGTGATTTTGGTCATCGTCATGGTGTGAGTCCCTTTTATTAGGGCACTCCCTCAGATAGTTGCCTATTTTGTTGAAATTGTAACATTGACATTTTCGTCCACCCTTATGCATAGCCTTTCCTTTGGATTTTGCCCCAGAATTGTTTCTTCTTTTAGCATGAGAAGAAAAAGGCAGAGGGATGGCCTTTAAATGTAGGAATTTCTTGCTCTTCCATCCTTGTCTCTTCTTGAATACATATAGTGATCAATTCCTCAAATCCTGGGATGACATTATTGTTGAGAAGAGTAGTCCTGAATATATACCATTCAGGTGGCAGTCCTCCAAGAATTGTGATACTCATTTCTGAGTCAGGAACTACTTCCCCAATAGATATGAGATCATTCTTGATATCAGTGATCCTTAAGAAATATGCTTGCATACTCTCATCTTTTCCCTTCTTAATTTCCTTCAGCTTATTTCTACAGAACGGAACTTGGTTTGCATCATTAACTTTAAATAAACTCACCACTCTATCATATATTTCCTTGGAGGGTGTCAGCTTGGAAACATAGGCCACTAGGCACTTATCGATAGAATCCTGGATGATCTTCCTTACTTTGAATTCTCCCTTGGACCACTTGCTTTTGGTAGCAGCGAATGCATTTGATGGAGGCGCAAAAATATTTCCTCTCACATGGTCCAACACTTCCTGATCTTCTAAAGGGAGATCGAGAGACATCTTCCATCCATGATAGTCATACTTCTCATGGAGCTTCTCTTTGGTGGGGAAGAGTGTTGAGGACCCCATGAATCTTTTAGGATAGCCTTTCCAACCTTCTCTTCAGTGATTTCTCTTGCTCTTGCTCATGCTTGGTCTTTGTCTTCACCTCACCTTTGATACCATGTTAAATTATGGTATGTTATATGCTTAGAGTAGTTTACTTATTTTCTTCTTATTAGCCACGAATTATCAATCAAATATACATTAAGTAAAGTGTAGATATAACATTAAAAAATCAACAGAAAACAAGCCAAGACAAGAGACACAAGATGTGGCAGCTAGCTAGGGACAAACCCAATGTGGGGAAACCCTTGATCACATCTTCTTTTATATTCAGTAGTTCAACAGAAAGAAATAGTACAAAATCAGAATTCTGTAATTTCATATCAGCAGCAGCAAACCTTAGATCAGCGAAGGCAAACTTGGTCAAATGAGTTGAAATTGACCTCCAATATGCTAGGTCAATTTCTAGTGAACGAGCCCTCGAACAACATGAATAAATAGTCCTTGAACAACCCGAAAAACACAATCAAATTGTTGTTGACTAAAGTTAGCATGCTGCCCAAAACTAGGGTGGTCAACGCTGGTCAAACCTATGGACGGATTTCCTCAATTTTTGTGCCAAAATCTATGGCCTGCCTAGGAGAGGTAGCCACACCAAAACTGCACCCTTGATGAGTCAACGCAGGTCAAAGAGACCTTCAGCAACTTCTATGTCCTTTTTGCCCTAAGGCATCCTCCTTCTTCCCATGTGTGAGTTATTCCTTGTATAACCCAAAGCTAAGGAGAGAGAGAGAAGAATGAGTGAGATGAGATGATGAGAAAATGAATCAACCTCTCTTGTATCTATATGATTCATTGGGCATGTCTACCACACATTTAACTGTTAGGCGACCTTAACAATTTGTCAAGTAAATACAATAAATTCATATCTCCATAAATACTTTTCAGAATCAGATGATCTTTAGATCAATCTTGTACCTCTCGATAAGAGGAATCTAGGAAAAATATCAACTGCCATAAATGAGGGGACCCACATGGATTTTGACCTTAGTTGCTAATTTTAACAGAAAGGAAGGAAAATTGTTTGCACTATATGCATTGATTTCAATGTAGGCGCTGATTTCTAATCCTATTTTATTTCTTGCATTAGATGCATTAATTTATGTGTAGATGTTTATTTCTAATTTTGTTTAATTGCTTGCATTAGATGCATTGATTTCATTAACTTAGATGCTAATTTCTAAACCTATTTAATTTCTCGCATTAGATGCATTGATTTCAGTGTAGATGTTGATTCCTAATACTATTTCATTGCTAGCACTAGATGCATTAATTGCAGTGTAGATGTTGATTTCTAATCCTATTTGATTTCTTGCATTAGATGCATCGATTTCAATGTAGATGTTGATTTCTAATCCTATTTGATTGTTTGCATTAGATGCATTGATTTCAACAAGATGTTGATTTCTCATCGCATTTTATTTTTTGCATTAAATGCATCAATTTCAATGAATTTGTTGATTTATGATTTGATTTAACCAAATGCATTGTGTACATTAATTTCAAGGTATTTGGATTAATATTGTGCATTGATTTCAATGTAAGAACAAAAGAAAATAATGATGTTTTGCATTTATTTCGATGTTATATTAATTCAACCATAAATAAAACACCTAAATTTTCATCTCAAATAAAATGTTCACTTAACTGAAATGTTTCCATCTTGAAATTGTAAATTATTTTTAATTAACTACATTCTTCTATTCCCCCTTTCCATGCTTCATATTGGACTCTAGAAAGTACAATATGTGTGTGTGTGTTTGTTATGACTAAACTCTTCTATATAACCTAAAACAAAATAAAATTGAATAAAACTCATTTGTAAATTTTACATCTCCACAACTTTTAAATTTGAATAAAGCTTATTTCTTTTTTTTTGCTAAAGCAAGAGTTGTACCTTCTATTTCATTAAATCAAACATAATTTACAATATATTCACATTTCCACCAAACTGTGTGGTCTAAGGCTAAATAGGAAGATTTCCTATAGAATCAAAGCCCTCCAACCTCAAAAAGTACCCACCAAACACTTTTGAGTACCGACAAAAAAAGCAACGGGAGTTGCAAGGCACATGAACCCTCCCCACAAATACCATCGCCAACAAACCCCTAACCTTCCTCTTAATCGCTTCCGTCAATTTTTCTTTTTAAACCCAACGTTGGAGATACATATCGCTCCATGAAGAAGCAAGAAGTTTAACCCCCTGACCCCACCAAACCGCTCACACAATCCTAATCGTTGACTGGTCTAGCAAAAATCAGATGGCAGAGCTGAAAATCGCACGCCTGAAGTCATCGAAGATTAGTGTGCGATGAGGGTGGTTTTCAGACTCAACCCTCATCCACGTGTCAAGAGTTGTAAGGCATCGCTACCAAGATTTCAAAAACCACCTTCGGCTTGAAAGTGGTGCGATCGCTCCAAAACCACTTGGGAAGTGGTTTTGTCTCCCAACACTGGAAAAATGGAAAATGTTGCCACTAAAAGAGGGCCATTGGTTATTACTCTCAATGTTTCTCTTGACTATGAAAACCAAGCACCCGCCTCTGAGGTGTTTCAGGGTTGTGATTACCATAGTTGTTGAGGCTGACCCTGGCGAGCGTTCCACCATAGACCTGTCTGACCAAATATGTGAATCTTACAGAAATTTGTTCATTGCATATTGGCTTCCTTAGTTTTGTTTCCTTAGTTTTGTTTTGATGCACTTTTTTATCCTCTTCCTCCTGGTTATGACAAGGTTCTTTTAGGTCGCTCTGTGACATTGCAAGCCAAACCATCAAAATTTTGCTATCCTTATAGTTGACACCTTGGTTGGCTAGAATGTCCGCCAATTTATTGGCCTTTCTACGCACATGGATGAATCTAAGTGTATGTAGTCCCTGATGATGTACCTGTATTATATGCAGTACCATTATTAACCTCCAGTGTTTTGTAACATTTTCCAACCTTTTTCCATGACTAATTCTCTTGGCCGTGTGGATGACTAACTCTGAATCAACTTCTATTATCACATTTTGGCAGTTGTCCTGTTTCAAAAATTCTAAGCATTGCTCCAATGCCATTAGTTCCGCCATGTTGTTGGTGGCTTTTCCTAAATGACAATGGAAGAGGGAGATGATGCTTCCGGTTTCATCCCTTAGAACTCCTCCAAAGCCTGCCATTCTTGGATTACCTTTTGAAGCTCCATCGATGTTATACTTCAAAAAACCTTCCTGGGGGGATTCCAGAATTCTTTAAATGTTTCCCTCATGCTTATTTTCCTGTCTAGACCTTATGGAATGAACCCCTGCATGTCTAACTGCCTAAGAATTCTCAACTCTGCTTCTGAGGAGGATTTTTGGGGAGATCCCTTACTGTTGTGCCAACTGTCTCTTTACGCTGTTTCAAGATCTGCTCCAACAGGCAGAGAGAGGAATTCTTCTCTTCTTTGAAAGTTATTTTGTTTCTTTCTTTCCACACATTCCATATAATGAAACTTGGCAAGAGAGCCCAGGCAGAGTTAAGAACTTCATAATCCAAAAAAATATTCCTGCAATTGTTTAGGGTGTTAGTGATACTATCATTGTCTCTATCAGACTTATTGAAGATGGTGGAAAAAATATACCATAACCTTGAGGTGAAAATGCAGCTATTGAGAAGATGTTCCATTGTCTCCTCTTGGGCTTCATAGAGCTGGCATCTGGAGGGTCCTAGCATACCTCTCTTTCTAATATTTTCCCAGGTTAAGATTTTCCTATGGTGAACTAGCCACATAAAGAGTTTGATCTTCATCCAGCCTTTGTGCCTCCAAAGCTTCTACCAGATTCTAACCGGAGCTTGGGATTCCAGCCTAAGGAGAACACCTTTTGCTTCCTTAATATTAAAATTTCCCTCTTTGTTATTACCCCATCTTAGTTGATCCTACCCTTCATTGACTAAAATCATCCTCTGATCCAACATCCTCTTTAGGATCTCTGCTCTACTGTTGAGGATTTTGTCCTCTCTGCCATCTATTTTCCTCCATGTTCTCCATTTTCCTATATTGTGAGCATGTTCCCAAAAGTCCTTAACCTTTACTAATCCTTTGTTGTCTGTTTCATGCTTGAGGCCCAAAAATTCCTCTTTCAATAATGTTGGTTCTTGTTGCTATTTATCCTCCCAGAAGAGTTCCTAATCTCCATCTTCGATTTCCCAGAAACTGTTTTTTTGAACCACCCCTCCGTTCTCCCAGGCCTTGTTCAATATGGGAGACCCTTTCATGTTTCCAAACATTCTTATTAGCTCAGATGAATGCCAGGAGCTGGCATATTTTTCCTTCCAGATGCTTTCCCATTGAGCCTTAGGATCCTTAACCCATCGCCACCAAAGTTTAGCCCCTAGAACCTTATTGAGAATCTCTAGATCATCCAATCCCAGGCCTCCCTAGTTCTTAGGTTTACGGATATTTTCCCATGAGACTAAAGCCCATTTTTTCCTAGTTTCCTCCTTGCCCCAAAGAAAATATCTTTGGATATTTCTAAATTTTTGTAAGACTCCTTTTGGAGCAGGGATATTCCAAAGATCCCAGAAAGAGTTTTCTAAAATTCCATCCAGAAATTATTTTATTAAAATAATTAATATTCTTAATGGGGTTTCTAAGTCTAAACTTAGGAAAATTAAAATATTAATGGGTATTAATCTAATCGGGGGTGAAAATTCTAGAAACAACCATGGATCAAGTCAAAATTATCTGAGCTTTTGATTATGTTTTAATCTAGGCCGTTGGTTGTCCAACATGAAGGTATAATAAGGGGCTTGAGGGTCATTTGGAAAACACATAGAGAGATTGAGGAAATCAATTGTATGAGATGAGAAGTTCTCAAGAGGGAAATCGATTGAGGAGAGATTGCAACAAAGGGGAAGTATGAATTCTTGAGAAGAAATTTTCAGAGAATATGAGTTAGAGGGTGAACAGAAAGGTGCCCAGAGGAACGTTGAAGTTGGCCCACACAGTGCTGATGCAAAGGCTGTGCAGTACTTGAGGGGCAGTTGACTTCCTGCTAAGGTAAGTTGAAATTCAATTACCAGAATATAGGGTATGGGTAAGGGAGGCAGAAGGTAGATTTCGTAGCCATAAAAGGATCCAGAGGAGAGGAAGTGTAATACCCAGGAGGGGTGACACAAAATATGCACAAGGTGACACACTTCTACATAGAGGCCATGCAGAGGGTGACGTAGAGCCTCTAGAGCAACAGGATCAGTCATTGATTCTCTAGTGAAAGGGTGAGATAATTTCACCAGTCTTTTGTTCAGTGTTCTCTCTGTATCGGATTTCTACTTGAGCATCCTATAATTGTACTCAATTTTTTCTCCTACTTAAAAATAAACCCTCATGGTTGCTACACTGGTTTTTTCAAGTTGGGTTTTGTCGGCGACTATTTGTCCAAAAATAATTGTCTTATGTGCTGTGTTTTTCTTTCTTGCTCATTATTTTGTTTCCAAATATATGCAAATTAATTGAAGGATGCAAATGTATTTTCTTCGATATTTACCGTAGAACACAGTAAATAACTTGCATGATTTAATCAAGGAGGAGAAGTAACATTAGTTTGCTACAGTATGGATTTCAACTTAGGAATTGTCACATAGTATCAAAGCTAGTGCATGTGAGACAAGAAGAGTAGAACTAGAAACCCCAACACTGAGCAAAAGTAGAAATCGAAAAGCTGCAGAAGGAAGCAAGTCGAAACCCTAGATGGTTTGCACAGTTCTAGTCGGAGGGCTGAAAATTCGAGGTATTCTCTTTCCGAGTGAGTTGACAGAGAGAAAGAGTTTCCAGTTCGAATTTTGTCGTGGCAGAGGGAGTAGCATTGAGCCTCAGCATGAGGAGCAGTTGGTAGATGTATATTTTTCAGTGGGCAGCCTTGTCAGGCTAAAAAGACGTTAGAAGAAAGAAGAGGAGCATAGTGAGTGAATACTTCCTCTGTGATTTCTTGCTGAGAGAATCAACATTTCTCAATTTTTGAGTAGAAGAGGAGAAACAACTTACCAACTCCATCAGGGAGTGCATATGTCAGACTAGGAGCTACGCAGTAGTGAGAAAGAGGGACTTATTCGATAGTTTTCAGAGGAGATGGAAATCCGTGGTTTGAGGGATCATGACAGGTTAAACAAGGCTACCAACTATGCCATCTGGAAGGCTAGAATGACCTTCCTGCTAGATGAGCATGCCCTCAAGACATATGTTGATAATGTAGTAGTTGTCCTCACAGATGGAGATCTGTTTAAGAAGTAAAAATCTGAGATGGCTAAGGCAAAAAGGATGATCCTAGATGGAGTCAAGGATCATGTAGTGTGCCATGTTGAAAGCAAAGGGACCATTAAGGAGATATGGGATGCCTTGGCTACATTGTATCAGGGATCTTCCGAGAGGTAAAAGATGTAATTAGAGCAGATGCTGAGATTTTCTCAGATGCAAAAGGGGGAGCAAGTGGATCCACTCCTAATGAAACTAAAGGAGACCCATGATAAGCTGTTAGCTGGGGAGATTCACCTCAAAACTCAGAGTTAGTGAGACTGGCTCTAAAGTTTGTCTCAGATGATTGGTATATCTTTGTCTAAAGTATCTTGGCCAGGGAAACATTGCAAAATTGGGACAAGATGTGGGTAACTCTGAAACATGAAGAGCTAAGGAGAGACATGCTCAAGTTCAAAATTGATGGGAGCAACAACATCAGTGGGTCGAAGCCCAAAGTAGAGGAGGAGGATAACAAAAACCTTACGTCGAAGGGGCAATAGGGGCAATAGAGATGAGCATATGAGTTATGAATTCATTTATGAGGAAATTAAACATAACCATGAAAATCTCATCAAACATAGTATAAACATATGAATTCTACTTGAAGACTACTGAAATGGTCACATGAAAGCATTAAGATGGGAGTAAGGAGACATAACGTTCATACTAATGATAAAACAAAGAAGAAACATTAGCACAAAATCATACCACAAGAAACCTAAGAGGATAGTTGCAAACTGCCTATAATACTCCTGCAAAATTGATGGTGTACACTAGCTTCAAAGCCTTTGACTCACAAGAATCCAACCATATTGATGACTTAGATTAGGTTACATATAGAAAAAAACCACATTCTCCCTCTTAGGGGTCGAATCCATCAACCTAGGAACTGATTACATCATTCTCTCTAACCAAACCTAAAACTAGGGATGTTAGAAACTAATTCCCTGGTTAGACTTAGTTGGTTCACTTTAACTTTACAAGCATTAATGAGCATGAATCTACATCAATTTGACATTTACCAGCTCAATTACAATTAATTACATCCTATGAAAACCCAAGAAGACAAAATATATCATGTAGAGTTGACCTAGATTGATAAAACTCGAAAATTTGACCTCCTGGAAAAAGCGCAGTGAAATTTCTTAGAAGCGCAACATGAGGGAAAGAAGCGCAACGTGCTGCTTATGGGGTCTTTTGGAGGGGGTTTCCTTGATATATTTCCTAACTTGAAGGCTGATGAAGATAGCTTAGGATGTCTGCTAACCCTTTGAAACCTTAAACCTGCAAAATCCTTCTCCAAGTCACCTATAAATCAATTTTCCCAAGGCTACTCCAGAAGCGTAGAGAGGGATCCAAAAAGGAGGTAGAAACATGAAAATTGGCCTATTTATTGAATTTTTCTCCAAAATTATGATTTTACATGGAAAACCAAGTGTATATAAGCAAATTATAGGTTAAGAGATATCCATAGATGCAAGCCACTTGTCATTTGTAGGCCCTGAGAAGAAGTGCAGCGTGAGCTCGTTGTGCTTCTGTGCATCATGAATTACCAAAACTGCTAAAAACTTCAAAAATCACCAAAATTTTCCAAAATTATTTGAAAGTTGTTCTTTTGCTCTCTAAGTGATGGATTAGACAACCAATGATGCATGAACATGAAAATAAAGGTTGTATCTCTTCTTTACCTTATTTAGGGTTTTCTTTAGCTTCTTTTTCATATTCCTAACCCTAATTCTACAAATTTGGTTCCTGATGAAGTAGTGCCTTGCCATGTGTCTCATAAGGTTTGTGGCTCTATTTTCCTTCCTCGGGAGCTTCTCCAAATGCTCATTTACCTTCTCAAGCCAATATTATTTGTCTTTTTAAAACGCAACTCTAATAGGGTCAAGAGGGTCTTTCTATACTATTGAAGGAGATGGCTCCTTTTTAAACAACTTGAAAATAAGTCTCTTCGTGTCAGCAACCTCCTTTACATCAGATAAATGACAATTATTGAATGATACAAATGACAAGACTTCATTTATATACATACAAGTCTAAAGGGTCACAATATAATTGGGGCCTATATAACAACAATAGGATAAGGGTGCAATAATAATGATAGTAGGATTTTATGGGGCAAAAAAATGACAATATGGGGGCTACATGGGATACAAAAAGAAGAATATGGGGGCTACACTAGTTTTATAGGGATCTAGCGTGCCCCTCTCCTTCAAAAGAGTGTTGTCCTCAATGTTTGAGTAGTTTTGGATGCTTCTAAATTAAATATTCATTCTCCCATGTGGAATACTCTGCGGGTAAGTTCTTCCACTTAATGAGGGGTGAATGCATGAAGATGGGTTACACTTTTGGGTCAAACTCATATGCCATTGGATAGAGGATTTCTTCATGAATCCAACATGATCAACGCTACCACCTAAGGACAAATTTTTCCCTATGTTTGCTAGGGTACAAAATGGTGTTGCAGAAATATTTGTAGAAGGGGTGTTAAAACTGTGGTTTTTAGGACTTCAGAAGCTTGATCGAGCACTTAAAATGCTCAATTGAGTGCTTGAATTTTAAATTAAAATAGATATATCGAGGGTTTCCTAAACCCTTGATTGAGCCATTCACATGGTTAATGAGGGGTTCAATTGAGGCCTTGTAGAAAAAATTCAAATCCTTATGTGAATCCCATAATTTAGATTTTAGAATTAATAAGTGTAGAGCTATAACTAGGGTCTCTCACACCGCTAATTATTCCACATTAATAAGTCAATCCGGGAACGTTTTGTTATTGCAAGAAGTAGCTCAATCCGAGGCTATTTGTCTGAGTAATGCTTAGTAGTATAGTGTTCAGAAGATTCAAAGGAAAACAGATGCTAAGCTGTAACTAAACTAACCCAAAGGATGAAATCACACAAAACAGTTGATCAGTCAAGGGTACGGAAGCAATAACCCATCCCTCTAGAAACTGATTAAAGAATGGCAATTAGAGCATGGAATTATAGGTCTGGGAGCTAAGCAGCGTCTTGCTGAGGCTCACTACAGCCTTAGGCCTTCTCTCACACCAAAACAACAAAGGCAGGTAAATAAATCAGCGAAAAGTAAAATGGAACAGCGAAATGGAAATGGAACAGCAGTAAAATGGAATAGAAATAATCAATTGGAACAGCAATAACCAAATGGAACAGCAATCCTTAATGATTTATAGAATAACAACCATCGCTTGTATGTACATGTTCTACACTAATATAGCAATCTGAGAATATTGGATGATATAACTATGTTTCTAAACAGAATGACGCTACTCTCAAATCCCACAAATATTATTTCACATAAATCCAATGACAGTAACATTCATACCAGCACTCTGTTACAGAAATGGTTGAATAAAGATACAATTCGACCCTGTGTGAATCCAATTATACAGTGCAGAGTCCTTACATGGAGAAATCATTCATTCATTGATCATGACAGAGCATAGCGTATCATATAAAGAATTTATCAGATTGCTAAGTAATAAAGATAAACAAACCACACACAAATCACCGTATAATGATACAAAAGCAAGTGTCCTTCGGAGCCGAGCCCTTAGCTGCCAATGGTACACCGCCTTAAATTACTCCAGACACAGAGACGGAATAAACACCAAGTCTTTTATATTAATCACATCCACAAAAGTATAACAAAATCAGGTCTCAGTGAGACTCAATGATTAAAGTTTGTTCTGGAATTGTAAAATTACAAAAACAGTCGTCCTCTTGCTTAATGATACTGTGCCATTATATAAAAGAAATGACGGAGATATCTAGATAATCATAGATAAGTAAAGCAGCGATCCCTCAGGATCGAAGATCCTGAGGGATTCGCTAATCGTTCAATCTTTCTTGCGTTCGCCGAGCCGGTACTCCGCATTCTTTTCCTGGACTATTCAATTCTGATTTTGCTTGATCATGTCTGCATCCGGTTCCCCACTGGAGGAACAACAATTATTTTTCCTCTGCTTCTCGCTTTTGGACGGGAACTCCTTACTCGCACATCTTCCTGCATAGAAAACGTCAATTATTAGCACTTGAGCTTCCTTTGTCTATTTTTGCACATTTTATCAAAATCCTTTATCTTCTTTGAATTCCTATGCAGAAAAGGTTACAATTATTATTGAAAAACCACTAGATTGCTTGTCAAAAGCATACCTTCCAAGTGCTCCACACACCCCCCTGCTTACCCTGTTTCATGGCCTCATGAAAACATTATAGTTGACATGCAAGGTGGTGAGAGAATAGGCCGGAGAAGGGATCTCATGAGGAGGCCGACAACCGTGATGAGAAACTAGATTATCAAAGAACTGATCTATTTGATCTGCAGGCATCTCATACAAGGCGAGATATCCAGGTGCAGGGTGCCAAATAATTGGACTGCGAAATCGATACCCCAACCAGGATGGCCCTGCTTGCAAAATCCGTTCCCCATAAAGGTTCAATTGGCTGGCAGCCAGCTCAAAATTCTCATATTTGAACGGTTCCCTGAGCTGGATGCTTGGACTAGAGGTCCGGTATCAAAATTTTGCAGCATCGATGGCAGGATCTTTAATAGTCAGGAAATATTCCAGACCATTTCGGATCAAGTCTTCGTGCATGGGTCCTAATATCTCACTGACACCTGGGATCCTCATAAGACTCCTATGCTCTCTCCATAGCGTCACTGGGTTTCTAGGTTCAGCTCGAATCCACAAGTCTAGGCTATTTTCTTGTCTCTGAAAGGTGTTATAAGCTCTGAGCCATTTCAGCTGATTAACCCCAAATGAGATGAAGGCTTGGAATTGTATATCGCCAACAAAAGGGCCAGGATTTAAATCAGTTTCCTGGTCTAGCACAAGGTTGTGCAAGTAAAACTCGCACAATAACCTTTGAACCTTAACCCCATAGTGCTTGCAACAGTCTATAAAATCATTAACAGTGTTGATGTGGATAGGTGCTCCTGCCCTAACGGCTTTTATTTTCAATCTCAAATATCTTTCAAGCAAAAATAAAGCATAATTTTTAGCAGGGGCCCTACAAGTCAAAACGTCATTATATAAGGAACACACAGTGTCCATCTGCTTAACAACACTATCTAATCGACGAGTTACCTTAGCAACCTTTTCTTGTTCCTTCTGCCATCCCTCAAAGGCTTGGCTTTCGGATTGACTAATACCCCGAAGTTGTTGTTGCAACTCTTCGTATTTCTCCCGGGAGATTGCTTGCTCTCTTAGTTGTTCAGATTCTTGTTGGGCTTGCTTCATCATCCTGTGCAAGGTTCTCGTTTTTGGATCCTTTTTCCATTGAGTCGTAGAGGCCGGGAATTTTGCCTGAAACTTTTTATTGCGCTGCTTAGAGTTCAGAACCCGAATAACCCCTGAGGGTGGTGCCTCTGTTTGGATCCCCTTATTCTCTTTCTCTTTCTTGACACGAATGAAAGGCTGTTGAGGTTCCCCTTCCATTGGAACGTCTTGTTGTTCTTCTCCCTTAATCGGAATGTCAGTTTGTTCTCCAGGGTTAGATGGAACAGCAGTTTGTTCCTCTATGTTATTTGGAACAGCACCCTGTTCCTCATTATCATTTGGAACAGCAGACTGTTCCTCGGCAGTAGGTCTCCTGATGGGGTTTCGGCCAACAAAACGGGTTCTTGTCCTCGGGGTTTTTGCTGTAGTGGCCCTCCTCCTTTTCCTTGTGGTCCTTTGTATTCTCAAATTGGCTTTCAAAATTCGAATTTGCTGCCGGAGCCTGGCTATAGTGCCCAACAACCTCTGTTGTTTCTTTCTTAATTTCTTAATTTCCTTTGCCTCGGCAGAGGGTTTGGCCCTTAAGCCCGCTCCTTCTTCATCTGGGATATCTTCCGGCATCCTGGGGACAGACTGTCCCTGATTATTGTCTTCAATTTCATCATCATAACCAGGCAGGTTTTCTTCTCCCGCCTTTTCTGCATGTACTTCCTCGGGTAGTTCTTCCTCTGCGGGACTGTTAGGGACGCCTGCTGTGCTGGAGGGCTGGCCATATTCCCCCATATTGGCCAGAACTGCTGCCAATTCCTCTTCACCTACAGGGTCCTGCAACGGGCTACCCCCTGGCTGTGTTATTTCTTCTTCTTGATTGCCCTGTTCGGTAACCCTTTCTTCCTCAGAGCGCTCATTTTCTTGGTTGCTCTGTTCGGTGGCCATTTCTTCCTCAGGGTGCTCGTTTTCTTGGTTGCTCTGTTCGGTAACCATTTCTTCTTCTTCCGGCTGGCCAGTCCCGGGCCCTGATTGCTCAACATTTCCTTCGGAGGGTCCTCCTTATGGTTCTGGAGGTTCGTATGCAATTTCAATTGGCTGGGTCGTTGTTCCCTGAATTCTTTCCAACCTTCCTCGTATCCGGGCCAGCCGAGCTGACTTCCTTGGTCTCTCAGGTTGGTCGAGTGTGCCAGCAGGTTCTCTGGGTTCCTGTGGTCGTTCTGGCGTATCGGAAGGTTGTTTCCATTTTGAAGCGGCATGTCTTTCTGCTGCTGACTCCTTGCGTTTTTCTACTCGTTCCGGCGTGCTAGAGGACTGTTCAGGTTTTGGGGGTGGTGCAGCCGTTCCTCCTTCGACTATTGCGATCAGTTCCTCCCAAGTGCTTTGCTGTTGAGTGAGACTGTGGCTCACTATCAACCGAATCAGCCCATGGTGGCTAACGACTGCATCTATGTGCTGGGCCTTCCTCAGGCTTCGGGCCGCGTCATGTAGTAGCAAATTTAAAAGTGCAGGGAGATTTACAGAACATTTTCCTTTTAAAACAGCTAAAAGTTTCAGGTGACGAGGTCTTACCACGTCTTTTCTCCCTTCGCAGGTGATATAACTTTGTACTGTCTTCGCTAGCTCGGTCCAGGGTTCCCCTAGTGTTGCTGGCAGAACTCCTTTCCCTTTGACTGTCAAGCTTTGGCCTTCGTCCTGGAAAAGTTCCATAGCTTTTTGTAATCTTTCCTTCTTCAGCGTCCATATGGGTCCAGCAGCTGGTAATCCTGAGACTTCTGCGATGATATCCTCTGTAACCGCTATCCGCTTTCCTCATACTATGGAGTAATTTTCCTGCAAATTCTGCAGGAATTCCAACGCCACGGCTTCATTTGATTCTTGCAGGCGGCTGAAGTAATTCAACCATCCTACGTTTTTCAGGATTTTGCGAGCAGCAGCGGAAACTATCAGCTTGTGAGGTTCGCTTTGGACCGTCTTTCCGCCCATGATTCTACTCAGAAATGGAACAGCAACTGCTTGCGGTGTTTGCGACGCAGAGAGGATGATCGTTGCCAAATTTGGGAAAAGATCACTGAGCATGCAATAAAAAAGAGATCGTGGATGGCAGTTTCCGTGGAATGGAATCATCATACCGTTAAATCATGTCGTTCCTTCGTACATTATCTCGCCCGAGTGGTGTGCAGCCACGTAATCATGGAGTAATGAGATTACCTCCCCCCCGCGATCTGATAGGCTGTCCCCAGCCGTCAAAGAGAGGAGCAGCAGCCAGTCGGAGGTCCAATCATAAAGTACAGCATATGAAATTATGCCATGTTTTAGAAAAACAACGAAATGCCGAAACCGAGGCAAAAAGGTAGATCGCGTTTTATATAAGAGCCTGCGTGATATAATGAGGAGCTAGGGGATGGGACGTCTGTCAAGCGTACGAAGTCTCCAGTGGTCACCGTCAGTTCCGTTGCCATGATTGGTGGTAATGAATATTCATGCGATATATACATCGGGTGTGACATATGATCTTTGCAAAGGATAAGAGACAGAAAAATTTAATATCATACCTGTTGGTGTAATTATTACGACTTCTATGCCATTAACAGAGCTCTGCTGCCAACAGGTGTTCATAACCTTGGCAGAGTTGTTTATTTCACCCTCCGGAACCATTATCCTCTGTGTATATTCTACAGAGTGCTTTGTCAAAATGCAGGCCATTATGCTGGCTTGGTAACCAGATAGCCATAATGCCATTCACAAGGTAGGCGCGAAACATGGTCAAGCTGGCTCGCGATGAGACCCCCTGTTCCAAGGTTTGCTTGTTAATTTCCCTTCGGACCATATCCCTGGTGTGGTGGCCGTTATGGGAATGCCACTTCGCTTCCATCCTTATGATCCTGGTAGGCCGGCTCTTAATGAGACCCCCTATCCTGCATTTGACAATTTTCATATTTTGTTTTTGTTTTCTTTTGCAGAGCACCTCTCTTGTTTATTTTCACATAAGGGTGGTTCCGCACTCCTTAAGAGCGGGGAATGGTGGAAGAAGTCTTATGATCCCAACAGATAGATATAAATCGTTCGTTCTTACTCCTAAATAATGATCAAGAAAGATTTTTAGGGGAATCGTCATGATAAAGATCACCAATGACAATGGTACCGGTAAATGACAATGACAGCGAAGATGAAAAGTTAACGTCCGTCCTCTTGTCCTCTTATACATACTGGCTTCATAGTGATAGCGATTTATGATGTGCTGATTTCGGTATATCATGGTTTATGTTCACCGCATAAGTTCATTGCTGTATCTAAAAGATTGAGGAGAACATGGGGGCAAAGCATCCTCCATAAGGGCAAAAACATGTCGATGGCATTCCTGAGAGAAGAATTCATTCGTAGGATACCATTTCTTTGAGAGGAACAACGGAAAATCGCAAATGCTGTTCCTTTTGAGAAAGGAACAGCAAAAACACTCAAATGCTGTTCCTTTTGAAAAGGAACAGCAGACACACTCAAGTGTTGTTCCTTTTCGCAAAGGAACAACAAAAACACGCAAATGTTGTTCCTTTTGAAAAGGAACAGCAGAATCACACAGGTGTTGTTCCTTTTTGCAAAGGAACAGCAAAAAGCACAAGTGTTGTTCCTTTTCGCAAAGGAACAGCAAAAACACACAAGTGTTGTTCCTTTTCGCAAAGGAACAACAAAAACACACAAGTGCTGTTCCTTTTCGCAAAGGAACAGAAAAAACACCCAAAGGTTGTTCCTTTTTAAAAAGGAACAACAACATCACACAAGTGATGTTCCTTTTCGCAAAGGAACAGCAAAAAGCACAAGTGTTGTTCCTTTTCGCAAAGGAACAGAAAAAAGCACAAGTGTTGTTCCTTTTTGCAAAGGAACAGCAAAAAGCACAAGTGTTGTTCCTTTTCGCAAAGGAACAGCAAAAACACACAAATGCTGTTTCTTTTCACAAAGGAACAACAAAAACACCAGTGCTGTTCCTTTTCGCAAAGGAACAACAAAATCTCACAAGTGTTGTTCCTTTTCGCAAAGGAACAGCAAAAACACACTAGTGCTGCTCCTTTTGCAAAGGAACAGCAAAAACACTTAGAATACAAGCAAAAAATCAAGAAAACATATATACAAGATGTTATGTACATGTTATAAAAATGAATTTCTTAAATTATAGGTGAGGAAGATTTCGCTTCCTCTCCTAAGATTTCCATATCAGTATCTTGTCATAGCTGCTGACAGAAGGATTCCTGAGTGAGTGGCTTTCGATAAAGGCGAACTCGGTGGCCATTTACTTTGAATGCATATCCAGAACCGTCAATTGTGATCAGGGTAAGGGTCCCATTGTCATGTACCTTCTGGATTTCGTATGGTCCTAACCATCGAGTCTGGAGTTTTCCCGGGAAATCCTGAAACCGAGAGTCGTATAACAGAGCCCAGTCTCCTTCATGAAAGACTTTATTCTTGATAAGTGCATCGTGCCATTTAGCTCTCTGTTGTTGAATCAATGCTGTATTTTGTAATGCAAAGAGCCTGATTTCGTCCAATTCATTAATCTGCTGTAATCGATTGATTTGTGCGTCACTCAGATCTAGGCCGACTTCCTGTGCAGTTCGTAGCGTTTGGATTTCGAATTCTATGGGGAAAATTGGCTGCTTTCCAAACACTAATTGATAAGGTGAATAGCCTGTAGTACTTCTCCATGTGGTTCTGTAGGCCCAAAGTGCCTCGGGTGGTCGAGTAGCCCAATCACGCCTATGCGATGCAATGGTCTTTGTTAAAATTGATTCTATTACCTTATTACTACTTTCTACTTGCCCATTTTCCAGCGGATGGTATGGGGTAGTGATCTTATGTTGGACATGATAATTGTTAAGTGTTGCAGCTAATTTGTTTCCAACAAATTGTGGTCCTCCA
Organism: Pinus tabuliformis; assembly: GCA_031772625.1. Lineage (NCBI taxonomy): Eukaryota > Viridiplantae > Streptophyta > Pinopsida > Pinales > Pinaceae > Pinus > Pinus tabuliformis. The sequence continues at coordinate 2,077,544,726 of CM062818.1, forward strand.
TCGGTGATTAGTTCTCTCGGAATTCCATAACGTACAAACAAATGGAACAAGAATTGTATCACAGAGTCTTCTGTAGCCTTAGGTAATGATTCGGCCTCGACCCATTTAGTAACATAGTCTGTCGCCACCAGAATGTATGTCCTCTGATTTGATGATGGATTAATGGGCCCAACGAAGTCCAGAGCCCATCGTTCAAATGGCTCAATGACCAATTGTGGTCTCAGAGGCATTTCATCGGCTTGGCCAGGTCTTCCTGCCCGCTGGCAGCTGTCACAGGCTTGTGCAAATTTTTTCGCATCCTTGAAAATTGTAGGCCAATAGTATCCCGTCTGCAATACTTTATGTGCTGTTCTCTTTTCAGCGAAATGTCCCCCGTATGGTCCGTCATGGCAAGCTTTTAGGATGTCGAAGATTTTGTCTTCTCGAATACACCTTCTGATTTGCATGTCTGCCCCTGTATGGAACAAATGGCCTCCAATCCACGAAAACCGAGTGCTCTTCTGAACAATCTGCTTACGTTCCTGAGGGGTTAAGTGTTTTGGTAGCTTACCGACTGCGAGGTAATTGGCGACATCAGCATACCAGGGTGTTCGAACAGCAACAGCAAACAGGTGCTCGTCAGGAAATTGATCTTCCACTGCTGCTATTTCAATTGCTTTCGGTATTCGTGAGAGGAAATCAGCTACAGGGTTCTCCTTGCCAGGTCGATCCTTGATTGTGATGTCGAACTCCTACAATAAGATCAACCACCTGGTTATTCTAGCATTCGTAACAGGTTTATTTGCCAAATATTTGATAGCAGAATGATCTGTATATAACACAACGGGGTAGCCTGTGATATAATGTCTAAATTTGTTAACAGCATGTATTACAGCCAGGAATTCCTTTTCAGTAACAGTATAATTGAGTTCGGCAGAGGATAAATTTTTGCTGATATAGTAGATAGCATATGGTCTCTTATCCTCTTCTTGCCCTAGGACTGCACCAATTGTTGTATCCGAGGCATCAGATGAGATTTGGAATGGCAAATTCCAGTTTGGTCCTCGAAGGACTGGGGCTGTTGATACAAGCTTCTTCAATTCCTTAAAAGCCTGGTCGCATTTTTCTGTCCACAAGAAATCAACATTGCTAGTTAAAGCATATAGAGGTGCAGCAATACGTGAGTAATGTTCTATAAATCGTCTGTAATACCCAGAAAATCCAAGAAAACTGCGTACCTCCGTTTGAGTAGTGGGGGTAGGAATAAGCAAAAGAATCTGGATTTTAGCCGGGTCTACCTGGATGCCAGCTGCTGAGATATAGTGCCCTAGAATGAGCCCTTATGTCATCATCATGTAACATTTTTCATGGCTCAGACAAAGTCTGGTAGCGATACAACGTTGTAGGACTTTTTCCAGGGTATCTAGAGCTGGGTCAAAATCATCTCCATATGGTGTAAAGTCATCCATATACACTTCAAGTCCGTCATTTATTAGATCTGCGAAGATACTAAGGACAACCCTTTGGAATGTAGCAGGGGCATTACATAGGCCGAAGGGCAAAACTCGATAGGCAAACGTTCCCCAAGGGCAAGTAAAGGTAGTTTTATCCTGGTCTTCAGGGGCGATTTGGATTTGGTTATATCCGCTGAAGCCGTCCAGGAAAGAAAAGAATTTATTTCCTGCCAAAGTGTCCAATACTTGATCTATAAATGGGAGAGGGAAGTGATCCTTCTGTGTGGCTTTATTTAACTCCCTGTAATCTACGCAAATCCTCCATTTCCCATTTTTCTTGGGTACCACCACCAGGGGAGAGACCCATTTACTGTCGGAGATGGGATAGATAAAATTAACATCTAAAAGTTTCTGAATTTCGGCTTTTACTACCTCTTTTAGATGGGGGTTAAGTCTTCTTTGCAGCTGACGAACAGGTCTTGCATCTTTTTCTATATAGATGTGGAGGGTGCATAATTGGGGATCAATCCCTTTCATGTCAGGGTAATCCCACGCAAATGCTCCTTGATATTTTCGTAACAGATTTACAAGCTTTGTTTCTTGGTCTGGTGTAAGGTTGGCGTTGATATTTAGGGCCTTACCAGGTTCAATTTCCACGACTTTACTATTGGCAACAACAGTCACTGGTATTGTTTGGTCATGTGCGTCTTTCCAAGGGTCTTCCTCTAGCTCACTATCAAATGCTGCCTCTATCATAAAACACTGTGTGTGAGATCTAGATTTAGTTTGACTAATGAAGTTATTGATGGCATCATCTTCTATTTGATTTTTAAAATCTAAAGCCTTCTGTACAGTCAATGGGGATCTGATATTGTTAGTAAAGTATGACACAGGATACTGATTGGTTTTGATCATTGGCAGGCTTGGCTGTGCTGGAGGATATAGAACTAGATTTTTTACATCTGATCCTTTAGTTATAGTCATGTTTCCCTGCCAGCAACCAATGTAGGCATCGACAGTAGCAAGCCAAGGTCTTCCTAGTATTAGCGGATGTCCATCCAGTCGGGTTTTTGGATTAATTATCAGGAAATTAGTTGGATATTCCCAGGAGTCTACAGAAACCATGACATCATATAGAGTGCCTTCTGGTCGAACTACAGATCGATCTGCCAATTCTAGCAAAGTAGAAGTAGGTTCTACTGATGTGATGCCAAGCTTTTGGCAGGTAGAGGTTGTTAAAATATTGATTGCAGCTCCTAGATCAACTAAAGCGTTAGTCAGGGTTTGGCCATAGATTTGGACAGTTACAATTGGATTTCTGGGATCTTCGTATTTGATAGGTGTCTCCTTTCCCGATAATAAGTCAGATAACGTGCCAATTACTTGGACTCTTGGGTTAGCGGTTGTATTCCTCCTTGATTTTTTTATGCATAGTTCTTTTATAGTTTTTGCGTATATAGGAATATCTTGAATGGCTTGGAGGAATGGAATTTTTATGTACAGGTTTTGTAACTCTCCCAGAATGTCAAAGTCTGGATGTTGTACTGGTCGTGGTATGACTAATCGTTCCGGGAAAGGAGGAGAGGATGTATTTGCTTATTGATGGGTCTGTTCTTTATTTACACCCTCTTGTTGTGGTGGTTGTTCTATTGGTAAGTGATCTTCAATGTGAACTGTTTTGTCTCCCTCTGTTTCTATGATACGTCCAGATCGTAACTGAAGGTCATTGCACTCCCTTAGGTCAGGTCCAGTTTCTGATGTTTCTATAATTTGGAGGGATTGGACTGGTCTATTATTAGGATTGGGATTGGGTTGGGCTGGGAGTTGCGGACTTAGATTAGACTGGGGGTTTTGTTGTAAGGCTGGCAGAGTCGGTTGAGGGAGTGGAATAGTTCCTGTTGACTGATATGTCGATCTTGGCCAATTTGTCTGCCAGGGTGAACCTTGTGAAGTGGGGAGGATCCATTGTGGAGGGTATGAGTTATTCTGCCAATATGGTGGGGTGTAAGGAAAATTTGGCCAGCCAAATTGGCTTGTCTGGTTCATCCATGGATTTGGAGAAGGAAACGGCTGTGATGACCAATTCGGGACTGGGGGTGTAGATTGGTTTTGCCACATACCATATTGCTGAGTATTATATTGCGGAGGCTGGAAAGAAGAAGTTGGGTCCAAAAACATACCAGATTGCCTAGGTTGCCATTGGCGATGTTGGTTAACAAAGTATGCTGGTTCTGATTCTTCTTCTGCTTCCTTGTATACTGCCTTCAATCCAGGAAGTGAGGGGCAGCTCTCAGTAAGGTGGTCTTTCGTACAGATAGCACATGTTTGAACTGTATCTAGCGGACATTCCTTGTGGCTGTGTTTTCTTCTGCATCGGGGGCAGAAAATTGCCAGATTTTGCTCCGCCTCCATTTGCTTTTGTTTAGCCTACACAATATCAAGTTGTGTAGTTAATGTCCCCAGAATATCAGTTTTAAAATTTTCTAATAAATTCCCTAGTTCTACATGTGTTACTCCTTCTGTTGATATTTTGTTATCTCTAACAAACCTATCATATTCTGTTGATTTTATCCTTGTGCTGCCTCTTGAACTCCTGATGCATAAATTAATGATATCAACAAAATTCTCTTGGTAAATATCCCCTTTTCCCATGATATTCAATGTTTCAATCCACTGTTCTTTCATTCCTCTAATCAATGCAGTTTTCAACACATTATCAGGCAGAGGTAGTGATGCGTAGGGGGATCTCTGTAAATTATACTAGAGACGTTCTACGTATTCTTCTAAAGTTTCATTTGGTTTGGCCCTCATTTGAAAATTTTCATCTTTTAGCTCTCTCGACCTACAATAATCCTGATATTTTTTGAGAAAGGATTCTTTCATTTGCTCCCAGTTGTTTATGACTCCACCACCTAAACCCATGAACCATCTCAGAGCTGCTCCTTTTAAAGTGGAGGGGAACAGCTTTAATTTCTGGGGGTCAGTGGCGTAATCGTACCCTCTACATAGCACATCAAATTCAAATAAAAATGCATCAGGATCTTCTGATGTAAGTCCATGAAACGTCGGGATGTGTTGAAGAGGTATTGCTTTCATGGGTGCATTTGCAGCAGAATCTACTATCGGATATTGCAATGTAGAAGTTTGTGTATTTGGCTAATTCTGCGCCATTAGATCAAATATGTGCCAATATCCTTCCGGAATTTCTAGGAGGGTGTTCCTAGGTTGAGAAGGGACGGCCTTGGCAGGAACTGTTTTAATGACACTTCCCTTATCTGGGATTTCTGTCTGAGGGAATGGGGTGCCTTCAATGTTGACTTTGGCCGCGCTCCCCCTATCTGGGCTGTTTAACAATTGGATTATCCTAGAAGGAGACCTTGGTTCCTCTATTTCCCCTGTTTCCCCTTCTCCTTCACAAATATTGCTTAAATTCCCTTCTTGCAGCCGTTCTGACACAGAATTTTCAATTTCTTGGAAGTCTTGTTCGTCAGTCTGGCTATGCACCTCAGCGTAGGCTCCAGATGGTGATGCTGTAGCCTGAAGGGAACTAGTAGGCTACTTAGAATGAATCTTTCTGAGGCCTACTGACGGCTGAGATTCAGTTTTCTTATAAATTTCGTCTATGAAGGTTGTTCGGCCAAGGGTCACCGGTCCTTTGGCTTTTTCAAGTTTGACTGGAGGTTTGATATTCTTTTCTAGCTTTTTCTGCTTAGTCATGCACTCTAAAAATTACTAAATCCTATTCAACCAGCAATTCTGCTAAGAGAGCGGACGGTGGAGCAGGGCTTTTACATGCTCCGTACACAGGTTCTTACCTTCCGTTTTTAAAATCCAACTCCCCCCTAGCAGATTTGCGCACTACTCTGTAAAGGGAAAATGGCTATACTCCTCCCCGGCAACGGCGCCAAAATGTAGAGCTATAACTAGGGTCTCTCACACCGCTAATTATTCCACATTAATAAGTCAATCCGGGAACGTTTTTTTATTGCAAGAAGTAGCTTAATCCGAGGCTATTTGTCCGAGTAATGCTTAGTAGTATAGTGTTCAGAAGATTCAAATGAAAACAGATGCTAAGCTGTAACTAAACTAACCCAAAGGATGAAATCACACAAAACAGTTGATCAGTCAAGGGTACGGAAGCAATAACCCATCCCTCTAGAAGCTGATTAAAGAAGGGCAATTAGAGCATGGACTTATAGGTCTGGGAGCTAAGCAGCGTCTTGCTGAGGCTCACTACAGCCTTAGGCCTTCTCTCACACCAAAACAACAAAGGCAGGTAAATAAATCAGCGGAAAGTAAAATGGAACAGCGAAACGGAAATGGAACAGCAGTAAATGGAACAACAGTAAAATGGAACAACAATAATCAATTGGAACAGCAATAACCAAATGGAACAACAATCCTTAATGATTTATAGAATAACAACCATCGCTTGTATGTACATGTTCTACACTAATATAGAAATCTGAGAATATTGGATGATATAACTGTTGGAAATAATACTGAGAGGGGGGGTGAATCAGTATTATCAGATCAATCAAATTTTTTCAATGCTCAGAAACATATACGCTACTTCAGTTAAGTGAACCAGCGTGTACACGCTACTGTGACTAAGTAAAACAGCGTATAAGAAGAAAACTCACAATTTAGTTAGCTTATTCTTCAGTTAAGTGCATCAGGACATTATTCACCACATTAACAGTAAACATGTGCAGTATAACAGAACAGATCAAAAGCCACACACATGAACACCAAGATATAAGGTGGAAACCCAATGTGGGTGAAAACCACCTGCTGCAAGTTGTCTCTATCTTTCTTTAATATGAAACTTCAGTTTACAATCTTTTGTACTGGTGCAGCCTTATACCAGTACGCAGGCTACAACCTGCAGAAGGCTACAACCTTCTCTCGTTCTCCAAACTTCCTTGGAAGGGAGCTCCAACCCCCTTTGCTCTTGTACTAGCCAAGATACTAGTACGTAGGTGCTGACCTACAATCTTCTTTCTTTCAGGTATCACTTTTCATACATTTTCAGACTTGGATATTCCTGAAGCACAACATTACAATCTGAAGACCACAATTCATTCAATTTCCATAATAGATCATTGAAGCATAAAACAACCAAACTTTGAATCACTGAACCACTGAACCCTGTCAATCACCAGTTACCAGAACACAGAGCAGACTACAGAACTCTGCAATAACAGTCAGACCCCACTGTAAACCCAAAATCAAGCTTCAAAAGATATACGCTACTTCAATGAGCAAAACCCGCGTATACACGTGCTTTTACCGAAGCCAACCTGCGTACAGATCTAAAAATAAACTTTCTCAATTTGCAGCTGTACCAGACATTAGTTAGACCCAGAACATAACATTGCGACAATATGCAGATCTAGAAATACGCATAATCAACCATATCATGATAGTGCATTTCAAACCATTAGATCCCGATCTATCCTTAGATCTAGTCTTCCATCAACCGATGTGATCTCTCCTTGGCTTAGATCAAGCAACCCAGAACCTGCATATCAGATCTCTTTCTCTCTTAGATATTCAAGCCTTGTCGAAAGAATACATTTTGCCTGATGATCTTCTTCTTCTTATATAGTCTTAGGCCTAGCTCAATACCAAGAGCCAAAACCATAGTAACACAATACCATCAACTTCAAAACTAGGGATCGACACGCCCGTCGAGACACAATGGTCAGAAGTCATAGGCACAACTTCCAAGGACTAACCACCATGGACCAAAGATACTTTTCCACATACACGCGCTTTTTCTGAATCCAACTAGCGTGTACACGCGACTTGGGCTTAACGAACATGCGTATATGAACTTTCTTGGTATGCTGTACTAAGATCTGTCTTCTGATTAAGTTTCCATCACCTGTACCAACCTCTGAGCACCTGTACCAACCTCTGAGTGAGTTGCCATCAAGGACAACACTTGAATCATAATGTCAACAATCTCCCCCTTTGGACTTGATGGCAACCACCACACCAAGTCACTCTCCCCCTTTGACATCAAGGGCAAAGGGCTGTGCTCCCCCTGAGGACATGCTGATACCTCTGCTTGGCTGTGCTGACTCGTGCTCCCCCTGACAGTAGGCCAGATCTGCAAAAGATGTTCTTCAACAAGAACCAAGACTTATACACCATAAGGGATCGTCCTATCACCAAAAGACTCAATACATACATCCATACTCCCTACCAAGAGGGGACATATCAGAAACAACCAATTATATTACAGCATTCATCCCAGGCATAGTGGGGAAACCAACATAGGCCGTTACATGACCTTGACACCATAAAAGAGATATGACAAGAGAGATACATGACATAGAGACAACAGATCTAGACCAAGACTTAGGAAAGGCACCAGCAGCATCTGATAAACATCTTGATAGATCAGCAACCAGGATTTCTTTCTGAGCTCCTTCTCCTGAAACCAACAACCAAAACATCTGAATGCCAACAATGCTTTATGAGACTTTTAAGCTGCTCCCCCTGAACCTGTGCCTGTTGCACTCCCTGAAACTGTGCCTGAAGAATTCTGACATTCCCATTGCTGTTCAGAACTCCAGAGTTTTCCCTTGCTGTTCAGAACTTCATATACGCGATTTCTCCTGTATAAAACAGCGTATGTACGCGGATATACTTTCTGCAACAAGCGTCCAACATACACGCGACTTACCCATCATGAATCCGCGTATATACGCGCATATCCCTTCCGTAACCTGCGTATACCAACTTTTCTGTAGAACAAACAAACTTCAACAACAGGATGAAGCATCAACTACTCCCAGCTTTTGTCTGAGATATTCAAAAGTTTCCCTGGGCAGTGGTTTTGTGAGAATATCAGCAACTTGCTCCTTAGAAGGAACATACTCCAACTTGACCTTCTGCTCAAGCACTTGTTCCCGAAGAAAATGGTACTTGATTGGTATGTGCTTGGTCTTTGAGTGCATGACTGGATTCTTTGAAATGCTGATTGCACTTGTATTATCACATAAGATAGAGACAGGTGGAGTGCAAGTGATTTGAAAGTCCTGCAAGGTCTGCATCATCCAAAGAAGTTGTGTGCAACAAGATGCTGCAGCCACATATTCTGCTTCAGCTGTAGATAAGGCAATCGAACTTTGTTTCTTGCTGAACCAAGATACTAATCTGGAACCCATGAAGAAAGCACCTCCACTTGTGCTTTTCCTATCATCCACACTTCCAGCCCAATCTGCATCTGTGTAAGCATGAAGAGTGAGATCTGTATTTCTAGGATACCATAAGCCATAGTTTTGGGTCCCTTGAAGATATTTGAAGATTCTTTTGACTGCCTGAAGATGAGTTTCCTTTGGGTTGGCTTGAAATCTTCCAACCATTCCTACTGCATGTGTAATATCTGGTCGAGTACCTGTCAAATAAAGCAAACTCCCAATCATGGATCTATAAGTGGGTTGGTGAACTGCTGCTGATTCATCATTTGCACTGAGGCTGCATCCTGTAACCATGGGTGTACATACTGGCTTTGACTCTTCCATGCCATACTTCTTCAAGATTGCTTGAGGTATTTGGTTTGAGACAAGAAGATACCTCCTTCATTTTGTTGGATTTGCAATCCAAGAAAATATGTCAATTCTCCAAGAAGTGACATTTCGAATTCTTTCTGCATAACCAAGGCAAAGTTTTGACTCATAGTCTCTTCATTGCTGCCAAAAATAATATCATCTACATAAACAACAAGAATTAGCAATTTGTTATTTTCAACTTTTATATAGAGATTGCTATCTGCTGATCCTTTTGAAAAGCCTTGTTGGTGAAGATATTTGTCCAACCGATAGTACCAAGCCCTTGGAGCTTGTTTGAGTCCATAGAGTGCCTTTTTCAATCTGCATACAAGGTTTGGATCATTCCCAAGAATGAAACCATCTGGCTGCTCAATATATACTTCTTCTTCTAAGTCTCCATTCAGGAAGGCTGATTTCACGTCCATTTGAAATACCTTGAAGTTTTGAAAGCTTGAGAGAGCAAGGAACATTCGGATGGCCTCTAGTCTTGCCACAGGAGCAAAGGTCTCTTCAAAATCTATTCCTTCTTGCTGTGCATACCCTTTACAAACAAGTCTGGCCTTGTTTCTAATTACTTCTCCATTTTCATTTAATTTATTCTTGAAGACCCATTTTGTTCCTATTACATTCTTATCTTTTGGTCTAGGAACTAATTCCCAAGTGTTGTTCTTTTCGATTTGCTCAAGTTCTTCATCCATTGCTTTGACCCAACATTCATCTTTGCATGCCTCTTTCACATTTTGTGGTTCAATGGAGGAGAGTAGTGCCAAGTAGCTTGAAGCTTCTGCAAGTGTCCTTCTTGTTTGTACTCCTGCTTCTTTCTGCCCCACAATCTGAGTTTCTGGATGATTCTTTTGGACATATCTGGATGGAGTCTTCTCTTCTATTCTTGTCTGCTCCTCTGGTTCTTCTTGAGATTCTTCTTCTTCTTCTTGAGGTTCTTCTTCTTCATCATTTCGCCTTTGAGAGTAACCTTCATCTTCTTCAATGTCTTCATGATGAACTTGCCTAGGAATATATCCCTTCTCATCAACCACTATATCAATACTGTCAACAATTCTGCCAAGTCTTTTATTGTAGCACTTGTATGCTTTGCTATGTGGAGAATAACCAAGAAGAATGCCCTCATCTGCTCTAGGTTCAAGTTTCCCAAGTTGCTCATCAGTATTCTTAATATAACATTTGCTCCCAAAGATTTTGAAATGCTTCACAGAAGGAGTTTTACCACTCCAAAGCTCATGAGGTGTTTGAGTGCTGTTTACTCGGACATTTGTTTTGTTAAGAATGATAACAGCAGCATGTGCAGCTTCACCCCAGAAGGTTGCAGGAGTACCTGATTCATCGAGCATAGCACGAGCCATTTGTTGGATAGTTCTGTTCATTCTTTCCACAACCCCATTTTGCTGAGGAGTTCTAGCTGTAGAGAATTCTCTTCTTATCCCATGTTCATCGCAGAAATCGAAAAATTCATTTGATGTGAACTCCCCACCTCTGTCAGATCTGAGGCACTTAATTTTGTGTCCTGATTCATTTTCAGCCAATGCTTTGAAGGATTTGAATTTTTCGAATGCTTCATCTTTGTGCTTCATAAGCCCTAACCAAACAAACCTTGAGAAATCATCAATGAATAATATCAGATATTCTTCTCCTCGAGGTGTCCTTTTCCTAAATGGACCACATACATCTGTATGGACTAGCTCAAGAGGCAAGCTAGCTGATCCTTCCTTCTCTGGAAAGTTAGTTCTGGTTTGCTTTCCAAACTGACAAGATTTGCATATGGTGTTGTCTGGAATTTTGATATCTGGAAGATCGCGAACTGCCTGATATTTGCATGCTTTTCTTATTTGTGAGAAGCTTAGATGTCCCAACCTTCGATGCCATAACCAGTGCTCTTCATCCTTGCTAAGATAGCATTGTTGTTGTCCTTCTTCAAATATGTACAGATTATTTGGAGTTCTTTTGCCTTTGAGAACTGTTTTACCTGTATCAAGATCACGAACAAGACATCCATTCGATCTGAAAATAACCTCGGTTTTTTGATCACACATCTGGCTGACACTTAGTAGATTATGCTTCAATCCATCAACATACAAAACATTTCCAGCTTTGACCTTTTCTTTCAAAGGAGCAATACCTTTTCCTTTTATAGTTGCAGGAGTATCATTTCCAAAAGAAACTTTCTTTCCCTTTTCTAAAGTAGAATAAGATTCAAGTTTTTCTTTATCACCTGTCATATGTTTCGAACATCCACTGTCAATGTACCATAGATTTTCCTGTCCTTCTGCATAAAAAGCTATCCCACATCTTTCTGTCTGAGGTTCCTTTATTCTCCATTTTTTGGTGCTCGTGGCTTGTTCCTTTTTCTCCTGAAACCTGCTCCTGCATTCAGATTCTTTATGACCAAAATTATTGCAAATAGAACATTCAACTTCATTTTCAAGAACCGAAAAGTTGTTATAGGTCCTCTTTGTAATCCCTGTCATACTTCTTTGTTTTTGAGCTTCCCTAGTCATGATTGTTTTATATGCAACACATTGAGCTGCTTTGTGACCAAAGTTATGGCAAGAAAAGCATTGTCCATTGAAGAAGCTTCTGCGGTTATTGAATCTACCAGCCAACTGATTGTAATTTCTATTTTCATCTATTCTTGTGCCAAACTGAGAAGATTTTACCTGTGGTTGGTTGTAGCTTTTGTTCACCCTTAAGAAGGATTGTCCCTGATAGTTTCTGTTTGTAATTCGTCCCTGCTTTACCTGATTATCTTCATTGTTCTTCTGCTCATTTCTTCTTGCTGCATCAAGATAACTTTTTGAGGTGGATGCTTGAGAGGTTTCTCCATTATAGCCCAAACCTGTCTTGTTTAGAGGAGACCGCTGCACATTGATAATCTCATCCAAAGTTTCAGATCCTTTGACAAACTTAAGATTAATAGCTTTTGTTTTCTCAATTTCTTTTCTGAGACCAACAATTTCACCTTCTAGTTTTTCAAGATGTTTTTCCTTTTCATCAATTTGAAATTGCAAAGTATCAATGATCACACTCTTTTCTTCTATGCATCTCTTGAGTCTAGTAATTTCATTATAGAGATTATCCACATCTACAGCATCCTCATAATCATCATCTTCAAATGCCATTAACAGCTTATATTTATTACCTTGTTCATCTTCATCACTGTTTGATAAGCCATCACTATCTTCATGGGTGTAGTAGCTTTTCTTATTTGCACTTTGTTTCTTGTTCCATCTAGCAGGTTCTTTTCCTTTATCCTTATAAGGACATTTTGCAGCATAATGACCTACTCTTCCACAAGCAAAGCATTTGAAAGGTAGCTTACCTCTGAACCTTCCAGCACCCCTTTGAAGATTTCTGACAAAATTTGATTCTTCTTCCTCTTCTTCTGGAACATGGCTTGCTTCATAGTAATCTTCTTTTCCTGATGCCTTAAAAGCAGCTTCCCTTCTGTCTGATGGACCTCCCTTTCTCATTTCATAAGCAGTTAGAATTCCATGTAGCTGAGACATAGTGAGAACTTTGAGATTTTCCTTTTCTTCTATTGCAGATACTTTAGATTCAAACTTGGGGGATAATGATCTTAGAATCTTTTGAACTACTATAGTCTCTTTTATTTCTTCACCCAAATTTTTCATACAATTAACAATCTCATCTACCCGAAGAAAATAATTAGCCACACTTTCATCATTATACATCTTGAGAGTCTCATATTGAATCCTGAGTGTTTGAAGTTTAGCTTGCTTTACCTGTTCATCTCCTTCATAGCTAGTGATCATTTTGTCCCATATCTCTTTTGCTGATTTGAAGTGCATGACCTTCATGAATTCTGTTTGGGATATACTTCCTAATAGAGTACTGACTGCTTTTGCATTTGTTTCATATGCCTTTTTCTCAGCTGGATCTGTAGGAGTAGCTGAAGGAAAAGCATAGCCTGTTTCTACAATGTTCCAAACTTCTGTACCAAGAGATTGAAGATATGCAGTAACTCTTACCTTCCAATAATTGAAATTTGTTCCATCAAAAACCGGTGGCCTGATTGATGCTTCTTTCTCGTAGTTGCTCATGATGAATGATCTACCTTCAAGCGATCAAGCTTCTCTGAAGGACCTGCTCCGATACCAATTGTTGGAAATAATACTGAGAGGGGGGGTGAATCAGTATTATCAGATCAATCAAACTTTTTCAATGCTCAGAAACATATACGCTACTTCAGTTAAGTGAACCAGCGTGTACACGCTACTGTGACTAAGTAAAACAGCGTATAAGAAGAAAACTCACAATTTAGTTAGCTTATTCTTCAGTTAAGTGCATCAGGACATTATTCACCACATTAACAGTAAACATGTGCAGTATAACAGAACAGATCAAAAGCCACACACATGAACACCAAGATATAAGGTGGAAACCCAATGTGGGTGAAAACCACCTGCTGCAAGTTGTCTCTATCTTTCTTTAATATGAAACTTCAGTTTACAATCTTTTGTACTGGTGCAGCCTTATACCAGTACGCAGGCTACAACCTGCAGAAGGCTACAACCTTCTCTCGTTCTCCAAACTTCCTTGGAAGGGAGCTCCAACCCCCTTTGCTCTTGTACTAGCCAAGATACTAGTACGTAGGTGCTGACCTACAATCTTCTTTCTTTCAGGTATCACTTTTCATACATTTTCAGACTTGGATATTCCTGAAGCACAACATTACAATCTGAAGACCACAATTCATTCAATTTCCATAATAGATCATTGAAGCATAAAACAACCAAACTTTGAATCACTGAACCACTGAACCCTGTCAATCACCAGTTACCAGAACACAGAGCAGACTACAGAACTCTGCAGTAACAGTCAGACCCCACTGTAAACCCAAAATCAAGCTTCAAAAGATATACGCTACTTCAATGAGCAAAACCCGCGTATACACGCGCTTTTACCGAAGCCAACCTGCGTACAGATCTAAAAATAAACTTTCTCAATTTGCAGCTGTACCAGACATTAGTTAGACCCAGAACATAACATTGCGACAATATGCAGATCTAGAAATACGCATAATCAACCATATCATGATAGTGCATTTCAAACCATTAGATCTCGATCTATCCTTAGATCTAGTCTTCCATCAACCGATGTGATCTCTCCTTGGCTTAGATCAAGCAACCCAGAACCTGCATATCAGATCTCTTTCTCTCTTAGATATTCAAGCCTTGTCGAAAGATGCTTTTGCCTAATGATCTTCTTCTTCTTATATAGTCTTAGGCCTAGCTCAATACCAAGAGCCAAAACCATAGTAACACAATACCATCAACTTCAAAACTAGGGATCGACACGCCCGTCGAGACACAATGGTCCGAAGTCATAGGCACAACTTCCAAGGACTAACCACCATGGACCAAAGATACTTTTCCACATACACGCGCTTTTTCTGAATCCAACTAGCGTGTACACGCGACTTGGGCTTAACGAACATGCGTATATGAACTTTCTTGGTATGCTGTACTAAGATCTGTCTTCTGATTAAGTTTCCATCACCTGTACCAACCTCTGAGCACCTGTACCAACCTCTGAGTGAGTTGCCATCAAGGACAACACTTGAATCATAATGTCAACAATAACTATGTTTCTAAACAGAATGATGCTACTCTCAAATCCCACAAATATTATTTCACATAAATCCAATGACAGTAACATTCATACCAGCACTCTGTTACAGAAATGGTTGAATAAAGATACAATTCGACCCTGTGTGAATCCAATTATACAGTGCAGAGTCCTTACATGGAGAAATCATTCATTCATTGATCATGACAGAGCATAGCGTATCATATAAAGAATTTATCAGATTGCTAAGTAATAAAGATAAACAAACCACACACAAATCACCGTATAATGATACAAAAGCAAGTGTCCTTCGGAGCCGGGCCCTTAGCTGCCAATGGTACACTGCCTTAAATTACTCCAGACGCAGAGACGGAATAAACACCAAGTCTTTTATATTAATCGCATCCACAAAAGTATAACAAAATCAGGTCTCAGTGAGACTCAATGATTAAAGTTTGTTCTGGAACTGTAAAATTACAAAAATAGTCGTCCTCTTGCTTAATGATACCGTGCCATTATATAAAAGAAATGACGGGGATATCTAGATAATCATAGATAAGTAAAGCAGCGATCCCTCAGGATCGAAGATCCTGAGGGATTCGCTAATCGTTCAATCTTTCTTGCGTTCGCCGAGCCGGTACTCCGCATTCTTTTCCTGGACTATTCAATTCCGATTTTGCTTGATCGTGTCCGCATCCGGTTCCCCACTGGAGGAACAGCAGTTATTTTTCCTCTGCTTCTCGCTTTTGGACGGGAACTCCTTGCTCGCACGTCTTCCTGCATAGAAAACGTCAATTATTAGCACTTGAGCTTCCTTTGTCTATTTTTGCACATTTTATCAAAATCCTTTATCTTCTTTGAATTCCTAATGCAGAAAAGGTTACAATTATTATTGAAAAACCACTAGATTGCTTGTCAAAAGCATACCTTCCAAGTGCTCCACAACAAGATCTAAAATTTAATCTATTAATAATTTAACCAAGTTGATATGATATTGTTTTACTAAAAATGAAAAATTCAACTAGGTCTAGGTTATGAACAACATTAGATTTTTATTTTTTATGTTATTGCATATTCTACAACCTAGTATGGTGTTAGTGCTCAAAATATACCTTATCATATACCTTGAATTAGAATGGATAATAAATTTACCTTCCATAAATTTTCTTACCACATTAAAATTCCATATTATATTATAATTTTTGTTATCGTGTCATGTAGAAACCTTGTAAAATATAATATTAATATTAAAAAAATAATATTAAATTTATTAATTTTGGATTAATATAATATTAACTTTAATATAATATAAAATTTGTTATATTATAATATATATTAATATATTAGGATGTATATTAGCTCCAAATATATATGGGAGGGAAGAATAAAGACCTATAGTGATAGAGGTGGATACAAATAGGGAGTCACAAAAGAGAGATGGAGATAAAGTGAGGGAGAGAGAAAATGAGTGAAGAAAGAGAGAAGGAGAGGAGAGATCGAGGGAGAGAAGGTTAAGAGAGAAACAGGGGGACACAAAGATGACGAGAGGGTGAGGAGGAGAGAGTGGAGGAGAAAGAGAAGGGGAGAGAGATGAAGTTGGAGAAAATTATAGGGAGGGATGATGAAAGACATAGAGAGAGAGAAAGGTGGAGAGAGAGGGAGGAATGACAAGGAAGAGACGGAGAGAGTGTGTGTATGTTTGGGGGTGATATAGAAAGACAAAGAAGGAGATATGAAGAAAAGGGGGAGAGAGAATGAGAGAGGGAGGTCTGATATAGTGACAAAGTTGTCTGAGAGAGAGAGAGAGAGAGAGAGAGAGAGAGAGAGAGAGAGAGAGAGAGAGAGAGAAGGGGGGAGACATAGAGAGGTGGGAGATAAAGGGAGAGAGATGAAGGAAGAAAGATAGGATTTGAGAGGGGGAGAGAGAGAGAGATGGAGTTGGAAGGGTAGAAAGAGGGAGGGAAGAAGAAAGAGATAGAGAGATAAGACTGGAGAGAGAGAAAGAGTGACAAGGGAGATGGAGATAGAGGGAGAGATAGATAGAGAGAGGGAGGGAGGGAGATATATATATATATATATATATATATATATATAGATGAAGCGAGAGAGGATGTGTGTTTGGGGGGTGCTATAGAGAGATAAAGAAGGAGAGATGGAGGGGGGAGAGAAAGGAAATAAAATTTTTTGCACTAGATGCATTTATTTCAATGTAGACACTGATTTCTAATCCTATTTTATTTCTTGCATTAGATGCATTAATTTATGTGTAGATGTTTATTCCTAATTGTATTTAATTGCTTGCATTAGATGCATTGATTTCATTAACTTAGATGTTAATTTATAAACCTATTTAATTGCTCGCATTAGATGCATTGATTTAAATGTTGATGTTGATTCCAAATCCTATTTCATTGCTATCACTAGATGCATTAATTTTAGTGTAGATGCTGATTTCTAATCCTATTTGATTGCTTGCATTAGATGCATTGATTTTAGTGTAGATGTTGATTTCTAATCCTATTTGATTGTTTGCATTAGATGCATTGATTTCAGTGTAGATGTTGATTTCTCATCCCATTTTATTGTTTGCATTAAATGAATTGATTTCAATAAATTTGTTGAATTATGATTAGATTTAACTAGACGCGTGGCATACATTAATTTCAAGGTAATTAGATTAATATTGTGCATTGATTTCAGTGTAAGCCCAAAAGAAAATATGGATGATTTGCATTGATTTCGATGTTATAGTAATTCAACCATAAATAAAACACTTGAATTTTCATCTCAAATAAAATGTTCACTTAATTGAAATGTTTCCTTCTTGAAATTGTAAATTAATTTTAATTAACTACATTCTTATTATTCACCTTTTCCAAGCTTCATATTGGATTGTAAAAAGTAGAATATATGTGTGTGTGTGTGTGTGTGTGTGTGTTATGACTAAACTCTTGTAGATAACCTAAAACAAAATAAAATTGAATAAAACTCATTTGTAATTTTTACATCTCCACAACTTTTAAATTTGAATAAAACTTATTTCAATCATATTTGAGTTTTTTTTTAATTGTTTTTTTAAATTGAATAAAACTTATTTAAATCATAAGGAATTGATTGAAATACTCGATAGCTAATTAAATTTAGGAAAGCTAATAATGTTGTATAATTTTCTTGTTCTAATAAAATTATGAAATCGGATTTATAAAATGCCATTTCTTATTTTATTTTATATGCACTTTGTAATAAAGCTATGCACAATTTTCTAATGTCGCATATTTACCTTTAAGATGTTTTCTTTTAATAAAATGTCAAATTTACGCCCACTAACTATCATACACTTTCCATTGGCAGTGATTGGTTCTTTAGTAATCAATGGTTTTGATTTGATTACATAGCCCCCTGCTTGTTTGAATTTTAACGGGGGGCACAACAAGTTGTTTCACCAAAACAACCTTCGCTAGGTGGCGCGCTACTGTATGTTGCACAACCCCCTCATCTTTTCCTGCTTACCACTAACCATCCCCCCGGGCTTAAAACCATTCTTGATTTCTGCCATCAACTATTTCTACCACCAAATAAATGCTTCCACCAAACTATCATTCCACCATAAATGGGATCTCGGCCAATTAATTTTTCGATGATCCTTATTATTATATCTAGTGACTATTTACCATTTAATGCATACATTCCCATTTCATTCAAACATTCATTTCATTACGCTCTCACTCCCATTCATATTTACTCGCTCCCACCACTATCCCTTACCCTATGATATTTTCCTCATTTGTCAGTCACCAAGAATTAATGCGCACAATTGTAGGCAAATTTACGCAATAATTCATAAAGTCAAAAACGTATTTTACACATAGCTCGATTCCTTTCCACCTATTTACATTCTGAAATGAGTTCAGTGAAAGCAAAAGAACCCCATCCTCATTTTGAAACTGTTCTTGCCTCTGTAACATTGAATTACTCAAATACTCAATCAAAGATGGACAAAGGAAAAATGAGGGTCAAAGAAGGGAAATGTTATGTCATAGAGGCGTAGCATTGAAAAGGAGGAAGGTTGCAAGGCCTAATTAGGCTTGCAGTTAGGGTTATGAGGCTACAAAGTCCTCACAACAAGCCTGGGAGGGTTGCCGCTAGGCTAAGAAGGGAGGCCAAGAGGGTTTCAAAGGAGGTCGGGCCCTTCCGGCCTTACGACTAAGCCTTAAAAGGTCTCAAATGACCACAACAAGGGGGTTGAAGGCAAGTTGAGTCCCTCAAAAGGCTGGACAATTGCCCTTCAGGGAGCCATAGGCCTTAAGAAGGATGCAAACAACCTTGACAAGGCCCTAAAGGTTGACGCTAAGGCTAGAAGGGTCCACGCTAGGCCATGGAAGGGTGAGGCTTGGCCTGAAAGGGCTGGACAACTAGGGAAATAGAAGACGTTGGGCCTATAGGCCCTAAAAAAAATTCAAACCTTCATCAAAATTTTTGAATTTGCTTGAGATATTCAACTTCACTACAAAATTCTTTAGTTGTTGGCCATGCAAAAAAAGGTTAGAGGCTATATCTTACACTCAAGGGCCTAAAAAGCTAGCTCTAATCCAACATATTTCCTTGCATATCACATGCACAAATGAATTTAAAATTACCCAAAACCCCAATATATAAAAAATTGAAAATAAATCACAAAACAAAGGTTAGAAAATATTTTTATTTACAAAAATAATATTATACAAAATATACAAGTGTACACCGTTGACGAGGATTTAGAAAAGATAGAGTTTTTATGAACCTTGACGATGGCTAGATATATTTTAAAATATAAATGTTAAACCATAACCTTAGAAAAGTTATAAAATCACATAAAATATTGAGAATCCAAACATGGTCATCCCGTGCCCGCAATTTGTGAAGATGGAGCCCAAGGGCTCGGGAACCTAAAAACTCTATATATTTTCAGAAGAAGAAATCATTAGAACATACAATGAATTATATCACCCAAGATAAGCCAAAAACTTACCAATAAAATGTTCCTATCATCTATACTGAAATAATGATTTAATTAATATTTGAAGAACAATATAGGAATGCACATACCCAACACATACCACAAATCAGTGAGACAAATACACCATGAACTGCACCCCAAAGTATTTTATTATGATGATCAAAACATTCTGAGTAGGATAGTGGCTTTACACGAGCATTTACAAAGTTACATCACACCATAGCTCAAGATCAAAATGCTCATGATCCAAATTGGATCCATGAAAATTATTAGAGTTCTATGATTGTATTAAATCAGGACAGAATTCAAAAATTTGTAAATGAAGAGCTATTAGGAATACCTTTGGATAGTAGCAGTTTGTAGCTAGAAAGGAATGACGAGGACCTTGGTCAAAGCGCACTGACGGTGGCCCATGGAGACTGTGCAGGACACAAACTAGCAGTTAGGAAGTCTGGATCAAAAAACGTAGGCCGTTTCTGATGCGCACGCATCGCTGGGAAAAATTCCTCGAAATGAAAAGGCCCCGAGTGCTTGGTCACAAGGAAAAGATGAAAACCATGGGAAAAGAGCTAAAGAAAAAGGCGGGCCCCACGCTCCAAAACCGGTGGAATATCGAAGGCATATTGAGCGGTAAGTGGATTTGGCAGAAGACGGGCGATTCCATACATTGCATGACACGTGTCTGGAAGATGAGAGAGAAAACCACCTCTCATCGTGGGCTAACGTCCGAGGAAGTCAACTGCGCAATATGAGCGAACACCGTAGGATCTAGGGGCTCCAGATCTAACGCCCAAGATTGCGCCTGATGGGAAACTAGATTTGACAAGGAAATAGTATAAAAGTTTGAAGTTCGATATGATCGCTGGGTTGGTGGACGAATCATTACACAACATAATCTAAATATCAAACTGTTTGAGGAAGAGTTGGCACAGTTTGTGAGAGGACAAGTGGCCACTTCCTTGTGAGACATTACACAATGATGATGATGCAGAGGTAGAGAACTCCAAGTGAATAGCAACAGGCGATCCGAAGGGGCAGAAGAGGAAGCAAACGGTCATGAGACAGATTTGCTTTAAGCCATGAACAGATAGAAAACAGAGCAAGGAAGAATCAAAAAAGAGAACAATGGAAGAAAAGGACGAGAGAGGTAGTAAAGCAAGAGGCAGAAAAGAAACAGAGAGCCGAGCTGACCTGCAGCGTAAGGCAACATCGAGCAGACAGAAGGCTTGAGAGGTTCAAACGATCCCTGTGAGGAAATCTGTCAGGAATTGAGAACCATATTGGACTCATCCCATTGAAGACCAGAGAGGTTAAGACTTGGTAAGGAAAGAGTCTGTGCACCCTAGTGGCTTGGGGAATCCAAGAACCACCCTACCAAGCATTATCTGTTTCAGAAGACTCAAGTTGAGCTCCTCATTGTAAATCTCTGCTTTAAAAACACAATAAAAGAAGGCCACCACTGAAAGCTGGACCAGATATGTAGCCCTGGGGAATAGGGTGAACTACTTATTAATGTGTTGTTTTCTTTTATTTTCTTACTATGTTTCCCTTACTGTTTTCCATTTTCCAGTGTCTATGTATTTTTCAATCTGATCAATCCGTTGCCTAAAATAACATAGACACACACTAGAACATGAGTCTGTAATACCTTCATTCATTAATTATTTAACTGATATCACTCATGAGTGATTTTCAGATCAAGTGGTATCAGAGCTCAAGGCTGTTAACGTTAGACAAGCTTGTATTGGGTTTAGCTGTTGAATGCTAACTAGATCAAAGCTCAAATTAGGATAAGGAGAGTTGTTTGAAACTAATCCTGAAATTGGGAGAGTCTATCCTTGAAATACAATGTTAGAGGAAGTTTCTATGGGGCCAGACCCTCAATTCCTAGATAGTTTCCTAGCCATAAAGTCCATGGTAGAGGAAATATATAGGGATCTTAGAAAACACAAAGATGGAGTTTCATTAGGCTCCAAACTAGCTAAAGGAGAAGATGAGTCTCACTTCCATGACCACTAAAAAGGCAAGGGTAAATAAGAAAGCTTTCTCCCACCTCATAATAGCCCTAAACATAAAAAGAAGGCATCTTTAATTAAACTGGATGTTAAATTTGATTTGGATGTGGAGCATGATTGTTCAGAGGTCTTTGTTTTTGGCCGGATGCATACCCCAAGAATTCTATACACCCCTCCACGCGCGGGGGTGCGGGGGGGCCGATACCCCCCAGTTGTGGGGTCTGAGGGCCAGCAGTCCCCCAGCGAGGCTCAGGGGTAGTGCCCCCGAAGCTAAAAGAAGATGTAAAATTGTCTTGTAAAAGTATAGTAATTTCTAGTCAATCTAGACCGTTCATTAGGCAAATGATCTGACTGTAGAACTTA
Organism: Pinus tabuliformis; assembly: GCA_031772625.1. Classification (NCBI taxonomy): domain Eukaryota; kingdom Viridiplantae; phylum Streptophyta; class Pinopsida; order Pinales; family Pinaceae; genus Pinus; species Pinus tabuliformis. The sequence goes on from CM062818.1 coordinate 2,077,566,702, forward strand.
TGTTTAGTTTATGGTTTTTTTCCCTAGAAGAAAACCCCTCTCTTTGTATGAGGGCATTATATTTGAGGTTGTGTAATAGATGTGTATTCTCTGAGTGAGAAACAGAGAGGCGTGACTGTGATAGAAAATAGAGGATATTACAATGGATCTGCTGTAGGTTGTGTCTCTTAATTTTGCTGGATAATAGAAAGGAAGGCTGGTTGTTCTAGGTGGATGTAGCCCAAACTGGGTGAACCACGTATATATGTGTCTCTCTTGTTTTATGTGTTTCTTTGTTTATATTTCTGCAATATTTTATGTGTTCCATTGTTTCGGTTTAGGCGTTTTTATTGCAACTATACATGGCCATAAACCATCATCATATCCACAAAATTTGATGAGAAAGCAAGATGTAGACCCTACCTGTCAATTTGAAGGGTTTCATAGTGATTTGTTGCAAGTTTGGCACAATTTCGAGCCTTTGTGGGTGTCGCCGCGCAGCAAACGCAGTGCGCCACGCTCTGTGTGTGCACCAAGCCTGTGTAGTTTCACCACTGTGCGGTCGCACCCTATGCGCCGCGCTCTCTATGTGCGCCGCACCCCTCTGTGTGTGCGCCGCGCTCTCGAAAACACCTCCAACCTCTCCTAAAACGCGTGCTAACTCTTCACAATGACTTCGCAATGCTTTCTCTATAACCTTGGTATGCATAATGACTTTGTTTCTTGTGGGAATGTTATATAAAGACTTTGGAGTCATGGATTTAATTTTTGTTTCTTCAAAACCCCCTTTGATAATGTTTTATTTTGGCACTTTTTCCTGATTTAATTCAACTCTGTATTTCACTTTTCTCTTTGAATTTTTAGCTAAAATGATGCAATTTTTGGCACTTTTTGCAGGGGTTGTTGACATGGCATTTGGCCAAGGAAACCATGACTGCGCCTGAAGAGATCAACCAGAAACGTTTTTGAAAATTATCACAAATGACACACTGTTTGATTTTTCTTCAAAATAGAGTTTTGAAGAATAGTCGTAATCTATCAACATGACGACGAAATTCTTTAAATCATAACTTTGTATGGGCCTCCCTCGGGCCTACATGGCTTTATTGGACATGTTTGAAGACCAATTTATCTGATCCCTAGACCTAATGAGTGAAAATGACTCTTGTCCATTAAAAGATCAAACATCGACTGTCATGGACTTTAGTGAACATTGATGAAAAGACCTAAGCCAACAGGTGCCAGACATGAGGGGAAATGACTGACATGACCTTTTTGACAGATTATGGCATGCCCCTAGTAGAATGTAGCTGAGTGAATGGAGCGAGACGCCTAAAAATGAAATGCAGAAAGAGTTTTGATCTCTGACGGAGGACTAACAAGACCAACTCTAACATCTGCCACTTGTTCCCTTATAGGAGTGTAGCTCATCTGTATAGCTCCACGTTGGACACAATATTTGACAAAGTGACATCTGATATCAATATTCTTTGACCTATCATGAAATACTGCATTCTCAGAGAGTTTGATGCAACTCTGGTTATCACACATGATCCTGATCACCTTTATATTTCTTTTGAATAGGTTTACTGATGGTTTTCTAAGCCATATGGCCTCACACGAAGCTATGCTTGCTGCAATATATTCTGCCTCAGATGATCTCATAGCCATGGACTTATGTTTCCTACTGCATCAAGAGGTTATTCTCGATCTAATGTTGAAACGATACCCAAAGGTACTTTTCTGATCCACTGAACTTCCTGCCCAATCTGCATCAGTAAATCCACTCAACAAGATCCCATAATCAACTATTCCCTGTAAATACCTAAGAACGTGCTTGGCTACTGCCCAGTGAGCCCTCTTTGGTTCCACCATGAACTGAATGAGGGTGTTGACAATGTAGCAAATATCTGGCTTGGTATTGACTAGATACATCATGGACCCTATGAGCTATTGGTATAGGGTGGGATCGACATCCTTGTCTTTTGATGCATCAATATTCTTCCAGTTGGTGATCATTGGCGTAGCCATAGGTCAACAGTCTCCCATCCCGAACCTTTTTAGAATTTTTGTAGCATAACTTCCTCGCCCAAGGAATATTTCTACTTTCTGCTGCCAAACTTCCAACCCTAGAAAATAGTGCATTTGTCCCAGATCCTTAATGTTGAACTTTATGGCTAGATTCTTCTTACAGTCTTCAATGAGTCTAGATGATCCTGTCAGGAAGAGATCATCCACATATAATACTAAGATAAGTGGCTTGCTCTATATGACTAGATAGTAGAGATTCAGATCTACGTCACTCTTGACAATCCCCATCTTCCGCAAGTAGCCATCTATTCGACCATACCATGCTCTTGGTGCCTGCTTCAACCCATACAAGGCTTTATTTAGTCTGCATACATGAGACTTCTTCTCATGAGTTTCAAAGCCCTTTGGTTGTTCAATGTATACTTCTTCTTCTATTATCCCGTTTAGAAATGTTGTCTTGACATCCATCTGGTGGATCTCCCATCCCATCTGGGTTGCAAGAGATATCACAGTCCTAATAGATGTATACCTGGCTACCAAGGTGAAGGTTTCCTCATAGTCAATCCATTCCTTTTGAGCATACCCCTTAGCCACAAACCTGGCCTTGTATATTTTAATACTATTGTCCGTAGCATATTTGATCTTGTAGATCCATCTTGAACCTACCACATATTTGTCTTGAGGCCTTGACACCACCTCCTAAACATCGTTTACCATTATGGAGTTATACTCCTCCACCATTGCATCTAGCTAGACTTGATGTTGAGCTGCCTCCTTAAAGCTGGCAAGCTCTCCATCCTGAGCTACTAACACCAGATACATGTCTGGTTATTTTCGCTCCCTTTTACTGTTCCTTGGCTCTCTGATAAAGTTCTCTACATCACGTAGAATCTGACAAAGTTCCTTGCTAGTTCTTCCTCTGCCAGTAGGTGCTTCTGTTTGATCCTCTTCCTTATCCTGAGAATCTTCCTGATTTGAGGAAGGATTCTTCATTTTCGTTGGTTGAAGAGGCATGACCAATGGATCCTCTTTCGAATGCTCCTTGGAAGGCATTTCGCGATATCTTCTTAAAGGTTTGTCCTCCATGAACTTTACATCTCGTCGTAATACTACCATCCTACTCCCTGGAAGATAGATCTTGTATGCCTTAGCGTTCTTGCTATATCCTGCTAGATACCCCTTTTCTGCAGTCTGATCTAACTTCTTCCTCTTTTCATCGTGTATGCGACAATATGCCAAACTCCCAAATATCCTGAAATGACTGACTTCAGGTGTCTACCTAGTGAAGACTTTCTCTGGAGTAATATTGCCTAATGCCCAATGATGAGTCCTATTCTGAATGTAGAAAGTTGTGTTGCATGCTTCTGCCCATAGGAATTTTGGCATATCCTTATCATACAACATGGCCCTAGTTGCTTCTACAATAGTCATATTTTTCCTTTCTTCCACCCTATTCTACTCTGGATTGTAGGGAGCTATCCACTCTCTTCTAATGCCCTCCTTAGTGCAAAAATTAGTGAAGTCCCTCCACCATTATCTGAGAGCAAGAATTTTATTTTCTTACCTATCATATTCTCCACTAGAGCCTTGAACTCCTTGAATTGACAGAAAACCTCATCCTTGGTTTTCAAAAAATAGATCTAAGTTTTCTCAAGCGGTCATCAATCAAAGTAAGGAAATACTCAGCACCCTGGAGCTTTGACTGATATAGGTCCGCAAATAACTGAGTGTGTCAATCCTAGTACACCCTTGGCCCTGTGGTTGCTCCTAGGAAATGCCACCTTGGCATACTTTCCTAGAGCGCATCCCTGCATACATCATCTCGTTTTGTACTCAGATCCAGAACTCGTGTTACAATGCTCCTAAGAATTCTCAAAGCTCCATAGTGCAAGTGACCCATCCTTTTGTGCCATAGTTTGTTCAAGTCTTTGTCCCCATGACTGCCTATTAGTGCCATTAGAGATTCTAGTTGTAATCTATACAATCGATTACTTTTGATCCCGATTTGCACTTTCTTTTTCCAGCTTAGGTGTTTGACATATACCACTTCCTAGATGAAGTAGACATCATAGCCCTTGCCTCGTAGTTGTGACATGGAAAGTAAGTTCATCCCCAATCTTGACACATGTAGTACATTTGTGGCATGGAACCGCTCTCTCAATTTTGTCTAAAAAACTATGGTACCCTTTCCTACTAGAGTACACTTTGCCTTGTTCCCCATGGTGATCTGAAAGTTTATCTTCCCTTCTCGATATTATGAGAAACACTCCCTGATTCCCATCATATGCCATGAGGCTCCAATGTCTATATACCATACTTTTGATGATGTAGCACTAGCCATGCACACCACTTCTTCTTCCAACCTAGAATCAAACATAGAGAAATCGAAATTTCTCTCTTTTGTAGAATCTTCTGAAAATATGCATGATTCCCCTGAGGTGGATGCCTCTGCATCATGGTCTTGACCCATAACTGATTTTCCTTTTCTGTCTCTGATTACTTGCTCTGATATGATGTGAAAATTCTACCACTGCAGCAACTGATTTACTTTTCCTACTTATTTCATTATAAGTTATTCATGAAATTACTTCAGAAAACATTAAAATAAATACTGCTGAAAGTATCACATCGTAATAAAGAAAAAAAATATTCACACAATGACACAATTCTTTTGGACTAATGTCCCCAGAAAAACCTAATGTAGGAAAACCGGTGCAACAATTTTCTTGTACAACAGGGTGCCAAATTGGCTTACCCACAGATAGACAAACTTCCAGCACTTCCTTAAACCCATCATAGGCCCTACTAGCCTCTGTTGCAGCCTGAAACTCTCTGCATCACCTTGAAACCCTCTGCATCAACCTATTGATGCTCTGTGTAGCGTCTTTGGGCTTCTACGTAACTCCTGTAGCCTCTGCATGGATGACGTAGGCCCTTATGGCTCTGCGCAGTCTCTGCTGCCTCTCATGGATTCCTTTGGCTTTGTGTCTGCCTCTTCAACACTGATCTCCTATCTCTCTATTCCGTACTTGCTGCCTCCTGACTGCTCTCTAGACCACTGGTTCAATTTCTCATCAAACCCCACTCCATAAATTGAACTGACTGGTCTCCCTCAGTGTGTTCTCCAAGTGCCCCTCAAGCCTCCTCTTATACTTTTTCTGTTGACATCTCAATGACTGAGATTAAGTCCCTAATCAATGGCTAAGATTAGATCTGGCTTGATCCATGTCTTTTGAATGATTCTAACACAGATTCATATTAATACACATTAATATTTTATTTTCCCTAAGTTTAGACATAGGGACTCCATTAAAGATATTAATTATTTTAATATCTCACGATCTGTTTAGAATCTGCCCAAACCCATTCTAGGTATTGGAGATCTCATGTGCCCCAACCTCTCCACCAAGTTTTGTGGCTAGAGCACATACGATGCTACCCAAAATCAACACATTTCCCTTGCCATAGTTTAGAGGGTGTCTCATCATAATTTGTTCTAATATGTGGCTTATTGAGAATATGTATCGTTGTATGCAATGCTTCTTCCCAATAGGTTTGAGCAATTTTTCTTTCTTGCATCATGGCTCTAGCTATTTGTTGAACATACATGTTTTGTCTCTCTACAACTCCATTTTGTTGCGATGTGTCTACAATAGTATATTGTTGTTTTATCCCAAATTCATTACATAATTATGCAAAATCATCTAACATAAATTCACCTCCTATGTCTGACCTTATGCACTTTATCTTGAACCCTGTTTGATTTTATACCAATGCATTAAATGTTTAAAATTTTTCAAATTCTTTTGAATTATTTATGAGAAATGTCACCCAAATCAATCTCGAATAGTCATCGATTACCAGCATGAAATATTGTTCTCCTCCTAGTGCTTTTGTTCTAGAAGGCCCATAAAAATCCATATGAAATAGTTGCAGTGACTTGCTACTTGATATTTTATCTTTGAATTTGAATGATGTTCGTGTTTGTTCACCCATTAGACATGACTTGTAGATAGTATTTTGAGGCTTCTTTATTGGTTGAGCATTGACTACTCCCTGCTTGTTGAGTTTGATGATGTGATCAAAGTTGAGATTCCCCAATCATCTATGCCACATCCAGGATTCATCTTGTTTGCTAATGTATCATTCCTCACTCTCTTCTTTCAAGATATATACATTATTCTCAATTCGAACTCCTTTAGACAAAAATTTCCCTATAGATGTTGACCTAATTTTGTAATCTTGAGCTCTAAAGAGAACATCACACCCCTTATCAGACATATAACTTACACTCAATAAGTTATGTTTTAAACCATCTACAAATAGTACATCTTAAGCCTTTCCTCTTCTGTTGTTTAGACTAATTGTACCTTTTCCTCTAATTCTTCCTACTTCATCATTACCGAATGTGACATTTCTGTTGTAGACATATTTGGGCACTGTAACCCCAATCATATATGTCCATAAACCAAGGGCTTCTGAGTCCCTAAAAGTGTTGTTTCACACCCTAAAGGAACAAGGTCAACTGATTACATCATCTCCCAGAAGTTCTCCATGGAAAACTGCTCAGAACTGGTCAAAAGTGGACCATACAGACTGCTCAGTGCTAAGGGTGTGATGCATCTCACCTGCTCAGTGCAAAAAATGTGATGCATACTGGAAATCCCTTATGTAGGGTGCGATGGGCAAGAGTAGACAAATGGCAGAGACAATTTGCAAGGTGGATGATCATGGAATCTTCCAGAAACTTCTCCTGTGACACTTGCCTCTCTGAATTCACCCAGGGATGAGTAAGAGATCATGAATCTCCAAGTGGAACCAAGAACTATCAGAGAGAGGACACTAATAAAAATCCCAGAAGCTGACTCACCCCCCTGGAAACATCTATATATGGATCCCTCATCCCAGAGATCCAAAGGTTGGAATCTTGTATTTTGTAAGAAGTGTTGTTGGTTTCTTAATGGAATATCATAGTGTTGGGTGATCTAAGCTTTTCATGAGATGAAGAAGGGCTTTCATGCTGGGAGGATGATGTTGGGTCAAAACAATGGGTTGTAATCCTCTTTTCTATTATTTATATTAATAAAGCTATTCAATTTTTCCTCCACATTCTTGTATGTTTGATGATAGATGCATTTGTGTGGTCAATATATATTTGGTCCTATATTGTTTATGATTGTAGATCTCTATACTTCGATAGTGTTACGCTACTTTGACTCTATAGGTGCTCTCTAAAGCGGGGTAAGCGAGGAAGGAGCGACAAATATCTGTCAGAAGGGAGAGGAACCAAGCAAGGAACCAAGCGCAAGACTGAGGTTGGAATCCTTTATCCCCTCTTATCTACTTCTCATAAAGGAAAGTGAAAGTGGTTTTAGTTTGTTTGTTTCTAAGATAGCTACCCGTCTTAGTGGGACTAGCAGTTCTGGGTGGACACTAGATTTCCCGATAACAAAATGGTGACTCCACTGGGGAGCGAATAGCTTGTTTGCTTGTCCATATTTGTTTGCTTTTTAAACTATAGACGGAGCCTAAAGTTAAGCTAGCTAGCCTTCAAACAGCATTTGCTATGCAAGTGCAAAGTAGATCAATGTTGCTTCAATCTATCTCCGGGTTTTGTTTATAAACTGAACAATTTATTTGCAAACATCCTAATTTCCCTAAGTGATTTATGTTTACTAACTATCATTTGCTCAGCCTAAATCCCTGAACTGAGTTGAAAATTGTGATCAAAAACCAAGTAAAGTCTTGTCCCTATACCATCGCACCCTCTCTTCAAGGAAATCTGGATGCATCGCACCTCCCGTGTGCAGTAGGTGAGATGCATCCCTGTTTCCCTGTGTTACAGGTGCGATGATCAGAAAAGGCTAATTTTGCCTCCAGATTTTGGTTTTTCTTCACTCTCTTCAGCTTTATTCAGGAGTTTTGCTGTCTGTGATCAGTATTCCACTGTAGAAACTCCCTTCCTTTGCATGATTTGGCCTCCATTGTACAAAGAATTGTGAATGTTTTTATGTATTGTGCGCCATTTACAGTTCTCTTTTACAAAGAAGTAGCTTAATCGAACTGTCGTCTTTTGATTTGAAAGTGTCGCAAGTGTCATTTTTAGTCAAAGAAAAGAATCCTATTGTTCTTGATGGTCGATTACATTGTTACTGTTGTATTTGATTTGAATTAGTAGTTTTTCAAGTGTCGAAAGTAGTTCAATTCAAAATCGCAAAGTATCGTCATTATCTTCCTTTCGTTTTTGAAGAGAAACTTGTTAGTACTGTCGCTTTGAAAAGATAATTCAGATTTTTACTCAGCATTCTTTCTGTCATTCACACATTAAGAAAGTGAAAAAAACAAATACATGCATGTGCATTTGCATTTATACTGCTTGTTGGTTTGATTTAGGACAGTGCATCTAGTGTGTGCTCTCTGCTCTATGTTGAAAGAATCTCATTTCCCTTTCCTTAGTAGCTAGGATTTTCATTGCAAAAAGAAGATTAAACGATTGTTTGTCATCTTAGATTGCATTTTAGGAATTGTATATCTACATCACGCGGTGAACCTGAAAGGCAAATTTCTTAAGAAAGATCAACTGTAAAATAAATTCAATGAACATAAAAATGCTTTGGAACCTAATGCACAACATCTAGAAGTCTAGCCTAGAGACGTATTTCGGCATCGTAAAGCCTGGTAACTATCGCTTTCATTGTAGGTTGGGTGATTCCTCCTCTTTGAGATGACAAGTGCTAGTACGGACTTGTGCTCCCATGTCCCATCGAGTATATATTGGGAGACCACAATAGGCTATATCCTTTATCCTTAGGAAGCCGTGTCTGCCACCTTATCGATCACAATGCACTGAACACAACATTCAGGAAGATTGACTGTCGTACCGTAAAAATTATTCTGTAGTTTTGCGATTGGTTTGGTAATCCCTCTGTCTAGATTTCCAGAGTAGTCTCTTTCGTTCCTTTTCAGACTCCTTAAACGAAAAGGTCCATCTGAGAACTTGCCACTTCAGTCTCATTAAAAATCTAAGGCGACTAGAGTCATCTTTTGCTTTTTCTCGACTCTTAAAAATGGAAAAAGTAAGTTTTGTCAAAGCATCTAAAATTTATTTTAATCGGAATAACGTTACTATTCCCGCGTTGGTCTTAGGTTGAGAAAAATGGAGTCCACCAACCAAGGATTTCCCCTTGGAGGAAATACTAGTCTTTTCTCCTCTTGGGGAGATGTTGGTGCACCTCATATGGCTACATTGTCCCTTCCAGGATTGACAATCAGCTGGCCAATATGGATCTTCTCGACCTCTGTCGTTCAAAGCACTGTGATTCCTGAACAATCAAGTCAGCAACTAGATGATACTAGAGTTACCCCCCAACCTTCTGCTTCTCTTGTTTCTCCCTCCCCTCCTTCCTCTTCACTTGGTGAAGTTGGTAAAGCTAAAAACTAAGTAATTGAGAAGAAGAAGAAAGGGAAGGAGAAGGAGAAGAAGAAGAAGGAGCCAAAGGCAAAAGGGGGCAACCATGCATCATCTAGCGAAAATCCACAAACTGCACCATCCAAACCCAAATCTCCATGTGTCATTTGCAAAGGAGACCACTATCATCGAGATTGTCCTTGCATCCCTCAGATCTTAAGGGATTGGTCTCCTCGTTTTCACAATCTGGTGTCATCAACCTCTGAAGATCATGTTGAAAGTACACCATCAACTAGTGAAAGTGAAGTCTCTAGACAGAAAAAAAAAAAAAAAAAAATGTAAATTTCCTTGTAAACTGTGTGAAGGCGACCACATCGTCCACCGTTGTCCCTTCCTAGACGAAGCTAAAAGAGTCTTGGATAACCGTCCTACTTCACCGCTACGACTTCCTCCTGGATACCAAAAACTCTTACCGAGTCCATCACTAGTTAAAAATCCGACTAACACAACTTTGTGGTTGGTCGAAGCATCTATCATTGAAGATAAACCCTCTAAATCCACACCAGACGAAAGTCAAAAGGTCGAGGTGGCAGTCGACCTGGTCTTGTTTTCGGAAGGTCCATCTTCAAATGATATAGTCACTGAAAAGAATAAGAACGACACCGTTCAAATTCTTTCATAAACACAGACTCCGATGAACATGGGGGAAATCTACCCATTCCTTTACCGCAGGAAGGAAGTTCGTCAGAGTCGTATCCAGACGTCTATTCAGTCCCACCTCCGAGAAACCTAGTCGTTTCCTTTGATTGGAACCTACTAGGCAGACCCCCTTTACCATCTAATTTACCATTCTGAATCATAGTACAAGCTTACAGGATGGTCATGGTCAGTACTATTATAGATTAAGGGGCTTCTGTGAGTATCCTTTCCTCAACTTCTTGGAAAGCGATTGGTTCACCATTGCTTCTACATGAGATGTGAAATTTGATAGGCTTTGACAAATGAACCAGTCGACCGTTAGGGATCCTTCCAAATGTGCCTATAACTTTGAGAAGGAAAACCATTTATATGAACGTAATGGTAGTCCAAGGACCTTTAAACTATAATCTACTCGTTAGACATGACTATATTTATAGCATGGGAGCCATTGTCTCCTCACTCTTTAGAGTAATGTGTTTTCCGCATGAAGGCAGAATGGTCCAGCTCGTAGACCAACATTCATTCCCCAGGTCACACATAACTAACAGTCAAATGCCATCCCTAATTGGTCTTTTCATGCAAGGAATGTCTCATCAATATCCAGTCCGTCCACCTGAATAACGCTAGTAATTCGGGGGTCATGACTGAAACCCAGGGGGCATGCACCTTGGTCTGCTTCGGCAAGAAAACTCTGGGCATAGAGTAGGTTTCCATGAAGGATATATGACTGGTCCGACGCTCGTCCGTATAGGAAGATGGGATTATACTGGAATAAGATACCTCCGTTAGAAGGTAGGCCTTTCCCGATAGAACAAATGTTTTGTCTGCAAATTGAAGGGTAACCTGGAAAAGGTAGGCCTTCCCTGACAAAGCAAACGTTTTGTCTGCAAATTGAAGGGTAACCTCGAAACTCTACTTCACTGTACCTGGGGGCATGTGAACCTTTTTGCATGTAAGTGAAGAGCGACCATTTATTTTCTTAGTTTGTAGATTCTCAAACCCTTTAAACTCGTAGGATTAGTCTTTCCTAGCTTACATAATGAAAGGATACGGAGCAAAGCTTCAAGTTGTGCAAGCTCCATAAAATTGGAACCTATCGATGAGACGTCCTTATTATACAACTGGCACGAGTAGTTTTTATGCAAAGTTCAAGCTCGTTAAAAATTAAACCTAAGCGATGAGAAAATGTTCCCTCCAGAGTTTAAGCTCATTAAAAAATGAACCAATCTCCGGTAAATAACCATTGTGAATGCATTATCATCAGCTTTTGAGCCTTGGTCGTGTTCTTATCATCACCTCCACTTTGTTTTAGCCGATCATATGCCTCCATTTGATTGTTTACCCTTTTGAGGAACAGTTGCGACGAGTGATTTAGTTAGCCATCCTTGCAACACTGCCATGATTGGAAAATTCCAAACCGTACCTGGAATCAGTTGCTACCTGAAAATATCACCTATTCCTCAAAAAACGACTCTCCTTTAAGCTCTTTTCATATGATTCATAAAATATGAAAAGATTGCTGAGAAATTGGCCTCTCCAGCTCGTTAAAGCTATCAGAAGTTTTATCCCTCCTCTAGATTTTAATCTTTTTGGACCTGAGGAATTATTACACAGAAAGATCGAGCGGTTGTCTTGTTCGGCTTGTTAAAACTATCAAAAATTCATCCCTTTCATATTATTTTATACCTTTTCGGACTTAAGGGATTATATGAAAAAAAAGGATTATTGGAGTTTCCTTTCCGTCCCTTCTCAAACTCTCTAAAATTGAAAAATGACCGAGTTATCTTTGTCGTTAAACTCGTTAAAACCATTAGCGACAAACTTGTCCATATAGACAAGAATGAGTTTCATTGTCGCTAGGCTCGTTAAAACATAGCGACGGGTTTTCCCAAAGGGAAAATTATAGAACAAGCATATGTTATCCCCCTCAAGCTTGATAAAAATAAAGAGGTATTGGTCAGCAATGACTGGGGAAAATTGGGAAGAAAACTTGAAGAAGCTTTATTGATAGCAAGTCGCTCTTGAACATGACACTTTCACTCCATGTCTGAGTCGGGTTGGGTTATTCCATTCACTGGTCATATTACCATTGGTGCATCATGCCATCCATCTTTAGGGTTAATGCTACCAATCCATTTCAATGTCATCGATATGTTCAAGAGAAGTCACTCAGAGAGTTCAGCAACCCATCTTGTGTCTCATCCACTGCAATACATTCACGCTCCATTCTTTCATGACCGCCACCCTAAATCTTGTATCATCAGATCGTTTTCACCTCCCCAAAATCATTTGCTTCGTTCCGTGTCGTAGACGTGGGATTCATTAGGGACCTCCTACGATGGGTCACTTCTTGTCGACATTAGCTCATTATCCAAGAAGTCGACCTAGGAACAACCGTTTCAGTACTTTGAAGCTTGCATGCCTCAATGGCAAGTTTCTCACTTCCGACAACAGGTTTACATCAATGGCCTTCGACCGAAAGATTCCACATGGTGTTCGACACCAACTGCCTTTCTCACACCACGTGGATTGTACTGTCTTCCTTTGAGGGTCATCATCATTATCGGTGATTCCTCTCGCGCCTGTTAATATCTTACATCATTGGCTGGTAATCAGGCGATGTCTTTCCATGTTCGACTCTAGAACACCTTTCACATGGATTGACTTGTACTTCGGGTGAAGATTGAACGAGTTTGAAGACCTTGGATCTAGTTTCATCCATCCGAGTTGCGATATATTCAGGAAAATAAAGGCATAAAATGTACATCATTGCTGCACAAATGATCATCCAAATCAAAGGATGATGGCTCTGTCAGAATCATCAGTCTGCCACACAGACGGTTGTTTGTCCTATGTACATGGAAATGAATTTATAAAGCTGAGCATGGGAATGCCCGCCTCAACTAGATCATGAAAAATATTATGAAGATAATGTATTGTATTGTATCTTATTACAGGTCGCCTTCCAGTTCGAAAAACCTTGGATCCTCATGATAAAGCATTTCACCCGACATCAAAAGATTAACAACCTCATGCTTTAGGGGGCAACTGTTATAGACATATTTGGGAACTACAACCCCAATCATATATGTCCATAAACCAAGGGCTTCTTGTTGGGTGTGGAGCCTGATTATCTTCTATATTCAAAGGTATCGCCACATAGGACCCCAGCTCGAAATGGGGGCGGCAACGCCGCCCGTAAAATGTTCGCTGCAGGGGGGGTCTAGGGGGGGGCGGCTGCGACCTTTGGGAGCCCCCCCCCTGGCGGGGGGTTTTGGGGGCAGCGCCCCCGAAGCTAAAAACAGCTATAAAATTGCCTTGTAAAAGTATAGTAATTTCTAGTCAATCTGGGCCGTTCATTAGGCGGATGATCTGACGGTAGAACTTATGTTTAGTTTAGGGTTTTTTGCCCTAGAAGGCAACCCCTCTCTTTGTATGAGGGTATTGTATTTGAGGTTGTGTGATAGATGTGTATTCTGTGAGCGAGAAACAGAGAGGTGATACTGTGAGAGAAAACAGAGGATATTACAGTGGATTTGCTGTAAGTTGTGTCTCTTCATTTTGCTGGATAATAGAAAGGAAGGACTGGCTGTTCGGGGTGGACGTAGCCCAAACTGGGTGAACCACGTATATCTGTGTCTCTCTTGTTTTGTGCGTTTTCTGTGTTTATATTTCTGCAATATTTTATGTGTTCCATTGCTCTTTAATATATAATTTTCTAACAACTGGTATCAGAGCCTGTTGACACCTAATCCGAAACGGATGAGGTGAAGCTGGACAGTCATCTAGAAGATGAACTGATCCGTTTTGTATATGTATAAATAATGTGTTAGCTAATGAATAAAATCAATCAGTGTTTTCTCTCGTTCAATGTGGAGTTACCCTGGCCTGACATGGTATCAGAGCACAGGTCCCAAAATAGTGTAACTCCTGCTGAGCGCTGCATCATCCTGAGGGATTCCTGACACTGCTGAAGACTGCGCCCTCTGTCCTGACATGGAGACTGCGCCCTCTGTCCGTGGAACTATGCGTTGATGTGTTTTCTGCTGTTGGTAAAAAAAACCTATCTCATTCCATTCAAGTAGTCTATGGTGACTGCGTTTTTTTCTTATGACTGAGTTGTATTAAGGCTGTCGTAACCATGACTGTATTTTAATGAAGACTGCGACTGTGTTTCTTGTATGGTGGCTGCGTTCTTATTTTAATAAAGACAGCGTTTTTTTCTTTGTAATGGTGGCCTGGTATCAAAGCATGCGTGCATTCTTATTTTAAGACTGTGTTTTTGGTTGCCGGAGTTCGCATCCCACAACGCAGGCAATGCATAGGGGACCAGTGTTTGGTCCTCAAACACTTCCGGAAGGGGCGTTGTGTTATAAAGATCATTCTAGTTAGCTGGAGACTGTGTCCTCTTACAGTGATATTTTTTCAAATGTTTTGTGCTTTATTTAATGATCTGTGCGTAACCTGGCCTGACAGAACCCAAACTTTGGGCATGAGATTTGGCACGTATGGCATGGTATCTGAATGACAAAACGCTGGAACGCTGTATCAATTAGAACGCTGGAACGCTGCATCAATTAGATTGCTGAAACGCTGTCATGGTATATGCATTTTAATGTTGTGGACTGCGTATATACATTTTAAGCTTATAGAAACATTGTCATGGTATATGCATTTTAATGCTGTGGACTGCGTATTAATTGTGACTGCGTATTGATGTATTGAAGACTTGAAATGGTGCCTGACGGTGTTTTGAGGCTTGTTTGAATAACACGTTTTGTGCTAGCCGTCATCCAGCAGCGGAACAAGTTATTGTCTGACAAGTTATTGTGTAATATTGCATTGATATATATATTCTAGCAGTGAAGAGATATCTTGAGCGCCATCTTTTTTCAAAACTTAATATTATAGCAATGATATATGAGATCCCTTGAGCGCCTTCCTTTTTTCAAAACATAATATTGTGGCGGTGATATAAGAAATGATGTATGTTAGAAGAAAATAAGGCTATGGGATAAGGATTTTTTTGGCAGAGATATATTTTTTTACAGAATGCATAAGGCTATGACATAAAAAAAAAATTCCAGCAGAAGTGTTGCTGTGGCATAAGATTTTTTTTTTTTCAGCAGAAGTCTTGCTGTGGCATAAGAATTTTTTTTTCTCCAGCAGAAGTCTTTTATCAACAGAAGTTTTTTTTTAGCAGAGATATTTTTACAGAATGCATTCAATCATTTCAATGGTCGAAATAGTTCTCACTGGCAAGGAGAACTATTCTGAATGGTCTCGGATGGTAAAACACACCCTTATCTACAATGAGCTGTGGAAAGGAGTGTGTGTCGGAGAAGAAGACAAAGACCCTGTGCAGCCCACATCAGACAAAGAACTCGCCATTTGGGAAAATAAGAACAGCAAAGCCTTTGCATTGATCGCAGCATCTATAAATGAGGAAGTAAGTCATCATATTTCATCCTATTCCACTGCCTTTGAAGCTTTACAAAAGCTTAAAGAACTCTATGATACACATTCTGCACTTGAAGTTGTTCAGCTCATGATTAAACTCTTCACTCTTGAACTGAAAAATAATGATCCTCTTACTCTTGCATCTGAAATAAAGTCTATAGTGCATGATATTAAATCCACTAAGGTTGAGCTGGATATCTCTCTTATTGCCTTTCTCAAAGCACTCTATCCTACCTACTCTAACTATCTTGAGTCTTTACAAGCAAATGGAAATCTTAAAGATATAACCTTTGACACTCTTGTGAAAAAGTTTGCTGAAAGAGAGAAAGCCTTTGGAAAGAAAACAGTCCCTGAATCTTCTGAAGAGACTGTTTGCCTTGCTCATAAAGAAAAGCATCCTGCTCAAGATTCTACAAGAGGAAGAGGTTGACGAAGAGTAAGACGAAGATACTTCAGAGGCAGGGGGGGCAGACATCCTCAAGCAGAAAAGGCAGATCTGCATTGCATTCGCTGCAAACGAAATGGATCACATGATGCTTCTACATGCAAGCTACCATGGGACAAGGTTGAGCAGAGAAGAAACCATCAGAAAGGTAAAACTGATGACTCAGACAAAGGTAAAGCACCTGAATCCGCTCACTATATTGAGGCACAATGTAACATTGGAGTAAACGAAGATTTGTTTAATGCTTCACTTGCTTCTTCGAAAAATTACTGGTTGCTTGATTCAGGAGCAACCTGTCATATGACTTATAGGAGAGATTTCTTTGAAGATTTCACTGACAATGTTGATGGAGCAGTATACTTTGCAGATCAGTCAAAAATCAAGCCATCAGGGCTTGGCACAATCAGGCTTAAACTGCCTGGTCTTCCAGACTTTCTTCTGGATCATGTTCTATATCTCCCACAGCTGAAGAGAAACTTGCTATCCCTGGTCCACATCCGCCAGCAAGGTCACTCCATTCACATGTTTGATGGCAAGCTTGAGGTAAGAAAGGCATCTGACCACTCACTTGTCATGAGGGGTATAGAAGAAGAAAGACTCCTTAAACTGCAAGGAACCTCTGCTCATGCACAGCATTTCTCATATATTTCTCATCATGAAGAAGGTGCACTTCCATCAAGTTTATTATGGCATGCTAGATTTGGACATTTAAACTATGATAGTCTCCGCTTGTTGAAGAAAAATGGTGTTGTTGGTTTGCCTACAATTCCTAGAAAACATAAACAATGTGATGCTTGCATTCTAGGAAAGCATAGCAAACAGTCTTTTCATGATTCACATTCAAGAGAACATAGGAAGCTTGAACTTATTCATTCAGATTTATGTGGTCCAATGCCTGTTCCTTCTGCAAATGGAAATAAATATATCATGACATTTATTGATGATTACACCAGAATGTGTTGGGTTTATTTTTTGAAGAACAAATCTGATGCTTTTCAAACATTCAAGAATTTTCATAAATGGATTGAAAATGATGCACAATCTCATATTGGGTCTATTCGCATTGATAATGGAAAAGAATATACATCAAATGAATTTGAACACTATCTTCGCCAACATGGGATTAAACATCAAACAACTGTGCCTTATAATCCGCAACAGAATGGTGTAGCTGAAAGAATGAACAGAACAATTTTGAATATGGTACGATCCATGCTTTTCTTCAAAAATGTAAAGACAATGTTTTGGGCTGATGCTGTTCTATGTGCTGCATATATAAAGAATAGATGTCCATCTAGTGCTATAAGAAACAAGACTCCTTATGAATTGTGGTATGGACATGTTCCTTCGGTAAAACATCTCATGATATTTGGTTCCACCTATTATGCTTTAATACCAAAGGTACATAGAAACAAACTTGGTGCTAGAAGTCGTAAGTGTATCTTCTTGGGGTATTCAAACACATCTAAAGCATATCGCCTTTATGATGAAGTAAATAAAAAGTTTGTTTTATCTAGAGATGTCATCTTTCTTGAATCATCCAAATCTGACAGTGTTGTTGAGCAGCAACTTGATCGCTTGGATAAATTCACAAAACCGAAATCATTCCAAGAGTTTGATAATCAGATTCCACATCTTGAAGGGTGGATTCCTATACTAGATCAACATGTGGAATCTCCTTCTGAAGAACAATCTCCCCTGCATGACACTCCAACAACGGATGATTCTTTAAGTGATGTAATTGATAGAATTGGGAGACTCAATCTTGATTCAGACCCAACTCAATCAACAGAACAGCCTGGACCATCTCAGAAAGGTCCCCCAAAGTGGCTGACAAAGACACTTGAAAGTGTTCATCCTGATGAAATTGGAAAAACAGGAACCAGAAATTCAAACCGACAAGATGGAGGTGATGTAGATAACTCTAATTCACCTGTTGATATGGATGTTACTTATGATTGTGAATTGAACTTGTCTACAGATTTTGAACCAACTTCCTTCAAAGAAGCTGCTTCTCATGATGAATGGAAAGAAGCGATGCAGAAGGAGTATGATGCCCTCATAAAGAATGGCACTTGGAAGCTGGTTGATCCTCCATTTGGAACCAAACCAATTGGCTGCAAGTGGGTCTACAAGAACAAGTACAAAGCTGATGCCTCACTTGACAAGCACAAAGCTAGGCTTGTGGAAAAAGGTTTTTCACAGAAGGAAGGGGTCGATTATGAGGAAACTTTTTCTCCCAAAACAAAATGGGCCACCATCCGGACACTCTTTGCACTAGCTGCTCAGAATGGTTGGAAAGTCCATCAAATGGATGTAAAAACTGCATTCTTGAATGGAGATCTAAAAGAGAATGTTTTTATGTCCCAGCCTAAAGGATTTGCTGTGAAAGGACATGAACACAAAGTATGCAAACTTGTGAAGTCCTTGTATGGCCTCAAACAAGCACCACGAGCCTGGTATGAAAAACTAACTGAGCATCTTTTGAAACTCAACTTCAAACATTTTGATCTTGATGATGCAACTTTATTTGTCAAGAAAGTTGGCAAAACAGTTGTATATCTTGTGGTATATGTAGATGATCTTTTAATGACAGGGAACAATGAAAGCTATATTGCATCCATAAAGAAAGAATTAGGAAAATTTTTTGAAATGACTGATTTGGGCTATGTTCATTACTATCATGGCATTGAAGTAACCCAACATCCAAAGTCCATATTTCTTTCTCAAAAGAAATACATTGGAGATTTGTTAAACATATTTGGCATGACAGAGTGCAATCCCCTTTCTACTCCAATGGAACAAAACTTGAAGCTCACATCTATTGAAGGAAAAGAATTTGAGGATGCAACAAAGTATAGACAGCTTGTAGGAAGTCTCATCTACCTCACTACTACCAGACCAGACATTTCATTTGCTGTTGGAATCCTCTCCAGGTTTATGCAAAAGCCTTGTGAAGGACATTGGTCTGCTACAAAAAGAGTTCTAAGGTACTTGAAGGGAACTCAAGACCTTGGAATCAAGTATACACAGGTGGACGACTTCAACTTGATTGGATACTCTGATTCAGACTTCGATGGAGACAAAGAAACTGGGGTATCTACTTCGGGATATGCTATGAGTCTTGGATCAGGAGCTGTCTCCTGGAGATCACGCAAACAATCAGTACCAGCAGATTCCACAACAGAAGCAGAATATGTGGCAGCAGCGAAAGCAAGGAAAGAAATTGTGTGGCTCAGGAAAATTCTTGAAGATTTGCAAGTAAAACAAATACAATCAACTCCACTCATGATTGATAACACATCTGCAATAAAGTTGGCCAAGAACCCAAAGTTCCATGATCGTACTAAGCACATCAATACTAAATATCATCTGATCCGACATCATGTTGAGGCCAAAACAATCCATCTCCGTCATTGTTCCACAAACGAGAAAATTGCAGACATCTTCACCAAAGCGCTTGGAAGAGAAAAGCTTGAAAGATTCAGAATGATGCTTGGACTCACCAACATCCCTTCAGATTAAGGGGGGGAATGTTGACACCTAATCCGAAACGGATGAGGTGAAGCTAGACAGTCATCTAGAAGATGAACTGATCTGTTTTGTATATGTATAAATAATGTGTTAGCTAATGAATAAAATCAATCAGTGTTTTCTCTCGTTCAATGTGGAGTTACCCTGGCCTGACAGAGCCGAAGGTCTATTTGGCTGATAAACTTGCAGGAAAGAAGGGTTCCTAGTTCGAGTGGGAGCAATGGCGGAAGATGGTAAGTTTAGGGTCGAGAAATTTAACGGCCAAAACTTCTCGCTGTGGAAGATGCAGATGGAAGATTATCTGTATCAGAAAGATCTATACCTACCATTGGGCGGAAAAACAAAGATGCCGACGGGTATGAAAGACGAAGAATGGAACCTTCTCGATAGAAAGGCACTCAGAACAATACGGTTGTGCCTTGCTGCGTCAGTCGCCTTCAATATTTCGAAGGAAACCATGACAGAGGGTTTGATGCAGATGTTGTCGAAACTATATGAAAAACCCTCGGCCTCAAACAAGGTATTTCTTATGAAACGGTTATTTAATATGAATATGTCGGAAGGTGGATCTGTTGCAAACCATTTAAATGATTTTAATACATTTACAAGTCAGTTAAGTTTTGTAGGGTTAAACTTTGATGATGAAGTTAGAGCTCTGTTATTCTTGTGCTCATTACCAGAAAGTTGGAATGGTTTGGTAATGGCCATTAGTAACTCCGTTTCTGGATCTAGTACTTTAAAGTTTGATGATGTTGTCGGTGCTATCCTTAGCGAGGAAATGCGACGGAAAAGCTCCGGTGAGACATCGGGAAATGCTTTGAGTGCAGAGTCTAGAGGAAGAAAAATGGAAAGAGGAAAGAGCTCAGGATATCGCAGTAAATCAAGGAAAGGCAGATCCAAGTCCAGATCGGGGATAGTGTGCTGGAAATGTGGAAAGAAAGGAAACCTAAAGAAAGACTGTAGATCTCGGAAGGGAAAAGAAGGAGATGCACAGCAAGAAAACAATCATGAAGCAAATGTGATAGGTGAGGTGTTACAAGATGCTTTGATTCTTTCTTTTGAAAATATTACTGATTCCTGGGTGGTAGATTCAGGGGATTCATTCCATGCCACACCTGATAAGAAATACTTTCATGACTATGTTCAAGGAGATTTTGGACAAGTTCGTCTGGGTGATGATAAACCCTGTAAAATCGTTGGAATGGGTAAGGTTCTTGTAAAACAGTAGAATGGAAACCAATGGCTATTAAAGGAGGTAAGGCATGTTCCAGATCTAAAGAAAAATCTGATTTCAACAGGGCAGTTAGGCGGTGAAGGTTGTGTGACAATTTTCGCAGATAAAGCTTGGAAGGTCACCAAAGGAGCCCTGGTAATAGCAAAAGGCGAAAAGGTTGGTACATTGTATTTATGCAATGGTATTTCTAACTCTGTTAATGCTTTAACTTCCAAAGGAGTAGATGCAGCATTATGGCATCATAGGCTCGGACACATGAGTGAAAAGGGGATGAAGATTCTTCACTCAAGGAATTTGCTGCCGGGTTTGAAGAATGTTGATTTGGACTTCTGTGAGAATTGCATTTATGGAAAACAGAAGAGAGTCAGATTTCTCAGAGTTGGGAAAGAAAAGAAGAATGAAAAATTAGAGCTTGTGCATACAGATGTATGGGGACCTGCTCAGGTATCATCTCTTGGTGGCTCTCGTTATTATGTTACTTTTATTGATGATGCAACTAGAAAAACTTGGATTTATTGTATTAAGAATAAATCTGATGTATTTGATACTTTCATGGAAAGCTTTGGTTGAGATTGAGACAAGAAAGAAATTGAAGTGTCTTAGATCAGACAATGGAGGTGAATATTGCAGCAAAGAGTTTGATAGGTACTGTTCAAAACATGGAATTCGCAGAGAGAAGACAATTCCAAGAACACCACAAGGAAATGGTGTGTCAGAAAGGATGAACAAAACAATCATGGAGCGTGCAAGGTGCATGAGATTGCATGCAGGATTGCCTTTACAGTTTTGGGCAGATGTTGTAGATGTTGTTGTTTATCTAATAAACAGAGGGCCTTCAAGTTCCTTGGATGGTGGTGTTCCAGAGGAAGCATGGATAGGTAAAAAGGTAAACTACTCTATTTTAAAGCCTTTTGGTTGTGAGGCCTTTGTCCATATTGATAAAGAAAATAGAACAAAGCTTGAGGCAAAGTCAAAGAAATGTACCTTTATTGGATATGGTGTTAATGATTTTGGTTATCGCTTATATGATTACGAAAATCACAAAATCATTAGGAGCAGAGATGTAATATTCAATGAAAAGGTCTTGTATAAGAATCAGTTGCAGGAAAAGAAACAGGAAAAGGAAAACAAGGAATACGCAGTTCTTGATGAAATCACTGAAAAAGTAAAGGTGCCTGAAAATAATAATAATCAACAACCACAACAACAGCAACCACCACAACAACAACAGGCACCCCAAACACCTGAAAGTGGTGTTAGAAGATCTACCAGGATAGGTAGACCCCCTGAACAATACTCTCCTTCATTATATTATTTATTGTTGACTAATTCCGGTGAACCCGAATGTTATGAAGAAGCAATGCAGGTTGAAAGCAGGAAGAAGTGGGAGGTAGCCATGGAAGAAGAGATGGACTCCTTAATTCATAACCAGACTTGGGATTTAGTCAGGTTGCCTGTAGGAAAAACTACATTGAAGAATAAATGGGTTTACAGGCTGAAGGAAGAAGATGGAGGAAAATAGAGGTATAAAGCTAGACTTGTGGTGAAGGGGTTTGCACAGAAGAAAGGTATTGATTTTGATGAAATATTTTCTCCTGTTGTTAAAATGACTTCAATCAAAACTATTTTAAGTCTTGTAGCAGCTGAAGATTTGCATCTTGAGCAGTTAGATGTAAAGACAGCCTTTCTCCATGGGGATTTGGAGGAAGAGATATATATGCAGCAGCCACAAGGATATGAGGTGAAAGGGAAGGAGAAACTAGTGTGCAGGTTGAAGAAGAGCTTGTATGGCTTAAAACAGGCTCCAAGGCAGTGGTATCTAAAATTTGACAAGTTTATGTCTGAACAAGGTTATACTAGATGTCACTCTGATCATTGTGTTTATTTGAAAAAACAAAATGATGGCAGCTATATTATATTGTTATTGTATGTAGATGACATGCTTGTTGCAGGATCTAACATGCAGGAAATAAATGTGCTCAAAAGAAAATTGGCAAATTCATTTGCAATGAAGGATTTGGGAGCTGCGAAACAAATCCTTGGTATGAGAATAACTAGAGACAAGAAAAATCGTAAATTAACATTGTCTCAGAATGAGTACATACAAAAGGTGTTGAAAAGATTTAACATGCACAATGCAAAACCAGTTAGTACACCTTTTGCTAGCCATTTCAAACTTAGCAAGGAAATGTGCCCAAAGACCCAAGAAGACATGGATTATATGTCTAAAGTTCCATATGCATCAGCAGTTGGAAGCTTAATGTATGCAATGGTCTGTACAAGGCCTGATATTGCACATGCAGTGGGAGTTGTAAGTAGGTACATGAACAATCCAGGAAAGGAACATTGGATGGCAGTGAAATGGATTCTCAGATATCTGAAAGGTACCACAAATCAAGCATTATGCTTTGGTGGTTCAAACATCTCCCTACAAGGATATGTTAATGCAGATATGGCAGGTGACAGAGATAACAGGAGGAGCACTACAGGATATGTATTTACTGTTGGAGGAACAGCTGCCAGTTGGGTTTCAAAAATCCAAAGTGTTGTTGCACTTTCAACAACAGAAGCAGAGTATGTTGCTGCTACAGAGGCTAGTAAAGAAATGATTTGGCTACAAAGGTTTATGGGTGAATTGGGTAAGGAGCATGATATGGGCACGTTATACAGTGATATCCAAAGTGCCATTCATCTTGCAAAGAACTCAGCATTTCATTCCAGGACTAAACACATACAGCTCAAGTACCATTTCATACGATCAGTGTTGGAAGATGGAGAGTTGAAGCTGGAAAAGATACACACTAGCCAGAATCCTGCAGATATGCTAACAAAAGTTGTAACCAGGGAGAAAATGAGAATATGCTCAATTTTAGTTGGTCTTCAAGGATGACGATGAAGATGAGAAACAGCTAGGTCCAAAGAGGAGTCATTGTCCAGCAAATGGAGCAGCGGTGGAGTTGCTACAATCAGTCTCCAAGTGGGAGATTGTTGGGTGTGGAGCTTGATTATCTTCTATATTCAAAGGTATCGCCACATAGGAACCCAGCTCAAAATGGGGGTGGAAACGCCGCCCGTAAAATGTTCACTACAGGGGGGGTCCAGGGGGGGGCGACTGCGACCTTTGGGAGCCCCCCCTGGCGGGGGGTTTCGGGGGCAGCGCCCCCGAAGCTAAAAACATCTATAAATTTGCCTTGTAAAAGTATAGTAATTTCTAGTCAATCTGGGCCATTTATTAGGCGGATGATCTGACGGTAGAACTTATGTTTAGTTTAGGGTTTTTTGCCCTAGAAGGAAACCCCTCTCTTTGTATGAGGGTATTGTATTTGAGGCTGTGTGATAGATGTGTATTCTGTGAGCGAGAAACAGAGAAGTGAGACTGTGAGAGAAAACAAAGGATATTACAGCGGATTTGTTGTAAGTTGTGTCTCTTCATTTTGCTGGATAATAGAAAGGAAGGACTGGCTATTCGAGGTGGACGTAGCCCAAACTGGGTGAACCACGTATATATGTGTCTCTCTTGTTTTGTGTGTTTTCTGTGTTTATATTTCTAAAATATTTTATGTGTTCCATTGCTCCGTAATATATAATTTTCTAACACTTCTGAGTCCCTAAAAGTGTTTTTTCACACCCTAAAGGAACAAGGTCAGCTGATTACATCATCTCCCAAAAGTTCTCCATGGAAAACTGCTCAGAACTGGTCAAAAATGGACCATACAGACTGCTTAGTGCTAAGGGTGCGATGCATCTCACCTGCTCAATGCAAAAAGTGTGATGCATACTGGAAATCCATTCTGTAGGGTGCAATAGGCGAGAGTAGAAAAATGGCAGAGACAGTTTGCAAGGTGGATGATCATGGAATCTTCCAGAAACTTCTCCTATGACAGTTGCCTCTCTAAATTCTCCCAGGGATGAGTAAGAGATCATGAATCTCCAAGTGGAACCAAGAACTATCAGAGAGAGGACACTAATCAAAATCCCAAAAGCTGACTCACCCCCCTACAAACATCTATATATGGATCCCCCATCCCAGAGATCCAGAGGCTGGAATCTTGTATTTTATAAGGAAGTGTTGTTGGTTTCTTGGTGGAATATCATAGTGTTGGGTGATCTAAGCTTTTCATGAGGTGAATAAGGGTTTTCATGCTAGGAGGATGACATTGGGTCAGAACAATGGGTTGTAATCCTCTTTGCTATTCTTTCTATTAATAAAGTTATTCGAGTTTTCCTCCACATTCTTGTATGTTTGATGATATATGCATTTGTGTGGTCAATATACATTTGTACCTATATTGTTTATGATTGTAGATCTCTATACTTTGATAGTGTTATGCTGCTTTGACTCTACAAGTGCTCTTTGAAGTGGGGTAAGCGAGGAAGGAGCAGCAAATATCTGTCCGAAGGGAGAGGAACCAAGCAAGGAACCAAGCGCAACACTGAGGTTGGTATCCTTTGTTCCCCTCTTATCTACTTCTCATAAAGGAAAGCGAAATTGATTTTAGTTTGTTTGTTTCTAAGATAGCTACCCATCTTAGTGGGACTAGCAGCTCCGAGTGGACATTAGATTTCCCAATAACAATTTCCAATTTTATTTACATTCAAGGAAACAAACTTGCTTTTATCCCCTATCATATGTCTAGAGCAACCATTGTCCACATACCATTTATTTTTTTGACCTTGAGCATAAAAAACTAGATCACACTTATCATGTTTCTCTTCTTCTATCTTCTTTCTCCATTACACACATCCATTTTTTCTATAAATGTTTTGAGATGTTAATCTATTGTATTTAGGATGAAGTTCATAAGAATTGTTCCCAAATTTATGACAATAGAAACATTCAATGACATCAGGGAGAGGAGCAAATGCATTTTTATCTAGACTCATGTTTGTTTTAATGTTTGTGAATCATTGTTTCTCATCTTAAAATTTCCCAAATCAATTCTTCCGACATAAGCACTAAAATTTATGGATTTATGTACAAAGTTTTAATAGCAGTAACAATATCCACAAAAAAAACATTTGTACCTGGTAGTGAATGTTGTTTGAGGATCTAACCGTTTTGACATTTAATAATCTTGTCTCTTAAAGAAGTGAGGTTTCTGATAGGTTGTTGCTTGATTGTCCTTTTCTTTTTCCTTCTGTACTTTACCGACAATGTTCCTTTGCAGTTATTCACTTAATGTTGAAGTTTTTCTCATATTTTTTTTCTCATATTGATGTGAGTTTTCATTCTATCCCCTGGAATATTTTACAAAGGTGATTGTCCTTTTACCCTCTACCTTAGATTTATTGGATTCTCCTTCATATCCTAACCCAATCTTTATGAGTGGAGACTTGTGAGAGTTTTATATCACATCCAGTATTTTAGACTCTTTTATCTGCTAAATATTTATGTTTAGTTTAGTTTCAGCCTTGTCTAGATTTTTATTTAGACATACCACCTCTTCCTGTAATCTTCCACACTCCTGGATTTTCTTTTTTATTTGCTTCATTAAAATGTCTTCCACATTCTTTGATTCTTAAAGTTCAAATTTCAACTTGATAATGCATTCTAAATTTGATTCTTCCTTTAAATATTTCAATAGGATCTCCTTCTACTTTATATTCTTTAGTTTAAGCCTTTTTATTTCATCTAGGGCACTGATTAGCTCCCCCTCAAGGTCTACTTCACCTTCCTATTCTTCTGCATATTCCTGGCAATCTTTTTCAAATTCTTCCAAGGCCATCAACATGAATTCACTGGTTCCATCTTCACTAGAGGATTCATTAAAACTTTTAGATCCACTGCTATCTTCTTGAGCATAGAAATTTTTCTTTTTAAATTGTCTCCCTTTCTGCATTTTGTTAGTTTTTTCTTCTCTTTCCCTTTAGGCTAATTTTCCTCTTTCTTAAAATGGAATTTTGATGCATAATGTCCCATTCTTCCATAGTTAAAACACTTAAATGGAAGTTTTCCTTTATACTTACCTGTGCCTTTCTTCAACCTTCTGACAAATTTTTCTTCTTCATCATCAAAATCTAAGCATGACCGCTCCTTTTCTTCTATCAGATTGTCTACCTTGAAAGATGCTCTATGCTGGTTGCCTTCCCTTTTTTAATTATCATCTCATATGTTTTCAAAGAGCCACGTATTTTATCTCTGTTTAAAGTCTCAAATTTTATTGTTTCTTCTATAGCTAAAACCTTAGGATTGAATTTAGAAGGTAATGACCTCAAAATTTTCTAAACTATTATACTCTCATTGATTTTTTCTCCTAGACCCAGCATCATATTTACAACTTCATAAACTCTTAAAAATAATTTAGCTATATCTTCATCTTAATACACTTTTAAGGTCTCAAACTGCGTTTTATACACCTGTAATTTGGCCATATTCACCTTCTTATCTCCTTCATGAATATTTTCTAATTTAACCCAGATATCTTTAGTTGTATCACAATGCATTACTTTGATAAATTCAAACTCACATAGACCACTCAAAAATGCATTCATAACTTTTACATTAGCTATAAAATTTAGTTCAACATCTTTGTCACTAGTTGTTTCCTTTGGGTCTTCATACCACATCATCACAACAACCCAGACTTCTATTCCTAGAGACATTAAATATGTCTTCGTTCTTACTTTCCAGAAGGCATAGTTTGTACCAATAAGTATAGTGGCCTTATTTGTTGAGCATCCTTCTTGACTAGCCATTTTACCAACATAGGACCTCTTTCTGTTTGTTAGACCGTTATTGAAGGAACCAGTCCTTATACCAATTGATATTTATTATTTCGAATTAATGAGAGGGGGGTAAATCAGTAATTCGAAATTAGAGGTTATGAGTATCAATGAGAAATAAATTTCAGGAACAAAGGGGGAGGATGAATGTGTTGCAATCAATGCCAAAGGGGGCGATTGTTGGCATTGTTGTCATTGATGGCAAAGGAGCAGCTATGTGCATTAGAATATTGGTTTATGTTGTTGTTGTATGTTGAGAATGTAGCTCAAAGGCTGATTTATTTTGAATGTTTATGTTGAATGCTAGATGGTTTGAACTAAACAAGGTTGAAAGTGATGTGAAGTGCAAAGGATATGCTAATCAATGTGGGACACAAAATATTGAGAAAAAATCTTAAATACATATATTTCTTTGAATAGAAAATGTAGATAATACAAATCTAGTTTGTCTCTTGTAATCATTACTGATTGAGCCCTTAGTCCAACTCTATTAAATTGAATAAACCAACTCTCCCCATGTGTTTCGTGACATGGACTAACCACCTTTTGTGGATACTTAGCGGATTTTATTCTAATGATAATCCTGATTCCCAACAAGTGGTATCAGAGCACAGGTCATAAGTTTGATACACACCCATCTCACGTTGGAGGGGAGATTGTTGGACATTGGATAAACCAACACTCCCTATGTGTTTCGCAAAATCTACTAATCGCCTCTTGTGGATCCTTATCTTTGGCGATGCGATCATTGAATAACACCTACAGGTTTTGGTCTAACAAAAATTGTGATTCCCAACAAAATGTCCCTCAATCAAGCTATGAAGGATAATAAATTATCACCCAAGTACTATGGTCCTTACAAGGGGTTGCAAAAGATTGGTACTATGGAATATAAATTGGAGTTGCCTACATCTTCTTGAGTACACCCGGTTTTCCATGTTTCATGCTTAAAGAAGGTTATTGGTGACAAGCTTCCAGTTCAAACAATATTTCTAGGACTTATCGAAGAAGGAAAAATCATATTGGAGCTAGAAGCAGTCATGAAAACAAGAACTCGACAGCTATGGAATCGATCAATTTCAAAGTATCTCGTTAAGTGGAAGAACATACCTATTGAAGATTCCACATGGAAGGATTATAATTTTATATAGAAGAATCCAAAACCACTCAAGTGTTGAGGACAACACTTTTTTTAAGGAAAGGGGCATGTTAGGGCCCTATAATACTAGTGTATCCCCCTTATTGTTATTGTTATTGTAGCCCCATATTTTTATTGTTGTGCCCATGTAGTCCCCATATTATTATTGTTGGGCTCCATAGAAGCCAACTATTTTTATTATTGTTTTGTAGGCTCTGATTATATTGTGACCCCTTAGGCTCATATATATACCAAGGAGATCTTGTCATTTGTAGGATCCAAGAATTGTTCACTTGTAATATAAAGGAGGTTTCCCACTCGAAGAAGATAATTTTTAATTCGTTGATCTATCTTTCTCTGAGCTGGTTGCATAACATACAATAATATTTGGGTTTCCTTGTAGCTTTTGAATTGTTTCGATAAATGTAGTAGCAACTGTATTTGGTTTAAAATGATGAGATAATGCACAAAATTTTGCATACTTGGTAATTCTATCAACTACAACCATGATGACACTCTTTCCTTTAGACTTGGGTAAACCTGTGATAAAATCCATCGAGACTTCCTCCCAACGTTGACTTGGAATGGATAAAGGTTGTAATAAGCCTAGGATCTTAATTGTCTCAGCTTTATTTTATTGTCAAACCAAACACTCTGCCAGAAACTTTTGAATATGAGATTTAAGGCCATCCCAAAAAAATTCCTTCTTAACCCTGTGGTAAGTTTTTAAAAATCCTGAGTTCCCTCCTAAGGAGGAGGTGTGCAATTCCAAAAGAATATTTTGTTTGATTTGGGAATTCTTACAAAGATATAAGTGATCTTTGTACCATAATGAATCATTTTTCCAGATAAATGCATTTGATTTACGAGGATCTTGCTGCAACTTTTGAAAAGTGTCCACACCTCTTCATCATTCTTCCATTCATCCCTTGCTTTAGTTATCCAATCAGCCTCGATAATAGAAATGACATAGAGAAATGCTTCCAAATCCTCATCCTTTCTCGAAAGTGCATCTGCAACAACATTTTTATTTCCTTTTTCATATATGATTTCAAAGTCATAACCCAACATTTTTGTGACCCATTTTTTTTGCTCTTTTGAAGATAATCGTTTTTCCAAAAATTATTTAAGACTATCATGATCTGTTTTTATCTTGAAGTCTCTTCCCATTAGGTAAGATCACCATTTCTTTAGTGCATGTAGTATTTCCCACATTTCCTTCTCACAAATAGTTTTCTGTAAATACTTTCCCTTGATTGGACAACCTTCAAAAGAAACGAGTCTTCCTTATTACATTATAATAGTACCAAGTCCATTTCCTAAGGCATCACATTCCAAAATAAAGATTTTTGTGAATTCTGGTGTAGCTAAGACTGATCCTTGGCACATTACCTCTTTAAGATGTTCAAAGGCCTTAGTTTCTTCTGGAGTCCAAGAAAATACATCTTTCTTTAGTAATGTTGTTATAGGTGCTACAATTCTCCCATAATCCTTAACAAACTTACGGTAATATCCTGTCAACCCAAGAAAGACTCTAAGATGCTTTAGGGTTGTGGTATTTTCAATTCCTTAATCACTTTAATTTTGTTAGGGTCTACCTAAAATCCCTCGTGAGATAAAATATGACCCAAATATTCCACCTCCTGTACTCCAAAGAAACATTTGGAGGTTTTTGCATATAATTGTTTTTCCTCCAATAGTTTGAGCACCTTGTCAATATTTTGAACATTATCCTTTCAAGACTTCTTGTAGATTAGTATATCATGAAAAAATACTAACACAAATTTTCTAAGGAAGGGTTTGAAAATGGAATTCATCAAACCTTGAAAGGTGTGAGGTGCATTAGTAAGGCCAAAAGGCATGACCAAAAATTCATAATGACCTTCATGAGTTGTGAATGTTATTTTCACAATTTCTTCAGTCTTCATTATAATTTGATGACATCCTGAATGAAGATCCATCTTGGTGAAGTAAATTTCTCCACGTAATTAATCCAAAAATTCATCAATGATAGGAATAGGAAATTTATCTTTTATAGAGAGCTTGTTGAGCTCCTTATAATCCAGACACATGTGCCATGATCCATCATTCTTGTGCACCAACACTACTAGAGTAGAGAAAGAACTTTGACTTGGTTTAATTATACTGACCTTTAGTATTCTACAACCATACATTCAATTTCACTCTTTTGGGAATAGGGATATATATAAGGCTTGATGTTTGGAGGAAGACTTCCCAAAACAAAGTGAATAACATGATCATAATCACAAATTGAAAAATTGGTGGGAGGCCTTTGGGAGTCTCAAACACCTTGGAATGATTGTCTGAGACTTTTTGGAGATATAGAGAAATAGATGATTTCGATGTTTGAACCTCTAATGAGAATAATTATGCAATTACACCCCATTGTTCTTTATTCAAAATCGTTTTCATGCTATTACAGTTGATTGTCTTCCTTGGTTCCACTGTGATACTCCTTAATTCAATTTCCTTTCCTTCCCAAAAAACATTTCAAGAATAGTTCTTGAAAATTAAAAGCTATCATCCCCAAATATTGTAACCATTAGACTCCTAGTACAATATCAACACCACCCATTGGAATGGAAATCATTGGACTATTCAATACATATTATCCCATGGTTATATTGATATTATGGCACTTTCTAGATCAATTTATAGTTCCTCCATTTTCAATCATCACTTGACACTCTTGTGATGGATATAGAAAGTAATTCAATTCCTTGGCTATGTTACAATTAATAAAATTATGGGTACTACCTTAATAAATCAACACTATTACCTTTTTCTTGTTGATGTATCCTTCTATCTTAAGAGTTTGAGGACTGGTAATTTTGGCCAATGCATTACAAGATATCATTGCATTCATTTCTTATTTTTTGGGGGTTAATTCTTGGTGTATATCCTCTTCTTTTGATGCTTCATGTTCCTTTTTTTCCTCCTCTTCACAATCTATGTAAAATAATTTCTTCTCACAGACTTATGACCTTTAGTGTATTTTCTATCACAGCTATAACAAATACCTTTTGCTTTTTTGTCCTCCAATTTTTGTGGTGTCAACCTTGTAGGTTTTGGAATGCTAGTAGTATCAACACTTCCATATTTATATTTGTGCGTAGTATACTTCCTTGTTGCCATAATTTTTCTTTCAAATTTTATTGCCACCTTGAATACCTTCTCCAATGAATCAAATTCCCGAAGGCGAACCTCATGTTGGATGTTATCCTTTAAATTCTCTATGAAGAAATCAATCATATGCTCCTCTAAAACATCATTGACCTTGATATTCAATATTTGGAAGTCCTCAATGTGCTCTTCCATTGAACCCTTTTGTTTGAGATTTATTAACTAGCTAAAGATGGTGTTGCTTTTTGTATCCTCATAATGTTCTAACGATTCTTATGCAAAAATTTTCCAAGTAACAATTAATTACGATAGAAAATCCATCAATATCACAAAATATTATTTTTTTCTAAATATAAAGA
Source organism: Pinus tabuliformis (assembly GCA_031772625.1). Classification (NCBI taxonomy): domain Eukaryota; kingdom Viridiplantae; phylum Streptophyta; class Pinopsida; order Pinales; family Pinaceae; genus Pinus; species Pinus tabuliformis. Next base: position 2,077,598,856 of record CM062818.1, read on the forward strand.
TACAATGTGTACCTTTTGTGTTTTCGACACATCATGTAGATCAAAGAATTTCTCCATCTATAGTATCCATGTCATCGAATATTTTCCATCAAACTTCCTCATACCGATCTTTGGAATATGGTTAGTCTTCAACCCTCTATGGGAGTCTCTAAAATCACAATTTGTATTCATTTTTTCCTCATCGTGATTTTCATGGAGTACCTTGTTACCACTAGGAAGCATTTCTTGTAGAAATTTTATCAAACCTTCCTTCAAACCTTCCAGGTCCCTTTTCAGATTTGTTTTTAACACATCCTTAAAACCTTCCATCATGACATTCAACATTGCTTCCATGTCTGATTTCAAACCATCCATCTTAGTTTCTAGTTCATTTTTTGTTACTCTTTATGACAATGAAATTTGTTGCATTTGGTCTTGCAATTTTGATATATCATGCTGCATTTCTTCCTCTTCTTCATGCGTTATAGAAGATATTTTTGGTTGCTTACTATGTGTGTCCATTTTTTTGTTTCTAGGAATTTTGGAATCAAAAAATGATATCTATGCTTCACTATGCCCTTTGAATCACATCAAACTAAGTTTTCAAACAAAAGTTATGAAATTTTTAAAAAAATAGACACCTTTTTCTTGCTTTTTAGGAGCTCGATATTGAAACTATTGTATCTCTATAATTTTAGATCCCCAAGGTTTGAAATTTCATCTTATAGTATCCCTCCGAGTATTATTTCCAACCCCACAAATAAAACCGTATTAGATTATTTAATAAATCGTTATATCCAATCTCCCACAATGACATGATTATAGACTCGTTCAGTAGAGCAAACTTGTATGGAGTACCACATTTCACTGTTTCAACTACCAGCCTTGAAGAAATATTAAAAAACTATAGTTCATACAATTTCAATTACTTTCTACGAAATTCAAATCTGATACTCAGAGAGAAAGTTATGACAATTTTCCATTGGTCACCTATTTGAGATGGAATTCTAGAGCCTTCAAAGACCCTAACTTTCTCCGATCATATCTCTAAAACTATAGCAAACAAAGATTTTAAATTTGCAAATGAGGTTCACAAATATTTTGACTCCACATGATTCAAATTTCAACTTCTAAAGCCTCACAGAAAAATAATTAGAGAAAAAATGCCAAGATAACCTGCTTGAAAAATGAAACCCTAGATTCCAAGGCTCTTATACCAAATTTTATGCAACTAGCTCACAGAAAAGATAGATCAACAACTTAAAATTTATCCTCTTTGATGGGGAAACCTCCTTTACATTACATAAATGAAAATTCTTGGATGATAAAAATGACAATACCTCCTTGGTACATATAGGAGTCTAAGGGGTCATAATATAATAAGAGCCTACATAACAATAATAATGTAAGGGCACAAAAATAGAAATAGTGTGCTTTTATGGGGCACAAAAATAACAATATGGGGGCTACATGGGAACAATAATAACAATAGAGTGTTACACTAACAATAACAATAAGGGCGTTAGACTAGTATTATAGGGACCTAACAGTGTATATATAACAAATTGGTTGATCATTCACCTCCGTTGTGACTATTGGAATACCTTCATGATTGTTTGACTTCTCTATGACCTTTCGACTCCTAAATGACTTTTCACATTTTGTACATGTCCCTTGGAATTACACTTTACAATACATTTCTCGAATATAGAATTTACATAATCCAAAAAATGATGTGGCACATGATGAATCATGACATGCCAAGACATGACATTGATGACATGGAAATGCCAAGTCGCTCTTTGTTGTTGCTTTCTTGGGTATTAATGAGAGATGGAGCATGGTCTTCTTCTTCTTCTTCTTCCATATGGCTTAAAGGTAAGAAGTATTTAATATGATCATTGATCTTCAATTGTTCTCACAATTTGATGTCCCTTTATCTTTCTTGATCAACTTGTTTTCATAGCTTCGAATGTGTCTTCTAGAAAGGTCTCCTTATCCATCTTGTTCATTATCCTATTTTCATAACATGATAGAATACATATAACTACAATCCACTCATGAAAAGACAACATCAGTCTAATAAAACCCTAGCCTAACCTGCTTCATGATAACCACTTACTAAGCTGGAATCAAGTGGCAAGCTAGGAGACATACTCAAGGATTGCACAGTTGTGTAGCTCAGAATGTGAGGGGCCAAGATTGAGCCTTGAGACTACGCAGTGTGCAGTTTAGGTTGGGTAGGAATTTTCAACTATGCAGTTGAGGGAATCAAGAGGTCAGATTGAGGGCTTGAGGCTTGAGATTTCCCACTGTGCAGTTTCAAAGAGACTGACGCTACATGATTTTGCAGTTCAAGAGATAAAGGTTGAGGCTTTATTCTTGAGACTGTGCAGTGTGTAGAGGAGACTGGCTAAAGGTAGGGATTGCACGATTATAGAGATAAAGGGTTTGGATTGAGTACTGTGACTATGTATTGCAAAGTTTTGGGAGGCACGGACTATGCATTTCATAGTTCCAAGAGGTAAGGTTGAAGCTTGAGGACTGAGACTACGCAGTGCATAGTCCAAGAAGGTTGAGTGATGCTAGGTTTCTCGCTCAGGAAGTTTTCAAAATATGGCTAAGTGTGGGATCAGGGAAATCGAAGGAAATAATGATAAGACTAGAGTATGATCACACACTTATAATAGTTGATGAAATAACACAGATCACCCAGAACACGAACAATGTAGTTTCCTCAATGCGATGACATTGTGATGGCTTACCCCAAGTGTGACGCTAAAGATACATTTTTTGATGACAGTGATGACACTTATATGACAATTCTTGAATTTTTTAAATGAGTTCAATACATTCTTACATGGTAATAATAACTCATTAACAAAAATACTACCCATTGAAACAAAAAAAAAAACATATTTATGCGATGTGTAATGCTTTTGTATGCTAAAAGATGCCACTTTTACTTTATTTCAAATGGAACAGGAACACTTAAAGAAAACACATGTAATGACTCTTAATACTTGCAATGATAGTATGCAAATTCAATGTAGGCTCTAAAATTTTGACGTAGGCCAAAATTTTGGAGGGTGTTGTAGCAGCGACAACAACTCCTTAATTTGCTCTTCCTTATCAATTATCTTCTTATTTAGTGATTGATTTATTGTTGATGTATCAAACAAATCACCTCCAACATCCATTATTGCAACAACTTTAAACAACAACATATCTTTCTCTCATAAGGCTCAATCATACTTAAGCAAGGTATCTTTAAGTTTATTATCTTTAGCATTTACTACTTCAATAGCTCGATTCAAGCTCTTCCCTTGTGCTCTTAATGAACACTCTAACTCTAAGAAGGACTTGAAGTTCTTAACACCTCTAAACTCTTCATCTTTCTTTTTAATCTTACTCTCTATCATTTTAACCCCTTTTTCATAATTTTTTTATCTCCTCCCTTTGTTTAGTAACCTATTCAATGCTTTTCTTTTGAAACTCATCCTTTAAAGTATGAGTATATTCTTCTTTTTCCTTTACTTCTTGCACAAGTTTTACTTCAAACAAAATGAAGGTATTTCTTTGTAGTAGGTTAATAACCTTAGGCCTATTTTTAAGCCCACTTTTAAGTTGTTGTATATTAGCTTCATATTTATTCTGTTCAACCTTATATGTTTCAGAAACATCATTATGTTCCTTAATTGCATCATTTATAGATTTACGTGCTTTAGCTTTAAAATCTTCAATATTTCTTTTGTACATGTCTATATATACCTTTTCCCTCTATTCATTGTCCACTAAACATTTTTACAGGCCTACAACTTCCTACCTCAAATGAATAACTTGTTGGTCCTTATTCATGGATATTTCACAACCCTTTTTTTAGGAATCAAAATGAAACTATGGAAAAGATAATGACTCTTTGGATTTCTATAAATCTGTAACTTTCTACATGAGTTCAATAATCTACTTATCCTTAGTCATGCATATTTCACATCTCTTTATACAAAAATCATCTCAACCCTCTGAAGGAGCAAAAATACCATCATCAATAGCTTCTTCATCAGTGTTGACAAATATATACACCATATCTGCATCTTGGCATGTATTTAAGCCCACCAAAGATGCAACAATAACATATTGGTTAAGGTTCACCGGATTGATGCCACTTCCCACATTTTCCATATTTTTCTCCAAAATGTCTTCATGTATTTGTGAAGTGGTAGCAGGAGCAACCCATTCCACATTCTTATGTGGAGAATGTTGAGGTATTTTGTCATTTTCTTCCTGCACTTTACACCTCCTATTGCATTTTGTTTAGGACTCCTTGATCACACTGTGTTGGGTCGATACAGGTCAATAATTTCTTGCAATGTGTTGGGGTAGCTGAACTTGACCCTCTTAAATTTAATTTCCTACAATGCGTGGTGAAATTTCTTAGCTAATAGAAAAGGTGCATTTATGATCATTTCTTCAAACCATTGTATGACAAGATTAATAAATACACCAGAAATATCTTTCTTGTGGTGATTTATAATGGTTTCGAGGAAAATATGAATTAGTGTTCTGTATAATCAGGGGGGAATATCTTACATTTTTAAACCATTTCTGGGAACACCTATTTTTTTCCCACAAGTTATGTTGGCCATATCAATCTTTTCTACCTTAGGGGTTTTCAAGTGGTACAACATTACTCCTCCCTTACATGGTATTTTAGTTTCTCTTGCAACCAAATCAGGGACCAGATAAACATTATGCCCAAAAATTACCAATTCCTTTGACTCATAATCATAATTAAAAATAGCCCCACCTATCTCTTCAATTCTAAATTTGAATTCTGTAAAAATAAATTGATAGACTCTTACTCTTAAGAGTATTCTAGCCACTTACCTCTATCATTCCATTCATTAGTTCTCTTTTGGAACTTTTTCACTAAGAAACTCTCAACTTGGAAACCTTGTTTGTCAATTGATGGCATGAGAGAGCAGGCCCATTTTTTCCATGGTTGACGATGTCTTTGAATCAAATTTGAATGCATGTTTAGGATGCATGTTCAGGGTGGAAGTTGAGAATGCACATTAAGGATCAAAGTTGAGGATGCACATTGAAGATGGAAGTTTGGGATGCATGCTGAGGATGTAAGTTTAGTATGCAAGTCGAGGATGCCAACAAAATAAGTTTTTATACATTTATATGAATAATAGACTTTATAGTATAAAATTTATATATAATAAAATTTATGTTATAAACTTTTATATAATACTATTTATAATCAACATTCAATCTATGAAAAGTGCACTTTTAACAATTTTTACTATGATGGACATTTGGTGTAAAATGAAAGTCATAAACATACAAATGCATGTAGATATTACATGATCATATTTTAATGAATGATTTGTTTACACTTGTGCACAATCTGTAAGTCTCTTGGTCAAAATTCAAAACTAACGACTTAAGTTTTTTAATTCTTCTATTAAAAACAGAGTGCAAATGTACAAAATTGGGCATAGAAAAATGTCCACAGAAGACTGTACAAATGTATTTAATTGGAAATAAGCCCATGGGGATGAAGAAATATGTATTTATTACACATTCCTCAAGTTTTGTGTTAGTTTCTTGTAATTGATTTGAAAAAATGAAAAAAAATTATTTTTTAACCAAGTTTTACCCAAATCAGAAAAATGCTTGCCATACCCCCATTATTCCTTCTTACTGAGTGATTCAGTTTAAAATGGTGTGCTATACTATTTTCCACCTCACTATATACCTAGTTTTTCAATTTTGGCTAAAAATGTGCATGTTGAGTAAACACACCTAAGGATTATCATGTATTTGTTAGAGAATTATATATTACAGAGCAATGGAACACATAAAATATTGCAGAAATATAAACACAGAAAACACATAAAACAAGAGATACATAGATATATGTGGTTCACCCAGTTTGGGCTATGTCCACAGAGAAACAACCATTCCTTCCTTTTATATTATCCACCAAAATGAAGAGATACAACCTACAACATATCCATTGTAATTCCCTCTTCTCTCTCAATCTCCTCTCTCTTCCTCACTCAGAATATAGATGTACATAAACGCAATACAATTCCTTCATATCTAGTGAGGTGTTGCCTTCTAGGGAAAAAATCCTAAATTAAACATAACTTCTACGTCAAATCTCCACCTAATGAACGGCCTAGATTGACTACAAAATTACAACATTTACAAGGCAATTTTACATCTATTCTTAGCTTTGGGGGTGTTGCCCCCGATCCCCCCGCCCCGGGGGGGAGGGGCTCGCAAATGTCGCAGCCGCCCCCCTCTAGACCCTCCCTGCAGCGAATATTTTACAAGCAGTGTTGCCACCCCATTATAAACTGGGGTCCAATGTGGTGATACCTTTGAATACAAAAGATAATCATGCTCCACACCCAACAATCTCCCACTTGGAGACTGATTATAGCAAGTCCACCACTGCTTCATTTGCTGGACAATGACTCTACTTTGGACCTGGCTATTTCTCATCTTCTTCATCATACTTGAAGACCAATTGAAAATGAGCAGATTCTTAGTTTCTCCCTGGTTACAACTTTTGTTAATATATTTGCAGAATTTTGGCTAGCGTGTATCTTTTCCAGCTTCATCTGTCCATCTTCCAACGCTGACCGTATGAAATGGTACTTGAGCTGTATATGTTTAGTCTTGGAATGAAATGCATAGTTCTTTGCAAGATGTATGGCACTTTGGCTGTCACTGTATAATTTTCCCAACTCCTGCTTCTTACCCAGTTCATCCAGAAACCTTTGTAACCAAATCATTTCTTTACTAGCCTCTATGGTAGAAACATACTCTGCTTCTGTTGTTGAGAGTGCAACAATACTTTGCAGTTTTGAGACCCAACTGACAGTTATTCCACCTACAATAAACACATACCCTATTGTGCTTCTCCTGTTATCTCTATCACCCGCCATATCTACATCAACATATCCCTGTAGAGCAATTTTTGAACCACCAAAGCATATTGCTTGATTTTTGGTACCTCTCAAATACCTTAGAATCCATTTCACTGCCATCCAATATTCTTTTCCTGGATTTTTCATGTATCCGCTTACAACTCCCACTGCATGTGCAATATCATGCCTTGTGCAGACCATTGCATACATTAAGCTTCCAACTATTGATGCATATGGAACTTTAGACATATGAGCCATTTATTCCTGAGCCTTGGGACACTCCTCCTTACTTAATTTCAAATGGCTAGCCAAAGATATACTAAATGGTTTTGCATTCTGCAGATTAAACCTTTTCAACACCTTTTCTATGTACTCACTTTGAAATAATGTTAATTTGTGATTCTTCCTATCTCTAGTTATTCTCACACCAAGGATTTGTTTTGTAGCACCCAAATCCTTCATTGCAAATGAGTTTGCCAATTTTCTTTTGAGCACATTTATTTCCTGCATGTTACAACTTGCAACAAGCATGTGATCAACATATAATAGCAATATAATATAGCTGACATCATTTCTCCTTTTGAGATAACACAATGATCAGAGTGACATCTAGTATAACCTTGTTCAGACATAAACCTGTCAAATTTTAGATACCACTGCCTTGGAGCCTGTTTTAAGCCATACAAGCTCTTCTTCAACCTACACACTATTTTCTCCTTCCCTTTTACCTCATATCCTTGTGGCTGCTGCATATATATCTTTTCTTCCAAATCCCCATGGAGAAAGGTTGTCTTTACATCTAACTGCTCAAGATGCAAATCTTCAGATGCTACTAGACTTAAAATAGTTCTGATTGAAGTCATTTTAACAATAAGAGAAAATATCTCATCAAAGTCTATACCCTTTTTCTTTGCAAACCCTTTCACCACAAGTCTAGCTTTATACCTTTTTCTACCTCCATCTTCTTCCTTCAACTTGTAAACCCATTTATTCTGCAATGTTGTTTTACCTGCAGGCAACCTGACTAGGTCCTAAGTCTGGTTATGTGCTATGGAGTCCATCTCTTCTTTCATGGCTTGCTCCCACTTCTTCCTGGTTTCTACCTGCATTGCTTCTTCATAACATTCTGGTTCACCAGAATCAGTCAAAAATACATAATATAATGAAAGAGAGTATAGTTCAGGGGGTCTACTTATCCTGGTAGATCTTCTAACACCACTTTCAGGTGTTTTAGGTGCTTGCTGCTATCGTGGTTGTTGTTTTGGCTGTTGATCATTATGATGTTTAGGCACCATCACTTTTTCTGTGATCTCGTCAAGCATTTTGTATTCTCTATTTTGTTTTTCTTGTTTCCTTTCCTGCAATTGATCCTTATACAAAACCTTTTCATTGAATATGACATGTCTGATCCTAATGATTCTTTGTTTTTCATAATCATAAAAGTGATAGCCAAAATCATTAACACCATATCCAATAAAGGTACATTTCTTTGATTTTGCCTCAAGCTTTGTTTTATTTTCTTTATTAATGTGGACAAAGGCTTCACAACCAAAATTCTTTAAAAAAGAGTAGTTTACCATTTTACCTGTCCATGCCTCCTCTGGAATACAACCATCCAAGGAACTTGAAGGCCCTCTATTTATTAGATAAACAACAGTATCTACAACATCTGCCCAAAATTGTAAAGGCAATCCTACATGCAATCTCATGCACCTTGCACGCTCCATGATTGTCCTATTCATCCTTTCTGACACACCATTTTCTTGTGGTGTTCCTGGAACTATCTTCTCTCTATGAATTCCATTCTCTGAACAATACCTATCAAACTCTTTGTTGCAATATTCACAACCATTGTCTGATTTGAGACACTTCAACCATTTTCCTATCTCATTTTCAACCAAAGCTTTCCATTTCTTAAAAGTATCAAATACATCAGATTTATTTCGAATACAATAAATCCAGGTTTTTCTGGTTGCATCATCAATAAAAGTAACATAATAACGAGAGCCACCAATAAATGATACTTGAGAAGGTCCTCATACATCTGTATGCATAAGCTCTAATATTTTTCTCTTCTTTTCTTTCCCAACTCTAAGGAATCTGACTCTCTTTTGTTTTCCATAAACACAATTATCACATAATTTTAAATCAACATGGTTCAAACCTGGCAGCAAATTTCATGAGTGAAGAATCTGAATCCCCTTTTCACTCATGTGCTCAAGCCTATGATGCCACAATGTCATATCTTCTCCTGTAGAGTTTAAAGCATTAACAAAATTAGAAATACCATTGCATAAATACAATGTACCAACCTTTCCTCCTTTTGCTATTACCAAGGATCCTTTAGTGACCTTCCAGGTTTTATCTATGAAAGTAGTTACGCAACCTTCACCTCCCAACTACCCTGTTGAAATCAGATTTTTCTTCAGATCTGGAACATGCCTTACCTCCTTCAATAGCCACTGATTTCCATTTTGTTGTTTTATGAAAACTGTACCCATTCCAATGATTTTACTAGTTTTATCATCACCCAATCAAACCTGTCCAAAATCTCCTTGAACATAATCATAAAAATGTTTCCTATCAGGTGTGGCATGGAACGAGGCCCCTGAATCTACCACCCAAGCATCAATAATTTTTTCTAATGAAAGAATCAAAGCATCTTGCAACAAATCACTTGTTACATTCACTTCATGATTATTTTCTTATTGTGCATCTCCTTCTTTTCCCTTTTGAGACTTGCAGCCTTTCTTCAAGTGTCCTTTCTTCCCACATTTCTAGCACATTATCCTGAATCTATACTTGGATCTGCCTTTTCTTGAATTACTATGATATCCAAGGCTCTTTCCTCTTTCCATTTTTCTTCCCCTAGTCTCTGCAGTCAAAGCACTACCTGATGTCTCACTGGAGCTTTTCCATTGCATTTCCTCGCTAAGGATTTCACTAACAACATCATCAAAATTTAAAGTACTAGATCCAAAGATAGAGTTACTAATGGCCATAACGAAACCATTCCAACTTTTTGGAAATGAGCACAGAAATAATAGATCCCTAACTTCATCATCAAAAGTTACCCCTACAGAACTTAACTGACTGGTAACTGTATTAAATTCATTTAAATGATTAGCAACAGATCCACCTTCTAACATCTTCATATTAAATAAATTCTTCATAAGAAATACCTTATTTGACGCCGAGGGTTTTTCATATAGTTTGGCCAATGTCGACATTAAACCTTCTGTTGTCGTTTCCTTTGAAATATTAAATGTTATCGACGCTGCTAGGCACAATCGTATTGTTCCAAGTACCTTTCTGTCAAGAATATCTCATTTTGTGTCTGTCATACTCATCGACTTCTTTGTCTTTGCACTCAATGGTTGGTACATATCTCTCTGATACAGATAATCTTCCATCTGCATCCTCCACAGCTGGAGTTTTGGCCTTTAAATTTTTCGACCCTAAACCTACCATCTTCCTCCATTGCTCCCACTTGAACCAGGAACCCTTTTCTCCTGCGAGTTTATCAGACAAAAAAAATTTTTGGCTCTGATACCAGTTGTTAGAAAATTATATATCACAGAGCAATGGAACACATAAAATATTACAGAAATATAAACAAAGAAAATGCATAAAACAAGAGAGACACAGATATATGTGGTTCACCCAATTTGGGCTACGTCCACGGAGAAAATCCAGTCCTTCCTTTTATATTATCTAGCAAACTGAAGAGATACAACCTAAAATAGATCCTCTATAATTCCCTCTTTGATCTCAATCTCCTCCCTCTTCCTCACTCAGAATACAGATGTATATAGACGCAATAAAATTTCCTCATATATAGCGAGGGGTTGCCTTCTAGGGAAAAAAATCCTAAACTAAACATAATTTCTACCATCAGATCTCCACCTAACAAACGGCCCAGATTGACTACGAAATTACAACATTTTACAAGGAAATTTTACATCTATTCTTAGCTTTAGGGGCGCTGCCCCTGATCCCCCCGCCAGGGGGGCTCCAAAAGGTCGCATCACCCCCCCTCCCAGACCCCCCCTGTAGCGAATATTTTATGGGCATTATTGCCACCCCATTACGAACTGGGGTCCAATGCAGCGATACCTTTGAATACAGAAGATAATTAGGCTCCACTTCCAACAATATTCATGAGATGTCCCCTTAGGTTAATAAAAATGCAAGTGAGCCCCTATTATGAAATGATTATAGAAAATTAATTTTGGAATGGAATAGCTACACATATTGGGAAAGAACATTCCTCTGTTTATTTTTTATAACCTTTCCTTATCTACTCACAATGGATCTATGAAAAGTGCACTTTTAACATTTTTTACTATGATGGATATTTGGTGTAAAATGCAAGCCATAAACATACAAAATGCATTCAATATTGTGTGATCATATTTTAATGAATTATTTATTAGCACTTGTGCACAATTTGTAATTTTCTTAGTCAAAATTAAAAACTAATGACTATGTTCTTGATTTTTCTATAAAGAACAATGTTTAAATATAAAAAAATGGGCTTGGAAAAATGTTTGTTGCAAACACATGCCATTAATTGAAAATAATCCTATGGGAATAAAGAAATATGTATTTGTGAGAAAACTATCCTTCACATTCCTCAAATTTTGTGTCTATTTCTTGCACCTAATTTGAAAAAATGACATATTTTCAGTACTTAGGCTAGTTTTACCCGACTTAGAAAAATGCCCGCCATACCCATATTGTTTCTTTTTTTTGAGTGATTTCAGTTGGAAATTGTGTGTTCTACTATTTTCCACCTCATTATACAACTGGTTTTTCAATTTGGGCTAAAAAGGTTCTTGTTGAGCAAAACTACCTTAGGGTTGTCCTGTATTTATGAGATGTCCCCTTAGTTTAATAAAAATGAAAGCTAACCTTTGTTATGAAATTATTATAGTAAATACCCATATTCAGTTGAAGGTGATGGCATGTCCATACAATGCCACACCCTCCCTCATTTAATGGCCATGAATGAGGGGATAGACGCAATGCGAGGTTGACACATGCCAAGCCCACAACCATTTAGTTCCCTATCCTTGTTTCAAATGGGACATTCGAACTAGTACGCTTCCTTTTGGGAATAGGATAGGTACACATATTGGGAACGAACATTCTTGTGTTGATTTTTTATAAACTTCCTTCATCACCTCACAATGGATCTATGAAAATTGCACTTTTTTTTTTACCTCGATGGAAATTTAGTGTAAAAAGTTAACCATGAACATACAAATGCACACAAATATTACATGATCATATTTGAGAGAATTACTTATATTTATGCATAATTTGTAAGTCTGCATAGGAGAGTCTAAGAATTCAATCTATTAGGAGTGCACTTTTAATAATTTTTACTATGATGGACATTTTATGTAAAATGCAATCCATAAACATACAAATGCATGAAAATATTGCGTGGTCATATTTGAATGAATGATTTTTTTACACTTGTGGATAATTTGTAAGTCTTTTGGTAAAACACTACTAAATATTGACACAATTTTTTATGGTTCTTTTTCGTTCTTGCAATGATGTTTCTTATCTATAATAATAAACAAAGATTTCACAAAATGTCGTTTATGGTGAAATCATACTTTTGACCCCTTCCTATTCATCAGAATTCTAATGATAAGCATTGTCAAAGTGTGGACACCTATTCGTTGAAACTACTTGTCATAATTTCCCATGGTTTCGACATTGTTTCCATTAGAAGTGGAATTTCAAGACCGATGGGAACTGTTGGAAACAACGTTTAATACTAGGGAGGTGAATTAGTATTAAGGCTAACTTTAACATTTGATTCTAATTTATATTTTATCATCGAAACATGGCAACCATTCATGTGAGAAACCATTAACAAATCATAACAACATCCATATGAATCAACATAAGAACACACATCACGAGAAGCAAATATGTAACATAAAGGTTTAACGTGGAAACCCTTCTAGGAGAAAAATCTCCAAAGCTTGTTTGTTATTATGATGTAAATAAGAGCACCTACTCTATTACATCAATTTTTTTGTGAGCCACCACTCAGAGGAAGCACCAAATGTTGTGTGTGGAGCACGATTGTTCAGAGGTCTTTGTTTCAGCTGGATGTATACCCTAGGAAGTTGTGTACACACCTCCATGCGGGGGGGTGGTCTAGGGGGGCACATCCCCCCGCAGCTAGGGGGTCCGGGGGCCAGCTATCCCCCGACGGGGGCTCGGGGGCAGCGCCCCTGAAGCCAAAAATAAATGTAAAATTGCCTTGTAAAAGTATAGTAATTTCTAGTCAATCTGGGCCGTTCATTAGGCGGATGATCTGACAGTAGAACTTATGTTTAGTTTAGGGTTTTTTGCTCTAGAAGGCAACCCCTCTCTTTGTATGAGGGTATTGTATTTGAGGCTGTGTGATAGATGTGTATTCTGTGAGCGAGAAATAGAGAGGTGAGACTGTGAGAGAAAACAGAGGATATTACAGCGGATTTGTTGTAGGTTGTGTCTCTTCATTTTGCTAGATAATAGAAAGGAAGTATTGGTTGTTCGCGGTGGACATAGCCCAAACTGGGTGAACCACGTATATCTGTGTCTCTCTTGTTTTGTTCATTTTCTGTGTTTATATTTCTGCAATATTTTATGTGTTCCATTGCTCCGTAATATATAATTTTTCGACACCACATATCTCCACAATGGTATGATATTGTCCACTTTGGGACTAAGCCCTCATGGATTTGTTTTTGGGCTTTACTCCAAAAGGCCTCATACCAATGGAGATATTTGTCCATCCTTATATACCCATGATCATCCCCACTTCTAGTCAATGTTAGCCCCCACTAGTAGGAAGCTCAAACTCCCTCCTTCTACAGACATCTTATCAGCTTATCAGAAGCACCCTGTGAAGTACCAACTTCACGGATTTATTGCAAGAACCAATTTGGAGATCCTAGGATTTGTGTAAGCACAAAATTGTAGGACACACCAACCCCCCATCCTTCCTCAAGCACACACAAGATGGAAGCACCAAATTCCTTATGTGACCTCCAACCCACACTTGAAAGGAACTAATGTCCATTGTAGATGGTAGATATTGTGCATGATATCATATATTCTCTCCTCTGTAACCTTTATTATACTCATCCCATACCACATTATGTTCTATGCTCACTTTGTATCAACCCACTATTCTTCTCAATGACATCCACTAATACACAAACCTCTCTTCATTGTCTATTCTGCAGCAGCATACACTCACACAGGGCTCTCTTCTATTTTCCTTCTTCTCCTAATCATGCAATCTCGACCTCTTTCCTGTACATAGGCACTCTTGGCCTCTCTCTATAGCATAGGCTCTTTTGAACTCTCCCAGAAACACAAGCACACTTGGCCTCTTCTCAGTAGTTGTCACCCACAGAGCTCTCCACTCATCTCATCCAACTATGTTGCATTCCCCCAATTGCTCAACTATAGTCCTAGGTTTTGTTCCTATGTTGAGTAGGGAATGATATTTTCTCTGTTGTCCTCCTGCTATCTCTATTACACATTGAATGATTTCATCTTTGTTTTCCTCCTGTTGTCTTTATTATGCAATGAAAAATGTTATTTCTACAATCAAACACACTGCCCGAGAGTGTTCTCTGTGAATTTCTCACTATACTGCTGCCACATCTGGATACTTTCCACTACTACCATATTAAATTCTGAGCATGGGCTCCTCAACATTTTTCTCCACTCAACTACTCAACAAATTCAGTTTAAACACAATCAATTCGAAGAATGGGCACCTGTGTGGTTCTCCATACTGAGAATTAATATCTCAGTCAACCTGCACACTCAAGGAGGATCTCCATGCATATTGGTTGCTCAAAAAGCTCGAAATGTACTCCAACATGGCTTCTTTAAGCTTGGTCTGATCTTCATTCAATTATTTTGTCCTTGAGGCTTTTTTATTCATTTAATTCAATGAAGAGTGTCTGTGGGACCATGGATGGCTTGCTTCAGCTGATTATAGGCCCATTAATATTCTCTAAAAATCATGGTCCTTGTTTGCTTGACTCAATGATCTATGCAGTTACCGTTACTCTAGTGACACCAACTCGTTTGTGTGCATTTACTAGGCTATTCCATCCTTGTGTATCCCAACTATGTCTGTGTTAAATTTGGCACATAGTTCACAAGATTTGTTCACTCATCCATGTCATTAAACATAAGTCATTATCGAGTTGGATCATGGAAGCCCTAGTCCCCATAATGTTTCTTTAAATACAATTTGACAAGAGTTATGGGATTTTAGGCACTGGCCCACCAGGTTGTAGATCTAGTTTCTGAGCCATCCAAAACTATGATGCATTGCAAACTTGGAGTAACATCTGAATATGGAGGAATCATATCACATATTTTCCAAGTCATCACACCATGCATGTGCCCCCAACACACTTTACTATAGACCCAAAACTTTTTTAACAAACAGTACTACCAAATCAGTCAAAATTCCTTTAGCCCTTTCTCTGTTTTCCCTCTATTTGACTCTTCCACGATAATACCAAATGTTGTGACCTTCATCTAAGCCTTAAGGTTCTAAACTCCTATGTTGACCTATAGGAACTAGTTTCCTTTGTTTGTCGCACACAGCCCTCAATCACCAATCACATGCAAAACCATCATAGAACATGTTCATAGGGCCTCAGTTCATATGCATATCTCACCTAAGATGGATCCTCGATCTCCTAGTACCATAAAATTTTCTAAATTGAATTCCATATATCTTATGGGCTTGCATGGTTCTGGGCATGGCCCGCTTGGCATTAGTGCACTGCCCAACACTTCATTACAGATGATTTCAAGCTATTTCTATTATAGGTTTTGTTAATTGTTGTCCCTTTCTATCCTGGCTCCTTGCGATCCTGGATCACTTTTTAATCAAATTATGGAATTTCGAGTTTCTGGGCTTTTGAGCAACCTCCACTTTCTATCATAACTCCATACTTCTAGGATTCTAGGATTTCATCCTTCTAAGATTCTAGGTTCTTAGGCCTTCCATGGTTTTGACCTTCCCACTTCCCCAACCCACTGTAATCTCATAACATAATAAGTCGTTGGGATTCTTACCTTCCAAGATTCTGACCTTCCAAGCTTTTGGGATTCTAGGAAGGCATTGCAACTCTACATTTTGGAGGACCTTATTTTTTCAGTAATTAACTTTTGAACTAGGGAGCCATTTGAAAACTTCTACATACCATTTGAAATATTTTCCTAGGCAATTTCCAACCATGTCATTCCTAAGAGAATTTGAGTAAGTCTCTTGGTACAAAAATTCCTCCAAATCCTTGGACTCCCAACCACCATAGTTATCATTTTATGGATTCTCCAATAACTCTACTACAATGACGATTCTCTATAAGATACTACAAAAACCATGGAACTCCACCTGAGCTTGAAACATCAAGCACATCAATGCTAGCCCAGTTACCATCACCACTAAGCCAATGGACATCAAAGCTAACATTTGTTGTCACAAACATCTATGCTAGTCTGGTTGACATTAATGCAAACACTCTTTCCAACTTTCCAACGCACCCTAGCCTAATTGTTGTAATCAATTCCAACACACTCACTTCCACTAGCCATCCAGACTTTGCCAACTGTCTAAAAATCTCCCTGTTTAGAATTGATGGAATCACCTCATCACTTCTCAACATTAATGGCCAATCCTCATGTTGCTTCCTCACTTCTCCTAGCATGAACCTTCACAACTTATCCAATAATCTTCTCTCCCCCTTTGATGTCAATGGAAACGACATACACATAGATTATTCTCCCTTTTACAATCAATGACTGAGGGTATAGCTGTAGATGTACAATCTGCTTGACAGACTTCTCGAAAAGGCTAATATCTTCATGATGGGACATTTGAAGTATGTCATCCATGATCAGCTACAAACATCATAAACAAAGACATCTACAAGAATTAGTCATTAACAAAACATGTCTTTGAGTCTTCTTGTAGCTATTGCTACTCTAGGAACTAGACATATTTGATATGTTCACCTTGAACATATATTGCCTCTTCTTTGAATTTCTCTAGTTCTTAATACCTTAGGCTGCTTGCTAAATTATATCTATACTAAGGCAACTTTTGTATCAATTAAAAGAAAATTATATCCATTAAAATTTCAAATGGTATTGTTGCTGCTACAAATACCAATCATAAGTGATGCATTTCAAAATTCTCTTTATTGTTGTTGTTATTACTAAAATTGTGTCTCTTCTCTTGAGCATTGTCATTAACCAACTATTTTCCCCCTAATATCATGCTACTCCAAAGAGGGATTGTTGCTTAAATAACACCAATTGCACCAAAAGGTTGATACAAATTGGAAAAATTAATAGGAAAACTCTAATAGCTCCTAAAAAATAAATTCTCATTTTCACAAAAGGCTACTCCATACAAAATCAAACCACCAATTGACATAGCGATACTAATTGAAATCTAAGGGACATTCAAATATTGTACCCATTGTGTTTCATGAACATAAAACTACTAGGAAAATTAAAACTCACAATCTTAAATGAAATAAGAGTATTTCACCCAAGATGTAAACTGGGCATTTCCTGAGAAATCTTGCTTCATGAGCCTAAAAGTTTTTTCATGCTTTTGTTTACTAAAACATCTCCCCCTAAGCCAAGTTCATTGCAATCTCCTCACTCTTGCAATGTTGATACATTTGAAATAGGAAAATTCATTACTCTAATGAGCGAGGGGACTTGTTCATGGCTACAATCATTCAAATGCACATGTTTGTTTGTCCTTTCTTGGCTACCTGCATCTGACTTATTTGACCTCTCTTGAGGCCTCTCTCTTACTTTAGTGAAGAGAAACAGAGGATATAATCCCACATAGTATATTTTCCTCTTTCTTCTTCAACACCTTCAATGGTCAAGTCCTGATAGATGCATTACCATATTGCTTTTTCTTTTCCCATGTTTGGGCTTTCTCTTCGCTATGCATGGATGAAGGTCACTTCTCCTTTCATTTTTTTCTTCACCCAAATCCTCTTGATGCCTTTTTGCTTTGTTTGAAAGCATGGATTTATTGGGTGATTGCTTCCTTTTGTCTTTAAACGTTGAGCTACTACAATTGCATGTGTACTTTGAGATGCTTGCATCATCTTCTCATTTCTATAGCCTATTTCCTTGTGACCAAATTATCCACAGTTTTAGAAATCGACATGATATAGGAATGGGACAAAAGGATTGTTATACTCGGAAACATTTCTACTAGAGATTCCCTTATGGACAATATGACTTCTCGTGGACACTTTGTGTGTTCTTGGGTTGCTTCTATCTGACACATTTTTTTCTGTTGCATGCCATCTATAATTTATGGCTTTATGTCCAAAATTATTACAATAAAAGCAATATCCATAGAAGGGCTTATGAGGATGGAACATAACTTTTCTTTGAGTGATTTTTCCTTGAGGCAGAAAGGACCTTTGTTGGTTCTTCATGTGCCTTCCATGGCCATTTGATTTGTTGCCTTGCATTCTTCTTCACTTTTCTTAGCTCTATTTTACTGTTGCCCTCATTGTTGCTTTTTAGCATTATGATGCTTCATTTTCTGGTTATTCATCCTTTTTCCTTGATGTTGCAGCTTCTTCTCTCGTTGTTGCTGCCACTTTCCAACAAGTTCTTTCCCTTCACCATTGTTGGCATCTTAAAGTACCTTTACTTGGATATTTGAACCTTCAACATTTTCCTTCTTAGGGCTTGGTTCTTTTTTGAAACCTATACCAACCTTGATAAGAGGGGATATTTTCCTGACAATCATCTCGTTCAAGGCCTTTCTACTCTCTTCAAGCTTCTAATATTGAAAAAACTCTATTTTGTTTCTATTTCATGTCTCAATGAGACTACTTCAACTTGTAGTTTCTTATTGTGAGCTTGTCTTTCATCTAGATGAGTGGTTAGCCTCCCATTCAATCTGTTAACCTATTCTTGTTGAGAATTTATATAAACTATTGTTTTTCTCAAATTTTCATTCTCAAGCTCATATATTTTCAACTCTTCTTTCTACTTGAGATTTTCTTCTGATAGCTCTTTGATCTCTATTTGAGCAAGCATCAACTTCTTTCTAAAAAATATCCTTTCATCAAGATCCTTCTCTTTGCTATCCTTCATCAAGATATTAACTTCATTCCTCTCTATGTCTATGGAATCTTCCACGGGTCTAAGGAGTATTCCATCTTCATCAGTTCTAGGGATACTCTTATTATCTTCTATGGATATACTCTCTTCTTCTTCAGAGGATCCCTCATTTTCTATTGCTACTAAAGTAGGTTTGCCTTCATTAATACTACTAGATGTGTGGTTATCTCTATCTTCAAGTGATTCACATGAAAATCTAGATAATGATTGACCAATTTATTATAGAGCAATAACATACCTCTTGAGTAGCATGTCCTTTCTTTTATGTCTCCACCATCCTCTTGAGAGTGATGAGAAACAACTTTCTCACTAGAAGAAGGATATTCAATCCTTTAAGCATATTTCCTCTCGGGTGCATTCTTCTTCTTCCTACTTCCTTGACTAATAGCATACCACATATATTCCTACATCAAAACTCCACCAAGTCCTTTCTTGTAAGCATATGAACATGCCACTAACTCCTTATCAGGATCTGCAATCTTCAATACTAGAACATTTGTAAGCAAATGCTTCAAATACTAAAAACTAGCTGCACATTCCTCAGTCCATTCAAACGTATTTCTTTTCCTCCACAAATATGTAATATGTTAGGAAATCCATGAGAAGTTCTAGATGAACATCCTATAATAACCTGTTAGTCCCATGAATGATCTAACCTCATCCACACTCCTAGAATTTGGACACTTCATGATAGCTTTAATTTTCTCTAGGTCCATTCCTTCCTTGGAAACAACATATACCAAGTAATGAAATTCAGTTTGAAAAAAACTACACTTGTTGAGCTTGGCATACAAATGATGCTCTCTCAACAATCTCGATATTGTTGTCAGGTGCTCATCATGCTTCTCCTCATTCTTAGAATATATGAACATATCATAAATGAACACTATCACAAACTTGTACAGATAAGGATACAACACATTACTCATCAAGCACATGAAAAATAGATGGAGCATTAGTAAGACCGAAAGGAACCACTACAAACTCATAATGCCCATACTTGGTATGGAATGTAGTCTCATAGATATCTTCTTTTTTGATGCGCACCTAATGATATCCTAATCTCAATTCAATTTATGAAAGCATTGTTTCTCCCTTCAACTGATTAAAACAATCATAAATCTGTGGCAAAGGATACTTGTTCTTGATGGTCACCTTATTCAACTGCCTGTAATCAATGCACAACATGAGAGTACCATCCTTCTTCAAAAACAACACTGGTGCACCCCAAGGTGACACACTTGGCCTTATGTATCCTTTTTCAAGAATTTCCTTAAAGTTGTAACTTCAATTCCACTAATTCGGGAGTGCTCATCGTGTAACGTGTATTTGATGTTGGCATTGCTCTTGGCACCAACTCACTAGAAAAATACACTTCATTATGATGTGGTAACCCTAAAATCTTTGTAGGAAACACATCCTTAAATTACTTCAAAACAAGATACCTCTTCAAGATTTCATCATCGTCAACCTTATCAATGGAAACATGCACTACAAATAATACAAACCCTTTCCTGCAACCACGCTTAGCTTGAATAACTATAACCATTCTTAGTGATGTAGGCTTCTTCGTTTCCTGCAAGATTCCCTTCTTTCCCTCATCATCCAGACACTCAATAGCCTTCTCATAACAATCTACCTTGGTCATGTGAGTAAATAACCAATCCATGCCCAAAATAATGTTATATGATCCAAAAGGAAGCACATTCAGATGCGTTGATGTAGGCATACCATTCAGCTCAAATGAACAAGCTATGACCCAATGATAATGAACTCTTTTCTTAGTCCCTGCAACTAACTTCACTAACCAAGGCTCTTCATGTACTTCTTTATCCAAGCCACACTTATCCACTAGGTCAAGACTAACATAACTATAATTAGATCTAGGATTAATCAAAATGGAAACAACTTGATCACAAATCTTACCTTCCACCTCAATAATGGATGTCTGATGATCCATCTACATGTTATCAAATGTTGCATAGATCTGAGGAATGTTATGACTAACATTTGCAACTGTCTACGCTTCTTGAGCACTATAGATTTTACGTATGTCTATATGATAAAAAGGAAGCACATTTAGATGTGTTGATGTAGCATACCATTCATCTCAAATATGCAATCTATCACCCAATGATCATGAACTCTTTTCTTAGTCCTTGTAGCTAACTTCACTAACCAAGGATCTACATGTACTTCCTTATCCAAGCCACAGTTATCCACCAAGTGAGGGCTAACATAACTATAATTAGATCTAGGATTACTCAAAATGGAAACAACTTGATCACAAAGCTTACCTTCCATCTCAAGAATGGATATTTGATGATCCACCTGTCTATTATCAAGTGTTGCATAGATTTGAGAAATGTTTTGACCAACATTTGCAAATTTTGATTCCATTTTCCTTTAAGCTTCTCATTCCTTTTCCAATCTCGCTTAGGCTCAGACTTGTGCTTCAACTACTCATAAAAATGCTTCAATTTCCCGATGAATTCCTCTCATGATAGGGGCTCATCATACTCAATTTGATCCTTGAATTCTAATGGAAGTCCACTAATGAACCTTTGAATCTTTGTCTTCTCAGACTTGAGGTATGGCACATACCTCAATAGCTCTATAAATTTGGTTGTGTACTCGTCATCTATCATAGATTGCATCTTCAACTCATAGAGCTCCTTGACCTTTCTTTCATAATACCTCTCAGACAATTCCTTCTTCCTTAAAGGTATTTTAAACTCATGCCAACTCAAAAATTCTACTTTGATGCCTCTGACACACTTCACATCTTCCTAGTATATATTTTCTTTTCCCTTGAGACTAAAAATAAATATCCTGGCTTTCATATTCGCTATCTAATCATTCAATTCAAAGAACTTCTTCATCCCAAGCAGCCATGCTTCTGCATCTTTTGATTTCTTCATATCTCCATCAATGTAGAAGGCTAGACTTTTTAAACTCATATGATAAGTACCCCCTCTACTCCTCCTATAAGGATGATGAAGATGATGACAATGATGTCTCTCTAAACTAGAGCTAGAATAGTACCCATAAGGAATACCTCTCCTGTCATGTGTATCCAACCATCTTCCACCTTTGACTGTGTCGTCCCTATCCAACCTGTATCCTGATAGGGACCTGTTACCATATTCCCCATTAGTCCTTTCCTCCTTCTCATGATTGATACTAATTTTTCCTTATCTCTGCAAATTCGATAAGATCAGAAGGATTACTACATTAACCTTTTTTATCCTCCTAAGTCATCAAAATTGTGAGAATCTAAGAAGACTTTTCTTAATGGTGAAGTCTCTATTTTTTATAGTTTGATTCAAAGACCTGAAAAACTTGAGGGCACTTGTTTTATACAAATTTAATGACTCAAATTTACCATTCCAATAATATTTGATAAAAATTTCTATCAAAACTCATTAAAAACTAAAAACTATATTGGAGGAAGAAAAAACAAAAACATAAAATATTTTAACTCTTTTTTTAATAAAGTTAAGCTACATTTTCTTACTATAGATGCGTAATTGAAAACAATATTTAATTCATGAATCAAGGCTTTAACTTAGATTTAAAACCTCAACTGTGAATTTCAACACTGATAGATAGTTGTGGGCAAATAATATTCAATTTTATAAATTTAATGCTTCTTAAAAATTGTATTCAGTAATAAGGTTTTTGCATAAATATATGTAATTAAAAATTATTAATAAAAATTAAAAATTATTGCACCAATGGGCTCTATAGCCTTGAGGGAGATGTTGTCACATAAGGATATATTTTTAAAAAATTAAAAATATGTGTAGGGTAATATATGTTTACTTGAGAGATGTTGTGAGTACTTTAAAAATCAATGTTTGTCATAAATAAAATACTTAATTTTTCACTTTTATTTTACATCATAGTGAGAGAAAGTTATTGAAAAAAAAAAATTAGTATGAGAGATATATGTAATTCCTTTATTGAGCCGAGATCTAATGCCTATAGTATGCTAGAAATGTGTAACTTAATGTAATGTAAACATTTGTTTGTCTCTATATGTTGAGATGTTGTGGAAATATTAGTAAAAAATAATGATTAGAATTTATCTAGTATTTTTGTCTAGTTCCCTCCACTTCTTAATAGGTTATATTGGGTAAAATATAATATTATAATATTACTTTTTACCCAATACTTTCCCTCAAGTAGTCCACTTTTTATTGTAATTTTTCTTTATATTTAAAGTTTGAAAGTAAACAAATTCAACAATAGGGTTAGCACTGGTGAGGGGAAATATTGAGTAAAATGTAATATATAGGCTAAATGTGATGGGGAATATTAAGGAAAATGTAATAATATTACATTTTAATTAGTATTTCCACCAACCCGAGCTACTTTTATCGGGGTGAGGGCGGCAATAAAAAATGTAATATTATATTTTTTCTAAGATTTCCTTTCACCCAATTAACTTTTTATTTGAAAGATTCTTTATATTTGATGTTCATAAGTAAACTTAATTCCTTTTAATTTTAGTATGGTAAAGAGATGTTGTAATATTTAGCATATTGATTTGGTAAAACTAAAATTAAAAACATAAAATTAATAATTATATTAATAATTAATAATTAAATGAGTGTGGATCTATTTTAACTTCAGATCTACCAAATCTCATATATATCAAATTTCTTAAAATAGAAACATTTTTTAAAGTATAAAAAAAGATTTAAAATATATATAATTTATTACAACTTCAAAACTAAAAATTACAAAATAAGAACCTGCAACTGAATTTGAGAAAACTATTTAATGAGTTTCTTTTGATGAAGAAAGAAAAACTCTTAATCGACATATTAAATGAATGTAACGTACTTATCTGAAGGCCACTGAAAGGTCGTGACTGTTAGCAGCTTTTCACTTAAAAAAAAGAAAACTCAGCTGGCTTTCGTTTTGTAAGTTAAAAGCACAAAATATTTTTCATTTAAATTTAAATTGAAATTTTCATTTAAATTAAAATTGAAATTGTTACAACTTAGTTGATAATATTTCATTTTAATCAGTTAAATTAACAACCTCTTTATCCCAAATGGGGATACAACTGCACACCCATTAAATATGTGCTTATTTTTCTTTTCTGGTATCTTACATAAATAACAAATGGATGCCTTTCAAATCCACTCTTTATAATCATATCCCATATAAGAATTTTCTTTCAAGCTAATAGTCAATAGAAAGTAAAGAATTTAGGCCAAAGTTTACTACATCAATTGTTATTTTAACTATTAAAAAACTGTTATTATTATATATAATAAATAATATTTCTAAAATAAATATATAATATTATTTTTAAATATTCAAAATTATGGAGTTGATATTTTAGAAAGGTATATGATATATTATTTAGTTTGAGTAGGTATAATAGTTAAAATAATGTGTTTCTTCCTAAAAAGTCATAAGTTCAAAACAAGGGGTAGAGTATGTATACTTTCACACTCAAATTTGTACATGACCTTAAAATTGTATAATAATAATATTAAATATTGAATTTTTATTATTAAATATTGAATTAAATAATATTATTATCTTCTAGGGATACTCTTATTATCTTCTATGAATATACTCTCTTCCTCTTTAGAGGATTCCTCATTTTATATTGCTACTAAAGTAGGCATGCCTTCATTAATACTTCTATATGCATGGTTATCTCTACCTTCAAGTGATTCACTTGAAAATCAAGATAACGATTGACCGATTTATTATGGAGCAATAGCATACCTCTTGAGTAGCATGGCATTTCTTTTGTGTCTCCACCATCCTCTTGAGAGTGATGAGCAACAACTTGCTCACTAGAAGAAGGATATTCAATCGTTTGAGCATGTTTCCTCTAGGATGCCTTCTTCCTCTTCCTACTCTTCTTCCTACTTCCTTAACTGATAACATACCATGAATCTTTCCTACATCAGACCTCCAACAAGTCATTTCTTGTAAGCATATGCACATACCACTAACTCCTTATCACGATCTACAATCTTCAATACTAGAGCATTTGTAAGAAAATGCTTCAACTGCTAAAAACTAGTTGCACACTACTCAGTCTATTCAAACTTATTTCTTTTCCAAAGATGTAATATGTTAGGAAATCCATGAGAAGTTCTAGATGAACATTATGTAATAACCTGCTAGTCCCATGAATGATCTAACCTCATCCCTGCTCCTAGAAGTTGGACACTTCTAGATAGCTTTAATATTTTCCAGGTCCATTGTTAGACCTTCCTTGGAAACAACATATACCAAGTAATGAAATTCAATCTGAAAAAAATACACTTGTTAAGCTTGGCATACAAATGATGCTCTCAACAATCTCAAAATGTTGTCAGGTGCTCTACATGCTTCTCCTCATTCTTAGAATATATCAACATATCATCAATGAACACTATCACACAATTGTATAGATAAGGATACAACACATTGTTCATCAAGCACATGAAGTTAGATGGAGCATTAGTAAGACCATAAGGAACCACCAAAAACTCATAATGCCCATACTTGGTATGGAATGCAGTCTTGTAGATATCTTCTTCTTTGATGGACACCTAATGATATCCTAATCTCAAGTCAATCTTTGAGAACATTGTTTCTCCCTTCAACTGATCAAACAAATCATCAATCTATGGCAAAGTATACGTGTTCTTGATGGTTACCTTATTCAACTGCCTATAATCAACGCACAACCTGAGAGTACCATCCTTCTTTAAAAACAACACTGGTGCACTCGAAGGTGACACACTTGGCCTTATGTATCCTTTTTCAATAATTTCCTTAAGTTGTAACTTTAATTCCACTAATTCATGAGTGCTCATCCTGTAAGGTGTCTTTGATTTTGGTGTTGCTCTTAGCACCAACTCACTAGAAAAATACAATTCATTATGATGTGGTAACCCTGAAATCTCTGCAGGAAACACATCCTGAAACTTCTTCAAAACAAGGTACCTCTTCAAGACTTCATCATCCTCAACCTTATCAATGGAAACATGCACTGCAAATAATACACACCCTTTCTTCTAGATGCACTTAGCTTGTATAATTATAACCATTTTGAATGATGTGGGCTTCTTCTTTCCATACAAGATTCTCTTCTCTCCATGAAACATTTCCATGACCGTTTCGAATTATGTCAGGCTTCAAAATCTTATGAATAATTAGCTTATCAAAAATGACCTCTGGACAATGGCAATTTGTGGCCAGCATCGAACAACGAGGACCCTCAGTCAAAGCGCGCTGACTGTTGGCCCATGGAGACTGCGCATTGGTGCAAATTGGCAATGGGAAGCCCAAATCCAGAAACGGAGGCAGTTTCTCATACACGATTGTGTATTGCAGGGAAAAACCCTCAATGAAGGAAAGCCTCGAGCCCTCAGTCACGAGGAAAACAGGGAAATCGTGTGGAAAGCACCTAAATCGATAGAAGGCGGGTCCTGCGCCCAAAACCGGCAAGACATCACATGGACTTCAAGCGGTAGGCAGGTTTGACCGAGATCAGCACGATGCCACTCACCAGGTGACATGCGTCCAGCATATGAGAGAGAAAACCACTTACATCGCGTGAGTAATGGTCAAGCAACTCACCCGTGCGATATAGACAGGGACCGTAGGATCTAGAGGCTCTAGATCAACGACGGAGAATCAACCTGTTGGATGGCTAAATTTGATGGAGAAGTAGACTGAGGTACATGATATTTGATGTCCGGCATGGCCGATGGGCTGGCAGAAGAATTAGTTCACGGGAAAATCCTAGAGTAACAGAAATAATGACCGTTCAAAGAAAATTGACACCCAGTTCGTGAGGAGACAACTGGCCACCTCTTTGTGAAACGTTACACGGTGATAATGACACAGAGCAGGGGAATTCTAGCGGACAGAGGCAGGTGATCCAGAAAGCTAGGAAGAAGAAACGAACAGTCAGGAGACAGATTGGTTTTAAGCCACAAACAGACAGAGAACAGGGGGAAGCAGAAAGCTGAGAGAATAGAGAGAAAGAAGAAAAATTGCAGAGAATAGAGAAGTCGAGTTGACCCTCAGAGAAAAGGTAGCATTAAGCAGACAGAGATGGAGAGAGTCCGAGAGTTTGTGAACTCAAGAGTAGGCTTGAGAGGTTCAAGCAACTCCTCTGTGTATACCTGTCAATTACTGAGTGCCAAATTGGACTCATGCCAAAGAGACCAATTGAGGTCGAGATTCAGTAAGGGGAGTCTGTGTACTCTAAGGACTTGGGGAATCCAAGTACCATCCTACTGATCATCCTTTGTTAAGCGAGGCCCAAATTGAGCTCCTTATTGTAAAAAATCTGCTTTAACACACAATAGAAAAGGCCACCACTGAAGGTTGGACCAAGAGACGTAGCCCAGGAGGATTGGGTGAACTCCTTTTTAAATTTGTTGTGTTTTATATTTGCTTACTGTATTCTCTTATTTTTTCAAGTGTCTGTGTATTTCATAATCTTATCGATCTGTTACTTAAAATAACCTAGACACATCCCAACACATGAGTTTGTAATACCTTCATTAATTTCCTGAGGTCATCTAAGGGTGATTTCAGATCAAGTGGTATTAGAGCTATAGGTTGTTAAGGTTAGATAAGCTTGTGCTGGATTTTGATGTTGAATGCTAACTAGATCAAAGCTTAAATTAGGAGAAGAAGAGTTGGTTGAGACCAGCCCAGAAATTGGGAGAGTCTATCCTTAGAAGAAAATGTTAGAGGAAAGTCCCTTAGGGCCACAACCTCAATTTATAGATAGTTTCCAGGCCATGAGGTCCATCGTAGAGGAAATTCTTAGGGACTTTAGAAAACATAAAGATGAGGAATCATCAGGATCCAAATAAGATAAAGGAGAAGAAGAATCTCTCCTCCATGACCACTCAAAGGGGAAAGGGAAAGAAGAAAACTTTCTCACACCTCCTAATATCCCTAAACATAAAAAGAACACAGTTTTGACCAAATTAGATGTTAAATTTTATTTACCAATATATGATGGAGAGTTGAATGAAGAAAAGCTGGATAATTGGATCAGACAATTTGATGTTTATTGCAGAGTGTAGAGTATTGACTCAGACAAGAGCAAGATTCAGCTGGACAACCTATGCCTCAGAGGCACTACCTTGGTATGGTGGGAAGGCACAACCCAAGCTGACATGAAGAAACATGGTAAGATTCTTTATATCTAGAGTGAATTTGTTTCTGTGATCAAAAAGCAGTTCTATCCACTAGCATACATGTAGCAAGCCATGATGAGCTTGCAAAATCTTCGCCAATTGAAAGGGCAAAGTGTACAAAGTTACACCCAAGAATTTAGGAAGAGAGGTTTGATTCTAGGAATTTCATTAGACTCACATGATGCTCTTTTGAAGTACATAGGTGGTCTACATAGCTACATGAGGCACACTATCCTCATGTTTAATCCCACTAGTCTAGATGAGGTATTTGTTAAGGCTACGCATCTAGAAGCTAGAGGAAAGAATGGGATCCCAGAAGTTGGGGGATCATCCCAAACCATTTCAAGCAAGAATAAGGAAAAAAGAAAACAAAAATGGAAAGAGAGGAAGGCCAACACTGCATAGAAGAGCAAGTCTTCATGCACTCACTGTAAGAAGGAGGGGCATGATGATGAGCATTGTCGGATTCTACATCCAGAGCTGAGACCTAAGAAGTTATAGGGCAAGAAGAAGAAGATTATTGCAGCTATTCAGAAGGATTTGGGGTCAGACTCAGGAGATGAAACAACCATTGTAGCCATAGGTATAAAAGATAAGAATTCTAAAGCATCTACTAATAATTCTGCATGATCTACTATTAATGAAGAAAATGAGAGAAAAAGACATGAGCTTTTCCATATTCAAGTTATTTCCAAGCATCAAAAGATAGATACTTTGTTTGATAGTGGCTCACAAGTAAATTTAATTTCCGAAGCAATTGTAAAGAAATTGGGATTACTGACTACACCTCATAAGAAACTATACCCATTAGGTTGGTTAAGTGATAAAGCACAACTACAAGTGACTAGACAATGCAAACTTAAGTTTTCTTTTGGGTCAGCATTTGTAGATGAGGTTGAGTTGGATATGATTCCTTTGGATATATGTGGAATTGTTTTAGGAAGTCCCTAATTGTATGATAGAAAAGCCATTTTCTATAGAGCTAAGAACAAGTATCTCCTCGTTAAAGATGGAATCGAATATATTGTAAGAGCTCATAAGCTCAAGAACAATTATACTTTCATAAACTCAGGGCAGATGAAACGAATTGTAAATTCATGCAAGAAATTTTTACTGATGGTTGTTAAGGAAAAGAAACCTGATAAAACCAATGTATTTGAGGGTTGTGATGCTAAATAGCAAGTTGATTTAGAAAAAGTTGTTTTAGAGTATGAGATCTTGTTTCAAGAACCTAAAGGTTTGCCACCCAAAAAAGAAATAGTGCACGATATTAATTTGCAGCAAGATGCTCCATTGCCTAACATCGGAATGTACAGGTTGTCTGCTTTAGAGAACGCAGAAATCAAGAAGAAGGTGTAGGAGTTGCTCGAGAAAGGGTTTATCAGACCTAGCACATCACCATGTGGATCTCCAATCATTTTGGTGAAAAAGAAAGATGGCTCATGGAGAATGTGCATTGATTACTGAGCACTAAATAAGATAAAAATAAAAAATTGTTATCCCCTTCCTCGCATAGATGATCTATTAGATCAGTTAAATGAAGCTATTTATCTTTCCAAGTTAGACTTGCATAATGGATATCATAGGGTCAAAGTTGCAAAACAAGATGCTTGGAAGATTGCTTTAAAAACAGAGCAGGGATTGTATGAGTGGTTGGTTATGCCTTTTGCCTTAACTAATCCTCCTGCTACTTTCATGAGAATAATGAATGATGTACTCATACCTTTTCTTGATGATTTTGTTATTGTATATCTAGATGAAATTCTTATATTTATCAAAACATGGGAAGAACATTTAAAGCATGTTAAGCAGACACTAGATGTTTTTAAAAGTGAAAAAATTCATGTTAAACTCTCAAAATGTGAATTTGGCAAAACATCTTTGAAAAATTTGGGACATATAGTAGGGGGTGGTGAATTGAAGATAGATCCCTCTAAGGTTGCAGTCATTGTAAACTGGCCTAAACCCAAATCTGCCACAGAAGTTAGAAGCTTCTTAGGTGCAGCACAATATTGGAGAAAGTTTATTTCTAACTTTTCCTTAATTGCAGCACCCTTACATGCTTTAATAAGATTGAACAAGGTGTTTTAGTGGGGAGGCAAATAGCAGAAATCCTTCGACACCTTGAAAGAAAATATTAGTACAGCACCAGTACTAGCACTGCCAGATCTTCAAAGACCATTTGAGATCCAATCGGATGCCAGTGACTATGCCATGGGAGCAGTGTTGATACAGCACCGTAAACCCATATGTTATCATTCTGCGACATTTAACTTTGCAGTAGTTAACTATCACACATATGATAAAGAATTGTATGCATTAGTACAGAATGTGAAAAAGTGGAAACATTACTTGATGGGTAAAGAGACAGTTATACATACTGATCATCAACCACTTCAATATCTACACTCCCAAAGTAAGTTGCAACAATCAAGACACTATAGGTGGATGGGTTTTCTACAACAGTTTCATTTAGTCATCAGATACAAAAAGGGCATACACAATAAAGTTGCAGATATGTTATCTAGACCAATTATAAATGCATCTACTATATTTAAGCATAATTCAGTAATGCATGAGAGCTACATTGAACAATATTCTCAAGATATAGATTTTAAAGATGTATATGCAACTTTAAGTCAAGGAAAATGAGTAGAAGAATTGGATTATCACATTAAGGACCGACTCTTGTATGATTGTGGGAAGCTATTCATTCCACAAACTGAAAGAGTAAAGATAATTCGAGAAGCACACACTTCTCTGATATGTAAGAGGGTGTACCATGTGTGCCAAAAGCAAGCCCAGCAATAGGAAACTAGACTTATACACTCCACTACCAGTTCCTTCTCATCCTTGGCAAAGTATTTCCATGGACTTTGTTGGAGGACTTTGTAAATCTAGGAAAGGTGATGACTATCTATATGTTGTTGTGGATACGTTCAACAAAATGTGTATTTTGATACCTTGTAATAAATAGATTACAGCTGAACAAACTGCAAAACTATTCTTTCAGCATGTATGGGTTCATTTTGGATTACCCACTTCCATTATATCTGATCGAGACACCCGATTTGTTGGGAAGTTTTGGTCGAGCCTGTGGGAACTGATGGACACAAAATTGAAGAAAAGCACAACTTTTCATCCACAAACAGATGGTCAGGCAGAAGTAGTCAATAAGACAGTGATCCAATTGCTCAGAGGCTATTGCAGCAAGCATCCCAAACTTTGGGATGAACATTTGTTTTATGTGCAGCATGCTTACAACCAAGCAAAACATTCTTTGACATAGAGATCTCCTTTTGAGACCTGTTTTGGTTTCACATCAAGGTCTCCATTGGATTTTGTCTTTGCTAAAGACATAGCAGTTGACGGACACAGTGATGTGGACAAGGAAACTAGGTTCATTGAACAATCCAAGAGATCCACCAATCAGTACAAGAACAACTGGAAAAGAGCCAAACCAAATACAAGGCAACCCATGACAAGCATCAGATGGAGCATAGTTTCCAAAGGTGATCAAGCTTGACTGTATATCAGCAAAGACATAATGCAAGGTGAAGGTAAAAAGCTAAAGCCAATAAGGTATGGACCTTTGAAGATACTTGAGAAAATTGGTGAGAATGCATTTCGCCTTGATTTACTAGCTTACATGCACATCTACTCAGTCATTAATGCAGATAGCTTGAGACTATTTGAGCCTTCATTAATTGAAGATCCCGAAGAGCAGAGTCAATTGCCTTCTATTGATGACATGTTACCTTAATATCTTAATGAATTACAAGAAGACACAATTCTGGACAGGAAGGTGAGGACGACGCGTAGGGGAGATGTTGAGTACCTCAGGATTGGACTCGAGGGTTCAAAACCAAGTAGTGCAAAATGGATAGAGATTGGACAAGTGAGATAGCTATACACTCACTTAGTCGATGCTTGAAAATCAACTTTTAGTGGTCCAAAAGCTTTTTCAGTGGGAAGCTCGTGATCCGAATTGGATCATTGAAACATTTCCATGACTGTTTCAAATTATATCAGGCTTCAAAATCTTATGAATAACTAGCTTATCAGAAATGACCTCTGGACAATGGTAATTTGTGGCCAATATGGAACAACGAGGACCCTCAGTCAAAGAGCACTAACCGTTGGCCCATGGAGACCGCACATTGGCGCAAATTGGCAATGGGAAGCCCAGATCCAGAAACAGAGGTAGTTTCTCATATGCGATTAGCGCTAAGTGTTAATCACGTATCACAGGGCAAAACCCTCAATGAAGGAAAGCCTCAAGCCCTCGGTCACGAGAAAAATAGGGAAACCCTGCAGAAAGCGCCTAAACTGACAGAAGGCAGGTCTCGCGCCCAAAACTGGCAGGATATTGCATGCACTTCAAGTGGTAAGCAGGTTTGGCTGAGATCAGCACGATGCCACTCACCGGGTGACACACGTCGAGAGGATGAGAGAGAAAACTGCTTACATCATGTGAGTAACAGTCGAGAAACTCACCCACGTGATATAGATGGGGACCGTAGGATCTAGAGGCTCTAGATCAACGACGGAGAATCAAACAGATGGATGACTGGATTTGACAGGGAAGTAGACTGAGGTACATGAGATATGAGTTTCGGCATGGTCGATGGGCTAGCAGAAGAATCAGTTCACCAGAAAATCCTGGAGTAAGGGAAATAACAACCGTTCAAAGAAAATTGACACCCAATTCGTGAGGAGACAAGTGGCCACCTCTCTGCGAAATGTTACACAGCGATGATGACGCAGAGCAAGGGAATTCCAATAGACAGAGGCATGCAATCCGGAAAGCCAGGAAGAAGAAACAAACAGTCACGAGACAGATTGGTTTTAAGCCACGAACAGATAGAGAACAGGGGGAAGAAGAAAGCCGAGAGAATAGAGAGAAAGAAGAAAAATTGCAGAGAACAGAGAAACTGAGCTGAACCTCAGATAAAAGACAGCATCGAGCAGACAGAGACAGAGAGAGTCTGAGAGTCTGTGAACTCCAGAGTAGGATTGAGAGGTTCAAGCAACTCCTCTGTGTATCCCTGTCAAGTACTGAGTGCCAAATTAGACTCATGCCACAGAGACTAGTTGAGGTCGAGATTTAGTAAGGGGAGTCTGTGTACTCTAAGGACTTGGGGAATCCAATTACCACCCTAATGATCATCCTCTCTTAAGCGAGACTCAAATTGAGCTCGTTATTGTAAAAACTCTACTTTAAGACACAATAGAAAAGGCCACCACTGAAGGCTAGGCCAGGAGACGTAGCCTAGGAGGATTGGGTGAACTCCTTATTAAATTTGTTGTGTTTTATATTTGCTTATTGTATTTATCTTACTATTTCAAGTGTCTATGTATTTCACAATCTTATCAATCCATTGCTTAAAATAACATAGACACACCCCAACACATGAGTTTGTAATACCTTCATTAATTTCCTGAGGTCATCTAAGGGTGATTTCAGATCATTTCCCATAGACCAAATTAAAAGGAGAAGTGCCTATTGAGGCATTCTGTGTTATTCGATCTGCCCATAGAGAAAATATTAAAGATTTGTGCTAGTTTTTTTTACTTTTATCAATGGTTCGTTTAATAATTCTTATGATATTTTTGTTTGTAGATTCATTCAAGCCATTTCCTTGAGGATAATATTTAGCAGAGTATTTAATTTTAAAACCTCTTTTAACAGTAAATTCTTTCATAGCATTGCCTGAAAAATAATATGCATTATCAAACATGAGGGCAGATGGCAAACTAAATCTGGTAATAATAAACTGATCAATAAATTCAATGATGTTTTCAGAATTGGCTACCTTAAGTGGAATTGCATCCACCCACTTTGTGAAGTAATCAGTTGTTGTAAGGATATATTTATGTTTCTTACATGAGTGAGGAAAAATATCACCTATTATGTACAGTCCCCATTATTCAAATGGTTTCTCAATGTTGACTGGTTGTAATGAAAATGCGGGTTTCCTCTGTCTTCCAGCGTTGTTTGACAAACTTTACATGTCCTTACATAATTGTGTGTATCTATAAATAAGGTTGGCCAACAATAGCCAACATGCAGGATTTTATGTGTGGTTGTGTCACCTCCAAAATTCCCACCAGCTGGTCCATCATGGAGTTCCTGCAAAACCTTTTATACCTTATATTTGTCAAGACATCTAAGAAAAAAATAATCATAATTTATTCTAAACAACACATTATTGATGATTTGGTATTTTCTATCTTTTAATCTCAAAGCCTTTTTCTTTTGTAACTTAGTTGCATAGGGGCATATCCATTTTTTAAATAAAATATGATATCAACATATTTGGATTCAGTGTCATTGAGGCTTACCTTATATACTTATATATCATCACCTGAATCTTGTAGTGCTCGTAGGTTAGATGCTCCTGCTAACATTTTGCAAAAACCATGACCTTTTACAATTTTAGCTGGTCTGATTTCAATGCCATATTTTTGCAGTGTTCTTACCCAATTTTCCCTTTTCTCACCTACATCTATTTGTATTACTAGATTTCTCACTGCTGAGAACAGGACTACTACCTTGGTGTGGGTTTTGAGGAGAAAGGGTTTGAAATGATTTATTGATTTGAAAACAGTGAAAGATTGTTTTTCAACATCTAAATAGTCTAATTCGCCCCCCTGCAAATTGGAGCTAAAGAAAGAAATTGGTGCTTCGACTTTGTTATCATTGACCTGTGTTAATATCGCTGCATATCATTTCGCGGAAATGAAAGTATATAGAATGAAATGATTGGAAAAAATTGGAGTTTCTTAAGAGGGAGCATTTATGATTTCTTGTTTAATCATATTAAAGGCTTCATGCTCCATATGTCCCCATTTAAAAATATATTTTTTCTTAATCATAGATTGGAGAGGTAAAACAATTCATGAAAAGTCAGGGACAACTCTTTTGACAAAATTTATCTAACCTAGGAAAGATTGCATAGATTTTTTGTTATGAGGTAAAGTGATTTCTGAAATTTCTCTTATCCTATCAGGGTCAATGTGAATTCTTTCTTTGGATACAATAAATCCAAGGAACTTTCATTCACTTAAAGCAAAGAAGGATTTTTTGAGATTGAAAGAAATTCCATACCTCTGATAATGCTCAAAGATTTGTTTTAAATCTTTTAAATGATTGTTGCACCTTCTTGAATACACAGTTATATCATCTAGATAGATTACCACTGATTTATTTACCAAGCATTTGAAAGCTATGTCCATGGCTCTTTGAAATGTTGCACCAACATTGATTAACCCAAATGGCATCTTTTCATAAGCATAGGTGCCCCATTTGGTTATAAAGGTAGTCTTTAGCCAGTCATCTAGATGTACTAGAATATGATTATAACCTAAGAATCCATCCAGAAAAGACATTAGTTCTAAGCCCGCAACTGATTGCAGTATCTGTTCCATAGGAGGTAATGGAAAGTTGTTCTTCTGACAAGCTTTGTTAAGATTGTGAAAATCTATACATATTCGAATATCACCATCCTTTTTTCTGACTGAGACAAGGATGGAGACCCACCTTGACTGTCTGACAGGGAAAATTATTTTGGCTTTAAGAAGCTTATTCAATTTATACTTAATTTGATTTTCTAAATTCGAATGGATCTTTCATAGCTACTGTTGCACGGGTTTTTCATTGGATATCATGGGGATCATATGTTGAATTATAGAAGTGTCATATGTCTTAAGGTATTCATATTTCCAAGCAAAGACATTTTTGTATTTCTTCAACAAATGAATGAAGGCTGATTTTTCATCAGGTGTAAGACCAAGACCTAGATTGATATTTTAAGGTTTAAGGTCAGTTCCAAGATTAACTAATTCAAACCTCAGAATTGAACTTTGAAGTTTTGAGTTGGTGGGCTTCTTGAATCTTTCCTTAATATTGTATAAGTCTTCAAGTTAAACCATAGACTTAGGCATGGTATTTATATTTGATTTTTCCTTAAAATGGATGTCCTATTGATCTTCATCAATTATCTAGTCATCGTAAGAGCCTTCAGATGTTAGAAATCTTATGATGTCCAAATCATTATTAAAGACTCGCCAACTAGTGATATTTTCGGGAATAGAAGGCCTAAAAATTAATTCAATAGAAAAGTGATTGGGGCTATAAGCTCCTGGAGGAATGAGCTTGGATGCCACATTAGCTAAAAGATCGACACTTGTATTTTGGAGTCTTGGGGTAGGCAAAATATTAAATGTTGTAAAGTGAGAAGTATGGTCTTGGACTAATGATTGACATTGTTTTAAATGTCAAGACAAATAGTGTATAGTATTTCTTACCTATTTTATCACAATTTCTGAATCCCCAAACACTTGAAGATGTTTTATATTAAGGTCAATGGCTTTATATAGCCCTTGAACTAGTGCTTCATATTCGGCAGTGTTGTTTGTGCATTCGAATTCAAGTATGTATGCTAACATAGTTTTTTCCCCTTTTGGGCTAACTAATATGCATCCTGCTCCGGTTCCATTGTAAGATTTGGATCCATCAAAAAGTAATTTCCAAAATTAAGAGTTAAATACAAGTTTATTTACAAAATTTATACACTTAAAAGTATCTATTTGAGAAAAAATTTCAACTTGCGATATAATAGAATTTTCCAAGAAGGGTGAAGTATAGACATTAAAATTTCCTAAAAATGATTCAACTGAGTAGTTTCCAATGATATTTCTACTATATGTTTCTGGTTCATTCTTTTGTTCTAGTTTTGTAATGATATACTTTTAATGTTTTTTGCAGTCAACCCTTATTTTATTTGGCTTGCCATTGTGGGGAAGCCACATGTGGGACTAGTCAGATGCAAAATAGCCATGAAGCTTTTCTGACCAGTCCCTGCTAAGGATTAAACCGTAGAACTCGGGGATATCAATCACAAGAATGTCAATGACTTGACACACTTTAGGGTTTGATGAGAGTCTAATAGTGAATTGATTGAGCTCTCCTATAACTTTGACTTGGGATCGTCTAACTACACAATGCACACAATATATTTTTGGGGCTCAGCATTCAATTTCACACAAACTTTTTGTGGTATAATTTAGATGAAGCTCCAAAATCAACTAAACAGTTGTGTAGATTTTTATTGAAAACTTCAAAAGTCAAAATAAATGGAGTATGGGATTTAGATCTTCCTCCTATTAGATCAATATGATAGGATTGATTCTGTCTAATGAGGTATCACGAGGCCTTCCCGTTTCTTGGGTAGCTTGTGATATTAAAGCAGTGGGAAGAGGCGAAGTAGGGAGTGATTTTAGTTCCTTAAGCAATAGCTTTTTTTGATGTTCCAACTTGGTAAGCTCATGAAATGTAATGTTCACCTTAGTATTTTTCATATCATCCACGATGTTATACCCCATTTCATCAGAGACTACTAAGGTTTTAGTTGGAGGTGAAGAATTTAATTGAGGAGTAGTTTGAGTGGATTTACACAAATATTTCTTAGCTATTGTTTTGTCTTTGGGAGCTAGAGTTGATACCTTCTACTTTAGATTTGTTTGTGGTAAATCGACAGGTCTTCTACTCCTAGTTGCAATAGGTAGTGCTTCTTTTGCTTCTTCATGGGAAGGATAAAATCCCGCGTTCCTTGTAACTTGGCTACTTCTTCATTGTCTCTTTGCTCTTGAACTGTTGAGACTTCATCTTCCTCCACATATGATTCAAAATTTGATATGGTGCTTGCAGGCTTAGGATCAGAGGAGGGATTTCTTTTGTATGGTCTGAAATATTTCTTTGAGGAAGTCTCTACTACCTTTTTTTTGATATCAACCATTTCACTAGACATGGTTTTAAGGACTTTTTTTAGACCTTTAAGATCAAAAGGATATTTAGGTGGCTTTTTCTTGGACTCATCCAAAAAAGTTACTTTCTTGGATTTTCGTTCCTATAATTTTTTCTTCTTATCTAAAGATAGAATATGTTTTTCTATAGCTGATTTAGGTCCATGTGTGACAAAGGACACTTCCAAGACCTTTTACTTTCGTGATGTGTTAGATTGCATTTTTAAAAGAACATAAATGAATACATGTGCATGTTGTAAATAATAGGAACATGTCAATCATCAGCAACATAAAAACATAAGTCATTGATAACGGAGTTCGTCCAGGAGGGACTACGTCTCTGGACCCCGATGTCAAGATGGTGTAGGCCGCTACATTAAGTTCTGTCAATAGTGATGATGTACATAAGAGGTGATGTTGCTATCATACAAGGAAAATTCCCTCACGCAGGAGTGGATCCAAGAGATGTTCCTTGGTGAGCACCAGTATTGCAGCAATAATACTACAACTCCTAGGCTTCCTACTTTACTTTTATCAACCTGATAGTTTGTAACAAACTTGGAAGCGATGGTGTTGTATCCACAAGTACTAGTTCTTACTACAGGCTGTCACTTGGTTAGCTGGCGCAAGATCACTAAGATATCAAACAAACTTTTATGGATTCCATATATGTGATGAAATACAGGAAATATTACTTTACAAAGGCTACTCTACTTGCAGGAAGGAAAAGAAGACTGGAATGTAAAGTAAACCTAGCGAACCCTACTTAACCAACTAGTCCTAATTTTGCAGAAAGAGAGATGAGAAACCATGAAATGAATGCGTTTACCTACTCAAGGAAGTAAACAACATCTACTCAAGCTATTTATGGAAAGAAATGAGAAAAAACATCTTTTTGGATTTTTATGTATTTTTATGTGAGATTGTCATGCATGTAATTTATTTGTTTGTGAATGTGGAAGTGATTAGGTGGCGATGGAGGGAGAATTTGGGATTTGCAGAGGTGTAGGATGGTGTGGATGGGTCTTAGGAGGTCCTAGGTGGCCTTCTGGAGGCTTTTCCCACAATTGGACTTCAAAAATAAACCTATAGGAAAATCTACAGGAGGCTATAGGGGATCTACAAGAGGTATATAGGAGGTCTACAAGAGGATCACGAGAGCAGTTTTGGAGGCTTTGAAGGTGGGAAAGTGGGTGGAAGGGGTAGTTGAAGGCTAGGGTGATGTGTTAAAGTGTATAGGGTCCATCAAGAATTATTAGGAGAGAGAAATATGGTCAGATTTTTTCAAGGAAAGAGAGGAAAGTCTATGGGAAACGTGCAGAAAATTAAGGCAGATTTGAAATGAACTCTGGGCGACCTGTGGGGCATAGGTCAAAGATAGATTGTGAAGGCTAATAGGCTAGCATTTTGCGAGGATAGATTTTCTGAGAAAAACTACAATGAGAGAAAACATGGAAGGAAACTTATTGCAAGATAGAAATGAGCATGGTGAAATGGATCTAAAGCAAAACATTTAACCTTCTAACAAACTACAACACGATAAATCCTATGGAGAAGACAAATCTGTGTTTTTTGTGGTAGCAAGAGGGTCTTGGCCTCAGTTCATGGTCCCAAAGAGAGGAAAGGAGGCCAAGGATCTATTGATGGCCTTTTCGTATCTTTTTCCTATCACTGTTCAACCTACTACAGAAAACTGAAATGCAAACAACCTTCTAAATCACCAAAAGCAACCTATGCTTAACAAAGAAAGAAATTTATCTAACAACAACTAATCCATGAACTGAAATGAAACATAAAAGTACAGGAAAACAGGAGCTTGGCTGCTTGGATCAGGCCCTAACCTAAGAGCTTCAGTCCTCTGTGAAGACTCAGTGCTAGCTCAAAAAGGATCTCATCTTTATTATCAAAATAATAATAGGATTACATGAAATTGTCAACAAAAGTAAGCTCAAAGTTGAGCAGAGCAATGCTGCAACAAAAATTCAAAAATTTTACTAACTTTCTAATGAAGCCCTAGGCCTCTCTACTTATACAACTAAAGCTAGCAGCATCTTCCTTAAAATCGGGGAGGCTTGGCTCCCAAAACTTGAGATAAAGAGAAGTTATCCTCCACTTGCTCGGCTGCCTCCTAGTGCATTGATGTGGTTGTTTGTGCTCTGAGCTGCATGATGGAGAATTCAAAGTGGGGAGTCATAAATGAGGGGAATACCCTCCTATAAATCCTCTCCCTTATCTACTTCAAATTATTGCTACCAATTTTCCATTAAATATTTGACTTTATCTCCAAAATTGAACAAAAATATACATTAAACACATATTAGACTCCATGGCATAATGACCAACCCAACTCACTCCATAAGCATAAATATAATTAAGAACATTCAATAAGCTAAGAGAATGGTTGATTAAACTATGTTAGGAGGCAAAATGAGCCCATATAATTACCCATTTATGGGGCTCATCATCACCCCCTACTGAAGGTGTTGCTCATCCTTGAGCAACTTAGTCCATCTCCTCATCTTTGATGGCCCTGATGGCCTCCCTGACATCCCATGCTTCTGATGTGAGGTCCTCTTCTTTGTCATGGAATCTTGCCTTTTTGGCCACCTCTTCCCACTTCTTTTGCTCTTCTTCCTCTTTTCTACCTTCTAGCAGGCCTAGCAGCAGTGGGGGACTCAATTTGCGGCCAATCCAATGGACCTTCAAATTTTTCATAGAGTGCTTGTACAGTGTGACACTCTCTTTAATGCTTCTTTCATCCTTGTTGGGGAGTGATACTCCTGATCTGCAGACTATGGTAGGGTGTTCCACCTCCTCATACAAGCATGAATACAGTCATCCCCCAGGAACCTTTCCATGTGCTCAAATTGTGCAATGGCCTAAGCCTGATCATTGATATACTTAGGAGAAATTTGGGGATTATTTGCAAGTAGCTGGTGTGTGCTGATGAGAGCCATGGGGTCTAATAGCTCAGCTCTGATCATGAGAGGCTCATTCTACTCCTTTATCATCAACTTCCTTATCTCTATTGCCCTTAATTCCTTATTATTCATCCATGATGCCATGGCCATTAGTTGTAGGTCCCCTAGCCTAGCATTGGGGTCCCACACATTCATGTCTGTGAGGGCCATGTTATGCAAATAGAAATCTATTATTTTTTCCTTGTCTTCTGAAGATCTTTGGTCACATAGGTCCATGAACTGTCTGTAATCCTAAAAAGGCATTGTGCCTCTTTGTGCCAAATTCTTGATCTGAAACTATAGACATTGATCCTTGAGGTATAATCCATATGATTTTGCTGGTGTTCTACACTGCAGAGCCTCCATAGACCAGCTAGCCATGCATGCCAATTGTGTCTCTTTTTCTTGCAACTGTATTCTTAGCAACTCATTTTTTGTTTCCAAGTGAGTTCTTGTGATTGCCTCTCTATGTCTTACAACACTTAACTCCCTGCCCATTTCTCTAAGCTTGTTTTCCATGTGGCCAATATCCTCTACCCCCTTGGATTTGGCAATGTTCATCCATCTATGGCTCCTTATTCTTTCCTTCTACAACTCAAAGAAAACTGGGATTGCAAATTTCTATGGAATGATTCCCCCCCCACCTCAAGAAGATTGTAGTAAGAGCTCAAACTAGGTTGGGGATTAGATTCATTAGTCTCTGTTGCTTCCTCCTTCCCATGTGACTGTCCTCAATTCTTTTTTCAAGTTTTTCGGTATCCTGAAGTCTTAACAGGGTCTCCTGTAGAACAGTATGTGCCTCCTCTAGAACTATTTTTGAGTCCTGTAGTTTCACTCTTTCCTTCCAAGTGGAAGATCTAGGAGTTCATCTTTCATATGTGATGGGGATTTTAGAGGTATATTCTTCCCCTTTGACAGGGAGTGAATCTTCAATTATAATGGGCATTGTTGAATATGGTTGTGGTTTTTCTGTTTTTATCCTTGTGCTTTTCCGAGCCCTGAAATACATTGATGTCTACCTCTTCCTCTTTTGTTTTGGTTTAATTAGAGTGCCAAGGGCAGTGACTGCAACTGCTGCCTCTTTTTCTAGGGTCTCAGGAGATACTTCTGTCTTTTCTGCCCCTTTTTCCTCTCCTTCTGTCTTTTTCTCTATCTTTGTTGGTTTTGTTTCCTTTTATTCTATTTTGGTTTCTTCCTCCTCTGTTTTGGTTTCCTCCTTCTCCCCTTCTTGTTCCTTAGTTTCCTCCCCTTCTCCCCCTTGTTACTCTTCCTCCTCACTATCAAAAGGGCTGAGATCACATGTGAGGGCCTTTATATCATCTTCTTCTGTCATGTTTCTGAAGATTTCCCATGCTATACGGATTGTGAAGGTATGGAGGGATTCTTCCACTAACAGTTTAATTAACCCATGGTGAGCCAATTGATATGGACCTCCTGCCTTCAACTTAATGCTGGAGTCTATGAGGGACTGCAGGAGAAAATAGGGGATGTTGAGTTTCTGGTGTGTTGGAGTGTCCATGCCATATCTCAGCTCATGGAGAAGTCTAAAATGGTAGCCATAAACTATGCTACACCTCCCTTCATAGGAAATATATTTGATAATTTGGTAACTAGCCTCATCCCAAGGGTAAGGTATGATTTTCCTTCTAATGCCATTTTTCTCTTCTACAGGATGTTCATTGGTTTGGAAGAAGTTTTTCTTGGCAAACTGTCCAATTGGCTTTTCAACTTTGCTCCAAGGTAATCCAAGAGGAAGGGTGGTAACCCTACTGATAAATTTTGGGGTGATTTCCATGGATATACCTCTAAAAGTAACAGTGGCATGCATCCTTGAGTGAGGGACTAAAGAAAGGGCAAACTCCTGAGCCACTTCTTCATCAAACTCTTGGAATTTCTCAAAAAATGGTATCCAATTTGCTCTAGTGAAAATGGCTACTACTTTGGGATGTTCATGGAGCCTGACTGAATTTGTGGGCTCCTTCCTCATGAATCCCCCTATCATTGTGCTTATACCCCTTTTGAACACCCAAGGTAGAGATGGAGACAAGAATTTTGAAGAAACAGGAAAACGGAGAAAAACTATGTTTTTTTAAGAAAACAGGCAGAAAACTTTTATGTAATTCCTCTTCTTCTATGGACTCAATTCCTCAAAATTATATAATTCCTTACACATATTGATAATCAAGGTGGGTATGCACATAACGTACCTCTTCAGGCCAGAAATTGAGCAAAAATCCCGTGTTTTCTCCTTAAAAACTGCTTACTACCCCTCCTGTAGAACTGGTTGTAGGTGCTCTTGTAGAACCTGTTATTGCTCTTGTAGAATGTCGATCGTAGGAGGATGGATGAAAGCAATGGAGAACAATGGTTTTGAGGCTATGGTGGTGACAGAGAGCTTGCTACAGCTAAGTCGATGAGGATGGAATGAAAGAAAAGGTGGTGAAGGAGTTTCGAGGAGGAATACTTATTTCTTCTTTTAGATATTTTCGGTGATGGGGTGAGCTGGAAAAAATGTGCGTTGCCATATTTGGACCGTTGGTCCCCACTTCCTTGTCATCATGGCTCTTTCCCGCAATCACTTCCCATCATTTCATTGGGGTTTGCATACCCTCCACTACCTGTCCTTCAGATTTTTCTGTGAGTTGACTAGGCACATGTGTGGTGGCATCTCCAAATGAGCGCAGTCAACTAGATGAGGGTGACCAGTTAACTGGCCACCTTTTCTCATTCAAACCTAACCATTTCATTTTCTTATGCATACTTTTCAATTACACATATGCAACAGAGGAGAGGGTTA
This sequence comes from Pinus tabuliformis, assembly GCA_031772625.1. Lineage (NCBI taxonomy): Eukaryota > Viridiplantae > Streptophyta > Pinopsida > Pinales > Pinaceae > Pinus > Pinus tabuliformis. The sequence goes on from CM062818.1 coordinate 2,077,642,759, forward strand.
GTCACTTACCTGGGAGTTGAATATACGTGTTGTGAGGCATTTTGGTTCCTTTTGTTGTTGCATGCTTGTATTTCAGTTGCTACATGCCTGTATCTTCCTTGCTGCATGCTCTCTTCTTCCTCATGTGCGGCTTGTTTGCTTCGTGCAGGTATTCTCTGGCTAGATTTAGCTTCAGATGTCCCCTTCAGCCCCATGGTTTTACTTATTTTGCTATTGTGGCTTGATTTTAAGGGGATCAACTACTACAGGAATTCCTACAGGAGCTCCTGTAGCTGCTTCTCCCTTTAAAACTTTTAGCTTATTTTTGTGCTAGGAGCTATGAGGATGATACCATAGATGTTGATGAAGATGAAGAGGTACTTGGTAAGCTGCAAGTGATATTTGGAGGTGTTTCTCCCTTTATTTTTTGTTGTTTTCTAAAAAACTGGTTTCTATGTTTTTTCAACAGGAAGGGAAAAAATGAGGATGATGATTTGTTGCAGGTGTGGGATGGATGGAAATGAGGGTGGATAGCTGTAGGAGGGTATACATGCTCTTCATGAAACTTCCTAGCCCCTCAAACTGCTTTTGGAACCATTTCCGGCTCTCTGTGATTTCTACAAGACCCTCCTATAGAACACACATGGCCTCCTGTAGGATACACAGTTCCCAGAAAAAAACACAGTGGGGTGGAAGAAAGGTCAGACATGATGGAAAAGAGTGTGGAGGAGATGAAGTAGGCTCTGTGGCATCTTCCCTTGCTCCCTATGGTCCACCTGTAACCTGCAATGTACATTAAGAGTCAATTTTCTTTTCCTTCTTTTCTCTGTTTTTTGTTTTTTTTTTGAAAGAAAACTGTAGGAATTTACAGGGTAAGTTCCTCATACAGAACACCAAAGGACACCGCTCACAACCAGATCACAGATAAATACACTAGTATTTTGACATGGTTAAAACCCTCAAAGAGGGAAACAGTCCACGGCCTGAGCCAACGCGGCCACTTCAGGCAATTTATTAATAAAAGAATGAAAATTTACATATGCTTCTCTCATAGACGGATTACCCTACAAATGACCCTCCATGCGCTTTAAATAGAAATCATGGACCAATTGGGTGTTAAGCCACAGATCAAGTGTCAGTAATATCGAGGAGAGAATGAACCATTGGATCACTACATATCGTGACCGTCGGATTGTAAGTTACAAAATGTACAAGGTAAAGAAACACTCTTTACCTAACTCTATACCTAACTCTATACTAGACAAAGTTGTACTTAACTATTTCCTATGTGTCGGAATATCCTAACATCCCCCCTTAAGAAAAACTTGGGATAGGATTGAAGGATTTACAAATATGACACAATAGGAGAAGGAAGGAGGCACTAGAGCCTATCCCCCCTTAATGACAACTTCCTGAACTCCAACCATAGATCGAAGTTTATTGAACTTCGCCTCTGTAAAAGCCTTTGTAAAGATGTCTGCAACTTGATCATCTGTTGAACAATATTGCACTTCAAGAACATGGTCATGAATGAGCTTTCTGATGAAGTGCATGTGCAGTTCAATGTGTTTGTTGCGCTGATGATGGACTAGATCTTTGCATAGCTGAATGGCACCTTGATTATCACACCAAAGTGTAGTCGGATGCTGCTGCTGAAAGCCAAACTCTGACAGCATCTGACGAAGCCACAAGGCTTCCGTACTAGCTTCTACGGCACCATGATATTCTGCTTCGGCTGAAGAAAGAGAAATGGCACCTTGTCTCTTGCAAGCCCATGTAATAGGTCCTGAACCAAGAGTGAACACATAACCTGTAGTAGACTTCCGATCATCAGGGTCAACAACCCAATCGGGATCAGTGAAACCAACCAATAGAGGAGATGCTTCGGCACTGTAATGAATCCCAAAATGAATTGTACCTCGAACACAACGAAGTATTCTTTTAGCTACTTTCCAATGACTTTCACGTGGGTTTTGCATAAACCGAGCAACAAGGCCAACAGCAAAGGAAAGGTCAAGACGAGTATGGGTTAGATATAAAAGTTTTCCTACAAGTTGACGGTATAAGGTAGCACCAACTTCAGGAGAAGTACAAGTGACTGAAAGTTTGACTCCAGACTGAAAGGTAGAAGGGGTTGGCTTACAGTCTTCCATGTGAAAGTGGCGTAGAATATCACAGGCATACTTGGACTGAGAAAGGGAAATGCCTTCCTTTGATTGCAAGACTTGAAGACCGAGAAAATAATGTAAGTGTCCTAAGTCTGTCATTTCAAACTTCTTTTTAAGGCTAGACTTCACATGGTTTATAAGGTTGGGATCACTACCAGTCAGGATAAGATCATCAACATAAAGAACAATAATGATAAGAGACTTGCCCACTTTCTTGGTGTAGACAGTATTGTCAAAATGACACCTAGAGAAGCCAAATTCTAAAAGAAAGTTATCCATTTTGGCATACCAAGCTCGAGGAGCTTGCTTGAGACCATAAAGGGATTTCTTAAGCCGACATACAAGGCTGGAATCTGTTTGTATAAAGCCAATAGGTTGTTCCATATAGATTTCTTCATGCAAATCCCCATGCAAGAAGGCGGATTTAACATCCATCTGATGGACTTCCAATTTGAAAGAAGTAGCAAGGGAAAGAACAAGTCGGATAGAGTTCATTTTGGCAACAGGGGAGAAGGTTTCAGTGTAGTCAATGCCTTCAACTTGTGAAAAACCCTTAGCAACAAGACGAGCTTTATGTTTATCAACTTTCCCATCTGGTCCATACTTGGTTCTATAAACCCATTTGCATCTAACAAGTTTTCGTCCCTTTGGTAGAGGAACAAGATCCCATGGATCATTTGCCAATAATGAATGATATTCTTCATTCATAGCTGCTTCCAAATTTGGATGGCCTGAAGCTTCTGCAAAGGTGTCAGAATCATAATTCACTGAAGCTTGAGCCAGTAAAGAAGAGGCTCTCTCGAACTGAGAACGTGTATGTCGCTGATATGTAGGATCACCGGCAAGATCACCTGCTGCATCCCGAGTAGCACGGACCCATTTTGGAAGCTGAGGAGTTGAAGGAGGATCCTGAGAAGGTGGGGGGGGGATTTTCATCCTCGCTTTCATCATCTGAAGAAGAAATGTTTTCAAAAGTAGAAGAGATAGGGAGAGGTGGCACATCCGCCGAACTAGGCTCGCAGGCCGATATATTTTCATCAAATTTTACATCTCTTCTAATGATAACATTTTTGGACTTAAATGGAATAAGTCTATAGCCTTTGACATCTTCAGAATATCCAACAAAAGTACATTTTTCACTCTTAGGTTCTAAAGCTTTATGCATTTCATCTGGAATATGGGCCCACGCTTCACTTCCAAAAACACGAAAGTGACTTACATCTGGTTTGATTGAGCTCCATGTTTCTTCTGGAGTGATATTCTTTAAAGCCTTAGTAGGAGTGCGATTTATTATGTAATTTGCACAGTTAATTGCTTCTGCCCAAAAACTAAGACCAAGTCCTTTAGATTGTAGCATACAATTAGCCATTTCCTTTAAGGTGCGATTCTTCCTTTCAGCTACACCATTTTGTTGTGGAGTATATGGAACAGTATGTTGCATTTGAATTCCATTCTCAGTGCAAAAGTTGATGAATGTGTTTTTAACATATTCTCCGCCATTATCAGATATTAGCTTAAGAATTTGATGTCCATATTGTTTTTCAACAAAGGCCTTGAAGGCCAAAAATGTGTTAAATACTTCACTCTTGAGTTTTAAGAAGTATACCCAAGTGCGTCTGGAGAAATCATCAATGAAAGTTAAGAAATACTTGCAGCCAGAGAATGAAACAACTAGAAGTGGACCACATAAATCACTATGCACAAGCTGTAAAGGGGTTGAGGCATGCCAAGAGGCACGTTTTTCAAAACTGTCCCAATGATGTTTTCCGAGTACACATCCGGAACAAACACCATCTCTGCAAGATACCATAGGAAGACCTATCACCATATTTTCTTTACATAGATGCTGAAGGGAGCGATAGTTTAAGTGACCAAATTGCTCATGCCAAAGTTTTCTCACTTCATCGTTATGAGCAACAAATACTGAGGGAAGATTTGATGACCCAAAGTTGTGAAACTTATACAACCTTGTAGAATCATCAGCAATGTGAGTAGCTAAAATCTGTTTAGGATCTCTTAGGTCCTTGATTACAACATCATGAGGTGAAAATTCAACGATTTTACCTTCACCTGAATGAGTTATCTGATATACAGATAGAAGGTTGCAGGATAAGGTTGGAACACATAATACATCATTAAATTGACCATTGTCTAGATGAACAGTTCCAGTCCCTACAACATTAAGAGATCTATCATCACCAACATATATATTTTTGGTGTTACAATCATTTAAAGAAGAAAACATGGCTTTGTTTTATGCCATGTGATAAGAAGCTCCAGAATCAATGAACCACTCATGAGAATGAGAAGAAGAAGATACATTTAATGCATAAACAGACCGAGATGATTGACAACCACATGCAGAAAGTGCCATTCCTGAAGATGAAGTTGAAGTTGAAGAATGCTCCAAATAGATGTTATGTTTCTTCATCGTTGCTTCCAAGGCTTCCATCTTCTTAAAGCATTTGGATTCTAAGTGGCCATCTCGATTACAAAAGCTGCAATGTCTATCAGTCTTCTTCCATTTGTTTTTATTTGTCTTATCATTTTGTTGAAATGATTTTTCATTTTGAGGCTGAGATTGCTTAGGACCCTTGTTTGGTTTAGGACCATTCTTTTTAGGATATGACTTCTTAGGATTCTTTGAATTTGGTTGCTGCCGGGCGACTAACGCTTTCTTGGAAGAGTTTCCAAGATTAAGAAGACCAAGGTATAAGAGTTTTTCTTGTTCTCTTATTAAAGAATCACAAAAAGAGTCAAAGGAAGGGGACTTGTAGTCTTTTCCTTGAGAAATGCAGGCTTCTCTTGTAGAATGGAAGGTGGAAACAAACACAGAGTAGGCTGATCCCAACTTAGTAAGAATGGAATAGATAAGGTTACTATCTTCTTTCTTAACCTTAACACCTTCCAAGAGATATCTAAGGGTCTTGAACTTGGACAAGAAATCTTCAATGCAAGAAAATTTATTAGGGTCCAATGTAAGCAACTCATTTTCAAGTTGATGGGCTCTAAGTTCATTTTTAATCCCAAAAACTTTATTGATTTGTTTCAATGCTTCATCAGGAGTATCAAGTTCTGCAATATGGAATCTAAGATCTGGAGAAATAGACATCCCTATCAATCTGCGTGCTTGATCTTGCCTATTTTCCCATTTAGCAGCCTTATCTTCATCTTTCGGTTTCTTTTCTTGGCTTGAGGCTATTATGTAGAGACCTTTACTTCTAAGTAAACCCTCAATGTAGGAAAACCATTGGAAGTAGTTGGTGCTGTCAAGGGTAACTTGGTATTGACTTTCCATTTCAATGGAAACTGAAGCTAAAGATGCTAAAACTAAGTGTTCCAATGGATAGATCTCGAAAAATTAGGCTGGTTTAAAAAAAACGGCTCTGAAAACGGCTTCCGGATGAAGAAGTTATGGCTTTCTGGAAAAAAATTGATGAAGTCGCCGACGATGTGCGGAAATGTGCGGAAATGAAAAAATCCGCCCCCAAAAAAATGGAGACTTGAACCCAAGACCTCTACTCTCATAAATTAGCTTTGCACCAAGTGAGCTATACAAAAAGTTTGAGAGAGAGAGAGAGAGGGGGGGGGGGGGGGTTGATGCTTTGGGTTGCGTGCTTGCTTTGAGAAGACTCTTTTTCCCTACAAAACAAAAAACACAAAACCCAACATGGACATACAAAAAAAATGAACCTTACGGCTTGAAGTTAGCTTTTGCCGAAAAACTAAATATTTTCAAAAAATGAACCTTGCGGCTCAAAGTTAGCTTTAGCCGGAAACTAAATATTTTCCTCAATGTTTCTGATTTTCCGAGATCACACTAAGGCGCAGCGGAAAAGAGCATACACATGAGAAAAATCCTTCCTTTTTTTTTTCTGATTTGCCCAGATCGCACAAAGTCGCAGGGCAAAGAGCATACGCAGAAATGACAGGTATAGATCCGGTAATAAAAAATCTAAATAAACCGAAACCGAAATAAACAGAGAGAAAATAACTATAAACTGCAAATAAACACTGTATACCTCCATATCTTAAAAATGACGCAGCTAGGGCTACCGAAAACCTTTTCGCGTGAAACAAAAGGGGTTCATCACTGGAACAGATGCTCCCAACACAACAGAGCAGTCCTCTCGGCCCGAAAGCAGTCAGAAATAGTAGATCTAGGAAACGGCAGTCGAATGCAGTTATACTGTTGGGTCCCTATAATACTAGTGATTACCCCATTACTATTGTAGTTATACCCCTTATTTATATTGATGTACCCATGTAGTGCCCATATTGTTACTATTGTGCCACATAGAAGCCCACTATTGTTATTGTTGTGCCCTACAATATTATTGTTATGTAGGCTTTGATTGTATTGGGACCACTTAGACTCCTATATATAGAAAGGAGGTATTTTCATTTGTATCATCGAAGAATTGTTCATTTATGTAATGTAAAGGAGGTTGCCCCCTCGAAGAGGCTGAATTCTAAGGCGTGGATCTCTCTTTTCTATCTTTTTGTGAGCTGGTTTCATAACATTTGGTATCAGAGCTTTGGATTCTAGGGTTTCGCTGCTCCAAACAGGTCATCGTGGAATTTTCGCTATAACTTTTTTTCTGTGACGTTTCAGAAGTCGCAAAAAAAACCCATTTGAGAAGAATTGGCGCTGAACCTTGGGTCCGAATTTCAGAGATTTTCTCGCGATATTTTCGGATATATGATCTAAGGAAGTTGGTCTTTTTGCAGACTCCTGAATTACATTCAAAACAGGTGACCTGGGGAAAATCGTCATAACTCTATCTCTGAGGATCGGATTGAAATTTCGTGAAAAGGTACAGAAAGAGGACGGACTGTAGTTTCTTGTGCGTGTGTTTCAGATTCAAAGGTTGAAACAGTGACTCGTGGCACGTCGTACAAGTTCGCTCTACTGAACCAGTCTAAAAGCAAGTCACTGTGGGAGATTTCACATAACTCTTCCTTGAAGAATCCAATTTGGCTCAGACTTGTGGCATTGGAAAGAGGACGCAGAAGGCTACTACAGATAGCAATTTCAGAATTGGAGGATCCGAAATTACAGAGATACATCAGATTCAATATCAGGCTTCTATAAACTGGAAAAAGGTGTGTAGTTTTTTTTAATTTTTGTGTAAGTTTGGTTTAACGGAATTCAAAGGGCATAGTAAAACTTTATTATCGGTAACTAATGCCCCGAGGAAAGAAAATGCAAACACCTAGTAAAGAACCTGAAAGCTCTAGCATGACTCATGAAGAAGAGGAAGAAATGCTACATGATATATCAAAATTACAAGAACAAGTGCAACAAATGTCACGCTCACAAAAGCTAACAGAAGCTAAGATAAGTGGCGTGGAATCTAAGGTAAATGGCGTGGAATCTAAGATAAAGGGAATGGAAGCTAAGATGGATGGCATGGAAGCTAAGATTGACGCTAAAATTGATGGCATGGAAGCTAAGATTGACGCTAAAATTGATGGCATAGATGATAAGATGGATGAATTGAAGAAGTTGCTACAAGAAAGGGTCACTAATGGTGAAAAGGTAGTAAAGGAAACTCATGATGAGAATAAAAGAAATGTTAATCATGATTCCATAGACTCTAATGTTGGATCGAAGACTCACCATGTTCCAAAAATCGATGTGAGGAAGTTTGATGGCAAGGATCCCGCCACATGGATATTACAGATGGAGCAATTCTTCGATCTCAATAATGTGCAAAACACACAAAAGGTACGTATGGCAACTTTATATTTGGAACCAAATCAGTTTGTATGGTATCAATGGCTTTGTTCTCGTAAACAATTTATCACTTGGGCAATTTTTACGGAAGAATTGATAGCACATTATGAGGATACAAAAAGCAACACTTTTTTTAGCCAATTGATGAATCTCAAACAAAAGGGTTCAATAATGGAGCACATTGAGGAGTTCCAAAAATTGAACATAAGGATAAAAGATATTCCAGAGGAGCATAGGATTGATGTGTTCATAGGGTCTTTAAAGGATAATATCCAACATGATGTGCGCCTTTGGGAACCTGATTCATTAGAGAAGGCATTCAGGTTAGCAAGAAAAATGGAAAGCAAAATTATGGCAACTAGGAAGCATACCATTCACAACTATAAAGATGGAAGTGTTGTTGCCCATAGTCTTCCACAACCTACAAGGTTGACACCGCAACAATTGGAAGAAAAAAGAGCAAAAGGGCTTTGTTACAATTGTGATAGCAAATACACAAAAGGTCATAAGTGTGCTGAGAAGAAATTATTCTACATAGATTGTGAAGAGGAAGAAGAAAAGGAGCAAGAAAGGTCAAAAGAAGAGGATATATTCCAGGAACAGAGCCTATATGAAGAACAAATAAATCCAACCATATCTTGTAATGCATTGGCAGGAATTACCACTCCTCAAACCATCAAGATAGAAGGACAAATCAAGAAGAAAAAGGTGATAGTGTTGATTGATTCAGGAAGCACCCACAATTTTATTCATTGTAGGGTAGCAAAAGAATTGAATTGCTTCCTATATCCAGCACCAGAGTGTCAAGTGATGATTGCAAATGGAGGAACAATAAATTGCTCTGGAAAGTGCCATAATATCAAGCTATCCATGGGAGAATATGTATTGACTAGCCCAATGCTTTCCATTCCAATGGGAGGTGCTGATGTTGTACTAGGAGTCCAATGGCTACAATCCTTGGGTACAATAGCTTTTAATTTTCAAGAACTTTTCATGAAATTTTCTGTGGAAGGAAAGGAAGTTGAATTAAGGGGTATTGCAGGGAAACCAGGAAAGATAATCAGCTCTAATGGTATGACAAAGCTTCTAAAAAAGGAGCAAAGGGGTGTAATTGCACAATTATGTTCGCTAGATGTTTCCACATTAGAATCATCTATTTCTCCAGATCTCCAAAAAGTCCTGGACAATCATTCCAAGGTATTTGAGACTCCCAAAGGTCTCCCACCTATGCGTGATCATGATCATGCTATTCATCTGATTCCAGAAAGTGTTCCTCCAAACATCAGGCCGTACAGATATCCCTATGTCCAAAAAAGTGAAATTGAACGTATGGTTGCAGAAATGCTAGAGGCTGGTATAATTCAACCGAGTCAAAGTTCTTTCTCTGCTCCAGTAGTATTGGTGCACAAGAAGGATGGATCATGGCGCATGTGTCCGGATTATAGGGAGCTCAACAAGCTCACTATTAAAGATAAGTTCCCCATTCCTGTCATTGATGAATTACTGGATGAATTGCATGGATCAATTTACTTCACCAAGTTGGATCTTCGTTCAGGATATCATCAAATCAGAATGAAGATTGAAGACATTCCGAAAACAGCATTTAGAACTCATGAGGGTCATTATGAATTTTTGGTCATGCCTTTTGGCCTTACCAATGCACCTTCAACATTTCAAGGTTTGATGAATTCAATTTTCAAACCATTCCTTAGAAAATTTGTGTTAGTATTTTTTGATGATATACTTATCTACAGCAAGTCTTGGAAGGATCATGTTGAACATGTCGACAGGGTGCTACAACTATTGGAAGAGAAACAATTATATGCCAAAAGATCCAAATGTTTCTTTGGAGTCCAGGAGGTGGAATATTTGGGTCATATTGTATCTCATGAAGGAGTTAAGGTAGACCCTACCAAAATTAAAGCCATTAAGGAATGGAAAATCCCCACATCCATCAAGCATTTGCACGGATTTCTTGGGTTGACAGGGTATTATCGCAAGTTTGTTAAGAATTATGGGAGAATAGCGGCACCTCTAACGACATTATTGAAGAAAGATGCATTTTCATGGACTCCGGAAGCAACAAAGGCCTTTGAACATCTTAAAGAGGCAATGTGCCAAGCACCGGTCTTAGCTACACCGGACTTCACAAAAACCTTTACTGTGGAATGTGATGCTTCAGGAAATGGAATTGGTGCTGTTCTAATGCAAGATGAAAGACCCATTGCTTTTGAAAGTCGTCCAATCAAGGGAAAGTTTCTAAGAAAAGCTATTTATGAGAAGGAAATGTTGGCAATACTCCATGCACTTAAGAAATGGCGACCCTACCTAATGGGAAGACACTTCAAGGTAAAAACAGATCATGATAGCCTTAAATACTTTTTAGAACAAAGATTATCCTCTGAAGAGCAACAAAAGTGGGTCACAAAGATGTTGGGTTATGACTTTGAAATCATCTACAAAAAGGGGAAGCAAAATGTGGTGGCAGATGCACTCTCAAGGAAGGATGAGGATGTGGAAGCATTGTTGTGCGCTATTTCTATCATCCAACCAGATTGGATAAATGAAGCAAGGGAGGAATGGAAGAATGACGAAGAAGTATGGCACTTATTCGAAAGCTACAACAAGATTCCAGTACGTCTGATACATTTAGCTGGAAAAATGATTCGTTATGGTACAAAGATCGCTTATACCTCTGTAAGAATTCCCAGCTAAAACAAAAGATTCTTATGGAATTGCACACTTCTCCCTTAGGAGGGCACTCAGGATTTTTAAAAACTTACCACAGGGTGAAGAAGGAATTTTTTTGGGATGGCCTTAAATCAGATATTCATAAGTTTGTGGCAGAATGTTTGGTTTGCCAGCAAAATAAAGTTGAAACAATTAAGACACCGGGTCTATTACAACCTTTACCCATTCCAAGCCAACGTTGGGAGGAGGTATCAATGGATTTTATCACAGGTTTACCCAAGTCTGAGGGAAAGAGTGTCATCATGGTGGTAGTTGACAGACTTACCAAGTATGCACACTTTTGTGCATTATCACATCCATTTAAAGCCAGTACAGTTTCTACTGCATTTATGGAAACAATTCAAAAGCTACATGGAAACCCAAAGATTATTGTAAGTGACAGAGATCCCATTTTCACTGGAAATTTTTGGACAGAATTATTTTCTTGTCTTGGTACTCAGTTAGCTCATAGCTCATCTTATCATCCTCAATCTGATGGGCAAACTGAGATAGTAAACAAATGTTTGGAAGGATACCTTCGTTGCTTTGTATCTGATAAACAGACACAATGGGTCAAATGGTTGCCTCTGGCTGAATGGTGGTATAACACTTCCTTTCATACAGCAACAAAAATGACCCCATTTATGGCACTTTATGGGTATCAACCACCATCCATCACATCATATTTAAGAGAAAATTCTAAGGTTCAGGAAGTGGAACATCACATCGAACATCAACAACAAGTCCTCCAACTCTTAAAGGATAACCTGGTGTTGGCACAGAATAGAATGAAACAACAGGCAGATCAGCATCGCAGTGAAAGAAGTTTTGATGTAGGTGATTGGGTATTCCTACGGCTACAACCATATAAGCAAATGTCCCTCAAGCAAGCTAAGAAGGATAATAAATTATCACCAAAGTATTATGGTCCGTACAAGGTGTTGCAAAAGATTGGTACTATGGCATACAAATTGGAGCTTCCTGCAGCTTCTCGATTGCACCCAGTTTTCCATGTTTCATGCTTAAAGAAGGTTATAGGCGACAAGCTCCCAGTTCAAACAATATTGCCAGAACTTGACGAAGAAGGAAAAATTATATTGGAACCGGAAGCAGTTATAGAAACAAGAACTCGACAGCTACGAAATCGATCAATTTCAGAGTACCTTATCAAGTGGAAGAACTTATCCGCTGAAGATTCCACATGGGAGGACGAGAATTTTATGCAGAAGTATCCTGAACTACTCAAGCGTTGAGGACAACACTTTTTTGAAGGAGAGGGGCATGTTGGGTCCCTATAATACTAGTGATTACCCCATTACTATTGTAGTTATACCCCTTATTTATATTGATGTACCCATGTAGTGCCCATATTGTTACTATTGTGCCACATAGAAGCCCACTATTGTTATTGTTGTGCCCTACAATATTATTGTTATGTAGGCTTTGATTGTATTGGGACCACTTAGACTCCTATATATAGAAAGGAGGTATTTTCATTTGTATCATCGAAGAATTGTTCATTTATGTAATGTAAAGGAGGTTGCCCCCTCGAAGAGGCTGAATTCTAAGGCGTGGATCTCTCTTTTCTATCTTTTTGTGAGCTGGTTTCATAACATATACCGGCTTCAGATTTGGATCACCAACAGACGCAGCCCTCAAATAGCTCTAATACCATGTAGGAATTTACAGGGTAAGTTCCTCAGACAAAACACCAAAGGACACATATCACAACTAGATCGCAGATCAATACACCAGTATTTTGACGTGGTTAAAACCCTCAAAGAGGGAAACAGTCCACGGCCTAAGCCAACGCGGCCACTTCAGGCAGTTTATTAATAAAAGAATGAAAATTTACATATTCTTCTCTCATAGACAGATTACCCTACAAATGACCCTCCATGCACTTTAAATAGAAATCATGGACCAATCGGGTGTTAAGCCATGGATCAATTGTCGGTAATACCGAGGAGAGAATGAACCATCGGATCACTACATATCGTGACCGTCGGATTGTAAGTTACAAAATGTACAAGGTAAAGAAACACACTTTACCTAACTCTATACTAGACCAAGTTGTACTTAACTATTTCCTATGTGTCGGAATATCCTAACAAAAACTAGGGCACCTCAAGGAGGTTTTCACCCTCATTTCCTACCTTGGGCACCTCCAAGGGAGGTTTTCACCCAGGGATCTTATTCTCTCTTCTTCTTTTTTTGTCATCACTGGGCCACCTCAAAAGAGTTTTTCAACCTAATGATGGGACTCAAGCACGTCATGGCGGTTTTCACTTGAGTCCTTATTATTATTATTATTATTATTATTATTATTATTATTATTATTATTATTATTATTATTTCTGCTTCTTCAGTGAGTGGGTGAAGTTGAGGCTAAGACCTACTCCACTACCATCACTATCTTATTCATATCTTCAATGAACTCTCGCTTGGAGAGGGGCTTCTTGTAAATTTCAACCTATGTCCATTGATAAGCATGGGGATGGCTTCCTCATCAATGGTTCTGATCAAAACTGAACCATTGTCACTGCATTTTTCCACAGTGTAGGGTCCCAACCATCTTGTCCTCAACTTGCCTTTGAAGTCTTTATACCTTGAGTCATAGAGCAGTGCCCAATCACCCTCTTGGAATTTCTTCTCCTTGATATTTTTTTCATGCCATATCTTCCTCTAAAGCTACACTACCTCTGTGTGGAGAAGGGCCTGCAATCTTTGTTCATCCAATTCATTGAGCTGGAGTAGTCTTTCCCTATGTGCATGGTTGAGGTCTAGGTTCAACTGAGCTGCCATCGTTAGTGTATTGTATTCAAATTCTATTGATAGCAAAGCCTTCTTCCCATTGACCAGTTCATAGGGTGTTAACCTTGTGGTGGTCTTCCATGTTGTGTTGTAGACCCAGGTGGCCTCAACTAGTCTATCCGCCCAATCTTTTCTGTTGTTGCTCACTACCTTGGTCAAAATTCCTTCCATTGCTTTGTTAGTGACTTCCAACTTCCCATTGGCTTGTGGATGAGAAGGGGTGGAAGTCCTATGCTTGTGATTTTATGATCTGTGACTAGTTCTCTGGGATACCCGAACTTATAGAATATGTTTTCTCTCAAGAACTCAACTACTTTTTCCTCTGTTACTGCTTTGATTCCTTTTGTTTCTGCCCATTTTGTTAGATAATCGGTGCACACAATGATGCATTTCTTTTGTTTTGAAGGAGGGTTGATAGGACCCACAAAGTCCATGCCCCACTTTTCAAATGACTCAAAGGTCACTTGAGGTTGCATGGGAATCTCATCCCTTTGAGTAGGTTTCCCCGTCCTTTAACATCGATCACATTGGCTGGTATATATTTTCACATCTTGATGAAGAGTGGGCCAATAGTAGCCTGCTTGCAATATTTTGAAGGAAATCCTCTTTGTTGCAAAATGGCCTCCAGAAGGCTCGTCATGATAGGTCAGGAGAATGTCAAAAACTTCCTCCTCCCTAACACATCTTGTCAAGATCTGATCTGAGCCAAGTTTGAAGAGATTGCCCCCAATCCAGGTGAAAGGGACACTTTTCCTCACGGTCTTGCTCTTCTCCTTTGAGGACAAGTGTGGTGGGAATTGTGTTGAAACCAAGTAATTTTCTATATCAACAAACCATGGAGAGAGTACTGAGATAGAAAATAGGTGTTCATCTGGCATTTGATCATCCACCATTCCTTCTTCTCTTGCAAGGAAATCTACTCTAGACAAAAATTTAGCAACAACATTTTCTTTACCAAGCTTATCAACGATGGTCAAATCAAACTGTTGCAGTAGAAGCAACCATCTAATAATGTGAGCATTTACATTTGGTTTGTTCATTAAATATCTAATTGCAGCATGATTAATGTGTACAAAGGTTTGATAGCCCATGATGTAATGTATGAATTTGTTTAAGGAATGCACTATAGCTAGGAGTTCCTTCTCGGTTACAGTGTATTTTAACTCAGCCTTTGACAAATTTTTACTTATAAAGTATATGGCATAAGGTAACTTTTCATCAATTTGTCCTAAGGCTAATCCTATTGCTTTGTTCAAGGCATCTGTGTGAATGTGGAAAGGTAGGGCCCAGTTTGGGCCTCTCAAAATTGGGGTAGTGACAAGTTTGCTTTTCAAGGTATCTAGGGCTTCTTGACAATTTTCAGTTCATATGAACTTGACATATTTTCCTAAAAGACCAAACAATGGAGAGGCTAACTTACTGAAATATTTAATGAATCTTCTGTAATATCCAACTAAGCCTAGAAAACTTCGGACATCTCTCACCTTTTGAGGAGGTGGGACCCGGGTCCACCTGCAATCCTTGTTGAAATATTGCATGACCTAGCACGGTCCCTTTAGTCATCAAAAATTCACATTTTTTTGGACTAAGGGACAAGTTCATTTCGATAAACTTGTCCAAGAATTTTCCTAGGTTAGATAAAGCTTCCTAAGAGTTAGAACCATAAGAAGTGAAATCATCCATATATATTTCCACTACAACATGAACCAGTTCAGAAAATATACTCAATACTTCTCTCTGGAAAGTGGTTGGAGCATTGCACAAACCAAAAGGAAGGACTCGATATGAAAAGGTACCCCAAGGAAAAGTGAAAGTGGTTTTATCTTGGTCTTCCAGGCTGATTTGAATCTGATTGTACCTGCTAAACCCATCTAGGAAGGAGAAAACAATTTCCCCACTAGACCATCTAACACTTGATCTATGAAAGGCAAAGGCAAATGGTCCTTTTTAGTGGCTTTGTTGAGTTCCCGATAATCAACACATATTCTCCACTTACCATTTTTCTTTGGAACTAGCACCAAAGGAGAAACCCATTCACTAACAGAGATCGGGTAGATGAATCCTGCATCAAGTAATTTTTGCAATTCTTCCTTAACAATGTCTTTAAGGGCTGGATTCATCCTCCTTTGAGGTTGCTTGACAGGTTTTCAATCTTCCTTGATGTATATATGATGAGTACATACTAAAGGGTGCACTCCTTTCATTTCCTTATAACTCCAGGCAAAGGCATCTAAATGTTTCTCAATAGGCTGCACAACTCCTTCTCCTGGGAAGTGGATAGGGATGAATTGATTTTCAAGGTTCTTTCTGGGTCAAAATCTATACTCTTAACATGGTGAGAGGTCGAGTCAGCCACACAGAGATTATTTAAGGGATTTTCTTTGGTTTCTTTCACTATATCTTCTAATGGCAAGGTACTGGGGGGTGGATTATAAATTAAATTTTCAATGATATCATCCTCATTTTGCGGTTTCCCCCTCATGGTGGTTTCTAATGCACAAAGTGGTGCAGAATAGACTTCATCCTCATCCTCCACCTCCAACCAGAGAGGTAGATCATGTTCTAGCAAGGGTTGGGCAAGAGGGTATAGGACTAACTACTTGGACATATTGTCGTTCTTGATGGTCATTTTCCCAGCCCGGCAACTGATATAGGCATCGGCAGTAGCCAACCAAGGTCTTCCTAGGATGAGAGGATACTCAATGAGCTTTTCCTTTGGCTGGAGAACTAGGAAATTAGCAGGGTACTCCCAAGAATCAATGGAAACCATCACATCTTCCACAATCCCTTCATGGGTCATGGTGGAGTGGTCAGCTAGCTGCAGTACTGTCGTGGTCTTCCTTAAGGAGCCCTGGAGGTTAAGTTTTAGCATGGTGTCCTTTTTCATCACATTAATGGTAGCTCCTAGATCAATCAAGGTGTGTGGGATCATTGTGCCATTGATGTGGACATCAACTACTAGGCTTCCAGAGTCTAGATATTTTAGACAGATTACCTGCCCCAACATCAAGTCGGACAGTTGTCCTATGACATTGATGGTTGGGGCATCTCTCTTGCGCCTACCTGGATCCCTAAAGCATTTCTCTTTGATCAATTGACTATATATAGGCACATCTTTTATGGCTTGGAGAAGTGGTGTCTTCACACATAACTGTTTCAATTCTCCCAAAAGTTTAGTTCTTATGGGGTGGGTTGTGTTGTCCCGGATAGTCTCTCAGGAAAGGGTGGAATTTCTTTAGGATCACTTTTCTCTTTATCTTCCTCAACCTCCTTAGGGAGGAGGCTAGCTATCTAGGAGAACCTTCCCAGATCACAGGTTAAGCTCCTAAATCTCCACAGCATAAGTTGGGCATAATGTTTCCCCACTATATACTTGTTGGGCATGTTTGTTGTTCGAGTTCAGGTTCAGTTGGGTAGGCATTTGGGGTTGCCTTGGTGGAGAAAGAGGCAATGGTTATGGTTGAGCAGGTGGTGGAGGCAAAAGAGTGGGAGGATATTTGTACCGGGGCCTCCACCCCTGATGTGTTGCATTCCACTGAGGTTGTGGCTGAGCATAGGATTGAAATGAATGAGTGGCTGGTTGGGAATGATACTGAGATGGATAGGACCAAGGAGGAGGCGTGGACCAGGATGGATGAGTAGGAGGGCCCTAAGAAGGTATGGAAGTGACTTGGTTGGGGTTGTACTATCCCTGAGATGTCCCTTGCATCTCCTGCTGGTATGGTCTAGGTCCATGTGGTCTCCATTGGTTCATGAAATAGAGTGGTTCACTGGCTCCTTCGGCCCCTTAGTATACAGCTTTAAGTCCGGGCAAGGAAGGGCACTTATCTGTAGAATGATATTCTTCACAGACTAAACAAACCTCTATAGAGTTCAATGCGCATTCGTTCCTAGGATGCCTCCTAGTGCACCTAGGACAAAAAATGGCCAAAGCCTTCTCTGCTTCCTCTTACTTCCTTTTGATATACAAAGTATCCATTTGCATGGCAAGAGTCTACAACATCTCACTCTTAAATTCTTCTAGCATGTTTCCAAGTTCACCTTTGATGGATGAATTGGATGAGGAGGTACTCGCTATGGGTTGATTCCCCCTACCTCTCTTTCTTTCTGCTCTAGGATGATTTCTAAAGACAGTTTTTATGTCCTCATAAGGTAGTTGGTGGATGTCTCCCCCAGCCAGTAAATGGATGGTGTCTAGAAGGTCTTCCGAAATTCCCCCGAGCCAAACTAACTTCAGAGATTCAGGGTCAAGTGTACACCTAGCCCTTTTGTAACTGAGTTAGAACCTCTCTTCATAATCTTCCGAGGATTCATCACTTCCCATGGTCATCCGAAAGATTTCTTCCTTGGTATTTTTTGACTTACAGTAGTCTCAGTATTTTTTATTAAAGACCTGCTGCATCTAAGACCAAGTTGTAATGCTATTGCCAGGTAACCCCATGAACCAGCGAAATGATTCATCCTTGAGAGTAGAAGGAAATAGTTTCAAATTTTTCTCATCTTCTGCATAGTCATAGGTTCGACAGATAATGACAAACTCAAACAAAAAGGTGTCAGGATCTTCTGTAGTCAAACCATGGAAGTGAGGTAGGGCTAAAGGGCTTATGTTCTTCATTTTGGTGTCCCCATTGGTCTCCCAGATGGGAAAGGTACCATCTACTCTTTCTCCATTCCCCCCTAGCATTTCTGTTTTCAGCGATTGTCTCAGGAGGGATGTCTTCTTCTTCTTCTTCCCCTATATCTTCTTCAAATTTCTTTGGTTGTTCACCTAAAGGTTCTTCTTGATCACTGCCAGCGAAGAAGGGAGAAGGGTGGCTATGTGATGTAGTGGGGGTGTTGGGCAAGAATTTTCCTGAATTATCTTCGCTCCTATGAGGCATGAAAGGAAATTGCTTTGGTTGGTTTTTGTTTTTTTATTTACTGCCTGTACGTACAAAACTGAAATTAATTGAATAAACAAATTGCAACTAACTGAAATGAAATTGTAGAACTAAAAAGGAAAGTAAATGAAATGTAGAACTAAAAGCAAGGAAATAACTAATCTACTTTTGCTGAAATGAAGTTATGGAAATGAAATTGTAGAACTAAAAAGGAAAGAAAATGAAATGCAGAACTGAAAGCAGGGAAATGACTAGTCTACTTTTGCTAAAATGGAAATTGCATAATGAAAATGAAAGCAAGGAAATGCAGAAACTGAAAGAAACAACTACTCTACTTTTTCTAAAATAAACTACTTAGCAGAAAGTAGTAATCACAAAATACTCTTACGCTTCCCCGGCAATGGCACCAAAAAGTGGTGAGCACCAGTATTGCAGCAATAATGTTGCAACTCCTAGGCTTCCTACTTTACTTTTGTCAACCCGATAGTTCGTAACAAACTTGGAAGTGATGGTGCTGTATGAGAAAGTACTAGTTCCTACTGCAGGCTGTTACTTGGTCAGCCGGCGCAAGACCACTAGGAGCTCAAGCCAACTTCTATGGATTCTAGTAGAAGCTCTATATGTGATGAAAGAAAGGAAAGCTTACTCTATGAAGGTTACTCTAATTGCAGTAAGGAAAAGAAGACTGGAATGTAAAGTAAACCTAGCAAACCCTACTTAACCAACTAATCCTAATTTTGCAGAAAGAGAGATGAGAATCCATGAAATGAATGCCATTACCTATTCAGGGAAGTAAACAACATCTACTCAATTTAATTCTAGAAAGAAATGAGAAAAAAACATCTTTTTGGATTTTTATGTATTTTATGTGACATCGTCATGCATGTAATTTATTTGTTTGTGAATGTGGAAGCTATTAGGTGGTGATGGAGGGTGACTTTTGGATTTGCGGAGGTGTAGGATGGTGTGGACGGGTCTTAGGAGGTCCCAGGTGGCCTTCTGGAGGCCTTTCCTACAATCAGACTTCAAAAAGAAACCTACAAGAAAATCTACAGGAGGTTGCAGGGGATCTACAAGAGGTCTACAGGAGGATGCCGATAGCAGGTTTGGAGGCTTTGAAGGTGGGAAAGTGGGTGGAAAGGGTAGGTAAAGGCTAAGGTGATGTGTTAAGGTGTATAGGGTCCATCAAGAATGATTAGGAGAGAGAAAGATGGTCGGATTTGTTCAAGGAAAGAGAGGAAAGTATATGGGAAAAGTGCAGAAAATTAAGGCAGATTTGAAATGAACTCTAGGAAACCTGTGGGGCATAGATCAAAGAGAGATTGTGATGGATAATAGGCTACCTTTTTGTGAGGAGAGATTTTTTGCAAGAGAACTGAAAATCAAGCAATGAGATTAAGTAAGGAACTAGATACATAAATAAAATAAAAATAAAAAAAACATAATTTTTCATCAAGCTAATCTAAACTCTGATCTAGGAAAGTAAATGCTAAGAAATGCTATAATGAGAGAAAGCATGGAATGAAACTTATTGCAAGACAAAAATGAGCATGGTGAAATGTATCTAAAGCATAGCATTTAACCTTCTAAAAAACTACAACACGAGAAATCCTATGGAGAAGGCAAAACTGTGTTTTTTGTGGCAGCAAGAGGGTCTTGGCCTCAGTTCATGGTCCCAAAGGGAGGAAAGGAGGCCAAGGAAATCTTGATGGCCTTTTTGTATCTTTTTCCTATCACTTTTCAACCTGCTATAGAAAACTGAAATGGAAACAACCTTCTAAATCACCAAAAGCAACCTATTCTTAACCAAGAAAGAAATTTATCTAACAACAACTAATCCATAAACTGAAATGAAACATAAAAGTACAGGAAAAGAGGAGCTTGGCTGCTTGGATCAGGCCCTAACCCAAGAGCTTCAGCCCTCTGAGAAGACTCAGTGCTAGCTCAAAAAGGATCTCATCTTTATTATCAAAATAATAATAGGATTACATGAAATTGTCAACAAAAGTAAGCTCGAAGTTGAGTAGAGCAAAGCTGCAACAAAAATTCGAAAATTTGACTAACTTCCTAATGAGGCCCTAGGCCTCTCTACTTATACAACTGAAGCTCCCAAAACTTCCTTAAAATCAGGGAGGCTTGGCTCCCAAAACTTGAGATAAACAGAAGTTATCCTCCACTTGCTCAGCTGCCTCCTAGTGCATTGATGTGGTTGTTTGTGCTCTGAGCTACATGATGGAGAATTCGAAGTGGAGAGTCATAAATGATGGGGATACCCTCCTATAAATCCTCTCCCTTGTCTACTTTGAATTATTGCTACCAATTTTCCATTAAATCTTTGACTTTATCTCCAAAATTGAACAAAAATCTGCATTAAACACATATTAGACTTCATGGCATAATGACCAATCCAACTCACTCCATAAGCATAAATATAATAAAAAACATGCAATAAGCTAAGAGAATTTTTTATTAAACTATGTTAGGAGGCCAAATGAGCCCATATAATTACCCATTTATGCGGCTCATCATTTCTCTACAGGAACTCTCAGTCAAAAGACTCCTATCAGTATGACCCAAAACTCATGCATGAAGATCATCCCGCCAACATGGCATAAAAGGGATCTCAATGCAACATGCATGGTGACACATGAGTATCCCATCAACATATGACAAAGGGATCTCAAAACAAAACATGATGAATC
Organism: Pinus tabuliformis; assembly: GCA_031772625.1. NCBI lineage: Eukaryota > Viridiplantae > Streptophyta > Pinopsida > Pinales > Pinaceae > Pinus > Pinus tabuliformis. The sequence continues at coordinate 2,077,663,772 of CM062818.1, forward strand.
ATGACAACAAGTACATCCCACATATGATTCTGCATCACATCAAGCAATAATCATGAAAACGAGTAAGAAACAAGATCCCACATCAAGTATCAAACATGGATTTGTGCAGCACAATGCTTAAAAAAAAAGTACATGAACACACTACATATACCTCACATCCAGGGGCCATCTGAAGAAGCATATTTTAAACTACTGGAGCTGGCCATACCATCAACCTCACTACATCAAATCTCATTGAAATGGCTGCTCACACATGAATGTTGACCCCTGCACTCCACATAGAAAAGTGGCCGACAAATGAAATGAGAAAATGGAAAATATTAACACGCCATCAGATTTTTGGCATCGAATAGCTCAAAATCGACTATCAAATTTCTGAATTCTGAGAAAGTGGAAATCTGGGGCTCAAGGAATCGTTTAGATTCCCCCTAGATTCCTCAAAGATTCCCTCCTCTGGGTCCTCTACAAATCAGCTGCTCAGATCCAGAAACTGACTACACCATCAGGTTTGTTTCACCGAGAGGTGTAAGATCGACATAAAATTTGTCGAATTTGGACATTGCGAAAAGTTCACCCTCCTGCAAATTTTGCTCAGTCATGGTTCCACCTGCATTAAAATTTAATTCTACCTTGTTTTATGTGCCCACTCCTAGTTCCTCCATCTGCCTGGGCGCATTGTGCAAATGAGGGTTTATATAAATTCTCAAGAAAATTACCCAAAGAATTTGTTTGGCACATTGGCACATTTAGAAATTAGTTGAGGAGGGGTCAGGGGATCAAATCCCGCCCCTCCTGAATTACCCACACAATATTTTCTTCATAATTTATTTGTGGCATTGATTTTTTTATTTTTTTTTAAACCCAAACTCGAATTTTGTTATAACCATGATGTTTGTTTTGATTTAATGCGGTTAGGTGGTTGGCGTTCAATGTGGTTCATGGGGCTGCCAGGTGGGGGCCGGCCCATGTGGGTTGTGCGGGTTCAATCCCCGTCGGTGCCGCATTAAATTATGGTCTATGGTTAGTGTATGGGCTGGAGAGTTGTGGGGTGGTGGGGGTGGTGGCCCACCACCTCCCCTTTATATATCTATATATATATATATATATATATATATATATATATATATATATAATGTTTAATAATAATAAAGCAAATTTTGAAAATTCAGATTTTTGACCGAAGGAGTCATTTTAACAAGGCGAAATTTCGGCGAGAATCTGGCCGGAGTTGGATGGATTCCATCCATTGGAAAAAGTCCAAGTTGTGTCTCCATTAACTTTCCCAATCAACAAAGATCAACGAAAACTTTGACTTTCTCTATCTTCCTCATCCGGACTTGGATTGAAAAACCATTCACACCACCATGATCACGACGACGAGATCTTTAACATGAACCTAGTTCGAGTATAATCCAAACACTTTGATTTTTGAGCCTTCATAAGCTCTTTTTGTCCTGTGTGTCTCTCTGGAGCCACTTGGATCAATCCTCCCCACTGAGGAGCTTTTGGCCCTCCAAAAGCATGAAAAATAATATGCAATGTCTCTGTACCTTGTCTTCATCACAAGCGTCTTTAAATATCTCACTTCCATCTCCTTCACCTTTGTTCTTCAGAGCCTTAAGCGATAAGCCGACACTTGCAATGTCTGTAACCTGTAGTACATTGTTTTTCAAATTACATGCTTGACTTTCATGACCAACTAATGACCCAAGCATCCCATACTTGCCACGAGTTTATCACACATAGTCGGTGGTTAAATTTACATCAAGATGGACACAATAACTAAGCTATGAAAACAAGGCCAACATATCATTGATACTTCATCAAATGATAGAAAACACATCATCACTACAACACATGATTTACAAATATAAGGCCAAACACTATTTTTGCTTTTGATAAGTGATGGAAACACGACATCACTTTCACAGTTTATCATGCTACTCAAAATAATACTAGACATCATTGTTGTTGAACAAGTGATGGAAAACACATCATCACTTTTACATTTTAAAATGCAACAAATGATTTACAAAATCACAATCTTGACAAGCTAACAAATCTAGGAACCATTTTTCACTTATCAATGTGAATGGGTCACCTCCTTGTGGCGACTTTTCTTGTCGAACAATTGTTTCACCTGGTTCATGCACCGACACTCTGTCTTTAAGGCACTGCTCTAGATGGAGCCTCCAACAAGTGGCTCTTTGATGGCCACTTTTCTCGCAATGTTTGCAATAAGTATTCATCCTCCAGATTTGTTTAACATGTTTCTTTACCTACTGTTGGGAGGGTCCTTCATGCCTTATCCTTTTGTGTGCTGCCATTCTTTTCCTACACTTAGAAAATGTATGGTTATGTAATCCACAAAAGGTAAATGTTTTTCGATGCCATGTTTTACGTTCACCATTAACAACATGATCATAATCTAAATGAACATTCGAATGTCGAGAGTGGTTATACCTTTCCTTTCCATCTCTGGTGTAAACTGCAATGGAAACTACCATGGGATGATGGGAATGTGTTCCCATCATTCTCTTTCATCGAAGATTTTGACAATGTCTCGAAAGAATCTGACACCTTTGAGCATTCTCCCTCGGTATATCTCAAGCCTGCAAATCGATGTTTATGCACAATCTCGAATGGTTGAGTTATGCATTGGTTATTAATACCAAGTTTTCCTTCCTTCTCATGCCTCGTCCTGTTAAGGAGCCTCATGTTTGTCCCTATAATTGGGATCTCCACATCTCCATGTGATGACGAAACCAAAAGGAAATCAACATCTTTTACCTCCTATGTCGATTTGGAAAGAACTGATGAGGGTTGTTCATCATCTGTTGTTGGTGGTTTGCATGTTGTCTTAGCACATTCCCCAAATTCCTTTCTAACATACCCAAGTCCTATTTGACACGATAATTCATCTACTTTGATGGGGTTGACAATGCCTTGGCCATTGATGCCCAAACCTTTTCTTTCATAACCCATTTTCTTCAATATTTTGGAGCTAATTCCTGTGGTATGATTTTAAAAAACAGTGAAATTATCATCAGGAAACATACATGAAGATGGAGAACCACTTTTTAACTCACATGGGTCACATTGCGTCTTTTCCAAAGCCTTGTCCTTTGCTTGCAGCTGTCGTATCAATCTATGTTTCTCCTCTTTCTCTTGTGCCTTCAATTCAGCGTTCTCTATTTGAAGATTCTATTTGTTGTGCTTTAGTTCTTCTAGGGCCTCTTCCGTGGCTTGCAATTGAAGCTGCAATTGCTCCTTTTCCTCTGTCTCTTTGTAGAGTTTTATACATTATTTATACCCTTTTGTAAATTTTGAGCATGGTCTCGTACATCGCTTCTTCATCCTATGTTTCTGCACGTTCCATTGTCCACACTGTAATTCACATCAACGCAAAGACTACTCTGATACCACTTGATCCACGTCCGGGTGTGACAAAGGACTCTTCCAAGACCTTTTACTTTCGTGATGTGTTAGATAGAATTTTTAAAAGAACATAAATGAATACATGTGCATGCTATAAAGAAGAATAACATTTCAATCATTAGAAACATAAAAACGTAAGCCATTAATAACGAAGTTCGTCCAGGAGGGACTATGGCTCTAGGCCTGATGTCAAGATGGTGTAGGCCATTGCATTGAGTGTTGTCAATAGTGATGATGTACATAAGAAGTGACGTCACTATCATACAAGGAAAATTCCCTCACGCAGGAGTGGCTCCAAGAGATGTTCCTCTATAGGAACTCTCAGTCAAAAATCTCCTATTAGTATGACCCGAAACTCATGCATGATGATCATCCCACCAACATGGCATAAAAGGGATCTTAATGAAAACATGCATGGCGACACATGAGTATCCCATCAACATATGACAAAGGGATCTCAAAACACAACATGACGAATCATGACAACAAGTATATCACACATATGATTCTGCATCACATCAAGAAGGAATCATGAAAACGAGTAAGAAACAAAATCCCACATCAAGCATCAAACAGGGATTTGTGTAGCACAATGCATAGTAAAATAAGTACATGAACACACTGCATATACCTCAAATCCAGGGGCCATCTGAAGAAGTGGATGTAAAACTACTAAAGTTGGCCATACCATCAACCTTGCTGCGTTGAATCTCATGGAAATGGTTGCTCGCACATGAATTCTGACACCTGCACTCCACCTAGAAAATTCGCCGACAAATGAAATGAGAAAATGGAAAATCTAAACACACCATCAGATTTGTGGCATTGAATAGTGAAAAATCGACTGTCAAATATGTAAATTTTGAGAAAGTGGAAATCTGGGGCTCAAGGAATATTTTAGATTCCCCCTAGATTCCTCAAAGATTCCCTCCTCTGGGTCCTCTGCAAATTGGCTGCTCAAATCAGGAAACTAATTGCACCATCGGGTTCGTGTCACCAAGAGGTGTAAGATCAACATAAAATTTGTCCAATTTCGACACTGCAAAATTTTCACCCTCCTAGAAATTTTGTTTATGTGGTTCGTCAATCCGAGTCTAGATGATCATCATGCATGAGTTTCGGATTGACGAACCATTCGCACCACCACGATCACGACGACGAGATCATTAACATGAACTTGGTTCGAGAATAATCCAAACAATTTTATTTTTGATTTTTCATAAGCCCTCCTTGTCCTATGTGTGTCTCTAGAGCCAACTAGATCAACAACTATGCCTTCTTTCATGTTTTCTGCCAAAGTTGGTTTGGTAGCTCTATCGAAAAAAATATCTGTGTTTGAAGGAAGAGAATAAATGTACCATTCATTTTGGACTTCATCACTGGGCTTGGATGTCATTGGGATTTTATTCAATAACTTATTGAAACAAGCATTGAAGTCTTTAATCCGTTCTCTAAGTTGGGCTTTCAAGTTGGAGGGATCATTGGTAAGAGTAGTCGTTGATCTGTCATCTCCAAACTTGGTTAGGAACTGCTCTTCAAAGGCATCCCAACTATTAAGGGAACCTGATGGTAATGAAAAGTGCCATGACCCTACTGATCCTTGTAAGGTATAACGGAATAATCTTACAATTGCATCTTCTTCCACTACTTCATTTAGATTTATGGAAAACATAAAATTGTTTATGTGTTCCTCAGCTAGTAGCTTATCATCAGGATTGAATTTTGGAAACCAATTTTTTGGATGGACTGGAAATGGATGTAAGGGTCCTACCATCCATACAACTCCTGGATTTTTCCATGGTAATTGAGGTTTTTGAGCCATTGTAGGTATCTATGTAGAGGAAGATGTTCCAGTAGTCAAAGGTGATCGGGTAGAGGAGGCTTGTGCTCCAGTACCTGTGTAAACAATGATCTGAAGTGGTGAGGTGGATGAATTATTTTGTGATGAAGTGGATGGAATGAATGAAGGTGTTTCAGGTGAGGATGAGAGAACCTCATTATAAGCTTCAGAGTGTGTTTTCATAGATTTCCTTCGGTTTGGGAGAGGAAATTCAAATGGGGAATCCCAAATTTTTCACTCTGTGATCTAATTAACCTTTGAGAGGAAGGGAACTGAGAAGTAACACTAGCTTGGGATAAATCAGATTCTTCTTGAGATATTGAAATCCCATGTAGCTTATGGATCAAAGACTGGACTTCTGGGGTCTCTATAGAAGAAGAGTGGTCCGATTTCTTGGAGATCTCAGTAGTGCATTCTAAGGGTTTCTTTTCAAATTCTCACTTAGGATTTGGACATTTGGAATGCAATCAAGAAGTTAGAGGAGAGGGTGAGGGAGTTTTTCTCTTAGAATGGCCTATTGATTTGAATTTACTTTCCATTCATAGTTAGGCCTTGTGGTGAAGTAAAATTATAAGTGTAGACACAAAAAAATTCCTCTAGCCTGATAACGGGTTTAGCCACAACAAATACATTCTATGGAATATTTCCTTAGGTTAACCAATTAAGAGGGCCTACCTCTTAGTATGCTTATCCTATTTGATGATGTCCTTGTTTGCTCGCTCCATCTATCTCTCACTTCCTTTTTCAAACACCTAAAAAAAGTAAGCAACATCAAACAACAACCGTGATAATAGACAAATTGTAATTCAACCTACTTAACAAGTCAAGAAACATTAAGCCATGAACGTGTAAGATGATGAATTATGTAGGAAATCAAGCAATAGTTTCATATATATTGAATCAAGAAGAGATTACAACCATTGTCTTGACATTCCTGTTCTCCTATGACATGACTAGGTTTCCACACACTTCTGCTAGCATACCATGATGGCCTCAACAACAATAGTTTTAAGGCTCTTCCCTTTAGGCTTCACTCCAAACCAAATCACACTTCTCCCTCACACAACTAGAGAACTACAACTATGAATAGTTTGTTGTTTACTCCAAACCAAAATAGCACTAGCACACCAACATTAACACTAGCTTGTGCTTGGGAAAAGGGATGTTTATATAGGATGAATGGATGGGAGATGGATCCTCTTCTCATGGGAGAAGGTCTTATCCTTTGAGGTAGTTCCATCATTATAGGGGAAAGGATCCCAAACTGACATCCTTGACCCCATCCAACCAAACCATTTACCAGATTTCCATTACGAATCTTCTAGAGCTGGAAGCTTCGACTCTTAATTTAAAAAACTTTCCATAACAAGACCGTGGTGACTGGAACACAGCTCAGTCACTCTGTTCAATGCTAGGGATAGTGCTAATTAATCCTTGCATATTGACGCAAGGAAGACAAGGGCCATTAACACCGGTCTTGTAAAATGGGAAAAACATAAGTTTCATGGGAAATAGTGCAAAAGGGAATTGATCTTCTCATCAAGAGGGACACAATGGGGGTTTCTTCATGAAGGGAAAGCATGTGGGGTTCACTGTAGAGGTCCTCTAGGATCAAGGAGTGGGGAGTATAAGGACAGTGAAAAAATGTTGTGTAACAGATACCCCCTAAAGCGTGAAGGCCAAACTAGAGTGAGGGATGAAATGATTTATGAATTAGTGCGGGGAACCATAGTCTACCATTAGAAAACCTGCAAGCAAGTACATATACATAGACATTACTGAGAATTATGTCAAATGATACATGAATCATGGCATGGATGCAACCATCTAGAGAGTGATCATGTAAATGGATCCAGGTATGGGTGCAACCATTCGTCAAAGAGCATCATAATGAAACCAAGGTATGGTCATAGCCATCCAATAATGAGAAGGATCTCTTATGATAACTCATGGTATGGTCACAGCCATCCAATAATGAGAAGAATCTTTTATGATAACTCATGGTATGGTTACAGCCATCCATTTGAAAGAGACATGTATATCAACATAACCATGTCACATCACTTTGCAACCTGGACTTTTGTCATCTAAGTCCAAGGCCTTGCACTCCAACATGACCCGATCAAAGTACAAATTCTAACATGCGAATAGATGTGTTGACGTCGAACATGCTAGAAAGTCTCTTGATTACCAGTCACTGATGTAAACTATTAACAAGGATGAGAGAAACCACCAATAATGACAATGGTCCTCAAGGTAGTATCAACACAATCCATGGAATGTGAATAGAGAAATTGAAGTCGAACACCTGTCAAATGACTCGACCGAAAGCCAATAATGTAAACTTGTCATTAAGTGCGAAGAACTTGCCATTATGGCATGCAAGCTCTAAGGTACTAGAAGGGAGTCTCTCGATCAACTTCCCGGATAATGAGTTGAAGTTGACGAGAAACAACCATGTTGAAGGAGGGCCATAGTGTTTTCCACATCATCGACACGAGATGAAAGGATGCAAAATTATTTTGGATGATACAGAGAATCAAAGGTAAGTGTAACTACAGAAGGACAACTCTTAAACATATCGACGACACAAATGGAATTTTGGAAGCTTTTGGATCCATAGGATCGGTGGTCATGATGATGTGGTAGAGATCAAATGGAAGGAAAAAACGAATGGCCCAACCCAGAAAGGTCAATGATACAAAGGAGGATATCCCAACGCAAAACGAATCCAACCTAGTAAGTTTAACAAGCCCTAGGAAGGAGAAGCTCATGTTCATCATGGTGACGAATCTGATGTCGTTTAATATTTTAATGGGTTCGACAAAGGTGGAACTCAATATTCTTTTCATGTTTATAGAGTTTGAAAAAGACACATAAAAGAAAACTCTGCATGGTCCCTTTTCGTACATTTGTGTCTCTTGAGCCCGAAAAGGTAGAAAATGATACTTGAGAGAACCGCTTGACCATTTCAGTCAAGGAGTACCTTTTTCGTAAAGAGTGCCTCCCAGCCCGAAAAAGGGGTAAACCTATACTGGGCGCATGATGTTTTGCATCTGATAACAAGTTCGATACGACAAGGATTCACCCATCTTTTTTCCTTTAAAGGGTTAGAAAAGAGCTTGAAAGTAGACCCCCCATTTTATTCTCTTTTACGAGTCAAAAGGGAAAAATACTTAGCAATATTTTCATATGAGCTTAACGAGAAAGATCTGAAACATGACTCATCATCATCGTTGAACCTCCATCACTTGCCGCTGCGCAAAAAGGTAAAGTCTATTATCCAGTTCTTGAGGAAAAATAGGTTAGAATATTTACAAAAACATGATATTTTCATGAAAAAAGGAATAAAAAGGAGAAAAGAGAATATATATTTTTTACCATTTACCATTTTACCTTGCCATGAAGACTTTTTACTCACTTTTTCCCTAATTGTTCCGAAGAAAATTGTTGGAGATCCAGGAGGTCATTCGCCGAGCTACCAGTTATAGGTAAGAGACAAAGCCTTGAGCTCCATTTTCATCTCCTTTATTCTTGTTTTTAATCATTTCTTTTGTTTCTTGAGGGGGTTTTGCAAAATGTTTTTCGCTCTTGGTCAGCGCAACTTCCGGGCATGGAATCGCACTGGTCGAGGATGATTAACAAGGCCTGCCGCGTCGTTGGCACGACTGTTTTTAAAATAGGCACACTGGTGCCGTGAATAGGGAAAAAACCCTATTTATTCACAAAATCACCATTAAAACTTAAAATTTATGGGCCAAGCATGATTGTTGACTCAAATTAATGGATTTTTTAGGAAAGAATCATTGAAAACGGTGGACTAGAAAGAATGGGAACATCAGGATATGGACACCAATGCACTGAATGATCCAAATTTCCTAAAAGCTTTGAGGGATTGAGAGCTCCTCAAATTCTTTCTCAAACTTGGGACGCGGGCCCAACCCAACTTGCTTCAGTACTTGATTAGTCTTTGGGATATTAATCAGGAAATATTTTTCATTGGTGACTAGGAGCTGGAGTTGGGAACTTCATATATATATTTCATCACTAGACTGTCCTGAAGAGGGGAACCAGTCAACATGTATGGGTCACGACTGATGGGGGCAAGCATATCTTCATTGCTTGTTGAACACTATCCTGAGGCCCTGAAATCCAAGAGTGGGAAGATTGAGATTTCCAGTGTTTAGGATCTGACACTAAGAGTGCTTCTGTTGACCATCAGCAAAGTGGCACGGTCCCAGGCTGAACATGAGACCAACAAGTCGAAGTTCCTATATGTTATCGACTTTACAACACCTACGATCTTCAACTAGGCAGAGGCCATGAAGATCAACATAAAGCACCATCTTACCAAATCTAAGGTGTGGAACCTTTAGCAATTTTTCTTCGGATCTATGCTCATGACCTTTTTCTTGGAACGAGTGCCACTGTTCCAGTATTAGCTAAATGAGGTAGATCCTTCTATGCCACACGAATCGTGAATGGCCCACTGGAGTTGTTTGATGGCCAGGATCACTGGGGGTTAGCAAATTTCATACAAACCTGCATTCTTTTCATGGCTATGATGACAAAATATCATCGTGGAGGACTAGCCATACAGTGGAACCAACTTCTATGGAGACCTAGACATGCCGTTACCAGATGGAGAGTATTTTGACGGTGAAGGTAAAAAAATAAATCTTTTAATTTTGAGATTTTTTAATTATTTTTAGTATATATGTGCTTATAACATTTCTCTTGTTAATACAAATGTTGGGCCAGAGTGGCCTACTTGGATGTCCCCAATAGCTAGGCGAGTCCCCCACCCTATTGATGTTGTCACTCCTTATTAGGAGGGGAGTGACAACGAGGAGGATATCATAAGGAACCTTGAGGGGTTGACTCGTGGTATCTGAAGTATGCTCAGGTAGGAGACATTCCTCATTAGTACCAGAGACACACGATGGGAGTATCGGATTGGATCTGCCGATTTCTGACTCATGTTGCACAAGATGTATCATGCTACCACGATCATCATGTTGATTAGTTCCTAGGTCCAGCACTTACATTTTTTGAGGCCTGCGTGCCACAGATATATTAGGCATGTGAGCCGTTGATGTGATTTTAGACACAAATATTATTTTTTGGGGTTCTGATGTATCAAACATTATCACCATATATAGATATATATATATATATATATATATATATATGTTGTATTTTCTTTCTTACTACGGTACAAATGATTTGTTTTATCTTTTCACATGTTTCGTAAATGTTTATCCAACACATAATTAGCTAATGCATCTATCAATGTATTCATGCGCCTAGGAATATGATGATATGTAATGTTATCAAAATTTCTTTCCAATATATGAATACGGAGATAAATTCTCAATATTTGAGGTTTTCGATGGAATATTTCCCATTGAGTTGAAGGAGGACAAGCTGTGAATCCTGGTTGACAACCTACTCTCTAATGTCAAGATCAATGCCTTCTGACAACAGTTTGATGACCGCATTGTATTTAGCAATGTTGTTAGTTCTACGACCTAGAAAGATATCTTGAAGGTAAATCAACTCACTGTTGGGTTCATAAATATCCCATGTCGTGGATGATAGGTTCCGACTACTACGGCAAGAACCATTAGTGAAACCCATGTTAAGAGTCGCAAACATCTACAAAGCAAGAAAATCATAGTAAATAGGAATGTTGTTTGAAAACTAACACACAAAATGCACTGGACAAAAATGAATGACACACTGATGTACAAAAGTAACCATGCAATATGACCTAAGCATAGTACTTCTTGAGGTAAAGCCCATTTTGGGTCTTATCGAGAGGATTTCCTTCATAATCAATAAGCTCATAGGCTCCTTTCTGCAAAACACATTTCACAATATAGGGCCCATGCCACATGGGTTCGAACTTGCATGCCCCTAGCTTATCATTAGCTTGGTTGTATAATAAGAGCAAATCATCCTCAGAGAAAACGTGAGGGAAGACTCACTGATCGAAATGGGACTTGACTCATTTCTTTTATGCTTCGAGGACCAGGGTAGCAAGATGATGAGTCTCATCTAGTCGTTATAAATATAAGAGGCGTTCCTCCTAAGGTGATGATTTGGGGAGGAGTTCAACAACTAACTTGAGTGAACGAATCTTGCATTCAGTCCGCTTCCAGACCATAGACCAGCTGGAATGGTGTGAAACTAGTTGCATCTTTGGTCGAGGTTTGGTAAGCCCACAAAGCTGAAAAGAGCATGAGATGCCAATTTGACTTGTGTATCCCAATAATACGTTGAAGCATTGTAACCAAAACCTTGCTCACAGCGTTAACTTGGCCATTGGCATAAGGTTAATATGAGATCAAGCCATTATGGCACAAGCCCAGTGCGAATGTCAGCTCAGCCATCATGTAATCTCTAAAATGGGAGCCATGGTTTGTGACAATGGCTTGAGGTACGCCAAACCTGGAAATAACATGGTTGAAAAGGAATTGAGCCATCATCTTACCGTCTGCAGAGTATGTAGGCATCGCTTCAGCCCATTTGGTGAAATAATCCACAGTGACGATAATAAAGCCATGCCCCCTTATCGAACGAGGGTTACATGTCATATAATTGATGCCCCATTTGGAAAAAGGACCAATGATAATGACGGGGTGTAGGTGAGGAGGTGGGGCACGCATCTTGCATTGGTAAATTTGGCATTCATGACACTTGCAAACAACAATGATGTAGTCCTTAAAAATAGGCGGCCATAAATAACCAACACGAAGGATTTTTTTGAGCAATATCATAATCAAACATATGACCACCGCATGCTCTGGAGTGGTAATAATTGAGAACTCTTTCAGCTTCCTCAATTGTAAGGCATCAACGAAAAACTAAATCGACACTGACACGATATAAATTATCACCAATAATATGGTAGGATTGGGACTGATGTCGAATCCTTGGGCGATCATCCTTAGTCAACGCAGATTGGAATGTGAACATCTAGAGATACACGATGATATCATTGTACAATGGATCAAGGGTGCTAATCAAGAAAAGAGTCTCATCCGAAAGTTATTCATCTGCACCAGCAGGGAGAGACATAGAGGGAAGGGAACAAATCAATTCGGCGAAAATGAGTGACTTCATAGATTTGGCATTAGTAAATACCAACTCAAATTCTTGCAAGATCATGATCCATTTAGAATATTTCCCCCCCAGTAACTGACGAGTCAAGATATAGGTCATGAGGTTGCATTTAGAAATCACTATAGTCGTGCGTAAAAGAATGTGGTGCCGAAAGCGTTGAACAACTTGGATGGCAGCCAAAGCCAACTTCTCGACATGTGTGTAATGTGTTTCAGTGTCAAGGATATTACGACTAAGGTAGTAGATAACATGTTCATTGCCTTCATCATCGCCTTGGACCAAGACCATAGAAATGGTGCTAGGGGCCGCAGATAGATAAAGAAAGTAATCTCAATAATAATTCAAAGGGTGCAATAGAGGAACATTTATGAGGATTACCTTGAGATCATCAAAAGATTTTTGGGCCACGTCATCCCATATAAAGGGCATTCCTTGTTTCAGAATCTTGTGACGAGCCCAGCATAATTTGGTATAAAATGACGGAGAAAATTTTCGTTCCCTTACAGGGTATGGAGTTGGTGCAGTAAATATGGAGGGGGTAAATTTACAATGGCCTCTAATTTTAGCAAATCAAGGCGAATACCGTCCTTGGAAATGATGAAGCTAAGGAGTCGTCCAGATTCTACACAAAAAACACATCTATGCAAGATTAACTGAATGTTATAGTGTCTACAACATAGAAAAATCTACCGAAGATGGTCTCGGTGTTCTTGGTGCTTACGAGAATGAGCGGGGAGGTCATCCAAGTAAGGTTGGACAATGTTGTGGATATCATGAAACACATAGGACATTGCCAGTGGAAATGTAGCCCCAACATTTTTTAGGCCAAAAGGGAGATTTTTGTATGCGAATGTACCCCACGGAGTGATAAAAGTTGTCTTTTCTTGATTGGTCGGTGCAATGTTGATATGGTTGTAACCAGAAAAATCGTCCATAAAGGAAAATATCTCACTTCTAACACATTCATCAACGATTTGATCAATGAAGGGAGTAGGATATTTATCTTTAGGTCATATCCCCCAGTGATATGCAGGGATTAACAATGTCCCTAGCGCCGATCAGATCACTGGGGGTATCTTGGGCATCAAACGACTCCAGCAGGCTATCCACGGATCGCATAACATAGGAGGATCTACCTCAATCACCTAATACTAGAACAATGGCACTCGTTCCAAGAAAAATGTCACAAGCACAGATCCAAAACAAAATTGCTTCAGATTCCCCACCTTAGCTTTGGATAGCTAGCGCTTTATGTTGATTTTCATTACCTCTTCCCAGTTGAAGATCGTAGGTGTTGTACAATTGATAGCATAAAGGAACTTTGACTTGTTGGTCTCATGTTCTGCCTGGGACCCCACCACTCTGTTGATGGTTAACATAAGCACTCTTAGTGTCAGACCTCGAACACTGGAAATCTCAATCTTCCCAGTCTTGGATTTCAAGGCCTCAGGGTAGTGTTCAACAAGCAATGAATATATGCTTGCCCCAATCGGTCGTGACCCATACAAGTTGACTAGTTCCCCTCTTCGAGACAGTCCAGTGATGAAATATATATCTGAAGTTTCCAACTCTAGCTCCTGGTCACCAATGACAAATATTTCTCGATTAATGTCCAAAGACTAATCAGGTACCGAAGCAACTCGAGTTAGGCCCGCATCCCTGGCATGAGAAATAATTTGAGGATCCCACAAGCCTCAAAGCTTCCAGGGAATTTGGATCATTCAATGCCTGGGTGTCCACATCCTCATGTTCCTGTTCTTTCTAGTCCACCATTTTCAGCGATTCTTTCCTACAAAAGCCATTAATTTGAGATAGCAATCATGCTTGGCCCATATATTTTAAGTTTTAACATTGATTTTGTGAATAAATAGGGTTTTTCCCTATTCACGGTGTCGGCACACCTGTTTTAAAAACAGTTGTATTGGTGGCGCGAAAAGCTTTGTTAATCATCCTCGGTCAGTGCAATTCCATGCCCGAAAGTCGCACCGACCGAGGATGATTAACAAAGCTTGCTGCACCACCAATGCAATTGTTTTTAAAACAAGTGTGCCGACACCGTGAATAGGGAAAACCCCTATTTATTCACAATTTTTTTTTTGCAAAACCCCGTCAAAAAACCAAAGAAAGGTTAAAAACAAGAATAAAGGACATGAAAATGGAGCTCATAGATTTGGCTCTTACCTGTAACTGGAGGCTCGACAAATGACCTTTCGGATCTCCCGCAATCTGCTCCAAAACAATTAGGGAAAATGTGAGTAAAATGTCTTCACAGTAAGGTAAAATGGTAAATGGTAAAAATATATTTACTTTTCTCCTTTTTATTCATTTTTTCATGAAAATATCAAGTTTTTGTAAATATTTTAACCTATTTTGCTCAAGAACTGGATAATACACTTTACCATTTTGCATAGCAGCAGGTGATGAATGTTTGACGATGATGACAAGTCACGTTTCAACTCTTTTTTCAACTCGTTAAGCTCATATGAAAATATTGTGAGTATTTTTCCCTTTTGACTTGTAAAAAAGAATAAAATAGGGGGGTCTTCTTTCAAGCTCTTTTCCGACCCTCTAAAAGAGAAAATATGGTTGAGCCCTTGTTGTTTCGAATTTGTTAACGGATGCGAAACATCATGTGTCTAGCATAAGTTTACCCCTTTTCAAGCTGGGATGCACTATTTATGAAAACAGTGCTCCTTGACTAAAATGGTCAAGCAGTTCTCTCAACTATAGTTTTCTACATTTTCAAGATCAAGAGACACAAATGTATGAAAAGGGACCAAGCGGAGTTTTCTTTTATGTGTCTTTTTCAACTCTCTAAACATGAAAAAGATACCAAGTTCCACCTTTGTTGGACTCGTTAATATATTAAACGACATCGAATTCGTCACCATGAAGAACATGAGCTTCTCCTTCCTAGGGCTCGTTAAACTTACTAGGTTGGATTCGTTCAAAGGATGAACTTATAGTGCAAGCATATGCTATCCCCTTCAAGCTTGCGATTAAAAATAATTGGGGTACCTACCAGAAATGGTGGGGGGAAATTTGGAAATCTAATCAGTTGTGTCGGCAACCCACTCTTGAACATGACACTTTCTACTTTGCTTCGGGTTGGGATATCCTCCTTTATATCGTTGACCTTTCTGGGTTGGTCCGTTCATTTTTTCCTTCCATTTGATCTATGCCACATCATCATGACCATCGATCATATGGATTCAAAAGCTGCCAAACTTCCAGTTGTGTCACCGATATGTTCAAGATTTGTCCTTCTGTAGTTACACTTACCTCCGATTCTCTGTATCATTGTTGTCTTATGGGGGCCTAACCTAGGTTCGTAGTTATTTAGCCAAACAAATCTCTACACTACTAGCCCTTTCTGCATCAGCTCGCAGAGTGTGGACTGAAGTCTCACCCGAAGCAGTATGGGGGGATGTTGGAACCAAGTTTCTGCACCCTTGAGATGCATGTGATGTCGGTTTAGTCCAAATATGCCTGCCTTCGGGAAGGT
The DNA here is from genome assembly GCA_031772625.1 of Pinus tabuliformis. NCBI lineage: Eukaryota > Viridiplantae > Streptophyta > Pinopsida > Pinales > Pinaceae > Pinus > Pinus tabuliformis. The sequence continues at coordinate 2,077,679,683 of CM062818.1, forward strand.
CGCTTCGCGCTCTACTCTAAACTTCAGTACCTCTGTGATTTGTTATGATCGGCTCTTATGCAACCCTAACCAAGGGCTGAAGTCCTTTCACTCTGCTAGGTAGCGATCTGCGCTATTTCCCAAACTACGCTAAGTGTCTTACTTATCTTGTTAAAAGATCTTAGTTAACTTTGCGTAAACAAATATTCTACCTTGTGTTCACTTCATCAATACAGTTATACACATTCGCGCATCATAAAGCATTAGAAGTGAAATTCATACCCACTATAACAGATGCATAAAACAGGAAATAAAGACACAGAATTGATAGAACTTCTCTTTATTAATACTTCAACTGATTATAGACTCGACTCGCCCTGTGCACTCAGCTGTAGGGGTCCGCGCACTTATCTGCGGACTATTAGGCCTCTGCGCACTTAGCTACAGAGCCTCTTCCTACTCTACAACCAAAAACTAGACTTTACACCTGAGAGCTCTCTCGCATACATCATATGTTCATCTTTGTGTCTACATTAGCTTCACTACTTAGTGCTTCTCTTTATTTATACAATCCCATGGTCCGTGGACCAAGGGTAGATATTCTACAACTAACATTACATTATCAAACTAAGGGTGGACAACCCTATGACTCTTTTACAACTACGCATTTTGTGCCCACAAAATGTGGAGTCTTTACATTGGAATTACGAACTCAGACCAAAATCTGGGCTCTAAGCCCCAAAACTTCTCTTGGGGGATCCCGCGATCAACAGGACCCCAACAAAAACATTGTGACTCGCCCTCGAGTCACTCTGTAGGTGCAGAGATATTTGCACGAAGACCTCCCAACTTTGATTGGATCGTTGCAAGTCTGGCAGCGCACTGAGTGGTTGCCTACTGAATTTCCTCTACACGTTCAGTGACTGCTGTCATTGAACTAATGCCATGAATCCTTTACTGAGTTTCTTCAGCCGCGCGAGCTTTGATTTAATGGAAGTTGTAATGGTATAAGCCTCATTGATCCACGGCTATAGGCGCACTTTAAAAACTACCTCTTTATGTCGAGCAACATCCACCTGTTTCTTAACTATAATTAGATCGAGGATTAATCAAAATGGAAACAACTTGATCACAGATCTTACCTTCCATCTCAATAATGGATGTTTGATGATTCACTTGCCTATTATCAAGTGTTGCATAGATTTAAGGAATGTTATTAACAACATTTGCAACTGTCTATGCCTCTTGAGCACTATAGATTTAAGCAATGTCTATATGATCCAAAAGGAAGCACATTTAGATGTGTTGATGTAGGCATACCATTCAACTCAAATGCACAAGCTATCACCCAGTGATCATGAACTCTTTTCTTAGTTCCTGTAGCTAACTTCACTAACCAAGGCTCTTCATGTACTTTAGCCAAGCCAAAATTATCCACCAGGTCAAGACAAACATAAATATGATTAGATCCAGGATTAATGAAAATGGAAACAAATTGATCACAAAGCTTACCCTCCAACTAAATAATGGATGTTTGATGATCCACCTACTTATTATCAAGTGTTGCATAGATCTAAGGAATGTTTTGACCAACATTTGCAACTGTCTGCGACTCTTGAGCACTATAGATTTGAGGTATATCTATATGATCCCAAAGGAATCATATTTAGATGTGTTTATGTAGGCATACCATTCAACACAAATGCACAAGCTATCACCCAATCATCATGAAATCTTTTCTTAGTCCCTGTAGCTAATTTCACTAACCAAGGCTCTGCATGTACTTCTTTATCCAAGTCACACTTATCCACCAAGTGAGGACTAACATAACTATAATTAGATCCAAGATTAATCAACATGGAAACAACTTGATCACAGAGCTTACCTTCCATCTCAATAATGGAAGTTTGATGATCCACCTACTTATTATAAAGTGTTGCATAGATCTGAGTAATGTTTTGACCAAAATTTGCAATTTTCTGCTCCTCTTGATCACTATAGAATTGAGATATGTCAACCTACTACAACACATAATCCTTCTTATGATGATCTTTGCCATACATCCAACATGCAATGGTTTTGTGCCACTCCCTTTAATTTTTTGCTCTCTAGGATGCGACCCATGTCCCTTCTCATCAGAATTGAACCTCTTGTAAGGAGCCACATTTTCTTTCCAAGTTGCAATCTCACTTGTAAGGAGTCCATTTTCCTTTAACCTTTTCATTCCCTTTCCAATCTCACTTAGGCTCAAGCTTGTGCTTCGACTACTCATAAAAATGCTTCAATTTCCTCATGAATTCCTCCAATGATAGGGGATCATCAAACTCAATTTTATCCTTGAATTCTAATGGAATTCCACTGATGAACCTTTGAACCTTTGCCTTCTCAAACTTGAGGTAAGGCACATACCTCAATAAATCCAGAAATTTGGTCGTGTACTCTTCATCTATCATAGATTACATCTTCAACTCATACAACTCCTTGGCCTTTCTTTCATAACATCTCTCGAACAAGTACATCATGAAAGATATATTAAACTCATGCCAACTCAAAATATATATCGTTTTTTCCCTTGAGACTAAAAATAACTATCTTAGATTTCATATTCTCTATCTAATCATGCAATTCAAAGAACTTCTTCATCCCAAGCAGCCATGCTTCTTCATCTTCTAATTTCTTCATCTCTCCAACAAATGTAGAAGGCTTGGATTTTTTAAACTCATATGACAAGTACCCCCTCTCACTCCTCCTATAAGGATGATGACGTTGATGAAAATGATGTCTCTCTCAACTAGAACTAGAATAGAACCCATAAGGAATACCTCTCTTGTCAAGTATATCCAACGATATTCCATCTCTGACTGTGTCATCCATATCCAACCTATATCCTGATCGAGACTTGCTACCATATGCTCCATTAATCCTTTCCTCCTAATAATTGATACTAATTTTTCCTTACCTCTACAAATCCAATAAGATCGGAAGGATTACTACATTAACCTTGACTTGTTTTCCCTAAGCTCTCGCAAGTCTTTCCCGTGACTAAATTATCCTATCATTATCTGCCTTGTAACTTCTAATTTTTTCTTTCAAACTATTACATGTCTCCTTGTTACTTAGCTTATTTATAAGGAGAGTCACATGAACTGTAATCCAACATTTTTCTAGTCATATTTTATCTTTTTCTTCCTACTACCATGTTAGATAAACCAAATATAAACATAGTCAAATCTACCTTAATGAAGTTCAAGGGAGGTCATCTCGTATGCACAATAACCCAAACTTAACACCAACTATATGCATTACAATCATAGCCACTACAATACATACATACACCTGACATGCATGCATAACAATCACATCTAGCCCACCCAATCCAAGTGTTTGAACTTGGAGGCTCTAATAACAACCTGTAACCACCGCTCCCAACATTTACCGGTGGAAATATGAGGTTGAGTGCTACTATGACATGAACCAACCTTCAAGTTCAAATTGAACCCTTAATGACATCCTACATGGACTACATCACTATATTAAAGAAAAATTACAATAAGAAGTGAACTAGTTGAGGGGAAGTATTGGGTAAGTGTTTTAATTTAAACTATTGAGTAAAACCTAATATATAGGTTAAGATGTGACAGAGAATATTAAGAAAAATGTAATAATATTACATTTAAATTAGTATTTCTCCCCACCCCTAACCACTTTTATTGGGTGAGGGTGGTAATAAATATTGTAATATTATATTTTATCAAAGGTTTTCCTTCACCCAATTCACTTTTTATTTAAGAAATTATTTATATTTGATGTTCATAAGTAAACTTAATTCCTTTTGATCCTAGTATGGTAGAGACATAATATTTAACATTTTGATTTTGTAAAAATAAAATTAAAAACATAAAAATAATAATTGTATTTATAATTATAATTAATAATTAAATGAGCCTTGATCCATCTTAACTTAGGCTCTACCAAATGTTGATATATATCAAAATTCTCAAGATACAAACATATATATATATATAAATTGAATATACTTTATTTTTATCCTTAAATCAACATTAAATATTTGAAAAAAAATAATTTAAATTTAAAAAAAAAAATTAAAAACTATAGATTATTACACCTTCAAAATTAAAATTACAAAATCTTATTTAATAAATGTTTCAAAAAAAAACTATCATGAATTCAAGTTTGTCGCATGGTTCTTCTTGCCAAAGTTGTATGGAAAGGTTTGGTTCAGATTTTTAATATTTAAAATTAATGGGATAATTTTCTTTGTTACAAGGGAATTTTGGTGGGAAACTCTTTATGTTAATGTTTCTTTTCAGTGGGAGTTGTAATGGGAGCTTTGGAAAGTTTGGGGAGCTTTGAAAGTTGTTTTTTTTTTTAGTTTCAGCGTTCTTTGAGTTGGGGAATACAAAGCTTGTAGACAAATATGTTGAAGTGCCCACAAAACAGAGCTTTTGTTGAAACCTTTGCAGGAAGAAAGGCCAAAGAAATCCTTAACACCAATATGGTTAATTGAGAAAGTGGAGCAATCTCTTGATGAGTTAAGGAATCCTATGACATCTCAATGTAAGGGCAATATCTAAGATGTCAGGCTGATGAGTACTTATTTTGTTGTTTATCTATATATATGGCTGAAGATTGTGTGCATATTGTATGTATCAGTTAACGCTGATAATGAAACATTTTTATTATATATATATATATATATATATATATATAAGAGAGAATCAAAGAGAAAAACACCACAAAATATATTAAATATAAAAGAGATTATATATTCAAATTGATTTTAATATTTGAATATTTTGATTTCATATTATTTTTTATTATTATATAAATTATATAATTAGAATATATATATATATATATATAATGATGTAGATCAGTGATTTGCTATAAATTCTGGGGAAATCTCTAGCACTTCTCTGCTGCCTTACCCAAGTTCCCAACTTCTCATTAAATTAATAAAATATGAAATGTAACATCAGCTGCTCAAGAGCAAGAGCTTCTCCAGTGCCCAGTTTTCATCACCACAACATTTTTGTAAAATAGTTCTCACTAGTTCTACAGGAAATCCCTTATCTACCAACCTTTGTATCTTGTCTTCGTCATCAACGCCTAGTTCATTTGCAAAAGCATTGGTATAGTTACGCGCAGTGTTTAGAAATGCTTCATAGTCTGTTAGATATTGCCGTGCTACAACTGCATCCTGAGGATCGTTGGGTTCTGGTGCTGAAAGCAAGGCTTGCAAAGAAAGTAAAGCTGTATTCAATGTTAGTGCGGGCGACCACTTATCTTTGAGAATATCCAAGCATATTGCTCCGCTTGCACTGCTGATATTAGGGTGCCACACTTTTGTGATAAACTGCATTTTTGGGGGCACAAATGGATACTGCTGAGGCACGCGAATGTCAACTTGAAAGACGCCCTCTTCATAAGGAGTACCCGCAGGGCCTCTAATGCTCCCGCACAGGTGTGACGCGTCATTATCGCCGTAGACCTTAATGCTGTTACCCGTTAACCCCGAATTTCTTTCTATCTCATTTATCTCCTTTTGTATCCGTCGAAAGCCAAGCTCCATTGTTTCCTGTAAAATCCTAACTCAGATAACTGCACAAAATTCTTAAATGGCTTGCTTTTAAACTGTCAAAGCGTAGATTATCTAGCGGTAACGCTATGTAGATGAAATATTTTGGCTCTAAAACTAGCGCATGCCACTTTCTTCGAACAACTCAAATTCTTTGTGAGCAGCTACAAATTTTAGTTTCGGTAGCGGACTTATATGGAACCCAATCGAGGCCCATTGAAAAGTCGTGACCGTCTGATTTACAACTGAAACAACTGAACCGTCGTATTATTATTATTAAACGCTTTTCTTTTTAATTTATTAATTTTATTATTATTATTAAACTATTAAAATATGGAGATACAATGAAAATTATTTTTTGTTAATTAATGAAAATTGCTAGAATTGTATACATGCAAAATAAAAACAAAACAAATTAGTAATTAAAATATAGAGATGCAATAAAATTTAATTTTTATTAATTAATTAAAATTGTTAAAATTGTATACATACAAAATAAAAACAAAACAAATTAGTATGAACAAAAGTAGCTTATATATGAAAAAATATGTGACTGCTATGTGTTTTTTTGAACTATATTATAATGATGCTTATAGGCCTTTTTATCATGAAGAAACAAAAAACCTAATTGTTAATACCTAATCTTTGGGATTAGGTATATCTATGTAAATATTGTAAATAGGAAAGTAAGGAGAATTGGAAGGCTAAGAGTAATATCCCTATCGAAATTTATGTAATTTTATAATATTATTATTTAGCTTGTTCATATCTGGAATCAAGTATTGATAGAAAGACTTGATCAAGTATTTATGCAAAGACTTGTAACTACCATTGTAGGTTCTAAGAAAATGAATTCATATAATTACATAATATGACTTGATCAAGCATTTATGCAAAGACTTGTAACTACCATGGTAGGTTCTAAGAAAATGAATTCATATAATTACATAATATTATTATTTAACTTGCTCACATCTTTGATCAAGTATTTATGGAAAGACTTGATCAAGTATTTATGGAAGGACTTGTAATTACCATCGGTTCTAAGAAAATGATTAAGAATGGGTGGAATTTTCCTTCGAGTGAATGGAGGTCTATTTTTGGGCCATAGGTTTGTGCATGGGTTTTAGAGAGGCTCGGGCTTGGTCCTTTCTATCCATTTGGACAACCACAATGGTTTTTTTCTCTAATCAGTAGCACGATTCAGTGTGGTGTATGGTCAGTTCGTTGGGTTCATTTCATGCTAATTCACCTTAGCCATATCCTTTTCAGTTTGCACTGTTGGATCAAATTTCTTTTTTTTTTTTTTAACACTAGGACAATCGGTAACTGGTGAGAGTTATCCTTCAAATCCTGCCACTATAAACCTAGGCTAGGTCCTGCAAGCCACACATAGCAAGATCTTATGCCTCAACAAGAGCCGAGACGTCCACTCTGGGGTCGCCTACTCTTCTAGCCAAGACACAACAGGCCATGTACTCAACGAGATTTGAACCTCCGTCTCGTGGGTTTCACCCAACGAAACTTACCCTTAAACCCCATATCACTGTACACTGTTGGATCAAATTTCACTTACAACTATTATCTTTTGGTTGAGGACATGCATGCATTCGAGACACCACTTTAGAGTTCGACAGGGGATGGGACACCACTTTAGAGTTCGACAGGGGATGGTGGCAAGGACCCGAATTGGAGAATGTCGCCATTAATATTTGCCATTTTTCCTTGATACTAGTCAAGAAAGAGTTGCCAATCATAATCATGGACTATGATGCAATTCTCTGGTCTACAAAAGATTATCGAGATATATTTTAACTAAGATAAGTAACTATATTCTTTATTGAGAAAAATAAGTTGTTTAGGAGATTTTTGAGAAAATATCATGTTGTTTCCTTTAATTATATATGTCATTATTGCATGGAAATATTAACCAATTATAATAAATTTATATATATATATATATATATATATATATATATATATATATATATATATATATATATATATATATATATATATATCTATATGCACTGAAAAAAATATATTACTACATGTACATAAAGATTGATTTTTATATATGTTTCTTGGTTAAGAAAATATATTATTACATGTAGATAAAAATTGTTATTATATTTTTTTCTTGGTTAAGAAAATATATTACTCCATGTAGATAAAGAATGTTATTATATATTTTTACTGGTAAAGAAAATATATTATTCCATGTAGATAAAGATTGTTATTATATATTTTTATTTATAAAGAAAATATATTATTTCATATAGATAAAGATTTTGATTGTATATTTTTCTTGGTAGAGAAAATATATTACTACATGTTGATAAAGATTGTGATTATATATTTTTCTTGGTAAAAAAACATAATACTACACTAGATAAAGAATGTTATTATATATATTCCTTGGTAAAGAAAATATATTACTACATGTAGATGAAGATTGTTATTATATATTTTCCTTCATAAAGAAAATATATTACTACATGTAGATGAAGATTGTTATTATACATTTTTCTTAGTAAAGAAAATATATTACTACATATAGATAAAGAATATTCTTATATAATTGCATCATTAAAAGATAAGCAACCTTGTTTGTCTATATATAACATTGCATGTTCCTTTTATGTAAGAAAATATATGATGCTCACTCTTTTCTTAAAAGGGATTTTGTACTCATGTATGAAATAATAACAAATCCAAGTTATCTTCTTGGAAGTGAATATAGATTAAAGAGGGTAATGGTGAAATATTTTCATGGCTGGTTAAAAAATAAAAGAGAAACATGGATTGTAGAGCTATCATGTTAGATCTTTTAAAGAGAAACATGGATTTGTGTATAGAATAAGCATTATGTTGGATCTTGGAAAGTAAAACAAGTAATTCCTTGCAATAAATGCACTAACTTTCCTTTGTAAGATACATATATTTGCATGAAAGAAATAATGGCTAACACACTAGTTTTGGTTTAGAGTGACGCATGTCTTTGTGCATACAATATATTTTGTAAATAGCTCTATTTTTGGAAAGATGCTTTTCGAAAAGGGACTTACGTTAATGATGTCTATCATGTTAGTCTTCCCTTAGAAGAAGCGTGTAATTTTATGTATTATAATAATATCTATTGTAATGGAAATATTACTTAGTTAAATGCACAAAGAAGAAGCTTAGGGGCTAGCTCTCTTTGAAGAAGTTTTTATCTAATTACATGTACGAAAAGAAAAGATAAGCTATTAGTATCATTTAAATGAAATGAATGGTTTCAGTGGTTTCCTTTGGATATGAACATGTGCTGGTGTGAGAATGATCATAGTAATGTGGTAATTATTTTGACATGGTTGATAATTATCGGTTTAAACATGTACAATGTTGTTAGAAGAAGCATGTTGTGATATTTTATTTACATCTCATGTATGCACATGAATAGATGTTAAATGATCACTTTTAAAAACTAATTGTTGATCGATTAATACTATATCTAATCATGTTACCAAAGACTATTGACAACAACAATGACAAGAAATGATGGTGACTTGTGCAAAGAATAGATTATGTTTAAGATGGTAGCATATAAAGAATTAATGGTCCATGCAGATGAGTGTGAGTTACAGGATGGTCCACTGATGGAACAATCATGCCACAACCATATAAAGAGTGGTCATTTGTGGGTAAATGGTTTCATTATCATCGTAATAGCTTTTAGCTAGGTATGTTGGATTTTAAAGATATTTCATTGTAATATTTTGTGACAATGGTTAAGGGATGGACTCCCTTATAAGCCATTGAGTGAGGGGTGAACACCTTCACAAGAATTTAATAATAAAATTAAACGTTTGTTGATTTTTGCCCTATGGGGTTTTTAGGGTATATCGGTGTTCAATGATGTGATTGTTTTGGTGATGTTGATTCCTTACATAATGTCATGTTGACAATGTCAAATATGTGATTAATTAATGTGGTTAAAGGAATCATTAAATGGATGTAAGGTTACATCATACTGTTTATGTTAATATACTACAAGAGTGGTTGTCAATGGTTATGCAACTTACTATTCCTCTATTAAAGTTACTTTATGTACTAATGAACATTCTATGTAATGGTTAATGAGAAATTTAGAATAGTGATTTGGATAATTATATGTGGGTAATTTGTGTAAAAATTTTCTAACTCCGTGCATTTTCATGTGAGGTTACCAGGGCATGTTACAAGTGGTATCACAGCTAAAGGTTGCAGCACTGGCGCCTTTGGGAATTTTTAAGCAGAAAGGAAATAGAGGTATGATACTAGTGAGAGACAAATCAATCTGACAGTCTAGATATTGATATATGCAGTAGACTATTTTTGACATGATATGTGTGATTCATGTTTACAACCACATTAAAGAGTAGTAAGTAATAAAGTGTGTTGCAAAACTATATTCATGACATTTGAATCTTGATGTGGATAAAAGACAATAAAAAATATGTCACACTTATGAACAATCTTGAACACTCATTAAGAAAAATGAAAATTAACTACCAACTTTTGCAAATATGGAAATATTAATAATACATTTAATGAACATGACTAAAGTTACAATGCACTACTTTCAATGTTCTCCCTCATCCTTACAGTTTACTTCTCTTCCCCAAGTAAATCTAAGAGTACATTTGGGAATGTGAAATGAATATATAAATTGGTAATTAATTGGAGATGACCATGTCTTCTCTAAAGAAAAATGTGAGAGTATATTTTGGGGATGAGAGATGAATATATAAATTGGTAATTATTTGGAGAGGACCATGTCTTCTCCCAAGTAAATGTGAGAGTACATTTTGGGGATGAGAGATGAATATATAAATTGGTAATTAATTGGAGAGGACCATGTCTTCTCCCAAGTAAATGTGAGTGTACATTTTTGGGATGAGAGATGAATATATAAATTGGTAATTATTTGGAGAGGACCATGTCTTCTCCCAAGTAAATGTGAGAGTACATTTTGGGAATGTGAGATGAATATTTAAATTGGAATAATGGAAGGAGACTATATCCTATCCAAGATAAATTTTGAGAAAACAAGTTGGTAATTTGAATAATAGCAATAATAAACCTATATCTTAATCCAAACCAGCAGCATCACAGCTAGCACCTCTCCCAGATAAAAAGATATTCCCTTTATCCAAGTAAGCAGCAAAGGAAAAGGAAGTCTTACCACCAGCAATGAAGACAGAGGCAGTTCCGGTACCAATTTAAGATCCTATTTCATATATGTCCGAGGATCCACATAGCCCTCGATTTATGTGTTATTCATCCATTCTTACTTTTTTTACGCCCCATATCTATTTTACATCAGTAAATAAAATTTACAGTTTCCCAAATGAAGGTATTCACCAATATTTCTCAATATTTTCAAATAATGTAAACATTAACAAAATTTTCATGATAAGATTAATTGGGGCATTACATTCCCGGAGAAAACCATCACGACCCCCAACCCTTGGGATTTTCATGAGATCACCTCACCCGGATCCAAAACCTTCTCGCAATCCAAATCTCGACCAAGAATGAATCCCATCACACCATGGCTATCTGGAATTGGCAAGGCAAGGCTAAAACGACTCTGACACCTGACAAAACCCATGCCAATGGTAGCAAAAGGATCAAATACACACACTCATTAACCATGCTTTTCAAAACCAACTAGGAAATCGTAAATGTGACATGTTACCTTCAAGTATTTCTGCTGAAGTTGCTTGATCCTTACTTTACTTTTCTTTCCTTACTTTCCTTATCCTCACTTTTCTTACTTTCTTTCCTTCCACTCTTCATGCTCTTCTCCTCTCTCATACTAATTCCAAAACAAAACTGTCAAAAGCCATGAACTGATCCTCATAAGCCTTTTTATTATTGAGGCCTATATTTTCTTCAATTTCCATTATTTTCCTTCAATTTCTTCCTGGCATGCAACATGTGACCTTTCACCTTCCTTTTCTCCTATTTTCTTTTATTTTCGTAAATAAAATGCGCATAATGCCTTTTTTCCTTTTCAAAGCCTTTACCATTGTCTTTGCCAATTTCCCCTAGCAATAAACACAACAATTGATGTCCACTAGAATATTTTTCCCCATCTTCAAATATGTGTTCCATGATATTGGTCTTATTTTTCCTTTATTAACTTTATTACATGAACTTTTAACCCAAGACTGTTACAGAAATAAGATCGATAATGTAGAAAAACCTCGTGAAGTCATTGTTGGTGTCTCATCTATGAGGATACATCAACCTAATTATGGAGGGAGATTCAATACTAATAACAAAAGCTATGTCTAATGGAGGGAGATTCAATACTAATAATAAAAGCTATGTCTAAATTACTAAGAGGAACCAATCTAGACAAGACAACGTCAAACTAGAAGCTCTTGCTAGATTTTCAAAAATTGCGAGTGTATTTTAGATAATTCCCAATATTAGTGCACCCCATGTTCATAAAATGTCCAATGAATTGGTGAATTGATTAACTAATGAAGAAGTCACTTTGGATAATGAGAAGTTATGTTTTTATGAGAGTCATTGGAGCCTAACACATTGATACATGATTTCCTTATAATCAACCGGAATGACATGTAATGGTCAATTAACTTAATGTTTTGTGTACTTCAAGCCTCATGAATCTTCACCTAGATACTTTTGTTATAAGAGTCCATAGAACATATATATCCGTCAAAGTAAGTTTTTTTTTAAATACTATAAATATTATATTGAGATGAAATTTGTGTTCATGAGTGGCCATATCTCCAATCATATTTTTTTTGTACTATATTAATATAAAGATAACTAATAAAGAATTTATTTTATAAAAATAAAATATTATAATCTTTTCATTAAATACCGTCTTACTTTCTTTGCAAGCCTTGCTTTCAGATCCAGAACCTAATGATCCTTAGGATGTGGTTGTAGCAGTACAATACTTCACAGACCATGCAGCAATTGTAGGCTATTGGACCAAAACTCTTGCAAATGGAGCAGACGTTGATATGGACCATAAGGTATATGGGGTTTCCTGTGGATACAGTGAGAAGTATATTAGAAAATTGATGTGGTGATGAGCACATGGCAGTGGAGAAACTCTGTAATGGCTAATGTCAAGTTAGCCGTTGGAGGCTCTGCTCAATCTATTTAACATGCTAAGGTGGATCTGTTTCTTCAACTTTTCCTGACGATGAACCACACTGGTTGGTTCAAAACGCGTCGACAAATGGTATTTCATGTGATCTTCGCCGAAAAATCTTTTGTAAACTTGATATGGATCACAGAAGCCTCAACTCTACAATTTCTTCAACTTTTCAAGGCTTTGAATCAATTTATATATTCAAAAATGCATTTTAAATAATAAAGAACAGAGACTACACTATTAAGAAAAGTGTTAAGAGTGTTCTATTTATGGGGTTTTAGGATAAATTTTATAGTGTTTGGGGAATTGTCCAATGCCTAGCTTTCCATGTAGCTCATAGGAGTTGGTTTGTATATTTACAATGTTGATTTTCTTTTTTGAATTAATAGATATTTTTTATCTTACAAGAGTTGATCACCTCCTTGTAATATTTTATTTTCCTTTTATTTTACCACTTTTTATCACATTACAAATTCTTTTGATGTTTATATATAATAATTTTTTTAATACTATAGGTATTCTATAATATAACACATTTGTATATTCCAAAATGAAGACAATTTACAAGGAAAACATGATCAAATTCCCTATAAATATGAGTAAAGGAAATTTCTTCAAAATCACTTCTCAATAACTAAACTCTATTCGTAATAGGTTTAATAGGTTTTAAGTCTATAATGGTGATATTGTTCTTGCTGTTTAACTAGTCAATTATGAGCTTAGAATCACCCTGAATCTTGATGTTTATAATCTTGAATCCAGCTCCAACTATTTAGTGGAATCCAAAAACAACTTAGCCCTATTATTAGAGCTAATTCTAGTTCCATACTTCACAATAAAGTGACTAGTTATTAGGAAAGGAAGGACTCTCACTTAGTCAAGTTTAGCTTATTCTATCAAAAAAAGCTCCATGCTCTTGAAATATTTATAAAAAATATCTTTGAAATAGATTACTTAAAATAGTTTCTTCCTTCATTAAAGAAAACTATAATCTACTGAGATAATTTGTCTAAATTTAACTGCCATTCTCTAAAAATTGATTAATGTGTGAAAAATCAAATTCCCCAATATATAACAAGGCAAAGACTTCATATTCCTTACAATATATAACATGGAAAAAAAATAATAATGGAATGGACACTTTTTCTTAGTAAATAAATCTTCAAAACAATCTAAGAGAGTAACATTGTTCCAATGATTTTCTGTATTAAAAATTTGAAACAAATCCTTCCATACAACTTTGATTAAAAAATAATAAACCACCTAAATTTATAATCTTATTTTTATGATTCAATGATTTTTATCCTTCATTTTTTTTGTCAGGTATTTTAATAAATTTTTTCATGGCATATTGTTTTAAGAATCGTGTTACCAAATGGTCATATCAAATTTTCCTAATGAGAGTTTTTAGTTTCTATCCCTGGACCTTTTTGTTTTGTTGAGTTTTGGGATGGTTTTTCCTTCGCTCTGGCCTAAGCATGAATAATGATTTCTCTAGCAGGAGGGGTTAATCGTCCCTCCTACAAATCTATAGTACCAAGTTATATGAGACAAGGCCTAAACAATTAGGCTAGGCTAGATCAAGGAGGCATTTCCCAGGAAGCTCCTATATTTGGGATCAATGACAGGCATGACTGTGGGGTAATTGCTTTTGGAAAGTTGTGAAGAACACCAATTTTTTCATCCCTCCAAACAGTCTTGAAAAACACAAAAGGAGAATGAAGTACCATTTACTTATTTGCAAATTAGTGGGAATTTGACCTATAGAGAAATAATTGGAGCATTGGATTCTACAGAAATGGTAACCTAAAGGGTGATAAACTCTAATAATGTCTATATCTTCATTAATCAAATGTAATTACATATATACATGCACATACAATCTGTTGGTTGAGAGAATATGTGAACCACACACCAATGTAGAAAATATATCTTAACTAATAGGAACAAACTCCTTTACTTAGAAAGAATCACAACTAGAGACAAGTAGGAGTTAAATTTTCAAACGCTCCCCCTTAATGACTACATGTCTCGATATCAGCTTGGAAAGTCTACATCTGGTCCAATCTGGTAATCACACCTTGTACCTTTTTCATGCAATTGTAGGTGTCCATATAAGGGAACAACCATCTCCCGGAATGCATGGGTTCCCAACTGTTGCAACCACCAGCCTACTAGGCAGTCCTTCACTTACATGGTTCATCCACCTCTTAATGAACTTTATTTGACTTGGTTCATTACACTATGAGATATATCACATCTCTCAATTCCCCCATTAATCGAAGACTCAATTCTCCGATTACATATCAAGCTTAGATACGAGTACACCTGCCACCCTCGTACCTACCTAGTGGTTAATTCCACAACTTGATGTCACTATGGAACAAATAACAAAGAGGTATGCATGCCTCTCCACGTCTTACAGTCATATTCCCTTCCAAGCTTAAGAAGATACTAGGTACATAAAACATTTTAGGGACTACCAATGTCCAAAAACAAAATTTGAAATGTAGATTTGCTATGATTACAATGTGTGACTCACACATTATCACAATCATGAGTCTATTCTACAAACTCAGACAAAATACTCAAGCAAATTTGAGTGTCCATCATCTTTTAATCACTTGTGCTAGATATACCACACCATTCATATGCTGGACTACTTTCTCGTTTGAATATTTCCATATGGACTTTGTACTTTTGAGTCTTGGATACACTGGTCTTAGATCTCTATGCTTTACCTGTCATCAATTAGAGTAGCGAATTCTAACAACATGACTGCATATTGAGGTCGCTAATCTCAATATGTGTACAAACTTCCAAGAGATATTCTCCTTCAAAATAATATGAAACAAAATCACAAGCCATGATCTAAAATTGACTATGCATTAATGCAAAATCACCAACACATAATATGAGTGAATAAAAAAATGGCTTTTCCTAATTCTTCCCACAAAAATATCATGCCTTTGAAGCTGGATATCCTCTCTACCTTCGCACATGCCTGCATCATTAATTCGCAAATGGGGGCGAAGAGGATTGCACCAGCCGCCATTATCGTTATGCAAAGCATAGTTGGGATGGCAGAAATTGGTGGCATTGACCAAAATCAAAGGGTTACCCCGGTGACACAATTGTGTGTCATTCACACATTTGATCTCAAAGCAGGCTCCACAGCTTAGCCTGTTGTTGAACAGAGTTGTGCTCAATGCTGTGGATTGAACTTCATATCCCTGGCTGTACAGGTTCCCATATCCACAAGCACTCCCCCTTTCCAATCGTGGGCAGCAAATTCTGAAGCGAACAACAACAGAATCTTGTACATTGAAATTCTCTACAGAATAATGGTCTTCTTCAATATCTGTTTTGGTATCCTCAAAGTTTTCTTCATTCTCATATTGGTGAATGATGGATTTTCGAAAGGTACTTCTAGAAAGGAGGGATTCTGGGGCCAAACCATCCTACCAGAGATCATAAATTTTGACAGAGGCTTCGTCTGGGAGGCCTTGAGGGAGAACAAAGGCATGGCAATTGCCAGATTCCGATTCTGGTCGTCGATGACATAATAATTGTAATTGCAAGAGAAATTGTGAGGGACGGTGAGGGTTGCATGCCAAACAAGAACATCCGCGGCCTGAAGACGAGGTGTCATTCGCAGTCCCTGCTTCGTTTTCCACGCTCCCAGCGCGGGATCTGACCCGCAGATCATCAAATTCTGGCCCCATTATGTGAAGTATGGAAGCCTGAAACTCAAGGTTACCTTGCGGATGCGGGGGAAAGGAGAGGGTTCGAATCCTTTACTCGTCATTGGTAGAAGTAACGATAGCAAGCTACAACTACTGCCAAAAGCGGAGAGAGTAGACGATCCACCTCAGGCTTTCAATAGATTAACCTGTGAGAAGAATCCCACGGATTCGTCTATCCTTTTCGTTTAAGGGAATCACACAGATGGGTGGCAGTTACAGAGCCCGCCATTGCTCCGCCTCTATAACTCGATGTGTTTAGGACGCCACAGGTTTTAATCCCCTTCCACAAAATTACACTCGATCATCCAACGCACCACCATTCACCAGCTTTGTGGCTCCACACACATGCATATGAAACAATGCCCATGGAAGTCCACCTAGGTAGATCAACGAGCCCTCCTCTGTGGCCAGGCTTGGGATCTGCAATCAGGCTCGTCGAATACCAAGAGTTGATCCACCAAACGAGATCCAATGCAATCAGAGTTTTCTGAATGCGTCCAGGCCAAGCTGCCTGTCACTCCAGGTCAAGGAAAAAAATAGATCTATAATTCACAGTCACATCGGGGCTCTTCACTGCTCCCGAAGTTGACTGCTCTCACCTCTGTGATTCAATCCTACAAATATACCACCCTCTTTCTATCTCCATATACATTACATCAACAAAATGATGGGAAAACCAGCAATGAAAAAACAAACAAAACATTGATTAAATTTTTTATTTTCCTTGCCCGAGGATGGGCCAAGCCTAGGAGGGGCTAGGTGCTTAGGGGCTATGATACCATGATAAACTCTGATAATGTTTATATCTTCATTATTCAAATGTAATTACATATATACATGCACACACAATCTATTGGTTTAGAGAATATCTCAACCACACACTAATGTAGGAAATATATCCTAACTACTAGGAACAAAATCCTTTACTTAGAAAGAATCACAACTAGAGACAAGTAGGAGCTACATTTTCCAACAAAGGGGAAGTGGAATTAAAATTGTGCCCTAAGAGTTGTTTTTATGGTTGTCTTCTATAATTGGGAGGACTAAACCTAGGTTTTCGAAATTGAATCCTATTTCTTTAACAATGGAGGGTTCTAAGTGAGACATTGTCAGAAATGTTTCAACCCAAATAAAAATGATTTCTTAACTATACCTATTTTAATATGCTTGTACTCACTTCCAATGTATTTTTTTCTGATGGAAATTTTGGAGGGAATAGGGAATGTTATTAGGAGGTTTTTCCAAAGATCAAAAGTTTCTTTATAAAGGTGGAATATGTCAACTTTCAAATTTATACATATATGAACTTTTCATAACCCTTATCTGAGTCTATTGACTTGGAATGCCTTGGTGAGGTATGCAACCAACCCCTAAATTATGAACATCTCCCTTTTCATTTTCGCCTTTGTCATGAACATAGTCACTTATTTCATGATTGCCCTAGTTGAAAGTAGCTACAAGAGTCAAGGTTCTTGACCCAGGAAGGTCTTTCAAAAGTTTCAGCTTGCCGAAGTTTTTCTCAAGGGCACTCTGCTTAACTACTTAAGAATTTAGATGACCATAATTCTTTTTCTACCTTGACGGTATGGAGGAAGATCACGTTGTGCGGGAGGATACTTTGATGCTACAAATAATGATCCAACAAGAGATAAATAGTTGCTCAAATGAAAGCTCCCGGAAGAAGAATCTGGAATAGATAGCCCTCTTTCATAATTACAAGGTATTGTGGAAGTGGTACCTCTCATGTGGCAGAAATTGGAATCTTTAGGGGTGGAGGAAAAGAACTAGTTTAATTGTTAAATGATTGGGAAACGCAATATTTGGTGGAGTTGTCGAAATATCATTAAGAGTTGTATCCTAAGATGTAATATGTATTTTCAATGGAAGAATAAGTTCCCCAGACCTTAAGGAAAAGGGTAACGAGCTGGTGGGTAAGGATTTCAAGAAAAAGGGTCGCAAGTGAGAGCATGAATTGATTCAATCTACGGGAGATGAATTAATCAATTTATGTCAGGTTACAGAAATCTCGACGTATTATACACTTTCCCAACAATCTTAGACATGAAGACAATTTCGTGGAACAATTGGGGGTTAAACAAAAAAAGGAAACAACTGTATTTACAGGAGAGAATGTTGGGAATAATGCTTAATTTGTTATGTAAATTTCTGACAAATTAGTCAGCGGCAACAAATTGTTAAGGTGCGGGAAATTAGCTGTAGTCACTAGATTTGTTTCAGAGTTAATTGATAGTCATTTTAGTAATACTTTTACTATATAAGAATATAGTTAATGATTGAATTAATGTATGAGATTTACAAGAATTTTTAGCTCACACATTAACTGTGTTTTATTTGTTTTTTTTTATGTATTTTTTTTCATAGTTATGTTGGATTATCAACTTGCTCAAAAAAACCATTTCGTATTCTCAAGTGGTATCAGAGCAGGTAAAATTGTTTTGGGTTAAAGTTGTATTATTGGAATTTCGTCAAATTTAATCATGTCGAATTCTAACGAGATGCGAGTTCCAGAATTTGATGGGAACCATTATGATTATTGGTGCATTAAAATGCTAAACTTTTTTATTGGAAAATATTTGTGGGAGATTTTCAAATCAAGTTACGAGGAGCCAGTTGATTTGAATTCCCTTATAGCCAATGAAAAAACAACAAGAAAGGAAGCAAGGAAGAAGAATGCTCAAGCCTTGTTTCACATTCAGATAGCTCTTCACAAGAGCTTATTTCCAAGAATATCACAAGAAAAAACTGCCAAAGATGCATGGGAGACTCTACAAGAAGCTTACCAAGGTAGTGATCAAGTTAAGGTGGTCAAGCTTCAGACATTGAAGCGAGAGTTAGAGAATTTGAAGATGTAAGAAGCTGAAAGTGTGAGTGACTATTGTGTGAAAGTCAAAGATGTGGTCAATAAAATGGCTACACTTGGAGAAACTGTAAGTAATGAAGTTTTAATTAAAAAAAAAGTATTGAGATCTTTAACACATAGCTGGAATCTTGTTTCCATAATCATGGAAGAAAGTAAGGATTTGACAAAACTACGATTTAATCAATTGGTTGGATCTTTGATGTCTCATGAAGAAAGATTGAAGGACACTTTTGAAGGTGTAGAGAAAGATTTTTCCTCCAAATTACAAATTACAAAGAATGAAGATGCAAGCAGCAGCAGTGCCAAAATCAATCAAGGTCAAGGTAAATGGCAAAGCCAAAATTCTTCAAGAGGTAGAGGAAGAGGTGGCTCAAGTGGAAGAAGTAGTTTCAGAGGAAGAGATAGAGGTATATTTGATAAGAGAAATGTTCAATGTTATTATTGTAACATATATAGCCACTTTGAAAGAGAATGTAGATTGAAAGAAGGTAAAAATACTAGTTATTCTCAAGAAAGTGGTGAGTATCCTCGAGATCACTTATTTTTATCTTACACCAAAGATGAAAATACTAGTAAAGATTTATGAGAAAGAATTTTTCAGCGTAATCACATGATAATATATTTATCATGTGATTTATGCCGAAAAATTCTTTCTCATAAACTTGATATGGATCACAAAAGCCTCAATTCAACAACTAGTAAAGATGTTTGGTACCTAGATTTTGGATGCTCAACCATATGACACGGAATGAGAAATTGCTTTCGGCAAAGGATGGAATTTTCAAATCCAAGATCCAGCTTGGTGATGATAAATCATTGGAGGTTTCTGCCAAAGGAGCTATGGAGGTCCAAACAAAAGAAGGTACAAAGAGTATTCACGACATTTATTATACTCCACAATTGAAGCATAATTTGTTGAGTGTTGGGCAGCTATGTGAGAAAACATATAAAGTAGTCTTTGAAAATAAGACATGTACTATCTATGATAAGAATAAGGGAAATAGGGTGATCATTAATGTGCCTATGACAAGAAATAGGATGTTGCCCTTGATTTTTTATGAACATAACAACAATCTTGCAAATATGGCTTATGAGGATTCAAGTTGGTTATGACATCTCAGGTATGGGCATTTAAATTTTCACATTTTGAAGTTTCTAACCTCACATACATTAGTTTCTGCTTTTCCTATGGTAGAAGAGCATAAGGAGGTTTGTGAAGGATGTGCTAAAGGAAAGCATGCAAGGGAAAGGTTTCCAAAGGGAATTGCATGGAGGGCTCATCACCCACTTCAGCTTGTTCATTCAGACATATGTGGTCCTATGTAGACTAAGAGTTTGGGTAAGTCATCATATTTCATCACTTTTATTGATGATTACTCACAAAATTGTTGGGTATATTTTTTGAAGGCCAAAAGTGAAGCCCTGGATACATTCAAGAAGTTCAAATCCCTTGTAGAAAATGAGAAAGGGTGCAAGATCAAATGTTTTTGGACCGACCATGGAGGAGAATTCTACTCAAAAGCTTTCTAGAGTTATTGTGATATGAATGGCATCAAGAGGCAGCATACTAAAGCATACACACCCCAACATAATGGCATATTTGAAATAAAGAATCGTATTGTGGTTGAAATGGCAAGATGCATGTTACAGACTAAGGGGTTGAGCAATTTTGATTGGGGAGATGCAGTTGCTACAACAATGTACATCCTCAACTGTAGCCCAGCCAGTACACTGGAAAAGATGACTCCTTATGAAGCTTGGTATGGAAAAAGGCCTAATGTTAATCATTTTAAAGTTTTCGGTTGTTTGGCTTATGTGCATGTACCTGATCCAAATAGAAAAAAGTTAGATGCAAAGAGTGAGTTATGTATTTTTATTGGTTATAGTGAGACAAACAAGGCTTATAAATTGTATAATCCTCTAAATAACAAGCTTAATGTCTCAAGAGATGTAATTTTTTATGAAGGGGGAGTTTATGGTAATAAAAGATGCGATGTTGAGAAGACACAATATGTTTTGAATGATGATATAATTGTTGATATTGATCATGAAAATCCAACTAATGTTTATGTAACTAGTGGGTTAACTCTACCAAGCATCCCTTCATCAATTTCTTCGACATCAAGTTCAAGCCCAACTTCTTCTCCAAGCTCTACAAGGAAGGTAAGAAGATTGAGTGATATTTATGAGAGTGCAAATCAAGCACATGAAGAAAGCCCAATAGGTGAGATAGTCAATTTTGCTTTATTAGCCAAGGCTGATTTTGAACCATCATGTTTTGAAGATGCATGTATTAATGAGGTTTGGATGCAAGACATGCAAGAAGATATGGATTTCATTCAAAGGAAGGACACTTGGAAGTTGACAGAGCTTCCTCGTGACAAGAAAAAGATTGGAACCAAATGGGTCTATAAGACTAAATTTAACAGTGATGGGAGTGTTGAAAGACACAAAGCAAGATTAGTTGCTAAAGGATTCACATAGAAGTATGGAATTGATTATGAAGAGACATTTGCACCAGTAGAAAGACAAGAGACCATTAGAATGTTGATTTCATTAGTAGCTTATAAAAAGTGGAGCATACATCATATGGACGTGAAAATTGCCTTCTTGAATGGGTACTTAGAAGAGGAATTATATGTGGAGCAGCCACAGGGTTTTTGAAGTGTAAGGAAAGGAGAATAATGTCTACAAGTTGAAGAAGGATTTGTATGGCCTCAAGCAAGTGTCAAGAGTGTGGTATGCCAGGATTGATGGATGCTTTAAGTAAAATGGCTTCCAGAGAAGTAACAGTGATCGTACCCTTTACTACAAACATGAAGGTATTGATATTATAATCATAAGTTTGTATGTTGATGGTGTATTGTATATGGGTAGTAGTTCTAAGATGAATGATAAATTCAAATTTGCTATGATGAATGAACTTGAGAGAAAGATCTAGGCATCATGAAATATTTTCTAGGAATGGAGGTTTATCAAAGTAAGGATGAGATTTTCATTTGTTAGACAAAGTATGCATAGGATATGCTAAATAAATTTGATATGCTTCATTGTAATCCATCCCCTATTCCAAGTTTTCATGGTAAGGTGTTATGTAGAGGTGATGGTGCTGATTTAGTTGATAAGAAAACTTACAGAAGTATTGTGGGGAGCTTGATATTTCTAACCCACAGAAGGCCTGATATTACATATTCAGTTTCACTTGTTTCAAAGTATATGACAAATCCATCTGAAATACATATGAAGGTAGCCAAGAGGATTTTAAGGTATGTGAAAGGCACTATAAATTTTGGTATTCATTACTACTCTTCCGAAAACTTGTTCAATTTTGTTGGGCTTAGTGATTCAGACTAGCAGGCTCTCTTCTGTCGACCTCAACACATTTATTCTAGAATAGTGGTCTAGAGGGTGGTGTACCTTGGTTCCAGCTTCCATCCTTTTTAGGTGCCTCAGATCGGGCAAAGGGACACATTATTCCCCTTTGACTTGGCTGTTTCTCACATGCTCGACATCAGCTCCTTATCGCACGATTGAGATTCGTACACTTGACGGTTCGGTGATCCAAATAATTGTCCCACTAATTCCCGGGTTTGCGTGATACATTTCAGACCACATGAGGGGGTGTCCCTTCAGGTAACCCCCCACATGCCCGAATGACCACAAATGTTGATCTAGCCTTTGATCCAGTTCCACGGATATGATGGGTTTTGGTTTCCACCGCATGTGGTGCCCACAGCATGCATGTCTCCTCCAGATGATCCATTCAGATCTTTAGAGCCCTTTTTTGTTCAGTAAGGCTTCCTTGTTTGTAATGCCCCCTCCCCATGTTAGTTTTAGGGGCATTGTATCTCATGTACTCAGATGTTATTGTTTTCAATCCTGGCCTATGTTTTCCAGGCGCAATATGTATATGGGATTCATTGTATTATTTTCTATTCCATTCATGACAGTGTATTATGTATCATTTATCATGTACTTTATAGCTTAGTCCCACATTGTTGGGCTCACCATTATTCTTTGTAAGTAGTTACCTCGGCAGGTATGGGTATGCCTTCCTCGCCTCATTTGAGATCATGTACTACCACATAGAAGGATACTTCTATCAGTATTGTAAGTCTTGCTCCCTCCATTATTTGCCCATCCTTTACTTGCTTCAGATCTTTCTCTCCCTCTCTGACTCCCGTTTTGGCGTATCGCGGAAGTGTAATTTACAATGTATTTCGGTCATACGATTTTCTCCTAACACTCATATGTGTGGGGGCAATCTATTATCACCAAAAAATGATCACCTAGCCATTTCTAACTAGGTGGGTCGAAATACACCATGTAGGTTTAATTTTACCATAGTAAAATCACTTTCATTGTAGAAAATAATTTAGTAGACCACTTAAATTAAATAATTTTTTATTTAAATAAAAAAAACCCCCATGAGAATAATTAGATAAATCATTATTTATTTAATTTTCTCTAGGAATTATTATTAAATCATTATTCAATAATTATTCCTTATCACATTTGGCTAAATCCCTTAGGAATATTTAAATAAATCATTATTTATTTGAATTTCCTTATTTATGTTATTAGAATAATTATTAAATCGTTATTTAATAATTATTAAATCGTTATTTAATAATTATTTTGATTTCATATCTTTCTTATTTCTCGTGAAATAATTAATAAATCATTTTATTTGTTAATTATTTCTAAATAAGGTATTTAACCATTTTAAATTCATTTTCCCTCTCCAATAAATATAATAAAGTATTCCAAGTAGTTATATCTGAATTTGATTAATAATATTTTTTTATTATCCATTTTCGAGATTAACTCCATATTTTGCTATATAAAGGAGGGTTTTTCATTCATTTTCACCATGATCACAATCATCGTCAACATTATCGTCATTTTTCTTGAGCTACCATTTTGAGTTCTTCACTTTTGTTTGGGTTTTTCACATTGATAGGGAAGATCAATTTTATGACGCATCAAGGATATCAAAGGACCCATCCCACAGAGGGGGACTTATGGACCAATCTGTAGATCTCCTTCACCAAGTGTTATCAATAAAAGATTTATTCATTTTAAAAAGTATTTCCAATTGGGTTATTATACTAGATTCTTTATATTTTTGCTTTATGTTTTGGGTTATATTTTCTTTTACTGTAGGTTTTCTATTTGTGTTTCATATCTAAGATGACAGCAGCCATCAACTTGTTGTTAGGGTCACTTGTCACCTAGTGACTTAAGTGAATTATTTTTGGTACACCTTCCAAGAATTTTCACACTAACAATGGGGGGGCTTTGATCATTGCCCAATCAAGTTGACCATCTAATGGCTATCAAAAAAATGGACCTTTCCCCTTTCAATATAATCCTTTATGGGTGAACAAGACATAATTCAATGCCTTGGTTATCAAGGCCTAGTTCGAATGGATCATTGACTCTCCTATATACATTTGAGGGGAAAAAATAAAAGGCCTAAAAGAATAAAAAAAAGAAATGGATTTGGGATCGATCAAAATAAAAATCGATGGGATTTCATCTCCTTCAATCTCAGTTAGTTGAGGCTCTTCATAAAATTGAATACATTCTAGTGACTGAGGAGTTGCTCAAGGAAAAAAAATGTGAAGACATGCATAATAAGTTAAAAGTTGAAGAGATCTGGAGACTCAACTCAAGAAGCCTTTGGTTAAAAGTAGAGGGCAAGAACACCAAATTTTTCCACAAGAAAACAAAAATGAGAGAGCATAGAAATTGAGTCAATCAAGTTCAAGTGAATGGAAATATTATTATGGACCCCGATACAATAAAAGAAGAGGCACTCTTGTTCTTTCAAAATTTGTATAAGGAATAAGGAGAGGTGTCATCTCAATGAGAATAGAACTTCTTGGACTACATTCCCCAATTAGTCACCTCGAAGATCAATGCACAACTCATGAAATTTATATTTGAAGAATAAATATGAGAAGCAGTTTGGACCTTTGAACTGGATAAGGCTCCAAGGCTTGACGGGTTCACTGACTCATTTTACGAAAAATTCTAGGACGTGATAAAACTTGACTTCTGCGAGATAGTTTCATTTGTCCAAAACACCAAAAGAATGGATGGAGCTCTCAACTCCTCCTTCCTGGTGCTGGTTCTAAAAGAGGTAAATCCTTCTTCATTTTAAAGGTTCCATTTGATTTCCTCATTCAATTTCTCATGTAAAATAATTACTAAAATTATGGCACAAAGAATGCAACCTTTCATCCCTAATCTTATCTCATAAAATCAAGGAGGATTTATTAGGCAAAGACAAATTATGGACAATATTGTCCTTGTCCAAGAATGATCCAGGTGGATCCAAACATGCTCAAAATTCAGAGTCCTCGAATTGAAGTTCATCTAGGACCAGATCGTAGGGCTCGTTGCCCTAATTCCAACAATTTGAATGGCACTCAAATCCGAGTTCATATGCTCCAGATATTCGCGGTCAAATTTTTGGTCAAACTTGGCAAAGTGGCAGCCTTAACGAGGCAACAAATGTCGAGACCTTGCGCATAGAATTTGGCCATCAGATGGGCGAAATTGTTGAATGGTTAATTTGTCTAATAACCCTTATTTTCGACAAAATAAAGAATTACCATTCCCTCCAGACCCTCCCACCCCACCGGTTGAAATCAATTTAAATATAGTGACATGGGGTGGTAGTTGGTCAAACCCCGCCACCATGAACCATTCAAACTACATATCGGTTGGGGCCACGTGCCCACGTGCCCACGGACCTTGCCCACCATTCGCCAGAGTCAACATCGAGGCCGACAGGGCTCGAACCCGCCCAACCCACGTGGGTCGGCCCCAAACCATAATCAAATTATACTAACTGTTGACGATTCATTAAACCAAAGAAAACATTAAGTGTGCCAAAAATTAACACTGTGTAATACACAACCATCAAGCCATTTGTTTGACCACAAATTAATGAAATGACACACCACCATAACCGCTGAATTAAAATATACAAAGTGCCAAGTTAGTCAGGCGAGGACCTCCGACCTTCCCCCACCAAACTTAGAACCTTAACTAATGCGCCCAACGGTGCCATTGTTAACTTCACTGAAAAAAACATTTTAGAGCTTTTAAAATCATTCGACAAGGGAGACAGGGCCATTAGAAAAATGTCAAGCAGTTAGAACCTTGTATGGAGGAACCACAAACCATGAGCAGAACCATGAGCACCTGAGTGTTTGAAACCATGAGCCAGAGAATGTCAAGATGCTGAGAAAGATTCCCTTGAGGGCCAGAGGTGCCAGTGACAGAATTTGACAAGTGAATAGTATTTTTTGCATGTTTTCTTGGTAGGAGTCCAACTGTGTAGTCAAAATCTCCATTTGAGCAACAGAAATGCAGGTGTCCAACAGCAAGGAATCTTAGGAGAATCTTGTGGAATCTTAAAGATTCCCTTGGAGGTTGATTTTTGCCAGTGTCAGAATGATGTCGATTTTATATTCATTTTTCACAAAATTTTGCAGGGAGCGCAATGATGTGCTCAGAACCTTCATCCGAGCAGTGGATTTTCCAGCCATCTTTAGGAAGGAATCTTTGGGGAATCTTCAAGATTCTCGAGGGTCCAAAATTTGACGGTGTCAGAATTGGACAAGTTTATAGTCGATTTTTTACCATTCATCATCAGGAACTAAGTGGTGCAGTCCATTTTAGCAACTGAGCATTGCATTTTTTGGACATCCCCGAAAGTGGAGGTATATGATGTAATTATGTCATGCTTTTCTTCTGATTTACTGAGCTAATGTTTTTGTTGTTGAGATCCTTGATTATCATTATGTTGAGGGATACTTGTATGCCACATCATGTGATATTTTATTATCTTGTCATGCTGGATGAATGCCCATTTGAGTGAGAGTTCCTATATGGAGAACGTCTTGTGGAGAGACATGCCACTCTTATTGAGGGAATTTTCCCATATGAATGAGAGTTCCTGAGAACGTCTTGTGGACATACATGCCACTCTGGTTGAGGGTATTTATCCTTATAATGACAAAGAAAATACCTGTACATCATCAGCATTTGCAGCATTTAATGAAGCAGTCTCCCCACTCTTGACACCAGGGCACAGAGACGTAGCCCACACTGGGTGAACTATGTTATCAATGTGTTTGTGTTCTTTGATTTGATGGTTTTTATTATGTTTCATTATCTTTTCAGTATGCACATGTGGCTTTTCATGCATTTTTTAATGCAATTATGTTAACATCATAAAAGTAAAAGACATTAGATAATTTTAGTAGTTGAAGAGATATGGATCAAGTTTGGTATTAGAGGAGTATTCTCGTTGATGTGAATTGTGAGTGTGAATGATTCAACGTGCAACAAGAATGGAAATGGAGAATGATAGAGACATGTAAGAGGCCTTCTACAAGATTTCAGAAATAGTAAACATAATGTATGCATCTTATGAGGAGAAGATGGCAAGAGAGGAACGAGAGACAAAAAGAGTAGAGGACGATGCTCCATCTACCCCCTCGAGTGTACATTCATCTTATGCATCGTCTTCTCATCATTCAAATGAGGAGATCAGTCAAAACCTTCAAGAAGAGAATACTAAATTGAGGAGACTTATATGAGAAGAGAAAGTCGAGAAGCAAAGATTGTAGCTTCAGTTACGAGCCACAGAAGAGGCCTTGGAAAAATTTAAGCGCAACAATGGGTTAGCGAAGCCATCATCACCTGTTTCAAAATCGGCAATTGAGGTAAACATGGAGGTACCCATTTCAAGAACTTGCATGAGACTCCTTACCAGGATGGAGTATAAAAGAGGAGGACTTGGTATTAATGGCCAAGGGATGACTCATCCATTGGAGGTGGTACAAAGACCTCGATTCCTAGGTTTGGGATACACTGAAGAAGAGTTCTCAAAGGTGTCAGAAGCTTCCAAGACATTGTTGAAATGATCAAGGAAAGAGAATGATGAGAAATCGTCACAATCCTCCCATGACAATGCACATTACTGAGGAAGAGCTAACGCAAGCTCTCAGCATCAAGTTTTCACCACAAACAGTTAAGAGAGGTATAAAAAGTCTCAGTATTCTAGAGTTCATTTTGATTACAAGCATGTTAATGATGAACAGAAATCATGTCATAGAAAACTATGTAGTTTTTTTGGTTTACGTAACCATGTGGTTGTTGAGTGCTGGAAGAGAATGGCAACAAGAAAGAGGATAAGGCATGAAAGGCCTTCTCCACATCAAGGAAGGAAGCAGGTTAAGCAGGTCTGGAGGAACAAGACATATTACAGTCATTACAACAGAGGTGGTCATCAAAGATCCACACATTGCAGGATCCATCCAAAGTAGCGTCTTAAGGACAAAGCACCCATGCAAAAACCAGTTGGTGAAGGTGTTCAAAAAGAAAATCCACCACATTCTTCATGGTTTACTTTGTTGAGTAAGAGATAGTTTTACTAGATTTGGTAGCTTTTCACAGCCACATTTTGTAAATCACTTGTTGCAACATAATTGTAAAAGTGATGACGTGTTTGCCATCGCCTG
Organism: Pinus tabuliformis; assembly: GCA_031772625.1. Taxonomy (NCBI): domain Eukaryota; kingdom Viridiplantae; phylum Streptophyta; class Pinopsida; order Pinales; family Pinaceae; genus Pinus; species Pinus tabuliformis. Next base: position 2,077,708,598 of record CM062818.1, read on the forward strand.
TTAAAGCAACGATGATGTTTTGGCCTTGTATTGATAGTTGGGTTATTGTTTCTATTTTGATGTAAACTTGACCAAAGAGTCTTCCTTATAAAATCTTAGCAAGTATGGGATGCTTGGGTCATGATTGGTCATGTAATTGAGCATGTAATTTGCAAATATTGTAATACAGGTTTACAGAGGATGCAGGTGTCGGTTCATCACTTATGGCTCCGAAGGACAAGGGTGAAGGAGAAGGAAGGGTGACATGTCAAGACACTTATGGTGCAGAAAATGTATCACATCAGTTGTAGATCATGTTCATTCTTTTGGAGGACCAAAAGCTCCTCAGTGGGGAGGAATGATCCCGGTGGCTCCATACACGCTCAAAATTTAGCAGTGGCTATGGAAAAGCTCAAAAATTAAAGTCCTTGGATTGAAGTGCAACCATGACCATATCATAGTGCTCATCACCCTGATTCCAACGGTGTGAACGCCACTCAAATCCGAGTTTGTATGCTCTAGATATTTTCGGTTAAAGTTCTTGTCAAACTTGGCCAAGTGGCAGGCTTAACAAGGCAACAAATTCACCGAGATCCGGTGCACGAAATCCAGCCACCGGATGGGAAAAATTGCTAAATAGTTAATTTGTCTAATAACCCTTATTTTTGACAAAATAAAAAATTACCAAATGCTTGTAAAAACTGAAAAATATTAAAAAAGGGGGCGATTCGAGCTCGTCGGACCCGCCCACCCCACCGGTCGAAATCATATTAAATATAATGAAATGGGGTGGCAGGCGGCCAAACCCCGCCACCCCGAACCAATTAAAATACGTATGGGTCGGGGTCACATGCCTCTAGACCCTGCCCACCATTCGTCAGAGTCAACTTTGGGGCCACCAGGGCTCAAACCCACCCAGCCCACGTGGGTCAGCCCCAGTTGGGCGGCCCCATATTTAAACCATAATCAAACTACAATAATTGTCAACGGTTCAATAAACCAAAGAAAATGTTAACCGTGCCAAAAATTAACACTGTGTAATACACAACCGTCGAGCCATTTGTTTGACCATCAGTTAATGAAACGACACAAAACCACAACTGCTGAATTTAAAATATACAAAGCTCCAAGTGGTCAGGCGAGAGTTTGGAACCTCTAACCTCCCCCTGCCAAACTTAGAACCTTAACCAATGCGCCCAAAGGCGCCATTGTTAACTTCGATGGAAAAAATTATTTTAGAGCTTTTCAAATCATTCATCCAGGGAGAGCAGGCCATTGGAAGAGCGATGAGTAGTCAAAACCCTGAATGGAGGAACCACAAACCATGAGCAGAACCATGAGCACATGAGCATGTGAAACCATGAGCCAAAGAATGTCAAGATGCTGAGAAAGATTCCCTTAAGGGCCAAAGATGCCAGTGACAGAATTTGACAAGTGGATAGTCATTTTTGCATGTTTTCTCTCCAGGAGTCCAACTATGCAATCAAAATCTCCATTTGAGCAACAGAAATGCAAGGGTCCAATATAAAGGAATATTAGGAGAATCTTGTGGAATCTAAAAGATTCCCTTAGAGGCTGATTTTTGTCAGTGTCAGAATGATGTCGACTTTATAGTCATTTTTCAAAAAAAATTGTAGGGAGCACAGTGGTGTGCTCAGAACCTTCATTTGAGCAGCGGATTTTCCAGCCATCTTTAGGAATGAATCTTTGGGGTAATCTTCAAGATTCTCGAGGGTTCAAAATTTGATGGTGTCAAAATTGGACAAGTTTACAGTCAATTTTTCACCATTCATCACCAAGAATTAAGTGGTGCAATCCATTTCAGCAACTACGCATTGCATTTTTCGAACATCCCCGAAAGTGGAGGTATATGATGTAGTTATGTCATGCTTTTCTTCTAATTTGTTGAGCTAATGTTTTTGTTGTTGAGATTCCTGATTATCATTATGTTGAGGGAGACTTGTATGCTACATCATGTGACATTTTATTAGCTTGTCATGCTGAATCAATTCCCATTTGAGTGAGAGTTCCTATAGGGAGAACATCTTGTGGAGAGACATGCCATTCTTATTGAGGGAACTTGCCCATATGAGTGAGAGTTCCTGAGAACATCTCGTGGAGAGACGTTCCACTCTGGTTGAGGGTATTTATCCTTGTAATGGCAAAGAACATACCATGTACATCATAAGCATTTAAAACATTTAATGAAGCGGCCTCCCCACTCTTGACACCAAGGCCCGGAGATGTAGCCCACACTGGGTGAAATCTGTAATCAATGTGTTTGTGTTCTTTGATTTGAGGTTGTTATTATGTTTCATCTTCTTTTCAATATGCACATGTGGCTTTTCATTGTCTTTTGAATGCAATTATGCTAACACCATAGAAGTAAAAGACCTTGGATAATTTTGGTAGCTGAAGAGATCCTGATCAAAGAATCAATCCACTCCAGCAAGTCTAGAAGGGAAAAAGGAATGTTGATTAAACTAGATCTGGAAAACGCCTTTGATCAAGTAATACACTTCTTCATTCTCTTGATTCTTAGGAAAATTGGATTTGTTAAAGAATTCTTAAAATGGTTTAAAGCTTGTATTTCCTCTCCTTGGATTGCCCCTTTGGTTAATGGCAAATCCACGAGATTATTTAGAGCTTCCTGTGGAATTAGAAATGATGTCTCCTCTTGCATATACTTTTCATTCTAATGGTAGATTCTTTAAGAAGGTGTCTTGAACATGAGTGCCTCTCCAATCACCTCCCTAGAATTTGATTTACGGCAGGTATCAGAAATATCAGTCACTCCCAGTTTTGTCGATGACACCATTCAGTTAGGGGGGCCTTCTCACATCATAGCACTGATATTAAGACTCATTCATGACTAATTTATGGTAGTCTCAAGAGGTAAAATAAATTAATGGAAAATTCACCTATATAGTTGGAATATTGGCAGAGGTTTGCAAGGGAGAATTCTACAAATCCTTGTCATATCAGCTAAATATTCTTAGACAAATTTAAAATACTTGAGGATACCCATGTGCTTAAAATCATTCTCCGACCCTTCATGAAACAATATGATTGAAAACCTTAAATCTAAATTTGAGAAATGCGGAGCTCATTAGTTAAATCCAACAAGAAGGATAATCCTTATAAAAAATTTCCTCTCAATGCTCCCTCTTTATCAATTATTTGTCCTTTTACCTCCCATGTCCATTAAACAACAAATGGCACAGGTAATTAGAAAATTCCTCTCGAAAGGTGGCGAAACAAATTCCAGAAAGTATCATTTAATAAATTGGAGGATTGTCCACCTTCCCAAAAATTTGGGAGGATTGGAAACCATAGATCTTGTTAGTTTCAGTCTTTCCAGCCTTCCTCCAGTGATCAAATGTGCTCTTACAAAGTGATTTAGAAGTGTTAAGGTCAAATTTTGTCATTTCAGTGAGTCTTCAAGCAAAATTTGGTCACTAGGCATTAGGTCTAGGGTTTGCTCTCACTGTTTTCAAAGTTGTCCAAATGCCAATATATGTCACTATTCAGCTGAGTTTATCATCATTCATAGGGTTTTCATTATCATCTCAGCGTCTAATGAGTCATTTTACACCTTGTTCATGCTTCAGTTGCGCCTAGGCAGGGTCATTTCCCTCTCCTAGGGTTTTGATGGCAATATCTCTTGGACAGTCAAATCATTAGCGAAACTTGTATCCTAATGTTCATACACCTTCCCATATCCTTAAAGTACCTTATCAAATGCTTCCCATCACTGAGATCCCCCAAAATCCTCATTTTTGCACAAACCCTAGTTTCTAGCTACAACCTGGCAATTTTCTAGGTTGGGCCTGTGTTTTGCCCTTTTGGACCCCTTCCCCTCACTCGATCACCACGATTCCACTTTCCCCTACTTCCTAACATCCCTCCCTACTCCCCAAAATTTCCTTAAGAATTTAGAAGCCCCCTATCCCCTTCATTTCGCTCCATTTCGACAAAATTCCTTGTTTCACACATCGGGACAAGTCGCACTCAAATGATTTTCCAGAGCAATAAAAGATGAATTTTGGAAAACTGAGAGAGGTTTTTGTCCATAACATGCCAAAGAATAAAAACCTCCTTCACTTTTTGCACAGGTGTCATGGTTTTAAAGAAATGTCAAAATTTCAATCGCCAGATCCAAGGAGGTTGGCCAAGGCACTAAAACAACGGAAAAGGCCTGATCCACTCCAAATTTTGGCCAAAGCCTCTTTTACTGAGAATGGTACTTTATTGGGGACTCCCAGCACAAATTCCAAGAAATTTTGAGCATTTTGGGTGATTTTTGGTTTTTAAGGCAAAAAACAGGTTTTTCCGCTTGACGGGTCTCACCCCGCGCGACCCTTTCACTTGGCAACTCTATTTTCAAAAAAATCAGCATTTATGGATTTGGCATGAAAATTTACACATGCTCACCCATTTCCAAGAGATTTTATGAAGTTTTGGGCCTCCTGAAAGTCAAAAAACAAGCAAAAAATGACTTTCTGCCACATTTTTGACACACAAAAAGAAGTCTTGGGAGATTGCAATTTTGGAGGGGCAAATGACAACCAAATTCCGCAATTCTAGTTAGGTTAGAAAGTATACTCATAGTCCTTTCCAACAAGCCTACGATTGCCTCATTTGGACACCTGAAAGTGCCCCAAAAGTGCTCTCAAAGGCGCGCGACCCGTCAGGATTTGGCGCGCGACCCATCAGGGAATTTTCACAATTTTTCACTTACAGCTCATGGATTCGCCCAGCTTTTACTAGTTTTGACTTTTGATGGGATTTTTCACCCTCTTGTTGTAAATGATGTAATTTTATGACACTTTTACACTTATGTATCTCTTCTAGAAGATTCATTCATGAGATAGGTGAAAATTTAATGAATGAATTGGTTTCCTAGCTTATAGAGGCAAGTTGTTTTGACTGCCTAGATTTTAGTGCTCAGTTTAGAATTGGTTGAAACAGCTCCTAGAAGGATGAGCTCGACCCCTAGAGGCAAGGAAAGGTGTTAGATTTCCTATATTATGTATTTTCTTAGTCATTTTCAGGGGTTGGAAGGTTGGACTCTTGAGGGAGAAGCTCTTATTGTATTACTCACTGTATCTCTGCAATTTTTGGCAAAGGAAGACCAGGGTTTTGCAGTCCTTTTTGGGATTCTTGTGGTTACATGAATTGATGGTGTGTTTCTCTATGTACTTGTAAGTGTGTTATGTGAATCATTTCCTTTCTTTTCCTTTTGCACATTAAGCAAATGAAGTGTTAAAGTAGAACTCATGATTGTCATGCTCTGCTTTTAAGTTTGCTTAATTTCAATGTTTTCTACTGTTTAAGGAGAATTCAAAGTTATTGTTTTCTCTCCTTAACTCCTCATCTGTCATTCTTAATCATCCACCTCAATCAAAGGCATCAATACTATCTCCGACCTCGCCCCAAAGAACCCCCTGCAGAAACTATGTCCAATCCCCGCACCCAAAATTGCCATCTCCTCAATTTGCCACCAAAAACCCTAAAAACCCCAAATCAACCCTTTTGATCAGTTTACTAGCCTAAAATCAGTGTTACCCTATTGGTCATCTCACCAATTGAAGATCTTTACCGAGATAGACCAGAGAGAGCCCTCTCCTGCCCCGTAGGGCTAGCTACGAGGCTAAGTGGTTTGATGTTGCCTTGAGGTTTACCTTTCTCAGCCTGAGGTGAAATTTCTAGCACTAACATACTGGCGACCATACTGGGGAGAACAAACTTGTTCGTGGGTTGATGTGTGTGTTTCATAAGTCTTAGACGGAGCCTGAAGTTATGCCAGGTAGCCTTCAAAACGCTTTTGCTTTGCATTAGCGGAATTAGATAAACGCTGCTTCAGTCAATCTCCGTGAGCTTGTGAATACGGCCACTTCGATTTCATTTTACCCCAGTACATGTATCAAGTTCAGATCTGATTGTTGATGGTGAACAACGATCAGACACTGACAAGGCTGAAATCATTCACTTGGCGACTCCTTTCACTAAAGAATCTAGCGATCAGTGCTTCATGGTGACTTCACTGCAGAGAGATCAATAGCTGTGAGATGGACTGAATCACAAGAAGATATGCTCCCTTGAGCCGAGATCACATCCCTGGTTTTCCAAATAAAATTCCAAAGGTAGATTGGTCAAGGAATCTGCCTATATTTAATGATGATGGTAAGAAGGATGCTGCTTTACATCTAGTTAGATTTCATATGCATATTCACAAGTTGAAGGTGGATTTTCCTGAAGATTACTTGATGAAGATATTCTTGGCCACTCTGGAAGGTGAAGCCCAATCATGGTATGAAAGTTTGCCGCCTGCTTGTATTTACTGTTTAAAGGATTTTCATGCTATGTTCATTGAAAGATATATGGACTTTTATCCATCATTAAATTTAGTTCAAGACTGTTGCAAGCATGCTTATAGTTTTATTGAAAGCCTTGAGAAATATTATGAAGATGATAATTTTATGGACATTGAGATTATGAAGGCTCTGTATGAGAATCCATTTCAGCAGCACACAGAAATCTTAGAGGATACTTGTCAAGATCAGCAGGCTAAAGATTTCCATATGGTTGAAAATGAGGAAAGAGCAAATGATGTTTCAGATCTGTCCATAGAAGAAGACAGCATGCAGGTAACACAGGAAAGTAAGGTTCCCATCTCAGAAAGTGATGATGATAAATCAGATCGGGAGATAAATTGTGATGAGGCAAAACATGTTGTTCTAGATCTCATAAAAGAGAGTTGTATTGTCGCGACTGCCTCAAATGAAGAAAATGAAGTAGCAGACCTAAATGCTCTCATCTCACCAGCACTAGATCTTCATGAGGAGGTATTCCATTGCCTCTGTGAAAAACAAGACGAGATCTTTGTTCAAGTAAGTGAAAAGGTTTCTCTGGATGAATCTGTGATAGCTGATAGAAATGTTAGTGTTGGGTTTCACGAAACATCTGAAATTTATTTTCTCATGTTTGATGAATGTAATGAGAATCTGGCTGTCATATCACATGAGGATAACTTACCATATATTCAAACTACAAAAGATCAGACCATACAGGATTACCCTTCAGATTCTTCATATGTCTTATGTGTTGAAATGTTTTTACAAGAGGAGATCGGCTCATCTACTTGTTCAGAATTTTTTGAGGACAGGAACACACTCTTTCTGAAGCACATGATGAAGGCAGATCAGAATTTGAAGCAAAATACACCTTGTTCTTTTAGCAGGAGGTGGCAGTGGCAAATCTTCATGTTTTTCATGATCCTCTAGCAAGTTTGTTGCAGCCAGCAGTGATAGTGTTTATTGCAGTGTTCAGTGATGAAGGAGATCATGGTCAGCTATGTTTTTGGATGCTCAGTTGTAGGTTTGTACTGTTGACCAGAATATCTGATAAGAAGAATCAATCAAGAAGGCATCTGCTTGATTGGTTACATTGGCATTATGATATAGTTTGATGGTATGTTGTCTTGTAACCTAGGCGGTTATGTACTGCCATCAAGTTTTAAGTTTTAAGTTTTAAGTTTAGGTCTTGAGTTAATTTGTTAGAATCAAGTTTTTCCATCATTTCAATTTGTCATCGAGTCGGTTTGAGTCAAGTTTCAGTTAAGTTTCAGTCAGTTTTTAGTCAAGTTTCATTCAATAAATGAGTCAAAGTCTTGTGTCGTTTGCCGAAATAATGACTCCATCACCCAATGGATGAAAGCACTGGTCTGCGCTCCCAGAGGTCTGAGGTTCTTGGCACCTCCAAGGAGCTACCATCCCCATTGGAGCCAATGTTAGTGTCAGTCTTTCCAGCCTTCCTCCAGTGACCAAACGTGCTCTTAAAAAGTGATTTAGAAGTGTTAAGGTCAAATTTTGTCATTTCAGTGAGTCTTCAAGCAAAATTTGGTCACTAGGCATTAGGTCTAGGGTTTGCTCTCACTGTTTTCAAAGTTGTCCAAATGCCAATCTATGTCACTATTCAGCTGATTTTATCATCATTCATGGGGTTTTCATTATCATCTCAGTGTCTAATGAGTCATTTTACACCTTGTTCATGCTTCAGTTGCGCTTAGGCAGGGTCATTTCCCTCTCCTAGGGTTTTGATGGCAATATCTCTTGGACAGTCAAATCATTAGCGAAACTTGTATCCTGATGTTCATACACCTTCCCCTATCCTTAAATTACCTTATCAAATGCTTCCCATCACTGAGATCCCCCAAAATCCTCATTTTTGCACAAACCCTAGTTTCTAGCTACAACCTGGCAATTTTCTAGGTTGGGCCTGTGTTTTGCCCTTTTGGACCCCTTCCCCTCACTCGATCACCACGATTCCACTTTCCCCTGCTTCCTAACATCCCTCCCTACTCCCCAAAATTTCCTTAAGAATTTAGAAGCCCCCTATCCCCTTCATTTCGCTCCATTTCGACAAAATTCCTTGTTTCACACATCGAGACAAGTCGCACTCAAATGATGTTCCAGAGAAATAAAAGATGAATTTTGGAAAACTGAGAGATTTTTTTGTCCATAACATGCCAAAGAAGAAAAACCTCCTTCACTTTTTGCACAGGTGTCATGGTTTTAAAGAAATGTCAAAAGTGCAATCGCCAGATCCAAGGAGGTTGGCCAAGGCACTAAAGCGACGGAAAAGGCCCGATCCACTCCAAATTTTGGCCAAAGCCTCTTTGAATGATCATGGTACTTTATTGGGGACTCCCAGCACAAATTCCAAGAAATTTTGAGCATTTTGGGTGATTTTTGGTTTTTAAGGCAAAAAACATGTTTTTCCGCTTGACGGGTCTCACCCCCCGCGCGACCCTTTCACTTGGCAACTCTATTTTCAAAAAACTCAGCATTTCTGGATTTGGCATGAAACGTTACACATGCTCACCCATTTCCAAGAGATTTTATGAAGTTTTGGGCCTCCTGAAAGTCAAAAAACAAGCAAAAAATGACTTTTTGCCACATTTTTGACACACAGAAAGCAGTCTTGGGAGATTGCAATTTTGGAGGGGAAAATGACAACCAAATTCCAAAATTCCAGTTGGGTTGGAAAGTAGACTCACAGACCTTTCCAACAAGTCTACTCTTGCCTCATTTGGACACCTGAAAGTGCCCCAAAAGTGCTCTCAAAGGCGCGCGACCCATCAGGCAATTTTCACAATTTTTCACTTACAGCTCATGGATTCGCCCAGCTTTTACTATTTTTGACTTTTGATGGGATTTTTCACCCTCTTGTTGTAAATGATGTAATTTTATGACACTTTTACACTTATGTATCTCTTCTAGAAGATTCATTCATGAGATAGGTGAAAATTTAATGAATGAATTGGTTTCCTAGCTTATAGAGGCAAGTTGTTTTGACTGCCTAGATTTTAGTGCTCAGTTTAGAATTGGTTGAAACAGCTCCTAGAAGGATGAGCTCGACCCCTAGAGGCAAGGAAAGGTGTTAGCTTGCCTATATTATGTATTTTCTTAGTCATTTTTAGGGGTTGGAAGGTTGGACTCTTGAGGGAGAATCTCTTATTGTATTACTCATTGTATCTCTGCAATTTTTGGCAAAGGAAGACCAGGGTTTTGCAGTCCTTTTTGGGATTCTTGTGGTTACATGAATTGATGGGGTGTTTCTCTATGTACTTGTAAGTGTGTTATGTGAATCATTTCCTTTCTTTTCCTTCTGCACATTAAGCAAATGAAGTGTTAAAGTAGAACTCATGACTGTCATGCTCTGCTTTTAAGTTTGCTTAATTTCAATGTTTTCTACTGTTTAAGGAGAATTCAAAGTTATTGTTTGCTCTCCTTAACTCCTCATCTGTCATTCTTAATCATCCACCTCAATTAAAAGCATCAATACTGTCTCCTACCTCGCCCCAAAGAACCCCCTGCAGAAACTGTGTCCAATCCCTGCACCCAAAATTGCCATCTCCTCAATTTGCCACCAAAAACCCTAAAAACCCCAAATCAACCCTTTTGATCAGTTTACTAGCCTAAAATCAGTGTTACCCTATTGTTCATATCACCAATTGAAGATCTTTACCGAGATAGACCGGAGAGAGCCCTCTCCTGCCCCGTAGGGCTAGCTACGAGGCTAAGTGATTTGATGTTGCCTTGAGGTTTACCTTTCTCAGCCTGAGGTGAAATTTCAAGCGCTAACAGATCCCACCATCACGAATATTGTAATGGGAGCTAAACTTATTTGGTGCCTAATAACTGGAAACGAAATTGGTGGAAACATGTTCTTCTTTGCAAATATTTTTTCAGACAGAGACACGCTTGAATTCTTCATCCACTCCCAAATAGAAGCAATTCTCAGATATGGAAAATAATATAAGCATGTACTCCTTTGATTCAATCCAAATTAACTTGGATCCTGGGAAATAAAAGGCAAATTATTCTTTGAAATGACCGTATCATGGGGAGTCCTTCCTTGGGCTTAACTCTCTCCCTTCGCCCCATCCTATATTAGCTCTCTTCTAACATAAAATCCACCTTAGGGGATGTCGCGCCTTGCTCGGAAAATGACACTTGGGAGTCTTGGAACTGGGGACATATTCTAGATAAACCGAATAGAGCATGCAAACAATTAAAATCGTTACTAGTAGGTTGTGCTCTGGCACCAGTCAAAGAGCTAGACTCGCATTTATGGTATCAAGCTCCCTACCCAATAAAAAGAGGGTATGACTTCCTCCTGAATCCTAAACAAGCATCTACACATTCAGGGATATGGGGGGAATCTAGAATCCAGACTATCTCCCCAAGATCAATGCTTTTTGTTGGACCTTGGCTCATAAAAAAATATCGATAGCATAAAATATATCAAAGTGAGGGGTTTAGGGCCCATCATGGTTTTTCTATGCAAAAAAAAATAAGAGACCATAGAGAATTTTTTCCTCAAATTCCATTTTTCCTTGGAAACTCGTAACTTGGTCTTTCACTCTCTTAGGAACAGAATTAACTCACCCAACAATATTCTAGATCTGGTTGGGATATGGGCAAGTTGTTACATGGGATCCTTCGTGGTGAAGAAGAAAACGAAATGACTCTAGGAAACTTTTACAAAAGTATTATGTTAGAAACTTTGGCTAGCGAGGAACAAAATCACATTCACAAATGAACAGGAAATAACACCAAAGTTGCTACAAAGGCAATTGGATTAATAAGGGAAATTTATAGGGCCATAGAAATAAAATATGAAGACACAAATTTGGATCCCCAATAATTAGCATGGGTTAACTCCTTTAACATCCCATCCATTCACTAGGGCTTCCAAAATCTCAAAAAGACCTGGAAAATCAAATGTATAGGAGAGGAATTCAAGAAATGGATCTCCCAAGACAAGAAATTTATCCTTTTTTTTACGAAGCATAGAAAGGAAACCTAGGGGTGACAAGAGCACGAAGCCAATTATTCACCCTAAGAATAATTTGGGAATCAAATCTTCATGGGGATTGGGACAAGTAACTAACAATATCATTGAAGCCTACACTCTATATCAGGGAATAAAACAAGCAGTCAATTTAAACATTTAAGATATCAGTGATTGGGGATTCGCTTATCATTCTACCCGAGATTCTAAATAGATCTCTTCCTAACGATCTCAAACTTTCTCATATTATCAAAATGATTTTTAACATGATTTTCCTCATCCCTAAAAAGTAATTCTTCCATGTCTTAAGAGGGAATAACTTGGTAGTTGATGAAAAAGCCAATCTTGGAGCTACTCTCCCTAAAGGAGAATTAGTCTACCATGGGCATACTCAAAGGGCCACTCTTTCCTAATGAAATACATGAACCATACTAGGTGAAAATTTATAAATATAAGTGAACCCACTAAGGAGCTCCCCTCCCCCCACCCTTGGTGCCTCTCATCCCAACACAAGGCTTACATGCAACATACATTACATATGTCATCTCACTGACCCTTAAGCATACAACACAAGCATCATTAGTGAAACAAAGTTAAGGGAGGATACCATCAACACAAGTATACTTTACCATTAGTTATGGACAATCACCCCCATATTCTTCACCAGACTTCGATCATGAAGAATTGGAGAAATAATCAACAAAATTAGACCATTACATCTCATGAGAGAACTCCCCCCAACATGATTTTGGAAATAGATGAAGATACTAGTGTCATGGATGTTTGACTATAGGTTGTTAACAAAGTTCATAGGAAACACACGACAACAAGGTATGCTCTATAAAGCTACAATTTGGGATTTCTTTCACCCTTGCTCCATCTGTTGATTTTTGGTAGCTTGGGAGGTGTTATCACTCCTTCAGATCTCCAAGGTTGAGGAAGAGTCCAGCTAAGGTAACCACAAGCCAATCTTTTGACTTGGTAGCTAGCCCTACCAGGTTGGAGAGGACTCTCTCCAAAGAATCACAACCAAGAGGGATGGATGGATTACAGTTTTAGGCTAGGTATAAAGTGCAGGGGTTTGTTTTGATTTGATTTGATTGGGTTATTGTTGGATGAGGATATTAGGTCAAAGAGGCTAGGTCATGGAAAATAACATATGATTGCAGACATTCAAAGGGGCAACGTAGGCAGAAGGCTTAACACTTAAAGGGTGATCTGGTGAGATGGTTTAAGACTAATGAGGAGTTAGGAAGAGCATAGGAGATGTATTCTTCCTAAATTGAAGAAAAAATGGACAAATTACGATAACTTTCCCAAAACAAAGCATGAGCAAGCATGTATTGTACCTATCAACTTGAAAATTATCATATAACATAAATGAAATGGTTTATGAACTTACAAAACTTTCATACAAATGATAAGAAAGAAGAAACAATGTTAAATATTCATACCACATGTATCCCAAGGAAATAGTTGCAATTCATCTATTAAAACTGGTCAAAATCTGATACAATATTGTCTCTAATCAATACTACAACATCCAACCAAGTCCAACCTCTGAAAAGAGTGAAGAAAGGGAACATATAGACATCAAACATCCATCTCTCATCCTCAGGGGTTGAATCCCTAAGTTGAGGAAGAGATCCACACAAATCTGAACTGATACCTAGAGTGTAGGGAGGTCCAAGTGACTCCTCCTTAATTACATTGAAACTAATTCATTTGACTAGATGATAAATTTTACCTGATGAATCTACCCCTAGGTAACTTATCCACATCATTATTACATTTACCATCCTCAATTACATAAGTGAAAACATCATTTTCTGAGATGAAATTCAAAATTACAGTGAAAATTCAAAAATATCAGCGAATGGTCAAGTACGCCCTCATAGTGTCAAGTGCGCCCTCATAGTGTCAAGTGCACCCTCCCTGTTGCAAGTTGATTTTTTTTTACACCTAAAGATAGGGATTGGGTGAAAAACTGTAATTAGTGTAAAAAAATAATAGAGAAAATGGAGAGTCATCGGGAGATGAACTGAACAGTCACTCCCTCTTGTATATAATAATGAACAACCTGAATGAATAATACGATTACATTTGAGGAGTTAACCCCTGGTCTGACATGGTATCAAAGCCAACAACATTTTTGGCTTCCCTCTCTGCTCTGTAACTCCCTTCTTCCTATTTCTTCCTAACTGACCTCTTGCAACCACTCCACAGGTGTGCCTCTCTCAAGAAATTGATAACCATTCTGTAGGTTTTCCCCTCTCTCACATTTCTTGCCCCTCACTAGCAACTGCTGCAGACGTTCGGGTGGTTATGCGAGGCAACTACTCCACAAGCGTAGCTTAGGTATCACTCCCACACCTGCATGCATGCTTCCTACCGATATAACTCTCATGGTTTCATCACTCTCTTGGTTTCATAGTGTTAAACATGGGTGCAATGAATGAAATTCTCTTATGACTATGTATCGATGTTCTAGAACCTAATCAGGTATTTTTCTCTGTTCATGCATTTTATTTATAAATCACAGTCAATTAGTGTTAAGCGTTAATATTGAGTTGAAGCGCTAAACCTTTCCTTAATAGCCTTTATTAAAAGTGTGAATTAAGCACGTGGGTGGAATTGATAAGTGGGAAGTGGTATCTCGCGCGCCGAAAGGTTGTAAACGATATTCCTAAAATTCACGCGATTAACCTTAGGGGCGACACGTATCACAGGAAAACCACTTTTCTCATGCGCTCTCAACTTGGTATCAGTCATGCAAGATTTCATGTGAGATTGCGCGACAACCATTCGATTGGACAGGTCACATCGACGGTGGAGATCATCCGGGTTTGTTGGTGAGCGGACGACATGATATCCGTTAGATCTGGAGAGTTGATCAATAGTGCAGATTGAAGCACTTGATAAAAGGAGAAGTCAACGAGGGACCGACAGTGATTGATCAGATAAGCGGGACCCTCAGGGGGAAATCCGCATACATAACCGAATTTTAGCGTAGCTGATTGGTTACAAAGTTAACCAGTAGTCGAATTACAAACTACCACCTCATTTTCATCAACCTCATGTGTCAAATTTTTTACCAGTAGAAGAGCGATTTTTTTTCACATAGTACACATTTTTAAAATGCACCCATTGATATTTGTTGTGGGAGTGGTTCTCAATGGGAAGAAGAACTATCTTGAGTGGTCTCAGAAATTCCAACACACTCTCATTTTTAATGAGTTGTGGAAAGGAGTGTGTGTTGGAAACAAAGACAAAGAGCCAGAACAACCTACCTCAGACAAGAAATTCACCAGTTGGGAAAATAAGAACAGTAAGGCCTATGCATTGATTGCATCATCAGTAAATGAAGAGGCGAGTCACCATATCTTTCCATTTTCAAATGCTTTCGAAACCTTACAAAAACTGAAGGAACTCTATGTCTCACACTCTGCACTTGAAGTTGTTCAACTCATGATTAAATTGTTCACCCGTGAATTACAAAATCTTGATCCTCTTGCTCTTGCATCAGAAGTAAAATCTATTATGCATTATATCAAAGTCACTAAGGTTGAATTGGACATTCCTCTTATAGCTTTTCTCAAGGCACTTTATCTCACTTACTCAAATTATCTTGAGTCATTGCAAGCAAATGGAAACCTCAAAGATATTACCTTTGACTCCCTTGTGAAAAAATTTGCTAAAAGAGAGAAAACTTTTGGGAAGAAGACAGCTCCTTAGTCTTCTGAAGAGGTTGTGTGCCTTGCACATAAAGAGAAGAATCTTGCTCAAAATTCTTCGAGAGGAAGAGGTGGTTGAAGAGGAAGAGGAAGAAATTTCAGAGGTAGGGGGGTTAGACACTCTCAATGAGAAAAGTTAGATTTGCACTGCATACGCTGCAAAAGAGATGGATCACATGATGCATCCACATGAAAGTTGCCTTGGGATAGAATTGAGCATGAAATAAACCAACCTAAAGGTAAAACTAATGACAAAGAGAAAGGTATAGCACCTGAATCCACTCACTATGTTGTGGCACACTTTAATATTGGAGTAAATGATGACTTATTTAATGATTCAATTGCTTCTTAGAAAAATGATTGGTTGCTTGATTCAGGAGAAACTTTCCATATGAATTTTAGAAGGGATTTTTTTGAAGAATTTACTGACAATGTTGATGGAGCAGTATACTTTGCAGACAAATCAAAACTCAAGCCATCAGGACTTGGTACAATCAGGCTTAAATTGCCTGGTCTTCCAAACTTTCTCCTGCATCATGTTTTATATCTCCCACAGCTAAGGAGAAACTTGTTGTCCTTGGTCCACATCCGCCAGCAAGGACACTCCATTCATATGTTTGATGGAAAGCTTGAGGTGAGAAAAGCATCAGACCACTCACTTGTCATGACGGGGATAGAAGAAGAAAGCCTTCTCAAGCTGCAGGTACCTCTACTTGTGCACAAACTTTCTCATAAAATTCTCATTATGAAGAAGGTACATTTCCATCAAGTTTATTATGGCATGCTAGATTTGGACACTTGAACTATGACAGCCTCCACTTGTTGAAGAAAAATGGTGTTACTGGTTTGCCTAGAATTCCTAGGAAACTTAAGAAATGTGATGCTTGCATTCTAGGAAAGCATAGCAAATAGCCTTTTCATGATTCACATTCCAGAGCACATAGAAAATTTGAACTCATTCATTTAGATTTATGTGGTCTAATGCATCTTCCTTCTGCAAATGGAAATAAATATATAATGACATTTATTGATGACTACACCAGAATGTGTTGGGTTTATTTATTGAAGAACAAATCTGATTCTTTTCAAACATTCAAGAACTTTCATACATGGATTGAAAATGATGCACAATCTCATATTGTCTCTATTCGCACTGATAATGGAAAAGAATACACTTCAAATGAATTGGAAAAGAATACACTTCAAATGAATTTGAAAACTATCTTCGCCAACATGGTATCAAACATCAAACAAATGTGCCTTATAATCCCCAACGGAATGGAGTAGCTGAAAGAATGAATAGGACAATCTTAAATATGGCGCACTCCATGATGTTTTTCAAAAATGTAAAAAAGATGTTTTGGGCTGATGCAGTTCTATGTGTTGTATATGTAAAGAATAGATGTCCATCTAATGCTATTAGAAACAAGACTCCTTATGAAATGTGGTATGGGCACATTCCTTCAATAAAGCATCTCAGGGTCTTTGGTCGACATGTTATGCCTTGATACCAAAGGTACATAGAAACAAACTTGGTGCAAGGAGTCGTAAGTGTATCTTCATGGGGTATTCAAACACATCCAAAGCATATTGTCTCTATCCTTTCTTGAATCATCCAAAACTGACAATGTTGTTGAGCGCAACTTGATCGCTTGGATAGATTCACAAATGCAAAATCATTTCAACAATTTGATAATCAGATTCCACATCTTAAAGGGGGGGTTCCTATGCTAGATCAACCTATGGAATCTTCTTCTGAAGCACTCTCTCCCCCACATGAAACTCCAACAACAGATGATACTTTGAGTGATGTGATTGACATAATTGGGAGACTCAATCTTGATTCAGTCCCAACTCAATCAACGAAGCAGCGTGGACCATCTTAGAAAGGCCCCCCAAAGTGGTTGACAAAGACACTTGAAAGTGTTCATCCTGATGAGGTTGGAAAGACAGGAACTAGAAATTCAACCTCGCAAAATGGAGGTGATGTAGATGACTCTGATTCACCTATTGATATGTATGTTTCTTATGATTGTGAATTGAATTTGTCTATAGACTTTGAACCAAATTCCTTCAAAGAAGCTGCTTCTCATTATGAATGGAAAGAAGCAATGCAAAAGGAGTATGATGCCTTTATAAAGAATGGCACTTGGAATCTGGTTGATCCTCCATTGGGAATCAAACCAAATGGCTGCAAGTGGGTCTACAAGAACAAGTATAAAGCTAATGGCTCACTTGACAAGCACAAAGCCAGGCTTGTGGCAAAAGGTTTTGCACAGAAAGAAGGGGTCAATTATGAGGAAAATTTTTCCCCCACAGCAAAATTGGCTACCATCTAGACACTCTTTGCCCTAGCAGCTCAAAACGGTTGGAAAGTCCATCAAATGGATGTAAAAACTGCTTTCTTTAATGGAGATCTAAAAGAGAATGTTTTGATGTCCCGGCCTTAAGGATTTGTTGTAAAAGGACATGAACATAAAGTATGCAAAATTGCAAAATCCTTGTATGTCCTCAAACAAGCACCGTGAGCCTGGTATGGAAAGCTAACTGAGCATCTTCTGAAACTCAATTTCAAACATTATGATCTTAATGATGCAACTTTGTTTGTCAAGAAGGTCGGAAAAATAGTTGCATATCTTGTGGTATATGTAGATGATCTTTTGATGACAAGGAACAATGAGAGCTACATTGCATCCATGAAGAAGGAATTGAGAAAAGGTTTTGAAATGATTGATTTGGGTTATGTTCATTACTATCTTGGTATTGAAGTAACTCAACATCCAAAGTCCATATTCCTTTCTCAAAAGAAGTACATTGGAGATCTGTTGAATAGGTTTGGCATGACTAAATGCAATCCTCTGACTACTCTAATGGAACAAAGCTTAAATCTCGCAACCATTAAAGGAAAAGAATTTGAGGATGCAACAAAGTATAGACAGCTTGTAGGAAGTCTCAACTACCTAACTACTACCAGACCAGACATTTCGTTTGTTGTTGGAATCCTCTCCAGGTTTATGAAAAAGCCTTGTGAGGGACATTGGTCTACTAAAAAAAGAGTTCTAAAGTACTTGAAGGGAACTCAAGACTTTGGAATCAAGTATACACAGGTGGGCAACTTCAGCTTGATTAGATACTCTGATTGAGACTTCGATGGAGACAAAAAAACTGGGGTATCTACTTTGGGTTATGCTATGAATCTTGGATCAGGAGCTATCTCCTGGAGATCACGCAAACAATCAGTTCTAGAAAATTCACAACAGAGGAAGAATATGTGGCAACAGCTGAGGAAACAAAAGAAATTGTGTGGCTCAGGAAAATTCTAGAAGATTTGCAGGTAAAACAAGTACAATCGACTCCACTCATGATTAAAATTACATCGGTAATAAAGTTGGCCAAGAACCAAAAGTTCCATGATCGAACGAAGCACATCAATACAAAATATCATCTCATTCGGCATCATGTTGAGGCCAGAACAATCCATCTTCGTCGTTTTTCCACTAATAAGCAGATTCCAGACATCTTCACTAAAGTGCTTGGAAGAGAAAAGCTTGAAAGATTCAAAACGATGCTTGGACTCACCAACATCCCTTCAGATTAAGGGGGGGAATGTTGACACCTAATCATAGGGATTGGGTGAACAATTGTAATTAGTGTAAATAAATAATAGAGAAAATGGAGAGTCATCAGGAGATGAACTGAACAATAACTCCCTCTTGTATATAATAATGAACAACCTGAATGAATAATATGATTACATTTGAGGAGTTACCTCCTGGTCTGACAATTTTGACTGAGTTGTAGGTGTCCAAATCAGGCTCAAGATGGCTTGTTGGAAAGCCCTTCAAATCTACTTTCAGAATATGCCTCGAGTTTGCAAAATGAAGGTGATTTGACCCCTCAAAACTTCATTCTCCAAATAATTCTCTGTGTGAGGCGCCTAGGCCAAAATTGAGACAAAAACATGATTTTTTGCATTTTTTCCCTTTTCACATGCTAGTTTTGCAAACTAAGGCTGGAAAAGTGGTTTTATTAGATGTATTTGTCATTTGACATCCAGTGGTGGTCTCCTTTTGCTCAAAAAGTGGCTCAAAAAAGTGTGCAGCGCCTAGGGCGTTGCGCGTTTGACCATGTTGTTGATCTAACATTGTCCAAGAACACACAGAAAAAGACAAAAATTGCAAAAATGAGCCAAAATGCTTCAAAATTGGTGAAGTGGTTGATGATGGTGTAGCTAGGCTTGGATTGAAGCCTCTACAAATATATCAAGTTTATTTTTCTTTTCTTGGTGAGTTAGGTCTTTAATCTTTGCATTTGCTACCTTGAGCTTTGCCCTTGCAATCTTGTTTCTCACGGCATAATGTTTTGTCATCTTTCTCTGAATGTCATTTTCTTGATTGGCCTTGTCTAGGAGCTTCTCCAAATTTTGGTTTACCTTGTCAAGCCAATGCTCCAAGTTCTCATTAATCATGATGGCAAACTATTCATTCCATGTGAGTTGATTTGCAAGCTCAGCCTCCTTTTGTCTTTCTAGTTCTAGAGCTCTTTTCAGCCCTCCAATCCTAGGTCTACTTTTTGGTTCTTCCTCTTGTTCAGGTTCATCATGTATTCCATAGGCTTCATCAAGAAATGCCTTGGATTTCATTTCTTCTCTTTTTGCCTTGATCAGATTAATCTCCATGACATCATGTTTGGCTTGAAGTTGCTAATTTTCTTGCTCACAATATGAAATAATATATTTGGACCTCTCTAAGTTGGTCTAGAGCTCCCTAATGAGTGCATATTTTTCCTTGATGATAATTCTACTGTCCTCATTGTCATCATGCTCATCTAGGTCAACCAGGTGTTGAAGCCTCGAAAATCGTTGCCTCAACATGAGGGAAAACCACTCGGTCTGGACCCTTGCTGGCAGCTCCTTTTCCGTTCAGAGTAGTGGCTCTAACTAGGGATAATGGGACCAGTTTCCCAATATATTTAATGCTTGTGCTAATGGGGTGATGTATGATGTTTTAAAGTAATGTCTAAGCTAAAAGTAATCTAATCTAAACTAATCAATCACAATGCATTTTATTCTAATTTAAGAACTATCTAATTATAAATATACTGGGGATTAACTTGATGTATACGATCTACAATAATTTCTGAAATCAATTGGTAATAAAGATCATTCAATTGCAATTAAAAGTGAATCTGTTTTAACAATAATCGTTTTGTATAAAAATTTAGCCAAAACAATTGTGAAAGATATATCGCTTAAAGAATTGTTCATATATTCAGTATAAAATTAAGATCGTCATCATATAGAAGTGCAATAATGATAATAAAAATTCAAACTTTCATACATAAACAATTCGAAAAGAAATGATTGCTTAATACATAAGTAAAAAGGATTACGAGATAAAAGTACCATTTATAATACGTCCTACTCATGTGTTTTAGCAATATTGATCTATCTTCAATCCATTCAACATCATCTAAGAGTACAAAAGTGAAATTTCAGTAGAAGATGCTAAATCAGATAAAAATAAATCTTGTTCCATATATTTCACCAGAACTTCCTCAAAGGGACAAAAGTGCATGTTTTGAAGAGAGTTTCTGATAAAATTCTGGACCCCTCTCTAAATGCATGAGAGGGGTTTAAATACTAAAACTATAAAACTAAAAATAGATTATTACAAAAATAGTTGAGGAGGTTTAAACGACCTGCCTCAATTTGTGCAAAAATAAAATCAAAATGGAAATATCCTGCATTTGATCCTTCAGATAGCAAATATCCATCATGGGATCCAGCTGTGTTGGTTGGCCGACTTCAAATTTCAACTGTCCAGCGAATACGACATCGATCAGTTCTAGCGCCATTTTCTCGGTGGAAGTGGTTAGGCATTGCAGGGTCATCCATTGGTTGTGAGGCTTGACCAAATGTTGCCAATATGTCTCCCAGTCTAACCTAGTCATTTGCCCTATCACTTCTGCTTTCCTTCGCTGCCTATTTCCATTGTTGTTCGAGTTGTTTCGCATCAGGAAGGAAACCTGGAAACGATTCTGCCACAATATTGGCACTATGCAAATTCTCGATGATATTTTCTATGACATAGTTTGATGCTTTCGTCGCATCCGTTGTTGCCTTTTCTGCTTATTTAAGCCGAGAATCCCAGCTTGCAAATAAAATTTCTTTATGCGATTCCTCTAGCTTTGGTAGGTCGGCTTTTCTCCCCTCCTCTGTATTTTTCCAGGCGATGAAATCGGAGACCCTTTTAAATATCTCATCATATTCAAGTCGCATTTCTATGACTTTACTTGTTAGTTTATCGCTTGTTTCGCAATAGGATTTCCACTATGAAATCTTCTGACACAACGATTCTTTCTGATGCATCTGCTGGGAGTTAAGGCCGAGTACTTTGGTAACCAACTGATCAATTTTTGGATTATCTTTATGTAGATTAGTTATTGCTTGCACCTATGCTTCCTTCTCAGCTAAGTTGGTTTGATGTTCTATTTGCATCTATTCAAATACATGTTGAAGCTCAGCCAACTATATCTCTGCTTGCTGGTCGGATTTGACTTGTTGTAGTTGTTGCTCAAGCAACGTTATTTTACTTTCTTTTTCTCTAAGTAACATTTGGATTTTTATTGCTTTGTCTATGGTCGTTGTAGTGTAAGATCCTTCAAATTGCGAGATTCTAGTGAGGTTGGTGGATGGATCAACGGGCGAGTCCTTCCATAGAACATCCATTGGTTCATTTTCAGGGGTAGTAGCAACTATAGAGTCCAATTTCCTTTTCTTTATTTTCCTTTTCACCACAGCTTTATGTTGTGGGCTATAAAATACATCCAGAGGGGGTATTTCTTCAATTCTCAAAATTATTTCGGAAGTAGGGGTAACAGGGATGTGCTCTACCTCTTGCGTATTTGCAGTTTCTTCCACTGTAATTTCTAGGGTTGTTTTCTGTTGTGGAGTTTGCAACTCTGGTACCTGTTCCTCTACATTGAGACTTTTATTAAAATTGTCCCACTCTTCCTCTAAGTCAATTACTATGGGTTTTATTGGCTGTGCGGAGGTAGCAGGGATGTGTAGATTGGGTTGTATCCCTCACTGACTTCATGCTTCTGATTTTCTCATTTTGCAATGACTATTGCAATTCCCGATAGATTTCTCTTGAGATTCTGCTCCAGAATCAGACTTGGAATTTTCTTTGGAGTCACCTTCTATAGTCAGACTAGGAGTAGGCTCCCTTATTGGTTCAATCAATAATTGGTCCAATGGGACTGTTGCTAGCCTTCTTTTTCCATAAATGTAAAGATTTTCCAGGTCTCCACAGTCAAAAAGTAGTTGTGCCATATGCTTCACCTCTGTGAAGGTGTTCTTCTGCAAAAAGATGTCATCAAAAACATCCTCCTCATTACTGAATACTTTTATTTTCACCAGAGTGGTGAAATCCTTGATAGTGTCAAACGGGTCATATTGTCGTCTAGGGAATTTAGGTAATTGTAGAGATAGCATGTTTTCTGCTTCTTTGAACGCATGCCTTAGGTCGTGTAATGAAAATGCTCTGCACTGTACATGGAATGTAGGCCAGATGGTATTTTTTTATTCTTTCAGTGTCTTGCTCATTCCTCCCTCATTAGCTATTTGATAGGCTATATCTCTAGCCATTAATTTATCTGGAACATAGTATGGGAGGACAAGGGGGGAGGTGATGATGCCAAAAACTCTGATATATGTAAATGTTTCCTCCTCGAACCATCTGGCCACGAGAGGATGTCAACTTCAGCTTCTTGGGAAAACTTAGGGGCATCTCGATTATAAATCCGTTTGTGAATAGGGAGCATAACTCCATGGCAAATCTTGAAAAAATGTGGTTTAAAACTGGATTCCCACATGCCCTTGTGGTATATGTGAATAGGGAGTGGATTTTTGACAGTCCATTTCCATCCCATGATAGGGAATTTTGAACTAAAACAAATAGCATCCATGACACAGGCACTCTTAAAAAATGGATGGTAAACCCTCGATGCAACACTTCTTTTCCTCCTATACTCGATAATTGTTTTTGCTAATTGTCTGACAAAATTTTTGCCCAATTCATTACAGTTGCATCTATTAATGGCAACCAATCTGGGGAGAACTTAGTACTATCAGGTCTGCCAAACAGTCTACATAACATAGCCGTTGTAAAACTATAAGGGGGACAAACAGACGAAGTAGTGTACATACCATTTTTGTTTTTCTTTATTTTCTCTTCATTATTCAACCAGGTGTGGGTGCAGTCTGTTGGGTCGTCGTTCCCTTTAGCAGACTTCTCTACGAATTGCCTATTTAATGAGAAATATTTCGACGGAAATGACATTGTAATATTTTTGTTGACGTGTTTCAAACCAATGAGTGTGGTTCATCGTTAGGACAAGTTGAAGAACCAGATCATGGCTACAGGTTAAATAGGGAGAGCAGATCTTCCAACAGCTATATTTGACTAGGAAATAGCTATATTGGACCGGGCAATTTGACTGAGAAACAGCTAAAAGTAAAGCTTGTATTAAAAATTAAAAAATAATAATAAATTAGTTGTCACAATTATAATTAATTAAATAAAAGGTTAGTAAATTAACATTTTTTCTTTTACCACCAACAATTGTAATCACTCAAACAAACTTTAATCATTAATAACCTAAAAATAGCTAATATGGAATACTAATTAAATGAATATGTATATTATGAAATCAAAAACATCACATCAATAATATAGTATGGAAAGATATGTAAATATATACATTCCAAATTTAATATAAATATATAAATAAATAGTTAATAAATTATTATGCAAGATAGTTTCTTTTATAATAAATATCATAGACAGAAATTGTAAGAAATAACTCACAAGACCCTAACCTATTAATAGACCTATAAAAAAACAAAATGAAGGATATATATATATGTGTGTGTGTGTGTGTATGTGTGTGTGTGTGTATGTGTGTGTGTGTGTGTGTGTGTGTGTGTGTGTGGAGTACTAAATAAATATATATGTATGTTATGAAATAGCTATGAATCAAAACCTAAAATCATTAATATAATATGGAATAATATGTCAATATATACTTTCTTAATTACATATATAAATAAATAGTTAAATAGTTATTATAAAAATTAGTTTCCTGTAAGAATTAACTCACGGGACCTTAACCTTGATTTTTGCTTTCTTTCTAAATAGGTATTTGTTTCTTTCTAATAGGTATTTTAATAGGTTAAGGTCCTGTTATCACCCCAAGAAACTCTCCTAGGTTGTATCTCGGAGATGCTCGAGAACATTACAAACTCAACAACATGTTGGAAATGTATGAATGGAAGGTATGATGCATATTCAAGCCAAATAACCACTCCTACTATGCTTAACTCTAGACATGGGTGAACAACCCCAGACTACAAGGCTTTAGACCACCAATTACTCATAGTTTAAGGAATAGGTGAATATGGAGAATACTGACCACACCAGCAGATGCACAAGACCATGTGATGGCCGGCTGCAACCAATAAAGAGGTCTGCAAATCTATTTCCTAATGCACGGACGGGATGACAGCTCTCTCGCACTAAGTTAACAGAAACCTGCATAACAGATTCAATAATACATGCAAGAATTCAACACAGAGGTGGGATGACAACCCC
This sequence comes from Pinus tabuliformis, assembly GCA_031772625.1. Taxonomy (NCBI): domain Eukaryota; kingdom Viridiplantae; phylum Streptophyta; class Pinopsida; order Pinales; family Pinaceae; genus Pinus; species Pinus tabuliformis. The sequence continues at coordinate 2,077,733,328 of CM062818.1, forward strand.
TCTAATGCTAAAAATCAAGAGCACATGAACATATGCATGACAGGCACAGCCTAAAACAGAGTAGAAGTGGACAGTGAGCAATTAACAGCAAAAGAAGCTTGTATTAGCTAAAAATGAAGACCAGACCTTGCAAGTATCAAAGTAGTTATAGTCTCCAAAATTTGAACCTTACATCAAAACTACAACCATCAACCCTGATTACATCTATTTTCTGGGTATATATAGAGTTTGATTACAAATATATGTTGTTGTGCTATGCGTGGAGGGGTCATAATTGACCACCAACCACCTTAATTCTCTGATGGCGTCTCTGCTGCGATCAGCTTGTTTTCATGAATGAATTTGATGTTCTCTGGTGCTCTGTTGTCCTTATCGAGCGGGTGGAGTGTAATATGGATGGAATGCCATGACTGATAAATGTTGGGATCTGCTCGAGGCACGTCCTCTTCCCTTCTCGGCCATCCTGTTTGTTGAATGCGGTGGTTGAAGAGTAACTGCACGGAGTGGTGAACACTAGCCACTTGCATCCTTTCGGGAATATCGAATGGCTATGTTTCGCTGTCTACGCTCCTTGATCACTCCTGTCGCGGGCTGCATCATGTTGTGTTGTCGCCAAGACTGCTTTGTCATAAATTCAACCTCTGCTCTGAGCAATTCTGAGAATTCCTGCTCCTCTTTGTCCTTTTCGGACTTCAAAAAGTCCATAACCTGATCAATTCCTTTATCGGTTCTGCCCTTTAGGTCGCTGTCGCATATCACACTCGGCCTGGTCCCTTTGTTCCCTTTGTTCCTTGAAAAACTTGAAAAACACGAGAAATACATGAAAAAGGCCTCCCTTTGGACTTCAAATATTTAGCATTTCACTCTGGAAACCCATCGGGTCCAGGTCTTATCGCATCACGCACATACATGTAAAGGTTGTGCCCCTTTGGTTTCCGCCGATAGCGATATAGCGATACAATGTGGGCCGTTGATCTGCGCACACAATCGACGGTCCACATTTAATCGCCGATCGCAATCGCTCCTTCCCCTTGGTCTATGTTGATAACGTTGATCCACCGATTGCGACCTGCCAATGCGATCCTCCGATTAGATCTGGACCATTGATCAGCCAGATCGAACGGTTGTTGTGCAACCATTGTTTAAGCCTACGCCTATGGTTTTTTTCATTGTTTAAATGCTTTTTTTGCCTCTTGATAGTGCGTTTTTGCCCTTCCAAGGGCTCTCCTCCCTCATTTTTTCGATCGATGGATGATCTTAAGCGTTGTTGAAGACTTAGGGAGTACCTTTGGAGCATATTTGGGTCCCTTGGGAAGATTCTTAAGCAAATTTGGAGATTTTTAGAACAGATATGGATCCAATTTTGGGCCTTCTGTTCGCAACATGTAGCAGAGATAACAGGTCCTGTGAGTTAATTCTTACAAGAAACTAATTTGTATAATAACTAATTAACTATTTATTTATATATGTAATTAGCAAAGTATATATTTACATATTATTGCATATTATATTAATGATTTTAGGTTTTGATATATAGCTATTTCATAACATACATATATATTTATTTAGTACTCCACATATATATATATATATATATATATATATATATATATCCTTCATTTTGTTTTTTATGTCAGGCCAGGCAGCAACTCCTCAAAGAAAAATTGATTCGTATATCTTATTCCTTCAAGTTGGTCTTCATTATATACATGAGGGAGACTGTTCACTTCATCTCTTGATGACTGTTCATGTCTCTTATTATTTATTTACATTGATTTTATTTATTCACCCAATCTTGATGATTAGGTGTCAACATTCCCCCCTTAATCTGAAGAGATGTTGGTGAGTCTAAGCATCATTCTGAATTGTTCAAGCTTTTCCCTTCCGAGTGCTTTGGTGAAGATGTGGGCAATTTTCTCATTGGTGGAACAATGATGGAGATGGATTGTTTTGGCCTCAACATGATGTCGAATCAGATGATATTTGGTATTGATGTGCTTCGTTCGATCATCGAACTTTGTGTTTTTGGCCAACTTTATTGCAAAGGTATTGTCAATCATGAGTGGAGTTGATTGTACTTGTTTTACCTGCAAATCTTCAAGAATTTTCCTGAGCCACACAATTTCTTTTGTTGCTTCAGCTGCTGCCACATATTCTACTTTTGTTGTGGAATCTGTTGGAACTAATTGTTTGCATGATCTCCAGGAGACGGCTCCTGATCCAAGACTCATAGCATATCCTGAAGTAGTTACCCCAGTTTCTTTTTCTCCATCGAAGTCTGAATCAGAGTATCCAATCAAGCTGAAGTCGTCCACCTGTGTATACTTGATTCCAAAGTCTTGAGTTCCCTTCAAGTACCTTAGAACTCTTTTTGCAGTGGACCAATTTCCCTCACAAGGCTTTTTCATAAACCTAGAGAGGATTCCAATAGCAAACGAAATGTTTGGTCTGGTAGTATTAGGTAGTTGAGACTTCCTACAAGTTGTCTATACTTTGTTGCATCCTCAAATTCTTTTCCTTCAATAGATGTGAGCTTTAAGTTGTGTTCCATTGGAGTAGTAAGAAGATTGCATTCTGTCATGCCAAACCTATTCAACAGATCTCCAATGTATTTCTTTTGAGAAAGAAATATGGACTCTGGATGTTGGGTTACTTCAATACCAAGATAGTAATGAACATAGCCCAAATAGCCATTTCAAAACTTTTCCCCAATTCCTTCTTTATGGATGCAATGTAGCTTTCATTGTTCCTTGTCATAAAAAGATCATCTACATATACCACAAGATATACAACTGTTTTGCCAACTTTCTTGACAAATCAAGCTGAATCATCAAGATCATAATGTTTGAAATTGAGTTTTAGAAGATGCTCAGTTAGTTTTTCATACCAGGCTCGCGGTGCTTCTTTGAGGCCATACAAGGAATTCACAAGTTTGCATACTTTATGTTCATGTCCTTTCACAGCAAATCCTTCAGGCTGGGACACAAAAACATTCTCTTTTAGATCTCCATTCAAGAAAGAAGTTTTTACATCCATTTGATGGACTTTCCAATCGTTCTGAGCTGCTAGGGCAAAGAGTGTCCTGATGGTAGCCCATTTTTCTGTGGGGGAAAAAGTCTCCTCATAATTGACCCCTTCCTTCTGTGCAAAACCTTTTGCCACAAGCCTAGCTTTGTGCTTGTCAAGTGAGACATCATCTTTATACTTGTTCTTGTAGACCCACTTGTAGCCAATTGGTTTGGTTCCTAATGGAGGATCAACCAGCTTCCAAGTGTCGTTCTTTATGAGGGCATCATACTCCTTTTGCATTGCTTCTTTCCATTCATCATGAGAAGCATCTTCTTTGAAGGAAGTTGGTTCAAAATCTGTAGACAAGTTCAATTCACAATCATAAGAAATATCCATATCAATAGGTGAATTAGAGTCATCTACACCACCTCCATTTTTCCAGTTTGAATATCTAGTTCCTGTCTTTCCAACCTCATCAGGATGAACACTTTCAAGTGTCTTTGTCTGCCACTTTGGGGGACCTTTCTCAGATGGTCTAGGTTGCTCTGCTGATTGAGTTGGGATTGAATCAAGGTTGAGTCTCCCAATTCTCTCAATCACATCACTTAAAGCATCATCCGTTGTTGGAGTTTCATGTAGGGGAGATTATTCTTCAGAAGAATATTCCACATGTTGATCTAGTATAGGAATCCCCCCTTCAAGATGTGGAATCTGATTATCAAATTCTTGAAATGATTTTGCTTTTGCAAATCTATCCAAGCGATCAAGTTTCCTCTCAACAACATTGTCAGTTTTGGATGATTCAAGAAAAATTACATATGTAGATACAACAAACTTTTTATTTACTTCATCATAGATATGGTATGCTTTGGAGCTGTTTGAATACCCCAGGAAGATACGCTTGCGACTTCTTGCACCAAGTTTGTTTTTATATACCTTTGGTATCAACGCATAACAGGTGGAACCAAAGACCCTGAGATGCTTTACCAAAGGAACATGTCCATACCACATTTCATATGGAGTCTTGTTTCTAATAGCATTAGATGGACATCTATTCTTTATATATGCAGCACATAGAACAGCATCAGCCCAAAACATTATCTTTACATTTTTGAAGAAGAGCATGGATCGTACCATATTTAAAATTGTCCTATTCATTCTTTTAGCTACACCATTCTATTGGGGATTATAAGGTATAGTTGTTTGATGTTTGATCCCACGTTGGAAAAGATAGTTTTCAAATTCATTTGATGTGTATTATTTTCCATTATCAATGCGAATAGACCCAATATGAGATTGTGCATCATTATCACTCCATTTATGAAAGTTCTTGAATGTTTGAAAAGCATCAGATTTGTTGTTCAATAAATAAACCCAACACATTCTAGTGTAGTCATCAATAAATGTCATCATATATTTATTTCCATTTGCAGAAGGAACAAGCATTGGACCACATAAATCTAAATGAATGAGTTCAAGTTTTCTATGTGCTCTTGAATGTGAATCATGAAAATACTGTTAGTTATGCCTTCCTAGAATGTGAGCATCACATTGCTTAAGTTTCCTAGGAATTGTAGGCAAACCAGCAACACCATTTTTCTTCAACAAGCGGAGGCTGTCATAGTTCAAATGTCCAAATCTAGCATGCCATAATAAACTTGATGGAAGTGTACCTTCTTCATAATGAGAATTGTATGAGAAATGTTGTGCAGGAGCAAAGGTTCCTTGCAGCTTGAGAAGTCTTTGTTCTTCTATTCCCCTCATGACAAGTGAGTGGTCAGATGCTTTTCTTACCTCAAGCTTGCCATCAAACATATGAACGGAGTGACCTTGCTAGCGGATGTGGACCAATGGCAGTAAGTTTCTCTTGAGCTGTGGGAGATATAGAACATCATGCAGAAGAAAGTCTGGAAGACTAGGCATTTTAAGCCTAATTGTGCCAAGCCTTGATGGCTTGATTTTTGATTGGTCTGCAAAGTATACTGCTCCATCAACATTGTCAGTAAATTCTTCAAAAAAATCTTTTCTATGAGTCATGTGGCAGGTTTCTCCTGAATCAAGCAATCAATCATTTTCCCAAGAAGCAAGTGAAGCATTAAATAAATCTTCATTTACTCCAATATTACATTGTGCTACAACATAATGAGCGGATACATGTGCTTTACCTTTATCTGTATCATCAATTTTACCTTTCTGTTGGTTTCTTTGCTGCTCAATTTTGTCCCATGGTAACTTGCATGTAGATGCAACGTGTGATCCATTTCTTTTGCAGCGTATGCAGTGCAAATCTGCTTTTTCTCCTTGAGAGTGTTTGTCCCCTTTGCCTATGAAATATCTTCCTCTTCCTCTTCGACCACCTCTTCCTCTTGAAGAATCTTGAGCAGGATGCTTTTCTTTATGAGCAAGGCACATAGCCTCTTCAGCAGATTCAGGGGTTGTTTTCTTTCCAAAAGCTTTCTCTCTTTCAGCAAACTTTTTCACAAGAGATTCAAAGGTGATATCTTTGAGATTTCCATTTGCTTGCAATGACTTAAGATAATTGGAGTAAGTAGGATAAAGTGCCTTGAGAAAATCGATAAGAGGAATATCCAATTCAACCTTAGTGGATTTGATATCATGCATTATAGACTTTACTTCAGATGCAAGAGCAAGAGGATCATTATTTTGCAGTTCAAGAGTGAAGAGTTTAATCATGATTTGAACAACTTCAAGTGCAGAATGTGAGTCATAGAGTTCTTTCAGCTTTTGTAAGCCTTCAAAAGCAGTTGAAAATGGAAAAATATGGTGACTCACGTCTTCATTTACAGATGTTGTGATTAATGCATAAGCTTTGATGTTCTTGTTTTCCCAAATGATGAGCTCTTTGTCTGAGGTAGGCTGTTCTGGCTCTTTGTCTATGTCTCCAACACACACTCCTTTCCATAACTCATTGAAAATGAGTGTGTGTTTTATCATCCGAGACCACTCAGGATAGTTCTCTTTGCCAGTGAGAACTATTCCCACGATGGATATGATTGAATGCATACTGTAACAAAAAAAAAAATCTGCTACAAAACTTTTACTCTTAATGGGAAAAATAAGTCGAGACAACAAATTCAAATGTCAATTGGCATTCATCTGGACAGTGTTAAAGTATAGAATATATATGGGTGAGACAGCCGAAATATATGGTGAGTGACTACGTATATATATATATATATGGCAGCCTAAATATACCATAAATATATAAAAAATTGTGCAGCGTTGGACACAAACTTTACAATGCATATAGCAAAGGTATATACCAACAGCGTTCCAACAACGAGCGAATTCACACAACACTCCCTCACACTTCCGGCATCAGAATTAAAACTCAATTTTTAGAAACTCTCATAGTTAGACATCAACACATATGCTAATACCAATCTACAGCACCAATTTTCTTCAACGGATATACCAACTCAATAACTAGAGCAGCGTTCAATCAACGGACTAGCGTACAGCACACAGCAGCTCTTCAAAAAAATTTGACACCATTTGGGCGGCACCACCATGCTAAGCAGCCAATTCACGTTCTCCAACAAATGTACAATGTAAATGCACCAACCAGGAATTAAACAACGAATAGCAGATAAACTCAACGAATCGACCAACGTACATATAAACTCAATGAACTAGCACAAAGAATGGACACATAGTCGCAATTGGACTCAGCTTTCACTAGCCCTGTGGGTAGAAAATAGTAACATATTCAACCTCAACGAGCGACATTCATTCTCAACGCATATAGGACTCAACACTTGATTCAAGGTGTTTCAAAAAAAGTTTAGGACCGACCTACAGAATGCACAGACACGCTAACAGATAATTAATGGTTGCAAGTTCTCGGAGAGGGATAGAGAACAATGGGGAAAATTTTAATACCAGCGTTAATACACAGTTGATTCATGCACGCAGATCCCAGCCAAGGAACCTGATTCACACATGGTTATTCAGCCTTCTGTTTTTGTTCAACGGATGGTTCTGTGTTAAACAGTGGCAGTGACTACAGAGTGGCAGCCACTGTGGAGGGGACAGAGAGTGCAGTAGACAGTGGACAGAGAGCAGTAGGTAGTGGACAGATAGCAGTAGGCAAAAGGGAGTACTATTTTGGGAGCTGGCTCTGATACCATGTCAGGCCAGGCAGTAACTCCTCAAAGCAAAATTGATTCGTATATCTTATTCCTTCAGGTTGGTCTTCATTATATACATGAGGGAGACTATTCACTTCATCTCCCGATGACTGTTCATGTCTCTTATTATTTATATACATTGATTTTATTTATTCACCCAATCCTGATGATTAGGTGTCAACATTTTATAAGTCTATTAATAGGTTAGGGTCTTGTGAGTTATTTCTTACAATTTCTTTCTATGATATTAATAATAAAAGAAACTATCTTGCATAATAATTTATTAACCATTTATTTATATATTTATATTAAATTCGGAATGTATATATTTACATATCTTTCCATACTATATTATTGATGTAATGTTTTTGATTTCATAATATACATATTCATTTAATTAGTATTCCATATTAGCTATTTTTAGGTTATTAATGATTAATGTTTGTTTGAGTGATTACAAGTTTTGGTGGTAAAAAAAAAATGTTAATTTACTAACCTTTTATTTATTTAGTTATAATTGTGACAACTAATTTATTAATTTTTAATACAAACTTTACTTTTATGCAAATGTTGGTAATGAATATAACAAATAATAATAACATTAATAACTTTTCCTCTCCCTCGCTCCAATCGAGTTGAACAGTCAAATTTAGTCGTTTCTTAGTCAAATTACTCGGTCTAATATAGTTGTTTCCTAGTCAAATATAGCCGTTGGAATATTTGCTCTCTCTATTTAACCTATAGCCATGATCCGGTTCTTCAACTTGTCCTGACGATGAACCACACTTATTGGTTCGAAACGTGTCGACAAAAATATTACAATGTGATTTCCACCGAAATATTTCTCATTAAACTTGATATGGATCACAGAAGCTTAAGTTGAAGAATTGCTTGTTGTAGATGACTTGGGGCTCTGGTAGGTGGTACATAAGCCATAGGTTATCTGGGGTAAAATACCCCATAACCTATTGGCCTCTTGTCTTGAATTCTCTGTTTGAGATGTTGGCTTCATCGATGACCCATTTTACCATGTCAGTATAAGGGATTATCTTCAGTCGAGCGGCTATGCGATGCAAAAACAAGCATGTCTTCTCCAACATGGAAGTGTCTGAGGAATCATGTCCGTCAACTGTAACTTTTTTTTCCATAATCCTTGGTTGTTCTTCCTCCAGTATGTTATACATAGCCTCCCATGTAGAGGTTCCTCCCTCTCTGCTGCATGTGGTATCCGTGAACAGGGGAGTCATCTATGTCTTCTCAGAGGCGAAAGCCTTGCCTTTCTTCACCATTGTTCTCAACGCTTTGCTCTGTGGTTTTTTCCTAAAAATGGAGAACAACAACTATCGGATACACAAAGATGAACATAAAAATGAAATAATGTAGATAGCTTGTAAAGGTGGTAAAAAGTGTTTTATTTGAACGCACGTAAGAAGATATCATATCAAGCTAAATGGCTTTTCACACATAAATGCAGTTATTTCCCACTAAATTCCCACTAATGATTCATTATCCCTTAGCTTTAATGCTCATAAATGTTTGTATCGTAAAATGGGATGAAAGCTTCTAGGGTGGCGAGCCATTGTACTGCGATAATAGTGATTGTGCGATTTGCGAAGCAATATCGCAGATCGCAATATCGCAATATGTCCCTATTACCTTTCTTATCTCCTGTTGTGTTTCTGCGAGATGTGAGATGCGAGTCGTCCGTTAGTTGTTTCAAAACATAGCTAATTGCTAGGTTTATCCTATGTAAAAGACCTGACGGACTCAAAACATTTACTCATAATATTTTAAGGTGTGGGTCTGGGTGCTAATCACATTTTGCAATATCGGCTGGTGGTAAGTACAAGGGGTTTGTTTGAATGCCCAAAATGCGATGTGATAAAGGTCACAATGCCATCATAGTTTTGCATCTCGCATATTTCGCAATATCGTGTTAAAAGCGGGTCCTTTACAAGTGGTGATATGTGATGCAAGACTTAAGCCTTAGAAAGCCTAAGGCCTTATGTTTGCATTAGATTTTATGATAAATTCAACCATAGAGTCCTTTGGTGGGTTTTAGACATGTTATGTATATGCAAAGGTAAGTATTTAGTAGTTATTCGACCATAGAATCCTTTGGTGGGTTTTAGACATGTTATATATATGCAAAGGTAAGTATTTAGTAGTTCCCTAAAAAGGTTTTGGTTGTTATCTTTCCTTTATTCCAAAAAATAAAAGAAATGCCTAAATGCTAAGTTTTGTTTTTTGGATAAAAAAATTTAAAGGGTCCACATTTATTAACGTAATATTAACTACTATCATTAATAAAATGGGGGGTTGTTGAATACCACAACAATTGGCGATTCACTTGGAAGAACTAGTTATCTCTGAGAGTTTTTTGAAATTTCTAAAACTTCGAAAATAAATATAGTTTTGAAAATAAAACAAATTACATGGAATATATAAGGTAAGTAATACTACTCTTTCATAAAGAAACAATCATCTGCCTAACTATCGTTCTTTCAACTATTCTTTTCTTATAAAAAGTAACTTTTTCTACAGTAGTCTTTACTTGGTTTTTTAAAGATAAAAGCAATAAGTCTCTCCAGATCGGCTTTTGGTTTACTCCATTGTCATAGGTAGAGCCTTTGCTGCCAACAGGTGTTCAAAGCCTCGACAAGGTTACCTTTTAACCAACAATGATCTAGTATCCCACTTAAGTCAGAATGCAATTTTAAAGATAAGCTCGTAAGTATACTTATTGCTTTCTTTATTTTCTGAAGTAATTTATTGTTGCTTCATCCCTTCATCTTTTATTTATTAAAGGACAATGTCTTGGTTTAGTTACCAACATTGACAATGCCATTCACTTGATTTGTAACTTAACTGAACAATATGGCTCATGATGAAACCCCTTGTCTTTTGATTAATATAATCCTAAGCCATTACCCTGTTTTGATATGTAGTATTGGTAATGTCATTTTAGTTATAATCTTATGATCATGGTAATCTGGCTCTTGATGAGATCTCTTATCCTTTAAGTTTAAGTATATTTTAGAATTACACTCTAAAAATGAAAACTGGTTAAGTGGGGAGGATCATTGGCTCCCTAAGAGCTTCCATATGACAAATGTAGAGTTTTTTGAAGATGCCTTTCTAGAGAGGAACTTTGCTTTGTTATAGATACTTTTCTAGACTGATGTAAAGGAGAAGTTTCTCTCTTAAAGCTAAGTTTCATCAAAAATCAGATAATTAAGGAGGAAGATAGACAATTGAAGAGAAATCAAACTTAACTATACACTTCATATATGAAGATTACTTTCATAAAAATCTTTAATTATACAAGCGAAAAGTCAAAATCAAAAAGAGACTACCCTCTGTAAAACCAAAAGTAAATGCTTTTGAATTAGTATTATTATTTGTAAAGGAAACTTTTAACTAAAGGCAATAATATACAGTGAACAGAAGAGATCATCTTCTATGGAAAGTATTTCTTTAGAACATATCCATTAACAGGTAGAGATTCTCTCTTACTTGTTAAATCTTGTAGCAAAAAAGTCGATGGGCCTAATCGTTTCACAATCTAAAATGGGCCAAGCCACATTTGTTGGAACTTGGTATGCTTACCTTTCTCTTCATGGGATTTATCCCATTTTAATTTTAGGTATCTGAGTTGAAAATATTTTGAAGCTACAAAAATTGAATCAAAATAGGCTTTGACTAACTACTGATGATGTGCATGTGTGGTCCTGGATTTTTCCCCTTCCTCTTCAAGCTTAAGAATTTATAATTGTCTAACCTGCATAGATGAGGAGGGAGTTTCTAAAATGAATTGAACTAAGGCTAAGGAGAGAATAGCTACATTTATTGGTAATATTGCTTCTCTCCCATAGACCAAATTAAAAAGAGAAGTGCCAATGGAGGCTTTTTGAGTTATTCGATCTACCCATAGAGAAAACACTAAAGACTTATGCCAGTTCTTTTGGCCTTAGTCAACGGTTCGTTTAATAATCCTGATGATATTTTTGTTTGTGGATTCGGTTAATCCATTTCCTTGCAGATAATAATTGGTCGAATACTTAAGCTTAAAACCTCTTTTAAGAGCAAATTGTTTCATAGCATGGCCTAAAAAATAAGACGCATTATCAAACATTAAAGCAAATGGTAAGCCAAATCTGGTGATGATAAATTGGTCTATAAATTAAATAATATTTTTCTGAATTGGTTACCTTGAGTTGAATTGCTTCTACCCATTTGGTGAAATAATCAGTGGTTGTAAGGATGTATCTATGTTGTTTAGAAGAATGAGGAACAATCTCACCTATTACGTCCAATCCCCATTGTTCAAATGGTTGGTCAATGTTGACTGGCTGTAATGGTAGTGCAGTTTTTTTCTGTCTTCCAGCAACTGTTTGAAAAATCTTGCATCTCCTTACATAACTGCGTGCATCAGCGTTGGCCAATAATAGCCGGAATGTAGGATTTTATGTGTTGTAGTATCACGTCCAAAGTGACCACCAGTTGGTCCATCATGCAGTTCCTGCAACACCTTCTCTGCCTCAAATTTTTCAAGACATCTAAGTAAAACAAAATCATAATTTATCCTGAAAAAGCACATCGTTGACAATCTAATATTTCCTAGCTTTTAACCTCAAGGCTCTTTTCTTTGTGTAATTTAATTGGGCTGGTGCATATCCGTTTTTCAAGTAAAATATGATATCAACATACCTTGATTCTATATTGTTGAGGCTTACCTCAAACAATTTTACATCATCACCTGAATGTTACAATTCTGATAGATTTGATGCTTCTGCCGACATCCTGCAAAAAACTTGACCTTTTACAATTTTTGCTGGTTTAATTTCTATGCCATATTCTTGCAGGGCAGTCACCCAATTTGCTCTCTTTTCTCCTACGTCCCTTTGTATTAAAATATTTCTCACTACTGAGAATGGTACTATGACTTTAGTGTGGGTTTGGAGAAGATAATGTCTGAAGTGTTTTATAGATTTGAAAACAACAAAGCTTATTTTTCAACATCTGAGTAATTTAATTCAGCTCCTTGCAAATTGGAGCTAAAGAAAGAGATCGGAGCTTCAGCTTTATCTTGATTTGCTTGTGTCAATATGCCCACATATGATTTCTTGAAAGCGAAAGTATATAGAATGAAATGATTGGAAAAATTCGGAGTTGCTAGAGATGGGGCATTTATAATTGCTTGTTTTATCAAGCTAAAAGCTTCATGTTCTGAATGTCCCCAATTAAAAAAATATTTTTTCTTTATCATGGCTTGAAGAGGTAAAACAATTCTTGAGAAATCAGGGAGAAATCTTTTAACAAAATTTATCTGACCCAGGAAAGATTGCATTGATTTCTTGTTGTGTGGTAAAGGTATTTCAAAAATTTCTCTAATTATGTCAGGGTCAATATGAATTCCTACTTTGGAGACTATGAATCCAAGGAGCTTTCCTTCACTTAACGCAAACAAAAAAAAAAAAAAACTTTTTGGGCTTAAAAGAAATTCCATACCTTTGGAAATGTTCAAAGATTTGTTTTAAATCTCTTAGATGATTACTGCGTTTTTTGGAGTATACTGTTATATCATCCAAGTAGATCACTACTGACTTGTTTACTAAACCTTTGAAGGCTATATCCATAGCTCTCTGGAAAGTAGCAACAGCATTGATTAGTCCAAATTGCATCTTCTAATAAGCGTAAGTGCCCCACTTTGTTCTAACTGTATTTTTCATCTAGTCATCTGGATATACTAAGATTTGATTATAACCTGAGAATCCATCCAGGAAATACATTAGCTCAGAGCCTGCTATTGATTGCAAAATCTGTTCCATAGGAGGTAATGGGAAATTGTCCTTTTGGCAAGCTTTATTGAGGTTGCGGAAATCTATACATATTCGAATATCGCTGTTCTTTTTCCTGACTGGGACAAGATTGGAAATCCATCGGGAGTGTCTACAAGAAAAATAATTTTGGCTTTTAGCAGTTTATTCAACCCATATTTAATTTGACTTTATAAATTAGGGTGGATCTTCCTCAATTTCTATTGAATAGGTTTTTCGTCAGATATCATGGGAATGGTATGTTGAATAATAGAGGTATCGTATGTCTTGAGATCTTCATAGTTCCATGCAAAGACATTCTTGTATCTCTTCAACAAACCTATAAAAGTTGCTTTTTTGTCTGACGTAAGACCGAGACCTAAGTTAATATTTTGAGGTTTCAAATCAGTCCCAAGATTGATCAATTCAAACCTCAGAGTTGAACTCTGAAGTTTTGAATTGGTAGATCGTTTAAATCTGTCTTTAAGGTCATATAAATCTTCCAACTTAACTACAGATTTTGGTATAGCATTAATGATTGTTTCTTGTTTAAGTTGGTTATCATGTTGGTCTTCATCAACTATCTGGTCATCGTAAGAGCCTTCTGAGGTCAGGAAGCTTATGATATCCAGATCGTTATTAAAGACTCTCCGGTTGGTGATATTGTTAGGAATGGAAGGCCTAAAAATTAATTCAATGGAAAATCAATCTTGGTTGTAATCTTCTGGAGGAATAAGCTTGGAAGCGACATTAGCTAGAAGATCGGCGCTGGCATTCTGGAGTCTTGGGATAGGGGAAATATTAAACGCGGTAAAGTGGAGAGTCAGATCTTGGACTAATGACTGATAATGTTTCAAGTGTCCTGATAAACAGTGTATAGTGTTCCTTACCTATTTTATGACAATCTCTGAATCTCTGAATACTTGAAGGTATTTTACATTAAGGCCAATTGCCTTATACAGACCTTGAACTAGTGCCTCATATTCAGCGGTATTGTTGGTGCAATCAAATTCAAGTCTGTATGCTAGCATAGTTTTTTCCCCTTCTTGGCTAACTAAGATGCAACCTGCTCCAGCTCCATCATTGCATTTAGATCCATATAAAAATAATTTCCAAAATAAAGATTTAACTACAGGTTTATCTACAAAATTTACACATTTAGAAGTGTCTGTTTGAGAAAAAATTTCAACTTGAGAGACAACAGAGTTTTCTAAGAAAGGTGAAGTAAGAGCATTAAAATTTCCTAGAAATGATTCTACAAAATAATCTCTGATGATATTGTTGTTGTACGTGACTAGTTCTTTTTCTCCTTCTAGTTCTGTCACTATGAACTTCTGATGTTTCTCGCGATCAACCCTTATTTGATTTGGTTTACCGTTATAAGGAAGCCACAAGTGAGACCAGTCAGTTGCAAAATTACCATGAAGTTCCTTTGACCAGTCCCTACTAAGGATTAAGCCATAGAACTCAGGAATTTCAGCTACAAATATGTCGATGACTTGGAAAACTTTAGGGTTTGATGAAAGTCTGATGATTACTTGGTTAAGTTCCCCAGTGACTTCGACTTGAGAGCAATCTAACTAAACTATCTATACAATAGATTTCTGAGGTTACACATTCAACTTGGCAAAAATTGTTCTGGACAAGATGTTAGATGAAGCTCCGGAATCAACCAGACAGTTGTGTAAGTTTTTGTTAAAGACTTCAAAAGTAAGGAGAAATGGTGGAGTGTGAGATTTTGATCTTCCCCCAATTAAAGCTATATCAGTTGGATCAATATTATTCAAAGAAGCACTAGGGGGTCTTCCCATTTCTTGGGCATCTTGTGAGATCACGGCAGCAAGAAGTGGTGCAGTAGGTACTGCTTTAAGTTATTTCAGAAGTAAATTCTGCTAATGTTTCAACTTACTACGCTCATGAAATGTAATGTTTTCCCTAGTCTTCTTCATATCATCAATAATATTATATTCCATTTCATCAGAAACTATCAGAGTTTTAGATGAGGGAGAAGGATCCAATTGAGTAGGTGTAGTCTGAGTGGATTTTGATACAGATTTCTTACCTATTGCTTTGTCCCTAGGGGGTGGCATTGAAGCCTTCTGTTTCAGATTTGTTTGTGACGATTCAACAGGATTTTTACTTTGGGTAGCAATAGGTAAGGCTTCTTGAGTTTCTTCATTTGGAAGTATAAAATCCCACATCCCTTATAATTATGCTACTTCCTCGTCGTTTGTTTGCTCTTCGTTTGTTGATACTTCGTCCTCCTCTCCATCTGATTCAGCATTTGATATGGCATTTGGGGGTTTAAGATCAACAGGGGAATTCCTTTTGAATGGTCTAAAAGGTTTTTTAGAGGAATTCTCTGCTACCTATTTTTTAATATCAACCATTTCATTAGACACAATCTTGAGGACTTACTGCAACCCTTCAAGATCAAAAGGATCTTCTGGGGGTTTCTTGTTAGAGTCATCTCTAAAGGTTACCCTCTTAGATTTCCATTCTTCTAATGCATTATTATTTTCGACAGCTAGAATGCATTTTTCTACAGTGATTGCCTCTTTCATATTTTCTGCCAAGGTTGGCTTGGTAGCTCTATCAATGAAGATAGTTGTATTTGACAGCAGAGCATAGATGTACAAATCATTTTGGACCTCATCACTAGGCTTAGATGTCATTGGTATTTTATTCAATAGTTTATTGAAGCGAGAGTTGAAGTCCTTAATGGGTTCTCTTGGCTGAGCTTTCAAATTGGAGAGATCGTTGATTAAGGTAGATGTAGATCTATCATCTCCAAATTTTGTTAAAAATTGTTCTTGAAAAGCATCCCAACTGTTAATAGAACCTAATGGTAATGAAAAGTACCATGATCCTGCTACTCCCTGCAAAGTATATGGGAACAGTCTTACAACTATGTCTTCCTCCTCTACTTGATTCAAGTTAATGGACAACATAAAATTATTTATATGTTCCTCAGCTAATAGACCATTATCAGGATTGAATTTGGGCAGCCATTTTTCTAGATGTGATGGCAATTGATGTAAAGGTCCAACCATCCTAACAGCCCCTGGGTTTGTCCATGGCCTTGGAGGATTCTGTGCCATTGCTGGTATGTGGGTAGGGGAAGGTGTAGCAGTAGAGTTTGAAGGTGATTGGGTAGAGGAAGATGTAGCTCCTGTACCTATGTGAATCATGATCTGGAGTGGTGGGATGGATGATTGATCCTGTGAGGGTATAGATGGAATGAATGAAGATGATGATAGAACCTCATTGTGAGATTCGGATGGTGTCTTCTTAGCTTTCTTCTGGCTTGGCAGAGGAAATTCGAAGAAAGGAATTCTGAACTTTTCGCTTTGTGCTCTAGTTAACCGTTGAGATGGAGTGAATTGAGAAGTAATACTATCTTGGGATAACTCATATTCTAAATATTGAACTTCAGGGGCTTCGGTAAGAGAAGAAAGATATGGCTTGTTTTGGATTTCAACAACAGGTTGTATAATATTTTGTGCAACTTCTCGCTTAGGATCAGGAGATTTGGAATACATTCGAGAAGTTGGAGGTGAGGGTGAGGGAGTTTTACTCTTAGAATGGCCTATTAATTTAGATTTACTTTCCATTCATATTTCAGGCCCTCCTTCTAGTGCGAAAATGTTGAAGCCTCGAAAATAGTTGCCTTGACATGGGGGAAAACCACCCGGTCCTAACCTTGGTTGGAAGCTCCTTTTTGTTTGGTGTAGTGGCTCTGACTGGGGATAATGGGATCAGTATCCCAATCTATTTAATGATTGTGCTAATGGGGTAATGTATGATGTTTTAAAGTAATGTCTAAGCTAAAAGTAATCTAATCTAAACTAATCAATCACAATGCATTTTGTTCTAATTTAAGAACTATCTAATTATAAATATACCCGGGATTAACTTGATGTATGCGATCTAAAATAATTTCTGAAAGTAATTGGTAATAAAGAGCATTCAATTGTGATTATAAGTGAATCTATTTTAACAATAATCATTTCGTATAAAAAGTTAGCCGAAATGATTGTGAAAGATATATCGCATAAAGAATTGTTCATATATTCAGTATAAAATAAAGATCATCATCATACAGAAGTGCAATAACAATAATCAAAATTCAGAATTTCATACATAAACAATTCGAAAAGAAATGATTGCTTAATACATAAGTAAAAAGAATTACGAGATAAAAGTACCATTTATAATACGTCCTACTCATGTGTTTCGGAAATATTGATCTATATTCAATCCATTCAACATCATCTAAGAGTACAAAAGTGAAATTTCAGTAGAAGATGCTAAATTAGATAAAAATAAATCTTGTTCCATATATTTCACCACAACTTCCTCAAAGGGACAAAAGTGCATGTTTTGAAGAGATTTTCTGATAAAATTCTGGACCACTCTCTAAATGCATGAGAGGGGTTTAAATACTAAAACTATAAAACAAAAAATAGATTATTACAAAAATAGTTGAGGAGGTTTAAATGACCTGCTTCAATTTGTGCAAAAATAAAATCAAAATGGAAATAAACAAGGTGACTAACTATCTTGCATTTGATCCTTCAGATAAAAAATATCCATCATGGGCTTCAACGGTGTTGGTTGGCCTAATTCAGCATTCAACTGTCCATTGAATACGTCATCAGTCAATGTTGGCACCATTTTCTCGGTGGAAGTGGTTAGGCATCGTAGGGTCATCCATTCACTGTGAGGCTTGACCAAATGTTACCAATATGCCTCCTAATCTAACCTGGTTGTTTGCCTTATCACTTCTGCCTTTTCTTTCGCTGCTTGTTTCCATTGTTGTTCGAGTTGTTTCGCATCAGGAAGGAAACATGGAAAGGATTCTGCCACAAGATTGGCACTATGCAAATTCTTGTTGATATTTTCTATGACACTTGTTGCTACCGCCGCATCCGCTGTTGTCTTTTCTGCTTCTTTAAGCCGAGAATCCCAGCTTGCAAATAAAATTTCGTTATGTGATTCCTCTAGCTTGGGTACGTTGACTTTTCTCCCCTCCTCTGTATTTTGTGAGCCGATGAAATCGGAGACCCTTTTAAAGATCTCATCATATTCAAGTCTCATTTCTACGACTTGACTTGTCAGTTTATCGCTTGTTTTGCAATAGGATTTCCACTGTGAAATCTTCCGGTACAACGATTCTTTCTGATGCATCCGCTGGGAGTTAACACTGAGTGCTTCAGTAACAAAATGATCAATTTTTGGATCTTCTTTATGTAGATCAGTTATTTCCTGCACCTGCGCTTCCTTCTCAGCTAAGCTGGTTCGATGTTCTATTTGCATCTGTTTAAATACTTGTTGAATCTCAGCCAACTGTATCTCTACTTGTCGGTTGGATTTGACTTGTTGTAGTTGTTGCTCAAGCGACTTTATTTTAGTTTCTTTTTCTCTAAGCAACATTTGGATTTATGTTTCTTTGCCTATGGTCGTTGTAACATAAGCTCCTGCAAATTGCGAGATTTTAGTGAAGTTCGCAGATGGATCAACAAGCGAGTCCTTCCATAGAACATCCATTAGTTGATTTTCAGGGGTAGTAACAGCTATAGAGTCCAATTTCCTTTTCTTTCTTTGCCTTTTCACCACAGCTTTATGTTGTGGGCTATAAAATACATCCAGAGGGAGTATTGCTTCAATTCTCAAAATTATTTCAGAAGTAGGGGTAACAGGGATGTTCTCTACCTGTTACGTATTTGCAGTTTCTTCCACTGTAATTTCCAGGGTTGTTTTCTTTTGTGGAGTCTGCAAATTTGGCATTTGTTCCTCTACATTGATACCTTTATTAAAATTTTCCCACTCTTCCTCTAAATCAATTACTATGGGTTTTATTGGCTATTCGAAGGTAGCAGGGATTTCAGCCTTCTTGCTAGCTGAAGCTTCTTCAGCTATCTTCTGTGTAGATTGGGATGTATCCCTCACTGACTCCATCTTCTGCTTTTCTCATTTTGCGATGACTGTTGCGATTCCCCAATAGATTTCTCTTGATATTCTGCTCCAGAATCAAACTTGGAATTTTCTTTGGAGTCACCTTCTATAGTCACACTGGGAGTAGGCTCCCTTATTGGTTCAATCAATAATTGGTCCAATGGGACCGTTGCTAACCTTCGTTCTCTATAACTGTAAAAAAATTCTAGGTCTTCACGGTCAAAAAGTAGTTGTGGCATATGCTTCACCTCTGTGAAGGTGTTCTTCTGCAAAAATATTTCATCAAAAACATCATCCTCATTACTGAATACTTTTATTTTCACCAGAGTGGTGAAATCCTTGATAGTGTCGAGCGGGTCATATTGTCGTCCAGGGAATTTAGGTAATTGCAAAGATAGCATGTTTTCTTCTTCTTTGAACACATGTCCTAAGTTTTGGTAATGAAAATTCTCTGCATTGTACAAGGAATGTAGGCCAGATGTCCTTTTTGTATTCTTTCAGTGTCTTGCTCATTCCTCCCTCACTAGTTGTTTGATAGGCTATCTCTCTAGCCATTAATTTATTTGGAACATAGTATGGGAGGACATGGGGGGAGGTGATGCTACCAAAAATTCTGATATATGTAAATGTTTCCTCCTTGAACCATCTGGCCACCGGGAGGATGTCAACTTCAACTTCTTGGGAAAACATGGGGGCATCTCTATTATAAAACCGTTTGTCAATAGGGAGCATAACTCCATGGAAAATATTGAAAAAATGTGGTTTAAAACTGGATTCCCACATGTCCTTGTGGTATATGTGAATAGGGAGTGGATTTCGGACAGTCCATTACCATCCCACGATAGGGAATTTTGAACTAAAACAAATAGCATCCATGACATAAGCGCTCATAAAAAATGGAGGTTAAACACTCGATGCAACACTTATTTTCCTCCTATACTCGATAATTGTTTTTGCTAAATTGTCCGAAAAAAATTGTGCCCAATTCATTACAGTTGCGTTAACAGCTACATCTATTAACGACAACCATTCTGGGGAGAAATTTGTACTATCAGGTCTAGCAAACAGTCTACATAACATAGTCGCTACAAAACTATAAGGGGGACAAAAAAACGAAGTAGTGTACATACCATTTTTTTCTTTCTTGATTTTCTCTTCATTATTTGACCAGGCGTGGGTGCAGTCTATTGGGTCATCATTCTCTTTAGCAAAATTATCTATGAATTTCCTGTTGTAGATGACTTGGGGCTCCGGTAGGTGGTACATAAGCCGTAGGTTGTCTGGGGTAAAAGACCCCATAACCTCTTGGATTCTTGTCTTGAATTCTCTCTCTGAGATGTCGACTTCATCGATGACCCATTTTACCATGTCGATATAAGGGATTATCTTCGGCCAAGCGGCTATGCGGTGCAAAAACGAGCATGCCATCTCCAACATGGAAGTGTCTAAGGAATCATGTCTGTCAACTGTAACTTTTGTTTCCATAATCCTTGGTTGTTCTTCCTCCAGTATGTTATACATAGCCTCCCATGTAGAGGTTCCTCCCTCTCTGCTGCATGTGGTATCCATGAACAAGGGAGTCATCTCTGTCTTCTCAGAGGTGACAACCTTGCCTTTCTTCACCATTGTTCTCAAATTCTTTGCTCTGCGGGTTTTAGTGAAAATGGAGAACAAGAGCTATCGGATACACAAAGATGAACGTAAAAATGAAATAATGCCGATAGCTTGTAAAGGTGGTAAAAAGAGTTTCATTTGAATGGATGTAAGAAGATATCATATCAAGCTAAATGGCTTTTCACACATGAATGCAATTATTGTTGGGTGCAGGAATTGCACTTAAGCAAACTCCTCAACACTTAATTGTCAATGGGGGGGATTCATAAACTTAGAGACGAAGCACAGGCAATGCGAGAGATGGTATGAATATTTATAATGTCAATCCCTACTTTCTTTAAAGGAAATATTGCATAATCAAACTAAAGAAGGAAAAAGGCAACTTGAACCATCAGAATAATCTAAGACTGGAACAAGGAAGAATGCATTTGCAAAAGAGATTTAAAAATAAAGGAGCAATGACTCTAGTTGACTATTGATTAACTACCAAGTGTGTGTTTTTCTTTAGCATAGACACTTTAGCAGTCTCAACAGATGGGCCCTTCAAACCTGCTTATATAGAGATTTCCTTCTTGCACTGATCTATCTTGCACTGGTGCAATCTGCTTGCACTAGTGCAAGAACAGAAATTTATGCAAAGGGTATAAATGGTGTCTGTGCTAAAAGTGTTTTCCTTTGTGCAAGGGCTTGAACTTTCTCAAGTTCAGAGCACTCAGATCCCATGGCAAGAAACTGGTTCTTGCACCAAATCAGAGCTTCTTACACTTAGTATTTAATTCTTGAAATAAAAGCTTAACTACTACAAGTGTTATGAAATCAAATTGCACAAGTAAAAATGAATGTTTCTGATTTTAACAGAGTGCAAAAAATAAAGAAACAATCCTTAAAATTTATCCTGTCATGAAGTATTAATGAAAGCAAGAAAACTGCTAGAAGTAAGCTAAAAGGCTTGCTGAAATGAATAGCACACCAACGTGCACTGGTGCAAGTTGATTTCTCCTGCTTGTACCAGGCGGGAAAACCAAATCAAACAAAACTACAGAAAGTGAATAGCACACCAACGTGCACTGGTGCAGGGTGATTTCTCCTGCTTGGACCAGGCAGGGAAAACCAAATCAATCAAAACTGTAGGAAATGAATAGCACACCTGTAGGAATTTACAGGGTAAGTTCCTCAGAAAGAATACCAAAAGGACACCGCTCACAACCAGATCTCAAATCAATACACCAGTATTTTTGACGTGGTTAAAACCCTCAAAGTGCAAGGAGGGAAACAGTCCACGGCCTGTCCCAACGTGGGTACTACAGGCAATTTATTAATCAAAGAAAGAAAATTTACATAAGCTTCTCTCATGCACGGATTCCCCGAACAATGACCCTCCATGCGCTTTAAATAGAACTCATGGACCAATCGGGTGTCAAGCCACGGATCAAGTGTCGGTAATACCGAGGTGAGAGTGAACCGTCGGATCACTACATATCGTGACCGTCGGATTGTAAGTTACAAAATGTACAACGGTAAAGAAACACACTTTACCTAACTCTAACCTAACTCTATACTAGACCAAGTTGAACTTAACTATATCCTATGTGTCGGAATATCCTAACATCCCCCCTTAAGAACAACTTGGGATAGGATTGAAGGATTTACAAATATGACACAATAGGAGAAGGAAGGAGGCACTAGAGCCTATCCCCCCTTAGTGACAACTTCCTGAACTCCAAGCATATATCGAAGTTTAGTGAACTTCGCCTCTGTGAGAGCCTTTGTGAAGATGTCTGCAACCTGATCATTTGTTGGACAATATTGCACTTCAAGAACATGGTCATGAATGAGCTTTCTGATGAAGTGCATGTGTATTTCAATGTGTTTGTTGCGCTGATGCTGGACTGGATCTTTGCATAGATGAATGGCACTTTGATTATCACACCAAAGTGTGGTTGGATGCTGCTGCTCAAAGCCAAACTCTGATAGGATCTGACGAAGCCACAAGGCTTCCTTACTAGCTTCCACGGCACCACGATACTCTGCTTCTGCTGACGAAAGAGAAATGGCAGCCTGTTTCTTACAAGCCCATGTAATAGGTCCTGAACCAAGAGTGAAGACATAACCGGCAGTAGACTTCCGATCATCAGGGTCACCAGCCCAATCAGAATCAGTGAAACCAACTAACAGAGGAGCTGCTTTGGCACTGTAATGAATCCCAAACTGTACTGTACCTCGAACATAACGAAGTATTCTTTTAGCTGCTTTCCAATGACTTTCACGGGGGTTTTGCATAAAACAAGCAACAAGGCCAACAGAAAAGGAAAGATCAGGACGAGTATGGGTTAAATACAAGAGTTTTCCGACAAGTTGACGGTATAAGGTAGCATCAACTTCAGGAGAAGTACAAGAGACTGAAAGTTTGACTCCAGACTGAAAGGGAGAAGGGGCTGGCTTACAATCTTCCATGTGAAAATGACAAAGAATATCACAAGCATACTTGGACTGGGAAAGGAAAATACCCTCTTGGGATTGCAAGATTTGAAGACCGAGAAAATAGTGTAAGTGTCCTAAGTCTGTCATTTCAAATTTCTTTTTAAGGATGGACTTCACATGGTTTATAAGGTTGGGATCACTACCAGTAAGAATAAGATCATCAACATAAAGAACAAGGATGATAAGAGAGTTGCCCACTTTCTTGGTGTAGACAGTATTGTCAGAATGACACCTAGAAAAGCCAGATTCTAAAAGAAAGCTATCCATTTTGGCATACCAAGCCCGAGGAGCTTGCTTGAGGCCATAAAGGGATTTCTTAAGTCGACAAACAAGGCTGGAGTCTGTTTGTATGAAGCCAATGGGTTGTTCCATATAGATTTCTTCCTGCAAGTCCCCATGCAAGAAGGCAGATTTAACATCCATCTGATGGACTTCCCATTTTAAAGAGGCAGCAAGGGAAAGAACAAGGCGGATAGAGTTCATTTTGGCAACAGGGGAGAAGGTTTCAGTGTAGTCAATGCCTTCAACCTGTGAAAAGCCCTTAGAAACGGGACGAGCTTTATGTTTATCAACTTTCCCATCTGGTCCATACTTGGTTCTGTAAACCCATTTACATCTAACAAGTTTGCGTCCCTTTGGTAGAGGAACAAGATCCCATGTATCATTTGTCATCAATGAATGATATTCTTCATTCATAGCTGCTTCCCAATGTGGATGGCCTGAAGCTTCTGCAAAATTGTCAGGATCATGATTTACTGGAGCTTGAGCCAGTAAAGAAGAGGCTCTTTCAAACTGAGAACGTGTACGTCGCTGATCTGTAGGATCACCGGCAAGATCACATGCTGCATCCCGAGTAGCACGGACCCATCTTGGAAGTTGAGGATCCTGAGAAGGTGGGGGAGGATCATCATCCTCGCTTTCATCATCTGAAGAAGAAATGTTTTCAAAAGTAGAAGAGATAGGAAGAGGTGGCACATCCGCCGGACTAGGCTCGCAGACCGATTTATTTTCATCAAATTTTACATCTCTTCTAATGATAACATTTTTGGACTTAAATGGAATAAGTCTATAACCTTTTACATCTTCAGAATATCCAACAAAAGTACATTTCTCACTCTTAGGTTCTAAAGCTTTATGCTTTTCATCTGGAATATGGGCCCATGCTTCACTTCCAAACACACGAAAGTGACTTACATCTGGTTTAATGGAACTCCAAGCTTCTTCTGGAGTGATATTCTCTAGAACCTTAGTAGGAGTGCGATTGATTATATAATTTGCACAATTAATTGCTTCGGCCCAAAAACTAAGACTGAGTCCTTTAGATTGCAGCATACAATTAGCCATTTCCTTTAAGGTGCGATTTTTCCTTTCAGCTACACCATTTTGTTGTGGAGTGTATGGAATAGTATGTTGCATTTGAATTCCATTTTCGGTGCAAAAGTTGATGAATGTGTTTTTAACATATTCTCCACCATTATCAGTTCTTAGCTTAAGAATTTGATGTCCAGATTGTTTTTCAACAAAGGCTTTGAAGGCCAAAAAAGTGTTAAATACTTCGCTCTTGAGTTTTAAGAAGTATACCCAAGTGCGTCTGGAGAAATCATCAATGAAAGTTAAGAAGTACTTGCAGCCAGAGAATGAAGCAACAGGAAGAGGACCACATAAATCACTGTGCACAAGCTGTAAAGGGGCTGAAGCGTGCCAAGAGGCACGTTTGTCAAAACTGTCCCGATGATGTTTTCCGAGTACACATCCGGAACAAACACCATCTCTGCAAGATACCATAGGAAGACCTGTCACCATATTTTCTTTACATAGATGCTGAAGGGAGCGATAGTTTAAGTGACCAAATCGCTCATGCCAAAGTTTGCTCACTTCATCATTATGAGCAACAAATACTGAGGGAAGATTTGATGACCCAAAGTTGTGAAACTTATACAACCTTTTGGAATCATCAGCAAGACCAGTAGCTAGAATCTGTTTAGGATCTTTTAGATCCTTGATTACAACATCATGAGGTGAAAATTCAACAATTTTACCTTCACCTGAATGAGTTATCTGATAGACAGATAGAAGGTTGCAGGATAAGGTTAGAACACATAATACATCATTAAACTGACCATTGTCTAGATGAACAGTTCCAGTCCCTACAACATTAAGAGATCTATCATCACCAATATATATATTTTCGGTGTGACAATCATTTAAAGAAGAAAACATGGCTTGGTTTTTGGCCATGTGACAAGAGGCTCCAGAATCAATGAGCCACTCATGAGAATGAGAAGAAGAAGAAGATACATTTAATGCATAACCAGACTGAGATGATTGACAATGACATGCAGAAAGTGCCATTCCGGAAGTTGAAGTTGAAGTAGGCTCCACATGGATGTTATGTTTCTTCATTGCGGCTTCCAAGGCTTCCATCTTCTTAAAGCATTTAGATTCTAAGTGGCCGTCTCGATTACAAAAGTTACAATGTCTATCAGTCTTCTTCCATTTGTTTTTATTGGTCTTATCATTTTGCTGAAATGATCTTTCATTTTGAGGCTGAGATGGTTTAGGACCATTCTTTTGAGGATATGACTTCTTAGGATTCTTTGAATTTGGTTGTTGCTGGGCGGCTAACGCTTTCGTGGAAGAGTTTCCAAGATTAAGAAGACCAAGGTGTAAGAGTTTTTCTTGTTCTCTTATTAATGAATCACAAAAGGAGTCAAAGGAAGGGGCCTTGTAGTCTTGTCCTTGACAAATGAAAGCTTCCCTTGTAGAATGGAAAGTGGAAACAAATACAGAGTAGGCTGGTCCCAACTTAGTAAGGATGGAATAAATAAGGTTACCATCTTCTTTCTCAACTTTAACACCTTCCAAGAGATATCTAAGGGTCTTGAATTTGGACAAGAAATCTTCAATGCAAGAAAAATTATTAGGATCCAAAGTAAGCAGCTCATTTTCAAGTTGATGGGCTCTAATTTCATTTTTAATCCCAAAAACTTTAGCAAGTTTTTCTAATGCTTCATGAGGAGTCTCAAGTTCTGCAATGTGGAATCTAAGATCAGGAGAAATAGACATCCCTATCAAACCACGTGCTTGATCTTGTCTATTTTCCCATTTTGCCACCTTGTCTTCATCTTTTGGTTTCTTCTCTTGGTCTGTGGCTATTCTGAAGAGACCTTTACTTCTAAGTAAATCTTCGATGTAGGCTACCCATTGGAAGTAGTTAGTGTTGTCAAGAATGACTTGGCATGGACTTTCCATTTTTTTTTTAAAAAACTGAAGCTGAAGATGCTGAAAGTAAGTGTTCCAATGGATAGATCTCGAAAAAATAGGCGGTTTTAAAAAAAAACGGCTCTGAAAAAGGCTTTCGGATGAAGAAGTTATGGCTTTTTGAAAAAAAATTGTTGACGTTGCCGGCAAAGTGCGCGAATGTGCGGGAATGAAAAAAAAATCCGCCCCCACAAAATGGAGACTTGAACCCAAGACCTCTACTCTCTTGAAATAGCTTTGAACCAATTGATCTATACAAAAAATTTGAGA
Source organism: Pinus tabuliformis (assembly GCA_031772625.1). Classification (NCBI taxonomy): domain Eukaryota; kingdom Viridiplantae; phylum Streptophyta; class Pinopsida; order Pinales; family Pinaceae; genus Pinus; species Pinus tabuliformis. The sequence goes on from CM062818.1 coordinate 2,077,759,891, forward strand.
GAGAGAGAGAGAGAGAGGGGGGGGGGCTTGCGTGCTTGCCTTGAGAAAGCTCTTTTTCCCTGCAAAAGACAAAACACAAAACCCAACACGAATATGCAAAGAAAAACGAACCTTGCGGCTCGAAGTTAGCTTTAGCCAAAAAACTAGAAATTTAAAAAAAAATCTCAAAGTTAGCTTTAGCCGAAATACTAAATATTTTTCTCAATGTTTCTGATTTTCCGAGATCACACTAAGGTGCAGGGAAAAGAGCATACGCATGAGAAAAATCCTTCCTTTCTGTTTCTGATTTGCCCAGATCGCACAGAGTCGCAGGGCAAAGAGCATACACAGAAATGAAAGGTATAGATCCGGTTAAAAAAAAGGCTAAATAAACTGAGACCGAAATAAGCAGAGAGAAAATAACAGTAAACTGCAAAAAACACTGTATACCTCCCGATCTGAAAAAAATGACGCAGCTAGGGCTACCGGAAACCTTTTCGCGTGAAACGAAAGGGGTTCCTCACTGGAACAGATGCTCCGAACGCAACAGAGCAGTCCTCTCGACCCGAAAGCAGTCAGAAACAGCAGATCTAGGAAACGACAGCCGCATGCAGTTCTACCGGCTTCAAATTTGGATCACCAACGGACGCGGCCCTCAAATAGCTCTGATACCATGTAGGAATTTACAGGGTAAGTTCCTCAGAAAGAATACCAAAAGGACACCGCTCACAACCAGATCTCAAATCAATACACCAGTATTTTTGACGTGGTTAAAACCCTCAAAGTGCAAGGAGGGAAACAGTCCACGGCCTGTCCCAACGTGGGTACTACAGGCAATTTATTAATCAAAGAAATAAAATTTACATAAGCTTCTCTCATGCACGGATTCCCCGAACAATGACCCTCCATGCGCTTTAAATAGAACTCATGGACCAATCGGGTGTCAAGCCACGGATCAAGTGTCGGTAATACCGAGGTGAGAGTGAACCGTCGGATCACTACATATCGTGACCGTCGGATTGTAAGTTACAAAATGTACAACGGTAAAGAAACACACTTTACCTAACTCTAACCTAACTCTATACTAGACCAAGTTGAACTTAACTATATCCTATGTGTCGGAATATCCTAACAACACCAACGTGCACTGGTGCAGGGTGATTTCTCCCGCTTGGACCAGGCGGGGAAAACCAAATCAATCAAAAATACAGGAAATTAATAGCACACCAACGTGCACTGGTGCAGGGTGATTTCTCCTGGTTGGACCAGGCGGGGAAAACCAAATCAATCAAAACTGCAGGAAATGAATAGCACACCAACATGCACTTGTGCAGGGTGATTTCTCCTGCTTGGACTAGCCGAGGAAAACCAAATCAAAATCAGATGCAGGAAAATAAATTCTAACTACTTCACATTGCGGATCCACTTTCATTCAAACAGGAATTCATGTGTTGTACATTAAATCACACTTAGCAATATAATCATAAATTATAAGAACAGAAAATAGGGTAAACATGTCGGGTTGGCTAGGCCCTAGCCAACCAGCGCGTTTCCCTTTTTAAATCGAAACGTTGCTCAACACTTTATCAATACATCAACTTTTAAACAAAAATACGATTCATGAAAACATAAGGTGGAGCTCCTTTCTTATTAATTCATAGAGGCAAATACATGTGTGATTACACAATCCAGCCCAGATTTGGGCAATAACAAAAATACAAGCCTATTGTCGCCTTCCTGGTTATATCTCTATTCTATACAAACTTATAAGAATTGTTTCGTCCTATTTACATTTCACATTATATAGATCCTTGGCCGAAGGCCAAAAGGATCGTTTAACCGATTACATAACTAATATGCAGAAATTAGCTTTCGGCCTTCAAAATTAGGCAGTTTAACAAAATTGGCCATAGCCAATGTCCAGTTGTTCGTTCTTCATAAATCCAATCTCAGCTACCTTTGGATTGCCTTGCTGTTGTAGCTGGAGCTCGGCTGCCTTCAGATCTAACCTGCTGTCGTGGCTGAAGTGGCACAAAACAAGGCGGTGATCAAGGAGGTCTGGATCTGCTGCAAAGATTCGTTGTGCTGGCACTGGTGCAAGATCTGATCCTGCACTAGGATCAGCGGTCATGGTAAGCACTTGACTATCAAACAACATTGGAGATATCGATAAGTTGCAAGAGTGATTATAAGCAATAAATCACGTAATAAATAATTAATTAATGCTAAGTTAAGTTAAAAATATGAAATATAAATTTCATGCGAAATATGTCATCGTTCTTGGACCAGTGCAGGATGAGGGTGTGTAAGAGAAGTAAAACAGCGGTAAATGGTCATGATTTAGGAAGGGAAAAATGGTCAAAAAGGAGCAAATTTGGGGGCTAACATCCTCCCATCCCTAAACTGTTGTGTGTCCTCACACAACTCTTTACCTATGCAAAAAACTTCAAAAATTTAAGCACTCCTTGCTCAATCCTACTCTGGCATACTTTCATCACCCTGCAATGTTTTCGACTTCTTCTTTCTGGCACTTTTTGACTTCTTGGTCACCTTTTTAAGCCACCTGAAACATTGCACAGCTTGGTACTTCCAAACTTTAACTTCCCTTTTCTTCTTCTGGATTTCTTCCATCAATTCTCCTCTACTTTGTTCTTTGTCCTCTTATGCTTTGGCTACAAGCTGCTCTAAATTTTGTACCTGAAGTTCCAACTCAACTACCCGAGCATCAGGAATTACCCTTTCCTTCTCTTTTTTTGTTTTGGTAGGAGCTGTGTCTTTCTCAGGGAACTCCATATCCGCCATGGTTACATCAGGAAACTCTTCTCCCTCTGGTCCCTTTTCTTCTGGTTCTTCCTCCTTTGTTTCTTCTTCTTCCTATTCTTCCTCCTCTGATTCTTCTTCTCCTGCCTCTCCTTCTCCTGCTTCTTCTTCAGATTCCACCTCTTCTTCTTCTTTTTTTGCTTCATCTTTTGTAGGGTCTGCCTCTTCTTTTTTAGGTTCCACCTTTTCTTCTTCAGATTCTGCTTCTTCTTCTTCTGTGGGTTCTTGGTCATCTGGTTCTTCTCCCTCTGTCTCTTCATCTTTTGCCTCTCTTTTTTCTGCTTCTTTCTCCAGTTCTTCTTCTCGCACTGGTGCTTCTTCCTGTACTAGTGCAAGAGGGGGTTCCACGGACTGTGGTTCTTTGCCTTCATCAAACACTCTACTCTTTTTCTAGGGCTTCTTGATAAAATCGGCCAATAGAGCATCATCCTCGACCTCTGCAATCATGGTTGCGTCTGCAAGGACTGACAGGTTATCCTTTTCGGGGGTTGAAGTGGTCTCTTCAGCTGGTCCGCTAGCCATCTTCTCCTTTGAAGGCGAAGCCTTCTCTGCTTGTTCAGATCACTTCCTTTTTGCACTGGTGCAAGAAGGACTTCCCTTTTCATTTTTGCTCGGGCTCTTTCTTGTGCTGGCGGGGTCCTCTATCCCCTTTCCAACAGTTGTCCCTTTGTGCAGTTGTTTTAACAGCACTTCCCATGTCATACCTTTCTCTTCTAACTGTTTCAGGACCAAGATTTTTATCAAGTCGTGATGGTATAACCTTGTGTCGACCTAGTTTGCCTTACCATCCTATGCACTTTTAGCCATTTTCTCCAAGATTTTGAGTAGGAAATATGGGAAATTCATCCTCCACCGAACATGTCGGTCGGCTTCAAAATGTTGCAGCATCCTAAAGTGATATACCAAGGTGCGGGTATATCTTCCTTCGCAGGTCACAAACTTTTGTAAAATGAAGAGGACGTCTTTCCACTAACCCAGTAGGGCGCTCCGCAGAACTCCTACTTTCCAGTCTACCTCTATCTTTTTATCAATGGTGAAACGCTTCCAGCGTTTCCTTTCTATCTTTTGATTCTTGAACCATTGCTCTCCAATATTCTCTAAGCCTGTCGCTGCTGCTATGAATTCCTCTGTGACTTTGAATTTGAGAGGCCCAATTCTCACTCGGTCGTTCCTGAAACTCCTTGCGAACTGTAGAGCCACTTCCCTATCATACCCGTCAAACTTCTATAGAAACGGGAGAAAACCTGAGTCTTGCAATAGTGCAAGACTATTGCAATACTCGGTGGTCTGCTCTATTTTGCTGAGAGACAGGGGTTCATTCCGAACAGGCGGCATTGCTGCTTAACGGCTATGAACAGTCGAGTCCTGAAATTTTACATGCAATACCGAGGAAATCGGTCCTTATAAATAGAAATCTAACTATCCCCCGTCCTTTCCATCAGATCACCGGTTCATTTGCCGTAGACGCACGTCATCTTTGAGGTCAGGTCGGATTGGTACTTTTGGCGGCGGTTTAACGGCTAGGTGAGGTAATAATTATGAGTGAAGGATGATTAGGATTATGGTGAGAGGGGTAATCATGTCCAAGAAACGGTTAAAATTTTCCCACATTCCTTTATAATTCAAGAAAAGAACTTAGCATTTATTAAAAAAGATCATGATTTCTTACTTAAAAAACACCTTGTACTTTAAGTAACTTCTCCTAGTTATTATGATAGCATAAGTACTTAGTTGGTTAAATGAAAGGACTTCATATAGATTTCATGATGACCACTTTCCTATGCCATATGCTATAAAAATAACTTGTACTATGTTATTGACGAGGTGCATGCTTGCACCACTTAAATCATACTATTCTGCTGGTACCCTTATGGTTATTTTATCATATAGGACAACATGCTTGCACTATTGCAAGCATAATATCTAAAACAGAGAATTTAAATAAAACATAGGCTGGATTTTCACATGACTTCCTGTTGTGGTCACCAACAACCCCCCTCTTTGTTTGATATTAGTAATAACATCAAGCAAAGGGGGACCCTTAACCAAAAAATCCAAAAAATATTTTTGTTTGAAAAATCTTTTGTATTAACTCCCTAAGAGCTATATCGCGTCGCAAAGGAAAAAGGAGCGCTTTCCCAAAGCGCATAAACACACTGAGGAGGAGCGACGCGAGAACTCATCGCATCGCGTGCATTAAAGGCGCTCAAAAGGGGAAAACCTAAAGAACCGCCGACGGCCGATATGCGACGTCGCACGTCACAATGTCGCATAAGCAGCACAAAGTGACAAAGCGAAAAACCTTGCGACCTTGCGATATTGCGATATGTGATCTGCGACCATGCAAAGCTGCGATCTGCGATCTATGGTGTGCGACAAACGAGACTATCAATTGCTGCGATGCCACCTATTTACCTCGCAATCTTCGATGCTGCGATGCAAATCGCAGAAGCCATTCGTCGCAGGCATTCCTCGGCATGATCTATGAGCCTAAAATTAGGCGCGCACCTTACGGGAAATTAATGATTGTACGCCTGTGTATCCAAAGATGATTATGTTGCGTTTTTCGAAGAGTCAAGTCATAATGGGTGACATGATTATGCATTCATTAGAACTTAATTGCTTTCATGTCAATCTTTTCTTCTGTCTCTTTTCATTTACGTGAACTATAAGTCAGCAACTGATATAAATCTATATGCAGGAAACATCTAAGGAAAAGCGCCAGAATTAGAAGAACAGAGAGGAGATGACTTCGCAGATGGATACCGCATACAGCAGGACCGCGGATCCCAGAGTATCACTCAACAAATGCTGATGGAAATAGGCTATCTAGGACTCAGAGTCAAAGGCGCACAAGAGCAAAGCGTTTATGAAAGATCCTGAGTCCCAAATTGGGTAAAGCAAAAAGAAAAACGCTTAAGGGGAAAGACGTCTCAGAAAAGCCTGGAACAAAGAATGGAAACAAGTTTCAATTGAGAAAATCGTTCATGCAACAAAATCCCCAGCTCATTGAGTCATTCGCACGGCCGGAAACCGAAATAGCAACAGCACAATCAGTTTGAAAGAAATCTGAGTTGTACTAAGTATACATGCCGTGAAGACACTCCTCCAGAAGAACACTTTCAAAAATATCTTCTAGTTTGTCAGAAAGAGGTGCCAGCTCTTGTTATTTCTAATTTTCAAGCTTGAACAAAAGGAAAGGACAAGCAGCCGACTCTTTCACGGCGAACAGCGCATCGCTTACAGCACTAAGGAGCAAATACAAAAATGGTTAGAAATTAGATTCAGTTTTTAGAAATAAATTTGTTTTAGTAAAAGGGCGGTCATTTGAAGTCGTTCCCTAAATTTGTGTAATTAAAATTAGCCGGTTAGTAGTATTTAACCCTTCTCGTTGCATTGGAGAAGGGTCCGGAAATTTGTCAAAAAACTTGTCCTCAAAACATGCACTTTTGCACCCTCGGAGGGGGTTTTTGATGAATGGACGGATCAAGATTTATTTATGTTTGCATTTTAATACCTGCTACTGATGTTGCACTTTTGTACTCTTAGTAGGCATTAGAAGTAAGTAGAAATAGATCATTATTGCTTCAGGTCTGTGAGTATAAAGTTAGTCATAAATGGTACTTTTATCTCTTGACGAGTTTCTGCTTGCATTCTTAGAGTAATATACAGCTGATGTTGTTTATATGTTAACGTATGAATGAGTGGACTACCATTTGGCACTTTTGTACGGTGGAGTCATTGATTTGTGCTTAATACATGAATAACTGATTATGCGATATGCTGTTCACAACCGTTTTGCTTAACTTTTTACGCAGGATGGTTCATCTTAATTGATTTATATTCTCATAATAGCTGAATAATCTTCATTACCAGTTATTGTGTGAAATCTTTCTAGATCGCATAATGGAAAAAGTTCTATCCCGGGTTAGCGTAGATTAGATGTGTTGTTCTTGATAGATTAAGGTAGTATAAAATTCAGTCTCAGAGTTTAGAACTAGATTAGCTTAGAAATAATTCCATATTTTCATTATCATATTCTACACACACACACATCACCAAACTCTACACACACACACCCCCTTAGAACGGGAAACTGGTCCCGTTATCCCCAGTCGGACCCGCTACACCAAACGGGCACGGAGCCGCCAACCAGGTTCCCGACCGGGTGGGTATCCCCCTTGTTGTTGACCCGATTTCAGGGCCCTCAACATATTTGCCGCTAGAAGGAGGGCTCGAACTATGAATGGAACCTAAAGAAATATCTAAATACCATTCTGAGAGTAATACACCCTCATCAACTCCCTCGACTTCTCCAACACGGTTAAACCCGGAATTTGAAGTCGCTCGAGTACCTACCACTGCTACATATTCGAATATATCAGACCAATCTATCATTGATCCCCTTGAAATTCAAACTTTGATTCGTAAACTCCAGGGATTCTCTATTTTTAACCAGAAGTCTGATAAATCTAAAAGCAGCGTGACTTCGCAATACAACCCTGCTCATCCCCTTACCAGATCAAAGAGTGAAAAATTTGGCATACAACCAAGTGAACTCCCTCTCCCTACCAGGAAAAGAGCAAGGAAAACACCACCAGAGTCTGACAGTCAGACTCCTTCATCCACTTCGTCCATATCAACTCCCTCACCGCGAAGTCAACCACCCACTCTCTCATTCCAACTCACTCACCCATCTTCTACAAACCTTCCTCTTCAAACATCAAAGATCTTAATATCTTCATCTTCTTAGCATCAGGGATCATCTTATGCACTTCCATTAATTAGCAGCTCACCGATGGCCCAGTCTCCATGGAACAATCCTGGGGCGGTTTTGATGCCTCCACCCCTAAGCCCTATACCGGCCCATCCTGAGAAATGGCTGCCTAAATTCAATCCGGAAGCAGTAATGCTAGCCGAGGAACATATCAATAATTTCATGCTTTCTGTTGATCTCAACGGAGTCACTAACGAAGACGTTGTTGTCCGGCTTTTCCCTTATACAATGCAAGGAACAGCCGGGTCACGGTACTTGTCGTTACCTTCCGGATCCATCACAAGCTGGGACATTTTTCAAAGTCAGTTCCTCACCAAGTTTGGTGATGACATATCCACGGCGACATTGATCAATGACCTATCTAATCTTAAGGCTGAGGCTCGAGAACCCATTAAATATTTTAACTTACGGTTCAATAAGATCCTCAACAAAATCCCCGCTGCCTCACAACCCAGCGAGGAAGTAAGATGTGAATGGTACATCACGGCTTTACCTCCAAACTTGGCTATCTTCGTAGATAGGGCAAACAAGACCACCTTAGTTGACAACTTGACAGAAGCGTTAGCAGTGGAAAAACGCGTGGTAGCCCTAGAAAAGAGATCCGCTATAGAAGAACGCAAATCTAAGAATATCTCTTTCAAAGAAGACACCAAGAAGAAGCAAACGAAAGATCCTTTCGATTTGGAAGGATTACAAAAAGTGTTGAAAGCCATGTCTAATGAGATGATTGATATTAAGAAACAAGTAGCAGAGACTTCTTCGAAAAAGCCCTTTAGGACTTTTAAAAGAAATCCTCCCATGGAGGTAAGACCACCTAGTGTTGTCTCAAACGTTGAATCTGAAGAAGACGAAGAAGAAGAGAATACCACTGAAGGGCAGACCGACGAGGAAGAGGTCGTAGAACTACAAGGAATGTGGGACTTCATCCTCCCACAAGAAGACGATCAAGAAGCATTTCCTATTAGCACGAGAAGCAAAAATCAACTTGATCCTCCCCTAACTACCCCAAAACAAAAGGGCGCAAGCCCTGCAACAAAAGAAAAGGTCGCAACAAAAGAAAAGGTCGCAACAAAAAAGACAACTGCTAAAGCGACCCACATTAGCCCAGTCCAATCTAATCAAACGCCTCCATCAAGAACACTAATAGTGTCGGATGAAATGGAGTATAACATCATTGATGACATGAAGAAGACTAGGGCTAATATCACTCTGTATGAATTGAGTAAATTGAAACACCAGCAGAAAATAATGATGAAAGAATTACATGTTGTGCCTACTACATCTTTACCTACAGCTGTAGCTTCTCACAATCTGGGAAGGCCTCCAACCAACACGATTAATAAAATTGATCCAAATGACATCGCCTTGATTGGAGGAAGATCAAGATCTCATACTCCTCCTTTTCTTCTCACATATGAAATCTTCAACAAAAACGTGCACAATTGCTTGGTCGATTCTGGTGCTTCAACGAATATTTTACCCAGGTCAATATGTGCCAAATTGAATGTGCAACCTCAAAAATCCGCGGTACGTATAGTTCAACTTGATCGATCCCAAGTCGAAGTGATTGGTGAACTTAATCAGGTGACCATAAGATTGTCGTCTAACCCAAAAGTGTGTCAGGTTATCGACATTCTAGTAGCTGATATCCCTGAGTTCTATGGTTTGATTCTTAGCAGGGATTGGTCGAAAAAACTCCACGGATATTTTTCAACCGATTGGTCGCACATGTGGTTACCATACAATGGTAAACCAAATCAGATAAAGGTTGAACGAGAGTTGCACCAAAAATACATAGTGACAGAACTGGAAGGAGAAAATGAGGCCATAACGTACAATAGCAGCATTGTAGGCAATTACGCAATAGATTCTTTCCTAGGTAATTTCAATGCTCATATTTCACCATACTTAGAGAATTCAGTTTTATCCCAAGTTGAAAATTTCTCCCAAACTGATGACTCAAAATGTTTTAGTTTTTTAGATAATTCTGTAAATACATCTTTATTTTGGAAATTATATTTTGACGGATCTAAATCAAATGAGGGGGCAGGAGCAGGATGCGTTCTGATTAACCCGGACGGGAATAAGATTATGCTCACATGCAGACTTGAGTTCGATTGCACGAACAACACAGCGGAGTACGAAGCCTTGGTTCAAAGCCTATACAAAGCAATCGGATTAAACGTTAAGTATCTTCAAGTCTTTGGAGATTCGGAGATCGTCGTAAAACAGGTACGTAACACCATACATTGCCTGTCAAGTCATTTAAAGCATTATCAATCATTAGTTCAAGATCTCACTGCACATTTCGTAGCATTCAACATCTCGTCAATTCCAAGAATTCAAAACGCGAGCGCAGACCTGTTAGCTAACGTAGCCTCTAGACTTATCCCTTCTGAAGATTTTAGTCCTGATAGGTTTTCAATAGAATTAATCTTTAGACCATCCATCCCTGACAATATCACCAATTGGAGAGTGTTCAACGACGATCCTGACATCGTAAACTTCCTTACTTCTGAAGGATCCTACTCAAATCAGATAATCGACGAAGACCATCATGATCATCAAATACAACAAAATGGCTCTGACAATGCTATACCGAAATCGGTGGTCAAGTTAGAAGATTTATATGATTTGAAAAGTTGGTTTAAAAGGTCCGCCAATGCTAAACTTTGCAGTTCTACCCTGAACTATGAATTAGTAAACCTAGGGACCGATCAGAAGCCACAAAACGTTAACCTAGGTCACGGCCTAGCCCCTGAAGAGAAATCAGCATATATCCGTCTTCTGAGACAATACAAAAACGTTTTTGCCTGGAATTACGATGAACTAAAAACATACAACACTTCTATCATTCAACATGTTATCCCTATGATTGACAATGAAAAACCTGTCCAGCAGAAGCTCAGAAAAATACACCCTAACCTAGAAAATCAGATAAAAACTGACCTTAATAAGTTGTTGAGAGCCAAAATAATCTTCCCCGTCAGGCATTCTAAATGGGTATCCAATATGGTGCCCGTTAGGAAGAAAAACGGAGACATTAGAATCTGTATCGATTTCCGAAACCTCAACAAAGCCTGTCAAAAGATAACTTTCCCCTCCCACCTATGGAGCAAATATTACAGGCAGTAGCAGGCTCAGAATTAATGTCATTCTTGGATGGATTTTCAAGATACAATCAAGTACTGGTGCATCCCGATGACCAGTTAAAGACTACGTTCCGAACCAAATGGGGCACTTATGCATATCGGAAGATGCCATTTGGTCTGATCAATGCCGGAGCTACCTTTCAGAGAGCCATGGACATCGTGTTTAAAGGGTTAGTCAATAAATCAGTGGTGATTTACTTGGATGATATAACAGTGTACTCCAAAAAACGAAACAACCACCTCAAAGACTTGAAGCAAATCTTTCAAAGATGCTTGAGGTATGGGATTTCGCTCAACCCAAAGAAATCTTTATTTGCGTTAAGCGAAGGGAAATTGCTCGGATTCATAGTGTCAAAATCTGGTATTCATATAGAACCCGACAGAATCAAGGAAATTTCCGAAATATCCATACCCCATAACAAGAAAGCCATGCAATCCTTCCTTGGACAGATCAATTTTGTCAAAAGATTTGTCCCGGATTTTTCACGTATTATTTCTCCCTTACAAAAAATGATAAAAAAGAATTCAAATTTCAAATGGGGTCTAGATGAGCACGAAGCGTTCAACTTAATCAAACAAGCTATCATCAATGCTCCATCTTTGGCCACCCCAAATTTTTCGGAATCTTTTACCTTATACACTTTTGCCTCAGAGAAATCCTATGCCGCGATTTTGACCCAAGCAAATCAAGAGAAAGCGGAGGCTCCAATCGCATTCTTTAGCTCAAACTTACAAGGTGCTGAAATTAATTACTCAGATGTAGAGAAACAAGCATATGCTGTTTTCAAAGCGATAAAATATTTCAGACCTTTCTTGCTTAAAGCCCACACTAAAGTCGTAGTACCGTTTCCGGCGGTAAGAAACCTTTTGGTGCAGAAAGACGTGGGCGAAAAGAGAGCTAATTGGATTACCGCTTTACAAGAATATGATCTCGAGATCAAACCAGCAAACATCGTAAGAGGTCAAGGCTTCTGCAAGATGTTAGCCGGAACATCGCAAATCCCGGAGAACTCATCTGAAGAGGTACAAGCGTACGAGGTAAGCCTAAACGATGCAGAATCATCATATGTTGACACCATTTATTTTCTTAAGAACAGATATGCTCCATCACATCTGGATCATACCAAGAAAAGAGCTCTGAGATTAAAAGCTAAACAATACCAGCTCATAAATGATGTCTTGTTTAAAAGGAATTACAATTCTATGCTTCTTAGGTGTCTTGAGAAAACTGAAGCCGAAAAGGTTTTGCAGGAACTCCACGATGGACCAGCGGGCGGACACTATGCCGGAGATGCTACTGCACATAAAATCTTGCGTGCAGGATATTATTGGCCCACGTTGTCCAAAGACTCATACAATCACGTAAGGAAATTCCAAGTCTGCCAGACTGCTACAGGAAAACAAAGGAAACCGTCCATGCCGCTACAACCAGTCATCATCGACCAACCATTCAGTCAATGGGGCTTGGACATAATAGGTGAGATCGTTCCTCACTCTTCTAAGCAGCATAACTATATCCTTACGGCAACTGATTATTTTACCAATTGGGTAGAAGAAGTTCCTCTCAAGACAGTTCATTCTAAAAATATTATTGAATTCATAGATCAATTTATCATCACTAGGTTTGGATTGCCAACAGCATTAATGTTTGATAACGCTTCATATTTTTCTGGAAATACTATGACTGAGTTTGCGCTTAAAAGAGGTTTCAAACTGAAATATTCTGCCAACTACTATCCGCAAGGTAATGGATTGGCTGAATCAACAAACAAGAACCTAATCAGAATTATCAAAAGAACAGTCGACCAAAACCAAAGGAATTGGCACAAAGCGCTGGTAAATGCTTTATGGGCTGATAGAATCACGAAGAAAGCTTCAATCGGAACTTCTCCCTTTAATTTAGTTTATGGGAGAGAAGTGGTTCTTCCGACTCACCTAGTCATTCCCTCTTTGTCTTTAGTGCAATATATCGATGAAGTACCTACTTCCTCTTTACAATTAAGACAAATGGAAATAATCAAACTAGAAGAACAAAGAGAACAAGCTAGGAAAACCCATGCTCATCACCAAGCGCTAATAAAATCTTCTTTTGACTCAAGCATCATAACCAGAAAAAACTTTCAGATGGGTGATTTAGTTTTGAAATGGGATAAGGCTCATGAAGAAAAGGGAAAACATACGAAATTTCAGAAGATGTGGCTTGGCCCTTTTCAGATTGTAGAAGTCGTAGGCCCGTCTACATTCGTGTTGCAGGATCTGGCAGATAGGAGAGATTCTTTACCTGTCAACGGACTGATTCTTAAATTATATTTTCCATAGAAGAGAATTCTTCTAATTTTTGTAGGATAGATTTAGTTTTTAGTTTTTATTTGTTTTGTTTTTCTCTTTTTATGAATAAAACCCGTTGTAAATGATCATTTAAAAAGGATTCATGAAAGAGCACGCCAATTCTCTATCAGATTTTGATTTCGCTTGTACAAATAGCTAAATTTTTGAAAATCTGAATTTTATTATTGACAAATAGAGTTAACTTCACTTTGATTACGATACTCGTTTCGACCTCTAAAAAACTTTGACAAAAGCAACCTCTGGTAAAAGAATTGTTTTGTATCAGCACCATGAAAGGTATCATCAATAATAAAATAAGCATTCTCTGCAAAACTGTTGTTTTCAAAAACTCTATTATTGTCGTCCAGAGATTTCTTAAGGAAAAACAATGACTTCCTCCCTGCTAAAAGGAAATTACAGCATTCAGAGAAACAATCCAAAAAAAACACTATATCTCAAAGAATAAGAGGTCTCATCACGAGCCGGATTATCATGATCACAGATATTATAACTTGTTGACTTTGCCAATACTGTCTATCAAAACAGGGCAACGACTTAAGATTGTTGCAATCAAAAGACAAGAGGTCTCATCACGAGCCGGCTTGTTCAGCAAAAGTGTAAATCAGGTGAATGACTGTGTCATAATTTGGCCACCAAACCAAGACATTGTTCTTTAGAGAATTAAAAAAAGGAAAAGTGTGTCAAAAAGGATTTTTCTCTGGAATGTTGCGAGTAACCTCAAGCAGGAAAAAGGATCATTGCTGGGTAACATGGTAACCCTGTCGAGGCTATGGACGCTTGCGGGCAGCAGAGGCTCTATCTACGACAAATGAGCATACTTTTAAGCCAGTACGCAGAGAATACCTTATTTTATCTTTCATCAAGACCAAGTAATGTTTGATGCGAATGCAAGAAAAAACCTGAGGAAGCAAGAAATTGGGATATAAAAAGGGTTGAGACAAAATATCGTCGACAAGGTGAGGGGCAATCTACTCTATCTGTCCATAACAAAATTTAGATATATAAAAAAAATTGTTGTTTCAGAAGTGAACGGTCAATAGAAATGCAGAGATAACTGGTTCTTCACAGTGAATCGCCATTGTTGTGGTCACCAACAACCCCCCTCTTTGTTTGATATTAGTAATAACATCAAGCAAAGGGGGACCCTTAACCAAAAAATCCGAAAAATATTTTTGTTTGAAAAATCTTTTGTATTAACTCCCTAAGAGCTATATCGTGTCGCAAAGGAAAAAGGAGCGCTTTCCCAAAGGGCATAAACACACTGAGGAGGAGTGACGCGAGAACTCATCGCATCGCATGCATTAAAGGCACTCAAAAGGGGAAAACCTAAAGAACCGTCGACGGCCGATATGCGACGTCGCACGTCGCAATGTCGCATAAGCAGCACAAAGTGACAAAGCGAAAAACCTTGTGACCTTGCGATATTGCGATATGCGATCTGCGACCATGCAAAGCTGCGACCTGCGATCTATGGTGTGCGACAAACGAGACTATCAATCGCTGCGATGCCACCTATTTACCTCGCAATCTTCGATGCTGCGATGAAAATCGCAGAAGCCATTCGTCGCAGGCATTCCTCGGCATGATCTATGAGCCTAAAATTAGGCGCGCACCTTACGGGAAATTAATGATTGTACGCCTGTGTATCCAAAGATGATTATGTTGTGTTTTTCGAAGAGTCAAGTCATAATGGGTGACATGATTATGCATTCATTAGAACTTAATTGCTTTCATGTCAATCTTTTCTTCTGTCTCTTTTCATTTACGTGAACTATAAGTCAGCAACTGATATAAATCTATATGCAGGAAACATCTAAGGAAAAGCGCCAGAACTAGAAGAACAGAGAGGAGATGACTTTGCAGATGGATACCGCATACAGCAGGACTGTGGATCCCAGAGTATCACTCAACTAATGCTGATGGAAATAGGCTATCTAGGACTCAAAGTCAAAGGCACACAAAAGCAAAGCGTTTATGAAAGATCCTGAGTCCCAAATTGGGTAAAGCAAAAAGAAAAACGCTTAAGGGGAAAGACGTCTCAGAAAAGCCTGGAACAAAGAATGGAAACAAGTTTCAATTGATAAAATCGTTTAGGCAACAAAATCCCCAGCTCATTGAGTCATCGCACGGCCGGAAACCGAAATAGCAACAGCACAATCAGTTTGAAAGAAATCTGAGTTGTACTAAGTATACACGCCGTGAAGACACTCCTCCAGAAGAACACTTTCAAAAATATCTTCTAGTTTGTCAGAAAGAGGTGCCAGCTCTTGTTATTTCTAATTTTCAAGCTTGAACAAAAGGAAAGGACAAGCAGCCGACTCTTTCACGACGAACAGTGCATCGCTTACAGCACTAAGGAGCAAATACAAAAATGGTTAGAAATTAGATTCAGTTATTTAGAAATAAATTTGTTTTAGTAAAAGGGCGGTCATTTGAAGCCGTTCCCTAAATTTGTGTAATTAAAATTAGCCGGTTAGTAGTATTTAACCCTTCTCGTTGCATTGGAGAAGGGTCTTGAAATTTGTCAAAAAACTTGTCCTCAGGATATGCACTTTTGCACCCTCGGAGGGGGTTTTTGATGAATGGACGGATCAAGATTTATTTATGTTTGCATTTTAATACCTGCTACTGATGTTGCACTTTTGTACTCTTAGTAGGCATTAGAAGTAAGTAGAAATAGATCATTATTGCTTCAGGTCTGTGAGTATAAAGTCAGTCATAAATGGTACTTTTATCTCTTGGCGAGTTTCTGCTTGCATTCTTAGAGTAATATACAACTGATGTTGTTTATATGTTAACGTATGAATGAGTGGACTACCATTTGGCACTTTTGTACGGTGGAGTCATTGATTTGTGCTTAATACATGAATAACTGATTATGCGATATGCTGTTCACAACCGTTTTGCTTAACTTTTTACGCAGGATGGTTCATCTTAATTGATTTATATTCTCATAATAGTTGAATAATCTTCATTACCAGTTATTTTGTGAAATATTTCTAGATCGCATAATGGAAAAAGTTCTATCCCGGGTTAGCGTAGATTAGATGTGTTGTTCTTGATAGATTAAGGTAGTATAAAATTCAGTCTCAGAGTTTAGAACTAGATTAGCTTAGAAATAATTCCATATTTTCATTATCATATTCTACACACACACATCACCAAACTCTACACACACACACCCCCTTAGAACGGGAAGTGGTCCCGTTATCCCCAGTCGGACCCGCTACACCAAACAGGCACGGAGCCGCCAACCAGGTTCCCGACCGGGTGGGTATCCCCCTTGTTGTTGACCTGATTTCAGGGCCCTCAACACTTCCTCAACTTATACTGAAAATTTGCTTCGCCCTTTCTTGATGTTTCCAAGGATATCCTTTTGCTCTTTGTATGAGATCCTGCAATAAATTCATGAGGGAATAACGAAGTGGGAAAGGGGAATTTTTAGAATGGGAAGGAATTATGTTACAGGGATTCCAGGAATAGTACCAAAAGAGGGAATAAATAGAAGTGGGATAGGGAAAAAGAAATTTCAAGGGTAAAGTGGGATTTCTTCGAAGCGGGCAGGGTAAATTTAGAAGAATGTGGGAAGGTTAATCATCTGGGATTTGAAGAAGAAAACTGAGGGGATATTACAAAAGTGCAAAGTGAAGAAAGGTAGAAAATTTTCTCGAAGGTCTGCCTACACTGATGCAAGAAAAATATAACTGTAGCAAAAATTAAGCGTTGCTTGAGTAAAAATATCCATGCTAATTACCCCAACTGTATAAAGGTTGGTTCTCTTGAACCTGCTTTTACCTAGTGGTAGCTAGCATATCTAAAGATCAAGCAACATTTTCTTTTTATTAGAGATTTTTGATCTTCCTTCCAGTAAGCTGGTTTTCAGGTTGATCCTTCTACAATCATGTCAGCGAACTGATTTTCATAATTACAGGAAAATATTTTTTCTTTACTTTTATATATATACATATATATATATATATATATATATATATTATTTTTTATTTTTAAGAAGAAAGAGAATTCATGTTTTCAAAAGGTTGGTATTACCATTCACCACTATCATCCCAAATTGTTGTTGGACTTGTGTAAAATCTTTCCTGATAGGTGGCTGAAAATACTTCTCTAGCCTGTGTCCATTTATCAAGAATACTGAATCATGTCCATCAATAGTTTTAACTTCGACTCCTCCATTTTCAAATACTTGGATCACTTCATAAGGTCTCATCCAACGTGTATGGAATTTCCCTTTAAAGATTTTAAATCTAGAATCGTAAAGGAGCACCCAATCACCTGGTTGGAACTGCTTTTTCTGAATAGACTTGTCATGCCACCTTTTATGTTGCTGCTAAATTAGTATGTTCTGCTAAACAGCATCCCTACGAAATTCATCTAGCCCATTTAATTAGAGAAGACGTTGTCGTTGTGCCTCAGAGAGATCTAGTCCTAACTGAACTACAATTCTGAAATTTTTGATCTGGAATTCAATTGGTAACAAAACCTATTTGCTATATACTAGCTCATATGGTGTATGTCCTGTTCCATTTCTCCAAGTGGTTCTGTATGCCCACAAAGCCTCTCGTAATCGTTCAGCCCAGTCCTTCCAATGCATATTGACTATCTTT
Source organism: Pinus tabuliformis (assembly GCA_031772625.1). Classification (NCBI taxonomy): domain Eukaryota; kingdom Viridiplantae; phylum Streptophyta; class Pinopsida; order Pinales; family Pinaceae; genus Pinus; species Pinus tabuliformis. The sequence continues at coordinate 2,077,777,590 of CM062818.1, forward strand.
GTAAGAATGGACTCGATCACTTTGTTCGTGGATTCCACCTGGCCATTTGCTTGTGGGTGATACGGCATGGATTTCCTGTGCCGGATCTTATATTGCTCCATCACACCCTGTACCAATTTACAAATAAAATGTGGACCATTGCCAGAAACAATTTCTCTAGGCACCCCAAATCTAGTAAAGATTTCAGTAAAAAGAAAATAAACAACAACTTTTTCTGTAGCAAAAGAAACAGCTTTAGCTTCTACCCATTTTGTAACAAAATCTATACAAACCAAGATATGCTTTTTACTTAATGATGTTGGATTTATTGGCCCTATAAAATCAATAGCCCATTTTTCAAATGGCTCAATCATAACTTGAGGGAATAAAGGCATTTCATAGGTTTGATTAGGCTAGCCCATTCGTTGACAGCTATCACAATGCTTGACATATTGTTTGGCATCCTTAAACAAGGAGGGTCAATAGCAACGGCACGCAATACTTTATATGGAGTCCGCTTATCAGCGAAGTGGCCTCCACAAGGTTCAGCATGAGCATATTTCAAGATGTCAAACATGTCCTCCTCTCTTACACACCTACAGATAATCAGATCTGGACTAGTGTAAAAGAGATCTCCTTGAATCCAAGAATATGGAGCACTTTTTTGAACAATACTCCGCTTTTCACGAGCGGACAAGTGGGGTGGTGTTTTCCCAGTAACCAAGTAATTAGTAATGTCAGCAAACCATGGGGAATCTATTGACATAGCAAAAAGATGTTCATCTAGAAAATCATCATTAATAGGAGTTGCTTCACCAGGATTATCTAATCTAGAAATAAAATCTGCTACAACATTAGATTTTCCTGGTCTATCAACAATAGTAATGTTAAATTCCTGCAACAATAGTAACCACCTAGTCACTCTATCGCTAGTTAATGGTTTATTCATCAAATATTTAATCGCGGAATGATCAATATGTACAAATACTTCATATCCTGTAATATAGTGCCTGAACTTATTAATTGCAAAAATTACAACTAAAAACTCTTTCTCTGTAACTATATAGTTTAATTCAGCAGAAGACAAATTCTTACTAATATAATAAATAGCATAGGATTTTTTATTTTCGTCTTGTCCTAAAGTTGTGCCAATAGCCAAATATGAAGCATTAGAGGAAATATGAAAAGGCAGAGACCAGTTAGGACCTCTGAAAACTAGTGCATGCACTAACTTTTCCTTCAATGTTTCAAAAGACTGTTGGCAAGCTGTAGTCCAAGAAAATTCACTATCCTTAGCTAGAAGTCGAAAAAGAGGAGCAGTTATCTTAGAAAAAATTTCAATGAATCTCCTATAATAACTAGCATGTCCTAAAAAACCTCTTACTTCCCTTTGAGTTTCGGGTGCAGGAAGATGCAGAATGATTTTGATCTTTGCTAGATCAACCTAGATACCTTTACCAGAAATCAAATGGCCAAGTACTATTCCTGCTTTGCACATTAATATACATTTATTGTCACTCAAGGCAATATGGGATTCCTGACAGTGAAGAAGTACTTTTTCCAAATTTTCGAGAGCTTCCTAAAAAGAATCATCAAACACAAAAAAGTCATCCATATAAATTTCTACAAATTCCAGATCAGCAAAAATGGCTAGGACTGCCCTTTAAAAGGTAGTCGAGGCATTACATAAACCAAAGGGGAGCACTCTATAAGCAAATGTACCCCATGGACATGTAAAAGTAGTTTTATCCTGATCTTCGGGTGCAATCTATGTCTGGTTATAACCACTGAAGCCATCCAAAAAGGAAAAGTATGTCTTTCCTGCAAGGGTATCAAGCACTTGGTCAATGAAGGGGAGAGGGAAGTAATATTGGAGAGTGGCTTTGTTTAATTCTTGATAATCAATACGAATGCGCCATCTTCCATATTTCTTAGGTACTAGTGTTAGAGCCTAGATTGACCTCGGGCTGAAGGGAGGCAATCCTAGGATAACCACAAACCAAGCTTAACCTGGTAGCTAGCCCTACCAGGTCGAGAGAGGGATCTCTCCTTGTCAATCTCAGTTGAGATGACTGAATAAAATATGGATTTTAGGCTAGGTATAGTAGCTCTAGGTTTTTTTGGTTGATTTTTATGGTTTTGTTGCTGGATCAAATGGAGCAGGCAGCTTTGGGTCCGGGAAATCAAGTCAGAATCGCAGGGTGTCCTGTGGGGCGAGGTAGGTAAGTGTTTAGGTACTTGGAATTGAGTGAGATGGTAGGTATAAGACTAATCAGGAGTTGAGGAAGGCATGCAGAGATCATATATCCTCTTCAAACTGTAGAAAACATCAAAAACTAAATGGATTCCCAAGGCAAAGCACTGTAACCAATGTATTCTACCTATCTATCTTGATTTCATTTAGTTTTGAAGAATGAATTATATTTTGGCACACATAACACATGAGAAAACACTAATTATAGAAGGAGAAACTATGCAAAAACACATTACCACAAGAATCCCACAAAAATAGCTGCAAATCCTAGTTTATTCCCTTGCCAAATTGTTGTAGAGATGTGCAATGTAGCTCAAAGCATCCAATAGAGTCCAACCTTTGCTAATGACTAAAAAAATACAAAATATAGACATAAAAACCACATATTCTAGCCATCAGGGGTCGAATCCAAGAGATAAGGGACTGTTACAACCATTTCCCAACAAGGAACAGGAATATAGGCAGTGGAACAGCGTGCCTCTAAAACCATGGAAACTAATTCATTCACCCCCAAACCACCTCAAAATGATGAATATACCCTCTAAGGTCATTTTACATTTACATTTACATAGAATAGCATCATTTAAAATCATAAATTCATCCAAAATGAGAGAAAAAGTCAACCTGTAGAAAAACTAGGCAAAATTTGGATTTTTTAGCAAACTTGCTCTATGCGTAGCGCCACTAGCCAGGTGCGTAGTGCCACTCCTCAGCTGATTTTGGAGGACTTCCCCTTAGCCAAATTGAGCCCAAGATAGCCATTATAAAGGTATTTATGTCTAGTTTCTGGAACATCTTGAATTTTTGCATTTGGAGGTCATTTGCCCCCTCAAAAGTGGAATCTCCCAGGGTTGCTTCCTGTGTGTCCAAAAAGAGGTAGAGAGGTCATTTTTTGATGGTTTTTTGACCTTTAGGTGACCAAGTTTTGCTCCAAAATTGCTGAAACTTTCAGGGATTGATTCTCTCATCATGCTAAATCCAAATATGCAAACCATTTCTCCAAAAAGTCTCCCATTCAAAAGCATAGCGCCACCTAGGGAAATTTTCTATGTTGCAAAATTCCAAAAATTGAAAATGACCAAAATTTGCCAAAACTTGCCCAGATTTGGCACAAGGCTCCATCATTAATTACTTTAATGGGCTAGTGAGGCTTCAACCAAGATTTTTAGCTTGTTTTGCTCCTTTTTTCTCTTTAAGTCCTTCCTCAACCTTGCCTTAAGCTTCCTCATCCTTATATTACATATTTTGTTCCCAGTCATATAGTGATAGGACATGTGGCGAAGCATCTTCTTGTCTCTATTGGCCTTCTCAAGCAGCCTTTCAAGTTGTATGTTGACCCTTTCAAGCCAAGTTTCCCGGTCATTCTCAATCTCTTGCTGAATGGAGGTCAACTTGACCTTTTCCTTCTTAGCCTTTTGCCAGTTCTCCTTGATCATTTTCAACTCCATGAGGACTTGCTTGTCGGTCAATTGTTTGTTTTGTTGCTCTAGATATTTGATGACCCATTTAGCAATCTCTAAATTGACTGACAAGGCTTGTATCTCAGCCTCTTGTTCCTTAATGATCATGTCTTTGATAGACCTTGGATCTTGAGCATGCAAGTCAATGACATCCACTCCTTGTGTCTCCTCATGATCAACAAGGTCAAAATCTCTCTCTTGCCCATCACTAGGATCCTTCTCATGCATTTTTCCCTTGCCTTTGCCTTTGCCCTTGTGTTGCTACCCAAACTGTACCTGTTTAGTTGAAGAAGAAGGAAAAGCCCCTTCCACTCCTTGTGGAGAGCATTTTCCTATGGCTTGAAGATGAACGCGAGACCCGTTCCACACCTTGTGGAGATAATATTTGCCTGGAAGCAGCAAAAAGTTTCCTAGTGCCCCTCTCATATGTCACAAATACTGGCACTCCAACAGTTTCAGTCTCTTGGACCTTTCCATGTCCTGAAGGTCCACCTTCTTCATGAGGCACTGATGAAAAGACTTGAGGGCCTTTGAACATTTCATGAGAAATGAAGATCTCCCATGGCATGTTAAGAAGGTTCAACTAATGCAAAACAATGATTTTAATCAAAGAGTAGTGGTAGATGCTGGTTAACTATTGGGGGTATGATTTCTTCTTTACAATGAATGCCATCTTCTCTATGTTTCTGAACATGAAGTAGGGGATATTCATCATTCTCACCCTAGTGAAATGCTTCAACAGTCTAATGTGGTAGGGATACAATCAGGAAAACCTGCCTTCACAAGTAAAGTACTTGATGATGATCTTCATCAATGGAGCAAACCTGTCCTCCAAGAATTTGAAGGGGAATACTCTCTTGAGTCCATTATGATATTTAGCCTTGATGTAAGGCTCATAGTATTCTATGTCAATGTCCTTACCTTTGTTCCACTTTTCACCCACATTTGGAATACTTGTAGCCTCTGAAATGACAGCTAGTGACAAAGTGAATATATCTCCAACAAGGTTTACCTCATTTTTGTCCAAATGTGTCAGAAACAACCTTGCTAATTTATGATGATATTTTACCCTTTCAACAATTTCACAAAAACTGAAACATGGTTGATGTCTAAAATAAGAAAGGGAAAATGGGCAGGCTTGCAGCTCCCTTAAACTGGTGGGCTCCTCTCTGATATGTTTGCTCCCTTATGAGGCTTTCTACCCTGTGTGTCTCTCTCCCTGGAACTATCACTATGTGTTTCTTCCTCCATTTCATACTCACTGTCCCTCTCCATTGTTGTACAGTTGTTCCTCTTTGTGGTGAATGAAGAGTGGTGGATTGGTGAATGGAAGCAAGATGAGTATGAAGAGATTTGAATATGAAAATAGGTGAGAGTGAACAAGAATGGGAAAGGGTTGTAGGGAGTGAGTAGGGTCATTGAATAGTGTAGGGTTTGGGATGTATGTATGGGTATAGGGTTTGGGAATTAGGGAAAAGTTTAGGGAATGATGTCTAGGGAACTATGGATGGGGGAATAGGGTTTAGGGAAACAGTAAAAGATGATATAGGATAGCAGTAATGAGTGTGTTTTTACAATATATGAGATAATTTAGTGACAATTAGGGTTTGATGTTTTTGAAAGACAACACAACCCAAAACCGATACAACAATTATTTTCAGCAAGAATAGGGATGTTACTTAATTTCAGGAATTTGGGAGTTTTGAGGTGATTTGACGCAATTTGCAATAATTGGTAGCTCAACTTCCAGGTGTGTAGCGCACTCTCCCAGGTGCGTAGCGCCAGTTCAAAATAACATAGCAAGAAAAACCCAGGTGCGTAGCGCCCCCTCTTGTGCGTAGCACTGGGCTTTAGTGCGTAGCACCAAGCACGTTTTTCCAAAAACACAATAATTTCCCTCCCTTTGCTCAATAACACCTCAAATCGCATTTTTTCCTCATGAACCTCAACTCAAACAATGAAATAACTTGAGGGGAAAATGACCTTTATGTGGCTTGGCAACTTTTGATTTTTCATTCTTCAAAACCCACTTTATAATGTCTATTGGCTTTTTTCAAATACTTTGTTTTTTGGATGCTTGATTTTTGTTTGAAATAGATGAACTAATGCTTGATGATCTTTTGCTTTTGTAGTGGCATGTACTTGGAAATATCAGTAGGTGACTAGGAGCAGCATGAGACCATTAATTACATATGAGAAATGATAAAATTACAAGAAATTTACAAATAAATACCAATGCTCTGTTTTCACCTCAAACTGGTTTTTAGGTGAAAAACTTATTAAGTTTACAAATTATGATATTAAAACTTTCCTGATAATTATTGTCATCCTCAAGTGTCTGCTGACCATTATTAGTCAATGGTTACTGAAAATTTGACATGGTGAAACCCTAATACCTAATGAGACTATAACCCTAAGACCTAAGGCCTATTTAATGAAATAAACTGAAAATGAACCTGGACCTAAACCATTGACTGAATCACACATGACAAGAGGTCGGCAGATAAGTGTCATGAGGGAAAAACTGAAATGTGCCTACCATCAGTTGATCCATGACCTAATGGAATGCAACTCATTGAGAATGGGACTCCTAATATGAATGCAAAAGAGTGAATATTGATCATTGATGGTGGTGTGAAGACATTGACACTAACAACTAGCACTAATGGAGAGACCCACTGACTGTCAGAAATAGGATAGATAAACCCAGCATCCAATAGCTTTTGTACTTCTTCCTTCACAATATCTCTTAAAGCTAGATTCGTTCGCCTTTGGGGTTGTGGGACAGGTCGGGCTCCTTCCTGAATATAGATGTGATGTGTACAAGTTTCAGGGGGGATGCCTTTCATATCTTCATATCCCCATGCAAAGGCACTAAGATGGTTTTGCAACAAATTCACAAGCTGCTCTCGTTGAGATGAGTCCAAATCTGAACTAATATACAAGGATTTACCAGGGCTAATCTCAACAAGAGTAGTATCAAGCTCAAGAGTACTCAAGGGGGTGGCTGGATGCAGCTACATAGAAGAATGAGAATCATGGTTATCTTGAAAATCTAGGCTAAAGATCTGGCTCAATAGCTCAAATTGGGCATAGTGTTTAGATTACTCAAGAAATCTTGAATCTCATCTTCTTGTGAAGACCCAGTATGTTGATGGATAAAGGAAATGGGCTGAGTCTCCTCATCACTGCTCTGGTCTAACCATAAAGTATCTCGAAGGTCCTGAATGGATCTGGCAGGGGGGTATAAGGTAACTTTCTTCCTAGCTTCCCCATGTGAAATATACATATCACCGGAGCGACATCCAATATATGCATCGGCTGTAGCAAGCCATGGTTGACCCAAGATCAAGGGATGTCCTCCTACTAGGTTCTTTGGCTGAAGCACAATGAAATCAACAAGATATTCCCAAGAATTTAATGAGATGATCACATCGTCCAATACTCCTTCTGGCTTAATTTTAGATCTATCTACTAATTCAAGCACAGTGGGAATAGGGCAAAGATGAGATAACCAAAGTTGATCCATGGTTTGCTTAGTCATGATATTAATGGCTGCCCCAGGCCTATAAGAACATTAGAGACAAGGACATTGCCAATCTTAACTGAGACAACAGGGTTTCCAGGATCAATATATTTTTCCATAGACACACATCTCGTCATCAACTCCACTGCCCTACCAACAAATTGAATGGTTTGGGGTTCCAATCTCTTCCTCCTAGGTTTCTTGAGACAGAGTTCCTTAATAATCTTAGTGAAAATAAGGATCTCTTTGATGGCTTGGAGCAAAGGTATCTTAATGAAAAGATTCTGAAGCTCGAATGCCAAACTAGTCTCAGAAATAGTTTCACTTCTTTCCATTAATAGCCTCTCTGGGAAGGGAGGTTGGTTGGAAGAAGGTGGCAAGGATTCAGAGGGTAAGGATTGCTTAGTGACGGATTTTGGAGAATGATTAAGAGTTTCCTCTTCTTCTTTCTCTTTAACAATCACTCTAGGTTGTTGCTGATTTTCTGATGTCACAGTCCTTCTCGATCTTAATTGAATATCATTAACCCCAACTGGAATAGACTGGTACTCGAATAAAGGTGGGTTTGTTACATCGATCATTTGCACTGCTTTATTATTGTTAGGATTAGGCATAGGCTGAGCAGGCAACTGAGGAGGTTGAAAAGGTGGAGGTAAGGGTAATGGTGGAGTAGACTGACTCAAAGGTTGAGGCATTGGATAAGGTGCATGTGTAGATGGATATGACTGCATGGGTGGCTCGTAGGAATATGGAGAATGAGTTGGCCCTCTCCAACCTTGCTGCCATGGTTGAGAAGGTTGCCCATGCTGATATTGGTTTCCATGGTGCCACTGTTGATTAGTGTTAGGATAAGAATATGCATGTGAATTATAACCAAAATAGTGTAGAGAAAATTCAGGAGCCATACCTGCACCTACCCGAGGCCAATTTCTTTTTGCTCCCATAGCATACAAGATTCAGCTTTAGGTTGTCCCCCTATAAATACAGCTTCAATTCCTAGTATAGAGGGACATTTTTCTGTGATATGATCTTCTGCACAAATAGCACACTTATTAGTTTCTTTCAAATTAAGAGGACATTCTTTAGGAGGATGCTCGTCTCTACATTTAGGATAGAAAATACTTAATGACTCTTGTTCCTTCAGGAGTTTTTTTTTAAATTTAAAGAGTCCAATTGTTTGGTAACAGTATTCATTATATCAAATTTCATGTTTTCCATTTTATTTTCTAGTCCAATAATCATTGCATCAGTAGATTCAGTTTTTTTATTTCTATTTCGATTTCCTCTACCGGATCTATACTGATTACTGTAAAATTTCATGCATAATTCACAAATTTGTTCAAAAGTTTGTTGAGAAATATCACCTTGTCCTAACAGATTTAAATTATTTCTAGCATTATCAGTAAGTCCTCTTAAGAACAAGGTTCTAATAGTACTGGAATCAAGCTTAAGTTTCGACCTTTGTAAAATATACAGAAATCTTTCTAGATAGTCTTCAAGAGTTTCATCATCATCCTGTATGATTGTAAAAATCTCATCCTGCATGTCCCGAGTTTTGCAATATTCTTGATATTTAGATAAAAACACTCTCTTCATCTGATCCCAAGAGGCTATAGTGTTTCCTCCTAACCCCATAAACCAGTGCAAAGCTAAGTCCTTGAGAGTAACAGGAAATAATCTTAGCTTCTGGGCATCAGTTGAATAATCATAACTTCTACACAAAATATCAAACTCAAACAGAAAAGAGTCAGGATCTTCATGACCTTTACCATGGAAATGAGGGAGAGCTGATGGTGGGATGTTCTTCATTTGTGCCACAGTATCAGGGTCCACAATTGGAAACACAAAAGTGGATTGTTCCCCACTTACCTGGTTTTCATCAGTCCTTTCCCCATGATCTTCACAGTCTGCCATTGTTTCCCTTTTGCTCCCAATAGACTGAACCACACCTTAGTTGTTGTCACTAGAATCCAGGTGGATTGTTCCTGCGTGATGGGTTTGAATTGGATTGGGCTTCCTGCTCATAGAAGGAGACCCAATATGAGAGTGGTTTTCATAATTCTTTCAGCCCTTAGTGGGCTTTGAACCCCTACCTTTTCTAGACATTCATTTCAAAAAAGAAAGAAAAATAAGCAAAACGGTTTCTAATAAAAATGTTGTCAGAAATCAATCAACACCAGTAGAATTCCTTCAAAGAAGCTTCAAAAAAATACTGCAAAAATGAAGGAAAAATTACCTCTATAGTATAATTAGAAAATTCTTGCCAAATCAAATTGCCTCCCAGGCAACGACGCCAAAATGTTGGGTGTAGGAATTGCACTTAAGCAAACTCCTCAACACCTAATTGTCAACCCGAGGGATTCGTAAACTTAGAGACGAAGCACAGGCAATGCCAGAGATGGTATGAATATTTATAATGTCAATCCCTACTTTCTTTAAAGGAAAGATTACATAATCAAATTAAAGAAGGAAAATGGCAACTTGAACCATCAGAATAATCTAACACTGGAACAAGGAAGAATGCATTTGCAAAAGAGATTTAAAAATAAAGGAGCAATCACTCTAGCCGACTATTGACTAACTACCGAGTGTGTGTTTTTTTTTAGCAGAGACACTTTAGCAGTCTCAATAGATGGGCCCTTCAAACCTGCTTATATAGAGATTTCTAATGGCAGAAGTGTCCTCACACACATAATTTTATTAATCAGAAAAAATAATTACATAATTGATTTTGCAAGAGTTTACACCCGAACAACACAAACACTCTTGCAATGAGCTGTATATAAGCTCCATGTCCTAAACTACCTCTAATTATGGATCACTTATTAAATAACAAGTGTCCATTTACAATAAATGCTATTCAAACCAACTAGCTAACTAATCTCCTAAAATAGAGCCTAAGATACGACACATTTGGAGAGTCATATCTAGTTACAACAATATGCTAATTCTAAAAGTCTCCATTAAATAATTAAAATTCTAGAATAATAATTATTAATTTAATATCTTAAATTAATAATTACTTTATTCTAATTTTATAACGTATGATAAAATTGTATTTTTGGATCATCTAACATTCCCCCCTATGATCCAAAGGTACATTACAACAGATACCAAGTTCATCCCTGAACTTAGTAAATTTTATTCGGCCAAGCAGTTTCGTGAAAATGTCGGAGATCTGATCTTCGGAAGGACAATAAACTGGCTTGAGGACATCTTTGGCAATGAGAGATCTGATATGATGATACTTAGTGTCCACATGCTTTGTCTTTGAATGAAAAACTGGGTTCTTGGCAAGTTTGATGGCTGACTGGTTGTCAATGAATAACGATGTAGCTTCTGCCTGAGAAATGCCCAAGTCCTACAAAATTCGGCGCAACCAAACAATTTCACATGCTGCTTCCCATGTTGAAATGTACTCTGCTTCTGCTGAAGAAGTGGCCACTGTAGCTTGTTTCTTACAACTCCAAGATACTGTTGCTGATCCCATGTTCATTAAATAACCTGATGTTGATGCTCGATCATCAATACTCCCAGCAAAGTCGGCATCAGAATATCCATCAAGTAAAAAAAATTTAGTCTTTGTGTAAAGAAGACCAAAATCTTTTGTTCCTTGGATATATCGAACAACTCTTTTGGCTGCATTCCAGTGGCTGTCTCGTGGTTCCTGCATAAAACGTGAAAGAATATTGACTGCATAAAATAGATCAGGACGAGTATTTGTCAAATAAATCAAGCTGCCAATCAACTGTCTGTAAGTTGTACTGTCCACCTTTTCCCCCCTTCAAATTTTGAAAGTTTCAAGTTTTTCTCCATGGGGGTGAGAACGGGCTTGCAATCTTGCATGCCAAATCGCTGAAGAACCTATGCTGCATACTTATTCTGAGAAATGAAAATATGATGTGGACGTTGGAAGACTTCAACTCCAAGATAGTAGTGAAGTAATCCCAAATCTGTCATCTTAAAACCTGCATGTAATTCCTTTTTCACCTGTGCAATATGATCATCATGGTTGCCAGTAATGATCAAATCATCTACATACATAACAAGAATGACCAGATATTTTCCCTGTTGTCGCACATACAAAGTATCATCAGACTCACTTCGTTGAAAACCAACTTTCTTAAGGTAGTCATCCATCTTTGCATACCAAGCTCGGGGAGCTTGTTTTAATCCATATAAAGCCTTAATCAATTTGCAGACTTTATGTTCTTGTCCTTCAATTTCAAAACCTGGTGGTTGGGTCATATACACTTCCTCCTGTAAATCTCCGTTGAGAAAAGCACTTTTCACATCCATTTGATGAACTTTCCATCCTTTCTGAGTGGCCAATGCAAGTGTTAATAGGATGGTGTTCCATTTAGCTGTTGGAGCAAAAGTTTCTTCATAATCAATGCCTTCCTGCTACGCAAAACCCTTTGCGACAAGTCGTGCTTTATACTTTTCAAGTTCACCCTTCTGATTATACTTAATTTTGTAAACCCATTTACATCCTATGGGTTTAACATTTGCTGGACAATCAACAAGTTTCCAAGTGTTGTTATCAATTACTGCTTGATATTCTTCAACCATAGCCTGTTGCCATTCTTTATGTTTTACTGCTTCTTTGTATGTGGAAGGTTCAGTAAAATCATTTGCTATCAAGGCAAAATTGCCTTCACTTCTATGTGCCCTTCTGGTGCCAGTTTTATTCTATTCATCAGGCTTTACATCTTTCAAAAGTTGATCTGCCTGTTTCAGAAGTTGGTGCTCACTTGTTTGTGCTTCTGTAAAGTCCCCATCATTGTAAAGAGGATTAATATAAACTGATGTTCGTCGTTCAGGTGAAGAATGTGTAGAATCATTGTCAGAAGAACTGTTGCTGCTTGGAGATGCGGATGAACTGCTAGAAGAACCAGATGATGTTGTTGATGTAGATGGACTGGATGACTCATCTTCATAGGAAGGAAAATCAAGTTCATACCAATTTGGTGAAGTTGGTTGACTTTGCATTTTTCCATTTCTTTTACTTCCTTTAGTTTCTAACTTGTGAAGAAGATTTTCAATTTCTTCAGCACTCTTACTCTCTGTTTCATCAAAAATGACATCCTTGCTCACAATGAATTTTCCATTGGTCAAAAGACAATACCCTTTCTTCTCATCAGAATAGCCAATCATTGTGCATTTTAAACTTCTTGAGTCAAGCTTAGTTCGTTTTTCTTTCGGAACTAAGGCATAACACACTGACCCAAAAACTTTAAGATGTTTAACTCGAGGTTTGAAACCAAACCAAGCTTCATAAGGTGTGATTCCGTCTAAAGAAGCAGTTGGAGATCTGTTTCTTAAGTAGACAGATGTATGGATTGCTTCTGCCCAATATGTTGGACTTAACCTTTTGAAAGTTAACATGGATCTCGCCATGCCTAACAAATTGCGATTCATTCTTTCGACTACTCCATTTTGCTTGGAGTGTAAACATTAGTAAGATGTCGTCTGATGCCATTTTCACTGCAATAAGTTTTGAATTCATTTGAAGTGAATTCTCCCCCATTATCTGTCCTGAGAGTACCTATCTTTTCTTTGACTTCATTTTCAACAAGTTGGCGAAAATTTTAAACTTATCAAATGCTTCTGACTTGTTCTTCAAGAAGTAAACCCAAGTCATTCTGCTGAAATCATCAATGAATAGTAAGAAATATTTGCAACCACCAAATGAAGTTTGTAGTGGACCACAAACATCACTGTGAACTAGTTGTAGCCGCCTGTTTGCACGCCATGAACTTGTTGGAAAACTTTCTCGATTTTGTTTGCCATAAATGCAAGCTTCACATTTTGTATTTTCCCTTTTGAATGTGGGAAGTCCTTTAACCATTCCTTGTTTCTGCAATTGAGAAAGACTCTCAAAATTCAAATGTCCATATCTTACATGCCATAGTCTTATAGGTGAAATACTTGTAGTCACTGCCCCTGCAAAATCAGAATGCCTTGGAATAACTGTCCCTTTCATCCGTAACAGTTTTCCATCTTCATAACCTGTCATGACTGTTTTCAAGTTCTGTTTCACTGAATTAATCTTCACTAAACCATCTTCCATAATCACCTGATGTCCTGCTTGTCGAATCGTGACTAAAGAGAGCAAATTTTTCTTGAAACTGGGTACATACCATACATTGAAAATCATTTTTTCTCCAATGCCAGGGAGAAAAACTTTTACTACTCCTTTTCCATAAGGAGTATGTTTTGTATCATCAGCAAGAAAAATGGAATTAAGTTGGCAATCTTGAAAATTCCAGAAAAAATCACGTCGACAAGTCATGTGCTGAGTTGCCCCGGAATCCAAGATCCAGGCATCTTCATAGTCACTTCTAAGATGGGATGAAAGTTGTGATGCTGGTGAGGAAGTAAAAACATATTCTGAGTTATCTTCATCTTGATCATTTGCAAATTGTGTTGAATGCTGCTGAAACTTGGGAATTTTATTAAGTGATGTTCGACAATCTTCAGCATAACGGCCAACTTTGTTACATCTTCGACGCACAATTTGACTTAAGTCTCTTCCTCTTCCTGTAGATTGTCCTCTGCCTCTGCTTTGCCTTATATTCTGAGATTGTCCTCTACCTTGATTATTATATCCTTGTCCTTGAAAATTGCCTCTTCCTTGGTTGTTTCCTCTACCTTGAAAATTATTTCTTCCTCCTCTGTTAAAATTGTTTCCTCTGCTTTGGCTTCGACCTCGATTATGTGCTGCTTGATTCTGATTCCATCTACCTCTGCCTCAAGAACTATCGGCTGATGACTTACTAGTGCTGGCCTCTGTGAGAAAAACATCTTCACCAACTTTCTTCTTCTTCCCAAAAGTTTTATCATGTTGAGTTAACATTTCACAGAGTTCATCAAACTTTAATTTCTCTAATTTCCTAGTTACTTGTAGAGTCTCCAAAAAATGCGTATAGGAAGAAGGAAGCCCAGCAATTACAATTGTGACCATAAAGCTATCATCAATTGCGGGAAAACCAGCATTAATAATTTCTTGCTTAATATTTTTAAGTCTTGAGATATACTCAAGAACATCACCGCCTTCAGTTAATTTTTGTTGCAACAATTTTAATTGTAGATCAACTTTCTTTGATTCAGGCTGTGTATCAAAGAGGTCTTTAAAAGTTTTCAAGGCAGACCATGCATCTATAGCATTTTCTATATGGACATACATTTCATCATTCACAGACGATTTAATAAGAGCTAAGGCTTTAGCATTCTTGATTTCCCATTTTGCTAGTGCAGCTGCATCTGTGGGTTTATTCGGCTTAACATCTCCATCACATATTCCCTGCCATAATTCATTGTAAATGAGTGTGCTTTCGATGAGACGATGCCATGTTTTATAAGATTTGGTGCCTTCAAGTTTGTAGGAATCAGAAAACAAATTAATCAACTTAGACATTTTAGCGTTGAAGCGTCACACCAAGAATCAGAAAAGAAATGACAAGATAGTCAACACAACACACCACGCAAAAAAACACGATCTATCGGGGCTTGGCCTTGACCCTCGAATAGTCGTCAAAACAAGAGAAAATTGACTGAGCTTTGCACTTGGCTCTAGTCAATTTCTCAAATTTTTACAAGGCAACTTTCAAAATTTGACTTTTTACAATGGTGCTTTTGCACAATATGGTAAAAAAGAAATTACCCCCCTCAAAGTAAAATTACTTTGAGTTACAATGTGATGATCCCAAAGAACTTCTTAAAAACAAATTACCCAACACACCTTATCTCTCCAATTTACAAATTACAAATAAAACTCCTTATTACTCCAAAAATATTAAATAAAAAAAATCCTTATCTCTCCACAATTACAAATTATATATAATAAAAACCTTTGTACAAATCTTAACCCTGAATTAAAAAATTCATTTTTCTTTGTCTTCCTGCCATTGTAGTAATTTTCTGCGTAGATCCACTTCCGCTCTCATCATCCAATAATTCGTTTCCAGTGCATTTGTAAACCACGGCATCGATTAAAATCTTGAAAATCTGCTCTGCGCAGAATGCCTTGGAATTTCCGTTGCTAAAGATTACCAATTATTGATTGGGATGGGCTCCCTTGGAAGGCAGCGCAGATTGCGCCCTCCCCATCAGAGACTAAGTAGTTATCTGTTGGTACATTCCAATTTGCTCCATCGAAGTGGAATGTTACAGCAAACAGTCAAACATTTATTCCAGGTATATGATCATTACAGGCAATTAGAAACCATCGAAATGACAGTTTTCTCTTTTAATGAAAATAAATGGGACCAGTGCGCCCTTGAATGCAGAAGATAAATACAGCCAAAGATACACGTTAAATTATTGCAATTCACCGACAGATAGATAAAAGAAAACATTCAGCAGAACAGAAACAATTCCTTGTAATAAAATGTCTGATTTTATTGAGTAATTCTGAAACCTTGGAACTGATTTTCATTTCCCAAAACGTGATAAACTACAGTAGCTGCATTGTTAAAATAAAAATACGTTCACCAAGTTGCATATATTATCCAATAAAAAACACGATGTCCTTTGAAAATGCCCGCAAGGAATTGATCTTCTTGGTTCCTGGTTACTGCGTTTGCAGTCCTTTGAACGCTGCCTGACCACATTTAAACGCTGCCATTTGAATGCCGTCCGTCAGAATTGTAACGCTGCTTCCACAGATGCAATACAATCATTTAAAAATACGTTGATGATATGACGGGGATTCAAGTAGCTGAAGCTGCTAAACGTTCAGCTGGATTCTCTCGATATTGAAGAATTGGTTGACAGTTAATAGCCGATGAAATCCTGGTGGGGAATCCAGCAGTACATTCATCGCAGTAAATCTTGCCCGTAATATAATTTCCAGATGCTGAGTGATCGGTACCAGATTGGACCTAACCAGATACATGCGCTATACCACTATGCTAAGTTTCAGTTTCAATACGGAAACTACTTAGAGGAAGCAAATTTTTTTTATATCAATATTGCACTTTTATACACAGTGAAAGGAGTTTGAATGAATTGTGAGGTAAGCTAGCATCAAAGATTCTGATACAAAATTGGGATATTGCTCTGGAAGAGCTTAATCGGTTGAAAGAAATTATTTATTCTAAGAATTTTGCATAATAATAGAAAATCAACGCACAACAGTTGTTGATAATAATTCAAAAAATTGATTTTTAGATTTAAAAATCTAAAATCAATAAACTAATAAACTTTCCCTTTTTTTTAACAAAAACTCAAATATAATACCAAACTTTTGCTGATCACTTCAACGGAGTTGAGTTTTCCACGATCTGATAAAGCTGGAATCTCCTCCTCAAATCAACTGCAGCATCACTGGTGCTCTGATACCATAATAATGGCAGAAGTGTCCTCAAACACATAATTTTATTAATCAGAAAAAATAATTACATAATTGATTTTGCAAGAGTTTACACCCGAACAACACAAACACTCTTGCAATGAGCTATATATAAGCTCCATGTCCTAACTACCTCTAATTATGGATCATTTATTAAATAACAAGTGTCCATTTACAATAAATGTTATTCAAACCAACTAGCTAACTAATCTCCTAAAATAGATCCTAAGATACGACACATTTGGAGAGTCATATCTAGTTACAACAATATGCTAATTCTAAAAGTCTCCATTAAATAATTAAACATTCTAGAATAATAATTATTAATTTAATATCTTAAATTAATAATTATTTTATTCTAATTTTATAACGTATGATAAAATTGTATTTTTGGATCATCTAACAATTTCCTTCTTGCATTGATCTATCTTGCACTGGTGCAATCTGCTTGCACTAGTGCAAGAATAGAAATTTATGCAGAGGGTATAAATGGTATTTGTGCTAAAAGTGTTTTCCTTTGTGCAAGGGCTTGAACTTTCTCAAGTTCAGAGCACTCAGACCCCGTGGCAAGAAACTAGTTCTTGCACCAAATCAAAGCTTCTTACACTTAGTATTTAATTCTTGAATAAAATCTTAACTACTGCAAGTGTTATGAAATCAAATTGCACAAGTAAAAATGAATGTTTATGATTTTAACAAAGTATAGAAAATAAAGAAACAACCCTTATAATTTATCTTGTCATGAAGTATTAATGAAAGCAAGAAAACTGCTAGAAGCAAGCTAAAATACTTGCTGAAATGAATAGCACACCAACGTGCACTGGTGCAGATTGATTTCTCCTGCTTGTACCAGGTGGGAAACCAAATCAAAAAAAACAGCAGAAAGTGAATAGCACACCAACGTGCACTAGTGTAGGGTGATTTCTCCTTCTTGGACCAGGCAAGGAAAACCAAATCAATCAAAACTGTAGGAAATTAATAGCACACCAACGTGCACTGGTGTAGGGTGATTTCTCCTGCTTGGACCAGGCGGGGAAAACCAAATCAATCAAAACTGTAGGAAATGAATAGCACACCAACGTGCACTGGTGCAGGGTGATTTCTCCTGCTTGGACCAGGCGGGGAAAACCAAATCAAAATCAGATGCAGGAAAATAAATTCTAACTACTTCACACTGTGGATCCGCTTTCATTCAAACAGGAATTCATGTGTTGTACATTAAATCACACTTAGCAGTATAAACATAAATTACAAGAACAGAAAATAGGGTAAATGTGCTGGGTTGGCTGGGCCCTAGCCAACCAACGTGTTTCCCTTTTTAAATCGAAACGCTGCTCAGCACTTTATCAATATATCAACTTTTAGTCAAAAATACGTTTCATGAAAACATAAGGCAGAGCTCCTTTCTTATTAATTCATAGAGGCAAATACATGCATGATTACTCTAGCCCAGATTTGGGTGATAACAAAAATACAAGCCTGTTACTGCCTTCCTGGTTATATCTCTATTCTATACAAACTTATCAGAACTGTCTCGTCCTATTTACATTTCACATTATATAGATCCTTGGCCGAAGGCCAAAAGGATCGTTTAACTGATTACATAACTAATATGCAGAAATTAGCTTTCGGCCTTCAAAATTAGGCAATTTAACAAAACTAGCTGTAGCCAATGTCCAGTTGTTCGTTCTTCATAAATCCGATCTCAACTACCTTTAGATTGCCTTGCTGTCATAGTTGGAGCTCGGCTACCTTCAGATCTAACCTATTGTCGTGGCTGAAGTGGCACAAAACAAGGTAGTGATCAAGGAGGTCCGGATCTACTGCAAAGATTCGTTGTGCTGGCACTAGTGCGAGATTCGATCCTGCACTAGGATCAGCAGTCATGGTAAGCATTTTACTATCAAACAACATTAGAGACATCGATAAGTTGCAAGAGTGATTATAAGCAAGAAATCACGTAATAAATAATTAATTAATGCTAAGTTAAGTTAAAAATATGAAATATAAAGTTCATGCGAAATATGTCATCGTTCTTGGACTAGTGCAGGATGAGGGTGTGTAAGGGAAGTAAAACAGCGGTAAATGGTCATGATTTAGGAAGGGAAAAATGGTCAAAAAGGAGAAAATTTGGGGGCTAATAGTTGTTTCCCACTAAATGACCACCAATGATTTGTTATCCCTTAGCTTTAATGCTCATAAATGTTTTTATCGTAAAACGGGACAAAAACTTCTAGGGTGGCAAGCCATTGTACTACAATAATAGTGATTATGCAATTTGGGAAGCAATATCATAGATCGCAATATCACAATATGTCCCTATTACCTTTCTTATCTCCCGTTGTTTTTTTGCAAGATGCGACATGCGAGCCATTTGTTAGTTGTTTCAAAACATAGCTAATTGTTAGGTTTATCCTATGTAAAAGACCTGATGGACTCAAACATTTACTCATAATATTTTAAGGTGTGGGTCCTGGTGCTAATCACATTTCACAATATTGGCTAGTGGTAAGTACAAGGAGTTTGTTTGAATGCCTGAAATGCGATGCGATAAAGGTCATAATGCCGTCATGGTTTCGCATCTCTCATATTTCGCAATATCATGTTAAAAGCAGGTCCTTTACAAGTGATGATATGTGATGCGAGACTTAAGCCTTAAAAATCCTAAGGTCTTATTTTTGCGTCAGATTTTATGATAAATTCGACCATAGAGTCTTTTGGTGGGTTTTAGACATGTTATATATATGAAAAGGTAAGTAATTAGTAGTTCCCTAAAAAGGCTTTGATTGTTATCTTTGCTTTATTCCAAAAAATAAAAGAAATGCCTAAATGTTAAGTTTTTTTTTGGATAAAATTTTTTGAAGGGTCCACATTTATTAACGTAATATTAACTACTATCATTAATAAAATGGGGGGTTTTTGAATACCACAACACTAGGTAAAAATCCTGCTCTGTCTCATGGAGGTCCTCCTCCTCATGTTGAATCTCTGTCTCTGCCATCTTTTCTTTGCCTTTTTGTACCTGCTTTGTTGGTGAAGAAGGCAAGGCCACTCCCAAAAAAATGTGGGGCAAAATCTTGCCTATGAGCTCTCTGATAACTATGTGCCAATGTGCCCAAATGTGCCCATTTAGGCTTGATGACCTCAATCTTGCTAGGTGATCTAATGTCATGATGAAAAGGTGATGAGGGTGGTGAATTTAGTGAAGGGGACTGATCTGATGAATATGAATGATCAGTGGGCTGAGTTGGAGGAATGCATGTGGAAGGATGAGATGATGAAGGCACATTTTGAACATTCTGAATAGATGGATCAGTGAATATCTCATTGGCTACGAAGGTATTCCATGCAATGTTCAGTTCTTTGAGATGATAGAGGATTATGATTTTGATGAAGGAATGATGGAAAATACTTTTCATTTGATGTTCATACTCTCTTTTACAGACAATAAATTCTATCTTATCAATGCTCCGGAAAAGGTAGTAGGTATGTTGAGCATCTTTACCCTAATGAAATGCATTAAGAGACAGATGTAATAGGAATAAATTCTAGAAAATATACCTTTGCATGAAAAGTATTTCATGATAATCTTCATCATTGGGGCATATCTGTCCAGGAGGTAAGAAAAAAGAAAAAAATCTATTTTTCTCATTCTTGTACCTTGGTTTTATGAAGGGCTCATAGTAATGTTTCTCCAATTCACTTTGCTTGAACCATTTCTCCCCAACATTTGGGATCCTGGTGGCAACTGATATAATGGCAGTGGATATAGTAAAAGTGACACCATCTAGAGTAACTTGGTTGTCATGGAGGTTAGATATGAAAAGTTTGGTCAACATGGCATGATGTTGGACTTTTTGAATTTGCTCACAGAATTCATAACAGCCAACATTTTTTAAACATGTCACAGCCATAGGAGATGCCAGGAGTTCCCTGATATCTGTTGGCTCAAATTTGAGTATTCTCCCCCCTTTGTGTGGTCTCTTCATCTCTATTTCTTCTCCCTCACTATATGGTATGTTTTCTTCTTCTTCCATGGTGTTTTAATGTCAAAACCCTAGGGAGATATTATGTTGGTGGAATGTGGTTTTTAGGAATAAGGAATGGGAAAGGGAAATTGAGAGAGATGGTGTTATGGATTTATGAAATGGGGAGGGGACATGGAGTAGCAATATGATGGAACTTAGGATGGGGAAATTATTTACAGGTTTGGGGTTGGGAGCCTATTTATTTATAGCACCTAGGGCTTATGATATTGGGATAAAGGGTTTAGGGGAAAGGGAATTGTAATGAGTGAAGGGTATGAAAGTGTAGGGGAATGCAATTCAGGTTTTGAGAGTTCAACGGTTATTTGAGGGAGATACTCGGGTTTGAAATGAGTAAAACACCAAATCTTTAATGAAACTTCAAAATACCATAAGGAATGATTGTATAAGGAAGAAAAATGATGTATTTGACTGTCACTCACTTGCTAGAGGTTGAATACAACGTTGATGAATCTTTGGAGGCAATTTCAGGAAGTCTGGAAGCATTTCTAGCTTTCGTGGGCAAGTAAGCAGGACCACAAGCAAGGGTGCCCTCTCTTTGGCAAGTGTGCATCGCCGGAAGCAAGTGTGCCCTCCCTTTGGAAAACGCGCAGCGCCTGCTCTATTTTTTGTAATTTTCGCCCAGGAACTTGAGAAATGCAATCTTGGAGTTTTCTCAACGATGGTAGGAGACAAATGAAGTTGAACTTGATGCTATGAAGGCTCTTATACTTGAATGAATTTGATTTTTTGATTTCAAAACCCACTTTCTAATGTTTCAATTCACCTTTGAAAACTTTGTTAATTACCCTTTACATTTTGATTTTCTTCTTTGTAGATTGATGATGTTGGAGTTTGGCACTCTTTATATTTGACTTTGCTTTGATGAAGTTGGCATATAGAGTTTGAGTTAGCAGCTTAGAAACAATACTTATTACATATAGTGAACATAAAATTACATAAATATAATTAAAACATAATTACATCTGATTTTTTGGAATAAAATTACAATCTGAAATAAAAATCATACTTGAAATAAAAATTAGAACTTGGGCAACCATGGTTACATGTTTGCAAATCCTCTTTAAATGATAAAGGGATATTATTTCGTTCTCTCATATTTTTGCTGGCCTTATGTAGTGAAATGGTGTTTTATTGGACCTTGGAAAAATGAAACCTAGAGACCTAACGAAAACCTTGAGTGGGAAAACTTCATGGTGACTTGACTGACATAAAGACATGATGAAATGATCTTTTATGATTGATTTATGCTCAGTAAGATATGAAGGTGGGCCAGCAAGTATTGATTTTTGAGGGAGAGTGAGGTTTTTTTACTTGGGATACCATTAGTGAGAATTTTTTAATGAGGACCTAGGTGGAATGACAAAAATTTCAGAATGGGACCCTAATATGATCTGAAAAGAGGATTTTTTATCACTGGTGGAAATATGCAATCACTGAATCTAACATCGGCCTTATTGGGATGGCATCTCCTTAGAGGTGTCAATAAATCCGTAGATGAAGTTCCTAACAATGTGGGCCAATACGGTCAAAAATTTAAACTGAAATGCATGACTGAATGTTGACAAATAAAATAACACAAATTGACTTAAAACTAAATGTGAAATGACTCAATACTGACTTACTTAACTGACAACTAAACTTTGAAAATGGTAGAAAATTAGTGAAGCTCCATGGCCTTCACTTCGGGCTCCGAACTCTATCTACTTCATACTTGCAAAAAGTTAAACTATTTTTTACAATGAAACGGGGAAATTTCTGAGAAGCATATTTCAGAAAAGATAGTGCTTAAGGAGCCTACCATTGGCTGGTCCTCCTAAGCATGGTTATCCATTCATCTCATCTAGCATGAAAGCATTTTTCCATCGGAAAGTTGAAATCTTATAAGGGCCTTTCCAAATATTTTCAAATTTACCATGCTCACCCTTATCCTCATTTCTAGCATTCCAACGGATTACCACATCTCCAATTTTGAAGTCATCCTCCTTTGTTTTCTGGTAATATAATTTCTTTATCTTGTCATGGAGCTTAGAGGTGTTTTGAAATACCTCGTCTCATGTCTACTGTAGGTGAATCATTTGACTGATCTGGCATTGTATATCATTCTCTTCACTTCCTGCTTCTTATAACAACTTCATGACCGGGACTACCAATAATGATGGAAAGACAGTATCTACTCCATATACTATTTGAAAAGGAGAAAGTCCAATAGATTTCTTACTACTCACCTGACCTTCTGTTGATGCCTCGAAAATCGCTGCAACAACATTGGGGAAACCACCCGGTCCGGACCTTAGTACAGCTCCTTTTCCGTTTGGAATAGTGGCTCCGACTAGGGATAATGGGACCAGTTTCCCAAAAATAGATAAACGGGATGAATGAATGACTTATAGATTATGCTAGTGGTAAGCGAATAACTAAAACTTATCAGCAAGAATATAATAACTATGATCTATCCCGGGGACTTATTGAGCTCTAAAGCATAGCGTTTGATGGTCTGTGTCTAAAGACAGGCATATAGATGACTCCATCTTTAAGGCATAGATATTAATTCATTCAAGATTGCTGTGCCTAAATAGTTAAACAAAGCGATTAAGACGATATTACCACACTTTATCACTTATATCATTGACATATACATGATTTAAAGAAAAGGCACATCATAAAACATCCAATAGTGGAATGAATAAAGATCTGCTGTTACAGCGCATGCATATAATCAACAATAGCAAGAATAATCACATAACAATTCATATAAAAGGAATGAATTCAGACATAGATAGAAATACCATATGAGCTGCTTGACACTCCCAAATATCAATCGCTATTTGTAGTTCTTCCTTCAACGCAAAAACATCCTCAACAAAGACAATAGTGCACAATTGCATAAAGAAGCTTCCTTGTCAAATTAAGAATAACTGGTCTGGCTTCATAAAAGAATATTGACTGAAGCACAGTAGTGCAAACTTCAGTCTTTTAAGTCTGTTACAAAACTTTACGACCCTTTCCAAAACAACGAAAGGGTCTATAAATACTAAACTAATCTAAATATCTAATAAACAGAAATCCTACATAATTGGCATCAATAAATATTGATCCTATTTTTGGCCAGCGAGCTGGCAATCGGCGGCATGATTCATCAGGTAGGCTGCTTGCCTTTAAACCTGAGCTGACTTATCGCAAGCATTGGCTCTACTTCAGGCGGTTTGTTGAGACGTGAACTGAGCTGGGCAGCATAGGTGGCATCCTGAATGTCGGGAATTATACACCCGATTGCATCTGTTAAACACTTAAGGGCGGCTCTCTATGTTTGCGGCTTAATCAGGAAGTCAATATGCATCGAAGGTCAAACTGTTAACTCCAGCGATTAATCTCCCCTTTTCCTCCAAGTCAGGATAACACGTTTGCTCTAACATGTTTGTTGTTGTTATCTTTCCTGGCGTACATTGGGAAATCATATTCGCTAAGTAGAGAGTGTTGTTAACCAGATCAACTAGGTTGCTGGAGGTTGATTTACATCTTGAAGCCGCCCTCTCTGCTTTCATCACTGAGTTTGCCATTCTGTGAAGAGTATATCCTTATATGTTTCTTGGATCCTGGGCAATTTTGCTGCTTTTCCTAGATCAGAATCTTGCCAGTCAAGATATGCAGTTATGATTTCTTCGGCTTGGTCTAACTCATTCCTGGCCTTCTCTACCTGCTGATTAATGGATGTAGTTAACTCACATAATGGCTCTGCCTCAGTGAGTTGTTAACAAAGGAGCCTAATTTGTGATATTAATGCATTGTTTATTTGCAATGCTTCTGATCTGAACTCATCCACCTGTGGAGCGCCCTTTATTATTTTGAGCTGTGATGGTACAATTGAGCGATTTGCTCATCTTTTGTTTTCATCATTTGGTCATTTGCTGCTCTCAATTGTGCCAATGCTTCCGTCAATTCCTTCTGTTTCTGGATCGCGCTTTGGTCGATCCTTTGCTTTTCTATTTGCAATTGCTGGGTTAATTGATTGTTCATTTGCTGTTGTGCCAGCAACTGCTCCTCTGCTTGCACTGCCTGCTGCTTTGTCTCGGCCAATTCTGCCTGTAGTGCAAAAATTTCTTGGTCCTTAGTCTTCAGTAGAAGACTTACCTCCGATGCCTTGTCGATTGTTGCTGCGGAATAGGCTCCTGCATACTGTGACAGCTTTGTTAGGTCATCGGAGGGGTCCAATTCCTCCTTCCATACTACATTACCCGTGACTGTTTGCTCTGGAAAGATAGAAGGTTGATCAGTCCTTCGTCTTTTCCTTGATCGCTTTACAACTGCTCTATGCCTCGGGCTGTAGAAAACATCCAGGGGAGGAATATCTTCTACCTGGAGAATGATTTGATCAGAGGGGTCCTTTGGAATTATCTCAACATCCTTAGAAATGGGTGGGCCGCTGGTTCCACTTAGAACCTGAGGTGAAGTGATGTCCTGTGTGTCATTTGTCTTGGAAGTGTCCCCATCTTTTGAACATTCCAATCCACTGATGATGGAATGAAACTGCTGCCATTCCTGGAGTAGTTTGGGGTCTATGGTAGTGTCCACATTGACATCGGTGGTGGTCTGTTTCTCCTTTTCGGCTTGGGACTCCTCCCGTTCTTTTTCCTGCTCTTTCTTCTGTTGCTCCTCTTGTTCCCTCTGTTGCCTTTCCTCATGTTCTTTCTTTAGTTGTTCCTCTTTCTCTTTCCTCTGTCTTTCCTCATTTTCCTCTTGTGCTCTCCGCTGCTTTTCTGCCTGTTCTTTTCTCTGCCTTTCTGCCTGTTCTTTTTTATGATCTTTTGTTATAACAGGAGGTTGGCTCGACTGTTGCCGACCGGGCTCGCTTGATGATGTAGTTGGGGTCGTTGCCAGTAAATCTAGAGGCAGAGTTTGCAACCTCTGTTCTCTAAGTTTATTAAACTCAGTTAACCCTTCATCATTATACTTCATTCTAGCGAGTTCTCTAGCCTGACCTATTGATTCGGTTGCAATGAACAGGTCGTCAAATATATCTTCTTTATGCTCAAATTTTTTCAATTTGGCCTGTTCTAGTGCAGTATAGGCAACTTTACTTGGATCATATGGCCTATTGGGGATAGTCGCCAGAGTCATAGATTGAATCTTTGTGGCTTCCTTTTCTGCATGTTTGAGGTCATGCAAGGTATACACACCACACCTCAAAGGAAAAGAGGGCCACCCTTGCTTTTTATTCTTCTTAAGTGTTTGTGTAACACTCTCGGAAATGATTTGGTAAGAGATTTCCCTTGCTAGAAGTTTATCTGGTATGTACAGAGGGAGGACATGGGGTTTGGCTTGGCTGCCGAAAACTCTTATGTAGGTAAACCTTTCCTCTCCAAACCAACTGGCTATTCCGGCTAAATCAAATCCGGCTTGATAAGAGATCTTGGGAGCAGGTCTATCAAAAATGGAATAATGAATAGGCAACATAAAGCCATTACAAAATTGGTATAAATGATCTTTATAGGAAGACTTCCACATTTTCTGGTGATATATATGAATGGGTGAGGGGTCTTGCGCAGTCCACCTCCATCCGAGTACTGGGAATTCAGAATTATAACAGAGGGTGTCTAAAATATAAGCACTATAGTAAAATGGGGGAATTATCCTTTCAGAAACCCGGGTCTTGCTTCTAAACTCAAGCACAGCTTGTGCTAGTTTATCGGAAAGGATAGTGGCCCAATCCATAATTATATTGTTTACTGCTGCCTCCATTAGAGGAACCATTTCTATGGTAAAATTAGCAGAGTCATGCAATCCCCATAATCTACACATCATTATCCCCGCATAGCAATAAGGAGAAGCCAGAGAGTCGACCGAGTACTTACCCGAAGATTCGTGCTTGTGTTTGGCTGGATTCTGTCTCCAATCCCAGATGGGTTCGGATTCTTTTTCATTATCGTTTGCAAACTTCTCCAGGAACGCCTTGTTATACACCTTCTCTGGCTCAGGCAAATGATACATTTGCCTTAGATCATCTGCCTTGAATGATCCGAAAATCCTCCCATCTCTGGTGTTAAAAGTTCTGTCCAAGATTGGAATTTCTTCAATCGCCCATCGCACGACGTCTGTGTATGGGAGAATTTGCTCTCTGGCCGCTATCCTGTGAAGGAAAGAGTCGGCCAAATCTTTGAGGGTGCTTTCAGACTTCCGGAGTAAATCCACACTAGCTTCTGTTACTGTCTTTACTGGTTGTTCGGCTTCAATCAAATTGTAAGTGCCTTGCCAAGTGACTCTGGTGAGACCCGTCCACGCAGTATCAGAAATTAAGCCCTTCTTCTTGTCTACGGCAGCTTGTCCTGCAACTGGTGTAGCGAAAGCGCCCGCGGTCTTCTTGGATTTCTTCCCCATTTTGTTTGAGTTTTCTCTTTCGGATGGATTCTGCACAGAGAGGCAAATGTGCGTAATACAGAGATAGCAATGAAAACTTGCAAGTGATGAGAACATATGCATAGGTGCGTAATAAGGGATTAGCCTTTAAAAATGGGCGCGGACACAATCCATGGAAAGATTTTAAGACTTATGATCTCATTAATTGGCCGTTTAAAACCTGTCATCCCTTAAATTCCCATTATATCGTTATTAGGCTGAATGATTCACTTAAGCGTGCAGTGGGCGTTTTGGCGGTTGAGTGCAGGTAAATGACTGCTTAACCGATCAAGCTTTAAATATGAATGAATTGTGATATCCCATCACTTAACGGCTTTTTATTGAAAACTGCGCTTTATCGCATCGCGTCGGGAGAATGAGCATTATAAAGTGCACATATAGTGTATCGCCGATCGCCGATAGCGATATCGGATCGCATCGGGGGTATGACCTGTGCGCCTTAATGATGTGCATTGGATATTGCCGATTGTCGACTGCCGATTGCATCGCATCGGGGGGGGAAAAGCTTTGAGCACATTAAGACTTAAGTAAAGATTACCGCCGATATCTGATCGCCGATTTCGCATCGCATCGGGGCTAATGGCATGGGGCGCTTTAAAATGTGCATGAAGTATTGCCGATCACCGATTGCGATATCGCATCGGCGGAAATCAATGTGCCATTTATTTATATTTCTTATGTCATTGCGATATGCGATCTTGCGATCGCTTTATCGCAATGACAAAGATTTGCCTTATTTCTTTAAATGGGTTTTTCAAAAGGGTTTTATAAAATGAGTTCATTTGATTATTGGACCTTTTTTGAACAATAAAAGTATTGATACCAATTAATCTTTAAAGGGACCCATTTCATATGTTAATATTTATAAATAAAAATGATATGAAATGGGGGGTTGTTGTAGAGCACAACAATTGGCGATTCGCTGGAAGAACCAGTTATCTCTGGAAATGATAGAAATACTTAAGCTTTTTCAAAAATAGAGTTTCAATCAAAAAGGGGAAAATTCTAATATAACCAGATATATATGCATTCTGAATAAAATGAAACTATTTTGTTAACTTCCTCCCCTTTCTAAGAGAACAAATACATTCTAAGCTTTAAAATAGGCCTTTATTAGTTTATAATGATAAAACAGAAAACCTTTCCAAATCAGCTTTTAAAATGAACTCCTCTGTCATAGGTAGAGCCTCTGCTGCCAGCAAACATCTATAGTTTCGACAGGGATACCTTTTAACCATGTGATTGTCCATTGTCCCATCCAATTAAGAGTGTGATTAACAGAATGAATTCAAAATATGTTTTCATATTTTATACTTCATTTCCTTTTCTGTTGTTGATAAGATAAAAAGCCATTGTCCTGGTTTGGTGGCCAGCTATTGACAATGCCATTCACTGGTAGTAGTCTAACTGAACAAGCTGGCTCGTGATGAGACCCCTTGTCTTGTAATTTCAAGCCATTACCCTGTTTTGGTTTGCAGTATTGGTAATGTCAGATAAACTATTTCCCTATGAACATGGTAAGCAGGCTTGTAATAAGACCTCTTATCTTTAATATCTTATATTTTAGAATTACACTCTGAATAATCATAAACTTTAGTGAATGGGATGAACAATCTTTTCCTTAAGAGTAAATGGATGACAGGGTAAGAGTTGAAGATGCTGAAATTGGATTGACTTCTATCTTGATATTGATAACCTTTTGAGACCAATTTGAAAACAGAAAATGATTTACAATACTTCTATGCTTTGAGAGGAGTTGACAAAACTTGAACTGTGGTTTCAGAATACAATGATATCTAATTTCCTAGAAATTATCCTTTTTGGTTAAAAGTTCTATTATTTAAAAGCAAATGTTCATACTAGTTCTATGGGACAACTTTTCAAACACAGCAAAAGGTCAATGGAAGATATCTCACAACCTTATTTTCTAAAAATCCTACAAACTATAAAATCCTACTGAAATGAAAGGAGAAGGGGTTACCTCCTCAGTTAAAGAATTTCTTCAAGATAAGGCCATTAACAGGGAGAGAATCTCTCAAACCTGATAAATCTTGCAATATAAAGGTTGAATGGCCTATCTTCTCACAGATCTGAAATGGTCCAAGCCACAACTTCTGGAACTTGGAGTGTTTGCCCTTGTCCTCATGGGCTTTGTCCCATTTCAGAACTAAATCACCGACTTGGAATTGTTTTGAACCGGATGAGACTGAATCAAAAGCTGCTTTGATGACTTGCTGATGTTTGGCATGGATCACCTTGGCTTTTTCTCTTTCCTCCTCTAATTTTAGAATTTGGTCATGTCTAAACTGAATAGAAGAGGAAGGTCTTTCCTCAATAAACTGTACTAGGGCTAAAGAAGGAATAACAAGATTCGTGGGTAGTATTGCTTCTTTTCCATATACAAGATTAAACGGAGAAGTTCCAATAGAAGCTTTCTGTGTTATCCTATCAGCCCATAATGCAAACACTAAGGATTTGTGCCAATTTCTCTGATTTTGTTCGATAGTTCGCTTAATGATTTTAATCAGATTCTTATTAGTAGATTCCGCTAAACCATTACCTTGGGGATAGTAATTAGCAGAATATTTTAACTTAAATCCTCTTTTAATAGCGAAATCAAACATAGCATTGCCTGAAAAGTAAGATGCATTATCAAAAACAAGAGCATTTGGGACACCAAACCTGGTAATAATGAATTGATCTATGAATTCAATGATTGCTTCAGAATTTGTTGTCTTTAAAGGGATTGCCTCAACCCACTTAGTAAAATAATCGGTAGCAGTAAGGATATACTTATGTTGTTTGGAAGATGGTGGAGTAATCTCCCCAATGATGTCCAATCCCCATTGCTCAAATGGTTGTTCAATGTTGATTGGTTGCAGAGGGAAAGCTGATTTACGTTGTCTTCCACTAGCAGTTTGACAATTGAGACATTTCCTTACATACTCGTGGGCATCTTTAAACAGAGTAGGCCAATAGTAACCAGCATGAATAATTTTGTGAGCTGTTGTGTCAGCTCCGAAATGTCCTCCTGCTGGTCCATCATGTAACTCCTGCAAAACCTTTTGGGCTTCAGGTTTCTCAAGGCATCTTAACAAGATAGAATCATAATTCTGCCTAAAAAGCACGTCATCAATAATTGTAAAATTCTTCGCTTTTAACCTAATGGCCCTTTTGTTTTTGTAAGACAAATTTGGAGGTGCATAACCATTCTTTAAATAAAAGATTAAATCTGCATATTGAGATCCAGAATCAGTAACACTTATCTGATTGATTTCTTCAGTTTGCTCTGTATCGCTTGATTCTGGAATGTTGGATGCTCCTGCCAATATCCTGCAAAAACCTTGGCCCCTAACAATCTTTGCTGACCTAATTTCTAAGTCATACTCTTGAAGCGTTGTGACCCAATTTGCCCTTTTTTCACCTAGTTCTTTTTGAATTAATAGTTGCCTAACTGCCGGGAAAGGAACTATCACTTTTGTGTGGGTTTTCAAAAGGAATGGTCTATAATGCTTGACTGCTTTAAATACAGCAAAGGCTTGTTTTTCTACATCGGAGTAATTCAATTCAGCACCCTGAAGATTTGAGCTGAAGAACGAAATGGGTGCTTCCAAATTGTGTTCATTTAGTTGCGTGAGCACTGCAGCATAAGACACGTCGGATGCAATGGTATACAATGTAAAATGATTAGAAAAATTTGGAGTATTCAAGGCTGGGGCATTGATTATTGATTGCTTGATTATATCAAAAGCTTGCTTTTCTGCTGATCCCCCCTTAAAGACTGAATTCTTCTTGATCATTGTTTGAAGTGGCAATATAATTTGAGAAAAATCAGGAACAAATCTTTTAACAAAATTTATCTGGCCTAAAAATGACTGCATCGACTTTTTATTGTGTGGGAAAGGGATTTCAGAGATTTCTTTGATCCGATCAGGATCGATATAAATGCCATCTTTGGATACAATAAAACCTAAGAGTTTTCCTTGATCAAGAGCAAAGAAAGACTTTTTTGGGTTAAGAGAAATACCATATCTTTTGCAACGCTGAAAGATTTGATTTAGATCATGCAAATGATTATACCTCTTCTTAGAGAATACAGTAATATCGTCTAGATAGACGACTATTGTTCTATTAATCAACCCTCTAAAAGCTATATCCATAGCTCTTTGGAATGTCGCTCCTGCATTTATAAGTCCGAAAGGCATTTTCTGATACGCATATGTTCCCCATTTTGTTCTAAATGTGGTTTTAAGTTGGTCATCAGGATGAACCAGAACTTGGTTATATCCTGAGAATCCATCAAGAAAAGACATCAATCCAGAGCCTGCTACTGATTGGAGTATTTGCTCCATAGTAGGTAATGGGAAATTGTCTTTCAAGCTCGCTTTGTTTAAATTTCTGAAATCAATACAAATTCGAATGTCGCCATTTTTATTTCTGACTGGCACCATATTAGAGACCCAGTTTGAGTGTCGGACAGGAAAAATAATCTTGGCTTTCAAGAGTTTGTTAAGTTCCGACTTTATCTGGCTCTCTAAATTTGGATGTATTTTTCTTAACTTCTGCTGAATCGGTTTCTGATCAGGAAGCATAGGAATGGTATGCTGGATAATGGATGTATCATATGTCTTCAAATCATCATACTTCCAAGCAAAGACCTGTTTGTTTTTTCTTAACAGTTTAATGAATGCCTCCTTCTCTTCCAAGGAAAGTCCTAATCCTAAATTAATATTTTGAGGAGCATGGTCAGTACCTAGATTTATCAATTCAAACCTAAGGGTAGAACTTTGGAGCTTTGCATTAATTACAGGTTTAAACCTGTCTTTGATATCATAAAGATCTTCGAGCTTTACCACTGGTTTAGGAATTGAATTTTCCTGAGGTGTTTCTTTCATTTGTAGATCATGGTCATTTTCCTCAATAATTTGATCGTCATAGGACTTTTCAGAAGTTAGAAACTGTAAAATATCCTCATCATGGTTAAATACTCTCCAATTAGTGACATTGTCGGGAATTGAAGGCCTAAAAAGTAATTCTACGAAAAATCTATCAAGGCTATAGTCTTCAGAAGGTAGAAGCTTGGAAGCTACATTGGCTAGTAGGTCGGCTGCCGAGTTTTGCGACCTAGGAATGGAGGAAATGTTAAATGTTGAAAAGTGTGAGGTAAGATCTTGTACTAACGATTGATAATGCTTGAGGTGATTTGAAAGACAATGAATTGCATTCCTCACCTGTTTAACAATAATTTCAGAATCGCCGAATACTTTTAGATATTGCACTTTAAGGCCGATTGCTTTATATAATCCCTGGACTAAAGCTTCATATTTGGTTGTGTTGTTAGTGCATTCAAATTCTAACCTACAAGACAGCATTGTCTTTTCTCCTTGTGGACTAACCAAAATGCAACCTGCTCCTGAGCCCTCGCTGGACTTAGAGCCATCAAAATATAAAGACCAAAATAAAGAGGTATTAACAAAAGTATTTACATTTTTCTCAACATCATTGAAACATCTAGACTTATCAGTTTGTGAAAAAATTTCAATCTGAGATGTAAAATGATTGACTGAAAAAGGAGATGGTTGGGCAACAAAGTTGCCAAAGAATGACTCTGACGAATAATTCCCCAAAATGTTGTTGTTAAACACTACAGGTTGGTTTTCTTGCTCAAATTCAGTAACTGTGTGGGTCATGTGTTTCTCTCGATCGATCCTTATTTGATTTGGCTTGCCCTTGTAGGGAAGCCACATATGTGACCAATCAGTGGAAATATACCCATGCAATTTTTCGGACCAATCCCTACTCATAATTAAACCATAAAATTCAGGTATATCGGCTATTAGGATGTCAATCCTCTGTACAACTCTGGGATCAGCAGACAACCTGATAGTTACGGAATTAATTTCTCCCACAACCTGCACTTTGGTCCTGTCCAACTGTACAATATGAATAGCAGACTTCTGGGGTTCAATGTTCAGTTTAGAGCAAACTGAAGTTGGCATTATGTTAGATGATGCCCCTGAGTCAATTAAACAGTTGTGCAGGTTTCTGTTATAAATCTCATAGGTCAGCAGGAAGGGTGGAGTATGAGAATTCGATCTATCTCCAATTAGAACTGAATCGGTAGCTTCAACCATACCTGGAGGAGGTTGGCCTGAATCATTAGCAGCTTTTGCACTGGGAAGGGGTGTAGAGGGAACAGCATTCAATTCTTTAAGAAGTAATTTTTGCTGATGCTTTAATTTACTAAGTTCAAACATAGTTATGTTTGCTTTAGTTTTCTTCATGTCATCAACAATGTTATATTCCATTGAATCGAATACCACTAATGTTTTAGATGTTGAAGGAGAATTAGAAGTTGAAGGCTGGTTTTGGGGAACTACTACAGGTGCTTTCTTTGGAGGAACTTTTTCCTTTGTTGTGGTAGCACCTGCACTCCTTTTCTTTGAAGTTGCCTGGGCAGGTTTAGAAGTATTTTTACTTCTAGTAGCAACCGGGAAGGCTTCTTCTTCATTATCGGTATCAGAGTTGGGGAGTATAAAATCCCACATTCCGTGGCATTCAGCTACTTCTTCTTCATCATCAGTTTGTGAGGTTGTTTCCTCTTCCTCTTCTTCTTGCTCTGAATCTGCGTTAGATATGACATTCGGTGGCTTTGGTTCAGTTTTCTTATAAGTCCTAAATGGTCTTTTGTTTGAGGTTTCGGCCACCTGTTTCTTTATTTCAACCATTTCATTAGACAAATTTTTCAGGACCTTTTGTAAACCCTCCATGTCATATGGGTATTTTGGGGTTTTCTTCTTGGAATCCTCTTTAAATGAGACTTTTTTGGCTTTTCTGTCTTCCAAAGCAGCTTTCTTCTCTAGAGCATTGATGCGTTTTTCCACAGCAAGCGCTTCTTTCATATTTTCGGCTAAGGTAGGTTTCCCTGCTCTATCTACAAAGATGGCTATATTGGCAGGCAGAGCTGTTATATACCATTCGCTCTGAATTTGTTCGCTTGGTTTGGAGGCAGTAGGGATTTTATTCAGGAGTTTATTGAATCTAGCATTAAATTCCTTTATTGGTTCCCTATGCTCTATTCTCATATTGGAGAGGTCGTTTATTAAAGTAGCCAAAGACCTATCATCTCCATATTTGGTAAGAAACTGCTCTTGGCAAGTGTTCCAACTGGTAATGGAACCAGAGGGTAAAGAAAAATACCAGGATCCTACTGATCCTTGCAAGGTGTAAGGGAAGAGTCTAACAACAACATCTTGTTCTCTTACTCCTTTCAAGTTGACTGCTAACATAAAATTATTAATGTGTTCTTCAGCCTGGGTCCCGTCATCTGGGTTAAATTTAGGTAGCCATTTTTCAGGAGCATTTGGTAAAGGATGCAATGGTGCAGGCATGTTGACTGCACCTGGCCTGGTCCATGGGTCTGCCATTATAATAGCAACAGTGGTTGATACTACTGTTGGAATTCTAGATGTATGGGAAGGAATTAATGTTGAGGAGTGAGCAGGTTGGGATGTTGAGGCTTCTAATCCCTGGTGAACAACAATATGTAATGGGGAAGTGGATGGTTGACTTTGCAAGGGGAAGATGCAATGGAGGATGTCGATGAAAGCTCTTCACTATCAGATCTTTTAGTAATTTTCTTCGCCTTTTTCCTTTTGGGTAAAGGGAACTCAGTGGGTTCAATACCGAGTTTTTCGCTCTGAAGTCTGGTGAGAGGATGAGTTAAATTGAACTGTGAAGTCGCACTGCTTTGTGATACCTCAGATTTCTATGGAGAAATCGAGAAGCTCTGAAGTTTGTGGATAAGAGACTGGACTTCAGGTGATTCAAGACTTAATTGTTCTGGAGTATGATGGGTTTGAGCAATGGTAGTTGATTCCCCTTCTTCTTGTTTGGATACCGGCGAACTAGTATGCAAATGGGAAGATCGAGGGGATTCGGAGGGAGAATTACTCTTAGAATGGCTTATAGGTTTTAACTTATGTGCCATTCACAGTTGATAGCCCTCCTAGCGCCAAAAATTTTGATGCCTCGAAAATCGCTGCAACAACATTGGGGAAACCACCCGGTCCGGACCTTAGTACAGCTCCTTTTCCGTTTGGAATAGTGGCTCCGACTAGGGATAATGGGACCAGTTTCCCAAAAATAGATAAACGGGATGAATGAATGACTTATAGATTATGCTAGTGGTAAGCGAATAACTAAAACTTATCAGCAAGAATATAATAACTATGATCTATCCCGGGGACTTATTGAGCTCTAAAGCGTAGCGTTTGATGGTATGTGTCTAAAGACAGGCATATAGATGACTCCATCTTTAAGGCATAGATATTAATTCATTCAAGATTGTTGTGCCTAAATAGTTAAACAAAGCAATTAAGACGATATTACCACACTTTATCACTTATATCATTGACATATACATGATTTAAAGAAAAGGCACATCATAAAACATCCAATAGTGGAATGAATAAAGATCTGCTGTTACAGCGCATGCATATAATCAACAATAGCAAGAATAATCACATAACAATTCATATAAAAGGAATGAATTCAGACATAGATAGAAATACCATATGAGCTGCTTGACACTCCCAAATATCAATCGCTATTTGTAGTTCTTCCTTCAACG
This sequence comes from Pinus tabuliformis, assembly GCA_031772625.1. NCBI lineage: Eukaryota > Viridiplantae > Streptophyta > Pinopsida > Pinales > Pinaceae > Pinus > Pinus tabuliformis. Next base: position 2,077,813,256 of record CM062818.1, read on the forward strand.
CAAAAACATCCTCAACAAAGACAATAGTGCACAATTGCATAAAGAAGCTTCCTTGTCAAATTAAGAACAACTGGTCTGGTTTCATAAAAGAATATTGACTGAAGCACAGTAGTGCAAACTTCAGTCTTTTAAGTCTGTTACAAAACTTTACGACCCTTTCCAAAACAACGAAAGGGTCTATAAATACTAAACTAATCTAAATATCTAATAAACATAAATCCTACATAATTGGCATCAATAAATATTGATCCTATTTTTGGCCAGCGAGCTGGCAATCGGCGGCATGATTCATCAGGTAGGCTGCTTGCCTTTAAACCTGAGCTGACTTATCGCAAGCATTGGCTCTACTTCAGGCGGTTTGTTGAGACGCGAACTGAGCTGGGCAGCATAGGTGGCATCCTGAATGTCGGGAATTATACACCCGATTGCATCTGTTAAACACTTAAGGGCGGCTCTCTGTGTGTGCGGCTTAATCAGGAAAAGCCAATATGCATCGAAGGTCAAACTGTTAACTCCAGCGATTAATCTCCCCTTTTCCTCCAAGTCAGGATAACACGTTTGCTCTAACATGTTTGTTGTTGTTATCTTTCCTGGCGTACATTGGGAAATCATATTCGCTAAGTAGAGAGTGTTGTTAACCAGATCAACTAGGTTGCTGGAGGTTGATTTACATCTTGAAGCCGCCCTCTCTGCTTTCATCACCTGAGTTTGCCATTCTGTGAAGAGTATATCCTTATATGTTTCTTGGATCCTGGGCAATTTTGCTGCTTTTCCTAGATCAGAATCTTGCCAGTCAAGATATGCAGTTATGATTTCTTCGGCTTGGTCTAACTCATTCCTGGCCTTCTCTACCTGCTGATTAATGGATGTAGTTAACTCACATAATGGCTCTGCCTCAGTGAGTTGTTGACAAAGGAGCCTAATTTGTGACATTAATGCATTGTTTATTTGCAATGCTTCCGATCTGAACTCATCCACCTGTGGAGCGCCCTTTATTATTTCGAGTTGTGATGACAATTGAGCGATTTGCTCATCTTTCGTTTTCATCATTTGGTCATTTGCTGCTCTCAATTGTGCCAATGCTTCCGTCAATTCCTTCTGTTTCTGGATCGCGCTTTGGTCGATCCTTTGCTTTTCTATTTGCAATTGTTGGGTTAATTGATTGTTCATTTGCTGTTGTGCCAGCAACTGCTCCTCTGCTTGCACTGCCTGCTGCTTTGTCTCGGCCAATTCTGCTTGTAGTGCAAAAATTTCTTGGTCCTTAGTCTTCAGTAGAAGACTTACCTCCGATGCCTTGTCGATTGTTGCTGCGGAATAGGCTCCTGCATACTGTGACAGCTTTTTTAGGTCATCGAAGGGGTCCAATTCCTCCTTCCATACTACATTACCCGTGATTGTTTGCTCTGGAAAGATAGAAGGTTGATCAGTCCTTCGTCTTTTCCTTGATCGCTTTACAACTGCTCTATGCCTCGGGTTGTAGAAAACATCCAGTGGAGGAATATCTTCTACCTGGAGAATGATTTGATCAGAGGGGTCCTTTGGAATTATCTCAACATCCTTAGAAATGGGTGGGCCACTGGTTCCACTTAGAACCTGAGGTGAAGTGATGTCTTGTGTGTCATTTTTCTTGGAAGTGTCCCCATCTTTTGAACATTCCAATCCACTGATGATGGAATGAAACTGCTGCCATTCCTGGAGTAGTTTGGGGTCTATGGTAGTGTCCACATTGACATCAGTGGTGGTCTGTTTCTCCTTTTCGGCTTGGGACTCCTCCCGTTCTTTTTCCTGCTCTTTCTTCTGTTGCTCCTCTTGTTCCCTCTGTTGCCTTTCCTCATGTTCTTTCTTTAGCTGTTCCTCTTTCTCTTTCCTCTGTCTTTCCTCATTTTCCTCTTGTGCTCTCCGCTGCTTTTCTGCCTGTTCTTTTCTCTGCCTTTCTGCCTGTTATTTTTTATGATCTTTTGTTATAACAGGAGGTTGGCTCGACTGTTGTCGACCGGGCTCGCTTGATGATGTAGTTGGGGTCGTTGCCAGTAAATCTAGAGGCAGAGTTTGCAACCTCTGTTCTCTAAGTTTATTAAACTCAATTAACCCTTCATCATTATACTTCATTCTAGCGAGTTCTCTAGCCTGACCTATTGATTCGGTTGCAATGAACAGGTCGTCAAATATATCTTCTTTATGCTCAAATTTTGTCAATTTGGCTTGTTCTAGTGCAGTATAGGCAACTTTACTTGGATCATATGGCCTATTGGGGATAGTCGCCAGAGTCAGAGATTGAATCTTTGTGGCTTCCTTTTCTGCATGTTTGAGGTCATGCAAGGTATACACACCACACCTCAAAGGAAAAGAGGGCCAACCTTGCTTTTTATTCTTCTTAAGTGTTTGTGTAACACTCTCGGAAATGATGAAAAAATTAAGAATTCATCTGGAGGCTGAGATGAGGATGGCAGCGGCGTACAGCGGCTAGGGTTCGACGCAGACCTGCGACGGCAGGCAGTCTGCAGGGGCAGTAACCCTATCCTTTTGCGGCAGAGCTGCAAACTACAGGCGAGGGGAGTTGGCCGTAGGGAATCATGAACTCCCGCCAGGGGGCGGGAAGGGATCCTCCCTCAACCAACGAAGAGCCACCTGAGAATAAGGACGGTTCTGTGAAGGACCAAAAAACGAATGAAGAGAATACTGAAGATATTCCGGACATACAAAATGAACAAGTTCAACCAGAAGATCAGACAGTGAGATCATCCACATGCAAGCCTGTTGCTGCGCACAGGCCAAAAGTGGAGTTCCCCAGTCATAGAATCAATGCAAGAATACAATATATGAGGGATCATGCCCTCATAGGCAAATTTATAGGTATCTGGCCGAATGAGAAATCCTTGAGGACATGGATCAATATCAAATGGCACCCGAAAGGACATATATCCCTGCATTTGGGACCAAAAGGTTTTTTTACAGCAGTCTTCAACTGTTTGGAGGATAGAAACAGAGTCTTTGAGAGCAGGCCTTACTTCTTTAACTCAGCGGGTCTCTTTCTCAGAGAGTGGATAGAACGTTTCAACCCGGATAAGGAAGATCTGAGCTGGGCACCAGTATGGATCAGGTTATACTCATTGCCATGGGAGTATTGGGAGGAAGAATCACTCCAGGAGATTGGTAAGGTTCTGGGGGACTTTGTCAAGGTAGCAGAAGAAACTAAGATGAAGAAGTACACCTCTTATGCACGGATCTGCGTCTACATGGACCTAAAGGAACCTCTGCCTGATACAGTAAGCCTCTCCCATGAAGATGTAGAATGGATTCAGTTAATAGATTATGAACATGTGCCTTTTAGGTGTAGAAAATGCCATGCCTTAGGGCACCTTTTCAGAGACTGCCCGCTAAACAGCAAACCCAAGGAACAAGACCAGGACAAACAAGCGACAGATGGGTTCACCAAAGTAATAAACCGAAGAAGAGGAAACAAAAAACAACCAACTCAGAATAAGCAGACCCAGATGAACCCCTCAAAGCCTTCCACGAGTAACAGCTTTGCAGTTCTAGCAGAGGAAGAGCTACACGTTCAAGATCCCCTCATCTCCAAGCACAACTCAAATCAGGAAAGGACTGAGGAACCCAAATCACCATCCAAAGGAAAAAATGAGGCACAAGAAGGAAACACCCACAGCACCAAATCGAAAATCTGGAGCCAACCAGAAATGGAAATAGACATTACAGATTCAGGCTCAGCAAAAGCAAGAGAAGAAGACGACAGCTATCAGGAGGCCCAGAATATGGACGAGGATATAGAAACCTTTGATATTGGGGAACTGGACATTCTCGGTCTGGAACAAGCTTGCAAAACAAGGAACTTCGACAAGATCTCTGAAACTCAAGTGGACAACCTGGTGGAGGTACTCAACAAAGCCCAGAGGAAATATTCGCTAGGAGTTCAAACAGGCAGTCAATGGGATGGGAAGTTTATTTCAAAAGACAGCAAAAAGCGAGGAAGGAAGTCTACTTTGGAGAGAACCATCAAGGCTGGAGAAGTACTGGTGGAATCTGGAAGATATGCCAAACTAACCAGGTATTTTAACACCAAACCCAAACATTCCCAATGAAATTGATATCATGGAATATTAGAGGGCTTAATGGCCAGAAGAAAGGCAGACTCTTAAAAAATATGATAATGGAAGAAAAACCAGCAATTATTTTCTTGCAAGAAACTAAATGTAATCAGGTAGTTTTAGAAAAAGTAGCAGCAAAGGCTTGGCCGGCAGGGCAGGTCACCGCGGTAGAAGCTCAGGGAGCCTCAGGTGGTCTGGCAATACTCTGGGATGCAAGACTGGTACAGTTGGAGAATATACATGCAAACAGAAATTTCATCCAAGCCAAGTTTCATCTAATTGGCACAAATATTGTTGGGCACATAACAAATGTATATTTTCCACAAGAAATCCAGCAGAAGGCTGATATCTTGGAAGCATTAACACAGTTGAATGCAAACCGGACGCATCCGCTGTGGATCTCAGGTGGAGACTATAACATGATAGCGACCATGGAGGAAAAAAGAGGAGGACGATGCAACATCAACAGAGATGGTACATTACTAAAAGACTTCATCCACAACAACTGGATGATAGACCTTCCAACTGAAAACGGCCTCTTCACCTGGAGCAACAAGAAAGCGGAACCAACGCAAGTTGCCTCGCGACTGGATCGTTTCCTAATTTCTGACAACGCAGTGCATTTGGGGGGAGAATTCACAGCCTCAATCCTACCCTATTCAGGATCGGACCACTGGCCCATTGCCTTACACTGGAATAGACCAGGCAAAAGCATAAGGCGGCCATTTAGGTTTAAATCTTTCTGGCTATCGCATCCGGATTTCCATGAATTCATAAGAACCTGGACAAATTTCAACGCATCGGAGGGGACAAGAATGGCCCTATTTCAAAAGAAGTTGAAGTACCTCAAAGAGGAAATAAAACGCTGGAACAAATTCACATTTGGCAATATCTTCAAATCAAAGGAAATCCTCAATCAAAAAATGAAGGAGATTCAACAAATAATTATCTCTACAGGACGATCTGAGGATCTGACCCAACAGGAACAAGTCATAGAGAAACAAATCCTAGAAAGAGACCTGCAGGAAGAGACTTTGTGGAGGCAAAAGTCAAGGATTAGGTGGCTGAAGGAAGGTGAAAAGAATACAAAATTCTTTCACAAAACAACAGTTCAGAGACGAATGATCAACCAAATCTCCTATGTTAACAATGAGCAAGGAATCAAGGTTGAAGACCATGAAGGAATAGAAAAGGAGTTCATCAATTACTTCAAAAAAATGAATCAAGAACCAAACATTAATAGATCAGAAGCTATTGACAATATCATCAGGCACATCCCCAGATTAATTACAGAAGACCACAATACTCTTCTACTCAAACCAATCAGTCTTCAAGAAGTGGAAACGGCGGTGAATCAACTTAAAGCAGGGAAAGCGCCTGGCCCAGACGGGTTTACTTCAAACTTCTTCCAGCATTTCTGGGAACTAATTAAATGGGAAGTTTGGTAGGTCGTGGAAGAGTCTAGGACTCTCAGATGGATGTATCCAGCCATGAATGCAACATTTCTAGCATTAATTCCCAAATCTTCGGAATCAAATTCGCCAGATAAGTACCAGCCCATTGCCTTATGTAATATCATATACAAAATTGTCTCCAAGGTCATTGCTCTGAGATTGAAGCCCTTGCTGCCTCTTATCATTTCTCCCGAACAATCTGGGTATGTAGAAGGGCGACAGATCACAAATGGGATCATATTAACCCATGAAATAATGCATTCTCTCAAGCAAATGAAGAAGCCAGGGATGCTGCTCAAAATCGATCTATCCAAAGCATTCGACAGTATCAGTTGGGATTATTTGCAAAAAACCCCCCAGGCTTTTGGCTTTGCCCCCCCATGGGTCAGATGGGTCAGCAGTCTCATTTCCTCATCTTTCTTTTCCATCCTTATTAACGGGATCCCTTCTCCTACCTTCCGTCCTTCCCAGGGAATTAGGCAGGGCGACCCTTTATCGCCCTTTCTGTTTGTTATCCTCGCTGAAGGCCTGGGGAGAAGTATAAAAGCGACCATTCTTGCGCACAAGCTCAAAGGGATAGTTGTTCACCAACTCCCAGCGGTTTCTCATCAACAATTTGTTGATGATAATATGCTATTCGGCCACCCATCCGTTCAAGAAGCTTGCTCTTTCAAATCCATCCTTGACTCTTTTTCAAAAGCATCTGGAGCCCTCATCAATAATTCCAAATCCCAAGTCTTTTTCTTTAATACCCCTCCTTACACCCAAAGAGCCATAACGCGTATTCTTGGCTTCTCTAAGGAATCCCTTCCCTCCTCTTACCTAGGAGCTCTGCTTATTGCCTTAGCCCTTAAGCATTCCTCCTGGACAGGCCTGCTCGAAAAATTAGAAGCCAGACTGCTCCTTTGGACTTACAGATCGCTTAATATGGCCAGCAGGATTGTGCTAATCAAAGTTGTATTGCAATCTATGCCTCTCTATTTATTCTCCATCTTAGCTGCTCCGAAATGGGTTCTTAAGGCTATTAAACAACTACAGTGGAATTTCTTATGGGGCAGCTCAGGACCAAATCGAAAATGGGCTCTCATAAAATGGGAGAAGGCTTGTCTTCCTAGAATGGCAGGAGGAATAGGACTCAGAGATCCAGAACAAAGTAACAAAACCATGGGAGCAAAAATATGGTGGAGGTGGCTTTCAAGCTCTAATACCCCCTGGGCAATCCTATGGACAGCAAAATACACAAGGAACTTACCCCTAGAAGAAAGGATCAGAATGTCGGAAATCAGCAAGGGCTCGCTCATATGGAACTCTGCCATTCAACATAGAGATCTCATCCAAAAACACAGCTTCTGGGAGGTGAAAGATGGTCTTACTGCCAGGTTCTGGGAAGATTCTTGGCAACAGCTACCGAATCTCAAAGATAATATGCCAAACATTTCAGAATGGGAGATAAACCCGCAGGAGAAAATAAGCAACTTCTGGAAAGCACAGTCCAACCAAGATCAGAGAGATTGGAAGGAAACAAGCATCATCCTACCACGCAGCTCAAATCAAAACCAACTCTCTCTTTTCTCAGAGCTAAAAAAACGCCGGATACTAAAGCAAACAGGAATGGACACTTTGCGATGGGGTTATGAGGAGAGAGGCACCTTCACCACAAAGGAAGCCTACAAGATCATTATAAGAGATAGAATAGACAAAGATCAGATATGATATGGGGAAAAATATGGAAACCTCCAATTTGGCCGAGGGTATCCACCTTTTTGTGGCTTCTCTCATACAACCGAATCCTCACTTGGGACAACCTCAGAAAAATGGGTTTCTTAGGACCTTCCATATGCCTCAATTGTAATCAGGAAGAAGAATCTGCTCTCCACCTCATGCAAACATGCCAGATGAGCAGAAAGATATGGGAAAAGGTGGCATTTCGATGTCAAAAGGAAGGCCGAGTAATGGGGGATATCAAAGGCACATTACGCAACTCGCCTCAAACGCCATACCAATGTAAAATCTTAAACATCCTATGGCAAATAATACTGGGATTCTTGATGTGGAATATTTGGAAGGAAAGAAACCGGAGGATATTCAAGGGTCAATCAATGACACTGGAGCAGGTTTGGAAGGGAATTCATAACAATATCAGTGAAACTCTCTCCACAAAAGGCTGGTCCCAAGACGACTTCCCAAAGCATCCTCAGGAGCTAGCCATCTGGAATAACTGGCAGATACAGATACAAGCCCAAATCTCTGTCAATGCTAACCCAGGAAGGCACCAAACTCACAATGTAAAATGGATGCCACCACCCATAAACGTGTTCCAACTTAATTTCGATGGCGCATCGAAAGGTAATCCTGGTCAGACCGGTTATGGAGGCATCATTAGAGATCACCAGGGCAAACCTCACATTACCTTCTTTGGCACAATAGGCTGGAATACCAACAATGCGGCGGAACTGGAAGGTTTATGGAAAGGTATAACACTGGCGCAGGAAGGCAATTTTCTACCTATAATTGTGGAAGGGGATTCCCAAATTCTTATAAATATGGCCTTAAAACTCCAACATGGTTCACAAATACACAAGGTCAGCAGCAGCTGGAGACTAGCATCAAGATTGGAACGAGTTCAACACTGGTTGCAGGAGAATAGAGTTGTTTCCTTCAAACATATCAAAAGGGAAGGGAACAAGCCAGCTAATTTCCTAGCTAATTTAGGGGTGGATAATGGGAAAGAATTCTCAGCAGGCCCTCTACATGATACAGTTCCGGAGGATCAACTCTCTACCTTCCAAGCAATATTGGATACAGACATGCAACCACAGGACTACTCACACCCGGATGCGGGTGGCAGCTTGAGGATCGATTGAACAAGTTGCATCGGGCAGCTGGCATCATCCGGTGGCTAGACAGGACGGTTCTGCTAAGCATTAAAGTCTTTAAATGCTGAGGAGACGGCAAGGAATGTGGGAGATGGGTTTAAGCATGGCGAATTTAAGTGCCCTGTACTCTGAATCGACGGGAGATGCTCTGTCTGGTTCCAGACAGTTCCAAGCGGATGTCTATTTAATGGAGCATTGGCTCCAGGTTTGGAAAGCGTGGAGTATTGTTATGAATTCTTGTGATAATGGTGGAAAGGTGCCCAATTCTGGCTTTGTGAGGAGTTGCAGAGGTTTCACCTCTGTCCAAGTGCGCTCTCTTCGCTCTCGGCTATGCAGAGGAAAGTGAGGTACCATAATTCTGTCTCGGCTTCTCTTAAGGATTTTCTGTGTGAAAGAGTCACGGCTTTGCCTCCCCTCTCAGGGATTACTGGTTCTGGGTCATGTCCTGGCACTTCGTCTGTCAGTATTAAGTGCTTGAGATCTCCTATGCTCATGGCCCCGCGTCAAAGAGGAGTCCCGAGAAGAGGAGGAGTGTGGGGGATAAGAAGAAGGCAGGAAGCTCAAGCCAGAGCAATTCCTCCGCTTGCCATAGTTGCGCCTCCTTCTTCTCCCTCAGAGGATTCGGATCCTTCTGAAAGCCAGGTTCATACCTCCCGCTTCACCTTCAGGTGCAGGCGAAATCAATCGCTTGTCTCTTTCATGATAACAGTGATTGCCATAGAGGAAGAGGAGGAAACTGTTAGCCAGGAGGAGGACGATGGGGACCAAGTTCAAACTCGAAATGCCCAGGTGATTGCGGAGGTTGGTAATGCAGAAGATCCTCCTCCAGATGATATCAATCCTGTGGCGCCTGTTGTTGGACTGGTCACGCACCCACAGCCGGTTCATCCACTAGAAATTCGCCTGGAAGATATAGGAGATGATACCATGTTTGACTGGCTTCCTCTCCCACTAGAAGTCGATAATAATGCACAAGGTGAGCCTCCGAAGGCTTAATTCCTGCTTCTTCTCTTGTTTGATGGTCATGTTTTGGTGGGGATTCTTCTCTATCCGCGGCGCCCAGGTTTTGTTATTGGGTAGGGGACCTTTCAGAGTTCGTGGTGTCTCCAGAACTCTGGAAATAATGGTCTCTTTACTCTCCTTCGTTACAATGCTACCAGCAGCAAACCACAAGACACAAGCTATGAATCAATGGTTAGCCAACTCAGCTTACTGTTGTTCTTTTGATGGGGTCTCTTGTGTAAGTTAGGTGGCCACCTGCAACAGCTTCGCCTATGTTCACTTCCATGGAATCTCTCTTTGTAATTCAGGTGGCCACTCGCACCTGCTTTGTTCTTTTGACAGAGGGTGGCCTTATGCATCCTCAGAGGCTAAGTCCTCTTTGTAAATATTTTTTTCTTCTTTTAATACAATAGCTTAGTCTTTACACAGAAAAAAAAAAAAAAACACTCTCGGAAATAATTTGGTAAGAGATTTCCCTTGCTAGAAGTTTATCTGGTATGTACAGAGGGAGGACATGGGGTCTGGCTTGGCTGCCGAAAACTCTTATGTAGGTAAACCTTTCCTCTCCAAACCAACTGGCTATTCCGGCTAAATCAAATCCGGCTTGATAAGAGATCTTGGGAGCAGGTCTATCAAAAATGGAATAATGAATAGGCAACATAAAGCCATTACAAACTTGGTATAAATGATCTTTATAGGAAGACTTCCACATTTTCTGGTGATATATATGAATGGGTGAGGGGTCTTGCGCAGTCCACCTCCAGCCGAGTACTGGGAATTCAGAATTATAACAGAGGGTGTCTAGAATATAAGCACTGTAGTAAAATGGGGGAATTATCCTTTCAGAAACCCGGGTCTTGCTTCTAAACTCAAGCACAGCTTGTGCTAGTTTATCGAAAAGGATAGTGGCCCAATCCATAATTATACTCTTTACTGCTGCCTCCATTAGAGGAACCATTTCTATGGTAAAATTAGCAGAGTCATGCAATCCCCATAATCTACACATCATTATCCCCGCATAGCAATAAGGAGAAGCCAGAGAGTCGACCGAGTACTTACCCGAAGATTCGTGCTTGTGTTTGGCTGGATTCTGTCTCCAATCCCAGATGGGTTCGGATTCTTTTTCATTATCGTTTGCAAAATTCTCCAGGAATGCCTTGTTATACACCTTCTCTGGCTCGGGCAAATGATACATTTGCCTTAGATCATCTGCCTTGAATGATCCAAAAATCCTCCCATCTCTGGTGTTAAAAGTTCTGTCCAAGATTGGAATTTCTTCAATCAACCATCGCACGACGTCTGTGTATGGGAGAATTTGCTCTTTGGCCGCTATCCTGTGAAGGAAAGAGTCGGCCAAATCTTTGAGGGTGCTTTCAGACTTCCGAAGTAAATCCACACTAGCTTTTGTTACTGTCTTTACTGGTTGTTTGGCTTCAATCAAATTGTAAATGCCTTGCCAAGTGACTCTGGTGAGACCCGTACACGTAGTATCAGAAATTAAGCCCTTCTTCTTGTCTACGGCAGCTTGTCCTGCAACTGGTGTAGCGGAAGCGCCCGCGGTCTTCTTGGATTTCTTCCCCATTTTGTTTGAGTTTTCTCTTTCGGATGGATTCTGCACAGAGAGGCAAATGTGCGTAATACAGAGATAGCAATGAAAACTTGCAAGTGATGAGAACATATGCATAGGTGCGTAATAAGGGATTAGCCTTTAAAAATGGGCGCGGACACAATCCATGGAAAGATTTTAAGACTTATGATCTCATTAATTGGCCGTTTAAAACCTGTCATCCCTTAAATGCCCATTATATCGTTATTAGGCTGAATGATTCACTTATGCGTGCAGTGGGCGTTTTGGCGGTTGAGTGCAGGTAAATGACTGCTTAACCGATCAAGCTTTAAATATGAATGAATTGTGATATCCCATCACTTAACGGCTTTTTTATTGAAAACTGCGCTTTATCGCATCGCGTCGGGAGAATGAGCATTATAAAGTGCACATATAGTGTATCGTCGATCGCCGATAGCGATATCGGATCGCATCGGAGGTATGACCTGTGCGCCTTAATGATGTGCATTGGATATTGCCGATTGCCGACTGCCGATTGCATCGCATCGGGGGGGAAAAGCTTTGAGCACATTAAGACTTAAGTAAAGATTACCGTCGATATCCGATCGCCGATTTCGCATCGCATCGGGGCTAATGGCATGGGGCGCTTTAAAATGTGCATGAAGTATTGCCGATCGCCGATTGCGATATCGCATCGGTGGAAATCAATGTGCCGTTTATTTATATTTCTTATGTCATTGCGATATGCGATCTTGCGATCGCTTTATCACAATGACAAAGATTTGCCTTATTTCTTTAAATGGGTTTTTCAAAAGGGTTTTATAAAATGAGTTCATTTGATTATCGGACCTTTTTTGAACAATAAAAGTATTGATACCAATTAATCTTTAAAGGTACCCATTTCATATGTTAATATTTATAAATAAAAATGATATGAAATGGGGGGTTTTTGTAGAGCACAACACCTTCCCACAATGCATTGATCAGCCTTTTGTGCCAATTCTTTTTTTTGGCCTCTAACATTTTCTTGATGACGTTGATTAAGGATTTATAGGAGGACTCCACCAAACCATTTCCTTGCGAGTAGTAAGTTGTTGAATGTCCCAAATTGATGTTATATTTGTCACAAAAATCAGTAATCTTCTTATACTTGAATGTTGTTGCATTGTCTGTGATGATCTTATGAGGACAGCCAAAACGGGACAAGATATTAGTTTCTAAAAACTGAATGATAATAGAATTTGTTGCTTGCCTGGTTGGAATAGCTTCGATCCACTGAGTAAAATAGTTTGTATTTGTCAATATCCACTTGTGTTGTGCTGATGATGATGAGTTAATCTCGCCTATGAATTCTAGGCCCCACTGCTGAAAAGGTGCATGAACTGATATAGGTTGAAGAGGCAAAGGAAGAAGTTTTCTTTTACCTTGGAAAACTTGGCACTCGTGACAACTCATCACTGCCTTGTAGATATTTGCAAAAAGTGTGGGCCGATAGTAACCTTCTCTCAATACTTTGTTGGCCGTGGTCTTCCAGTACAAGTGGCCCCCACAATCTCCTTTGTGGAAGTCATTTATTACCTCTTTAGACTCATCTTCGATCAGACAATTCAAAAACACACCTCCAAGATCCTTCCAATAAAGTGCATTGTCCATAATGCAATATTTAGAAGCCTTTGGCTTCAATGACCTGCTCTTAGCCTTAAACATGTCTACAGAGGGGTTTAGATGTTGCAAAACATAAATAATGTCATGGAGATGATAAAAAGATATCAGATGCCTGAATGAGATCTACTTCTTCTTTATTATCGGACAATGTTGCCACAAGGTTGATATCTAGAGCATGGAGATTTGACTCAACCATGAGCTTGGCTAAGACTTAACCCTTGATCAGCTTGGTAAGCTTGATCTTAAGGTCATATTCGCATAATGTTGTTATCCATCTACCTCTTCTACCTTCTGGGTCATTCTACATGAGAACTTCTTTTACTGCTGCATTAGGCACATACGCGAGAGTATGCGAATGTAAAATATAAACTCTGAAATATTTCTCCACTTTTACCAAAGCCAAAGCCTGTTTCTCTATGATGTTGTACTTAAGGGTTGTATCCCTGATATTGTGACTAAAAAATGCTATTAGCATCTCGATCTTATCCCTTTTCTACAACAAAACTACTGCCATGGTATGCTCAGAAGCAAAAGAGAATATTATGAAATCAATGGAGTAATCGAGACTGATTAAAACAGGGGCAGTGGTCAAGGCAAGCTTTACTGCATGAAAGGACTTGCAGGCTTCTTCGGACCACTTTACATCATTATCATTTTTCAACATATTTGTCAAATCTCTAAGATGTTCAACCAAATTAGGAATAAATCTGCGTAAGAAATTCATATTACCATTGAATGCTTGGATTTCTTTCTTGCTGCAATGGAAATCAATTTGTCGAATGGCTTCTACATGTGAAGGGTCAATCTGGATGTCATCCTTTGAGATGATGTGGCCGATAAGTTTGCCTTCCTCCATGGAAAATAAACTCTTCTTCGGGTTAAGAAAGATCTCGAACTTTCTCCATCTCTGGAAAATAACTCTTAAATCATGTAAATGCTCATCATCTGAACGTGGAAATAGTGTTACATCATCTAAGTATACAACCAAAAAAACATATTTTTCATTTTCAAAGGCTATGTCCATGGCACGCTGAAAAGTGGCCCCTGCATTTTTTAGACTAAATGGAATTTTTTCATATTTGAATGTGCCCCAAGGTGTGGTAAATGTTGTCTTGTCATGATCATCCTCGTGCACTAAAATTTGATTGTAACTGGAGTAGCCATATAGTAGTGACATCCGAGAGGCACCAATAACTCTCTGAAGGATATGGTCCATTTTGTGAAGTCGATAATTATCTTTCAGAGATAATTTGTTTAAGTTTCTGAATTCTATGTGGAGCCTTATTTCTCCCATCTTCTTTCTCACCGGAACTAGATTTGATATCCAATCGGAAAATCTAATAGGAGCCCGCCTTGAAAATTATGTTAACTTCTTTCTCTATGGATGGCAGCAACCTTGGGTTAATCCTTCTTAGCTTTCATCTAAATGGATTTTGATCAGGTTTAATTGGGATAGTATGTTGAATTATTTTCTTGTCATACTCCTTTAAGTATGCATAATCCCACGCGAAAACATCAGAAAATTCAGACAATAAATGAATATATTTCTCTTTTACCTTTGGAGATAATGATTTGGACATCTTGATCATTTTTTGTTTGTCTGATGTTCCGATGTTCTTGTCTTCAACACCTTTCTCCAAAGGAGCCAAAGTGGGCTTCCTTGCTACATCATCTCGATCAAACAAATCTTCCAAAGGTATAAGACCCTTTGGAATATCATTGTCCTTTAGTTGTAGTATATCAACTTGAGCTGCCTCGATGACTTGATAATCCTTGTCATAAACTTCATTGATGCAGGAGCATCCTGCTCAGAAAATCATTGTACATTTTATTGATTTAGGAGGGTGATGTTTTTTTAATTTATTACGAGAATTTCGTATATTTTTAATAATTTGAGTGAGAACAGGTGTGTGAGGTTTTTAATTGTAAATACTCTCAAATATGTGAGAATATTAGGGATTTTTTATTTATAAAGATCTCATAGAGATCTTAGGGATTATGAGATCCTAGAATAAGGGATTAGTTGAGTTAAAAAATAAATTAGAGGATTTCTAAGATTTGGTTGAGTAGATTGTGGATCTAAACCAGAAATGGTTGCAGAATCCTTTTGTATATGTTACTAAGTTTCAAAGTGATAGGAGAGTATGTTTGAGAATGATTAGACGGTAGACGGTCGATTTAATGTTGAAAATCAAGTCATGGGGAGAGAGGGTGAAAAGACCAGTATTCGATCTACCCACATGTTGTATATCAATCCTTGTATGTTTGAATCTGATATATATTTTGTGTTGAATATTCTTTGATTAGTGAAAATGTTAGTTATCTTGGGTATAAATCTGATATAAATTCTTTAGTATCGTAACACTGTCGATTATTTTGTGAGGTTTTTGTTAGCACGAAGGGGTTTGTTTGAAACATTAAACACTGAGTTATCTTGGCATTGAAGGTAATCATGATTGAGAGCTATTTGTGTTATTGGGTATCATTGTTTCAGACAAAAGGGCCTAAAGACAATTGTCGTGTGATTGTATATTATCATTATATTATTGTATGTGTGCCATAAGTCAGGTTTTGTAGGAACTATGCTCAAGAAATGTGATAGCTTGGTCCTGTAGTGAAATCCACATATACTCACATGAGAATATCATTGAACAAAAATAGAAGGCGATAAAGGGTAGGGTTGCATTAGTTATAGATTCTTGTTGAGTGAATGTTTCCTCAGGGGAGACCATTGATGAATCAATACTATGCAGTAAAGCACTGAGTAAACTCAGCTTTTCAGTGCAGCAAGGAGGAAGTTCTCTGCGATTGGAAAGGTTTGACCTGCCCGCAAAAGACCAAATTGAACACGGAAGGAGGTGGACCACTCTATAAAGAGAGCGTATTTACAAGGAGATTGACTGCTGAACAATGAAGGTGTGATAAGACTGTTGAATCAAATTCCAAAATTGAATTGCCTTGCAAATTTTGAGATTTTATTCTACAAAATCGTGGAATGGTTTTGTCTCAGTGATGTGGACAAGGGTACATGAGAGAAGTCCGTATTTATCTTATGATTGTGCCACCAAGAATACATGAATCCCCTGACAGAAGAGGATCTCGAAGAATTGTCTCTGTTTTTGAATTCAAATCTTTGTACTTGTGTGATCAACATAGCAACCCAGCAATTGGACCAAGTTCCTATAGTATTCATTTAATAGAAAAATTTTGTTATACGAATCAAATGTGATGTTTCCAAGTTGGAGCCCAATGTGCACCATCTTCATGGGCCTGTGGTTTCTAAAGTGACATTTGTTGAGCTCAAGGGTTGATGAGCCAAGGAGTAGTTGAGCAGCCCTAGACTTGTGTATGGAGAAGGACTTCTACAACAGATGATGGACAATCCTCCTAACCTGTGTTGATTGTGGGAGATGGACATCTTACAATGATAGGTGGCAACCCTTCGTGCCCTATGTTAGTCTTCATTAGAGAAGCACGGTAAGACCATAGTGGGTTGAAGTCCCTAAGTAGATGAGGAGGAGCAATGGGAAAATTGAGAGTTGTTTACAAGTGGAGCTGTGAAAAACTCGATAGGAGTCTCAATGTGTTGATGTGTTGATGTGTTTCTGGATAAACAATAAACTAGTGAGCATATTAGATACAGTGGCTAGATGGACTTGGATCGTTGATAGAGGTAGTGTTGCAGATCAAGAGTTGAATGATCGGGCAGGTACAAGATACGACCGAGAGGATCTTAGAGAGCACACTACATCATCCAGATGGTTAATGTATCTTGTATGGGCAAATTGGTTGTTAATGGATTGACACAAAGCCCTAGTTTTTTGTCTTGTATTAGTGGATGTATGAGGGCCATTATCCCTGGTACAAGAATCCTATACTATTGTGTTATATGTTGATTAATATAACGAAATTGGGTTGACATTGTAAAAATTGGTCCATATTTTGTGCACTAGTAGATTTACAGTTGTTTATATTCCATTATGAAAAATAACATTGTTGTGATTATTGCTTTGGTAGCGTCAGAGATTCTAAGATTCTATCCTCGACCCAAGATCCTGGAAAAACAACACCGTCATCTTGAATCAACACCCCCCTAGAGCATTCACACTAGAGGTTATCTACCTGCTCTTTTCATTATGGTTCTCTATCTCTCAGTGTTCTTGCCTTTGCATTCCCTTAAGATCTCTTATGCTTTACAGAGGTTCCTAGTGTATATCATCTCCCTTTGGCTTAATGCAGTCCTTCTTGTTACATTTATTGTGTTTCTTAATAGTCAAGAACCCAACTCTCTGGGTCCCCTCCTCACTACGTTCCTTGGGAGTTTTGTTTTTGTTCCCTCATGTGGTAAGCTTAATTTTCCCTATCTCAAGCCTCTTCATCTCCAAATGGTCACTTGAAAGGATTGTTGTTGCTTATTGGTCTATTGATTATAGTTTTCATGACTAATGCATGAACATTACTCAAGCTACCCAAGTTGACTTTCAATACTCCTATACAGGGTTGAAATGAACTTCAAACTATGTGTCCCCTCTCATTGTTTCCAGGTAATTATTGAGACTCAATAGTTAATTGCTCCATATCAGTTCTTCAAGATACATCCCTCACTCTCGAAGGAAGCCTTTTCTATCAATTATACTCTCATAGAGTGAAGTTTAGTGTTAAAGTATGGCTCTTCCCATCAAATGAACTCCACACTCAATGGGAGAATAAACATCGAACAATATGAAGCCAAAATCAACCTCAAAGATTATCAGTTACATAACCAAACTTTGTTAGCTTCATGAAATGTAAATTTTGTTTTCTAGTTGATCATTTTTAGTGTGTTTACGAGCGTTATAAGGAAATTAACAAATAACAAAGCTTAAATATGATGTATGTAGAAAATAGAGATTGAGTATAAATGAAAATTGTATCTTTGAAACCAATCTCACTAAATAAATTTGATATGTAACTCACCTAGTCTTATGATGAAGCTTCTTCAAATACAAAAATCATCGATTATTGTTAAAAAAATATAAATAAATAAAAATTATTATGATAGAAATAAATAAAACCACGTCACTTTAAAAACACCAACTTTCAATTAAAAAACATTCCATGAAAACTAGTGGTTATATCCCCTTTTACCTCTATAAACTTGGTTATGTTAAAGGCTATAATCTAACCCATAGTATGTAAAAATAATCATATATACTTGTTCGTTAATGGGTATTCACCCCTCTCTAAAATTCCCAATTTCTTTATGATTTATTTCCATAATTATAATTTGACAAAGACACTAATGTAGACTTCAGTGAAATTAATTATTTTGTTTTATATTATTTGGTTGAGGTATTAGGTCCATTTTTCAATTTACATTGTCTTATTCATGTCATTTCATTATCTTCTTTTAGGATTTTTTTAAGTTGCGATATTTTTTTTTTACTTTAAAATTTACCATTTTGTTATTTCTTTGAAATAAAAAAGTACATATTTGTAGATATATAAATTGCAAAAAAATTCTGAATTTTGATTGTGTTGTAATTCAAGATTAAACATTTTGACTATGTTATAGCTCAAGGCTAAACATTTCAACTTAAAATGTACATTTCAACCGCTTGAAAAATTCACAAAAAAACACTAAGTAAACTGATACTACAAGAAGAAAGAAAAAAAAAATTAAAAATTAAAATTAAAATTAAAATCAAAATCAAAATCATGATACCTTATATATAAGAGGTGACTATTTTATTTTTGAAATTTGCATTGTTTCATTCGTATCACCTCTTCATCCCTCTTGAAGTTTTTTAATTGTGATACCCATATAAAAAAACCCTTTAATATAATCTACGTCCATGCCCACCTACATCAAAAAGGGAGGGACTAAGACCTTTGCCAATGTTTCAATTTTTTTGACTTGCACCTTGCATATTTCTCTCACTATGATTCTAACCTTTGGGTTTGTTATTTTTCCTAAGAACTTTTGACATTTGATTTCGTGTCATAGAAATATATATTTAAAAATATATATTATAATAATTTAAAATAATTTTGACTCCGGTTTTAAAGTCAAACTAGCCGTTGGTCAAGTTAGTCGTTGGAGGCTCTGCTCAGACTATTTAACATGCTAAGCTGGATCTGTTTCTTCAACTTGTCCTGACGATGAATCACACTAGTTGGTTCGAAACGCGTCGACAAATGGTATTCCATGTGATTTTCGCCAAAAAATCTCTCACAAACTTGATATAGATCACAGAACCCTGAACTCTTTAATAATTTAATTGTTAGATTTATCAAAAAACATCTCACTTATTATTTTAGTCCAATAAATCTAAACTTCATCAAATTAAAAAAAATAAAAATAAAAATAAATAAATAAATTATATCAAATTTCTCAATATTAAATTTTAAAATATTACATAGAAAAAAATAAATAAATAAATTATATCAAATCTCAATATTAAATTTTAAAATATTGCAAGAAAATTCATTACAAGTAAATATTTTAACACAACTCGGAACTTTAAATGTTCATGATAAAATCAAATCTAAGAGAATCCATAAAGCATGGCACATCACACTTAAAAAAAATTAAGCATAAAGTTATATCAAATTTTTCAATATTAAATTTTAAAATATTGCATAAAAAATTCATTACAAGTAAAATATTTTAACACAACTCGAAATTTTAATGGGCTTGGAGTATGCCCTAAAACTGCTTCTGCTTGGCTAAGAGCTCGTCTTTCTCGGATGTAAGGAAACAGGTTAACGGCCCAAGACCCAGAGGCATCTGGCAGGAGTGAAAGCCTGCTCCCTTATGGACCACCAACTGGTTATTCCAGGTGGCATAGTTTTAGCAGCCAGAGATGGTTGTCCTCACTGTTGGTTTGACAACTGAGTTTGATAGATTTTTCCACCTTTGAAAAAAAAAAAAAAAACTCAAAACTTTAAATGCTCATGATAAAATCAAATCTAAAAGAATCCATAAAGCATGACACATTGACGAGGCTAATCAGATACATAAGTCAAACATTTCGTTTAATAGATTTTTCCACTTTTGAAAAAAAAAAAAAAAAAAAATCAAAACTTTAAATGTTCATGATAAAATCAAATCTAAAAGAATCCATAAAGCATGACACATCACACTTAATGACAGGGCTAATCAGATACATAAGTCAAACATTTCGATTGAATGACATAATGGCAAATATAAATGAAACTCGGGTTTCCATCACAGAATTAATGTACGCCATATGGCGTTGAAATTTGACTTTTCTTAATTATTGATTGAAAAAAATGTCCATTTAAATGACACTTGATTCTCCAAATACAAAGTTAAGAAATTTAATTTTATATAAAGAAAAATATATACCCCTCAATATTATTATTGTATTTTTTTTCCAAAATTATTTAGTATTAAATTATTTCGAATAAAAATTGATTATTTTGAAATAATTTTGGTAAAATGATATCAGAAGTGTTTGGTTGACTTGTTTTAAATCATATTATGCAGTGTGGTTTATCGTCTCAAGGAGATGGAGAATCAGATCATGGCATCACATTAAGCTTAATTCTAATGAGTAGATTAATGTTATATTTGACCAAAAATATTTATTAATAAGATTACTATTCTTATAATATTATCTATTTATCTATTTATTTAATGTATTAATAAACTTGTATATTTGAAAAAATTAAACAAAAATGAGAAAGAAAGACCACCAATTAAAAAATATAATAAAGAGAGGTGAAATTAAAAAAAATAAAAAAAATCTAGATTTACCAAAAAAACACATGTAGAACAAATGGAGAGAATAAATAAAAATAAGCTACAATGAAAATGAACGAAAGAGAAATCTGATATATATATATATATATATATATATATAATCAAAGGCCAAGTCAAAATTGATAAAAAAAAAAGTGACTAAGAGATTAGATCCTCAATTTTAACAAGTGTTGCATGCAGCCGGTAGTCCCTGCCGTCCCTGCCGTAAGTGAATGGCATCGGTGTAGATCAAAAGAACTCACTAGATTTAGGAACAAGTAGATAGAGTATTATGAGTTTTTTTATTTTTGGACCTTTGCCAATTTAATCTATTAATGCAACATTTATAGAAATGAGTGACAATATTTCTTGAATTGTAAAGCACCTCTAAACACACACCAAAAATAAAAATGATTGAGTTCAAAGTTTCTTTTGGATATTTAAATTTTTGTTTTTAATATGGTTAAAACCGATTTTAACCCTATTTTTATGAGTTTTTTTTTGGACCCTTGCCGATTTAATCCATTAACGCAACATTGATAGAAATGAGTGACAATATTTCTTGAATTGTAAAGCACCTCTAAACACACACCAAAAATAAAAATGATTGAGTTCAGAGTTTCTTTTGGATATTTAAATTTTTATTTTTAACATGGTTAAAACCAAATTTATCCCTATTTTTATGAGTTTTTTTTTTTTTTTTTTGGACCCTTACCAATTTAATCCATTAACACAACATTGATAGAAATGAGTGACAATATTTCTTGAACTATAAAGCACCTCTAAACACACCAAAAATAAAAATGATTGAGTTCAAAGTTTCTTTTGGATATTTAAATTTTTGTTTTTAATATGTTCATTTATCCCTATTTTTATAAGTTTTTTTTTTTTTTTTGGACCTTTGCCGATTTAATCCATTAACCCAACACTATTAGAAATGAGTGACCACAATATTTCTTGAATTGTAAAGCACCTCTAAACACACACCAAAAATAAAAATAATTGATTTCAATTCAAAGTTTCCTTTGGATGTTTAATTTTTTGTTTTTAATATGGTTAATAAGAATGTTAGAGAAACATAAGTTAAGTTTAGGAGCAAAGAAAGCATCATAACCGCAATCATATTCTTCATTGATTTAAAAGGGTTAAATGGTTGAATTGAGAAGTTATCAAAGATGGGCCTTGTGGCCAACAAAGTCATAAGTCATTGTTGTGACACTGGACAACAAAGTCATACGTCATTGTGGTGACACTGCACAAGAATATCTGCAAGAAAGTAGGTTTTAACATTCCATAAACAATCTTTTTAGGTCATCCCATTTCTTACAACCGAACAATTTCAATATATATAACATGGTCAGAAAACACGCAAAAATTTTAATACATACAAGGAGATTCCACCATCGTGTGCTTTTGAATCTATGGACATTACACCATCAGGTAATCCTGAATATATGGATTATGGGCCAGCATTCTAAACTGCACAACCTTTGCACAATTCCCGACACATTTGAGGTTGCTTATCACCTTCAGATACTTTTGTTTCTTTACAGAACATTTGAGGTTGCTTGTCACTTTCAGATGCTTCTGTTTCTGTACAGACTATTCCATGTATAATAAACTTTACATCATTCTGTACATACTATTCCATGTATAATAAACTTTACATCTTCACATGGATGACATATATTGAAGTAACAACTTACCCTTAAATACATGAACAATGTACTTTTAGAAAAGCATGATGAAATTATTCCCAAGCTTGGAAAACCAAGTTCAATCATCAAGCCAGTCCAAACTAAAGATCTCTTGAACCTCATCAATGGTGAGGTTATGAAGGGTAGATGCTTTGATGGACGACCATGCTTCACACTTCTTGTTGCTATCAGATATGACTACACGTTTTAAATATCTTGGTATTACTGTAGGGAATACTGAACACTCCCTCATGTCCAACGATTCTAACTTTGATAGCTGATCAAATTCAGTGGGAAGGTCCTGCAAACTTTTGCAATGTGAAATATCTAAATATTCTAGTTGCCCTAGTTTGCAAATGGAAGATGGCAGCCTCGACAGGCTTGGACAGGCAGACAATCTCAGCACCCGAAGTGACTTTAACCATCCCATATCATCAGGTAAGTTTTGGATAAAATGACAATTAGTAACGGACAACCTCTGGAGGGAAGTTAAATTGCATAGTTTGACTGGCAATTCCCCCAAATCACTGCAGTGATCGAAATTAATTTCCATAATGTTTGGAAAGTTAAAGGGCTCAAGTTCCATATCCATTAGAGTGTTATTCCCAAGGCCCTCACATAAGCACACGGACAACTTTTCCAACTTCTCACAGGACCTACAGTTCTCATACAGAGGAGAAGTAATAATCACCTTATGAAGAAACAGAGACCTAATTTGAACAGGTGAAGAAAATCTTGGCAGCCCACTAATATTTGCACGCATGGAACTATAATTGTATACTATAAGAACTTTCAATTTTGGCATCCTATTTAAAAATGTTGGAAGATAGTATTGATTTGCGGAAAAGAATAACGCCAGAGCTTCCACCTCAGGAAAATCAATTTGACTCCAATCATGTTCTTGCATTGCACCTACAAGGGTCCCAGAAAGATAAAACTCAATGTATGATGCTGATCAAAATGCTTATCAAACACCTTAGTAAACTTGGAAAATTAGTAAATTGAATTCATAATTATTCAATGTTTCATATGGAAAGGGAAAGAAAGCAGGTTTCATGAGCAGACATACCTGTGTAAATTGAAACAAACTGAGTGCGAGATGCCTGATCTTTGAGAGTAGTTAACCATTCCGTGGGAATTTTATCCTCTTTGGAAGGCATGAAGAGCCTCTTATGAGTGGTAATGTTATCCTGGCTTGCCAGGTACAAGGCTAAATCCCGCATTACATCATGTTGAGAAAAGCAGAGCTCAGCAGCACAGCTGAAATTGATGGCCCCACTCCTAACCCATTAAAACCTTGTGTTAACCAAACCAATCATGGTATCTCAAAAGCCCCCTTTTATCTCTAGTTTGATACTAACATATATATTTATCTTACTCTCCTCAATCTCTTTCTAAAAATAAATCTTGTACACAATTTAGATTATAAACTTAGATTATGTTTATAAGCCTCAAGTTTTCTGGGATGTTCATGATTTATCGAAGATGCCAAAGCCCAAAAGCAGAATAATTAAAGTTAAGAAGCATACATGAAGAGGCCAAAGCAATAATCAAAACAAATTCATACGCAGCAGTTGAAGTAAACAGGTTCCATAGTACATACCCTGGATAGCCCGTGAGATTCAGGAGATTTCGACTTGCAAGTTCTAGCATGACGTCCAAAGCATCTGTCCATTCCATCTGGCGAACATATACCCAAATGTCTAATAATGTTTCCACGCTGAACTTTCTACCTTTGGGAAAAGCCCCCAAATCCAAAAAGCACTATTTATGTTTACCATCAAGCACATTTATACTCGTTTCCAAGCGTTTAAGAAGACTCTCCTTGTGATATTCTGATATAGATTCTGATTTTGAAAGTTTTCTCTGAGCATTGCTCCAAATTGGCCTAGGTTTACCACGCAATGAGCTTCCAATGACCTTGAGGGCAAGTGGTAAGCCCTTACACTCTGCTGCAACCTATAACTATAATGTTAGTTAAACTGTGCTAGTTGTCTGCATAAATCATGACTCTAAAACACTTGATGGATCTACATTAAAGGCATTTATCTTTAGGTCGTAAATTTGGGTATTGATTGAAAAATTGGCATTTAGGTAAAAGATGAGTAAGATGGAGAAAACGCTAAGGCAAATGAGATAATGGAGAGTATGTATAATTCATACCTGTCTAACCAGAACCTCATTTTCTGTTGTCGGAATCGATGTCTCATCAAAGGCCCATAAGCAAAAAAGAGACAGGGCATTAGCATCCTCCAACAGAGGCATCTTAACAAACGAGTACTACCTGTAATTATAATGGTGGAATCTTGTCTGGTTGTGATAATTGTCTTGTATCCTTTTGCTTCAAACAACAGGTATTCCAGAGTTGATGTCGACCAGACATCATCCAAAACCACCAAAGTCGGCCAATATATTCTTAACCTAAATTTTTTTCTGCAATTGGTCATGTGCATCCTCTATGCTCTGGAATTCAGGCACTCGGCCACCAATTATCTTCTCCCACATCGTCTCTAAGAGGCCTTTTACATTTGGATTAGATCGTTTCACTGGAATGAGAACTATATTGCTGAAAGATTGGAAAGAGAATAAACATTACAAACTAAGGCCATGACAACATAATATGGATGTCTGGATAACAGATTTAGGAAGACTGGAAATGTGGTTACCTTTGACTAGGTTATCTTTGCAAAGGGCCGATGCCAGGGTGCTTTTGCCGCTCCCACCCATCCCTGTTATTCCAAGGCGATCAATGTCATCCTGAAATATAATTTGTTTGACGGCATTGATACAAGTCTCTAACCCAACTACAAAATCTGACATATCTGGGACTTCCTGGAAGGTGGAGCTGACGGGCTGTTCAGCGATTTTAGCCACCTCGAATTGTTTGCGAAGATCATTGATGGCTGCACTTAGATTCTCCAAACGATCGACAATTTTGGGCGAACCTTGAATTTCAATCAAATCTTTGATTTTCTCCTGAAACTCTTGAACCCTCTTTCCATATTGCCACTTTCTGTATACATTACAGACATGTAAATTGTCTCCTTCGTCCACAAGGCTTACGCCATCTTGCAGGACAGCTTCCAATTCTCTGAACTGGCTGTATCTTAATGAATCTGAATTGGAAATAACCTCGACATCATCAATGTCGTGCTTTAACGACTGAAGCTTGTTCTTCAGCTCTTTTGCTGGAATTGACAGGGTTCCATACACTGACAGGTGGTCAACATGCAAATATCTCTATGAACAAATGTCTAAATTAGGTGCTGGCTTAACGTGGAACAGGCCTCAGAAAAAACTTAGGATAAGTTGATATTGCAAACTTTGCTTCCACAGCCTACCACGGCGTACTTTGGATAAGATGAGATTGCCTCAATATTTTTGCATCATTTTTGCATCGAGCAACGTGAAGGCTGCAATAAGACCTCAATCGTTTGCCGAACCAAAAACTTTGGGTAAAATTTTGTTGAATAAAATTGGGAGCATCAAACTTAGGTTAAAATGTGAAAACACCGAAAAAAACTGGTAAAAGTACCAAGTAATGGTAGGTCAACGATCGATCGATCGCTATTAGTCCCAGGCAGGGACTAATAACAATAATAATCATTAAATTATAGGAATAATATAAAACTATAAATAAATAATAGAAAGGAACTATAGAAGATAAAATGAACCTATATATCAATATATAACCTAAAAAATTGAGAGGAAATAAAAATAATAAATTAAAAGCAAAAGACATAAATGTGAATAAATAGATTAATTAATTAATTAATTAAAAATATAAGGCAAGGGAGAGAAAGAGAAATAAAAACTTCCTAGGAACAAGGACCCAACAACTACTAATTTTTCATCCCATCATCTCTATTTAGATTACTAGGCCTCTTCTCAATCTCTATCGCTTCCCTAAACTTGCGGTGATGAAAATGATCAATCCTAATAAGGGCTCGGGCTTCTTCGATTGAAATGTGGTGTTTTGTCTTCTCTGCATGCTCTGCCAATGCTGAGGAGCGAATCCTCCCATGTTTGATGTCGGTTGCATGCTCATGGATCCTTTTATTTATTGAGCGCCTAGTTTCACCAACATAGGGTGTCCCGCAAGAGCATGGGATTACATAAACACCCTTCATATTCTTAGGGTCCACAGGGTCTTTTACCGATCTAAGGGAATTGTGAATCGTGTTCAGGGGCCTAAAGGTTGATTGAACATTATTCTTCTTAAGGATCCTAGCAATCTTATCCATGGTTCCTTTTTTTCAAAACATGTAGTTTAACTAATAAATGAAATGGCATTTTTCAGGGCATTGTTTCTCGTTAATTTTATCTAAAATTCAGTAGAGATTTTTAAAACTTGAGTTTAAGTTGTTTAATTTGTAGAATTCGAGTGCCTCAAGGTTTTCCAGGGTGTTGAATCCATTTATGCATTCAAAAATATATTTTAAGCAACAAAAAATCACAAACATGTTTGAAATTGTATCACCAAATTTGGTGAAAAAGGTCATTTCGTTTATAAGTTAGATTGTGCATATTCAAAAAACAATAAATCATTACTAGATATAGGACTAAATTCCAATGACATAGTCCGGCTATATGGTCCATATTGTCACAAAGGACAAGAAAAATGTCATTTTTTTAAATTTTGTTTGTATAAAGTCCCCATGTTCATTGGAATTCTGACGATCAATATCTAGGGAGTCGGAATTCTAATAACAGATGGCATTTTCCTTCTGACGACTATATGAACATTTTATATCACATCGGAATTCCGCCGAAAATTTAACCATTTATTTGACTAGTCATCTAACGTCAACGATAAATAAAGATATAAATATCCCACATGTAAGAGATGTTGCGACATCTTTTTTATAAGTACAATAATTATGAAAGGTTATAAGGTATTTTTTGCGAGTGAAAAAACATATTTTGTTTTATAAAAAAAAATGGTGGTCGGGAGGAATGTCAAAAAACATTAGATGGGGAACTAATTAGCCAGGGGTCGATTATGGGAAATGTTATTTCCCTTGCACTATTTGCGGGTGTGCACGTCCACAAAGAATTCCATATGTTACAACAGATAGACAATGTAGGAAGAATGGGCACATTGAAGGGGGGAATGAATATCATCTGATGTTAAGCAATTTATGAATCATTATATATATTTTATTTATATTAATCATATTTGTAAAAATAAATATTGTTATAGTATTGTTATGCATGTTGATTTCACGTGATTGTTTGTAATTGTTATAAAGTCAAGGTGGCCCCCTAGGTACTACGATCTGAATGTGCCAACTAGTAGTACATGGAGTGAATATTGAAGATCAAGAAAATGATCTTATGGATGAAGATGACAATAATAAGATAGTTCAAGATGATGGGATAAATGAATTGATCCAAGAATTGTTCGACGATCATGAGAATGATAACGTTGTTTGTGATGATGAACCTGTGCTAGAGAAGGCAAGGACACCACTTTATGAAGGTTCAAGAGCAAATATTCTCTATGCTACATTATTGTTGGTGAGCTTAAAGGTTTTGAATGGTTTGTCAAACATTTGTATGACATAGATCCTAAGGTATAATGTAAAATGTTTCATTGCATGAAAGGTATTCATTAAAGTTACCATTTCAAACACAGTGAATCCATGGACCATTCACATAATGAATAGAACATTGGTTTATTATTTCAATGATAATTCAAGAACAAGGAATGCATTTACAGTCATTTATATTTAATTTATACTAGAAAGGGTAATTGAGTTCAAGATGAAAACTCTATAACCAATTTTCACTTGCAGTTGTCACCCCCAAGCTAGATTCCAGAGACTGAGGTGGTTTTTCTTTAGGGACTTATCACCAAAGTTTATTGAAATAGTGACTGTAGAGGCTATCCCACATCCAAATTTTATTGAAATAGTGACTGTAGAGGCTATCCCACATCCACCTACTAATGAACTTCAAGGTGTCCCCTGTTACCGATATTTTTTGCTATGCTCCAATGTGTTTTTTGTAGTTTAAATAGGTTAATGTAATCAAGAAATAAATTTAACTGACATGAAACTAAATACAACCTCACAAAAAATAACTCATGATTTACGTGGTAAAACTCTGACAGAGTGTCAAGGAAACACCCATGGGGCAAGGTATTGGAATCTGTATTCAATCAATAAAATTCTCCTCACATTAGTTCGGGCATTCATCAGTTTTATATGAGCCTCCTCAGTCACATAACCGATGTTTCGGTATAAAACTAACTTGTTAATCACTAATACATTTTACCCAAATTTACATAATTAGTTGTCAACTACCAACAAACTCCACCTTGATAACAAATTTCATAATCCCTTGCCCATGCCCATTCATCATCTTTTCTGCAAGCCAAGAGAATTTAAACACCATTGTAGCTTCTCTACTGTAACTGGGTTTGTGAATATGTCTGCACAATTCTCTCGTGTATGGACCTTTTTAAGAGCTACTTTTCCACCATCGATCACATGTCTCAAAAAATGATACCTTACATCAATGTGCTTGGTTCTGCTGTGATAAGCAGGATTTGTAGCCAAATGAATAGCACTTTGACTGTCACAAAGTATATTCACTTTCTCCTGCATCCTTCCAATCTCATCAAGTAAACCCTTTAACTAGATTGCTTCTTTACTGGCATCTGAAGCAGCTATATATTCTACTTCGGTAGTGCACAATGCAACTGTTTCTTGAAGCTTTGACATCCAACTAATTGCTCCACCTGCAATAGTAAATACATAACCTGTAGTAGATCTTCTTTTGTCCAAATCACCAGCATAATCAGCATCTACATATCCATAGACTGATCCTTCACTACCATTAAAGATGATGCAATGGTCACTGGTGCCTCTTAGATATCGAAGCACCCATTTCACTGCTCGCCAATGTTCTTCACTTGGATTTTCCATGAACATGCTGACAACTCCAACTGCATGTGAAATGTCAGGCCTTGTAGATACCATCGCATACATTAAGTTGCCTACATCATTTTCATATGGTACATGAGACATATACTACTTTTCTTCGTCAGTTCTAGGACTCAAAACCGAAGAAAGCTTAAAATGGGAAGCTAATGGAACATTAACAGGTTTCATATTGTTCATATAGAACTTTTCAAGTACTTTCTCCACATACTTCTATTGTCATGTCCAAATCTTACCATTTTTCCTGTCTCTATGTATCTCCATGCCCAAGATATGTTTTGCTACTCCAAGATCCTTCATATCAAACGTCCTAGAGAGCTGAGCCTTTAACATATTGATCTCTTCCATGCTTTTGCTTGTAATAAGCATATCGTCAACATACAAAGCTAAGATAATGACTATCCCATTGAAACTTTTGAAGTATACACAATGATCATACTCACTTCTAATAAATTTCTAGCCCACCATGAAGGAATCAAACTTCTTGTACCATTGTCTAGGAGACTACCTCAGACCATACAATGATTTCCCGAGCTTGCAAACTAATCTTCTGTTGTGACCTTGTACAAAACCTTTTGGTTGTTCCATATATAACTCTTCATTCAAATCACCATGTAGAAAATTTGTTTTAACATCTAACTATTCTAACTCAAGGTTAAATAATGTAGTTAGTGCCAACACTATACAAATAGAAACAAGTTTTACAATTGGTGAAAAAATCTCATGAAAGTCAGTACCTTCAACCTGAGAATATCCTTTTGCTACCAGTGTCGCCTTATACCTTTCGATACTTCCATCAACTTTTCTTTTTAGTTTGAAGACCCATTTGCATCCAATGGCACTTATCCCTTCAGGAAGTTCTACAAGATCCAAGGTATTGTTCTTGGCTAAGGAATCCATTTCTTCTTCCATAGTCATTTTCCATTTTTCACTATCTGTATCATCTACTGCTTCCCGATAACAAGAAGGTTCCCCATCTTCAGTAATCAAAGCAAAAGATGAAGCAAAATCTTCATACCTTTTGGGAGTTTTTCTTTCCCTTGTAGACCTTCTTAGAGTGACTGGTTGTTGAACTGGTTCAGAAACTTCAACAACTTCCTTTGTATCTTCAACACCTTTTTCTCCAGAAGTCTCTTCTTCCTTTTGACTGTCACCGAAAGGTCTAGCCTCCAACTGAACTTGTTGATTTGGCGATACTTGTTCCTGTTCAATTCTTTCAACATTTGATTTTAAAAGAGAAGATTCATCAAATGTTACATCTCTACTAATGACTATCTTCCGCGATGTAGGATCCCACAACCTGTATCCTTTCACTGCATAGTCATACCCAACAAAGACATAACATTTCGATTTTGGATATAATTTTGAACGCTGCTTTTTAGGAATAAGAGAATAAGCATCACAGCCAAATATCCTTAAATGTGAATAATCACAACACTAACATGTCCAAACTTCTTCAGGAATTCTACAACTAATTGCTATTGAAGGTGATCTGTTAACTAAATAACAAGCAATGGATATTTCTTCTACCCACAACACCTTTTGCAAGTTAGCATTGTTGATCATGCTTCTGGCTCTTTCCATAAGAGTTTGATTCATACGTTCAGCAACACCATTTTGCTGAGGAGTATAAACATAGTTTTGTGTCTAATAATTCCTTCATCCTTACAGTATTGTTCAAATTCTATTGAAGTGAAATCACGACCATTGTCAGTTCTTAAACATTTAATTGATTTGCTTGTTCTTTTCTCTACCATTGCTTTAAATTGTTTAAAGACATTGAATACATCAGCTTTCTTTTTTAGCATAAAGACCCAAACTTTATGGGAGAAATCATCAATAAACGTTAAGAAATATGGAGCACCTCCATATGATACAACAGGAGATGGTCCCCACAGATCAGAATGAATATAGTCTAAAATATCTTTATTATTATGATTTCTAGTTTTAAATCTCTGTTTACACTGTTTTCCATACACAATGTTTATAGAAATCTAACTTCAAAGATTTCAGATCGGGAAGAGATTTACGTTTCATCAGTATCTGAAGACCTTTCTCGCTCATGTGACCCAATCGTTGATGCCATAGACGAGTACCTGCTTCTTCTTTTTCTGACACAACCGCTGCTTCACTGATCTGAGTACTTCCTTTGAGTCTATAAATATTTCCGACCTTTTTTGATTTCATAACAACTAGGGTGCCTTTAAAAACTTGCAGCATGCCATTCTGACTTGTAAACTTATAACCATCCGAATTCGAAACTCCCAAAGAAATCAAATTTTTCTTCAAATCAGGTACATGTCTAACACTATTTAATGTTCTAACTACGTTATCATACATTTTAATCCTAATATTTCCCACCCCAACAGTCTGACATGATACATTATTAACCATAAACACAGAACTACCATTTACATTTTCATACGAAGCAAACCAATTTCTGTGTGGACACATGTGATGAGAAGCACCAGAGTCTAACAACCAGCTTTCTAAACCCTGAGAGACATTACATACAGGTGAAGTTTCATCTATCATACATAATTCTTCAGCAGATAAAACTTTGTCTATCATACCTGAATCGACCATATATGCTTCCTTCTTTTGGTTATCAAATTCTTTTCATTTCCAACAGTCTTTCTTCAAGTGGCCAATTGTATTGCAGTGCCAACATTTTGCCTTACAGTCCTTTCCCTTCGATTTAGATCTGGAAGACCCCCTTTTTTTTATCCTCTTTCCTTTGACCATCCTCTAGCTATCATGTCTTCTAATGCAGCTGTTTCAGTTCTGGATTTCCTTCGTACTTCTTCAGACAAGAGAGCTCCTACAACTTATTCAAATTTCAAAGAATCAGCGGTGCTCAAGCTGATTGAAGTTACAAAGTGATCCCATGATTCAAGTAGAGAACACAGCAAGGTTATAGCTTTGTCTTCTTCCTGAATTTTAACTTCCATATCTATTAATTGGCATATAAGTGTATTAAAAACATTCAAATGCTCTGCAACTTTTGAACCCTCCTTCATTTGAAGATTGTACAGTTGTCTTTTCAGATAGATTCTATTGGTTAACGAGTTTGTCACATATAGTTTTTCCAGTTTTTCCCATAAACCTAAAGCTATGCTTTCTTCAACAATGTTGAAGAGAACTTCATCTGCCAGGCATAACCTGATGGTACTGAGAGCTCGGGCATCCAAGTCCTTCTAGTCCGAATCAGTCATGGTTGCAGGTTTCTTATTTTCCTTGTCCAATGCCTTGTGCAACCCTTGTTGCACCAACAAATCCCTAACTTTCAGTATCCAAAAAGCAAAATTGCTCTTGCCGGTGAATTTCTCCACCTCAAATTTTGCATTCAACATCTTGGCCATTTTTTCTCCTAGGGTTTCAGTCTTTCAACTAGGGTTTATATTTTTTTTGTTTCCCTTTCTTCAAAAAACTTTTTGTATTCAAAAAAAATAATTCCCCTTTTTTCAAACAAAAAAGCAACCCTTCAACAGATTTTTCCTTCAAATTAATGAAAATCCTTTGTTTTTCTTTCCTTCAATTTTAATGAAAAAACCCTTTGATTTTCTTTCCTCCAAATTTGAACAAATTTCTAGAAAAAATTCCTGAAAAAATTTCTCTCAAATTTTAAAAAAATTACCCGGATCCATATCTATTGATCGAATTCCTCTGGCAACAAGCAAGCCAGGCCTCTAGCAGCACGCAGGCTCCTTCACCACAGCAGTGTTTCCCTTCACGCAGGGGCAGGAGCTTCCTCGATGGGTTTTGGTTTGGCAGCGCAGACCCCACACACACTCACCTCTAGTTCGATGGCTCTTCCACGCAGAACACAGACCACACCGCAGTTCAATGGGTCTCTGGCCAGCAACACGCAGAGGGAAAAGTGATAACCTCTGGTTCGATGGTTCCATGCAGAACGCAGAGACCACTATGGCAGCGTGGTCAATGACGGAGGGGTTCACACGCAAGGACGCAAAGACCATTGTGGCAGCATGTAGTCAACACAACCCTTCAATCTAGCAACACGCAGGGTCTTCAACTCCACTAGTTAGCGCGTAGCCCTCGACGTTTTCCAAACCAGCAACGCAACCCTTTTTTTTTCTCACAAACATTCGCCTCCAACTCGCTCACGCAGAGAATACACGCAAAGGGTTTGGTCTTCATCATTCCAAACTCCTCCTCATTCCACACTTCTCAGCCTTCGGCAATATGCCATGCAGAAAGCAGAGTGAACTTGAATTTTAACACGCAGCAACGCTTCCACGCTCCTCTCCTCAGCCTTTGGCAATATTTACACGCAGCAACGCTTCCACGCTCCTCTCCTCAGCCTTTGGCAATATTTAACATGCAGCAACTCAACTAACCTCACTCTGATACCATTTGTAGTTTAAATAGGTTAATTTACTCAAGAAAGAAATGTAATTGACAGCAAAATGAATACAACCTCACAAGAAATAACTCATGATTTACATAGTAAAACCTTGACAGAGTGTAAAGGAAACATCCACAGGGCAAGGGATTGGAATCTCTATTCAATCAATAAAATTATCCTCACAATAGTTCGGGCATTCATCAGTTTTATATGAGCCTCCTCAGTTACATAACCGATGTTTTGGTATAAAACTAACTTGTTAATCACTAATACATTTTACCCAAATTTACATAATTAGTTGTCAACTACCAACATTTTTTTGTCTCTTCTACCTTTGATTCCCTCTCATCCATAATGGTTCTCGTTGTTCCAATCTTCCCCTCTTATGGTTTACTTCCTCATTCTTCCCACTTCCTGCACAACTCCATCCTCCATTAATTTTTGGTCCTTGTTGCTTGTCACATTTATTTCCAAGGCAACATGGCCTGCATACCTTTCTTGCAACTCTATTAAATTTAGGAACCAATCTATTAAACACACAACAACCATATTCAATGGTTGTCCCAACAATACAAAGTTTCCTACCTTAAGAAAACTTACACCATCCCGACAAGCAACTCCCTCGGTCCTTGGAATTTGTGTCACTTACTCAACCCATTTCAATTTAGAAATCCAAATACATGGAAGTGTTTACATGGAATTCATAAGTAAGATATGATTGAGTTTGTCACAAACCCATCGCCCTTATGGGAGCATTGTCCTCAGTGTTCTGTGTTTATAAACAACACAAGAAACATGCTAAAAACAAACATATTGCTTCGTGGAGCTTTATATACACAGCTCTATACAAAATTTATATACACATTTGATTCAACTAGCAAACAAAAAGGGACATGATGTCTGCATTGTATCAGCCATTTCCCAAGTGGCTTCCTTGGGCCCAAAGTGCCTCCACTGCACCTTGACTTGCTCTATGGATCAGTTCCATAGCCTGATGCTCCTCCAATCTATAATGCGTAATGGCTTTGGCTGGAACTCTCCCTCTGGTTCCACCTATAGCCTATTGATTTGGGGTAGTATCGGATGTGCTCTAAGCCTCAAATTTTGCAAGGAGGCTTGGGCACATGCATTCCAAAGAACACAAAAACCGGTTTGGGAAATTCCACCTAGAGGTAATTATATTAAAATAATTAATATTTTTAATGGAGTTCCTAAGTCTAAACTTAGGAAAATTAAAATATCAATGAGTATTAATGTAATTGTGGGTGAATCTTCTAGATAAAGATGGAGATCAAGTCAAAATGATTTGAGCATTTGGTTAAGAGTTAATCTAGGTTGTTGGTTGTCCAACAGGAATATATAAGAATGGGCTTGAGGGTCATTTGGAAAATACACCAAGAGATCAAGAGATCGAATTTCTGAAGTGAGAAGTTCTGAGGAGGAAATTCTGATCAAAGAAATCTTTTGTAGTAGAGGGGCAGGGATAGTGATCTGGAGGAAGATTTCCATATCTAGAGAGGAAGTAGCAAGAGGCTGAGTTATTCCCAGTGTGGGAATGCGCAAGTGCACGAATGCGCGAGTGCAGGAACGCGAGTGCAAGAACGTGCAAGTGCAGGAACACGCAAGTGTAGGAACGTGAGGGCAGGCAACATGAGTATCGGGGTTGTTTAGGGAATATCTCTGCCAGATTTTCTTGTTGTTTCGATTACCAGTTGGGCATCGATAGATGTAATAAAACCCTCACCGATACATAATAAAATAAAACCCTCACTGTTGCACCGGTTTTCCCAGGGACATTTGTCCAAAAATAACAGTGTCCTATGTATTTGTATTTCCTCGCTGAGTTTCTATGTTTCATAATCATATTTAATTTGGTGTAGGTTGCTTCAGTAATTTGCTTCAATGTTTCAAGAAGAAATCTGAAATAAGTTTGTAATGTAATTTACGATCTAGGCGAAGTAGATTTAATTGGTTGCAGTAAGATTCTTGAGATTGTTAGATCTAGGAATTTTCACATGGTATCGGAGTTGTTGATGTGAAACAGGAAGATCAGATCTAGCATTGAAGCAAGGGCCAACTTGCTGCAGCAAGCAACAACTTGAATCCCCTGAGGGATTGTGCAGTTCTAGCCAAGAGGGCTATATTTTTGTGGGTGTCTCTCTCTGAGTGAGCTGACAGAGAGGTAAGACTGTCGGATCGAGAATTTACCAAGGCAAAGAGAACCACGCAGAGCATAAACACAGAGCTAGCGAGACGTAATTTTCTGCAAGCTGATTGCTGGGCAGAAAATCCATCGGAAGAAGGAAGCAAATTGCATAGTGAGGGAATACTTTCTCAGTGATTTCTTGTCGAGGAAATCAATATTTATCATTTTCTAAGCACCAGAGGAGAAACAAACTTACTAGCTTCATCAGGGAGTGCATAAGTCAACCTAGAAGCTGTGCAATAAGGAGAAAGAGGGAGTTATTCGACAGTTTTCGGAGGATATGGCAACCAGTGGCTTGAGATATCAGGACAGGTTGGACGAAGCTTCCAACTACATCATCTGAGAGGCTAGAATTTCCTTCCTTCTAGATGAGCATGCCCTCAAGACATATGTTGATATTATGGTAGTTGTCCCTGCAGATGTTGTTGAGATTGCAACAAGATGATGGAGCTTAGTGAAAAGAGTCGCCTTCACTAAGTGGGCCCGCAGGCTATTTTTGGCGCAAGTCTATTTTTAGACTAACTATTTTTAGACATATGGATCATGTTTATGGATTGCAGGTTGTTGTTTATGGATGATTGGTCAAGTTGGGAAAAAATAGATGGACTTCTATTTTTGATCAAAGTGTGAGTGATCACAGTGTGAGTGATCAAAGTCTATTTTTAGACTGGCTGTCAAAAATAGAAAAGTCAAATATTATTATATCATAATAATATTTGGACTATAAACTTGATCTTATTCTCTTGGAGCACTTCAGTTTGAGCTACAGAGGTGGCACATGCAGCTGTCAGAAGGAAATACACTTTTATTATGAGTCAGTTGAGTTGTTGCATGCATGACTTCAGTTAGAACTCAATCAGTTGAGTTTGGTGGAGTTGATTGTGGAGTTGATGGAGTTGTGTTCAGTTTGACTTGGTTAAACTAGTTGTAATTAGTCTAACTGCAAATAGACTAATGATGAGTTGTTAAACTAATTATTAACTCATGATGCAACTAATGAATACAACATTTAACTCAGTTGCATGTCAGTGCATGTTCAGTTCAACAGGGATAGGTGGTAGAGAATCAGATTGCTATCAGTTGTGACTATAGTTGTGCACCAGATCTTGCACAATCAAGGGATTGAGTATGCCAATGAGTTTTCTCACGTATTTGCCCAGCATTGTAGCCTCTGCTCACGTCCAACAAAGTGTGGGTGATTATTTTGAGGTAAAAATATGAGTTTGGTAAGCCATTCTCAACAGTTCTTGAGCAGGTATTGAGCAGTGGAGGCAGGCAAGCAGTGGAATAGATTTGGAGATCAGATTTGAGTTGTATTGTGTGTAACAGGTGGAGCTGGTACTGGATTGCTTGTGATAAGCATTGTACTTTGTAATGTTACATGTTCTCAATTATTAATATACATATAGTTGGGGTTTTTAGCGAGATGCTTTCCCCGGGTTACATATTGTGTTAATGTGTGAATGCTCTTGATGTTTTATTGTTATTGATGTTGCTATATTGATGATCAACGTAGAGGAGCTTATGTATTGTGTATGTATTCCGCAATAGTACATGATCAGGATAATCTCTATTGAATATGTGTTAAATTATTCAAAATTTCTACATGGTATCAGAGTTGTTGATCATTAGATCTACTATTCAGGAAGTGTTTACATTCTATTTCTTCAGGCAGAGTCTGTAATCGGGCCAGGTAGCCTCTGGATTCATCCTTCCTTTGGAAGGTGAGATATCTAGTGAATGCCCATACAGTCAATCTCTGTACGAGAAATATTGTGTTCTCACGAATCTTAGATCTGAGGCGGTTGAGTTGGTTGCTGGTGGAATTCGAATTTGCAGCAGTGTTTTCTTGGTGACAATGCAGCAATGTCTTTCAACGGATTGCGATTGGAGTATGCTCTTGAGGGCAGCTCAAACTATATTGCATGGAAGGACAGGATGGAGGCAGTATTGGATGATAACGGGCTGAAGGAGTTCATAGATACGGATATCCCAAAGCCTACTGATGCTACTCAAGCTGATGCTTGGCAAATGAAGACCGCAAAATGTCGAAGGATTCTGTTGGAGGGCGTGAAGGATCACATTGTGTCCAGCCTCCATGGAAAGGCTACTCCATATTTGATGTGGAAATCATTAACAGAATTATTCCAAAGCAAGAGCGATCAGAGGAAGCTGGCGCTCAAAGATAAACTCAGAAACATCAAATGTGAGAAGGGTGACAGTATTCCCAAGTATCTCACAAAGTTCACTCAGTGTCGAGATGAGCTGGGAAGTGTGGGGGTTACTGTCGATGATGAGGACTTGGTGAGCCTGGCTCTCCTTGGTCTTCCGAAGAGTTGTCATTCCTATCAGGACTCTGTCAATGGTCGGGAGAAATTGCCAGGATGGGAAAGACTATGGTCAGATCTTGTCCAGGAGGAGATCAAGCGGAGTACCAGGGACGGATCTTCGTCAAAGGGAGCTGATGAAGAGAATTGTGCTTTGGCTGCCAAAGCAAAGAAAGGGAAGAGCAAGAAAGCTTCCCAGTCTGGTGCGAAAGGCAAGAAGCAGGATATGTCCAAGGTGAAGTGTTTTCACTGTCACCAGCACGGACACTATGCCACAAATTGTCTGCAGAAGAAGAAGAACAAGCAAGCTGCTGGATCTGCAGGGGGAGAGGCCTTAGCTTCTCAGTTTGAGCTTGATTTTTCATTGATCGCATGCTTGGTTTCAAGTGTGATGGGATCCGTGTGGTTCTTGGACAGTGGTGCGTCTTTTCACATGACGGGAGATAGAGATTTGTTCTCTGATCTGGAGGACAAAGATCTTGGAGTGCACATCGAGATGGGCGATGATGGTAGATACAGTGCGACCGGTATCGGTACCATTTCCTTTGAGAGGGAGTCTGGTAAACCCTTCGTATTGAAGGAAGTCATGCATGTTCCAGGATTGAAGAAGAATATCATCTCAGTGGCGATGTTAGAAGACAAGGGGTATGATGTTGTTTTCAACGAGGGAAAGGCCTTCCTACGCAACAAGACAACCGGTGAGACCCGGAAGATAGGGGTTCGAGTGAGGAACCTATATCAGTTGCATGTAGATGGATGCGCAGCAATGGCGGGCAAGGAAGAAGGATTGGTGAGCCGGGATGATGGCGAGTTGTGGCACAGGAGATTGGGTCACCTTCACCATGGAGCCTTGAAGATACTACAGCAGATCACTACAGGGCTTCCTAAAGGCACACTTGCACAGTCAGATCAGTGCAAGGGGTGTACTTTGGGGAAGATTGTGAAAGCCACCTTTCATGAGAAGGATAGTCGTGCCACGACGATCCTTGAGAGAATTCACACAGATGTGTGTGGACCTTTCTCAGTTGCTTCGACAGCAAAACACAGGTATTATGTGATTTTTGTTGATGATTTCTCTCGTAAGTGCTGGATCTTATTCATGCAGAAGAAGAGAGAGACATATTCAAAGTTTTGTGAATTCACAGCACTGGTCGAGAAGGAGTCGGGGAAGAAGGTGAAGGCTCTTAGGAGTGATAATGGTAGTGAATACATCTCGGACGAGTTCAAGGATTTCTGTAAGGCAGAAGGGATTCGTAGAGAGCTCATTGCTCCCATAACCCACAGCAGAACGGGGTAGCTGAGCGGAAGAACAGAACGATTGTGGGTGCTGCATGGGCAATGTTGCATGATCAAGGCCTACCCCTTCACTTGTGGGCGGAAGCATGCAATATAGCAGTTTATGTGCAGAACCGTTGTCCTCATAGGATACTTGGCATGAGTACACCTAAGGAGGCTTATTCTGGTAAGAAGCCTGATCTTTCTCATTTGAGGATTTTTGGTGCTAACATTTACATGCATGTGACGAAGGATGCCAGGAAGAAGTTGGAGCTGACCGCAGAGGTTGGGATATTTGTGGGGTACACTGATACGCCCCACAACTATCGTGTGTATTTTCCAGATAGTGGAAAAATTGTTGTGCGACGGGATATAGAATTTCAGGAGGAGAAAGCCATGAAGTGTTCGCTTGAGAGGGAGCTACACTTGCATGCAGATGAGGAGCTATTAGTTCCTAAGGATGAGATTCAGGACGTGGATCAGCCACAGGACGAGGTTCATGGAGTGGAAGAGACCACTCATGCAGCGCCAACCATCAGAGGGCGAAAGCGCTTGACAGAAGCTGAGCGACTGGCTCAAGATGCAGAGAAAGTTGTAGGACCACCTACAGCCCAACGCAAGCAGAGACAGTCACCTGATCGGTACACTGGATACATGGCTCTTATGAGCAAGTGTGTTGTGACTGAGCCATCCTCTTTTGAGGAAGTTGTGGAGGATCCCGCATGGGTAGACGCCATGGTGTAAGAGTATGATTCTATTGTCAGAAACAGTGCATGGGAGATTGTTCCTAGACCGGAAGGGAAATCAGTGGTGGGTTCGAGATGGATCTACAAAGTTAAGCAGGCAGCTAACGGGAGTGTGGAGAAGTACAAGTCAAGATTTATTGCCTGAGGCTTTTCACAGATTGAGGGGATCGATTATGAGGAGGCCTTCGCACCTGTCGCAAGGTATTCTTCCATACAGACGATTCTTGCTCTCTCAGCGCAGATGGGATGGTACATTCATCAGATGGATGTGAAGACTGCGTTCCTCAACGGAGTCATTGAGGAGGAGGTGTACATTGAGCAACCCGAAGGCTTTGAGGTCTTCAACAGCGAGTCGCATGTGTGTAGGCTCAAGAGAGTGTTGTATGGGTTGAAGCAAGCACCACGTGCTTGGTACACACGGATAGACAACTATTTCACACGACTTTGATTCTCCAAGAGCGAGGCGGATCCTAACCTATACCAGATTGTGGTGGAGGGTAAGTTGCTTATCATTGTACTGTATGTTGATGATTTGATTCTAACGGGTGATGAGTTGTTGATACTGTCATGCAAGAAGGATCTTGCTACAGAGTTTGAGATGAAGGACTTGGGCCTCCTTCACTATTTCCTAGGATTGGAAATATGGCAGCGCAATGGTGGACTGTTTGTTTCTCAGGGCAAGTATGCTCGGGAGATACTGGAGAAGTTCAACATGCATGGTTGCAAGCCTGTTGATACTCCTCTTCCTGGAGGTTGGAGGAAGGAGGATGCCACTTCGGGAGAAGAAGTGGATGCCACTGTTTATCGACAGTTGGTGGGGTCGCTGATGTATTTGGTCAATACACGACCTAATATATGCTATGCAGTTAACCAGCTTTCACAAGCTATGGTTAAGCCTACCAAGCTCTTCTGGAAGGCGGGCAAGCATGTATTGCGCTACTTGAGAGGCACATCGGGATATGGTTTGTGGTACAGACAGGAGGATGAGGTGAAGCTATGTGGCTTCACGGATGCAGATTGGGCAGGGAACCCAACAGACAAAAAGAGCACATCAGGAGGGGTCTTCAGTATTGGATCGACAGCAGTTTCTTGGTACAGCAGGAAGCAGAGATCCGTGGCACTCAGTTCAGCGGAGACCGAGTATATGGCAGCAAGTTTGGCTGCATGCGAGGCTATATGGATGAGGAAGATCCTGGTTGGTTTGTTCGGTTCTCATTTGGATCCTACTGTGATTTACTGTGATAACCAAAGTTGCATTAAACTCTCGGCTAATCCTGTATTTCATGATAGATCTAAGCATATTGACATCAGGTACCATCATATCAGAGATTGTGTGCAGCGGAGGATCATGTTGCTTTCATACATTCCAACGGAGGATCAGGATGCTGATATTCTGACGAAGGCTCTCACCAGGAGCAAATTCGAGTACCACCGAGGCAGGATAGGGGTTGCTGATAATCCATATCTTGTCGAGAGGGAGTGTTGATATTGCAACAAGATGATGGAGCTTAGTGAAAAGAGTCGCCTTCACTAAGTGGGCCCACAGGCTATTTTTGGTGCAAGTCTATTTTTAGACTATGTCTATTTTTAGACATATGGATCATCTATGGATTGCAGGTTGTTGTTTATGGATGATTGGTCAAGTTGGGAAAAAATAGATGGACTTCTATTTTTTATCAAAGTGTGAGTGATCACAGTGTGAGTGATCAAAGTCTATTTTTAGACTGGCTGTCAAAAATAGAAAAGTCAAATATTATTATCTCATAATAATATTTGGACTATAAATTTGATCTTATTCTCTTGGAGCACTTCAGTTTGAGATACAGAGGTGGCACATGCAGCTGTCAGAAGGAAATACGCTTTTCTTATGAGTCAGTTGAGTTGTTGCATGCATGACTTCAGTTAGAACTCAATCAGTTGAGTTTGGTGGAGTTGATTGTGGAGTTGATGGAGTTGTGTTCAGTTTGACTTGGTTAAACTAGTTGTAATTAGTCAAACTGCAAATAGACTAATGATGAGTTGTTAAACTAATTATTAACTCATGATGCAACTAATGAATACATCAGTTAACTCAGTTGCATGTCAGTGCATGTTCAGTTCAACAGGGACAGGTGGTAGAGAATTAGATTGTTATCAGTTGTGACTATAGTTGTGCACCAGATCTTGCACAATCAAGGGATTGAGTATGCCAATTAGTTTGCTCACGTTTTTGCCCAGTATTGTAGCCTCTGCTCACGTCCAAAAAAGTGTGGGTGATTATTTTGAGGTAAAAATACGAGTTTGGTAAGCCATTCTCAACAGTTCTTGAGCAGGTATTGAGCAGTGGAGGCAGGCAAGCAGTGGAATAGATTTGGAGATCAGATCTGAGCTGTATTGTGTGTAACAGGTGGAGCTGGTACTGGATTGCTTGTGATAAGCATTGTACTTTGTAATGTTACATGTTCTCAATCATTAATATACAGATAGTTGGGGTTTTTAGCGAGATGCTTTCCCCAGGTTACATACTGTGTTAATGTGTGAATGCTCTTGATGTTTTATTGTTATTGATGCTGCTATATTGATGATCAACGTAGAGGAGCTTACGTATTGTGTATGTATTCCGCAATAGTACACGATCAGGATAATCTCTGTTGAATATGTGTTAAATTATTCAAAATTTCTACAGATGCAGATCCACTGAAGAAGTACCGAGATTAAATGGAAAAGGCCAAGAGGATGATCCTAGATGGAGTTAAGGATCACGTCATGTGCCACATTGCTAGAAAAGCAACTGCTAAGGAGACGTGGGATACTTTGGCCACATTGTATCAGGGATCTTCTGAGTAACTGAAGATGTACTTGGAACAGAAGTTGAGATCTACATAGATGCAGAAGGGAGAACATGCGGATCCATTCCTCACGAAGCTGAAGGAGACCCGTGATGAGTTGTTGGCTAAGAGGCATACACCTCAGGATTTAAATTTAGTGAGACTGTCCCTAAATTCTATCTCGGATGAGTGGCAATTCTTTGTCCACAGTATCTTGGGCAGAGCAACATTGCCTAACTGGGATGAGATGTGGGTAGCTCTAAAACAAGAAGAGTTGAGGAGACACCTGGTCAAGGTCAAACTTGATAGAAGAAGCAACAGTAGTGGGTCGAAGCCCAAATTAAAGGAGGAGGATAACACAACCCTTGCATCAAAGGGGCAACATAGATGAAAGTTTTGGGAATCAAGATTGTTGTTAGACCAAAACCCGCAAGTGTTAGTCAACGATTGCATCACCAAAGATAAGGATCCACGAGAGGCAGTTAGTCCATGTCACGAAACACATGGGGAGTGTTGGTTTATCCAATGTCCAACAATCTTCCCCCCCTAATGTGAGATAGACGTGTATCAAACTCATGACCTATGTTTTGATACCACTTGTTGGGAATCACGATTGTCGTTAGACCAAAACCCACAGGTGTAAATCAACAATCACATCGTCAGAGATAAGGATCCACGAGAGGTAGTTAGTCCATGTCGTGAAACATGTGGGGAGCATTGGTTTATCCAATGTCCAATAGAAAGAAGGACGTCTCCAAGGTGAAGTGTTTCATATGTGGCAAGATGGGCCACTATGCATCCAGTGTCCCTTGAAGAAAAAGGACAAGGATGAGAAGCACGATCCTAAGGTTGTAGCCATAAAGATTGAACATGAGGAGGAGTTCACCATGATCTAAGAGGGAGGTGGGCTGATATAGAATTGTAGTTCGATAGAGCTAAAAATGAGCAGGATCCTTAAGGATCCCACCTCTTAGATCATCACCTTGCTATGGGAGCCCATGATCAATAGTAGAGGGATGGAAGAGTTCTCAGTTGATGCCATGGAGTGTTGATTCGACAAATGCATTAGTTAGTAGCGTTAGAACATGAGCATAGCAGAGTAGAGAGGCAGTAGTATGTGGAGGCACATCGCAGAGCTTCAACAACGCAGTGGCTTCAGAAGACGGTGTGGAACTAGCAACAGTCAGGCTTTCAAGACCAAGGTGTATCCATGGGATACTTATCTAGTTTTGGGTGTTTTTAGTTGCTTCTCTCAACAACTGAGTTGCAGTACGAATGCAGTTTTAGCAGTGGCAGCGTTAGCAGCATAGCAGATGTAGCATTTGAGAGTAAGTTTTTGTACAAATGTAGCATTGGCAATCGCAATGTCAAAGGAAACAATACAGTAGCAGCAACAACGCAGTATTTGGTGAGACAATATGTCAGACATCAACAATGTAGAGGACGATGCTTCAGAGTTAGAGCAGTATGCAATAGCATTATATTGCTAGAGCGGATTCCTCACGAATAGGGAGTGTTGATTTGGGGTAGCATCGGATGTTCT
The DNA here is from genome assembly GCA_031772625.1 of Pinus tabuliformis. Classification (NCBI taxonomy): domain Eukaryota; kingdom Viridiplantae; phylum Streptophyta; class Pinopsida; order Pinales; family Pinaceae; genus Pinus; species Pinus tabuliformis. Next base: position 2,077,857,587 of record CM062818.1, read on the forward strand.
CTAAGCCTCAAATTTTGTAGGGAGGCTAGAGGCTTGTGCACATGCATTCCGAAGAACCCAGAAATCATTTTGGGAAATTCCACCCAAAACAATTATATCAAAATAATTAATATTTTTAATGGAGTTCCTAAGTCTAAACTTAGGAAATTAAAATATTAATGGGTATTTATCTAATTGTGGTTGAATCTTCTAGATAAAGACGGAGATCAAGTCAAAATGATATGAGCCTTCGATTAGGAGTTAATTTATATTGTTGGTTATCCAACATAAATATATAAGAATGGGCTTGAGGGTCATTTGGAAAATACACCGAGAGATCAAGAGATTGAATTTCTGAAGTGAGAAGTTCTCAGGAGGAAATTATGATCAAAGAGATATTTTGTAGTCAAAGGGCAGGGATAGTGATTAGGAGGAATAATTCCAGATACAGAGAGGTAGTAGCAAGAGGTTGAGTTATTCCCAGTGCAGGAACTTGCGAGTGCATGAACTTGTGAGTGCAGGAACTCGCGAGTGTAGGAACGTCGTGCAAGTGCAGGAACTCGCAAGTGTAGGAACGTGCGAGTGCAGGAACTCATGAGTGCAGGAAATCGCAAGTGCAGGAACTCGCGAGTGTAGGAACACCACGCGAGTGTAGGAACGTGCAAGTACGGGAACTCGCAAGTGTAGGAACGTGCAAGTGCAGGAACTCGCGAGTGCAGGAATGCGCGAGTGCAGGAACTCGCGAGTGCAGGAATGCGCGAGTGCAGGAACTCGCGAGTACAATAATACACGAGTGCATGAACGCACGAGTGCAAGAACGTGTAAGTGCAGGAACACGCAAGTGCAGGAACGCAAGTGTAGGCAACACAAGTACTGGGGTTGCTTAGGGAATATCTCTTCTAGATTTCCTTGCTATTTGGATTGCCAATTGGGCATCCATAGATGTAATCAGATTTTGCTGCTACATAATAAAATAAAACCCTCACTACTACACCGGTTTTCCGAAGTTGGGTTTTTCCAAGGACATTTGTCCAAAAATAACGGTGTTCTATGTGTTTGTATTTCCTTGCTCATTTTCTATGTTTCAAAATCATATTTAATTTGGTGTAGGTTGCTTCAGTAATTTACTCCAATGTTTCAAGAAGAAATATGAAATAAGTTTGTAATGTAATTTACAATCTAGATGAAGTGGATTTAGTTGGTTGCAGTAGGATTCCTGAGATTGTTAGTGTTTAGTCAATTTAGTGACCTAAATTGCTTTGCATAAATTATCAAACGAGGTTCGTAAGCTGATGAAGTGTAGTGCACTGTATGTGCTTAGTTAACCCTTCTTACTTCGTTGTTTTGTATTTTATATTGTTTGGGGGTTTATGTTCTTTGATTCCTAATGATGTACAATTTGAACTATGAGAAATTGAATCTAAACTTCCTAAAGGTGAACCAAGAGCTTAATACTAGTCAAAGTCTAAGTTTAAAAGAAGGAAAAAACAGAGCATCTATCATATCTTGTCATTTAATCCTAATTCATGAATAATTCTTAAAACTAGAAGGTAAAGTTGTAAGTCATGTTAAAATAAATACAGAGAATGAAATTAACTGAAGTACTTCTAGTCACTCTAACCTTCAATTCTGAAAGATAACCTCCTTGAGATGGAATTCAAGCAACTTTTGTACTTCATGATCTATAAAAAACTAAATAAAAACATGCAGAAGGTAACTGATTGATTTCAACCCTTACGTAAAGTGAGTGTTTAACCATTTAGTTTAGGACGGATATCAGCTTGAAATGGTGACCAAAAACATTCATTAATACAGTGCATTGACAACCTGAACTAAGAAATAAATAACAAAACAGTGAGTAAACTAATCAACAATGCATCCTCATTACTTTCAATCTTAGTCTGTTTAGAAACAAAGTCGTTTCCTTTATGAAATGGATTGGAGAAACAAGACTGCACAATTGAGTTCTAACATTATGCTATTGATTAAAACTAAAAGAAATCAAACTATAAGAAATCAACATGTTACAAACACTGTTGAAAGAAAATGATGAAATTAAAACTGAACAAAAAGAAGAAAACAAATGAAAAGAAAACCTCCTTCAGCGCAAGGGCCCTCTACAACTGACTAGGTTGAGCTGCTAGCTTAATTCAAAATGCTCCTTCAAATGATCATCAGTCAACACACGACTTTGTATTATAAACAGGAACAAAAAGTCCAAAATTACAAAGTTGATAAGTCTAAACTTAATACATCAAAAACTTCGAACTCCTTCCAATTCTGTTCAACTGGTATTTAAAAGAAAATATTCATAACTGACTTTTGAGGAAAATTAGTTATAGGTGGTCTACATGCATTACAACCGGTCTACGTAAATGTTTGATCAGCTACAGGTGACTTGAATACAAACAAGATGGTTGCACAGAACTGTTAACGCGGGTGGCTGATCCAAATTAATGCTTCAATAGAACTGTTTGGATTTGTTAATTAACCATGAAAGGGTAAACAAAGAGTCCTATTGCTTCCGGGCTTCATATGTTTGACTCCACCTTTGACTGTGGTCTTGAGCTGGCTTTTTATCGATCTGGGTTGGGTGACTAGGATAGGATCTATGTCAAGACTATTCCAGAGATGCCCATGTGGTTGGTTTCTTCGTTTAACACCTGTAACCTGCTAAACCATGGAAGTAGGTATAGAACACATAGTTAGCTACAGAATAGGCTGCGTTCTGTAGCTAAATTGCAAAAACATAAAAGTATAACATGTCATTCATTTAATGTCCTCCTTGAGACAAAATCTATCATTTATCAGTGATGGGGATCTGTCGTTTTATGGAAAACAAGAGAAAGAAGTGAGAAAAGTTGTCAAGGAGAGAGTAATTCTAAGGTTCAACATACCCCCACTGCAAAATCATTCCATGTACCCATGCAATTTTTCCAAAAATGCGAACTCTTCTTTCCTATTGCATCTGCTCAGCTACCTCTGCTATTGTAGAAATTTTGAATAATTTAACACATATTCAACAGAGATTATCTTGATCATGTACTATTGTGGAATACATACACAATACATAAGCTCCTCTACGTTGATCATCAATATAGCAACATCAATAACAATAAAACATCAAGAGCATTCACACATTAACACAGTATGTAACCCAGGGAAAGCATCTCGCTAAAAACCCCACACTATCTGTATATTAATGATTGAGACCATGTAACATTACAAAGTACAATGCTTATCACAAGCAATCCAGTACCAGCTCCACCTGTTACACACAATACAGCTAAGATCTGATCTCCAAATCTATTCCACTGCTTGCCTGCCTCCACTGCTCAATACCTGCTCAAGAATGAATGAGAATGGCCTACCAAACTCGTATTTCACCTCCAAAGAATCACTCACAATGTGTAAGATGTGAGCAGAAGCTACAAACTTGGAAAATACATGAGCAAACTCATTGGCATACTCAATCCCTTGATTGTGCAAGATCTGATGCACAACTATAGTCACAACTGATAACAATCTGATTCTCTAACACCTGTCCCTGCTGAACTGAACATGCACTGACATGCAACTGAGTTAACTGATGTATTCTATAGTTGTATTATGAGTTAATAATTAGTTTAACAACTCATCATTAGTCTATTTGCAGTTAGACTAACTACAACTAGTTTAACCAAGTCAAACTGAACACAACTCCATCAACTCCACAATCAACTCCACCAAACTCAACTGATTGAGTTCTAACTGAAGTCATGCATGCAACAACTCAACTGACTCATAAGAAAAGCGTACTCCCTTCTGACAGCTGCATGGGCCACATCTGTAGCTCAAACTGAAGTGCTCCAAGAGAATAAGATCAAGTTTATAGTCCAAATATTATTATGAGACAATAATATTTGACTTTTCTATTTTTGACAGCCAGTCTAAAAATAGACTTTGATCACCCACACTATGATCACTCACACTGTGGTCACCCACACTGTGGTCACCCACACTGTGATCAAAAATAGAACTTGCGCCATAATTTTCTTGCGGGCCCACTTAGTGAAGGTGACTCTTTTCACTAAGCTCCATCATCTTGTTGCAATCTCAATAACTATTACATCTAACTTTCTTCTCTTGCTCCTCTTTGAAGTGTGAAGTGACTGCCATCCTGGGTTTCTTCATAAGAAGTCTGTATTTTAGGTTGATGACTGTTATGTTCAAGTTTCTATTCTTCCTCTTCATCTTCCTATTCTTCTTGTACCATAGCCCTAGGTGCAGTATTGAATTATCATGAATGGCTTTATCCAATTTTCTTTGTTCCTTTAGGATTTCATTTTCTTTCTTGATATGCATGTTCAATATCTCTAACTCATAGATTTCCTGTTTGAGAGAGTCAATTAGAGGATCTTGTCGATTGACAGGTTGTTCTAGATTGGTTGAGGATTCTGGATCCATTGAGGCACTTTTCTTCTCCAGTGACTCTATGTAATCATAAATTTGTTGTTGCATTGGGTCTATGCCTGGAGATCCTCTGTTGGGGCTGCCTTCGAAATATTGTTTAGGAGAGTTTTGAGGACTGTGTGTAAATGGAACATTATCAGGAGATGGTACTGGGGTTTCTTCTTCTAGATTTATGAACTCTGTTCCCTTTGATGATACCTTCTTTACCATACCTCGGAGTCTAGAGCTCCTTCTAAGTTGTAGGGGGCTTATGTTCTCCTCCTTTGTACCCTTTTTCTCCTTTCCTATCTTTTCCTTTCTCTTGATTTGTTTCCTAATCTTTGTCAATTTTTTAGAGATTAATTGTTCATCATCTTGTTGTAATGAAGATTTAGGTTTGTTCCCAGTAATTCCACCAGCTTTCTTTTTTATCTTCCCTTTTTGCTTGATCTGCTCCCTGATCTCTGTCTCAAAGACTGGCTCTTCATCATTTTTCTGTGTGGAGGACTCAGGTTTACTTTGAATGGTCATACTGGTCTTTTTCCTCTTACTCCTTCTGACATTACCCTCTTCAGGTGATTTTGGTGCCTCTTGTAAATAGTTTCTTATCAAGAAGTTTTCCCAAGTATCTCCTATTCTTTTCAGATGAAACTCAACCAATATTTTTACCAACCCATGATGGTACATAGTTATATCTATGAATTATATTTTCTTTTGTACATTTGAAGCCATCCTCCTTAAGTTGTTTAGAAGGAAGAAAGGGAGGTTGATGTTTCCATTTTCTAAAAAGTTCATCAAAACATATATGATAAACATACATGCATCAGAATCTTCCCTCATAGGTAATGAATTTTTGTAATATCAAAAGCATGTTTCTCCATTTATTTTTAAGTGTTGAAATAGGAATTCCTTTTCTAAACACAGTGACGTCCATACCTGGGTTCCTGAGGATTACCTTCCATGATTCACTGTAAAATTCTTTATTTTTGAACCATCTCTCACCAAGTCTTGGTAGTTCTGTAGCCTCTACTATGTAAGATTTTTGTTACTGCAAACTTAATGTTTCCAATCTCTACTTTTGTACCATTGAATGATCTAGCAAAAGATTTCGTGATAGCCATCAAATTTTTCAATGAAATTGATCCATCCAACCTTCTGCAGCATCTCCTTGAGTTGTGGGTATCCTTCCATATATTTTGCCCCTACGGGCTCTGTCCTGACAATGAGTCCCATGGCCTCTGTTGTAGAATTTCCTACTTCAGAATTACTCTCCTGGTCTATGAAATGGACTCACTGTAGGTATGGTGAAAAAGAACTATGCGTTTGCAGGGTATAAGTAGACGGTGAGGGTTTGGAGAGATGTGAATACGTTGGTCACATCGTAGTTTTGACTGTTAACATATGGAGTTATTAGGGAGTGTTTAAGTACAGAGTATGGAGAATGTAGCGGAGGTGTGGTATGATGAAATCATTATAGATCATTTGGTATCAAATGTGGAAGATGTGGCAGAGATGTGGTATCATGAAGTGGCAGTCAAATCAAATGATGACTTGTTAAGGAGACATATGATCATTCATATTGTACATAACTTATGTTTGTAACTTGTTGTTTGAAATGAATTTTGCATTTTACCTTTAGAACTTTAACCTTTTTCTTGATAATTCTTTTAGTGTTGATCCGTAGGTACTTTGAACATGGTTGATCTCCGAAATTTGATTCTTCAATTTCCCTGCATCCATGATTTATTTGTGAGCTATACAATTTTGCCAAAGCTGATAAGTAAGTTGTAGCTGCAGAATCAAATTAGCTGCGGAATGGGATCAGCTATGGAATATGAAAAGAAGGAAAAGTGAAATATGGCTATGGAATATGAGTGTAAAAATAAAATGGAAATGAGTTATGACAATGAGATGGAATGAGGTGTAAGATAAAATGAAAAATAGGGTGAAATGGGGTAAAATTGTAAAAAGATAAAATGTAAATGAAATATGATAGTGAGATGAAGTGGAACTGTAAAAAAAAAAAAAATGAAAACAAAATGAGATGGAATGAGATGATGAATTTGCAGACTCTAAACTGCAAATGAATAGGTTTTTGTCACTACTTATTACAGAAAGGAAATGGAAAATATAGGATGTTAGAAATCTCTGATTTTCACCCTGTATTTTCTGTATAAGTATTTCAATCAATGATTGGTTTTCAACCTTATACATTTTTTTTTTTTTTTTTTTTTTTAGGAAAATTAGAGACTAAGTTAGTGGAGAAGAAGAATTCTTCTTCACTATCTTCATTTTAGAGTTATTCTAGAAAATATTAATGAACTCCTCTCTTGAAATTGGTTTTTGATATATCTTCAATCGATGACCATTCATAAGAAGAGGTATTTTTCTTCCATCTATCATCCTTATCTTTACTGCTTGGTTATTAAAGACTTCTTTAATCTCATATGGCCCAAGCCAATGAGTTTGAAACTTCCCTTGAAAATCTTTGAACTTTGAATCGAACAACAGTGCCAAATCTCCTGCTTGAAACTTCTTCTCCGTAATATATTTATCATGCCATTTAGCCCTCTGTTGTTGGACTATACTAGTTCTTTGAATTGCATCTTACCTGATTTCATCAAGTTCATTGAGTTGCTCCATTCTATGTTTATGTGACTCTGATAAATCGAGTCCCAATTGGACTGCCATCTTGAAGGTTTTGATTTGAAACTTCATAGGGAACAGGACTTGTTTCCCATAAACAAGTTCATAGGGTGTATGTCCCGTTGTGTTCCTCCATGTAGTTCTATAGGCCCATAATGCTTCAGGAAGCCTTTCTGCCCAATCTCTTCTATGTAGATGCACAGTCTCAGTGAGAATTCCTTCAATCACCTTATTGTAGATTCAACTTGACCATTTGCTTGTGGATGATAGGGACTAGATTTCCTATGTTTGATCTTGTAATCTTCCACAAGACCCTTCACCATTTTAGATGTAAATTGAGATCCCTAGTCTGTCACAATTTCTCTTGGAACACCAAATTGACTACAAATTTTTCATTAGCAAAAGGTAATGTTTTGGCCCCTACCCATTTAGTGACATAATCAGTGCATACCAATATATACTTCTTTTGGTTAGATGGAGGATTAATTGTTCCAACAAAATATAAGGCCCATTTTTCAAAAGGTTCAATGAGTACTTGAATTTGTAGTGGCATTTCATTTGAAGGAGCAGGTTTCCCTACCCTCTGGCAACTGTCACACCTCCTAACACATTCTTTGGCATCTTTGAAGATGGATGGCCAATAATATCCTAAAGAAAGGATTTTATAGGCTGTCCTCTTGTTAGCAAAGTGTTCACCACACGACTCGTCATGACATGCCTTACTAATCTCAGGCATTTCAGCTTCCCTAACACATCTTCTGATCATAAGATCTGGGCCTATTTTATACAATTAATTAGTGATCCATGAGTATATTGCACTTATTTGAATGATTTTTCTTTTCTCTCTAGGAAACAAATGTGAAGGCAATTTCCCTGTGACTAAGTAATTAGAAATATCTACAAACCAAGGAGTTTGAGTAGTCACTGCAAAAAGATATTCATCAGGAAACTTATCTTCCACCGGACTGTCATCTTTGATATTTTGATTCTGGACAAGAAATCAGCAACTGTGTTTTGTTTTCCAGGTCTATCTAGCACAATAATATTGAATTCTTTCAAGAGTAAAAGCCATCTTGTAACTCTGAAATTAGTGATAGGTTTATTCATTAAGTATCTAATTGCAGAGTGATATGTATGAACAAAGGTTTCATAGCCTGTTATATAATGTCTGAACTTGTTGATTGCATGAACAACAACTAAAAGTTCCTTTTCAGTTACAGTATAATTCAACTCAGTGGGAGTAGTAGATGACACAGGGAATCAAGTCTTTTTGTCCTAATACAGCTCCTAGAGCTGTATCTGAAGCATCTATTGAAACGTGAAAAGGTAGTTTCCAATTTGGACCTCTCAAGATGGGTGCTTCAGAAAATTTTGTTTTAAGGTCTCAAATGCTAGCTGGCAGTCAGGATTCCAATTGAATTCACAATCCTTGGTGAGTAATTTGAAGAGTGGGGATGTTATTTTAGTGAAATTTTCTATAAATCGTCTATAGTCTCCTGTAAATCCTAGAAAACTTCGAACATCCTTTTGGAAATTTAGAATTGATAATTTAGAGATGACTTCAACTTTAGATTTATCAACTTTAATCCCATCTCTTGAAATGTGATGCCCTAAAACAATACCTTCTGTAAACATCATAAAACATTTTTCATGGCTAAGTGAAAGGTTTGCTTCCTTACATCTTTTAAGAACTTTTTTCCAAATTTTCCAAAGCTTCTTCAAATGTATTCCCACAGATTGTAAATTCATCCATATATACCTCTACACAATCATGTATTAGATCAGAAAAAAAAAAATCCTAGTACTGCTCTTTGGAATGTTGCAGGTGCATTACATAACCCAAAAGGAAGTACTCCGTAGGAATAGGTTCCCCATGGACAAGTAAATGTGGTTTATCTTGATCTTCAGGTGCCACCTGAATCTGATTACCACTAAAACCATCCAAGAATGAGAAATACTTCTTACCTGCTAATTTATCTAACACTTGATCTATAAAGGGCAAAGGAAAATTATCTTTAAGGGTAGCTTCATTCAATTCTTAGTAATCAATTCACACCCTCCATTTACCCTTCTTTTTAGTCACAATCACTAAAGGGGGAACCCATTGGCTGTCTGAAATTGGGTAAATTAAGTTTACATTCAGCAATTTTTGCAGCTCTTCTTTCACGATTTCCCTAAGATTTGGATTCATCCTTCTCTGAGGTTGTCTGATAGGTCTACAATTTTCCTCAATGTAGATGTGATGTATACAAGTCTTAGGACTAATTCCTTTCATGTCAATATATTCCCATGCATATGTAGCAGAATGTTGTTGTAATGTCTTAATTAGCTTTTCCTATTGTAATTTCTCTAAGTTATTGTTTATGCTCAATGTTCGCCTTGGAAAGATTTCAATTGTAGAGCTACCAAATTCTTTCATAGAATAAAGAGACATCTACCTAGATGACAAATATTCAATATTGAATTTTTCTTGAAATTGATCATGTTCATATTCTGGAGATGATTCAAAATTTTCCATTGTATTTAAGATTTGACTATCTTCACTAATATTTGAAATAATAAAGATAGGTTGAATGTCATTTTCATCATCAATCCATTCTTTGTCATCTATTTCTATGATTGTTCTTGTTGGAGGATATAGAGTGAATTTCTTTGTTGAATTCCCATAAAAAATATACATATCACCAGATCTACAACTAATTAAAGCATTAGCTGTGGCCAGCCAAGGTCTTCCTAATATGAGTGGATGTCCTCCTAGATTGTTCTTGGGGGTTAAAATCATAAAATCAACAGGATACTACCAATAATATAAGGATACTAAAATATCTTCTAACACTCCATTTGGTTTGATTACAAATCTATCCGCTAATTGCAGTAATGTAGGTGTGTAAAGAAGATTAGGAATCTTGAGTTGTTCCATGGTTTTTTTGCTCATAATGTTTATTGCTACACCTAAATCAATCAATGTATTAGGAATTTCAACTCCATTGATATGTGTTTTCACAATTGGACTTCCTGGATCTACATATTTTTTATGGCAATCTTTCCCATCATTATATCTACTATTTTTCCTACCAGGTGAATTCTTTTTGCTTCTTTTGATTTTCTTCCTGGTTTCTTTATGCTCAACTCCTTTATTGTTTTAGCTAGGATTGGAATCTCCTTAATGGCTTGTAACAAAGGGATTTTGATACAAACATTTTCTAATTCATCTAGAAAATCATAATTAGGCAACATGATCTGCTTTTCTACTCCTCTATCAACTTGTAATCTTTCAGGAAAAGGAGGAGCAGAAGTTGATACTGACTGCTCAATGATAGGAGTTGAGTTCACTAGTTCTTTCTGTTTTTCATTTTTAGTATTTTGGTTTTGGAGAGATGTTCCCTCAAAACTTTTATTGGGTTGTAGAGAATCTTCCTCAAAATTTTCTTGTTCCTGAATAACTACAGAAGGCCTTTCCTTTTCTAATATCCTACCAGATCTTAGTTGAACATCATTGAGATCTAGAGGAGTGATCATATAAGTTGGAAATTGTTGTCCTTCCACCATGTAAGTATTTTGAGGATTTTTATTGTTGGGGTTTGGTAATGGTTGGGCAGGTAGTTGATTTGGTCTCTGCTGAAATGGCAGTAAGAGTTGAGGATTTTGGTTTTGTTGTGGAAATGGTAATGAAAGTTGAGGGTTCTGATTTTGAAGTTGTGGTTGCTGATTTTGTTGTGGAATGTGTGGGGGAGGATAATTCTAATATGATGGAGGATATTGATAATATTGAGAAAATATCCCATATGGATTTTGTACTCCTTGAGCCCAAGGTTGAGATTGAGATTGAGCCCAAGGTTGCTGCCAAGAATTCCAATTTGGTGGGGGCTGAAGATACATTTGACTGTTATATCCCTGAATTTGTGGCCCCTGCCAAGGTTTTCTAGAGACAAAGCAAAGAGGTTCTGCTGAATTTAGAACTGTTTCTTCTTGAAAAATAGCCTTAAGACCTGGAATCGAAGGACAACCCTTGGTATCATGGTTTTCTGAGCAAATCATACAATTCTCTATAATTTTTGCATCCAAAGGGCATTCTCTTAGAGCATGCTTTTTTCTGCATTTTGGACAAAAAATAGCTAAAGCATCAGCCTTGGTTTTCTACTTGTTTTGCAACTTAAGGGTGTCTATTTGCTCACTAAGACTCCCTAGAATATCTGTTTTGAATTCATCAAGCATATTACCAATTTCTGCCCTACTCATTGATCCAGTTACATATTGATTTACTCTAACAAGAGAAGGATCTCTTGGACCTTTCCCAGTTTTGGATTTCCCTCTTGAGAGATGAACACATAATTCTCCTATGTCATTTAATGGAAGTTGAGAGATATCTCTCTTCCGCATCATGTTAAGGATATCTATCCACTCATCTCTAATGGCTTTTAATAAAAGAGCTTTTAAGGTATCTTCATCTAAATTCTCCATCTTTGCTCTTTTCACATTATAGTTGAATCTCTCAATTAAATCCTCTAAATTTTCATCTTCTCTTTGCATCATTTTGAACACTTCATCTTTGTGATTGGTAGGCATGCAATAATCCAAATACCTATCCAAAAACATTTTTTTCATGTCATTCCATGTTCTAATGGACTGAGTGACTAACCCTGTGAACCACTTTAAAGCAGCTCCTTTCAATGTTGAAGGAAACAACTTAAGTTTTTGAGGGTCTTCTAGATAATCATAGGTTCTGCACAAGACTTCAAACTCAAATAAAAATGTTTCAGGATCCTCACTTTTTAACCCATAGAAATTTGGGAGGACAGAAGGTGAGATGTTTTTCATTGTGGCATTTGTTTATTCATCCACTATAGGGAATCCAAAATAATTATCTATTTCCCTATTTCCTCTGCCTCCTCCATTATTTCCTCTACCCCCTCCTCCAAATAGTGTGAATTCTCCATCCTCTCCTTCTTCTGCAATTATAGTTTCTTCATAATCAGTATAAGGTTCAACCTGCAAGGTTACTTTCTCTTCCTCTGGTTCTTTTATTAATGGGATATGGGAGAGAGGTTCTACTTCTTCTTCCTCACCTGGTATTCCTAATTCTTCAACTAGAATGTGCTCCCCTGTGGAGGTGAAAAAGGCTACTCCTGCTGTTGGAGACCTAAGATTTTTCTCCTCTAGCACTGCCTTGGTAGATGAAGTAGGAGATTCTTTTGATTGGATTTATGACCTTAGAATTTCAGGAGTTCTATGGCTGGGAATATGAGCTTGATATGGAGATGTATCTCTTCTTATTCTTGGTGGAGTAGGTGATGTTGTAGGAATTGAACTTCTGCCTCTAGCTATAAATCTACTCCTAGAGTCTCTTTCTCTATGCATAGAATTTTTTTTTAATGTAAGAGATAATGTTACCTAGTTACACTTCCCTGGCAACAACGCCAAAATATTTAGTCAATTTAGTGTCCAAAATTGCTTTGCATAAATTATCAACCAAGGTTCGTAAGCTGATGAAGTGTAGTGCATTGTATGTGCTTAGTTAACCCTTCTTACTTTGTTGTTTTGTATTTTATATTGTTTTGGGGGGTTCTGTTCTTTGATTCCTAATGATGTACAATTTGAACTATGAGAAACTGAATTTAAACTTCCTAAAGGTGAACCAAGAGCTTAAAACTAGTCAAAATCTAAGTTTAAAAGAAGGAAAAACAGAGCATCTGTCCTATCTTGTCATTTAATCCTAATTCATGAATAATTCTTAAAACTAGAAGGTAAATTTGTAGGTCATGTTGAAATAAATACAGAGAATGAAATTAACTTAAGTACTTCTAGTCACTCGAACCTTCAATTTTGAAAGATAACCTCCTTGAGATGGAATTCAAGCAACTTTTGTACTCATGATCTAGAAAAAACTAAACAAAAACATGCAGAAGGTAACTGATTGGTTTCAACCCTTATGTAAAGTGAATGTTTAACCATTTAGTTTAGGATGGATATCAGCTTGAAATGGTGACCAAAAACATTCATTAATACAGTGCATTGACAACCTGAACTAAGAAATAAATAACAAAAACAATGAGTAAACTAATCAACAATGCATCCTCATTACTTTCATTCTTACTCTATTTAGAAACAAAGTCATTTCCTTTATGAAATGGATTGGAGAAACAAGACTACACAATTGAATTCTAACATTATGCTACTCGTTAAAACTATAAGAAATCAGCATACGCTACAAACACTGCTAAAAGCATTTCATGAAATTAAAACTGAACAGAAAGAAGAAAACAAATGAAAAGAAAACCTCCTTCAGTGCAGGGGCCCTCTGCAACTGACTAGGTTGAGCTGCTAGCTTAATTCAAAACTCTCCTTCAAATGATCATTAGTCAACACATGACTTTGTATTATAAACGGGAACAAAAAGTCCAAAATTACAGAGCTGATAAGTCTAAACTTAATACATCAAAAACTTCGAACTCCTTCCGGTTCTATTCAACTGGTATTTAAAAGAAAATACCCATAACTGTCTTTTGAGGAAAATTAGCTACATGTGGTCTACATGCATTACAACTGGTCTGCGTAAATGTTTGATCAGCTACATGTGACTTGAATTCGAACAAGGTGGTTGCACAGAACCGTTGACACAGGTGGCTGATCCGAATTAATGCTTCAACAAAACTATTGGATTTATTAATTAACCACGAAAGGGTAGACAAAGAGTCTTATTGCTTCCGGGCTTAAAATGTTTGACTCCACCTTTGAATATGGTCTTGAGCTAGCTTTTTATTGATCTAGGCTGGGTGACTAGGATAGGATCCATTTCGAGACGATTCCAGAGATGCCCATGTGGCTCGTTTCTTCGTTTGACACTTGTAACCTGCTAAACCATGGAAGTAGCTACGGAACACACAGTTAGCTGTAGAATAGGCTGTGTTCCATAGCTAAATTGCAAAAACTTATTCAAAATAGAAAAAAAAAAAAAAACATAAAAGTATAATATGTCGATCATTTAATGTCCTCCTTGAGACAAAATCTATCATTTATCAGTGATGGGGATCTGTCTTTTTATGGAAAACAAGAGAAAGAAGTGAGAAAAGTTGTCAAAGAGAGAGTAATTATGAGGTTCAATAGCTAGATCTAGGAATTTTCACATAGCCAAGACCAATCAGTCACATGATTAGAATCTTGTAAACCCTCCTCCATGTGATCCAGGTCTGGGTGTGACGAAGGATCCTTCCAAGACCTTTTACTTTCTTGATGTGTTAAATTTCAATTTTAAAAGAACATTAATGAATACATCTGCATGCTGTAAAGAAGAGGAACATGTTAATCATCAACAACATAAAAACAAAAGCGTTGATAATGGAGTTCGTTCAGGAGGGACAAGATGGTGTAGGCCACTGCATTAAGTGTTGTCAATAGTAATGATGTACATAAAAGGTGATGTCGTTATCTGTTATGAAACCAGCTCAAGAAAACATAGAAAATATAGATCAATGCCTTAGAATTCAGCCTCTTTGAGGGGGCAACCTCATTTACATTACATAAATGAACAATTCTTGGATGATTCAAATGACAAAACCTCATTTCTATATATAGGAGTCTAAGGAGTCACAATATAACCCATCCAACCTAAAAATAATAATATAAAGCGACAAAAATAACAATAAAGGGATTCTATGGGGCACAGTAATAACAATATGGGGACAATAGGGTCACAACAACATTAATAAGGGATGCAACTACAATAGTAATGAGGTAATCACTAGTATTATAGGGACCCAACATGCCCCTCTCCTTCAAAAAAGTGTTGTCCTCAACACTTGAGTAGTTCTGGATGCTTCTGTATAAAATTTTCATCCTCCCATGTGGAATCTTCAGCGGATAAGTTCTTCCACTTAATAAGATACTCCGAAATTGATCGATTTCGTAGCTGTCGAGTTCTTGTTTCTGCGACTGCTTCTGGTTCCAATATAATTTTTCCTTCCTCGTCAAGTTCTGGCAATATTGTTTGAACTGGGAGCTTGTCGCCTATAACCTTCTTTAAACATGAAACATGGAAAACTGGGTGCAATCGAGAAGCTGCAGGAAGCTCCAATTTGTATGCCATAGTACCAATCTTTTGCAACACCTTGTACGGACCATAATAACTTGGTGATAATTTATTATCCTGCTTAGCTTTCTTGAGAGACATTTGCTTATATGGTTGTAGCCGTAGGAATACCTGTTGAGCCTCAGACCTGCACTCCTTTTCACATCCTCTCAGCCTCCTTTTCCATTCATTTCCTTCCTTTATCATTCATTTCCTTCATCAATTTGCTTAAATCATTGTATTATAGGACTTTTACATGGTTTATTAATTATGCTAATGACTGTGTTTTTGGATTAGAATTTTGGTTCAAAACCTGCAGTTTCCGCAGCTGATCCCAGTTTCCACAGCTGATCCCAGTTTCTGCAGCTGTTTTCTTAAACGGCATGATCCAGGTGTCCTCCGGTCAGAAGGGCCACATGGGCAAGTGCGTGGCACCAAGGACATGTTGTGTGTCCTTCCAGCTCAGCCATAACAGTTGTAAACACCCATGGTCAACGAGGGGGCAACTTCGGTCAGACGAAGGTAATTGACGGTGGCACAGCTCTGCGTGTTCAATTTAGAGCACGTGAAGCACAGCTGGCCTCTTCCTCAACCATGCAGATGATGGGGAACACGAATCCAACCAGAGATTTAATACCCACCTCGACCGTTGCCTAAATCCATGGACTGTGCTAGATTACGTGTTCTTCACACAGCTGTTAGAATAGAGTAGTTTGTGACTAAGTTAGTTTAGTTTTTCTGCTATAAATAAAGCGTATTTGAACGTTGATTAGCTAGCTGCTGTTATGTAATATTGAACCCCACTGTAACTTTTACTTTTACTACGTAATATATGAGAAGATTGTTCTCCATTTGAGCGTTTAAGTGATCTTTTGAACTGGCTGGAGTAGGCAGAGGGCCCCTGTTTACTTAAGGTCTGTACAGTGCTTTTCATTTCATGCATTTCTTCTTATCAGTTTTTGTATAATAGTTGTACAGAATGCTTTTGTTTGCTATGCTTTGATCATGTACAATAGTTGTATATAACTTTGAATTCTGTCCATTTATATTTCTGCACTTTTCCATGACTGATTAGTGTGTTTTTGCAGATTGCTTAGGTGCCCGGGAAAATTTCTTTTCTTTCTTTTTCACACCTAGTGATACTTGTGATCATCTTGTCTAATGGTGCTGACCTTCTTTGTTTGAAGCCTTTATTTCTTTGTTATCATTTCTTTAAGTTGCATAATTGTTTACTAATCAAGTTGTTTACTTGTTGATGGTCTCTTCTTTATAATTCAATATCTTTATCGAAGGCCAAAATATCACTAACACAGCTTGGTTATTTTGTTTAAGACTCACATTGCTAATTCACTCATAACTCTTTCTTATATGATCAATCCATCTAAAGGCAGAAAGGTTAAGGGAAAATTAAGTAGTGTGATTTGTCACTTAGATTGTACATTGCTTGAGATTTCATTGAAGAATTAAAGTAGTTTCTCTTGTTTTTAAGTTAATGTAGATGTCATTTTCAACTTCATTTTCTTGCAGAAACATAGACACTGGGCCAAGGTCATTAGTCTTTTATTTGATGCTTTCATTTTTCCTTTAAGAGTAATTTCATTTCAGTTGTTGTTCAAAGCTTTCTTGTATATTACTTTTTGAGCTTTAAGAAATCATCTAGAACTCATCACAATCACACACACCTCACTCACTTTATTTCATTTCCATCACATCGTTGTAGGAGAAATAGACTTGAAAACAAACTTAAAAAAGTTAAAAACGACAAAAACTTAAGAAATAGTTGCCTAAGTACATACAGTACACATCACTTCATTAGCTTACGAGCCCCGGGTTGACATTTAAAAGTTGCAATTTAGACTTCACTAAATTGACCAAACAATACCCAATCACCTACATCAAAACTTCTTTCACTACAATGTTGATCTGCCTATTGTTTCATTCTATTCTGTGCCAACACGAGGTTATCCTTTAAGATTTGGAGGACTTGTTGTTGATGTTCGATGTGATGTTCTACTGCTTGAACCTTAGAATTTTTTCTTAAATATGATGTGATGTATGGTGGCTGATATCCATAAAGTGCCATAAATGGGGTCATTTTTGTTGATGTATGGAAGGAAGTGTTATACCACCATTTAGCCAGAGGCAACCATTTGACCCATTGTGTCTGTTTATCAGATACAAAGTAGCGAACATATCCTTCCAAACATTTGTTTACTATCTCAGTTTGCCCATCAGATTGAGGATGATAAGATGAGCTATGAGCTAACTGAGTACCAAGACAAGAAAATAATTCTGTCCAAAAATTTCCAGTGAAAATGGGATCTCTGTCACTTACAATAATATTTGGGTTTCCATGTAGCTTTTGAACTGTTTACATAAATGCAGTAGAAACTGTATTGGCTTTAAATGGATGTGATAATGCACAAAAGTGTGCATACTTGGTAAGTCTGTCAACTACCACCATGATGACACTCTTTCCCTCAGACCTGGGTAAACCTGTGATAAAATCCATTGAAACCTCCTCCCAACGTTGGCTTGGAATGGATAAAGGTTGTAATAGACCCGGTGTCTTAATTGTTTCAACTTTATTTTGTTGGCAAACCAAACATTCCGCCACAAACTTTTGAATATCTGATTTAAGTCCATCCCAAAAAAATCCTTCTTAACCCTGTGGTAAGTTTTTAAAAATCCTGAGTGCCCTCCTAAGGGAGAAGTGTGCAATTCCATAAGAATCTTTTGTTTTAGTTGGGAATTCTTACAGAGGTATAAGCGATCTTT
This sequence comes from Pinus tabuliformis, assembly GCA_031772625.1. Classification (NCBI taxonomy): domain Eukaryota; kingdom Viridiplantae; phylum Streptophyta; class Pinopsida; order Pinales; family Pinaceae; genus Pinus; species Pinus tabuliformis. The sequence goes on from CM062818.1 coordinate 2,077,875,486, forward strand.
GTACCATAACAAATCATTTTTCCAGCTAAATATATCAGACGTACTGGAATCCTGTTGTAACTTTCGAATAAGTGCCCAAACTTCTTCGTCATTCTTCCATTCCTCCCTTGCTTCGTTTATCCAATCTGGTTGGATAATAGAAATGGCGCACAACAATGCTTCCACATCCTCATCCTTGAGAGTGCATCTGCCACCACATTTTGCTTCCCTTTTTGTAGATGATTTCAAAGTCATAACCCAACATCTTTGTGACCCACTTTTGTTGCTCTTCAGAGGATAATCTTTGTTCTAAAAAGTATTTAAGGCTATCATGATCTGTTTTTACCTTGAAGTGTCTTCCCATTAGGTAGGGCCGCCATTTCTTAAGTGCGTGGAGTATTGCCAACATTTCCTTCTCATAAATAGCTTTGTGTAAAAACTTTCCCTTGATTGGACGACTTTCAAAAGCAATGGGTCTTTCATCTTGCATTAAAACAACACCAATTCCATTTCCTAAAGCATCACAATCCATAATAAAAGTTTTTGTGAAGTCCGGTGTAGCTAAGATCGGTGCTTGGCACATTGCCTCTTTAAGATGTTCGAAGGCCTTTGTTGCTTCTGGAGTCCATGAAAATGCATCTTTCTTCAATAATGTTGTTAGAGGTGCTGCTATTCTCCCATAATTCTTAACAAACTTGCGATAATACCCTGTCAACTCGAGAAATCCTCGCATATGCTTTATGGATGTGGGGATTTTCCATTCCTTAATGGCTTTAATTTTGCTAGGGTCTACCTTAACTCCTTCATGAGATACAATATGACCCAGATATTCCACCTCTTGTACTCCAAAGAAACATTTGGATCTTTTTGCATATAATTGTTTCTCCTCCAATAGTTGTAGCACCCTATCAACATGTTCAACATGATCCTTCCAAGACTTGTTGTAGATTAGTATATCATCAAAAAATACAAACACAAATTTTCTAAGGAATGGTTTGAAAATGGAATTCATCAAACCTTGAAATGTTGAAGGTGCATTGGTAAGGCCAAAAGGCATGACCAAAAATTCATAATGACCCTCATGAGTTCTAAATGTTGTTTTCTGAATGTCTTCAGTCTTCATTCTAATTTGATGATATCCTGAACGAAGATCCAACTTGGTGAAGTAAATTGATCCATGCGATTCATCCAATAATTCATCAATGACAGGAATGGGAAACTTATCTTTAATAGTGAGCTTGTTGAGCTCCCTATAATCCGGACACATGCGCCATGATCCATCCTTCTTGTGCACCAATACTACTGGAGCAGAGAAAGAACTTTGACTCGGTGGAATTATACCAGCCTCTAGCATTTCTTCAACCATACGTTCAATTTCACTCTTTTGGGCATAGGGATATTTGTATGGCCTGATGTTTGGAGGAACACTTCCTGGAATCAGATGAATAGCATGATCATGATCACGCATAGGTGGGAGACTTTTGGGAGTCTCAAATACCTTGGAATGGTTGTCCAAGACTTTTTGGAGATCTGGAGAAATAGATGATTCCAATGTGGAAACGTCTAGTGAACATAATTGTGCAATTACACCTCTTTGTTCCTTTTTTAGAAGCTTTGTCATACTGTTAGAGCTGATTATCTTTCCCGGTTTCCCTACAATACCCCTTAATTTCTTCCTTTCCTTCTACAGAAAATTTCATGAAAAGTTCTTGAAAATTAAAAGCTATTGTACCCAAGGATTGTAGCCATTGGACTCCTAGTACAACATCAGCACCTCCCATTGGAACGGAAAGCATTGAGCTAGTCAATACATATTCTCCCATGGATAGCTTGATATTATGGCACTTTCCAGAGCAATTTATTGTTCCTCCATTTGCAACCATCACTTGACACTCTGGTGCTGGATATAAGAAGCAATTCAATTCTTTTGCTACCTTACAATGAATAAAATTGTGGGTACTTCCTGAATCAATCAACACTATTACATTTTTCTTCTTGATTTGTCCTTCTATCTTGATGGTTTGAGGAGTGGTTCCTGCCAATGCATTATAAGATATGGTTGGATTCATTTCTTCTTTATCTAGGCTTTGTTATTGGAGTATATCCTCTTCTTTTGACCTTTCTTGCTCCTTTTCTTCTTCCTCTTCACAATCTATGTAGAATAATTTCTTCTCAGCACACTTATGACCTTTAGTGTATTTTCTATCACAACTGTAACAAAGCCCTTTTGCTCTTTTTTCTTCCAATTGTTGTGGTGTCAACCTTATAGGTTGTGGAAGACTAGGGGCAACAACACTTTCGTCTTTATAGTTGTGAGTGGTATTCTTCCTGGTTGCCATAATTTTGCTTTCCATTTTTCTTGCTAACCTGAATGCCTTCTCTAATGAATCAGGTTCCCAAATGCGAACATCATGTTGGATATTATCCTTTAAAGACCCTATGAACACATCAATCCTATGCTCCTCTGGAATATCTTTTACCCTTATGTTCAATTTTTGGAACTCCTCAATGTGCTCCATTATTGAACCCTTTTGTTTGAGACTTATCAATTGGCTAAAAAAAGTGTTGCTTTTTGTATCCTCATAATGTGCTATCAATTCTTCCGTAAAAATTACCCAAGTGATAAATTGTTTACGAGAGCAAAGCCATTGATACCATACAAACTGATTTGGTTCTAAATATAAAGTTGCAATACGTACCTTTTGTGTGTTTTGCACATTATTGAGATCAAAAAATTGCTCCAGCTGTAATATCCATGTTGCGGGATCCTTGCCATCAAACTTCCTCATATCGATTTTTGGAATATGGTGGGTCTTCGACCCCACATTAGAGTCTATGATATCATGATTAACATTTCTTTTGTTCGCATCATGAGTTTCCTTTACTACCTTTTCACCATTAGTAAGTATTTCTTGTAGAAAATTTGTCAAATCTGCCATGTCTCTCTTCAAAACTGTCTTCAAATATATCTTCAAATCATCCATCTTAGTTTCCACGCCCTTTATCTTAGCTTCTATTAGCTTTTGTGAGAGTGACATTTGTTGCACTTGTTCTTGTAATTTTGATATATCATGTAGCATTTCTTCCTCTTATTCATGAGTCATGCTAGAGCTTTCAGGTTCCTTACTAGGTGTTTGCATTTTCTTTCCTCGAGGCATCAGTCACCGATAATAATGCTCTACTATGCCCTTTGAATTCCTTCAAATTAAATTTCAAACCAATCTTAAGCAAAAATTTAAAAGAATCTACACACCCTTTTTCACTTTGTAGGAGCTCGATATTGCCTCTGATGTATCTCTGTACATTCAAATAATCCAGTTTTGAAATTATGACCTGCAGTAGCCCTCTGTGTCCTCTTTCCCATGCCACCAGTCTTATCCAAATTTGCTTCTCCAAGGAAAAGTTATGCGAAATCTCCCACAGTGACCTGATTATAGACTAGTTTAGTACAGCGAACTTGTACGACGTGCCACGAGTCACTGTTTCGACCTTTGGCTTTGAAAAATATAAGAAACTAAAGTTCGTCCTCTTTCTATACCTTCTGACAAAATTTCAATCCGATGCTCAGAGAGAAAGTTATGACGATTTTCCCCAGGTCACCTGTTTGGAATGTAATTCAGGAGTCTGCAAAAAGGCCAACTTCCTCAGATCATATCTCTGCAAATATATTGCGAAAAGCTCTAAAATTCAGACTCGAGCTTCAGCGCGATGTCTTCTCAAATGGTTTTTTTTTTAGCTTCTGAAACATCGCACAAAAAAAAAAAAAAAAAAAAAGTTATAGCGAAAATGCCACGATGACCTGTTTGGAGCAACGAAACCCTAGAATCCAAAGCTCTGATACCAAATGTTATGAAACCAGCTCAAGAAAACATAGAAAAGATAGATCAACGCCTTAGAATTCAGCCTCTTCGAGGGGGCAACCTCCTTTACATTACATAAATGAACAATTCTTGGATGATTCAAATGACAAAACCTCCTTTCTATACATAGGAGTCTAAGGAGTCACAATATAACCCAGCCGACCTAACAATAATAATATAAAGCCACAAAAATAACAATAGAGGGATTCTATGGGGCACAGTAATAACAATATGGGGACAATAGGGGCACAACAATATTAATAAGGGATGAAACTACAATAGTAATGGGGTAATCACTAGTATTATAGGGACCCAACATTATCATACTAGGAAAATGCCCTCACACAGGAGTGGCGCCAAAAGATGTTCCACTACAGGAACTCTCAGTCAAAACACTCCTATTAGTATGACACAAACTCATGCATGATGATAATGGGCATCTCGCCAACATGGCATAAAAGGGATCTCAAAGCAAAAATGCATGGCGACACATGAGTATCCCATCAACATACAACAAAGGGATCTCAAAACACAACATGACAAATCATGACAATAAGTACATCACACATATGATTCTGCATCAAATCAAGCAGGAATCATGAAAATGAGTAAGAAAAAGGATCCCACATCAAACATCAAGTAAGGACCTGTGGAGCACAATGCATAGCAAAAGAAGTACATGAACACTGCATATACCTCACAACCAAGGGCCATCTGAAGAAGCGGATGTCAAACTGTTGAAGCTGCTCGGACCATCGATCTCACGGCATCAATCGCATGGAAATGGTTGCTCACACATGAACGCTGACACCTACATTCCACTTAAAAAGTGGTTGAAGAATAGAATGAGAAAATGAGAAATCTAAATGCACCATCGAATTTGTGGCGTCGAATAGTGCAAAATCGACTATCCAATTTTTGAATTCTAAGAAGGTTAGAATATGGGAATCAAGGAATCTTTTAGATTCCTCAAAGCTTCTGCTCCATGGGTGGATTGGAAATCTACAACTCAAAAGGCAATTTTGACCTTCCATTGCGATCCCTGCGGAAAACCATGAAAAACGATTATAAACTTGACTATATTCCGACATGGAGAAAAATTACCTCCTTGGGAAAATTTCAAGGATCATGGCTCTGCTCCCTATTTCTGCAGTAGTCATGGTTCCACCCTCATATTGAAAATCACCGAAAAATGCAGAACTCTAATGGAGACACGGATAGCACCATTGCGTTTATGGCGTCGAGATGTGCTGAAACCATATAAAATTTGTCAAAATCTGACAAAATGAAATTTCACCCCTCCTCCAAAATGTTGCCTCAAACTGCGTGCATTGCCTTCCTTTGCCTCGAAATTTGTGCCTGTTTCTAGTTCCTCCATCCCCCGAACTACATGCAAAATGAGGTTTATATTAAATTTATGGGCAGAGTTTTATCAAAAATCTCGTTTGGGTGCATTGGTATGAGATCCGTTTATTGGGGAGGAGGTCAGGCAGTCAAACCCCGCCCCCTCCCATTTTACATAACAAAAATTTTATTTTAGAAGGGAGGTCGGGCTGGGCCCACCTTGGGCGGCCCACCCACCTCACCTTCGCTCCAATGGTGGCCCATACCTTATCAACGTGGGCAGTTTGTTTAAATGGCGTTGTGTTTGGGTCCATGCCCCAAGGGTTGGCCCACATATTACGCCTCCGTGTGTGCAATGGTTCCCAAGTATGGTGGTAGGGGCTGCCCCTCCATAATACGTATACATGACAAGGGTTGGGGTGGTGGGGTTGATGGCCTGCCACCCCATTTTTTTAATATATTTTTTTAGTTAGAAAATTTATAGCCAATTTTTGAATTTCCGAAATTTAACCGTAGGAGACATTTTAACTGGGCCACAAATTTTCCCGAAATCTGGCCTAGGTTGGCTGGAATCCAGTGGTTGGGTTCTATCCAAATTCTGGCCTCGTTAAGCCTGCCTAGACAACAAAAAGTCAGCCTAACTTTGACTGCTTCTAACTTTCTCATCCAGACTCGGATTGACGAACCGTTTGCACCTCCATAATCAGGACGATGAGATCTACGCTCTGGACCTAGGTCAAAGTCATTCTAGGCACTTTGATTTTTGAGTATTCATAAACCATCTTTGTCCTGTGTGTGTCTCTGGAGCCACTTGGATCAATCCTCCCCACTGAGGAGCTTTTGGTCCTCTAAAAACATGAAAAATAATATGCAACTTCTCTGTACCTTGTCTGCATCACCAATGTCCTAAGAAAGTCTCTCTTCCATCTCCTTCACCTTTGTTCTTCGGAGCCTTAAGCGACGAGCCGACACCTGCTACCTCTGCAACCTATAGTACATTGTTTTGCAAATTACATGCTTGACTTTCATGACCAACTAATGACCCAAACATCCCACACTTGCCACGAATTTATAACACATACTCGGTGCTCAAGTTTACAACAAGATGTACGCAATACCCCAGCTACGAAAACAAGGCCAACATATCATTTTTGCTTCAACAAGTGATGGAAAACACATCATCACTGCAACACATTATTTACAATAATAAGGCCAAACACTATTGTCTCTTTGACAAGTGATGGAAACACGACTTCACTTTCACAGTTCAACATACGACACAAAATAAGACTAGACATCATTGTTGCAGAACAAGTGATGGAAAACACATCATCACTTTTACATTTTAAAATGCAACAAATGATTTACAAAAGCACGACCGTGAAATGAAAACATGTCTAGAAACCATTTTTCACTTATTAATGTGAATGGGTCACCTCCTTGTGGTAGTTTTGTTTGTCAAACAACTGCTTCACCTGGTTCACGCACCGACGCTTTGTCTTTAAGGCACTGCTCTGGATTGAGCCTTCAACAAGTGGCTCTTTGATGGCCACTTCTATCGCAATGACTACAGTAGGTTTTCTTCCTCCATATCTGCTTAACCTGTTTCTTTTCATGCTGTTGAGAGGGTCTTTCATGCCTCATCCTTTTGTGTGTTGCCATTCTTTTCCAACACTTAGAAAATGTATGGTTATGTAATCCACAAAAGGTGAATGCTTTTCGATGCCATGTTTTATGTTCATTGTTATCAACGTGATCATAATCAAAATGAACATTCGAAGATCAAAAGTGGTTATACCTTCCCTTGCTGTCTCTGGTGTAAGTATGGTGATGAGAGCTTGCCTTAGTTCTTTCCCTGCAATGGAAAATGCCATGGGATGATGGGGATGTGTTCCCATCATTTTCTTTCCTCAACGATTTTGATGATGTCTCAGAAGCATATGACACCTGTGAACATTCTCCTTTGGTGTATCTCGAGCTTGCAAATTGAGGTCTCTACTCAACCTCTAATGGTTGAGTTATGCATTGGTTATTAATACCAAGTTTTTCTTCCTTCTCGTGCCTCATCCTCGTAAGGAGCCTCATGTTTGTCCCTTTAATTTGGATCTCCAAATCTCCAACAGAACTCATACTATGTAAAGACAAAACCAAAAGGAAATCAACATCTTTTACCTCCTCTTTTGATTTGGAAAGAACTTATGAGAGTTGCTCATCAACTATTGTTGGTGGTTCACTAGTTGTCTCAGTGCTTTCCCCAACTTCCTTTATGACATACCCAAGTCTTGTTCGACATGGTAATTCTTCTACTTTGATGGGGTTGACAATGCCTTGGCCATTAATGCCCAAGCCTTTTCCTTCATACCCCATTTTCTTCAACAGTTTGGAGCCAATTCCTGTGGTATGATTTTCAAAAACAGCGAAATCATCATCAGAACACATACATGAATTCGGAGAATTACATTTTACCTCACATGGGTCACGCTGCAGCTTTTCCAAGGCCTCGTCCTTTGCTTGCAACTGTCGTAGCAAACTTTGTTTTTCCTCTTTCTCTTCATGTAGACACATCTTCAATTCAATGTTCTCTATTTGAAGATTATGTTTGTTGTGCTTCAGTTCTTCCAGGGCCTCTTCCGTGGCTTGCAACTGAAGCTGAAATTGCTCCTTTTCCTCTATCTCTTTTTGTAGAGTTTCATACATGATTTCCACCCTTTTGGAAATGTTGAGCATGGTATCATACATCACTTTTTCATCCTCTATCGTTGCATGTTCCATTGTTCTCGCTTGCAATTCACATCAACGCAAAGACCACTCTGATACCACTTGATCCAGGTCCGGGTGTGATGAAGGACCCTTCCAAGACCTTTTACTTTTGTGATGTGTTAAATTGCAATTTTAAAAGAACATTAAGGAATACATCTGCCTGCTATAAAGAAGAGGAACATGTCAATCATCAGCAACATAAAAACAAAGGCATTGATAACGGAGTTTGTCCAGGAGGGACTACGTCTCCAAACCCCAGTGTCAAGATGGTGTAGGCCGCTGCATTAAGTGTTGTCAATAGTAATGATGTACATAAAAGGTGATGTCGTTATCTACTAGGAAAATGCCCTCACACAGGAGTGGTGCCAAAAGATGTTCCACTACAGGAACCCTCAGTCAAAAGACTCCTATCAATATGACACAAACTCATGCATAATGATAATGATCATCCCACCAACATGGCATAAAAAGGGATCTCAAAGCAAACATGCATGGTGACACATGAGTATCCCATCAACATAAAAAAAAAGGATCTCAAAACACAACATGACAGATCATGACAATAAGTACATCACACATATGATTCCGCATCACATCAAGCAGGAATCATGAAAATGAGTAAGAAATAGGATCCCACCTCAAACATCAAGTAAGGACCTGTGCAGCACAATGCATAGCAAAAGAAGTACATGAACATGGCATATACCTCACAACCAAGGGCCATCTGAAGAAGCGGATGTCAATCTGTTGAAGCTGCTTGGACCATTGATCTCATGGCATCAATCGCATGGAAATGGTTGCTCGCACATGAATGTTGACACCTACATTCCACTTAGAAAAGTGGCTGAAGAATAGAATGAGCAAATGAGAAATATGAATGCCGCATCAGATTTGTGGCGCTGAATAGTGCAAAATTGACTATCCAATTTTTGAATTCTGAGAAGTTGAGAAACTGGGGCTCAAGGAATCTCTTAGATTCCCCCTAGATTCATCAAAGATTTTGTTCCATGGGTGGACTAGAAATATGCAACTCAAAAGGTGGTTCTGACCTTGCATTGTGATCGCTACGGAAAACCATGAAAACTGACTATAAACTTGACTATAGTCCGACATGGAGAAAAATTACCTCCTTCGGAAAATTTCAAGGATCATGGTTCTGCACCCTGTTTCTGCAGCAGTCATGGTTCCACCCTCATACTGAAAATGGCCAAAAATGCAGAATTTTGATGGAGACACAGATAGCGCCATTATGTTTGTGGTGTCGAGAAGTGCTGAAACCATATAACATTTGTCAAAATCTGACAAAATGAAATTTCACCCCTCCTGCAAAATGTTGCCTCGAACTACGTGAACTGTCTTCCTCTGCCTCGAAATTCGTCCCCACTCCTGGTTCCTCCATCTCCCCCAAACTACTTGCAAAACAAATTTTATATTAAATATGTGGGCAGAGTTTTTTCAAAAAGCCTGTTTGGGTGGATTGGTATGAGATCCGTTTATTAGGGAGGAGGCCGGGCGGTCAAACCCCGCCCCCTCCCATTTTACATAATAAAAAATTAATTTTAGAAGGGAAGTCGGTTGGGCCCACCTTGGGTGGCCCGCGCACCTCACCTTCACTCCAACGATGGCCCATACCTTATCAACGTGGGCAGTTTGTTTAAATGTTGATGTGTTTGGGTTCATGCCCCAAGGGTTGGCCCACATATTACGCCTCCATGTGTGCAACAGTTCCCAAGTATGGTGGGAGGGGCCACCCCTCCATAATACAAAAAATTAATTTTAGAAGGGAGGTCAGCCTGGGCCCGCCTTAGGCGGCCCGCCCACCTCACCTTCGCTCCAACGGTGGCCCATACCTTATCAACATGGCCAGTTTGTTTAAATGGCGTTGTGTTTGGGTCCGTGCCCCAAGGGCCGGCCAACATATTATGCCTCCATGTGTGCAACAGTTCCCAATTATGGTGGGAGGGGCCGCCCCTCCATAATATGTATATGTGACAAGGGTTGGGATGGTGGGGTTGATGGCCCGCCACCCCTTTTTTTTTAATATTTTTTTTTTAGTTATATAACATATAGCCAATTTTTGAATTTCTAAAATTTGACCGTAGGAGACATGTTAACCAGGCCACAAATTTGCCTGGAATTCGGCCCAGGTTGGCCGGAATCTGGTGGCATTCTTCTGTCCAAATTGTGGTCTCCTTAAGCTTGCCTAGTCAGCAAAAAGTCAACCCAACTTTGACTACTTCTAACTTTCTCATCCGGACTCAGATTGACGAACCGTTCGCACCTCCATGATCATGATGATGAGATCTACGCTCTGGACCTAGGTCAAATTCATTCTGAGCACTTTTATTTTCAAGCATTCATAAACCCTCTATCTTATGTGTGTCTTTGGAGCCACCTGGATCACCGTGAGATGATATCCTTCATCTTTACCATCCTCGCTACCTTATTGTGACCTTTATTTTATATATTGACACTTGTCGTCATGTTGTCCTACATTTGTGACTCAATCCTTCAGGTTTGTCCCCTAAGAGCTTATGGACGCTAGGTGATTCACTTGGATCCTCCCACTGAGTGCATATGCAACCTTGTTTTCCTTGCCCTGGATATACTTAATTTCAAAGTCAAACTCACCAAGTATAACCAACTACCTAGATTGTCTTGCATTCAACTTAGGTTGATTAAATAAGTATTTTAATCTACCATGATCTATCATGAGCATAAATCTCCCGTTGAGGAGGTAATATCTCCACATATTCAATGCATGAATAATGGTTGCTAACTCTAAGCCACGAGTTACATAGTTTTCCTCGTGTTCATTTAGCTTTCATGATTCATAACAAACTACCTTCCCTTCCAGCATTAAGACCCCACCGAGCCCTTCCTTACAAGGATCTGTATAGACCATAAAATCTTTGTCTGGTCTACAATCCTCAACATTGGTGCATTAGTAAGCAATTGCTTCAACTTATCAAATCTTGTTGCACATTCAACTGTCCATTCAAATTTCTTTCCCTTCCTTTGCAAGGAAGTGATAGGATGGCCTATCTTGGAGAAGTTTTTGATAAACCTCCTATAGTAGCTTGCCAACCCCATGAATGATATGATATAGTTCACATTCTTTGGTGTTGGCCACTCCATAATGGCCTTGATCTTTTCTGTATCAACTAATATCCCCTCCTTGGAGAGAAATTGCCCCAAGTAATGTATATGTGATTGGAAGAAGTCACACTTGTTGAGGTTTGCATAAAGCTTATGTTCCCTAAGCAATTGTAGCACTGCAACTAGGTGCTACTTGTGCTCTTCTTCAGTCCTTGAATATACAAATATGTCGTCAACAAAGTCAATCACAAACTTATCTAGATAAGGACGCAACATGTTATTCATTAAACACATGAAAGTGGCAGGGGAATTTGTAAGCCCAAAGGGTACTACCATGAACTCATAATTCATGTATCTCATTTGAAAAGTTGTCTTATGGATGTCTTCTTCCTTGATATCCACTTGATGATACCTTGACCACAAGACAATCTTAGAGAATATCACTGCTCCTCTTAATTGGTCAAATAAATCATCAACTCGCGTAAATGGATATTGGTTCTTGATGGTCACTTTGTTTAGTTGCATGTAATCAATATAGAATCTAAGGGTACCATCCTTTTTCTTCACAAACAAAACTAGTGCTCCCTACGGGGACACACTTGACCTTATGTAGCCTTTATCCAACATTTCCTTAAGTTGTAATTTCAATTCAATCAATTCTATAGTGCTCATTTGATATGGTACCTTAGATGTTGGAGCTACTCCACGCATCAACTCAATAGATAAATATACCTCTCTATGTGAAGGAAATCCAAGAACCTCTGCTAAAAATACATCCTTGTATTGTTGCAATACAATGTATCATTTTAGTGTCTCATTGTCATGTTCCTCAACGTTGTTATTGACTTTTTCATCATTGGAAATTTGCACAACATATAATTGACAACCATTTCATCAACAACATTTAGTTTGCATGGAAGTGATCAACCTCACTGAAGTAGGATTTCGCTTGCCCTGTGGCATTCTCCTTTCTCCATGCTCATACAAACACTCAATTGTCTTTACAAAATAATCAACCTTAGTCCAATGTTCATACATCCAATCCATGCATAATAACATGTTGTACACACCCAGGGACAACAAATTTAAATGCATTGTGGTTGGCATGTTATTAAGTTCGAACACACTTGATTCTAATAAGTAATTAACTCTTATTTTTTCCCCTGTTGCTAATTGAACCAACCAGGGCTCTGCATGCACTTTCTTAGCCAACTAACATTTTCCCACAAGCTCTAGGCTAACATAACTATTATTAGAACCAGGGTCAATGTAAAAATATATAAACCAAGGTCATGGGACACATATTCCAAGCTAAATGGTGGGAAAAACATCCTAGTGGGTATTCATTTGGTTTATTATGGCTAAGGAAATTGGCAAAGGCAATGGCAAAGGCTTTGGAAAAGAAAAATGCAATTTTTGGCACTTTTATTTATGAAAATAATGGAAATTAGGAGAAAAGGAAGGTGAAAGGTCACAGGTTGCATGTGAGGAGTAAAATGAAGGAAAATAGTGGAAATTGAAGAAAATAGAGGCCTCATTGATAAAAAGGCTTCTGAGGATCAGTAGGCGGGCTTGGTCAGTGTAGCCTTCTGTCAGTTCAGTTTTGGAGCTCTGATTCTATTTTCTCTCTCTCTCATACTCTTGGACACAGACTTTTCCTGGAGCACTCTTGGAGAGTGTGGCATACTTGGATGCTTGGAGCAAGAAGGCAAAGGAAGAGCAGGAAAGCACAAGAGGACATCGGTATCAGCAATTACAACGGGTTTTGCTTGCAGGTACTGAGTTGCATGTATGTTTTCCTCACTATTTTTGGCATGCATGGCATATGCATGTTGTTTATTGGTCATGATTTGTCATTGGCATGGAGGATTGTTTGGATTGAAAGTGGATTTTCCTAGCCTTGCCATTTCCTGGATAGCCATGGTGTTGTGGGTTCATTTCTTGGTTTTTTTTGTTGGTTTTATTGTGCCTTTGGTTGTGGGTTGAGTTATTAGTTCTTGGAAGCCTTGGTTGGAAAAATGCTCTGGAAGCCCTATAACAACTTGGGTTGAGTTACTAGTCCTGGAAGCCTTGGTTGGACAAACACTCTAGAAGCCCTTGGTGGGTTGAGTTACTAGTCCTGGAAGCCTTGGTTGGACAAATGCTCTAGAAGCCTGTAACAACTTGGGTTGAGTTACTAGTCATGGAAGCCTTGGTTGGACAAACACTCTGGAAGCCCTTGCTGGGTTGAGTTACTAGTCCTGGAAGGCTTTGTTGGACAAAATTCCTTGAAACCCGACAATAGTTGTGGGTTGAGTTACTAGTCCTGGAAGCCTTGGTTGGAGAAATGCACTGGAAGCTCGGTGGAAACTGTGGGTTGAGTTACTAGTCTTGGAAGCCTTGGTTGGAACAAATGCTCTGGAGCCCTAGAAGGCTTGGGTAGAGACCAATATGGTGATGGTTTATGATGTCTGACCGTGAGGTGGAATCACTGTTTGGTGGGTTGAAGTGGTTTGGCCTCTAGAAGCCCTAGTTTGGATTTGATGGATTGTTCCATGAGATCCCACATTCATGCTTGGACTATGGCACGAGGGTGACTAGTTGAAGGAATATTTGGCTCTGTCATGTCTATGGTTGGGTGGTATGTGGTAGTCCCAAACTTGGTTTCACTTTTCTTGTAAAAATAAAATCTCTTTCCTATGGTATTGATGGGTAAATATGCTTAATGTTATGTGGCTTATATGGTTGTTCTATACTTAGCATCTCTAATGTTTATATGTTGGTTATGAATTAGTTTTATGATTGTCATGATGTTTGGCTCAATCATGTTTTTACTTGTAAGTGAATGAACAATGTATCTATGCCTAATAGATAAAATTGCAGCTAATGTATTGAGTCATCAATGCTTCTTAGTGATTCTCAGATAAGTATGAGACTCCTATGCTCAGTTCTGTTGTTAAGACCTGTAGCTTTCATGGTGCTCACACTTTCCATAGTACGACTACAACCATACAAACAAATGTCCCTCAAGCAAGCTAAGAAGGATAATAAATTATCACCAAAGTACTATGGTCCTTATAAAGTGCTGCAAAATATTGGTACTATGGCATACAAATTGCAACTTCTTGCACCTTCCCGAGTGCTCCCAGTTTTCCATGTTTCATGCTTAAAGAAGGTTATAGATGACAAGGTCCCAGTTTCAAACAATATTATCGGAACTTGGCGAGGAAGGAAAAATCATATTTGAACCTGAAGCAGTCACGGAAGCAAGAACACAACAGCTACGAAATCGATCAATTTCAAAGTATCGCATCAAGTGGAAGAACTTACCCACAAAGATTCCACATGGGAGGATGAGAATTTTATACAGAAGCATCCAGAACCACTCAAGTGTTGAGGACAACACTTTTTGAAGGAGAGGGGCATGTTAGGTCCCTATACTACTAGTGTAACCCCTTATTGTTATTAGTGCAACCCCCTTATTATATTATTGTGCCCATATAGTCCCCATGTTGTTATTATTATGCCCCATAGAAGCCCACTATTTTTATTATTATGCCCCTACAATATTATTGTTATGTAGGCTCTGATTGTATTGGGACCCCTTATACTCTTATATATAGAAAGGAGGTCTTGTCATTTGTATCATCCAATAATTGTTCATTTGTGTAATGTAAAGGAGGTTTCCCCCTCGAAGAGGTTGAGTTTGAATTCGATGATCTATCTTTTCTATCTTTTTGTGAGCTGGTTTCATAACACCATTTCTTCTTATCCTTATTGTTGTTACTTAATTTCCAATCTCCTTTGAAGTCTTTTAGACTGTTCGTAGTAGTGCTTTAACTTTTTAATGGGATAATTTAAAGTTTGAGGTCCATGCATTTCAATTCGATCTCTAAATGACAAGGGTAGCCCACTGATGAATCTTTGCACTTTTTCCTTCTCATGCTTCAAATATGGCACATATCTCAACAATTCTAAAAACTTAGTGGTGTATTCTTCATCTGACATTTATCCCAACTTAAACTCATAAAAATCCTTCGTCTTTCTATCATAATAGTTATTTGATAGATACTTATCTCTAAAGAGGCCTTCAAATTCATTCCAAGTTAACTTCTCTTTAGTTACGCCCTTCACATCTTTCATATATTCCCACCAGATGTCTGTTTTTCCTTCCAAACTGTAGGTAGCCACTTTTGCCTTCATGTTCTTAGAGTATTGACGGTTTCTAAAGAACTTCTTTATTTTGAGCAACCATGCTTTAGCATCTTCAAAATTTTTCCTTTCCTCATAAAATGTGGGTGGTTTAGCCTTCATAATTTCCTCCTGCATATAATCCCTTTCTCTATTCTTCTGGTGATGACGATGATAAGGATTGTAGCGCCTTCTGGTAGTGGAACTACAAGGTCTACCAAAATGATTCCCCCAAGTGCTACTTCTTCCTTCCGGGGTACTCAATGGTGCATTTCATTTCATAATGTCTTCACTTTCTCTCCTGTGCCTATTTTTGTACATACTACCATTTTCCAATTTGTTCTTTCCTCTAATCTCAGAGGGCTCTACCTATCTCTATGAATGGCCCCTAGCTCATATTGCCTCTGCCTCTACAAGTCAGACAAATTTTACAATATGACTACATTCACCTCGGCTTGTTTTTCCTGAGCTCTTACTAGCCTTTTGTTGTCTACTTTACAACTCTCGATCTTGACCCTTAGGCTCCTCAAGATATCCATCCAGTTAGGAGAGTCTACCCTCCCCCTTGATCTACTGCTCTTTCTTCTTCATTTGTCCTTATCTCTTCATATTCATGCTATGACTGACCAGAGCTATACCACACCATTCCTATCCTCATTCCCTTCTTTCTTGAAGTGTGTTGTCATTCATGAACAATTGTTAGATGCACTATGACATAAACAAGTAAGCATAATCAAGACCATGAACTTGATTTTATGGAGTTTCCATGGAAACTAGTTGTACAAAACAAGCCATATTAGTACTCCAATATCAATTTGATCATCGAGCTATTAACATTACTGCAGGTGCCTACATAGTCAACAGAGTATGTCAATCCACATAGTTGTTAATACCATGCTACATGCTTAAATCACAAAGTAAACATTTCCATGACATTTGAGATCAATCAATCAAACCATCTTTTAACACCTAAACATTTGTGACATTAAATTTCTAGAAATCGATATGAAACCCCTTGCAAGAACCCTACCTTTACATTTCCATGATAAAGCCCATCCAATCCAAGTGTTGAACCTGGATGCTATGATACCACATTGTAACACCACCCCCTCGTCTTACCTTACAACACATGTTGGGAGGAGGCAAGTTACTAGATTGACCCAAGATCAAGATGTCACTATGGAAATGGGGCATGAAAACTTCTATCTTTCCAACTAGCTTAAAGCTTGAAATATACATCATTGTTGCATCTGTCTCCTCGAGACAATTTTGGCAATATAAAATTTTACTTCAATCCAAGGAGCCACGTCATTAGCCTTGCCATGTAATTCTCACGTGGTGCCCTCATAGCACCCACGTGGTAGTCCATATCATCCTCCCGTGATCCAAATTGGATCCTAGAACACTCTCTATGTTTTCATGAACTCTTCAGAAATTATGCCAAAGGATACAAACCTTGTGAAGATCAAGCTATCAGAAGGAATCCTCAGACAGTTGCAATGGCGATCAGTGCAGATCAATGAGGGTCATCAATCTAGTGCACAGAGTGGAGGACCATGGTAATGCGTGCTGACACCAACCAGCAAATGCAGGGATAATTTTAAGCAACGGAGGTAGTTTCTGATATGCGATTAGTCGGTAGTCACATATCGCAGGGCAAACCTCTCAGTGAAGGAAAGCCTCGAGCGCCCCGACCCGAAATGATTATAAAATGCGGAAAAATATTGTTTCGGTTCCATCAGAGCGGGATTCCACAAAACCGACAGAATATTGGAGGGGCTTCGAGCGGTAAGCGGTTTCAACCGAGTTCCGCCCAAATGCCATACAACGAGTGCCACGCGTCCGAAGGAAGAGAGAGAAAATTGTTGACATCGGATGGGTAAACATCATGTTACTTATCCACCCGATATGGACGATGACCATAGGATTTGAAGGCTCCATATCAACGGCGGAGACGTGTTCCAATGGATGACCAGTTTTGACGAGGTTAACAGGCAGAGTTGTATAGGATTTGAAGTCCGATTTGGACGATGCATTGACAGAAGGTCGTGTTTCACGGGCATTCTTGGAGTTAACAGAAAAAATGATCATTTCAAACATGTCCAAGAGAACTAACCCTCATCCATTATGAAATAGGTAGCCACCTCTCTATGAGGCGTTATACAGTGACTGATTACACAGGACAAAGGGATTCAAATAGACGGAGGCAGGGGAACCGAAAAGCTGGGAAGTGAAAACAAACATCTAGGAAGAAAATTGGCTTTATAACCACAAATTGACAGAAGGAGCAAAAAGCTAAAATCAAAGAAAGCTAAGAGCAGAGAGTAGTAGGCAGTAAGCCGAAAGCAGAGAGGGAAGAAGTCGAGCTGACCTGCAGAAGCAAAGGTAGCATCGAGCCAGATTTAGGACAGAGACAGAGAGAGTCAGAGAGTCTGTGTGCTCCAGAGACGACTTGAGAGGTTCAAGCGAACTCCTCTGTATATGCCTATCATGTATGAGGCTCAGATTGGGCTCATACTAATGTGACCAATAGAGTTCCAGAGTCAGTAAAGAGAGTCTGTGTACTCCAGAGACTTGGGGGATCCAAGTACAATCTTATTGATTTATATCTATTGTGTGAGACCCAATTTGAGCTCATTATTGTAAAAGCTCTGCTTGAAAACATAATAGATAGGACACCACTGAAGGCTGGACCGGGAGACGTAGCCCAGGAGTATTGGGTGAACTCCTTATTAAACTTATTGTGTTTATATGTTTGCCTGTTATATTTTCTTTAACTACTTCATTGCCTGTGTATTTCACAATCTTATCGATCCGTTGCATAAAATAACATAGGCACATCCATGCACATGATTTTGTAATACCTTATTAATTATCTTGGATCAATTCCAGATCAAGTGGTATCAGAGCTCTAGGTTGCTAAAGTTAGACAAGCTTGTGTTAGATTTTTTTGTTGAATGCTAACTAGGAAAAAGCTCAAATTAGGAGAAGGAGATTTGATTGAAGCTAACCCAGAAATTGGAAGAGTCTATCCTAGGAGGAAAATGGCAGAAGTAAGTCCCTTGGAATCAGACTCCCAGTTCATGGACAGTTTCTTGGCTATGAGAGCCATGGTAGAGGAAATGTATAGAGAATTTAAGAAAGGTCGAAGTGAATATTCTTCAACTTCCCAACATGACAAAGGAGTAGAAGAATCTCTCCCAAATGACCATTCTAAAGGAAAAGGGAAAGAAGAAAAGCTTCCCACACCTCCTAATAGTCTTGAAAATAAAAAGAAGAAATCATATTTAATTAAATTAGATGTTAAATTTGATTTGCCAATATATTATGGAGAGTTGAATGCAGAGAATCTGGATAATTGGATTAGACAGATTGATGTATATTGCAGGGTGTAGAGGATTCAGACAGAAGTAAGATTCAGCTGGCCAGCCTACCCCTTGGAGGAACTACCTTGGCATGGTGGGAAAGCAAAACACAAGCTGACATGAAGTAGCATGGTAAAATTATTTATATCTGGAGTGAATTTGTTTCTGCAATTAAAATACAATTCTATCCACTAGCTTATATGCAACAAGCTATGATGAGTTGGAAAACTCTTCGCCAATTAAAAGGGCGAAGTGTACAAAGTTACACCCAAGAATTTAGAAAAAGAACTTTGATTCTAGGTATTTCTTTAGGCTCACCTGAAACTCTGTTGAAGTATATAGGTGGTCTACATAACTATTTAAAGCACACCATTCTCATGTTTAATCCTACTAGCATAGATGAGGTATCTGTTCAGGCTACACATCTAGAGGCTAGAGGCAAGATGTGAACCCAGAAGTTGGGGGATCATCAAAACCCACTGCAAACAAGAACAAGGAAAAGAGAAAGCAGAAATGGAAAAAAAGGAAGACAAATATTATACAAAAGACTAAACCTTCATGCACTCACTACAAGAAGGATGACCATGATGATGAACACTGCTGGATTCTGCATTCGGAGTTGAAACCCAAGAAGTACGATGGAAAAAAGAAGAAGATTGTTGCAGCTATTCAGAAGGATTTAGGGTCAGACTCAGGGGATGAAACAACGACCACAGCCACATGTATAAAAGGTAAAAATTATGAAGCATCTACTAGTAATTCTGCACAATCTACTGATAATAAAGAAAATGAGAGGAAAAAACATGAGCTTTTTCATATTAGAGTTATTTCCAAGCATCAAAAGATTGATACTTCGTTTGATAGTGGCTCACAAGTAAACTTAATTTCTGAAGCAACTGTAAAGAAGTTAGGACTACTAACCACACCTCACAAGAAGCCATATCCATTGGGTTGGGTATGTGATAAAGCAAAGCTACAAGTGACTAGACAGTGCAAACTTAGGTTTTCTTTTGGGTCAACATTTGTAGATGAGGTTGAGTTAGATATTGTTCCCTTGGATATATGTGGAATTGTTTTAGGGAGTCCTTACTTGTACGATAGAAAAGCCATTTTCTATAGAGCTGAAAACAAGTATCAACTCGTTAAAGATGGAATCGAATATATTGTAAGAGCTCATAAACTCAAGAATAATTATACTCTCATAAACTCAGGGCAGATGAAAATAATTGTAAATTCATGCAAACAATTTTTACTAATGGTGGTAAAGGAAAAGAAACCTGAGAAAACCAATGTATTTGAGGGTTGTAATGCTAAACAGCAAGCTGATTTAGAAAAATTTGTTTCAGAATATGATATGCTATTTCAAGAACCTAAAGGTCTGCCACCCGAAAAGGAAATAGTACATGATATTAATTTGTAGCAAGATGCTCCATTGCCTAACATCGGAATGTACAGGTCATCTTTTTTAGAGAATGCAAAAATCAAGAAGTAGGTACAAAAGTTGCTCGAGAAAGGGTTCATAAGACCTAGCACATCACCATGTGGGTCTCCAATTGCCTTGGTGAGAAAGAAAGATGGCTCATGGAGAATGTGCATTGATTACTGAGCACTGAATAAGATAACGATAAAAAATCATTATCCCCTTCCTCGCATAGATGATCTATTAGATTAGTTGAAAGAAGTTGTTTACTTTTACAAGTTGGACATGCATAGTGGCTACCATCAGGTCATATTTGCAGAGCAAGATGCATGGAAGATTGCTTTCAAAACAAAGCAGGGATTGTATGAGTGGCTAGTTATGCCTTTTGGCTTAACTAATGCTCCTACTACTTTCATGAGAGTAATGAATGATGTACTCAGGCCTTTTATTGATGATTTTGTCATCGTATACCTAGATGACATCCTTATATTTAGTAAAACATGGGAAGAACATTTAAAGCATGTAAAGCAGACTCTAGATGTTTTGAAAAGAGAAAATCTTTACGTTAAGTTATCAAAATGTGAATTTGGCAAAACATCTTTGAATTATTTGGGTCATATTGTAGGGGGTGGTGAATTGAAGATAGATCCCTCTAAGGATGCAGTCGTTTTAAACTGGCCTAAACCCAAATCTGCTACAGAAGTTAGAAGCTTCCTAGGAGTAGCACAATATTGGAGAAAGTTTATTTCTAACTTTTCTTGATTGCAGCTCCCTTACATGCTTTAACAAGATGAATAAGGTGTTTCAGTGGGGAGGCAAACAAAAAAAAGCCTTCGACACCTTAAAAGAAAAGATTAGTACAACACCAGTACTAGCACTGTCCGATCTTCAAAGACCCTTTGAGATTGAAACGGAAGCCAGTGACTATGCCATGGGAGTAGTGTTGATGCAACACGGTAAACCCATATGTTATCATTATGAGACATTTAATTATGTAGTAGTTAATTATCCCACATATGATAAAGAATTGTATGCATTAGTATAGGGTGTGAAAAATTGGAAACATTACCTAATGGGCAAAGAGACAGTTATACGTACTGATCATCAACCACTTCAATATTTGCACTCACAAACTAAGTTGCAGCAAGCAAGACACTATAGGTGGATGGGTTTTCTACAACAGTTTCATCTTGTCATTAGATATAAAAAGGGCATACACAATAAAGTTGTAAATATGTTGTCCAAACCAATCATAAATGCATCTACTATACTTAAGCATAACTCAGTATTGCATGAAATCTACATTGAACAATATGCTCAAGATATAGATTTTAAAGATGTATATGCAAATTTAAGTCATGGAAAACAAGTAGAAGAATTGGATTATCATGTTAAGGACTGACTCTTGTCTCATTTGGGAAACTATGCATCCCACAAACAAAGAGAATGAACATAATTAGGGAGGCACATACTTCCCTAATATCAGGTCATTTTGGGGTAAGTAAAACAGTTGCATAGCTGCAAAGATTTTGTTATTGGCCAAAAATGAATGAAACGATTTCTAGATATGTAAGAGGGTGTACCATGTGTGCTAAAAGCAATCCCAACAATAGAAAACTAGGCTTGTACACTCCACTATCAGTTCCTTCTCATCCTTGGGAAAGTGTTTCCATGGACTTTGTTGGGGGGCTGCCTAAATCTAGAAAAGGTCATGACTATTTATATGTTATTGTGGATAGGTTTAGCGAAATGTGTATTTTAATACCTTGTAACAACTAGATTACAGTCGAACAATAAGCAAAGTTGTTCTTTCAGCATGTATGGGTTCATTTTGGATTACCCACTTCCAATGCATCTGATCAAGATTCCCGATTTCTTGGGAAGTTTTGGTCAAGTTTGTGGGAATTGATGGACACCAGACTGAAGAAGAGCACAGCCTTTCATCCACAAACAGATGGCCAAATAGAGGTGGTCAACAGGACAATGATCTTGTTGCTCAGAGGCTATTGCAGCAAGCATCCCAAGCTTTAGGACGAACATTTGTGTTATGTGCAACATACTTACAACCAAGCTAAACATTCTTCTACACATAGATCTCCTTTTGAGACCTGTTTTGGTTTCACACCAAGGTCTCCCTTGGATTTTGTCTTTGGTAAAGACATAGCGGTTGATGGACACAGTGATGTGGACAAGGCAACCAAGTTCATTGAACAAATCCAAGAAATTCACCAGGCAGTACAGGAACAGCTAGAAAAGAGCCAAGCCACGTACAAGGCAAGGCATGATAAGGATCGGATTAAGCATAGTTTCCAAGTTGGTGATCAAATCTGATTGTATATCAGCAAAGACAGAATGCAAGGTGAAGGTAAGAAGCTGAAGCCGATAAGGTATGGACCTTTCAAGATACTTGAGAAAATCGGTGAGAATGCTTTTCACCTTGATTTTCCAGCTTACATGCACATCTATTCGGTAGTTAATGCAGAAAGCTTGAGACTATTTGAACCTTCATTGATTGAAGATCCTGAAGAGCAGAGTCAATTGCCTTCTATTGATGATCTGTTGCCTGAATATCTCAATGAATTGCAGAAAGATATAGTTCTGGACAAGAAGGTGAGAACTACATGCAAAGGGGATGTTGAGTACCTCAGGATTGGACTCAAAGGTTCAAAACCAAGTAGTGCAAGATGGATAGAAATTGGGCAAGCGAGGAATCTATATCCTCACTTGATTGATGCTTAAAAACCAACTTTTGGTGGTCCAAAAGCTTTTTCAGTGGGAAGGCCGTGATCCAAATTGGATCCTAGAACACTCTCTAAGTTTTCATGAGCTCTTCAAAAATTATACCAAAGGCTACAAACATTGTGAAGATCAATCTATCGGAAGGAATCCTCATACAATTGCAATGGCGATCAATGTGGATCAACGAGGGTCGTCGATCTAGTGCGGAGAGTGACAGATCATGGTAACGCGCGCTGACACCAACCAGCAAATGCAGGGATAATTTTAAGCAACGGAGGTAGTTTCTGATATGCTATTAGCGACAAGTTGCTAATCGCATATCGTAGGGCAAACCTCTTAGTGAAGGAAAGCCTCAAGCACCCGGACCCGAAATAATTATAAAATGCGGAAAAATATTGTTTCGGTTCCGTCGAAGCGGGATTCCACAAAACCGACAAAATATTGAAGGGGCTTCGAGCGATAAGCAGTTTCAATCGAGTTCCGCCCGATGCCATACAACGAGTGCCATGCATCCGGCAGAAGAGAGAGAAAATCGTTCACATCGGATGGGTAAACATCATGTTACTTATCCGCGGATCCATATATAGATATATGTAAGGGGGATGAGTCAGCTTGTGATTTGATTAGTGTCTTCTCTCTGATAGTTCTTGCTTCCACTTGGAGACTGATGGCCTCTTACTCATCCTTGGTCGAATTTAGTGAGGCAAGTGTCATAGGAGAAGATTCTGGAAGCTTCCATTGCCTCTCCACCTCGCGGAAGGACACTGCCATTTGTCATTTCTCGCCCATCGCACCCTACAGAAGGGACTTTTGAAATGCAACGCGCCCTCACAGTGTATTTGGGTGAGATGCAACGCACTTAGCCAGTGGAGCAGCTGCAATGATCCTGTTTTGACCAATTATGAGCAGTTTCTCATGGAGAACTTCTGGGAGAAGCTGTAATCTGTTGACCTTGTTCCTTTAGGGGTTAGAACAACACTTTTAGGGACTTAGGAGCCCTTGGTTTATGGACATTTCATGCTTGGGGTTGTAGGGCCCAAAAATATCTATAACAGTTGCCCCCTATAGCATGAGGTCGTTAATCTTTTGATGTCAGGTGAAATGCTTTATTGTGATGATCCGAAGTTCTTTCAATGCTGGGAGGAGACCTGTAATAAGATACAATACAATACATTATCTTCATAATATTTTCATGATCTAGCTAAGGCGGGCGTTCCCATGCTCAGCTCTATAAATTCATTTTCATGTACATAGGACAGACAATCGTCTGAGTGTAGACTGATGATTCTGATAGAGCCATCATCCTTTTGATTGGATGATTATCTGTGCAGCAATAATGTACATTTGATGTCTTTATTTTCCTGAATATATATCGCAGCCCGGATTGATGAAACTAGATCCGGGGTCTTCAATCTTGTTCGATCTTCACTCGAAGTACAAGTCGATCCATGTGAGAAATGTTCTGAAGTCGAACATGGAAAGACATCGCTTGATTACCAGCCAATGATGTAAACTGTTAACAAGCGTGAGAGGAATCACCAATAATGATAATGACCCTCAAGGTACTGCAGTACAATTCACGTGGTGTGAATAAAGGACTTGGCATCGAACACCATGCAAAATCTTTCGGTCGAAGACCATTGATGTAAACCTGTCGCCGGAAGTGAGAAACTTGCCATTGAGGCATGCAAGCTTCAAAGTACTGAACTGGGTGTTCCTAGATCAACTTCTTGGATAATGAGCTGATGTCGACAAGAAGTGTTGGAAATAATACTGAGAGGGGGGGGTGAATCAGTATTATCAGATCAATAAAACTTTTTCAATGCTCAGAAACATACACGCTACTTTCGTTAAGTGAACCCGCGTGTACACGCAACTGTATCTAATGCAACAAGCGTATACCCCGAGATCTTATAATTTAGTTAGCTTTAATCTTCTGTAAATGCATCAGAACATTATTAAGTATATTAACAGTAAACAGGTGCAGTATAACAGAACAGAACATCACACAAGAGCCACACACATGAACACCATGATATAAGGTGGAAACCCAATGTGGGTGAAAACCACCTGCTGCAATTCGTCTCTTTCTTCTTTAATGAGAAACTTCTTTTACAATGTACTGGTGCAGTCCTTTACCAGTACGCAGGCTACAACCTGCAGAGGGCTACAACCCTCTCTCGTTTTCCAACTACTTCTGGAAGGGAGCTACAACCCCCTCAGCTCTTGTACTAGCTGATCCATTTACTAGTACGTAGGTGCTGACCCTACAACCTTCAGGGACCACGTTTCATCAATTTTCAGACTGGATCCAAGAGTACAAAACAAACATTACTGCAATACAATCATCAACTTATACTTGCATCATAATTCATTAAACAACCCAATACTGAATCACTGAAACCCTGTCATCAAGAACACAGAACCCAAACCAGAGCCTAGAACTCTGCAACAACCACCAGAATCAGCAGCAACCTGAAATATCAAATCTTATTATGCATACGCTACTTCACTGTACCAAAACCGCGTGTATACGCGCTTTCACCAAGGGCAACCCGCGTGCAGATCTAGAAATAGATTCTTATGCCTTCGCTGTCAGATCCGACCCTTGCCAAAACGTCCCGAACAGATAACCAGCAATACCAGATCCTCTCACTGCGTCAAACACACAATATCCTTCTTTGCCTAATGATCTTCTCCTTATATAGCCTTAGGCCTTGTTCAATACCAAGAGCCAAAACCATAGTAACACAATACCATCAACTTCAAAACTAGGGATCGACACGCCCGTCGAGACACAATGGTCCGAAACCATAGGCACAACTTCCAAGGACTAACCGCCATGGACCAAAGGTACTTTTCCACATACACGCGCTTTTGCTGAAGCCAACCTGCGTGTACACGCGACTTGGACTTAACGAACCTGCGTGTATGAACTTTCTTGCCATGCTGTACTAAGATCTGTCCTCTGATTAAGTTGCCATCACCTGTACCAACCTCTGAGTGAGTTGCCATCAAGGACAACACTTGAATCATAATGCCAACAAGAAGTGATCTGTCACAGGAGGGCCTTAATGAATCCCACATCAATGACATGGAACAGAGCAAATAATTTTAATGGAGGTGAAAACGATCTGGTGATATAAGGTTCAGGGTGGCGGTCATGAAAGAATGGAGTATAATGTATGGTAGTGGGTGAGACACAAGTGAATTCTCTGAATGACTTCTCTTGAACATATCGGCGACACTGATGTGATGGATTGGTAGCATTAACCCCAAATGTGGATGGTATGGCGTGACCATGGTGATGTGACCGGTGAATGAAACAACCCAACCCGACTCGGACACGAAGTGGAAGTGTCATGTTCAAGAGCGACTTGCTACCAACAAAGTTTCTTCAAGTTTTCTTCCCAATTTTCCCCAGTCATTGTTGATCAGTACCTCTTTATTTTTGTCAGGCTTGAGGAGGATAACATATGCTTGTTCTATAATTTGCCCTTCGGGCAAACCCATCGCTATGTTTTAACGAGCCTATCGATAGTGAAACTCGTTCTCGTCTATAGACAAGTTTGTCGCTATTAATCTTTTTAACGAGTTTAACGACAAAGATAACTCGGTCCTTTTCAATTTTAGAGAGTCTGAAAAGGAACATAAAGGTAACTCCAAAATTCCTTTTTCGTCATCTGATCCCTTAAGTCCGAAAAAGTATAAAACAATACAGAAGGGATGAATTTTCGATACTTTTAACAAGCCGAACAAAACAAGCGCTCGATCTTTTTGTGTAGTAATCCCTCAGGTCCAAAAAGATTAAAATCTAGAGGAGGGATAGCACTTCCTGTCCCTTTAACGAGCTGGAGAGGCTAATGGCTCGACAATCTTTTCATATTTTACGAGTCAGTTGAAAAGAGCTTAATGGAGACTCGTCTTTTGAGGAACGAGTGATAATATGGGTAGCAGATGATTCCAGGTAAGGTTTGGAATTTTCCAATCACGGCAGTGTCACAAGGATGGCTAGTGAGATCACTCTTCGCAGCTGTTCCTCAAAATGGGTAAACAATCAAATGGGGGTGAATGATCGGCCAATGAAAAAATGGAGGTGACGGTGCAAACACGACCAAGGCTTTAATGGCTGAAGTACTACATTCACGATGGTTATTTACCGGGGAATAGTTCCGCGGGGGGGAAACATTTGCTCATGTCTTATGTTTATTTTTTAACGAGCTTGAACTATGTGCTAAAACTGCTCGATTAATGGTCCCTTTTTTTATTTTACTATAAATAGATGTGTTCTTTCAAAGATTGTATTGTATTTTCAACTGCTTCATCAAACTAGTCAGAAATGAACAATATATGTTTGAAAACGAGTTAGAACACTAATATTCTACTTTGAACTACGTAAAAAGTAATGAAAAAGTGTTTTTACCTCTCATTTTACCATTTCATTTGAACTTTGGTTTGTTGGAGCTTTGGAGGTGCTTTTTCCCTTTGATTTTCATCAGCTGATTTTGGGAGATTCCATGGACGATTCTCGGCGCCGTCTGGACCAGGTAGGAGCAAAACCTGAGCTCTTTCATTTCATGGTTTCCATTCTACATTCTGAGCTTGATTCCTAGTTTTTTTTAGCCCCTGGGGTTTGAAAAAATCGTTCTGCCTTCAGCGCACCCTCTGTGTATCGAAAGGTGCGTTGAATGTTGGCATGTCTGAAGGCCATCTAACATGCAACACACCCAGAGCACTACTGTAGGTGCGTTGGCCGCAGAGAAGGAATTCTGTGCACAATTTTTGATGGAAATTTTGCATGTTTCTTACCAAAATCAGGATCTAACTCTTCTCTTGTTGTTTTTCAGAGATCTTTGGAGTAAGATGACCATTACATGGCGAGAACGTGAGCATGAGGAAGAGGACATGCTTGCCTTACATGATCCAGTTACAGTAAACGCACTGCGGAACTGTGGCTTGCTGAAGTTTTTCCGCATTTCTAGCATGAGACAACAGATCAACTTACTGCAGTATTTGCTCGATGCTTGGGATCCTACCAACCAGGTTTTCCAGATTAGGGGCAAATCTTCCCCTTGACTGTAGTAGACATCTATTTCTTGACTGGCTTGTCGAGGCGGGGTACCCCCATCTCTTTATCAGGTTTGGCCCGAGGAGGTGACTCGGTGAGAGATTATGTTCGCCGGTACTGCAGAGAAGGATCTCAGCCGAGTAAAGACGGAAAGATCATCATCCGTGATGTTACTGATAGGTCCCTCAGGACTATTCTGTTTACTTTTGGTAGGATGGCCGGTGGTGCGGCTCTTCATGTAGCCAACCGATCTTATATGCAATATGCCTTGGAATGCCTCCAACCGAAGGTGTTCAACTGGTGCGACGCAGTGCGTCTTGTGATGAAAGAATAGTTGACCAAGATAAAGAGCGGGAGGTTGAAGAACTTTGGGTATGGTTCTATTTTGACCGCCTTTTCCTTAGAGAAGATACCATTGATGCAGTCGCAATATATTGCACTCGATTTATCTTCTCCTACTGAACCACGTATGCAGAGATGGGTTGACCATATGTCTAGGCATGCCGGTCAGTCTCAGATTTCATTTTCTGATACCTTCTTCAGGTGGTTTGATCGTCAGGAGATGGTTTATTCCGAGTATCCATATGCTGGCATGGACTTCTGGGGTGATCCAGATTTAGTACTGCCGGATGGCGAACAGTGGGGCGCCATTGGTAAAATCTTTGACCATATTTCTGTTTATCGTTTTTCATTTATAATGTTCTTGTGCTTTATTCTATCAAGACTTTAATCAAACTCATGTGTACATGCAGATGTTGGTCCTGTTCGTCCAGTAGTTCACCTGAGAGTTCCAGTCGCCGCCCCAATAGGAGAGGCTGTCGGAAGGGCTATCCTTCGTGACCTTGATGTGGCCGAGACTCTCACAGCATTACAGGAGCAGGTTGAGGGCCTCACTCTTGGTATTCCAGATGTGAGGACTGACGAGCTACCTTTGAGGTTACAGCGGCATACTACTGGTGTGCCAAGATGATGGACTCGTCTCTTACGCATGATAGCACAGGCTGTGACTTGCTATCACGAGCATAATTAGACTAGGGTGCCCCCTAGCATTTTGAGTTTTTGGTCACTCGACCGATTTTGTCTTGGTTATAGAACATTATGTGTAAACCATAAACAGTTATATATATTTTTGATTTTCAGAGTTTTATTTTGGTTAAGTTACATGATACAAATGCAAACATTGATGGCATGTTTCTTTTTATAAACGTTGCAAATGTCTATCTAACACATAATTTTCTAATGAGTCAGTTAATGTGTTTAAGTTTCTGGAAATGTGCTGATATTGAATAAAATCAAATTGTCTTTCCAAAATCTTAACCCTTAGGAACATGCGATAAATAGTTGGGTTTCGGACGGAATAGATACCAGTGAGTTGTAGTATTACAAGTTGTGAGTCTAGCCTGACAGTTAGTCGGCATATACCATGCGTGATGGCATCAGAGAGAATTTCTATCAACGCGCTATATTCAGTGATGTTATTTGTTGATCGACCAATACATACCCCTCTAAAACTTACTAACTCGACGCTTGGATCAAAAATAGCCCAGGCTGTGGAAGATAGGTTCCGCGAACTACGACTCGCTCCGTCGGCATATCCAACACATGACTCCAATAGGTTTGACATCTGCAACAAATGTAAAAAGTGGATTACTTGACCAAAATAAACACTTCAGCGAAAACAAAAACATAACAAAAGCATACAGGTTACCATTACGCATAGTAACGCTTGAGGTACAACCCATCACGAGGTTGTGCCAGTGGAATTCCGTCATAATCCATTAACTCGTAGGCTCCTTTTGCTAACACTCGTTTAACAATATAGGGGCCCATCCATAAAGACTTAAATTTACCTGCCCCCGATTTATCGGATTCTTGGTCGTAAAGCAAGACCAAGTCACCTTCTGAGAAGACACGGGGTTTGACATTTTTGTCGAACTGCACCTTGACTCGTTTCTTATGGGCTTCGTTAGCTAAAGTGGCATCATGACGGGTTTCATCCAATTGGATTAATTCCAAGAAACGAGCTTCTTCTTCTGAAGTTCCGGGGAGGAGATCAATTGCGAGTTTGAGAGACGAGATTTCGCACTGGATTGGTAAAATTTCTTCTAGGCCATATACCAGTTGGAAAGGTGTAAACCCGGTTGCATTCCTTACCGATGTCCAGTAAGCCCACAAAGCTGAGTACAGGATTAGGTGCCATCTTCTCTTGTGAACTCCAATCATCCTTTGCAACATGTGTTTCAGGACCTTGTTGATTGCTTCAACTTGTCCGTTGGCTTGCGGATAATATGGAGTAGAGCTGTCGTGAGACAACCCTAGTTTGGCAGCTAATTCGACCATCATATGATTGCGAAAATGCGATCCATGATCTGTGACTATAGCTTGTGGTACGTTGAATCTGGCGACTACATGATTGAAAAAGAAGAGGGTAGCTGTTTCACCAGTATTATCTAATGTAGGCATCGCCTCGGCCCATTTGGTAAAATAGTCAACTGTGACTATGATATACCCATGCCCCCCGGTCGAGGTGGGGTTACATGTCATGAAATCGATGCCCCATTTGGCGAATGGCCCAACAACAAATATTGGCTGTAGAGGTGCGGGTGGTCTTCTGGTTTTGTTATCGAAAATCTGACAAGCATGGCAACTTCTGACTGCGGTTATGCAATCTTTGAACATTGTTGGCCAAAAGTATCCTGCTCGTAAGATTTTTTTCGCTGTAGCATAACTGGATTGATGCCCACCACACGCGCCTGAATGACAATCATTCAGGACTTTTTCAGCCTCCTCATGGGTGAGGCACCTTCTCAGAACTGTATTGATACAGCGACGGTAAAGTGTATCACCGACGATCATGTAGTCTTTTGCTTGGTATCAAATACGTTTTTGTTCGGAGTGGGAGGTGTTTGGCCTGTATTTTTGGGTTTGGAGATAAATGATTATATCCCCATACCACTCATTGTTTGTAGATATCAGAAACAAACTTTCGTCCAAGATTTTTTCATCGGATGTTTCATCGTTGGACGACGATGGGAGATCGCATAATAATTCTGCGAAAACTAGAGCTTTCTTTGACTTGGACTTTACAAATTCCAGATCAAACTCTTGCAGGATTGCTATCCATTTTGAATAATTTCCCCCCAGCAACTATCGCGACAATATATAAGTCATGGGGTTGCAATCTGACATAATGGTAGTTTTCCGAAAGAGGACATAGTGTCGAAATCTCTGTATCGCTTGAACAACTGCGAGTGTTAGCTTTTCAACGTAAGAATATTTGCTTTCTGTATCATTTAAGTTTTTACTTAAATAATATATAGGATGTTCAATTCCATTGACTTCTTGAACTAAAACCATTGCGTTGGTCATATCCGCTGCAGCCAGATACAGGTTAAAATCTTTTTGATAATCAGGAGTGTACATTAATGATGCTTTCATTAGGGATTCTTTTAAAGCATCAAAGGAAGCTTGTGCAACCTGATCCCAGAAAAAGGGTACTTCCTTTTTCAAAAGACGTGTATAACCTTTAGCAATTTCGGCGTAATTTGGAATGAACCTCCTCAGAAAGTTCGCTTTCCCTTGGAGTTTCTGAATCTGAAGCAAATTCAAAGGTGGAGGCAAATTTATGATTGCCTGGACCTTACATGGGTCGAGACGAATCCCGTCCTTTGAGACTACAAAGCCAAGCAAACGACCAGAACTGACGCATAATACACATTTGTGTGGATTGAGTCGTATCTTGTAGTGTCAGCAACGTAGAAATATCGCTCTTAGATGCTGCGGATGATCAGTCCGCTTTCGCGAATGAGCCGGAAGGTCATCGAGATATGGTTGAACGATGTTTTTGATGTCATGGAAGGCATAATTCATTGCCCTCTGAAACGTCGCCCCTGCGTTCTTTAAACCAAAGGGTAATTTTCGATATGCGAATGTACCCCATGGACAAATAAATGCAGTCTTTGACTGGTCCTGTGGGCGGATATTTATTTGATTATACCTGGAGAATCCATCCATGAATGAAAAGATTTCGCATCCGGCGCATTCATCAATTATCTAGTCAATGAAGGGCGTAGGGTAGTTGTCTTTTGGACAAGCTTGATTTACATCCCTATAATCGACGCACACTCTAATTGTTCCTTGTATTTTCATAACAGGGACAATATTCGATACCCAATCGGTTAGAGGAATCGGGTAGATGAAACTAGCATGGAGAAGTTTTTCAACTTCTGCCTTAATGGCAGCGGCTTTCTTGGGGTGCACCTACCATAGCCGTTGTCGTACTGGTTTGACATCTGGATACATCTTAATTTCGTGTTCAACGATACTCGAGTCAATGCCTGGCATTTCACTATATGACCAAGCAAAGACATCTCTGAATTCACGAAAAAGAGCGTTATATATTTCCAATTCTGAAGGAGAACAACATTTGCCAACATAAATATTCTCTACAACATCTGTTTTGGTTGAGATATTTATGGCGATAGTCTCTTCAATGTTGGACAAGTTTCGCTCGGAATCCACCGTGTTTACAGTATTTGATAGAAAATAAAAAACTGAAGGATGATAAAGGTCATCATGAGTGTCTTCTCCACAATCCGAAAGAAGGGAACGATGGTGGGAATCATTCCATGGTGCCCCTTCAATTACCATTGATTGGACAATTCCTTCGTCGGTGACATACACTCGCGACCAAGGATCTGAAGGGGTACCATATTCTTTAGACCTATCTATCCAAACACTTGATGAGCGTTGATTTGGGTTTGCCTCCCATGCTAGGAAAATTGATTGCTACAATATTTCCGTTGGGCTAGGGGGAAAAACCATTGCATGATCCATGTTGATATCTTTTTCTGAGATCTTTTTAGAAGATATCATATTGTAGGTTCCTACCGACGCTACTTCCGCCAGGTTGATTGGAGGTGGAAGGGCGAAAGTTCCCATTAATATAGGATCTTTTAGTAGGCCTACTCCGATATTTTGAAGCAAATGGGGGCTTCCATGGATCATGGGAATGCTTCCTGTAACTTGAGAGCCATTGGGGAGGAAGTTTTGTTGATTGACGATTGTAATCCCTCCTTGAAAGGGAAATGCAATCTTCCTAAAATAGGTCGACACAACAACCGCCATAGCATATATCCATGGTCTTCCTAGTAGGATGTTGTAATCAAGATTTCCATCGATTACTTCAACATCTATTTCTACCGTTTTCCCTCCTAGTTCAACTTTCAAGTTACTTAGAATACCATATGGGGTATATGTCCTTCCGTCGAATGCTTTTAATGTCATCGAAGATTGCGACAAGGTTGGAGATCCTAAAGTTTCCCAGCAACTCATCGATATAATGCATGTAGACGCTCCCTCATCAATAATTGTTCGATGAACAGTTTTGTTGAGGGCTTTCACTTGAACAAGGAAAGCTAGTTGAGCTGGTAATTGAGGATCATATCCTTTATGGTCGAAGGATACAAGATTGGAATCCTTTGGGTCTATCCCACCAATGGTTGATAATAAAGCCTGCCTTTGGGATGGGCAATTCTGTAGTACTTCAAGAGTCGACATAGCTGATGACGATTGGGCCAAATCTTCCACTATATTATAATGTTGTGCCGCTCTAGCGCAGGAATTAAACGTCGACTTGTGTACTACTCCCTTTGGTGGTTTTATCGTCAATTTGGGAATGATGGGCGGCGCAACTTCTGTCAAAGTTGTTGTCGAACTACTAGGTTGATCTTTGTTGTTCGACAGCTGTGGATTCCCGTAATCTTTGTTCCTTGTCGATATCAAAGCATCATTTTTCTATTTTGAAACCGACAGCATTAGCACTTGAGATGGGGAAGCATTTCCACTTTCAACCAGATTTGTTCCTGGATTTGGAAACGGATCAGTTAACACTGCGGAGGTTTTTGAATTCTTCAAGAATTTCTTAAGCTCAGCTTTGTGTGGACAATTTGCGGTCCAATGATCCTCATCGCATATGAAGCATGGATTTTTTGGTTTCCTATCTCCAGGAGGGTTTGAAGAAGATTTTTCAGGTGATGATTCCTCCTGTTTCTTCTTCTTCCCTTTGCCTTTCTTCTTGCTCCCTGGTTGTTTGGTTTCTTTGCTTTTATCTGTCGATACGACATTTACTTCCGAAGCAAGAAGTTCATCTTTTGCATTTTGACCTGAAATCTTACGGGCCTTTTTGGATGTACCCTTTGTCGATTTCGTGTTTGTTGTGCCAATCACACCATCGCCGGCATGAGAGTCATTGTTTGATTTAGGAGGAGGAGGAGTTGAGAATTCCGGTCTAGGGGCGTCAGGTATTTTATCGTAGAGCGTGCCGGATTGAGTGTAAATCAAGTCCAAATATTGTGCACGAGTGATAACTTGCTCTTCTGTCACAACTCCCCCCTTTGCCACATCTTCCGTGATGGAAGGTAGTAATGAATTGATAAACCATTCAGCTAGGAGCTGATCGGGGACATACGTTTTTACCATTTTACGACGACGTCGCCACTCATGTATATGATCAGATATGTGAGTGGCCGTTGTCTGTTTGAAATTGGTAAGAAGTTCTGTTCTCGTTTCGTACCTTATTGGTAACTAAAAATGGGTTAAAAGGTTGTGGTTAGGGTACTGAAGTTGTCAAACGAAGCTCTAGGCAATTCGATGTACCATTTTGCCGCTGGACCCATTAACGTCCTCTGAAAGAGGCGAAGTCTTATCGAATCATCATTTAGGGTGTTTGATGAACACCATAGATGAAAGGTCATCACATGATTC
Organism: Pinus tabuliformis; assembly: GCA_031772625.1. Taxonomy (NCBI): domain Eukaryota; kingdom Viridiplantae; phylum Streptophyta; class Pinopsida; order Pinales; family Pinaceae; genus Pinus; species Pinus tabuliformis. The sequence goes on from CM062818.1 coordinate 2,077,910,055, forward strand.
GATGGATCTTCACCCGGATTTCCATTAAATTTAGGAATATTGATGGAAGTTTATGCGGGATCGCTGGCCACCAAGGGGCGTAAGCGATTGGATCGTTTGTTAACCGATTTAAATCAGGTAACTCTAAAGTTGCCACAAAGGGTAACTGCTGATTCAGGTTAGGCGAAACATACCCAAGATAAGATGGGATTTCCTGAGCAGTGGGTCTTTGCATACCAGCATAATGCATTTGATGCTGGTAACTTTGGTAAGGTTGGTGGGCATGACCATTGTAAAATGGTTGATTTTGACCGTTTTGAATATACGGCTATCCACTATTTGCAAAGATTTGTTGCTCAGAACCTTGGTATACATGTTGGAATTGCGGTTGTTGGTATTGTACTAGCCATGGTTGTGAAGCCATGTGTTGTTGACGGATACTAACAGTTTGACCAAGATGAGGGGTAATTGTACCCGTCTGAACCTGTGTCATTCCACCAGTCGGCGATTGTGGTTGAGTCGCAGGGTCAAGGGGCTATTGCATTACAACCTGAGAAACCTGAGGTTGGCATACAACAGGCAGTGCTTGAACTTGCGACACTATCACAATAGCTGGCATAGTTGGTATATTTGACATAGGTAAGCATTGTTGCATCGAATATACAACTCTTGGTTGTTGAGGTAGTATTGGTACCCAACCGCTTGAGGTAATTCCAGTATAACCCGAATGTTGTTGTGAAATCCCGTATGGATATCCTCCCGGAGGGGATAATGAAAGGGTATACTGCCCCCCATACGGTGGTAATCTAGAACTCAAGGGAATGGTTTTCCCTTGGGGGTCGGACTGCCCAAATTGACTTCCAAATGGATCAATTTGTTGAGACTCAACATAAGAGTTTCCGGATATTATTCCAGATGAAAAAACAGGAACAGACCATACTTTCGAAATGGCCCCTGAGTGGGCTCCTTCTAGCGGTTGAGAGCTAGTCGGGATAAATGGTATACCGGCGAACATTGTTGGAGTGATAGCAGGGAGTTCTGTTGTCGCTGTGTTAGACGACACAGTCCTAGATGTTGACGGTTGTTCAGACATTTGTAGTCTATCCAAAAGATTACCTAGCGATTCTACAGGAACTTCAGCTGGTGGTAGACTAACTTCTGATGAAGAAGGATATAGAGTGATCCCGACTCCAAATTGTGATGGAGTACTCATTGGAGGATCTTCTACAATCTCTTCTATGGCAATCAGACCAGGTGGAAGGGGAAGACCGTCAGGTCCGTAGAATATTTCTGGTGCCGAAGAAGGTATGGAATCGGCAGTGACAGATGTTTGAAGAGCAAGACTCTCCGAACCGGTTGAAAATGGAACTGGTTCGGTAACACAAGTGTTTACTCTCAGACTAGGATCAGTATCACTGTCCTTCTGTGGCTGCTGAACTTCTTCTGTAGAGGCAGGGATTCCAGAAATGTTTGGAGTAACCGGAGTTTCTGATGTTGTTGGAACACTTGTTCTAACTTTAACAGGATATTTGGAACCGGTTAAACGAGTTCGCTTTGTCTGTACTGGCTTCGATTCCGGAGACAAAGACGGTTGACTCGTAAGCCTCCGTGAACGACGGGGTTTCAATTGACTTTCTTCCACGATTGCAGATTACTCGATCAACTAAAATAAAGGGGAAGTATGTTTCCGAATTAAATGAATTTTAGACGCTTTGACACAACTTGTTTTTCAGTTTTTAAGAGTCGAGAAAAAACAAAAGATGACTCTAGTCTCCTTCGATTTTTAATGAGCCTGAAGTGACAAGTGCTCAGATGGACCTTTTCCGTTAAGGAGTCTAAAAAGGAACGAAAGGGACTGCTCTGGAAATCTAGGTTAAGGGATTACAAAACCAATCGCAAAACTGCAGAATACTTTTTACGGTACGGCAGTCAATCTTCCCGAATGTTGTGTTCAGTGCATTGCGATCGATAGGGTGGCAGACACAGCTTCCTATGGATAAAGGATTAAGCCTATTGGGGTCTCCCAAAATATACTCGACGGTACGTGGGAGCACAAGTCCGTACTGGCACTTATCATCTCAAAGTGGAGGAATCACCCAACCATTAGTGAGAACAACAGTTACCAGGCTTTACGACGGCCGAATACGTCTCTAGCCTAGACTTCTAAATGTTGTGCGTTAAGTTCCAAAGCGTTGTTAGATTCATTGAATTTATTTTAAGTTGATCTTGTTTATGAAGTTTGCCTTTCTGGTTCACCACGAGATGTAGATGTAATTCCTAAAATGCAATCTAAGATGATAAACAAACTTTTTATCTCCTTTATGCAATGAAAATCCTAACTACTAGGGAAAAGAAAGAAATAATCTTTTCACAAAGAGCAAAGAGCACACTCTAAATGCACTTTCCTAAATCAAGCCAATCAGACTGTCTATATGCAAATGCACATGCATGTATTTGTTTTCGACTTTCTTAGTATATGAATGCTAAAAAGAAAGTTGATGCACAAATCTGAATTTCTTTTCAAGCGACAAATATCAACAAGTTTCTTTTCGAAATCAAAAAATGGAGATGATCACAACACTTTACGATTTTGAACTGAATACTTGTTCTCGACACTAGAAAATTACAAATTCAGACCAAAAGCAATAGTAACAGGATAATCAACCATCAACAGCACTCAAACTCTTTCCTACGATTGAAATCGACACTTGCGACAATTTCAAATCAAAGGACGACAGTATGATTACGCTACTTTTGCAAAGGAGAACTGTAAATGACTCAACAAACACACAAAAACATCTACAGTTCTTTTGTACAAAGGAGGTGGAATAACAGCAAGGAAAAGGGGTTTCAAACAGACATATACTGATCACAGGCAGCAAAATTCAAGAATAGAACTGGAAAGAATGAACCACAAAATCCACAACCGCACTGAGCTAGTCTGATCAGCGAACCTGTAACACAGAGAATCTGAAATGTTGCGCAGGTTGTCCACTCAGGAAGTGCGCTGAAATTTAGAATCTCTGAACAGTACCTGCGCTGGGCTAGAAACGAGACTCTGTTCGGGTTCCGGGTCACAGTTTGCAGTTCAGTTCTTGGGTTTTGGCCGAGCAAAAAAGCAATCAGTAATGCAACAATCAGGGGTAGATCTAAGGAGGATCTAAGAGCTATCACAAGGGCAATCAGATAGTTTGTGAATCAGTTGTTTAAATCATAAACAGATCCAGCATATGGATTGAAGTAGCAGTTGTCTACTTTGCATTTGTTATGGCAAATGCAGTTCGAATGCTACTTGTAAGTTAATGAAACAAACAACAAAGAATGATAAATAAACAAACTAATTAGTTCCCCAGTGGAGTCGCAATTTTGTTACAGGGAAAAGTGTCTATATAGAACTGCTCTATCCCACTAAGGTGTGACAGCTGCCTTAGAAACAAACAGAGAAAAGCTACTTTTGTTTTTCCTTTATGAATTATAGATAGAGAGGAACAGAAAGACCAACCTCTGTCTTGTGCTAATCTCCTGATTTGATCCCTCTCTTCTTTGATAGTCCTCAGCTACCTGCTCCCTTGCACGCCCAGCTTCACAAAGTGCCTGTAAGATCACAAAAGCATAGCACTATACAAAGACATGGATCTATAATCATAAACAATCTAGGATCAGATGTAAATTGACCATACAAATGTAACAAGCATCAATGACACAAAAGCATGGAGGAAAACTCAAATAGCTTTTATTGATAAACAAGAAAAGAGCCAAGAGGAGTTACAACCAGTTGTTCTGACCCAACATCAACCTCCCAGCAAAGAAGCCCCTCTTCACCTCAAACAAAGCTTAGATCACCCAACAATCTGATGTTTGTCTCAAGAAACCAACAACAATTCCTTACAATATGCAAAATTCCAGCCTCTGGATCTATGGGATGAGGGATCCATATATAGATATCTGTAAGGGGGATGAGTCAGCTTGTGATTTGATTAGTGTCTTCTCTCTGATAGTTCTTGCTTCCACTTGGAGACTGATGGCCTCTTACTCATCCTTGGTCGAATTCAGTGAGGCAAGTGTCATAGGAGAAGATTCTGGAAGCTTCCATTGCCTCTCCACCTTGCGGAAGGACACTGCCATTTGTCATTTCTATCCCATCGCACCCTACAGAAGGGACTTTTGAAATGCAACGCACCCTCACAGTGTATTTGGGTGAGATGCAACACACTTATCCAGTGGAGCAGCTGCAATGATCCTGTTTTGACCAATTCTGAGCAGTTTCTCATGGAGAACTTCTGGGAGAAGCTGTAATCTGTTGACCTTGTTCCTTTAGGGGTTAGAACAAAACTTTTAGGGAATTAGGAGCCCTTGGTTTATGGACAATTCATGCTTGGGGTTGTAGGGCCCAAAAATGTCTATAACACCACTTCTAGTCAATGTGGGACTTTGGTCGTATACCCAACACCAACCTCCACCCACCAATCAAGTAGCAATCAATAACATCACAGGAAATCGAGAGCCCATCACCTCCATCCTTCACCTGTTCTTCAACCAACAAATTCCAGGGACTCTAGAGGATTCATGTTAATTTTAGGATAACAATGGTATGTTCTATGCTTAGAGCAATTTTACTTCAATTTTCTTTATTAGCCCAATATCATATCTAGTATAGCAATCACATCAACATGATAGTAAAATGAAGATATAACAAAACAATAACAGTAGAAGATAAGCCAACACAAGAGGACAAAAGATATGGCACCAACCAAGGACAAACCCTAATGTGGGGAAACCCTTGATCAATTCTTCTTATAATTCTTCAAAAGTTCAGCACAGAGAGAGAGTACAATTTACAATATTCACTTGCCCAAACTGATCAGTCAAAACAACAGAAACAAAAAGCCCTAAGCAGGAAGTCAACGCTAGTCAACAAGGCTGAATTGACCTCCAAAACAACTCGGTTAACCTTGGTCAACTTAGCTTCCAACAACAAGATAATGTAGCCCAAAACAGTCCAAAAATAACTAGTCAAATCTGGTTAACAAATGTCAATGCATCAACTTGAATTAGGGCAGTCGATGCAGGGGTCAAATTGCCTTGGTTTTTGTGCCCAGAACAGCAACCTGCCCAAACAGAAGTCTCCCTCAAAAAACCGAATTCAAATAGGGTCAATGGTAGTGAAAGTCAACCTCTTGAAATTTCGGTCAAATCTGGTCAACACAATAGCTAGAAAAGATTGTCTTCCTTTCGCATGTGTGGAGAGAGAGGCCTAGAAATCCGTATCCAATCAAGATGAGAGAGAGAAAGATGAATGGGATGAGATGCCAAAATGAGGAGGAGGCACCTTGTATTTATATGCAACATTGAAGGCTGGAGGAGGCTAATTTGATGGTTGGTTGACCTTGACAATTTATCCATAATCAAAATAAATCATAACTTCATTTGCACATGTCAAAATGGGATAATCTTTAGATCAACCCTACACCTCTTAGAAAAAGGAATCCAAGAAAAATATCAGATACCTCATAAGAGCTATCCAAAGTGATGTTTGGCCCTAGTTGCCAAATTTAACACTCCCTCTTAACTAGGGAGAACATCACCTGCCAAACTGTCTGACAATTTGTACCATCCCTATCACTACACTGCTCTACTATATTGAACCATGAAGAAAGAAGAAATGATCAAGAATGTATTATACCATTCTCCACTGACCTGAAGTTAGGATCCAACAACAGAGAGTGTGTCATACCACTCTTAGCTGACCCATAGTTAGTTTCCATTAATCCCAAATCAATATCAACATCCTAGCATAGGGAGTATGGTAGTACATAATGTCTCCATTGGTAGTATGGTCCCTATCCTCATTTTCCTACTCATTGGCCAGATGAGAGGTACTTCCCATGAGTCTCGGACTGCATGGGTAGGATGTGCCGTTAGGAGAAGGTGAACCACTCATCTTATGCATATGCCACCATGGGGTATCACAGGGAAAGGTGAACCATTCATCCTATACATAGCACACCACTAGGGGAGGATGAGTCACCCTATGGTCGCTTATTGCTCCAAGAAGTACCCCAAGCCCCCCGAAGCTCCTAGAGCTCACTATCCATCTCATACATGACCCTCATAAGAGGTTCTCTCCACGACTCCAAGTCATTCACGGAAGGTTAATAATTTGACCTTCCCGAGGGCTTCGTAAGAATATCGACGACCTTCTCATAGGTCCGAATATGATGGAGCCTTATTGCTCCCCGCTGTACCATATCCTAGATAAAGTGGTACCTGATATCAATATGCTTGGAGTGATCATGAAACATGAGATTCTTAGAAAGATGAATCCCACTCTGGTTGTCACAGAAGATCACGGTGGTATACAACACATGTCCAAACAACTCACTAAAGAGCTTCCTCAACCAGACAACTTCACAAGAGACCAAACTAGCAGTAATGTATTCAACCTTAGCGATGCTTAAAGCAACTGACTTATGCTTCCTACTCATCCATTATATCGAAGCATAATCTAGAGAGAATCAACATCCTGATGTCCTTTTGCGATCCACCACACTTCCAACTCAGTGTGCATCAGAGTAACCATGTGTGATTTTGCCCCAGAGATATCTCAAGAGATTCTTGGCAGGAATCCAATGTATATGATGAGACTTGACCATAAACTGACTCAATGTGTTCACTGCAAAACATATGTCCAGATAGGAATTCACCAAGAACATTAGGGCCCTTATGAGTTGATGATAATAATAAGAATTTCCCAAATCAGGCTCGACAACACTTCCACATGACTTCTTGAAGTTAAGTTCCATCGGAGTAGTCACGGACTTGAATTCCACCATCCCAAATCTTTCAAGTAGCTTCACAATATATTTTCCCTGAGAAAGGAAAATCTCCCCTAGCTATTGCTATACCTCTAACCCTAGGAAGTAATGCATCAGTCCTAGGTCCTTCATATCAAATGTAGAATCCAACTCTTTCTTACATTGATGAATAAGAGGGTTTGCACTTGTCAGAAAGGGATCGTCCACATAGAGTACCAAGATGATAGGTTTATCATTCTCAACCTTAAAGTAAAGGTTCAGATCAACTTCACTTCTTGTAAATTCCAGCTTCATCGGATAGCTATCGATCCTCTCATACCAAGCCTAGGGTGCTTGCTTCAACCCATAAAGGCATTTCTTTAACCTGCATACATGTGTATGACGATATTGAACTTCAAACCCCTCAGGTTGTTCCACATAGACTTCCTCCTTAAGTGAACCATGCAAGGAGGTAGTCTTGGCATCCATTTTGTGTATATTCCATCCTTGTGAGGCAATAAGGGCTATAATCGAGCAGATGGTGGTGTAGCGAGCAACGGGTGCAAATATCTCATCATAATCTACACTTTCCTTTTGAGAGAAGCCTCGAGGAACAAATCTGGCTTTGAACTTCTCAAGACTTCCATCAACACCATGTTTGATCTTGTATAGCCATTTAGAGGTGACAAAAAAATTATCATGGGTTCTAGGGACCACATCCCATACATCATTCTTCATAATTGTCTCGTACTCTTCGTTCATAACATCCTTCCATACTTGTTGCTTCACAGTTTCTTTGAATAAGCAAGGTTCAGACTGAATAATGGTGCTCATAGCAGTTAAGTACCCTTGGTACCTATTAGGCTTCTTGCTTTCGTGAAATGCCCTCCTCTGTGCAACATGTCTCTTGGCATCTTTGAGAGTTTCCCTCAGCCATGAGGGTATCCTATTGGAGGAGGAGGGATCATGAGGAGGAGGATCAATGGGATCCACCAGTTCTTCAACATTGGGCATCGAATCATCCTACGAATCTCCCTGATTTCCTGCATCTGCTTCTTTGTCCTTCCTTGGAATAGAAAGGTTGCTAATCTTCCTTAGGGAAGCATCCTCATCGAAGGTGACATCATGACTCAACTCTACTTCTCTTTGACTAGGCACATAGATTCTATATGCCTTAGAAGTTTCAATGTAGCCCACAAAAAATACTTTCTTCGCAAATGCCTCTAATTTAATTCTATTTTCTTTCGGCACATGAAAGTATACAGGATTACCAAAAACTCTAAAATGAGGAACATCAGGTTTCTTACCGGTGAAAACTTCTTCGAGAGTTTTGTAGTCCAATGCTTGATGAGGGCATTGATTTTGAACATACACTGCGATGTTTGCAGCTTCGGCCCATAAGAACTTTGGAAGGCTTTGATCATGAAGCATGGCACGAGTGGATTCTACGATAGAGCAGTTCTTCCTTTCAACAACACCATTTTTCTCAAGAGTATATGTGGTAATAGTCTCCCTCTTAATGCTAGCTTCTATAGCCTTTGAACTCATTTGATTCAAATTCGGTTCCATTATAAGTCCTCAATATTTTGATCTTCTTCCTGGTTTGATTTTCAACCAAAGCTTTGAAATAACAGAACCATGAGAATACTTCTTCCTTCTTCTTCAAGAATATATCCAAGTCTTGCGAGAGAAATCATCTATAAAGATTTAATAGTATAAGTATCCTCCCAATGAGTTCACGGGCATTGCACCAGATAGATCAAAATGAATCAATTGCAATATGTTAGTAGTCTTGCTATCACTTGAGGGGAATGGTCCCTTTGCATGCTTTCCTTCGAAACACCCCTGAAAAACACCTTCATGTTCTACTTTAAATTCAGGCATACTTGTCACCATCTTTCTCGCATTGGGTAGAGCCTTATAATGTAGATGAGGAAACCTCTGGTGCAATAATTCAGATTGAAGTGATGTGTCGCAAGACATAACTCCCAATGGGCTTCCTCTAACTTGATATAAAATGTCAACCCTGAATCCAAAGTAAATGCTTCTTTGAAATTTCTTTTCCACACACGTACCTTTCCATCGATGAATGCCACCTGGACTCCTTTGTCTTCCATCTCCGATATAGACACTAGATTCTTCTTTAGATCATGTACATATAGTACTTCTTAAAGATGAGTGGTGTTACCTTGATTCAATTGAAGGGTAGCATTCCCAACTCCCTTCACAAGATAGGTGGCATTGTCTCCAAGGATAATTTCCAAATTTATATCCTTCTCTATCAGATTTAAAAAAGCTTCCTTGTACACGGTGAAGTGCCTTGAGGCACCACTATCAATCAACCAATTTCCCAAAGTATCCAAAGGAGAGGCAATATAGAGGGAAAATATAAGATCAAATTCCTTTTTTTTCCACAGGAAAAAATCGGTAACCTTTTATTTAAAAAATGAAAAGTTACACAAGCAGATGCATTGAAGCATTTCCATAAGATGCCCATTGGGCTCGAGTGCTTTCACACCCCATGCAACGTTACAAAACTAACGTGCATTTAGAAGAAGAAAAAGAGAAAGAGAGAAGAAGGGAGAAAGAGGCAGAAAAACTGGATTCCGGTAGTGAGTAAAGGACTCACCCTTCAAGTTTTTCTCCCCTTTTTCTTTTCGACCTTGCGCCACTCTCCTTGAGTGGGCTCAATCGAAGCTATGACTAACTATGTTTCTGCTTTCTGTGAGGCTGTTTCCTTGTCTGAGTCTGAAGTATCTGAGTGGTGATGCCGTTTGATCCCTCCCATACTCAGATCCTCGCTTGCCTTCTCTGCCTGATTTGAGTGGAACTGTGAAGCCTTGTTGTCTGATGTGGTTTCCTTCTGAGTCTCCATTTCTTGAGAAGATCAAATTCCTTTTGCTTAGAATTGACAACAATAAACTCATCATACCTAGAGTTTCTTGTTCTTTTAGAAGCTTGATCATTTCCAAGTTGAGTAGTAGAAGCATTCCTTTTCCCTTTTTTGTTGAACTTGTCATTCCTTTGATTGTTATTGCTACCCCTAGAATGATTGTGATCATCATCGTGAGATGTGTCCCTTCTATTTGGACACTCCCTGGCATAGTGACCAAACTTGTTGTAAACAAAGCATCTTCCCTTCCTTCCATTTTTGAATCTCGATCTTCCTTCAATTTGCTTCTTTGAACCTGCATTGTTCTTCCTCTTGGCATGAGTAGAGAATGCGGTAGGATTATTCATATTTGAAGGCATCTCCAATTCTATCATCCTTGTTTCTTCTTGAGAACATCTAATCAACAATTCTTTAAAACCTGGAATTCTGTCATTATTGAGAATAGTAGTGTTGAACACATGCCATTCGGGAGGAAGACCTCTAAGGGAAATGAAAGTGAGCTCCCTGTTAGCAATAACTTCACCAATTGAAAGAAGATCATTTTTTATCTCGGTAATCCTCATGAAGTAGGATTGAATATCCTCACCTTTTCCTTTATTTATATCCTTCGACTTCCTCTTGAGGAAAAGAATTTGATTTGTATTGCTAGATTTGAACAAACCAACCAACCTGTCATATATCTCCTTTGATGTATTCAAATCGGAGATGTAAGCAAATAAGTGCTTATGAATAGAATCCCTGATGATCTTATTGTAATTGACTTCACCCTTCTTGTACTTTGTCTTAGCAACAACTGGTGTAATTGAAGGAAGTTCCAGAATCTTTCCCTGCACATATTCCATGACATCTTGCTCTTCTAAAGTCAAATCAAGAGACATATTCCATGCAAGATAATCAAACTTATCATGAAGCTTATCATCAGACTTGAAGTAGGATGTGGAGGCCATTGAGACTTGTTCTTGATTAGTGATTGCTCCTCTTAGTGATTGTTGTTCACTCTTGCTTGGGCTTTGTCTTCACCTCAGCTTCGATACCATGCTAATTTTAGGATAACAATGGTATGTTCTATGATTAGAGCAAGTATACTTCAATTTTCTTTATTAGCCCAATATCATATCCAATATAGCAATCACGTCAACATGATAGTAAAATGCAGCTATAACATAAACAATAACAGTAGAAGACAAGCCAACACAAGAGGACACAAGATATGGCACCAGCCAAGGACAAACCCCAATGTGGGGAAACCCTTGATCAATTCTTCTTATAATTCTTCAAAAGTCCAGCAGAGAGAGAGAGAGTATAGTTTACAATATTCACTTGCCCAAACTGATCAGTCAAAACAACAAAAACAGAAAGTCCTAACCAAAAAGTAAACGCTGGTCAATAAGGCTGAAATTGACCTCCAAAACAGCTCGGTCAACCTTGGTCAACTCGGCTTCCAAAAGCAAGAGAATGCAACCCAAAACAGTATGAAAATAACCAATCAAATCTGGTCAACAAAAATAAACACAACAACCTGAATTAGGGTAGTTAACGCTGGTCAACGCAGGGGTCAAACTGCCTTGGTTTTTGTGCCCAAAACAACGGCCTACCCAAACAAAAGTCCCCCTCACAAAGCCAAAGTCAAATAGGTTCAACGTTGGTCAAAGTCAACCTCCTGAAAGTTCGGTAAAATCTGGTCAAAGTAGCAGTTAGAAAATGCAATATTCCTTTCGCACGTGTGGAGAGAGAGAGGCCCTGAAATCTGTACCAAATCAAGATGAGAGAGAGAAAGATGAATGAGATGAGATGCCAAAATGAGGAGGAGGCACCTTGTATTTATATGCAACGTTGAAGGCTGGAGGAGGCTAATTTGATGGCTCGCCGACCATGACAATTTGTCCATAATCAAAACAAATTCATAACTTCATTTGTACATGTTAGAATGGGATGATCTTTATATCAATCCTACACCTCTCGGAAAGAGGAATCCAAGAAAAATATCGACTGCCTCATAAGAGCTGTCCAAAGTAATGTTTGGCCCTAGTTGCCAAATTTAACACTTCACCTCCACCCTGAAATATACAACAAAATGGTTCCACCTACTAAAGGAAATCTAGAGCCCACTGTACACAAAGACAACAAGAAATGCTTCGAAAGTCCTCTCTCAAGGAATCCAAGGAACAATCCCTCCACCCCAGCCTTTAAGGGACTTTAGAGAAAACCATCTCCACCCTCTGCCCAATAGGGAATTGATAGGCCATTGTCCTCACCTGAGAGATATTCTTATGCTAGTCTTGCCAACTGAAATCATCTATCCAAGTGCCTCTCCTTGGCCTTGAACTTCAGGGCCTCCCCTGCTATTGATCTTCACCGCTCTGCTCCAATGCATTTTTTTTGTCTCTTCTGTCTATGATGCCCTCTCATCCATGACAGTTCCTATTGTTCCAACGTTCCCTTCCCTTGGTTGACTTCCTTGTTCATCCCGCTACCTGCATAGCTCCATCCTGCATTAATTTTTGGTCCTTGTTGCTTGTCACATTTCTTTCCAAGGCAACAGGGCCTGCGTACCTTTCTTGCAGTTCTATTAAATCCATGAACCAATCTATTAGACACACAACAACCATCTTCAATGGATGTCCCAACAGTTCAGAGTTTCATGCCTTAAGAAAACTTACACCATCCCAACAAGTAACCTCCCTCAGTCTGTGGAATCTGTGTCCCTTACTCAACCCATTTCAATTTAGGAATCTAAATACATGGAAGTGTTTACATGGCATTCATAAGTAAGATATGACCAAGACTATCACAATCCCCACATTTAAAAATATTTCCATACAACTTGGTTAGAATGATGCTAATCATAATGGTCCTATAATTGGAGGAGATGCTTTTATCCTCACTTTTAAATGAAGCTTTGCATCCATGGTTTAGGGAAGCCTTCCTTCACTGCTAAATTGAAGAGCTTGTGAATGCGAGGGATGATGATATATAAACCATAAGAAAAATGGATTGAGATATTTAACTTAGATATATAAAATTCAAACAATTTTACATATTGAGAGTATTCTCTATCCTCAACGAGGGTGAAAGATAAAATGGCGGTTTTAATATTATCATTATTTTTTCAATAACAAAAGGGTTTCTCTATATGATAATTATTCTTATTACTATTTAAAATAAAAGGAATTTAGTTAGCTCAAGTAATCATAAACCAAATGTGAGACCTCTCTATTGGGGAAATCGTGGATTCAAGTCTCTTCAATTCTTTGGAGTTAGTATCCATGATCAAAACCAATGGTTTGCCATCCATGGCCATGAATTATGGGAAGTACAAAAAAAGTACAAGGATGAAGTACATAGGATATTATTCAAAGCGAGTCTAATAATTAAAAACACTTGTTTTTATAAGAGAGGAAAATTCTCTTTCTCACAAATAAGATATATTAATTTGATATTTGGTTAGACAATAACCTTAAAATATTTTATTATTATTCATTAATAGTAATTTTTCCATTAAAATGATCATTAAACATATTTACTACTTATTATATTTTAATTGATAATTATTATTATATATAATAGGTGGGAAACTGTTTTGAAGTTAAATGTGGGAGATTTTTAATGGTTTTGGTTAGTATATTTATTTTGGGTTAGAAGATTTAAATATTATTAAAGGAATAATAATTTATATATTTATAGATTGAAAAATAGCTTGAGACAAAGGGTATTTATATTAATTTCTTCACTTATATTTGGATTTGGTAGGAATTATGTTGAGGTAATACACATTATTACATTTTTGTAAAAGAAAGAGTAAAACTTGACTCATGAAAAAACGACCATCTTTTAAAATAAAGTGATTGGAAAATTCCGTATACAACACAAATAATAGATTAAAATACGCTTAAACCAGTTTAAGTTTTAAAAAATACATTTAAGTAAATATAATAACAATTAATTGACCCTAAAAGTCAAACACAGAGCCTTTACACATCAGCTATCACCAAACATTTGCCGCCTCATATTCCAAGGACATTCTTTATTTATTTTTTCTTTTAATTAATAAAGTCGGACATGAAAGGTTTATGAAATGGAGCTCATTCTCAGAGAGTTATATAAAGACGTGGAGTGGTAGGGTTTACAAGCCTTCAAACTGCGCGTTAGTGTGAACTGTGTCCTTGGCCGTGTCGAGAAACCTAATATTTGCTTGCTGTTTTAGCTCAGCAGCTTCATCATGGAGCAGTCTTTCATCATGATCAAGCCCGACGGCGTACAGCGTGGATTGGTATGCAATACATATCGTAAACTTCCTCTGAATTTAGTTCGATATTTAATCATGGGCTTGGCCGTGCGATATTTATGAGAAATCTATGTTGTTTCATGTCTTTTACCAATTCAAAATGAAAGTCGTGTCATCCATGGGTATTTTTAACCCTTTTTGATGTCGGTTCCACTTATTGGATGCATATTTGAACTTTCCTTGCTTCAGTTTCTAAACCCATGTTCAGAATACCTACAGTTTTGTATGGAAGCTTATTGATAAAGTTTCCCCTTTTCTGATCAATAAAAATGGTTTTAGGTTGGAAGCTTATTGATAAAGTTTCCCCTTTTCTGATCAATAAAAATGGTTTTAGGTCAAAATGGAATGTTATATTTGTGTGCGTGACGGGGAGTTGGGGGAGGGGGGTGGTGGATGGTCAAGTTCTGCGTCTAGAGGGCGGAACTCCTTTCAATATGCTTTACTAAGTATGCTTTTCCCATGAGAATAATTTTTCTTTTGTTGCTTTTGATGGGGATCACAAACTCGGCTATATTATATCTGCTATGTTTTGAACCTAGATCATCAATCATGATCGCAAAGCTGGAATACATGACTAAACTTCAGCCTGATCAACTACTGAGTATTTTTTTTCATTATGTGCGAAAGCAATTCCCATTTTTTCTGGGGCCTTCTCTACAGGATGCGCCTGAATATTGTGAGGGGTCATGCCGCATTGTTAGAGTTGGATCTTCTAAGGTCTCTCTCGTTCAATGACTTAAGAGGCCTAGCTACCCATTTTTGTTACATGTAGGCCCAGTAGTCTTGGGAAGCCAAGGTAGCTTTCCGAGAAGCTTAGTAATCATTTTAAACTATTTTACTTGAGTGGGCGGTTTCTAGATGCTGATGGTTCTTTGCTCTAAGTGGGGTTTTAAACAGAAGGGCGACTGTTATTCTGCAGCGTTGATTGTAGTTATCACACCCGTTCTACATTTTTAAGCAACTTTTGCGATCACAATCCTGTTAGCTGTTATTGTAGTGGATGGGGTTTTACATAGAAGGATTTTAAACGATGATAATGATGTTACGTCACCCCATCCTCACTCACTTAATGGGGTTGCTTGTCCCCATCATTTATTTCATTAGCAGGAAACAAGAACGAAACCCTGGTGGATGGCCATCAAACACCCCAGTGAACCAGCTACCCATTGGGTTGGTAGGTACGGTTTGACCAAAGGGAAAGAGAAGTGTTCTACTCAAAATTTCTGCTAAAGAGATGGGTGCAGAGGATGGCATTCATTTCCCTGGCAGGAAATTGGGTTGTATTTGTTTTTCCTTGTGCATTTGATTGGTGCAAAGCATATTGTTGTAAACATTAATTCCTTAAGTTCATCTTTGCCATTAACCTTTTCCATTAATGTAGTTCTATATAGACCTCTTTTTAGGGGTTATTCTGAATGTCTAATGTTGTCTTATAAGGCAAGGGGTTCTTTGTTTTGGTGCATGTAGCACATAACTTGTATTTAGATAAATTTATCTGGAGTCTGGACTGTACATCCATTTTTTTAAGATATGGATGGGTGGGAATGGAGATAAGGTGCCCATTGCTGTAAAATATTCTGGGGTGATGTTTTTGCTTTATGTGCATCGAGAAATCAGCAAGCAGTTACTCATACACTCAATAATGAGTATGCAGGATTTACGTTTCCAGTAGGAGTCGTTCAGGGAGTTGAGGGGCTTGTAATTTTATGAAGTTGTGTATGGTAGATGATTTCATGTGTTTGGTATATGGACTTCTGTTGAGAGATTACTCTGAAAATAAGATGTAATGTGAAACCGACAACCTGATATCCACATTTTATTTTATTTTCTTTGGGAATTTCGATATGAACTTGTGGTGATTGGGATTAGACACCTATTTCTTCCAACATTGGATATGCATAAAAGCAAATGTGATAAGTCTTCATGGTGTTTGAGACCTTTTATGATATCAGGGTTAGAGTAAACAGGATATCCACATTTTATTTATTTTCTTTGGGAATCTCGATCATAGTTTTAAAATTCGGCCGATTCGAAACGGAAACGGCCGAGTTGATCCGTTTCATTGCTCAGAAATATGACTCGGTGGAGGAAACGGTCGAGTTGATCCGTTTCATTGCTCAGAAATATGACTCGGTGGAGGAAACGGTTTGGGAGGCCGACCGTTTCCACATCTACTCGGCCGAGTCATTAAATCGGCCAATCACCCAAAAGACAGGGATTTTTCAATTTTTTTTTGAACTTTTTAACATTTAGCTGATTGTTGGGGACTCCAAGGTGTTTTCTAAATTGGTTAAGTGCTATTTGGGGTCCATTCCCCTCTCCTAGTATTGATATGCTATTCAAATTTCATGGTAATGTTAAAGTAAAAGTGACATTTTCCTTAATCTTCATTTTCATCCTTTTACTTAAATTTTTAACATTACCATGACATGACTCAGGATGTTGGATTTCATATGGAGAAAGTAGAATTTTAGATTTCATTCAAAATCTAGCAGACTTATTAGGATTTCAGGATTGGAGGATTGCAATGTTTCCATTGAATTTTGTCATGTATTAGGGTATGGAACTCGTATTTAATCAAGAGCACCAATCCCTCTGTACCTTGATGTTTGTGACATTGGTTGTCGAACTCCTCCGGGATTCGCTCCCAAACCAGGGGCTTCTGAAAATGTCGCTCCCACTCCCATTTTTGCTCTCGCTCCCCACTTTCGCTCCTGCTCCCAAGTAACACTGAGCCAGATGATGTTGGCAACTCTAGCAATTGCCAGTAGTACTGGTCACAGACTTTTGTTGTAGAGGCCATTTATAGACTCCTTGGTTATGTGTTTTTGTTTTGATCTCTATATCAACATCATGTATGTATTGGACAATGCACTGGGTGCCATTTTGATATAATGGATATATTCATGAGCTTACTTTGATCATATGTTGTCTTCTATCTATATTCTAATGCTGTGTGTTTGGAAACATGAATGAAAATCTTTAAAATTATGTCTTTTTATAAAGATTAAATATTTAATGTATTTTTTACAACGTCTGAGTCATTGAAATCGAGCCGGTCGAGTCGATACCAAGTCCGGGTCCGGGTCCGGGTCTGGGTTCGGGTCTCGGGCCAGGGTCGAGCCCGAGCCGGAGCCGGAGTTGGAGTCGACCCTCGGTCGAGTCGGAGTTTTAAAACATTGATCTCGATAAGGACTTGTGGTGATTGGGATTAGACACCTATTGCTTCCAACACTGGTTATGCATAAAAGCAAATTCTGGGTCCGGGTCCGGGTCCGGGTTCGGGTCCGGGGCCAGGCCCGAGCCCAAGCCGGAGTTGGAGTTGACCCTCGGTCGAGTTGGAGTTGGAGTTTTAAAACATTGATCTCGATAAGAACTTGTGGTGATTGGGATTAGACACCTATTGCTTCCAACACTGGTTATGCATAAAAGCAAATTTGATAAGTCTCCATGGTGTTTGAGACCTTTTATGATATCAGGGTTAGAGCAAAGACGAAACGTTGTTTGTTTAATTTAAAATATCACTGATCAAATGTGTTTTCCTGAAGTAGTAATGTTTTAAGTAAATTGGTCAAATTCAGTTCGAATTGCATGCATCTCGAATTGCGACTCATACTGTTATTCTTTGTTGACCACCTATGGATCTTAATTATTTCCTGTGCAAAATGGCCTTAAAAGTAGTGAACCAATAAGGACTATCCACCTATGGATCTTAATTATTTCCTGTGCAAAATGGCCTTAAAAGTAGTGAACCAATAAGGACTATCCATACTTATGCCACCTTACAGAGGTCTCAGTTGATACTAACAGTGAGAGAGACACTCTCTTCTTGACAGTTTTTAGCGTCCAATTCTGAACTGACTTGATCTTAAGCATACGAAGCATATGTTATCTACTTTCATGTGTGCAGATTCGTTACTTTTATGCAATCAGGTTTTCCTGATTTGTAAATGTTGAAGGATTGTTTCCTTTATTTTTTGATTTTGTTTTGTTGATGTAAAATTTGACCCTTTTGACCATGAATCATTCCTGTCATAAAGATTTGGCATGCAGGTTATATCTTTTGTGATAAGAAGAGTGCCTCTCCTGCAAGTGGGTTATGAACCGTGTCTGTGTCTGTATTATTGTGTGCATATATTTTTAGGGTATCTAATGTCTTTCGGTGTTTATTGTATATTAGGTTGATAATTTTGGAAGTTAGCCTTTTGTTGTTAATTTGTATATTCATTCATTTTTCCATGGTTAAGTAGTATCCTGTTTGTGATCAATTTTCGAAACTTTCCGATGCTGATGAAAGACCTTCTTTTGTACAATAGGTTGTGTTGGTAGAAGGCTTTTAACATTATGCACCGAGTTGAATTGTTACATAGACTTGTTTCTGAGTCACAAGTTAAATTAGAAGTGACGGGCTTGTGAAATATATTCTGCTGGTTAACGATACTTTTAATTGTGCAGGTGGGAGAAATTATATCCAGGTTTGAGAAGAAGGGCTTTATTTTGAAAGGTAAGTGGTAATCACATTTCTTTCTGCCATATTTAATGTTATATTAAATAAACATGTCCGGGTTTCTACCTGATTGCTGGCGAAGTCTGCCAAGGCAAATGCGAATGAAAGTTTTAATTTTACAGTCTGTGTTTTTGACTCATTTAATCCATGTGGATGCGTCTAAATATAATTCTTCACAGAAACTCTGCAAAATTGCCTTACCTTAGCCTGTACCTTTGAACCATCTAATTTCTAAGTTCTTAATATATGCAGGTCTGAAGTTTGTGGCTGTAGAGAGATCATTTGCGGAGAAACACTACGAGGACTTGTCTTCAAAGCCCTTCTTCCCTGGACTGGTAGAATACATAATTTCTGGCCCTGTTGTAGCTATGGTCTGGGAGGGGAAAGGTGTTGTTGCAACTGGTAGGAAAATCATCGGAGCTACAAATCCTGCAGCATCTGAACCCGGAACTATTAGAGGCGACTTTGCTGTAGAGGTTGGAAGGTAAATATTATTTGCTGTGGTGGGATTCATTTCTGCTGTTATTTTGAACATTTAACTGCTCCCGATTTGTCAATTTTTGTGATATAGTCCTCAACATTTTCGTTGGAGATTGTGCCCATCATTCAATTCTAATTGAATGAGTTGTTCGCAGGAACGTTATCCATGGAAGTGATGCAGTTGAGAGTGCAAAGAAGGAAATAGCACTTTGGTTTCCTGAAGGTGTGGTGGACTGGCAGAGCAGCTTGCATTCTTGGGTTTATGAGTAAATTATGATCCAAAAGCAAAAGCCGGTCCAACTCATAGTTGAATTTTATCTGATCTCTAATGCTGTTTGAACTGGCTTTTGACTACAAAAGCAAATCTTTAGCATTTCTTCTTATTAGTTGGTGTCCTATTCAAACTTTACTAAGAATTTAGAAGATCCTAAAGAATGTGTGTTGGAGGGGTTTTCCTTAATCTTACGAATTTAGCGTTCATTTGATTTTCAAATTAAATGGCCAAAGTCGGTGACTGGGAGTGACTCTTGATGCTTATATCTTGTTTAAAGTGCTGGAGATTATTATCTATGCGTTGAATTCGTTCTTCAAAATTTTCGCTAGAATTGCTTTGAGTTTTAAAAGACTGGCATCCTGTTCTTTCTTTGACAAATATATATTATATAGGATATTTTTTGATGTTTAATTGTCCGGTATTTTTTTCTTAGTCTTTTTTACTGTAATATTATTATTCTGGTGTTATGATGAATAAGACCTTTTCCTTTGTGGGACAAAGGACCCACTTTTGCGCACCAAATTAGTTGCAAATACACCTTAGCACCTTAGCCCTCTGCTTGAGAAGGAAGAAATTTGTCCTGTAGCCCTTTATTAAAGGACCCACTTTTGCGCACCAAATTAGTTGCAAATACACCTTAGCCCTCTGCTTGAGAAGGAAGAAATTTGTCCTGTAGCCCTTTATTAAGGTCCACTTAGACAATGTGATAATTCTTGATAATTCTTTTTGAAAGACTTTCATGGTCTATTTTGATGAAGTGGCCTATTAAATTGCCCACATATTCTAAGATTTATGATTGGATTAAAGCCTTTCATGGTCTATTTTGATGAATTGGCCTATTAAATTGCCCACATTCTAAGATTTATGATTGGATTAAATGGATGTGTAAGTTAAGAGAGGATTAAAATCTGGGAACTAGATAGATCAATTTGTCCCCAAAGCCAAGGTTGGTAAAAGACTTTTTGTTGGCCTTCTAAATTTTTGAAGAACACAAAAAATTCTTTTTGAGTAGCATAATTATATATTTTGGTACCAGTTCTGGTGTACCATCACGAAGGGCAGATGTCAAGGGCCAAAATCTGTTAAAACGAAACGACAAATAATTGCGTGCTGTTGATAATTTGAAGCGCTCGAGTTGGCAACAACATTTACCACTTCAAAAGATGGGTGTGCATAGATTGATCCACCACAAAAGCTGGACCTTGGAGATCTTGCTGTGTTGGAGAGTTGGGTACTAGATTAACGGCATCTTCAAAAGACATGGGTTTAGAATTAGGTGTCCCCTGGCCTTGGCATCATGATTTAAGCTTGCAATCTCTAGAGATTGAAGCATCTATGGTAATGCCATAATCGCTAACAAAAGCTCCTCCTTAAGTTGCATTCCTTCGTGAAGAAGCTGCATAAAACCAATGGAAGGCTCGACAAATATTGCGAATTGTAATAGATTTATCAGATCTGGATGTAGATTGGTTTCTTTTGGCTTGCCACTGGACGCAGGGTTTGTGGGCCTAGAGCAGGAGCGGTTGCCCTGTCTAAAGCCCAAGTATTGTGTCCCGTTGAGGCACTATGTCAAACATATTGCATGCTGTGTCTGTTTCCCACCTTTGGCATACATGTTAATAAGAGCGGTCTGTACAAACATTCCTCCTTCCAGCACTGCTAAATTTGTGCACGCAGGAAGAATTTTGTCCAAAGTCTTGGCATTAGGACTCTGCCTGCCATGTTTATCTCTTGAAAAAGTTGAAAAAGTTTCAGGGCTTGTTCGCCCTGCGCATTCTGGGTTTAGGGTGCGGTCATCACAGTCTAAAACACCACTTCTTGCTGATGCATTTTGTCAAACACATTGAGTTCTCTATCTACTCTGCGGCAATAAACTGTAACCATCACAGTTCAAAAGTGAACTTCACGTTCAGACAATTCATCAAACACTTCGTGAACATCCGATTAACTCTAGCTTTTGCCATACATATTGGCTAGAGCTCCATTCAATACCAATGCCGCATGGAAGCCGTCTTTCTCGCACAAAATTGACCTCGACAACAGGTGGATAGATTTGTTGAGGGCGCAGATAACCTGGAACGGCCTGGTAACCGTGAGGGTAGTAGGTTTCAGATCCAACTGGGCCAGGAGAAAGCGCCGGCTACGGAAATCCGCTGACTGGCTGCTGTGGGCAGTTGGCAGCGCCCTGAAATGTCCCATAATGTCCCTGCCCTAATGGTTTAAGTGTTTTTCTCTTGACAAAAATTTCTTTTGCCTTGTCCAAAACAAGGTTCATGTACTCATCAAATCCAATGATGCGACCTTCATTCTTTAAATCTGTCTGTTTAAATAGCCAAATCTGAATGCGACCTTTGTTCTGCAGGAAGCGGAAAATGAGATTAACGGGCTGGGTTACAATCCTCTATTCTGAATGCGAGCTTTGTTTTGCAGGAAGCGGAAAATGAGATTAATGGGCTGGGTTACAATCCTCTATTCTCTGGCGGTCGCCATGGTTCTTTTCCTATAAGTTATGCTAAATTATTTAACTAAATTACATCAAACCTCCTCAATTTTGTTTGGGTTACTAATAATCACTTTTACAAAGTATGAGAGCCTACCCAAACATTATTATAACAAAAGTTATGCTAAGTATTAAACTAATGTTTTGAAAATGAATTGAAATAAGTTTTTGTATATCTACTCCTACAAGGTTGGAATAAATCTGATAAAAGAAGGTAACAAATAGATCTCATCAAGCTCCTGTAGGGATGAATCCTTGGAATGTGATCCTATCAATAAAGCTTCATGAAACTAGTAGCGAGATTTAGGAAGCTCTATATTCATTAGGTAATCAACCCAATGAGAAAAAAAATTCCAAGCTTTATTGAGATATCGACACTAATATCGAGAAGAGCAAAATAAAAGCTTTACCTTAAAGCTAGAGATGCATTCTAATTTATTCAAAGCTAGAGATGCATTCTAATTTATTCAAGGGAGTTGTCTTTAGTGCGACTTTTTGGAGATTTCGGTGACGGAATCCAGCGGAAAAAATTGAGGTTATATCTTGATTTGTATTATTTAAAATGGTTTTTTAACTGCATATTTGGATTCAACACCCTTAAAAACCCTTGGGACACTTTGATTGTGCAGAAATTACCTATCAAACTTGCAATTCCAATAAATTACTGTCGGATTTTGGCTGGAAAAACCCACCGGAAAAGCTTCTAGCTTTATTTATCCATTTTCCAAAATTTATTGTATGAAATGGTATCTCAATGATATATGTCTAGTTTTAAAATTGAAGGTTGAGTTCTTTTAGATGAATGAGACCTTGGTTGTCACTGTATAACTTGCTAATCTTTTACTTTTCAAATTCATCCATAAACCTTTGTAATCAAATAATTTCTTTACTAGCCTATGTAGAAGCAACATACTTGTTACTATTGTCGAAAGTGCAACAATCTTTTGCATTTTAGAAACCCAACTTACGGTTATTCCACCTATAGTGAACACATGCTTTGTGGTGCTTTTCATGTTATTTCTGTCACTTGCCATACTTGAATCGACATATCCCTATAGAATAATGTTTAAACCTCCAAAACATAATGCTTGATTAATGGTACTTTTCAAATATGTGAGAATCCACTTCACTACCATTCAATGCTCTTTACCTAGATTGTCATATACATTCTCACAATTCCTGCTTTTCAAATATGTGAGAATCCACTTCACTACCATTCAATGCTCTTTACCTAGATTGTCATATACATTCTCACAACTCCTGCTGCATGTGCAATATTATAACTTTTGCACATAATTGCATACATTATGCTTCCAACTACTAATGAGTATGGAACATTTGACAAGTTTATTGTTGTACTCTTTTTTCTTCCATATTATTTCTTTAACCTGTAAATCCATTTATTTTACAATTCTATTTTACTTGCAAGCAACTTGACTAAGTCCCAAGTTTGGTTATGTATCAAGAATTCCATCTATTCTTTCATGGTTTTCTCCCACTTCTTCTTTATTTCTACTTGCATTGCTTCTTCATATCTTTTTGACTCGCTAAAATAAATTAACTATACATAGTATAATGAAGGAGAGTAGTATACATAGTACCAATCTTTGTACAAGGCCTTTTCATTGAATACCACATCTCTACTCCTAAAGATTTTATGGTTTTCATTTTGCTTCAAGTTTTGTTCTATTTTCTTTATTAATGTGGACAAATGCTTCACAACCAAAGGTCTTCATAAATGAGTAGTTTACATTCTTATATGTCCATGCCTCCTTTGGAATACCACTATCCAAGGAACTTGAAGGCCCTTAGTTTATTAGGTAAATAACAATATCTACAACATCTGCCCAAAATTGCAAGGAAAATTTTGCATGCAATCTCATACACCTTACATGTTCCATGTTTGTCTTGTTCATCCTTTACGACACACCATTTTCTTGTGGTGTTTTTGGAAATGTCTTCTCTCTACAAATTCCATGGTATT
This sequence comes from Pinus tabuliformis, assembly GCA_031772625.1. NCBI lineage: Eukaryota > Viridiplantae > Streptophyta > Pinopsida > Pinales > Pinaceae > Pinus > Pinus tabuliformis. The sequence goes on from CM062818.1 coordinate 2,077,933,751, forward strand.
TAAAATAATTAGGAAGCTCCTCACTGTAGTATTCACCTCCATTTGCTGATCTGGAACAATTCAACTTATTTTATGTTTCTGCTCAACCCAAGTTTTCGATTTTTTAAAAGTATCAAAGACATCATATTTATTTAGAATAAAATAAACTCAAGTTTTCCTAGTTGCATCAGTGATAAAAGTAACATAATAATGAGAGCCACCAAGAGATGATTCTTGAACCGATATCCATATATCTACATGCACAAACTCTACTTTGTCATTATTCTTTTTTTTGCTATCTTTGAGAAAATTAGCTCTCTTATATTTTCCATAAACACAATTCTCACAAAATCCAAATCAACATGCTTCAAAGCTAATAATAATTTTCTTGAGTGAAGAATCTACATCTCTTTTTCACTCATGTGCCAAAGTTTACGATGTGCCATAATGTCCCATCTTCTCCTATGGAGGTTAAAGCAATACTAGAATCATAAATGCCATTGCATAAATATAAAGTATCTACCTTTTTCCCTTTTGCTATTACCAATGCTCTTTTAGTGACCTTCCATGTTTTGTCTGTAAATGTAGTTACACAACCTTCACTTCCCAATTGCTATGTTGAAATTAATTTTCCATTATGTTACATTATAAATACTTTACACATTCCAATAATTTTAGAGAGTTTATCATCATCCATAAAAATCTGTCCAAAGTTTCCTTGAACATAGTCACGAAATGTTTTCTATGAGATGTGACATGGAATTAAGCTCCTGAATCTATCACACATGAATTAGTTATATTTTCTAATGAGATAATCAAAGAATCTTGCAACACATCACTTGTTACATTCACTTCTTTATTGTTCTCTTGCTATCCATCTCTTTCTTTTCCCTTTTAAGACTTATAGTTTTTCTTCAGTGTCATTTCTTCACTCATTTCTAGCACATTATTCTTGATCTGGTTTTGGATCTGTCATTCCTTGACTTCTTGTGATATTCTGGGCTATTTCTTTTTCTCTTTGTTTTTTTTCTCCTATTATCTACAGTCAAAACATTACTTGATGTCTCACTTGAGATTTTTTGTCACATTTCTTCACTAAGGATAACACCAATAACATCATCAAACTTTAAAGTACTAGAAACAAAGATAAAATTACTGATATCCATGAGTAAGCCATTCTTACTTTTTGGCAACAAGCACATGAACAACATAGTCTTAATTTCATCATCAAAATAAATGCTTCATAAAAGATACCTTATTTGAGGCCAAAGGGTTTTTCATATAGTTTTGCCAATGCCTTCATTAGATCATTTGTTGTCATTTCCTTTGAAATGTTGAAGACCACCAATGTTGTCAAACACATCCGTATTGTTTTTAGTGCCTTTTTGTCAAAAATCCCTCATTTTTCATTTGTCATACTTGTTGGATTATTTTCTTTTCTACTTAACGATAATCAAATATATTTGTGATATCAATAGTCCTCCATTTGCATTTTCCATACCTTGTAGTTTTGGTAATTGAATTTATTGACCCTAAACTTCCTATCTTCCACCATTGCTCCCACCCGAACCAAGAACCCTTCTTTCCATGAGTTTAACAACCAAATAGACCTTTGACTCTGATACTAATTGTTAGTAATTGAATAATAAAACACTGAAAATAAAATATTATGCGACAAAGAAAAAACATTAAACAAGAGAAACATAGATATACGTGGTTCGCCCAATCTAGGCTACGTCCATGGAGTAATAACCAGTGATCCCTTTTATTTTATTTAGCAAATTGAAGGGATACAATCTACAACATATCTACTATAACTCTCTTTTCTCTTATGCAGTGTCTTTTCTTTCATTTTTCATAATAATACACAATTGCAATACCATTCCCTTATAGAAATCGAGGGTTGCCTTCTAGGGAAAGCCCCCCTATCAAGGACTAGGATCCAAATGTGGCTAAAACAATACATCCGAATCAAGAAGATAATTAGGCTTCACACCCAACATGTAACATTTTAAAGAGAATGTACTATTTTTTTTTTTCATTTTCTGGGTTTTTGGTTTTCTGGGAAAAATGTGTGTGTGCATGTTGTTAGTGTCTATGTATCACCAATGATCAAATGTACTATTTCCATGTGGTTGATAGGGTTATTAGGTCAAATTGTTATAGTTTCAAATAAAGTTTCAAATAAAATTTGGTCATTGGTCAACATCTAGGTCATTACTATTCCCTCCATTCTCAATTTCAGTAAATGCCATCATGGTCTTGTCATCACTCCTTGTGATGGGTCACCAAAATAGTGTCTTGGTCATTATTTTTGTCCTCAAATCATAATCATGCATATTGCGAAGGTTCAAAGTTCCAAATCATGGTTTAAGATATCCATTTGGTGTCATGATTAAGTCAAGTCATTATAAGTCATATAGAGAGTCATGTCATCACTTCATGTCACCATTATGAGAGTAGTAATTAGGGAAAAATTTTCAAAGAATTTTCTAGGGTACATTTCTCACCTCATGAAGATGTAACCTTGCGTAATAAAGTTGAAAAGCTGCAGTACACTACCACAAATCATCATTTCTCAAAAAACATATGTGATGTCATACCACTACCTAAGCAAAAATAGACTTTTGAGTTATAAGAAGACCATCCAAGCATTCTAATTCTTCATTTCAGCTTCATTGAGCACCTCTCCAACATCGAGCTTCATTGAGCAAACCCTAAATTCAAACACCATTGAGCCTAATATCTAGCATATGATTTTCTCTCCAGTCACTTCATTGGATGTAAGATCCTTAAGAGAGCCCTCTTTGATTTGGGAGGGCTAGCTACCAGATCTAAAGATTGGTTTGAGGTTACCTCCGTTGGTCTCCTTTCTTAGCCTTGGGACACCAAACTGGGGAAGTGAACAATTTCATATTCCCCGAGAAAGATCATCAAAGTTTAGATCTGATTTGTTGACGGTGGACAGCTGTTAGACACATATGAACGCTGAACCATTCACTTGGTGACTCCAACTTGATCCAAAGACTCAACTGGCAGCAGAATCCAGAAATCGAGAGGAGTTCTATATTAAGAAGTTATGCTCCTTTAAAACGAGATCACATTTAGGTTTTTCGAACCACATGCCTTGTGTAGATTGGTAGACTTATTTGCCGAAGTTCAAAGACGAGAAAGGAGATGATGCTGCTTTTCACTTGGTTAAGTTTCACATGCATGTGTATAATCTAAAGGTTCAATTTCGTGAAGACTGTCTCATGAAGATGTTCATGGAAATCTTAGAAGGAAAATCACGATCTTGGTATGGAGATCTTCTATTTGCTAGTATTTATTCTCTTAAAGATTTTCATTCAACATTTTTTGAAAAATATAGAGAGTCTCATCCTTCCTTGCCATTGATTGAGGATTGTTGTGAAAATTTTGAGGTTTTCATTCAAAATCTAGAGAATTCGTATGGTGATAAAGAGTTCATGGATGAAGAGATCCTGGAGGCTTTGAATTAGAACCCTTTCCATCTCCAAGAAGAACAGGGGTCTTGTCCCTTAGATGAAAGTGAAATTGAGCAGGTTTTCAATGATGGCATTAAACAACCTGTAGGCATTTTAGGAGAACAAGGGAACGTTCAACCCTGTTTTAATGAAGAGCCGATGCTTATGGATGATAGTCATGTTCCATCCTATGAGTTTGATGAATCTTTGCAGCAGACTTATTAGTATTTTGATGATCAAAGGTACGAGGATAGACAATCATATTGTTCTTTCTTTGGGTTTTTATTTCAAGATCATGTTTGTGAAGACCAAGATGAGGTTTATGATGAAATTCATGAACAAGGATCTCTAGACATTCACCACTCATGTCTCTCCAGCTCATCCATTTTTTGGAGCACTATTTCAAGGGCAGATTTGTGCAAATTATAATTTTGAATTGGCATGTGTGGAGGTTTCAGACAATGTAATTATGGCAGAAAATAATCATCAAACATTGCAAGTAGAGTATGAAGAAGAGAGCAGCGATAAAGAAGAGGTTGTTTTAGAGTCTCTTGCACATGATGATCTTCCTCCAAGTTCAAAAAATGAAGAGTTTGTCGAAGAAGAGCAGTTTATCCCGGATCCTACGGATGTGCACATTTTTGATATTGATAATATAACTGCCTCAAACACAGATTTTCAAGAACAATTTCCCTTTCCCCTGATGCGAATGAAAAACTTCATGAGCATATTTTCTTCTTTCATCCTGATAAAAAATTTGCATTGGAAAATGAAGGGTGTCCTTGTATTTCTGCTGACTTTCAAAACATGGTAATGTTCCAGATTATTGAAGACCCTATTGCCAATTTGTTGCAGCCAATTGGGAAGATGAATTTTCTTGTATTTATGGATCATGAGGACATGTTCACTGGACACTTTGAGTTGCCTATCTTTCATTTTTTCTGCCTGCTCAAGGAAAGTGTGAGCATGATTCAAGTAAGTAGCCATTTGTTGGATTGGTTACATTATAGGAATCATATCGCATGATTGTATATATATCTTCACCGGGTGGGAAGTTATCATTAGAAGTTTGAAGCCTCAGGAGAAGGCCATAAGGCTTCTACGATCAGTGGTTGTTTTATTTTAAAAGTTGTAAACTCAGTGTTTCAGTCAAGTCAAGTCAATTTTAGATTTTCTTAAGTTTAGTCAGTTACTATTTTGAGTGTCAAGTGTTTTATTTTGACTCCATTGCCTAATGTATGAGGCTATCTGGTCTACGCTGTTCTTGACACCTCCTAAAGGAGCTTCCATCCCCAGTTGGAGCCGATGTTAGTGTATATGAGTCACCAGTGAACAAATGTACTCTTTCCATGTGGTTGATAGGGTTATTAGGTCAAATTGTTATAGTTTCAAATAATTTTTCAAATAAAATTTGATCATTGGTTAGTGTCTAGGTCATTACTACTCCCTCCATTCTCAAAGTCAATAAATTCCATCATGGTCTTATCATCACTCCTTGTGATGGGTCACCAAAAGAGTGTCTTGGTCATTATTTTGGTCATCAAATCATAATCATGCATACTGCAAAGGTTCAAAGTTCCAAATCATGGTTTAAGATATCCATTTGGTGTCATGATTAGTTTAGGTCATCATAAGTCATGTAGAGAGTCATGTCATCACCCCATGTCACCTTTATGGGAATAGTAATTAGGGAAAAGTGTTTAAAGAATTTTCTAATGTACATTTCTCACCTCATGAAGATGTAACCTTGCATAATAAAGTTGAAAAGGTACAATACACTACCACATTTCATCATTCCTCAAAAAACATATGTGATGTCATACCACTACCTAAGAAAAAATCGACTTTTGAGCTATAAGAAGACCATCCAAGCATTCTAATTCTTCATTTCATCTTCATTCAACACTTCTCCATCATCGAGCTTCAATCAGAAAACCCTAAATTCGAACACCATTGAGCTTAATATCTAGCCTAACATTTAATTTCCTCTCCAGTCACTTCATTGGCTGTGAGATCCTTGAGAGAGCCCTGTCTGATTTGGTAGGGCTAGCTTTCAAATCTAAAGATTGGTTTGAGATTACCTCCGTCGGTCTCATTTTTCAACCTTGGGATACCGAGGAGTGCTAACACATGCACCATAACATCTTTGTATTTTTATTAAGAATATGTTTGTAGCAATTAACTTTATAGGGTAAAAAACAACATTTCTTTACTCTCTATGTGGGAATTTTGGCACGCTTGAGTCAATGCATTGTGGGAATGTGGGCTTCTGAAAATCATTGGAGGTCAAAATATAAAGTCCCAAATGATACTGCTTGAGTTATTAGTTGGGATGAGGGATACAAGATCATATAACATAGAAAGACTATCATAGTTTATGATTCAAATGCACCTAACCTTTTTACTTATCTAAATCTGATATAATGGCTAGAAATTGAAGGAGGGACTTCAAATCTCCACCCTACCATAAAATGAGTACATTGCAACTTTTCTTGTAGCTGACCACCCCCAAGTCAGATCCAAAGTCTAAGGGAATACTTGATCCAGGGAGAATTCACAACAATGGCTTAAGTAGACACTAAGAGATGGAGTTCACTGTCCAGGTGGTTGATCAAATATCCTCTGATAATAAGCACCTCAATAACTCACTTATCCTCGTGAGTCCATTCATAGGGCTTCACCTTGGGTCCCGATGGGGTATTTTTCAGTCTAGGAGTTTGAATCCAATGTCCAAATGGTTTATTAGATATCTTTTCATAGCAAGCACCACAAGGGTTTTCAATACACTATCTAGGTGGTTTATCAATTCTCTAGCAAGCACCATAATGACTCACTATCTAGTTAGCATGGACACACAATATAATGGCCTCAAACACAAAACACTAGAAATTTCACCCCAAAGTTCGTAGAGCATAGGGCTAAGCAATTTGCTCTAGGATTTCCTCAACTTACTGTGCTATGTAGATTTGCAACTCCACGCTATTCGCACTAGTCTTGTGCATTCAAGGCTCAACAATATGCAGAGGAAGAAAATGAAGGAGAAGAAGAACTTGATCAAGAAGAAGCCCCCCTCTCCCTAATATTCTCTTTGTGCATACATATACTTTTCTTTGCATCCCTTCATTTTTGGAAAGAGTGCAATCTCTTCCTTCTCAATTTTCTTTTTGCTCTCTATTCTGGCCTACTCTTCTCTTCTCGAAGAGTCACCCCTTCCCAATCTCTCCTCAATCTTCCAGAGGAATGGGCACCATCCTCTACCCATCACCGCTCTAGTCCAATATCATAACTTATGCCAGGTGATGGTTGTTTGATTGGGTCAAAATCAACCTCAACAATAACTCTTAGGTTGTATCATGGCTTTTCAAACAAGTGAGCTTGCCTCCTCCCTCAAACAATGGATTTGTTGTCCACTCCTCTAGTCCAATATTAAAATTACATTTATTTTTTTATTTTTTGATTTATTTTCCTTAGCTAGTGTGCTTCCACCCTGGCATTTCACTAATGATTTTTAAATTACAAAAACAAGGTAAATGCATAATTGCTACACTCAAGACACTTAAACCCTAACTAAGTCACAAGCTATTGGAATATCTAGCTTGCAGATTGGTGGATATACTCGTAGATTATCGTGGCAACTAATGGGTTTAATCCTATTCCTAACCTAGATCATTTTAATGAGTTACTAATTCCCATGGTTAAGGGCCTTGTTTTTTTTTGTAAAATAAAGCATATTTATTGATCAAAATCTAATATAGATGGAGTTACAATGATTTTCATAATAATCATGGATGATGCATGTATCCTCAATAGAACCCATCATTCAACCCAACCAGAGGAGTCTCAAATCCCACTAAGACCACAAACACCAAACCCCAGACTTCATTAGAGCCACGACTAAAATATGGCTTGTAAAAAACCCCCACAGGTCTGTACAAAGGAACCACACATATTTACACAAACCAAAAACATCCAAGGTCTTATCGTTGCAAAGGGACTACCTAAAATTCATGACACCATATATAGTTATCGAACCCTAGTTACAAAACAACTAGACCAAGGTCCTCATCCAAGACTTAAGCATTGTAACCAACCAATGAACATATTGCACAAAAACCAGGGAAAATACTAAATGCTCCCCAACTTGGGCCAAGACCAATCTCACTGACCACCATGCAACCAAGAGGCCAAAAGAAATGCCACATGCCCAACCAAATGCTCTGGACGCTCATACAAGGAACCATCAAACTTCACCTCATGCCAGTGTGTTCTCTAATCATTGTCATAATAAAAGATGTTTACCAGAGCCCTCACATTGGAGCTAGGAGGATCCATCAAGTCCCCTCCATCAGATTCACACGTAATGTGGCTTCCTATATGAGGCAGACAAGGATTCAATTATATCTAAAAAAAAACGCTGGTTCTTGAGCATTCCCTTGACATCTTCCAAGGATACGAAATATTGTACTTCTCCACTTGTTTATCCCTTAGGACCAAGTTTAAAATGGTCTTCATTTGCCATTGAAGAGCTACAAAATTGAGATATTGTTTCTTCCTGCTCTTGGTGTGTCCATGGTTAGGGAACTAAGTCAACATATCATCCATGAGTTCTGAATATGAGAGGGGTCATCTTTCGCCCCTTGCATGTGTCTCAAGCCTCTAGATTTCTCTACGTGTTTTCGATGGAATAACATTGAAAAATGTGGTGGCCAAATCATGGGAAAAATACGAGCACCACTTTTCCCTTGCTGGGCGTGACAACCACCTCCCCATTTGCACCTCACTCTTTGTCTCGATGACATGGATGAATCAAGACCAAATTCCCAACAATTGCGATGAGAACCTCTACTTACAAAAGAACATAATACGAGACTAGACCCAAAACCAACATGACTAGGAAACCAACAGGTTAACTCATCATAGTAACTCTAAGCACTTGATCGATTCAGGGGGATATTGGTGGCCACCTACCTATTCCACTTGGACCCCTAACATTTTTCCTTTGAGTTATTTTTCAACAGTTTCCTATTTCAACAATTTTCTATTTTTCGCAGTTTTTTGCTTCTTGAACTTCCCACCCCGTTTTGAGGCCTTAAACAATGTTTTTTTTGGGAAATGGGAAAACATGAGATGAAGTGTGATGTTTGTAGTTGAAATTATTTTCCTCAGATAGACTTTTCTAACCAAACAGAGATCATATGTCAAAGTTATGACCCTGGGAAGTTGACGTTCCAACTAACCCCATCAGGGCTCACAAACTTTTGGCTTTTCATCCCCCGGGGTCAGGTTAGGTTTTCGGATGTTTAGGTTTTCTCATTATCTCTTCATGGTGAAAATTCCTCAGAGCCTCATTGTAACTTAGTTAAGAAGGTATGTAACCATCACATCTGTTTGGTAATTTAATTGATGTTAAATTACTTACATGAATTATCAACTAGAGCTAGTAAATTGATGAAATTTATGTGCACTATATGTGCTAGGAGTATTTGTCACTCACACAATTCCAAAGTTATTTGAGATATCAAAATGCACATGTTTCTCTACAGCGATGTAAGTAAATAAATCAATCATAAAAATGCAATCAATTCTATTTCTCTTGCTTAAAAGAAAGATCACACTATTCTTGAAATAAACTTCACACTTGCTTCACACTTAAAAATAAAATCGCACTCATACCTTGCTTGAAATAAAGGCAAACACACACACTTGCTTTAAAATGAATTCACTCTTGCTTGTAAATAAAATCACACTTGCAATAAAATGAAATCACTCTTGCTGATAAATAAAATCACACTTGCTTGAATGAAAATCATACTTGCAATAAAATCACACTTGCTTGAATGAAAATAATATTTGCAATAAAATCACACTATAAATAAATCTATTTTAATAGAAGAAAGATTATCTCTACAATGAAAATCCTATTGATATCATTGTATGTAAAGCTATGCTTCTAATCTATGTTAACTTATACTCTGTCCATGTGCACTAGAAATCTCGCTTCACTTCAACAATAAAATGATTAGATAAACCTGCTACAAAACAATCTTAAACTTAGATCTAAAAATCAAAACTTAATTGATTAAATGAACTAACAAAAATCCTACAGGAAATACAGAATTCACTACTAACTACAAATAAAAGAAAGCCTTACTGTCTCGAGGGAGCCATCCTACGAGAAATAGGTATCAGTGTGATGCTTTCACGAGATGATTAACCATGCATTGGAATCGCACAACGTAGAATTAAGAACGAAACAAAGTTTAGATTAAAACAGAGTCTCTATACACAAAATTCCAAGTTTGTGTTTGCTATGTCGAGAGGCATATTTATAAAACTCCTCGCATTAAATGTTTCAGAGTATTACGCCTGATGCTTAATCGACATTAGCTATAATTAAATTTGAAAGATAAGATATCATGATCTGCTCATGATTTGCTATCAATGCAACAAATCATGAGGCTAAAAATCTGCATCTCACTTGCCTGGTTTGCCTTCTACAGTGGTTGACTTTCGCTTTGACCAGGCTACTAGGGTGTCTTCTTTATCGATCCAGGATATGAAAGTAGGAACAAATCGTTGTACCAACTAATTTCCATCTACCCATATGCCCTATTCTTCGATTGAAGCTTCGCAACCCATCAAACCTTGGGCTTAGCTGCAGAGAAATAAATCAGCGACAGAATCATCGTAATTTAGTAACTCAGGTAAATATTGAGTTAAATAATAAAGATAAATGACATTTATGGAATAGAAGATGATTATGTACCTGCTATGCTATCAACCTTGTAAACTGATACCCAAATTGGAGTTATGAAGGTAAAAAGGGAGGAATGGAGTGAAAAGGAGTTGTCAAAAAGAAGTAATTTTGGGGTTCAACAACATCTCTTCTAAGAGATAAGCTACCATCGTTGAGCTAGTTTGTTTCCTTTCTACATGTAAACAATTTTCAACCTTTTCTATTTATTAATTGAAGTTCAGTTTCTCTGTATCTCTGTGTTTTTTTTTAAATATGTATTTCATTTCATTCCTTCATAAATTCAGATCAGTGGAATCAGAGCGATTTTATCTTTTTTCGTTTTTCTATGCATGTCCCCAATGAGTTTCAGGTATAAGGAGTTGAGACTTGAACTGGTTCAGACCTTACAGCACTGACCTTTTTGACCCTGGCAACCTCTCATGGAGGAATAAATGAAAGATGAGGGAGAAAGAAATCCTTACAAATTGTTGCTCAAAGAAGCCCTTGGGTGGCAAAGGAATGAGATGATTGATAATTTTTCCCAGACCTTCGACAAATACTAGTGGGCAAAGAATCTTCATCTAACACTCACTTTGGAAGCACTGCCCCATTTAAGGTACAATTTAACTTTGACATCCCTATATTTGAATGCCAAATAGACACAAATGCTCTAGATAGATGGTTAAATGTACTGGAAGGATATTTTTTGGTCCAAAATTTTTACGATAAGGAAATATTACTTTTGCACTCCTCAAGACTGGCCCCCCATGTCAAGGACTGGTGGGAAACTTACTGTAAGCAAAGGGAGTAGGAGGAACCCTCACTACTTTCAAATGCACCCTCATGGAATTCTTTCTAAGATGTCATCAAGGAACAATATTACCCTATTGGGATCTATGAAGACTAGTACATAAAATGGACCACACCACAACATGAAAGAGACCAAGAAGTGCCAGAGTTCATGGATAATATTTGTACCTTATGCACGAAGTTGGATATCAAGGACTGTGAGTTACATTTGGTACTCACATACCATGGTTTTCTACATAAATACAACTAGGCAGAAATGGAGTTCCTAGACATTTCCTCACTTTGCGCAGCATATTGGTATGTTGTCAGGATTGAGCAGAAATTTAAACAAAAGAAGCGAGAATTTGGGTTTGCAAATCAAAAACAGGGCACAAACACCTCCAAACTGTAGAATAAAGGAATGATCCAAGGAGGTATGACCTAGGACAACCCATCGAATCCACAAGCAAAGAATATAAATGGAAAGATGAAGAAAGACACAGGAAAGTGCTGTGAGTTTCACAAGAGCCCCACTCGCAACACCAATGAGTGTCGTGCAAAGAAGTTAGTGGTGGCCAAGCTAAAGTCTTTAGATTCAAATGCATGTTCTAACTCTAAGATGAAACTTGATAATGGAAAATATATCATTGATGCAAAACCAAATGCCATTGTTGCCACCACCAAGGTCAAGAAGATTGAGCCCAAAGATCTAGAGGAGGGTGAGCGTCTCTTCCACTCAAAGATGTGGGTGAAAAGTTTTTTGCAACAGTTCATTGTGATATTGGGAGTCAAGATAACCTCATCTCAATAGAGGTTGTTAAGTGGTTGGGCATGCCGTCAACAAAAAAATCACAAACATACACCAATGTGTGGCTCCACCAAGGGTGAGATCTCTGTGGCAGCGAGTAGTGTCACCTTACATATAGCATCAAGCCTTTCATGAATGAGGTACTGTGTGATGTTGCTCTCCTTGAAGTTTGTGATGTTTTATTAGGACAACTATACTTGTTGAAGCGTCAGGCTGTGTATGAGTCCAAACCTCATAATGTTATTATTAGTTTGGGAAAAAAACTATACATGATACCACAGGTAGCCCCACCTACCACAATTTATTTGATCTTTACTAAGCAATGTAGTAAAATCATCTCCCAAACTCGGAAATTTGCTCTCAAAGTAAGGGAAATATCATGGCCACATCCATGGCCCCTGGAAAGTGTTTCTCTACACAACAAAAGCAAGTTGATAAGGCCGTGGAAGAGTATAGAGACAATTTCTCCTCACCCATAGGGGTATGTTATAGCTCCAAATCTCACTCTTATGGTTTGTGATGCTGCACTCATGGCCTAGGGCAACCCCTCCTTCCAGACCTGGTCCCAAAATTTAAAAAACAGTGTTTTATCCCTTATATGCGACATTGCCCTGAGTTAAACGCGTGTATACGCGGGTAGGTATATACCCAACCCGCGTATATGTATTAAAACACTTAAAAAAATATAAAACTCCTTAATTTCGGGTGGAGATCGCGGGTTTTACCTGCTGATCACCTATTAGTGCCCGTGGCCCAACTGTTCCCAACCAACTCCCAACTAAAAAACTACTTTGGGAGAGGTATAAAAAGACCTCAATGGGAAGGCCTAAGGGAGGAGAGAAGAGAGAGAAAGGTTATTATGCTGAGATTTTTCCCCTTACCAGGTCTGAAGACCCTTGTGCCTTCTGCACTTCCCCCATTTGTACAGGAAACCCTTGTTTCCTTGTGTGTTGATGTTCATCCGCCACTTGTGACATCATGGAGTAAGTCATGGAAGGAGTTTGTTAAAGGCTTGAGGCTGGACGAATCCAGAAGGAAGCTTTGCTTGGAGCCTGCGAAAGGTGACTCAGGTGAAATTATTCGTTTTCTGTACTTTATTTGTCTATAATAAAAGAAACACATGTCTTGGTTTCTGATATAAATCTTCTTTATGTTTATGATATTCATGTTGGAATTCATATGTGAATGGTTGTTTAAAGTTCATAACTAACTACTTTTTCTTTATAACATGAAGATGGTTTCTTTGTAAGGTTTTGTCCATATACCGCTGTGTTCTTTGGAATTGGATGTTTTGCAGGACAAAGGAGCAAAAGGAACTTGAAGAAGGGTTTGGACCCTAAAGGACCTTCTCAAACGTAGGACCTAAGGTACGCTCCCTTATCATAGAATTTGCTTATAATAGCATAATGGTTGTGTGAATGTGTGTTTCTCTATATAGACAACTTTCAGTCTGCTAGGGTCTCAACCCAAAAGCCCTAGGGGAACATTTCCCTCAACAGAATTGGCGACTCCACTGGGGAAAACACTCTTCTTGTTCCTATTTTGGGTGTTTTCAAGCCAATCAGGGCTCAGCTTCCTGTTTGCTTGCTGTTGTTGTGTGGTCTGTTCTTGAATTCTAAGTTTTGCCAGTTTCTTCAGTTTGTTTTTTATTTTTCTTGAAATCTTTTATATACGCTGTTTTTCTCAGTTACAGAAGCGTATATACGCAAGTTTCCTTAATTGAACCAGCGTATACGCAGGTTTCCTTAGGCACAGTCGCGTATACACGCAATCTGTACATAAGTACAGTCGCGTATATCTTGCAATTTTCAAGATTTTTAAATCTTTTTGTCTTTGAAGGTCTGTCTGGTGGTTTGATTAAGTCTGAAACAATCATTTTCCAGTGTCAGTGGTTTGTTTTACAGCGAGCATCTTGTTCCAAATTCTCTCTGATTGTAAGGAGTATTGGTCTTGTTTTTGTTGTTGCAAGCGTCATCGTTTTTTGCTAAAACACACAAGATTTCTTGCTAGGAATCTTGCCTGCTCTGATTCATTAGGGCAGGAAGATTGATCTCAATCTTTGTGTTAAATCTTGCTTTTGGTGACTTCTTGTTTGCTTGACAAAACCGCTTTTTGTGACCATCCACTTTTTTGTTTCATAAAAGTTGTTGATTGATACTTTCTTGAAATTTGTTTTTTCGATCTTTTTGGTTTTTTTTGCCAAAGCTTTCATTGCTACTCTTGATTGTTAAGAGCATCCTTAAACACATTTCTTTTTGTTGAGTTTTCATCTATTGTGTGGTGTCAACTTGGAAAAGTGTTTGTTGCCTATTCTTCAATCACAAAGTTTCAGTCTTGTTGAGAGCATTTTTGAAAAGACTTTTTTTGTTCCTTTTGAAGAAAACTTTTTGAAAAACTTAGTTTTGCTTTCTTGAACTTTGTTTTCATTTGGTTTCCTTTTAGTGAATGAAAGTGCTTTATGTTTGTCTTGAAACTTGTTTTTAGTGTTTATAGACGAAATGAATGGTAGCATCTCATATCCCATCTAGACATTTTAAGTGGCAAAATAAAAACTGATAAGCAAGCAACTTTCATTTCTAGTTTTTAAAGTAGTTTTGAATCTTGCATCAACATATATTTGTTGCATTATGATAGATTTGCATATCTTTTTAGGCATCCATAGCTTTGTTAACTTTTGTGAGTGTGAAGCGTGAATTAAAGAAAGGAAAAGAAATTTTTATTTATTAGAAGTTCCTCTGAACCCTATATAAATTGCTTTTCATCGAAAAACAAAAACAAGTGCATGTGCATGTAGTTAGGTTTTTATTAATTTATTTTGCGTCAAAAACACCACTAGTTTTACTTCCGTTATCTCGTGACTTAAAGAACAGCCTATTTTAAAATCAAGCGCTAATTAAAATTCACTAAAACTTTTTTTTTTTAAAGTTAGATACACCAACAAGTTTTAGGATTTTAGGGCCTTGGATTAGGCGAGTGGAGAGTTAACTCTCCAAGGCCATTTAAACGTCAAACGTAGGAGTCTGAATAGCGAGTGAAAATCCAATAGCGTTAGGAAGACCAGGAAAGCTCCGGATCTGGGAGTTAAGCATGAGGGTCTGTGAAGACAGGGAAGAGAGATACCCCCTCTCCTACTTGTCCGAACTTACCTCACGACTGTTTCGCCTGGCTTCTGTGACGAGTTGGTATCCATAGTTGCTGCTCCTAGGGATCTACATAGGTGGCTGCGGAGGGTAATCCCGTGGCACCTGAGGTCGACGTTGCATCACTCTCAACGGTACTACTGGAGGGCACCTTTGCGAAGCTTGGGGGCTTGCACTGGCGCAGGCTGTTGTTAGGAGGTCAGCGTAACTTCCTCTGTTACCTTCGCTGATAGGACTGGGCCCTCATCATCCTAGACTATCTTTGGAAGGCTCCTTAATTCACTTTCTTGTATTTTGGTGTCCGGTCCTAATCACCTGGAGCGGAAATACTTGGAAGTTGTTTGACTGGCTGATATCTTTAAGGACTTTATAGTGTGTGCTCTGTGCTCTTAGTTGGCCTAGCTTTCAATTTTTTGAGTCTTTAGTCAGATCTTAAAAAGAAATTCAAAATGGCTGACCGATCTCCTAGACGGTCTCGAAGACTTCGTGGTCTTTCCCCACCAAGTTTAGAGCCTTCTCCTAGAAGGCGCAGAGGTAATACTGCTAGTGGGTTTCGTCCCACGACAGTTGACGCATCGGGTATTGATCCTCCTCTTGGGGGCATTAGTGTTCAAGCAAGGCCTGGCACTTCCGCGGAACAAGAGAGGAACACTCCAGTTCTTTCTTGAGTTCTCTTTCAAGCAGAGAATAACATAGAGGTAGAAGAACTCTCAGAGTCGTTAGCGGCTCCGAATTCTCCCATACCATCTAGCCATTTGGACGTATTATAATACGTTGGGACTCTGACGCATAGACCGTCAAGTCCAGGTTACGCTACGCGCTTACCATCGATGACCACTACTGGAAGCATGGCTTCTACTACAAGTGCTACAACTATGCACACTCCAACATCGGTACAAGGGGGAGGAACAATTTCCATCTCCTCTGCTTCTTTGTTTGGATCTTTTGCTAGCACATCTTTAGTTGGGTCTACCTCCATTTCGTCCACGAGTGGAAGTTCCCAAACCAATGCTTTTGGTTCTGGATTCTTCCCATTTTTCACCCATTCACAGGGTATTCCATCAGTTCCGTTTAGTGCCGCCACGTCCATGATGGGCGGATCGACTTCATTCCAGGGTTTTCCTTTTGGAAGTGGTCATATACCAAATTCCAACCCGACAATAAGATCCATGCCTTTTTCTTCTATAGGAAAAAGCAACAATCCTTTCCAAGGTTGGACTAACCCTGGGGTTAGTGGTGCAGGAACTGGGAATCCATTTTTCGACCAACAAGGGAATAGGCCGTACTCCACAGTTAGTTTGTTTCAAAGTATTCCTCCCTTAGCTTCGGCTTGGAATCCGTATCAGGGTTATCAACTCCTTATAATCCTTTAGGAGGAAACTTTTCTGATTATGGAGGCTTTGTGGCTGGAGTTGGTCAAACTCCGAATTTTGCTGGATCGCAAGGCTTGCCTTTTGGTTCAGCCGGTTCAGCTGGTTACTTCAGGCAGCCTGGTGCCTTCCAAAATCCAGGCCAATATTTTCAGAACTTTGGGAGCTCCGCCCAGTCTGGGTGGAATCCCCAAGGTCCTCCTAGGTTTCCGTTTCTGGCAACTTTGAACTTGCCAGATCTTACTAAGTTAACAAACAATCCAATCAAATACAATCCGGCCTGGCCTCCAGTCCCAACCAAACTCCCTTCGGACATTCCAAAATTCGAAGGGAAGAGTGGTGAAGACCCAGGCGACCATGTAACCACATTCCATTTGTGGTGCTCATCGAACTCCCTTATCGATGACTCGATTAGGTTGAGACTTTTTCAACGCACCTTGACTGGTAATGCGGCCAAATGGTATATAGAGTTGTCAGGGGGCAGCTTTACATCTTTCGCTGACTTAGCTAATATTTTCTTAAATCATTTCCAGTTGCCTGTCCGTTATGATGCTGAAACTGAACTTCTGGCCACTTTTCGTCAGGATAAGGCAACTCACATTTCTGACCATATTCAAGAATGGAGACAGAGAAAGAGGCTCATTAAAGCCGAAATCCCTCTAGAGTACCGTCTTGAATGGTTTTTGAAATCTTTACAACCCGAGAACTCCAAGGATGTCTCCATGTTTGGAGTCTATTATGAGGAGCAAGCCATTTTTAGGGCCCAGCAATTAGAATTGATCTACTCTGAGTCTGGGATCCTACAAAAATACTTGCCAGATGCTCCTGGGTCTAAGGTTGACATAGCTAAGTCGAAGCCAGGTCCCCACGCGGATGGTATCGTTGGGTCGGTAGACACGAATGCAGTGAACTTGTTGAACCAATTGCAACAGTTGTCTTTACAAACTGCTTCTAACAACCAAGTCACATCGTCTAACCCTCCGGCTTCCCAAACCTCTTCGATTAATGCTGTCCAATCTGATAACCCCAAAGGAAATCAAAATTCCAATGGGAAAAAGAAAGGACGAGGTAAGAAAAAGAACCAGGATGGGAAGGCTGACGCAAATAAATCCGACAATAATGCTGGTGGTGGTAGAAATGAGTCTAGAAAGAAATTCAAGTTTCCATGCAAGTTGTGCAGTGGAGACCATTTAACTCACCTCTGCCCCAAGATTGAAGATGCTCAGCACTTGTTAGGGCAGCAAGGGACTTCTAGTTCTCAAGCTGTGTTAACCAACCCTTTTCCCCAAGGGCAGCAACTTCTTGCTGGCGCGAGTTCAAATCCTGGTACCTCCGCAGGGGGCAACCAGGAAGGGGAAAAATCATCAAATGTTTTCATGATGGGTTCTAACGTCCATGTGGCTACTCAGTCATGTGATTACAGTGAAGCCGAAACTTCCAAGGACAAGACTGTTCTCGGAAATACTGACCTTCATATTGAGCGACCCCCTGTCGAGACTATACCACAGATACCGAAAGGTTCCGCTAAATGCGCGACTATTAATCCTAATGCCAGGGTCGCCTATAATTACTCCATCGTTGAGGATCTGGCTCAGAGTCTGTGCGCCATGTCCGCTTTAGAGGTTCTCCAGTGGTGTCCAGCTCAGCGAAGTGCTTTACTTTCCGCGATTGGGGCAATCGATCCAACTAACTCTTTAGTGCTCACTTTTGACATGTTAAATGTCAAAAAGCGACTCCCTCATCATATGGCTTTCCAAATAAAGTCTACATACCGGAAAATTAACATTTTTCGTACCATTATCGATGAAGGAGCTTCCACGTGCGTCATGTCGATGTCATGTTGGAAGGCTATTGGATCGCCTTCGGCTGTTCCTTCACCTACCGTCTTGACTGCATTTGATGGTCATTCTCATAAGCCGCATGGGATTATCCCGGCCTTTCCTATATGTGTTGGGGGAAGGTCGTCAATATTGAAGTAGAAGTCATAGATGCTAACCTAGACTATAATCTCCTCTTAGGAAGGAACTGGGTATACGAAATGGACGCCGTTGTTTCGACTCTGTTTCATGTCATTTGCTTTCCTCATGAGGGGAAAATCGTTAAGGTTGATCAATTGGATTATTGTCCAGTCAATCCTCAAGCAAGCTCTGACTCTACTGTTCCCTTAGTGGATAACCCTCGTCCGCCTACTGAGAATTTAGGAGTGGGGATGTATTCCTCATTGATGGGTACCTTTGATCTTCCCTCTCCTTTCGCTAAAATCAATGCCGTTTCATCATCTAAGGAGTCTCCTCGAGAAGAGTTCTTCCGAACTCGTTATTTTTCAGATCCTTGGACCTTACCTTCACCTATGGCCACATTAGTTGAAGGACACGTAAATGGAATGGCATTCCCTATATCTGCAGCTGAGCTTAGATATTAGTCTATCATTAACTTTGTAGATGACCACTTTACTCCTTTTTCCAAAGAGGAGTTAGATGGTGATGTGGCCTCAGCCTGGAGCCTTGATTCTACCTCTGCTTTGGACTGCATAGATTCAGTTTTACCTTCTGAAGAAGCAATCCTCGAAGCAATGATGGGTATAGATCGACCTTGGGAAGGCTTACACCATTGTTCATACTTTCTTCCTCCATTGCAGGAAGTAGAATCTAGATTCTCCGAGCTCTTTACTAATGATGTTTGTACGGTGTCAAATCCTTTGGCTCCAGCACACGTTCGTGCCAAACGTAATATGTCGGTGATTTCAAAAACGATACCTATAAAAATCTCTAGGGACCCTAACGTGATCGAGAATCTCTTCATCGAAATTGAATGTTCCCCTGAAGAAATTCAAATTTACATCGACCTGTTCAAGGAATTTCGAGATGTATTTGCTTGGTCTTATGAAGAAATGCCTGGCATTGATCCCTTTATAGTTCAAAATGAGATCAAGACGTATGAAAATGCCAAACCGGTTCGTCAAAGGCTTCGGCCGGTTAACCCTAGGAAAGCAACAGCTATCAAAGCTGAAGTTGAGAAGCTGCTAAAGGCGGGTTTCATATACCCTGTTCCTCTTACTGATTGGGTTTCTAATCCAGTCCCTGTGGATAAAAAGCAAGGAACAATCCGAGTATGCATCGATTTTAGGGACCTAAACAAGGCTTGTCCGAAAGATAATTACCCCACGCCATTCATTGATCAGATTATCGACGAGTGTGTGGGTAATGAGATTTTTTCCTTCATGGATGGTTTTTCGGGTTATAATCAAATTTCTATTCGTCCTGAAGATCAACATAAGACAACCTTTATATGTCCCTGGGGTACCTTTGCATATAGAAATATGCCTTTTTGTCTTAAGAATGCTGGAGCCACTTTTCAGCGGGCCATGTCATATGCTTTCCACGACATCAAACATGTCATCGAAGCATACTTGGATGATCTCGCTGCTCGTTCTCGAAAGAGAACTGATCACCCTAGTCATCTTCGAATGGTTTTTGAGCGATGTCGTTTTTATAAAATCCGGTTGAATCCCAACAAGTGCGTTTTCGCGGTTATGTCCGGTTGGTTGTTAGGGTTCATTGTGTCAAATGAAGGGATTCGGGTTGATCCCTTCAAGGTTGAGGCAATAGTTCAGTTGCCTCCCCCGTCCTCAATTCGACAACTTCAAAGTCTTCAAGGGAAGGCTAATTTCTTAAGACGGTTTATAGCGAACTATGACGAGATTACTAAAGGGTTCGTGCGTCTGCTACGGAAAGGAGTTCCATTTGTGTGGGACAACTTTGCGGAGTGGTCGTTCGATGCTTTGAAAAAGGCATTAGTCTCTGCCCCGCTTTTGAGTCCACCAGATTATGGTAGAGACTTCCTTTTATATCTCGCTGCAGCAGAATCAACCATTGGTATGGTTCTCGTTCAGGAGGACGATGCTCTCACCGAGCATGTGATTTATTATTTGAGCCGAGGCTTAATAGGTCTTGAACTTCGCTATTCTCCGGTTGAGAAGTTGGCCTTGGCAGCTGTCCATGCTGTCCAGCGGCTCTGTCATTATATCCTACTACGCAAAACTTTTGTCTTAGCGGCGATCAATCCATTTCAGTTTGTCCTCAGTAGGTGAGTGATTGGGGGAAAATATAATCGATGGATAGTCATTTTGCAAGAATTTGATCTCGAGTTCTTGTCTGCCAAGTCTAAGAAATCCATGGTTTTCGCTGAGCTAATTTCTGAGCTACCTTGTGGAGATGATACTACCTATGAGGAAAGTTTTCCTGATGAACATTTATTCCTCATCTCTTCACTCGACCCTTGATATGGAGATATCATTGTTTATCTCTAGACTTCGAAGTGTCCCTCTACTTTCACCAAGGATGAATGTCGGAAATTACGTCACCTGGCTAAAAATTATGTTATCATCGGTGACACATTATAACGTCGAGGGGTTGATTCAATCCTTCAACGCTATTTAACCTTAGAGGAAGCAGAGTCAGTGCTAAATGACTGCCACAGTGGAGCTTGTGGTGGTCATCTATCTAGGCTTGCTAAAGCCCAGCGCATCTTACGTGCCAGCTATTTTTGGCCTTCACTCTTTAAACAATGTGTGGAAGCGGTCAAACGCTGTCACTCCTGTCAAATTTTTACTCGGAAGATGTGCGCGCATCCAGCTCCTCTTTTTCCCGTTGTCACCGTCGGTCCCTTTACTAAGTGGGGTATTGATTTTACGACTTGTAATCCGCCTTCAGCGGCTAATCACAGGTACATTATCGTGGCCGTAGACTACTTTACGAAGTGGGCCGAGGCCATGCCCACTTATAAAAACGATAGTGACACGGAAGCGTTGTTCCTTTTTAATCAGGTTATCTCAAGATTCGGTATCCTGAGAGAGATTGTCACTGATCATGGCAGTCATTTCCAGAATCAACTGATGTCTGAATTGGCCCTCAAATTGGGTTTCTGGCAGGAGCATTCATCTCCTTATTATCCTCAGGCCAATGGACAGGTCGAGGCAGTCAATAAAACTCTTAAGACGATCCTCCAACGGACAATCGACAAAAATCGGTCCAATTGGCACGTTATGTTGTATTCGGCTCTTTGGGCATACCGGACCTCCGTAAAGACTGCTACTGGTTTTACACCTTTTCAGTTGGTTTATGGGATGGAATCTATCTTTCCAGTTGAATGTGAAATTCCATCTCTTAAGTTAGCTGTTGAGCTCCTTCCAGAGACTTCGAGTCTCGAAGAGCGCCTCCTTCACTTGGAACATCTCGATGAGCAGCGTCGAGATGCCGCCACGGTGAATGAGGCTCATAAGAAAAGGGTTAAAACGCAGTATGATAAATCTGTCCGCCCTCGAGTCTTTTCTGAAGGTGACCTTGTCTTGGTCTATGACCAAGATAAAGACACCTTGGGGGCAGGCAAGTTTAAGCCTATGTGGTACGGTCCTTTCATTATTAAACGAGTTTTAGAAAAAGGGTCGTATGAGTTAATCGATTTTGAGGGAAACAAGCTGGCGGAGCCCCGAAACGGGCTCTACCTAAAGAAGTACTTTGCTTAAGTAAGAGTTAGGCAATGGCTTCTTTGTACATTATGTATATTTGTACATATGTCATCGAGAGTTTTTTGATATCAACACTTTTTGGTCTGCTGTGGCAGGTGTTGATGGATGACTTGGTCTATTTTGGGTTCGGCGATGGTGCTAGTCGGCACACTCAGAATCTCTCTTTCGCAGCTTGGGTACTCTATTATCCAACTAGTCAATTGGTGGCATCAAGAGGCGTATGCATCGATCTCGCTTCAAACAACATGGCTGAGTATACTGCCGTCATTAATTTACTATCCGAGACAATTTCTTATGGAATTGACTTATTGGTAGTTTATCTTGATTCTCAATTGATAGTGTCACAATTAAACAACATTTATCGGGTAAGGGATCCATGTTTATATCGCCAGTATTTAAGGGTGAGGTTGTTGCAAAGATCATTTACTTATACTAATTATTTGCACATTCCAAGATCTCATAATTGGTTAGCTGATTCTATCGCTAATCAAGCATTAGACTGGCACATCAATCATTCATCACAATAAAATTAAGCATCAAAAAGTCGAACTGTATATATATATCATAAAGCATCTCGAGTGTATATATGTTTGTCAAAAAATATACAAAATTAGGACTCAAATGCCCATAATCATGTCTGGCATATCTAATGCCCCGACTCAAGATGAGCGGCCAAGTAGGTAACTATCGCATTGGCCACAGGCCGAAAAGTGCGAACCCAGTCATGTGGCATGCCAACCACATGACGCTGCATATCCTTAGGAAGGTCCTCTATGGCAGCCATCGGTACTCGGCAACTCAGTCTTGCCAAGTGTCGCTGGAAGTTATTTAGAGTTCGTTCTGTATCAGCAGCCGCCTCTTCGGCTCCTCGGCCACGCCGTCCATGCCGCGGGAACCCATCTGGTCGTACCGGCCCAATATCTGGAACATGATCATCATATTAGTCATTTGAATCCCATCAAAAATATTTTTCAAAATGCATCATTATATTTGAAAAATCCAAAAAAAAATCATAAAATCAAAAAATTCTTACCAATCTTGCCCCATGCTGCGTTCGGTGGTAATGCTAGATCAGGATCTCCTCGGAAATCCAACCTAGCATAGGGGTAGTCATCTACGACGATGATCTGCTGATCCCACCAGGTGAAGAAGTCATCGTCAAAGGCAGTCCTTGGGACCTCCCCACCCCCAGACGTTTCATCAGGTCAGCCCACCGGCCCATGGGTGGATCTCGTGGGGTGCTGATGGAAACTGCTACCCTGGGGCGGAGTGCGGGAACCTTATCGAAAAAGAAAGAACACAGGATAGTCCCATATCCAAAGTTTTTGGTCTGTCCCCTCTTGATAGAAGTGAGCTGGCTCTTCATGTTGGCCAGAAGAGGTACACCAGTCAAATACAGTGGTGAGACAGTCAACTGCAACACTCATGATCAGCCGTGATGCCTGATGCAGAGAGGCCGATCCGTTCACTTGAGCTATGGTGAACAGGATTATCCTCAGTGATAAACTCGCCACATGTGTGATGGAAATCTGGCTCCCAACCTTCTTGGAATGTCCCGGGTAATATATCTGTACATAGTCCTCTATCGTGAGACTGCTCCGTGTCCTGCCCTGGGAATGTACTACCTCTCCCCTTCGGGAAAGGCCCGTGATGAAATAGATATCCTTCACTTCTACCCTGAGTGGCATCTGGTCAATCATAAAGGCATCCTCCTCGACATCCCAATAATCAATGAGCATCTCAAGTAGACGTGTGTGCTTTCATATTCGACAGTTTGAAGAATTTAAGCAAACCACATCCCCGTAGGGCTTCCAAGGCATCAGGATCATTCATGACTTCATTATCCACCGCTGCATCCTCTCTTTCTCGCCAGGTGACCGGCATTCTGAGCAAAAAATGATTTTCAACCGTTAGTTTTTTGGTTAAAAATGTTCGCGGCGTATACGCGGGTCCCTGTGCACACAGTCGCGTATAGGGCCCGCGTGTACGCGGGTTTCATATTACCAACCCGCATATATGCCGCGGTGAAATTTTTGGCAAAAAATTCAACGGTGAAACATTAATTAAAAATCTTAAAACCAGTCACAATCAATTGCAAGCTAAGTATAAGAGTTACCTGGAGGTTTTTGAAGAATTTGAACGGTTGAATTTGGCGTACGGGAAGTTTGCTCCTTTTGCTCCAACTCTTTGCTCTCAAACTCAAATGGTAAAAATGGTGAGTCCAAAATCCCTTTTATAGGTTTTGAAAATGATTTTTTTTTTCAAAATTTTATTTTGTTTGGCCTCATGTGACTTTTAACTTGGGAGCTTGGAATGTCGAGAATGGTTTGTTTTTCAGGACATTTTGGACGTTTTTTCGATAGTTTCGAGACGGTTCCATGACTGCTGACCCATCATGGCAGGTATCGTTTTCTCACTGGCATATAGGTTAGGGACCCCATCGTGTTATGGTTCGTAAGCCATCTTCACTTGCCGATTCTTTAAATCATGACACGATGGTAGAGCCATCCTTTACATGGGCATCGTAGTTAGCACCTCACTGACATTTGTTGCCCATGCTGCTCCGATTTGAGTAGGCTCGGGAGTCCTCTGTAGTCCCGCCATGACTTATGCGTTGAAGGCTCATTCCTCTTAACTTCTTCGCTTTGTTCTGGCCTTATACCCTAGAGGCTCCTCTGTGTTGAGTTGTACTACTGCATTGCATGTTGACCACTTGCGCCTTTTTGCCTAGAGCCGGCTTCACTTGGACTCGTGTTTAAGCCAACTTTTGACCATGATGACTGCAAAATCAACCTTGCATACCTTTGAATTCTGTAGCTTGACACACCCTGACCCGTGGAAGGAACACACATTTGAGTGTCACTGACCAGTTTTCACCTCCCTGTATTGAGCATAGGAACGTTCCATTCCCAGGAACTAGATCATCTGCTTCATCGACACTCGTTCTTTCCACTATACCATAGCATTCTTTTATTCTTTTTCAAGCTTAACAGAAAAAGACAAAAAAATTAAATATTCCAAAAAGAGCGGGAACGGGACAATATTTCCATTTATTGTTGGCAGCTAGAGTCAGTCGTGTCGCCCTTGAACAAAGCACTCAAAGCAAAGTCTCCTCCATTTGGGTGGGATTTAGTTTGACTTAGGTACGCCTTAACCTTGTTATTGAGTCAGTTCTCCCCCGATTGGTTATCTCTTCCAATCATATGGAGGGTTCGTTCGTGCCTCCTGCATGACGAACTTATACAGAGTCATCATATGCTGCCACATAGTCACATTGAGTCGTGCTTTTGTTCAAGGGAAGTTAGCCTGAGTCGGCCTCTCTGCGGTGTCTCTTGACTCATTTTTCAGTCGGCCATCCCTGGTTGTCAGTATCATGTCTATCATCACATCAGCTATATTGGTCTTTTACTCGTGCCGGTTTGAGAAGGTCCCCATTGACTTCTTGCTGGCGGGTCTTGTCCTTATCAACGACGACACCTTGCTCCGAGGACAGGCCTAGAGCTGCACCCTGGCCCTATTTTCATTATTGATAGGTCACCTTGTGCTCAGCATCGATCAGTATCATGGGTCTTTGACTGAGTGGTTTCCCTTGTGTTCGACATCAGCTTACATTATCACACATTGGGATTCGTGCAGTACCTTGGTTTCCATTTGACCCTATTGGTGGATACCTCGCCTCTGTGTCAGCTTTCATTATTGGTTGGTTCAGAGGGTTTCTATCGTGTGATAGCCACATCTTGTGTACGCCGGAAACGTACTTCCGTTGGGTTACTACATCTCTTTCGTACGATTCCTTCCACATTATTGGCCTACGGGTTACACTCGCGCTAGATTGATGAAGGATGCCTTAATGCCTTAATGCCTTCCTTCTAGCGGATCTTTCCCTATCGACTCCGACTCATTGCTCTGGGGCAAAGATCTAGAGTCCATTTGGCAATACCTTGGGGTTTGCAGTCATTAGTGGTAGATCCTTCGCTATCGACAGTGGGAAACCATCATTGTCTCCCGATCAATAGATTATTACAGGGGTTCGACTCCAGCTCATCTATTCACACTTGTTAGATTGTACTGGGTACCTTGACGCTCATTATCATTATCGGTGAGTAGTCTCGCGTTTGTTAACGGTATACATCAATGACCGGTAATAAACGATTTCTCACATGGCCGACTTCAGATCATTTATTCCCATGGTGTAGAAATGTACCACGGCAGTCGGTGAAGACCTCAGGTTGTGTCAGCATTCATTGGTTCACTTGACAGTTGCTCCTGTTGCTGCTAGTTGATACCACTCCACCTTATATGTTGCAGTCAGTCATGGCGACATTCTATATGCTGGCACCTGAGTTTGTAGTGTAGTACCATCCTATTCCATCATATTCAGTTGGTACCTTTTTGGGATCAGTCTTTGATATCAGTGATCCGTTGCATCTTTCAGCATCATTGACAGTATTATATGTGATATTCAGACGTGTACTTGTTCGATCATGATCAGATGATCCATTATGTATTTTCCAGTTATTTATACTTGTATACTTAGTGGATCCGCTTGTACTTGATATGCAGACATGCTTTACTTTTTCTGAGCATGGATATGCCCGCCTCAGACAATGTTTCTTTCTGATCTCCTTTTGTGGCTTGGTAGGCTGAATTCTGGTGAAGTCCTCCTCGGTTTTTGACAAATTTCCTTTCCATGTACTTGCTTAATACATTTCGGCCATCATGTACCCCTTCTGACCTCATATATTAGGGGGCATCTGTTATAGCTCCAAATCTCACTTTTATGGTTTGTGATGCTGCACTCATGGCGTAGGGCAACCCCTCCTTCCAGACCTGGTCCCAAAATTTAAAAAACAATGTTTTATCCCTTATACGCGACATTGCCTTGAGTTAAACGCATGTATACACGGGTAGGTATATACCCAACCCGCTTATATGTATTAAAACACTTAAAAAAATATAAAACTCCTTAATTTCGGGCAGAGATCGCGGGTTTTACCTGCTGATCACCTGTTAGTGCCCGTGGCCCAACTGTTCCCAACCAACTCCCAACTAAAAAACTACTTTGGGAGAGGTATAAAAAGACCTCAATGGGAAGGCCTAAGGGAGGAGAGAAGAGAGAGAAAGGTTATTATGCTGAGATTTTTCCCCTGACCAGGTCTGAAGACCCTTGTGCCTTCTGCACTTCCCCCATTTGTACAGGAAACCCTTGTTTCCTTGTGTGTTGATGTTCATCCACCACTTGTGACATCATGGAGTAAGTCATGTAAGGAGTTTGTTAAAGGCTTGAGGCTGGACGAATCCGGAAGGAAGCTTTGCTTGGAGCCTGCGAAAGGTGACTCAGGTGAAATTATTCTTTTTCTGTACTTTATTTGTCTATAATAAAAGAAACACATGTCTTGGTTCCTGATATAAATCTTCTTTATGTTTATGATATTCATGTTGGAATTCATATGTGAATGGTTGTTTAAAGTTCATAACTAACTACCTTTTCTTTATAACATGAAGATGGTTTCTTTGTAAGGTTTTGTCCATATACTGCTGTGTTCTTTGGAATTGGTTGTTTTGCAGGACAAAGGAGCAAAAGGAACTTGAAGAAGGGTTTGGACCCTAAAGGACCTTCTCAAATGTAGGACCTAAGGTACGCCCCCTTATCATAGAATTTGCTTATAATAGCATAATGGCTGTGTGAATGTGTGTTTCTCTATATAGACAACTTTCAATCTGCTAGGGTCTCAACCCAAAAGCCCTAGGGGAACATTTCCCTCAACAGGGTACCTCTGCATTGTCAAGTTAAAAACATTTGATTGATCTTACTCTTGGAGCACCTCTACCTAATAGGCCAATCTATCACATTCGATCGATCTAATAAAAGAGTTGATATAAAAAGGGAATATCCAACCAAGTTATTCACCTTGTGGGAGCCCAATTGTACTCATACAAAATAAAGATGGGACTTGGAGACTCTACATTGATTATCGGGCACTGGGTAAAATCACTGTAAAAAAACCGATACCCAATCCCATGGACTGATGACCTTCTTGACTAGCTCAAGGAGGATAAGTACTTCAACAAGATTGATTTTTAGTACCACCTTGAAGTCCAAGGAGGTCTCTTTGAGTGGTTGGTCATGCCATTTGGGTTGAAAAATACCCCTGCAACTTTTATGAGGCTGATGGATGACACCTTGTCTCCTTTCACCAACTCACTCAAGGTTGTATATCTGGATGAAATCCTCATTTTCAACAAGAGTCGGGTAGAGCACTAGCAACATATTCGATAGGTCCTTCAAACCTTGTGGCAACACAAACTGTGTGCCAACATGGAGAAATTCTCCTTTAGCACGGAATAGGTCCAATATTTAGGCTACATAATTGATGAGAAATGCATGCATGTGGATCCATCTAAGATCCAAGTCATTCGGGATTGGCTAACTTTGACAACTCTAATAGAGCTTTGTAGCTTTTTGGGCCTTGTTAATTTTTTTTTTTCCAAAGGAAAAAACAGTAACTTTTTATTAAAAAATAATAAAGAGTTACACTAGCATATGCACTGAGCATTTTTGAAAAGATGCCCATTGGGCTCCCGTGCTTTCGCACCACATGCAACCTAACACAGTGACTGTATTAGAGAAAGAGAAAAAAGATAGAGAGGAGGGGAGATAAGGAGGGGAGAAAACTGCATTCCGATGGTGAGTGAGGCCTCACCCATCAGGTTTTTCTCCCCTTTTTCTTTTCGACCTTGCGCCACTCTCCTTGAGTGGGCTCAATCGATGCTACAACCAGCTGTGTTTCTGTTTTCTGAGAGGCAGTTTCCTTATCTGAATCTGAAGTATCTGAATGATGATGCCTTTTGATCCCTCCCATAATCATTCCCTCGTTTGACTTCTCTGTGTAGATCTGTGTATCCTTGTTGTCTGATGTGGTTCCTTCCTGGTTCTCCATTTCTTGAGAAGCCTCAGTCTTCTCTGCGGGGATCTCTTCCTCCTCTGCTTCTGATGCTTCGTCCTCTGAATCTGGGGGTGAAAACCGCCACCCTTTCCTCTGCTTCCCTTTCTGCTTCTTTTTACTGTTAACTTTCTTGGCTTCTGGGCATGAGCTTTGCAAGTGTCCTGTTTGCCTGCAGAGCCTACATCTGAAAGCGGTGTTTTCATAATCTAGGACTTGCAGCCAATTTTGTTGTTTGTAGATCAGCCTTATACTGTCCGGCAGCCCTTTGCTTAAGTCTACTTCCACACATATACGTGCAAAAGTGTAGATTCTTTCATCGACCCTTTCCAGATCTGTTTTAATATACTTTCCTATGCTGTTCCCAATGCTTTCCAAAACTCTTTCATTCCAAAAATGAAGAGGGAGATTGTATAATCTCACCCAGACCGGCATTTTGGATACAGTCATTTTGTTTGGATCAAAATCTGGAAACCATGGGGTCATAAACAGCCCCGCTGTTCCCCAAAACCACGGACCAGTACTAATCACTGTATCTCTGACTTCCTTGGATGTAAATTTAACTATAAAGAACCCCTTTGAACATAGGTGAATATCGCATTCCATGGTCCATCTGGTGAAGATCCAATGGAAGAGATCCAGAGGTTTAGGCCAAAAACTGTTGAAACGACATATTAGGGCTTGCGATTCATAGGACTTGACGAAATCATCAAGCCCTGAAATATCTACATTGAGGGCTGGGGTTTGCTCTGATTGATCTACTATGTATGGCCTGGGTATGTGTCCGCCTTGGTCTGGAGAGGACCCTGAACCTCTGCTGCCCTGTAAGATGTTCTTGTAGGATAAGCCTCCCTTGGGTTGTTGCTGGGGTGCTGTTTTTTTCCCCTTGTCTCCCCCTGAGGAGCTTGGTTGTCCCTGAGGCAGAGCCCCTCCTTTCAGTCTAAGGTTTAAGGTGATGATTGATCCTGGACCAATCTCATAGTTTTCCATCGATCTACAGTCCTGGAGGGACCGTCTTCCACTGACCAGGTGTTGGATCTGAACTGGGTAACCCATTTCTACCCATATTTGCTGTTTCAGCTGCAGGGGGGTGCTTCCTGCATGTACCCATACTAAACGGGTTTTCCCCTGTGGGGGTTTAATCAGAATCTGAAAATAAGAAGATGTTACCTGCTCTGGCTGTAAGCAAACTTCCATCTCTGTCCCCGTTTTTAAGCGTTTGTCCTTTTGCATGTCTGGATCTGTGAAATCTTTGCACGATCTATTATTTATGCCTTCGATCTTCTTCCTGGACGCTGGCTGTGCACGGAAATAGGCTAGATCTTGTAGATCCAAGCCCGATCTACAAAGTTTAGGCCCCTGCGTTGGAGGGGGGAGCGGATCTGCATCATGCAGTCCCCCCCTGCCGTTTCTCCATACACTCTGCGTTTTGCTGGATCTGACCTCTAAACGCCTTACGGCATGAAGACCACTTTGTTCTGAAAAGTATTTTGTGACCTCGATCCGCCGCAAGAAAGAGCCCTCCGCGTGTGCCCACGCCAGAAAGGGGGCTTCCATTGCTACCCTCGCCTCGTGGTCTCGTTGGAGGCTTGCAAATCGTTCCCACACCAAAATCGTATTAGATCTTTGGATGAGGAGCACCACAGATGCGTCGGCACACAGATCTGGAAATACTTGATGCGTTTGGCTGCGGGAGAAAAGCCATTCCTCTGCGTCTTCTTGCGGTATAGAAAATCTTTCAACGGCGATCACTGTCATCCCAAAGCATGGATCGCCCTCGGCCCTTGAGGCGGCCATAGGAACCGTTACAGCAGCGATCATTGCTCGGCTCAAGCAAACCCTAACGAGCGCCATTCTTCCGATCTGCTCGTGTTTTTCCAGCCTCGACCTTAACTCTTCTCGCCTTGTTTGCATGAACTCTGGGCCTTGTTAATTTCTATCAAAGATTCATGTTGGAATTCTCTCATATCACCTGGCCTTTTAGTCAAGCTACCAAGGGCAGAGTGAAAGGTTTTTTTTTTTGGTTTGATTCACAAGAAAAGACATTCGTTGAGTTGAAAAAATACCTTTTCTCTGCATTAATCCTCACATTTCCGAACCTACAACAACCATTTAAAATTGAGATAGATTCCTCCGACTATGTTATTGGTGCAATTCTCACCCAGAAAGGGCATCCAATGGCCTATCATAGTGAGACACTCTCTAACACTATTAAAAAAACCCCACATACGATAAGGATATGTATTCCATCGTGCAAGCTTGTTGACAATGCAAACATTACATTCCGGTGAAGGAGACGATCATACACACAAATCACCAACCTCTTTAGTTTATGTAGACATAGGGAAAGTTTCAAAATTAACACCATCAGAAACGACCCACATATCTATAATAATACCATTTGAGCATTAAATATAAGAAGAGTAGCACCGATAGATAATGTTGCAGATTGCCTTAATCGACCCCCAATTTGGCACTAACCAATGTTCTCAACTCTTGTGGGCACGAGACTTGTGGATGTCCGCAATTATACAAAAATGATCTAGAATTCGCCACAACATACCAGATATTAATGGATTGCAAGAAACTTCTATACTTCCACCTCCTAGACACACTTTTAAGCTACCCAGGACACCTTTGTGTTCCTTCAAGCAAGCGTTCCAAGCTAATTGGAGAGGCACACTACATTCAGGTCGTAGGACACTTCCATGTCGAGAAGATAGTGGCAATACTGCAAAACTATTTTTATTGGCCAAAAATTTGACAGGATGTTGGAAAATATATCAGATCCTACACTGCCTATACCATCGCCAAGGCAAAAATTAAGAAGAAATTCATGTACACTCCTCTACCTACTCCTAACTGACCTTCGAAATCCATCTTCATGGACTATATTTCTAATCTTTCTCCAACCAAGCATGTTAATGACTATGTATTTTTGGTCGTTGATAGAATTTCTAAGATGGCCATATTGGCTGCCTACAAGAAGAGTATCACAACAAAATCCACTGCCAAACTCTTCTTCGAATGAGTGTGGGATCCTACATACCATTATATCATATTAGGATATAAGGTTCCTAAGCATATTCTGGTCGAGCCTCTAGGTGTTGTTGGACACCACGCTCACCAAGCCAACTACATTCTACCCCAAAAATTGATGGCTAGACAAAGGTAATCAACAAGATGTTAGTGCACATATCGTGCATCTACAACTTGTTTGGAATCACGATTTCCGTTAGACCAAAGCCTGCTAGTGTAGGTCAACGATCGCATCGCTAGAGATAAGGATCCATGTGAGGTGGCTAGTCCATGTCACCACACACACGGGGAGCATTGGTTTATCCAATGTCCAAAAATATTCCCCCAATGCGAGCCAGGTGTGTATCGAACTCGTGACCTATGCTCTGATACCACTTGTTGGGAATCATGATTATCGTTAGACCAAAGCCCACAGGTGTTAGTCAATGATTGCATCGCCAAAGATAAGGATCCATGAGAGGTAGTTACTCCATGTTGTAACACACATAGGGAGCGTTGGTTTATCCAATTCCAACACAAATCCAAGCATACATGAACATGGGATGAGAATATTCCTTATGTGCAACACAACTATAATAGAGCCCTCCATAGCTCAACTGACCATTACCCCTTTCAAGTGGGCTTGGGATTTCAACAGTTGTGTCCCATTGATGTTGCAATGATTCTTACAACTATATATACAAAATATGCACATGTTCAATTTGAAGCTAATAAAGCCACCACACTGATTGAATGCATTCAACACATCTTCTAGTAGGTTCATGATATCTTGCATAAATCCAATACCAGGTACAAACAACATCATGATCAAAATCAGGTGCCACATAAGTTTCAAGTGGGTGACAAGGTTTGGTTTCAAATCTCAACCTAGATTGCATTAAATATATGACATCTGTTGGATCATGGACACAAAAATTAAGAACATTAGGAATTTTGATGCCTTCCAACTAGGCTTGCATAGATGAGCACGTTTGCCTCATGGGATTTCCAAACCATACACGAGCCACATCATCTAATATCCTGCCCATCCACACCATTAAAAAGACACACTTCACCATTTGTTACCTGGATGCATATCCATGCGAAGGGAGGTTGCGGTCTGTATCCATAAATGCATGATGGAATTATGGGGTAGTGGGCGTAGATTTCAAGGGTGATGGCCTACCAAGGCCAAATTTCCCTTTTTAACTTACAAGAGGTTAAGATCCTCTTTCAATAAATAGCCTTAAACTCTTGGATTATAATAGATTCTGCTTCTCCCCTATTCTGCAATCACGCATACTTGATGTTCTAGAAAGCATATGTGTTCACCACATACTAAAACTTTATGCACGAAACCATAAATCTTAGCGCCTTTTGACACTTACACACCACCATGGCCTCAACTGATCCGATCCCCTGTTCTGTAGATCTCGTGATTTCTTAAACAGATGCGGATACCCAACCAATCTACGTGAACAAATATTGATCACAGAGGCAAGCTAAAAATTCAGCTTATTCTCATGTAAATGTTACATATAGAGTATTAATTCCCCTCTGCTTTGTTATTAAAACTACATGCCCCATGGTTTGGTCAAAGTATGATTACCACGTCTTCAATGGACTATCTCAACTCAAACTCTTGAAAGACTGCTCCCAATAGCGTTTTAAAGTCCCCTCTATGCCCTTCTCATGCCAGACAACCAAAATCCACAATCAAATATTGGTGGCTAAACACTTACAACAAATTCTAACAACCAAAATCCACAATCAACACAGAAAACCAAACTTATATATTTATTCATCAATGTAGAGCGATGCTAGATACAAATATTTTTCTTAACTCAATTGTGTATCGAAAAATTAAAACTCAGAAATAACTCTTAACCTTAATGGCCTAATTTACATTGAATCTAGGTTTTCCCAAGGCCCTACCTATTATTTCTATACTCACTATCCTTATTCGAAGGGATTTACAACCATATCCCATTCAAATCCTCCCACAAATAAATCCCTCATTAATTGGACTATAAAACACCTATGCTAACAAATTCAATCGGTTCATTGCCAACTTGACAGTCTTAACAACTTATTATAAACAAATAATTAAAGAAAATTAAGAGGACCAACCCTCTTTGGTAAATTATTTTGATTGGTCAGGTCAAAGTGAATCGATATAGTTTGATGCTCCTGCATCAGACTCCCAGGGAAGAAAAGAATGTTCCATCAAAACTTCAGGATTTATTTGATATTTCTTTAACTCTGCTGCTGTCATCCAACTAGCATCTTCAATTGGCTATCCCTTCCATTTGATTAGATACTGATAATATGTTTGTCCTCTAGTCTTCTTTGTCACTCTCTTCTTTAAGACTACTTCCACTTCTTTCTTTGTTGTCTTTGGCATATGTTCCTCCCAATTTAGAGTCTAAACTTCCTCATCTGTAGGTTCATCTTGTGATTCTGCTTCTGTTTCACTGTATGGGTACAAGTCTGCAACATTAAAGATAGGAGATATTCCAATTCCTTTTGGCAACTCAATCTCATAAGCATTGGCATAAAACTTCCTCAAAATTCTGCATGGTCCTATCTTTTTCATTTTTAATTTGTTATAAGTTCCTACAGGAAAT
This sequence comes from Pinus tabuliformis, assembly GCA_031772625.1. Taxonomy (NCBI): domain Eukaryota; kingdom Viridiplantae; phylum Streptophyta; class Pinopsida; order Pinales; family Pinaceae; genus Pinus; species Pinus tabuliformis. The sequence goes on from CM062818.1 coordinate 2,077,968,174, forward strand.
ATTTCTTTCCTCAAGTAAACCATAACTAAATCACCAACTTGGAACTCCTTTTCTCTTCTCTTCACATCAACCCTTTGTTTATAATTGCTGCTACTTTCTTGCAACCTTTGCTTGACATCTTCTTGCAATTTCTGCATCTGTTCTGCAAATTCTTCAGCATTTGCACTCCTTATCTCTTTCTTTCAAAAATATCTAAGTTCATATACTCCTCAAGGGTGCATTCCAAAAGAAATCAGAAATGGAATCATTCCTGTACTCCTGTTAGGAGTATCATTGTAAGCAAATTCAACTTGAGCAAGTGCTAAATTCCACTGCTTTGGACTTTTATAAACCAAACTTCTTAATATGTTTCCCAAGCTCCTATTCAACACTTTAGTTTTCCCATTCATCTGAGGATGATAGGCTGAGCTAAAACTGAGGTTTGTACCTAGCTTCCTCCATAGAGTCCTCCAAAAGTGTCCCGCGAACTTAGTATCCCTGTCTGAAACAATACTCATAGGAAGCCCATGTAATCTTACAATTTATGAGAAAAACAAATTAGCAATATGAGTTGCATCACTAGTCTTCCTACAAGAAATGAAATGAGCCATTTTCGAAAATATATCTACAACAACATAGATAGAGTCATGTCCTCTTTGAGTTTTTGGCAAACCTAAAACAAAATCCATGCTGACCGCATCCCAAGGCCTGTTTGGTATTGGCAATGGCTGATATAACCCAGTGTTTTGGCTCCTTCCTTTGGCATGTTGACAAATCCTGCATTTCTCAACAAAATTTTTGACATCAGTTTGCATTTTTGGCCAATAATAGAAAGCATTCACTTGAGCGAATGTCTTGTCCTGTCCAAAGTGTCTAGACAATCCTCCACTATGTTTTTCTTTAATCAGATTTTCTCTCATGGAACACTTAGGAATGCACAATTTGTTGTTTTTGAACAGAAAACCTCCTTGAATCATGTAGTCCAACCATTGGCTTCTATTATAAATCACAGGATTTTGAACAACTGTATATATTTCTTTAAAATATGTATCTTCCTTGTACATGTCAATCATTTCTTCAAATCCCAAAATGCCAATCTTCAGCTCCTGCACAACCAAATTTACTTGGATCAAAGCATCAACAACTTTATTTGACTTACTGCTTGTGTACTTGATTACAAAGGTGAAACTTTGTAAGAAATCCACCCACTTAATGTGCTTTTGGCTCAACTTTGGTTGATTATTTATGAACTACAATGCATGATTATCAGAATACAAAATAAATTCTTTGGGCAGCAAGTAATGCCTCCATTTCTTTAAAGCTTGAACAACATCATAGAATTATTTATCATAGGATGAGTACTTCCGCTTGGCCTCATTCAACTTTTCACTGAAATAAGCTAAAGGTCTCTACTCCTAGCTCAGTACAACTCCAATTGCTATCACTAGCATCAGTCTCAACTTGGAAAGTTTTATCAAATCTTGGTAAGACTAAAATAGGTTTTTCAGTGATCTTCTTTTTCAACAGTTTGAAGTTTCGGTCTGCTGCCTCTGTCCACTTAAAAGGCTATTTTATTTCCTTTATTATTTCAACTATCGGTGCATAGATCTGAGTAATGATTCTTATAAAATTTCTATAAAAACTGGCAAGACCATGAAAACTTCTTACCTAAAATACGCTCCTTGGAGTTGGCCAATTCAAAATTGCTTGTATTTTTTTTGGTTCCATCTTGAAACCTTCTTTAGAGACTACAAATCCCAGGTAAACAAGCTCTTTCTTCATGAAACTGCACTTCGATGCTCTAGATGCTCTTCTTTACTCTGATTGAAAATTAGAATATCATCAAGATAAACTATCACAAATTTTCCAGCATATTCTTTTAAGACCTCATTCATTAGTCTCATAAATGTACTTGGTGCATTAGTGAGTCCAAAAGGCATCACTAACCATTCATACAACCCACTATTAGTCTTGAATGTAATCTTCCATTCATCCCCCTCTCTAATCCTTATTTGATGATATCCACTCTTCAAATATATCTTAGAAAAATACTTTGACCCACTCAAGCAATCCATCAAATCATCCATACGTGGTAGGGGAAATCTGTACCTGATAGTGATCTTATTTATCACTCTAGAGTCGATGCACATGCGGCATTCACCACCCTTCTTTGGACTGAGCATCGCTGCTACTGTACATGTACTTAAGCTCTCTTTTATCAATCCTTTATCCAACAACTCCTGCACCTGTCCTCCAACTTCTTCATTTTCCTGAGGAATTAGCCTTTATGCTACTTTGTTTGTTAAACTCACACTAGATATTAAATCTATGTGATGAATGATGCTTCTAATTGGTGGCAATGCATTTGGCAATTCATCAACAATAATGTCGACATAATCATTTAGCATGTTCTTAATTTCCATAGGTAAATTAAAAATTACCTTGGGTTTACCCACAACAACAAAATGCATTTCTTTCTCCTTTTTGACTTCACGTAGCAACTCTTTTCCACTCATCATCAAAACATTATTTCCAGCCGCTCCTTTGTTCGCTTCATCATTCAAAGGAAACAATGGGTGATTCTTCTAATCCTTCTCTAAGGTGTATGTGTTTATTCTGCCATCATGAATGGCCTTCCTATTAAACTACCAAGGTCTTCCCAACAATATACATCACACATCCATTGGCATTACATCACACAATACCACATCTTTATATGTACCAATCTGTATCTCTACTTTGCACTGTTCTCTCACCAAGAGTTGATGTCCTTTTTGCAACCTGGATACTTTGTAGGGAGTAGGGTGTACCATCTTAACCAACCCCAATTTCTCTACCATCTTTGTGGAGACAAGATTGTCAATGCTCCCACTTTCAACCACAACCTTGCAACATTTCTCTTGAGCTCGTTCATTTGTTTTTTTTCTGCCTTAAACAACACTGTTTTTAACAATAAATACTCTCCCACCTCAGGTGGCTCTTCTTTCCCCTTAACCTAAGGGTTTTCTTCTTTTGTCTCAGCTATATTTCCATTCCTTTCATTCGCTGGTTTGTTTTTAGGAAAACCCCATGACATCTGTCCAAATTCACCACATGTGTAGCACAGTATCTCTTCCTCGACCTATTCCTCTCATTCCAAATCTTCCTCTACCAAAGTCTCCCCTCTGTGATGGTCAATTACTTGAACCTTCTGCTTCATTTTGAGAATTCTAGAATCTTGGTTTGGAAGCTCCTATTCCTCTTGCTAGACCTTTACCTCTGTTTCTCTGACTTTGTTTTCTCAATATTTTCTCCTCTGCCTTCAAAGCTGCTTGATAGGCACCTTCAATTGTCTTTAGACTTATCAGATTGATTTCATCCTGTATGTCATATCTCAAGCCATTGATATACCTGGCTACCTTTTCTATGTCATCTTCAGCATGTCCTGATCTAATGCTTAGTTTGTAAAACTCCTCTGTGTACTTTTTGACAGTGATCCCTTTCTTTCTTAAGTTTTGTAGCTGTCTGAAAAAGGTTTAACTGGTAATATTTAGGAGTAAATTTACTCTTTAATATAATCACCATTTTATCCCACTCCTTAATCTTGATTTTTCCCTTTCTCGGATATTTGTAGCTCATCCCACCAGACGACTGCATGACCTTTCAATCCCATAGCTGTGAATTTCACCTTCTTTTTATCTTCAACCTCCTCATAGTCGAAATACGTATCTCATGAACTTATCCAATCCATCAACTCTTCCACATTAAGGTTTCCTTCATACAGAGGTATTTCCACCTTTGGTCTTTGTAGAATTTTGTAGAATTTTTCTACAAATCAGCTAGCTCTGATACCATGTAGAAATTCCCACTGTAGATCACCTAGTAATGCAATGTACTAAAACAAAACACTTGATCTACTTCTACGACCAATTTAGCGGAAGCTTAATCGAACATGAGCAACATCAATAAGAACACATATAACTGATATGGAGAAATCAAACACACATAAGACAGAAGATATAACCAGGGGAAAGCACCAGCCTAAAACCCCATCTCAGTATTATCATACATAGGATTTATACAAAGCCTTAGCTCTCACACAGTTAGCCAGCTCTCAGTACAATCCTCATAGATGGTGGTGGAAATACATCAGGATTACACACAGCCTTAGCTCTCATAGCTAGCCAGCTCTCAGTGCAATCCTCTTGGATGCTCACAGGCAATCAAGACTTCTCCTAAGCCTTCTCCTCTGCCCTCCAAGCCTCCTATTTCCTTGAGCAGTTTTTCCTAGGTGATCCTCCTGTTACCAAGTGTAACACTGATCTCTCACACTGATCTCACACCCTGTAAAACTGCACAATCCTCAAGGAACCTTAATCCTTCTGCTTGGATGATTTTCCTTTATAGGAAAAATTTTCATCCAACTGATAGTACACTGTCCCTTCTTTGATCTCAACTGAGTCTTTGTCTGAACTGACATGCATGAGTTATCCATGAGTGAATACTCAGTTATCTGGAATACAATAGTTACATGCATGTAAGCATTAACTAACTGAACTCTCATTAATTTAACAAACTGTTAAATTAATCTAACTGGACTTGACTCAGTTAACTGAGCCAACTAATTACAACTCAATATTGATGATGATGGTTAATGTCCACTGAGACCAAATTGGTCTATCGGACCTATAATTTTCTTAGTTTCTAATTGTCTAGCTCCTCGTCTTTCTTAGCGAGATTGGTGCTGTAGCTTTCTTTTTTTTCTCTACGGTCTTCCAACTTTCTTTATCTTGCATCTCCTTTATCTCTTCTGGTTCTTGGGACATTGGTGTCTTAGCTTCGCGATCTATTGTGTTCTTCCTTTTGAAGATAGTCAGAGAAGAAGTTTGGTCTAGGAGATCTACTTTGTTATTAAATGAAGATTTATTTTGTGTGGTATTCGAATCCTCATACCTGTTGATGCTTGAGGGGTTGTCGAGTTCACTCTTTTGTTGTTGTGCAGGGCTTTCCCCCTGCTTGTCTTGAGAGTTGTTTCTTTCTTGCCCGATTTCTTGTGATTCAAAGTTTTCTCGAGAGTATTCTTATTTGATGAAAGTGTAGTGTTATTTTTGTGCTCCTTCCCACCCTGTAGATCTGTGGTGATTTTTTCTAGTAGAATTTTTCTAGGAGGCTTTTGGGAAATTTTTGGCTAGGTGGCCTGTCTCAAAGTAGGATCGACATCTGAAGAGGACACTTTCATAATTGAGTTTCTAGTTCCACACATAGTCTTTACTTGTTAGGTGTATTTTAGCTGGGAATCCGACGCTGAAGTCCTTTCCACACAGATGCGTGCATAGGTGGTTCTGGGATCTTCCTCTGTTTCTGGGCACCTGTAGTAAAATTTCCCATTTGCATTTCCAATGGATTTTAGTGAAGAGAAATTCCAGAGATGCAAGGGTAGGTTTGGTAATCTCACCCAAACTGGTGCTGAGGTTATGACTATTGTTGAGGGATCAAATGATGGGTTCCATGGCCTCATGAATAGCCCTGATTTTTCGCAAAACCAAGGGCCGAAATCTAGAATACATTGTCTGCTTTCAGGGTTTTCAAAATCTACTATAAAGAAACCCCTAGCACAGGGGTAGATATTAATTGCATCAGGAATTAGACGCTTCCATACCTCCAAGATCCAACTATGGATAGCTGTCAGCCGTGGCCAAAAACCAATGAATCGGCAGATTAGGGCGCTTTTAGAGAACTTCAAAGCCTGATTGAGTGAGGCCTGGACCACCTGGACTGTGGGAGCTGGGGCTTCACTGACGATATGGGAAAGAGCTTGCCCCCCAGAGGTAGACGAAACTGCGCCAACAGCTATTTTCATGAAGATGGGAGCCATTTGGAGAATGCTCTCTTGCTGAATATAAAATATTGCTGAAGAGAAGGCCATAGAAGATTACGGAAAAGAAGTGAAGAGCCACAGATCTATAAACCACAGTAAAGAGAAGAGATGCAGATCTATAAACCACATAAGGCCTAAACGATGAGAAGAGAAGTGAAGAGCCGTAGATCTATATCACAACTTGGTTAAGAGCCGCATATCTACCACAACCACAAGATCTACTATTCATATAATAGCCAGTAGGCTTGTCCTGGGTTTCTTCTCAATCACGCGCAGTTGATCGGAACCACGAATTTTTGTTTTGCTCTCCTACTGAGTATTAAAGACTCTTTAGGATTTGAGATAGGTTCTTCTTCCACGCTACTGTTGGCAACTTGATTTGATCTTATGCACTCAAAAGAAACGACTTTCTGTCTTGCTTTTGTGTACCTCAAAAGCATGCACCTTTTCAAAGGCTTCCATCCACAGAAAAAGTCTCACTGAATCACCATTCATCGCATTGTTTCCAAGCAGAGGTGGGGACAACTCAACTCATACTCATGTTCTCAGATTTCAACGGATCTGATATGGAAACGATCCGCGATCTATTGCTCCAGAGTGTTGAACCGAGATCCAGATTCCATGCTATAGAGCTTCGAGCCACACGGATTGCAGATCACAGTTCAACAACGTTATTTCACAGGGATGGCAGCGTTCTAATACATAGATCTACCCAGCAGACAGATTCATGCACTACCCATCAGACGGCTTCATACACTCTATATTATTATTAACTAAAAAAATTTGTTCTATGCCAAATAACAACTCATCCTTATCTCTTCAACTGATGGATAAATTCCTCAATTAATAGATAAACTGTTGCATGTCCTCACATAGACTTCAAGTTTGATTTTTCTTAACTAATTAACTCAAGATGAATTAATTAATTTTCAAACTGCTGTTAATATCAAATTCAAATTTTACTTCCTATTTTAGTCCAGGGACTGACTAAACATAGGAATCCATCCTGAACTGCTAAAAATAGAATGCTATTTTTAGAACTTCCATTTTTGATTCCCTGTTGCTCAATCCAGTACTGGTACCCAAACTGTGATTTTTAGCATTTCTTGTTGCCATTTTTCAATAGTATTCCACTTGATTTTGCCAACACCTTGAGGACTTTGGTTGCTTCACTTTCTTCCTCTTCTTCTTCATCAGAAGATTCTTCTTCAGCACTGGCATATCCCTCATCAGGTGCTCTTCTCTGAGCAGTTTCCATTGCTTCCATTCTTGTATGAAGATGTCTAATTTCCTCAAGCAACATTGAATTGGCTACAAGTCTTCCCCGACATATGCCAACTCCTCCTCTCTGGGGTGGAATATTTGTTGAAGTTCTAAGAACAAAACTCTGTTCCTGTGCTCTGATACCAAATGATGTCCTACCAAGGCCAAATTTCCCCTTTTAACTTACAAGAGGTTAATATCCTCTTTAAATAAATAGCCTTAAACTCTCAGATTGTACCAGCTTCTGCTTCTCCCTTGTGCTGCAATCACACATACTTAATGTTCCAGAAAGCATATGTGTTCACCACTGACTAAAACTTTATGCACGAAACCATAAAGCTTAGTGCCTTTCGACACTTACACACCACCATGGCCTCGACTGATCCGGTCTCCTATTCTGTAGATCTCATGATTTGTTAAACATATCTGGATACCTGGCCAATCTAGGTGAACATAAATTGATCACAGAGACGAGCTAAAGCTTCAGCTTATTCTCATGTAAATTTTACATAAAAAGTATTAATTCACCTTTTCTTTGTTATTAAAACTACATGCCCCATGGTTTGGTCAAAGTCTGTTCACCACGTCTTCAATGGACTATCTCGACGCAACCTCTAGAAAGACTGCTCCCAATAGTGTTTTAAAGTCCCCTCTGCGCCCTGCTCATGCCATATCTATATTGGTGGCTAAACACTTACAAAAAATTCTAACAACCAAAATCCACAATCAACACAGAAAACAAACTTATATATTTATTCATCAATACAGAGCGATGCCAGATACAAAGATTTTTCTTAAATCAACTATGTATCGAAAAACTAAAACTCAGAGATAACTCTTGCCCTTAATGATCTGATTTACATTGAATCTGGGTGTTCCCAAGGCCCTACCCATTCTTTCTATACTCACTATCCTTATTCGAAGGGATTTACAACCATATCCCATTTGAATCCTCCAACAAATCAATCCCTAATTAATTGGACTATAAAACACCTATGCTAACAAATTCAATTGGTTCATTGCCAACTTGGCAGTCTTAACAACTTATTATAGACAAATAATTAAAGAAAATTAAGAGGACCAACCCTCTTTGGTAAATGATTTTGATTGGTTAGGTCAAAGTGAATCGATATAGTTTGATTCTCCTGCATCAAAGGGCCCCATTAAATCCATGTTATCACCCCCATCAAGGGAATAATAATAGTCTTGTTATTACAACTTGAAATTTAATTAAAATCATTTAGGATCTAAATAAATTAAACTATAAATGTAGTTTCATATCTAAATTATTTGAGGATGGCAGCTAATTCCATGAAGTGAAATTTAATTATTCTATTTTTTTAGTGTATTTTGGTTGGAAAAGAATAATACGAGTCTGGTGAGATTGCGATTTTTTGATACTTGATATGCAATTTTTAATGTATAAATTGATTCAAATTTTTTAAAAATCAAAAGCACAAATTGCACAATTTAAATTTTCCATTCTAACAATTTATAGCTATATTTTAGATAAAAATCATTAAAAAATATACCCAGAAAACAAAAAAAAATTTAAACGATGTTGTTTCACATTTTGTCTCCATAAAAAATTCTTAGTTGAGCAATAACCTCTAATGAGGTTTTGATCTGTGAATGAAGGCTTTTGGTTTAGGTTATAAAACCTCTATTGACCGTTTAAACCATGATAGATACCTGTGGTCAATTCTATATATATATATATATATATATACATATATATTTTAATTATTATTTATTTATTTTTTAAATCAATCTTGTTTTTAATATATATAAAAGATAATATTGTTTATTTATATTTTTTTTTGTAAGCTTGGTAGTACTTTTTCTATTTATATTAACTGGCCAAAATCAAGTTTTCCATTTGTTTCAGGTGGCCTCAACCTACCCGAAGGAAACCAGGTGGCCACCTGTCAGCATTAAAAGCTGTCCAAAATTTGTATAAGTCTTTCTCTATCAGCCTAACAACATTATCTATATTATCTATACTGCAATTCAACTTTAAAAAGTAAAAGATATTCATCATGGAACATCAACAAAATGTATCTGGATCACTGTTTTACTCCTCGCCCGAGGATATCACGGGGGCTGGGGCTTTGGCACTAGAACCCAGCATCTCGCTTCTCTTCATATCCTGCAGAGTTTGTTCAATTCTTCCCAGTGCTAATTTATTTTGATAAGTCTGGATTTGCACTGCCGCTATCTCCTTGAGTAGCTCTACTTTGATGGGATCTTTCTCCTTGGTGTCCTCCTATGCCTCCGAGCCTTTGCTTGCTACCTGTTCTTTGTTGAGAGTCATGGCCCGAGCCACCACATTCTTCATGACCCAGTATTGCTGGATCGTTTGTCTGAAAAGTGTGTGCCGTCCGCGGGAGTTGCCTGGGTCATGAACCATGTCCTCCCATTCTTCCATGGGAATGTCTTGGTTTTTTATGTTGTCATTTAATTCTCTCTCCCAACCAGCTATTTGGGCTCTGACCTCAGGTGGGTTCCTTGCCATGTATGCGTCAATGAGGGTCTTCATGTGCTCATGTCCTGTCTTTCTCCCTCTCTTACTTTGCTCTCTGTTGGAGCTTCTCACCCCCTCTGTGTTCTTTTTGCCTGTGTCTCTCTTGCCCTTCCTGGTCGCTTCTTTTCCATCTCTTCCCATGTTGTCTTCATCGCTGTTACTATTGTCTTCTTTCCTTTTGCTAGCCTCCACTCTGTACTGGACGCAATTTATGGTGAAATCTATCACATAACCGTAAAAATTATCAATATTTTGTTGGTGTAACACCCAATCAATTTTCCAATAAACTGAGCCATGTTTGGTATCCCACTCAAGACCAGACGGCTTGAGATTTATTGAGGTTCCTTTCAGCTTTCCCCTTGTCTTCTCATGGTTTTTATCTTTGTTGACCCTCTCTTTTTTTTCCTCTGGTTAGTCTCGCTCCGTCGACCGTCGTTCAGATCGTTCAACAGAGACATCCTCACGAGACCGCCACTAGGGTAGTCTATATTACTATTCTAGAATTCACAGGGAAGCTTGACCATAAAGAGCTTATCTAGGGGGCTAGACAACAGGACCATGGCCCTGTTCTGTGTTGCAGCAGGTAATTTCCTTCCCTTCTGACTTTCTTCTATCTTCTTTGTTCTAATTGACTCTCTGTTTTTCCTCTTAGTTTTTCTCAAGGAATTCCCAGTAGGATTCACAAGGACCGCGATATCTCGTGTTTCATCTCTTGAGGTCTCCATGGTGGATTCCTCTTTATTTCAAATGCTTGCAACATCTCCTTTGAGCATCAGGTGCCACCTGGATGGAGCGAGATTCCTCAGACCAACATCCTTACCAAGTTCGCTCTTCTCTCCTTGGCTTACTCCTTTCTCTCTGTGTGCCTTCTTTAGCGCCAGGGTTTTAATTATTTCTGTGCTCCTTAAGATATCTATACTCTTCACCCATCCAGGGTTTGAGGAGTTCCTAGACTCGTCTCTCACAGAGTCCCTACCTAACCTAGGCACCTTCCCTAGTCCTATATAATTTGGCATCCCTATTCTTCTGAGGTTTAGGGGCAGTAGAAAAACATACCGACTATCAGAGATGGCGCCGCTGCAATCCTCGGGTTGCGTCATCATTCCTCTACCACCTTTCTCCGCTTCTTCTCTCGTTCTCGCCTTCTGCATGTAACTACCAACTGACTCTCTTCCCATATGTTTTATCTCCCTTCCCATTTTGTCCTTCCATGTATCTACCACCTGTCCTTCGCATTTACTTGCCGCTCTTTTCCCTAAGTCGTCACCTCGGGATGATGACCCTCCGTCCCTTCTCGCTCTAGCTCTCATTAACTCATGCTTGCTTCCGACTGCTCTTGCCGCGCATCCTCCTTCATTGTCCTGCCACTTGCTGGCATCATTCTGCTCGCTCTCCCACTAGCCCCTGCCATCTTCGCTGTCTTCCTTTCTCGGTTCCACCGACCTTATCTCCGGGCTTGCTCCTTCCCTGCCTTGTCCATCAACCTACCCTTCCCGCTGTCCTCCCCTCCACTTCCCACAATTATTCCTATCCTTGCACTCGTGTGGATGATGTCTGCCATTTCCCAGTCCCATTTTTGCTAGCCCACCTCCTCTGCGTTGCTACACCCTGATTAGGGGTTCTCCTCTTGTTCCTTGTCTTTTTCTAGTATCTTCACTAAGTTCTCCATTTCCTCCATTTGTGATAGCTCTTCTGCTTTTATATCTAAATTTCTGCCTACCTGGCCACATCCCCAATTTGCGAGATTGTCTGTTACCACGTTGCCCATCCTTCGGACATGTGTAGGGATGATATAGCCTATCTGTCGAATTAGCTTGTTGATCTCTCAGACCAACCAAACAGTTCTCCAGCTTTGGATGATCTTTTCCCACTGTGTTCCTTGTTGTAGCTTCTTCACCATTTCGATTGCCATTTTTGAATCTCCTTCTACCTGTAGTTTTTGAAATCGCTCTCTTATCGCAATTTCCAGTCCCCTTTTCAGAGCATGAAGCTCTGATTCATTGTTCGTCACATTGCCACAATCCATAGCATAGACTCTAAGTGTCTTCCCTTTCAAGTCTCTGAATAGTCCTCTTGTGCCCGCTTCTCTAGGGTTCCCTTTTGCAGCCCCACAAAAATTTAGTTTGATGAATTCTTTTTGAGGCCTTTTATAATGATTTTCCTCTTCTCCATTGATGGTATGATGCTTCCATGAAGATGCGTTTAACATACTGGGTTTCAGGATTTTCATAATCCTTTCTTCCTGAGGGTTAGTTTTCCAATCTTCCTTGTACCATTTCTCTGCTAGTATTATCTCCCTTGTTAGAAAATTATATATTACAGAGCAGTGGAACACATAAAATATTTTAGAAATATAAACATAGAAAACACATAAAACAAGAGAGATACAGATATACATGGTTTACCTAGTTTGGGCTACATCCATGGGGAAATAGTCAGTCCCTCCTTTTATATTATCCAACAAACTGAAGAGATACAATCTACAAAAAATCCATTGTAATTCCCTGTTCGCTTTCACACAATCTCCTCTCTCTTTCTCACTCAGAATACAGATTTACATAGACGCAATACAATTCCCTCATATATAGTGAGGGGTTTCCTTCTAGGGAAAAAAACCCTAAATTAAACATATCTTCTACCGTCAGATCTCCGCCTAATGAATGACCCAGATTGACTACGAAATTACAACATTTACATGGCAATTTTACATCTATTTTTAGCTTTGGGAGCGTTGCCCCCGATCCCTCCGCGGGGGGGGGCTCCCAAAGGTCGCAGCCGCCCCCTCGGACCCCCCTTGCAAGGAATATTTTACGGGCAGCGTTTCTGCCTCATTACGAACTGGGGTCCAATGTGGTGATAACTTTGAATACAGAAGATAATCAGGCTCCACACCCAACAATCTCCCACTTAGGGACTGATTATAGCAACTCCACTGCTGCTTCATTTGCTGGACAATGACCCCACTTTAGACCTGACTATTTCTCATCTTCTTCATCATACTTGAAGACCAATTGAAACTGAGCAGATTCTCAGTTTCTCCCCAGTTACAACTTTTGTTAACACATTTGCAGGATTCTGGCTAGTGTGTATCTTTTCTAGCTTCAACTATCCATCTTCCAATGCTAACCGTATGAAATGGTACTTGAGCTGTATATGTTTAGTCATGGAATGAAATGCAGAGTTCTTTTCAAGATGTATGGCATTCTGACTGTCACTGTATAACCTGCCCAACTCGTGCTTCTTACCCAATTCATCCTGAAACCTTTGTAACCAAATCATTTCTTTACTTGCCTCTGTAGCAGCAACATACTTTGCTTCTTTTGTTGAGAGTGCAACAACACTTTGCAGTTTTGAGACACAACTAACAACTGCTCTACCTACAGTAAACACATACCCTATTGTGCTCCTCCTGTTATCTCTATCACCCGCCATATCTGCATCAACATATCCCTGTAGAGCACTGTTTGAACCACCAAAGCATAATGCTTGATTTGTGGTACCTCTCAAATAAATGAGAATCCACTTCACCGCCATCCAATGTTCTTTTTCTGGATTGTTCATGTACCTATTTACAACTCCCACTGCATGTGCAATATCAAGCCTTGTGCAGAGCATTGTATACATTAAACTTCCAACTGCTAATGCAAATGGAACTTTAGACATGTGAGCCATTTCTTCGTGAGTCTTGGGACACTCCTCCTTACTTAATTTGAAATGGCCAGCCAAAGGTATACTAAATGGTTTTGTATTAAACTTTTTCAACACCTTTTCTAGGCACTCACTTTGAGACAATGTTAATTTGTGATTCTCCCTGTCTTTAGTTATTCTCATACCAAGGATTTGTTTTGCAGCACCCAAATCCTTCATTGCAAATGAGTTCACCAATTTTCTTTTGAGAACATTTATTTCCTGCATGTTAGAACCTGCAACAAGCATGTCATCTACATACAATAACAATATAATATAGCTGTCATCATTTTTCCTTTTGAGATAAACACAATGATCAGAGTGACATCTAGTATAACCTTGTTCAGACATAACCCTATCAAATTTTAGATACCACTGCCTTGGAGCCTGTTTTAAGCCATGAAAGCTCTTTTTAAACCTGTACACTAGTTTCTTCTTCCCTTTTACCTCACATCCTTGTGGCTGCTGCATATATATCTCTTCCTCCAAATCCCCACGGAGAAAGGTTGTCTTTACATCTAACTGCTCAAGATGCAAATCTTCAGCTGCTACTAGACTTAAAATAGTTCTGATTGAAGTCATTTTAACAACATGAAAAAATATCTCATCAAAGTCTATACCCTTTTTCTGTGCAAACCCTTTGACCACAAGTCTAGCTTTATACCTTTTTCTACCTCCATCTTCTTCCTTCAACTTGTAAATCCATTTATTCTACAATGTTGTTTTACCTGCAAGCAACCCGACTAAGTCCCAAGACTGGTTATGTGCTAAGGAGTCCATCTCTTCTTTCATGTCTTGCTCCCACTTCTTCCTGGTTTCTACCTATACCACTTTTTCATAACATTCTGGTTCACCAGAATCAATCAACAATACATAATATAATGAAGGAGAGTATCATTCAAGGGGTCTTCTTATCCGAGTAGATATTCTAACACCATTTCCAGGTGTTTGAGGTGCTTCTTGTTGTTGTGGTTATTGTTCTGGATGTTGATCATTATGATTTTAAGGCACCATCACTTTTTATGTGATATCGTCAAGTAATGTGTATTCTTTGTTTTATTTTTCCTGTTTATTTTCCTGCAGTTGATCCTTATACAAAACCTTTTCATTGAACATGACATCTCTACTCCTAATGATTTTATTTTTTTCATAATCATAAAAGCGATAACCAAAATCATTAACACCATATCTAATAAAGGTACATTTATTTGATTTTGCCTCAAGCTTTGTTCTATTTTCTTTATTAATGTGGACAAAGGCTTCACAACCAAAAGTATTTAAAAATGAGTAGTTTATATTTTTACTTATCCATGCCTCCCATGGAATACCACCATCCAAGGAACTTGAAGGCCCTCTGTTTATTAGATAAACAACAATATCTACAACATCTGCCAAAAATTGTAAAGATAATCCTGCATGCAATCTCATGCACCTTGCACGCTCCATGATTGTCCTGTTCATCCTTTCTGACACACCATTTTCTTGTGGTGTTCTTGGAACTATCTTCTGTCTGCGAATTCCATTCTCTGAACAATACCTATCAAACTCTTTGCTGCAATATTCACCTCCATTCTCTGATCTGAGACATTTCTACCTTTTTCCTGTTCCATTTTCAACCTAAGCTTTGCATTTCTTGAAAGTATCAAATACATCAGTTTTATTTCGAATACAATAAATCCAAGTTTTTCTGGTTGCATCATCAATAAAAGTAACATAATAACGAGAGCCACCAAGAGATGATACCTGAGCAGGTCCCCATACATTTGTATGCATAAGCTTTAATTTTTCGCTCTTCTTTTCTTTCCCAACTTTGAGGAATCTGACTCTCTTATGTTTTCCATAAACGCAATTCTCAATGAATTTTAAATCAACATGCTTCAAACCTGGAAACAAATTTCTTGAGTGAAGAATCTGCATCCCCTTCTCGCTCATGTGCCTTAGCCTATGATGCCACAATGTCGTATCTTCTCTTGTACAGGTTAAAGCATTAACATAATTAGAAATACAATTGCATAAATACAATGTACCAACTTTTTCTCCTTTTGCTATTACTAGGGATCCTTTAGTGACCTTCCAGGTTTTATCTGTAAAAGTAGTCACACAGCCTTCACCTCCCAACTGCCTGTTGATGCCTCTAAAATCGTTGCATCAACATCGGTGAAAACCATCCGGTCTGGACCTTAAAGCAGCTCCTTATCCGTTTGATGTGGTGGCTCTGACTGGATGTAATGAGACCAGTTTCCCAATGATATATGGGTGAATGATTTGTAATATATAACGGGAATGATAAGTGATCTATTCTAAAATGCAAAAATATAGAAAAGTATCTAATCTATCCTGGGAATTCTTTATCTTAGTGCGATTCTTGATTGTTTTTATTGACAAGTAAACATGAAGATGACTTATAAATAAAAATATTTTTTCATATGATAATTACTTTGTTCAAGTAATTGAACAAAGTAATAATTAAAACGTTATCGCACTAATCTTAAAATATCACTGACATATACATTTGAAGGATGACAATTCAGAAACATTCAATAGTGACAGGTTACAGAATTGTAATAGAAACATATACACATCAATAATAGCAAAGTTGATAAATGTTGATTCATATAGAAGCATAAAGCAAAGACATAGATAGTAGTACTGTATGCATTTGGGTCTCCTCCGATGTGAATCCCATTCAAATCCTGCCTTTTAATTTGAGAATACTTTCATAGGAAGCAAAAGTGCATATCACATAAAAGCCTTCTTTATCAAAACTTAGAATTCTGGTCCAGTCTTTTATAAAAATAAATATATCAGAAGTACAATAGTGCAACTTCTGATTTAAGTCTTAATACAAAAAATTGAGGACCCTTTCTAAAAACATGAAAGGGTCTATAAATACTACAAAAATAACAAACTATGAAAGAAAAATGCTATGCGCTGGTATAACCAAAACATAAAAATGTGGAGATCATCTTGAAATAGCAATGTTGCATTCATTGAATTGGCTAATCTTCTTGTGATTGGAGCTGACAAATGGCAAGCATTGGTTGAACCTCTGGTGGCTGACTCATACGAGAGTGTAACTGAGCTGCAAATGTGGCATCGGCAAGTTCGGGGATCATATGATTGATCGCATCTGTGAGACACTTCATCGCCATTCGCTGACTATGTGGTTTCACAAGGAAAAACCAAAACGTTTCCCATGTTAAGTTGTGAATGCCTTCGATCAGTTTTTCTCTATGCGTTAGCTCCTGTTTCCACTGTTGTTCTAATGCTTTCACCTGTGGGAGTTTGCCTTGAGAGAATTTTGTTATTAGATTACATAAATACAGACTGTTATTGATTAATTCAATCAAATTATTTGTCGTTGATCTGCATCTGGATGTTGCTCTCTCAGCTTTCATTAACTGAGACTCCCATTCAAAGAATATAATTTCTTTATGTGATTCCTGTATCTTTGGCAGGTTGGCAGCTTTTCCTTCATTTGAATCTTGCCAAGATAGAAACTTATTTAAGCTCTCATCTACCTTCTCTAACTCAAGCCTTGCATCTACTGACTTATCGATCATAGCTGCTGTGATATCACATAAAGGAATGGCCAATGAGATATTATGACACAGAAGGTTTAACTGCCGTGATAGAGCCTTGGTCATCTCCAGGGCTTCAGTTTTGAATTCTTCTACCTTGGGATATCCTTTGAATTGCTCTATTTGGTCCTTCATTTGAGAAATTTTCTCTTCTTTTGATTTATTCATCTGCTTGTTCAATAACTGTAGCTTGCTCAATGCTTGGGACAGTTCTTGCTGCTTATGAATAACTTGCTCATCAATTCTTTTCTTTTCATTGAGCAATTGCTCATTCAACTGGTCATTAAGCTGTTTTTGTGCCACTAACTGTTGTTCAAGCTGTTCAATTTTCTTTTGTTTTTCCTGTGACTGTGCCTCTAACAGTCTGATCGATTGATTATTTTCTTTCAACAAATTACTGATCTCCGATGCCTTATCCATTGTTGCCGCTGTATATGCTTCGGTATACTGAGAAAGTTTAGTTAGATCTTCGAAAAGATTTACTTCTTCCCTTCATACCACATTCATCATTTCCATTTGAGAAGTCAAAAGAGGAGAGTGATCAATTTTCCTCTTTTTCCTTTGCCTTTTGACTAGAACCCTATGCTTAGGGCTGTAGAAGACATCTAGTGGTGGTATCTCTTCTACATGCAAAACAATCTCATCAGAGGAATTTTTAGGAATTATTTATTTCTATGTCACTATGAATCTAGGGTGGGCCGCTTGTTCCTTCAATCAGAACTATGTTGAGTACTGATACCTGAGTTGTTGACACCTCTGGTGTAGTAAACCCTTGGGTATTCTTTGGATTACTGATAATAGAATCAAATTGCTCCCATTCCTTGATCAACTTAGGGTCAACATTACCATGTGTATCAAGGGATTTACTAATTGTTACCTGCTCTGGTTGCTGTTATGATGTCTTCTGCTTTTTAGGAACCTTTTTCACTTCAGGATTATTCTCAGCAATTTTCTGTTCAATCTGGCCTTGTGGCTGAACTATTGGGGTTGTAGCTAACAAATCCAAAGGCAGGGTTTCCAATCTCTAAGCCCTAAGCCTATTGAATTTTTCTATTCCCATTTTAGTCATAGCCAATCCTTTAACCTAGAAAAATAGTTCTGCTGAAGAAAACAAATCATCAAAGATATCCTCTTCATGATCAAATCTGGTGACTTTAGCCTGAGAAGTAACATTATAGGAAACCTTTTTAGGGTCATACTGCCTCCTTGGAATAGTTGCAAGATTTAACATCTGAATTTTCTTGGCCTCTTTCTCTGCATGTTTATAATCATGCAAGGTAAAAGTGCCACACCGAAGGGGAAATGTAGGCCACATGTGTTTCTTGGAATCCCTAAGGGTCTTTGACATTCCCACAACTGTTATCTGATATGCTAATTCCCAGGCCAATAATTTGTTAGGGACATACAGAGGAAGAACATGAGGATCAGTGAGACTGCCAAAAAGCCTTACATAGGTGAATTTCTCTTCTCCAAACCAACTTCCCACTGCTGTTAGGTCAATTGCCGCTTCCTCAGATATCCTAGGGGTAGGCTTATTGAATATGGAATAATATACAGGCAGAACAAAACCATTACAAATTCTATACAAATGATTCCTATAATGGGCTTTCCATAGCTCTTTGTGATAGATGTGAACAGGATTGGGATCCTGGGGAGTCCATTTCCATCCGAGAATGGGGTATTCAGAATTAAAACAAATTATGTCGAGAATATAGGCACTGTAGTAAAAAGGAGGAATGACCCGGGTAGTTGCATACCTCTTTCTTCTATATTCCAGTATCTCGGTGGCTATTCTATCAGAGAGAATATTTTCCCAATCCATAACATAACCATGAATTGCAGCTTCCATTAATGGGACCATGTCTATAGAGAACTTAGTAGAATCATGGACTCCCCACAGTCTACACATCATAGCACCATCATAGCAATAAGGAGAGGCTAATGAATCAACAGAATACATACCCGATGTCTCGTGCTTATGTTTATTCGGGAAATGCCTCTAGTGCCTGATCGGGTCCGACTCCATGTCATTTTCTTTTGCGAATACCTCCAGAAATGCCTTGTTATAGTGCTTTTCCGACTGAGGTAGATGATACATTTGCCTGAGATCCTCTGGTTTAAATGACCCAAATATTTTTCCATCGGCTGTGGAAAATGTCCGGTCTGTGGTTGGAATTTTTTCAACAACCCATCTAACCACATCGGTATAAGGCAAAACTTTGGCCCGCGCTGCTATTCTGTGTAGGTATGAACAGGCCAAATCTTTCAGAGTTCCTTCTGATTTGCTTGTGGAATCAGCTATAGCTTCCTCTTCAAGTTCTTCAGGTTCTTTAGGTTCTATTAAATTATAGATACTCTCCCAGCTTGCGTTTCCTAAACCGAGACATGTTGTATTTGATATCAATCCTTTTTTATTCAGCTCTGGTTCTTTAGCTATGACAGGAGCCTTAGCTTTCTTCGCTTTCTTTCCCATCTTCTCTGGATTCATGAGATCAGAGTAATTCTGCACAAAAAATTGAAAACATAATGGAGAAATATTGTCGCTGAAAGCTAATACGGAAATGAAAAAAGTTAAGGCAATTCACATATGATAAACTGGATGTAATTAAGAATCACCACGGGTGAAATCCTTGAAAGATTCACCCTTAACTGTGAAATTAATAACCGTCATAGTCGCCAATCATAGTGAATAAATGTCATAATTACCCGTCGCATCGGCCATATGCTTAATGATCTTTTCAAGCGTGCCTTTAAGTTTCTCTGATCAACGATAAGTGACAAATCGCAAATCACAATCGGGAGATTCAATAGGTAAGGTTTAGTGTGAAAGCCCCGATAGCTCCGATTGCGATAAAGTAAAACTATAATAAGGCAGAGGTAAGCTTTAAGCGAATTATTTTAAAAGACTTATGCATGCAAACCATATCTCTTAACGATTTATCTTTGAAATGCGCGCCTTATTTATGAATCACAATCAGAGAATCAGCTAGTGCTTTGGCTCTTTGTCATATGATACCACCAACTGTCGATTGCGATTACATTATCGGATCGAAGGTTTTTAAGAGGACCTCTTTTAAGTGCATCCTTTTATCATTGCGATATGCGATCTTCGATCGCTTTATCGCATCCGAGAGTTTCTTATGATACCTTTTCAAAAATATATTTGACATTTTATCAAAAGTTTTTAAGATAGGAGTTTTATTGTGCCAGGCATTTTGATAAGGGCTTTTATGTGTTATATGGTTAATGCCATGCAAGAGATTTTATCAAATCATTAATTTACTAAGTTTATTAAAAAGGGACCCATTTCTAATTAAAGTTTTTTTGTGTAAAAATTTAAGAAATGGGGGGGGGGTTGTTGTACAACACAACATTTAGCAATTCACTAGAAGAAACAATTATCTCTGAGAAAGTAATGCAATATTTTAACTTTATTTATTTGAAAACCTTTGAGTAAAGAGAAAATCTAAGGACAACTAGATAACCATGGACTCTGAATATAATGAAAAAATGTTTCTGCAATCTTTTTCTTGATCTTGAAAATAAAAACATTCTAAGTTTGTTTAAGCCTTGATTGGTTAATAAAGATAAAACAAGAAGATTTCTCCAACTTAGCTTATATAATGACTCCGTTGTCACAGGTAGAGCCTCTGCTGCCAGCAAATGTTTATAGTCTCGACAGGGTTACCTTTTAACCATTCCTCATTCATTGTCCCATCCATTTCAGAGTATAATTTCTAAGAGTAAATCCAAAAAGATATGTTTTCACATATTTTCTTTATTGTATTTTCCATCTTTTTATTTTTATTTTAAAAGATAAAAAAGCCATTGTCCTGGTTTGGTGGCCAGCTATTGACAATGCCATTCACTGGTTGTAACTGAACTGAACAAGCTGGCTCGTGATGAGACCCCTTGTCTTATAATTATAAGCCATTACCCTGTTTTGATATGGAATACTGGTAATGTCAGTTTAATTAGTTCCCTATGATCATGGTAAACTGGCTCGTAATGAGACCCCTTATCTTTTATATCAAACATATTTTAGAATTACACTCTGAAAAATAACAACCTTTGTGGATGGGGTGAATGAGTTACTCCTTAAGAGAATATGGATGACAATGTAAGAGTTGAAGATGCTAAGTTTGGATAGGCCTTTTCCTTTTATAGATGACCTCATTCGGGCTTTAACAACTTAGAATGATTTATAGTATTTTTTTAGATTTGAAAAGATCTTACAAAACTAAAAGAGTTTTTCAGAGTTTAGCTGTTATCCAATTCCCTTGTACTTCCTTCCTTTCCTTTAAGGCTTCCATTTATCAAAAGTAAATATTAACACTATTTCCTTTAAGCAAGTTTCAAAAACAGTAAAGGCTAATAGAAGGCTATTTCCAACCTTATTTTCTAGTAAACAAACAAAACTGCAAATCCACACAAATTCACACAAATCGAATATTTACAAATAAGAAGGGGTTACCTTCTTAAGTAAAGATTTTTTTCAAGATAAACCCATTGACAGGAAGAAAATCTCTCTTTCCTGATAGATCTTGCAATATAAATGTTGATGGGCCTATCTTCTCGATGATTTGAAATGGTCCTAGCCACATTTTCTAAAATTTAGTGTGTTTACCTTTATCTTCGTGGGCTTTGTCCCATTTCAAAACAAGATCACCAATCTGTAAAAATTTTGGGCCAGTGGAAGTTGTATCAAAAGAGGATTTAATAACCTGTTGATGCTTTGCATGTGTAATTCTGGCTTTTTCTCTTTCTTCTTCTAATTTAAGGATTTGATTATATCTCAATTGAATAGAAGATGAAGGATTTTCTTCAATAAACTGCACTAAGGCTAGTGATGAGAGTGCTAAGTTGGCTGGTGTGACAACTTCCTTTCCATACACTAAATTGAATGGAGAAGTGCTTATTGAGGCCTTCTTCGTTATGCGATCTTCCCATAGTGAAAATACTAAAGACTTGTGCCAATTCTTTTGATTCTAATCAACCGTTCTCTTAATGATTTTGATGAGATTTTTATTGGTCGATTCTGCTAAACCATTACCCTTAGGGTAGTAGTTTGTAGAGTATTTCAATTTAAACCCTCTTGTAATAGCAAATTGAAGTATGGTATTTCCAAAAAAATAAGATGCATTATCGAAAATGAGAGCATTAGGTACTCCAAACCTGGTAATGATGAACTGATCTATGAAGTCAATAATTGCCTCATAGTTGGCTACCTTGAAAAGAATTGCTTCTACCCACTTTGTAAAATAATCTGTGGTTGTAAGGATATATCTGTGTTGCTTGGAAGAATGTGGAATAATCTCTCCAATGATATCCAGTCCCCATTATTCAAAGGGTTGTTCGATGTTGACTGGTTGCAAAGGAAAAGCTGGCTTTCTTTGTCTTCCACTGGCAGTCTGACACATTCTACACTTTCTTACATATTCATGGGAATCCTTAAACAATGTGGGCCAATAATAACCAACATGTATAATTTTGTGGGCTGTTGTATCACCTCCAAAATGTCCTCCTGCTGGTCTATCATGTAATTCTTGCAAGACCTTTTGTGCCTCAGTTTTTTCAAGGCATCTTAATAAAACTGAATCATAATTCTTTTTGAACAACACATCATCAATAATCTCGATTTTTTTTTCTTTTAGTCTTATGGCATGTTTATTTTTATAGGAAATATTAGAAGGAGAATATCCATTTTTCAAATAAAATATCAAATATGCATATTGAGATTCAGGATTGATGGTACTTATCTCATTGATCTCTTCAATATTGTTTGAACCTTCATGTTCCTGAATGTTAGAAGCTCCTGCTAACAACCTGCAAAAACCTTGACCTTTGACAATTTTCGCTGGTTTAATGTCCAAATCATATTCTTGTAATGCTGTAACCCAGTTGGCCCTCTTCTCTCCTAATTCCCTCTGGACTAGTAATTGTCTTATTGCTGAAAAAGAGACTATTAATTTTGTCTGAGTTTTTAAGAGAAAAGGCCTAAAGTTTTAATTATATTTGAACACAGCGAAGACTTGCTTTTCTACTTCGGAGTAATTGAGCTCAACACCTTGAAGATTTGAACTAAAGAATGATATGGGTGCTTCCATGTTTTGATCATTGATTTGTGTCAACATAGCTGCATAGGAAGTATTAGATTTTAAAGTATATAAAATGAAATGATTGGAAAAATTGGGAGTGTTTAATGCAGGAGAATTTATGATTGCCTGTTTGATTGAATCAAAATATTCATTTTCTTTATGCCCTCATTTGAACACTGAGTTTTTCTTTCATGGTCTGTAATGGTAAAACAATTTGTGAAAAATCTGGAATAAACCTTTTTACAAAATTTATTTGACCAAAAAATGATTGCATCAATTTTTTATTATGTGGAAGTGGAATATCAAAAATCTCCTTGATCCTTTTTGGATTGATATAAATACCATTTTTTGAGACAATAAATCCCAAGATTTTACCTTGGTCAAGAGCGAAAAATGATTTCTTGGGATTTAATGAAATCCCATACCTTTTACAACGTTCAAAGATTTGCTTCAAATCATGTAAATGATTTGCTCTTTTCTTGGAGAAGACAGTAATGTCATCCAAATAGACAACAACTGATTTATTAATTAAACCCTTGAATGCTATATCTGGAAGGTAGCTCCTGCATTAATCAAACCAAAAGGCATTTTTTGGTAGGCATATGTTCCCCACTTAGTTCTAAAAGTAGTCTTGTGTCTGTCATTTGGATGCACCAATATTTGGTTATATCCAGAAAAACCATCTAAGAAAGACATTAATTCAGAATCAGCGACTGAGTGAAGAGTTTTCTCCATTGTTGGTAGTGGGAAGTTATCCTTTTGATTAGCTTTATTAAGATTTCTGAAATCAATGCAAATTCTAATGTCACCGTTTTTCTTCCTAACAGGCACTAAGTTTGAAACCCACTTTGAATGTCTAATAGGAAAAATTATCTTAGCCTTCAAGAGTTTTTTTTTAACTCTGCATTAATCTGACTTTCTAAGTTTGGATGAATTTTCTCAATTTTTGCTGTACTGGTTTCTCTTCAGATATCATTGGAATTGTATGCTGTATGATAGAAGTACCATATGTTTCCAAGTCATCATAATTCCAAACGAAAACATTTTTATATTTATTCAAAAGTCTTATAAAAGCAAGTCCTCCTTCTGAAGTAAGTCCTAATCCTAGATTAATATTTTGTGGTTTGGTCTCGGTGCCAAGGTCTATTAATTTAAATCTCAAAGTAGAACTCTGAAGTTTTAAATTAGTAACTTGCTTAAACCTATCCTTGATGTCATATAGATCTTCAAGCTTGACTACTGATTTAGGTATAGAATTTTCCTCAAGTCTCTTCTTCATTTGAAGATCATGTTCACTCTCATCAATAATCTGGTCATGATAGGATTTATCATAACTTAAGAAATTCAAAATGTCATCGTCATGATTGAATACCCGCCAGTTAGTGACATTGTCTGGAACCGATGGTCTAAAAATTGATTCAACTGAAAATCTATCAGGGCTGTAATCCTTGGATGGGAGGAGCTTAGAAGCAACATTGGCTAGTAAATCAGCTGCTGCATTCTGAGATCTAGGAATGGGAGAAATATTAAATGATATAAAATGAGATATAAGGTTTTGAACCAAGTACCGATAATGTTTAAGATGACTAGAAAGGCAATGTATAGTATTTCTTACTTGTTTAATAACAATTTCAGAGTCACTGAATACGTTAAGATATTGCACTTTCAGGTCTATTGCTTTATAAAGTCCTTGAATCAACACCTCATATTCAACAGTATTATTTGTACACTCAAATTCTAGCCTAAAAGATAACATAGTTTTTTCTCCTTCAGGACTAACTAAAATACATCCTTCTCCTGCACTGTCATTAGATTTTCACCCATCAAAATATAAAGACCAAAATACAGGTTTATCTACAATTTTATTTACAATTTCCTCAGTAATATTAACACACCTTGATGTATCTGTATGGGAAAATTTTTCTATTGAGATGTGAAACTATTAACTTAGAATGGTGATGATTAAGCATTGAAATTACCAAAGAATGATTCAGATGAGTAGTTGCCAAGGATGTTATTGTTGAATGCTATGGGTTGGTTTTCTTGCTCAAATTCTATTACAGTATGAGTCATATGCTTCTCCCAATCAATCTTGATTTGATTTGGCTTCCCTTTGTAAGGAAGCCACATATGAGACCAATCGATAGAAATGTAACCATGGAGTTTCTCAGACCAATCCTTGCTAAGGACTAAACCATAAAACTCAGGGATGTCAACAATCAATATATCAATTCTCTGAGCTACTCTTGGATCAACTAATAACCTAATGGTAACTGAATTGATTTCTCCTAATACTTGGACCTTAGTTCTATCCAAATGAACAATATGCACTGCAAACTTTTGAGGCTCAATATTCAATTTTGAACAGACTGAAGCTAGCATTATACTTGATGAAGCCCCTGAATCTATCAGGCAATTATGCAAGTTTCTATTGTAGATTTCATAGGTCAAGAGAAATGGAGGGGTATGAGAATTATATATGTCTCTAATCAACACAACATCAATAGCTTCTATTCTATCGGATGGTGGCTTAGCTATTCCATTAGCTGCTTTGGACAGTACAACATTTGGAAGAGGAGAAGAAGGTACTGCATTTAATTCTTTGAGTAGCAATTTCTGCTGTTGTTTGAGCTTGCTAAACTCAAATATAGAGATATTTTCTCTAGTCTTCTTCATGTCTTCGATGATATTATAATCCATAGAGTCTGCAACTACTAATGTCTTGGATGATGTAGGTGGATTGGAAGATGATGGCTGATTTTGAGTAGGGACTGGTGTAGATTTCTTTGTGGGAGCTTTATCTTTAGTAGCAGGACTCACATTTTTCTTCTTTTGAGTTGGTTGAACAGGTTCTGCTGATCCTTTACTCCTGGTACTTACTGGGAAAGCTTCATGTTCACTTTCAGTATCTGAATTGGGTAAAATGAAGTCCCACATACCATGACATTCTACAACCTCTTCTTCCTCAGTTTCCTCAGATGATAAAATTGTATCTTCTTCTTCATCGTTCTCAGTATCTGATTCTGCATTAGATATAGCATTAGGCGGTTTTGATTCAGGTTTTTTGAAGTTTCTAAATGGCTTCTTAGTGGAGGTCTTGGCTACTTGTTTTTTAATTTCTACCATCTCATTTGACATAGTCTTTAAAACCTTTTGCAGACCTTCCATGTCATATGGATCTTTAGCCATTTTCTTCTTTGAATCATCTTTAAAAGTAACCTTTTTGGATTTTCGCTCTTCAAGGGCAGTTTTCTTTTCTAAGGCAATGATACGTTTTTCGATAGCAATTGCTTCTTTCATATTCTCTGCTAAAGTGGGCTTTGCAGCTCTGTCAACAAAGATTGCTATGTTTGAAGGTAAGGCTGATATGTACCATTCACTTCGAACCTCTTCACTAGGTTTAGATGCAGTAGGAATCTTATTTAAGAGCTTATTAAACCGTGAGTTAAAATCTTTGACCGGTTCTCTTTGCTCAGTTTTGAGATTTGAGAGATCATTGATTAATGTCGCTGTTGACCTATCATCACCAAATTTAGTTAAGAACTACTCTTGAAAAATGTTCCAACTAGTAATGGATCCTGATGGTAACAAAAAATACCAAGACCCAACTGCTCCTTGGAAAGTATATGGGAAAAGCCTAACAACCGCATCTTCTTCTGTTACTCCTTTTAAGTTTACTGACAACATGAAGTTGTTTATATGTTCTTCTGCTAGCATGCCTGTTTCTGGATTAAACTTTGGCAACCATTTTTCGGGATGAGCTGGCAACTGACTCAAGGGTGCAGGCATTGTGACTGCCCCAGGATTGTTCCATGGCCTCTGTGCCATTGTTGAGCTACTAACAGAGGAAAGTGCAGATGAAGTTCCAAGTGGTTGGGAAGAAGATGATGAAGTCCTAGTACCCTATTGAACAACAATATGGAGTGGAGGAGTGGATAGTTGACTTTGCAATGGAGAGGATGAAATGGATGATGATGATGAAATAGTCTCATTGTCAAACCCTTCAGGTGTCTTCCTTGGTATTTTCCTTTTAGGCAGAGGGAATTTTGTAGGTTCAATACCAAGCTTTTCACTCTGTAATTTGGTAAGAGGATGGGAAGGAATGTATTCCAAAGTCACATTGCCTTGAGATAACTCAGATTTCTATGGTGATATTGAAAATCCTTGAATTTTATGTATGAGAGATTGAACTTCAGGAGATTCAAGAGTGGATTTATCTGAGATGTTTTGGGGATCAGCAGTGATTGTTGTTTTCTCCACTTCTCGCCTAGAAATAGGAGATTGAGAATGCAGGGGAGAAGTTGGAGTTGATGTGGAGGGAGATTTACTCTCAAAATGGGCTATAGGTTTGGATTTTCTTGCCATTCATAGTTCATGCCCTCCTTCTAGCGCCAAAAATGTTGATGCCTCTAAAATCGCTGCATCAACATCGGGGAAAACCACCTGGTCCGGACCTTAAAGCAACTCCTTTTCCGTTTGGTGTGGTGGCTCCGATTGGATGTAATGGGACCAGTTTCCCAATGATATATGGGTGAATGATTTGTAATATATAACGGGAATGATAAGTGATCTATTCTAAAATGTGAAAATATACAAAAGTATCTAATCTATCCCGAGAATTCTTTATCTTAGTGCGATTCTTGATTGTTTTTATTGACAAGTAAACATGAAGATGACTTACTCATAAATAAAAATATTCATTCATATGATAATTACTTTGTTCAAGTAATTGAACAAAGTAATAATTAAAACGTTATCACACTAATCTTAAAATATCACTGACATATGACAATTCATAAACATTCAATAGTGACAGGTTACAAAATTGTAATAGAAACATATACACATCAATAATAGCAAAGCTGATAAATGTTGATTCATATAGAAGCATAAAGCAAAGACATAGATAGTAGTACCGTATGCATTTGGGTCTCCTCCGATGTGAATCCCATTCAAATCCTGCCTTTTAATCTGAGAATACTTTCATAGGAAGCAAAAGTGCATATCACATAAAAGCCTTCTTTATCAAAACTCAGAATTCTAGTCCAGTCTTTTATAAAAATATATATATCAGAAGTACAATAGTGCAACTTCTGATTTAAGTCTTAATACAAAAAATTGAGGACCCTTTCTAAAAACATGAAAGGGTCTATAAATACTACAAAAATAACAAACTATGAAAGAAAAATGCTATGCGCTGGTATAACCAAAACATAAAAATGTGGAGATCATCTTGAAATAGCAGTGCTGCAGTCGGTTGAAGGGATTCATTGAATCGGCTGATCTTCTTGTGATCGGAGCTGAAAAATGGCAAGCATTGGTTGAACCTCTGGTGGCTGACTCATACGAGAGTGTAACTGAGCTGCAAATGTGGCATCGGCAAGTTTAGGGATCATATGATTGATCGCATCTATGAGACACTTCATTGCCATTCGCTGACTATGTGGTTTCACAAGGAAAAACCAAAACGTTTCCCATGTTAAACTGTGAATGCCTTCGATCAATTTTTCCTTATGCATTAGCTCCTATTTCCATTGTTGTTCTAATGCTTTCACTTGTGGGAGTTTGCCTTGAGAGCATTCTGTTATTAGATTACATAAATACAGACTGTTATTGATTAATTCAATCAAATTATTTGTCGCTAATCTGCATCTGGATGTTGCTCTCTCAGCTTTCATTAACTGAGACTCCCATTCGGAGAATAGAATTTCTTTATGTGATTCCTGTATCTTTGGCAGGTTGGCAACTTTTCCTTCATTTGAATCTTGCCAAGATAGAAACTTATTTAAGCTCTCATCTGCCTTCTCTAACTCAAGCCTTGCATCTACTGACTTATCGATCATAGCTGTTGTGATATCACATAAAGGAATGGCCAATGAGATATTATGACATAGAAGGTCTAACTGCCACGATAGAGCCTTGGTCATCTCCAGGGCTTCAGTTTTGAATTCTTCTACCTTGGGATATCCTTTGAATTGCTCTATTTGGTCCTTCATTTGAGCGATTTGCTCTTCTTTTGATTTATTCATCTGCTCATTCAATAACTGTAGCTTGCTCAATGCTTGGGACAGTTCCTGCTACTTATGAATAGCTTGCTCATCAATTCTTTGCTTTTCATTGAGCAATTGCTCATTCAACTGGTCATTAAGTTGTTTCTGTGCCACTAACTGTTGTTCAAGCTGCTCAATTTTCTGTTGTTTTTCCTGTGACTATGCCTCTAACAGTCTGATCGCTTGATCCTTTTCTTTCAACAAATTACTAACCTCCGATGCCTTATCCATTGTTGCCATTGTATATGCTCCGGCATACTGAGAAAGTTTAGTTAGATCTTCGGAAGGATTTACTTCCTCCCTCCATACCACATTCATCATTTCCATTTGAGAAGTCAAAAGAGGAGAGTGATCAATTTTCCTCTTTTTCCTTTGCCTTTTGACTACAGCCCTATGCTTAGGGTTGTAGAAGACATCCAGTGGTGGTATCTCTTCTACATGCAAAACAATCTCATCGGAGGGATTTTCAGGAATTATTTCTATGTCACCATGAATCTTGGGTGGGCCGCTTGTTCCTTCAATCAGAACTGTGTTGAGTACTGATATCTGAGCTGTGGACACCTCTGGTGTAGTAAACCCTTGGGTATTCTTTGGATTACTGATAATAGAATCGAATTGCTCCCATTCCTTGATCAACTTAGGGTCAACATTACTGTGTGTATCAAGGGGTTTACTAACTGTTACCTGCTCTGGTTGCTGTTCTGATGTCTTCTCCTTTTCAGGAACCTTTTCCACTTCAGGATTATTCTCAACAATTTTCTGTTCAATCTAGCCTTGTGGCTGAACCGTTGGGGTTGTAGCTAACAAATCCAAAGGTAGGGTTTCCAATCTCTGAGCCCTGAGCCTATTGAATTTTTCTATTCCCATTTTAGTCATAGCCAATCCTTTAACCTGGAAAAATAGTTCTGCTGAAGAAAACAAATCATCAAAGATATCCTCTTCATGATCAAATCTGGTGAGTTTAGCCTGAGAAGTAACATTATAGGCAACCTTTTTAGGGTCATACTGCCTCCTTGGAATAGTTGCAAGATTTAACATCTGAATTTTCTCGGCCTCTTTCTCTACATGTTTATAATCATGCAAGGTAAAAGCGCCACACTGAAGGGGAAATGTAGGCCACATGTGTTTCTTGGAATCCCTAAGGGTCTTTGACATTCCCGCAACTGTTATCTGATATGCTAATTCCCGGGCCAATAATTTGTCGGGGACGTACAGAGGAAGAACATGAGGATTAGTGAGACTGCCAAAAAGCCTTACATAGGTGAATTTATCTTCTCCAAACCAACTTCCCACTGCTGTTAGGTCAATTTTTGCTTCCTCAGATATCTTAGGGGCAGGCTTATTGAATATGGAATAATATACAGGCAGAACAAAACCATTACAAATTCTATACAAATGATTCCTACAATGGGCTTTCCATTGCTCTTTGTGATAGATGTGAATAGGATTGGGATCCTGGGGAGTACATTTCCATCTGAGAATGGGGTATTTAGAATTAAAACAAATGATGTCGAGAATATAGGTAATCTAGTAAAAAGGAGGAATGACCCGGGTAGTTGCATACATCATTTTTCTATATTCTAGTATCTCGGTGGCTATTATATCAGAGAGAATATTTTCCCAAATCCATAACATAACCATGAATTGCAGCTTCCATTAATGGGACCATGTCTATAGAGAACTTAGCAGAATCATGGACTCCCCACAGTCTACACATCATAGCACCAACATAGCAATAAGGAGAGGCTAATGAATCAACATAATACATACCCGATGTCTCATGCTTATGTTTATTCGAGAAATGCCTCTAGTGCCTAATCGGGTCTGACTCCATGTCATTTTCTTTTGCGAACGCCTCCAGAAATGCCTTGTTATAGTGCTTTTCTGGCTGAGGTAGATGATACATTTGCCTGAGATCCTCTGGTTTAAATGACCCGAATATTTTTCCATCGGCCATGGAAAATGTCTGGTCTGTGGTTGGAATTTTTTCAACAACCCATCTAACCACATCGGTATAAGGCAAAACTTTGGCCCACGCTGCTATTCTGTGTAGGTATGAATAGGCCAAATCTTTCAGAGTTCCTTCTGATTTGCTTGTGGAATCAGCTGTAGCTTCCTCTTCAAGTTCTTCAGGTTCTTCTGCTTCTATTAAATTATAGATACTCTCCCAGCTTGCGTTTCCTAAACCGAGACATGTCGTATCTGATATCAATCCTTTTTTATTCAGCTCTAGTTCTTTAGCTATGACATGGGCCTTGGCTTTCTTCGCTTTCTTTCCCATCTTCTCCGGATTCATGAGATCAAAGTTATTCTACATAGAAAATTGAAAACATAACGAAGAAATATTGCCACTGAAAGCTAATACGAAAATGAAAAATGTTAGGGCAATTCACATATGATAAACTAGATGTAATTAAGAATCACCACGGGTGAAATCATCGAAGGATTCACCCTTAACTGTGAAATTAATAACCATCATAGTCAACAATCGCAGTGAATAAATGTCATAATTACCCATCGCATTGGCCATATGCTTAATGATATTTTCAAGCGTGCTTTTAAGTTTCTTTGATCAGCGATAAGCGACAAATCGCAAATCGCAATCGGGAGATTCAACAGGTAAGGTTTAGTGTGAAGGCCCCGATAGCTTCGATTGTGATAAAGTAAAACTATAATAAGGCGGAGGTAAGATTTAAGCGAATTATTTTAAAAGACTTATGCATGCAAACCATATCTCTTAACGATTTATCTTTGAAATGCACGCCTTATTTATGAATTGCAATTGGAGAATCGTCTAGTGCTTTGGCTCTTTGTCATATGATACCACCGACTGCCAATTGCGATTACGTTATCAGATCATAGGTTTTTAGGAGGACCTCTTTTAAGTGCATCCTTTTATCATTGCGATATGCGATCTTCGATCGCTTTATCACATCAGAGAGTTTCTTATGATGCCTTTTCAAAAAGATATTTCACATTTTATCAAAAGTTTTTAAGATAGGAGTTTTATTGTGTTGGGCCTTTTGATAAGGGCTTTTATGTGTTATATGGTTAATGTCATGAAGGTCATTTTATCAAATCATTAATTTACTAAGTTTATTAAAAAGGGACCCATTTCTAATTAAAGTTTTTTTGTGTAAAAATTTAAGAAATGGGGGGGGGGGGGTGTTGTCGAGCACAACATTTGGCGACTCATTGGAATAAACAATTATCTCTAAGAAAGTAATGAAATATTCTAACTTTCTATATTTGAAAACCTTTGAGTAAAGAGAAAATCTAAGGACAACTAGATAACCATGGACTCTGAATATAATGAAAAAATGTTTCTGCAATCTTTTTCTTGATCTTGAAAATAAAAACATTCTAAGTCTGTTTAAACCTTGAATGGTTAATAAAGATAAAACAAGAAGATTTCTCCAAATTAGCTTATATAATGAATCCGTTGTCACAGGTAGAGTCTCTACTGCCAGCAAACGTTTATAGTCTCGATAGGGTTACTTTTTAACCATTCCTCATTAATTGTCCCATCCATTTCAGAGTATAATTTCTAAGAGTAAATCCAAAAAGATATGTTTTCACATATTTTCTTTATTGTATTTTCCATCTTTTTATTTTTATTTTAAAAGATAAAAAAGTTATTGTCCTTGTTTGGTGGCCAGCTATTGACAATGCCATTCACTGGTTGTAACTCAACTGAACAAGCTAGCTCATGATGAGACCCCTTGTCTTATAATTATAAGCCATTACCCTGTTTTGATATGCAATATTGGTAATGTCAGTTTAATTAGTTCCCTATGATCATGGTAAGCTGGCTCGTAATGAGACCCCTTATCTTTTATATCAAACATATTTTAGAATTACACTCTAAAAAATAACAAACTTTGTGGATGGGGTGAATGAGTTACTCCTGAAGAGAATATGGATGACAATGTAAGAGTTGAAGATGCTAAGTTTGGATAGGCCTTTTGTTTTTACAGATGACCTCATTTAGGCTTTAACAACTTAGAATGCTTTACCTGGCTATTTCTCATCTTCTTCATCATACTTGAAGACCAATTGAAACTGAGCAGATTCTCAGTTTCTCCCCGGTTACAACTTTTGTTAACATATCTGCAGGATTATGGCTAGTGTGTATCTTTTCCAACTTGAACTGTCCATCTTCCAATGCTGACCATATGAAATGGTACTTGAGCTGTATATGTTTAATATTGGAATGAAATGCAGAGTTATTTGCAAGATGTATGGCACTTTTGCTGTCATTATATAAACTGCCCAACTCCTGCTTCATACCCAATTCATCCAGAAACCTTTGTAATCAAATCATTTCTTTACTAGCCTTTGTAGCAGCAACATACTATGCTTTTGTTGTTGAGAGTGCAACAACACTTTGCAGTTTTGAGACCCAACTAACAGCTGTTCCACCTACAGTAAACACATACCCTGTTGTGCTCCTCCTGTTATCTCTATTACTTGCCATATCTGCATCAACATATTCCTGTAGAGCAATGTTTGAACCACCAAAGCATAATGCTTGATTTTTGGTACCTCTCAAATACCTGAGAATTCACTTCACCTTCATCCAATGTTCCTTTCCTGGATTATTCATGTACCTACTTACAATTCCCACTGCATGTGCAATATTAGGCCTTGTGTAGACCATTGCATACATTAAACTTCCAACTGCTGATGCAAAGGGAACTTTAGACATATGAGCCATTTCTCCTTGAGTCTTGGGACACTCCTCCTTAATTTGAAATGGCCAGCCAAAGGTATACTAACTAGTTTTTCATTCTGCATATTAAACCTTTTCAACAACTTTTCTATGTACTCACTTTGAGACAACGCTAATTTGTGATTCTTCCTGTCTCTAGTTATTCTCATACCACGGTTTTGTTTTGCAACACCCAAATCCTTCATTGCAAATGAGTTCACCAATTTTCTTTTGAGCACATTAATTTCCTGCATGTTAGAACCTGCAACAAGCATGTCATCTACATATAATAACAATATAATATAGCTGCCATCATTTTTCCTTTTGAGATAAATGCAATGATTAGAGTGACATCTAGTATAACCTTGTTTAGACATAAACCTGTCAAATTTTAGATACCACTGCCTTGGAGCCTGTTTTAAGCCATGAAAGCTCTTCTTCAACCTGCACACTAGTTTCTCCTTCCCTTTTACCTCATATCCTTGTGGCTGCTGCATATATATCTCTTCCTCCAAATCCCCATGGAGAAAGGTTGTCTTTACATCTAACTGCTCAAGATGCAAACCTTCAACTGCTACTAGACTTAAAATAGTTCTGATTGAAGTCATTTTAGCAACATGAGAAAATATCTCATCAAAGTCTATACCATTTTTTTGTGCAAACCCTTTCACCACAAGTCTAGATTTATACCTTTTTCTACCTCCATCTTCTTCCTTCAACTTGTAAACCCATTTATTCTACAATGTTGTTTTACCTGCAAGCAACCTGACTAAGTCCCAAGTCTGGTTATATGCGAAGGATTCCATCTTTTTTTTCATGTCTTTCTCCCACTTCTTCCTGGTTTCTACCTGTACTACTTCTTCATAACATTCCGGTTCACCAGAATCAATCAACAATACATAATATAATGAAAGAGAGTATCGCTCAAGGGATCTTCTTATCCGAGTAGATATTCTAACACCATTTCCAGGTGTTTGAGGTGCTTTTTGTTGTTGTGGTTATTGTTCTGGATGTTGGTCATTATGATTTTAAGGCACCATCACTTTTTATGTTATATAGTCAAGTAATGTGTATTCTCCGTTTTCTTTTTCTTGTTTCTTTCCCTGCAGTTGATCCTTATACAAAGCCTTTTCATTGAACATGACATCTCTGCTCCTAATGATTTTATGTTTTTCATAATAATTAAAGCGATAGCCAAAATCATTAACACCATATCCAATAAAGGTACATTTTGATTTTGCCTCAAGATTTGTTCTATTTTCTTTATTAATGTGGACAAAGGCTTCACAACCAAAAGTATTTAAAACAGAGTAGTTTACCTTTTTACCTGTCCATGCCTCCTCTGGAATACCATCATCCAAGGAACTTGAAGGCCCTCTGTTTATTAGATAAACAATAGTATCTACAACATCTGCTCAAAATTGTAAAGACAATCCTGCATGCATTCTCATGTACCTTGCACGCTCCATTATTGTCCTGTTCATCCTTTCTGACACACCATTTTCTTGTGGTGTTCCTGGAACTGTCTTCTCTCTGTGAATTCCATTCTCTGAACAATACCTATCAAACTCTTTGCTGAATTGTTCACCTCCATTGTATGATCTGAGACACTTCAACCTTTTTCCTATCTCATTTTCAACCAAAGCTTTCTATTTCTTGGAAGTATCAAATACATCAAATTTATTTCGAATACAATAAATCCAGGTTTTTCTGGTTGCATCATCAATAAAAGTAACATAATAAAGAGAGCCACCAAGAGATGATACATAAACAGGTCCCCATACATCTGTATGCACACGATTTAATTTTTCGCTCTTCTTTTCTTTCTCAACTCTAAGGAATCTGACTCTCTTCTATTTTTCATAAACGTAATTCTCACAGAATTTTAAATCAACATGCTTCAAACCTAGCAACAAATTTCTTGAGTGAAGAATCTGCATCTCCTTCTCACTCATGTGCCCGAGCCTATGATGCCACAATGCCATATCTTCGCCTGTAGAGGTTAAAGCATTAATAGAATTAGAAATACCATTACATAAATACAATGTACCAACCTTTTCTCCTTTTGCTATTACCATGGATCCTTTAGTGACCTTCCAGGTTTTATCTGTAAAAGTAGTCACACGACCTTCACCTCAAACTGCCCTGTTGAAATAAGATTTTTCTTCAGATCTGGAACATGCCTTACCTCCAATAGCCATTGATTTCAATTCTGTTGTTTTATGAAAACTGTACCCATTCCAATGATTTTACTGGTTTTATCATCACCCAATCGAACCTGTCCAAAATCTCCTTGAACATAATCATGAAAATGTTTCCTATTAGGTGTGGCATGGAATGAAGCCCCTAAATCTACCACCCAGGAATCAATAATATTTTCTAAAGAAAGAATCAAAGCATCTTGCAACACATCCCCTGTTACATTCGCTTCATGATTATTTTCTTGCTGTGCGTCTCCTTCTTTTCCCTTCTGAGACTTGCAGTCTTTCTTCAGGTGTTCTTTCTTGCTGCATTTCCAGCACACTATCTCCGATATGGACTTGGATCTGCCTTTTCTTGACTTACTACAATATCTAGGGCTCTTTCCTCTTTCCAATTTTCTTCCCCTAGTCTCTGCAATCAAAGCATTACTTGATGTCTCACGTAGCTTTTCCTTCGCATTTCCTCAATAAGGATTGCACCGACAACGTCATCAAACTTTAAAGTACTAGATCCAAAGACAGAGTTACTAATTGCCATAACTAAACCATTCCAACTTTCTGGAAATGAGCACAGAAATAACAAAGCCCTAACTTCATCATCAAAAGTTACCCCTACATAACTTAACTGACTGGTAACTGTATTAAATTCATTTAAATGATCAACAACAGATCCACCTTCTGACATTTTCATATTAAATAAACGCTTCATAAGAAATACCTTATTTGAGGCCGAGGGTTTTTCGTATAGTTTGACCAATTTTGACATTAAACCCTCTATCGTCGTTTCCTTTGAAATATTAAATGCTACCGACGCCGCTAGGCACGACCGTATTGTTCCAAGTGCCTTTCGGTCGAGAATATCCCATTCTGTGTCTGTCATACTTGTTGGCTTCTTTGCCTTTTCGCTCAATGGTTGTTACATATATCTTTGATACAGATAATCTTCCATCTGCATCTTCCACAACTGGTAGTTTTTGTCGTTAAATTTTTCGACTCTAAACCTACCATCTTCCGCCATTGCTCCCACTCGAACCAGGAACCCTTCTCTCCTGCGAGTTAATAAGCCAAATAGACCTTCGAATTTGATACTGGTTGTTAGAAAAATATATATTATAGAGCAATGGAAGACATAAAATATTTCAGAAATATAAACACATAAAATGCATAAAACAAGAGAGACACAAATATACGTGGTTCACCTAGTTTGGGCTATGTCGACGGAGAAACAGCCAGCCCTTCCTTTTATATTATCCAGCAAATTGAAGAGATACAACCTACATCAAATCTGTTGTAATTCCCTCATCGCTCTCACACAATCTCCTCTCTCTTTCTCACCCAAAATACAAATTTACATAGACACAATACAATTCCCTCATATATAGCGAGGGGTTTCCTTCTAGGGAAAAAAACCCTAAATTAAACATAACTTCTACCGTGAGATCTCCGCCTAATGAACGACCTAGATTGACTACGAAATTACAACATTTTACATGGAAATTTTACATATATTTTTAGCTTCGGGGGCACTGCCCCCGATCCCCCACCAAGGGAGGGGGGGGGGCTCCCAAAGGTTGCATCCGCCCCCCCTGGACCCCCCCTACAATGAATAGTTTACGGGCGGCGTTGCCGCCCCATTATGAATTGGGGTCCAATGTGGCGATATCTATGAATACAAAAGATAATCAGGCTCCACACCCAACATCTCTCATGTTCTGGGTTATCTGGTTCCATTTTTCTACTTTTGTTCTTTCTTCTTTGAAGATCAGGTTGTTTCATTCCTTCCATGTTGCCCACATGACCAATCCTAGTGAAATTCTCCAAGCTTGGTTCAAGATTGTATTTTGGTAAGTCTTTT
Source organism: Pinus tabuliformis (assembly GCA_031772625.1). Classification (NCBI taxonomy): domain Eukaryota; kingdom Viridiplantae; phylum Streptophyta; class Pinopsida; order Pinales; family Pinaceae; genus Pinus; species Pinus tabuliformis. Next base: position 2,078,005,980 of record CM062818.1, read on the forward strand.
TTTGCCAATTATCTATTGTTGTCTTCATGTTATTTGGATGCTTGTCACTGACTCCAAAGAGTTGGTTATGTTGTTTCCACAGGTTATCACTATATTTACATGCATTCGTTATGTGCTCCATTGTCTCCACCTGCTCTCCGCATAAGTAGAATATCGAGGGACCTTGCATCCCTTTTTTTTGCAGTTGATCCCATGTAAGTGCATGGTCGTGGCGCATGATCCACATGAACAAAGCGACCTTCGGCCATGTCTTTTTCTGCCACATACCTTCCCATGTATTTCTCTCTTGATGCTTGAGATGTTCTGCTTGTAGTTGGTAACTCTCTTTAATTGTAAACATTCCTTTGATCTTATGGCCCCATCTTAGTATGTCTGGCCCTTCGTTTTTTGATATTTTTCTAGTTTCCATTTCATTTTCATATAGCTTCCACTGGGCTATTTCTGGTGCTTCTGGCTAGTCCTGTTTTTGTTTCCACTTTTTCCTGAATCTATGCACCAGAAGTTTTTCACTGTTTTTTCCCCATGGAGGTTAGTATATTGGTGGACTTCTTCCAGTTGGGGCTTGCTGTTTAGCTTTTCTCTCTGTTGCCATGCTTCTTCCCAGAAATTGGCTTTGTCATCTGCTTTGATTTCCTAGAAGCTGTGATTAATGATCAAATTTCTGTTGTCTATAGCTAGGTTCCATATTGCTAAACCTTTCTTGTCGTCTTGGAGTCTCAACTTTCCTTCTAGGGACCTAGGCATGTCATACTTCCCTTCCCATCGCTGTTTCCATAGGTTTACCCCTCCCTGGATCCATCTCCACCATAAATTTGCTCCCATAACCTGATTTATTATATAGAGATCTCGGAGTCCTAGGCCTCCTTCTTTTAGGGGTTTACTAAGCTAGTTCCATGATAGAAGCACCCATTTTTTTATATTTTTATATTATTTATTTATTTATTTTATTTTTATTTTTATATTTTATATTTTATTTTATATTTTTTTTCCGTTCTATGCCATTTCCATAATTTTTTTTTGAAGACATCTATCATCTTTTGGCATACTTTTTTTGGAGTTGCTTGACTGGTGAGTTGGTATATTGGGATAGATTGTAATACTAACCTTAGTAGTATTATGCGACTTGGCATATTCGTTGTTCTGAATGTCCAGTTCTGCATCTTTCTTTGGATTTTCCCCAACAGGGGTTTCTAGTTGGCCACTCTGCTCTGCTGATCATTTAGCTGAATGCCAAAGTATTTCGTGGGAAAATTTACTATTCTGAATCCCATTACTATTGCTAGGAAGGCTTGTGAGGGTGCTGTTGTGTTGAAGAAAAATATATCAAACTTATCTTTGTTTATCTCCGTCCTTGAAGAACTAGTGAAGTCTGTGAGAATTTCCATAATTTTCCTGGATGCCTTGAGCGATGCCTATCCATACATCATTATTTCATCTACAAATTTCTGGTGGGTTAATGGTAGGTCATTCTCCCATAGTCTGAGGCCAATATATTGTTCACTCCTGACTTTCTCCTTTATGTACCTTCCAAGGCCTTCTGCTGGCAGGGTAAAAAAGAAAGGAGATAGTAGGTCGCCTTTCTTGAGCCCTCAGGTTGCGTTAAATGCCTCTGTAGGAGATCCGTTGAGCATAATTGATAGAACTGTGGTTGTTACCATTGACATTATCCAGCTTATCCATCTTGCATCAAAGCCAAATTACTTCAATATTCCTTGTAGATAATCCCAATTCAGTCGATCATAGGCTTTAGCCAAGTCTAATTTAACCAACATTCCTTTGGTTTTTGATTTTTTTAATAAGTGAATTTCCTCCTGTGCCACCACTATGCCATTTTTTATTTTTCTTCCTTTGACAAACCCTGTATGTTCTTGAGATATCAACCCAGATAGTATAGGTTTTAAACGGTTGACCATAATTGTAGCCATGATTTTGTTTATGACATTACAGAGTGTTGGTCAGAACCCTTGCGGTTCTTCCGAATGCTTTGTCTTTGGGATCAGGGCTAGAAATGTGGAATTCAGGGTTGGGTGCATTCTTTTGGTACACTTGGACTCCTCCACTAATTTCACTATGTATTCACCTAGGAATGGCCATGTCACCTAGAAGAATTCGGCAGTGAATCCATCTGGCCCCAGTGCTTTGTTCCTCGCCATATTCCTAATTATGTCTTCTACCTCTGCTTTGGATATTTCTCTTAATAGAGCCATGTTCTAGTCTCTCCTCACTAGGTTGGGGATGTGCTTTGTGATTTTGTTTATATTCTCCTCCCTTCTTATGTTTGGTTCTGTTAGGAGCCCTTTGAAGTGATGTACTAACAGATTATCCATTTCTTCCTTTTGGGTGAGACGATTTCCTTGCTAATCCATTAAGGAGAAGATCCTATTATGCTGCCTATGATAAATCATTGCTTTGTGGAAAAACCTTGTGTTTCTTTCTCCTTCCTTTAACCATTGTATTCTTGATTTCCGTTTCCATAGGATCTCTTCTTGTTGTCTTCTTTCTTCCAATTTATTAATCATCTGCCCTTCCTCTTCTATTAGCCCTTCACTTCTACCTTCATTGATTATTTGCTGTTGTACTTTCTTCATCTTGGTTTAGATTATCTCCAGTTCCTTCTACATGTTGCCGAATTCTTCCTTATTCCATTTCTTTATTTTTCCTTTTAGATCTTTTAGTCTAAGTTGAAATGTATGCATCTAGTTTCTCCCTACTATCTCATTCTCATTTCACCATTCCTTCATTTTTTCTATTAGAGTCGGTTCTCTTAACCAAAATGCCTCAAACCTAAAGGGCCTATTTTGGTTTCCTTGATTCATTTCTACTTCGAGTTTAATAAGCCAGTGGTCCGATCCTAGACACGAAAGAATTGATGCTTCATAGAATATTTCTTTGCCAATGAAGTGTTCTGTTGCCAAGAATCTGTCCAATCGAGATGCTATCTGTCTGCTCCCTCCCCTTCTGTTATTCCACTTATATTTTCCGTTTATAGTTGGGATGTCCACCAATTTTAGTTCTTCATGTAGATCTTTGAATTTCTCCATTTTCAGCTCTTCTTTTCACAATCCCCCTCTTTTCTCCTCTATTGAGGTTATCAAATTGAAGTCCCTAGCTATCAGCCAAAGTTTTTCATTGTGGAGCTTCTTTGTTTTTTGGAGGAAATTTTCTTTTTTCCACTCGAATGTGAGGGCCATATATTACAGAGACTAAGAACCATTCTTTGTTTCCAATTATTTTCCGTGAGGATTCTCTTCATACCCATCCAATAGTCCATTGTGATCTATGCTGGGTTCCATAATATTTCTATACCTCTCGCACTACCTCTCGCATCTATGGTCATGAATTCATACCTTGGTTTTATTTTACTTAGTATATCTTCCATTCTCCCTCTTGTAATTTTTGTTTCATGTAGTAGCATGAGTTGAGGTTTTCCTTTTCTTAGTCTCTCAGTTAAATGTCTCTGCTTGCCTTTGTTGTTGAGGCCTCTTATATTCTAGGATGTAATTATCATTGGGTTACTTTTTTTATTTGTTGGTATACCACCAATAGCGGTACCACCCTCCCAGTATTCACCAACATTTCTCCCATAATCTGGATAGATTCCTGTAGGTTTCTTCGGCCTCTTTTCTTTCCTCCCTTCATTTTATTTGAGTATTCTTGGAAGTTGTCCTGATGCATCCCCAGTTGTTCTGCCATCTCCACCTGTGCCTGCCCTTGCTTAGATTAATACTACTGGAATGTTTCTCTGTATAATATTTTTTGGTCTTCTAGAATGAATCTTTCATCCAGGTGTCTCCATTCATTTAAAAGTTTCCTCAACACCTCTTCCTCCATTCTTAATTATTCTCCCTTAATTGTATCTATTTCCATTATGGTGTTATCCATCTTCTCTCTACCTTCATTCTCCTCCTTCTCTGTCAACTCTCTTTGGGCTTTCCTCTTGGCGTTTAGCTTGCCTTGAACTGCTTTCCTTTCCTTTTTCCTGATAGTCCATAGCTTGGACCTCATTGTATTCTTCTTCTTCTCCCTGTAGAACATCAAATCTATTTGGTCTGCTCGGCTGAGCTTGATATTATTTTTTCCCCTCGTTGGTGTTCTCTCTTGCTTGTCTTCTCTTGCCTTTCACTTCTTCAAACCCTTCCTTATATTCTTGATTTTTCCTCTGTTGTTTGTTCATGTTTTCTCCCTCTTCTAGGTTTAATGGGCACTCCTTAAATAGGTGGCCATACTCATGACATATTTTGCATCTGAAAGGGATATGTTCGTATTCTAGAGTTTGTTGCCATACCTCTTCATGGTATTCTAGTTCCATTGAGTTTGGGATAGGTTCAGCTATGTTCATGTATACATATATTCTCTCATATGAAGTATATCTTCCTTTTTTTGTCGTTTCTGCTATTTTGACAAATCTGCCTATCGTATTTCCTATGTCCTCCAGTATCTCTGGGTCCTAGAAATCCATTGGGAGACTGAATAACCTAACCCACACCGGGGTTGCCAAGAATTTTTCCTTGTCTGGGTCATAGCATTCTGGCCAGTATCTCATAAATAATCCATCATTATAATGAAAGTAAGGAACATTTTCAAATACTTTTTCTTTGTCTTGCAGGTTCGAGAAAATTACCGGGAAGAAGCCTCTAGCTCCAAGCTTGAGCTCGATATAACCTCAGGGCTGCCATTTTTGTTGAATCCATTTGGTGTGGTCCTTTTCTGTCGACCATACTTCGATGAACTTACATATTAGCACATGGTATTTCATGTAACTTCTGTATTGCTCCAATTTGTTCATCGGGATGATAAATCTTGGTTTCTTCGTCACACATGGTAAACATTTGCCTCTGCTACCTGCCTACCATCTAACCCTGAGGGCAGATCCTGACATTTTGTTTATATCTCCTACTTGTTTTTGATTACTTGTATTCTGGTAGGAATCCCCTGCTGCCGCATCTCGGTAGGAGGGGATCTCTCCCCCCCTTTCATCCTCTGTCATTTCGATCTGGTTCCTGACCTCTTGGATTTGCAACTTATTAGAAGTCTTCAGGTTTTTTGGAAACAAGGTTCAGTTTGTCTCATGGCTGCCTCGGTAGGAGGGGATCTCTCCCCCCCCTTTCGTCCTCTGTCATTTCGATTTGGTTCCCGACCTCCTGGATTTGCAGCTTTTCAGAAGTCTTTAGGTTTTTTGGAAACGTGGCTCAGTTTAGCTCATGGCTGCCTCGCCATTAAGGTTATAGAGCTCATGGCATGTTACAATATTGTTTATTTATATTTTAAAAAGATAATCATATTTTAATTTTTATCCAAAAAAGGAACAATATATTTTAAAAAGATAATCATATTTTATTTTTTATCCAAAAAATGAAAAACTATAAAATTATATGAAATAATATTTAAAAAGTTGGAATTTCAAAAAATCATTAATTTTAAATTAAAAAATGAACAACTAATAACTTTATAAAAATAATAGATCATAAATTTCATAATAAATTATGTTTTAGACCGGAGTTAAAACAATATGGTAAGACAAAATATATAAAAATTTTTGATATAAAAAATTCAAGGATAAAAATGTGTGAACCATAAAAATAAGATTATAAATTTAGGTGGTCTATTGTTTTTTTTCAAAGTTGCGTGAAGGATTTGTTTCAAATTTTTAATATTTAGAATTATTGGAACAATGTATTAGAAAATCAGAGAGATGCACAAGAATGAAATGAAATCTCATTGATCAAACTGCTTGGACAATCAATACATTATATAGGCACACATAGACAACTTCTAGGACAATCTAGATCCAAATAATTCAGATCACCAACTCACAACACAAATTACAAAAACACAAATCATGACAGATAGATTCAAACACTAACTACAAGAACACAACTCATCAACTCTATCTGGACATATCATTTCTAAATTATTCCAACATCCCCCCTTAATGGAGAAATGGATTTTCAACAATGCTTAGTTGTTGTCTACATATTTCAAAATTCATATTTCCAAGAGGCTTGGTAAACATGTCAGCAACATTCTCACTTGTATTACAATACACTAAATGAATATCATTTTATTGTATCTTTTCTCTTACAAAATGATGTTGGACTTCAATATGTTTAGTTCTTGCATGATAAATTGGATTATTTTCCAGCTTCATGGAACTCTGGTTGTCACGTTTGATTCTTGTTGCATTTCTCTATTGTTGCACATCGAAGGACTTTCTTTGCTGCTTTCCAATGGATTTCACAAGGCTTAACCATAAATTGACTAAGGATGCTGACATAATAAGCTATATCTGGCATGGTAGTGGTGAGGTAGTTCAAACTTCCCACCAATTGACGATACAAAGTTCTGTTCACTTCTTTAGATCCATCATCATTATACAACTTGGCATTCTGTTCCAAAGGAGTAGACATTGGTTTGCTTTCAAACATATGAAATCTTTCAAGGATTGTCTTTGCATATTTTCTTTATGTGATGATTGTCTTACCATATTCCCTCCAAATTTCAAGAGCCAAACAATAATGCAATTCACCAAGATCCTTCATTTCAAATACTTGTGACAACTGAATTTTTATTTCTTCAATCAACCTGAGTGCACTACTTGTTATGATAAGATCATCAACATACAAAGATATCAAGGCAATATTCCGATCTTCATCTCTCTTGATGTACAAGTTAGGATCAATTTTTCTTCTCACAAACCCTTTGCCATAAAAGAATTAATCAATTTTCACATACCAAGATCTTGGTGCTTGTTTCAAACCATACAAAGCTTTCTTTAGCCTGCAAACAAGATGCTCCTGTCCCTGATTTACAAACCCTTCAGGCTGAACCAAATAAATGTTTTTTAATTCACCATTCAAGAAAGCAGATTTGACATCTAACTGATGCATTTTCCAATTTTGTTTTGTAGCTAATGCAATCATGATTCTAATTATATTCAGTTTAGCTACAGGTTTAAAAGTATCTTCATTATCAATGCCTTCTTTTTGTGAATATTATTTTGCAACCAATCTAGATTTATACTTATCAATAATACCATCATCATTAAACTTTGGTTTGAACAACCAATTGCATCCCATGGGAACTTTATCTTTGGGCAATTGTGTTAATTCTCATGTTTCATTCTTGTTGAGAATGCAACAAGATGATGGAGCTTAGTGGAAAGAAGTCGCCTTCACTAAGTGGGCCCGCAGGGTATTTTTGTCGCAAAGTCTATTTTTAGACATATGGATCATGGTCTATGAGTTGCAGGATGCTGTTTATGGATGATTGGTCATGTTGGGAAAAATAGATAGAATTATATTTCTGGTTCACAACAGTGTGATCAAAGTCTATTTTTAGACTGCTAGGCTAAAAATAGAAAAGTCAAATATTATTGTCTCATAATAATATTTAGACTATAAACATTATCTTATCCTCTTGGAGCACTTCAGTTTGAGCTACAGATGTGGCACATGCAGCTGTCAGAAGGAAATACGCTTTTCTTATGAGTCAGTTGAGCTATTTCATGCATGACATCAGTTAGAACTCATGCATGTGAGTTCTGTGGAGTTGGATGTGGAGTTGATGGAGTTGTGTTCAGTTTGACTTGGTTAAACTAGTTGTAATTAGTCTAACTGCAAATAGACTAGTGATGAGTGATGTGAATTAATTGATTAAATTAATTCACTAATTATTAACTCATAATGCAACTGAAGAATACATCAGTTAACTCAGTGCATGTACAGTTCAACGGAGACAGGTGTTAGAGGTTGAGATTGCTATTATTTGTGACTATAGTTGTGCATGAAATCTTGCACAATCAATGGATTGAGTATGCCCATGAGGATTGCTCAGTATATGCCCAGTGAAATAGCTTGTGCTCACGTGATTTCCAGTGTGAGTGATTTTCACTTGGTATTGTGCAATAGAGGCAGGCAAAGCAGCGGAGGAGATTTGAACCTGTGACTTGTTCGGATTTGAGCTAGTTTTGTGTGTAACAGGTGGAGATAGTGCTGGATACTTGAGAGGAGTATTGTACTATGTATTGTTACATGTTCTCAATCATTAATATACAGATAGTGTGGGGTTTTCAGCGATAAGCTTTCTCCGGGTTACATACTGTGTTAATGTGTGCATGCGATTGATGTTTCATTGTTTTTAATGCTGCTAAATTGATGATCAACGTAGAGGAGATTATGTATTGTGCATGTATTCCGCAATAGTGTATAATCGGGATAATCTCTGTGAATAAGTATTTATTATTCAAAATTTCTATATGGTATCAGAGCTGTTGATCATCAGATCTACTATTCAAGAAGTGTTTACATTCTATTTCTTCAGGCAGAGTCTGTAATCGGGCCAGGTAGCCTCTGGATTTATCCTTCCTTTGGAAGGTGAGATATAAGGTAAAAGCCCATACAATCAATCTCTGTACGAGAAATACTTTGTTCTCACGAATCTTAGATCAGAGGCGGTTGAGTTTGGAGCTGGTGGAATTCGAATTTGCAGCAGTGTTTTCTTGGTATCAACGTGGCAATGTCTTTCAACGGATTGCGATTGGAGTATGCTCTTGAGGGCAGCTCAAACTATATTGCATGGAAGGACAGGATGGAGGCAATGTTGGATGATAATGGGCTGAAGGATTTCATAGAGGCTGATGTCCCAAAGCCTACTGATGCTGCGCAGGTTGATGCTTGGAAAAAGAAGACAACAAAGTGTCGAAGGATTCTATTGGAGGGTGTGAAGGATCACATTGTGTCTAGCCTGCATGGAAAGGCTTCTCCATACTTGATGTGGAAAGCGTTGACAGATCTATTCCAAAGTAAGAGCAATCAGAGGAAGCTGGCGCTCAAGGATAAACTCAGAAACATCAAATTTGAGAAGGGAGACAGTATGCCCAAGTATCTCACGAAGTTCACTCAGTGTAGGGATGATCTGGGAAGTGTGGGGGTGACTGTCAATGATGAGGACTTGGTGAGCTTGGCTCTCCTTGGTCTTCTGAAGAGTTGGCATTCCTATCAGGACTTTGTCAATGGTCGGGAGAAATTGCCAGGATGGGAGAGACTTTGGTCAGATCTTGTGCAGGAGGAGATCAGGCGGAATACCAGGGACGGATCTTCATCAAAGGGACCTGATGAAGAAAATTGCGCTTTGACTGCCAAAGCAAAGAAGGGGAAGAGCAAGAAAGCTTCTCAGTCTGGTGCGAAAGGTAAGAAGTAGGACATGTCCACGGTGAAGTGTTTTCACTGTCACCAACACGGACACTATGCCACTAATTGTCCGCAGAAGAAGAAGAACAAGCAAGCTGCTGGATCTACAGTAGGAGAGGCTCTAGCCTCACAGTTCGAGCTTGATTTTCATTGATCGCATGCTTGGTTTCAAGTGTGATGGGATTGGTGTGGTTCTTGGACAGTGGTGCGTCTTTTCGCATGACAGGAGATCAAGATTTGTTTTATGATCTGGAGGACAAAGATCTTGGAGTGCACATCGAGATGGGCGATGATTGTAGATACAGTGCGACCGGTATCGGTACCATTTCCTTTGAGAGGGAGTCTGGTAAACCCTTCGTATTGAAGGAAGTGATGCTTGTTATAGGATTGAAGAAGAATCTTATCTCTGTGGCGATGTTAGAAGACAAGGGATATGATGTTGTTTTCAGCGAGGGAAAGGCTTTCCTGCGCAGCAAGACAACTGGAGAAACCTGGAAGATAGGGGTTCGAGTGAGGAACCTTTATCAGTTGCATGTAGATGGATGTGCAACAATGGCATGCAAGGCAGAAGGATTGGTGAGCCGGGATGATGGCGAGCTGTGGCACAGGAGATTGGGTCACCTTTACCATGGAGCGTTGAAGATACTGTAGCAGATCACTACAGGGCTTCCTAAAGGCACTCTTGTGCAGTCAGATCAGTGCAAGGGGTGTACTTTGGGAAAGTTTGTGAAAGCCACCTTTCACGAGAAGGATAGTCGCACCATGATGATCCTTGAGAGAATTCACACAGACGTGTGTGGACCTTTCTCAGTAGCTTCGACAACAAAACACAGGTATTATGTGATTTTGTTGATGATTTCTCTCGTAAGTGCTGGATTTTCTTCATGCAGAAGAAGAGAGAGACATACTCAAAGTTATGTGAGTTCAAAGCACTAGTCGAGAAGGAGTCGAGGAAGAAGGTGAAGGCTCTTAGGAGCGATAATGGTGGTGAATACATCTCTGGTGAGTTGAAGGACTTTTGCAGTGTAGAAGGGATTCGAAGAGAGCTCATAGCTCCCCATAACCCACAGCAGAACGGGGTTGTTGAGTGAAAGAATGGAATGATCAAGGGTGATGCACAGACGATGTTGCATGATCAGGGTCTACCCCTTCACTTATGGGCGGAAGCATGCAATATTGCAGTATATGTGCAGAACCGTTGTCCTCACAGGATACTTGGCATGAGTACACCCGAGGAGGCTTATTCTGGTAAGAAGCCTGATCTTTCTCATTTGAGGATTTTTGGTGCTAACGTTTACATGCATGTGACGAAGGATGCCAGGAAGAAGTTGGAGCTGACCGCAGAGGTTGGGATATTTGTGGGGTACACTGATACGCCCTACAACTATTGTGTGTATTTTCCAGACAGTGGTAAGACTGTTGTGCGACGGGATATAAAATTTCAGGAGGAGAAAGCCATGAAGTCTTCGCTTGAGAGGGAGCCACACTTGCATGCAGATGAGGCGCTATTAGTTCCTAAGGATGAGCTTCAGGACGTGGATCAGCCACAGGACGAGGTTCATGGAGTGGAAGAGACCACTCATGCAACGCCAACCATCAGAGGGCGAAAGCGCTTGACAGAAGCTGAGCGACTGGCTCAAGATGCATAGAAAGTTGTAGGACCACCTATAGCCCAACGCAGGCAGAGACAATCACCTGATCGGTACACTGGATACATGGCTCTTGTAGTGCCCACTCTAGTTTCCTGACCCTAATATGACATTATCTTACATACTTTAGTCTATGAGGAACTCAGGTTGAGGATCTAGAAACATGACTCTATTATTAGTGAATGTGATGGTTATGTATGTTCTCTATTAATATTATGATTACGATATAATTAATGGTTATGTGTACTCTCTATTGATATCATGATGGTGATAGTAGTAAAGGATAGACATGTTTCTATTGATGTTATAATGATGATAGCTTTGATCTATATGTATGGTTCCATTAAGGTTATGATGATGCTAGCCATGATGGAGGTATCCCCTATGTTAGCTACTTACATTAGTTCTGGTTCACAATGAACAATGATGTGAATGACCAGGTGATGGTAATAATGCTATTATGACAATGACTAACACTGAGAAACCTGGTTACTGATTATTATTGAGTATGGCAGGAAACCACCAGAGGCACTCGCACATGATGAGTTGACGACACCTGGTTTGATGAGAATTTATATTATTTTATCTTTGAAATTCTAATCGATTTTGAAACCTGCTATATATGTTTATCTATATTCTGATGATATGTTAATGGTTGCAGGCACAGACTAGTTGCTTGGACGAATGACTCACATATGGGTGATGGGGTTGTACAAGTGGATGGAACTACATGGGAGGGGTGGGACAGTGTCCCTGATCTCACCCACTAGCACTCCCACTGTGAATTGGGCTGGAAGGGTTGAAACACCTTCGCCATGAAGATCACGATGCCATGAGGGCAGGTCCCCAAGTTGGGTCGCTCATGAGGATTTTACCGGGGGGCGCGCATCAAGGCGGATTCCTTGATCCCCGACACCATTAGTCTCATTATAGTAGGCAACATAAGAGATGATAGCGATTTATGACGTTGCACCTAGACTTTCCCCTCGTAGTCACTGGATGCTTGAAGGGAAAGTGGCGTGGAACCCTTGGAACTTCAAGGGAATTTCTTGAAGGGCACGACCAACTTGGCACCCTTGGCATCACAAATGAAATGTTAGGTGTGGCACCCTTGGAACTTCAAGGGAATTTCTTGAAGGGCACGACCAACTTTGCACCCTTGGCATCACAAATAAATTGTTAGGCGTGGCACCCTTGGAGCTTCAAGGGAAGTTCTTGAAGGGCACGACCCAAACTTGGCACCTTGGAATCATTAAAAATAAATAAATTAATAAATATAATCAAGAAATGAAAACTAGGTAAATTTACATCAAGGGTAAATGATGTTAGAAACCGAGGTAATTAAATCAAGAATAAAACTTGGGTTAAGAGGATCATAGGAAGAAATAAAATATTTTATCTTAAAAACTCTACCCTCCCCATGTTGGAAAATATTAGGTAGATTATGTAGTTTAATTAGGTAAAAGGGGAAAGAGGGACATAATTGTAAGGATAAAGATTAATCTTAAACTAATTAAGCCTAATTAAGAGAAGAGGAAGGTGAATTAAAATAAGAATAATAAATTAAATTTAGAGAAATGTAGAGAACCTCCATGTGGCAACAACCAACATAAGAATATCCATCTAAGAGATAACTTGAGTTAAATTAGGGGGTAGATAGGGGATCAAATCTTGACTCATTAATTGACTTTAGTAATGAACCCAAATTAAGGAATAAAAAGGGGGATAAAGAGACAACTAGGAGAAGAAATATGAATCTTGTTGAGGTGAGGAAAATATTAGTTTTAAATTAAAATTTAAGTAAATAATTTTGGGAGACCCTTGATGAGAGAGTGACACTTGGGTGGGTGAATAATCAAGCTATTGAATTATAAAAAATAACTAATTATGCATGACATGCCAAGTGTCACCTATGAGGACTCCTATAAAAGAAGGGGCAAGCCATGAGAGAGGGGACTTTTGGGAACCCTATTGTTGGGATGGATGAGATGATGTCAAAGCAGTGATTACGATCCTATAGTGAGTTTGGTGAGGTAGAGGATTTTAGAGAGGGGACTCTTGAGCCAAGGAGTGCTCTCCTCTACCAGCTATTTCAATTCTCCATTGTACAACCCCATTGTAGCTCGGGGGTCTGCGGGGAAGAAGAGTACCCAAGGAGTAGGCTGGGAGGTTAACCGGTGGGTCATCGCATTCGGATCAAGTACATCGCCATTCATTCGCGGAGGTGACCGACAACAAGGGAATACTAGCAACAGCAAAGCAAACAGAGTCTCGTCTTCCGGTGAACGGTACATATGTGTTGCAATACTATTTTGGTCTTAGTTAAATGTATGTAACTGTTATGATATGTTTCCTGAAATGAATTCCCAATGTGTTTCTCTTCTGGTTGTATTTTGCTGTGATTTAAAAAAAAATGTATATAGTCTGGATGTGGTCCTTACACTTGAGTACACAACTGGTCCTTACAACTCTTATTAGCAAATGTGTTGTGACTGAGCCATCCTCTTTCGAGGAAGCTGTGGAGGATCCCGCATGGGTAGACGCCATGGTGGAAGAGTATGATTCGATTGTCAGAAACAGTGCATGGGAGATTGTTCCTAGACCGGAAGGGAAATCAGTGGTAGGTTCGAGATGGATCTACAAAGTTAAGCAGGCAGCTGACGGGAGTGTGGAGAATTACAAGGAAAGATTTGTTGCCCGAGGCTTTTCACAGATAGAGGGGATCGATTATGAGGAGACCTTTGCACCTGTCGCAAGGTATTCTTCCATACAGACGATTCTTGCTCTCTCAGCGCAGATGGGATGGCACATTCATCAGATGGATGTGAAGATTGCGTTCCTCAACGGAGTCATTGAGGAGGAGGTGTACATTGAGCAGCTCGAAGGTTTTGAGATCTTCAACAGCGAGTCGCATGTGTGCAGGCTCAAGAGAGCGCTGTATGGGTTGAAACAAGCACCACGTGCTTGGTACACACGGATAGACAACTAGTTCATCGGACTTGGATTCTCCAAGAGTGAGGCGGATCCTAACCTATACCAGATTGTGGTGGAGGGTAAGTTGCTTATCATTGTACTTTATGTAGATTATTTGAATCTAACGGGGGATGAGATGTTGATACTTTCATGCAAGGATGATCTTGCTAAGGAGTTTGAGATGAAGGACTTGGGCCTCCTTCATTATTTCCTGGGATTGGAAATTTGGCAGCGCAGTGATGGACTATTTGTTTCTCAGGGTAAGTATGCTCGGAAGATACTGGAGAAGTTCAAAATGCATGGCTGCAAGCCTGTTGACACTCCTCTTCCTGGAGGTTGGAGGAAGGAGGATGCCACTTCGGCAGAAGAAGTGGATGCCACTGTTTATCGACAGTTGGTGGGGTCGCCTATGTATCTGGTCAATACACGACCCGATATATGCTATGCTGTTAACCAGCTTTCACAAGCTATGGTTAAGCCTACCAAGCTCTTCTGGAAGGCGGGCAAACATGTATTGCGTTATTTGAGAGGCACATCGGGATATGGTTTGTGGTACAGACAGGAGAATGAGGTGAAGCTATGTGGCTTCACGGATGCAGATTGGGTAGGGAGCCCAACAGACAGAAAGAGCACATCAGGAGGGGTCTTCAGTATCGAGTCGACAACAGTTTCTTCGTACAACAGGAAGCAGAGATCCGTGGCACTCAGTTCAACAAAGGCCGAGTATATGGCAGCAATTTTGGCTGCATGCGAGGCTATATGGATGAGGAAGATTCTGGTCGGTTTGTTCGGTTCTCACTTGGATCCTACTGTGATTTACTGTGATAACCAGAGTTGAATTAAGCTCTCGGCTAATCCTGTATTTCATGATGATATAAGCACATTGACATCAGGTACCATCATATCAGAGATTGTGTGCAGCGGAGAATCATGTTACTTTCATACATTCCAATGGAGGATCAGGATGCTGATATCTTGACGAAGGCGCTCACCAGGAGAAAATTTGAATACCACCGAGGCAGGATAGGGGTTGCTGATAATCCATATCTTGTTGAGAGGGAGTGTTGAGAATGCAACAAGATGATGGAGCTTAGTGAAAAGAAGTCGCCTTGACTAAGTGGGCCCGCAGGGTATTTTTGTCGCAAAGTCTATTTTTAGACTATGTCTATTTTTAGACATATGGATCATGGTCTATGAGTTGCAGGAAGTTGTTTATGGATGATTGGTCATGTTGGGAAAAATAGATGGAATTCTATTTTTGGTTCACAGCGGTGTGATTAAAGTCTATTTTTAGACTGCCAGGCTAAAAATAGAAAAGTCAAATATCATTGTCTCATAATAATATTTAGACTATAAACATTATCTTATCCTCTTGGAGCACTTCAGTTTGAGCTACAGATGTGGCACATGCAGCTGTCAGAAGGAAATATGCTTTTCTTATGAGTCAGTTGACATATTGCATGCATGACATCAGTTAGAACTCATGCATGTGAGTTCTGTGGAGTTGGATGTGGAGTTGATGGAGTTGTGTTCAGTTTGACTTGGTTAAACTAGTTGTAATTAGTCTAACTGCAAATAGACTAGTGATGAGTGATGTGAATTAATTGATTAAATTAATTCACTAATTATTAACTCATAATGCAACTGAAGAATACATCAGTTAACTCAGTGCATGTACAGTTCAATGGAGACAGGTGTTAGAGGTTGAGATTGCTATCAGTTGTGACTATAGTTGTGCATGAGATCTTGCACAATCAATGGATTGAGTATGCCCATGAGGATTGCTCAGTATATGCCCAGTGAAATAGCCTGTGCTCACTTGATTTCCAGTGTGAGTGATTTTCACTTGATATTGTGCAATAGAGGCAGACAAAGCAGCGGAGGAGATTTGAACCTGTGACTTGTTCGGATTTGAGCTAGTTTTGTGTGTAACAGGTGGAGATAGTGCTGGATACTTGAGAGGAGTATTGTACTATGTATTGTTACATGTTCTCAATCATTAATATACAGATAGTGTGGGGTTTTCGGCTGCAAGTTTTCCCCGGGTTATAAACTGTGTTAATGTGTGCACGCGATTGATGTTTCATTGTTTTTAATGCTGCTAAATTGATGATCAACGTAGAGGAGATTACGTATTGTGCATGTATTCCGCAATACTGTATAATCGGGATAATCTCTGTGAATAAGTGTTTATTATTCAAAATTTCTACAATTCTTCATTATAGAGTTGCATTCCTCATTCATTGCAACTCTCCATTCTTTATATTCTTTAGCTTCTTCATAACTTGAGGGTTCTACAACATTCATTACATGAGACATTAATGCATAATATTTATACCTTATAGGTAGCTGAATTTGACGTGATGAACTCCTTAGAGTTTTATTGCTTTCATCCTTCTTGCTGCTGTGTGGAGTCTCTTGTTCTCTTCTTGGAGTGTCATGGCTATTGGATGCTTCCTGTTCTTGAACCTGTACCTATTATTGTACCTGTTTTTGTACCTGTTCACAACATGCTTCTATTTTGACATAGTCATCAATATCATGCCATACACCTGTGTTATTCATTTTATCACCTTCATCTACATTTTCATGAAACACCACATCCCTACTTGCAAGAAATCTATGTGAAGTAGGATCAAACAACTTGTATGCCTTTTAATCATCACAATAACCAATGAATGTGCACTTAATTTATTTTGCATCAACTTTTCTTCTTTCATCTTTTGGAATATGAGAAAATGCCTTGCATCCAAAAACTCTTAAATGATTCACTTTTGGTTTAAATCCATAAAATGGTTCAAAAGGTGTTTTTAGATTTAAACTTTTGGTTGGACTCCTATTTTTCAAATAAACAACAATATTAATGGCTTCAACCCAAAAACCATTAGAGATATTTTTACCTTGAAGCATACTTCGTGCACATTCCACTAGTGTTCTATTTTTCCTCTCGCAACTCCATTTTGTTGAGGTGTATGAGGCACTATAAATTGTTGTAGAATCCCATGAATTTTTCAATATTGATTAAAAACTCTTGATTTGTATTCTCCCCCTGATTAGATCTGAGAATTTTGATGTATTTCATAGTTTTTTTTTCCACTATGTTTTTGAATTCCTTAAAGTATTCCAAAACATCAATTTTCTTTCTTATGAAATAGACCCAAGTGTATCTAATCTATCATCAACAAAAATAAGAAATTACAATGCTCCTCCAAGAGATCTAGTTTGCATAGGTCCATATATAACAGTATGAATTAATTCAAGTACTTCTCTTTGCCTTTTTTCTTCATGTATAAGAAATTCCTCTCTATGTTGCTTGCCAAGTGCACATGCTTCACATTCAACATGATTATTGTTCATAACAAGAAGACCTTCAACCATTTTTTTTCTTTGAAGTAACATTAAATCATTGTGATTTAAGTGCCCATACCTTTGATGCCATAAATTTTCTATTTACAATGTTGTAGATGCCAATGCTTGATGCCCTGTCTTGGTCACTTTCACCTTATACAAGCCTCCAACTTTGGTACCAGTGGCAATAACCTTATAGTGATCCTAGATATCTTTAACAACACACTGTGATTTGACAAATTCCACCTTTAGATCTTCATAAAAAATGGTAGAAACATAAATTAAATTCCTTTTTATACCAGGAACATACATCACATCATGGATCTGTCTCTCTTTTCCATTAGGTAACATCACACCTATTACTCCATATCCTTGAACTTGAAGGGATCTATTATCTCCTAGATAAACACATGTTTCATCAATGTTCTCATGATATTCATCAAACCAATCCTTATTTCACGACATATGGAATGTGTTGGGCATGGGATCTCCCCAATTCAAGTTTTGGGGCTTGAAGCCCAAGTTTTGACTAAATCCTATGTAAAGACTCCATGACTTGTGGGCGCGGAGCGCGAAGTTGTAATTGAGTCATAGGGTTGTTTGCCCTTACTTTGTCGATTTGAGAGATCTACCCATGGCCCGCGGACCATGGGATTGTATAAATAGAGTGAGGCTCTAAGTGTAAAGATATGAATCAGAGAGTAGAATATAGACGATCTAATGATGAAGCATTGAGTCTAAGGGGAAAGTCAAGTCTTTGGGTCATAGAGTAGGAGAAGGCTCTGCAACTGAGTGTGTAGAGGCCTATTAGTCAGTAGCTGAGTGCACAGGCCCCTACAGCTGAGTGCGCAAGGCAGGTTGAGTCTGTAACTGATTGAAGCATTAATAAAGAGAAGTTTTATAATATTTCTGTGTATCTTTTCCTGTTTTATGCATTATATTGGGTATGAATTGCAAGTTTACTGTTTATTTGTTGTGCGAACTTATATGAATGCGCTGAATAAGTGAATATAATATAAGGTATCCGTTTACGTGAAGATAACTAACTGTTACAAGAAGATAAGTAAGATCCACGGTGTGACTTGGGGAAATAACATAGTTCGCTGCTTTAGCAGTGCAAAGCTCCTCAGCCCCTGGTTATGGCTGCACGAAGTCGAGTATAAGAAGGCACGAAGGCCTCGTAGGTTAGGAAAGTGTGCGAAGTGACCTGCGTGAAGGTATTCAAAGTTGGACTAAATCGACCCCTAAGACATCTCAAGGGTGCGAAAACTTGGTTCCAACATTCCCCCATACTGCTTCGGGTGAGATCTCAGTCCATGCTCTGCGGGCTGTTGCCGAAAGGGCCATTAGTATAGGGATTTGTTTGGCTAAATAACTCCGAACTTGGGTCAGGGCCCATCAAGCCAATGAATGGTTCTGTTGCTAGGACCGGAATTTGCATAGAAATGTCTGATGTCGTATCATTGGAATCCAACTAAGAAAGAAATTGAAGACTGGTTGGACATGAGAATTGACGAGTTCGTGGTGCAAGAGAATAGGAATCCGTGGCTATCAAAGGAAAAGTCGTTAGACTGCTACCTGTACACGAAGATCCACGAAATTTTCTTCGCATATTTCCTTACTGAGCTGTATGAGTGGATCACGAAGCTAGCATATAGCCAAGGAAGGTGGAAACTCGACAATCCTATCGTGTGGACCCCAGAGTTGGTCCGCAGATTGGAAGTATCAGAGGATAAGATCGCACGCGCTGTTGATCACTGGCTCGATCAGATTATAGGAGGATTCATTAATGAGTTTGCGGTAGATATTTCAGTCAGCTATAGCGAGGAAGAGCGATGATTTCTTAAAGGATCGTGAGGTAAGTACGTAAAGTCTTTGCATATTTGAATTAAAATTTTATTGTGTGAAAAGAGGATTATGTAGTTACCTTGATTTTCGGAGCTATGCGAAGTGGAAAAACCTACAAAAATGAAGGAAATAAGGGAACAGAGAATAGCCCTTTGATTTTACCTCCATGAGGGGACAAGGAAGAGCTCGTGAAGGTCTCACTGAGGAGTGCGATCAATTTGATAAGGCAGAGGATTCCACGCATACCACCCGCACCCACACCACCACCAGCTTCACTGCCTTCACCCCCATCTTCGCCTGTACCACCTCCACCACCACCGCGATTCAATATCGTAAGCACGATAAAGTTTCTGGTGTTCAAGGGAGTAGGAAATGAAGATATATATCGGTTTTGGTTTGTGATAAGGGCTGTATGGGAAGCGCACGGAGTTACAGATGATAACATAAATAAATCAATGTTGGTAAATGCTCTGTAGGATTGCAATGCTGACCTGGTATATTATGCATTCTAATGACAATCTGAATGCGGGGATCACGGATATCCAAATTATGCTGAACAGAGAATTTAGCAGGTGAGACCCCTTGGGAATTGGATCAGAGACTGAAGTGCACAATTCGCGAAGCTAATATCATTTTTATGGATGGAAAACACTGCGAATGGTTTGTAGCATCACTAACGTCGCATTTCAGGGACGCGCTGTTAAAACAGAGGTTAACAACTTAGGCAGAGGCCTTGGAGATCACGATGAGGTTGCGTGAGACCTTGATACAAGATCCTAACCTGGGAGTTCAAAAAATCCACGTGCAATTGAAAAACTTATGCCTTGAGATGGACAGTCTGAACAGGACAGGACAACGCGCTTGGAAGTGCGTGAAGAAGTATGGTGTGTTAAATGTAAGGGTCAAGGTCACGAGAAGGACCACTGCTCAAAGTTCATGAATAACCTCGTGGGAGGAGGGTTGATGCCATTAAGACCGGAGGCACAAGCAAGACCTAGCGCGCCACCTGCTTTGTGCTACGTGATTTGTCAAATAGGAGGAAAGCATGTTACAGACAACTATCATTTGTTGCAGAAGTACACGCAGAATTCACAACAGTTGTTTTGTAATTTCTATAGATCACTGGGACATGATGAGCGCACTTATAGAAGCTATGAGGTGATGATGGATAGGACTTCCACCTACAGAGTTTAGGCCGAAACACGAACCCTTGACTAGAACATAGGAGTGGCGCGAACCGGATTTCAGGGGTGTAGACAAGGCCGAGGTGGAGGAGAACCTGACAGAGGTCGTGGAAAATTGATATGTTACAATTACAGGGGGCCAGGACATTATGACCGTGATTGTATGAATCCAACGCACCTATCATGTATGTATTGTACCTTGTTTGATCATGAGATGGAGGATTGTCCCACATTGATAGCTAGGCTACGCGACAAGGGAGCGCTCCAACCTCCCCTGACTCAGAACCTGCAGATGATGAGGTCTGAGCCACGCGAGGAAGACCCCAATGTGAACATTGTGCTTTGAAGTGGAATTACAATAGGAGATGATAAAGGAAAATAACCTAAACATAGTACTTGGGTTCACAAGGCTCCGACGAAAGAACCGGAGTTTGATTTGGAGCGCACTAAGGAAACCTTCATGGAATATAGGAAGAGCTTCGCTGATGCCTCCACTTCAGGAAGCAAAGACAAACTGGAGCCATAAATGGACCCATCGATGCTTACGACGTTCCTAGAAACATGCATGAAGCTACTGCGCGATAGTAAAGCTGTAAAGGGATTACAGGAACTCATTAATAGATGCATTGGGATTGTGCCAAGAGAACCAAGCGTAGTTCGGAAGATTGGAAAACATGCGACGAGGACGGGAAGAGAAATG
This sequence comes from Pinus tabuliformis, assembly GCA_031772625.1. Classification (NCBI taxonomy): domain Eukaryota; kingdom Viridiplantae; phylum Streptophyta; class Pinopsida; order Pinales; family Pinaceae; genus Pinus; species Pinus tabuliformis. The sequence goes on from CM062818.1 coordinate 2,078,026,870, forward strand.
AGGTTGACCACACATATTGGAGAATATGAGATGGACCAAGTAATTCTGGACCTAGGGCCGGACGCGAACATTTTTCCGAAGTAGACATGGGAGCACAAGGGAAGGCCTACGCTGCAATAGTCTCCTATCCAGCTGTGAATGGCGAACCAAAAAAAGATAATACCCATGGGGAGATTGTAGGGAATCACCATGGATATTGAAGGGGAAAGCATTCTAGTAGTATTTGAATTGATAGATATTGTTGATGACAACAATCCCTACCCCGCACTCTTAGGAATCGATTGGGCCACTAACATGAACGGGGTGATAAATCTAAAGCAAGATGATTTTTGAGAAAAAGTCTCTATGCGTAGTTGTACCTTTGGACCCTGCAGAAGGATCGTAGTACACAGAGCCAATGCGCGACTATGAAAGTGACGACGATTTAGATTGCATCTACAAGATAACCGCATGAGAGAAAAACTAGGTAAATCCCACTGCGGATGGACAGATCTCATGGGAGTGTGAAAGCTCTTGTACATCAGATTCAGATGAAGAGATAGAGCGATGGCAGAACCAGTTACACGAGGTAACCACGCTGAAGTGTAACATGATGACAAGATTGCTGCACTGCGTATCGACAGAAGTAAGGGATGTACCTACTTATGATGGGTTAAGTGAGGTATATTATTTCTTGAATAAATTTGAAAGGGAGGTGTTGGAATAAAGATGTTTCAAGGCTCTAAAATGGGTACTATGCACTACGCCTGCGAGGTGGTGGGGTACAAACTAAGGAAGATTTGAGGACTGGCGCAAATATAGGAGTATGATGCACATGCATTTTGGGAAGCCTCAGATGCGACTACCAGAGAAGAATGATGGATGGGATGATCCGCGCGCACATTTGTATAGGTGGGTACAAGCATATGGTAAACAACCTATGAGGATGCACATGGACTTCACATTCGGGAACATGGTCAATAAGCATGTGTTGGCAAGGCAATTGCACGAATGGTCCCTCTAGTTGGGACGACATAGTGTGGAAAGAACGAGTGTGCAGAGAGTTACCTACATAGAAGCATTTAACAAAGTACGCGAAGAACTAAACAAGGTATATAATACGCAGCGAAGTGATTGGGACCTGCACATACCAGCAATTTTGTGGGCTTATAGGAAAACGTGTAACAAACTGATGGGACAGACGCCTTCTAGGCTGGTCTATGGAGCAAACGCTGTAGTTCCAATAGAGTATAATATGCCTAGTCCACGCATAGTAGCGCCGGTAGATATGACAGTTCGCGAAGCCTTGGAAGAAGGGATCGCGTAGCTGAATGAAGAAGAACGCTTGGGACCTGAGGAAGAAATCTGATAGGGTGATCTTAGGCTCCAAGAAGTCATGAAATAAAGAGTGCATTAAGGGAGAAAAGTGCTCTGGTGGAAGCGGAAGTCAAGAATCTTGACGAAGAAATAAAAAAGGATTTTCTCGATAAGGAAACTAGGGTGATAAAACAGGGTGCACACGATTACATTGACAAATTTGGGGACTATCGTCGAGAGTTGATCAGCTTGATGCCTTGGATTGGACCGTATATTACTAGAGGGATCACCCATGGTGGTGCGATGCTGATGGTGAAGTGCGCGACACAGACAGTAAAAATAAAAGGTAGATTTTTTCTAGGAAAAGTGATGGATGGTTGGTTGAAGCCATATATAGGTGGCCTGACCACTTGACTAGCCATGGGAAGCATTATCTTAGCGCTCCAGGTAGTTGAAAGAAGGTGCGGGACTATAAACTACTCTGCTCGAGAGCTGCACGATGTCGGGGCTGCACGCAGGAGCAAAGTGTCACAAGGTCCGCGACCGAGCAAGGGTGGTTGCGCTGCCATGCGAGTTGGCTGGAAAGTGACCGTTGTAGTCACTATTCATGATATGATGCTTGACTTGAGACCAAATGGAGTGGGTGGTAGGCATTTAAGATGAGATTTATGGGTAAGATTTGGGAAACTCTGCCGCCAAGGGAGCATTAATGGATTGGATTTGCGGGGAACAGTCGAATTCAAATTCAAAAGGCGCTATAAATAGCAAAGGGTTTCCCAGTAAACAAAACTTGGTCATTTGCGAATTGAGCTGTCGTGTGCCCCGAGTATTCCAAATTGAGACTTGTTTGTCCTGTGGAGAGTGTTGTTTGAGCACCTGATTGAACAATTGAGATATTTCTAGACGAACAAGATGGCAGCTTCTGAAGAAGCCAAGGAAATCACAATGACCGCTGAAGAAGCCGCGCAGGCCATGACCATAGAAGATGCCCTTGGGAGTGCCAGGATTGTTGCGGAAATCCCTAAATCACCACACATGCCGATACCGAAGAAGGATAAGTAGCCCATGATTCCAGTGCGCATGTCCCCTCGAAACCCGCTGAGAACTAAATTGACCATGGAGGAAAGAGGGAAAGTAGTTAATTTGGAAACTGATGAGGAGGAGGAAGATCTTGAGGACATCCTGATTGAAGAGGATGAGGACAAAGACATGGAGGAAGAAACTGAGGCTATGCACCCTCCAACCAGGCTTCCTGCATATGTCCCTTTGCGGAAGGGGAAGGCAAAGGTGCCCAAGGACCTCGATGAGAGCAAGAGATCTCTGCAGACTCCGCTCCTCCCAAACGATATCATTTTTGAAGGAATGCACCTGGGACAGGTGCCGAGTTTGAAGTTCGAATATTGGGATCTCGTTGACTATGAGAAATTCCCTCAGTTGGTGACAACGCAGCTCATGAAGCTGAAGAAAAACACTGCGGAGGGAGTCATAGAGTTGGAGCTGTGAAAGTGGTTAAACGAAGTCGAAAAGGTAGGGTTGTTGAACCTGCTCTGGGTGTCGCAGGACCATCGCACCCCAGTGACTATCTTCATCATCAGGAAACTTCTCTGCTTGGTACATTGTGGGTGTTTGTGGCTGGAGGAGCCCATCCCCATCACGGACCACCTAATCCATAGAATTACCTGACTCCCTTGTAAAGGGGAAGACCCAACAGACATTTCAGAGGGTAAAAGCAGTGGTTGTGCCATCACGTAGGCCATGAAAAAGAAATAAAAGCTGGAGAAAAAAAGAGGGGCTAAGCGATCTCCAGTATCAACAACAAGGTAGTCAGAGTTACGACTCAGATACTGGTGGGTAAGGTCATGCGGAAGTGCCACATGGATGGGGTTCCTGCGCCGGTGGTTGCACTTACCAAACAATGCACAGAGGGGGTTTAATTTAACTGGTATGAATTTTTGTGCAAGGAGTTCCTGGAGAATTGCTGCGAGGCATAAGAACAAGGGAAAACCTTACACTATGCATGGCTTCTGCTGTCCATAGTGTTGGTGGCTGGGGAGTCACCTGAGCACAGCCAATTCCCCACAATAGCAAGGGATCTCTTGGAGGCCACGAAGTACGCTTTGCTTTGGGCCACTAAAGACACATACTGGATCCGAGACAGTAAATTATTCTGGGTGTTCATGGAGATGAACATCAGAATGGGGATTAACCGCAAGCTGTGGTTATCATCCACTGTCTACAATAGCCTACAAAGTTTCGCAGAGTTTAAAGCGGTCTTTCATCACATCTACCTCAAGGCGCGCAAAGGACCCTGCAAAGAAGTGGAACTAACTACCATATATGGCCATAGATGATGTGATCTTCAACGTACTTGAGACATGGCCTTCAGAATGGTGTGCTCCAGACATCTCTGCTGTGGAAAATTCTACCGCGCAGAAAAAGATGGAGGAGGAAAAACTGAAAATGGCACAGTTGATGAAAAAGAGAAGGAAAGAAGCAGTAGTAGCAAAGGCGCAGGAGGTGTGGGACATTGCACCGATAGTAGAAAAACTGGAAAAGACCGCAATAGAAGCACAGAAGGCAGCAAAAACGAAGCGCAAGGGCCGAAAGTCACCTTCGCCTGAGCAGGAGCAAGAGATGGAAATAGAGATAGAGGACGACAGTGTGGACCCATAGACAACGTCAACACTATTGAAGCGCCAACACATGTGAGAGCAGATGGGTCGCGCAAGAAGGTAAAAGCGTCTAAGATGTCTATCGAACTGATCACCCTTACCGAGGGGTATTTGCATGATATAGGAGAGACGGTGCACAACGTCACCACAGAGGCCCTCCAGAACTTTGTAGAGGATAATCAGATTGTGTTGGGGGCCCTTCGAGCATAGATTCAGGAGTTGCAAGTGCACACTCCCCAGGTTAGCACTCTCTCGACTAGCCTTGCAGTAGGAACAGCCGCAGCCGAGGAAATGCTGCATGCTCATACGACCAACATAATAGTGATGCCAGAGGGGGCACTGGTTACAACAAATGAGGCTGACAGGCCTACGATTAGTATGTTGAAAGGAATAGGGATTAACATGGCTGCGCTCGCTCGAGAGACACTCTATGTTCTGCAGGATGGGATTACTGCAGAATTGCGGGCTAGGGAGAGCCGCACACTATAGGTGTTGAGTGAATAGAGGATCAACATGGAGCAGTTAAGCTTGCAGTGCGACGAGGTCATGTCTCAGAATAAGAATATGGTATAGGTAATTGAAGAAGCCTACCAGATGGTCCCTGAGTGGGCCATCTCAACAGAAGAACCAGTAGAGGTGCACATCCAGAGGTTAGAAGCAGGGGTGCGCAAGGTGCGAGAAGAAATGGCAAAGGTTCAGTTGGAGTTGAACCTTCAGATAACAGAGTTGTGGTTGAAGGCACAACCTTCAACTCCTCCAGAGGTAAGGGAACAACGCGACAACACTATTAGGTCAGGGATATAGGAGATAAAAAATGTAGTGAGGGACTACACCAAAATGTTGGAGGAATTGTTCAAGGTCCTCACCACTCTGCATAAGGACCCAAACATACAACACTTAGAAATAGAGGCGCGTGAGCTACAACAAAAGTATGACAACGTCAAAGGGACTGCGCAGACGGTGGCCCTCACACAGAGTCTCGCACGAATGCAACAGGCTAAAGAGATTAAGGAGAAGGTAGACACAACGTGACATAGAGAAGCGGTTTTGAAGGCGTGTGTTCAACCTTGGATCGACGAGGCCTTCGTAATCACAACAATAATTGAAGGCAAGCTCGCACAGATGCAAGGGATGCAAGAATAGATATAGGTGAGCAATTCCGACACCGCGATCTCTGAACAACGCGTACAAGAGATGCAACAGGCAACCACTCAGTGCACTACCAACCTTGCAGCAGTCCGGGCAGAGTTGGGAGGTCTCCGTGCGAAGATCTCCACATTGACAGAGTGACTTGAGGGTGAGTCACGATGTTTGTGTTGGGGGCCTGTTGGGCGTGGGATCCCTCCAAGGCAAGTTTTTACTAAGTCCGATGTAAAGACTCCATGACTTGTGGGCGCGGAGTGCGAAGTTGTAATTGAGTCATTGGGTTGTCTGCCCTTACTTTTGTAAATATAGTGTCAGTTTGAGAGATCTACCCATGGTCCGCGAACCATGGGATTGTATAAATAGAGCGAGGCCCTAAGTGTAAAGATATGAATCAAAGAGTATAATATAGATGATCTAATGATGAAGCATTGATTATAAGTGGAAATTCGAGTCTTTGGGTTGTAGAGTAGGAGAAGGTTCTGCAACTGAGTGCATAGAGGCCTAGTAGTTCGCAATTGAGTGCGCGGATCCCTGCAGCTAAGCGTGCAGGGTAGGTTGAGTCTGTAACCAATTGAGGCATTAATAAAGATAAGTTTTACAATATTTATGTGTATATTTTCCTATTTTATGCATTGAAGTATATTGGGTATGAATTGGAAGTTTACTGTTTATTTGCTGCGCGAACTTATATGAATGTGCTAAATAAGTGAATATAATATAAGGTATCTGTTTACGCAAAGATAACTAACTGTTATACGAAGATAAGTAAGATCCACAGTGTGACTTGGGGAAATCGTGCAGATCGCTGCTTTAGCAGCGCGAAGCTCCTCAACCCCTGGTTAGGGCTGCGCGAAGTCGAGTATAACAGGGCGTCAAGGGCTCGTAGGTTAGGAAAGTGCGTGAAGTGACTTGCGCAATGGTATTCACAGTTGGACTAAATTGAACCCTTAGACATCTTAATGGCACAGAAACTTGGTTCCAACATCCCCCCACACTACTTCAAGTGAGACCTCAGTCTGTGCTCCGTGGGCTGTTGCCGAAAGGGCCAATAGTACAAGGATTTGTTTGGCTAAATAAATATGAACTTGGGTTAGGCCCCATCAAGCCAACAGAGTGATGCAGCATAATCAATGAACCAATAATTCACATCATCACTCTCAGCAGACAATGCAGCATCAAAAACAAACAATTTGAGATTTTTAAATCCATCATTGATTGAGGTGTATTTGTCCACAAAATTCCCATTATGCCTTCTGTTTCTCTGTTTAGACTCATTATATTTCCTTTTATAGCAATCTTTAGCATGATGTCCAGGTTTGCCACAATAATAACAATCATCATTTCTTTTATCATGAACTGGAAATTTAGATTGTGCCATACCTTTCTGCTTTGCTTGAAACTTTCCTCCTTTTCTTTTGTCCCATGGCTTGCCTTTGTATGACTACTTACCCTTGGCTACCAATGCCAAATCTAAATTGTTTGAACCCAAATTGAAGTTCTTCATCCTCTCTTCCTCTTGTAGAAGAATACATGTCAGTTCATCAAAAATAGGAGGCTTCTCTCTAGCTGAAAGACTTGAAACAAAAATTTGATAATATTGCACTAAGCCATTTAATGTGATGGTGCCCAAGTCAGTATTGGACACCTTTTAACCAATGTCTCCTAACTTATCACTTAGCTCTTTGACACGAGAAATGAAATTGCTTATACCTTTATTGGCCTCCATTTTAATTGACAAAAGCTTGGTCTTCATGAACAAAATCCAGTTAGTATTAGATGTTTCACACAAGCTTTTGAGAACATCCCATGTTTCTTTCGATGTTTCACAATCCCTAATATGAGGAATGATGTTGTCCTTAATTGACATTCATAGCAACACCTTCGCTTTTTTTTTTTTTTTTTCCATTTTTTCCCAATCTGGAATAGATGCAGTGGTAGTGGGTTTGGGCTCCGCCCCACTCACTATGGGCCACCAATTATTCCCCTCTAAAACTGTTAATACCTTGAATTTCCAATTTGCATAATTTCCTCCATCAAGCCTTGTGGATTCATTCAAAGAAGTTTCAGCCAGAAAATTTGACATAATGACAAAACAATTTGTCCCCAATCAATAAAATACACCCAAATCCATCATCTACACCCAAATTCACCGAATCTACATCCAAATTTAGAAGGATCCAAAACCAAATGCACAAGATCTAAAAATAAAAAACTCAATATTGCTTCAAATAAAAAACAAAGCCAAAATTACTTCTTATTTCTCCTTTTTTTTTTTACCAAACCCTGTTTCCAAAACTTTAAGCCAAAATTACTTCTTATTTCTCCTTTTTTTACCAAACACTGTTTCCAAAAATTTATTTTCCCTTTTTTAACCAAATACACCTTTTTACCAACAATTTTTAACTTTCACCCCCAAAAAAGATATTTAACTCCTTGTACCACGTAAATTCTTTTTCACCATGAAAAACTGAATCCCATACAACTCCTTTAATCTACCGCATTATACTCTTCATAAAAAAACAAATTCACTTTATGGATTGGAAAATCGTTTTGGAAACATAATAATCAAACCAATGACTCACCACTATGGAGAGAATACGAGTTGAATAAAAGATCCAACTGCTTCTCACACCTTCTGCTACATACACAGAGGTTTACAAATAACTTTACAAACTTCATAATTGCCCCCTAGTTCAATGAACGGATCAAATTGTCCACAATTTTATGCCCCAAATAACCACCTAATAGAAATGTACTTCACCCATAGGATCTGTATACGATCTCAACCAAAACGAAATTGGAGAGCAATGACTTAACAATAAGATCTCACTACCCTTGATCTCACAACCCTCACAGACTTGGGCCCTCTTGATCTCAGATCTAAAGCCTCACTATTCTGGCTCTGATACCATATTAGAAAATCAGAGAGATGCACAAGAATGAAATCAAATCTCATTGATCAAACTACTTGGACAACCAGTACATTATATAGGCACACATAGACAGCTTCTAGGACAATCTAGATCCAAATAATTCAGATCACCAACTCACAACACAAACTACAAAGACACAACTCATGACAGATAGACTCAAACACTAACTACAAGAACACAACTCATCAACTCTATCTGGACATATCATTTCTACATTATTTCAACACAATGCTACTCTCTTAGATTGATTTGGAGTTTGTTTATTAATAAAATTGTCCATTTCACTATAAAATTTTTGCAATGTGAGGAATTTGGAAAATGATTTAAAATTTGTAGTTAAATTTGAACAAACTATTTCATTAAATTATAGTTTCTTTTAATGAGGAAAGGAAGTCTCTCAAGTAATCTATGCCCATTTTTTTCTATAAATCTTTTTATTTTATAAATCTTTTAAGGATACATGTTTCTTTTATGGAAGAAGTTATGGCTTCCTAGGTGAGAATAATGTAAGAGCCGTTTTTTTTAAATAACTCATCACTTTACTATGAAATATACCACTAAAATTAGCTCTAATAACAGAGCTAAGTTATTTACACTTCAAATTTCACTAAATATTTGCCCTGAGTTTAAGGTGATTCTAAACTTATAATTGACTAGAAAAAAGAATATCACCTATATTATCTTAAAGCTTATTATGAATAGATTTTAGATATTGAAAAGCGTTTTTGAAGAAATTTCCTTTACTCAGATTTAGATTTATAAGGAATTCAACTATATAGCATATTATATTTCTAAAGAAATTTTAATTGTTCAAGAAAGTGGAAAAAATGATAGATTCTTTTTTAATAGTTTTATATATCATTTATATGATGAATTGTTAATATTTTGGTTTGTTCAACAACTACTTTGTTGTTGAAATTTTCTGATGGCAAAATTTTATTTTTCCGAGTAACAAGAGTTTTTTTTATAATTTTGTAAGTTTTATAAGTTAAAATTAATTTCAATAAATAATAATCATAATCATGAAAATTAAAATCTTTTAATATATTTTAAAACTGGATAATAATTATTAAAATTATAAAATCTACTTTTAAATGTGATCAATTAATTTTTTTCTTAAATTATAATAAATTTATTATTTTATTTAAACTATAAACTTATGATATTTTTAAATATTTATAATTAACAATTACTTTGGTTTTTGTTTTTTTGTTTTTGAATAAATGCACTTTGTATTTAATTCCAAAAACAAAGATTTATATAAGTATCTGGGTATAATAGCTATATGAGCTCCAGCTAGGCACAATCCCATTCACCAAAATAATCATCCAAAATATAAGCAGAATTATCCATCTCCAGAACTCTGAAATTACACCGAAGAGAAAACACCCCAACAACCAAGTGCGTTACCAACATATGAAGGAAATACATCATAAAAGTACACTAAAGTTCAGTGCCAAGCATATCATCATTCAACTTGAAAGCCAAATGCACTAAGACATCCAACAGTCTCTACAAAAGATACCTAAAAGAACGCAGTTCGCAACCATTCCATCCATATGTGGCATGCACACATGTCTCTAGGAAAATAATCATCCAACACTTGCCATTACAGATAAGTGTACCAGTGAGTACCCAGAACAAGATAACCAAGAATTGTGCATATGAATCCTTGAGTACACTTTCAAAATTCCAAAAAAATCTAACCAAAGACTAGACCATCCCATCGAAGTTACCACTACTGCGACAATAGGAATCCGTAATGTAATAAATCATGAGATAACCAAATTAACTTTCCAAGTGCCATATAAAACCAGAGAACCAGATAACCAACAACGCATTACTCCTCATGGTCTAATCAGGGAATATTTGGATTTAGAGCACTATCATCCGCTGGAGGATTTGTCAAATCCCTAGATTCATAATAACTAAGAAAAAAACCTTCCATATTTGACAAGCGAGCATCAACATTGTCTAAGTAAAACCACATATTACGAAGCATACACTTTAGATCCCCTAGAGCAGAGAAAACATTGTAATTGTTGACCTATTTGTCTCGAAAGACAAGACGCAATAGAGTTGTGGGATGCTGATTAATAACTAAGGAACTTAGAAAATGCCACCTTCACCAATGAAATATACCAGGACCTGATAACTAATTCTCATCCTCAGACACTAATTTTGAATTTGAAAAATAAGGGTAGTCACTAGCTTCCTTACTTTCTCGAATGAGAATATCTTGACGAACTTCTAGAGGGACCGGTGCATCAAAAGCAGAGGCCACATATTTAGAAGAAAAAGGGAACACCCTTTTATATCCATAATGAATAAAACCTCTTTTGTGACTACTCATCCTCTGTCTTGGAGGCATGAGGACTAAAGCAAATAGACACACAAGACACCAAATCAACAACCCATGCCCAATGAAACTGTGCGAGGAAGGAAGCATAAATCCTTCCAAACTAGACCGAAATATAATAAGATCGTTGCTTACAATACAAACAAGAGGAATATCTCCCAAAATATTTTTCAATTCCCCACAACGAAGACTCATAACCCACAAAGATAACCGACCTACCTTAAAAACACCCGAACGAGACTAGAGACAACGACCATAAAAATTAGACAAGGAGGATTTCCAGAGAAACAAAAATACCCCTCTAGAATCCAACATCCACAAATTTCCTTCTATCAATTGACTTAGTAAAGTATCCACATACGAACAACAAAAGATTTTAGACGATGGAGGACCAATTTCCACACCAACACAAGGAAATACCTAATTGTACACAATTACCTGTTGAAAATGTAACTATGCTTGGTCTTCATAATTGTCTATGTACTTATATAATTGTATATTTATTGTAAAAGTGAAAAACAAGAAAAATAAATTTATTGTTAAGCATGGGTTTCATGCTCCTTTATTTGTCTCCTATGTCAAAGCCTGCATTTCATGCTTCTAGGGTTTAACACGAGTCTAAAGATTTTTTTTCATATGTATTAGACCTTTCTTGGGCTATTTGCATCAAGAAAGAAATTTTTTTTTGAGTCAAGAAAGTCAGATTTTCCTCCAAGGCCAAGTTGGCCCTACCTATGATAAGTCGGCCCTACCTATGACAAGTCAGTCTTGATGTGGCTATTCAACATATTGCAAAAGGTATATATTGGATAAGACTTTGACCTTTTTGGACACACAACACACACATTTTAAATCTGTAATAGAAAATAAGTGCGAAGGTAGAAGAAAGAGGAGTAGCCATAGGAAATGAAAGAGACGCCCTAATGAAGTCAAAGATCTAAAATTTATCTTGTTGTAGCTCCCACGCGCGAGTTTTCTAGGGTTTCTAGGCAGATTGCAGCTCTAAAGTTGCAGGCCTGAAGTGGAGGCCAAAACCTTTATTGAGATAGAACTTTGAAGTATTGACCTATTGACGCTGCTGGAAATCCATTAACCAAGGGGTTCTCCCCAATGTGAAGTCCTAATTAGACCTCAGACCATTTGAAATAGGAGCCCCAACTGGAGTATCGACTCAGTTGCCATGTATTCTTAAAGATTTGCCTTGGATTTAGCTGTCAACGAGAGAGAGAAGCGTGTATGTGCCTTTGTCAAAAGCAAGTAAGTGTGCCTGGTGAATGTTCGGTTGTATGTGTATCAAGGTTCTTATACATAGGGAGGAGAAGCTAGCCTATTAAAAGGGATATAATAGTACCACCCTAGTAGAGGGGCACACAAGCGAAAAGAGAATCGCCTAACATCAAGAAAAATATTCCACATAGATGTGGCGATTATTACAACCATTACAACATATTTTTAACAAGATAAGCATTGAAATAACCAAGATAGTTCAACTACTTTAGTACATGTGAAAACAAACATGAATCATAAAAATTCATAAAATAATCTTACAAATATTCATAATCTACCCATGAAAACATGCTGGTCATCAAGATTCAAGTATTAAGTAAAAGTCTCAAGATACATGTATACGATGAACATCACTAGCTCCAGTAATGGAGCATTGGAGCTGTGACTTGCTCCCCAAAAGTACTGACTTTGTCCCTCTAATGCTTTATGGGAGAAGCCAAGGTGAAAAGTCCTTTACATGAGTAATGAGGGCGTATATATAACAAATGGGGTGATCATTCACATCCCTTGTGGCTCTTGGACTACCCTCATCACTGTTTGACTTCTCAATGACCTTTCAACTTCCTACATGACTTTTCATATTACATGGACGACTCTTAGACTTACATTTTACATTACATTTATCCGATAAGGAATTTACATAATCCACAAAAGACGTGGCAAATAATGACTCGTGACAGGACATGACATGACACTGATGACATGGACAACATGATGATGTGGCAGTGCCAAGTTGTCCTTCTTGCTACTTCTTTCTTTATGTATTCAATAAAAGATGTATCCAATACTTCATCTTCATGAGAGATATACTTTGTTCTTCATATCCACCCTCTAAAGGGTTGTGAATTAGATGCAGTCTTCACGTGGTCCTGATATTTGGTCTTCTATTGTAATCCAATGTTCCTTCATCTTCTTGTCTGATGATCATCTTATTTTGTCATCTCCTTAGGTGTATTCTAGCATGGTATCCTTCTCCATCTCCTTCATCATCATCCTATCATGAAATAATAAAATACCCGTGACTACAATTCACTCATGACAAGACGACATGAATTCGATAAACCCTCGGCCTAAGATGCTTCATGAAATCACTTGTTAGGGATGGAGCTGGTGTCTGATTGAGTGAATGGCTCAGAGATTGCACAATTCCAGAGGCCAAGGTCTGGGGTTGGGGCTTGAGACTGCAGAATGTGCAATTTAGGATGGCTAGGGTCGAATGATTGCACAATTGAGGGACTCAAGGACTCAGGTTGGAGGCTTGTGACTTAAGGTTGAGCAATGCGCAATTGAGGAGGCCAAGGCAGAGGGACTGCATAGATGAGGGAATCGAGGGCATACGATGGAGGCTCGATGCTATCTAGTACGTAGTTTTGAGGGTTCGAGCTAAGTGAATGTGCAGTTGGGGAACTCAAGAGGTCAAGCATGAGGCTTGAAGTTTCCCAATGTGCAATTTAGATAGGAGAACAAGCTGAGAGATCGCACATTTGAGGGGTTCAAGGGCTCAAGGTTGAGGCTTGAAGGTGCCCAATGCATAGTTCTAGGTGCAAAACAATTTGAAGGATTGCGAAATTGCGTAGCTCAAGGTGTGAGGCTGGAAGCTTGAGGCTTGACATTGTATAATGCATAGTTAAGGCTGACTGTAAGGCAAAAATTGCACTGTTTTGGAGCTTAAGTGTCAAAGATAAGCACCGTGACTATAAAATGTGCAGTTCCAAGAGGTAAGGTCAGGGCTTGAGGGTTAATACTAGGAAGGCTGAGTGAGGTCAATTTTCTTGGGAGTGAAATTTTCCGGATGAGGCTGTGTGTGGAATCAGTGAGCCAAAGTGAATATGGACAAAACCCGAGAATGATCACACACTTAGAAAAATTGAAGACAAAACATTGATCACTAAAAATACAAGAGCAACATACTTCCCTCAATGTGAAGACATTGTGGCGACTTTCCCTAAGTGCGACACTTGTTCGGTGTGGATCCTAATTATCTTATTTATTCATAGGTATCATTGCATTGGACCCCAGTTCTGAACGGGGAGGCAACACTGCTTGTTTAATAACCATCAGGGAATTCCAGGGGGGGTGAAAAATAGATTAAAAATTTCCTTGTAAAATATTGTAATTTCATAATCAATCTGAGCCGTTCATTAGGAAGATGATTTGAAAGTAGAAGTTATGTTAATTTATGGTTTTTCCCTAGAAGGCAACCCTCAGTTTATATAAGGGAATTGTATTGCAGATGTGTATTATTATTTTGAGTGAGAAAGAGAGAGGAGACTCTGTGAGAGTGAAGAAGAAATTACAACGGATCTGCTGTAGGTTATATCTCTTCATTTTGCTGGATAATATAAAGGAAGGATTGACTATTTCTCCATGGAAATAACCCAAATTGGGTGAAATATGTATATCTATGTATCTCTTATTTTATATATTTTCTGTGTTTATGTTTACGTAATATTTTATGTGTTCCACTGCTCTGTAATATACAATTTTCTAACAACACTAAAGGTACACTTTGCGATAACAATGACGACACTTGTGCGATAGTGCAAGAAACTTTGGAAATGAGTGAAAAACATGTCTACATAATAAAAAAAACTCATTATCACAAACATTTCCCCTTGAAACAAGCAAAAACCCCACTTTACATGATAAGCGGTAATTCCCACGTTGAAATACGACATTTGTGATATGACAAGAAAAGTGCGAACGACACTTGTGATATGTGAATGACGGTGAAAAAAACACTTGATATGATGAAGATAACATGAAAATGACACTAATTAAAGTGAACAGAGTTAAATATTACGGTTTTAAGCATGAAAATGACACTTGCGAAGATGAAAGTGTGAAATAGGCAAAAGTTGAAGAAACTCATTGAAATAGAAGTATGATCGCAAACAAAGTGAGGGACTATCAATGACAGTGCGAACTAACTGCTGACATGGGTTGAACATTACAAAGGAACTTCCTTAGTGAATTGTTCCATGCTAGTTCAAGCTTGTGTGAAGGAATGATTTCATGAATGCATTACAGGCTAAGCATGTGTGAGCAGGGGACTTCGACACTTATTATCTAGAAGAAATCTTAAAGACTTAAAGAATCATCGATCAACTAAGAAGTAACAATGGAATTACTGATCGCAAGGTCCACAGTAGGCTTGAAAATTCAAGTATTAGAAAAATTTTGGAGGGTGTTTGTCAAAATGACAACATGACCTTCGATGACTTTTGGAAGCCTTGTCTTGTTTGGAAATAATTATTTGGAGGGCTTACTTGGTAATTGGAGGGAATCTTTTGCCTTGGTCTAATGGTCTTGGATGTCTGATTTGACTTCATCCTCTAAGAAGAAGAGAATTTTGACTAGGCTTTCCCCTAAGAGAGGTGTTTTTCCCTACTTGAGAGCCTGCATACTTTGTTCTACTGTTCTTGTGATATTAATGTTATTTATGGTTTGATAGTTGCTTAATTAAAATAAGACATAAGAAAATAATATAATTCAAATATATCACAAGCTATTATCATAGCAAGAAAATATTTTCTTCCTTTTTATTTTCTAACATGGCATCCAAGTTAAGGTAAGGAAGGAAAAGGTAGCTTGAATATTATTTGTTCTAATCATCTTAAAAGGACATAAAAAGGGATAGAGGGAAGGGTATGAGGACAGACTCTTAGGAAATAAAGCTCACCATTCATCTTGAAGGAAGGCTACTTGGGAAAATACAATTGAAGACATCTTGGAACATCTTGAAAAAAACATTTTGGAAGATATTGTGAAGGATTTTGGAAGACATCACTTGTAGGGAAGAAGGAATAATTTTTCTTTTTCTCTAATTGGAAGTTCTTGATTACAGGTCATTATCTTGAAGTAGGATCTCTCTCTCTTGAAATATATTATAAAATCATTTGAAAAACTAAATAATCTTGGGACCATCATTGAAGTAAGTTTGAAGAAGTATCAAGAACCTTTGGAGCATCATTAAAGAAGGAGTAACCAACACCTTGGAACTATCATCAAAGAAAGCTTGGAAAGAGACCTATTGAATACTACAAGAGATCAATATCTCTACAAGAGTGACATTGACAAGTGTACCAATGGAATCATCAATGAAATCAAAAAATAAAATTTAAGGAGCTTCAAATTTTAGAGCCTGGAAGACAAGGATGGATCTTATCCTTGCAAGGAACAAAGTCTTGGACATGGTGCAAGGCAAAGTTAAAGAACCATCAGATGATGTTGGAAAAGAAAAATTCAAGGAGAATGAAATTATTTCCATGAGCCTCATTGTGGATGTAGTCAAGGACAATCTGATTCCCTATATATCCACCCTAGACACCTCAAAGAAAATGTATGATGCTCTCTCCAAACTATTTACAATCAAGAACATTGGTCAAGTAGCAAGCTTAAATAATGAGCTTCGAACTATCAAGATGACAAAAGATGATACTATATCTTCATATTTTGTGAGGATATCCCATTTAAGAGATGAACTTCAAGCAGTTTATGAAATCATTCTTGATAAGGAACTTGTAATTTCAACCCTATTAGGATTACCTAAATCCTAGAATGCTTTTCCAACTAGTATTAGTAGTTGGAAAGAGGCTCCATATTTTGAAGAATTATGGACTTCCTGCACTCAAGAAGAAGCTTGACTTTCTATAATATGACGAAAACAAGAAGATGAAGAAAATGCTATCTCCAATGCTTATTCATCTCATTTCAAGAAGAAAGGAGGAAACAAGAAAATTGTGTTGGAAATATTGAGAGGGGGGGTGAATCAATATTTCTTTTAAAATTGTTACTTTACCAATTTAGATCACTTATAAATAGAACAAAAAATGAACAATATTGAATAAATAATTTTATTAATAAAAAGTAACGAGGATTCCAATCTTCTTCTTTACAATAAATCAAGTACAATAATTTATGGCTCCAACCCTAGATAAAGACACCAATCTTCAATCAACCAGGCTCCGACCTGTGTGACACCAAGCTCCAACTTGGTCTTTATGAGGCTCTAACCTCTAGGGCTCCAACCTATCTTACACAAGGCTCCAACCTTGTCTTTATGAGTCTCCAACCTCGTCTTTATGAGGCTCCAATCCTCTCCACTAGCACAGGCTCCAACCCGATCTTCTAGAGGGCTCCTATCCTCTAGGGATCCAACTCTTTAATTAAACTCTTCAATACAAGTATAATAGTTCTTCAAGCCTTCCTCAATACCTTCTACAAAAAGACTTGATAATATTCAATGCCACTCTCAATCAATCTTCAATAATCCTTCTTTCATCATTAACAACTTTATGATTCTCAAAAGGTGTCTCCATAGATATTAATGTCACTTGTTAGAGCCTAGATTTACCTTAGGCTGAAAAGGTAAGATTCTAGGTCCACATCAAACCACGCTCAGCCTGGTAGCTAGCCCTACCAGGTCAGGAGAGGGCTCTCTCTGGGTCAATCTCAGCAAAATATAATCACTAAAGGCTTGAGATGACTGATTTAACCATTGATCTTAGGCTAGGCATGTGTGTGCAAGAGTTTGATTGAATAAAATGATGATTTTGTTGGCTCAGATGAGAAGGCAGATTTTGGGTGCGGGGAATGAGGCACAGTCCTGCAGAGGTCTCAATGGGGCAAGGTAGGAAATCGTTTTTGGCACTTGAAATTAAATGAGATGGAAAGATTAGACAGGTGAGGAGCTGAAGAGGGCAAGGTAAGTCATGGATCCTTTCCAAATAGTTGAAAACATCAAGAGACTAAAGCAAACCTCAAGTAGAGTACCGCAATTTTAATGGATTCTACTTACACTCTTGTTTGTTTAGTTAAGAAGAAATCAGATAGAGAATGGCATACATAAACACATAAGAAAATTCACAATAAAAAAAGAAAGCACTGTGCCAAGACAAATTTCCACATGGATCCCAAAGAGTGCTGCAAACCCTGATCTCAATTCCTTAGCCAAAATGCTGATAAGAGTATACAATGAAGCTCAAGGCTTTCTCAAAAGTCCAACCATGCTAATGATTTAAAAACCACATAATATAGACAAAGCATAGCTCATCCTAGCCTCTAGGGGTCGAGCTCACATGTTTAGGAGCTGATCCAACTGATTCTAAACTAGGAACTAGAAATCAGGCAGTGGAACAACATGCCTCTAGAAACTTGGGCACTGATCCATTCGGTTTCAAACAACTTTTTAATAGATGAATCTACCTTAATAAGTGAAAATTTGACATATTTACATCATGATCCATCAATACACATGAAATTACATCACAATTTTCCATTAAGAAAGTGAAAAAGTCAAACTAGCCAAAACTGGGCGAAAAACAGAGCAATACTTGGTCAAACTGGCAATTTGTCCTCTATGCGCCGCGCTTGATTCTCTATGCGTAGCTCCTATTTGGACCCACTTTTGGAGGCCTTCCCGATATCAAAATTCGCTCCAAGTGTGCTTGTTGGAAAGGTATGCCTGTCTAATTTCCAACCCAAGTGGAATTTTTCAATTTGGCCTCCATTTGCCCCTCCAAACTTTAGTTCTCCCAACACTGCTTCTTGTGTGTCAAAATAGGGGCAGAAAGGTCATTTTTTGAGTGTTTTTGACCTTTTTGAGGGTTCAAAACTTGCTCAAATTTCTTGGCCATAAGTAGGAAAACATAATTTTCCATGCCAAATCCAAAAATTCTGAGTTTTTGTGATTTGGAGCCTCCTAGCAAAAGCGAGCGCCACATGGCGCGGTGCATAGAGCAAAATTTTTTGTGTTTTGTGCCAAAATTTTCCAAAATGAAAAAAGTGCCCCAATTTTTTTGAAATTTGGGTTGAGTCTTCTCCATCAAACATTGTGCTGGGCCAAGGAAGCCTCGACCAATATCTGAAGTCGATCATGCTCCTTTTGCGTCTTTGATTTCTTCTTCAATTTGGCCTTCAAGCTCCTGATTCTAGCTTGGCACACCATATTCTTTGACAAATAATGATATGCCATGTTTCTCAACATATTCTTCTCATTGATGGATTTCTCCAACAACCTCTCTAAGTGGATGTTAGCTCTCTCAAGCCAAGACTCCCAATCGGCATTGATCTCTTGCTTGAGTGAAGTGAACTCCACCCTCCTCCTTTGGGCAACTTGGCGATTCTCCCGAATGTTTTGCAACTTCATAATCACTTGCTGATCCTCAAGCTACTTGTTTCTTTGCTCCAGTGTATGTCTCTTCATCACGGTCATATGAAGGATCAGACTCCATGTTTGTTAGTGGGTGAGTTTTCTTGATGAGAAGTAGGTGATTGTGATGTTTTTGACTTTCGCCACCAAGGGAAAAGTGAGATAAGGGACTGTGGAGGGAGAAAACAGTGAGGGACTTAGGGACTGTTAGGGTAGGGTTTAGTTAAGGGAACAGGGAATTAGAGAATAGTTTGGGAGTTTTTAGTATAGGACTATGGTTTTGGGAATTTTCATGTGGGATTGTGGGAAATGGGATTAGTGAAGTTAGGGGTGTGTGAATATAGGGAGTAGGCAAATCAAAGGAAAAATGGAGTAAGGGAGTGGTAATGGAGTGGTAAGTGGAATTGGTAACTAAAATAGTCAATACTAACCCTAGGCAACAATTTCCTTTGAAAATTTTGAAGAGATAGGGTTTGATTTCTTTTAAACAATTTCCATACATCAACCACCATGAAACAACCACCAAAATTGGATGAAAAACAGTGGTAGAGGCTCAACCTACTTGAACAAGTGATGATCCACAAGTTTCGGGCGATTTGGAGCGAATTGGTGAAGGTTTTGGGCTTGCTGGCTGCATGTGCCGTGCATCAAACCCGACTCACCACGCCAATTATGTGCTCTGCACCCATGTAAATTTACACTGGAAATCGTAGCCCAATGTGCCGCGCCAGTTGCCCAGTGCGCCATGCCACCAAACCCAGTGCATAACGTGTTTTGCAGGAGACTTTTGGAGGCCTTCCTAGCGTCCAAATTTGGCACGGGATAGCATTTTCCCTATCAAAAATCAAATCTCCCAAGACTAGTCAAAATGTGGCAAATGAGGCTGGCTAAAGGCAGAGTGCTGTTTCAGTCAACTTTTGAAGGTCTTCCTCAACTCCAAATTGAGCTCATGATAGCTCATTAGAAAGATATTTGTGTCTAGTTATCATTTTACTCATCAAGTAAGTCATTTGGACAACCAAGCTAGGAGAAAACGTGATTTTTCCAAGGTCACTTCAGAGGTGCATCAATTATCCCGAGGAAACTGTATTTTTGACATTTCTCTAAAACCATGACACTTGTGTAAACATTGAAGGAGGTTTTTCTTCCTTGGCCTATTTTGGACAAAAACCTCTCTCATTTTTCCCAAATTCATCCTTTATTGCTCAAAAAAATCATTGGAGTAAAACCTATCTCAATGTGTGGAACAGGGAATTTGTCGAAATGAAGTGAAATGAAGGGGATAATGGGCTTCTAAATTCTTGAGAAAATTTTGAGAAGTAGGGAGGGATGTTAGGAAGCAGGGGAAAGTTTAATTTCAAATATTGAGTGAAGGGAAGGGGTCCAAAAAGGCTAAACACAGGCCAAACCTGGAAAATTGTCAAGTTGTAGCAAGAAACTAGGGTTTGTGGAAAAATGAGGAATTCAGGGGATCTCAGTGATGGGAAGTGTTTAATAAGGTACATAAAGGATAAGGAAAGGTGTATGAACATCCGTGTTACACAGTAATTTGTCACCATTTGTCACCATCCCTGTTACCCCTCTCCTGCACTTTGGAGGACTCATTCCGGGACCTGTGAGAAGTGACATAACTTGAAAACACTTGCATTATGTTCCCCTAAGTATGGACTTCATATGCCCTGAAGACATCTCCTGCAGAATATCCTTAAAAAGTTCCCTTTTTCCATTAGCACGGATCCACAGTGTATTACTCGTGCCAATGGGGGAAATCCTACAAAGAGGGCGCGCCAGTTGGCGCTCTGTCTCAGAGCTATACCCGCGCCAACCGAGTTTGGGAAAGCTTTTTAACAAACGCACGTGCGAAGGTTTTTTTCCTTTCGAATCATGAAGCTTTTTAAGGATAATGCCAATCCCATGGATTTCATGATTAATCTTATCTCCCTTTCCTCTATCCATAATAGCTTTTTGAGGATAAACCCAATCCCATAGATGGTGTGATTGATCTTATCTCCTTCTCCTCCATCTATAAAAGCTTGTTCTGTTGCCTTTGACAAGTTAGTTCGAGCATAGGGAGAATTATACTTTCAGAAGTCTAAGAGATTGCTGTAAGAGTATTCTTTGCATTCATAATCAAAGAGAGAGAGGCTTGTTCCCAATCCCGACAAGCTTTGCAAGACATATGTAGTTGATCACCCAGCCAAAGGAGGATTTGACGTCAGAACTATGGTTGTATTCTTCTTTGTTGTTTATCAATAATAGATGACTATCATTATGGTTCCACTCTTGTTGTTCATTGTAATGATGTTTGAGTTATATCTTTTCTGACCGATATATAATTGCATCTATTGGATTTTATGCTTGTATTTGTGTTGTTCTTTGCATGTTCAGGTGTCCATTCACGAAGATCGTGAGGATCGTGACCGGCCGGAGCAAAGGAACGGGAGTGTCGACTCTTCTACAATACTAGCGTTGGAATCCAAGTAGGCTCTCATCATTTACCTTTAATTTGTAATTAGGAACCTGCGTGTTAGCATTGTTTGATTGTTGCTAGACCCATTCTGGGCTAGTGGGGATCACCTCTGTCCGCAGAGGGGATTTACCTCGCCAACAATTTGGCGACTCTGCTGGGGAGTTAGCTTTTTGTTTGATTTGTAAACTTTAGACGGAGCCTGAAGTACGGCCAGATAGCCTTCGAAACGCTATTGCTTTGCATTAACGAAGTATATCAACGCCACTTCAGTCAATCTCCGATTTGGTTTACGAACTAAACAACTTGGAGTTTTTCTTGCCTCTTTGGTTTTTCTTGTTTTTCTTTCTTGGTCAGCTTTCTGGGTTGATTCTTTGGTTGTCTCTTGCTTCTTGGTCTGTCTGGGTACTGCTGGCCTAGTCTTGGATTGCTTGTTTTTTATTTTAGCTTAGCAAACTCAATTGGTGCTCTTTTTTGCATGACAGTCGCGCCAATATGCTTGTCAATGTACAGCCCGGGCCAATCCTCAATTGGCGCTACTTTTAGCCTGAAAGTCGCACCAACCCAGGGAACCTTTGAGAGTTTTCTTGTTTTGAGCCTTCCAAGCTTGGTTTTTGTGTCTGGATACTTCCTCTCAATCACTTGAGTGTGTTAGAGTCTTGTTTGACCGGTTCTTGGCCTTTACCCTTTGGGTGTTTGTTTTTTTCTACCGATTTCACATTCTAGCCCTAGGACATCTAGTGGCTTTGTGCATCGAGCCTTCCGTAGGAGTTTTTGGTTCTTTGATTGTCCAGTCGACTTCTTGGCTACTTTTTGCACTTGTCTAGTGGTTGTCAAAAAATTTTATTGTGTTCTTCGAGAAATTTACCTCTTTTTCGTTTGGATTTCGCTTGGCTTCGTTTGGGCTTAGATTACATAGCTCATTGAGGTTTTTGTGATTTTTCTTGGTTTGAAAGATTGTCTTGGTGTTTTAGGGACTTGTGTTATGCTCTTAACATGCAAAATGATACCCAATACAAAATATGTGAAGAAAAGATACCCAGAACACAGAATATCAATGATTTTATTATTCAGAGAGTAATGTTCACTTGCCTCTTCGAGGGGGCAACCTCCAATAGAGCAGAGCTCGATTACAAAATAAGACACGATACTCCTCCCAGGGAGTCTCTATCCTTTATATATGACTCATACATGCAATACCACGGGCCAATACCGTGGGTTTTATTAATACCATCTATCTAATACTACGGCCCATTTGCAACTAACTGTGGTCCCGTCATTAATTGCGGGTTAACCGCTTACAAATATTAATATGGGCTTTATTGACTCTTGACTATGACGTGATCCCATGACATAAATAAGGGGGTTAGGGTGGGACCCTAACATGCCCTCCCCCTTAAGACTAGCCTTGTCCTCAAGGCTGAAGCTGCGGAAACTGCTGAAGAATAGTGGTTGGTTCCCAAGTTGCATCTTCCGGAGAGGTGTCTTTCCATTTGACGAGGACTTCCTTAATCATGCGGCCGCGCAGGTGTTTGTCTCTTGTGTCTAGAACCTATTCGGGTTGAAGCCAGATTGACCCTTCTTCGTCCAATTCAGGTAGACTGGTTTGAACTCGGCAATTGTTCCCGATCACTTTCTTGAGGCACGATACATGGAAAACTGGATGGATTTTTGCAGTAGGTGGCAAAGCCAACTTGTAAGCCACTTCTCCAATGCGCTGAAGTACTTGGTATGGTCCGTAGAATTTTGGAGATAACTTCTGACAACCCTTGTCTTTGAGTGATGTTTGCTTATATGGTTGCAGCCTCAAAAAGACCCGATCCCCTTCTTGAAATTGGCGCTCTGAGCGATGCTGGTCTACCTATTGCTTCATGCGGTTCTGAGCTTGATGAAGATTCTCTCTAAGATGGGCGAGCATGGTTGCGCAGTGTTGTAGGAGTTGATCCACTGCTTGTACTTTGGAGCACCCCTTGAGATAAGAAGTAGGGGAAGGCGGAAGTTGACCATATACTGCTTCATAAGGAGTCATTTTGGTGGTGGCATGATAGTTGGTGTTATACCACCATTCAACCAGAGGTAACCACTGTACCCAAAGGTGTTGCTTTTCTGAAGTGAAACACCTAAGGTAGGTTTCTAGACATTTGTTGACGGCTTCAGTTTGACCATCTGTTTGCGGATGATAGGAAGTATTGAGTTTTAGTTGAGTGCCTTGTATCCTGAAGAGTTCCTGCCAAAAATTACTGGTGAAGATCGGGTCGCGATTGGACACAATAGAAGTGGGCATGCCATGCAATTTGAAAATCTGATCCATGAAATATTGAGGGACCAAAGTTGGTGTAAATGGGTGGGGTAGGGCGCAGAAATGAGCATACTTTGATAGTCGGTCCACAACCACCATGATGACTGACTTGTTTCTGGACTTTGGAAGACCTGTAATGAAATCCATAGAAACTTCTGTCCAAATTGATGTTGGAATGGGCAATGGTTGTAATGTGCTTGGTGTGTTGACTGTTTCCCTTTGTGGCGTTGACAGACATCACATTCTGCTACAAAAGTAAGGATGTCCTTTTTCATGCCTGTCCAAAAAAATGATCTTCTGGTGCAAGCATACGTCTTCTGAAAGCCCGAATGTCCTGCAATGGGCGATGAGTGCAATTATGCCAAAATGCGACCTTTGAGGGTGGATGTTGGGGATATTACGACTCTGTCCCTGAAGCGAAGAATATCATCCTGCCACGAGTAGCCCTTGGTGGAATTTGGATCTACCTGCAATTGAGAAATGAGTTGGGATAGCCCGGGGTGTGAAAACCATTCCTTGCGAGCCTCTTCAATCCATTCTGGAATGGGGAGGGAAATTGCTAGCAGAGTACTTTCTTCCTCAAATTGGCGAGATAATGCATCTGCTACACTATTATCTTTCCCTTTCTTGTAAATGATCTCATAATCATATCCTAGCATTTTGGCGAGCCATTTATTTTGTTGTGGGGAGGATAGGCGTTGCTCGAAAAAATATTTAAGACTGTGATGATCTGTGTGGATTTGGAAATGTCGCCCCAATAAGTAAGCTTGCCAGGTCTCGACGACATGTAAGATGGCCATCATTTCTTTTTCGTAGGTAGATTGGCCCAGATTCCTCCCACTTAGTTGTTGGCTTGTGAAGGCCAAAGGTTGCCCTTCCTGCATTAAGACCGCCCCAATACTGGTCCCCGAAGCATCACATTCAATGACAAAGGATTTGGTGAAGTCAGGTAGTGCTAAGACTGGAGTGGAACACATGGCGTTTTTGAGAGCGGTAAATGCCTGTTGTGCTTCCTCATTCTAGAAGAAGGAATTTTTCTTTAGGAGTTGAGTGAGGGGCTTCGCTATGCGGCCATAGTTGCGGACAAATTTATGATAATAGCCTGCGAGACCCAAAAATCCTCTCAAGCTCTTCAAGGTCTTAGGTTGAGGCCATTCTTGCATTGCCTGGATCTTTTTGGGGTCCACCTTGACACCTTCACGCCCCACAATGTGGCCCAAATACTCAACTTCTTCCATGCCAAACGAACACTTAGACATCTTGACAAATAATTTATGCTTGCGGAGCAGGTGTAAGAGTAGATCTACATGCTAAAGATGTGCAACCCAAGTGCCACTATAGATGAGGATGTCATCGAAGAAGACAAGTATGAATTTCCTGAGATATGGTTTGAGAATGTGATTCATAAGGCTCTGAAAAGTAGAGGGGGCATTACAAAGACCAAATGGCATGACCAGGAACTCATAATGGCCTTCATGAGTTCGGAAAGCAGTCTTGGGAATGTCGACTTCCTTCATGCGAATTTGGTGGTAGCCTGAGTGAAGATCCAGCTTAGTGAAGAATTGAGCCCCATTGAGTTCGTCTAGCAAATCGTCAACCACCGGAATGGGAAATTTATCTTTGACTGTCAACTTATTGAGGGCCCTGAAGTCGGGACACATCTGCCACTCCCCATCTTTCTTGAGCACCATGACCACTGGGGATGAATAAGGAATAATGCTGGGACGAATGACACCTGCTTCCAAAAGTTCCTTGATGATTTTTTCTATTTCATTCTTTTGGGTGAACGGATATCTGTATGGCCGCACATTTGGGGGTTGGGCCCCTGGAACCAAGGTGATGCTATGATCATGTTCCCATCGCGAGGGTGGAAGCTCATGAGGCTTGTCAAAGACCGACAGATGGTTATTTAAAATCTGTTGCATCTCAGGATGAATTGGCAGAGACTTGGTTTCGACGACCTGGATGGCATTAAATTGAGCTACCACTCCATGAAAGCCCTTTTTTAACACTTTTTCCATCCGATGCGAGCTGATGATAGAGGGGGCTCCCGCCTGGAGTCCACGGAGGGTATGTGTGTAGTTGTTCTGCTTAAAACTCATATATAACTCCTGAAAATCCATTGTGATTAGCCCAAGAGTGCGGAGCCATTCAACGCCGAGGACAATGTCGCAACCCCCCATGTGTATGGCAAACATGTGGGTTTTCAACTGATAATCCCCCATTTGAAGTTTGACATTTTCACAGCGGCCTTCACATTTCATTGTGCCCCCATCCGCAATTTGGACTTGGAAGTTAGAAACTGCTCGTACAAAACAATGCACTGCTTTTGAGATTTTTTGATGGATGAAATTATGGGTACTTCCACTATCAATCAAGACTACTACTGGGCGATGTTTAAGAAAACCCCTGATTTTGAGAGTTTGAGGGGAAGAAATCCCTGCCAACGCATGCAGTGAAATAACTGGTTCATCAGAGACATTCTCCTTTGGGTTGTCTTCTTCTAGCGCCTCATGTTCCTCAAGTGGTGGATCTTCCTCTGTTGAGCTGTAGTTAGTGGCATCTATTTGAAAAAAATTGGGCTCCTTGCATTTATGACCTGGGGAGTATTTTTCATCACAGTAGTAACATAGTCCTTGCTTCCTTCTTTTGGCCATTTCCGCAGGTGACACCTTTTGGACCTTAAGTGTTTGAGTCGTGTTGTGAGCTTGTGGGGGACGACCTTTAGCGGGGAAATTTGGGCGACTGTATTGGGCTACTAATGCACATTCCATGTTACAGGCTACCTTGCAAGCCTCTGTCCAAGTGGGAGGGTGGTGCAGTAAGACTTGAGCTTTGATGGCTTCTTTAAGACCACTGATAAAACATTCCGTGTAGAACACATTTGAGAGACCCCAAGTGCGGAAGGCTAAGGCTTCAAAAGCTGTAATATATTCATCCAATGTACCTGTCTGTCGGAGCTTAGTAAGACGACCCAAAAAAGAGTCCTCCTGTTCAAAGTGGTCTCGAAGAGCTTTGGTAAATTGGGTCCAAGTCTTAAAAGGTCCATTGCAACGTTGATGCCATTCCCACCATTGCCACCGTTCATTGTCCAAGTACGTGCTCCCCAACATAAGCTTAGTCGCATCATCTAAGATATGATTCAGTTTGAAATACTGCTCCATTTGTGCTATCCATGCAGACGGGTGAGAACCGTCAAATTTATGCATATCCAACTTGGGAGGTCGCTGATTGGGTGGTGGGTGGGTGTGCCAGACGTGAGGAGAGTGGCTAGACTCACCCTCATTGTATTCATTGTCATTATACGCCTCCTCGTGGGCTTGCTTCTTGCCCTTCGGGATTAATTGCTGGACCTGGAGACATAGTCCGGTAAGCTGCTTATTGAGGGATTGGATGGATTCTTCAAGTTTGTCCATTCTTTCATTGGCCATTGCTTGAGCTCTAGTTTCTACTATACACCAACCTGATGAAAATTTGGGACCGCCTAAAAATTTTCACTAATAATTGAATGGTACCACCGTGCTAAGCTTGTCATCCTGATTTTGATGGGCTAGATCACCAATAAGCGCCCCGGAAGATCTCAGATTTTTTTTTTTCTCTGAAAACTCCAAACGGAGTTTTACTCCTTCCTGGTCAATACTGCAGTCGCCAAATCCTCAAAATGTCAATGCGGCCAAAAGTCCTGCGAAAATTATGCCTCGGTATAGGAACCCTTCACAACAACTCCGATCTGGTGGATCTGAGAGATCTGAATGGCGGATCGGATAGCTCTGGGCGACGGAACAGACTGCTGCTGCGGGTCGGCTAGCTCTAATAGATCGGAATGACTGATCTGCGAACTCGAGACTGCGGGACTGATGTCGGCTGCTGCTGCACCCCGTTGCACCAGCGGATCTAGAATAGATGATGTACGATCCCCTGATAGAAAAGGGAACTATGGTCTTGAGGAGTGTCAGGTGCTACACATCGCAATATACATAAGGGTCTGGCAGTAGTACTCAGCCCAATGTTTCAGGGCTCTAACTAAGGAGGATCGACCGTACCCTTAGCCGTACAACCCGACTACCCTATCGTACGGGCGAGTAATCTCTCCGAGTGCTGTTCTCGGTGTACTGTAGCCACAAGACGACCGACGGTTTATCTATGGCGAGGTTTCAAGGGAGCCTAGGGGCTTCCGATATACCCAGAGGGTATGTGGAAGATAGTCCGTGCGTGGTTCTGTCTAATGCGCTACTACTCGAAGGGGTACCCACAGGGGTTACAAGGGAGTCCAACAGACGTGACCACCTCTTGTATTTCCTGCGTGCATGCCTCCCCAAATCCGCAGGTTTATGCGCTCAACGACAGATCCCGTGGTTTAAAGACGCCGGAACACGTCTCTAGCCAATTTTTTTTTTTGCTAAGAATTGGAGATCCCACCGGCCCTGGAAAGTGCTCTGATACCACTTGTTATGCTCTTAACCTACAAAATGATACCCAATACAGAATATGCGAAGAAAAGATACCCAGAACACAGAATAGCAATGATTTTATTATTCAGAGAGTAATGTTCACTTGCCTCTTCGAGGGGGAAACCTCCAATAGAGCAGAGCTCGATTACAAAATAAGACACGATACTCCTCGCAGGGAGTCTCTATCCTTTATATATGACTCATACATGCAATACCACGGGCCAATACCGTGGGTTTTATTAATACCATCTATCTAATACTACGACCCATTTGCAACTAATTGTGGTCCTGTCATTAATTGCGGGTTAACCACTTACAAATATTAATATGGGCTTTATTGACTCTTGACTATGACGTGATCCCATGACATAAATAAGGGGGTTAGGGTGGGACCCTAACAACTTGATTGTGTTTCATTGAGTGAATTTGTTTCTTTTACTCTTTGTTATTATCTCTCAAAATTTGTTTAGTGCATTTTGCCATCGAAAAGAAAATGAACAATCTCTTTTGCGTTGCAGTAGTTAATGGAAATTAGAGCTTTTCATTGTTATTAGCGATTAGTGACTTTAAAGAAAAGTTTCGTTTATTGCCATTAGCTGCATTAGAGTCATTGTTGATTGTTTTATGATCATATTGTTTGATTGAAAGATCTCAACTCTCTCGTAGCTAGCGTTCATCGAATGAAATGATATATTTTGGCATATAGCTCGCATTTAGGAAATTGTGAGAGATTACATACGGTAGGACCTGGAAACTGAAACCTAATCAAAGATCAACTGTAAAATGAACTGAATGAATCTAAAAACTCATTGGAACTTAACGCATACATCTAGAGGTCGAGGCTAGAGACGTTTTCCGGTGTCGTTAAACCTAGTCACTGTTGTTTCACATTAAGCTTGGGTAATTCCTCCTTTTGTGACTCAATAGTGTTCTAGCACGGATTTGTGCTCCCACATACCGTTGAGTATACGGGGAGACCCCACTAGGTTATCATCCTTTATCCACAGGAAGCCAGTCTGCCGCCTTACAAGCCGTAACGCACTGAACACAACATTCGGGAAGATTGATTGCCGTATGGAAAGTCCTTGGTTTTCATAAGATTGCCAAGGCATATATGGAGTTTTACGAATTTGTTTGGTAAACCCTTTGCCTAGTTTCTCCAGAGTAGTCAATTTTTATCCTTTTAGGACTCCCTAAAAGAAAAGGCTCACCTGAGCATTTGTCACTTCGGGCTCACTAAACATTCGAAGGCGACTAGAGTCACCTTTTCGTCCTTTTCTCGACTCTTAAAACATGAAAAGGTCAAGTTCAGTTCCTTTGTCTTAAAATTTATTCGGCCGCGATTCACATTTACCCGGTTAGATCTTGTTTGCGTTAGCTTGAGTAGGCTTCTTTTTCGATGGAAACCTTTCCGGGGTTCACCAACCCAGGGATCCCCTCTGACGGAAACCCTGGTCATTTCACTCCTTTTGGGAATGTTGGTGCTCCTTACATGGCAACGTTGTCCCTCCCAGGGTTAACTGTTGGGTTGCCTGTTTGGTTGTTCCCAACCTCTTTGGTCCCTGCCGTCTCAACTTCTAGTCAATCAGTCCCTCCACCTGAACAACATCATGTTGATTCTAAGGTGGACCTCTCCCCTTCTTCGCCTGTTTCTACGTCCTCATCTTCTACTTCGCCTGGTGAAAGTCTAGATTCGAGTAACCAGGTGACTAAGAAGAAGAAGAAGAAGACGAAGAAGAAGAAGTCTCCTAAGGGAGAGGCTAAAACTGCAGCTAGTCCCTCGAGTACACCTCCCATCGGGCCACCTTCTGCTCTTCCGCGGAAAGTCAAATTTCCTTGTAGATTATGCAAGGATGACCATCTTCTGCGCGATTTTCTTGGCATTCCCAGTGTCTTAGAAGTATGGTCTCACGATCTGGCCCACCCCTCATCGTCCTTTGAAGCTCATGGCGATGCTACTCTATTAGCTGGAAATGGTAAGGGAAAAGGGAAGATTCGAATCCCTTGTAGACTTTGTGAAGGCAATCATCCCCTTCACCTTTGTCCGCTCATGGATAAAGCCTCTGTTGTCTTGGAAAGTCTTACAGCTCCTTCACCCCAACTAACTGTTGGCTATCAACGTCTTTCTGCAGCCGCAGACCTTCCACCTGTTGACAAAGAGATTGATTCAAATTCTTCTCGTGTCCAGGCCCCTTTTCTCGAACCTGGCTGTGCCAAGCCTGTTCCAGACCAACCATTGGTCGGAAAGAGTGTCAACTCGAGTTCACCACCCGTTGACCACTCTGTTTCGGAAGAGCATCATTCCCATGTTCTTCTTGTCTCCTCATATTCTCCTGAGTCCGGAAATGACTCTCCTATCCCAGCTCCCGAGAGTCCTGCTTCGGTTCTTTTAGAGCAGGGGGGCAATCATACAATTCTCCCACCAAGTAGTTCAGTCATTTCCTTCGACTGGAGTCGTTTGACTACCTCCCGCCTTCCATCCCATGTGCCTTTCTGGGTCACGGTACACGCCTATAATAAGGCGATACCTGGCACTGTTTTGGATGAGGGTGCATCTGTTAGTCTTATGCCTGCCACTACTTGGCAATCTTTGGGTTCCCCACAGCTTGTGCCAGTCGTACCGAATCTGATGGCTTTTGACGGAGGAACTAGTCAACCATTAGGGATCCTTCCAAAGTTCCCTATTAATTTGGGAGGCAAAACTGTCTATATAGACGTATCGGTTACCCAAGGTGCTTTAGATTTCAGTCTTCTCCTTGGCCGTGACTATGTATATGCCATGGGGGCCCTGGTCTCTTCACTTTTCCATGTGGTTTTCTTTCCACATGATGGAAGAATCATGACTATAGATCAATTATCGTTCGTTCGTCCCCGGGTCCCTCCTGTGCAGTTGTCATCCCGTCCTGGTTTTCATCCACCAGTTGCATCTGCCCCACCATAGATCAACTACGTGGCCACTTATCCCGTGCCTATATCCAGTGATGCCGCCGTCATGCATAGTGTCTTGGGGGCATTGGGTCCTGACTTCCGAGATGTTACCCTTCCACCCGGAGTGGCACTCTTGGAAGCCCCGACTTCCTGTTCATTCTAATGAAGTTCGGGTGGAGCGTAGTTCGTTTTCCTACGTCAAGCTCCTTAAAAAATGAAACTAGGTATAGGCAGAGCATAGTTCGTTTTCCTATGTCAAGCTCCTTAAAAAATGAAACTAGGTCTGGCCGAGCATAGTTCCTGATCTTGTGTCAAGCTCATTAAAAAATGAAGTAAGGGTTATGAGGATAGTTCTTTTCCTAGGTTAACCTCATTAAAAAATGAAACATCTCCTCCTTTCCAAATCGAGTCTTTGATTAAGATCTCGTAAAATACAAGTCGAGTCTTTCATAGATCTCGAGAGTGAACCTTCATTCCATCCATTTTGTTGAAAGCAATGAAGCTTGGGGGGCATGTACCTCATTTTGCGTTATTATGCTGGGGGCATGCGAACTTATAACAAGCATAGTTTTTCGTTTCAAGCTTGTGTAAACATGAAACCGAATCCAAGCAGAGTTCTCCATGGTTCAAGCTTGTGTAAAAATGAACCCATACCCATTTTACATCTCGTGATTGCCATTATTTCGCTAAATTCTGT
Organism: Pinus tabuliformis; assembly: GCA_031772625.1. NCBI lineage: Eukaryota > Viridiplantae > Streptophyta > Pinopsida > Pinales > Pinaceae > Pinus > Pinus tabuliformis. The sequence goes on from CM062818.1 coordinate 2,078,058,558, forward strand.
TAGATGAGCCTTGGTTGTTTCATTCCATTGCTACCATCTCTTTGGCTGATCATATGCTTTCACTTGGTTGTTTATCCTTTCCTGAGGAACCGCAGCGATGAGTGGTTTTATTAGCCAGCCTCTTGACCATTATATGTTTTGAGCAGTTCCACCATTTCTGGAACCAGTTGCTACCCTTTATACCACTCGTTCCTCCAGGACGAGTCTCCTTTTAAGCTCTTTTCTGACTTGTAAAAAATGAAAAGATATCCGAGTATTTTTCCCTTTTTGAATCGTTAAAGAGAATAAAAATGGAGGTCTGCTTTCAGCTCTTTTCCGACCGTTTAAAGATGAAAAGATTGCCGAGTTATTCCTCTTGACTCGCTAAACGTAAATAAGGGGTGGTCGTCTTTAAACTCTTTTCCGACCGTGTAAAAACGAAAAGATTGTCGGGTCCTTGTCGTTTCGGGCTCGTTAATGGTTATGAAGCGACGTGGTTTCGATCGCTTTTTTACTTTTTCAGGTCGAAATCACTACTCATGAAAAGTACTCCTCGATCGTAATGGTCGAGCGGTTCTTTCGAGCATTGTTTTATACTTTTGGGGCTCGCGAGACACAACTTTACGAAAAAGGACACCCTTGGAGTTTTCTTTTCTGCTGTCTTTTCAAAATCTCTAAACATGAAAAGACGCCGAGTTCTTCCTCTGTCAGACTCGTTAAAACCTGATTACATTGGATTCCGTCGAAATGATGCCTCACAAGCATATGCTATCCCCATCAAGCTTGTTAATAAAAATAACTGGGGTACTCGCCAGAAATGGTGGGGGAAAATGGAACCATAATTATTGTCATGTCGGCAGTATGTCGCTCTTGAACATGGCACTTTATTTGCATTCGTGTCTGGGTGGGGACATCTCATCTCGTTTTTTACTTGCCTCCGTGGGTTTGGGTGATCCTGTTTTACCTCTCATCTGCTCATTGCTTTGTCACCATGACCTCTGCTCATTTGATGTCAAATACTGCCAAGTCCACTGTCGTGCCGCTAATATGTTCAAGAGAAGTTGACCTCTGCAGAATAACAACCTCCCTCTAATAGCTCACATAATTCTGATTCACCACAAAATTCTTCCTCTGTCTCGTGTCGATGATGTGGGAAACACTATGGCCCACCTTCGATCAAGGTCACTTCCTGTCGACTTCAGCTCATTATCCAGGAAGTTGATCTAGAGACTCCCTTCCGGTGCCTTGGAGCCTGCATGCCTCTTTGGTAGGTTCTTCGTGTTCGACGTGAGGTTTTCATCATTGGCCTCTGATCAAATGATTCTACGGGTGTTCGACGCCAGCTCACTGATTCGCACGCCATAGATTGTATCTATAGTACCTTGAGGACCATTGTCATTATTGGTGGTACCTCTCTCGTCTGTTAACAGTTTTCATCATTGACTGGTAATCAGACGATGTTCATGCATGTTCGACTTCAACTCATGTATTCGCATGCTTGAACTTGTACTTTTGTTCGGGTCGAGATGGAGCGCAAGACCCAGGATTTTGTCTGTTGGAATCCAGGCTGCGATTTTGTGGATTATTGTGATTATTACATGACTCATTCACTGGATGGCTGCGACCATGCCTGAGTCTATTCATCGATCCTCATCGGATGGCTGCGCCCATACCTTGGATCTAGATTATTGTGTACTCTGTTATGGATGGCTGCGCCCATACCACATATATCATGTACTTGAGATATCAGTTGTACTTCTCTATGCAAATTCTCCGGCGGAAGCATTTTCAGTTGCATGTGTTCTTGTAAAGCATTTCACCCCTCTCTCTCTCGGGCCTCATGCTTTAGGGGGCATCTGTTACACAGTAATTTGTCACCATTTGTCACCATCCCTGTTACCCCTCTCCCGCACTTTGGAGGATTCATTCCGGCACCTGTGAGAAGTGACATAACTTGAAAACACTTGCATTATGTTCCCCTAAGTATGGAATTCATATGCCCTGAAGACATCTCCTGCAGAATATCCTTAAAAAGTTCCCTTTTTCCATTAGCGTGGATCCACAGTGTATTACTCGCGCCAATGGGGGAAATCCTACAAAGAGGGCGCGCCAGTTGGCGCTCTGTCTCAGAGCTATACCCGCGCCAACCGAGTTTGGGAAAGATTTTTAACAAACGCACGCGCGAAGGTTTTTTTCCTTTCGACTCATGAAGCTTTTTAAGGATAATTCCAATCCCATGGATGTCGTGATTAATCTTATCTCCCTTTCCTCTATCCATAATAGCTTTTTGAGGATAAACCTAATCCCATAGATGGTGTGATTGATCTTATCTCCTTCTCCTCCATCTATAAAAGCTTGTTCTGTTGCCTTTGACAAGTTAGTTCGAGCATAGGGAGAATTATACTTTCAGAAGTCTAAGAGATTGCTGTAAGAGTCTTCTTTGCATTCATAATCAAAGAGAGAGAGGCTTGTTCCCAATCCCGACAAGCTTTGCAAGAAATATGTAGTTGATCACCCAGCCAAAGGAGGATTTGACGTCAAAACTATGGTTGTATTCTTCTTTGTTGTTTATCAACAATAGATGACTATCATTATGGTTCCACTCTTGTTGTTCATTATAATGATGTTTGAGTTATATCTTTTCTGACCGATATACAATTGCATCTATTGGATTTTATGCTTGTATTTGTGTCGTTCTTTGCATGTGCAGGTGTGCATTCACGAAGATCGTGAGGATCGTGACTGGTCGGAGCAAAGGAACGGGAGTGTCGACTCTTCTACAACACTAGCGTTGGAATCCAAGTAGGCTCTCATCATTTACCTTTAATTTGTAATTAGCAACCTGCGTGTTAGCATTGTTTGATTGTTGCTAGACCCATTCTGGGCTAGTGGGGATCGCCTCTGTCTGCAGAGGGGATTTACCTCGCCGACAATCCGGATACAATTTTTTTTAATGATTTGACCATCCAAGAAAATTACCTTCAAAGCCCTAGGAGAGGGAAATGAACCTTACCTAGGCATAACTGAAGCATGAACAAGGTGTAAATGACCCAACGGAACTTGACATGATGAAGACAACCCTATGAATGATGGTACACTCAGCTGAATGATAACATGGACCAAAATTTGGACAATTTCGAAAGGAGTGAAAACAAACCCTAGACCTAATACCTAGTGACCAAATTTTACTTGAAGGCTCACTGAAATGACAAAATTTGACCTTGACACCTTAAAATCACTTTGTAAGAGCATGTTTGATCACTGGAGTAAGGCTGCAAAGACTGACACTAACATCACCCAAACAATATTATTCAAGGTCACATCATCAGGAATTCAGTCATTCATTATAAGGTCAACTAATGTATTCAAGGATGTATTCATGATCTGCATCTACAAGTGTTCTTTAAACTATTCAAAAATATTTTACACAAGGCCCATAAGACTGTTGTTGAAGTTTATTCATAAATCGACTCCAAATGATGCTCTGACCTATATGACACCATGCTCCAACTTGGTATTTATGAGGCTCCAACCTTCTCCATTGGCACAAGATCCAACTTGATCTTCTGGAGGACTCCCATCCTCTAGGGCTCCAACCCTCTACTTCAACTCTTCAATACAAGTACAATGGTTTTCCAAGACTTCCTCAATACCTTCTACAAAAAGACGAAAATCTTTAATGCCACTCTTAATCAATATTCAATAATCCTTCTTTCATCAATACCGACTTTATGATTTTCAAAAGGTGTCTCCACAGATCTTCATGTCACCCAAACAATATTATTCAAGGTCACATTATGAGGACTTCAATAATTCATTATAAGGTCAACTAATATATTGAAGGATGCATTCATGATTTTCATCTACAAGTGTTATTTAAATTATTCAAAAATCTTTTACACAGGGCCCATAAGACTGTTATTGAAGTTGCTTCATAAATTGACTCCAAATGATGCTTCAAAAAGGGTTTCAGTATTATCTTCAAAAGTGTTCCAAAATCTCCACATAATCACTTACATGAACCCTTCAAATATTATTCAAGGTCTGTAGCAGGTCTTTCAAGGAATTCTCCAATAATTACTTTGAAAAAATATCCTTAATAAGCTGTTCCAAAAAAATGTGCCACAAGTTTCATGGTTTTGAATTGATATCTTGCATAGTCAAGGGTATTCTCCAAAGATTGTGATCCACTTCCAAAATTAGCTCAAGGATGAACTTTGAAGAATAAACAAAGTTCCACTCTTAATGAGAGCTTGAAGATTGAAGTATTGTTATACTTTGCTTCAAAGAATGCCTAAAAATATGCTTTCAAACAATGCTAAAATTCCCAATCAACTATCAAGATGCCACAAGTCCGAATATATATCACATGTCCACATGTTTGAAATCTTTAGTGCTTTTCCTCAAATATGAGACTCCACTGAACTCCTGAAACCTTTTTTCACAAATATTAGCACAAATATTCTTCATATTAGGGGTATTAATCTTCCTTTACTGCCTGAGATGTAACTCTATTTTTTTTTCTCTAGATTCTGAGTTTTGTAGCTCACTAATTATGGCTTCCTATGCCATTGCAACAACCATCAACTCAACCTTAAAACTCTTTCAACTTTTGCACTATCCTTCTTCCCTTTTATCCTTGCCTTTTCACTGTAATCAGCCTCCTAGGCTATTATTACAGACTTTTCATGGCCCAAAACAACCCTAAACTAAGGCTCCATCCAACTTGAGGTATCACAAAAATTCAGGCTGTAAGAAATCCTAGGTACTTCCACAAAAATATGTTGAAATTCCAAAGAAATATACCATATAATGTAGTCCTTCATGAGTTGTCTTTACCTAAGATCTGAGCTTCCTTTTTCCTATAATTTCTTGACCGAAAATGGATGCCCTTTCTGAACAACACAATTTTTATATTTATAGTTTTGTCAAAATTTAAGGGACATGCCCTTTGAAGAGGCAGGTCAAGCCTACATTTGGGCCAACTTGAGTAGGCTTGCCAATTTGTTAATTTTGGCATGTTTTGACTTCAAAAATTTATTTTCTCTTTAATGAATAAGAGTTATAGGGCATATGTATATTCATTATAAATCTCTTGGCCTCATCTATAAGATGATGTGGTCTTCTTCTCAAGTTGCGACCTCTAATGCTGCGAAATTTATTTTTTTCTCCGTCATATGCATATTTTTTATGACAACCCTAAATGAATAATTATTTTATGGAACAAGGGCATTAATTAGGTTAGGGTTTTTAAGCTTTTGTTTAGGGTTCTAAGAAGTGTTTTTCAACGACTTGTTACAACATCTAGGGTTTCTTCAATATTGTTAGGGAATCATCAAGAATAAAGGTTCTAAAGACAAAATTCAATAGGGTTGCTTATTTATGGAAACTCCAATAAGCTTAGGGAACCATGTGGTATTCAAGGACTTGTCAATTATAGGGTTTTCCATATTAATGACACAAGGGTAATGCTCCATTTGTCTTTTAGGATTTGACTTTTATGATTAGGGTTAAAAGACTCTATCAATAAATTTCGGTTAGAATTAGGTTTAGGGTTTTTCACTTCACTTAGGATTTTGTGGTTAGGGTTAGGATTTTCTCGAATTAGGGTTTTGAACATAGTGTTATCTAAGGCATGCTCCAACTTGGGTTTGTCATTCAATCGTGCTTAGGGTTATATGCTAGAGTTTTCTAGCCAAATATTGTTCATGAAACATTTGGGGTTTTCTTTTTGGCATCTAGGGTTTGAAATCAACACCAATGGTTTCATCTTATTAACATCAATGAAAACTTTATCCAACAGTCTCCCCATTTGTCATTGATGGTAGTAGTCTCCCACTTTCAACATTTTCTCCTCCTTTGACATTAATGGCAAAAGGGGGCTTTTCTGGATAGTCATCAAGTGCTCCCCCTATCATCATGCTTCTTCTTCTTGATGTCATCATTAAGATCTACATGTGATAAATATGCTTTTGCTAACTTGTTCTCACCCTGTCATGGTGCTACTCATTTTTTCATCTTGATCTTTCTACCATCAGGCTGATGTCTTTATCTTTATCAAGGACAACCCCACTCACTGTATGCATGGATTTATTATGCCCTTTTAAATTGATCAAGAACAGGTATTGGTGCCCTGAGCATTTAGGGTACATTAAACATGTTATTCTATTGCAACTTGGTGACTCTCTTTTCTTGCTTAATTGATGATTCTTCAGATTGTCTAGTGACCCACTTTAATTTGCAATCTCTAGCTAGATATCCAACATTATGGCATTTGAAACATTTAGTTCTATACATGAATGATGGAACACATTTTCTGTTGGTAAGCACATTGGAATATCTCCTTGCAATCTTACTTCTAACGCACTAATTCGAGTCCTCTTTGTTATATTCCATGCAATCCTTTTCCATGTGCCCACAATTTTTATAAGAGTAGCTACTAGGTCACTAATTTGTCATCATTTAACTTGACTTTGTCATTTCCAACCATACATTGCACCATTTCACTCACTTGCCGCCATTTTTACCATAATTCTTCAAAATATCTCTCTATATGTCTAAGTGATTAATTAACATCATTTTCCTTTATTTTTAGTAGATTAAGAAGAATTTTGCATGGTTTTAACTAATGACAGTTTAGCAAGTTCAAGTTGTTGTAGATTTTCCAAGTTTCCGTAGCTACCTCCATGGTTGAGGTAGTAGCGCCACTCTAGAATGAAATCTGAAACTTGGACTTGGTTTCTGAAAAATCCAATATGGATTTGTATTGGTCAAATTCCACCCAGATAGCACATGTAGACCTCCAGGCAAAGATCAAGGGAAAATCGCAGTAGTTTTGACCAATCAACTTCAAATGCATTTTATACGCAAATTAAAATGAATCTCGGAAAATAAAAACATGGGTTTTGTTGGGTCACTAATTTCTCATCATTTTCACTTGACTTTTTCATTCATTAAGTCATTATTTCCAACCATACATTGCAGCATTTCACTCACTTGCCGCCATTTTTACCATAATTCTTCAAAATGTGTCTCTGTATGTCAAAGTGATTAATAACATTGTTTTCCTTTATTTTTAGTAGATTAAGAAGAATTTTGCATGGTTTTAACTAATGACAATTTAACAAGTTCAAGTTGCTGTAGATTTGTCAAGTTTCTGTAGCTACCTCCATGGTTGAGGTGGTAGCACCACTCTAGAATGGAATCCTAAACTTGGACTTGGTTTCTCGAAACTCCAATATGGATTTGTATTGGTCAAATTCCACCCAGATCGCACGTGTTGACCTCTAGGCAAAGATCAAGGGAAAATCACAACAGTTTTGACCAGTCAACTTCCAACGCATTTTATGAGCAAATTAAAATGAATCTTAGAAAATAAAAACATGGGTTTTGTTTAGAACGCGCCCAATTAAGTTCTTTGCCAACGGTTTTCCCGAATTTTTTAATATTTGGGAGATATTTCAGGTTCTTTCGAGCCCTATTTTGTAGGTTGCGTGAAAAAACATTGCACCCATGTGTCAATAAACGCCTAGTCAAGAAAACAGAGGTTGGAATGGATGATGCTTCATCAAATTTGTGGCAACTAGGTGTCCATTCAGTTCTAATATTTAGTCATATGAATCTCCATGAAGTTACAATGTAATCACTATATAAACACTCCATTGAAATAGAGAGGGGTGCATAATTTTTAGGTGACCGTGACATTTTAAAAACTCTGTTTTTCATTCCTTTTTAATGAAAAAGTACCTTGAAGACTTGATGCGCAACTAGCTGTTGGAGTAAAGTTTTGATACAACCTATTTGTGGAGGGCCCCTGCAAACAATGAAGGTTTTGCATTCTGTGTTTTTAATGTAATTAGTTTCATGTTTTTATTTTATCATTTGATGTAGTTAAATTCATGTTTTTATTTTGTTATTAGTTATAGTTGTTTCTATAATTCCATTTTATCATTTGATCTATATGTTTATATAATTTTCCTTTATCGTTTGATGTAGATTCATTAGTATTTCCTTTTGAATTGATTGCAGAGTAATTCACAACTTTATTTATAGAAATAGCAGTGATTTATTTCTCAGTAGTTTTAAAGAGTTCATAATTGATTTATTTCAGAACATTGAGTGATTTCTTTTCGAGTTATGAATTAGTTCTTTTTAGAAAATCTTGAGTAATTTCTTTACATGTTTATGAGTGATTTCCTTTTGAGAAATAGTAATTTCTTTACATTTTCATAGCATTTTAATTTCACAATTAAATGATTTCTTTGAAAAACAATTCAATTGTAGAGCATGAAAGATTTTCTTATTGTTTCATTTTAGAACTTAGTTGTGCAATTTTAATTTCGTTTAAGCTTCATGTAGGAATTGATAGGACAATAATTCTGCTTTTAGAAATTTAGATGTGTGTTGCAATAGATCAATTTAGTTTCTTTAAGAAGATAGTGTGAATTTTCTTTATTTCATTTTGCAAGTGTGAGTTTATTTTAATTTCATTTGACAAGAGAGTTTATTTTTCAAGTGTGAGTTCTTTATAGTTTCATTTTGCTAAAGTGATTTTACTATGGTTCCATTTTTTAAGTAAGAAGTTTGCTTTAGTTTCATTTCATTAGATAGGAATGTTAATTTCACTTTGAGATAGGAATATAAAATAAATATTAGAAATGAATTTTCAATAAATCAATCATCCATATTAATAATTCAATTTAATAAAAATGGCTTCTATCATATATCATGCACTTGCACTTCACAAGTTTACCAACTCCGGTCTATAATTTATGTAACAATTTAAGAAAATTAAATTGACAAACATTTTGGCGCAGTTTCCGAGGAAGTGTATATAGGAGTCCTTTTCTTTTCATTAAAGAAAAAAACTTCAATCACCTACCACCCCCACTATATCACGTGGTGTAGTAAGAGCCAAGCATCCACATCATGAATTATTATTTTTGCATGTAGAAGAAGAGGTTAAAAAAGGTGTTGAAGAAATGGATGGAGATGATGACAATGAGGAAGATCCTTTTGGATTTTCCATTCAAGAAATTAATGCCAATTCTCATATGAAGAACATCCCTCCATCTGCACTTCCTAAATTCAAAGGTATTAGATCAGAAGACCCATAAACCTTTCTGTTTGAATTTGAAATAATTTGTGGATCTTATGGATACTCATTACACATTCAAAAGTTGAATTTGCTTCCGACAACATTGAAGGATAGAGCTCTTAGATGGTTCATGACTTTAGGAACATATCTTATAAGGACATGGGATGATATGAAAATAGTTTTTTTGGAAAAATATAAAGATTATTGCATACACCATGACCTTAGAAATGAAGTCTTTAAGATGAACCAAAAAGAGGATGAAATCCTAGAAGATTTAGTAGAGAGATTTACTTATAATATCAAAAGATCTAAACTGCATAATTTAGGCCGAGACACATTGAAAACTCTCCTACTAAATGCTATAAAGTGTTGAAAATAGCAACAAGAAATGCTAAAAATAGAAGTGCTAAAAATACCATTTCGGGATACATTCCAATTTTAGTTAGTCCCTAAACTAAAATTGAGAATTAAAATTTGAATTTGATCTTAGGAGCTGTTTGTAAAATAATTAATTAATTCATCTTGAGTTAATTAGTTGCAGAAAATCAAACATGAAATCTATGTGAAGACATGCAACAGTTTCCCCTCTAATTGAGGAAGTTATCCCTTGATTAAAGGAGATCAGGATGAGTTGTAATTAGTTAGATCAGTTGACTGAGTTAAGTCCAGTTAGATTAGTTCCAATAGTTTGTGGAACTGATTGGGAGTTCAGTTAGTTAATGCATGCATGCATGTAACTGTTGCACTTTAGATAACTGAATATTCTCTCATAAATAACTCATGCATGTTAGTTCTGTCAGAGACCTAGTTGAGATTAGATGATGGGATAGTGTACTATCAGTTGCAGGAATATTCCATTGAGGATATCTCTTGCATGCAGAAGGAATTCATTCCTTGGAGATTGCGCAGTTACTTCTGATTTTGATGAGTGTGTGATGAGGCCAATTCACATAGGTGGCAACATTGGACCCTAGGAGAAAATACGCAAGGAAATAAGAGGCTTGGAGGATTGGAGGAAGGCATATCTTGTGTCTATCCAGTCTGTGAGCTGTATTGAGGGATTGCACTGAGAGCTGGATAGCTTGTGAGCTAAAGCTTTTTGTAATCCAGACATATTTCCACTTGTATGATAATACAAAGATCGGGGTTTTTAGCTGAGGCTTTCCCCAGAGTATTCCTCTGTGTTCATGTGTGATTGCTTTCTCATTCTCTGTTATATGTGTTCTATTTGATCTTGCTCATAATAGATTAAGCTTTCACAAGTTTGTTTGTAGAATTAGATCAAGTATTTTTCTTTAGTATATTGCATTATCAGGTGATCTATAGTGGGAATTTCTACATAAAGGATGAATGGATTGATCTTATTAACCCGGTGGGAAAATGAGATGTCTATCGATTGTAATTTCAAAGGATTTGTGAACTATGCCAATTACAAGAATTTTGAGGTCTAAAATGGGCCTTCTAAGGAAATTATAAAATAATAGTGGAAATAATAAAATAAGATTAGATTACATCATCAAATTTTAGAGGAAAAAAAGAAAAAACTACTTTTTCAATACATGAAAAATTAGCAATACATGAAAAACATGATTGCAATCATGTTTTTTCATGTATTTCTCATTTTTCGTGTAGCATGAACCATCGAAAGTATGCAATGTGGGTACTTCTTGGATGAGGAATTAAATTTTGCGTCCAATGAGTACTCTCGATCGAAATTTGAGTAAAATCGTAGGGAGATAAGTTGAAAAAATAGTTTTATTATTTTATTATTTTTTAATCTTTTTACTTTTTTACCCCCAAAATGGTAAATCATCCCCCATGGTTGACATCATCATATTGAATCCTATTGGTTCTTATAAAGTTTATTTTGGTTGTACATTTTTCTTAGAAGGCCCATTTTAGACCTCAAAAGTTCTCTAATGCGGCAAGAACATATCAAGAGGAAAAGTAAAGTATGGAAGATCGCCTAAAGATCCAGTTATGGACAAAGTAAGTAAGTCGATATCAATATTGGTAAGTCAAATTGAACTTAACAATTTGCTAGACAATTTTGGTAATTTCAATGAACAAATTTATATGCTAAGAATGCAAAACAAGCAAAAAATTGAGAACGTTGCTTCATTTATATTTTTCCCTAAATGTAGAAAGAAACATGATTTGCATGAATGTCCACGTGATAACATTAAAATTTGTGAAATCTGTGCAGGATCACATGCTATTAAATATTATCCATCATTACCAGGGTTAAAGGAAATTTACCAAGGAGCAATTCCAACACTAGAACAATCTTGTTATATAGCTCCAAGAAGACCATGAAAACCTTATCAACCTAGTGTGATGCAAGATCTTAATTTTGAATTTCAGGGTTATGCACAATAATATCAAAGTAATTGGAAAACACCCTTGCCTTGGAAAACTTGTCCATCTCAATCCCAACCTCATAACCAATCTTGGAAACAAGGTTGAGAAGAGCCCTACAGAGGAAATCCACCATATCCTCAATCTTTCTCTCACTAGTCTCAACACCAATATCAAAGTTATCCATACAATTCACCTCCTCCACAACATCAATATCACCCTCAGTTTACCACAATTCAACCTTTCCCATTACCACTAACACAAGCACCCCAAAAATCTATTCCCACTTCACTACTCGTACAACCATTTCATATCCCCAACAATAAAACACCTCAATCCACTTACAATTTTGAGGTATTACAAAATGATTCACTAGTTGCCATTGAAGAACAAAAACCAAAAGAAGAAGATTCAGATAAGGTCCAAGAATCATGGATACTTGTCAATAAAGAGTAGTTGTTGGAACCTGAGATTGAAAATTTTCTTGAATGCCTATCACCAAATTCTATGAATGGAGATCACATCTATGAAGACTTGCATGGAATGATAGAAGGAAGCCAAGGAAGACAAGATTACATTGAATCTTGGTTCAAGATAGTCATTGGATCCAATATTCCATTCTTCAATATCTTCTGACATCATCTCAATCAAGACAGTTGGTCTCTCATATAATGGTACATATCAAAGAGTATATTTCAAACCTGCATATGAGTTTATCTATCATCTTGTTACACACATGGTTCCATTGGAAGTATTCATATACTTGAACGAGATTTCTTTTTCAAGTAGAGTAGGACATGGAAAATAAAAAATAAAAAAAAGTAAAGAGGAAAATAAATCCTATTGTGAAAACCATCTTGTTGGCGCAATTGGACATGAGATTTGCTTGAAACCCAAGCAACTGGCGAGAAAAGTTCACAATAAGTTCTGTAATTTTATGATGGTTTCAATATTTTATTATGGTTCTTCAAATCATTTTTGGTTCTATGCTCGAGTTGGTTGATGTGCGATTTTGTAAGGCCCATCTTCCAATAGATCTTGTCCCATCGGCATCAACACCTTATCTAGGATCAAGATCATATATTATTTGGAGTGCCTTGAAACTTGCATACATCAATGGAAAGCCTCCTCGTTGACAACAATGAGAATACAACAATGTCTCTTGATTTTCAGATCTTGCAGGTGACTCGACTTCAACACATTCATTCGTCCCTGTCAATATGCACTCAGGTACCTTGAAACTCATTTACATTATCAGTGAGTTGTCTTGCATTGGTTAATGATTTTCATTAATGATCGGTAATCCAATGATTTCTTTCCATGCTCGACTTCGGCACATTCATTCGCATGGTAAGAATTGTACCATGATTTTTGGTTTTGGATGAAGACTAATGGTTTTATGGAATCAACAACAACTTGTAGCAATATATTTTATTGGTTTCTTGTAGCAACATGTTCATCTTGTTTTTCAACAACACCATGATGGCACCATTACAACACTTTTTCATTCATTTCATTTTCAAGCAAAACAATAAAATTGGGCCTATTTCAGTCAATATGCATTATGTTTCATGGTTTCTACTTCAGCATGCAGTACACAATCCAAATCAACAGTTCAAACTCGAAGAAAACAACTCTCTGCAAAAATTGACATTTTCTGCAACAACTACGGAAAGTTGTAGTTTCTACAGCTATTGCTGTAACAACCTATTTTTGCTATAGCAGCTTGTTCTAGAGGCAATTTTGGCACAAATATTGCAAGAGATTGGAGCAGAAATAAAAAATTTTGAGCTTCTGGGTTTTCTCAAAATATGGTAAATTGAGTAAAACACGAGCATAATTCAAAAAAAGTGCAATTTTCTAGGACTTTTTAGTGGGTTTTTAAGGCGGATTTTCATTTTTCACCATTGTGGACATATTAGGCCAGATTTCGGTATTTTTGCACAAAAATGTCTTTTCTTCATCAAAATGGGATTTTGAAGGCATGAGGCATTAAAAAAGGTAAAAATACACTATTTCTCTTTTGAAGAACTCAATTTGGTCTTAAAATGAGTTTGTGACATATGTTTTTGTGCAATATTGGATGGCATGAAAAGTCATTTTCAGAATTTTCCAAAGCCCAAGATTCAAGAATCTATTTGCCAGAAGAATGGTTTTATTCCAAAATCTACAACTCCTACTTCAACATTTCAAATTCTTCAAAAGGTAAACTTGAGGTAAAAACTTGCATAAGTTTTTTTTAGTTTATTAAGGGTTTAGGAAAAAATGATAAATAACCACTTCAATTATCATTAATGCAATCCATCTTCTCCATCATTAACCTAGCCCTAAAAAAAAAACACATTTTTCATCATTGACTTAGCCACACAACCGTATTTTTCATCATTGATCTATCCCTCATACCAAATTCATACTCCAACCACAATATTTGCCATAAAAATAAGTGTGCAATATATTCAAATGTCATGATGCAAATATCATGAGTATGAAAGCTTGGCATGAAAATGATCCATAGTAGAAGTCATCATGAATGTCTTGTAGTCCTTGAGTTTGAAATCTAATATCAATCTATTAGCTTTTGGAAATTTGAATATGATGTGCTTAAGAGCTAGGTTGAAATCAAATTTTGAAGGGTTTGGAGCAAAAGCTAATTGATGATATGTGCTTGTGAAAGAATGAAGGAAATAATTAGTGGCCATCACTTTTGTGACATATCTTATGCAATATATCTCAATTCCTATCACTATGACACTTTGATCCTACCTTCCCGGATTATATGTTGAAGACAACAAAGGTAAATGAAAGTGGCTCTGTTTTCATTCCTCCACTAGGAAAAATATGGAATTAGTTAAGGCATATATAGTAATTTCAACTCACAAATATTTTAACAGAAACAAGGGATCCTCAAAGTTCTTTGGATTATGCACAACAATATGTCAGTAAAATGAAGTATCCTAGAGAGAGATAAAAACAAAAGTGAGTTCAATCCTAAAGATCAAAGATAATGATTTTGTGGTTTGCACATTTGTATCAATTGTTGCACATTTTTTTTCTTTAATATGAGTATGATATCACAAGGATTCTATGTTGCAAGAATATATGCAACAAACAAGAACAAGAGTTGAGCACAAGGTAAACAAAAATAGCAGCAGGTTCTTTTCATATCATAAAGCAAATGAAATAGGAGTTTAACAACAACACAAAATGATTTCTTTTCTTTACATATTCAACACATATTCATCAAGGCTCATGCAGAGGACATTGATACCATATTTCAACATGAATAAAAAAGGATTTGAGGCATACCTCCAAAAGTATGGTAATGAACATGATTCACATTGCAAAGAATTGAGTTAAGCCTTGGATGTGGTAAGTTGTTACTCATTTTAACTAATGCAAATCAGTTTCATCCTGCTCCATGATTTCGCTTGAGTGGATATTTTCCAAAATTTTATGGTTCCTCTTCTTCATATTTTTCACTTTCCTCTACTTCACCTACTTTGGGATGATGTTAGTGGTTATTACTCCAAGTTACCACAATGATTCAATCATTTCATCATCCTTTTATCCCTATTGGAATCTTTGCTATGGGTTCATTGTCCCTTGGTTGAAAAATCTTGTATGGTGGAGATGGTTTTATTGGTTCAACTCCATTTATTGGATATGGTATAATTCTAGTACAATTGGGTGACGTAAATTCTAATATGAATACAATAGAAGGAAAATACAATAAAAGTATATTTTGGGAGAAGCTACTTCTTCGGAGTTGTATTTTACATGGTGTGCATTGATATTTTATTTTCTTTGATGTTTTCTTTTCCATTGAAACATTCAACTTTCAGATTTAGGCATCAAAGAAGGGAGTGCTGTAAATTAGCTATATTCCATTGAAATGAGGCTTGGTGTGGACTTCAGTAAAGTGTAAAAAAAAACTTTATTTTATGGAAGAAATCAAAGAATTATCAAGGTTTCAATCTCTCATAATGTTAGCAAGGAGAAAGGACAGGTGATATAAGAAGAAATTCATTGATAAGATTAACCAACATCTTTTAAAGCAACACTCTCCAAGAATTAAATAGGAGAACCTTGTGTGGATAAAGAAAAGAGGTATATGAGTTCATTTTTGGGACTCAATTTGCATGCGAAAATGCAAAGATCTTAGTGTGGGGGAGATGTTGGGTCACTGATTTGTCATCATTTTCACTTGACTTTGTCATTAATTAAGCCATTATTTCCAACCATCCATTGCACCATTTCACTCACTTGCCACCATTTTTACCATAATTATTCAAAATGTGTCTCTGTAGGTCTAAGTGGTTAATTAACATCGTTTTCATTTATTTTTAGTAGATTAGGAAGAATTTTTCATGGTTTTAACTAATGACAATTTAGCAAGTTCAAGTTGCTGTAGATTTGTCAAATTTCCGTAGCTACCTCCATGGTTGAGGTAGTAGCACCACTCTAGAATGAAATATGACACTTGGACTTGGTTTCTAGAAGCTCCAATATGGATTTGTATTGGTCAAATTCCACCCAGATCGCATGTGTGGACCTCCACGCAAAGATCAAAGGAAAATCGCAGTAGTTTTGACCAGTCAACTTAAAACACATTTTATGAGTAAATTAAAGCAAATCTCATAAAAAACATGAGTTTTGTTTAGAACGGGCCCAATTAAGTTCTCTACAAACAATTTTCTTGAGTTCGTTACCATTTGGGAGATATTTCAAGTTCTTTGGAGCCCTATTTTGCAGGTTGTGTGAGAAAATATTGCACCCATGAGTCAATAAATGCCCAGTCAAGCAAACAAAGGTTGGAATGAACTGCGCTTCATCAAATTTGTGGCAACCAGGTGTCCATTCAGTTATGACATTTAGCCATATCAATCTCCATGATGTTACATTGTAATCACTATATAAACACTCCATTTAAATAGAGAGGGGTGTGTAATTTTGAGGTGACTGTGACATTTTAAAACTCTGTTTTTCCTCCTTTCTAATGAAGAAGTACCTTGAAGAATTGATGCACAACTAGCTATTGGAGCAAAGCTTTGATACTTCCTGTTTGTGGAGGGCCCTTGCAAACAATGAAGGTTTTGCATTCTACCTTTTTAATGTAATTATTCTCATGTGTTTATTTTATCATTTGATGTAGTTAAATTCATGTTTTTATTTTGTTATTAGATATAGTTGTTTCCATAATTCCATTTTATCATTTGATATAGATGTTTATATAGTTTCCCTTTATCGTTTGATGTAGATTCATTAGTCTTTCCTTTTGAATTTATTACAGAGTGATTCATAGCTTTATTTCTAGAAATAGCAGTGATTTATTTCTGAGTAGTTTTACAGAGTTCATGATTGATTTATTTCAGAACATTGAGTGATTTATTTTCCAGTTATGAATTAGTTATTTTTATAAAAGCTTGAGTAATTTCTTTACAGGTTTATGAGTGATTTCCTTTTGAGTAATAGTGATTTATTTACAGTTTCATAGCATTTCAATTTCACAATTAAAATGATTTCTTTGAAAAACAATTCAATTGCAGAGCATGAATGATTTTCTTATCGTTTCATTTTAGAACTTAGTTGTGCAATTTTCATTTCGTTTAAGATTCATGTAGGAATTGATAGGACAATAATTCTTCTTTTAGAAATTTAGATGTGTGTTGCAATAGATCAATTTAGTTTCTTTAATGAGATAAAGTGAATATGCTTAATTTCATTTTGCAAGTGTGAGTTTATTTTAATTTCATTTGACAAGAGTAAGTTTATTTTGCAAATGTGAGTTCTTTATAGTTTCATTTTGCTAGATTTATTTTATTATGGTTCCATTTTTTAAGTAAGAAGTTTGCTTTAGTTTCATTTCATTAGATAGGAATGTTGATTTCAATTTGAAATAGGAATATAAAATAAATCTTAGAAATGATTTTTCAATAAATCAATCATTCATATTAATAATCCAATTTAATAAAAGGGGATTCTAGCATATATTGTGCACTTGCAATTTACAATTTTATCAACTATGATCAATAATTTATGTAACAATTTAAGACAATTAAATTGAAAAATAGTAGGAATGACTAAAAAATATACCATAACACCTAGAGGGCGAGGATTGTCTTGGTCCATTTTTGGAGTTATTTTTCCTGGAAGTCCTTTCATGATCCTCATTGCTTCTTGCATTTATGATATTATCTACATATCTTCATGGAGTAAGGATTCTTTCAATGTCATATTGAATTCTTTCCTTGCTTTTGTTGGAGCCGGGGTTATAAAATTCAAGTTTCTCCATATTCTTGTCTTGTGGTGCATTAGGGTTTGCATCATTTTTGCTAGAAGATTCACTTGCATAACCAAGACCAAATTTATCAAGAGGAGACCATTGACGAAATAGGATATCATCCAAAGTTTTAGAAATCTTTAGATTCTTGTTGATCTGATAAACTTCTTTCCTTAGAGAGTGTTGAAGGCTCGAAAATCATAGCCTCAACAATGGGGGATAACCACCCGATCCACACCTTGGTTGACACCTCCTTTTCCGGTTGGAGTAGTGGCTCCGAATGGGGATGATGGGACCGGTTTCCCAATATATTTTTATCATTGTGAAAATGGGATGGTGGATTTAAACTAACAACCATGTGCAGTTTATCCTAATATAAAACATTATCTAACTATAATATCCTGGGAGTAACATGATATATGCAATCTAGAATAATGTATGAAAGCAATTGATAATAAATATTATTCAATTGCGATGAGAAGTGAATCCATTTAACAATAATTGTTTCGTATAAAAAGTTAGCCGAAACGATTGTGAGAGATATATCGCATAAAAATCATTCATGTACTCAGCCTAAACTATAGATAATCATCATACAAAAGTGAAATAATGGCAATCAACAATTCAAACTTTCATACATAAACAACTTTAAGATAAGTTATTGCTTGACCCATAAGTAAAAGAATTAAGAGATAAAAGTACCATTTATAATACGCCATACTTATATGCTACAACAATATTGATCTACTTCCAAGTCACCCAACATCATCTAAGAGTACATAAGTGCAATTTTAGTAGAAGATGTTAAATCAAGTAGAAAATAAATCATGTTCCATTAATTCCACCAGAACTTCCTCAAAGGGACATAAGTGCATGTTTTTAAGAATGTTTCTGATAAAATTTCTGGACCCCTCTCTAAATGCATGAGAGGGGTTTAAATACTAAAACTATAATTCTAAAAATAGATTATTAGAAAAATAGTTGAGGAGGTTTAAACGACCTGCCTCAATTTATGCAAAAAAAATTCAAAATTAAAGTAAATAGGGTGGCTAACTATGCTGCATTCGATCCTTTAGATTGATGATATCCACCATAGGCTTCAGATGTGTAGGCTGGCCGACTTCAGCTTTCAACTGTCCATCGAATACGGAATCGGTTAGTGCCACCACCATTTTCTCAGCGGAGGTGGTTAGGAGTCACAGGGTCATCCATTTGCTGTGAGGCTTGAGCAAATGTTGCCAATATGCCTCCCAGTCTAGCCTGGTCGTTTGCCTTATCACTTCCGCTTTGTCTTCCGCTGCCTGTTTCCATTGTTGTTCGAGTTGTTTTGCATCTGGAAGGAACCCTAGAATGGACTCTGCTACTAGATTGGCACCATGCAAATTATCATTTATATTTTCTATGATAATTTTTGCTGCTGCCGCCGCGTCCATTGTTTCCTTTTCTGCTTCTTTTAGTCATGAATCCCAGCTTGCAAAAATAATTTCCTTATGTGATTATTCTAGTTTGGGCAAGCCGACTTTTCTCCCCTCTATATTTTTCCAGGCGATGTGATCAGAGAACTTTTTAAAGATCTCATCATATTCAAGTCACATTACTATGACTTGACTTGTCAGTTTATCACTTGTTTCGCAATAATATTTCCAGTGTGAAATTTTCTGGCATAGTAATTCTTTTTGATGTGTCAACTAGGAATTAAGTGCAAGTGATTCGGTGATAAATTGATTAATTTTTGGATCATCTTTATGAAGATCAGTTATTTCCTGCACCTGTGCTTCCTTCTCGGCTAAGCTGATTCGATGTTCTATTTGCATCTTTTCAAATTCCTGTTGAAGCTTGGCCAACTATATCTCTGCCTGCTGGTCGGATTTGACTTGCTGTAACTGTTGCTCGAGCGACATTATTTTATTTTCCTTTTCTCTAAGCAATGTTTGGATTTCTGTTGCTTTGTATATGGTCGCTGTAGCATAAGCGCCTGCAAACTGTGAGAGTCTAGTTAAGTTGGCGGATGGATCAATTGGTGAGTCCTTCCATAGAACATCCATTAGTTTGTTTTCGGGGGTAGCAATATCTATAGAGTCTAGTTTTATTTTCTTTCTTTGCCTTTTCACCATGGCCTTATGCTGTGGGCTATAGAATACATCCAGAGGGGGTATTTATTCAATTTTTTAGAATTATCTTGGAGGTGGGGTTAACAAGGATATGCTCTACTTCTGGTTCATTTGCAGTTTCTTCCTCTGTAATTTTCGGAGCTGTCTTGTGTTGTAGCGTTTGTAGCTCTGGCACTTGTTCCTCTATATTAATAATTTTATTAAAATGATCCCACTCTTCCTATAAATCAATTACCATGGGTTTTATTGGTTGTGCAGAGGTAGTAGGGATTTCAACTTGCTTGCTAGTTGAATCTTGTTCAACTATCTTCTGTGTTGATTGGGCCGTATCCTTGATGCTCCTGCTTTTGCCGTTTTGTGATGAATGTCACAATTTCTTGATATATTTTTCTTGAGACTCTTCTCCTGAATCAGATTTTGAGTCACCTTCTATAG
Source organism: Pinus tabuliformis (assembly GCA_031772625.1). Taxonomy (NCBI): domain Eukaryota; kingdom Viridiplantae; phylum Streptophyta; class Pinopsida; order Pinales; family Pinaceae; genus Pinus; species Pinus tabuliformis. The sequence goes on from CM062818.1 coordinate 2,078,078,818, forward strand.
TGACGCTGGGAGTAGGCTCCCTTATCGGTTCAATTAAAAATTGGTCCAATGGGACCATTGCGAGCTTTCTTTCTCTGTAATTGTAAAACTTTTCCAGATCTTCATGGTCAAAAAGTAGTTGGGCCATGTGTTTCACCTCTGAAAAGCTGTTTTTCTGCAAAAAGATAACATCAAAAGCATCCTCCTCATTGGTGGTGAAATTCTTGACTGTTCCAAACGGGTCATACTGCCATCCAGGGTATTTGGGTAATTGCAGAGATAGCATTTTCTCTCCTTATTTTAACACACGTCCCATGTTGTGTAGTGAAAATTCTCCACATTGTATAGGGAATGCATGCCAAATGGCCTTCTTTGACTCTTTCAATGTATGCCTCATTCCTCCCTCACTACATGTCTGATAGCCTATTTCCCTAGCCATCAATTTATCTGGAACATAGTATGGGAGGATGTGGGGGGACGTGATGTTGCCAAAAACTATGATATATGTAAATGTCTCCTCCACGAACCATCTGGATACTGGGAGGATGTCAACTTCAACTTCTTGGAAAAATTTGAGGGCATCTCGATCATACAGCTACTTGTAAATAGGGAGCATAACTCCATGGCAAATATTGAAAAAATGTGGTTGAAAATTGGATTCCCACATGACCTTGTGTTACATGTGAAAGGGAAGTGGATATTGAACGGTCCATTTCCATCCCATGATGGGGAAATTTGAACTAAAACAAATAGCATCCATAACATTGGACTAGTATTGGACTGGCTCCGCCCGCTTCCACACACTGGTCGACACGTGGCTGGCGGAGGAGAGAGGAAAACCACCTTTTCAGGTGGGTAACCCCCGTACTCCTAAGCCGCCTGAAATTGGATATCGACCATTGATTGGAGATCCCATAGATTGACAGTGGGGATTGCGATAGCAGTCAAAGGTGGACGCGATGCGATATTAGGGCAATTTCGATATAATTTCAAGTCCGATAGAAAGAGTTATGTCGGGTTTTTCACGTTTTCCCATGTATTTGGGATTTTACCCAAAACATTTATGCAATGCGATATAATGCCTAATGACGGACCCAATATGGATTTTAGGGGCGATTGAATGGGATTTCATGTCTGAAACTCACGCCCGATAGTGTATTTTACAGACATTCTCTATCTAATGGGATTTTCTCAATATTTGGGTTTTTGCCTATGAGAAGGCCCCGAAACCTCTGTAACCACTCCTAATCATCATGCCACGCTACAAGAAAGCGTTTTTACAGGAAATGATGCATTTTGAAGCCATGGAGCCGCAAATCCATATGGTCAGTTTAACTGACAGGGAGAAGAGAAGCCACAGAGTCGCAGATGGATAATGAATCACAGAGAAACGGTTAAGGTAGCTGAAAAGCTGAAAAGGTATCTATTATTATAGCTAATATTTATTTACTTATTATTATTGTTATTATTATTATTATTATTATTATTTTATATATATATATATATATATATATATATATATATATATATATATATATATATATATATATATATATTATATATATATATATATATATATATATATATATATATATATATATATATATATATATATATATAAATTATTTATTTATTAACGAATATATATTATTATTTTGCCCATTTTTATTGGTGAGTCATCCCCTTTCCCTAATTATTATTGTTATAACAATTATTTATTTACTTATGTTTTTATTATTATTATTTATTTATTAGTTCTTCGTAACTAATTTTTATATATATTATTATTATTTTATTATATACTAATTTTATTTATCTATTAAGGAATATATATTATTATTATTATTTTATTATTTTTCGTCACTAATTTTTATATATTGTTAGTATTGGTAATTTATCTATCTATTAACGGATGTATATCATTGTTATTTTCTTATTAGTATTTACTTTATTATTTCTTTCATAACTAATTTATATATACTATTATTATTTTTATTATTTTTATATAGATTTTTATCTATTTATTTATTTATCTAGCGAATATATATTATTATTATTTATTTATTTGCTGATTTGTATTATTATTTTTATTTTATTTAATTACATTTACCTTGTTTATAAATAAGTTAGGTCTTCAATTTAACTAATTCCCATTTAATAAAAAAAAATTAATTATTAAATTATACATTTTAACTAATTATTAAAGTAAACCCCTTCTTAAATTATTTCATTTATATAATTATATATTTATATATAGGTATGGTCATTACTATCTTCCTTGAAATAATCAATTTGACTTTTTGACTGTCCCTAAGTCAAAGCTAGCCGTTAATCTAGATAGCTGTTGGAGGCCCTGCTCATACTATTTAACACGCAAAGCTGGATCTGTTTCTTCAACTTGTCTTGACGATGAGCCACACTTGCTGGCTCGAAACACGTCGACAAAGGTCTTTCTATATGTGATTTACGCCGAAGCTCTTCTTATTACTATTATGGATCACAGAAGTCTCAATTCAACAACATATTCCTTTTGATTTTTCAAAGCATGATAAATTTCCACATAGATATGTTGGGTGTGGAACCTGATTATCTTCTTTATTCAAAGGTATTGCCGCATTGGAGCCCAGTTTGAAATGGGGCGGAAATGCTGCCCGTAAAATATTCGCTGCAAGGGGGGGCGACTGCAACCTTTTGGGAACCCCCCCCGGCAAGGGGATAGGGGGCAGCGCCCCCGAAGCTAAGAATAGATGTAAAATTGCCTTGTAAAATGTTGTAATTTCGTAGTCAATCTGGGTTGTTCTTTAGACAGAGATCTGATGGTAGAAGTTATGTTTAATTTAGGTTTTTTTGCCCTAGAAGGCAACCCCTCGCTATATATGACGGAATTGTATGGCATCTATGTATATCTGTATTCTAAGTGAGAAAGAGAGAGGATATTGAGAGAGAAGAGGGAATTACAGTGGATTTGTTGTAGGTTGTATCTCTTTCAGTTTGCTGGATAATATAAAAAGAAGAATTGGTTGCTTCTCCGTGGACGTAGACCAAACTGGGTGAACCATGTATATCTGTGTCTCTTTTATTTTATGTGTTTTCTGTGTTTATATTTTTGCAATAATTTATGTGTTCCATTGCTCTGTAATATATAATTTTCTGACAACTGGTATCAGAGTTGAAGGTCTATTTGGTTGATAAACTCGTAGGAGAGAAGGGTTCCTGGTTCGAGTGGGAGCAATGGCAGAATATGGTAGGTTTAGGGTCGAAAAATTCAACAACCAAAACTACCACCTATGGAAGATGCAGATGGAATATTATCTGAGATATTTGTACCAACCATTGAGCAGAAAGACAAAGAAGCCGATGAGTATGATAGACATAGAATGCGATATTCTTGACAGAAAATCATTTGGAACAATGCGACTGTGCCTAGCGGCAACAGTAGCATTTAATATTTCAAAGGAAACGACAACAGAGGGTTTAATGTTGACATTGGCCAAACTATATGAAAAACCCTTGGCCTCTAATAAGGTATTTCTTATGAAGCGTTTATTTAATATGAAGATGTCAGAAGGTTGATCTGTTGCCGATCATTTAAATTAATTAATACAGTTACCAGTCAGTTAAGTTCTGTAGGGGTAACTTTTGATGATGAAGTTAGGGCTTTGTTATTTCTGTGCTCATTGCCAGAAAGTTGGAATGGTTTAGTTATGGCCATTAGTAACTCTGTCTTTGGATCTATTACTTTAAAGTTTGATGATGTTGTCGGTGCAATCCTTAGCGAGGAAATGTGATGGAAAAGCTCCAGTGAGACATCAGGTAATTCTTTGACTGCAGAGACTAGGGGAAGAAAAATGGAAAGAGGAAAGAGCCCAGGATATCGCAGTAAGTCAAGAAAAGGCAGATCCAAGTTCAAATCGGGGATACTGTGCTGGAAATGTGGGAAGAAAGGAGACCTGAAGAAAGACTGCAAGTCTCGAAGGGTTCACTATTCCATCAGAAAACCTCTCAAATCTGAGCTTTCGCTCCTCTCTCCAAACCTCTACAAAGAGTCTCCTTCTTATTACAATGTTCACTATATTTTATCCACTAATTCCTCTAACAATAGATAATGTAATCTCCTATCATTAAAAATCAAACAGATATCTTCTATTTCGTTGCTTTCAAGCACACCTAGACTAACAACTATTATCTCTACATTTAAATAAGATAATCTCTTATTTATTACAATAACAAACTATTTGAGGAATCCAAACTCCTCAGTAAATCTATTTTTGACCGACAGTTAATGAATTTCACTCTATTTTAGCGACAACACGTGACCATTTCATCACATTGCTTGCTGGGTCTAGATGCTCCTGCATCAGACTCCCAAAGTGGAAATTAATCATGATCGCCTGATCATGTGTTCAGATCTGTGTACGCCTGGATCCCATATTTTGTGCTGCAACTTTCCACTTATCGCTGCTTCTCTTTGTTGTTCTCCTCCAGGTTTTCCCACTTTATGCTGCATCGCCCCACTGACTAGGCTTTTACAATCTTCTGGTGTCTTTCTCTTGCTGCTTCTCCTTTGTTTTACTGCTGCTGGGCTCTTCCGAAATACTTTCATCATCAGTCTTCTGATCATTTCAATCTCTCGGTCCAATAAATCCGTCGGCTGTTGATTTCTTGCTGTCTGCTGAGCTAAAACGGCTTGCTCAGTTTTTACTCTCTCTATCTGTACTGTCACTTGCTGACTTCTTGCTTCTATGCTTGTTTCTGTTATGATTGCCACCCGATCATCCATGCCCTCTTGTCTTCTGGAACAGAGAACTTCTTTTCCCTTCATTTGACTGCTCAACTGAGTCAAATGTTCCTCAACACAGGCGACAATACCTGCATTCACCAATAAATTGTTAGTTTTAAAAAAAGAGGACCTTTCGGTCTCTTTTAATGCTTCAGGCATCAATCTCCCATCATTGACTTTCTGGACTTCAATAGATCTTGTTTCGAATTGTTGGCTGCTTTCATCTTCATCCTGATGATTCACGGTTTCCTTAATGTCCCTACAGACACAACTTCCTTGCGGATTTTGATCTTTCATTTCACTGCCAAATAAATTCTGCTCGATTCCTCTGATTTCGACATCATATCTGTCAATGTCGTTTTCTGTACCTATAGTTGCATCATTATTTGAAAATTTATAACATTCATTCAACTCCATAAATGTTAAAAATATTTCATTTCTATCATGCATAGTAACAGTAATTTCTCCTGGATCAGATTGAACAGGTTTTCCTCATCCATCAGGTTCCTTTAGCCACCGTTCCAAAAACTTGATTTCCCTCTGAAATCTTTTTAGCACTTCATCACTACCTTCACTCTGGAAATCTTCCTGAGTTATCTTGGTTTCAACATCATTACATTGAAAACTTTCGTCAACAATTTCATTAAACAAATACATTTGTTTACCTTGGAATTTTTCTTCGGCGTTCCACTTTTCTCCTGTTCCATAACAGCTTCGAATTGCTGTCTTACTCCCAACAAGACTTCATTTATGATTTCTTCCTGTAGTGATAAATCGTTACCTTCCTTCTCTGAAAGGAATTCTCTACCAGACTTTACCTCAAACGTTTCATTCTCCTTAATATGTTTATAAAGATGTCATGCACCATGTTTATAATTCCCTTTCGGGTCTGCTTTATTGCTTTGGGGGCTTTTTCCTTTGTATTTTGGTTTTTATGCCGAAATGCACCAATACACAGAAAATCCCTTTACGACGGAACTCAAACATTATGAAGCCGGGTTTATAAAACCCATCGGGTTCGGCGATCGCATGTGCATGTATTATCACCCTTTTTATCACCGCGATGTGATGTTGTGATGTGATATATCACAATCGCTCGTCGCATAGCCCTGGGGGTCCATCCCTTGTCTTATTCCATCAGCTCTGCCTCCCGCTGGGCTACGGCTCCCATGTCTGCTCCTAAGAAGGTGGGCATGGTAGAGTGTGTAGGGGCATGTGATGCCCCCTACTTCGTAGTATCACGCTGCTTTGGCAAGTGATGGGATGCACCTGATCCCTCACTGATTTGAAAAACTCGTGGGCTCTCCCGCTGTCTGGCCTCTACTGCCGTGAACCTTTGCCCCATCACCTCAATCTACCTCGACAGATCCTGCACTAATTTGAGGAGCGTATCTGCAAATCTCTTCCCATCATCATCTGCCATCAGATCCTCTTGCTCTGCGTCCACCACAGGCTCCTCCTATTCTGCATCCACCACCGGAACACAGTCTCCCTCTCTATAAGTGTTCTCCAACCTACGCCCAATGTCTCTGTATCTTTGACCTCTGTAATAGATATAGGGTTTTTCCCTCGGTGTCATAGATTGCTAGCTCCACAGGCTGAGCCAGATATATGCTCTGATACCATTGTAATATCCCATATCAGGAATATATCCCAAACACAAGCAAACTCCAACCACAGATGGAATGGGAGGGCATTTACTATATATGTCGCCTCTAAAAAGAGGATGAGATCCGGAGGCTACCTAGCCCTTTCCAGACTCTGTCTAAGAGTATAATAGAAACACACAAGTGGTATAATAGCCGAGAATGCTCACAGAGATACAAATAACAATGATACTATATATATCAAATAAACCATAAACAGATACACAAGAAATGTAGAGAGAATGCTAAGCCATTTTATTATACTGAGTAATAAAATGAGTACAGGAGGTGATCAGGAAGATGGTACCTCAACTTGCACAAGGCAAGTGAAGAAATACACTCAGAATAGTAAAGGAATTGCCCCTCTCTGATCTGCGTCCAAGCTGTTGGGAAAACTCTTGTGCTACTGCTGCTGCTAGAAATCAAACGAGGATTTGGAACTGCTCCCCTCCTTAGAAAAAATTGAAACTTTGGAATTGGACTCTACTTAGGAGACCCAGAAAAACCCAGAAAGCTTTCCTGGAATGGCCGACCCCTGAAAATCACCCCCTTGGGGTTCTGCGCAGTTCCTCACTGCTCTGCGCTGCCACTGAATAGAACCCTCTGAAACTTAGCCCAAAACTCTACCAAACTCCTCCAATATGCAACATCTGATCTCTTGCTCAATTCCTCGGCTCAAATCCTCCACAAACCCTCAATCCAGACTGCTCCCAAAAAGAACTGTGACCCTCTCCCAGTGCTGCGTAGTCCTCCAAAACACTGATAAAACCACTGCTGAAATGCTAAAGATACTGTTGTTGAACTGCCAACGAAAATACCTTGCCCGAGCAGGCACTCGAAGTCCCCCGGGGCTAAGGGTGATATCTCCGAACGGAGACACTCAATGCACTAAACAGTGCTGCAGACTAGCTAAACAACCAGGGTGCTCTAAGCCAAAACGACTATCACAAATGCACATAACCGAATGATCCCAAATGAGGGGGTTCCTCTCTATTTTATAGCCTTTGCCTCTCACAATACCTAGACTCATTTTCTCCTGCGTGATCCCCTTCTTGCCATGTGTTCCTTGCCTCCTGCGCAGTCCCTCCATGTGTCTGCGTGGGCCCCATTTCTGCGTCCCCCTTTGGCCCCCTTGGTTCCCCCTTAAGTCACAACGTTGTGCTACCTAGGAAGTGACTTTTTATTCTAAAGTGAGTTATTTTCCCCCTTCCTTAATTTTTATTTACAAATAAATATAGAAGGCAAAAATCGAACAAAATCAAATATTCCAATTAGCCATAGCTAATTAGGAATATTATAGTCAAGTGCGACAAAGTCATCTAGGATGGAAAGTGAACAAAAAATTATTCAACCAGCCACATGAAAGTGAAATCGACTTGGTAAAGGAAGAGTGCAATTAATAGGTTGTGGAAATGTGGATGCAAATTTATAAAAAATATAGACTAAAGAAATGTTTAACAATATATAAACATGTTCCATCAAAGCTAGAAAATGTTCATTAAAGTAGCAAATAAGCATTACACGTGCACTAAGTCCACACATCATGGATGAGCCACCATCGGTGAAAGACAGATGTAAGATGTGAATTTCCACTGTGAAGATATTCTATCTTAGAAAATGTTCAGTATATTAGTGAATAAGAATTCCGCGTGTACCTAGGCCTATGTTGGTAGGCAATGAACGAGTATGGTGGAACTGCCACGACGAATGCGTCAACAATTGCTGCACATGCCCACTTGATTACGGAAGATTAAGCCCAAAGGAAATGAGGAGTGGTCGACCGGTGCATCGTACCATTTATTGGAAATTCCCCTACGCGCCGATCATAATACGACACCCACAACCCACGTGGGTGACACATCGTACAGTTAGAGTGGGGCCTTCACTTGGAAACGAAGGCAACTAAGAGTGGTTGGCCGGTGCATCGTACCATTTATTGGAAATTCCCCTACGCGTCGATCATAATACGACACCCACAACCCACGTGGGTGGCGCATTGTACCATTTATTGGAAATTTCCCTACGCGCTTATCATATTACGACACCCACAACCCACGTGGGTGACGCATCGTATAGCGAAGACTTGTGGAATTCCCAAGGAAACCAATAAATCCTATGCTATTGGGTATTTAATGTCTTTAAGACAATATCTGACCATTCCCACCATACTGGATGCCATGCTGACCATTCCCACCATACATAAAACCATGTTATACATTCAGAGATGCATCTGAGATACGACGAGCTGAGCATGCATGTTACTCCGTGTTTTCCGATGGTTCCATTTTTCGGCGCAGGCAGAACCTATAAATACGGATGACAGAAGAATTTGAATTTATATTTACTGCTCAAAATTTGAAATTTGAAATTATATCTACTGCTCAACCAATGTTTTCTTGCAGCTGTTAGTTATTTGTTGCCGTTTCGCATCAGAAATTTGAAATTATATTTACCGCTCAACCAATATTTTCTTACAGCTGCTAGTTATTTGTTTCTGTTCGCATCAGGTGGAGCCACGAGACGTCGATGGGAAAATGTTCAAGGAATTCGTTCCGGCTGATGTCTAGCGATTGAAGTTTGCTGAGATTGAAAATGGCCAGCTGGAACTGGCCGGAAAAAAGATTGGTGCTCAGATTCAGAGTCCTGAGGTTGGATAACTGTTGAATTTGAGTTGAAATTACTCCGTTGAGTTCCTTGTTGGAGAGATTAGGCGAGATTGGTTCTTCATAAAAGCAATGGATGTCAGGTCTACTACTGCCATGGCCAAAGTTAGCGGGGCTGTCCATGGAGTAGAAGGTCTATGTGGGTTATTGCCTCTACAAACAAACTTCCGAAGATCATTTCATGAGATGTCACAAGCTAATTCCCAAATTCAGGACAGGATCATCTTGAAAAGAACTGCTGTTAAAGTCGCGAGATCTAGTGACAACCATTTTGGCTCAGGTACTTTGATCAGATCATCTGGAACTTTCCACTTTTCATAAATAAATATCTAACTAAGCATTACTTCTATGTATAGCCATCTGTGGGTATGAAATCCATATTATAGTTTAATGTTTATTTTCAAAAACACTTCCATTTCAAGTGATCAAAGTAGAGTGGACGCGGAGAAAATGGATTCAGGAGTTGACACTGTAAGAAACAAATTACTTGCCTCCACAGCACTGGATGAAGTGGGAGGAGTGGTCTGTTACTTATGCTTCAGAAGTTTGTTAATTTTTGTTATGGTTGCAGAAAGTGTTGATTAACACCAGACCCATCTTTGCCATCGTTGCTTTGGCTTTGATATTGAGCCTCCTTGTATTTTTGTTGCTTCTCCTCTTTCTAGTCCTTCGAGTATCAACTCCTCTGATCGCATTGGCTATGGAGTTTGTGACCAAAGTATTGCATGTGTAACGCTAGTATACAAACATGTATATACATCATTCATATGTTTTGTGAACACCTGCGATTGGTATTGATCTAAATCAGCCAGCTACAATGGTTTTGTCTTTGCAAAACACTGCCTATTATGGAAGTTGTTATCACTCAGGTTGTCCTTAAGCTCCTAAAGGATACGGCCGAGGTAACCAAAAACCAATCTTTGGACTACAGGTTCTAGCCCACCTGCAGTCAGAGAGGGCTCTCTCTTTCTGATTTAGCTTTGTTGAAGATGATTTTAGGCTAGTTATTGAGTTCAAGGGGTTTTGTTTTGATTTGGTGGGAAGGAGGATGCTTTCAAGTAAAGAGGCAATGTAAAGTGTGGTAAGTTTCAAACCATTGGGCTTGGAGTCATGGAGTAAGACTGCTGGTGCGTTTTCTTGGTCACAAGAGAGGAATATGGAGCTAGACAGCTGCATATGAAACAATAATTCGAGGTAAAAGAGATGGATTAAAGGCTAAGGAATGAGGGGCAATTAAGAATCTCTCATTCAGGTTAGCAGAGGGAAGATAAATGAGCCCTATCTAGGAGCAGCTAAGAATTCCTAGATAACAACCATTTATATGTGAAATAGATCAAACATGAGCCATAAAAGAATTCATATTTACGCCTAAATCAAGAGGAAAACATTAAGAAGCCACAGAAACTGAGCATAGAGTGCGGCTAAGCAAATTCTAAACCAATCCTTTGTTCTGTGACTTGAGCATATATCAAATTGAAATAACAGAGGTGAGGAACACTTATTGATTCATATTGCAGCACAAGAATTCCAAATTCATCCTTCAGAAACCATTAACAACACATCAAACAGTCCATTCTCCAAGCTTTCAGCAATCTTTGATTAAGGAAAACATATCAGATATACAGTGCGAGTCTCTAATGAGGATTATCAACCAACCAACCCTTTCACAATGCAGAGGGTGGTATATATACAAAAAATAAGATACAAAAATATCTAGATGATGAATTAATAGTTCATAAATTATTCGCCAACTCTTCAGGAGTAGTAGCTGAAAGAGTAAATGCCGTAGTAAATATGAATGTAACAGTTGTTCATTTTGTCAGAGAAAAATTGACTTTTGAGTCCAATCAAGTCGACTGGGTTGCGCTTTCAAAAATCCGCACTTTTAGGCTTGCCGTCCCAGCTCTTTGCTTTGTCACTGCTCCAACCTGCTCTGCGCGTTCCTTAACTGCTCTGTCCAGTGCTTTCGTGCCTCCATTCGCTGACTCATAGCTGACCGAGATTTGAAATAAACAAAACGGGGCAACAACTGAAATTACCTGGGCAAAATGGCCAGCATTGCCTGCCACCAATCATTGGGAGGTAACTGATGCTGTTGTATCTTGACGAGTGTCTCATCAGCCTCTGTGTACTTGTAATAGTTAGGTGGCATCTCAAACAGATGGTTGACTTCATGCTCTATGTAAAATAAGTGTTCCATCTTGTCATAGAGAGTCTGTCCTGAAGGAGGTCCTGCTTGTGCTGGAGAACTTGATGAAGCGGTAAGATGATTTGTGACATAATTATTGATCTTGGTTGCATACTGGTCACGTGTCAATAACCTTCCAGCGCTGGTCAGTAGGCTGGGCAATCCTTTAGTCTGTAGTGCTGCAAGCTTTACTTCAAAATTGTCTACATCCCTTTGTATTTCCCGACATCTTGCTTCTAGAGTTTGCACAAAGCTTCTTAATGTGAGCACCCTCTTTGCTGTCAATATGGCATCTGTTCTGTTCATGATGTGCAGTGCTGCCAGCTCTTCCTTAGTCTGATGATTTAAAAAGTTGATCATTTTGTTGGCCTGCTCAGGCATGTTTCCCAATGCTGCTTTGGCTCTCTGAGTTTCAGACCGAGCAAGGCCAATTAGTTCTACCTGTTCATACATTGCCTGAACTGACCTCCATTGACTTGTGATTGACTGACTAATCTTGGCCCACAGAATTTTCTTTATTTCAGCCAGGGCTTTGTCCAAAGATAGCTCTTTCTCCAAGGCCTTTATTTTGTCCTTCAGGGCCTTAATTTCCCTTGTCTACTCAGCCACTGTCATTTTGGATTTATCATATTTTCCTTCTAGATTTGCCAACTTTTCTTTGGCCTCTTTTATCTCTATTGCTTGAAGCTCTAGCTCCTTGACAGCTTTTGTCAAATCATCCATGCTTATGCTAGATTCAGGAGCTGTTGTTGCTGCCGCTGTAGCTTCTGTAGCTGTTGTAGTTGCTGGAATAATTGGAGGGGTCACTGCTGCTTGCGTAGGAGGAACAGTAACAACAGTTGGAACTATTTGAGGTAGCTGGGAGGCCGACTCTCCTTGCTTGTCTTGTAGTGCTTTCTCCAACTCTCCTTCCATCTCAATTACTCTCTAGTTCAGTTGCATTAGCAGGTCTAATGTATCCTTAGCTTCTTTCTCTTTCACTAGTTCCCCTGTTTGAGGGTGCTCAGTAGGAAGCAACCTCAATCACTTTTTTAATGTAGCAATATCATCATCCTTCTTTTTCATAAGTGCCTTCACACCTTTAGGATCCTTAGGATCATGTCCTAACTCCACAATAATGTCCTCTAATGTTTTAATTCTGTTGTCTTTGGCTGTGGAGGAAATTCTTTCCAAATCAAGATGAGTATTTGTATTCTTTAAAGATTCTTTTAATTCATGAGCCAGCGTGGCCTTCTCTACCAAGGTGGCATAAACCATCTCCCTTGTTTGCTTATGTAACTCTATTTGATCCATGGGGTGAATGTCCTTTGCTAGGACCTCTAATCTTGTCCTGAAATAGTCTGCAACTAACTGTGGTTGCTGAACCTTGGGCTTGAAGTGGGCAAGAATCATCCTTTCTTGATGTAGGACCAACCTACAATACCCATAATCTTTTTCTATCCTGCACATCAACATGCATCTCAGCATAAAATTTTTAATACCATGCAAATTCACCCCCTGCCATTATCATTGCGGAAACTATCTTCAACATATGTTTCAGCTCCATAACCCAGTAATCAACCTTTTCATTCATTTAAACACATACTTTAGTTGGCACAATGCGCCCATCATCTCAGAATACAATAAAACAAAATGCGCCTTAAACTGGCAAATTAATACCCCTCTCTATTTCAGAACGCTGCATCGATTTTCATCACTTCTGCAAAGGCAATTCTTAGTCGGAGGATTCCGCCTCTGCAATTGATCATTCTTTTCAATATTACAATAGATCTACCTACAATAAATACATATATTCTTACCATGAGTATCTATGCAAACTCAAGTGCGCCCTCTCCAACGCTCTCACACCTCCATCTCAACTTTCGGTCTGCCCATTTCATATGTACACAGAGTTTGATTAAAGTCAATATCAATTCATTCGACACATCTATCGACTTAACAATAGTGGATTTTGCCAACAAGGCCAGAGTGTTTCCCATTCTCCATCCGGCCTACATAACTCAGGCTTAAAAAAAACAGGTGCTGGGGCTCACAGTTAACGTTTCAACCATATTTTATTTTGATTAAAAGAAAATCAAAGTTCCACAATCTGCTCAGACAATTTACATACCTTCTGTTTCACTGAAAGAGCGCAGACCTTCGTGTTAACCCAATTTCATAGTTCTATTTACAGTGTTGTTTCTCAACTCAATTGCATTTCACTTACCATTCCGTCAAATTCAAGGATTTCTTCCATCGACCCTTCTGCTCTATGTTTGTTTTAATAACACGATGACAATCGACCTTTGGAACCACGCCTTTCCTGATGTTGTGGATTGGCTCCACGATTTTAATTATAAACAACTGATTTAACAACGCACCAACGCATCATAATTACTCAGATTTTAATTGCTTGTATCCACTCCTGCAAAACAAAACTCAACGCAACCTTATTTCATCCAGCTTACCTCTCACTCACTTGCTCATCGACCTCTGCCAGCTATTGATTCTAGACAGTGCTTTTTACATACATTAAAAACCATTCAAGTGGGAATTTAACACGATTTCTATATCATTTGATTTCAACGTTATTTTGTGCCCAAATTGTCACACCAATGCTACAGCTATTGCAGAAATTAATACTCTACTGCTCGCAGAACTGTTTCTGAATCGAACCTTGTCCAATTTGAGGTATATTCAGTTCCACACATCAAACAGTTTTCAGCCTTACTGTGTACCCAACGATCCATCAAAATCATAGATTCAATTACATATAAATCAAACACTCATTCACACCAAGATTCAGTGCTCGATTCAAAGTATTCTATCTTCAACAGTTTTGCATTTAACTCATAAACGATGATTTCACAACACCGAATATTATAAAACGTGCACTCTCAATTTAAAACTCAGTTACAGAAATCCACTCCATAAATGGAACCAAACAATTCTGAAAACACACTGTTTTTTTTATTATTAACAAATGCAAATACTTACAGCACTGGTCTTTGCCGAATATTCAACATTTAGGCCATCTACAAATTGCTCGAAGGCATCCAATCAGAAAACCTCTCAAATCTGAGCTTTCGCTCCTCTCTCCAAACCTCTACAAAGAGTCTCCTTCTTATTACAATGTTCACTATATTTTATCCACTAATTCCTCTAACAATAGATAATGTAATCTCCTATCATTAAAAATCAAACAGATATCTTCTATTTCGTTGCTTTCAAGCACACCTAGACTAACAACTATTATCTCTACATTTAAATAAGATAATCTCTTATTTATTACAATAACAAACTATTTGAGGAATCCAACCTCCTCAGTAAATCTATTTTTGACCGACAGTTAATGAATTTCACTCTATTTTAGCCACAACACGTGACCATTTCATCACATTGCTTGCTGGGTCTAGATGCTCCTGCATCAGACTCCCAAAGTGGAAATTAATCATGATCGCCTGATCATGTGTTCAGATCTGTGTACACCTGGATCCCATATTTTGTGCTGCAACTTTCCACTTATCGCTGCTTCTCTTTGTTGTTCTCCTCCAGGTTTTCCCACTTTATGCTGCATCGCCCCACTGACTAGGCTTTTACAATCTTCTGCTGTCTTTCTCTTGCTGCTTCTCCTTTGTTTTATTGGTGTTGGGCTCTTCCGAAATACTTTCATCATCAGTCTTCTGATCCTTTCAATCTCTCGGTCCAATAAATCTGTCGGCTGTTGATTTCTTGCTGTCTGCTGAGCTAAAACGGCTTGCTCAGTTTTTACTCTCTCTATCTGTACTGTCACTTGCTGACTTCTTGCTTCTATGCTTGTTTCTGTTCTGATTGCCACCCGATCATCCATGCCCTCTTGTCTTCTGGAACAGAGAACTTCTTTTCCCTTCATTTGACTGCTCAACTGAGTCAAATGTTCCTCAACACCGGCGACAATACCTGCATTCACCAATAAATTGTTAGTTTTAAAAAAAGAGGACCTTTCGGTCTCTTTTGATGCTTCAGGCATCAATCTCCCATCATTGACTTTCTGGACTTCAATAGATCTTGTTTCGAATTGTTGGCTGCTTTCGTCTTCATCCTGCTGATTCACGGTTTCCTTAATGTCCCTACAGACACAACTTCCTTGCGGATTTTGATCTTTCATTTCACTGCCAAATAACTTCTGCTCGATTCCTCTGATTTCGACATCATATCTGTCAATGTCGTTTTCTGTACCTACAGTTGCATCATTATTTGAAAATTTATAACATTCATTCAACTCCATAAATGTTAAAAATATTTCATTTCTATCATGCATAGTAACAGTAATTTCTCTTGGATCAGATTCAACAGGTTTTCCTCCTCCATCAGGTTCCTTTAGCCACCGTTCCAAAAACTCGATTTCCCTCTGAAATCTTTTTAGCACTTCATCACTACCTTCACTCTGGAAATCTTCCTGAGTTATCTTGGTTTCAACATCATTACATCGAAAACTTTCGTCAGCAATTTCATTAAACAAATACATTTGTTTACCTTGGAATTTTTCTTCGGCGTTTCCACTTTTCTCCTGTTCCATAACAGCTTCGAATTGCTGTCTTACTCCCAACAAGACTTCATTTATGATTTCTTCCTGTTGTGATAAATCATTACCTTCCTTCTCTGAAAGGAATTCTCTACCAGACTTTACCTCAAACGTTTCATTCTCCTTTGTGACAGTTCCATCAGACTGCTCACCATCTTTCGCACATTCTGCAAACATACATAAACTGTGAGAAAAATTGCAAGACTGCATAGCCTCATCTGCTTCTCTCGCCAACACATCTTCAGATGCTTCTGAACTATCCAAATAGTTGATGAGATCCTCCTCTTTGATCTCTTCACCCAGACATTCACCCTGTTCTGGGCCACAAATGGAAACATCCATTTTTAACTCAGCCTCTCGGAGTTCTCCACAACTCAACATCTGCTCAAGCTTCCTTAGCTCTTCTGCCAACTGTATGTTTATCAGTGTTTCCCTCTTTGCTTGTAGCTTCTGCCACTTCATCCTCTTTCTCATGGTCCAACCATGTGTCCGGTTTTTCACATTTTCCTGCAACAACTCCATTAACAATTCAAGGTGAATTGTTATTTCAACTTTCTCCCGCTCGTACTCTTCATCCGTCAACTGCTCACATATGCCACTTACCTTGGGATTTTCCCTCTTCCTCCTTCTGTTGAGGTCTTTTCCAGAACCTCCGCAATGACTATCAACAGTCATCTTCTCCTCCTTTGTGAACCTCATCTGTTCACCTGTGGATTTCATTCAATCCTCCCTTCAGTAATCCTTCACGCTTACTTCTACGCCATAGCACATTTACCGATGCACTGGTTAGTTTCAAATCTTCACCATCTTCAGACGAGATCCCCTCTGCACTTGATGCTTTGACTCTATCCTGATTTGGGTAGGAACCCATGCAACCATTTCATCCACTATAATTACCATGCCATTCGAACTCAGTATTCCACAATACTCCTCATTACCATCAGCAACTCTACAATCAATTCATCGTTCCAGTAATACACGTCCCTCCTTGACAATCTACGCAGAATGCGCCTGCCTGGTCCCTGGCATAATCTGCTGACTGAGATTAGGTAATGAATTCCACCCAATAAAATTTACATCCTCAACACTAATGAGAATGGTCTCTCAATAAAAGTTCAAACCGAAAATCGCTGATATTTGGTTTGCATCCTTCTCTGGTTCAAACCAGTGCTCAACCCCTTCTATTTCTTTACTATGCCTGTAAATCAAATTCTGTAAATAGTCTTCAAACTAGAATTAAATATCAACTACACAATCTCACCTTTCAAGATCCTGTTGATCTCGCTTCCTTCCTCAACTGCACTTGCATACCTGTGCTGCCATATTCATCAGTTTCACAATCCGACATTCATTCACCACATGAAATTAACTAAATTAAAAAAAACTTGAATCCTCTCCCAGAGCTATTCCAGCTCTTCAACAAAACCTTCTGTCTTCATTTAGAAAATAAACATTCTTCAGTCTCAACAGAGCCAAGCTCTGATACCAAAAATGATGCAGGACCAACCTGCAATACCCAGAATCTTTTTCTATCCTGCACATCAACATGCATCTCAGCATAAAAAATTTAATACCATGCAAATTCACTCCCTGCCATTATCATTGCGGAAACTATCTTCAACATATTTTTCAGCTCCATAACCCAGTAATCAACCTTTTCATTCATTTAAACACATACTTTAGTTGGCACAATGCACCCATCATCTCAGAATACAATGAAACAAAATGCGCCTTAAACTGGCAAATTAATACCCCTCTCTATTTCAGAACGCTGCATTGATTTTCATCACTTCTGCAAAGGCAATTCTTAGTCGGAGGATTCCGCCTCTGCAATTGATCATTCTTTTCAATATTACAATAGATCTGCCTACAATAAATACAGATATGCTTACCATGAATATCTATGCAAACTCGAGTGCACCCTCTCCAACACTCCCACACCTCCATATCAACTTTCGGTCTGACCATTTCATATGTACACAGAGTTTGATTAAAGTCAATATCAATTCATTCGACACATCTATCGACTTAACAATAGTGGATTTTTCCAACAAGGCCAGAGTGTTTCCCATTCTCCATCCGGCCTACATAACTCAGGCTTAAAAAAAACAGGTGTCGGGGCTCACAGTTAACGTTTCAACCATATTTTATTTTGATTAAAAGAAAATCAAAGTTCCACAATCTGCTCAGACAATTTACATACCTTCCGTTTCACTGAAAGAGCACAGACCTCCGTGTTAACCCAATTTCATAGTTCTATTTACAGTGTTGCTTCTCAACTCAATTGCATTTCACTTACCATTCCGTCAAATTCAAGGATTTCTTCCATCGACCCTTCTGCTCTATGTTTGTTTTAATACCACGATGACAATCGACCTTTGGAACCACACCTTTCCTGATGTTGTGGATTGGCTCCACGATTTTAATCATAAACAACTGATTTAACAACGCACCAACGCACCATAATTACTCAGATTTTAATTGCTTGTATCCACTCCTGCAAAACAAAACTCAAGGCAACCTTATATCATCCAGCTTACCACTCACTCACTTGCTCATCGACCTCTGTCAGCTATTGATTCCAGACAGTGCTTTTTACATACATTAAAAACCATTCAAGTGGGAATTTAACACGATTTCTATATCATTTGATTTCAACGTTATTCCGTGCCCAAATTGTCACACCAATGCTACAGCTATTGCAGAAATTAATACTCTACTGCTCGCAGAACTGTTTCTGAATCGAACCTTGTCCAATTTGAGGTATATTCAGTTCCACACATCAAATAGTTTTCAGCCTTACTGTTTACCCAACAATCCATCAAAATCACAGATTCAATTACATATAAATCAAACACTCATTCACACCAAGATTCAGCGCTCGATTCAAAGTATTCTGTCTTCAACAGTTTTGCATTTAACTCATAAAAAATGATTTCACAACACCGAATATTATAAAACGTGCACTCTCAATTTAAAACTCAGTTACAGAAATCCACTCCATAAATGGAACCACACAATTCTCAAAACACATTGTTTTTTTATTTATTAACAAATGCAAATACTTACAGCGCTGGTCTTTGTCGAATATTCAACATTTAGGCCATCTACAAACTGCCCGAAGGCATCTAATCAGAAAACCTCTCAAATCTGAGCTTTCGCTCCTCTCTCCAAACCTCTACAAAGAGTCTCCTTCTTATTACAATGTTCACTATATTTTATCCATTAATTCCTCTAACAATAGATAATGTAATCTCCTATCATTAAAAATCAAACAGAAATCTTCTATTTCGTTGCTTTCAAGCACACCTAGACTGACAACTATTATCTCTACATTTAAATAAGATAATCTCTTATTTATTACAATAACAAACTATTTGAGGGATCCAACCTCCTCAGTAAATCTATTTTTGACCGACAGGTAATGAATTTCACTCTATTTTAGCCACAACATGCGACCATTTCATCACATTGCTGGCTGGGTCTAGATGCTCCTGCATCATTTCTTCTTTAATGTTATATGTTGCCATCAACCTTTCCTGCTTGGTAGGTGTTGCCTTAAGAAATTGGTCATACAATTGCACTCTTAATTGCTCATTTTGAGCCTTAATTTCCTTAAAGGTGGCTTTGATGTTGGCTGGCTTCTTTCTTTGCTACGTGGAGGAAGACACCTCCATGCCAAGCTGTCTGTCTTGCTCTTGTTGGAAAGAGCTTGTAGCTGTATGTTGACTTTCTTCTCTGTCTCTCCCTGGAGTTCCAAGGATTTCTTCACTGACTTCCTCCTCAATTGGAGAGTCAACCTTTTGCCTCTTGGCCTCGGGCTGCTGTGTAGGCCCACTAGCAAGTGTGGATTCTTCTCAGTCTCATTTTCTGCCTCTTTCCTCATGGGCAGGAGTCTGTAAAATTGGCATTTGGGGTGCCTCTGTTTTCTGTGGAGGAGTTTGTTCTTGGGAGTGTTCCATTGAAATAGCGGGCTGCTCTGTGACCACTCCTTGTTCTGTCTCCATTGGCTCTTTTCCTTTAACTGTACCTATTGCTGATGTGGATGCCCCTTGGGCAGCTTGTGAAGCTGCAGTTGTAGATGTGCCCTCTTCAACTTGGTATGGCAGCTTGAAATTTACCTGGTCAGCAGAATCCAAGTCAAGAGTTTTTTCAAGATCTTTAGCAGTTTGCTCCAAAATTTCCTCCTGAGTGAATTCTTCAACTAAAGTGCCTTGTGCCCATGCATCTTGATTAGCATATTTTTCAATGTGTGGGTTTTTGCAGTGATCATAGGTTGTTAATCTATATTTGAATCTTCTGGCATTAATAAAGCCAAGTGGGTCATAAGGGACCCACTAGAAACTTCTTTTCAACTTAAGTTGATCTTTGAGTATTAGGTCAGCATCTTGCCAACCTTCCTTCTTGTTCATGATAAAGGGGCCTAGGTGGTCTTTAAATTTTATTCGAGCCTTCTTCTTGGTGCTGTGAAAATGAGTCAGATCGGAATTGATAAGCTGCCTGTAGTATTCCAAGGCAAACACCCTCATTGGTACATATCTTGGGAGCCTGTAAGGACAAAGCTCACAGCTATAAGTTCTGATGACAGTGTGATCCTGGTATAGGTACCAATCACCTACTTTGTAGCTCTCAGATAGCTGTAGTATCTTCTGCATCTCATAAGTTATTCTGGTAGGAGGAGCCTTCATTAAGAGGCAGGAGACTGGATAAACAAACTAGTCAATGAACTCACAATAAGAGTAAGGAGAATGCTGGACTTGATGGAATACTGACGACCAGAAGACAACAGATCTTCTTTCTCTCTTTGAATCGAATTTCTTGATGGGGCATTGGAAGCATTCATACTGGTAGTACATGAACAAATGATAGATGTATGAGGAATACTTAAACACTCCCTGCCTATTTAGCTTTATGAGCTGGTCATGAATTTTGTTTGCTATGAACTTGGCATAATTATACTTGATATCAGGAGGCTGTCCTTGGCTGAATGAAGACAACAGAACCAGCACTGTCTCATCCACATGTTCGCTTGTTGTGAAGCCTAACACATAAGATATCATATCTACAAGTAGCTTGCCCACCTCATTGAAATGGTCATAAAGGAACGGAGGTGGTCCCTCAGGTTGGCAATCTGCCCTCATAAATGTCTTGGAAACTCTTTCAATCTTAGGGCTAGGGAGCCAGGAGGCCTGATCCAGCAAGTGCTTCATGGAGAAGGGCAATAGCACCTCAGTCTGTTTGAAATTTAACATCTGGTTAATGGAATCAGGAGTGATGTAAAAAGTATGCTCCCAGATGGAGACTTAACAACCCTCTGACTTGGCTCATAGTTTGCAGCACACAAGTGAATAATCTCAGGAAAAATATTAACATAGGGGAGGAAATAATGTGACAAATTGGACTCCCATATGCCATACATGTCAGAGTTTTTTATAAAGCTGTTTCTTAGCTGGCAGTATGTATGCAAATGATTCCTGTTCCCAACTAGGTCTTGAATAAGATAATCTGTGTCAGCCAAGGCCATTGATTCAAGCTCTTTGCTTGGCGGATTCACGGGAGTGATGCTCAAATCTGATGGAGTGGTCATTATGGAACTTTTCACTGTTTGATCTTGGAAGGAAGGTCAATGCAATAGCTGGCTAACAAACTTGTTTGTGAGGAGTAGCAGAGGAACCTGGGACTAAATTCAAATGTAACAATAGCTTGACTGCTTGGCACTTATGCTGTGAGAGATACAAACTTTGCAAAGTTTCTAGGCCAACTTCCCTTCTTTTAGTGAACTCTCTGGAGTTTAAAGACTGTGAGAAAAATTGCAGAGGGGAAATGAGTTACTATAACTTCAATGGACTGATTTATGCAATGGAATGAGGTGAAATTGGGCAATGCTGAGATGTTACAAGGTTTTATCTGGAGGCCAAGTTTTAAATGGAGTTTTCTGACGGTGAATTTGTGAATGGGAACGGGTTTACAAGGTTTCTTTTGAGATAAGGGCTTGCCAGCGGGTTTTAGTGAAGTCTCAGGCGTAGCAGAACTGCCAATTGAGGAATTTTACAGGTTTGCAGTATGCACAGCGGAAAAACATGGAAGAACAGGAGCAAAAAGGGAGAAATTGGCAAATACCTGGTTAAAACAGCGCCGAGGGCGGACGAGCTGGTGCAATGTCGATCTATGGAGTCGAATTGCAGGTCGCAGCGGCTTGGTTAGTCGATTTCAAGCTTTGGGAATGAGAACGGTAAAAACAGTGAACCGAAACTTTATAAAAGAACCAATAGAAGTGAAATACAATGGTCGTTTGCGCGCTTTTTATGCAAAAAATCACATTTTGGCGCTTTTTTGGGATGACGTCAGCGTGACGTCATCGGCGGGTCCCGGGTATGGACGGGTGACGTGGCAGCTGACAGGGCGGTGATGTGGCAATGACATGGTGGCAGGGCACGGGCACGGAAGGGATGAGGTGGCGGCAACCGTGGCACAGCAGCAGAGGCGTGGAGGTGACGTCACACAGGGGAGGGCGGTTTCCAGTTTCAGGCGCACCGCTTTTGTGCGCAGGCGGTTTCGGAGGAGGGGGCTCTGCCACAGTCGAGAGGGTGACGCGTGGCAGGAGTATGACAGGAAAACCGCCATCTCCTGGACGCTAACCTTCGACACGTCGGGGCACATAAAGACCTGCCCACCGTAGATCTGGGGCGCGCCAGATCTGACGGTCGATGGGAGGAAAAAGGCAGCGGATGGTTAGGAACGGGGCCCGCGGCATAATTTTTGTTTATTCATACGACGGGGGGGTTAAACATTAGATATGCGAGCTTATGGGCTAAGCGCCAGGGGGGTTAAATGTTTTATATACATATCTTTAGGATAAGAGCGGAAAATGGGTTTTAAAGGGCTAGGATTTAAAGGGGAAGAGTTGTTAGTCTAACCAGCTGTCAAACTAACTCCAGGTTAGGACATGGAAGGGTTAATAGGAGCCCCAAATGGACTACTATTTCCCGGACTTAGGAAATATGACTATAGTGCCAAAGGGAGGGGCTATTTAATATTTTTGGGGATTTTATATAGTTTTAGTAGTGAATAGGGATAGGGAAGTAGTTGGGGAGCTACATAGTAGAATTAGGAGTTAATATGACATGGTGGAATGGAAATGGAAGGGGAACAATGATCAATCTATGAAATGATGATATATATAGGAATTGCATGGAAAGTGGAAAAATGACTTTTACACAAGAAATGTGGCTTCTTTTCATGGAGAAAGCCAAAACTTTGACTAAATGTTTCACAAAAATGAAAATGAAAACATGACTTGTTAGGCAGATCCCAAGGTCCTTTAGGGGGATATTAGTAAAAGATATTGAAGGTGGGGGTGAAGGGAAGTTAGACATGCTTCTAGACTTCTGCCATTAATGAGATGAGCTTTCTTTGCCAAGGCCAAAACTGAAGATGATCTTGTTTCTGCAACCCCAGGCTACCTACCCAGCTTAATACACCTAGCATTTTTTGTTACTTCAGGAAGGGTGCACTTAGACTTGCAAACCCTGACTGCTTTTTTTTTCTTTTTAACTGGCCTCCTATCTAGAAACTACCCTTATTGCTTCCAAGAGCCCAGATTAAGCAGTTGGGCTCCTTCACTTCTCTACCTAGCTACTGATCTGCCAAGCTTAAGCTGTTTGGACAGATATTTATTCTCTAAATTCTAAAACAAGAAATTGAAACCTAGGGAAGCCAAGATTAAGCTGTTTGGCCTCCCTTTAATCGAGGAATCCTTCAAAAATGGAACTTTTGCAATATGGAAAAGATGAACATTTTTGGCACTTCCATTGTCAATCATGAAATATGAAACATGTTGCAACAGGAGGCTAACAAAAGTTACAAGAATACCGAGAGACTCATGATAAGGCTCGTATTTTTTAATATTATGCAAAAATTCTGGATGGATGACATACAATCTCTGCATAATGAATGGAGAATATCTTAATTCTGAATTTATAAAAGGATTTAACGATGAAATCCATTGATGATGGATGCACGCTTATAATCTTTGTATATCAATGTACAATCTGTCTCATATATTTTAATACGATGTGGACTAAATCTCTCGGTATACTAGCTTAATTCTGAATTTATAAAGTTTAACGATCAAACCCATTGATGATTGATGCAGGCTTGTAATTTCTGCATATCAATGTTATGTGCCTCTGCACAATCATGCAATACTTACTATATTTTCTTTTGATAATATTTATTTTTATTTTTATTTAAAACAATTTCACATGAGATTCCTCATTGCTTTTCTATGCACAAAATAGGGACGTAGATAGAGATTTCAACACCACACATACTTTATGTTGTTGAATATTATAAATATATTTTTGGAGGATAACGGTACTTCAATTTGCCCAATGCAAAGGACACCATTGCCTTAATCCCTTAACACTTGCTAGATTGGGTTTTTAAAGTGGAGGAATTGTATAGCATGAAATTTGAAAAGAAATTTCACATTTCAAATTAAAAGATTAATTATATTTTGGATTTTTAATATTCACAAATTAAAATTAAAATATTAATTATATTTTGGATTTTTAATATTCACAAATTAAAATAAATTATTATTTTCATATAAAAGAGAAAATATTTTAAAATTTTATGTATATCTAACACATCACCGTTTTTATTGTATTAAGTTGTGAAGATGTACAAAACTTCCTTAAAATATGAACCTTAAGTACATTTTAAGGATCTTTAAAACATAAAATTTAAGTACATTTCAAGGAGTGTATATAGATGACATTGGTTCACTTGTATTACAATTCATATAGAAATCATATATATTTACTTAAGCTCTACACATGAATCAAATGGGGAGAATTTCATTGGATCATTTACTTACAATATATATAGGAATCATATGGAGGAAATTCAGCAGAATCATTTACCTTTTCATCTAATATGGATATCATTCCTCAATACAATTAAATTGTTTTTCTTTCTTACAAGACTCAATTATTCACATAATTGCAATGAGTTTAAAAAAATAAAAATAAATATAGAGTATTATTTTATAGATATCATTGTAATTTCCAATAAAGGAAAAAAAAAAAAAAACTATTTAAAACCAAACCAACAACAACAAAATTTTCCATAAAATAAATATAACTTACAAGAATATTTTTTCATAAGAATTATGGAGTCAATGATTAGTGCACATGTGCATTCCTATGCATGACACCATTTGTAAAAGAACATAGAACTGACATTATTTTTAATCAACAAAAAATGAATGAACACTGAAAATGGGATAATAAGGAATCATAGCTCGATTTAATCAATTTTAATCTCAATTGTTTGTTGTCATATCTTCAAAATAAATAGGCATAAACAAAACATGTTGGTGATATTCATAAATGCAAGAAAGCTAAGAAAGTAGTAAATGTAATCAAAGAGTGGGATGTAAGACACTTTTCATTTTTAAATCCAAACACTAAGAGGCTAAGGTGTTGATTCGAATTGAAATTGCTTTTATCTACGAATAACAAAAGATTTCACCACAGCCAAAGTTTTGATCTTCATTTCCCATTACTAAGACACAATTGTAATAAATTATCAAGATATGGAGAGAAATTGTTAGAATTCATTTTTCTAATTGTTTATATATATATATATATATATATATATATATATAATACAAAAATAATAACGGGTAAAACATATTATAAAGTAAATTTTATCCTTCAAGTGAAAAAATTAGAAATGGTTTTCTTTGCAAATTTGATAAGCAACTTTTTATTTTAATTTGATTTATATGGGAAAAATTGTATACCGCTGTATACCCCTCTATCCGAAGCTACAGGGTTCTTAGAGGGTAATGATGAATTCAAATTTGAACCCTATATACATACAAACTCGAGTTTAACTAAAATCCAATGCCAGTGAGATAAACTAGAATTACTCTAAAGGAGAAAATATTGTGGAGAGTTCATATTCTAGAAATATTTATGGTTGAGGTATTGAAGTATCTCAAGGTTGAGCACAAAAGAAATTATACATTTTCCTCATACTAGCCTATTGAATGTGTGTCTCAGTGAAATAAAATGGATACATGTCAACTAAAGGTTGAACACCCAAAGAATTACACATGTAGCTCATAATAAAATTAATTGTAATTTATTTCTTATTTGTAATTTTTTTTCTTTCTAAGTACGAGTTTTTTCATTATTTCTAATAACTATAATAAATTGAAATATGTCTTGGTCTTCTAGTAGGGAAACTATGCGAGGCATAAAATTTCATTTTCTTTAGGAGCCACACAAAATTTTTGGTAATAGTGTACCAAAAAACCAAAAACTTTGTTTGAAATAAGTGGCCTCTAGGGTTATACTCAAGCAAAAAAAAAATTAACTAGGACTTGATAGTAAATAACCAGAGAACATAGTTAACATTCCATATTTTCTAGAACCTGAGGCTTCCACATGGATAGGATCCCCATAATTTCTTGGAGAACAATCTAGAGCACGGGGTAAGTCAAGGCAACCTGCAATTTTCTCTAGTCTTTGGTCCATTGAGTGCACTAACACCTATAATTCATTCAATTAAAGAAGCATCTCTTCTTTGGAAGTGTTCCTATCCACCAACACATAGCCGAACAACAACTTGAGGTGTTAGTAAAGAATAACTATAATGATTGAGGTGACCCCAAGAGTGGCCTATGTTTGGAACTTGTCTTGCTACTTTGGCAAGGACCTTAGAGTTAATAATGCATTTTTTCTCATGTGAAATGTCACATTCAACATGGGAAATTTCTTCTTGAAGGCTTGTATTATTAAAAAAAAAAAAAGTATTATATTGTTTAATTTTTTTTTGAAAGTTTGGTAGTGCTGAGGCTATATCGTGGTCATATCCAAGAATAACATTCGAATAGAGTGGGGAATTGAATCATTGTCTTAATCATCTAGGAGTACCTTAACAACACAGTCATCACCATCTATCCAAAACCCGTCGACTTTTGTTTTGTTTATTTTTAAATTAATTTATAATTTTTAATAAAATTTTATTAAATATTTCTTAAATTATCATAAAATATAAATAATACAAAATCTAATTATTAATAATTTTTAGTTAAAAATATTCTTAACTTATTAAAACTATGTTAAAATATTATTTAAAAAAAAATCAATTTATTATAATGAAGGATATATATTAAACAACCTAATTATCATATAGATGTGATCATTTAATATTTATGAATAATATATATAATTATATTTAAATATAAAATATTGACGTAATTTAACTATTTTATAGTGTAGCTCACACAGTGTAGCTTAATTAGTGTTCATTCTATTCAAAATTATTATATAAATTACTACATTAAAGGCTCAAAGTCCCTGTGGATTAAGCCAACAAAATAATAATAATAATAATAATCATTATTTTATTTTTTATTTTTTTGGTATATTTTCTAATCATTTTTTCTTAATATTTGGTATGGATTTATTAGTATAGAAACAAAAATAATTTTCAAGTAAGAGATCTAAATCTAGAGGAAGATATAATCTCCAGGAAAATTTGTAAAGGTATGTTGGAGATGCAAAAAAGAAGACATAAAGAAAAGGATCTTATGATACTACTTCTATAGAAGAAAAAACCTTTAGATGAAGTAGGGGATGTGTACTTGCCCTTTTCATGCACACATGTAGATCTTGAGGCATGGTTGGTTAACTCAATTGAATCTTCTCATATGTCTCGTCGCAAGGAGTGGTTTGTGTGTATGAAAGGTACGATGGAAATGACATTTTCCTCAGAGATTTATTGACAACCAAAACCATAAGACGAGGAAAATTCACATTGAATCTCACGGATGGAAGGATTAAAACACTGTTTGGTGTTCTACACATCACAATATTGACCATATATTTGATTTCAAAATCAAGATGAGTGATGCAGGTGTAAAAACAATGTTTGAAAATAAAATATATAGAATAGTTCAAGGATCAATGGTATTACCAAGAGGAGTTAAGCTTTGAACTCTATATAAGATATTGAGAAGGACTATTAGTGATGGGTGCAACAATCCCTTTGTTCCTCATAATGGAACTGAAGAAGGTAAAAACCCTATAGTATTTAGAAATAAGACTATGCTATGGAATAAAAAACTGGGACATACCAGAAAGAAGGGCCTTCAAGCACTACATGGTAAAGCTATGGTAGAATGTATGTATAATTACTCTCTATATTTTGATTTATATGAGCGTTTCCTATACAAGAAACATAATTAGGTAATATTATCCTCTAGTAGTATGGTGAAAAAATAAATATTGTAGTGGATGCATAATGATGTGTTCAGAAATGTGTTGGTTCAATCACTAGGAAACTATATGCATTATGTCTCATTTATAGATGAATTCTCAAGAAATACGTAAATTTATTTTGTCAGGAATAAATCTAAAGTGTTTGACAAATTTAAAACTTTAAGGCTCTTGTGGATAATTAGACAAAGAGGAAACTAAAGGCAATGAGGATGGATAACAATGGAGAATTATTTGGGAATGAATTTGAGGAGTTCTAAAAGAAGTGTGATATAACAACACATAAGACTACTCCATATACACCTTATCACAAGAAGAAAATCTGTTTTGGGCCACAAATCTAAGAAGAAAACTTTAGTGAATATTAAAGGATCCGTGGATGATCTCTAGTGACTGTTGAGGGTCGTGTTTGATTTGTGGAGGAGGCACAGACTTGAGGGACAAGTTTGGGTCTATTTGTGTATACATTTGGTAGCATTTCCTATTTTTAGGGGTTGAGATACTCTATGTGCAATCCAAGGTAATTTTTGCCAGATTGGAATGATATTTGTGTGTGGGCATATCTCTAAAAGGAGTCGTAGTCTTGTACAATAGTTAGATAGGAAGGTCATAGCCTTGTACCTCAGTTAGAAGGTGGTCGAAAGGCCTAAACAATGGATGGAAAGACCATAGATAGAAAAATATGGCAGCAATAGCACAAGGGAGAAAGTTCACAGTATTTAGGAGGTTGTTAGAGCATTTTGGAGAGGGATAATAGGTTGTTGGAAGCCCTAAATAGGAGCAGAGGCTATAGCAGAGAGACACCAACCCTAAGGTGTGTATTGATGATGTGTTTAAGGATGATTTGTTACTAGAGGATAGAGTCCAGATTGGACATTTGTATTAGATGCTCATAGATTATTGGAGGGCAGTGTGAGAGTGGACCAAGTGTGGCCTAGAGTAGCACCTTGATCGACTAAGGTGGCTACTAGAAGAAGCAAAATTGGAGTAGCACAAAAATCAACTTATGGAGGTGTTGAAGCCACGAAAATCGGGTATACAACAAGGGGGATACCCACCTGGTCTGGACCTTGGTTAGTAGCTCCATTTCCGTTTGGTATAGTGGGTCCGACTAGGGATATGGGACCAGTTTCCCAATTTATGTGTGTGTGTGTGTTGAGAATTGATATTTCCTTCCTAATAATGTCTATGTAAAATGCTTTTATTTTAAATCTAATGCAATTGTATTCTAATAAACAGAAATATCTAATTCTAAAACTAACCCAATATTTAATCTTTCAGTTATGCAATCTAAAATAATTTCAAATGGCAATTGGTAATAAAGATCATTCAACTGCTATGAGAAAAGAATCCAATAAAGATAAACCATTTCATATAAAAAGTTAGACGAAACAATTGTGAAAAACATATCGCATAATAAGTTACACATATATTAAGCATAAATAAATAGCTATCATCGTACATAAGTGCCAAATGATAACTCAATCATTCAAGCATTAATATATAATTAACTGAACATGAATATCACCCACATAAGCAGAAACAGTTAAGAGATAAAAGTACCATTTATAACTAGTTCTACTCATGAGCTTTAGCAATAATGATTTATCTCTTCTTAATCCAACTTTACTAAGAGTACAAAAGTGCAACATCAGTAGTAGATATTAAACGCAGATATCAATAAATCCTGTTCCATTCATTCATCAAAACCTCCTTGGAGGGTGCAAAAGTGCATGTTCTGAGGAAAAGTTTTTGACAAATTTCAGGACCCTTCTCTAAATGCATGAGAAGGGTTTGAATACTACTAGTTAAATCTAAAAATAATTTATTACAAAAATGTAGGATGCGGTTTAAATGACCGTCCTCATTTCAGGCAAAAATAAAGCAAAATTAAAACTAAAACTGAATCTAAAACTAAAACTGACAACTAACTATCTATGTATCTGTTCCTTGTAGTCGCAAGCATTCAGAATTTGCTTGAGGAGAGTTGGTTGGCTAACTTCCGACTTTAGCTGTCCTACGAAAACGGAATTGGAAAGTGCTGGCGCCATCTTCTCGGCAGAATTAATGATACATTTGAGAGTCATGCACTGGCTGTGTGGTTTTACCAAGTATGTCCAGTAAGAATCCCAATTCAACTTGGTTAACCTTTTGATGGACTCTGCTCTTTCTTGAGCCTTCT
Organism: Pinus tabuliformis; assembly: GCA_031772625.1. Lineage (NCBI taxonomy): Eukaryota > Viridiplantae > Streptophyta > Pinopsida > Pinales > Pinaceae > Pinus > Pinus tabuliformis. The sequence continues at coordinate 2,078,109,095 of CM062818.1, forward strand.
GTCTCCAGCTTGTCTGTAGATGCTGTACATTTGGTAGATATTTACATACCACTTGAGGATATCCCTAATAAATACCACTGGTTTTAGAGTTCAAGTTTTGCCTTTCGCCTTTAGCACTTTTTCCTACAAATTTCTGGGCTTATAGGTGACTGAGCGATTAGAGGTTTTCCTTCTCGAGGGGTTTTGTCCAGCCTCCGTTTCTCGATCCGGGCTTCCCTGGTGCGATTTTTGCCTCTTGTGCACTTTTTGTTAGAGGATATAAACCTTAAATTTTGTGGAAATAACGACTCCATGAGTTCTTGGTTCTGAGTTTTAAATTCTCTATTCATTATGTCAGGACAGTCTAGTAACCATTTGACCATGTCCGTGTAAGGAAGAATTTTGGGCCTTGCCGCTATTTGGTGCAAGAACAAACATGCTAGTTCTGTAATAAATGCCTCAGACGACCCGTGTGAATCTGCAGTAGCTGTAACTTCCATTACTCTGGGATTTTCTTCCTCGAGTAGGCTGTACATGCTTTCCCAAGTAGTAATACTAGCATCTTTGTTGTAGGTGGTGTCTGTGTACAAGGACGTCATTTCTTTATCTTCAGAACTCGGAGCTTTACCCTTCTTTCCCATAATGTTCTAAACATTGCTATGTATACTTCTCTGTTCTTCGCTCCTGCAGTTTACAAATGAGGCAAGAGTAATGATAAGAAAAAGGTGATGGGAAAGCTTTAAATGCCTAAAACATATAAAATATATCACCTTACGTGAAATGGCTCTTCAATCAGATCGAAAACATATTTCATTAATGATTGCCAACTAACTCATTAATTAACATTAACGTGCATAACTGGGCATCGATTTATGGAAAACACTTTTTCAAACAACGAGCCCTGAAGATCTGCGATGGGGTGATTTTGCGATTTGCTTCACAATATCGCTAATATGTTGCGTGTGGAAATCATCCATTCAATGTGTTTTATGCAAAATACGATTTGCGAGATGCGCCATCGCTTATCGGCGGTTGAGTCATTTCAGCTTAAGTGATATTCGAGGCATGCAATGGGATGAGTGTCTTTTAGATGCGTGAATTCACATCGCGGTTTCACAATCTTAGGATTCCACTTGTAGGAAGGCATCTATTACCTTTCTACGATGCGACGCTCTTTATTGAAGGTGGTTTTATTCAAACTTTATCATAAAACTTAAGTGTTTTTTAGACTTTTCGGGTATTCTCCTAAGTTTATGATAGTAAGTTTTATTCAAAAAGGAAATACAAGCCCTAATTATTTTTTTTAATTTTTTGAATAAGGGTCCCCACTTATTTAGTATTAATGATAAAACTAAATAAGAAGGGGGGTTGTTGCTGGCCACAACAATTGGCGATTCACTTGGAAGAACCAGTTATCTCTGCTTTTCTTTTGAATTTTCTAAACTTCCAAAATAGAAAACTTTTCTAGAAAATCAAACTTTATTATGGAAAGATAAAGTACATCATGCTTTCAGCTATCTATGATAGTTTGTTTCTTCTATGTTAACTTTGGTTATTTACTTCCTAGAGCTAGTCATTGTATCTACATCAATCACTACTTGGTTTATAAAGATAAAAACAAAGGCTTCTCTGTAAATCAGTTTTAAATATGCTCATTTGTCGTAGGTAGAGCCTCTGCTGCTAGCAGGCATTTATAGCCTCGACAGGGTTACCTGTTACCCAACAATGATCCTGTATCCTACTTGGAGAAATATATGATTTTCAAAGGGAAATCCATATCCACACTTATTGCTTTTATTTTCTTTTAATCCTTAAAGAAAAATGCCTTGGTTTGGTAGCCAAATTATGACAGTGCCACTCACTTGATTTATAACTTTGTTGAACAAGCTAGCTCGTGATGAGACCCCTTGTCTTTTGATTGTAACAATCTCGAGTCATTGCCCTGTTTTGGTATGCAGTTTTGGCAAAGTTAGCAAGCTATAATATCTATGATCATGATAAGTCGGCTTGTGATGAGACCTCTTATTCTTTAAGTTAAAGTGTATTGCTGGATTATTCCTTGAAGCTCATAATTCCCTAGGTGGGGAGGAAGTCATTGTTTCCTTAAGAATAGCTCTAGACCACAATGGTAGAGTTTTTGGAAAGAGATTTTCTACAGAGAATCTTCATTTTGTTATTGATACCTTTCATTTGACTGACATAAAACAAATTCCCACTAAAGGTCGCTTTTTATCAAAATTTACAAGGTTGAAACTAGTATCATATTCTGACTTATAGCCTTTGACTGTATCTTTCAATAATAATGACCAATTTTCTAAATCAGTTCTATTTATACAAGCAAAAAACAAAATCTAAAAGAAATACTTGTCTTTTTTGTGAATTCCAAATGTAACCATTTACAACTAGTTTTATTATCAAAATAAAGGAAAAACTAATTTACAAAAATAGAAGAATGATCTCCTATGGAAAGTATTTTTTGAGGATTTGTCCATTAACAAGTAAAGACTCTCTTTTTCCTGTTAAACCCTGTAACATAAAAGTTGATGGACCTATGATTTCTGCAATTTGAAAAGGGCCAAGCCACATTCGTTGAAATTTCGTATGTTTGCCCTTTTCCTTGTGAGATTTATCCCATTTTAAAACTAGATCTCCAATTTGAAAGTCCTTTCTGGATATCATGTTTGAATCAAAAGAAGCTTTTACTCATGCTTGGTGATGAGCATGAGTTATTTTAGCCTGTTCTCTTTGCTCTTCTAGCTTAAGGATTTGCAGCTACCTTAGTTGCAAGGAAGAAGTTGGTGTTTCGTCAATATATTGAACTAAGGCCAAAGAGGGATTGCTAGATGATTTGGAATGACCACTTCTTTCCCATAAACTAAATTAAAGGGAGAAGTGCCAATGGAGGCTTTCTGCATTATTCGGTCTGCCCATAGAGCATATATTAAGGATTTGTGCCAATTCTTATGAGTTTGATCAATGGTTCGCTTGATAATTCTGATTAGGTTTTTATTCGTTGATTCAGCTAACTTGTTCCCCTGTGGGTAATAATTGGTAGAGTATTTAAGCTTAAAACCTCTTTTGAGTGCAAATTCAGTCATAACATTGCCAGAGAAATATGATGCATTATCAAACATTAAAGCACAGGGTAAACCAAACCTGGTGATTATGAACTGATCTATGAAATCAATGATGTGTTCGGCATTAGCTATCTTGAGAGGAACTGCTTCTACCCATTTAGTAAAATAATCTGTAGCTGTAAGGATATACCTATGCTGTTTAGAAGAGTGAGGAATGATCTCACCTATTATATCCAATCCCCATTGATCAAAAGGTTGCTCAATATTAACTGGTTGCAAAGGCAATGATGGTTTCTTTTGTCTCCCAGCAGCAGTTTGACAAACTTGACATTTCCTTACGTAGCTATGTGCGTCTTTGAATAGTGTAGGCCAATAATAGCCTGCACGCAGGATTTTATGTGTTGTAGCATCTCCAACATAATGTCCACCTGCTGGTCCATCGTGGAGTTCCTGCAACACCTTTTCAGCTTCAGATTTCTCAAGACATCTAAGGAGAACATAATCATAATTCATCCTAAAAAGTACATCGTTCACAAGTTGATATTGCTTAGCCTTCAACCTTAGGGCTATTTTCTTTGTATAATCGAGGTTTGAAGGGGCATATCCATTCTTTAGATAAAATATGATATCAGCATATAATGATTCAACATCGTTTAGGCTTACCTCGTACATTTGTACTTCTGAAGATGGTATTTCAGAAATAAGCGATGCTCCAGCCAACATTTTGCAAAAGCCTTGACCTTTTACAATATTTGCTGGTTTAATTTTTGCGTCATATTCTTGTAAGGCAATAACCCAATTGGCTCTTTTCTCACCCACGTCTTTCTATACTAAGAGATTTCTTACCGCTGGAAACGGTACTATGATTTTTGTATGGGTCTTAAGCAGAAAGGGTCTGAAATTTTTTATTGCTTTGAAATAGCATAAGCTTGTTTCTCGACGTCTGAATAATTTAATTCAGCCCCTTGTAGATTTGAACTGAAAAAAGCAATTGAGGCTTCCGCCTTGTCTTGATTTGCTTGAGTGAGTATCGCAGCATATGATTTATCAGAGGCAAATGTATACAAAATGAAAGGATCGGAAAAATTTGGAGTTGCTAAAGATGGGGTGTTAGCAATCACTTGTTTAATCAGATTGAATGCTTCGTATTTGTCTTGGCCCCATTTGAATATTGAATTATTTTTAATCGTTGCTTGTAAGGGAGATACAATTCTTGAAAAATCTGGAACAAATCCCTTAACAAAATTAATTTGGCCAAGGAAGGATTGCATAGCTTTCTTGTTGTGAGGTAAGTGTATTTCGGAAATCTCCTTGATTCTGTCGAGATCAATATGGATTCCAGATTTTGACACTATAAATCCAAGAAGTTTTCCTTTACTTAATGCAAAAGAGGACTTTTTTGGGTTAAGTGAAATTCCATACCTTTGGCAATGTTCGAAGATCTGTTTTAAATATCTGAGATGATTGGCTCGTTTTTTGGAATATACAATTATATCATCCAAGTAGATTACTACTGATTTGTTTACTAATCCCTTAAATGCGATGTCCATGGCCCTTTGAAATGTGGCACCAATGTTGATCATACCAAAAGGCATCTTTTGATATGCATAAGTACCCCATTTGGTTCTGAACGTGGTCTTTAATTGATCATCGGGATGGACCAAGACTTGGTTGTAGCCGAAGAAACCATAAAAAAAGGACATTAATTTTGATCCTGCAACTGCCTGTAATATTTTCTCCATGGGAGACAAAGGAAAATTATCCTTTTGGCGGGCTTTGTTAAGATTTCGAAAGTCAATGCAAATTCTAATGTCTTATTTCTTCTTTCTTACGGGAACCATATTGGAAACCCATTTAGAATGTCGAACGAGAAAAATGATTTTGGCTTTCAATAATTTATTGAGCTTAGATTTGATCTGGTTTTCTAGATTAGGATGGATCTTTCTCAGCTTTTGCTGGACAAGTTTTTCATCGTTTATCATTGGGATGGTATGTTGAATGATAGAAGTGTCATAAGTCTTAAGTTCATCGTAGTTCTAGGCAAAGACACTTTTGTATTGTTTCAAGAGACAAACATACGCTAATTTTTCTTCAGGAGCTAGGCCAAGACCTAGGTTGATATTCTGCGGCTTGGTATCAGTTCCTAGATTTACTAATTCATAGTTTAGAGTTGAACTTTGAAGTTTTGAATTGGTAGATCTTTTGAATCGATCTTTCAAATCATATAGGTCTTCTAATTTGACTACTGATTTTGGCATAGCATTATTAGTGCTATCTTGTTGCAATTGTCTGTCATGTTGGTCCTCATCTATTATCTGATTAGTGTAAGATCCCTCTGATGTGAGGAAGCTTACAATATCAGGATCATCATTGAAAATTCTCCAATTGGTAATGTTATCAAGAATCGAAGGTCTAAATATTAATTCGATTGAAAATCTATCAGGGCTATAGTCTTCTGAGGGAATGAGCTTGGAAGCTACGTTTGCCAAGAGGTCAACACTAGCATTCTGGAGTCTGGGAATTGATGAAATATTGAATGCTATAAAATGTTCAGTCAGATCTTGTACTAAAGATTGATAATGATTTAAATGACCTGATAGACAATGTATAGTATTTCGTACCTGTCTAATTACAATTTCAGAATCTCTGAAGACTTGTAGATACTTGATATCTAATCTGATTGCTTTGTATAATCCTTGGACTAAGGCTTCGTACTCTGTAGTATTATTGGTGCAATCGAACTCGAGTCTACAAGTTAGCATAGTTTTGTTTCCCTCTGGACTGATTAACATGCATCCTGCTCCTACTCCTTCGTTAGACTTAGAACCGTCAAAAAATAACTTCCAAAATAAAAATTTATTTACAGGACTATCTATAAAATTAATACATTTAGAACTATCTATTTGAAAAAAAATTTCTACTTGAGATAAAACAAAATGTTCTAAGTAAGGTGAAGTATGAGCATTAAAATTTCCTAAGAAAGAATCAACAGAATAGTTGCCAATTATATTGTTGTTGTATGCTATAGGTTCATTTTCTCCTTCCAATTCCGTTACTATGTATTTTTTATGTCTTTCTTGCTCAACCTTTATCTGATTTGGTTTACCATTGTAAGGGAGCCACATATGCGACCAATCAGTTGCAAAGTATCTATGAAGTTTTTCAGATCAATCTCTGCTAACAATTAAGCCATAAAATTATGGAATATCTGCAACTAAAATTTCGATAACTTGACGTACCTTTGGATTAGATGACAGCCTTATGGTAACCTGATTTAGTTCGTCGATCACTTCAACCTGCGACCGGTCCAGCTAAACTATACGCACTGCAGATTTCTGAGGTTGAATGTTCAACTTTGCACATATTGATTTAGGTAAGATATTAGATGAAGCTCCTGAATCCAATAAACAATTACGCAAATTTTTGTTGAAAAATTCATAAGTAAGAAGAAATGGGGGAGTATGAGATCTTGACCTTCCTCCAATTAAAGTGATATCGTTTGATCAACTTTAGTAGTCACATTAGTTGGAGGTCTTCCCATCTCGTGAGAAGCTTGAGAGATTACAGCAGCGGGCAGAGGTGCAACTGGTACTGCATGTAACTCTTTCAAAAGTACCTTTTGTTGATGTTTTAACTTGCTCAATTCATAAAAAGTGATGTTATCCCTAGTCTTCTTCATGTCTTCTATGATATTATACTCCATCTCATCAGAAACAATCAACATTTTAGATGGAGTTTGTGAATCTGATTGGACTGGGCTTGTTTGAGTCGCTTTGGGTGATGTTTTCTTAGCTGCGACTTTATCCTTAGGCATTGAGCTTGTGCTCTTTGGCTTAGGAGTAGGTTGAGGAGGATTGAGTTGATTTCTACTTCTAGTACTAACCGGTGATGCCTCTTGATCCTCTTCATCTGGGAGGATGAAATCCCACATACCCTGTACTTCTATAACTTCTTCTTCATCAGTTGGTTCTTCGGTAGCAATTTCCTCTTCTTCTTCTTCTGATTCGGCATTTGTAATAGCATTGGGAGGCTTCGAATCAGTTGAAGGATTTCTTCTATAAGGCTTGTACGGATTTTTAGAAGAAGTCTCTACTACTTGCTTCTTAATGTCAACCATTTCGTTAGACATGGTTTTCAAAACTTTTTGCAATCCTTCTAAATCAAATGGGTCTTTCATTTGTTTTTTCTTTGGATCTTTTTTAAAAGTAACCTTCTTAGATTTTTGTTCATCGACAACGTTTTTCTTTTCTAAGGCTATTATATGTTTCTCTACCGCTATCGCTTCCTTCATATTGTTAGCTAAAGTTGTTTTGTTAGCCCTATCAACGAAGATTTCTATGTTCGATGGTAAAGCAGATATGTACCATTCACTTCAAACTTCTTCGCTAGGCTTGGAAGCAGTAGGAATCTTGTTCAATAGTTTATTGAAACATGAGTTAAAATCTTTGATAGGTTCCTTTGACTCAGCCCTAAGGTTAGACAGGTCATTGATCAGTGTTGCAGTAGACCTATCATCACCGAACTTAGTCAAGAATTGTTCTTGGAAAATATCCCAACTAGTGATAGATCCGAATGGTAATGAGAAATACCATGATCCGGCTACTCCTTGCAAAGTGTAAGGAAAAATTCGGACAACAACGTCTTCATTAGTAACTCCATTCAGATTTATAGATAACATAAAGTTGTTTATATGTTCTTCTGCTAGCATGCCTGCTTCAGGATTAAACTTAGGCAGCCATTTTTCAAGATGAGCTAGTATTTGACTCAAGGGCGCGGGCATTAAGACTGCCCCTGGGTTATTCCATGGAGATTGGGCCATCATTGAACTACTAATAGAGGAAAGCGCAGAATATGATCCCTACAGTTGGGAAGATGAGGATATTACAGTTCCAGATGATTGAGAAGGAGATGTGGAAGTTCCAGTGATCTGGTGGAAAATAATCTAAAGTGGAGGGGTGGATGGTTAACTTCGCAGTGGAGAGGTTGAGATGGATGATGATGACGAAAGAGTCTCGCTATCAGACCCTTTAGGTGATTTCCTTGCTCTCATCCTTGTAGGTAAAGGTAACTCAGTTGGTTCAATACCAAACTTTTCACTCTTTAATCTGGTGAGAGGATGAGCAGGGTTATATTGCGAAGTCACACTACCTTGAGATTTTTCAGATCTTTGGGGTGATATAGAAAATCGCTGAAGTCTATGGATCAAAGATTCAACTTCAAGAGGTTCAATAGTAGATTTCTCTGAAATGTTTGGGTTTGTGGTAGTTCTTGTTGTTTTATCGACTTCTTGTTCAAGATTTAAAGATTCTAAATGCGATGGAGAAGTCGAGGGAGATGGTGAGGGCGATTTACTCTCATAATGGTATTTAGATTTAGATTTATTTTCCATTCACAGTTCGGGGCCCTCCTTCTAGCGCCAAATACATTGAAGCCCGGAAAATAGGGTCTACAACAAGGGGGATACTCACCTGGTCCGGACCTTGGTTAGCAACTCCTTTTCCATTTGGTATAGTGGGTTCGACTGGGGATATGGGACCAATTTCCCAATTTATGTGTGTGTGTGTTGAGAATTGATATTTCCTTCCTAATAATGTCTAAGTAAAATGATTTTATTCTAAATCTAATGCAATTGTATTCTAATAAACAGAAATATCTAATTCTAAAACTAACTTGGGATTTAATCTTTCAGTTATGCGATCTAAAATAATTTCAAATGGCAATTGGTAATAAAGATCATTCAACTGCTATGAGAAAAGAATTCAATAAAGATAAACCATTTCGTATAAAAAGTTAGATGAAATAATTGTGAAAAACATATCGCATAATATGTTACTCATATATTAAGCATAAATAAATAGCTATCACCATACAGAAGTGCCAAATGACAACTCAAGCATTCAAGCATTCATATATAAATAACTGAACATGAATATCACCTTAACGCATAAGAATAAATATTTAAGAGATAAAAGTACCATTTATAACTAGTTCTACTCATGAGGTTCAACAATAATGATTTATCTCTTCTTAATCCTACATCTACTAAGAGTACAAAAGTGCAACATCAGTAGTAGATATTAAACGAAGATATCAATAAATCCTGTGCCATTCATTCATCAAAACCTCCACGAAGGGTGCAAAAGTGCATGTTCTGAGGACAAGTTTTTGACAAATTTCAGGACCCTTCTCTAAATGCATGAGAAGGGTTTAAATACTACTAGTTAAATCTAAAAATAATTTATTACAAAAATGTAGGATGCGGTTTAAATGACCGTCCTCATTTCAGGCAAAAATAAAGCAAAATTAAAACTAAAACTGACAACTAACTATCTATGTATCTGTTCCTTGTAGTCACAAGCATTCAGCATTTGCTTGAGGAGATTTGGCTGGCCAATTTCCGAATTTAGCTGTCCTGCGAAAATGGAATCGGCAAGTGTTAGCGCCATCTTCTTAGTAGAATTAATGATGCATTTGAGAGTCATGCACTGGCTATGTGGGTTTACCAAGTATGTCCAGTAAGAATCCCAATTCAACTTGGTTAACCTTTTGATGGACTATGCTCTTTCTTGATTCTTCTGTTTCCAACTTGTCTGTAGATGCTATACATTTGGTAGATATTACATACCACTTGAGGATATCCCTAATAAATACCACTGGTTTTAGAGTTCAAGTTTTGCCTTTTGCCTTTAGCACTTTTTCCTACAATTTTCCGGGCTTACAGGTGACTGAGCGATTAGAGGCTTTCCTTCTCGAGGGGTTTTGTCCAACGATGCACGATTAGCGCTAATCGTGCATCAGAAACTACCTCCGTTTCTCGATACAGGCTTCCCTGGTGCGATTTTCGCCTCTTGTGCACTTTTTGTTAGAGGATATAACCCTTAAATTTTTTGGAAATAACGATTCCGTGAGTTCTTGGTTCTGAGTTTTAAATTCTCTATTCGTTATGTTAGGACAATCTAGTAACCATTTGACCATGTTCATGTAAGGAAGAATTTTGGGCCTTGCCGCTATCTGGTGCAAGAACAAACATGCTAGTTCTGTAATAGATGCCTCAGATGACCCGCGTGAATCTGTAGTTGCTGTAACTTCCATTACTCTGGGAACTTCTTCCTCGAGTAGGCTGTACATGCTTTCCCAAGTAGTAATACCGGTATATTTGTTGCAGGTGGTGTCTGTGTACAAGGGCGTCATTTCCTTATCTTCAGAACTCGGAGCTTTACTCTTCTTTCCCATAATGTTCTGAACACTGCTATGTATACTTCTCTGTTCTTCGCTCCTGCAGTTTACACATGAGGCAAGAGTAATGATAAGAAAAAGGTGACGAGAAAGCTTTAAATGCCGAAAACATATAAAATATATCACCTTATGTGAAATGGCTCTTGGATCAGATCAAAACCATATTTCATTAATTATTGCCAACTAACTCATTAATTAACATTAACGCACATAACTGGGCATCTGTTTACGGAAAGAACTTTTTCGAACAACGAGCCCTGAAGATCTGTGATGGGGCGATTTTGTGATTTGCTTTGCAATATCGCAGATTGCAATATCGCAGATCGCAATATCGCTAATCCGTTGCATGTGGCAATCATCCATTCAATGTGTTTTCTGCGAAATGCGATTTGCGAGATGCTGCATCGCTTATCGGCGGTTGACTCATTTCAACTTAAGTGATATTCGAGGCATGTGATGCGATGAGTGTCTTTTAGATGCATGATTTCACATCGTGGTTTCGCAATCTTAGGATTCTGCTTGTCGGAAGGCATCCATTACCTTTTTTCGATGCGACGCTCTTTATTGAAGGAGTGGTTTTATTCGAACTTTATCATAAAACTTAAATGTTTTTTAGACTTTTCGGGTATTCTCCTAAGTTTATGATAGTAAGTTTTATTCAAAAAGGAAATACAAGCCCTAATTAATTTTCTAATTTTTTTGAATAAGGGTCCCCACTTATTAAGTATTTAGTGATAAAACTAAATAAGAAGGGGGATTATTGCTGGCCACAACAGGAGGGTTGTATAGGGTTGCTTCAATCCCTAGTGAACAAGTCTCTTGAAGGACTAAGATATTATTAGAGGTGGCAAAAGAAGAGATCACAAATTTGATCAGCTAGGTGCAGTTTGTAGCCCTAGATTTGTCTTGTGGAGAAGGACATCTACAACAAAAGTTGGTTAGTTCTCCATGCCCTAAGTTCATTTCTAGAGAAGGACATTTGATAGTGATAGAGGGAAGTCCCCCAGCCCTAAGTGTGTCTTCATCGGGCAACACAAAAAGGCACTAGTGGGAAGAAATTCCCAAAATAACTTAGGAGCAACAGTGAGAAGTTGAGAGTTGTTCACAAATGGAGTTGTGAACAACTCGAGAGGAGTATCAATGTGTTGATGCATTGAAGGATTAAAAATCAAGTAGAGAGCATTTGGAGCTGAGTTCATTGACCTAATGGAGTTGGTTCATTGATAGAGGCAGATTAGAGTTGTTGCAGATTGGGATTTAAAGGACTAAGTAGATGTGTACAAGGTATGACTAAGGGAGTTGTGAGGAGTTGTACATCAGCTAGACAGTCAGAGTACTTTGTAAGGGTAGTTTGGTTGTCAAAGGACTGACACCAAGACCTAGTTTTTGTTTCTTATATTAGTGGATGTATGAGGGCAATTATCACTGCCACATGAACCATAGACTATTGAACCATAAACTATTGTATTATTAGTTTGTTAATATAACAAAGTTGGATTGTAAAAATTTGTAAAAAGTTGTCTATATTTGTCCATGTGTTGATTTACTATTGTATATTATTATACTATGCAAAGTAGCCTTGTTGTGATACTTGGATTGGTAACATCAATGATTTAATATTCTATCCTAGACTCTAGTATCACGTAAAAACAACATAGTATCATATTGACTTTGAAGGGCCAGTGAATTAGAGTGTGGATTGTGAAGCAGCTCAAAGGGAGCTAGATTATATAAAGCATGGAGCAAAGGGTTCAAATGAAGTCATGGAGATGTGGTCTTGAATAGCATGGAAGTGAGATTGACTAGGAGTTTTGGTGGATTAGTGGAGAACTTGGTGAAAAACAATTTTTTGTAGGGTAGGTGGTTGATCATGAACTTCCCCTGACTTTCCATGGATTTTTTGGAAAGCTCGAGGATTTATTTTACATGGATGATATTGGTTTGATCGAGATTACTTCATGTGATGGAATGGAGATTCGCAGACTAGTTTCTTCATTAGATCGTGATGTTGCATATTTGAGAGTGGAGGGTGTGCATAGGTGGTGTTTGATCCAGGAGGATGAGTGCTAGTAGGATTGAGTTGGGTTGATGATGGAACATGTTCCACCGCAACTTAGACTGGCCTTGTAGGACAAGAGGTCAGTAGTAGATTAAGTCATTAGAGACCATGTAAAATCAGAGAGAGTCTCGCTTTAGAGGGAGTAGCCCTATGGAAGTGTTTAGTTCTTCAGGTTAAGATGAGATGATGCAAAGGAACTATCGATATTACAAGGTTAATTCTACAAAGTATATTGCAGTGATGGATGCCATATGGGCTAGTGTCGTCGGTGATGAAGTTGATGGAGACTTCCTAGTGTTGGAGGTACCTCCCTCGCGAAGAGGAAGTGTTGATATTTGTAGCTTGAGAGGTACTCCAAACCCTAGGATAGTGGGCTTTGGAAGAACTGGCACACAAAAGTGACTTGTGGATAAAGAACCCAAGTCTGTGGGCTTTATACCCAAGCTTGTGGGTGTGAAACCACCAATAGAAACCATGGTTTGACACAGAGAGGTGAAGGGGAAGCCATAGAGGAGCTAGGGGCCACTTCAAGCACTTAAAAAGGACTTATCAAAATGGAGTTGTGAATTTTTATATGTGGTTGTGGGTTAATTTGTCAAGGAGAGCAGGTCGGCTAGGGCTAGATTAGCCCTCTTGATAGTTCATTGGGAGCCACATGTTCACGAAGCTCCTAAAAAAACTGTAAAGCTTTGAAATATTAGTATATACAAAGCCCTAATTAAAGAGAAGAAGCAGTCATATATTAATAAGAGACAAGAGCATCTTATTCACCTTTCTAAAGTTGCACCCAAAAAAATTTGGCGGATGGTGCTTGTTCGTAAATCTATAGATAATCATTTGATTCCCTTAGAAAAGTGGGACATATTTCTTAAGACATTGTATGACTCCCCGAACACCATGGGCAACATCGTTAGCCCTCCTATTAAGGAAGATATCTTTTCTCTTGAGGACTCAAGAAAAGTGGGACATCTATCTTAAGACGTTGTATGTCTCCCCGGAAACCATGGGAAACATCGTTATCACTCCTATTAAGGAAGGCATCTTTTCTCTTGAGGACGTTGAGTCTGGGATTAATAATCTCGCTAGGGGGAAGCTAAATACATTTAAGGATACCAAGCTGAGATCTTAAAGTTCGTAATATCTATCCTCATTCCTCATCTCCACAAGCTTCTCAATTTGGTTGTAAACAATGGCTTCCCTAAACCTTGGACATAAAGCCTTATTGTGCCTATCTTTAAAAATGGGGACAAAGCCTTTCTTGCTAATTACATGACCATTATGATTAGCCACATCTTAGCTTAGATTTATGGTCTCATTTTGGGAAAGAAAATTAGTCATTGGCTTGAAAGGAATAGTAAAAGAGCTAAAGGGAAAGCTGGGTTTAGGAGATACTGTTGAGTCCCAAACTTGCATCATTCCTATAAACCTTTCTAGACTTTTTCCACTTACCTGGACCTCCTAAGTTGTCAACATGATTGCATATTAGTTTAAAAGAGCATATAAAGTGGTTTCCTAACTATGTTTTGTGTCTGCTGTTTGAATTAGATTTTTGCTCATTGAGCTGCGAAATCTTGTCACTTTCTGCAGCCAGTTCAACTTTCCGCAACCTTTTTGTTAAAGTCTATTTTGTAGGTGTCTTCAGGCAAATCGAGCCACATGGGCAAGTTGGAAATGAGGTGGATATGGACCGAATCCTATTGGCTCAGTCGAATCCACCAAAGAAGTCCGTGGTCAAAGGTAGTCAAGCGGTGGTCAACCTAAGAGTCCCACGATGATAGAACTCTGTTTTTCACCACGTGAAGACTTGCATGGCCATTCCTAAATCTCAGGGGACATATCAACACCTGTGGACTGCTCCATAAGCCGAATCCAATAGCCACCCTCCATAGATTTAATCTTCACGACAACCATAATGCTAGATTACTAGACGTGGTTGTTCACATGTCTTTTATCAGCGCAGATTTTAGGAAAGTAGTTATGTCATCCTCTGTTATAATAATGTGTTCTCATACGCATAGTGGCTAGCTTTTGTAATGTAATTTTGACTGTTAATGAGCCCACTGTGCCGTGACTTTATTTATGTGATATGATTGCACTTTGAATACATGAGAAGACTCTGTTTATAAGCTCAATTCGTGGTTGATTGCTGATTGCCTGAGGTTGTGCAGAGGGCCCCTGTACACACCAAGGTTTTGTTTATTGCTGTATAGTTTCCTACTTTATTTCTTTACGTTCCTTATGCCATAATCATTCACTTGTATATATTGCACTTTCTATGGTATTAACGTTGATTGATATTCATAGTTTTTATGCTTTATAATGTTGTTTAACTGATCAATGTCTTTGTTTCAGATTACAGTAGGCAGCCTGGGCATTTTCACATAGTTTTACAATGACTAATAACATGGAATTATTCTTGTCCTTCTGCTGATTTATTTTTCTTAGTTCTTAGTTTCAGCACTGTTTTATTTATTTCAGTTTTGCTCATTTACTTTTCTGCAAGATAGATATTAAATTGCTCATGTCATTTTCAGTTACCTCCAAAAGCCATAGCGAGACTAATGGTGAGGGATTGAAGTATGAGTGTGTAGTTTGATATTAGTTTATTTTTCTGGAAGTTAGTTACTGAATTTCTCATGTCATTTTCAGTTACCTCCGAAAGCCATAGCGAGACTAATGGTGAGGGATTGAAGTATGAGTGTGTAGTTTGATATTAGTTTATTTTTCTGCAATTTAGTTATTGAATTGCTCATGTCATTTTCAGTTACCTCTGAAAGCCATAGCAAGACTAATGGTGAGGGATTGAAGTATGAGTGTGTAGTTTGATACTAGTTTTATTTTCTATAAATTAGATATCAGATTTATCAAGTTGTTTATGATTACCTCCGAAAGCCAGAACGAGACGAATGGTGAGGGGTCAGAATATGAGTTGATGTAATTTGATTTTAGCTTACTTTGCTTGCAATTTTTGGATTTCTTTCAGTTCAGTTTCTTTCATATTTAGACAGCAACAAGGATACTGGGGTTCATGATCAATAGCTCACTGTTTGTTTAATTAGAATAGTGGCACATTTTCATTCTCTTTTAGGAATTAATTTCATCATTGCATGTTTTTAAAACCTTTTTGAAAAGTTTGAAGTTCTGGGAATCATTTTAAAGGACAACATTGCCTTGAACACTTATATCCATACTTGTATTTTTGAATTGACATCTCACATTAGGGAATCAACGAAGATAAACCCAAAAACAAACTAAAAATCAAAAACGACAAAAAGTAAGAAATCGGTTATCTTGCATATATAGTGCGCCTCACTTCAGCAGTTTACGACTCCTGGATTGACAATTAATATAGCAATTTAGGACACTCTAAATTGACCAAACATTTTGGCGCCGTTGCCGGGGAAGTGAAACTAGGTAGCCAATTTCTTAAAAAAAAAAAGGAAAAATTCAAGGAAGGTAAAAAAATTGATAACTTCTCAAAGTATGCTCTCCTCTTGCACCTAGTTTGATCTGGAGGATCAGAAAAGAGAGTTATTGGTTCAATAATTTCTTGAGTATGCTCTCTTCTTGCACCTAATGTGACCTGGAAGATTAGAAAGAGAATTATTAGCCCAACTTGAAGAAAAATAAAAAATGACATGCATAGAGCAAGAGATTCTAGGGGAAGGTTTATAGCTAGGGCCAAGAGTTCGATTTTTACAATTCCATCTACTTCAAGGCATAGACAAGATACACCTCCATCATCTCCAACTCACACTCCCAGCCTTAGGATTCCTGGAATTCAAGGGGCAGCAGTTGAATTAGGAGACTCTCCCACACTATCCACCGAATCTGACTTAGGAAAGGAACCTTTCTTTACTTCTACAAGAGAACACATTGTAATCAAGGAAGTAGAATCACCTGAAGAAGAAGAGGGAGAAATTCCTCCTCGTTCGCCATTAGTAGAAGAACCAGAGGACTCTGAAATCTCTGAGGAAACTATCATGACAGAGGAAGTAGTCAACAGATTTGGAGAAGGAGGTAGAGGTAGAGGTAGAGGAGGAGGAAACAATGGAGGAGGTAGAGGTAACAATGGGGGAAATAGGGATGGAGATAACTCATTTGGATTTCCTATAGTCGATGAGGAATCTCGTACAACAATGTAAAACATCTCACCATCCATCCTCCCAAACTTCTATGGGTTGCGAAGTGAGGATCCTGAAACATTTCTATTTGAGTTTGAAGTCGTGTGCCAAACTTATGACTATATGGAAGACTCTCAAAAACTCAAATTGTTTCCTTCAACAGTGAAGGGAGCTGCTTTGAAATGGTTCATGGGATTAGTCACTCAATCTATTAGGACTTGGAATGATATGAAACAAACATTTTTGGATAGATACCTAGACTATTGCATGCCCACCAACCATAAGGATGAGGTATTCAAAATGGTGCAAAAAGAAGATGAAAACTTGGAGGATTTACTTGAAAGATTTCAATACAACCTGAAAAGAGCGAAAATGAGTAACTTAGATGAGGAGACCTTGAAAGCCCTTCTATTAAAAGCCATTAGGGATGAATGGATAGATATTTTAAACATGATGGGAAAAGGAGATATTTCTCAACTTCCACTTCATGACATAGCCGAACTATGTGTCCATCTCTCAAGGGGAAAATCTAAAACTAGAAAAGGGCCTAGAGATCCTTCCCTCATTAGAGCAAACAAATCTACAACTGGATCAGTAAGTAGGGCAGAGATTGGCAATATGCTTGACGAGTTCAAAATTGATATTTTAGGGAGCCTTAGTGAGCAACTAGACATCCTTAAAATACAAAACAAGCAGAAAGCATAAGTTGAAGCTTTGGCCATCTTTTGTCCAAAATGTAGGAAGAAACATGCTCTAAGGGAATGCCATTTGGATGCAAAAGTTGTAGAAACATGTATGATTTGCTCAGAAAGCCATGAGACCAAGGATTGTCCCTTAATTCTTGGGCTCAAAGCTGTCTTTCAAGAGGATCCAAATTCAATAGAGTCTCTCTGTTTTGTTTCAAGGAGACCTTGGCAGGGGCAGAAAAATCAAGGGTTTAACAACCCCATGAACTTTCAACCCCCACCAAATTGGAATCCTTGGCAACAACCTTGGTCCCAACCTCAAAATCCATTTCAATCATGGGTACAAGGTATGCAAAATCCTTATGGGAGATTTGCTCAATTTTATCAATATCCTCCATCTTTTCAAAATCAATAAGCTCCACAACTTCCAAATCAAAATCCACAACTTTCATTGCCATTTCCACAACAACAACAACAACCTTCTCAACAAAATCCAAATTCTCAACTCTTGCTTCCATTCCAACAAAAGTCAAATCAACTAAATTCCCAGCAATTGCCAAATCCCAATAATAAAAATCCTCAAAATGCTTACATGATAGAAGGACAACAATTTCCTACCTATATGATTGTTCCTCTCAATGATGTACAACTCAGATCTGGTAGAGTTTTAGAAAAGCCTTCTATAGATGCTCAAAAGCAAAGTATTTCTGAGGAAGATTCTCTTGAATCTAATAAAGGTACTGAAGCATCTCTTCAAAACCCAAACACTCAAAAAGAAAAAGAAAAAGAGTCAACCCCCACATCTCCTATAGTTGAGCAACCTGCATCTTCATCCACACTTCCTTTCCCTGAAAGATTACAAATTGACAAAGGAGTGGAAAAGCAAATCTTGTTGGCTGACTATGATTTCCTAGATGAATTAAATAATGTCTGTATCAAGATTCCCTTGCTACAAGCCATTAGAGAGATTCCTATTCTAGCAGAAACAATAAAGGAGTTGAGTCTCAAAAAACCAGGAAGGAAACCAAGAGATACAAGAAGAATCCACCTGGTAGGAAAAATTGCAGATATCATGATGGGAAAAATTACCATGCAGAAGTATGTAGATCTCGGTAGTCCAATTGTCAAGACACATATCAATGGGGTAGAAATTCCAAATAATTTGATTGACTTAGGGGTTGCTATCAACATTATGAGTAGACAGACTATGGAACAGCTAAAACTTCCTAATCTTCTTTTTACACCTACTCTACTGCAACTTGCAGATCGATCAATTATCAAACCAGATAATGTATTAGAAGATATTTTGGTCTCCTTTGATTCTTGGGAATATCAAGTATATTTCATGATTTTGAATCCCAAGAGTAATTTAGGAGGGCACCCACTCATCTTAGGAAGACCTTGGCTAGCCACAGCTGATGTTTTCATTAGTTGTAGATCTGGGGATATGTACATTTATGATGGTAATTCAAAAAAGAAATTCAATTTGTATCCTCCAGCAAAAGCAATTACAGAAGTAGGAGATAATGAATGGGTCGATGATGAGGATACTATAAAACCTGTCTTTACCATTTCCGAAATCAGTGAAGATAGTCAAATTCTGAACACCTTAGAAAATTTTGAAACATCTTCAGAATATGACCACACACAATTTCAGTTAGATTCTGACATTGAGTATCTATCATCTAGACAAATGTTTCTTTACTCTATGGAAGAGTTTGGTAGTTCTACCATTGAGATTTTTCCAGGTAAAACATTGAATATCAATAAAAATTTGGAAAAATCACAACAGGAAGATCTAACCAAAATCTTGCAAAAACATTCTACTGCATTTGCATGGGAGTATACTGATATGAAAGGTATTGACCCTAAGACTTGCATTCATCACATCTACATTGAGGAAAAAAGTAGACCAACCAGACAACCTCAGAGAAGGATGAATCCAAACCTTAGGGAGATAGTGAAAGAAGAGCTCCAAAAACTACTCAATGTAAACTTCATTTATCCAATTTCACATAGCCGATGGGTTTCTCCTTTGGTTATAGTACCTAAAAAGAATGGTAAATGGAAAGTATGCACTGATTACAGGGAATTGAATAAAGCAACTTTGAAGGATCACTTTCCTTTGCCCTTTATCGATCAGGTATTAGATACTCTAGCAGGCAAAAAGTACTTCTCATTCTTGGATGGTTTTAGTGGCTATAATCAGATTCAGGTCTCACTTGAAGATCAAGATAAGACCACATTTACCTGTCTATGGGGAACTTTTGCTTACCGAGTGCTTCCTTTTGGATTATGTAATGCACCTGCAACATTCCAAAGAGTAGTACTAGGAATCTTTTCTGATCTAATCCATGATTGTGTAGAGGTTTATATGGATGATTTTACAATTTATGGTAATTCATTTGAAGAGGCATTAGAGAATTTGGAAAACGTCCTTATAAGATGTAAAGAAATAAACCTTTCATTGAGTCATGAAAAATGCTTTATGATGTTTACTGAAGGTATTGTTTTGGGACATCACATTTCAGGGGATGGGATTAAAGTTGATAGATCAAAAGTTGAAGTCATCTCCAAGTTGCCTATTCCAAATTGTCAAAAAGATGTTAGAAGTTTTCTGGGATTTACTGGGTACTATAGAAGATGTATAGAGAACTTCACCAAAATAGCATCTCCACTCTTAAAATTTCTTACAAAAGACTTTGAATTCAAATGGGATCTTGATTGTCAATCAGCATTTGAAACTTTGAAAACAAGAATATCTGAAGCACCCATCTTGAGAGGGCCAAATTGGAAACTTCCTTTCCATATTTCTACAGATGCTTCAGATACAGCTCTAGGAGTTGTGTTGGGTCAAAAGGATTTAGTTCCTTATGCCATTTAATATACCTGTAAAATTTGACTCCCACTGAGTTGAAATATACTGTGATTGAAAAAGAATTCTTAGCTGTTGTTCATGCAATCAATAAGTTTAGACATTATATAACATGCTATGAAACTTTTTTCCATACTGATCATTCTGCAATTAGATATCTAATGAACAAACCTGTTACTAATGGCAGATTTACAAGATGGCTCTTACTTTTATAGGAATTCAATATTACTGTGTTGAATAGACCAAGGAAACAAAATACAATAGCTGATTTCTTGTCTAGGATCCAAAATACTAAAGAAGATTCTCCTGTAGAGGATAAGTTTCCAGATGAATATTTATTTGCACTAACTACTAAAACTCCTTGGTATGCAGATATTGCTAACTATTTGGTTACAGGGAAACCACCTCCACATTTATTTCCTAGTAAAAGAAGAAAGATTATTCAGGAGAGTTCAAAATATTCATGGATTTCTAACGAATTGTTTAAAACAGGGCCAGATCTTGTGATCAGAAGATGTGTTAGGGAAGATGAAATTCCTGACATCCTCAAGGCATGTCATGATGAACCATGCGGCGGACACTTTGCTGACAAAAGGACGGCCTACAAAATCCTTTCTTTAGGATATCATTCGCCTTCCCTCTTCAAAGATACAAAAGAATATGTCAAAAGGTGTGACAGCTTCCAAAGAGTAGGGAAACCGACTCTTTCAAATGAAATTCCATTGCAACCACAGGTACTCATCGAATCCTTTGAAAAATGGGCTTTATATTTCATTGGACCTATTAATCCACCATCTAAACAAAATAAGTATATATTGGTATGTACTGATTATGTCACTAAATGGGTAGAAGCCAAAGCATTACTTTCTGCTACTAAAAATTCAGTTGTTAGTTTTCTTTATGAGGATATTTTTACTCGCTTTGGTGTCCCAAGAGAAATTGTGACAGATCAGGGAAGTCAATTCACATCCAACATGGTGGAGAAGCTGATGGAAGAATACAAAATCAAGCACAGAAAATCTACTCCTTACCATCCGCAAGCAAATGGCCAAGTGGAGTCTACAAACAAAGTTATTGAAAGCATCATCATCAAAAATGTTCATCTACACAGAAGAGATTAGGCAGAAAGGCTTCCTGAAGCCTTATGGGCCTACAGAACTACATGGAGGAATACAACAGGACATTCTCCCTATGAACTTGTTTATGGGAAAGAAGCCCTGCTCCCCATTGAGTTTCAAGTCAAAACTTTCAAGATGGTAGTTTAGTTGGGGATGGATCTATCAGAAGCCCAAAAGCACAGAATGGAGCAGTTGAATGAGCTGGATGAGATCAGACAAGAAGCCATCCTAAGAACTGATCTAGTTCAGTATCAAAGAGCTAAGTGGCATGACAAATACATCAAAGAGAAAAAGTTTCAAGAGGGAGATTGGGCATTACTATTTGATTTCAAGTTTAAAGACTTCAAAAGTAAATTTCAGACTCATTGGCTTGGGCCATATGAGATTGACAATGTCTTTAGCAATGGAGCAGTAAGAATCAAGACCATTGATGAATTTCAAACTCCTCTTATTGTGAATGGCCACAGATTGAAGATTTATCATAAGCCACTCTCAAAAGAGGAATTTGTCAAAATTTTTCGAGATAGTTCTGCAATAAGGCTGGTGAAGAAGAATCCTTCTTCTCCACCAGTCTAGCCTTTGTTCCTTTCTGTTAAAAAAATAAAAAAAATAAAAAAATAAATAAAAAATAAAAAAATAAATTTGTATAAGCCTGAAAACCAATCACTGATTGGAAGTCTTATACAGAAAATATAGAGTGAAAATCAGGAACACCTGACACCCTATATTTTCCAAAAAAAAAAAAAATCTCTTTCTCTCCCATTTTCATTTCACTTCACCTCATTTTCATTCCACTCCATTTCATTTTCATTTCACTCCACTCCATTTCATCCCACTCCATTTCATCCATTTCATTTCATTTCATCAATAAAAGTCTCTTTCATGACCATTTTAATTCAGTTAGTTATCATATATCCATCTTCATTCAGTCAAGTGGTTGCTGTGTCAATTTCTGCAGCTGGAATCAGTTTCCGCAGCTAGAAGAAGTTTCCGCAGCCACTACTCTATTTTTCAAATTGACAGTGAAGATGTTAGTTCAATAATCATGAAATCAAAATGCAGGTATGACCGAGGATATATTATGAAGACATGGAGCACCTAAAGGCATCAATAAGAAGCAATTGATCATGGACAAACAAATAGAAAAAATCCAAGGTACGAGTAAAAGTTTATTTCAAATAGCAATCAAAACACATTTTTGCATAATTATTAAACCATAAGCTCCACTATATGCAATGATTGCCGTGATAGCTCCATAACCATTCCACGACATTCCTCCACAAACCATGCATTTATTTTCCAAACGGTCTTATGATTAGCCTTCGGATTTCATTTGTGTTGGCTGCACCTTAACACTCCACCTGTAATCGCTCTTCTCAGCCGCATAAAATCCACATCCGTTTCATAAATGTGTTCATATCTACTCTGTGACCACCCAATTTAAAATTCTGCCGAATGTACTTTATTCCCCCTACTGTCATTGACATCACGGCTGCATTTCCACCTTGTTCACATAAGCCTTCACCCATTTCATGAATTCATTTCCGCTGCCTGTCCTCTGTTTTTCCGCTCACAGTCACTGTTTTTTTTTCCATAGACTCTATTCACTCCCATAACCAGTCATCTCAATTCCGCTAAACCCTCCTCAAGTAGACGAATTTTAATAACAGAAGGAAGAATGGGTCGGTTGTTGAGGGCAGAACTGAAAGGGCCCAAGTTTTTAGAAGGATACCCGCAAGTAAAATACATACTGAAGAAGGCAAAATGGCTACGGTTTATTCAAAAGTTCAAAGGCTACAACAAGGAGATTACCAAGGGCTTTGCGAGGTCTTTTAACGACCAGGTGGTGGAAATTGGGGACCTTAATCTTACAATCACCGAGGCATCTATAACAGCTACTACAGAACTTCCCCAGGAAGGTGAACGCTGGTTCAAGAACAAGAGCTTCGACGAGCAGGCTTGGAGAGTCATGCTACGTAACCCAGGTATGGACGTAACTATATTAAAAAAGGGAATCCCTCTCCATGCTTTAAAAGAGGAGTGGGCCAGCTTAGTGTTAATCATTCAAAAGTTCATTACTTGTGAAGGCCGTTTTGGGGCAATGTACATGTATCATACTCGGTTATTGATGAAATTTTTAGAGAACCAAACCCTCAATCTGCCCTACTTTTTATTGCTGAGCTTGAAAAAGATGTGCACAACAGTCCAAAAGAATATAGAAGACATAGAACCTCATTTGTATCATCATGGGCTTGTGAGAATTCTAATTGAGGACCAATTGAAGAAAAATAGGGATACCTGGGAATGGTTTTTGGTGAGAAACTACTTTCAAGAGCCATTTGAGGCACCTGAAAGCAGTACACCAAGAAGGAGTAGGAGAAAGGAGAAAAGTGCAATAATTCAAGACCCTCCTATTAGCAAAACCAAAGAAGTTGATCAAGAAGAGAGGCTAGAAAGAACAAAGGATAGAAACCAAAGAAAATCAAAAAGGAAACAAGACATAGAAGTTGTATCTCAAACTGCAGAGCCTTCTCAAAAAGAAGATCACCAAACACTGTCCGAAAGGTTAGCCTATCTTAAAGAACAAGCAGCTTCAGCCAAGAAGAAACGAAAGGAAAAACAGGGTATGGGTATGAAGGAAGATACTAGTCCACAGCATGTGAGAAGAAGCTCTAGGCTTAAGGGGAAATTAAAAACAGTAAAAACCAAAGGGCCCCACTTTATTGATTTGGGGGAGGAAACCCCAGAAAAGCCTCCAGCAACCTCTCCTGACCATAGCCCACACCATGTTTCCATTTCACAGCCAGATGTTGACATGAGTCCTTCTCGGCCAGAGTTTGAAATCAGTCCCTCTCAACAGGATTTTGGGGTCAGCCCAAAGAAGGCTACACCCGAGTTGGACCCAAATCAACAGGAGATGTACGATTATATAGAACCCTTAGAGAAGACAGCTGCAGGTCCGAGCACTTCATTCACTCAGCCTCACACCGCACAAGAACCTCTAGTCTAATCCTTAAAACAAGAAGTCTTTGAATTGGAGGTTTTAAATAGACATATTAAAAATGAAAATGAAGCATTAAAGGAGCAAAGCAGATTGGACAAGATCATTCATGACAACACTATGTTACATATAGGATTGTGGCAGAAAAAGAACAGGAAATTAAAGAAAAAGTGCAGGAAGTTGAGTAGGGAATTGATCAGTCTCAAATTTAGATGTTTGATAAGGAAGCCCAGGATGGTAGTAGTACCAAGGAAGAGGAGAAGAGGACTGGATGTACTAGCAGAAGCTTCAGAGCACATGGACTAAAGGGAGGATGATCAAAATTTTGGTTGCATGGGGACATGCAACACCTTCACAGTGGGGGTATGTTGAGTCCCAAACTTGCATCTTTCCTATAAACCTTTCTAGACTTTTTCCACTTACCTAGACCTCCTAAGCTGTCAACATCATTGCATATTAGTTTAAAAGAGCATATAAAGTGGTTTCCTAACTATGTTTTGTGTCTGCTGTTTGAATTAGATTTTTGCTCATTGAGATGCGAAATCTTGTCACTTTGCGCAGCCAGTTCAACTTTCCGCAACCTTTTTGTTAAAGTCTATGTTGTAGGTGTCTTCAGGCAAATCGAACCACATGGGCAAGTTGGAAATGACGTGGATATGGACCGAGTCCTATTGGCTCAGTCGAATCCACCAAAGAAGGTCGTGGTCAAAGGTAGTCAAGCGGTGGTCAACCTAAGAGTCCCACGGTGATAGAACTCTGTTTTTCACCACGTGAAGACTTGCGTGGCCGTTCCTAAATCTCAGGGGACATATCAACACCTATGGACTGCTCCATAAGCCGAATCCAACAACCACCCTCCATAGATTTAATCTTCACGGCAGCCATAATGCTAGATTCTTGGACGTGGTTGTTCACGTGTCTTTTATCAGTGCAAATTTTAGGAAATTAGTTATGTCATCCTCTGTTATAAATAATGCATTCTCATACGCATAGTGGCTAGCTTTGTAATGTAATTTTGACTGTTAACGAGCCCACTGTGTCGTGACTTTATTTCTATGTTATGACTACACTTTGAATACATGAGAAGACTTTGTTTATAAGCTCAATTCGTGGTTGATTGCTGATTGCCCGAGGTTGTGCAGAGGGCCCCTGTACACACCGAGGTTTTTTTTATTGTTGTATAGTTTCCTACTTGATTTCTTTATGTTCATTATGCCATAATCATTCATTTGTATATATTGCACTTCCTATGGTATTAACGTTGATTGTTGTTCATAGTTTTTATGCTTTATAATGCTGTTAACTGATCAATGTCTTTGTTTCAGATTACAGTAGGTAGCCCGGGCATTTGCACATAGTTTTACAATGACTAATGACATGGAATTATTCTTGTCCTTTTTCTGATTTATTTTTCTTAGTTCTTAGTTCCAGCACTGTTTTATTTATATCAGTTCTGCTCATTTACTTTTCTGCAAGATAGATATTAAATTGCTCATGTCATTTTCAGTTACCTCCGAAAGCCATAGCGAAACTAATGGTGAGGGATTGAAGTATGAGTGTGTAGTTTGATATTAGTTTATTTTTCTGCAAGTTATTTATTGAATTGCTCATGTCATTTTCAGTTACCTCTGAAAGCCATAGCGAGACTAATGGTGAGGGATTGAAGTATGAGTGTGTAGTTTGATATTAGTTTATTTTTCTACAAGTTAGTTATTGAATTGCTCATGTCATTTTCAGTTACCTCCGAAAGCCATAACGAGACTAATGGTGAGGAATTGAAGTATGAGTGTGTAGTTTGATACTAGTTTTATTTTCTGCAAATTAGATATCAGATTACTCAAGTTGTTTATGATTACCTCCGAAATCGAGAGCGAGACGAATGGTGAGGGGTCAGAATATGAGTTGATATAATTTGATTTTAGCTTATTTTGCTTGCAATTTTTGGATTTCTTTGAGTTCAGTTTCTTTCATATTTAGACAGCAGCAAGGATACCGGGTTTCATGATCAATAGCTCACTGTTTGTTTAATTAGAATAGTGGCACATTTTCATTCTCTTTTAGGAATTAATTTTATAATTGCATGTTTTAAAACCTTTTTGAAAAGTTTGAAGTTCTGGGAATCATTTTAAAGGACAACATTGCCTTGAACACTTATATCCATACTTGTCTTTTAGAATTGCCATCTCACATTAGGGAATCAACGAAGATAAACCCCAAAACAAACTAAAAATAAAAAACAACAAAAAGTAAGAAATCAGTTATCTTGCATATATAGTGCGCCTCACTTCAGCAGTTTATGACTCCCGAATTGACAATTAACATAGCAATTTAGGACACTCTAAATTGACCAAACAGATACCACTCGACTATAGACCACCTCATCACTTAGGATCATTGCCGAGGAATGTTGCAATAGTAAAGCTGATATATTTTGTTACTTTGTGGACTTTAGAAAATCCTTCGACACTGTTCCTCAATATAAGATTTGGAAAAGACTTGATGAGATCATAATTATTCCTCCTAAGTTGAAGATTGCTATGATTTGCCTCTACGAGACGGTTGTTGCCAATATTAAAATCACCGAAGGGTGGTATAAAGATATTAAATGAAATATCGGGGTTAAGCAAGGGTGCCCCCTTTCCCTACCCTTTTTTTTATTTACATCGATAGGTTAGAGGAGTGTTTGGAAATCGAGGGGTGCAAAGGAACTGAGCTTGCTAGTATTACCATCACTCTTCTCCTCTACGCCGATGATATCATTCTTCTTGCTAGAAGCCATTAGGAACTAAACAAGAAACTTAAGACTCTTCATTGCTATTTCTCTAAGATCGCTATGACGGTTAATACTAACTTTATTATATTACAATCATATGCAACGTTTAAAAGAAGCTGGTTTTATACGACCCAGAAAAATTGAGGAATAGTTGAATTCATCCAAGTGTAGAGCTAACCAAATCCCAAATGAAGATTGTGTGCCTGATGAAAAGAGTAACAAAAATTATTGGGTTCGTAGCCAAAATAAGAATACTCGTGATATTTGGTACAATGTCATATATAAAGATTCCAATCTACACTTCTGTAATTGCAAGTGGGCCCTAAATGGAAATGTCTGTAAACATGTATTGAAAGTTGAGATGCTAGCAAGTAACATTAGTTTGGGTGAAAATGTATTGCCTAATGTCACTAATCCTACTACAAAAATTCCTAGAATTTTATTTGATTTGAATGAATCACCTATATTGGGCCCAAAAATCCAAACAAAGATTCTACCATGCTTTGATTCTCCTCCCAATCTAAATTATCATAATGAAACAAGCATTGATGATTTAGATAATTTCTCATATAATGTTGAATCAACCAATGTACAACTAGATAGTGCATTATTTGAAGATGATGAGATGAAATGTGTTAACTCATCAACTCATGAGAAATTGAGATCCATAATACCTACAAATTTGGAACAGGCATATGCATTAAACAACTTGGTAGCAAAGCATGTCAAGAATACAACAGAATGTTTTTCAATACTATAACTCCATCCAAGATCACTACCAAGAGAAAACATAGTTTCTTGAGCCCAATCAATAAGAAAAAACATTGTGGTTGCAAGTCAAAAGCAGGGAAAGCTAAACTGCAATTTGAAAGGGTTGGACGAGTTCGTGCAAAAGAAGAGCATGAATGAACAACTGGAGTTATATTCTCAACAACAAAGAAATGTGGACCACATGCCTAAGTTAGTGCAACATTCTATTATACACAAAAATGGTATGGAAATATGATGTTATGCATTTTTTCATGTGAAATATGATATACTATCATTTGCAATGCATAGGCATAACTATATGAACTTTTTTTGTTGTTACAGTTGGCGGGACAACTTGTCGACTCCAATTATTTAATGAGCATGTCGGTGAAAGAAACTATATCATTGGGAACACTTCTCCAATCAATACCATCCAAATCTCCTCCCCGAGGGTGCTTCCCCCTATTGTACAACCAATGGGGATGTATTGTTGGCCACACCCACCACCTTTTTCCTTCATAAATTCTCCCATGCCTATAACCGCCTCCCCAAAACCTTCCCAATTCCCATCCCTACCCTTTAACCATCCACCCTTCTCATTGTTCCAATCATCCACCCTTAACATTCAAATTTCCCCGCCTAGGGTGATCCCTCGCCCTAGGGTTATTCCCACTATCGTACAACTGATGGGGATGTATCATCGCCCAAACCCACTAACTTTTTCCTATTTTTCTTCCACCATGCCTTTATCATTCACCCCTAAACCATGCCTATGTCCATCACCAAGTGCTCCACCATCTACCTAGGAAGGGCAATCTTCTCCATTGCCTTAGATCTTCATGGGGAGAATGAGTAGTTGATCAAAAACTTATCATTAATTAATGAAATTGGTTATATGCATTTTGGATTTTACAACTAATTGGTTATTGAATTTTTGCAGCAATACCAATTTGGAAATGCACGTGGGAGTGACAAGAGTGGCGATGGTGACTTACACACCCAATTTCTAGATCAGTCGTGAGGCCACTTTTCCATAATTTCATTCATGGGCATGAAATTCCATTATCTATGTTGGGAATGAAGTTCCATTTTGTAGAAAAGAAAAATGTATAGCTAGACAAATTTGGAATACAAATACATGAATTTGAACTTGTGTGTATGACAATGTCTTCATTGACTTTTAAATTCATGATGTGGATTTGATGTTATATCCTATCAATGTTACATTAGTTTTGATGAATGTAGTTAGAATGGATTTATTTGTTTCATTTGCAAGTTATAAAGTTTGCAAGTTAAGTTACTTTTATATTTATATCTTACTCATTGTTGCATGCATGAACAAACATATCATTACCAAGGAACTTTGCTTAGTTATAATAATAGATGTATCATGTACATGAAGAGAGCATATATATGGATTTAGATTTATTTTAATTTTTAATTTATGAAAAAGAAAACTAAAGTTGAATTTTTGAAAAAGAAAAGTACACTATACATGCCT
Organism: Pinus tabuliformis; assembly: GCA_031772625.1. Lineage (NCBI taxonomy): Eukaryota > Viridiplantae > Streptophyta > Pinopsida > Pinales > Pinaceae > Pinus > Pinus tabuliformis. Next base: position 2,078,138,274 of record CM062818.1, read on the forward strand.
TATAAGAAAATCTGCAAAAATAGATAAATATTTGAGCCTTTACCACTTCAATACTAACATTTAAAGATGAAAAATTTATTGATAAGTGATGTAGATTTGAGCCCCGGGACCTGATGGCTTCAATACATAATTCTTTCGAGTGGCCTGGCCTATTTTGGGTAAGGATATCTTGGAAGTGGTTGAAGAATCTTGGCTATCTCAGAAGGTACATCCCTCTTTGAACTCTACTTTTATAGCCCTGATTCCAAAAACAACTCATTCTGAAGACCCTCAAGGATTCATACCTATTTCTCTATGTAATATCATATATAAAATTATCTCCACCATTATGGTCAATCGTCTTAAACCCTTTCTTCCTGCCCTGATTTCTCCTGAGCAAACTGGTTTTGTCCAAGGCTGCCAAATTATGGATGGCATTGTCACTACCTAGGAGGCAATTCACTCTCTCAAGAGCCTTAAATCAAAGGGTATGATGATAAAATTAGACTTATCCAAAGCCTATGATCACCTGAGTTGGTCCTTTTTTATGAACATAGTGAAATCCTTTAAATTTGACTAGCGATGGATCCAATGGATTTCTTCTCTCATTTCCTCCCCAGTATTATCGATCCTCATTAATGGCTCTCCCTCCCACACCTTCAATGCATCCAGAGGCCTCCGTTAAGGTGACCCTATTTCACCCTTCCTCTTCATTCTGGTTGCGGAAGGGCTGGGAAGATATATAAAATCAGTTATTCAAGTTGGCCATTTAAAAAGAATTCATCTATGGGGCAATGATCTTCCCTTATCCCACCGACAATTTGTGGATGATATAATGTTATTATGTCAAGTCACCCTTCAGGAATCCAGGGCTCTAAAAGCCATACTGCAATACTTTATGCAAGATTCTGGTACTGAGATCAGTAATGAGAAATCCAATATCTTTTTCTTCAACACCCTGATTCCTTCCCAATCTTTCATGGCCAGGATTCTGGGAGTTCGCATTGGATCCCTTCTATCCAAATACCTGGAAATTCCCTTAGTGACTAACTTTCTTAAGACTTCCTGTTGGAAAACCATCCTTGAGCGAATCCAATCTCGGCTTCAAAACTAGTATTTCTGATTCCTAAACATTGTTGGGAGGGTGGTTTTACTAAAGGTTGTGCTACAATCGATCCCAATATATCAACTCTCGGGTCTAGCTACTCCTAAAACTGCTTGCTCTGATATGACAACTATCTTCAAAAACTTCCTATGGCAGGGGGCTCAGGAAGCTAAAAAATGGGCACTCCTTTCATGCAATTAGTTGAATAAACCTAAAATGGAAAGGGAGTTAGGTCTTCAGGATCCCTTTCTACTAAACCAAGTGATGGGGGGGGAGGATGGGGGAACTTTGGTGGCGACAGATTCAAGGTGTAACTGATCTCTGGAAGGTCATCTGGGGCTAGAAATATAACATGCCTTCAACTACAGAGGAAAGACTGAGAATGCAGGGAACTCCAAGAGGATCATCAATTTGGAGCTTAGCTTCTAATAATAAAGAGTTATTTTGAAACCATACATTCTGGGAAGTCAAAGATGGGAGGAGTGCTCTATTCTGGCCAGATTCATGGCAACAATGGGAAAAACTATTGAGTCGCCAAGATTTTGCGAAGATCTTACTTTTCACTAATAAACCCCACAACTTGATGGTTAATCAGTTTTGGGACCCGACCCCCAGGAATCAATGGAGACAGTGGAAAACGAAACAAGACTGGAACAACCCTCCTGACTCAAATCAATGGGATGTGTTTGATTCTGAGTTTCACACTAGAAGAATTGCATCGTTAGAAGGACATGACATTCTTAGGTGGGGCTATAAAACTAAAGGTATGTTCACCATAAAAGAAGCTTACCAACTGGCATCAGAGGAGCATCCGGATCAGTACAATCCACTCTGGAGGAAAATATGGATGGGACAATTATGGCCGAAAGTAATGTATTTCTTGTGGCTAGTGTGCAGTGGCAGGATTCTCACCTGGGACGAATTACAGAAGAGAGAAATCCATGGGCCCTCTTTTTGCAATATGTGTGCCTCTCAGACTGAAACCATAGAGAATCTCCTAAATATATGCCCCTTTGTAGCCCGACTCTGGCAGAATATAAATACTCCTTTTGGTCATCTAGACCAAGATAATACCAGTATCTAATCCACCATTGGGAGTTGGAGGAGAAAAATCTCTTCTAATCTGATGGTAAATCGAGCCTGGTGTCTATCTCTTGGCTTTCTTTTATGGGCAGTATGGAAGGAAAGGAACATAAGGATTTTCAAGGACTAGAAACTGTCACACTTGGAAATCTGGAAAGGAATACTCCAAAATGTAAGAGAATCTATACTAGTAGAGAAATGGCATTCTGATTATTGGAAGGTCAACCCCCAAGAAGCACGCATATTTTCTACTCTCAACTTATCCCAACAAATGCTTGCACCTTCATATTGGAACTTAAATTTGCCTCTCAACCAATCTCCTTCTCGCTTCTCATGACCCCCGAGGGTTTTCTCAAGCTAAACTTCGATGGGGCATCCAAGGGCAACCCTAGGGATGCGGGTTTTGGAGGGGTCATCAGGGATTTGCGGGGCCAGGATGTCCAAATATATGCTTCAGATTGTGGCATGGCAAGTAACAAAGAAGATGAATTCGATGTTGTTAAACATGGTTTGATAATAGCCAAAAGGGAAGGGTTGAGAAAAATGGTGGTGGAAGGCGACTCTTCTCTGGTCATTAATACTATTAAAAATCTTAACCAGGGGTCCCAGTGGGAAAATATTAGAAAAAGTTGGAGGACTGTTTGCTTGATCCAGGATATCAGTGAACTTATTCAATATTTTGAATATATCATCCCCTCGCATGTCTCTCGCAATGGAAACAAAGCTACATATTTCTTAGTAAACTAGGGCTATCTTCAGCCGAGAGTGAATATAGATAAGCCTTGGATAAGGGAGATTGGGGAAGAAGGAATGGAACAATTGACTTTGATTTTGAACGAGGACCTGGCTCTTAATCAGAACCCCTGATTGGGGTGTGAGACAGCTGAAGGCCCGCTTGGTCTTGATTGATATGACAGAGCTTTTATTGTTTTGGGATAGTGGGTAGTATCCCTCACGCCCTAACATGCGTTTTCACTGTGGTAATATGAAGCGTCGCAGATCTTGGCAGATCCACGATGTGAAGGTTGGTAATCCTTGGCACCTATAGCTAATGGGAGCAAAGGTGATGTTAAGACCATATATCCTGCGTATAAACCCAGGTCCTCAGTTTCTTAAGGAGCCTAAGTTTGTTGGTTACAGGTTTGCGACAACGAGAACATGAGAGGAGTACCCAGCTGCTACATGTCTCTGCTTGAGGTTGGCGTATAAAGTCTAGTTTGCCTATGTTGTCTTTACTCTTAGCCTCTGTATAATGGCTTGGGTCACGAGGGTGGGAAAGTGGGAGAAGGGTGAAGAAAGGGGGCCCGACCTTGGTAGATATGGTGAAGTCTCAACCTTGCAGTGGAGCCTCGGGTCAAGGTGGAAGAGGTAGAAGACACTAGGAAGATAAAGGAAAAGATGTAGATCCATCTTCCGATCAGACTGAGCGGTAGACGACTGTGCGACAAAGAACTGAACGACAGGAGACTGCGCGACAGGTGACTGCGTGGTAGATGACTGCATGGTAGGGGACTGCATGACAGGGGACTGCGCGACGGGGGATAGCGTGGCATGGGACTGCGTGGAAGATGGGTCGAAAAAAATTATGAGAATCTTCAGGCCACGGTCAAGGCTTACTGCGAAAGGACCCCGACGCAGGTGAAACAATTGATTGCGAACTGGGAGGCAGAGTTGAATTCACAAGCTAAGCTGGAACTTCCAGTCGAAGACTGGGGGAACTAATCACGGACCCTAGGTACACAAGTGACCATCTCACCTTGTTCATACAGTCCATTCATCTTTACTAGTTAATGAAGTGCATAGTGGCCAAAGCAATGGCTGCGACCACCAACGGAGTGGTGCACAATGACGTCGAGTCGGGTCTACAAGACATTCAAAATGAGCTCCAGCTTATCCAACATCAGTCGCAGAACTAGAACAACGCTCTGGGCTGCATCAAGCGACATATCCCATGTCTGCCACAAACTGAATTACCAGGATCAAGTGCTAAAGATCCTGGTCAGGTGGAATAGTTGGATGATTAGTGGATCGAAGTTATGAATGTTAATTTTAGATTTTTTTGGATGTTTATGTCGGGTAACATTTATGTTTTCAGTCTGATGTTTATTAGTTGGTTTTTGGACTATCGACCTTATAAGGCTTGGCTAAAAAGGCTCAAACTATTTATGTTTTGGATGGCTTATAATGTAATTCGGTGGCCAACAAATTTGGTTTCTGGGTAGGTTGAGGCCACCTAACGACTCATATATTTGTAACCTACCTATTTATAAATGAATGAATGAAAAGTACTGCTAAGCTTACAAAAAAAAAATACTAAAATATAATATTAATTAATTTATATCAATATAAAAATATGTTATATAATAAAAATTTATTGTTTAAATTTTTTTTTTTAATAATAATATTCATGTTAAGAAAACGTATATAGAAATTATTTAGCTTAGTTCATTCATTTTTTTTTAATGCTATAAATTATTTTTTATATAAGAGGCATGTAATAAACAACAATGTTGCATATTATACTTGTTTATATATTTATTGATAAAATTTACAAAATATTACAACATTTTTTGTCCAACCATCCTATTGTAAATGGATGCCCATACCGTAGAAGATAATTCATAATTTTGAAAACTTATATTCATGTGACAAGATTGTGCATATTTTTTAATAACTTGTTTTACTTATTAGGTGTAAAATAAATTTTTACTTTTATTTATTATTATATAAATATAAATTTATTATTTAACTCATATATAAATATTATACTATTTCATATAAATTATGAAAAACTTTAAATATTTATTTCAAATTTATAAATTATTATCTAAAAATACATGTTTCATATTACACAATTTTTAAAATTTTATTATTAGAAGATAATTCATAATTTTGGAAGTTTTAATTTCTGAAAAAAATAGAGATTTTTTTTTTACTTATTACTAATTAATCATGTAAATTAAATAATTTGGTAAATATCCATAAATATTAAAACACTTATATTATAAACATCTTATATTACTAAAATTTAAAAATAAAATAAAAACTAAGTAAATTATAATTTTATTTTAAATTACATTAATATTGATTAAAACAAGAATTAATATAAATATTAAACATATATACAAGTAAAAAAAAATGTAATAATATTTTTATCCATCTAGATTTATTCTCATTTTACTATAGATATTTTTAGCTATCTTGATCTACTCTAGATTTACTATGGAGATTTTTAATTTGTAAAGAAGTTTTGTTACAATATTATGGGTCAATACCATCACTTATCAATATCACATGCAGAAAAATAACAAATAACTCTATATAACACTTGTTCATATAATTTTTTTTAATTAATCAATTTAATTAAAATAGCAAAAAATACATGACTACTTTAAAATAAATCTTAATCTTTGATTTGTGTATGCATCTAATAATATTCTAAAATATTCATGGAAGATAAATTTCTACCATCCACATTATTAATAATTTAATTAAAATTATAAAAACAAATCAACATATCTATTAATATAATTATTGTTGTCCTCTCAAAGTGACTATTTTCTCATGGTTAGTTTTCTACAACAAAAACTTAACATGGGAAAACTTGAGGAAGAGATGGTGGCACGGCCCAAGCAGATGTGTGTTGTGCGAAGCGGAGGAGGAGACAAACTTTCACATGTTCTTCAAATGCGCGGCCTCCCAACAAATCTGGTATGACTTGGCTATTTCTTTTCATTTTCCTCACGTGTGTTTCATTTCTATCCATGCAGCAGCATTCGAGTGGTGGGGAAGACAAGAGGAATCTAAGCGTCCAATCCTTCCCATTGCGTTATGGTGTGTTTGGAAATGGAGAAATCACAAGATTTTTGAAGATTCAAAACTCCCTTTAAAGTCTATGTTGCTAAGCATATCCGCTCTCTATGAGTCGATCCAAAGGAGGGTAAGTTATGAGTGAATACAGGTTTCGGGCTCATTTTTTTTGCTGTTTTTGTCTATGCTTGTCACATTGGTATATAGGAAAACAGACCATGGTCAGCATGCTTCGGGGTTATCTGTGTTACGCTTAGTACATATGATCCTATATGGACGCCCAATATTTTTTATGTGGTTAACATATGATCCTATATGGACACCCAGTATTTTTTATGTGGTTCTCTTTTATTTTCCTTGTTAAATCTGTAAAAATCTGACTATCTAGAGTTTGGTCACCATTTTTTGGAAACCACAAACTATTCTGTACTCTTTAGGTTATATTGCATATATTGCTTCAATATATAATATATAGAACATAAAATTTCTCCATCAAAATTACAAATGCAAATCAAATAAAAATGCACTTTCATAATCTCTAAAATAATATTTAATGTTTACATAATTATTAATTTAATTTGTATTTATTCTTCAGCTCCTAAAACGAAATAAATTAAATACAATCCACATATATAATGATACAAACAATGATTAAATTTTTAAATAATAAGAGTGCAAAAACATTAAGATTGAGCTTTTTTGGAGATCAGATTAATGAGATATGCTGATTTTGACGAATTGCCTGCGAACAATCAACCTTACAGGTATTGTCAAGTGTCATCGTCACGATCTCGTGCATTGAAACGAAACAACATTGTATGCTCCATTCCACAAGTTGGACACGCAATTCAAACCACAATGTTGCAAGTGGGCAGGAATCTTGGAAAGCGTGCTGCAAGTGGCAGCTGTCCGTTATCTGTTCAGATGAAGAGGTTTCACTGGTTTACCCACTTCTTAAACTTAAATCGTCCTTACCTTAAAATAATGTGTCGTTTAAATCGTCCTTACCTGTGGCGGTCCTTCTTCTATAGTACATGGCAGCCGGATGGATGACCTTTCGTTTATGGTAAGCCATGCTCATGTATTTACATTCTTGAATCCTCCACTATCACGGTCACTCTCAAAGCATTCAATACGCTATAGTATAGGAAAGCAAGAGTTAACGATCCTGTTATATGGCATTAAATGTCTGTTTATATGTAAGTTTGATATTTATATAATTTTAGGTGGGATGGAATGCTCCGAAAGTCACAGCGCACGTGTTTTATATGACTATCCAACTGGCAGTTAAACAGGCATTTAATGCCTTATGACTTTCCGAGCACTCTATCCCTACCAAAAATTATATGGCAGCGCCTAACCAGCCATATATCGCCTATTCAATGCACCGGGAGATGCAAGCGAGATAATCCGTTAACACAAGAATTTGAAAACTCGTCACTAAATAAAAAAAAGCAATTTGAGTGTTAACTGGCTATGTCGCGTGCATCTCCGGGTGCATTTAATACGCGATATATGGCTGGTTAGGCGCTGCCAAATTATATAGCTATCAAACTTACAGCTAAGCTGGTCAGGAAATATGGCTTTCCAATTCCCACTGCGCGCCGATCATATTACGACATTTTTAGATAAGACCTCCCACCTTCGTGAGGACGGTGATTTTACTTTTCGACCTCCCTATTAGCTTTTCGACCGGCCATTTCTCTAGTTTTTCATCTTCATCTTCATTGCCGTGACAAGGGTTTCCTCCATCTTCCAAACTGATCGGATCGATCACTAGAAGGTATCAAGTATGGAGCCAGTAGCAACGCCATCATGGGAGCCATACCAGGTTTTCATCAACCACAGGGGAAAGGATACCAAGCTGACTCTTGCCAGCCTCATTTACCATGCCCTCGAACCCTATGGTTTGCGAGTCTTTTTGGATCAGTACGTACTTTGCCCGGGAGATACCATCGAGACTGAAATCCGAGGAGCCATTAGCAGTTCCTCTGTTCACATTGCCATATTCTCGAAGAATTATGCTGAATCACACTGGTGCTTAAAAGAGCTTTGTTGGATGTTGACATCATCTCATGAGCCCAGGTTTATTCCCATATTCTGTGACGTTGAGCCTTGGGAACTTCGTTTCATTGAGAAGGGATGTTATGCCGAAGCCTTTCAGAAACACCGTGAAAGAGGATCCATGGAAGTAGTGGATGAATGGAAGGAAGCACTCGGAAAAGCCGCAGACATTTCTGGTAAGGTGTTCAAAGGGAAGGAAGCACTCGGAAAAGCCGCAGACAATTCTGATACGGTGTTCTATTGGAAGGAAAGGTGAATACATGCTTTACTTATTTATCATATCACAATAGAGATATTTCACTTATTTATCACCTATCAACTTGGTGAATCTTGAATCATCAATTTTCCTAACTATGATAGACTGCAAATAATTTTTTTTGTTTACAGTGATGACTATGGAAAGCTTGTGAGGAACATTGAAAACACTGTAATGGAACACGTCAAACGGGACCCGTTAGAGATCCCTCCTCACGCAGTTGGACTAGACCAGGCCTGGAAGGATTTGCATGATCAAATTAAGAAACAAAGCTCCAAAAAGGTGGTAGTAATTGCCGGATTAGGCGGAATAGGGAAGTCAACTCTGGCGAGACATATCTTCAACGAATTGAGCCGTTCGGAGTTTAGAAGGGCTTCTTATTTGTTTAACGTCAGAGAAACAGATGATCATGATTTGCAGGGGCAGCTCTGTCGTGATTTGCTGGGCAAAAATATGGTACGTAGCTGGGAGGGGAAGATTATGTTACGAAACAGTCTAAAAGGATTAAAAATTTTGATTGTTTTCGATGATGTGGATGACAGGCACGAAATAGAAAGCGTACTGGATGTACATGCTGTGGAAGAGGGTAGTCTGATCTTCGTAACATCTCGTGATAAAGATGTTGTGAGGGCCTCTTATAAAAACATTTCATTCGTGTATGATGTAGAGCCATTGAAGAACAAGCATGCCCGAGAATTGTTCTGCTATCATGCCACCCGTCAATCAAATTCAATTGAAGGCTGCGCAGATTTGGTGGAGGATTTTTTGAAAATTTGTGAGGGTTTGCCTCTCTGCTTACAAGTTTTGGGGGAGCAGCTATCTAGCAATTCCGATAGAACGCACTGGAAGCGGCAGTTGAAATTATACTCTCAAGGAGCGAGTCTGCCCGAAGCAAAGGATGTAATGAACAAATTATTAAAATGGAGTTGCAAAGATATGGACAGCGAAGAGCGAAGGATGCTTTTGGACGTGGCTTATTTCTTGGTGGGAGAAGACAAGGAACTGGCTGTTCAAGTGTTAGAGGGATTAGATTATATGCAGGACGTTCACTACTCCCTCAAAAGGCTCTGTGAAACTTACCTCGTAAGTTTCAAGAACGACGTGGACTATCATCATGATGAAACTAAAAGGGGGCAACTTCGACAAAGGCAGATTCTGCGAAGATTCAGAGATTGGGAACCTTCTGAGGAGGCGGGATCGGTAACAATCCCAGATTTCCAACATTTTACGGAGGAGGTATCGCAATCATTGTCAGCGGCTTTAACGAAGCGCAGTTCAAAACTTATAATGCATAATGAAGTCCGGGAAATGGCTCGATGTATTGTTAGAGAAGATCAAAGCGAGCCACTCCGCCTTCGCTGCGCAGTGGATTTCGAAAAGCAGGTATGCTAAGTTTCGATTTCCTTGCACTTCTCCGCTTCTAATTATAATCTTTTTGACATTTTGACTTTAGATGTTTCCTATAATGGCTAGTTTGAAATTATGCCATTTGATGTTTTTAAAATTATGTTTTTTTAATAACCGGAGATTATATTGTTTTTTCTTTTGTTCAATAAAAAAATTGCTTTTTAAACCGATTCTAGGTTTATTAAGATTTAAAAAAAATATTACGCTAAATATTTTGAAAATAAAAAAATAAATTTTAATCTTTTCAATATAAAAGTAGTAAATTAAAAAATAAATTTTAATATTTTTAATAATTTTCAAAATAAATTTTAATCTTTTCAATATAAAAGTAGTAAACTAAAAAAATAAATTTTAATTTTTTTAATAATTTTCAAAATAAATTTTAATCTTTTTTTAATAATTTTCAAAATAAATTTTAATCTTTTCAATATAAAAGTAGTAAATTAAAAAATAAATTTTAATCTTTTTAATATAAATAGTTTTTCGTAATGAGTTGATTGTTAATTTTATTTGGTTTTAATTTAAATAATAAGATATAAAAATATTTAAAAAAAAATCTATTCAATTTTTGCACAAAAGAATGTTAGGTAGATAGCTATCTACTATTTTTTTTATGCAAGAATGCCATGTGATAACTGTCCACCATAGTTTAAGTAAATATTTGCATAAAAATGGTGGCCACTATCTATATAGAAATTTATTGTAAAAGAATTCCTAATTATCTTTATTTTCACTATATGTCTACTAGTTACAAAGAAATTTCAAAATATGTTGAAACTCCCACATAGTAAAGTGTTAATAATTATAAACTTTATGTATTTCTATAATTTTGGTCATTTGATTTGGAATTAATAAAATTTTAAAAAGTGTTTAAATATTAAATTCTGGCACCAATAACTTTGGTTGTCAATTATTTTTTGCACAAGGCATGAACTAACCAGCAACGCTCCATATTAAATTTATTATATTTTGTAATTAGATATTTCTAGTAATTAAACACTAGTTAAAAAATATGCCTTTTGATGTTTTGTTAAGATGGTAACAATGGTTAAATTTAATATATGTGTGTGTGAGAAATATTCATTTTTATATGTATGTTTGCATGATAGAGAGATATCTCTTGCATCTATTTTTATAACAATATATTTTAGATATAAGCAAACTCCCAATAGTTGAAAATAATTAATATTATTTTGTATTAATGGAGAAATGGTTACACTAGTTGTAACGTATCTCCTTAGTTTAGGATTTGTTCCTAGAGTTTAGGAGTTTGGTGCAACTTCCTCATTTCTAATAAATGTATTTAATGATGTAATTGTTCATTGATGAATAGTAGAGTGTACGGAGAGATTTCTCCTTGTTTGAGTGCAGTCTCTAGGTGCAGTACTCACCTGTGAGCTGTAACTCCTCCTTTTCAATTCAAAGTCTGATTTTTATCTTGGTATCAGAGCACAGAGTAGGGATGCATCATTGATTTCAGATCTGTAGTGGCGGTAGAGTATATATATGGATTTGTAGAATCAGGTGGACTGCAGCAACACCTGAAGACAGGTCTCAGATGACTGATCATCTCTGAGCGCAAGAAAGTGTTGGCGCAGTTTTGTCGGGAACAGTCGCGCTTTTTTTGTGTGGAAAGAAGAGCTAGTGCGGATTTTTAAGAAACAGTCGCGCCACTTAGTGCGGGTTTGAGGGTGATAAGCACGCCAACGCGCCAGAAAGTACAATTAGCGCGGAAAATCAAGGAAGAATCGCGGCAATTTGGGGAGACGCGTCGATTTTGTTTTGGGCGCGGACGTTTCACTGTTGAAGAAGCGCCGACCTTCTTCCCTTTGTTTCTGGCGCAGATATTTCGCTGTCAAAGAGCGCCAACCTCTTTCTCATTGAAAAATCTGCGATTTTTGCAGATCAGAGTTGCCCGGTGGTGGCACTTTGGATTTCCGGATCTGTTCGGTGGCAACAGAGCGGAAAGCCCGGTGGTGGCGTATTGGAGTTCCTGATCTGCTCGGTGGTAGCAGATCGGACTGGCTCGGTGGTGGCGTATTGAAGTTCCGGATCTGTTCGGCGGTAGCAGATCGGACTGGCTCGGTGGTGGCGTAGTGGAGTTCCGGATCTGTTCGGTGGCAGCAGATCGGACTTGCCTGGTGGAGGCACATTAAAGGTATAATTTTTTTATTTTTATTTTTTAAATTTATTGTTTTGTTGAAATTTCCCCAACACAGAGGTTCGGATCTGGTATAATTCAATATGAATAACAGTTTAGATTCGTACCTCCACGAGTCTGGCAAACTCGATGGATCGAATTTCAACAACTGGAAATTCAAGATGCAGACTTTGCTTGAAAGCGCGAATGATTGGTCGATTGTTACAGGAAGTGAGCTGAGATCAGGTTCAGCCACACAAGAACAAGATTGGGATAAAAGGGAGACGAAAGCAAAGGTCATATTGAAGATGTCCGTCAAGGACAATGTTATCCCACATATTAGAGATTGTAAATCGGCTGCTGACATTTGGACGACTATTAAAAACCTATACCAGATGCAGAATTCAAATCGTGTCTTGTCAATCAAAGGCAAGCTGTTTGCATTGAAGATGGAGGAGAATGAATCCGCTGCTGGATTCATTGCGAGAGTCAAAGACCTGAAGGACAGATTGGGAGATATCGGAGAGAAAGTTTCCGATTCAGATCTGGTCATGATCACGTTGAATGGAATGATTGATGATTACCAGACATTTATCACAGGGTTGTCAGTAAGGGAGAAAGCCCCTTCATTTGAAGAGCTGACAGGGATTCTGATACAGGAAGAAGAGCGTCGAAAAAACTTGAAATCACAGAGCAATGACCTTGCTCTGATGGCAAAAAGGAGATAGTTTAAAGGGAAGCAGCATTAGAAACCGCAGCAACAGTAGCAGAGAGGAGCCAACACATTTCAGAAGAGACCGTTTAAAGGTATGTCTGCTAATAATTTTCCCATCAAGAAATGTTTTTTCTGTGGAAAACCTGGACATGAGATTAGAGATTGTTATAAGAGGCAGGCAGATGAAGGGAGAAACAAACAGAGGAAACATAAGGGTTACTTTGTCAAGGAAGAGGAGGATCATAGCCATGAACTTATACTATTTATAGTCGATCATGCTCTTTCAGCTTCAACGGGAGATGAGGACGACATATGGTATGTTGACTCGGGTGCATCCTCACATATGACTGGTAAGAAGGACTGGTTTGACTTTCTTGAAGAAACTTCATGTGGGTCGAAAATCTATTTAAGAGATGATAGTGGACATGAGATCAAAGGACATGGTGACATTCTGTGAAATTACCTAGTGGTGACATTAAACACCTTAAAAATGTATTGTATGTTCCAAGAATTAAGAAAAATTTGGTCTCTGTCTCAATGATTACAGATCAGGACATGTAAGTTCAATTCTTTAAGACTAATTGTGTCATTAAGGATAGCCAGATGGAAACAGTTGCAACAGGAGTGCGCGTGGGGAACCTGTACAGACTAGATGTGAAGAGTATGCCACAACAAGCAATGGTTGCAGCTGGATCAACAGCCAAAAATATCTGGCATCAGAGATTCGGCCATCTTAATCTGCAAGACCTCATCCTACTTCAGAGAAAAGGTATGGTTGATGGACTCCCTGTTTTCCATAATGTTAAGCTGGATTGTGATGGATGTGCATTAGGGAAAATGCATAGAGAAGAGTTCCCTTTGCATGTTAATAGAAAGGAAAGAGACATTTTAGAACTGGTGCATACAGACATCTGTGGACCCATGCAAACCAGGTCATTAGGAGGAGCATATTACTTTCTCTTATTTACAAATGATTGCACTAGATTTTCATGGGTATACTTTCTGAGTAAAAAGAGTCAAGCTTTTCAGTATTTTAAAGAGTTTAAATCCATGGTAGAAAACCTAACAAGAAAAAGGATAAAAATTCTCCGCTCAGATTAAGGGGGAGAATACAGGTTGGGAGAGTTCATGGATTTCTGCAAGCATCATGGGATTGTGCAACAGTTTACAGTGCCTCACACTCCACAGCAGAATGGAGTGGCAGAATGAAAGAACAGAACTCTTGTGGAGTGCGCAAGGAGCATGCTTCAAGGTAAGGGTCTATCAAATGGTCTTTGGGCAGAAGCTATTAACATTGATGTATATTTAAAGAATAGTAGTCCTACTAGATGTTTAGGCTTCAAAACCCCTTTTGAAGCATTGTTTGGATTCAAACTAGCAGTGAGTCATTTAAGAATATTTGGGTTGAAAGCTTATGCTCATATACCCAAGGCAGATAGGAAAAAGTTAGATCCTAAAGCCCTGAAATGTATATTTGTTGGATATGGCACTGAGTTCAAGGCATATAAGTTATTTAATCCAGTGACTCACAAGGTTTTTGCAAGCAGAGATGTTATATTTCATGAATAGGTTGAAGAAGGAAAGAGTGACCCTAACAGTGATTGGCACATTCCATTGCTATTGGAAGAAAACAGTGAGGAAGATGAAGAGCTGGAGGAGAAACAAGAAGAAGAAGTAACAGATGATGTAATCAATGAAGATGCAAGTTTAGAAAAGGCTGAAATTGAGGTAAGTCCCCTACCAAGGAGATCAGATAAGAAGACTCGATTATCATCTAAATTGAAAGGCTATGCTTTAATGTCAAAGATTTTAAACATTGTAGAACCTGCAAATTATGAGGAAGCAAGTAAATCTGATGCATGGAACGCTGCAATATATGAGGAAATAGAATCAATAAACAGAAACCATACTTGGGATTTGGTTGAATTGCCTGAAGGTAAAACCCCCATAGGATGTAAATGGCTTTATAAACCAAAAATAAATGCAGATGGGAGTATAGAGAAACTTAAAGCTAGACTGGTAGCAAAGGGTTACTCACAGAAAGAGGAAATAGATTTCGATGACACCTTTGCTCCTGTAGCCAAATTAAACACCATTAGAATGCTAATTTCCTTAGCAACAAAACACAATTGGCAACTACACCAGCTAGATGTTAAGTCTGCATTTCTAAATGGTGAATTAAAGGAAGAAATTTATTTAGTACAGCCTGAAGGTTTTATGAAAAAGGGACAGGAACATCTTGTGTGTAAATTGAAAAAGGCACTTTATGGTTTAAAGCAGGCACCCAGGTCGTGGTATGAGAAAATTGACTCATTTTTTGTTCAACATGCCTTTCATAGGAGCTTGAATGATCCAAATCTGTATACCAAGTTTAATAAACAAGGGCAAATTATTTTGATTTTTTTGTATGTAGATGGTATGATCATAACAGGGAATGCTAACAAGTCGATCAAAGAAATCAAACAGCAAATGTCACAAGTGTTTGAGATGAAAGATCTCGGAAACCTTCATTATTGTTTGGGATTGGAGGTATGGAGAGACTCTGGACAAACTTTTCTTACTCAAGGGAACTATGCCAGAAGCTTGTTGGAAAGGTTCAGAATGGAGCAATGTAGATCAACAGCAACACCATGACAGCAGAATTTAAAGTTGAGCAGTGACGATGGTACTAAACAGGTGGATGCTACCATGTACAGACAGATAGTTGGCAGTTTGATATATCTGACTACAACTGGACCAGATTTGACATATTCTGTTAGTGTGTTGAGCCAGTTCATGTCAAAACCACTTGAAAATCACTGGGTCGTAGCAAAAAGTGTGTTGAGGTATCTTAGTGGTACTAGTAATTATGGCATTTTGTACACTGACACTTCTGATGTTATTCTAGCAGGTTTTTCAGATTCCGATTGGGTAGGTAACTTGGATGATCGAAGATCTATCACAGGTTACGCATTCAACATTGGATCCGGGTTCATAGCATGGAGCAGCGAAAAGCAGCACACTGTAGCTCTATCTTCATGTGAAGCTGAGTACCAAGCATTGTGGGCAGCCATATGTGAAGCTATCTGGTTGAGAAGACTTCTCAACGATGCAGGAGGAGCAGAAAGAATCAAATGTTATCAAAACCGACAACCAGAGTACCATCAAGCTTGCAAACAATCTAGTCTTTCATAAAAATACCAAGAATATTGATACTCAAGTTCATTTTGTTTGAGAGAAGCAACAGTCAAAAGAGATCTGTGTTGAATATTGTAAAACTTGTGATAACATGGCTGATATTTTTACTAAGCCTCTTGGGCATGTCAAGTTTGAATTGTTTAGAGGGATGCTAGGAGTTCAGGATAATCCTTTCTCCATTAAGGGGGGAGTTGAAAATAATTAATATTATTTTGTATTAATGGAGAAATGGTTACACAAGTTGTAACGTATCTCCTTAGTTTAGGATTTGTTCCTAGAGTTTAGGAGTTTGGTGCAACCTCCTGATTTCTAGTAAATGTATTTAATGATGTAATTGTTCATTGATGAATAGTAGAGTGTATGGAGATATTTCTCCTTGTTTGGGTGCAGTCTCCAGGTGTAGTACTCACCTGTGAGCTGTAACTCCTCCTTTTCAATTCAAAGTCTGATTTTATCTTGGTATCAGAGCACAGAGTAGGGATAGCCTTATCTTTTTTTAGGATGCATCATTGATTTCAGATCTGTAGTGGCGGTAGAGTATATAGATGGATTTGTAGAATCAGGTGGACTGCAGCAACCCCTGAAGGTCTCAGATGACTGATCATCTCTGAGCGCAAGAAAGTGTTGGCGCGGTTTTGTCACGAACACTTACTTATAGTAAGAAATTGTACTTATAAACTCTCAGATAAACCATGGTGTAGTAGTAGGCTCGTTACTACACAAACCATGGGTTTTTGGGCATGCTACAAAATGCTTGTCTCTATCCTAACTTAGATCATGCAATCCCACACCATGCACCTTGAACCTTAAACTCTGAAGCTTGGGGGTTTAAACTTGTGCTCATGGTCCATCTTTATTCTATATAAAAAAACCTATGGTGATAGAGTAATGAGATTAAAGGGTATTTTAGTTGTTCAATAAAAATAATAAAAATGACATAACAATTTTTTGTTTGATTTGAGAGTTTTTGTGTAGTTTGTTCAGTTTTAGCATGCTCATAATACATCCCATTTTTTAAAAAATGGATCTACTTAGCGGTTGGAAATGGAAATCTCAAAACGTTCCTTAAATTTATAATCCAATCTGAACATGATCACATTCCTCTCTTTCAAATCTTGGAATGCCTACTAAAATGGTCTATCATTACTTATTACACAATCATGGATTTCCTCATAACACATACCCTGTATATAATTATTGTTTTAAATATTAGAATCCTTCCAAATCCCTATTTAAAAGTAAAAATGGGATCAAATTTGTTTTATTATTTATAAGATCTTTTTTCAATCCAACTTCTCATGTTGAATGTTGAGATCAATTGCTCCTATTCAAAATACATTACACAACTAATGGGTTTGAGCATGCTAATTGAGAATTATTCTACATGACTTACAAAAGCTATGAAATTATATGAACAATGAATATACATAATTTTCCTAAATTATTGATCAGTTTCACAATTACTAACACCATTCAATATGTTATTCTTTAATGTGTATATCTATAATTTCACTAAACTTTATTTAGTTTATGCCCAACCTAAAATTAATAAAATAAAACTTACCTCAATACAAAATTTACTATGGTCAAAAACTAATAAAATAAATATAATAATAACATTTAAATAACAAACCTAAATAAACATAAAACATCAATTCAAAAATAATTTTGACGCCAAAAAAACCATTAAAACAATTTTGACCAAAAAAACCATAGTAAAAATACTTTGGTAAAGTGTCCATCAAATTTATACTCTCGGAAGATTAGTTCTCGATAATATTAAAATATTCCTTAAAAAAAAAGAGAAAGAGGCAATGAAAATTCCGATTACAATAGAAACCAAACATAATTAGTTTTATTATCACGATAAAATTTCTTAACGTTATTAGTTTTTCTCTTTCACTGGTGTGTTGTGAAAAAAGGTTAAAAGGACAATGTACTATATAATCCAATCACAGAAATAGTATTGGGCAAGAAGACATTACAGAAAGACTTGTCGTTGAGGTATCAGTTTATTTGTTCTTCTAAACTATGTCGGACGCTTCCCAAAAGAAAAATCCAAAGTCTATTACTTCAACAATTTTAACTTTGGGATGGCATGTTAAACACAAAGTCTATCGCTTAAATATTTCCAACTTTTGGATGGTCTAGGATTAATAGCATCAGTAAAACAACATCAGTAGAAATAGCATAACAAATTGCAAACGTGGACATTCTTCACCTTAGGTTAAAAAAATCCATGTGAAAGAGGAAATGAGTTTGTATGGGATTCAAAACATTGCATAACTAATTTCTGATTTTCCAATTTAAACGTTGCGAGGTAACGAAAATGTTAAATGGGAACAAATTATCCACACAGTCGGTAATGTACAAGAAAACATTACATATAAAGTTATTTGTATTTTAAACAATGTCCATTGGATTTCTGAGAAGAAAAATCCAAAATTTCATTGTCATTTCTCACTATCGAATAATATATCAAACATTACAGACTTTGCATTGACTATCCTTCAAGCATCAGAATTTCGTGTCTCTCTATATCCTTTACATTACACTAACGTAGAGATGTATGTTGTGGGTGGGTGTGTTGCAACCACAACCGACTTCTCTATTTTTCGAGAGTATGCAGACTTATATTAATTGTAAATACCAAAGGCTCTAGATAATGGTGCGGCCACAAGAGTTTTTGATGGAAATTTGGATGTGTAGCTTTGTTTATTACAAAATATTGGTGAAAACTATTAAGTCTATTATTTTCTTCTCTCCAAATTATATCTATATCTTTAAAGTGAAGATTTAAGGTATTTTTTTGCTAAATTTTCAGTATGTTAAATGCTCTAAATTTCCATGTGTTTCTCAACTGCCGAGTTGGTTTTCAGTAGTTTGATTCCATTTAGTTGCTCTAAACATTAAATGTGGAATGTAAATTTTACTTCCCTTGACTTGTTTAATTTCAAAAGCAAAGTTTGTGAAGAGAGCTTCTCATCCAACAAAATTTGACTCTCATGGTTTTTTAATATTTTTGGTTAACACCTTCTTCATAGCTGAAGCATCAGTTATAAGAAAAAGCTTTTATTTATTAGGTGTATATCCAACTTATCAATGCAATTCTAAGTAGTTTTCACTTCTTTTTCAATGGTCGAATAGTTTTTCTCTAGGGTTCCACACAAGTGAGGCACACTGAATAATTTACTCCTGGCCTTCTTTGAGTTGTTTGAGGATTACTTCCCATCCTATATCACTCGCATCCATTTCAACAATCTTTGGCAAACTTTCATAAACATAGAGGATAGGAAGAATTTTTACCTTCTCTTTTATCTTTTTAAGTGCTCCATACTCCATAGTTCTGGTTTTTTTTAGTCTTTGATTTAGAACCTTTCTATCCTACGCAGGGTCTTTATAAAAATTACAGTCATAGTTTAGACAACCAAAGATGGGTTTTGTCTTTTATTTCATTTGGGAAATTTCTCTGCAAATGCCATTGCATGCTGAAGAGCGATCTTGCCATTTTCAATGACGTGTCCAAGGAATTTAACCTTGGTCTCGAAGATTTCCATATTATTTTTGCTTAGAATGAAATCACTACTTTTGAAAACTTGTTTAAATTTATGTACATGCTTAAAATGTTCATCAATTGATCTAGAAAATATCAAAATATCATGAGATGATAATGGTTAGCTATCATGCTAGGGTATCTAAGATATTTGTTTTGGGGGGTTTTGTTTTAATTTTTGGAGGACCAATGTCTGAAACAATTTTAAATCAGTGATGACTAAAGTTGTTGAATAATACTAATATTAACCAAAGGGCTAGGGTATCTAAGATATTTGTTTTGGGGGGTTTTGTTTTAATTTTTGGAGGAACAATGTCTGAAACATATTTAAATCAGTGATGACTAAAGTTGTTGAATAATACTAATATTAACCAAAGGGCTGCTATTAAAATCCACACAGTGATTTAGCTTATATGGTGATGAGTAGAAACAAAAAAATGTTATGACTATTATAGTTTTCAAATAGAAAATTAAATAACCATAAGTAAGAAAACCTTCAAACAATGTTTAGAAAGTTTGACAAAATATGCCCAAGATTACAAAAATACCGATGATTTTATGATTTAGAGGGAATTACTTAAACAAACAGTTTTTATAATTCATTCTCTTTAAAGATGATCTTTTCAGAAAGCTTATAAGAGTGAATTGAGACTCAACTACTCCTATATGGTTATCTTTGTAAAACTTAAGAATACGAAGAAAACAAGTGAATGAAAATTGGAAAACTTACAAGGAATACAAAATTGTATGAATCAAAATTCAGAATCCTTTGCTTTGGTATTAATGATTCAGAAAAAGCTGAGTACATTTAGTGATTACAAATGTTTCTTCAAGGGTGCCACCCTTAATAACTCGTTAAAGAGAGTTATTTATACAATCTTAGAGATAAGAAAATATCTTAAACAAATTTACAAAAATAGATTAATACAAAATCAAGAATATGAACTGATAGTAGATTATTTTGGTGTTGCACTGTTGGTGACTTTTGAATGCTGTTGAGTTGTTGATGACTATCCGTAGAAATGTTGATTGTTGTTTGATTCTCCTTTTAGTCAAGTAAATTAGTTAACTATTCCCAGCGTTTCTTATCTGGGATAGATAACTTAGTCACCCTTCGATAAACCTCATCCATTTCTATATATTTAGTAAAAGTGGGTTTCACTAAAAATATATGTCTAATTTCATTTAGGATGGAAAAGGTATCTCTGAGTGCATTCAACACAACCCTTGGTGTTGCTTCACCTCTTATGTTTGAAACTGTAGCTACATTGGTACTAACCTCTGCAAGTTTTCAAACATAGTCTTCAATGGGCATTAATTTATCATTTATCACCAGCATAGAGGGAAAACCCTTACTGGTCAAGGGTTCCAACTTACTGAAAAAACATTGAACTATAACATTAACACTGCTGCATTTATCCTCCAACTGAAGAATGAGATTTCAATAGCTTCCTGAGCTTTTTCCAACAAGTCCTTTTGATCAAAGATTATCCTGATATAAGGCGAGATATCTTTGATTGATTCAGTATTCTCTTCCCTAACATTTCCTTTACCAAACCCAGTTTATTTCCAAGGTAAGATTCTTTGATTTCTTTATGCAATACCTCAATTTGACTTTTTTCCCTCTGCAACTCAGTTGCATGTGAACTGTATGTAATTGCTTTCATGTGTTGTAATGTCTTCAGTTGATCCTGTAATTTCTTCATTTCCTCTGTCTGAATAGATAGATTCTGCACAACTCCTACTGTTGTTCTTGTAGTTGCTGATGTGCCTGAGGCAGAAGCTGTAGTTATAGAGACTGCTTTAAGAGGAACTACATCCATTGGAATGTTGGCCCTTTTTACAGTTTCCTCTTTCTCTTTGACAAGTTTCTCCATTTTCTCCTCCATCTGTTTTATTTGCAGATTTTGTTCCATGATGAGCTTCATCATGTCAGATTTTTGAGTTTCAGTTTCTTCAATCTCTTTAGTCATTGGGTCCTTTGAAGCTGGCAATTTTAGCTGCTTCCTTAATGCTGAAATCTCAGTATTTTGTCTTGACAATTTCTTCTGCAGTCTGTTAGGTTCCTATACCAATAGGAGTCATAATTTTTGAATGATTAAGATTAAACCTGTAATATGTACATACCTTTTCTTGTGCAAATGTTTTCCATATTCAAGAAAAAATTAAAAAATGTAAAGAGGGTATGTCCTAAAAGAAAAATGAAAGGACAAAAAGAATATAAAGGTTAAAAAAGATGAAAAATATGAACCCCAATAAAAGAAAATAAGACCATGAAAGTGTGCAAACCAAAAATGCCACTACCATTTATTTTTTATGAAGCATAATAATGATTGTGTGCAGTGAGTTATTCATGCCACAATCCATGGTAATCAAATAGTTTAATCTTGGTTACTCCATGATTTGAATTTCATGTTATAGATAGAAAATAAAATCTGACCAAACTGTTTAATCTTGGCAGATAATTAGATTAGGTAGAGTAAATAAAAGGAGCTCAATAGTTTAATCTGAGTCCTTGGATATAATAAGGTTAGACTTAGATAGCTTACTTTTGTAAAAGAAAAGAAAATGTTTTGATAAGGGTTTTCCAGCTTAAGTGCACCCTAATAAACATAAGAAAAATGGTAGGATGAGTAGGTGGGTAAGTAGAAGAATGGTTGGAGAATTGTGATGATTGTTAGATAAAAGCATATTCATCATATTCATCATCAAAGTTATAAGTATGGATAAAATTGAGCATGTCTCAAATCCACAAAGTCAAATTGATTAACCTCCCTCACTCATTACACCTTTCACATAACTAATTTCCAAGAAAAGTCTTAAGTACCTAAAATCTTAAGTCAAAGGGGCTCAGAGCATTTCTCTAACTTCTGGAGGGACCGGACCCTCGGCCCAATGACTTATAGGTCCTAAGTACTAAAAGGCCCCTCATGAACATTCACCCCCTTTAAAAACATTCATATTCCCCAAAAATCCCCTTTTCCTATGAAAAAACATTATTTTCCTAATGAAAAGTCATTCCCCCCTAATAAACCCCTTTCTCTAAGGATAACACCTTGTTATCCTAGAAAAAGTGATCACCCCCTATCAAAAAACCACTTTTTCCAAAGAAACCCACAAGAACAACACTAAGTCTAAGTTATAATGTGTTTATAAAAGCAAATAAATTATGAATACACATTTAACTTAGCGCTAAGTTATTTTTCGCTTTCAATTCATATTAATTTTAACTTTATATATTAAAATCCCAAAAAAGAAATATAACCCTTCCCGTATATCATTATAAATAAAACCCTTATATTAATACCCCACCCTGAAAGTTTGAAACATAAACTTTATAATAAAACCCTACCCCGATAAAACGAATTAATTGATTGATCCGCGGTTAATTAATAATCAACCTCTGCCAATGAAATCACCCCCGATGCCTTTAACCCACCATAATCTGTGATTAATTAAAACCCGCTACTCTTAAACCTTCACTGGACCCCTCCATTAAGCTTCATGACAAAACTCTGCCCCGATCACCGTACGATCAGGCCCCCTTCGATCCAATAGTGGACGATCATATTGGGCAGCCTCCGAAGTCTGACCTTTACCCGCCTGATATGGGTCGTTTTCTTGTTGGGTCCCGATGCTACGTGGCGCCTGATGAATGGCATCAGGCGGCGTCCCCCCAAAACCACTCTAGCCCAAGCGATGTGCGATCAAACCCACTTACCGCCTCCCGCTAGACGAAAAAATGTCCCATGTCTCGCTAAAAGCCAAACGTACTTGTTCCCATAAGCCTGCCAAACAGTTGACTTTGCGAATAAAACTAAAAAAAATTCATTATTTTTTGTTTTATCGTGGAAAAAGACGCTCAGGCCTCCATGCAAGCTACAGATTACGTAAAACTGCCAACCCACGTCCGACCGCCAACTTGTAGAAGCCGCTAAACTTCCAATCCACTCTTCAGTCACCTACACCTCCTGTAACTGTGCACAGTCGTCCAGTAGCCCATTCAGAGCCAAAACTAGGTATTTATTCAAATTCACCAAGAAACCTTGTCTCATTCCCAAACATGTTACTAAATTGCTTTAAGTTATTAAGTAATTAAATAAAAGAATTGCTCAGAAACCCCAAACTACTCTGAATTGAACCAAATTGTTCCAATTTGACTAAAAACCCTTTTTCCCCATTCTTAAATCAACAAGAACTAAGAATGGCCACTCCCATCGACATTGATGTCTGACCACTTTCCACTCCCCACCTGGATTTAGACCATCTCCCTTTGGTAGACAAAGACTTCCAAATCAAGGACACCATTGTTCAAGAATCCCCACTGAAATTATACTGCCAGTACAAAGACCAGTACTTAAACCATCAGAAAAAATAGGTCTTTGGGAGTCTGTTGAAGCCTCGAAAATCGGGTCTACAACAAGGGGGATACCCGCCCGGTCCGGACCTTGGTTGGCAGCTCCTTTTCGGTTTGGTATAGCGGGTCTGACTGGGGATATGGGACCAGTTTCCCAATTTATGAGTGTGTGTGTGTGTAGAATTTGATATTTCTGATCTAATGGTTCCTAATTAAGATGCTCTAATTCTAATTCTAATCTAATGACATGCTATTGTATTCTAATAAACAGAAACATCTAAGTCTATACTAACCCGGGGTGTAATCCTTCTGTTATGCGATCTAAAATGATTTCAAATAACAACTGGTAATAAAGATCATTCAGCTGTTATATGAAAAGAATTCAATATAGATGAACCACTTCGCATAAAAAGTTAAATGAAACAGTTGTGAAAAACATATCGCATAATAAGCTACTCATACATTAAGCATAAACAAATAGTTATCACCGTAAAAAAGTGCCAAATGATAACGCAGGCATTCACACATTAATATATAAATAATTGAAACTGAATATCACTTTAACACATAAGGCAGAAATAGTTAAGAGATAGAAGTACCATTTATAACTAGTCCTACTCATGAGCTTCAAGCGACAATGATTTATCTCTCCTTGATCTAACATCCACTAAGAGTACAGAAGTGCAACATCAGTAACAGATAATAAATGCAAACATCAACAAATCATGTTCCATTCATTCATCAAAACCTCCTCGGAGGGTGCAAAAGTGCATGTTCTGAGGACAAGTTTTTGACAAATTTCTGGACCCTTCTCTAAATGCACGAGGAGGGTTTAAATACTACTTAACTAAATCTAAAAATAACTTATTACAAAAAATGTAGGATACGGTTTAAATGACCGTCCTAATTTTAAGAAAATAAAACAAAATTAAAACTAAAATTGAATGAAAAATTAAAACTACTTCTGTATCTAGTCCTTAAAATCGCATGTATGCGGCATCTGTTTGAGAAGAGTCGGCTGGACGACTTCCGATTTTAGCTGAGCTGAGAAAACAGAATCAACAAGAACTGGCGCCATTTTCTCGGCCGTATTGATGATACACTTAAGAGTCATCCACTGGCTATGTGGCTTTACCAAGTATGCCGAGTAATAATCCTAGTTCAACTTGGTTAACCCTTGGATTGCTTTTGCCTTTTCTTGAGCTCTCTGCTTCCAATCTGTTTGTATTTGCTGTGCGTTAGGTAAATATCCTGGAGTGGTCTCTGCGATCAGATTTGCCCTGTGCAAGTTTTCATTTACACAATCAATAATAGAGCTTGCTGTTGTGGCTGCTCCTTCTGCTGCTTGTTCTGCCTCCCTGATTTGCTCGTCCCATTTGTTAAAGAGCATGTCTTTGTGGTCTTCATTGATCCTGGGTGCGCCTGCTCTTTTTCCCTCGTCTGTTTGTTGCCAAGCCAAATATGCAGTCACCCATTTATCAATTGAATCATAGTCACTTCGTAAATCTACAACTTGATTAGTAGTTTTATCACTTATTTCACAATAATAGTTCCACTGCGATATTTTTTGGCCCAACGCTTCCTGTTGCTGTAGTAATTGTTCATTCAAGGAAATGGATTCTGTGATAAACTCTGTAAGTTTAGGATCATCCCTTTGCATCTCTTGTAGATCCTGTAACTGCTTTCCTTTCTCATCCAAACTTTTCTGATATCCTATCTGCATTTGTTGGAAGTCCTGCTGTAACCTTTCAAGCTATTTTTGTGCTTCATTGTTAGCGTTAGCTTGTTGCAACTGTTGTTGCAAAACTTGTATCTGATCTTCCTTTTCTTTTAGCAACTGTTGTACCTCAGATGCTTTATCAATAGTTGCAGAGGCATATGCTCCTGCAATCTGAGATAGTTTGGTGAGATTCTCAGTGGGATTGTTAGTTGGATCTTGCCACAGGACGTCTAATTGTTCTGCGTCTTGAGAGAGCATGTTTTCCAATTTCCTTTTCTTCCTCTGTCTTCTTACTATTGCTTTGTGTTGTGGGCTATAAAATATATCAAGAGGAGGAATTTCTTCTATTTTGAGCATAAGCTCAGAGGATGGGGCAATAGGAATATGCTCCATATCTGAGACATTGCTGACTGTTCTTGTGACTACTTCTTTTGTTACCTGTGCATTGCTCACAGGTGTTTTTATGGTTTTTCCTTCAAGATTGATCAAGTCATTGAAGGTTTCCCATTCTTTATCTAGTTCGGTTGTGACTGGCGGTGGCTGAATGACGAGAGGGGGAGGATCTCTTTGTGGAGAGGTAAAAACCTGTTGCTGTAGAAGTTCCATTGACTGGGCAGTATCTTTTACTGACCCTTCGCTCTTATCCTGTTCATTTCCGGATCTTTTAGAATGTTCAGATGTTTCTTTTCCAGACTTGGATTTAGATCCGTTTGTGCTTGAACTTTGACTAATACTAACACTTGGAGTCGGTTCCCTTGCGGGTTTCAGGCGTAGTTTCTCCAAAGGAATACTCGCTAACCTTCTTTCTTTGTATATTTTGAACTGTTGAAATTGTTCTAGAGAGAATTTCATTTGGGCTGCATGCAGAATTTCTTCAAGTGTGCTTTTCTGTTGGAATATGTCATCAAACCGGTCATCTTCTCCAGAAAACACCTTAATCTTGACTGCGGTAGTGAAATTCTTAGCAATATCATATGGGTCAAATGGTCTTCCTGAAAATTTGAATAACTGTAAACATGTTATGTTTTTTACTTCTATGAATGCGTGGCCTACATCAAAAAGCGAAAAGACCCCACATGCTACAGGAAACTGTGGCCATATAGCCTTCTTTTTGTCTTTCAAATCTTTAGTCAGACCACCTTCTCCACAGGTTTGATAAGCAATTTCTCGAGCCATTAGTTTATCAGGAACATACAAGGGTAGGACATGAGGGGGAGCAGAACTTCCAAATACCCTGACATAAGTAAACAATTCCTCCCCGAACCATCTCACGACAGGGAGTATGTCTACCTCTGTTTCAGGAGAGAATCTCGGAGCATCTTTATCATACAACATTCTGTACAAGGACAACATGATTCCATGACAAATCTGGTAAAAGTATGGAGCGAACTTAGAGTCCCACAATTCTTTATGATAGACATGGATGGGTAAGGGGTCTTGAGTTGTCCACTTCCAACCCATCACGGGAAATTTAGACACATAACATATCGCATCCATTACATATGCAGATAGGTAAAAAGGAGGATAAATTCTCTGAGCCGCAGTTCTTTTGGACCGGTAACTTACAATGGCCATGACTAGGTTATCAGACAAGATTTTGGCCCAATCTACAATAGTGGCATTTGTGGCGGCATCCAATAACGGTAGCCATTCGGATGAAAATTTGTTGATATTTGGCATTCCAAATATTCTACAGAGCATGGTAGCAGCAAAGCAATATGGGGAGGTAAGGGAACCAGTATTGTACATACCGTGTTTATCTTTCTTCAGCGGTTCGTCCCTCCTAGACCAATCTTTGGTGGT
Organism: Pinus tabuliformis; assembly: GCA_031772625.1. Taxonomy (NCBI): domain Eukaryota; kingdom Viridiplantae; phylum Streptophyta; class Pinopsida; order Pinales; family Pinaceae; genus Pinus; species Pinus tabuliformis. The sequence goes on from CM062818.1 coordinate 2,078,165,443, forward strand.
TTCTGCCAGGTCCTTATTTTCCTTTACAAATTTCTCCATAAACTGCCTGTTATAAGTTGCGTGTGGCTCCGGTAGATGATACATGAGCTTTAAATCCTGCGCAGCGAATGAACCGATGAGTCCTTACCCCTGAGTTTTGAACTGTCTATTTCTGATATCAGCGCTGTCCAGTATCTACCTGATCATGTCCGTGTATGGGAGAATTTTGGGCCTTGCTGCTATCCGGTGCAAGAATGAGCAAGCTAGCTCTGTAAGGGATGGTTCAGAAGAACCATTTGAGCCCGCGGTAGCAGTAACTTCCATTACTCTGGTATTTTCTTCTTCAAGCAGGTTATACATGCCTTCCCACGTAGCAATTCATGCGTCTCTGTTACAGGCCGTGTCTGTATATACGGGCGTCATTTCTTTTTCTTCGGAGCTTGGAGCTTTGCTTTTATTTCCCATTTTATCCTACGTATTTCTTTGTATTGGCTTCTGTTCTCCGTTCCTGCAATTCAAAAATGAAGTGAAAATGAATGACAAGGAAGGGTGATGGGAAAGTTTTAAATGCCGTAGACACATCAAGTATACCACCTTACGTGAGATGCTTCTTTCGATAAGCATGAAACCATATTCCATTAATAACTGGCCACTAACTCGTTTATTAGCATTAAAGCGCATAACTAGGTTTCAGTTTATGGAAAATACTTTTTTGAAGCATGCGCCAGAAAGATCTGCGATGAAGCGATTTTGCGATTTGCTTCACAATATCACAGATCGCAACATCGCAAAATTGATCACTTGTGACATTGCATTATCGCATTGTTGTTGTATCGCGATATCGCAATATCGCAATATCGCATATTGCATGAACGTTATATATGATAAGCTTTGTTACCCTATTTTCTGTGATTTGCGATCGGCGGCATCGCATATCGGTAGGTTAAAGTTTTTCAATGTAAGCTATGCTGAATGCGATGTGATATTATCGCATATCGCTATCTCGTAAATGTTGGAACTTCGGCTTGTAAGGTGGTTTTCGGTCATCTTTTTTGCGATGCGATATTCCTAAGGAAATATTTTGCCTTACCTTACCATAAAACTTAGATTTTTAGCTTTTCCAAGGGAGTTTCCTAAGCTTCATGATGGTAATTTTATTCGAAATAAAAATAAATTAAGCACTAATCTGATTTTTAATTTTTTTAACTAAGGGTCCCCACTTATTTAGTATTAGGAATAACACTAAATAAGAAGGGGGGTTGTTGCTGGCCACAACAATTGGCGATTCACTCGAAAGAACCAGTTATCTCTGTCTTTCTTTTGAATTTTCTAAACTTCCAAAACAGAAAATTTTCTAGAAAGTTAAACTCTACTATAGAAAGATAAAGTACATTATGCTTTAACCTGTTAATGAGATTTTGTTTCGACTATTTCCAACTTTGATTATTTGCTTCCTCTAGCTAGTCCTTGTATCTACATCAGTCATTACTTAGTTTATAAAGATAAAAACAAAGTCTTCTCTGTAAATCAGTTTTGAATATGCTCATTTGTTGTTGGTAGAGCCTCTGCTGCCAGCAAGCGTTCATAGCCTCGACAAGGTTACCTGTTTACCCAGCAATGATTCTGTATCCTACTTAGAGAAATATACAATTTTCAAAAAGGAATCCATTTCCACACTTATTGCTTTCATTTTCTTTTTATCCTTAAAGAACAATGTCTTGGTTTGGTAGCCAATTCATGACATAGCCATTCACTGATTTATAACTATGTTGAACAAGCTGGCTCGTGATGAGACCCCTTGTCTTATGATTGCAACAATCTTGAGTCATTGCCCTGTTGTGGTATACAGTATTGGCAAAGTTAACAAGCTATAATATCTATGATCATGATAAGTCGGCTCGTGATGAGACCTCTTACTCTTTAAGTTGAAGTGTATCTTTGGATCATTCTCTGAATATTGTAGTTTCCTAGGTGGGGAGGAAGTCATTGTTTCCTTAAGATAGCTCTGGACGACAAAAGTAGATTTTTTTTAAAAGAGCTTTTCTACAGAGAGTCTTTTTTTTGTTATTGATACCTTTCATTGTACTGATACAAAACAATTTCTGACTAAAGGTTGTTTTCATCAAATTTTATGAAGTTGAAACTAGTATCATATCTAGGCTAGAGTCTTTAACTGTATCTTTCAATAATAAAGATCAATTTTCCAAAAGATTTGCTATTTATACAAGCGAAAAAAAAAATAATCAAAATCTGAAAGAGAATTGGTGTCTTATTCGTAAATGCCTAATATAACCAATCACAACTGGTTTATTATGAAAACATTTAAGGGAGAATTAGGAATTTTCTGATAAGAGGTAAATATTTCCTTGAACATGTATATGACATGAAAAGAGCTAATTGCTTCCTTTATTTTTTGACCTACAGAAAAATAAATCATCTACATAAACAAACTAACTAAATTCATTCTACTCCTATTCTATCATTATACATGAAAATGACTAGGTATAGTCATATTTCCAGTGTAACCATTCTCTCATTTTTATTCCTGCATATATAAACAGTTCAAATGTTAGAAATAAAAATAAAAATCTTGTTGAACTAAGAACATTAAATCTGAAATCAGAATGTACAACTATTGTTAGAAGTTGATTTAAAATCTCCTTCTTATGAAACTTTCTTTCCAATTGAACACCAATTGGATCATAGAAATCTGGATGAATTTCTATTAAGGATTGAGGGATGTTCAAAGGAAGATATAACAGGCCAGATTGAAGATATGAATTTTTAGATTCAAAGGCCTGGAAGATATTGTTAGTGTTACGTGTAAATGTTAAGCTATTGATAGATTTCCATGAAAGAAAAGTTTCCAAATATAGCTTTTTGAATGAATCAATGTAGAATGGACATAAATCTTTCAAATGAAATGGAAAATTATTAATTGAATTGGATTGCTGGCAGATTTCTAAAAATACATCCTCTTGTTGACATTGTCTCTGAGAAGATAGAAGCTTTTGATAAAACATTGGTGTCGATTGAAATTGAATCAGAATTGGCTTTTGATGCTTTTGAAAAACTTCAACTTTCCAACAGGGAAATACATCAATTGAATGTTTAATAGTAAGGTGCTCCATATGCCAGCGTAATGTATCAAAAATCTGAAAATTAAATTTTGAAAATAAATCTGATTTTTTTTTTTTTCTAAGTGCGTGCTAATTCTATATTAAAAAAGGAAAATATTTACAGAGCTTTTAGATTTTACAAAAGAGGCCGAGGCCATTCTTTGAGCTGAAAAGGCTTGACAATCTGTCTATCCGCCTTTACTTGAAACCCAGAATCACTATCTGCCCTATGATTTCTTGAAGACAAAAAACTAATAGTCCTGCTGACAGAGATACTGTGGACACTAATAGAGTAGTGCCATATTACATTGTGAGCTTTAAAGCAAAAAAAGATTACTGCTATGACTTGGAACCAGCAGCAGTATCTGTAGAAAGCTAGAGAGTTGAAAAAGCTAGAGAAAGACATAAGAAACGAAGACATTAAGACCAAAACCAGAAGAAATCACCGGAGTAGAATATGTAAGCTGGCTGGCTGGGTCCGCTGGAACGCTGTCACCATAGCTGGGGGAGTCAATCCAGATGACCATCCCTTCTTCAGGATCAGGGGGAACTGGGACACCTGGGACGTCTTCAGCAACATTCAAGTCTGGAAGTTGCAGAATTTCCTGAATAGAGAGATCGTTGCCTGAGTCCTCCCGTGGTTCTGCTGGCTGCGCTAAAACGCTGGGAGCTGGAACCTCAACATCGCGTCTCGTCTGGTGAACCAGACCCGTCATATCCGCAATAAAAACATCATTGTCATGAGCTCGGGGAGGGGAGCTAGGGTCCTCTTCCGTGATAAAAACTGAGAAATTTACCACAACTTCTGGATGCGCTAGGCGGCTTGGGAAGCGAAAGCGAAAGGATTGATACGTGCCCTGCGGAAGCAAGCACTCCTGCTCAGAATCATCCGTATCTGGTGAAGGGGGCGCCTCGTTGATTGGAGAAACAGGCTGCACACTGCCCCTGTCCGAGCTTACCCTCACCCCAGATCTTCCCCCTCTTCTGGGGATACCTCTATCCCTTGGCATATTGCCAGAAGCAGCAGAACCGCCTATACTGCAAGAATCTCTGCGAGAATGAGCGGGATAGCTTCCTCCGAAACGCCTGTGCATAATTTGCCCGCGATGAGCCAGAATACAATGGCAGGTTCCTATAAATAATAAAATTGTCATAACTGCAGCGCGTGGGAGTCCCTTGGCACCTCCCCTGCTACCCTTGGAGCTCTGTGCCACCAAACCAGACGTTAATGCCATCCCACGCCTGCTCTGAGTTGGCCTTAAGGCCGCGTCCCGTCGGCTCCTCTGCATTCGCTTGAAACCTTGCGCTGCCCCTCCAGGAATGAATGCTCTCCGACGCCGTTCCGGTAGCATCCTTAATGCCATGTCCCGTCGGCCCTGCTGCTGAGTTAATTCTGCCGTCCGATGACCACCGCGATGACAACAATACTCACAGCAATTACCAAAGCTCTCCACGCGCAGGGGATGAGGATCCGTCCTGCCTCCCAGTGGCTTAAGCATTGGAGTTAATGCCAAGTACTAACACCCGCATCCGGGTGAAAATAAATCTGATTTTACACCAAATAAGTGAGAAAATAAAAATGGGATGAAATCTTTATCTGTACAACTAGTGTTATAACACAATTGGGATCGTTTTGAAATAATTTCCTCTTCACAAGGATTGGCCAGAACTATGGAATTTGAGTAATTTCGAATTCCAATTTGTGAATTAGGCAGAGAATTATGATTATGAACAGGCACGAAGGCTTGATCATGATATGAATCATAGACTGGAATACTTTTTTGGATAGTGAAATCATGAAGATGATTTGCTGCTTTAGAATGAGGATTGGTTGAAATGGTTTTTAAATTAAAATACCTCTCATTTTCAGATGTTACTTGAAGTTTCTGATGATTTTCTCGAGATAAATCAACATCTTCAATGTCAAAGTAATTATCATAAATGACTTCACAAGATTTTCTAGATTTCCCTTCAATTTCATCCAGTATATCCAAACAAGGAGGGACAAGTATTTCATGTTCGTTAATGGCAAAAGAATGCTCCATAATTGCTTCTCTATCTTGAAAAAAACTTAATGGTGATTCATTTAAGTCAACCTCTGTATTTTATGAAATATCATTAATACCGAGAGGGGTAAAATTACCATCATTAAAAATATCAGGTTAAAGAGAAAAATGTGACTCTGAAATAATGCATTTAAAAATATCTCTGTTTGAGAATTCTTGTGCATTATGTTCATCGTAGATTTTAGGTTTTGGATCATACCTTTTTGTACTTATGTTTTTTGGAAGAAGATTGCTTTGCTGCTCTGATCTTGGCATTTGCTCATCATGAAAAGATTCAGAAATTTGTACAACTGTTTGCATGCTATTTTTTACCTTGATTCTTGTTTGCACTTGTTGATTTGCGATCTTATTTTCTGAATTTGCCTCAAAGTTGCTTTCAGATTCCAAGGCGACCCTTCTTCCAAAATTGCTGCTTTTGTCTTCTTGTATTTGATCAGAAATATCTTCTAAGCTTTGTGAAACCTCTTCATCACTACTTATTTTCACATCCGAATTGGATTTCTCATTTATCTTAGAGGGAAATTGAACAAAGCTTGGACTAATTTCATATGGACCGGAAATAGGAGGCAGAGAATAATTATGATCAACATAATCTAGTGATTCTTCATTTATGAGTTCATTTTCAACATTAAATTTTAAACAATTTAAATGAAATCGAATATTAAAATCTCTAACAGACTCATTTTCTTTTCGTAGATACTCAATCTCATCATATACCTGATCATAATCATAGCGGTCAAATTTACAAACAAAAATGGTGACAAATTGATCCCAGTTGTGAATCGAGGCAACCGGAAGGATTCTACACCAGTTTCTAGCTTCTGCTACAAATGTGAGAGTAAAAATTCTGCATAAAATGCCTTCATCAATTCCTTGGAAATTAGAATTTGAAACATTTTGAATGAATTGAAGGGCATGATTAAAAGGAGAAGAATTTCTTTTACCATTGAATTTTACCTGAGACAAGAGTCTTACCACTTCGGGTGGAGTGTTGGAAGATGCACGTACATGGATACAACTCCAAATTGGAAGTTTAAGAGGAGCCATCGTAATTTAAATACAATGTTAAAATTAAAAAGACTCCAACAGACAACATGTTTCAGGCCCTCCTTCTAGCGCCAAATATGTTGAAGCCCCAAAAATCGGGTCTACAACAAGGGGGATATCCGCTCGGTCCGGACCTTGGTTGGCAGTTCCTTTTCTGTTTGGTATAGCGGGTCCGACTGGGGATATGGGATCAGTTTCCCAATTTATGAGTATGTGTGTGTGTAGAATTTAATATTTCTGATCTAATGGTTCCTAATTAAGATGCTCTAATTCTAATTCTAATCTAATGACATGCTATTGTATTCTAATAAACAGAAACATCTAAGTCTATACTAACCCGGGGTGTAATCCTTCTGTTATGCGATCTAAAATGATTTCAAATAACAACTGGTAATAAAGATCATTCAACTGTTATAAGAAAAGAATTCAATATAGATGAACCACTTCGCATAAAAAGTTAAACGAAACAGTTGTGAAAAACATATCGCATAATAAGCTACTCATACATTAAGCATAAATAAATAGCTATCACCGTACAAAAGTACCAAATGATAACTCAGGCATTCACGCATTAATATATAAATAACTGAAACTGAATATCACTTTAACACATAAGGCAGAAATAGTTAAGAGATAGAATTACCATTTATAACTAGTCCTACACATGAGCTTCAAGCGACAATGATTTATCTCTCCTTGATCTAACATCCACTACGAGTACAGAAGTGCAACATTAGTAGCAGATATTAAATGTAAACATCAAAAAATCCTATTCCATTCATTCATCAAAACCTCCTCGGAGGGTGCAAAAGTGCATGTTCTGAGGACAAGTTTTTGAAAAATTTCTGGACCCTTCTCTAAATGCATGAGGAGGGTTTAAATACTACTTAACTAAATCTAAAAATAACTTATTACAAAAAATGTAGGATACGGTTTAAATGACCGTCCTCATTTTAGGAAAATAAAACAAAATTAAAATTAAAATTGAATGAAAAATTAAAACTACTTCTGTATCTGGTCCTTAAAATCACACGTATGCAGCATCTGTTTGAGAAGAGTCGGCTGGACGACTTCCGATTTTAGCTGAGCTGAGAAAACAGAATCAACAAGAACTGGCGCCATTTTCTCGACCGAATTGATGATACACTTAAGAGTCATCCACTGGCTATGTGGCTTTACCAAGTATGCCGAGTAATAATCCCAGTTCAACTTGGTTAACCCTTGGATTGCTTTTGCCTTTTCTTGAGCTCTCTGCTTCCAATCTGTTTGTATTTTCTGTGTGTTAGGTAAATATCCTGGAGTGGTCTCTGCGATCAGATTTTCCCTGTGCAAGTTTTCATTTACACAATCAATAATAGAGCTTGCTGCTGTGGCTGCTCTTTCTACTGCTTGTTCTGCCTCCCTGATTTGCTCGTCCCATTTGTTAAAGAGAATGTCTTTGTGGTCTTCATTGATCCTTGGTGCGCCTGCTCTTTTTCCCTCGTCTGTTTGTTGCCAAGCCAAATATGCAGTCACCCATTTATCAATTGAATCATAGTCACTTCGTAAATCTACAACTTGATTAGTAGTTTTATCACTTATTTCACAATAATAGTTCCACTGCGATATTTTTTGGCCCAACACTTTCTGCTGCTGTAGTAATTGTTCATTCAAGGAAATGGATTCTGTGATAAACTCTGTAATTTTAGGATCGTCCCTATGCATCTCTTGTAGATCCTGTAACTGCTTTCCTTTCTCATCCAAACTTTTCTGATATCCTATCTGCATTTGTTAGAAGTCCCGCTGTAACCTTTCAAGTTGTTTTTGTGCTTCATTGTTAGCGTTAGCTTGTTGCAAAACTTGTATCTGATTTTCCTTTTCTTTTAGCAACTGTTGTACCTCAGATGCTTTATCAATAGTTGCAGAGGCATATGCTCCTGCGATCTGAGCTAGTTTGGTGAGATTCTCAGTGGGATTGTTAGTTGGATCTTGCCACAGGACGTCTAATTGTTCTGCGTCTTGAGAGAGCATGTTTTCCAATTTCCTTTTCTTCCTCTGTCTTCTTACTACTGCTTTGTGCTGTGGGCTATAAAATATATCAAGAGGAGGAATTTCTTCTATTTTGAGCATAAGCTCAGAGGATGGGGCAATAGGAATATGCTCCATATCTGAGACATTGCTGACTGTTCTTGTGACTACTTCTTTTGTTACCTGTGCATTTCTCACAAGTGTTTTTATGGTTTTTCCTTCAAGATTGATCAAGTCATTGAAGGTTTCCCATTCTTTATCTAGTTTGGTTGTGACTGGCGGTGGCTGAATGACGAGAGGGGGAGGATCTCTTTGTGGAGAGGTAAAAACCTGTTGCTGTAGAAGTTCCATTGACTGGGCAGTATCTTTTACTGACCCTTCGCTCTTATCCTGTTCATTTCCAGATCTTTTAGAATGTTCAGATGTTTCTTTTCGAGACTTGGATTTAGATCCCTTTGTGCTTGAACTTTGACTAATACTAACACTTGGAGTCGGTTCCCTTGCGGGTTTCAGGCATAGTTTCTCCAAAGGAATACTGGCTAACCTTCTTTCTCTGTATATTTTGAACTCTTGAAATTGTTCTAGAGAGAATTGCATTTGGGCTACATGCAGAATTTCTTCAAGTGTGCTTTTCTGTTGGAATATGTCATCAAACCAATCATCTTCTCCAGAAAACACCTTAATCTTGACTATGGTAGTGAAATTCTTAGCAATATCATACGGGTCAAATGGTCTTCCTGAAAATTTGAATAACTGTAAACATGTTATGTTTTTTATTTCTGTGAATGTGTGGCCTACATCAAAAAGCGAAAAGGCCCCACAGGCTACAGGAAACTGTGGCCATATAGCCTTCTTTTTGTCTTTCAAATCTTTAGTCAGACCACCTTCTCCACAGGTTTGATAAGCAATTTCTCGAGCCATTAGTTTATCAGGAACATACAAGGGTAGGACATGAGGGGGAGCAGAACTTCCAAATACCCTGACATAAGTAAACAATTCCTCCCCGAACAATCTCGCGACAGGGAGTATGTCTACCTCTGCTTCAGGAGAGCATCTCGAAGCATCTTTATCATACAACATTCTGTACAAGGGCAGCATGATTCCATGACAAATCTGGTAAAAGTATGGAGCGAACTTAGAGTCCCACAATTCTTTATGATAGACATGGATGGGTAAGGGGTCTTGAGTTGTCCACTTCCAACCCATAACAGGAAATTTAGACACATAACATATCGCATCCATTACATATGCAGATAGGTAAAAAGGAGGATAAATTCTCTGAGCCACAGTTCTTTTGGACCGGTAACTTACAATGGCCGTGACTAGGTTATCAGACAAGATTTTGGCCCAATCTACAATAGTGGCATTTGTGGCGGCATCCAATAACGGTAGCCATTCGGATGAAAATTTGTTGATATCTAGCATTCCAAATATTCTACAGAGCATGGCAGCAGCAAAGCAATATGGGGAGGTAAGAGAACCAGTACTGTACATACCGTGTTTATCTTTATTCAGTGGTTCGTCCCTCCTAGACTAGTCTTTGGTGGTTTATGCGAGGTCCTGATTTTCCTTTACAAATTTCTCCATAAACTGCTTGTTATAAGTTGCGTGTGGCTCCGGTAGGTGATACATGAGCTTTAAATCCTGCGCAGTGAATGAACCGATGAGTCCTTGCCCCTGAGTTTTGAACTGTTTATTTCTGATATTGGTGTTGTCCAGTATCCGCCTGATCATGTCCGTGTATGGGAGAATTTTGGGCCTTGCTTCTATCCGGTGCAAGAATGAGCAAGCCAGCTCTGTAAGGGATGCTTCAGAAGAACCATTTGAGTCCGTTGTAGCAGTAACTTCCATTACTCTGGGATTTTCTTCTTTAAGCAGGTTATACATGCCTTCCCACGTAGCAATTCCCGCGTCTCTGTTACAGGCCGTGTCTGTATATAAGGGCGCCATTTCTTTTTCTTCGGAGCTCGGAGCTTTGCTTTTCTTTCCCATTTTATCTTGCGTATTGCTTTGTATTGGCTTCTGTTCTCCGTTCCTGTAATTCACAAATGAAGTGAAAATGAATGATAAGGAAGGGTGATGGTAAAGTTTTAAATGCCGCAGACACATCAAGTATACCACCTTAGGTGAGATGCTTCTTTCGATAAGCACGAAACCATATTCCATTAATAATTGGCCACTAACTCGTTTCTTAGCATTAAAGTGCATAACAGGTGTCAGTTTATGCAAAATACTTTTTTGAAGCACGTGCCAGAAAGATTTGCGATTTTGCGATTTTGCGATTTGCTTCGCAATATCGCAGATCGCAACATCGCAAAATTGATCGCTCGTGACATCACATTATCGCATTGTTGTTGTATCGCGATATCGCAATATCGCATATCGCAGGAACGTTATATATGATAAGCTTTGTTACCCTGTTTTCTGCGATTTGTGATCGGCGTCATCGCATATTGGTAGGTTAAAATTTTTCAATGTAAGCTATGCTGAATGCGATGTGATATTATCGCATATCGCGATCTCGTAAACATTGGAACTTCGGCTTGTAAGGTGGTTTTCGGTCATCTTTTTTGCAATTCGATATTCCTAAGGAAAGATTTTGTCTTATCTTACCATAAAACTTGGATTTTTAGCTTTTCCAAGGGAGTTTCCTAAGCTTCATGATGGTAATTTTATTCGAAAAAAATAAAAATTAAGCACTAATCTTATTTTTAATTTTTTTAACTAAGGGTCCCCACTTATTTAGTATAGGAATAACACTAAATAAGAAGGGGGGTTGTTGCTGGCCACAACAGAGTCAAATTTTCCTAAGTGCCAATTCCCTAGAGTACATATCTTTCCCGAAATCGTTCATTATTGCCATGCAAACTATAATCCTAGCCAAAGAGCAGTGACATCCCCTGACCATATTGTACTTTTCACCATCACTGCTGAATCCATCAATGAAATGCTACAGTTGAAACCAGGACAAAATCTGATTCCCATTTCTATTGGAGTCCTGCTAGACAAATTCCCCAAGATTACGACTGCCAGACTTGCTGAAATGTTCCAAAATTTTACTGTGGAAGAGAAACATATCCCAAATGATCCTCCCCCATACATGTGGACCATATTTTCCAAACTTGGCCAGGACATTGTGTCAATGATATCTAGTGTCTTAGGCTATACTACCAGCGAATATGTTGATGAAATCATTATTGCCTTCATGTCAATTTTCACTCCTGGACAACCCCCTGCCATCATGTTTAATTATGCCAAATTCATAGAAAATAAAATGCATGATCAATTCATGAGGATGGACAATGAAAGAGTATTTAAGTACTCCTTTGTTCTGTATCACATTTTCCTTTACTATCAAGCTGATAAATTCTCATTCCCTCTGCAAAAGCTTGATACCAGAGGCAACTCCAGGTCAATAGTCTTCTGGACCCCTTTGATCCACCAATATGACTCTCCATATACTTACACAGACTTCATAGACCTTTTTGTGCATCCAGTAGCTACCATGTTATTAGGAAGTCCTCCCCCAAGGATCAGTTCAGATATCAGAAGGATCCTACAACTATCTAAACAACACAAAGTGGGAGATTGGTACTTGTACCAAAATCACACTGAAATCAAAATCTATGGCTGTGAGTTAGCACCATACAAACTACCCAGATACATCCCAATGAGGTTATTTTCTCTGGAGTACTACAAGCAGATAATCAACTCAGATGAGGTACATTTTGTAAAGGCCAAGAAGAAGGCTCAACTTAGAATAAAAGACCAGCTAGGCCCCTTTGTATGCAATAATAGAGAAGTTGGAAGAGAAGCAGATCAAATCCTTCAAAGGCTCAAACTGAAACAAAGCTTCATATGGAGATATGACCCCTTTGACTTCTTCTACAATAGAAGACAGAAAAACAAATTGTCTCCTTACATCCACCACAGAATTCCTCAGATAGAACAATATGCAAATCAATTGGAATGGGTGGAAAATACTCTAGTGGACAGAGATAGCACTGAAGTTGCTGTCAATAATGTATTAATTGATCTAGATAGGAGACTTGATGATGATTCTTTCATACAGGTACCAGAAGAATCCCACGCCCAAAGGGAAACACAGGAACACAGTGAAACACAAGTAGAAGAAGAACTTCAGGAGCAAGAAGAGTCAGAGCAACCAGACTTATCAGAAGAGCTAACTCAAAAAACACAGCAAGAACACATCATGAGTACCCCTCCTATTGTGTAGACTCCTCTAAATGAGGAGAAGAACCTCAAAAGAGACAGGGAGCAGGCCACTCCTTCTGGCAGACCAATTGCATAGAATCATGTCAAGAGGCAAAGGTTAAATCCTTAATCAGAGCAAGAATACACAGAAGAACAGTTGGAAACACAGGCACAAAAAGGGTAGAAAGCAGGCAACCTACTCCCTCTGGAGGAACACAAGAACCTTCCATTACACCTACTCAGGTGTTGGAAAGACAACAAAGTATGGAAGTCTCCTCATTCAGAGCTCCAGCTGGCCAAGACCAAGATATCAGATAAAAGTACAAAGAGATAAAGGCCAGGAATGAAAGGTTGAAGGCTCAAAGCTATGCACAGTAGCTCGTAATGGCTCCCACCAATCAAAAAAGGCTTATGTTAGCCTTTGATGTAAAGGAAGGTAAAATGCAAATGACTTACATGAAGTCTACTGTGCAGCAACCAAGGTCAATAGCTGACTATTTAAAGACAGATTTTGAAGTGCTGGCAAAGGATATACATCCTATTGACCAGATTGAATTGCATAAACAGACAGGAGAAATGGTGTATTCCACATTAACCAACAAAGCCATTGCATCCCATCAGTTACAAAACTCGCTGAATAATATATCAGCACAATTCCAACTAGAGAAGGCCTCCTCACAAGACAAGGATACACGAATCAAGTCCTTGGAGGACTTAATCATTGAGTTGGGACATGATCCCAAAGATGTAAAGGCTGCAGAGAGACTAATAAAAAAAAAGAATGATGACATGGTTGCCTTGAAAAGGCAGCTCAAAATTCCACCATTGCATCATCCACAAACAGCAGAAGTATTAGAAATTGAGAAGGAACAAGAGCTTATGCACTTGGTCCTTAAGTTAAATGATCAATTGAAAGAAACAGAGAAGGAGCTGGGCAATTTAATTTAGTCTAAACAGAGTGAGTTGACCACCACTCCACTGACTATTATTCCTACGGTTTCCACTGTAGTTCCTTCAACCTTGGCAGCAACACTGGCACCAACAACCCCATCTATTACAGCCATGCCAATCACAGCAGAATCCACAAGTGTAGGTACATCTACAGACAAGATAACAGAATTAGTCAAAGCCATGGAGGAAATGACCATCCAGGCTATAGAGCTTAAAAGACTTAAGGAAAAAGTGTCTAGCTTAGAAACTGACTGTAAGCTAGCACAAATACAACAAAAAGAAGAAGCACAGAAAAACCTGAGGATGAGTGAGAGGATAAAGTTCCTTGAAAAGGACTTGACATTGCAACAACCACTAGGACAAATAAAGGAGATGCTCTGGGCCAACATCATTGACTCTGTCAATGATGTTTGGCCATCAATTCAAGTAATTTTTGAGCAAACAGAACTGGTGAAAGTGGCCACCGAAGCAATCCAAAAGACAAAGGAAGACCTGGGAGACCAGCCTAAGGAGGCCAACCAACTTATCACTTTCTTGAACAACAAGAGTAGGTATCAACTAGATGAAATTGGCATAGAGGATAGAACCGAAACCATCATAGAAATAAAAAAGGTTCTGACTAAAATGAACCTTATGACCAATTTAGAAAAAAGATGCCAAAGCATGCAAGCAGATATTGACAGATTCATGGTGAAGTTTGGAATTTTGAGGGAAAAAGGCCTTCCCAGTCCTATGGTCATCAATGACAAGCTTATGACCCAACAGGACTATGTTGATAGATTACACAAGTTGGCCAAAGACTAAGCAAGCACTTCAGGAGTTAAAGCGTTGCCCACAAGAAAGGTATTGTATGATAATTTGGAAAATCTGTTTTTCCTGGAGCACGAGGTAAAGCACCTGTTTGCCATGTTAGCTCTTGAATTTGGCCTCAGGCTAAAAAAGACAAAATCTAAGGCAACATCAAACCACTTAGCCTCGTAGCTAGCCCTACGGGGACAGGAGAGGGCTCTCTCCGGGTCTATCTCGGCAAAAGGTCTTCAAAGGGCTGAGATGACCAATAAAGCACACTGATTTTAGGCTAGTAAACTGATGGGGAAAATTTGGTTTTAAATTTCAAGGGTTTTGTTGGAAAACTGAGCACAACAATTTTGGGTGCGAGGATGAGACACAGTTTTTGCAAAGGTCTTTTTGGGGCAAGGTAGGAGATTGTCTTGATGCCTTTGAATTAAGTGAATGGATAGAAATGACCGGTGAGGAGCTGAAGAGATCAAGAAACCTTCGAGAGTTCTCTTTAGACAGATGAAAACATAGATATTAAACAAACTTAAAGGCAGAGCATAGAAAACCATGAATTCTACCTTAACACTTCATTTACTTAATGTGCAGAAAAGAGAAGTAGGAAAATGATACACATAAAAAACATACAAGTACATGAGAGAAGCACACCATCAACACAAATAACCACAGGAATCCCAAATAGTGCTGCAAAACCCTGGTCTTTCCTTTTCCAAAATTGCAGAGATACAAAGAGTAATACAGTCTAAGCTTATCCCTCAAGAGTCCAACCTCTCCAACCCCTGAAAATGATTGAGAAAATACATAATATAGACCATGCCAACCCATTCCCTAACCTCTAGGGGTCGAGCTCATCATCCTAGGAGCTGTTTCAACCAATTCTAAACAAAGCACTATAATCTAGGCAGTCAAAACAACTTGCCTCTATAAGCTAGGAAACTAATTCATTCATTAATTTTTTGCTATTTTATGAATGAATCATCTAGAATAGGTAAATAAGTGTCAAGTCAACATAAAATTACATCAATTACATCAATGAGGGTGAAAAATCCCATCACAAGTCAGCACTGGTCAAAGCTGGGCGAATTCCTGAGCTGGAAGGTGCAAAATGTGGAAAATATCCTGATGCGTAGCGCGCCTTTCAGCCCACTTTTGGGGCACTTCCCGGCATCCAAATTGAGCTCAGGTGGGCTTGTTAGAAAGATATGGATGTCTACTTCCCAAACAAAGTCGAATTTTTCAATTTGGAGCCCATTGTCCCCTCCAAAAATCAAATCTCCCAAGACTGCTACCTGTGTGTCCAAAAAGGGGCAGTGAGGTCATTGTTTGCATGTTTTTTGACCTTTTGGGGGCCCAAAACTTGATGAAATGTCTTGGAAGTGGCTGAGCAGGTGTATTTCATCATGAAAAATCCAAAAATGAAAACCTTTCTTGAAATGGACCTCCCCAACTTAAGGGTAGCGCGCGGCGCGCTATGCGTTGAGCCAAAACCCTAACGCGTAGCGCACCTGAGCCCTACGCGTAGCGCGAATTTCAGATGCTTTTTGGAGGCTTTCCCGGTGTCTAAATTGGGCACAGGATAGCTCGTTGGAAAGGTATTTGAGTCTACTTTCCAACACAACTAGAATTTTTCGATTTGGAGTTCATTTGCTCTGTCCAAAATCAAATCTCCCAAGACTAGTCAAAATATGCCAAATGAGGCTGCCTCAAGGCAGAGTGCTGTTGCAGTCAACTTTTGAATGCCTTACTCAACTCATTTGAGTAAAACCTATTCCGATGTGTGAAACAAGAGATTTTGTCGAAATGAAGCGAACTGAAGGGGATAAGGGGCTTCTAAATTCTTGGGGAAATTTTTGGAAGTAGGGAGGGAGGATAGGAAGCAGGGGAAAGTGGAATCCTAGAGATCGAGCGAGGGGAAGGGGTCCAAACGGGCAAAACACAGGTCCAACCTAGAAAATTGCCAAGTTGTAGCAAGAAACTAGGGTTTGTGTGAAAATGAGGAATTTGGGGGATCTCAGTGATGGCAAGCATTTGATAAGGTACTTTAAGGATAGGGGAAGGTGTATGAACATCAGGATACAAGTTTTGCCGATTATTTGACCTTTCAAGAGAGATTGCCTTCAAAACCCTAGGAGAGGGAAATGAACTTACCTAGGCGCAACTGAAGCATGAACAAGATGTAAAATGACTCATTAGACATTGACATGATAATGAAAACCCTATGAATGATGATAGACTCAACAGGATGATGAGATGGATAGGCATTTAGGCAATTTTGAAAGGAGTGAAAGCAAACCCTAGACCTAATGCCTAGTGACAAAATTTTGCTTGAAGACTTACTGAAATGACAAAATTTGACCTTGACACTTCAAAATCACTTTGTAAGAGTATATTTGATCACTGGAGGAAGGCAGGAAAGACTGACACTAACATTGGCTCCAATGGGGATGGTATCTCCTGTTGATGCCTCGAAAATCGCTGCAACAACATTGGGGGATAACCACCCGGTCCGGACCTTAAAGCAGCTCCTTTTCCGTTTGGTGTGGTGGCTCCGACTGTTCAACTAGGTCCAGTTACCTTCTCCCTATTGCTATTGGTTTATAATGTATTTTTAACTACCAATAAACAGGGACATCAGATCACTTCTTCTTGCTGATCAGGCAAGAGAATGACCCTTAAGCTGATTTGGGTTCAGCCAAGCCACAACTAAAGTTTTGCCTCTTTGAGGAGAGGACTTAAAAGAATGTAGAATTTACTCTAAATGCAAGCTTATTCTATGATGCAAGCAAAAGAAACTAATCTAAATCCTATCTTAATTAGGCAGATATAGATCTAACCCAACTAAGAGCAAGATAATTAAAGTATTGGGATTTAGATATGTCTTGTTTATAATGAATACCAAGTTAATGAAGTAATTCAATTGACTGATATTATGGATATCAAAACACATCCTATTGAGACCTCTTAACTGAAATAATAAACCAACAACACTCAAGAAGTAGTTCACATAAATTATATTGATTATCAAATCAGCAAATCCAATAACTAAACAATAATATGTGGAAATAGTTCACAACATATTACCATTCAATAAATCAGTTTTAGCAAGGCAGATTTCTGAGTAAATAGTTACTCAGAAATCAGAAATTAATCCATAAGAACAGAGATACATGATAACAACATTGAGACAGACTACCCATATTGACAATAATTCACAAACATGAATAAAATGACACATTCCTGTTACCATAAAAATGAAACTGATATTTAAAACAGTAGTATTAAAAATACCAATGTATTGCATCCATTTCTCTGATCTTGGTCTCCAACAGTCCTTTACATTGCTTGAACTTCTGCCTTCAAAGCTAAAGCCACAATAGTGAAAACTCCGCCCCTCATACATAATTCAAGATACAAAGGAAAAATCCTCAATAATCCCCAGATCTGAGATTTTCTCTCCTCTCTCCTACAACTCTAAATTCCTATTACAATAGTGCTTTTAGAAGTCTAGCATTGCAGAGGAGAGCAGCCCTTTTTACATTCTGCAATCTGTTATTTATAATATTTGTGAAGGAATTTTGGAGAGGAGAGTTTGTTGAAGAGAAATCTGCCAAATATAATTTTACTTGCTCCTAATTCTGATCTTCAATTGCTGGAACATTCTCATTGCTTGAAATCCTTTTCTCCATATCTTTTCCACTGTTTTCCTGCAAAAGAATCAAAATAAATTAAAATGCAATCAAAATATCATTTATGGCAATTAAATCAAACCCAATCAAATTCTATTTTAAATAAATAATTGAAAATAAAATATAAGCTCTGTATTGTATTGATGCTTGGAATGATTTGATTGGCAAAGGATATTATTGACCAATGGATTTGCAATTAGAAGAGGCTTTGGATAAATGAAATTGAAGAAAATAACTCAGAAAATTGATTTTGTTTTTCAAAATTCGGAGCCTGATCTTCTGCCTGATTTTTGACCCAATAAATGAGTAAATCTGTTGGTGAAACCTCCTCCAAAATGTTCTCCTTGATTTTCTCTTTCCAATGAGCCGTCCTGGGCCTCATTTGGCCAAGTATAACTCAATTTATGAGCTTCCAAAGTTGATGGGTCAAATCTGGCATGAATCTGGAAATTCTGTTGCTGGGCTAAAAATCAGAATTTGAATTAAAAATCTAATCCTAAATTAGTTTCTAATTTAATTGTTAATCATTAATCTAACTAACTAATATCTAATTAACTATTTATAAACAAATTAAATCTAATTAAAAACTAATTCTAAATGATATTTAAATCTAAATTAATCAAATTAATTAAATATCATAAATTAATTAATATGATTAATTTAAAATTTATTAATTAAATACTACATATTAATTTAAATAATATAATATATTACATATTATTTTAAATAATATAATATATTACATATTACATATTAATATACAAATTAATATTAAAAATATAAACTAACTTACACTACTTTACTTACCTGATTCACTCATACGTATGAGTGATGTCTTAAACCTTTTTAAAAGGAAACTATTGGTATTACATGGGTTTTATGTTAAAGTTCATGTTTTATGTATGTTCCATCTTACTTAGTCCATAACACTCATACGTATGAGTGCATTTATTAAACTTTACTAAATCCAAACCGTTAATGCCTTAATGCCCCTATGCCTTTTAACTTTCGCAATCGAATCGGCATATCGCATCGGGAGGATGGGTAATGAGGTTTTGAAAATGGTCAAGCGAAATTCCCCGATGCGATATCGCATCGGGAGGAAGAGGGATATCGGGGGGTCGTAAGAGATGTGCTTGTTTAAAAGCCCCCGATGCGATAACCAAGTTAGCCCCCGATGCGATAACCAATTTATTTGCGATGCGATATAAAAGATTTTTGTTTAATCGGTGATCGGGGGTATGGAGTATCGGCGATCGGGGAGAGTGTGGTGCCGGGATTTTTTTTTTTTAAATATGTTCAATAAAACTTCCGACGCGATCTCCCGATTGCGAAATAAGTTTTATATATATATTTTTTATATTAAATTTTAATTTAATTTAATTAATTATATATTAATTTAATTAAATTAAGATTTAATATTATTTTTTATTTTGATTTTATTAAAATGAAATTTAGTTAAGCTGTGAAATTGTTTAAACTACAGCCACTTGAAAAATAAAATAAAAATAAACTACAGCCACTTGAATGTTTTGGTTTTCGAGATTTAAGATTTGATTTGGAAATTGGAGTGAATTTCTTAAAATCTCGATAATTAATGATTTGGCTGCATAACTAAAAATGAAAAATGTTAGTAAAAACTCGCTACGGGTTAATATTTAAAATGAATGAGTTATTGAACTAATTTATTTACAAAATGCAATATTGTACATTTTACGCAATTTTAACCCAGGCTACATAAATAATCAGACTTTCAAAGGAGTGCCATTTTCAAACCAGTTGACCAAATGAGACCAAACAAGCGTCAATGTGAAGCTTATAGAAAATCGATTCTAACAAAGCAATCAAAACAAGAATCCAAAGAAAACTAAAAATTAACGAAAGCGTAGGGCAATTAACTAAAATAAAAATCCAAAAAGGTGCTTAGCCAAAATTTTTATAGAAAGGGTCCCCATTATTTGAAGTGAAGAAGTCAAAAATGGGGGGTTGTGTTTTTACCACAACAGCTCCTTGGAGGTGCCAAGAACGACAGATCTCTGGAAGAGCTAGACAGTGCCTTCATCCATTGGGCAATGGAGTCAAAAACTCAAGCTAAAATGCATGACTGAAAACTAATGACTCGGATGAGACAAATTGACTCTCACTCAACTAAAAACTGACTCAATACTTAAACACAACCGACAAACTAGAAATAATGCTCAAAGGGGAGCTTATTCATCACAACCTACTCTAATAGTTTCATTCATCACCTGATCAAGTGAAATGAAACAACCAGTGCAACCAAGTAAGTATCCCGTCTGCTGTTTGAATTCTCCGCAAATGCTCGCTTATGAACAACAAGAGGGAACTACTGAAAGGCAACTCCCATGACAACTTGGAAACAGATCCGTTGAATGATATGAATTCTCTATCCGCCTCCAAAAACACTGCATAAGGATCTTGAAGTTCATGCACACTGGGACTTAGCTCATCCAATGGATTACTTCTCTTTTCCTCATACCATGAATGCAAACTTTGATCTGAGCCTTGTGATGAGACCTCTGCTAAAGATGACAAAGAAACCGGCTGCCGGATCAAGTTCATGTCAGCACATGTTTCAAGCTCACATGTAGTCAATGGAGAAAGACTTTGACTGCAAACCTCATCCAAACCATCAGCTATTGGATCGTGAAAAACTTGAAAAGACTGCTGCAATGTATCCATTGAAAATGTATGACATCCTTCTAGCTGTTCATCTTTTTCTTGAGAGATTTTACGAAGATTCTGCCTTATAAACTGAAATGCTTCGAAACAAAAGGGTATAGAATCTTCCTGCATCATCAAATCATGTATTTCGTCTTCCACAGCTTCATCTGTAATCTGCCCTTCAATTTCATTTGGTGGCTGCAAATCTGATGCTATAGGCTGCTCAAGAATTTTGTTATCTGTCTCATCCTCAACATTAACACTGAGAGATTGCTGATTTGTTATAGGCTGTTCATTTGAAGATTTACTATGCAATCTACCCTTCAAAAACTGAAATGTTTCAAAACAGAATGGTACAGAGTCACCTTGAATCATTAAACCATGTGTGTCCACTTCCAAGTCTTCAGCTGCAACTTGACAATCAATGGCTTTCGGGGGTTGCAAATCTGAATATGAGAAGTCTTGAACAAAATTTTCATCGCGCTCAAGAGGATCCAAATCAAGACTAGTCGATAGCTGATTTCTGATTGCATGGAAGTTGTCTCTGATGAACTGACATGAATCAAAACAAAAAGGTAAAGATCCTTCACTTACTTCAAAATTTGCTGCACTTTCCTCATCACTGTCATAGCTGATATGTGATGGCTGAACATTGTATTCGAGCTGCTGAAAATGAACTTCCTCCTCCCACAAACTAGCTGCCAATTTGTCTGCAAGATTAGCTTTTGTTTGGAGAACATAATCATCATCATACTGATCAAAATGAGGCAAATCATCACTATAAAACACATCATCAATCATACATGTCATATCAATAGATCTCTCTTCTCCAAGATGATCTATAAGACAATCATTATCAGATCTATGACAACTGGGATAAGAAAGAAGATGTTTTGGATCAGCAACTTGTTCCTTTTCAATCAGCGAGCCTTGAACATCATAATCATTCCTTGTGGTGATCTTGTCCATCATCTTTTCCACTGCACTTACCAAAATGTCAAGCTTCACCTCTAGAGATGTTGATTCGGCCGGATCTATGTTTTTCATCTCTTCTTCTTTCAACCTTGCCCTTCGGATCAGTAGATGAGCCTCTACATTTACTGCACTGTTTTGCATCTCGTGAAGTGTTGCAATATCCCTTTCTCTCAGCTGAAACTCCATCTCCGGATCAAAGGCACCCGGATAGTGCAAGAGAGCAGATCTAGGAGAAGGTCTTATATCAACTGGCATCGAATAATAAACTTGGTTAAATCTGGCAGAAAATTGTTGTACTGTCTCCCTTGGTAGTCTTCTCAGCTGATTATACTCTTCTATAATAAGGGAAAGGTTCTGCCCGATCATCCACCTATCGAAAAAAACTTTGATGAACTGCTGGAAATCTGAGATACTTGCATCAGGCAGGGTTTTGAACCAACTCTTGACTTTGGCTTGCAAAGAAAGAGCAAAAATCCTTATACTAACATCTTCTTCATCAACTTCAAAAAGATCTAGAAAATTCTCAAAATTCTGCACATGTTGCTCAGCGTTGACATTCTTACTTTCACCATCAAACCTCGGCAAGTATAGATCATAGCTTTTGGGGAAATCATGGAGAACAGAGGGTAAAACAAGAGGTTTATACCGATCTGGAATTTTACAAGGTGTAGGGGTATGTACAACAGGTATAGAATCAGTCTTGGTCTTTTGAGGTTCATCAATTTGAGGATGGTCATCACAAAATTCGGAAAAAGGAACCTGATCAAGCTCAAAGGCATGCAAATCTTTGGTATTTACAATCTTCAAAGGGAAGGAATCAAATGCAGGCCTGAGACCTTTTCTCAAGCATAGTATACTTTGCAACGCAGTCTTGACATTCTTGGGAAAAGAGAAGAAATAATTTATGACAAAGAACAAAATGTCTTGGATGAAATTCCAACTTGAGTACTTGATTTGTCCATGTTGTCCTTTCATGTTTTTGCTGGTCAGGATCCTCCTCCAGTGGAGTCTTTGGATCTGATATCGAAAATGATTTAGAGTCGCCAGGTGAATGATTTCAGCCTTTCAAGTGTCTGATCGTTGTCCACCATCAACAATCAGATCTGCACTTGATACATGTACTGGGGTAATTAACAAGTTAAATGTCACGTTTACAAGCTAGACCGGAGATTGACTGAAGTAGCGTTTATCTATTTCCGCTAATGCAAAGCAAAAGCGTTTCGAAGGCTACCTGACATAACTTCAGGCTCCGTCTGTAGCTTATAAAACAAATGACATCAACCAGCAAACCATTTGTTTTTCCCCAGTATGGTCGCCAATATGTTAGCGCTCGAATTTCACCTCAGGCTGAAAAAGACAAAATCCAAGGCAACATCAAACCACTTAGCCTCGTAGCTAGCCCTACGGGGACAGGAGAGGGCTCTCTCCAGGTCTATCTCGGCAAAAGGTCTTCAAAGGGCTGAGATGACCAATAAAGCACACTGATTTTAGGCTAGTAAACTGATGGGGAAAATTTGGTTTTAAATTTCTAGGGTTTTGTTGGAAAACTGAGCACAGCAATTTTGGGTGTGGGGATGAGACACAGTTTTTGCAGAGGTCTTTTTGGGGCAAGGTAGGAGATTGTCTTGATGCCTTTGAATTAAGTGAACGGATAGAAATGACTGGTGAGGAGCTAAAGAGAGCAAGAAACCTTCGAGAGTTCTCTTTAGACAGAGGAAAACATAGATATTAAGCAAACTTGGCAGAGCATAGAAAACCATGAATTCTACCTTAACACTTCATTTACTTAATGTGCAGAAAAGAGAAGTAGGAAAATGATACACATAAAAAACATACAAGTACATGAGAGAAGCACACCATCAACACAAATAACCACAGGAATCCCAAATAGTGCTGCAAAACCCTGGTCTTTCCTTTGCCAAAATTGTAGAGATACAAAGAGTAATACAGTCTAAGCTTATCACTCAAGAGTCCAACCTCTCCAACCCCTGAAAATGATTGAGAAAATAAATAATATAGACCATGCCAACCCATTCCCTAGCCTCTCGGGGTCGAGCTCATCATCCTAGGAGCTGTTTCAACCAATTCTAAACAAAGCACTATAATCTAGGCAGTGAAAACAACTTGCCTCTATAAGCTAGGAAACCAATTCATTCATTAATTTTTTGCTATTTTATGAATGAATCATCTAGAATAGGTAAATAAGTGTCAAGTCAACATAAAATTACATCAATTACATCAATGAGGGTGAAAAATCCCATCACAAGTCAAAACTGGTCAAAGCTGGGCGAATTCCTGAGCTGGAAGGTGCAAAATGTGGAAAATATCCTGATGCGTAGCGCGCCAAATCTCTACGCGTAGCGCGCCTTTCAGCCCACTTTTGGGGCACTTCCTGGCATCCAAATTGAGCTCAGGTGGGCTTGTTGGAAAGGTCTGGATGTCTACTTCCCAACCCAAGTCTAATTTTTCAATTTTGTGCCCATTTTCCCCTCCAAAAATCAAATCTCCCAAGACTGCTACCTGTGTGTCCAAAAAGGGGCAGTGAGGTCATTTTTTGCATGTTTTTTAATCTTTTGGGGGCCCAAAACTTGATGAAATGTCTTGGAAGTGGCTGAGCAGGTGTATTTCATCATGAAAAATCCAAAAATGCAAACCTTTCTTGAAATGGACCTCCCCAACTTAGGGGTAGCGCGCGGCGCGCTACGCGTTGAGCCAAAACCTTGACGCGTAGCGCGCCTGAGCCCTACGCGTAGCGCGACTTTCAGATGCTTTTTGGAGGATTTCTCGGTGTCTAAATTGGGTGTAGGATAGCTCGTTGGAAAGGTATTTGAGTATACTTTCGAACACAACTGGAATTTGTCAATTTGAAATTCATTTTCTCTACCAAAAATCAAATCTCCCAAGACTGGTAAAAATGTGCCAAATGAGGCTGCCTCAAGGCAGAGTGCTGTTGCAGTCAACTTTTGTATGCCTTACTCAACTCCAAATTGAGCTCAGGATAGCTCATTGGAAATATCTTTGTGTCTAGTTATCATTTTACTCATCAAGAAAGTCATTTGGCCAACCATGCTAGGAGAAAACTTGATTTTTCCAAGGTCACTTCAGAGGTGCATTCGATTCTCCTGAGGCAACTATATTTTTGACATTTCGCTAAAACCATGATACCTGTGTAAAAAGTGAAGGAGTTTTTTCTTCCTTGGCATGTTGGGGACAAAAACCTCTCTCAGGTTTCCCAAATTCATTTTTTATTGCTCAGAATCATCATTTGAGTAAAACCCATCCCGATGTGTGAAACAAGGGATTTTGTCGAAATGAAGCGAAATGAAGGGTATAAGGGGCTTCTAAATTCTTGGGGAAATTTTTGGAAGTAGGGAGGGAGGTTAGGAAGCAGGGGAAAGTTGAATCCTAGAGATCGAGCGAGGGGAAGGGGTCCAAACGGGAAAAGCACAGGTCCAACCTAGAAAATTGCCAAGTTGTAGCAAGAAACTAGGGTTTGTGTGAAAATGAGGAATTTGGGGGATCTCAGTGATGGGAAGCATTTGATAAGGTACTTTAAGGATAGGGGAAGGTGTATGAACATCAGGATACAAGTTTTGCTGATGATTTGACCATTCAAGAGAGATTGCCTTCAAAACCCTAGGAGAGGGAAATGAACTTACTTAGGCGCAACTGAAGCATGAACAAGATGTAAAATGACTCATTAGACATTGACATGATAATGACAACCCTATGAATGATGATAGACTCAACAGGATGATGACATGGATTGGCATTTAGGCAATTTTGAAAGGAGTGAAAGCAAACCCTAGACCTAATGCCCAGTGACCAAATTTTGCTTGAAGACTTACTGAAATGACAAAATTTGACCTTGACACTTCAAAATCACTTTGTAAGAGCATATTTGATCACTGGAGGAAGGCGGGAAAGACTAACACTAACATTGGCTCCAATGGGAATGGTAGCTCCTTGGAGGTGCCAAGAACGACAGATCTCTGGAAGAGCTAGACAGTGCCTTCATCCATTGGGCAATGGAGTCAAAAAATCAAACTAAAATGCATGACTGAAAACTAATGACTCGGATGAGACAAATTGACTCTCACTCAACTAAAAATTGACTCAATACTTAAACACAACCGACAAACTAGAAATAATGCTCAAAGGGGAGCTTATTCATCACAACCTACTCTAACAGTTTCATTCATCACCTGATCAAGTGAAATGAAACAGCCAGTGCAACCAAGTAAGTATCCCGTCTGCTATTTGAATTCTCCGCAAATGCTCGCTTATGAACAACAAGAGAGAACTACTGAAAGGCAACTCCCATGACAACTTGGAAACAGATCCGTTGAATGATATGAATTCTCTATCCGCCTCCAAAAACACTGCATAAGGATCTTGAAGTTCATGCACACTGGGACTTAGCTCATCCAATGGATTACTTCTCTTTTCCTCATACCATGAATGCAAACTTTGATCTGAGCCTTGTGATGAGACCTCTGCTAAAGATGACAAAGAAACCGGCTGCCGGATCAAGTTCATGTCAACACATGTTTCAAGCTCACATGTAGTCAATGGAGAAAGACTTTGACTGCAAACCTCATCCAAACCATCAGCTATTGGATCATGAAAAACTTGAAAAGACTGCTGCAATGTATCCATTGAAAATGTATGACATCCTTCTAGCTGTTCATCTTTTTCTTGAGAGATTTTACGAAGATTCTGCCTCATAAACTGAAATGCTTCGAAACAAAAGGGTATAGAATCTTCTTGCATCATCAAATCATGTATTTCGTCTTCCACAGCTTCATCTGTAATCTGCCCTTCAATTTCATTTGGTGGCTGCAAATCTGATGCTATAGGCTGCTCAAGAATTTTGTTATCTGTCTCATCCTCAACATTAACACTGAGAGATTGCTGATTTGTTATAGGCTGTTCATTTGAAGATTTACTATGCAATCTACCCTTCAAAAACTGAAATGTTTCAAAACAGAATGGTACAGAGTCACCTTGAATCATTAAACCATGTGTGTCCACTTCCAAGTCTTCAGCTGCAACTTGACAATCAATGGCTTTCGGGGGTTGCAAATCTGAATATGAGAAGTCTTGAACAAAATTTTCATCGCGCTCAAGAGGATCCAAATCAAGACTAGTCGATAGCTGATTTCTGATTGCATGGAAGTTGTCTCTGATGAACTGACATGAATCAAAACAAAAAGGTAAAGATCCTTCACTTACTTCAAAATTTGCTGCACTTTCCTCATCACTGTCATAGCTGATATGTGATGGCTGAACATTGTATTCGAGCTGCTGAAAATGAACTTCCTCCTCCCACAAACTAGCTGCCGATTTGTCTGCAAGATTAGCTTTTGTTTGGAGAACATAATCATCATCATACTGATCAAAATGAGGCAAATCATCACTATAAAACACATCATCAATCATACATGTCATATCAATAGATCTCTCTTCTCCAAGATGATCTATAAGACAATCATTATCAGATCTATGACAACTGGGATAAGAAAGAAGATGTTTTGGATCAACAACTTGTTCCTTTTCAATCAGCGAGCCTTGAACATCATAATCATTCCTTGTGGTGATCTTGTCCATCATCTTTTCCACTTCACTTACCAAAATGTCAAGCTTCACCTCTAGAGATGTTGATTTGGCCAGATCTATGTTTTTCATTTCTTCTTCTTTCAACCTTGCCCTTCGGATCAGTAGATGAGCCTCTACATTTACTGCACTGTTTTGCATCTCGTGAAGTGTTGCAATATCCCTTTCTCTCAGCTGAAACTCCATCTCCGGATCAAAGGCACCCGGATAGTGCAAGAGAGCAGATCTAGGAGAAGGTCTTATATCAACTGGCATCGAATAATAAACTTGGTTAAATCTGGCAGAAAATTGTTGTACTGTCTCCCTTGGTAGTCTTTTCAGCTGATTATACTCTTCTATAATAAGGAAAAGGTTCTGCCCGATCATCCACCTATCGAAAAAAACTTTGATGAACTGCCGGAAATCTGAGATGCTTGCATCAGGCAGGGTTTTTAACCAACTCTTGACTTTGGCTTGCAAAGAAAGAGCAAAAATCCTTATACTAACATCTTCTTCATCAACTTCAAAAAGATCTAGAAAATTCTCAAAATTCTGCACATGTTGCTCAACGTTGACATTCTTACTTTCACCATCAAACCTCGGCAAGTATAGATCATAGCTTTTGGGGAAATCATGGAGAACATAGGGTAAAACAAGAGGTTTATACCGATCTGGAATTTTACAAGGTGTAGGGATATGTACAGCAGGTATAGAATCAGTCTTGGTCTTTTGAGGTTCATCAATTTGAGGATGGTCATCACAAAATTCGGAAAAAGGAACCTGATCAAGCTCAAAGGCATGCAAATCTTTGGTATTTACAATCTTCAAAGGGAAGGAATCAAATGCAGGCCTGGGATCTTTTCTCAAGCATAGTATACTTTGCAACGCAGTCTTGACATTCTTGGGAAAAGAGAAGAAATAATTTATGACAAAGAACAAAATGTCTTGGATGAAATTCCAACTTGAGTACCTGATTTGTCCATGTTGTCCTTTCATGTTTTTGCTGGTCGAGATCCTCCTCCAGTGGAGTCTTTGGATCTGATATCGAAAATGATTTAGAGTCGTCAGGTGAATGATTTCAGCCTTTCAAGTGTCTGATCGTTGTCCACCATCAACAATCAGATCTGTACTTGATACATGTACTGGGGTAATTAACAAGTTAAATGTCACGTTTACAAGCTAGACCGGAGATTGACTGAAGTAGCGTTTATCTACTTCCGCTAATGCAAAGCAAAAGCGTTTCGAAGGCTACCTGGCATAACTTCAGGCTCCGTCTGTATCTTATAAAACAAATGACATCAACCAGCAAACCATTTGTTCTTCCCCAGTATGGTCGCCACTATGTTAGTGCTTGAATTTGGCCTCAGGCTGAAAAAGACAAAATCCAAGGCAACATCAAACCACTTAGCCTCGTAGCTAGCCCTACGGGGACAGGAGAGGGCTCTCTCCGGGTCTATCTCGGCAAAAGGTCTTCAAAGGGCTGAGATGACCAATAAAGCACACTGATTTTAGGCTAGTAAACTGATGGGTAAAATTTGGTTTTAAATTTCTAGGGTTTTGTTGGAAAACTGAGCACAGCAATTTTGGGTGCGGGGATGAGACACAGTTTTTGCAGAGGTCTTTTTGGGGCAAGGTAGGAGATTGTCTTGATGCCTTTGAATTAAGTGAATGGATAGAAATGACCGGTGAGGAGCTAAAGAGAGCAAGAAACCTTCGAGAGTTCTCTTTAGACAGATGAAAACATAGATATTAAGCAAACTTAAAGGCAGAGCATAGAAACCATGAATTCTACCTTAACACTTCATTTACTTAATGTGCAAAAAAGAGAAGTAGGAAAATGATACACATAAAAGACATACAAGTACATGAGAGAAGCACACCATCAACACAAATAACCACAGGAATCCCAAATAGTGCTGCAAAACCCTGGTCTTTCCTTTGCCAAAATTGTAGAGATACAAAGAGTAATACAGTCTAAGCTTATCCCTCAAGAGTCCAACCTCTCCAACCCCTAAAAATGATTGAGAAAATACATAATATAGACCATGCCAACCCATTCCCTAGCCTCTAGGGGTCAAGCTCATCATCCTAGGAGTTGTTTCAACCAATTCTAAACAAAGCACTATAATCTAGGCAGTGAAAACAACTTGCCTCTATAAGCTAGGAAACCAATTCATTCATTAATTTTTTGCTATTTTATGAATGAATCATCTAGAATAGGTAGATAAGTGTCAAGTCAACATAAAATTACATCAATTACATCAATGAGGGTGAAAAATCCCATCACAAGTAAAAAATGGTCAAAGCTGGGCGAATTCCTGAGCTGGAAGGTGCAAAATGTGGAAAATATGTTGATGCGTAGCGCGCCAAATCTCTACGCGTAGCGCGCCTTTCAGCCCACTTTTGGGGCACTTCTCGGCATCCAAATTGAGCTCAGGTGGGCTTTTTGGAAAGTTCTAGATGTCTACTTCCCAAACCAAGTGGAAGTTTTCAATTTGGTGCCCATTTGCCCCTCCAAAAATCAAATCTCCCAAGATTGCTACCTGTGTGTCCAAAAAGGGGCAGTGAGGTCATTTTTTGCATGTTTTTTGACCTTTTGGGGGCCCAAAACTTGATGAAATGTCTTGGTAGTGGCTGAGCAGGTGTATTTCATCCTAAAAAATAAAAAATGCAAACCTTTCTTGAAATGGACCTCCCCAACTTAAGGGTAGCACGCGGCGCGCTATGCGTTGAACCGAAACCCTGACGCATAGTGCGCCTGAGCCCTACGCGTAGCGCGACTTTCAGATGCTTTTTGGAGGCCTTCCTGGTGTCTAAATTGGGCGCAGGATAGCTTGTTGGAAAGGTATTTGAGTCTACTTTCCAACACAACTAGAATTTTTCAATTTGGAGTTCAGTTTCGCTATCAAAAATCAAATCTCCCAAGACTGGTCAAAATGTGCCAAATGAGGCTGCCTCAAGGCAGAGTGCTGTTGCAGTCAACTTTTGAATACCCTCCTCAACTCCAAATTGAGCTCATGATAGCTCATTTGAAATATCTTTGTGTTTAGTTATCATTTGACTCATTCAAAAAGTCATTTGGCCAACCAAGCTAGGAGAAAACTTGATTTTCCCAAGGTCACTTCAGAGGTGCATTCTATTCTCCTGAGGCAACGGTATTTTTGACATTTCTCTAAAACCATGACACCTGTGTAAAACTTGAAGGAGGGTTTTCTTCCTTGGCATGTCTTGGACAAAAACCCCTCTCAGTTTTCCCAAATTCATTTTTTATTGCTCAGAAACAGCATTTGAGTAAAACCTATTCTGATGTGTGAAACAAGGGATTTTGTCGAAATGAAGCGAAATGAAGGGGATAAGGGGCTTCTAAATTCTTGGGGAAATTTTTGGAAGTAGGGAGGGAGGTTAGGAAGCAGGGAAAAGTGGAATCTCAGAGATCGAGCGAGGGGAAGGGGTCCAAACGGGCAAAACACAGGTCCAACCTAGAAAATTGCCAAGTTGTAGCAAGAAACTAGGGTTTGTGTGAAAATGAGGAATTTGGGGGATCTCAGTGATGGGAAGCATTTGATAAGGTACTTTAAGGATAGGGGAAGGTGTATGAACATCAGGATACAAGTTTTGCCGATGATTTGACCATTCAAGAGAGATTGCCTTCAAAACCCTAGGAGAGGGAAATGAACTTACCTAGGCGCAACTGAAGCATGAACAAGATGTAAAATGACTCATTAGACATTGACATGATAATGACAACCCTATGAATGATGATAGACTCAGCAGCATGATGACATGGATTGGCATTTGGGCAATTTTGAAAGGAGTGAAATCAAACCCTAGACCTAATGCCTAGTGACCAAATTTTGCTTGAAGACTCACTGAAATGACAAAATTTGACCTTGACACTTCAAAATCACTTTGTAAGAGCATATTCGATCACTGGAGGAAGGCTGGAAAGACTGACACTAACATGCCAATAAGCCAAATTTCTCCAAATATACTGAAGCAGATGAGGTCTACAGAAAGATGATTAAACTAAAGTTACGTGAAGATGAATGGTGGGTAAAATTGACAGATTTACTATAAAGTTACCACAGTAAAATAACAGCCAGATGAAAAGGTAAAATAGGGTCATAGAGTAGCAGGTAAAGTGTATCATTAGGTTGATGAAAAAAAGTGATTCCAACATACAAATATCAGTCAACTGAAAGAGTCAAATTCGAACTACAAACAGCCAGCACAATCACAATAAAAGGGACAACAAGAAGCATTTTTCCATCTGTCTCTATCTTCATGTTGAAGATATTTTTATTTTCCTAAAATAATTCCCAAACTGTTATGGGATATTTTGTATAAATACTTCATATTTCGAAGTATTAGGTGTGGATTCAAAAACATTTCTATAGACTATTTTCTCATATCTAAAAGGCTATTGTATCTAAGGCTGGACTGGCTTTGTTGGATCATGGAATAAAGCTCAAATTTCACAGGATTCTTGTGCAAAA
The DNA here is from genome assembly GCA_031772625.1 of Pinus tabuliformis. Taxonomy (NCBI): domain Eukaryota; kingdom Viridiplantae; phylum Streptophyta; class Pinopsida; order Pinales; family Pinaceae; genus Pinus; species Pinus tabuliformis. The sequence continues at coordinate 2,078,197,062 of CM062818.1, forward strand.
TGGAAATCAAATAAGTATTTTCTCTCATGTGTATTATTGTTTTTCCTTATGTTTCTTAATAATCATATGTATTTCTATGAAATCTGAATGGTAAACAAGGAATATTTTCAGAATTTTCTTTACTTCACTCTGTCTTAACTGTTTACATTCTTAATGTTTTCTGCTAAACTATCTTCGCTAGAGAATTCTTAATTGCTCTTTATCTTCCGTAGTTTTCCTTCTGGTCTATGTAACAAAGGATTCTTAATTGCCCTTTGTTGATGATCACTATCTATTCCTGCTTTTGACCTAGGTCCATGGATTCTTAAGTGCTCTTCACCTTGGTTAGAATCATTCCATCTATCAGCTCTTGAAGATTTGCCTTTTGTTTTGCTAGCCTACCCTGTGAAGTTCCATCTGATAACCTGATCCAGTTGTGCCATCCTTTTCTTGACTCCAGCCCAATGGTTTAAAGAAGTTATGTTAAAATTGGCAACTAGGGCCAAACTCCATGTGGGTCATCTTATTTATGGCAGCTGATATTTTTCTTGGATCCCTCTCATCGAGAGGTGTAGGATTGATCTAAATATCAGCCAGAAAAGCCGGAAAAGCTACAAAAGTCAGAACTATTGGAAAAGCCGGAACTGTCGGAAAATCCAAAACTGCCAGAAAAGTCGGAAATGTCGAAAATGCCAGAAAATCCGGAAAAGTCAGAAAAGCCAGAACTTCTAGAAAAGATGGAACTGCCAAAAATGCCAAAAAGCCAGAAATTCCAGAAAAGCTGGAAATGCTGGAACTGCCAGAAAAGCTAGAAAAGTCGAAACTGCAGGAAAAGCCGGAACTGCCGGGACTGCTGAAACTATCAGGACTGTCGGAACTACTGGGAACAACCAGAACTGCCGGAACTGCCAGAATTGCCGAAACAGCTGGGGTATATGTCTCTGAAGGAGAGAAACATGCAAGGGTGTCCAACGAACTAACATTGGGACAATTGTATGGTACTTAGCAGCAAATACACCAAGCATGCAATTTTACAGCTAGCATGCAAGGGACAACTAGCTTGCAACAACAAGCATGCTAAGGACAACAAGCATGCTAGGGACAACATGCAAGCAAGGTGCAGCGAACACATAGGTCAGGATGGCAACATGGTGCAACAATGGCACATAATGCAGTACAGTGATGGGTACAGTCATGATTAATGAAGCGTGATGAGATGCAGCATAATGATGATGGGTGCAACATGGTGCAGCGTGGTGAGGTGTAGCATGATGACGAAATACAACACAATGAATATAAAGGAGTCACCTTAGAGAATTAGTTGAAGCATCGTGTCTTCAACTGATCTCATGTATTATCTTCTTAGAGATGATCTATGCTCTTATCTAGATAAGTCAAAGTGTTGACTTCTGTAGTAAATGTACTATCTCTCTCTCTCTCTGTTGAACTATTAAACAACATATAATAAGAATTGATCAAGGGTTTCCCCACATTGGGGTTTGTCCCTAGCTAGCGCCACATCTTGTGTCCTCTTGTCTTGGCTTGTGTTCTGCGATTTATGTTTATGTTCTATCTGTAGTTTACTTTAATGCTGATGTGATTGCTAATTGGAAAAGATATGGAGCTAACTATGAAAATTGAAATAAATTTCTCTAAGCATAGAACATACCTAAAATTAAGATGGGATCAGAGCTGAGGTGAAGACAATGCCCAAGCAAGAGTGAAAGAGCAATCACCGAAGACAGTTGGGAAAGGACAAAAGGATCACTGGATTCTTCATTCCTCTTCAAATTCACCAAGGGTGAAGTCGAAGCAGAGAATATTATCAGAATGGCATAGCGGAATATGGCCTACCTAAAGATCACTTCATTGGAAGACCGGATCTCAGGGTGGAATGAAAGGCAGATAACTAGTTCGGCCATTATGCGAAGGAGTTTCCGAATGGCAGGGACACATCACTTGATGATGATAACAATCATTCCAGGGACATCTTCAATGATCAAAGGAATGAAAGGTAATGCAGGTCATCAAGGAAATGGCCGACTCTTAAGAGAAAGCAAGGAACCCTAGGTATGAAGAATCAGATGTTGTTTTTGATAAGATAAAGAAACGTTATCTTGTATTGGCCCTCTCCTTCAGAATCTTTGGGAATTTGGCTTATAGATTGTAGTGCTTCAAGGCACTTCATCGGATAGATGGGTGCACTCTCTAATTTGGTAGAGATGGAAACAATTGTGGGATTATACTTGGAGCTAATGCCACCTATCCTAGAAAGGGTGTAGGGAATGTTAACTCTCAATTGAATAAGGGTAACTCGATTCATTTACAAAATCTTTTTTATGTACCTGATCACAAGAAGAACCTGGTGTGCATCTCAGAAATGGAAGTCGAAGGTTTCAGGGTGGAATTCATCGATGGAAAGGTACCTGTTAAATAATATAATTTTCAAAGATGCTTTTTCTCATGGGTTCAGGGTTGGAAATTTGTATCAAGTTGCAAGATGGTCCATTGGGGATCATGTCAATTGACATATCGCATCTATAACACCGGAGGTCTACCTATGGGGCCCTACCTGATGTGAGTCAAATGGTGATAGGGATGTCTGAATTCAAGTAGAGCATGAAGGTACATGTCTGAGATGTACCGAAGGAAAATCTTATAAGGGGACCATTCCCCTCATGCAACAGGTCCACAGGTTTGGAACAACCCGAGGAGTTTGAGATTCATGATCGGGAATCTCATGTATACAGGTGGAAGAAATCCCTCTATGGCTTGAAGCAAAACACCCCGAGCGTAGTATGAGAGGATTGATAGTTGTCTGATGAAGCTGAGATTCACTAGGATTGAAACTAATCCAAACCATTACCCGAAGGTTGTGGATGACAGACCTCTCATACTAGCACCTTATGAGGATGACCTATTTCTGACAGGTGCAGACCCTCTCATTTGCAGAAGTAAGAGGGAGTTGGATTCCGGATATGGAATGATAAACTACAAGCCTGTGACTACCTCGAGGATCTTAACTTTCAGAAGTTATATGGTAGTGATGTCGGACCAGATTTGGGAAATGCCTCTGAGTTTCATAAACTCATTCACATTGATGTTCTTGGTGAACTTCCATCCGGACATATGTTTTGCAGTTAGCATGGTGAGCTCATATTTGGTTGAGCCTCACTGGATTGGTGCCAAGAATCTTCTGAGATATCTTCGGGGCACAATCTCTCATGGATTGAGATACACTGCCGGAAATATGAAACTGCATGATCATTCAAATGCTGACTAGGCAGGCAGTGTGGAGGATCACTAGAGCACTTCTTAGTGCTAGTTCTCTTTGGATTCTACTTCGATATCATGGATGAGCAGGAAGCAGAAATCGGTTGCTATAAGCACCATCGAGACCTAATACATAGCTACAAGTATGATCTCATGTGAAGTTGCATGGTTGCAGAAGCTCTTAAGCGGGCTATTTGTACACATGATGAATACCACTGTGATTCTCTATGACAACCAGAGGAGGGATTCGATTATTGAAGAATCCCGTATTCGATGATTACTACAGAAGATAGACATCAGATACTGCCTTATCTGCGATATGGTAAGTCGATGAGCGAGGAGGCTCCATCGCATTGAGACTGATGTACAGGTCACATATATTTTGTCAAAGCCCCAGCGAAAGGTCAAATCTGTGACTTTCCCGAACGACTTGGAGTCGTTGAGAGACCTTCTTATAAGGGTCCTGCATGTTGCATGCATTGAGCATTGGGAGCTCTGGGGGGCTTGGGGTACTTATTGGAGCAACATACGACCACAGGGCGAGTCACCCTCCCCTGCTGGTATGATATGAATAGGATGATTAGTTCTTCTGTGGGCCGGGATGATTAGTTCTCCCATGGAAACTTTGGAACAGGATTATTAGTTCTCTTGTGGGCCGGGATGATTAGTTCTCCCATGGGAACTATGGAACGTGATGATTAGTTCTCCTATGGGCCCGGATGATTTGTTCTCTGTGGCGACTATGGAACAGGATGATTAGTTCTCCTGTGGGCCAGGATGATTTGTTCTCCATGGCGACTGTGGAACAGGATGATTAGTTCTCCTGTGGGCTAGGATGATTAGTTCTCTGTGGCATCCACTAACAGGATGATTCATTCTCTTGTGGACAGGATGATTAGTTCTCCTATTGAGGCATCCTACCCATGCAGTCTGGGACTCATGGGAAGCATCTCTCGTCTGATCAATAAGCAGGGAAATGAGGATAGGGACCATAGTAGTACTATCGATGGATGCATTGCTGTATCTACCGTACTCCCTATGCTAGGATGACCTCCATTGATTTGGGATCAATGAAACTGATCTGGGATCAATATGAGTGGTTTGAGACACTCTCTTGTGACATTGATCTGGGATCAATGAAACTGATCTAGGATTAGTATGAGTGGTTTGAGACACTCTCTTGTGACATTGATCTGGGATCAATGAAACTAATCTGGGATCAATATGAGTGGTTTGAGACACTCTCTTGTGATATTGATCTGGGATCAATAAAACCGACTTCGGGTCAGTAAGAGTAATGTGACACACTCTCTTTAGATGAAACTAACTTTGGGTCAGTAGAGAATGGTATGAGACATTCTCGATCAATTCTTCTTCTTCATGGCTCAGCAGAGCAGAGAAAAGCAGAGCAGAGAAAAGCAGAGCAGAGCAGAGCTCAACAGATCAAAGCAGAGCAGAGCTCAGCAGATCAGAGCAGTGCAAGGCACTGATGGCAGAGATAGTACAGTCAGACATATGGATCAATGGATGGAGTTCTCCCTAGTTGAGAGGTAGTGTTAAAATTGGCAACTAGGGCCAAACTCCATGTGGGTCATCTTATTTATGGTAGCTGATCTTTTTCTTGGATCCCTCTCATCAATAGGTGTAGGATTGATCTAAAGATCAGCGGGAAAATCCGGAAAATTCAGAAAAGCCGGAACTGCCTGAAAGCTGGAACTGCCAGAAAAGCTGGAACTACAGGAAATGCCCGAAAACCCGAAACTACCAGAAAATCTGGAAAAGCTAGAAAAGATAGAAAATCTGGAACTGTTGGAATTGCTAGAAAAGTCAGAACTGCCAGAAATGCCGAAAAATCCGGAAATGCTGGAAAAGACGGAAATTTCGAAAAAGCTGGAATTGCCAGAAAAGCCAGAAAAGCCGAAAATGCCGAAAAAGCCAAAACTGCGGGAAAAGCTGAAACTGCCGGAAAAGCTGGAACTGTCGGGACTGTCGGAACTGTTGGGGACAACTGGAACTGCCGGGAACAGCCGAAACTGCCAGAACTGTCGGGAACTACTGAAATAGTGGGAGCATCTGTCTCCGAAGAAGAGCAGCATGCAAGGGACAACTAACTAACATTGGGACAGTTGTATGGTACTTAGTAACAAATACACCAAGCATGCAATGTTACAGCTAGCATGCAAGGGACAACTAGCATGCAACAACAAGCATGCCAAGGACAATAAGCATGCTAGGGACAACAAGCAAGCAAGGAACAACAAGCAAGCAAGGTGCAACCAACACATAGGTCAAGATGGCAACATGGTGTAGCAATGGCACATAATGCAATATAGTGATGGGTGTTGACCACTACGTGTCAACTTCCCATACCAGTACACCCCCTTTTCTTCACAAAATGGATAGTGCTTGATCGACGTGTTTGTGCCATTCGACAGTCATTGTCGACCTGATCATGTTATGTTGTAAACCCAGCCTGCATGTATAAAGTGTCAATAATCTTAGCAGAGTTGAGTCATGTATGTAAATTGCCTAGGTGGACCTAATTTTCTAGTGATAATCTACGTTCCGGAAGGTTTTTTGTCTCACCGATCCATGATTGGCAGAGTTTTCCTTCAGCCTAACCCCAAAGCCGGAATGAATTTTGTCATTAGAATCTTAGGGGAATCCTAGTGTGTTGATCTGCTAGATTATATTTGGTCGCAGAACTAGGTGGTCCATGAGGGTCTATGTCAAATGGGTTTTCCCCCTTGAGATGTAAAATTGTAAAAGTCATGATGTAAAGTGTCTTGAGGGTTAAAAAATGTTTTAATCCCCTCATAAGTCCTAGGTCCTAGGTAATTTTTCCAAATGCTAAGTTTAAGGATCTAAAAAAAATAAAAATTAAAGAAATTAAAGAAATTAAAAAAAAAAATCATAAAATAATAATAAGATTTAAAAATTAAAAAAATAATTAAAAAATTAAAAAAAATTTAAAAAATAAAAAATAAAATAATAATAATAATAATAAGTCAAATTTTTGAGTAAATAAATGCAGAATTTTAATTTTTTAATATATTAAAATGCATTTAAAAATTCGACGGATGAGACTAAAAGAAATCTTGATCCTCATCAACGGTCGAGATTAGTTTGACATGGATCACTCGAACTAGCCGTTAGGAATTTTTTCTTTAAATAGGGTGCTAGGGGTCATTTGAGATCAGATTTGATTTGAGAGTCTGGTGCTAAAGAAAACTCTCTTGTAGTCATTTTTTTTTGTGCAATAAAGAAAGACATTGGGGTTAAAAATCTTATTGGTGTTACTCTTCTGGAAGTGCTGTAAGATGATTTATTTTTTTGCATAATTTTATTTTCAGCCATTGATTATAGCTTGATGAAGATTGATTTAGGCGCAGGTATCTTGTCTGATCTTTGGGGTTTGAATGATAGTTTAGATTTTGAAATATAATGGCAGGTATCTCCATTTGATCTGGATTTCACTTTTGTTTTCTCCCTCTATTTTAATGATTGATTTTGAGTTGTGCAGAAAATCTTCGTTTACCGGGCGTTAGGGGAAGTTCTCAGTTGAACCAACCAACTCCCGGATTGTGTTTTCTGCAAGAGCCCAACTAGTTTTTAATCCCAGGCTTATCATCTGATTTTTTTTATGAATGCATGTAGGGTTTTCTGAAGTATCTCACATCAAAATTAAATTCTGATAATATTACTGTGATTATTGACAAATCCAGCTGCTTAAGAGTCGAAAATCTGTAAATATTGTAAATTTTTAGCTAGTTTTAGGGTTTTCAGTTTTGTTTCTTTCACATTTTACTTCTCGGTGTTTTGTTTTTGACGTTGCAGGTTGCAGGTACAGATCTTAAATTTTTTTTTCAGGGTTTCCATCATGCAATTTGGAGCAGGAAAGATTTAAAATTTTGATCAGGTTTCTGGACTGCGGGCTATCTGCTGCTGCCTGGGGTTTTCATTAGGCAAAACTGAAGCAAAAAAACTTAAAATTTTTATTAGGTTTTCTGGAGAATTTTTTCGTCTGTCCGCAGCTAAGGTTTCTGAAAAATTTCTAGTTTTTTTGTGGCATTTGCTCACTGTACGCCATCATTTGTCACTGCTCTTCAACGTGCTGCTCCAGATTCATACACACAGCCTTTCTAATTTGCAAAAGATTCGTGGAACAGATCTTTCTAAATCTTCACATGATTTCATCCTTCTACGCCACCCATTTGCGTGCTAACAGCTCCCATCGCATCCATCAACGCTGCCATGTCACGTTCCCCTACCATCTACGCTTAAACTCACATTTCTCCCTCAGTTCTACGTTCTCTCCTAAAACACCTGCCCATATTCGCTGCAAATACGTCGAGCCCTTCCATGCTCCACGCACCTACAAAAAAAAAAAACAAGAAACCCTCAACCATCCTTTCATCAAAACTACCAACAGTTACCCTCAACTCATCCCACGCAACAAAACTCTCCCTCTTTTCTTCATGCAAAAGTAGAAACTTGAGTCCTTTGTCACGCTACTCCTTGCTTTGCCGTCACCTGCACACGCGTTTCCTTTTTCTCACTGAGCTGCTGCCTGTTATGATATTCCGACACATAGGAAATAGTTAAGTTCAACTTGGTCTAGTATAGAGTTAGGTAAAGTGTGTTTCGTTACCGTTGTACATTTTGTAACTTACAATCCGACGGTCACGATATGTAGTGATCTGACGGTTCACTCTCTCCTCGGTATTACCGACACTTGATCCGTGGCTTGACACCCGATTGGTCCATGAGTTCTATTTAAAGCGCATGGAGGGTCATTGTTCGGGTAATCCGTCTATGAGAGAAAGCTTATGTAAATTTTCATTCTTTGATTAATAAATTGCCTGAAGTGGCCACGTTGGCTCAGGCCGTGGACTGTTTCCCTCTTTGAGGGTTTTAACCACGTCAAAAATACTGCTGTATTGATTTGAGATCTGGTTGTGAGCGGTGTCCTTTTGGTGTTCTTTCTGAGGAACTTACCCTGTAAATTCCTACATGGTATCGGAGCTATTTGAGGGCCGCGTCCATTGGTGATCCAAATCTGAAGCCGGTAGAACTGCATGCGGCTGTCGTTTCCTAGATCTACTGTTTCTGACTGCTTTCGAGCCGAGAGGACTGCTCTGTTGTGTTCGGAGCATCTGTTCTAGTGAGGAACCCCTTTCGTTTCACGCGAAAAGGTTTCCGGTAGCCCTATCTGCGTCATTTTTAAGATCTGGAGGTATACAGTGTTTATCTGTAGTTTACTGTTATTTCTCTCTTTGGTTATTTCGGTTTCTGTTTATTTATCTTTTTTTTAATTACCGGATCTATACCTTTCATTTTTGTGTATGCTCTTTGCCTGCGACTCTGTGCGATCTGGGCAAATCAGAAACAAAAAGGAAGTTTTTTTCTCATGCGTATGCTCTTTTCCCTGCACCTTAGTGTGATCTTGGAAAATCAGAAACATTGAGAAAAATATTTAGTTTCCGGCTAAAGCTAACTTCGAGCTGTAAGGTTCGTTTTTCTTTGCATATTCGTGTTGGGTTTTGTGTTTTTGTTTTGTAGGAAAAAAGAGCTTTCTCAAGGCAAGCACGCAACCCAAGGCCCCCCCCACCCCCCTCTCTCTCTCTATCTCTCTCCCAAATTTTTTGTATATCTCAATTGGTTCAAAGCTATTTTAAGAGAGTAGAGGTCTTGGGTTCAAATCTCCATTTTGTGGGGGCGTCTTTTTTCATTCCCGCACATTCGCGCACTTTGCCGGCAACTTCAACAAAGTTTTTTCAAAAAGCCATAACTTCTTCATTCGGAAGCCTTTTTCAGAGCCGTTTTTTTTAAAACAGCCTAATTTTTTGAGATCTATCCATTGGAACACTTACTTTCAGCATCTTCAGCTTCAGTTTTTTTTTTTTAAAATGGAAAGTCCATGCCAAGTCATTCTTGACAGCACTAACTACTTCCAATAGATATCCTACATGGAAGATTTACTTAGAAGTAAAGGTCTCTACAGAATAGCCACAGGCCAAGAGAAGAAACCAAAAGATGAAGACAAAGCTGCAAAATGGGAAAATAGACAAGATCAAGCACGTGGTTTGATAGGGATGTCTATTTCTCCTGATCTTAGATTCCATATTGCAGAACTTGATACTCCTCATGAAGCATTGGAACAAATCACTAAAGTTTTTGGGATTAAAAATGAAATTAGAGCCCATCAACTTGAAAATGAGTTGCTTACATTGGATCCTAATAATTTTTCTTGCATTGAAGATTTCTTGTCCAAATTCAAGACCCTTAGATATCTCTTGGAAGGTGTTAAGGTTAAGAAAGAAGATAGTAACCTTATTTATTCCATCCTTACTAAGTTGGGACCAGCCTACTCTGTATTTGTTTCCACCTTCCATTCTACAAGGGAAGCTTTCATTTGTCAAGGAAAAGACTACAAGGCCCCTTCCTTTGACTCTTTTTGTGATTCTTTAATAAGAGAACAAGAAAAACTCTTACACCTTGGTCTTCTTAATCTTGGAAACTCTTCCAAGAAAGCGTTAGCCACCCAGCAGCAACCAAATTTAAAGAATCCTAAGAAGTCATATCCTAAAAAGAATGGTCCTAAACCAAACAAGGGTCCTAAGCAAACTCACCCTCAAAATGAAAGATCATTTCAACAAAATGATAAGACCAATAAAAACAAATGGAAGAAGACTGATAGACATTGTAACTTTTGTAATCGAGATGGCCACTTAGAATCTAAATGCTTTAAGAAGATGGAAGCCTTGGAAGCCGCAATGAAGAAACATAACATCCATGTGGAGCATTCTTCAACTTCAACTTCAACTTCATCTTCAGGAATGGCACTTTCTGCATGTCGTTGTCAGTCATCTCAGTCTGGTTATGCATTAAATGTATCTTCTTCTTCTCATTCTCATGAGTGGCTCATTGATTCTGGAGCCTCTTATCACATGGCCAAAAACAAAGCCATGTTTTCTTCTTTAAATGGTTGTAACACAAAAAATATATATGTTGGTGATGATAGATCTCTTAATGTTGTAGGGACTGGAACTGTTCATCTAGACAATGGTCAGTTTAATGATGTATTATGTGTTCCAACCTTATCCTGCAACCTTCTATCTGTATATCAGATAACTCATTCAGGTGAAGGTAAAATTGTTGAATTTTCACCTCATGATGTTGTAATCAAGGATCTAAGAGATCCTAAACAGATTCTAGCTACTGGTATTGCTGATGATTCCACAAGGTTGTATAAGTTTCACAACTTTGGGTCATCAAATCTTCCCTCAGTATTTGTTGCTCATAATGATGAAGTGAGCAAACTTTGGCATGAGCGATTTGGTCACTTAAACTATCGCTCCCTTCAGCATCTATGTAAAGAAAATATGGTGACAGGTCTTCCTATGGTATCTTGCAGAGATGGTGTTTGTTCCGGATGTGTACTCGGAAAACATCATCGGGACAGTTTTGAAAAACGTGCCTCTTGGCACGCCTCAGCCCCTTTACAGCTTGTGCACAGTGATTTATGTGGTCCACTTCCTGTTGCTTCATTCTCTGGCTGCAAGTATTTCTTAACTTTCATTGATGATTTCTCCAGACGCACTTGGGTATACTTCTTAAAACTCAAGAGCGAAGTATTTAACACTTTTTTGGCCTTCAAAGCCTTTGTTGAAAAACAATCTGGACATCAAATTCTTAAGCTAAGAACTGATAATGGTGGAGAATATGTTAAAAACACATTCATCAACTTTTGCACCGAAAATGGAATTCAAATGCAACATACTGTTCCATACACTCCACAACAAAATGGTGTAGCTGAAAGGAAAAATCGCACCTTAAAGGAAATGGCTAATTGTATGCTGCAATCTAAAGGACTCAGTCTTAGTTTTTGGGCCGAAGCAATTAATTGTGCAAATTATATAATAAATCGCACTCCTACTAAGGTTATAAAGAATATCACTCCAGAAGAAGCTTGGAGTTCCATTAAACCAGATGTAAGTCACTTTCGTGTTTTTGGAAGTGAAGCATGGGCCCATATTCCAGATGAAAAACATAAAGCTTTAGAACCTAAGAGTGAGAAATGTACTTTTGTTGGATATTCTGAAGATGTAAAAGGTTATAGACTTATTCCATTTAAGTCCAAAAATGTTATCATTAGAAGAGATGTAAAATTTGATGAAAATAAATCGGCCTGCGAGCCTAGTCCGGCGGATGTGCCACCTCTTCCTATCTCTTCTACTTTTGAAAACATTTCTTCTTCAGATGATGAAAGTGAGGATGACAATCCTCCCCCACCTTCTCAGGATCCTCAACTTCCAAGATGGGTCCGTGCTACTCGGGATGCAGCAGGTGATCTTGTCGGTGATCCTACAGATCAGCGACGTACACGTTCTCAGTTTGAAAGAGCCTCTTCTTTACTGGCTCAAGCTCCAGTAAATCATGATCCTGACACTTTTGCAGAAGCTTCAGGCCATCCACATTGGGAAGCAGCTATGAATGAAGAATGTCATTCATTGTTGGCAAATGATACATGGGATCTTGTTCCTCTACCAAAGGGACGCAAACTTGTTAGATGTAAATGGGTTTACAGAACCAAGTATGGACCAGATGGGAAAGTTGATAAACATAAAGCTCGTCTTGTTGCTAAGGGCTTTTCACAGGTTGAAGGCATTGAATACACTGAAACCTTCTCCCCTGTTGCCAAAATGAACTCTATCCGCCTTGTTCTTTCCCTTGCTGCCTCTTTAAAATGGGAAGTCCATCAGATGGATGTTAAATCTGCCTTCTTGCATGGGGACTTGCATGAAGAAATCTATATGGAACAACCCATTGGCTTCATCCAAACAGACTCCAGCCTTGTATGTCGACTTAAGAAATCTCTTTATGGTCTCAAGCAAGCTCCTCGGGCTTGGTATGCCAAAATGGATAGCTTTCTTTTAGAATCTGGCTTTTCTAGGTGTTATTCTGACAACACTGTCTACACCAAGAAAGTGGGCAACTCTCTTATCATCCTTGTTCTTTATGTTGATGATCTTATTCTTACTGGTAGTGATCCCAACCTTATAAACCATGTGAAGTCCAGCCTTAAAAAGAAATTTGAAATGACAGACTTAGGACACTTACACTATTTTCTCGGTCTTCAAGTCTTGCAATCCAAGGAGGGTATTTCCCTTTCCCAGTCCAAGTATGCTTGTGATATTCTTCGTCATTTTCACATGGAAGACTGTAAGCCAGCCCCTTCTCCCTTTCAGTCTGGAGTCAAACTTTCAGTCTCTTGTACTTCTCCTGAAGTTGATGCTACCTTATACCGTCAACTTGTAGGAAAACTCTTGTATTTAACCCATACTCGTCCTGACCTTTCCTTTGCTATTGGCCTTGTTGCTCGTTTTATGCAAAACCCCCGTGAAAGTCATTGGAAAGCAGCTAAAAGAATACTTCGTTATGTTCGAGGTACAGTACAATTTGGGATTCATTACAGTGCCAAAGCAGCTCCTCTATTAGTTGGTTTCACTGATTCTGATTGGGCTGGTGACCCTGATGATCGGAAGTCTACTGTCGGTTATGTCTTCACTCTTGGTTCAAGACCTATTACATGGGCTTGTAAGAAACAGGCTGCCATTTCTCTTTCGTCAGCAGAAGCAAGGTATCGTGGTGCCGTGGAAGCTAGTAAGGAAGCCTTGTGGCTTCGTAAGATCCTATCAGAGTTTGGCTTTGAGCAGCAGCATCCAACTACACTTTGGTGTGATAATCAAAGTGCCATTCAGCTATGCAAAGATCCAGTCCAGCATCAGCGCAACAAACACATTGAACTACACATGCACTTCATCAGAAAGCTCATTCATGACCATGTTCTTGAAGTGCAATATTGTTCAACAGATGATCAGGTTGCAGACATCTTCACAAAGGCTCTCACAGAGGCGAAGTTCACTAAACTTCGATATATGCTTGGAATTCAGGAAGTTGTCACTAAGGGGGGATAGGCTCTAGTGCCTCCTTCCTTCTCCTATTGTGTCATATTTGTAAATCCTTCAATCCTATCCCAAGTTGTTCTTAAGGGGGGATGTTAGGATATTCCGACACATAGGAAATAGTTAAGTTCAACTTGGTCTAGTATAGAGTTAGGTAAAGTGTGTTTCTTTACTGTTGTACATTTTGTAACTTACAATCCGACGGTCACGATATGTAGTGATCCGACGGTTCACTCTCTCCTCGGTATTACCGACACTTTATCCGTGGCTTGACACCCGATTGGTCCATGAGTTCTATTTAAAGCGCATGGAGGGTCATTGTTCGGGTAATCCGTCTATGAGAGAAAGCTTATGTAAATTTTCATTCTTTGATTAATAAATTGCCTGAAGTGGCCACGTTGGCTCAGGCCGTGGACTGTTTCCCTCTTTGAGGGTTTTAACCACGTCAAAAATACTGCTGTATTGATTTGAGATCTGGTTGTGAGCGGTGTCCTTTTGGTGTTCTTTCTGAGGAACTTACCCTGTAAATTCCTACACTGCCAACGCCACGCCATCCATACTTGCTTTCTGCTGCTCCAGACTTGCACATTTGTGCATTCCACCCGCCTCCTCGACCTTCTCCCCTTCGAACGCTGCAGTCATTGAGCTCTCATGCTAACCTGCAGAGCCATAAACAAAATACGATTTTTTTTTACGGGTTGAGGCTTTCATATGCACGTTAGTTTAGTTTTAGGCTAGGTTTTATTTGATTTTTTTTTTTTTTTTAATTTTCTCATGACTTTTGAAATTTTAATTTTTGATTAAATTTCCCATAGTTTCGACTTACAAATTCGATTTTTCCTTTTGATCATTAGTTGGGCTTATTTTCATTAAAAAAAAAAAAATTAATAAAAAAAAATAATAAATTTTGTGTTTTCTTTTCAGTTTGTATATATTCATGTGTTAGGTCATTAAGTTAGGTCTTGGTTTAGATTAGATTTAAATTTTGGTTTTATTATATTTTAATTTTAAACTTATAACTTTATAGCCAAAAATAAATAAATAAATAATTTTTAGTTTTTTTAGGTTTTCTTTTATTTAGTTATTTTAAATTAAATTTTAGATCTATATTAGACTAATATTTGATTTTCTAAAGTTAGTTTTTAGTCTTAGTCTAGTTTAGTGTTAATAATTTTAGATTTCATTTACTTTAACTTTTGCTTAGTATAGTTTTATTAAAAAAAACATAAAAATATATAAAAATTAAAAAAAAAGGATTTGAAATATATATATATATATATATATATATATATATATATATATATTTAAAAAGTTTTAATCTTTAATTTTTTTGTTTAATATTGTCATTAGCTTTTGATTTATTAGTTTAATTTTTAACGTAGGTTTTAGTTTTAAATTAGATAGTTTCAGTTTCATTTAAAAAATATAAAAAATATAAAAATTTTGAATTATTTTTTGTGTCGCTTTTAGTCTTAGCATATTTTGTCATGTTTCCAAATTTTGGTATATTTCGCTAAGGCTAATAAATTTTTGATGTGGGATTAATGTTTATCATTTTTATGTGGTTAAACATGCTGAAATGATCATCTGAAGATTAGCTATATGAAAATGATAACTGGTTTCCATTTGAAATTTATGTGGTTATTTAAAAGCATTTAATCTTTCGTATTTTAATTGCTGGAATATCGTTAAGCCATTGAGCATTTATCGTTTGTCTCGCATTTGGCAAAAGTTAACCTTTGTTTGAGTTATTTGATAGTAAATGATTGTTAATGAGCTCATATTTTTGCAAGCATTTGATAAATAATCATTCAGTCATTAACTCCATAAGGCACTGGTCTATTAACTTAATAAAATCAAATAAGTGCTTGTTTTCCCTCATGTCTCCCAACCAAACTGGTCCACAGTTGGTCATCCATTGTCCCATAGGGTCTACCCACCTTAGCCGCGGGAGACAGGCTTAAACGGAGAGATCGGGGATCAAGGTGACAGCCCCCGGTCTGAGCGTTGTCGCGACAATCTGTGCGACAACAATGGGTATAGTCATGATTAATGAAATGTGATGAGATGTAGCATAGGGATGATGGGTGCAGCATGGTGCAGCGCAGTGAGGTGTGGCATGATGACGAAATCCAGCACAACGAATATGAAGGAGTCACCTTGGAGAATTAGTTGAAGCAGCATGTCTTCAACTGATCTCATGTATCATCTTCTTAGAGATGATATATGCTCTTATCTAGATAAGTCAAAGTGTTGACTTCTGTTGTAAACGTACTATCTCTCTCTCTCTCTCTCTGCTGAACTATTGAAGAACGTATAAGAAGAATTGATCAAGGGTTTCCCCACATTGGGTTTTGTCCTTGAATAGCGCCACATCTTGTGTTCTCTTATCTTATCTTGTCTTCTTCGATTTATCTTTATGTTCTATCCTCAGTTTACTTTAATGCTGATGTGATTCCTAATCTGGAAAAGATATGGAGCTAACTGTTAAAATTGAAATAAATTGCTCTAAGCATAGAACATACCTAAAATCAACAAGTTAGTTCTATCCATCTGTTCCCAGAGTTCCACCATCCAACTTCAGTTTCAAAATCAAAATCCCATAAGCTCTAAGAACTAGCCTAAAATCTTATCTAAAAACAAAGTTAAATTATAAAGAGAGAGCCCTCTCTGGACTTAGGTTGGCTAGATCCTAAGTCTAAAAGATTGGTTTTTGGTTACCTCAGATTATGCCTTCTTTGAATAACTTCAAGGGAAATTCTGAGTGATAACATAGTGGTGACCATACTGGGGATCGAACCCAGAATCTCTGGTTTCGCAGACCATATCCTCAGTTTTAATAAACCTTTGAGATAATTGTAAATCATTATTTTATGCCTCTTAAAGGATTTGTTTGAAGTTATTCATAAACTTTATAAAAAGAAGATAATTGAAAAAGCTTGAAATCCTGGCTTCAAGGAGAACTCACTATACTAGGGCCAACCCAGACCCAAACCCTACCCCAGTATGTGATAATCCCAACCTGATTTTGAGAAGACCTAGAAGAGAAGAAAGTCCAGTCAGCCCTACACCTTCAGTTAAAGCAGAGTCATGTCCGGATGAATTTTTTTTTTTAGAGGAACTCCCTTTTGATGCTACTTTTGATTTGTCCTTGTTTAAAACCCAGTCTGAAACTGCTCTTGATAAGATTGTTTTAGACTCTGAATTCATTACATATCTCGAAATACAAAGGGAAAACTAACCAATTGGTGATTATATTTTAAATTCAACTCAGTCATCCTCTGTTACCGTTGAAATCCCTCAACTTTCTGAAACAATATCCAGTCCTTTAAATTCACCATCATTTCCTTCCATTTTCGAGATCGTTTCCCAACCTCCATTCATACCATCACTTCCTCACCAACCTATCATTACCCATCAGACACCCATAATTCTCAGTTCTCCACCAACTACTGTATCATCCCCTAATACCTCAACTCCCAGTTCTCCATCCACTATTGTATTATCTCCAAGAACCTCAACCCCACAACCTAGCCCCACTCAGCTTAGAGCCATGGTGAATAGATATGCTCCTTTAGTACTACTTGCCCCATTGGGTGCTATGCCACAAGATTATCAGAGTAAAATTATCCTGTTTAATGGCACATGATCCTACACAGCACAACAACATACAAGAAAAATGACAGACCATTTCGAATTACATGAAATTGACATTGGATATGTCCAAATGAGAATTTTTGCCCAAACTCTAGCAGGAGATGTGAGAACATGGTTTAGATCTCTGCCTAACAATAGTATAGATAGTTTAGAAGTTTTTTACCAACAATTTTTAAATAGGTGGGAGAAGAAAAACAACCCTCTTCAAATCCTTTCTGAATATGAAAACATCAAGAGGGGACCAAACGAAACAGTTCAGGACTACTGTACTAGATTTAACAACATATATAATGCCATACCAGTAGATCTTAGACCCCCGCCTGGTTTAGCTTTAATTAGATTCCCTGATGGATTTGATACAGACATGGCTTTTCAACTTAGAGAACAAAATCCCCCTACTTTAGAAGACATGCAGAGTGTTGCTGTGAGTGTGGAGGCCAACCTGCTAGCAAAGAGAGCTAGGATTAGAAATGAGAGGAGAATCCCAGTTAAAGA
The DNA here is from genome assembly GCA_031772625.1 of Pinus tabuliformis. Classification (NCBI taxonomy): domain Eukaryota; kingdom Viridiplantae; phylum Streptophyta; class Pinopsida; order Pinales; family Pinaceae; genus Pinus; species Pinus tabuliformis. The sequence goes on from CM062818.1 coordinate 2,078,214,434, forward strand.
TGAAGCCTCATCTTCAGACCTTAAAATAGATGTTCTTACCAAAAGTATGGAGAAACTTATGAATAGGATAGACAGTATGGAGAGAAAGCCTCAGTGGGATAATCAACAGGCTCCTCTAGTAAGGAATCCAAACTTTAGGAAAAACCAAAACCAGAACACTCGGAAGAATGGACCTGACCAAAACATTAAGCCTCCTTTCCAAGAGAATTATGCTTAAACTTCACATTCAGATGACCCTTAACTAGACACTCAGATAAATCTGATGGGATTGGATGAAGAAGATATAGTCTTCCTAACTCAAGATGATCAAGAACTACATATGCAGCAGCAATTGTAGACCCAATCCAGGGAATCATTCGATTACAAGCAAGGGTATGACTTTGTTATCTTCGAAGTACATAAACAATACAATTTGAGGAGAAAACAGAACACTGATGCTCCACACCAAAATAAGAAAGCAATACCAAGTCATCCTAAAAAGATTAAAGCAGCTCCCATCACAAAAACTCTCCAAATCCTCTCTAGACCAAATCAAAACCCTCCCAGTCCCACCATTGAAGATATAACCAATGACCAACCTTCTGATGAGCAACCTTCCACTTCAGTTCCCTCCAAAGAAACAGGGGAACAATCTACAGAAATTGTGTTAAAAAATCCACTAAAAGAGACTCCAAACACTGAAAAAGAAGAACAAACTACTCCAAACCCTGCTGTTAAAATTCCAAACATTCCAACAGACAAATCCCCTTTTCCCTTCAATCTGGGAGCAGAGGTGGCCAAACTAAAAATATAAGTTCCTTTAACAGAACTGATTAAACATGAAACTTACAAATCTCAAATAAGCAAATCTTTAAACTTCGTTGAGAATGAAGATTCTGTGAATTTATTTGATAATCAACCTGAACTCATTTTTGGTCCTGACGTAAATGGAAAACCAATGGAAGGAGGGCTACCACCCTTCTGCATTATTCTTAACATTCACAATAAAATCCTTCACAATGCCATGCTAGACTTTAGGACTTCACACAATCTAATGCCTAAATATTTTATGGAGAAGTTAAACTTGGATATCACTAGACCTTACAAAGACCTATTTTCATTTGATTCAAGCCAAGTTAAGTGCTTAGGACTTATAAAGGACTTGTGTATTTCCCTATTTCAGTACCCTGCTAAGACCATTCTTATGGACATAGTTGTCACTGATATACCACCTAAATAAGGCAAGCCACTGACACAGTTATCATAACATTCCTTGAGGCCAATATCGTATCTAGATTTGGATGCCCAACCAAAATCATCACTAATAATGCAGCAGCTTTCTAATCCAATAGAATGATTGATTTCTGTAATAAGTATCATATAACCCTAGGCCATTCTACAACTTATTATCCTCAAGGAAATGGACTAGCAGAATCCTCAAACAAAAGTCTGGTTAATATCATCAAAATGTTGTTAGAGGATAACAAGAAGACATGGAATAAAAAGCTAGTAAATGCCTTGTGGGCAGATAGGTTAACCACAAAGAAATCAATTGGTACCTATCCTTACCAGTTAGTATATGGAATGGAAGCTATCTTTCCTTCCTCTTTGGGAACACCAGTGATGACACTGCTTCAAGAATTGCAAGTTGAACCCAGTGGCATCCAAAGAAGAATCAACCAGACAATTCACTTACAATGAACCAGGGAAGAAGTGTACATCAGATCTCAGGTTGTGCAAGAAAGGATCAAGAAGATTTTTGACAGAAGAACCAAGGCTGAGAATTTCTACCTTGGGGACAAAGTGTTGAAATGGGACTCAAGGAGGGAAGATAAAGGTAAATATGGGAAGTTTGACTTCCTATGGAAAGGCCCATATATCATTTATGCTTTCAGGGGTAACAATGCTTTCTTCCTAAGAGAAATGGATGGCACAGAAGTAGAAGGTGGACCAGTAAATGGTCGAATTCTTAAACACTATATTGAACCTAGTTACTAATTCCACTTAGCACTTGTACATACTTTACTTTCAAATGTCTAGAGTTGATTGGATGGTGAATTTTTGAAGTTGAAGCCTGAAGAGAAGGCCCTAAGCTTTAGAGATTTTATTGTCATAAATAGTAATAATGCAAAAGCATAAAGGAAAATGTTGCAGGAAAGATCATAGCAATTCAGAAGGCTACTAATCTACAAAGTTCTTGACATTTCACCAGGAAATGCCATCCCCAAGTGGAGCCACTGTTAGGTTCCTATACCAATAGGAGTCATAATTTTGAATGACTAAGATTGAAACTTGTAATATTGTACATACCTTTTCTTGTGCAAATGTTTTCCATATTGAAAAAATTAAAAAAATGTAAAGAGGGTATGTCCTAAAAGAATAATCAAAGGAAAAAAACAACAAAAAAGTAAAAAAAGATGAAAAATATGAACCCCAAGAAAAGAAAAAAGACCATGAAAGTGAGCAAGCCAAAATGCCACTCCTAGTTTACTTTTATGTAGAATAAATGATTGTGTGCAACTTGTAATCTTTGCCACAATCCATGATAGTCCAAATGTTTAAACTTGGCTATTTCATGTTTTCAATTTCATGTTTATAGATAGAGAATGAAAATCTGACCAAACAGTGTAAACTTGGCAGATAATCAGATAGGTAGAGTTAATAAAAGGAGCTCAATTGTTTAATCTGAGCCCTTGGATGTAATAAGGTTAGATTTAGCTAGATTTCTATTGTAAAGAAAAGAAAAATGTTTATAAGGGTTTGCTAGCTTAAATGCACCCTAATAAAGAGAAGTAAAAATGGTAGGATGAGTAGATGGGTAAGTAGAAGAAAGGTTGTAGAAAGTTATGATGATTGGTTAGACAAAAAGCATATTGATCATTCTCATCATGAAAGTTTCAAATATGAGTGAGCAAATGAGCATGCATAAAGTTCACAAAGTCAACTAATTAACCTCCCCCATTCACTTTACCCCTTTATTTTACTAATTTCCTACAAACAAAGTTTAAAGTACCAAAACCTTTAAGTCAAAGAGGCTCAGAGCATTTCTCTAACTTTTGGAAGGACCGAACCCTCGGCTCAATGACTAATAGGCAATAAGTACTAAAATCCCTTCATAAAAATTCATCCCCCTTCATTTTCCTACTAAACCCCTTTTCCTAAGGTTTAAACACTATTTTCCTAGGAAAAGTAATCACCCCCATATAAAACCCCTTTTTCCCAAAAAAACCAACAAAAACACTTTAGCCTAAGTTATAATGCTTATATGTGAAAAACAAATAAATCACAAAAATACATTATGCTTAGCACAATTCATTTCCGCCATGTCCATATTAATTTCTAACTTATATATATCTATATATATATATATATATATATATATATATATATATTAATTCCCAATAAATACCCTTTTCCCGTATGTATTTATTAAATCCCTTACTTTAATATCCCTAGACCTAGTTTAAATATAAACTATATTTTTTCCCAAACCCCGACAAAGTCATTAATTAATCGATTCATGATTACATTAAGTAAATCCCTCCGCTAATGATCCCGACGCCTTAACCTCTCCTTAATCTGTCATTTAATCAAAACCGCCGCTCTTAATCACCTGTCGGGGACCCCCACTAGCCTCCACGCAACTCCCACGCTCGATCACCGTGCGATAGCCTCCCATCAAATCTGACGACTATTATCCATATCAGGTGGGCCCGACGTTCGAACATTACCCGCCCGATAAAGCTATTTTTCGTTGGGCCCTCGATGCTACGTGTCACTCAATGTATGGAATCGGGCGGCCTCCCCCCAATACCACCCAACGCCTAAAAGCGGTGCGATGGATACCACTTACAGCCTGCCCGCTACACGACAAACTGTCACTATTCACCCAGCTAAACGCCAAAATAACCACTGTTCACCTTACCCACCAAAAGTTGGCTTTCGCGCATAAAGCCAAAGGCCCCAAAATTATTTGTTTTTATCATTTTTCAACTGAAAACTTCCATGCACGCACCTGTGAATGTCGAAGCTACCACTTACGTCTAATGGCCACCTTAAAGACGCCACCGAGCCCTCATTTTGCCTTCCAGTCTACACACAACCTCTTCGACCATTCGCAGTTGCCAGTTAACCTATTCAAAGCTCTTTTTCCTCAAATTCCAAGTATTTAAGCCAAAATTCAATGGAAAATCTTGTCAAATTCTAAACCAGTTACTCATTTTCTTAATTAAGGTAAATAATTAATTAAAGGAAACTCAAAGCAACCCAAGCCTAATCTACACTAAAACTCCATTGCCCTAAAAAAATGAAAATCCCTTCCTCCGTTCTCAAATCCACAATAACTAAGAATGGCCACTCCAATTGCCATGGACGTTAGACCAATTTCCACTCCTCATTTAGACTTAGACCATCTCCCTCTGGCCGATAAGGATTTTCAAATTAAGGACACCTCTATCCTAGAATCCCCACTAAAACTATATTGCAGATAAAGATACCTATTCCTAAATCATGCTAACAAAATTGGGCTTTGGGAATCCAATTTGCTCAAGTACCAATTCCCATAAGTGCATAATTTCCCTGAAATTGTCCATTATACCATGTAAACTATATCCCCAGCCAAAGAGTAGTGATTTCCCCAAAGCAGATTGTACTCTTCACCATCACTACTGAATCTATCAATGAAATGCTGCAATTTCAGCCAGGACAAAACCTAACCCCTCTGTCAATTGGTAATCTACTAGACCAATTCCCCAAACTTACCACTGGTAAACTTGCTAAAATGTTTCAAACCTTCATCAAGAGGGAAAATCATATCCCAAGAGATCCCCCTCCATATGTGGCTACCATATTTTCCCCCTTTGGTCAAGACATTGTAGCAATGATATCTAGAGTCCTAGGTTATACCACAAGTGAGTATATAGATGAAATCATCATAGATTTCAAGTCTATTTTTACTCCAGGACATCCCCCTGTCGTCATCTATGATTATGCCAAGTTTATAGCCAACAAAATTCATGACCAATTCCTGAGAATGAGTAATGAGCGAGTCTTCAAATACTCCTCTGTCTTATACCACCTTTTCCTATATTTTCAAGCAGACAAGTTCCCATTTACTCTCCAAAAACTTGACACAAAAGGTCAACCTAGATCAGTAATCTTTTGGACTCCATTGATACACAAATATCACTCCCCATACTCATATTCTGACTTCATTGACCTATTTGTGTATCCAGTTGTCACAATGTTGATAGGAAGCCCTCCTCCAAGAATAAGTGCAGACATAAAAAGAATCCTGCAATTGTCAAAACAGTCCAAGGTTGGTGATTGGTACTTGTACCAAAACCATACTGAGATCAGGATCTATGGATGCATGTTACCACCATACAAGCTCCCCAAATACCTCCCAATGAGGTTATTTGCTTTAGAGTATTACAGGCAGATGATCAGTGCAGATGAAACCAATTTTGTTTATGCCAAGAAGAAGGCCAACTTCAAAATCAAAGACCAATTAGGCCCCTTTATTTGTAATTCAAGGGAAGTAGGCCATGAAGCTGATATGATATTACAAAGCATGAAGTTCCAAAGGAGTTTTACCTAGAGGTATGACCCTTTGGAGTTTATCACTAAGAAAAGACAAAAGGTCAAGCTGGGACCTTTCATCCATCACCCCATTCCTGAAATTGAAGCCTTTGCAAATCAATCAGAATGGGTAGAAGGGACTTTGGTAGATCAGGATAGCACCAAAGTTGACATTGAAAATGCACTTATTGACTTAGAGAAACAACTTGATGAGGCTTCTTTCCTGCAGGTGCCAGGAGAATCACAGTGGCCACGAGATTCCTACGTACAAGATGAGTCACAGGTGCAAGAAGGATTAGAAGTACTTGAATAATCAGAGGTACCAGAATAGTCAAATAGACTAGAGGCCACTATGAGCAACCCCCCAGTCCTACAGACTCCTCTAAATGAGGAGAGAAACCTCAAAAGAAATAGGGAAGGGGCCACTACTTCACAAGCCTATGCAGAAACAAGCCAGGCTAAAAGACAAGGAGTGAATCCTGTCTCAGAACAGGAATATACAGAAGAGACAGTTGAGGTCGCAAGCACAAAGAGAGATGGGAGCAGGATGGCCACTCCATCTGGAGGTATCCTAGAACCTTCAACATCACAGACCCAGATGCTAGAAAGACAACAAAGTGTGGAAGTATCCTCTTTCAGAATGCCAGCAGACAGAAATCAAGATATAAAAGAGAGATACAAAGAAATAAAAGTTAGGAATGAGAGGCTGAAAGCCCAAAATTATGCACAGTATTTAAAGATGACTCCTACAAACCAAACAAGGCTCATGTCAGCCTTTGATGTTAAAGAGGGAAAAATGCAAATGTCATTCATCCAACCAACCACTCAGCAGCAAAGGACATCGACAAATTTCAAGACAGTGGACTTTGAAGTATTGGAAAGGGATATTCATCCCATTGACCAGATTGAGCTGCACAAACAGACAGGGGAGATGATATACTCCACCTTGATAGGGAAAGCAATTGCTGCCCACCAACTACAAAACTCTCTGAATAATATATCAGCACAGTTCCAGTTGGAGAAGGCCTCCTCACAGGCCAAGGATACCAGAATCAAGTCCTTAGAGGACTTAGTCATAGAGTTGGGACATGATCCAAAATATGTAAAGGCCACAGAAAAGCTAATAAAGAAGAAGAATGATGATATAGCTACACTGAAGAAGCAACTCAAAATTCCTCAGCTACATCATCCACAAACCATGGAGGTCCTGGAAGCCCAAAAAGGACATGAGGAGCTTATGGACCTAGTCCTAAAGCTAAATGACCAGCTCAAAGAAACAGAGAAGGAATTGGACATTTTGATTCAGTCCAAACAGAGTGACCTGGCAACCACTTCCAGAACTGCCATTCCCACAGTGTCAACAATAGTTCCTTCAACAATGGCAAAATCATTGGCACCCACAGCTCCACCACCCACAACACTGCCAATCACAACTGAGTCTACTATAGCAGCAGGAACATCAACTGAGAAGACAACAGAATTGGTAAAAGCCATGGAGGAAATGTCAATCCAGGCAACAGAACTCAAAAAGCTAAAGGAGAAAGTGGCAAGTTTAGAAATTGATTGCAAACTTGCCCAAATTTAGCAAAGAGAAGAAACACAGAAGGCCAAAAGTATGGATGATAAAATCAAAGTCCTAGAAAAAGACTTAACACTGCAGAAACCACTAGGACAGATCAAGGAGATGCTCTGGGCCAATATCATTGACTCTATCAATGATATTTGGCCATCAATACAGGTAATATTTGAGCAGACAGAATTAGTGAAAGTAGCTACTGAAGCTATTGCAAAGGTAAAAGAAGAACTGGGAGACAAACCAGAGGATGCAAATAGACTCATCCACTTTTTGAATAGTAAGAACAGGCATGAGCTCCATGAGCTTGACATAGAGGATAGAACTGAAGTCATTCTGGAAATTAAGAAGGTTCTCTCTAAAAGAAACCTCATGCTCAACCTGGAAGAGAAGTGCCACACCATGCAGATAGCCATTGACAAGTTCATGGCTAAGTTTCAAATTTTGAGGGAGAGAGGCCTTCCTAGTCCGATGGTCATCAACGATAAACTTATGACCCAGTTAGACTATGGTGACAGTTTAAGAAGGTTGGAAAAGGAACAGGCAAGCACATCAGCTATTAAAGCCTTGCCAATAGGTAAAGTATTGTATGATACATTGGAGAACCTGTTTTTCTTAGAACATGAGGTGAAACATCTGTTTCTTACCAAGCCCAATTTTGCAAAGTACACAGAAGCAGATGAAATTTACAGGAGAATGTTAAAAGTAAGATTACTTGAGGTAGAATGGTGGGAGAAAATGACAGATTTACTATAAAAAGTTTCACATCATAAGTTTACCACAGTAAATCTGAAGACAGCCAGATGAAACAGGTAAAAGGCAGATCAACAGGGTCAAAGAGTAACAGAATCAAAGAGTATCAGTAAAAGATCAAAGAAAAGAAGGTTCCAGCGTAAAAACACCACTACTACCAGCCAACCTAAAAGGCTCACAACTCAACAGAAACAGCTAGCAACACCACAATAAAAGGGACAACATGATGCAGTTTTCCATCTGTCTCTATCTTCATGTTGGAAGATATTTTTATTCCCTAGATTAAATCTCAGACTGTTATGAGATATTTTGTAATTATTTTTGTATAAATACTTCACATTGTGAAGTATGTAGGGTGGATTCAAAGACATTTTTATAGACTTTTTCTCTCAACTCAAAATTCTATTGTATCAATGACTGGATTGGCTTGCTGGACCAAGGAATAAAGATCAGATATTTTGCAAGATCCCTGTGTAAAGCGAGAAACAAATAAGTATCATCTCTTGTTTAAAGTTGTGTTTTCTTATGTTTTCCATAAATCTTTTATGTGTCTCTAAATTCTAAAAGTTATAACATGGAATGATATTTCAGAAATTGCTTTAATGCACTCTGTCTTGACTGTTATACTTTATCAATGTTTTCTTCACATACTTAAGTTAAGGAATTCTTCATTGCTCCTTAGTTTAGGTAACCTTCTGTGATCTATAACAAAGGATTCTTCATTTCCCTTTGTTCATGATTATCCCTTGTTCCTCATTTTGATCCCGTCGAAGGATTCTTAAGTTCCCTTTTACCCTGGTTAGAACCTCTTCACCCATTTGGTCTAAAGATTTGCCTTTTTCTTTGCTAACTTTCCCTGTAGACATTCCCTTTAATGATTTGGTCCAGTTCTGCTATCCTTTATTTGACTCCATATCCCAATGGATTGATGACCTTGCTCTATCCATTTGCTCCAAGAATTCCACTAACCAACCTCAATTTCAAAACCAAAACCTCACAAAACTTTAATAACTAGCCTAAAATTACATAAAAACAAAGCTAAATTATAAAGAGAGAGCCCTATCTGAGTATAGGTTGGCTAGAACCCATAATTAAAATATTTGTTTGTGGTTACCTCGGGTTATGCCTTCTTCCAATAACTTCAAAGGAAATTTTGAGTGATAACAATAAGGACATTTTTTCCTCACCTATGGGGATACCTTTGCACTGCCAGGTCAAGCACTCCATTGATTTGACCCTGCTACCCAATGGACCCATTTATCAACGATCTTTTATGGAGAACGATGAGATCAAGAGGCAGATTCAGGATCTATTGAAAAAAGGGCACATTAGACTAAGCTCATCATCCTGTGGGATCCTAATTGTATTGGTACAGAAGAAGGATGGGACTTGGAGACTCTTTATTGACTATCAGGAACTTAGCAAGATCACTATTCGGAATAGGTACCTAATCCCACAGATTGATGACCTTCTAGACCAGCTCAACGGGAGAAAATATTTCAACAAGATTGAATTAAAGTTCGGTTATCACCATGTGCATATCAAACCATTTGATGTGTGGAAGTCTGCCTTCAAATGCAAGGAGGGCCTTTTCCAATGGTTAGCCATGCCTTTTGGGTTAAAGAATTCCCCCACAACCATCGTGAGATTGATGGACGACATATTATGGCCCTTCACCAATGCATTCATGGTGATGTATTTAGATGACATCTTGATCTTAAACCAGATTTACGAAGAGCACCTCCACCATATTCGACAGGTCCTCCAAACCCTACGAAAACACAAGCTATGTGCCAATCTGGAGAAATGCACTTTTGGCATGACCCAAGTTCAATATCTAGGGTAAATCATTGATGAACATGGGATGCATGTGGACCTAGCCAAGATACAAGCTATTCAGGATTAGCCAACCCCAACCACTCTAATAGAGCTCTGTAGCTTTCTAGGCCTTGCCAATTTCTACTGTGGGTTCTTGTTGGGGTTCTCTCATATCACTTGGCTATTAAGTCAAGTCACCAAGGGTGGAGCGAAAGAAAATTTCTTTTGGTCTGAAACCCAACAAAAGGCATTTGTCGAGTTGAAGCAGTGCCTCTACTCTGCACCAGTGCTCACATTACCAGACCTGCAACAACCATTTGAGATTGATACGGATGCCTTTGACTATGCTGTTGGAGTAGTTCTTACTCATCAAGGGCATCTAGTGGCTCACCATAGTGAGACACTATTAGACACAGTTTGAAAGTATCCCACCTATGACAAAGAAATGTATTCCATTGTGTAGGCATGTCATCAATGGAAGCATTACATTCTGGAGAAGGAAATGACCATCCACACATATCACCAACCCTGAAGTTCATATAAACACAAGGGAAGTTGCAGAATGATTACCATCAGAAATGGTATACATACCTATAAAAATTCCATTTGAACATTATGTAGAAGAAGGGCAACACAAATAATGTTGTAGACTACCTCAGCCAACCACAAGTCATGGCACTGATTACTATGCTCAACTCCTATGGGCATGATACTTTAGGATGGCCTCAACTTTACAAGAGCGATCTAGAATTTGGCAACATATACTAAACACTCATTGAAGGTAAGCAAGTTCCAATTTTTCACCTCCGGGATGCACAGTTATGCCACTTGGGACATGTCTGTGTTCCTTCAAGCGAGTGTGCCAATATTATTTGGGAGGTGCACTACAGTTGAGTCGCTGGACATTTCAGAGTAGAGAAAAAAATGTCAGTACTGCAGAAGAATTTTTATTGGCCGAACCTTTGTCAGGATGTTGGGAGGTACATTAAATCCTACACTGCCTGTGCCATTTCCAAACCAAGCATCAAGAAGTAAGCCCTATATACTCCTCTGCCTAATCCTAGTCGACTTTGGGAATCCATCTCCATGGATTACATGTCGGGCCTTCCTTCTACTAAGAAGGACAATGACTATGTTTTTGTGGTCATCGACAGATTCTCTAAGATGGCCATTATGGCGGCTTGCAAGAAGAGTATCACAACAGAGGTCATTGCTAAGCTCTTCTTTGAGCGAGTGTGGGTACAGTTTTGGATTCCACAGTCCATTGTCCTAGATTAGGAAAATAGATTCCTAAGTGCATTTTGGTCAAGTCTCTAGTTGATGTTGGATACCAAACTTACTAATTCCACGACTTTCCACTCCCAAACTGATGGCCAAATAGAGGTCGTCAATAGGATGATTGTACACATTTTATGCATGTACAACTCGAAACATCCATGCACATGGGATGAAATCCTCCCATGTCTAGCATAGCTACAATAGATCTCTCCACAGCTCAGCAAGCCCCAACATTTTTAAGGTAAGGCTGGGATTTCAACCATTATGTCCCATTAATGTGGCCATACCATTTGCAGCTACTCAGGAAGATTCGGCTCACGTCTAGTCCAAAGCTAAAAGGGCTAACAACTTCATTGAGTGCATTCAACACATCCGCCAGTAGTTCCATGATATATTGGATAGATCCAATGCTAAGTACAAGCAACGCCATGATTAACATCGGGTGTCACACAAGTTCCAGGTGGGTGAATAAGTTTGGCTACATTTGCAAAAGGAGTGTCTTGCTGGACCCACTGCAAGCTTCACCCAATATGATATGGTACATACACCATAACCAAGGCTCTAGGGGACAATTCCTTTGAGATCAACATTCCACTGCTCCTTGGTCTGCACCCAATGTTCAATTAAGACTGCCTTAAGCCATACTTTCCACCACTGTTGGACACATCCAACATTGCAGAACAACTCAAGCCAACAAAGTTAAACCAAGACTACATTGAAAAATCCACAATTGATCAAATCATGGACACAAAGATCAAGAATAATCACCAATAGAGGATCCAACTATATTGAGTTGTCAAAGCAGGAAAACTCCTTCACCAAGGCACGTGGCTCACCAGGGACCAATTTCAACAGAAATTTCCTCATCTCATGGAGGCTCTACACGCAATGGGGACCAATGCTTCCTAAGGAGGGAGGACTGATCTAGTTAGATATTGGTGGCCATCCACCTATTTCACCTAGAAAACTAGTCGATTTCATCTGTATCCTTCTTTATTGCATCATTTGCTATTTTTAGCATTTTTTCGGGTCCTGAACTTCTGCAACAGTTTTGACACCCTAAACTACGTTTTTTTGAGGTCTGCAATAGGCTCATGGCCTTAGGAAGGGCTTGTCACAAATCATGTAGTACTAAGAGAGATATTTCCAACAAGTTATCATAAGCGCCAAACGAAGATAATATGACCAAGTTACGACCTCGAGAAGTTGGCTTCCCAACTAACCCCAGCGGAACCCACAAACTCTTGGTGTTCCATCTCCTGGGGTTAGGGTTTTGGTTTTTTATGGTTTTCCCCTGTTGTTCAATAATAAATAGGCCCTTGAACCACACTGTAACACAGTTCAGAGGCATGTAGCCGCCACATCTCTTTTCAGAGATAAGCTATCATCGCTTGAGCTAGTTTATTTCCATTCTGTTTGTAAGCATATTTCAGTATTTGATATTAATGAAACACAATTTTATTTCTACTGCATGCCTGTATTTATGGTTATATATGTGATTTGTTGCGTTCCTGTTTAAGTTCGGATCAAATATGCACTTGTTTCATTCCTTCCATGTATGCCAGAGGAGAAAACTTGGTAGCATACATCAAGCTCTATTTATAACTAGGTTCTTAAAAATCGTATTCCTCTAAGAATAAACTATGGACGTAATGTTGCTTAGTGTTCTGTCTAACTGATTGAAAAGAGATAAATATTTCTCCCATAATGGTTTTGGAAAAGGCTAAGAGTTGAAGAGGTGCTCAACATCTTCCTTACTATCTTTGCATAAGAAACATATAAAAGATATTTCAAAACTTCTTTTCCTTATCTCATCCTAAGTTAATAAAAGAGATTTCAAAACCTTTTTTCCTTATCCTATCGTGAGTTAAAGTCTTCCTATGCAAGAAAAACCATAGGTACACAGAAATATTCAACCACATATTTTGACATCATATTATTTTCCAATTATCTTGTCGGGGAATGGAAGCATGGTAAGTTATGATGGCATAAGATTCCTTGATAATGAAAAACCTCTAGATCTATAACCACATATGAGTTTTATCATAGGCCTCTAAGATGATTATTTTTCTTTGTTTTAAAGAGGACCAAAAGGTTTTATCTATAACAGCTTCTGAAACTTGAAAACGTAAAACAACTTTGTGTCGAAGCATGAGAAATATAATGAAGAGGAAAAAAGAACCTTGGTTGTGTTCCTTTCTATGTCTATCTCAGATGATTCTCGTGCCTTTGATGTGTTCCTTGCTACTAGCTCAAATGATTCCCCTATCTAGCTTGCTATGATCAAACCTAGTATAAGCCATAATTGCAAAATTAACAATGGGAAGCAACCTGCACATATAGACACTGAAAATTTGGCATGCTCTTGTGTTCCGCTCTCCCTAAAACAATTTTCAGCTGGCACCGCTGTGTCTCGCGCTCCATAAAACAAATTTCAATTTGCTAGATGGCTAGTTATTGCACCGTAAATGAACAAGTGGCTATTTCATTGGAGGAATGGTCGACCGATATCTGTCTGCCATGAGGTCCTTGTGGTTGAGCTAGTTGATAGTTGTGCCAGTCAAGCTAGCGAAGTCCTTTGTCTAGGCTGATAGTTGTGCTGGTTGAGTGTCTTGCATGTAGGCTAGAGACCACTACACTATACGAAATACATGTTAATTATTCACAATAGAGTCATTTCCGCAGACCACTCCAATATTTGAAAAAACATGTTAATTATTCACAATAGAGTCATTGTTGTAGGCCACTCCATTGTAGATTTTTCTGTAGATTCAGAAACTTATGTTATTACACAAGACAAGAATCTACTCTACTCTTCTCAGCAGAAACGAAAATTGATCTCCTTTCACCTCTATCAATCTCTAGGGAATCTTGAACCTATCATCTCAAAAACATCTACCAAGACTCCTTTGGCTAGGTTGCCTCCATTGTTTTAAGGTTGATTGATCCATCCTATGGAATAATCATTGGCATAGTTCCATTCATATCTTCGAAGTTTCAACCCTATAAATTTAACAAAGTTTCCACCGTATCTATGAAATGGAAAATATCACCCACTCTAACATTGCCAAAACTTTCTACTTGCAAATTTCATTGATTTATCTCTACACTAGTGGATTGCAATTCCAATATGAACAAATATCATTCCACTATGGAGATTTATATATTTAGAAGTCATTAATAAATGTTAGTGCTTGATATGTTTCTCAAGAAAGGAACCTATTGGACTAAATGGAAAAAGAAAATGTATTGAGGTATAAAACAATTTCCATGCACACCATAGAAATAAGCTACTTCAATAATATTTTTCCTCATGCCATTGATAAAATTTTCCCTTATTAACTAATTGATATTATGATTGTTAAGTTATTTGATAAATTGAAATATATCAACCACTAATTATACATGTTCTTTATTTCAATGTTTTTAACAATAAAGTATCAAAGGTTTAGTTAAGAGCTAGTAGCAATAAGGATTAGTTCAATTGGAAAATTCTCTTGCAAAAGAGTTCATAGAGCTCTCGATACAAAATGTTATTAATTCCCTTAGGGTTACTAGTTGGTATTTTTGTTTCCAGTTACTATTTTACTCCATTTGAAGACCAATAAAGGGGGTAAATCCACGAGGATTGACAATGCACCACCAATATCCCTTATCAATTTTAATACATTGGTGAGTGAGGGAAAACATTTAAAAAAATATGAAATGAACAATAGCTCATTTAGTAAGTGTTGGCTTATGGGGGCCTGACCTAGATTCAGAGTTATTTAGCCAAACAAATCCCTACACTACTGGCCCTTTCGGCATCAGCCCGCTTGGCGCGGACTGAAGTCTCACCTGAAGCAGTATGGGGGGATGTTAGAACCAAGTTTCCGCACCCTTGAGATGTTTGTGATGTCGATTTAGTCCAACTAGACCTACCTTCACGTAGGTCACTTCACGCTTTGTTCTAACCTTCATTACCTCCGCAATCTATTACGATCGGCTTTCATGCAGCCCTAACTAGGGTCTGAGATGCTTTCGCGCTGCACTATTTCCCGAACTAGACCGAGTATCTTACTTATCTTATTATCTGATCTTAGTTATCTTTGCGTAAACAGATCTTCCTACTTGCATTCACTTAACCAATACAATTATACACATTCGCACATCATATAAGCATTAAAAGTGAAATTCATACCCAATGTAACAGATGCATAAAACAGGAAATAGATACACAGAAATGGTAGAAACTTATCTTTATTATTGCTTCTAAATGATGACAGACTCTGACTCACCTTGCGCACTCAGTTGTGGACTACTAGGGCTCTGCATACTCAGCTGCGGACTACTAGGGCTCTGCGTACTCAGCTGTAGAGCCTCTTCCTACTCTACGACCCAAAACTAGAGTTTTTACTTCATATCTATCTCACATACATCATTGATTCTTCCATATCGTGATGTCTTAACAACTTAGAGCCTCACTTTATTTATACAATCCCATGGTCCGTAGACCATGGGTGGATCTTCTATAATCAACATTACAATAAGAAAATAAGGGTAGACAACCATATGACTCTTTTACAAACTACGTGCTCTGCGCCCACAAAATGCAGAGTCTTTACATTCGAATTACAAAATTGACCAAAATATAGGCTGTAAGCCCCAAAACTTCCCTTGGGGGATACCGCACCCAACCAACAGGTCCCCACACAAACATCGTGACTCGCCCTTGAGTCACCTTTTCGGTGCAGAGATATTTACGTGAAGACCTCCCAATTCTGATTGGATCGTTGCGAGTTCGACAGCACACTAAGTGGCTACTTGCTTGACTTCCTCTACGCATTGTTTAGTGACCATTCTGGCTGAAATGATGCCCTGAATCCTCTCCTGTGTTGCTTGCAGTTGCGCGTGCTTTGCTTCAATGGAGGCTATTATGGTATAAGCCTCATCGATCCACGACCGTAGGCACGCCTTCAAAACTGCTTCCTTATGCCGAGCAACATCCACCTGCTCCTTGAGCGCCTTTTCCTGCTGCATCCTAGAAAGCCTCTACATAAGGGCGACCGTCTGCGTGGTCCCTTTTACCTTGTCGTATCTCTACTGTAGCTCGCGCACCTATGTCTCTAGGTGCTCTATGTTCAGGTCCTCCTGCAGGGTGGTGAGGACCTCGAACGACTGCTCGAACAGCTTCATGCAGTCTGTCACTACATTGTTAACCTCCGCCATTGCTGTTGTGATCGCGGTGGTGCATTGTTCCTTAACCTCCAACGGAGTTGAAGGCTATGCCTTCAACTTTAGTTATGCTATCTGAAGGTTCAGCATTAGCTGAACCCTGGCCATTTCAGCTCTGGCGTCATGCACCCCTGTTGCTAACTTTGGATGCGCGCCTCCACTGGTTCCTCTGCTTGGATGGCCAATTCCGAGACAATATGGAAGGCTTCCTCCACCACCTGCACTATCTGTTTGTTTTGCGCCACTACCTCATTGCGTTGTAGGCTCAACAACTCAATGTTGATGCACTGCTCGCTCATTACTTGTAGCGCACGACTCTCCCTAGCGCGTAGTTCTGCAGTGACTCCATCCTGTAAATATAGAGTGTCTCCCGAGGGAGCGTAACCATGTTTAACCTGATCCCTTTCAACCCACTGACCATAGGCCTGTCGGCCTCATTTTCTGTAACGAGTGCTCCATCTGGCATCACTATTGTGTTGGTCATCCTGGCGCACAGCATTTCCTCGGCTGCTGAAGTGATGACTGCGAGGCTGGTGGACACTGTGCTAGCCTGTGGAGTGCACACCTGTAACTCCTATATTTGTGCCCGGAGAGCCCCCAATACCAACTGGTTTTGCTCCTCAAACTGCTGGAGGGCCTCTGCAGTGACATCCCTCACCATTTCGCCAATGTCATGTAGATCCCCCTCAGTGAGGGTGATTGGGTCGAACATAGTCTTTGAGGAATTTGTCTTCTTTTGTGACCCTACTTTCTCTCTTGGGTGTGGACATTTCAGCTGGATGGATGCTGTCTGCAGGTCCGCACCACCTTGTTCTGTGCTTGTCTCTGGCTCAGGCGAAGGTGACTTTTGTCCTTCTCGCTTTTCTTCTGCTGTCTTCTGCTGCTCCTCGGCCAACTTTGTAGCGTCGTGCGTCGCTTGGGCCTTAGTCGCTGATTCTTCCTTCCTGCACTTTTCCGCCAGCTGTGCCCTCCGTAGTTTCATCTCTTCCTTCTTCCGTTGTGCGATGGACTTCTCTGATTCCATCGCGGAGCTAGCTATAGTGCAGCACTCCGACGGCTAAGACTCAAGGACTGCGAATATCACATCGTCAGTCGCCAAATATGGTAGCTCATGCCACGTCTTTGTGGGGTCATTTCGCGTCCTTGTGAAGAAATGGTGGAAGTTTTCTTTGAACACCGTGAAGCTCTATAGACTGTTGTAGACCATGGGTGTTAACCACAGCTTGCAATTAATCCCCATTTTGTTGTACATCTCCATGAGCACCTAAAAGATCTTGCTCTCCCTTATCCTTTATGCATCCCTGGTTGCCCACAACGAAGCGTACTTCGCTGCCTCTAGAAGGTCCTGCACGATCATCGGGAACTGGCTATCTTCAGGCAATTCCCATGCCACCAGTACTATTGACAACAGAAGCCATGCATAATGAAATGTTTTTCCTTGCCCTTGTGCCTTGTAGAAGTTCTCAAGGAACTCACCGCATATATAGTTTGCCCAGTTGAACTGGACCCCTTCTGCGCATTGCGTTGCTAGTGCAACCACTAGCACAGGCACCTCATCTGTGCGACACTTTTTCATCACCTTCCCTGCCAATATTTGTGTCGTGACCTTAACTGCAGGGTTGTTGATGCTGGATATGACGTACCCTCGCTTCTTCTTCTCCAGTTTAAACTTCTTTTTCATGGCCTCCGCGATGGCCAAATCATCACTCTTTCCTTCTGAAATGTTTGCTGGGTCCTCCCCTACGTAAGGGAGCCGTGTAATCCTATGAATCAGATGATCTGTGATGGGGATGGGCTCCTCCAGCCACAAGCACCCATCATGCACCAAGCATAGCAGCTGCCTGATGACAAAAATGGTCACTGGGGTGCGGTGGTAATGCGACACCCAGAGTAGGTTTAGCAACCTTGCTTTCTCAACACCTCGGAGCCATTTGCACGGCTCCAACTCTATTATCCAGCCGGCGCATCTTTCTTCTGGCGCATTAGCTGCGCGGTTGCTAAATGTGGGAACTTCTTGTGGTTTGTGAGGTCCCAATCTTCAAATTTTAATACGGGAACCCATCCCAAGTGTGCTCCTTCAAAAATAATGTCGTTAGGGAGTAGTGGAGTTTGTAGAGAGCTCTTGCTCTCATCTATATCCTTGGGCACCTTTTCTTTACCCTTTTGCAGAGGAACATATGCAGGAACCCTGGTGAGAGGGTCCGCACCCTTCATTTCGACTTCCATCTCTACATCATCCTCCTCCGCTAGGATTTCTTTAAGCTCTTCCTCTTCATCGTCCTCCAAATTGATGGCCTTCCCCTTTTCCTCCATGGTGAGCTTAGTCCTCAGTGGATTTCTAAGTGAGACGCGCACTGGTACTATGGCCTGCTTGTCTTTCTTGGGCCTTGGCATGCACGGTGATTTTTGGATGTCAGCAACTATTCCGGCGCTCTCTGGGGCTTTTACTTCTGTAATTTCCTGCATGGCTTCCTCAGCGGTCATTGCCCCGGTATCCATGACTTCTTCAGGTGCTGCCATAGTGCGATTCCACAGTTCTCTCAGTGTCTTTAGTAATTGCTCAAGTAACGAATTCACCTTCAGATTATTGAAAAAGTCTTGGTTCATAAATATCTAAGCGCTCAACAACTCAGTTCTCAAATTTCCAAGTGTTGTTTGCTGGACATTCATTTGTAATTCATAACGCCTTTTGAATTTGAATTTGACCGTTCCCCCCACCTTCGTTCCATTAATGCTAGATTGGTGGATGATTTTCAAGAATCTAACCAATAAAGTTCGCCTTAAATGCCTGCTGCGTGCTTCATTTGGCCTCAAACCAAGCATCACATCATGAATAGTGACTTTAACGGTCACTTTCTGGCCAACCTGTGTTGCAGCGCAGCTACCCTCACGCTGTCGCGGACCCTGTGACACTTCGCTACAACCAATAGTCCTATCATCACGTAGTTCTTAGGCAGAGTAGTTTATAGTCCTGTGCCTCCTTTCAGCTGCCTGGAGCACTAAGACTGTGCTTTCGTCGATTAGTCAGATGGTCGAGCCACTTGTGTATGGATTCAAACGACTGCCATTCACTTTTACTAGGAAAGGTTCTCCATTTAACTTTACCAACTGCACCTCGTCACCATCTGTAATCTCCTTAATAACATACGGCCCCAGCCAATGCATTCTGAGCTTCCCTGGGAATTTATCGAACTTACTATCATACAACATCACCAAATCATTCACCTTAAAGGTGCGCAACTTAATATTCCGATCATGCCAGGCCTTTTCGCGCCGCGTTTGGACCTGTTGGTGAAATCCAACCAAAAATATTTCTTCTTCCAACTCATCCAACTACGCGAGCCTCTCCTCCAGGGCTCCATGATCCGTCATACCTATGAGTGCTACTATGTGCAGACTAGCCACGATGTACTCCATAAGCATTACAACTTCCACTCCATAGACAAGCCTAAAAGGTGTCTGTCCTGTCATCTTCTTGCATGTAGAATCTTCTGCATGATTTCTCTTCCTGCATACTATCTTCCCAACATTAAGAGCCATTTGCAAGGTCGCCCCTCCAACACTTGCTTCTTGACCACGTATTTTAGTGCGGAGTACATGTGCATCTGCGTAGGTTAGGGTTGTTTCCCATAGACCTGTGTCCACTTGACCAGATGCGCGTGCTGATCATCCTTTCCATTCTACTTATCTGTCAGTTGTACCTTAGGCTTCCCAAATTGTACTCTTATCATCCTCCTACATTCGCGCCAATCATCAAAGCTTCCTTTGTGCGTACCCTACCATCTCACGAGCGTAGCGCGAAGTACCCAGTACAAGGCCTGGAAACGTTTCTTTTCCAGCACCTCCCTTTCAAATGAATCCAAGAAGGTATCTACCTCATTTAGACCATCATAATTAGGCAGATATCTTACTTCTGTCGACATGCAGTGCATCGACTTAGTCATCATATTGCAATTCAGCGTATTTACCTCATGTAAACTATTCTGCCATCACTCTATTTCTTCATTAGAACCCGAAGTACAGGAGCCCTCACGCTCCCATGTAATCCACTCATCTAGGGTGGGATTTACCCAGTATTGGTCTTGCACTGTTATCTTATAGATGCAGTCATCATAACTCTCATAGTCGCGAACTAGTTCCGTATAGCGCGATCCTTTAGCAGGGTCTAGGGGTATAATTACGTGCAGTGATTTCTTCTCAAAAATCATATTGCGCTTCTTCAGATTAATTACCCTATTCATGTCAGTGGCCCAGCAAATTTCCAAGAGTGCAGGGTAGGGATTGCTGTCATCAACAATCTCTATCACTTCAAAATCTGCCAGCGTGCTCGCTCCCTCGATATCCACAATTATTCCCTGTAATCGCCCCATGGGTATTATTTTCTGCTAGTTTTCCATCCTTAGCTGAATTGGAGACCATTGTAGCACGGTCTCCCCATTCGTTCCCATGTCTGTTTCGGCAGAACATTCACATCTGATCCCAAATCCAGGATGACTTGATCCATTTCATATTCTCCAATCTGCACAGTTAGT
Source organism: Pinus tabuliformis (assembly GCA_031772625.1). Taxonomy (NCBI): domain Eukaryota; kingdom Viridiplantae; phylum Streptophyta; class Pinopsida; order Pinales; family Pinaceae; genus Pinus; species Pinus tabuliformis. The sequence continues at coordinate 2,078,235,161 of CM062818.1, forward strand.
CTCATTTCTCGTCCCGTCCTTGTCTTATGCTTTCCAATCTTGTGGACTACGCGTGATTCTCTTGGCACAGTCCCAACGCATCTATTGATGAGTTCCTGTAACCCTTTCAAGGCCTTACTGTCGGGTAGTAACTTCATACAAGTTTCCAGGAACATTGTGAGCATAGATGGGTCCATTTCCAGCTCCAATTTATCTTTGCTTCCTGAAGTGGAGGCATCAGTGAAGCTCTTCTTAGCTTCCATGAAGTTTCCTGAGCGCTCTCCAAATCAAACTCAGCTTCTTTCATCGAAGCTTTGCGAACCTAAGTACTCTCTTCTAGATGTTTGCCTTTGTCATCTCCCGTCGCGATTCCACTTCGAAGCACAATGTTTACATTCGGGTCTTCCTCGCGTGGCTCAGATCTCATCATCTGCAGGTTTTGTGTCGGGGAAGGTGGTAGCGCTCCTTTGTCGCGTATCCTATTTATCCGCATAGGAAAATCCTCTATCTCATGATCATAGTCAAATCATCGCCGAAGGAAACACATAGCCCCTCGCTGGTGCTTAAAATCAGGCCATCGCGGGAATCAAGTGTACTTCCACACTGGCAGCGCGAATGGACTGTTCATAAGCGCCTTTCAGCGCGTTTATTAAGAAACTAGCTGCAATGAGGCAGACAACTTAGGAAAAATAGGTCAATTGGCAGCATAGGAGAGCATTTTTCTGTCATAAGCATGTTTGATTTGGACACATGACACAACGAAAGGACCGGGAGTGAAGGCGGTGATAAATTACTGTGTAACAGATGCCCCCTAAAGTATGAAGCCTGAGAGAGTGGGAGGGGTGAAATGCTTTACAAAATGACTAAGCTGGAACACCATCTGGAAGGACCTGTACGCAAGTCGAACTGATATCTCTGAAGTACATGTGGTCTAGGCATGGGCACAGCCATCCAAAAGACAAACGAAATAGGTCTGTGGTATGGACACAGCCATCCAGCTAATGAGACCATGATAATGATAAAGGTATGGTCACAGCCATCCATAAAGACTCGGTATGGTCGCAGCCATCCATCAATGAGTCATGTAATCACGAACCAATCCACGCAGCCCGAACATGTGTGATCTGAGTTTGGGGTCTTGAACCCAAGCGACCATAGTACAAATTCTAACATGCGAATAGAGGTGTGGAAGTCGAGCATGAGAGAAAATCGCTTGATTACCGGTCGATGATGTAAACCATTGACAAGCGTGAGAGAAACCACCAATAATGCCAATGGTTCTCAAGGTACTAGCTAGCACAATCCACGGAGTGTGAAAAAGGAGCTGAAGTCGAACACTCGTGGAATCACCCAATCGACGACCAATGATGAAAGTCGACCGTCAGGTGCGAAGAACTTGCCATTGAGGCATGCAAGCTCTAAGGTACCAAAGGGGATCTCTAGATCAATCTCCTGGATAATGAGCTGATGTCGATAGGGGACGACTCGTCATAGGAGGGCCATAATGTTTCCCCCATCAACGACACGAGACAAGGAACAAGTGGTAGATGGTGAAACAGAGTATCAAAGAAGGAGACAGAGGTGTAAAATACATAAGGATTATACTCTTGAACATGTCGGCGACATGACTCCGGAGGGTGGCAGCATTTAGGTACCAAAGGATCAGAGGCTTGATGGAAACAACATGGATCAAATGGAATGAGGCTAAATGACAACCCAAACCCGCAGAAGGCCAAATGATGGTGTATGGATGTCCCAACCCGACAAGAAGCAGAAGTGTCGATGTTCAAGAGTGACTCGCTGCCATGGACGATCAATGATAAACCTGCTGTTGAATCCAACCTAGTAATAGTTTAACGAGCCCTAGGGAGGAGAAGCTCGAGTCTCGTCATGGTGACGAGTCCAATGTCATCAGGGTTTAACGAGTTTGACATAGGCAAAACTTGGAGTCTTTTTCATGTTTAGGGAGTTTGAAAAAGACATGGAAAAGAAAGCTCCATGGGGGTCCTTTTTTGTAGATTTGTGTCTCTCGAGCCCGAAAAAGTATAAAACGATACTCGAAAGAACCGCCCGACCATTACGATCGAGGAGTACTTTTCATGGTTAGTGACTTTGACCTGAAAAAGTAGAAAAGCGACCGAAATCACGTCGTTTCGTAACCAATAACGAGCTTGAAATGACAAAGGCCCGACAATCTTTTCATTTTTATACGGTCGGAAAAGAGCTTAAAGGCGACCGCCTCTTATTTACTTTTAACGAGTCAAGAGGGACAACTAGGCTATCTTTTCATTTTCAAGTCGGAAAAGATGTTAAAGATGACTTCATGGATCAAGTGTACACGAAACTCCACTACCTGTAGCTCTGCACAAAACACATCACACGTAAACCCATTCGATATAAAATGAACAATATACTTAAAAACATAGTTAAAAACCAAATTTTAACTTAACCATGTGATAAAAAATGAGGAAAAACCCATATTTATAATATATAATTTTTTAATTTCCAAAAATCACTATAAAAGGGGGGTTAATCCATCCATTTTTACCATTGTTACTATTCATTCCACTGTGGATCGTTTTGGAGCACCAAGGTTGGCAAGCTAATTTCGACCCCGTTCATCCATCGTTCACCCCGAAACTCCATCCAGGTAGATAAATTTCATCCTGCGCTTCAATTCAATACCTTTTTCATGCATTTTGACTGTTAAATGTGTTAGTTTAGGCGAATTTTTTGGACCGGGTTCCATCGCTTGGTCATCGCAGGTATACCCTATCAGGTCCGCGATGACCGAAAAAATTCACACATAACGCGCCCCAATCATCGCGGAAAAGTGATGTACTTCCGCGATGACCGCGAAAAAATAGAACTAACAACCTTGCGTCATCGCGTCTGTTTTAAAACCAGACGCGATGACGACGTGAATTTATATTTTTCATGCAAATTACGCGTTGAATTTTGCAAAGAAGTGCTAATTCGTATTTTTTTTTTTTTTTTTTTTTTTTTTTTTTTTTTTTTTTTTTTTTTTTTTTTTTTTTTCCGTCATGCAGGCTATAATGGAGTTTGTCTGGCAAGAACGAATGCATGATGACAATGATATTCAAGCTTTTGCCAATGTGGGGTGCCGAAATGCATTACGAGCATGCAGTTTGCTCAAATTCTTCCTCACTCTGCACCTCCAGTCACACCCTGATTTACTGGAGCTACTGATCTGGGCCTGGAATCCCACAGATGGGAAATTTATCATCCGAGGCTAGGATATCTAGTTTGACGCCATGAACATATATTTTTGACTGGGCTGTTAGTGTTTTGTGAGTTTGCTAGATAGCTTGTGTGAGAGTGGCAAGTGTGGGATTGTTGATAGCTTGTGGAAGGTTGTGAAGTGCCCTTAATCTTGTATAAAACTTATGAGTGAGAGAGCTCTTGTATGTTGGGAGATCCATCTTCAAAGAGTGAATGCTTGAATAACATGCTGGTTGGACCCTTCTGAGAAGGCTTGTGATGTCAAGACGTTGGTTGTAAGCTGACTCTCATTTCATTATCAATGCAATCAATGATGCTTTCCTATGTCTTGTATGTAATGTACTTGATAGCTCATGACTTATTGACTTTGTGAGTAAATAGTTTATTTTTTTTGCCGGATTACGTGCTTTGTTGTATTTCCTTTGCTTTGTTTCACGTTGATTACTCGTTGAGGAGAAGGAAGCAGAAGCTGGAGCAGCGCAACGGAACTCCATCAACCATCGGTTGAGGTAGGCCTCCAACTTTAACTGTTTAAAGAAAGCTATTGTTGATCTGTCCTTGTTTGTGACTAGACCCACTCTAGGGCTAGAGGGGTTGCCTCTGTCCGCAGAGGGAACACTTTCCTGCATCACAAATTGGCGACTCCACTGGGGACCTAACCCAGAATCTCTGGTTTCGCAGACCAGGAGATGACCCATCGCAGGAGGGCCATAATGTTTCCCCCATCAACAATACGAGACAAGGAACAAGTGGTAGATGGTGAAACCGAGTATCAGAGAAGGAGACAGAGGTGTAAACTGCAGAAGGATTATACTCTTGAACATGTTGGCGACACGACTCTGGAGGGTGGTAGCATTCAAGTACCAAAGGATCAGAGGCTTGATGGAAACAACATGGATCAAATGGAATGAGGCTAAATGACAACCCAAACCCGCGGAAGGCCAAATGATGGTGTATGGATGTCCCAACCCGACAAGAAGCAGAAGTGTCGATGTTCAAGAGTGACTCGCTGCCATGGACGATCAATGATAAACCTGTTGTTGAATCAAACCTCGTAATAGTTTAACGAGCCCTAGGGAGGAGAAGCTCGAGTCTCATCATGTGACGAGTCCAATGTCGTCAGGGTTTAACGAATCCGACATAGGCAAAACTTGGAGTCTTTTTCATGTTTAGGGAGTTTGAAAAAGACATGGAAAAGAAAGCTCCAGGGGGTCCTTTTTCGTAGATTTGTGTCTCTCGAGCCCGAAAAAGTATAAAATGATACTCGAAAGAACCGCCCGACCATTACGATCGAGGAGTACATTTCATGGTTAGTGACTTAGACCTGAAAAAGTAGAAAAGTGACCAAAATCACGTCGTTTCGTAACCAATAACGAGCTTGAAATGACAAAGGCCCGACAATCTTTTCGTTTTTATACGGTCAGAAAAGAGCTTAAAGGCGACCACCTCTTATTTACTTTTAACGAGTCAAGAGGGACAACTCGGCTATCTTTTCATTTTCAAGTTAGAAAAGAGCTTAAAGATGACTTCATGGATCAAGTGTACACGAAACTCCACTACCTGTAGCTCTGCACAAAACACGTCGCACGTAAACCCATTCGATATAAAATGAACAATATACTTAAAAACATAGTTAAAAACCAAATTTTAACTTAACCATGTGATAAAAAATGAGGAAAAACCCATATTTATAAAATATAATTTTTTAATTTCCAAAAATCACTATAAAAGGGGTTAATCCATCCATTTTTACCATTGTTACTGTTCGTTCCATTGTGGATCGTTTTGGAGCACCAAGGTTGGTGAGCTAATTTCGACCCCATTCATCGATCGTTCACCCCGAAACTCCGTCCAGGTAGATAAACTTTGTCCTGTGCTTCAATTCAATACCTTTTTCATGCATTTTGACCATTACATGTGTTAGTTTAGGCGGATTTTTTGGAGCGGGTTCCGCCGCTCGGTCATCACGGGTATACCCTATCGGGTCCGCGATGACCGACAAAATTCACACATAACGCACCCCGATCATTGCGGAAAAGTGATGTACTTCCGCGATGACCGCGAAAAAATAGAACTAACAACCTTGCATCATCACGTCTGTTTTAAAAACAGACGCGATGACAACGTGAATTTATATTTTTATGCAAATTACGCGTTGAATTTTGCAAAGAAGTGCTAATTCGTTTTTTTTCGTCATGCAGGGTATAATGGCGTTTGTCTGGCAACAACGAATGCATGATGACAATGATATTCAAGCTTTTGCCGATGTGGGGTGCCGAAATGCATTACGAGCATGCAGATTGCTCAAATTCTTCCTCACTCCGCACCTCCGGTCACAACTTGATTTACTGGAGCTACTGATCCGGGCCTGGAATCCCACAGATGGGAAATTTATCATCCAAGGCCGGGATATCGAGTTTGATGCCACAGACATATATTTTTGACTGGGCTGTCCCGTCGTGGCGAGAGACCCATTCTAGAGGGGCAGCGACCCGGGGGGGTGATTCTTAAGAGACGTTGATGGCTCAAGTGTGCCCAAGGGCACGTAAAAATAAGAGTGGGAAGGTGGCAATCCCGACAGTGGAGGACGTAGTCCTTAGTCCTATGTTATTCATGGTGACATGGGCAGCGGGCTCCCAAGCCCAGCATGAGGCTTCGAAGACCCATCTCCGGCTGGCTCTCGAATGTCTCAATCCAACCATGTTTAACTGGGTAGACACATTGACGGCGAATATAAAGAGGCAACTTACCCGTTGCCGATGAGGAGAGACGAAGCAGTTCGGTTATGGGTCCATCTTAGTCCCGCTCATGCTGGAGCGGGTGCCGACATTGCAGTTGTAGGACATGGATTTGGATTTTCCCAGACCACGTGAGACCAGAGCTACATGGTGGGCACACGTCATGCCACGAGGAGGTGGCAGACGACCAGTGTCGTGGGGGACACTGTTTCGAGAGTGGCTGGAGTGCCAAGTGATCTTCATCGAGGATTGGCCATACGCTGGCATGGACTTCCGCGGAGATCCTGACATGCAGCTGCCCACTGGAGAGCAGTGGGATGATGGTGGTAAGACACTTGATCACATTATTTTTTGCATTTTATTTTTTATGATGTTTTTAGATTTTTTCATGTATATGTCCTAATAATGAATGCTATGGAATTGCAGATGTGGGACCAGTGAGACCCGTTGGGTTGGCTCCAGAGGCACGGAGGGATGCACAGGGCATCAGAGCACTGGCCTTGGCTCCCCCGGAGGATGACGAGATGGAGATAGTGGCCCGAAACCTTGAGGGTCTGATGGCGGGGATCCCTGATTACATGGGGGTCGAGGAGGTCCCCGTAGCATTGCAGATCCACACAGTAGGAGTGAAACCCAGGGTGCACCGCCTGTTGAGGTGGGTGGCACGAGCGGCGGTGTGCTATAGGGAGCATAACCTGCCACAGTAGGCACCTAGGTTTATTTCTTGCTGATGATTTTTTGAGAGACGTGTGTCTTGGATGTATGGAGAACACAGACCTTATTTGGACACATACACTTATTTTTTGAGCGCCTCGGTGTGCCACACGAGATATATATATATATATATATATATACATATTCCTATGGTACTTTATTGTGTTTTACATGCTTCTTATATGCTGTTTTGATTACATGTTATGTAAATGTCTGTCTAATACATGGTTTGCCAATGCATCAATTAACGTATTTAACCTTCATGGAATGTGTTGATATGTGATGAAATCAAAATTCCTTTCTAACAATTTAGCACGTAAATACAACCTTAAAATCCGATGGTCTCTGACGGAATATCGCCCATTGAGCTGGTGGACGACAATTTGAGAATCTAGGTTCACAACTAATGTACGAATACCGAGATTGATCGCCTTGGCCAGTAACTCAATAACAGCACTATACTCAGCGACATTGTTTGTGGTACAACCTAGACAAACACCTTGAAGGTCTACTAGCTCACCATGAGGATTGTAGATCACCCATGCCGCAGAAGACAAATTGCGGGTACTGCAGCAGGCCCCATCAACGAAACCAACGTAAGGTGCACCAGACATCTGCACAAGAAGAAAAAAGACATAATAAGCGGAAATCATGCCATCACACCAAGACAAAAAATGAAAACACACACACACAACAACAAACGTACTAAAAACACATGTATGTACAAATCAGAGTGCATGGAATTCGCGCATAATATTTTTTCAAGTAAAGCCCATTTCAAGGTTTATCCCGTTGCACCGTTGTGTGACCATCCCAGATAATGTAGGCATCGTCTCGGCCCATTTTGTAAAATAATCAATGGCACCAATGATATACCCATGCCCCCCGGCCGAGCGAGGGTTACAGGCCATATAATCAATGCCCCGTTTAGCAAAAGGGTCGATGGTAACAACAGGGTGCAATGGGGAACCAAAAGAAAAGCGCTCAAGACAGGGAAGCACGTCTCAGTGGGCAGGGAGAAACGAGGAACGATGGTGGTGATCGGACCAAGGGGGTTCCTCGAGAGACATGGTCTCGATAATGGCTTCATCAGAAGGAAATATTTCCTTTAAAGGAGCTGAAGAAGTGTGGTCTCCAAGCCAAGGGGAATGATCGTACGAGTCGAGAGCGCTGCTCAGAGGAGCTGATTTAGGAGGGGGAGCCGATGCAGAAACAATCTCGACGTAGTTGAGCTCGACAGGACTCAACGGCATCTCATCGCCCCAAGATGCTATCTGATCAGTGGGGGGAAGAACCCACGGATCAGAGCGAACAAAAATGAGATTAATAGGAGCGACGTTCGGAGGTGGGAGTGAAAAACACCCATAAGGGTAGGATCTTTAAAGAGTCTAGCTCCCACACCCTCCAAGGGAATGGAGGTATGATCCACAAAAGGCACATTGCCTTCGGAAGAGGAGGCGAAGAAAGACAGCTGGTTTACTGTGACAATCTTCCCTTGATGAGGGAAACGAATGACACGAAATAGAGATGAAGCCACGGTTTGCATGGCATATGTCCAGCTGCGGCCCAAAAGGAGGTTGTAAGTTAGATTGGCATCAACGACTCCAAATTCCACTTCGACCATCTTCCCTTCCAAAGTAATAGGCAAATGTTGGAGTATACCATAAGGGCGAGACTCTCTCCCATCAAAGGCTTCCAAGGTCGTAGGAGACTAACTCAGAGTCGGAGAACCAATAGCCTTCCAACAAGCAACAGACATGATGCAAGTTGAAGCGCCTTCATCAATGACGGTGCGATGAATCGTTTTAGAGTTGATGATGATCTGGATAAGGAACACAATTTGGTGAGGCAGTCTTGGTATATGGCTGTCGAGATCAAAAGAAATCAAATCCGATTCAGCCGGGTCGATGCCACCGATAGTCGATAGCAAGGACTTCCTCTGAGAGGGGCAGCTCTGGAGAACTTCTAGAGCAGACATAGCTGACGGAGCCTGGGCTAAGTCCTCAATGATGCTATAGTGCTGAGCAGCACGAGCATTAGGGTTGTAAGAAGATTTCTAGAGTACACCTTTAGGAGGGGGTCAGATGGGCGTCTCAGTGCTAGGTCTCTCAATATGGAGCAGACCAGAACTGGACGGAGGAGCGCTAGAGGGGACCTCAGGCTCTTTCCCGGTAGGCAATGGATATTCTTTTGCTCGAGTACTAATGTGGACGGGAATCGTCCCAGCCATAAACACTTGAGAACCAAAGGGAGAAGAGGATTGGGATGGATCAGCCACCATTTGCGTTTACTGCGAGGGAAAAGGTTCTTTTAGCACCACATGAGTCCCAGGAGCACCTTTCAACAAACGACTAACTTCAGACCGCCTCAGGCAGTCTTTGGTATAGTGATCCTTGTCACAGATAAGGCAAGGATACTTGGGCTTGCGTTTGGTTCCCTCCTCGGGTGGAGGTTTAGCGGAATCCTGCTTCGGTTGATCAAATTTATTCTTTCCTTTTCCCTTCTTTTTTCCTTTTGAGGCTTTATACGCCGTGGTGGACTGGACGGCGTTAACCTTGGAAGTATTACTAGAATTGGATATAGCCTGAGAAGTATTTTCATTCGAAGCATTCGACTTTTGCTTCCCAGGGTTCGCGGAAGATTTCTTAGAAGGCGGATTGACAGAACCAATGATACCGTCAACAGATGGTGTTGGTAGGACTTTGGAAGTTTTGGGCCTTGGGGCATCAGGCAAATAATCATATAGTGTATCGGACTGGGAGTAAACCAAGTCAAGGTACTGAGCACGCGCAATAGCCTGCTCTTCAGTTACACATGCCCCCATAGCAATGTCCCATGCTATCGGACCGACGAATGAGGTCGTGAACCAGTCGGTCAGGAGCTGATCGAGAATCCAAAACTTAATCAAATGGCGACACCGTCTCCATTCATGGATATGATCGGAGATGTGCATAGTCGTTGTTTGTTTAAGGGATGTCAAGAGATGTGTGCCCATTTCATATCGAATCGGCAACTGAAAATGAGTTAAAAATGCCATAGCCAACGAGTTAAAATCCTAAAAAGATCCGCGAGCTAACTCAATATACCACTTAGCAGCAGAGCCAGTGAGGGTCCTTTGAAAAAGGCGGAGTCGGATTGAATCATCAAGCCACGAATTTGACGAACACCATAGATGATAAGTCATAACGTGGGCTTGGGGGTCTTCTCCAGCTTTACCATCGAATTTGGGACAATCACCGGGAATCTTAGTTGGAACCGGCGGCCAATACGGATTATGAAGGATAGGATCATTGGTCAGTTTGGACACATCCGGTAACTCCAACGTTGCTAAAAAGGGTAACTGAGGATTAAAGGACATCTGAGGCCACGGGTAGGAGGTAGCACCAGAGTTTCAGACAGCTGCTAGTTGCCCCCATTGATTTTGTCTGGACGGATTTGGCCCAGGAGTGTTCTATCCGTAGGGATTTTTTCCATAGGGGTTATAGCTATAATTGGATGGCTGACCCTGGATTTGCCCACCAGCATTCCATTGATTACCAACTTGGCCTGCAGGAGCAACATATTGTTGCTTGTAATTCTAATAAGGACTCACCTGCAGTTGTTGATAATTTTGATACGGGGCAAATTGAGTTTGCCCTTGGGATTGCTGGAAACCATAAGACGGCTGGGCTCTAAACTGAGCCTGGGGGCCAGGCTGCGTTTGATAAGTAAGTTGAGATTGAGATCCAACCTGCATTTGAAGACCGGATTGGGTCTGGAGCCCAGACTGGGGCTGAAAACTGGGTGGAGTTTGAGAAGCAACAATCATTTGGGTGCCCGGTTGAGCAGGCCCAGATGGATGTCCTTGAGAGAATTGAGGCTGAGCCACCTGGCCAGAAGGCTGGCCTAGTTGAGATTGAGATTGGCCCATTTGCCCAGAAGGTTGAGTCTGCTGGGTATTGGGTTGTCCTTGCACAACTGAGGGCTGTCCCCATGGACCGGATGGTTGAGCAGACTGGACAGTTGGTTGACCTGATTGGATTTGAGGTTGACCAACTTGTCCAGGTGGTTGACCAGACTGGACAGTGGGTTGGCCTCGCTGTACATAAGGCTGATCGACCTACCCAAAAGGGTAGCCCTGCTGGACACCAGGTTGACCTTGTTGCATGTAAGGTTGTCCTGGATTACCAGAGGGTTGCCGAAGATAAGTAAAAGATGAACCACAAGAAACTGAAGGTTGTCCCTGGAAGGGTTGTCCTTGTGGGCCTCCAGGTTGCCCTGGATAAGGTTGTCCGTAATACTGTTGCCCATAGGAGGGCTGCGTGTAAGACGACTGACCTTGATAAGGTGGTCCTTGAAAATTCGCAGGGGTTACTTGGCCACCACCATAACCAGTGGTACCCCAAGCAACAGCTAACGGGACTATGACCTCAACCGCAGGTTGAGATGGCAAAGGGCCATGGTGATAAAGGTGAGCTCCTTGAGAATCGTAATAATGAAACGGAACTTGCGTGCCCGAATTCTGAAGAGCATGCAAATATTGATCGTATGCCCCCCTGCTGGAATGGAACCAGAAGAAGGCAGGGCACTAAGCGTAGGATCAACAACTCCTGATGTAGATACCGATGGGCCACTATTTGCCGATCCGGGGGATGGTCCAGCAACAGTGGTCACAACTGAAGATGCAGTGATGGCACCAACAACAGGGGTTGAAGAAGCCACATAGACAGTTGGAATATTTGGGACTGAAGTGACAGACTCATTGTGAATTTGAGGAATAAAAGACTCCGAAGTCGGAGTGATGGTATGAGACCACATAGAACTCGTAAGGGAGGTCCTAGAACCTATAACATCCCTAAAAGCCCTATAGCGTAAGGGTAGCGTGACACCGAGAGGGGTGACACTGAAGGGTGGAGTTTCCGCTGGGATAGGAATTTCACTACTCATCACAACGGATCCTTCACTCGTGATGGGGGATGTGTCATCCATGTCAGAAGAAGACATTGGGACCGAAACACAAGGAGGAGTACCAGGAATATCGTCTTCGAAAGGCTCCTAAATGGGGTTCCAATGGATATCGTAAGCCTCGTCTTCTGGAGCACGAGAGTTAATAGGTTGGATACTCGGAATAACAGGGAGAGTATCACTACCAACCGGTATCTCAGGAGCAACAGAAGAGGGAGACCCTTGGTCACTTGGAATGGGAGACGGGATCGATGATTCCGCCAGGATGATTCGATTCAAAAACCCTAGGAAAACTAACGAGAAAGAACCCTACTCAAGCTAACGCAAACAAGATCTAACAGGGTAAATGTGAATGTGGCCGAATAAATTTTAAGACACAAGAACACAAATTGACCTTTTCATCTTTAAAGAGTCGATAAAAGGACCAAAATATGACTCTAGTCACCTTCGAATGTTTAATGAGCCTGAAGTAACAAGTGCTCAGATGAACCTTTTCTTTTAGGTAGTCTGAAAAGGAGCGAAAGTGACTACTCTGGAGAACTAGGCAAAAGGTTTACCAGACAATTCGTAAAACTGCATATACACCTTGGCAGTTATATGAAAACCAAGGACTTTTCGTACAACAGTCAATCTTCCCGAATGTTGTGTTCGGTGCGTTACAGCTTGTAAGGCGGCAGACATGGCTTCCTAGGATAAAGGATGATAAACCTAGTGGGGTCTCCCAGCATATAGTCGATGGTACATGGGAGCACAATTCCGTACTAGACCATTATTGAGTCACGGAAGGAGGAATCACCCAACCTTGAGTGGAAACAAAAGTGACTAGGTTTAATGACGTCGGAGCACATCTCTAGCCTAGACCTCTAAATAGTGTGCGTTATGTTCCAATGCGTTGTTAGATTTATTCAGTTCATTTTAGAGTTGATCTTGGATTATGTTTCAGTTTTCAGGCCTTACCGTATGTATATAATAAATTCTAGGATGCAGCTAGAATGAATAAAAAATCCTTTTTCTTCAATGAACACCTACCTATGGGAGGGTAGAGAGATCATTTCCAAACCAAGAAAACCAAGACAACAAAGGTAGTCACTCAATGCATACAGACATCAACTCCTAAAGTGCACGGATACTACTAATGAGAGATCTTATCATTCACTTTCCAATATGCAAAATTGAAATGCAAATTCACTTTCACTTTCGTACACTAAATGAATGCAATCTTTTTGATTTTGATGTCTTTAAATCTAGAAGAAACAAATAAGCAACAAGCAAGTGTGGAAAAACTCAGTTGATCCAAATAATTGTAATCTATGTTCGGTAGCGAAAAGAAATCGAATCAATGCCAAAGATTGGTTCAATAACATTCACTAAACAATCAACCAAAAACAGGCAAAGGGGAAGGCTCAATCAAACCAACAAGAAGCCGCAAACGAACCTTGAGCAAACAAGCAACCAAGCCAATAGATTCAAGGAACTTGAAATAATGATCTAGGTCACATAAGCAAAAAGACAAGATTCATTCAACAAAGCTCACAAGAGAGTGCCTTAACCATGAACAGTGAAAAACAAATCATCAAGCAAGTGAGAAAAGCAAGGGACCAGTAGGACTGATGGACTCAGGAGGCAGAATTGAGAAAATCAATTCTACAGCAATCAGCGCGGGTAATACACAAGCAACAAGCACTGATAAAGCACTAGCCGCAGCAACAAAGCGATGTTAGCGCGGAAGTACACGACTTTCCCGCGATGGTCCGATTTTCAGAACCGTCGCGACTGTGAGGCGTAATTACGTGATGCACAGGATATTACAAAAGGGTAAGTGCGATGACAACGCGACTGTTAAAATTAAATCTGCGATGATGTTCAAAACAATGACAGGCGAACCAAAACTCCCAAATCAAAAACAGTCAATCTTTCAATCAAATAGGGGTATTTCCCAGATCAACCCAGGAAACTCAGAGGACTGATAACTAATCCCCAAAACTTCAAAAGAGACCAAATCAAAAAAAAATCAAGACAAGAGCAAACAAGAAAAACAAAGGCCGAAACTCCTCCCCAGTGGAGTCGCCAATTTGTGATGCAGGAAAGTGTTCCCTCTGCGGACAGAGGCAACCCCTCTAGCCCTAGAGTGGGTCTAGTCACAAACAAGGACAGATCAACAATAGCTTTCCTTAAACAGTTAAAGTTGGAGGCCTACCTCAACCGGTGGTCGATGGAGTTCCGTTGCACTGCTCCAGCTTCAGCTTCCTTCTCCTCAATGAGTAATCAAACTGAAATAAAGCAAAGGAAATACAAAAAAGCACGTAATCCGGCAACAACAATAAACCATTTACTCACAAAGTCAAAAAGTCATGAGATATCAAGTACATTACATACAAGACATAGGAAAACATCATTGATTACATTGATAATGAAATAAGAGTCAGCTTACAACTAAAGTCTTGACGTCACAAGCCTTCTCAGAAGGGTCCAGCCAGCATGTTCTTCAAGCATTCACTCTTTGAAGATGGATCTCCCAACATACAAGAGCTCTCTCACTCATAAGTTTTACACAAGATTAAGGGCACTTCACAACCTTCCACAAGCTATCAACAATCCCACACTTGCCACACTCACACCAACTATCTAGCAAACTCACAAAACACTAACAGCACTGCTCAACTAGCCAACTATCAGGAACTAGCAATGCATAGCAATGGTGAGAGTTTAAATAGGAGAAGGAGTCTCCATGAAAGGTGGAAGAGAGAGCTTATCATCAAGGAAGGTAGCACAATTGACGGAACTGCCACACCAGGGAAGGAAGGGTGACATAAACTAGGCCAACAACCAGGTCTGGAGTCATCTGGAAGGCCGACTGTTGGAACAAATTCGCCCAATCTGGATCATCGCGGGCACAAGACTGACCTTCAACGCTGACATCGCAAGTGATCAGTGCAGCTAGTCAAATCATCGCCGAAGGAAACACATAGCCCCGCGCTGGTGCTTAAAATCAGGCCATCGTAGGAATCAGGTGTACTTCCACGCTGGCAGCGCGAACGGACTCTTCATAAGCGCCTTTCAGCGCATTTATTAAGCCAATAGTTGCGATGAGGCAGACAACTTAGGAAAAATGGGTCAATTGGCAGCATAGGAGAGCATTTGTCTGTCATAAGCATGTTTGATTTGGACACATGACACAACGAAAGGACCGATAGTGAAGGCGGTGATAAATTACTGTGTAACAGGAACTATTATGACACTCCAGCCGAGGAAGTGGCTGCGAAAGGTGGAGGAAGCTGGGTTACTCTGTCTCCTGTCCATCCCACATTTTCAACGACCCCCCATCACAATATTGGTCATCCGACAATTGCTCTGCTTGGTACACGATGGATACTTATGGATAAACAAACCCGTTCCCATCACGGCCAAACTTATTCACAAGATCACGTAGCTTCCCTGTGAAGGCAGGGACCCCATGGAAATAGTTGCTATGAGTGGTGATGTGACGATGACGGAAACCTTGAAAAAGAAATACAATTTGGAGAAGAAGTAGTGAGGGTATGCTATTGACAATATTCCGAACAAAGGGGTTCGCATTGCTACCCAGCTGCTAGCAGGAAAAGTGATGTGGAAATGTCGTGCCAACGAGGTCCTAGCAATAGTCATCACGCTAGCAGAGCAGTGCGAAGAAGGGGAATGGTTCAATTGGGCGCAGTTCCTCTGTGACAAATTCTTGACCAACTGTTGGGAGGTCCAAGAGGAGGGTAAAACCTTCCACTATGCATGGTTGCTGTTATCCATCATGCTGGTTACAAGTGAACTACCCAAAGACAACCAGTTCCCTTCCTTGGACCAGGATTGGCTAGAAGCCGCCAAATACGCATCGCTCTGGGCGACGAGGGACGCTGCAAGAATCCAGGGCATCAAGATTTTCTGGATACTGATGGACGCAAACGTCCGACAATGGATCACCCAGCAACCTCATCTGTCCGACGAGATATATGATAGTGTGAAGAACATCGCCGAGTTTAAAGTAGACATGCACTTTGTCTACATCCAGGCGTGCAAGGACCCTGACCAGACGTGGACCACACTTCCTTTCATTGCCATTGACGAAGCTATCTATGCAGTATTGGATACCTGGCCACTGGAATGGCACAGACCAGATGCAGTGGGGCGCGATGAGGCCGCTATCCAAAAACAGAAGGCTGAAGCTAAGTGCGCAGCACAGCAAAAGAGGAATGAACAACACGTTGCAGAAGTACAGGCGACCCGGGAGCCAGCACAGACTTCGCACAGCAAGGCACCAATAGGAGGGGATGCGACAACAAAGGATGAAAGCGGTCGGAAGGTGCCCACAGAGACGGCCACAGATACAGGGACGAAAGGAATTCCACCAACCACCACGGGGCGCCCTTAAAACGGTTGCAGCCGATAGAATGGACAATGCCGCGGAAGAAGGCCAAGGCATCTAAATGGGATGGAGAACTGACCACATTGATCGAAGATGACCTAGGTGACATAGGGGACACAGTTCGTAAAGTCGCCTGGGAAGCAATCAACGAGGCCATGTCGGAGCAACAGATTGTGTTAGGGGCGCTCCGCGAGCAAATACAGGAACTTAGGACACGGGCCTCGCAGCTGGGAACCATAGCTACTCATGGAGTTATGGGTATGTCAACCACTGAGCAGCTGCTAAAGGCCCAAATGGCTAATACTATCACGATCCCAACAGGAGCATTGATAACAAAAAATACGGTGGACAGAGCTGCGGTGGGCCGACTTACAGGGCTTGGGTTAAATTTGGCTGCCCTCCCGCGCGAAAGCTTGTACCAGCTCCAGGACAACGCAACGATGGAGCTCCGCGCTAGGGAAGGACGCGTGGAACAGAGAATTAATATAGAACAATTGAGCCTCCAATGGGATGAAGCGGTAGAACAGAGTCAGCAGTTGGAGCAATTGGTAGGGGAAACATGTTCACGCGCCCCTGAGCTAGAGATTGTGGCCGACTTGCTTGTTGGCATATGAATCCACAAGCTGGCTAGTGGGTCTGCGAAACAAAGGAGGAGGCTGCGAGGATTTAGTTGGCTCTCAGCTTGCAGATTGTAGAGCTGAAACTGCAAGTACCACCTTCGACACCACTAGAGGTCACCGAGCAGCGCAGAGGCATCATTCAATCTGGGCGGGAAACGATCACATGTGCCATGAAGGAGTGCGCTGACTTGTTGGATCAGTCGCTTATTACGCTCACTTCACTCTAGGAAGATCCAACCTTACAGTGACTAGAAATGGAGGCAAGGGAGCTCCAACAAGCCTATGATAATGTCAGAGGGACCACATAGACGGTTGCTATTACGCAGCGCTTGGCCAAGATGAGGGAGGCCCAGGCCCTGAAGATACAAGCTGATGTTGCTCGACAGAAGGAAGCAGTGATTAAAGAATGTCTCCAACCATGGCTTGATGAGGCATTCGTGGTTTCCACCACCATTGAGCGTAAGGTGGCACACATGCAGGCAGAATATGCACCCGACGAAGCAGCTAAAACAAAGACTGATGTGTCGACGGCCCACGTCAAACAGGTATAGCGGATGGCGAAAGAGTTTGCTGCAAGTACAAGCGAAGCACAAAAGTTGTTGACCAACCTCCGCGCGAAGATTTTCACACTAGCCGAGTGACTCGGGACGAGTCACGATGATTGTGTTGGGGGCCTGTTGGGTAGCGAAGGCCTTGCATAACGGTTTTTGGGCTCAAAGCCTGCAATTTTGGGTAAAGGTATGGTAAAGACTTCGCGAGATGTGTGGAGCGTGAAGTATAATGAGTCAAGTCAAAGGGTTGTCCGCCCAAAAATAATGTAAAATGAGTCAGCCTGCCCATGGTCCATGGACCATGGAAATGTATAAATAGAGCAAGGCTCTATGGTTAGAGAGAAGTTTTTTGGTATGTAATTTTGGATCACGAATGTAATGGGTTTATGAAGAAAGAAGTCTTGGAGCATCTGTAAGTGAGAGTCAAGGGTGTTGGTAGATAGATAGAGGCTCTGCAGCTGTGTGCGCAGAGGCCTGGTAGAGTCCGCAACTGTGTGCGTGGACCCCTGCAGCTGAGTGCGCAGAGTGGATCTGGTTGTACTAAAGAGAAGATCAATAAAGATAAGAATTTTTGAATCATTGTGTGTTTGCTTGTAGATTTGTGTATTGCTTGTGTTCTGAATTTATGCATTATCTGTTATAATTGCGTGCACAGGGTTTTAAGTTTAAATGTTTGCTTAAAGACTGTAATAAAAAACTAAGATTTATAATAATTTGATTAATAAGAAAGTGCATCTGCGCGAATCTACACGAATGCCCGAAGAGTAGTACAAAGTGGTGCGAGGCCGCATATGGATCGCGACCCCTCCAGACCACATCAAGACATCCCAAGGGCGCAGAAACCTGGTTCTAGCACCCTCCCCTACTACCTAGGGTGAGACCTCAATCCGTGCTCCACGGGCTGTTGCCGAAAGGGTCGGTAGCTACAGGATTTGTTTGGCTAATAACTCTTCCGAACCTGGGTCAGGGCCTGGAAATAAAATTACAGAGAAATTAGATAATCATGTAAGTGTATCATAATATTTGCAAATCTCATCCTCATGGAATCCCTTTGAAGACTATCCCCTCAAATAATAATGTTGTACCATATATTAAAAATAAAAATTTCCCTTACAAATCTCTTTTTATCTTATTCCTTCATCATCTTTGTTTGTAATTCTTAGTTTGTCATTGGCCTACATAGCCCAGTTTTTAGGTTTTGGTTTTTATATCAACAAGAGGAAATATGTCCTCTTATCTTTTAAAAAGGTTGACATTCCAGGTTAGATTGACCTTTCCGAATGACATATAAGCTTATATCACTAGGTCATAATAGGTACTTCATGTTTTCATGAAACATAAAATGTTTGCTCCATAAAGAGAAAACTTAGCAAATTTTTTTTATGCCACGTAAATCCATTACAGTTCTAAAAAATGGGTTGATAATGTCCTAAATTCCAAGTCATTAGTATCGTTATGGTCTCTATCCCTAATAATAGCTTTCCATTTCTAATTACTACCCATTTTCCTTCATTTATGACTTCATTTGCTATTTGAACTTAATCTATGTCTTATAGATCTAAGAAACATTTTTGAGAAATCATTTTTTGTTTAAAGTATATTGAAAAATCATGTATTTAAATTAATGCAATGACCAATATCCTTCAAAGGTGAGTGTTTATTCCTTGTATAAAGTTCTACATCCAAAGCATATTTTCCCAAATATGATATTTGTTACCCAAAGGCAATACATTGTATCCTATGCAAATTGAGTAAAAAGTATACTTCCCATGTTTTTTTTATTGTACGATGATATGTACTTGTTATTTTTTTAACTTATAAATTGAACAAAATTTGAAATATGTATACTTTAAAAAGATAACATAGGAACACATAATAAAATACACAATTATAAATCAATGAAAATGAAGGGGCATTTTACCTCAACACAATAACTTAAACCGACTCAACTAGCATATGATCCAAAAGATGTATTGGATATTTAGGTATTTACACTATTTCATGTTGTCTGTAGAGAAACTTCTATGATGTGGAAGAGAATGAGGAAGGAGATTATCATGGTATGAAAAAAGAAAGAAAAGGAAGTTGTCTAGACTAACTGCATAAATTTAGTTATGGATAAACTACAACTAGCTTGCCTAAGCAAAAGTGAGGATCGATTGGACTCAATGCAACAACTAGTTTATCAACTTGTTTTTGAAAATGTCCAAATGAGAGAATAGGTAGAGCAGTCATAATAGAAGAATAAGAAACAAAATACATATGAGCTATCCTTTATACTTGAGTAGGAAATTGTCACATTTAAAGAGGAAAAGAATAAACTATGAGAACCAATGGATAGGCTAGATACTCTTAATGTTCTCCTCAATTACTAGTGGACGAATTTGAAAACCACTTGGAATGGATTTCATATTCAAAAGGTACTTAATAAGGACTTGTTGGAGAAGAAGAATTGCACATTTGATCCTTGGGAAGTATCATCCCTTGTACTTGGTTTCAGTTTAATTGCCTTCTATATTGGGTACTTATTGGTTTGGTCAATGACTATTCTATGTCTTGTTTTGATAAGCTAAGTGTGCAATGCCTTCTAGGTTTATAATAAACAATCCTTAAATGTGGATATATGTAATTTTCTACTCATCACCTCAGTTTTTCTCATCAATTTCCCCGTTTAAATAGGTTAGAATTCTTGCATTCTTACATTCAATATAGCTATTAGCCCCATAGGTACACCCATAATTGTAGTGATCACACACAACTAAGCATAGGAGCTGAGCCAAAATTTGAATGGTCCTCTCATACCAAATTTTGTGAGGTCTAGTTGGGACCTCATACTAGAGAGAGTCACAAACTATTGTTGGGAAATTTTTCGCTATCAACATGTATATGAATTATAGAATTGGGGTCCATAATAAGGTCGAGACCAAAAATTGTGGTCATTTAAGGCCTCAAGATGGATCCTAAAGCTTTTCTGTGGAAAGTTTCAAGGTGAGAGAAGTAGTAAAAATGACACATAAAGTTGATTCTTGTAAATATTCCACTCTAAAATATGGCTAAAAAATAATATATTAATCCAACCACAATTATTTATACTTTACAGACTTTCCTCTTGGATCGTATCTAGCAACATATGAACAAATTTCTTTACCTAGAACATCTAAGTAAAAGGCCTACTCACATTTCTTAGAAGAGCATAATATGCCATCATCAAAATCCTCCACCTCCTCAAGTTAAAAAATAATATTAGGGGAAGGAAAAGTTACTTTGAATCCTAACACACCAATAGGATTGGCATTAAGGGACAAGCTCAGGAATACCTAATTGCATAAAAGAGAAACCATTCCACATTACTCTCTGGGTTCACTCAGTGTTGAGATGAGCTTGGAGGAATTGGAGAAAGTATTCCCTCTCTAGAACTCGTGATCTTAGACCTCCTAGATCTTGTAAAATCACGGCACAACTATTGGGACTCTGTAAATGGAAGGAAAAAATTACCAAATTTGGAGACATTTCTATCTGACTTGATGCAGGAAGAAATTCAACGGAACATTAGAGATGGAGTAACATCCAAATCCAAGGAGGAAGAGAATTTTCCCTTGGTTGGAAAGGGAAATAAGGCCCAAAGAAAACTAGAGACTAGCCAGAACAATGGCAAGAAGAAGGACTTGAGTGTAGGTTTTAACCCTGTACAGAAATTACCTGCATACGAATTCTTAAACAAAGAAAATAAACAATGCGAGAGCATAACCCATAAAACACATATGCACAGAGATTTTTCCCTGGATCCCAAAACCGGGACTACCAGCTTGATTTTTCATTATGTTCCTTTCAATGTTACAATACATATTTATACATGCAGAAGCATCCAATACCATGGACCGAAAACCATCGCGTCCAAAAAACATGTGCAAAAATCATGCACAAAACCATAGGTAGGTCCACCCAACCTAACATATGGTCCAAAACCAAAATTTTCTGGGGCGCTGCCCTGGACCCCATAAAGTGGGGTTACGGGTGCCCTTCAAACCCCCTATTAACTACGTGGAAAGAATATAACACAACCCAACAATCTCCCACTTGTTGTTTTCTTTCCACAGGGGGCCACAGGAGAGCTTAGTCATTTTTTTAGCCCTGAGATTCCCATTGCTTCTCTACACCAAGAGAACTTCTCAGAGCTCACAGATTTTGTCAATGCATCTGCAGTATTCTTCAAAGTGTCCACCTATACCAGCAACACCTTTCTGTCTTCTATCATATCCCTCACAAAGTGATACTGAACATCAATGTGCTTTGTCTTTGAATGATAAGCAGGGTTCTTTGCCAAGAAAATTGCACTTTGGCTGTCACAGTCTATTCTTATAGCTCCCTGTACTAACCCCATACTTGAACACAATCTCTGCAACCAAACTGCTTCCTTGCTTGCATGAGTGGCTGCCATGTATTCTGCCTCTGTAGTTGATAGTGCCACTACAGATTGTTTCTTACTCATCCAACTGACTGCACCTCCAAATAGGTTAAACACATACCCACTTGTAGATCTTCTCTGATCCAGATCTCCAGCCCAGTCTGCATCAACAAAGCCATGAATATCCAACACTCTGTCCAATCCTGGTCTTCCTTGGTAGCACAAACCATAATCACTAGTGCCACGCAAATACCTGAAAACCCGCTTCACTGCTATCCAGTGCTCCTTCCCAGGTTTTGACATAAACCTGCTCAATACTCCCACTGCATGTGCAATGTCTGGTCTAGTACAGACCATTGCATACATCAGGCTACCCACTGCACTTGCATATGGAACACGGGACATGTCCTCTTCCTCTTCTTGTGTCTTGGGACACTGTTC
Organism: Pinus tabuliformis; assembly: GCA_031772625.1. Classification (NCBI taxonomy): domain Eukaryota; kingdom Viridiplantae; phylum Streptophyta; class Pinopsida; order Pinales; family Pinaceae; genus Pinus; species Pinus tabuliformis. The sequence goes on from CM062818.1 coordinate 2,078,257,189, forward strand.
AGCAGATAACCTCACACCTACAGGAATAGGAACCTTCACCGGTTTACTATCCTGCATATTAAACCTCTGGAGTATTGTCTCGACATACTTCCTCTGGTTTAACCAGAGCTTCCTCTTTGACCGATCTCTTTTAATTTCCATGCCCAAAATATAGTTTGCAGCACCAAGATCTTTCATGTCGAATTTGGAGGACAATTGGGTCTTCAAATCCTAGATAATTTCTTTGTCATTTCGAACCAGCAACATATCATCCACATACAAGACCAAATAAATAATATGGTCATTAATTAATTTAAAATACACACAATGATCTGCTTTGCTTCTGGTGAAGCCAAGTCCCCGTATAAATGTATCAAATTTCTGATACCACATCCTTGGTGACTATTTTAACCCATACAGAGACTTCTTTAACTTGCATACCAGTTCTTTCTTACCCTTCACCGCAAAGCCTTCAGGTTGCTTCATGTAGATTTCCTCTTCCAAATCCCCGTGAAGAAATGTTGTCTTCACATACATCTGTTCTACCTCAAAATCAAAAGCAGCAGCAACAGATAAAAGTAATCTAATAGAAGTCACCTTGGCAACAGGAGAAAAAATATCACCAAAATCAATTCCCGGCACCTGGGAATAACCTTTTGCTACCGACCGAGCTTTGTATTTCTCCACCTTTCCTTCTGCATTTGTCTTCTTCTTGAACACCCATTTGCTGCCAATGGGTTTCCTTCCAGCCGACAACTCCACCAGATCCCAAGCCTCATTTTTGTGCAAAGATGCCATTTCATCGACCATGGCCTCTTTCCAGAGTTTTCCATCCTCTGAATCCACTGCTTCCTTCACAGTTCTGGGATCATTATCAGTAACAGACAAAGCAAAATTTGAACTGAAAGCAGATGGACTATACCTTTCTAGCTGCCTTCTTTCTCGAACTGATCTTCTCACAGCCGGAGTTTGTGGCTCTTCATCTTCTGATTCCTCCTCTGCTGCAGAGTCTGATTCTTCCTCCTTTGGCTCAAACTCTATCTTCTCAGGTTGCTTTAGTTGGACTTCATGTTGAATAACATCTTTTACCTCTCTGAACAACACATCTCGGCTGTACACAACCTTTCGTGTGACTGGGTTCCAAAGCTTATAACCCTTTAAACCATCCTTATACCCGATAAAGATGCACTTTTCAGATTTACTATCCAACTTGGTTCGTTTCTCCTTTGGAACATGTACATATGCATCACATCCAAATACCCTTAGATGTGAAAGAGAGGGTTTCTTACCAGTCCATACTTCTTGTGGAGTCTTATCCTCCAACGCTGATGAAGGTGATATGTTGATCAGGTAACATGCAGTATCCACCGCCTCTGCCCAGAATTCCTGTCCTAACCCGACACCACTGAGCATGCTTCTTGCCCTTTCCATCAACGTCTTGTTCATTCTTTCTGCGACTCCATTTTTCTGAGGTGTATATGGAGTAGTCTTCTGCCGTGCTATACCACACTTCTTACAAAATTCTTCAAATTCCTTGCTGCAAAATTCTCCACCATTATCTGTCCTCAGCACCTTTATCTTCTTCTATGTCTGATTTTCCACCAGAGCCTTAAATTCTTTAAACCTGTCAAAGACTTCAGATTTCTTCTTAAGAAAATATATCCATGTATTCCTTGAGAAGTCATCTATGAATGATACATAGTACACAGATTTACCCAGTGATGGAACCTTCACAGGTCCAAACACATCACTGTGCACAAGCTCTAATATCTGTTTCAACTTTCGTCCTCTTACCACCAGAGGGGAAACTCACCCAATTCTGCTTCCCATATACACAATTTTCACAGAAATAAAAATCCAGAGAGCTATTATTCATACCTTCTACCATACCTTTACCATGAAGTATTTGAAGGCCCTTCTCTCCAATATGTCCAAGCCTTTGATGCCACAACATGGTCTTCTCTCCAGAGACCACTAGATTCTCTACTCCATTTTCAGGAACCATAGAACTATTGCACCCATCAACAACAGTGCTACCTTGCAGCTTGTATAGAGTTCCAATCCGAACTCCCCGCATTAATATCAGTTCTCCTCGAACCATCTTGCAGGTATCTTTCTCGAACACCGTCTTTACACCTGCATCATCCAACTTGCTTAAAGAAATCAGATTTCTGGCCAATGCAGGAATATGTAGAACACCCGGAAGTGTTCTAACCCTTCCACCTTGCAACTTCAACTTTACTTTTCCCCGACCAATGATTCTAGCCTTCCTATCATCTCCTAAGAAGACATCACCACCATCGTATTTCTCATACTTGCAGAACCACTCTCTATGGGGAGTGAAGTGAAAGGATGCACCTGAGTCAATCAACCATGCCTCATGATCTACATGTGTACTTGAAGAAGCCAAGTACACATCCCCACCTTCATCTGAGGTGGTTTTCTCCTCTGCAGAAGGAGCATCATCAGATCCCTTTCCTTTATCAGGAACTTTAGATTTACAATCCCTTCTGAAGTGCCCTTCCTTTCCGCATTTCCAGCACACCACCTTTGTAGGTTTTCCTGGATATTTAGATCTCCCTCTAGATTTAGATCTCCCACTCGATGACTTATTTTTGTTTCTGTTCTGGGACCGTCCTCGTACAGACAAGGCATCACCATTCTGGTTGTCCATATTTTTTCGTCTCATCTCCTCCGTCAGCAAGGCTGAGACTATTTCATCAAACTGCAAAGCAGTTGCATTGCTACCTATTGTAATAACCAGACTATCCCATGAATCTGGTAAAGAACACAACAGATTGATGCACTTATCTTCATCTGAAATTTTAATATCAACAGATAATAACTGACTTACCACAGTATTAAACACATTCAGATGCTCTGTCATCGAGTCTCCATCTTTCATCCTCAGGTTATACAGCTTTTTCCGCAGGAACAGTTTATTCACCAGAGACTTAGATTGGTACAAAGTCCCTAACTTGACCCACAAAGCCTTTGCCGTAGCTTCCCCTGATACATTCAACAATATTGAATCCAAGACACACAATCATATTGTGCTCTTTGCCTTCCGATCCAACTTCTTCCATTCTTCATCGGTCACTCCCGATGGTTTAGTACCCGGATCTACCGCGATCCACTGATCTTTATCCACTAACAGATCCTCCATCTTGAGTTTCCACAACTCAAAATTCTGACCATTGAACTTCTCAATCTCTATCTTTCCACTGCTCGCCATCTTCTTTCACCACCAGAATCGATCTCGCAGATCTCCCACTGAACAGGGTCTACCACAGGCCCGAGCGAAACCCCTCAGCAAAAAAGGCATCCCCTTGAAGCCAAAACCTGGCTCTGATACCAAATGTAGGTTTTAACCCTGTACAGAAATTACCTGCATACGAATTCTTAAACAAAGAAAATAAACAATGCGAGAGCATAACCCATAAAACACATATGCACAGAGATTTTTCCCTGGATCCCAAAACCGGGGCTACCAACTTGATTTTTCATTATGTTCTTTTCAATGTTACAATACATATTTATACATGCCGAAGCATCCAATACCATGGACCGAAAACCATCGCGTCCAATACCATGGACCGAAAACCTTCGCGTCCAAAAAACATGTACGAAAATCATGCACAAAACCATAGGTGGGTCCGCCCAACCTAACATATGGTCCAAAACCAAAATTTTCCGGAGCGCTGCCCCGGACCCCATAAAGTGGGGTTACGGGTGCCCTTCAAACCCCCTATTAACTACGTGGAAAGAATATAACACAACCCAACATTGAGGAAGATAAAATGTTTTCGTTGCCATGAATTTGGGCACTATGCAACAAAGTGTTCGCACAAGAAGTCTAACAATAAGCCTTCAAGAGGAGCAATAGGTGAAGCACTTCTCTCACAATTCGAATTAGACTTCACCCTAATTACATGTATGGTCAACACTTTAATGTGGAGTGTGTGGTATCTATATTCAGGTGCCTCGTTCCATATGACATGATGTAAATAATTATTTAGTATCCTAGAGGAGAAGGATCTCGAGATGCACATAGAACTTAGGGATGATGTGTGGTATAGTACCAAAGTAATTGGTACTGTAACCTTTAAGAGCGAATCATGATCCCATCTTCATCTGAAAGATGTCATGTATTTATTTGGGATGAAGAAGAACTTGATCTCTATAGTTGTATTGGAGGGCCATGGCTATGATGTTGTTTTTATTAAGGGGAGATCCTTTCTAAGACATGTAATTACCGGGCAAGTGAAATAGCTTCGAGTTTTTGTGAAGAACCTATACAAACTTGAGGTGGAATCTTGTGCTGCTCTAAGTAGCATGGTAGGAGAAGTGCATAGTTGGGATGCCGGAGAACTATGGCACAAAGACATGGGACACTTACACCACGGGGCCTTAAAAATCATGCAACATATTACCATCGGTCTCCCGAGATGCACCCTTGACCAACATGATGTCTGCAAGGGACGCACAATGGGGAAATAGGTCAAATCCACCTTCCAAGGATGACATAACAGAGTTGGAGTAATCTTGAAGTGAGTCCATTATTATGTATGTGGACCATTTTCTACAGCCTCCACAACACACCACAAGTATTATGTTATTTTTGTTGATGACTTTTCAAGAAAATGTTGGATCTTCTTCATGCAGAAGAAGGATGAAGTTTTCTCAAAATTTATTGAATTCAAAGCATTGGTTTAAAAGGATACTGGTAAAAAATTGAAAGCCCTGAGAAGTGATAATGCAGGAGAATATGTATCTAGCACCTTTAAGGATTTTTGTGCCAAAGAGGGTATTAGAAGAGAACTAGTAACACCCAACAAAATGGGGGGGTTGAAAGGAAGAAATTAAGAATAGTGGGACTAGAAAGATCCATGTTTTATGATTAGGGGTTTCCATTACACCTATGGGCATAAGCATGCAAAAACATAGTTTATTTGTAGAATCAGAGTCCTCGTTGATACTTGTCATGATAACACCTTAAGATTTCTATAGGAGGAAGCCACCTATATCTCATTTCAAAAATTTTGGAGCTATTGTGTATTGTCATGTCTCCAAGGATAGTAGGACGAAATTGAGCCTACAACTAAGATGGGAGTATTTCTAGGATACATAGAGACATAGCGTAACTATAGGGTGTATTTTTCATCACCTAGGATGACAATAATGAGGAGAGATGTCAAATTTGATGAAGAGAAGGCTATGAGATACTCTCTAGAGTGAGAGTTGAGTATCCCACCATAGGAGGAGCTTATAGTTCCTAAGAAGGAGCCTCATGTAGAGCTTTAGGAGGTTTTGGAGAAACCACATGTAGAGGAGTAGAAAAGAGGCCAAGTGGAGGCACCCACTCAACCAAAATCTTCCGTAGATGGGAGAAATAGAACCAAAGAAGCTGACAGATTGGTACAGGATGCACGGGAGGATGTGGTACCTCCTTCATCTTAACATGGGAAGAGGAGGTCACCAGAAAGGTACATTGGGTATATGTCTCTCATTACAGAGCTCATTGAGTTAGAGTCTTCTTCATTTGAGGAAGCGGTTTCTCAATGAGTGTGGGTTGATGCCATGGTGGAGGAGTATCACTCCATCATGAATAAAAATGTATGGGAGGGGGTATCAAGGCCAAAGAACAAGTCAATAGTTGGTTCCAGATAGATCTAAAAAGTGAATTGTGCATTTGTTAGGAGCATTGAGATGTGCAAGCCTAGATTTGTAGCCAAAGGCTTCTCTCACGTAGAGGGAGTGGACTATGAGGAAAAATTTTCAACAGTGGAAATATATTCCTCAATCATAACCATTCTGGAATTAGCTACATAGATGGGGTGGAAGATCCACTAGATGGATGTGAAGACAACCTTTCTCATTAGTGTTGTTGAGGAATAAATTTACAAATAGAAGCCAAAGGGATTTGAGGCATATGATTGGGAGACGTGTGTAGACTCAAAAGAGCCCTGTATGGTATCAAACATGCACCCTGAGCATGCTACACTCTAATTTATACATATCTGAGTTGATTGGGATTCACCAAAAGTGAAGCAGATGACAACCTCTATCACATTGTGGTATATGGAAAGTTGCTTATCTTGGTATTGTATGTTGATGACTTGATACTTAGAGGGTATGAGTTGTTGAACCGATGGATTGATACATTACTTCCGTAGGCTAGAAGTATGGAAGGGTGATGATGAGATGTTTGTGAGTTAGGGAAGTATGCCTCTGAATACTTCAGAGATTTTACATGGAGAACTGCAAGTCTATGGACACACCTCTAGCTACAAACTAGAGGAAGGAGAGTGCTTCTTTAGGAGAGGTAGTAGATGCTACCATCTATAGACAGCTTGTGGGATCCTTGATGTATCTGGTGAACACAAGGCCCAACATACATTATGCAACTGATCAGTTGATTCAAGCCATGGTGAAGCCTACCAAGCTTTATTGGAAGGCAACAAAGCATGTGTTGAGGTACCTGAGAGGAAAAACTGAGTATGGGGTATGGTACATGAGGACAAAGAGAGTGAAGATCCAAGGCTTCACTGGTACAAAATTAGAAAGGAGTCCATCAGAAAAGAAAATTACTTCGGGTTCTATCTTCAGTGTTGGGTTTGTAGCTATTTCCTAGTATAGTAGGAAACATAGGTATGTGGCACTCAACTCAGCAGAGGATGAATACATGACTACAAGTCAAGAAGCATGTGAGGCCATATTGATGAGGAAGATACTTGTGGGTATTTTCAGTCAGCAGATGGATTTGACAATGATTTATTGTGATAATCAGAGTTGTATCAAAGTCTCTGAGAATCCAGTATTTCATGACAGGTCCAAGCACATTGATATCAGGTACCATCACTTACGTAATTGTGTGCATATGAGAACTATGATGCTACAGTACATTCTAACTGAGAAGCAAGATGCAGATATATTGAAAAAGGCATTGTCAAGAGGAAAAATCAAATTCCATAGGAGCAAGATATCGGTGGTGCAAAATCCCTTTCTTGCTAAGAGGGAGTGTTAGAAATTGTAGCAAGAAAGGCTAAATTTGACTTGTTCCTTTGTCAAATTTAGTAATTTGATATTCCAAATCAGCAAGATGACTTGGATGGCAGTGAAATTGTGTGGCATGGCCTTCTCTACTAGTTTACTAAGTAAATTCGAGTTATAGCATAGAAGTACAGTTGTGGATGTAGTGTTGCTAAAATTTAGCAATCTAATTTAGTTATTTTCAGTTTGAATTAGTTAACAGAGCTCAAGCAACTAGTCGAGTCAGTTGAAGGTCAATTGAGTAGTAGAAAAATTGTTAACTGAATGATCTCTCAGTTAAATTGGTCAATCAGCTAAAAATAGCCCAAACATGCATGGAATTTGAATTGTCGGACTGAAGTGGAGGAAAAGGAACATTGTAATTATTAATTGTATATTAGTTGAGTGTACACACTGGGCATTGAGGCAGACGATCAATTACTTGGGATTTGCACAAGGAAATAGTGAATTCCCCTATTATTTAGGAGTTAATTTCCTCAAAAATTCTGTAAGGAAATAGAAGAAAGATGCGGCCTTGAATTGACTAAGTGTTTTCCAGAGCAGGATAATCAGTAGGAGAACAAGTTTACAGTGCAGAGTGTGCTTTAGAATTGAAGCAAGACATTGTAATAGTTTCTCATTCTCATGTGATTAATGAAAAGTAGTGAAAGGGTTTTTCCCTGTTGAGTTTCCCTATAATAATTGTGTTCTTGTGTTGTTTTGATGGTTGCATGTCATTGCATGTGTTTTTAAATTGTGATTTCCATTTCGTGGAATAGTAGAGGAAATTTATAATCTCTTGTTTTTAGTTCGAATACATTAATAGTAGATAATTTATATTAGTTTCTACACTCTTAGGGTGTTGTATGGTACAAATATCTCAAGGATGGGTGGCTGAAAATGTTCCCAACACTCCTAGTTCTGCTTGGAAAACACTCTTAGCCTTTAGGCTTCTCACACAAAATAAAACAACATTTGGTCAGGTGTATAGACCCTTCCCTTAACTCAGATTTGATCAATGGTGTCGATGGATTATGGTTTGTGTCTATACACATCACATGGTTCCACTAGGGTGTGGTTTCACCAACACCCACTAGGTATTGGACCTGCTAGCATGTCAACAAAGTCATGTTCTCCCACTTCCTCTCGACCTCAAAAACATAGCATATATGGACTAAAAAGAAACTTGGGCTAGGTTCATAAAGAAAAACTACAATTGTTGTGTGCCCACCGTCCTGTAGTTTCAAGGAGACTCATGGCCCAATTCCTGATACCTAAATTCTCAGTTTTGATAGAATAACTAGCGTAGGGATTGATTAAACTAAGTACACCCATAAATTTGGAAATCAACTGACTGAATATGAACACATAATTTCGCATTCACCATGCACATAATAATGAATAGCATATTCTAGGCACACTTTAAAATTCACGTGCATACATGACACCTTTCTAATCATGAAGATACATTGAGCATCAAAACTTAGACATTCATTTACATTTACAAACACGCAAGATCTTGCACCATTCACAATGTAACAAGATTCATCACACTCTATAAAGCAATATACATAAGCAATGTACACTTATCTGTGTGTTTAATGATTGTTGACACCTAATCCGAAACGGATGGGTGAACTGGACAATCATCTAGAAGATGAACTGATCCGTTTTTATTTTTGTATATAAACATGACTTACCTAATGAATAATATCACTCATTTTTCTCTCTTGTTCAATGTGGAGTTACCCTGGCCTGACATGGTATCAGAGCACAGGTCCCAGAAATAGCTGTAACTCCTGCCTCTGCCAGGTTTCTGCTGCCTCATGAAACCTCTGTCCTGAGAGACTGCGCATTTTTTTTTTTGTATAAATGTTTGCGTGACACACCTCTGCTCCTCTGCTCCCTGGCGCACCAGCGCTGCATTGCTCTCTGCTCTCCTGACAAATCTGCTCTCTGGAAGGACGAAGAAGCGCCGACAACTGAGGGCTTTGTTGTCCTCTCCGCCTCCACCTCCAAACGGCAGCACATTGCATGGATTTGCGTTTCTCTATCTGCACAGAGCTGCAAGAGAGATGCGTAAGTATTGGCATTGAATTTTTGATCAATTCTTTGTATCTTTTTCACTCTGCGGACTCCTCACGCAGAAGTGTTTGTGCCTAGATCTGAGAATTTAGTGAGTCCATTCACGTTCCTCGTGCTCACTGTGACGTTGATGTTGTATGATTACTGCTCGTTTGAGAATAGTATTATCACGTGAAAGACTTTCGACTTGCTGCTTCAGCACCACATTTTCTTTTTGCAAGTTTTCAGCATGAATGAAATCTCTTCCTGTGCCATCAACTATGGCCTTTTCAAGTCCCTCCATTAATTTTTGAAACACGTGATTTTGCATTATCCATATTTGGTGAACTCTGCATCTCTCGCAAAAGAAACTCGACCCATTGACAACCATTAACTGGATTAGCCGCTGGCGTCGCTGCCGGGGAGCTGCCTGTACTCTCAACACCTGACCCTCTGCGGAAATCTCATCACATCCGATTGCTTCTTCTTCCATAACTCCTCTATGTACTTATACGCACCCATGGATGGATTGCTCTTGGATCTGGATGAGCGGGACTCTTAATGGGAGAAACATGGAGTGTCGAATTAGAAGGGCGGAATTTCTTGGAAGTCGAAAATTCTGTATCTTCTTCATAACAATATGACCTCTTTCGTGACATGGAATTGCTGTAACATGGTTGGTATATGAGCAGAGTATTGTCATCAGTATATACAAATGTTTATACATAATGTCTGTTTGGTTGGTATATGAGCAGAGTATTGTCATCAGTATATACAAATGTTTATACATAATGTCTGTTTGGTTGGTATATGAGCAGAGTATTGTCATCAGCATATGTAAGCGTTGTGTTTTTTATGAGTTGTTGATTTGGCAGCACGAGCCTTTAAATATTACACAGCCTCTTTTTGATTGAGCAGTTTTATGCGATGATAGCAGTTTTTGGTTGAGCAGTTTTGGGTCTAAAGCATCTGTAGTATTACATGATATATATTGATATATTGAAGTGATATATTAATACATTGAAGTGATGCCTTGCGCATTTTTTTCAAAACAGTAGTATTGCAGTGATGAAATGCTGATATTTTTTTTTAGCAAATATTAGAGGGATTTGAAGGCTGTAACGTAAGGATTTTTTATCAGCAGAAGTATTTTTACAGAATGCATTCAATCATCTCTATGGTCGGAATAGTTCTCACTGGCAAGGAGAACTATTCTGAATGGTCTCGGATGGTAAAACACACCCTCATCTACAATGAGTTGTGGAAAGGAGTGTGTGTCGGAGAAGAAGACAAAGACCCAGTGCAGCCTACATCAGACAAAGAACTCGCCATTTGGGAAAACAAGAACAGCAAAGCCTATGCATTGATCGCAGCATCTTTAAATGAGGAAGTAAGTCGTCATATTTCATCCTATTCCACTGCCTTTGAAGCTTTACAAAAGCTGAAAGAACTCTATGATACACATTCTGCACTTGAAGTTGTTCAGCTCATGATTAAACTCTTCACTCTTGAACTGAAAAATAATGATCCTCTTGCTCTTGCATATGAAATAAAGTCTATAATGCATGATATTAAATCCACTAAGGTTGAGCTGGATATCTCTCTTATTGCGTTTCTCAAAGCACTCTATCCTACCTACTCCAATTATCTTGAGTCTTTACAAGCAAATGGAAATCTTAAAGATATAACCTTTGACTCTCTTGTGAAAAAGTTTGCTGAAAGAGAGAAAGCCTTTGGAAAGAAAACAGTCCCTGAATCTTCTGAAGAGACTGTTTGCCTTGCTCACAAAGAAAAGCATCCTGCTCAAGATTCTACAAGAGGAAGAGGTGGACGAAGAGGAAGAGGAAGATACTTCAGAGGCAGGGGGGGGGCAGACATTCTCAAGCAGAAAAAGCAGATCTGCATTGCATTCGCTGCAAACGAAATGGATCACATGATGCTTCTACATGCAAGCTACCATGGGACAAAGTTGAGCAGAGAAGAAATCGGCAGAAAGGTAAAACTGATGACACAGACAAAGGTAAAGCACCTGAATCCGCTCACTATATTGAGGCACAATGTAACATTGGAGTAAATGAAGATTTGTTTAATGCTTCACTTGCTTCTTCGAAAAATGACTGGTTGCTTAATTCAGGAGCAACCTGTCATATGACTCATAGGAAAGATTTCTTTGAAGATTTCACTGACAATGTTGATGGAGCAGTATACTTTGCAGATCAGTCAAAAATCAAGCCATCAGGGCTTGGCACAATCAGGGTTAAACTGCCTGGTCTTCCAGACTTTCTTCTGGATCATGTTCTATATCTCCCACAACTCAAGAGAAACTTGCTGTCCCTGGTCCACATCCGCCAGCAAGGTCACTCCATTCACATGTTTGATGGCAAGCTTGAGGTAAGAAAGGCATCTGACCACTCACTTGTCATGAGGGGTATAGAAGAAGAAAGACTTCTTAAACTGCAAGGAACCTCTGCTCATGCACAACATTTCTCATATATTTCTCATCATGAAGAAGGTGCACTTCCATCAAGTTTATTATGGCATGTTAGATTTGGACATTTAAACTATGATAGTCTCCGCTTGTTGAAGAAAAATGGTGTTGCTGGTTTGCCTACAATTCCTAGAAAACATAAACAATGTGATGCTTGCATTCTAGGAAAGCATAGCAAACAGTCTTTTCATGATTCACATTCAAGAGCACATAGGAAGCTTGAACTTATTCATTCAGATTTATGTGGTCCAATTCCTGTTCCTTCTGCAAATGGAAATAAATATATCATGACATTTATTGATGATTACACCAGAATGTGTTGGGTTTATTTTTTGAAGAACAAATCTGATGCTTTTCAAACATTCAAGAATTTTCATAAATGGATTGAAAATGATGCACAATCTCATATTGGGTCTATTCGCACTGATAATGGAAAAGAATATACATCAAATGAATTTGAACACTATCTTCGCCAACATGGGATTAAACATCAAACAACTGTGCCTTATAATCCTCAACAGAATGGTGTAGCTGAAAGAATGAACAGAACAATTTTGAATATGGTACGATCCATGCTTTTCTTCAAAAATGTAAAGACAATGTTTTGGGCTGATGTTGTTCTATGTGCTGCATATATAAAGAATAGATGTCCATCTAGTGCTATAAGAAACAAGACTCCTTATGAATTGTGGTATGGACATGTTCCTTCGGTAAAACATCTCAGGATTTTTGGTTCCACCTGTTATGCTTTAATACCAAAGGTACATAGAAACAAACTTGGTGCTAGAAGTCGTAAGTGTATCTCCCTGGGGTATTCAAACACATCTAAAGCATACCGCCTCTATGATGAAGTAAATAAAAAGTTTGTTTTATCTAGAGATGTCATTTTTCTTTAATCATCCAAATCTGACAGTGTTGTTGAGCGGCAACTTGATCGCTTGGATAGATTCACAAAACCGAAATCATTCCAAGAGTTTGATAATCAGATTCCACATCTTGAAGGGGGGATTCCTATACTAGATCAACATGTGGAATCTCCTTCTGAAGAACAATCTCCCCTGCATGACACTCCAACAACAGATGATGCTTTAAGTGATGTAATTGATAGAATTGGGAGACTTAATTTTGATTCAGTCCCAACTCAATCAACAGAACAGCCTGGACCATCTCAGAAAGGTCCCCCAAAGTGGCTGACAAAGACACTTGAAAGTGTTCATCCTGATGAAATTGGAAAAACAGGAACCAGAAATACAAACCGACAAGATGGAGGTGATGTAGATAACTCTAATTCACCTGTTGATATGGATGTTACTTATGATTGTGAATTGAACTTGTCCACAGATTTTGAACCAACTTCCTTCAAAGAAGCTGCTTCTCATGATGAATGGAAAGAAGCGATGCAGAAGGAGTATGATGCCCTCATAAAGAATGGCACTTGGAAGCTGGTTGATCCTCCATTTGGAACCAAACCAATTGGCTGCAAGTGGGTCTACAAGAACAAGTACAAAGCTGATGGCTCACTTGACAAGCACAAAGCTAGGCTTGTGGCAAAAGGTTTTGCACAGAAGGAAGGGGTCGATTATGAGGAAACTTTTGCTCCCACAGCAAAATGGGCCACCATCCGGACACTCTTTGCACTAGCTGCTCAGAACGGTTGGAAAGTCCATCAAATGGATGTAAAAACTGCATTCTTCAATGGAGACCTAAAAGAGAATGTTTTTATGTCCGAGCCTGAAGGATTTACTGTGAAAGGACATGAACACAAAGTATGCAAACTTGTGAAGTCCTTGTACGGCCTCAAACAAGCACCACGAGCCTGGTATGAAAAACTAACTGAGCATCTTCTGAAACTCAACTTCAAACATTTTGATCTTGATGATGCAACTTTATTTGTCAAGAAAATTGGCAAAACAGTTGTATATCTTGTGGTATATGTAGATGATCTTTTAATGACAGGGAACAATGAAAGCTATATTGCATCCATAAAGAAAGAATTAGGAAATTTTTTTGAAATGACTGATTTGGGCTATGTTCATTACTATCTTGGCATTGAAGTAACCCAACATCCAAAGTCCATATTTCTTTCTCAAAAGAAATACATTGGAGATTTGTTAAACAGATTTAACATGACAGAGTGCAATCCCCTTTCTACTCCAATGGAACAAAACTTGAAGCTCACATCTATTGAAGGAAAGGAGTTTGAGGATGCAACAAAGTATAGACAACTTGTAGGAAGTCTCATCTACCTCACTACCACCAGACTAGACATTTCATTTGTTGTTGGAATCCTCTCCAGGTTTATGCAAAAGCCTTGTGAGGGACATTGGTCTGTTGCAAAAAGAGTTCTAAGGTACTTGAAGGGAACTCAAGACCTTGGAATCAAGTATACACAGGTGGATGACTTCAACTTGATTGGATACTCTGATTCAGACTTCGATGGAGACAAAGAAACTGGGGTATCTACTTCAGGATATGCTATGAGTCTTGGATCAGGAGCTGTCTCCTGGAGATCACGCAAACAATCAGTACCAGCAGATTCCACAACAGAAGCACACCTAATCCGAAACGGATGGGTGAACTGGACAGTCATCTAGAAGATGAACTGATCCGTTTTTATTTTTGTATATAAACATGAGTTACCTAATGAATAATATCACTCAGTTTTCTCTCTTGTTCAATGTGGAGTTACCTAGCCTGACAATGATGACTGAAAAATGAAGGAAGGACTTCAATTCTCCACCCAATCGTAAGCGAGCCACATTGCAATCTTTATTGCAACTGATTACCCTAAATTAGATCTAAAGTATGAGGGGATGCATATTAAAGGAAATTCAAACTCAAGGCTTAATCACATAACGAGGAGAAGGAGCCCACTGTTTAGTTAGTTTATCAACTGTTTTGCAATAGTAACCACCAAAGTGACTCACTGGCCGAATGCAATGATAGACAAGTTATCTCTAATTGCATCAAAAGAGATCAAAGGGACACAAGTGGAATTGATGTCTAGGAAATCTTGCCAAGAAAAGTTGTTGCGTTTTTTAGAGTAGGCTATACCCACAAAATGAAGAACCCAACAAATCGTTTTCTTTATATAAGATAATGTGAATGGTAAGTGAAATAAAATCCTTTGTACACTCGAGTAGCTTGGGGGACTTAATGTGCACTATCAGAGTCAATTTTGCAGTTGTTAGGCCATTGTCTTAAATATAAAGTTGTTTTAAAATGTTTGTCTCAAATCTATTTTTATCTTAGATATAAAGTTCTGTTTTAAAATAATTTTGTATTACATTGTTTTTGTTTTAAATATAAAATTTTGTATTAAAATATTTTTGTCTTCAACTATTTTGTCTTCAAGACAATTCAATTGATATTAAATTTTAATATAAAATATCTTTTTATTATATTGATATTAAATATTAATATAAAATAGCTAAGACTTTTTAAAAAGAAAAGGGTAAAAAAATGTCTCGGCATTTGCATTGCTAGTTTTATGGTAACGGGATGGCTGGTTTTTAAGAATTCAAAAGAAGAGCCCTCAAGAGGCTAATGTGTAGGAACTACTAACACCTATTTATTTTCCAGGGGTTAATGTGTCGGAACTACTAACACCTATTTATTTTCCATCATGCGGCCTGTTAAAACGTAGAGCCCTACGAACTGACTGACTCTCTCAATTGTACGTTGTTCTTCAGATTCCGTTTGACAATTTGTGACTGCGATGTTCTTCCGAATCAGTTAGACCACTGACCTGTTACTGCTATGAGCCATAAGGGCGTGAAAGTTTGAAAGTTTTGGATAAAATCTTCGATAGGTTAAAAAAAGACATAAAAAGTGAATAACTGCTTGGTAGAACTTCTCTTTTATATATTGAAGAAGCTCTGTTTTTTTTACTTCTGGACAAAAAAGAAAACGGTTTGGTAGAATTTCAACAAAGAATTTTGCGCTGGGTATGCGTATACATTAACTTGGTGTTGAGCAGAGCATACTTATTTCGTTCTTGATTGTGCTTCTCAGAGCGGATCAGTTTCCCGTCCGGTACGAGGCATCTGCATCCGTAAAGATCAGAGTCCATCTCAACTCCCAATGGACATAAACATTACGGGTGTACGTCTTCTGCTTGTTGAACATTACATAGACGACCTCTCGACGTTTCTTGCTTCCGTCTCCGGGAATTTGGTATGGCTTCGTTGGCGTGTTTCTCCCTTCATTTGCCTTCCTCGTACCATTTCAGTCAAAAATTTAAGAGTTTTGGAACTTCAAGATCTTCAAGGCGACCTTTTTGGAACTTCAATAGAAAAGTTCTTCAGTTCTTTTGATGAGGTAAGTAACTCTAAAATCTTTTACAAGTATTTGTCCCGCGCTCTCGTTAATCATGTACTCAGTTATGTGCATCCTTTGTAGTTAGATTGATGCACTCACTTCCTGAAAATTAATTATCGTCATTGCAGATACCTTTGGATTTGCGTGTGCTCCACATGGATTGCACAGAGCATCCATCTTCAAGTACTTCGAGCAGCGCCCAGCCAGTTGATCTTCAACATTCCAAGAAATCATTTGATGGAAATAGTATTTCCCGTTTTCTTCGATCGATGGGCACTTCGATGCAAAACTTGACTGAGATAGTGTTGAATCATGTCATAGATGCACGATCACTCCCATTTGACTTCTCGGAGCTTAAAATGCTAAGACATTTAGATCTATCTGGCTCTTCTAATCTAACCGCATTGCCCAATTCCTTCTCTCAATTATTGCAACTTCAACATTTGGCATTGCGAGACTGCACTAACCTAGACATCCCAGTGGATATTTTGGGAGAGATTTCCACACTGGAGCATATCGATTTCAAAGGCTGTGTTCAATTGGTACTCTTGCCACAGGGAATCGCCTCTCAGAGGCGTTTAAGATACTTGAATTTACTAGAGACTAGATTACTAGAATTGCCCTCGAACTTAGAACTACTGTGCCAATTAGAACAACTAAAAATAGGGAGCCAAATTATTACAGGGTTGCCAATTTTAGGGAAGTTAAAAGAGTTGTTTCTGGTCGGATGCTCCGAATTGCAGAGTATCATGACGCCTAATGAACGGCTCACATGTTTGGAAAAGTTAGAAATATATGGCTCCAAAGTGCGCATAACAGGAGGAATCTCACTGCTGAAACATCTGAAAGTTTTGACTATAATCTCTAGTCCAATAGAAAATTTTACCTTGGATAATAATGTCATGGATGCTTTAACAGATTTGACTTTGATCCACACACGCATATCCGACTTGAGCATTCCTGCCGGTGCTTGTCCTGGGCTGGAAATTGTTGATGTTTCACATAACCTTCGTCTGAGGCAGGTTGAAGTCTCCCAATCAACCATTGTAAAACTGAATCTGGAGGGTTGCTAGAATTTGCAGCATATGAATCTTCCAAAACTTGGACGTCTCAAATTTCTCAACATAAAGAGGTGTGGTTATGTCAGAATCCAGAATGTTGCAGAATGCGGGTCATTGGAAGAGATTACGGCGGAGGAGTGTCGTTTCACGATCGAAGCAGCATGGAGTCAGTTGGAACGCCTAAATTTCTTCACGTTTTCACAAGAGTTGGACAACTTTTGCGTGAGTACCTGTAACGAATACTTATTTCATACAAAATTGATGTATATATTTTCTCTGTCGCGAAGAAATATGTTGAGAAAGATTTCCCTAATTTTATTTAAGTTTTACAAAAATTTTATTTAAGTTTTATTTGTAAAGAAACCATATATCCATTTTCGTTGTGATGAAGAAACACGTTTTTGTGTGCAGTGGAGAAGGTGGAAGCACTTGGGAACCAAAGTGCGAATAGAAGAGGTAATAAATTAAATTATAAAATATCTTAAGGAACCGCTGGGATGGCAGTAGTAATAAATTAAATTGTAAAATATATTAAGTTTGTTGTTTGTTTTTAGGAAAATCATTGTGAGAATTATTCATCAATATAAGGAATTTGGAGATACATAATAATATTTCTCAAAATTATTTTAAGTATATTTAAATTTTATTAACATATTGATGATCAAATAATGATAAAATGACAAATTTCGATTTTTGAAATATTTATATTTATATTTTAAATATTAATAATTTAAATATTTTTATACTCATACATCTAAAATTAAATTATCTACGGTGAAGTATGCGCAGGAGTTTGAAAAATTCCTGAACAGTTTTCATGGTGTGACACTGCGGGAGGTCCCGTCTAAAGCCACACTTGCATCTCCGGTGGTGCTAGAGAAAGTACATTCACAGAGTGCAATATTGATGTGCTTTATCACATACGATGATGAGTTTGTTGTAAGATTCGAAGCATGCAATGGTGGTGCCCGATCAGAGGAGTTTTTAACCGGCCGTGAAATCTTCCCTGACACACAGAATTTTCATATCTGGAGTGGTTACAACAGTGAGAGAGCATGGGTACATGTGTATATGTGGACACAACGCTCCACATTATTTACAGATGAAGATAATTTCTACGACAATGTGAGTATTTACAAAGAGGGTGTGCTCGATGTGCAGGGCGGTGAGAGGGGATGGATACTCACGTTTTCAAGTGAAAACCATGTTTTAGATGTGTTGAATCAAATCATAAATCCTTCCGCGGAAGTGGAATATGGTTTGGATTCCGCGGAAGATGGTTTGGATTGGTTATTTGGTGAGTAAGGTGAGGAGTGAAATATTTGTGGTATGCAAATTTCGTGCGACAATTGTAAATTGTTGTGGCTACGCTTATTGCGAAGGTCAACAAAGTAGGTACTAAGTTTATGTTTTCGTCATGCTATTTTTATGATGGAATTTATTAATAATATTATAAAAAGTTATTGCTTGCCTCATCAAGAGGTATAATTAGTTAAGAGAACAATTATTTTATTATCATTTTCCTTTTTGATGGGAGATTGACACAAGGAAAGCTATATAGAAATCGAAATTAAATGATGTAACTACAATTAAAAAAGCTGAAACAAATAATTTAAATACGAAGAACAAAAATATAATGTCGTGCAAATCAATATCTAGATATAAAATCACAATTCAATTTTAAAATTCTAAATTATTCAGTATTTTATTTATTGATGAGATTAAGGTATTTCTTTTTTTTTGGTTATTAATAATTAGAGAAGGGAAAATTTAGAATTTCTTGGGAGATCATTTTTCTCATTAATTTTTAAAGGAATTTAAGAGAAAACCTCTTGATTTTAGGAACCTATCATAATTTTTTCGTCCAAACAAATTGTTTTTAGACTTTACATACTCTTGTATTTTCTAAAATCTATAAAACCTAAAATTCATCTTAGGAGCTTGCTTTCTAAATACCATTAGTTTCTATTACATCTTTTTTCTAGAAATTTTACATAATCTATAAATTCTAGAGACTTCCTGGATTTAGAAAATTGTATTTTGAAGATACGCCATGAAATGCTCCCACATCACTTTTTCTCCCATAGCATTTTTTATTTTAACATTCTATTATATTATAAGGTATATACATATTTTTTCAAATTTTAATATAATACCAGGGTAGATCCATCTTAAATACAAATTTAACATGAGCCTAATCTTCACGTGCACCAATATTATTTAACGGAGAACCTTAACATTTGATGACGAACGGAGAGCCTTACACATCATACTGGGTTGTAGAATGAGCCTCTTGGATCAATAAGAATGCAAATAAGAAAGTTACAATATTAACTACTAGTATAGATCCATGTTAACCTTTACATTTATCAACATAGAGAAGGATCAAATTTTTTGAGGTGCAAGCAATTTTTAGATTACAAAATTTGAAGAAAGGTTTGCACTCATACGGATATGATCTCTTTTAGCACTTATATGTTTCAAGTTAACATAGATCTATGTTAGTCCATTAGGCTAGGTTGAACTGTAGATGTCCCCCACCATAAGACATTTGTCAACTAATCACTACAACAAATCCCTATGATTAGCGTCCTTTTTTGCTTCCTTTTTAGCATCTAGAGCCCATTTTTGTGCTATTTGTGTCCATTTATCATATATGGTGCAAAACTTGATACAATATTTGCATCATGTTTTGCACCAAGTTTAGCACCAGGTTTTGTGCCAAGTTTTGCACCATTCTTTGCACTAGGTTTTGCATCCAATTTGGCACCTAATTTTGTTTCACCCACTTTTGCATTCTCTATTGCATCCACTTTTTGCACATACACTTGCATTAGCTTTTGCATCCTCTTTTACAACCTCTTTTGCATCCATTTTTGCGTCATTTTTGCATCCCCCTTTGTGCCAAGTTTTGTGTCTAGTTTTGCATCTACTTTTGTTGCAACTACTTTTGCATCTACATTTGCATAATTCTTTTGTATCCATTATTGTGTCCAGTATTGCATCCACTTTTGTTGTGCCACAATTTGCACCTACCTTTGCATCACTTTTGCTTCTAATTTCATCCACAATTGCATCCTCATTTATGTCTAAGTTTGTATCAACTTTTGCATATATTTTTGCATCTGTTTTTGTATCTACTTTTGCGTCAGGTTTTGCATCGAGTTTTTCGTCTCCTTTTTCATTTACTTCTGTTGCATCGAATTTTGCATCCAATGTTGCGCCCATGTTTTCATCCCTTTTTGAATCTTCTTTTGCATCAAAGTTTGTTTATTTTTTTTGCATCTATCATTGCATTCACTTCAACATCCACTTTTGATACGCCACAAATTACACCATGTTTTGCACCTGCTACTATACCCACGTTTTCTTCCACGTTTACATCCTCTTTTGCATAAAATATTACATCTCATTTTTATGCATTGGGATTTGTGTCTCGTTTTGGATCTACTTTAGCATCTGCTTTCGTTGCATCCAATTTTGTGTCCACTATCACACCCATGTTTGCGTCCACTTTTGCATCCCTTTTTTCATCCTCTTTTTGTGTCCTCCATTGCATCCACTTTTGTTGTGCCACAATTTTTGCCATGTTTTCTACCTACCATTACACCCACATTTTCTTCCACTATTTCATACAAATTTACATCTGCTTCTGTGTCCAAGTTTGCAACAAATATTGTGTATGTTTTTGCATCCACTTGTACGTTAGGTTTTGTATTAAGTATTTCATCTCATTTAACATCTATTTTTTCATCTACTTCCATTACATCAACCATTTCATCTAATTTTGTGTCCACTGTTACACCCATGCTTCTATCCATGTTTACATTCCTTTTTATATCTTATTGCTCATCCAAGTTTGTGTCATTTTCTATGTTCGTTGTTGCATCCACTTTTGTTTCACCATAATTTGCTCCAAGTTTTTGGCCTACTATTGCAACCATGTTTTCTTCTACTTTTAGATCCACGCTTGTATCCTATTTAGAATCTAAGTTTGCATTGATTATTGCATCTATTTTTGCTTCCACTTTTATTGCATCTCCTGAACCCCCTAAATCTCAACCTCCTATCCCTCAACCCCCTAAGCCCTAACCCCTTAATCCTTGACACCTAAACTCCTAAAACCCTTACCTAAACCCATTAATTCTTAAAACCCCCTAAAACCTAAACATGTTAACCCATAATCCTTAAGCCCTTAACACCATGGTCATTTCCATCATCAATTCATCATGTGCTTGTTGTCCTCATGATAATTTTCCTTGTCAACTCCAAGTACATTATGTAATTATAACATCATGTATGTTAATTTTATTGTCATCTTTGTTTTAATCATATTTTGATGGAGTTTCGATGAACATGTTCGTAATTCCTATAACATTCTTATTAGAGTTTTCCTCAAGTGTGGGACTTTGGACATATAACCCACAATTATCATCATTTTCACTATCATTGAGAATATTGTCAACCGCTACAATTATTCTCACAGTAACCATTTTCCAATTGAGATATGGATCTATATTTAATTCATGGATGTATCATTGGTTTGATGACACCTTACCTTGGCCATCTAAGACACTAGTTGTAGGAAGATGTTTCTTTAGCTACCACATTTAGCTTGATATGTATGATCCCTATGTATATGATATCTGCAATGTGTATTATTTTTATTGCGATCACTTTACCACTCTATTCTAACTCTTGATGTTTTGGCTATAACTGGTAAGATGAGTTGTTTCATGGTGTTTCGGAATTTTAATTAAATAAGTGTGTCATCTTGATGGTTTGGGTATATAATTAGTGACTTGAGTATGTGTTACACATTGATCTTATTGTACTCCTTATTTCTATTAGTCAAATTTTATCCAATGTCATTAAATAGCATATTCTTTCATTTTCATCATGTGGAACCTTTATGATTAAGCATTCATAAATTTGTGACAAATGATTTCCCCTTTTTTCATTTGTGATGAAAGAAAAGAAAATGGTGAAAGTCAAAATTATTGAAGGTACACTAGAATGATGTGTCTAAGTCTAAACTCAAAGATTGAAGTGTGAATTCATGTAAATATTATATCTATGAGTTGTACCAAATTGATGAAAGCCTCTTTCCCCAAGTCCTAGATATGAGAAAAAGGAAAAGAAGTGAAGATAAGGCCCAGTGAATGATAACTCATGCAGTCACCCTCTCTCTGGAAAACATATGAATGTATACACTTCTAGTCACACTTGATCTTCTGTTTGTGATGGTTAAATCATGATGTTCCCTTTCCCCTTGCATTTGTACATCATCATCTAAGCACCTACTTGATGATCTATGCAATTCTTGTTTCCTAAGGGTTTCATGTCTACTCTTGGTTTAATTATGTCACACTATGGTCAATTTATGTAATGGAGTGAAATAATTAAGTTTACTGATTTATTAAAACATTATATTAAGTTAGTCACGACACACACATGTATTACGTCTCATTTTATCCACATGTGTGGCTTGGAGACTCATTGCTTGAGTGCTTTAAACTTTCTTGATGGTTTGATGTTACATTATGGATTATAGATGGATGATAGAGTCACTCACCTTGAGAAGTGTACTTTCTATCTCCTCCATACGAGCTTAGATTTTAGTGTCATTCGCACCATTGGAATCATGGCAACGAGCACTTAGATCTGGTGCTGGTTTGAGAGAAATCTGGCCACATTGAATTTTGACCATTTTTCAGTCCTCTTGGGCTTTTGTATGTACCTGGAGCCACCTAGATCAATCCTACCCACTGAAGAGCTTTTGTTCCTCCAAAAGCATGAAAATAATTTGCAACTTATTTGTACATTGTTTGTACCACAAGTGTCTAATAAGTCACCCTTTCTTCTTGTTTAGCCAATTTAATGTTCTTAAATTGTCAACATAAATTATCGGCCAGGGCAGGTGTACTGATGAAGCACAAGTGCGCTATATGTGCTAGAAGTTATTTTATGTCGTTAAGATATCTATGTTATTGTTAAGGTCTAAACTTAGAATTAATATGGTGATGGTATTACTGACTATATTAGAGTATTGTTCTTAAAGTTTGTTAGCTGGTTATTCTAAAAATTAATCTAAATTGAATCAAGTTTTGTGCATGGTTGGAGAATGATTCTAAACTCTACTCTGTTAGACTGTTCTTTTGATTTTATCTTGAATTTTATGCTGCAACCAAACTAGATTACTATGTGCAAGAGAGATCTATTCTATCAAATTGAAAATGAATGATGCCTGAATTTAATTGCCAAGAAAAAGATTGTCACTCTTTAACTAATGCAACTTCACTCAAACAAGAACTAAAAACTGATAAACTGGAAAACAACTAAGCTATGAAATGAGACAGTTGAATTACACTAGGTAGAAATCAAATGAGATGATCAAACTGTACCAGGGAAAAAGCAAATGAAATAACAAAATTATGCTAGGTAGAAAGAAAAGGAAATTTCTTATCCAGACAATAGTTTAATCGCGAATTCCATTATACTGCATTTCAAAACACAAAGCAGAGCATCCATAATTTGACTTTAAGAAATCAAAGAAATATATTTGCAATTGATCAAAGACCTTTATTGGATGTAGGGGCCCTCCATGAGATAGTCGAAAATATTCAATCAATGCAGCATGGAAAATATGAACCAAGTCTATTACTCACAAACAAGTTCAACATGATGTTCTTCAAAATTTACATATAGCAACGCGCACCAAAACACAGAGCGACCATTACTCTTATAATATTTCTCCAAATAACAATATGAGAGTTTTAATCATACATATCCTTATTACGATCCTTATTAAACCAAAATATATCGCTGAATAATCGATTTTCTATTTGGAAAATCAAATCGATAAGATTTCGAGAAATTCAAACTTTTTTCCGACATACAATCTTTCGGTTGACTTTGAGGTTGACTGTATTACAGTGTGATCTTCTTGAATAATTGGCTCAAGAGAATAGGAAAGAATCCACAAGGGGATCATTCCTCATCCATCCATATCTTCTTTTGTTGAGTTGGTGCACTTGAACCCTGTCAACAATGGAGGTAGCTGTGGAAATACAGATTAGGTGCAAAATCAGGCCAATTTCACAGCTGAATGCAAACTTTAATAAAACAATAATGTATATGGACAAAATATGAAATAGAGGACATGTAAGTGCTTACCTTAACAAAACCGTATGTCTATTGCATTGATTTAAGTGATAGGTATAGGAAAAAGGAGGAATTATAGGAAAAAAGGGTGCCAAGGTAAGATAGTCCTTGGACTCTACATTCCCCCACACTAGAGGTTTTGTATGTCCTCATACAATTCATCAATTTCATTCTCTTGTTCCTTTTGTTTATCACATTCAAGATTCACTTTCTTCTTCTTTCTGGCAACCACTGGCATTTTTGGTTTCTTCATGAGAATTTTATATTTTAGGTTAATGATTTCTCTTTGCATTGCCCTATTTTCTTTCTTCAACTTCTTCTTCTTTTTGTACCATAAACACAAGTGAAGAATAAGGTTGTTACTCTTTACAATTTGAATCCCATTTTGTGCTTTCAATGTTTGATATTCATTTTTGAGATATCTGTTCAATGTCTCCAGCTCAAATATGTCTTGCTTTAAAAAATTAGATGCTGAAGGTTCTTGTGGCTCATTGCACTGATTGCTTTCTTATCTTGGACTTTGGATTGATTCTTTAGTTGTTGCTTCTTTCCTTGCTAATGACTCTCTGTAGTCATAAATTTCCTATTGAACAAGATCAACCCCTGGACTATGCATTGGACTTCATGGAGGTGAACCGAAGGGGGGTGATGACACCCTTGGTGAAAGTTTTGGTGATCCTTTTGGAGAGCCTTCAAGGTCTTCAGTTAGCTCCTCCTCATGATCGATATATTCGGCAGCTCCTGAGACTACTTGTTGCATCGTGTTCAATCTGGTACTTCTCCTTAGTCCTGAGATTGGTAATCCCTGTGCTTTCCTCTTTTTAGCTTTTGGCTTCTCTTCGTGAGGAAGGACCTTGGTTTGTGGTAAATCCTATGTTCTTTTGCTAGCTTTCTTTCTTCTAAGATTTCATTTTTTCATTTTCTACAAAATATCCACTATGGGTAGTTCATCCTCTAATAATTCCTGTTGAGATTGGGGTTTTTGTTCTTCTATTGTTTCCATTGTACTACTGTTGGGTTGTTCAGGGGCTCTTTTTTCAAAATGATTCCTTACCAAAAAAATTTCCTAGCTATCCCCTATACTTTGAAGGTGAAACTCAATCAAGATCTTTATCAATCCATGATGGTACATGGTATTGTCTATGAATTGAATTTTCTTTTGAACATTCATGGACATTTTCTTAAGACTATGTAAGAGGAAGTAAGGAAGATTCATTTGGTGTTCCTTAAGAAAATTCATCATTATCCTAATGTGGTAGAAATACATGTATCCAAACCAACCTTCACAAGTAATAAATTTCTGAAGTACAAGGAGCAAATTCCTCCATTTACTCTTAAGGGTTGTACTAGGAATACTATTTTTTTTAAGATGGCGGTGTCCATGTTCAGATTTTTTAGGAAGACTTTCCAATCTGGCCCATTGATTCCTCTATTTTTGAACCATTTTTCTCCATTTCTGGGTAATTTAGTAGCTTCTGCGATCAGACACTGTTATGGTGAACTTGATGTCTCCTATTTCAACCTCCGTTCCATCAAAAGAATGTGCAAAAGTCTTCGTCACCTCCTTGTGAAAATCATTGAATTTCTTTATAAATTGTAACCACTGTACTTTATGTAATAGCTCCCTGGTTTGAGGATATCCTTCTAAGAACTTCTTTCTTGCTGGTTCGGTTTGGACAATAACACCCATTATGGAAGATGCTTCGTCTTAAGGACTATTCAGTTGACAGGAAAAATGGTGTTGGTAGGGTTTTGTTCAGTGGCTGAGAGATGGAGAGGCTATGTGAATTCAGAGAAATGGAAGAACAGGTGAATTATAATGAAGGTTGTGGGAATGAGCTAACTATTAGAGCACATTCAAGATAATGATTCAACGATTACTTTGATAGATTTGGAATGAGGACAAGATGGATTTTAAGTGGTGGATTATGATGATTTTGATAAGTGACCATCGCCCACAATTTGCAATGATTTCATTTTTTTTTGGCAGTGTTGTGTCCTCTTAGTTAATATATGCAATATATTAATCCTCATTGTAAAATTAAAGTATCACGTACCTTTAACTAGTTTGCTAACCTTATTTTCCCTTTAATATCTTTTGCACGTACTTTGTACTATCAATTATTCTTTAATTCGAATCACCAAGTGTTCCTGTCAAGTTAGCTACAAAATCTTTATTAGAGTTGCAGAAACTTGTTTGAGCTGCAGAAACTTGTCCGAGCTGTAGAAAGTTACTAATTCTGTAGCTGAGAAAAAAACTTTAGGTAAAGGAATTTCTTTTTGGAATGGAGAAAATTTAAGGTGCCAAAAGGATTTGGTTTTCACTTCAAACTTTTTGTATAAGCATGCCAACAACATGTTGGTTTTCATGTTTGTTCATTTTTTTTTATATGTATATTTTTTATGTATGTATAGAAAAGTAAAATTTCTAAGGTGGAAAAGAAGAAGAATTCTTCTTAACTATCTTCAATTCTTAATTATCTTGGAAAATTTTGACAAATTCTTCTTTTGTCAATGGCTTTTGATAAAGTCTAAGTTGATTTCCATTCACTAAAAGGGGAATTTTCTCTTCATCAATAATTCTGATTCTAATTGCACCATTGTCAAAGACATTTTCAACTTCATAAGGCCCAAGCTAGTGGGTTTGGAATTTTCCTTGGAAATTCTTAAACTTTGAATCAGAGAGTAATGCCCAATCTCCTAAATGAAATTTGCTTTCTTTAATGTACTTATCATGTCATCTGGATCTCTATTGTTGAACTATGATGATCTTCTTGAGGGCTTCTTGTCTTATTTCATCAAGCTCATTAAGTTGTCTCATCCTTTGCTTTTGTGCTTCTGATAAGTCAAGATCTAACCGAATTGTTGTTTTATAAGTCTGGATCTAGAACTCTATTGGAAGTAAGACTTGCTTCCCATAAACAAATTCATAGTTATTAAATATCAATATTTATATTAATATCATTATTAATATAATTAAATTTAATATTAATAAATAGCATGTTTATTATTAATATGATTAAATTTAATATTAATAAATAACATATTCATTGAGAAAAGAAGATTGTTTTCAGATTAATTACATTATTGAAATTTAGTTTACATTTTGAATCAACTAATATGATTCATTAATTAGTTAAAAACATCAACCAAATTTCAATAATATAAATAATCTAAAAAACAATATTTTTATCGATATAAATCATAAAAATCTAAAATCTAACATGTTTAAAAAAAAAAAACACACACTAAAACACAAAAAAAAACAAACATTTCTCAAAAAAATTATATATTCTAAAAACAAATTTTTAAAATAAAAATATTAATAATATAAACCTAAAATTACTCATTGCTCCTCTCAAATTTGATACGCTCTGTCGCCTACCTTTGACGCCACATTATCTTCGTTCCCTGCTCTAAGATTATATATTATTAAGATTTAGTAAATTAAAAGAAAAGATTATATGTTTTAAAACATAATTTTCTTAAATAAAAATATTAATAGTATAAACTTAAAATTATTCGTTGTCTTGTGGCTCCTCTCAAATTTGATTCTCTCTGTACCCTACGTTTCACGCCACGTTATCTTCGTTCCCTGCTTTAAGATCGTATATTATTAGGATTTAGTAATACTGTCAATTATTTGTGTTATTAATCAGGTTAATATA
Source organism: Pinus tabuliformis (assembly GCA_031772625.1). NCBI lineage: Eukaryota > Viridiplantae > Streptophyta > Pinopsida > Pinales > Pinaceae > Pinus > Pinus tabuliformis. The sequence continues at coordinate 2,078,284,965 of CM062818.1, forward strand.
AATAAAACAAACATCAACGGGCAATTGTGAATTTGAAAGGGATATTCTCTCAACAAATTAAAACGTGATTTCATAAAAATGGAAATCATTTGAACATATTTTTTAGTTTTGTGATTGTTTCCATATGTTTTTAAACATAATTTTGTATTTAAAAGTTGTAAATTAGTTTATAATGATTAATTTTCATTATTTTGATGTATTAGGGGGCAGATTAATTTTTAATTTTTCTATTAACCGTTTAGTTTTGTGATTGTTTCAATATGTTTTTAAACATAATTTTGTATTTAAAAATTGTAAATTAGTTTATAATGATTAATTTTCATCATTTTAATGTATTATGTGGCAGATTTTTTTTCGTTGTGTGTCATTTTTCTTTTTTAAGAATTAAGTTTATATATTTTTACATTTTCCTATATCAATAAATTAAAACATATTAGTATAAATTTAAAGCTATTATTTTCATTGTTTGTCGTTTAGATCAATTTACATATTCATTTTCAATTAAAATGAAATCAAAGTAACAATAAATTTATAGAAAGATCCGAGTTTTTAATTCACTAATGTTCATTGGCTGCTTATAAAGCATCTAATTTTCTGAATCTTCTCATTTAAAAATATGGAAATATTCATTTTCAATCAAAATGAAATCAAAGTAAAAATAAATTTATAGAAAAGTACAAGCTATTAATCCACTACATATTCATTGGCTACTTATAAAGCATCTAATTTTCCGAATCTTCTAATTTAAAAATATGGAAACTGTATTAGTTTGCTTTAATAATGCATAAATATTTGAACAATAAATAAGTGGTTAGAAAAGAAAGATTTATGAGAGATCATTTTATTCATCATTTCATTGTTTGTATTGTTTACACGGAGACTTGACAATTTTGAAGATTGTTTTTTATAGGTTTTAGCGTTTCTATTTTTTATTTAGCAGTTTTGGGAGAAGGTACTGTATGTGTTATGTTTTTATTAGCCGATACCATTTAGAGTCTGTCAATGGTATGTTGAAGGAAGGTTGAGGAAGAAAAAAAAAAAATACTATATAATAATTAAGATTAAGTTTAGTGGTATAAGAATGAAAAGAATTTGTATAAGTAATTTATCCATTCAAGATCATAGCCGCATATTTTATTTAAAATTTTTGCGATGATAAATATGATGGGGCATTCTTATAATAACAATTTAATATCAATTATTTCAATTTTAATAATATAATAACCATTTAATATCAATATTAAAAACCTTAAACCTAAAACATACTACTCCCAACCATAAAGCTAAACCTAGTGCCTTAAAACCTTCTTCTAAAGATGTAAGCCTATCTGTTGACCTAGGTTGTCATTGATGTCAATATGGCAATATTCTAGATACTAGAGGATGACATGAAGCCAAGGGGAAGCCGAGAAGATCCATGAAGAGACAGGAGCAAGGCCATCAGGATAGCCAAGCCATAAGCAAGAGGAGTTACCAAAGAAGGCATAGCAGAGCAAGGAGGTCTTTGAAAGAGCACTGCATGTAATACATGCCCACGAAGAACCAACAGGAGCAGCGATATATATATATATATATATATATATATATATATATATGCCAAAACAGAGTTATCAGAGCTACAAGAGCAACCAGAGGACGCAAACAGCCATCGGAGGGAGCAAACAGAGCCATGGAAGGGAGAAAATAGAGCCATGGGAGGCAGCAAACAGAGCTATCGGAGCCACAGAGGAAGCAGACAAAGCTATTGGGAGCCATCAGGAGCCGTATAGGCCACAAAAGAGTTATATGCTAGCAAATGCACTATCAGAGGCAGAAGACTTAGACACATATGCAAATACACTAACGGAGCGGAAAAGGCAGAGTTTATATTATATGCGCAAAATACATTATCGGAGGAGAAAACCATATATATATGCATTTAACGCAAACGGAGGCCAAAAGCCCATATATATATATATAGAGACTTTAACACTATCCACGACATAAACATACATATGGCGGCAAAAACTATACATATATGCGCTTAACACTATCGGAGGCGCAAATGAAGGCCAAAGCATATATCAAATGAATCTTGACAAGATTGGGTCAAAACCCTTGAGGCTGGTGCCTCAGAAGAAAGTAGGATTGGAGTCCTTGGGGTTGGTGCCTTAGAAGCAAGAAGGATAGGAGTCCATGGGGCTGATGCCTCAAAAGTAAGAAGGATTGGAGTCCTTGGGGTTGATGCCTCAGAAGTAGGAGGGATAGGTGTCCTTGGGACTGGTGTCACAAGAAATGGAAGGATTGAAGTCCTTGGGAGTTTGTGCTCCTAAGTCCAAGATTGGTGTCTTAGCAAAATAGACTTGGAGCTCTGGAGGTTGGAGCCTCACAAAAGTCCAAGTTGGTGCTTGGCAACCGATTGCAACCATCTATATATTGTATTTATTTTACTGCAAGATTATATTAATAAAAGCATTTATTATTGTTGTTCATCTTGTGTTCTAAATATAAATGTTTTAACTCGTAAAACAATAGTCAGAAAAAGAAATACTGATTCATCCCCCCCTTTCAATATTTCCAACAATTGGTATCAGAGCAGGTTCCTTCATTCAAAGCTTAACAGCTTGAAGGTCGACCTTTTAAACACAAATGGCGAAGTCAAGAAAGAAAGTATCCAATCCTCCTAAGGATGTGTCTCCCTCTACTACTAAAATAGAAGACAATCAATTTGAGGAGGCTCCAAGGTTCAATGGGAACTTTAATATATGGGAAGCAAGAATGATGAATTTCTTACAGACTCAGGCATTGAAATCTGGAAATTAGTGATTGATGATAGCAGGATGGATAGAGAATCCGAGTACAATGCAAAAAGCAGTAAAGGCAATCTTGAATGGGCTACCTGATTCTGTAAAGAACAATCTAGGAAAAGATTCATCAGCAAAGGGCATATGGGACAAACTTCATGATCTTCACTCAAAAGGAGCATTGACCATGACCACCAGTCAAGAAGATGATGGAAATCTAGATGGCAATCCAGAACCCATCATAGAAGCTGAACATAAGAATGATGACATCAAGGCTAAAATAGATCTAGAAGATGAATAGAATGAAAAGGATTTTGTGGAAGAACTCCTTGCTCAACTTATGACTGCCATGGAAGAGATTAAGAATTTGAAAAAGGAAAATGAGAAACTTAAGAAGATAGCTCTAGATGGTGACTAAGATCAAACGAGGAAGAAAGTTGACCTCATCAAGCTTCAAATACAAGAAAGGGATGAAGAGCTTGCCAAGCTTAAGAAGGAATATCATCAAAGCAAAAGAAAGCATCATGAAGAAGTCATATCCATGACAAATCAATTGAATAAAGAAAAGAAGCAAGAAGATACCGTATCAAGTCAACTTGAACAAAGGCACAAGATCTTGAACAAACTTGAAGAAGAGATTGGTCAGTACAAGGTAGAGGTGTCCTCTCTCAAATCTCAACTACAAGAAGCTAGGAAACAAGTACAAGGAGTTGAGAAGGCAAAGGAAGCATTGGAAGTCATAGAAGGACAAGTTGAAACATGTAAAGCTACTCGTATCAAGGAAGAAACTGGGGAACAACTTGCTAAGAAGAATAATGAATGTGAAAGATTGGAAGAAGAGATTGTCTTCCTCAAAACAAAGGTTGAAGGGATGAACAAAATCTTGAAGAGCTCTCAAGCCTTGGATGACATGCTCAGTTATCACAGATGTCCATCTGATAAATCAAGTCTCGGATATGCAGGTGAATCCTCAAACAATAATGAAAATGCTCTAAATAAAAGAGATGTGTAGAAGCCAGAAGAAAACGGTGATGCTCCCAGTTCCAGCAAAGGCAAGGAGAAAAATCAAGGCTACAATAGAAGAAATCCTGCTCCAAAAAGAAATCCAGCTCCAAGAAGAAATGTAGATGATGTCAAAGATGCAAGAGGCAATGGTTATCATCAAAGGATCTTAAGGCAGAAAGGCTTCAGAAGTACATCAAGGAAACCTCCATCTCCTAGCTACCAAAGTTCATTTTTTGGTTATTGTTATTCTTGTACAAACTTTGGTCACATGGCAAAAGACTGTAAAGCATATAATAAAGATAGATGTTATGGTCCCCAACCATCGATATTGTAGTCCCCAACAATCTCCAAGAAACAATTTTGTAGGAAGAAAACATGAATTCTTATTCATGAACAATGTAGAATGCTTCAAGTGTCATAACATTGGTCATATGGCATGGGACTGTAACTTAACTTGGGCTCTTACACAAGCTAATTCCATGCAAAAGAAAAAAGTTACACAAGTATGGAGAAGGAAGGAAATACAATCCGAAAGTCCCTTGAGCTCTCTAGCCAACAACATATGTCATTGGCCTGAATTTTGACAATCTAAGAATTTTATGAGAAGATTTTGCTAAAAGAGATGATGCATACAATTAAGGGAAGACTGTGATTCTTGATCATTATTGCTGAAGCTATTAGTGAAAGGGTCCTTATGAAATCCTTGCTGAACAATATTAATAGTCATTCTTTGATAAAGATCATTTCTCAGGGGTACTCCATTGAAGCATATGATCATGTAACCAGTCTTTAGACTGTTGTTAAAGATGCTTTCCACTTAATCACTAAGTAGTATTTGGAGCAACAGAGAAAGTCATCTAATGCTAAAGAAATAGGGCAAACAACCATGGTGTTGTTATCACAGAAGTTTATGTCTTAACTTAAGAATTTAATGTGAGAACAGATAAATTCTGGACACTAATAGAGGCAGTCTTCAAACAAACAGATACATCTGGAATAGAGTTTGAATTAAGAGCAGCTGGCAGCCTATATCAAAACTAAAGCACTGCATGAAGATGCAGATCAACAATTGTATTTAAAAGATAGTCACAGATTGGATATCTAAATCTGCTAAGAGGAAATAACTAGTTGAGATATGTACAAGAACACAAGGAAAGGATGACAGTGACTCAAGAAGAAGCACAGAGACACAAATGAACTTAGATATGAAGAAAGACAGCAAGAAAGACAATCTCAGTGGTAGTCTCTCTAGATTCAGACTATGAAGGTCTCTCAATTCTGCCTATGGAGACAAAAATATGGATTGAAGCATCAAAGCCTGGACTTGGACACTTGGTGTATGGCTATTTGCAATCTGATTGAAAGCATTGAAGTAGAGCATCTTTAAGCATTGTTGAAGCCATGATAAAGTAGTTCTGAGACATGAAGAGGAAATAATGTGCTAATTGATGATAAAGCATCAATCCTTCTATCTTGAATAAAAATAAGAAGAGCACCATTACAGGGGGAGTCATAGATCCATGAAAATCTACCATTCATGAAGAACAGAAGCAGTTTGATAGGGGGAGTCCCAGAGCACTCATTTGCCATTGATGTCAAAGGGGGAGAGAAGAAGAATATTGCCATCAATAACAAAGGGGGAGATTGTTGACCTAGGTTTTCATTGATGTCAATATGGAAATATTCTAGATACTAGAGGATGACATGAAGCCAAGGGGAAGCCAAGCAGATCCATGAAGAGATAGGAGCAAGGCCATCAGGATAGCGAAGCCATAAGCAAGAGGAGTTACCAAAGAAGGCATATCAGAGCAAGGAGGTCTTTGAAAGAGCACTGCATGTAATACATGCCCACGAAGAACCAACAGGAGGAGCCATATATATATATATATATATATATATATATATATATATATATATATATATATATATATATATATATATATATGCCAAAACAGAGTTATCAGAGCTACAAGAGCAACCAGAGGATGCAAACAGCCATGGGAGGGAGCAAACAAAGCCATGGGAGGCAACAAACAGAGCTATCGGAGCCACAGAGGAAGCAGACAAAGTTATCGGGAGCCATTGGGAGCTGTATAGGCCACAACAGAGTTATAATATGCTAGCAAATGCACTATCGGAGGCGAAAGACTTAGACAAATATGCAAATACACTAATGGAGTGGAAAAGGCAGAGTTTATATTGTACGTGCAGAATACATTATCAGATGAGAAAACCATATATATGTGAATTTAATGCAAACAGAGGCCAAAAACCCATATGTATATGCTTTAACATTATCCGCGGAATAAACATACATATGGCAGCAAAAACCATACATATATGCGCTTAACACTATCGGAGGCGCAAACGGAGGCCAAAGCATAGTTATTACAAATACACTATTGGAGGCAGAGCAGTATATGATATTGGCGGGTTCTATTAAGTGTCACCCCCGAAAAATCTGATTGCGATAATGTATGTGGACCCGATGGTCCTATTACATCACACCCTATTGTTATGGTGCATCCGCGGAAATCGCAATGAATAAAGAATTGTCACCCTCGAACCTGCGATTGCAATTATAACATAGACTTGATGGTCCAACCGTAACACAACTTAATGCTAGATCGCATCTGCTGGAGGATCAGCCTGTCGGCCATCGGTGATGTCATGGGGTCTATGTATAAAGGACTCCCGAAAGCCTCGTTTGCCGATTGTGATTGCAAGACTAGACCCGATGCAACATTGAAATGTGGCTTAATGTATTATCGCGTTCGTCAGTGATCGATAATGTCATGGAGTCGATGTATAAAGGACTCCCAGAAGTCTTGAGCCCCAATTGCGATAAAGACCGAACCCAATACGCGAATAGATGCAGGTAAAATAAATTTGAAGTCCGCTCTTTAACAAGTTTCGCCTATTTTTGATCAATTTTCCTCTGTAAATGAATATTTGTTGTGCACAGTTCTCTGAGGCAGAAATGCATACAATAATGCTCCCGATAGTTCAAGAGGCCTGAACTATAGTTCAGGAGGCTGAATCAAGCCGATTGCGATTGTGATTGGGATGTGGTTATTCGTTAAACTATGCGGACTCTGTGCATTCCTGCCATCATTAAAAAAGGGAGAGCATTGTTACGATTTTTTGCATATGTGTTCTCTATGTATGATTTGGTTCTCGCCATTGAATCAACGTGTCCTGTGAGCATGAATAGACAGAGGAAACTGAAAGCCGGGAAGCTGAAGAAGCAAGTGAGCACAGAGGAAATGACAGCGAATGTTGAGGAAGCTAAAGGGCCAGCAAAGAGAGGAAACCGGGAGACAGAGGCATGGGGAACGAATAAAACAGGTAAAACAGAGAACAGGAGCATTGTTGAAGGCTGTTAAAATGCTGTGGAAAATAAGCTGGAGGAGACAGAGGTAGCGAGAGGATCCAACAAAACAGAAAGAGGGTCGAAGGGCCAACAGGACAGTAGACAGTTGAAGGGGAGAAGTAGCCAACAGAGAACATAAGCTTGAACAAGAAGTTGTTCTTTATGCAGAGCTTAGTGTAGCTAATAGTAGACTAACTAAAGCTGTGTGAAGACATTATCAGAGAGCATGAAGGCTATTGGAGACTATGTGTGGGCAGTGTGCAGAGTTGTAAAGACTTCTTCATAAGAATACTGGTTGTCATTGATGTTGTAGCTTGGAGACTACAGTGAAGCTATAATTAGATAGAACTTAATAGAGAAGAGTTCTGAGAGCAGAACATTACTATCAAATGAACCTTGACAAGATTGGGTCAGAACCCTTGAGGCTGGTGCCTCAGAAGTAAGTAGGATTGGAGTCCTTGGGGCTAGTGCCTTAGAAGCAAGAAGGATAGGAGTCCATGGCGTTGGTGCCTTAGAAGTAAGAAGGATTGGAGTCCTTGGGGTTGATGCCTCAGAAGTATGACGGATAGGTGTCCTTGGGGCTGGTGTCTCAGGAAATGGAAGCATTGAAGTCCTTGGTGTTAGAAAATTATATATTACAGAGTAATGGAACACATAAAATATTGCAGAAATATAAAATAGAGAACGCATAAAACAAGAGAGACACATATATACGTGGTTCACCCAGTTTGGGCTACGTCCACCCCGAACAGCCAGTCCTTCCTTTATATTATCCAGCAAAATGAAGAGACACAACCTACAACAAATCCGCTGTAATATCTTCTGTTTTCTCTCACAGTCTCACCTCTCTGTTGCTCACTCAGAGAATACGCATGTATATCTCAGCCTCAAATATAATACCCTCATACAAAGTGAGGGGTTTCCTTCTAGGGCAAAAAACCCTAAACTAAACATAAGTTCGACCATCAGATCATTTGCCTAATGAACAGCCCAGATTGACTAGAAATTACTATACTTTTACAAGGCAATTTTACATCTATTTTTGGCTTCGGGGGCGCTGCCCCCGGACCCTCTAACCGGGGGAGATCGGCCCCCCCGAACCCCCGCGGGGGGGACAAGTCCCCCCCGCGTGGAGGGGTGTACAAACTTCTTGGGGTATACATCTGGCTGAAACAAAGACCTCTGAACAATCATGCTCCACACACAACAATCTCCCACTTGGAGAATGATTGTAGCAACTCCACCGCTGCTTCATTTGCTGGACAATGACTCCTCTTTGGACCTGGCTATTTCTCATCTTCATTGTCATCCTTGAAGACAAATTGAAATTGAGCATATTCTCAGTTTCTCCATGGTTACAACTTTTGTTAGCATATCTGCAGGATTCTAGCTAGTGTGTATCTTTTCCAGCTTCAACTCTCCATCTTCCAACACTGATCGTATGAAATGGTACTTGAGTTGTATGTGTTTAGTCCTGGAATGAAATGCTGAGTTCTTTGCAAGATGAATGGCACTTTGGCTTATAATGTGACCATATCATGCTCCTTACCCAATTCACCCATAAACCTTTGTAACCAAATCATTTCTTTCCTAGACTCTGTAGCAGCAACATACTCTGCTTCTGTTGTTGAAAGTGCAACAACACTTTGGATTTTTGAAACCTAACTGACAGCTGTTCCACCAACAGTAAATACATATCCTGTAGTGCTCCTCCTGTTATCTCTATCCCCTGCCATATCTGCATCAACATATCCCTGTAGGGAAATGTTTGAACCACCAAAGCATAATGCTTGATTTGTGGTACCTTTCAAATATCTGAGAATCCATTTCACTGCCATCCAATGTTCCTTTCCTGGATTGTTCATGTACCTGCTTACAACTCCCACTGCATGTGCAATATCAGGCCTTGTGCAGACCATTACATACATTAAGCTTCCAACTGCTGATGCATATGGAACTTTAGACATATAATCCATGTCTTCTTGGGTCTTTGGGCACATTTCCTTACTAAGTTTGAAATGGCTAGCAAAAGGTGTACTAACTGGTTTTGCATTGTGCATATTAAATCTTTTCAACACCTTTTGTATGTACTCATTCTGAGACAATGTTAATTTGCGATTTTTCCTGTCTCTAGTTATTCTCATACCAAGGATTTGTTTTGCAGCTCCCAAATCCTTCATTGCAAATGAATTTGCCAATTTTCTTTTAAGCACATTTATTTCCTGCATGTTATACCCTGCAACAAGCATGTCATCTACATACAATAACAATATAATATAGCTGCCATCATTTTGCTTTTTCAGATAAGCACAATGATCAGAGTGACATCTAGTATAACCTTGTTCAGACATAAACTTGTCAAATTTTAGATACCACTGCCTTGGAGCCTGTTTTAAGCCATACAAGCTCTTCTTCAACCTGCACACTAGTTTCTCCTTCCCTTTTACCTCATATCCTTGTGGCTGCTGCATATATATCTCTTCCTCCAAATCCCCATGGAGAAAGGTTGTCTTTACATCTAACTGCTCAAGGTGCAAATCTTCAGCTACTACTAGACTTAGAATAGTTCTGATTGAAGTCATTTTAACAACAGGAGAAAATATTTCATCAAAATCAATACGTTTCTTCTGTGCAAACCCCTTCACCACAAGTTTAGCTTTGTACTTCTGTTTTCCTCCATCTTCTTCCTTCAGCCTATAAACCCATTTATTCTTCAATGTAGTTTTTCCTGTAGGCAACCTGATTAAGTCCCAAGTCTGGTTATGCATCAAGGAGTCCATCTCTTCTTCCATGGCTACCTCCCACATCTTCCTGCTTTCAACTTGCATTGCTTCTTCATAACATTCGGGTTCACCAGAATCAGTCAACAATAAATAATATAATGAAGGAGAGTATTGTTCAGGGGGTCTACTTATCCTGGTAGATCTTCTAACACCACTTTCAGGTGTTTGGGGTGCCTATTGTTGTTGTGGCGGTTGTTGTTGTTGTGGTTGTTGATTATTATTATTTTCAGGCACCTTTACTTTTTCAGTGATTTCGTCAAGAACTGTCTATTCCTTGTTTTCTTTTTCTTGCTTCTTTTCCTGCAACTGATTCTTATACAAGACCTTTTCATTGAATATTACATCTCTGCTTCTAATGATTTTGTGATTTTCATAATTGTATAAGCGATAACCAAAATCATTAACACCATATCCAATAAAGGTACATTTCTTTGACTTTGCTTCAAGCTTTGTTCTATTTTCTTTATCAATATGGACAAACACCTCACAACCAAAATGCTTTAACAAGGAGTAGTTTACTTTTTTACCTGCCCATGCTTCTTCTGGAACACCACCATCCAAGGAACTTGAAGGCCCTCTGTTTATTAGATAAACAGCAGTATCTACAGCATCTGCCCAAAACTGTAAAGGCAATCCTGCATGCAATCTCATGCACCTTGCACGCTCCATGATTGTTCTGTTCATCCTTTCTGACACACCATTTTCTTGTGGTGTTCTTGGAACTGTCTTCTCTCTACGAATTCCATGCTCTGAACAGTACCTATCAAACTCTTTGCTGCAATATTCACCTCCACTGTCTGATCTAAGACACTTCAATTTCTTTCCTGTCTCAATCTCAACCAAAGCTTTCCATTTCTTGGAAGTATCAAATACATCAGATTTATTCTTAATACAATAAATCCAAGTTTTTCTAGTTGCATCATCAATGAAAGTAACATAATAATGAGAGCCACCGAGAGATGATACCTGAGCAGGTCCCCATACATCTATATGCACAAGCTCTAATTTTTCGCTCTTCTTTTCTTTCCCAACTCTGAGAAATCTGACTCTCTTCTGTTTTCCATAAATGCAATTCTCACAGAAGCCCAAATCAACATTCTTCAAACCCAGCAACAAATTCCTTGAGTGAAGAATCTTCATCCCCTTTCCACTCATGTGTCCGAGCCTATGATGCCATAATGCTACATCTGATCCTTTGGAAGTTAAAGCATTAACAAAGTTAGAAATACCATTGCATAAATACAATTACCAACCTTTTCGCCTTTTGCTATTAGCAGGGCTCCTTTGGTGACCTTCCAAGCTTTATCTATGAAAGTTGTCACACAACCTTCACCGCCTAACTACCCTGTTGAAATCAGATTTTTCTTCAGATCTGGAACATGCCTTACCTCCTTTAGTAGCCATTGGTTTCCATTCTGCTGTTTTACAAGAACCTTACCCATTCCAACAATTTTACAGGGTTTATCATCACCCAAACGAACTTGTCCAAAATCTCCTTGAACATAGTGATGAAAGTATTTGTTATCAGGTGTGGCATGGAATGAGGCCCCTGAATCTACCACCCAGGAATCAGTAATATTTTTGAAAGAAAGAATCAAAGCATCTTGTAACACATCACCTGTCACATTTTCTTAATGATTGTTTTCTTGCTGTGCATCTCCTTCTTTTCCCTTCCGAGATCTACAGTCTTTCTTTAGGTGTCCTTTCTTTCTGCATTTCCAGCACACTATCCCTAATATGGACTTGGATCTGCCTTTCCTTGATTTACTGCGATATCCTGAGCTCTTTCCTCTTTCCATTTTTCTTCCCCTAGACTCTGCACTCAAAGCATTACCCGATGTCTCACCAGAGATTTTCCGTCGCATTTCCTCACTAAGGATAGCACCGACAACATCATCAAACTTTAAAGTACTAGATCCCGAGACAGAGTTACTAATGGCCATTACTAAACCATTCCAACTTTCTGGCAATGAGCACAAGAATAACAGAGCTCTAACTTCATCTTCAAAGTTTACCCCTACAGAACTTAACTGACTTGTAACTGTATTAAAATCATTTAAATGATCTGCAACAGATCTACCTTCCGACATCTTCATATTAAATGACCGTTTCATAAAAAATACCTTGTTTGAGGCCAAGGGTTTTTCATATAGTTTCGACAACGCCTGAATGAAACCCTCTGTCGTTGTTTCCTTCGAAATGTTGAAGGCGACTGATGCAATGAGGCACAACCGTATTGTTCCGAGTGCCTTTCTATCAAGAAGGTTCCATTCTTCATCTGTCATAGCCGTTGGCTTCTTTGTTTTTCCGCTCAATGGTAGGTACAAATCTTTCTGATACAGATAATCTTCCATCTGCATCTTCCATAGCGAGAAGTTTTGGCCATTAAATTTCTCGACCCTAAACTTACCATCTTCTGCCATTGCTCTCACTTGAACGAGGAAACCTTCTTTCCTGCGAGTTTATCAGCCAAATAGACCTTTGGCTCTGATACCAGTTGTTAGAAAATTATATATTACGGAGCAATGGAACACATAAAATATTGCAGAAATATAAACACAGAGAACGCATAAAACAAGAGAGACACAGATATACGTGGTTCACCTAGTTTGAGCTACGTCCACTCCGAACAGCCAGTCCTTCCTTTCTATTATCTAGCAAAATGAAGAGACACAACCTACAGCAAATCCGCTATAATATCTTCTGTTTTCTCTCACAGTCTCACCTCTCTGTTTCTCGCTCAGAGAATACACATCTATATCTCAGCCTCAAATACAATGCTCTCACACAAAGAGAGGGGTTGCCTTCTAGGGCAAAAAACCCTAAACTAAATATAAGTTCTACCGTCAGATCATCCACCTAATGAACAGCCCAGATTGACTAGAAATTACTATACTTTTACAAGGCAATTTTACATCTATTTTTGGCTTCGAGGGCGCTGCCCCCAAGCCCCCGCCAGGGGACCGCTGGCCCCCAGACCCCCTAGCCGGGGGCAATCGGCCCCCCCGGACCCCCACGGGGGGGACAAGTCCCCCACGCACCCCCCCGCGTGGAGGGGTATACAAACTTCCTAGGGTATACATCCGGCTGAAACAAAGACCTCTGAACAATCATGCTCCACACACAACACTTGGAAGTTGGTGCTCCTAAGTCCAAGATTGGTGTCTTGGCGAAATAGAGTTGGAGCTCTGGAGGTTGGAGCCTCACAAAAATCCAAGTTGGTGCTTGGCAACTGATTGCAACCATCTATATATTGTATCTATTTTACTGCAAAGATTACATTAATAAAAACATTTATTATTATTGTTCATCTTGTGTTCTAAATATAAATATTTTAACTGGTAAAACAATAGTTGGAAAAAAAAATACTGATTCGGCCCCCTCTTAGTATTTCCAACACTATCGCTGTAAAAACTTAATATCTAAAACCTTTTTCAAAAGAGTAACTTCTTAACTAAATATTGTTATTACTTTTATGAATGTCTAGTTTAAAATCCCTCTTATTCTTATCTCCACATAGAAAGAAAGAAAAGGTTGCATAATAATTTGGATGAACATGTACATATGTTGCAGCTCATATTATAGAAAAGAGTCTTGTTAAACTTGTTAATAAGTTTAGACTTAACTGGTGAAGCCTTTTTGGTCCAAAATCATCTGCTTTTGGTGGAAGACCTTCTCTGCAATCCATCATATGGAAATAATTGTAACACAACTTTATGCAAATAAAGAATACATTATTTGTCTCCAAAATATAAAACTTTCCACCTAAAATTTAGTTTTCTATCTAATATTAATATCAAATAAATTTTAATTTACTTAATTTAAAAAACAATAAAATATATATATATAAAAACCTTTACTACAACATATTAAACCATATTAAGTATCCTCAACCAAGACTATTAAATATTGCAGGGGACTTATTCTCAAAGACAACATATTAAACATTAAACAATGCCAATTCCCCTGGAAAATAATTGGTATCTTTCAAGTTGGCTCACATCAACAAAGAGAGAGCAATTTAGGAAAATGTACCATCAGAAGTTTTTGTACATAAAATATAAAGGCTTCAAAAACAGTTTCATAATGGAATTCTTTTAAAGTTGCAATTACCTTGGAGGAGTAGCACGCAACAAAGATTCAGATATGTAAACAATTATTTTATTCCAATTCAATGAGAGGGAAGTCGGCGAAGCCACATTCATTTATGATTTCCGTCCAGCGCCTTGGCATTCATTTCTGCTACGTGCTTTCAAGGCCATGATGTTTGTAACCTACTGACTTGCTCAACCTCAAGAGAGACTGCAGGCCAATGAATCAAACTGGTAATGAATGATTAATCAAATTGATATTTGGGCGATTAGGATTTTTGAAAAAAATGCTTCTTGAAATGTAACGCACACGTTTCAACTTTTTTATTAATAAGGTTGATTAGGGCATGGAGTTATTAATAATTTTGGTTACAACAACTATGGCCAAAGACATTTGGGGCACAAACAGCTCCAATGATGATACCTCAATGTGATCTAATTTAGATATGTGAAGAAGTTATGAGTTATAATTTTGTGGCCAGATATATAAAATATATTGATATCTTTCAATTTAGATTATTAAATTAAAATAATTAATTAGTAAAATGATTAAAGAGGAAAGACTATCCATATAATTAAATTAAATATTTAATAATTATAAAAAAATATATTTTTATTTTCTAAAAAATTTATCACTACAGACCAAACTTTGGTCTATCGGACCTAAAGAAAAGAATTATTTAGTTTGATTTAAGATTTTATTCCTAAGCTCAAAAAGCTTGAAGAGAAGCCTCACGAGCTACTGTAATTTTGACAACATAAAAGGCTAGGAAGGTCAGTATTGCCTCAAAAAGCTTGAAGAGAAGCCTCATGAGCTCACTGTAATTTTGACAACATAAAAAGCTAGGAAGGTCAGTATTGCAACAAAGATTTTGAAACTAAGATCTAATGTGGTTGTACGCGGGGCACTCTAAGAGGAAGTAATTTTCATCCTCGATGTTCGTATTCTCATAGAGATGGTAGAACCTTTCCATCCATGGTGTTTTAGTAAACTCGTTTCACTATGGAGCTCATGAGAGTTCGTTCTAATCTTGGCTATATTAATTTTCTTTTTTGAGCTAGTTAAAATAGAGAACCTTTCCATCCATGGTGTTTTAGGAACTGCCCAACGACCCGTTTCACTATGGAGCTCAAGAGAGTTCGTTATAATCTTGGCTATATTAATTTTCTTCTTTGAGCTAGTTAAAATAGAGAGATATTTTTGATCTTCTAGGGTGGGGTTGATGACCTCCTTATAATATCTTAATTTTCTTTTCGCTGCTAAATCTTTCTCACACCACATTTTTTCTTTGAACTTAGAAGTAACAATATTTTTAATGTTCAACATTCTCCTCAATCTCCCAATGGTTTAACCAGATTTGGTGTCTTTATACCAACCTCATTTGAGCCTTAGGTGGTTTTGGTTGGAATTTAAAGCTAGCTTAGAAAGTCTATGGTCTCTTATGTTATTGAGACCATAATTTTTGATTGGCTAAAAAATTAACAAGACAATTTCTTTATATTTTCTAAAAATATTATTATTATTATTTTATTAGCAAAAAAATGTATATTTTCTAAAAATATTATTACTATCTTTTGATTAGAAAAAAAAAAATGACATGAAATTTTTTATAGAATTTACAAATAACTTTTTAAAAGTAAAAATATATTAAAAAATAAAAATAAAAAATTAAGGTATGGTCCAGATTCGCACAAAGGTGCTACAAACTGTCCCGACTACAAACCGTCAAGATGGTTATAAATAAGCATTTAAAACATAATCCATGTGAAAAGATATATTTTTCATCTATGGCTATTGAAATTCATTCTAATATATATTTTTTAATATTTGTATGTCTTCTGAAAATTCACATGGTTTCATAAAAGTCAAGCTCAACAAATAGTATGTTTATATAAAACAACTAAAATGTTTTTTGGACTCCTAATTTGTCCAGTGATGTTATATGGGTGTGAATTGTGGGCTAGCAGGCAGCCCATCTCAAAATAGAAACAAATTGAGAAAATCCAAGAACCCTTGATCATGAGCAAGTTCAAAAAAAGTATCTTATGAGATAATGTTGAGTGAAACATGATCAACTCCCATCAAAGCAATTGTTACAAATTGAGAAAATCCAAGAACCCTTGATCATGAGCAAGTTCAAAATGAGTATCTTATGAGATAATGTTGAGTTAAACATGATCAACTCCCATCAATGCAATTGTTATGATGCGACTCATAAGATATCTAACAAGAATTGAGCAAATGGGAGTAGGTAGATGGCCTAATGTTATCTTCAACTAAGCCATGAGTGAAAGAAAGAAAATATGGATGAAACAAAACTACATATGGATGCAAAAATGGAATATCTACCTCAATGCCTATCCCACAAATAGCAAGGAGCTAAATAATTTTGTTATGGAGAAGTTTCTTAAACGGGTATGTGGAAAAGAGTTGGGTAGAAAGAAGAAGTACTGCATTGAGGAATTCAACCCTACATGTGATCTACAACAAAAAGAGTTCATTAGAGCTAGCATTCAGTGGAGGGCAAAAGTTCTTATCGCTCAGTAAAGAACCAACTCGCATCAACTTTGGTGTGAAAGAGGACGGTGAAAAAAGCCTAAAGAAGCTTGGGAAGAACGGGTGTGTACATTTTGCACGTCTAGTGGCAGTAGAATCAAACAAACATTTCATTTTGGAATGTGATGCATTAAAAGATATGAGAGAAAGTTATGGGAATATGTTAACATCAGTTTCTTGGAATTGGGGAATTGTTGGAAAGTTGAATTGTTGGAAAGTTGAGTCAGCTCATCATCAATTTGAACAAAAAAAAGATTGAATTTCAAAAACAGAACTAATAGCCCCATACACTGTTTGTAGTCTCGTGAACGTTAAAATATCATTTCATTTCACTATCAAAATAAAATCATTAATATAAATAATTTTATCTCATCATTTTTTTTCATAAATATATTAATTAATCTAAAATTTACCCCTACTTTCCATATCAATACATCTAAAAACTAAAATTTAATAAATGATTCAACATAACGATAGTGTTGATTATACCTCCATATAATTACTTAATGTTATGGTAGTTGATACATATATTTTTGGGTTGGTAACCATTTCAAATTCTACACCCTCTATATCATAAACTACGGCATTAAATGTTGTAGAGCATGATGTAGAAGGCTACCCACATTCAATGTCGCTACTATCCACCTTGCTGTACAACTTGTATTATTGCGGTGTAGTGGAATATTGTATAATGCGACCAGGGTTGGAATTTGGATTCCCCTTTATTCGCCAAACAATTGTTTTTGGCGTTTTAGATCTTCATACTATCTGTCAAAGAACATTATGTTTAAAATGTTACCCTTCACGAGTAATGCTTTAATAATAAATTAACCATTTACCAAAAAGGTTTTGAGTAAAATATTACCCTTCTATAACACAATTATGTTAAAAATTTCACATATTTATCATAAAAAATACAAAATGATCATAACACAAAGGAGTTATTGAATGATTATTTCCATATAATTAATAATGATAACATATTTTCTATTTTAAAATATCTTTTCATATCAAAACTTCTCAATAACCAAATTGAAAATCAAATTAATTGTTAAAAATTAAAATAAAAGTACTTCATAGTAAGTCTTATACACAAAAGTATATAGTTCTTCATGAGCGAATTTTTTATATTTTGGACATTTTTAGACAACCATTTATTTTTTATTTAATTTATAGGCCACCATATTATTTTTATTTTTGTACATAACCATATTATTATTTGTACACAATTGTTATTATTAATTCCAATTAGACTCAATTGCATATCATTATTTACCTAAGTTGTCAAATCCCAACCCTCATGAGGGCTAGTATGAGAGCTCCACCCAACTAAAGAAAGCAAGGCCTTTTGAAAATAAAGTTTTATCCTATTACACAACCCTTTTGAAAATAAGTTCTATGTCATTATACCACTTTCCAAACTGAAGCTAGTGAAACTATTAACATGGATATGCAATTCCAAATGATTCATACATCATTAACTTGTAGCAAAAACTAGTCTAGTGAAATCAACCCTAAAATGCTGGTCTAAGGCAAAATTGATTAATTTATCTCATTTTACATAGTAATTTTTTAACATATTTGGGATGTTGGAATTCTCATAGTTTTAGAGCACAGATTGATATACTTCCTCTAAAATGCAACTTATGTAAATTTATCTCATTTTACATCGTAAATTCTTAACATATTTGGGAGGTTGGAATTATTTTTTCCTAGTTATTTTTATGTAAAATTATATCTCATAAAATGCATAATATACACTTTATACTCTATTCCTCAAACACATTTTCACTCCTTTTGCTTCTCTTACATTTGAATAACACTTTCAACTCCTTTCTTCATTTAGTTCTTTCTTAGTCATAATTACAACTCATATCAAATTGAGACTAAATTTAATTGAGAATTTCTTGGCAAAGCAATATTAATTAAAACTAAAATTATTTTTATTTTTTTCCAAAGATTATTATGAAATGTTTACTAGATTCTAAATTAAACAATTAACATAAAAATAAAAACCAAAGGCTAGTGAAACTTATCACTTCAATTGGGATTTAATCACAACATTATAATAAATCAGACTAAGTTAATTATCTCCTCATAATTGGCACTTCTGGACAACATTATAATAAACCACACTTCATTTCAACACAAATAAAAAAAATGTACTTTACTTCATAATTGACACCTCAAGACATGTTATAATAAATCATATTTTCTTTTCATGTAAACACAATTAAAAAGACGTTAAAAATTTTAACCTTTAAAAATATAATTTAAGGAAAAAGAATGAAAAAATAAAAATAAATAAATAGATTTCGTTGTAGTATTAGAAAATGAAATAATTAGTCAATCTATAATGAATAAACACCATTTTACAATTAAATGTAACTTATAAAATTTATTTTTTATTTTTAATAATAAAATAAATAATAATTTACAAAATATTTATAATAAAAATACACATCACAAAAAAATAAAAAATAAAATATTTCGGGCCAAAAACACAAAAAAACTAATAAAAATACACAACAGCAAAAGTAAAAATACACAAGATATTGCGGGCCAAAAGACACAAGATATTGCCGGCCAAAATACACAAACATTTATATAAAGGTATAATTCGCCCCTTAGAAAATTTCCTAACGTAAACCCAACCCAAAAGTTAAGTTTGTATAAAGGTATAATTTGCCCTTTATAAAATTTCCTAACCTAAACACAAACCATCTTTGCGAGTTCCTCTTTTCGATTTATTTAATTCGCTCGTTTTGATTTAGTTTTTATTATTACCAAATTTCCATATTTTATTGGTTAATTTTTCTGTTAAATGACCAATCAATAATGGTTTGAGTAGTTGAGATTTGGTAATAAATCCACATGTAATAACCCAAAAAATAGTCTGACTCTGTTGAAATCCAATATCTCAAATGTTACGATGGCCTATCTAATTAATTCATTAAATACAACACAACACAGTGACCGACTTGGATCGCTACGGACTCCTGACCAATGGAATTCAATGTAAATTCGTAGATCTCATTAATCACATCGCAGGGTTGGAGCCTGCCAGAGCGTGGGAGGACCGCTGTGGGATTTGCCAGTAAAATTCCAACCCTGAATGCGAGTAGTATCTGGCGAGTCTTATTTCAGACCCTATTGAAACATAAATGCTTCTAACATCGCAGGGTTGGAGCCTGCCAGAGCGTGGGAGGACCGCTGTGGGATTTGCCAGTAAAATTCCAACCCTGAATGCGAGTAGTATCTAGCGAGTCTTATTTCAGACCCTATTGAAACATAAATGCTTCTAAATGCTTCTAACATACAAGGCAAATAACATATCCTAACATGCAAGGGAAATAACATATCCTAGACAGACTGTCCATAGTACATAGAAGTTGCTATCATGCCGTCGGATTTGAGAGTATAGAATTTCACAAAACTCGGAGGTGAAGGGCCCACTAATGATGCATCACCTGTGACCACCAGTGCCTTCCTTTGGGCGCACTCTTTCTAAAATCGAGTGAAGCTTGAGTGACTCATACGTGTTTATTAATTGAAGCAGACCAAGTTAACAAAACAACAACCCGGTTTTGGTTGAGGCAAGTCAACGCCAATGCGTGGTTTTGATTAAGTCAAATTCCGCAAAAGACGAAGATGTCACATGCTTCCTGCACGTTCATGTGTGCTTATTAAGTCAACATCATTAGCGGGTTGAATAGTAAAATGGTAGAATTAGTTTTTAACTTTTTAATAGATAGGATGCATTTAAAAAACTAACTTCTGCACATTTTTTCTTCTGGTTGTCTTTTTATTATGGTTTATATTTATGAATTTTTTTATTTTCCTCTTCGTTATTTTGTTTTTTTAATTACAGTGTATAATTAACATATTTTTGAGGTTGCCAAAATAGTATCTAAGTTATTTTAATAATTACAATATTAATTATAAAAATATATAATTTTAAAACATATAAATAATTTATTTAATAATTTTATTTAAAATTATTTATATATATAACTATTCTATTTTATTTATGTATTAGTATTTAAATCTTACTCATCAATTTATAATAAAACATTAAATTATTCATGTCAAATGAAACATTACTTAAAACCTTTTGTTTAACATATTTGATTTAACTTTGATATATGACTTTGGTATCTTTTCATTTATTTTTTTTGGGTTGTCTTTTTAGTATGGTTTATATTTATGATTTTTTTTTATTTTCTTCTTTGTTATTTTGTTTTTTTTAATTACAATGTATAATTAACTTATTTTTGAGGATTATAATATTAATTATAAAAATATATAATTTTAAAATATATAAATAATTTATTTAACACATATATATATATATATATTTTATTTTATTTAATTTATTTATTAGTATCTAAATCTTAGTCATCCATTTATAATAAAACATAAATTTTCATGTCAAATGAAACATTAAGTAAAACCTTTTGTTTAACGTATTTGATTTAACTTTAGTATATGACTTTGGTATCTTTCAATATTTTTTTGGGTTGCCTTTTTATTATGGTTTATATTTATGAATTTTTTATTTTAACATTATGTAAAACCTTTTGTTTAACGTATTTGATTTAACTTTAGTATATGACTTTGGTATCTTTTTTTTTGGGTTGCCTTTTTATTATGGTTTGTTTAACGTATTTGATTTAACTTTAGTATATGACTTTGGTATCTTTCAATATTTTTTTGGGTTGCCTTTTTATTATGGTTTATATTTACGAATTTTTTATTTTATTTTTCTCTTTGTTATTTTGTTTTTTTAATTAAAGTGTATAATTAATATATTTTTGAGATTGGAAAAATAATATTTTAATTATTTTAATAATTATAATATTAATTATAAAAATATATAACTTTAAAATATATAAATAATTTATTTAACAATTATATATATATATATATATATAATACTATTTTATTTTATTTTATTTATTTATTAATATGTAAATCTTAGTCATCAATTTATAATAAAACATTAAATTATTTATGTCAAATGAAACATTACATAAAACCTTTTGTTTAACATATTTGATTTAACTTTAGTATATGACTTTGTTATCTTTTTATTTTAATAAGAGTTAAACTAATTGATAAAAATATAGCTCAATTATTGTCGATCTATGTTCATTTATCTACTCGTTTTTAGGGTTGTGAATTTTCCTAAATTTTGCATTTTCAATGCTAAATTATGATGTAGGTTTGTTCATCTCTTAATTTTACTATATGTATTTTTTTTGGGGTGTTTATGAAGTTGTTTAGTATTATATATATTTTTTTGGTGTTTGTGAAGTTGTTTAATATTATATATATATAAGAGTAAATAATAGAAGTTTAATAATATTTTTATATATAATCATTGATGATAATAAATTATAGAAGTAAATATTTTTATATATAACAATTGATGATGATGATGATGATGATGATGATGATGATGATGATGATGATGATGATGATGATGATGATGATGATGATGATGATGATGATGATGATGATGATGATGATGATGATGATGATGATGATGAATTTTAATGATGAATTTTGCATTTTCAATGCTTAATTATGATGTAGGTTTGTTCATCTTTTAATTTTGCTATATAATTTTTTTGGTGTTTGTGAAGTTGTTTAATATTCTATATAAATTATATATATATATATATAAGTAAATTATAGAAGTTTAATAATATTTTTATATATAACAATTGATGATGATGATGATGACGACGACGATGACGACGACGGCAGTGGTGGCAACGGAACCTTAAGAAAAAAACAATTAATTGAGATTATTTAAAATTTTATTTATGTGATCCAAAAGGAGGGGAAGGATCCAAAAGGAGGGGAAGAAGTGTTCTAAACAAGTCGCGAAGGTTGGTCATGGGGAAAATGTTTTGGAAATGAAAGCGGATGTGAGTAAGGGCCCAACAATCCAAGAGAAGGTGCTTTTCAACTTCGACTCTCTTAGTATAGCAAAGGAGGCATATTCTCTAGTCACAAGGTTTCTTGGAAATAGACCAACGCTTGGTTTCACTCCAGAGATCATGAGAATTAGTTCTAATCCTTGCAATATTCATTCTCTTCTTAGCATTGGTTAAGACAGAAAGGTAATCCTGGTTAGCAAGCGTGGGCTTTGTTGAATTTCCACATTCTTGGGTATAGGCTAAAATCTTAAAATCTCTAATGCTATCAAACCAAGAATCTCAACCAGAACTACTTTGCACAATGGAATATAAATAGTAGTAAATCACACATGCACAAAATATAAACAACTTTTTACAATTTTTAACCTAACTTCATTATATTAATCCAATTAATATAATAAAATTGAATAGGGCTCCCGTACTAGGGATAATGGCCCTCATACATCAACTAGTACAAGATACAAACTTGTTGTAGCGGCTACAACCACCCTCCAAAAATTTTCCTTAGCTTCGTTTTGGAGCCTCCCTACCAACCATCCTTAGTAGCATGTCTTGTGATGAGCCCCATAAATGGGTAATTATATGGGCTCATTTTGCCTCCTAACTTAGCTTAATCCACCATTCTCTTAGCTTATTGCATGTATTTTTATTATATTTATGCTTCTAGAGTGAGTTGGGTTGGTTACTATGCCATGGAGTCTAATGTGTGTTTAATGCAGATTGTTATTGAATTTTGGAGACAAAGTCAAAGATTTAATGAACAATTTGCAACAAATATTCGAAGAAGACAAGGGAGAGGATTTATAGGAGGGTGTCCCCCTCATTTATGACTCCCCACTTCGAATTCTCCTTCATGAAGCTCGGAGCACAAACAGCGAAATCAATGCACTAGGAGGCAACCGAGCAAGTGGAGGATAACTTCTGTTTATCTCAAGTTTTTGGATCCAAGCCTCCCTGATTTTAAGGAAGCTGTTGGAAACTTCAGTTGTATAAGTAGAGAGGCCTAGGGCCTCATTAGGAAGTTAGTCAAATATAACGAGGTTGGTAGCATTGACCAGCGACCTAGACTTAATGATTGAATATAGGCATCTCTTTATAATTTACAAGTTGAATACATCTTCCTGAAATTGAATTAAGAATGGGAAATTCTTTTCCCTTACATGAAACATGGTAATGAAGATAGGAGTAAAGCTCTATAGAATTGTCTTTCAGATTCATGCTATAGCTAATGTGTATCTGTGTGTGCATATACTTGAGCTTCCAAATGTCCAGGAGCATTAGACCTAGTCTTAGTTGGATTTCTTCTAGTGTCCATTTTCAATGTGCCCAGTCCACTATTTTTATTCAATGCGCTGTTTACTCATATGACTAGCATTCTGGGTTTTACTAATAGCTGGTCTCCTGAAAACAAATTCTTCAAAAATCTGGGGCATATGATGTACCTTGGAGGAACAAGAACTTGGGGGCCTTGAAACTTATATTGAGTGGACCTCTATGTTTCATCTAGCTCTATTAAGCAAACCAATGTGTCTGGTATCAAAGATCAACTGAATATGATTGAATATAGCCATTTCCTTTATAACTTCTGAAGCCAAATATCTCTTGCTGATAATAATTTTAGCTCTTCCATGAAACATGAGAGGAAGACAAAGGATCAACTGAATATGATTGAATATAGTCATTTCCTTTATAACTTCTATAGCCAATCATCTTTTCTTGATAATAGTTTTAGCTCTTCCATGAAACAGGGGGAGGAAGACAAAGGAGAGAAGCTTAACAAATTTGTAATTCAGCTCTTTGCCCTAGCTGATGTATATGTTAATGATGCATTTGGCTCATAACAACCTCATGGTTCCACATACCATATTGCGAAATACCTTCCCTCATATGCAGGACTATGCACAGTATGGCAGTATGTGATGGTGCAGTCGGTAGCAATTACATTTGGAGGCACTAAGGATCCAATAACTTCAATTACATTTGGAGGCACTAAGGATCCAGTAACTTATGGAAAATTGATGTCAATTCCAGGTTTGGGTCTGATACCAACAAGACGCAAGATGCTAAGAGTTCCTCGAGATATCAAGATACATTCATTACTTAAATATTCATATAAAATGCCGACGTAGACTAGGGTTTCGTTGTAAACAATTCTAAGAATTACAGGTCCTTTTTATAATTAACACATGCACGATTTCGCACTAGCGATGATTGTAGAATGTTGTTCTCTGTTTTTTAGGATAGTAATCCATTTTGAACATATGGTGAGTGCTCTGTCTTGGAAATATTTTAATAAAAAATGCCATTCCAGCCTATCATAGGCTTTAGCCATATCCAGCTTTAGCAAAACATTGCTACCCCACACTGTTAACAGGAAAAGTGTCTATTCAGAACGACCCTATCCCACTGAGGTGTGACAGTGACCTCAGAAACAAACAGGGAAACTACTTTCGTATTCTCCTTTATGAACTATAAACGAAGAGGAATAGGATGACCCAACCTGTGTCTTGTGCTAGTCCTTTGATCCAATATCTCTCCTCTTTTTTACAGCTTCCAGCTACCTGCTGCCTTACTTGACCAGCTTCACCAAGTTCCTGTAAGATCACAGAAGAAGGAAACTACACAAAGACATGGATTTATATTCATAAATAGCTTAGGATCAGATTTAAGCTAAACATACAAATGTAAACAACATCAATGATATACAAGCATGTAGGAGAAACTCAAATAGTTTTATTGATAAAACAAGAAGATCCAGGAGGAATTACAACCGGTGATTCCTGATCCAGCATCAACCTCCGAGCATAGAATCCCCTCTTCACCTCCAACAAAGCATAAATCACCCAATACTCTGATATCTATCTCAAAACCAATAACAATTCTCTGCAATGTACAAAATTCCAGCCCCCTGATCTCTTGGTGAGGGATCCATATATAGATGTATGCAAAGAGGATGAGTCAGCTCATGAATTGATTAGTGGCTTCTCTATGTCAGTTCTTGCTTCCACTTGGAGACTGAGAGCCTCTTACTCATCACTGGTTGAATTCAGTGAGGCAAGTGTCATTGGGGAAGATTCTGGAAGCTTCCATTGTCTCTCCACCTCGTGGAATGACTCTGCCACTTGTCATTTCCCACTCAACGCACCCTGGTAGTGCATTTAGGTGCGTTGCAACGCACCTAGCTAGTGTATTTGGGTGCTTTGCAACGCAGCTAGCTAGTGGAGCAGCTGAAATGATCCTGATTTGATTAGTTCTGAGCAGTTTCTGGAGGAGAACTTCTGGGAGAAGCTGTAATTTGTTGACCTTGTTTCTTTAGGAGCTGGAACAACACTTTTAGGGACTTAGGATCCCTTGGTTTATGGACATTTCATGCTTAGAGCTGTAAGGTACAAAAATGTCTATAACAGTTGGCCCCTAAAGTATGAGGCCGTTTATCGGGTGAAATGCTTTATTAGGAGGATCCGAAGTTCTTCCAATGCTGGGAGGAGTCATGTAATAAGATACAATACAATACATTATCTTCATACTGTTTTCATGATCTAGTTGAGGCGGGCATTCCCATGCTCAGTCTTTATTTTTCTTGAATATATATCGCAGCCCGGATGGATGAAACTAGATCCGGGGTCTTCAATCTCGTCCAATCTTCACTCGAAGTACAAGTCGATCCATGTGAGAAATGTTTTGAAGTCGAACATGGAAATAAATAGCTTGATTACCAGTCAATGATGTAAATTGTTAACAAGGGCGAGAGGAATCAACGATAATGAAAATGACCCTCAAGGTACTGCAGTACAATTCACGTGGTGTGAATAAAGGACTTGGCGTCGAACACCACACAAAATATTTCGGTCGAAGGTCATTGATGTATACCTGTCGTCGGAAGTGAGAAACTTGCCATTGAGGCATGCAAGCTTCAAAGTACTGAAGGGGTTGTTCCTAGATCAACTTCTTGGATAATGAGCTGATGTTGACAAGAAGCGATCCGTCAAAGGAGGGCCTTAATGAATCCCACATCAATGACATGGAACGGAGCAAATGATTTTGATGGAGGTGAAAACGATCTGATGATATATGGTTCAGGGTGGCGGTCATGAAAGAATGAGGTATAATGTATGGTAGTGGATGGGACACGGGTGACTTCTCTGGATGACTTCTCTTGAACATGTCGGCGACACTTATGTGATGGATTGGTAGCATTTACCCCAAATGTGAATGGTATGGCATGACCATGGTGATGTGACCGGTGAATGAAACAACCCAACCCGACTCAGGCATGGAGTGGAAGTGTCATGTTCAAGAGAGACTTGCTACCAATAAAGTTTCTTTGAGTTTTCTTCCCAATTTTTTCCCAGTCATTGCTGACCAGTACCTCTTTATTTTTGTCAAGCTTGAGGAGGATAACATATGCTTGTTCTATAATTTTCCCTTCGGGCAAACCCATCGCTATGTTTTAACGAGCCTAGCGATAGTGAAACTCGTTCTCGCCTAAAGACAAGTTTGTCGATATTAATCTTTTTAACGAGTCTAACGACAAAGATAACTCGGTCCTTTTCATTTTTAGAGAGTCTGAAAAGGTATGTAAAGGTAACTCCGAAGTTCCATTTTCTTCATCTAATCCCTTAAGTCCGAAAAAGTATAAAACAATACAGAAGGGATGAATTTTTGATTAGCTTTAACGAGCCGAACAAAACAAGCGCTCGATATTTTTGTGCAATAATCCCTTAGGTCCAAAAATATTAAAATCTAAAGAAGGGATAGCACTTCCTGTCGCTTTAACGAGATGGAAGGCCAAAACTCGGCAATCTTTTCATATTTTATGAGTCAATTGAAAAGAGCTTAAAGAAGACTCGTCTTTTGAGGAACGAGTGATAAAATGGGTAGCAGCTGATTCCAGGTAAGGTTTGGAATTTTCCAATCACGGCAGTGTCACAAGGATGGCTAATGAAATCACTCTTCGCAGCTGTTCCTCAAAATGGGTAAACAATCAAATGGAGGTGAATGATCGGCCAATGGAAAAGTGGAGGTGATGGTGCAAACACGACCAAGGCTTTAATGGCTGAAAATGCTTCATTCACGGTGGTTATTTATGGGGGGATAGTTCATTTTTTAACGAGCTTAAACGCGGGTGGAAACATTTGCTCGGTCTTATGTTTATTTTTTAATGAGCTTGAACTATGTGCTAAAACTGCTCGAT
Organism: Pinus tabuliformis; assembly: GCA_031772625.1. Taxonomy (NCBI): domain Eukaryota; kingdom Viridiplantae; phylum Streptophyta; class Pinopsida; order Pinales; family Pinaceae; genus Pinus; species Pinus tabuliformis. Next base: position 2,078,312,699 of record CM062818.1, read on the forward strand.
TAATCCAGTCATATGATAAGAATGTCTCATATAAAAACGGCAATCTTTCGAGTGTTGCCCCACATCCTTTCTTTATGCAAGTTAGGAAACGACCAATCCTACGAGTTTAAAGGGTTAGAGGTCCTATAAATTTAAAAAAATAAATAGTCGCTCTTCGCTTGCATTCCAAAAGGTTTGCATGCCCCCAGGTATAAAACAGAGTTTCAAGGTTACCCCTCAATTTGCAGACAAAACATTTGTTCTATCAGGAGAGGCCTACCTCTTACAGGTTACCCAAAGATTGTTCTATTTACGGTGTAAACAAAACACTTCTTCGGCGATGTTGCTCGAAATAAACAAAGGTGAGTGACGATGCCCGCCAACTCACATAACTTTGACAAGAGAATCTTATTCTAGAATAACCCCTCTTCCAATCACGGACGGGGTACAGACTAGTCATATTCTCCCGCGGAAACCTACCCTATACCCGAAGTTTTCTTGCCGAAGCAGACCAGGACGCATGCCCCCTGGGTTTCAGTCATATCCCTCCGAATTACTCGCGCTCATCGGGAGGACGGACTGGGAATTGAGACATTTCTTGCGTGAAGAGACCATTTAGGGACGGTATATGACTATTTGCTATGCGTGATCCGGGAAATGAAAGCTGGTCCACGAGCTTGACCACTCTTCCTTCGTGCGGAAAACACATTACTCTAAAGAGTGAGGAGACGATGGCTCCCATGCAATAAATATAGTCTCGTCCAAGGAGTAGGTTATAATCCAAGGGTACTTGAACGAGGATGATGTTCATGTGAACTGTCTTCCCTCTCAATGTTATGGGCACATCGGGAAGGATCCCTAAAGGTCGACTGGTTCCTTTATCAAAGCCTGTCAGATTTCTCATTTTAGGCAACAGCGATGGCGAACCAAGCGATTTCCAAGCAATAGAGGAAAGGATACTCAAAGAAGCCCCCTCATCTATGATGGTACCATCCATGGCCATTCTATATATTTGAACGATAATTCGGAATGGTATGCTTGCTGGCAAACAAGGTCTGCCTAGTTGATTCCAGTCAAAGGATACAACTAGGTTGCTTGGAGGTGGGACCTAGTAGACGGCCGGGTATGGCTCTGACGAACTTCCTTCCTACAGTAAAGGAATGGGTGGATTGCCCCCATGTTCATCGGAGTCTGTGTTGATGAAGAGAATTTGGACGGTGTCATCCTTGTTCTCTTTAGTGACTGTATCATCCGAAGATAAAACTTCTGAAGGCAAGACCGGGTCAACTGCCGCCTCGACCTTTTGACTTTCGTCTGGTATGGATTCAGTTGGTTTATCTTCAATGATAGGCGCTTCAGCCGACCACCTGAGCGGGCCAGCTGGGTTCTCAACTAGTGACGGACTCGGCAAGAGTTTTTTATATCTAGGAGGAAGCCGTAACGGTGAAACCGAACGATCATCCAAAACTCTTTTAGTCTCATCTAAGAAGCGACAATGGTGGAGGGCATGGCTGCCTTCACACAGTTTACAAGGAAATCTAACTTTCCCTTTTCATCCTGGGGCTTCACTTTCACTAGTTGACGGTGTGCTTTCAACATGATCTCCAGAGGTTGATGACACCGGATTGTGCAAATGAGGAGACCAGTCCCTTAGTATCCGGGGGATGCAAGGACAATCTCTCTGAAAGTGGTCTCCTCTGCAAATGACACATGGCGATTTAGGCCTGGTCGGTGCTGTGTGTGGATTTTCGTTAGACGACACTCGTTTTCCCCCATTCACCTTTGGCTCCTTCTTCTTTTTCTCTTTCTTCTTCTTTTCCTTCTTCTCCTTAGGAACTTGGATTTTAGCTTTACCAGTCCCTTCAAGCGAAGAGGAAGGAGGAGAGGAAGAATTAGAGGAAGTAGAAGGCTGGTGGGTAACTCTGGACTCGTCTAATTGCTGATTCGATTGTTCAGGAATAGTGGTGTTCTGAACGACATTGGTTGAGAAGAGCCATACTGGCAAGCCAATTTTCAGTCCTGGAAGCGACAATGTGGCCATATGGGGCACACCAACATCTCCCCAAGAGGAGAAGGGACTAGGATTTCCACCAAGGGGAATTCCTTGGTTGGTAGGCTCCCTTTTCTCAATCCAAAGATCAACGTAGGAAAAGGGGATGAATATTCCGTTTAAAATAAATTTTAACATGCTTTGACACAACTTGTTTTTTTAGTTTTTAAGAGTCGAGAAAAAACAAAATATGACTCTAGTCTCCTTCGATTTTTAATGAGCCTGAAGTGACAAGTGCTTAGATGGACCTTTTCCGTTAAGGAGGCTGAAAAGGAACGAAAGGCACTGCTCTGGAGGTCTAGGTAGAGGGAGTACCAAACCAATCGCAAAACTGCAGAATGCTTTTTATGGTACGGTAGTCAATCTTCCCGAATGCTGTGTTCGGTGCATTGTGATCAGTAGGGCGGCCGACACGGCTTCCTATGGATAAAGGTTTTATGCCTATAGGGGTCTCCCAATATATACTCGACGGTACGTGGGAGCACAAGTCCGTACTGGCACTTATCGTCTCAAAGTGGAGGAATCACCCAACCATCAGTGAGGACAACAGTTACCAGGCTTTACGACGCTGAAATACGTCTCTAGCCTAGACCTCTAAATGTTGTGCGTTAAGTTACAAAGCGTTGTTAAGTTCATTGAATTTATTTTAGGTTGATATTTCTTATGAAGTTTTCCTTTTGGGTTCACCACGAGATGTAGATGTAATTCCTAAAATGCAATCTAAAGATGATAAACAAGCTTTTATCTCTTTTTAGCAATGAAAATCTTAGCTATAAGGGGAAAAGAAAGACACAATCTTTTCTCAAAGAGCAAAGAGCACACTGTAAATGCACTTTTCCTAAATCAAGCCAAACAGACTGTCAATATGCAAATGCACACGTGCATGTATTTGTTTTTCACTTTCTTAATATCGATGCCTAAAAAGAAAGTTGTTGTACAAATTTGAATTCGTTTTCAAGTGAAAAACACAAACAAGCTTCTTTTCGAAATCAAAAGGTAGAGACGATTATGACACTTTATGATTTTGAAATAAACACTTGTTTCGACACTAGAAATTCACAAATTCAAGCCAAAGGCAAAAGTAAAAGCATAATCAACTGTCAACAGCAAATAAAGTTTCTCCTAAGATCAAAATCGACACTTACGACAGATCTAAATCAAAGGACGACAGTATGACTATTCTACTTTTGCAATGGGAAACTGTAAATGACGCAACAAACACACAAAAAACACATACAATTTCTTTTATAAAACTGAGGCGGAATTAAGGCAAAGAAAAGGGGCTTTTAAAAAGACACACACACTGATCACAGGCTGCAAAAATTAGAGACAAAACTGAAAAAATTGAGCAAAGAACCTCAGCTGCACAAGGCTAGGCTGATCAACGCACATGCTACACAGAGAAACTAGATTGCAACGCAAGTTGCCCTCTCGGGAACTGCGCTGAAATGCAGGAACTCTTCACAGCACCTGCGCTGGGGCAGAAACGAGAATTCTATCTGAGTACTGGGTCACGGTTTGCAGTTTAATCTATGGTTTTTGGTCGAGTAAAAGCAATCAGTAATGCACAATCAGAGGGTAGATTTAAAAGAGGTTTAAGAGCTATCACAAAGGGTAATCAAATCATTTGTGAATCAGCTGTTCAAATCAGAAACAGATCCAGTGAATGGATTGAAGTAGCAGATGTCTACTTTGCATTTGTTAATGGCAAATGCAGTTCGATTCGCTACTTCTAAGTTTATGAAACAAACAACAAGAGAAACACAAACAAGCTAACTAGACACGATCCCCAGCGGAGTCGCCATTTTGTTAACGGGAAAAGTGTCTATTCAGAACGACCCTATCCCACTGAGGTGTGACAGTGACCTCAGAAACAAACAGGGAAACTACTTTAGTATTCTCCTTTATGAACTATAAACGAAGAGGAATAGGATGAACCAGCATGTGTCTTGCGCTAGTCCTTTGATCCAATCTCTCTCCTCTTTGATAGCTTCCAACTACCTGCTCCCTTACTTGCCCAGCTTCACCAAGTTCCTATAAGATCACAGAAGAAGGAAACTACACAAAGACATGGATTTATATTCATAAATTGCTTAGGATCAGATTTAAGCTAAACATACAAATGTAAACAACATCAATGATATACAAGCATGTAGGAGAAACTCAAATAGTTTTATTGATAAAATAAGAAGATCCAGGAGGAATTACAACCGATGATTCCTGATCCAGCATCAACCTCCCATCATAGAATCCCCTCTTCACCTCCAACAAAGCATAAATCACCCAATACTCTGATATCTATCTCAAAACCAACAGCAATTCTCTGCAATGTACAAAATTCCAACCCCCTGATCTCTTGGTGAGGGATCCATATATAGATGTATGCAAAGAGGATGAGTCAGCTCATGAATTGATTAGTGGCTTCTCTCTGTCAGTTCTTGCTTCCACTTGGACACTGAGAGCCTCTTACTCATCACTGGTCGAATTCAGTGAGGCAAGTGTCATTGGGGAAGATTCTGGAAGCTTCCATTGTCTCTCCACCTCGTGGAATGACTCTGCCACTTGTCATTTCCCGCTCAACGCACCCTGGTAGTGCATTTAGGTGCGTTGCAATGCACCTAGCTAGTGTATTTGGGTGCTTTGCAACGCAGCTAGCTAGTGGAGCAGCTGAAATGATCCTGATTTGACTAGTTCTGAGCAGTTTCTAGTGGAGAACTTCTGGGAGAAGCTGTAATTTGTTGACCTTATTTCTTTAGGAGCTGGAACAACACTTTTAGGGACTTATGATCCCTTGGTTTATGGACATTTCATTCTTAGAGCTGTAAGGCACAAAAATGTCTATAACACACACATCCCTGTATAACTCCCTTACCATTTCCTGTGCTAATGCCATGGTTTTTGCAATTGACCTTCCCTTCTTAAGCCTTCCTTCTTAGATAAGCTTTCTTAGATGAATGAGGGAGTCTGACTGTGGATAGAGGGAGACTCGAATTATTGCCTGACCCTCGTCTTCTACAATGAACTAAAGCCCCTCGAGAAGTGTTGCTCTTGGCCTGTTACAAGATTAATCTCTTTTGTTTCTCACAGGTTTTTTTTTGGATTTTAATGAATATATTGCTGGCTTTTTAGGCATTTCCGTTTCAAGTAATTGAACTGTAACTCGGGGCTTGTTTGTGTACTGTGATGGTTCGTGTTGGTTTTTCTTTTCTTTTCTCAAATTATGTGAGGCATGTGATGATGATGGCTCTAACGATAATGGCTGCCATTAACTACGTTTCCTTTAAGTTTCATATAATAATTCTATTTAACTAGGATGGAATCTATGACAATATTTTTACACCAAACATATGACTTAAAATGACAAGTTGTCCTTAAAGTTTTAGGATAAAAGGCGGATTTTCTTGGTGAATAAGTGGAACTATGGAAACCTCTGGAATTACGTTATTATGTATGTTGGCATTACATTATTATGTAAGTTTTTGATCCTGGCAACTTTTGTTCCTATTCTTTAAATGTAGGTTTTGATCTAGAGCCTCAATTCCTTAACGAAATACAAGTTTTGATATTTTAGTAGACATAATGATTACATTTCTTTCATGAGACCAACCCACAACTCGCATTTTGGAGATTTGGAGATTAACTCAATTATCTCTAGTTCCCCTGTTCCAACCCCTTAAGGCAGGGTCAAGTTATCCTCAATGCTGCCAAAATCGTCTAGAAGTAGTTGGAAATTCTCTTCAAGTGTTTAATTCTGTAGGAATTTACAGGGTAAGTTCCTCAGAAAGAATACCAAAAGGACACCGCTCACAACCAGATCACAGATCAATACACCAGTATTTTTGACGTGGTTAAAACCCTCAAAGAGGGAAACAGTCCACGGCCTGTCCCAACGTGGGTACTACAGGCAATTTATTAATCAAAGAATGAAAATTTACATAAGCTTCTCTCATGCACGGATTACCCGAACAATGACCCTCCATGCGCTTTAAATAGAACTCATGGACCAATCGGGTGTCAAGTCACGGATCAAGTGTCGGTAATACCGAGGAGAGAATGAACCGTCGGATCACTACATATCGTGACCGTCGGATTGTAAGTTACAAAATGCACAACGGTAAAGAAACACACTTTACCTAACTCTATACCTAACTCTATACTAGACCAAGTTGAACTTAACTATTTCCTATGTGTCGGAATATCCTAACATCCCCCCTTAAGAACAACTTGGGATAGGATTGAAGGATTTACAAATATGACACAATAGGAGAAGGAAGGAGGCACTAGAGCTTATCCCCCCTTAGTGACAACTTCCTGAACTCCAAGCATATATCGAAGTTTAGTGAACTTCGCCTCTGTGAGAGCCTTTGTGAAGATGTCTGCAACCTGATCATCTGTTGAACAATATTGCACTTCAAGAACACGGTCATGAATGAGCTTTCTGATGAAGTGCATGTGTAGTTCAATGTGTTTGTTGCGCTGATGCTAGACTGGATCTTTGCATAGCTGAATGGCACTTTGATTATCACACCAAAGTGTGGTTGGATGCTGCTGCTCAAAGCCAAACTCTGATAGGATTTGACGAAGCCACAAGGCTTCCTTACTAGCTTCCACGGCACCACGATACTCTGCTTCTGCTGAAGAAAGAGAAATGGCAGCCTGTTTCTTACAAGCCCATGTAATAGGTCCTGAACCAAGAGTGAAGACATAACCGGCAGTAGACTTCCGATCATCAGGGTCACCAGCCCAATCAGAATCAATGAAACCAACTAACAGAGGAGCTGCTTTGGCACTGTAATGAATCCCAAACTGTACTATACCTCGAACATAACGAAGTATTCTTTTAGCTGCTTTCCAATGACTTTCACGGGGGTTTTTCATAAAACGAGCAACAAGGCCAACAGCAAAGGAAAGATCAGGACGAGTATGGGTTAAATACAAGAGTTTTCCTACAAGTTGATGGTATAAGGTAGCATCAACTTCAGGAGAAGTACAAGAGACTGAAAGTTTGACTCCAGACTGAAAGGGAGAAGGGGCTGGCTTACAGTCTTCCATGTGAAAATGATGAAGAATATCACAAGCATACTTGGACTGGGAAAGGAAAATACCCTCCTTTGATTGCAAGACTTGAAGAGCGAGAAAATAGTGTAAGTGTCCTAAGTCTGTCATTTCAAATTTCCTTTTAAGGCTGGACTTCACATGGTTTATAAGGTTGGGATCACCACCAGTAAGAATAAGATCATCAACATAAAGAACAAGGATGATAAGAGAGTTGCCCACTTTCTTGGTGTAGACAGTATTGTCAAAATGACACCTAGAAAAGCCAGATTCTAAAAGAAAGCTATCCATTTTGGCATACCAAGCCTGAGGAGCTTGCTTGAGGCCATAAAGGGATTTCTTAATTCGACAAACAAGGCTGGAGTCTGTTTGTATGAAGCCAATGGGTTGTTCCATATAGATTTCTTCCTGCAAGTCCCCATGCAAGAAGGCAGATTTAACATCCATCTGATGGACTTCCCATTTTAAAGAGGCAGCAAGGGAAAGAACAAGGCAGATAGAGTTCATTTTGGCAACAGGGGAGAAGGTTTCAGTGTAGTCAATGCCTTCAACCTGTGAAGAGCCCTTAGCAACAAGACGAGCTTTATGTTTATCAACTTTCCCATCTAGTCCATACTTGGTTCTGTAAACCCATTTACATCTAACAAGTTTGCGTCCCTTTGGTAGAGGAACAATATCCCATGTATCATTTGTCATCAATGAATGATATTCTTCATTCATAGCTACTTCCCAATGTGGATGGCCTGAAGCTTCTACAAAAGTGTCAGGATCATGATTTACTGGAGCTTGAGCCAGTAAAGAAGAGGCTCTTTCAAACTGAGAACGTGTACGTCGCTGATCTGTAGGATCACCGGCAAGATCACCTGCTGCATCCCGAGTAGCACGGACCCATCTTGGAAGTTGAGGATCCTGAGAAGGTGGGGAAGGATTATCATCCTCGCTTTCATCATCTGAAGAAGAAATGTTTTCAAAGGTAGAAGAGATAGGAAGAGGTGGCATATCCGTCGGATTAGGCTCGCAGGCCGATTTATTTTCATCAAATTTTACATCTCTTCTAATGATAACATTTTTGGACTTAAATGGAATAAGTCTATAACCTTTTACATCTTCAGAATATCCAACAAAAGTACATTTCTCACTCTTAGGTTCTAAAGCTTTATGATTTTCATCTGGAATATGGGCCCATGCTTCACTTCCAAACACACGAAAGTGACTTACATCTGGTTGAATGGAACTCGAAGCTTCTTCTGGAGTGATATTCTCTAGAACCTTAGAAGGAGTGCGATTGATTATATAATTTGCACAATTAATTGCTTCGGCCCAAAAACTAAGACTGAGTCCTTTAGATTGCAGCATACAATTAGCCATTTCCTTTAAGGTGCGATTTTTCCTTTCAGCTACACCATTTTGTTGTGGAGTGTATGGAACAGTATGTTGCATTTGAATTCCATTTTCGGTGCAAAAGTTGATGAATTTGTTTTTAACATATTCTCCACCATTATCAGTTCTTAGCTTAAGAATTTGATGTCCAGATTGTTTTTCAACAAAGGCTTTGAAGGCCAAAAATGTGTTAAATACTTCGCTCTTGAGTTTTAAGAAGTATACCCAAGTGCGTCTGGAGAAATCATCAATGAAAGTTAAGAAGTACTTGCAGCCAGAGAATGAAGCAACAGGAAGAGGACCACATAAATCACTGTGCACAAGCTGTAAAGGGGCTGAGGCGTGCCAAGAGGCACGTTTGTCAAAATTGTCCTGATGATGTTTTCCGAGTACACATCCGGAACAAACACCATCTCTGCAAGATACCATAGGAAGACCTGTCACCATATTTTCTTTACATAGATGCTGAAGGGAGCGATAGTTTAAGTGACCAAATCGCTCATGCCAAAGTTTTCTCACTTCATCATTATGAGAAACAAATACTGAGGGAAGATTTGATGACCCAAAGTTGTGAAACTTATACAACCTTGTGGAATCATCAGCAAGACTAGTAGCTAGAATCTGTTTAGGATCTTTTAGATCCTTGATTACAACATCATGAGGTGAAAATTCAACAATTTTACCTTCACCTGAATGAGTTATCTGATAGATAGATAGAAGGTTGCAGGATAAGGTTGGAACACATAATACATCATTAAACTGACCATTGTCTAGATGAACAGTTCCAGTCCCTACAACATTAAGAGATCTATCATCAACAACATATATATTTTTGGTGTTACAATCATTTAAAGAAGAAACCATGGCTTGGTTTTTGGCCATGTGATAAGAGGCTCCAGAATCAATGAGCCACTCATGAGAATGTGAAGAAGAAGAAGATACATTTAATGCTAACCAGACTGAGATGATTGACAACGACATGCAGAAAGTGCCATTCCGGAAGTTGAAGTTGAAGTAGGCTCCACATGGATGTTATGTTTCTTCATTGCGGCTTCCAAGGCTTCCATCTTCTTAAGGCATTTAGATTCTAAGTGGCCATCTCGATTACAAAAGTTACAATGTCTATCAGTCTTCTTCCATTTGTTTTTATTGGTCTTATCATTTTGCTGAAATGATCTTTCATTTTGAGGCTGAGTTGGTTTAGGACCATTCTTTTGAGGATATGACTTCTTAGGATTCTTTGAATTTGGTTGCTGCTGGGCGGCTAACGCTTTCGTGGAAGAGTTTCCAAGATTAAGAAGACCAAGGTGTAAGAGTTTTTCTTGTTCTCTTATTAAGGAATCACAAAAGGAGTCAAAGGAAGGGGCCTTGTAGTCTTTTCCTTGACAAATGAAAGCTTCCCTTGTAGAATGGAAAGTGGAAACAAATACAGAGTAGGCTGGTCCCAACTTAGTAAGGATGGAATAAATAAGGTTACCATCTTCTTTCTTAACTTTAACACCTTCCAAGAGATATCTAAGGGTCTTGACTTTGGACAAGAAATCTTCAATGCAAGAAAAAATATTAGGATCCAAAGTAAGCAACTCATTTTTAAGTTGATGCTCTCTAATTTAATTTTTAATCCCAAAAACTTTAGCGAGTTTTTCTAATGCTTCATGAGGAGTCTCAAGTTCTGCAATGTGGAATCTAAGATCAAGAGAAATAGACATCCCTATCAAACCGCGTGCTTGATCTTGTCTATTTTCCCATTTTGCAGCCTTGTCTTCATATTTTGGTTTTTTCTCTTGGTCTGTGGCTATTCTGAAGAGACCTTTACTTCTAAGTAAATCTTCCATGTAGGCTACCCATTGGAAGTAGTTAGTGCTGTCAAGAATGACTTGGCAGGGAATTTCCATTTTTTAAAAAACTGAAGCTGAAGATGCTGAAAGTAAGTGTTCCAATGGATAGATCTCGAAAAAATAGGCGGTTTAAAAAAAAACGGCTCTGAAAAAGGCTTCCGGATGAAGAAGTTATGGCTTTTTGAAAAAAAATTGTTGACGTTGCCGGCAAAGTGCGCGAATGTGCGGGAATGAAAAAAATCCGCCCCAACAAAATGGAGACTTGAACCCAAGACCTCTTTAAAATAGCTTTGAACCAATTGATCTATACAAAAAATTTGAGAGAGAGAGAGAGAGAGAGAGAGAGAGAGAGAGAGAGGGGGGGCCTTGGTTTGCGTGCTTGCCTTGAGAAAGCTCTTTTTTCCCTAAAAAACACAAAACCCAACACGAATATGCAAAGAAAAACGAACCTTGCGGCTCGAAGTTAGCTTTAGCCAAAAAACTAGAAATTTTTCTCAATGTTTCTAATTTTCCGAGATCACACTAAGGTGCAGGGAAAAGAGCATACGCATGAGAAAAATCCTTCCTTTCTGTTTCTGATTTGCCCAGATCGCACAGAGTCGCAGGGCAAAGAGCATACGCAGAAATGAAAGGTATAGATCCGGTTAAAAAAAAGGGCTAAATAAACCGAAACCGAAATAAGCAGAGAGAAAAATAACAGTAAACTGCAAAAAACACTGTATACCTCCCGATCTGAAAAATGACGCAGCTAGGGCTATCGGAAACCTTTTCGCGTGAAATGAAAGGGGTTCCTCACTGGAACAGATGCTCCGAACGCAACAGAGCAGTCCTCTCGGCCCGAAAGCAGTCAGAAACATCAGATCTAGGAAACGACAGCCGCATGCAGTTCTACCGGCTTCAGATTTGGATCACCAACGGACGCGACCCTCAAATAGCTCTGATACCATGTAGGAATTTACAGGGTAAGTTCCTTAGAAAGAATACCAAAAGGACACCACTCACAACCAGATCACAGATCAATACACCAGTATTTTTGACGTGGTTAAAACCCTCAAAGAGGGAAACAGTCCACGGCCTGTCCCAACGTGGGTACTACAGGAAATTTATTAATCAAAGAATGAAAATTTACATAAGCTTCTCTCATGCACGGATTACCCGAACAATGACCCTCCATGCGCTTTAAATAGAACTCATGGACCAATCGGGTGTCAAGCCACGGATCAAGTGTCGTTAATACCGAGGAGAGAATGAACCGTCGGATCACTACATATCGTGACTGTCGGATTGTAAGTTACAAAATGTACAACGGTAAAGAAACACACTTTACCTAACTCTATACCTAACTCTATACTAGACCAAGTTGAACTTAACTATTTCCTATGTGTCGGAATATCCTAACAAATTCTCCACTTGTATATCTTTCAGTTTTTCCTGCCAAGAAAGGCAATCATCCATCAGAGGTTGACACTCTGCCTTGAGTTTTTATTCTTTGATTTTATGCTACCATATGCTTCTTGCAGTCCTCTCACATTATTTCAATCCCACCTAGTTTATCCAGCTCTCTTTGCATTTGTTCAATTCATAGAACAATAACTGCAGGTTTTTAATTTGACACGTTCAGGATTCAACCTTGGAATTGATAACTACAGTTTCTGTTCTGAGGCTATTTTCTCCTCTTCATGGTCTTTCACTCCATTTTGCATGGAATGATATTCTTTGACCACATTTTTAGATTCTACCTTCAAGTTCTTGTTTTCTGTTTTCAAGTTACTAAGTGCTTCTTGCAGCTTCCCGACATCGTCAAACTCACCAATCTCTGACTGAATTTTCTTGTTTTAAGTGTAAAAGTTCCTCTTCAAGATTAGAGATACACGCTCCTTTACTTGCAACTGAAACAAGTTTGTTTCTCTGATGTTACCACTTAAAAGTTCTGTTCTTGTGGCTTCAGCTTATGCTAATAGTCTCCAAGCTGTTCAAGTTCCTGCAATGCGATTTCAAACTGTTGTATATGCTCTTGATTGATTTCTAGAGCTTCTAATGTCATCTCTTTCAAATCATCTCTTTGAAATCCTTAAGTTAATCTCAGACTGAATTTTCTTGTTTTAAGTGTAAAAGTTCCTCTTCAAGATTAGAGATACATGCTCCTTTACTTGCAACTGAAACAAGTTTGTTTCTCTGATGCTTCCACTTAAGAGTTTTTTTCTTATGGCTTCAGCTTAGGCCGATAGTCTCCAAGTTGTTCAAGTTCATGCAATGCGATTTCAAACTATTGTATATGCTCTTGATTGATTGCTAGAGCTTCTGATGTCATCTCCTTGAAATCCTAAGTTTTAGATGGTTCAAAGGTTTCCTTTGTCCACTGCTTTCTTCCGAAATAAACATTTTGAGTCTAGATTTGTTTTCTTGCAGTTGGATAGTATCAACATCTAGCATATGCTACTGGTTCAACATGTGTAGCTTGAACCAAAAATAGCTTAGGGCAGGGACTAGCTGTCGCGCATCCCCCCTTGTTTATATTATTAACCAGATTACTATAAATAAAACAAAGATCGACGGGCAATTGTGAATTTGAAAGGGATCTTCTTTCAAAAAATTCAAACACGACTTCATGAAAATGGGAATCATTTTAACATATTTTTATTTTTTTTATTAATGGTTTAGTTTTGTGATTGTTTCAGTATGTTTTTAAACATAATTTTGTATTTGAAAGTTGTAAATTAGTTTATAATGATTAGTTTTCATCATTTTAATGTATTTAACATGTGGCAGACTTTTTTTTGTTGTGTGTGTGTGTGTTTTCTCTCTTTTACAATTAAGTTTATATATTTCTAAATTTTCATAAATCAATAAATTAAAATATATTAGTATAAACTTAAAACGATTATTTTCATTGTTTTTGGTTTAGATTAATTTACATATTCATTTTCAATTAAAATGAAATCAAAACACCAATAAATTTATAAAAAGGTCCAAGTTATTAATTCACTATATGTTCATTGGCTGCTTATAAAGCATCTAATTTTCTAAATTTTCTAATTTAAAAATATGGAAACTATATTACATCGATATAGTTCGCTTCAAGTTTACATATTCATTTTCAATTAAAATAAAATCAAAGCAACAATAAATTTATAGAAAAGTCCAAGTTATTAATCCATTATATGTTCATTGGCTTCTTATAAAGCATCTAATTTTCTGAATCTTCTAATTTAAAAATATGGAAACTATATTAGATCGATATAGTTCGCTTCAATAACGAATAAATATTTGAACAATAAATAAGTGGTTGGAAAAGAAAGATTTATGGAAGATCATTTTATTCATCGTTTCATTATTTGTATTGTTTACATGGAGACTTAACAATTTTGAAGATTGTTTTGTATAAATGGTTTTAGCGTTTCTATAACTAATTTAGCAATTTTGGCAGAAGGTACTGTATGCGTTATATTTTTATTAGCTAATTCCATATAGAGTCTATCAATGGTATGTTGAAGGAAGATTGAGGAAGCAAAAAAAATTACTATATAATAATTAAGATTAAGTTTAGTTGTATAAGAATGAAAAGAATGTGTATAAGTAATTGATCCATTCAAGATCATAGCTGCATATTTAATTTAAAATTTTGAGATGATAAATATGGTGGAGCATTCTTATAATAACAATTTAATATCAATTATTTCAATTTTAATAATATATTAACCATTTAATATCAATATTAAAAATCTTAAACCTAACCTAAATCTTAAACATACTACTCTCAATCATAAAGCTAAACCTAGCGCCTTAAAAAATTCTTCTAAAAATCTAAAACGATCGTTGTAAAAACTTAAACTCTAAAACCATTTTCAAAATAGTGGTTTCTTAGCTAAATATTGTTATTATTTTTATGAATGTCTAGCTTAAAATCCCTCGTATTCTCATCTCCACCGAGAAAAAAAAAAGACCTAACATAATAATATGGATGAATATGTACATATGTTGCAGCTCATATATAGAAGAGAGTCTTGTTAAGCTTGTTAGTAGATCTAAAATTCATTGGTAAAAGACTTTTTGGTGCAAAATCATTGCTTTTGGTAGAAGACCTCCACTACAATCCATCATATGGAAATAATTGTAACACAACTTTATACAAATAAAAAATATATTATTTACCTCCAAAATATAAAACTTTCTACCTAAAATTTAGTTTTCTATTTAATATTAATATCAAATAAACTTTAATTAACTTAATTTAAAAAAACCAATATTATATAAACATAAAAAAAAAATAAAAAAAAATAAATAAATAGATATCCTAAACCCTCTACGACAACATATTAAGTATCCTCAACCAAAACTATTAAATAAATATTGTAAGGGACTTATTCTCAGGGACAACTTATTAAATATTAAACAATGCCAATTCCCTTGGAATGAAATGCCCTAAATTAATTTGTTCCTCGTCCATTTTCCCTGAATCTAATGATGTCGTATTTAAATATTTTTTCACTGCTCCATTTTCGTGTGTGTTATAACCAATATAAACAGTACATCACTTGACACCTTAATCTCTGTGTTTTCATTTGCTCCCATATATTCGAGTTTCTTCAAATAACTGGTATCTCTCAAGTTGGATCACATCAACAAACAGAGAGCAATTTAGGAAAATGTACCATCAGCAAGTTTTTGTACATAAAATATAAAGGCCTCAAAAACAGTTTCAGTAATGGAATTACCTTGGAGGAGTAGCACGCAACAAAGATTCAGATATGTAAACAATTATTTTATTCCAATTCATTGAGAGGGAAGTCGGCGAAACCACATTGATTTATGATTTCCGTCCAGCGCCTTGGCATTCATTTCTGCTAGGTGCTTTCAAGGCCATGATGTTTGTAACCTACTGACTTGCTCAACCTCAAGAGAGACTGCAGGCCAATGAATCAAACTGTTAATGAATGATTAATCAAATTGATATTTGGGCGATTAGGATTTTTGAAAAAAATGCTTCTTGAAATGTAACGCACACGTTTCAACTTTTTTTATTAATACGGTTGATTAGGGCATGGAGTTATTAATAATATTGCTTACAACAACTATGGCCAACAACTATGGCCAACGCTGTAAGGCCTTCGCTAACTTGGCACGGTTGGGCGACCGGTGCGCGGGCACGGCGGGCGTACGTTAGTGCGACAAGTGCGCAGAAACGGCTGGCACAAGTGCGACGAAAATGTGACGAAGAACAAACACTTGCGACAACACTTGGAGTATGAACCGAAGCTTATATGCGTTGGAACGAAGGCTTGCAAGCCGACTTGCAAGATGTTTGGAGAGCGCATTGTTATGACTTTTGGGGGTCGGCCTTAAGGCTGCACACCCCACGTATCACCAACAAGACATGCGTATATATAAGCATGCGATGGAGTCATTTTGGAGCATCACATTCACTCCTCACAACTTCGTGGAGTTCTAAAAAGTGCGCAGAATTAGAAGAGAGATGCGCATATCTCATGCGCTCATCTCTTAAGGTGTTGCACACTTGGAAAGTGAACAGGTCGAAGGTTGGCAAACGTGTCCGGGGTGAATTCTAAGGAGCAGTTTTGTGTAGGACTTGGCTAAGGGATCTTGGGTGGCTCGGGTGAGCACCTCCCTTCGTGCAAGGGTGCACAAGATGTTGTAAAAGGCAGGTGGCCTGTCTTTTGTAAAATTTGACTAAGTGTAGACTTGGTTTGGCAAGGCACACTAGTCTGTTGTAAACTGATATTCTTGATATAATAAAATTGTCGGGCAGACTTTCTGGGAGTTGCCCCTCCCTTTGTACTTGATTATTGTTGATGTTCTCGGTTTATTGTACATGGTTAATAATTGAGAATGGTCTTCACTAAAGTATAAAGGATAATGCTTTATTCGGTCATAAAAACATAAAGCTAAGTATGTTCATGTTGAAGTAGGCGTAGTCCATGGGTGTTAGTATTGTTAAAAAGAAAGCGCTCGGTGGTGCCGCACCTCACTACAAGCGGTTGGAAGATCACCGCAGGTGTAGTGGCGTGACAAAAGCCATTTGGCGCACAAACAGCTCCAATGATGATACCTCAATGTGATAATTTCAATCTAAGTTAATACATATATTAACAACCAACTACGTTTCAAGTATTTTTTATTTTATTTTTAATTCTATTTTTTTTCTAAATTTTCAGTGTTTTTTTTCTTTCTTAATTTTCATAAGTGGTAATGTTTTTTTAATCATATTTTGTTTAAAACATTATTTTAAACAAGGTTTAAATATTTGATTTAGATATGTAAAAAAGTTATGAATTATAATTTCATTTGTTAATGCAGTGGCTAGGTATATAAAATATATTGACATCTTTTAATTTAGATCATTAAATCAAAATAATTAATTAGTAAAATGATTAAAGAAGAAAGCCTATCTATATAATTAAATTAAATATTTAATAATCATAAGAAATATATTTTATTTTCTAAAATTTTTATTACTAATGATGATGATGGTTAACAGACCAAACTTTGGTCTATCCGACCTAAAGAAAAAAATTATTTAGTTTGATTTAAGATTTTATTCCTATGCTCAAAAATCTTGGAGAGAAGCCTCCCGAGCTCACTGTAATTTTGACAACGTAAAAGGCTAGGAAGGTCAGTGTTGCAACAAAGATTTTGAAACTGAGATCTAATGTGGTTGTACCCGAGGCACTCTAAGAGGAAGTGATTTTCATCCTCGATGTTCGTATTCTCACAGAGATGGTAGAATCTTTCCATCCATGGTGTTTTAGTAAACCCGTTTCACTATGGAGCTCATGAGAGTTCGTTCTAATCTTGGCTATATTAATTTTCTTTTTTGAGCTAGTTAAAATAGAGAACCTTTCCATCCATGGTGTTTTAGGAACTGCCCAACGACCCGTTTCACTATGGAGCTCAAGAGAGTTCGTTCTAATCTTGGCTATATTAATTTTCTTCTTTGAGCTAGTTAAAATAGAGAGATATTTTTGATCTTCTAGGGTAGGGTTGATGACCTCCTTATAATATCTTAATTTTCTTTTAGCTGCTAAACCTTTCTCACACCACATTTTTTCTTTGAACTTAGAATTAACAATATTTTTAATGTTATTAATGTTTTGCAATGCAACATTCTCCTCGATCTCCCAATGGTTTAACCAGCCTTGGTGTCTTTATATCAACCTCGTTTGAGCCTTAGGTGGTTTTGCTTGGAATTTAAAGCTATCTTAGAAAGTCTATGGTCTCTTATGTTATTGAGACAATAATTTTTTATTGGCTATAAAAATTAACATGACAATTTTTTATATTTTCTAAAATTATTATTATTGTTATTTTATTAGCAGAAAATTGTATATTTTCTAAAAATATTATTACTGTCTTTTGATTAGAAAAAAAAATTGACATGAAATTTTTTATAAAATTTACAAATAATTTTTTAAAAGTAAAAATATATTAAAAAATAAAAATAAAAATTAAGGTATGGTCTAGATTCGCAGAAAGGTGCTACAAACTGTCCGGACTACAAACAGTCAAGATGGTTATAAATAAGCATTTAAAACATAATCCATGTGAAAAGATATATTTTTCATCTATTGCTATTGAAATTCATTCTAATATATTTTTTTTAATATTTGTATGTCTTGCGAAAATTCATATGGTTTTGTAGAACTCAAGCTCAACAAATAGTATGTTTATCTAAAACAACTAAAATGTTTTTTGGACTCATAATTTGTCCATTGATGTTATATGGGTGTGAATTGTGGGCTAGCAGGCACCCCATCTCAAAATGGAAACAAATTGGGAAAATCCAAGAACCCTTGATCATGAGCAAGTTCAAAAAAAGTATCTTATGAGATAATGTCGAGTGAAACATGATCAACTCCCATCAAAGCAATTGTTACAAATTGAGAAAATCCAAGAACCCTTGATCATGAGCAAGTTCAAAATAAGTATTTTATGAGATAATGTTGAGTGAAACATGATCAACTCCCATCAAAGCAATTGTTATGATGTGGCTCATAAGATATCTAACAAGAATTGAGAAAATGGGAGTAGGTAGATGGCCTAATTTTATCTTCAACGAAGCCATGAGTGAAAGAAAGAAAACATGGATGAAACAAAACTACATATGGATGCAAAAATGGAATATCTACCTCAATGCCTATCCCCAAATAGCGAGGAGCTAAATAATTTTGTTATGGAGAAGTTTCTTAAACGGGTATGTGGAAAAGATTTGGGTAGAAAGAAGAAGTACTACATTGAGGAATTCAACCCTACATGTCATCTACAACAAAAAGAGTTTATTGGAGCTAGCATTCCGTGGAGGGCAAGAGTGCTTATTTCTCAATTAAGAACCAACTCGCATCAACTTTGGTGTAAAAGAGGACGGTGAAAAAAACCTAAAGAAGCTTGGGAAGAACGGGTGTGTACATTTTGCACATCTAGGGGCAGTGTAATCATAAAAACATTTCATTTTGGAATGTGATGCATTCAAAGATATCAGAGAAAGTTATGGGAATATGTTAACATCAATTTCTTGAAATTGGAAAATTGTTAAAAGATTGAGTCAGCGCATCATCAATTTGAACAAAAAAAAGATTAAATTTGACAAAACTCGGAGGTGAAGGCCCCACTAATGATGCATCACCTGTGACCAGTGCTTCCTTTGAGCGTACTCTTTCTAAAATTGAGTGGAAGCTTGAGTCGCGAATACAACGTGTTTATTAATTGAAGGAGACCAAGTTAACAAAACAACAACCCGGTTTTGGTTGAGGCAAGTCAAAGCCAATTCGTGGTTTTGGTTAAGTCAAATTCCGCAAAACACGAAGATGTCACATGCTTCCTGCACGTTCATGTGTGCTTATTAAGTCAACATCGTTAGCGGGTTGAATAGTAAAATGGTAGAATTAGTTTTTAACTTTTTAATAGATAGGATGCATTTAAAAAACTAACTGCACATTTTTTTTCCTGGGTTGTCTTTTTATTATGGTTTATATTTATGAATTTTTTTATTTTCCTCTTTGTTATTTTTTTCTCCATTTACAGTCTATAACTAACATATTTTTGAGGTTGGCAAAATAGTATCTAAATTATTTTAATAATTATAATATTAATTATAAAAATATATAATTTTAAAATATATAAATAATTTATTTAACAATTATATATATATATAACTATTTTATTTTATTTAATTTATGTATTAGTATCTAAATCTTAGTCATCAATTTATAATAAAACATTAAATTATTCATGTCAAATGAAATAAAACTTTTTGTTTAACATATTTGATTTTAACTTTAGTATATGACTTTGGTATCTTTCAAATTTTTTTTTTATTTTTTTTTCTGGGTTGTCTTTTTATTATGGTTTATATTTAGGAATTTTTTTATTTTCCTCTTTGCTATTTTGTTTTTTTAATTACAATGTATAATTAACATATTTTTGAGGTTGGAAAAATAATATCTAAATTATTTTAATAATTATAATATTAATTATAAAAATATATAATTTTAAAATATATAAATAATTTATTTAACAATTTCATTTATTTTATATATATATATAATTTTATTTAATTTATTTATTAGTATTTAAATCTTAGTCATCAATTTATAATAAAACATTAAATTATTCATGTCAAATGAAACATTACGTAAAACCTTTTGTTTAACGTATTGATTTATCTTTAGTATATGACTTTGGTATCTTTTCATTTTAATAAGGGTTAAACTAATTGATAAAAAAATACAGCTCAATTATTGTCGATCTATGTTCATTTATCTACTCTTTTTTAGGGTTGTGAATTTTCTTAAATTTTGCATTGAAATGCAAAATTATGATGTAGGTTTGTTCATCTTTTAATTTTACTGTATATATTGTTTTGGTGTTTGTGAAGTTGTTTCATATTTTATATAAATTATATCTATAAATAAATTATAGAAGCTTAATAATATTTTTATATATAAATGATGATGATGATTTTAAATTTTGCATTTTCAATGCTCAATTATGATGTAGGTTTGTTTATCTTTTAATTTCACTATATTTTTTTTTGGTATTTGTGAAGTTGTTTAATATTTTATATAAATTATATATATAAGTAAATTATAGAAGTTTAATAATATTTTTATATATAACAATTGATGATGATGATGATGATGATCCTAAATTTTGCATTTTCAATGCTCAATTATGATGTAGGTTTGTTCATCTTTTAATTTTACTATATATTTTTTTGGTGTTTGTGAAGTTGTTTAATATTTTATATAAATTATATATATATATGTAAATTATAGAAGTTTAATAATATTTTTATATATAACAATCAATGATGATGATGATGACGACGACGATGACGACGGTGGCAGCGGTGACGACGACGATGGCTGCGACGAAACCTTAAGAAAAAAACAGTTAATTGAGATTATTTAAAATTTTATTTATGTGATCCAAAAGGAGGGAAAGAAGTGTTCTAAGGTCATTGTAGTTTTGCTGACTGAACAAGTCGCGGAGGTTGGTC
This sequence comes from Pinus tabuliformis, assembly GCA_031772625.1. Lineage (NCBI taxonomy): Eukaryota > Viridiplantae > Streptophyta > Pinopsida > Pinales > Pinaceae > Pinus > Pinus tabuliformis. Next base: position 2,078,333,514 of record CM062818.1, read on the forward strand.
ATGGGGAAAATGTTTTGGAAATGAAAGCAAATGTGTGTAAGGGCCCAACAATCCAAGAGAAGGTGCTTTTCATCTTCGACTCTCTTAGTATCGCAAAGGAGGCATATTCTGTAGTCACAAGGTTTCTTAGAAATAGACCAATGCTTGGTTTCACTCCAAAGATCATGAGAATTAGTTCTAATCCTTGCAATATTCATTCTCTTCTTGTTGGCATTATGATACATATGTTGTACTTGATGGCAACCCACTCATCTCAGATAATAAATTATAGTGTAGAGAAAAGTTCACGCACTTATATGCAGAGAAAATTTTATTTCATGTAGAGAAAAGTTCACGCACTTTTATGCAGAGAAAAGTTTATTTCATGTAGAGAAAAGTTCACGCACTTTTATGCAGAGAAAAGTTTATTTCATGTAGAGAAAAAGTTCACGCACTTTCATGCAAGGAAAAACGCGTATATGTTGGAGAACTTACCTTTGGTCCATGGTAGTTAGTCCTTGGTATTTGAACCTATGAGGAAAAGCGCGTATATGTTGGAGAACTTACCTTTGGTCCATGGTAGTTAGTCCTTGGTATTTGAACCTATGAGGAAAAGCGCGTATATGTTGGAGAACTTACCTTTGGTCCATGGTAGTTAGTCCTTGGTATTTGAACCTATGAGGAAAAGCGTGTATATGTTGGAGAACTTACCTTTGGTCCATGGTAGTTTGTTCTTGGTATTTGAACCTATGGTTTTGGACCACGGTACATAGTCAAAAGTGTTGATCTCACGTACTTTCATGGTTGGTTCATGATATTAGTCCAACAGTGTTTTTGATCCTATGGTTTTGGCCCGTGGTATTGTGAAAGGCCTAAGCCTATATAAAGCAAAGGAGATCACTTGGCTAATTCATTCTTGCAAATCGAATATCTTAAGATCTGAAATATTGGGTTATTGGTTTAAAAGTTTGATCTATGAAAGGGAAGTTGAAAGCGAATCTGTGAAGGGTGATCTCTCGAGTGCTGCAGCTGCGGAAGTGCGGAGGCGCCACAGAAGGTGCAGTGCAGAGGCGCCATAGAAAGCGCAGTACGGAGGCGCCACAGAAGGCGCAGTACAGAGGCGCCACAGAAGGCGCAGTGCGGAGATGCCACAGAGGCGTCACAAAAGGCGCAGTACGGAGACGCCACAGAGGCATCACAGAAGGCGCAGTGCGGAGACGCTACAAAGGCGTCACAGAAGGCGCAGTGCGGAGGCGCCACAGAAGGCGCAGTGCGGAGGCGCCATAGAAGGCGCAGTGCGGAGGCACCACAGAAGGCGCAGTATAGAGGCGCCACAGAAGGCGCAGTGCGGAGACGCCACAGAGGCGTCACAGAAGGTGCAGTGCGGAGACGCCACAGAGGCGTCACAGAAGGCGCAGTGCGGAGGCGCCACAAAAGGCGCAGTGCGGAGACGCCACAGAAGCGCCACAGAAGGCGCAATGCGGAGGCGCCACAGAAGGCATAGTGCGGAGGCGCCACAGAAGGCGCAGTGCGGAGACGCCACAGAGGCGCCACAGAAGGCGCAGTGCGGAGGCGCCATAGAAGGCGCAGTGTGGAGGCGTCACATAAGGCGCAGTGTGGAGGCGCCACAGAAGGCGCAGTGCGGAGGCGCCACAGAAGACGCAGGTGCGGTGGTCGCGGCGCCACAAAAGGCGCAGTTTGAAAATTTATGAAAAGTGGTCCTTGAAAGAAAAGAAGTAGGGGGTTGTAGCTCCCTTCCAGGAGAGACTGGAAAACGAGAGAGAGTTGTAGCTCTTTGCAGGTTGCAGCCTGCGTACTGGTAAAGGACTGCACCAGTACAAAACCATTGTAAAAGGAGTTTCTAATTTGAAAGAAGATAGAGACATATTGCAGCAGGTGGTTTTCACCCACATTGGGTTTCCACCTTACATCTTGTGTTCTTTGGTGTGACTATCTGTTTTCTTTGTTCATGCTCATTGTTTTATGGTACTGACATGCAAAAATAATTCAAAGAATAAATAAGGGAGATTTATTAAAAGAACTTGATAATACTGATTCACCCCCCTTCTCAGTATTATTTCCAACAATTGGTATCAGAGCAGGTCCTTCAGAGAAGCTTGATCGCTTGAAGGAAGATCATTCATCATGAGCAACTACGAGAGGGAAGCATCAATCAGGCCACCAATTTTTGATGGGAAAAACTTCAATTATTTGAAGGGGGGTCCATCAGACAGAAGAGAAGTTGCTTTCAAGGCGTGAGGCAAAGAAGATTATTATGAAGCAAGTCACGTGCCAGAAGAAGAAGAAGAAGAATCAAATTTTGTCAGAAATCTTCAAAGGGGTTCTGGAAGATTCAGAGGTAAGTTACCTTTTAAATGCTTTGCTTGTGGAAGAGTAGGTCATTATGCTGCAAAATGTCCTTATAAGGATAAAGGAAAGGAACCTGCTAGATGGAACAAGAAACAAAGGGCAAATAAGAAAAGTTACTACACTCATGAAGATAGTGATGGTCTATCAAATAGTGATGAAGATGAACGAGGTAATGACTCTAAACTGTTAATGGCATTTGAAGATGATGATTATATGGATGCTATAGATGTGGATAGCCTTTATGAAGAAATTACTAGACTCAAGAGATGTGTAGAAGAAAAGAATATGATCATTGATACTCTACAATTTCAAATTGATGAAAAGGAAAAACATCTTGAAAAATTAGAAGGTGAAATTGTTGGTCTTAGAAAAGAAATTAAGAAAAAAAAAGCTATTAATCTTAAGTTTTTCAAAGGATCTGAAACTTTGGATGAGATTATCGATGCACAGCGTTCTCCACTAAACAAGACAGGTCTGGGCTATAATGAAGGAACTTCTCAAGCATCCACCTCAAAAATTTATCTTGATGCAGTAAGAAGGAATGAGCAAAAGCACAATGAAGACCAACAGGTAAAGCAGGGACGAATTGCAAACAGAGACTATCAGGGGCAATCCATCTTAAGGATGAACAAAAGCTACAACTAGCCACTAGTAAAATCTTCTCAATTTGGTTCAAGAATGGATGACAATAGAAATTACAATCATTTGGCCAGAAGATTTGATAACCGCAGAAGTTTCTTCAATGGACAATGCTTTTCTTGCCATAACTTTGGTCACAAGGCAGCTCAATGTGTTGCATATAAAACAATCATGACTAGAGAAGCTCAAAAACAAAGAAGTATGACCGGGATTACAAAAAGGACCTATAACAACTTTTCGGTTCTTGAAAATGAAGTTGAATGTTCTATTTGCAATAATTTTGGTCATGAAGATTCTGAATGCAGGAGCAGGTTTCAGCAGACAAAGGAACAAGCATCAAGCGCCAAAACATGGAGAATAAAGGAACCACAAACAGAAAGATGTGGGATAGCATTTTATGCAGAGGGACAGGAAAATCTATGGTACATTGACAGTGGATGTTTGAAGCATATGATAGGTGATAAAGAAAAACTTGAGTCATTTTCTGCTCTTGAAAAAGGAAAGAAAGTTTCTTTTGGAAATGATACTCCTGCAACTATAAAAGGAAAATGCATTGCTCAGTTAAAAGAAAAGGTCAAGGCTAGAAATGTTTTGTATGTTGATGGATTGAAACATAATCTTCTAAGTGTCAGCCAGATGTGTGATCAAGGAACCGAGGTGATATTTAGATCAAACGGATGTCGTGTTCGTGATCTTGATACAGGTGAAACAGTGATCAAAGGTAGAAGAACTCCAAATAATCTATACATATTTGAAGAAGGACAACAACAATGCTATCTAAGCAAGGATGATGAACACTGGTTATGGCATCGGAGGTTGGGGCATCTAAGCTTTTCACAAATAAGGAAAGCATGCAAATATCAAGAAGTTCGCGATCTTCCAGATATCAAAATTCCAGACAACACCATATGCAAATCATGTCAGTTTGGAAAGCAAACCAGAACTAACTTTCCAGAGAAGGAAGGATCAGCTAGCATGCCTCTTGAGCTAGTACATACAGATACATGTGGTCCATTCAGGAAAAGGACACCTCGAGGATAATAATACTTGATATTATTCATTGATGATTTCTCCAGGTTTGTCTGGTTAGGACTTATGAAGCACAAAGATGAAGCATTCGAAAAATTCAAATCCTTCAAAGCCTTGGTTGAAAATGAATCACGATACAAAATTAAGTGCCTCAAATCCGACAGAGGTGGGGAGTTTACCTCAAATGAATTTTTCGATTTCTGTGAAGAACATGGGATAAGAAGAGAATTCTCTACAGCTAGAACTCCTCAGCAAAATGGAGTTGTGGAAAGAATGAACAAAACATTCCAACAAATGGCTCGTGCTATGCTTGATGAGTCGGGAACTCCCGCAACTTTTTGGGGTGAAGCTGCACATGCTGCGGTTGTTATTCTCAACAAAACAAATGTCCGGGTGAACAACACTCAAACCCCTCATGAACTCTGGTGTGGTGAGACTCCTTCGGTAAAGCACTTCAAAATCTTTGGGAGCAAAGGTTATATTAAGAACACTGATGAGCAACTTGGCAAACTTGAACCTAGAGCAGATGAAGGCATTCTTCTTGGTTACTCTCCACATAGCAAAGCATACAAGTGCTACAATAAAATACTTGGCAGAATTGTTGACAGCATTGATGTAGTGGTTGATGAGAAGGGATACATTCCTAGGCAAGTACATCATGAAGACATCGAAGAAGATGAAGGCTACCCTCAAAGACAGAATGATGAAGAAGAAGAACCTCAAGAAGAACCAGAGGAGCAGACAAGAATAGAAGAAAGGACTCCATCCAGATATGTTCAGAAGAATCATCCAGAATCTCAGATTGTGGGACAGAAAGAAGCAGGTGTACAAACAAGAAGAATAGTTGCAGAAGCTTCAAGCTATTTGGCATTACTCTCCTCCACTGAACCACAAAATGTGAAAGAGGCATGCAAAGATGAATGTTGGGTGAAAGCAATGGATGAAGAACTTGAGCAGATCGAAAAGAACAACACTTGGGAGCTGGTTCCTAGACCAAAGGATAAGAATGTTATCGGAAAAAAATGGGTCTTCAAAAATAAATTGAATGAAAATGGAGAAGTAATTAGAAACAAGGCTAGACTTGTTTGTAAAGGGTATGCGCAGCAAGAAGGAATAGACTTTGAAGAAACCTTTGCTCCGGTTGTAAGAATTGAGGCCATCCGAATGTTCCTTGCTCTCTCAAGCTTTCAAAACTTCAAAGTATTTCAAATGGACGTGAAATCAGCCTTTCTGAATGGAGACTTGGAAGAAGAAGTATACATCGAGCAGCCAGATGGGTTCATTCTTGGAAATGATCAAAATCTTGTATGCAAATTGAAAAAGGCTCTCTATGGTCTCAAACAAGCTCCAAGGGCTTGGTACTATCGTTTGGACAAATATCTTCATCAACAAGGCTTTTTAAAAGGATCAGCAGATAGCAATATTTATATAAAAGTTGAAAATAACAAATTGCTAATACTTGTTATGTATGTAGATGACATTATCTTTGGCAGCAATGAAGAAGCTATGAGTCAAAGCTTTGCCTTGGTGATGCAGAAAGAATTCGAAATGTCCTTGCTGGGAGAATTGACATATTTTCTTGGTTTGCAAATCCAACAAAAGGAAGGAGGGATCTTTTTGTCTCAAACCAAGTATCTCAAACAGATTTTGAAGAAATATGGCATGGAAGATGCAAAACCAGTATGTACACCTATGGTCACAGGATGTAGCCTCAGTGAAAATGATGAATCTGTAGCAGTGCATCAACCAACCTATAGATCTATGATTGGAAGTTTACTTTATTTGACAGGTACCCGACCGGATATCATGCATGCAGTCGGAATAGTTGGAAGATTTCAGGCAAATCCAAAGGAAACTCATCTTCAGGCAGTAAAGAGAATCTTCAAATATCTTCAAGGGACTCAAAACTATGGCTTATGGTATCCTAGAGATACAGATCTCACACTTCATGCTTATACAGATGCAGATTGGGCCGGAAGCGTGGATGACAGGAAAAGCACAAGTGGTGGTGCATTCTTTATGGGTTCCAGATTAGTATCTTGGTTCAACAAGAAACAGAGTTCGATTGCCTTGTCTATAGCTGGAGCAGAATATGTTGCTGCTGCATCTTGCTGCACTCAACTCCTTTGGATGATGCAGACCTTGCAGGATTTTCAAATCACTTGTACACCACCCATCTCCATCTTATGTGATAATACAAGTGCAATCAGCATTTCAAAGAACCCAGTCATGCATTCAAAAACCAAGCACATACCAATTAAGTATCACTTTCTCTGAGAACAAGTGCTTGAACAAAAGGTCAAGTTGTAGTATGTTCCTTCTAAGGAACAGGTTGCTGATATACTCACCAAACCATTGCCTAGGGAGACCTTTGAATACCTCAGGCAAAAGCTGGGGGTTGTTGATGCATCATCTTGTTATTGAATCTCTTCTGATTGTTGGTTGTACGCAAGGTTCATCTGAAGTATATGCGTACATGTGCTGGGTTGCGGATTGGTCAAAGATCGAATGGCACAGGTTCAGGGGGAGCATATCATGCATTGTTGGCATTATGGAGGAAGTACAGAATGAGATCATGGATGCTGGTCTGAATATTGCTGCAATACGTCTCTATCTCTTTCATGGTCATGGATTATGGTTCTTCTTTGTAGATCTGGTTTATAGTCAGGGGGAGCATGTTCTTAGGGGGAGCATAACCCTTTGCCCTTGATGTCAAAGGGGGAGAGTGATTGGTTGTTGTTGCCATCAAGTCCAAAGGGGGAGATTGTTGGCATTATGATACATATGTTGTACTTGATGGAAACCCACTCATCTCAGATAATAAATTATAGTGTAGAGAAAAGTTCACGCAATTATATGCAGAGAAAAGTTTATTTCATGTAGAGAAACATTCACGCACTTTTATGCAGAGAAAATTTTATTTCATGTAGAGAAAATTTCACGCACTTTTATACAGAGAAAAGTTTATTTCATGTAGAGAAAAAGTTCACGCACTTTCATGCAAGGAAAAGCGCGTATATGTTGGAGAACTTACCTTTGGTCCATGGTAGTTAGTCCTTGGTATTTGAACCTATGAGGAAAAGCGCGTATATGTTGGAGAACTTACCTTTGGTCCATGGTAGTTAGTCCTTGGTATTTGAACCTATGGTTTTGGACCATGGTACTTCATCAAAAGTGTTGATCTCACGTACTTTCATGGTTGGTTCATGGTATTAGTCCAACAGTTTTTTTGATCCTATGGTTTTGGCCCGTGGTATTGTGAAAGGCCTAAGCCTATATAAAGCAAAGGAGATCACTTGGCTAATTCATTCTTGCAAATCGAATATCTTAAGATCTGAAATATTGGGTTATTGTTTTAAAAGTTTGATCTATGAAAGGGAAGTTGAAAGCGAATCTGTGAAGGGTGATCTCTCGAGCGCTGCAGCTGCGGAAGTGCGGAGGCGCCACAGAAGGCGCAGTACAGAGGCGCCACAGAAGGCGCAGTGCGGAGGCGCCACAGAAGGCGCAGTACAGAGGCGCCACAGAAGGCGCAGTGCGGAGACGCCACAGAGGCGTCACAGAAGGCGCAGTGCGGAGACGCCACAGAGGCGTCACAGAAGGCGCAGTGCGGAGACGCCACAGAGGCGTCACAGAAGGCGCAGTGCGGAGGCGCCACAGAAGGCGCAGTGCGGAGGCACCACAGAAGGCGCAGTACAGAGGCGCCACAGAAGGCGCAGTGCGGAGACGCCACAGAGGCGTCATAGAAGGCGTAGTGCGGAGACGCCACAGAGGCGTCATAGAAGGCGCAGTGCGGAGGCGCCACAGAAGGCGCAGTGCGGAGACGCCACAGAGGCGCCACAGAAGGCGCAGTGCGGAGGCGCCACAGAAGGCGTAGTGCGGAGGCGCCACAGAAGGTGCAGTGCGGAGACGCCACAGAGGCGCCACAGAAGGCGCAGTGCGGAGGCACCACAGAAGGCGCAGTGCGGAGGTGCCACAGAATACGCAGGTGCGGTGGTCACAGCGCCACAGAAGGCGCAGTTTGAAAATTTATGAAAAGTGGTCCTTGAAAGAAAAGAAGTAGGGGGTTGTAGCTCCCTTCCAGGAGAGACTGGAAAACGAGAGAGAGTTGTAGCTCTCTGCATGTTGCAGCCTGCGTACTGGTAAAGGACTGCACCAGTACAAAACCATTGTAAAAGGAGTTTCTAATTTGAAAGAAGATAGAGACATATTACAGCAGGTGGTTTTCACCCACATTGGGTTTCCACCTTACATCTTGTGTTCTTTGGTGTGACTATCTGTTTTCTTTGTTCATGCTCATTATTTTATGGTCCTGACATGCAAAAATAATTCAAAGAATAAATAAGGGAGATTTATTAAAAGAACTTGATAATACTGATTCACCCCCCCTCTCAGTATTATTTCCAACACTTCTTAGCATTGGTTAAGACAGAAAAGTAATCCTGGTTAGCAAGCGTGGGCTTTGTTGAATTTCCACATTCTTGGGTCTAGGTTAAAATCTTAAAATCTCTAATGCTATCAAACCAAGAATCTCAACCAGAACTGCTTTGCACAATCGAATATAAATAGTAGTAAATCACACATGCACAAAATATAAACAACTTTTTACAATTTTTAACCTAACTTCGTTATATTAATCCAATTAATATAATAAAATTGAATAGGGCTCCCATACTAGTGATAATGGCCCTCATACATCCACTAGTACAAGATACAAACTTGTTGTAGCGGCTACAACCACCCTCCAAAAATTTTCCTTAGCTTCGTTTTGGAGCCTCCCTACCAACCATCCTTAGCAGCATGTCTTGTGATGAGCCCTGTTATCACCCCAAGAAACTCTCCTAGGTTGTATCTCAGAGATGCTCGGGAACATTACAAACTCAACAAAATGTTGTAAATGGATGAATGGAAGGAATGATGCTTGTTCAAGCCAGATAACCACTTCTACTATGCTTAACCCCAGACATGCATGAACACCCCCAGACTACAAGGCTTTAGACCACCAATTACTCATAGTTTAAGGATTAAGTGAATATGGAGAATACTGACCACACCAGCAGATGCACAAGACCATGTGATGGCTAGCTGCAACCAGTAAAAAGGTCTGCAAATCTATTTCCTAATTGTGCACACCTAATATTCAACGGTTGGGTAAACTGGAACGTGAACAGTCATCAAGAAGATGAACTGATCCGCCCCATTTATGTATATACATGATAGTTATCTAATGAAATAATCAATCAGTTTTCTTCTGCCCATTCTGGAGTTACCCTGGCCTGACATGGTATCAGAGCGCAGGTCCCAGATTCCTTGTAACTCCTCTGGCCATAACGCCTCTGCCTGAACGTTTGCCTGGCGCCTCTGCCTGAACGTTTGCCTGGCGCCTCTGCCTGAACGTTTGCCTGCCCAGAAATGATGGTGCACTGCACTACCTCTGTCGCTGCCCAGAGATGCGTTGGACCCAATGCTCATTGAGGCACAATAGTCTTCCGCCATAGCCTACCAGTCTTCGTCCGAGGAGGTAGACGGTTCGCTAGCTGTTGTTTCTTTGGAGTTTTGTCTACAAAGGGCGAAGAAGCGCCGGCAACTGAGGGCTTTGTTGTCCTCTCCGCCTCCACCTCCAAACGGCAGCACATTGCATACTTGGTCACCAGTTTGGTTGCTAAGAAAATGTTTCGATCCAACCCCTGAATAAATATATGGGCATGGATTTGCGTTAATGTTTTTCTATCTGCACAGAGCTGCAAGAGAGATGCGTAAGTATTGACGTTGTATTCGACTGCGAGCTCGACGACATCCATAATCCTTTTCAAGCGATCCTCTCTGAGCAATGACATTGGTATCGGCTCTTACCTTTAATTGCAAAATTTTTTGATAGATTTTCTGGAGTTAAGGTGAATTTACACTCGGATTTGTGAACTGAGTATAGTTTTTGAGACTTTGAAACTAAACTCGTGGTATCCCAAGAACGCTGGCGACTCCGCATACGACTGAGATGTGAGACTGTGGTGCGTTGCTGAACTGTGGTATCCCAAGACTGAGATGTGAGACCGATGCCATACCAATTTCGCCTGGACTTTAGCACTCGACAAGGCAGAGACTCCACATGAAAAGGCTTTGCATTTGTCTTCTGCGAGGAGGTATAACGTGTCCCTTAAGTTTGAGAATGCCGATATATGACAAGAGAGATGTTTTTAACTTCAGTATGGCGGTTCTGGTATAGTGTTGCGCAGATGATTTTAACTTCAGTGTATAGCAGTTTTGGTATAGTGTTGAGCAGTTCTTCAGTGTATATTTATGATAGCAGTTTTGGTATAGCGTTGAGCAGTTTGTTGAATTCATGATATTACACAGTTTAAATAATTCAAAGCGTTTGTATATCATTCAAAATATTGCGGTGTTTCCAGAATGTTTTATATACCAAAGCATTTGTAGCATTTCATGATATATTGATATATTGAAGTGATATATTAATACAATGAAGTAATATTTTGAAGTGATCCCTTGTGCATTTTTTCAAAACATAGTAGTATTGCAGTAATATGTACAATGAAATGCTGATGCTTTTAGCAAATATTAGAGGGATTTGAAGGCTGTAACGTAAGGATTTTTTAGCAGAAGTAATTTTTTACAGAATGCATTCAATCGTCTCTATGGTAGGAATAGTTCTCACTGGCAAGGAGAACTATTCTGAATGGTCTCGGATGGTAAAACACACTCTCATCTACAATGAGTTATGGAAAGGAGTGTGTGTCGGAGAAGAAGACAAAGACCCTGTGCAGCCTACATCAGATAAAGAACTTGACATTTGGGAAAACAAGAACAGCAAAGCCTATGCATTGATCGCAGCATCTGTAAATGAAGAAGTAAGTCATCATATTTCATCTTATTCCACTGCCTTTGAAGCTTTACAAAAGCTGAAAGAACTCTATGACTCACATTCTGCACTTGAAGTTGTTCAGCTCATGATTAAACTCTTCACTCTTGAACTGAAAAATAATGATCCTCTTGCTCTTGCATCTGAAGTAAAGTCTATAATGCATGATATTAAATCCACTAAGGTTGAGCTGGATATCCCTCTTATTGCCTTTCTCAAAGCTCTCTATCCTACCTACTCCAATTATCTTGAGTCATTACAAGCAAATGGAAATCTTAAAGATATAACCTTTGACTCTCTTGTGAAAAAGTTTGCTGAAAGAGAGAAAGCCTTTGGAAAGAAGACAGTCCCTGAATCTTCTGAAGAGACTGTTTTCCTTGCTCATAAAGAAAAGCATCCTACTCAAGATTCTACAAGAGGAAGAGGTGGACGAAGAGGAAGAGGAAGATACTTCAGAGGCAGGGGGGGCAGACATTCTCAAGGAGAAAAAGCAGATCTGCATTGCAATCGCTGCAAACGAAATGAATCACATGATGCTTCTACATGCAAGCTACCATGGGACAAAATTGAGCAGAGAAGAAACCAGCAGAAAGGTAAAACTGATGACACTGACAAAGGTAAAGCACCTGAATCCGCTCACTATATTGAGGCACAATGTAACATTGGAGTAAATGAAGATTTGTTTAATGCTTCACTTGCTTCTTCGAAAAATGATTGGTTGCTTGATTCAGGAGCAACCTGTCATATGACTCATAGGAAAGATTTTTTTGAAGATTTAACTAACAATGTTGATGGAGCAGTATACTTTGCAGATCAGTCAAAAATCAAGCCATCAGGGCTTGGCACAATCAGGCTTAAACTGCCTGGTCTTCCAGACTTTCTTCTGGATCATGTTCTATATCTCCCACAACTCAAGAGAAACTTGCGTCCTTGGTCCACATCCGCCAACAAGGTCACTCCATTCATATGTTTGATGGAAAGCTTGAGGTAAGAAAGGCATCTGACCACTCACTTGTCATGAGGGGAATAGAAGAAGAAATACTTCTTAAACTGCAAGGAACCTCTGCTCATGCACAACATTTCTCATATATTTCTCATCATGAAGAAGGTACACTTCCATCAAGTTTATTACGGCATGCTAGATTTGGACATTTAAACTATGAAAGTCTTCGCTTATTAAAGAAAAATGGTGTTGCTGGTTTGCCTACAATTCCTATAAAACATAAGCAATGTGATGATTGCATTCTAGGAAAGCATAGAAAACAGTCTTTTCATGATTCACATTCAAGAGCACATAGGAAGCTTGAACTCATTCATTCAGATTTATGTGGTCCAATGCCTGTTGCTTCTGCAAATGGAAATAAATATATCATGACATTTATTGATGATTACACCAGAATGTGTTGGGTTTATTTATTGAAGAACAAATTTGATGCTTTTCAAACATTCGAGAATTTTCATAAGTGGATTGAAAATGATGCACAATCTCATATTGGGTCTATTCGCACTGATAATGGAAAAGAATATACGTCAAATGAATTTGAAAACTATCTTCGCCAACATGGGATCAAACATCAAACAATTGTACCTTATAATCCCCAACAGAATGGTGTAGCAGAAAGAATGAATAGAACAATCTTGAATATGGTACGATCCATGCTTTTCTTCAAAAATGTAAAGATAATGTTTTGGGCTGATGCTGTTCTATGTGCTGCATATATAAAGAATAGATGTCCATCTAGTGCTATAAGAAACAAGACTCCTTATGAATTGTGGTATGGACATGTTCCTTCGGTAAAACATCTCAGGATTTTTGGTTCCACCTATTATGCTTTAATACCAAAGGTACATAGAAACAAACTTGGTGCTAGAAGTCGTAAGTGTATCTTCCTGGGGTATTCAAACACCTCTAAAGCATACCATCTCTATGATGAAGTAAATAAAAAGTTTGTTGTATCTAGAGATGTCATTTTTCTTGAATCATCCAAATCTTACAGTGTTGTTGAGCGGCAACTTGATCTCTTGGATAGATTCACAAAAACGAAATCATTTCAAGAGTTTGATAATCAGATTCCACATCTTGAAGGGGGGATTCCTATACTAGATCAACATGTGGAATCTTCTTCTGAAGAACAATCTCCCTTGCATGAAACTCCAACACCGGATGGTCCTTTAAGTGATGTAATTGATAGAATTGGGAGACTTAATCTTGATTCAATCCCAAATCAATCAACAGAGCAACCTGGACCATCTCAGAAAGGTCCCCCAAAGTGGCTGACAAAGACACTTGAAAGTGTTCATCCTGATGAAATTGGAAAAACAGGAACCAGAAATAAAAACCGACAAGATGGAGGTGATGTAGATAACTCTAATTCAACCTGTTGATATGGATGTTACTTATGACTGTGAATTGAACTTGTCTACAGATTTTGAACCAACTTCCTTCAAAGAAGCTTCTTCTCATGATGAATGGAAAGAATCGATGCAGAAGGAGTATGATGCCCTCATAAAGAATGGCACTTGGAAGTTGGTTGATCCTCCATTTGGAACCAAACCAATTGGCTGCAAGTGGGTCTACAAGAACAAGTACAAAGCTGATGGATCACTTGACAAGCACAAAGCTAAGCTTGTGGCAAAAGGTTTTGCACAAAATGAAGGGGTCGATTATGAGGAAACTTTTGCCCCCACATCAAAATGGGTCACCATCCGGACACTCTTTGCACTAGCTGCTCAGAACGGTTGGAAAGTCCATCAAATGGATGTAAAAACTGCATTCTTGAATGGAGATCTAAAAGAGAATGTTTTTATGTCCCAGCCTGAAGGATTTGCTGTGAAAGGACATGAACACAAAGTATCTACTTCAGGATATGCTATGAGTCTTGGATCAGGAGCTGTCTCCTGGAGATCACGCAAACAATCAGTTCCAGCAGATTCCACAACAGAAGCAGAATACGTGGCAGCAGCTGAAGCAACGAAAGAAATTGTGTGGTTCAGGAAAATTCTTGAAGATTTGCAGGTAAAACAAGTACAATCAACTCCACTCATGATTGATAACACCTCTGCAATAAAGTTGGCCAAGAACCCAAAGTTCCATGATCGTACTAAGCACACCAATACTAAATATCATCTGATCCGACATCATGTTGAGGCCAAAACAATCCATCTCCGTCATTGTTCCACAAATGAGCAAATTGTAGACATCTTCACCAAAGCGCTTGGAAGAGAAAAGCTTGAAAGATTCAGAACGATGATTGGACTCACCAACATCCCTTCAGATTAAGGGGGGGAATGTTCACACCTAATCTTCAACGGTTGGGTAAACTGGAACGTGAACAGTCATCAAGAAGATGAACTGATCCGTCCCATTTATGTATATAAATGATAGTTATCTAATGAAATAATCAATCAGTTTTCTTTTGCCCATTCTGGAGTTACCCTGGCCTGACACTAATACATATACAGGATGACAGCTCTCTGGCATTAAGTAAACAGAAACCTGAATAACACATTCAATGATACATACTAGACTTTAACACAGAGGTAGGATGACAGCTCCTCTAATGCTAAAGATCAAGAGCACATGAAACTGCATAACAAGCATAGCCTAGAACAGAATAGAAGTGGAAAGTGAGCAATTAACAACAAAAGAAGCTTGTATTAGCTGAAAATGAAGACGAGACGCTGCAGGTATCAAAGCAGTTACAGTCTCCAGAATTTGAACCTTACATCAAAAAAACAACCATCCACCTTGATTACATCTGTTTTCTAGGTATATATAGAGTTTGTTTACAAAAATGGTCTACTACTAGGCGTGGAGGGGTCATAATTGACCACCAACCACTTTAATTGGCTGAAAGAGTCTCTGCTGCAATCTGACTGTGTCTGCGAATGAACTTGACGTTCTCTGGTGCTCTGTTGTCCTTCTCGGGCAGGTGGAGTGTTGTATGAAAGAAACTCCATAACTGATAAATGTTGTGATCTGCTCGAGGCTGATCCTTTCCCTTCTCGGCCATCTTGTTTGTTAAATGTGGTGGTTGAATATTAACTGCGCAGAGTGCTGAATACTGGCCACCTTCTTCCTTCAGATGCACAGGGCAGGCTATGGACGAGCTGACTGCATGGCAGAACAAATATCAGCCATTGGATCAAGCGAATGGAGGGCAAAGATCTATTGGCGAGAAGAATCGAGTGGAAGCAGGAGCAGAATCGGGTGGAAGTGGGGGCAAACAAATGTGAGCCGTCAGATCGCGGGCGGATAGATCCGACGGCCATCGGGCGGAAGAGTAGCACGGGAGATAACGCGTGGGGACGGTAAAATGGGCGGTAAGCGGTATGTATCGCACCGCTTTCGGAGGTCGGGCGGTAATCGTACATAGGCAAGCGATCACAATCACCGCGCGAAACGTGGCGGATGGGATAGGACAGAAACCGCTTTGATCGCGCGCTATCATTTGGTTAGTTTGTGAGAGCGGGAGGAGCGAATGCCATCCGATCGCGGTGGGAACGATCGGACAGTGGAGATTGGTTTGCGGGGAGATATGAGAGCGAAATGGGCATGGGCCATTAGGTCTTGTCGGGACTGATCGGATGGCGGAGGAGTGATCAGATCGGCTTTTTCCTTTGATAATTTTGGGCCTTTACGCAGGGCGATTTGCGATAGCAATTAGATCGCATCGCAATATCGCATCGGCTGAAGTCAAGGGACGTAGCCTTTATACACATGCGATTTGCGATAGCGATTAGATCCCGGACCTGATAAAGGAATTAACCATATTTAAGACTGATGAAGGGAGGATGTTACGTAGGGCGATGTGCGATGAACGTATGCAGACCCGCCGCTTCATTACAATATGACTTAACCTGTCATCGCATCTGATTGAATGGCAAAAGCTCAGAAAGGGATGACATGTTAAATCCGCCGATTGCGATGGAGCTATGGACCCGACGGAGTCATCAACAACAATTTATAATCATATCGCATCCAATAGGGGCAATCGGTAATCGGTGATCGACGATGTTATAGACATGACTTATAAAAGACCTCCTGAACGCTGCAATTGCGATTGCGATGAGATATGAAAGCGCCAAGTTATATGGTCAGGTCTTATGGAAGGTTTGAACTTTGCACTTAGGACTGGGGCTAAAAAGGGGCTTTGTCAGATTTCAAAGGTTTTATTTAGGGAATGGAGAGGTTTTAGGAAGAAAACAGAGATAGCGAGGCTGTGGGAGTATAAGGAAAATGAAGGAGAAGAAGGAAACAGACTGCTGCGAGCTCCCTTTTTGCATAAACACATGGCCAAGCTAGTATGTGGTCCTCCAAATGCTGAAGTACGTAGCAGAGCTAACAAACCCCATAAATGGGTAATTATATGGGCTCATTTTTCCTCCTAACTTAGCTTAATCCACCATTCTCTTAGCTTATTGCATGTTTTTTAATTATATTTATGCTTCTAGAGTGAGTTGGGTTGGTTATTATGCCATGGAGTCTAATGTGTGTTTAATGCAGATTTTTGTTGAATTTTGGAGACAAAGTCAAAGATTTAATGGACAATTGGCAGCAAATATTCGAAGAAGACAAGGGAGAGGATTTATAGGAGGGTGTCCCCCTCATTTATGACTCCCCACTTCGAATTCTCCTTCATGAAGCTCGGAGCACAAACAACCAAATCAATGCACTAGGAGGCAGCCGAGCAAGTGGAGGATAACTTCTGTTTATCTCAAGTTTTGGGAGCCAAGCCTCCCTGATTTTAAGGAAGCTGTTGGAAGCTTCAGTTGTATAAGTAGAGAGGCCTAGGGCCTCATTAGGAAGTTAGTCAAATTTTTGAACTTTTGTTGCAGCTTTGCTCTGCTCAACTTCGAGCTTACTTTTGTTGACAGTTTCATGTAATCCTATTGTTATTTTGATAATGAAGATGAGATCTTTTTTGAGCTAACACTGAGTTACCTCAGAGGGTTGAAGCTCTTGGTTTAGGTCCCAATCCAAGCAGCTAAGCACCTCTTGTTTTGTATTTATATATTTTGTTTCAGTTTATGAATTAGTTGTTGTTAGATAAATTTATTTCTTGGTTAAGAATAGGTTGCTTTTGGTGATTTAGAAGGTTGTTTCCATTTCAGTTTTCTGTAGCAGGTTTAACAGTGATAGGAAAAAGATACAAAAATGCCATCAATAGAGCCTTGGCCTCCTTTCCTCCCTTTGGGACCATGAACTAAGGCCAAGTCCGTCTTGCTGCCACAAAACACAGATTTGCCTTTTCCATAGGATTTCTAGTGTTGCAGTTTGTTAGAAGGTTAATGCTTTGCTGTAGATCTCTTTCACCATGTTCATTTCCGTCTTTGCAATAAATATCCTTCATGCTTTCTTTCCATGTAGCATTTTTCAACATTTACTTTCCTATATCAAAGTTTAGATTAGCTTGATGCAAAGTTTTGTTTTTTTTTATGTATCTAGTTTCCTTGCTTGCTTAATCTCATTGTTTGATTTTCAGTTCTCTTGCAGCAATTCTCTTCTCACAATAAGTCAGCCAATCAGCCATCACCATCTCTCTTTGATCTATGTTCCACAGGTCACCCAAAGTCCCTCACAAATCTACCTTAGTTTTTTGCACGTTTCTCATAAACTTTCCTCTCTCTCCTTGAACAAGTCCAACCATGTTTCTCTTTCCGAATCCTTCTTGATGAACCCTAGACACCTTAACACATCATCCTAGCCTTCAACTACCCTTTCCACCTACTTTTCCACCTTCAAAACCTCCAAAACTGCTCTTGGCATCCTCCCGTAGACCTCCTGTAGACCTCTTGTAGATCCCGTGCAGCCTCCTGTAGATTTTCCTGTAGGTGTCTTTTTGAAGTCTGATTGCAGGAAAAACCTCCAGAAGGTCAGCTGAGACCTCCTAGGACCCATCCAAACCTTCCTACACCACTGCAAATTCCAAAGTCATCCTCCATCGCCACCTAATCACTGCCACACACACAAACAAATAAATTACATGCAAGACAATTTCACCTAAAAAAACATAAAAATCCAAAAAGATGTTTTTTTCTCGTTTGCTTCTAGAAATAGCTTGAGTAGATGTTGTTTACTTCCTGAGTAGGTAATGGCATTCATTTCATGGTTTTTCATCTCTCTTTCTGCAAAAGTAGGATTAGTTGGTTAAGTAGGGTTTGCTAGGTTTACTTTACATTTCAATCCTTTTCCTTTCTGCAAGTAGAGTAGCTTTTGTAGAGTAAGATTTCCTTTCTTCCATCACATATAGAGCTTCTTCTGGAATCCATAGAAGTTGGCTTGAGCTCCTAGTAATCTTGCGCCAACTGACCAAGTGATAGCTTGCAGTAAGAACTAGTACTTGTGCATACAACACCGTCGCTTCCAATTTTGTTACGAACTACCGGGTTGATAAGAGTAAAGTAGGTAGCCCAGGAGTTGCAGCATTATTGCTGCAGTACTGGTGCTTGCCACTTTTTAGCGCCGTTTCCGGGGAAGCGTTAGAGTATTTTGTGATTATTGCTTTCTTCTATTTTCTATCACAACATTATGCTTAGTAGTTTATTTCAACAAAAGTAGAGCAGTTGTTTCTTTCAGTTTCTGCGTTTCCTCTTCAACTCTGCAATTTCCATTTCAGCAAAAGTAGATTAGTCATTTCCTTGCTTTCCTTTCAATTCTGCAATTTCCATTTCAGCAAAAGTAGATTAGTCATTTCCTTGCTTTCCTTTCAATTATGCAATTTCCATTTCAGCAAAAGTAGATTAGTCATTTCCTTGCTTTCAGTCCTGCATTTCATTTGCTTTCCTTTTCAGTTCTGCAATTTCATTTCAGCAAGTTCATTTCAGTTAGATGAAATTTTTTTGTTCAATCAATTTCAGTTTTGCAGGTACAAGAAGAAGAAAAAAAAACCAACCAAAGATTTCTTTTCATGCCTCGTAGGAACAGAGATAATTTAGGAAAATTCTTGCCCAACGCCCCCACCACATCACATAGCCACCCTTCTCTCTTCTTCGGTGGCAGTGATCAAGAAGAACTTTTAGGTGACAATGAGAGATATTTGAAGAACCTATAGGGGAAGAAGAGGAAGAAAACATCCTTCCTAAGAAAATGGCTGAAAACAGGAATGCTAGGGGGAATGGAGAAAGAGTAGAGGGTACCTTTCCCATCCGAGAGACCAATGGGGACACCAAAATGAAGAACATAAGCCCTTCAGCCATACCTCACTTCCATGGTTTGACTACACAAGATCCTGACACCTTTTTGTTTGAGTTTTCTATTATCTGTCGAACCTATGACTTTGTAGCAGATGAGCAAAAGTTGAAACTATTTCCTTCTACTCTTAAGGATGCAGCATTGCGCTGGTTCACGGGGTTACCTGACAATAGCATCACAACTTGGGCTCAGATGCAGCAGGCCTTTAATAACAAATATCAAGACTACTGTAGGTCAAAAGACACCAAGGAAGAAATCTTCTGAATGACCATGGGAAGTGATGAATCCTTGGAAGATTATGAAGAGAGGTTCCAGCTCAGTTATAAAAGGGCCAGGTGCACACTTGACCCCGAATCTCTGAAGTTGGTCCTGCTCAGAGGAATTCCGGAAGACCTTCTAGACACCCTCCATCTATTGGCCGGGGGAGACATCTACCAAATACCTTATGAAGACATAAAGTCTGTTTTTAGAAACCATTATAGGGCAGCTAGAAAGAGAGGTAGGGGGAGTCAACCCATAGCCAGTACCTCCTCATCTAGTTCATCCCTCAAAGATGAACTTGGAAACATGCTGGAAGACTTTAAGAGTGAGATGCTGCAGACTCTTGCCATGCAAATGGATACCTTGCATATCAAAAGGAAACAAGAGGAAGCAGAGAGGGCTTTGGCCATTTTTTGTCCTAGGTGCACCAGGAGGCATCCTAGGAATGAGTGTCCATTGAAATCTATAGAGGTTTGTTTAGTCTGTGAAGAAGATCATTCTATAGATAAGTGCCCTTCCTTGCCCAGACTTAAAGTTGTATACCAGGGGGTCGAAGGAGCCACTAAACCACTCTATTTCATGAACTAAAGGAGACCGCATGGACCTAGACCATACTAGCAGGGGATGCAAGGGACATCCCAGGCATACTACAACCCCAACCAAGCCACTTCCATACCTTCTTGGGGCCCTCCTACTCATCCTTCCTGGTCCACGCCTCCTCCTTGGTCCTATCCATCTCAATATCATGCCAAACCAGCCACTCATTCATTTCAATCCTATCCTCAGCCACAACCTCAATGGAATGCAACTCATCAGGGGTGGAGGCCCCAGTACAACTCTCCTCTCGCTCTTTTGTCTCCACCACCTGCTCAACCACAACCATTACCTCCTCCACCAAGGCAACCCCAAATGCCTACCCAACCGATCCCAAACCTGAACAACAGATAGCCCAACAAGTATATAGTGGGGAACCATCATGCCCAACCTATGCTGTGGAGATTTAGGAGATTAACCTGTGATCTGGGAAGGTTCTCCCAGATAGCCAGCCTCCCCCTAAGGAGGTTGAGGAAGATAAAGAGGAAAGTTAACCTAAAGCAATTCCACCCTTTCTTGAGAAACTATCCGGGACAACACAACCCACCCTAGAAGAAACTGAACTTCTGGGAGAATTGAAACAGTTATGTGTAAAGATACCACTTCTCCAAGCCATAAATGATGTGCCTATATACAATAATATGATCAAGGAGAAGTGCTTTAGGCATCTAGGTAGGTGCAAGAGAGATGCCCCAACCATCAATGTCATAGGAAAACTGTCTAACCTAATGTTGGGGCAGGTAATCTGTCTGAAATATCTAGACCCTGGAAGCCTAGTAGTTGATATCCACATCAATGGCACCATGATCCCACATACCTTGATTGATTTGGGAGCTGCCATTAATGTGATGACAAAGGACACCATGCTCAAACTCAACCTCTAGGGCTCCTTGAGGAAGACCACGACAGTACTGTAGCTAGCAGACCGCTCCACCGTTACCCCTGAAGGGATTGTGGGGGATGTGATGGTCTCCATTGATTCTTGGGAGTACCCTATTTATTTCTTAGTTCTCCAGCTGAAGGCAAAGCTCACTCGGTATCCTCTCATCCTGGGAAGACCCTGGTTGGCCACTACCGATGCCTACATCAGTTTTCAGGCTGTGAACATAACCATCAAGAACGGGCATATGTCCAAGCAGTTAATCCTATACCCTCATGCTCAAACCTTGCTAGAACATGATCTACCTCTCTAGTTGGAGGAGGATGAGGATGAAGTCTATTTTGCACCACTATGCGCAGTAGAAACTGTCATAGGGGGGAAACCACAAAATGAGGATGATATCCTTGAAAATTTAATTCAAAATCCACCCCCTAGTATTTTGCCATTAGAAGATCTAGTGAAAGAAACCCAAGACAATCCCTTGACTAATCTCTGTGTGGCCGACCCAACCTCTCTCTGTGTTAAGAATATAGAGTTCGGCCCAGAAAGAACCTTGAAAGTCAATTCATCCCTATCCACTTCCTAGGAGAAGGAACTGTACAACTTAGTGAGAAAACATTTAGTTTCCTTCGCCTGGAGTTATAAGGAGATGGAGTGCACCCTTCAGTTTGTACTCATCATATATACATTAAGGAAGATTACAAACCAGTCAGGCAGCCTCAAAGGAGGATGAATCCAACCCTTAAAGACATTGTTAAGGAAGAATTGCAAAAATCACTTGATGCAGGATTCATCTACCCCATCTCTGACAGCGAATGGGTCTCTCCTTAGGTGCTAGTGCCAAAGAAAAATGGTAAGTGGAGAATCTGTGTCAATTATCGAGAACTGAACAAAGCCACTAAAAAGGACCATTTTCCTTTGCCTTTCATAGATCAAGTGTTAGATGGTCTGGCGGGGAAAAAGTTTTTCTCCTTCCTAGTTTGGTTTAGCGGGTACAATCAGATTCAAATCAGCATAGAAGACCAAGATAAGACCACTTTCACTTGTCTTTGGGGTACCTTTGCATATCGGGTCCTTCCTTTTGGTTTGTGCAACGCTCCAACCACTTTCCAGAGAGCAGTATTTAGTATATTTTCTGAACTGGTTCATGATGTAGTGGAAATATATATGGATGATTTTACTCCTTATGGTTCTAACTTTCAGGAAGCTTTATGTAATTTGGGAAAAGTTTTGGACAAGTGTATTGAAATGAACCTGTCCCTCAGTCCGGAAAAATGTGAATTTTTTATGACTAAAGGGACCATGCTAGGTCATGCAATATCTCAACAAGGATTGCAGGTGGACCCCAACAAAGTTGCCATCATCCAAAGGGTCCCACCTCCTCAAAAGGTGAGAGATGTCCAAAGTTTCCTAGGCTTAGCTGGATATTACAGAAGATTCATTAAAGATTTCAGTAAGTTAGCCTCTCCATTGTTTGGTCTTTTAGGAAAAGATGTCGAGTTCATATGGACTGAAAACTGTCAAGAAGCCCTAGATACCTTGAAAAGCAAACTTGTGACTGCCCCAATTTTGAGAGGCCCAAACTGGGCCCTACCTTTCCACATTCACACAGATGCCTCGAACAAAGCAATAGGAGCAGCCTTAGGACAAATTGATGAAAAGTTACCTTATGCCATATACTTTATAAGTAAAAATTTGTCAAAGGCAGAGTTAAACTACACGGTAACCGAGAAGGAACTCCTACTGTAGTGCATTCCTTAAACAAATTCAGACATAACATCACAGGCTATCAAACCTTTCTACACACTGATCATGCTACAATTAGATATCTAATGAACAAACCAGATGTAAATGCTCGCATTATTAGATGGTTTCTTTTACTACAGCAGTTTGATTTGACCATTGTTGATAAGCCTGGTAAAGAAAATGTTGTTGCTGACTTTTTGTCTAGAGTGAATTTGCCTGCAGGTGAAGAATGAATGGTGAATGATCAAATGCCAGATGAACACCTATTTTCTATCTCAGTACTCTCTCCGTGGTTTGCTGATATAGCAAATTACTTGGTCTCAACACAGTTCCCACCACACCTATCCTCAAAAGAGAAGAGCAAGATCGTGAGGAAAAGTGCCCCTTTCACCTGGATTGGGGGCAATCTCTTCAAACTTGGCTCGGATCAGATATAGAGAAGATGTGTCAGGGACGAGGAAGTTTTTGACATTCTCCTGACCTGTCATGACGGGCCTTGTGGAGGCCATTTTGCAGCAAAGAGGACTGCCTTCAAAATATTGCAGGCAAGCTACTATTGGCCCACTCTTCATCAAGATGTGAAGAGATATACCAACCAATGTGATCGGTGCCAAAGGATGGGGAAACCTACTCCAAAGGATGAGATGCCCATGCAACCTAAAGTGACCTTTGAGCCATTTGAGAAGTGGGGCATGGACTTTGTGGGTCCTATCAACCCTCCTTCAAAATAGAAGCAATACATCATTGCGTGCATCGATTATCTGAAAAAATGGGCAGAGATAAAAGCAATCAAGGTAGAAACAAAGGAAAAAGTAGCTGAGTTTTTAAGAGAAAACACATTCTATAAGTTCGGGTATCCAAGAGAACTGGTCACAGATCAAGGCAGTGAGTTCACTTCCAATTTGATTGAAGACCTGCTCACGCATCATAAAATCAAGCACAGGACTTCCACGCCTTACCATCCGTAGCCCAATGGGCAGGTGGAAGTCACTAACAGAGCTTTGGAAGGAATTTTGACTAAGGTAGTGAGCAACAATAGAAAAGATTGGGCAGATAGACTAGTTGAGGCCACTTGGGCCTACAACACAACATGGAAGACCACCACAGGGTTCACACCCTATGAACTGGTCTACGGGAAGAATTAGGCTTTGATGTCAATAGAATTTGAATACAATACATTAAGGATGGCAGCTCAGCTAGACCTAGACCTCAACCATGCATAGAGGGAAAGACTACTCTAGCTCAATGGATTGGATGAACAAAGATTGCAGGCCCTTCTCCACACAGAGGTAGTTCAGCTTCAGAGGAAGATATGACATGACAAAAATATCAAGGAGAAGCAATTCCAAGAGGGAGATTGGGCACTGCTCTATGACTCAAGGTATAAAGACTTCAAAGGCAAGCCGAGGACAAGATGGCTGGGACCCTACACTATGGAAAAATGCAATGACAATGGTTCAGTTCTGATCAGAACCATTGATGAGGAAGCCATCCCCATGCTTGTCAATGGACATAGGTTGAAAATTTACAAGAAGCCCCTCTCCAAGCGAGAGTTCATTGAAGATCTGAATAAGACAGTGTTGGTAGTGGAGCAGGTCTTAGCCTCCACTTCACCCACTCACTGAAGAAGCAGAGAAAATAAATAAATAATAAGGACTCAAGTGAAAACCTCCATGAGGCGCTTGAGTCGCATCATTGGGTTGAAAACCTCTTTTGAGGCGGACTAGTGATGTCAAAAACAAAAAAGAGATAGAATAATATCCCTGGGTGAAAACCTCCCTTGGAGGCACCTAGGGCAGGCAATTAGGGTGAAAACCTCCTTGAGGCGCCCTAGTTGTCTTTCAAAAAAAAAGAAAAAACAGAGAAAAGAAGGAAAAGAAAATTGACTTTTAATGTGCATTGCAGGTTACAGGTGGACCACAAGGAGCAAGAGAAGATGCCACAAAGCCTATTTCATCTCCTCCACACTCTTCTCCATCATTTCTGACCTTTCTTCCACCTCACTGTGTTTTTATTCCGAAGACTGTGTGTTCTACAGGAGGCCCTGTGTGTTCTACAGGAGGCTCCTGTAGAAATCACAGAGAGCCAGAAATGGTTCCAAAAAGCAGTTTGAGGGGCTGGGAAGTTTCATGAAGAGCATGTAGACCCTCCTACAACTATCCACCCTCCTGTCCATCCATCCCACACCTGCACCACCTCATCATCATCATTTTTTTTCCCTCCTATCGAAAAACACAGAAACCAGTTTTTAGAAAAAAAACAAAAAATATAAAGGGAGCAGCACCTCCAAATCTCACCTGAAGCTTACCAAGTACCTATCCATCTCCATTAGCATCTCTGGTGTCATCCTCACAACGCCCAACACAAAAATCAACTAAAAATTTTAAAGGGAGAAGCAGCTACAGGAGCTCCTGTAGGATTTCTAGTAGCGGCTGATCCCCTTAAACTCAAGCCACAACAGCAAAAGAAGTTCAACCATGGGGTTTAAGGGGATGTCTGAAGCCATATCTAGCCAGAGGATACATGCACAAAGTAAACAAGCCACACATCAGACAACAGAAAGCATGCATCAAAGGAAATATAGGCATGCAGCAATTGAAATACAAGCATGCAGCAGCAAAAGGAACCAAAATGCCTCACAACTCATACATTCGACTCTCAAGTAAGTGACTAAACCTCTCCTCTGTTGCATCTGTGTAATTTAAAAATATGCATAAGAGAATGCAATGGTTAGGGTTGAACGAGAAAAGGTGGCCAGTTAACTAGCCATCCTCATCCAGTTGACTGCGCTCATCCGGAGATGCCACCACATGTGTGCCTAGTCAACTCACAGGAAAATCTAAAGGACAGGTACTGGAGGGTATGCAAACTCCGATGCAATGATGGGAAGTGATTGTGGGAAAGAGCCATGATGACAAGGTAGTGGGAAACAATGGTCCAAATATGGCAATGTACATTTTTGCCAGCTCACCCCATCACCGGAAATATCTAAAAGAAGAAATAAGTATTCCTCCTCGAAACTCCTTCACCACCTTTTCTCTCATTTCACCCTCGTCCACTTAACTACAGCAAGCTCTCTGTCACCACCATAGCCTCGAAACCATCGTTCTCCATTGATTTCATCCATCCTCCTGCTATCGGCGTTCTACAGGAGCAGTAACAGGTTCTACAGGAGCACCTACAACCAGTTCTATAAGAGGGGTAGTAAGCAGTTTTTAAGGAGGAAACATGGGGTTTTTGCTCGAATTCTGGCTTGAAGAGGTAGGTTTTGTGCATAGCCACCTTGATTATCAATATGTGCAAGGAATGATACAATTTTAAGGAGGAATTGAGTTTGTAGAAGAAGAGGAATTCCATAAAATTTTTTTTCCTGTTTTCTTTAAAGAAACACAGTTTTTCTCTGTTTCCATGTTTCTTCAAAATTCTTGTCTTCATCTTTACCTTGGGTGTTCCAAAGGGGTATAAGCACAATGACAGGGGGATTGATGAGGAAGGAGCCCACAAATTCAGTCAGGATCCATGAACATCCCGAAGTAGTAGCCATTTTCACAGAGCAAATTGGATGCCATTTTTTGAAAAATTTTTAGGGTTTGATGAAGAAGTGGCTCAGGAGTTTGCCCATTCTTTAGCCCCTCACTCAAGGACCCATGCCACTGTTACTTTTAGAGGTCTCTCCATGGAAATTACCCCAGAATTTATCAGTAGGGTTACCACCCTTCCTCTTGGAATACCTTGGAGCAAAGATGAAAAGCCAATTGGACAATCTGCCAAGAAAACCTTCTTCCAACCCAATGAACATCCTGTAGAAGACAAAAATGGCATTAGAAGGACAAGCATACCTTACCCTTGGGATGAGGTCAGTTACCAAATTATCAAATATATTTCCTATGAAGGGAGGTATAACATAGTTTATGGCTACCATTTTAGACTTCCCCGTGAGCTGAGACATGGCATGGACACTCCAACGCCCCAGAAACTCAGCATCCCCTATTTTCTCCTGTAGTCCCTCACAGACTCCAGCATTAAGTTGAAGGCAAGAGGTCTAGATCAGTTGGCTCACCATGGGTTAATTAAAATGTTAGTGGAAGAAGCCCTCCATACCTTCAGAATCCCCATAGCATGGGAAATCTTTAGAAACATGACAGAAGAAGATGATATAAAGGCCCTCACATATGATCTCAGTCCTTCTGATAGTGAGGAGGAAGAGCAGCAAGGGGGAGAAGGGGAGGAAACTAAGGAACAAGAAGGGAAGGAGGAAGACACCAAAACAGAGAAGGAAGACACCAAGACAGGGGAGAAAGAAACCAAAATAGAACAAAAGGAAAAAAAACCAGCAGAGACAGAGAAAAAGACAAAAGGAGAGGAAAAAGGGGTAGAAAAGACAGAAGTATCCCTTGAGACCCTAGAAAGAGAGGCAGCAACTGCCCTCACTGCCCTCAGCACTCCAATTAAACCAAAGCAAAAGAGGAAGAGGCATACATCAATGTACTTCAGGGCTCGGAAAAACACAAGGATAAAAACAGGAAAACCACAGCCATCTTCAATAGTGCCTATTATAATTGAAGATTCACCCACTGTCAAAGGGGAAGGATCTCCCTCTAAAACCCCCATCACATATGAAAGAGGAAGTCCCAGATCTTCCAGAGCCATCAAATTTATACATGTCCAACTTGGGTGGCCAAGGGTGCGAATGTTGGTGATTTCCATGGAAGTGAATATGATGACTAGATTCTCTTTCAAGGTCTTCATTAATACCATGTGCCTCCGGATGCAACCCTGACATGCTCATATTGAATTGTGCCATGAATTTCTTCATCTCTTCCTGGAAAGAATCCAACTTTTGTTCAAGGTGCTTGATCTTCTCGTTGGCCATGACTTGAGCTTTGGTTTCTACCATACACAGATCTCGGTCACTTGACGTCACTTTGAAAAAATTTGGGACTGCCCGAAAATTGAAGCTGACAAGTGAATGGTACCACTGCGATCAACTCATCGTCCTGAATCTTATGGGCTAAGTCTCTTGTAAGAGTCCCGAGAAGGCCTCAAATTTATTTATTTATTTATTTATTTATTTTAACTCTGAATGGAGTTTTACTCCCCGCAGATCAATAATGTAGTGGCCAATTTCCAGAAAACTTGATCCTGCCTAATGTCCTGCGAAAATCAGGCCTAGGCTATAACAGCCACAAGCCATACTGCGCAGAGGGCTAGATCTACCTATGGCAGAAGAACCACAGCTGGTGGATCGGATTGGTGTGGTGGTGACAAAAGCCCAACTGCTAAATATGAATGGTACTATGGTGGTAGAACCCCAACTGGTGGATCTGATTGTGGCGGCGGCAACAGAACCCCGACTGTTAGATCTGAATCATACTGCGGCGGTAGAACCCCAACTTCTGGATTTGATCTTGTAAATAGGATAATGGGTGATCTTCAGAGATTCGAGGGACTATGGTCACAAAGGAGTGTCAGGTATTACAAATCGCAATATACATAAGGGTCTAACAATAGTACTTGGCCCAATTTTTCAGGGCACTAACTAAGGAGGATCAACCATACCCTTAGTCGTATTACTCGACTACCCTATCGTATGCGCGAGTAATCTCCTTGAGTGCTTTCTCAGTGTACTGTAGCAGCAAGATGACCGACAACTTATTTAAGGTGAGGTTTCAGGTGAGCCTAGGGGGCTTCCAATATACCCAGAGGGTATGTGGAAGGCAGTTCGTGCGCGGGTCTGTCTAATGCGCTACTTAACGAAGGGTTACCCACAGGGGTTACAAGGGAGTCCAACAAGCGTGACCACCTCTTGTATTTCCTGCATGCATGCCTCCCCAAATCCGCAGGTTTATGCGCTCAACGACAAATCCTGTGGTTTAAAGATGTCAGAACATGTCTCTAGCCTAAAAAATAATCTACCAAAAATGGAGGTACCACCGACCTCGGAAAGTGCTCTGATACCACTTGTAATGATTTTGACCTGCAAGAAATTCCAGAATACCAAATATGCGAAGAAATACAACCCAGAACACATAATAGAATAAGAAAAACAACAAGTATTTTATTATTCAGAGATCAAAGCAATGTTCACTTGCCTCTTCGAGGGGGCAACCTCCAGGAGAGAAAATCTCGATTAGAAAATAAGACTCAATGATCTTTCCCTTCTAACTACGACTGTTTTATAGCTAAATGACCTTCAACAACCTAATGACTAGTGGTCCTTTGCATAACAAGGGTTAACCACTTTATTTATTAATTATGGCCCGTTGCAACTAACTATGGTCCCTTTCTTAAATGCAGGTCAACCAATTACAATTATTAATACGAAATTTATTGACTCCTTAACTAACTATGATTGTGACTCAACCCTATTTGGTTTATTACATAAATAAAGGGGTTAGGGTTGGACCCTAACACTACATGTATAAACTTTCAATATTTTCCATTTATTAAATCAAGTCCATTGTCATTGTATGTCTGTGTTTTGGTTATAAATTTGTATTTCATTTCATTCCCTTCATAAATTCGGATCACTTCTTTAGATGATTCTTCCCTCCATTGTAGTTCAACAGAAAATTGTTGGCCTCAGTTACTCTAAAAACTTAGTTGGATTCTAAAAGCTAAAGAATTTTGTTAAACACATTAGCGGTCAAAGGAATGGGAGTGTTGGAAGAGTCGACAAACTACATATGCCCTTCCTTAGTGTTAAATTTATTTGTGCACTATAAGATTAATTCAAAAAACTCAAAGACTTTAGGTATGCATCCAACATGCACAATACAGGAAGTCCAATCTTTGTTAGTGTTCTTTTCTTCTAAGTTAACCATTGAATACCATATGTACGACATGGACCACTAAAAGTTGTGATCCTATCATTCAAGTGTGTTAAGGGTGGTACTCTATTTGACATGTTTATTTATTACTTATGAACACCTATGAAACAAATTGAATGAATCAATGAGTAGCTAAACTAAGAGCTTTGATAGATTTAAGTGTATTATTAACTCTTGTTTTGTGGTTTTGTGTGAAATACGTGGCTCAAAAAGAACAAGTACTACATTATCTCGAAAAGATAATAAAATTTCAATGAGAAATGCACCTTATTTAATACAAGATAGAATTTTAGTTGTGCGAGGGATGCGTTGGCTTTAGTGATTAATGCAACTTGAAAGGACAAAAGGAATAATGAATAAAAGATGTTCAATGTAGGTTGTAGGAGGCGAGACAAGATATTGCTGAGAAATGAGTCAATGACTCCCTCATTTGGATATGAAAAGAAAACATATGTTAAAATGATTGAGTGTAGGGTTATGCAGGAGAGGCATGCAAGAGAGACTCATGGGGGAATATAAGGTATTATAGGATATAGTGAATTTGCATACAAGTGAAGTAGCTAAGTATGAGCATATTTGTGTGTGTCAAGTGGGACAAAGTCGTGTAGGATGGAAAGTGAATTAAACTTATTCAACAACCCACATGAAAGTGAAAACGACTTGATATAGGAAGAGTGCAATTACTAGGTTGTGGAAATGTGAATGCAAATTTATGAAAAATATAGACTAAAAGAGTGTTTAACAATATATAAACATATAATTGCTAAGTGCTAAAAAAATGATTCAAGGACAGTGTAATGGCTTTTAAACAATTGCCTTTGATAAGAAACATCAAGTATAAAACACCTACACTTCTTTTTAGAAAATATTTTTGGAGTAGAAACCATGGAAGATGTTGGCCACCGTTAGTTGTACTTCTTAGGAGGGCATTCTTTGCGGGGTTTGGTGAAATTTCTTCCATGCTTTCAACGATAGAAGATGGCTTGAGAGCAATCTCCTCCACCCTTGTTATACTCACTAGCATAGATCAATTTTAAATACATATCTAACATGAGCCTAGAAGGATCCAATTTCATGTGTAAATTTTTTTATGAGCATATGTTATTTAAATGTTTTCTATTTTTTTATTTTGGTTGACATGAGCAAAAATTCAACTTTCATGACCCACGGAGAGGATTACACATCATACTATGCTATAGAATGAGTCTCACATCTTAATAAATAATTATTTAGCCATAAAATTGTTTATAATAAATACACTTTTAAATACTATAATAACTATATCTTATACATAATGTTGTGTAAATATATACATTTACATTATACATTTTATCAAAAACTCCTACCTATACCTAAATAACATAATTAACACCATGCTAGTGACTCTGGGTCATCCGTCATAACCTTTATCCGTACCCAAGCTTTGGAGATTCACTTCTTAGAAAATAGTGATAGAACAAAATCATGTTCCATTAAACCTAGAAAATGTTCAGTAGTAGCGAATAAGCCTTCCTCGTGCACTAAGTCCACACATCGTGGAAGAGCCACCATCGGTGAAAGACAGATGTAAGATGTGAATTTCCACAATGAAGATGTTGGTAGGCAATGAACGAGTGTGGTGGAAATGCCCACTTGATTCCGGAAGATTAAGCCCAAAGGAAACGAACAGTGGTCAGCAGTGCATCGTACCATCCAGGCCTGGAATTTCAAATTTTTTCTACCTGTCAAATGAAAATTTGATGACGTTTTTGTATTTTTCATGCCTTTCATTTTACGTTTTATTCAAATTTGTGAGTGTCAACTTTTTCTTATCATTTTTATTTTGACATTTTTTTAATGAAGAATTTATTTAACATACACTTTTTAATAGAAGTTCAATTTTTTTTTATAATCTTTCATACTTGGATGAATATACCACTAGTTTTAAGTTCCAATTTTTGAAAATTTTCCCTGTTTATTTTCTTATCTAATTTGTCTATAATCCTGTATTGAAATCACAAGTTTGACGAGTTTACTCTTCACAATTGAAATGCCCTAAGAATATTTAGATGTGTTGAATCCACATAAATAGTCAAAACCCAATTTAAACAACACAAATCAAGATTTAACAACAATGTCGAAATAATATTTATCTTTATCTCATGTGAATTCACTTGTTTCGAGTATATTAAAATTATATATCAAAAATGTCTACCTCTCGAGCCAATAAACAAAGAGAGCAGAAATAAAGTAATACGCAGAAGGTTAGGCTAAGAGAAGCAGCTAGTACCTGGAGCAAAACCGATATTTTTGCTGTTTAGTTCGACAGAAACAGCGTAACCTTGTTGCTGAAGACTTCCTATGATGCTAAAATTGCCTCTTTACAGATAGGCAAATCGAAGCCATCCTGAAAATTGTATGTTATAGATGGAGGTTTTAGCTTCGAAAGGTCTTCGGAATACCTGAAAGTTAAAACAAGTGTCTAAGGGGAATTTTAACTTCTGCACAGGAAGAGCTTGATGGAATTGACTCACAAAAACTACTTTTAAACCATCGTAGGCCAGTTTCACTAGTTGGCGGATAACGGTTCCGGTGTCCAACATCGTCCCTCCTCTAGTTGAAGTGAACGGGAAAGCGTTGGAGGAGATATTGAGGATGGTGTCTCCCACGGTAATAACCTTATGTCCAACAAAATATCAAAGCGATGTAGCTTTACAATTCGACACTGAAGCGGTGAACTAGGAGTTAGAGGGAATGGACACATTCTGGCCGAGACTCAGTTTTGCTTTAGCTTTGGGGTTCAAAGAAGTTGCGTAGTTAGTAAGAGTCGAGACTCAGTTTCAAGGGTTCAAAGAAGTTGCTTAGTTAGTAAGAGAAGCTTTTGCTTTTGGCCCAAGAAGGATATGAAAGGGAGCCTCTACCAAACGCCAGTAGCCCAATAGAAGAATTCCCTTGGTAAGAGGAGAAACCATTGCTGTAATCGCACTCTATCCATGACATGTCCTGCGAGGTATCAAAAACCACCAGGATGTTATACTTTGCAAGCTTGTGCGGTCTGTGTTCCTTGTTAAAACAATAACGAATCTCAATTGCCTTTTGTACGTGGACTTGCAGCGCGCAATCTAGATACTAAACCATTCTCTCGATACCTGCTCTGAAACAGCAAGCTCCTCGATTAATTTGAATTCTGGGAGAGTTTGGGATTGCGATGCTCAAATAGTTCCACCCACTCCTGCACAATGTTGGACTAACCCTACAATCATGCTTCCTACTTCGGAAGGACCATGTTTGCCACTTTAAAGTTTAGATTATTTATGCGCGAATATCTTTTCCTCATTTGAATTTTCAAATTTTGAATTCACCAACTTCAGTTAAATTCTATTGTCCACGACAAAGGCAACTTACCTTGGAATCACGATACCATCACTGTGAGTTAACGAATTTGGGTAAGACGCATTGGAAGGTCAAGTGACTCACCAGTAGTTATGAACATATGATGGCAGGATGACCATGTTTTAAGAATAACCATACGCATAGGCTGGATACTGTCAGGATAGCCTGGTACTGATAGGGTACTGTCTTAAGGTGTATTAAACACTAGAGGCACTTGTAGGTAAAGACAGGTATTATAGATTTTGACAGGTTCAATTTGAAATGGGCCGTCATTTTGACAGGTTATCAATGTCTAACACACGTCAAATTTGACGGGAGAAAATTTCTGCTGGCAGTCAAATACGTTCTGGAACGCCAAATACGTCCTGTGGGACGTCAAATTCCAGGCCTGGTACCATCATACGCTCCGATCATAATACGACACCGACAACCCACGTGGGTGATGTTGGTCGCTCTAATTGTTTTCACAATTCGAGCTCCACATAAATTGTCAACCCGAGGAGGTCTTTTTATTTCAAAGATAATAACGCACTGGATATGCTCAATTTCAAAAGCGGAATCGATGTTGTAGTAAAAGAAAGATACACACCTGTTAAATTCAGCAATCTACTAATTCACACTCTACTTAATCAAAGCTGAAGTTAATTAAATTATAGTAGAAACGATTTCTCTGTTACAGCAAAGGAAAATCAATCTACAAAGAAAGAAATCATTAAATCATATCAGGAACATGACCCTATTCCTTGGTGAGGAACTTCAGCACCTGCTGCCTGGCACTTAATCACACTGTAAGAAAAGTAACTTCAAGAGATCAAGACCCTATTCCCAGGAACAGGAACCTTCAGCACTTGTCCTCTTGTTTCTAATCACACTGCAGGCAAAGGAAAGCAATCAATGGGAGCAAGACCCTATTCCTTTATGCAGGAATCTTCAGCACATGCTCTCAACATCATTCATTTGTGCATTCGATACATGTAGCGCTAAGAAACAGAGTATTACAAAACTGTGTAACTAGTGTTTCAACAACATAATTAAGGGAAGTGCAAACACATAAAGAAATAAACAAACTACAGGAACCAAAAGGGTGAATCTTGTGAGGAAGGTGGGCCCTTTCCTTCTCACAAGATTCCCCAGGAGAAAGAATTAAATTGAAACGCTCAAAAGAAGATTTTATTCATCTGTCAAAGTAACTGATACATTACAGAAGGAGACTAGCTCCAGTTCTCACACAATACTCTCCCGTAACTTACAATTCAACCCCCCTCTAATGATGAT
The DNA here is from genome assembly GCA_031772625.1 of Pinus tabuliformis. Lineage (NCBI taxonomy): Eukaryota > Viridiplantae > Streptophyta > Pinopsida > Pinales > Pinaceae > Pinus > Pinus tabuliformis. The sequence goes on from CM062818.1 coordinate 2,078,367,557, forward strand.
GTCTCCTCTTTTTAAAGAGGAGACATCTTTTACAATTTACATGAGAGCGAATCTTCATCATCTCGATTCTGTTTTCTTTTCCAAAACAGGACTGTTCTGTTCTTTCAAAAAGAGATGCTGTTACAACCGAGACAACAAAAGTGCTATCTTCAGGATAATCCAGGTAACCGTATCTTCGTGCTGCTGCTACTATTCCACAGAAAGTTCCTCCAAAATCGCAAATTACGCATAACGGGATTTGCGTGCTTGACGGCTGTTTCAGCAACTGAGTCAGCTGTTTCAGCAACGGAGTCAGCTGTTTCAGCAACGGAGTCAGCTGTTTCAGCAACGGCCGCTCGTTCCCAACAAGGCATATAACTTATCTGCGATCTTTGACTTGTGTTAGCAACAATGCACTTCAATTAATGATAAAATATAAGAGTATTGCGGAATTAAATGTAAGACAGATTAATCATATAATAAAGAAGAGGTTTCTATATACCTTGGGATAAAGTGGATGAAAAAGACAATGAAGTTCATGGTTTAAGAGTAGAGTGGTGTCAAAATATATAGCAAAAATGATACATAGTGGAGTCCTAACATCCTCCCCAGCTAAAAATGTTGCATGTCCTCAGGCAACCCCTAGTCTGAATCAGAGTCTGAGTACTGGGACTGAGCATGCAAATTACTCAAGCAGTAGCTGGAGAAGGTGGCATCTGTAGGAGCTCGGAATCCGCTGTTGGTCTGCAAATGTTGCCATGCCAAGGCTTCCTCTCTGTCAGTCAACTGGTAATGACATTGATATTCGTCTGAAGGCAGCCATAAAATTGGAAAACGGAAATGATACCCGATCCAGTTTACTCCATAATGTTGAATGCAATCAATGTACTTAGGGACCCTGGATAATGCAGCTTGAAGATTGAGAGGGTTAAAAGGATGATAATCCTGTCTTTCCTTACATGACTGCTGCCAAAAGATATCATTGGCCTTCAATGCAGCAGTACCCTTCATTCTAATGTGCTGTTGACACTTAAAAAGTATTGAAGCCTGTAATTGCTGCATGTACTCGTTCATTCCTGGCTTCTGCAAGAATTCATAATATTGTGCTATAAACGTGGCTGGGCCTACAGGCTCTGGTCTAATCCACAGGAGTTTATTCTCCTCATTATGATTGCTTGCAGTGAACGCAGTCTGCCACGTGAGCTGGTTAGACAAAAACGAGGCAAATGCTCTGATTTGTATATCTCCTGCAATTGGAATAAGATTAACTCTCCTATCTTCAGGAATGGCCTCATTATGAAGGTAGAGTTCGCACAGGAGATGCTGGTCACTTTCAGGGGCCTCCTTAAAGGTCTCAACAAATTTCTCTGAAGTCATTAATTCACATGGTCTGCCATTTGCTATTGCTTTTAATTGGAAATAAACTAATCGTTCAGAAAGAAAGAGAGAGTAGTTTACAGAGGGTTTGCGCGTAACCATCAATTTCCGCACTAATGAAAACATCAAGGCTATCTTTGCCTTAGACTCTCTGGCTTCCTTTTTATACTCCCTGTGCTCTTGCATTATTTGGTCCCAGCTGTCCCAGTGGGCATATACATGGTTCTGCCATTGTAACTTATGCTGTCGTAATATTATATCTTGTTCTTCAACATATTGCTTCTTCCATTTGTTCATCTGTTCCAATTGATTCCATGGCAGAGTCTGTGTCTTGGCATCAGAAGTAGTGGGTTGGGACATTGTTTCCTCTGTCTGGATGGCTGCATCAGAAGTAATAGGTTGAGACATTGTTTCCTCTGTCTGGATGGCTGCATCAGAAGTAATGGGTTGAGACATTGTTTCCTCTGTCTGAATGGCTGCATCAGAAATAATGTGTTGGGGCATTGTTTCCTCTGTCTGGATGGCTGCATCCACCTGCAAAGGATGGGATATCTGTGGTTTGATTTCTTCTTCTTGCTTTATAGAGGGTCCTACTGGTTCTTGTGGAGCAGTAGGGCATTCCTCTTTTATTCCACCTGTCGTAGATGTTTTAGGGAGCTGAATTTTAACTAATTTGTAGCCTGCATCCTGGTAAATGCTGCCACACTCCTTGCACATATATTCCATACATGGCTCCTTATTTTGCATTGAGGCTACGTGTGCTAATGTATGGAGATTCAGTTCTCTTTCAAAAGCCTCTCGAGCCATGGTTAGTTCAGTTTTGTAAGCTTCTAATTCAGACTTCAGGAACTCATTTTCCTCCAGTAGAGATGTCATAGTATGTGAACCCTGTGTGCTGATTGGCTCTGTTGGAATATTTTGTTGATGCACAGTCGTAGCTGGTTCTTGTACCACAGTGGGTGGTTCTTGTGTTTCATCCACTGGGCGAGAAATGGATTCTTGTGCTCCAGTGGCTGGTTCTTGTGTTTCAGTCACTGGTGATTTCCCACTATCGTCCTGCTTGGTGTATTTTTGTGCCTCAGTGACTGGTTCTTGTGTTTCAGTCACTGGGCAAGTGACTGGTTCTTGTGGAGCAGTCACTTCTTGGCCCATAAACAATGTCATATTATCCCGGGGCGCTGGTTCTTGTGTGGCAGTGCCTTCGGACGAGACGGGTTGGGAAGTTTGGAATGGGGATAAAGATTTTAGTAGAATAGTGGCAAGGTCAGGGAAAATGGAGGTGGATTTTGTCTCAACAGTCGTTTTCCTTTTTCTTTTTGGTAGGAAGGCAGCAAAATTACTGCCTTTCCTTTTCTTTGAAAGGGAGGGTTTCTTTCTGGGGACAGGGTTTTCCGGAGGGGTAAGAATTTGAGATGTGGACCTTGTCCGTGGTCTGGAGCTTGCGACTGTTGAGGTTTTCTTCTTTTTCTTAACGGGTGAGGAAGGGGGTGTTAGAGAGTCGTCACTAGGGACCGAAATAGTGGAGGCAGTTGGTTCTGCTAGATGAGGCGAGCTCGGGGTTGGGCCAACTGGAGAATGCGGAATTTCTTCCTGTTGTTCTTCATGAGGAATTTCTGGAATGTCATGAGGACTTTCAGATGGTTGGGCTGTTTGGTCCTGCTGAGGAATTTCCGGAATATCCTGAGAATTTTCGGGTGATTGGGATGTTGGGGCTTGTTGAGGAATTTCGGGCAGCTGGGGAATTTCAGGTGGGGCGTGCAGAGGGATTTCGGGCGGCTGGGGAATTTCAGGTGGGGCGTGCAGAGGGGGATTTTGCTGAGCAAAACCCCTCTGTATCAGCAACTGAAATAAACGGTGATGGGTAAGGGATGACATTGGAGATTTAGCTCGTTTACAATAATAAGACATGTTTTTAATACAACCAAGCAGATAATAGGGGATATTAATCAGTCGTCCATTCCTCAAGTGATTCATCAAAACAAAATCATGATTGTACACTACCTGATAACGCCCCTCACATGTTAAGTAGTGTTTGATGAACTCTGCCACTGATGGCCATGGTTGAGGAAGTGAATGCAGACTAACCCCGCGGCCTCTGGGTTCCACTTGCTCATCCGGGTGCAGAAATTCTTGCTGCGCGTTAAGAACGACCTGCTTCCTGCTAAACCAGCGAGTACCCTCAGCTGGCGACCCTGATACCTGAACTATGTCATCCTCTGTCACTGAAATGCGAACCCCTTGGACCACTGAAAAATTGTCTTCAAGGTTTTGTGCAAATTCTAAGACTTGTTCCTCGTTAAATTCCCCCAACCTTTCAAAATATACTGTCCATCCCGCTTGTTGGAAGATCTGATAGACTTCAGGAAACAATTGAAGAAGACTTATGGAGCCGGGCTCATGTCTAACGGCCGACCCTCCCATGGCTGTAGCTTTGAGTTTTCCGCAGAGGCACAGACACAGTAAACACAGACCCTGATCGCGCTAGTTGTTGCAATAGAGGCTGCATAGTCTAAATGACGGCAGAAATAGATATGACAACGGGCGGCAGCTTGGTTCATGCGAAATGATTATTCTATTTTTGGAATTCCCCCCCTTACGTATGGTGTAATAATGATTGGACGTGTAAAGATATGCAATCATTATAAATGAAATACTCTCTTTAATATGATTTAACCGAATTACATTAAAACCTTATACCTTACATTTTACCTTTGATTTAATAATTCGAAGTGTCGGTTGCTTCAAAATAGCTTTAATGTACATGGAAGAATCTGTAGATTTTTTTTGAACGGGAGTGTAATTGAATCTGGTACGTGCTGAATAATTTCCACCAAAAGGATCTGAAGTATAATCGTGGAGAACCAGAAAGCTCATATAACATCAAAGAGGGATACTGTTTTGATGATAACAAGTTGCTGAAACTGGTGTTTGAGCAACTGGAAAATGAACGATACGTTGCTGAAACAGGTGTTTCAGCAACGGGAGAAATCAATAATACGTTGCTGAAACAGGTGTTTCAGCAACGGGAAAAATCAGAGAAATGGGATAAATGACTTAGGTCTGTGAATGGAGAAAATATTTGATAAGGGATCATTTCAGCAGTAAGGGGTGGGAAATACTGACTAAAGGAGGATATTTCAGGGATGGTGGGAGTGGGAATAATAGAAATAATGTGGGTATGGAGGGATATTGCTTTAGGAAAAAGGGTAAAATGATGGGAAGAAGATTCTTGATTTAAAGCCTCAGATCTTCTCATGATGAATCTGTCCTCCTTATTGCTTTTTCCAGAATCTGCAAAATTCAATTGTAATATGCCAATCCTTGACAGGGATTATTAGTGCTAAATTTAATCTAATACTAAAAATATAGTGCAGAAGATTAAGTGTTGTGAGGAGCAGAAGACTCCCCTAGAAAAAGATAATGAATATCAGTCATGCAAGCAGTCTTGAAATCCTCTTTAGAAACAGGGCGCTTATATAGACGGAGCCTATGACCATTGACTAGTAGAGGTGTTTTAGCATCATCAATTGTTACAAGTCTTACCGTTCCGTTTGGAAAGACATCATCTACTTCATATGGTCCAAGCCAACGTGTACGTAGCTTTCCCTGAAAATTTTCAAACCGAGAGTCATACAACAAGGCCCAATTACCTTTTTGGAACTGCTTGTGTTTGATAATTTTGTCATGCCACTTCATCCTTTGTTGCTGTATCATGTTTGTTTGATGAATGGTATCTAATCTCTTTTCATCCAACTCCAAAAGCTGCTGCAATCTAGCTGTCTGCACATCATTCAAATCAAGATTAACAGCTAAAGCAGTCCTTAAAGTTTTAATTTCAAATTCCACAGGAAAAACAGCATTTTTACCATAAACCAATTCATAGGGAGAAGAACCTGTAGTGTTTCTCCAAGTAGTCCTGTAAGCCCATAATGCCTCAGGGAGCCTTTGGGACCAATCCTTTCGGTTGTCCTTCACTGTTTTAGTTAGAATGGCCTCCAAAACTTTGTTTGTGCTTTCCACCTGTCCATTTGCCTGGGGGTGGTATGGTGTAGTCATTCTATGTTGAATATGATATTTGTGAAGGGTAGATTTAAAACCATGAGAATTGAATGGAGGTCCTCCATCAGTAACTAGCTCTCTAGGAGTTCCAAATCTAGTGAAAATCTCTTCAAATAAGAAGGCTAGAACAGCCTCTTCATTGGCTCTAATAAGTGCTTTGGCCTCCACCCACTTAGTCATATAGTCTGTGCAGACTAATATATAGGTTCTTTGATTGGATGGAGGGTTAATGGGTCCTATGAAGTCCAAGGCCCATCTTTCAAATGGTTCGGAAACTACCTGGGGGTTTAATGGCATTTGGTCTCTATGATTGGGTTGACCCATTCTCTGGCAGCTGTCACAAGCCCTTACATACTTCTTTGCATCCTTGAATAATGAGGGCCAATAGTAACCCATCCTCAGAATTTTATGTGCTGTTCTTTTATCAGCAAAATGGCCTCCACAAGGGCCATCATGACAAGCTTTCAATATGTCATACACTTCATCTTCTCTAATACATCTTCGGATCTCCTGATCAAGCCCAGTATAGAAGAGACACCCGCTTATCCAACTGTACCTGGCACTTTGTTGAACAATTCTTCTCTTTTCTCTATATGACAGGTGTGCTGGTAGTTTTCCTGCAACCAAATAATTAGCAATATCTGCATACCATGGAGAGTGAGCAGAAACTGCAAACAAATATTCGTCAGGAAAACTATCATCTACTGGAATATCATTGTCAGTTTTTAACTGTGAAAGAAAATCAGCCACCACATTTTCTTTACCAGGCCGATCTACAATTGTAATATCAAATTCCTGCAATAATAATAGCCATCTGGTAACTCTAGCATTTGTGACAGATTTGTTCATTAAGTATTTAATAGCTGAATGATCAGTGTGCACAAAAGTAGGATAACCAGTGATATAGTGTCGGAATTTATTAATGGCATAGATTACTGCAAGGAACTCTTTCTCGGTAACTGTATAGTTAAGCTCAGCAGGGGTCATATTCTTACTGATAAAGTATATAGCATAAGGAAGATGATTTTCCTCTTGTCCCAAAACCGCTCCAATAGCAATGTCTGAAGCATCAGAAGATATGTGAAACGGAAGATTCCAGTCAGGCCCCCTCAAAATAGGAGCAGTAGACAACTGATGCTTCAGCTCTTCAAAAGCTTTCTGACAAGAATTAGTCCACTTGAATTCAGCATTTTTCATAAGCAATACAAATAATGGAGAAGCTATTTTAGAGAAATCTTTAATGAATCTCCTGTAATAACCAGCATGTCCCAGAAAACTTCTCACATCAGTTTGAGTTTTAGGAACAGAAAGATTCTGAATGACCAATATTTTAGATGGATCTACCTGAATACCTTGAGATGAAATAAAATGTTCAAGCACTATTCCCTCACTCATCATCATATGGCACTTTTCGGTACTTAAGGAGAGGTGAGCTTGTATACATCTTTTAAGTACTTTCTCAAGGTTTTGTAATGCCTCTTCGAAAGACACACCATAAGGGGTGAAATCATCCATAAATATTTCCATACAATCATTCAGCATATCGGAAAAAATTCCTATAACAGCTCTTTGAAAAGTTGCTGGTGCATTGCACAACCCAAATGGAAGAACTCTATAGGCGAAAGTTCCCCAGGGGCTGGTAAAAGTGGTCTTGTCTTGGTCTTGGGGTGCAATTCTTATCTGATTATACCCACTGAATCCATCTAGAAAAGAAAAGAATTTCTTCCCTGCAAGGCTGTCCAACACCTGATCAATGAAAGGTAAGGGAAAGTGATCCTTTTGAGTAGCTTTGTTTAAAGCTCTATAGTCGACGCATACCCTCCATTTCCCGTTTTTTTTAGGAACAATTACTAACGGGGAAACCCATTCACTGTCAGATATGGGGTATATAAATCCTGCGTTAAGAAATTTTTGAAGTTCTTCTTTAACAATTTCTCGTAAATTAGGATTCATTCGTCTTTGGGGTTGACACACAGGTCGGCATCCCTCTTTAATGTAAATTCGGTGAGTACATAATTCAGAAGAAATACCTTTCATGTCCGTGTAATCCCAGGCAAATGCCTCCTTATATTCGTGCAATAACTTCATTAGTTGCTGTGTTTCAGCATCTGTTAGATCAGGATTTATGTTTAATGTCTTGCCGGGTTCAATTTCAACTGTTATGCTTTTAGATGAGATCGTGGTTAAAGTTTGGGATGAATCTTCAGGTTCAATCTTTTCTTGTGCATCAGTTTCAAAAATTGCAGTTAATTGATTGTGTGTTTCAGCAATGACAGAAGAAGGTTCACAAATAAAATTATTGATTATCTCATCCTCTGTATTGTCTTTAAGAGTTAAAGCTTGTCCTATGGTTAGAATAGGCTGAACAGCATTATCATCATAATCCATCCATATAGAATCTTCATTATTGACTACTGGCGTAGCGTGAGGATAAAGAGTTAATTGTTTTGTTTCATAACCATTAGAAATTGTCATTGAACCATATCTGCAACTAATAAATGCATCAGCTGTGGCCAACCATGGCCTTCCTAGAATTAAGGGATGTCCCCCCAACTTTGTTTTAGTCTGCAATACTACAAAATCAGCTGGATATTTCCAGGATTCGACTGAAATGAGTAGGTCTTCAACAATTCCTTCTGGTTTAATTGTGGAACGGTCAGCTAACTCTAAGATGGTGGGTGTATCTCTGATTTTGTTATTCAGCTGTAACAATTGTGAAGTTTCCAGAGTCATTATATTAATTGCTGCACCTAAGTCTACCAGAACTCGGGGAATCATTGTTTTACCAATCTGAACTGTGACAGTAGGATGGCTAGGATCACCATATTTTACAGGAGGGGTTTTTCCGGTCATTAATGCAGACAAGTCTCCCATCACATGCACTATAAGGGGATCCTTGGTTTTCCTACCAGGTTTCTTAACACAAATATCCCTTAATGTTCTGGCATAAATTGGTACATCTCTTAATGCTTGTAAAAGTGGAATTTTAATATACAAATTTTGCAATTCCCCCATAAAATTAAAAGCAGGTGTTTCAGTTGTTTTGGTTAAAACCAAACGCTTGGGGAATGGTGGTTCTGTTATTTCAACATTTTTGTTAAGAGGTGGTTGAGCTTCTTTTTCTTTCTCGGTTTCATTTTTATCTGAATCAGTTATGTCATCAATAATAGGCTCTACTATTCTTCCAGATCTCAAATGAATATCATTACATTGCATAGTAGGAAATATAGACTGATTCTGAATATCAATGACTTGCACAACTTTATTGTTGGGGTTAGGATTTGGTTGCACAGGTAGTTGGGGTCTCATTTGGTTGTTTGGCGGAGCATTTGATGGCAGAGGGAGTGATTGTTGGAATTGAGGCAATTGATTTGGGTACGGGAGTGATTGACTATTCCAATTTGGGTTCCAAGGATTAAAAGGAGGTGGCTGCTGTGGAGGCCAAGGAGTCCACATTGAAGGGTCAACAAAGGGAGGGTTTTGCATTTGCATGGGTGGGAAATTCATTTGATTGAAAAGTGGGTATTGCATTTGGTTGAAGGGGGGGTAACTTGTTTGGCCAAAAGCAGAATAATTGTTCCAACGATTAAATGGCATACCAGAGTTCGTACCTTGCCCTTTTGGTTGCCATTGTCTTCTTTGAGTTAGCAGGTAAACCGCTTCAGCTTCTTCTTCCATTGGCTGCAACGCTGCTTTTATTCCTGGTAGAGATGGACACTGTTCTGTCTCATGATCTTTCTCACAAAGGGTGCAAATTGGTACTTTATCTCTTGGGCATTCCCTTAGTGGATGTTTGTCTCTACATTTCGGGCAAAAGACAGCCAGAGTTGCTTCTGCTTCGGCCTGCTTCTTCTTAACCTGCAAAGTGTCAATCTGCGAAGCAAAAGAACTTAACATTTCGGTTTTAAATTCTTCAAGTAAATTACCTATCTCTGCTCTTGTTGCTCCTCCATTGGCTGATTTCTGCACCCTTGAATAGGTGGAATCTCTTATTCTGTTTCTTGCAGCTCCCCTAGAGCACCTTTTAGCAAGTTCACAAATCTCATCATATGATTCTTTAGATATATCTCCCTTAGCAAGCATATTTAACATATTTAGACAATCATCCCTTAAACCTCTAAGTAATATTGTTTTACGAATTTCCTTACTTATATTCGGATGATCAGACCTCTGTATGTTGTACTGCAGTCTTTCTATGTAGTCCTCCAGACTTTCATCCGACTTTTGTGCCATATTGAACAGTTCATCCTTCTTCTCTCTCGTCCGGCAGTAGTCTTGATATTTAAGCAGAAATTTTTGTTTCATCTGCTCCCATGTTGTGATTACCTGACTTCCAAGGCTCATGAACCATCTTAAAGCATTCCCTTTTAAGGTGGCTGGAAACAGCTTCAACTTTTGAGCATTAGTAACATAATCATAACTTCTGCATAATATATCAAATTCAAAAAGAAATTCGTCAGGATCTTCAGTGGATAAACCATGAAAGTTAGGTAGAGCAGACAATGGAATATTTTTCATTGTTCCTGCAGGGAGATCACTGATGGGAAATCCCAAGGTAGAGAGGGAATTTTCATCCTTTCTTTCTTCTTCAGGACCTGCACGTCCTCCTCCAAAGAGGAAGGCATCATTGTTATCTTCCATTGTTGGCCCTCCTACTGCACTTTCTCGATCGTCAGAATCCTCTATTGGTTCTTCAATATTCTCTACCGGTCGTCCAACGCTTTCTACTATTTCCTCAATGTGTTCTACTGATCTGCTAATACTTTCCTCTGACTCTTCAGCACTGACTGCTGGTTCTTCTGTATTTTCAGGACCCACAACTTCCTCTGTTCTGTAATCTGACTGAGGGGAACGCTGGAATTTTGATTTCCGAGAACTTAATCTTTGTGATGATTCAGCCTTCGATACAATCTCGTCAATAAAAGTTTTTCGTCCTCCCCAGCCCTTGCCACCTGTGCGGTTATTTTTCTTCTGGTTTCCTCGTCCTCTCATACAATCTGCACATTAAAAAGAAAAGATGAATGCTTTTGAAATCTATAATTACCTTCCCCGGCAACGGCGCCAAAATGTTGGTCGCTCTAATTGTTTTCACAATTCGAGCTCCACATAAATTGTCAACCCGAGGAGGTCTTTTTATTTCAAAGATAATAACGCACTGGATATGCTCAATTTCAAAAGCGGAATCGATGTTGTAGTAAAAGAAAGATACACACCTGTTAAATTCAGCAATCTACTAATTCACACTCTACTTAATCAAAGCTGAAGTTAATTAAATTATAGTAGAAACGATTTCTCTGTTACAGCAAAGGAAAATCAATCTACAAAGAAAGAAATCATTCAATCATATCAGGAACAGGACCCTATTCCTTGGTGAGGAACTTCAGCACCTGCTGCCTGGCACTTAATCACACTGTAAGAAAAGTAACTTCAAGAGATCAAGACCTTATTCCCAGGAACAGGAACCTTCAGCACTTGTCCTCTTGTTTCTAATCACACTGCAGGCAAAGGAAAGCAATCAATGGGAGCAAGACCCTATTCCTTTATGCAGGAATCTTCAGCACATGCTCTCAACATCATTCATTCGTGCATTCGATACATGTAGCGCTAAGAAACAGAGTATTACAAAACTGTGTAACTAGTGTTTCAACAACAGAATTAAGGGAAGTGCAAACACATAAAGAAATAAACAAACTACAGGAACCAAAAGGGTGAATCTTGTGAGGAAGGCGGGCCCTTTCCTTCTCACAAGATTCCCCAGGAGAAAGAATTAAATTGAAACGCTCAAAAGAAGATTTTATTCATCTGTCAAAGTAACTGATACATTACAGAAGGAGACTAGCTCCAGTTCTCACACAATACTCTCCCGTAACTTACAATTCAACCCCCCTCTAATGATGATGTCTCCTCTTTTTAAAGAGGAGACATCTTTTACAATTTACATGAGAGCGAATCTTCATCATCTCGATTCTGTTTTCTTTTCCAAAACAGGACTGTTCTGTTCTTTCAAAAAGAGATGCTGTTACAACCGAGACAACAAAAGTGCTATCTTCAGGATAATCCAGGTAACCGTATCTTCGTGCTGCTGCTACTATTCCACAGAAAGTTCCTCCAAAATCGCAAATTACGCATAACGGGATTTGCGTGCTTGACGGCTGTTTCAGCAACTGAGTCAGCTGTTTCAGCAACGGAGTCAGCTGTTTCAGCAACGGAGTCAGCTGTTTCAGCAACGGCCGCTCGTTCCCAACAAGGCATATAACTTATCTGCGATCTTTGACTTGTGTTAGAAACAATGCACTTCAATTAATGATAAAATATAAGAGTATTGCGGAATTAAATGTAAGACAGATTAATCATATAATAAAGAAGAGGTTTCTATATACCTTGGGATAAAGTGGATGAAAAAGACAATGAAGTTCATGGTTTAAGAGTAGAGTGGTGTCAAAATATATAGCAAAAATGATACATAGTGGAGTCCTAACAGGTGACGCATGGTACACTTAGAGTGGGGCCTTCACTTGTGGAATGACACCGACAACCCACATGGGTGACGCATGGTACAGTTAGAGTGGGGCCTTCACCTCGAAGACTTGTGGGATTCCCTCTACGCGCCGATCATAATACGACATCTTTTGATAACACCTCCCACCTTCGTGACGACGGTGACTTTACTTTTCGACCTCCCCTATTACCCATACGCGTGTTTAGCCATTTCTTTAGTTTTTCATCTTCATCTTCATCTTCATTGCCGTGACAAGGGTTTCTGTTGAAATCTAATTTCAACGCAGACCAAGCCAGAAACCGTTCACCGGATTCTCTCGGGCTAGCTTTCCGACGAGGGAATAAACCGGCAATTGAACCCGAGAAATTTTAGTGCTGACATGTGGTTGACCCCTGACGTACTCCAACGTCACTTTCTCGGGTGGTAAAGCTCAGCACTTGTTGGCCATCCGATATCGTTATCCGCCGTTCGATCTGCTCCACTCCTTTCAGCCGTTGATTGATTAAACCTGCACACGGGCCTACATCAAATTAAAACTCATGCGTGGAGTAAAAGACTTATGGGTTGACCGCCGTATGAAAGAATTTAATGAATTTATGTGTTGTTCGTATTTTTTAGGTAGATGCTTTTAATATAAGTATGGGCAAGTATAATATATGTTTTTTATATATATTTTTATACGGCATGTATTAAAAAAAGGTCGTATGTAATAAGTTTATGTTTTGAGTGTGTTGACTTTTTTTATGGATGTATCGCACATGGTTGGAAACAGAGTGTTTTTACAGCAGCGTAAAAAGAATGATGGAGCAGTAAAAGAAAAACACACAGCAGTGTGTAAAATGAGAAGAACCAGGTGATGTAATTTTTGGAATAGCAAAAACCATGTGTGGTTTTGCACAAGCAGTGCATAAAGAAAATGGTGGAGCGATTTTTGTAAGCCTGTGTAATTTTTATTTACAGCAGTAAACTTATGTAAACTTTTATCACAACAGTAAGTTGTTTTTCACAGCAGTGAATATAAAAGGGATTTTACAATGGTAAATCTTTGCATCAGGTTTTAATGAATAGAATGTTTTTATGGTGGTGAAATACTCTGTCTCTCTGTGAATTTTTTTTTAAGTTGTCTGTGCACAAAAAGATCCTGTGGAGGTAAAACAGAGCATTGCCTCTGTGTGTTTGTTTATTTGGTTTTTGGTATTTTCTCCATGCAAAAATACCCAACAGTGGTATCAGAGCAGGCTTAGGCTCTTTAAAGAAGTTAAAGAAGCTGAAGGGAGAAGGTTGTTGCTGCAGCAAAACTTCTCAGGCAGACAGAAGACTCAGACATCAAAGGATTCAGGTATTTCAAAAGTTTTTTTTATGTTGCTGAAGAATCAGTGATTTGTTTTAAATACACAGTCAAGGAATGGCCAGCACAAGCACTGGTATGGGTTTGTTTAACACCCAGCTCCCACAGTTTAATGGGAAAAACTATGACTACTGGGCAATAACCATGACAGCCCTGTTTGCCTCTCAAGACTTATGGGAAATAGTTGAAGATGGCTTTGAAGAACCAGCAGATGAAACTGAGTTCAATGCATTAACTCAGGGAGAGAAGGATCTGCTGAAGAGCAATAGGAAGAAAGATTCAAAAGCCCATGTGTTGTTGTATCTAAAAGTAGACCAGAGTATGTTTCCAAGGTTAGCAGCAGCTAAGACAGCCAATGAAGCATGGAAAACCCTCAAGATAGCCTATCAAGGCATGGAGAGAGTGAAGACAGCAAAACTACAATTGCTGAGAAAGGATTTTGAGAACTTGAACATGAAGGAGTCAGATAACATTGACTCATTCTTCACTCATGTGATTGGTGTAATCACACAAATGAGAACTCATGGAGAAACCATTGAAGATAGAAGGATTGTGGAGAAAATATTGAGGGTCTTACCCTCAAGGTTTGATGCCATAGTCACCACCATTGAAGAGACAAAGGATCTCTCAAACTATTCAGTTGATGAGCTACATGCATCACTGATAACACATGAGCAGAGGTTGAGTAGGAATGAAAACTCATCTCTTGAGCAAGCCTTCAAGACCCAGATGTCCTTTGGAAGAGGAAGAGGTCAAGGCAGAGGAAACAAGAGAGGAAGAGGCAGAAGCCAGAACAGAGGAGGAAGGAACAGCCCATCAAATGCACAAGGAAGAGGCATCAATCCAAATCAGAACCAAGGTCAAGGCAGCAGCCAACAAGGAGGACAACATCATGCTCAAGGACAAAGGTATGATAAATCTAATGTTCAATGCTATTATTGCAAAAAGTATGGACATTATGCAAGTGATTGTAGAAAGAAACAACATGATATGAACAGCAGACAAAATGCAAATGTTACAAGAGAAAACAACAGTCAAGAAAATGTCCTGTTAGCTTGTAACATGGCTGAAACACATAGTGAGGACATATGGTTTTTAGACTCAGGTTGCAGCAACCATATGACAGGGAACATAGCCCTCTTTTCAGCCTTAAATCAGAATTTGAAATCAGAGGTCACACTAGGAACTGATAGTAAAGTGTCTGTTATGGGAAAAGGGGAGGTAAAAATATTTACAAAGCAAGGAGAAAGGAAAACCATAGTAGATGTATACTATGTCCCTGGCATGAGATGTAACCTCTTGAGTGTTGGACAGCTTGTCCATAAGGGGTACAATGTTTTCTTTAAAAATGATGTATGCACCATCATGGATATACCACCCAGCAAAAGATGCATTGCTGAAGTGAAGATGACAAGGAACAGGATGTTCCCTTTGAGGATCAGGGCAGATTTGAAAAACAAAAATGAAATTGCAGCAGTTACCCAAGAGGCCTTCCAAAGCGTGCCAAAGGATGAAAATTGGTTGTGGCACTTGAGATTTGGTCATCTCAATTTTGGAGGTCTAAACTTGTTGAGTAGGAAAGGAATGGTAAGAGGATTACCATTGATAGAGAAACCGGACAGCGTATGTGAAGGCTGCATTTTGGGAAAACAACACAGAGAAAGTTTTCCATCAGGGAAAAGCATAAGGGCAAAGGCACCCTTATAGATTATCCACTCAGATTTGTGTGGACCAATGCAAGCTCCATCATTAGCTGGCAGCCTATATTTCTTGACATTCATTGATGATTTTACAAGAAATACTTGGATATATTTTCTTAAAAACAAAAGTGAAGTGTTTGAGAAATTCCAAAACTTCAAGGCATTTGTGGAAAACCAAAGCGGGCTGCACATTAAAGTTTTGAGAACTGATAGAGGAGGTGAGTATATCTCCAAGGAATTCCTAAGATTTTGTAGAGAAAATGGAATTCACAAACAATTTACAGCAAGGTACACTCCGCAGCAAAATGGAGTTGCTGAAAGGAAGAACAGGACCATCATGGATATGGCGAGGAGCATTTTAAAGGCAAAACATTTGCCAAATGAGTATTGGGCTGAAGCTGTACATTGTGCAGTTTATATACTGAACAAGTGTCCTACAAAAGCAGTCATGAACAAAGTGCCGGAAGAGGCATGGAGTGGGAGAAAGCAAGGAGTCACCCACATGAGAGTTTTTGGGTGTGTGGCCTATGCACACATTCCGGATTAGCTAAGGAGGAAGTTGGACAGCAAAGGGGAAAAATGCATCTTCATTGGATACAGTGAGGAATCCAAAGCCTACAGGTTGTATATTCCATCTAGCAAGAAGTTTTTTGTCAGCAGAGATGTTCAATTCATAGAAGAGGAAGCTTGGGATGGAAGCATAGAGAAAACAGTGAATGTCAAGAACTGTTTGTCTCATGATGAAGATGAAGAGGAAGTGGCTGAAGTACATCCCCAAACAGCAGCGCCAACACAAGGACAGCAAGGGACACCATTGAGGATCAATGAGAGTGCTTCTCCAAGCACACCACAAGGAAGAAATTCAAGTGCATCTTCAAGCACTTGCACACCAAGTGAAAGAGGTAAGAAATTTAGAAATCTAAGTGACATTTATGAAGAAGGAATGAATTCCTTATTTGCCTTGTATTGTCACGTTGATGATCCTATTCATTTCGAAGAAGCAATCAAAGATAGGAAATGGATAGAAGCTATGGATGAGGAGATGAATGCCATAGAGAGAAACAAAACATGGGATTTGGTTGAGCTACCAAAAGGCAAAGAAGTCATTGGTGTGAAATGGGTCTACAAGACCAAGAGCAATGCTGAAGGCAAGATTGAAAGGCACAAGGCAAGGCTGGTTGTCAAAGGCTACAAGCAGCAGTATGGGAGAGATTATGAGGAGACTTTCGCACCGGTTGCAAGAATGGAAACCGTGAGAGCAGTGCTGTCCATAGCAGCTCAAAATAAATGGAAAGTCTACCAAATGGATGTGAAATCAGCATTCCTAAATGGAGTGTTAAAAGAAGAGGTTTATGTGGAACAACCTCTCGGATATGAGAAGAAAGGTGAAGAGCACAAAGTGTGCAAATTGAAGAAAGCTCTTTATGGGCTGAAGCAAGCGCCAAGAGCATGGTACAGCAGGATAGATTCATATCTATTGGATAATGAATTTGACAAATGTGAAGGAGAACCCACAGTCTACATCAAAGAAAAGGATGGTAAAATTTTAATTGTTGTCTTGTATGTAGATGATGTTATTTTCACTGGAAATGATATTTATCTTATTGAGAATTTTAAATCAGTCATGAAGGATGAATTTGAAATGACTGACATGGGTTTGTTGAGATACTTCTTAGGCATAGAAGTAGATCAAAATGAAAAAAGAATTTTTATATCTCAAGCAAGATATGTAAATCAAGTTTTGGGCAGATTTAAGATGGAAGAATGCAAGGTAGCAATCACTCCCACAGTGATGGGATTAAAGCTCAGCAGAGAGGACAGCAGCAAGGATTTTGATCCTAGTTTGTATAAAAGCATTGTGGGCAGCCTTATGTATTTAACAGCAACTAGGCCTGATTTAATGTATGCTGTTAGCTTAATTTCTAGGTTCATGGAGAGGCCGAAGGAGGCACATTGGCAGGCAGCAAAGAGAATTTTGAGGTATGTCAAAGGTACCAAAATGTTTGGAATTCTATATCATGCCTCAGAACATTCAGATTTGGTTGGATACACTGACAGTGATTGGGTTGGAAGTGTAGATGATCGGAAGAACACTTCCGGTTATGTTTTTAATATGGGTTCAGGAGCCATTTCATGGGCTTCTAAGAAGCAGTCCATTGTAGCATTGTCTACAGCAGAGGCTGAATATGTGGCAGCTACAGCAGCAGCATGTCAAGCAGTGTGGATGAGAAGAATGTTGAGAAGCTTAGGCCAAGAGCAGGCAAAAGCGACAGTGATTTTTTGTGACAATAGGTCAGCTATTGCATTGTCAAAGAATTCAGTGTTTCATAAGAGAACGAAACACATTGATACAAGGTTTCACTACATCAGAGAATTGGTGAACAATGGAGAAATTGTCCTAGAACATTGCAGGACTCAAGAACAGGTTGCGGACATCTTGACAAAGCCGCTGGATCAGAAGAGCTTTGAATTTTTGAGAAAGTGTCTGGGTATGACCGAATGCCCAGCTGTTGAAATTAAAGGGGAGTGTTGAAATCTAATTTCAACGCAGACCAAGCCAGAAACCGTTCACCGGATTCTCTCGGGCCAGCTTTCCGACGAGGGAATAAACCGGCAATTGAACCCGAGAAATTTTAGTGCTGACATGTGGTTGACCCCTGACGTACTCCAACGTCACTTTCTCGGGTGGTAAAGCTCAGCACTTGTTGGCCATCCGATATCGTTATCCGCCGTTCGATCTGCTCCACTCCTTTCAGCCGTTGATTGATTAAACCTGCACACGGGCCTACATCAAATTAAAACTCATGCGTGGAGTAAAAGACTTATGGGTTGACCGCCGTATGAAAGAATTTAATGAATTTATGTGTTGTTCGTAGTTTTTAGGTAGATGCTTTTAATATAAGTATGGGCACGTATAATATATGTTTTTTATATATATTTTTATACGGCATGTATTAAAAAAAGGTCGTATGTAATAAGTTTATGTTTTGAGTGTGTTGACTTTTTTTATGGATGTATCGCACATGGTTGGAAACAGAGTGTTTTTACAGCAACGTAAAAAGAATGATGGAGCAGTAAAAGAAAAACACACAGCAGTGTGTAAAATGAGAAGAACCAGGTGATGTAATTTTTGGAATAGCAAAAACCATGTGTGGTTTTGCACAAGCAGTGCATAAAGAAAATGGTGGAGCGATTTTTGTAAGGCTGTGTAATTTTTATTTACACCAGTAAACTTATGTAAACTTTTATCACAGCAGTAAGTTGTTTTTCACAGCAGTGAATATAAAAGGGATTTTACAATGGTAAATCTTTGCATCAGGTTTTAATGAATAGAATGTTTTTATGGTGGTGAAATACTCTGTCTCTCTGTGAAATTTTTTTTAAGTTGTCTGTGCACAAAAAGATCCTGTGGAGGTAAAACAGAGCATTGCCTCTGTGTGTTTGTTTATTTGGTTTTTGGTATTTTCTCCATGCAAAAATACCCAACAGTTTCCTCCATCTTCCAAACTGATCGATCGATCACTAGAAGGTATCAAGTATGAAGCCAGTAGCAACGTTATCACGCCAGCCATACCAGATTTTCATCAACCACAGGGGAAAGGATACCAAGCTGACTTTTGCCAGCCTCATTTACCATGCCCTTGAACCCTATGGGTTGCCAGTCTTTTTGGATCAGTACGTACTTTGCCCGGGAGATACCATCGAGACTGCAATCCTAGGAGCCATTAGAAGTTCCTCTGTTCACATTGCCATATTCTCGAAGAATTATGCTGAATCACACTGGTGCTTAAAAGAGCTTTGTTGGATGTTGACAGCATCTCATCAGCCCTGGTTTATTCCCATATTCTGTGACGTTGAGCCTTGCGAACTTCGTTTCATTGACAAGGGATGTTATGCCGAAGCCTTTCAGAAACACCGTGAAAGAGAATCCAAGGAAGTTGTGGATGAATGGGAAGAAATACTCGGAAAAGCTGCAGACATTTCTGGTAAGGTGTTCAAAGGGAAGGAAGCACTCGGAAAAGCCGCAGGCAATTCTGATACAGTGTTCAATTGGAAGGAAAGGTGAATACATACTTTACTTATTATCATATCACAAAAGAGATATTTCACTTATTTATCATCTATCAATTTGGTGAATCTTGAATCATCAATTTTTCTAACTATGATAGACTGCAAATAATTTTTTTGTTTACAGTGATGACTATGGAAAGCTTCAGAGGGACATTGCAAACGCTGTAATGAAACACGTCAAACCGGACCCGTTAGAGGTCGCTCTCCACCCAGTTGGACTAGACCAGGCCTGGAAGGATTTGCATGATCAAATTAAGAAACAAAGCTCCAAAAAGGTCGTAATAATAGCCGGATTAGGCGGAATAGGGAAGTCAACTCTGGCGAGACATATCTTCAACGAATTGAGGCGTTCGGAGTTTAGAAGGGCTTCTTATTTGTTTAACGTCAGAGAAACAGATGATCATGATTTGCAGCGGCAGCTCTGTCGTCATTTGCTGGGTAAAAATATGTTTGATAGGTGGGAGGGGAAGACTATGTTACGAAAGAGTCTAAAAGGATTAAAAGTTTTGATTGTTTTCGATAATGTGGATGACTGGCACAAAATAGAACGTGTACTGGATGTACATGCTGTGGAAGAGGGTAGTCTGATCTTCGTAACATCTCGTGATAAAGATGTTGTGAGGGCCTCTTATAAAAACACTTCATTCGTGTATGATGTACAGCCATTGAAGAACAACCATGCCCGACAATTGTTCTGCTATCATGCCACGCGTCAATCAAATTCACTTGAAGGCTGCGCAGATTTGGTGGAGGATTTTTTGAGAATTTGTGAGGGTTTGCCTCTCTGCTTACAAGTTTTGGGGGAGCAGGTATCTAGCAATTCTGATAGAACGCATTGGGAGCGGCAGTTGAAATTATACTCTCAAGGAGCGAGTCTGCCCGAAGCACACGATGTAATTAACAAATTATTAAAATGGAGTTGCAAAGATATGGACAGCGAAGAGCGAAGGATGCTTTTGGACGTGGCTTATTTCTTGGTGGGAGAAGACAAGGAACTGGCTGTTCAAGTGTTAGAGGGATTAGATTATATGGACGTTCACTACTCCCTCAGAAGGCTCTGTGAAACTTAACTCATAAGCTTCAAGAACGACGTGGACTATCATCATGATGAAACTAAAATATGGGAGCAACTTCGAAGGGAGATTCTGCGAACAGATTGGGAACATTCTATGGAGGAGGCACCGCAATCATTGTCAGCGGCTTTAACGAAGCGCAGTTCAAAACTTATAATGCATAATGAAGTCCGGGAAATGGCTCGATGTATTGTTAGAGAAGATCAAAGCGAGCCACTCCGCCTTCGCTGCGCAGTGGATATCGAAAAGCAGGTATGCGAAGTTTCGATTTCCTTGCACTTCTCGGCTTCTAATTATAATCTTTTTGACATTTTGACTTTGGATGTTTCTTATAATGGCTGGCTTGAAATTATGCCATTTGATGTTTTTAAAATTATGTTTTTTTAATAACCGGACGTTATATTGTTTTTTGTTTTGTTCGATAAAAAAAAATTGCTTTTTAAACCGATCCTAGGTTTATTAGGATTTAAAAAAAAATATTACGCTAAATATTTTGAAATAAAAAAATAAATTTTAATCTTTTCAATATGAAAGTGTAGCAAATTAAAAAATAAATTTTAATTTTTTTAATAATTTTCAAAATAAATGTTAATCTTTTCAATATGAAAATAGTAAATTAAAAAATAAATTCTAATCTTTTTAATATAAATGGTTTTCCGAATGAGTTGATCGTTATTTTTATATGGTTTTGATTTAAATAATAA
Organism: Pinus tabuliformis; assembly: GCA_031772625.1. NCBI lineage: Eukaryota > Viridiplantae > Streptophyta > Pinopsida > Pinales > Pinaceae > Pinus > Pinus tabuliformis. The sequence goes on from CM062818.1 coordinate 2,078,388,367, forward strand.
GATATAAAATATATATTTAAAAAAAAGTTATTCAATTTTTGTACAAAAGAATGTCAGGTAGATAGCTATCTATCATTTTTTTTATGCAAGAATGCGAGTGATAGCTGTCCACCATAGTTTAAGCAAATATTTACATAAAAATGGTGGCCATTATCTACATAAAAATAAAAATTTATTGTAAAAGAATTCCTAATTATCTTTATTTTCACTATAAAGTGTTAATAATTATAAACTTTATGTATTTCTATAATTTTGGTTATTTGATTTGGAATTAATAAAATTTTAAAAAGTGTTTAAATATTAACTTTTGGGACCAATAACTGTGGTTGTCAATTATTTTTTGCATAAGGCGGGTACTAAGCAGCAACATTGCATATTAAATTTATTATATTTTGTAATTAGATATTTCCAATAACTAAACACTGTTTAAAAAATATGCCTTTTGATGTTTTGTTAAGAGGGTAACAATGGTTAAATTTGATATATGTGTGTGTGAGAAATATTCATTTTTATATGTATGTTTGCATGATAGAGAGATATATCTCTTGCATCTATTTTTATAACAATATATCTTAGATATAAGCAAACTCCCAATTGGATTGGGGAAATACAAGATAAAACTCCAAGATAAGCACATATTGCATGGTACTTATAAACTCTTAGATAAACCATGGTGTAGTAGTAGGCTCATTACTACACAAGCCATGGGTTTTTGGGCATGCTACAAAATGCTTGTCTCTATCCTAACTCACATCATGCAATCCCACACCATGCACCTTGAACCTTAAACTCTCAAGCTTGGGGGTTTAAACTCGTGCTCATGGGCCATCTTTATGCTATATAAAAAACCTATGGTGATAAAGTAATGAGATTGAAGGGTATTTTAGTTGTTCAATAAAAATAATAAAAATGACAACAAATTTTTTGTTTGATTTGAGAGTTTTTGTGTAGTTTGTTCAACTTTAGCATGCTCATAATACAACCCATTTTTCTACTTAGTGGTTGGAAATGGAAATCTCAAATGGAAAATCACAGTGACTTTCTTACATTCCTTAAATTTATAATCCAATCTGAACATGATCACATTCCTCTTTTTCAAATCTTGGAATGCCTACTAAAATGGTCTATTGTTACTTATTACACAATCATGGATTTCCTCATAACACATACCTTGTATATTATTATTGTTTTAAATATTAGAATCTTTCCAAAACCATCTATTTAAAAGTAAAAATGGGATCAAATTTGTTTTATTATTTATAAGATCTTTTTTGAATCCAACTTCTCATATTGAATGTTGAGATCAATTGCTCCTATTCAAAATACATTACACAAGTAATGGGTTTGAACGTGCTAATTGAGAATTATTTTACATGACTTACAAAAGCTATGAAATTACATGAACAATGAATATACATAATTTCCTAAATTATTGATCAGTTTCACAATTACTAACATGATTCAATATGTTATTCTTTAACGTCTATATCTATAATTTCACTGGGTTTTATTTAGTTTATGCTCAAGCTAAAATTAATAAAATAAAAGTTATCTCAGTAAAAAAAATTATTATGGTGAAAAACAAATAAAATAAATATAATAATAACATTTAAATGAGAAACATAAATAAATATAAAACATCATTGGAAAAACAATTTTGGCCTCGAAAAAACCATGCAAAACAATTTTTGCCAAAAAAAACCATAGTAAAAAACCTTTGGTAAAGTGTCCATCAAATTTACTTATACTCTCGGAAGATTAGTTCTTGATAATATTAAAATATTTCTTGTGAAAAGAGAGAAAGACGGCATGAAAATTCCGAATACAATAGAAACTAAACATAATTGGTTCTATTACTACGATAATTTTTTTTAACGTACTTAGGTTTTCTCTTTCGCTGGTGTGTTGTGAAAAAGGGTAAAAAGGAGAACTTACTATATAATCCAATCACAAAAATAGTACTGGGCAAGAAGACATTACAGAAAGACTTGCCGTTGAGGTTTCAGTTTATTCGTTTTTCTAAACTATGTCGCACGCTTCCGAAAAGAAAAATCCAAAGTCCATTACTTCAACAATTTTAACTTTGGGATGGCATATTAAACCCAAAGTTTATCTCTTAAATATTCCCAACTTTTGGATGGTCGAGGATTAATAGCATCATATTAATTAAATGCAGTAATACGTTCTTCAACTTCCGTAACGAAGTTCAGTTAAAAGGAATATGTTTGAAAGAGAATCAAGTTAGGGTAAATAAATCCATGTGAAAGAGGAAACTTCCGTAACGAAGTTCAGTTAAAAGGAATATGTTTGAAAGAGAATGAAGTTAGGGTAAATAAATCCATGTGAAAGAGGAAATGAGTTTCTATGGGATTCAAAACATTGCATAACTAATTTCTGATTTTCCAATTTAAACGTTGCGAGGTAACGAAAATGTTAAATGGGAACAAATTATTATCCGATACACAGTCGGTAATGTACAAGAAAACATTACATGAAAAATTATGATGAAGTTATCAGTTTATTTGTATTCTAAACAATGTCCATCGGATTTCTGAAAAGAGAAATCCAAAATCCACACTTCATTGCCATTTCTCACTATCGAATAATATATCAAACATTACAGACTTTGCATAGACTATCCTTCAAGCATCAGAATTTCACTGTTTCTGTGTCTCTCTATATCCTTTACATTACACTAACGTAGAGATGTATGTTGTGGGTGAGTGTGTTGCAACCATAACAGACTTCTCTATTTTTCGAGAGCATGCAGACTTATATTAATTGTAAATACCAAAGTCTTTAGATATAATGGTGCGGCCCCAAGAGTTTTTGATGGAAATTTGGATGTGTAGCTTTGTTTATTACGAAATATTTGTGAAAATTATTAAGTCTATTATTTTCTTCTCTCCAAATTATATCTATATCTGGTATTTTTTGCTAAATTTTCCATATGTCAAATGCTCTAAATTTCCATGTATTTCTCAACTACGAGTTGGTTTTCAGTAGTTTGATTCCATTTAGTTGCTATAACCATTAAATGTGGTTGTTATTGAATATTTTCTCTACTTAGAAAATCTGGAATGCAAATTTTACTTCTATGAAAGTTTTAGGATTAAGAATAAGATTCCATTCAGTTGCTATAACCATTAAATGTGGTTGTTCCTGAATATTTTCTTTACTTAGAAAATATGGAATGTAAATTTTACTTCCCTTGACCTATTTAATTTCAAAATCAAAGTTTGTGAAGAGAGCTTCTCATCCAACAAAATTTGACTCTCTTGGTTTTTTGATATTTTTGGTTAACACTCTCTTCATGGCTGAAGCATCAGTTCTAAGATTTTTTATTTATTTATTAGGTGTATATCCAACTTATCAATGCAATTCTAAGTAGTTTTCACTTCTTTTCAATGGTCGAATAGAGGGTTCCACACAAGTGAGGCAAGCTGAATAATTTACTCGTGGCCTTCTTTTAGTTGTTTGAGGATTACTTCCCATCTTATATCACTCCCATCCATTTCAACAATCTTTGGCAAACTTTTATAAACATAGAGGATAGGAAGAATTGTTACCTGCTCTTTTATATTTTTAAGTGCTTTATACTCCATAGTTCTGGTTTTTTTTAGTCTTTGATTTAGAACCTTTCGATCCTAGGCAAGGTCTTTATAAAAATTACAGTCATAGTTTAGACAACCAAAGATGGGTTTTGTCTTTTATTTCATTTGGGAAATTTCTCTGCAAATGTCATTGAGTGTTGCTGAAGAGCGATCTCGCCATTTTCAATGACGTGTCCAAGGAATTTAACCTTGGTCTCGAAGATTTCCATATTATTTTTTCTTAGAATTAAATCACTACTTTTGAAAACTTGTTTAAATTTATGTACATGCTTAAAATGTTCATCAATTGATCTAGAAAATATCAAAATATCATGAGATGATAATGGTCGGCTATCATGCTAGGGTATCTAAGATATTTGTTTTAGGGGGTTTTGTTTTAATTTTTGGAGGACCAATGTCTGAAATATATTTAATCAGTGATGACTAAAGTTGTTGAATTATACTAATGTTAACCAAAGGCTGTTATTAAAATCCACACAATGATTTAGCTTATATGGTGATGACTAGAAATAAAAAATATTATGACTATTATACTTTTCAAATAGAATTAAATAACCATAAGTAAGAAAACCTTCAAACAATGTTCCGAAAGTTTGACAAAATATTCCCAAGATTACAAAAATACCGCTGATTTTATGATTTAGAGGGAATTACTTAAACAAACAATTTTTATAATTCATTTTCTTTAAAGATGATCTTTTTAGAAAGCTTATAAGAGTGAATTGAAACTCAACTACTCCTATATGGTTATCTTTGTAAAACTTAAGAATATGAAGAAAACAAGTGAATGAAAATTGGAAAACTTACAAGGAATACTAAATTATATGAATCAAAATTCAGAATCCTTTGCTTTGGTATTAATGATTCAGAAAACGCTGAGTGCATTTACTGATTACAAATGTTTCTTCAAGGGTGCCACCCTTAATAACTCGTTGAAAAGAGTTATTTATACAATCTTAGAGATAAGAAAATATCTTAAACAAATTTACAAAAATAGATTAATACAAAATCAAGAATATGAACTGATACTCGATTATTTTGGTGTTGAATTGTTAGTGACTGTTGAATGTTGCTAAGCTGTTGATGACTGTCCCTAGAAATGTTGATTGTTGTTTGATCCTCCTTTTAGTCAAGTAAATTAGTTAATTGTTCCGAGCGTTTCTTAATTGGGATAGATAACTTATTCACCCTTTGATAAAGCTCATTCAGTTCTATATATCTAGTAAAAGTGGGTTTCACTAAAAATATATGTCTAATTTCATTTAGGATGGAAAATGTATCTCTAAGTGGATTCAACACAACACTTGGTGTCGCTTCACCTCTTATGTTTGAAACTGTAGCTGCATTGGTACTAACCTGTGTAAGTTTTCAAACATAGTCTTCAATGGGCATTAATTTATCATTTATCACCAGCATAGAGGGAAAACCCTTGTTGGTCAAGCATTCCAACTTACTGAAAAACGTTGAACTATAACATTACCAATGCTGCATTTATCCTCCAACTGAAGAATGAGATTTCAATAGCTTCCTGAGATTTTTCCAACAAGTCCTTTTGATCAAAGATTATCCTGATATAAGGCGATATATCTTTGATTGATTCAGTATTCTCTTCCCTAACATTTCCTTTCCCAAACCCATTTTATTTCCAAGGTAAGATTCTTTGATTTCTTTATGCAATACCTCAATTTGACTTTTTTCCCTTTGCGACTTAGTTGCATGTGAATTGTATGTAATTTCTTTCATGCATTGTAATGTCTTCAGTTGATCCTGCAATTTCTTCATTTCCTCTTTCTGAATAGACAGATTCTGCATAGCTCCTATTGTTGTTCCTGTAGTTGCTGATGTACCTGAGGCAGAAGTTGTAGTTATAGAGACTGCTTTAACAGGAACTACATCCATTCGAATGTTGGCCCTTTTTACAATTTCCTCTTTCTCTTTGACAAGTTTCTCCATTTTCTCCTCCATCTGTTTTATTTGCAAATTTTGTTCCATGATGAGTTTCATCATGTCAGATTTTTGAGTTTCAGTTTCTAATCTCTTTAGTCATTGGGTCCTCTGAAGCTGGCAATTTTAGTTGCTTCCTCAATGCTAAAATCTCGGTATTTTGTCTTGATAATTTCTTTTGCAGTCTGTTAGGTTCCTATACCAATAGGAGTCATAATTTTTGAATGACTAAGATTAAACCTGTAATATGTACATACCTTTGCTTGTGTAAATGTTTTCCATATTCAAGAAAAAATTAAAAAATGTAAAGAGGGTATGTTCTAAAAGAAAAATGAAAGGACAAAAAGAATATAAAGGTTAAAAAAGATGAAAAATATGAACTCCAATAAAAGAAAATAAGACCATGAAAGTGTGCAAACCAAAAATGCCACTACCATTTACTTTTTATGAAGCATAATAATGATTGTGTGCAACTAGTTATTCCTGCCACAATCCATGGTAATCAAATAGTTTAATCTTGGTTACTCCATGATTTAAATTTCATGTTATAGATAGAATTAGGTAAAGTAAATAAAAGGAGCTCAATAGTTTAATCTCAGTCCTTGGATATAATAAAGTTAGACTTAGATAGCTTACTTTTGTAAAAGAAAAGAAAATGTTTTGATAAAGGTTTGCCAGCTTAAGTGCACCGTAATAAAGAGAAGAAAAATGGTAGGATGAGTAGGTGGGTAAGTAGAAGAATGGTTGCAGAATTGTGATGATTGTTAGATAAAAGCATATTCATCATATTCATCATCAAAGTTATAAGTATGGATAAAATTGGGCATGTCTCAAATCCACAAAGTCAAATTGATTAACCTCTCTCACTCATTACACCTTTCACATAATTAATTTCCAAGAAAAGTCTTAAGTACCTAAAATCTTAAGTCAAAGGGGCTCGGAGCATTTGTCTGACTTCTGGAGGGACCGGAACTTCGGCCCAACGACTTATAGGTCCTAAGTACTAAAAGGCCCCTCATGAACATTCACCCCCTTTAAAAACACTCATATTACCCAACAATCCTTTTTTCCTATGAAAAAACATTATTTTCCTAAGGAAAAGTCATTCCCCCCTAATAAACCCCTTTCTTTAAGGATAAGACCTTGTTATCCTAGAAAAAGTGATCACCCCCCATCAAAAAACCCCTTTTTCAAAAGAAACCCACAAGAACAACACTAAGTCTAAGTTATAATGTGTTTATAAAAGCAAATAAATTATGAATACACATTTAACTTAGCGCTAAGTTATTTTCTGCTTTCAATTCATATTAACTTTATATATTAAAAACCCAAAAAAGAAATATAACCCTTCCCGTATATCATTATAAATAAAACACTTATATTAATACCCGCCCCAAAAGTTTGAAACATAAAATTTATAATAAAACCCTACCCCGATAAAATGAATTAATTGATCGATCTACGGTTAATTAATAATCAACCTCTACCAATGAAATCACCCCCAACGCCCTTAACCCACCATAATCCATGATTAATTAAAACCCGCTACTCTTAAACCTTCACTCGACCCCTCCATTAAGCTTCATGATAAAACTCTGCCCCGATCACTGTACGATCAGGCCCCCTTTGATCCAATAGTGGACGATCATATCGGGTGGCCTTCGAAGTCCGACCTTTATCTGCCTGATATGGGTTGTTTTCCTGCTGGGCCCCAATGCTATGTGGCGCCCGATGAATGGCATCGAACGACATCCCACCAAAGCCCAAAAGATGTGCGATCAAACCCGCTTACTACCTCCTGCTAGACGACAAAACGTCCCATCTCCCACTAAAATCCAAATGTACCTGTTCCCATAAACCCACCAAACAGTTGACTTTGCCAATAAAACTAAAAAAAAAACTTATTATTTTTTGTTTTATCGTGGAAAATAAAGCTCAGGCCTCCATGCAAGCTATAGATTACGTACAACTACCAACCCCCATCTGACTACCAACTTGTAGAAGCCGCTAAACTTCTAGTCCACTCTTTAGTCACCTACACCTCCTGTAACTGTGCATAGTCGTCCATCAGCCCATTCAGAGCCAAAACCAGATATTTATTCAAATTCACCAAGAAACTGTGTCTCATTCCCAAACTTGTTACTCAATTGCTTTAAGTTATTAAGTAATTATGTAAAAGAATTACCCAGAAACCCCAAACTACTCTGAATTGAACCAAATTGCTCCAAATTGACTGAAAACCCTTTTTACTCATTCTTAAATCCACAAGAACTAAGAATGGCCACTCCCATCGCCATGGATGTTCGACCACTTTCCACTCCCCACCTGGATTTAGACCATCTCCCTTTGGCGGACAAAGACTTCCAAATCAAGGACACCATTGTTCAGGAATCCCCACTGAAATTATACTGCCAGTACAGAGACTAGTACTTAAACCATTAGACAAAATAGGTCTTTGGGAGTCAAATTTTCCTAAGTACCAATTCCCTAGAGTACATATCTTTCTTGAAATCGTTCATTATTGCCATGTAAACTACAATCCTAGCCAAAGAGTAGTGACATCCCCTGACCATACTGTACTTTTCACCATCATTGTTGAATCCATCAATGAAATGTTGCAGTTGCAACTAGGACAAAATTTGACTCCCATTTCTATTGGAGACCTGCTAGACAAATTCCCCAAGATTACTACTGCCAGACTTGCTGAAATGTTCCAAATTTTTATTGTGGAAGAGAAACATATCCCAAATGATCTTCCACCATACATGTGGACCATATTTTCCAAACTTGGCCAGGACATTGTGTCAATGATATTTAGTGTCTTAGGCTATACTACCGGCAAATATGTTGATGAAATCATTATTGCCTTCATGTCAATTTTCACTCCTAGACAACCCCCTGCCCTCATGTTTAATTATGCCAAATTCATAGCAGATAAAATGCACGATCAATTCATGAGAATGGACAATGAAAGAGTATTTAAGTACTCCTCTGTCCTGTGTCACATTTTCCTTTACTATCAAGTTGATAAATTCTCATTCCCTCTGCAAAAGCTTGATACTAGAGGCAAGTCCAGGTCAGTGGTCTTGTGGACCCCTTTAATCCACCAATATGACTCTCCATATACTTACACAGACTTCATAGACATTTTTGTGCATCTAGTAGCTACCATGCTATTAGGAAGTCCTCCCCTAATGATCAGTTCAGATATTAGAAGGATCCTACAACTATCTAAACAACACAAATTGGGAGATTGGTACTTGTACCAAAATCACACTGAAATCAGAATATATGGCTGTGAGTTAGCACCATACAAACTACCCAGATACATCCCAATGAGGTTATTTGCTCTGGAGTACTCCAGGCAGATATACATTTTGTAAAGGTCAAGAAGAAGGCTCAACTTAGAATAAAAGACTAGCTAGGCCCCTTTGTATGCAATAATAGAGAAGTTGGAAGAGAAGCAGATCAAATCCTTCAAAGGCTCAAATTGAAACAAAGCTTCATATGGAGATATGACCCCTTTGACTTTTTTTGCAATAGAAGACAGAAAAACAAATTGTCTCCTTACATCCACCACAGAATTCCTGAGATAGAACAATATGCAAATCAATTGGAATGGGTGGAAAATACTCTAGTGGACAGAGATAGCACTGAAGTTGTTGTCAATAATGTATTAATTGATCTAGAGAGGAGACTTGATGAAGATTCTTTCATACAGGTACCAGAAGAATCCCAAGCCCAAAGGGAAACACAAGAACACAGTGAAACACAAGCAGAAGAAGAACTTCAGGAGCAAGAAGAGTCAGAGCAACCAGACTTATCAGAAGAGCTGACTCAAACAACACAACAAGAACACATCATGAGTACCCCTCCTATTGTGTAGACTCCTCTAAATGAGGAGAAGAACCCCAAAAGAGACAGGGAGGAGGCCACTCCTTCTGGCAGACCAATTGCATAGACCTATGTCAAGAGGCAAAGGTTAAATCCTTTATCAAAGCAAGAATACACAAAAAAAGCAGTTGGAAACACATGCATAGAAAGGGTAGAGAGCAGGCAAGCTACTCCCTCTGGAGGAACACAAGAACCTTCCATTACACCTACTCAGGTGTTGGAAAGACAACAAAGTATGGAAGTCTCCTCATTCAGAGATCTAGCTGGCCAAGACCAAGATATCTGATAAAAGTACAAAGAGATAAAGGCCAGGAATGAAAGGCTGAAGGCTCAAAGCTATGCACAGTACCTCATAATGGCTCCCACCAATCAAACAAGGCTTATGCCAGCCTTTGATGTAAAGGAAGGTAAAATGCAAATGACTTACATGAAGTTTACTGTGCATCAACCGAGGTCAATGGCTGACTATTTAAAGACAGATTTTGAAGTGCTGGCAAAGGATATACATCCTATTGACCTATTGAATTGGATAAACAGACAAGAGAAATGGTGTATTACACATTAACTGGCAAAGCCATTGCATCCCATCAGTTACAAAATTCACTGAATAATATATCAGCGCAATTACAACTAGAGAAGGCCTCCTCACAGGCCAAGGATACAAGAATCAAGTCCTTGGAGGACTTAATCATTGAGTTGGGACATGATCCCAAAGATGTAAAGGCTACAGAGAGATTAATAAAGAAAAAGAATGATGACATAGCTGCCTTGAAAAAGCACCTCAAAATTCCACCATTGCATCATCCACAAACAACAGAAGTATTAGAAACTCAGAAGGAACAAGAGCTTATGGACTTGGTCCTTAAGTTAAATGATCAATTGAAAGAAACAGAGAAGGAGCTGGGCAATTTAATTCAGTCTAAACAGAGTGAGTTGACCACCACTCCACAGACTGTTATTCCTATAGTTTCCACTGCAGTTCCTTCAACCTTGGCAGCAACACTGGTACCAACAGCCCCATCTGTTACAACCATGCCAATCACAGTAGAACCCACAAGTGCAGGTACATCTATATACAAGACAACAGAATTAGTCAAAGCCATGGAGGAAATGACCATCCAGGCTACAGAGCTTAAAAGACTTAAGGAAAAAGTGTCTAGCTTAGAAACTAACTGTAAGCTAGCACAGAAAAACTTGAGGATGAGTGAGAGGATAAAGTTCCTTGGAAAGGACTTGACATTGCAACAACCACTAGGAAAAATAAAGGAGATGCTCTAGGCCAACATCATTGACCCTGTCAATGATGTTTGGCCATCAATTCAAGTAATTTTTGAGCAAATAGAACTTGTGAAAGTGGCCATCGAAGCAATCCAAAAGACAAAGGAAAACCTGGGAGACCAGCCTAAGGAGGCCAACCAACTTATCACTTTCTTGAATAGCAAGAGTAGGTATCAACTAGATGAAATTGGCATAGAGGATAGAACCAAAACCATCATAGAAATAAAAAAGGTTCTAACTAAAATGAACCTTGTGACCAATTTAGAAAAAAGATGCCAAAGCATGTAGGTAGATATTGACAGATTCATGGTGAAGTCTGGAATTTTGAGGGAAAAAGGCCTTCCCAGTCCTATGGTTATCAATGAAAAGCTTATGACCCAACAAGACTATGTTGATAGATTACACAAGTTGGCCAAAGACTAAGCAAGCACTTCAGGAGTTAAAGCGTTGCCCACAGGAAAGGTATTGTATGATAATTTGGAAAATCTGTTTTTCCTGGAGCATGAGGTAAAGCACCTGTTTGCCAATAAGCCAAAATTTTCCAAATATACTGAAGCAGATGAGGTCTACAGAAAGATGCTTAAAGTAAAGTTACCTGAAGATGAATGGTGGGTAAAATTGACAGATTTACTATAAAGTTACCACAGTAAAATAGCAGCCAGATGAAAAGGTAAAACAGGGTCATAGAGTAGCAGGTAAAGAGTATCATTAGGTTGATGACAAAAAGTGATTCCAACACACAAATATCAGTCAACTGAAAGAGCCAAATTCGCACTACAAACAAGAAGCACACTCACAATAAAAGAGATAGCAAGAAGCATTTTCCATCTGTCTCTATCTTCATGTTGAAGATATTTTTATTTTCCTAAAATAATTCCCAAACTATTATGGGATATTTTGTATAAATACTTCATATTTCAAAGTATTAGGTGTAGATTCAAAAACATTTATATAGACTATTTTCTCATATCTAAGAGGCTATTGTATCTAAGGTGGGACTGGCTTTGCTGGATCATGGAATAAAGCTCAAATTTCACAAGATTCTTGTGCAAAATGAAAATCAAATAAGTATTTTATCTCATGCGTATTATTGTTTTTCCTTATGTTTCTTAATAATCATATGTATTCTATGAAATCTGAATGGTAAACAAGGAATATTATTTCAGAATTTGCTTTACTGCACTCTGTCTTAACTGTTTACATTCTTAATGTTTTTTGCTAAACTATCTTAGCTAGGGAATTCTTAATTGCTCCTTAGCTTCCGTAGTTTTCCTTCTAGTCTATGTAACAAAGGATTCTTAATTGCCCTTTGTTGATGATCACTATCTATTCCTCCTTTTGACCTGGGTCCACGGATTCTTAAGTGCCCTTCACCTTGGTTAGAATCATTCCATCTATCAGCTCTTAAAGATTTGCCTTTTGTTTTGCTAGCCTGCCCTGTGAAGTTCCATTTGATAACCTGATCCAGTTGTGCCATCCTTTTCTTGACTCCATAGCCCAATGGTTTAAAGAAGTTATGTTAAAATTGGCAACTAGGGCCAAACTCCATGTGGGTCATCTTATTTATGGCAGCTGATATTTTTCTTGGATCCCTCTCATTGAGAGGTGTAGGATTGATCTAAAGATCAGCTAGAAAAGCTGGAACTGCTGGAATTGTCGAAAAATCCAGAAAGCCGGAACTGCCAGAAAATCCAGAACTGTCGGAAAAGCCGGAAATGCCAAAAATGCCGGGAAAGCCAGAATTGCCAGAAAAGTAAAAAAAACCAGAAAATCCGGAACTTCCAGAAAAGACGGAACTACCGAAAAAGCCGGAAATGCCGGAAAAGCCGGAAAAGCTAGAACTACGGAAAAATCTGGAACTACTTGAAAAGTCGGAACTGTCGGGACTGTTGGAACTGCCGGGAACAGCTGGAACTGCCAGAACTGCCGGGAACAGTTGGAACTGTCAGAACTGTCGTGAACTACCGAAATAGCCAAAGCATATGTCTCTAAAGGAGAGAAACATGCAAGGGATAGCTAACTAACATTGGGACAGTTGTATGGTACTTAGCAGCAAATACACCAAGCATGCAATTTTACAGCGAGCATGTAAGGGACAACTAGCATGCAACAACAAGCATGCTAAGTAAAACAAGCATGCTAGGGACAACAAACAAGCAAGGGACAACAAGCAAGCAAGGTGCAACCAACACATAGGTCAGGATGGCAACATGGTGCAACAATGGCACATAATGCAGTACAGTGATGGGTACACTCATGATTAATGAAGTGTGATGAGATGGTGCATAATGATGATGGGTGCAACATGGTGCAGCATGGTGAAGTGAAACATGATGACGAAATGCAGCACAACGAATATGAAGGAGTCACCTTGGAGAATTAGTTGAAGCAGCATGTCTTTAACTGATCTCATGTATCATCTTCTTAGGGATGATCTATGCTCTTATCTAGATAAGTCAAAGTGTTGACTTCTATTGTAAACGTACTATCTCTCTCTCTCTCTCTGCTAAACTATTGAAGAACATATAAGAAGAATTTATCAATGGTTTCCCCACATTGGGGTTTGTCCTTGGCTAGCGCCACATCTTTTGTCCTCTTGTCTTGGCTTGTCTTCTCCTATTTATGTTTATGTTCTATCTGTAGTTCAATTTAATGCTGATGTGATTGCTAATCTGGAAAAGATATGGAGCTAACTGTGAAAATTGAAATAAATTGCTCTAAGCATAGAACATACCTAAAATCAAGATGGGATCAGAGGTGAGGTGAAGACAATGACCAAGCTAGAGTGAAAGAGCAATCACCGAAGACAGTTGGGAAAGGACAAAAGGATCAGTGGATTCCTCATCCCTCTTCAATTCACCAAGGGTGAAGTCGAAGAAGAGAATATTATCAGAATGGTGCAGCGGAATATGGCCTACCTAAAGATCACTTCATTGGAAGACCAGATCTCAGGGTGGAAGGAAAGGCAGATAACTAGTTCGGCCATTATGCGAAGGAGTGTCCAAATGGTAGGGACACGTCACTTGATGATGATAACAATCATTCCAGGGACATCTTTAATGATCAAAGGAATGACAGGTAATGCAAGTCATCAAGGAAATGGCAAACTCTTCATAGAAAGCAAGGAACTCTAGGTATGAAGAATCAAATGTTGTTTTTGATAAGATAAAGAAGCGTTATCTTGTATTAGCCCTCTCCTTCATATTCTTTGGGAATCTGGCTTATATATTGTAATGCTTCAAGGAACTTCATCGGATAGATCGGTGCACTTTCTAATTTGGTAGAGATGGAAAAAATCGTGGGATTATACTTGAAGCCGATGCCACCTATCCCAGAAAGGGTGCAGGGAATGTTAACTCTCAATTGAATAAGGGTAACTCGATTCATTTACAGAATCTCTTTTATGTACTTTATCGCGAGAAGAACCTAGTTTCCATCTCGGAAATGGAATTCAAAGGTTTCAGGGTGGCATTCATCGATGGAAGGTACCTGTTAAAAAATATAATTTTCAAAGATGCTTTTTCTTATGGGTTCAGGATTGGCAATTTGTATCAAGTTGCAGGATGGTTCATTGGGGATCATGTCGATTGTCATATCGCATCTATAACACCGGAGGTCTACCTATGGGGCCCTACCTGATGTGAGTCAAATGGTGATAGGGATGTCTGAATTCAAGTAGAGAATGAAGGTACATGTATGAGATGTACCGAAGGAAAATCTTATAAGGGGACCGTTCCCCTCATGCAGCAGGTCCACAGGTTTGGGACAACCCGAGGAGTTTGAGATTCATGATCGGGAATCTCATGTATATAGGTGGAAGAAAGCCCTCTATGGCTTGAAGCAAAACACCCCGGGTGTAGTATGAGAGGATTGATAGCTGTCCGATGAAGCTGAGATTCACTAGGATTGAAACCGATCCAAACCATTACCCGAAGATTGTGGATGATAGACCTCTCATACCAACACCTTATGAGGATGACCTATTTCTGACAGGTGCAGACCCTCTCATTTGCAAAAGTAAGAGGGAGTTGGATTCTGGATGTGGAATGATAAACTGCAAGCCTGTGACTACCTCGAAGATCTTAACTTTAAGAAGTTATATGGTAGTAATGTCGGACCAGATTTGGGAAATGCCTCTGAGTTTCATAAAATCATTCGTGTTGATGTTCTTGGTGAACTTCCGTCCAGACATATGTTTTACAGTTAGCATGGTGAGCTCATATTTGGTTGAGCCTCACTGGATTGGTGCCAAGAATCTTCTGAGATATCTTCGGGGCACAATCTCTCATGGATTGAGATACACTGCCAAAAATATGAAACTGCATGATTATTCGAATGCTGACTAGGCAGATAGTGTGGAGGATCACTAGAGAACTTCTCAGTGCTGGTTCTCTTTGGATTCTACTTCGACATCATAGATGAGCAGGAAGCAGAAGTCGGTTGCTATAAGCACTGCCGAGATTGAATACATAGCTACGAGTATGATCTCGTGTGAAGCTGCATGGTTGCAGAAGCTCTTAAGTGGGCTATTTGTACACATGATGAATACCACTGTGATTATCTATGACAACCAGAGGGGGGATTCGATTATTGTTATGCTCTTAACCTGCAACATGATACCCAAATACAGAATATGCGAAGAAAAGATACCCAGAACACAGAATAGCAATGATTTTATTATTCAGAGAGCAATGTTCACTTGCCTCTTCGAGGGGGCAACCTCCAATAGAGCAGAGCTCGACTAAGAAAATAAGACACAATGCTCCTCGCATGGAGTCTCTATCCTTTATATATGACTCATACATGCAATACCACGGGCCAATACCGTGGGTTTTATTAATACCATCTATCTAATACTACGGCCCATTTGCAACTAACTGTGGTCCTGTCATTAATTGCGGGTTAACCACTTACAAATATTAATATGGGCTTTATTGACTCTTGACTATGACGTGATCCCATGACATAAATAAGGGGGTTAGGGTGGGACCCTAACATGCCCTCCCCCTTAAGACTAGCCTTGTCCTCAAGGCTGAAGCTGCGGAAACTGCTGAAGAATAGTGGTTGGTTCCCAAGTTGCATCTTCTGGAGAGGTGTCTTTCCATTTGACGAGGACTTCCTTAATCATGTGGCTGCGCAGGTGCTTGTCTTGCGTGTCTAGAACCTGTTCAGGTTGAAGCCAGATTGACCCTTCTTCGTCCAATTCAGGTAGACTGGTTTGAACTCGACAATTGTTCCCAATCACTTTCTTGAGGCACGATAAATGGAAAACTGGATGGATTTTTGTCGTAGGTGGCAAAGCCAACTTGTAAGCCACTTCTCCAATGCGCTGAAGTACTTGGTATGGTCCGTAGAATTTTGGAGAGAGCTTTTGACAACCCTTGTCTTTGTGTGATGTTTGCTTATATGGTTGCAGCCTCAAAAATACCTGATCCCCTTCTTGAAATTGGCGCTCTGAGCGATGCTGGTCGACCTGTTGCTTCATGCGGTTCTGAGCTTGATGAAGATTCTCTCTAAGATGGGCAAGCATGGTTGTGCGGTGTTGTAGGAGTTGATCCACTGCTTGTACTTTGGAGCACTCCTTGAGATAAGAAGTAGGGGGAGGCAGAGGTTGACCATATACTGCTTCATAGGAGTCATTTTGGTGGTGGCATGATAGTTGGTGTTATACCACCATTCAGCCAAAGGTAACCACTGTACCCAAAGGTGTTGCTTTTTTAAAGTGAAACACCTAAGGTAGGTTTCTAGACATTTGTTGACGGCTTCGGTTTGACCATCTGTTTGCGGATGATATGAAGTACTGAGTTCGAGTTGAGTGCCTTGTATTCTGAAGAGTTCTTGCCAAAAAGTACTGGTGAAGATCGGGTCGCGGGCGGACACAATAGAAGTGGGCATGCCATGCAATTTGAAGATCTGATCCATGAAAGATTGAGCAACCAAAGTTGGTGTAAGCGGGTGGGGTAAGGCGGAGAATGAGCATACTTCGACAGTCGGTCCACAACCACCATGATGACTGACTTGTTCCCTGACTTTGGAAGACCTGTAATGAAATCCATAGAAACCTCTGTCCAAATTGATGCTGGAATGGGTAATGGTTGTGATGTGCCTGGTGTGTTGACGGTTTCCCCTTTGTGGTGTTGACAGACATCAAATTCTGCTACGAAGGTAAGGATGTCCTTTTTCATGCCTGTCCAAAAAAATGATCTTCTGGTGCGAGCATATGTCTTCTGAAAGCCCGAATGTCCTGCAATGGGAGATGAGTGCAATTCTGCCAAAATGCGACTTTTGAGGGTGGATGTTGGTGAGATTACGACTCTGTCCTTGTAGCGAAGAATATCATTCTGCCACGAGTAGCCCTTGGTGGAATTAGGATCAACCTGCAATTGAGAAATGAGTTGGGAGAGCCCGGGGTGTGAAAACTATTCCTTGTGAGCCTCTTCAATCCAGTCTGGAATGGGGAGGGAAATTGCGAGCAGAGTACTTTCCTCCTCAAATTGGCGAGATAATGCATCTGCTATACTATTGTCTTTCCCTTTCTTGTAAATGATCTCATAATCATATCCCAGCATTTTGGCTAACCATTTATTTTGTTGTGGGGAGGATAGGCGTTGCTCCAAAAAATATTTAAGACTGTGATGATCTGTGCGGATTTGGAAACGTCGCCCCAATAAGTAAGGTCGTCAGGTCTCGACTGCATGTAAGATGGCCATCATTTCCTTCTCGTAGGTAGATTGGCCCAGATTCCTCCCACTGAGTTGTTGGCTTGTGAAGGCCAACGAGCGCCCTTCCTGCATTAAGACCGCCCCAATACCTGTGCCCGAAGCATCACATTCAATGAAAAAGGATTTGGTGAAGTTAGGTAGTGCTAAGACTGGAGTGGAACACATGGCGTTTTTTAGAGCGGTAAATGCCTGTTGTGCTTCCTCGTTCCAGAAGAAGGAATTTTTCTTTAGGAGTTCAGTGAGGGGCTTCGCTATGTAGCCATAGTTGCGGAAAAATTTACGATAATAGCCTGTGAGACCCAAAAATCCTCTCAAGCTCTTCAAGGTCTTAGGTTGAGGCCATTCTTGCATTGCCTGGATATTTTTGGGGTCCACCTTGACACCTTCACGCCCCACAATGTGGCCCAAATACTCAACTTCTTCCATGCCAAACGAACACTTGGACATCTTGACAAATAATTTATGCTTGCGGAGCAGTTGCAAGAGTAGATCTACATGCTGAAGATGTGCCACCCAAGTGCCACTATAGATGAGGATGTCATCGAAGAAGACAAGGACAAATTTTCTGAGATATGGTTTGAGAATGTGATTCATAAGGCTATGAAAAGTAGAGGGGGCATTACAAAGACCAAATGGCATGACCAGGAACTCATAATGGCCTTCATGAGTTCTGAAGGGTGTCTTGGTAATGTCGACTTCCTTCATGCGAATTTGGTGGTAGCCTGAGCGAAGATCCAACTTAGTGAAGAATTGAGCCCCATTGAGTTCGTCCAGCAAATCGTCAACCACCGGGATGGGAAATTTATCTTTGACTGTCAACTTATTGAGGGCCCTGAAGTCGGGACACATCCGCCACTCCCCATCTTTCTTGAGCACCATGACCACTGGGGATGAATAAGGACTAATGCTGGGACGAATGACACCTGCTTCCAACAGTTCCTTGATGATTTTTTCTATTTCATTCTTTTGGGTGAACGGATATCTGTATGGCCGCACATTTGGGGGTTGGGCCCCTGGAACCAAGGTGATGCTATGATCATGTTACCCTCGTGAGGGTGGAAGCTCATGAGGCTTGTCAAAGACCGTCTGATGGTTATTTAAAATCTGTTGCATCTCATGATGAATTGGCAGAGACATGGTTTTGACTACCTGGATGGCATTAAATTGAGCTACTACTCCATGATGGCCCTTTTTTAACAATTTTTCCATCCTATGCGAGCTGATGATAGAGGGGGCTCCCGCCTGGAGTCCATGGAGGGTATGTGTGGAGTTGTTCTGCTTAAAACTCATATATAACTCCTGGAAATCCATTGTGATTGGCCCAAGAGTGCGGAGCCATTCAGTGCCGAGGACAATGTCGCAACTCCCCATGTGTATGGCAAACATGTGGGTTTTCAACTGATAATCCCCCATTTGAAGTTTGACATCTTCACAGCGGCCTTCACATTTCATTGTGCCCCCATCCGCAATTTGGACTTGGAAGTTAGAAACTGCTCGTACAAAACAATGCACTGCTTCTGCGATTTTTTGATGGATGAAATTATGGGTACTTCCACTATCAATCAAGACTACTACTGGGCGATGTTTAAGAAAACCCCGAATTTTGAGAGTTTGAGGGGAAGAAATCCCTGCCAACGCATGCAGCAAAATAACTGGTTCGTCAGAGACATTCTCCTTTGGGTTGTCTTCTTCTAGCGCCTCATGTTCCTCAAGTGGTGGATCTTCCTCTGTTGAGCTGTAGTCAGTGGCATCTATTTGAAAAAATTTGGGCTCCTTGCATTTATGACCCGGGGAGTATTTTTCATCACAGTAGTAACATAGTCCTTGCTTCCTTCTTTCGGCCATTTCCGCAGGTGACACCTTTTGGACCTTAAGTGTTTGAGTCGTGTTGTGAGCCTGTGGGGGACGACCTTTAGCGGGGAAATTTGGGCGACTGTATTGGGCTGCTAATGCACGTTCCACCTTACGAGCTACCTGGCAAGCCTCCGTCCACGTGGGAGGGTGGTGAAGTAGAACTTGAGCTTTGATGGCTTCTTTAAGACCACTGATAAAACATTCCGTGTAGAACTCATCTGTGAGACCCCTAGTGCGGAAGGCTAAGGCTTCAAAAGCGATAGTATATTCATCCACTGTACTAGTTTGTTGGAGCTTAGTGAGACGACCCAAAAAAGAGTCTTCCTATTCAAAGCGATCTCGAAGAGCTTTGGTAAATTGGGTCCAAGTGGTGGGCTCCAGTATTGTAGCAATAATGCTACAACTCCTGGAGCTTCCTGTCTCTTAATTTTATCAACCCGGTAGTTCGTACAAACTTGGAAGCGACGGTGCTGTATGCACAAGTACTAGCTCTTGTCGCAGCTGTCACTTGGTCAGCTGGCACAAGTCCACTAGGGCTCAAGCCAACTTCTATAGGCTCACAGAAGAAGCTTTATCAATGATGGACGAAAGCTAACTCAAAGGAGACTAGTCTAATTGTAGAAGGAAACTGAAAACCAATCAAGCATGGAAACCCTAGGAAACCCTAATTTGACTAGCTAGACCCTAACTATGCAAAACTGTGAATGAAACAACTACCAATGATGCCATTACTTGTAGTGAACTGAAATACATGCATCTAAGCTACTTGCATCTAAAAAATCATGTTTTTGTACTTTTTCATTAAGTGGTTGGATTTATTGTGATGATGCTTTTGATTAGGGTTTGGTTGTGCAGGAACGATTGGAATGGAAGGCAAGCATGGGCAAGGTCAGGATGGCTAAGGGAGGTCCCAGAGGGTCTCCAGCATCAGTCCTCAAAAGCCTACCACGTTCGGATGCTCAGCAACCGAGTTTGCAGGTTTCTACAGGAAGTCTGCAGGGGATCCTACAGGAAACTCAGGGGTTTCTACAGGAAGTCTGTGCAATTCTACAGGATGATTGGCTGTGGAAGTTTTGGAAGATGGTGAAGGGTTGGAGTGATGTGGAAGGATAGGTGAGATGGAGATGGAGCTGGTGATGGCTCAGGAGCAGAGGAATCAGATGGAGGAAGAGTGTATGCAGTGGTTTGATGATTGGAAGGATGGAATCAATGAAAGTTGAAGGAGATGGAGCTATGTGGGAAATGAGAGAGTTGGAGGGTAAATGAGTAAGACAGAGGTTGAATAGGACTTGAGGATAGATCAAGAAGAAGAAGAAGGAAGTGGATTGAGAAGGAGCAGCGTAAATGAAACAAATGACTTATGCATCAAAACGAGAAATTCATTAACCTATGATAACTGTGCCATGAAACCTATGAACAGAAATGGAAAACAAGAAATGAAACCTATGCGTGGAAGTGAAATGTGGAAGTATGGTTCGATGTCAAAAATGCATGGATGGATCTTCAATGAAAACGTTTATGTTGCAGCTTGCATGAGAATGAGAAGAACTGCGTTTCTTTTTGGTGGTTGGTCATGGACTGCACCCCAATCCCTAACAGAGGTGGCAGTGAGCCTTTACAACCTTTTTGCTGGAGCTCCAATGATTTATAACTATCCTCCTATCAAACTTAAGCAACTGAAAGCAAATCACCATAAACTAATCCTATCTAAACTCATGAAAAAGACTAACTTAACAAACTGTAAATTCGAATTGTATGTGAAAGTAAACAAACTCAAAGTGCTGGAACGAAATGCAAACAAATTACAACACCGAGGAGATCTATTGCTCTCAGGTTGGGCCCTAACCTGAGAGCTATAACTCCCTTAGAAACTCAGAATGAGACCAAAATCTGACTGCCTTTATTCATAAACGAACGTCTGATGACATGCCAAAATGGCTTACAAAACCGAGCTGTAGCTCGTACTTCCAAATTACAAGAGTAATGCCAAGGTTCAAAAAGCTTCTATCCAAGGCTACGGCCTCAGTATTTATGCAAAAACGATCATCCAACAGGTGTCCTTGATTTTAGGAGCTCGGCTGTCCAACTGAAGTTTAACTGCTGATCCTGTAGGACAGTCATAACTACTGTTCCTGTAGAACAGTTATAACTGCTGTTCCTGTAGAACAGCTGGCTGCTTCTAAGCTCGGTGGGGAGATGGATTGGAGCTCGGAGCTATGGTGGGAATCACGAGGAAGGTCCCCAAGACCGTGGACATCCTCTCCTAAAAACCAGCAGTGCCACCTCATTGTCTCCTTGTCTCCTTTCTCGTTGTCTTTTCTCCCTTTTAATGCCAAAAACCTGAAAGCATCATGCATTAGTCACGTAGATAGAATGTCTACCCTTCTTCCTACAAACAACACGAATAAACCAAGAAATGAATGCATAAGCAATAAAAAATGAATGGTTTGAGCAGAGCAAGTAGGCCAAATGAGCCCAAATTGTACCAAAAATTGGGGCTCATCATCACCCCCCAGCTAAACTATTTGCTCATCCTTGAGCAACTTTGCCCTGGCTCCTCGTCTTTGGCCGAGAACTAGAGCCCAGAGCATGCTTTTCCTTCCCTGCTTTCGGTGGTCCTTCTTTTTCTGCCGAGGGTGGCGCTTCTTCCTTTCCTATTTTTGGCGGCCCTGCCTTTGCTGCCC
The DNA here is from genome assembly GCA_031772625.1 of Pinus tabuliformis. NCBI lineage: Eukaryota > Viridiplantae > Streptophyta > Pinopsida > Pinales > Pinaceae > Pinus > Pinus tabuliformis. Next base: position 2,078,410,357 of record CM062818.1, read on the forward strand.
CTGGTGGTGACGAAGGTGATGCTTCCTCCCCCTTTCCTATTTCCTTGAGCCGGGCCTATTTTTCGTGTCCAGGAAGTTATTTTTGGGCTCCCCTTTACGGGGGTGGCTGATGTTTTAGAGGGGGTTCTTGTACTGGGTGAAGTAGGGACATCCCCTAAAATGGTTTGGCTGCTGGCTAGAGGTTGTGGCTTGCCCGTGGTCATCCTCTTGCTTCTCCTGGCTTCAGATGGTAGAGGGGTCTCCCTCTCCCTTTTCTCCTTCGGTTTTGGAGGTGTACTGAGGGCAGCCAGCGTCGCTGCTGCCTCCTTTTCGAGAATTCCAGCCTTCTCTTTCTTGCGTTTTTCTCTCTCAGAGCTCCTTGTAGAGGGCCCCTCCTTTTTAGATTTCGGGCTTCCTGTGGAAGACCCTGCTTTGCCCACTTCCGGGCCTCCTGTAGAAGATTCTTTCTTTCCCGCTTTTGGGCTTCCTGTAGAAGGCCCTCTCTCTGTCTTCAGACTTTCTGTAGGAGGCTGTTTCTCAATGACTTTCGGGCTTCTTGTAGAAGCCCCTTTTTCCAATTTTGGGCTTCCTGTAGAAGCCCTTGTCTCTGCCTTCGGGCTTCCTGTTGAAGCATGTTTTTGCACTTTCGGGCTTCCTGTAGAAGCCTTTGTCTCCGTTTTTGGGCTTCCTGTAGAAGCCTGTTCTCCAACGATTTTCGGGCTTCCTGTAGAAGCCTTGGTCTTTGCTTTTGGGCTTCCTGTAGAAGCCTGCTTCTCACTGATCTTCGGGCTTCCTGTAGAAGCCTTTGTTTTTGTTTTTGGGCTTCCTGTAGAAGCCTGTTTTTCAATGATTTTTGGGCTTCCTGTAGAAGCCTGTGTTTGTGTTTTCGGGCTTCCTGTAGAAGCCTATTTCTGCTTTCCTGTAGACACAGGTGTCTCCACCTCGGCTTGCTCGCCTGCTTGAGTTTTGCTTTTTACTTTGGTTGCAGGTGCTGTTGAGGTGCTTGGGCTGACGTGGGCCACCTCTGCTTTGTCCATTCTGCTCTTCATCCTCTTTTCCCTTGCTGACAGGATAGGTGTGCCACCCTTTTCTTTTTCCTCCTTTCCCTCATGCTTCTTCCTCTGTTCTCCCTTCTGTACTGTTGTTGGGGTCTCTTGGCCTTCTTCTCTCTGTTCCTCGGCCACTGCTTCGTGTTCCTCACTGCTGGAGGAACCCGTTTCCTCGATCAACATTTTAATATCCCCATCTTTTGTTAAATTCCGGAAGGATTACCATGAGAGGGGGACCTTATATGAGTGCAATGCATCTTCCACAAGAAGCTTGATCAACCCATGATGGGCTATCTGATTTGGTATTCCCTCTCTCAGCTTCGTAGCACACTCCATTAGAGACTGCAGGAGGTAATAAGGGATGCTCAGTTTTTGTTCTACAGGAAGGTCAATTCGGTGCCTCAACTCAGTGAGCAGCCGAAAATGATATGCATATACGATGCTGAAACGGCCTTCACAAGTAATATATTTCATGATTTGCAAACTGACTACATTCCAAGGTGGTGACAGGCTCATTCTTCGCACTCCGTTTTTGTCCTCCGAGAATTCTTCCTCAGGTGGGAAGAATTCCTTCTTTGCCTGCTGACTCAGCTTTCTCTCCTCTTTATCCCACGGCAGACCCATAGGAAGTTCTGTGATCCGATTGATATGTTCTAGGGTGAGTCTGAGGCTTAGACCTCTGAAGTTTACCGTGGCCAGTGTCTGAGATTTAGGCTTCAGAGCCTGCAAGAATTCTTCGGCCACTTCATCATCGTAACCCTGCAGCTTATCACAAAAAGGCATCCATTGTGCTCTGGTGAAGAGCTCTACCACTGTCGGGTTTCTCCTTAGTTTAGTTGAATCAGTGGGCTCCCGCCTTATAAACCCACCCGGCATGATGAACACGGTCGGTTTAATTAAAGGTGGCAGATGCAAAAGAGATTTGGTCTATGAAGACAGAGCATGCACATACAAAATTTCAACACAGTCTACTTATACCAACATCCTGTAGAACGGTAGCAAAGGCACAGCAAACAACAATTCCACCAATATCTTTATGACCCGACTGTGGACGATGGTCTTGCCACTTCTACTAACCAGTTACATTAAGAGTTCAGGGTTACCTCTTTAATTGGCCACCTTTTTTCATGAGGCACCCGCTTTCCTGTAGATGATTGTGTTCCTGTAGACTGCGTTCCTGTAGAACTGCGCTCCTGTAGAACTGCGTTCCTGTAGAAGCCGTGCACAATTCTCGGGGAGGACTGTAGTTGGTCGCGCTCGAGGTGTGCTTTACCGGCGTTCTGGTAGCCAACAGCTCGGCGTATCAAAGTGCAAGGGAGATCATAATAGCCACCCGAGTTTGAAGTGTTGGATTATAAATGTAGGCGTATGATCTACCCGATTAGATTTTGAATCGGCGCAATCCGTGGCGCGGGGGATGAGCTGTCCCCGCCAGACCGTTTGGCGACGTCATCCATCATCCGCCTGCGTGTTTACTTGCTGCCGCCTTCATTCCCACAGATTTGCCGCCGCCTTTTCCTGTTAAACTCATGCTTCTGACGAGTGTTCTCACATGCGTGCAGTTCATTCTCTCTGTCGTGGCCGCCACCCACACATCCAATTACACTTTAACTAGCCGACGTGGCCAGTCGACTGGCCATACGGCCGCTCAACCATTCAATTTTACGCCATGCAAACAATTTCAAAGTAAGATTCATGCGATTTGATGGAAGGAAGGGTTGAGACACTTACCTGTGTGGCTGCACATGATTTTTTCCAGTTTTCGGACGATGGTGAGTGGATCTACCTGCTGCATGCGACTTACACAGACCCGGAGGCTCGTGGTTACAGGCTGTCGACGATGGAGTGGATGTTTTGCTTGCATGCGCCCGCGTTTCATTTTAGATGGCGGTGCTGTGAATGGTATCCACTCGAGCAGGTTGAACTGTTACAGGATTCCCGCGAGGGGTCTCGTAACAGTCCTTTCTCCTTGGGTGCATGCTGCACGATGGAGGTTTTGGCTTCTCGATCACGATCCCGGAGCTCTTGATGCATGTGGTATGAGATCCCAGCATTTGTTTAACTTTGGAAATGGCTTTCCCCCGAGAACTCATCGATCTTCTTTGTTTGTGCAGGGACTTGGCCGCATGTCGACACGGGTGGTGGAGCATGGTGACAGCAACGTGCAAGGATGCCAACAGAGGCTTGCATGCATCCAAACCAATCCATAGTCATGAAATCTCTTTTTAAGATGAATTCGGGCCGTCCAAAACTCCTACAGGAAGTTTCCTGTAGAACACAGAGCTTCCTGTAGAAAGTTCGGCCTTCCTGTAGAAAGTCTGCACTTTCCTGTAGAAAATCCGCGCCTTCCTGTAGAAAGATTGCGCCTTCCTGTAGAAAGACAGCATCTTCCTGTAGAAGATTCAAACCATGATAAAATTGCACATACCTTGAAAAAACATGGGTGCTCTTGGAGGAGGTACTGGTGAGGTTCCTTGACAACATGATAAGGACCCTTGGCTGTGAGTTGAAGGGCTTCCTCTTCTCCATAGAGCATCTGCAACCTGCATGCAATTTTTACCATATTTTGCTTATTGTGTTTTCTTTTTTCTTTTTTCTTTTTTTCCTTTTTTTTTTTTTGAAAGATAACAGGGGCGCCTCAATGAGGTTTTCACCCGAGCCATCTGCCTTGAGCGCCTCAGAGAGGTTTTCACTCAAGGATTTTTTTCAACCTTTTCTCTTTTTTTTTTTTTTTGAAAGGCAATAGGGGCGCCTCAATGAGGTTTTCACCCCTACTACCTGCCTTGGGCGCCTCAGAGAGGTTTTCACCCAAGGATCTTTATTTACTTTTATTTTTTTTCTCTTTTTTTTTTTTTTTTTTTTTGCTTTTTTTTTTTTTTTTTCTTTTTTCATTTTTCTTCAGGGTGTGCCAAAAATAGCGGTAGAACCCTTCTCTATGACCAATACGGATTTCTCCATAGTTTTGATGAACTCTTGTCTTGAGAGAGGTCTCCTGTAGATCTTCAAACGATGCCCATTGACAAGCATGGGAATGGCTTCCTCATCAATGGTTCGAATGAGGACAGATTCATTGTCATGGAATTTCTCCACTGTATATAGTCCTAGCCATCTGGTTCTCAGCTTCCCCTTGAAATCTTTGTATCTGGAATCATACAACAAAGCCCAATCTCCCGGCTGAAATTGCTTGTCATGGAGATGTTGGTCATGCCACACCTTTCTCTGAAGTTGAACCACTTCTCAGTGAAGGAGGGCCTGCATGCGGTGCTCATCCAGGCCATTCAGCTGCAGCAGCCTTTCTTGTTGTGCATGGCTGAGATCTGGGTCCAGCTGAGCTGCCATCCTCAAGGTGTTGTATTCAAACTCAATGGACAACAAAGCTCTCTTCCCATAGACCAGCTCATACGGTGTGAAGCCAGTGGTGGTCTTCCAAGTGGTGTTGTAAGCCCATGTGGCTTCAACCAGGTGATCTACCCAGTCCTTTCTGCTGCTGCTCACCACTTTGGTCAAGATCCCTTCTAATGCTCTATTGGTGACTTCCACCTACCCATTTGCTTAAGGGTGATAAGGGGTGGAAGTCCTATGCTTGATCTTGTGATGAGCTAGGAGATCTTCAACCAGGTTGGAGGTGAACTGGCTCCCTTGATCGGTGACCAACTCTCTTGGATAGCCAAACTTATAGAAGATGTTCTCTCTTAGGAACTCGGCCACCTTTTCTTCTGTTGCTGCTTTGATTGCTTTGGTCTCGGCCCACTTTGTCAAATAGTCAGTACACACAATGATGTAAGTCCTTTGCCTCGAAGAGGGGTTGATTGGGCCCACAAAGTCCATGCCCCACTTCTCAAATGGCTCAAGAGTCACTTGAGGTTGGAGAGGCATCTCATCCCTTTGGGTCAGTTTCCCCATTCTTTGGCATTGGTCACACTGACTGACATATCTTCTGACATCTTGATGAAGTATGGGCCAATAGTAGCCTGCCTGCAGGATCTTGAAGGCAGTTCTCTTTGCTGCAAAATGCCCTCCACAAGGCCCATCATGACAAGTGAGGAGGATATCAAAGACTTCCTCCTCCCTTACACAATGCCTTAAGATCTGATCGGGGCCAAGCTTGAACAGATTGCCCCCGATCCAAGTGAATGAGGCACTTTTTAATGATGATTCTGCTCTTCTCTCTGGAAGATAGGTGTGGAGGGAACTGTGCTGAAACAATATAGTTTGCTATATCAGCAAACCATGGAGAGAGTACTGAAATAGAAAACAGATGTTCATCAGGCATCTGATCGTCCACTGTTCCATCCTCATCTGCAGACAAATCCAATCTAGATAAAAAGTCAGCAAAAACATTTTCTCTACCTGGTTTATCAACAATGGTTAGATCAAACTGCTGCAATAAAAGTAACCATCTAATAATACGAGCATTCACATCTGGTTTATTCATTAAATATCTAATAGCAGCATGGTCAGTATGTACAAAGGTCTGGTAACCAGTAATATAATGTCGGAACTTGTTCAATGCATGGACCACAGCCAAGAATTCTTTCTCGGTTATAGTGTAATTTAGCTCAGCTTTGGACAAGTTTTTGCTAACAAAGTAAATGGCATATGGAAGTTTATGTTCAACTTGTCCTAAAGCTGCACCTATGGCTTTGTTCGAGGCATCAGTGTGGATGTGGAAAGGTAGGGCCCAGTTTGGATCTCTCAGGATTGGGGTTGACACCAACTTGTCCTTTAATTCATTTAAAGCCCTCTGACAATCGTCAGTCCAATTAAACTCCACATCTTTTGCCAACAGGCCAAACAATGGCGAGGCTAGCTTGCTGAAATCTTTAATGAATCTCCGGTAGTATCCTGCTAATCCCAAGAAACTCCGGACATCCCTGACCTTTTGAGGAGGTGGAACCCTCTTGATGAGAGCAATTTTGTTAGGATCCACCTGCAATCCTTGGCAAGAAATGGTATGGCCTAGCACGGTCCCTTCAGTCATTAGGAATTCACATTTTTCAGGACTAAGGGACAAGTTCATCTCGGTGCATTTGGTTAGGACTTTCCCCAGGTTGGACAATGCTTCCTGGAAGTTGGCCCCATAAGGAGTAAATTCATCCATATAGATTTGTACTGCATCATGGACCAGCTCCGAGAAGATGCTCAAGACAGCTCTTTGAAAGGTAGCAGGAGCATTGCATAGCCCAAAGGGAAGGACTCGATAGGCAAAGGTACCCCAAGGACAAGTGAAGGTGGTCTTATCTTGGTCTTCTGGGCTGATTTGGATTTGATTGTACCCGCTAAACCCATCCAGGAAAGAGAAGAACTTCTTTCCTGCCAGTCCATACAACACTTGATCTATGAAAGGTAGAGGGAAATGGTTCTTCTTGGTAGCTTTGTTCAGTTCTCGGTAGTCCACACAGATTCTCCATTTCCCATTTTTCTTGGGAACCAACACTAGAGGGGACACCCATTCACTATCTGAGATGGGGTAAATGAATCCGGCATCCAACAGTTTTTGCAATTCTTCCTTAACAATGTCCTTAAGGGCTGGATTCATTCTCCTCTGAGGTTGCCTAACCGTTTTACAATCCTCTTTGATGTATATATGATGGGTACAGACCGAAGGATGGACTCCTTTCATTTCCTTATAGCTCCAAGTGAAAGCATCAAGGTGGTTGGCCAACAGACTGCACAGCTCCTTTTCTTGGGAAGGAGATAGGGAGGAGCTGATCTTCAATGCTTTCTCAGGGCCGAACTCCACATTCTTGACTCTGGGAGTAACAGGGTTGGTTGTACAAAGATCCACTAAGGTGCTAGCTTAGGCATCCTCCACCAATTTCTCTAAGGGTAGAGCACTGGAAGGAGGATTCTGGATCAAGGTCTCGATCAAGTCATCCTCGGTTGGGGGGTCTTTTCTAGTGGTATCTAAGGTGCACAGAGGTGCTGAGTACACCTCATCTTCCTCTCCTTCTTCCAACCAGAGTGGTAAGTCATGCTCCAAGGAGGGTTGGGCAGGAGGGTATAGGACTAGCTGCTTGGACATGGGACCATTTTTGATGGTCATGTTTCCTGCACGACAACTTATGTAAGCATCTGCAGTAGCTAACCAAGGCCTTCCCAAAATGAGAGGATATCCAGTAAGCTTGGCCTTTGGTTGCAGAACCAGGAAGTCTGCAGGGTATTCCGAAGAGTCAATAGAGACCAAGACATCCTCCACAATCCCTTCGGGAGTCACGGTGGAGGGATCTGCTAATTGCAGTACTGTCGAGGTCTTCCTCAAGGAGCCCTGAAGATTAAGCTTAAGCATGGTATCCCTGGTCATCACATTAATGGCAGCCCCCAGATCGATCAGGGTGTGAGGTATAATGGTGCCATTGATGTGAACATCTACTACAGGACTTCTAGGATCTAGATACTTTGGGCAGATGACTTGTCCTAGCATAAGGTCAGACAGTTGTCCTATGACATTGATAGTTGAGGCATCTTTCTTCCGTCTGCCTGGGTGTTTGAAACACTTCTCCTTCACCAGCTTGTTATATATTGGCACATCCTTGATGGCTTGGAGAAGTGGTATTTTTACACACAACTGCTTGAGCTCACCCAAAAGCTCTTCCTCCTCTGGGTTGGGTTGTGTGGTGGCTGTTAGTCTCTCAGGAAAGGGTGGAATAGCCTTTGGTTCACTTTCCTGTTTATCTTCCTCATCCTCTGGGGGAGGAGGTTGGCGATCTGGTAGAGTCTTTCCAGATCGAAGATTGATCTCCTGGATCTCCACAGCATAGGTAGGGCATGAGGTTTCCCCAGTGTATACCTGCTGGGCCTGTCTATTGTTGGGGTTCGGGTTCGGTTGAGCAGGCATTTGAGGCTGCCTTGGAGGAGCAGGAGGCAATGGCTGAGGTTGAACTGGTGGTGGAGGCAAGATGGCAGGAGGAGTGTTGTATTGGGGCCTCCACCCCGACTGAGGTGCATTCCATTGAGGCTGTGGCTGGGTATGAGAGTGATATGGATGAGAAGTAGGTGGAGAGGGGTACTGAGGTGGATAAGACCATGGAGGAGGCATGGACCATGAAGGATGAGCAGGGGGACCCCAGGAAGGCATAGGAGTTGATTGGTTAGGGCTGTAATAAGCTTGAGATGCCCCTTGCATCCCCTGCTGATAAGGTCTAGATCCCGGTGGCCTCCTTTGGTTGAGGTAATAGAGAGGCTTTGTGGGAGCTTCGGTCCCTTGGTACATGGCTTTAAACCCAGGTAAGGTTGGACACTGATTTGTGGGATGGTCCTCCTCACAAACGAAACACACTTCAACCGAATGCAATGGACATTCGTTCTTAGGGTGCCTCCTTGTGCACCTAGGACAGAAGACAACCAAGGCTCTCTCAACCTCTTCTTTCTTTTGCTGAATCCTGAATGTGTCAAGTGTTGAATCTTGAAAATGTCATTCATTTGCATTACACTTTCACTATTATGTCCATTATATCACCTCTATTTCACCTCCATTTCACTACTATGTCACCACATTCATCCCACTTTCATTATCATTGGGCTACCTTTATGTTTTTCCAATATTTATTATTTCTAAGCCTTTTAAGTGAATTTGTGGTTAAACATTAGAAAATAATGTGCATATGCTTATACCTAACCAATGGGTTGAGTTTGTTGACATGTGTAGGTTGAAAGGAGACTTCTAGAAGACCCTTATGTGGCATTCTAAGGCCAAATTCGAATTTGGTTGGAAAGAATCATGGGATCATGAGGATATGTGTCACATCTCCTAATTGTATTGTAACTCTAAAAGACATGTGTCTTATCAATTCCTATTTTGATTAGGACTCTAGAGGTAGAGGGAGAGATTCATGGATTATCATTAATGAGATGGCTCTCATCTTTTTGTATAAATAGGAGATCTCTCTCCTTCATTAGTTAGTCTCTTTTTAGTCTCTCTTTAGTCTTTCCTTTAGTCTTTTCTTAGTCCTTTTAGTTTGTTAGTCCCATGGCTTTTGAAAGCTTTGGAGAGCTTTGTTGTACTTTGCACTTTTGAAGAAATTGAATAAAGCTTTGATGTTCCCAACATGGAAGGAGATGTGAAGTAGATGTCATGGAGCATATTAGGATGTAAGTAGATTAGATTTCATTTTGTAAATATTTCTTTGTAGAATGTAAGGTAGATTAGATTTTCATTCATGCAATTTTAAGTATGCTTTGATTTCATAGGTAGAAGGGGGCCCCTGCCTTGTACAGTTTGAATTATTGCATTTTATTTTCTCCCGGGATTGTGTGTGTTGTATTTGCTTTAATATCTAATGGTAGTTGCAGTTGTCTTATTCATAGTGCTTCCCTTTTTACTTTGTTTTTATAGCTGATTTTTAGTCTTATTTCTCAAAGTTCTGCTAACACATGAATGATCTTTTATCATAAATTGTTATCTTTTAAAGATCAGAATACCACTAACTTGCAGCTGGCTTTGAGTGCTTTTTAGACTATTCTTTCACTACTTTCTAATCATACTTTGCATAGTACATATGGCTGAAGTAGAGAGTTAGAAAGAGCAAAACGTTATCACTAGTCTTTAAAGTAGATTTTCTCATTTTTAATCACTTTTCTAATTCAACTTAAGCTACTTTCTTTCTGTGCTTTACACAGTACATGTGTTTGAAGCAGCGAGTTAGAGAGAGATAATCTTTATCTTTGGTTTTAAAAGTGATTTTCTTATTTTCTTTTATTTGCAGCAATATGAATAGAGACTAATGCCATTAGAATGTGGTCATTTACTTTCAAGTCATTTCAAGTTCTTTGCTTTCAGTTTCATTTCAAGTTATTTCTTTCAAGCTCTTTCTTTGCAAGTTTAAAGTTTGATTACTTTCTAGACTTATTTCTAACTACTTCTTAATCGTGTTTAACATAGTACTATATGTTGAAGCAGGGAGTTAGGAAGAGTTGAACATTATAACTGGTCTTTAAAGTGGTTTTTCTTACTTGTCACCTTAGAGCTTGATTACTTTTTGGACTTATTTCTAATCGTGCTTAACATAGTACTATATGTTGAAAGCAGAAGGTTAGGAAGAGTTGAACATAAACTATAAAACAACGAAGTAAGAGAAAGGTTAACTAAGCACATATAGTGCACCACACTTCATCAGTTTACGATACCCGGATTGATAATTTATGTAGAGCAATTTAAGACATTAAATTGACTAAACATCAAGCTGCATGGCAAAGGTTTGTCTCACCTCACTCTTAAGATCTTCTAATTGGTTTGCAAGCTCATGTTTGGAGAAAGGGACACTAGTTGCGAGGTGGTTTCCTCTACCTCGTTTCCGAGCTGCCCTGGAGTGGTTTCTAAACACTGTCTTGATGTCCTCATAAGGCAGTTGGTAAATGTCCCCCCCAGCTAACATGTGAAGGGTATCTAACAGGTCTTCAGGGACTCCTCGGAGCAGGACCAACTTGAGGGATTCAGGGTCAAGTGTGCACCTGGCCCGCTTATAGCTTAGTTGGAACCTCTCCTCATAATCCTCTAAGGACTGATCATTTCCCATGGACATCCGAACGATTTCCCCCTTTGTTTCCTTGGACCTACAGTAATCCCGGTACTTGGTGTTGAAAGCTTGTTGCATCTGAGCCCAAGTGGTGATACTATTCCCAGGTAAACCCATGAACCAGCGTAGTGCTGCATCCTTGAGAGTGGAAGGGAAAAGTTTCAACTTTTGCTCATCTTCAGTATAGTCATAGGTTCTACAAAGGACAGCAAACTCAAACAGGAAGATATCTGGATCTTCAATGGTCAGCCCGTGGAAGTGAGGTAAGGCAGAGGGGCTAATGTTCTTCATTTTCATCTCTCCATTGGTCTCTCGGATGGGGAAGGCACCTTCTATTCTCTCATCTTCTCTTCTATTGTCAGGCATAGCTTCAGATGGATTTGTCTCTAACTCTTCTTCTACTATAAGGTCTTTGGATATTTCAGGTTGTTCACCTATAGGTTCTTCTGGGTCATTGTCACCAAAGAAGAGAGAAGGGTGACTCAGTGATGTGGTGGGGGTGTTTGGTAGGAATTTGCCTGATCTATCTCGGTTCCTACGAGGCATGAAATGGAAAAGACTTTCTTTTTCTCTTTGATTGCTTTTGCTTTGCTTTTCTTTTGGTACCTGCAAAAACTGAAACAGATTGATCTACAACTAACTATGAAAGATGCAAAATTAACTGAAAGCAGGAAAGACCTAATCTACTTTGCTCAAATGAAATTGCAGAAAGGAAATGCTAATCTATGAAAGCAGGAAATGCTAAGCTATGAAAGCAAGAAATGCTAATCTATGAAAGCAGGAAAAGTCTATACTACTTTTGCAGAAAGGAAATGAAGTAAACTACTCAGCAGAAGGCAAGAGTAAGGAAATAGAAGAAAAGCAACAATTACTAATACTCTGATGCTTCCCCGGCAACGGCGGCAAAACGATGGCGGGCCCCAGTATTGTAGCAATAATGCTACAACTCCTGGAGCTTCCTGTCTCTTAATTTTATCAACCCGGTAGTTCGTACAAACTTGGAAGCGACGGTGCTGTATGCACAAGTACTAGCTCTTGTCGCAGTTGTCACTTGGTCAGCTGGCACAAGTCCGCTAGGGCTCAAGCCAAATTCTATAGGCTCACAGAAGAAGCTTTATCAATGATGGACGAAAGCTAACTCAAAGGAGACTAGTCTAATTGTAGAAGGAAACTGAAAACCAATAAAGCATGGAAACCCTAGGAAACCCTAATTTGACTAGCTAGACCCTAACTATGCAAAACTGTGAATGAAACAACTACCAATGATGCCATTACTTGCAGTGAACTAAAATACATGCATCTAAGCTACTTGCATCTGAAAAATCATGTTTTTGTACTTTTTCATTAAGTGGTTGGATTTATTGTGATGATGCTTTTGATTAGGGTTTGGTTGTGCAGGAACGATTGGAATGGAAGGAAAGCATGGGAAAGGTAGGGATGGCTAAGGGAGGTCCCAGAGGGTCTCCAGCATCAGTCCTCAGAAGCCTACCACGTTCGGATGCTCAGCAACCGAGTTTGCAGGTTTCTACAGGAAGTCTGCAGGGGATCCTACAGGAAACTCAGGGGTTTCTATAGGAAGTCTGTGCAATTCTACAGGATGATTGGCCGTGGAAGTTTTGGAAGATGGTGAAGGGTTGGAGTGATGTGGAAGGATAGGTGAGATGGAGATGGAGCTGGTGATGGCTCAGGAGCAGAGGAATCAGATGGAGGAAGAGTGTATGCAATGGTTTGATGATTGGAAGGATGGAATCAATGAAAGTTGAAGGAGATGGAGCTATGTGGGAAATGAGAGAGTTGGAGGGTAAATGAGTAAGACAGAGGTTGAATAGGACTTGAGGATAGATCAAGAAGAAGAAGAAGGAAGTGGATTGAGAAGGAGCAGCGTAAATGAAACAAATGACTTATGCATCAAAACGAGAAATTCATTAACCTATGATAACTGTGCCATGAAACCTATGAACAGAAATGGAAAACAAGAAATGAAACCTATGCGTGGAAGTGAAATGTGGAAGTATGGTTCGTTGTCAAAAATGCATGGATGGATCTTCAATGAAAACATTTATGTTGCAGCTTGCATGAGAATGAGAAGAACTGCGTTTCTTTTTGGTGGTTGGTCATGGACTGCACCCCAATCCCTAACAGAGGTGGTAGTGAGCCTTTACAACCTTTTTGCTGGAGCTCCAATGATTTATAACTATCCTCCTATCAAACTTAAGCAGCTGAAAGCAAATCACCATAAACTAATCCTATCTAAACTCATGAAAAAGACTAACTTAACAAACTGTAAATTCGAATTGTATGTGAAAGTAAACAAACTCAAAGTGCTGGAACGAAATGCAAACACATTACAACACCGAGGAGATCTATTGCTCTCAGGTTGGGCCCTAACCTGAGAGCTATAGCTCCCTTAGAAACTCAGAATGAGACCAAAATCTGACTGCCTTTATTCATAAACGAAAGTCTGATGACATGCCAAAATGGCTTACAAAACCGCGCTGTAGCTCGTACTTCCAAATTACAAGAGTAATGCCAAGGTTCAAAAAAAGCTTCTATCCAAGGCTACGGCCTCAGTATTTATGCAAAAATGATCATCCAACAGGTGTCCTTGATTTTAGGAGCTCGGCTGTCTAACTGAAGTTTAACTGCTGATCCTGTAGGACAGTCATAACTACTGTTCCTGTAGAACAGTTATAATTGCTGTTCCTGTAGAACAACTGGCTACTTCTAAGCTCGGTGGGGAGATGGATTGGAGCTCGGAGCTATGGTGGGAATCACGAGGAAGGTCCCCAAGACCGTGGAAATCTTCTCCTAAAAACCAGCATTGCCACCTCATTGTCTCCTTGTCTCCTTTCTCGTTGTCTTTTCTCCCTTTTAATGCCAAAAACCTGAAAGCATCATGCATTAGTCACGTAGATATAATGTCTACCCTTCTTCCTACAAACAACATGAATAAACCAAGAAATGAATGCATAAGCAATAAAAAATGAATGGTTTGAGCAGAGCAAGTAGGCCAAATGAGCCCAAATTGTACCAAAAATTGGGGCTCATCACCAAGTTCTAAAAGGTCCATTGCAACGTTGATGCCATTCCCACCATTGCCACCGTTCATTGTCCAAGTACATGCTCCCCAACATAAGCTTAGTCGCATCCTCTGGGATATGATTCAATTTGAAATACTGCTCCATTTGTGTTAGCCATGCGGACGGGTGAGAACCCTCAAATTTATGCACATCCAACTTGGGAGGTCGTTGACTGGGTGGTGGATGGGTGTGCCAAACGTGAGGAGAGTGGCTAGACTCACCCTCATTGTATTCATGGCCATTATATGCCTCCTCGTGGGCTTGCTCCTTGCCCTTCGGGAGTAATTGCTGTATCTGGAGACTTAGTCCACGAATCTCAGTTTGGATGGAGTTCACAGTTTCTTCCAGTTTGTCCATCCTTTCATTGGCCATCACTTGAGCTCTAGTTTCTACCATACACCAACTTGATGAAAAATTGGGACCGCCTAAAAATTTTTACTAATAAATTGAATGGTACCACCTTGCTCAGCTCATCGTCCTGATTCTGATGGTCTAGATCACCAATAAGTGCCCCGGAAGATCTCAGAGTTTTTTTTTTTTTTTTGAAAACTCCTAACGGAGTTTTACTCCTTCTTGATCAATACGGCAGTCGCCAAATCCTCAAAATGTCAATGCTGCCAAAAGTCCTGCGAAAAGTATACCCCGGTATAGGAACCCTTCACAACAACTTCGATCTGGTGGGTCTGAGAGATCTGAATGGTGGAACAATTGTTGCGGTGGATTTGATGGATCTGCGGGACTGATGTCTGCTGCTGCTGCACCTCTTTGCACACGCGGATTGGGAATAGATGATGCGTGATCCCCCGATAGAAAAGGAAACTATGGTCGTGAGGAGTGTCAGGTGCTACAGATAGCAATATACATAAGGGTCTGGCAGTAGTACTCGGCCCAATGTTTCAGGGCTCTGACTAAGGAGGATTGACTGTACCCTTAGCCGTACAACCCGACTTCCCTATCGCACGGGCGAGTAATCTCTCCGAGTGTTGTTCTCGGTGTACTGTAGCCACAAGACGACCGACGGTTTATCTATGGCGAGGTTTCAAGGGAGCCTAGGGGGCTTCCGATATACCCAGAGGGTACGTGGAAGACAGTCCGTGCGCGGTTCTGTCTAATGCGCTACTACTCGAAGGGGTACCCACATGGGTTACAAGGGAGTCCAATAGACATGACCACCTCTTGTATTTCCTGCGTGCATGCCTCCCCAAATCCGCAGGTTTATGCGCTCAACGACAGATCCCATGGTTTAAAGACGCCAGAACACGTCTCTAGCCGAAATTTTTTTTTGCTAAGAATTGGAGATCCCACCGGCCCTGGAAAGTGCTCTGATACCACTTGTTATGCTCTTAACCTGCAAAATGATACCCAAATACAGAGTATGTGAAGAAAAGATACCCAGAACACAGAATAGCAATGATTTTATTATTCAGAGAGTAATGTTCACTTGCCTCTTCGAGGGGGCAACCTCCAATAGAGCAGAGCTCGACTAAAAAAATAAGACATAATGCTCCTCGCAGGGAGTCTCTATCCTTTATATATGACTCATACATGCAATACCATGGGCCAATACCATGGGTTTTATTAATACCATCTATCTAATACTACGACCCATTTGCAACTAACTGTGGTCCCATCATTAATTGCGGGTTAACCACTTACAAATATTAATATGGGCTTTATTGACTCTTGACTATGACGTGATCCCATGACATAAATAAGTGGGTTAGGGTGGGACCCTAACAATTATTGAGGATTCCCGTATTCGATGATTACTCCAGCAGATAGACATCAGATACTGCCTTATCTGCGATATGGTAAGTCGATGAGCGAGGAGGCTCCGTCGCATTGAGACTAATGTACAGGTCGTAGACATTTTGTCAAAGCCCCAGGGAAAGGTCAAATCTATGAATTTCCTGAACGACTTGGAATATTTGAGAGACCTTCTTATAAGGGTCCTGCATGTTGCATGCATTGAGCTCTAGGAGCTTTGGGGGTCTTGGGGTACTTACTGGAGCAACATACGACCACAGGGCGACTTACCCTCTGCTGGTGGTGCACTATGAATAGGATGATTAGTTCTTCTGTGGGCTAGGATGATTAGTCCTTCGTTGGCAACTGTGGAACATGATGATTAGTTCTCCTATGGGCCGGGATGATTAGTTCTCCCGTGGCAACTGTGGAACAGGATGATTAGTTCTCCTATGGGCCAAGATGATTTGTTCTCCGTAGCGACTATGGAACAGGATGATTAGTTCTCCTATGGGCCAAGACAATTTGTTCTCCATGGTGACTGTGGAATAGGATGATTTGTTCTCCTGTGGGCCAGGATGATTAGTTCTTCGTGGCATACACTGACAGGATGATTCGTTCTCCTATGGATAGGATGATTAGTTCTCCTATCAAGGCATCCTACCCATGCAGTCTGGGACTTATGGGAAGTTCCTCTCATCTGATCAATGAGCGGGGGAATGAGGATAGGGACCATAATAGTACTATCGATGGATGCATTGTTGTATCTACCGTACTCCCTATGTTAGGACGACCTCCATTGATTTGGGATCAATGAAACTGATCTGGGATCAGTATGAGTGGTTTGAGACACTCTCTTGTGACATTGATCTCGGATTAATGAAACTGATCTGGGATAAGTATGATTGGTTTGAGACACTCTCTTGTGACATTGATATGGGATCAATGAAACTAATCTGGGATTAGTATGAATGGTTTGAGACACTCTCTTGTGATATTGATTTGGGATCAATAAAACTGACTTCAGGTCAGTAAGAGTGATGTGACACACTCTCTTTAGATGAAATTGACTTCGGGTCAGTAGAGAATGGTATGAGACATTCTCGATCAATTCTTCTTCTTCATGGTTCAACAGAGTAGAGAAAAGCAGAGCAGAGTAGAGCTCAGCAGATCAAAGCAGAGCAGAGCTCAGCAGATTAGAGCAGAGCAGAGCAGTGCAAGGCATTGATGGTAGAGATAGTACAGTCGGACATATGGATCAATGGATGGAGTTCTCCCTAGTTGAGAGGGAGTGTTAAAATTGGAAACTAGGGCCAAACTCCATGTGGGTCATCTTATTTATGGTAGTTGATATTTTTCTTGGATCCCTCTCATCAAGAGGTGTAGAATTGATCTAAAGATTGGTCAGAAAATTCGGAACTGCCAAAACTGCTAGAAAAGTTGGAAAAGCCGAAACTACCGGAAAAGCTGGAACTGCCAGAAAAGCTGGAAATGCCAAAAATACCAGAAAACCCAGAACTACCAAAAAATCCAGAAAATCCAGAAAAGCCGGAAAAGCGGGAACTGCCGGAAAAGACAGAATTGCTGGAAATACCAAAAAAGCCAGAAATGCTGAAAAATTCGTAACGGTCGGAAAAGCCGGAAATGAAGGAAAAGGCAGAATTGTGGGAAAAGCCGAAACTACCAGGACTACTAGAGCTGCGGGACTGCCAGAACTTCCGAGAACAATCGGAACTGCCAGAACTACGGGGAACTACCAAAACGTCGGGAGCATATGTCTCCGAAGGAGAGTAGAATGCAAGGGACAACTAACTAACATTGGGACAATTGTATGGTACTTAACAACAAATACACCAAGCATGCAATGTTACAGCTAGCATGCAAGGGGCAACTAGCATGCAACAACAAGCATGCTAAGGACAACAAGCAAGCAAGGGAAAACAAGCAAGCAAGGTGTAGCCAACACATAGGTCAGGATGGCAACATGGTGTAGCAATGGCACATAATGCAGTACAGTGATGGGTACATTCATGATTAGTGAAGCGTGATGAGATGCAACATAGTGATGATGGGTGCAACATGGTGTAGCGCGGTGAGGTGCGGCATGATGATGAAATGCAGCACAATTAATATGAAGGAGTCACCTTGGAGAATTAGTTGAAGAAGCATGTCTTCAATTGATCTCATGTATCATCTTCTTAGAGATGATCTATGCTCTTATTTAGATAAGTCAAAGTGTTGGCTTCTGTTGTAAATGTACTATCTCTCTCTCTCTCTATTGAACTATTGAAGAACATATAAGAAGAATTGATCAAGGGTTTCCCCACATTGGGATTTGTCCCTGGATAGCGCCACATCTTGTGTTCTCTTTTCTTGGCTTGTCTTTCGTGATTTATGTTTATGTTCTATCTGCAGTTTACTTTAATGCTGATGTGATTGCTAATATGGAAAAGATATGGAGCTAACTATGAAAATTGAAATAAATTGCTCTAATCATAGGACATACCTAAAATCAACAAGTTAGTTCTATCCATTTGTTCCCAGAGTTCCACCATCCAACTTCAGCTTCAAAATCAAAATCCCATAAGCTCTAAGAACTAGCCTAAAATCTTATCTAAAAACAAAGTTAAATTATAAAGAGAGAGCCCTCTCTGGACTTAGGTTAGCTAGATCCTAAGTCTAAAAGATTGGTTTTTGGTTACCTTGGATTATGCCCTCTTTGAATAACTTCAAGGGAAATTCTAAGTGATAACATAGTGGTGACCATATTGGGGATCGAACCCAGAATCTCTTGTTTCGTAGACGAGATCCTCAGTTTTAATAAACCTTTGAGATAGTTGTAAATCATTATTTTATGCCTCTTAAAGGATTTGTTTGAAGTTATTCATAAACTTTATAAAAAGAAGATAATTGGAAAAGCTTGAAATCTCAACTTTAAGGAGAACTCACTATACTAGGGCCAACCCAGATCCAAACCCTGCCCCAGTATGTGATAATCCCAACCTGATTTCAAGAAGACCTAGAAGAGAAGAAAGTCCAGTCAACCCTACACCTTCAATTAAATCTGAGTCATGTCCGGATGAATTTATGTTTTTAGAGGAACTCCCTTTTGATGCTACTTTTGATTTGTCCTTGTTTAAAACCCAGTCTCAAACTGCGCTTGATAAGATTGTTTTAGACCCTGAATTCATTACATATCTCGAAATACAAAGGGCAAACCAACCAATTGGTGAGTATGTTTTAAATTCACCTCAGTCATCCTCTGTTACTGTTGAAATCCCTCAACTTTCTGAAATAGTATCCACTCCTTTCAATTCACCATAATTTCCTTCCATTTCCAAGATCGTTTCCCAACCTCCATTCATACCTCACTTCCTCACCAACATATCATTACCCATCAGACACCCATAATTCTCAGTTCTCCACCAACTACTATATCATCCCCTAATACCTCAACTCCTAGTTCTCCATCCACTATTGTAATATCTCCAAGAACCTCAACGCCACAACCTAGCCCCACTCAGCTTAGAGCCATGGTGAACAGATATGCTCCTTTAGTACTACCTGCCCCATTGGGGTGCTATGCCACAAGATTATCAGAGTAAAATTATCTTGTTTAATGGCACATCATCCTACACAGCACAACGACATACAAGAAAAATGACAAACCATTTTGAATTACATGAAATTGACATTAGATATGTCCAAATGAGATTTTTTCCCAAACTCTAGTAGGAGATGTGAGAACATGGTTTAGATCTCTACCTAACAATAGTATATATAGTTTAGAAGTTTTTTACTAGAAATTTTTAAATGTGTGGGAGAAGAAAAAAAACCCTCTTCAAATCCTTTCTGAATATGAAAACATCAAGAAGGGACCAAACGAAACAGTTCAGGACTACTGTACTAGATTTAACAACATATATAATGCCATACCAGTAGATCTTAGACCCCTGTCTGGTTTAGATTTAATTAGATACCCTGATGGATTTGATACAGACATGGATTTTCAACTTAGAGAACAAAATCCCCCTACTTTAGAAGACATGGAGAGTGTTGCTGTGAGTGTGGAGGCCAACCTGCTAGCAAAGGGAGCTAGGATTAGAAATGAGAGGAGAATCCCTGTTAAAGATGAAGCCTCATCTTTAGACCTTAAAATAGATGTTCTTACCAAACGTA
The DNA here is from genome assembly GCA_031772625.1 of Pinus tabuliformis. Classification (NCBI taxonomy): domain Eukaryota; kingdom Viridiplantae; phylum Streptophyta; class Pinopsida; order Pinales; family Pinaceae; genus Pinus; species Pinus tabuliformis. The sequence goes on from CM062818.1 coordinate 2,078,429,905, forward strand.
TGGAGAAACTTATGAATAGGATAGACAGTATGGAGAGAAAGCCTCAGTGGGATAATCTATAGGCTCCTCCAGTAAGGAATCCAAACTTTAGGAAAAACCAAAACCAAAACACCGGGAAGAATGGACCTGACCAAAACATTAGGCCTCCTTTCCAAGAGAATTATGCTGAAACTTCACATTCAGATGACCCTTAACTAGACACTCAGATAAATCTGATGGGATTGGATGAAGAAGATACAATCTTCCTAACTCAAGATGATCAAGAACTGCATATGCTGCAGCAATTGCAGACCCAATCCGGGGAATCATTCGATTACAAGCAAGGGTATGACTCTGCTATCTTTGAAGTGCATAAACAATACAATTTGAGGAGCAAAAAGAACACTGATGCTCCATACCAAAACAAGAAAGCAATACCAAGTCAGCCTAAAAAGATTAAAGCAGCTCCCATCACAAAAACTCTCCAAATCCTCTCTAGACCAAATCAGAACCCTCCCAGTCCCACCATTGAAGATATAACCAATGACCAACCTTCTAATGAGCAACCTTCCACTTCAGTTCCCTCCAAAGAAACATGGGAACAACCTCCAGAAATTGTGTTACAAAATCCACTAAAAGAGACTCCAAACACTGAAAAAGAAGAACAAACTACTCCAAACCTTGTTGTTAAAATTCCAAACATTCCAATAGAAAAATCCCCTTTTCCCTTCAATTTGGGAGTAGAGGTGGCCAAACTGAAAATATCAGTTCCTTTAACAGAACTGATTAAACATGAAACTTACAAATCTCAAATAAGCAAATCTCTAAACTTCGTTGAGAATGAAGATTCTGTGAATTTATTTGATGATCAATCTAAACTCTTTTTTGGTCTTGATGTAAATGGAAAACTAGTGGAAGAGGGGTAGCACCCTTCTACATTATCCTTAATATTCATGATAAAATCCTACACAATTCCATGCTAGACTCTAGGACTTCACACAATCTAATGTCTAAATCTGTTATGGAGAAGTTAAACTTGGATATCACTATACCTTACAAAGAGCTATTTTCATTTGATTCAAACCAAGTTAAGTGCCTAGGACTTATAAAGGACTTGTGTGTTTCCCTAGTTCAATACCCTGCTAAGACCATTCTTACGGACATAGTTGTTGCTGATATACCACCTAAATAAGGCAAGCCACTGACATAGTTATCATAACATTCCTTGAGGCCAATATCGTATCCAGATTTGGATTCCCAACCAAAATCATCACTAATAATGCAGTAGCTTTCAAATCCAAGAGAATGATTGATTTCTGTAATAAGTATCATATAACCCTAGGCCATTCTACAACTTATTACCCTCAAGGAAATGGACTAGCAGAATCCTCAAACAAAAGTCTGGTTAATATCATCAAAACGTTGTTAGAGGATAACAAGAAGACATGGAATAAAAGGCTAGTAAATGCCTTGTGGGCAGACAGGTTAACCACAAAGAAATCAATTGGTACCTCTCCTTACCAGTTAGTATATGGAATGGAAGTTGTCTTTCCTTCCTCTCTGGGAACACCAGTGATGAAGCTGCTTCAAGAATTGTAGGTTGAACCCAATGACATCCAAAGAAGAATCAACCAGACAATTCACTTACAGCAAACCAGGGAAGAAGTGTACATCAGATCTCAAGTTGTGCAAGAGAGGATCAAGAAGATTTTTGACAGAAGAACCAAGGTTGAGAATTTCTACCTTGGGGACAAAGTGTTGAAATGGGACTCAAGGAGGGAAGATAAAGGTAAACATGGGAAGTTTGACTTCCTATGGAAAGGCCCATATATCATTTATGCTTTCAGGGGTAATAATGCTTTCTTCCTAAGAGAAATGGATGGCACAGAAGCAGAAGGTGGACCAGTAAATAGTCAAATTCTTAAACACTATATTGAACCTAGTTACTAATTCCACTTAGCATTTGTACATACTTTACTTTCAAATGTCTAGAGTTGATTGGATGGTGAATTTTTGGAGTTGAAGCCCGAAGAGAAGGCCCTAAGCTTTAAATATTTTACTGTCATAAATAGTAATAATGCAGAAGCATAAAGGAAAATGTTGCAGGAAAGATCACAGTAATTCAGAAGGCTACTGATCTACAAAGTTCTTGACATTTCACCAGGAAATGCCATCCCCAAGTGGAGCCACTGTTAGGTTCCTATACCAATAGGAGTCATAATTTTGAATGACTGAGATTGAAACTTGTAATATTGTACATACCTTTGCTTGTGCAAATGTTTTCCATATTCAAAAAATTAAAAAAATGTAAAGAGGGTATGTCCTAAAAGAATAATCAAAGGACAAAAACAATAAAAAGGTCAAAAAAGATGAAAAATATGAACCCCAAGAAAAGAAAAAAGACCATGAAAGTGAGCAAGCCAAAATGCCACTCCTAGTTTACTTTTATATAGAATAAATGATTGTGTGCAGCTTGTAATCTTTGCCACAATCCATGATAGTCCAAATGTTTAAACTTGGCTATTTCATGTTTATAAATAGAGAATGAAAATTTGACCAAACAATGTAAACTTGGCAGATAATCAGATAGGTAGAGTTAATAAAAGGAGCCCAATTGTTTAATCTGAGCCCTTGAATGTAATAAGGTTAGATTTAGCTAAATTTCTATTGTAAAGAAAATAAAAACGTTTATAAGGGTTTGCTAGCTTAAATGCACGCCAATAAAGAGAAGTAAAAATAGTAGGATGAGTAGATGGGTAAGTAGAAGAAAGGTTGTACAAAGTTATGATGATTGGTTAGACAAAAAGCATATTGATCATTCTGATCATGAAAGTTTTAAATATGAGTGAGCAAATGATCATGCATAAAGTTCACAAATTCAACTAATTAACCTCCCCCATTCACTTTACCCCTTTATTTTACTAATTTCCTACAAACAAAGTTTAAAGTACCAAAACCTTTAAGTCAAAGAGGTTCAGAGCATTGGACCAAACCCTCGGCTCAATGACTAATAGGCAATACGTACTAAAATCCCTTCATAAAAATTCACCCCCCTTCATTTTCCTAATAAACCCCTTTTCCTAAGGTTTAAATACTATTTTCCTAGGAAAAGTAATCACCCCCATCTAAAACCCCTTTTTCCCAAAAAGCCCACAAAAACACTTTAGCCTAAGTTATAATGCTTATATGTGAAAAACAAATAAATCACAAAAATACATTATGCTTAGCGCAATTCATTTCCGCCATGTCCATATTAATTTCTAACTTTGATATATATTAATTCCCAATAAATAACCTTTTCCCGTATGTATTTATTAAATCCCTTACTTTAATATCCTTAGACCTAGTTTAAATATAAACTATATTTTTTCCCAAATCCCAACAAAGTCATTAATTAATTGATTCATGATTACATTAAGTAAATCCCTTCGCTAATGATCTGGATGCCTTAACCTCTCCTTAATCCATCATTTAATCAAAACCGTAGCTCTTAGCCACCTGTTGGGCCCCCCCACTAGCCTCCACGCAACTCCCATGCCCGATCACTGTGCGATCGCCTCCCATCACATCCGATGGCTATTATCCATATCGGGTGGGTCCGATGTCCAAACATTACCCACCCGATAAAGCTGTTTTTTGTCGGGCCCCTGATGCTACATGTCACTCAATGTATGGAATCGGGTGGCCTCCCCCCAATACCACCCAATGCCCAAAAGCGGTGTGATGGATACCACTTACCGCCATGCTCGCTACATGAAAAACTGTCACTATTCACCCAACTAAACACAAAAATAACCATTGTTCACCTTACCCGCCAAAAGTTGAATTTCGCGCATAAAGCCAAAAGCCCCAAAATCATTTGTTTTTATCATTTTTCAACTGAAAACTTCCATGCACACACCTGCGAACGTCGAAGCTGCCACTTACGTCCAATTGCCACCCTAAAGACGCCACCGAGCACTCATTTCGCCTTCCAGTCTACACACAACCTCTTCGACCATTCGTAGTTTCCAGTTAACCTGTTCAGAGCCCTTTTTCCTCAAATTCCAGGTATTTAAGCCAAAATTCACTGGAAAACCTTGTCAAATTCTGAACCAGTTACTCAGTTTCTTAATTAAAGTAAAGAATTAATTAAAAAAAACTCAAAGCAACCCAAGCCTAATCTGCACTAAAACTCCATTTCCCTAAAAAACTGAAAATCCCTTCCTCCGTTCTCAAATCCACAAGAACTAAGAATGGCCGCCCCAATTGCCATGGATGTTAGACCAATTTCCACTCCTCATTTAGACTTAGACCATCTCCCTTTGGCCGATAAGGATTTTCAAATTAAGGACACCTCTGTCCTAGAATCCCCACTGAAACTATATTGCAGATACAGAGACCTATTCCTAAATCATGTTGACAAAATTGGGCTTTGGGAATCCAATTTTCCCAAGTACCAATTCCCAGAAGTGCATAATTTCCCTGAAATTGTCCATTACTACCATGCAAACTATATCCCCAGCCAAAGAGCAGTGATGTCCCAAAGCAGACTGTACTCTTCACCATCACTACTGAATCTATCAATGAAATGCTACAATTTCAGCCAGGACAAAACCTAACCCCTCTGTCAATTGGTAATCTACTAGACCAATTCCCCAAACTTACCATTGGTAAACTTGCTGAAATGTTTCAAACCTTCATCAGGAGGTAAAATCATATCCCAAGAGATCCCCCTCCATATGTGGCTACCATATTTTCCCCCTTTGGTCAAGACATTGTAGCAATGATATCTAGAGTCCTAGGTTATACCACCAGTGAGTATATAGATGAAATCATCCTGGCTTTCATGTCTATTTTTACTCCAGGACAGCCCCCTGCCATCATCTATGATTATGCCAAGTTTATAGCCGACAAAATGCATGACCAATTCTTGAGAATGAGTAATGAGTGAGTCTTCAAATACTTCTCTGTCTTATACCACCTTTTCCTATATTTTCAAGCAGACAAGTTCCCATTTACTCTCCAAAATCTTGACACTAACCTAGATCAGTAATCTTTTGGACTCCATTGATACATAAATATCACTCCCCGTACTCATATTCTGACTTCATTGACCTATTTGTGTATCTAGTTGTCACAATGTTGATAGGAAGCCCTCCTCCCAGAATAAGTGTAGACATAAAAAGAATCCTGCAATTATCAAAATAGTCCAAGGTTGGTGATTGGTACTTGTACCAAAACCATACTAAGATCAGGATCTATGCATGCATGTTAGCCCCATACAAGCTCCCCAAATACCTCCCAGTGAGGTTATTTGCTTTAGAGTATTACAGGCGGATGATCAGTGCAGATGAAAACAATTTTGTTTATGCCAAAAAGAATGCCAAGTTCAAAATCAAAGACCAACTAGGCCCCTTTATTTGTAATTCAAGGGAAGCAGGCCATGAAGCTGATATGATATTGCAAAGCATGAAATTCCAAAGGAGTTTTACCTGGAGGTATGACCCTTTGGAGTTTATCACTAAGAAAAGACAAAAGGTCAAGCTGGGACCTTTCATCCATCACCCCATTTCTAAAATTGAAGCCTTTGCAAATCAATCAGAATGGGTAGAAGGGACTTTGGTAGATCAGGACAACACCAAAGTTGACATTGAAAATGCACTTATTGACTTAGAGAAACAAATTGATGAGGCTTCTTTCCTGCAGGTGCCAGGAGAATCATAGGTACAAGGAGAATCACAGGGGCCAGGAGATTCCCAGGTACAAGATGAGTCACAGGTGCAAGAAGGATCAGAAGTACCTGAACAATCAGAAGTACCTGAACAATTAGAGGTACCAGAATAGTCAGATAGACCAGAGGCCACTATGAGCACCCCCCCATCCCTACAGACTCCTCTAAATGAGGAGAGAAACCTCAAAAGAAATAGGGAAGGGTCCACTACTTCACAAGCCTATGCAGAAACGAGCCAGGCTAAAAGATGAGTGAATCCTGTCTCAGAACAGGGATATACAGAAGAGACAGTTGAGGTCGCAAGCACAGAGAGAGATGGTTGCAGGATGGCCACTCCATCTGGAGGTATCCTAGAACCTTCAACATCACAGACCCAAATGCTAGAAAGACAACAAAGTGTGAAAGTATCCTCTTTCAGAATGCCAGCAGACGGAAATCAAGATATAAAAGAGAGATACAAAGAAATAAAAGTTAGGAATGAGAGGCTGAAAGCCAAAAATTATGCACAGTATTTAAAGATGACTCCTACAAACCAAACAAGGTTCATGTCAGCCTTTGATGTTAAATTGGGCAAAATGAAAATGTCATTCATCCAACCAACCACTCAGCAACAAAGGACATCGACAAATTCCAAGATAGTGGACTTTGAAGTACAGGAAAGGGATATTCATCCCATTGACTAGATTGAGTTGCACAAATAGACAGGGGAGATGATATACTCCACTTTGATAGGGAAAGAAATTGCTGCCCACCAACTGCAAAACTCTCTGAATAATATATCAGCACAGTTCCAGTTGGAGAAGGCCTCCTCACAGGCCAAGGATACCAGAATCAAGTCCTTAGAGGACTTAGTCATATAGTTGGGACATGATCCAAAATATGTAAAGGCCATAGAAAAGCTAATAAAGAAGAAGAATGATGATATAGCTACACTGAAGAAGCAGCTCAAAATTCCTCAGCTACATCATCCACAAACCATGGAGGTCCTGGAAGCCCAAAAAGGACATGAGGAGCTTATGGACCTAGTCCTAAAGCAAAATGACCAGCTCAAAGAAGCAGAGAAGGAATTGGACATTTTGATTCAGTCCAAATAGAGATACCTGGCAACCACTTCCAGAACTGCCATTCCCACAGTGTCAACAACAGTTCCTTCAATAATGGCAGAATCATTGGCACCCACAGCTCTACCAGCCACAACACTGCCAATCACAATTGAGTCTACTATAGCAACAGGAACATCAACTGAGAAGACAAACGAATTGGTAAAAGCCATGGAGGAAATTTCAATCCAAGCAACATAACTCAAAAAGCTAAAGGAGAAAGTGGCAAGTTTAGAAACTGATCTCAAACTTGCCCAAATTTAGCAAAGAGAAGAAACACATAAGGCCAAAAGTATGGATGATAGAATCAAAGTCCTAGAAAAAGACTTAACATTGCAGAAATCACTAGGACAGATCAAAGAGATGCTTTGGGCCAATATCATTGACTCTGTCAATGATATTTGACCATCAATACAGGTAATATTTGAGCAGACAGAATTAGCGAAAGTAGCTACTGAATCTATTGCAAATGTAAAAGAAGAACTGGGAGACAAACCAGAGGATGAAAATAGTCTCATCCACTTTTTGAATAGTAAGAATAGGCATGAGCTCCATGAGCTTGACATAGAGGATAGAAATGAAGTCATTCTAGAAATTAAGAAGGTTCTCTCTAAAAGAAACCTCATGCTCAACCTGGAAGAGAAGTGCCACACCATGCAGATAGTCATTGACAATTTCACGGCTAAGTTTCAAACTTTGAGGGAGAGAGGCCTTCCCAGTCCGATGGTCATCAACGATAAACTTATGACCCAACTGGACTATGGTGACAGGTTAAGAAGGTTGGCAAAGGAATAGGCAAGCACATCAACTATTAAAGCCTTGACAACATATAAAGTATTGTATGATACATTGGAGAACCTGTTTTTCTTAGAACATGAGGTGAAACATCTATTTCTTACCAAGCCCAATTTTGCAAAGTACACAGAAGCAGATGAAATTTATAGGAGAATGTTAAAAGTAAGATTACCTGAGGCAGAATGGTGGGAGAAAATGATAGATTTACTATAAGAAATTTCACATCATAAGTTTACCACAGTAAATCTGAAGACAACCAGATGAAACAGGTAAAAGGTAGATCAACAGGGTCAAAGAGTAACATAATCAAATAGTATCAGTAAAAGATCAAAGAAAATAAGGTTCCAGCGTAAAAACACCACTACTACCAGCCAACCTAAAAGGCTCACAACTCAACAAAAACAGTTAGCAACACCACAATAAAAGGGACAGAATGATGTAGTTTTCCATTTGTCTCTATCTTCATGTTGAAGGATATTTTTATTCCCTAGATTAAATCTTAGACTATTATGAGATATTTTGTAATTATTTTTGTATAAGTACTTCACATTGCGAAGTATGTAGGATGGATTTAAAGACATTTTTATAGAATTTTTCTCTCAACTCAAAATTCTATTGTATCAATGACTGGATTGGCTTGCTATACCAAGGACTAAAGATCATATATTTTGCAAGATCCCTGTGTAAAGAGAGAAACAAATAAGTATCATCTCTTGTTTAAATTTGTATTTTCTTATGTTTTCCATAAATCTTTTAGGTGTATCTAAATTCTAAAAGTTATAACATGGAATGATATTTCAGAAATTGCTTTAATGCACTATGTCTTGACTATTATACTTTATCAATGTTTTCTTCACATGCTTAAGTTAAGGAATTCTTCACTGCTCCTTAGTTTAGGTAACCTTCTGTGATCTATAACAAAGGATTCTTCTTTGCCCTTTGATCATGATTATCCCTTGTTCCTCATTCTGATCTCGATCTAAGGATATTTAAGTTCCCTTTTACCCTGGTTAGAACCTCTTCACCCATTTGGTCTAAAGATTTGCCTTTTGCTTTGCTAACTTGCCCTGTAGACATTCCCTTTAATGATCTGGTCCAGTTCTGCTATCATTTATTTGACTCCATAGCCCAATGGCTTGATGACCTTGCTCTATCTATCTGCTCCAAGAATTCCACCACCCAACCTCAATTTCAAAACCAAAACCTCACAGAACTTTAATAACTAGCCTAAAATTCCATAAAAACAAAGATAAATTATAAAGAGAGAACTCTCTCTAAGTATAGGTTGGCTAGAACCCATACTTAAAAGATTTGTTTGTGGTTACCTCAGATTGTGCCTTCTTCCAATAACTTCAAAGGAAATTCTGAGTGATAACAACAGGGACATTTTTTCCTCACCTACGGGGGTACCTCTACACTGCTAGGTCAAGCACTCCATTGATTTGATCTTGGGCACGCTACTACCCAATGGACCCATTTATCGAAAATGTGTTATGGAGAACGATGAGATCAAGAGGCAGATTCAGGATCTATTGCAAAAATGGCACACCAGACTAAGCTCATCATCCTGTGGGGTCATGATTGTATTGGTACAGAAGAAGGATGGGACGTGGAGACTCTTTATTGACTATCAGGCACTTAGCAAGATCACTATTCGGAATAGGTACCCAATCCCACAGATTGATAACCTTCTAGACCAGCTCAATGGGGGCAAATATTTCAGCAAGATTGAATTAATGTTCGGTTATCACCATGTGCTTATCAAACCCTTTGATGTGTGGAAGTCTGCCTTCAAATCCAAGGAGGGCCTTTTCGAATAGTTAGCCATGCCTTTCGGGTTAAAGAATTCCACCAAAACCATCGTGAGATTGATGGACGACACATTACAACCCTTCACCATGCATTCGTGGTGATGTATTTAGATGACATCTTGATCTTTAGCTAGATTTGCAAAGAGCACCTCCACCATATTCGACAGGTCCTCCAAACCCTACGAAAACACAAGTTGTGTGCCAATATGGAGAAATGCACTTTTGGCATGACCCAATTTAAATATCTAGGGTAAATAATTGATGAGCATGGGATGCATGTGGACCTAGCCAAGATACAAGTTATTCAGGATTGGCCAGCCCCAACCACTCTAACAAAGCTCTGTAGCTTTCTAGGCCTCGCCAATTTCTACTACGGGTTCTTGTTGGGGTTCTCTCATATCAATTGGCTATTAAGTCAAGTCACCAAGGGCAGAGCGAAAGAAAATTTCTTTTGGTCTGAAACCAAACAAAAGGCATTTGTCGAGTTGAAGCAATGCCTCTGCTTTGCACCAGTGCTCACATTACCAGACCTACAACAACCATTTGAGATTGATACGTGTTGTGGGGAAAAATGCCTATGTAGGACGATCCTATCCACCTAAGGTGTGACAGTGCCTTAGCAACAAACAGAGACAGCTATTCTAGTATTCTTCCTTTATGAATTAAGAATGAAGAGAGATAGATGGACTAACCGGTGTCTTCCGTTTGTCCCTCGATCCGGTTCCTCTTCTCTTTGGGAGTTCACAGCTACTTGTCTTCTCGCTCACCCAGCTTCAACATGTCTCTGCAAGATTACAAGAGAAGAACACTACACAAAGACATAGATTCATAAACATAACTAGTTCAGGATTAGAAGTAAACTAAACATACTAATGCAATCATACATCAAAGATACATCAGTATATAGGAGGAACTAAGATAGCTTTATTGATGAATAACAAGGTTCAGGAAGAGATACAACCCAGAGGGCTCCAATCCAGCATCTCCTTCCCAGCAAAATGGAATTCCTATCTTCACCTCCCTTCAAAGCATTAAGCACCCAATGATTCCAGTCTCAAACCAACAACAATTCTTTGCAATAACAAAATTCCAGCCTCTAGATCTCATGGAGGAGAGATCCATATATAGATGTTTGGAGAGAGGATGAGTCAGCTTGAGATCTGACTAGTGTCCTCTCCCTCTGTCAGTTCTTGATTCCACTTGGAGGTTCTTGCTTCCACTTGGAGATTTGGAACCTCTTACTCATCACCAGTCGAATTCCCTGAGGCAAGTGTCATTTTGGAAGCTTCCTGGGTTTTGACACCTTGAGAAATGAGCTTGCCACATGTCCACTCTCGCTCAGTGCAGGTAGCCAGTGTTGGCTTTGACATTCAACGCAGGTAGCTAGTGTTGGCTTTGACATTCAGAGCAGACAGCCAGTGGAGCCATTGACATGATCCTGAATTGACTTGTTTTTGAGCAGTTTCTGGTGGAGAACTTCTGTGAATTGCTGTGGTTTGTTAGCCTTGTTCCTCTAGGGGTAGGAACAACATGTTTAGGGACTTTGGATCCCTTATATTATGGACATTTCATGCTCAATGCTGTAAGGCACAAAAATGTCTATAACAGTTGCCCCCTAAAGTATGAGGCCGTTTATTGGGTGAAATGCTTTATCCAGGAGGATCCTAAGTTCATCCAATGCTGGGAGGAGACCTGTAATAAGATACAATACAATACATTATTTTTCATACTGCTTTAAAGATCTAGCTGAGGCGGGCATTCCCATGCTCAGCTTTATAAATTCATTTTCTGTACATAGAACAGACAATCGTCTGATGGTAGACTGATAATTTTGATGAAATTATCATCCTTTGAGTAGGATGATCATCTGCTGCAATGATGTACATGTCAAATGTCTTTATCTTTCCTGAATATATATCGCAGCCCAGATGGATGAAACTAGATCCGGGGTCTTCAAACTCGTTCGATCTTCACTCTAAGTACAAGTCGATCCATGTGAGAATTGTTCTGAAGTCGAACATGGAAAGACATCGCTTGATTACCGGTCAATGAGGTAAACCGTTAACAAGCGCGAGAGGAATCACCGATAATGATAATGACCCTCAAGGTACTGCAGTACAATTCACGTGGTGTGAATAAAGGACTTGGTGTCGAACACCACGCAAAATCGTCTGGTCGAAGGTCATTGATGTATACCTGTCGCCGGAAGTGAGAAACTTGCCATTGAGGCATGCAAGCTTCAAAGTACTGAAGGGGTTGTTCCTAAATCAACTTCTTGGATAATGAGCTGATGTCGACAAGAAGCGATCCGTCAAAGGAGGGCCTTAATGTATCCCACATCAGTGACACGGAACGGAGCTAATGATTTTGATGGAGGTGAAAACGATCTGTGACATATGATTCAGGGTGGCAGTCATGAAAGTATGAAGGATAATGTATGGCAGTGGATGGGACATGGTTGACTTTTCTGAACTACTTCTCTTGAACATATGGCGACACTGATGCGATGGATTGGTAGCGTTACCCCAAATATGGATGGTATGGCAAGACCATGGTGATGTGACCGGTGAATGAAACAACCCAACCCGATTGTGGTACGGAGGACAAGTGTCATGTTCAAGAGCAACTTGCTACCATCAAAGTTTTCTTGAGTTTCTCCCAATTTTTCCCTAGTCATTGCTGACGAGTACCTCTTTATTTTTGTCAAGCTTGAGGAGGATAACATATGCTTGTTCTATAACCTACCCTTCGGGCAAGCCCATCGCTATGTTTTAACGAGCCTAGTGATAGTGAAACTCGTTCTCGTCTAAAGACAAGTTTGTCGCTATTTAGTGATTTTAACGAGTCTAACGACAAAGATAACTCGGTCCTTTTCATTTTTAGAGAGTCTGAAAAGGTACATAAAGTTAACTCCAAAATTCCTTTTTCGTCATCTAATCCCTTAGGTCCGAAAAAGTATAAAACAATACAGAAGGGATGAGTTTGCGATAGTTTTAACGAGCCGAACAAAACAAGCGCTCGATCTTTTTGTGCAATAATCCCTCAGGTCCAAAAAGATTAAAATCTAGAGGAGGGATAGCACTTCCTGTCCCTTTAACGAGCTGGAAGGCCAAGGACTCGGCAATATTTTCATATTTTACGAGTCAGTTGAAAAGAGCTTAAAGAAGACTCGTATTTTGAGGAACAAGTGATAAACAAGATTAGCAGCTGATTCCAGGTACAGGTTGGAATTTTCCAATCACGACAGTGTCACAAGGATGGCTAGGTGAGATCACTCTTCGCAGCTGTTCCTCAAAATGGGTAAACAATCATATGGAGGTGAACGATTGGCCAAATGAAAAGTGGAGGTGACGGTGCAAACACGACCAAGGCTTTAATGGCTGATAAGGTTACATTCACAGTGGTTATTTACCGGGTAGTGGTTCATTTTTTGTTTTAAAATGAGCTTAAACGCTGGTGGAAACACTTGCTCATTGCTTATGTTTATTTTTTAACGAGCATGAGGTCCGCGTTAAAACTGCTCGGATCTTGCGTTTATTTTTTAACGAGCATGAACTGTGTGCTAAAACTGGTCGATTATACCAGTCATATGATAAGAGTGTCTCATTGAAGATGCTATTTTTTAGGGAGCTTAGATCTTACGTAAGCTTTGCTCCAGATCCTTTCGTTATGCAAGTTCGGAAACGACTAATCCTACGAGTTTAAAGGGTTAGAGGTCCTAAAAATTTAAAAAATAAATAGCCGCCCCTTGCTTGCACTCCAAAAGGTTTGCATGCCCCCAGGCATAAAGTACGATTTCAAGGTTACCTCTACTTCATTTCCGTCAAAACATTTGTTTTAACGAGAGAGGCTTACCTCTTTTAGGTTACCCAAAGATTGTCTCGTTCGCGGCCACGAATAAAACACTTCTTCGGCGATGTCTACCAAAGGTGAGCGACGTAGCCCGCCAACTCACGTAACTTTGACAAAAGAATCTTATTCTAGAACAACCCCTCTTCCTCTACGGATGGGGTATGGACTAGTCATATTCTCCCGCGGAAACCTACTCTATACCCAAAGTTTCCCTGCCGAAGCAGACCAGGACGCATGCCCCCTGGGTTCCAGTCATATCCTCCCGGATTACTCGCGCTCATCAGGAGGATGGACCGTGGGTTGAGACACTTCTTGCGTGAATAGACCTTTTAGGGATGGTACATGACTATTTGCGATGCGTGATTCGGGAAATGAAAGTTGGTCCACGAGCTTGACCACTCTTCCTTCATGCGGAAAACACATTACTCTAAAGAGTGAGGAGACGACGACTCCCATGCAATATATATAGTCTCGTCCAAGGAGTAGGTTATAATCCAAGGGTCCTTGAATGACCATCACGTTCATTTGAACAGTCTTCCCTTTCAATGTTACGGGCACATTGGGGAGGATCCCTAAAGGTCGACTGGTTCCTTTATCAAACCCTGATAGATTTCTCATTTCAGGCAAAAGCGCTGGTGAACCAAGCGCTTTACAAGCAATAGAGGAAAGGATACTCACAGATGCCCCCTCATCAATGATAGTTCCAGCCATTACCATTCTATATATTTGAATGATAATTCTGAATGGTATACTGGCTGGCAACCAGGGTTTGCCTAGTTGGTTCCAGTCGAACGAGACAACTAGGTTGCTTGGTGGTGGGACCGAATAGACGGCCGGATATCCCTCTGATGAACTTCCCTCCTGCGATAAAGGAATGGGGGCATTGCCCCCTTGTTCATCAGAGTCAGTGTTGATGAAGAGAATTTGGACGGTGTCGTCTTTATTCTCCTCTGTGATGGTATCATTCGAAGATAGAGCCTCTGAAGGCAAAACCGGGTCAACTGCCGCTTCAACCTTTTGACTTTCGTCAGGTATGGATTCAGACGGTTCATCTTCAATGATAGGTGCTTCGGCTGACCACTTGAGCGGGCCATCCGGGTTCTCAACTAGTGAAGGACTTGGCAGGAGTTTTTGATATCCAGGAGGAAGTTGCGCTCGTAAAATCGGGCGATCTTCCAAAACTCTTTTTGCCTCATCTAAGAAGGGACAACGGTGGATGGCATGATCGCCTTCACACAGTTTGCAGGGACAATCTCTGTGGAAGTGGTCTCCCTTGCATATGACACATGGCGATTTAGGCCTGGTCAGTGCTGTGTGTGGATTTTTGTTAGACGACACTTGTTTTCCCCCAGTCGCCTTTGGCTCCTTCTTCTTCTCCTCTTTCTTCTTCTTCTCCTTCTTCTCCTTAGGAACTCAGTTTTTTGTTCTACCAGTTCCGTCAAGAGAAGAGGAAGGAGGAGAGGAAGAATTATACGAATTAGAAGGCTGGTGGGTAAATCTTGTCTGGTCTAACTGTTGACTCGACTGTTCAGGAATCGTGGTGTTCTGAATGACATTGGTTGAAAAAAGCCAGACCGACAGGCCAATTGTTAGTCCTGGAAGCGACAATGTGGCCATGTGGGGCGCACTAACATCTCCCCAAGAGGAGAAGGGACTAGGATTTCCACCAAGGGGAATTCCTTGGTTGGTGGGCTCCATCTTTTCAACCTAAAGATCAACGCGGGAATAAAGGGTGATTGTTCCATTTAAAATAAATTGTTAACGATGCTTTAGACACAACTTGCTTTTTCACTTTTAAAGAGTCGAGAAAAAGCTAAAGATGACTCTAGTCTCCTTCGATGTTTTAACGAGCCCGAAGTGAAAAATGCTCGGATGGACTTTTTCTGTTATAGAGTCTGAAAAAGGCCAAAAGGAACTGCTCTGGAGTTCTAGGCAGAGGGTGTGCCAAACTTTTCGCAAAACCGCAGAATACTTTTTAGGGTACAGGCGGTCGATCTTCCTGAATGCTGTGTTCAGTGCATTGCGATTAGTAGGGCGGCCGACACGGCTTCCTAAGGATAAAGGTTATATTCCTATAGGGGTCTCCCAATATATACGCGACGGTACGTGGGAGCACAATCCGTAATGGCGCTATCGTCCCTGAGGAGGAATCACCCACCTTCAACGAGATCGACAGTCACCAGGCTTTACGACGCCGGAACACGTCTCTAGCCTAGACCTCTATGTTGTGCGTTATGTTGCAAAGCGTTGTTAAGTTCATTCAGTTTATTTTAAGTTGATCTTCTTAGAAGTTTGCCTTTCTGGATCACCACGAGATGTATGGTACAATTCCTAAATGCAGTCTAAAGATGATAAGCAAGCTTTATATCTTTTCAACTTTGAAAATCCTAGCTACTAAGGGAAAAGAAAGACACCATCTTTTCTCAAAGAGCAATCAGCACACTCTAATGCACTTTTCCTAAATCAAGCATGCAAACTATCAAGATGCAAATGCACAATGCAGGTGTTTGTTTTCCGCTTTCTTAGTATTGATGCCTACAAAGAAAGCTTTTTGTACAACTTTGAATTTGCTTTTAAATGACAAATACAAACAAGTTTACTTTTTCGAAATCAGAAAGGGTAGAAGAGATTACAACACTTTACGACTTTCGAAATGAACACTTGTTTCGACACTTAAAAGAGACAAACTCAAACCAATAAGCAAAAGCAAATGTATAATCAACTGTAAATAGCCAATGAACTCTCTCCTAAGATCACAATCAACAGATCTGAATCAAGGGCTACAGGATGATTACTTTACTCATGCAAAGGAAAACTGTAAATGATGCCACAAACACATAAAAACACTCACAGTCTTTTTGTACAAAAGGAGGCGGAATTTAAGCAGAGAAAAGGAGTTATCAGACTGGTACCTATGCTGGTTACAGGCTGCAAAAAACAGAGATCAAAACAGGGCAACAGAGAGCAGAGAACCCCAGCTGCACAAGGTAAAACTGGATCAGCGCAACCTCAACACTGGGGTTTTGACATTCAGTGCAGGTGGCCTTCACGGGACCTGCGTTGAAATTCAGAATCCCTTCACAGGTTTCGCGCTGAATGAGAAACGAGAGTTTCTCACTGGGTTCTGGGTCACAGATTGCTAATTAATCAACGGTTTCAGGCCAAATAAAAGCAACAAGCAAGGTACAATCAAAGGGATGCTTTGAGGGGGTACTAAGATCTATCACAAAGGATCATCAAGTCATTTGTGAGTCCATTTTTCAGATCATAGACAAATCCAGTGATTGGATCAAGGCACCAACTGTCTACTTTGCAACTGAGAATAGCAGAAGCAGTTCGATTGTTGCCGTTGAGTCTAAGAAAAAAACAATGATAGAAACACAAATAAAATGACTAAAACAAATCTCCCCAGTGGAGTCGCCAATTTGTTGTGGGGAAAAATGCCTATGCAGGACGATCCTATCCACCTAAGGTGTGACAGTAACTTAGCAACAAACAGAGACAGCTATTCTAGTATTCTTCCTTTATGAATTAAGAATAAAGAGAGATAGATGGACTAACCAGTGTCTTCCGTTTGTCCCTCGATCTGGTTCCTCTTCTCTTTGGGAGTTCACAGCTACTTGTCTTCTCGCTCGCCCAGCTTCAACAGGTCTCTGCAAGATTACAAGAGAAGAACACTACACAAAGACATAGATTCATAAACATAACTAGTTCAGGATTAGAAGTAAACTAAACATACTAATGCAATCATACATCAAAGATACATCAGTATATAGGAGGAACTAAGATAGCTTTATTGATGAATAACAAAGTTCAGGAAGAGATACAACCCAGAGGGCTCCAATCCAGCATCTCCTTCCCAGCAAAATGGAATTCCTATCTTCACCTCCCTTCAAAGCATTAAGCACCCAATGATTCCAGTCTCAAACCAACAACAATTCTTTGCAATAACAAAATTCCAGCCTCTAGATCTCATGGAGGAGAGATCCATATATAGATGTTTGGAGAGAGGATGAGTCAGCTTGAGATCTGACTAGTGTCCTCTCCCTCTGTCAGTTCTTGATTACACTTGGAGGTTCTTGCTTCCACTTGGAGATTTGGAACCTCTTACTCATCACCAGTCGAATTCCCTGAGGCAAGTGTCATTTTGGAAGCTTCCTGGGTTTTGACACCTTGAGAAATGAGGTTGCCACATGTCCACTCTCGCTCAGCGCAGGTAGCCAGTGTTGGCTTTGACATTCAGTGCAGGTAGCCAATGTTGGCTTTGACATTCAGCGCAGACAGCCAGTGGAGCCATTGACATGATCCTGAATTGACTTGTTTTTGAGCAGTTTCTGGTGGAGAACTTCTGTGAATTGCTGTGGTTTGTTAGCCTTGTTCCTCTAGGGGTAGGAACAACTTGTTTAGGGACTTTGGATCCCTTAGATTATGGAAATTTCATGCTCAATGCTGTAAGGCACAAAAATGTCTATAAAAATACGGTTGCCTCTGACTATGCTATTGTAGTAGTTTTTACCCAGCAAGGGCATCCAGTGGCTCGCCATAGTGAGACACTATTAGACACAATTTGAAAGTATCCCACCTATGACAAAGAAATGTATTCCATTGTGTAGGCATGCCATCAATGGAAGCATTACATTCTGGGGAAGGAAATGGCCATCCACACATATCACCAACCCTGAAGTTCATATAAACACAAGGGAAGTTGCAGAATGATCACCATCAGAAATGGTATACATACCTATAAAAATTCCATTTGAACATTATGTAGAAGAAGGGAAACACAAATAATGTTGTAGACTGCCTCAACCAACCACAAGTCATGGCACTGATCACTATGCTCAAATCCTGTGGGCATGATACTTCAGGATGGCCTTAACTTTACAAGAGCGATCAAGAATTTTGCAACATATACTAAACACTCATCGAAGGTAAGAAAGTTCCAATTTTTCACCTCCGGGATGCATAGTTATGCCACTTGGGACATGTCTGTGTTCCTTCAAGCAAGTGTGCCAATATTATTTGGGAGTTACACTATAGTTGAGTCGTTGGACATTTCAGAGTAGAGAAAAAAATGTCAATACTGCAGAAGAATTTTTATTGGCCGAACCTTTGTCAGGACGTTGGGAGGTACATTAAATCCTACATTGCCTGCGCCATTTCCAAAGCAAGCATAAAAAATTAAGCCCTATATACTCCTCTGCTTAATCCTAGTTGACTTTGGGAATCCATCTCCATGGATTACATGTCGGGCCTTCCTTCTACTAAGAAGGACAATGACTGCGTTTTCGTGGTCATCGACAGATTCTGTAAGATGGCCATTATGGCGGCTTGCAAGAAGAGTATCACAACAGATATCACTACTAAGCTCTTCTTTGAGCGAGTGTGGGTACAGTTTTGGATCCATAGTCCATTTTCCTAGATCAGGAAAATAGATTCCTAAGTGCATTTTGTTCAAGTCTCTAGTCGATGTTGGATACCAAACTTACTAATTCCACGACTTTCCACCCCCAAACTGATGGCCAAATAGAAGTCATCGATAGGATGATTATACATTTTATGCATGTACAA
This sequence comes from Pinus tabuliformis, assembly GCA_031772625.1. Classification (NCBI taxonomy): domain Eukaryota; kingdom Viridiplantae; phylum Streptophyta; class Pinopsida; order Pinales; family Pinaceae; genus Pinus; species Pinus tabuliformis. The sequence continues at coordinate 2,078,448,726 of CM062818.1, forward strand.
CTTGAAGCATCCATGCACATGGGATGAAATCCTCCCATGTCTAGCATAGCTACAATAGATCTCTCCACAACTGAACAAGCCACAACCCTTTTCAGGTAAGGTTGAGATTTCAGCCATTATGTCCCATTGATGTGGCTATACCATTTGCAGTTACTTAGGAAGATTCAGCTCACTTCTAGTCCAAAGCTAAAAGGGCTAACAACTTCTTTGAGTACATTCAACATCTGCCAGTAATTCCATGATATATTGGATAGAGCTAATGCTAAGTACAAGCAGCGCCATGATTAACATCGGGTGTCACACAAGTTCCAGGTGGGTGAATAAGTTTGGCTACATTTTCAAAAGGAGCGCCTTGTTGGACCCCACTGCAAGCTTCACCCAATATGATATGGTACATACACCATAACCAAGGCTCTAGGGGACAATTCCTTTGAGATCAACATTCCACTGCTCCTTGGTCTACACCCAGTGTCCAATTAAGACTGCCTTGAGCCATACTTTCCACCATTGTTGGACACATCCAACATTGCAGAAAAACTCAAACCAACAAAATTAAACCAAGAATACATGGAAAAATCCACAACTGATCAAATCATGGACACACAGATCAAGAACAATCACCAATAGAGGACTCAACTATATTGAGTTGTCAAAGCAGGAAAACTCCTTCACCAAGGCATGTGGCTTACCAGGGACCAATTTCAACAGAAATTTCCTCATCTCATGGAGGCTCTACACGCAATGGGGACAAATGCTTCCTAATGAGGGAGGACTGGTCCAGTTAGATATTGGTGGTCATCCACCTATTCCACCTAGAAAACTAGTCGATTTCATCTATATCCTTCTTTATTGCATCATTTGATATTTTTAGCATTTTTTTTGGTTCTGAACTTCTGCAACAGTTTTGACACCCTAAACTATGTTTTTTTGAGGTCTGCAACAAGCTCATGGCCTTAGGAAGGGCTTTTCACAAATCATGTAGTAATCAGAGAGATATTTCCAACAAGTTATCATACGCACCAAACGAAGATAATATGACGAAGTCACGACCTCGAGAAGTTGGCTTCCTAACTAACCCCAGCGGAACCCACAAACTCTTGGTGTTCCATCTCTTGGGGTTAGGTTTTTGGTTTTTTATGGTTTTCCCCTGTTTTTCAATAATAAATAGGCCCTTGAACCAAACTGTAACACAGTTTAGAGACATGTAGCCGCCACATATCTTTTCAGAGATGAGCTATCATTGCTTGGGCTAGTTTATTTCCATTATGTTTGTAAGCATATTTCAGTCTTTGATATTAATGAAACAAAGTTTTATTTTTGCTGCATGCCTGTATTTATGGTTCTATATGTGATTTGTTGTGTTCCTGTTTAAGTTCGGATAAAATATGCACTTGTTTCATTCCTTCCATGTATGCTAGAGGAGAAAGCCTGGTAGCATACATCAAGATCTATTTATAACTAGGTTCTTAAAAATCGTATTCCTTTAAGAATAAACTATGGACATAATGTTTCTTAGTGTTATGTCTAACTAATTGAAAATAGATAAATATTTCTCCCATAATGTTTTTGGAAAAGGCTAAGAGTTGAAGAGGTGCTCAACATCTTCCTTACTATCTTTGCATAAGAAACATATAAAAGATATTTCAAAACTTCTTTTCCTTATCTCGTCCTAACTTAATAAAAGGGATTTCAAAACCTTTTTTCCTTATCTTGTCATGAGTTAAAGTCTTCCTATGCAAGAAAAACCATAGGTACACAGAAATATTCAACCACATATTTTGACATCATATTATTTTCCAATTATCTTGTTGGGGAATGGAAGCATGGTAAGTTATGATGGCATAAGATTCCTTGATAATGAAAAACCTCTAGATCCATAACCAAATATGAGTTTTATCATAGGCCTCTAAGATGATTATTTTTCTTTGTTTTAACAAGGACCAAAGGGTTTTATCTATAACAGCTTCTGAAACTTGAAAACGTAAAACAACTTTGTGTCGAAGCATGAGGATTATAGTGAAGAGGAAAAAATAACCTTGGTTGTGTTCCTTTCTATGTATATCTCAGATGATTCTCATGCCTTTGTTGTGCTCCTTGCTACTAGCTCAAATGATTCCCCTGTCTAGATTTCTATGATCAAACCCAGTATAAGCCATAATTGCAAAATTAACAATGGGAAGCAACCTGCACATATAGACATTGAAAATTTGGCACACTCTTATGCCCACTCTCCCTAAAACAATTTTCAGCTGGCGCCCCTGTGTCTCGCGCTCCATCAAACAAATTTCAATTCGCTAGATGGCTAGTTATTGCGCTGTAAATGAACAAGTGGCTAGATCGTTGGAGGAATGGTTGGCCGATATCTGTTTGCCACGAAGTCCTTGTGGTTGAGCTAGCTGATAGTTGTGCCAGTCAAGCTAGCGAAGTGCTTTGTCTAGGCTGATAGTTGTGCTGGTTGAGTGTCTTGCATGCAGGCTACAGGCCACTACACTATATGAAATACATGTTAATTATTCACAATAGAGTCATTGCCGCAGACCACTCCAATATCCGAAAAAACATGTTAATTATTCACAATAGAGTCATTGTTGTAGGCCACTCCATTGTAGATTTTTCTATAGATTCAAAAACTTATGTGATTTTCTAAAACACAAGACAAGAATCTACTCTACTCTTCTCAACAGAAACCAAAATTGATCTCCTTTCACCTCTATCAATCCCTAGGGAATCTTGAACCTATCATCTCAAAAACATCTACCAAGACTCCTTTGGCTAGGTTGCCTCCATTGTTGTAAGGTTGATTGATCCATCCTATGGAATAATCATTGGCATAGTTTCATTCATATTTTGAAGTTTCAACCCTATAAATTTAACAAAGTTTCCACCGTATCTATGAAACGGAAAATATCACCCACTCTAACATTGCCAAAACTTTCTACTTGCAAATTTCATTGATTTATCTCTACACTAGTGGATTGCAATTCCAATATGAACAAATATCATTCCACTATGGAAATTTGTATATTTAGAAGTCATTAATAAATGTTAGTGCTTGATATGTTTCTCAAGAAAGGAACCTATTGGACTAAATGGAAAAAGAAATTGTATTGAGGTATAAAACAATTTCCATGCACACCATAGAAATAAGCTACTTCAATAATATTTTTCCTTATGCCATTGATAAAATTTCCCCTTATTAACTAATTGATATTATGATTGTTAAGTTATTTGATAAATTGAAATATATCAACCACTAATTATACATGTTCTTTATTTCAATGCTTTTAACAATAAAGTATCAAAGGTTTATTTAAGAGCTAGTAGCAATAAGGATTAGTTCAATTGGAAAATTCTCTTGCAAAAGAGTTCATAGAGCTCTCGACACAAAATGTTATTAATTCCCTTAGGGTTACTAGTTGTTTTTTTTTTTGTTTCTAGTTACTATTTTACTCCATTTGAAGACCAATAAAGGGGTAAATTCACAAGGATTGACAATGCACCACCAATATCCCTTATCAATTTTAATACATTGGTGGGTGAGAGAAAGCATTTAAAAAAATACGAAATGAACAATATTTCATTTAGTAAGTGTTGGCTTATGGGGGCCTGACCAAAATTCAGAGTTATTTAGCCAAAAAAATCCCTACACTACTGGCCCTTTCGGCATTAGCCCGCTTGGCGTGGACTGAAGTCTCACCTGAAGTAGTATGGGGGGATGTTAGAACCAAGTTTCCGCACCCTTGAGATGTCTGTGATGTTGATTTAGTCCAACTAGCTCTGCCTTCACATAAATATCTTCACGATCTGTTATAACCTTCATTACCTTCACAATCTATTATGATCGGCTTTCGCACAGCCCTAACCAGGGTCTGAGATGCTTTCGTGTTGCTATGGCAGCGAACTGCACTATTTCCTTAACTAGACCTGGTATCTTACTTATCTTATTATCGGATCTTAGTTATCTTCGTGTAAATAGATCTTCCTACTTGCATTCACTTAACCAATACAATTATACACATTTGTGCATCATATAAGCATTAAAAGTGAAATTCATACCCAATGTAACAGATGCATAAAGCAGGAAATAGATACACAGAAATGATAGAAACTTATATTTATTATTGCTTCTAGATGATGATAGACTCTGACTCACCTTGCACACTCAACTGTGGACTACTAGGGCTCTCCGCACTCAGTTGCAGAGCATCTTCCTACTCTATGACCCAAAACTAGACTTTATACTTCATATCTATCTCGCATACATCATTGATTCTTCCATATCGTGATGTCTTAACTACTTAGAGCCTCGCTCTATTTATACAATCCCATGGTCCACAGACCATGGGTGGATCTTCTATAACTGACATTACAATAAGAAAATAAGGGTAGACAACCATATGACTCTTTTACAAACTACGTGCTCTGCTCCCACAAAATGTGGAGTCTTTACATTGGAATTACAAAATTGACCAAAATCTGGGCTCTAAGCCCCAAAACTTCCCTTGGGGGATCCTGCGCCCAACAGGCCCCCAACACAAACGTCATGACTTGCCCTCTAGTCACTTTTTCGGTGTAGAGATCTTTGCACGAAGACCTCCCAACTCTGATTAGATCGCTGCAAGTTTGGAAGTGCACTGAGTGGCTACCTGTTGGACTTCCTCTACACATTATTTAGTGATCGTTCTGGCTGAAATGATGCCTCGAATACTCTCCTGTGTTGCTTGCAGCTGCACGAGCTTTTCTTTAACGGAGGATATTATGGTATAAGCCGCATTGATCCACGACCATAGGCATGCCTTCAAAACTGCTTCCTTATGCTAAGCAACATCCACCTACTCCTTGAGTGCCTTTGCCTACTGCATCCTAGAAAGCCTCTGCATAAGGGAAACTGTCTGCATGGTCCCTTTTACCTCGTCGTATCTCTGTTGCAGCTTGCGTGCCTATGTCTCTAGGTGCTCTATGTTCGGGTCCTCCTACAGGGTGGTGAGAACCTTGAATGACTGCTCAAATAGCTTCATGCAATCTGTCACTGCACTGTTAACCTCCGCCATTGTTGTTGTAATTGCGGTGGTGCATTGTTCCTTAACCTCCAACGGAGTTGAAGGTTGTGCCTTCAACTTCAGTTCTGCTATCTGAAGGTTCAACACTAGCTGAACCCTGACCATTTCAGCTCTAGCATCACGCGCCCTTGTTGCTAACTTTGGACGCGACCCTCCACCGGTTCCTCTGCTTGGATGGCCAATTCTGAGACAATCTGGAAGGCTTCCTCCACCACCTGCACTATCTGTTTGTTTTTCGCCACTACCTCGTTGCACTGTAGGCTCAACAACTCAATGTTGATGCACTGCTCGCTCATTACTTGTAGCACACGACTCTCCCTGGCACGTAGTTTTGCAGTGATTCCATCATGTAAATATAGAGCGTCTCCCAAGGGAGTGTACCCATGTTTAACCCGATCACTTTCAAGCCTCTGACCATAGGCCTGTCGGCCTCATTTTTTGTAACAAGTGCTCCATCTGGTAGCACTATTGTGTTGGTCATCTTGGCGTGCAGCATTTCCTCGACCACTGAAGTGTAGACTGCGAGGTTGGTGGACACTGTGCTAGCCTGTGGAGTGCACCCCTGCAACTCCTATATTTGTGCCCGGAGAGCCCCCAATACCAACTGGTGTTGCTTCTTAAACTGTTGGAGGGCCTTCGCGGTGACGTCCCTCACTGTTTTGCCAATATCGTGTAGATCCCCCTTAGTGAGGGTGATTGGGTCGAACGTAGTCTTTGAGGACTTTGTCTTCTTTCGTGGCCCTACTTTCTCTCTTGGGCGTGGACGTTTCTGCTGGGTGGATGTTGTCTGTGGGTCCACACCACCTTGTTCTATGTTTATCTCTGGCTCGGGTGAAGGTGACTTCTGTCCTTTGCGCTCTTCTTCTGCTGTCTTCTGCTGCTCCTTGGCCAACTTTGCAGCATCGTGCGCCTCTTGGGCCTTAGTCACTACTTCTTTCTTCCTGCACTTTTCCGCTAGCTGTGCCATCCGTGGTTTCATCTCTTACTTCTTCTGCTGCGCGGTGGGCTTCTCTGATTCCACCGTGAAGCTAGCTGGAGCACGGCACTTCGGCGGCCAAGAGTCAAGGATTACGAATATCACATCATCAACCACCAAATACAGTAGCTCATGCCGCGTCTTTGTGGGGTCATTTCGCACCCTTGTGAAGAAATGGTGGAAGTCGGATTTGAACTCTGCGAAGCTCTGTAGACTATTGTAGACCGTGGGCGATAATCGTGGCTTGCGATTAATCCCCATTCTGATGCTCATCTCCATGAGCACCCAAAAGATCTTACTCTCCCTTATCCTTTATGCATCCCTGGTTGCCCACAACGAAGTGTACTTCGCTGCCTCTAGAAGGTCCTGTGCAATTGTTGGGAACTGGCTATCTTTTGGCAATTCGCATGCCACCAGTACTATTGACAATAGAAGCCATGCATAATGAAATGTTTTTCCTTGCTCCTGTGCCTCGCATAAGTTCTCAAGGAACTCACCGCATATATAGTTTTCCCAGTTGAACTGGGCCCCTTCTGCGCATTATGCTGCTAGTGCAACCACTAGCGTGGGCACCTCATCTACACGACACTTTTTCAGCACCTTCCCTGCCAATATCTGTGTCGCGAACATAACTGCAGGGTTTTGGATGCTGGGTATGATGTACCCTCGCTTCTTCTTCTCCAGTTTAAACTTCTTTTTCATGGCCTCCGCGATGGCCAAATCATCACTCTTTCCTTTTGAAATGTTCGCTGGGTCCTCCCCTACGTAAAGGAGCCGTGTAATCCCCTGAATCAGATGATCTGTGATGGGGATGGGCTCCTCCAGGCACAAACACCCATCATGCACCAAGCATAGCAACAGCCTGATGACAAAAATGGTCATTGGGGCACGATGGTAATGCGACACCCAAAGCAGGTTTAGCAACCTTGCTTTCTCAACACCTCGGAGCCATTTGCACAGATCCAACTCTATTATCCAGTCGTCACATCTTTCTTTTGGTACATTAGCTGCGTGGTTGCTAAATGTGGGAAGTTCTCGTGGTCCGTGAGGTCCCAATCTTCAAATTTTAGTACGGGAACCCATCCTAAGTGCGCTCCTTGAAAAACAATGTTGTTAGGGAGCAACGAAGTTTGCAGAGAGCTCTTGCTCTAATCTATATCCTTGGTCACCTTTTCTTTACCCATTTGTGGAGGAACATATGCGGGCAGCCTGGTGAGATGGTCCGCACCCTTTGTTTCAACTTCCATCTCTACATCCTCCTCCACCAGGGTTTCTTCAAGCTATTCCTCTTCATCGTCCTCCAAATTGATGGCCTTCCCATTTTCCTCCATGGTGAGCTTAGTCCTCAACGGATTTCTAAGTGAGACGTGCACCAGTACCATGGCCTGCTTGTCTTTCTTGGGTCTCGGTGTGCACGGTGATTTAGGGATCTCAACGACTATTCTTGCTCTCTCTGGGGATTTTACTTCCATAATTGCCTGCGCGGCTTCCTCGGTGGTCGTTGCTCCGATATCCATGACTTCTTCGGGTGCTGCCATAGTGTGATTCCACAGTTCTCTCAGTGTCTCTGGTAATTGCTTAAGTAACGAATTCGCCTTCAGATTATCAAACAAGTCTTGGTTCATAAATATCTGAGCGCTCAACAACTCAATTCTCAAATTTCCAAGTGTTGTTTGTTAGACATTCCTTTGTAATTCATAGCACCTTTTGAATTTGAATTTGACCGTTCCTCCCACCTTTTGTCCATTAATGCTAGATTGGTGGAAGATTTTCAAGAATCTAACCAATAAAGTTCACCTTAAATGCCTGTTGCCCACTTCATTTGGCCTCAAACCAAGCATCACATTGTGAATAGTGACTTTAACAATCACTTTCCTGCCAACCTGCGTAGCAGCACAGCTACCCTCGCGCTGTCGCGGACCCTGTGGCACTTGGCTACAACGCGCAGTCCTATCATCGCGTAGTTCTTGGGCAGAGTAGTTTATAGTCCTGTGCCTCCTTTTAGCTACCTGGAGCGCTAAGACTGTTCTTCCGTCGATTAGTCAGATGGCCGGGCCACTTGTGTATGGCTTCAAACGACTGCTATTCACTTTTCCTGGGAAAGGTTTTTCATTTAACTTTACCAACTGCACCTCGTCACCATTGGTAATCTCATTAATAACATACGGCCCTAGACAATGCATTCTAAGCTTCCCTGGGAATTTATCGAACTTACTATCATACAACATCACCAAATCATTCACCTTAAAGGTGTGCAGATTAATATTCCAATTGTGCCACGCTTTTTCGCGTTGCGTTTGGACTTGCTGGTGAAATCCAACCAAAAATATTTCTTGTTCCAACTCATCCAACTGCGCGAGCCTCTCCTCTAGGGCTCAATGATCCGTCATACCTGTGATTGTTGCTATGTGCAGACTAGGCATGATGTACTCCATAGGCATTACAACTTCCACTCCATAGACAAGTCTAAAAGGTGTCTATCCCATCAGCTTCTTGCATGTATAATCTTTTGCGTGATTTCTCTTCCTGCATACTATCTTCCCAACATTAAGAGCCATTTGCAAGGTGGCCTCCCCAACACATGCTTCTTGACCATGTATTTTAGCGCAGAGTACATGTGCATCTGCGTAGGTTAGGGTTGTTTCCCATAGGGCTACGTCCACTTAGCCAAATGCGCATGCTAATCATCCTGTTCATTGTACTTGTCTGTCAGTCGTACCTTAGGCTTCCCAAATTGTACTCTCATCATCCTCCTACATTCGCACCAATCATCAAAGCTTCCTTTGTGCGTACCCCACCATCTCGCAGGCGTAGCACATAGTACCTAGCCTAAGGCTTGGAAGTGTTTATTTTCTAGCACCTCCCTTTCAAATGAATCCAAGAAGGTATCTACCTCATTTAGACCATCATAAGTAGGCAGATCTCTTACTTCTGTCGACACGCAGCGCAACAACCTAGTCATCATATTGCAATTTAGCGTATTTACCTCATGTAACCTATTCTTCCATTGCTCTATTTCTTCATCATAACCCAAAGTACAGGAGCCCTTGCGCTCCCATGTAATCCGCCCATCCGCAGTGGGATTTACCCAGTCTTGGTCTCACACTGTTATCTTATAGATGCAGTCCAAATCATCATAACTCTCATAGTCGCGAACCGGTTCTGTATAGCACGATCCTTCAGCAGGGTCTAGGGGTACAATTACGTGCAGTGATTTTTTCTCAAAAATCATATTGCGCTTCTTCAGATTAATTACCCTATTCATGTGAGTGGCCCAACAAATTCTCAAGAGCGCGGGGTAGGGATCGTTGTTATCAACAATCTCTATCACTTCAAAATCTACCAGCGTGCTCGCTCCCTCGATATCCAAAATTATTCCCTGTAATCGCCCCATGGGTATTATTTTCTGCTGGTTTGCCATCCTTAGCTGAATTGGAAACCATTGTAGCATGCTCTCCCCATTCGTTCCCATGTCTGTTTTGGCAGAACAGTCGCATCCGATCCCAAATCCAGGATGAATTGATCCATTTCATATTCTCCAATTTGCACGGTTAGTCTCATTTCTCGTCCCATCCTTGTCTTATGCTTTATGATCTTGCAGACTACGCGTGATTATCTTGGCACTGTCTCACCGCATTTATTGATGAGTTCCTGTAACCCTTTCAAATCCTTACTTTCGGGCAGTAACTTCATACAAGTTTTCAGGAACATTGTGAGCATAGATGGGTCCATTTCCAGCTCCGGTTTATCTTTGCTACCTGAAGTGGAGGCATCAGTGAAGCTCTTCTTAGCTTCCATGAAGTTTCCCGAGCGCGCTCCAAATCAAACTCAACTTCTTTCGTCGAAGCTTTGTGAACCCAAGTACTCTCTTCTGGATGTTTTCCTTTGTCATCTCCCATCGCGATTCCACTTCGGAGCACAATGTTTACATTCGGGTCTTCCTCGCGCGGCTCAGACCTCATCATCTACAAGTTTTGTGTCGTGGAAGGTGGTAGCGCTCCTTTGTTGTGTATCCTAGCTATCAGCGTAGGACAATCCTCTATCTCATGATCAAACAACGTGCAATACTTGCACGACAGACACGTTGGATTTGTGCAATCGCGGGCATAGTGCCTTGGCCCTCTGCAATTGTAGCAAATCAACTGTCTGCGACCTCTTCCAGGTCCTCCTCCACCTCGGCCTCGTCCGTACCCCTAAAATCCTATTTGCTCCATTCCTGCATTTTGTTCAAGGGGCCCTATTTCGGCCTAAACTTTGTAGGTGAGTGTTCTATCCATCATCAATTCATAACTCCTATACGTGTGCTTGTCATGTCCCACTGATCTAGAAAAGTTACAAAACAACTGTTGCCAATTTTGCGTATACTTCTGTAACAAGTAACAATTGTCCGTGGCATGTTTTCCAACTATTTGCCGGACTGCGCACCACAAAGTAGTTGTCGTGCTAGGTCTTGGTTGAGCTTCCGGCCTTAAAGGCATCGGTCCTACTCTTGCGAGGTAATTTTTAAAAACTGGGCAGTGGTCTTTGTCATGACCCTGACCCTTGCATTTCACATAGCATACTTCTTCGTGCACTTCTGGTTGAGTTGTCCTATCCCATTTCAGACTCTACATCTCAAGGCATAGATTCTTCAACTGCGCATAGATCTGCTGAAATCCCAAGTTAGGATCTTGCATCGAGGTGTCATGTAGCCTCATAGAAATCTCTAAGGCCTCTACCTGAGTCGTTATCTTCTGCTGCAATAGCGCACTTCTTAAATGTGGTAGTAGTGAAGCTACAAACCATTCGCGATGTTGTCCATCTGTCAGATTCATATTGGCTTCGCGAATCATATATTTCAGTCTCTAATCCAACTCCCAAGGAGTCTCACATGGTAGCATCGTGATTTCTTTGAATTCAATGATCGATTGTGCTTTAGACTTAGGCCTGCTAAATTCTTTATTTATCGCTGTTTGGATATCCGCGACTCCCGCATTTGGATTATCATTGGAGTACTTAATATACTAGGTCAGCGCGCGATCTTGCAGGGCGCTAACCAACGTCGCTTTCTTTATATGGTCATCCATAACACCTTGTGCTTCCCATACAACCCTTACAACGAACCAGAATTGGTCTGGATCCTCATTTTCCAAACCTTTGAACACAGGCAGCTTCACTGTGTTTGCCACACTAAATCGCGGTGGTGGTGGAGTTGGTATAGGTGAAGATGGAGGTGATGGTGTGGGTGGAGGTGGTATTCACAGAATTCTTTGCCTTAACAGATGGATATCACTTCACGGAGAGACCTTCGCGAGCTCTTTCTCGTCCCCTCGCAGAGGTGAAATCAAGGGGATATTTTCTGGACCCTTATTTCCTTCGTTCTTGTAAACCTTTCCGCTTTGTGCAGCTCCAAACATTAAGGTAACTGCATAACCCGCTTTTTGCACAATAACATTTTAATCCAAGTTTTCAAATATTTACGTACTTACCTCACGGTCCTTTGAGAAAGCGTCGCTCTGCCTTGTTGTAGCTAACATAGGTGTCTACCGTAAATTTAGTAACGAATCCTCCTATAATTGATCGAGCCAATGATCAACAGTGCGCATGATCTTATCCTCTGATTCTTCCAACCTTCGCACTAACTCTGTTGTCCACACAATAGGACCATCAAGCTTCCACCTTCCTTGGCTATCTGCTAGCTTCGCGATCCACTCATATAGCTCAGTAGGGAAGGAGGCAAAAAATATTTCGTGGATCTCTGTATACAGGTAGCTGTCTAACCACTCTTCTTATGACAGTCGTGGGTTTCTGTTCTCATGTGTCACGAACTCGTGAATTCTTCTGTCCAACCAGCCTTCAATTTCCTTCTCAGTTGGATTCCAATAATACGACATCACACATCTCTCATACATATTTTGGTCTCGGCAACGGAACCATTTGTTGGCTTAATGGGGCCTAACCCAATTTCAGAGTTATTTAGCCAAACAAATCTCTACACTACTGGCCCTTTTGGCATCAGCTCGCAGGGTGCAGACTAAAGTCTCACCTGAAGCAGTATGGGGGGATGCTGGAACCAAGTTTCCGCACCCTTCAGATGTCTGTGATGTCGATTTAGTCCAACTGGACCTGCATTCGTGCAGGTTACTTCGCACTCTGTTCTAACCTTCAGTACATTCGCAATCTGTTACGATCGGCTTTCACGCAGCCCTAACCAGGGTCTGAGATGCTTTCGTGCTACTATGGCAACGAACTGCGCTATTTCCTGAACTAGACCGAGTATCTTACTTATCTTATTATCTGATCTTAGTTATCTTCATGTAAACAAATCTTCTTACTTGCGTTCACTTAACCAATACAATTATACGCATTTTCGCATCATATAAGCATTAAAAGTGAAATTCATAACCAATGTAACAGATGCATAAACCAAGAAATAGATACACAGAAATGATAGAAACTTCTCTTTATTATTGCTTCCAAATGATTACAGACTCTGACTCGCCCTACGCACTCAGCTGCAGGGGTCCGTGCACTCAGCTGCGGACTACTCAGGCTCTGCGCACTTAGTTGCAGAGCCTCTTCCTACTCTACAACCCAAAACTAGACTTTATACCTCAGATCTATCTCGCATACATTATTGATTCTTCCATATCGTGATGCCTTAACTACTTAGAGCCTCGCTCTATTTATACAATCGCATGGTCTGCAGACCATGGGTGGATCTTCTACAGTTGACATTACAATAACAAAATAAGGGCGGACAACCCTATGACTATTTTACAAACTACGTGCTCCGTGCCCACAAAATGCGGAGTCTTTACATTGGAATTACAAAATTGACCAAAATCTGGGCTCTAAGCCCCAAAAATTCCCTTGGGGGATCCCGCGCCCAATAGTAAGTAATAGGCAAATATTAATAATATATAAGATATATAGATAAAATATAATGGAGCAATTTGTAACATCCACTCCCCAATCATTTTATGTTATGATTAGTTATTGTCCTACCTACTAAGAGATTGATTGATTGCTAATTTCTTGTTGGTATTAATAGTATATATACAAGGTATGTGTATGCTATCTACATACCCATAAATCACATGGATACACTAGTATTCTATGGTCTATTATGCTAGATGATTGATTAATGATTAAGCTTATGATTAGCGTTAAGATTTATTAACCTTGATTATGCTATTAAGTATAACCTTATGAATAATTTAATATTAAATTAATTTTGGCCCTCTCATGATTCTTTGACTTTGATTAAATAACTAAAACTGTTTGATTATTTATCATGTATTAATTCTTATTATTTGGTGGGGGCGGGGGGAGAATGTCAGTTATGGGACTTAAAGAATGGGTAGGTGAGCCATTACTGGGGAATAAATATTTTTGGGAAGGAGAGGGAATAAGTCTTGGAAGGAGAGGATGGTGAGAAGGAATTCTGGTCATTTTGTCATATTTGGGTTTGTTGAAGTTTTGGGGAGAGAGGAGAGGAATAAATTTGAGAGAGTTTGGATACTAAGGGTTCTCTAAGGAGGCTAAGAGAGTTTATAGGAACTTGATGATTTGAGTACACGGTTTGAAAACATTATGGGTGGAAATTAGGGCTTGGGCACAGAGAGTTAGGGAATTTTTGGAGGTTCCCTAGAGCTAGGATGTTAGAAAGGTTGTTCCTAGTTGGTTAGGTAACAAATTCAGTCAGGTGGGCTTGAAGAGCATGGGAAGGAAAACGACTTCATGGACCTCACTAATTTCAAGCTTGTTTCTTTGCATAGTTTTCGCATTGAACCAAACAGATTTTGCAACAAGTGATATCTAAAACTATGTTATAACAAGTGTTATCTGAAAAATTACAAGTACTGGAATTGAATTACAAGTACTAGAATTGAATTGATCAAATTTTTCACATGTTACAACTACATTTCATTGTCTCTAAAGGACTAGGTTCATGTTCTATGAGACCAAACTTGTGACATTTTTGGTGCTATGGCTTTGATTATTATTTTTCCAATATAATGAAGGCTTCTTCAAATAATACAACCATCTTGTTCACCGTATGCTGATATAATTTGAGCCCAAAAAAAGGATTCACAGGGCTACTGAATTCAATGTGACTACATCTAGGAAGAATGGAATGGAATTTACAATGACGGGTGTAAAGAAGGGAGCCATTTTTTTATTACACAAATTACAGATGACAGAGGTGCAATTGTGTTTACAATTATAAATTTTCTAAACATGGCCCTTATAACTATTGGAACAATTCAATGAAAACCTTTTCTTTAACATCCAATGACTGAACATATTTAAGTATAGTATGAGAATACGCTCTGATGCGATTCAGCAGCTACCGACTCCAAACCCTAGCTGCCGCTGAACAGACCTGCCATTGCCGCCGCAGGTTCTATCAGTGAAGGCCACCTATGGCACTAGCTGCAGGAGGGGAGAGCTCCGCCTCCCCTCCAATGGACACGGCCTCAACTGACAAGACGCAGAAGCCTGTGACTCTGCACCCCGCAGGCACAGGTCGAGAATCTGAGAAAGACAAGCAAAGGACGAATGAGGAAAAGATGCATTCAGTTCAGTATGAAGAGGACAACGCAGGAAATGATGAGCACGCCAAAGCAGAGACACCTCCGACAAAAGTGACCTCATCCACATGTATTCCAAAAGCCGCAGAACCGATCAAGGTCGAACTGCCAAGCCACCGCATCAATGAGGAAATCCAATTCATGCGGGACTATGCACTCATCGAAAAGTTCTTGGGATTTTGGCCCACAGAAAAAGCCTTACAAGGATGGATAGCTTCAAAATGGAAGCCCAAAGGACAAGTAACTCTGTAACTTAGCCCGAAGGGCTTCTTTACAGCCATCTTCAACTGTTTAGAGGACAAAATAAGGATATTCGAAGGAGGTCCATACTTCTTTAACTCTTCAGGCTTGTATCTAACGAAATGGAAGCCCAGATTCAACCCTGATAAAGAAGACTTCAGTTGGGCCCCTGTTTGGATAAGAATGTATTCCCTTCCCGTGGAATATTGGAGAGAAGAAACGTTGGCAGACATTGGTAACAAACTGGGGACCTTCATCAAAGTGGCAACAGAAACAAAGACACGCAAATACACCTCTTATGCTAGGATCTGCGTCCAGATGCACCTGACCAAGACCCTTGCAAACTCGGTAAGTCTCTTTCACGATGACTTTGAATGGAAACAACCTCTAGATTATGAGCATATCCCTTTCCGTTGTCGAAAATGCCATGAGCATGGCCACCTTTTCCGAGACTGTCCCTTAAATGCTCAGTCCAAGGCTCCATCTAATGATTCCAACAAGGACTCAGATGGTTTCACCAAAATCCCCACCCGCCGCAGGCACGCCCAGAAAAAGCAAGCAGCTCCGGATCAAGCCTTTAAAGCGAACCCCCAGAATCGCTTCTCTGTTCTTGCCTTGCATGATAATCAAGATAGCCCCAACTCTGACTCCACGGATCAGCCGCTCCCACCCTCGCCCTCCCTCATCCGCTCCAACCCCTTGTTCTCTTTTGATCCTGCATCCTCCATCTCTGCTCCTACCCCTTTCATGGAGAAAACCAAAGTGGTTACAGATCTTGGTCCCTTATTCCCATCCAAGGGGAAAACCGTATTGAATGAAACACAACAAGCTTCAGATATGGATCTCGACGCAGCTCTAGCCCTGAGTCTTCATGAAGATGCAGCAGAGGAGGACCACAACACTCCAATTGGAATGGAGGAAGATCCGGAAGATGTAGATCTAGAAGAGCTTGAAATATCCAAGCTTGATATCTCCAAACTTGAGAAAGCATGCAAACAAAAAGAGTACAACTCAATCCCCCCCTGGCAAATAGACAAACTTGAAGAAGTCCTTACCAAGGTGCAGCACCATAAAAGCCTGGGAATACAAGGCGGCAGTCACTGGGATGGAAAAAAGATCCTTAAAGATACAAAGAAAAGGGGCAGAAAAACAGACCTTCAAAGAACCATAATAGTAGGTGAAATACTCATGGATTCGGGGCAATTCCCCAAGTTGACCAAGTTCTACAAACCCAAATCTCAGTCTACATGAAGCTCATTTCATGGAATGTAAGAGGACTCAACAGTCCCTCTAAACACAGAATGATCAAAAACCTGATAATGCAAGAAAAACCCGCTATAGTTTTCCTTCAAGAAACAAAAAGCAGCAGCACAGTGATAGACAGACTTGGCAATAAAATATGGGCAGGCAGCAGTTCAATTTCAGTAGATGCCTCTGGGGCTTCCGGCTGTATCGCCATTCTATGGAACCCGCAGATTGTTTCACTAGATAATTTTCATGCCACTCTTCATCTAATACAAGCTACCTTCCACCTCATCGGAACCAACATCCATGGGCATCTCACCAATGTATACTTCCCGCAGATAATTCAGCAAAAATTGGACCTCCTGGACACGATTTCCATTCTCAATGAAAATAGACACTTCCCCTTATGGATCGGCGGAGGCGACTTCAATATAATAAAATCCATGGAAGAAAAACAAGGAGGCAGAACCAGGCTCGATAGTGATAGTAACGGCTTCAAGCAATTCCTTCAAGATAATCAGCTCATGGACATCCCCACATCCAATGGCATCTTCACCTGGTCCAACAAGCGCCGAGGTGCTCACCACATTGCCTCAAGGCTAGATCGATTCTTAATTTCAGACAATGCGATCCACCTAGGAGGGGATTTTAACGCCTCAATTATACCCCAAGGAGGCTCAGATCACTGGCCGATTTTGCTCCAATGGTCCAGACCAGGCAACTGTTGCAACAGACCCTTTCGATTTGAAGCCTTTTGGCTCACCAACACCAATTTCAAGGATGTGGTCAATCATGCATGGGCATCTTACACCTCGCCTGCGGGAGCTAAGATGTACTAGTTTCAACAAAAGTTGAAAAATCTGAAACACGTTCTTAAAGTATGGAACCGAACTCACTTTGGCAACATACAGGAGAGCAGACAAAAATTGGAACAGCAAATGAAAGCACTACAACAACTATTCATTCTGGAAGGCCGCACAGAAGAACAAATTCAACAGGAGCAGATCCTCTGGAATCAAATTGAAGAACACAAAAAACAAGAGGAAACTTTATGGCGACAATTTCTAGAATCAGCTGGCTCAAAGATGGAGAGAAAAATACAAAATTTTTCCACAAAACCACCATACAACAACGTATGCACAACAACATAACCTTTGTCAACAATCAACAGGGTGAAAGAATTGAGGCTCATGAAGACATGGAAAAATAATTTACAGGATACTTCAAGGACATTCTTAAAGAACCTGAACGCAACCGGGATGAGGCAATCAGAGCTATCACGCAGCATATTCCAAAAATTATAAATGAGGATCACAACAATAAATTGCTCCAACCCACGTCCTTAAAGGAAGTAGAAGAAGCCATGGCTCAGCTCAAAGATGGCAAGGCACCAGGGCCTGACGGATTTACTGCCAATTTCTTTCATGAATTTTGGGAACTCATTAAAGTTGAAGTATGGGACTTAGTGGAGGAATCCCGAAGCATGCACTGGGTCCTCCCAGCCCTCAACTCAACCTTCATAGCCTTGGTACCCAAAGAAGCGGCATCAAACAAACCTGAGAAGTACAGACCAATAGCGCTATGCAATGTGATTTACAAACTCATTTCAAAGGTCATTGCGAACCGACTCAAACCGCTCCTTCCCCTGCTCATCTCTCCAGAACAGACGGGATACGTTGAAGGACGGCAGATCATGGATGGAATAATTCTATCAAACGAAGTCATACATTCTCTAAAGCTTCTCAAAAAACCAGGTATGCTTCTTAAATTAGACCTCTCTAAAGCCTTCGATAAGCTTAGCTGGAATTACATTCATAAAATTCTCTTAGCTTTTGGATTCAATGCAACCTAGACAAGATGGATCATGAACCTAATCACTTCTCCCAGTTTCTCTGTCTTACTGAATGGCTCTCCCTCATCTCCCTTTCGCCCCTTGCGTGGCATCAGGCAAGGGGATCCTCTGTCACCCTTTCTCTTCATTTTAATGGCTGAAGGGCTCAGCAGGCTCCTCAAATCGGCAGTTTCCTCCCAAGCTCTCAAAGGCATCTCTCTCCATGGACGAACTCCTCAGACACATCAGCAATTCCTTGATGATACTATGCTCTTCGGACACCCTTCCGCAAAAGAAGCCTCTATTTTCAAATCTCTTTTCTCCCTCTTCTTTGACGCCTCTGGCACTTCCATTAACGCTGCAAAATCTCAACTCTTCTTCTTCAATACCCCTCCCTCCACGCAAAGGAATATTGCCCGAATTTTGGGATTTACAATCTCCCACCTGCCCTCTAAATATCTGGGAGCTCCCCTTTCAGACTCAGCTATCAAGTAGGCGTCCTGGCGGACGCTCCTGGATAAACTCGAATCAAAACTCTCATCCTGGACTTTCCGAGCTTTAAATCTAGCAGGCAGGCTAGTCCTAATCAAATCAATTCTACAAGCAATGCCGCTCTATCTTTTCTCAATCTTGGCAGCTCCAAAAGGGGTATTGAAAGCCATACGCAATCTTCAACGCAACTTCCTCTGGGGCTCCACAGGCCTGAATTGGAAATGGGCTCTTGTTAACTGGACAGAGGTATGTAAAACCAAATCAGAGGGCGGATTAGGTCTTCGGGACCCGCTTCAAAGCAATAACACAATGGGAGCACGAATTTGGTGGAATTGGGTCTCCAAGCCAAATACCCCATGGGCTCAACTATGGCAAGCAAAATATGCCAACGGCAGCCAATGGAGTGATCTCATCCGAATCAACCCTACAGCACAAGGATCTCTCATATGGAATAATGCAAAAACTCAAAGCAGCTTCATACAAGAACATAGTTTCTGGGAAATCCACTCAGGCAAAACTGCCAGGTTCTGGGAAGACTCTTGGCAGCAACTCCCTAAACTTGCAAATTTGTTTCACAAACCTCTTTGGCAAGCGCATATGAAGCAAGAGAGCATCACACAGGTTCACCAGTTCTGGCAGCCATCCACACATCATGACTTTCAAACATGGAAACCAGCACGACTCTCGCAAATAGATTGGCAGGGAGAACTGTACACAGATATTGATCAAGAACTCATAAACAGGAAAATCCGCCACTCCAATCAGCAGGATAAACTCAGATGGGGCTACACAACCAAAGGAACATTCAACACAAAGGAAGCCCATCACTTGCGCTATTCCAATCTCCAGGCGGCCAAGGATCAAATCTGGGAACAAGTTTGGCACTCAGGGCTATGGCCCAAGATCTCTACCTTTTTATGGCTACTAAGCAAAAAACGCATTCTCACTTGGGACAATTTGATAAAAAGAGGATTTGTCGGGCCTTCTAGATGCCCAAACTGCAACATTAATTGTGAAACAATTAGTCATCTAATGGAAGAGTGCCCATTAGCAAAGCAACTCTGGGAGAAAGTGGAAAAATGCAACATGAGAGCAACCCAAAGACAGGCGGATATAACGGAAAACATAAGGAACTGGGCCAAAAAACCGTTTAAAAGCCAGATTCTCAACTCTCTGTGGAGTATTACACCAGGCTTTCTGTACTGGACCCTATGGAAAGAGCGCAACCACAGAATCTCCAACAACACATCCAGATCTATAGACGACCTTTGGCTCATCCTCAAAAAAAACATTCAGGAAACCCTGGCCATCAGAGCCCGGAATGACACTGACATGCTCGAAACTCAGCAGGAGTGCCGCATTCTGAAAGAATGGAATCTTGATCTCTCGACCTTAGTCAAGGTAATTGCCAATCCATCTATTAGACCCGCCTCTCAATCTTCATGGTCCCCACCTGCATTCAACTCATACAAGCTGAACCTCGACGGAGCAGCCAAAGGTAACCCTGGCCCTGCAGGATTTGGGGGAGTCATCAGATGACACACAGGAGAAGTGGTACATCTATACTATGGCTCATTAGGCACAGACACAAACAACGCGGCAGAACTGGAAGGTCTCTGGAAAGGAATATGTCTCGCTGAACAACAACACTTCTTCCCACTTGAAGTTGAAGGCGATTCTCTTATACTCATAGAGGCGGCTAAAAGAATACAGGTTGGGGCCAAAGCAGTCAAGATCGCAGCAAGTTGGAGGCTGCTAAGCCGCTTGGAATCCCTGGAGGAAAAGCTCCATGATCCCCACAATATAACCTTCCATCATGTCAGGAGAACTGCAAACCAGGTAGCAGATCGGATGGCAAATCATGGCGTGTTACAGTCGACACGTTACTTCTCAGGTTCCTTGGACATGGTTGATGATGCTCAATTCAAAAAGGATTGCATCTCTTTGGTGCAAAAATACTTCCCTCTCCCGGATGCGGGTGACTATGCAGCATGAAGGGCAGGTGTCAGGTGTAGCTCGTCACATGGGCAGGTGTAAGCCCGGATGAGCCATGACATACCAGAATGCAGGTGACTTAAATGCGATGGGAGGCATAGTAATTTGGGTTTTATTGCTGGTTCAGACGGCATTCAATGTGCAGCTGCGATCGAGGCAAATGGCGCTCAATATTTTCGCTCCCCATGTCACCTGTCTTCATTCCTGCAAGCGATCCGAGCAGAAGTTGGCAGAGACGGAACATTCTCTGGCTCAGTGCAAAATTACTCAGAGGAATTCTTGTCTGAAGGGTAATTCGAAAATGCAAAGAGAGAGGCCCAGAATGAGCAGTCGCCGTGGTGGTTCCAGGGGTTGCTCTGCAACTCAGCGACCAGTCAATTCGCCTTCCTCCTCGGTGGAAATCACTTCTGAGCATAACAGAGGCTTGAACAGACTTGTAGGACGCAACAATGTGCATGGGTGGGGAGAAATTCTGGACTGTGGTCATTTGGAGCATCCGGCTGTTTGCTACCGGATCCCCTGCACTCTGGAGAACAACACTCTCATTGTCTCAGTCATGGTGGAACACTGCAGCAATCTCAGAGGGCCTATGGACAACCTGAATGTGCCAGTGGTTGACATGCAAGTTCCCACGGTTGATATGCGGCAGCCAACCAAAGCAGACTCTCCTCAAGCCACTCAAGCTGCGGATGCTAGCCCCAGTGAGCCGGTTCAGAGGTCGTTGCGCTCGGACATGGAGGACTCACAGAAACTCAAAGGACCGGCGAAGGATGAGCCTCATACAACCGATGAGGATTAGCACTTCCGTCACTCTGTCTTCTACTGCCAGGAAAGCAACTCTCTGTTTGTCTTTCATGCTCTTTGTCGATTTACTGCTCTCTCTGTTGGTTTGTCTATGTGTCATCCATGCCGGATTATATGTCCACCGTGTCAGTTTATGTGTCCATCGTGTCGGTTTGTGTGTCCATCGTGTCGGTTCATATGTCCATCGTGGCGGTTTACATGTTTATTGTGTCGATTCAAATGCTGGCTATGTCGATTCAGATGTCCCAATTTTGTAATGATGCTGCCCTGAAAGGTCTATTATGGGGAAAAATCTCTCTGGAGATGCAGGGCCACGGCCCTGGTGTAATTTTGCTGTAACTTTTGAATTTTTGTAATATAAATAGCCTAGTCTTATAGAGAAAAAAAAAACATCCAATGACTAAAGTTCGAGTTGTCGCTATTGCATTTGCATGCATGGTTGTGAAAAATGGAATAAAATCACGGTTCAAGAGTCTTGGTCGAACTGTTAGTGGAATCTATAGCAAAGAATCATCCCGCTATCCAACTTAGTAGATAACTAGAATGTCGTTACCAACGAGGTCGATTCCCTTCCATTTGTGAGTCCTATGTTGTAACTTCGATTCAAAGAATTTCTAAAATATTCCATTTTGAGTAACATCTATCAGAGAAATATATGCTAAAAATTTCCATCTTCCTATGGCCCCTAGTTGAATGGAAGACCTTAACTTGGAATAACATTCTGAAATGAAATCATAGGTACATCTCTTGCTATTCTTTGTGCCTTCATGAAGCTGAAATGGGAGCGCTTCTGCAATATTTCTTCCTATTGCAATTATCTATTTAGAAATCTACAAGCTAGCATGAAGAGATAAAATTGTGATCTATCTAGTCTCCCTTGCATTGTTAACAATGGGAGGGCTCGTCATTTTAACAATCATAACTTAAACCTCATTTTTAATACACTTCTAAGTGTCCTCTTGTGGATATTTGGAAAGAGACGAAATATCACATATTCAAGAATCCCTCCCTCCTTCACAACTTTCATTGGATCATAGTTCAAAACAATGTAAAGGAATCAATTGTCATGCAGAGCTCAATAGATAAAGACTGGCACACCTTATGTGAGGAGGTCATGCTACTTCATAGTTAGTTATCTATTCTAGGAAATAATATTTTCCCCTGCTACAATTTCCAGTCCCTCCTCCCCTTAATTTTCTAAAGATCATTTTTTTACGGTGCTTGAAAAGGTAACCCAGGCATGGTGGCATATGGGTGTATCTTCATGGATAATTTGGGATCCCATATCTACATTTATATAAGTTTTGTGGGATATAAGAGCAATAACGTAGTAAAATTGAAAGCCTTGCAAGATGTACTACTGATTTCCTAGACTCAAGGCCAGACCAAAGTTATGGGGTGGGAGATTCTCAACTTGTTATAAAAATAATCAAAAGAATCCTAGATTTCACCTAAACTAGAAGACTGTCTTGTATTTTGATATATGAAATCTTACTCATATGAGTAGCATTTCTCCTTCCTTCGATTTTGATGATCATGCCAACCCACATCACAAGAACTGGAAATAAAATTACAGAGAAATTAGATAATCATGTAAGTGTATCATAATATTTGCAAATCTCATCCTCATGGAAGCCCTTTGAAGACTATCCCCTCAAATAATAATGTTGTACCATATATAAAAAATAAAAATGTCCCTTACAAATCTCTTTTTATCTTATTCCTTTGTTGGGTAGCGAAGGCCCCGCGTAACGGTTTTTGGGCTCAAAGCCCACAATTTTGGGTAAAGGTATGGTAAAAACTCCATGAGATGAGTGGAGCGCAAAGTGTAATGAGTCAAGTCAAAGGGTTTTCCGCTAAAAAATAATGTAAAATGAGTCAGCCTGCCCATGGTCCACGGACCATGGAAATGTATAAATAGAGCAAAGCTCTATGGTTAGAGAGCAGTTTTTTGGTATGTAATTTTGGATCACGAATGTAATGGGTTTATGAAGAAAGAAGTCTTGGAACGTTAATAAGTGAGAGTCAAGGGTGTTGATAGATAGATAGTGGCTTTGTAGCTATGTGTGCAGAGGCCTGGTAGAGTCTATAGCTATGTGCGCAGACCCTTGCAGCTGAGTGCGCAGGGCAGATCTGGTTGTACTAAAGAGAAGATCAATAAAGATAAGAATTTCTGAATCATTGTGTGTTTGCTTGCAGATCTGTTTATTGCTTATGTTCTGAATGTATGCATTATCTGTTATAATTGTGCGTAAAGGGTTTTAATTTTAAATGTTTGCTTAAAGACTATATAAAAAGCTCAAATCTGTAATAATTTGATTAATAAGAAAGTGCGTCTGTGCGGATCTACGCGAATGCCCGAAGAGCAGTGCAGAGTAGCACAAGGTCGCATAAGGATCGTGACACCTCAAGACCACATCAAGACATCCCAAGGGTGCAGAAACCTGGTTCCAGCACCCTCCCCTGCTACCTCGGGTGAGACCTCAGTCCGCACTCCGTGGACTGTTGCCGAAAGGGCTGGTAGCTGCGGGATTTGTTTGGCTAATAACTCTTCCGAACCTAGGTCAGGGCCCAATAAGCCAACAAATGGTTCTATTGCTGGGACCTGGATCTGCCTAAGGGATGTCTGATGCTAGAACACTGGAACCTTACAAAGAAAGAGCTTGAAGATTGGTTGGATCAGAAGCTTCACGAGTTCGTGGTTCTGGAAAACAAAAATCCACGGATATCATAAGAAAGGTGGTTGGATCGTTACATATACACACAGATCCACGAGATCTTCTTTGCATCATTCTCGACAGAGTTGCATGAGTGGATCGCGAGGCTACCTGACAACGTGGGAAGGTGTAAACTAGATCAACCCATTGTGTGGACTCCAGAATTGGTGCGCAGACTAGAAGCATCTGAAGATAAAATCGCACGGGTAGTAGATCACTGGTTGGATCGGATAATAGGAGGGTTTATCACTGAGCTTGTGATAGACACAACTATGAGTTGTAGTGAAGCATAAAGACGTTTTCTCCAAGGACCATGAGGTAAGTACATCAAGTCATTGAATACTTGGATTAAAATGTTGTTATGTGAAAAACGGATTATGCGCATTTATTGATGTCTGGCATAACGTGGAGCGAAGGCTACCAATGAACCGAAGGATTAGAGAATAGTCCTCTGATTTCTATTTCGCGAGAAAGCGAGGAAGAGCTCGCAGGGTTCTCTCGAAGAAGCGTAGTCTGGTTGATTAAGCAATGCATTCCACTGATACCATCACCGTCCACGCCATCACCTACTTCACCTACATCAAATCCATCTTCATCGACCCCACCTCCACCACCACTGAAGGTTGGGATTGTGAGTGCAGTCAAGTTGCCGCTATTTAGAGGCGTAGGAAATGAGGAACCAGGTTAGTTCTAGTTTGTGGTAAAGGTTGTATGGGAAGCCCAAGGCATAATGGATGACAACATCAAGAAGGCTACTCTGGTTAGTGCGCTGCAGGACCGCGCATTGACATGGTATATAAAGTACTCGGGTGATCATCCGAATGCAGGAATAGCGGCGATCCAGGATGCATTGAACAGGGAATTTAGTTGGCCAAAATCAGAGACGTAGCCGGTCATTGGGTTCAAGGAGATCGCGATGTTATCGGTGAAACCCTGTGGGATCTAGATCAGAGATTGAAAATCATAATCCACGAGGCTAACATGACATTGACGGATGCACAACACTACGCGTGGTTTGTGGCATCGTTGACACCACATCTAAGGACGGTGTTATCACAGCAAAAAAATCTTAACCCAAGCCAAAGCATTAGAGACAACAATGAGGTTGCATGAAACTCCAATACAGGATCCGGGGTTGGGAGTTCAGCAAATCCATGTGCAACTACAAAACTTGTGCTTAGAAATGCAAAGCTTGAAGTAAGAAAGGGCACCCCGACCAGAGGCACGTACAAAGGTAGGGTGCATTAAATGAAAAAGTCAAGGACACGACAAGGACCACTGCCCCATCTTCGCGAACTATCTGGCAGGAGGGGGCTCGATGCCATTAAAGCTGGACGTACAAGTAGGGCCAAGTGTGGTGCTCGCGCTTTGGTGTGCGATTTGTCAAGTGGGCGGAAAGCACGCAACAGACAACTGCCACATGTTGTAGAAGTATACCCAAACCTTGCAGCAGCTATATTGCAACTTTTGTAGATCAGTGGGTCATGACGAGTGAACGTGTCGAAGTTACGATTTAATGATGGAAAGGACCCCAACCTATCGAGTGCAGACTGAAGAATGAGGTTTCAACCCAGCCGTTGGGCCACGCAGGGGATTTCTAGGACGTGGATGGGGAAGAGGAATGGGGCCCAGGCGAGGGGCGGACAGCTAATCTGTTATAAATGTGAAGGGCTGGGGCACTACGCTCACGACTGTACTAATCCAACAAGGATATCTTGTCCATACTATGAGAAGTTTGACCATGAAATGGTAGATTTTCCGACGCTTATTGCCCAGATGCACGAGAAGGGGGTATTGTAGCCTACTCTGACTCAAAATATCCAAATGATGAGGTCAAAACCCTGCGAAGAGGAGTGGTGCAACCACTGGAGGAGATGCAAGGAAACAGCTTGGACAAGACGGGAAGGGTTGATACACTCTGACAATGTAACTTGCCTTGGAAATTGAACAGGCGAAAGGGACATCTAAAGAAGCTCAGAAGAGCTTCACGGAAGTCTCTACCCTAGGTAATAGGGACCTAATTGAGCCAGGAATGGATCCCTCTATGCTTACCACATTTTTAGAGACATGTATGAAGTTGCTACACAACAATAAGACAGTTAAAGGACTCCAATAATTGATTACTAGGTGCGCGGGATCAGGGGAACTGTGCATAGTCTAAAAACTGGGGAAACATGCCCTGCGCATCAAGTGGGAGATGCGAATGACGACACAAATCGGTGAATATGAATGGACCAGGTCATTCTGGATCTAGGGTCAAATGTGAATGTGTTGCCTAAGCAAACGTGGGAATGCATGGGTAGGCCTGAACTACAGTGGTCTCCTATTCAACTACGAATGGCCAATCAACAAAAGGTCTTACTGATTAGATGACTACAAGGGGTGACAGTGGATATTGAAGGAGTAAGTACGCAGACTGACTTTGAGGTAATAGAAATTTTTGATGACAGTAACCCATACACTGCATTGCTAAGAATAGATTGGGCCATTGACATGAATGGGGTCATCAACTTAAAAGGACGAAAAATGACATTTGAGAAAAAGTCACTCCGTGTCATAGTTCCACTGGACCCAACTGAAGGAGCATGCTACACCGAGCTGGTGCGTGACGAGGACAATGACGATGAACTAGAATGCAACTACCAAATAATAGCGTAAGACCAGGAATGATGAATCCCTCAATGGACGGAAGACTCTCATGGGAGCACGATAGTTCCTGCACATCAGATTCAGATGAGGAAATTGAACGATGGCAGAACCGATTGCATGAAGTCACAACACTCAACTGTAATATGATGATTAGATCATTGCGACGTGTGACCACTGAAGTACGACAACGGCCAGCAGATAACGACACAACAAATGAGGAGCAGTTCGTCAACCCTGGCACTTCAATCATAGAGCAGGAGTGGCATAGTGCGACGAAAGAAGCATTGCACACACCAGTATGGCATGCACATAGGAAGATGAGGTGGAGTGAGCATGGAGGTAGAAGGTGGTTACGGGTTAGAGGGCTTCCGCGGCGACCAGGGCAACCACGATATAGCAGTTCAAGTGCCCGTCTACAATGGAGCCCACAATGGTATGAGGTGCAACCATCGACCCAATGGCATCTGCGCATCACAAGGGTTTGCTGGGCTAAGAAAACCATAAACCAAGCAGGGTGTGCACAGAGAACTCTACCCGTGAATAACCACGCTGAAATCAGGGGACCAAGGAGGATTTCCCCAGCAGCTGCCCCTGCAGTTCGACCTGAACAAGAAGACTTGGACGAAGGGATCTAGCAGTCGTGGGAAGCCATTCGACATGGAAACATGAGACTTGGCGAGCTAGAGGAAGCGGGGATTAGGCTAA
The DNA here is from genome assembly GCA_031772625.1 of Pinus tabuliformis. NCBI lineage: Eukaryota > Viridiplantae > Streptophyta > Pinopsida > Pinales > Pinaceae > Pinus > Pinus tabuliformis. The sequence goes on from CM062818.1 coordinate 2,078,476,016, forward strand.
GGAGGAAAAGTGCGAGGTTGGATGAAGAAATTGACAAAATCAAATTCGGAGTCACACAAACAGGCCGCGCGAAAGAGCCACTAAGGGAACCGGACCTGGCCAACCCTCCTACACTACTAGCACAAGCCGTGACCCTGCTATCATGGCTGCAATTGCACCCTAGGGAACAAGGGAGCACAGACCACAATATGCTACCAGACTCAAAGGATCACGAAGGGTGCCCGAAACTCATGCTTGTAGGGAAGAGGAAGGCTCGCACGAAGGGTGTGACCGCTTGAATATCTGTAGGAGGATCAGTCTCATCACTCCACGTAGTTGAAAGAGGGCATGGGACTATAAAACAGGCTGCAGGACAGCTACACAATTCAGCCATGGCGCGCAAGGCCAGAAAAACGCATAGAACACATCCGTGTACCAAGGGTTGCGCTGCCGCAGAGGAGGGATGGAAGGCGACCATTGCAGTTACTGTTCATGATAAGATGTCCCATTTAAGACACCGAGGAGCGGGCGACGGACAATTAAGGCATAGGGGTAACCGCCAAGATCGCATTAATGAGCCACAAATAGGGCGAAAGGCCGACTTTGAATTTGAAATCGTATATAACAAGCAAGTGAAGGGGCACACAACAAAGCTTGATCATTCGAAGAATTGGACACCCTGGGTTCAAGTCGAGAGGAGCAAGATGAATGAAAAACAACTGGAAGAAAGCCTGTGGTTTCAGGCAATGCCAAAGGAATTGCAAGAGTCATTCCTCAGGTCGATAACCCCCACCAAGGAGGTTCCACAGAATCCTACGCCACAGGTAGCCAAAATCCCTAAATCACCTAGGATGCCACGGACCAAGAAGGACCCCCAGATACTAGGACCAGTAAGGATGTCACCGCGAAATCCGCGATTTAGCAAGCTCACAATGGAAGAAAAGGGCAAAGTCGTTACTATTGAAAGCGATGAGGAGGAAGAGGGACCTCCGACCTATGTTGAAGAAATCAAACCAGACGAAGAAGGCAAAGAAGATATCCAGCCAGTAAGACGACCCAAGTATGTTCCTCCAAGCAAAGGAAAGGCTAAGGTCCCTACAAATTTGGATGACGTTGACAACATACTCATCACCCCATCCCTTCCTAAAGAGGTGTCGCTCGAAGGAACGATGACCGGCCGCATCTCAACTATGAAGTTTGAAGACTGGGACCTTGCAGATACCGATAAGTTTCCCCATTTGGCGACCAGTGAACTAATGAAGCAAAGTATGGAGGGAACTGTTACGACACTCTAGCTGAGGAAGTGGCTGCGAAAGGTGGAGGAAGCTGGGTTACTCTGTCTCCTGTCCATCCCACATTTTCAATGGCCCCCCATCACAATATTGGTCATCCGACAATTGCTCTACTTGGTACACGATGGATACTTATGGATAAACAAACCTGTTCCCATCACGGCCGAACTTATTCACAAGATCACGCAGCTTCCCTGTGAAGGCAGGGACCCCATGGAAATAGTTGCTATGAGTGGTGATGTGACAATGATGGAAACCTTGAAAAAAAAATACAATTTGGAGAAGAAGCAGCGAGGGTATGCTATTGACAGTATTCTGAACAAAGGGGTTTGCATTGCTACCTAGCTGCTGGTAGGAAAAGTGATGCAGAAATGCTGCGCCAACGAGGTCCCAGCAATAGTCATCGTGCTAGCAGAGCAGTGCACAGAAGGGGAACGGTTCAATTGGGTGCAGTTCCTCTGTGACGAATTCTTGACCAACTATGAGGAGGTCCAAGAGGAGGGTAAAACCTTCCACTATGCATGGTTGCTGTTATCCATCATGCTAGTTACAAGTGAACTACCCGAAGATAGCCAATTCCCTTTCTTGGACCAAGATTGGCTAGAAGCCGCCAAATACGCGTCGCTTTGGGCGATGAGGGATGCTACAAGAATCGAGGGCATCGAGATTTTCTGGATACTGATGGACGCAAATGTCCGACAATGGATCACCCAGCAACCTCGTCTGTTCGAAGAGATATATGACAGTGTGAAGAACATCACCGAGTTTAAAGCAGACATGCACTTTGTCTACATCCGGGCGCACAAGGACCCTGACCAAACATGGACCACACTTCCTTTCATTGCCATTGACGAAGCTATCTATGCAGTATTGGATACCTGGCCACTGGAATGGCGTGGACTAGATGCGGTGGGGTGCGATGAGGCCGCTATCCAAAAACAGAAGGTTGAAGCTAAGCATGCAGCACAACAAAAGAGGAACAAACAACATGTTGCAGAAGTACGGGCGGCCCAGGAGCTGGTGCAGACTTCGCAAGGCAAGGCACCAGCAGGAGGGGCTGCGACGACAAAGGATGAAAGCGGTCCAAAGGTGCCCACAGAGACGGCCATAGATACAGGGATGGAAGGAATGTCGCCAACCACCACAGGGGCACCCTTAAAATAGCCACAACCGACAGAATGGACAAAGTCGTGGAAGAAGGCCAAGGCATCTAAATGGGACGGAGAACTGACCACATTGACCAAGGGCGACCTAGGTGACATAGGGGACATAGTTCGCGAAGTCACCTGGGAAGCAATCGACGAGGCCATGTCAGAGCAACAGATTGTGTTGGGGGCACTCTGTGTGCAGATACAGGAACTTGGGACACAGGCCTCGTAGCTGGGAACCATCGCTACTCGTGGAGTTACGGGTATGTCAGCCACTGAGCAGCTGCTAAAGGCCCAAATGGCTAATACTATTGCGATCCCAGCAGGAGCATTGATAACAAAAAATGTGGTGGACAGAGCTGTGGTGGGCCGCTTACAGGGCTTGGATTAAATTTGGTTGCCCTCCCGCGTGAAAGCTTGTACCAGCTCTAGGACAACGCAACGATGGAGCTCCGTGCCAGGGAAGGACGCGCATAACAGGTACTCATTGAACATAGAATTAATATAGAATAGTTGCCTCCAACGGGATGAAGCGGTAGCACAGAGTCAGCAGTTGGAGCAACTGGTAGGGGAATCATGTTTGCGTGCCCTTGAGCTAGAGATTGTGGCCAACTTGCTTGTTGGCATACGAATCCACAAGCTGGCTAGTGGGTTCCGCGAAGCAAAGGAGGAGGCCGTGAGGATTCAGTTGGCTCTCAGCTTGTAGATTGCAGAGATGAATCTGCAAGTACCGCCTTCGACACGACCAGAGGTCACCGAGCAGTGTAGATCCATCATTCAATCCGGGTGGGAAATTATCACATGTGCCATGAAGGAGTGCGCCGACTTGTTGGATCAGTCTCTTATGACGCTCACTTCACTCCAGGAAGATCCAACCTTACAACGACTGGAACTAGAGGCAAGGGAGCTCCAACAAGCCTATGATAATGTTAGAGGGACCGTGCAGATGGTTGCTATTACGTAGCCCTTGGCCAAGATGAGGGAGGCCCAGGCCCTAAAGATACAAATTGATGCTACTTGATAGAGGGAAGCAGTGATTAAAGAACGCCTCCAACCATCGCTTGATGAGGCATTCGTTGTTTCCACCATCATCGAGTGCAAGGTGGCACACATGTAGGTAGAATATGCACCCGGCAAAGCAGCTGAAACAGAGACTGGTGTGTCGGCGGCCCGCATCGAATAGGTACAGCAGATGGCGAAAGAGTTTGCTGCAATTACAAGCGAAGCACAAAAGTTTTTGACTGACCTCTGCGCGAAGATTATCGCTCCAGCTAAGTGACTCGGGACGAGTCACGATGATTGTGTTGGGGGCCTATTGGGTAGCGAAGGCCCCATGTAACGGTTTTGGGGCTCAAAGCCTGCGATTTTGGGTAAAGGTATGGTAAAGACTCCGCCAGATGCACGGAGCGCAAAGTGTAATGAGCCAAGTCAAAAGGTTGTCTGCCCAAAAATAATGTAAAATGAGTCGGCCTGCCCATGGTCCGTGGACCATGGAAATGTATAAATAGAGCAAGGCTCTATGGTTAGAGAGAATTTTTTTGGTATGTAATTTTGGATCATGAATGTAATGGGTTTATGAAGAATGAAGTCTTGGGGCATCTATAAGTGAGAGTCAAGGGTGCTGGTAGATAGATAGAAGCACTACAATTATGTGCGCAAAGGCCTGGTAGAGTCTGCAGCTGTGTGTGCGGACCCCTACAGATGAGTGCGCAGGGCGGATCTTGTTGTACTGAAGAGAAGATAAATAAAGATAACAATTTTTGAATCATTGTGTGTTTGCTTGCGGATCTGTTTATTGTTTATGTTCTAAATTTATGCATTATTTGTTATAATTGCGCGCACAAGGTTTTAAGTTTAAATGTTTGCTTAAAGACTGTAATAAAAAGGCTCAGATCTATAATAATTTGATTAATAAGAAAGTGCATCTACGCGGATCTACGCGAACATCCGAAGAGCGGTATAGAGTGGTGCGAGGCCGTATACGGATCGCAACCCCTCCAGACCAGATCAAGACGTCCCAAGGGCCCGGAAAGCTGATTCTAGCACCCTCCCCTGCTACCTTCGGTGAGACCTCAATCCCCGCTCCGCACGTTGTTTCCGAAAAGGACGGTAGCTACTGGATTTGTTTGGCTAATAACTCTTCCGAATCTAGGTCAGGGCTTGGAAATAAAATTATAGATAAATTAGATAATCATGTAAGTGTATTCTAATATTTGCAATTATCATCTTCATGGAAGCCCTTTGAAGACTATCTCCTCAAATAATAATGTTGTACCATATATAAAAAATAAAAATGTCCCTTACAAATCTCTTTTTATCTTATTCCTTCATCATCTTTGTTTGTAATTCTTAGTTTGTCATTGGCCTATGTAGGGCTCCAGTTTTTAGGTTTTTGTTTTTATATCAACAAGAGGAAATATGTCCTCTTATCTTTTAAAAACGTTGACATTCCAGGTTAGATCTACCTTTCCCAATGACGTATAAGCTTATATCACTAGGTCAAAATATGTACTTCATGTTTTCACGAAACATAAAATGTTTGCTCCATAAAGAGAAAACTTAGCAAAAAAATTTATGCCACGTAAATCCATGACAGTTCTAAAAAATGGGTTGATAATGTCCTAAATTCCAAGTCATTAGTATCATTATGGTCTCTATCCCTAATAATATCTTTCCATTTCTAATTACTACCAATTTTCCTTCATTTATGACTTCATTTGCTATTTGAACTTAATCTATGTCTTATAGATCTAAGAAACATTTTTGAGAAATCATATTTTGTTTTAAGTATATTGAAACATTATGTATTTGAATTAATGCAATGACCAATATCCTTCAAAGGTGAGTGTTTATTCCCTGTATAAAGTTCTACATCCAAAGCCCCCAATATGATATTTGTTACCCAAAGGTAATACATTGTATCTTATGCAAATTGAGAGTATACTTCCCATGGTTTTTTTATTGTACTATGATATGTACTTGGTATTTTTTTAAACTTATAAATTGAACAAAATTTGAAATATGTATACTTTAAAAAGATAACATAGGAACACATAATAAAATACACAATTATAAATCAATGAAAATGAAGGGGCATTTTACCTCAACACAATAAATTAAACCGACTCAACTAGCATATGATCCAAAAAATGTATTGGATATTTAGGTATTTACACTATTTCATGTTGTCTATAGAGAAACTTCCATGGCGTGGAAGAGAATGAGGAAGGAGATTATCATGGTATGGGAAAAGAAAGAAAAGGAAGTTGTCTAGAGTAACTACATAAATTTTGTTATGGATAAACTACTAGTAGCTTGCCTAAGCAAAAGTGAGGATCGATTGGACTCAATGCAACAACTAGTTTATCAACTTGTTTTTAAAAATGTCCAAATGAAAGAATAGGTAGAGCAGTCATAATAGAAGAATAAGAAACAAAATACATATGAGTTATCCTTTATACTTGAGTAGGAAATTGTCACATTTAAAGAGGAAAAGAATAAACTACGAGAACCAATGGATAGGCTAGATACTCTTAATGTTCTCCTCAATTACTAGCTGACGAATTTGACAACCACCTGGAATGGATTTCATATTCAAAAGGTACTTAATAAGGACTTGTTGGAGAAGAAGAATTGCACATTTGATCCTTGGGAAGTATCATCCCTTGTACTTGGTTTCAGTTTAATTGCCTTCTATATTGGTTACTTATTGGTTTGGTCAATGACTATTCTATGTCTTGTTTTGATAAGATAAGTGTGAAATGCCTTCCAGGTTTATAATAAACAATCATTAAATGTGGATATATGTATTTTTCTACTCATCACCTCAATTTTTCTCATCAATTTCCCTCTTTAAATAGGTTAGAATTCTTGAATTCTTACATTCAATATAGCTACTAGCCCCATAGGTGTACCCATAATTGTAGTGATCAAACACACCTAATATTACTTACACACAACTAAGCATAGGAGCTGAAGCCAAAATTTGAATGGTCCTCTCATACCAAATTTTGTGAGGTTTAGTTGGGACCTCATACTAGAGAGAGTCACAAACTATTGTTGGGAAATTTTTCGCTATCAACATGTATATGAATTATGGAATTGGGGTCCATAATAAGGTTGAGACCAAAAATTGTGGTCATTTAAGGCCTCAAGATGGATCCTAAAGCTTTTCTGTGGAAATTTTCAAGGTGAGAGAAGTAGTAAAAATGACACATAAAGTTGATTCCTCCAAATATTCCACTCTAAAATATGGCTAAAAAATAATATATTAATCCTGCCACAATTATTTATACTTTACATACCTTCCTCTTGGATCGTATCTAGCAACATATGAACATCTAAGTAAAAGGCCTACTCACATTTCTTCGAAGAGCATAATATGCCATCATCAAAACCCTCCACCTCCTCGAATTAAAAAATAATATTAGGGGAAGGAAAAGTTACTTTGAATCCTAACACACCGATAGGATTGGCATTAAGGGACAAGCTCAAGAATACCTGATTTCATAAAAGAGAAACCATTCCACATTACTCTCTGGGTTCACTCAATATTGAGATGAGCTTGGAGGAGTTGGAGAAAGTATTCCCTCTCTAGAACTCATGGTCTTAGACCTCCTAGATCTTGTAAAACCACGGCACAACTATTGGGACTCTGTAAATGGAAGGAAAAACTTACCAAATTGGGAGACACTTCTGTTTGACTTGGTTTAGGAAGAAATTCAACAGAACACTAGAGATGGAGTAACATCCAAATCCAAGGAGGAAGAGAATTTTCCCTTAGTTGGAAAGGGAAATAAGGCCCAAAGAAAAATAGAGACTAGCCAGAACAATGGCAAGAAGAAGGACTTGAGGAAGATAAAATGTTTTCGTTGCCAAGAATTTGGGCACTAGGCAACAAAGTGTTCGCACAAGAAGTATAACAATAACCCTTCAAGAGGAGCAATAGGTGAAGCACTTCCCTCATAATTTTTATTAGACTTCACCCTAATTGCATGTATGGTCGACACTTTAATGGGGAGTGTGTGGTATCTATATTCAAGTGCCTCGTTCCATATGACATGATGTAAATAATTATTTAGTATCCTAGAGGAGAAGGATCTTGAGATGCACATAGAACTTAGGGATGATGGGTGGTATAGTACCAAAGGAATTGGTACCGTAACCTTTAAGAGGGAGTCATGATCCCATCTTCATCTGAAAGATGTCATGTATGTACTTGGGATGAAGAAGAACTTGATCTCTATAGTTGTATTGGAGGGCCATGGCTATGATGTTGTTTTTAGTAAGGGGAGATCCTTTCTAAGACATGTAATTACCGGGCAAGTGAAACAGCTTGGAGTTTTTGTGAAGAACCTATACAAACTTGAGGTGGAATCTTGTGTTGCACTAAGTAGCATGGTAGGAGAAGTGCATAGTTGGGATGCCGGAGAACTATGGCATGAAAATATGGGACACTTACACCACGGGGCCTTAAAAATCATGCAACATATTGCCATCGGTCTCCTGAGATGCACCCTTGACCAACATGATGTCTGCAAGGGATGCACATTGGGGAAATATGTCAAATCCACCTTCCAGGGATGAGATAACAGAGTTGGAGTAATCTTGAAGTGAGTCCATTATAATGTATGTGGACCATTTTCTACAACCTCCACAACACACCACAAGTATTATGTTATTTTTGTTGATGAATTTGCAAGAAAATGTTAGATCTTCTTCATGCAGAAGAAGGATGAAGTTTTCTCGAAATTTATTGAATTCAAAGCATTGGTTTAAAAGGATACTGGTCAAAAATTGAAAGCCTTGAGAAGTGATAATGTAGGAGAATATGTATCTAGCACCTTTAAGGCTTTTTGTGCCAAAGAGGGTATTAGAAGAGAACTAATAACACCCCGTAACTGACAACAAAATGGGGTGGTTGAAAGGAAGAAATTAAGAATAGTGGGACTAGAAAGATCCATGTTTTATGATTAGGGGTTTCCATTACACCTATGGGCATAAGCATGCAACAACATAGTTTATTTGTAGAATCAGAGTCCTCGTTGAATACTTGTCATGATCACACCCTAAGATTTCTATGGGAGGAAGCCAGCTATATCTCATTTCAAAAATTTTGGAGCTACTGTGTATTGTCATGTCTCCAAGGATAGCAGGACGAAATTGAGCCTACAGCTGAGATGGGAGTATTTCTAGGATACATAGAGACACAACATAACTATAGGGTGTATTTTTCATCACCCGGGATGATAGTAATGAGGAGAGATGTCAAATTTGATGAGGAGAAGGCTATGAGATGCTCTCTAGAGTGAGAGTTGAGTATCCCACCATAGGAGGAGCTTATAGTTCCTAAGAAGGATCCTCATGTATAGCTTTAGGAGGTTTTGGAGAAACCATATGTAGAGAAGTAGAAAAGAGGCCAAGTGGAGGCACCCACTCAACCAAAATCTTCCGTAGATGGGAGAAATAGAACCAAGGAAGCTGATAGATTGGTATAGGATGCATGGGAGCATGTGGTACCTCCTTCATCTTAACATGGGAAGAGGAGGTCACTAGACAGGTACATTGGGTATATGTCTCTCATTACAGAGCTCATTGAGTTAGAGTCTTCTTCATTTGAGGAAGCAGTTTCTCAACGAGTGTGGGTTGATGCCATGGTGGAGGAATATCACTCCATCATGAATAAAAATGTATGGGAAGGGGTATCAAGGCCAGAGAACAAGTCAATAGTTCATTCCAGATGGATCTACGAAGTGAATTGTGCATTTGTTAGGAGCATTGAGAAGTACAAGCCTAGATTTGTAGCCAAAGGCTTCTCTCACGTAGAGGGAGTGGACTATGAGGAAACATTTTCACTAGTGGAAATATATTCCTCAATCATAACCATTCTAGAATTAGCTACATAGATGGGGTGGAAGATCCACCAGATGGATGTGAAGACAACCTTTCTCGTTGGTGTTGTTGAGGAATAAATTTACATATAGAAGCCAAAGGGATTTGAGACATATGATTGGGAGACGTGTGTAGACTCAAAAGAGCCCTGTATGGTATCAAACACGCACCCTGAGCATGTTACACTCCAATTTATACATATCTGAGTTGATTGGGATTCACCAAAAGTGAAGCAGATGACAACCTCTATCACATTGTGGTATATGGAAAGTTGCTTATCTTGGTATTGTATGTTGATGACTTGATACTTAGAGGGTATAAATTGTTGAACCGATCTTGCAAGGAGGACCTTGCAAGAGAATTTGAGATGAAGGACATGGGATTGATACATTACTTCCGTAGGCTAGAAGTATGGCAGAGTGATGATGAAATGTTTGTGAGTCAGGGAAGTATGCCTATGAATACTTCAGAGATTTTACATGGAGAACTGCAAGTCGATGGACACACCTCTAGCTACAAACTGGAGGAAGGAGAGTGCTTCTTCAGGAGAGGCAGGAGATGCTACCATCTATAGACATATTGTGGGATCCTTGATGTATCTAGTGAACACAAGGCCCAACATACATTATGCAATTGATCAGTTGATTCAATCCATGGTGAAGCCTACCAAGATTTATTGGAAGGCAACAAAGCATGTGTTGAGGTACTTGAGAGAAAAAACTGAGTATGGGGTATGGTACATGAGGACAAAGAGAGTGAAGATCCAAGGCTTCACTGGTACAAAATCAGAAAGGAGTCCATCAGAAAAGAAAAGTACTTCGGGTTCTATCTTCAGTGTTGGGTCTGTAGCTATTTTCTGGTATAGTAGGAAACATAGGTATGTCGCACTCAACTCAGCAGAGGATGAATACATGACTACAAGTCAAGAAGCATGTGAGGCCATATTGATGAGGAAGATACTTGTGGGTATTTTTAGTCAGCAGATGGATTTGACAATCATTTATTGTGATAATCAGAGTTGTTTCAAAGTCTCCGAAAATCCAGTGTTTCATGACAGGTCCAAGTACATTGATATTAGGTATCATCACTTACGTAATTTTGTGCATATGAGAACTATGATGCTACAGTACATTTTAACTGAGAGGAAAGATGCAAATATATTGAAAAAGGCATTGTCAAGAGGAAAAATCAAATTCCATAGGAGTGATGAGCCCCAATTTTGGTACAATTTGGGCTCATTTTGGCCTATTCTACTTGCTCAAACCATTCATTTTTTATTGCTTATGCATGCATTTCTTAGTTTGTTCATGTTGTTTGTAGGGAGAAGGGTAGGCACTCTATCTACGTGACTAATGCATTATGATTCCAGGTTTTGGCATTAAAAGGGAGCAAAAGACAACGAAAAAGGAGACAAGGAGACAACGAGGTGGAACTGCTGGTTTTTAGGAGAGGATGTCCACGGTCTTGGGGACATTCCTCGTGATTCCCACCAAGAACTCCGAGCTCCAATCCATCTCCCCTCCGAGCTTAGAAGCAGCCAGCTGTTCTACAGGAACATCAGTTACAACTGTTCTACAGGAACAACACTTATGACTGTCCTACAGGATCAGCAGTTAAACTCTAGTTGGACAGCCGAGCTCCTAAAATCAAGGACACTTTTTGGATCACTGTTTTGCATAAGTATAGAGGCCGTAGCCTCTGATAGGTTGTTGAAACTTTCGCATTACTATTGTAATTTTGGAGAACAGCTCGGTGTTAGTTCTTGTTGTAAGCCAGTTTTGGCATAACATCAGATTATGAATAAAGAAGGCAGATTTTGATCTAGCTCTGAGTTTTCTTAAGGAGACTATAGCTCTCAGGTTAGGGCCCAACCTGAGAGCCATAGATCCCCTCTGCTGTAGTGTTGCTTGCATTTCGTTTGAGCACTCTGAGTTTTCATTTTCACATGCAATTTGAATTACAGGTTGTTGAATTAGTCTTTTTCATGAGCATAGATAGGACTAGTTTATGGTTGAATTGCTTTCGGTTGTTTAGTTAGATTAGCAGGTTGATAATACATTGGAGCTCCAGCAAAAAAAGGTTGAGGAAGTCTCCACTGCCATCTCCGTTTGGAGATTGGAGTGCAGCCTATACCAGCCACAAAAACACGCAGTTCTTCACTTCATACATGCTGCAACATAGTCTCGTTATGATAGATCTTTCCACATGATTCACACCTGCACACATGCCTTCATCACAGCTTCATGCACATTCTCCTTCACGTTTTGGATTGCTGTTCATTGAATTTATACGCACAGGTAGTTTAGGTTGATGCATTTTCGGTTTGGTGACAGTCATAAGCATTTGTTTCACTTACACTGCTCTCCCTTGTTCCAGTACCTCATTCTCCATCTTGATCACGCATGCAAATACATCGTTGACCCCTGCTCCGCTCTGTTATCTCCCAAAGTCTTTCACTCCTCACATAGCTTCACCCTTTAGCCCTTTCGTTGACCTAGTCCTCTATCTTCCAACCTACTCCCTACACTCACTCCCTATCCTATTCTTCCACTTCTGAGCCATCACCAGCCTTATTCCTACCTTACCCATCTCCCCCTACCATTCCATCACTCCTCCATCACTTCAAACACTCACGGTAGGTCATCCTATAGCAATTTGTAGACATCCTGTAGAAATCTCTGCGTATCCTGTAGGATCCCCTGCAGACATCCTGTAGGAGGCCACTCACTCGGTTGCTGAGCATCTGAATGAGAGGAGCCTCTGTGGATGGATGCTAAGGATCCCTAGGGACCTCTCCTAGCCTCCCCAACCTGTCCCACGCTTTCCTTCCTTCTCCATCCCATCTGCACAACCAAACCCTAGTTAGCACAAAATCACAATCATTCCATCCACCTAAGGGAAAAATACAAAAACATGTCTTTTATGATGCAAGTAGCTTAGATCCATGCATTTCCACTTATTAGAGGTAATAGCAGCATTGGTAGAGGTTTCATTCACATTCTTTGCATTATAGAGGTTAGACTAGTTAAATTAGGGTTTCCTAGGTTTACATGCTTTGATTTGCTTTCAGTCCATTTTGTCAAGTAGAGTAGTTTTCCTTTGAGAATAGCTTTCATTCATCAATTAGCAAGCTTCTTCTGAGAGCCTATAGAAGTTGGCTTGATCCCTAGCGGACTTGTGCCAGCTGACCAAGTGACAGCTGCGACAAGAGCTAGTACTTGTGCATATAGCACCGTCGCTTCCAAGTTTGTACGAACTACCGGGTTGATAAAATGAGAGACAGGAAGCCCCAGGAGTTGTAGCATTATTGCTACAATACTGGAGCTCACCAAGGAGCAAGATATCGGTGGTGCAAAATCCATTTTTTGCTAAGAGGGAGTGTTAGAAATTGTAGCAAGAAAGGATAAATTTGACTTGTTCCTCGGTCAAATTTAGTAATTTGATATTCCAAGTTAGCAAGATGACTTGGATGGCAGTGAATTTGTGTGGCATGGCCTTCTGTACTAGTTTACTAAGTAAATTCGAGTTATAGCATAGAAGTACAGTTGTGGATGTAGTGTTGCTAAAATTTGCAATCCAATTTAGTTATTTTCAGTTTGAATCAGTTAATAGACCTCAAGAAACTAGTCGAGTTAGTTGAAGGTCAGTTGAGTAGTAGAAAAATTGTTAACTGAATGATTTCTCAATTAAATTGGTTAATCAGTTAAAAATAGCCCAAACATGCATGGAATTTGAATTGTCGGATTGAAGTGGAGCAAAAGGAACATTGTAATTATTAATTGTATATTAGTTGAGCATACATACTGGGCATTGAGGTAGACGATCAATGACTTGGGATTTTTAAAAGGAAATAGTGAATTCCCCTATTATTTAGGAGTTAATTTCCTCAAAAATTCTGTAAGGAAATAGAAGAAAGATGCAGCCTTGAATTGACTAAGTGTTTTCCAGAGCAGGATAATCAGTAGGAGAACAAGTTTACAGTGCAAAGTGTGCTTCAGAATTGAAGCAAGACATTGTAATAGTTTTTCATTCTCATGTGATTAATGAAAAGTAGTGAAAGGGTTTTTCCCTATTGAGTTTCCCTATAATAGTTGTGTTCTTGTGTTGTTGTGATGGTTGCATATCATTGCATGTGTTTTTAAATTTGATTTCCATTTCGTGGAATAGTAGAGGAAATTTATAATCTCTTGATTTTAGTTCGAATACATCAATAGTAGAAAATTTATATTAGTTTATACACTCTTAGGGTGTTGTAGGGTACAAATATCTCAAGGATGGGTGGCTGAAAATGTTCCCAACACTCCTAGTTCTACTTGGACAACACTCTTAGCCTTGAGGCTTCTCACCCAAAATAAAACAACATTTGGTCAAGTGTATAGACCCTTCCCTTACCTCAGATTTGATCATTGGGGTCGATGGATTATGGTTGGTGTCTATACACATCACATGGTTCCACTAGGGTGTGGTTTCACCAACACCCACTAGGTATTGGACCTGCTAGCATGTCAAAAAAGTCATGTTCTCCCACTTCCTCTCGACCTCAAAAACATAGCATATATGGACTAAAAAGAAACCTGGGCTAGATTCATAAAGCACAACTACAATTGTTGTGCGCCCACCGTCCTGTAGTTTCAAGGAGACTCATGGCCCAATTCCTGATACCTAAATTCTCAGTTTTGATAGAATACCTAGCGTAGGGATTGATTAAACTAAGTGAGCTAAAATCACCTTTAGATGACCTCAGGAAATTAATGAAGGTATTATAGACTCATGTGCTCGGGTGTGCCTATGTTATTTTAAGAAACGGATCGATAATATTGAAAAATACACAGACACTTGGAACAGGTAGAGAACACAGTAAGAAAATACAAAACACAACAAATTTAATAAGGTGTTCACACAATCCTCCCGGGCTACGTCTGCTGGTCCAGCCTTCAGTGGTGGCCTTTTCTATTGTGTCTTAAAGCAGAGTTTTTACAATAAGAAGCTCAATTTGAGTCTCACTTTACAGATGATGATCAATAGGATGGTACTTGGATTCCCCAAGTCTCTAGAGTACAGAGAGTCCCCTTACTGATTCTCGACCTCAACTGGTCTCAGTGGTATGAGTCCAATTTGGTACTCAATACCAACAGGAATACATAGAGGATTTGCTTGAACCTCTCAAGCCTTCTCTGGAGTTCAAGACTCTCAGACTCTTTCTGTCTCTGTCTGCTTGATTCTGCCTTTGCTCTGTAGGTCAGCTCGGCTTTTCTGTTCTCTGCAATTCACTTATTTCTTGCCTCTCGGCTTTATACTTCTCTTCTATGCCTCTGTTCCCCCGTTTTACTATTTTTCTGTTCGTGGGTTAAAGCCAATCTACTTCCGTGACTGTTCATTTCCGCTTCCCGGCTCTCTGGATTGCCTGCCTCTGTCCGCTGGAATTCCCCTGCTTTGTGTCATGATCGCTGTGTAACGCTTCACAGAGAGGTGGCCACTTGTCTTCTTACGAACTGAGTGTCAGTTCTCTTTGAATGGTCGTTATTTCTGTTACTCCAAGATTGCTTGCGAAACTGATTTTTCTGCCAACTCATCGATCATGTCGGACCTCAAATCTTATATGTCTCAACCTATTTCCCCGTCGAATCCAGTCATCCATCGGATCAATTCTCCGCCGTTGATCTGGAGCCTCCAGATCCTATGGTCTCCGTTCATATTGCGTGGTTAAGTTGTGTGACCTTTACTCGCGCGATGTAAGCAGTTTTCTCTCTCATCTGCTGGACGCGTGTCACCCAGTGTATGGCATCGCACGGGACTCGGTCGAACCCACTTACCGCTTGAAGTCCTCCCGATATCCTGCCGGTTTTAGCGCGGGACCCGCCTTCTGACGGAATCGGCGATTTCCATACGGTTTTATGCTTTTCCTCATGACCAAGCGCTTGGGGCTTTTCCTTCACTGAGAGGGATGCCCTGTGATACACGATTAGCGCTAATTGTGTATCAAAAACTGCCTTTGTTTTTGGATTTGATCTCCCGTTTGTCAATTTGTGCTAGTGCGTAGTGTCCATGGGCCAACGGTCTACGCACTTTGAACGAGGGTCCTTGTTGTTCCATGCTGACCACAAATTGCCATTGTTCAGAGGTTATTTTTGATAAGCTTGACATCCATAGCACTTTGAAACTTTAGTATGAGTTTTACAGAGTTCAGAAAACTGTAAGAGTGTTTGAGGATCCAATTCAGATCACTAAGTACACCCATAAATTTGGAAATCAACTGACTGAATATGAACACATAATTTCACATTCACCATGCACATAATAATGAATAGCATATTCTAGGCACACTTTAAAATGGCACTCTTTTAAATTCACATGCATACATGACACCTTTATAATCATGAAGATACATTGGGCATCAAAAGTTAGACATTTATTTACATTTACAAACACGCAAGATCTTGCACCATTCACAATGTAACAAGATTCATCACACTTTATAAAGCAATATACATAAGCAATGTACACTTATCTGTGTGTTTAATGATCATTGAAAAATGAAAGGAGGACTTCAATTTTCCACCCAATTGTAAGCCAGTCACATTGCAATCTTTCTTGCCACTGATTACCCTAAGCTAGATCCAAAGTCTGAGGGGATGCATATTAAAGGAAATTCAAACTCAAGGCTTAATCACATAACCAGGGAAAGGAGCCCACTGTTTAGTTAGTTTATCAACTGCTCAGCAATAGTAACCACCAAAGTGACTCACTGGCCGAATGCAACGACAGACAAGTTATCTCTAATCGCATCAATAGAGATCAAAGGGACACAAGTGGAATTAATGTCTAGGAAATCTTGCCAAGAAAAGTTGTCGCGTTTTTTAGAGTCGGCTATACCCACAAAACAAAGAGCCCAACAAATCGTTGTCTTTATATAAGATAATGTGAATGGTAAGTGAAATAAAATCCTTTGTACACTCGAGTAGCATGGGGGACTTAGGGTGCACTATCAGAGTCAATTTTGCAGTTGTTAGGCCATTGTCTTAAATATAAAGTTGTCTTAAAATGTTTGTCTCAAACCTATTTTTATCTTAGATATAAAGTTCTGTTTTAAAATAATTTTGTATTACACTGTTTTTCTCTGAAATATAAAATTGTGTTTTAAAATATTTTTGTCTCAAACTACTTTGTCTTAAAATATTTTTTTCTTAAATTTTATCTATTTTAAAATATTTTTTTCTTAAATTTTATCTTTAAAACAATTTAATTGATATTAAATTTTAATATAAAATATATTTTATTATTGTATTGATATTAAATATTAATATAAAATAGGTAAGACTTTTTAAGAAAAGGGTAAAAAAATGTCTTGGCATTTGCATTGCTAGTTTTATATAAAATATCGGTTGGAAAATGGTAACGGGATGGCTGGTTTTTAAGAATTCAAAAGAAGAGCCCTCGAGGGGCTAATGTGTAGGAACTACTAACACCTATTTATTTTCCAGGGGTTAATGTGTCGGAACTACTAACACCTATTTATTTTCCATCATGCAGCGTCTTAAAACTTAAAGCCCTACGAACTGATTGCCTCTCTCAATTGTACGTTGTTCTTCAGATTCCGTTTGACAATTTGTGACTGCGATGTTCTTCCGAATCAGTTAGGCCACTGATCTGTTACTGCTATGAGCCATTAGGGCGTGAAAGTTTGAAATATAAATAAAGTTTTGGATAAAATCTTCCATAGTAGAAAACGTTTTGGTGAATAACTGTTTGGTAGAACTTCTCTTTTATTTGATGAAGAAGCTCTGTTCTTTTACTTGTGGACAAAAAAGAAAACGGTTCGGTAGAAGTTCAACAAAGAATTTTGCGCTGGGTGTGCGTTCAGAAAAAGTATTCATTAAGTTGGTGTTGAGCAGAGCATACTTATGCCGTTCTTCAATGTGCTTCTCAGAGCGGATCACTTTCCCGTCCGGTACGAGGCATCTGCATCCGTGAAGATCAGAGTCCATCTCAACTGCCAATGGACATAAACATTACGGGTGTACGTCTTCTGCTTGTTGAACATCTCATACACGACCTCTCGACGTTTCTTGGTTCCATCTCCGGGAATTTGGTATGGCTT
Source organism: Pinus tabuliformis (assembly GCA_031772625.1). NCBI lineage: Eukaryota > Viridiplantae > Streptophyta > Pinopsida > Pinales > Pinaceae > Pinus > Pinus tabuliformis. The sequence goes on from CM062818.1 coordinate 2,078,493,424, forward strand.
CGTTGGCGTGTTTCTCCCTTCATTTCCCTTCCTGGTACCATTTCAGTCAAAAATTTAAGAGTTTTGGAACTTCAAGGTCCTCAAGACGTCCACCTCGAAAATTTCTTCAGTTCTATTGATGAGGTAAGTAACTCTAAAATCTTTTACAAGTATTTGTCCCGCGCTCTCGTTAATCATGTACTCAGTTATGTAGTTAGATTCATGCACTCACTTCCTGAAAATTAATTAATTATCGTCATTGCAGATACCTTTGGATTTGCGTGTGCTCCACATGGATTGCACAGAGCATGCATCTTCAAGTACTTCGAGCAGCGCCCAGCCAGTTGATCTTCAACATTCCAAGAAATCATTTGATGGAAGTAGTGTTTTCCGTTTTCTTCGATGGATAGGCACTTCGATGCAAAACTTGACTCAGATAGTGTTGAGTATAAATTCAGAATCACTCCCATTTGACTTCTCGGAGCTTAAAATGCTAAGACATTTAGATCTATCTGGCTCTTCTAATCTAACCGAATTGCCCAATTCCTTCTCTCAATTGTTGCAACTTCAACATTTGGCATTGCGAGACTGCATTAACTTATCCATCCGGGAGCATATTTTGGGAGAGATTTCCACACTGGAGCATATCGACTTCAAAGGCTGTGTTAAATTGGAACACTTGCCACAGGGAATCGCCTCTCAGAGGCGTTTAAGATACTTGAATCTAGTAGATACTAGTTTACAGAAATTGCCCTTGACCTTAGAACCACCATATGAGTTAGAACAACTAATAATAGGGAGCAATAGATTCAGAGAGTTAGCATGTTCTGTGGCCTTTTTAGGGAAGTTAAAAGAGTTGTTTCTGGTTGGATGCTTCGAATTGGAGCATATCAGCATGCCTATTGAAGAGCTCACATGTTTGGAAAGGTTAGAAATATATGGCTCCAAATTGCGCATATTACCAGCAGGAATCTCACTGCTGAAACATCTGAAAGTTTTGACTATAATCCGTTGTCCAATAGAAAACTTTTCCTTGGATAACAATGTCATGGATGCTTTAACAGATTTGACTTTGACCCACACAGCCATATCCGACTTGAGCATTCCTGCCGGTGCATGCCCTATGCTGGAAATTGTTGATCTTTCACATAACTGTTTTCTGAGCCAGGTTGAACTCTCCCAATCAACACTTGTAAAACTGAATCTGGAGGGTTGCCAGAATTTGCAGGATATGAATCTTCCAAAACTTGGACGTCTCAAATTTCTCAACCTAAAGAAGTGTGGTTATGTCGCAATCCAGAATGTTGCAGAATGCGGGTCATTGGAAGAGATTAGGGCGGAGGAGTGTCGTTTCACGATCGAAGCAGCATGGAGTGAGTTGGAACGGCCAGCATGGAGTCAGTTGCAACGCCTAAATTTCTTCACGTTTTCACAATATTCTTACAACTTTTTTGTGAGTACCTGTAACGAATACTTATTTCATACAAAATTGATGTATATATTTTCTCTGTCGCGAAGAAATATGTTGAGAAAGATCTCCTTAATTTTCGTTGTGATGAAGAAACACGTTTTTGTGTGCAGAGGAGGAGGTGGCCGCACTTGGGAATCACCGTGAGGATAGAAGAGGTAATAAATTAAATTACAAAATATCTGAATGAACCGCTGGGATGGCAGTAGTAATAAATTAAATTGTAAAATATATTAAGTTTGTTGTTTGTTTTTAGGAAATTCATCGTGAGAATTATTCATCAATATAAGGAATTTGGAGATACATAATAATATTTCTCAAAATTATTTTAAGTATATTTAAATTTAATTAACATATTCATGATCAAATAATATAAATTTCGATTTTTGAAATATTTATATTTATATTTTAAATATTAATAATTTAAATATTTTTATACTCATAAATCTAAAATTAAATTATCTACGGTGAAGTTTGCGCAGGAGTTTGAAAAATTACTGAACAGTTTTCATGGTGTGACACTGCGGGAGGTCCCTTCTACAGCCACATATGAATCTCCGCTGGTGCTAGAGAAAGTACATTCACACAGTGCAATATTGATGTGCTTTATCACATACGATGATGAATTTGTTGTAAGATTCGAAGCATGCAATGGTGGTGCCCGATCAGAGGAGTTTCTAATCCGCCATGATCATGACGGTCCAAGGGTACATGTGTATATGTGGACACAACGCTCCACATTATTTACAGATGAAGATAATTTCTACGACAATGTGAGTATTTACATAAGGGGTACATTCAAACTGGAAGGCAGGGGATGGATACTCGCGTTTTCAAGTGAAAACCATGTTTTAGATGTGTTGAATCAAATCATAAATCCTTCCGCGGAAGTGGAATATGGTTTGGATTCCGCGGAAGTGGAAGATGGTTTGGGTTGGGCATATGGTGCGTAAGGTGAGGAGTGAAATATTTGTGGTATGCAAATTTCGTGCAACAATTGTAAATGGTTGTGGCTACGCTTATTGTCCTCAACATATATTGCGAAGGTCAAGAAAGTAGGTACCAAGTTTATGTTTTCGTCATGTTATTTTTATTATGGAATTTATTAATAATATTATAAAAAGTTATTGCTTGCCTCATCAAGGGGTATAATTAGTTAAGAGAACAATTATTTTATTATCATTTTCCTTTTTATGGGAAATTGACCCAAGGAAAGCTATATAGAAATCGAAATAATCGAAATTAAATGATGTAACTACAATTAAAATGGCTGGCTGAAAAAATAATTTTAATACTAAGACCAAAAATATAATGTCGTGCAAATCAATATCTAGAGATAAAATCACAATTCAATTTTAAAATTCTAAATTATTCACTATTTTATTTATTGATGAGATTAAGGTAGTTTTTTTTGTTATTAATAATTAGAGAAGAGAAAATCTAGAATTTCTTGGGAGATCATTTTTCTCATTAATTTTTAAAAGAATTTAAGAGAAAACCTCTTGATTTTAGGAACCTATCATAATTTTTTCTTCCAAACAAATTGTTTTTAGACTTTACATACTCTTGTATTTTCTAAAATCTATAAAACCTAAAATTCATCTTAGGAGCTTGCTTTCTAAATACCATCAGTTTCTATTACATCTTTTTTCTAGAAATTTTACATAATCTATAAATTCTAGAGACTTCTTGGATTTAGAAAATTGTATTTTGAACATACCCCATGAAATGCTCCCACATCACTTTTTCTCCCATAACATTTTTTTATTTTGACATTCTATTATATTATAAGGTATATACATATTTTTTCAAATTTTAATATAATACCAGCATAGATCCATCTTAAATACAAATTTAACATGAGCCTAAAGGGATCCAATTTCTTCACGGCACCAATATTATTTAAATGTTTTGTATAGTTATTTATTTATTTTTATTTTTAGATTTTTTAAAATTTTTATTTTGGCCAACATGCAAAATTTCAACTTTGATGATGAACGGAGAGCCTTAACATTTGATGACAAACGGAGAGCCTTACACATCATACTTGGCTGTAGAATGAGCCTCTTGGCTAAATAAGAATGCAAATAAGAAAGCTACAATATTAAATACTAGTATAGATCCATGTTAACTTTAGATTTATCAACATAGAGAAGGATCAAATTTTTTGAGGTGCAAACAATTTTTAGAGTACAAAATTTGAAGAAAGGTTTGCACTGGTACGGATATGATCTCTTTTAGCACTTATATGTTTCAGGTTAACGTAGATCTATGTTAGTCCATTAGGCTAGGTTGAACTGTAGATGTCCTCCACCATAAGACATTTGTCCACTAATCACTACAACAAATCCCTATGATTAACGTCCCTTTTTGCTTCCTTTCTAGCATCTAGAGCCCATTTTTGTGCTATTTGTGTCCATTTATCATATATGGTGCAAAACTTGATACAAATTTTGCATCATGTTTTGCACCAAGTTTAGCACCAGGGTTTGTGCCAAGTTTTGCACCATTCTTTGCACTAGGTTTTGCATCCAATGTGGCACCTAACTTTGTTTCACCCACTTTTGCATTCTCTATTGCATCCACTTTTTGCACATACACTTGCATTAGATTTTGCATCCTCTTTTACAACCTCTTTTGCATCTACTTTTGTTGCAACTACTTTTGCATCTACATTTGCATAATTCTTTTGTATCCATTATTGTGTCCAGTGTTGCATCCACCTTTTCTGTGCCACAATTTGCGCCTACCTTTGCACCACTTTCGCTTCTAATTTCATCCACAAATGCATCCTCATTTATGTCTAAGTTTGTATCAACTTTTGCCTATATTTTTGCATATATTTTTGTATCCACTTTTGTGTCAGGTTTTGCATCGAGTTTTTCGTCTCCTTTTTCATTTACTTCTGTTGCATCGAATTTTATATCCAACGTTGTGCCCATGTTTTCATTCCTTTTTGAATCTTCTTTTACATCAAAGTTTGTTTATTTTTTTGCATCTATAATTGCATTCACTTCAACATCCACTTTTGTTACACCACAATTTACACCATGTTTTGCACCTACTACTGTACCCACGTTTTCTTCCACGTTTACATCCTCTTTTGCATAAAATATTACATCTCATTTTTATGCATCAGGATTTGCGTCTTGTTTTGGATCTACTTTAGCATCTGCTTCCGTTCCATCCAATTTTGTGTCCACTATCACACCCATGTTTGCGTCCACTTTTGCATCCCTTTTTTCATCCTCTTTTTGTGTCCTCCATTGCATCAACTTTTGTTGCGCCACAATTTTTGCCATGTTTTGCGCCTACCATTACACCCACATTTTTTTCCACTATTTCATCCACATTTGCATCCGCTTCTGTGTCCAAGCTTGCAACAAATATTGTGTATGTTTTTGCATCCACTTTTATGTTAGGTTTTGTATTAAGTATTTCATCTCATTTAACATCTACTTTTTCATCTACTTCCATTACATCAACCATTTCATCTAATTTTGTGTCCACTGTTACACCCATGCTTCTTTCCATGTTTACATCCCCTTTTATATATTATTTTTCATCCAAGTTTGTGTCATTTTCTGTGTTCGTTGTTGCATCCACTTTTGTTTCACCATAATTTGCTCCACGTTTTTGGCCTACTACTGCAACCATGTTTTCTTCTACTTTTAGATCCATGCTTGTATCCTATTTAGCATCCAAGTTTGCATTGAATATTACATCTATTTTTGCATCCACTTTTATTGCATCCCTTAAACCCCCTAAATCTCAACCTCCTATCCCTCAACCCCCTAAGCCCTAACCTTTAAACCTTAATCCTTGACTTCTAAACCCCTAAAACCCTTACCTAAACCCATTAATTCCTAAAACCCCCTAAAACCTAAACATGTTAACCCATAATCCTTAAGCCTTTAACACCAGGTTCATTTCCATCATCAAATCATTATGTGCTTGTTGTCCTCATGATAATTTTCCTTGTCAACTCCAAGTACATTATGTAATTATAACATCATGTATGTTAATTTTATTGTCATCATAATTGTCATCTTTGTTTTCATCATATTTTGATGGAGTTTCGATGAACATGTTCGTAATTCCTAAAACATTCTTATTAGAGTTTTCCTCAAGTGTGGGACTTTGGACATATAACCCACAATTATCATCATTCTCACTATCATTGAGCATGTTGTCGACCGCTACAATCATTCTCAAATTAACCATTTTCCAATTGAGATATGGATCTATATTTAATTCATGGATGTATCATTGGTTTGATGACACCTTTCCTTGGCCATCTAAGACACTAGTTGTAGGAAGATGTTTCTTTAGCTACCACATTTAGCTTGATATGTATGATCCCTGTGTATATGATATCTGCAATGTGTATTATTTTTATTGCGATCACTTTACCACTCTATTCTAACTCTTGATGTTTTGGCTATAAGGGGTAAGATGAGTTGTTTCTGGTGTTTCAGAATTTTAATTAAATAAGTGTGTCATCTTGATGGTTTGGGTATATAATTAGTGACTTGAGTATGTGTTACAGATCGATCTTATTGTACTCCTTATTTCTCTTAGTCAAATTTTATCCAATGTCATTACATAGCATATTCTTTCATTTTCATCATGTGGAACCTTTATGATTAAGCATTCATAAATTTGTGACAAATGATTTCCCCTTTTTCATTTGTGATGAAAGAAAAGCAAATGGTGAAAGTCAAAATCATTGAAGGTACACTGGAATGATGTATCTAAGTCTAAACTCAAAGATTGAAGTGTGAATTCATGTAAATATTATATCTATGAGTTGTACCAAACTGATGACTCATTCCCTAAGTTCTAGATATGAGAAAAAGGAAAAGAAGGGAAGATAAGGCCCAATGAATGATAACTCCTATAGTCACCCTCTCTCTGGAAAACATATGAATATATACACTCCTAGTCACACTTGATCTTGTGTTTGTGACAGTTAAATCATGATGTCCCTTTTCCCCTTGCATTTTCACATCATCATATAAGCACCTACTTGATGATCTATGTAATTCTTGTTTCCTAAGGGTTTCATGTCTACTCTTGGTTTAGTTATGTCACACTATGGTCAATTTATGCAATGGAGTGAAATAATTAAGTTTACGGATTTATTAAAACATTATATTAAGTTAGTCACCACACACACATGTATTACGTCTCATTTTATCCACATGTGTGGTTTGGAGACTCATTGCTTGAATGCTTTAAACTTTCTTGATGGTTTGATGTTACATTATGGATTATAGATGGATGATAGAGTCACTCACCTTGGGAAGTGTACTTTCTACATATTTGGAGGCATTTACGATTGTTTCTATGCTCACATGTGTGACTCGTTGGGGGAGGGTCAATTTCTTCTTTGTACAAATGACATTTGTTTTGGTTTATGATTGAGATGTACAAGCTTCAAGCTTGGGATAATATTCAATGTCTGTTATTGTTTATGTGGATGTTTGTCATAGTTTTGATTGGATAAGTAACATATTTATATTAGATTGTTTGTATGTGCTACTCTCCTTAGATGGTGAATATCTTGTCATAATTTAATTGAAATTACCATAATAGTATTTTTATATCGAGCCTTAATGAATTTAATGGAGTTTGGTGTCCAAACTTATCTCTTTTTTATGGTTGTAGAACCTTCAAAACTAGTTTTGATTCACCCCGTTAGCCCAAGTACACTTCTACAAACAAGTCACAACTTTCTAGCCATAAAAAATTTCAATCCAAAACCTTATTTCCTATTGTTAATTAGATTTAGAAATTGCTATGTAATCCTAAGCTCGATTCGGATGACTAGAAAACAAAAGTATATGGCTAACCCAAGACAATAAAAATCCCCAAGTCAAATTATCATGCAAGAATTCTCCTTGCAATTATTAATGCTACAAGGGTTTGAGCAAGTACCTTGCCTCCTTGCAGGTTAGTGAAGGGTTTTGAGTCTAATGCAGAATCCTCTTTGCTCCAATCCATAGAACTCTTCTTTTTGCTTTCGTTCCCAAACCTACACATAATCACAAACAAAGAAAAATGACACGTGACCTTTCGCAGAAGATTTCCAGCTCAAGACATTAAGAAATACATGAACATAAATCACTTGCAAATGCTAAAATAAAGGAAGGGAACATGAATCTTCATTAACCATATAGAAAAGAATACAACAATATAACTTCAACATCAGTATTCCTCTCCACATTCCGGTAAAATCGCCCCACTATAATGAATAAAAAATCAAAGCATCCTGAGGCTCTCAAAACAGAATCACAATAGCAGTATATGACTTCCTGATTCTAGCTCACAAATTCTAACTAGTTTCAACTTCTAGAATGGCCTAGTATAAATAGGAAGGGGAAGACTCCCACGAGTATGAATGTATACGTTTAGGATAAAGAGAAATTATACAAGGTTGTCAATAATGTGTCCTAGCTAGCTCCAATAGATGAGATAAGAACGTGGGTCGAACTAATCTTCTAGGAACCATAAGCATCTAAACCAAGTCTCCCAACCACACAGATAAAATTATGAAATCTCGATCATAACCGCCTGAACAAAATGTCTTTTGTGCGGTTAGAGGGTTCCAACTACACTCACAAGATCAGATGTGTGCAGTTGGGGAGAAATATGGTAAAATGAGTGGTCAAGGCCAAAACAAAAGGTCAACAACATAATGAATCAAGAGGACTTAGAACCCTAGGTCAAAAAATAGGCTGATAATAGATTCCTCCTAATGCATGAGGTTAGAAGAGTAATTCATGATTGAAATGCATTATAATAAAGCTCAGAGGTCAAAAGAGAAGTGAGGGGACAAAGCTAAGAACTCAGATCATATGTTACCAAATTTTGAAGTCTCATATGTGCTTATAACATCCCCAATGCGGGTGTTATCACATTTGTTAAGTTTGAATTTTTTTAAAAGCTCACAATTGCAATATCAGTGAAAATTTTGTAATAAACAGGGGAAAACACTAATGATGGGGCTATCAACACTATTGTAATTTTGAATTTTTTTAAAAATAAGCTGACAATGGGAGTGTCAGCATTATCGAGTGTTTGAAATTGTAGACAAAAGAGATTTTGCAGATAGCCAAGGTATCATCGCCAAAATGACGAAATTCAAATCTATGTTTTATATTGTGCTAAAATATTCCACGTCAGCAAAATAGGTAATCATTTCTCAAACACACTCTGTTAGATCCAAAAAGAGAGATCACGTGCTGAAGGGATCGTTTCTGCCACCGAAGAGGTTTGTGGGCTTAAATTTCATGATCGAAGGGTTAAATCCTTTCTAATCTACTATCAGTTAGTTATCATAGTACACACCAGGACATGTTTTTAAATAAATTACTGCATATATAAAGTCACCAATATCAATTATGATTATGTTATCCTCTATGCTAAAAACACTCTTTTTGTTGAGTTCCTACTAGAGATCAAGGATCAAATCCCAATCCCCTGTTTTTGTGTGTTTGTTAGGCTGCGAAAGAGAAATGGGAAAAAGTGAAAAGTTGAATAGGAGGGAGCCGAAAGGGTCTGATCTTCTTGAGGTATACCTGAAGATCTAGAAACGATTTCGATAGGCTGGATGGGAAGAATTCTTCAAGCGGTGCACCTATTTTCACGATGAAGTGACCCGAACGTTTTCCTAGGGCTTTGATGGGCAACCAGTAGAGGTTGGAGTAATTTCTTTCCAGATGACAGAGGAATTAATTTATGAGGTTATCCCAACGATGGAGAGAAATATTTCATAAAACACATCTTGTCTGAAGTTGATGTGCCTATCTTTATAAAAGGTGAATTCAAAGAAAAGAACTGGAGAGGAGGGGTGCATAGGTTGTGGTTAAAAGATGAATGGAATTATTTACTATGAATTACTCAATCCTATTTTACCTGCGAAGGGCACTACAACTGTGTCAACCTCTACCATTTCCGATTTCTAACTCATTTGGCAGGTCAGATAAGAATCAATGCCTCTTATTTTTGTTAGAATGTTAAAGCATATGATCACTTGAGTTCGAGCCAAGTCAGACCCATCCTCACATTTTATTTATCATAAATCTCTGATAAATTTATTAATTTAAATCCAGCTAAGGAAAGACAAGAGAACTTGGGAGAATTTTATATTTTGGGGAGGGTTTCAACCTCAACCTATTAAATCTAAAAGAGGTAGGAAAAAGGGTAGTAAGAAGGAAACAAAACAAGTCAAACACCCTGAAACAAGAATATCATCTCAAAGAAATTTTGTTTTACAAACAAGAAGTCAAAAAAGGGTAGAGAATACCTCTCCTCCAGTTCCTCAATTACATTAATTTTATAATATAAAGAGTCACAGGCTGAGGAAGACACAAGAAACCCCTCCTTCTGAAATCCTACCTAAGGTATCCAGTTGCCATAGAAAACTAAGGGAAAGATGACTCAGTCCCAAAATGAAAGAGCCTCAGCTGAGAAAGCTTTGTTTGAAAATTTTAAAGTGGGAAAGGGCATCACACTAGGTCGTGGAACAAGCTAAGACTAAATATGAAGTTAAAATAGAACCCAGAGCTTGCAAAGGAAGTCATAGATGTGGATGATATCCCACTAAGAGAAATGGTTATAAACAAGGAGAGAGCTACCCGTTCGAAAGTACAAAAGAAGACAAAGTTTGACAAGAAGGGAACTCCCATGGATACTAGAGAAAGTAAAAGATAGAGGATGGCCAATGTGGATGTTCTTTTAGAGGAAGCTCATACCCTTAATTGAAAATTGCTTTTTGATCTTTTGAAATTTTGACCCCTCACTATAAAAATGAAATGATGGTCTTCAAACGACAAATCACTTGTTGGCATTTTAGGACATGAAAAGGTGGAGGAGAATTGATAGTTCCATTGTCAGCACATTTTGGTGAACAGTTTGGATGAAAACACCGAAAATCGGTCCATCAACAGAATTATCAGTTTCTGGCTGCTAAAGGATGATTGTGGGATTATCAATGATTGTAGGAAAGGAACTCAAGAATAGAATCTACACAAAAAAAAAATCCATTTTTGAAGGAATGAGAAGGCATGATTCCCAAAAAAGGAGGGAGAACAAAAATTCACTTTCGAGTCCCTGTTTTTACCCTGATTTACACCAATTCATTTTGATTAGATACAGATAGGTTTTGAAAGACATTTTACATGCATGTACTTAATGATATACAATATTATTTTTAGATTATTTTAATTAAAGATAAGATATAAACTTGTTTTAGCTATTGTATTCTCTATATAAACAGTTTCTGAAGAAGGAAAAAGGGTTGGAAATTTTGAAAGATAACTTTGTTTATGTACTGTGTGATCATATTATAATAAAGCAGTCTATGTGAGGAGTTTGCAAACATTCTTGTGTCACAATTCCCTGTCTATCTCTTGGTTTTTAATATTTTCTTCAATGTATGAATGATAAGTGGTTTGAAATTGGAATTCATATTTATGTGCTCCATTTTCTTTATATTCAAATATTTAAATACTTGTTTTTTCACATAAATATCACAGTGATTTCCTTTACCATCCTCCGACTTCCTAAAAATTGTTAAAGGAATTGTCACTATCTCTCTTTTATGATGTTTTCTCACTGAACCTGTGAGTATATAAAGATGATTGGGTCAGACTCCATGCCCAATGGTGAAATTTTCCTATAGTCCAACCAACCTCAGTTTTTCTTAAATAAATATGGCCATAGGATTTATTGTAAACCTTCTACCACTCTGACCTTGGGTAGTTGAGTTTTAGGTAGAGATCCCTCTCCAGGCTGAAGGGTTAGACCTTAGAGTTTTTTCCTTAGCCATGGTTTTCTCTAATTGATAACATCAGGCATAATCATCCTCAGTCACAAAGAGATACTAAACATGGATGCCAGAACATACACTGCAGATCCATAACATGAAATACTAGAACATGGTCGTGAAGAAATATAGAGTGGATGCATGTGACTCATCAGATAGAGCATAGGTATGAACCAATAAGATGTGGATCTATGTCACAATATACATTAGTCGAACTATGGACATATGAAAGATAGAGAGGTGCCCTAGAATAGTCGTCAAAATACATAAATGATACATAACTCCAACGCAACTTGGGAAGGGTGCCATATAAGAGTGAAATGTTCCTAACCCGGGCTCTTTGACATAACCCTGATGGTATGAATATATGACATTTGAATAGATGCGTTGAGGTTGAGCATGGGAGAAACCACCTGATTACCAACCAATTAGGTAAACTAGTAACAAGCATGTGGGAATCCACCAATGAAGAAAATGGACCCTAATGTACCAAGTACAATCCATTAAGTGTAAATAAATGCACTGATGTCGAACAATAGTGAAATTTACTGATCTTGAGTTGATAATTTAAAACCATTGTCAATCACGAGGAATCCTTCCACTGAGGTCTACAAGCTCTAAGGTATTACTGGTTCCTAGATCAAGTTCTTGGATAATTAATTGAAGTCGACAGGAGAAGATCCATCGAAGGAGGGCCTTGATGAATCCCCAATCAATCGAAATGCAATAGACCATGATGATGTGATGTATGGATGAAGTCATGAAACGATGAAGTAAAACTGACATAGGGATTCCTGACTCAGAAAGGTCAAAAAATTACTGTAGATGGCTGGCACAGGCTGAAACTTCCCTAGAAAACATAGTGGCATGACACAAAAGTGACTTGGAAACATGAATAATGAGCACCACACGATATCTTGAAACAACCTAGGAGGCATTGAAGCATATTCCATATGACTGGAAGAGTAACCAGTCAAAGGAGTAAATAGAATCATATGGATGGTACAACTCCTAGGAAAGCTAAAACCCAAATATGAGATAAGGATGCAGATAGGTGCCATGTTCAAGGGTGATGCGACTAACGTTTCCATTTTGATGACTAATGGAGATGAATGTTCCCTTCCCTTTCTCTTTTTCAAAGTTCATTTTTCGTAAGTTTAGTCCCCTAAGAGATAAAATTATACAATGGAGAACCTACTAGCCATAGCAGACTAGAGTACTCCTTTTTGTAACAAGTCTACTTAGTTTGAAAATGGTTAAACTTATACTGCATAGAAAACCCTTCAAGTAATTTAACGAGCATGAAGGAGGCAAGTTCACTTGACAATATTTTCTAAATTAAGGAGTTTGAAAAGAGCTTAAAGCAAAATCCTTCTGGAGGAATGAGTGGTATAAGGGGTAGAAACTAGTTCCGATTATGATGGAACTGCTCATGACATAAAGAGAACAAGAGGCTTGCTAGTAGGACCACTCATCGCAACGATTCCTCCAAGAAAGTGAAAAACACCAAGTGAAAGTGAACGGTAAGCCAAGCAGGTGATGACGATGGAATGGAAGAAACCAAGGCTCATCATGTAGAAATAGGATGATAGAAAATGGTAATCATAAGAGATGAGGCTTAGCTTCTTGGTCATGGTGGTTCAGAAAGAGGAATTCCAAAAAAGAATAAAAATAACTGCATGGACACTAGGATGGCAAAGAGGTGCTATACTAGGGTATCCATGATCAAGTGAGATCTACCTCCAAGCGACGATATGCATAATGGAGAGTGGCTAAATTCGCAACTTGACGGGATCAAACCTAAGGCATAAATATGGCACTAAAGATAAAAATGCAATGAAGATGATGAAAATGACTTACCCCTATATGTCAGGTTCAAGAAAAACGCACCTAAGGTCCATGTGAAGTCTAGCCTTAAAAAGAAGTTTGAAATGATAGACTTAGGACACTTGCATTATTTTCTTGGTCTTCAAGTCTTGCAATCCAAGGAAGGTATTTCCGTTTCCCAATCCAAGTATGCTTGTGATCTTCTATGCCATTTTCACATGGAAGAATGTAAGCCAGCCCCTTCTCCTTTTCAGTCTGGAGCCAAACTTTCAGTCACTTTTACTTCCCCTGAAGTTGATGCTACCTTATATTGTCAAATTGTAGGAAAATTTTTGTATCTGACCCATACTCGTCCTAACCTTTCCTTTGTTGTTGGCCTTATTGCTCGGTTTATGCAAAACCAACATGAAAGTCATTGGAAAGCAACTAAAAGAATACTTCGTTATGTTCGAGGTACAATTCAGTTTGAGATTCATTACAATGCTGAAGCATCTCCTCTATTGGTTGGTTTCACTGATTCCGATTAGGCTGGTGACCCTGATGATCGAAAGTCTACTGCAGGTTATGTGTTCACTCTTGGTTCAGGACCTATTACATGTGCTTGCAAGAAAAAAAGTTCCATTTCTCTTTCTTCAGCAGAAGCATAGTATCGTGGTGCCGTAGAAGCTAGTAAGGAAGCCCTGTGGCTTCGTCAGATCCTATCAGATTTTGGCTTTTAGCACGAGCATCCTACTGCAATTTGATGTGATAATCAAAGTGCCATTCAACTATGAAAAGATCCAGTCCAACATCAGCACAACAAACACATTGAACTGCACATGCACTTCATCAGAAAGCCAATTCATGACCATGTTCTTGAAGTGCAATATTGTTCAACAAATGATCAAGTTGCAGACATCTTAACAAAGGCTCTCACAAAGGCGAAGTTTACTAAACTTTGATTTATGGTTGGAGTTCAGGAAGTTGTCACTAAGGGGGGATAGGCTCTAATGCCTCCTTCCTTCTCCTATTGTGTCATATTTGTACATCCTTCAATCCTATCCCAAGTTGTTCTTAAGGGGGGATGTTAGGATCTTCTGACACATAGGAAATAGTTAAGTATAACTTGGTCTAGTGTAGAGTTAGGTAAAGTGTGTTTCTTTACTATGTACTTTTGTAACTTACAATTCGACGATCATAATATGTAGTGATCCGACTGTTCATTCTCTCCTCAGTATTACCGACACTTGATCCGTGGCTTAACACCCGATTGGTCCATGATCTCTATTTAAAGAGCGTGGAGGGTCATTTGTAGGGTAACCGTTCAAGAGAGAAGCTTATATAAATTTTCATTCTTTTATTAATAAATTGCCTGAAGTGGCTGCGTTGGCTCAGGGCGTGGACTATTTTCCTCTTTGATGGTTTTAACCACGTCAAGAATATTGGTGTATTGATCTACGATCTATTTGTGAGCGGTGTCCTTTGGTGTTCTGCCTGAGGAACCTACCCTCTAAATTCCTACAGTTGAATGTGCTCGTAGTATGTTAAAAAATAAAGGACTTTCTAATATTTTTTGGGTTGAAGCCATTAATACAACTGTATATCTTAAAAATAGAAGCCCTACTAAGTATCTTGATCACAAAACACCATTTGAAGCATTTTATAGTTTTAAACCTTGTTGGCTGGATAAATCGATCTTGCAGACAAGACCGATTTCCCTAGTATCAGAAGATAGTCTAGCAACAAACAGATAAACAAACCTATCTTTCTCTAGACATATGCGATTTACAAATAAAGACTAAAAAGGTGTTAAGATCCTACCTTAGATCCAACACTTGTTCGTTGTAGTCATTCTTCAATCGTCCGAAAGAGTTATCTTTAAAGCCCTGCAATCACAAACAAGCAAACATTAAATAGCCCCTGCATAGAAAATATCATAAATCATTTCTATTATGGTGATCAAGGAATCCATAAAATAAACCATAAATGAACAGCTTATTGAGAAAAACAAACTTATTTGTATTAACTTTGAAGTAGAAGAACCTTACAACATTTTCAGCCTTGATGTTGAACAAGCTCTCCCTGGGGTTTGAAACAGGAATTTCCTTTACTTTGACAAGCCTTGCACTCTTCCAAATGAGATCTTAGAGGTATGTAATCTCTCCTCATAAAAACTCAACTAAAGAAGACTACGTTTCAGCAGCATTTCACCTCAAAAATATTCAGCTTCTAACCTCCTAAGTAACCAGCCCAATGCTTCATTTTATAGTGCCGAGGAGGAGGTTACAGGTCCATCTATGAAGAGATAGAATCCTCCTTCAAAGGGATAAGCTCCTCACATCAAGGGTTTAGCTCCTTAAGGTATGGGATGCATGAACCTCAAGAGAGAAAAATTGCCACCTCAAGATTCCTTCCAGAAGCTTCTAGAAATGACTGAAAGTGAGTTTTTTAGAATGTACTCGCGCCTTTGTAACTTTTACAGGGATCTGCACCCATAACATAGAGACAGAGTGGTCAGGTGCGTAGGGGACATGACCATTAGGTGCGGGACCGTAGGTAATGCAAAGAGAAAGTCCGGAACGAGAGCTTTAAGAAATTTTGAGGGCTTTCTCTTATTTTCAAGGCTTGATATGAGGAATTGAGGCTTAAGACTTGCAAAGGAGGAAAGTATGAGTGGTAATGGACTCACATAGATTGCAGAATGTCAAGGTGACAATTTTTAGTGCAACAGATTGCCCCCTAAAGTGCAAAGTCTGTAATAGATGAAGATAGAGTCTGTCATTTATGAAGAGTGAAGTACTTTATCATTTCAAGGATCATCTTGTGGACACCCCAGTCGGAACCTGTAAAAACATTCAATGCAATATATATATATATATATATATATGGACATATCATCGCTGAGGTAGGCATTCCCATACTCAGAACAAAATTGACTAGAAAGCTGACTAAACTGTTCTGATACAGGAATGATTTTGTAATACATCAAGAGTATATACATGTGTAGACACAATATGGATGCAGCCATCTGTTTATGATTAGTCCACTGTATAATGAATAACAAAATTCCTTGCAACCTCGATGGTAGAAACTAGATCCAGGGTCTTGATTTCCGCTTCACGAACTAGTACGATTCTATCCATGTGAATGAATGTGTCGAAGTCAAACATGGTAGAAACCACTTGATAACCAGTCAATGATGTAAACTGTTAACAAGTGTGAGAGAAACCACCAGTAATGTCAATGGCTCTCAAAGTACTCAGTACAATCCATGAAATGTGAATAAATGAGCTGAAGTCGAACATGTCATAGAATCATTTGATCGAAGGTCAATGATGCAACCTATCATCGAAGGCGAGAAAATTGCCATTAGGGCATGCAACTTTCAAGGTACTGACGATTTCTAGATCAACTTTCTAGATAAAAAGTTGAAGTTGATAGAAAGTGATCCGTCGTAGGAAATCCCACAACACGAAATCATAGATAAGTTTTGAAGAAATATAATGGCAAGGACTGACTCAGGGATGGTCAAAATGGATGACAGATATTTTGCAGATGAATGGTTTGTTTGAACTGTACTCTTGAACACATAACGACACTGCAGATGGTTTGGTGACAATTGACCCAAAGCTAATACCCAGAAACTGGCTGAAGACTTTCAATGTGGTTTGATTAACTGTTAGGCGAAGTATTTTCGCAACCCAGGTGAACAAAAAGTGTCTTGTTCAAGAGTGGTTAACGACTTTTTTACAAAACAAAGTGTAACAAACAGGTTCATTTTTCTCTCTTTTCCCCCACCATTTCTGGCAAGTACCTCTTTATTTTTGACAAGCTTGAGGAGGATAGCATTTGCTTGTTTATAAGCTCATCCTTCAGATGAGTCCAACTTAGTTTAAAATTCGAACCCTAAGAAGAAGTGGTTCGTTCCTGTTTGAAATTGAACATGTCCTTTACTGTTAAATTTTAACGAGTCCAGTATAGGAAAAACTCGGTGTTTTTCAATTTTAGGGAGTCATAAGAAAAACTTAAGAAAACTCCACGGGGGTACTTTTTCGTAAAATAATCCCTCAGGTCCGAAAAAGGATAAAATAATACAGGAGGGATGACATTTTCAATACTTTAACATGCTGAAAAGACAAGCGCTTGATAATATTTTCGTATTTAACGAGTCTGAAAAGGGTTTAAAGAGGACTCTATTGACCGTAATTAGTCAACGTGTACCTTTTTCGTAAATAGTCCATTTTAGTTTGTAAAAGGGGTAAACTTATACTGAAGGGACGATTATTCATTTATTTTAACGAGTTCGAACAATCAAGTGTTCAGCAATATTTTCAATTTTCGAGAGTCTGAAAAGAGCTTAAAGAGGACTCCAATGTTTCGCTTTTTCGTAAAATTTTTAAAGAGTCCGAAAAAGTGATAAAAGTATGCTCTTTGTTGAAAAATGATTAATTTTCCCGAAAAATCCAATATTCTGCACAAAAAACTCAAAACATTACACATACCTGTTTAAAATAAAAATGATTTAAAAATTGCCTTTTAAAGTGAAAAATAAATAAATTAAAAATTCATTTATTCGAAAAAACTTATAAAAAGGGCTTTTCTAACTTCATTTTTACCATTCGAGTTCAGAGTGAAAAGTGAGAGCTTTTGGGTAAGAAACTCCCTGTGAAGGATCTGGAAAATCCGTCCGTCGGAATCGAAAACCGTCAGCTCCAAGTAATCCATGTCCTCCTTAACTTGAATTTCATCCGTTTACATTTTGATTTTAGGCTTTAAATTTGATTTTTTAAGGAAAAATAGGTTTATAAAATCGCTCACGGGGGTCCGCAGGTGCAACACGCGGCCCCTGTGAACCTTGACTTTTTTCTACAAAAAAAAAGTCGTGGGTCTGCACCTATTGCTTACAGCCCGTGTGAACCTATGCACTGTCTGTAAGTGGCGGGTGCGGACCCCGAGAAATGAATTTTAAAATTGCTTTTTCTCCATTTTTGCCCAAAATTTTCCGAACAAGATTGTTCTAATATGTCTTTTTATGCATTGCAGGACATTCAAAATGATTTTTTTGGCGAGAATGCGAGCATGAGGATGTAAATTTTGCTGCACTAAATCATATGCCCACAATGCGGGCATTGAGAGCATGCAGATTGCTAAAGTTCTAGGGCATACAGGGTATGAGGGCCCAAGTAGACCTCTTGCAATGGCTGGTAGATAGATGGAACACACAGGACCAATGTTTCGTGATTGGTGTCCACCAACTTGAAATTGAGGTGAATGACATATATTTCTTGACTTGGTTTGTCCAAGAGGGGTGAACAATTATCTCTTTTCGGGACTAGGCCAAGTGGCCAATCTGTCTCTAGTCTCTGATTTGAGTTTTGCGATGATCAAACAAAGGACAAACGGATTGATATTAAAACTATCAATCGTCCTGAGCTTAAAGTTATTGAATTCACTGTTACCAGGCTATGCGGGAGTGTAGCATTGCATGTGGCTACTGGATCCCAGATGCAGATGACTGTAGACTATTTTCGAGGCACCATATTCAACTGGTGTGAGGCTGTGTTGGCAAATGTGAAAGGCCAACTAACCAGAGCAAAGAACGGATAGTTGAAAAATTTTGGATATGGATTCATTGTAGTTAGCTTTGCTCTAGAGAGATCCCCATGTTAGACCCGTAGCATATTCCTGTTGACGCTGGTCTTCCTCGAGAGCCTAGGATAGTTCGTTGGGTTTCTTTGATGGCCCGCCACCCTGAGGAGGGTACAGAGGTTGTTCGATTTCCACCTGAGTATTTTCGTTGGTTGAACAACCAACTTTTTGCAATTCAGGATTTTCCATACGCTGGGATGGATTATCGTGGTGACCCAGACATGATTCTTCCACCAGGAGAACAATGGGATGATTCAAGTAAAATCATTTTCAACACTTTCTAAGTTTTAATTTTTTATTTATTTTTAAATCATCCAAAATTGACAATCAAAAGTTTAAATGCAGATGTGGGTCCACGACGACCAGCCGCTCTCCAGCCTTTCGAGAGGAGACACCCAGCTGCAGCAGCACCAGCCCCACAAGACCAATCAGCAGAGATCCTGACCGACTTGGAGCATCATCTAGAGCGCTTGACACTAGATATTCTAGAGACGGATATAGATGATATTCCACTTAGGTTACAGAGATATGTGATTGGGGTCCCAGGACCTTTTAGGAGGTTCCTATGTAGGGTGGCCCGAGCAGTGGTTTCTTATCATGATCATCGCCAGGGATAGGATGATCGATTTTGTAGACTCGTGACATTTTTGACTTTTGTATTATCATTTTTGCCGATCATAAGGTGTTTTTCAACTTATGATCGAAGACAATGTATATTTTGAAACACTACTTCTATGCTATGATATATCATTATTACCGTCTATCTCGTGTAACATGTTATTGAATGTTATTAAATTTACTTTTTTGATTATTGCAAATGTCTATTTATCATACTAGAAGCAACTACATCTGCTAATGTATTTAAATATCTTGGAATATGTTGATATTCAATGTAGTCAAATTCACGTTCCAAGAGACGAACTCTAAAAAATAAACTTAATAACACTAGATTTCTAATGGCATAAACCCTGTTAAGCTGTAATACAACGAGTTTAGAATTCAACCTAACAATCAAACTCCGAATCCCAAATGAGATGGATTCAGATAATAACTCAATCACTGCACTATACTTTGCAATGTTATTCATTGTTTGACCGAGGCTTACCCCATGCACAGATACTAACTCATCAGAGGGTGAATAGATAACCCAGGCTATGGAAGAAATGTTCTGTGTATTACGACAAGCACCATCAAAAAAACCAATGTATGTTAGAAGAGACGTCGACATCTGCAATATCAAAAGTAAAATCAAGATAAGTAGGAATAATGATAAGAGCACTCTCTAAACTAGGCACACTTTTCTAATCTAAAACACACCAGCTGTAAAGAAACTAATCTAACAAAAAATCTCCACCCAGAATTTAAGCATAATATCTCTTCAGATAAAGTCCATTTCTGGGTTTACCCAAAGAGACACCGTCAAAATCTATCAATTCATAAGCCCCTTTTGCCAGCTTTCGCTTAACAATGTAAGGACCATGCCACATAGGTACAAATTTTCCAGCCCCTAGCTTATCATTTGCTTGATCATATAGTAAAACTAGGTCTCCTTCTGAAAAATTACGAGGTGTAACATTTCTGTCGTACTGAGCTTTTATTCATTTTGCATGAGTCTCGTTTGCTATTGCAGCAATGCGTCAATTCTCATCTAGCTGAGCTAAGTACAAAAAACATTTCTCTTCTTCAGAAGTAGCTGGGAGTAATTCTATGGCTAATTGTAATGACGGAATTTCGCATTCAATAGGTAACACTGCTTCCAAACCGTAGACCAGTTGAAAAGGAGTGAAACCAGTCGATGTTTTTACTGAGGTCTGATATGCCTAAAGTGCTGAAAATAGCATGGTATGCCAATTTGACTTATGAATACCAATGATTCGTTTGATCATAGTGACTAAAACTTTATTGATAGCTTCAACCAGACCATTAGCCTGCGAGTAATATGGAGTAGAACTATCATGGCGCAGGCCAAGTTGATTTGTCAGTTCAGTCATCATGATGTTTCGAAAGTGACTTCCATGATCAGTAATAATAGCTTCAGGAACACCGAATCTAGCAATTATATGATTGAATACGAAAGTTGAAGCAGTCTTGCCGTCTACCAAAAATGTAGGCATCACCTCGGCCCACTTAGTAAAATAATCTACCGCTAGGATAATATACGCATGCCCCCTGGCCGAGTGAGGGTTACATGTAATAAAGTCAATACCCCACTTTGCGAAAGGACCGACAACAATTATAGGGTGGAGAGGAGCGGGTGGAGCACGCATTTTACGATCAAAGATTTGACAATTGTGGCATTTTCGGACTGCATAGATACAATCTTTGAATAAGGATGGCCAGAAATAACCAGTGCGCAATATCTTTTGGGCTGTGGCATACCTAGACATATGACCACCACATGCTCCAGAGTGATAGTCATTCAGAACCTTTTCAGCTTCTTCATGAATTAAACAACGTCGAAAAACAGAATCTGCTCCACGACAATAAAGTGTATCACCAATAATATTGTATTGTTGGGTTTGGAAACATATTTTTCGTCGCTGAGATTGTGAAATTTCAGGCTGAAAAGATTGGCTTTAGAGATAAACAATAATATCTCCATACCATGGATCAAGAGTACTGATAAGAAACAAGGATTCATCCATAATGGGCTCTTCCACCATAGTTTCAGTATCTGAACACGGGAAATTACACATCAGTTCGGCAAAAACCAAAGATTTCCTTCCCTTGGATTTTTCAAATTCCAAGTCAAATTCCTGCAAGATAACTATCCATTTGGAATACTTGCCCCCTAGCAATTGTTTGGTCAAGATATACATCATAGGGTTACAGTCAGAAATTACCGTGGTTTTGCGTAATAAGATGTAGTGACGAAATTTTTGGACAGCTTGAATAACTGCCAAGGCCAATTTCTCCACATGCGAATATTTAAGCTCAGTTAGATGCAGAGTTCAACTAAGATAGTAAATCACATGTTCATTGTTGAATTCATCTTCCTGAACTAAAACCATCCCAATGGTGGAATGAGAAGCGGCGAGGTACAAAAAGTAATCCTGGTTGTAATTGGGAGGATGCAGTAACAGTGCATGGGTCAACGCATGTTTGAGTGCATTAAAAGATCGATCAGTGATCTCATCCCAAAAGAATGGAATATTCTGTTTTAACAACCTGGTAAAACCTTTCGTTATCTCGGTGTAGTTAGGAATGAAATGACGTAAAAAGTTTGCTTTCCCTTGCAAACTTTGGAGTTGGCAAAGAGTCGAAGGAGGAGGTAGATTGATGATAGCTTCCACCTTCGAGGGGTTGACACGAATGCCTGCCTTTGATATGATAAATCCCAGTAAGCGACCCGTTTCTACACAGAATACACATTTGTGTGGATTCAGCTGAATTCGATAATGCTTACATCTCATAAAGATAGCTCGTAAATGAGTGAGATGATCAGCTCTACACAATGAGTGGGTAGGTAAATCATCGAGATAAGGCTGCACAATGTGCTTGATGTCATGAAATGCGTAAGACATAGCCCTTTGAAAAGTTGCTCCAACGTTATTTAATCCAAAGGGTAATTTGCAATAAGAAAATGTTCCCCATGGACAAATGAAAGCTGTTTTAGCTTGATTAGCAGGGAGTATGTTGATTTGATTGTAACCGGAAAAACCATCCATAAAGGAGAACATTTCACTACCGTCACAATCATCAATAATTTGATTGATATAGGGGGTTGGATAATTGTCTTTAGGACAAGCTCGATTAATATCCCTATAGTCGATACATACTCTTATCGTTCCTTGTTTTTTGTTGACAGGAACAATATTCGATACCCAATTGGTTAAAGGAATTGGATAAATGAAACCTGTGTGATGTAATTTCTCAATTTCGGCTTTCATAGCAGCAACTTTTGTGGATGTATCTGACATAAGCGTTGTCGGATGGGTTTAGCATCCGGGTATGTTTTAATTTCATGGACAACAATTGACGGATCGATTCCTGGAATTTCTTCATATGACTAGGCAAAAACTTCACGAAATTCTTGAAATAGGGCTTTATAACTTTGGATTTCATCGTCCGTACAGGAAGCACCTATATGAATGTTTTCAATAATTCCAGGCTTAACTGAAATGTCAATAGGAACTGTTCGAGAGATATTTCCAAATTTAACTCAGAATCAGAATTTTGCAATGGATTTTGTGGTTCTTTGACATCGTCAGTGGTAAAAATAGAAGAAAAATCATTTTCAAAATGATCAAGCTCAGGTAAAAACGAAGATCGGTGATGTAGATCTTCCCATGGTAAATCATCAATAGACAATAGTTCACGAATCTGCTCATCAATATGAACAAGATCAGGAAATGCTACTGTAATTGAGCTAGATATAGAAAGTGATTCTCCTTGGACCACATTCATTGGATCAGTTTCGGTTGAATAGAAAGGACTGTACAGCCTGATATGCAATTTCAAAGGGACTCAAAGGCATCGTGCCACCAAATGAATCCACCTCAGAATCGGAAGGTACAATCCAAGGATCATTAAAAATAAGAGTATTTGATGAAATCATATGAATAGTTGAAATAGAAGGTGATACATTAGGAGGAGGGAAGGAAAAAGTTCCCAGTAAACCAGAATGTTTAATCAAACCTATGCCAACATCCTTGTAAGGGATAGTTGTTTTACTGATGTGCTGAATACTATCTGTAGAGGCTGGGTCGGATGAGAAATAAGTCAGTTGTTCTATCGTAACGATCTTTCTGTTATGAGGAAATTTGATAAGCCGAAAAACCAATGAAACAATAGCATTCATAGCATAAGACCAACTACGACCTAGGAGAAGGTTGTAATCTAGAGGGGCATCAACCACTTTCACATCTAGATTTATGGTTTTGCCTTCGACCCCTATAGGTAAATCTTGCAAAATACCAAAAGGATGGAACCCTTGGCCATCAAAAGCCTTTAGAATTGTCGGAGGCTGATTGAGTGTGGGAGAACCAAGCGATTTCCAACACTGGATCAACATAATACACGTAGAAGCCCCTTCATTAATCACAGTTCTAAAGCAAGGTCTGTTTTTGACTAAAATTGGAATTTGGAATGCCATTTGATGAGGGAGGCGGGGTGTACTATTCTCTAAATCGAAGATTATTAGGTTCGAATCCTGAATATCGATAGCTCCTAGAGCAGACAATAGTAATTTACGCTATGCTGGGCACAATTGCAGCACTTCCAAAGCTGACATTGCTGAAGGGGAAATAGTTAAGTCTTCAACAATGTTATAATTCTGAGCAGCTCTCGCATGTGGATTAAATGCTGATTTTCGAAGTATACCTCTAGCAGGCAGTTTGATTACTAAGTCAGGGTTGGGTTTCTCGATCTGTAGTGGACCGGAACCATTAGGAGGTGCAGTTGATGTGTTTGAATTAGAAGATTCTGCTTCTTTACCACCAACAGGCTTTTTACTACCATAATCTTGCGATCGCGTCACAATCCTGACATGAGACATCATCATAATGGGTTCTTCGGAGGCATTTGAGGAGGAACCAATCATCTTACTATCTTGAGTAGGAAAAGGATCCTTCAAGACAACAGGCGTTTGAGAACCTTTAACGATTTTTGAAACCTCTGCTTGATGTGGGAATTCTTTGGTAAAATGATCCTCATTGCAAATGAAACAAGGATAACGAGGTTTCTGTTTTTTGTTAGTGGATTCATTTTTTTCTGTTTTATCTTTTGAGTTTTGTTTGTTTTTCTTCTTCCCCTTCTTTTTACTATCGGATTTTGATTTGGTTGTAAATGATTCTACGACATGGATGTCGGCAGAAATTTCAGTGGAAGAATCTCCAGTCGGGGAATCGGGTAAAGTTATAATAGGAGAAGAATCCTTTGAAGATTTCTTCTTACTTTTAGTGCTAACTGAACCAATCATACCATTAGCGGCATGAGACCCTGAAGGAGCTGCATTTATTTGACCGTGTTTTGGAAGATCAAGGATTTTTTCATGTAAAGTACCTGACTGCATATAGACGAGGTCAAAGTACTGAGCCTGAGCAATGACTTGCTCTTCAGTAACAACTCCTCCCTTAGCTACATCTTCAGTGATTTTGGGTAACAATGATTTAATGAACCATTCCGCTAAAATTTGATTCGGAATGAAAACTTTCACTAAACACCTCCTATGTTGCCATTCATGAATATGATCAGAAATATATGTGGACGTGGATTGTTTTAGTGAAGTTAACGATTCCGTGCCATTGCCGTATTTGAAAGGCAACTGAAAATGAGTTAAGAAAGCAGTGGCTAACTGATTGAAATTATAAAAAGAGGCTCGTGGTAACTCAATGTACCATTTGGCGGCAAGACCAATAAGAGTTCATTGAAAAAGACACAATCGAATTGAATCATCAATGATGGAATTAGTTGCACACCAGAGGTTATAAGTCATAACATGATTTGACAGATCTTCTCCTGACTTACCCTCAAATTTCGGGATATCACTAGGCAACTTACTAGGCATTGGTGCCCAATACGGAAGATAGTAAATTGGATTATTCGTAAGGCGTGACAAATCAGGTAAATCCAAAGTTGCAATAAATGGTAACTGACGGTTAGGGTTGCGAAAACCTTGAGTAGCGAGAACAATTCCAGGAGGAGGATATCCAGGATAACCTGGAATTGGATTTGCACTAGGAATGTTATAACCTCCTAGAAAACGAGGATTAACCAGACCAAACTGAGGTTGTTGAGGCTGTTGATAAGTATAGCCAGGATATGGTTGATACTGATAAACTAGGTTTTGTACAGTAGGTCCAAATTGATACTTTCCTTGGTATGGTTGATATGTGAATTGTGGCTGACTTGTGGCAATTGCAGCAATGGTACTAGCTTGTCCTGCAGACATCTGGACTGAATTCTGAACTGTAGGTCCAAACAATGGCACAGAGACTTGAGGAATTTGCACTGATGCAGGGGTAGTAGAAACCGAAGCTACTGATACTCCAAAAATAGGTGTTGTAGGTTGAACAGAAGTTGAAGTAGTTTGAGGCGGAGTACGAGGTGAGCTAGGCTCAAGCTGCTGAACGGTACTAGATGCAAGGATTTGAATAGTAGGTTGGACAAGTTACTGGGTGGAACCAGAAACCAAAGGGTGTCTAGGTTGATTAAGTAACCGCATATTAGGTTGCAAAGTCTGTTGAGTTTTAGATGTATCCCACACCATGTTCATTCCGGAGTATGGATCCACAAAAGGTTGTGCATATGGAGGACCATAACCTGGTTGAACGTAGGGCTGATAATTAAGCGGTACATTTCCAGCTCCTTGAAAAAATGGTTGACCAAAAGGCAGTTGGAAACCTTGAGTTGGGTACTGACCTTGGGGTTGATAGGCCAGAGGCACGTACTAAAAATGGGGTTGACCTTGAGGTATGTACTGCAACTGGGGTTGACCTTGGGGTATGTACTGAGTCTGAGGTTGACCTTGGGGTATGTACTATCCTGAAGGTTGATAAACTTGAGGAAGCCCTTCAGGCGGTAACTGACTACCTTGGGGTTGCCCCCCAGGCGGTAACTGACTACCTTGGGGTTTCCCCCCAGGCGGTAACTGACTACCTTGAGGTTGTCCCCCAGGCGATCACTGAATTCCCTGAGGTTGAGGATTTGGAATACCACCAGACATCATAAGGATTTGTTCTGCATTCAACGCTTGAGTTCCATTACTTCCAGATGATAACACTTGTTCAATCGGTCGAGGAGATGCTCCTGAAAAAGTACCAGAGAGTGACTGGTACCCCGAAGGAATAGAAGGACCACTGGATAAAAATGTTTCCAGTGTTTGGGAAAACATAGATGACTGTCTTGACATAATCGATGAAGGATAATAACCTCTTGGTGTAGGATGAAAATGAATTCGAAGTGGTGAAAAACTAAGAACCAGGTTTTCTAAAAAATTTGTCAATGATACATACCAAGCGTCACTCCTAAAAGGACTGTAGAATATTGATTCACGCTCCCTAAGATTTAGAATCTATTGGTTTTCGAGAAGAGTTACATCTTCTTCTGGATTAACAAGTGCTTCAATAGAAATGAGGCCAGAAGGAAGATTTCGAGTAATGATATTGCTTACCCTAGGTGAACCAGGATTACTAGAAGTTGGAGTAACAGCAGGTTTAGTGTCAGGCTCAGAAATTTCAGGTTCTTCAGCTAATTCACTAGGAGGAGAAATACTACCAGTAACTTCGGAAAATGAACTTGGCTCTTGAATAGACTCTGTTGTTTGTATTTGATAATCAGGATGAACAATTAAAGATGACTCTTCGGCTTCTGGTGATCCAACTCTACTGTCACTAGGTGATACAAGAGCTCGTAGCCCTTCAAGTTGGCTTGGTGTGTACTTAGGAGGCTTCCCCTAAAGTCTACAAGATTGTCTCGGTAATTCAGCCACGATTAAATATTAATTAATCACACGCAAACAAAGAAGATTTCAATAAAAACACCTAAAGTCTCTAAAGAAACAAACAATTGAATCACACACCTAAAAAATCTAAGAGTCACACATAAACAGTAACTTCCCGTACTAAAAACACTAGTTGGTGATGAAATCCAGCTTAGTAGAAGTTTAATACAAAAAGGGCGGTTGGAACAGTTACCCCGACAACCTGCTTAATGAAACAGACTGGCACAAGTTTCTTCACAAAACCATCTCGAGTGAAGAGAACCCCCCAGAGAGTCCAAGTGAGTCTAGTCAACGTCTGGTCCAGGTATAGTGAGATCCGTCCTTCACCGTCACCGTAGGAAATAATCTTAAGTTTATGGACACTAAGGTTACCGATAGCAATAAATACAAGTGGGGGAATAGTCTATGATCCGATCTACGCGCAAGGGCAGAGTAACAAAGCTCAATCCCCTTGAAGGCTCCTCGACATGGTCAATCCGAGGCGTACCAACAAGTGACCCCAGGTTCCTCGACAATGGTTAATCCGAGGTTTACCGTTTATAATACTCACAAATCTTCTATCTATCCCAATGAAACGGACTTGATTGTCTCAAAGGTTCGGACATGATCTCGTGATTGAATCCTTTAAGAGAAGCTTCCCAAAATGTATCAATTACAATTGGATTTATTTCCTACCGTAAGATGTATCTACTTGTTTGTTTTAACTATCTTGGAGAGTTAATTACTCCCTACTCCAAGATACTAGCCTAAGCTATATTGGTGATAAGAGCCCTAGAAATAAAAAAGATTACTAGATCAATTTTAATTAAGCGTTGCTTTTATGGGTTGTTCCTTAAGTCAATAGGTATGGAAATGAAACTTTGATGGTGTGAAGACTCGACTCCAAACACTAAAAAATGCACCTAAAATGATAAGCAATTCGTTTTTCTTTCAATGAAATTCTAGCTAAAAGAAAGAGTTCGAGAATGCAATTCTTTAAGAAACAAATATTTCTTTCAACATGGAAATGAAAAGAAAATATTTTTTTTCTTTTTCAATAAGAACTAAAAACGAGACTAACAATTAATGCTCACAATAAATCCCTTTCCTTTTTCAAAACTTGAAACTACAAGAAAAACAATGTTCTTTTCAAAAGAGATCTACAAGTTCTAGAAAAACACTCAAAACTACAAAAAATAATTTTGAGATCTAAAAACTTTAAAAATCTAATTAAATAAAAGCTTCAATTCTGTTTGGGGATGTTTTACTTAGTTTTTCAGTAAACTAATGATTTATTTGTTCAGAATAACAAACCAATAAAAAAACATCCAGATATGTTTTCTTTTGTAAAAATGAAATTTAGAACTTATAACAAAGTTTGTTCAAAGATTTGCAACAAGAAAGCTGAATCTATTTCTCACAAAGGATAGATTTCAGAACCAAGTTAGACTCATCAAGAAGACAAAAAGACACTAGGGTGATCTAAGGTTTCTCAAGCTTCTAATCTTTGAGTATTAAGTTACGGTATGTTCTATGCTTATAACAGTTTACTTCTTTTTCTTATTATATTCCACCGATTAGCAATCACATGTACATAAAGTAAAGTGCAAATAGAACATTAAACGGTCGACAGAAAACAAGCCAAGACAAGAGACACAAGATGTGGCGGCTAGCCAAGGACAAACCCCACAATGTGTGGGGAAACCCTTTGATAAAATCTTATTTTATCTTCAATAATTCAGCAGAGAGAAATAGTACAATAAATTTGATTCATATCAGCAGTAGCAAACCCTAGATCAACAGCATCAGAATTAGCGGCTTCATTATCAAACTAGGGCAGACGATATCTCACAAACCGATCGTCGGATTGACTTCATTCCACTACCAAAAGTTTCGGCTTCCAGAGGAGGTTCAGATGAACCTACAACGTAGTTCAGATGAGGAGATCTTCTAGGCCACACAAGTCAATCTTTACTTCTGCAGTTGCAGCTTCAGTTTCAGCAGTTTCTGGCTTCAAACTAGGGCACTCGATATCTTGCAAACCGTTCGTCGGATTGACTTCATTCCACCACCAAAAGTTGCGGCTTTCAAAGGAGGTTCAGATGAACCTACAACACAGTTCCAAAGAGGAGATCTTCTAGGCCACGCAAGTCAATCTTTACTTCTGCAGTTGCAGCTTCAAATTCAACAGCTTCCGGCTTCACATGTGTGAGAGAGAGAGACCCATTTCTGCGCAGTAGAGAAGAGACTCATATCTGCACAGTAGAGAGAGAGAGATGTGATGAGATGAGTGAGTCCAAATGAGGAAAAGTCCTCTTATATTTATGCACAACGTTGGTGGGTGAATAGATGCGACTGTTGGGCTTCTGAGCCTACATGAGTTGTAGGTCGGCTTGATAATAATTCCATAATCAAAATAAATTCATATCTCCATGAATACTTATCGGAATTGGATGATCTTTATATCAATCCTACACCTCTCGACGAGAGGAATCTAATAAAAATATTATCAGCCATGAATAAGATGACCCACATGAATTTTTGCCCTGGTTGCCAATTTTAACATTGAGTCACTACAGAGACAAAGTGAAAACCACTCCAAGAGGTTTTTGACAAGAGAAATACAGATTTGGGTAGACACTAAAACTTATAAATTAAACCTAAACCTAACTGGAAGAAGGTATTTTAGGTTTTTTAGAAAAAATTTACAGGGTCCGCAAGCTCCAGAAGTAACAGGTGCGGTCTCGCTCTGTTTACTAAAGGAAAAGTGCGGAGATGCCCGCACTGTCTGTAAAGAGAAAGTGCGGTCCCCTAAAAACTTCGAAAAAAACAAAAAATACTCCCAGATTTAAAAACTACCCAACCCAGTATACATCAATAAAAAAACAGAAACGAAAACAATTTTCTCAAGTCAAAACAAAGGAAACCAAAAAAACAAATTCGTTCCCCAGCGGAGTCGCCAATTTGTTGGCCGGATAAATCAATCTTGCGGACAAGACCGATCCCCCTAGTATCAGAAGATAGTCTAGCAACAAATAGACAAACAAACCTATCTTTCTCTAGACATATGCGATTTACAAATAAAGACTATAAAGGTGTTAAGATCCTACCTTAGATCCAACGCTTGTTCATTGTAGTCATCCTTCAATCATTCGAAAGAGTTATCTTTAAAGACCTGCAATCACAAACAAGCAAACATTAAATAGCACCTGCATAGCAAATATCATAAATCATGTCTATTATGGTGATCAAGGAATCCATAAAATAAACCATAAATTAACAACTTATTGAGAAAAGAAAACTTATTTGTATTAACTTTGAAGTAGAATAACCTTACAACCTTTTTAGTCTTGATGTTGAACAAGCTCTTCCTGGGGTTCGAAACAGGAATTTCCTTTACTTTGACAAGCCTTGCACTCTTCCAAATGAGATCTTAGAGGTATGTAATCTCTCATAAAAACTCAACTAAAGAAGATTAAGTTCCAGCAGAATTTCACCTCAAAAATATTCAGCGTCTAACCTCCTAAGTAACCAGCCCAATGCTTCATTTTATAGTGCAGAGGAGGAGGTTACAGGTCCATCTATGAAGAGATGGAATCCTCCTTCAAATGGATAAACTCCTCACATCAAGGGGTTAGCTCCTTAAGGTATGGGATGCATGAACCTTAAGAGAGCGAACTTGCCACCTGAAGATTCCTTCCAGAAGTTTCTAGAAATGATTGAAAGTGAGTTTTTAAGAATGTACTCGCACCTTTTTAACTTTTACAGGGGTCCGTACCCATAACACAAAGACAGAGCAGTCAAGTACGCAGGGGACATGACCATTAGGTGCGGGACCGTAGGTAATGCAAAGAGAAAGTGCGGAACCAGAGTTTTAAAGACTTTTGAGGGCTTTCTCTTATTTTCAAGGCTTGATATGAGGAACTGAGGCTTAAGACTTGCAAAGGAGGAAAGTATGAGTGGTAATGGACTCACATAGATTGCAGAATGTCAAGGTGACAATTTTTAGTGCAACACCTAAAGTTAGTCATTTAAGGATATTTGGATGCAAGGCCTTTGCTCATATTCCTAAAGAGCATGGGAGAAAGTTAGATGCGAAAGCCATAAAATGTATTTTTATTGGATATTGTACTAATAAAAAAGCATATAAAATGTATGATCCAAATTCTCACAAGGTCTTTACAAGTAGAGATGTTATATTTCATGAGCATGTAGATAAACAAATAAATTAAGATGAACATAATGTATGGCAACCTCCTTATGAAAGCTTTAAGGAAGAAGAAGAAGTTGTGGAATCAACTCAAGTTCAAGAACACATGGACATGTAGATGACATTCCAAGGAGTCAAAGTCCACAAAGAAATGAGGAAGTCACTCCATAGAGAAGAAGAAGAGGAGAACATACTCCACAATGTAATGAACCTCTAAGAAGGTCAACACGACAGATTTAAACCCCTATCAGGTATAAAGATTATGCTTTAATGTCTCAAGTAATGACTGTTTTTGAGCCCTCAAATTATGAACTAGCTAAAAATGATAAAGAATGGATGGAATCTATGAAAGAAGAATATGACTTTATAATGAAAAATGAAACTTGGGAATTAACAGAATTTCTTGAAGATAAAGTTCCTATAGGATCAAAATGGTTATACAAGACAAAATTTAATGCAGATGGTAGCATAGACAAGTATAAGGAAACATTGGTTGCAAAAGGTTATTCACAAAAAGAAGGTATAGATTATGAAGATACCTTTGCTCCGGTTGCAAAAATGAATACAATCAAAATAATGATAGCATTGGCAACTAAATATGTTTGGAAGCTACATCAATAAGATGTGAAATCAACGTTTCTAAATGGTGACTTAAAAGAAGAAATTTATGCTTTTCAACCAGAAGGATTTGTAAAGAAGGGACAAGAACATCTTGTGTGGAAGCTAAAAAAGGCCTTATATGGACTAAAATAAACACCCAGATCTTGGTTATGAGAAAATCGACAAATTCTTCTTTCAGCAGTATTTAACAAAAGCAAAAATGATCCTAATCTCTATGTCAAGACAGATAGAAATGGGGATATAATATTACTCTCTATATGTGTTGATGATCTAATAATAACAGGGAGTGCTGATAAATTGATTAAAGATATAAAAATGAATTTATCATAGGAATTTGAGATGAAGGATCTTGGTTAGATGCACTATTGTCTAGGTCTTGAAGTTTGGGGAGATGATGGAAGGACCTTAATCACACAAAGCAAATATACAAATGAAGTACTAAAGAGATTTCATATAAATGGATGTAAAGTAGTGAGTACTCCATTGGAACAAAATATCAAATTGAGAAGTGAAGATGAAACAAAAGAGGTGAATGGAACATTGCATCGACAATTAGTGGAAGTCTGAATTATCTCACTACCACTAGACCAGAAATCGCTTATGCAGTAAGCATACTTAGTCAATCCATGGCTAAGCCTCATGAAAGCCATTGGATAGCTACAAAAAGGGTCCTTCGTTATTTAAAGGGAACTATCAATTTTGGTATTGAATATACTAATGCTTATAATGTTGAATTGATAGGTCATTCTAGTTCTGACTGGGTCAGAAATCCAGATGATAGGAAATCCACCACTGGATACGTCTTCAATATAGAATCGGGAGCTATATCATGGAGCAGTAAGAAACATGCAACAATTTCCTTGTCATCAACTGAAGTAGAGTATACAACATTATGTAGTGCCACCTGTGAAGCTATATGGCTTAGAAGAATACTTGAATATGTTGGTGATGTGGAAAATAGCAACAAGAAGTGCTAAAAATAGCACTGTTATAAATAGCAGTTTGGGTACCAGTGCTAGATTGAGAAACAGGGAATGAAAAATGGAAGTGCTAAAAATAGCATTCTATTTTTAGCAGTTCAGGATGGATTCCTATTTTAGTCAGTCCTTGAACTAAAGTGGTGAAGTAAAATTCGAACTTGAACTTAACAACTGTTTGAAAATAAATTAATTAATTCACCATGAGTTAATTAGTTGTGAAAAGTCAAACATGAAGTCTATGTGAGGACATGCAATAGTTTCTCCATTAATTGAGGAATTTATCTATCAGTTAACGAGATAAGGATGAGTTTTATATTGAGTAGTAATTAGTTGGCTTAGTTAATTGAGTCAAGTCTAGTTATATTTGATTTAAACAGTTTGTTTAAATTAATGCGAGTTCAGTTAGTTAATACTTGCATGCATGTAACTGCTGCACTTCAGATAACTGAATATTCTCTCATAAATAACTCATGCATATCAGTTTAGACAGAGACCCAGTTGAGATCAAAGAAGGGACAATGTACTATTAGTTGGATGATTTTTTTTCCTATAAAGGAAGCTCATCCATGGAGAAGGATTCATCTCCTTTAGGATTTCGCAGTTACTACTAAGCCAAGTGAGCAGTGTGAGGTGGGAATTCACATGTGTGGAAGCACTGGACCCCAGGAAAAGCCGCGCAAGGAAATAGGAGTCTTGGAGTGCAGAGGAGAAGTTTGTGAGAGGCCTTTAACTGTCTATGAGCAGCAGAGGGATTATACTGAGAGCTGGATAGCTTCCGAGCTAAGGCTCTGTGTAATTCTGAGACTATTTTCCACTTGTATGATGATATAGAGAGTGGGGTTTTAGGGTGAGGCTTTCCCCGGATTATTCTTATGTGTTATGTGTGATTGCTTCTTCTTCTCAGTTATATCTGTTCTTGGTTGATACTGCTCATATGTGATTAAGCTTCTGCAAAGTTTATGGTAGAACTAGATCTAGTATTATGCTTTAGTACATTGCATATATCAATTGATCTACAGGTGAAATTTCTAGATGCTATCAGAGCACAGGTGATCAAGGAAGAACAATATACAAGAAGGGAGAAGTTGAAGTTTTTGATTTCTGAATATAGAAATCAAGTTCTTATCACATCTCTATTTCACCTATGGCATTTAGTGGCTTAAGACTTGAATATGCCCTTGATGGCAATTCGAGGTATATAGCCTAGAAGGATCATATGGAGGTGGTATTAGAAGACAACGGGCTGAAGGACTTCATTGATCAAGAAATCCGCAAGCCCCCAACAGCTAATGCCCAAGAATTGGCGGAATGGAAGAAATGTGTGGCTAGAGCAAGGAGAATCCTTCTAGAGGGAGTTCGAGATCACATAGTCTGGAGTCTCCATGGGAAGGAGACACCATTTTCAATGTGGAAAACATTGAAAGATCTATATTAGAATAGCAGTGATCAGAGGAAGCTGGCACTGAAAGACAAGCTTCAGAAGATCAAGTGTGAAAAGTGCGACACGATCTCTACGTATTTGAAGAAGCTCACCACATGCAGGGATGAGCTTGGAAGTGTAGGGATCGCGACAGCGGATGATGACATGGTGAGTCTTGCACTCCTCAGTCTTCCTAAGAGCCAGCATAGCTACTAGGAATCGATTAATGGAAGAGAGAAACTGCCAGATTGGGAATGACTTTGGTCGGATTTGATGCAGGAGGAGATAAGAAGAAGCACCAGAGATGGTTCTTTATCCATGGAGGATGAAGAAAACTGTGCCTCAGCAAGTAAAGAGAAGAAGGGGAAGGATAAGGTTTCTCATTCTGAATCTAGCTCTTCCCATGGTGGGAAGAAGTTTGACAAATCGAAAGTGTGATGCTTTCGTTGTCATGAGGTGGGCCATTTTGCTACAAATTGTCCACTGAAGAAATCCAAGAAGGGATCCATGGAAGGATCAGAAGGTGAGGCACTGGCCTCATAGTTCGAGTTGGATTTCACACTGTTCGCATGCATGGTTTCATCCATGGTGGGAAGTGGTTGGTTTCTTGACAGTGGAGCTTCTTTCCACATGACTGACGATAAGAGTTTTTTTAGTACTTTGGAGGAGAAATATCTCCAGATACTCATAGCGATGGGTAATGATGAAAACTATAGTGTCTCAGGTGTATGCATGGTTATTTTTCAGAGGGAGCATGGAGCTCGCCTTATCTTGACCAATGTCAAGTATGTACCAGGATTGAAGAGAAACTTGGTGTTGATCGCGATGCTGAAAGACAGAGGCTATGATGTAGTCTTCAGTAAGGGGGAGGTTTTCCTTAGACACATCATCACTAGATAGGTGAAGCAGATCAGTTCACGGGTCAAGAACCTGTATGCTCTTGAGGTTCAAGATGCATGCAAAGCCTTGAGGAGCAAGGAAACTGTTGGAGACTTGGTGTTTGAGAGGGAGAGTACACTACCTCTCAACATGCAATGCCAGAAGAAGTCTCAGACGATTGTGGAGGAGCCACAATTGGTGAAGCAACTTCAGGAAGTTGTGGAGTAGCCACAACTAGAGATGTTGAGAGGAGACCGAGTGGAGGCATCCACTCATGCAGAGACCTCTAGTAGGGGGGAATTTTGAGCCAGGTGGGTAGAGCGATCACATGCAGCCATACCTCCAGGTGTGAGGTGGGGCGATGTGAAGTGATAGTACCAAGAAGGCTGAAATGGGGGCCAGATCCTTGAGGTACCCAACCTCTTTGATTTGACTTTGCTACAGGAGCCCCAACGAGGAGTAGCAGGACTGGCTGATTGGGTAGAGACATATGCGGATGGAGCGGCAGAGAGTGCTACAGTGCAGGAGTCCCAAGACTGTGTAGAGTTAGCAGGCTGCAACAATGCGAGAGGCACAAGAGTGTTGCACCAGTGAAGGAAAGCACAGAGAGGTGTGCAATGGTGTGAGATCCATGGAGTGTTGCAGCAGCTCAGAGGTCAGAGAGAGAGCACTTGTCATTAGCAAGTAGAGCTTCAGCATCAGAGTATGTTTCTAGCCCAACAGAGAGGTCAGTGGGGAGTTTTTTTGTTCCTAGAGTTGCTGGAGCTACCACACTTGGTAGAAGTGTTGCATGCAGAAAATTAGAAAGGTACAGGATCGAGTTCGAGTTGAAGGCTTTCTTGTTGAGAGGGAGTGTTGAAAATAGCAACAAGAAGTGCTAAAAATAGCACTGCTATAAATAGTAGTTTGGGTACCAGTGCTGGATTGAGCAACAGGGAATGAAAAATGGAAGTGCTAAAAATAACATTCTATTTTTAGCAGTTTAGGATGGATTCCTATTTTAGTCAGTCCTCGAACTAAAGTGGTGAAGTAAAATTCGAATTTGAACTTAACAGCTGTTTGAAAATAAATTAATTAATTCACCATGAGTTAATTAGTTGTGAAAAATCAAACATGAAGTCTATGTGAGGACATGCAACAGTTTCTCCATTAATTGAGGAATTTATCCATCAGTTAAAGAGATAAGGATGAGTTTTATATTGAGTAGTAATTAGTTGGCTTAGTTAATTGAGTCAAGTCTAGTTATATTTGATTTAAACAGTTTGTTTAAATTAATGTGAGTTCAGTTAGTTAATGCTTACATGCATGTAACTGCTGCACTTCAGATAACTGAATATTCTCTCATAAATAACTTATGCATGTTAGTTCAGACAGAGACCTATTTGAGATCAAAGAAGGGACAATGTACTATCAGTTGGATGAATTTTTTTCCTATAAAGGAAGCTCCTCCATGGAGAAGGATTCATCTCCTTCAGGATTGCGTAGTTACTACTGAGCCAAGTGAGCAGTGTGAGGTGGGAATTCACATGTGTGGAAGCACTGGACCCCAGGAAAAATTGCGCAAGGAAATAGGAGGCTTCGAGGGTAGAGGAGAAGGTTTGTGAGAGGCCTTTGATTGTCTATGAGCAACAGAGGGATTATACTGAGAGCTGGATAGCTTCCGAGCTAAGGCTTTGTGTAATTCTGAGACTTTTTTCCACTTGTATGATAAAACAGAGAGTGGGGTTTTTGGTTGAGGCTTTCCCTAGATTATTTTTTTGTGTTATGTGTGATTTCTTCTTCTTCTCAGTTATATTTGTTCTTGGTTGATACCGGTCATATGTGATTAAGCTTCCGTAAAGTTTATGGTAGAACTAGATCTAGTATTATGCTTTAGTACATTGCATATATCAGTTGATATACAAGTGAAATTTCTACAGGTGAAGGTCAACAAGAACCTACAATGATCAGATGTGATAATCAAAGCACCATCAAACTGGGAAAGAATCATGTCTGTCATGCAAGGTCAAAGAATATAGACACACAATATCATTTTGTAAGAGAAAAGGTCCAATCACAAGAAATTGCCCTAATATATTGTAATACAAATGAGAATGTAGCTGACATATTGACTAAGCTTTTTGGGAAGGCAAAATTTGAGTTTTGTAGAAGTAAGTAATGTGTTGTAGAAAATTTAGATTATGTTGTAAGCTTAGTTGAGACTTAGACCAGTAGGCATGAAAATTAAGAGTATGTTTACAGTTTCTTATGTATTGTGCTATAGTATATTTGTCATATGGTTGGAATTAAGGGGGAGTGTTAGAAAACATTAATTCCAATCCCCTGCATTAAATGCACAGTCTAGTTCTTTCTAGAGAATTCAGGAGGAAGTTTCGAGAATTAGATAGCTTCCTGAAGAAGCCACCATCACCGACTCCAGAAACTTCTCCACTGTGTATAAAAACCCTCTTTGGCAATCAAATGAGCAAGTTTCTGTATGTTTGTGTTTAGTTCTGGTTTTGTGTCTGTGTTCTCTGATTAAAGTCATGCTTGAATTTGTTGAGAGAGGATCCCTTTCAACTTATCATTTTCGTATGAAGTCGTGCTTGAATTTGTTGAGAGAGGATCCTTTCAAATTCACAATTGCTCATTAATGTTTGTTTTAGTTTTAGTAGTCTAGTTAATAATATAAATAAGTTAATGATAATTGACAATATTATTTTTTGTTTTAATTTACTAAATTTTAATAATATATAATCTTAAAGCACGGAATGGAAATTTGTGAAATGTAGGCTTCAAAGAGTATCAAATTTGAGAGAAGCCGCAAGGTAATGAGTAATTTTAGGTTTAGAGTACTAATATTTTTATTTGCGAAATTTATTTTTAAAATATATAATCTTTTGTTTTGAGAAATCTTAATCTTTTCTTTAAATTTCAAATAAAATTTAATAATAAAAATGTTATTTATTAATACTAAATTTAATCATATTAATAATAAAAATGTTATTTATTAATATTAAACTTAATCATATTAATATAAATATAAATATCATTAAATTAAAGTTTAATTTTATTAAAATATTATTAACATAATATTAATATATTTTGATGTTATATTAGGTATTAATATGTTATAAATATCATTAAATTAAAGTTTAATTTTATTAAAATATTATTAACATAATATTAATATATTTTGATGTTATATTAGGTATTAATATGTTTTGCTGTTATTTTAGATTTACATTATTATGTTTTAATATTTAGGTTTATATTATTAAGGTTTATTTTTGGGTTATTTAATGTTTTTAATATTGGATATTTTTAATAGTAAAGCTTATGATATTGGGTTATATTGAGTTTTTAATATTGGGTTCAATTTGTATCTATCTCTAATGAAGTTTATTTATATGAACATCAAAAATTGAGTTAATAATAACAATAAAAAGTTGTTCATAATATATATTTAATAATAAAAAATAATAATAATTTTATAAAATTATTATTTATATTTACAAAGTTAATATCATCAATGTCAATAAAGATTTTAGGTTTAGAGTACTAATATTTTTATTTAGGAAATTTATTTTTAAAATATATAATCTTTTGTTTTGAGAAATCTTAATCTTTTCTTTAAATTTAAAATAAAATTTAATAATAAATATGTTATTTATTAATAATAAATTTAATCATATTAATAATAAAAATGTTATTTATTAATATTAAACTTAATCATATTAATATAAATATAAATATCATTATTTAATAATGAAATTAAAGTTTAATTTTATTAAAATATTATTAACATAATATTAATATATTTTGATGTTATATTAGGTATTAATATGTTTGGCTGTTATTTTAGATTTGCATTATTATGTTTTAATATTTAGGTTTATATTATTAGGGTTTATTTTTGGGTTATTTAATGTTTTTAATATTGGATATTTTTAATATTAAAGTTTATAATATTGGGTTATATTGAGTTTTTAATATTGAGTTCAATTCGTATTTATCTCTAATGAAGTTTATTTATATGAATATCAAAAATTGAGTTAATAATAACAATAAAAAGTTGGTCATAATATATATATATATATAATAAGAAAATAATAATAATTTTATAAAATTATTATTTATATTTACAAAGTTAATATCATCAATGCCAATAAAGTAGATATATAATTAATAATTTTAAATATAGTATTAATAATATTAAATATAATAAATAAATATGATGTAATCAATTTAAATACTAATTATTATATTAATTAAAAACACTAATTTAGTAATGATTTCTTTTATTAATATAATATTTAATAAATAATTAATATTTAATATATTATTAATATTTAATTATGATATTGAACAAAAAAAAATGAGCCCTGCAACTTGAGAGATGTTTGACGTTGGCACCAAGTTTTGACTTAGGGTTCTATGGTGGGTCGTGTAGGGGGGAGCGTTGTTCCCTCCTACAGTTAAACCGTCACGGAGGGGGGCAAGAAGGTAGGAGGGAAACAGTTCAAAATACCGATGGAAAAGAGTTCAGAAGCAAGAGGCAAGGTAACAGAGGAAAGAAATGAAGTCCAGAATCAGGAAGAGAATCAACAGAAAATAAATAAAGAAAAGGAAAAGGGAGGTAGCAACAGGAAAATGCCTTAGAGGAAAACCACGGGAGTCTGCAAACCCAAATCAAACATCATCCCCCGGGTCATATTAAATGATCCAGCGATCCAAGTGCACAGGGACCATATGAGAGAACATGCGATCATCTGCAAGTTCATGGGGTTATGGCCAATAGAGAGGGCTTTATACATCTGGATCAGGAGCTAGTGGAAGCCAAAGGGAGAAATACATTTGCATCTGGGTTCTAAGGGCTTCTTCACTGTGGTGTTTTCAAGCCTAGAGGACAAAGATAGAGTGTTTGAAGGGGGGCCTTACTTCTACGTTGCGGCAGGACTGTACATGCGGCCATGGACAATAAATTTTGTTCCGGAACGTAAGACATTCACATCTGTACTAGTTTGGATTAGATTATACTCATTACCTCTGGACTACTAGCAACCAGAGTCCTTGAAAACCATAGGCAACAAGCTGGGGAATTTTTTGAAAACATCAGAGGCAACTCTCAAAGGTAAATATACCTCTTTCGCCTGAATATGTGTGGAAATGGATCTATCTGGAGGCCTTTCTGAAGCCGTAATCTGAGAGGTATATGATGAAGAATGGGTGCAAACGGTGGACTATGAGCACATACCATTCAGATGTTGCAAATGTCATGAACATGGCCATCTATTCAGAGACTGCCCCACCAACAAATTGGAAAGCAATGGGAAAACCTCTGTGGACAAAGATCATGAGGGTTTCACCAAGGTTGGGGGTAAAGGGAAAGGGGGTAAATGATCACACAAGAAAACAAGAGAAGACAAACAAGCAAGACACAACAGTTTCAAAATCGTAGAGGAAATGGAGGAGAGCATGGAGGTGGTCCAGGTCAAGGAAAACGCCCTTAAGCAGCAGGACATGGAAGCTCAAATGGAGGATATCCCAACGAACAATGAGCAAACAGAGGATCTACAAAGCTGCATGGAGATCAAAAAGGACCATGAGATGACTCCAAGTGAGGTAGGTACGGAGGACCTCGAATTGCAGGAGATTCTAGACAGGGAAAATCTAGACATAGAGAAATTTCTGGAGCAAGGAAATAACAAAGGAGGGGATTCATTGCCAAAAGAAGATTATGATAGAGTCCAAAAACTCTATTTATGGAGAGCACAATCAAAGGGAACTGGTGTCAAAAGAAACCATGAAAGCCAAGAGCAGAGTGGAGTCCAAATGATGGAGAACCCGTAGACATTATTTCCAAAAAAACGCAGGGAGAAAAGAGGTAGGAAAAGACATAATGAACTGCTAAATGAATGTGGGAAACTACTGGTTAACTCAGGTAAGATAAAAGATCTTACCAGCTATTCTTTTACCAACCTTTCTTAATGAAGCTCACAACATGGAATATTAGAGGTGTAGGCAGTAGAAGGAAACAGAGAAACCTCAGTAATAGAATAAAAGAAGAAAAACCAGACATGGTCTTTATTCACGAGAAAAATTGTTCTATGGAGAAAATAAGAGAAATTCATAACAAATGGTTAATCAAGTATGATTGTTTAGAAGTTAAAGCTAATAACTTTGCAGGTGGGATTCTCATGCTATGGGATCCACAGAAACTGGGAATCCTGGACGTTGAAGCGTCCAGGAACTATCTCTCTTTGGTGTGTAATCCCGTAGGTGACAAGGAGACTTGATTACTAATGTTTATGGCCCTCAATAGCAAGCAAATAAACTCAAGCTTCTTACATCCTTGGAAGGTCTTAGAGCACGTTATCCCAATATGCCCTGGATACTTCCTAGTGATTTCAATATGATAAGATCTCTCTCGAAAAAAAAGGAGGTACTAGACAGCTTGGAAGAGATTCTGGAGCCTTCCAAAATTTCCTCATGAACATGGGACTAGTGGACACCGAGACTATAAATGGAACCTTCAATTGGAACAACAAAAGAGGAGGGGTCTCCCAAGTGGCGACAAAACTGGATAGGTTTATCATTTCTAAGGATATCCTTCTTATAAGATCAGCCATTAGTGTGTCCATTCTGCCCTTTGGAGGCTCGGATCACTGGCCAGTACAGCTAGAAGCTTCCTTTATGGGTACTCTGAGAAATAATCCTTTCAGATTCGAAAATGCCTGGCTCTCTCACCCCAAATTCACCTGTAACATTGCCAAATGGTGGAAGGAGGATTTGAATATTTAGGGTACTAAGATGTACATGCTACAGCAGAGACTGAAACACATTAAATCCAAACTTAAGGATTGGAACAAAAAGGAATTTGGTGATATCATCAAGGCTAGAATGAGTGCTGAGCAGAAAATCCAGGAAATCAATCAGATCAACATCACAGAGGGCTTCAATGAGGAAAGACAAAAACTAACTGACTCTGTGTAGGAAGAATGGGAGGAGTGTTTCTTACAAGAGGAAACATTTTGGAGATAGAAATCCAGAATTCAGTGGATAAAAGAGGGAGAAAGGAACACTAGTTCTTCCACAAATCCACTATGGCTCACAGGGCACATAACAAAATCACAAAGCTAAAGGATTCTCAAGGTATTGAGCTTGTTGCTTACAAGGACATGGAATCAACCCTAGTACAACACTTCTCTAACATTGCAAAGGAGCCAATGGAAGACAGATCTAGGTTCATTGATAAGTTCACCCAGCACATGCCCAAGCTAGTCATCAGCGAGGACAACCACAATCTCAACAGGTCAATCTCGGAAGAGGAGGTTAGTGAGGTGATCAAGGAAATGCAAAGTGGAAAAGCACCAGGCCTAGATGGTTTCAATGTTGATTTCTTCAAAGCTAGCTGGGATACAGTCAAGCAGGACATCCTTGAGGTTGTGGAAGACTCAAGACAACACAAAAAGTTTTTGAAATAACTCAATGCGACCTTTATAGCTTTAATCCCCAAAAAGGAAAATGCTATGACTTCGAATGGGTTTAGGCCCATCCCCTTATCTAATGTGGTGTATAAAATCATCTCCAAAATGATAACCAACAGACTCAAACCACTGCTACCTTCTCTCATCTCAGAAGAGCAAACAGGCTATGTGGAAGGAAGACAGATTCTAAACAACATCATCCAAGCACATGAGGTGGTACACTCTCTCAAAAGCAACAAGCAAGCAAGTATGATCATTCAATTGGACCTTGCAAAAGCCCATGACAAACTCAACTGGTCTTACATAAGAGCCATTCTAAAAGCCTATGGCTTTAATCAAAATTGGATAAGATGGGTTATGGCACTAGTCACCTTGACCAGTTTCTCCATTCTGCTTAATGGAGCTCCCTCTAATACTTTTACACCTTCCAAAGGGCTCAGACAAGGCGATCCACTCTCCCCCTTCCTCTTTGTCCTCATGATGGAAGGGCTTGGTAGGGAAATCAAATTGGCAAATGTTGAAGGTAGAATTCAGGGGATTAAGCTCACCTCGGATGGAGAGGCTAACACTCATCAACAATTTGTGGATGATACTATGCTGCATCGTATACCCACAGTTAGGGAAGCAAGAGAAATAAAAGATATCTTAAACGATTTCGCTATGGCAGTAGGCACAGAGGTAAGCCAAAACAAATCCAAAGTTTTTTTCTTTAACACTAATATTGCTATACAAAGAAATATCACCAGGATTCTTGGTTTTCAAAGGGAACAGTTGCCTTCCAAATATTTTGGCATTACTCTTACAGACAAACCTCTGTGCAAGCAAATATGGGAACCAATTTTAAACAAACTTCAGGACAAAATCAACAATTGGACTTGCAGAGCTTTAAACTTTGCAGGGTGACTTGTGCTCACTCAAGAGGTATTGCAGGCCATTCCCATTTTCATGCTTGCTGCTATCCTTGCTCCTTAAGGTATTAAGCAGCAAATTAGAAGCATTCAAAGAAACTTTTTGTGGGGCAGAGGGGAAGAGAAAAATAAGTGGGCTCTACTTGCCTGGGACAAGCTCTGCAAGCCCAAAAGCCATGGTGTTTTGGGGATGCGTGATCCAGAAACTTTGAGTCAAGCTTTGGGAGCAAAGCTTTGGTGGCAATGGATAAAGAAGCTGAGAGCCCCCTGGGCCAAACTTTGGACACAAAAATACGCCAAACACTAGCAAGAATAGGATCACATTAGAATGACAGGACAAATCAGGGGGTCACACATATGGAACCTTGCGTGGGAGAACAAAAGTATTGTTCAACAACACTGTTTTTGGGAAATTCGAGCGGGGGATCGGGCTCGTTTCTGGGAGGACAGCTGGCAATAGGAACCCATCCTGAACATGAATGAACTGGCAGCCCTTAAGAGAGACACAGATAGCAAAGGTCTTTTATTAGTAAAAGATTTCTGGGATCAGGGGAGGGACAAGGAAAAATGGAGGAAATGGAAGGACCTAAGTTACAATGAAGAGAGCCCTTTGAAGGCCATGGCAGAGGTTCTTGCCAAGGATTTAGAGCAAAGAAGGATTATGGTTTCCTCCTTACCTGACCAATTAAGATGGGGAAAGAATAATGAAGGCAACTATAACCTCAAAGAGGCAAAACAGGCAATCACAGGTTTTAACTTTGTAAATGCTAAGAAAGTCTGGCAGGAGTTATGGAAAACTCCTCATTGGATGAAAATAAAATTATTTATTTGGCTTGTTCATCAAAGGAAAATCCTAACTTGGGATAAACTTCTTAAGAAAAATTTCATTGGCCCCTCTAAATGTCACCTTTGCGGCTCAAATGAGGAAACGATTGAA
This sequence comes from Pinus tabuliformis, assembly GCA_031772625.1. Classification (NCBI taxonomy): domain Eukaryota; kingdom Viridiplantae; phylum Streptophyta; class Pinopsida; order Pinales; family Pinaceae; genus Pinus; species Pinus tabuliformis. The sequence continues at coordinate 2,078,538,004 of CM062818.1, forward strand.
CACCTTCTAAATCTTTGTTCCTTTTCTGCTAAAATTTGGGATTGGGTGGCCTCAAGCTTCAGACAGACCGACAGGGACAGGCTCAGCATATACAAAAATTTAACAAACTGGAGGAAGAACTTCTCAGAGAATGAGATTATCAACAAATCCTGGATGCTTATACCAGGATTTGTCATTTGGAATATTTGGAAAGAACGCAATATGAAGATCTTCAAAAATAAAGCCAGAGAGCCCATGATTATAATTAGTCATATTTTAAATCAACTCAAGGAAACAGTTAGGAGCAGTCTGAGAACAACTCCCATGAATCCTCCTCTGCCTCATGAGGAACACATTATTATTAATTTGGGTCTTCAATCCATCAACCCTCAAGGAATAAAGAAGGAAGTAAGAGCAATAAACACAGGGGATAGGGGTTGGAAACTCCCTCCACAGGGCTTCTTCAAAGTAAATATTGATGGAGCTTCTAAGGGAAATCCTAGGGAAGCTGCCTCCAGGGGTGCCATCAAGGATCCTGAGGGGCACACAAAATACATTTTCCATGGCCACCTGGAAAAGGGAACCAATAACATGGTTGAACTTTTGCCATTAGATCAGTTTTTGGAAATCCTGGTGGAGGCTAATTTATCGAATGTTATCATTGAAGCAGATTTGGATTTGGTCATCAAAGCAGCCAAGAAGATTCAAAATGGAACCTCGCCAGATAAAGTGTCAAAGCACTGGAAGCTGCTGCAGATTTTTCACTGTATCCACTCACACTTACAAATCCTTAAAATGATAATATTTGTTCATGTTAGAAGGAAAGCAAATATGCTTGCAAATAGGTTGGCCAATGAAGGAGTGGCCAATAAGGATAGGGATTCTCGGCATCCATGGGAGTTGCTTCTTGTTGGGAAGCTGCGAGAGAACTGCTTCAAGCTAGGAAATGCAGATTGGGATTTATGGATGGACAGAGCTGCTCCAGAGGATAGGGGTGGATAACTCGGAAAGGCTAGGCTCAGAAATGCCGGCGGGATCGGACAGATGGTCTTCACTTGGTGATACCACGAACGCAAAACCACAAGTGGTATATCGTCCAGGATTCGGATGGTATCTGGTTAGTGGAAGAAGCACGCGATTCCATTGAGGAGGTTACACATGGCGTCAAGATGAGAGAGGAAACTGCTCTCATCATGCGGTTAACCTCCGTGCATCTCGGACACGCAATATCTTCGAGGGGCGTTGGATCGGGACGCTTCTTTCAATGGTTGGGATCAGTCGTGCGGGTTACTCAAAGGTTCCGGACCCAACTTGGTTAGGTGGACCCCCTCTAGAGATGATGACGGGTCGGGCTCCCTGAGGCCACATGGTCCACGGTGGGACCCTCGGTGGGCCCAGCTCTCCATAAAACCACAATCACAGATCCTATATCCTTGACTGGTTTTCACGCGACACTATGTTGGTTTCTGGTTTTTTGGTTAATGCTAGTGATTCTGTTTATGGGATGATGCGTGGCATTGAGGGGAGAGAAGAAAACGCTCTCAAGGCGTGGCTAATCTCTGTGCATCATTGACATGCGATATCCGCGATCGCTGTTGGATCAGGACCTTGTCTTCAATGGCGGGGATTGTTCGAGCTAGTTGTTTGGGACACAGTACAATATTGATAAGTTCATTGTAAGATTTGAAGCATGCAATGGTGGTGCCCGATCAGAGGAGTTTGTAATCCGCCATGATGGTGACAGTGCATGGGTACATGTGTATATGTGGACACAATGGTCCAGACTATTTAGAGATGAAGATAATTTCTACGACAATGTGAGTATTTACAAAAGGGGTAGATTGAATGTGGAGGGCGGTGACGGTGGATGGATACTCACGATTTCAAGTGAAAACCATGTTTTAGATGTGTTGAATCAAATCATAAATCCTTCCGCGGTGGTATATGGCATTCTCTCTTTACATATATTGTAAATTGCATGCAACAATTGTAAATTGTTGTGGCTACGCTTATTGTCCTCGACATATATTGCGAAGGAATGAATTTTGCGAAGGTCAACAAAGTAGGTACTAAGTTTATGTTTTTTTCGTCTTATTTTTATTATGGAATTTATTAATAATATTATAAAAAGTTATTGCTTGCCTCATCAAGAGGTATAATTAGTTAAGAGAACAATTATTTTATTATCATTTTCCTATTTGATGGGAGATTGACACAAGGAAAGCTATATGGAAATCGAAATTAAATGATGTAACTACAATTAAAAAAGCCGAAACAAATAATTTTAATACGAAGAAAAAAAAAAATATAATGTCGTGAAAATCAATATCTAGACATAAAATCACAATTCAAATTTAAAATTCTAAATTATTCACTATTTTATTTATTGATGAGATTAAGGTATTTCCTCTTTCTTGGTTGGCCCAGCAAACACATTACATTCTTATTAATAATTAGAGAAGGGAAAATCTAGAATTTCTTAAGAGATAATTTTTCTCATTAATTTTTAAAGGAATTTGAGAGAAAACCTCTTGATTTTAGGAACCTATCATAATTTTTTCCCAAACAAATTGTTTCTAGACTTTACATACTCTTGTATTTTCTAAAATCTATAAAACCTAGAATTCATCTTAGGAGCTTGCTTTCTAAATACCATTAGTTTCTATTACATCTTTTTTCTAGAAATTTTACATAATCTAGAAATTCTAGAGACTTCTTGGATTTAGAAAATTGTATTTTGAAGATACCCCATGAACTGCTCCCACATCAATTTTTCTCCCATAGCATTTTTTATTTTAACATTCTATTATATTATAAGGTATATACATATTTTTTCAAATTTTAATATAATACCAGCATAGATCCATCTTAAATACAAATTTAACATGAGCCTAAAGGGATCCAATTTCTTCATGTGCACCAATATTATTTAAATCTTTTGTATAGTTATTTATTTATTTTTATTTTTATTTTTAGATTTTTAAAAATTTTTATTTTGGCCAATATGCAAAATTTCAACTTTGGTGATGAACGGAGAGCCTTAACATTTGATGACGAACGAAGAGCCTTACACATCATACTGGGTTGTAGAATGAGCCTCTTGGCTCAATAAGAATGTAAATAAGAAAGTTACAATATTAAATAGTAGTATAGATCCATGTTAACTTAAGATTTATCAACATAGAGAAGGATCAAATTTTTTGAGGTGCAAACAATTTTTAGAGTACAAAATTTGAAGAAAGGTTTGCACTCGTACATATATGATCTCTTTTAGCACTTATATGTTTCAGGTTAACATAGATCTATGTTAGTCCATTAGTCTAGGTTGAACTGTAGATGTCCCCCACCATAAGACATTTGTCAACTAATCACTACAACAAATCCCTATGATTAGCGTCCCTTTTTGCTTCCTTTTTAGCATCTAGAGCCCATTTTTGTGCTATTTGTGTCCATTTATCATATATGGTGCAAAACTTGATACAAAATTTGCATCATGTTTTGCACCAAGTTTAGCACCAGGTTTTGTGCCAAGTTTTGCACCATTCTTTGCACTAGGTTTTGCATCCAATTTGGCACCTAATTTTGTTTCACTCACTTTGCATTCTCTATTGCATCCACTTTTTGCACATACACTTGCATTACCTTTTGCATCTTCTTTTACAACCTCTTTTTCATCCATTTTTGCGTCATTTTTGCATCCCCTTTCTGCCAAGTTTTATGTTTAGTTTTGCATCTACATTTGTATAATTCTTTTGCATCCATTATTGTGTCTAGTATTGCATCCACTTTTGTTGTGCCACAATTTGCGCCTACCGTTGCACCACTTTTGCTTCTAATTTCATCCACAATTGCATCCTCGTTTATGTTTAAGTTTGTATCAACTTTTGCATATATTTTTGCATTTGTTTTTGTATCCACTTTTGTGTCAGGTTTTGCATCAAGTTTTTCGTCTCCTTTTTCATTTACTTCTGTTGCATCAAATTTTGCATCCAATGTTGTGCCCATGTTTTCATCCCTTTTTGAATCTTCTTTTGCATCAAAGTTTGTTTATTTTTTTGCATCTATCATTGCATTCACTTTAACATCCACTTTTGTTACACCACAATTTACACCATGTTTTGCACCTACTACTATACCCACGTTTTCTTCCATGTTCACATCCTCTTTTGAATAAAATATTACATCTCACTTTTATGCATCGGGATTTGCGTCTCGTTTTGGATCTACTTTAGCATCTACTTCTGTTGCATCCAATTTTGTGTCCACTATTGCACCCATGTTTGCGTCCACTTTTGCATCCCTTTTTGGATCCTCTTTTTGTGTCCTCCATTGCGTCCACTTTTGTTGCGCCATAATTTTTGCCATGTTTTGCGCCTACCATTACACCCACATTTTCTTCCACTTTTTCATCCACATTTGCATCCGCTTCTGTGTCCAAGTTTGCAACAAATATTGTGTATTTTTTTGCATCCACTTTTACATTAGGTTTTGTATTAAGTATTTCATCTCATTTAACATCTACTTTTTCATCTACTTCCATTACATCAACCATTTCATCTAATTTTGTGTCCACTATTACACCCATGCTTCTGTCCATGTTTACATCCCTTTTTATATCTTATTTTTCATCCAAGTTTGTGTCATTTTCTGTGTTCGTTGTTGCATCCACTTTTGTTTCACCATAATTTGCTCCAAGTTTTTGGCCTACTACTGCAACCATGTTTTCTTCTACTTTTGGATCCACGTTTGTATCCTATTTGGCATCCAAGTTTGCATTGAATATTGCATCTATTTTTGCATCCACTTTTATTGCATCCCCTAAACCCCCTAAATCTCAACCTCCTATCCCTCAACCCCCTAAGCCCTAACCCTTAAACCTTAATCCTTGACTCCTAAACCCCTAAAACCCTTACCTAAACCCATTAATTCCTAAAACCCCCTAAAACCTAAATATGTTAACCCATAATCCTTAAGCCCTTAACACCAGGTTCATTTCCATCATCAATTCATCATGTGCTTGTTGTCCTCATGATAATTTTCCTTGTCAACTCCAAGTACATTATGTAATTATAACATCATGTATGTTAATTTTATTGTCATCATAATTGTCATCTTTGTTTTCATCATATTTTGATGGAGTTTCGATGAACATGTTTGTAATTCCTATAACATTCTTATTAGAGTTTTCCTCAAGTGTGGGACTTTGGACATATAACCCACAATTATCATCATTTTCACTATCATTGAGCATGTTGTCAACCACTACAATTATTCTCACATTAATCATTTTCCAATTGAGATATGGATCTATATTTAATTCATGGATGTATCATTGGTTTGATGACACCTTTCCTTGGCCATCTAAGACACTAGGTGTAGGAAGATGTTTCTTTAGCTACCACAATTAGCTTGATATGTATGATCCATGTGTATATGATATCTGTAATGTGTATTATTTTTATTGCGATCACTTTACCACTCTATTCTAACTCTTGATGTTTTGGCTATAAGTGGTAAGATGAGTTGTTTCATGGTGTTTCAGAATTTTAATTAAATAAGTGTTTCATCTTTATGGTTTGGGTATATCATTAGTGATTTGAGTATGTGTTACACATTGATCTTATTGTACTCCTTATTTCTCTTAGTCAAATTTTATCCAATGTCATTACATAGCATATTCATTCATTTTCATCATGTGGAACCTCTATGACTAAGCATTCTTAAATTTGTGACAAATGATTTCCCCTTTTTTCATTTGTGATGAAAGAAAAGCAAATGGTGAAAGTCAAAATCATTGAAGGTACACTGGAATGATGTATCTATGTCTAAAATCAAAGATTGAAGTGTGAATTCATGTAAATATTATATCTATGAGTTGTACCAAACTGATGAAAGCCTCATTCCCTAAGTCCTAGATATGAGAAAAAGGAAAAGAAGGGAAGATAAGGCCCAGTGAATGATAACTCATGTAGTCACCCTCTCTTTGGAAAACATATGAATATATACACTCCTAGTCACACTTGATCTCGTGTTTGTGACGGTTAAATCATGATGTCCCCTTTCCCCTTGCATTTTCACATCATCATCTAAGCACCTACTTGATGATCTATGTAATTCTTGTTTCCTAAGGGTTTCATGTCTACTCTTGGTTTAATTATGTCACACTATGGTCAATTTATGCAATCGAATGAAATAATTAAGTTTAAGGATTTATTAAAACATTATATTAAGTTAGTCACCACACACACTGATCCGAATTGGATCCATGAAGAAAAATTAGAGAACCATGACTGTATCAAATCAGGACAAAACTTCAAATTCAAAGAGCATGGAGCGATTAGAAAAACCTCTAAACAGTGGCAGTTGGTAGCCAGCGTGGAACGACGAGGACCTCGGTCAAAGCGCGCTGACTGAGGCCCATGGAGACTGCGCAGGAGGCGAAACTAGCCCCTGGGAAGCCCGGATCGGGAAAAGGAGGCAGTTTTTGATGCGCATCGCTGTGAAAACCCCTCGAGAAGGAGGGGCCCCTAGCGCTCAGTCGCATGGGAGCCGAGAAAACTGTGGGGAGAAGGCTAAAGGCTAAAGGCGGGACCCGCACTCGGGGTCACCCTTTGGCGGTAAGCAGATTTGGCGAAAAAGGAGCGATTCCGCTCAACGCCCGACGCGTGGTAGGCGGAGGAGAGAGAAAACTGACACTCATTGCGCGCTAATGGTCGAGCAAGTCAATTGCGTGAAATGAGCAAATGGCGTCGGATCTGGGGGCTCTAGATCTGACAGCTGAGAATGCGCCTGATGAAGAAACCGGAATTAACGGGGGATTAAGCCGCAATATGTAAGAATTTGAGGTTTGATTTGACACGGAGGTGGCAGACTAGTCATTTCCCAACGTAACCAAAGAATCGAACCGACGAGGAAAAAGCTGGCGCAGTTCGTTGGAACACAAGTGGCCACTCCCTGTGAGCTAATGACCTTGATGCAGAGACAGGGGATTCCAGGCGAACATCAGCAGGTGATCCGACGGTGGCAGAAAGGAAATTAAACAGTCGTGAGGTTGATTGGCTTTAAAGCCATGAGCAGATAGAACAAAACATATATAGAGAAAAAGAAGGAAACAAAGACAAAGAGCAAAAGTGAAGAAGACAATAAAGCAAGAAGCAGAAATGTAGAGAGTCGAGCTAACCTACAGCATAAGGCAGCATCGAGCAATCCCTGAGAGGATCTGTCAGGAACTGAGCACCACATTGGGCTCCTCCCCTTAAGACCAGAGAGGTCAAAGAGATGGTAAGGAAAAGAGTCTGTGCACTCTAGTGGCTAGGGGAATCCAAGAACCACCCTGCCAAGCAATTCTATTCCAGGAGACTCAGATTGAGCTCCTCATTGTAATTCTCTGCTTTAAAGACACAATAAAATAAGGCCACCATTGAGAGCTGGACCAGAGATGTAGCCCTGGAGGATAGGGTGAACTCCTTATTAATTTCTTGTGTTCTTGTATTTGCTTACTGTGTTTCTCTGTTGTTTTCCATTTCCAGTGTCTATGTATTTTGCAATCTGATCGATCCATTGTCTAAAATGACATAGACACACACCAGCACGAGTCTGTAATACCTTCATTCAATAATTATTTAACTGAAATCACTCATAGGGTGATTATCAGATCAAGTGGTATTAGAGCTTTAGGTTGTCAAGGCTAGACAAGCTTGTGTTGGTTTAGCTATTGAATGCTCACTAGATCAAAGCTCAAATTAGGAGAAGGAGAGTTGGTCAAAACTAATCCTGAAATTGGGAGAGTCTATCCTTGGAAGACAATGTCAGAGGAAGGTCCTGTGGGGCCAGACTCTCAATTCATAGAGAGTTTCCTAGCCATAAAGTCCATGGTAGAAGAAATGTATAGGGACTTTAAAAAGCACAAGGATGAAGATTCATGAGGCTCTAAACAAGATAAAGAAGAATATGGGTCTCACTTCCATGACCACTCCAAAGGAAAAGGGAAAGAGGAAATATTTCTCACACCTCCTAATAGCCCTGTGCATAACAAGAAAGCATCGTTAATCAAACTAGATGTTAAATTTGATTTGCCTATATATGATGGAGAGTTAAATGCAGAAAAGTTGGACAATTGGATTAAACAAATTGATGTTTATTGTAGAGTACAAAACATCGACTCAGACAAGAGCAAGATTCAGCTGGCAAGCCTACGCCTAGGAGGCACTACCTTGGTTTGGTGGGAAGGCAGAACCCAAGCTGACATGAAAAGACATGGTAAGACTATCTCTGTTTGGAGTGAATTTGTTTCTGCAATCAAAAAGCAGTTCTATCCATTGGCCTACATGCAAAAAGCCATGATGAGTTGGCAAACTCTTCAGCAGTTGAAAGTGCAAAGTGTGCAAGGGTACACTCAAGAATTTAGAAAGAGAGCATTGATTCTAGGAATCTCATTAGACTCACCAGAGACTCTTTTGAAGTACATTGGTGGTCTACACAGCTACATGAGGCATACCATCCTCATGTTTAATCCCACTAGTATAGATGAGGTATCTGTACAAGCTACTCATCTAGAAGCTAGAGGAAAGAATGGAAATCCAGAGGTTGGGGGATCGTCCCAACCCACTGCAAGCAAGAGCAAGGAGAAACTAAAGCAGAAATGGAAAGCAAGGAAGGCTAACACTACACAGAAAAGAAAAACTTCATGCACTCATTGTAAAAAGGATGGGCATGATGATGAGCATTGTTGGATTCTGTGTCCAGAGCTAAGGCCTAAGAAGTTCGAGGGCAAGAAGAAGAAGACTGCTGCAGCTATTCAGAAAGATTTGTGGTCAGACTCAAAAGATGAAACAACCATTATAGCCACGGGTATAAAAGGTAAGAATTCTAAAGCATATCCTATTAATTCTGCATAATCTATTATTGTTGAAGAAAATGAGAGAAAAAGACATGAGATTTTCCATATTTGAGTTGTTTCCAAATATCAAAATATTGATACTTTGTTTGATAGTGGCTCACAAGCAAATTTAATTTTTGAAGGAATTGTAAAGAAGTTGGGATTAGCAACTACACGTCACAAGAAACCATACCCATTAGGATGGTTGAATGATAAAGCACAACTACAAGTGACTAGAAAGTGCAAACCCAAGTTTTCTTTTGGGTCAGCATTTGTAGATGAGGTTGAGGTAGACATAATTCCTTTGGATATATGTGGAATTGTTTTAGGAAGTCCTTACTTGTATGATAGAAAAGCTATTTTCTATAGAGCTGAGAATAAGTATCTACTTGCTAAAGATGGAATCAAATACTTTGTAAGATCTCATAAGCTCAAGAATAATTATACTCTCATAAACTCAGGGCAGATGAAAAGAATGATAAATTCATGCAAATAATTCTTACTAATGGTTGTAAAGGAAAAGAAACCTGATAAAACCAATGTATTTTAGGGCTATAATGCTAAACTACAAGCTGATATAGAAAAGGTTGTTTCAGAGTATGATATCTTGTTTTAAGAACCTAAAGGTCTTCCACCCAAAAAGGAAATAGTACATGATATTATTTTGCAGCAAGATGTTCCATTGCCTAACATTGGAATGTATAGGTTGTGTGCGTTAGAGAATGCTGAAATCAAGAAGCAGGTGCAGTAGTTGCTCGAGAAGGGGTTCATTAGGCCTAGCACATCACCATGTTGGTCACCAATTGTTTTGGTGAGAAAGAAAGATGGCTCATGGAGAATGTGCATTGACTATCGAGCACTGAATAAGATAACAATCAAAGATCGTTATCCCCTTCCTCGCATAGATGATATTTTGGATCAATTGAAAAAAGTTGTTTATTTCACCAAGCTGGACTTGCACAATGGATACCATCAGGTCAAAGTCGCAGAACAAGATGCATGGAGGACTGCTTTCAAAACAAAGTAGGGATTGTATGAGTGGCTGGTTATGCCTTTTGGCTTGACCAATTCTCCTGCTACTTTCATGAGATTAATGAATGATGTACTCAGACCTTATCTTGATGATTTTGTTATTGTGTATCTGGATGACATTCTGATTTTTAGTAAAACATGGGAGAACACATCATGTTAAGCAGACATTAGATGTTTTGAAAAGATAAAAACTTCATGTTAAACTCTCAAAATGTGAATTTGGCAAAACATCTTTAAATTATTTGGGTCATATAGTAGGGGGTGGTGAATTGAAAATAGATCCCTCTAAAGTGGCAGTCATTGTAAACTAGCCTAAACCCAAGTCTGCTACAGAAGTGAGAAGTTTCTTAGGAGCAGCACAAATATTGGAGGAAGTTCATTTCTAACTTTTCCTCAATTGCATCTCCTTTACATGCTTTAACAGGATTGAAAAAGGTGTTTCAGTAGGGAGGCAAACATCAGAAAGCCTTCGACACCTTGAAAGGAAATATTAGTACAACACTTGTACTAGCACTGCTTGATTTGCAAAGACCATTTGAGATCCAAACAGATGCCAGTGACTATGCCATGGGAGCAGTGTTGACACAACACAGTAAACCCATATGTTATCATTCTGAGACTTTTAATCCTGCAGTAGTTAACTGTCCTACATATGATAAAGAATTGTATGCATTAGTTTAGAGTATGAAAAAGTGGAAACATTACTTAATGGGTAAAGAGACAGTAATACATAATGATCATCAACCACTTCAATATCTACACTCCCAAACTAAGTTGCAGCAATCAAGACACTACAGATGGATGGGTTTTCTACAACAGTTTCATTTAGTCATTAGATATAAAAAGGGCATACATAATAAAGTTGCAGACATGCTATCCAGGCCTATTATAAATGCATCTACTATCCTTAAGCATAATTATGTGCTACATGAAAGCTACATTGATCAATATGCTCAAGATATAGACTTTAGAGATGTATATGCAACTTTGAGTCAAGGCAAACGGGTAGAAGAATTGGATTATCATATGAAGGACCGACTCTTATATCACTGTGGGAAACTCTGCATTCCACAAACTAATAGAATAAATATAATTAGAGAAGCACACACTTCTCTGACATCAAGTCACTTTGGGGTAAGTAAAACAGTTGCACAACTGCAAAGATTTTGTTATTGGCCAAAAATGAACGAGACAGTTTCTAGATATGTAAGAGGGTGTACTATGTTTGCTAAAAGCAAGCCCAGCAATAGAAAACTAAGCTTGTACACTCCACTACCAGTTCCTTCTCACCCTTGGGAAATTGTTTCCATGGATTTTGTTGGAGGACTGCCTAAATCTAGGAAAGGTCATGATTATCTATATGTTGTTGTGGATAGGTTCAGCAAAATGTGTATTTTGATACCTTGTAACAAACAGGTTACAGCTGAACAAACTGAAAAACTGTTCTTTGAACATGTATGGGTTCATTTTGGATTACCCACTTCCATTGTATCTGATCGAGACACCCAATTTGTGGGGAAGTTTTGGTCGAGTCTGTGGGAACTGATGGACACCAAACTAAAGAAAAGCACAACTTTTCATCTACAAACTGATGGCCAGACAGAAGTAGTTAACAAGATAGTGATCCAATTACTCAGAGGATATTGCAGCAAACATCCTAAGCTTTAGGATGAACATTTGTGTTATGTGCAGCATGCTTACAACAGAGCAAAACATTCTTCTACATAGAGATTTCCTTTTGAGACCTGTTTTGGTTTCATACCAAGGTCTCCTTTGGATTTTGTCTTTGGTAAAGGTACCACAGTTGATGGACACATTGATGTGGACAAGGCAACTAAGTTCATTTAACAAATCCAGGAGATCCACCAGGCAGTACAGAAACAACTGGAAAAGAGCCAAGCCAAATATAAGGCAAGGCATGACAAGCATCAGATGGAGCATAGTTTTCAAGTTGGTGACCAGGTCTGGCTGTATATCAGCAAGGATAGGATGCAAGGTGAAGGTAAGAAGCTAAAGCCTATTAGGTATGGACCCTTCAAGATACTTGAGAAGATTGGTGAAAATGCTTTTCGCCTTGATCTACCAGCTTACATGCACATCTACTCAGTCGTAAATGCAGATTGCTTGAGATTGTTTGAACCTTCAATGATTGAGGATCCTGAAGAGCAGAGTCAATTGCCTTCTATTGATGACCTGCTACCTAAATATCTTAATGAATTGTAGGAAGACACAGTGCTGGACAGGAAGCTGAGGACGACGCACAGGGGAGATGTTGAGTACCTTAGAGTAGGGCTCAAGGGTTCAAAGTCAAGCAGTGTAAAGTGGATTGAGATTGGACAAGTGAGACAACAGTACCCTCACTTAGTTGATGCTTGAAAACCAAATTTTGGTGGTCCAAAAGCTTTTCAGTGGGAAGGCTGTGATCCGAATTGGATCCATGAAGAAAAATTAGAGAACGATGACTGTATCAAATCAAGAAAAAACTCCGAATTCAAAGAGCATGGAGCAATCAAAAAAACCTTTGAATAGTGGCAGTTGGTAGCCAGCATGGAACGGCGAGGACCTCGGTCAAAGCGCGCTGACCGCGGCCCATGGAGACTGCGCAGGAGGAAAAGCTAGCCCCTGGGAAGCCTTGATCGGGAAAAGGAGGCAGTTTTTGATGCACGATTAGCGCTTAGCTGGGCAAAACCCCTTGAGAAGGAGAGGCCTCGAGCCCTCGGTCGCATGGGAGCCGGGGAAACTGTGGGAAGAAGGCTAAAGGTTAAAGGCGAGACTCGCACACCAAAACCGGCGGTATTTATCCGAGGCACCCTTGGGTGGTAAGAAGATTTGGCGAAAAAGGGCAGGCAGAGGAGAGAGAAAATCGCCGCTCATCATGTGCTAATGGTCGAACAAGTCAACTGCATGAAATGAGTGAATGGCGTTAGATCTGGGGGCTCCAGATCTAACGGTTGAGAATGCACCCGATGGAGAAACCGGAATTGACGGGGATTAAGCCGCAATATGTAAGAATTTGAGGTCCGATTTGATGCGGAGGTGGCGGACGAGTCATTTCCCGACGTAACCAAAGAATCGAACCGACGAGGAAAAAGCTGGCGCAGTTCATTGGAAGACAAGTGGCCACTCACTGTGAGCTGATGACCATGACACAGAGACAGGGGATTCCAAGCGAACAACAGTAGGTGATCCGACGGAGGCAGAAAGGAAATTGAATAGTCGTGAGGCCGATTGGCTTTAAAGCCATGAACAGACAGAACAGAACATATACAGAGAAAAATAAGGAAACAAAGACAGAGAAAGCAAAAGTGAAGAAGACAGTAAAGCAAGAAGCAGAAAGACAGAGAGCCGAGCTGACCTGCAGCATAAGGCAGCATCGAGCAATCCCTGAGAGGATCTGTCGGGAACTGAGCACCACATTGGGCTCCTCCCCTTAAGACCAGAGAGGTCAAAGAGCTGGTAAGGAAAAGAGTCTATGCACTCTAGTGGCTTGGGGAATCCAAGAACCACCCTGCCAAGTAATTCTATTTCAGGAGACTCAGATTGAGCTCCTCATTGTAATTCTCTGCTTTAAAGACACAATAAAATAAGGCCACCACTGAGAGCTGGACCGGAGATGTAGCCCTGGAGGATAGGGTGAACTCCTTTTTAATCTCTTGTGTTGTTGTATTTTCTTACTGTGTTTCTCTGTTGTTTTCCATTTCCAGTGTCTATGTATTTTGCAATCTGATCGATCCATTGCCTAAAACTACATAGACACACACCAACACATGAGTCTGTAATACCTTCATTCAATAATTCTTTAACTGGGATCACTCATAGGGTGATTATCAGATCACACACATGTATTACGTCTCATTTTATCTACATGTGTGGGTTGGAGACTCATTGCTTGAATGCTTTAGATTTTCTTGATGGTTTGATGTTACATTATGGATTATAGATGGATGATAGAGTCACTCACCTTGGGAAGTGTACTTTCTATATATTTGGAGGCATTTATGAATGTTTATATGCTCACATGTGTGACTCGTTGGGGGAGGGTCAATTTCTTCTTTGTACAAATGACATTTGTTTTGGTTTATGATTGAGACGTACAAGCTTCAAGAATGGGATAATATTCAATGTCTGTTATTGTTTATGTGGATGTTTGTCATAGTTTTGATTGGATAAGTAACATATTTATATTAGATTGTTTGTATGTGCTACTCTCCTTAGATGGTGAATGTCTTGTCATAATTTAATTGAAATTACCATAATAGTATTTTTCCTTGTATATTTTTGAAGTATATCGAGCCTTAATGAATTTAATGGAGTTTGGTGTCCAAACTTATCTCTTTTTTATGGTTGTAGAACCTTCAAAACTAGTTTTGATTCACCCCATTAGCCCAAGTACACTTCTACAAACAAGTCACAACTTTCTAGCCATAAAAAATTTCAATCCAAAACCTTGTTTCCTATTGTTAATTAGATTTAGAAATTGCTATGTAATCCTAAGCTCGATTAGGATCACTAGAAAACAAAAGTATATGGCTAACCCAAGACAATAAAAATCCCCAAGTCAAATTATCATGCAAGAAGTCTCCTTGCAATTATTAATGCTACAAGGGTTTGAGCAAGTACCTTGCCTCCTCGCAGGTTAGTGAAGGGTTTTGAGTCTAATGCATAATCCTCTTTGCTTCAATCCGTAGAACTCTTCTTTTTGCTTTTGTTCCCAAACCTACACATAATCACAAGCAAACAAAAATGACACGTGACCTTCCGCAAAAGATTTCCAACTCAAGACATCAAGAAATACATGAACATAAATCACTGCAAATGCTGAAATAAAGGAAGGGAACATGAATCTTCATTAACCATATAGACAAGAATACAACAATATAACTTCAACTTCAATTTTCCTCTCCACATTCTGGCAAAATTGCCCCACTATAATGAATAAGAAATCAAAGCAGCCTATAATGAATAAGAAATCAAAGCAGCATGAGGCTCTCAAAACTGAATCACAATAGCAATATATGACTTCCTGATTCTAGCTCACAAATTCTAACTAGTTTCAACCTCTAGAATGGCCTAGTATAAATAGGAAGGGGAAGACTCCCAAGAGTATGAATGTATATGTTTAGGATAAAGAGAAATTAGATAAGGTTCTCAATAATGTGTCCTAGCCAGCTCCAATATATGAGATAAGAACGTGGGTCGAACTAATCTTCTAGGAACCATAAGTATCTAAACCAAGTCTCCCAACCACACAGATAAAACTATGAAATCTCGATCATAACCGCATGAACAAAATGTCTTTCATGTGGTTAGAGGGTTCCAACTACACTCACAAGCTTGGATGTGTGCAGTTGGGGAGAAAATATGGGAAAATGAGTGGTCAAGGCCAAAACAAAAGGTCAACAACATAATGAATCAAGAGGACTTAGAACCCTAGGTCGAAAAATAGGCTGATAATAGATGCCTCCTAATGCATGAGGTCAGAAGAGTAACTCATGATCGAAATGCATTATAATAAAGCTCAGAGGTCAAAAGAGAAGTGAGGGGACAAAGCTAAGAACTCAAATCAGATGTTACCAAATTTTGAAGTCTCATATGTGCTTATAACATCCCCAATGCGGGTGTTATCACATTTGTTAAGTTTGACTTTTTTTAAAAGCTCACAATTGCAATATCAGTGAAAATTTTGTAATAAACAGGGGAAAACGCTAATGATGGGGTTACCAACACTATTGTAATTTTGAATTTTTTTAAAAATATGTTGACAATGGGAGTGTCTGCATTATCAGGTGTTTGAAATTGTAAACAAAAGAGATTTTGTAGATAGCCAAGGTATCATCGCCAAAATTACGAAATTCAAATCTATGTTTTATATTGTGCTAAAATATTCCACCTCGGCAAAACAGGTAATCATTTCTCAAACACGCTCTATTAGATCTGAAAAGAGAGATCACATGCTGAAGGGATCGTTTCTACCACCGAAGAGGTTTGTCGGCTTAAATTTCATAATTGAAGGGTTAAATCCTTTCTAATCTATTGTCAGTTAGTTATCATAGTACACACCAGGACATGTTTTTAAATAAATTACTGCATATATAAAGTCACCAATATCAATTACGATTATGTTATCCTCTATGCTAAAACACTCTTTTTATTGAGTTCCTGCCGGAGATTAAGGATCAAATCCCAATCCCCTATTTTTGTGTGTTCGTTAGGCTACGAAAGAGAAATGGGAAAAAGTGGAAAGTTGAATAGGAGGGAGCTGAAAGGGTATGATCTTCTTGAGGTATACCTGGAGATCTATCAACGATTTCAATAGGCTGGATGGGAATAATTCTTCTAGTGGTGCACCTATTTTCACGATGAAATGACCCGAACGTTTTCCTAGGCCTTTGATGGGCAACCAGTAGAGGTTGGAGGAATTTCTTTCTAGATGACAGAGGAATTAATTTATGAGGTTAGCCCAAAGATGGAGAGAAATATTTCATAAAACACATCTTGTCTGGAGTTGATGTGCCTTTCTTTCTAAAGGATGAATTCAAAGAAAAGAACTGGAGAGGAGGGGTGCATAGGTCGTGGTTAAAAGATGAATGGAATTATTTACTGTGAATTACTCAATCCTATTTTACCTGCGAAGGGTGCTACAACTGTGTCAACCTATACCATTTCCGATTTCTAACTCATTTGGCAGGCCAGATAAGAATCAATGCCTCTTATTTTTGTTAGAATGTTAAAGCATATGATCACCTGAATTCGAGCCAAGTCAGACCCATCCTCACATTTTATTTATCATAAATCTTTGATAAATTTATTAATTTAAATCCAGCTAAGGAAAGACAAGAGAACTTGGGAGAATTTTATATTTTGGGGAGGGTTTCAACCTCAACCTATTAAATCTAAAAGTGGTAGGAAAAAGGGTAGTAAGAAGGAAACAAAACAAGTCAAACACCATGAAACAAGAATATCATCTCAAAGAAATTTTGTTTTACAAACAAGAAGTCAAAAAAGGGTAGAGAAGACCTCTCCTTTAGTTCCTCAATTACATTAATTTTATAATATAAAGAGTGATAGGCTGAGGAAGACACAACAAACCCCTCCTACTGAAATCCTACCTATAGGTATCCAGTTGCCATAGAAAACTAAGGGAAAGATGACTCAGTCCCAAAATGAAAGAGCCTCAGCTGAGAAAGCCTTGTTTGAAATGTTTAAAGGGGGAAAGGGCATCACACTAGGTCGTGGAACAAGCTAAGACTAAATATCAAGTTAAAACAGAACCCAGAGCTTGCTAAGGAAGTCATAGATGTGGATGATATCCCACTAAGAGAAATGGTTATAAACAAGGAGAGAGCTGCCCATTCGAAAATACAAAAGAAGACAAAGTTTGACAAGAAGGGAACTCCCATGGATACTAGAGAAAGTAAAAGATAGAGAATGGCCAATGTGGATGCTCTTTTAGAGGAACCTCATACCCTTAATTGAAAATTGCTTTTTGATCTTTTGAATTTTTGACCCCTCACTGTAAAAATGAAATGATGGTCTTCAAACGACAAATCACTTGTTGGCGTTTTAGGACAGGAAAAGGTGGAGGATAATTGATAGTTCCATTGTCAGCGCGTTTTGGTGAACAGATTGGATGAAAACGTCGACAATCGGTCCATCAATAAAATTATCAGTTTCTGGTTGGTAAAGGATGATAGTGGGATTATCAACGATTGCAGGAACGGAACCTGAGAATAGAATCTACAAAAAAAAACCATTTTTGAAGGAATGACGAAGCGTGATTCCCAACAAAGGAGGGAGAACAACAATGCACTTTCGAGTCCCTGTTTTTACCCTGATTTACACCAAGTCATTTTGATTAGATACAGATAGGTTTTGAAAGACATTTTACATGCATGTACTTAATGATATACAATATTATTTTTAGATTATTGTAATTAAAGATAAGCTATAAACCTATTTTATCTATTGTATTCTCTATATAAACAGTTTCTGAAGAAGGAAAAAGGGTTGGAAATTTTGAAAGATAACCTTGTTTATGTATTGTGTGATCATATTATAATAAAGCAGTCTATGTGAGGAGTTTGCAAACAGTATTGTCTCACAATTGCCTGTCTATCTCTTGGTTTTTAATATTTTCTTCAATGTATGAATGCTAAGTGGTTTGAAATTGGAATTCATATTTCTGTGCTCCATTTTCTTTATATTCAGATATTTAAATACTTGTTTTTCACATTAGTATCACAGTGATATCCTTTACCATCCTCCGACTTCCTAAAAATTGTTAAAGGAATTGTCACTCTCTCTTTTTTATGATGTTTTCTCACTGAACCTGTGAGTATATAAAGATTATTGGGTCAGACTCCATGCCCAATGGTGAAATTTTCCTATAGTCCAACCAACCTCAGTTTTTCTTAAATAAATATGGCCATAGGATTTATTGCAAACCTTCTACCACTCTGACCTTGGGTAGTTGAGTTTTAGGTAGAGATCCCTCTCCAAGTTGAAGGGTCAGCTTTCAACCTCAAAGCGATTTTGAGGTTACCTTAGAGTTTTTTCCTTAGCCATGGTTTTCTCTAATTGATAACAGTGGGCATACCCATCCTCAGTCACAAAGAGATACTAAACATGGACGCCAAAACATACACTGCAGATCCATAACATGAAATACTAGAACATGGTCGTGAAGAAATATAGAGTGGATGCATGTGACTCATCAGATAGAGCATAGGTACGAACAAATACAATGTGGATCTATGTCACAGTATACATTAGTCGGACTATGGACATATGAAAGATAGAGAGGTGCCCCAGAATAGTCGTCAAAATACATAAATGATACATAACTCCAACACAACTTGGGAAGGGTGCCATATAAGAGTGAAATGTTCCTAACCCGGGCTCTTCGACATAACCCTGATGGTATGAATATATGACATGTGAATAGATGTGCTGAGGTCGAGCATGGGAGAAACCACCTGATTACCAACCAATGAGGTAAACTAGTAACAAGCGTGTGGGTATCCACCAATGAAGAAAATGGACCCTAATGTACCAAGTACAATCCATTAAGTGTGAATAGATGAACTGATGTCAAACAATAGTGAAATTGACTGATCTTGAGTTGATAATTTAAAGCCATTGTCAATCGCGAGGAATCCTGCCACTGAGGTCTACAAGCTCTAAGGTATTACTGGTTACTAGATCAAGTTCTTTGATAATTAATTGAAGTCGACAGGAGAATATCCATTGAAGGAGGGGCTTGATGAATCCCCCATCAATCGAAATGCAATAGACCAGGATGATGTGATGTATGGATGAAGTCATGAAGCGATGAAGTAAAATTGAGATAGGGATTCCTGACTCAGAAAGGTCAAAAAATTACTGTAGATGGCTAGCACAGGTTGAAACTTCCCTAGAACACATAGTGGCATGACACAAAAGTGACTTGGAAACCTGAATAATGAGCACCACGTGATATCATGAAACAACCTAGGAGGCATTGAAGCATATTCCATATGAATAGAAGAGCAACCAGTCGAAGGAGTAAATAGAATCATATGGATGGTACAACTCCTAAGCAAGCTAAAACCCAAATATGAGATAAGGATGCAGATAGGTTCCATGTTTAAGGGTGATGTGACTAAAGTTTCCATTTTTATGACTAATGGAGATGAATTTTCCCTTCACTTTCTCTTTTTCAATGTTCATTTTTCGTAATTTTAGTTCCCTAAGAGATAAAAGTATACAATGGAGAACCTACTAGCCATAGCAGACTAGAGTACTCATTTTTTGTAACAAGACTACTTAGTCCGAAAAATGGCTAAACTTATACTGAATAGAAAACCCTTCAAGTAATTTAACGAGCATGAAGGAGGCAAGTTCAATCGACAATCTTTTCTAAATTAAGGAGTTTGAATAGAGCTTGAAGAAAAATCCTTATGGAGGAATGAGTGGTATAAGGGGTAGAACCTAGTTCCGATTATGATGGAACTGCTCATGACATAAAGAGAACAAGAGGCTTGCTAGTAGGACCACTCATCACAATGATTCCTCCAGGAAAGCGAAAAACACCAAGTGAAAGCGAACGGTAAGCCAAGCAGGTGATGGCGATGGAATGGAAGAAACCAAGGCTCATCATGTAGAAATAGGCTGATAGAAAATGGTAATCATAAGGGATGAGGCTCAGCTTCTTGGTCATGGTGGTTCAGAAAGAGGAATTCCAAAAAAGAATAAAAATAACTGCATGGACACTAGGATGGAAAAGAGGTGGTATACTAGGGTATCCATGATCAAGTGATCTCTACCACCAAGTGACGACATGCATAATGAAGAGTGGCTAAATTCGCAACTTGACAGAATCAAACCTAAGGCATAAATATGGCACTATAGATAAAAATGCAATGAAGATGATGAAAATGACTTACCCCTATATGTCAGGTTCAAGAAAAACGCACCTAAGGTCCATGTGAAGTCTAGCCTTAAAAAGAAGTTTGAAATGACAGACTTAGGACACTTACATTATTTTCTTAGTCTTCAAGTCTTGCAATCCAAGGAAGTTATTTCCTTTTCCCAATCCAAGTATGCCTGTGATCTTCTACGCCATTTTCACGTGGAAGACTGTAAGCCAGCCCCTTCTCCCTTTCAGTATGGAGCCAAACTTTCAGTCACTTGTACTTCCCCTGAAGTTGATGCTACCTTATACCATCAAATTGTAGGAAAACTTTTGTATCTGACCCATACTCATCCTGACCTTTCCTTTGTTGTTGGCCTTATTGCTCGGTTTATGCAAAACCCACATGAAAGTCATTGGAAAGCAGCTAAAAGAATACTTCGTTATGTTCGAGGTATAATTCAGTTTGGGATTCATTACAGTGCTGAAGCATCTCCTCTATTGGTTGGTTTCACTGATTCCGATTGGGCTGGTGACCCTGATGATCGGAAGTCTACTGCAGGTTATGTGTTCACTCTTGGTTCAGGACCTATTACATGTGCTTGCAAGAAACAAAGTTCCATTTCTCTTTCTTTAGCAGAAGCGGAGTATCGTGGTGCTGTAGAAGCTAGTAAGGAAGCCCTATGGCTTCGTCAGATCCTGTCAGAGTTTAGCTTTCAGCAGCAGCATCCGACTGCACTTTGATGTGATAATCAAAGTGCCATTCAACTTTGCAAATATCCAGTCCAACATCAGTGCAACAAACACATTGAACTGCACATGAACTTCATCAGAAAGCTCATTCATTACCATGTTCTTGAAATGTAATATTGTTCAACAAATGATCAAGTTGCAGACATCTTAACAAAGGCTCTCACAGAGGTGAAGTTTACTAAACTTTGATTTATGGTTGGAGTTCAGGAAGTTTTCACTAAGGGGGGATATGCTCTAATGCCTCCTTCCTTCTCCTATTGTGTCATATTTGTACATCCTTCAATCCTATCCCAACTTGTTCTTAAGGGGGGATGTTAGGATATTTTGACACATAGGAAATAGTTAACTATAACTTGGTCTAGTGTAGAGTTAGGTAAAGTGTGTTTATTTAATATGTACTTTTGTAACTTACAATTCGACGGTCATGATATGTAGTGATCCGACAGTTCATTCTCTCCTCGGTATTACCGACACTTGATCCTTGTCTTAACACCCAATTGGTCCATGATCTATTTAAAGAGCATGGAGGGTCATTTGTAGGGTAACCGTTCATGATAGAAGCTTATATAAATTTTCATTCTTTTATTAATAAATTGCCTGAAGTGGCCGCGTTGGCTTAGGGCGTGGACTATTTTCCTCTTTGAGGGTTTTAACCACGTCAAGAATATTGGTGTATTGATCTGCGATCTATTTTCGAGCGGTGTCCTTTGGTGTTCTACCTGAGGAACCTACCCTCTAAATTCCTACAGTTGAATTTTCTCGTAGTATGTTAAAGAGTAAAGGACTTTCTAATAGTTTTTAGGCTAAAGCCATTAATACCGCTGTATATCTTAAAAATAGAAGCCCTACTAAGTATGTTGAGCACAAAACACCATTTGAATAATTTTATGGTTTTAAACCTAAAGTTAGTCATTTAAGAATATTTGGATGCAAGGCCTTTGCTCATATTCCTAAAGAGGATAAGAGAAAGTTAGATGCCAAAGCCATAAAATGTATTTTGATTGGATATTGTACCGATAAAAAAGCATATAAAATGTATGATCCAAGTACTCACAAGGTCTTTGCAAGTAGAGATGTTATATTTCATGAGCATGTAGATAAACAAATAAATTAAGATGAACATAATGTATGGCAACCTCCTTATGAAAGCTTTAAGAAAGAAGAATAAGTTGTGGAATCAACTCAAGTTCAAGAACACATGGACATCTAGATGACATTTCAAGGAGTCAAAGTCCACAAATAAATGATGAAGGCACTCCATGTTGGCATTATGGCTAAAGTGTTGTCCTTGATGGCAACTCATACAGGTGATGGATCACAGTACAACCAGTCAGTAGCAGAGATTGATGATTAGCTCACAATAATGAAGAAAATAAGAAGTACGTAGGTACTCATTACAAAAGGCGCGGACCCGCAGGAATATCATAGATAAAGTGCGTACATACCCGCAGGTACACCATGTAAAAGGTGTGGACCCTAGTTCACGCACTTTCATGCAGTGAAAAAGTATTCTCACGTGGGAATCCAATGGTGGACCATAGTATTTAGCCCGACGTATTTGATCCTATGGTTTGGTCAGTGGTATTGTTTTATATTATTATTATTATTATTGAGCCCCACGTTTTTGGGCCCCTTGTATTGGTTATCTATGGTATTGATCCATGATTTTAGGAAGAGCCTGCCTATATAAAGCAAAGGAGATCATTTGGCTAGACACTGGTGAAAGAAGAAGATCTTAAGAGAAGCTAGATCTGAAATTCTAGTGATGGGTTTGTGAGAGATAGCTGAATCTAAATCAAGGAGAAACATGAGAATTACAAGTCGGATCTACTAATGGGTTGAGATCTCCTCGGCGCATGTTCAGATCTGTAGATCTGACAGTCTGGGTTATTCTTGAAGTCTTGAAATTATCTATACCCGCAGGACCGCAAGTACAGTGAAAGAAAAGTGCGGAGATACGCAGGCGCAGAAGCATTACAGGTGCGCAGATACGCAGTCGCAGAAGCGCTGCAGGTGCGCAGATACGCAGGCCCAGAAGCGCTGCAAATGCGGAGGTGCGCAGGCAGTTCATTGGACACAGAGCGCAGGTACGCAGGAAGTCCGTGAGGCACAGTGCGTGGGTACGCAGGAAAGCAGTTGGAAATAGTGCGGATGTATGCAGGTGGTCTATGGGTGAAGCTGCGGACTTTTCATGAAATCTATTTAGCTGCCCCTGTTTATTATTGTTGTGTTCTGGGTTTTGAAGTGATGTCTGGTATTATGTTATGATAACAGCAGTGATTGATTGAATGATTATGATTAGCTTCGGTATTGATAGATGAATGGATCAGGTTCATAATGACTTATCCTTATATGATCTGGTGGACTAGATGTGGTTGAAAATTCTCATTGTATATGTATTGATGTGGTGATTGGGTGAATCAGAAGGTTGTATGATGAGCTTCAATATTGTTGTTGGGTCCAGTATGAAAATTGGATGAAATGTGGCCTTTCAGATTATGTGTTGTGCTTCAGTGTATCCAGTCTGAAACTTGATGAAACGTGGTACATGGAGGAGAAAAGATTGTAGGCAAGCACCTACGTACTAGTATCTAAGCTAGTACAAGAGCTAAAGGAAATCTTTGGAGCATTGTAGTAGGTAGCAGCCTACGTACTAGTAAATGGATTGACTAGTACAAGAGCAAAGGGGGTTGTAGCTCCCGTACTGGTATAAGACTGCACCAGTACAAATATTGTAAAAGGATTTTCTTATTAAGAAGAATATTGAGATGACTTGTGTGATGATCTATTCTATGTGTGCCTTATGTGTGATGATCTATTCTATGTTACTGCATCTGTTAACTGATAATATGGTTGATAATGTTCTAATGCACTCATTGAAGATCAATTAACTTAATCATAAGAAGTTGTGGAAGTAGCATATATGAATCTGATTATGGAAAAGAAAAAGTTTTATTAATGTGATAATACTGATTCACCCCCCCCCCCCTCTCAGTATTATTTCCAACAATTGGTATCAGATCAGGTCCTTTGATAGAAGCTTGATCGCTTGAAGGAGATCCGTGGAACAATGGGAAAGAAGCTTAAGAAGAAAGCACCTAAGAAAAAGAAGTCATCTCAGAAGAACTATGACAGTGGGAGAATCAATTGGGGATTAGGTATAAGAAGCCCTTCAGATTCAGAATCAGATTCAGAATCATTATCATGTATGAATATATTATCCTCTGATGTTCCAGCTATCTTTCCTTTTGGAAGAGATGAAAGTGATAGCGAAACTACTGAATTTGCTCTTATGGGTGAACAAGAAAGATATCAAATAGAGGCAATATTTAAAAGGCTGACCGAAAAAATTAGAGATCAACAAGATCTATTGAACAAAAGGGAATGTGACTTCAAAGAAGAAGCTACCAAACTGAAGGCCCAACTAGAAGAAGGAAACAAGGTAAGTAAACTACTCAAGGACAAGGAAGACCAATGTCAAAAATTGCAGCATGAAGTGACATCATTAAGAAAAGAAGTCAACGAAAGAAGCACAACCATCAAGAAACTCAAAGATAGATCCAACTACTATGAAAATCTTGAAGCCACGATCCTCTCACTAAAGGAAGATCTTGAAGAATCAAAGAAGCAGAATGAAGATCTACACCAAGCAATAGAAAAATAAGACAACAAAGTCATCAGCTTAAAGTCCCAGCTGGAATGTGCCTTCAGAGTTCGTCAAATGCAGCAGGATCTGAATGAAGAACAAGAAAAGGAGATTCTCAAACTAAGGAAACAAATGGAAGAAGGAAGGAAAGCTGAAGAAGATTTGAAAAAGCAATCTCTTGAAAAGGAAGAACAACTTCAGGTTGAGATAAATATCTTGAAAGGTAAATTAGAAGAAAAGGATAAGCTTTTACGATTTCAAGATAGTTCTATAGTCTTGGATGATATTCTTAGTAGTCAAAGGTCTCCTGCTGTAAAGACTGGTCTTGGTTTCCATGAATCTGTTGAAGGTGAATCTAGTTCACAAGGTGAGGCAAGGAACTCTAAAGAGAAACCTAAAGTGATCAACGAAGAAATGAAAGATCAATCTCATCATCAACCAAGGAAAGATATTCCTCAAAGAAAATCCTTTACTCCTATAAATAATGTTGAATGTTATGTATGTCATAATCTTGGACATGTTGCAGCTAGATGTAGAAGAAGAAGGGTTCAAGACCATTATGCAGAAAGATCATCACATTCAAGGTACTTTAATGGATATTGCTTTGCTTGCAATATGTATGGTCATAAAGCTACTGACTGCTACAAAAGGAATATGAAACATGTAAGATGTTATGCATGTAACAAGCTTGGACATATAGCAAAGGAATGCAGGAACAAAGCACGGACATCGCACCAAAAGGAGAAAACATCATCATGCTTGAAGATATGGAGAAAAAAAGATGTACAGTCAGAAAAAGGCGGCACAACACAACGTACAGACATACCAGAATCAGAGGGAGCTGAAAGTACAAAAATTCAGTGTCCTGAATCTCATATGGAAACTCCATAAAGGGAAGTCGCGTATATATGCGAGTTGGATACTGCACAATCGCGTATATGATTGTTTGAAGAAAGGTAGTAGGGAAAGTGAAGTTGGAAGTGAATCTATGAAGTATGATCTCTCCAGCACAAGATCAGATCTGGGAATCTGACTGTCAGTGGCACATAGGAGGACTATTTAATTGGGTTCTAATCAGAGGTACGCAGACCATTCACTGCGAAAGTGTGGGCGTACGCAGTAGAGCGGAAGTTCCTATGCGGAGGAACGCAGGTGATACACAGTGAAAGTGCGAGGATACGCAGTGAAGGCACAGTCCCAGTGCGGAGGTATGCAGTGCGATAAAGGTTCAGGTGTGGAAGAACAGTAAAGGTACGCAGCGTGGCAGAGGTTCAGGTGCGGAGGCACAATGAAAGTACGTGGCGCTACAGAAGCCGTAGGTGCGTAGATACGCGGCGCGATAGAAGCACTAACTGCGGAGGCACAGTGAAGGTACGTGGTGCATTTAAAGGAATAGTGCGTGGATACGCAATGCAGTTCAAGGCTCTCTCCGAGGATACGCAGAGGTGCAGAAGGTGAAGTGCGGAGCCACGCAGGCCATATAATGAGAAACTGCGGATCTGTCTTAAGGCATTTATTGGCTGACTTTTCTTGTTGATAAGATCTGACAGATGGCACCAGTTTAGGGGGATCATATGTTTTTAATGCATTGTTGGCATTATGGTTAATAGACCTTGGTGATGATGCTTATATAGATAAATGATTCATCTTGCTATGAGTTGTTCACATGGTTCTTGGATAAGATTTGTGGTTGATTCTCTAATGGTGCTTACATGGTAACTTTCATAAGGATAAGGAGAAGCACTTAGCTTGAATTCACATCTTCTTGATGATGAGTCACTCATATGCTGCTGTTGACATATGCATAAAGATCATATATTACAGTTATGATGCATGATTCCTTTCATCCTTGGCACAAATGGATGAGGATTGTTGGCTGGATACAGGGATGATTATTCAAAGTTGCGTTGTGAGCTCTTATGATGATAGGATTGTTTCATACCTTGATGATTCATGCACTAATGCAAGTTGCTGATCTAGTTGCTGTTGATAGATACTATGGAGCAGATCATACAATGTTGTTGCTGATGTTTATCATGATCTTATTTAGGTGTCTGATCTCTGTAAAGGTCATATCAAGACTCATGATGTAATAGTGTGTCTCTATCTATTGTAGTCATTTGATGAGATCTCTTCAGGTCATGTAACGGCCTATGTTGGTTTCCCCACTATGCCTGGGATGAAGATGTAATATTTCTGATGTATCCCCACTTGGTTGGGTGGATGATCCTCACTTGGTTGGGTGATGGATATATGTATTGAGTCTTTTGGTGATAGGAAGGTCATTTATGATGTATAGAGTCATGTTCTTCTTGTAGAACATCTTTTTGCAGACCTTGCTTACTGTCAGGGGGAGCTTGAGCATGAACAACACTATATAACAGAGCAGACATTTCAGCATGATCAGATTGGTGCACCATGGCATATACAAAGGGGGAGCTCATATGATTTATAATCAGGGGGAGCATGTTCTTAGGGGGAGCAAAACCCTTTGCCCTTGATGTCAAAGGGGGAGAGTGATTTGGTGTTGTTGCCATCAAGTCCAAAGGGGGAGATTGTTGGCATTATGATGCATGTGTTGTACTTGATGGAAACCCTCTCATAGAAGATCATCTCACTTGTACACATTCAGATGAATCCACAGAAGAGATATCAGATATGACAGAATACATGGATGTAGGACAGTGCAAAGGGATCAGATGACAGTTCACAAGTAAGATTTGCCATCAAGTCCAAAGGGGGAGATTGTTGGCATTATGGCTAAAGTGTTGTCCTTGATGGCAACTCATACAGGTGATGGATCACAGTACAACCAGTCAGTAGCAAAGATTGATGATTAGCTCACAATAATGAAGAAAATAAGAAGTACGCAGGTACTCAGTACAAAAGGCGCGGACCCGCAGGAATATCATAGATAAAGTGCGTACATACCCGCAGGTACACCATGTAAAAGGTGCGGACCCTAGTTCATGCAGTGAAAAAGTATTCCCACGTGGGAATCCAATGGTGGACCATAGTATTTAGCCCGACGTATTTGATCCTATGGTTTGGTCAGTGGTATTGTTTTATATTATTATTATTATTATTATTATTATTGAGCCCCACGTTTTTGGGCCCCTTGTATTGGTTATCTATGGTATTGATCCATGATTTTAGGAAGAGCCTGCCTATATAAAGAAAAGGAGATCATTTGGCTAGACACTGGTGAAAGAAGAAGATCTTAAGAGAAGCTAGATCTAAAATTCTAGTGATGGGTTTGTGAGAGATAGCTGAATCTAAATCAAGGAGAAACATGAGAATTAAAAGTCGGATCTACTAATGGGTTGAGATATCCTCGACACATGTTCAGATCTGTAGATCTGACAATTTGGGTTATTCTTGAAGTCTTGAAATTATCTATACCTGCAGGACTGCAAGTACGGTGAAAGAAAAGTGCGGAGATACGCAGGCACAGAAGCATTACAGGTGCGTAGATACGCAGTCGCAGAAGTGTTGCAGGTGCGCAGATACACAGGCTCAGAAGCGCTGCAGATGTGGAGGTGCGCAGGCAGTTCATTGGACACAGAGCACAGGTACGCAGGAAGTCCGTGAGGCACAGTGCGTGGGTACGCAGGAAAGTAGTTGGAAACAATGCGGATGTACGTAGGTGGTCTATGGGTGAAGCCGCGGACTTGTCATGAAATCTATTTAGCTGCCCCTATTTATTATTGTTGTGTTCTGGGTTTTGAAGTGATTTCTGGTATTATGTTCTGATAACAACAGTGATTGATTGAATGATTATGATTAGCTTCAGTATTGATAGATGAATGGATCAGGTTCATAATGACTTATCCTTATATGAAGTGGTGGACTAGATCTGGTTGATAATTCTCATTGTATATGTATTGATTTGGTGATTGGGTGAATCAAAAGGTTGTATTATGAGCTTCAATATTGTTGTTGGGTCTAGTATGAAAATTGGATGAAATGTGGCCTTTCAGATTATGTGTTGTGCTTCAGTGTATCCAGTCTGAAACTTGATGAAACATGGTACATGGAGGAGAAAAGATTGTAGGCAAGCACCTACGTACTAGTATCTAAGCTAGTACAAGAGCTAAAGGAAATATTTGGAGCATTGTAGCAGGTAGCATCCTGCGTACTAGTAAATGGATTGGCTAGTACAAGAGCAAAGGGGGTTGTAGCTCCCGTACTAGTATAAGACTGCACTAGTACAAATATTGTAAAAGGATTTTCTTATTAAGAAGAAGATTGAGATGACTTGCAGCAGGTGGTTTTCTCCCGCATTGGGTTTCCACCTTATATCATGGTGTTCATGTGTGTGCCTTATGTGTGATGATCTATTCTATGTTACTGCATCTGTTAACTGATAATATGGTTGATAATGTTCTAATGCACTCATTGAAGATCAATTAACTTAATCATAAGAAGTTGTGGAAGTAGCATATATGAATCTGATTATGGAAAAGAAAAAGTTTTATTAATGTGATAACACTGATTCACCCCCCCCCCCCCCCTCTCAGTATTATTTCCAACACTCCATAGAGAAGAAGAAGAGGAGAAGGTACTCCACAATGTAATGAACCTCTAAGAAGGTAAACACGACAGATTCAAACCCCTATCATGTATAAAGATTATGCTTTAATGTCTCAAGTAATGATTGTTTTTGAGCCCTAAAATTATGAACGAGCTAAAAATAATAAAGAATGGATGAAATCTATGAAAGAAGAATATGACTCTATAATGAAAAATGAAACTTGGGAATTAACAGAATTACCTGAAGATAAAGTTCCTATAGGATCAAAATGGTTGTACAAGACAAAATTTAATGTAGATGGTAGCGTAGACAAGTATAAGGCAAGATTGGTTGCAAAAGGTTATTCACAAAAAGAAGGTATAGATTATGAAGATACCTTTGCTCCGGTTGCAAAAATGAATACAATCAGAATAATGATAGCATTAGCAACTGAATATGTTTGGAAGCTACATCAATTAGATGTGAAGTGAGCTTTTCTAAATGGTGACTTAAAAGAAGAAATTTATGTTTTTCAACCAGAAGGATTTGTAAAGAAGGGAAAAGAACATCTTGTATGGAAGTTAAAAAAGGCCTTTATATGGACTAAAACAAGCACCTAGATCTTGGTATGAGAAAATCGACAAATTCTTCTTTCAGCAGGATTTAACAAAGGCAAAAATGATCCTAATCTGTATGTCAAGACAGATAGAAATGGGGATATAATATTACTCTCTATATATGTTGATGATCTAATAATGTTAGATGATCCAAAAATACAAATTTTATCATAGGTTATAAATTTAGAATAAAATAATTATTAATTTAAGATATTAAATTAATAATTATTATTCTAGAATGTTTAATTATTTAATGGAGACTTTTAGAATTAGCATATTGTTGTAACAAGATATGACTCTCCAAATGTGTCGTATCTTAGGCTCTATTTTAGGAGATTAGTTAGCTAGTAGGTTTGAAAAGCATTTAATGTAAATGGACACTTGTTATTTAATAAGTGATCCATAATTAGAGGTAGTTAGGACATGGAGCTTATAAATAGCTCATTGCAAGAGTGTTTGGTTGTTCGGGTGTAAGCTCTTGCAAATCAATTATGTAATTGTTTTTTTGATTAATAAAATTACGTGTCTGAGGACACTTCTGCCATTATTGTGGTATCAGAGCTCCAGTAATGCTGCAGTGGATTTGAGGAGATTTCAGCTCAACAAAGTCCTGGAAAACTCCATTCAGTTGGCCAGCAAATCATTGGTATGGAAATTGTACAGTTTTGTTTAAAAGGAAAATAAATTTTATCATTGATTTTAGATTTTGTTTAAAAATCTAAAATTCATTTTTTATTATAAAAAATTTGCCTCTGTATCTTGGAATTTTGTATGATTGTTTCAAATTGTTTGAGTAAATTGAAACAAAAAAAAAAGAGGACAACGCTAAATTTTCTGTTTGAACGAGGTTGCTTTGAGTAATTGTTGTCGCTGGGCAGAAAGGTTGTTCGACTGAAAATAAGGTACACCAGGGAAAGAATGTACAGGAATTTCTGCTTTTAAAGCCATCTGAAGAGTATTACGTTATGCTTTAAAGCCGTCTGAAGCGTATTACGTTATACAGATTTTAGAATTCGGCATTGCGTTTGAGGCTATATTTCCACGCCATATTGTTGTGTTTGATCAGGTAGAGAAGACATTGCGTAAATATACAAAAACGTTTGCACAACAGTTGGCAGCGGAACAGTCTGCCCGAGGAAACGTTGAGAGAGATTTGCGTGAAAGAATCTGTGAGCTTGAACAGAAATTGTGATCCACGTCTCCTGCCTGTCCTGGTCGAGGCATTTCCTTTTCTGTTAATCTTCCTTGTGCGATTATGTAAGTGTGGATAATTTTGTTTTACAAATAGAGCAACACATATTAACAAACAATTCTGATGTCATGCACATATATATTTTGAACACTTGCGATGAAAGCATAAGAACGATGGCTTTGAGGAGAAACGTGAATTCAAGTGATTTCATAAAGTTTTAATAATTATTTTTAATGGGAAGTATGTAAAGGCTTTTTTAAAGAGTGTTTATAAAGTCCTTATGGAATTTTAAGGAGACATAAGGAGTATTTCTAATTCCTTATGTAATGGAGTGATAAGTTTGGAGAGATCTAATGATTTGTAATTTTGCGAATTTATTGTTATTGGAGTAATAAGGGTCTTGTAACATTTGTTAAGGTGATTGTAATTTTTTGGAGCAATAAGGAGTTTGTTATTTTTGTAATTTTTCGAAGGAGATAAATGTAACTCAAAGTAATTTTACTTTGAGGGGGGGTAAATTATTTTACCAAGTTGTGCAAAAGCACCATTGTAAAAAGTCAAACTTTGAAAGTTGCCCTGTAAAAATTTGAGAAATTGACTAGAGCCAAGTGCAAAGCTCAGTCAATATTCTCCTGTTTTGACAACTATTCGAGGGTCAAGGCCAAGCCCCGATAGATCGTGTTTTTTGTGTGGTGTGTTGTGTTGACTATCTTGTCCTTTCTGTTCTGCTTCTTGGTGCGTCTCTTCATCGCTAAAAATGTCTAAGTTGATTAACTTATTTTCTGATTCTGACAAACTTGAAGGCACCAAATCTTATAAAACGTGGCATCGTCTTATTGAAAGCACACTCATTTACAATGAATTACGGCAAGGAATATGTGATGGAGATGTTAAGCCTAATAAACCCACAGATGCAGATCCACTGGCAAAATGGGAAATCAAGAATGCTAAAGCCTTAGCTCTTATTAAATCGTCTGTGAATGATGAAATGTATGTACATATAGAGAATGCCATAGATGCATGGACTGCCTTGAAAACTTTTAAAGACCTCTTTGATACTCAGCCTGAATCAAAGAAGGTTGATTTACAGTTAAAATTGTTGCAACAAAAATTACCTGAAGATGGTGATATTCTTGAATATCTCTCCAGACTTAAGAATATTAGGCAGGAAATTATTAATGTTGGTTTTCCCGCAATTGATGATAGCTTTATGGTCACAATTGTAATTGTTGGGCTTCCTTCTTTCTATACGCATTTTTTAGAGACTTTACAAGTAACTGGGAAATTAGAAAAACTAAAGTTTGATGAACTTTTTGAAATGTTAAGTCAACATGATAAAACTTTTGGGAAGAAGAAGAAAGTTGGTGAAGATTTTTTTCTCACAGAAGCCAGCAAAAGTAAGTCATCAACAGATAGTTCTCGAGGAAGAGGCAGATGGAATCAGAATCAAGCAGCATATAATCGAGGTTGAAGCCAAAGCAGAGGCAACAATTTTAACAGAGGAGGAAGAAATATTTTTCAAGGTAGAGGAAACAACCAAGGAAGAGGCAATTTTCAAGGACAAGGATATAATAGTCAAGGAAGAGGACAATCTCAAAATAGAGGTCAAAGCAGAGGCAGAGGACAATCTTCAGGAAGAGGAAGAGACTTAAGTCAAATTGTATGTCGAAGATGTAACAAAGTTGGCCATTATGCTGAAGATTGTCGAACTTCACTTAATAAAATTCCCAAGTTTCAGCAGCATTCAGCACAATTTTCAAATGATCAAGATGAAGATAGCTCAGAATATGTTTTTACTTCCTCACCAACATCACAAATTTCATCTCATCTTAGAAGTGACTATGAAGATGCCTGGATCTTGGATTTCGGGGCAACTCAGCACATGACTTGTCGACGTGATTTTTTCTGGAATTTTCAAGAATGCCAACTTAATTCACTTTTTCTTGCTGATGATACAAAACATACTCCTTATGGAAAAGGAGTAGTGAAAGTTTTTCTCCCTGACATTGGAGAAAAACTGATTTCCAATGTATGGTATGTACCCAGTTTCAAGAAAAATTTGCTCTCTTTAGTCACGATTCGACAAGCAGGACATCAGGTGATTATGGAAGATGGTTTAGTGAAGATCAATTCAGTGAAACAGAACTTGAAAACAGTTATGACAGGTTATGAAGATGGAAAACTGTTACGGATGAAAGGGATAGTTATTCCAAGGCATTCTGATTTTGCAGGGGCAGTGACTACAGGTATTTCACCTATCAGACTATGGCATGTTAGATATGGACATTTGAATTTTGAGAGTCTTTCTCAATTGCAGAAACAAGGAATGGTTAAAGGACTTCCCACATTCAAAAGGGAAAATGCAAAATGTGAAGCTTGCATTTATGGCAAACAAAATCGATAAAGTTTTCCAACAAGTTCATGGCGTGCAAACAGGCGGCTACAACTAATTCACAGTGATGTTTGTGGTCCACTCCAAACCTCATTTGGTGGTTGCAAGTATTTCTTACTATTCATTGATGATTTCAGCAGAATGACTTGGGTTTACTTCTTGAAGAACAAGTCAGAAGCTTTTGATAAGTTTAAAATTTTTCGCCAACTTGTTGAAAATGAAGTCAAAGAAAAGATAGGTACTCTCAGGACGGATAATGGGGGATAATTCAATTCAAATGAATTCAAAACTTATTGCAGTGAAAATGGCATAAGACGACATCTCACTATTGTTTACACTCCACAACAAAATGGAGTAGTCGAAAGAATGAATCGCACTTTGTTAGGAATGGCGAGATCCATGTTAACCTTCAAGAGGTTAAGTCCAATATATTGGGCGGAAGCAATTCATACAGCTTTCTACTTAAGAAACAGATCTCCAACTGCTTCTTTAGATGGAATCACACCTTATGAAGCTTGGTTTGGTTTCAAACCTCGAGTTAAACATCTTAGAGTTTTTGGGTCAGTGTGTTATGCCTTAGTTCCGAAAGAAAAACGAACTAAGCTTGACTCAAGAAGTTTAAAATGCACAATGATTGGCTATTCTGATGAGAAGAAAGGGTATCCTCTTTTGACCAATGGAAAATTCATTGTGAGCAGGGATGTCATTTTTGATGAAACAGAGAGTAAGAGTGCTGAAGAAATTGAAAATCTTCTTCACAAATTAGAAACTAAGGGAAGTAAAAGAAATGGACAAATGCAAAGTCAACCAACTTCACCAAATTGGTATGAACTTGATTTTCCTTCCTCTGAAGATGAGTCATCCAGTCCATCTACATCAACAACATCATCTGGGTCTTCTAGCAGTTCATCCGCATCTCCAAGCAGCAGCAGTTCTTCAGACAGTGAGTCTCCACATTCTTCACCTGAACGACGAACATCAGTTTATATTAATCCTCTTTACAATGATGGGGACTTTACAGAAGCACAAACAAGTGAGCACCAACTTCCGAAATGGGCAGTTCAACTTTTGAAAGATGTAAAGCCTGATGAACAGAATAAAACTGGCACCAGAAGGACACATAGAAGTGAAGGCAATTTTGCCTTGATAGCAAATGATTTTACTGAACCTTCCACATACAAAGAGGCAGTAAAATATAAAGAATGGCAACAGGCTATGGTTGAAGAATATCAAGTAGTAATTGATAACAACACTTGGAAACTTGTTGATTGTCCAGCAAATGTTAGACCCATAGGCTGTAAATGGGTTTACAGAATTAAGTATAATCAGAAGGGTGAACTTGACAAGTATAAAGCACGACTTGTCACAAAGGGTTTTGCGCAGCAGGAAGGCATTGATTATGAAGAAACTTTTGCTCCTACAGCTAAATGGAACACCATCCGATTAACACTTGCATTGGCCGCTCAAAAAGGATGGAAAGTTCATCAAATGGATGTGAAAAGTGCTTTTCTCAATGGGGATTTACAGGAGGAAGTGTATATGACCCAACCACCAGGTTTTGAAGTTGAAGGACAAGAACATAAAGTCTGCAAATTGATCAAGGCTTTATATGGATTAAAACAAGTTCCCCGAGCTTGGTATGCAAAGATGGATGAATACCTTAATAAAGTTGGTTTTCAACGAAGTGAATCTGATGATACTTTGTATGTGCGACAACAGGGAAAATTTCTGGTAATTCTTGTTATGTATGTCGATGATTTGATCATCATTGGCAATCATGATGATCATATTGCACAGGTCAAAAAGGAGTTACATGCAGGTTTTAAGATGACAGATTTGGGATTACTTCACTACTATCTTGGAGTTGAAGTCTTCCAACATCCACATCATATTTTCATTTCTTAGAGTAAGTATGTCGCAGAGATTCTTCAACGATTTGGCATGCAAGATTGCAAGCCCGTTCTCACCCCCATGGAGCAGAATTTAACAGGGAGTGCAGTTAAATTGATCAAATATATAAAAATGAAGTTATCACAGGAATTTGAGATGAAGGATCTTGGTCAGATGCGTTATTTTCTAGGTCTTGAAGTATGGAGAGATGATGTAAGGACCTTAATCACACAAAGCAAATATACAAATGAAGTACTAAAGAGATTTCATATGAATGGATGTAAAGCAGCAAGTATTCCCTTGGAACAAAATATCAAATTGAGAAGTGAAGATGAAACAAAAGAGGTGAATGGAACATTGTATCGACAATTAGTGGGAAGTCTAAATTATCTCACTACCACTAGACCAGAAATTGCTTATGCAATAAGCATACTTTGTCAATTCATGGCTATGCCTCATGAAATCCATTGGATAGCTACAAAAAGGGTCCTTCGTTATTTAAAGGGAACTATCAATTTTGGTATTGAATATACTAATTCTTGTAATGTTGAATTGACAAGTCATTCTGGGTCTGACTGGGTTGGAAATCCAGATGACAGGAAATCCACCACTGGATACGTCTTCAATATAGCATCGGGAGCTATATCATGGAGCAGTAAGAAACATGCAACGGTTTCCTTGTCATCAACTGAAGCAGAGTATAAATCATTATGTAGTGCCACCTGTGAAGCTATATGGCTCAGAAGAATACTTGAATATGTTGGCAATGTTGAAAATAGCAACAAGAAGTGCTAAAATTCACACCACTATAAATAGCAGTTTGGGTATGAGTGCTAGATTGAGCAACAGGGAATGAAAAATGGAAGTGCTAAAAATAGCATTATATTTTTAGCAGTTTAGGATGGATTCCTATTTTAGTCATTCCCTGAACTAAAGTGGTGAAGTAAAATTTGAATTTGAACTTAACAACTATTTGAAAATAAATTAATTAATTCGCCATGAGTTAATTAGTTGTGAAAAATCAAACATGAAGTCTATGTGAGGACATGCAACAGTGTCTCCAGTAAATGAGGAATTTATCCATCATTTAAAGAGACACGGATGAGTTCTATATTGAGTAGTAATTAGTTGGCTTACTTAACTAAGTCAAGTCCAATTGTATTTGATTTAAACATTTTGTTTAAATTAATGTGAGTTCAGTTAGTTAATGCTTGCATGCATGTAACTGTTGCACTTCAGATAATTGAATATTCTCTCATAAATAACTCATGCATGTCAGTTCAGACAGAGACCCAGTTGAGATCAAAGAAGGGACAGTGTATTATCAGTTGGATGAATTTTTTTCCTATAGAGGAAGCTCATCCATGGAGAAGGATTCATCTCCTTCAGGATTGCACAGTTACTACTGAGCCAAGTGAGCAGTGTGAGGTGGGAATTCACATGTGTGGAAGCACTGGACCACAATAAAAACTGCGCAAGGAAATAGGAGGCTTGGAGGGCAGAGGAGAAGGTTTGTGAGAGGCCTTTGACTGTCTATGAGTAGCAGAGGGATTATACTGAGAGCTGGATAGCTTCCGAGCTAAGGCTTTGAGTAATTCTGAGACTATTTTCCACTTGTATGACAATACAGAGAGTGGGGTTTTAGGCTAAGGCTTTCCTTGGATTATTCTTCTGTGTTATGTGTGATTGCTTCTTCTTCTCAGTTATATTTGTTCTTGGTTGATACTGCTCATATGTGATTAAGCTTCCGCAAAGTTTATGGTAGAACTAGATCTAGTATTATGCTTTAGTACCTTGCATATATCAGTTGATTTATAGGTGAGATTTCTACATGGTATTAGAGCACAGGTGATCAAGGAAGAACAATATATAAGAAGGGAGAAGTTTAAGTTTGTGATTCCTGAATATAGAAATCAAGTTCTTATCACATCTCTATTTCACCTATGGCGTTCAGTGGCTTAAGACTTGAATATGCCCTTGATGGTAGTTTGAATTATATAGCCTTGAAGGATCGCATGGAGGCAGTATTAGAAGACAACGAGCTGAAGGAATTCATTGATCAAAAAGTCCCCAAGCCCCCAGCAGCTAATGCCCAAGAATTGGCGGAATGGAAGAAATGTGTGGCTAGAGCAAGGAGAATCCTTCTGGAGGGAGTTCAAGATCGCATAGTCTCTATTCTCCATGGGAAGGAGACACCATTTTCAATGTGGAAAACATTGAAAGATCTATATTAGAATAGCAGTGATCAGAGGAAGTTGGCATTGAAAGACAAGCTTCGGAAGATCAAGTGTGAAAAGGGCGACACGATCTCTACATATCTGGACAAGCTCACCACATGCAGGGATGAGATTGGAAGTGTAGGGATCATGACAATGGATGATGACATGGTGAGTCTTTCACTCCTCGGTCTTCCTAAGAGCCGGCATAACTACCAGGACTCGGTTAATGGAAGAGAGAAACTGCCAGATTGGGAATGACTTTGATCGGATTTGATGCAGGAGGAGATAAGAAGAAGCACCAGAGATGGTTCTTCATCCATGGAGGATGAAGAAAACTGTGCCTTAGCAAGTAAGGCAAAGAAGGGGAAGGATAGGGTTTCTCATTCCGAATCTAGTTCTTCCCATGATGGGAAGAAGTTTGACAAATCGAAAGTGCGATGCTTTCGTTGTCATGAGGTGGTGTCGTGGTGGAAAAAGTCGTTTGTGCGGGCACAACTGACCTCCCTAGGAGTCTAAACTCTCTAGCGACAAACAAGACAAAATGGAGTGATCTTTCTCTAAATATACCTTTTAAAACATGAAAACTACAAGTGTTTAGGCTTACCTTGTTCCAAAACGCTGTTGTTGTAGTCCGTCCTTGCCGATCCGGATGAGCTCCTCCTTCACATCAATTCCTGCAACCACAAACAATCAAACAATTACCAAGCACTTGCATTTCATATAATAAAACATATATTCAACATGCAGACCAAGGAACACATGAAATAACTCATTAACACAAGCTATTGAGAAAAATAAACCAGTTTGTATTAATAACGAAACAAAGAAACTCTTACAACCTGGCCTTGGTGTTGTGCAAGTTCCTCCCAGGGTCCATCAAGGGTTTTCCTCTACTTTGACAAAGCTCACCCACTTCCAAGTAGAATCAAGCAAAGACAATCTCTCCTCACAAGGTTCTAAATGGGAGTCCTAATTCCTGCAGCATTTACCCAAAGAAAATGTATAGCTTCAACCTCTCCTCCTTCTGGCTCAATGCCTTTATTTATAGTGCTGTAAAGAGGTTATTCAGGTCCACCATCAATGGGATAATCCCCCTCTTTGGGTGGGATAGCTCCCTTATTGATGGGATAAGTTCCCCCTTAATAGAGATGCATGAACCAACTGGAGGCGCATCCATTTCACCAAACCGACCTCTAGAAAGTTCTAGAAGTAACCACAAGTAACTTTTTTAAGATGAAACTTGCGCATTTTGCCTTTTACAGAAGGACGCACCTGTCCTTTGACATACAGAGCGTCCAAAGACGCAGATTTTGTGAACATGATCAGCGTCCCCGCAGGTAAGGCTCGAGAGAACCTGCGACCCCAGAGATAAACACATTTTTTACAAGACTTTCTCTCTTCTTTGAGTTTGAGATGGATAACAGAGGCATAAGACTTGCCTAAGAGGGTAGCATGACTGTTGATTTGAGCCATACTAACTGTAAGTAGTCATGGTGACATTTTTTTAGTGTAACAGATTGCCCCCTAAAGTGCGAAGCCTGGAATAGATTTAGGGTTTTGTAATTCTAGGAAGGGTGAAGCGCTTTATCATTTCAAGGATTGTCTTGTGGATGGCCTGGTTGGAACCTGCAATTTTCAACACAAAATAAATGGATAAGATTATATCATCATTGAGGTAGGCATTCCCATACTCAGATTCAAAACTTTAACTAATGGACTAACTATTCTGATACAGGAATGATCTTGCAGTACATCATTTTTATAGACTTTTGTAGACACAGTATGGACGCAGCCATCTGTTTATGATTAGTCTACATAGATAATGAATACAAAACTCCTCGCAGCCTGGATGGTGGAAACTAGATCCAGGGTCTTCACTTTCTACTTCCCGAATTGGTACGATTCTAGCCATGTGATTAAATGATTTGATGTCGAACATGTTTAGAAACCACTTGATTACCAGTCGATGATGTAAACTGTTAACAAGCGTGAGAGAAACCACCAGTAATGTCAATGGTTCTCAAAGTACCAAGCACAACCCGTGAAATGTGAATAGATGTTTTGATGTCGAACACTTCACGGAATCCTTTGATCGAAAGTCAATGATGTGAACTAACGTCAAAGGCGAGAAACCTGCCATTGATGCATGCAGACTTCAAGGTACTGTCGATTCCTAAGTCATCTTTCTAGATAATGTGTCGATGTCGATAGAAAGCGACCCGTTGCAGGCAAGCCCGCAACACGAAATCATTGTTCAAGTTGAAGAAATGTTGCTGTAAGGACTGACTCAGGGATGGTCAAATGGATGACAAGTATTTTGCAGATGAAAGTTTTTCTTGCAGCCCTCTTGAACACATAACGACACGACAGATGGCTTGGTGACGAATAACTCAAAGTTAATCCCCGAACCCGGTTAAAGACTTTCAAAGTGGTTTGATCAACTTGTGAGGTAAAAGATTTCCCAACCCAGGTGAATGAAAAGTGTCGTGTTCAAGAGCGGTGATAAAGTTTCTTTCGAGACAAAAGGTAACAAACAGGTTCATTCTTCTCTCTTTTCCCCCACCATTTCTGGCAAGTACCTCTTTATTTTTAACAAGCTTGAGGAGGATAACATATGCTTGATTATAAGCTCATCCTTCGGACGAGTCCAACCTAGTTTAAATTCGAACCCTAGGAAGGAGTGGTTCGTTCCTGTTTGTAATTGAACAGGTCCTCTACTGTAAAAGTTTAACGAGCCCAGTATAGGAGAAACTCGGCGTTTTTCAATTTTAGAGAGTCTGAAAAAACTAAAGGAGACTCCACGTTGAACTTTTTCGTATATTTGTGTCCCTCAAGCCCGAAAAAGTATAAAATAATACCTGGGGGAACCGCTTGATCTTGCGACCAAGGAGTACTTTCATAATAGTGTCGTTGACCTGAAAAGTAAAAAGCGATCAAGGACACGTCATTTTATTTCCTTATCGAGTTTGAAACGACAAAAACTCGGCAATCTTTTCCTGATTTTGCGGTCAGAACAGAGCTAAAAGGAGACCGTCTTTTAATTCCGTTTTAACGAGTGTAAAAGAAACGCTCGGCGATCTTTTCATTTTTTAGGAGTCAGAAAAGGGCTTAAAAGATGACTCTGATATTTTATTTGTGAAAAAAATTACAATTTCCCTTGAAATCCCTTTGTCCTGCACAAAAGCGACACATTACTCATACCTGTTTAAAATAGGCAAAAATACATCGAAAAACATCTTTTCATGGTAAAAAACGAACTAATTCATCCAAAAAACCTATAAAAAGACCTTTTACCATATCATTTTTACCGTTTGACTTTGGAGGTTGAAAAAGGAGCTTTTGACAAAAAACTTCCCGTGGTCACTGCGGAAAATCTGACCGTCGGAATCGAACGCCGTCTTATCCAGGTATTTTACACATCCTACTCTGCATTTCTATCCGTTTAGAATTAATTTTTAGGTCTTAGTTTCATTTTTTGGGGGGGTTTTTTGTTTTGGAATGCGCCTCTCGGCGGACGCGGGTGCCCTTCGGGTGACCCGCGTCCCCCGACTTTTTCTCATACGGGAAAATGGTCGGAAGACGCGGTCCGCCTTCAGGCCAGCCACGTCCGGGCACCCTGTGCTACAAAGCCGGGGTGCGTCTTCCGAGAAGTGCGCATTTCAAAACCCCAACTCTCTCAAAAAACTACCAAAAATTCCCAAATCAATTTCTAATTGCTATTTTTGATATGCAGGGTATTAACCATGTTAGACTGGAGAGAAAGAGAGCATGTAGAGGAAGATGAAGCTGCAATAAATCACCAACCTTCTCTGGATGCCCTAAGAGCATGTGGATTATACAAATATTGGACCATTCCGGGCATGAGGGGCCAGGTAAGATTCTTGGAATGGCTGGTTGAGCGATGGAACGTCCAAGAACAATGCTTTTACATAGGAGGGCACCAGCTCGAGATAGAGCCCTCGGATGTATACTTTCTCACTGGCTTGCCGAACAGAGGTGAGCAACTCAGTCTTGCGGGGACTAGGCCGGGTGGCCAATCCCTTGATAGTCTCCGCGAGGATTGGTGTACACGTGGGGCTCACCATTCAAAAGGCATAGAGATAAAACACATCACTCTACCGGAACTCAAAGTCATAGCGTTCACGGTAACCAGAATTTGCGGTGCGGCCGCTTTACACATTGCTTCCGGATCCCAAATGCGGATGGCAATTGACTGTTACCAAGGCACCATTTTCAACTGGTGTGAAGCTGTGTCGGCTCATATGAAGAGCCAACTGACCAAGGCAAAGAACGGACGACTAAAGACTTTTGGATATGGGCCTATAGTCGTGAGCTTTGCCTTGGAGAGAGTTCCAATGTTGATCCCTCAGCAACTCACTGTTGATATCTTGGGTCCTCGGCAGCCAAAGCTGATACGATGGGTTGCGGTGATGGCCCGGCATCCTGACGAGGGTGCGACAGTGGTTCGATTCTCAGATAGTTACTTTCACTGGTTAGAGGACCAGGTTTTTTCGATACAGGACTTTCCGTATGCCGGAATGGATTTCAGAGGTGATCCGGACATGGTTCTTCCACAGGGAGAACAATGGGACGACAGAGGTATTTTTATTTTCACAAGTTTTCTAATTATGTATTTTTTTATTTTTCATATATATCGTCTCAAACTAACAGTAAAAATTTTCAAAATGCAGATGTTGGTCCACAGCGTCCAGCCAACCTCCGGCCTTTTGATAGACTACATCCAGCTGCACCGGTACCGGCCCCACAGGACGTGGCTGCAGACGTACTAGCTGAGTTGGAGCATGATCTAGAGCGTCTCACGGCAGACATACCTGAGACTACTATGGACGACATTCCTATCAGACTTCAGCGTTTTGTAGTCGCGGTCCCTGGACCGTTTAGGAGATTTTTGCGTAAGGTAGCCCGTGCAGTGGTGTCATACAGAGAGCACCACCAGTGATTGACTAGTCACTTTTGTAGTCACATGTGACATTTTGACTTTTTGTACTTATCATTTTGCCGATCATAAGGTGTTTTTCAACCTATGATCGAAGACGATGTATATATTTTTTGACACACTCCTATCTATATATATCACTATTACCAGCTTATCTTGTTTAACATATGTGATGAAATGTTTTTAAATTTACTTGCATGATTATCGTAAATGTCTGTCCAACATTCGAGAAGCAATTGCATCTGCTAATGTATTTAAAGACCTTGGAATATGCTGATATTCAATGTAATCAAATTCACGTTCCAAGAGACGCACTCTCAAAAACAACCTTAATAACACAGGATTTCTAATGGCATAAACTCTATTAAGCTGTAATACAACAAGTTCAGAATCTAACCTCACTATCAAACGTCGAATTCCAAATGAAATAGATTCGGATAATAATTCAACCATTGCACTGTATTCTGCAATGTTATTCGTTGTTTGACCGAGGCTTACCCCATGCATAGAAACTAACTCGTCAGAGGGTGAATAGATAACCCAAGCTGCGGAAGAGATATTCCGTGTACTACGACAAGCACCATCAGCAAATCCAATATATGTTTGGAGAGGCGTCGACATCTGCAATATCAAGAGTAAAACCAAGATAAGCCAGAATAACGACGAAAAACCACACTCTCTAAGCTAAGCACACTGAATAGACTAACACACTTGCTAGCTAGAAAGAAAATCTAACCTATCTAAAAATTTCTCCATTCCCATCATTTAAGCATAATACCTCTTTAAGTAAAGTCCATTTCTGGGTTTACCCAAAGAGTCCCCATCAAAGTCAACTAGCTCATAAGCCCCTTTTGCTAGCTTTCGCTTTACAATGTAGGGCCCATGCCACATGGGAACGAATTTTCCGGCACCTAGCTTATCGTTAGCTTGATCATATAATAGTACTAGGTCTCCTTCCGAAAAACTTCGAGGGGTTACATTTCTATCATACTGAGCTTTCATTCGTTTCGCGTGAGTCTCGATTGCCAATGTAGCGTCACGTCGAGTCTCATCTAATTTAGCCAAGTATAATAAACGTTTCTCCTCTTCGGAAGTAGCTGGAAGTAATTCGACAGCCATTTGAAGTGATGGGATTTCGCATTCAATGGGTAACACAGCTTCTAAGCCATAAACTAGCTGGAAAGGAGTGAACCCTGTTGATTTTTTCACTGAGGTTCGGTATGCCCATAGTGCTGAAAATAACATGTTGTGCCAATTCGACCGATGAACACCAATGGTTTGTCGGATCATGGTAACTAGAACTTTGTTGATAGACTCAACCAAACCGTTGGCTTGCGGATAATGAGTAGAGCTATCGTGGCGCAAACCAAGCT
The DNA here is from genome assembly GCA_031772625.1 of Pinus tabuliformis. Classification (NCBI taxonomy): domain Eukaryota; kingdom Viridiplantae; phylum Streptophyta; class Pinopsida; order Pinales; family Pinaceae; genus Pinus; species Pinus tabuliformis. Next base: position 2,078,581,835 of record CM062818.1, read on the forward strand.
GGCTTGTAAGCTCAGTCATCATGACATTTCGAAAATGGCTCCCATGGTCAGTAATGATTGCTTGTGGGACACCAAACCTAGTTATGATATGATTGAATACGAAAACTGCAGCTGTTTTGCCGCTTGCGTCGAATGTAGGCATCGCCTCGGCCCACTTAGTAAAATAATCAACCGCAAGGATGATATACGCATGCCCCCCGGCCGAGTGAGGGTTACAAGTAATAAAGTCGATACCCCATTTGGCGAATGGACCAACGGCAATTATAGGGTGGAGAGGAGCAGGTGGAGCGCGCATCTTGCGATCAAACACTTGACAGTTGTGGCACTTCCTGACTGCAATGATACAATCTTTAAACATAGACGGCCAGAAATAGCCAGCGCGCAACACCTTCTGAGCTGTGGCATACCCAGACATATGACCGCCACATGCTCCAGAGTGACAATCATTCAAAACTCTCTCAGCCTCTTCGTGAGTTAAACAACGTCGAAAAACTAAGTCTGCCCCCCGGCGATAAAGTGTATCTCCAATAATTCTGTATGGCTGGGATTGAAACCGAATTTTTCGACGTTCCGCTTTGGAAGCTTCAGGCCGAAAGGTTTGGGTTTTGAGATAGATGATTATATCCCCGTACCACGGATCTATAGTACTGATAAGAAACAAAGATTCGTCCGCAATGGACTCCTCTGCCACAGTCTCTGTGTCAGCACTAGGGAAATCACACATCAATTCCGCGAAAACTAAGGATTTCTTAGACTTGGACTTCTCGAACTCCAAGTCGAACTCTTGCAGGATAACAATCCATTTAGAGTACTTGCCCCCTAGCAGTTGTTTTGTCAAAATATAAATCATAGGGTTGCAATCCGAAATAACTGTAGTTTTGCGAAGAAGAATGTAGTGACGGAAACGCTGGACAGCTTGAACGGCTGCCAGGGCCAATTTCTCCACATGCGAATATTTTAGCTCAGTTGGATTCAAGGTCCTACTAAGATAATATATCACATGCTCCGCTCCGAATTCATCTTCTTGAACTAACACCATTCCAATGGTGGAATGCGAAGCTGCGAGGTATAAGAAGTAGTCCTGGTTGTAGTTGGGAGGATGCAATAACGGTGCATGGGTCAACGCGTGTTTAAGTGCATCAAAAGATTGTTGGGCAATCTCGTCCCAAAAGAATTGTGCGTTCTGTTTCAACAACCGTGTAAAACCTTTAGTGACCTCGGCGTAGTTTGGGATGAATCGGCGTAAAAAGTTCGCTTTCCCTTGCAAACTTTGGAGTTGGCGCAAACTCGAAGGAGGAGGCAATTTGATGATAGCCTCGACTTTCGAGGGATCGACGCGAATGCCGGCTTTGGAAACAACAAATCCCAGCAATCGACCTGTTTCTATACAGAAAACACACTTGTGGGGATTCAACCGAATTCGATAATGCCTACACCTCATAAAGATTGCTCGTAGGTGGACAAGGTGATCAGCTCGATGTAAAGAATGAGCAGGCAAATCATCGAGATAGGGTTGCACAATGTGCTTGATGTCATGAAATGCATAAGACATCGCCCGTTGAAAAGTAGCCCCGGCATTCTTAAGCCCAAAAGGTAATTTGCAATAAGCAAATGTCCCCCATGGACAAATGAATGCCGTTTTTGGTTGGTCGGCAGGTAGAATATTGATTTGATTATAGCCCGAAAAACCATCCATAAAGGAAAACATTTCACTTCCGGCACAATCATCAATAATTTGATCGATATAAGGCGTAGGATAGTTGTCTTTTGGACAAGCTCGATTTATATCCCTATAGTCGATACAGATTCTTATTGTTCCTTGTTTCTTGTTGACCGGAACAATATTCGATACCCAATCCGTTAACGGGATCGGATAAATGAAACCTGCTTTCAACAGCTTTTCGACTTCTGCTTTAATCGCAGCCGCTTTTCGAGGGTGAATCTGACGCAACCGTTGCCGGACGGGTTTAGCATCCGGGTAGGTCTTTATTTCATGAACAACAATGGCAGGATCGATTCCCGGCATTTCCTCGTAAGACCAGGCAAACACATCGCGGAATTCTTGGAATAGGGCCTTGTAAGTTTGGATTTCTTCTTCAGTACATGCGGCACCTATATGAATGTTCTCCTCAATTCCGGGCTTCACTGAAATATCAATGGGAATAGTACGAGAAATATTCCCTAAATTCAGCTCTGAATCAGAATGTTTCGTTGGATCCTGAGCGTCTTTGACATATTCAGCGGTAAAGATAGATGAAAAATCATTTTCAAATGCATCATCCTTAGGTAAAAACGAAGATCTGTGATGGAGATCTTCCCATGGTAGATCGTCTACACTTAGGATTTCGCGAAGTTGTTCGTCAGATGACACGACTTCGGGAAACGTTATCCGTTCTAAGGGTGATGTGAAAAATGACTCTTCACTGACCACATTCATTTGGTCGACTTCGGTTGAATGAAAGTCAGTAAAAGACATGAGAGCTTCATAAGCAATTTCATATGGACTCAAAGGCATAACATCACCGAATGAGTCTATCTCAGAGTCGGATGGGACAATCCAAGGATCGTCATAAACAATGTTTTCTGATGTAATCATATGAATTGTTGCCAATGAAGGATCTGCGTTGAGTGGAGGGAGAGGAAAAGTTCCCAGTAAACCGGAATCCTTAACTAAACCTACACCAACATCCCTATAAGGGATTGTCGTTTTACCAACATGCTGGATACTCTCTGAAGAGGCTGGGTCGGATGAAAAGTATGTCAGCTGATCAATAGTCACGATCTTACCGTTATGTGGAAACTTAATTACTCTGAAGACCGATGAAACGACCGCTGTCATAGCATATGACCAACTTCGACCCAAAAGAAGGTTGTAGTCTAGAGGGGCATCAACCACTTCCACATCCAGACTAACGGTTTTACCTTCTACCCCTATAGGCAATTCTTGTAGAATACCAAACGGACGGAACCCACGGCCATCAAAGGCCTTAAGGATGGTGGGGGATTGGTTCAACGAAGGAGAACCAAGCGATCTCCAACATTGAATCGACATAATACACGTAGAAGCTCCCTCATCAATCACAGTCCGATGAATAGGCCTGTTTTTGACTATCACTGGAATTTGGAAAGCCATTTGATGGGGGAGACGCGGTGTACTATTTTCTAGATCGAAGATCATTAGATTTGGATCCTGAACATCAACAGCTCCGATAGCCGACAAAAGCAATTTTCGTTGTGCTGGGCATGATTGCAGCACTTCTAACGCCGACATTGCTGAGGGTGAAACAGCTAAGTCCTCAACAATGTTGTAATTCTGGGCTGCTCTCGCATGTGGATTGAAAGCAGACCTTCGAAGTACACCCTTGGCGGGCGGCTTAATCACTAAGTCTGGGTTAGGTTTTTCGATCTGTAGTGGATCGGAACCAGGAGCTGAGGTTGATGGGTTAGAGTGAGAAGATTCTGCTTCCTTACCATCAACAGGATTCTTACTACCATAATCTTGCGATCGAGTCGCAATCCTCACATGAGACATCATCAAAATGGGTTCTTCACTGGCATTCGAAGAAGAACCTATCATCTTATTCTCCTGCTCGGAAATGGATTTTTTAACACAGCAGGAGTGGGAGAACCTTTGACTATTTTCACAACCTCGGCCCGATGAGGGCAATCTCTCGTAAAATGATCCTCTTCACAAATAAGACAAGGATATCGAGGTTTGCGCTTTTCGTCATTGGTTTCCGACTTTTCTGTTTTCTCCTTCGGAGCCTTGTCTGCTTTAGCCTTCTTCTTTCCTTTCTTCTTTCCACCGTTTTTTGATTTGGCCGTAGATGACTCTACAGCGTGAATATCGGCGGTAAGTTCAGGAGGAGAAGACTCTCCTGTCGGAGAATCAGGCAAAGTGATAATTGGAGTATTGAAGCCTTGGAAGACTTCTTCTTGCTCTTCGTAGTCACGATACCAATCATACCATCAGCGGCATGAGATCCCGAAGGAGCAGCAGCGATTTGATTCGACTTTGGAAGATCCGGAATCTTCTCGTGTAATGTACCCGACTGAGTGTAAACTAAGTCAAGGTATTGTGCCTGAGCAATGACTTGCTCCTCAGTAACTACTCCGGCCTTAGCTACATCTTCAGTAATCTTCGGTAATAATGATTTGACAAACCATTCAGCTAAGATTTGGTCCGGGATAAAAACTTTCACTAACCTCCTACGACGTCTCCACTCATGAATGTGATCAGAAATATACGTGGACGTCGATTGTTTTAGTGAAGTTAATAACTCCGTGCCGTTATCGTATCTGACCGGCAACTGAAAGTGAGTTAAGAACGACGTAGCTAACTGACTAAAGTTGTAAAAAGAGGCCCGTGGTAACTCAATGTACCACTTGGCCGCGAGACCAATGAGTGTACGCTGGAAAAGACGTAAGCGGATGGAATCATCTGAGATAGAATTCGAAGCACACCAGAGGTGGTAAGTCATCACATGATTGGACGGATCCTCTCCAGACTTACCTTCGAACTTGGGTATATCACTGGGCAACTTATTTGGCATTGGCGGCCAGAACGGAAGATATTGAATTGGATCGTTCGTTAGGCGCGTCAAGTCTGGTAAATCTAAAGTTGCGATAAACGGTAACTGCCGGTTAGGATCTCTAAAACTCTGGGTCACAATACCAGCCCCAGGAGGAGGATATCCAGGATAACTAGGAACAGGAGTCGCATTTGGGATATTATATCCTCCTGGAAAACCAGGATTAACCGGACCGTACTGGGGTTGTTGAGGTTGTTGATAAGTGTACCCAGGATACGGTTGATACTGGTAAACCGGTTGTTGGACAGCTTGCCCAGGTTGGTACTGTCCCTGGTACGGAGGTTGAACAAATTGAGGTTGAGTAGTAACAACCGTACTTATACCAGGCTGACCTATAGGCATCTGGACCGTGGTTTGAATCGTAGATCCAGACAACGGTAAAGATGTCTGAGGTGTGGTAACAGGGACAGTAGAAACTGGAGCCGTCGATACTCCAGAAGTAAGTATGGTAGATGTAGCGGTAGTTGCAGCAGCCGTTTGAGATGGAGTACTAGGTGCAATTGGCGGCTGAGTAACTACCGAAGTTACAGAAGTTTGAACATTTGGCTGGACAGGTTGCGGTTGCTGGGTTGGACCAGAAACTACGGGTTGTCCAGCTTGAGGAATCATCTGTACACTTGGCTGCAACACCTGTTGACCCTGTGATGGATCCCATACTAACATTCCAGGGTATTGACCCGTAACAGGTTGAGGATACTGAGATCCATAACCAGATTGAGGGTAGGATTGATAATTGTAAGGTGCAGTTCCCATACTTGGAACATATGACTGACCTTGAGGTGGTTGATAACCTTGACTTGAGTATTGACCTTGAGGTTGATAACCTTGAGGTAAATACTGATACTGGGGTTGACCTTGACCTTGAGGTTGGTACCCTTGAGGTTGATAACTTTGGGGTTGATACCCTTGAGGTTGCCATCCTTGAGGTTGCCATCCTTGAGGTTGATATTGATACTGAGGTTGACCCTGGGGTACATATTGAGGCTGGGGTTGACCTTGAGGCGCGTATTGCACCATAGGTGCATACTGACTTTGAGGTTGCCCCCCAGACACGATTTGTGTACCTTGAGGTTGTCCCCCAAGCATTAGCTGCGGTTGCCCCCCAGGCGGTAATTGGCCACCTTGAGGTTGAGAAACGGGAACTGAACCTGACATCATGTAAATGTCTCCTACACTCAATGGTACATTACCACTGTTTCCAATTAATAACCCATGATCAACGGGTTGAGGAGATGCCCCCGCAAAGGTACCAGAAAGAGATTGATACCCAGTGGGAACAGAAGGACCGCCGTGTAAAAAAGATTCAGGACTTTGAGTAAACACGGACGACTGACCAGTCATATTTACAGGAGTGTAAATACCTCTAGGTGGAAAAGGAGTACGAGGTGGAGAAAAACCTACTGAGTTGTCCAAATAATTGGTTAACGAAAGGTACCAAGTAGTACTTCTAGGAGGACTGTAAAAGATGGATTCACGCTCCCTTAGATCAATAGTAAGTTGACCTTCAAGGTTAGAGACACCTATATCCTCCTCTGGAGCAAGTTCTTCTATAGCAATCAAACCAGTAGGAAGATTTTCGGTGATAATTCTTTCTATTCTTGGTGAATCTGGAACACTAGAAGTTGGAGTAACAGGTTCAGATATTTCAGGTTCTTCGCCTGTTTCACTGGCAGATGAAAAACTACCAGCAAGCTCGGAAACTGTAACAGCTTCGGGATTATAACCTGTCTCTAAACTTTGGTAATCTGGATGGACTACCAAGGAAGATTCTCCTTCTTCAGGTGAACCTACTCTACTGTCACTAGGAGGAGTTACAAGGACCTTTAAACCTTCTAAATTACCCGGAATGTCTTCAGGAGATTCACCCCGCGATTTACGGAGTTTTCTTAACAAATCTATTCCGGTAACAATCTCAGGAGACTTGCCCCGAAGTCTACGGGACTGTCTCGGTAATTCCGCCACAATTAAAGATTTTTAACTACAACACACGAAAACAAAGTAAAAATTTCAAATCAAACCACCTAAAGTCTTCTAAAGAAGCAAACAAATTTGAAGCACACACCTAAAGAATTTAGAGCGTCAAACCAAACACAAACAATAGTCTTCCGGACCAAAAGCGCTAGTTGGTGATGAAATCCAACCTCGCAGGATTCAGTACAGAAATGGCGGGTGGAACAGTTACCCCGACAACCTGCTTAATGAATAGACCGGCACAAGTTCCTCCACTTTAACCGTCTCGAAGTGAAGTGAACCCCCGGAAAATCCAAGTGAGTATAACCGACGTCTGCTCCAGGTACAGTGGGACCTTCCCTCCACCGTCACCTCGGTAGAACCCTAAAGATTATGGTCACTAAAGTTACCAATCACAACAATTACACCTGGGGGAACAGTCTAAACTCCGACAGCACGCAAGGGCAGAGTAACAAGCTCCAATCCCCTTACCGGCTCCTTGACAACAATCCAAGGTTTACCGATAAGTGACCCCTGGCTCCTCGACAATGGTTAATCCGAGGTTTACCGTTTGTAATACGTACTGTCTGGCGTCGTTCCCAACGAGGGGGGAATGATCCCCTCACTGGTTCGGACACGAGCTCGTGCTTCTCCTTTAAGAGGAGCTTTCCCAGAGTATAACTGAAACAATTGGATTTAATCTACTCAAGATAAACTATCTGTTTGGTTTTGTAGTCTTGGAGAGTTAAGTACTCACCTACTCCAAGACCCTAGCCTAAGCTATGTTGGTGTTTCAGAGCCCTAGAAAAATAAAAATTACTAGATTGATTTTAATTTAAGCGTTACTTTTAAGGTTGTTTCTTAAGTCAAAAGGTGATGGAAGTGAAACCAGTGGTGTGTTGACTCGACTCGAAACCACTACAAAATGCACCTAGGATGATTTACCCACTACTTTACTTTTTCGATGAATTGTTTAACTAAAAAGTTGAGAGAATGCACTTTTTATAAAAGCAACTTCTTAATTAAGGACAATCAAAGAAACAATTCGTTTGTCTTTTCCAAGCATAAAAACATGACCACTCTTTACTTGCACGAAAAAAACTCTTTTTCTCTTTCAAAAACAAAAAGCTACTTGAAACAAGACTTCTAAAGAAGATGTTTTTGTATTTTCCTATTTAACGAAAAACATAAATCTATTTTAATAAAAATTAATTGCAAACTATGAAATCTATGAAAATTCACTCAGAAACAAAACAAATCAAAAGGAAATTACCCTAATTAATCCTAATGAGGCAAAGCCAACAATGATTATTCTAAGGTGTTTTACTTGATCACAATCAAATCAAGGACTAGCTTATTGCAGAACCAAAAACTAGTCAAAACAAAACTCTAATCTTTTTGTTCTTTTGTAAAATGGAAATCAACACTTTATAAACAAGTAATTCGAAATTTGACCCAAAACAACTTAAATGGCAAGCTGCTCACACAAGGAGACTTTACGACAGGCCCGACTTCTAAGAAGACTGACTAACCAGAGAGATCTAAGGCTGGACAACTTTCTACCGTCAAAGTCACTACAGGACCTATTGAAAAATCAAACCCTAGGCCTAAACTTCGTTGAAATCCACTAAAACACTCAAAGCTTACAAAACAAGTTCAGGTGAAAATTTTTGACAGGGTACTAAAGGATCTGGGCGGAAAACACTAAGAAAAATCAAAATCTAAAAGCAATTAAAGCAAAAAATGGAATTTTCCTAAATTCTACAGGAAGACGCAGGCAACCCGTTATAACAGGCGCGGGCCCGCTCTGTGCAAACGGCAACAGTGCGTCCAAAGACGCACTGTGCAGAACTCAGAGGGTGCGTCTCTCTGGAAAAGTTAAGAAAAACCAAATCTAACTAAATCTAAAGCTAAGCCACCCAAATACTAATTCTCACAGTCAAAAACCAGAAAATAAAAATGATTTTCTCAGAGCAAAGTTCACACAAAGGAAAAGACTCTCTCATTAATGGATTCCCCAGCGGAGTCGCCAATTTGTCGTGGCGGAAAAAGTTGTTTGTGCGGGCACAACTGACCTCCCTAGGAGTCTAAACTCTCTAGCGACAAACAAGACAAAATGGAGTGATCTTTCTCTAAATATACCTTTTAAAACATGAAAACTACAAGTGTTTAGGCTTACCTTGTTCCAAAACGCTGTTGTTGTAGTCCGTCCTTGCCGATCCGGATGAGCTCCTCCTTCACATCAATTCCTGCAACCACAAACAATCAAACAATTACCAAGCACTTGCATTTCATATAATAAAACATATATTCAACATGCAGACCAAGGAACACATGAAATAACTCATTAACACAAGCTATTGAGAAAAATAAACCAGTTTGTATTAATAACGAAACAAAGAAACTCTTACAACCTGGCCTTGGTGTTGTGCAAGTTCCTCCCAGGGTCCATCAAGGGTTTTCCTCTACTTTGACAAAGCTCACCCACTTCCAAGTAGAATCAAGCAAAGACAATCTCTCCTCACAAGGTTCTAAATGGGAGTCCTAATTCCTGCAGCATTTACCCAAAGAAAATGTATAGCTTCAACCTCTCCTCCTTCTGGCTCAATGCCTTTATTTATAGTGCTGTAAAGAGGTTATTCAGGTCCACCATCAATGGGATAATCCCCCTCTTTGGGTGGGATAGCTCCCTTATTGATGGGATAAGTTCCCCCTTAATAGAGATGCATGAACCAACTGGAGGCGCATCCATTTCACCAAACCGACCTCTAGAAAGTTCTAGAAGTAACCACAAGTAACTTTTTTAAGATGAAACTTGCGCATTTTGCCTTTTACAGAAGGACGCACCTGTCCTTTGACATACAGAGCGTCCAAAGACGCAGATTTTGTGAACATGATCAGCGTCCCCGCAGGTAAGGCTCGAGAGAACCTGCGACCCCAGAGATAAACACATTTTTTACAAGACTTTCTCTCTTCTTTGAGTTTGAGATGGATAACAGAGGCATAAGACTTGCCTAAGAGGGTAGCATGACTGTTGATTTGAGCCATACTAACTGTAAGTAGTCATGGTGACATTTTTTTAGTGTAACAGGTGGGCCATTTTTCTACAAATTGTCCACTGAACAAATCCAAGAAGGGATCCATGGAAGGATCAGAAGGTAAGGCACTGGCCTCATAGTTCGAGTTGGATTTCACACTATTCGCATTCATGGTTTCATGCACGGTGGGAAGTGGTTGGTTTCTTGACAGTTGAGCTTCTTTCCACATGATCAACGACAAGAGTTTGTTCACTACTTTGGAGGAGAAAGATCTCCAGATACTCATAGAAATGTCTAATGATGAAAAGTATAGCGTCTTAGGTGTAGGCATTATTATTTTTTAGAGGGAGCATGGAGCTCGCCTTACCTTGACCGATGTCAAGTATGTACCGGGACTGAAGAGAAACTTGGTGTCGATTGCGATGCTGGAAGATAGAGGCTATGATGTATTTTTCATTAAGGGAAAGGTTTTCCTTAGACACATCATCACTAGATAGGTGAAGCAGATCGGTTCACGGGTCAAGAACCTGTATGCTCTTGAGGTTCAACATGCGTACAAAGCCTTGAGGAGAAAAGAAACTGTTGGAGACTTGGTGGTTGGGAGGGAGAGTACACTACCTCTCAACATGCAGCGCCAGAAGAAGTCTCAGACAATTGTGGAGGAGACACGATTGGTGAAGCAACTTCAGGAAGTTGTGGAGCAGCCAAAACTAGAGATGCTGAGAGGAGAACGAGTGCAGGCATTCACTCATGCAAAGACTTCTAGTAGGGGGAAATTTCAAGCCAGGTGGGCAGAGGGATCACATGCAGCGATACCTCCAGGTGTGAGGTGGGGCGATGTGAAGTGATAGTCCCAAGAAGGCTGAAATGGGGGCAGGATCCTTGAGGTACCCAACCTCTTTGATTTGACTTTGCTATAGGAGCCCCAACGAGGAGTAGCAGGAATGACTGATTGGGTATAAATAGATGCAAATGGAGCAGTAGAGAGTGCTACAGTGCAGGAGTCCCAATATTGTGTAGAGTTAGCAGGCAGCAACAATGCGAGAGGCACAAGAGTGTTGCACGAATGCAGGATGTCACAAAGAGGTGTGCAATGGTGCGAGATGCATGGAGTGTTGCAACAGCTCAGAGGCCAGAGAGGGAGCACTTATCAGTAGCAGATAGAGCTTCAGCATCAGAGTATGTTTCTAGCCCAATAAAGAGGTCAGTGGGGAGTTTTTTTGTTCCTAGAGTTGCTGGAGAAACCACACTTGGTAGAAGTGTTGCATGCAGAAGTGCTATAAATAGCAGTTTGGGTACCAGTGCCAGATTGAGCAACTGGGAATGAAAAATGGAAGTGCTAAAAATAACATTCTATTTTTAGCAGTTCAGGATGGATTCCTATTTTAGTCAGTCCCTGAACTAAAGTGGTGAAGTAAAATTCTAATTTGAACTTAACAACTGTTTGAAAATAATTAATTAATTCACCATTTGTTAATTAGTTGTGAAAAATCAAACATGAAGTCTATGTGAGGACATGCAATAGTTTCTCCATTAATTGAGGAATTTATCCATCAGTTAAAGAGATATGGATGAGTTATATATTGAGTAGTAATTAGTTGGCTTAGTTAACTAAGTCAAGTACAATTATATTTGATTGAATCAGTTTGTTTAAATCAATGTGAGTTCAGTTAGTTAATGCTTGCATTCATGTAACTGCTACACTTTAGATAACTGGATATTCTCTCATAAATAACTCATGCATGTCAGTTCAGACAGAGACCCAGTTGAGATCAAAGAAGGGAAAATGTACTATCAGTTGGATGAATTTTTTTCCTATAAAGGAAGCTCATCCATGGAGAAGGATTCATCTCCTTCAAGATTGCACAGTTACTACTGAGCCAAGTGAGTAGTGTGAGGTGGGAATTCACATGTTTGGAAGCACTGGACCCTAGGAAAAATTGTGCGAGGAAATAGGAGGCTTGGATGGTAGAGGAGAAGGCTTGTGAGAGGCCTTTGACTGTCTATGAGCAGCAGAGGGATTACACTAAGAGCTGGATAGCTTCCGAGCTAAGGCTTTGTGTAATTCTGAGACTATTTTCCACTTGTATGATAATACAGAGAGTGGGGTTTTAGGCTGAGGCTTTCCCCGGATTATTCTTCTGTGTTATGTGTGATTGCTTCTTCTTCTCAGTTATATCTGTTCTTGATTGATATCGGTCATATGTGATTAAGCTTCTGCAAAGTTTATGGTAGAACTAGATCTCGTATTATGCTTTAGTACATTGCATATATCAGTTGATCTACAGGTGAAATTTCTATAGGTGAAGGTCAAAAAGAAGCTACAGTGATCAGATGTGATAATCAAAGCACTATCAAACAGGGGAACAATCATTTATGTCATGCAAGGTCAAATCATATAGACACACAATATCATTTTGTAAGAGAAAAGGTCCAATCACAAGAAATTGCCCTAATATATTGTAATACAAATGAGAATGTAGTTGACATATTCACTAAGCCTTTTGGGAAGGCAAAATTTGAGTTTTGTAGAAGCAAGTAATGTGTTGTAGAAAATCCAAATTATGTTGTAAGCCTAGCTGAGACTTAGACTAGCAGGCATGACAATTAAGAGTATGTTTATAGTGTCTTATGTATTGTGCTATAGTATATTTTTCATATGGTTGGAATTAAGGGGGAGTGTCAGAAAAAATTAATTCCAACCACCTGCATTAAATGCACAGTCTAGTTCCTTCTAGAGAATTCAGGAGGAAGTTTCAAGAATTAGATAGCTTCCTGAAGAAGCCACCATCACTGACTCCAGAAACTTATCCACTGTATATAAAAACCCTCTTTAGCAATCGAATGAGTAAGTTTCTATGTGTTTGTGTTTAGTTTTGTTTTTGTGTCTGTGTTCTCTGATTAAAGTCATGCTTGAATTTGTTGAGAGATGATCCCTTTAAAATTCTCATTTTCATATGAAGTCGCGCTTGAATTTGTTGAGAGAGAATCCTTTCAAATTCACAAATGTTCATTAATGTTTGTTTTATTTGTAGTATCCTAGTTATTAATATAAATAAGTTAATAATAATTGACAATATTATTTTTTGTTTTAATTTACTAAATTTTAATAATTAGGCCGATAGGCCTTCCTATGCATCAACAATCGTCAACACTTTTACCCTGCTCCGTTGGATTAGGTGAGACACTTTCAACCGTTGATTTGAAGTGTGACTGCTTTTTCCAGATATTAGTTGAGTTGCTTACTTCTTTTTCCCATTCTTTGATGTCACTCTTGAAGATATTTTTACTACTTTTTCCCTACCAGTTGTTGTTGCTCTTCTTCCTCCCTGGCTTTTGGCAAGCACCGTTCTTCTTCCCTAGCTTTTGGGGAGCACTCTTAGGGATGTACCCTGGATATCATTATTATACTTCGCTTATGAGCGGTCCTCGTGTATCCGTTAATTCCACATAATTAATAAAAATCGTAAGCATTTGATTTCGGTATGAAGCTGTCTTGCCTTCGATTCTCTTTAATTCAACATTATCATCAATTTGCAAGCGGTAAGGGTTCCAAATCCTCTTTATTCGCTGTCATTCTTTGAAAAAATTAAATAGCAATTCAACATGCTCCGGATTCTTTCTTGGAACTATCGAGGCTTTCCATGGAACAAAGGACCCAAGCTAAGTTGGATCTCGAATGATGTTGATATTATTTTGCTTGTTGAAACTTGGGAGCATGAAGAATCTAAGGTCCCTAACATAGATGGATTTACATTATGATCTACATGGAATAAGCGATCCCCCCATAGAGGCATTGGGGGTATAGCTTGTTACATTAAGAAGAACATCTCTCCCCATGCTAGGATTTATAAAAATGACCCTTACAACCAATATAGTTGGATATAAATTACTGACATTTATGATAAAAAGACCTACATAGCAGTCTGCTATTCCCCCCCATCAATTCTAACTTCTATAAGAAAAAGAATATAGATAAAAATAGTCCTTACAATGGTTTAGAGAATGATATTTTTGGCCTAAGGAATGAAGGAAATATCCTTTTAATGGGTGACTTTAATGCTCGAACTTGAAGCAACCAAGCTATTATTCTAAGCAATCATTCCAACCCTACTTTTCTTTGGTTAGATGAAGACCTTCCTCTGGCTAGCCAGTACAAAAGGAGCTTTGAAGACCTCAGGAAGAATTTGTTTGGATCGGAGCTAATCAAGCTCTGTAGTGCTCAGGATCTCATAATTTGCAACAGTCTAAAGAAGTGGCCCAATTCTAGCCAGATGACCTGCATCCATGGGCTTGGTAGCAACATGGTAGACTATGTTATTTCTGATCTCCCTCTATACAACGAAATTACAAATTTTGACATCTTAAATGACCACGAGCCTGACTCTGATCATATTAGGCCTTTACTTATAATTCTCAATTTTGTCATGCATAGAGATCCCATAGAAGATAATCCTTATAGCCAAAATAAGTTAATCTTTGATAGAAATAAAAAAGATCTCTTTCTAAATGAATTAAAAACTAATTTGCTTCCTTTATCTAGTCTAGACAACATAGAAGATCTCTATCATAATTTTACTACAACCCTCTCATATTCTATTAACAAGTTCTCATTTGAAGTTTCAAGTAATAAAAGAAATAGCAAACCAACCCATGGTATGACAAATATTGTAAAAGTGCGAGGAGAGCAATTAAGGAAGTTGTATATGAATCTCTTAAAATTGGCAAGATAAAAATATACAAAGCCCTAACTAAGAGGAAAAAAAGGCAATATATTCGTAAAAGACAAGATAATCTCTTACACCTCTCTTAGGTAGCTCCTGAGAAATTTTGGAGGCAAATTCTAACTAGTAAAACTAAATATAATAGTAAAATTGCCTTACACGATTGGAATTCCTATCTTAAAAAGCTCTATGAATCTCCAAATGTCATGGATAACTTTGAAACCCTGCTCACAATGAAAGAAGTTTTCTCATTAGAAGACATTGATTTTTGGGTTAATCACTTGGCTAATGGGAAAGCTAAGGACATTGAAGGTTAACAAGTGGAAATCTTAAACATTGGAGGTCCTGTCCTCACCCCCCACATTCACAAGCTTTTCAATCAAGTGGTCAAGCAAGGGTTCCCTAAACCATGGACTCAAAGCCTCATTATCCCTATTTTTAAAAGCAGGGATACAAATAACCCCTCTAATTATCGGACAATTATGATAAGCCCTCTCCTAGCCAAGTTATATGGTATTATTTTGGAAAGGAAGTTAAGCATATGGCTTGAAAGTGAAGGTAAGAAAGCTAAAGGCCAAGTGGGTTTTAGAAAGCAGCACTCAACAACAGACCACCTCGTTACGCTTAGGTTCATTGTGGAGGAATGCCGCAATGATAAATCCAATCTCTTTGTTGCTTTGTGGACTTTAGAAAGGCTTTCGATATGGTTCCTAGAAACAACCTTTGGAACAAATTAGAAGAGCTAAAGGTTCCTTTTGAGTTGACAGTTGCCGCTATAAGGTTATACGAGAATGTAATTGCCAAGTTAAAGAGCAATGAGGGGTGGTCGAAAGATATTAAGTGTAATATCGTAGTTAAACAAGGTTTCCCCCTCTCCCCTACCCTATTTGGCATTTACATCGACAAGCTAGAAGGTTGTTTAGAGGAAGCAGGATGTGCTGGCACGCTCTTAGCTGGGATAGTCATCATCCTTCTTATCTACTCTGACGATATCGTTCTTCTTGCAAGGCGCCCATCTGATCTAGATAAGCAACTTATACTTCTTAAGGATTTTTGCTCTACCATGGGTATGATTGTTAACACTGACAAAACAAAAGTTATGATTATCAAATCCAAGAAGGACACGTATGCTAATTTTATGTATGACAATAATAACTTGGAGGAAGTGTCTTCCTACAAGTACCTAGGAATTGATATTCATCACAAGCTCAACTAGAACTATAGCATTGAGAAAAGGATTAATGGGGGATGGAAAGCTTATTTTGGTCTTGAAAATAATTGTAAAATGACAAACCTCATAATGTGGGATAGAAAGAAGTTCCTCTTTGAAACTTTAGTCACTTCGGATATCTTATATGGATGTGAGGTTTGGGGTTGTAGCATCTATAGAGAATCCTAGAGAAAGATTGAGCAAATCTAGAAGCGATTTATAACGTATAAACTCAAAATTAAAAGAAACACACCCTATCCTATTCTCCTTATAGAAGTGGGTCTTTCCCCTATCGAGAGCCTAGCTATGACTAGGCTTCTATTGTACAAGCACAAACTCAATAACATAGGAGACCATAGACTTCCTAAGCTAGCTTTAAATTCTAGCCAAACCACCTAAGGTTCAAACAAGGTTGGTATAAAGACACCAGGGCCTGGTTAAACCATTGGGAGATCGACGAGAATGTTGCATTGCAAAACATTAATAACATTAAAAATATTGTTACTTCTAAGTTCAAAGAAAAAATGTGGTGTGAGAAAGATTTAGCAGCTAAAAGAAAATTAAGATATTATAAGGAGGTCATCAATCTCACCCTAGAAGATCAAAAGTATCTCTATGTTTTAACTAGCTCAAAGAAGAAAATTAATATAGCCAAGATTAGAATGAACTCTCATGAGCTCCATAGTGAAACGGGTCATTGGGCAGTTCCTAAAACACCATGGATGGAAAGGTTCTGCCATCTCTGTGAGAAAGGTTCTGACGCGATTTTGATATGGTGGTACCCCGAGAACCCATCAGTGAAGTAATATGCTTCCTAGCCACCTACATTGTCCAACACTTCATCAGTGAACGAAGTCGGGAAAGGATCATGTACACAAGCGTCATTCAACTTTCTATGATCCACGCATATCCTTATTTCATCCTTATGCTTCTTCTCTTGTACCACCATTGGGCTTACCCAATCATATTCTTCCACAAGCTCAATGATGAATACCGTAGGCATCTTGTCTAGATCTAAGCGTACCTTTTCCTTATACTTTGGATTGAGATGATAAGGCCTTTTCTTAACCGGCTTCGCGTCGGGCTTCAACGTGATATTCATAACACCTAGGTCCCTGATTATCCCTTTTAGATCCGTAAACTTGGTAGGGAATAAATTTTGGTATTCACTGAGAAATTCATCAACCTTATCCACCATCACGTCGTCCCAGTAATCTCCAATCTTCACGAATTTGGGCTCTACCTCTGTACCAATGTTTACTTGCTTCGTTTTCAGCGGCGCGGTTATATCAAGATTCTCAAACTACCGTCCTTCAACCTCTCGTTGGCCTTCTGTTTCAGGGATGTTAATTTTTTGTAGATCCTTGTCCTCTTCTTCAATATTTATGTTATAACATTCTATCACGTGACTCAGCTAAGTAGTCCACTCAGGCTGAATTAGGTCTAAAGGATCCTACGGTATCCTAAAGATTGTTGCTTTCACCTCTTGTAATGCCTCATCAATACAATCAAACCTGAGTGTCATTATGAATCCTTCGCGTAGAATATCCCATTCACCTATACCATGGTGGAGCTCTGTTTCTACATACCAGTTCATTGGGACGACATCCAGGGTGTGACAGAACAAGTGCACCCATTCAGGCTGGGGCTTCTCTCCATAAGCCTGAGCCCATTTGGCCAAGTGTCTGCATGGGTCATCCTACCCATCATACTTGTTTGTCATTCGCACCTTCTGATTCCCAAAGCATGTCCTCATCATTCTCCTACATTCATGCCAATCATCAAAGCTTCCATTGTGCGTACCCCACCATCTTGCAGGCGTAGTGCTTAGTGCCAGTCCAACACCTCGAAGTTCTGCTTTTCTAGTACCTCACTCTCAAATTTATCCATAAATATATCTACATCATTCAGGCCATCATAAGTAGGCACATTTCTTACCTCTGACGAAACATAGCGCAGCGACTGGGTCATCATGTTGCAGCTCAGTGTAGTCACGTCATGTAGTTGATTATTGATCTGAATGGAAAATGGCATCAACCCATGGTACTCATCCACCCATATTATTCATCAACCCATGGAATTTACCCATGGTATTGTAAATGGCATTCGCCCGTGGTATTGTAAAATCCACCCATGGTATTCATTTACCCGTGGAATTGACCCGTGGCATTGTAACTGAAAAATACTATAAGTAACAAGTCACATTTTGTAAAAGGATAGATTGTCTGCCACAATGTAGCCTTTACAGTTCAGAGGCATGTATCCACCACATCTCTTCTTAGAGATAAGCTACCATCGCCCTAGCTGGTTTATTTTCATTATTATTTTAAATAAAAGTTTCTTTGTGGTTTTTTTTAATTGGGCATTCTCCTATTTTTCTTCTGGCAATGCAAGTTTTCAGATCTTGGGGGGATGGTAGCTTATCTGTGAGAAGAGATGTGGTGGCTACATGCCTCTGAACTGTAAAGGCTACATTGTGGCGAACAATCTGTCCTTTTACAAAATGTGACTTGTTACTTATAGTATTTTTCAGTTACAATACCAAGGGTCAATTCCATGGGTGAATGAATACCATGGGTGGATTTTACAATACCACGGGCGGATGCCATTTACAATACCATGGGTAAATTCCATGGGTTGATGAATAATATGGGTGGATGAGTACCATGGGCTGATGCCATTTTCCATTCGGATCAGTTCAGCAAAAGAAAGAATCGATGATACGCACAGTAGACTTTACTGTCGTTGCAGGGAAACTCTACAAAATTGGCAAAGAAGAAATATTACGTCGTTATGTATCGAAATTTGAGAGAGGATAGATTCTTGCCGAAGCACATGAGGGGGTGCAGGAGGACATTATGCGGGATGTGCCACAGCACAAAAGATTCTGCGTGCAAGACTATGGTGGCCAACTCTCCATCAAGACTCCAAAGCGTACTGTCGGGCCTGCGACATATGTCAATGGACTGGGAAACCTTCGCGAAGGGATGAGATGTCACTCAAGCCACAGATGACGCTGCAACCGTTCGATAAATGGGAAATCAACTTCATAGGGCCTATCACACCTCCAGGAAAGATGGGGGCGCACTATATCATCACTGCGATAGAATACTTGACCCGATGAGCAGAAGCACAATCGGTTAAGGACTGCACAGTTGCTACAATAGCGAAATTTTTGTTTGAGAATTTCTTAACATGGTTTGGATGTCCAAAAATACTAATGAGTGACCACGAAATGCACTTCCTAAATGAGACTATCAACGTGCTCACTGAGGAGTTTCAGATATATCATCAACAAATCACACCATACCGGTGAGTCACGATGTTTGTGTTGGGGGCCTGTTGGGCATGGAATGCCCCCCAAGGCATGTTTTGGGGCTTAAAGCCCAAGTTTTGACCAAGTCCACTATAATGACTCCGCAAATTTTGGGCGCAGAGCGTGAAGTCATAGTAGAGTCACAGGGTTTTCCACCCTTGGTTTTGTAATGTAATGTCGGTTTGAAAGATCTAACCATGTTCCGTGGTCCATGGGATTGTATAAATAGAGCGAGGCTCTAAATGTAAAAGATAGATGAGAAAAGAATGATGAGTCTAAGGAATTGATTGAGTTGAGGTGTAAGTCATGTGTTTGGGTCATAGAGTAGGAGAAGGCTCTACAACTGAGTGTGTAGAGGCCTA
Source organism: Pinus tabuliformis (assembly GCA_031772625.1). Classification (NCBI taxonomy): domain Eukaryota; kingdom Viridiplantae; phylum Streptophyta; class Pinopsida; order Pinales; family Pinaceae; genus Pinus; species Pinus tabuliformis. The sequence continues at coordinate 2,078,601,027 of CM062818.1, forward strand.
GTAGTTCGTAGTTGAGTGCACGGACCCCTAAAGCTGAGCGCGCAGGGCAGGTCGAGTTTGTAACCATTGAAGCATTAATAAAGGGAAGTTTTACCATATTTTTTTGTCTCTCTTTTTGTTTTATGTATTACTGTTTATTTACTGTGCGAACTCATATGAATGTGCTAAAAAAGTAAATATAATACAAGGCATCTGTTTATGCGAATATAAATAAATGTTATAAGAATATAGGTAAAGATATTGGGTGCGACTCAAGGACTTGGTACAGAGCGCTGCTCCAGCTGTGTGGAAACCCCACAGCCCTTGGTTAGGGCTATGCAAAGGCGAGTATATTAGGGTGCAAAGGCCAGGGAACTGCCCGAAGTAACCTGCGCAAAGGGACTAACAATTGGACCTGATCAAACCCTTAGACATATCAAGGGTGTGGAAACCTGGTTCCAACACCCCCCATACTACTTCGGGTGAGACCTTAGTTCGTGCTTCGTAGACTGTTGCTGAAAGGGCTAGTAGTACAGGGATTTTTTTGGCTAATTAACTCCAAACCTGGGTCAGGCCCCAACAAGCCAACACACCTTCAGGAGGATCCTCATGACCCTCACCATGTTTCTCGTCTTCTTATGACGCATGCTCATCCTTATCATTTCCATTAGCTTCCCTACGTTATGTTGTTTCCTCCTCTATCAGACTATCATATGCCTGTGTCTCCAGCATAGTCATCCATTCCACAGGCCACTAATGTATTTGGGCTAAGAGGTCATCTTTTGTCACTAAATATGGTAGGTGTTATAGCACCATTTACCACCCTTTCTATTTGTGATGCTTGGTTTATGGCCTAGGGCAACCCCTCCTTCCAGATTTGGTCCAAATATTTTAAAAACAATGTTTTATTCCCTATACGCTAACTTGCCATGAAATAAAAGCATGTACATGCGGGTTAGTCAATACCCAACCCGCGTATATATGTTAAAAACACTTTAAAAAATTAAATTTCCTTAATCGTGGGCAGAGTTCATGGGTTTTACCTATTGATTACCTCCTATTGCCCGTGGCCCAACTGTTTCCCAACTAAAAAACTAATTGGGAGAAGTATAAATAGAATTCTATGGGAAGACCTTAAGGAGGAGAAGAGATAGAGTTATTATACTGAGATTATCCCTGACTGAGTCTGAAGTATCCGTGTGCTTCATGCACTTCTCCAAGTTACATGAAACCCTTGTTTCCTTGATTTTAGATATTCTCCCTCTTGCTTGAGATATCATAGTATTGGTTATGGAAGGAGGCTGTTGAAGACTGGGACTGGACGGATCCGAAGGATGGTTCTGCTGGAAAAGGAAGAAGAAGACTTAGGTGAATTCTCTCCGTGTTAGTTATAGATTTCTACAATAAAAGGAAGATATGTCTTGTTTCCAAGATTAATTGTGTTTATGCATCAGATAGTGTTGTAATTCATATATGAATGTTATTTTGATGTATGATCTGAAAATCACTTGTGAGTGATCTAAATTAATTAATTAATGAAGGTATTACAGACTCATGTGCTGGTGTGTGTCTATGTTATCTTAGGCAGCGAATTGATAAGATTGCAAAATACACAGACACTGGAAAATGGAAAATAGTAAGAGAAACACAGTAAGAAAATACAAGAACACAACACTTTAATAATAAGTTCACCCAATCCTCCTAGGCTACATCTCCTGGTCCAGCTTTCAGTGGTGGCCTTTTCTATTGTGTCTTTAAGCAGAGTTTTTACAATGAGGAGCTCAATCTGAGTCTCCTGGAACAGATGATGCTTAGTAGTGCGTGCTTAGATTCCCCAAGCCACTAGAGTGCAAAGATTCCCCCTTACCAAGTCTCAACCTCAACTAGTCTTAATGGGATGAATCCAATTTGGTACTCAGTTCTGACAGATATCCTCTCAAGGATTGCTTGAACCTCTCAAGCCTGGTTTTGTCTACTCGATGCTGCCTTAACTTTGTAGGTCAGCTCGACTTCCTCTATTCTTTGCTTCTTGCTTCCTCTCTATTTTGCCTCTCTGTCTCACTGTCTCCTTCTTCTCTATTCTCTATCTGTCCATGGCTTAAAGCCAATCTGTCTCATGAATGTTCGCTTCCCCTTCCATCTCTTCGGATCGCCTGCTGTTGTCCGCTTGGAATTCCCTGCCTCTACATCATCTCCATTGTGTAATGTCTCACAGAGAGGTGGCCACTTGTCCCTTCACGAATTGAGCACCAGCTCTTCCTCGATGGTTCATTATTTTGATTACTTTGTGAAATGATTCATTCGCCGGCTCAGTGGTTAAATCGGACCTCAAACCTCTATGCGTCGTGGCTTATTTTCACCCTCCGAATCTGGTCTCCCATCGGGTGCAATCTTCACCGTTATAACTGGGGCGTCCAGATCCTATGGTTATTGCTCTTATCGTGCGGTTGAATTTCTCGAATGTTAGCCCACAATTGGAGTTGTTTTCTCTCTCATCCACTAGACATGTGTCATTCAGTGAATGGCATCGTTGGGTCTTCGACCAAACCCGCTTACTGTCCAAAATGCCTCCGATATTCCATCGGTTTTGGAGCGCGGGACTCACCTTTAGTTTTAGCGCTTTTCCCACAGTTCTCTAGCTTCCCTTGTGACTGAACGTTCATGTTTTTTCTATTTCGAGGGGATTTTCCCAACGATGCGTGATTAGCGCTTTGCCTCTGTTTTCTTATCTGAGCTTCCTAACTGCTAGTTTTGCACCACTGCGTGGTCTCCATGGGCCTCAGTCAGTGTGCTTTGATCGAGTCCTCGTTGTTCCGTGCTAGCTACAAACTACCATTGTACAAAGGTCTGCCTGATAGCTCATTGTCCACAAGATTTTTTGAGGTCTATCATAATTTGAAACAGTGATAGAACTCTGATAGTTTTCAAGGATCCAATTCAGATCAATGTATAACTAATCATTCGCTTATATCATACAAAGTTAGTTTCATTAAAATGATTTATCTCTATACTGCTATGTATGTTCAAATTGATGATTTTCAGGTTTGGAGAACATCAGGAGTTGTAGAGGGTCAAAACCCTGCAAGATCTACCCAAATGAAGGACATCTGGGTATGGTCTTTCTCACATAGTTTGTTTATATAAGCATTTTGCCTGAGTTGTATGAGTGTTTCTTACTGTAGTTTGCTCTTGCTCTATTAGGGTTCTAACCCAAAGCCCTAGGGTACTTATTCCTGTAACAGAATTGGCGAGTCCAGTGGGGATAACAATCTTGTTATTCCACGTTCGGGTTGATCAGTGTCAATCAGGGCTCAGTCTTTGGTTTGCTTGCTGTTACAGTCTTATTTTGTTCAGTAGAGTCTTAGACCTTAAGTCTGATCTTTTTTATCTAGCTTTGTTTTTTATTTTTCTTGCAAATCTTTGTATACACACTTTACTCTGTTTACAGTAGCGTACACACGCTCATTTTTGTGAAGTGAACCCGCGTATATGCAAGTTTCCCTTATTAGAAGCACGTGTACATGCCTCTATGCTTGAACATAGTCGCGTATACCATTTTTTGCATTGTTTTTTCAAATCTCTCTACCCAGAAAGATTTGGTGCTTGGTCTGTTTAATCTCTAAGTGGTCAATTTCTGTCTGAACAATTTCATTATTCTGCAAGCTTATTATTTTGAAGTCTCTTCCACATTGAAAAGATTTGGCTTAGGTTTGCTTTTGAGTGGGTTTGTGATTTTTGTTTTGGCACACAAGACTTCGTACAAAGGTTCTTGATTGTTCTAGCCCTCTAGAGCAGGAGATTGTTTTCAATCTCAATGTTAAGCTCGGTTTTTGGTCTACTTGCTTTGCTTTCCATCATTTTGTGGCCTTATAGATTTTCTTGCTTTCTGTAAGTCTTTTTGACAAATTTGAAAGTATTTCTTTCCTGGCTTCTTGGTCAGTTTGTCAATTTCTTTGCTGTTATTTGGGTCGTTCAGTACAAGTTGAAGCCTTTTTGTTCAAGTTTTCATTCGTTGTCAAATTTGTGACTTGCAAAGACTCCTTGTGCCCTTTTCTCAGTCTTTGAGTTTTAGTGGCATTTAGAGTGATTTCAAAAGGTTGTTTTGATTGTTTCTTGAAAAAGAAAAGATCTCAAAAAACATTGTTTTTGTTTTCTTTTGCCAAGTTTGATTTTGGTTTCTTTTGATTTTTTGAAAGTGAATTGTGATCTTTTGGGATTTGTCCTTCTTGTTTGGAGAGAATTTTGTATTCAAAATTTGTATTCTTTTCAATACTTAAGTTGGCTTATTAATAGTTATAAACAATTGCTTTCATTCTTTTTAGAGTAATTTAGGATCTTGCATCTTCATTACACCTTGCATTAGGGTAGTTTTCATTATTAAAGCATCAATAGTCTTTTAGTTTTTGTATGTGTGAAGTGTGTTTCAAGAAAAGAAAAGAAAAAGTATTTTGCTTTATAGAAGTTTCGTAGAACCCATGTAGAGATCTCTTTTCATCAAAGAACAAATGATTGCATTCATGTAGTTAGTTTTTCATTGATTTCTTTTGCGTCATACAAACACCATTGGTTTCAATTCCATCTATACCCTTGACTTAAAAGAACAACCATTAAAATCAAGTTCTTAATTAAATTAAACTAGAAATTTGTATTGTCATCATAATACACCAACAAGTTTAGGTTTATTAGGGCCTTGGATTAGACGAGAGGAGAGTTAACTCTCCAAGGCCACTCTAAATTACAAAACGTAGAAGTTTGATTAATGAGAAAAATCCAATAGCGTTAGCGGGACCAGGAAAGCTCTGTGACTGGGAGTAAAGCACGAGGGTTAGTGAAGATAAGGACAAGAGATACCCCGTCTCTTACTTGTCGGATCCTACCTCACAACTGTTCTCCCCGACTTCTGATATGAGTTGGTGGCCATAGTTGCCTATCCTAGGAATCACACAAGTGGCTGCGAAGGGGAATCCTATGGCACCTGAGGTTGACGTTATATCATGTTCAATAGTACTTCTGGAGGGCACCCTTGTGAAGCTTTGGAGCTTGCATCGACAAAGTTTGTTGTCTAGAGGTCAGCGTAACTACCTCTAATACCTTCACTAGTAGACTTGGGGCGTAATTACTCCAGTCTATTTTCAGAAGGCCCTTATTATTAAATTTCTTGTATTTTGGTGTCTGGTCCTAATCACCCAGAGAGGAAATACTTGAGATTTGTTTGATTGCTGATATCTTTAGGGACATTTTAGTGAGTTTTTTGTGCTCCTAGTCGGCCTAGCTTTCTAATTTTTGAGTCTTTAAGTAGATCTTTTAAATAACTTAAAGTGGCTAACCGACCATCTCGACGGTCTTGGAGACTTCATGGGCTTTCTCCTACGAGTCTAGAGCCTTCTCCTAGAAGGCGTAGGAGCAATTCTGCCAGTGGTTTCCGACCAGTGGCGGTAGGCGCATCAGAGATTGATCCTCCACTTGGGTGCATTAGTTCACAAGATAGACCTGGTACCAATACAGAGTTAGAGAGGAACAAACCAATTCTTTCTTAAGTACTCTTCCAGTTAGAAGATAGTATTGAAGTAGAAGAGCTTTTAGAGTCGATTGTGGCTTCGAATTCTCCTCTCCCTCATGACCATCCAGACATTTTGTTATACGTTGGAACTCCGAATCATAGGCCTTTGAGCCCAGGTTTACATACATCTATCCCTTCGATGACCACTACTGGAAGCATGGCATCCATGACGAGTGTTGCGAGCATGCAGACTCCCATATCTGTACAAGGGGGAGGAACTATTTCCATCCCTTCTAACACTCTCAGCACAACTATATTTGGGTCTACTTCCATTCTGTCGATGTGTGGAATTTCTCAAGCTACTATATCCATTTTTGGTTTCTTCCCTTTTGGAATGTTGTCTCAAAGTATTCCTTCGGTTCCTTTGAGCATACCATCAACCGCCTCTACATCCATGATGAGTGGATTGACCTCTTTTTAGGGTTTCCCATTTGGAAGTGGTCATATACCACATTCCAATCCAATGGTAGGGTCAATGCCTTTTGTTTTTACAAGTCAAGGTAGTAACCCCTTCCAAAGTTGGACAAACCCTGCGGTTAGTGGGATAGGAGTTGGGAATCAATTTTTCAGCCAACAAGTGAATATGCCGTATTCTTTGGTTAATTTATTTCAAATTTTTCCACCCTTTGCTAATGCATGGAACCCTTATCAGGGGATGCCATTTCTTCATGGTGTGCCTGCGATCCTATATATAGATTCCATGGAAGTTACCCTTAAACTTCACAACATTTCTATATTGATGGCATAGGCTCAGTGACAGGCGAGGGTGCTAATTCACAAACATGTGTAAATCCATATGGTATAATACAAAAAGCATTTTTTTCTCCTGTGCTCGTGTCGGCTTAGTTGTATACCACAGTAAGGCATACTATGCAACTTCACAAACATCCAAGGGTACGGAGGGAACAACGATTCTTTTGGCTCTCTCCATGCAAGCATAGAAATTATCAAAATTAACCATGCATAATGAAATGCAGTGCCTTTCTCCTAAGCCTTGCAGTAGTCATCCAAAAACTCTTGGCATAGATATGTGGCCCAGTTGTATTGAACCCCATTAGCACACTGCGCAGCTAATGAAACCATCGATGCAGGGACTTCATTAGCCCGACACTTCCTCATGATTTTTCCATCCAATATGTGTGCTACTAAGTGAACTCCTTGGTCAATGATAGAGTTGATATAATAACCCTGCTTCCCTTTTGTCATCCCGAACTTCTTCTTCATGTTTTCGGCTATTGCTCTATCCTGATCTTTCCCAACAAATTCTTCTATGGGGTTCCACCATTGATACAATAGTCTTGTGATTCTCCATATCAACATTGGGTCGATAGGGATCATCTTCCCCATCCATAGGCATCCATAATGCACCATCACGAGCAGTTTTATTACACAAGCCATGCTTCCTGGAATTTTGTTGAAGTGCGGCACATTCAACATGTTCATCAACCCCGACTGTACCAATCCAGCCACCCACTATTGTGGTTCTAACCTCATCACACCACTCTCAAGGTAGTGCACTTTTTTTAAATATCTTTCTGGTGCGAATTGCAAACTTTTATTTATGTCATCAAGATCATAGTCCATGAACTTCAGCTGCGGAATCTTCCCAAGGGTTTCTCTAGAAAATTGCATTCACTCTGGAAATAAAGGGGTGAAGGTTCCATACTTCACATCCTTTAACTCTTTTACTGGTTTTAGATCCGGTTTTCTTTGTCAAATATATAGTGGGAGAGGCAATGGAAATGTCACGCCATCCATTTCCATTTCCACTTGCTCTACTTCTTCCTCACTATCTCTCACCTGTTCTGATGCTCAACATGTTTCTTGTCCTGTTTTTTCTTTTTTCTCTACTCTTTGTTTGGTTACATTCTCAGGCATCTTGGGTGTGTGCATGATGATGCTCTTACAGGTGATGCAGGTACAAGCATATCAAATGATGTTGCTTTAGATGCTTCTTTAGATGTTGCTTCGATGACTCCAGCTAATCCCTTCTCGTTAAATATATGAATAAATTCTTCAGTCGACAGGATATTCATGCAAAAAATTTTGTAACTTCTTTGCAATAGCATTTTTCGAATTCTCAATTTAGCAAAGTGCCAAATCTGGGTGGGACTTGACTTTTTATAACAAATCTCAATTTCTAACCCCATAATTAGTTGAGATTTTGTTCACTAATTTCATATCTATCAATAGATTCAGTCAACCTTTCCTTATAAATGCAACTTTCCACATGTTTTAACCTTAACTTTCCCTTTTCACCTTCATACTTTTTCGGCAAGCTTTGACACATCCATATTGTAGCAAACAACCCCTCTTATGTTGAGGCTCCTAGGAACTTTGACATAATTCAAACTATAGTGAAATAAATTCCTACGCCGAGCTCTCTCGGTAGTGTAGTTTATAGTTCAGTGCCCATTTTCAACTGCAAGTGGCGCTAAGAATTTTCTCCTTTGTTTAGAGTGAAGCTGTAGGGGAAGGGTTGTTATTGTACAGCTTCAACCTACTACCATTTACTCTTCCTTGAACCAATTCTCCATTTAAATTTTCTAATTGAACTATGCCTTCATCAATAATATTCTTGATAATGTATGGGCCCAAACAATGCATATTGATTTTTTATGGAAATTTTATAGACTTAATGTCATAAAGGAGAACTAGGTCTCCTACCTAGAACTTCTTCTACTTAATATGTCTGTCATTTCAGACTTTTTCTCTTGTTTTTTGTACTTGGTGATGAAATCTTGCTATAAATCTATCTTGCTCAAGAGAAAGCAACTACAACATTATTTCCTCCATTATATCAGGGTTTGATATATCTATAAAAGCTGCAATCCTCAATCTAGACATGATGTACTCCATGGGAATCACATCTTCTTTCCCATAAACTAACCTGAAGGGTGTTTGGGCTGTCAATTTTTTACATGTGGTCCTATAAGCCAATAAAGTTGCTGGAATTTTAAGGTCCTAGTCATCTCTATTCACATTGCATACCTTAGTAAGCGCATTCTCCAAAATTTTATTAAATGCTTCTATTGTTCCATTTCCTTGAGGGTGATAAGGGGTACTACTTCGATGATAAACTTGGAAATCCTCAGTCAATGCTTCAATAGTCTTATTTAGGCAGTGTGGACCTTGGTCACTCATCAAAATATTTGGACATCCAAATCGAGACAATATGTATTAAAAAATAAACATCGCAGCAATCTCTGTGCTACATTCCCTTATTGGTTGTTCTTTGGTCCATCTTGTCAAATAATCGGTCGTTGTAATTATGTATCTCGCTCCAGTCCTTTTTCTAGGTGGGTTGATGGTTCCAAAAAAATCAATGGCCCAATTATCAAAGGCCTACAATGTAACTTGTGGTACCAATGGCCTCTCATCTCTTCTAGAAGGCTTCCCTATTCTTTTACACACATCACATGCTCGAAAATACTCCTTCGCATATTTATGTAGTGTAGGCCACTGTTATGAAACCAGCTCAAGAAAAAGATAGAAAAGATAGATCAACACCTTAGAATTCAGCCTCTTCGAGGGGGAAACCTCCTTTACATTACATAAATGAACAATTCTTGGATGATACAAATGAAAATACCTCCTTTCTATATATAGGACTCCAAGGGGTCATAACATAATCAGAGCCAACATAACAATAATAATGTAAAGGCACAATAATAACAATAGTGGGCTTCTATGGGGCACAATAGTAACAATATGGGAACTACATGGATACATCAATATAATAAATGGGTTGTACTAATAACAATAAGGGGTTACACTAGTAGTATAGGGGCCTAACATGCCCCTCTCCTTCAAAAAGCATTGTCCTCAACGCTTGAGTAGTTCTTTATGCTATTGTATAAAATTCTTGTCCTCCCATGTGGAATCTTCAGCGGGTAAGTTCTTCCACTTGATGAGATACTCTGAAATTGTTCGATTTCGTAGCTGTTGGGTTCTTGTTTCTGTGACTGCTCCAGGTTCCAATATGATTTTTCCTTCCTCTTCAATTTCTGGCAATATTGTTTGAATTGGGATCTTTTGCAACTTTTGAATAAGTGGTCATACTTCTTCGTCCTTCTTCCATTCATCCCTTGCTTCATTTATCTAATCTGGTTGGAGAATAGAAATAACACAAAACAATGTTTTCACATCCTCATCCTTGAAGAGTCTTCCCATTCGGTAAGGTTGCCATTTTTTAAGTGCATGTAGTATTGCCAACATTTCCTTCTCATAAATAGCTTGCTTGAGATGTAGCAGTAAAAATACCCAATCACCTACATCAAAACATTTTTCACTACAATGTTGATCTACCTGTTGTTTCATTTGATTTTGCATTGAAGTGGCGTTATCCTTTAAAATTTGGAGAACTTGTTGTTGATGCTCGATGTGATCTTTCACTGCTTGAACCTTTTTCTTCTTGATATGTCCTTCTATCTCTAGAGTTTGAGGAGTGGTAATTTCTTCCAATCCTTTACAAGATATGGTCGGATTCATTTCTTGATGCTCGATGTGATCTTTCACTTCTTGAACATTTTTCTTCTTGATATGTCCTTCTATTTTGATAGTTTGAGGAGTGGTAATTTCGACCAATGAATTACAAGATATGGTTGGATTCATTTCTTCTTTCTCGATGTGATCTTTCACTTCTTGCACCTTTTTCTTCTTGATATGTCCTTCTATCTTGAGAGTTTGAGGAGTGGTAATTCTTGCCAATGCTTTACAAGATATGGTCTGATTCATTTCTTCTTTCTTTGGGTGGGGTCCTGGCATATATCTTCTTATTTTGATGTTTCTTGATCCTTTTCTTCCTCCTCTTCATATTCTATGTAAAATAATTTCTTCTTAGCACAATTATGACCTTTAGTGCATTTGCTATCACAATTGTAACAAAGCCCTTTTTCTCTTTTTTCTTCCAATTGTTGTGGTGTAACCCTTGTAGGTTGTGGAAGGCTAGGAAAACAACACTTCCATATTTATAGTTGTGAGGGGTAGGCTTCCTGGTTTCCATAATTTTTCTTTCCACTATGTCACAAAGCCCTTTTACTCTTTCCAATTGTTGTGGTGTTTCTCTAAAGAAGGTGTTGCTCTTTGTATCCTCATAATGTGCTATCATTTCCTCCGTGAAAATTGACCACGTAACAAGTTGTTTACCAGAACAAAGCCCTTCATACAATAAAAATTGATCTGGTTCTAAATATGAAGATGCAATACATACCTTTTGTAACAGTGGTACACCATGTAGATCAAAATATTGCTCCATCTGAAGTATCCAATTTACCAGATCCTTGCCATAAAACTTCCTCATCTTGCTTTTTCTTAATTTTAGGAGCTCGATCTTGAAATGATTGTAACTATATACTTTCAGATCTTTAAGTTCTGAAATTGCGACATGTGGTAGCCCTCTTTGTTCTCTTTCCAATGCCACCAGTCTAATCCAAATTGGATTCTCCAAGAAAGAGTTATGCACAATCTCCCAAAATGACCTGATTATAGACCTTTCCAGAAGAGCGAACTTGTATGAAGTGCCACGTGTCCCTGTTTCGACCTTTGGCTCTGAAAAATATCCACAAGAAATTATAGTATGTCCTCTTTCTGTACCGTCTTATGAAATTTCTATCTGATGCTCAAAGTGAAAGTTATGACGATTTTCCCCAGGTCACCTGTTTGGAATGTAATTCAGGAGTCTGCAAAAAGACCAACTTCCTCAGATCATATCTCTGCAAATATAGCGCTAAAAGCTTTGAAATTTGGATCCGAGCTTCGATGCGATCTCGTCTCAAATGGGTTTTTTTTTTAGCTTCTGAGACATCGTAGAAATGAAGTTATAGCGAAAATTCCACGATGCCCTGTTTGGAGCAGCGAAACCCTAAAATCCAAAGCTCTGATACCAAATGTTATGAAACCAGCTAGTCCTAGTGGCCTATGCAAAATCTAGGCCGGCCTTGCTGTGGTCTATGGCCCCAGCTCTGATACATGGCTAGTCCTTCCCTTTCTATAGTGGTGTAATTATTTTGTGCTTTAGATAACTTTCTACTTGAACAATCTATAGGATGATCAATCCCTTCTGCACTAGGTTGTGCTAGTACTACTCCCAATGCTATACAAGAGGCATCCACATGGACATGGAATTCCTTATTCCAATCAAGGAACACTAATATTGGTGCAACTACCATTTTTTCTTTCAATATGTCGAGGCAGCTCTTCGGCATTCATCATTCGACTGAAAAGTTACATCCTTCTTCAACAACTTATCCATATGCGCAATGATATGAGCATAACCCTTGATGAAGTTCTTGTAATACCTAGTATGTTCCAATCTAGTGCGAAGCTATCATACTGTCTTAGGTGGAGGAAACTTCACAATGATACCAATCTTAGTAGGGTCCACTATTAGTCCTTGATTACAAACAATATGTCGAAAGGTACACAAAATATGAACCTCTTTAGGTTCAAAGAGATTTGATATTTTCTACATGTGTCAAGCATAATTCTTAAACGTCCAACATGTTTGCTCAAAAATCCAAATATTTTTAAATCATCAAAATATACCTCTAAAAACTTGTGTATGTATTCCTTAAAAGCTGCGACCACCACCCTATAAAATATAGCAGTGGCATTTTTCAATCCAAAAACAATTACTATGTATTGATATGAGCCCCATTTTGTAGCAAATGTTGTCTTATGCTAATCTTCAGGTGCAATCCTAATATGATGATAACCTAAGAATCCATTTGTAAATGAGTAAGCTGCTTGACCTCCTACATTGTCTAGCACTTCATTTGTGAAAGGGGTAGGGAAGGAATCATGTAAACATGCACCATTCAACTTTCTCAGTTCAACACAAATACTAATCTCTCCTTGAGTCTTCTTCTCTTTCACTACCATAAAACTTGTTAGAGTCAGTATTTGCATACTACCATCAGTGATCAGAAATCCTCTTTTCATATCATATTAGGGTCCCATTCTAATTTTTTTTTCATTCCACCTAGGTCATTCAAAAATTTACTCACTGATGGTATCCCTAGTTAATTAAACCTCACTCTCCCTAAAAACTCAATACTTGGTGGCCCACCTTCATGTCTTAATGGGCATACATCAATCATAAAATATCATTTCATCACATCTTTATGTCAGTCAAGTCAAAATGGAGTCTGGTCATTCAAGGTCCCATTAGATAATTAGGGTTTCCAAGGTTCCAATAAAACTGCATTCCATTGCATATGACCAGCAAGTAAAGTGTGATCAAATAACATCTCTTCACCATGTGAAGATTATTTGTAAAGAGAAATTCTTATTTCATCATGTAATTTTGAGTTCAAATGTAATATTTTTAATTTTCATTTTGTAATTTTATGTCATTTAAATGTAATAAGTACAAGGTTCCCAAGATATTAACTTAGTGTTCTGAAGATTCGAGACCATAAAAAGATCAATTTTTCAAAGGAAATAGTCAAGTGAACGGCTAAATTTTCAAAGGGTTAAATGAATGCCAAAGGGAGTTGTCTTTTCCCAAGGGTGTCCAAATCATCATTTTCCACAAGTGTAAACCCTAATTTCCTCTCCCACAGAGCTAGGGTTGGCTATAGAATTAGAGACATTTGAGCAGAGGATGCCTAAGGGAGGCCATTTCATCAATTATGAGGCCATTCAACTCATAAACATCATGTCTCCATCATTTTTCAAGAAGTCATTCCAAGGGACAAATCATTTGCCACACATAGGGCTAGTTTTTATTCAAAGTATGTTTCCAACCAAAGAGAGATGAATTTTACAAAAGTGAGAGACTTTTTTTTCCATAATAGGCCAAGAATGAGAAACCTCCTTAATTGTTTACTCAGGTGTCATGGTTTTGGAGAAATTTCAAAATTACAGTTGCTACAAGAGAGTTGTTGCACTTCTTGAGTGACCTTGGGAAAATCAATTTTTCGCCTAGTTGAAGTGTCCAAATGACTTGATTGATGAGTCAAATACTAACTATAGATGAATTGATTTCCAATGACCTATCATGAGATCAATTTGGATTTGAGTAAGACCTCCAAAAATTTCCTGCAAGAGAACACTTCATTTTTACACCCTCATTCTGCACTTTTTTACAAGTCTTGGTAGAATTTATTTTCAGGGGTGATAATTGATCATGTTCAGTGCTTGATAGGTCAATTCTATAGCCAATAGAGAGACCGTTCCAATGAGCTATCATGGGTGCAATTTGGACTTTGGAAAGGAACTCAAAACTCAATTTGAAGTCGATGTTGCGCACTTGCATTAGGTGTTGTGCAATCCCTTCAGGCGTTGCGTGTTTGCCCAGCACTGCGTGTTCTCTTAAGGCACTGAATGTTTGTCCAGGAGAGCCAAAATTTCCTCCTCAGTTCCACCGAAGTGCATTCAACCTCCTACAAGTAAGTAACCACTGCAGATCACATGATTTTCTCCCATAGAATCATTCATAAAGTATGTTAAAGATTTGATTGAAGATTTGGTGTTATTCTCACATATAAACCCCAGTATCTCCCTTGCACCCTCAATTCCTAAATATTAACTCCCCTACACTTCAATACACCCCCTACCTTTTCATTCCCTCTTCCTAAACGTATGTTTTAACCCCATACAAAAATTACTTGCATACGAATTCTAAAACACAAAAAATAAACAATAGTGAGATCATAACACATAAAATACATATACATAGAGATTTTCCCTTGGATCCAAAAATTGGGACTACCAACTTGATTTTTCATTATGTTCCTTTCAATATGACAATACATATATATACATGATGAAGCATGCAATACCATGGACCGAAAATCATTGCGCCCAAAACCATGTGCGAAAACCATGCACAAAACCATAAGTAGTTTGCCCCACCTAATATACGGTCCAAAAAAAAACAATTCCCCCCGACACTACCCCGGACCCCATAGAAGGGGGCTACCCACCCCCCTCAAATCCCCTAGATAGGGGCGGCCACCCCTGCTGCACAATTGTTGCAATGAAGGGGGGGCTCTGCCCCCCATCTAATCCCCCGGTTAACTAGGGCAGCTAGTCTTGGAAAGAATATAACACAACCCAACATTAAACCCTTTTATAGCAAATACTCTAAACCTTTGTATCTAAACCTTAAGTCCTAGGTGCTACAATTACTTAGGCTCCCAAACCCCCTACATTGCAAAACATTTCGCCATCATAAAATATATCATATTAATACCCCATATCCTCGTCCATTACATACATCCCTTCACCCATCTCCTTCATATTTCCCCTTCCCCATTTCCTATTCCCAAAAAATCACATTTCAAAGTCATACCTCCCTAGGGTTTTGACATTAAAACACCATGGCAAAAGAAGAAAACAAACCATACAATGAGGCAAAAAGATCCAAGATTTTGTTAGAAGAGACACTTAAGAAGCATGATTTTCTTAAAGAGCAAGATGAACAAGCACCAAGAGGCAGGCCTAGAACCAGAGGTTTGAAAAGAGCCTTGGAACTTAAAGGGAAAAGGCAAAGAGAGATAGTTGATGAAGCTATGCTTGATGATCAATTCTTGGATATGATCAAAGAAGACAAGGAAGGTTGGCTTTAGGACATCAATGATCACTTGGAGAAGATATTGAAGAAATCTAAAAAGGACAACAACATTCAAGTGAGAATGGCCAAATACTATGCCAGCATAGAAAGAAATGCAAGGGCAAAACACAAAGCAACGAAGGCACAAATTGAAGCCCTAACTCACAAAAAGGAGAAGGAAAAGCTTGAAATATTTTCAAAGGCTTCACTCCAAGCCTAGCTACACCAAACCTCATCTCCTTAACCAATTTTGAAGTCCCTTAGCATATTTTGGCAAATATATGTTTTCTGTGTTTTTTGAGGCAATTTCATATTAGCTACATGGTCAAAGGCACAACGCCCTAGGCGCTGCGCACTTTTTGGAGGAATGGAAGCCACCAATGGATTCAAAAGGACCAATACATCTAGGAAAACCATGTTTCCATCCTTGGAATGTAGAACTGGCAGGAGAAAAAGGAAAAAAAATACCAAAAAAACATGTTTCTACCTCATTTTAGGACCAAGAGATGCGCGTTTGAAAATTCCTAGGAGAATCCATTTTTGGAGGGTCAAACCAAGTCAATTTTGAAAACTAAAGGTAGATATTGAAACTAGATAGGATAAGCTTTCCAACGTGCTATCCTGGGCTCAATTTGGACACTAGGAAGGTAGGCAATAGTGGGTTTGACAATGGAGTTGCGCATTTGATAGTTGGCCTAGTTTTTCACTGTTCTTCTCCAAATTCGATTTTTACCTATGGGAAATCAATATTTTACTGATCTAATTTATATGATTGGTGTAATTATCATGTTTTTACTATTACCTAGGGTATTTATATTAGGTAAATGGCCTCCATGACTTGTAATGAATCAGTTCACTTAAGTTAGGGATGAGTCACTTTGACCACCCTACACTCTAGCTATCAATTCAATTTTTGTGGTAACTGCTCCTCCTCTCATGGATTCGACCCCTAAGGCTAGGATGAGTTGGTTTGAGGCCTATATCATGTAATATTTTATTCATTATACTGGTTGGACTTCATTGGATATTGTATTAGTGTTTCAGACTTTGGCATGGAATATATTGGATGAGTTGCAGCTATTTTGGTGGGATTCTTGTGGCATCATATTTTGATATTGCTTCTTCATTGCTTACATATGTGTGAGTGCTTTTTACCTTTCATGATCCATTTCACTTTAAATATGTTTTATTTTCAAGGTGTGATAAGCATAATTCATCTTTTATGCTCTGTTTTGGGAAAATCATCATAGTTTGTTTATTTCTTCAGTTTAAAAAGAATTCATGATCTTCATGCTCTTTTTAGCACCTCACTAGTTTAAACCATCTCATCACTATACTAAAAAGTGTTAAATTAAATTTCCTACCTTTCCTCATTAGATGTTTGCAATCTTTATTCTCTTTTTCCCTAACCTAGTTCACTCTTTGACCTAATTCACTCATCCAGTGACTACCCCAACCAAACCAAATCAAACAAACCCTGAGCTACTATATCTAGCCTAAAACCCTAATTCATCCAGCCCTCTTGGATGTGATCCTTTGGAGAGAGCCCTCTCTAGCTTGGTAGGGCTAGCTACCAAGTCAAAAGATTGGTCTGTGGTTACCTTAGTTGGATTCTTCCTCAGCCTTGGAGATCCGGAGGAGTGATAACAGAACTCACCCATTTTGATTCTTCTACAAGTTTAATAATTATTTTTGTTGTCATCTTATCAAGATCTTCTTTCACATTGTCCTTATACTTTGGGCTCAACCTGTAATGTCTTTATTTGATTAGCTTCACATCAGGCTTAAGGGAAATCTTCATGACTCCTAGATCTCCTATTATACCCTTCATCTCTGAAAACTTGGTGGGAAATAGTTCTAGATATTCATGAAGTAACTCTATAAATTTACTGACTGACTCTTCATTCCAGTAGTCTCCTATTGTTGCAAACTTGGGTTCCTTTTTTGATCCTTTTTTTACATTCTTGGTCTTCAGTAGCTTCGTTATATCTAGTATCTCTAGCTCAGGTCCAGTTGCTTTGTCGCATCCTTTTAACTCTGCTATGTCGATGTTGCGAGGATCTTCTTCTTCATCTCCAGTAAGGTTATAGCACTCTAGTGCATTTTCGATATGCACAACCCAATCAGGTTGCTACCATGTCAGTGGGGTTATATTCTCAAAGATCTGATTCTTGACTACCAGAAGGGCCAAATCTATGTATGGAAAATCATCCTCAAAGTTGAATGTTAATATGAAGCCATCAACCATATTTTCTCAATTTATTGTACCATGTCGAAGCTCTGTTTCTAGGTACCAATTCTTAGGGATTGTCTCTAATGTATGAATGAATCCATGTACCCATTCTTGTTGTGGAATCTCCTTCCATGTTGTAGTGGATAATAGGATATGCTTCCTAGGATTAGTTTCACCATCATATTTTATCTCTATCTCTGTATCTATCTATCCAAACCTTATCCACATCAACCTTTGAAATTATTGTGAACCTTCTATATTTTTCTTATGTGCATTCCACCATCTAGAAGGGGTAGCTTTCAGGGCTATATCCAAGGCTAGAAACCTTTGATTTTCTGGAACTTGTTCTTTATAATCATTAAGAAAAGTATTTACATCACGCAAGCCATCATAAGAAGGCATGTTACATACCTCAATTATCTTATAGAGAATTGATTTAGTAATTCTTGCACATCGCCTTGTGGATACTTCATGCAACCTATTATGTGAGTTCTCCAATTCTTCTTCTAAGTCTAAGGTACAATAATTATCATGTTCCCAATTCAACTTGCCTTCTGTAATAGGGTTAACACAATGCTATTCCTTTGTTGTCATCTGATAGATATTGTGTATGTCAACTGCGCATTATTCTTCTCTAACTGGTTCTGTATATCTTACTCCTTCTAATGGATCCAAGCGAACACTTACTCTCATATTGTTTCATTCAAATATCATTTGTCTCTTATTCAAATTAATTATGGCCATATTTTCAAATGGCCAATCAATTCCAACCAATGCAGGATAAGGGTTACTGTCATCGATGATCTCTATTACTTCAAAATCAACTGTAGTGAAAACTCTTTCAATATCCACTGTGACACCTGGTCGTCTTCCCAGAGGGAATATCTTTTGCTAATTTTCCATCCTTAACTGAATAAGTGACCACTGTAGCTTCAACTTTCCCATTAATTCTCATGTCTTCTTCATCAAGACATTAGCATGAGATCCTAGATCCAGAATAATTTGATCCATATCATACTCTCATATATGCACACTAAGCCTCATCTATTTTCTGGTTCTCTTTTGTCGATGAAAATTATTGACTACACACATTAAAAATTAAGAATCAACTTTATTAATCAAATTTGGCAGCTTTCAGGTGAGATACTGCACCTAGAGATTGCCTATACTAAAACGCTCTGCGTATATTCACACAAAGGAATATTACATATAAACTATCACATAAAGAGGGTGGTTTGAACCACTCCCTAAAGAATAGGATCTTAAACCTAATCATAGGGTCTAAATCCTATTGTACAACAACAAACAACCAAATCTAGGAAAATACTAACTCTCTCCATTAACTCTCACACTCCCCCTTAATGGAGAAAGGGTGCTTGGAAAAATAGCATATGCCTATTGATCTAGTCTCATCTAGGCTTACAATAGTACAGAAAAAACTAGGTAACTGAGCTTTCATTTTTTTCTTCTTACTTGAGATTCCATGCTTGTTCATTTGTAAGTGAAGTTTCATCTTCACTTTTATTGCCAAAAGGTAGTGATAGAGCTTCTCCTCCCTTTTATGTTTTCTACCCCAAAGGCGAAATGCTTGAACTCTTATCCTCCTATTCTTGATCTCGATTGTAGGCTAACATTCAATGTTGTAGGTTCTTGGTACTTTTCAATTGTTTGTTCTTGAATGCAAATATTTTCATGCTTAAAAACAATGTTAGATTCATATTGGCTCTTGTCTTCCTGCTCCTTCAAGAGATCTTTCATTTCTCCATCTCTCTCTACTGACATAGTTTGTTGATTCATTCCTTCAACCTCTTTACTCAATTTTGTTGCTGCAAACATGTTGTCCTACATTTGATTTGTATAGGGAGATAGGCTTTTCTTCTCACTAAACAACAACTCATCAATAAGATGCTTTTCATACATCAGATTGATCCACGCATCATTAGATACATAGTTCTCATTAAATTTTACTTCATAGGTCTCTACGTCAGGTAAAATTTCTTCATAAAAAAATTCAGATTCTACAATAACGGTTGTTTATTAATCATCACATGTTTTAATTGCAATTACAAGAACACATTCATTACCCATCATTGCATCTTTAATGTTGACATGTTCAATTTCACAATCACTTATGGGATTGAAAACACAATCATCTTTGTCAAGAGCAATACCTTCATCATCTTTGCCCTCTCTCAAACTATACTTCATTTCTAAAATATCCCACAAAACTTTTGCATTTTGAATCTTACCATATTCATGTAGTATGTTGAACATGATGTTTTCATCTAATGCAGATGTTATAAGATGTAATGTTCATGCATATCCACTATCATAGTTAAATTGATAACATCTTCAACATAATTCAATAAATTTACCTTCCATAATGTTGTTTTCATTTCAGTTTCCTATCTTTCATAATTCATACCTGAAAAAGAGGGTAGATCCAGCACTAACCTCTTAACGATTTCATCAAATTCTACATCTGCATCATGATCTTTCACTCGATCAACTATAAATCCATCAACATCGACAAGAAACTCTTCACCAAATTTAGCAAAACAATATATTACATCTTTCCCTTGATGCTTTCTCCTTAGTTGTCTTTGAGACTCTTTCAGTCTCCTTTGTTGACCCATTTCTCCTATTTCCTCCCTTGCATCGAGTGTGCAAGAACACTTCAATCAAGAACAATCCACTGCCCACTGCACTACTAATTTCAGTAGCAACAAATACTACAAAAATTCAACAGGGATGAAGTCAAGCAATACAACAAGTTTGTAGCTTCAGCTCAAACAAGATCCCAACCTTTGTTGTAACAAAATGCAAGTTATTGCAAACAATAGAGGTTGTTCATTATCAGATCTAGATCTGGATCCTTTCACTCTCAACCTAGTCTTTCAACATAAAACGAAACCTCCACAGTGCCGTCTCAACATACCAAAGACCCAAATGATCCTCCTTTGCATGACCGCTCGGCCCACAACTTATTCCTTTGCTCGGCTAGCAACCTACCTCGCAGCTCCATGATTTTAGTGCCACGATCTTCCTTTACCATGAAGGCAGAGGGCACAAACAAGAACCCTCAACCACAGAAAATTCCTTGACCATGGCTCTTTTCCTTACTACATCAGGCACGTCAGGATCCTTGACCACAGGCTCTTTCGACCAAGCTTAATCCCATGGAGGGATACACTGGATCTCAACAAAGGCACCACCAAAAATTCACTCCATGCACTTTGGCCTTCGAATTCCTTGTTGCAATATGGTGAGGACGAGGGAGAAGTATGCAACAATACCCTCCTAGAAGTAATGGTTATGGTGGAACCTTGAGCGTAGTTATATCCAATGCCACTGAGTTTCCAATGTCACCAATCCCAATCGGTTCAACATTTTTGGCCATGATTTCAAAAAAATGCTCAGATTAGATCAGATGAAAGCTCAATCCCCCATGGAGAACATGTAGGGCTTGGAAGTGATTTGCAAACCTCCACGCAGTGGTTGTTCATATATTTTCTCCATCCACTAATTCATGTGAGGGAATTTCGAAATATCAAGGATCTTCAAATTTAAAAGCAATTTGGCTACCCCTAGCCAAGATACATAGAGTGAAAGGGCAATACCAATGAACCCTATGTGATCTCCAGAAAGTGAATATTGTCCCAGAGAGATTTTGGCGAGCATGTTGTCCAGTCGTATGAATTCTTGCAACAATTTGACATTTTCTTTTTCTTCTTCCTCGCCTTTTGTTTTCATAGGAAGCCACAACCACAATGACCCCACCATCATGTAGCATAGGTCGGCTCGCATCCTCAGTAGCTCTCCACGACCACCACACTTCCGCTGCACAGAGAAATGGTTTTTCTCCCTTGAGTACCTTTTTATGTTAATCACCACAGTGTACGATCCTTCGATCTACAGGATCCATGACGCTTCTCCACCACTCTTTGAGAGTGTGAACAACAACTCCACTTCCTACTCAATGGCCACCATGAACAGATCTATTATGGTATATTGTTAACGCAACCTCCAAAAAATGAAGCACGCATGACGCAACCTCCATCTATGTGTTTAACCTTCACACTAAATTGACCCTCCTAACAACAGTGGATCCACCGATCTAGCACTCACGCAGCCTGACATGTGATGTTTATCATAGATCCCAATGACTTCACGTTCAACACCACTACCCAGGCCCAACCTCCAAAACTGGGCACACTTCTTCCAAAACTATGCTCTACGCCTCCTTACACAGGCTCCACGATTAGGTTCATGGCATAGTGGAGGATGGAGGTATTCAAGTAGTGGGCTCGATGCCTCTCACCATCAGACTAGAAAATATCATAAAAAACCGTCAGTGAATATTATCAACACAACATCACTCCATTGTACAGATGGATCATTGGCCAATAGTACTATGCACAAGCACAAATTTGATCCACAGATCGCCACCTGAATACTGATGGTTCCATCTCCCACCAGGTTTATCGGAAGAAAATGCATACTGAGCAGTATCTCCATGCCAGTTCTCACCATTTCCCCGCTCAAAAGATGGGTGTTCTCAACACCCTTGCTACTCGGGCCCTAAGGGTCTCGGATAATAAGAGTTTTGAGAAAGAAAAATCACATCTCCTTGATGTCTTTGTTGAGAATGGATATAGTAGATACTTGGGTCAGAAGGCTTTCCAAAAAGCCACCATGAATTCTCTGACAAAAAGGGAACCGAAGGAACGGATTCCAGGTGTTCATCTTCCTTACGTTCAAGGGACCACTGATAAGGTTGCAACGATTCTCAAGATGCATAGTGTCCCCGTGACCTTTAGACCCCTTAACACCATTCGTTCGTCCCTCAGATCAGTTAAGGATCCTATTGACCCCAAAGATATGAAAGGGGTTTATATGATCCCCGGCTCCTGTGGGACCCCTTATATTGGTGAAACCGGTCGCTCCATTAATCAGAGGATTTGTGAGCACGCTGCTGACCTTAAACATAGGAGAGCTAAATGTTCCGCTTTGGCTGAGCATGTTGAAAAAACCAATCATCATGTTTTCATTGAGGAAGCTAGTGTTATCGCTAAGGTCTCGCATTTCCATCATCGGAAATTTAGGGAAGCTATTGAGATTGAAAAGAGACCCAACAATCTCAATAGAGATGATGGCTGGAAAATCAGCAGGTGCTGGGTTCCAGCGCTTTCTTCTTAGTCGTTTTCGGTCTCGTTTTATTATTTTTATTTTTATTTTATTAGTACTTTTATTTACTAGACAATTTCTATTAAATTTTCAAATAAGAAACTATTAAACAATTACTTTATTATACAGTTACTATTAATAATAATAATAATAAACTAATATTCGTTTTTCGTGTCTTTATTTATTTTATTATTTATTTTTAAGAACTTATTTTTATTATTATTATTAGGAATATTATTATGAACTTAATTATTATTTATTTATTATTTAGTAATCGTTTTTTCTTGTCAATTTATTTTATTATTGATTTTCTTTTATAATTATAATTATTATTATTATTATTATGTATCTTTTCCAACATCATTTGTTTAGTATAAGGAAAGGTCCATTATTACTTTTAATAGTTTTAACTAATTTTAATTTTATGTATTTTATTTTACCCCCTTTCCTTTTAGTTTTTAATACCTATAACTAACTATAATTTAAGTTATTTTATTTCCTCTTCCTTTTTATTTAGTGGATTATTTAATTTATTTAATTCTAACTAATTTAACCCGGTGCGTAACTACTCCCCCCTTTAATTTTACCTCACTAATGATTCCATTTCTATTTTTTCATTTATGAAAATTAAATGAAATATTTTATTTACTATTATATTTATGAATTTATATTTTTTCATAAATAAATAAATAATTTATTATTATTATTCATTTATATTTTTATTTATTTAATAAATGAATAATTTATTATTATTATTATTTTTATAATTCTTCAATTGTTTATTTGTATTACACCTTATATAACTAAATTTGTATATTTTATATGTGTATTTACCTTAATATTGGTACCATTTATTTTTATCTTATTTTTACTATTATATTTATTTATTTATTCATATATTTATTTATGTAATAAATAAATTTATTATTATTTCATTTTTATTTATTAATAATTTATAATTCTTCATTTTTATATTTATATATTTATTTATTCATCTTACACCTAATATAACTAAGTTTATATTTTTATATATAAATTTATTTATCTTTATTTATTTATTATTATATTATAATTTATCATTTACCTAATATAACTAATTTTGACCTTGCTCCTTAAGTCAACCTTTTGCCCAGGTAACCGTTGGTGTCTCTGCTCTGGCTATTTAAACAGGCTAAGCTGGATCTGCTCTTCAACTAGATCCTAACTCTCTATGATATTTCTACCACCTAAACAACTTAGGAAATCCACCCTTGGAGCTCTGATACCATGATAAAAATTAAGAATCAAAATTATTAATCAAACTGGGCAGCCCTCAGGTGAGAGATTGCACTTGGAGACTGCCTCTGGTAGAATGCTCTGTGTACATTCACACTAAGGCTCGTTACATATAAACTAGCAGATAAATAGGGTGGTTTGAACGACTCCCTAAATAATAGGAGTTTATACCTAATCAAAGGGTTTCAATCCTATCCTACAACAAAAAACAACTAAATCTAGGAAAAGGCTAACTTTCTCCATTAATTCTAACATCACATATCAGTTCGCGGTGTTTCTTTGCATGCACGGGAATTTGTCAACTCCTGAAGCCCTTCTAAAACCTTTTGATCTCTTAACAATTTCATACAAATCTGTAGAAAAGACTTTAAAATGCCTACTTGAAATATTGAATCTTGGTCTTATGTCGGAGCTCGATCCTATTTCACACTTGATGACACATCACAGTTAATTTTCTAATCGGGCTTTGGCTATGCACTAGAGGTCGAAGCTCCATCATCCATAAAAATTTTCTTTGTTTCCATAAATATTTATTTTTCTTTTTGAATATCAAAAACAAGAACTTTCTTAGTAATCTTTCTATCCCATGCACTTTCATATTCTTTCTTTTCATTTTCTTTATCACTATTGGTCACAACTCCACTTCTAGTGACAATACTAATTCGAGGTTCGTCAATCCTCCTTTTAGTAGTTTTCATTTGAATATTCTGTTTCGGCTGTTATTTCCTTGCATCTTTTCCATAAGTATAAGACATTCTTCAGTTACATGGTCAAAGGATTGACAATACTTACATGTTGTTGTGGGGTTCTGGTAGTCTCTCACAAAATAACCTGGTTGACAGTAATTATAGAAAATGATTTGTCCATGTCCTCGACCAACTCCACTACCTCAACCTCTTCCTTGGTAACCTCCTTGACCCCCACATTATCCATTGTCCTCATGTGCATTCTCTTCTTATTTCATTCTATAAGTGTGAGCACAGAGCTCCATGATTAGTTCGTAAGCTCGAAAATTATTCTCATCACGTACTACTGATTTACAAAATTTGTAGTAGAGATTCCTCGGAGTCTGTACATAATTTTGTAACAAGCAATAGTCTTCTGAATGATGTTCACCTATATTCATACATATTTCACACCATAGGCTAGATCTTTCATTCAAGGGATTTGGTGCCCCACTATCCATATAATTTCTAAAGATAGGGCACTATTCTTTAGAATGGCCCTCTGATCTGGACTTCGTACACCATACTTATTCTCTAACTTCTTTGTTTTTCTTAATGTCTTGTATCTATAGGGGGAGGTTCATCAGTTGAATCTGAATCTTTTGCATGCCTACATTAGTATCTTCTATATGAAAAGTTTTCAATTTCATCGCAATCTGTAGAGCTTCGACTTGACTCTCTATCTTTTGTTGTGTCAATGTAAATCTGATATGCGGTAGCAGCATAGCTACAAACCATTCTTGATATTGCTATGGAGCTATTTCGAAGCTTACCTGATCCAATAACACCTTAAATCTCTGATCAAACTCCCAAATAGACTCAGTAGGTTTCTGTTTGATCTCTTTCAACTCGATGATGCAATGCGACTCAAAATTTGGTTTCTTAAATTCTCTCATCAACATTATGTTAATATATGCAAACGTTCTATTTTGATTATGTGAATACTTCATATACCATGTCAATGCTCTATATTGGAACATCATAATGAGTTGTGCTTTCTTTATATTCTCATCGTTGATCTGCTTCGCGATCCATAAAGCTTCACATAAAAACCAAAATTGTTCTAGATCCTCTAATCCAACACCTTTGAAAACATGTAGCTTAATATCGTTAGTCATACTTCTTCTTGGCGGGGGAGGGGGAGGGGGAGAGGGAGAAGTAAGGGGAGGGGAGTGGGGGGTAGGACGGGTAGAGGGAGGGGGATGGGGAGGGCCAAAAACACCCTGGCTATTACTGGATTCTAGCTTTTGTGAACTCTTAGGCTGGAAGGGTGAATACTGGGAAGCTACCTAGGGGTTATCAGGGTGGCTTTCTTCTCTTTCACTTTCACGATTCACTTCAAAGAGGACTATAAGCAGTCTCTATAAAAGCCTTCAGATATTGTCCATGAGACCTTTTTCTTGTATCTACTCTATATCTCTTTCTACTTCGCATTTTCTTGATCTCTTACTCAAATGTATTCTCTCTTCTTCCAAACATAAGTAAACTAGCAATTTGATTGTATTTGTAAAACTCCCTTTTCATAAAGAAACATTTTAATCCAGAGTTTTAGAGATTTTAAATACTTACCTCGTGGTCCTTTGAAGAATCATCATTCCACTTTGCTATAGGACACAATCAAGTCTACCACGAACTCAATAATGAATCCTCCCAAGATGCTATCAATCCAAAAATTGACATCCCTTGAAATCCTAGTGTTGATGTTCTTGAGACGTTGTATCAGTTCAGGAGTCCACACTATAGGTTCTTCACCTTTAAAATAGCTCTTTCTTTCGGTCAACCTTGATATCCACTCGTACAACTTAGTGGGAAATGAAGCAAAGAAAATTTTGTATTGATCTGAAAAAATATACTTTTATAACCAAGCTTTGGATGTTAGACGAGGGTTTTTGTTTTGTTGATCTGTAAATTCTTGCTCTTTTATTTCTATCCAATCTTGAATCTCTTTATTCGATGGGTGCCACATCCAAATATCCCTCAGCAGATCTTGGTCCTGGTAACAAAACCATTTTTTGGCTTGGTTTGGGCTGACCCATGTTCAATCTATATTGTGCACCCACAAAACCCTCAATCACTAGCCCTTTTAGCAATGAACTGCAAGCATATAGCAGTCTCAGCCGAAGTGACTATGAGAGGATGCAGAACAAGGTTTCCATAATCTTAAAGGATGTGGAGATGTGGTATTATTATTTTATCTCATTTTTATCACTCATAAATCACTTCTCCACATTAGGTTAAACACTTAAACAAGTTATATAAAACCATAAGTCATCATTGTGTTGAAAGTAAAATGCAATTGTAACAGATAATAAGAAACTATACATATAAAGACACCAAGTTACCATGGTTCACCCCAATGTGGGGCTATGTCCACAAGAATTGTTTCTTATATAATGAATATTTATTCAATAAATAGTTCTTGGCATGTGCACTAAGATGCAGGTTGTTTGCGCACTTAGATGTAGACTCAAGCCTTTGCGCACTTAGTTGTAGAGCCTCTCCTTTGCTATAAGAATATAGATAATAATAATACAACCATAACATTGATCTGCATCCAAAGGTAGATGATTGTCTTCTTATTATTTTACCCTATATATACTATTACATCGAAGGGTTACATCATTACAATACCATGGTTCAAATACCATGGACTCCCTAAAACAAGAAATTATGGCCCAAAACCCATTGATCCTTTACAAAATCAGGCTTTTACAAAAGGGAGGGGATTCAACCCACCCCAA
Organism: Pinus tabuliformis; assembly: GCA_031772625.1. Taxonomy (NCBI): domain Eukaryota; kingdom Viridiplantae; phylum Streptophyta; class Pinopsida; order Pinales; family Pinaceae; genus Pinus; species Pinus tabuliformis. The sequence goes on from CM062818.1 coordinate 2,078,628,286, forward strand.
ATCCCTTATACCACATGGTATATCTAATTCTTCTCCATTGCATAGTCCACTTCGCACTCCACTGCACGGTCTGCTTTGCGCTCTGTTGTGCATTTCGCCCCACAAAATCTGGAGTCTTTGCCAAAATCTAGGCCAAGTTGGGTCGCGTGCAACAATTTTGAAAGTGATTTTTTTGGGTTTGATTTTAAAAATCTACATAGATTGAATTATCATGGGAAATCAAAGAAATTTCAAGAGAAAATATGATCAAATTAAGGACATTGAGGCTCGTAGAGAATACTCGAGAAACTATTACAAAATAAAGAAGAAATAACGCTAAAATATTGAATGGGAAAATCAATCTCGATAATAAGTTGAACCAGGTATGTAAATGTAAATATTATAAATGATATTTATAATTTAATAATGTATTGTGGAATTTAATTTTTATTTGATGAACTAATTTGAAAATATTTTGCAATGCAGACAAAGAGAGATTTTCCTCATAACATTGATGATGAGATTGAAAATGTTGAGAGATAAAGTGAAAAATAAAATGAACCAATGATTGATGATGTTGTTGAAGATGTTGAAAGAGATTCAAGTGAAGAAGTTGAATCACCATTAGGTATGTATATATATGTCATGTATTATTGAAATTATACATATTTATTAGTTTCAATTTCATGAACTCTATTTTTTATTTTAATTATTTAATGTATATTTATACTCATTTACATTAAATTCTCATATGTATAGATGAAATCAATATCGATGATGATATGTTAGAAAATGTCAACACTGACACATATGGAGATAAAAAAGTTGACCATGTTATACAATATCGTGTTAAGCTCATTATTGATAAGTTCTTCAAAAATGAAAATGTGACAGTTCAAACTCAAATTTTGAGAGGTATCTTAACATAAAAGAAATTAAAAGAAGCTACAACACTATTGGGTATTCAAAAATCAACGAAAGATAAAAAGGTGAAGGAAAATGTGATTCAAAATATAAATACTACTCTAAAATCAATTGGAATATCTAGAAAGAAAAATGATCTAGATTCACATAGAGCAATACAAATGGCAGTGGTTTCATCAAGTATTAAAGAAAATTGTTTGGTAAAATCTATGGAAAAAGCATTAGGGACCTCACAAAAAACATTGCACAAGAATAAGAAATTTCAATTGCAAATAGATACAAATGATGAGCTTGCTTGTTGGATAGTTATTTGTAGGCAACCATACAAAGATATACATGGAGAAAATGTTAAAAAAATAATATATAAATATTGGATGAAAAATTGACATGTTTCACCAAAAGTAAGGGATGTGATGCAGCAAAGAATGACATGAAATCACTTTGAAGAACGTGCAAAACATATCTTGGACACCACTCAGAAAGAGTTGTTCAATAAGTTCATAGAAGATAATTGTGGAATTAATGTCTCAATCAGTACTTTTGTGCAACAAAAACCATGGTATGTTAAACCTATCATCGTATGCGACACTTGATGTTGTCATTATCATGTGGAATTTCAATTATATTATGACACATTCTTTAATTTTTGTAAAACATTTTGGAAAAATTCACCTCCCTCCACTATCGATGATTTCATATCTGAAATTCTATATGGAAGAGAAAATCATGAATTATTTTACCAAAATAAATTTGTTGGTGGTAAAAAATGTGATCATTGTGGAAATTTGACTTTGTTTCATAGAAAATAACCTCTTGATATGAATGATCAATCACTATCCAACAAAAAATTGAAATGGAAGAGATATGAATATATCCATACATCAATTGGCTCAAGTAGTAGTACAAGTGCTAAAAGGATTGATTTACAAGGAGAAAACAAATTTGTGATAGAGCTTTTAAATAAATTTGAGACAGAAATTTATAAATACACTAAGTATTCTCATAAAGCTTGATGGAAAGACCCACAATTCAAAAAATATCGTGAAATTTTCCACCATGGACCATTTTGTCAATAGTTGATTTTGCAAAAAATTACACATTTTTTGCACAAAATGAAATACAAAGTGAATATTATCATTCTGACCAAGTCTCTATGCTTGTCCATGTTCTATATAGACATGCTAAACAAAATGTTGATCATATAGAAAGAACCAGTGAGAATTGACATGTTATTAAAGAATATCATTTTTATATCAACGATGATCATACACATGATACACATTTTGTACAACATTTCTTTGATAAGATTTATGACTCATTGAAAGGTCATGGAATAAAATTCAATGAACATTGGATATGGTCAAATGGATGCATAGGTCAATTCAAATCTTCACAATCATTATTTTGGTTGTGTCATCTTCATATGAAAACCAACATTAAACATTGTTGGAATTTCTTTGAGACTGGTCATGGAAAAGGAGAACATGATGGCGCAGGGGCATGTATAAAACGAGCACTTCGAAGATATCAAATGGACCACTCTACAAACTGACTTGTCTCAACTAAACAAGTTGTTCAATGGTGCATTGTTGCACTAATCCATGAGACTAACCCATCAAGGGAGGTATACAAGTACGTACATATATGTTAACTCAGGTATATATTTTATCGATTACATATGAATCTAAAATAGTAAAAGGGACTCATAAATTGCATTTAATTAAAACAAAAGAGTACTGAAATGTGTTTGCATTTAATAGAACAAAATAATATTGTTTTTGTCTTGTTTGCATAGAGGACACACAATTCAATGATGTTTGTGAAAACAATATGTATGTAAAATCAACATACCAAAATTAATACAAAGGGGAAAATAACGCTTGCAAGCTTCGAAGAGATTAAATCAGAGGAGACTATAGTGTCATTTGAAGGTGATTGAGTTTCTGATCTTGTTAGAGAAGGTAACATTTCAATTTCTTCCAACGATATCGATATATATATAATGATTTTAAATATATATATATATATATATATATATATATATATATATATATATATATATATATATATATTATAATATATATATATTATATATATATATATATATATATATATATATATAAAATCATTGTGTATAAGTATCTAAACAATAGTTAAAATATGATAGTAGGTCAATGTGAAAATAAAGTTGATGGATGGGTAATCGGGCACCTGTGACTTCACCGAACAAGGAGCACGGTTAGGGTTTCTCTGTCTACAACTAAATACACATGATCAACTGTTTATTTTGGGCTATCATCCTCATCGTTATGGATTGCATTTTAGTTTCATTGTCACCTGTTTCCCTTTGTTGTCACTGGTTTTTGCTGCAGGATGTCGGATATGGAGCTTGAGGAGGTGGACTACTCTGCCAACCCTAACCCCTATGCTACTATCTGGTTGAGCCCTACTCCTACACCACATTCAACGCCCAATGGGTTATAGGGTCTATCTTATTTGCACATCTCTATTACTCCACCCTCCATTTCTTTCCCTGGTCCATTTACGTACGACCTCCCATTCGTCGCTCTCTCCATTGAATGCCTAGATCTCAACTGCCCTCACTGTTGGCATTATGATGCATGTATTGTACTTGATGGAAACCCACTTGCAGTAGAACAACTCACTTGAATATGGTAACTAGATGAATCTACGTAACCAGATGAATCTACAGGAGAGATATCAAATGTGACAGAATGCATGGTAGTTGTGTTTACAGATGTGACAAATTGCATGGAATTTCAAAGAAGTAATATGCCAAATTAGAGTGTAATAGGTCTATTTAGAGGTAATAGGGCATTGGTACAGAATAACAGAAAGATGGAAGTAAGGTGTTCTAATCAGAATAAAGAAGGTGAAGGAAAAGGTTGATGAAAAGTAGTTTAAGAAGTATACGTTGGTTCTCCTTGTCCAAGCAACGTATACACGCGGGTTAATAAAACAAAAGGAGTGTATATGTATACATGCACTTTCACAGAAGGAAAAGCACGTACATGTTGGAAAACCAAGGTTTTGGTCCAAGGTATTTAGTCCAAGGTATTTTGGTCCAAGGTATTGATCCAAGGTACTTGGTCTGAGGTATTTGGTCCGAGGTATTGACCCTAGGTATTTGGTCCAAGGTATTGGTCCTAAGTGGTTTTGGTCCAAGGTATTGAGAAAGGCCTAAAACTATATAAGGAGGAGAAGATCATTAGGCCAGGTGCACAAGTAATGAATATCTTATAAAGTGTCATATCAAAAGAAAATATATATGTTATGGGTTTCTGATGCTTTGCTTGATCTAGACTAAATATGCACCTGAGCATTTGATGATGGATGAGATCTAATGATGGATCAAGATCATAATGACTTATTATTATTGAATGATCTGATATTGGGCTAGATCTGATTATGTACACCTGTTTTATTCTTTAAATATCGTGATCTGGGTTTGTCTGAAGTCCGGAGGTGTGAAGTAAGTATTTTCAGATCTGTATGCTGGTTCGCTTTGATGAAGATGTGTATACACACCGGTTCGGCTCTTCCAAGTAGCATATGCAAAAGAAAAAGCTTGATGTTCAAGGATGACTGATCTATCAGATTAGTGCTACTATTTTACTGTTGTCTATCAATGAAGTCTTCTTAGATCTGAACGTAAAAATGAATGCATAAGGAAGCTGGTATTTGATTGATTGATTGTATAAGTGAGAAGAAGTGATCTCTGTCATTGCCTATGTAAAGCTCTGTAAGTTGACAGTAGAGATTCAATTTATTGCTAGTTGGTACAAACTTTATTCAAAATTTTATGTTTGCAGTAATTTTTGAAGATATACGCAGGTTTGATTAACGGAAGTAGCGTATACACGCAGTTTGGGTTAAGCCAAGTAGTGTATACACTCTAATGCATGATTTTTGAGGTTACAGCTGGTTTTGAATGATGATGCAGGATTCTAGGTTTAGCATAGTGTTCTAGTGTCAGTGATTTGATTGTTCATATTAACTGAATGTTGGTTGATGCAGTTTTAAGTTTTAAAAAGTTTTTGATGGGTCCAGTATGAAAATTGGATGAAAATTCATGAAACATGGTCCCTGGAAGAAGAAATAAGGTCGTAGCCTTCTGTACGTCGGTGCCTACGTACTAGTAAACATATTGGCTAGTATAAGAGGTAGGCGGTTGCAACTCCCTTCTAGTAGAAGCTAGAAAATGAGAGAAGGTTGCAGCCTGGTGGGTGCCTACGTATTGGTATGAGTCTACACCAGTACAATATTGTCAACAGATTTTCTTATTATTAAAAGGAGACAGAGACGACAACAGGAGGTGGTTTTCACCCACATTGGGTTTCCACCTTAAATATTGGTGTTCATGTGTTTTTCTTATGTGTGATGCTCTATTCTACTTTTATTGCATTATCTAATAAGTTACTGATGTACTAGTTTAAGATCAACACATGATAAATTGTGTAAATCACAAGTTCTCCGAATATACGTTGGTTTCTTTAATCACAGCTGCATGTATGCGCTAGTTCACTTCACTAAAGTAGCGTATATAAATTTGTTTGGGAAATAAAATTATTGATCTGATAAAACTGATTCACCTCCCTCTTAGTATTATTTCCAACAATTCGTATCAGAGCAGGTCCTTCAGAAGAAGCTTAATCGCTTGAAGGAAGATCCATCAAGATGAGTAATCATGAAAGCATGGGATCCATCAGACCGCCAATCTTCAATGGGAGCAACTTTGTTTATTAGAAAATAAGAAGCACAACCTATCTACAATCTCTTGGAACAGATGCTTGGGAAATTGTGGAAGGAGGATATACATGTCCAACAGCAATTCCTACAAACATGATAGGTAAAACGAAATATGAAACCAATGCCAAAGATGTCAATATTTTATTAGGAAGTGTGTAACAATTAGATTTTGTCAAAGTCATGCAGCTCAAATCAGCCAAAGAGATATGGGACAAAATCGTTCAGAGCTATGAAGGAGACTCTCAAGTAAAACGTGCCAAGCTTCTAACTCTCAGAATTCAATATGAAACTCTTAAGATGCATAGTGATGAGAGTATAGCTAGTTACTTCTTATGTATAGATGAGGTTGTTAATTGTATGAAGAATTTGGGTGAAGAAATAAAGGAAGTTACCTTAGTTGAAATTTTTTTGAGAAACTTGTCTGCTAAATTTGAAGCAAAAGTGTCTGCCATAGAAGAAAAATAGGATCTGCAGAATATCACTATCACACAGCTTCATGGAATCCTAACTGCTTTTGAGATGATAAAAGGAGGTCCATCAAATATGAGAGAAGCCGTATTTAAAGCTTCAGCAAAAGGAAAAGAAAAGGAAGAACACAATGAATCAGGACACATTTTAGAAGAATAAGATGAGGTAAATTTTGTCAAGAAGCTTCAACGGGGTTTTGGAAGGTTTAGAGGTAAGCTACCTTTGAAATGCTTTGCTTGTGGCAAAGTCAGTCATTATGCTGCCAAATGTCCTCATAAAGATAAATATGAAAAAGGAAAGGAATATGCAAAAGGGAATAGGAAACAAGTTGTGAATAGGAGTTACTATGCTCATGGAGATAGCAATGGTTTATCTGATAGTGATGAAGATGAAACTGGACAAGATTACAGACTTCTCATGGCTTATGATAACGATGATTTTTGGGATAGTTTAGAAGAGTATAGTGATGGTTTATCTAATAGTGAAAATTATAGACTTCTCATGGCTTATGACGATGATGATTTTTGGGATGGTTTAGAAGAGGAAAACTTTCATAAAGGAATCTCTAAACTCAAAATCTGTTTAGAAGAAAAAATATGATCATAGATGTCTTGACATACCAACTTGCTAAAAAAGAAAAACACAATGAAAAACTAGAATCTGAAATTGTGGGTCTAAGAAAATATCCTGAGAAAACAAAATCTCTCAATCTTAGATTTGTTGAAGGATCAAAAACATTAAATGAAATTATCAAAGTTTAGTGTTCTCCTCTGATAAAGATAGGTCTTGGATATACTGAAGAAGGAACTCAATCACAGAAGTCATCAACGTCCACCAAAATTTACCTTGATGCAGCTAATACCAGTGAACAGTATGACAATCGTCAGCAAAGGCATAAAGTTGATCACTACGTAGATCATACTCAGTTTTCTCCAAGGATGAATATCAATAGAAGCCATAACCAACCTCAAGCAAATCATACTCAATTTGCTCGAAAGATGAATATCAATAGAAACTATAGTCAACAAGTAAATAGATTCGATAGTCACAGAAACTTCTTTAATGGGCAATGTTTTTCATGTCATAATTTTGGGCACAAATTTGCTCAATGCGTTGCCTACAAAACCATCATGACTAGAGAAGCACGAAATCAAAGGAATATAATAGGGATCAAAAGAAGTTCCTATAATAACTTTTCTCCTCTTGAAAATGAAATAGAATGCTCAATCTGTAACAGCTTTGGTCATGAAGAATATGAATGCAGGAGAAAATTTTGGCAAACACTTCAAAAGGAGAAAATGCCATTAAATCCCAAGATATGGAGAAGGAAAGAATATCAAACAGAAAGATGTGGTATAGCCTTGTATGAAGAAGAACAAGAAAATCAGTGGTACATCGACAGTGGATGCGTCAAACACATGACAGGTGACAAAGAGAAAATTCACTCATATAATGCCTTAGAAAAGGAAAAGAATGTCTCATTTGGAAATGACACTCCAACTGTCATAAAAGGTAAATGTTATTTTTTGTTGAAAGAAAAGGTTAACGCTGGAAATGTTATGTATGTAGATGGTTTAAAGCATAACCTGTTGAGTGTCAATCAAATGTGTGATCAAGGAAATGAAGTGGTGTTTCGATGAAACAAATGTATTGTGCGTGAACTTGATATAGGAGAGACTGTGATCAAAGGTACAAGAACTCCAAACAACTTATACATACTCAAAAGAGGACAACAACAGTGCTATCTAAGCAAAAATAATGAAAATTAGCTGTGGCATAGAAGATTGGGACATCTAAGCTTTTCTCAAATAAGAAAAGCATGTAGACTCAACACTGTTCGTGATCTTCTAGATATCAGCATCCTAGAAAATACAATATGCAAACCATGTCAAATTGGTAAGAAAACCAGAGTTCACTTCATGGAAAAAGAAGGGTCAGCTAGTAAGCCTCTTGAACTTGTCCATACTGATTTATGTGGACCAACAAGGAAAAAGTCACCTCATGGAGAAGAATACTTTATTTTGTTCATTGATGATTTTTCTAGAATGTGTTGGATAGGTCTTCTAAAGCATAAAGATGAAGCATTTGAAAAGTTCCAAGCCTTCAAAGCTTTGGTTGAAAATGAATCAGATCGAAAAATCAAATGCCTCAAATCTGATCGAGGAGGGGAATTTATATCGGATGAATTCTTTGACTTTTGTGAACAACATGGAATAAAAAGGCAATTCTCCACTGCAAGAACTCCTCGGAAAAATGGTGTGGTAGAAAGGATGAACAGAACAATTCAACAAATGGCTCAAGCTATGCTAGATGAATCTGGAACTCATGCAACCTTCTGGGGTGAAGCTGCATTCGTCGTCGTTGCTATTCTCAACAAAGCAAATGTTCGGGTAAATAGCACTCAAACTCCACATGAACTTTGGTATGGTAAGACTCCTACTGTAAAATACTTTAAAGTTTTTGGAAAAAAATGTTTTATCAAAAGGACTGATGAAAAACTTGGTAAGTTTGAACCTAGAGCAAATGAAGGTATTCTTCTTGGTTATTCTTCCAGAAGTAAAGGATATAAATGTTATAATAAAAGACTTGGGAAAATTGTTGAAAGCATTGATGTTGTAGTGGACGAAGCATGCATAAATCCAAAATAGATAAAATCAACAAAATATTATGACAATGAGGAAGATGGGGATTACTTTCCCACATAAAATCAAAATTATATTGAAGAAGAAACCAATGAAGCACCAGAAGAAGATATAATGGTAGTAGAAAAGACTCTGTTGAGGTATGTTCAGAAAATCATCCAGAAACTCAAATTTTAGGGGAAAAGGAGGCAGGTGTACATACAAGAAGAACTATTACAGGAATCTCAAGCTATCTAGCTCTACTATCCTCCACCGAACCTAAAAATGTAAATGAAGCATGTAAAGACGAATGTTGGGTCAAGGCCATGGATGAAGAACTCGAGAAAAATGCAAAGAATGATACTTGGGAATTAGTTCCTAGACCTCATGATAAAAATATTATAGGAACTAAATGGATATTCAAGAACAAGTTGAATGAAAATGGAGAAGTCATTAGAAACAAGGCCAGACTTGTTTGTAAAGGGTATGCTCAACAAGAAGGTATAGATTTTGAAGAAACTTTTGCACCTGTTGCCAGATTTGAAGCCATAAGGATGTTTCTTTCTCTTTCCAACTTTCAGAAATTCAAAGTATACCAAATGGATGTAAAATCAGCCTTCCTTAATGGAGATTTAGAAGAAGAAGTTTATATTGAACAACCAGAAGGATTCATTCTTGGAAATGATGCAAAACTTGTATGCAGACTCAAAAAGGCTCTCTATGGTTTGAAACAGGCTCCAAGGGCTTGGTATTACTGCCTTGACAAATATCTACACCAATAAGGTTTTACAAAAGGTTCTACAGATAGCAATCTATATACAAAGATTGAAACTGATAAATTGCTAATTATTATTGTTTATGTTGATGATATCATTTTTGGTAGCAATGAAAAATTCATGAGTTAGAATTTTTCTTCACTAATGCAGCAAGAATTTGAAATGTCCTTGCTTGGTGAACTTACCTATTTTCTTAGTGTACAAGTTCAACAAACTAAAGATGGTATTTTTATTTCACAAACCAAATATCTCAAACAAATCTTCAAAAGGTACGGAATGGAAGATTCTAAACCTGTATGTACCCCAATGGTAATAAGATGTAGTCTCAGCTCGAATGATGAATTAGTAGTAGTACATCAACCAACTTACAGATCCATGATTGGCAGTCTACTTTATCTAACAGGTACCCGACCTGACATCATGCATGTTGTAGGAATAGTTGGAAGATTCCAAGAAAATCCAAAGAAATCACACCTTCAAGTAGTCCAAAGAATTTTCAAATATCTTCAAGGAACTCAAGACTTTGGACTATGGTATCCTAGAGATGCAGATCTTAGTCTTCATGCATATACAAATGCAGATTAGGCAGGATGTGTTGATGATAGAAAAAGCACTAGCGGTGGTGCATTCTATATGGGTTCCAGGCTAGTGTCTTGGTTCAGCAAGAAACAAAGTTCAATTAATTTATCTACAGCTGAAGCAGAATATGTGGCTGCTACATCTTACTGTGCACAACTACTTTGGATGATGCAAACTTTGCAATACATTCAGATCACATGTATTCCACCCATCTCCATTCTATGTGATAATACAAGTGCCATCAGTATTTCAAAGAATCTAGTCATGCACTCCAAGACCAAGCACATACCCATCAAGTACCATTTTCTACTAGAACAAGTGCTTGAAAAAAATATCAAATTGGAGTATGTTCCCTCCAAAGAATAGGTTGTTGATATATTCACTGAACCACTACCTAGAGAAACATTTGAATATCTAAGACACAAGCTTGGAATAGTTGCTACATCATCCTGCTGTTAAAATCTATTTTTTTCAGAAGAAGGTTACTATACACGTGTTTCATGAACTACAGTCGCATATACACGTAGGTTTCAGTGGCTGAAGAAGTGTATATGTTTTTCTGACAGGAAAAACAGTGGGTTAGACTCTGATATGGGTGCTCTATCTGATGTTGATGATTACATACTAATGATATGCTTTGTTCATTATTTTTTATCTGACTGACAAATATGCCTTGATTAAATGACATGTTAACAATGCATATGTAGCACAGGTTCAGGGAGAGCATTAGCCTTCACTCGCATTCTGCATTGTTGGAATTATAGTTGCTGAGTCTAGCTATGACTTTAGATATTTATACCATTTGTTGCTTAATTCATGTAAAAGTCTAGGGTGTGATATAACTTCTCATACATTTGAATGAGTCCTATTAGACAAATAATGTAATTTGTACCCCCACTATGCATGGGAAGGATGACGTAATAACTGTTATATTTCAGTCATGTATAAACAATTGGTATATCCCCACTTAGTTGGGAGATTGATGTATGTATAAGTCATTAGTGATAGGAAAGTAAAACTCACATAATGGAGTTATAGAGTCATGTTATTATTTTGGAAAATATTTTTGCAGACTCTGCATGTGCTCAGGGGGAGCATGGACGGTTTTTTGCATCACAACATGTACAAAGGAGGAGTTTAATCAGAGAATTCAACATGTGCCTAGGGGGAGATCGCTCAATGTTATATTCAGCTATTCAAATATGAGAGTCTTCATTTTGGTCAGCCCTTTGCCCTTGATGTCAAAGGGGGAGAGTATTTTGGTGTTTCTTGTTGTCTCTAACAGTTCTTACAGCTCGCAGTAGTTAACACCAACATGGTTGCCATCAAGTCCAAAGGGGGGGATTGTTGGCATTATGATGCATGTGTTGTACTTGATGGCAACCCACTTGTAGTAGAACAACTCATTTGTATATGGTAACTAGATGAATCTACAGGAAAGATATTAGATGTGACAAAATGCATGGCAGTTGTGTTTACAAATTTGACAAAGTGCATGGCATTTCAAAGAGGTAATATGGCAAATTAGAGTGTAACAGGTCTATTCAGAGGTAACAGGGCATTGGTACGTAATAATAGAAAGATGGAACTAAGGTCTTCTGATCAAATAAAGAAGGTGAAGGAAAAGGTTGATGAAGAGTAGTTTAAGAAGTATAAACTGGTTCACCTTGTCCAAGCAACGTATACACGCGGGTTAACAAGACAAAAGGAGTGTATACGTATACACGCACTTTCACAGAAGGAGAAGCAAGTATATGTTGGAAAACCAAGGTTTTGGTCCAAGATATTTAGTCCAAGGTATTTTGGTCTAAGGTATTGATCCAAGGTACTTGGTTTGAGGTATTTGGTCCAAGGTATTGACCCTAGGTATTTGGTCCAAGGTATTGGTCCTAAGTGGTTTTGGTCCAAGGTATTGAGAAAGGCCTAAAACTATATGACGAGGAGAAGATCATTAGGCTAGGTGCACAAGTAATGAATATCTTATAAAGTTTCATATCAAAAGAAAATGTATATGTTATGGGTTTCTGATGCTTTGCTTGATCTAGACTAAATATGCATCTGAGCAATTGATGATGGATGAGATCTAATGATGGATCAAGATCATAATGACTTATTATTATTGAATAATCTGATATTGGGCTAGATATGATTATGTACACCTGTTTTATTCTTTAAATATCGTGATCTGGGTTTGTCTGAAGTCCGGAGGTGCAACGAAGTTTTGAAGTAAGTATTTGTAAATTTGTACGTTGGTTCACTTTGATGAAGGTGCGTATACACGCCAGTTCGGCTCTTCCAAGTAGCGTATGCAAAAGAAAAAGCTTGGTGTTCAAGGATCACTAATCTATCAAATCAGTGCTGTTGTTTTACTGATGTTTGTCAATGAAGTCTTCTTAGATCTGAATGTAAAACTGGATGCATAAGGAGGCTGGTATTTGATTGATTGATTATATAAGTGAGAAGAAGTGATCCCTATCGCTACCTGTATAAAGCTCTGTAAGTTGACAGTAGAGATTCAATATATTGCTGGTTGGTACAGACTTGATTCAAAATTTTATGTTTGCAGTAGTTTTTGAAGATATATGTAGGTTTGATTAACAGAAGTAGCATATACACGCAGTTTGAGTTCAACCAAGTAGCGTATACACTCTAATGCATGATTTTTTAGGTTACAGCTAGTTCTGAATGATGATGTAGGGTTCTGGGTTCAGGACAGTGTTCTGGTGTCAGTGATCTGATTGTTCATATTAACTAAATGTTGGTTGATGCAGGTTTGAGTTTTAAAATTTTTTTGATGGGTCCAGTATGAAAATTGGATGAAACATGGCCTTTATATTTTGGTGTTGTGATCCAGGAGTATCGAGTCTGAAAATTCATGAAACATGGTCCCTGGAAGAAGAAAGAAGTTCGTAGCCTTATGTAGGTCAACGCCTATGTACTAGTAAACATATTGGCTAGTACAAGAGCTAGTGGGTTGCAGCTCCCTTCTAGTAGAAGTTGGAAAACGAGAGAATGTTGTAGCCTTCTATAGGTGGGTGCCTACGTACTAGTATGAGTCTGCACTATTACAAGATTGTAAACATATTTTCTTATTATTAAAAGAAGACGAAGATGACAACAGCAGGTGGTTTTCACCCACATTGGGTTTCCACCTTAAATCTTGGTGTTCGTGTGTGTTGCTTATGTGTGATGCTTTATTCTACTTTTACTGCATCGTCTAATAAGTTACTGATGTACTGGTTTAAGATCAACACATGATAAATTGTCTAAATCACAAGTTCTCTAAATATATGCTAGTTTCTTTAATCACAGTTACATGTACACACTAGTTCACTTCACTGAAGTAGTGTATATAAATCTATTTGGGAAATAAAATTATTGTTCTGATAATACTGATTCACCCCCTTCTCAGTATTATTTCCAACAATCCCCTCTCGCCGGAAACCCTACCCTTGCATACCTCCTGCACATTGCCATCGCCCCCTTTTGATCTATTTCCATCTGGGAATTTGGCCCACCCGGCATCTTTTGAGCTTCCCACTTCTGCAGGTTTTGAGTCAGCAACCAAACTTGCCCCACTTTCGTCCACTCCTCCTACCCCTCCTATTGCTGCACTGGGCTCCTCATCCTCCCCCTCTGGCTTTTTTGAAACCCTTGTCATCAAAGTTCGATACTCTGCTCAATAGGAGCACCAAGGCTCTTAGGATCCCTTGCAGGATCATCCGATAGTGCCACACACTAGGAAACAAAAGTCCAAGTGTGTGAAGACCACAAGGAAGGATCTAACCCTAAAATTTAGGGAAGAGGTAACCATGGGGGAATTGGACGGACAAGGTTCTTGTTGGAAGAGTTCTTGGTTGCACTTGTTCTGCTGAGAGACTCAGGCTATGGATCAAAGAGATTTGGGGGAACATCTTCAAGGAACTCCCAGAGGTGCAAACGTTGGCTCAAGGATGGTTCGCGCTCTATTTTCAATAGGAGGAATACAAAAATTGGGCACTTACCAGATATTGGCATATAGAGATGGCTTTGGTCATGCTAAAGCGTTGGAGTCCTCTTTTTTATCCAGAGCGGGAATAAATTGGAGTCATACCACTCTGGTTCAGGCTACCAGGTCTTCCCCTCCACTTTTGGTCTGAAGATATATTCATTCGCATAGGCAATGCACTCAGCACCTATCTGGACTATGAAAAATCATACATCAGCTCTAGAAATTGGTCATTAGCCCATATACTAGTTTACCTGGATACTAGAGAAGGCTTGGAGGAAAAAATCACACTGTAGTGGAGAATTTCACCAAGATTCAAATCTTGGACTATGAAGTGTGCCATTTAGATGTTGTAGGTGCCATAAGGTTGGGCACCTCTATAAGGAATTTTCATTGGTTTGTAAGACTGCCTCTCCAACCAAAGAAGCAAAGGAAGTAGCAGCAAGGGCACCCACATCTGCTCCTAATCAGACTCCACAGGAAAATTCTCCTTAGTCAAAGATGGGTGTATCGACTCAGGTGCCATCCTCGAGTACTCCCCACCCTCCTTCCTCATCGATGACAAGATCAATGGCTGTAGCTACGACTTCTCGATCATTAGGTATTCCTCCTCTCTCAAGATTTGTTATTGTTTCTTCTTATTTATGCTCTGCACAACATTTTCACTCTGCATCTGCATCTATATTGGATTATATCCCTGCCGCAACCCCCTGTATCTTGGACTCTCATATTTCAATTAAATCAACAACTCCACCTACCATCTCAGATCTGGAGTGCTCATCCCTTCATTTTGATCCCCAAACATCTCCAGACACTCTCACCCTTATAACCTCCATCCCCACTCTTCTCATCCACTTGAGACCTTTTTGAACTCTGGGTTGGGCCTGATCTCCCTCCTTGCTCTTCCAAATCCTCCAGGGGGTGAAAATCTCATATGTCTAGGGCCATACAACAAGCTGGGGTGGAAGTGGCATATGGCAGACAATCTACTCTCGATTGGGTACTTAGAGCACAATCTACCCTCCCATAGTCTCCCCCATGAAGTGGCTCTCCTTTAACTGTAGAGGTCTGGCTAGCCCTCCAAAAAACTAGCCCTCAGACGCTTATTTGAATCTGAGTCAATTGATATTATATTTCTGCAAGAAACACTTGGGTTGGCTGATCAAATTATTCATGTGCTTCAATCGTTGAAACTGGGCTGGATTTTCCAGTCCCTTGATGTCATGGGGTGTTCAGGTGGGTTGGCCCTGGGTATTAATCCTCGCACTATACACCTCAAGGCCTCCTGGGGTGGGGTTGGCTTCATTGGTATGGACATTTTTTCCTCAGATCTGGGCATGGATCTCAAGATTGTCAATATATATGGCCCTTGTCATAATAGAGAGGCTTTTTGGAATCATCTCCTAAATCTTTCCATTATCAATTCTGATAATACCATTTTGGGAGGAGACTTGAACTTCTCCATTGGCTATGGGGAATCATGGGGAAGTAATGCATAGGTGGATCCCTTATCTAACATTATGGAGCAACTCCTTGAACAACATCACTTGATAGATATCCCTATGGTAAAACCTCAGCCCACTTGGCGCAATCGAAGAATTGGGGAGGCTGCTCTGGCCAGGCGCTTGGATCGTTTCCTCATTAAGGAACCACTAGTGAGAGGACTAACTCTTTACAGACAATGGGTTGGTTCTAGAGGTATATCAGACCATTCCCCCATCTTCATGGAGCTTTCCAGTCCCTTCCAGAAGCCAAGGGAACCCTTCAAATTCAACTCCATCGCACTAAAGGATCCCTCATATATTCACCTGGTTAACAATTACTGGCTTTCTCATCCACCATCCTCGGGGAGAACCATTGCGGAGGGTTTCTGTGACAACCTACTTGAAATCAAGTGATTATCTATTAATTGGGCCAAGGACAAAAGAGACTAGGATGACCCTCAGGACTATTGAGCATACTCTAGCCAATATTTTGGATGAACAAGGACGGGGATTCACATCTGTGGAGGCAAAATCCCACCTTATCGACTTGGAGGCACAACGATCCAAGATTCTAAAAGAGAGGGAAGAAACCTGGTGCCTTCGGAGTCAGGCTATTTGGTTACAAGCCGGTGATGAGAATACAAAGTTCTTCCACAACTATGCAAAGGGAAGGAAAGTCAAAAACACTATCTGGCACATGCCTAAGGAGGACGGTAGTCTTGCAACTTCATTTAATCAACTGACTCATCTAGGAAACTCACACTTCCAAAAACTTTTTAAGGCTCCCCCTGGTGCCACTCTTGCTGATATTGTTTGGATAGCAGGACATTTCCCTCGATTTGTCGACCCGGATGAGGCTGAGGAGCTCACCTCCCCTGTTACAATGGGTGAATTGGAAAGTACTTTAAAATGGTTCAAAAAAGACAAGAGTCCAGGGCCTGATGGATGGACTATTGAGTTTTATCTTGCCTTTCATGAAACTATTGGTCAAGATCTTCTAAAGGTGGTGGAGGAATGTAGGACATCTGGGCATTTGTATGAGGCTATAAATTCCACTTTCATTGCCCTTATCCCCAAATCTGACTCCCCTTCGTCATTCAATGACTTCAGACCCATATCTCTTTGTAACTGTCTTTACAAGATCATTGCCAAGATCATAGCCAACTGCCTCAAACCTATCCTCTCTAGTCACATCTCCCCTGAACAATTTGCTTTCCTACATAATAGACAAATCCATGAGGCTATTGGCTCTGCGCAGGAAGCCCTACATTCCATGAAATCTAAAAAACTCAAGGGTGCCATCCTCAAAATTGAGCTCACTAAAGCATTTAACAGGGTCAGCTGGCTCTATAATAAAATGATCCTCACCCACCTGGGATTTCCTCCTCCCTTCATTGATTGGGTTATGTGTTGCATCACCTCGGCCTCCTTCAGTGTCCTAATAAATGGCTTTGCATCATACTTTTTTCATGTTGAATGTGGACTTAGACAAGGTTGTCCACTCTCCCCTCTCCTCTTTTTGATTGTTATGGAAGGCCTCAGTAGGCTCATTGCTTCTACCAAGAAAGATGGGTGATTACAGGGACTCAAAATATCTGATCAGTGTATACTCACTCATCTACTCTTCGTAGATGATGTGCTCATCTTCCTTAATGGAGGTATACGGGATACTTCCACCTTTTTCGATATACTTCTACTCTTCACTAAGGCCACAGGTATGGAAGCAAACCATTTGAAATCCACTATTACTCTATCAGAATGTACTCCACATGAGGCATGGGTTGCACTGCAAAAATTTCCTTTTCAGAGCCATCACCTGGAGGATGGGCTCAAATATCTAGGCTTCTGGATCAAGCCACATTGCTACAAGATTGCTGATTGGATTTGGCTTGTGGTCAAGATCGAAAAACGCTTACTCAATTGGAACCATAGATTCCTCTCTAGGGTGGGTCGATTAGTGCTTATTAAATTGGTCTTGGAGGCTACACCTATTTACTGGATGTCTCTGGCTTGGATTCCTAAAGGAATCCTATCCTAGATACAAAGGATATGCTGCAGATTCCTTTGGAATGGCTATAAGGAGGGTAAACCTTTTGCCTGGGTGGGATGGAAACATATTGCTATACCAAAGAAATGGGGTGGTTGGGGTCTAAAGGACTTATCCTCCTTCACACAAGCACTTGCTGCTAAGATGGGTTGGATTATCCTCACCTCTCATAGTCTCTGGATAGATGTTATCTATTATAAATATATCTGGCCTCATCAACTTATGGATTGGATTCATTTGCCACTTGGAAATGACCTAGGATATCCATGGTTTGGCGAGCGATCCTACACACTTTGCCTACTATCAGAAATGGACTAGCATGGAGAATTAACGAAGGCTCATCTATTTGCATTGGCTTAGACCCCTGGTTGGCTGTGGGAATATGTTTTGATTACCTCTAGACCTTATTCATTTTCTCAATAACAGGAACATTAATGTAATTGCTCATGTTGCTGATCTAGAGAATAGCTCTATATTTACTCAAGCATGGTTATCAATGGAGAAATTAGGCATCCTCGTGCGTTGGCAGCATGATTGGGAAGGTTATAATGCTGCTCTGACTAAATCTCATGTCCATATAAAAGAGGGGGTTGATGAACTCATATGGACCCCTGTAGAACATGGCACATACTCCCTGAAGGCAGGCTATCCCATTATTCACATTGCGCACAGACCGCTTGTTCTCATGGACTGGTGGGGAAAGATATGGAAGCTCAAAGCACCTCCGAGAATGAAGCTCTTCATGTGGAATGTTATTTGAAACAAGACACCTACTGGACACAACTTAATGCATCGATCTTTCTTCGGCCCTACCTGGTGCATGCTCTGTCAGCAGGCAGAGGAAACAAATGACCACCTATTCCTATCTTTCCCGATGGTAAATCATATTTGGAATCAAGTCCTTGCTTCTCTATCTCTAACTATCATATGGCATGGACAAAATGTAACAGTTTCTTGGGATCTTTGGCGAGCTGCAAACCAGAATACAAAAGTACATTGTCTACCCCTACTTATTTGCTGGTCTATTTGGTTGACAAGGAATGGGATCATTTTCAGAGACAAAATGGCTCGATGGCCGTCCACCATTGCAAAAATCATTATTGCATATTGTTGGCTTGTTGGGCCTGACCCAAGTTCGGAGTTAATTAGCCAAACAAATTCCGGTACTACTAGCCCTTTCGGCAACAGTTCGCAGAGCATGGACTGAGGTCTCACCCAAAGTAGTATGGAAGGGTGCTAGTACTAGGTTTCCGCACCCTCGAGATGTCTGATGAGTTCGACTGGTCCGCGGTTTGTCCCTGTGCGCACGTTGCTTCACGCACTTTCCCGTTCCTTGTGGCCTGATATACTACCTTCACACAACCCTACATAGGGGCTGAGCGTCACGCTTTGCGTTATTACCCAAGACCTTGCTTATATTCTAATGTTAGTTAATTATCTTGGCCTACTTGAGTGCTTTAAGTTATACTTAACCACCTGAAACATGCATACAGGTGCGCGCAGTAAATAAATAGTATAATTGCAAATTATGTCAATCATGCATTAAACCAAGAACAGATACACAAAATTATAGCAAAACTTCTCTTTATTGATTCTTTCCCGGTTACAAACTCAACTCACCCTGCGCACTCAGCTGCAAGGGTCCGCACACTCAACTGTAGACTACTAGGCCTCTGTGCACTGAGTTGCAGAGCCTAATCTGACTTTACGACCCAAAGACACATTTGGCACTGTGACTCAATCACTTAGACTTCTTATCTTCTCTTCTTCCTTAGTTGTCTTATAAACTTAGAGCCTCACTCTATTTATACAATCCCATGGTCTGTGAACCATGGGTAGGTCTATCCAGCCGACATTACATTACAAAACTAGGGTGGACAACCTGTGACTCTATCATACTTTCATGCCCCGCACTTGCAATTCGTGGAGCTTTACAACAAGATTCGGTCAAAACTTGGGATTTAAGCCCCAAAACATGCCTTGGGGGATTCCATGCCCAACAGGCCCCCAACACAAACATCGTGACTCACCCTCAAGTCACTTGTCGGTGTGGTGATCTTGGCATGAAGTCCCTCCAACTGTTCTCGAACTGCACGGAGGATAGTAGTGCACTGAGTTGCTGCTTGCTGGATCTGTTGCATACACTATTCTGAGACCTCTGTGTCAGGAGTGCTTCTTTGCATCAATGTGTGCATCCCCTGCACGTGTGCGGGCTTGCCTTCGATATCTGTTGTGACGATGAAGGCCTCGTCGATCGAAGGCTAAACGTGTGCCTTCAAGACTGCTTCCTTATGTCATGTCGTGTCCACCTACTCCTTCAGTGCTTTAGCCTACTGCATCCATGCAAGCCTCTGAGTGATGACCACCATCTGTGCAGTTCCTCAGACACTGTCATACTGTTGTTGGAGTTCTCACACCTCTGTCTCTAAGCACTGGATGTTGGGGTCCTCTTGCAAATTTTAGAGGACCTCAAGTGATTCTTCCAACATACTGGTGTGGTTTCGCACTGCACCTCTAATTTCCTCTAATTCCGCTGTGATAGCGCTAGCATGTTGATTTTTGACTATCGGGGGAGTGGATGGCTGCGCCTTTAACCACAGCCTAGCGATCTAAATGTTCAACTCCAACTAAACCTTTTTCATTTCTTCCCTCGCCTCGTGAACCCTTGCTGCTAATCTGTGGATCCATGCCTCCACTGGTATGTTCGCTGGGATAGCCAGCTCCGGGACACTTTGACAAATGTCGTCTATCACCTGTACCAGCTGTTGATTCTGTAACACCAATTCGTCATGCTGCAAGCCTAGTTGTTCCATATTTATTTTCTTCTCAGTGAGGACTTGGAGTGCGCAACTCTTCCTAGCTCGTAGCTCTGTAGTTATCCCATCCTCTAACACATATAAGGTCTCGTGCGGGAGTGAAGCTAGATTGACATCGAGACCTTTTAGCGTGCTAACCGGAGGTTGGTCGGCCTCATTTGATGCCACTAGTGCCCCTTCTGGAAGCACTATGGTGTTTGTTATCCACGCACGCAACATCTGCTCTTCTTCCAAGGATCCGACTGTACCAACCTGAGGGGGGTCATATCTGTAATTCCTATAACTATGCTCTGAGGGCCCCAACACAATCTGGTTCTCCTGCATGAAATCTTGGAGAGCCTCATTGGTGACATCATGCACCGCTTCACTGATTTTGTGCAGATTGCCCTCGGTTAGGGTGATCAGGTCAATGGAAAATTTCAAGGCCTTGGCCTTCTTCCGCGACCCTGCCCACTTGGCCGGGTGCTGGCGTTTCAGTTGTGTTGATGCAGCTTGTGGGTTTGCACCTCCTTCTTATGTTTCTGCTTCCTCTACATCCTTCCCCTGTGAAGGCATTGTTTGGCCCTCACCTACATTCATGGCTGCTTCTTGTGTTATTGTTGCTGCTACAGCCTTCTCCTGCTCAGCTTCTTTCTGTGTCATGTCCTGCATTGCCCGCACTTTTGCTGCCACTCCTTCCTGTATTCTCTTTTCTGCCAACTGTGCGATGCGTAACTTGGCTTCGTCCTTCTTTCACTGTGCCACTGACTTCTTGATTTATATGATGTCCGGGCACGCCACTCCTGTAATCATGCTTCCAGGACATTGAAAATGATGTCGTAAGTGGCTACGAAGGGTAGCTTTACCCACTTCTTGGTCGAGTCATTGCGCGCCCTGATATAGATGTTATGCATGTCTGCTTTAAATTCTGCAAAACCCTACAGATTGTTGTAAAAGTGGGTGACAACCGTAGTTTTTGTTGATCCCAATTCTAAGGTTCATTTCCATGAACACCCAGAAGATTTTGTTGTTGTGTATCTACTTAGCATCTTTCATGGCCCAAAGTGAAGCATACTTTGCAGCGCTCTAGCAGGTCCCTATCAATTATGGGGAATTGACTATCCTCTAGCAACTCCCCAACCACAAGCACTATGGCCATCAAAAGCCATGCATAGTGGAATGTTTTGCCTTTTCCTGGGCTTCATAGAAATTTTCTAAAAACTCCTAGTAGAGGAACTCAGACCAGTTAAAACTAGACCCCCTCCGTGCACTTCTCAGCAAGTTCTACTACCGATGCGGGTACTTCACCTGTGCGGCACTTGTGCATGACCTTTCCTGCCAGAATTTGGGTCACTATGCACACTGTTTTCTCCTTGATGCTGGAGATGGCCTAGCACCTCTTCTTGTTTTCTAGCTTATACTTTTTCTTCATGGCCTCTGCGATGGCCAAGTCACTACCCTTCCCTTCCGATATGTCTACGGGGTCCTCTCCTTTGCATGGAAGTCAAGAGACGTGGTGAATCAGGTCTTCTGTGATGGGGATGGGCTCCTCTAACCACAAAAACCCATCATGCACCAAGAAGAGTAGCTACCTAATGATGAAAATGGTTATTAGTGCGCGGTGGAAGTGCAGCACCCAAATAAAATCCAGTAGTCCAGCCTTCTCCACTCCGTGCAACCACTTTTGCGGCTCTAGCTCTGTAACCCCCATCGTGGTGTTCTACTTGGGATTCATAAGGTTCCCAGTTTCAAGGTGAGGGAACTTCTCATGGTCAGCAAGGTCCCAATCTTCAAATTTCAGGCTCGACACATGCCCTAGGTGTGTGCCTTCAAACATAATGTTATCTGGGAGGAGCACGGTGTGGAGTGACCTCTTGGTCTCGTCCAGGTCCTTGGGCACTTTCGCCTTCCCTTTTCATGGGGAGACATAGGTGGGCAATTTTGTTGCAGAGCGTGCAGGCTGACTGTCCTCCTCCATGCCTTCATCTTCCTCCTCTGAGATGATAAGATCCCCTTCTCCTCCATTGATAGTTTGGTGCACAACAGCTTCCTTGGGGACACACGTACAGGAACCATTACTTGTTTGTCCTTCTTAGGTCTTGGCGTGCGCGGTGATTTTGGGATTTTTGCCACAATCCCAGCACCTTCCAGAGCATCTCCCATAGCCAAAGCCTACGTGGCCTCTCTGGTAGTTATTTCAGTTATCTCCATAACTTCCTGAGTAGTTGCCATCGTATTCGTCCAGAAATCTAGCACTCATGAACTCAAGGGCTCAATCAACACTCGGCTCATAACACTCAGGGCTCTGCTCAATCCCTCAATTCGCAAATGAACAAGTGTTGTTTACTAGGTAGCCCTTTGTATCTTATAACGCATTTTGAATTCAAATTTTACTGTTCCCCCCAATTCTGATTCATTAATGCTTTCTTGGCAACATATTTTCCCAACTCTTGCCCATAAATTGCATCTTAAATGCTTGTCACCCACTCCATTTGGCCTCAATTCGAGCATCCCATGTTAATAGTGACTTCAATGGTCACTTTCTACCCAACCCACACGGCAGCGTAGCCCCCCGTGTGCAGTCGTAGAACTTGTGACTTTTTGTTTCTGCACGCAACTCCAACCTTGTGCAGCTTCCGGGCAGAGTAGTTTATAGTCCCGCATTTCCTTTCAACTGCATGGAGCACTAAGACTGTTCCTTCCTTGGCTAGTCAGGTGGTTGCACCACATATGTACGGTTTCCTCTGATCATCTAGCATTCCTTCTGGAAAATACCTACCTTTTACTGTTACTGGCCACATCACGCACCTTATCCACTGTAGTGCATCAGCCTAGTTAATTCTCTTAGTAATATGTGGTCCAAGCCAAGGCATCAGACTAATCAATTCGTGGCAATAATCTTCAAGCTTGTCATCATGATCGTGTGCACCCTGTTTTATCACCGTGGTCTTCTTATCGAGAAACTTGTCCCTTATCTCGTCTTTCAGTTTCTTGACTTCCGCTTCTACTAAAGCGCTTTTCATTCTTAATTGCACCCTTTCTTTTTCAAGTTCTTAGAGCCTAGAATTTCCCTGTTGGATTTCTGCTTCCAAGGTTTCATGAACCATCGCATCTATTGGTGTGATCATGTGTAGCCTAATTTCTCCAAGTATTATAGGGCTTACTTCAGTTACTTCATACTCCATCCTTGGTGGTGCCTGCACAGTCAGGGTTTTGCACACGGTCCTATATGCCCAAAGAACCGCTAGTACGTGTAGGTCCTAGTAAGCTCACTCCACATGGTGGATCGTGTTCAGTGCTTCACGTACTTTGTCAAAAGCTTCCGCATGAATATGATTTTGTGCACTTGGTCTTACCATACTTCCTGGTCCTAAATGGAGGGGTTTTTCGCACCATTGTCTTGCCCACCCCTCCTTACCGATCGTGTTTCTTATCATGAGGACGGTGTATCTTTGTGTAGGTTGTGCAGCATATACCTATATCCATCAAGAAAGGTGGGTGTGTGGGCCATCTTGTCCGTCATACTTGGCTTTTATCCGCATTGGAGGCTTTCCAAATCGTAGGTGCATCATCCTTCGTCGTTCACGCTAGTCCCAAAACTCTGTTGGTGCGTACCCCACCACTTTGCAGGTGCAGTGCACAATACCCATTTCAAAGCATTGAAATGTTGTTGTTCTGGCACTTTTCAAATTTGTTTAGGAACTCCTCCACTTCACCTAACCCGTCGTACGTAGGCAGATCCCTTACCTCTGTGGCTACGCAGTGTAGCGACCTTGTCATCATGTTATGGTTGAGCGTGGTTACCTCGTGTAACCAGTTCTGCCATCGTTCTATTTCTTTGTCAGAATCTGATGTGCAGGAGCTTTCATGCTCCCAATATATTCGACCATCTATAGTGGGATTTACCCAGTCTTGCTCCCACGTGTTATATCTTGTTGATTCAATCTAGATTGTTGTCACTCTCTGATCCAAATGGATCCTAGGATACTCTCTAGGTCTTCAAATCATTCAAAGATCAAAATTATCACATGGGAAAACCTTCATAAAACAGCCGAAAACACTATCGGGAGGCAAAAAACACAAGAAAATATTGAAAAATAGAGTATTGGAGGCTTGAACAGTGATGCACCGGAGCCATTAGATTTTTCCAATCAACGGTCCAGATCCGATTTGAAAATCGCAATCGGCGATGGCAAAGTGAGACTATCGGCAGAGACCCCATGATATATGTCACTGCGATGAGCAGGGTCAACGAGGACCATCAATCAAACACACAGATCATGGCCCACACTGCATCGCAAAATTCCTATCGGAAAATACAATGGAGTGGAGTTATATACATATACATATATGCAATGTGATGGTCAGACCCGATAACAATTATAAATGAAGTTTGATATATTTTGAAATCTGGGAAACGTCAATTTCCTTTGTATTTGTGATTTTCGTAAAATAAACGAAATATAAAGAATCAAGCACCTACGCGATGAACCGAACCCAAAAGCGGTTTATAATACTGTTACACATTTTTTCAATTCTAATAAGTGGGATTTTCATGTTTCAATGTATTTTTAATATAAAAGAGAAATCACAAAAATAGGCAGGATTTTAGGAGGACCAAAGGCGGAAAGTGGTTTGGGCGGGGCTCTACCCGATCCCATACAAGGGTTGCCACGTGTCCAGGCTGAGGAGAGAGAAAACCACCCTCAGCGGGTGGTTAACTACCATATGAAAGGGCCACCTAAAATGGATCTTAGCCATTGGATCTGGATCTCCTAGATCACGGTGGAGATGTGTTGTCAATATATAAAAGGCAGACCGGATAGGAGAATAGGGTAGATTTGAGGACTTTTGAAGTTTGATAAACAATTTTTTTGGCGGATTTTCACAGTTTTGAATGCATTTCTCTGTGTTAATGAAAAATGGTTGTTTCAAGGACTTCAAAGGCCCAATGCACTCATCCATTGCAGAATAGGTGGCCACCTCCCTTGAAGGCGTTATGTAATGATTATTTAATGCTAGAAGAGGGATTCGAGCGGACAGAGGTTGGGAGACAGAAAACCGAGAAGAGGAAAAGAATAGGCAACACATATTAGCTTTAAAGCCACAAAAGACAGTAGACAGAGGCAAACAGTAGTACAAGGCAATGTTGAGACAGAGCAACAGAGACAAAGAGTTCAGTGAGGAGAGTCTGTGTACTCATAAGAGACTTGGGGGATCCAAGTAAAGCCTTATTGTTTTTTATTCTGTTGTGTGAAGTTCAAATGAAGCTCACTATTGTAAAACTCTATTTTGAAGACATAATAGAGAGGTCACCACTGAAGGCTAGACTAGGAGATGTAGCCTAGGAGTAGTGGGTGAACTCCTTATTAAACTTGTTGTGTTTATGTGTGTTGTCTATTATGCTTCTTTACTGCTTCATTGTATGTGTATTTCTCAATTTTATCAATCCATTGCACAAAATAAAATAGACAAATCCATGCACATGAGTCTGTAATACCTTATTAATTATCTTAGATCTCATCATCAGATCACTGTCGTAGTCATGCACTGGTTTTGTGTAGCGCGATCCTTCTACAGGGTCTAAAGGTACCACTACGCGTAGTGACTTTTTCTCAAAAATCATCCTATGCTTCTTTAGATTTATCACTCCATTCATGTTAGTGGCCCAATCTATTCATTGTAGCACGGGATAGGAATTGTTGTCATCAACAATCTCTATCACTTCGAAATCTACTAGCAAGCTCGCACCTTTGATATCTACTATGATTCCCTGCAATCTTCCCATGGGTAGGATCTTCTGCTGGTTCACCATTCTCAGTTGGATAGGAGACCATTGCAACGCAGGCCTGCCCATGTGCTCCCATGTCTGCTTTGGCAAGACGTTCACATCTGATCCTAGATTCAGAATCACTTGATCCATTTCATATTCCCCAATTTGTGTGGTCAATCTCATCTCCCTTCCTGTTCACGTCATGTTCTTCTCGAGCTTCAGGACTACACGCGGTTCTCGTAGCACAGTCCCAACACATCTAGTGATGATTTCTTGTAGCCCCTTCATAGCTTTGCTATCGTGCAACATCTTCATGCATGTCTCCAAGAATGTAATGAGCATCGAGGGGTCCATTTCCGGCTCCAGTCTATCTTTACTTCTTGAAGTGGAGGCATCTGTGAAACTCCTCTTAGCTTCCATGAATGTCTCCTTAATGCATTCCAAAACAAATTCTGGTTCCTTTGTTGGAGCCTTGCGAACCCAGGTACTCTCTTCGAGCTACTTTCCTTTGTCATCCCCAATTATGATACCACTCCGGAGCATGATATTTACATTCAGGTCTTCCTCGCACAGCTCAGACCTCATCATTTGTAGGTTCTGAGTTGAGGGAGGTTGGAGTGCTCCTTTATCACGCAACCTTACTATCAGTGTGGGACAATCCTCCATGTCGTGATCAAACTACATGCAATATAAGCATGATGATCTCATTGGATTTGTACAATCATAGGCATAATTCCTAGGTCCTCCGCAATTGTAACATATAAACTATCCTCGACCTCTTCCTGATCCCATTCCACCTCAACCTCATCCACGCCCCTGAAATCTAGTGCATGCCATACTTGCATTTTGATCGAGGGGCCATGTTTCGGCCTAAACTTTGTAGGTAGTAGTCTGGTCCATCATCAATTCATAACTTCTACAGGTGCACTCATCATGGCCTACTGATCTGCAAAAATTACAGAACAACTGTTGGGAAGTCTATGTTTACTTCTATAATAGATGGCAGTTATCTGTAGCATGCTCCCCTCCTATTTGAAAAATCACGCACCACAATGCAGCCGCCGCACTTGGCTCTACTTGTGCCTCCAGTCTCAAAGGTATTGGTCCTCCTCCCCGCGAGGTAATTCGCAAAAACCGAGCAATGATCCTTATCTTTTGGCCCTTGTACTTTATGAACCATACCTCATTGTGCACTTCTGGATGAGCCGTCCTGTCTTGTTTCAAACTCTACATCTCCAAGCACAAGTTCTTCAACTGCGCGTGAATCCTAGACTCCCAGGATAGTAGATCTTGTATCAAAATCTTGTGCAATCTCATTGCGACCTCCAAAGCTTCAGCCTAAGTGGTTAGCCTTTGCTGATAGCGCGTTCGCGCGTTCCGTAGATGTGGTGTTAATGAGGCTACAAACCATTTGCGGTGTTTCCCGTCTGTTAAGGTCATGTTCGCTTCGTGAATTGTGCACTTCAGTCTTTGATCCAACTCCCATAGGGTTTCACCTGGTAGCATTTTGATTTCCTTGAATCCAATGATCAACTGTGCCTCTGATTTCACCCTACTAAATTATTTGTTTAGCGCAGTCTAGATATCTACTGTCCCTGCATTCGGATTGTCATTGCAATGATTAATGTACCATTTCAGTGCACGATCCTCCTGCAGAGTGCTGACCAACGTTTCCTTCTTTATATTGTCATCTATGACACCCTGTACTTCCCATACCGCTTTTACCACGAACCAAAATTAGTCTGGATCTTCATTCCCTACTCCCTTGAACACTGGTAGCTTTATCATGTTGGCCATACTACTTTGCAGTGGTGGTGAAGGTGGTATGGGTGAAGTCAAGGGTAAATATGGTGAAACTAGTGGTGGTGTGAGCGGGTTGGTATGCGTGGAATTCTTTGCCTTATCAGGTTGATCGCACTTCTTGGCAAAACCTTCATGAGCCCTTCTTCGCCCCCTCGCAGAGGTGATATCAAGGGGCTAGTTTCTAATTCTGTGCTTCCTTGATTTCTGTAGATCCTTCCACTTAGCATAGCCCCAAAATCAGTTTATTCACATAACCCGCGTTTCACACTGTAGCATTTTAATCCAAGTGTTCAAAGATTTAACGTACTTACCTTGTGTTCCCTTGAGGAAGCATCGTTCTACTTCGCTATAGCTGACTGAAGTATCTACTGAAAACTTAGTGATGAATCCTCCTATTATTTGATCCAGCCAGTGATCAACAGCATGCGCGATCTTACCTTTCGATGCTTCCAGTCTGTGCACCAACTCTGGAGTCCACACGGTAGGTTTGTCGAGTTTACACCTTCCTTAGCTATCTGCTAGCCTCGCAATCCACTAGTACAACTTAGTAGGGAAGGATGCAAAGAAAATTTCATGGATTTCCGTATATAAGTAGAAATCTAACCACTCTTCCTTTGATAGTCATGGATTCATGTTTTCCTACACCGCAAACTCGTGAATCTTTCTATCCAACCACTCTTCAATTCCTTTCTTTGTCGGATTCCAGTGATATGATCAGCATCCATCTCTATGTAGATCCTGGTCCTGGCGATGGAAACATTTGTTGGCTTGTTGGGGCTTGACCAAGGTTCAGAGTTAATTGGCTAAACAATTCCCGGTACTATTAGCCCTTTCGGAAATAGTCCGCAGAGTGCAGAATAAGGTCTCACCCGAAGTAGTATGGGAGGGTGCTAGAACCAGGTTTCCACACCATGGAGATGTCTGATGAGTTTGACTGGTCTACGGTTTGTCCCTGCACGCAGGTTGCTTCGCGCACTTTCCCATTCCTCACGGCCTGATATATTGCCTTCGCGCAACCCTACCCAGGGGCTGAGCACCATGCTCTACATTATTACCCAAGACCTTGCTTATATTCCAATGTTAGTTAATTATCTTGGCCTACTTGAGTGCTTTAAGTTATACTTAACCACATAAAACATGCATACAGGTGCGCACAGTAAATAAACAATATAATTGCAAATTATGTCAATCATGCATTAAACCAAGAACAGATACACAGAATTATAGCAAAACTTCTCTTTATTGATTCTTTCCCCGGTTACAGACTCAACTCACCCTGTGCACTTAGCTGCAGGGGTCTGCGCACTCAGCTGCCGACTATGAGGCCTTTGCGCACTCAGCTGCAGATCCTTCTCCTACTCTACGACCCAAAGACACACCTCACACTATGACTCAATCACTTAGAATTCTTCTCTTCTATTGTCCCTTAGTTAGTTATCTTATACACTTAGAGCCTCACTTTATTTATACAATCCCATGCTTTGCGGACCATGGGTAGGTCTATCTAGTTGACATTACATTACAAAACTAGGGCGGACAACCTTGTGGCTCTATCATACTTTCACGCCCCATGCCTGCAATTCGCGGAGCTTTACAACAAGATTCGGTCAAAACATGGGCTTTAAGCCCCAAAACATGCCTTGGGGGATTCCATGCCCAACACATATCATGAAATACCTGAAGATGATCATACACCTGTGGCTCGTGTTGTCTTACCTAAAACCATTGATCATTCTATTCCCTGGGCCTATTTTGATGGCGCAACACAAGCACAGGGATGTGGTGGGGGAATCTTACTTCATATAACTAAAAACCACCATTTCAAAATACAAATGGGGTTAGGATTGGGAACAAACAATTTTGCAGAACTGATCTCTCTCAGACATCTTCTACACTTTTCACTCGCACATTATGCAATCATATTTAGATTTCCTTGGTTCAATAACATTTCTACATGTCATGTGCACTCTCTCAGGAACATACTAGATGAAATCATGATCTTAAAAGCACAATTTAATTATGTTTCATGTCATCATATTTACAAGGAATGTAACTCAGCTGTTGACCAACTTTCCAAGGAGGCTATGGCACATCCGAGAGGCCTGTGGTTAATATAGGAGAAACTTGGAGATGATCACTACCAGTACTATCATCGGCCCTATATTGATAGGGCATATCAGAGGGCAGTCAGGCCCTAAATTATCTTGCAATTTTTAGCAGTGTTTATAACAGCTACTTGTTGATGTATTGTATATATTTTTTCTTGCTTTTGGACTTATCAGTATACCCTGCATGGTAAATTATGTACAAAACTATATATTTTTGCATGGCTATGACCATCAGTTTTTTTATATTTACTTGAAGGCTATGGCTAGCAAACTGCATATGCCATAGGCATCTACTACATGTAATTTTTCAAATTAATGAAAAGTTATGATTTTTCCTCAGGGAAACAAATAGTTAAAATATATATCTAAATAAATAATAAAATCAAGTACATTTTGATAACTAATTTCTTGTTAATTATGATATTAATTTACACTTCTTTTATTGTGTAGGAGATGTTTTTTGTTGTAGTTGCACCCATTAACAACATAGAAAATGTCAAGTATTATTTGATGCGGTGCACTGAACGAAAGATGAAGTTATTAGAGGACTAAGATGAAAACAAGTTTATATATGAAAGAGGGTCTATTATACTAAAAGGATATTTTTTCCAAGAAAATCATCAAACCAAGAGTCATGTTTACATTCCAGACTATCAATCCAATTCCATGAATTGTCAATATAGTCACTTGGTGTGTGCAACACACATAAAGTTGAAAGAAGTTCAATCAAGAAAAAAATCGAAAGTTAAAAAATGGAGAATGTCAAAAGTTTACCTTGAATGGATCATTGAAGATGGAATTCCATTAGAATTTTTTTAATTGAACTTCCCAACAATATCTTCTCCTTATTCATCTTTGAGAAAGAGTTCAAGTAGATTGTTAGCCTTTCTCTTTTTTGAACTCCAAATTTGTCCATTCTAGCAAGTACTAAGCATTATAAATTTGTCTTCAATAATATGGTGGCTTTGTTGTTAAGTTAAAAATAAATTCGGTAATTAACACGATGTAAGTAGTGGGTGAGTGTGTCCCATGAAAAAAGTTGGAGATGATCTGAAGCACTGCGAATGGTGAAACCCTAGATACACCATGGGCAGTGCTTCTACCATGGCGGTCCTAACCCTGTCGCCTGACAGCTGACAACCTGGTTCATTTTGTCCTCCGGCATATAAACGACATCATCGCTCCTTCTCCACTTACGGTTTTCTCAGGCTCATAGTAATGGTGGACTACCCATTTTCTTGACATTAGATTTCCCGTTCACAAGCGGTTCCTAGAACATGGGGGGGTGGACAAAACAATGGACCCTCATTTCCATGAGGTCAACAGGACTTCGCACCATGCCGTGTCAATCCTGGGTCATTTCGCTGCTCCTCAGTGACCTTTTTCATCCTCATGCTTTGCTCATGGTTGAACATCTTCTTTTGTAGCCCATACCTCTACTATACACCTTGAAGATGCTCTTGGGCTGGACTACCCCCCACTCTCCCTTGCGAACTTGAACTTAGTAGGCTCTTTCTTGCAAGCATCACCATCTTTTGATGCGTCGCTCCCACAGTTATCTCTAGTCTCCACCCTGCCTGGTTTCGAACCCATCTCTGGTTTTTTACCTAAAACCCTTCCCTCAACCCCTCATCCCCCTGGAGGCCCATCAAACCCTATTGTTCCAAACCCTAACCCTAACACTCCCATTCGTTCCAGCTACTTTAGCTCCCCTATCCCTACCCCAAAATCTACCATTTCCACCCCATAAACAGTTAACCAAGGAATATGCGGATTTCTAAAGGACTACCCGACGGCCAGGTGCTTAGACAAGAAAAAAAAGGGCAAGTGCCTTAGAGCTAGAGACAGAGACATCAAGCTGGCCCTGGGAGAGGATCTTATGATGGGAGAGGTGGACAATACCGCCAAGAAGTTTCTAGTTGGGTGCATTAGTGGGAGGAATTACATTGCAGATCGGCTGAGACTCAAGTCCGAGGAAATTTGGGGCTCCCTCCTCAAATATCTTCCCATCATCCATGTTCTGGCAAGGGGATATTTTTCCATTCGATCCACCAAGAGGAATACACGGATTGGATCCTCTCCAGATTATAGCACATAGAGTTAGCACTGGTATTGCTGAAGCGATGGGATCCCTTATTCAATCCCAAGAGAGAACAGTTGGGGGTAGGTCCTATATGGGTTCGGCTGTTGGGTCTCCCTCTGCAATACTAGACCCCCACAATTTTCATGAGAATTTGGGATGCCCTGGGTACCTACCTAGATTATGATCAACCCTTCGAATTAACGGAGATCATGACCATGGCCCAAATACTGGTGCACTTGGATACTAGGGTTGGGCTTGAGGAGAAGATCACCCTACTCTGGCAACATTTCGATCACAGGTAAAACCTTGACTATGAGGGGGTGCCTTTCTGGTGCAGACATTGCCACAAGGTCGAACAACTCTACAAAGATTGTCCCCTACTCACGAATTTGACTTCTGTAGCTAAGGGTTTGATGCATTGGCAATCAGAAGAGCCGATGGTGGACATGCAACCCCCAGATCTGGATTGTACAAAGGAAGATGCCGGGAAAACTGTCCAAACCTCCAGTGCCTCCTGGATGCCACCTCCATCTCCTCCTAAGACTAGATCCAGATTTGCGGCAGAAGCCGCTCCTTTCTCAGGTACTATCTCTGCTCCCTGCTCCTCTATCTTTCATTTTAATCAATTATCTGTCTCTGTGGTATTGTCTACTCCTTCCACTTGTTTAAATACAGTA
Organism: Pinus tabuliformis; assembly: GCA_031772625.1. Lineage (NCBI taxonomy): Eukaryota > Viridiplantae > Streptophyta > Pinopsida > Pinales > Pinaceae > Pinus > Pinus tabuliformis. The sequence continues at coordinate 2,078,661,161 of CM062818.1, forward strand.
CCCAGTACCACTGCAGCTTATATTCTCCACTACCCCTATGCTAATTTCAGGACTGGACGATCTCCCACTATCATCTAATCACACTCCCTCAGACCTTCATGCCTATAACCTTCACCTCGTAGGAATTCCACACCCAATACTCTAGGCCTGGGTATTGTACACTCTTCATCTAAACATAAGCCTACTAGAGGTAGACCCTCCAAATTAGCCAAAGCAATAAAAATTGCAGGGGATGACGTCACCCAGGTCCATCAAAACACCATTTATTGGGTGCTTAGAGTAGCAGACATCCCAACCATGGTTTCCTGATGAAATGGCTCTCATTCAATTGCAGGGGCCTAGTCAACCCCCAAAAAAGACCGGCCCTCAAGAGACTCATAAGTTGTGATCCCTATGATATAATATTCCTTCAAGAAACTTTGGGGCCTTTAGACCAGATTGTCAAAACTCTCCTGGGTATCATGGCTAGATGGCACTTTCAAGCTATGAATGCAACTGGAAGATTAGGGGGACTAGCCCTTGGGATAAATCCTCATACCACTAGGGTGATCGCTTCTTGGGGCAGCCTCGGCTTCCTTGGTATGGATCTCTTCTCAGCAGTTTTGGGCAAATAGATCTACATTATTAATATATATGCCCCCTATCAAAATAAGTTGGACTTCTAGATAACCCAATGATCAACTCCACCACTATTCTGGGAGGTGACCTTAACTTATCCATTGGTCATGAAGAATCATGGGGCCATCACTCGTAACTAGATCCACTTTTGGACCAGCTGAGCTCTATGCTTGAACAAAGTGGCCTCATTGACGTACCTATGAATAAGGAGATGCCTACTTGGCATAACAGAAGAATAGGTGAGGCCACTTTAGGGAGAAGACTGGACTGATTCCTTATCCATGAATACCTATTGATGACTCTCACCATCTTTAGACAATGGGTTGGCTCGAGTGGCATATCTAGTCACTCACCAGTATATTTGGAATTGGGTGGTACTACAGCCAAACCTCGAGGCCCTTGCAAGTTTGAATCATCCTAGATAAAGGACCTAGACTACCTCAAGATGGTCACGGACTACTGGAAATCATATCCTCTTCCCGCTGAGAGGTGGAAGGCTGTTGGGTTCTGCAATAACCTTCACCACCTCAAGCGTATCTCGATTGATTTAGACAAATAGAAGAAATCCAGGGAGAATATGGCAATAACTGAATTGGAATCCAAGATAGCCAATCTCACGGATGAACATGGCAGGGGTTATAACTCTATAGAATCAAAAGTGTAGCTAGTGGAGATAGAAGCCCAGAGAGCTAAGATGATACAAGCCCAGGAAGAAACTTGGAGACTTAGGAGCAGGGACATCTGGTTACAAGCGGGGGATGGAAACACGAAATTCTTCCACAAATTTGCAAATGAAAAGAAAGCTAGAAATACGATATGGCAGCTCCCCTCAGAACATGGAATGCCGGCAAACACTCATGCTTTGCTCTCACAGTTAGGCATTTTTCACTTCAAACAACTGTTCAAATCCCCTCCTGGTGATACACTACCTGATATTATTCGTATTGCTGGACATTTCCCCAGATTCGTGGATCCAGATAGTATGGAGGGCCTCATTAAACCCATCTCCTTGGGGGAATTGGAGAGCACCCTGAAATGGTTCAAAAGAGATAGAAGCCCGAGTCTGAATGGTTGGCCTGTGGAGTTCTACCTTACCTTTTTTTACATTCTTGGACTAGACCTTCTTGCTGTTGTAGAAGAATGTCGTACCCAGGGTAGATTACATGAACCCATAAACTCCACCTTCATTGCCCTTATCCCAAAATTGGACTCTCCCCTATCCTTTAATGACTTCCATCATATATCCCTCTATAATTGCCTCTATAAAATCATTGCCAAGATCATTTCTAACTATATCAAACCTATTCTATCGGAGCATATCTCCCCAGAACAGTTTGTTTTTTTACAAAATCGGCAAATTCATGAGGCTATAGGCATTGCTTAAGAGGTCCTCCACTCCATCAAGCTAAAAAAACTTAAAGGATTGATTCTCAAAATTGATTTCTCAAAGGCTTTTGATAAGGTCAGTTGGCTATATCTCTGGATGTTACTCACCCACTTGGGTTTCCCACCAGTTTTCATCAGATGGATCATGTGTTGTATTACTTCGATCTCCATTTCTATCCTTATAAACGGATCGATATCCCACACCTTCCGAGCCGAAAGGGGACTCAGACAAGGATGTCCCCTTCCCCCCCACTTTTCCTCTTGGTTATGGAAGGCCTTAGCAGAAGAATTGCCTCAGAGAAGGCTGTTGGGAACCTCAAGGGTCTAAAGATAACAGATCAATGCTCTCTGTTCACCTCCTTTTGTTGATGACATCCTCATATTCTTGGATGGAGGCATACAGGACATAATTTCCTTTACAATATTCTGAGGCTTTTCAGCTCGGCCACTAGGATGGAGTGCAACCAGGCTAAATCTACCATAACCCTGTCAAGATGTACTCAACAGGAATCCATCCTCACTCTCCAAAACTTCCCCTTCCAAATTCAGGCCCTTAAGGATGGGTTGAAGTACCTGGGATTTAAGATAAAACCAGATGGATACAAAATAGCAGACTGGACTTGGTTGATCACAAGGATAGAAAGAAGACTAAACCTATGGAGCCACAGGTTACTATCCAGAGCAGAAAGGTTGGAACTTATCAAATCTGTCCTCGAAGCCACACTAGTTTATTGGTTGTCCTTGGCCTGGATTCCACAAGGACTCATTCATAGGATTCAGAGAATATGCTGCAACTTCTTATGGAAAGGAAATAAAGAGGGGAAGATATATGCTTGGGTCAAATGGAGCAGCATAGCTATCCCCAAAAAGTGGGGTGGGTGGGGGTTAAAAAATTTATCCGCTTTTGCCCAGGCTCTAACAGGGAAACTAGGTTGGTTACTCTTAAAACAAAGAAGCCTGTAGATCAAAGTGATCTCCTACAAATACATCTAGCTGACTCCACTATCAGATTGGTTAAGGATACCAATCTGGAATAGAATGAGCATCTCAGTCATCTAGAGGGCAGTTTTGAATACCCTCCATACTATTAGAAAGGGACTCACCTGGCGGATTGGCAATGGAGAGGAAGCTCATATCGGTATAGATCCATGGATTGGATGTGGGAACTCACATCTACTTCCACAGGCCCTGATAGATAATCTGAATAAAAAGATATGTTCACTATTACTCATATAGGAGACCCCCAAAATACTATAGTATATCAGCAAGCCTAGTTAACAAGGACAAATCTAGATATCCCTAATAGATGGCACTTGGAATGGGGGTCATATTTGAGTGCCTTATCTGAATCACATGTTAGATTAAGGGATGAGCCAGACGAGCTGCTATGGGGACTAGCACAGAATGGGAAATATTCCCCAAAGGAGGGATACATAACAATTCAAGCAAGGCACAAACCACAAGTTTTAAAGAACTGGTGGTAGAACTTATGGAAGCTTCAGGGCCCTCCCTGTCCCCGTTTGCTAATGTGGAAAATTATTGAGGATAAAATCCTGACTGGCAACAATATTAGAAAATGGGCTTTCCCTAGACCAACTTGGTGTGTCCTTTGCAAAAATGAGGAGGAATCCACCAATCATATTTTCCTCACTTGTCTGACAACTCAAAATGTCTGGGCACAAGTCCTACAGATCCTTAAGATAGCTCATATATGGACTGGGGAGAATACATATATGGCCTGGAATAACTGGTGGAGCAATGCTTCGACCCCGAAAACAAGGAACCTACCGTTGATCGTATCCTAGCACATCTGGATAAGTAGGAACAACAATATTTTCCAAGGAAAACATATAAGTTGGGCTCTGATCATCCCTAAGATATGTATGAGATTTCTTTAGATCCCATAGGAGTCACTGATCACCTAGACAAGGCACATTACCCCGGAAGCCATTGACAGAAGGACCCCTGGGCATACTTCGATGGTGCTACCCAAGATTAGGGGTGTGGAGGAGGCATCATCTTACACACATCTGAATTACATTTTTTTCATGCCAGTCTAGGGCTAGGGAATGACACCAACAATTATGCAGAACTTATGACCCTTCGCTATCTATTACACTTTGATACATCCAAAAACTGCAGACACCTACAAATATTTGGGGACTCTAAGATGGTCATAAATTGGTTCAATTGCACTACTACATGCCATGCTTACTCACTCAGAACAATATTGGATGATGTATTATTTATAAAATCACAAATTTATTTTATTTCCTACACTCATATATACAAGGAATGTAATGCAGTCACGGATAAGTTATCGAAAGAAGCAACGAATCATCCTCGAGGAGAATGGTTGATCAAAGAGCACACTTAGACACAGGTCTATCAGTACTACCATAGACCGTATATAGACCAAGTTTTGCAGAGGGCATATGAGCCCTAGTTATAGTATTTTTTGTTAATATTTATGCACAGCTATATGCATATGTAAATATTTATGTAATTGAACATCTATCTGTATACCCGAACAGGGGATTTTTGTAAATTTTGATATAGTTTTCTGCAAACTTTCTATTGCCTACCAAGTTCAACTTACAACATATGTCAAGGGCATTTACAACATGTAATTTTCTTGATAATGAAAATTATGATTTTTCCTTCCAGGGAAAAAAGTTAAAAAGAAATTCAAATATCTAAAATGTAAGGATTAGCATATCACAATTTTCTTGTTTGTTGTTGATTGTACACCTACCATGTTTTCATTGCATTTTTCTTTTTTACATGTTATCATTTTATCTTTTCAAATATTTTTATTACTATATTTTAAATTATTTTTATTGCTATCTTCCTAAGATAGTCATTTGAAACATTACATCAAAGCAAGTGTTGGAATTTAATATGGTATGGGGAAATTGTAACTATTACAAAGGGTATCAAAAGTTGGGTAGAAACTTTATATTAAAAGTTAAAAGTATCAGCCCACATCCATAGTAGCTCTTCTATAAAATATGATGATATATTCAAGAATGCAAAATGATCTATAGAACTTTATATGATTTTTTTAGACATCTACACCATTAAAAAATTCATTTAAATGCAAAATGTACCATTTTTTTGTAATTTGCAATTTTACTATTCGTTAAACAAAGTTTGACAAAACAACTATGAACAAAACCTAAGAATCATCTACTAACATTATAAGAATCATCATGCAAAATATACCAAATAAATCAAAATTTACTTTCATTGCTTCATATTCATGAACTTAAATGTTTTAAGCATCAAACCATGCATCATGCAAAATGTACCATGTATTATAATGCAATTTTTTCCTTGAACAACTTTGTATTAAAAGTTAAGTATCACCCCACATCCATAGTAGCTCTTCTATACAATATTATGATTTATTCATGAATGAAAAATGTATACCATATTTTATAATGCAATTTTAAGTTATTATTAAACATTTTAGACATCTACACCATTATAATATTCATGAATGAAAAATGTACCATGTTTTGTAATTTACAATTTTACTATATTTCATTAAACAACTTGACAAAATAACCTTGAACAAAACCTAAGAATCATCGACTAACATTATCACAATCATCATGCAAAATGTACTAACTAAATGAAAATTTACTTTCATTGCTTCATATTCATGAACTTAAGTGTAAAACCTTTAAGCATCAAACCATGCATCATGCAAAATGTACCATGTTTTATAATGCAATTTTATACTATGTTCGTCTTGAACAACTTTATATTGAAAGTTAAGTATCAACCCACATCCATAGTAGCTCTTCTATACAAGATGATTATCTATTCATGAATGCAAAATGTAAACCATATTTTATAATGCAATTTTAAGTTATGATTAAACATTTTAGACATCTACACCATGAAATGATTCATGAATGCAAAATGTTCCATGATTTGTAATTTGCAATTTTACTATTCATTAAACAACTTGACAAAGCAAATTTCAACAAAACCTAAGAATAATCTACTAAAATTATAAGAGTCATCATGCAAAATGTACCAACTAAATTCAAATTTACTTTCATTGCTTCATATTCATGAACTTAAATGTAAAACCTTTAAGCATCAAACCATGCATATGCAAAATAAAGAGTTATATTTAAAATTAATCAAACCATGCATCATGCATCAAACCATGCACTATGCGTCATGCATCATGCATCATGCATAATAAAGTGTTCTAATTAAAATATGTCCAAAATTTATATCATTATAAAAATAAATATAATAAAAATTTGTCAAATAATTATCTTCTACTAACATTATAAGAATAATCATGCAAAAATGTACATAAACTCCAAATTTAGCATATTAAAGATGAATTCATAATAAATGGTTCTATTTAAAACATGTCCAAAATTTATATCATTATAAAAGTAAATATAATGAAAAGTTGTCAAATAAAAATATGCATCAAAGAGATCAATTCCTAATAAAGAGTTACTTTAAATATGTTCAAAATTTATATCATGATAAAAGTAAATATAATAAAAATTCACCTCAAAGAGAATCTCCTTGAAATATACGATCTATCAACATCCTCGTGCTCTCATCAGAATCATGGGTGCCCTTCACAACATGTGTAATATGCATATATACATAAGATTGTGTACTTTAAAGTTAAATTTCGATGTTTTAAAACTAAATGAGAATTTAATCATCAAAACAAAATTATAAAGGGTTTCAAATTCCGTGCAATACCTCATGGTGTTCCCCATGCATTGCACCCTCATGGATGACCTATACAATACATGTACATGTATATGCTAGAATTTAGAAATTGCACATGAAAATGCATAAACTCACAATACTAAAAAAATTGTTACAACTTTTTCAAATTGTGTAGTCAATCCTATCCCCATAGTTGATTACATTGCTAATGTCCTTGGAGAAGGGAAATTGTCTCCACAAACCTAAAATTCAAAAAAAAATAAAAAAAAATTGTAAGATAGTGTTAGGTCCATATAATACTAGTTTATTCCCTCATTGTTATTGTTAGTGTAGCCCCCTTATTGTTATTTTTGTGCCCATGTTGTCCCCATATTTTTATTAGTGTGCCCCATAGAAGCCCACTATTGTTATTATTGTGCCCTTACATTATTATTGTTATGTCGACTCTCATTATATTGTGACCCCCTTAGACTCATATATATAGAAAGGAGGTGTTGTCATTTGAATCATCGAAGAATTGTTCATTTATATAATGTGAAGGAGGTTTCCCCCTTGAAGAGGTTAATTTTTAAGTCGTTGATCTAATTATTTGTGAGTTGGTTGCATAACATTTGGTATCAGAGCTTTGGATTCTAGGGTTTCGCTGCTTCAAACAGGTGATCATGGAATGTTTGATATAAATTTGTTTCTATGAAGCTTCAGAAGATGAAATTGAAACCTCGTGGAGCCAAAATAATTATGAACGTCGTGTAAAAATTTTAGATCTTTTCTTGCTATATTTTCAGAGATATGATCCGAGGACATTAGGGTTTTTGCAGGCTCCATAATTCTATCTCAAATAGGCGACCTTGGGAAAATCACCATAACTTTCTCTCTAAGAATTGGATTTAAATTTCATAAAAAGCGAAAAAAAATAGGACAGGATGTAGCGTGTTGGCTAACATTTTTAAGGCTTAAGGTCAAAATAATGACACGTGGCACTTCATACAAGTTCGCTCTATGAAACTAGTCTATAATCAGGCCATTGTGGGAGATTGTCCATAACTATTTACTGATGAATCCAATACCGATTATACTTATGGGGTTTGAAAGAGGACTCATAGTGGTACGAAAAGATGAAATTGAAGACTTGGAGATCCCAATTTATAGAGATGCAACAGATTCAATATCAAGCTCCTACAAAGCAAAAAAAAAATAGGAGTGTATTTTTTAAAAAAGTGCATAACATTTTTTTGAAAAAACAGTTTGAAGTGATTCAAAGGGCATGGTGAAGCATAGATATCATTTTCTGATTTCAAAATGACTCGAAGAAATAAAATGGAAACACCTAGTAAGTAACCAAAAATATCTACTATGATACATGAAGAACAAGAAGAAATGCAACATGATATATCAAAATTACGAGACCAAGTGCAAGAAATTTCGCTCTCACAAAGAGTAACAAAAAATGAAATGGAAGCTAAGATGGACGGTTTGAAGAATAACTTAAAATCAAACATGGAATGTTTGAAGGATGGCATGAAAGCTAATATGAATGGTATAGAAGAAAAAATGAACAAAAACATGGTAGTTTTGAAGAATGATTTAAAAGCAGACATGGAAGGTTTGAAGGAAGATTTGACAAAGATGCTACAAGAAATGCTTCAAAATGGTGAAAAGGTATTATATGAAAATCGTGATGAGAAAAAAATAAATGTTAATCATGATTTCATAGACTATAACATTGGATTGAAGACCCACAATATTCCAAAGATCGATATGAGAAAGTTTGATGGCAAGGATCCAGTAACATGGATACTACAAATGGAGCAATATTTTGATCTTCATAATGTGAAACACACAAAAAAGGTATGCATTGAAACTTTATATTTAGAACCCAATCAGTTTGTATGGTATCGATTGATTTGTTCTTGTAAACCACTTGTCACTTGGTCAATTTTTATGGAGGAACTGATAACACATTATGAGGATACAAATTGAAACATCTTCTTTAGCCAATTGATAAATCTCAAAAAAAATGGATAAATGGCAGAGCACATTGAGGACTTCCAAAAATTGAATATAAGGGTAAATGGTATTCTAGAGGAGCATAGAATTTATGTGTTCATAGGGACTTTAAAGGATCACATTCAACATGAGGTTCGCCTTTGGGAACCTGATTCACTGGAGAAGGCATTCAAGTTGGCAATAAAAATTGAAAGAAAAATTATGGAAACAAGGAAGCCTACCACTCATAACTATAAAAATGGAAGTGTCGTTTCCCCTAGACTTACATAACCTACAAGGTTGACACTGCAACAATTGGAGGAAAAAGGATAAAAAGGGCTTTGTTACAGTTGTGATAGAAAATACACTAAATGTCATAAGTGTGCTGAGAAGAGATTATTTTACATAGATTGTGAAGAGGAGGAAGAAAAGGAAGACGAAACGTCAAAAGAAGAGGCTATACACCATGAACCAACCCCAAAGATAGAAGAAATGAATCTAACCATATCATGTAATGCATTGGCAGGAATTACCACTCCTCAAACTCTCAAGATAAAAGGAAATATTAAGAAGAAAAAGGTAATAGTGTTGATTGATTTGGGTAGTACCCATAATTGTATTGATTGTAACATAGCCAAGGAATTGAATTGCTTCCTATATCCAACACCAAAGTGTCAAGTGATGGTTGCAAATGGAGGAACCATAAATTTCTCTGGAAATTATCATAATATCAAGCTATCCATCGGAGAATATGTAATGAATAGTCCAATGATTTCCATTCCAATGGGTGGTGTTAATGTTGTTCTAGGAGTCCAATGGTTACAATCTCTTGGTACGATAAATTTTAATTTTCAAGAAATTTTCTTTAAATTTTTTTGGGAAGGAAAGGAAGTTGAATTAAGGGGAATTGAAGGGAAACCAGGAAAGATAATCAGCTCTAATGGCATGACAAAGCTTCTAAAGAAAGAACAACGAGGTGGAATGGCACAATTATGTTCACTAGAGGTTTCCACATTGAAATCATGTATTTCTCCAAATCTCCAAAAAGTCTTGGACAATCATTCCAAGGTAGTTTAGACTACCGAAGGCCTCCCACCTATTCATGATCCTGCTATTCATTTGATTCCAAGAAGTGTTCCTCCAAACATCAAGCCTTACAGATATCCCTATGCCCAAAAGAGTGAAATTGAATGTATGGTTGCAGAAATGCAAGAAGTTGGTATAATTCAACCTAGTCAAAGTTCTTTCTTTGCTCTAGTAGTATTGGTGCACAAGAAGGATGGTTCATGGTGCATGTGTCCAGATTATAGGGAGATCAATAATCTCACTATTAAAAAGAAATTTCCCATTCCTATCATTAATGAATTATTGGATGAATTAAAAGGAGAAATTTACTTCACCAAGTTGGATCTTCATTCAGGATATCATCAAATCAGGATGAAGGCTGAAGACATTTTGAAAATAGCATTTAGAACTCATGAGGTTCATTATGAATTTTCAGCCATGCCTTTTCCCTTACCAATGCACCTTCTACATTTCAAGTTTTGATGAATTCCATTTTCAAACCCTTCCTTAGAAATTTTGTGTTAGTATTCTTTGATGATATACTAATCTACAAAAAGTCTTGGAAGGATCATTTTCAACATGTTGACAGGGTTCTCAAACTATTGGACAAGAAAAAATTATATGCAAAAACATCCAAATGTGTCTTGGAGTACATGAGGTGGAATATCTGGGTCATATTGTAGCTCACGAAGGTGTTAAGGTAGACCCTAGAAAAATTAAAGGCATTAAGGAATGTAAAATCCCCACATCCATAAAGCATCTGCGAGGATTTGTTTGTTAAGAATTATGGGAGAATAGCAATACCTCTAACAACATTACTGAAGAAAGATGCATTTTCTTGGACTCCACAAGAAACTAAGGCCTTTGAACGTCTTAAAGAGGCAATGTGCCAAGCACTGGTCTTCGCTATGCTAGACTTCACGAAAACCTTTATTATGGAAGGTGATGCCTCGGGAAATGGAATTGGTGTTTTTTTAATGCAAGAAGGAAGACCCGTTTCTTTTGAAAGTTGTCCAATCAAAGGAAAGTATTTACACAAAGATATTTATGAGAAGGGAATGTTGGAAATACTGCATGTACTTAAGAAATGATGACCTTACCTAATGGGAAGACATTTCAAGGTAATCATGATAGCCTTAAATACTTTTTAGAACAAAGGTTACCTTCAGCAGAGCATAAAAAATGGGTCATAAAGATGTTGGGTTATGACTTTGAAATCATCTACAAAAAAGGAAGGAAAATGTTGTTCCAGATGCACTCTCAAGAAAGGATGAGGATGTGGAAGCGTTTCTTTGTGTCATTTATATTATCCAACTAGATTGGATAACTGAAGTAAGGGATGAATGGAAGAATGGTGAAGAAGTTTGGGAACTCATTCAAAAGTTGCAGCAAGATCCCAATACATTTGATACATTTAGCTAGAAAAATGATTCATTATGGTACAAATATCGCTTATACCTTTGTAATAATTCCCAACTCAAACAAAATATTCTTCTTGAATTGTGTTAAACACACATGGGTAGTAAGAACAATATGAAAGATAAATCATGAGAGTACAATTTTTATTAACAAGAGATATACATTTATAGTACAACATGTGACCGTTGGGTTCCACATCCCAAGGTCTCTTGGACTACTTAGTCTATTCAGCTTCCACACTAACCCATTTAGGATTAGGTGTCCAACATTCCCCCCCTTAATCTGAAGGGTTATGTATGAGTCCAAGAAGAGAGCTGTAATAAAAAATGTGCAAAAATGCATGGCAGCACTAGGCTGAATGTGCTCTCTGAAATGTTGGTATAAAGGGCGGTGGTTTAAGGATGACCACCAACACTGGAACGCTTAGTGCAGTTCCTGTTGGCATTATGAGACAAGTGTTGTCCTTGATGGCAAATCACACTGATGACAAATCATAGTGCAGAAGGATAGCAGCAGGAATTGATGATCAGACTACAAGTATGAAGAGAAAATATATACACGCTGGTTCACTATATACCAAGTCGCGTATACAAGCAGGTTCACTATATACCAAGTCGCGTATACACAGGTTCTCTATATACCAAGTCGCGTGTACACGCAGGTTGGCTTCAGTAAAAGAGCGTGTATGTGGAAAACTTATCTTTGGTCCGTGGTGGTTATTCCTTGGAAGTTGTGCCTATGGTTTTGGACCATGGTGTCTCGACGGACGTGTTGATCCCTAGTTTTGAAGTTGATGGTATTGGATTTCTATGGTTTTGGCCCGTGGTATTGAGCAAGGCCTAAGGCTATATAAGGAGAAGAAGATCATTAGGCAAATTGACCTGAAATGTCTTGAATATCTGATGAAGTATTAGATCCAGTATGCAGGTTATGGGTTGATGATGCATTGCTTGATCTGAGCTAAGGAGAGATCTCACCGGTTGATGGAGAACAAGATCTAAGGAGAGATCGGGATCAAATGGTTTGAAATGAACTATATTTATATGGTTGATTATGCTTATTCTAGATCCGCATACTGACGCAAATAATGTTCTATAAGTGTTATAGTATGATTGATGTCTCGTACAGCTGCAAAGTTATAAGGAAATATTTTTAGATCTGTACGCGGGTTGGCCTTGGAAAAAGGGCGTATACACGCAGGTTGGGTTCATCCAAGTAGCGTATACATTGTGAAGCTTGATATTTGAAGTTGCAGATGGGTCTGATGGTTATTGCAGAGTTCTGTGTCTGCTCTGTGTTCTGGTGACTGTGTTGTTGACAGTGTTTCAGTGTTTCAGTGATCAATGATGCAGGTTGTAATACAATGATGATTGTTATGGGTCCAGTATGAAAATTTGATGAAACGTGGCCTTTCAGATTATGTGTTGTGCTTCAGTGTATCCAGTCTGAAAATTGTTGAAACGTGGTACCTAGAGGAGAGAAGATTAGTATCTAAGCTAGTACAAAAGCTAAGGGAGATTCTTGGAGCATTGTAGCAGGTAGCAGCCTGCGTACTAGTAAATGGATCAGCTAGTACAAGAGCAAAGGGGGTTGTAGCTCCCGTACTGGTATAAGACTGCACCAGTACAAATATTGTAAAAGGATTTTCTTATTAAGAAGAAGATTGAGATGACTTGCAGCAGGTGGTTTTCACCCACATTGGGTTTCCACCTTATATCTTGGTGTTCATGTGTGTGCCTTTTGTGTGATGATCTGTTCTGTTATATTGCACCTGTTTACTGTTAATATGGTTAATAATGTTCTGATGCATTTACTGAAGATAAGCTAACTGAATCATAAGATTTCTGGATATACGCTAGTTGCTTTAGACACAGCAGCGTGTACACGCGGGTTCACTTAACTGAAGTAGCGTATATGTTTCTGAGTATGAAATTGAAAAAGTTTTATTGATCTGATAATACTGATTCACCCCCCCCCCTCAGTATTATTTCCAACAATTGGTATCAGAGCAGGTCCTTTGATAGAAGCTTGATCGCTTGAAGGAGATCCGTGGAACAATGGTAAAGAAGCTTAAGAAGAAAGCTCATAAGAAGAAGAAGACATCTCAGAAGGACTATGACAGTGGGAGAATCGATTGGGGATTAGGTATAAGAAGCTCTTCAGATTCAGAATTAGATTCAGAATCATTATCAGGTATGAATGTGTTATCCTCTGATGTTCGAGCTATATTTCCTTGTGAAAGAGATGAAAGTGATAGTGAAGCTACTGAACATGCTTTTATGGGTGAGCAAGAAAAGTATCAAATAGAGGCAGTATTTAGAAGGCTTGCAGACAAAATTAAAGATCAACAAGATCTATTGAACAAAAGGGAATGTGCTTTCAAAGAAGAAGTTACCAAACTAAAGGCTCAATCAGAGGAAGGAAACAAGGTAAGAAAGTCACTCAAGGACAAGGAAAATCAATGTCAAAAGTTGCAGGGTGAAGTGACATCATTAAGAGATGAGGTCATTGAAAGAAGCACAACCATCAAGAAACTCAGAGATAGATCCAGTTACTATGAAAGTCTTGAAGCCACGAACCACTCGCTAAAGGAAGATCTTGAAGAATCAAAGAAGCAGAATAAAGATATACTCCAAGCTATTGAAAAACATGTAAACGAAGTTATCAGCTTAAAATCTCAACTGGAATGTGCCTTCAAAATTCGTCAAATGCAGCAGGATCTGAATGAAGAACAAGAAAAGGAGATTCTCAAACTAAGGCATCAATTGGAAGAAGGAAAGAAAGCTGAAGAAGACATGAAGAAGCAATGTCTAGAAAAGGAGGAACAACTTCAAGTTGAGGTAAATATCTTGAAAGGTAAATTAGAAGAAAAGGATAAACTATTGAGATTTCAAGATAGTACTAAAGCTTGGATGATATTCTTAGTAGTCAAAGGTATCCTGCTATCAAGACTGGTCTTGGTTTTCATGAATCTGTTGAAGGTGAATCTAGTTCACAAGGTGAGGCAAGGAACTCTAAAGAGAAATCTAAAATGATCAACAAGGAGAAAAGAGAGATGAAAGGTCAATCTCATCATCAACCAAGGAAAGAAATTCTTCAAAGAAAATCTTTTACTCCTACTATGAATAATGTTGAATGTTATGTATGTCATAATCTTGGACAAGTTGCAGCTAGATGTAGAAGAAGAAAGGCTCAGGACTATTATGCAGAAAAGTCATCTCAATCAAGGTACTTTTATGGATATTGCTTTGCTTGCAATATGTTTGGTCACAAAGCGGCTGATTGTTACAGGAGGAATATGAAACATGTAAGATGTTATGCATGTAACAAGCTTGGACATATAGCAAAGGAATGTAGGAACAAAGGACGAACATCGCACCAAAAGGAGAAAACATCATCACACTTGAAGATATGGAAGAAGAAGGAAGTACAGTCAGAGAGATGTGGCACAGCACAATGTACTCAGATACAACACAACACAGACATAACAGACTCAGAGGGAGCTGAAAGTGTAAAACTTCAGTGTCTTGAAACTCATACGCAAGTTTCATAATTGGAAGTCGCGTATATACGCGAGTTATACACTGCAAAGTCGCGTATATGTCAGTCTGTGGAAAAGCAGTGGGGACAGGCTCAGAAAAGGGGTCTGATATAATTCAATCCAGTATCTGCTCTATTGGTTAACAGTTACAGTCTGCTGAGAATGTCTTGAAATGTCTTGATACTTGTAAGATGCTAGAAGTGTTTTAATCCTAACTTGATGATGATGATGTATTGATGCTTACTACTGATGTATGCATGTTCAGATCTAACAACAAACAAATGGCACAGGTTGAGGGGGAGAATATGTCCTTAATATTGCATTGTTGGCATTATGGTTGATAGTCCTTGGTGATGACGCTTATATGGCTAAATAATATATCTTGCTATGATGTGGTTGTGAGTTGTCTAGTAGATGTTCAGATCAGATTTATGGTTGATTCTTTGATGATGCACATATGGTGCTTACATGGTGATATTCATAAGGGCAAGGAGAAGTACAAAGCTTGAATACACATCTTCCTCACTTGATGATGAGTCACTCATATACTGCTGTTGTCATATGCATAAAGATCATACAGTTATGATGTAGGCACTCATGTGGATAAGGATTGTTACTGTTGATGATATCAAGAAGCTCTGTCAAAAGAGTTTGAGCTCAAGATACATAGTGCTGATACATGGATGACTCCTCATAGTCGCTTTGTTGGAGACATGATGATGAGTTCGTATCTATATGATGATAGGTTTATACTTACATATGTTTGTTGATGCAGATGTTCCCAAATAATGATACTTGGATCATGTAGAGCTTGATGAAATGGCTATGGTGATTTCACACATGATATAATGTGAATGACTCTGAATTCTGGTTAAAGGGATGAATTGATGCAGACATACCTTGTTATAGGTTGATGACTTATTCTCTATAGGACATTTACAGGTTGCTGATATGGAAATTTGTGTACACGAGTTGGATAAGGACTATCCGCGTATATACGCTTGTTTATATAGATACAGTCGCGTATATGATAATTTGAAGGAAATCAGTGGGTCAAGCTCAGAATGAGAAGATTCTGATATGGGTCTGACAGAGACCATCTAGCACAGGTTCAGGGGGAGCAGATAATCTTCCAATGATGCATTGTTGGCATTATCTTAGAAGCATTTGGTTCTAGTTCACAAGTTGTTGTTGATTTCAGGTGAAACAAAGGCAGAGGGAGAACAAAAGGATTTCTTGGTTGCTGATCTGAATGGTGATTGACAAGATGCTGGCGATATCAGTTATTGGTGACTTTCATAAAGTCTTGCTCTAGATATTTTGATCATATATCTCTTTTGTGATATCTCTTTCATAATGTCAAGGTCATGTAACGGCCCATATTGGTTCCCCACTATGCCTGGGATGAAAATGTAATGCTCTTGCCTTATCATGTGTAAACTTTTGATGTATCCCCACTTGGTTGGGTGGATGAGTCAATTCTGGTATATCCCCACATGGTTGGGAAGTGGATGTATGTATGAGTCTTTGGTGATAGGAAGTTCTTTTATGATGTATAGAGTCATGTTCTTCTTGAAGAACATCTTTTGCAGATCTTGCCTACAGTCAGGAAGAGAATGATCAGCACACTTCAGCAAGAACAGAGATTCAACATGTACTCAGAGGGAGCATGGACAGATTGGTACACCTTGGCATATACAAAGGGGGAGATTATTCAGAGAGTTCAACAGGTACTCAGGGGGAGTATGGACAATGGAATGATTCAGCAAAGGAAGAGAATATCTTGGTCCATCCTTTGCCCTTGATGTCAAAGGGGGAGAGTGAGTTGGTGTTGTTGCCATCAAGTCCAAAGGGGGAGATTGTTGGCATTATGATGCATGTGTTGTACTTGATGGCAACCCTCTCATAGAAGAATATCTCACTTATGTATAACTGGATGAATCTTCAGAAGAGATGTCAGATGTGACTGATGGAGGACAGCTCAAAGGAATCAGATGATAGTTCTAAGTGTAACAAGTTAGCTTTGCCATCAAGTCCAAAGGGGGAGATTGTTGGCATTATGAGACAAGTGTTGTCCTTGATGGAAAATCACACTGATGACAAATCATAGTGCAGAAGGATAGCAGCAAGGAATTGATGATCAGACTACAAGTATGAAGAGAAAATATATACACGCTGGTTCACTATATACCAAGTCGCGTATACAAGCAGGTTCACTATATACCAAGTCGCGTATACGCAGGTTCTCTATATACCAAGTCGCATGTACACGCATGTTGGCTTCAGTAAAAGAGCGTGTATGTGGAAAACTTATCTTTGGTCCGTGGCGGTTATTCCTTGGAAGTTGTGCCTATGGTTTTGGACCATGGTGTCTCGACGGACGTGTTGATCCCTAGTTTTGAAGTTGATGGTATTGGATTTCTATGGTTTTGGCCCGTGGTATTGAGCAAGGCCTAAGGCTATATAAGGAGAAGAAGATCATTAGGCAAATTGACCTGAAATGTCTTGAATATCTGATGAAGTATTAGATCCAGTATGCAGGTTATGGGTTGATGATGCATTGCTTGATCTGAGCTAAGGAGAGATCTCACCAGTTGATGGAGAACAAGATCTAAGGAGAGATCGGGATCAAATGGTTTGAAATGAACTATCTTTATATGGTTGATTATGCTTATTCTAGATCCGCATACTGACGCAAATAATGTTCTATAAGTGTTATAGTATGATTGATGTCTCGTACAGCTGCAAAGTTATAAGGAAATATTTTTAGATCTGTACGCGGGTTGGCCTTGGAAAAAGGGCGTATACACGCAGGTTGGGTTCATCCAAGTAGCGTGTACATTGTAAAGCTTGATATTTGAAGTTGCATATGGGTCTGATGGTTATTGCAGAGTTCTGTGTCTGCTCTGTGTTCTGGTGACTGTGTTGTTGACAGTGTTTCAGTGTTTCAGTGATCAATGATGCAGGTTGTAATACAATGATGATTGTTATGGGTCCAGTATGAAAATTTGATGAAACGTGGCCTTTCAGATTATGTGTTGTGCTTCAGTGTATCTAGTCTGAAAATTTTTGAAACGTGGTACCTGGAGGAGAGAAGATTAGTATCTAAGCTAGTACAAAAGCTAAGGGAGATTCTTGGAGCATTGTAGCAGGTAGCAGCCTGCGTACTAGTAAATGGATCAGCTAGTACAAGAGCAAAGGGGGTTGTAGCTCCCGTACTGGTATAAGACTACACCAGTATAAATATTGTAAAAGGATTTTCTTATTAAGAAGAAGATTGAGATGACTTGCAGCAGGTGGTTTTCACCCACATTGGGTTTCCACCTTATATCTTGGTGTTCATGTGTGTGCCTTTTGTGTGATGATCTGTTCTGTTATATTGCACCTGTTTACTATTAATATGGTTAATAATGTTCTGATGCATTTACTGAAGATAAGCTAACTGAATCATAAGATTTCTAGATATACGCTAGTTGCTTTAGACACAGCAGCGTGTACACGCGGGTTCACTTAACTGAAGTAGCGTATATGTTTCTGAGTATGAAATTGAAAAAGTTTTATTGATCTGATAATACTGATTCACCCCCCCTCTCAGTATTATTTCCAATAGTTCCCGGAACTCTTCCAAAACTAGCAAGAAACTGAAGTCTTCTGCTAGAGGAAGTGCTCCTATTGTTTTAAAAAGGGAAACCTTCAACCATGAAAGGGAGGTCTCACCCTGCATAAAAGGTAAAATTTCAACCTGAAAAGGGAAGTCTCAACCTGTGATGGTTTAAGGATGACCAACAACTCTGGAATGCTTAATGCAATTCCTGGAACTCTTCCAAAACTGGCAAGAAGCTGGAGTCTTCTGCTAGAGGAAGTGTTCTCAATTTTGTTCCTGGAATTCTTCCAGAACCGACAAGAAGTTGAAGTCCTATGCTAGAGGAAGTGTCCCAGATTACCAACTAAAGGCATGCTCAGGGGCATCCTTGTTTCTGGCTACAACTCTGAATCTGGTGTGATAGGTTGTGGCTCAGGCTCGCTTGATGTGGCTTTGAACCTTGTCGATGACCATCATTTCCCCCCCTGTCAGATACAAGGTGAGCAAATGGAGAAAACTCAATTGCAAGACTGTTCAATACTCTGGAACAAGTTCTGACATGTGTTTGGAATATCTTCTTGGTTGTTGATGCCCATTGCCAAGAAGCGATCCATCCAAGATGAATCTTTGTTCTTGCAGGACGTTTATTTCTGAAGCATATATGTGAAGAATGACTAGTTTTATGATAGTTCTTACATGGATGAAGATCAAAACAATGATCTTTCAAATGGCCAACTCTGTCACAGTGTTGGCATTTCGCGATTTGTTGTTGTTGTTGTGGAAGAGGGGCAGAATCTGGAACAGCTCGATATGAACTGTCATGAGGAGCAGCTAAACTATCATGAATGAATCCAGCACTCTGAAACTGAATGGGCTTTGAGTAGTCTGGAATATGAAAGGACAAGTCCTTGTCATATCCAAGACCAGTTTTGTGCTTGTTGTGGACAAGTTGTTCCCAAGGTATGATGATGGGCTTGGGAAGTGCAGACTGAGTTTCTGCATTTGCATGTACAACTGTTGCTTTATCTGAATGAACTGTAACATTATTGTCTTGTTATTTATGGGAGTCTGTTTCAATCTTCTGAACAGAAACAGGTTCAGAATGATGACTCCACTGATGTAATTATTCTTGTTGTAGCTGAGATTCAAGCTGCAAAAAATCAATCTTTTCTTGTGCATTTTGTAGACATGTCTGAATTTCTGAGAGAGATCCTATGCTGATTTGTAATGTGTCATCAACAGTAGATTGTATAAGAGTTTTCATGAACTCTAATACTTCACTGATTCTGGCCATTTTTCTTCAATGTCAGATTTACACCTTTAAAAAGCTGATCACAATTATTACTTAATGTAGAAAAGTAATATCCACTCACAGTACACAACAATATCTTGTATAAATGTGCATCAAATCAATGCATATATATGTAGACAGAAACTATAATGGGTTTTAAATATAATGCCACAATTGGGGCAGCAACAACTGCAAACTTGCTTGGATCCTTCAAGTGCTCCTTCACTTTCAAATCAGAAATGATGGCTATCAAAACTTCAAAAATTATAATACCATGTCATGGGCATTGGAATGAATCTCTAGCATGCTGAAACAGCAGTGATATACCTCCTTACATGTCCAAATACTTAGCAAACTGTATAGTTCTGGTCATATATACCATAGCATTTTACCATGACCTTTCAAAAGCCTTCCAACTATGCACAGTTTCAGGAAAACCTCCAGGAGATTAGAGAATACTCACCCCTGCTTCAGATGTATATGCAGCCAATTATTAAGGAGATTTGACTCTTTGACAGTGATAAAATCTGCCCACAAAGGACAACTCGAACACAAACTGATAGAACTTGATTTGAAGATGCTTTTAAAACATTTGATTTTAATAATATATCGGCCTGCAACGTATATTATTTTTCATATAATACCAAGAAGTCTTCTAAAAAACGCAGAGCATACACTGTCTAGTACCACAATCCAACAGAAATTGTTAAGACACCGTATTCACCATACTATTGCATATATGCCACTTTTTCACTGCAAATTTTACATCGGAGGCAACACTCCAGGGACCGAGAATCACTACAACACATTATCAATACAGCCCTCAAAAGTTCAACAGACTTTCCAACAAATATATACCACTGCTTGCATCAAAGATGAAATATTTGATGCCTATGACCGAAATACATCGACTTTCAGTGTCGCTGGTTAACACTTCTCAATCTACGCTATCGAATTCAGATTTATTACATCAACCGACAATCTTTTATCAATCCTACAAACATTGTATGTCATGTACTCCATTTCCAGACTCTCTGTCAAGTATGATTATTCTTACCAACACTGGAAATGTCATTCCATCTGCATTCCAGAGTAGTTCTACTCTGCAAGACAATTCATGAAAACACCCACAGATTTCTACAATTTCCTATTACTTCAATTCACGATTTCCTATACCATGATAATTATATGGCTTGAACCCCAGGTGCGCATGTGGAGGGATGGAGTTTCAGTGGTGTAATACCACTGTGACTGCAAAGCCTCTACACGATCGTGGACACAGCTAAACTGGCGCTTCCTTCCATGGTGTTTTCAGTACTACGGTTGCCGAATAGAAGTGCTAGCATCGATGGAACACTTTAACTTCTCCGAAATACCAACAACGTTAATACCATTCAATACCGCATTCAAATACCATTCAATAACACATTAAAATGGAAACCATATAAATGTTGATACCAGGAGTTGTCTCCCATGTAGAGATACCATTCAAATGTTATTATTCAAACGCATTCAACATGACATATAAAATTTGAACAACGCATATACCAAGTGAATGCAAGCGCTGTATACCAAAGTGCTGTATACACCAAATCAGTTCAACGCATACACCACTTTTTTATTCACCAAAACTCTTCTCAGCCAAATCAAAAGAATACCAATGAGTGCTTGAAAACCACCAAAGCTTACCATTCAAATCATTTTAAATGATTTTCAAAAAACCACAGAGCGCTGTATAGTTCAACGCATATACAGATTTTGGACGGGCATATGTATAAACCCACGGGATGGTTGAGTTGCTTCTCGATAAAGCAATACAGGCATATGTATAAACCCACAACGTTAATACCATTCAATAACGCATTCAAAGTAGATTCATTTAACAGCGTTAATACCATTCAATAACACAACGTTAATATGATTCAATACCGCATACCAGGAGCTGGAAAACTTCGGACCTTCATCGGTGGTGGTGTATCTACCACTCAGCATTCAACGCGGATTCAATGATTTCTGCTTTACTTTGATTCCATGTTAGGCAGCGTAACAGTAGGAAATACCAAGCGTAACAGTAGGAAATACCAAGCGTTCATCAAACAGTGAGAGCTGGGCGTTCATCAAATAGTTCTGACATCAAAACGTTCTTATGGGCGTTCATCAAACAATTCTGACATCAAAACATTCTTCTGGGCGTTCATCAAATGGTTATAACACCAATGGGCAATGTAATAGTAGGAAATGCCAAG
Source organism: Pinus tabuliformis (assembly GCA_031772625.1). Classification (NCBI taxonomy): domain Eukaryota; kingdom Viridiplantae; phylum Streptophyta; class Pinopsida; order Pinales; family Pinaceae; genus Pinus; species Pinus tabuliformis. The sequence goes on from CM062818.1 coordinate 2,078,683,015, forward strand.
CGTTCTTCATTAAAACATTCAATCGATTCCTTCACATGAATTTGTGATCAACCTCTGCACATGGATTAATCAGTGCTAAAAAAAATTAAATTGCTTTAATTCATGAATTTGTCAGATGTAATTCTTCAGCACTCGACTTTACCAAGCAACTCTAGGTGTGAATTCACTGCATAATGCTCACAAATAGAAATCGACCCAACAAATCCTGTCTTCCTGTTATGAAATTCGATTGCACAAAAATCGATTTATTAACCTCAACAACGCTGTCATTTAGTTTAATTGTGATTGCCCATTTCATGCAATTCAACCAGCTTCAAATGCCTTTCCTCAACATGTGCAAACAAAGTCGATATGAATCGATACTCATTTACAAGCAGAGCTTACAATCTTTTAATACAAATATCGCTCATCATCCAAGAAAACAAAACATACTTCAATTACAAAATTCCTCTCATAGGCACACACAGTAAATTGTTGCTAACATTTCAAGAGCATACATTACAATTCTTCTCTTATAAACCAGCAAATTAAATACTAGAAAATTCATCATTTCAACTCTTAACACAGAAATTGACCCATACACGAATCGACCAGGTTAAGGCTCATAACTCAAATCCAACACTTTCATAAAACAAATGGTTCAAAGAAATTATGTAGGGCAGGAGTACGCCCTCTCTGATACCATGTTAAACACACATGGGTAGTAAGAACAATATGAAAGATAAATCATGAGAGTACAATTTTTATTAACAAGAGATATACATTTATAGTACAACATGTGACCGTTGGGTTCCACATCCCAAGGTCTCTTGGACTACTTAGTCTATTCAGCTTCCACACTAACCCATTTAGGATTAGGTGTCCAACAAATTGCAAACCTCTCCCTTAGGAGGGCACTCAAGACTTTTTAAAAATTACCACAAGGTTAAAAAGGAATTTTTTTGGGATGGTCTTAAATCTAATATTCAAAAGTTTGTGGTGGAATGTTTGGTTTTCCAACAAAATAAAGTTGAGACAATTAAGACCCTGGTTATATTACAACCTTTATCCATTCCATGTCAACATTGGGAGGATGTTTCAATGGATTTTATCATAGGTTTACCCAAGTCCGAAGGAAAGAGTGTCATCATGGTGGTAGTTGATAGACTTACCAAGTATGCACATGTTTTGCATTATCTCATCCATTTAAAGACAATACAATTGTTATTTCATTTATGGAAATAATTCAAAAGATACATGGAATCCCAAAGATTATTATAAGTGACAGAGATCCCATTTTCACTGGAAATGTTTGGATGGAATTAATTTCTTGTATGGTTACTCAATTAGCTCATATCTCATCTTATCATTCTCAATATGATGGGAAAACTAAGATAATGAACCCATGTTTGTATGGATATCTTCATTTGTTTGTATCTGATAAACTGACACAATGGTTCAAGTGGTTACCTCTGGCTAAATGGTGGTATAACACTTCCTTCCATCCTGCAACAAAAAGGACCCATTTATGGCACTTTATGGATATCATCCATCATCCATCACATCATATTTAATATAAAATTCTAAGGTTCAAGCAGTGGAAGATCACATCGAGCATTAAAAACAAGTTCTCTAACTCTTAAGGGATAACCTCACTTTGGTGCATAATAAAATGAAACAACAGGCAAATCATCGCAACAAAAGAAGTTTTGATGTAGGTGACTAGGTATTTCTATGGCTACAACCATACAAACAAATGTCCCTCAAAATATTATTTTTTATACAAGGTGTTGCAAACGATTGGTACTATGGCATAAAAATTGGAGCTTCCTTCATCTTCCCAAGTGCACTCAGTTTTTCATGTTTCATGCTTAAATAAGGTTATAGGTGACAAGCTCTTAGTTCAAATAATATTCCAGAACTTGATGAGGAAGGAAAAATCATATTGGAACTTGAAGAAGCCATGGAAACAAGAACTCGACAACTACGAAATCAATTAATTTCATAGTATCTCATCAAGTGGAAGAACTTACTCGCTGAAGATTCCACCTGGGAGGATGAGAATTTTATACATTAGCATCTAGAACTACTCAAGCATTGAGGAAAACACTTTTTTGAAGGAAAGGGGCATGTTAGGTCCCTATAATACTAGTGCATTCCCTCATTGTTATTGTCAATGCAGCCCCCGTATTGTTATTGTTGTGCCCATGTTGTCCCCATATTGTTATTAGTGTGTCCCATAGAAGCCCACTATTGTTATTGTTGTGCCCTTACGTTATTATTGTTATGTCAGCTCTGATTATATTGTGACCCCTTAGATTCCTATATATAGAAATGAGGTTTTTTCATTTGAAACATTGAAGAATTTTTCATTTATGTAATGTAAAGGTGGTTTCCCCCTCAAAGAGGATAATTTTTAAGTCGTTGATCTATCTATTTGTGATCTGATTATGTAGCAGATAGAGATCTCACTTTTTAATGAAACTTGCTTCAAATTATAACAAAACAAAACTGAAATATTTAATCATTTTGACAAGAAAATATTTGACACATCTCCTAATAAGGAGGAAGGGAGTGGCACTGTGTCGAGAACACTGGATGGAATCGAAATCTGTTAACATTTAATTATATATGTAATTATTTCTTTTACAAATATGTCTTCACAATATCGATATAATAAAAGTAAAATAATAGTATCAACATGAACTCTTAAAAAAAAACTAACATCTCTCAACATATCTTGATTGGAACCTGAACCCGAGACCATGATATTATCTAAATTTTCATTCAACAAATGACTTAACTGCAAATGGTGAACATATGATACATTCGTGTTAGATTATATCTAAAAAAAATTACAAAATGTATGTGAATCAACATTAACACATGCATTACATCACATTAAATATCCACCCTAAACATTAGCACATACTGATCCCATGCCCTCTTCCTCATGACCAATTAGGTCTTTCAAACCATCATGACAACCCTTTTCATATTTTCTAAACTCTTCAATATTCATATTATCTATCTCCTCATGTAATTTATATACAAAATTAGCATGTGCAGTAGATTGTGCTCTTTGTCAATTTAGACTGACATCAATTCTAGTCAATGCAATTTGTATGTTGTATATAATGGCATCCCTTGCTTCTCGACCAATTTTAGAAGTGGCATCCATCTCTGACCACAAATTTACCATATGTGGAGGTTGAGGTACCAAAGGTGGCAGAGGACAAGGCAATTCAATATCCCTTAATACACCCTTACGTTCATATGTCTGACCTTTCCTAGTACCATAAAATTCAAATGGAAGGCTAGTATAATCAGGTCTCATATCCAAAAAGAATTCTACATAAAATAATATTTCAAAATAATGTGGAACCTTATGTTATATTTTAGGCTTCTGTGGAACTTTTTTGTAGTGGTATGATCCAGATTATCCACAGTTTTGTGTTCATTCTATCGACGTTTCAAACCCCAAAGAGGGTCCATCATCAGGACTAGTAGAATATGATTCGAGAACACAGATCTCCTTCCATGTTTCCCCTCCGTACAGGGAAGTTATGTTAGATTTTAGGCTTCTGTGGAAGTTTTTTGCAGTGGTCCAGATTATCCACAATTTTGTGTTCATTTTGTCAACGTTTCAAACCCCAAAGAGGGTCCATCATCAGGACTAATAGAATATGATTCAAGAAGACAGATCTCCTTCCAAGTTTCCCCTCTATACATGGAAGTTATGTTAGATTTTAGGCTTCTGTGGACGTTTTTTTGCAGTGGTCCGGATTATCCATAGTTTTGTGTTCATTCTGTCGACGTTTCAAACCCCAAAGAGGGTCCATCATCAGGACTAATAGAATATGATTCAAGAAGACAGATCTCCTTCCATGTTTCCCCTCCGTACAGGGAAGTTATGTTAAATTTTAGGCTTTTGTAGAAGTTTTTTGCAGTGGTCCGGATTATCCACAATTTTGTGTTCATTCTATCGACGTTTCAAACCCCAAAGAGGGTCCATCATCGGGACTAATAGAATATGATTCGAGAAGACAGATCTCCTTCCATGTTTCCCCTCCATACAGGGAAGTTATGTTAGATTTTAGGCTTCTGTCGAAGTTTTTTGCAGTGGTCCGGATTATCCACAGTTTTGTGTTCATTCTGTCGACATTTCAAACCCCAAAGAGGGTCCATCATCAGGACTAATAGAATATGATTCGAGAAGATGAATCTCCTTCCATTTTTCCCCTCCGTACAGGGAAGTTATGTTAGATTTTAGGCTTCTGTGGAAGTTTTTTGCAGTGGTCTGGATTATCCATAGTTTTGTGTTCACTCTGTCGACGTTTCGAACCCCAAAGAGGGTCCATCATCAGGACTAATAGAATATGATTCGAGAAGACAAATCTCCTTCCATCTTTCCCCTCCGTACAGGGAAGTTATGTTAGAAGCTTGTCATATGTTGCAAGGAACCTATCATACAAATTGTGGGCTATTTCAGGGTTCTTGAAATGTTACACCTTGAGCATCTTTCTTTTCAGCCCTTCTTTGAAATTAAACATAGATTTGGCATGTTATTTTGTAACCCTTCTACTTACCTCGTCTCATTTATCGGGACCCATCACTGTTTCATTTCTATGACTCATCATATCTATAAATCAATCAATTGTTGGCCCAAGGTTCTTGTAAACATCAAGAAATGAGCTTAGAGAGTGCACAACTATTTCTATGATTTGTCAACTCTCTGCATAGAGCTCCAAACTTGCAAGATCTTTCTTCAATTTTGAATAATGAGTTATGCACCTCTATAATGTACATTGTTGGACGTTTGTTTCCCAAGGAAGCTCATCAAGAATATCATATAGATAGGTGGTAGTTGGCGTATGGTCTTCTCATTATTATTATTATATTTTTAAATACATTTCAATATTATTTAATTTTATATATTAAAAAAAATTATCTATGATCCACATTGAATTTTTTAATCATTATTAATATTTTTAAATCACATATATTAATTTTATATTAAGATTTGAATGAATTACACATCCTTGTTTTATGAATTTTTTGGCAAGGAATTGAATCTCTCTACTTTCAATCACTTCTTCTCTTTGCAAATTGGAATATTTTATTGTGGATCAGATATATATATATATATATATATAGATATATATATATAGATATATATATATATATATATATATATATATATATATATATATATATATATATATATATATATATAGATATATATATATATATGTTTTCTCTAAAGTTGATATTAAAATAAATTAGTTAACACAGATATTGAAATAGTTTATTTATATATTCAATTGAAATATGCAAATATAAATAATATCATTTTTTTTGTTTTAATTACTTTAAAACTATTTTAAAAGTCCATATAAAATTATCAACAACCAATCTAGTGAGTAGAGTTAGAGTAGAACTATGTTTTATAATTGATGTATATGTGTGTGTGTGTGTGTGCGTGCACGCGTGTGTGTGTTAACTTCACCTTGAGCATGGATAATGTTAACACCCAGGTTGTTCCCTTTGACTCCCAAGGGAATACGGCCGGGGTAACCACTAACCAATCTTTGGATTACAGTCTCTAGCCAAACTGCAATCAGAGAGGGCTCTCTCTTTAAGATTTGTCTCTGTTTTGTGAGGATTTTAGGCTAGTTATGAAGTGAGGGTTTGGTTTGAATTTTGGTTGAATGATATCTTTCAATACCTAAGATGTAGTGTTAAGACGGTTGTAATTCATTGGGCAATGGAGTCTAGAGCTGTGAATTGTTTGAAATGCTTAAGTGGGAGTGTTCAGACTGCAAGGCCTATTGGGTATTCCAACAAACAAACTTAAAACTGTGGTGATGATGTATGATTAGCCAATGGAAAGCAATTAAGAATTTTCCAATAAGCCAGTGGTGTGAAAGTGAAATATATTGCACAGGAGCGAACTTGAATTCCTGAGACAAGGGTCACTATGAAAGATATATTCTGAAAGTGCAGCAATTAAGAATTACACTTATCAAGATTATAACTGAAGAAAACATTCATTAACAACATAGATTGAGCTCAGGGTATTTCATGAATAAATCCTGAAGCTATTCTTTTTCTTTGCTGCTAAATACTAGAACTTAGAAACATTTATGGATTGTAAAAGACTGAAACACATAACGAAGAGAGTTACAGAAGACTTACTGTATTGTGAGATGCACAGGGATCCTGCAACTTTTAACAAACACCTTGAACGCATTCAAACAGCTCAGAACTTGAGAGATTCCATCACTTCTTTTATTGAACTCTGAATAAATTACAGCATAGGATATCTTCAAGAGGAAATCAACAACAACCCCTGCAAGCTTATGCGAAGGGGAAATATATACAAACGATAATACAAAATATCTTAGGCGTTGAGTCATCTGAGAAATAAATGTTTTCACCAACTTGTACAGAACAACAGATAAGAAGTTATTACTGCTTTTAATACAACATAAATGCTCTTTATGTCTGTCAGGAGATATTTTGACCTTAGGAGGCCACTGAGTCGGTCTGAACGCTCTGCTTCAGTGCTGGCAAATGCGCCTTTATGGCTATCGTGCTGTAACTTTCGGCCCTGCTACCTGTTAGCTGTCAATTGTGCTTTGTTGGCCGAATATGATCTGCTGAGTTGGCTCAGCCCTTCCCTTTTCATGCATGCTGACCTTTTTAAGTGTTCCTGTGCATGATCACTTGTGTTTTTTGATGAAAAAGCTTAGTGAATGGCTTCCTGGTCTATAAGATCATCTGTATTGCCTTAGTCCACCATTCCTGTGTGGGCAGTTGATGTCTAAGAATTGCATCCAAAGTCTCATCTGCTTCTGTGTATTTATAGAAATTGGGAGGCACTTGGAACAGGTGTTTAATTTCATTCATTATAAAGAATAAATTCTCTACCCTGTTGTAGAGACTTTGTCCTGTAGCTGGCCCTGTTTCCTCTGAGGGGCTGGGCCTTTCAGTGATCTGATTTGTGGCGAATGTGTTGACCCTCTTGGCATACTGCTCATGTGTAAGTAGTCTTCCCGCGCTGTTCAGTAAGCCAGGGAGACCTCTGTTTTGCAATGCCACAAATTTGTCCATGAATCTGTTGACCTCTGTCTGCATGTCCTGGGTCCTTCTTTCTAATGGCTGCACCAGGTTTCTTAGTGTCAGGACCCTATTTACTAACAAAATAGTCTCAGTCCTGTTGGAAATTCCCATAGTTTCTAACTGAGCACTTGTTCTATTATTAAGCACATTGATCATCCTGTTGGCAACTTCAGGCATATTGCCTAGAGAGGCCCTTGATCTCTGAATTTCCTTCTGTGCTTTTGCAATGAGCTCCAACTGCTCATGAATTGTCTCAATATACTGCCATTGATTAGTGATGGATTGGCCAATATTGGCCCATAGCACTGTCTTGAGCTCAGCCACTACTTTATCCAGTTTGAGCTCCTTCTCCAGCTCCTTTATCCTGTCTTTGAGGGCTTTTATTTCTCTGCCCTTTTCTGCCACAGTCTGCTTGGATTTGTCATATCTTTCATTTACCTTGGCTAATTTCTCCCTGGCCTCATTTAATTCTGTCATTTGAGCTTCCAGGGCTTGAATCTCATTTCTCAGCTTTTGCATGTCCAGGCTTGGGGCCTGCTCTGTTGTTGGTGGCGGTGCTGAGGTAGAAGGTGCTGCTTGTTCTGTTTGTTGAGCGAGGGGAGCAGTAGTTGGAGGAGCTTCCTCAAGGTTAATTATTTCAGGAGGAGGCTGAGATGTTTGACCTCCTTCCTTTTGCTGTAATGATGCTTGTAATGCTTCTTGTGCAGCCTCTGATTCTCCCAGCTTTTCTTGAGTCTGGATTAGCTGTTTATATAAAGACACCAGCAAAGCTGAGGCATCTTGATCATGTCTCAGCTGGGAAACTTCATCCGTTTGAGGGTGAATTGTTGCTGGAATTTTAATTTTTCTCCTCAAAGCTGCCATGTCTGCATCCCTTAATTTCAATATTTCTTGTATGCCCTTGATGTCCTTGGGATCATGCCCAATCTCTATGATTATATCTTCTAAGGACCTGATCCTGTTGTCCTTTGCTTGAGAGGATGCTCTCTCCAACTCAAGTTGAGCAACTGTATTATTTAGGCTATTTTCTAGCCTATAATTATCCAGTGTCTTGTTTGCCAAGGAGGCATAAACCATCTCACCCGTTTGCTTATGCAATTCGATTTTGTCCATTGGGTGGATGTCCTTGGCAATAACCTCAAGATTGGTCCTCAAGTAGTCTGAAGGGGACTGTGGTTGCAATGCAGTTGGCATGAAGTGACTCATGATCATTTTGCCTTCATTAACATCATATGCAGACATCAGTCTTTGTTGGTTAGTGGGAGCCATTTTCAACAAATGATTATATAGCTGAATTTTTATTGGCTCATTCCTCCTCTTTATGTCAATGAACTGTTGTTTGATGCTCAGTTCACCTTCTCTCTGCTGGCTTGAGGAGCTAACTTCTCCTCCCACTATCCTTTCTTGTTCCTGCTGGAAGGAACTCCCAGATGCCTCCCTGCTAGGTGGGCCCATGCCCAAAGGTTACCCTATAGGCACTTCTTCCTCTGAGAAGGGATTCATTCTATGTCTTTTCTCCCCATGAGTTGTCGATGTTGTGAGGGGAGTCTCTCTGTCCCTCTTCCTTCTTATATCTTCCCTTTGTGGAGTTTGGAGGACTGAAGCCTCCACTATTGTCTCTTGCCTAGGAGGCACAATTTGTTGGGGCTGCTGCTCAGTGGATTTTGGGGCTTCCACTGTTTGCTTTTGCTGTACAGGCTGCTCCTGTCTTTGTTCTTCTTGTTGTTCGTGGTGTTGTTGTTGATGCACTTCCTGCTGCTGCACTTCTTCTTGCTGTTCCACCTCTTTTTCTGTTTGCTCTTCAGTCATGGGAGGTGCCTGTTGAGTGTCCATGGCAGCTTGCTGATGTGCTGTTGAAGATGAGGCAGCTGCTCCAAGTTGCCTTTGATATGAGAAGGAAACCTGTCCACAAGTTTCCAAGTCAGCCTCTTTTCGAATATTCCTAGCCTCTCTTTCTAGCATTTTCTCTCTAGTAATTGGCTCTTCTAGAGTGCCCTCTTTCCAGCTCAAAGAATTGGCATACTTTTCAATATGAGGCAGCCTTATATGCGCATAGTTACCCAATTTGTATTTTATCCTCCTGAGGGAAATAAAATGATTAGGGTCATAAGGTGTCCATTTGAAACTGGTTTGCAATTGGAAGCCCTTTAGGATCATATATGCTTCCTTCCATCCCTCCTCTCTTTTATTGTATAGAAAAGGGCCTAGCTGGTTCCTTACCTTCAGCTGTACCTTCTTGTTCTTACTTTGGAAATGGAAGCAGTCAGCATTTCCAAACTGCCTGAAGTATTCTAAGGCAAAAAGTCTCATAGGGACATATCTTGGCAGCCTATAAGGGTCCAACTCACAGCCATATATTTTGATTACTGTGTGGTGTTGGTAAAAGTACCAATCACCAATTTTGTAGGCCTTGGAGAGATGGAGAACTCTTTGCATGTCATCAGTCAACCTTGGAGGGGGAACACCATACAACAATGTCATAGCTGGGTGAATGAACAGGTCTATGAATTCACAGTATGTGTATAGTGATTCAGAAGTATAATGAAAGACTGAAGTCCAAAACACAACTGACCTTGGATTTCCCTGGGCATTAAGTTTCTTAAGGGGAACGGAGAAACTGTCTGGTTGATAAAATAAGAACAGATGGTAGATGTATGAGGTGTATCTGAACACCCTTTCCCTTTGTAGATTCATTAGCTGTTCATGAATCTTTTCTGCAATATATGTGGCATAGTCATAGTGTACAACAGGAGGCTTTCCAGGAGAAAATATGGACAGCATTGCCATTATGGTCTCATCAACATCCTCAGCTCCCCTGTACCCCAGGATATAGCTGATCAAATCCACCAGCATTCTGCTCAAGTCATTCAGGTAATGATATCCAATAGGAGGAGTTCTCGTAGTTTCAGAGCTTGGCTGTATGAATAACTGATTGATTTTGATGATCTGGGCACTTGACAAATTACTCCCCTTCTTTACTAAGTCCAACATGGAGAGAGGGGTCAATGGTCTTGCAGTGTGAGAATGCAGCATCTCATTTATGGTTTCTGGGGTGATATGGAACAAGACTGAGCCTGTAGGACTGAGAATAGCTCTCTGGCATGGATCATAGCACTCCTGGCATCTATGGATCAACTCTGGAAGGGCATTGACTTGAGGGAGGTTGTAAATGGGCAAATTTGAGTCCCAAATCCCTAAAATATCAGCTCCACTAAGGTGTTGGGCTTTCAATTCATTTAGCATATGAATATTAAATTTAGAATTCATTGGGAACCAGTCTATCATCTGATAATCTACATCTCCCAGGGCTTTCCATTCTAACTCCCTTTGAGGGGCATTCAGAGGCTGAATATTCAGGGCTATTGGTGTTTCCATGGCTAATAAGGCTTCTGACTTGTATGCGAGCTGGTTTGAGTGAGCAGAGCAACACAGAGGGGTTTCTTTGCAATAGAAAGGTGAGTTGCAAGGAATAGAGGGTGAATTGTGAAAGCAGCAATTGAAATACTGCTCAGAGGACTGATGAAGCCAGTACCAGGACTGATAAAAGTGTTTCTATGGTGGATTTATGCAGTTGAGGTTCTAGTTCACGACTGCGTGAACTACCTGTGAATTTATATAAATTTTGCTAAATGCAGGCTCTGCAGAAAGTTTCTTGTCCCGCCAGTTGGAAATGGATACAGGTCACTGGATGTTTGTTGGTGAATTCAGTGCTTTACACTCTCTTAAGCCAGTTTCTTGTACAAATATGGATAAAACCAGGTGCGGGGAATGTTTTTGAGAAATACCTTGTGAATTGCCGGTAACAGTTGCAAATGCAGGTATGACGAATGCCCCCACGGTTTCTGAGTCGAGTTCTACAGGTTGGTGCTGGTTTGGTCGTGAAATGCATGCAAAGAGAACAATAGTCGTTTTCGCAAAAAGTGGGAAAACGCAAATTTTTGGCTAAAACATGGATTTTTTGGAATATTGGCGCGTTTTTTGGATGACGTCAGCATGACATCATCAGGTGGGGTCAAGGTCAGATGACGTCAGCATGACGTCACCGGGTGATGTGGCAAGCTGTGAGTGGTCCACGGGGATGGTGAGGTGGCGGACAGATCAGAGCAGTGGCGGACAAGGGTGCTGAGGCGGCGGCAAGGTGGCACTGACGTGGTGATGACGTAGGCATAGCAGGACCGGCGGTAAACCAGAAGCGGTAATGGTTTTTCTCGGACCGCCTTAGATACGGTCGCTGTTTTGTCAGAGGGCGACCTGAGAAATTGTGAGGGCGACGCGTGGCAGAGGCCTGACGTCACCCTCTGACAGTTTCTCAGGTGCTATCTTACGGACGTCGGGCCCAACCCGATATGCATACAGGACGTCCGATCAAAGGTGCCCAATCCGACGGTTGACAGATCGCTAAATAGTGCGGACGATACGGCAGCGAGTGGAGTAATAAAATACTATTTTCTTTGAAAAACACGCCCGGCGGGACTTTGGGTTTCGGCGGAGTTACATAGTTTTCATTGTATTTTTCAAATGAAACTGTATATTGCGCCCATACTTTGGATAAGTCGGAAAAAGTGGGTTTTTTGTGTATTTTTGCGAATAGAGCGGGTTAGGGGTAAAAATGGGGTTTTTACAAGGTTTTTTAGCAAATGAAGGGGTTAATGGTTTGGATAACTTCTGAAGGGGGAAAGAGGGGTAAAGCTTAGGGCTCTTAAACTGACCAGATGTCAATTTAATCCCTGATAGTGAACATATGGCTATAATGCCAAGGGGAGGGATATTTATACAATGCTTGGGGTTTATACACCATAGTGTTATAATAGTAGGGAAAGGGTAACATAGGGGATTTAGATAGTAGAAGTTAGGGGTTAATATGGATGAAAAGGTGAATGAGGAGTGATATCACTAAGTTTATTTGAAAACCACTTAGCTTAGAGAGTAGATCAAAATGAAAAGAATTTTAGACAAGAAATGTGGCTTTTAAAGGAATAAGAGCCACCATAACACCTCAAATTTTTCTCATGAATCTCAACTGATGAAGGGATGTTAGTAATGGTTGTTAAAGGGGAAAATGGGAAGTTAGACATGCTCCTTTGCTTTGCTGCAACCTGATGGAGAAGAGGAGCTTCTCAATCCACTGATATTCCTTTGTGAACAGGTTATCAAACACTTAATTAAGAGGAATGACACTTCTGCAACTCCATCTACTTACCCATCTATTTGCCTAGCATTTTTTGTTTCTCCATGGAGGGTGCACTTAGACTTGCAGACCCTTATGTGCCTTTTCTTTTCTTTGGCTTTTTTCCTTTTGATTTTCTATCTAAGGCTACCCTTATTGCTTCCAAGGTCCCAGATTAAGCAGTTGGGAACCCTACTTCTCTGCCTAGCTACTGGTCTGCCAAGATTAAATGATTAAACAGTTTGGACAGACTTCTTTCTCTATTCTACAACAGAAAATTGAAACATGGCATGATCCAGATTAGGCTGTTGGACCATCCACCAAAATTGAGTCAACATCAAGCTATGTACATACCTTGTCTTCTCTTGGAAATATGGGATCTTTGTATCAGCAAAGCAGAGCATATTTGGAACTTTCTTTGCCAATCATGAAATATGAAACCTATTGATATAGGTAGCTAACAGATAAAACCACACATCACCCTCATACTTGACTATAGTAGTATAGAATGCGGCCTCTCAACACAATAATATAAATTTACAAAATGCAACATTAATATCTTTTCTCACAATCAACAAGGAAAATAAATTCAAGGTTCAAAGAGCACAATGGTGATGCCCAGTGTGAGGTGTTTGAAATTTCTAATGGGGGGGAGGCAACATAGGATTATGGGTACATATGTATATGTGGACACACAACTCCCAATTATTTGAAGGTACATATGTATATGTCAGGACACACAAAATCCCGGAGGGTTAGCTCAATTGATCAAGGTCTCCTTGCTAGAGCACCTTGTCATTGGGAGGCCACAGGGTCAATTCACCTCAATGCCTTTGAGGTTAGGTTCTAATTAATTTGGTTGGCTAACATACCTTCAGAGGGATCTGCTCATATCTTCCTAACTAAAAAAATAAGTAAAATTGAGCCCATTGCTCCTAAGTATTTAAAGATGATGATCCTTTTGTACAACAATTTTTTTAGTTATCAAGATAGTGAATTTGATGTACAGGGTGGAGAAATGGGATGGATACTCACGTTCTCAAGTGGGACCATGTTTTAAATGTTTAAAGATGAAGATCATTTCTACGAAGTTTTTATTTACAAAGATAATAGATTCAACGTAGAAGGTGGGGAAATGGGATGGATGATCTGAAAATGGGGCACTTAAGCTTATTTTTTAACTTACAAGAACCTCTCCCACTTCCAAAGCTTGTATAGTCCCAAGTATTAATGATTAACCTATGTGGAATTAAATGTGTGCTTGAAAATATGGGTGTATGCTTATGTTTGTTTCAATTTTTTCAGGTTCTATAAATTGATTTGCTTACACTGATATAAAGAAAAATAGTAGTAATTAAAACAACAGACACAATGCAGCAATAAAACACACACAGAACAGCAATATTAATTTGGAGTTCACCCAAAACTCTCGGGCTACATCTCCATGAGCTCTAGTCAACTCGACTAGGCTCTCTGGGATTATGGCAAAGTCATTTTACAAGCTCTTTGGCTCAACTCCACTAGTTTACAAAGGAACAATGGGCTCAAAACACCATCTCTCCCTGGCTCTTGAAGCTCTTGGATTTTTGGCTCTCGGCCCTGGCTCTTGGGTCTGGCTCTTGCTTTTTTGCTTCTGCGCTACCTACTTATTCTCTGTTTTAGCAGCAGCTCCCCCTGTCTCTGTCATTCTGTCAGTCTGTGGATTCTAAAAGCCAATCGGTGTTTTCTGTTCATTTCTCCTTCTTGGGCTCTTTGGCTCCTGGCCTCTATCCGCTCAGATTCTCCTCTAAGTGTTAGCAATCATTGCTAAACGCTTTCAGGGATGGTGGCCACCTGTTTTGTAACGGAATGGTCCATCAAGCCTTTTAAAATCACAAAAATGGCATTTTCTATTTTCACAGAGAAATACACATAAACATGAGAAAAATCCATCAAACACTATTCATCAGACTTCAAATATCCATAAATCAGCCCTATAATTCTATCGGGTCTGCCTTTTAATTGCTTATCGCACCTCCACCATTGATCTGGAAGATCTAGATCCAACGGCCGTGGTCCATTTTGGGCGGCCCATGCATACGGGAGTTAACCGCTCGAAAAGAGTGGTTTTCTCTCTCCAGTGCCTCGACACGTGGCAGCGGTGTACGGGCTTGGGCGGAGCCCAGCCAAAACCTCTTACCGCCTTTAGTCCTCCCGAAACCTTGCTTGTTTTGTGGTTTCCCTTTATATTTAAAAATACATTAGAACACTGAAAATACCGTCAAATGGCTTTATGGCAAACTTCAAATAATATGCATTTGCATTTATAAACCTTTTCAGGTCCAGATTCATAGCTTTATTCACATTTCTTTTGTTTTTCATTCATTTCATGAAAATGCAATTTACATTGATAAAGCCCTTTTACCGGACATGAAATATTATACAATTGTGTTTTGAAAAATTATCGGGTCTGGCCTTTTTATCACAATCGAGGTCGTCGATCGCTGATATCGGTGATCGTAATGTTGCTCAGCCGATGCCAATTCACCAATCTGATCATCGTCGATCAGCATATCACGTGACCGCAATTGCCAGGTTCATGGTCCCCACATCGCATCTTTGTCTGCCTTCGATCTGATCGATTAGATCGGTGGATCAGAGTTTCCTCCGCCTTTGCGTAAATCTAGACTTTGCCTTTTTCTGATGTGATTTTCCTTTATATGGGTTTTTTTTCCAATTTTAGGGGTTTTTGCCTCTTTTTTCAAAGAATCTGGGCATTTTCTTTCTGCAATAACTTCTGCACCCTAAGTCCATTTTTGCCCATTCAAGTTGCAATAGATTCAGAATGAAACAATCTCTGCAATGGGGCTAGTTCCAAGAACTTCCTTGGACTTTCATTTTTTTCCTCTGTGAGGAACACTTAGACTTAGGAGTTTATCCAAAATCCATTTTGGATCATGCCTTCCCAATAAAAGAACTTTTGGTCTCCAAAAGACTGATATATTGATCTGAATAGTAAATGAGAGTGACTCACTGTCTTCTTTCAGCCTCCCCCTACACTTGCCTTGCATAGTGCCTCTAAACCAAAGTTTCTAACCACTTCCCTTCTTGGATGGGATGGTCTTCCTGGGAAGAGTTGCGTTCTTCTTTGCCTTCCTGTAGAACTCTTGCTTAGATGGTCACAGAAGGTAGTTTGAACTTCTCTACCTTGATCATTGATCCAAGGTGGCTCAAACAAATGTGAAGTACACCTGCTCCACAAAAATTTCACTTGTACTTGTTTGACAAGCTGTCAACAACAACAGAAATATAGACAACATCTGGATGGTCTAACTCCAACTTCAACAAAAGAAACAAATTTCACATCTTGTGAACACCTCCATGCCTTACATCTGCATACAAATGATGGACTAAGTAACAAGCCCACAAACATGCCTTTAAGAAAAGTGACCCTTCAAGTCAAGTAGGTAGAAAAAGACCATTTGGACTCTTTTTCAAAAGATGAAAAACTTCATTATTACCTCCATCTTGGAGACCAAATCATCTTTTTCCAAGTTAATATGGCATTACATGCATGTTTACAACAAAGCAATCAACCCTTCATGTTAATTACACATACATGTTCAAATACCAGGGAAACATCAACATCCTTGTGTTCATGCTCATCATGCTTATGCATGCCTTTCATCCTTCAACTTTCACTTAAGCACACCGTATTTTCGAAGATGAAATGAAATATAATGTTGCAACAACAAAGTGAGTCTCCTACTCAACTTCTCCCATTCACCTTCTTGGTAAAGTCCTACAACTTGCATCTCATCAACAAGGTGATCCGGATTTAAATAGGAACGCAATAGATTACAGAGATAACCATAAATACAGAGATGTGATAACCATAAATATAGAGATGCAGCGGAAATAATACTTCATTTCATTACTGTAAAATACTGAAATATGCTTACAAACAGAAATGGAAAGAAACCAGCTAGGGCGATGGTAGCTTATCTCTGAGAAGAGATGTGGCGGCTACATGCCTCTGAACTGTTTCGAACTGTATTACAATGAGGCTCGAAGGCCTATTTATTGTTGAGAAACAATGGAAAACCCTTCACATCCCGAAACCTAGCCCTAGAAGATGAAACACCAAATTGTGGGCCCCGTTTGGGTAAATTGGTACATCAATTTCCTGGGGTCGTAACTTTGGCATACGATCTCTGTTTGACGCGTACGATAGCTCGTTAGAAAGATCTATCCGAGTACTACCACTTTGGGAGGCAACATCGGTCCATGGACCCATGTTGCCCCAGAATCCAAAAAAACGTCGTTTAGGGCCTCAAAACGGCTCCGGAAGTTCAGGACCCGAAAAACTGCTAAAAATAGTAAACTATGCTACAATTTAGGAAACTAAAAAGACTAAAAGAGACAGTTGTGGGGGTCCAAATGGGATAGGTGGGTGGCCACCAACATCCACCTGGATCATTCCTCCCCCCTTAGGAAGCAATGGTCCCCATTGCATTGAGTTCCTCCCTGAGATGAGGAAGCTTCTGCTGAGTTGGTTCTCTGGTGAGCTGTTCTGCAATCTCTGATGTGTCCAGAAATGGTGGAAAGCATGGTCGACGATGGTCCACAATGAATACCCGGTGCAAGCGAAGGAATGGAGGAATGCTGTGCTTCAAAGCATTGTTTCCCATAGCCTTGGTACTGCTGTGAGGACCATGTCGGAGTGGTCGGAGCTTCTGATGGGCTCTTGCAAGGCGTTCTTTCTGCAGATGAAACCAAACTTTGTTGCCCACCTGAAACTTATGTGGTACCCCTGTGGGTGAGGAGAAGTTGTTCCTGTGTTCTGTCATGACCGTATCCCTTTGTTGCTGCTGCTGCGTGTAGGAACCCTTTGCAGGGGTCATGGATGTAGCAACGATCTTCCCCTTATTTTGGGAGTGAACCAGACAAATGAATTTCCTGGTCTGTGATATGAGCTTGCTGCCTTTCTTGGTAGTGATCAAGGATGTGGCAGTAGGTGGGGCTACCTCTGGTATCCTGTATAATGAATTATTCAAAGAAATAATGACAGCACGAGGCCTTGACTCATACACAGCATGTCGCCTCCATAAGTATGGCTGGCCTAATAGTACATCACAAACATCCAGAGGTGTAACATCACACAATACCTCATCTGTGAAGGGTTTGATGTTGTAGGGAAGGCGGCAGTGCTGGCGAACTTTCAGATCTCCGTTTGACGCGTACGATAGCTCGTTAGAAAGATCTATCCGAGTACTACCACTTTGGTAGGCAACATGGGTCCATGGACCCATGTTGCCCCAGAATCCCAAAAAAACGTCGTTTAGGGCCTCAAAACGGCTCCGGAAGTTCAGGACCCGAAAAACTGCTAAAAATAGTAAACTGTGCTACAATTTAGGAAACTAAAAAGACTGAAAGAGACAGTTGTGGGGGTCCAAATGGGATAGGTGGGTGGCCACCAACATCCACCTGGATCACAAGGAAATGCAAATAGATGCATCAATAGACATGCAACCTTAATTGGAAAAGAACTCTAACCATTTCTTACCAATCCATTTCAAAGGTCCTCCCTTTGTCTGCATATCAGCATCAGCACGTGAATCATCCTGAGACACATTAATCATGGAAACTCCCTTTCCATTTCTACCATATTCTCTTTTCACCTTCTTCATCTTTTGTGGAAGCATTGCTAGATTTAGAGACCAACACCTTTCAGCAAGATGCCCTTGCTTATGGCAGTAAGTGCAACACATGTGCATCCTCTTGACAGCATGCTTTGCCTTGTCCAATGAACCTTTGGCTTTCTGCTTCTTTTCCTTTAAAAGTTTCCTTTATGTGTCATTCTTTTCCAACATCTAGAAACATGATGGTTATCCAAACCACAAAAGAAACATGCAATTCTTTTCCCATGCTTATGTGGAAATTTACCATGCTTTGCAAAATCAAAAGGAATATGTTTAGAACCAGATTTATACCTGCCTCTTTCACCTTTATTGCCTTCATGAGGAGGCGAAGCAACTGAATAAGTGGCTCCCTTTGGAACACCCTCAATCTCTTCAATGCTTTCAGAGTTTCCACAACTTTCTGGTTCAAGTGTGTGCTTCTGAACACCTACATCCTACAAGTGGTGTTTCAAGCTATTGCATTCCTCCTGAACACAATCTTCACACTCTACAATGCAAATCCTTCTTGGAGCTATTCTAATGGTCTTCATGGCAACTTGGGAACTCTCTCCATAAGACTATCCATAACCAAGACCCAAATACGTAGGCCTTTCCTCAACCATTATTGGTTCAATAATACCTTGTGCATGCTTTCCCAAGCCCTTTCCTTCATAGCCCATCTTGTACATTAGCTTGGAACCTATGCCTCTAGTATGTTTTTCAAAAGAACCAATATAAGCATTCTCAGAAGAATTTGAAGACAAACTGGAATGGTTTACCTCTTCTTCAAGCTGATACTTGACCAAGGCTTCTTTGGCAACAAAGAGCTATGACTCCAAATCATGCATCCTCTTCAAGTTCATATTTGCAATATGAAGTTGCCTCTCCATTTCCTGCAGTTTGTTAGAAAGCAACTGCTTCTCTTCCTTCATGGAATTCAACTGCTCTCTAAGTATATTTCTCTTTCTTCCATCCTCATACATTTCTCTCACCTTGTCCATCATGATGAACAATTCTTGCTTAATGTCTCCATCGAAGAGTCTTGTGATGGAGAAGGAATTTGAGGATACACTTGAGGAAGTTGTCATTATGCCAATGAACAAAGAAATTCAAACAAGATTAATAAAGAGCTTATTTAAGCAATCTTTTGCAGCAAACCTCTTATGCTTCAGGGATTGCTTTGAGGTCTTTTGGGATAGAAGAATGCCTTCAACCCTTCTTCCTATTTGTCCTTTCTAGACTAAGCTGTCAATAGCTTTCCCTTCACTTCTGTAAACTCAAACAAAAGTCAGTCTGTAAACAAGCATACAATCAACCTCTGACTGTTTGAACACCTTTTAGTCAAGCAACCTTTGCTCTGTCAATCAAGCATTCTGATATAACTTCCTTTGAAGGTGGTTTTAATTAAACTTAGGCTCTGATACGACCTGATCTGAAAATGGGGCACTTAGGATTCTTGTTTAACTTACAAGAACATCTCCCACTTCCAAAGCTTGTATATTCCCAAGTCCTAATGATTAACCTGTCAGAATTAAATATGTGCTTGAAAATATGGGTGTATGCTTATGTTTGTTTCAAATTGTTCAATTGTTGTAAATTGATTTTCTTAGACTGATATAAAGAAAAATAGTAGACACAATGCAACAATAAAATACACACAGAACAACAATATTAATTTGGAGTTCACCCAAAACTCTTGGGCTACGTCTCTGTGAGCTCTAGTGAACTCGACTAGGCTCTCTGGGATTATGGCAAAGTAATTTTACAAGCTCTTTGGCTCAACTCCACTGTTTTACACAAGAACAATGGGCACATAACACCATCTCTCCCTGGCTCTTGAAGCTCTCGGCTTTCTGGCTCTCGGCCCTGGCTCTTGGCTCTGGCTCTTGCTTTTCTACTTCTGTGTTGCCTGCTTATTCTCTATTTTAAAAGCAACTCCCTCTGTCTCTGTCATTCTGTCAATCTGTGGCTTTTAAAATCCAATCAGCGTTGTCTGTTCATTTCTCCTTCTCAGGTTCTTTGGCTCCCGACCTCTGTTTGCTCAGATCCCCCTCTGAGCATTAGCAATCATTGCTAAATGCCTTTAGGAATGGTGGCCACCTGTTCTGTAACGTAATGGTCCATCGGGCCTTTGAAAATCCCAAAAATTGAATTTTCTATTTGCATAAAGAAATACACGTAAACATGGGAAAAATCTGCCAAACACTATTCATTGGACTTCAAATATCCATAAATGCACCCTATACTTCTATTGGGTCCACCTTTTAACTACTTATCTCACCTCCACCGTTGATCTAGAAGATCTAAATCCAACGGCCGTGGTCCATTTCGGGCGGCCCATGCGTACGGGAGTTAACCACCCAAAAAGAGTATGGGACACGTGGCAGCCAGTGTACGGGCTCGGGTAGAGCTCAACCAAAACCTCTTACTTCCTTCGGTCCTCCTGAAACCCTGCTTGTTTCGTGGTGTCCCTTTATATTTAAAAACACATTAAAACACTAAAAATACTATTGAATGGCTTTATGGCGGACTTCAAATAATATGCATTTTCATTTATAAACCCTTTTGAGTCTGGATTCATCGCTTTATTCACATTTCTTTTGTTTTTCATTCATTTCATGAAAATGCACTTTACATTGAAAAAGCCCTTTTATCGGACTTGAAATATTATACAATCGTGTTTTGAAAACTTATCGAGTCCAGCCTTTTTATCGGCATCGGGGTCGTCGATCGCCAATCGCCGATATCGGCGATCACAATGTCACTCGGCTCGAGGTTCTGTGCATATGGCATCTCCAATTCTGATTCGCCTATCTGATCATCGGTGATAGGCGTATCGCGTGATCGCAATCACCAGGTTCATGGTCTCGACATTGCATCTCTGTCTGCCTCAGATCCGATCGATCAGATCGATGGATTGGAGTTTCCTCCACCTTCGTGTAAATCCCACCTTTGCCTTTTTCCGATGCAATCTTCCTTTATAAGGGTTTTTTTGCCAATTTTAGGGGTTTTGCCTCTTTTTTCAAAGAAACTGGGCATTTTCTTTATGCGATAACTTTTGCACCCTAAGTCCATTTTTTCCCATTCAAGTTGAAGTGGATTTAGAATGAAACAATACCTGCAATGGGGCCAGTTCCAGGAACTTCCTTAGACTTTCATTTTTTTCCTTTGTGAAGAACACTTAGACTTAGGAGTCTATCCAAAATCCATTTTGGATCAATGGATACTCATGTTTACAAGTGGAGATGATGTTTTAAATGTTTGTGAACAAATCAAAAGATGACTTCGACAATATTTGTAGTGATAATGATGATGATGGTTGACATCCACTAAGACCAATGTGGTCTATCAGACCTCACAAAAAGAGATTCTAATTGTCATTCTTAAAAATCTTGTTTCTATGATCAAAGAGCAGGGAAAGAAGCATTCCAAGATCGCTATAGTTGGGCTGGCTTAATAAGTTAAGAAGGTTAGAAGTTTGGTTGATGATAGGGAATTGAAAGCAGATGTGGGCAAGAGTCAAGTAGTCTTAAAGGAAGTTATTTTCATCTTCCACCTTCTTAGTATCACAAATATGACAAATTTTATTGTCTCGCGGAGTCTTGGGAGTAGACCATCATGTGGTATCACTCTGAAGCTCATGAGAGTTTGTTCTAATCCTATCGATGTTCACTTTCTTCGTAGTGCTAGTTAACATAAAGAGATAATTTTGGTTATCAAGGGTGGGTTTGATCACCTCCTTATGGTACCTTAGCTTCATTTTACCCCCCAACTCCTTAGCATCCCACATTTTTTCCTTAAAATTGGAGGTAATAATATATTTGATACTATCATTGCTTCCCATGATGAACTCCTCCTTAATCCCCCAAAGGTTGAGCCAAGACTGAGCATCTTGATGTCACCCACGCTTGAGGTGCAGGCGGGGGTTTTGACTAAATTGAAGCTTCTTCTTATACATATTGGATTCCAGCCTTGTGAAGCTTCTTCTTATACATCAGATATCTAAACATATCCATAATTTCAATGGGGGATAGACCAACTTAGATCAAGAGGATAGGATAGGGAGTGTTTCCCTTGATATTGAGGTTATATGTTATGAATTGCTTTTGTATCATCTCAATATTTCTCCATGACTCCCTAGATATACTGCACCCCCAAAATTCACAGTGGTATAAGATAACAGGGGTGATGAGAGTCTCAAAGAGAAACCTTTTTTTACTCCAAACGTAAAGATCGAATGACTTGTAATTGTTTTCAAGCTCATAATAAGATTTCCAACCTCTAATAATCCTTTCCTCAATGTTATAATTCCAGTTGATATGATTAGGAAAGTCAATACCCAAATATTTATAAGAAGAAACCTGCTCAAGACAATGGTTATCATAGACGAAACTACCATGGGTGAGATTTTTGGATTTAATTCTCATGGCTTTAGTCTTGTCAGTATTAACTGTCATACCCATCTTGGAGCAGTAGACATGAAGATTCTTAATATGCTTGTCTAGGTCATCATGGATCCTAGTAAGAATAATGATATCATTAGCATAAAGGAGAAGAGTAATGATAATATCAACGAGCTCGGTCCCTTTGCAGCTTGCAGTTTCCAAACACTCCTCTAGTTTATCGATGTAAATACCAAAAAGGGTAGGGGAAAGGGGACAACCTTGCTTAATCCCGATATTACATTTAATATCTTTAGACCACCCTTCCTTGGTCTTAAGCTTGGTAATTACAGTCTCGTAGAGGTGGATCTCAAAAATCCTTGGTTCAGGAGGAACCATGATCTCTTCAAGCCTTTCCCGGAGCTTATCTCGGGGGACAGTGTTGAAAGCTTTTCCAAAGTCCAAAAAACAACAGAAGAGTCATTTTTACTATTGTAACATTCTTCCATGGTGATATTAAGGGTGACAAGGTGGTCGATAGTCGAGTGATGTCTCCTAAAAATAGCTTTCCCTTTAGCTCTTTTACCCTGGTTCTCAAGCCAAAGGCCAGGCCTTTTTTCCAGAATGAGCCCATAAAGCTTGGTTATGATGTGGCTAATCCTAATGGTCATGTAGATAGAGGGAACACTTTTGTCCCCATTTTTTAATATAGGGACAATAATATTTTGTGTGAAAATATTAGGGAAGCCATGCTTTATATCTAAATTAAGAAGCTTGTGGAGATGAGGAATGAGGATATATTTTCCAATTTTAAATATCTCAGCTTGGTAACCTTCAACATCTTTGGCTTTAGCGAGCTTATTAATCACGAACTCAGCGTCATCTAGAGAAAATATATCATTCTTATTAGGAGTGTTTGAGATGGTTCCCATGGTGTTCGGAGAGTCATACAACTTCTTAAGATAGTTATCCCAATTTTCTAGGGGGATAGAATGATTATCTTTAGTTTTACGAACAAGCACATTCTGCGAAAAATTTCTAAGCACAGTGTTAGAAAGGTGGAGAAAATGCTCTTGTCTCTTATTAATATATGACCTCTTCTTCCTCTTAATGAGAGATTTGTATATACTTATATTTTGGAGCTTAATGCTTTCATTAGGGGTGTCTCTGATTGATTTCCTGGAAATTTTACAGTCTTTGTCATACCAAGGATTGGAAGTTCTATTATTTTTCTTATATGAAGTCTTATTAGAGAAATTACTAATGGTGGCAGTGATGCAGATGGATATTGGTGGCCACCCACCAATTCCACTTGGACCCCTGCCATTATTTCTTTCAGTTTTTTAGTTTCCTTAATTGTAGCACAATTTACTATTTTTAGCAGTTTTTCAGTTCCTAAATTTCCAGAGCCTTTATAAGGCCCTAAATGATTTTTTTTTGGCAATCTACCGCCAGCAATTTTTTGTCTAAAATCATATTTTCTGTTGTATTCCTCGGAGATATCTTTCCAACGGGTTATCATGCGCGTCAAACTGAGATAATATGACGAAGTCGCAACCCCGAGAAGTTGGTTGTCCAACTCACCCCAACAGGGCCCATAAACTCTTGGTGTTACATATCCTCGGGTTAGGGTTTTGGTTGTTTAGGGTTTTCTCTTATTTTTCAATAATAAAAAGGCTATTGAGCCTCATTGTAATGCAGTTCAAAGACATGTAGCGGCCACATCTCTTCTCAGAGATAAGATATCATCGCCCAAGCTAGTCTTATTTCCATTCTGTTTGTAAGCATATTTTAGTATTTGACATTAATGAAATGAAGTGTTATTTCTAATGCGTCTTTGTATTTATGGTTATATCCATAACTTGTTGTGTTCCTGTTTAAATCTAGATCAGTGGTATCAGAGTGGTCTGTTCTTTCACTGTTTTTATTTGCATGTCCCCAATGAGGTCGGGATATAAGGAGTTAGGGATTGAACTCATCGAATCTTTGCAAGACTAGCCTCACAAATCCCGACGACCTTCCATGGCGAATGAAAATAAAGACAAGGGGGCAAGAGATCCTATCAAAATCTTGCTCGAGGAAGCCCTCGAGTGACAAAGGAACACGATGATGGACAACTTTGCCCATCCAATGAGGTCGGGATATAAGGAGTTAGGGATTGAACTCGTCGAATCTTTGCAAGACTAGCCTCACAAATCCAGACGACCTTCCATGGCGAATGAAAATAAAGACAAGGGGGCAAGAGATCCTATCAAAATCTTGCTCGAGGAAGCCCTCGAGCGACAAAGGAACACGATGATGGACAACTTTGCCCAGATCCTTCAGCATCTACCCAGGGACGACACATCTACTTCTGGCAGATACTCTGGAAGCACCACACCCTTTAAGGTACAAGTTAACTTTGACATTCCCATATTTGAAGGTCAAATAGATGCAGACACTGTAGATAAATGGTTAAATCTGCTAGAAGGATATTTTTCCATTCATAATTTTTCCAGCTAGGAAAAGATCACATTTGCACTTCTCAAAGCAGCCCCCCACATCAAGGATTGGTGGGAAACCTACTATGAGTAGAAGGATAAAAGTACGAACTCACTATTTTTAGCTGCACCCACTCGGAAATCGTTTCAGGATTCCATCAAGGAGTGGTACTACCTTGTTAGGAGCTATGAGGATAAACACATAAATTCGACAACGATGCGACAGGGAAGGGACCAAGATATGTCTAAGTTTACCAATATTTTTCATATCTTTCACACAAAGTTGGGTATCAAGGATTCTGAGAATAATTTTTTTCTCAAGTACCTCGATTGTTTGCATAGGTACATCCTGGACGAGATGGAATTCCTGGACATATCCTCGCTTGGCATGTCATACCGATATGTGGTCAAGATCGAGCAAAAGTTCAAGCAATAGAAGCGAGACTTTGGATCTGTGAATCTAAAGCAAGGGAAATATGCCCACAAACCACAGAACAAAGGACCAAGCCAAGGTGGAGTGGCCCAGAATAACCTGCCAAATCCACAAGTAAAGAACAATGCCGCAAAGCCGAAGAAGGATGCAAGAAAGTGATGTGATTTCCATAAGAGCTCCACTCACAACATAAGTGAGTGTTGGGCCAAGCAGTCACTGGTGGTCAAGCTAAAGGCTTCAGAATTAGATGCATATTATAACTCTGAGTTAGAACCTGACAAGGGGAATGACAAAGGGAAGTAGATTATTGATGCGGATCCCAACTCCACTGTTTCCTCACAAAGATCTCGAAGGAGGAACCTGAAGATCCAGAGGAGGACAAGCACCTCTTCCACTACTATATGTGGGTAAAGGGTTCCCTGCTACAGTTCATTGTCGACAGCAAGAGCCAAAAGAACCTCATTTTGGCAGAGGTCATGAAGTGGTTGGGCTTACTGACCACAACACATCCACAACCGTGCACCATCGGGTGGCTTCATCAAGGACGAGATCTACACATGAGCCAGTAGTGCCACCTTCCATAACACGTCAAGCCCCTCACGGATGAGGTATTATGTGATGTTTCTCCCTGTGATGTTTGTGATGTATTATTAGGCTAGCCATACTTATGGAAGCAACATGTTGTGTATGAGTCAAGGCCTTGTGCTATTATTGTTACTTTTGGAAATAAGTTGTACAAGATGCCAGACGTAGCACTGCCTACCGCCATCTCTCTGGTTACTGCAAAAAAATGCAGTAAGCTCATTTCCAAAGCCAGGAAATTTATTTTCTTGATGATACACCCTCATGGAAAGAAGAAGATAGTGGCCACGACCTCCAGAAAGGGCCCCTCTGCATGGAAACAATAAATGGAAAAGGTCGTGGAGGAGTACGAGGGCATCTTCACCTCCCCCACAAGGGTGACTCTGCACTGTCAGGTCAAGCACTCCATCGATCTGACCCCAAGTGCGCCGCTGCCCAATGGACCAATCTATCGGTGCTCTGGTGAGCTCCAGTATTGTAGCAATAATGCTACAACTCCTGGGGCTTCCTGTCTCTTAATTTTATCAACCCGGTAGTTCGTACAAACTTGGAAGCGGTGGTGCTATATGCACAAGTACTAGCTCTTGTCGCAGTTGTCACTTGGTCAGCTGGCACAAGTCCGCTAGGGCTCAAGCCAACTTCTATAGGCTCTCAGAAGAAGCTTGCTAATTGATGGACGAAAGCTAATCTCAAAGGAAAGCTACTTTACTTGACAAAAATGAACGGAAAGCAAATCAAAGCATGTAAACCTAGGAAACCCTAATTTGACTAGTCTAACCTCTACAATGCAAAGAATGTAAATGAAACTTCTACCAATGCTGTCATTACCTCTAATAAGTGAAAATGCATGGATCTAAACTACTTTCATCATGAAATTTATGTTTTTGTATTTTCCTTTAAGTGTGTGAGATGATTGTGATCTTGTGCTAACTAGGGTTGGTTGTGCAGATGGGATGGAGAAGGAAGGAAAGCGTGGGATAGGTTGGGGAGGCTAGGAGAGGTCCCTAGGGATCCTTAGCATCCATCCACAGAGGTTCCTCGCATTCAGATGCTCAGCAACCGAGAGAGTGGCCTTCTACAGGATGGCTGTGGAGGATCCTACAGGATAGTCCTGTAGGTCTTCTACAGGATGTTTACGAATTGGATTTTTGAGGATGGATGGTTGATGGAAGATGCATGGATGGTTATGGAGGTAGGATGGGGGTCTGAAGTGACCTAGGAACTGATGGATGGAGTGATGAGATGATAGGTGGAAGGCTGACTTGGCTTGAAGGTAGTTGAGACAACAATGGGGGAGAAGGTAAGGTTACTTGGCAAAAGAGAAGATGGGAGATGAGGGAACAGACTTGGTGATGGAGTATCTAATCTGAACGAGGCTCAAATGAACGAGGAGGTGATGAAGGTGATAGAGATGCCCTGCACAATGCTTATTCAAACAAATCAATGAATTCTTGCAAACAAACCAAGTCCTAGCTAACTCAATCCAACTGTTAATGAATGAGTAAACAACAGCCTTGTTTGAAAAGAGAGCCATATACATCACATGAGAAAGAACATGCCGAAAAATCTACATGCATACAAACTCCTACCAATCTATTATGAACATGAGAAGCTACTTGAACCCTCAAAAGAAACCTAAGTAACAAAGCACGAATTAAATCTAAAGAGCAGATTTTATTATGAGAATGCAGCAAAGACACATAGATATAAACGAGGGAGGTACTGGGCACTTGAGATGGGCCCAACCCCAAGAACTACAGCCTCCCAAGAGAGATTTAGAGCTGGTGCAAAGCTGGATCCATCTTTATTAATCAAGAAATGAAAAGTACATCAAAACTGTCCATAAGGAGAGCTTGAGAATGAGCTGAAAGCAAAGCTAATCCATGGCCTAAAAATCGAACTACAAGCTAGCTAACTAATGGCTAAAACAAAATGACTAACTAGCTACCAAAAATGACTACCAACTAGCTAACCAAAATGAGTACTAACTAGCTAACCAAAATGAGGCCCCAAGCCTTCTTATTTATACAATTTGAGGACCCAACAGTCCTCCTAAAAGTTAGGGACTTGGCTGCCCAAGACTTGGAGTTAACAGCAGTCCAACTTGACTTGCTTGGCTGCCCTTGAGCTCATTGATTTGGTGGCCTTTGAACTCCGAGCTGATGGTGGAGAATTCGAGGTAAGGTTCCATAAATGAGGGGGACACCTTCCTACAAATCCTCTAGCTTGTTCTCCCACGAATTTGGCTGCCAAGTGCTCATTAAGACCTTCAATTTTGTCTCCAAGTTGACCAACAAGGCTACACAAAGCACCCATTAGACTTGTTGGCATAATGACTAACCAAATTCACTCTATTAACATAAAAATAATCAAAAACATGCAATAAACAAATGAGAATGGTGGACTAAGCCAAATTAGGAGGTTGAATGAGCCCAAATAATTGTACATTTTTGGGGCTCATCATCACCCCCCTACTGAAAGTGTTGCTCATCCTCTGAGCAACCAATCTCTCTCCTTGTCTCTGATGGCCCTGGTGACTTTCTTGGCTAGCATCTCGGCCGATTTCTCCTTTGGCTTCCCTCTTTCCAAACTTTCCTGTAGAAACTGTTCTGTCTTCCTGTAGAAACAGACTCTGTCTTCCTGTAGAACAGTCTGCTGCTTTTGTTAGTGAATCCTCAGCCTTGTTATGAGTGCACACGTATATGCAATCATATGGGAGAAATGGTGCCCTCTTCTCTGTCAAATATAATTCACCAGCACTTTGTGTGAAAGCAAATATACCATCAACTATCACCTCTCAGCTCCAAAGTGAGATCTTCACATAAATAATCAAAGATGAACATCTTGCCAACAATTCCTCAAATGCTAAGTTGGACCAGTTAGCAGAATGAAGCCATCACCAAATCACCCCACTTTCAAAGGCTTTGGTAAGCAGGTTATTGTGCTTAAGCATATTAGTAAATGGAATAAGTAGCAATATACGAACACACCCAAGTCCCAAGTTGGAATCACTTTCCTCTTTTATAAATTTCACAAACATCAGTGAGACAAGGAGACACAAGACAACCAATCAAAACCAAGCCAAAATAGTGTTTTCAGGACTTCCTGTAGAACTGCCTCAGCATCCTGTAGAGAGGCCTTTGTGTCCAACATTTTCATTCTTTCTCTCTAAGTGGATGTCTTCGGCCTTCCCTGTTCATAGCTGATGGATATTTTTGAAGGAGGCTCCTCCTTTTGTTCCGCTTTCGTGTCCTTAATGACAATTTTCTCCTTTGACAGTGGTTTGGGTTTGCCCACTTTTGTGTGCCCCTTTTTTTTGCTTCAAAGTACATGAAGGTTTGCCTCTTTCCCTTCCTTTTTGGTCTTGGAGGTGTGCTAATGGTGGCAAGTATGGTTGTTGCCTCCTTTGATAGGATGTCCACCTTCGTCTCTTTGGGTTTTACCTTTTTGGGGCTTCCTGTAGAAGCCTGTTTCTGCAATTTCGGGCTTCCTGTAGAAGCCTGTTTCTGCAATTTTGGGCTTCCTGTAGAAGCCTGTTTCTGCTTTCCTGTAGCCACGGGTGTCACCACGGGTGTCACCACCATTTAAATAAAATAATAATTTGCCATCATTCCAAATAACCAGCATGTCCTTGGCACATAAATAAGTCTGAGATGCAGAACAGAACAACCCTTTTTCTAATCAGAAAGACAGCCACCAATACATGTAATCAGTATGTTCTTCGATGCACAAAAACTGAGATGAACCCTGGAAGTTTAGGCTGAGTGAATCAGAGAGCAGAGATCAATCCAGCCTCTGTGGAATGTGGACATTTAAACCTCTTAAAATTACCCCAGGGAACAATCTTCAGTCTTGGGTTTAAGTGCTGGAGGACATATTTGATTTCTGAAAGGAAATTTCAGGCTTCTATATGAGTGAAGCTTGATCCTTTTTCTGAACGTGAAACTCAGCTACAAATGATGACATGTATATATGAAATCAGTCTCCTCTTAATGCATAAGAAATCTGAAATGGATCTGAGCGAATGGCATTGGAGAAATTCAACTCAGTCCTCTTGACTTGAAGGAAATTCGATCAACAATGCGACAGGTGGGAATTGTTTAAGGAACTGAAGAGATCTCGAGAATGAAAGGCAGAAATAGGTAGAGCACCATTGTTTAACTGATCTGGATGGTGGACATGCGCTTCAGTTGACCGCTGTTGAACAAAGAGTGGTGAGAGTTGCAGTCGAGCGTCCCTTGAATTACTGCGTGACTTGTGGTGATGTGGAAAAACGTGTGCTGGCGCATATGAACTGTTGTGCTATCATGAACCCTTCTATTTGTTAATTAATTGACGCCCTGTGCACTGAAGTTCAACAAATATACCACTAACTGTGTTTTTCAAATTTTCCATGAACGACCATACACGTAGGCTACGTGATTTTTCCTTGAGCGCTAGAGAACTGGGTGTCTTGCTGCATTCATGGCTTAATCACCATTCCATTCGTTCATGCAATGCTTAGACTAGATTCATGCAATAGAGGAATAGGTTTTGTCACGAACCTGAAGTCAAACCGTTGCTTGTGAAGCTTTTGTGGCCTGTCCTTGCTGCATGCATTGATTTTATGATTGCATGATGGCTTGGCTGCTAATCTTTGATTTTGTTTTTCATGTGCAGGTGTCTTCTGGCCGGATCCAAGCTCCAGACAATTGTTTCCACGTTCAAATCTGCACATTCAAGCTGCTGTTGCTGCATCTTCCCCGAACCAGAACTTGTTTTCGACATTTCTCCCAAACGCCAAAGCGGATCGATCTGAAACTTGCTGAGCATGTTTCTATCATCATTATGCATCTCCCATAGCAAATTCGTGATCAATGGATGGACGGATTTCGATAAAATTGGAAAATGGCTGAAGATTTCAGAGCTCGATTTCTCGGAAACCATGCATCGGAATTGGCTGAAACTGCTTGGGTAGGCTACTATCATCCATGTGCATCTCCCCATGAAACAGGTTTTGAAACGGATGCACGGTTATGGAGAAAATGCAAAAATGGTTGATGGTGATGGAGGATTATTTCTTGGAAACCGTGCACCGGAATTGCATGAAACTGCTCAAGCATGTTGTCATCAACCTTGTACAATTCCCATAAAACGGTTTGTCAAATGGATGCATAGTTTTCAAGTTATGGCATAAACAAATTCTTCTTTATGGATTTTTGCTTCAAGGTACTTTGCATGTGCTTGCATGGGATGACAAAATGAATTTTGTTTGTGATGCGGGTATGGAGATGATGGAGGATGAGTTGGAAGACTGCAGGAGGACTCTTGAACCCTTGAGGAAGCTACCATGCTCGCCAAACCATATTTTGAAATGCATGCCTAGTTTCCCACAATTTCTACAGGAAGATCCTGTAGAAGCACAATGAGAGGCACAAGGAGGTGGAAAAAATGATGGATGAAGGCAAGGGATGGACACGCAAGTGCTTGTAGGCCTAACCAATAGACTCCCACCATCAGATTCACTTTTGAAATTGGATTTGGCTCGTCCAAAGGTTCTACAGGATGTTTCCTGTAGAAATTCAGAGCTTTCCTGTAGAAGACACAGTTTTGAGGAAAGAAGCTTAATGACATGAAAAAAATGATGGAAAAGGGGTGAGGAATGGAAACATGGATGTGGGTAGGCCTCATGGACATTTTCCAAGCCTTCAAGTCCTCCTCGGAGATCAATTTGGCTTTTTTGTAAGCTTCCTGTAGAAGATACGAAACTTCCTGTAGAAGGCACAAAAACTCCTTTTCTTTGATTTGAATGCTCCTCCTGTCATGAAACGTCCCTCTTGCAACCTGCAATGTCACTGCTGAAACATGAAATGGAGATTAGCTTTATTTTTCTTTTTCTTTTTTCTCTTCTTTTTTTTTTTGAAAAACAACTAGGGCGCCTCATGGAAGTTTTCACCCTAATTCCTTGCCTTGGGCGCCTCCAAGGGAGGTTTTCACCCAAAGATCTTTTCTCTTTTATTTTCTTTTCTTTCCAACCCATTGACCGCCTCATGGAGGTTTTCAATCAATGAGCCAATCTAAGGCGCCTCCGAGGGGGTTTTCACCTTAGATTTTTATTTTTCTCTTATTTTCATTTTTTCATTTATTTTTTCTCTTTTTTTTTTTTTTTTTTTCTACCCTACCCTACTTGAAAAACAAAATCATTTTCAAGTATAAGAATACTTCCAATGGAGCCATGTGCACATCGAGATTAGAGAAAAAACGATCTGAAGGCTCGAAATGCATGCTTTGACAACGATCCAGATTTCAGAGACAAGATGATCTGACTTTGAATGGATCAAACATAGATGAGGAAGAGAGTACTGCTGCAACTTAGTGACTGTTTGGAACCATATCTCAATATAGCTTTGATATCCTTGGTCCTTTTGCTGATCTGGATCATTCTTCATGTCACCTTCTATCATGACCTTCTGATCTTCCTCTTTTTGTTGATCTTTATCTTGAGTACATGGAGGATTTGATGGTAACCATGAGGGATCTCTCTCGATCTCTGATTTAGATCTCTTTTCTTCATCAAGTGCAGCCCATGGTTCTTTGATCTCCTCTTTTGATTCTCCTTTTGCTGGATGTGATCCTTCAATGCTTTCAAGATGATCTCTTTTTTGCAACACTCTTCCTGAGCTTTGGTGAACATCATTGAGCTCAAAAGGAGTCATTTGCACATGTTGTGCCTCAGATTTGCAATGGGGTTGAGCTGCTCCATTGTGTGGTTTTGGAAGTGGTACGGGTAGTTGAGTGGAGGTGTGAAATTGAGATGGAGATGGATGGCATTGTGGTTGGGTAGGCATTTGGGGTTGCCTTGGTGGAGGAGGAGGCGATGGTTGTGGATGAGCAGGTGGTGGAGGAAAATGAGTGGGATGAGAGTTGTACTGGGGCCTCCACTCCTGATAAGGTGCATTCCACTGCGGCTGTGGCTGAGCATAAGAGTGAAATGAATGAGCAACTGGTTGGGCATAATATGGATCTGTGAAGGAACAAGGAGAATATGACCAAGGAGGAGGTGTAGACCAGGAAGGATGAGCAGGGGGATCCCAAGAAGGCATGAAAGTGGCTTGATAAGGGTCATAATAGGTCTCGGGTATCCCTTGCAGTTCCTGCTGGTAAGATCTAGGTCCATGTGGCCTCCTTTGGTTCATATAATAGAGTGATTCAGTGGCTCGCTTGGCTCTCTGATATGCAGCTTTGATTCTGGGCAAGGAAGGGCACTGATCTGTAGGATGGTATTCTTCACATACAAAACACACTTCTAGGGAGTGCATTGGACATTCGTTCCTAGGATGCTTTTTAAGGCACCTAGGACAAAAAATGACCAAAGCCCTCTTGGCTTCTTCTTGCTTCTTTTGGATCCGCAAGGTATCCAGTTGCATGGCAAGAAACTGCCTCATATCACTCTTGAAATCTTCGATCTGATTTTCAAATTCATCTTTGGACAAGATATTGCTCCCAACATCTCTGCTTGTAGCCATTTGCTTCAGAGGAATGTTTCTTCTTCTTCTCCCCTAGAGGTTCTTCAGATATGTCTTGATGTCCACCCAGGGGTCCTTTCATCACAGCCATCGAAGAAGAACGTTGGCTGTGTGAAGTAGTGGGGGTGTTGTGCAATCATTTTTCTAACTTATCTCTACTCCTACAAAGCATGAAATAGATTGAACTGCAACTAACTATCTTGCGAAATTGAAAGGACTAATCTATTTTGCTCAAATGAAATTGCAAGAATGAAATGCTAGTCTACGCTTGCAGAATTGAAATGCGGAATTGAAAGGCTATTCTAGGAAAGCGGGAAATGCTAATCCATGAAAGCAAGAAATGCTAATCTACTTTTGCATAAATGAAATTGCATAATGGAAATGAAATAAACTACTTAGCAGAAGGTTGTAGTAGAAAAAAGAAGAATAGCAACAATCACCAATACTCTGCCGCTTCCCCGGCAACGGCGCCAAAAAGATGGTGAGCTCCAGTATTGTAGCAATAATGCTACAACTCCTGGGGCTTCCTGTCTCTTAATTTTATCAACCCGGTAGTTCGTACAAACTTGGAAGCGGCGGTGCTATATGCACAAGTACTAGCTCTTGTCGCAGCTGTCACTTGGTCAGCTGGCACAAGTCCGCTAGGGCTCAAGCCAACTTCTATAGGCTCTCAGAAGAAGCTTGCTAATTGATGGACGAAAGCTAATCTCAAAGGAAAGCTACTTTACTTGACAAAAATGAACGGAAAGCAAATCAAAGCATGTAAACCTAGGAAACCCTAATTTGACTAGTCTAACCTCTACAATGCAAAGAATGTAAATGAAACTTCTACCAATGCTGTCATTACCTCTAATAAGTGAAAATGCATGGATCTAAACTACTTGCATCATGAAAGTTATGTTTTTGTATTTTCCTTTAAGTGTGTGAGATGATTGTGATCTTGTGCTAACTAGGGTTGCTTGTGCAGATGGGATGGAGAAGGAAGGAAAGTGTGGGATAGGTTGGGGAGGCTAGGAGAGGTCCCTAGGGATCCTTAGCATCCATCCACAGAGGTTCCTCGCATTCAGATGCTCAGCAACTGAGAGAGTGGCCTTCTACAGGATGGCTGTGGAGGATCCTACAGGATACTCTGTTTTCTACAGGATAGTCCTGTAGGTCTTCTACAGGATGTTTACGAATTGGATTTTTGAGGATGGATGGTTGATGGAAGATGCATGGATGGTTATGGAGGTAGGATGGGGGTCTGAAGTGACCTAGGAACTGATGGATGGAGTGATGAGATGATAGGTGGAAGGCTGACTTGGCTTGAAGGTAGTTGAGACAACAATGGGGGAGAAGGTAAGGTTACTTGGCAAAAGAGAAGATGGGAGATGAGGGAACAGACTTGGTGATGGAGTAGCTGATCTGAACGAGGCTCAAATGAACGAGGAGGTGATGAAGGTGATAGAGATGCCCTGCACAATGCTTATTCAAACAAATCAATGAATTCTTGCAAACAAACCAAGTCCTAGCTAACTCAATCCAACTGTTAATGAATGAGTAAACAGCAGCCTTGTTTGAAAAGAGAACCATATACATCACATGAGAAAGAACATGCCGAAAAATCTACATGCATACAAACTCCTACCAATCTATTATGAACATGAGAAGCTACTTGAACCATCAAAAGAAACCTAAGTAACAAAGCACGAATTAAATCTAAAGAGCAGATTTTATTATGAGAATGCAGCAAAGACACATAAATATAAGCAAGGGAGGTACTGGGCACTTGAGATGGGCCCAACCCCAAGAACCACAGCCTCCCAAGAGAGATTTAGAGTTGGTGCAAAGCTGGATCCATCTTTATTAATCAAGAAATGAAAAGTACATCAAAACTGTCCATAAGGAGAGCTTGAGAATGAGCTGAAAGCAAAGCTAATCCATGGCCTAAAAATCGAACTACAAGCTAGCTAACTAATGGCTAAAACAAAATGACTAACTAGCTACCAAAAATGACTACCAACTAGCTAACCAAAATGAGTACTAACTAGCTAACCAAAATGAGGCCCCAAGCCTTCTTATTTATACAATTTGAGGACCCAACAGTCCTCCTAAAAGTTAGGGACTTGGCTGCCCAAGACTTGGAGTTAACAGCAGTCCAACTTGACTTGCTTGGCTGCCCTTGAGCTCATTGATTTGGTGGCCTTTGAACTCCGAGCTGATGGTGGAGAATTCAAGGTAAGGGTCCATAAATGAGGGGGACACCTTCCTACAAATCCTCTAGCTTGTTCTCCCACGAATTTGGCTGCCAAGTGCTCATTAAGACCTTCAATTTTGTCTCCAAGTTGACCAACAAGGCTACACAAAGCACCCATTAGACTTGTTGGCATAATGACTAACCAAATTCACTCTATTAACATAAAAATAATAAAAAACATGCAATAAACAAATGAGAATGGTGGACTAAGCCAAATTAGGAGGTTGAATGAGCCCAAATAATTGTACATTTTTGGGGCTCATCATGCTCCATTCTGGAGAACAGCGAAATCAAAAGGCGGATTCAGGAGCCGTTGTAGAAAGGTCAAATCCATCCAAGTTCACCGCCCTGTGGGAGCCTGATCATGTTGGTATAGAAGAAGGATGGGACTTGGAGACTCTGTATTGACTATTGGGGACTAAACAAGATCATTGTATGGAATAAGTACCTAATCCTACGGATTGATTACCTTCTAGACCAACTGAAGGGGGGGAAATATTTCCGCAAGATCGACTTGAAGTCCGGCTATCACCAGGTACCAATCAAACCCTCTGATGTATGGAAGACTACCTTCAAAGCCAAGGAGCACTTTTTCGAATGGTTGGTTATTCCTTTTGGGTCGACAAATGCTCCTACAACCTTCATGAGGCTGATGAATGACATCTTGCAGCCATTCACTAACTCATTTGTAGTGGTATACTTCGATGGAATCCTGATCTTCAGCCAGAGTTGGGAAGAGCACCTCCAACACATCCGACAGGTTCTCCAAACACTGCGACAACATAAGTTGTGTGCTAATTTGGAGAAATGCACTTTTGGCATGACCCAAGTTCAGTGTCTGGGATACATTATTGATGAACGAGGGGTGCATGTGGATCGAGCCAAGATCTAAGTCATTCGGGATTAGCTAGCCCCAACCACTCTGATAGAGCTCCGTAGATTTCTGGGTCTTGCCAATTTCTATCACAGGTTCATGTTGGGATTCTTTGATATCACTTGGCCCGTGAGTCAAGTCACCAAAGGGAGGAGCAAAAGAAAAATTCTTTTGCTCTGAATCTCAACAGAAGGCATTTTCAGAGTTGAAACATCGCCTCTGCTCTCCACCAGTGCTCACTTTACCAGACTTGCAACAACCATTTGAGATCAAGACAGATGCCTCTAACTATGCTATTGGGGTATTCCTTACTCAAGAGGGGCATCCAATGGAATATCACAGTGTGACACTTTCAGACACAATCTGGAAGTATCCCACTTATGACAAGGAGATGTATTCCATTGTGCAGTCTTGCCGACAATGGAAGCATTACATTTTGGGGAAGGAAACGATCATCCACACAGACCACCAACCCCTACAGTTCATAAAAACGCAAGGGAAGTTGCAGAATGATCACCATCAAAAGTGTTCCAAATACCTATAGCAGTTCCATTTGAATATGAAGTATAAGAAGGGCAGCACCAATAATGTTGCAGACTTCCTTAGCCGACCACCAATCATGGCATTAACCACCGTGCTCAACTCTTGTGGGCATGAGACTCCTGATTGGCCACTTCTCTACAAAAGCGGCCCATAGTTCGGTCACACATACCAAATGCTCTTGGAGGGTCAGCAAGTTCCAGATTTTCACCTCCAAGATGCCCTGCTATGCCACCTGGGGCACCTTTGTGTTCCTTCAAGCGAGTGAGCCAAGATGATTTGGGAAGTACACTATAGTTGGGCCACTGGGCGGTCGAGGAAATAGTGGTAGTACTGCAGAAGTATTTCTACTGGACGAATATTCGACAAGATGTTGGGAAGTACATCAGATCCTGCACTGCCTGCACCACTTCCAAAACGACCATCAAGAAGTAAGGCTTCTATACTCCACTTCCTACCCGTATTCGACCTTGGGAATCCATCTCCGTGGATTACATGTTAGGCCTTCCTTCTACTAAGCATGGCAACGACTGTCTTTTTGTGGTCGTCGACAGATTCTCGAAGATGGGCATTCTAGCGGCCTACAAGAAGAATATCACAGCAGAAACCACTGCTAAACTCTTCTTTGAACAAGTGTGGGTACACTTTGGGATCCCACAGTCTATCATCTCAGATCAGGACAACAAGTTCCTCAGTACATTTTGGTTCAATTTTTGGTTGATGCTAGACACCAAGTTCACTAAGTCCACAACTTTCCATCCCCAAACTGATGGCCAGATAGAGGTCATCAATAGGATTATCGTACACATTCTACGCATGTACAACTCAAAGCATCCATGCACATGGGATGAGAGCCTTCCCTATGTCCAACACAACTATAACTAGGTTCTTCACAGCTCGACTGGCCACAACACTTTTTAGGTGGGCTTGGGATTCCAATCACTATGTCGCATTGATCTGGCCATACCATTCGTAGCTACTAAGGTAGATTTAGCTCATGTCCAGTCAGAAGATGATAAGGCAAACAACCTCATTAAGCACATCCAACATATCCACCATCAGGTCCATGACATTATGGAGAAATCAAATACCAAGTACAAGCAGCAACATGATCAACATCATGTGCCACACAAGTTTCGGGTGGGCGACAAATTCTGGTTACATTTGCAGAAGGAACGCCTTACCAGAGCCTATCGTAAACTTAGACCACTCTGATATGGTCCTTACACCATAACCAAGGCTATGGGAAACAATGCATTTAGGCTCAACATTCCCCCATTCCTTGGCCTGCACCTAGTGTTCAATGTGGACTGCCTTCGACCATACTTCCCAACATTTTTGGACACATCAGACATTGCAGAACAACTCACACCTACAGAGTTAAAACCAAATTGCATGGAGCAAGCCACAATTGATCGGATCATGGACACACAGATCAAGAACACTCACCAACAGAAGATCCAACTGTATCGAGTTGTCAAAGCAGGCGAAATCCTTCACCAAGGCAAGTGGCTCAAAAAAGACCAAGTTCAGCAGAAGTTTCGTCATCTCATGGAGGAACTCAATGCAATGGGGACCATTGCTTCCTAAGGGGGGGGAGGAATGATCCAGGTGGATATTGGTGGCCACCCACCAATTCCACTTGAACCCCCACCATTGTTTCTTTCAGTTTTTCATTTTCCTTAATTGTATCACAATTTAATTTTTTTAGCAGTTTTTTGGGTCCTAAACTTCCGGAGCCATTTTGAGGCCCTAAACAACGTTTTTTTGGAAATTTACCGCCAACAATTTTCTCTCTAAAATCGTCTTTTTCATCATAGTCCTCAGAGAGATATTTCCAATGGGTTATCATGCACGTCAAATGGAGATAATGTGACCAAGTCGCAACCCTGGGAAGTTGGCTATCCAACTCACCCCAACGGGGCCCATAAACTCTTGGTGTTACATCTCCTTGGGTTAGGGTTTTGGTTGTTTAGGTTTGCTCTTATTGTTAAATAATAAAAAGGCCCTTGAGCTTCATTGTAACATAGTTCATAGGCATGTAGCTGCCACATCTCTTCTCAAAGATAAGCTACCATCGCCCGAGCTAGTCTTATTTCCATTCTGTTTGTAAGCATATTTCAGTATTTGATATTAATGAAATGAAGTGTTATTTCTAATGCATCTTTATATTTATGGTTATATCTGTAATTTGTTGCGTTCCTGTTTAAATCTGGATCAGGTGGAAAGAGTAGTAGTAAAATGGTAATAGATTTGATCAATGTTGTTATGATAAGTCAAGGAGACTAAATTTCTTTCCAAATCCCTTAAGAAAAGGTCAACACTACTTTTATCGAAGTGAATGTGACTTTTACTTTCATTGTTCTCTTGCATGTGGGTGGTATGCATAACAAGATTGAGGGATAAAGATAAAGGTCTGTGGTCAGAGTCAGGCTCGTACCTGTTAAGCAAAAGTTTGTAATATGGTTAAAGACATGGATGTCAGAGATCGCATAATCCATGACGGTGCTACCCAGCCCATGGACACAGGTCATCTAACCGGAAAAAGGCCATTTATTAATACCATTACAAATTATTAGTTCCTGAGAACTAGAAATTTTGAGGAGCTCAGTGCCGAATAAGTTCTCGATTATGTCTTCATATTTTTTCTTGAATCTATTAGCTAAGTGACCATCTTCATCAATCCACAAGGGGTCGGGGTTAGATTTGTTACTTAACATAACAACTTGGTTAGTAGCAGTTTGAGATGTAAAGTCCCCAAGCAAAAGGATATTGCCATCATTTCTTAGGTTGCGGATGTCTTTTTGTAAGGTATTGAAAGGACAATTCTTATTTAGGTTGTTTTTATTATAGGATGTAGAGTTGATAGGGGCAAAATAGCAGATTGCAAGGAAGATCCCATTAGTTGTAGAATCATAGATCTCGAACCAAATATATTGATTGAAGGGGTTGGTTTTATGAAGTCGTATGTGAGAGGAAACAATGTTCCTAGTATAACAATCTATACCACCAAAACCTCTCTTGGGGGATTTCTTATTCCAAGCATACCAAAGAGTGAACCAGTCAAGGTGAGGGACCCTAAAATCCTCATGCTCCCAATTTTCAACTAAAAGAATAAGATCAATATCACCTGGGATCTAACTTAACATAGGACCCTTACACCATGGAAAACCACAAAAGTTCCAAAAGAGGATCCGGAGTGACGTTATTCCCTATTTATCATTTTTGTTTTGGACTCTGTCTCTAATAATAGCTTTTCTATTCCTAATGATTTCCCATTTCCCCTCTTTTCTTGCCTCCTTGACCTTTTGTACTTCTTTCCTAATTTTAGCTTGGTCTTCTAGAATGAGGTCTTCATTTATAAAGATTCTCATTCCTTTTAGGCTTGGGGATTTCCTAAGTATATATAATTTATGGTCGTTACAACTGACCTTGACACGAATTAGTCTATGTTTATGCTTAAGTATCTTTCCTATCCTTATTGCTTCGGTGAGATAAGTTGTTTGAATTTAAGATTTTGCCTTTAATTATTCTTTAACTAATTCTAATGTTTCTTCATTGTTTTGTTCTTCTATAACAACGATTATAAGGTGTAAGGCTCTTTTGTGGCACTCATGGTTGAGTACAATTAGTTTATTAATTTCTTCTTTTATGGGTTTACTAGCTAATTTTTTCTTTGTGATATTTAGGGTTGAGTTATTATATAGTTGTTCTTTTAGTTTTTTTAATCTTGTTTTTCAAAGTGTCATTTTATTTAACCATTGCTTGTTTTCTATGTTCAATTTCTTGAATTCTACCTTTCATTCCTTGGAGTTAAGTATCAAGTGAGAGTATTTTATTTTCTAACGATTTGTGGTTATTGTCAAGCATTGTAGCTAATTCTAGTTTAAAATGATTTTCTCTTTCTTCTCTCCATCTTTCTAAAGATTCAATGTACTCATAAAGACTCTCTAGCGTAATTTTACTTGGTCTCCCTTTGCTAGAAGGGGGTTTAGAAATATGAGGATAAATACTCATAGTGGAAATAAACAAAACTTAACAAGAAGAGAATAGGTGGGAACGTATGCAACTGTCAGAATTGTTTGTAGTTGAACTGATTCTTCTCGATAGTTTATCTCCCTCCGAGAGTGCATGCTCTAATAGCTACTGTAAGTAGAAAATTGTCCCGCTCTGAATCTGCCATATTAAGTTTCTCACGCTCTACAACAAACTACCTGAAATTGGAGTCCTGTAGTCAATGCAATCAGATGTCCCAATGCGAGATCGAATTCCCATGAAATTGAAGAAATATAAAATGTAGTCTGTTGAATCCACTATGGTTCTGATACCCTCGCTGCAAAGCGCTTCACAATTTGAATCAAAGATTTTAAACCCCACTCTGTCTCAAAGCCTAGCCGTAAAGCACATCACTATTGACAGCCAACAACACTCGACAATCGGCCATAATGCGCACCACGATGTCATTATCAAAAGAGAGAATGCAAACCCCAAATTAGCCTTTTGCTATCCAATTCAATAGGAGACTATATAATCTAGGGATGACGTGTAAATGGGTTCAGGTAGAACAAACAATCTGCAAGATTTGATCCGCATAAATTTATAATCAGGGTCTCCTGCACTTCGACGTGAATGAAAACCTCTTCAATGTTTTTAAGATAGCTTGGAATTCTTACTTTCCTGCCCTGTCATGCTGCAATGGTGAGTACCGTGGCAACTTTTTTAAGATAGGTTGGTATTCTTACTTGTATGTCCTATCGTGCTACAATGGTGATGTTGGAATGTAATTTCAACTACAGCAACAGTTGAACAAAAATCGCAAAACCGCCATTGAAGTTCCCCGCCATTTCCATTTCCTTCATTCGCAATGAATTTGTGCGATGTGATCAAATCGCAGATCGCCATCGCATATTAACTTGTTGCACCCCTAATTTGCCTCGATTGCGATTTCGTGATGCGACCTAATCGCATATCGCAAATCACATGATTCAACGGTTATGGAAGCGGTGGCACATCTTTTCTCTTCCGCCGATGCGATGGTGCGATGTTGCGATGGGCCACGCATTAAATTCCGATAAGATATTTTCAGTTGTGAAGGATGAGAAATTAATTAATCACCATGTGAAGTAATTAATGATATTTACTGTGGTTGGTAAATG
Organism: Pinus tabuliformis; assembly: GCA_031772625.1. Classification (NCBI taxonomy): domain Eukaryota; kingdom Viridiplantae; phylum Streptophyta; class Pinopsida; order Pinales; family Pinaceae; genus Pinus; species Pinus tabuliformis. Next base: position 2,078,725,134 of record CM062818.1, read on the forward strand.
TAGGTGAAATTTTTTAATTTTATTGTTTTCTATTTTACGGAAGTATGGGCACAAGCAAAACGTATGTAAGATATTTTTGTGTTGTTCATTATATATGAAAATGCAAGGGCAAACATAGTAGCATAGAATTAAAAAGAGAGAGTTTTTTTTTTCAACGCACAGCAGTGCTGAAATTGTGATTTTCTGAAATAGTGAAATTGGTTTCTGGAACTGAAGCGTTCCTGTTGTAACCCCTCAGAAGAGGAAGACTATTTTTGTAATAGTTATTTTTTTTATGAAAACGAATTTCTTTTTGCTGTGATTAAGATCCTGTATTAAAAACAAAGTGTTGTTCGCTGTGAAATTTCTTTTGTGTTTGAAATTCCCAGAAATTTCCAACATGGTATCAGAGCTGGTCTAGGCACTCAATGATTTGTTTTTTCACTGTAGGAGCTATAAGAAGCTTATTGAGCAAATTTTCTCCAGTAGAGAAAGTTTTTTGCTTGCTTTTAATTATACAGTCAATATCTCTTCTTTACTTATATAGGTTAAGATGGCAGATGCTAGAACTGGTTTGAAAAATTCCCAATTGCCACAGTTTAATGGGAAAAATCACAGTTATTGGTCCATAACAATGAAATCATTGTTTGCTTCTCAAGGAATATGGGAGCTGGTTGAAACTGGCTATGCTGAACCTGCAGATGCAACAGCATTGGCTACTTTGACAGTAGGAGAAAGAGACCAGATGAAGAGAAACAGGAAGAAGGATGCCAAAGCCCTATTTTTTCTCTTCCAATCAGTACATGAAAGTGTTTTTCCACGGATTGCAGCAACAACAAAATCCAAGGAGGCATGGGACATTCTCAAAATTGCCTATCAATGCATGGAGAAGGTGAAGACTGCAAAGTTGCAGATGTTGAGGAGAGACTTTGAAACACTCAGCATGAAGGAATCTGATATAATAGATTCATTCTTCACTCATGTTATTGGGTTGATAACCCAAATAAGATCTCATGGTGAGATTCTTGAAGAAAGAAGGATTGTAGAGAAGATCTTGAGAAGTTTACCCTCAAGGTTTGAAGCTATTTTGGTAGCAATAGAAGAAACAAAGGATATCTCACAGTTCACAGTAGATGATCTGAGTGCTTCTCTTATGTCTCATGAACACAGACTGAGTAGAGGAACAGATTCCTCTTTTGAGCAAGCATTCAAGACTCAAATGTCTTTTGGCCAAAGAAAAGGTCAAGGCAGAGCAAATAACAGAGGTCGTGGAAGAAGCCAAAACAAAGGCAGAAATAATCCTGCAAGCACAAGCGAAAGGAGCTGCAATCAGAACCAAGATGAAGGTTCAAGCAAACAGCAAGCTCCAAGAGCATGGTACAGCAGAATAGATGTTTATCTGATTGAGAATGGGTTTGATAAGTGTGATGGTGAACCCACACTCTACATAAAGGAGAATGACAATAAGATTCTTATTGTTGTTTTATATGTAGATGATTTGATTTTTACCAGCAATGATTCTTCTCTCATTGCTGATTTTAAAGCAGTCATGAAAAGTGAATTTGAAATGACTGACTTGGGCTTCTTAAGATATTTTCTTGTAATTTAAGTAGACCAAACTGAAAATGGTGTTTTCATTTCTCAAGTTAAATATGTAGAAGCAGTGTTAAAGAGATATAACATGCAAAACAGCAAGGCAGTTGTGACTCCAACTGTAATGGGGTTGAAATTGACCAAAGAAGGCAGCAGCAAGGATTTTGATCCAAAATTGTACAAGAGCATAGTTGGTAGCCTTATGTACTTGACTGCAACTAGGCCGGACATTATGCACACTGTGAGTTTAATCTCCAGATTTATGGAAAGACCGAAAGAGACTCATTGGTAGGTAGCCAAGAGGATTCTAAGGTATGTGAATGGAACGAAGGGGTTTGGTATTTTATACTCCTCTTCTGAAAGTTTCATGTTGACAGGTTACACTGACAGTGATTGGGCTAGAAGTGTTGATGATAGGAAAAGCACATCGGGATATGTGTTTCATATGGGATTGGGAGCCATCTCATGGGCTTCCAAGAAGCAACCAGTTGTGTCTTTGTCAACAGCAGAGGCAGAGTATGTGGTAGCAACAGTAGCGGCATGCCAAGCAGTGTGGCTGAGAAGAGTTCTCAAAGATTTGTGTCATGAACAAAAAAAGGGCACAACCATTTACTGTGACAATAGCTCGGCAATAGCATTGTCTAAAAACTCTGTTTTTCATAAAAGGACAAAGCACATAGACACCAAATTTCATTTCATACGTGAATTGGTTAACAATGGTGAGATTGTTTTGAACAGAGGATCAGTTAGCTGACATCTTGACAAAACCATTGGGAAAGAAAAGTTTTGATCATTTCAGGAAATGTCTGGGTATGACTGATAACCCAGCAGTATAAATTAAAGGGGAGTGTTGGAATGTAATTTCAACTGCAGCAACAATTGAACAAAAATCGCAAAACCGCCATTGAAGTTCCCCGCCATTTCCATTTCCTTCATTCGTAATGCGTTTGTGCGATGCGATCAAATCGTAGATCGCCATCGCATATTAACTTGTTGCACCCGTACTTTGCCCCGATTGTGATTTCGTGATGCGACCTGATCGCATATCGCAAATCGCATGATTCAATGGTTATGGAAGCGGTGGCACATCTTTTCTCTTCCACCGTTGCGATGGTGCGATGTTACGATGGGCCACGCATTAAATTCCGATAAGATATTTTCAGCTGTGAAGGACGAGAAATTAATTAATCCCCATGTGAAGTAATTAATGATATTTACCGTGGTTGGTAAATGTAGGTGAAATTTTTTAATTTTATTGTTTTCTATTTTACGGAAGTATGGGCACAAGCAAAACGTATGTAAGATATTTTTGTGTTGTTCATTATATATGAAAATGCAAGGCCAGACACAATAGCGTAGAATTAAAAAGAGAGAGTTTTTTTTTGCAACGCACAACAGTGCTAAAACTGTGATTTTCTGAGATAGTGAAATTGGTTTCTAAAACTGAAGCGTTCCTGTTGTAACCCCTCAAAACTATTTTTGTAATAGTTATTTTGTTTATGAAATCGAATTTCTTTTCACTGTGATTAAGATCCTGTATTAAAAACAGAGCGTTGTTCTCTATGCAATTTCTTTTGTGTTTGAAATTCCCAGAAATTTCCAACAGGTGAGTATTGTGGAAACTCAAAGTAGCGAGTATATATTTGTACACTGTGAAAACCTAATTAGCACTTTGATTGCAATTTGTTGTGAATGAAAACCTCTGCAACGTTAATATGAGCTTCACATTACCAACAGGTATTGAGTTTGTAGTTGAAGGGCTTAAAGCAGAGGTAATGAAAGATGCACACTTTATATTCATGGATCTAAACTTTCGGTGTCTGCACCATAGTTATATTTGTACATTGTAAAACTTTCGGTGTCTGCACCATAGTTATATTTTTACATTGTAAAACTTTCGGTGTCTGCACCACAGTTATATTTGTACGCTGTGAAAACCTAATTAGCACTTTGACTGCAATGTGTTGTGAATGAAAACCTCTTGGCGATGGAATTAACCTCAGGAGAAAGAATCCTCGAACCCTGAACAAAAGGTTCACAGCGATACAGAAAATTGGGTAATTCAGATATGGAAAAGGTTCAGCCTCTTAGAGTTAGTGTCAACTGCGTGCTTGAATTTAAATAAAAAACCCTTGACAGTTCGCCTATAAATTTATATTTGCAATGTGCTATGAATGAAAACCTCTTGGCGATGAAATTAACCTCTAATAAAAATTACAAAAAATAATTCTTCAAAAATTTATTATAATTTAAAAATAAAAATAAAATTTTAATTATGTTTATTATTTTTTAAATTTCAATTTATAAAATTTGTCGCAAAATTTAAATATTTAAAAATATTATTTTGTTACTATTAAAATAATTTTTTAATATTTTAGATTAAAAAAATTCATATATAATTTTAAATAATATATATAATAATTTCATAATTTAAATTTAAATAATATATAAATAAATATATATATATATATATATCTATATATATATATATATATATATAACATATTAAATTATTATATGTAAAAATATTATTAAATTTTCATACTTTAATTTATATAAACTATATAAAAAAATTAAACAAAGTATTGACCTGCATCCATGGGCTTGGTAGCAACGTGGTAGACTATTTTATTTATGATCTCCCTTTACACAACGAAATAATAAATTTTGACATCTCAAACGACCACGAGCCAAACTCTGATCATAGGCCTTTACATATAACTCTCAATTTTGTCATGCATAGAGATCCCATAGAAGATAATCCTTATAGCCAAAAGAACTTAATCTTTGATAGAAATAAAAACGATCTCCTTCTAAATGAATTAAAAACTAATTTGCTTCCTTTATTTAGTATAGACAACATAGAAGACCTCTATCATAATTTTACTACAACCCTTTCATATTCTATTAACAAGTTCTCAATTGAAGTTTCAAGTAATAAAAGAAATAGCAAAACCAACACATGGTACAACAAAGATTGTAAAAGTGCGAAGAAAGCAATTAAGGAAGCTGTTGATGAATCTCTTAAAACTGACAAGATAAAAATATACAAAGCCCTAACTAAAAGGAAAAAACGCAGTATATTCGTAAAAGATAAGAAAATCTCTTACACTTCTCTAAGGTAGCTCCTAAGAAATTCTGGAGGCATATTCTAACTAGGAAAACTAAAGATAATAATAAAATTGCTTTAAACGACTAGAATTCCTATCTTAAAAAGCTTTATGAATCTCCAAATGTCATGGATAACTTCGAAACCTTTCTCACAACGAAAGAAGTTTTCTCATTAGAAGACATTGATTTTGGGTTAAACAACTATCAAATGGGAAAGCTAAGGACATTGAAGGTGGAAATCTTAAAAATTGGAGGTCCTGTCCTCATCCCCCACATCCACAAGCTTTTCAATCAAGCGGTCAAGCAAGGGTTCCGTGAACCATGGACTCAGAGCCTCATTATCCTGATTTTTAAAAGTGGGGATACAAATAACCCCTCTAATTATCGGACAATTATGATCAACCCTCTCTTAGCCAATTTATAGGGTATTATTTTGGAAAATAAGTTGAGCATATGGCTTTAAAGTGAAGGTAAGTGGGCTAAAGGCCAAGCGGGTTTTAGAAGGCAACACAAAACATCGAACCACCTCATTACACTTAAGATCATTGTGGAGGAATGCCACAATGATAAATCCAATCTCTTTTGTTGCTTTGTGGACTTTAGAAAGGCTTTCGATGTAGTTCCTAGAAACAACCTATGGAATAGATTAGAAAAGCTAAAGGTTCGTTTCGAGTTGAGTGCTGTCGCTATAAGGTTATACGAGAATGTAATGGCCAAGTTAAAGAGAAATGAGGGGTGGTCAAAAGACATTAAGTGTAATATCATAATTAAACAAGGTTTCCCCCTCTCCCCTACCCTATTTATCATTTACGTTGACAAGCTAGAAGGTTGTTTAGAGGAAGCAGGTTGTGCTGGCACAATCTTAGCTCGAATAGTTATCATCCTTCTTCTCTATGCAGACGATATTTTTCTTCTCGCAAGATGCCCATCTGAACTTGATAAGAAACTTAGACTTCTTAAGGATTTCTGCTCTACCATGGGTATGACTGTTAACACTGACGAAACAAAAGTTATGATTATCAAATCTAAGAAGGACACTTATGCTAATTTTATGTATGGAAACATTAACTTGGAGGAATGTCTTCTTACAACTACTTAGGAATTGATATTCATCACAAGCTCAACTGGAATTATATCATTGAGAAAAGGGTTAATGTGGGGTGGAAAGCTTATTTTGGTCTTGAAAATAATTGTAAAATGACAAACCTCGTAATGTGGGATAGAAAGAAGTTCCTCTTTGAAACTTTAGTCACTCCTGCTATCTTATATGGATGTGTTTGGGGTTGCAACATCTCTAGAGAATCTTGGAGAAAGATTGAGCAAATCCATAAGCATTTTATAATGTATAACCTCAAAATTAAAAGCAATACACCCTATCCTATTCTCCTTATAGAAGTGGGTCTTTCCCTTATTGAGAGCCTAGCTATGACTAGGCTTCTGTTGTACAAGCACAAACTTAATAACATAGGAGACCATAGACTTCCTAAGATAGCTGTAAATTCCAGCCAAAAGCACCTAAGACTCAAATGAGGTTGGTATAAAGACACTAGGGCCTGGTTAAACCATTGGGAGATTGACGAGAATGTTGCATTGCAAAACATTAATAACATTAAAAATATTGTTACTTCTAAGTTCAAAGAAAAATTGTGGTGTCAGAAAGATTTAACAACTAAAAGAAAATTAAGATATTATAAGGGGGTCATCAACTGCACCCTAGAAGATCAAAAGTATCTCTATGTTTTAACTAGCTCAAAGAAGAAAATTAACATAGCCAAGATTAGAATGAACTCCCATGAGATCCATAGTGAAATGGGTCGTTGGGCAGTTCCTAAAATACCATGGATGGAAAGGATCTGCCATCTTTGTGAGAATATGAATATCAAGGATGAAAATCACTTCCTCTTAGAGTGCCCCGCGTACAACTACCTTGGATCTCAGTTTCATAATCTTTGTTGCAACACTGACCTTCTTAGCCTTTTATGATGTCAAAATTATAGTGAGCTCGAGAGGCTCCTTTCCAAGCTTTTTGAGCATAAGAATAAAATCTTAAACCAAACTAAATAATTCGTTTCTTTAGGTCTGATAGACCAAATTTTGGTCTCAATGGATGTTAACCATAATCATCGTCATCAATAAATTTGAAAGATAAATGAACATTGATCCATAATAATTGAGCCATATTTTTTATCGATTAGTTTATCCACTTATTTAAATGAAAAGATACTAAAGCTATATAGTATACTAAAGTTAAATCAAACACGTTAAGAAAACGTTTCAAGCAATGTTTCATTTTACATGAATGATTTAATGTTTTATAATAGTATAAGGTAGATGATTAACATTTAGATAATTAAGAAGGAATAATATATATTTTTATTCAAAATGTATTTTGGATTAATTACATTATTTGATTTGAGTCAACGTTTCAAACCATCTATTATGATTCATTGTCACAGTTCGAAAACGTAATTAATTCGAAATACATTCTGAATAATGATATACATCATCAATAAATATTTTTATAATAAATTAATAAAATTTTAAATAAAAATAAATAAAATTATTAAATAAATTATTTACGTATTTTAAAAATATTTTTTCCTTATATTTAATATTATAACTATTAAAATAATTTAAAAATAAATGTGTAGAAGTTACTTTTTTAAATGCATTTCATCTATTAAATAATGGAGTTGTTTTAGTGCAACTTTTTGGACTTTCAAGTGTCAAAAGAGGTGAAATTTTGATTTGTGCTATTTAAACTGGTTTTTTTATTCTATATATGGATCTAGCACCTTGAAAAATCCTTATGGCACTTCAATTGTGTAGGGGCTACCTATCAAGCTTGTGATTTCGATAAATTCTAGCCAGATTTTAGAGAAATTAAATCGAAAAAACCCACTAAAATACTTCAAAAAAATTCACTTAAAAAAACTCATTATTATATATATATATATATATATAATTAATTAATTATAATTTTTACCATTTTAATATTCAACCTACTAATGTTGACTTAATAATCACACATGAACGTGCAGGAAGCATGTGACATCTTCGTCTTTTGCGGAATTTGACTTGACCCAACCTTAATCAAAACCAGGAATTCACTTGGCTCAACCAAAACTGGGTTGTGGTTTTGTTGACTTGGCCTGCTTCAATTAATAAACACATGCAATATGGACAGTCTGTATGGGAATCTTACAACTTGGTGGATAAGCAACATTTAAATTGGTATTGAGACCAAACCTAATAACTTAGTGTATAAGCAACATTTAATGTCACATTGAGTGATATAGAGACTAAATCTAAGAACTTCGTGTATAAGCACTAGACAACATTTAATATTACATTGAGTAGTATAGAGACCGAATCTAACAGCTTGTATATCACCCATATTAAGATTAACAACTTTTATATCACCCATCGTAACATTAAATATTGCATTGCGTGATGGATATTGGTGGGCCCCATGAATCATCATACAGCAACTTTGATAACACCTTCCGAGTACCAACCTAGTCATCACAACTATTTTGATGACTTTCGATTTGCTAGTCGCCATGGGCATCTGTGGGCATTTATTTAATGTTCATCCTTATCTTCATTGCCTAATAGAGGGAGGGTGATGCCAGGTTTTCATTAACCACATGAGATGAGACTCCACGTCAGTAGCTAAGCATTGGAGATATTCTTTACCCACAAATCTTAAGAGCCATTAGCGTGAATTCATTAGTCATTATTTTTAAATAATTATGTTTATTTACATTGGTGATTAGATGGGTTGTGTTGAGCTTAAAATCATTTTATAGCGTGAATTCATTAGTCATTATTTTTAAATAATTATGTTTATTTACGTTGGTGATTAGATGGGTTGTGTTGAGCTTAAAATCATTTTATCTCTATTTTGCTGGTAGATTTTGAATATATTTCAAAATCTTATAAATAAAAAGGAGTAAACAAATTAACCTTATTTTTATTAATCAAATTTCAAAAAAAACAAAATATTATAATATATTTCTTAAATTTTAAAATATTTCCAAAAACCAAAAAATTATAATATATTTTGAGAATGATATCAAATTTTCAAAATTGATAGATGATAAATAAATGAAATACCTATTCATCTATATGACTAACACAACCACATTAAAATTATTACTGTGGTTGATATACGCTGAAGGCTTCATTCATATCCACCATTGATAAATATATAATAATAGAAATAATATTACAAAAAACAACGTAGTCTAACTTATAGATGAAATAGCCTTTTTCACTAAAATTCACCAAAATTGAGCAATACAATTTCAAGATTTTTTGTTGTTTAAAATACAATTTTGAATGCATAAATGGATTCAACACCATGAAAAACCCTTGGGGCACTCAAATTATGCAGATTAAACAATTTAAACTCAAGTTTTTTAAAATCTCCATCGAATTTTAATAAAAATTAACCAGAAAAAATGTCGTGAAAAGACCATTTCGTTAATAAGTTAGGCTACGCCCAAAAAAACTATTACAATAAAAATATTATTATAATTATTAATTTATATTAATTATTATTTAATATTAAATGTAATTTATTATAATTATAATTTAAATGATGTAATATAAATTAATTATCTAATAATAATATTTATTTGATAGTAGTAGTAATATTAATAAATAATAATAATCTTAATAACAATAATTATTTAGTCCCCCGATGGGGGTAATCTTGTTGTCGTACAAATGTCTCGTGCAAGGCCATCGGGGCCTGCTCCTCCTCCATGCGAGTATTAACTCCCCCTCATGTGTTGTCCTGACATTCATTCCCTCTATGTGATGATCTCCCTCACGCAATCTGTGGTTAAATTTGGAGCCTGGCAAGTGGTCCGCTTTAGTTTGGCAGTCTGGGCAATGAATTTGGGTTGGACGAAGAGTGAAGGTGTCTGGGTCTGGGTCTATGGCGCCTCACTGGGGTTTTGGCCTTGGGTGAGGAGTGCAGACAATGATTTCAATTTTCGAGTGTGGGTTGGGATATGTCTCTTGGTTTTCCCTTGGGATCCAGGCACCCAGATAGTCGCGGTCTGGTGTAGTTTCCACGCCTTCGCTGGCTATATGCCCTCTTCGCACCTGCGACAACTTCTAGTTCCACTCCCATCCACGAGGACTCCTTTTGGTCTTCACAGGTGTGTGGGTAACATTTTGGTCTCTAGTAAATTGTTTATTGGCTTGGGTCTCCCCTCTGGTCCGAAGTCAACCATATTCTCTGTTTCTATAATTGGGGTCACGTTTTCTATTTGCATCAAGCTTCGGGATTATATATCAGGGCTGCTCTGCTTCACTATCTGGTTTGGGTAATCTCTTTCCCATCTTGCCCCTCTAGTTGTGGTGTTAGTTGGGTGACTCATACTTGTTCGGGGAAGTGGGTTCGTGGTACTCGACAGAGTTGTGTTTTTGTAGGTTAAATAAAGGCCTCGGTTCCTTGTAGTGCTTTGTCAACCACTATTACGCTTAGCATGCCAGGCCACCGGGGTCGTCCTCACTGCATGAGGGGCCAACATGCCCAAGGCGGGCATCCCGAAGCAGGTTATTATTTGTCCTTTGCCAACTCGACGAGCCAGGAAACAGACGATGTTGAGGCTATTTCTTCAGCTAGTTCGCCAGGCCACCTTGTGGCCCCTACTTCCATGGAATCCATTATAGAGAAGTTATGACACATGCAACATGACATCTATATTCTTAGGGACCACAAGTATGAATACTATAATGAGATTGTGGCTTATCTTGTTAATATCCAATATAGTCAAAATGAAATTCTTGAATGGTTGGACAACCTCTGGCGCAGTCATCGCCACACAAATGACCACCTCCACAGCTTGGAAACATGAGTGTAACATATTGACTTCCATATTCATGATCATGTTGGTTACTTTGCAACTCCCTGTAATGCACCCCCACCCCCTCCTTGATATGCTGCTATCAATTCAGGTCTCTTTTTGTGTTACTATTAGTATGCTATGACCATAGCGCCCTCCAAAAATAATGTGTGTAAACTGTCTTTCCTACTAATCTCTAGCCCCAATCTCAAAAAATTTGGTCGGAATGAGAGAGCGGAGACTATTGAGATCATTTTTGGATGCTATAATATTTTTAAAATGAAATGAAATCCATTTTGAACGACAAAAAATAACAATAATTATTTAGTAATAACAATGATAGTTTCAAAATGATTATGATCATCTTTAATTATTAACTATTTAATATTAACATTATTAAATCATTAATTATTTAACTACTAATTATAAATTATAAATTCATTATAAATTATTAATTATAAATTCATATTATTATTATTACTATTATTATTAATTATCATTAATAATTCATTATTAATTCATAATATTTATTATTTGATAATAATTAATTATTAACCATGGGTAATTTATAAACCATGGTTGACCATGCTTAACCATGATTGATTTTAATATCAACACAATCACTGTGACAATGCGACGTTCGACAATAGTTGACCATCGATGACCACATTTGATTTTATAAAACATGGTTGACCATGGTTGACTAAGGTTGACCATGGTTGACTAAGGTTAACCATGATTGGCCATGTTTGAGCATGATTGACGATGATTATCATATGGAAACAATCTTTGTCATATTGCAACGTTGGACCATGGTTGAGACAGTGATTGAATTTTATATTGAGACAATCTTTGTCACAATCTGGCGTTGGACCATTGTTGACCATGGTTAACTATGGTTGACCATGATTGATTTTATAAAACATGGTTGACCATGGTTGATTAATATTAAACCCAAGGGACTAATATTATAAACCGAGGTATATAACTCTAAGATAAATATTATAAACACTAAAATAAACATGGTTGACCATGGTCAATTTTCATATTGAGACAATTGTTGTCACAATGTGCCATTGGACCATGCTTGACCATGATTTGTTATCAAATTGACAGAATCTTGTCACAGTGCGATTGATTATCATATTGAGACAATATTTATCATAATGCGGCATTAGACCATAGTTAACCATGATTGAAGTTATAAAACATGGTTGACCATGATCAATATTATAAACCCTATGGATTAATACTAAAAACCAAAGGGATTATAAACCTCAGGGAATAATATTTAACTCTAGGAATATGAACCCTTACATTAATAAACCCAAGGGATTGATATTATAAACCCAATTTATATAAACCCTATGATAAATATTTTAAACCTTAAAATAAACATGGTTTACCATGGTTGACTATGGTTTATTTTAACATCAAGGCAATCCTTGTCACAATGCGACGTTGGACCATGGTTGACTATGATTGATTTTTATACCGAGACAAAATTTGTCACAATGCAGCGTCGGACAATAGTTGATCATAGTTGATTTTCATATTGAGACAATCATTATCACAATGCAACATTCAACCATGGTTGACCATACTTGGTGATTGACCATAGTATGCCATGATTGATATTATAAACCCAAGGGATTGATATTATAAACCCGAAAGAATAATAAACGCAAGGGATTAATACTAAAACACCAAGGGATTATGAACTGAAGGGAATAGTATTAAACCCAAGGCAATAATAAACCCAAGGGATAAAAATTATAAACCCAAGGTATATAAACCCTACAATAAATATTATAAATCCTAAAATAAATATGGTTGACCATCGTTTATTTCCATATTGAGACAATCATTGTCACAATGCAACGTTGGACCATGGTTGACAAGGCTTGACAATGATTGATTTTCATATTGATACAATCTTTATCACAATGCGACATTGGACCATGGTTAACCATCATTGATTTTCATATTGAGACAATCATTGTCACAATGTGACATTCGATCATGGTTGACGATGGTAATACTATAAACCCAAGGGAATAATAAACCCAAGTTATTGATATTATAAGCCCAATGGATTAATTCTAAAACCCTAAGGGATTATGAACCCAAGGGAATAATATTAAACCCAAGGGACTAATATTATAAATTGAATGTATATAAGCCCTAAGATAAATACTATACACACTAAAATAAACATGGTTGACCATGGATGGCCATGGTTGATTTTCATATTGAGACAATCCTTGTTACAAAGTGACATTGGACCATGCTTAACCATGCTTAACCATGGTTGATTTTCATATCAGGACAATCTTTGTCACAATGTGATGTTCGACCATGGTTAACCAAGATTGACCATGGATGGCCATGTTTGATTTTTTTTAAACATGGTTGAACATGGTTTACCAAGGTTGACCATGGTTGATCATGGTTTATCGTGCTTTAAGAGGGGTTTTAGTTCAAACGTGGGTCTTATTCAAACTCGATCTTATCAAGATGATTTACTATTCGAAATCTTTTCCAATAAGAACTAGGAAATGTTTCATCGAACATGGTTGACCATGATTGACCATGGTTAACCATGTTTGACTAAGGATGACTATGAGTGAACAATGTTGACTATCATTGAGTATGGTAAACATATAGTTGATTAACATTGACCATGGTTGACTATTTATACATTGAATGCAAAGGTTGACTACAAAGGTTAAATATCTTTGTCTATGTCATCATGATGACTCTAGATATGTGTCTATGCTTAATTGTAAGCATGTTAAACATAATGCCTATCAATTATCATGGTTCAACATGATCTTCATGTTCACTATCTTTGACCAAATTAATCATGATTATGATGTGTTAGTGTTTAAATTAATATATTATTAATGTGTAAATTTATAGATTAATGTAATAATCTATAGTTATTGTTATATTATTATAAATTTAGTAAAATTTAAATAATATTATTAAGTTTAAAATGATATTAATAAAATAATAATAATAATGTACTATTAATATTAGTAATTATATTAATGTATTAATAACTTATTATTATTAAATCTTATATTCTAAATTTAGTATTAAAAACTCTAATAACTAAAACCCTATAAACCATAATATTAAGTTATATCTAGTCAAGTTATGAAATATTTTCTCTTTCTTTTTTCTTTCTTCTTTTTCTTCTTTTTTTTTTTTTTAATTTTTTTATTTCTCGGTGTACTTATTTTTAATTTTTAAATTATTAAACATTTTTTAAAGTTATTTTTTAATTTGTAATTAATTTAAGTAGTTATAATTTAGATGGTTATTTTAATAATTTTTATTAATTTATACAATTATTTTAATTATGAAGTTATTATAGATATATGTCTTATTTAATTTTTTATTTTTTAATTATGTTTAATTTTTAAAGTTTTATCAAATTTGGTAATTATTTTATTAATGTGGTTGTGCTAGTTTATATTTATGGAGGGAAGACAACTATTTAAGTCAAAGAGAATGAACAAATTTCAATCTCATTTTAGTTGATGCTCATTCTACATTGATTAACTCTTTTTTCTTTTCCCCTTTATCCTTGTGTTTAAATAATTGAATTCTAAAATTTTCTATGGTATAGTTAAATTTCACAAATATATATGATATGATTAATTTTCTATATAAATTATAAATAATAAATAAATATTTCTTTTTAATTTATTTTATAAATTTGAATTTAAAAAATATTTTTAATTTTCATTTACTTGTCTATTAAAATGAAAGGCAAAAAATACCATGAAAAAGATAATATATTATTGATACATCAATTATAATGTTACAATAACATTATCTACTATATTCCATTAAAAATAAAAATAAAAATTATTAACAGATTGTATTTTAAAGAAAATTATAAAATAAAATTTAATATTTATAAAATTATAAAATTCAAACTATATATAAATTTATTTGGACCGTTCTCAAATGGTTAAATGTTTCAATAATTTAATCTTATTTATGTTCCTGCAAGTGAGTATACACTACGTATATATTAGTATAAAATGGTGTGATAAGAATTTATTTAGATGGATGAATAAAAGTTAAATATGTTTTTATACCCCGAATAAATAACATTTTTGTCAATTTAAAATAATAATTATAGCCAAGGTCGTGTCATCCAAAGTCTTTTGTTAAGTGGAGTGCTTTTACGGTTTAAAAACAATGTACAACAACGTAAAGCGCTTAAGATTTATAACAAAAAAATTAAAAGCAGAGTAATCATTAGAATTAAAAACTTCATGAGATTGTTGTGTATTAAACTTTTTATGATTTATATTTATATTTAAGATATTTTAAATAATTTAAATTTGCAATAATTGTTTTATGTTTTTTCTCTTAAATATGGAATTAATTTCAATTGGTTTAACAACAAAATTCAAACTATTAATTTTTAATGACACTAGAAATCAAAATAAAATACAGATTGAAACCAATTAATAAGAAATATGAAGTCTATAATCATGGACTCTTACATGGAGGGGTAAATTATCATTTTTTATTTTAGTTTTTATAAAAGAAAATTATTATAATCAATGGTCCTGCTTTGCTTAACTATGAGAATTTGTTTGCTGCTATAAAATTCATTTATTATTATTTTGTTTGATTGATTACAGTTTTATGTTATAATATTTGTAATTAAACGACATCATTGCAACAATTAAATGCATTTGAAAATAAATAAATCAAAATCAAATAATTCTAAGTGATCATTGTAGCTATTTTCTAGCTAACTGTGTTATAAATCAAAACTGAAAAAACGAATAGAGTGTTGCAAGAAATATTTTGCATAAATGAATCTAACTATAGTGCATGAGAGTCCTTAGTAGGGCCCTCCTCGTCAAAATCACATGCCTTAGAAAAACTCAAAATATAGAATTACAAATTAAGGTTTAAACCATGAAGAAAATGATCATATGCATATACTTGGAACTTGGAAACTAACTTAGAATTATGTTAATGAGTAGATTTCTCCTACACTCAATTATTCTTAGTATTTTCTTCAGAGGAAATTACATTATTTATAATATTTTCATTAGAGGAAATTACATTATTCATAAAGTTTTGAAGAAAATAACTAATTCAAGATTCAATTGCTATAATCTAGAGTATGAATCTTTAAAGATGAGGTTAAAGTGGATTTTGGATCAAAATATAGTAAAAGATCCGATAATCCTTGCCATGGATTCACTAAAGAATAGTTTATTTTAACCTCTTTGTTCACTGGGTGTTGAATGGCATGTTTGCAAAACCATTTATCTGTGAAATCTTCAAACACCCTCTTTAGAAAAGTGAGGTTATATACTAAAGCATGATGAATATGGAAAATAAAGCATGATGAATATGGAAAATATGCTAATAGGGCACCTTATTTGGTCCATGCCACTCAAAACCCGTGTTTTTCTTTTTTAAATTCATTTTTGATTTACTCAGAAAACACATCCGAAGTTGGTTAGTCAATTTTTAAACGTGTTTGGGCGCTCTTGTGCGCTGAAAAAATAAGGAATTGACTTGGGTATATTTTGAAAAACAAAAAGGCATAACATCATTCTTAAAAAAAACCCATCTGCCAAATTTCCTTATAGAGCTATGTTGATACCTTGATCACAGACATTAGTATCGAGACTAACTGAGCTACTGAAATTGAATCAGAAAACTATCATTAGTAAATAAAGAATAATTCTTCTTAATTCATCAAAAATAAAGGAAATAATAATAATAATAAACTATGTAAATGTGTATGAGATAATTTTGGTGTGTTTTTGGAGAAAAATGGTTAAAATGATAATAATGGGTAAGTGAGATGATGAAAAAATAGATGGTTTAAATAGTAGGATTAGGACAAATCAGAGGGTCAATAATATATACATTCACATTATTCTCTTAGATTATATTTGTATACCAATAAAGTCATGTATTGCATTAATAACTCTTACCTCTATTTAATACTATGCATTAAAAAATAATGTTATCATAATTAACATTATGCTAGTGTTAATTGTCGATTTAGTAATGGCCAAGGCACTTTGATAGGTAACACTATCAGAATAATGGATAATTCCATAATCTACTAATATTAGAACTTATCATGTTTTGTTAGAGTTTCATTATGAATGCTTGTCCTAATTAATACTTATTAGTTTCTACATCATATATTCAAGGATTTTGTTCAACAATATTGTAATTCCATATGTGTTCCTGATTATTGGCTTGGTGAATGCAAGAGTGGGTGTGAGTGTTGTCTCACCCGAGAGCTTGATATGTAAACCATTGTAGATATTTCACTGAATAGTTCATCATGACATATCTGATAAAAATCTTCTAAAAAAATCCAAAAATATACACTATTATAGTTTTAGATCTATTTAGATTTATAGATTTGTAGATTATTGTTGATAATGCATGCATGAAAATTAAAATTATGCATAAAATAGAAAATGATGAAATAAAATCTCTCAAAGACATTTGAAATGTGATATGACCTAGGAAACCCTTTTGGGAGAAAAACCCAACTACAAGGTGAGGTTGCTCGACTCTCTTTCTTCGAATGGAAATATGGATGTGATTACAAAGAAGTATGGTTTGTGGCTTGCGGACTACTACAATGCAAAAATATTCTCTATGTACTCTGCCTCCAATCCCTATTGGCTATTTTTTCTCAGCAATGGAAGAAATGCACTAGAAAGAATGGAACCCCTTTTCCTCTTAATGACCTAGTTATAACACAGCCCAATAACCTACTAGTGGCTAAGTTGAACTACCTCAACTCTTAACCAGAGTTACAATACAAAATATTCTAGAGTATTCTTCATCATAATCTAATGTCTAGACCCTTTTCCATGAATTATGGGTGCTAACATTGCATCCTCTTGAATTATGGTGGTGAAAACAAAAAGATCAATTTCTGAGTGTGTTATAGACATATTTGGGCACTTCAATCCCAATCATATATGTCAATAAACCAAGGGCTCTTTAACCCCTAAAAATGTTGTTTCATACCCTAAAGTATCATGGTCAACTGATTGCATCATTTCCTAGAAGTTCCACTTGAAAAAACACTCAGAACTAGCCAAAACTGGACCATATAACTGCTCCTTGGTCAAGGTGTGATGCATACTAGCTGCTACACAAGCCAAGTGCGATGCATATTGAAAGAGCCTTCTGTGGGGTATGATGAGCGAGAATGGACAAATGGCAGAGACAGTTTGCTAAGTGGATCCTCATGGAATCTTCTAGAAAATTCTCCTATGACACTTGCCTCTCTGAATTCGCCCAGGGATGAGTAAGAGATCAATGAAATCTCCAAGTGGAATCAAGAACTATCAATGGAATGAAACTAATCAAAAACCTGGAATTGACTCACCCCCTCGCAAGACATCTATAAATAGATCCCTCATCTAAGAGATCTAGAGGCTGGAATTTTGTAATTTGTAAAAAAGTGTTGTTGGTTTCTCTTCGAGAAGAGACATTGTATTGTTGGGTGATTGTTAGGCCCCTATACTACTAGTGTAACCCCTTATTATTATTAGTACAACCCAATTATTATATTGATGTACCCATGTAGTGCCCATATTGTTACTATTGTGCCCCATAGAAGCCCACTATTGTTATTATTATGCCCTTACATTATTATTTTTATGTCGGCTTTGATTATGTTATGACCCCTTAGACTCTTATATATAGAAAGGAGGTCTTTTCATTTGTATCATTGAAGAATTGTTCATTTATGTAATGTAAAGGAGGTTTCCCCCTCGAAGAGGCTGAATTCTAAGGCATTGCTTTATCTTTTCTATCTTTTCTTGAGTTGGTTTCATAACAGTGATCTTGCTTTTCATGAGGTGAAGAGGGATTTGATGCTGGGAGGATGATGTTGGGTCAGACAGCTGGGTTGTAATCCTCTCTTCTACTATTAATAAAGTTCTTTGAGTTTTCCTCCATATAATCGTGTATTTGTGAATCTTGTTATTTGTGAATGCAATTGTATTGTCAATGTATTTATGATTCTGCATTTTTTGTGATATTATAGATCGAGATGTTTGATGGTGTTGTGTTACTCTATTTCTACAAGTATTATTTAAGCGTGACAAGTAGGAGAGGAGTTGCAAGCTCTATCAAAGGAGAGAGGAATCAAGCAAGGAGTCAAGCGGAAGATCCAGGTTTGTCCCTTTGCTTCTCTCTTATCTATCATACATAAAGGAAATTGCAAAGTGCTTTGATTGTTTGTTTCTAAGATAGCTACCCGTCTTAGTGGGACTAGCAGATCGAAAAGACACTATTTTTCCTGGAAACAACATGGCGACTCCACTAGGGAGCGAATAGTTTGTTTGTTTGGTATTATTGTTTGCTTTATAAACTATAGACATAGCCTGAAGTTAGCCAGATAGCCTTCAAACTACTCTTGCTATGCAATTGCAAAGTAGATGAATACTGCTTTAGTCAATCTCTGGGTTGGTTTATGAACTGAACATCTGACTTACAAGCATTTTAAATTCCCTTGTGGTAGCTCAATAACCTCCTAAGATCATACCCCTATACTTTGTTCTTTATTGTTCATAATAGCTTAGCCTAAATCCCTGAACTCAGCTGCAAATTTGACCAAAAACCCAACTCAGTTTCGCTCCCTGGCCCATCGCACTGTCTGTAACTGGAAGCCTATATGCATCACACCTCCCATGTGTAGCAGGTGAGATGCATCCCTGTTTCTCTTAAGGACAGGTGCGATGACTGAGTATTCCTATTTCTCTCTTTGAAATTTGGGTTTTTTCTCCTTGTTTTCAGCTCTGTTTGATTGTGTTGTTGCTTATGATCAGTATCTCATTGTTGAAGCCTCCTTCCTTTACATTGTTCAGCCTCCATTGATTAGGATTTGTAAATGTTTTTATGTATTTTTCCATCATTTACAGTCCTTCTTTGTCGAAAGTAGCTTAATCGAATTGTCGTTTTTGATGCAAAAAGTGTCATAACAGTCATTTTGAGTCAAAAAGAAGAGCGTCATAAAGTCTTCCTCCCCTAGATAGTCGACTGTACTTTTTTCATTGTATTTGATTTGAATTGTTAATATTTGAAGTGTCAAAAGCAGTTTTCTATTCGAAAATCGAAAAGTATCGTTTAAGTCTTCCTTTCGTTTTGAAAAGAAATTGTCAAAATGTTGCTTTGAAGAAAATATTTCAGATCTATAATTAGTTTTCCTTTTTGGCATTCTCACATTAAGGAAATGAAAAACAAATACATGCATTTGCATTTGCATTTAGACTATGTGCGAAAGATGATTTAGGAAAAGTGCATTTAGTGTGTGCTCTTTGCTCTTTGTTGAAAGAATCGTACTCTTATTTCCTTAGTATCTAGGATTTTCATTGCTAAAAGAAAATAAACGACTGTTTATCATTTTAGATTGCATATTTAGGAATTTTACATCTACATCACGCGGTGAATCTTGAAAGAAAAACTTCTAAAAAAGATCAACTCTAAAATAAATCTCAATGAATATAAAAAAGCTTTGGAACCTAACGCAACACATCTAGAAGTCTAGGCTAGAGACATGTTCCAGCGTCGTAAAACTTGGTAACTATTTCATCGAAGGCTGGGTGATTCCTCCTCTTTGATATGACAAGTGCTAGTACGGACTTGTGCTCCCCGTACTGTCGAGTATATATTGGGAAAGCATAATAGGTTGATATCCTTTATCCTTAGGAAGCGTGTCTGCCACCCTATTGATTGCAATGCACTGAACATAGCATTCGGGAAGATTGAGTGTCGTACATAAGTCCTTGGTAATTTCTCTTTAATTTACCACTAAGGTGTATTCTGTAGTTTTGCGATTGGTTTGGTAATCCCTCTGTCTAGATTTCCAAAGTAGTCACTTTCGTTCCTTTTCAACTCCTTAAAAGAAAAGGTCCATTTGAGCACTTGTCACTTCAGGCTCATTAAAAATCGAAGGGGACTAGAGTCATCTTTAGCTTTTTCTCGACTCTTAAAAATTGAAAAGGAAAAGTTGTGTCAAAGTGTCATAAAATTTATTTAATTCGAAATAACATCCCTGTTCCTTTATTGATCTTAGGTTGAGATAATGGAGTCCACCAATCAAGGGATCTCGCTTGGAGGGAATCCTAGTCCTTTCTCTTCTTGGGGAGATATTGGTGCTCTGTATATGGCCACATTGTCCCTTCCAGGAATCACAATTGTTTTGCTAGTATGGGTATTCTCAACCTCTGTCGTTCAAAACACCATAATTCGTTAGCAATCGAATCAGCAACTGGTTGATACTGAAAGTGACCCTTCACCTTCTACTTCATTTATTTCTCCTTCCCTTTCTTCCTCTTCGCTTGGTGAAAATAGTGATGCTAGTAACCAAGTGGCTGAGAAGAAGAAGAAAGGGAAGGAGAAGAAGAAGAAGAAGTTAGTTAAGTAAGAGGGCAACAATGAATCATCTAGTGAAAATCCACACATTAAATCTCCTAAATATCCTTGTCTAATTTGCAAAGGAACCATTTTCATCAAGATTTTCCTTGCATTCCACGGATCTTGAGAGAATGGTCTTCCCATTTGCACCATCCGGTGTCATCAACCTTTGTCGCTCATGTTGACAGCACACCGTCAACTAGTGAAAATGAAAGTCCTGGATAGGAAAGAAAGGTCAAAACTCCATGTCTATTATGTGAAGGAGACCATCACCTTCCCCGTTGTCCTTTTCTAGATGAGGCTAAGAGAATCTTGCATAATCGTCCTACTTCACCGCAGCGACTTCCACCTGGATACAAGAAACTCTTACCAAGTCCTTCGCTAGTTGAAAATCTAGCTGACATGACTCAACCATCGGTAGAAACACCTATCATTGAAAGTAAACCTTCTGAGTCCATATCGGACCAAATTCAGTAGGTCGATATGGTATTCGACCCAATATTACCATCAAAAGGTCCACCTTTAGATGATATGATTTCCAAAGAAAATGAGAATGACACCATTCAAATTATTTTTGTTAATACATAGTCTAATGAACTTGGGGGCAATTCGCCCGTTCCTTTACAACAGGAGGAAAATTCCCCAATTCAGGAGGTTCATCCAGCCATTTATCCAGTACCTCCTCTGAGCAGTCTTGTCGTTTCCTTCAATTGGAATCAACTAGCAAGACCCCGCCTTCCATCTAATGTACCATTCCAGATCATAGTACAAGTTTACAAAGTGATCGTGTCTAGCACTATCATAGATGAAGGGGCTTCAGTGAGTATCCTTTCCTCAACTGCTTGGAAAGCGCTTGGTTCGCCATCGCTTGAGCCTGTAACGCAAAACTTTTTAGGCTTTAACAAAGGAACCAGTCGACCATTAGGGATCCTTTCGAAGTTGCCGATAACTTTGAAAAGGAAAACTGTTCACTTGAACGTAGTCCAAGGACCATTAAATTACAATCTACTTCTTGGACATGACTATATATATAGCATGGAAGCTATTGTTTCCACACTCTTTTGAGTGACGTGTTTTTCGCATGAAGGCAAAGTGGTACAGCTTATTGACCAACTTTCATTTCCTGTTCAAACATAGCTACAAGCCAAACATCATCCTTAAATGGTCTCTTTGCATCGAGAATGTCTCTTCAACCTTCATTACATCCACTTGATTGTGGCGAGTAGTCTGGTGAATGTGACGAAGCTTAGGAGGCATGCACCCTGGTTTGCTTCAGCAGAAAAACCCAGTTGAAAAGATAGATTTCCTTGTAGGTTATATGATTGGTCTGAAACACCATTTCCTTGTAGGTTATGGGATTGGTCTGAAACAGTGATTTCCTCATAGGTTATATGATTGGTCTAAAATACCATTTCCTTGTAGGTTACGGGATCGGTCTGAAACAGTTATTTCCTCGTAGGTTATGTGATTAGAAGCTCACACAATTCACCTTTGTCTATTTCGATGGACAAAGCCAAGGAAGTGCTTTTTGTCTAGCCACTGACAGAAACAATCCTACCTAATCGCAAGGACTTCCATATGGTAACCTAGAAACTCTCCTTTTCCTAATACCTAGGGGCATGCAAACCTTTGTATGCAAGTGAAAAACGACCAATTTCATTTCTTAGCTTTTTAGCATTTTTAGCTTTCTAGCTTTTTAGTTTCAACTTCTTAGGTTAGGTGATTGGTCTAACCACCATTCACCTTTGTCTGCAGTGCGCAGACGAAGAAAAGGAAGTGTTTTGTCTAATCTGATGATGAAACCATCCTACCTAACCTTGGTAGTTCCTTTGCTTCTTAGTGTAGTTAGCTTTGTAGTTTGGTCATTTCTAGCCTACATAAAAAGGCAATGAGAACATGTTATCGTAGAGTTCAAGCTCAATAAAAAATGAACCTACCAATGAGAGACATCTTTGACCCCTATCACGAGCAATGTTTCCGCAAGGTTCAAGCTCAACAAAAAATAAACTTGCCACTAAGCATAGATTCTTCCAATTCAAGCTCATTAAAAAATGAATCCACCTTTAGTAAACGACCTCTGTGATTGCCATGCTATCAGCCTTTTGAACCTTGGTTGTGTTATTCCATCACCTCCATTCTTTGGGCCGATCATATGCTTCCACTTAATTGTTTACCCTTTCGAGGAACAACAACAATGAGTGGTTCTGTTAGCCACCCTCTACACACTGCCATGTTTTGAGAAGTTCCAAAATTACTTGGAACCAGTTGCTAGCCAAAAACACCACTCGTTCCTCAAAAATGAGTCTCTTTTAAACTCTTTTTAGACTCGTTAAATATAAAAATATTGTCAAGCTATTGGACTTTCCAGTTTGTTAAAGTAAAGGGAGGCGCCTTCCCTCCTGTATTTTAATCTTTTGGGACCTGAGGGATTATCAAACAAAAAGATCGAGCGCTTGTATTTTCGGCTCGCTAAAGCGATTGAAAAGTCATCCCTTTCGTATTATTTTATACCTTTTCGGACTTAAGGGATTATGCTACGAAAAAGGATTGCTGGAGTTTCCTTTTTGTCCCTTTTCAAACTCTCTAAACATGCTAACTTATCCTTGTTGTTAAACTCAATAAAACAATAGCGAAAAACTTGTCCAGCCAGACAAGAATGAGTTTCACTATCTCTAGGCTCGCTGAAACATAGTGACAAGTTTGCTCGAAGGGAAAACTACAGAACAAGCATATGTTATCCTCCTCAAGCTTGACAAAAATAAAGAGGTACTAGTCAGCAATGATTGGGGAAAAAGGGAAGAAAACTTGAAGAATTTTATTGGTAGCAGGTCGCTCTTGAACATGACAATTTCACTCCATCACCATGATTGAGTCGGTTTGGGTTATTCCATTCACCGGCCATATCACCATTGGTCCTTTGTACCATCCATATTTTGGGGTTAACGCTACCAATTCATATCAGTGTTGCCGACATGTTCAAGAGAAGTCATTCAGAGAATTCACCATCCAGCTAACGCCTCATCCACTGCAATACCTTCACCCTTCATTTTTCATGACCGCCATTCCTGAACCTTGTATCATCAGATCGTTTTCACCTCCAGAAAATAATTTGCTTTGTTTCGTGTCGTAGATGTGGGATACATTAAGGCCTTCCTACAATGGGTCACTTCTTGTCAACATCAGCTCATTATCCAAGAAGTTGACTTAGAAACAACCCTTTCAGTACTTTGAAGCTTGCATGCCTCAATGGCAAGTTTCTCACTTCCGGTGACAGGTTTACATAAATGGCCTTCGACTGAAAGATTTTGCATGGTGTTTGACATCGACTCATATATTCACATCATGTGAATTGTACTATAGTACCTTGAGGGTCATTATCATTATCGGTGATTCCTCTCGCGCTTGTTAATAGCTCACATCATTGGTTGGTAATCAAGTGATGTCTTTCCATGTTCAACTTCAGAACATCTTCACATGGATCGACCTATACATCGGGCGAAGATTGAATGTGTTTGAAGACCCCGGATCTAGTTTCATCCATCCGGGTTGCGATATGTTTAGGAATATAAAGACATCAAATGTACATAGAAGCTGCACAGATGATCATCCGAGCTAAAGGATGATGACTCTACATATAAAGAATCACCAGTCTGCAACCGCAGATGATTATTTGTTCCATGTACATGAAAATGAATTTATAAAGTTGAGCATGGGAATGCCCGCCTCAGCTAAATCATGAAAATAATATGATGATGATGATGTATTGTATTTCTTATTATACAGGTCACCTTCCAGTTCGAATACCTCGGATCCTCATGATAAAGCATTTCACCCGACCTCAAAGGATTTACGACCTCGTGCTTTAGGGGGCAACTGTTGTAGATATATTTGGGAACTTCAACCCCAATCATATATGTCAATAAACCAAGGGCTCTTTAACCCCTAAAAATGTTGTTTCATACCCTAAAGGATCATGGTCAACTAATTGCATCATTTCCCAGAAGTCCCACCTCAAAAACCACTCAGAATTGGCCAAAACTAGACCATACTACTACTCCTTGGTCAAGGTGCGATGCATACTGGCTGCTACACTAGCCAGATGCAATGCATACTGAAAGAGCCTTCTGTGGGGTGAGATGAGCGCGAATGGACAAATGGCAGAGACAATTTGCTAAGATGATGCTCATGGAATCTTTTAGAAATTTCTCCTATGACACTTGCCTCTTTGAATTTTCCCAGGGATGAGTAAGAGATCAATGAAATTTCCAAGTGGAACCGAGAACTATCAATGGAATGACACTAATAAAAAACCCAGAGCTGACTCACCCCCTTGCAAGACATCTATAAATGGATCCCTCATCTGAGAGATCTAGAGGCTAGAATTTTATAATTTGGAAGGAAGTGTTGTTGGTTTCTCTTTGAGAAGAGACATTGTATTGTTGGGTGATCTTGCTTTTCATGAGGTGAAGAGGGCTTTGATGCTGGGAGGATGATGCTGGATTAGATAGCTGGGTTGTAATCCTCTCTTCTACTATTAATAAAGTTCTTTGAGTTTTCCTCCATATAATCGTGTATTTGTGAATGCAATTGTATGGTCAATGTATTTCTGATTTCACATTGTTTATGATATTATAGATCAAGATGATTTGATGGTGTTGTGTTACTCTATTTATACAGGTATTCTTTAAGCGGGACAAGTAGGAGAGGAGTTGCAAGCTCTATCAAAGGAGAGAGGAATCAAGCAAGGAGTCAAGCAGAAGATCCAGGTTGGTCCCTTTGCTTCTATCTTATCTATCATACATAAAGGAAATCACAAGGTGCTTTGGTTGTTTGTTTCTAAGATAGCTACCCGTATTAGTGGGACTAGCAGATTGAAAAGAAACTAGTTTTCCCAGAAATAGAATGGCATAAATTTCGCATACAAACTTTGGTTGATGTGATTCTTGCATCGTTGGAAATATATATATTTGTAGAATAGTAAAAAAGGGTTCCTCATTAATGATAAAAAAAAATGACCCCTAAAAAATGTCATTTTGTTCCTAAAAACGCTCCTAAAAGGTTTTAGACCTCAATTTTCCAAACCAGGTCCCACAGGTAAAAGGGGTCCTGTGAGATGATTCCTCCACTTTTTCCACTCTAAAAACATCATGATGGATGAAAAACAGTATAATGATCCAATTTACATCACATATCCCTATTTTTGGAGGCTTTTGGTCCCCAAAATGTTCTATTGAATGAGGTGAGGAAAATTTTCAACACTTTCTCTTGGGTGTACCATTGAGCTTTGCGTGGAAGTTGTCCTTTCCACCCAATATTCCAAAGGTCATTATTTCCCTATATTATAGTTTTGTAACTCTTCTTAAAAATTGTATCTTCTCTCAAATTTTCCTCATCTTCTAGTGCTAAATCCTCCATAGAATGTAGGACTTGTTCCTCTTCCTAATCTAGCATTGAAGGCTCATAGAGTTTCAAATTATCTACATTCACAACTAAGTAAATGCACATATATTCTGGTAAAATGAGTTGATAGGAATTATCATCCATATTTGCTAGTATCTTAAAGGGACCATACCACAAAGCCTTGATTTTCTTACCAAGCCCCTAAAGCTTCTCCTTGTTCAATTGTATCCATACTCTATCTACCACTTTGAACAATTTCTTTGTTCTATGTTGATCATGCTTGGCCTTATATTTCACCCGTGGCTTTTCTACTACCTCTTGCACATGTATATGAACCTGCCTGATCTTATCTATAAAAATTTTAGCCCTCAAGGTGTCTTTTGTAAGATATTCCCTCACTCCTTGTGCCCATATGAAATGTCCAAAGGTGAAGGTGAAAAATATCCAAAACAAGATTTAAATGGGGAATTTCCAGTAAAAGTGTGTGCTACTCTATTGTAAGAATTATATATATATATATATATATATATATATATATATATATATATATATATATATATATATATATATATATATAATATTTTCATCCCAGGTCATTGGATGCTTCTGGTTGTATCCCATCATAAGTTGAACCAATTTCCTATTGACTACGTCTGTCTTTCCATCTATTTGTGGATATAATTTTGTAGATTTCTTCAACTTTGTGAACATTTTCTCCCATAATGTAGTCTGGAATGCACTAAGAAATGTTGTGTCCCTACCTGAAATAATGCTCTTTGGTATTCCAAATTTCACCCAAACCTATCCAAATAAAAATTTTGTTTCTTATTTCTCACTAGTGGTCTTTTTACAGGGCATCAGAACACATATTTTGCTAAACCTATTAACTACCACAAATAGGTTGTCATGCCCCATCTGGTAGCATTGTATACCAGTATATCATCCAAGGAGACAATAACAAATGAATCTATAAAAGGGCACAATACATCATCCATTAATCTCATAAACGTATTTGGTGTGTTACATAGGCCAAATGGAATGACTAACCACTCATACAAAACTTTCCTGGTTTTGAAGGAAGTCTTCTAGGTATATTCTTATTTAACTCAAACCTGGTGATATCCATAATTTAATTCTAGCTTATTGAAGTATTTTTCTTGTTGTAACAGATCCAATAGATAATCTATATTGAGCAGGGCATACTTGTTCTTGATTGTGATCTTATTCAATGCCTTGTAATCTATATACATATGCTAAGTCCCATCCTTCTTTGGCACAATGATGATGGGTGACTCACATTACGATGTACTCGGTTTAATGACACCCTTTGCTAGTAGCTACTACAATTGTTTCTTCACATCACTTTCTTCTATAATAGACTGCCTATATAGCCCAATGTTTAGAAATGGGGAGTTCAAAAATAGCTTGATCTCGTGCTCCACTTCCCTCTTAAGTGGTAACCCTTTAGGCTTCCAGAACACATCCATGTATGCCTATAGAAAATATTCGAGTTTTTGTCTTTGTTTCTAAGTATAACCCTCTAGGGATTCCATGCCTATTAATTTGGAAGTTTAGTGACAAATTATAACCATGGTATGATATTCCTCTTTTGGAGAGGACCAATTTTGACTATTGAAGCCCTCAATTTGGAAAAGGGAAAGTATATTTTTGAATTAAAATCCCATGTTTGCATATTTGATCAGGTCGACTTCAAAGTAAATTGGACACCCTTGGAAGGCTATAAATACAAGTACCTCAACTTCATTAAGAGACAATCATGAGGCATTCTTCTATTCTCTTTCTTGGTTTTGGCTCGCACAGGTCTAAGGCACGTCCACAGAAAGGATAAATTACAGGTTTTGAAGCTCGCTTGTTTTTCTGGGGTTTTTGGTCTCAGCCGTAGGCTTGACAAAGGAAATAATCAACTGTGGTCATTGGCTTGCGGGCTCAAGGGAGTGAGTGGAAGCTCTCAGTCACTCACACACCTCTTCCTCCTTGCAACTTGTTGTGCTATGAAACAACCCCCCCATTTATTAATATAATAGCTAATATTATATTAATAAATAGGGACCCTTTATAAAATCCTTCAAAAAACAAATTTATCATTTAGACACTTTCTTTTAAATTTTTGGAATAAAGCAAGATATCACGTCAAAACCCTTTGAAAGCTAGTAATACTCGCCCTTGCGCAAATTGATGGACCAAGTGTGTCAAAAGCCTTATTAAAAAGAAAAACTCACGAAAAGCAATCAAAAGAAATTACCGTGCTTAATTTAGATATCATTAGACTTTTTCATCTAAAACTAGGTCCTGAGGCATTTCCTATTAAAATAAAGCCCGTATCACATATTGTCATTCACAAAGGGCACACCTTCACGAAATATGTTGAAACATGTGAAATGCAATATTGCGATGAGACGGTCAATCTTATCACATCACATCGAAAACACTTTAAAAAAGGTCTGAAATCTTACAAACCGCATGATGTTGCGAAATGTGATAAAAGCCTAGACCTGATTGAAACACATGTCGTAAAGTAACACTTAAGTTCGCTGCACAATAAAAATTATAAGGTAAAATTCCATCAAACAAGCTATGCTTTAAAAATAAAGAACATATCGCTTATCCCGCATCTTGCATCCTGCAGAAACCTAAGGAACTTTAAGAAAGCACACAATCAAATATGCAATAATGTGATTTGCGATATTGCATCGCAATCTCAAAATTGGCATTCTCGCAACTAAAGCTCGCCACCTTAAATTTTTTCTTTCCTGTCTTATGATGCAGAACATTAATGAGAAGTAAAGGTAGCAAAGGAACCATTAGTGGGTATTCAGTATGGGTTAATGGCATTTATGTTTGAAAAGCAACTCGATGTGATATGATATCTTTTCATCTGCATTTAATTAGAACTCCTTTCTTGTCACCTTTTCAAAGTTATCTGTATCATTCATTATCATTTTTATTCTTTCTTGTGTCCATTCGATAGCTTCCACTTTGCTCTATTTCAGGAAAAATCCACAAGAAGCGTCGTTAGAAGCGATGGCAAAGAGGGGAAAGGAAACTGCATCTGAAAAGTTAGAAATGTTCCCTCTTTTCTTTGATACTACGTGCAATAGAGATGGAGGATATACGGAGTAGCCACAAGACTGAAGATAATCCCATATATAGATATGGTCAAGTAGATAATTGATGTGGTAGACGTCTCGGATATAGAGTTCAAGAATCACAAGCAGGAGGTTATAGGATCTTTTTCAGCAGACAACCTATGACTTATGTACCATTTGCCAGAGCCACAAAAGATCTACAAAAAATAGTTCCTCGAGCAATTTCCTAAGGAGAATGAAGACCTAACAGACATCACGCGGGCCTGGACAGCAAGTGAGGGCAAGCTCAAACAGGATAAGACAGGTATGTATTCTACGACATCTATCTCTCCCCCTTATAGTTTCGCAGAAACTATGCTATGTAGATTGTTTGGTAAACCCAATAGCACCAAATATTCCCCAGAATGGATTCCATTAATAGATGCAGTTGTGAACGCAATGATAATGAATTGGGCTCAAATTTTGTCTGATAATTTGGAAAAATCCATTATGGAATATACGAGAAAACTAAGTCCCTCTATAAGGGTTTATCTCCCATTTTTCATCAGTGCCTTTGTAATGGACGCAATCTGTTTTAGTTCTAAATTTCCTATTATGGGATGGAAGTGGACTGTTCAAGACCCGCTTCCTATCCATGTGTACCATAATATTTTGTGGGAGCCTCAATTTCCCCCCCATTTTTATAAGATTTTCCAAGGATTTGCTACCCATCCATAAACAACTCTACAACACAACCACCCCTAGGTTTTCAAAAGAAGCTGAAGTGGATATCTTACATGTAGCCAAATGGTTTGGGGAGGAGACATTTGCCTATATTAGAGTATTTGGGAGCATTTCTTCACCACATGTTCTCCCATACTATGTCCCCAAAAAATTAATGTCTAGGGAGATAGCCTACCAAACGACAGGGGAAGGTGGGTTGAGCAAAGGATTGAAAGAGCAGAAGGTCATTTGGCCTACATTTCCGTTGCAATGTGGTGCATTCGCGCTACATGATTTTGGACATGCATGCAAAGAAGTAGAGATCATGAAGT
This sequence comes from Pinus tabuliformis, assembly GCA_031772625.1. Classification (NCBI taxonomy): domain Eukaryota; kingdom Viridiplantae; phylum Streptophyta; class Pinopsida; order Pinales; family Pinaceae; genus Pinus; species Pinus tabuliformis. The sequence continues at coordinate 2,078,755,674 of CM062818.1, forward strand.
CTCTGAAATTATCTACATTCCTGAGAAGGTAATATGACCCAAATGACCCTTGTAGTGTCCTATCTAGGGTGCTAGATTAGGCTATATTTATTATTGACCAGGATAAGTAAACTTCGAGGCATGCGTCTACAATCTATAGACATAAAGGATTCCTAACTAAGTGTTCATGATGGTAGGTTACAGAACTTCTTTACGGAAGGTTGAGGTATGCTCCCTATCACCTTGACGCTCAGGTCACTCAATTCATCTAACTATTCTAAAAACACTGCGTATTTCTTAAACTAAGATTTCAATCCCCTTACGAGGATGCTATGCATAAAACCCCTGTTCAGTGAACACTCAACATTCAACGTTTATCATTCATGAAAGATTAAGACATACTGAAATCATAGGCACACTTAAATTCAAATACATGGGAAGCAGGGTTCATGAAGATGCTTTAAAAGATAATGAAAGATCAGATCCCTTACAGGATACAGTTCAACGATCTCAGTGATGAATCTTTCAAGCCACCATCATAAACATCATTCATAAGAATTAAATCAACGAAATCATAAACCAAACTCTAATCACTGTGCATACTATTGAATATTTAGAAGTTGCTAATGAAATAAAATGACAGCATACCTGTTCCACGCAGGGCCCGTCTGCGTTTCAAAAGTATACTAGACTGCGCTCAAGCAACTATAGAATCAATGCAATAACAAAATCGTGACTGCAACTAAGTTCTGGTATTAAGTTCAAAAGCTCTGTTTTTCAAAATGATGTACCGATATCAACAACCACACAACTATGTTTACATGTCTTTTTAAAAAAACTAACACCGTTTACATTTGGAACGAATGTACATTCGTTATGCGGCTGTTGCCGCTTTTGTTATGGAATAGTTTTTTTTTAAGTTGTTTCCATTCTGAACCGATTTCAAAAAGGAACAAAACTAAATCGGTTTAGAACCCTATGTTGTTGCTGCTTTTGTCGCCAACATGCTGTGCTTTGACCATCATTGACCACGCATTCAGGAGTGTTGGTTCTGCTGTAGGATAGGTGTTCATGCATGCTTGTACATTCTATTTTTCATCCCTACCCTTTTGCTTTATTTTACCTGTCATGCCATATGTCAAACAATAAACCATTTACAGGATGTTGTAACTTCCTGTAGTCTTTTTATCAAAAATCCCTAATTCTTTAACATAAAACTCATAAATAAATTCTAATGCATTTAACAACTATAATACTGTTAACTTATCAATTTCAATGGAATATAAGAGATTTATGAAGGAAAAAGGTAGGCAAACGATGTGTTTCAGGAGGAAAAAGGAGGTCATGGAATGGTACCAACATCTCTCCTCGGCTTAATGAATTAGCATGTCCTCATGCTAACCTTGATGTGCTTCCTCTGAACTCTGTCCCTGCCTATACCTCTGCTGCCTTCAACAATGTATCAACATTCTTCTTCACTTTGGCATCTTTCTGACCATGGAGCTCATGCTTTAAACTTTTGTACTTTTCCTTGAGGGCCTTCTTTTGGTTGTACCATTTAATGGCCCACTTACAAATATTTGTTTTTTCAGCTTCAAGTTCATTGATTCGTTCCCTTAACTTCTCATTTTTCTGTTGAGTTTCTTTACTCTGTGCTCTTAGCAATTCATTTTCTTTTTTGATGACTTTTTCCAGCATATTGGCCTCCATTAGTTCTTCCTTTAACTTCTCAATTTGCTTCTCCAGTTTCCTCTGTTTCTTAATGGCAGGTTGTGAATCTTTTTCTTGCCTGTTGTTGCTTTCAACCTCCATCTCAGCTTCTGGTTCAGGTTGTGAGTGAGCACTACTATCAATATCCATTGGTATAGGTACATTTGATTCAGGTTGGTCTCCTTGTAGCTGGGCCTTTGATGTTCTCCTGGTTCTTCTTGAATAGGTGGTAAAAATTTTATCTTGCTCTGCTTTCTGAGCATCCTCTTTTCTCATTTTCCTCGTCCTTACACTGCTAACAGGTGGAGGTACCTTTCTTGCTTTGTGTACAGGTATCTCTTCATCAATATCATTCATAAATCATGAGTCCTCCTGTGGTTCTTCCTTGTCCTCTTCATCATTAATTTGGTTGGCAGCCAAGAATTCCTTCCACGTTTTTCCTCTTCTTTGTAACTCATATTCAATAAGAATTTTAACTAGCCCAAAGTGATATAAGCTCTTGTCTTCGTTACCTTTCTACTTTTGGATGGTCTTCGACATTTTGGTTAGGCTTTGCAAGAGGAATTATGGTAGACTGATAACACAATGCCCTTTCAAATGTAACAGTAGTTTGATATGGTACAAGTAAACAATGTTGTAGCGGCCTTCACAAGTTACAAATTTTTGGATGATATAGACCATCTCGTCCCACGGATGCACCAGCTATCTCCTTGGGATGCCTTTCTTCCAATTAACGGATGAAACCCTTGATCTGGACATAAATTGAGTCCATGACTTCTCTTTAAATTGCTTTGTCTTGAAGTACTTCTCCCTTTCTGGGTTGATCCCTAGGGACTCAGCTATGGTGTCTTCCGAAACCCTGAATGAAAAATTACCTATCAGAGCTTTCTCTCCGTTGAATGTAAAAGCGAATTGTTTGGTGACCTCCTCATTACTTCCATGAAACTTATCTAAAAAGGGCAGCCAATGTATTTCTTTGAGAATTGAAATGCAGTCTTCGTGATACTGGGAACTATTGAATATGCTTGGCTCGACCCTATTGGTCATTTTGGCAGAGATTTTTGCTCTAACTCTTCTTTGTTTATGTTTTGCAAATTCAGCAAAGAAGTTTTGATTTGTTACCTTTTGTCTTCCGCCCCAATATTGCTAACCTGGTGGTGCCCTCGGCTCTTTAACACTAGCTCCTTTAGTAACCCAAGCGATGCTCGATTGACTGTCATGTAATTATGGTGGAGGTCGAACCCAATTGACTACATTTTCCTTTCGTGGCACTTGCTACTTTCAGTCCTTACTGTTGAAGTCACAGGAGTCGAATGCTAACATAGAATAACTGAGAATGATAATGAAATAACCGGCTTAACTCAATTCATAACATATTCATCTTTTGAAACAGAGGAATGGCTGTACTGGTCATATGGATACCATCATAGAAGCGCTAGAAGCATATATGAAGTACTGAGATATGTTTTCAGGTAGTCATTTGAATCATTTGACTTCATCGGGTGGTTAATTCATAATTCAGTTGTTTCAAACACAATGAATAAGCCCGCATAACATTTGGTTTTTAAACAATTCACCACGTGTCCCGCTTCTGTTGGTACCCGGCCAAATAGATATGTTGGTATGGTTGTAGGGTCTAATTGGTGTAACAGAGGTTGAAAAGTTGATATAAGAGGGGATTAACGAAATCATATAAGTATGAGATAGGCTGGAGTATTAGGAGATGATAGGAATTAACAATAGGATAAGGGGTGATAGGTATGGGGGTGTCTTTGAAATTGATCATAACAGTCATAGTTATTAAATTTAACATTAAAAATTAATCTAAGAATTTAAATGTTAAGAACAAGGAATACATTACACTTTTGTGGTTGTTCAAGCGTTGCATTGGCATGCTAGGTAGGACTAGTCTCTTTTTACTACTCTTTGTTGTTCATGACAGGTCCCCCTGGAATAGATTCGAATGCAACAGGTCCCTCTGAGATCTGGAAAATGTTCATCCAGCTTCATTGGAATCCGGAAAAAAAAAACTATATGTATACAGGTTCCTTGATCTTTGGTATTTGATGAAGTCTTGGTGACAAGCAACCTTTGGATCCTTGTTGAAACTTGATGAAGCTTTGTTGAAGTAATCTTGAAATAACAGTCTCTTAACAGGTCCCTTTTATGTGTCTTGAACATGTCCCACTACTGTTGGTGCTGGTAACATGGTCTTCTGGACAGAACAGATCCCCCTGCATAATGTTTTTAACCAGGTCCCTCTGAGATAAAATAAGGACAATACAACTTCTTTATTGAACTCTGGAGTGTTGAAACAAACTCTTTGGAAATTTACAGTGAGGAGATGAGATAAGAAATCTTTGAGAATTTACAATGAGGAGATAAGAAAACAAAATGCTGATGCTTCTCCCCCACTAAAGTTTTGACTTATCCTCAAGTCATTATTCAGTTGATGAATCAAACAGGAAACAAAAGAAAAGGAATTCTTACCGCCAACGAATTGGTTTTCAAGTAAGAATTCAGGGTTAGAGTGTGCCAGAGTCTGGTTTTCACATCTAACCCATTTTTATTATTTTTTCGTTGTGTTTTTTTTTTTAGATTTTGTTTTGTTTTGTTTTTTGTTTTTTGTTTTTTTTTTTTTTTTTAATTTGTTTTGAATTTCTAAATTGAAATGGAATGAACTAAGGCAAAGATACTACAGCTGAAGGCTGCAATATCTCAACCTCTCTCTGTTGAGATACAGTTTGAAGAAAAATTTTCTTGCTGATGGGCTTATTATATAGTTTCAAGCGATGACCATTGACAGTAAAGGAGTGCCCTTCTCCATCAATAGTGGTGAGCTTGACTGATCCATTGTCATAGACTTGAATGATTTCGTATGGGCCCATCCAATGTGTAGTAAACTTGGCTTTATGATCTCTAAATTTAGAGTCGAAAAGTAAAGCCCAGTCTCCTTCTTTGAACTGCTTCTTCTTGATATGTGCATCATGCCACTGCTTCCTTTGTTTTTGCATGAGGATTGTAGTTTCCTCTGCTTGCTGCCTCATTTCATCCAATTGGTTCAATTGCTGAATTCTTTCTTGTTGTGTTTGGTTCAAATCAATTTGTAAATCTGCACCCATTTTAAAAGTATGTATTTGAAACTCAATAGGAAGCATTACCTCTTTTCCATACACCAACTGATATGGTGTAAATCCTGTAGTATTCTTCCACGTAATTCTATAAGCCCAGAGTGCATCTTTGAGCTTCTCTTCCCAATTCTTTCTGTTCATTGCCACAGTTTTAGTGATAATCCCTTCCAAAGTTTTGTTTGTGGACTCCACCTGGCCATTGGCCTGTGGATGGTAAGGTGTACTTCTTCTGTGCTTGATTTGGTATTTTTCTGTGATGTCCTTCACTAACTTTGAAGTAAATTGAGTACCTTGATCAGTCACTATCTCCCTTGGTACTCCATACCTTACAAAAATCTCTTCAAAAAGGAAGTTTACCACTGTTTGTTCGGTGGCTCTAACTAGTGCTTTTGCTTCAGCCCATTTTGTTACATAATCAGTACATACTAAGATGTACTTCTTACCATTGGAGGTTGGGTTAATGGGTCCTATAAAATCTAGAGCCCATTTTTCAAATGGCTCTATGTGAACTTGGGGATGAAGTGGCATCTCATCTGTAGCTGTTGGCCTACCCATTCTTTGGCAGCTATCACAACTCTTCACATACTTCTTGGAATCCTTAAGAATGGATGGTCAGTAATATCCAAGACTAACAATTTTGAATGATTTTCGCTTAGCTGCAAAATGCCCACCATACGGTTCATCATGGCAAGATTTTAAAATATCAATTATCTCATCATTTCTTACACATCGTCTAATAATCATATCATAACCAGTGTAAAATAAATCGCCATTAATCCATGAGTATCGAGCACTTTGCTTGACTAGTCTCTTCTTTTCCTTTGGAGTAAAGTATGGAGGTGCCCTTCCTGTAGACAAATAATTGGCCAAGTCGGCATACCAAGGATTCACTATGGAAATTGCAAATAAATTTTCATCTGGAAAAGAATCTTCAACCGGAAAGCCTCACCTGGATTTTGCAGTCTAGAAAGAAAATCTGCCACATTATTCTCTTTACCTGGTCTATCTAACACTATGATGTTAAATTCCTGTAACAATAATAACCATCTGGTAACTCTGCCACTAGTTATTGGTTTATTCATTAAATGGCTAATGGCAGAATGGTCAGTATGTACAAAGACTTCATAACCAGTTATATAATGTTGGAATTTATTCACAGCATATATGATGGCGAGTGTTTCCTTTTCTGTGACTGTGTAGTTTAATTTTGCAGGTGTTAGATTTTTGCTAATGAAATAAATGGCATAATTACAAGATTCCTCCTTTTGGCCTAATGAGGCACCTACCGCAGTGTCAGATGCATCTGTAAAGATATGAAACGGTAGGCTCCAATTAGGCCCCTTTAAGACTGGGGCGGTTGATAACTTCTTTTTGAGTGTTTCTAATGCTTGCTGGCAATTCTCATTCCAGTTGAAAAGTACGTCTTTTGTTAGAAGCTTAAACAAAGGTAAAGCTATTTTACTAAAATGTTCAATAAACCTTATGTAATAGCTTGCATACCCAAGGAAACTTCTTACCTCTCTTTGATTCTTTGGAATTGGCAAATCAACAATGATTTGGATTTTTCTGGATCAACTTTAATGCCTTGAAAAGAAATATAGTGGCCTAATACTATCCCCTCGTTTAACATCATAAAGCACTTTTCATTGCTTAGGGATAGATTAGCTTCAATACATATTTTCAAAACTCTTTCAAGGTTCTCTAATGCATGTTCAAATGAATTTTCGTACACTGAAAAATCATCCATGTAAACTTCAACACAATCATGAACTAAATCAACGAAAATAGCTAATACAGCTCTCTGAAATGTAGCTGGAGCATTGCAAAGTCCAAATGAAAAAACATTATAAGCATAAGTGCCCCAAGGACAAGTGAATGTGGTTTTGTCCTGGTCTTCTGAGGCTATCCTGATCTGGTTGTAGCCACTGAAACCATCAAGAAAAGAGAATGATGATTTCCCAGCTAATGTGTCTAACACTTGGTCAATAAATGGTAGTGGGAAATAATCTTTGAGTGTTGCTTTGTTCAATTGTCTGTAATCAACACAAATTCGCCACTTACCATTTTTCTTGGGCACTATTACCAATGGGGATACCCACTGACTGTCAGAAATAGGATATATAAAATTAACTCTCAACAGTTTTTGCAATTCTTCTCTGACAATATCCTGGAGCATGGGGTTCATTCTTATCTGCGGTTGCCTCACCGATTTGATAGTACTATCAGTATAAATATGGTGAGTGCATGTGTCTGGGTGAATCCCATGCATATCGGTGTAGTCCCAAGCAAATGCTTTCTGTTATTTTCTCAATAGTTGAATCAATTTCTCTTGCTGAGATGAGTCTAGGTGATTGCCAATGTTTAGAGGTTTCCCTGGACTAATCTCTATGATCTGACTCTGCGTGTTTGTAATGGATTGAATGGGAAAAATATCATGAAATGTTGTTTGCAAGGATTGAATGATGCATGTTTCCTGAAAATTTTGGGCTAAAAGTACATCTGCAACATGATATTGGTCGTTTCTCAAATTTTCGGAAATATCAGGTTGAGAAAGGAACAATTCTACCAAATCATTATTATTTTGTTCTTGAAAATCATAGATTTGGTCGATGCTAAAAACAGATTGTACTTCTTCTTTATCATTGTATTTATCGTCAAGCCATAAATTCTGTGCTACTGCTAGTGATTGTGCCGATGGATAAAGAGTGAGTTGTTTTCTTTCAGTTCCTCGTGAAATGATCATATTCCCTGATCGACATCCTATGAATGCATCAGCAGTCGCTAACCATGGTCTACCAAGGATGATAGGGTGCCCTCCTAAATTGGATTTGGGTTGAAGAACTAAGAAGTCCACTGGATACTCCCAAGAGTCTAGTGAAACAATTATGTCCTCCAGAATCCCTTCAGGAATCACTTTAGACCTATCAGCTAGTTCTAGAACAATCATCGTGTGTTGCAAATTTATGAGCTGGAGTGTTCTCATGGTTTCAAGAGTCATGACATTTATTGCGGCCCCAAGATTTATTAAGGTATTTGGAATATGTATGTTGCTAATGATTGTAGTAACTCTGGGGATACCAGGATCAACATACTTTTCCATTGAGATGGTATTTGTCATAAGGCCAGCTAAATGTCCTATAACATGAATGGTTTGTGGATCAATCCTTTTCCTAATGGGCTTCTTAAGGAACATTCCTTTGATTGCTTTAGTATATATGGGAATGTATTTTATGGCTTGCAGTAGCGGAATTTTTATATAGACATTCTTGAGCTCATCTAAAACATCAAACTGTGGTATAGACATTGGAAGTTTCATTTGGACCAATCGGTCTGGAAAAGGTGGATGCAATGGTTGCATTTGTTTATCTTTGGTATCATCATTTAGTTTTCTTTGATTTGTCATTTCGTTTTCATTTTCTGTGTTTTCCTCTTGTTTATCAGTTGTTGGAGAATCTTTGTGGAGTACCTTACCAGACCTCAAGTTGATATTTTGCAAGGGTAGTGTGGGATATGAGGTTCCCTCTTCTACATTGTAGGCTGGCCTCTCTGCTCTGTTATTTGGATTTGGGGCAGTTTGAGCAGGAATTTGAGTAGGTCTGGGAGGTTGTAAGTTAGATGGAAATTGCAATTGTGGTGGATTTATTGGTGGAGGAGCAGGCAGTGCTTGTTGAGTAGGTTGAGGTTGATGTTTGTAAACAACTTGCTGCTGAGGGTACTGCTGATATGATTGAGGATGTGACAAGTATGGCTGATGATATTGTTGATATGGCTGCGAATATGGTTGATATGATTGAGGATATGTATGATATGATTGAGAGTATTGTTGAGATGGTCTCCATTGTTGCTGTGGGTGATTTTGGTGCTGCCATGGCATGGGTACATTCCATGAATTCTGAGCATACATTTGATCATTTACAGGAAATTGCAAATTCTAATTTGGAAACATACCTTGAGGTGCTGGTCTTGGCTGCCATGGTCTCTTTGTGCCCATGTAATATACATTTTCCATCTCTGCATTAGCTGCCATATTACAATTCTGCAAAACCTTAACTTTAGAACAATTAAATATATCATGATTTTCAGTACAAAAGGCACAAACTTGGATGTTTTCTAATGGGCAGTCTTTTAAGGCATGTTTCTTCCGACATTTTGGGCAGAAGATAGCCATTATCTGATCTTCATCTTCTTGTTTCTTCTTAGCTTTTAGAGTGTCAAGTTGGTTTCCTAAGGTGCTTAACAGATCTGTTTTAAATTCTTCTAATAGATTCCCTATTTCAACCCTTGTGACACTTGCTGAAGTAGATTTTGTGGCTTTGGATGACAAGATTCTTTTTCCAATTTTAGCTTTGCTCCTTGAATACTTTTCGCATAATTCAACGATTTCTTCAAAAGGTAAGGTAGAAATGTCACCCTTGCCCATCAAATTAAGATCATCCAAGTATTCATCTCGGATGCCTTTCAAGAATATTGTGCAAATCAAATCAAGAGGCATAGTTCGGTGTTTGGATTTTTGTAAGTTGTAGACAAACCGTTCTAAGTATTCCTCTAAGGTTTCATCCTCTTGTTGGTTCATTCTAAAGATATCATCTTTGGAATCTTTCGATCTACAATAAGGTTGATATTTCTTTAGAAATATTCTTCTCATGCCATCCCAATCAGTTATCGCATGTTCACCAAGCCCCATGAACCATCTTAAGGATGATGCCTTTAATGTCGTTGGGAAGAGTCTAAGCCTATGGGCATCATCTGTGTAACCATATGTTCGACATACAATGTAAAACTCGAACAAGAATGAATCTGGGTCTTCTGAAGCCATGCCATAAAAGTTTGGTAGCACGGATGGAGGTATGTTTTTCATTTTTATCTCATCATCTTCTTATGGTTTTTGAATAGGAAACTTAAAGGTTGACTCTTCTTCATCTCTTTGTCCTTGATTTGGTACTGATCCATCTCCTTCCTCAACCATTTTAAGAGGTTCCTCTATGTCAGTGTCACTTGTTTCAAAGAGAATATTAAAGAAAGATTGTTCGGTCACTGTGCTACTTTCTCCTTGTGTAGAGGATCTAGGAAAGTGTCTCTTCTGAGATTTGTGTACTAATAAAGTTTGCCTCTCGATGAGAGTAAGTATTTGCCCTGACTTTTGTTTATCCTCTACTACTTGTATGGTGACTTCCTTAGCTGGTGTTGTATTTCCTAAAGAGTCTGCTCCTGATGATAGGTTAGTTTTTGGATGGGGGGTTTTTATGAATCTACCTTGATTATCTCTAGATCTAGGCATGAGTGAACATGATTTCTAAATCTATGTTTTTTCTCATTTTTGTTTATTGATTTTTTTTTTCTTTTTTTTTTTTAATCCTTTAACTACACCTCCCCGACAATGGCACCAAAATGTAGTGTCCTATCTAGGGTGCTAGATTAGGCTATATTTATTATCGACCAGGATAAGTAAACTTCGAGGCATGCATCTACAATCTATAGACATAAAGGATTCCTAACTAAGTGTTCATGATGGTAGGTTACAGAACTTATTTACGGAAGGTTGAGGTATGCTCCCTATCACCTTGACACTCAGGTCACTCAATTCATCTAACTATTCTAAGAACACTACGTATTGCTTAAACCAAGATTTCAATCCCCTTACGAGGATGCTGTGCATAAAACCCTTGTTCAGTGAACACTCAGCATTCAACGCTTATCATTCATGAAAGATTAAGACATACTGAAATCATAGGCACAATTAAATTCAAATACATGGGAAGCAGGGTTCATGAAGATGCTTTAAAAGATAACAAAATATCAGATCCCTTATAGGATACAGTTCAACGATCTCAGCGATGAATCTTTCAAGTCACCATCATAAACATCATTCATAAGAATTAAATCAACGAAATCATAAACCAAAATCTAATCACTGTGGATAATACTGAATATTCAGAAGTTGCTAATGAAATAAAATGACAATATACCTGTTCCACGCAGGGCCTGTCCGCGTTTCAAAAGTATACTAGACTGCGCTCAAGCAACTATAGAATCAACACAATAACAAAATCGTGACTGCAACTAAGTTCTGGTATTAAGTTCAAAAGCTCTGTTTTTCAAAATGATGTACCGATATCAACAACCACACAACTATGTTTACATGTCTTTTAAAAAAAACTAACACCGTTTACATTTGGAATGAATGTACATTCGTTATGCGGCTGTTGCCACTTTTGTTATGGAATAGTTTTTTTTTAAGTTGTTTCCATTCTGAACCGAATTCAAAAAGGAACAAAACTAAATCGGTTTAGAACCCTATGTTGTTGCTGCTTTTGTCGCCAACATGCTGTGCTTTGACCATCATTGACCGCGCATTCAGGAGTGTTGGTTCTGCTATAGGATAGGTGTTCACCCATGCTTGTACATTCTATTTTTTGTCCCTACCCTTTTGATTTAGCTTACCTGTCATTCCATATGTCAAACAATAAACCATTTACAGGATTTTGTAACTTCTTGTAGTCTTTTTATCAAAAATCCCTAATTCTTTAACATAAAACTCATAAATCAATTCTAATGCATTTAACAACTATAATACTGTTAACTAATCAATTTCAAGGGAATATAAGAGATTTGTGAAGGAAAAAGGTAGGCAAATGATGTGTTTTAGGAGGACAAAGGAGGTCATGGAATGGTACCAACAGCCCTACTAAGGACTTCACTACTATGGTGAAAATAAAACCAGTCACCCATGAGGAGGACGCCTTCGATGACCTCTTCCTACAAAACGAAATGTTTTCAGAAGTGACGCATATGACATCACTAATTTTTACCCTAGATGATGTTAAAGCTTTCCATGTGTACAGAAAGAGGAGATTATTGAAGGTCCCATTGGACCTACTATAGATTGAACCAATAAGGGAGCCAACTCCTAGTGTAAGCTTGGAGGACAGATCCAAATATAATTCCAAAGAAGAAACCCAAGAGAGATCTACTCATGAGTTGGAGCACTCAGAGCAATAGTCTCAAAATGGGGAAGGAAATAAAAATAAAGAGTCCAAAAATGACACAACTAGAACTACAGAGGAAACAACGTAGCAAACCTTGGCAATGAAATAGATAGAAGTTCACTATACATCCACTCAGTCAGCAAAAAGCCCAGTTATTGATTTGGAAAAGAAATGGGAAAAATTCAATAAGAAGATTCACACAGAAGAACAAACATCTAAGATACAGACTCCTAAGAAAACACAACGCAAATAAACTCAAGAAACAACAGTGGAAAAAACTGTAGGCACTCAAGATGTTGAGCTCATTCATGCCACCCCCACTTCAAAAATTATTCTGAGAATTGAGGAAATTCCTCCACTAGACGTATTTTATAGCCCTACCCACAAAGCTGTCGTCAAGAGATAGAGGAATAAAATAAATCTAGATGTTATAATTGTTATGACCCCTGACAATGAACCAATGGACATTGTATGGAAGGACTAACTCATGGACCCATCTGAAAATCTCACAAAATTGTCGCAATTCACAAGAGCCTATGCTACGAAAACTATTGACAAAGTGATAGAGGTCCAAATGCTACTTAAAGAAAAGGAACAAAGAATTCTGCTGTTGGAACAACAATTAGCTCAGGAGAAATCCAATAAGCAAGGAGAGTTACAAGTAGCCCAACTCCAGCAGGAATTTGAATAGATGTGTCGTACCTCTGAGATAATAATGGTCAGCTATTATGCCTAAGCATCGAAGATAAATGTTTTGGGGGTTTTATTTTAATTTGGGAGACCAATGGATGAAACAGATATAGAACTGATGTGCCTAACCTCTTGAATAATATCAATATCTCAGTAGAGGGTTGCTATAAATATTTACACAATGAAATAGCTTTTATGATGATGAGTAGAAATAGAAAAGTAATATGATTGCCACAGTTTTCAAATTGAAAGCTAAATAATCATAAGTATGAAAACCTTTAAACTATGTTTAAAGGTTTGAGAAAATACACATGAGCTTACAAAAGATGCTGATGATTTATTAATTTTGAGGGAATTAATTAAACAAACAGTCCATTAATTCATTCTCTTTATAGATTATCACTTCAGAAAGCTTATAGGAATAGATTGAAATACAATTATTCCTACCTAGTTATCTCTGCAAGACACAAGTATATGAAGAAAAAACATAATGAATGACACTGGAAAAACTTACAGGAAACACAAACTGTGTAAAATAGAATTCAGAATCCTTTGCTTTGTATTAATGATCCAGAAAGATTAATTACATCAGATGTCTAGAAATTATTCTTCAAGGGTGCAACCCTTAATAACTCATGAAGAGAATTATTTATACAACAGTAGGATGAAAAATATCTTGAATTGCTTTTACAAAAATAGATTATTTACACAATAAAAAATAAAACTGTCTAATGATCTAGCGTTGCTTTCGTGTTGCATTGTTTGATGACTCTCACTGAAAAGTTTGAAAAGTGGTTGAAGATGGTTGACTGTTCCCTTAAAAACTAAATGTTGTTCAATAATCCTTAATCAAGTAAATCCATTCATTCTTCCCAACGTTTCTTATCTAGGATAGAAATCTTTGTTACCCTCCTGTAGATTTCATCCATTTCGATATATGTAGTAAAAGTGGGTTTTACCATAAATATATGCTTGATTCCATCCAGGATGAAGAAAGAATCCCTGAGTGTTTTTACTATGAGAGATGGTGTTGCTGATTTGACATTGGCTACTGAAGCTGCATGGGTGCAAACCTCTATTAACTTTTTGACATAATCCTCAATTGGCATCAATTTATCATTAATAACCATCATAGAAGGTAAACCTTTGTTGATCAAAGGTTCAATTTTTTTGAAGAATCTCTTAACCATGTTGTTAACATTGTTGCACTATTCTTGTAGCTGAATGTTGAGATTTCACTTAGTGATAATCTTCTTTACTTATAATATTGTTGCAATTCTGTCACTTATCCTTAACTCCTCAAGCTCATAGTCATCCTTAGAATTCATAAATTTGATTATATTAGAGGCAGTCTCTGGCATATCCTCCAGCCGCCTAGTTATGGATCCCACTGCTTCCTAAAATTTTTCCAAGAGATCTTTTTTATTGAATGTTATCTTAATGGAGGGCCAAATCGCCTTGATTACCTCTGTGATTTCTTCCCATAGAATTTATTTTGCTAAACCCAACTTGTTTCCTATGAAAGAATCTGTGAGTTCTTTCTTCAACATTTCCACTTGGCCTTTGAGTATGTTTGTTTCAGTTGCATGTGAACAGTCTGATATAGGCTTCATAAGCCGTAACTCTTTGAGTTCATCCTTTAGTTTATTGATTTCTTCTGTCTGGATAGATAAGTTCTAAATAGCTTCAGTAAGTTGTTCATCTCCTTATGTTGTACCTGTTGCTGATGTAGTGGCTCTAGTAGAAACTGTAGTGATGGGAACTGCTGCAAGAGAGACTACATCCACTGAAGTTTGAATGTTCTTGATAGCTTCCTCCTTCTCCTTAACCAACTTCTCCATCTTCTCCTCCATTTGTTTTACTTGCAAATTCTATTCTATGATGAGCTTTATCATATCTGACTTTTGGGTCTCTGTCTCCTCGATTTCTTTGGCCATTGGATCCTTAGATGCTGGTAGTTTCAGCTGTTTCTTTAGTGCTGCAACCTCAGTGTTCTTTTTCTTAATGAGCTCCTCTGCAGCATTTATGTTTGAGGGATCATATCCCATCCTTAGCACTATATTTTCCAAAGACTGAATCTTGGTATCCTTTTCTAATGAGGAGACCTTCTCCAACTTTAATTGTGACTGAATGTTGGCCAATGTAACTTGCATCTTTGAAAAACTCATAGCAATGTTTGTCAAGGTTGAAGCAATCATCTGTCCAATTTGTTTGTGCATCTCAATTTGATCAATTGGATGCACATCCTTAACATTAAATTCAAAAGAAGTGTGTTTCTGGTATTGTGCTGTAGTCCTGGGCTGAGGAACTTGGGCCTGCAAGAAATCCATTTGCATCTTCCCCTTCTCAGAGTCAAAGACTGAAAGAAGCCTTGCTTGAGAGCTGGAAGAATGCTTCCAGAACTGGGCATAAGTATTCAACTTCAATTCCTAATTCTTTCTTTTTATTTCACTAAAGACATGGAATATGTCTTCCTCTTTATTCTCTGGAGTGCTACCAACAATTTGGATTATTTTTTGTTCATGAGAAGTGGTAGATTGAGTTGGAGATTGTATAGACTGTTCACCAGACTGTGAATCAATATTCATAGAGACCCTTTGTTTCTTTTCCCTGTGAAAAAATTTGAAGCCTTGGCTTGTTGCCTCTATTACAAGTGAAGATTTTTCTTCCCTCCCTCTCTTGGTTGTATTTTCCTGTGCAATTGGAGTTTGCATATTAGATGTAGAAACTACCTACTCCTTAGCCTCCTCGAGGGTATTCTCTGTCCATTTCAACTAATTCTTGAATTTTTCTATCTCAGGCCTAGTTGTATGTTGATATGGTGTGAACTTATTTTCCACCTTGAGTTTGGAGATGACTCCCAATGGGTTGTATGACCAAGAGAAATTGAGAGAAAAATTCATTTCTTTTAGTAGCTTATCAGCTTCCTCCCCTGTTGTCTTGGTATTACAAATGAAGGGATCAACTTGAGCTTTGAGCTTAAATTGTGATTTCTTTTTAGCAGCTACAAAATGTACTTCATCTGCATTTAATATTTTCCCCAAGTACTCCAATGCAAATAATATAATAGGGAGGTACTTTGGCAGTTTGTAGGGTGGTAGCTCATCCAAAAACCCTGATTTATGTGTAGTTCTGGTAGCAATACCAATCTCATGTTGCAGCTTGATCTACGAACTGAAGTTCTTTGACAATCTCTTCACTGATCCTTGGTAATGGAGTGATGCTCAAAAGGCTGAGGGCTGGATGAATAAACAGTTCTATGAATTGCTTATATGTGAATTCTTCTTTCTCCTTCATTTCCATTGAAATCCAGAAAATGACAGGCTCTGGCGATCCTTCTTCATCAAGTTTCTGCAAGGAAAATGGGAATTTGTCCCCTTGAAAATACATAAAAATATAAACAAGTAATGGAGCATACTTGAATACTTCTTTAGTGTTAAATTTGACAAACTGCTCATGTATGGTTTCAGCTATGAAATGACTGAAGTCATGCATGACAGTAAGCTTAGAATCAGAAGAAAACATGGATAAGAAACCAAGGATGTCTTCATTGATAGACAAATCAGAGTGATAACCAAGCAAATAAGATAGGATAGTAGTAGTATGCTTGGTTCTATCAGGAAACATAGATGAATCATAAGGGGGATTTCTCTTTGGTAGAGGACTACCAATTTCTAAAAATAGTTCTAGGTTCTGGGATCTCTTGGTAAATTCCAATTTGTTATAAGCTTCTATCAGGTTTTCATGAGAGAAAGGATGAGTTGGTGTAGTGGCAGGGGCCTGCAACATTTTCTCAATTGAATTAGCGTTAATGGAACAAAGGATTTCTCCAGTAGGTGAGATAATTGCTCTCTGGTTGGGATCATAGGATTCATGGCATTTTCTCACAAACTCTTGACCTCTGTGTATTTGTGGAAAAATATAGTGAGGTAATTGGGATAACAAGAGCCCAATTTCATCACTCTGGTCAATTAGCTACTCTTCCCACCAACAATAAATTTCAAATAAATCAAATTGAGAAGAAGTCTCAATGATTTTTCAATCCTTGTCAACTAATGGAGTATGGTGGAAATCAATCTGTGGTTGAATTAGAGGATTTGAAACTTCTGCAATTGCTTTTCCCTTGGGAGGCATTTTGTCAAACGAAACTGTGGACTGTAAATGACAAAATGGTAAAAGGAGTTACCAGAGTGGAGACAGGTAACTAACAAGTGGACCTAGAAGATGTGCTTATGAAGAGGACAAGTGGGTGAGCTGTATGAGAAGGTGGGCTTGAAGAATAATCTTGGTCACAGAAGTTAACTGTGTAACCTTTGAAATGAAAGACATAGTGTTTATAAAGAGAAAAATGGAGTAGGATGGTGGGGCCGAATGTTTAAAAATGCATTAATTATCCAATGGGTTAATTAATGAACATTTGGTTATAAATGTGCAGGAGCGGAAATGAATGGGCAACAGATAGGCGAAAAATGATTGGATGGGAGACATGAATTGAAATGTGACGTGGGGTGGAGGTAACAACTATGAAGGATATCGCGTTCGGGGGTAAGACGGAGCGGTTTGTGGTTTTGGGATTTTTAGTCCTGAAAGACTAAAAGGTACTTTTGTGGTTTATATTGGTGGTATTAAAGACTACCCCTTTCGACCTCCCCACCCGCCATTATACTTTGAACGACGAATGAGGGCCAAAAGTGAGTGTGGGTCGTATGATTGCGGAGGAGTGTGTGGGATGAGAGGTGAGGTGGAGGGAGTTTAATGTGTGAGCGGGGAATGAACGGTGCGGTCACGATATGATAGGTGGATGCTGTAGCTATGGATCTGGGTGTTTTAATGAATGAAGTGATAGCATATGAATGAAATAACATAAAGTCCGAACTTTGGTTATTCAAAAAATGACACAGGAGGTCAATTGAACAACAACTGAACAACAATTGAACAACAATTGAACATCAATTCACTCTATGTCATTGATCTCCTCTCTCCAGATCTAATGGTCGGCAGTGACATTGAAAATCACACTTTCTTCTGCCCAAGGTTCATTCACTCATGAATGATGCGATGCAATATTGATCCCACGTTCAACAATCAACAATCATCCAATGGTTGACAACGGTATCACACAGGGAACTTGCACGACGCTTACCTGCCCTAAATGTTTTGATCTTTAGGAAATAACCATTTCAGCATTTGAAACTTTCACATTTCTACCTATGAGAATTAATTTAAAACAAATCCAATTATGATGCAACTGTATAATTAGATAAAATAACCAAGTGTGGCAACTAAACAAACTGCACACAACTATTATTTTTCAAACTGAATTTAGAACAAAGTAGTGGCATTTAGATTTGCAACACTTTCAGAGTTGATTTCATTTTCTTTTCTATCTAACCTAATGATCCGAATTGGATCATCAAAAAATTCCATGATTGGTCAAAATGAATGACAGACTTCAAGAAATTTTATAGTTATTAGAAATAACCTCTAAATAATGGCAATTTGCAGCCAGCACGGAACAACTAGGACCTTCAGTCAAAGTGCGCTGACCGTTGGCCCATGGAGACTGCGCATGGTGCAAAAATGGCAATTGGGAAGCTCAGATATAGAAATGGAGGTTGTTTCTGATACGCGATTAGCGCAAATCATATATCATTGGGCAAAACCCCTAGAGAAGGAAAAGCCCCGAGCGCTCAGTCACAAGGAAAACTAGAAAACCATGGTAAAGCGCTAAAACCTTCAAGGTGGGTCCCGCGCTCAAAAACAGTAGAATATTGGAGGCATTTCGAGTGGTAAGTGGGTTTGGCCAAGGACCCAATGATTCCATACACCGAGTGATGCGTGTCCAGTGGATGAGAGAGAAAAACCACTTACATCGCAGAGTAACGGTCGAGCAACTCAACCGTGCGATATGAGCGAAGACTGTAGGATCTGGGGGCTCCAGATCAACGACGAAGGTCCAACTTGATGGATGACCATACCCGAGGGAGAAATAAACTGCGGCGCATAAGATTTGAATTCTGATTTGACCGATGAGTCGATAGAAGGATCTGTTTCACAGGCATCTGGGAAATAACGGAAATAACAACCATTCAAGAAGAAATGACACTCAGTTCATAAAGAGAAAGGTGGCCACCTCTCTGCGAAGCGTTACACAGCGATGGTGACGCAGGGTAGAGGAGTTCCAGTGGATAGAGGCGGGCGATCCAGAGAGCCAGGAAGTAGAAACGAATAGTCAGAGGAACGAATTGGCTTTAAAGCCATGAGTAGACAGTGAGGCAGAAGAGGTAGAAAAGAAGCCAAATGCCGAGAGACAAAAAAAGAGAGGCAAGATTATCGAGAACAGAGAAGCCAAGCTGATCATCAGAGCAAAAGAAGCATTGAGCAGACAGAGACCAATTGAGATCGAAATTCAGTAAGGGGAGTCTGTGAACTCTAAGGACTTAGTAATTCGAAGTGCCATCCTATTGATCATTCTTTGTTAACTGATACTCAGATTGAGCTCCTTATTGTAAAAATCTATTTTAAAGACATAATAAAAAGGCCACCACTGAAGGCTGGATTAGGAGACGTAGCCCAAGAGGATTGGGTGAACTCCTTATTAAATTTTTGTTCTCTTTATACTTTGCTTACTGTGATCTCTTATTGTTTCAAGTGTCTGTGTATTTCGCAATCTTATCGATCCGTTGCCTAAAATAACATAGACAAACACCAGCACATGAGTCTATAATACCTTCATTAACTTCCTGAGGTCACCTAGGGGTGATTTCAGATCAAGTGGTATCAGAACATTAGGTTGTTAAGGTTAGACAAGCTTGTGCTGGATTTAACTGTTGAATGCTAACTAGATCAAAGCTCAAATTAGGAGAAGGAGATTTGGTCGAAACTAATCATGAAATTGGAAGAGTCTATCCTCAGAAGAAAATGGCGGAGGAAGGTTCCTTGGGTCCAGACCCACAATTTATAGAGACTTTCCAGGCCATGAGGTCCATGGTAGAGGAAATGTATAGGGACTTTAGAAAACAAAAGGATGAGGAATAATCAGGCTCCAAACAAGATAAGGGGGAAGAAGAATCTCTCCTCCATGACCACTCCAAAGGCAAAGGGAAAGAAGAAAGCTTTCTCTTACATCCTAATAGCCCTAAACATAACAAGAAAACATCTTTGATTAAACTAGATGTTAAATTTGATTTGCCAATATATCATGCAGAGTTGAATGCAGAGAAGCTAGACAATTGGATCAGACAAACTGATGTTTATTGTAGAGTGCAGAATATCGACTCAGACAAGAGCAATATTCAGCTGGCCAGCCTATGCCTTGGGGGCACTACCTTGGTATGGTGGGAAGGAAAGACCCAAGCTGACATGAAGAAACATAGTAAGAATCTTTCTGTCTGGAGTGAATTTGTTTCTACAATCAAAAAGCAGTTCTATCCACTGGCTTACATGCAGCAAGCCATGATGAGCTGGCAAACTCTTCGCCAATTGAAAGGGCAAAGTGTACAAATTTACACTCAAGAATTTAGGAAGAGAGCTTTAATTCTAGGAATTTCATTAGACTCACCTGATACTCTGTTGAAGTACATAGGTGGTATGCATAGCTACATGAGGCACACTATCCTCATGTTTAATCCCACTACTCTAGATGAGGTATCTGTTCAGGCTATGCATCTAGAAGCTAGAGGAAAGAATGGGAACCCAGAAGTTGGGGGATCATCCCAACCCACTGCAATCAAGAATAAGGAGAAGAGAAAACATAAATGGAAAGAGAGGAAGACAAACACTGTACAGAAGAGCAAGTCCTCATGTACTCACTGTAAGAAGGAGGGGCATGATGATGAACAATGTTGGATCCTGCATCCGGAGCTAGGACCTAAGATGTTTGAGGGCAAGAAGAAGAAGACTGCTGCAGCTATTCAGAAATATTTGGGGTTAGACTCAAGAGACGAAAAAAAACCATTGCAGCCATAGGTATAAGAGGTTGTCTACTTTAGAAAATGCAGAGATCAAGAAGCAGGTGCAGGAATTGCTTGAGAAAGGGTTTATCAGACCTAGCACATCACCATGTGGATCTCCAATCATTTTGGTGAAAAAGAAAGATGGCTCGTGGAGAATGTGCATTGATTACCGGGAATTGAACAAGATAACAATAAAAAATCATTATCCTCTTCCTCACATAGATGATTTGTTAGATCAATTGAAGGAAGCTGTTTGCTTTTCCAAGTTAGACTTGCATAGTGGATATAATCAGGTTAGAGTTGCAGAACAAGATGCATGGAAGATGACTTTCAAAACAAAGCAGGGATTGTATGAGTGGCTAGTTATGCCTTTTGGCTTAACTAATGCTCTTGCTACTTTCACGAGAATGATGAATGATGTCCTCAGATATTTTCTTGATGATTTTTTTATTGTATATCTGGATGACATTCTTATATTTAGCAAAACATGGGAAGAACACTTAAAGCATGTTAAGTAGACATTAGATGTTTTGAAAAGAGAAAAACTTTATGTTAAACTCTCAAAATGTGAATTTGGCAAAACATCCTTGAATTATTTGGGTCACATAGTAGGGGGTGGTAAATTTAAGATATATCCCTCTATGGTTGCTGTCATTGTAAACTAGCCTAAACCTAGGTCTGCCATAGAAGTTAGAAGCTTCTTAGGAGCAACACAATATTGGAGAAAGTTTATTTCTAATTTTTTCTTAATTGTTGCTTCCTTACATGCTTTAACAGGATTGAACAAGGTGTTCCAGTGGGGAGGCAAACAACAGAAAGCCTTTGACACCTTGAAAGAAAAGATTAGTACAACACCTGTACTAGCACTACCCGATCTTCAAAGGCTATTTGAGATCCAAACAGATGCCAGTGACTATGCCATGAGAGCAGTTTTGATATAGCATGGTAAACCCATATGTTATCATTCTGACACGTTTAACTCTACAGTAGTTAACTATCCCACATATGATACGGAATTGTATGCATTAGTACAGAGTGTGAAAAAGTGGAAACATTACTTAACGGGCAAAGAAACAGTGATACATGGCGATCATCAACCACTTCAATATCTACACTCCCAAACTACGTCGTAACAATCATGACACTACAGATGGATGGGGTTCCTATAGCAGTTTCATTTAGTCATCAAATATAAAAAGGGCATACATAATAAAGTTGCAGATATGTTATCTAGACCCATTATAAATGCATCTACTATACTTAAGCATAATTTTGTATTGCATGAGAGCTACATTGAACAATATGCTCAAGATATAGACTTTAAAGATGTATATTCAACTTTAAGTCAAGGCAAACGAGTAGAAGAATTGGATTATCACATTAAGGACCAACTCTTGTATCATTTTGGGAAGTTATGCATTCCACAAACTGAAAGAGTAAAGATAATACGAGAGGCACACACTTCTCTAATATCAGGTCACTTTGGGGTAAGTAAAACAGTTGCACAGCTGCAAAGATTTTGTTATTGGCCAAAAATGAATGAGACAGTTTCTAGATATGTAAGAGGGTGTACTATGTGTGCTAAAAGCAAGCCCAACAATATGAAACTAGGCTTGTACACTCCATTTCCAGTTCCTTCTCATTCTTGGGAAAGTGTTTCCATGGACTTTGTTGGAGGACTGCCTAAATCTAGGAAAGGTCATGATTATCTGTATGTTGTTGTGGATAGGTTCAACAAAATGTGTATTTTGATACCTTGTAATAAACAGATTACAGCTGAACAAACTACAAACTTATTCTTTTAGCATGTATGGGTTCATTTTGGATTACCCATTTCCATTATATCTGATTGAGACACCCGATTTGTGGGGAAGTTTTGGTCAAGTCCGTGGGAACTGATGGGCACCAAACTAAAGAAAAGCACAACTTTCCATCCACAAACCGATGGCCAGATAGAAGTAGTCAACAGTACAATGATCTAGTTGCTCAGGGGATATTGCAGAAAGCATCCCAAGCTTTGGGATGAACATTTGTGTTATGTGCAGCATGCTTACAACTGAGCCAAACATTCTTTCACACAGAGATCTCCTTTTGAGACCTGTTTTGGTTTCACACCAAGGTCTCCCTTGGATTTTGTCTTTGGTAAGGACACAATAGTTGATGGACATAGTGATGTGGACAAGGCAGCTAGGTTCATTGAACAAATCCAATAGATCCATCAAGTGGTACAGGAACAGCTGGAAAGGAGCTAGGCCAAATACAAGGCAAAGCATGACAAGCATTGGATGGAGCATAGTTTCCAAGTTGGTGATCAAGTCTGGCTGTATATCAGCAAAGACAGGATGCAAGGTGAAGGTAAAAAGATAAAACCAATAAGGTATGGACCTTTCAGGATCCTTGAGAAAATTGGTGAGAATGCATTTTGCGTTGATTTACCAGCTTACATGCACATCTACTCAGTCATTAATGCGGATAGCTTGAGATTATTTGAACCTTCGTTAATTGAATATCCTGAAGAGTAGAGTCAATTTCCTTCTATTGATGACCTATTACCTGAATATCTTAATGAATTGCAAGAAGACACAGTTCTGGACAGGAAGGTGAAAACGACGAGCAGGGGAGATGTTAAGTACCTCAGAATTGGACTCAAGGGTTCAAAGCCAAGCAGATCAAAATGGATATGATTGGACAGGTGAGAAAGTTGTATCCTCACTTAGGTGATGCTTGAAAACCAAATTTTGGTGGTCCAAAAGCTTTTTCCGTGGGAAGGTCGTGATCTGAATTGGATCCTCAAACAATTCCAGGATTGGTCAGAATGAATGACAGACTTCAAGAAATCTTATAGCTATCAGAAATAACCTATGAATAATGGAAATTTGTAGCCAACATGGAACAATGAGGACCTTCGGTCAAAGCGCGCTGACCGTTGGCCCATGGAGACCATGCACGACACAAAAATTGTAATTGGGAAGCTTAGATCCAGAAATGGAGGTTGTTTCTGATAGTTGGGCAAAACCCTCGAGAAGGAAAAGCCCCGATCGCTCGGTCACAAGGAAAATAGGAAAACCATGGGAAAGTGCTAAAACCGGCAAGGCAGGTCCCGCGCTCAAAACTCGTAGAATATCGGAGGCATTTCATGAAAAGTTATTGAAAATTAAAAGATATTGTACCTAAGGATTGTAGCCATTGGACTCCTAGTACAACAACAACACCACCAATTGGAATGGAAAGCATTGGGCTATTCAATACATAATCTCCCATGGATAACTTGCTATTATGGTACTTTCCAGAGCAATTTATGGTTCCTCCACTTGCAACCATCACTTTCAACTCTAGTGTTGGATATAGGAAGCAATTCAATTCCTCTGCTATCTTACAATGAATAAAATTATGGGTACTTCCCAAATCAATCAACACTATTACCTTTTTCTTCTCGCTATGTCCTTCTATCTTGATAGTTTGAGGAGTGGTAATTCCAGCTAATGCATTACAAGATAAGGTCGGATTCATTTCTTCTTTATCTAAGGTTTGTTCCTAGATTATATCCTCTTCTTTTGAAATTTCTTGTTCCTTTTCTTCTTCATCTTCAAAATCAATGTAGAATAATTTCTTCTTAGCACACTTATGACCTTTAGTGTATTTGCTATCACAACTGTAACAAATCCCTTTTGCTCTTTTTTCTTCCAATTGTTTTGGTGTCAACCTTGTAGGTTGTGGAAGGCTAGGGGCAGCAACATTTCCATCTTTATAGTTGTGAGGGGTAGGCTTCCTGGTTGCCATAATTTTGCTTTCCATTTTTCTTGCTAACTTAAATGCCTTCTCCAATGAATCAGGTTCCCAAAGGTGAACCTCACGTTGGATATTATCCTTTAAAGTCCCTATGAACACATCAATCTTATGCTCCTCTGGAATATCTTTTACCCTTATGTTCAATTTTTGGAAGTCCTTAATGTGCTCCATCATTGAACCCTTTTGTTTGAGATTTATCAATTGGCTAAAAAAGGTGTTACTTTTTGTATCCTCATAATGTGCTATCATTTCTTCCGTAAAAATTTCCCAAGTGACAATTTGTTTACGAGAGCAAAGCCATCGATACCATACAAACTAGTTTGGTTCCAAATATAAAGTTGTAATACGTACATTTTGTGTGTTTTGCACATTATGGAGTTCAAAAAATTGCTCCATCTGTAGTATCCATGTTCCGGGATCCTTGCCATCAAACTTCCTCATAGCAATTTTTGGAACATGGTGGGTCTTCAATCCAACATTAGAGTCTATGAAATCATGATTAACATTTATTTTGTTCTCATCATGAGTTTCCTTTACTACCCTTTCACTATTAGTGACCATTTCTTGTAGCAACTTATTCAAATTTATCTTTAATTCTTCCATCTTATCATCCATGCTATTCATCTTAGCTTCCATCTTAGTGTCCATGCCATCCATCTTAGCTTCCATGCCATCCATCTTAGTTTCCACGCCGTCCATCTTAGTTTCCAAGTCATTCATATTAGCTTCTACGCCTTTCTTTAAATCATCCATCTTATCTTCTACGTCTTTCTTTAAACCATCCATCTTATTTTCTATTACCTTTTGTGTGAGTGAAATTTGTTGCACTTGGTTTCATAATATTGATATATCATGTTGCATTTCTTCCTCTTCTTCATGAGTCATGCTAGAGCTTTCAAGTTTCTTACTAGGTGTTTCCATTTTCTTTCTTCGGAGCATTAATTACCAATAATAATGCTTCACTATGCCCCTTGAATTCCTTAAAAATAATTTTTCAAACCAAGCTTATGTAAAAATTTTAAAAATACACACCTTTTTTCACTTGTAGGAGCTGGAAATTGAATCTGATGTACCTCTGTAATTTTAGATTTCCCAGTTCAGAAATCATGACCTGTAGTAGCCCTCTGCGTCCTCTTTCCAATGCCACCAGTTTGATCAAAATTGGATTCTCCAAGGAAGAGTTATTCCAAATCTCCCAAGGTGACCTGATTATAGACTAGTTTAGTAGAGAAAACTTGTACGATGTGCCATGTGTCACTGTTTCAACCTTAGTATCTGGGACTGATATACAAAAAACTATAGGTCATCCTAGTTCTGAAACTTCTTATGATATTTCAATCTGATGCTCAAAAAAAAAGTTATGATGATTTTCCCCAGGTCACCTATTTGGAATGTAATTCGGGAGTCTGCAAAAACGCCAACTTCCTCAGATCATATCTCCACAAATATAGTGAGAAAAGCTCTGAAATTTGGACCCAAAGTTCAGAACTATTTTGGCCCAAATGAGTTTTTTTTAGCTTCTGAAACATTGTAGAAAAAACAATTATAGCGAAAATGGAACGATGACCTGTTTGGAGCAGCGAAACCCTAGAATCCAAAGCTCTAATACCAAATGTTATGAAACCAGCTCACAAAAAGATAGAAAAGATAGATCAACGCCTTAGAAATAAGCCTCTTCGAGGTGGCAACGTCCTCTACATTACACAAATGAACAATTCTTAGATGATTCAAATGACAAAACCTCCTTTCTATATATAGGAGTCTACGGGGTCACAATATAACCAAGCCGACCTAACAATAATAATATAAAGGCACAAAAATAACAATAGAGGGATTCTATGGGGCACAATAATAACAATATGGGGACAATAGGGGCACAATAATAACAATCAGGATATAACAACAATAGTAATGGGGGGATCACTAATATTATAGGGGCCTAACATATTGTTGTCCTTTTCTTTTTCACATAACTTATCGTCAATCCAAAGCGTCCTATCTCTTATTCATAACTATCGTTACACACTTCACTCTCATTATAACCATACATCTTGCCATCCTATCATTGATATGCATACTCTGCTTAATTTACTGTAATATTGTTCATTCCCTTGCCTTTCCGTTAGAACAACACTTTCCCTGTCTACTCGGTCGTAGGCAACCTCTCTTTTTAAGGAGGGGGAAGGATTTCCATTATGCCTTTGAATGCGCTATATTTATTCTGCTTATTGAACTTGATATGCTGCTATGATATCCCATGATCAAATGGCATGTGGTAGTATGATAGTCTGAGAAGTAATATTATTAATTATCATGGACATTTCGCTTGACATTATGGAATTTAGTTGTTACGTCCACTTGTTTTTCCATCTTTTACCAAGGCAATTGTTTTTCTCTGTTGTGTTCTTCTACTATGTTAATCTTTGAAATTGTAGGGCGAATATTGGAAGATCTGAGCATTATGGGTGGAAAATCAGTTCGTCGAGAACCCTTAGTGTTGGAGATTTCTAATAGAGCCAAGGAAATTTTGGTGCATGCAGGATGGATATCATATTCCACCAGACTTCTGGCCCCTAGCGAAGAAATCGCTATCGAGTTTTTACAACACTTACGGAATGGGAAGTGCACAGTAAAAGGCATAAGAATAACAATATCAAATGTCGTGATAGCTGAAGTTTCTAGTTTGTCGGCAGAAGGAGCAGTATGGCCTAAAAAGCACATAATGTTGCATGACATGGTGGATATTTTCAGAGACGCGGGGGAGGAATTAACATGAAAATTTAAGGTCATTCAACTGTCCTCTCTGGGAGAACCATGGCATGAATTTCCAAGTGTTTTCCAGAAGTACATCACTTGTGATGGTCAACGGGATGTGGTAAAACCATGACAACTTAAAGTCTTAGCCATTTTAAAGCAGAAGCTTACTGTTCATTTACCATTTTTCTTAAATTCATTATTGCATGACACAGCTGATAGAATAAGACGGGCTAGACATCATGAGACTGTAGTTAGTCATCATGGTTTGATCAGACTGATTGTTAGTCACAGTCTTGCCCAACAAAATTTAATTTGGGACAATTTTATAGCACCGCTAGAGATAGGGACAAACCTTGTAGTCCAAACCCTTGCAACTGTGGAAATTGAACAACAGAACCTTGTTCCAAAGAGGAAACAAACTACTCATACAGTAATAGGACCCCATAAGCACAGGCGTTCAGCGAGGCTAAATCCAGTTCAGAGGACTTTTGTAGATCCTCAGGGTAGCGCCAAACATCCGACAGAACCATCTAACCCAATTATTATGTAGGAATCTGAACCAGAACCAAAGGAAGAAGGCAATTCTAAACAGGAGCAGGAACCCAATTCTAAACCAGAATAGGGGGAAGAACCTAATTCTGAATCAGAACCCGAGGAAGAATGAAATTTTGACCCAGAACAAGGGGAAACATGACATTTTGTTCAAAATGATGATGAACCAGAAAATGAAGCAAGGCCTCCTCAAACACCACCTATGAGCCCCCAAGATGATTTCTTGCAGGACTTTGAGGAAGGGATGGCCCAGGTTCTTGCAAATTTGAATGCATATATGCAACCTAGAGGATCACTTGACCAGAATCTAAACAAAGCTCAATCCTCAGAAGATTCTAGTCACACAAAAATTTTTCCTTCCCCAGAAGCTGCACACCGGGAAGAGGAAGTGGACACATAAGTAATGCATGAATCTGATAACTAGTCAAGTGACACGGTTATATTGGAACATAGCCAAGACGAGCACCAGGAACCTTTAGATACAGAGGGTATTGATAAACATGTTTCTATAAAGGATGCTCCTCAGAAGAAGTGAGTAGCCGAAACAAAGTTAAGGAAGCTGAGAAAGAAATACAGAAAGCTCCAGAAGATAGTTAAGTGGCTATGTCGGAAATTGAAAGAGACTACAAATAGGGAAGCTCAGAGAACTACTACTGAGTTAGTCACTGTTGCCACATAAACAAAAATATGTGAAGGTAGGGAAATAGGAACCCAGACCGAATCTATTTCTACTCAGACAATGGTCACACAAACAAGATTTCACATAGAGTTGATAGATAAGTCTACTCAGACCAAGGGTTTACCCTCTCACAATAAAAGCACCCAGACAGAAGAAATAATCAATAATGCTCCATCATGCAGTGAGCATATTCTTTCAGAGTTACAAGAGGAGCTGGCACAAGCCCAACTTGCTTTAGAGAAAAATATGAAGGAGACAATTCCTCTGCAAAAGTATCAAGAGTTGCAAAGGCAATGCAGAGAATTGACCATAATTGAGAATGAAACTTTTGATAAGTTCAGGCAAGAGGAAGAAAAGGAAAGGAAAGTAAAAGCCAAGCTAGATAAGGTCGTGGGCCAGATCAATGTTATTTGCTCTTTATACTCTGATGTCTTATCTTACAGGTCTCCTGCCACAAATTATGCTATGTTTTTATTAGAAAGATATTTGTTGTTGAAGATTAAAGTTGTTAAGGCTGGCAAGTCAATTGAATTGAAGACAACTGATGAATTCATAAATTATTGTAAGGAGCATGGGATAAAAGTCCAACGTCTCCTCTGTGAATTTTATTTGCACAATTTTGTATTAGAAGGGGAGGTGGATAATAATCCTAGCCCTTTTGTTGGGGATATTCAGTTCCAGGCCTTTATTTCTTTTGCAGCAAACCAACTCAAGTGGTCTAAGGCTTATAACACCTTTCAAAGAAAAGAACATGGACTGGATTTGTGGGTAAGGAGTGAACCTACACACCCCTTGCAACTTTTTGTTAGACACAAAAGGCTCATGACACAGGAGGGTGTAACTAAGATTCTAGGGCCTATACATAAAGAAATCGTGCAAACAGGAAGGGAATATTTCTTATCCATTTAGGAAAGATCCTTGCTTGCATCCAAACAGAGATGGACAGTCTCAACCAATAGTGTCAAGGACAGAGAACCGTTTAATTACAGGAATTTTAAAGCTTCTACAGGTTGTTTTGTCACTTATAGCAATATTATCTTGAGGGAAGGACCATATTGGCTAGGATGTCGATTTAGGAGTCCTATTATTTGGTACCCACTTGAAGGATACCGTTCTGATTATGAGTTTCCTAAAGGTCATGAAGGGATAGCCTTTGCAGATTTAATACAAAAGCATGGTTTTAGGTTAGATACAGAAAAATTCTTTCTTGCTTACTCTTTAACTGCATTACATAATAACTACTTATGTTCACGAGGACATGAAACAAGGTAAGCAGGGGAATATGTTGGGCCGTGAAATAGGTATAAATTTACCCTTGATTACACTATCTTTTTCCTCCTTTTTATGCATTTGTGCCATGATGTAATAAGGTTTTGATAAGATTTCGATAGAAAATGAATGAAACTACTTTTGATGCGATTGGTTGTCAAAACTAACTTTCGTTGCTTTTTATGTAGAAATTAGTGAATGGAATAGTTGTTTTTCAAACTATTGAACAACAAAGGCTAAACAAAGAAAATAGCGCGCGTCTTGTGTAGTCAAATCAAGAAGTGAATTAGGAGGATCAACGCAAGATAGAAGATTGTCTGATAATAGCATTTAGTTGTGAATTCCTTAGGATCTCCTGATCCTAAGGAATCGCATTTATCTCTTTTCCTCTTTGACTATAAGAGGGGAAAGACGAATAGAATAGGGGACTTAACTTTTCGCCTTTTTACTTCAGTTGTAATTTTAATATACAAAGTATTATTCTGAAGGATACATCGTGTTGTAATGAAATTTGGATTTGATGAATAATATATAATTCACATTGTTGTTCATTCGTGATATTTTGAAGTAATAAAGTAGTAATCACTGGTGGCTTGGGCCCATTCACTAGTGGATTTCACTGATATTCCCGGTTTTATAGTTTACCTTTCTTTTACGGAAAGTTTAATTACTCTGTTTTATAGCTTTGCGATTGATTTACTTTCACTAGTGTTGAGTTTGTGTATTCACTGCATTAATTCTTATTTATGTTGATTGGCTTCATTTATTTATGTTGTGGATTGATTTGATTATTAGATAAGAATCATTTCTTGTTAATTGAAAGCTAGAGTTTTATTGATTATATCAGGTGTATTACTTTTATGCATAAGTCTAGATTTAGCTGAAAGAGCTCTGTTATTGTTATAGTGCACTTGGTTGATGTAATTGCAGTTAGATTAAGATTGAATTTGGTTTTGATTAAGATTGAGTTTTGATGTTTGAATAAGTTAATTTCCTTGAAGTTACAAGTTGGTAGTTTATGGTTTGATCCGTTTACTCTTGTATTGAAATCAATAAGTTATTTTAAAGCATTACTCTTTGTAGATTCAACGATTTACATCACTTGCACATATTGTGTACACTCTTGAAACAAAAAGACTTACCCAGGTTGATAATTAATGTGAGGCATTTAAGAGTTCTAAAAGACACCTTATTTGCACCCAACAAATATAATTTAAGTGAACTCTTCAAATATTGTGAATCCCGTAGAATTTTCCAATAATACATGGTACCACATACTCGACAATAGAATGGAGTAGCTAAAAGGAAGAATAGAAACCCAGTAGAATGTGCACGGAGCATGTTAAAAGGTAAAATCCTTATCAATGTCTTTTGCATTGAAGCTGTTAGAAATATTGTTTATTTGAAATATAGAGGTCCAACTAAAATTTTAGATCATAAGATTCCTTTTGAAGCCCTTTATAGTTATAAACCAATAGTAAGCCATGTAATAATATTTGGAAGAAAAACACTTTCTCATGTTCAGAAAGGAGATAGGAGAAAACTTGATGCAAAAGCTATCAAGTGTATTTTTTTTGGTTATTGTTATGATCCCTACACACAATTTTTTTACAAGTTATTTCATGAGCACGTAGATGAATGCCATGAGGAGGAAAATTATGATGCATGGCATATTCCTTGTCATTATGATGACATCAAAGAGGAAGAAGATGATAAGTAGGAACAAAAAGACGAAGAATAATTCAATGATATGGACACCTCTAATAGTCACAACACACCAAGAGAAAGGGAAGATTCACTACAAAGAAGGAGAATAGATGAAAGCATTGAAGCACCAAGGAGGTCATCATTCCAAACTTAACCACCACTAAGGAATAAATACTATGCCTTGATGGAAAAAGTAATGAATGCCATAGAACCTTTGAATTTCAAACAAGCTGATGAACATAAATAATGGAGAGATGCAATGAAGGAAGAATATGAGTCCATAATTAAAAATGATACTTGGGAATTAACAAAATTGCTTGAAAATAAAATACCCATAGGATCCAAATGGTTGTTCAAACCCAAATTTAATATTTGATGAAAGTAAAGATAAATATAAATTCAAGTTAGTTGCAAAATGTTACTCATAGAAAGAGGGAATTGATTATGAAGAAACTTTTGCACTTGTAGCTAAGTTGAACACAATGAAATTAATAATTGCATTAGCTACAAAATATAAATTGAAACTACATCAGATAGACGTTAAATATTCTTTTTTGAATGAGAAACTAAAATAAGAAGTATATCTTGTTTAACTAGAAGGATTTGTAAAGAAGGGTCAAGAACTTCGTATTTTTAAATTAAAGAAAGCTTTATAAGGGTTGAAACAAGAACTAATATCTTGGTATGTGAAGATTGACTCTTTCTTTTTTAGAAAGGATTTATGAAAAATAAGGGTGTCCCTAAATTGTATATAAATTCATATCAAAAAGGGCATATTGCTATGATTTCTCTATATGTTGATGATTTTATTATAACATGCAATTTTTCTAAGTTAATTGAGGAAGTTAAAAGACAATTGTCATAGGTTTTTGAAATGAAACACTTTGGTGAATTTCATTATTGCTTAGGCCTTGAAATATGGAGAGAAGTCAGCCATACGGTGGTTACATAGAGAAAATATACAAGAGATCTACTCAAAAGGATCAAAATGGATCATTGTATAGAAGTATCAATAAATTTAGAACAAAATGTCAAACTCTATAGTGATGATGGGACAAGAAAGGTGAATTGTACAATGTATTGTAAGCTGGTGGGAAGTCTAAAGTATCTCACTAGAACCAACATATCATGTTCAGTTAGCATCATAAGTAAGTTCATATCCAAGCCTCTTTAAAGCCATTGGAAAACAACAAAGTGAGTCCTTTGATATCTGAAAGGGATTATTAATTTTGGTATTAAATATATTGATGATCTTGATGTTGATTTGGCAGGGCATTTTGATTCAGATTGGGCCGAAAATCGTGATAAAAAAAATATCAACCCCAGGATATGCACTCAACCTTGGATATAGGAACTTGGTATGGAGAAGCAAGAAACATTAAACTATTTATTTGTCTTCAATTGAAGATTAGTACAAATATTTTTGCAGTGCTACTTGTGAACCTATTTGGTTGAGGTGAGTTGTTGAAGATGTGGGAGAAGAACAAAAATGCCAACAGTTATCAAATGTGATAATCAAATCTCTATCAAACTCGTTAGCATTCTTGTATACCATGCAAGATAAAACACATTGAGACTCACTATCATTTTGCTAGGGAAAAGATGCAATCTAAGGAATTCGATTTAGTTTATTGTAGTACCAACGAAAATGTCACTGGCATCTTTACAAATCTTCTTGAAAAGGAAAAAATTGTAATTTATAAGAATTAGTTAGGTAAGAATTAATTGATAAAGAACACATTTCTCTATTAACTATGAATGTCAGAATAATGGAAAATTCTAAAATATTCTATTATTAAGAATTATTATGATGTTTTGTTAAAATTTTATTATATTAAATAATTCTAAGATTGATTGTTATGTTCTCTAATAATTTCTAATAATGATTGAGTAACCTTAAATAATTCTAAAATATTCTATTATTAAGAATTATTATGTTTTGTTAAAATTTTATTATATTAAATAATTCTAAGATTGATTGTTATGTTCTCTAATAATTGCTAATAATGATTAACCTTAGAATTATTTAAGTAATACTTGAATTTAATAACCTTTAAAATTATTCAAGTGATACTTGGGTTGCATAACCTTTATTCATATCCAAGTTTTTAAATGCCAATTACAACCACCTAGATGTTTACCAATAGACATACCGCATGCACAAGTTCTTTGTTAGTCGAACAATGAAAATCAAAACCATTGATATGGCATCAACAATATCATTTATAAATTGCTTCAGATGCCCACTTGATTACGGAAGATTATAGAAAAAGAATAATGGTCATTGGATCAAATTTTCAGATGCCCACTTGATTACGGAAGATTATCGAAAACGAATAATGGTCATTGGATCAAATTTTCAGATGCCCACTTGATTACGGAAGATTATAGAAAACGGACAATGTTCATTGGATCAAATTTTGAGGTGTTGTTTTATTCAGCGTATAATTTGGTGTGGATAGTAAGTATTTTGGAGGTTGTTTTAGTGTGAATTTTTTTTGGAAGTTTTTTGGTTGGTTTTTTTAGTTTAATTTTTCTAAAATTTGACAGAAATTTATTGAAATCACAAGTTTTATGGGTAACCTTTACATAATCTAAATGCTCTAGGGTTTTTGAGAGTGCTGAATCCATATATATAATAAAAAAACTAGATTAAATAACATAGATCAAAATTTCACTTCAATTTTTTCAACTAGATACTGACATAGAGAAGTCCTAAAAATAACACTAAAGACAACCATAATTTTCTAAATAATTTGATTACTAGAATGGTTGAATAGTTTTTTAGATTCAACATGGTCAACAATCTTATAACACTCAAACCCTAAAATTTTACAATTATAAATAAAATTTCTAAAAATTTCAACAATTTTATCAAAATCTTTACCAAAATTTCCATTATTTACCTAACAAAATTATAGGACTCCTAATACTTTTATTCCCGAGAAGTAAACGGCTAACGCAGCGCATCGCACCATTCATTCCAAATGCCCTGCACGCTGATCATAATACGACACCGACAAAACACGTTCGTGACGCAATGTACACTTAGTGGGGCCCTTCACCTCCGAGTCTTCTGGAAGTGCCAACTCCCTAATCCGGACACAGACAAAGCACGTTGGTGATGCAATGTACACTTAGCGGGGCCCTTCACCTCCGCGTTTTCTGGAAGTCCCAGCACCCTAACCCGTCCCTTCGTAGCTATTTCGATTGACTTAAATTTTAGGAGCGGTTGGCATCCTTACCTGGGGTGCAGTTTCAAGGATATTTCCGGAATCTGCAATCTCGATATAGCCAATATGTGGGCATTTCTTGATTGGTCATCTTTATTTTCGTTGCTTTCATTTCTCTTTTCTCCCAAAGGACAACCATTTCCTTCATCTTAGTAAGAGGTATCGAGTATGCAGCAAGGAACAAAGGCGGAGAACTACCAGGTTTTCATCAACCACAAGGGAGATGATACGAAGAGAAATATTGCAAGCATTATCTACCATAAACTCAAATCTTATGGTTTGCAAGTCTTCTGGGACAAGGAGGAACTGCACACCGGAAATACTATCTGCCCTGCACTCCAAGAAGCCATCGGCAGTTCCTCCATTCGCATTGCAATTTTCTCTAAGAATTATGCTCATTCAACCTGGTGCTTAGCTGAGCTGTGTTGGATGTTGAAACCATCTCAGGATAGCAGCGTTATACCCGTATTCTATGACGTTGAGCCTGCTGACCTTCGTCACATTGAGAGGGGACCTTATGCCCAAGCCTTTAGCAAACACCTACAAAGAGTACCCATGGAAGTGTTGAAATATTATTTTCAACTGCAGGGTCTGTCCTTTGCCATACTCCTGTACTGATGAATCAACAGCCATACCTCTACATTGATGAAACTGCCATTAAACAGCCGCAGCTCCAGTCTTTTCCTGAATCAGTCATTACACAACAATTTATTACGGAATGGTGGTCACTCACGGAATGATGGTAATATATTGCTGTAGTTGGTAAATGTAGGTAGGATTTTAATTTTACTTTATTTTAATTCACAGGTATAGTTTTGCTTTTACGGGAAGTAAAAAGAAGTGAAGTTCAGTTTTTGAAAAATCTGAAAAAAATGTAATGTAGACACAGCAGTGTGCGTAAGTTTTTTTTGAGGAACAGAGACAGAGCTCTCTTTGTAATGCACAGCAGTGCAGAAGTTTTTTTATGTATGCAGCAGCATGAATATATGAATGTTTTTACTCACAACAGCGTAAAATGTTTCAAGTAAGAAACAGAGTGTTACAGCAGCATGTTACAGCAGCGTGTTACAGCAGCGTTCTGAGCTGAAACAGAGTGTTACAGCAGCATGTTTTGTAAATGCACAGGAGTGCAGTCACAGCAATGCAAAGTGCAGACACAGCAGTCAAAAACAACGTGTTGATTTTTTTTCAGAGGAGACAGACTATTTTGTTTTCTGTAATGTACAACAGTGCAGACACAGTAATGTATTTTCTATTTACAGCATGAAATTTTTTAAGTCTTGAACTGTCTCTAAAGTAGCCTTGTTGAATCCCTGTGTCAAGAGGAAAGTTTTTTAAAGAACAATCTTTTATGAAATTCCTGTAACAATTAGTTTACTTTTAATAAACGCAAGTTAATCTTTTCCTGTTGCTGTTACACCGTAACCAAAAAAATACTTGACGTCAAACATTTACGTTGCTGAAACACCACGATCAGCGTTGCTGAAACACGTGTTTCAGCAACTAAAAAAAAAACTGTGTTGCTGAAACACCATTTCCAGCAAGCGATTTTCTGGGTTTTCTGTGTTAAAACAGAGTATAAAAACAGAGCATTTTTTTTGTCTGTCTATTATGGAATTTTCATAAATTCCCAACATGGTATCAGAGCCAGTCCAGGCTCTTTGAAGTGTCTAAGAAGCTGAAGGAAGGGTTTATTGTTGTAGCAACTTCACCAGCAGAGTGAAGACAGTCAGTGATTTTTTTTACACAGTCAAGTATTGAAAGAATGGCTAGCACAAGCACTGGTATGGGTATGTTTAACACCCAGGTCCCACAGTTTAATGGGAAGAACTATGACTACTGGTCAATAACTATGAGAGCCCTGTTTGCCTCTCAAGATTTATGGGAAATAGTTGAATCTGGGTTTGAAGAAGTAGCAGATGAAAATGAGTTAAATGCATTAACTCAGGGAGAGAAGGATCAGCTGAAGAGCAATAGGAAGAAGGATGCAAAGGCCACTTTATTGTTGCATCTAGCAGTAGACCAGAGTATATTTCCAAGGATAGCAGCAGCTAAAACATCAAATGAAGCATGGCAAACCCTCAAGACAGCCTATCAAGGCATGGAGAGAGTGAAGACAGAAAAACTACAATTGCTAAGAAAGGATTTTGAGAACTTGAAAATGAAGGAGTCAGACAACATTGAATCATTCTTCACTCATGTGATTGGTGTAATCACACAAATGAGAACTCATGGAGAAACCATTGAAGATAGAAGAATAGTGGAGAAAATATTGAGGGTCTTACCCTCGAGGTTTGATGCCATAGTCACCACCATTGAAGAGACAAAGGATCTCTCAAACTATTCAGTTGATGAGCTACATGCATCACTGATAACACATGAGCAGAGGTTGAGTAGGAATGAAAACTCATCCCTTGAGCAAGCCTTCAAGACCCAGATGTCCTTTGGAAGAGGAAGAGGTCAAGGCAGAGGAAACAAAAGAGGAAGAGGCAGAAGCCAGAAAAGAGGTGGAAGGAACAGCCCAGCAAATGCACAAGGAAGAGGCAGCAATACAAATCAGAACCAAGGCCAAGGCAGCAGACAACAAGGAGGACAACATCATGCTCAAGGACAAAGGTATGATAAATCTAATGTTCAATGCTATTATTGCAAAAAGTATGGACATTATGCTAGTGATTGTAGAAAGAAACAGCATGATATGAACAACAGACAAAATGAAAATGTTACAAGAGAAAACAGCAGTCAAGAAAATGTCTTGTTAGCTTGTAACATGGCTGAAACACATAGTGAGGACATATGGTTTTTAGATTCAGGTTGCAACAACCATATGACAGGGAATATAGACCTCTTTTCAGCCTTAAATCAGAATTTGAAATCAGAGGTCACACTAGGAACTGATAGTAAAGTGTCTGTTATGGGAAAAGGGGAGGTAAAAATATTTACAAAGCAAGGAGAAAGGAAAACCATAGCAGATGTCTATTATGTCCCCGGAATGAGATGTAATCTATTGAGTGTTGGACAGCTCATCCAAAGGGGTTACAATGTTTACTTTGTAAATGATGTGTGCACCATCATGGACATACCACCCAGCAAAAGATGCATTGCTGAAGTGAAGATGACAAGGAACAGGATGTTCCCTCTCCGGATCAGGGCAGACTTGAAGAACAAGAAGGAAATGGCAGCAGTCACCCAAGAGGCCTTCCAAAGCGTGCCAAAGGATGAGAACTGGTTATGGCACTTGAGATTTGGGCATCTAAATTTTGGAGGTCTAAACTTATTGAGCAGAAAAGGAATGGTAAAGGGATTACCATTAATAGAGAAACCGGACAGCCTATGTGAAGGCTGCATTTTGGGAAAACAACACAGAGAAAGTTTTCCATCAGGGAAGAGCATAAGGGCAAAGACACCCTTAGAGATTATCCACTCAGATTTGTGTGGACCAATGCAAGCTCCATCATTAGCTGGCAGCCTATATTTCTTGACATTCATTGATGATTTTACAAGAAAGACTTGGATATATTTCCTCAAGAACAAAAGTGAAGTCTTTGAGAAATTCCAAAATTTCAAAGCACTTGTGGAGAACCAAAGCGGGCTGCACATAAAAGTATTGAGAACTGATAGAGGAGGTGAGTATATCTCAAATGAATTCCTAAAATTTTGTAGAGAAAATGGAATACATAAACAGTTCACAACTCGGTACACTCCGCAGCAAAATGGAGTTGCTGAAAGGAAAAACAGAACCATCATGGAGATGGCAAGGAGCATGTTGAAGGCAAAGCATTTGCCAAATGAGTATTGGGCTGAAGCTGTACATTGTGCAGTTTATATATTGAACAGGTGTCCTACAAAAGCAGTTTTTAACAAAGTGCCAGAAGAGGCATGGAGTGGGAGAAAGCAAGGAGTCACCCACATGAGAGTTTTTGGGTGTGTGGCCTATGCACACATACCAAATCAGCTAAGGAGGAAGTTGGACAGCAAAGGGGAGAAATGCATCTTCATTGGATACAGTGATGAATCCAAAGCCTACAGGCTGTACATTCCATCTACCAAGAAGTTTTTTGTGAGTAGGGATGTTCAATTCATTGAAGAGGAAGCTTGGGATGGAAGCATAGAGAAAACAATGAACATTAAAAACTGTTTGTCTCATGATGAAGATGAAGAGGAGGTGGCTGAAATAAATCCCCAAACAGCAGCACCAACACAAGGACAGCAAGGAACACCATTGAGGATCAATGAGAGTGCTTCTCCAAGCACACCACAAGGAGGAAATTCAAGTGCATCTTCAAGCACTTGCACACCAAGTGAATGAGGTAAGAAGTTTAGAAATCTAAGTGAAATTTATGAAGAAGGAATGAATTCCTTATTTGCCTTGTTTTGTCATGTTGATGATCCTATTCATTTTGAAGAAGCTATTAAAGATAGAAAATGGATAGAAGCTATGGATGAGGAGATGAATGCCATAGAGAGAAACAAAACATGGGATTTGGTTGAGCTACCAAAAGGCAAAGAAGTCATTGGTGTGAAATGGGTCTATAAGACCAAGAGCAATGCTGAAGGCAAGATAGAAAGGCACAAGGCAAGGCTGGTTGTCAAGGGGTACAAACAGCAGTATGGGAGAGATTATGAGGAGACTTTCGCACCGGTTGCAAGAATGGAAACCGTGAGAGCAGTGTTGTCCATAGCAGCACAAAACAAATGGAAAGTCTACCAAATGGATGTGAAATCAGCATTCCTAAATGGAGTGTTAATGGAAGAGGTCTATGTGGAACAGCCTCTCGGATATGAGAAGAAAGGTGAAGAGCACAAAGTGTGCAAATTGAAGAAAGCTCTTTATGGGTTGAAGCAAGCGCCAAGAGCATGGTACAGCAGGATAGATTCATATCTATTGGATAATGAATTTGACAAATGTGAAGGAGAGCCCACAGTCTACATCAAAGAAAAGGATGGTAAAATTTTAATTGTTGTCTTGTATGTAGATGATGTTATTTTCACAGGAAATGATATTTATCTTATTGAGAATTTTAAATCAGTCATGAAGGATGAATTTGAAATGACTGACATGGGTTTGTTGAGATACTTCTTAGGCATAGAGGTAGATCAAAATGAAAAAGGAATTTTTATATCTCAAGCAAGATATGTAAATCAAGTTTTGGGAAGATTTAAGATGGAAGAATGCAAGGCAGCGATCACTCCCACAGTAATGGGATTAAAGCTCAGCAGAGAGGACAACAGCAAGGATTTTGATCCTAGCTTGTATAAAAGCATTGTGGGCAGCCTTATGTATTTAACAGCAACTAGGCCTAATTTAATGTATGCTGTTAGTTTGATTTCCAGATTTATGGAGAGGCCAAAGGAGGCACATTGGCAGGTAGCAAAAAGAATTCTGAGGTATGTCAAAGGTACCAAAAGGTTTGGAATTTTATATACTACTTCAGAATGTTCAAATTTAGTTGGATACACTGATAGTGATTGGGCTGGAAGTGTAGATGATCGGAAAAGCACTTCCGGTTATGTTTTTCATATGGGTTCAGGAGCCATTTCATGGGCTTCCAAGAAACAACCAATTGTGGCATTGTCTACAGCAGAAGCAGAGTACGTGGCAGCTACAGCAGCAGCATGTCAAGCAGTTTGGATGAGAAGGATGTTAAGGAGCTTAGGCCAAGAGCAGGTAAAAGGAACTGTGATTTATTGTGACAACAGTTCTGCTATTGCATTATCCAAAAATTATGTGTTTCATAAGAGAACGAAACACATAGACACAAGGTTTCATTATATCAGAGTGTTGGTAAATGATGGAGAAATTGTCTTAGTACATTGCAAAACTCAGGAGCAGGTTGCAGACATTCTAACCAAGCCTTTGGGACAGAAAAGTTTTGAATTTTTGAGGAAATGCCTGGGTATGACTGATAACCCAGCAGTTGAAACTAAAGGGGAGTGTTGAAATATTATTTTCAACTGCAGGGCCTGTCCTTTGCCATACTCCTGTACTGATGAATCAACAGCCATACCTCTACATTGATGAAACTGCCATTAAACAGCCGCAGCTCCAGTCTTTTCCTGAATCAGTCATTACACAACAATTTATTACGGAATGGTGGTCACTCACGGAATGATGGTAATTTATTGTTGTAGTTGGTAAATGTAGGTAGGATTTTAATTTTACTTTATTTTAATTCACAGGTATAGTTTTGCTTTTACGGCAAGTAAAAAGAAGTGAAGTTCAGTTTTTGAAAAATCTGAAAAAAATGTAATGTAGACACAGCAGTGTGCGTAAGTTTTTTTTTAGGAACAGAGACAAAGCTCTCTTTGTAATGCACAACAGTGCAGAAGTTTTTTTATCTATGCAGCAGCATGAATATATGAATGTTTTTACTCACAGCAGCGTAAAATGTTTCAAGTAAGAAACAGAGTGTTACAGCAGCATGTTACAGCAGTGTGTTACAGCAGTGTTCTGAGCTGAAACAGAGTGTTACAGCAACATGTTTTGTAAATGCACAGGAGTGCAGTCACAGCAATGCAAAGTGCAGACACAGCAGTCAAAAACAGCGTGTTGATTTTTTTTCAGAGGAGACAGACTATTTTGTTTTCTGTAATGTACAGCAGTGCAGACACAGTAATGTATTTTCTGTTTACAGCATGAAATTTTTAAGTCTTGAACTGTCTCTAAAGTAGCCTTGTTGAATCCCTGTGTCAAGAGGAAAGTTTTTTAAAGAACAATCTTTTATGAAATTCCTGTAACAGTTAGTTTACTTTTAATAAACGCAAGTTAATCTTTTCCTGTTGCTGTTACATCGTAACCAAAAAAATACTTGACGTCAAACATTTACGTTGCTGAAACACCACGATCAGCGTTGCTGAAACACGTGTTTCAGCAACTAAAAAAAAAACTGTGTTGCTGAAACACCATTTCCAGCAAGCGATTTTCTGGGTTTTCTGTGTTAAAACAGAGTATAAAAACAGAGCATTTTTTTTGTCTTTCTATTATGGAATTTTCATAAATTCCCAACAGGAAGTCGTGAATGAATGGAGGGAAGCACTCAAAGCAGCCGCGAACATTTCTGGTCTGCCCTTCAAAACGAATGAGAGGTGAATACACACTTTACTTATTTATCATAATCTTACATAATAGATAAGCCACTTATTTATCGTGTAGAATCATCCATTCTCTAACGATGATAGACTGCAATTATTTTTGTTTACAGTGACTATGGAGAGTTTTTGGAGAAAATTGGAAACATTGTAATAAAACTGGTGAGATGGGACCCTTTAGAGGTGGCTGCTCATCCAGTTGGACTGGAGCAGACGTTGAAGGATTTGGATGACCATATTCAGAAGCAAAGCTCCACAAAGGTGATAGTGCTAGCTGGATTAGGCGGAATAGGGAAGTCAACGCTGGCAAAATATATCTTCAACTTGAGACGTTCAGAGTTTAACAGGGCTTCTTATTTGTGTAACGTCAGAGAAACAGTCGATTTAACGTCTTTGCAGCGGCAGCTACTGAGTGACTTGCGTGGGTTAAACAGAGACATTCATAATACCTTCATTGGTAAGACTATTTTACGAAATAGCCTAAAAGGATTAAAAATTTTGATTGTTTTGGATGATGTGGATGACAGGGAGAAAATAAAAAGTGTAGTAGATCTGGATGCAGTGGAGCCTGGTAGTCTCATCTTAATAACATCTTGTTATAGAGATATAGTGGGGGGCTCATCTGCAAGCACTTTTTTGTATGATGTAAAGCCATTGAAGCGAAACCATGCCCCGGAGCTGTTCTGCCATCACGCCTTCCATCAATTAAATCCACCTGAAAAATACGAAGATTTGGTGGAGGATTTTTTGAAAATGTGTGGGGGGTTGCCTCTCTCCTTAGAAGTTTTTGGGGAACAACTTGCTGGCAAGCTTGACAAAACGTATTGGAAGCGGCAGTTGGAATTGTATTTTAAAGGACAGCCACTGATTGAAGCAGACACTGTAATTAATGCTCTAAAATGGAGTTACCAAGCAATGGAGATTGAACAGCAGGAGATGCTTTTAGATGTGGGCTGTTTCTTCGTTGGAGAAGACCTGGAACTAGCTGTTCGGGTATTAGAGGGATTAAGTTATAATAATGACGTTCGTAACACCCTGGAAAGTCTCCGAAGGAAGTGCCTTATAGATTTCAACAACAATGTGGAGTACCAAATTCCCGGTGTTTCTGTCTGGAGCGATTCAATATCGTGGGCAGTAAAAGTAGAGAGTTCAAAAATTATAATGCAACATCAAGTGACCGAATTGGCACGGCGTATTGTTGGAGATAAGAAACTACGCCTCAGTTGCTCCATAGATATAGAAAAGATGTTGCAGTTGCAGGTATGTGTGTTTTGTTTAGATTGATTTCGGAGGATTTGAATATTGAATTTACATTTTACTTTATAATATGATAATGTGAATTTAGTTGTTCTATCTGTTAATAATGATAAGCTCAATTGAGCTGTTCCATGTGTTAATAAATTATTAAATATTATATGATAAAGAAAATTGTTAACCATAAAAATAAATTATTATTTATATTAGTGTTATATTATAACCAGAGCAAGAAATTATTATTATTATTATTATTGTTATTAGCTTTATAGTATAATGAAAAATGTTCGAGGGAAAATAGATTATTAAATTTTGTGTGGTAAAGAAATATGTTAAAAGTGGTTAAAAAAGAAGCACGATAAAGATAAATGTTAATAAGAGAAATAAATTATTATAGTTAAAAGTGTTTTATTTTAATGAAAATTATTAAAGGGAAAATAAATTATTAAACTTTGTATTTTAAAGAAATAGTTAGAAGGGAATAGATTATAAAATGTTGTATTGTAAAAATAATAATCTATTGTTATTGTGTAAATTGGGTAGAATTTTTATATTAGATTGTATAAAAAATACATCAATAATAGTCTTGCTTACTGCTTTGTTAAAGGGGAAATTAAACAAGTAGCACAACATTAATGTTTTAGACTAGGTAAATAGACTAAGCCAAATGACAAAGATTATGAGATATTGTTAAGGAAAAAGTTGCACCTTGTGTTAAAGACTAGGAATGCCTTATCAACATTTGTTCAAGGAGACTATGACTAAATATCCTAACAACATAAACCATGGACAACATTTAGGTATTGGGTGAATCCCCCACCTACTTTGATGGTGTAAAGCATGATTACCATCTAGAGAGATGAAATGTTCTTAGGTGGTGGGCGGAGGGAAATAGGCTTGTGCTAATTCTAGGTAGTTTAATTTAATTAGGACCTAGGTTACCTTTGGAGGTATTATTCAAGTTTAATTTAGGCTTGTGCTAATTCTAGGTAGTTTAATTTAATTAGGACCCAGGTTACCTTTGGAGGTATTGTCCAAGTTTAATTTGATAGTCTAAGGAGGTAGATGACTCCACTTGGGACTACTACATCTTGAATGAAGAACATGAAAAGAAGTGATAAGTGGGGATTAGGAAATGTTTGATGAATGAAAAATTTTGGCTTCTTGAGTGTCATAGATGCAATCTTGGGGAATCCAATTAGAGTAGTGTTTCCTTGATACAAATGTTTGATGAATGAAGAATTTTGCCTTCTTGAGTATCACAGATGAAATCTTGTGTAATCCAATTAGAGTATTGTTTCCTTGATACTTTTGATAATTTTACTCCAAATATCATTTTCAGATTGTATAGTGTTTTTGAAAATTGGCCTATTTTGTTCTTTCCATGTCTCATAATGCAAAAACAAAGCTTCTCCATTTTGGCCATTGTTGTAATAGAAGAGCCCTAGAGCATGAGTTGAGTAAGTGCTCTAAATTTTAGAATCTTGTTGACAAATGTAACAAAGAGCGGGGCCTTGAAAGATTCTTCATGTCAATGGCTCCAAGTTAGAATTTTCTCATGAATTTCCTCTTAAATAGAGAGACCTTGAGCCATAAGTTCAATTTCCAAATTTTGCTTCATGTTTTCTCATCGGGAAATGAAGACACCA
Source organism: Pinus tabuliformis (assembly GCA_031772625.1). NCBI lineage: Eukaryota > Viridiplantae > Streptophyta > Pinopsida > Pinales > Pinaceae > Pinus > Pinus tabuliformis. Next base: position 2,078,800,103 of record CM062818.1, read on the forward strand.
CAATGACTATGTTATAAGCCTCCTCCAAGTTTTAGGTTCCACTCTATTTATACTCCACTATATTGGAATTTATTTTTGTTTCTTGAAGCATAGTCTAGAAATTGTTCTTTTTCATCTCTAGTAGATTGTGACCACAATTCTTTAGGCAACCAAGTGTTTAAATTGAAGTTGCTAATAGTTGAAGACTTTAACTCTTTCTTGTTGAATCAAGTTATTTTTAATTTATGAAGATTGTCCTCATCTTGTAATTTTGACATTTGGTTCCAATACTCTTCCCAAAAATAAACATGTTGGCTTTTCTAACTTAGTAACTGGAGAACCCACAGTAAAAACCATTTTTCGTCAACATTTCAAATCCCAACAGCGATCCATCATTAGGACATCTTTGAATGATGATAGTAGAAGAGCTTTAATGAGGGCTACGACAATTTTTAAGAAATTGAAGGTCTGCAACTCTTCTTGCCATCTTCACCCTAAATTTTTCGAGTAAAATGATTTCACTCCATGTATCCCCTCTACATAGGGAAATGTTTGCTTTTCCTTGCCTCTAGCTATGGTTTTGTATTAGGAAGCAGTTTTTCCTTGCAATATTTTAAATTTATGAGCCTTTGATTTCTCCATCTTTTCTTATTAGGTTGTGTTCATCTTTGTTGGGAGTACATTTCTTCTTCCATAATTTATTCCATAGCTCTCCCTAGGAAAGTTGATCTATCTCTAGGTTTTGGAAGTTAAGATTTTATTTCAAAATTTTGGATCTCTTATACCCAGGCCTCCTTTATTTTTGATCTTCACATTTTATCCCAAGATACTATTATCCATTTTCTTTCCATCTATACTTTATCTATATATTCTAAATTCATTTAATAGTTATTTTATTAAAGACATAAAGTAAATATAGAAATATTACTTTCAAAATCAATATAAGAAGAAAAACCATCTAGCCCTCTAAAAATTCAACTAAAAATAAAACATTACATTAAAAGAAAACAAATTATTATCCTAAACACAAACTTGATATTGTACAATAAAATATTACATAAAATATTAAAATATTATGAGTAAGCTATTAATTTATCATTTTAAACCATACTCATAAAATTTTATAAAAACAAAACCCAAAATCACCACTTAAACATTTTCAATTTCTATCCTTCCAACTTTCCACTCAACAAAGATTTATACCTCCTATCAATCCTCATTCCAAAAAAACCCAAAATATTCCACTTAAATATTGTCCATTTCTAACTTTCCACTAGTTAAGGATTTCTACCAGTCTAAAACCTCATTACAAAACTGAAAATGGCATGTCATAGTACGTTCTTTTATCCCGAGAATTCTAATATAAGAATGAAAATAGTATAGGAAATTGCACACTTATACTTTTTTATTAGATAAATTCTAACAATTCGGATAATATATTTTAATAATTTAATTATAATCATATATTACAATTTGATCTAGAAATTATAAAATCAAATTGTAATATATATATATATATATAGATAGATAGATATAGATATGAAGTGGATTTTATTTACTATCGATAGCTTAAATATTAAATAAGGATTAAGGTTTTTTTTTCCAATTTTTTTTTGGGATGATTGACAATGAAGCTTTCAAAATTATTCAGGGATCTTACTTTAACTTATATTTACTTTTAACCTATTAAATTTTAACCCATAAATTAGAGAAAAAATAACTTTTACACCATATATTCATACAAAACAAAATTACTGTTTTTAAAAAATTGAAATAAAACGCTCCCGACGAACTAGTCACGTCTATCAATCTCGCAGGATGCTATGTGTTAGCATTTTGAGTCTTCGGATTTAATTAGACACTCTGTTACTGGTTTTTAGAAATTGAAATAAAACGCCCCCAACGAGCTAGTCACGCCTATTAATCTTGCATGATGCTGTGTGTTAGCACTTTGAATCTTCGGATTTAATTAGACACTCTGTGACTGCTACAAGTCTTCAGCGTTTGGAAGTTAGAGAGATAAATAATGTTTTCGAGAGTGTCTTTTATGGGTGAAAGGTTTTGGTGTCTATCTTGCTAACGTGCCTGAATGATTTAGTAAAATTTGTATTTTATAAATGCCTTGCGACGGGCATTTTGCCCATGCTATGCAACCCATTTATTTATTCCGTAATAAAGTATTCATAGCAGACTTGTTTTGGATTTGAATGTGGTTGCCAGAGCGGATCAGTGTTGTGTAGAGGCATTTGCTTCCGTAAAGATTGGAGTCAACCAAAGCTGCCTGAGCACATAAGCATTTGGGGTGTACGTGTCCTGGTTGTTGAACATACCCTACACTCCTCCTGGTTTCTTGGTTCCCGCATCTCCGGCGATTTGGTATGGCTTCGTTGGCGTATTTCTCCATTCATCTCCCTTCCTCGTACCATTTTACTGAGGAATTTAAGAGTGTTGGAACTTCAAGCTCCTAACCGCCGCCTCCTCCAAAAGTTCTTCGATTCTATTGATAATGTAAATAACGCTACATCTTTTTAAAAGTATTATTTCCCATGCTAACGTTAGATCATGTAGTAAGTTCGTCACCGTTCACAGATAGTTACATACAATCCCGTAGGTAACTAGTTATGGTCATTGCAGATACCTTTGAGGTTGCGTGAGGTCAACATTGATGTGACGGAGCAGAGCGCATCTTCAAGTACTTCCAGCAGGGCCCAACCAATTGATCTTCAACATTCTTCGAAATCATTTGATGGAAATATCTCTACAACCCGGCAAAGCATCATGCCATTTTTTTCCCGTTTTCTTCGATCGATAGGCAGTTTGATCAAAAACTTGAATAAGGTTGTGTTGAAAAATGTCATAATTTCACAATCACTCCCATTTGACTTCTCGGCACTTAAAAACCTAACACATTTAGATCTATCTGGTTCTACCAATCTAACCACATTGCCCAATTCCTTCTCTCAATTACTGCAACTTCAACATTTGACATTGCGGGACTGCAGAAACTTATCCATCCCAGTGGGTATTTTGGGAGAGATTTCCACACTGGAGCATATCGACTTTAAAGGCTGTGTTCAATTGGTACACTTGCCACAGGGAATCGCCTCTCAGAGGCGTTTAAGATACTTGAATTTACTGGAGACTAGTTTACTAGAATTGCCCTTGACCTTAGAACCACCATATGAGTTAGAACAACTAATAATAGGGAGCCAAAGATTTACAGAGTTGCCATATTCTGTGGCCTGGTTTGTGCACTTAAAAGAGTTGATTCTGGTCCAATGCTTCAATTTAGAGCATATCAGCACACCTATTGAACAGCTAACATGTTTGGAAAGGTTAGAAATATATGGCTCCAATGTCCCCATCTTACCAGCAGGGATTGCACTGCTTAAACATCTGAAAGTTTTGAATATATACAGTAGTCCAATAGAAAAATTTACCTTGGATAACAATGTCTTTGACGCTTTAACAGATTTGACTTTGTGCGGCACATACATATCAGGCATAACCATTCCTGCAGGTGCTTGCCCTATGCTGGAAATTGTTGATCTTTCATATAACTGTCATCTGAACCAGGTTGAAGTCTCCCAATCGTCCCTTGTAAAACTGAATCTGGATGGTTGCGAGAATTTGCAGTATATGAATCTTCCAAAGCTTGGACGTCTTAAATTTCTGGACATAAAGAGGTGTGGTTATGTCGCAATCCAGAATGTTGCAGAATGCCGGTCATTGGAAGAGATTACGGCCGAGGAGTGTCGTTTCACGATAGAAGCAGGATGGAGTCAGCTGGAACGGCCAGCATGGTGTCAATTGGAACGGCTAAATTTTTTCACGTTTTCACAAGATATTGACAACTTTTCTGTGAGTACCTGTTCAATTATTTAACGAATATTTATTTAATACAAAATCGCCTTAGACGAAGCATGGACTTCCTTTATTTTATGGTAAAGAAACTATATATCCATATATCCATTTTCGTTGTGATGAGAGACATGTTTTTGTGGGCAGATGAGATGGCCTAAGTACTCTGAGAGCAGGAACAGGTTGATGGCAGCTCTGGTAATAATAATATTTTTTACGATCATTCTAAATAGATCTAAATAACATATAGTGAACGATTATTCTAAACAAATCTAAATAACATATATGGTAATTTGTTCAGGAGTTTGAGAAATTATTGAACAGTTTTGATGATGTGACACTGCTGAAGATCCCTCCTACAGCCACACATGCATCTCCGCTGTTGTTAAGGAATGTACATTCACACACTGCAATATTGATGTGCTTTCTTACAACCAACAAAGGTTCCTTTCAGATAAGATTTGAAGCGTGCAAAAGTGGTGCCCAATCTGAGGTGCTTGAAACCCGTCAATATGGAAGCAGAGCACAGGTACATATGTATGTGTGGACACAACGCTCCAGATTATTTACAGATGTAGACCATTTCTACGACAACGTGAGTATTTATAAAAAGGGTGGATTCAATATGCAGGGTGGTGAAAAGGGATGGATACTCACGTTTTCAAGCGAAAACCGTGTTTTAGATGTTTGTAATCAAATCATAAATCACTCAGCGGAAGTGGAGCAGGGTTTGGATTGGTTATTTTCCGACTAAAGTCACCAGTGAAATATTTATCATCTGCAAGTTTCGTGCAAGAATTGTAGAGCGTTGTGGTTTTTGCTTATGGCGTAGCCCAGAAATATTTATCATCTGCAAAAATTCAGAGCGTTGTGGCTTTTGCTTATGGCCTAATCTATCTGTGGGGAGGAATTAATGGAGGCCAAAGCAGTAGGAATCTGGATAAAAATAATATTAAGAAATTTTGAAGTGTTTGAATAATGTTTTTGATTGTGGAAATAAATTCAGCAGCATTAAAAACTTTGAAAACTTTAAAATTTAATAACTATAATCTAGATCTACAAAAATCTTTGTAAATTTTTTTCAAAATATTCTCTAAATTTCTATAATTTTCAAGACAAAATAATCAGATGACTTTTACTTATATTCTAATATAAGAATAAAAATATTATAGGAAAGTGAAAACTTATATTTTTTATTAGTTAAATTTTAACAAAAATGTAAATAGTATAATATATTTTGACAATTTAATTATAATCATTTATTACTTTTATTTAAGACGTGAATTTTATTTACTATCTATAGTTAAGTGGATTTTAACCACCATCATCATCATCATCAAATAAATTTTGAGGATTTTTTTTAATTTTTAAAATATTTTTATAAGTGTATTTTATTTATAAATTATTTTTACTTATGAAGTGGCTTTTATTTACTAGCCATAGTTTATTAAATAAATTTAAAGGTTTTTTTTTTTAAATATTTTTGTAAGTGTTTTTCATTTACTATAGATAGTTTATTATATAAGATTTTTTTTTTTTTTTTTTACATAATGTGGAATAATTTAGTATGTAAACTTTCAAAACTATTTAGGTATTTTATCTGCTCTAAATTGTATTCAATTTTAATATAATTAAATTTTTACCCGGGAAATTTAAAACCAATAACTTTTTGTTAGAAATAATGGAGAATATCTTAGAATAGTGAGTTGGTTCACAAGACCTCAAGATATGAATTAGTTTCTATTTTTTAGATTATGGTTGTAACTTCCCTAAATCTGTGATTACTATATATTGTGTAATGTACATGAGCAATGTAGAGCGTTCTGCAGAGCCAGACTCTCCTGGTTCAGACTCTCTTTTGTAGAGTTGATTAGTGGGTTTTATTTCTTTTAATACAACATTGCCATTTTTATCATGGTATCAGAACGTCAGGGCTGAGGAACCTGTACGTTGAGAGGAGGGTGTGACTAAGCATACGATGAGAGGAGGGTGCGACTAAACCGAAATTGTCGCAGGTTTCAGGAAAATAAACGTGACGATTACTCAATCATACTTAACATAACCGTCTCAAATATTAGGTGTATAGCTGTGACAACGTCTCAGATAAGTGGTGTACATCTGCGACAATGTCTCAGATAAATATTAGGTGTATAGTTGCGACGACGTCTCAGATAAGTGGTGTACATCTACGATGACGTCTCAAATAAGTGGTCTACATTTGCGACGATCGTGTAAACAACAAAGAGGCTCCGCGGAGGCCGAGAGAAGGATGCATCTTGGAGAAGGCTACAAAGGCTGACAACAGAAGGTCGTCTGGAGGCTGTGAAGGAAGCCACGATGATCTGTGGGTGTGCTGTGAGATCAAACAACATTGAAGATCAGTGATCTGTCTTTGTCACAGATCTCGGGAAAATATAACATTTTTTTTTACCTGTCAAATTTGTTTTAATCGCCAAGATGAATAATCAGATGTTTGAAGCATTAAATAATGAATCCATATAGGTGAGGATAGTTTTAGATAGAGGAGGAATGACCTGTTATAGGGTTTTGTAAACCCAACTGTGAAGCAGGAAAGTGTTTCCTCTGTGGACAGAGGCAACCCCTCTAGCCCTAGAGTGGGTCTAGTCACAAACAAGGACAAATCAACAACAATTCTCCTTAAATAGTTCGAGTTGGAGGCCTACCTCAACCGGTGGTCGATGAAGTTTCGTTGCGCTGCTCCAGCTTCCGCTTCTTTCTCCTAGTGAGTAATCAACCCGAAAGAAAGCAAGGAAATACAACAAAGAACATAACCGGATACAACAAAGAACTATTTACCCATAAAGTCAAGAAATCATGAGCTATCTAGTACATTGCATACAAGACATAGGAAAACATCATTGATTGCATTAAATATAAAATAGAGTAAGCTTACAACCCAGGTCTTGATGTCACAGGCCTTCTCAGGAGGGTCCAGCCAGCATGTTCCTCAAGCATTCACCCTTAAAGATGGATCTCCCAATACAAGTCTCTCTCACTCACAAGTTTCACACAAGATCAAAAGCACTTCACAACCTTCCTCAAGCTCTCAAACAATCCCACACTTGTCACACCATCTACCTATCAAGCTCACAACACTATCAGCAACACTCCAAAGACTAAGAATTCCAAACCATCAAAAACTATCCAAAAACTAGCAGCACATAGCAATGGTGAGAGTTTAAATAGGAGAAGGAGTCTCCATGTGTTACAGGGAAAAGTGTTTAGGCAGAACTGCTAATCCCACTAAGGCTAGTGGCTACCTTAGAAACAAACAAAGTAAAGACTACTTTGGTTTTCCTTTATGAAAGATAGATGGGAGAAGAATAAAGGAGACCAACCTTTGTCTTGCGCTTGTCTCCTTGCTCGATTCCTCTCTCTTCTGATAGTCCTTTGCTACTTGCTTCCTTGTATACCTAGCTTCGCAGAGTACCTGTAGAATCAAATCAGCACAACACTATACGAGAACATGGATCTACTATCATAAACAATCTAGGGTCAGAAGTAAATTGACCATACAAATGCATAAAACATAAATCACACAAGAGTATGGAGGAAAACTTGAATAGATTTATTGATAATCAAGAAAGAGCCAAGAGAGTTACAACCAGTTGTTCTGACCCAACGTCATCCTCTCAGCAAGAAGAAGCCCTTCTCCACCTCATGACAAGCTTAGATCATCCCAACACTATGATCTCACACCAAAAAACCAACAACAATTCCTTACAAGGTGCAAAATTCCAGCCTCCGGATCTCTGGGATTAGGGATCCATATATAGATGTCTGTAAGGGAGATGAGTCAGCTTGTGATTTGATTAGCGTCTTCCCTCTGATAGTTGTTGCTTCCACTTGGAGATTGATGATCTCTTACTCATCCTTGGTCGAATTCAGAGAGGCAAGTGTCACAGGAGAAGCTTCTAGAAGATTCCATGCTTTTCCACCTCGCGGATTGACACTGCCATTTATCCCTTCTCGCCCATCGCACCCCATAGAAGGGATTTTTGAAATGAAACGCACCCACTGAGTGTACTTAGGTGAGATGCAACGCACTTTGCCTATGGAGCAGGTGAAATGATCTAGTTTTGACCAATTCTGAGTAGTTTTTCATGGAGAACTTCTGGGAGAAGATGTAATGAGTTGACCTTGTTCCTTTAGGGGTTGGAACAACACTTTTAGGGACTTAGGAGCCCTTGGTTTATGGACATTTATGCTAGGGGTTGCAGTGCCCAAAAATGTCTATAACAGTTGCCCCCTAAAGCATGAGGTCGTTTAATCTTTTTGATGTCGGGTGAAATGCTTTATCATGAGGATCCGAAGTTCTTTCAAGCTATAAGAAGACCTGTAATAAGATACAATACAATACATTATCTTCATAATATTTTCATGATCTGGCTGAGGCGGGCATTCCCATGCTCAACTTTATAAATTCACTTTCATGTACATGAGACAGACAATCGTCTGAGTGTAGACTGATGATTCTGGTAGAGCTATCATCCGATAGATTGGATGATTATCTGTGCAGCAATGATGTACATTTGATGTCTTTATTTCTTGAATATATATCGCAGCCCGGATGGGTGAAACTACATCCGGGGTCTTCAATCTCGTTCAATCTTCACTCAAAGTACAAGTCGATCCATGTGAGAGATGTTCTGGAGTCGAACATGGAAATACATCGCCTGATTACCAACCAATTATGTAAGCTATTAACAGGCGCGAGAGGAATCACCGATAATGATGATGACCCTCAAGGTACTACAGTACAATTCACGTGGTGTGAATAAGGGACTTGGCGTCGAACACCACGCAAAATCTTTCGGTCGAAGGCCAATGATGTAAACCTGTCGTCGGAAGTGAGAAACTTGCCATTGAGGCATGCAAGCTTCAAAGTACTGAAAGGGTTGTCCCTAGATCAACTTCTTGGATAATGAGCTGAAGTCAACAAGAAGCGATCCGTCATATGAGGGCCTTAATGAATCCAACATCAATGACACGGAACGGAGCAAATGATTTTAATGGAGGTGAAAACGATCTAGTGATATAAGGTTCAGGGTGGCGGTCATGAAAGAAGATGTATTATAGTGGGTGAGACACAGGTGAATTCTCTGAATGACTTCTCTTGAACATATCGGCGACACTGACATGATGGATTGGTAGCATTAACCCCAAAGGTGGATGGTGTGATGTGACCGGTGAATGAAATAACCCAACCCGACTTGGATGCGGAGTGAAAGTGTCATGTTCAAGAGCGACTTGCTACCAACAAAGTTTCTTCAAGTTTTCTTCCCAATTTTTCCCCAGTCATTGCTGACCAGTACCTCTTTATTTTTGTCAAGCTTGAGGAGGATAACATATGCTTGTTCTATAATATGCCCTTCGGGCAAACCCATCGCTATGTTTTAACGCGCCTAGCGATAGTGAAACTCGTTCTTGTCTGCTATGGACAAGTTTGTCACTATTAGGTTTTAATGAGTTTAACGACAAAGATAACTCGGTCCTTTTCAATTTTAGAGAGTCTGAAAAGGGACGTAAAGGAAACTCCAAAAATCCTTTTTCGTCATCTAATCCCTTAGGTCCGAAAAAGTATAAAACAATACAGAAGGGATGAATTTTCGATACTTCTAACGATCCAAACAAAACAAGCGCTCGATCTTTTTGTGTAATAATCCCTCAGGTCCAAAAAGATTAAAATCTAGAGGAGGGATAGCACTTCCGGTCACTTTATTGAGCTGGAGAGGCCAATGGCTCGACAATCTTTTCATATTTTACGAGTCAGTTGAAAAGAGCTTAAAGGAGACTCGTTTTTTGAGGAACGAGTGATAAATTCGAGTAGCAGCTGATTCCAGGTAAGGTTTGGAATTTCCCAATCACGGCAGTGTTACAAGGATGGCTAATAGAATCACTCTTCGCAGTTGTTCCTCAAAAGGGGTAAACAATCAAGTGGAGGTGAATGATCGGCCAATACAAAGTGGAGGTGATGATGAGAACATGACCAAGGCTTTAAAGGCTGAAGTACTACATTCATGATGGTTATGTACCGGGAATTAGTTCATTTTTTAATGAGCTTAAACGCGGGGAGAAACATTTGCTCATGACTTATGTTTATTTTTTAACGAGCTTGAACTATGTGCTAAAACTGCTCAATAAATCCAATTGTATAATAGGAATGTCTCATATATAAAAACGGCATTATTTCAAAGCTTTGCCCCACATCCTTTCTTTATGCAAGTTAGGAAACGACCAATCCTACGAGTTTAAGGGTTAGAGGTCCTACAAATTTAAAAAATAAATAGTCGCTCTTCGCTTGCACGCTAAAAGGTTTGCATGCCCCCAGGTATAAAATAGAGTTTCAAGGTCACCCTTCAAACTACCGACAAAAAATTTGTTTTATTGGGAAAGGTTTACCTCTTTCAGGTTACCAAAGATTGTTTTATTCGCAGCACAAAACAAAACACTTCTTCGACGATGCCTACCGAAATAGACAAAGGCGAGTGGCGCAGATGCCACCACCCACATAACTTTTACGAAAGTATCTTATTCCAATCTAATCCCATTTTCCTAAACGGACGGGTGTGTTAGACTAGTCACATATGTCTCGCGGAAACCTACCCTATACCTGAAGTTTCCCTGCCAAAGCAGGCCAGGGTGCATGCCCCCTCGGTTTCATTCATGTCCCCCGAATCACTCGCGCTCATCAGGTGGACGGACTGGGGATTGATGAGACATTCCTTGCGTGAATAGACCATTCAGGGATGGTATATGACTATTTGCTATGCGTGAACCGGGAAATGAAAGCTGGTCTACGAGCTTGACCACTCTTCCTTCGTGCGGAAAACACATTACTCTAAAGAGTGATGAGACAATGGCTCCCATGCAATAAATATAGTCTCGTCCAAGGAGTAGATTATAATCAAGGGGTCCTTGTACTACCATTACGTTCATTTGAACGGTTTTCCCTCTCAATGTTATGGGCACATTGGGAAGGATCCCTAACTGTCGATTGGTTCCTTTGTCAAAGCCTGTTAGATTTCTCATCTCAGGCAAAAGTGATGGCAAACCCAGCGCTTTCCAAGCAGTCGAGGAAAGGATACTCACAGAAGCCCCTTCATCTATGATGGTACCGGCCATAACCATTCTATATAGTTGAGCAATGATCCAGAATGGTACACTAGCCGGTAAATGGGGTCTGCCTAGCTGATTCCAGTTGATGGAAACAACTAGGTTGCTTGGAGGTGGGACCGAATAGACGGCCGGGTACAAATCTGATGAACTTCCTTCCTGTAGTAAAGGAATGGGTAAATTGCCCCCATGTTCATCGGAGTCTGTGTTTACAAAAATAATTTGGATGGTGTCATCCTTGTTCTCTTCGGTGATTGTATCATCTGAAGACAGAACCTCTGAAGGAAAGACCGGGTCAACTGCCACCTCGACCTTTTGACTTTCATTTGGTATGGGTTCAGATGGTTTATCTTCAATGATAGATGCTTTAGCCGACCACCTGGGCGGGTCAGTCGGATTTTCAACTAGTGACGGAATCGGCAAGAGTTTCTTATATCCAGGAGGAAGTCGTAACGGTGAAACCGGACGAGCATCCAAAACTCTTTTAGCCTCGTCTAAGAAGGGACAATGGTGGATGGCGTGATCGCCTTCACACAGTTTACAAGGAAATTTGCACTTTCCTTTTTGTCCAGGAGCTTCACTTTCACTAGTCGACGGTGTGTTTTCAACATGATCATCAGAGGTTGACGACACCGGGTTGTGCAAACGAGGAGACCAGTCCCTTAAGATCCGAGGGATGCAGAGACAATCTCTATGATAGCAGTCTCCTTTGCAAATGATACATGGCGATTTAGGCCTGGTCGGTGCAGTGTGTGGATTTTCTCTAGACGACGCTTGGTTGCCCCTTTTCGCCTTTAGCTCCTTCTTCTTCTTCTCTTTCTTCTTCTTTTCCTTCTTCTTCTTAGGTACTTGATTTTTGGCTTTATCAACCTCAACAAGCGAAGAGGAAGGAGGAGAGGAATAATTGGACGAAGTAGAGGGTGTTGGGGGGAAACTCTGGAATTGTCTAGTTGCTGACTTGATTGTTCAGGAATTGCGGTGTTCTGAACGATGGAGGTTGAGAAAAGCCATACGGGCAAGCCGATCGTCAATCCTAGAAGCGACAATGTGGCCATATGGGGTGCACCAACATCTCCCCAAGAGGAGAAGGGACTAGGATTTCCTCCAAGGGGAAATCCTTGGTTGGTGGACTCCATTTTCTCAACCTAAGACCAACGTAGGAAAGGTGATAATTATTCTGTTTAAAATAAATTTTAGACACTTTGACACAACTTGTTTTTCAATTTTAAAGAGTCGAGAAAAACAAAAGATGACTCTAGTCACCTTTGATTTTTAATGAGCCTGAAGTGACAAGTGCTCAGATGGACCTTTTTCGTCAAGGAGTCTGAAAAGGAACGAAAGGTACTGCTCTGGAAATCTAGACAGAGGGATTACCAAACCAATCACAAAACTGGAGAATACTTTTTACGGTACAACAGTCAATCTTCTCGAATGCTGTGTTCAGTGCATTGCGATTGATAGGGCAGCAAACACGGCTTCCTATGGATAAAGGATTAAGCCTATTGTGGTCTCCCAAAATATACTTGACGGTACATGGGAGCACAAGTCCGTACTGGCACTTATCTTCTCAAAGTGGAGGAATCACCCAACCAACAGTGAAAACAACAGTTACCAGGCTTTACGACGCCGGAATACGTCTCTAGCCTAGACTTCTAGATGTTGTACGTTAGGTTCCAAAGTGTTGTTAGATTCATTAAATTTATTTTATAGTTGATCTTGCTTAAGAAATTTTCCTTTTAGGTTCACCGCGTGATGTAGATGTACAATTCCTAAAATGCAATCTAAGATGATAAACAGTCATTTTATCTTCTTTATGCAATGAAAATCCTAGCTACTAAGGAAAGAGAGATGGTGTTCTTTCAGCAAAGAGCATAGAACACACACTATATGCACTGTCCTAAATCAAACCAATCAAACAGTCTAAATGCAAATGCACATGCATGTATTTGTTTTCAGCCTTCTTAATATGTGAATGATAAAAAAAAAGCTAATGTGCAAATTTGAATTATTTTCCAAAGCGACAATTACTAACAAGTTTCTTTTCGAAATCAAAATGATGACAATGACAACACTTTGCAATTTAGAAATGAAAACTTGCTTTTGACACTAGGAAAAACTACTAATTCAGACCAAATACTATAGTAATAGGGTAATCGACTATCAAGAGCAATCAGACTCTCTTCTATGACTGAAAACGACACTTGCAACACTTTCAAATCAAGAAAGGACAGTACACTTATGCTACTTCTTTGTAATTGAGAACTGAAAATGACTCAAAAAATACATAAAAAAATTTACAGTTCTTTGCACAACAGAGGTGGAATAACAGCAAGGAAAGGGGTTTCAAATAGAGGTGTACTAACTACAGGCAGCAAAATTCTTGAATAGATTTGAAAAGAGTGAACACAGAAACCAAAATTTAGGAACAATGCCTAGTTTGATCAGCGCACCTGTAACACAGTGAATTTGAAATGCAGCACACCTACTACATCGGGAAGTGCGCCGAATTTGAGATTCACAGAATAGACAGTGCGCTGGACCAGAAACGAGACTTTGATTGGGTTCCGGGTCATAGTTTGCAGTTCAGTTCAGGGATTTTGGCCAAGCAAGTGGTAATCAGTAAATCAATCACAGGGGTAGATCTAAGGAGGTTACTAGAGCCACCACAAGGGAAATTAGAGAATTTGTAAATCAATTGTTTAAGTCATAAACAAAACCCGAAGATTAATTAAAGCGGCATTTATCTACTTTGCATTTGCAGAGAAAATGCAGTTCGAAGGCTACCTGGCTCAACTTCAGGCTCTGTCTGTAAGTTTATAAAGTAAACAAATGTAGATAAACAAACAACCTAGTCGCTCCCCAGCGGAGTCACCATTTTGTTACAGGGAAAAGTGTCTATGCAGAACTACTAATCCCACTAAGGCTAGTGGCTACCTTAGAAACAAACAAATTAAAGACTACTTTGGTTTTCCCTTATGAAACATATATGGGAGAAGAATAAAGGAGACCAACCTTTGTCGTGCGCTTGTCTCCTTGCTCGATTCCTCTCTCTTCTGATAGTCCTTTGCTACTTGCTTCCTTGTATACCCAGCTTCACAGAGTACCTGTACAATCAAAGTAGCACAATACTATACGAGAACATGGATCTACTATCATAAACAATCTAGGGTCAGAAGTAAATTGACCATACAAATGCATAAAACATAAATCACACAAGAGTATGGAGGAAAACTTGAATAGCTTTATTGATAATCAAGAAAGAGCCAAGAGAGTTACAACCAGTTGTTCTAACCCAGCATCATCCTCTCAGCAAGAAGAAGCCCTTCTTCACCTCATGACAAGCTTAGATCACCCCAACACTATGATCTCACACCAACAAACCAACAGCAATTCCTTACAAGATGCAAAATTCCAGCCTCTCGATCAATGGGATGAGGGATCCATATATAGATGTCTGTAAGGGAGATGAGTCAGCTTGTGATTTGATTAGCGTCTTACCTCTAATAGTTGTTTCTTCCACTTGGAGATTGATGATCTCTTACTCATCCTTGGTCAAATTCAGAGAGGCAAGTGTCACAGGAGAAGCTTCTAGAAGATTCCATGTTTTTCCACCTCGCGGATTGACATTGCCATTTGTCTCTTCTCGCCCATCGCACCCCATAGAAGGGCTTTCTGAAATGCAACGCACCCACTAAGTGTACTTAGGTGAGATGCAATGCACTTTTCCTATGGAGCAGGTGAAATGATCTAGTTTTGACCAATTCTGAGTAGTTTTTCATGGAGAACTTCTAGGAGAAGCTATAATCAGTTGACCTTGTTCCTTTAGGGGTTGGAACAACACTTTTAGGGACTTAGGATACCTTGGTTTATGGACATTTATGCTTGGGGTTGCAGTGCCCAAAAATGTCTATAACACCATGGATGGTGGGAAGATGAGCATATCTCCAAGGAAGGTAGCACAAATGACAGAACAACCATGCCAGAGAAGGGAGGGCGACATAAACAAGGCCAACAAATAGGTCTGGAGTCATCTGGAAGCCCGATTGTTAGAACAAACTCGCCCAAATTGGATCATTGCGAGTACATAACTATCTTTGAGCGCTGACATCGCAAATGCATAACGGGGAAGGTCATGTCATCGCGGAAAAATAAAGGCAACAGTCGCGTTGTCTCATGAAATTCGACCATCGCGGGAATCACGTGTACTTCCGCGATGGCAGCGCGTATGGTCTGTTTTGGAGCCCTCATGAGCACGTTTATTTTAGAAACAGTCGCGATGATGCATAAACTTTGGCAAAGTGTGTCATTTGGAAATATCAGAGAGCATGAGCATGAAATGTCTTTGGACTCATGACACAGTAGGAAGACTGGGATGAAGGCAGTGACAAATTACTGTGTAACAGATGCCCCCTAAAGTATGAAGCCCGAGAGAGTGGGAGGGGTGAAATGCTTTACGAAACTGACTGAACTGGAACACCATCTGGAAGAACCTGCACGCAAGTACAACTGATATCTCTGATAATGAATTACATGTAGTCTAGGCATGGGCACAACCATCCAAAAGACATACGAAATAGGTCTGTGGTATGGACGCAGCCACCCAGCTAATGAGACCATGATGATAATAAAGGTATGGTCGCAGCCATCCATGAAGACTCAGGTATGGTCGCAGCCATCCATCAATGAGTCATGTAATCATAAAACCAATCCACGCAGCCCGAACATGTGTAAGCTGAGTTCGGGGTCTTGAACCCATCCGAGCATAGTACAAATCCTAACATGCGAATAGAGGTGCTGAGGTCGAGCATGATAGAATATCGCTTGATTACAGGTCAATGATGTTAACAAGCGCGAGAGAAACCACCAATAATGCTAATGGCTCTCAAGGTACTGTTTAGCACAAACCACGAAGTGTGAAAAAGGAGCTGAAGTTGAACACTCGTGGAATCACCCAATCGACGACCAATGATGAAAGTCGACTGGCAGGCGCGAAGAAATTTCCATTGAGGCATGCAAGCTCTAAGGTACCATAGGGGATATCTAGGTCAATCTCTTGGATAATGAGCTGATGTCGACAGGAGATGACCCGTCGCAGGAGGGCCATAATGTTTCCCCCATCAACGACACAAGATAAGGGACAAGTGGTAGATGGCGAAGTAGAGTACCAGAGGAGAAGGTGAGGGTGTAAACTGCAGAAGGATTATACTCTTGAACATATCGGCGACATGACTCCGAAAGGGGGTGTGGCAGCATTCAGGCATCAATGGGTCAGAGGCATGGAGGAGATGGCATGAATCGCATGAAATAAGGCTAGAATGATAACCCAAACCCACAGAAGGCCAAATGACGATGTATGGATATCCCAACCCGATAAAAAGCAAAAGTGTCGATGTTCAAGAGTGACTAGCTACCATAGACAATCAATGATAAACCTGTTGCTAAATCCAACCTAGTAAAAGTTTAACGAGCCCTAGGAAGCAGAAGCTCGAGTCTCGTCATGGTGACGAGTCTAATGTCATCAGGGTTTAACGAGTCCGACATAGGTGAAACTCAGAGTCTTTTTCATGTTTAGAGAGTTTGAAAAAGACACGGAAAAGAAAACTCCAGGGGGGTCCTTTTTCGTAGAGTTGTGTCTCTCGAGCCTGAAAAAGTATAAAACAATACTCGAAAGAACCGCCCGACCATTATGATCGAGGAGTACTTTTCATAAGTAGTAACTTCGACCTAAAAAAGTAAAAAAGCGGTCAGAAGCATGTCGTTTTGTAACCAGTAACGAGCTTGAAACGACAAAAACCCATCAATATTTTCGTTTTTACACGGTTGGAAAAGAGCTTAAAGCGGACTGCCTCTTATTACCTTTAACAAGTCAAGAGGGACAACTCGGTAATCTTTTCGTCTTTAAATGGTCGGAAAAGAGCTGAAAGCATACCTCCATTTTTATTCTCTTTAACGAGTCAAAAAGGGAAACATACTCGGCAATCTTTTCATCTTTTATGAGTCAGAAAAGAGCTTAAAGGAGACTCGTCCTAGAGGAACGAGTGGTATAAAGGGTAGCAACTGGTTCCGACAATGGTGGAACTGCTCAAAACATGTAATGGTCAAGAGGCTGGCTAATAAAAACACTCATCGCTGCGGTTCCTTAGGAAAGTAAAAACAACCAAGTGAAAGCACATGATCAGCCAAAGAGATGGTGGCGATGGAATGAAACAACCAAGGCTCATCTAGCAGAATTTAGCGGATAGGCGGCAATCACAAGATATAAATCAGGTATGGGTTAATTTTTACACAAGCTTGAACCATAGAGAACTCTGCTTGGATTTGGTTTCATGTTTACACAAGCTTGAAACAAAAAACTATGCTTGTTATAAGATCGCATGCCCCCAACATAATGACGCAAATCGAGCTACATGCCCCCCAAGCTTCATTGCATTCGACGAGGTGGATGGAATGAAGGTTCACTTTCGAGATCTTGGAAAGACTCGACTTGGATTTTACGAGATCTTAATCAAAGACTCGATTTGGAAAGGGAGTTGTTTCATTTTTTAATGAGGTTGACACAGTGAAAGAACTATCCTCATAACCCTTGTTTCATTTTTTAAACGAGCTTGACACAAGATCAGGAACTATGCTCGAGACTCCTGGTTTCATTTTTCAATGAGGTTGAGATAGGAACAAAACTATCCTCGAACACCTTGTTTCATTTTTTAACGAGGTCGACACAAGATAAGAACTATCCTCGGATACCTTGTTTCATTTTTTAATGAGGTCGACACAAGATAAGAATTGTCCTCGGACACCTTGTTTCATTTTTTAACGAGGTCGACACAAGATAAGAACTGTCCTCGGAACATCCAGTTTAATTTTTTAACGAGGTTGAGATGGGAACAAACTATCCTTGCGAAGTCTGCCTATGGACCAGATGAGAACATGGCTCCCAAGAGGTCTTCGCGGGATGGAAGAAACGCACTCTGGGAGGAAAAAATGTCATGATGCACCAATGACAGATCATGTTCCAATGCCCCCAGTACATGATGTACGAGACCATCTGCGTGATCATCAGCAGAGGCGGAGACGGAACGGGTAGCCACATAATTAACCTGTGGCAAAGAAGGTACTGCTTGCGAGCAAGAACCGAGAGGGGATGACAGCTGCGCAGGAGGCACTGAGGGACTAAAGAATGACAATTGATCAATAGTCACCATTCTTCCATCGTGCGAAAAACAAACCACACGGAAAAGTGAAGAGACAAGGGCCCCCATGGCATAAACATAGTCACGACCAAGGAGAAGACTAAAATCTAAAGCACCTTGGACAATCAGTACGTCTATGTAGACAGTTTTTCCTCCTAAAGTAACAGGAAACTTTGGGAGGACCCCTAAAGGTTGACTGGTTCCTCCGTCAAATGCTAAAAGATTCTGTGTGACTGGCACAAGCTGTGGGGAGCCCAAAGCTTGCCAAGTAGTGGAAGGCATAAGACTGACAGATGCACCCTCATCCAAGACAGTGCCAGGTACTGCCTTATCATAGGCATGTACTGTAATCTGGAAAGGCACATGGGATGGAAGGCAGAATGTAGTCAAATGACTCTAGTCGAAGGAAACGACTGAACTACTTGGTGGGGGAATCGTATGATTGCCCCCCTGCTCTACAGGAGCCGAAGAAGGACCCTCTTGATCAACGACGATAGGAGGGTCATTCTCAGACTCAGGAGAATCTGACAAGACGAGAAGAACATGAGCATGATGCTCTTCCGAAGCAGAGTGATCAACAGGTGGTGAACCCAAGTCGACACTCTCTCTGACCAATGGTTGGTCGGGAACAAGCTTAGCATAGCCAGGCTCGGAAGGAGGAGGAGGGACAAGAGAAGAATCTAAGTCAATCTCTTTGTCGATGGAGGAAGGGTCTAAAGAGAGCCTCTGATAACCAATGGGAAGTTGGGATGAAGAAGCTATAAGACTTTCCAAAATGGTGGAAGCTTTATCCATGAGTGGACAAAGGTGAAGGGGATGGTTGCCTTCACATAGCCTACAGGGGAATTGAATCTTCCTATCTTCTTACTGTTGCGAGTTGATAGGGTAGCATCGCCTTGAGCTTCAGAGGATGATGAGGGACGAACCGGATCATGAGACCATACTTCTAGGATCCTTGGAATGCTAGGACAATCACGAAGAAGATGGTCACCCTTACATACTTTACAAGGAAACTTAACCTTCCACGGAGGAGCAGAAGGTGGTTCGACCTGGGATGGACGCGGAGTGGTAACTGCACAGGTAGCCTTGGATTTATCAGACTTCTTCTTCTTCTTCATCTTCTTCTTCTTCTTAGTCTCCTAGTTACTTAATGTAAAACTTTCACCAGGCGCAGGAGGAGAGGAGGAGGAGGAAACAGGGGAAGAAGGCGTAGGCTCACCCTTGGAATCAACATGTCTTAGTTCAGATGAAGGAGACGGTGGAACCAGAATCATAACACTCGGGACCACCGAGGTTGAAAACAACCATACGGGCAAACTGATGGTTAACCCAGGCAAAGACAAAGTTTCCATATACGGAGCACTGACATTTCCAAAAGGAGGACAAGGACCAAGATTTCCATCTGGGGAAAAACCTTGGCTGGTAGACTTGGGGAATGTCGCCATTGAGAATGAGAAAGAACCCTACTCAAGCTAACGCAAACAAGATCTAACCGAGTAAATGTGAATCGTGGCCAAATAAATTTTAAGACACAGGAACAAAACTTGACCTTTTCATTTTTAAAGAGTCAAGAAAAGGACAAAAGATGACTCTAGTCGCCTTCGAATATTTAATGAGCCTGAAGTGACAGATGCTCAGATGGACCTTTTCTTTTAGGGAGTCCGAAAATGAACGAAAGTGACTACTCTGGAGAACTAGGCAAAAGGGTTTACCAAACAAATCTGTAAAATTGCATATACACCTTGGCAGTCATATGAAAACCAAGGACTTTCTGTACGGCAGTCGATCTTCCTGAATGCTGTGTTCGGTGCATTACAGCTTGTAAGGCGGCAAACACGGCTTCCTATGGATAAAGGATGATAACCTAGTGGGGTCTCCACATATACTCGATGGTACGTGGGAGCTCAAATCCGTACTAGACCTCTATTGCATCATGGAAGGAGGAATCACCCAACCTTAAGTGAAACAATAGTGCCTAGGTTTAATGACGTCGGAGCATGTCTCTAGCCTAGACCTCTAAAAAGTGTGCGTTATGTTCCAATGCGTTGTTAGATTTATTCAGTTCATTTTAAAGTTGATCTTGGATTTAGTTTTCAGGCCTTACCGTATGTATATTTCAAATCCTAGGATGCAGCTAAAATGAATGAAGTATCCTTTTCCTTCGATGAACACCTACCTACGGGAGGGTAGAGAGATCATTCCCAAAACCAAGAAAACCAAGGAAACACACAGTCACTCAATGCAAGCAGGCATCAATCCCTAGAATGCATGGATACTACTAATGAGAGATCAAAATATTCGCTTTTCAATATGCAACTTTGAAATGCAAATTTTCTTTCACTTTCGTATGCTAAATGAGATGCAATTTTTGATTTTGATGCTTTTAATCTAAATAAATCAGTAATCAACAAACAAATGTGGAAAAACAGTTGTCCCCAAACAATTGTAATCTATGCCCGGGTAGTGAAGAGAAATCGAAACAATGCCAAGATTGATTCAACAACGATCACTAGATAATCAACCAAAAGTAAGCAAAAGGGAAGGCTCAATCGAACCAACAACAAGCAACAAACGAATCTTTGCAAGCAAGAAACCAAGCAAAGCTGATCCAGCAAACTTGGAACAATAAAACTATGTCACAAAGAAAAAAAGCAAGATTCGCTCGACAAGACTCACAAGAGAGTGCTTCAACCTCTAGACAGTGAGAAACAAGTCATAAACCAAGTGAGAACAGCAAGGGGATAGCAAGACTAACAGATTCAGGAGGCAGAATTGAAGAAATTCAATTCTACAGCAATCAGCACGGGTAATACACAACAACAAAGAGTTGATAAAGAACAATGCGTAGCAACAATGCGATGTTAGCGCGGAAGTACACGCCTTTTCCGCGATGGTCCGATAAATAGAACCATCGCGACTGTTAGGTGTAATAACGCGATGAACAGGAAATTACAAAAAGGGTGGCGCGATGACAGCGCGACTGTTTAATTAAAAAACATGATGATGTTCAAAAACAGCCACAGTCGAGCCAAAAACTCCCAAACCAAAACAGTCAATCTTTAAACAAATAAAGCATCTCCCAGACCAAGCCAGGAAACCCAAAAACAAAAAACTAATCCCCAAAGTTTTGAAAAGAGACCAAAACAAAAAATCAAGGCAAGAGTGAACAAAAAGGGACAAAGGACAGGTCCCCAGTGGAGTTGCCAATTTGTGAAGCAGGAAAGTGTTCCCTCTGCGGACAGAGGCAACCCCTCTAGCCCTAGAGTGGGTCTAGTCACAAACAAGGACAAATCAACAACAATTCTCCTTAAATAGTTCGAGTTGGAGGCCTACCTCAACCGATGGTCGATGAAGTTCCATTGCGCTACTCTAGCTTCCGCTTCTTTCTCCTAGTGAGTAATCAACTTGAAACAAAGCAAGGAAATACAATAAAGCACATAACCAGATACAACAAAGAACTATTTACGCATAAAGTCAAGAAATCATGAGCTATCTAGTAATTGCATACAAGACATAGGAAAACATCATTGATTACATTAAATATAAAATAAAGTAAGCTTACAACCCAGGTCTTGACGTCACAAGCCTTCTCAGGAGGGTCCAGCTAGCATGTTCCTCAAGCATTCACCCTTGAAGATGGATCTCCCAATACAAGTCTCTCTCACTCACAAGTTTCACACAAGATCAAAAACACTTCACAACCTTCCTCAAGCTCTCAAACAATCCCACACTTGTCACACCATCTACCTATCAAGCTCACAACACTATCAGCAACACTCCAAAGACTAAGAATTCCAAACTATCAAAAACTATCCAAAAACTAGCAGCACATAGCAATGGTGAGAGTTTAAATAGGAGAAGGAGTCTCCATGGATGGTGGCAAGATGAGCTTATCTCCAAGGAAGGTAGCACAAATGATGGAACAGCCATGCCAGAGAAGGGAGGGCGACATAAACAAGGCCAACAACCAGGTCTGGAGTCATCTGGAAGCCCGACTGTTAGAACAAACTCGCCCAAACTGGATCATCGCGAGTACATAACTGTCTTTGAGTGCTGACATCGCAAATGCATAACGGGGAAGGTCATGTCATCGCAGAAAAATAAAGGCAACAGTCGCGTTGTCTCATGAAATTCGACCATCGCGGGAATCATGTGTACTTCCGCGATGGCAGCGCGTATGGTCTGTTTTGGAGCGCTCATCAGCGCATTTATTTTGGAAACAGTCGCGATGATGCAGAAACTTTGGCAAAGTGGGTCATTTGGCAACATCAGAGAGCATGAGCATGAAATGTCTTTGGACTCATGACACAGTAGGAAGATTGGGATGAAGGCAGTGACAAATTACTGTGTAACACCAACGTTTCAGACTACCAAGTGAGTCCATCATCAGGGGATGCGTCAATAGATATTCTCTAGATATTAATGATGTATCCATGAGCTATATTTAGGGTATATAGATATAGGTTATTAAGAAAAGATATAATAAATTATGTCGGTCATTATCCTATTAGATTTTCATTTATTTAATTATTAATTATTATTATTATTATTAAAAAATTAATTTGTTTAATTAGTTAGCTAATTAATAAGTTAAAGGGATAAATTAATTAATTAGTTAAAGGGATAAATTAATTAATTAATTAATTTTAATTATTTATTGATTTAATTATTATGTTTATTAATTTTATGTAAAATTAATTTTTTAATTAATTCATTAGTTTGTTTAACTAATTAACTAATTTATTTGATTAATTAATTAAAAGAATAGATTAATTAATTATTTTTATTATTTATTATCTATTAATATGTTTATTAATTTGATTTAATTAATTTATTTCTTTGTTTAATTAATTAATTATTTTATTTGATTAATTAATTAAATTAATTAATTAATTAATCCTTACATATTTGGTGAGTTATTTTGCTATAATATTATCTATAATTCCTAGAGTTAATTTTTAATTGTTTAGATTTGAGTAATTACGACTATATGCATTTTATTAGTTATATTTTAATATTATCAAATGATTATATGTGAAGTAATCAATTACTAATTTATGTTAATATTTGTTAATTGTTTTATTGTTTAAGGAGGATGTTATATAATTGATGTGTTTGTTATTTATTATACTAATTTTTTAAGAGAGGAGGGAATAGGTTATTTTAAGGGATATGAGTTAATTATTGATTTTTTAAGATTTCAAGTAAAGGTTTTCAGGTGTTGCTTAGTTTTAATCCATTGTCCCGGTTCAAGTTGTTCTTTCTTTTTCTATTTCAATGACTTCTTTGATTTTCCTTTTAAGATAGTGGTCTTCTTTGCTAACCAGTTTGGATTCTTCCATGCAGATGTAATGAGAGGAAGAGTGAACATGTTCTGCTAAGGCCGATTTTGAGGTCCTTTCTTTTCTTAAGTTGGCAATGTGTTCTTTAATTCTAATATTTAAGAGACCTACCTGTTTCACCTATGTATTCCTTACTGCATGAGTAAGGAATCACATAAACACCTTTTTGAAGGTTAAGGTTTATGGGATCCTTAACTGAGTTGAATAATTGTCTGATGGTATTTGGAGCATGCTTGAATGAGCATAACAAGCTCGATGGCTCCAATTATGCGAATTGGAAATTCAAGATGCAAACTCTGCTAGAAGTGCAGAGTGATTGGACGATTGCAAATGGGGATGAATATAAGCCAGTGGTTGGATCCACAACAGTCCCAGATTGGGAGAAGCGTGAGGGTAAAGTAAGGATGTTGCTGAAGATGTTAGTGAAAGACTGCATCATACCACATATCAGAGAATGTAAATCAGCAAGTGAAATTTGGGGAATTTTGAAGGATCTGTATGAGATAAGGAATACAAATCATCTTTTGTTTCTAAAGAGAAAGATATTACCCCTGAAGAAGGAGGAGAATGAAACAGTTGTTGCCTTCATAGCAAGGATCAAAGATCTAAAGAACAAATTGGCAAACATTGGTCATACAGTTGGCGATACAGATCTTGTAACAATTACCATGAATGGTGTGACCGACGACTACCAAATGTTCATCACTAGGATAAATGCGAGAGAGAAAATCCCAAAGTTTGAAGAACTGACGAGAATACTGATGCAAGAACAAGAAAGAAGATTGACTCAAGCCCTAGAGTATCGATCTTGCATTGATGGTGAAAAGGAACTTCTTCAAAGGAAAAGGAAACCTGCAACAACAAAATGGAGGAAGCTCATAGAAAAGACTAAATCTGACCCAAGGTATGAATCTGAATAGAAAAAACTCTGTAATTGAGTCTTTTTATTGCGGAAAAATGTGTCATATAGGAAAAATAAAAATCATGAAGAACAACAGAAGCAGAAAAGATATGCAGGTCATCTCGCGAATGATAATCATGAGCGAAATTTCAGATTGTTCATGGAAGATAGTGGTAAGAATGTTGATGCAGACATCTAGTATGTAGATTCAGGAGCATCAACACATATGACAGGGAACAAGCAATGGTTTGAACATTTTAGAGAAATCAACGACGGAGCAAAAATCTACCTAGGTGTTTATAGAAGTAATCAGATCAAAGGATGTGGAAAAATTTCTGCCATTTTACCTAATGGTAATATACGACAAATTTATAATGTTATGTATGTGCCTGGTATAACAAAGAACTTAATTTATGTATCCATGATTACAAATCAAGATCTTAAAGTTGAATTTTTTAAATCTAACTGTTATATTAAAGATCTGCTAGATGGCATGAAGACAATTGCTACAGGAATCTGAACAGGAGGTCTGTAAAAGTTGGATGTAAGACCTCCACCAGTTCGAGCCTTGACAACTATGAGTTTGACTACAAAAGAGCTATGTCATCAAAGATTTGGTCATATCAATTACAATGATTTGTTGTTATTAAAGAAGAAGGAAATGGTAAGAGATATTCCTATGCTAAAGCAAGTACATAACAATTGTGATGCGTGTACATTAGGAAAAATGCATAGAGAAGAATTCCCTGTTCGAGTAGAAAAGAAATAGAGGCATACACTTGAATTAGTGCATATAGACCTGTGTGGACCCATGCAAACAAAATCATTAGGAGGTGCACTATATTTTTTACTGTTTATTGATGACTGCACAAAGTTTTCTTGGGTATATTTCTTGAGTAAGAAGAGTCACACATTTGAACACTTTAAGCAGTTCAAAAACATGATTGAAAGGCAAACAGGGAAACAGATAAAAATTCTCTGGTTCGATCAAGGGGGAGAATACAGGAAAGATGAGCTTATCAGGTATTGTAAAGACCATGGAATATTGCAGTAGTTCTCAGTACCCCTTACTCCACAGCAAAAATGGAGTAACTGAAAGAAAGACCATTTAGTCTGTAGATTGAAGAAATCACTTTATGGACTAAAGCAAGCACCCAGGTCTTGGTATGAAAATATTGATTCATTTTTTCTATAATTTGGATACAACAAAAGAAAAAATGACCCTAATATTTACAAAATGCAAGATGAACAAGGCTGCATAGTGATGATTTCTCTGTATGTAGATGATTTGATCATTACAGGTGATGCTACATATCTGATCAAAGAAATCAAGCAACAGATGTCACAGGTATTCGACCTGAAATACCTTGGTGAATTAAGATACTGTTTGGGTCTTGAGATCTAGAGAGATTCAAAACAAACATTTCTGTCCCAAGGAAAGTATGTCAAAGGCCTGTTAGAGAGATTTAGGATGCATCAGTGTAAGACTGTAGCAGTACCATTACAACAGAACATCAAACTGCAGAGTGAAGATGGCTAAAGGAGGCAGATGCGACACTTTACATACAGCTGGTTGGGAGTCTAATCTACCTAACCACCACTAGACCAAATTTCGATTATGCAGTCAGCGTGCTAAGCCAATATATGTCCAAGCCACTTGAAAGCCATTGGAATGCAACAAAAAGTGTTTTGAGGTATCTACAAGGTATTATATATTACGGTATTATTTACACTGACTCTTTTGATGTTAGATTGAGAGGATTTGCAGATTCAGATTGGGCTGGATATGTAGATGATCGCAGATCCATAACAAGTTATGCATTCAAAATTGGATCTGGGGTGATCATATGGAGCAGTAAGAAGCAGAACACAGTCTCCTTGTCCTCAGCAGAAGCAGAGTATCAAGCCATGTGTGCAACAACGTGTGAGGTAGTTTGGTTGTGGAGACTTCTCTAGGATGTTGGGGAAGAAAAGATAGACGCAACAAAAAACAGATGCGACAACCAAAGTTCAATCAAAATTGTTAATAATCCAGTGTTCCAAAAAAACACTAAACATATTGATACGCAATTCCACTTCGTCAGGGAGAAAGTGCAATCCAAATAAATCCATTTAGTATATTGTAATACATGTGATAATGTTGCAGACATTTTCACTAAGCCTCTTGGCAGGATTAAGTTTGAAATGTTTAGGGAGATGTTAGGCATATTTGTGAACCCCTTCTCCATTAAGGGGGAATGTTAGAGATAATGGAGAATATCTTAGAATAGTGAGTTGGTTCACAAGACCTCAGGATAGGAATTAGTTTCTATTTTTTAGGTTATGGTTCTAACTTCCCTAAATCTGTGATTACTATATATTGTGTAATGTACATGAGCAATGTAGAGCGTTCTACAAAGCCAGACTCTCCTGGTTTAGACTCTCTTTCGTAGAGCTGACCAGTGGGATTTATTTCTTTTAATACAACATTGTCATTTTTATCACCTTTACATCACACATTCATACAAACACATATTCATACAAAACAAGAATGTTGTTTTTTAAAAGTTAAAATAAAATGCCCTCAACTAACTAGTCAGGCCTTTTAATCTTCCATGATGGTGTGTGTTAACACTTTGAGTCTACTGATTGCCTTCATAAATTGTACGTTATTCTTCGAAATCAGGTAGACAGTCTTTTACTGCTTATGGTCTTTAGATTTAGTTGGACACGCTTTTACTGCTATAAGCCTTCAACATTTGGAAGTTAGAGAGATAAATAAAGTTTTCGAGAGGGTCTTTTATGGGTGAAAATGTTTTGGTGTCTATCTTGCTAGCGTGCCTAAATGATTTAGTAAAATTCGTATTTTATAAATGCCTTGTGATGATAATTTTGTCATGCTATGCAACCCATTCATTTATTTCGTAATAAAGTATTCATAGTAGAGTTGTTTTGGATTTGAATGTGGTTGCGAAAGTGGATCAGTGTTGTGTAGAGGCATTTTCTTCCTTAAAGATTGGAGTCAACCAAAGCTCCCTGAGCACATACACATTTGGCGTGTACATGTCCTGGTTTTGAACATACCAAACACTCTTTCGGGTTTCTTGGTTCGATTAGAAAATTTTACAGATGAGAGGAGTTTGCTTCAACAAACTAGTTTTCACAAGCAAATCGCAATTTGACAGAGGTTTAAATAAAACATCAAAATTTATTCACAGTAGAGTAAAAACAAAATGGTTGTGGTAAAGCTAGTCATAAAAGTTTAAAATCATATCTCACCAAATTATATATTAGATTATATTTCAAAACATAGGAAAATTATTTCGCTCTAAGTAAACAAAAAAAGATCTTACTAGATTTATGTTTCACCTGGGGTTGTGGAGTAACTCTCTGTATAACTATGTAAAGACTTGTTTTCACTTGACCACGAATATTTTCTCCACGATTTTCTCCTCACTACCTCACAGAGTTACACCCTCTCTCTTGCTCAACTATACAAATGACTTTAACATTCATATTTATCTAAACATACAACTTTGACTCATTAATTCATGACAGAGAAAAACATTAAAATATAGTATGGGCACTTTTACATAATAATGCATAGTGTAGGTAACAATCATGGAGTGAATGTTTTCCCATATTTATTTACCAAAATTCATTAAATTTCCATTTTCTCTTAAATGGTTGATGTGTGTTTTAGAATGATGAACTTGCACTACTGCTCATAACTTCTGTCCATCCTTCATCCTGCAAACGAATCTCAACCTGCAAAATTCATATAACAAGTATGGCTGCTGTCAGTGTGTTTAACGCGGTGGTTGGGACTAATTTTCCAAAGCTCCCCCTTAATCACAATTATCACCATTGACAATTCCAAAAACAGTCTCTAAGATAAACAAAATTTTTATGTGCCAATGGCTTTGTGAAACAAACTATTCTTGTGACCTGTAGTTTTGCAACACAATTTCACCATTGTTAATCAATTCTCTAATAAAATTATATTGAGCATCAATATGCTTTGTCCTCTTGTGAAGAACATAATTATTTGACAATGAAATTATGGAAGTGCTATCGCAAAAAGTAGTTTTCATTCCCTCTTGGTTGTGGCAAAGATTCCTCAACATCCTTCTCATCCAAACTGCTTGACATGTTGTTGTTGTTGCGACGACATATTCAAATTATACTGTTAACAGTGACACTATTGGCTGCTTCTTGGGGGCCCATGAAATGGCTCCAAAACCAAAATGAAAATCATATCTCAATGTGCTCTTTCTGTCATCGATACTTCCTGCCCAATCACTGTCAGTGTAACCAACTAGCCTAACATCATTTGTTGTGGTGTACAAAATACCATACTTCTTTGTTCCATTGACATACCTTAGTATCATTTTTGTTGCTTGCCAATGTGTTTCCTTGGGTGTCTCCATGAACCTCGACACCAAAATCACTGCATACATTATATCTGGCCTAGTGGTGGTCAAATACATCAAGCTACCTATCACGCTTTTATATAATGTCAGATTGACATTGTTGTTGCAATCTTCTTTGCTCAACTTCAACCCGATGACACTTGGAGTTGGTGTGGGCTTGTTGTTCTTGTTAATTTTAGACAAAAATGGTATGTTCTATGCTTTAGAGCAATTTTACTTCAATTTCTTTATTAGCCCAATATCAATATCCAGTTTAGCAATCATATCAACATCATAGTAAAATGCAGATAGAACATAAGCATAAATAGTAGAAGACAAGCCAAGACAAGAGGACACAAGATGTGGCACCAACCAAGGACAAACCCTAATGTGGGGAAACCCTTGATCAATTCTTCTTTTAGTTTTCAATAGTTCAATAGAGAGAGATAATATAATTTACAAATTCTGATGATTTAGAACAACAAAAGTCAACGCTGGTCAAGAGGGTAGATTTGACCCTCAAAGATTCGGTCAACTTTAGTCAACTTCGGCCTTCCAACAGCAAGATGAAACAACCCTAAAAATAGTCAAATTCAGCCCAGTCAAAGTCTGGTCAAATAGTCAACCTGCGGTAAGCCCTAACCACAGTCAATGCTGGTCAAACAGTCAATGGATTGCCTCGATTTATATGCCTAGAAATGTGGCCTGCTAGGACAAAATTCCTCCACCCAAAATCACAGCAAAACAAGTAATCATTTGATCCACATAACCCAAAAAAAAGCCTCTGAAAATTCGATTAAACCTAGTCAACGAAGAAATAGAAAATGCCCTTCCTTTCCTTTGCACATGTGGAGAGAGTTGTTGCCTAGGAATACGTACCCAACTAATGAGAGAGAGAAAGATGAGTGTGTGATGTCCAAATGAGGATGAAGCATCATGTATTTATAGGATAATGTTGAGGATTAATAACAT
Source organism: Pinus tabuliformis (assembly GCA_031772625.1). NCBI lineage: Eukaryota > Viridiplantae > Streptophyta > Pinopsida > Pinales > Pinaceae > Pinus > Pinus tabuliformis. Next base: position 2,078,829,876 of record CM062818.1, read on the forward strand.
GATTGTTGGGATTCTGAGCCTACATGAGTTTGTTGGTCAACCTTGACAAATTTTCCATAATATAAATAAATTCATATCTTTATTTGTACATGTCAAAATCAGATGATCTCTAGATCAATCCTACACCCCTCAAAGAGAGGAATCCAAGAAAAATATTAGATGTCATAAGTAAGATGACCCATGTGGAGTTTGGCCCTAGTTTCCAATTTTAACCCTCCCTCCCAACTAGGGAGAAGTCCATTTTCTAATCCATCTACCAATATGTACTGTCTCTACCATCAATGCATTGTTCTGCACTACTATGCTCTATTGAACTATGAAGAAGAAGCAGTGATTGAGAATGTATCATACCATTCTCTACGGACCTAAAGTTAGTCCCAATCAAAAGAGAGTGTCTCATACCACTCTTACTGGCCCAAAGTCCATTCCTATCAAAAGAGAGTGTCTCATACCACTCTTACTGACTCGAAGTCAATTCCCATTAATCCCAGATCAATATCAGTCATCTTAGCATAGGGAGTATGGTAGTACACGATGCATCCATCGGTAATACTATGGTCCCTATCCTCATTTCCCTACTCATTGGCTAGATGAGAGGTACTTCCCATGAGTCCCAGACTACATGGGTAGGATATCTCAGTAGGAGAAGGATGAACCACTTGTCCTGCCTACATGTCACCATGGGGTATCACACGGGAAAGATGAACCACTCACCCTCTACAGAGAAAACCACTAAGGGAAGGCTGAACCACTCACGTTATGGTTTCTCACCGCTCCAAGAAGTACCCCAAGCCCCCTGGAGCTCCCAAAGCTCAATATCCATCTCATACAAGACCCTCATAAGAGGGTCTCTCCACAACTCCAAGTCATTTTTAGAAGGCCAAGAATTGAACCTTGCCCAGGGGATTTTTCAAAATATCGGTGACCTTCTCATCAGTCCCAATGTGATGGATCCTTGTTGCTCCTCATTGTACGATGTCCTAGATAAAGTGGCACCTGATATATATATACTTGGACCGATCATGAAACACATGATTCTATGATAATCGAATCCCATTCTAGTTGTCATAGAATATCATGGTGGTATCAAAAACATGTCCAAACAACTCATTGAAGAGCTTCCTCAACCAGACATCTCCATAGGAGGCCATACTAGCAGCTACGTATTCCGCCTCGGCAGTGCTTAAGGAAAACGATTTTCGCTTCCCGCTCATCCAAGATATCGAAGCAAAACCCAAAGAAAAACAACATCTAGAAGTGCTCTTGCGATCCACCACACTACCAGCCCAATCAGCATTAGAATAATTATGTAGCCTCACATCTTTGGCAGTGTATCTCAGTCCATGAGTGATTGTGCCCTGAAGATATCTCAGAAGATTCTTGGAGGCAATCCAATGTATATGATGAGGCTCAACCATGTATTGGCTCAATGTGTTAACTTCAAAACATATGTCTGGACGGGAGTTCACCAAGAACATCAGTGCTCCTATGAGTTGACACTACTCAGAATCATTTCCCAATTCAAGTCCAGCAACACTACCACATAACTTTTTAAACTTAAGTTCCATTGGAGTATTCACAGGCTTGAAATCCACCATCCTAAATCTTTCCAATATCTTCACAACATATTTTCCTTGAGAGAGAAAAATTTAACTTGGATTTTGCCACACCTTCAACCCTAGGGAATAGTGCATTGGTCCTAGGTCCTTCATCTCAAATTTAGAAGCCAACTCCCTCTTACATTTTTGAATGAGAGGGTCTACACCTATCAGAATGAGGTCGTCCACATAAAGTACTAGAATGAGAGGTTTATCATTTTCAACCTTAAAGTAAAGGTTCATATCAGTTTCACTTCTAGTGATTTCGAACTTCATCACATAGTTGTCGATCCTCTCATACCCAGCCCAGGGTGTTTGCTTCAACCCATAGAGATTTTTCTTCAACCTACATACATGAGATTCTTGATCATGAGCCTCTAACCCCTTAGGTTGTTCCACATAGACTTCCTCTTTGATTGAACGATGCAAGAAAGCGATCTTGACATCCATTTGATGTAGGTTCCATCCTTGCAAGACAAAAAGGGCTATGATCGAGAAGATGGTGGTGTATCGGGAAACATGTGCAAATATCTTATCGTAATCTACACCTTCCTTTTGAGAGAAGCCTCGACCAAAAAGGCAACCCTTGAACTTTTCTACACTTCCATCAGCTACAGGCTTGATTTTGTAGAGAAACTTAGAGGTGAAAACCGATTTGTCCTTGGGTCTAGGGACCACATCCCATAAATCATTTTTCATAATTGACTCGTATTATTCATTCATATCATCCTTCCATACTTGTTGCTTCACGGCTTCTTCGAATGATGAAGGCTCATTTTGAATGATAGTGCTCATGGCGGTCAAATATCCTTGATACCTGTTCGACTTCTTGCTTTCATGGAAAGTCCGTCTTGGTGCAATGGGCCTCTCAGCATCTTCGAGAGTCTCCCTAAGCCATGAGGGTATACTTTTGGAGGAGAGGGCTCATGAGGAGGAGGATCAATAAGATCTATGGGTTCATTAACATTAGGCATCATTTCGTCTTATTTTTCACCCTGATTTCTTGTGTCAGCTTCTTTGTCCTTCCTTGGGATAGGAAGGTTTTTGATCTTCCTGAGGGCCATATCTTCATAGAAGGTGGCATCATGACTTATCTAAACTTCCTTTTGACCAGCCACATAAATTCTATATCCCTTAGAATTTTCACTATAGCCCACAAAGATTCATTTCTTCCCAGATGCACCCAATTTGCTTCTTTTCTTTTTCGGCACATGAAAATATACGAGGCTTCCAAAAATTATAAAATGAGAGACATCAAGTTTATTACCAGTGAACATTTCTTTGGGAGTCTTGGAGTCCAATGTTGGATGAGGGCATCTGTTTTGAACATACATGGCAGAATTTGCAGCTCTAGCCCATAGAAACTTAATAAGGCCTTCGTCATGAAGCATGGCACAGACAACTTCTACAATAGAGTGATTCTTCCTTTCATCCACACCATTCTACTCAAGAGTGTATGGCATTGTAGTCTCCCTCTTAGTACCAGCTTCTTTGCAATAATATTGGAATTCATTGGATTCATACTCAGTCCCACTATCAGTCCTCAATAGCTTGATTTTCTTCTCGAATTGGTTTTTGATCAAGGCTTTGAAGTGTCGGAACCAGGTGAGCACTTCATCCTTCTTCTTCAAGTAGTAGGTCTAGGTATTTCTAGAATAATCATCCACAAAGGTGAGATAATATAAGTATCCTCCCAAGGAGTTTATGGGCATCATACCAGACCTGTGAAAGTGGATCAATTGCAATATGTCTGTGGTCTTGCTATTACTTGAGGGAAATGGTCCCCTTGTAAGTTTTCCTTCGACACATCCCAGAAATACAACTTCATGCTCAACTTTGGACTCAGGAATACCTATCGCCATCTGTCTCACATTGGGTAGGGCCTTATAATGAAGATAGGCGAACCTCCGGTGCCATAGTTCGGATTGTAGAGATGTGTCACAGGACATGGCTCCCATTGGACTTCCTCCAACTTGATACAAAGTGATCTGAAAATGAGATCTTACACTAATATTAAGGTATTACAGACTCATGTGCATGGATTTTCCCATATCACTTAGTGCAATAGATCGAAAAGATTACAAATAATATAGACAATGAAGCAGTTAAAGATACATAATAGACACACACACATAACATAGCAAGATAATCAAGGAGTTCACCCAAAACTCCTGGGCTATGTCTCCTGGTCCAGCCTTCAGTGGTGACCTCTCTATTATGTCTTCAAGAGCAGACTTTTACAAAAGTAAGCTCAATTTGAGTCTCAATTCAATAGATACAAAAAAACAGGAGTTTACTTGAATCCCTCAAGTCTCTCTGAGTACACAAACTCTCCCTCTCACTCTCTATCTCTGTTTCTCTTTGTCTCAACACTGCTTGCTTTGTCTCTCTCATTCAGTGGCTTTTAAGCCAATCGACACTTGTCTGTTTCTTTTCCCTCTCGGGCTCTCTAGCTTTCGGCCTCTGTCCGTTCAAATCCCCTCTAAGCGTTAACTAATCATAGTATAACATCTTCAAGTATGGTGGCCACCTATTATGAAATGGAAGGGACCATCGGTGCCTTTGAAATCCCCAAAATAGTCGTTCTCTGTTTACATAGAGAAATACACAAAAACACAGGAAAATCTGCCCAAACGTGGTCTATCAGACCTGAAATATTATCAATTCTGACCTATAATCCCTTAAGATCCATCTTTGGGCTCTATCGCAAATGGTTGTTGATCCAACAGTTGTTATTGATTTCGAGTGGCTTATGCGCTCGAAGATTACTCACCCTAAAAGGTGGTTTTCTCTCTGCAATGCTGAGCCACATGGCAGCCAGTGTATGGGCTTGGGCGGAGCTCGGCCAATACCACTTACCGCCTAAGGCTCGCCCGAAATCTCGCTTGTTACGGAACTCAAAATATATATCACGACATGCATAAAACCTTTCGGGTCCGTTTTATCACCCAATTCGCATTTCCTTTGATTTTCGTTTTTTTAACGAAAATGTGAATTTACATAGGAAAACTCCTTTTTACGGAACTCAAAACATATTTAATTTCTTCCATAACCCTGTCGAGTCTAGCTTTATCACAAGTCTCATGTATATTGGCTCCGCTCTTTTGTATCGCCCCGATGTGATATTGCGATACCGCAATCGCATAGTCCCTAGTCCTTTGGTAAGCACTCCCTTGTAGTTTACCGATGTGATATTGCGGGTTGACCTAGGCCATTGATCTGTGCGCTTGATTTAAAGTCCTCATTGACTCGCGTTGATCGTTGTCGCAACTTTCATGTGGTAGCCTCCAATAGACTTCGCTTGCTGTCTCCAATTGTGATATGCCGATCGGATCTGGACAGTTGATTGGCCAGATCTGACGGCTCCTTGCATCATTATATCAAGCCTCTAATAGCTCTGTTTTTCATTGTTTCCTCATGTTTTTCACTCCCGATAGTGTTTTCCGCCATTTTCAAAGGTTCACCCTCTGCGATAGTTTTTTATTTCTGAAGACTTAGAGGGTTTTTAGGACCCATTTTGGATCATGCCTTCCCATTGAAAAAGATTTTGGACCACGAAAAGTTGGTTTTTCAGCATCAATCAAGTGAGGATACAACTTCCTCACTTGTCCAATCTCTATCCATCTTGCATTGCTTGGCTTTGAACCTTTTAGTCCAATTCTCAGGTACTCAACATCCCCTCTATGCATAGTTCTCACCTTCCTGTCCAGAACTATGTCTTCCTACAACTCATTGAGATATTCAGGCAACAAATCATCAATAGAAGGAAACTGACTTTGTTGTTCGAGATCTTCAATCAATGAAGGTTCATATAGTCTCAAGTTCTCTACATTAATGATTGAATAGATATGAATATAGGTTGGAAAATCAAGGAAAAAAGCGTTTTCACCAATTTTCTGAAGTATCTTGAAATGCCCATAACTTATTGGCTTCAGGTTCTAACTTTCACCTTGCATTCTGTCTTTTTTGATGTACAGCCAGAATTTCTCACCAACTCGATTCGATGATCAATTCGATGCTTGTCATGCCTTTCCTTGTACTTGGCCTGGCTTCTTTCCAGCTGTTCCTGCACTTCCTGGTAAATTTCTTGGATCTGTTCAATGAACTTGGTTGCTTTGTCCACATCATTGTGTCCATCAACTGCTATGTATTTACTAAAGACAAAATCCAAGGGAGACCTTGGTGTAAAACCAAAACAAGTCTCAAAAGGAGATCTTTCTGTAGAAGAGTGCCTAGCCTGGTTGTAAGCATGTTGCACATAACACAAATGTTCATCCAAAAGCTTGGGATGCTTGCTGCAATAGCCCCTGAGCAACTGGATCACTGTCATGTTGACCATCTCTATTTGGCCATTTATTTGTGGATGAAACATTGTGCTCTTCTTCAATCTGGTGTCCATCAACTCCCATAGACTTGACAAAAACTTCCCAACAAATCGAGAATCTCGATCAGATACAATAGAAGTGGGTAACCCAAAATGAACCCATACATGCTGAAAGAACAACTTCACTATTTGTTTAGCTGTAATTTGCTTGTTACAAGGTATTAAAATACACATTTTGTTGAAACTATCCACAATAACATATAAATAATCATGACCTTTTCTAGATTTTGGCAATCCCCCAACAAAGTCATGGAAACACTTTCCCAAGGACGAGAAGGAACTGAAAGTGGAGTGTACAAGCCTAATTTTCTATTACTGGGCTTGCTTGTAGCACACATGGTACACCCTTTAATATATCTAGAAATCGTTTCATGCATCCTTGGCCAATAACAGAACCTTTGCAGCTGTGCAACTGTTTTACTTACACCAAAATGACCTGGTATTAGAGAAGTATGTGCCTCTCGGATTATGTTAACTCTTTTCATTTGAGGAATGCATAACTTTCCCAAATGATATAAGAGTTGGTCCTGTTAGCTACCTATACCAATAGGTTTCATTTTTCATGATTGGCAGGGGAAGTGCCAATATGTTCTACTTTGATGGTGCAAAGATCTCATATTTGTTTGGAAAACACCTATCTGCAGTTGTTTGATGTTGTCCTACTTCCAAAATGGGTGATCCAACAGTCTAAGCTGGGTCATGCCATATTTCAATTGTTGTTGTAGATTAGAGAAAGAAATCTGTCCAAACTGTTCAATCTTGGCAGATCAGTAGTTAGGTAGAGAATGAAGGTTCCCAACTGCTTAATCTAGGGCCTTGGAAGTAATAAGGCTAGCCTTAGATAGAAAATCAAAAGAAAATGCCAAAGGAAAAGAAAGGGGCACATGAGGGTTTGCAAGTCTAAGTGCACCCTCCTTGAATTAATAAAAAATGCTAGGCAATAGAATGGGTAGGTAGATGGGGTTGCAGAAGCATGATTCCTTTCATATCACTGGCCTAAGCAAAGGAAACACATGGAGGCAAGTGCAGATCTTCCTATTCAGCAATTTTGTACCAACAAAATGAAGCATGTCTAACTTCCCAATCATCCACTATCAGACTTCTTTCTAACATCCCAATACCACCTTTGTTCATTGCAGAAATCAAACTCATTTATTGGTCCTTGTTGTATAAAAGAGCCACATTTCTTGTGTAAAAACCTTTTCATTTTGATCTACTCTCAAAACTAAGTTTGTTCCCTAAAACTTAGTGTCTATGACCTCTCATTCATATCCCCCTCCCATATTAACTATTAACCATTATTACTTAATTCCATATATTCCCCTTTTCCCTACTACTATATCACCATTGTATATAAAAAGCCCCAAAGTATATATTCCCCCTCCCCTAGGCAATATAGCCTTACAATTTCAAAGGTTGGAGCGCTAAGAGATTTAAGCGCAATAGGCAAAATAACGCCAAAAACAAAGTTTAGGGATTAATCCAAGATCTGCTTGGTTTAATAGCCCTAACCCCGCTTTGCAAACAAACGTTAATTAATCCATTTGGCTTATAAACCATCGCTAAACCCACTTTTTCCGCTTATCCAAAGTTCTTGTTACAATGCGCATTTCACAAAAAACAAAAGGAAATTATTAAAATAATGCACCGGGTCCCGCCATATCGTGTTGGCAATTTTCCATCCCGTCGTCCGTCGGATCTGGGCCCTCCCATCCGACGGCTCACATTGATTTCAGACCGCCTCCGATGCCCGGACGATAGCTCCCGAAAACTGTCAGAGCATGACGTCAGGGCTCGGACGCGTGTTGTTCCCAAATTGTATCAGGAGGCCGCCTGCCAAAACCGTTCCCGTACAACAAGCGGTCCGATATTACCTCTTACCGCCTTCGATTACTGCCCACCATGTCACGCCTACGTCACTGCCACCTCAGCGTCGCATCACCGCTCCATTCGCCATCGCCCTGAGCTTTCTGCCACGTCCCCCATCCACGCGGACCACTCACTGGCCGCCACGTCATCACTCCGTACCATGACCCCACCTATGACGTCATGCTGACGTCATACAAAAAACGCGCCAAAAGCCAAAATTTTCTATTTTGCCCGAAAAAGTCAGTTTTTCGCATTATTTGCAATATCCATGCACTGTGCTCTTGCATGAGTTAGAACGTCGTTCTCCACCAACTTTGAAGATTGCTCCCATGCTGCCAGTGCCCTGAATTCACTTGCATTGCCACCATTGCCCGAGTTTACCAGGTATTTATCAAAGTTTCCCCTTCGCGCCTGGTTTTTTCCATAATTCTCTGAGGAAACTAAGAAAAGAAAAACACTGTAAGTTCAAGAAATCTTCATGAACTACTGGTGCTCTTACACACTGTGAGCCCAATTTTACCTGCAGAAGTCCCTATTGTGTCCAATTCCCACAAATTTACAGTCTGTTTGCGCATTCGCAAACTAAAACCTCTGCTACACAAGTCCACCAGGAAGACGACTCTTAAATCCCAGTATTTTCTCATTAAACCTTTTTCAGGAACATTTCAACTTGTTTTCACCCTCATTCACCCTGTTTCTCCTGCAAATTGCCCTGCTCCTGTAAAATTCATTGCTCTGTGTTGTTGTGCCCAGAAAAACAAGTTCAAATACAATTCAAACTACCAATTGACCATGGAGACACCAGTGGCATTGAACATTGCACCTTTAAATTCCCCATAAAGAGAGCTAGAATGGCTGCCCCTGGCTGACAGAGACTACCAAATGGCAGAGGGAATCCCAGATTACAGCAAGTACCACATTCATGTACTCAATGATCTCAAAGCCAAACATCTCAGTGGAAATGATATTCTAGGGATTTGGGACTCCAATTTGCCTATTTTCAATCTCCCTCAAGTCAATATCCTCCCAGATTTGATACATCGATGCATTGCCAACCATGACCCATGTCAGAGAGCTGTCCTCAGTTCCTCAGGCTCAGTTTTGTTCCATGCCACCCCTGAGGCCATAAATCAAATGCTGCACTTTCATACTACAAAGCCATTGACTCCTCATGATGGATTTGATAAAGAAAGGAGGCAAGCTGTCCAGTGCCCAAATTATAAAGATCAATCAATTATTCATTCAATCAGGCTCTCAAACTGTGAGGACCCCTCCTATAGGAAATGTATATCTCAATGAGTTGGGCAAAATGCTTGTGGATATGATCAGTTATGTCCTGGGATACAGATCATCTGAGGATGTTGATGAAACCATTCTGGCCATGATGTCTATCTTCTCCCCTGGGAAGCCTCCTTCTGTTCACTATGATTATGTTGCATACATTGCCAATAAAATTCATGAGCAATTGATGAATCTAGAGAGGGAAAGGATATTTAGATACACTTCTTACATCTATCACTTGTTTCTATTCTATTAGCCTGATAGCTTCCCTATTACTCTCAAGAAGTTTGATGCCCAAGGGAACCAAAGGTCTGTAGTATTTTGGTCTTCAGTCTTTCATCACATATCTTTTTCACCATATAACTACTGTGAATTCATAGACCTGTTCGTCCATCTAGTCATGTCCTTGCTGTTGAGCTCTCCTCCTCCAAGATTGACAGATGAGATGCAAAGAATCCTCCAGCTCTCAAAGGCCTACAGATTTGGGATTGGTACTTTTACAACACCATACAGTGATCAGAAA